>OY728151.1:1531356175-1541356175 GCA_963277665.1 Viscum album
TATATAACAACCCTAAATCATCTCATATTAGAAATTTCGACATTTTGGAGGTTTTTGGTTAGTGTTTTATTTTAGTTAAAATTATTTTTTATGGAATTTTAAAAAGTTCCCCTCAACTCAATTATAAAAGGGAACCGCCTACCTCAGCTATTCACTTAACTTTGAGATTTCAATTTCGGCAATACCTTGGAATTATGTTTTCTTAACATCACTATTTACATTTTAGTGGTTCTGGTCACCTATAATGAATAACTCTAGATCTCTAAGAAGAGATTTAGAGGAAGCACATTGAGGAAGAGGTAATCTCTTGTACTGATTATATCAGTCTTCTTTCTTTATAAAAATCCCCTTTATTTGTTGATTCATTATAATTTAATATAAAAATTATCACTCATAAACTGATATTTAGCTATAATTATTAAATAGCCACATTCCAACTACTATCCATCATATGAAAAATGAAATCACCATGCGTGCGTACGTACAACTTACCGTCTCCACACTTTGCTGTAATCTATTTTTCACCAACACATTAGTTGTATCAGTATAATGGTTTAAATAATAACTATATATTATTATTATAAAAAGATAATATTTCTCCAATATTATTCACCATTCACTGAAATATCAATCATAAATTATGGTAATGATATAATCGCTCGTGTGTATATAAGACCTACAATCTCTAGGATGCGATGTGATATATTCTACAAGATTGTGATTAAAACATGATTCTATAAATAAATAGAATTGATAAATATTATATATTATATATATTATAGTAAGATAATTATATAAATGATATAACAATATCACAAGAAGGGGAACATGAACTTATCTGACAAAACATCCATAAGAATATAATGTAGTTAATGTTCAAATAACGAGTGAAAAAAGTTTACTAACAAACAGATGGTATTATGATCATATATGATATCATAAAAATAGATATGATTCTAGAACAAGTCAATAAGATAATTTATTTCATTATAAAGGAGGTTCAGATACATATTATGAATATCAAAACTAACCTAAGGGATATTTTTGTTATCTCATTATTATCTTAGGTTGTTTATGTGTTACTATTTATTAGGTTATATTTAACATAAATTTCTATATTTTTGAAGTATGTAATATTATTTCAAATCTTCTATAATTTATTAAATTTAATTTAACCATTTTTTAATTTTTGTTATATTGTATTAAAGGAATAATTTACCATTATTCGATTTGAGGTACTTTTTGACTTTTCCTACAAATGAACTAGGATAATTTTTTTTAACATATACAGAATGATCATATATTTATGTATTCATAACATTATATTTCCTGGAATATTACTTTATATTATTTCATTTCTATATTCAAATGAATTATTTTTATTTTAAATTGGGTGGAATTTTGTGAAAAGAAAACGTTTTGTAGAAGAAATGATATTTTTTAATGAAATAATTACATGTATTTTATGGAAATTATTTTCAATCTAAGATGTCACACTGAAAATAGGGTTATGTTTCTATAAATATAATTAGTATAATATTACTTTTTTAATGATGAAATTATATTTAAGAAACCCATTTTATTTCAATGGTTATGCTATGATGAATGATTTATGTTTTTGTGGAACATTTAAGAATGATTTCATTATGAGATTGGTGGGGCATATCCCTCCCTCTAATGGATTTGGTGAAGAGTTATATATCATGATATAGACAAGAAATGAATGTAATGTTAACTTGTTTCAGTAATACATGGCTGAAACGACAAGTAATCTAGGATTCATAATGAATATTGTCCCCTATGCTATTTTTTTCAATTAGACTTGACTAATATGAAATGATTTTCTACACTTATATGTATTCCACAAAACATCATGTCTTATGTTAAGACTTTTTGGATTATGTCAATTAATTTATATGAACTTTTATCCCATAATATGATATCATGATCTTTAATGTGCAGTATATGAATTCCAAATGATATGTTCTTATGTTATATGATTGTTATTTAATTGAAATTTCACTCATTTACCCTTATTGAGAATTTGACCTCACCCTTTAATAATTTTCCTTTCCCCAGGTAATATAGATGGTTATTAAGTAAGATGTGTCAAAAATGAATCCGGTTATGAAGATATATGCTTGAGAAAATGTAGATATTTTATGAACCATTTTTTTATGTTTCCCAATATCTAAAGACACTATACTAATATGGTCAAGTCATGGTTTTATAATATGTTGTAATGAATATAGAAAAATATTGAATTAATATAAATGTTTGTAATGTATGGGTCGTTATACACATGGTGTTAAATTCTACCCCACAAAAAATAAATTTCAAGAAGGAAATAAATTTGTTTTGTACCATAAATAGAGAAAACTTCTACATCATTACACCATTAGGAACACATTTAACTTCCTTTAGTAAGGGTTCCCACCACAATACACTAACTAGGAAAGTGGTCTTATTTAAAATAACATTTTCTATTCAATTCAGAATCTGTACTACTTGTTCCTCATAATAAATATCATACACTAGTGGTATATTTATCTCTTTAGTTATTTGATGGATCAATTATATGTATCCACAAGAGTGATACTTGGAACAAATTCTGAACATGAGATTTGTTTGAGAATATGATAAAACAAATATATGATCAATTATTTTAATGGGATCGATATAATAGGGGATATTTTCTCCATTGTTTCTTCAATTAACAAATTTATTAAAAGAAAGTTTTACATAAATAATATTCTGGGTTTCATCAAAATTTATTAGCATTAAATTCACATTAATATTGATCTATTAATACAGATTTATGAGTGGTTATAACATTATTTACCATCTCATTAACTATCTCTTTTCCTTGTAGATTAATTTTTACAACATCATTTTAGTACATTGGAGTACTACACTTGTTTCCATAATGTTCTTCATAAGGGGAAATATGAATTCTTCAGTGAATGAAATTGATGAAATAAAACATGACATGGTGGTGTTTGTTTAACCAAAACACCTTTGAAACACATATAAAAAATAATATCATATCCTGTAGTGTTTTAATTGTTCTCTTAGACTGACCATCTTTCTAAGGATGATATTAAGTGCTATAACTCATGTCCATATCAAGATCTTATAGAATACTTTTCCAAAACATAAATACAATCATTGGATGCTGATTAGATATAATTCAATGTGGTACCTCATGAAACATTTAAACTTTTCTAATGTATATCTGGAAAGAAGGTCTAATGATAAATCTTATGTGATAGTGAATAAGTGTTTTATCTTAATAAGGTGACCAACTAAAACCCATAATTACTGCAACATCAATTATAAGTTAAAACTGACAGTTTACCAATACTTTAAATCACGTTTCCACAATGTGTAAAGGCACTATATCATAAATAATAGGTAAAAAAAAACATAGAAAAAAATGGATTTATTACCATAAATTTCACATAAATTACCATTAATATTAATAAACTCCGATCATATAAAACCACAAAATGGGTTTCAATTACATTGTTCTTATTATGAAAATTAATCTCATAAAGAAATAATGGTATCAATAACACATTATTAAATCTTACAAAGACCCATATAAGCTTCCAAAATATATTTCATGAATTATACATTAAATAAGATCTTATATTATTAAGAAAAATTCTATTGGAATCTTTTGTTCAATATTTAACTGATAGATTGAAAATTTTTATTTCATTACTCCATAATTCATGAAATATCAAAAATGGATAACCCATATGATTTTTATACTGATTCTTCTTACAAAATCAATGATGAAATTCCAAACTAATTATGCTAGGACTACTAAGACCTAATTATCATCATTCAATTAAAATTTTGTGATCAATTATTCATTACCATATTTCTTTAACTACATATTTTAATAGTTTTTTTGATTATTAAGCCTCGTATTTGGGTAATTTTTTTACATAATTTCCAAAATCTGTGCAATAGAAAAACTAAATTTTGGGATGTGATTTCTATGGCGATTTCTCATTATTCATATAATTAGATATCTTATTCTTATTACATTGTCATTTATTCAGTCGATGAACATCCTTCCCACACAGAAAACATTTATTAGTATTTTTAAGAATATTTCATCCATGATTCTTTCCACCATTAATCATAAAGGAATAAACATCTAATACCTTCTATAGATCATAAGCCTCCCTTAGAATTCCATTTTTTCTATTCTTTTCAAAACCATTAGATTAACACATAACTAAAATTGTATTTCCACATTTAGAGAATAATGAACAATATAAACATGACTTCTGATGTTTCAAATGGATAAATCCATTCATAGTGTTGGTTTTGAGACAATGAACAATTAATCATCCTTACATTCATGATTGAATACAATACACAATGTTTACCTCCCAAGTGTTTTAAAATTGTTCTCATTGGTTCCAATAGATACCTAATAAATTTTCTCTAGATCAAGAAACTTATTATAAATCATCATATGAAGAATACTAGGAATGTATTTATCAAAAAATAGTTCATCAACAAATCATAATACATTGAGTCTATTTGAACATGTGTCATCTTATTCTTGATATGATTTAAAAAATTATCTTCTTCAACTTCAATATTTATATATATATAAAATGGAATTTTACATATACCAATCAATGGATATTGTAAAATATCTTTTTATGGGTGCAGATATTTTTCTTAGTAAAAAGTGGATCAGAATACCCCTTTGAAGAATGTGTATGTTTCATCATAAATGAATCAATAGAATGTGGTTCCATCCTTTGATTATTTATTATCCTTTCCTCATTCATATCTTGAGAAAATTATGTGATCATAAAAAGACGATTTCTCATTCTATCTTCCATAATTTTTAGTTTTTAGGGAATAAAATCATTGAATTTTCTATGATACTCAGCATAAACTCAGTTTCTTCATGTTCTATCCAATAACTAAATCCAATGGAATAGTGTGGGATGAACTTATAAATTTTGGTAACCGCATAATCATCCCTTATAGTGTTTCTAAATAATGACATCGTATTTCATTTATATTTATTTTGTTGTTATTATATAATTAAATCATTCATGTAACAACAAAAAAATTTCTCAGTGTAAATATCTTCTTATAATTATGTTTCTTTAAATTTCATAATCATATCATAGTGATCATAATATAAATGATGAATGAATGAAAGAAGCTGAATTCCTAGATGCCTAGAAACATAAATAGAAGGAATAGTAATATGACCATTATAATAGTAACATGGCATATAAGAATACTAATATGACCAATATTATAGTAAACTCACCTATGAAAGTATAAATAAAAATTGGGTATCGTAAAAATGAAAATATGATATATTTATATCAATGTTTATTTAAATAATTTTTTTAAAATGATATATTATGTTTTGGTATTTTTATAAAACATAATGTTTATATAAAATTTTAATATTAATTTAATTAATTAAATGAATATTTATATTCATGAAATTTAGTCATAAATTAATTTGTTTTTCTAATAATTATAAGGGAATTTTATGTTACCTTAATTAATTTTTCATAATGTCATAAAATCATTTATAATTTTATCATCGGTATTTTTCATAAAAATGATGATTTCATTTAAAAATTTAATTTATAATATTTAAAAATTTATATTATAGAAATGGTATCCATTTTATATTCATTTTAAAAAATGGTTTTGGTTAAATTTTGTGGATTTTTTGAAAAAGATTGAATTCTTGTTGTAAAGTGAAATATGATAATTTACTATATCGATAATTTTAAGCCATAGACATGAATTATAATAGAATGCATGATTGGAGAACCCATTTATTAGAAAAAATAGGATTTAGTTACTATATTTATTTATAATAATATTAAATATTTCCATTCTTGATCAAGAATAAAATATAAATGTATGAAATAATCAAAACCACCCCTCTCCTACATTTTAAATACCACCCATCACCACCTATTTTCCTCACACCTATAAAGAATCTATGGGTTTCAAATTTCCTCCCAATAAATTCTAGTCATTATCCCACATTTCCAGGATCCAATTTTCTAAAAAAAAGAAAAAAAAATTAATTTCCATATGGTGGTTCTCAAGGAGATGAATCTCATATGTTAAGTCGTCATTCATTTTCAATTAATTTATTTTTGTTTTATTTTTTTATCCTTTAATCACCCCCAAATCCCAGTAGAATGGTAACTCTATTATCTTATATGTAAATTAATTTTATTTTGTTTTATTAATAACCCATCATTAATTCACTTCCCCTCCAATTGTTTTCATAAAATGAAAACATTGTCTCTGAAGTGTTGATTTATACATTCAAGAACAGGGAGTTCTCAATATCCATTACCACCTTCATATATGGTCATAAAAACACTTTTATGGATAAAAAATGAAATAATATATATTTTACATCATATTTAATGTTATGTAATAATTATATATACATAATATTAATTTATTAAATAAAACTACATCGCCATGATCAAAAAATGCCAAAATTATCTAAACAATTATCAATAACGTATTGTATAGTGAATCATTCTAAAATCTTGAATGAAAATTAAATATAAGTGTATTTAATAAACCTAATTTCCATTAAAAATATATAGATTCAATATTCTAATTTATTTTTCATTTTACATGGCTTTCCAAATAGGTATTCAATTAAACTGATGATGAAAACCGTTGAACTGAACACACTCGAACAATAAAATTGTATATTATAACCCATCCAAAGGATATGAATGAACATAATAAAACAATAATAAATTAAATAAATGTATAAAGGGTTATTAATTAAATAATTAATTGATTGAATTTTATTTACTAGGATAATAGGATCAAATCCTATCACTTTTAGACATAAGGTAATGGACTCTACCGAAACCTCAATTTTCACTTTATGTTACACTTTATCTCTCATTACCCTAACTTAATTAACATTTTATTTTTTATAATTATTTTAAATTATATATATATGTTACCACTCATTAATATCTATCATAATATCCTGATTTAATTTTAAATGGATTTTCTAAAATGGCTCCCTTCATAACCATTCTCGATAAGGAAGCGTGATTAAAAGAAACATCTTGATTTTTAACTTATTTTCATGTGCAAAACATTATCTATTTTAATCCACTTTTATTTATCAAGAATCTATTATTTTATCCTGAAAAAATATAAATATTCACTTATATATTGAGTCAATCAACAATTCCTTTTTAATAACATTTTAATATTTTCCTTAAAACCACCCTAAGAAGCCTCATTTCAAATGATTCTTAACCACTCTGTTTAACTATTTCCACATTAATTTTACATCACATGTCATGTTCTATTCTTATTTTCACTCATGAATTTAAATTTATCATTTAAATATATTCATTTATTTAATTACGTATTATACGGACATTTTTTAATCATTATAAATGATTATGATACATGTTACTTCACAAGGGTAATCCTTATGGTGACATTTGAAACATAATGTTGCACAAATATTCATGAAAATGATATGGTTGGTGTTTCTAGATATTTCTATAATACATTGGTTAATGTATAGTATCATGAGATGTCATGTTTAGTGGTTTTGTTGGTTATCCCGGAATCTTTCAACATATGAAAAGGTCTTAGTGGTTAGCCTTGACATGTGATCCATGTAAAATGATATTAGTGGTTATCCTTGACTTATTCTCCATGTTTAATGATCCTTAACTCCTAAATATTTCATGTTGAATTTTTTGGCCACATTTCTTATGATAGAATTATTACCTGATCCCATTTTTGGCAAGTTATTCTTCTTTAAGATTATTCATTCCTTTTTTATACCATTATATTATTCCCTATAATTGATGTGATATGATTTATTTCCATATTGATTCTATTACTGGGATTTTTTGTTCATCATATGGACTATGTATTCCATAGTATATCCTATGAATACGTTTGATATAAAAATATATTAGTATCCCATTATGGATGATAAATAATGGGATGTTTTATTTTAGTCCCATGTATTTAGTTGTATGTACCTAATCGTTTAGTGAAACTAGACATTATGATATAAGAATTTTATTTTTTAGATAATAATGCATACATTCCTGAAAAAACATCTAAAAATATAGGGTATTTATTTTTGTAATAAAATAAATAGTTTAGAAAAATTTGGATGTTATAAGACTTCAGTATAATATAGACGTTTTGTATGTCTAGTTTTTCATAATTCTGATGATGATAATTCCAAATTTTCTTATGTTCATTGGAAAAATTGAGAGGGTGTGATTATTTTAATGGGGGAAGAATTTTAAAGTATAAAAATTTTATCAATTGAAAATACATTTTTATAAATATATTATATAGTATAAATCACATAATCATCAGAAAGTGAACACAATATAAATGTATAATGAATGAAATAAGAGTGACTCCAAAAAGTTAAGGATCTTTTTCCTAAGTAATAGTAACTTGATCCTTGGATTAGTATCATTACAATTAGGAATATTAATATGACAAAAATATTAGTAACATCACTTATGAATGTATAAATTTTTTTGGGGTATTTAATAAATGAAAATATGGTATATTTATATCCATGTTTATGAAAATTAATTTTTTAAAAATGATTAATTATATATTTTTATTTAAAAAATGAATGTTTAATTAAAATGTAATAATTAATTTATTGATTTAAAATAAAGTTTATTTTCATTAAATATATTCATAAATTTATAAATGATGATTTTATTTAAAAAATAAATATCTATTATTAAAAAAAATTCCTAAAATTGAATTGGTTTTTAAATTCAAAATATCAATATATGGTTACGAGTCAATATTTGATGTTTTATGAAATAATCAAAATTTTGATGAATATTGAAAAGTGTGAATGAACGTTATTCATCATTTTAAGCCAAATACATGAAATATCACATCATACAAGATGTAAAAACCCATTTTCTCAAACTCACACACATTAGTTTCTATATATAGTCATAATAATCATCACTATTATATTTTAAACCAAAATAATATAAAAATTAATAAAATAAACAAAAAAGACCCCGCTCCTCCACTATAAGTAGATTCCCAAACCACCTCATCTCATAACACCTCTATATCCTTGATTCATTTCCAAATTCATCCCAATGTACAAAACTAGTTTCTCACCCATGGAAATGAGAACAAGGGTGCAATAAATTTGAAAATCAATTTCTATATGGATGTTCTCAAGCAAAGGAATTGTATATGTAAAATCTTATTTCTATTTCATTTAATTTCATTTAATGTTATTTTATTTCCATATGCATAAACACCTTACAATGTACAAGTGTAATGAAAAATACAGTATATTATATATAATATAATGTCATTATGAATATGTAATAACCCATCATAACTTCTCTCCACTCTCCGTTTGTTCTAAAAATGAAATCAACACACGTGATATGTTGATTTATCGCATTCAAGGATGATGAGTTTTCAATTTCCAATAAGACGTTCAATTGTGGACATAAAAACATTTATAGTATAATTTTTTTTAAAATATATGTATTAAAAACTATATAATATTCTTAAACTGGTATATATACATAACATAAATTAATAATACAAACCTAGTTTGGGATGATAAAAATATCCAAAATAATAGAAATATTATCATTATCATATTATCTAATGAACCATCCTCAAATCTATAAAATAATTTATATATAAGAACATTAAATGTTATAATTTTTTATTAACAAAATATATTTTAATCTATGGAAAACTATCCTGATTTTTAATGATTTTTTGTACATGTATTCATTTAAACTGATCATGAAAATCATGGTAATGAACACCTCCAAATGATGAAATTTGTTGTTATAACTCCTTAACATTCCATGGATGGACATAATATTATTATTTCAAACAAAATAAATGTAATAAAACATGGGAATTAATTAATCGATTAATAAATATTATAATTTAAATCATTGAGTTCTTGTGAGAATAAATTCAGACATAAGGTAATGGATTCTACCCGAACATTCATTTTTCATCTTGTTACCCTTACTCTATCTTTACACAAATGTAATTTTATTTTTTGTGTAAATCTTATAAATTATGTTTATATTATCCAAACTCATTAATCTATATCATACAACCCATATTTTATGGGAAATACATGTTTCAAAAATGATCGCTTTTTAATTCTTCCTTATAAGAAATCTCAATAAAGGGAACCTCTTGATTTATCATCCATTTTTATTTTCACTCCATTATATTAAATAATAAAAATTTATTTTATTAAAATAACCCATTTAATCATTAATAACTTCCTTATATAATTTTTTTATTCAAAAAATTATTATTTTTCTATTTTAATGTCTTACTAATATTTTCCTTTAAAACAAAAGTAAAAAATGCTCATTTCTTATGTTTGTAAACATTATTTTTACATGTTTCCATATAAATTTTACATAAAATATCCTAATATATGAAATATTTCCTTCATTAATTCACATTCATGATTCTAATAATTTATTTTAAAGATGCATTTATGATAGACAATTTTTTATGCTTTATGAAATGATTAAGATGCCCAATCCTTCCCTTGGGTAACACATATATTTACATTTGAATCTCTATGTGTAACAAATATTCATGAATTTTTTTTGATAAGTTCACCATGATAGTTTTCCAATAAATTGGGTAATTTCTAGTCTCAGGATATATCATATGTAATGGTCTTGGATGTTAGATATGACTCATGATCTATGTGTAATGGTATTGTTGGTTATCCTTGACTTATGCTCCATCTACAATGACTGCTGTTTTTATCCACGGATTTTCATCCTTCACGTGCAATGTGACATGAATCTTTCTAATGTAATGAGGTATGTTGGGGCCCCATTTCCGATTATACCATGATTATTTGATAATATGTTATACATGTTATGCTTTATTATACTTATTCTTTCCATTTTATGGAATCATGGTATGCCTTTTTAATCCTTGTGATATGCTCCATTTTTATGTTTAATCTATTATGAGGCCTTTTATATCATCGCATTTTTATTTATTCCATAGGTTATACTATTAATATTTTTGATCTCAATGGATTTATGGATGTCATTATAGAAAAAAATAAAGAGTAATTTTTTAATCCCATTTTTCGGTTTTATCTACATAATCATACAAATACACTAGAAGTTACAATCAAATGCATTTATTTTCAGTACAATTATGCTTATAATAATGAAATAATATTTTTTAAAAGTATAGGGTCTCTAAAATCTTGATTTTTCATAATTGGTTTGTGAATTTCCAAGCATATCCCTTGGGAATATCGAACTAACACTATAACATGGCTCATTGTGATTAACTTGCACATGGTAGAGTCTATCATTATTCACCCATTTCAAATTTATTACACCTACACACCACTATGTCTTAGAAAATAAACTTATAATATCTAGGGAAGGTTATTTTTTTAGAAACCACTCTATCAATCATTTACTAAAATCCAATGACATTTTCATATATTTTTAGTCATTCTTTGTCTTATAGTTAGAGACAAACCTTGGGATAACATTATAATTATGCCAAGGTTTCTCAATAATTTTTTCTAATCCTAATTTCCGATGTAAAAATAAATAATTCATATGATACAGAATATAGCGACTCAGGCTTCTCATATATGGATACAACAAATTTTTAGATCAATATTTATTACATAACATTAATACAAGCCTGAGGAACTTCATTTTTTATTTCCATTGTAATGAATTAAAAATATACGTAATTAATGAATGATATATATTATATCCCATAAAGATCATCCCCATTAGTACGCCTACATAAAAAAATATCTATAACATGGGTGAAGAAGATATATGAAATGGGAGATCAGATGATTAGTAATGGTAAACATGGGATATAAATAATCATTACCATAGAATAAGGGTATGAAAACATGAAAAAACATTTAAAAAATATACCCTTCATATAAAACATCATAATCTCATGTCATGGAATAACCATTGGAATTTCATAAGGCATGAATGATAATGAAATTAATGATCATGAACTATTAGAGCACAACCTCGGAATGAGACATAAAATTTTGGTATACACATAATAATATATATTTTTATTTCAATAATAACTAAAAATTAATTCATAACAAGTAATTATTCAACTAACCAACAGTGTACATGCTTCAAGATTCGTCAGAAACACCGGTGTACCATATTTTTGAAGTATGGGTTAACAACATGTATACCCTAATTTCTCAAATAGGGCTGACCACTTGAATACCCTTCGATGTCCTAGACGATTTATCATAACCGAATTAAAATGAGGGAGATATAGGCCCACCCTTATCTTAATAAAAAAGTATTTAATAATCATTTCATAAACATTTATCTTGTAAAACCCAAGAAAATGAAATGTGTTTTATAAAAATTTCCTAATATCATGACCTATGGGATGAAGATAGGTTTTGTAATCATTTCATCATAGAATAACCCATGAAAAAATGAATTTCATGATTGTTTTACCAAGGTATAAATAAATAGATGATGCAGGGTTTATTAAAATCATGCTATGATAAACCATTCACGAAAATAATATGAACGACATCCTCAGTTCATATCCCCATCAAATAATATATTCCATCAAAGGGTATCCTCTAATATGAAAAATTATTTTCGTCGATCATTTGGAATATTTATTATGGAAAATATATTTTATTCAAAAAATCACATATCAAAACATTTTCAAAATGCTTATTTTTGAAAAAGACATTGAAAACATAAAAAATATTAGAAAATTAATATAATACATTTTTTTTAGAAAATGTCCTTTATAATTTGAAAAATACATTTTAATCATAAAATAATTTTAAAAAATCCGATTTATTTAAAAAAATGTAATCATATAAAATAATATATAAAACAACTTAAAAAATATATTATGGAATACAAATAGTTTTATTTCAAGAAATCATTTTAAAACATAAAACATAATAGAATTTTTTTTAAAATGACATGAAATCATATACAAGAATATTTAAAATAATTTAAAATATTTCATGAGGAAAATATCCTTTCCTCTTTACATAATTAATTTAGAAAATCATTTTCATTGATAAAAAAATTTAATCCTATTATCAAATCTATATTTGATATAATAGTCGTGACATTAAAAAATTCTATTCATTTAATACATGTATAAAACAAATATTCCATTCACTTTTATGGAAAAAGAATAATGTCATAAATTTTGAAAATAAAATGAATATTCCTTTAAAAAAATTAATTAATTTAAAATTTTTAAATGTCCTTAATAAATATTTTAAGTAATAATAATCAATATTCTATTTTGTATCAGAAATCATTTTTCTTAAGAAAAAGGACACTTGAACAAAAAAAGAATTCTCTTAAAAAATTTAATTTATAACTCTTGAGTATATAAAGTGAATAATGAGATGGGGAAATATGTGTTATCATGAAAATAAAAAATATATATAATGGACATTATTATCTAGGGAGATATATTATAAGATTTCATTATTGAAAGCATAATCATAAAATTACCGATAAACAATGAGATTGTAAAATATAAAACATACCATTTTGGTGAATTTGAAATATAATACCCAAAAATTAATAAAATAAAATTAATCTTAATATATAATAATAATAAATAAATTCATAACATTACATTTACTAGGGTTTCTATATACACATCATTAATGAATATTTGTTCATAACATGGCCAAAATCCCAAAGCTGGAAAATTGAGATGGAAATCAATAACTGCCCGAGTCACATTTTAATTTTAGTCCCCATTAAATAATAACATCAATAGAAACATTAATTACCCAAAAATGAGGTTTATTAATGACATATCATGTCATGGGGAAATATATACACCTTTGAAAACAAGCAAGTGGTGAATATGGAATAAGTCTCCCAGGATAAAAGTGAGACTATAAATCCCCTTACCATAGGTCTTGACTTCTTTTGTACACATTGAAAATTAATTTATAATAAATATAATTTTATGATACATTAATTAAATAAAAACATTTAAATATATCATATCATATATTTTTCACTTGATTGTTTATTTCTATTTAATTAATAATTTCATCTTCAAGTTGTGGTTCTTCTAATAAATGTTTTTTCTGTATATGATTTGATTTTTTATTTTCTACCTCTTACATTGATCATGGTTCCATCATATCAATAATTTTATCCATAATATTACAAAATTTATATTATGTTTATATTTATATATAATTATATATATAATTTAGTGACATGAAATTAAATAATCCCTTCATAGAGAAAGTAGGCCATATTTAGAAATGAATGTTGTGTAAATTTTAATGTTGTATTGAAAGAAATATTGGTAAATGTTATATTACCCTACCAAATTATGTTTTACATATATATCACACTTGTTCAGAAAAAATCATAATAAATTATATTTAATACATGAATGAATGATATCTTTTTGTGAAGTGGTGGTCCACCTTACACATGAATGATGTTATTATATTCCCATAAAATGGAGTGTATGAATGTATATGTGACATAACTATTAAATAATCATAATAGCCTCATAAATATGATATATAACATATATAAACAATAAATACGTTATTATATCCAATATTTATATGTGGTAATGGAAATACAGATGACAAAGATTCGCAATGTGCTAATTTATTGTACACAAAATAGATGATTTCAAAATACATTTGATTGAATTGGAGATGTTAGTTTGTAAAAAACATAAAAAAACAACATATAATTATATGTAAGATACATATTTTATTATATACTCATGGTATAATATTAATTTAATGATGTATAAGAATTAATAAAACAAAAATTCTAATTGATGAACATTACCTCTTCTTTATGTATGATCCTTAGGTGTGCATAAAAAACATTTTATGGCTGTTTTTTGTCCAATAAAAATGATTATAAGATTCATATAGGGATTTTTATAAGTGATTTGTTATGGTATTGGACCTAATAAAAGGGTTTTATTTTGTGAATAAGAAAGGTGTGTGAGAGGCCTTTTAGAAGTGTGGGAGAGGACACAAAAAGTGTTTTTAAAAATATCGAGTGCTCTCACATTCTGGATATGTCATAGGGTCCAAAATGGTCAATTATAGATACATATTTGATTAATGGTCTATATATGATGATTAAATTGTTTTTAGAAAAGTAATTTGTCATTTAATGCATTATTATTTTTGTTTTACCCCTAGGTAAACTATTTTTTTTAACATCAGTAATTAATTTATACTATTTTAAATATTCATTTTTGAAAAACAAAATCATGTTTAAAATATTTTTAATTATAAACTATATTTAATAAAAAAATTTGAATTCATGTTTTCAAAAAAAAATCATAGATGTCTCAAATTTTAATTTCAAATTAATCTATTAGAAGCGATTAAAACACATGAAATTAAAGAGAAAAAATTCAAAAGTTCAAATAGTTTATAAATTAAAAACGAATAATAAATTGATTAAAATAACCTAAATTGGAATAGTATATTTATAATTTTATTAATTTCACATTAAACCAATTTTATAATAAAATAAAAAATTATAAAAAAAATTAAACAAAAATGAAGTTCTCAATTACAATTCTATATTATTAATTACTAATTAAAAATGACACTTTTTAGAAAAATATAAAATATAACCCAAAGATAATTTTTATATAATGATTTTTAGGACATAGTTTAATTTATAAAAATAATTTTATGTAACTTCTAAAAAGTTATTTTTTCATTTTTTCATCAAAAGAAATAATTTTTTTAAAATAGTAGTTTCAAAACATATAATGACATTTCAAAAATTATATATCATTATATTATTATTTTATATCCATATAAAACAAAAATACTAAATATTTAATATGTAGTTATTATTATTCATATATCTATGTTTAAGGGCTAGGTTATAACTGTTTTTTAAAAATCAGTATAATATATTATGGTTTTATTAGATCTATATGTAATCTATAATATAAGATAACTCGATGTTTAATAGAGAACAAGAAGAATGTGGTGTTTCATGAGAATAAATAGAAAATAACTATTGTTTTCTATTAAAAATATAAAAAATAAAAACCTAATTGAAGAAATAATAATTTTACGAAAATCTCTTGGTTTTATATTATTACAGAGTAATTGTATGATTGTGTAGCTACAATAATCAATTTTATTGAATTTTTTCTTTTGGAATGTATCATCATATATTTCGCATAAAGGAAGAATCATGGTATCAGAAAAAGTATCTGAATAGATTTGGTATAGTTATTCCTTCTATGACATAATAGAAAATAATTACATCAATTGGAAATCATTATGTTATTTATAATATCTTTTAAATTAGTTTATAAAATTCCATATAGAACATTATCAATTTTTTATATTTTCATTTATTATTTATCATAACATTATCCATTTTAGCTTTTGAATTAAAAAATAATAATTTATACTAAAATGGATTTTTTCTCAAGAATAATTGGTTTATAGTATAAAATATCTTGACTATTTAAAATCATAAGTAGGAGAAAATGCAATACTCTATTTAGAAAAAAATTCACACCCTCTTATAAATGATATATGTTGGATATTTTTAAAAGAAATATCATATTTTATAATTTTTTAATAAATTTTATATGGATGAACTAAAAACTAACATATAACAGTAGAATATTGTATTTAATTTGACTTTTTCCACTTAGAAAATTATAGAACATGAATTAAAACTTCCAACTATTTCTATGTAGTAAATTTATACAGTTGTGAGATTTTATGAATTAAATTGTTATTAACCTAGTTTTATATTATTAAAAATGTGATGACCGGAAATTATAAGATTATCGAAATGGAAGATTCTAATTTTTCTCAGGATGAGACCCTAGGGAACTAGTGTAGTTATATACTATTTATTTCTTTTTATTAATCTATGACATGTAATGTTGATATATAGATAAATTTTTTTTTAAATTTTTCTAAAAAAATTGGATAAAATATTAGATTAATTTTTTAAGAACATTAGTTGCAATTGAATGCAAAACAAGAATACGATATGCGAAAAAATGTGATTTTTATTTTAATTTATAAAAAAATGTTAAGTAGTTACATTAGTGATTTATGACTATTGTTAATATTTTTCCAGTATATTTGACTAATATGTATTTCATAAGAGAAAATTGTTATGATGGATTAGGATATACATACAATAGAGTGTGACTCAATAAGTGAAAAACATTACATGAATAAACATATGATGTTGACTCATTGTGATCATATTTGTAAAAAAAATCAACAAAACCAAACACCAAAGTAGGTTACTAAGAGTGATAAAAATGAAAATATATGTGTTGTGTTTTTAAATAATTTTTTATGATATCGATTCAATGATGATTTATTTTAAGAAAAATATTATTTATGGGTCAGATGGTATAAGTTATGAACATATCTACTCAAAATTTTATCAACATCCAAGGAAAATGAATTGGATTATCAGAAATAAAAAAATCACTTATGATTACAGGAATAATAGAATGTATTGAAATGATATTTCATGTTTATGAGAAAAAATAATGATAATTTGGTTTTCATATTATATAAAAATAAAAATTATTTTTCAAATAAAATGGAATTGTCTTATTATTGTGAAAAAAGGGTATAGTGAAAAAATTTCCTTGAAACTAATATAGATAATGATTTAATAGGATACTAAATTGTCATGGTTTTTGGGTGAAGATAATATTTCTAGACTATATAATATAAAATTTCATTATAGATCAATTATAACCCATAATTCAATAAATTCTCCAACGATTGAATCATTTGTAAGTGTTGAAGTTTAATCATATTCTCTAATTATATTTTAAATTGATATTTTATATCTTATTAAATCAGAAAATGATGATAAATATAAATAATTTGAATCGATATATTAATATTTTAGTGTCCAAAAAAGAGATGAAATGTTTAATAATAACTTTATCATTCTATCATGGATCATACTATCGACAATGACTATATTTTATGACATTATTTTGACATAGTTTTTATTTTTTTAAAATGTCATCATATAATGATGTGAAAATAGTAGTAGTATATATTTAATAATATGAAATCCTAAAAAACATATTATATTTATATATGAATGGGATAGATTTAATATTCATTGTAGACCATTGAATCAATGAAATAAAATATGTAATGTCTGATATACATTAATAATGTGAAATTTTCTAACTAACTATTTCTTCTAAAGGGTGCAGTAAATTTCAATGAGTATGAATGGGGTGTCTAGTGGATGATTTATATCAACATAAGTATGGTCCAATAATTTATATCAAATATTTATTACATTTTTAATGAACTGGATAAATATCACCACAATAGCAATAGGCATATTTTTCTTCCAATGGTTTTTGTATGATAAAATTTCTATAACCAAGGATATTTAAGATATAAAAATATATAATTAATCACATTAGGATAAAATGTTAATTAATATTTGAGTAAATTTGATGTATGATTATTAAGGATTTTATCTACACATGAAATGAACCGAGTCTAATATATGAAATTTTGAAAATGAAAATTGTGTAAATATTAAATTTGTAAGTGTTTGGAAGGGTATAATATGTAGTATTTGTGATGTTTCATTTCTTTTAAAGAATTTTATTTTTAACGTTCATTATATTTTATGGAATATATGTGACCTTATTTTAATAAATCAATTTATTTATAATTTTTAAAACTTTTAAATTCGGAATGAATGAAACACCACCACATGTCCAGTTGTTTTTCACATCTTATATGATGGAAGGAAAGATAATTATGGTAATAAATTGTATGGGTAAAAAAAATCATGAAAATTTATTTTTATATTATAATTGAGGAAGAGTAATTGTATTATAATAAATGGTAAGTACACTATATTCATTGGACCTTTTCTAAAGATTATATGATGGGGAAACTGAATGATGAATTATAACATATGTTTAATTTATCTATAGTATTCGACCCTTTCTAGTATTATATGAAATATATGTTGAGTATTAATATTATTAGTCTGTTATCAAAAACCAAACATTAATATTTGTCCATATTAATATATTTGAACACAAAAAAGTGATGATAATTTATATCAAAATTTTGTATATGTATAGTTTTTTTGGAAAATAAACGTGGAATCATTTTCCTTTAAGTAAATCAGAATGTCTATAATTTAGTAATTGTTTCTTTAAAATTTAGTCCGTGGTAGATATTATATCTATTTGGTGTGAACATTTTTTAGACTTAATAATTCTATATTTGAATATTTTTATATTAAATAAGCTATTAAACATAACATTTTAAAATAGTGATCTGCATTATAAAAAATTATTATATAATATGTATAAATAGAAACACAAATAAATTCATTGGTTGTGGTAGGGTAAATATTGTGTTACTATTTATTTTAGGCCCAACATAATTTTTTACATCTAATTACATAAATACTTGTGATTTTCATAACACATTTCTTGATAAAAAAATTAATAAATTATAAAACATAAGGATACCATATCTTTTATACACATATATTCTATATACAAATTAGAAATATTTAATAATATTTAAAATCCTCATAAATTGAATCAAAAAATATATTATGGGATTTTTTTGTTACGGTAACATAAATAAGGCTTATAATTTTCTCAAAAGTCAATATCAAACAATTATGGAAATTATAATTATTTGATTTTTTGGAAACAAATCATTTTACAGTGGTATAACATTTGTAAAATGAAAATAATATGGAATGGGGTTTCAAAACATCATATGATAGGTTTATAGAATTTGAACAACATACACTAGTAACTACCATCTATAATGCTTTTAAAATGCCTAATATATATCTGGATGATGTGGAACAACCAACCTTTTATGATATATAGAATATAATTTTATAGAGTTATCCAATTATTTATATAATTTTAGATATAGATAAAATATTTAAAAGTAATTATTCTTGATGAAATTAATTTTAGCATCTTATATTTTTTTCCATATTTCTAAATGAAATGGTTAATAATGAGATGGGTGATAACTATTGGGTATTTTTAATATAGTAATTTCATAATCATTTGAAATAGAATGTTCCATTTATTTTTTTGAATGTACTTATCATAATTAAGTTATATGATTAAATTGGGTCATATTAAAAAACATTGATTAGAATGGGTCAATATGATAGAATATATTAATACTTTTTTCTAATAGTTATAATCATGAGGTTGGAATGAAATATATATATATATATATATATCCAATAGACAGTCTCAAATCGTAATGTATTCTATTAGAATCCATAACTCAAGAAAATTTACCTATATAGAATCTAAGAAAATATATTCATCCATAATGGTAACATTTTGGTGAAGTAAGATGTTAATAAACATTCATGTTTTGAATATACTAATTTTATAGATAATTTTTTTATTTTTAAAGGACCTATATAATGAAAATAAATCACCTTGAAATGATTTTTATAGATTAAAAAAAGTTTTAATTAAAATTAAATTTATTAATAGTGTGTAATTTTAAAAAATAATTATTAAAAATGTAGAAATTATAACTATATTAATAAAAATCTAAGTGCAAGAAACTAATTAAAATTTTTAAAAAATTAATTGATTACTTTTTTAGGAACATATAAAATTTTTATTTGAGATATGGATGATAAATAAATTCAAAATTATTCCTAAATTTAGAATAACATTGAAATAATGATGTATAATAAAATATCTTCAAAAGTGTTAGAGGAATTTTCATAATGTTTTTTAACAATAACTATCCTTTTATAGGTACAGAATAATATAACTTATTTAAACATGATCATGATGAATAAATAAATTGATTGATTAATAAATTATATATTTTTGATTATGATTTTACCTTACTTACTATATCATCTAATAATGAATTTCAACTCCATGTACATATATGTGAGGTTCTATAAAAATCATGAAATGTTTAATATTAAAATAGTATAACAGTTCTTCTCTTACCATAATGGAACATTATAACATATTCTATTTTACTCTAATATATCCATGTGTTTTCATAAAATTAATTAATATTAATATTTAGAATTTGTATAATATATTGGAAGTGTAATTATGGGCCTTTACACTTATTGAAAATTTAGTTTCATTGCCATGAAATATTCATCATTTTAATTTTCATTCAACTATTAATGCTTAATACGTAGTATAAATATGTTTTAGCTCTCAAAAGGTGCGGATACATCTTAAAGAAACCAATTTCATTGTTATTTTTACAATGGATTAGATTTATTAGGATATTGGAAGTATTTTTTCAATATTAATAAACATAGAAAATTACTGATGAGTTAAACACATAAAACTATGTAACCATTTACTCTATGATCATTTAGTTAAAAGATATATTATTGAAAATATTTTTCTGAACTAATCATCATCTTATATATTTTCTTCACAAATATAACATGTTCAAGAAAATTAATAATTTATAAAAATAGAAAAGTATGTTCAATTTTAATTTTTCATTTTCTAATTCTTATTTTTTATTATCCAAATACTCAAAAAATCTATGAGAAATATAGATTAAATTCACTAATTATATAGAATTTTGTTTACTCTTTATGCATGTTATTCATTTATTTTAAATATTTCTTGAATGAAAGATATAATATGTATGTAAAAAATATTCTTAAAAGACAAAATTTGTAGTTTTTTAGTTCTTATATTATTTTTTATTTATCGAAACGGATTTATGTTTTTTAAATAATGAGATTCACTCTTACAGGTTGTATCTTCATTTTAGTTTAATCTTAGTTGTGTTAAATGATTTTTGGATTACTATTACATATTTCAAAATCATTTTTCTCCACACATTTATAAAAATATTATTACTCACACATATAATTGATGAGGTTACCATTACATAAAACCTGATAAACTAGACTACACATATATTTTCTTTTAATATGATTCCTATTATCCCTTCATTAAAACTTGTGCAGATAGTACCGCCTTACGTTTTAATGTTTTTTCATTGGATGAGTTTTAATATATATCATAAAATGATAGAAGGTATGTCTTATTGAGGGATTAAATGGAATGATTCTTCTAAATACTATTCATCATATATAGATATTTTTAAAGATTATTGTGGGGAAAAGTGTTAGGTTGGTTATACCAAAAGAAACAAGTAATGGTGAAAATATTATTCAAGGGAGTTGAATGTTTTAATACCATTACCTGAATATATTGAGTAGGAGTATGATTCTTATAAGTATAATTAGTACTCTACATAGTAATATTTAAAATGAATTGATACATTGTAACATGATTTAGAATTATAAAAAATAGTTCAATAGTTTCCTTGTTTTCCTAAGCTGACTACTTATAGACCATATTTGTTTTTAATGATAACATTAATGAATTAAAATATATATGTCCAATATTTAACTTATTAATTGACAAGAATATACCACTTATTTTTACCTCAAGTTTTTGGATTTATAATTTTATATACTTTAGGATCAACACATATGTTATAGATATGTTTCGTATTCTACCGAATAGTCATCTTTATTATTAAACTAAAACTTTAATTGATATACATGCATCACTCAATGATTGAAAATCACAACAAATATTTTATCATTATAGTCACTCTTACTCAACCTTATGCCGATTAAAATGTATTTGGATACATGTAAAAATCATTTAAATCATAGTATGTGGTTTATAAGAAACTAAAAATACTTATTCTATTAAAATAAATTATAACTATTGAACAATAATTTTTATTGATCACCGAATAATTGTCAAATTTTAGACACAGATCACCTTATATAAGTACATACATATCAAGAAATTTTTCTACAACATAAACTCAAAATCCTAATGTGAACAAGTTAAAAACAGGTAATTTAATTGTCCAAACATGAAAAAATAAGTTAATATTTATCCTTCAAATGAATGAAACATTTAATTAATTTAAAAATAATTCCCACTAAAAAAAATTTATCATAAAATCAGCATTATATTCCATGGAAAAAATGTTTATGTAACTTGAGATGTCATTTTAGTTTCCCTATGAAACCAGAAATTCAAAGTAGTAACCACATCTATTTATTCTATAAACATTTCTCTAGTGAATAAATCATTTTAAAATCCAATGGGGAGATTTATCATTGGATCATTCATTTTTTATCAAAAATTTCCATGTAAAATAATTTTTATAATACAATTATAGGTTTTAATTATTCATCATAAAAAATATTTATACATTATTTTCAATCTATGGACTTCATCATTTAATCCACCATGTAAAACAATTTATATTATTAAAACCACATATAATGAAATGAAAAACATGCAACTAATATATCATTAACATTTATATAAATGGAAATAATTAATAATACAATGATAATAATAATAAATTCATAAATCCATGAAGAATTGTATAGTAATTTATTTTCCAAAAAACATAACAAATGATGAGAAATATGATTATATATAATGTGTTAGAAACAAATATTACATTCAAGCATTGGAAAATAGTTTCAACGTTAGTTGAAAATTATCATATGATATCATTTATGTATAGATTAAAACTTCTATGAAATAACAATTTTGAAATAATGAAGATTAAAATATATGGGATTTTAGTGTAAATGAAAATAAAATTAAATAACTTATTTTAACATTAACAATGTTGATATCAATGAGATATTAAGAAAAAAACCCATATATAGTTCACAACACATGAATTAATATTACGTTAGGGAATACATTATGTGAATGAAATGTAAATGGTAAAAAATAATTTTTCACACAATAAAAAATTGAAAGTATATAATTCACATAATCATAGATTAACAAAGTAAATGAATAGATTAAATTACTCAATTAATGGATATTGATTTAGGAATCCCTTTATATTGACTCTCACCTCGCAAATTATATCCTATAATAACCCAAATAAAAAAAACATTAATTATTTTTTTAAATTAATGTTCTTTTAGATTATCTCTTAATTATTAATCATTTTTATTTATTTCATATCATGTTTCATAAATATTAAAAAATTTATAGTTTATGTGGCTCTTTTTTAGGTTTCATGGTTCATAATCACAAAATTCAATAATATATTATTGTTAGGATAATGTAACGACCCATTAACATCGTATTCCTTGATCCCCTTATCCCATTCCCCATGACAGTGGTTCATATTCCCTCATGTAATCTTTCTTATATGATAGAGGATTCTGACTAGCATCGTGGGTGTAATGGTGGTATGGTTGGGAGACTATACCATCTTATCAGAGTGTCACATCAGATACAATAGATAAAATTCCACAGTAGTTGAGTAAATAAATATAGATAATTAATATTTTAATGAATATTATAACAGAAAAAATATTTATATATCTCAAAATTCATAGAAAATTTCCATAAACATGGATGAATTTCACACTCCTATACAAAAGGAAATAGGGAGATACATATATTCTATAAAAAATTAAAAAAATAACAAGAGGCTTCCCCACCAGAATCTTGATTAAGGGATTGGTACTATAATCCTATGCTCATACTATAGGTGAACATGTCAAGATACCATACCAGGGCACTTTTCCTTATCAACAAAAAAATATAGATAATCTTCTCAGATGATAAAGGTGGACCGAGTTGGGTGTGTGATAAAATATCATATGTCCATCACTAGATGTATTAACACATAACCCAAGAAATTTTAATAAAAAAATTGAGTGGAGGAATAAATGACTAAGAATGTATTAATAAATAAATTAATGACTCATCCACTCAGGTTTTTAAAGAACACATGATTGCTTTATCTGTTTTGGTTCTTAGATTGGATGAATTTCTTAGGAGATAATATATATATAATATAATTTTTATATAGTATACATATAATAAGAATCCTCTTATATTAACGATGTACACGGGGATGTATGTGGCTATTTACATGGAAAAATAGTTGAAGCCTAGACTGGGGCATAACATAGAATTGCATAAAAAGTTTAATATGCCTATATTCTCAATCCAAATGGGTCATGCCCTACATCCCTTAATGAATGAGATATGTGAATATCATCACTCCTGATGGTGAGTGTGATAACATATCAACTCTCTAACATGGTACATGGAACATATATCCCACTATACAACTAATGTACATGGTGCGATACATCATGATTATCATACTAATATAAGGGATTATGATACCATAATGTGACAACCTTTATCAAGGAATATTAAATTGATAATATACTAGATGAGGCATTATCTCTCATGTTTCATGATCACCAATTCCATATATATGTAAAAAAGGCATTTTCATAGCTATATCATAGGCATGATGCATTTCCTCTCATGTATCTAACTAGCCATGATTCAATTTTTCAATGCATTTCAGTTCAAAATTAACATTGAAATAATGCATAAAAGATGACATGGTCCCCCCATTCGTTATGAATAATCTATTAAATCCATTTAATTCATTAATAATTGGAAATCAATAATGAAAAATCACTTCAATTCATAAAAGGCATTCAAGATACTAAAGTCTAAAATTTAATCCATAAAGATCAATGTCCCTTTTAGAAGATGTCATGGTCATTAAAGGAACCACCTACATGAAAAATATCAAGTATATGCTGGATAAGCACATGATAGGTTCCATGGTTTCAATAAGTCATTTACATTACAAGGGATACTCAATTTAAATGAATAAATCAATGTTTAGAAAGTGATTATTGCATATTAACATTTAAACTTAAGTGGAATTATTTTTGTAACACCCAATGGGGTGTCCATAAAAGTGATCAAAGACCTATTATTTACTAAACATTGCACTACATGCATGTATCAAGGTGAAATGATCAATTTTATATGAAAAACTCAATTGAAAGGGTACTCATGGAAAAAAGGTGCTCTGAATCCAAAATACATGGCCACAAAACATCCCAACTCATGGGTAAAATGAATATACCACAGAACTCATTTACATAGTCTACTTCTTGATCAATTTAAACCTCTTATTCAATGTAGGATGCGATAGATATGAGAAATGTTCCACCACACCAAAAATATCGAGAATGAGATTGCACAAAAATAAGGAAATTGAACCAATGAAAAACTAAAATAGAGAGAAAGAGGACTCGATATCTCACCTCAGGTAATCCAACTACTTTAATGGATCTTGAATCAGACACTAGATAATAAATCTTCTAGCATTCCAAGGATGATGGAGGTGGAAGCTCATGGGAGAAAGAACTCTTTTCAGCTTCTGGAGGAAGAGAGGAGATAAAATAAATACAAATATAGAATTATCTGATTGGAAATTGAATTTTCACCTCAAACATCAAGAGTGCATGGTTTGGCACATTGATGAACAAACCCTATTCAATCTATGCACTAGTCACTACTATAAGGGGTACTTCACATGATTAGGCACACAATTTAAATAACAATTCACATACTATTTGACACCACTCTATCCAAAAACTCTATAGAAAAACATGGTTGTGATCCCTGGATCACACAGATACAAAAAAAAACATGAATCTTTTAGGCTTATACTATATGAAACTGCACTATTTAGGGAAACCGTAATGGATGTGTTACACTATTTAAATCAAACCATGAGGCCTAGTATTTTCAACCCGTCTCTGGGCTCCATGATTTGAGCAGGCCTTGAATGATCTTCCAACATGAAAAACATAATTACAAATAATTATTCAGACAATTTAAGTATATTAAAATTAAAAAATATCCTTACCTTCATGAAAATATGGGACATTACAACCTCCACTCCTCAATGAAACTATTGGCTGTTTTAGGGTAA
This sequence comes from Viscum album, assembly GCA_963277665.1. Taxonomy (NCBI): domain Eukaryota; kingdom Viridiplantae; phylum Streptophyta; class Magnoliopsida; order Santalales; family Viscaceae; genus Viscum; species Viscum album. The sequence continues at coordinate 1,531,383,168 of OY728151.1, forward strand.
ATATGTATCTTCCGAAAATAGTTCTAGACATTGAGTTCATTTATTAGCTTCCCACTCCAATGAGTCATCATAAATTCATCTATTATGCCATATAACTTGCACCAATGAAGATGGCCTTCATCAATGTGTTTTCACACTCTTATAAACAACATGAATGTGATTCTCCTCAAAGAATGAATATACGTCCTTACCATCCTCATCATGTTGAATTGCATGTTATATTTATAGATAGTATGAGCGGATCTATGATACATGAATGAAATCATGCATGGACCATTATATCAACGGAAGTTTATCTTTATATTCCACTCATCTGATCTGTTTCACATCTTAAAAGGTCCCAAAAAACCCTTGTGAGATAACAACATGCCTTTGAATACATCTATGGACCAACTAGGGAGATACTTGAATGAATAATATATATCTGAACTCAATATTTATAGGTCACTATTTTCAAAAGTAATATTACTATTGTCTTGAATTAGATGTCACCATGAACTTTCTAACCAATTAGACATGCTATCTTGTCTCCATAATGATATGAGTCCCTTGAAACACTACCTCCCATGCCTATAGCTAGCAAAAAGTTGAGCAGAATGTCCAACCATTTAAAAATTCATAAGGAATAATCTCAGTGGTATCCTAAAAGTTTTAATTATATGTTACAATAATAATTGGAATGTGATTATCCAAAGAACCCCTGATTTCATGGACACATTCATGGATTATGTCATCTGAATCATGAATCACACACTATATCCATTAATCATTTTTTGAGTGATATTTCATGATCAGAATCACCACTATACCAAAGGCCTTCAACAACTAATTCTAGAACTATGATGTAAAGGGAGATTATCTATAAAAAATGATAGAATATGTAGATCCATGAAGATGTAAAACCTCCCAGAAAAAATAGAATATCAATATCCTCTATAGTGATGGCATCTCTAATAGGTAAGAAGTGTTTGACCTTCAACTAACAGTCATCTACAACCCACATTACATCATTTCCAATAGTTGATATGGGTAAACTAGTAATAATGTCCCTAGAAACACCATCACATTAAAACATAGGAATGGAAAACAACGGAAAATACATGTCATATGATGTTACTCCACCATCAACTACTTATATGTGGAACATCAAGTGATGATGCCAAAAATAATTTTTTTTCAATCTAGGCCTCTAATACTTTTGTTGTATGTCTCGATAAATTTTGGTTACAACATGCGACCTAGCCATTTGGATGTGTGGAATTCCCACATAAAATCATCTATGATGTCTACTAGGACCCATACACACACATGGAATTTTAATGTATAATCCCCTTTGATGGTTCATAATGAATATGTATCATCAGGTTAAATGATTTCCCTTGGGACAAGGTCCATGGGAACCGATAACGACTTCATTATTACCGATTTAGGGAGCGTAGAGGTCATTTATAATTCTACTAAGATAGTACAAAAATGTTCCTCATTAAATCAATGTGAATAAATTTTAATAAATCCATGAGCTTCCATTCCCCACTGGACTCCCAAACCACCATATACTATGCATTTTTTGCTTAGTGTGTTGGCTAGAACACTACCTTTTCCAACAATGAATGCATCCTAAAAATTAAAAGAGATAAGGTACATGACCCATATTTTACTCTTATGATTTAGGTCATGTCTCATAGACATGTGAATGATGATTCTATGATATGGGTATAAAAAATTATTTCCTAGTTGATAGTGTATCCAACATCAGTGGTTATAAACAACATATTCATTCTCAATATCATGGGTAAACTAATTCCCCTCATGTGTCCATAACAGACGAGACCTCTATGCGATGACACACTTGTACTACAATATAATAGCTCCACATCTTATAATTTATTCATTATACTAAATCATATGGATCCTTCCATGATCTGGTAGAATTAGTATTGGATCAGAAGCCAAAAGACCCTTGAACTCCAGAAAGGCTGTATCACAAGCTTCTAATGATATGAATTTCACATCCTTAGTTGTTAATCCCATATGTGGCGCTACAAGGAATGATTAATCCTATAATAAGAATTTATAATATTTAAAATATCCCAAGAATCTTCAGATATAAAGGAAATTCTTGTATTATTCCAAATAAACTACATCTCTCACTTTCTATAGATCAACTGAAATTATTAACGACATGATAATGTGTGCCAAGATGTCAAAATAGTCATTCCAAATTTTTTATTTTCTCTGATTATTATACTTTTTAATCACTATTAGTATATTAAGTATGATCTCATGATTGTTATAATGTTGATGTTGAGAATTAGAATACACTGAGATATCAGCAATATAGAAAACCATAAATGAATCCATATATTGGTGCAAAACCCTATTCATAAGATCTAGGAAGAGAATAGGTGTGTGCATGAGACTGAATGGAATGACTATGTACTTGTATATATTGTACATGCTCCTGATATAATTTCATGACAGACCTTATGTAATGACATGTTAATTATTATATCATGATCTCAAATATATCTATGAAATAAGATTTGTACCATGGAGGTGATCAAAATGGTCATCTCATCTAGGAAATGGATTCTGATTCATGATCATAACCGAATTTAACATCCTACAACACACAAAAATCTTGAGGGTACCATCAGATTTCTTGGAAAATGGCCCATTAGACCCTATGGTGGGGTTCTAGTTAATGTAAATCCTTTTTCCTCTAGATCCTACAACTAATTCTTGATCTATATAAGATCCATAGGTGATAGACAATGTGGATTAATAGTTACTAGTGCTTATCATGGACTTGGATCAATAGGAAACACTACCAATCAAACTAGAGATAGACCATTGAATACTTTAGGAAGGTTGTCCTTAAACTGCTCCACTACTGGACGAAAAAATAGAAATTCATAACCTTTGGTCATCAATAAAAAGTTTGGTGGAATGAGCTATCACATATCCCTTCCATGGCTGCTTAGGTCCTGCTTGTGTTGCATGAACATAGCATTCAGGCTTATTCACATACCTAAATACCTATAGTTATGTAAACATAATAATTCAATTATTGCACTATATGGTCTCTAAATGCAACTAGCAAGTCCATCCTAATTAGTAAATAAAACCCAATCATGTAAGGGATGAAAATATTCAACATGAAATGTATCCTCTGATCTCAAGTGGATTGTCTATATAAAGTATAATTTCCAAAGATCAGATAGCTAATTCGGTGTAATGTCACATTACTCCAAAATATTTATCAATCACAAGTGATGAACAAATAATCATTTCCTCATATATAAAAGAGTGAGACACACCTATTTAAAATAAGATACACACTAATGTGGAGGCTATAATGTATTACCACATATAATAATTTTTTTGGATCTATTCTCTTCCAGAATCAAATGCACTGCATGTAACTAGCCTTTACTGAAGCCCAATGTACATGAATAATTTGCCTGAGCACACCCTCTCTACAGGTGTTGAGAATAACCCATCTGACTTCCAGTTCCATAATTTCAACCTCAACCTTTTCGGACGAATGTATTCTTTCCACCTTCATATTGTGAAGTTACTGGCCCAACTCTTGATTAAGAGGTAGGAATAGATCCCACTCAGTAGAAACTAATCTAAATATCCTAGTGAAATGATAGATATGGTATTTCTTTCCACAACCTCAACATTTAATTCCATCTTTCATACATTGAGGATTAACATTCCCTAGATTCTGACACTGGTAGATTATTAAATAGCTTTCGGTGTGAGGATCACGATAGCTTCTTCTTCAACAAGTTTCCACAAAACACATCATTCTCGTCAAAAAACAACCACAAGCATCTCTTTGGGTTGAACCGCCTAGAGCCACACCATTTTCTTCCCTCATGTATCCCTATATAATAAGGTAATTGATGAAAATTTCATAAATAATTGATAGAATGAATACATTGACATATGATCGGATTGCGTATTCAATCACATCTTCTAATTTCTTAGTATTCATAAGAAATTCACCTTCCCTAATAAGTGTGAACTGCTATAACTCAGTGAAATGAGAAGAGTATTGCATAATTGATATACTCTATTATTGTAGGTTCATAAACTATCTGGATCTATCATCCCTCAGAGTTTGGTGAAAAAATTGTCATAGAAAATCATCTCAAATTTTTTCCAGACCATATTGTGATATCGATACGCCTGTGTGAAAACATCCAACTACTTCATGGAAAAATTAAATTTCTTGTATTCATTTATCATGACCATCTTCTCTAGAGGTATCTCAATATACTCCAATATATAATGAATTAATTTATCCCAGGACTCTTCAACATGGGTTACACCATCCCCTAAAAAAGTGGGACGTTTCCAATGCCAGAACCCCTTAGTCAACTCGACCATACATGGGGAATTTTAAAATAGAAATTTCATTTTCAGATGCGTACATATAATATCCTCTACTAATAATGTTTTAGTTATTATATAATGAATAAGAGGATGTTCCAAAAGCATAACAATAGGTGGGATCATTGTCATCTCACCACCATCCACCTTGTGTGCACGGTAATCCCATCCTTTAGGGCACATGACAAGAGGATATTATGGAGGCATGATATCAAAATTCCAAACACATTAATCAGAAGTTATTTAATAGTGGATAAATTTGAAGATAGGAAACTAAACCATGTATAATGATGTTTTATCAATACGATCGCACCTCACTGCCTACTCTAATATTTGGGACTATGGAGTATGAGAAACTATAATGACCATAAGAACATAACTGATAAACCACTACCCACTACTATGGATGGGATTGCTTTTAGGTATCTGATTCATGTTTATATAATATTGTTATATCCACATTATAAATCATATTCATTTTCGATTATTTTTTATTAAAACATATAAATCACTTCAAATTTTTGAATTAAATGGTTTTACATTTCCATTTCCTAATGTCACATACACCTTATGAACCCAAAGATGGAATCCACTTTACAAAAACCATAACACATCCAACCCCATGCGACTATTGGTCCATGGATCAATGTTCCATAATTTATTACATAAGGTATCTTCTTTTTAAAATTTAGGGAAATGCTATTAAATTATGTAAGCCAATTTAATTGTCAATTATTATTTCAGATCACTTCAAGAAGTGTCAACATAATTCAATTCACATTCATTTAACTATCGATATGATGTATTAAATTAAATGATAAAGAATAAGCATGGAACGGAAAAATTTAGGGGATATTAGTCCAAGTGTTCCTAATTATGATCCATGGTATAATTCAGTTCCTTAATTTCCCCATGCCATAGTAATGAAATCATACAATCAGTAATACCAATATCAATGAAATCATATGACATGTGTTTCATCCAATGGTGGAGCCATATCCAAAATAAATGGAATAATCAACAATAATAATTTCCTATCCCATGACACATGGGATTCCACTATACATGGGTTATCAATATCCAGGTATACAGTCAAATTTCAAATTCCTTTTATCACTTAGTGTTATGTCTAATACCAATATAGTATGAAAATTGTAAAAGAATGCTCTAAAACCACATTGTAACATCCTGACCATGGATACACTTAACATGTTCATGAAGACCATGGGTCACATGGCATCAATCGTGCCTCCCCATATGTCAGAGGTAGCCTACTAATAGAGTGTGTGGATAGGTGGTATTCTTGGAAGACATTACACTCTTTTTAGAGTGTCACATTCGATAAAATAGATAACATTCACCTATGGAAGCATAAGAAAATGAAATAGGGAATAATAAGTGAAAGATAATAACTAAAAAACTGATTAAATATCTGAAAATCTAAAAGGTAGAGTAAAATACATGAATTCATGGAATACTATTATATAATATGATAATGGAAAAATCTAGATACAAACATCGTATACAAAATATAAAAAATGTTCCAAAGGGTATTCCACTAGAATCTCGACCAAGAGCTCAGTTCTCAGCTCCTATGCTCTAACTATAGGTTAACATATCATTATCATGTAGTAGGGAACACTCCCTTATCAATTACTTCATACATATAATGTTAATGGGTTCCATATGAATCTGTAGTAGTGTGTGATATAATAGTATTAATAGGCCACTACCAACAGTTTCCACTCGTAATATAAGTAGTGATCGTAACAAAATAATGATAAGGTAAAATATAATATTAAAAAAATTCAAAATAAATAAAGAACCAAGGTTATCCATTTCTTAAATGACTCATGACTGCTCTACCTACCTCAGGTTGTTGTTGGGATAAATTTCTATGAGGTAACTATATATATAGTAACTATATATATATAATATTCTTATTTATTTGTTCCACCTATGTGAACTACATATGTGTGAACATAAGTGGCCATATAACTGGAGTACATCTTGATGGATAGACCAAGGAATAAATTATACTCCCATAACTAGTCTAATGAACCTATAAGCTCAATCCAATTTTTACATTCCCAATATCCCATAATGAATGAGAGATGTTAATCTCATAAATCAATATGGTTAGTGTTACATCATTTAAATAATCGAATAAGGAATGTGGAAAGTAAATAACATTGTATAACTAGGGCTAATGGTGTGATACATCATTCTCAAAACCTGATTTATGGGAGTGTGATAACTCCATGATAAAAAGATCCCTTACTACCATATCATAACATGAATCAATGCATATTCCATTAATAATATAATACATGATGCATCACCTCTCATGTTTTATTATCACTAAGCATATATATATATCTCACTAAAGAAATAATAAGAATAGTTGTTATATAGGAATGATTCATTACATCTTATGTATCTAAACTGTAAAGATCATTATCATCATGGAATTTCAATTCAAAATGATCATTTAAATAAATAACATACAACTGATGTGGAATCATTAATTATTATGAATCATTCATTATGTCCATTAAATTTACTAAAATGGGACGATCCATCATGAAAAAACAAATTAAATCAAATCAAGCCATTCATTTTACTAAATCATGAAAATATAATCAATAATACTCAATAATTCTTTTAGAAGGTCACATGGTCATTATGGGAATTGCAGGCAAGGAATATTCCATGTATTGGTTGGCTATAAACATTAGAGGTTCTATGGTTTCCATAAAATATTTAAATTACAAGGGAAATTCAATTTAAAAGATACCCTAACTTCTTATATGGAGATAAGGGAATATGATCATTTAACTGTAAGGGGTAATTAATTAACTCAAACCAAATACAGTGCCCATAAAATATATCAAATCCTTAAATTTAATAAATAAGTATTACTAGGAACTTCTAAAGGTTCAATGATCAATATTATATGATGAACACCATTAAAATTTTATTTCATAGCAAAATCCATTGTGTGACACAACCTTATTGCTATGGAACACCAAATATAAAGGGGAAAATGATTACAAATCATACCTAAATGATAAAGATGAATACACCCTTAATATCATCATTAGATTTGCAGTAGGATAATAAAACTAATAGAAACGGTCCAATACCATTAAAATTAGGCAAATGAAATTGAAACTAATTAGTGTGATCTATCTAATGATAATCTAAAATATAATTTGTTTGGACTATAGAGCTCAAAATAATATATCTAAATAATTCAATAGATCTAAAATATGACACCAGATGAGGGAGGTACTTGGATTTCTAGGTTATAGGACATTAAAGATCCTAAATGAATGAACTCTAGCCTGCTTCTGGAAGAATAAATAATAAAAGAGAAAAAGGGAAATGGAAATATGGGAATTTTTTTAATATTCCATAGAAAATCAAAATGTTTCATGGTAAGGCCACACTGTTTTCCAACCAATCCACCATAAACTGTTATAAGTTGGAACCTCACATGGTTATGTACATTATTTAACAAACCTTGTCAAAACCGTGAAAAAACACTCATCCCCAAAATTAGAAGAAATGATTAGCCATGTGAACTAGGTCATTGAGATATAGACAAACCATGTATCCTCCATGCCTCTATTATCTTAAATAAAATGGTTTTGGGAAACCTTGTGGGATAGGTTTCATGATTGGAAATGAATTGTGCAACCAGATTATTTATTTTAATTCCTTGGCTACATGCTCTGAATGATACATACACACACACTTAATATATCCTTATCTTAATTAAACAATATTATTATGTGAATTTCTGGAATTTAAATAGAATTTAATTTCATCTATACCTTTAGAAAATTATAGTATATTACAGAACTAGTCTTTTAAATGGAATTTGTTTCTTGAGAAAATGTGTTTTATTTTATCATACAAAATCGGACCATAAATCTTTAAAAATGATGTGAGTATAATAGGAAATGTAACCATTATGATTTTACTATTATTTGACCATTTTTCATGTATGATCATTAGTCAATATGTCCAATGAATACTATACTCATGTTAATAATATTCACCTTATAATACGTGCTTATAAGTATGAAGGATAAACAATAATTAATGAAGAATGGAGAAATGATGACCTCAAATAGTATAGTTTTGAAATATGAATCCCATTTTAAAACAATTGTTATGTAGGATCCCTAACTAGGTTTTTTTCCATATCCATTATTAATTCTATCTTTAATAAGTGATTCTATAAAGAAATCTCTAATGAGAGATGTTCATGTTAGTGGAAATTTCCACCCAGGTGATGTTACTATAGCCACCACATTATTATATCACTATCACACACCATAAACTTATGTCGTATGTGGGTCTTAAAAGAGGTTACATGTGAAAGTATTAGTTACATAATGTTTAATTACATTGTATAAATACAATTTTTATTCCATCATTTTAGTTTTAATAATAGTTCTTCATATTGAAATATATGTTTAATTGAGATGAATTTGATTAATTCATTTCTCAAAAAAAAAATTAAATTTTCAGAAAATAAAAAAAAATCAAATAAACTAATTCAATATTACTAATACTTATTTTAATTCACTATTTTGTTAGGAACACACATTTTTTGAATATTAATCATAAAAAAATTTCTTTGAAATATTCTCGGTATCAGATATTTTACTATGCATTATCAACCCAATATTTATTTTATTGAAATGATTATTTATATTAAAATGTTAAAATTATAATAAATAGAGACTAATTATTTTAAAATAAATAACATTTTTTGAATTACCATTTCAAAATAATATTTGGATGCATTTATGGAAATTTTCTATAACACTTTATTTTTTGAGAATAGTAAAAATACAGTTTGAGGTTTTTGGTATGTTTAATGACATAAAATTTATTTCATAATCATGTAATAATTAATTCACCACAGTACACAAGGTGTCTTAATTCTCAGTTATTGTGGGATAAAATAACATAAAATATGTCAAAAATATCCATAATCATGGGAAAATCTATTTTCATGACCATCACCATTAATTTTACACAATGTTAATTTCCAATGCCTGTATTTGGTAATTAATAAAAGGATCATCAGAATTTTTTATAAATACCCACACTTTCATCCACTTATATTCACTACCAATCCATACTCAATGATATTTTATTGTTTTTTTCCTTCAAAAAAGTCCACTCAAGGTGTCTTAATTCCCCCAATGATCCACTCCACAATATATTAGAGCATCTTTGAAAGGTAAGGTAATTATCATTTCTTTCATTTATATTCAATAACATCATTTCTTATATTCATTCTAGACTATATGGTTACTATATTCAATATCACATTTTATCAAACCGTAACATCCAAATAATTCTCCATCAGTGTAAGACCCTTGTCCTCTCCAATTTACAAATTTCAAAAATGATATTTTATATATTTTATGATTCCAATTTTACATCTCAACACTTCCCTCTTCTCCTTAATAATTTCTTTAATATATAATTTTTTTTGAAAATCCAAACCACTTTAATTTCTAGGGGTTATTCACCTGGATAAAAACATGATTTCCTTCATATGGGTACTAAAATACATGAATGAAACACTCTCATTCAATGGGCTAAATATGTAATAATGATAATATCTATAATCACTTTTGAAATGAAATCAAACTATATTTTATCCAATTTTTTTTATTATTCAACATGGGTTACTAATTGGATTTTTGATTATGATCTATGTGGCCCATATTAATTTATTCTTATAAAGGGTTCACCTTGATAGCACTCCAATTCACTAGGTAATGAATTTAATCTGTTGATATGAATTGATTTATGATATCTTGGTTAATAAACATTGTAATTTTCATGACACCATAGTGATCAACCATGGTGTCAATCTGATTAATATATCTACTAAATGTTGTAGAAAAATTTCTATGTTATAATTCATTCCATTTTTATTATGATATTCCCCATATTCCCTATCTCACTGGATAATGTTATTCATCATGTTCATATATAAATTTCTTCCCATACTCAGACTATTTCGCATCTATTTCCTTTGATGTGTGTCCCTAGGATATGAGATGAACTATCTATACTTTAGATGAACCCATGTGAAAGTCTTGAAGTGAGTTTAAAGGATTTTATTATTTTTTCATGTATAATGTTTTTTTTTTCAACAAACTAAACATAAAATATCTTCTATGTGTACCATGAAGTTAAAAACTATGAAATAAAACAATGTATTCTATACTTATAATCAAAATGATACATCATGTATTTATAGAAATTAGGATTTTAAAACAATAAGAAGAACCATAGGGATATGCTTAAATATAAGAAAACATCATGGTACTTTGTTAATGTATTATTTAAGTGGGTTATGAGAAAAGAAATCCATGAATATATAGAAACATGTATGCGTGTCTCTAACATAGATATATCTAAGGGTAACACCAAAAAACACCACATTGATCCAAACTCATATAAACATAGTTAATTAAAATTGTCCATGTTACACTCCTTGTTTTACACTATCAGGGGATATGTTGTGTTATTCATATTATTTTTATGTACCATTATGAGGGATATATTGAAAATGTAATAATTATTAAAAGATAACATATTTAAGAATAGTGATTTATGATATAAAATTACATTATAGTTATAATATTAATAAAAGAAATATGTTTCACAATACGTTTTCTTTTCCATTTAAAATATCATGAAATAGGTGGAACTACATAAGCGATGAGCGCTACAGAACATGCACTGATAGACCTCCAAAAATTTCTAAAATGGAAAACATCCTGATAATGATGAATCAACTGACTTGATTTATGACCAATAACTTGATTCCTTCCAAGAAAGTAGATTCACCTTAATGGGAACAATAATTCATTGAGTCCAGTATGAATCAAGTTCAACTATCATTCAATGGACATATATAGAAATAGATTTATACACAATGGATATTGTCAATAGATATGATTTATTTTATACATTTTGGTTTAGAATAATTGAATGTAACCCTTTTTATGTACCGATTAGAGGGAGAAGTGGATTATTGGTGGAAATTAATTAAAAATATGATGTTGATAATGGAGATTGATTATATGTAGAGGGAAGTTTTTAGGGGAATATTTTTCAATAAATATTATCCTCTTTTGATCATATCAAAATTAATGAAGGAATTCATAGAACTGAAGAAGAATGACTATGAATCTATGGGATGAAATGAGATGATCATTTCATGATATTCACATTACACCTATAGCTTCATTATGGATCCTAATGGATAGGATGAATGATTCATTGTGGATAAAATACCACATCTTCAATGAAATCTAGCCACTGAAGGCATTGAAAGCTATGAGGAGATATTTTATAAGTATATAAAGGTTGTATTTGAGTTTAAAGAGTTTATATGGTCACATAAATTGAATAAAAAATGATATATTTGTAGAAAAACATTGGGATAACCTTTTATCATGGAGGAGGTGGAAACAAAATGAAACATCTAACATGAAAATAATGTGGTATGAAGAATTCAGGAAACTACATTCTTCATAGTGGAAAGGGTTATATGTTTTGATAATATGACCATATATATTGGAACTTTCATACTCGACTGAATCCTCTACTTCGAAAAATAAATTAAATGGGTAACATCAGGTATGACCAACATGGATTCCAAAGATGTATACATGGATAACTTTTGAAATTTTTTAATCGCTATCCAAATTAGATATTAACTAAGGGGAATCACCATCAAACTCTACATAGGACATGTGAGAATGGTCAATATTTTTATATCACAATGGATAAGGTAGAATATCCAAATGATCTAGTTGTAGGTAAACCCATAGTTCTATCAATTTTAGCATGTACATTGATTGATTCGTGTTTTACCTAGTCCTTTTTCATCTATGTTTTTAATGAATGTATAATTATTCCCTAAACAAATAGAATATTTGTTATTAGTCATGACTCCTTAAGGGATTAACCAATCCTCAAAATCATATAGAAACTATAGTATTTATTTTGGGGAAAATAATATCATCGCAAGTCTAGCTTGAATTCCCTTGGTGGAATTTCACAATATACTATGGACGGATTAGATCATAATCCATTAGACCTCTTTATGGAGATACATATCGACCTAATCATTGTCTAGAAGAATATCCATTAGACCTCTTTATGGAGATGATCAATGAAGATGAAAAAGTGTGTGATCAATTTAGAATAAATAACATACCCATTATTTTTGAATACAATGATGTGTTTCCAAGGATTAAGCTAGACCTCACTAGAAATAGAAGTAGATTTCTCTAATGAACACAAATCATGATGAAAGAAAATATTACTAAACTGGAATTGAATGGAAAATTTGGATCCTAAGGTATTAAAGTAACTTTTTTAGGATATTTAAAGAAGGGGTTTATTATATCCAGTATGTCTCCTTGGGGAGAAACTATTCAATTTTTGAAGAATATTTATAGATAAATGAAGTTTTTCATAGATTATATATAACACAATGAGATAATAGAAAAGAACAGGAACCGTCTCCAACGGATCCATTATTTATTTTACTAGCTTTATGGTGATTATTTATTCTATATGATTCATCATCAATATGGTTACCATCAAATGAGGATTAATAATGAATATATTCAATTGGAATACTTTCTAAAAAATACTAGAATTATGTGTTTATTATTATTCCATTCGACATGACTAATGTTCATAATATATTTATGGTTTTAATGAAAAGTGTCTATAAGGATTACATTTATTAATTTTAGGTAGTTTATATTAATAATATTATTATATATTCAAAATTTTGTGAGGAGTAAGAGTATAATCTCATATTTATGTTGAATACAAGAGGAATTATAGGATATTTGTATAATTTATGAAATTTGAGTTTTGGCTATAAAAAGATTCTCTGTTGGGGAACATTATAACCATTAAATAAATCTTATTTGTCCCGACCAAGTCAAAGGACATGGAGGATTGGAATACGACTATAGCAGTAACAAAATTTTCTAATATCCATGGTTTACCGAGATATTATATGTGGTTTGGGTAAAAAAATTCAAATCATTAGAATCAACTAATTTTTTTTACTCTAAATGGGATAAGTTCATCTGGAAAAGGATTGTGAGGAATGTTTCCAAGAATTAAATAAGATATTGTTTATAGCACATGTGTTAACACTACTTACTATTGGATACAAAATCATTAATATTAATGACACTTCTATTATTGGGATTCGGTGAGCCATCCTGAAAAATTACATGTTGATTTCTTTTGAATCTCAAATGATAAATGCCCATAAGCTGAATAATCATATGCTTGAGTTGAGCTGGATACAATTACTTTTTCTCTGGTGATATACATGAACTATCATTATTGATAAAAATTGATACATAAAATGAAAACAAAAGTTTGATTTTTATTTTCTCATAAATTATATTTAACATGAAGCAATGGAGATGGTTAAGAATTCATGAGGACTAAGAATTTTCAATTCCTTATCACCATAGAAGATAGAAAAAATCATTGATTCATTAAGTAATAAAGAGAATGTTTTTTTAGAAATGATCATAATTCAAGGGTATCTATTGATCAGGGACCATGCAAGGATAGACTTGGGATTCATGAGTGTAGGGACATCCTAAATCCTATCCAAAATGATTTCTCATCCCAAATTACTGGATTGAATCAGTAAATCTAAAATATTGAATCCTTTTTAACAAAATATGATATAAGATGTAAATAATTGTATGTTTCTGGAGATCAATATTTATGAAGAATGTGTACTAAATTTTTTTACCAGACAATATGTTCCATCTTTTTCAGATATAAAGAAAAAACAGCTAGATTAAGGTCATAGATCTAAATTCTCTATATATCCTAGAAGAAATAAAATGTATAGGGTAATTTATGATATATATTGGTGGGATAATATGAAAAGGGTGATTGTGAATACAATTCATAGTACTTGGTGTGTCAACCAGTGAAAATATTGAGAGAAGTTCCTAAAGGGGTATTGCAAACACCACACATACAAACATGCATGTGGACAATACCACAATGTACCTTTTCAATTTTCTCCCAAGAATATTCAAATAAAACAACATGAAATGGGTTATAAAGGACTGAATCACGATTTATAATAGTTTTATTTTTATTTGGAAATATTTCTCTCTAGAATAATGTTTTATGGGATATGTGGAAAAAGTTGTGATGTTTCATGGGAAGCCACAATATATTTTAATTTTGACTTTTTCCAAGGGTCACATACTTTTTTTTGATAATTATTTAACTTGATATGAGTATATAATTGAATTCACTTATGTTATCTCACTCACATACTAATGGATAATATAAAATAGATATATATACACATGAGGATATTAAGATAACATGGTCAATTTAATTGTAATTTTATGGGGTCAACATCTCTCATAATTGATTTAATAAGAAAAAACATCTTCCATTTCAGTACTCAAATTTACCCCTTAGAATATAAATATATATATATATATATATATATATTTGTGTGTGTGTGGGTGAAGTGATGTATAACTCTATCGTGATGGGATAAATTTGGTGAGATAATTATTATTACACCATATCTTGTTCAATATATGAAATATAAGGTTCACTATATCAAACAAAAAATAATGGCTTGTATGATTCCTTTGAAGGGATATGCATATTTCTATTGACAAGACATGGAGTTTAATGGAGAAAACAAATTTTTCCTTCAAATATCACCTTAGAAGAGTATCATTGAGAAAATTATGATGGTTTCCCTAGGTAATTTGGCCCTAATGAAATCTATTATTTCATAGGAGAAGTGTCCTATCATCTTGAACTTGCACCCAATCTAGAACATGTTCATGATGTATTCCATGTATCTCTCTTGAGAAAGTACATACCTGACCTTTCAGATGATTTGGATCTATATGTGGTAAAACTAGAATATGACCTCCCTAATGAGGAGAATATGGTGGAGATCATGGACCCTAGAAAACAAGTAATATGCTACAAGACTACCCACATCATCTTAATTTTTATAATAACCATATATGTGATTATGTGTAGTGGGAACTAGGGGAATAAAAGAGATAAAACTACCCACACCTTTTCTCAACAAAAATATATTTTTTCAAAATTTCAGTAATGAAATCTCATAAGGTGTATATGAATATAACGAACCATATATTTATATTATATTTTTTCTAGATAGTATGTTATTATATTATATCAAGCATATGAAATACACATATCATTTAAATTGAGTTTATTATAAAATAAATGTGTCCATTGAGATTTGATCTTTATATGACATTTGGTCAATATCACAATTGGAAATTATAGTATTTTTAAAATAAATATTTTATTAATTGTGTTTTTATGTACAATTGATTAACAATAATTATTTTGGAATAATGAAATGGTGGTCTCAACTAATAGAGCCACTCCATATGAAGTCCATATGTTAGAAATTAGGAAGGAGGTAGAATCAAAAGGGTTTTCCACCTACCAATATCATGCTAGACGTCATAAAGTGATGATAGAACAAAATCATATACGTGAGAGGTTCATGTTCATGGAAATTACCACTCAGGAAATGTTAGCTGAGGAAAACCAATAGATCCATCACCATCACATACCATACCCTTAGGTCATATAAAAATATTTTAAGGGGTTATGTATTGAGTACTTATTTACATAATGTTTAATTCCATTTTAATAATAGAATTTGTATTCCATAATTTATGTTTTTTGAATACTATTTATTAATATAGTATATTTTTATTTGAGACAATTTTGATAAATTGATTTTTTGATAGAAATTATACATTTTAGAAAATATAGGAATTTTTATAATAAAATATTTTATTAAGACTAATATTTATATTAATAATATATAATGTAAAAACCTATTTTATTTCAATATAAATTATAAAATATTTTTTTTAATGTTTTTGAAATTTATTGGGAAACATTAATTCTAATATGCATTACGAAGCTGGTATTTTATTAATAAATAATTAATTATCTTTTAAAATGTTAAAATTATGATACATATAGAATTATTATTATAATATAAATATCATTTTCAAAATAATCAAATCTAAAATTGGTTAGGTAGAATTTATGGGGATTTTGTAAAATAATTTTTTTTCTTGAATAGTAATAATGAAATTTGAGGTTTTTAGTATATTTAATTGATTCATAATTATTTATTAATGAATTAATAACTAATTAAACCCAATAAAAGACCTAATTTGTTTTAATAATATCATGTATGTTGATATATTTTAATCTATTTCCAAATGTATAAGATACATTCCAAAGTCTAAAATGGAAACATTAACATTAAATACATTATTTTGTGGATATTTTACTCTTCTATTTTAAAATAAGTAATATAATATGATTCTTGGTTCATGTGGGTTAAAATAAATATTAAATATTCCCCAAAATTATATAACCGTGTGCCAAGACCATGGTCAGGACCATATTTTTCATTTTTCAAAAACTAGATTTCTAATGACAATATTATGAAATATAAAAAATCACCCATTTTTTCTATAAATAATAACCCATTAAAAATTAAAATTCCCTAAAAACCCATACTGAGAAATTTATAATGATAATTCTTACCTTGTATTCGTCCCATGGTTTCCTCATGCTCCCATGGTTCCATTCCCTCAAATTTAGTATTAACTATCAATGTAAGGTAATTATACCTCCTTTCATTTCGATTCAAGAAAATCATCCCTTATATGTATTCTAAATGTTATCATTTCCATCTTAAATTTAGCTTCTTATAATAACCTATGATCTAATTTATGATTTATAACTAGGGGAAACTTGTACCCTATCATTTTACCCTATTCTAAAACAACATTTTATACCTGTTATGTTGCCTGTTGTTTTCTCAAAAATTCCCTCTTCTCCTAAAAAATTTCTCTAAAATTTAAAATTTTCAATATACAACCATATTTATTTTCTAGCGGTTTTAAAATATATGTAATAATTATTCATTTTATTCTCTTAATAACAAACATGAAACCCTCATTCCTTTTCTGTGGGTTAAAAATTACATAATGATCATGTATTTAGAATATTTGAAATGAAAAACTTTTAAAATGAAACCTATAAATTTAATATATAAGTGTTATTTATAAAATGTTTGTTTATGATCTATGTATCTCAAATTAATTAATACATATTAATGGTGATCCTTGATACTTACCCAAATAATTGGGTAAATAATTTAATCTATTTTCATGACTTGGTTTACGATATATTGAAAAAAGAACATAGATAATTTTTATGACACATCTGTATCACACTGTGGTAATAAGATTATGAATAAAAAATTTAAATGTTGTAGTACTATTTCAATGTTATGAATCATGCCATTTTTATCATGAAATTAGTCATGTTCCCCTACTAAATCAATAGTTATTTTCCTCAGGATCACATGTTAACCGTTTACCCTACTGAGCTTCTTGTTGAACCATTTCCTTTGATGGATGTCCCCATGATGTGATATGATGTTTGTATACTTATGAATAACCCATTAGGATGACCTAATGTTGATATAGAATATTTGTTTTGTGTTTTCTTGTATTGTGTTCCATTTTTTCATGAAACTATATATTAAAATATCATACGCATGTACCATGTGTTGAAATGTTATGAAATAAGAGGTGGTATTCCATAGATCTATGGCAGTTTTTCAGTGGATACATAATTTTCCACGGTTTTGGGTTTTTTCTATATCATTTCAGGATAAAAGGATTTCAATAAGTCATGAAATAGTTACTATTCATATAACTTTTTTAGATAACACAACTTTAAGGAGCAAAAAATGACTATGAGTGTTTTCCTATAGTTTCATTTTTATGACAAATATGCTTCTAGTTAGAAAATAATTATCATGAATTTACATAAATATTAAAGATATAATCAATTAAGAAATAATTTTTTAGGAAATATATAAAATACATTAGTTTATGAAAACATCATCATTTATAAAATTAGGGTAGAATGGTGAAATTATAATGATTTGTTAATGAGTTTATAAAATTGAAAATTAATTAATACTTATGTTTAAACAAATAATTATATTATAAATGAAAAATTATGTAATATTATATTTTAATTTTAATTTTTAATATTAAAAAGGTAAATATAATTGTTGAAAGGAAAATAAATTATTTTAGAATAACTTTTATTATAACATAATAACAGATTTTGAAAAAGTGTTAAATGAGATGTAATTCAGGGTATCTCATCATTAATGAATTATATGCATACCAATACCAAGATTACGTAATAATTTCCTCTAAATATATATATTTATAAAGATTTATATGAAATGAATCACAATTAAAAAAGTCCATTGTTCCTTGTAAACCCATACAATGATAATCAAATAACCTCATTCAGATTGAGTCATGAGACTTTGGGGAAATGACTACTATGATTGACTGAGCCTTATGATCCAATAAAGGGATGTACAAAGTGAGATTTTTGAGCAATATTGATTATCCCCGGTTCATGATATTAGGTTTCGAATGGTTATAAAGTGTTATCTTTTAAAGTCACTATTTTTTTACCATTACACTAATATTTATTATTTATTGGATTATAATGTCATTTTAAAATATAAAAAACATCATAACTGGATTGAAGATTACATTTTATACAATTATACATTCCACATGAAAAAGTTTAATAATTTTGGATTTTTTATTATATAATAAATCATCTTTGAAATTAAATAAAAAAAAATTCATTTTTGGGGTTATTATAATAAATTTATTTTAAAATATCTACATTTATATGAAATTCAATTAAAAATATTATTTATTTATTTCTTAAAAATTTTATACAAAAAACTAATGAGACCCAATCATCTATCCCAGCCTTATCATTCGAAATATTTTTAATATAAATTTCTTTAATATTTCTCCTACATATACAAGTGTTATACCAATGATGCATAAGAGTTTTTGATTACATTACTATTATGAAGAGTTAAAAATAGATTAAAAACATAAATAAAATTTAATTATAATCAAATAAAATAATAAAAAATTATTCATACAATTATTTATTCACATTTATATAATGATAACTTTATAAAGATAATAATCACGACTTTTCATACCATAGTCATGCACTGGGTATGAATATGGATAATTATCAATATATATAAATTTACAATTCAAAAATATAGATTAAAAAGAATTATAAGTAATCAAATATATCATTCATTAATATAATAACATTATAATACATTTAATACATTCGCAATGATTGATTTATTTACTTGATCATTGTTCCACACACAATACATCAACACCAATAAATATTTTCTTAATTATATTATTATAAAAATTAATTTTAATTAATCGAATGATATTTATAAGATAGTTTGACTATAAAATAAATTATTATACAATATATATGTTTGATAAATAATTATTTCATTTCCATATCAATAATAATGATGAAAATATTCGTTATTAATAAAATTTTATTTTTTTACAAATTAGAAAAAATACACAATTATAAAAATTGAAAAAAATAAACCATGAGTAATATGAAAAATTATTATTTCTGGATTGAAGATAAATTTATATTTATAAAATCAAAAAATTAATGAAATGTAAAATTTAAGTATTACCATATAATACATTGAAAAATAATTTATTTATAAAATAACTATTCTTTTCAAGAATGAAAATTTTTACTCTTCATTAATACCGTAAAGAAATTATACTGATAAATATCAATATAAATCCACAATATATATATATATAATAACTATGTGAATCATTAAATGTATTATTATACTAATCAAGTTAACCAAATAGATTTAACTATTAATTAATTCATATTTTATTTCATAATGTGAACAAAATATTTTAAATTACATAATGTTATTCTATTTGACTATATAATATCATTTTAATAATAATATAACCATAAATTTTATATATTTTATGTCATCACCCTCCAAGGGTACCCTTCCAAGGCCAGAAAGTGGAATTGAGAGAAGATGACCCCATGTAGCCCACCTCAAATAGGATTATTATTGGCGAGAAGAATATATGGTGTATCATACATAAAAATAGAAGACATTACACGCTAAAAGTTAAATTTTTGTAGATAATTAATAATGGTACAAAATTAAACTTAGGCTTATAAATATGACTGAAATCCCATTTACATGCACGTAATGTCATACTAAACTAGAATGACTAGAAAATATATATAAATTTATAAAATTGTTAACTTGACAGTAACCAAAATGATAAAATATATCCCTAAATCCAAGAGCTATTATAATATTTCAATATCAAAAAGCTACTACAAATGGCCTATAAATTCATATATATATACATGGTGATCGTAACAAGTATATTGTACTTGATCCTCCGCAGAGCCTCTCGTGCAAAAGATAATGAATAAATTCTAATCCCTAATGAATAAAAAATGAGGACAAATAATCTCATAAATATATATAATATTTTCTAAACATATACCTAGGAAAATATCACAATGTATTCAATAAATGATATTATATATCATAATATCAAATAGGGCACCCTGCTTTTTTCCCCAAATGTTTTGATGCTCTTCCCAAAAAATGCACATCCTATGAAAAATCTCCCAAAAGGTGTCATAATAATGAAACCTTTGATAATGTATCACAACACAAACCTCATGTATCCCATCATACCTAGATGCCATGAAAAATATCCATAGAGTATTGAAGTAGTTTCTGGGATCCACTATTAATCATATGTTTTGTATCATACATTGTGTGTTGTACCTCAATTTATCGCAAGCAATATTCCAAGTAATGTACATAATGTAATCACAAAAAATACATGTCATTCGAATTATAATACATAGTATACTATATATAGAGAATGATTTTTTTTTGAATTAACAAAAACACATCAAATCCATATACAGACCTATATGATAGAACTAACCACCATTCATAGTATCACATGGTCCTATTAAAATAAGAGATTCGGTCTAGAGGGTGTGGTCCACCATCAGTTCCTTCCAAACCTATATGATGGGGGGAAACCCCTCCCAGTGTCCACTGGGTGTCATTTTTACTATAGAAATGAGTGGGGTGGTGTATAAAATAAAAACTGTTACATGATATAATATACATAACTACCACATTAATGGCATAAACTAGTCCAAGAATCTACTCTAGATATCGTCACATAAACACCGAGATGCCAATTCTATAGACAAGATATCCTATAATAACGAAATAATTGTTGAAAACAATAAATAAATTAAAATTAAAATTTTTAATAATTTATCCTTATGTAAATTAATTCAGTATCAATTAATTAAAATTAATTTGATTTCATTATATTAACCACCAAGAAAATTACACTCCCTTATGGCATAATCCAACAAATTCCACAGTTTCATAGGATATAAATATTTAGACTTATTTAAAACACAATCCCCAATGTTAAAATTATTAATTAAAATTATTATGCATAATATTTAAATACTCCATGTAACATCATATGAAACAAAAAAAGTGATATGTCACTAAGAAAGACTAGATGGAGGAATAATTAGTTATCCGTCATAAACAAATTTCCTGCCATATCCTAAATAATTTATTTTTATTAAATTGGTGATTGAATTCCATATTACAATAACTAATTATTTTAATACATGTTACATATATGGTTTATCCATGGAATTATCTTTGATAATCCACAACTTTCAAAAATTCGTTTAAAATTATTAAATCAAGTTTCAAAAAACATCCATTAACTTAAACATTACATTTTCATTAAATTTATTTCCATAAAATTAGTGGAATAGATTCTTTAAACATTACAATTTACATTGTTTTAGAAATAACAAATTTACCATCTTCACTTTATTTACTAATTATGTCAAATATTATGATTATCCAAGAATAAACTAATTGAAAAAAATAACAATATTTATTTCACAATATTTAGAAAATAAAGATGAAAACAATTCTCGTAGTGGAAACATAAATGATCACTAACAAAAAAATAATTATTAGTTAATCTAGTTTTTCCTATATTAGGATTAATTCCAAAAATACTAAAAGAATGTTTTCCATGGGTAATTTAATATAAATAAAAATATATTTTGATGAAATGAATCCCTAACCTCAAACATAAATGTTCATTTCACAATTATGGAACAAGAATGTAGTCATATCATCATATCTCCAAAAGGAAAATTATATCCTTCCATTAATATCATGTCATATTTGTCTATATAACATTATAAGAAACATAATTACATATATGGATATCATAATATATAGAGAGGGAAGACAAGAAGACATATATGATGATTTAACACAGAATAACATGATGAAATGATGGTAGAATTCACCATAGATGATAAAGGAAAAATATCAGAATGTTATAGATTTATCCCTATTGAATCGGGATTATAGTACATTGAAGGGATATCTTTGATTGCTATGGTTGATGAATAAATATTGTTTATAGTGTGTTTAGACAACCAATGATGATATGGTTCTGTGTATTTGAATGCTTATGTCCTTAATTAAACATCATGAAACCGAAATGATTTTTTTTATTTAATCTTCACAATGAGATACTAACTCCCATTATCTTTTATATCTACAAAGGTTGAAATGTGGAAATATATAAATTAAATTAATGAGATAAAATCATAGTATGGGAATAGGCATTGAAAAAAAAATCTGTTGTGTTAGATGTCATAAAATGATGAATTAAAAGGAATAGAATAAGAATAAAAATAATTATTGTAAACATTTAGTACATAATAACATATAAACATTACCTAATATAAATGGGTAAAATACATATAACATGACATATACATGAGTCAAGGATACCTACGAAGAAATGTTGGTCAATGTACCATAAATGTATCAGGTTAACTCGATATCGCAACGTGAAATCTCATGAGACTAAAAATTACAAAATGAATTGGATGAATATCTAGGTGAATCCATCACAACATGATCATGAGTATGATTTTCACATGAATAAATAAACATAACATAAGGGTTACCCATTGAAATAATTTTGTATCAGAATTATGTCCAAAGGCATAACAAAAGGGAATATAATAACAGTGTCAATGAATAAATGGATTTATATCACATATGGATTTAAATAAGTAAAGGTCTAAATATATCATGAAAAGTGATTTCATACTAAATTTAATTATTTTAAAAATACTATTTTTGAAGATCTAGAAAAAAACATGTAGTGTGATTTAAGGAAAATATTAATGATTCATTAAAATGGACAACAAATTATTTTAGGTATAAAACCAAAAATGAATGAAGATATATTTTCCATGAAAATAATGATTTTAGAATAATAATCCTGACTTATATATGATAATGGAGAGAACATGAATATGGGAAATAAATTGGGAAGTTACCTTGATTTGGGTTGTCTTATCGGGAATAATTGAGATGGAATTCTTTTTAAGCATGTATTTCCCCATGAAAGGAAGACGATCTAATCTCAACGAATGATTTTGGTAAATATAAAAATAATATTTAATAATTACATAAAAATAATGATAAATTACACTTCAGTATTGAGAGACTATCCATAACTCGATGAAAAAATTAGAAGTTCAGAAACCATCCCATAGCCTATTTATAAATGAGTTCTACACATGATTTCAATGTTATGGATAATCAAATTAAATATATTTATTATTTAAATATAAAAATAATTTATATTTATTTGATTTAAAATAATTTTATTATGTTCATTTAAACCCTCTTTGATTAGTTATTTTGTACAATTTCATCATTTTCTAGTGTTAATTATATTGGTTTTCAAGATTGGTTAGCTTGTATAAGTGTATGTCAGTTTATGAAAAACATGAATTTATATCCTCAACTATCGTAAAATGTTATTAATGAACATATATAATATTAAATAGATACATTATCTATTTTTAATTTTTTGTGAGGATTAATCATTAGATAAGTATTTTGTGATAACCATCTATATTATTTTTGGTGGTTTCGGTCACTACAAAAATGTTTTGTTTTATTATTTTGTATTATATGTATACGTTAGTTCCAAAAAATAAAAATATTATAAAATAAATTTCAAAATCTATTTCAACAATTATATTTTTTTGAATACAATCATTGAATGTGGAAAGGTAAAATGAAATTTTGACATCCCCAATGGTGATAATTTTAACACCACACAAACAACATTTTAATTTTTATAATAAAAGGAATATGATAAGAGACTAGAATTTGAAATATTTGATTAACCCTGTAACATTTTAATATATAATATATTTTGATGTTATCATGCCTCTATTATAGGTGGATATGGGGAGATGGTAGGAAATGTAATTAAATTGAAAAGGAAATAAAAGAAAAAGAAACTGGTTTTTACAACTTGAATTTATCCTCATTGAGAAATTCAATAGGGAAATGGTTTTGGTATTTTATTTAGTAAAATATCTCTTAGATGTTGGGAATGGGATTGGAAAGAAAATTGGTTATAATTAATAGAAGGCTCAATGTTTGGATTGTGTGAGGAAAAGAGGTTGTTCGAGGTGGTATTTATTGTGGAGGAGAGGTCTATTTTCACATTAATTTTTTGATTAGTTTATTATTTTGAATCATGAATATTAATAATTTGAGAATTATAACAAAAGTTTTGTGCCTCATAATCCTACCATCAATAATAACGCAAAAATTCATGTATTTAGCTTTTATCGTAAATTACTGTATTTCACTATTCAAAAAAATTCATCTATTTAACAAAAAAACGAAAAATTATCTCCTTCAATTTTTTTATGTGAATAAATAAAAATGTACAAAATTTTTGAGAATAATTTTATAAATATTAGAAATTTAAAATTTTTTAAAAAAATTTCATTTTGTCAAAAAATTGAAGTTATTAAATTTATAACAGATTTTATAACATGTTTAAATTTTTTTTCAAGGCCCTAAAAAGTATATTAAATTCACAAGATATTTTTTAATAATTTATGAATTAATTTTCTAAAAAAATATTTTGTTTTAAATTATTAAATTTATCATGAAATTGTATGTTAATATTTATGACATACAAAAATACCAAAAATTAATTAATAACTAATAAAATAATTACATTAACATATTATGATATAATTATATCATTAATTCATTAATATGATGCCTAATATTTCTATGTAATTTAGCGGGTGATGTTACTTTTCATTATTATTGTTAACAATTCATAATGATGATATTACTAGTCCTTAGGGAAAGATACTATTTAATTAATATGGGTTGTTTAAATTCTAGAAATACAACTTATTTAATTTATTACTCATATATGAAGTTATTATTATGTTATTTATTTCAGGGTATGTGATTTATACTATCTGAAAATTACTCTGTGTGGAAAATATAAGATGTTAATTTTGAATTGATAAAATATTGGGTTATTTCATTCTTAACCCTTATTAAATTTAACCTGTGAAATTGCATTTTTTATATTAATATGATAACATGTGAGGGTACTTATACATCATCACTTCCACTAGTTCCCATTTTTATCTTTATACATATGGTATTGCAATAGTACATTGACCAGTTGAGTAGTCTTGTTGTGTAGAACATTCTCTCTATGATCCATGATCTCCACTGATAATTTTTATCATGACCTGTCCCTCAGGGCCCATGTAATGACTACCCCAAGCCTAACTCCAATAGGCCAGGTTTAGGAAACTATAACCAACTAGGCATATACCACATGTGGGAGGCATTTTCCTAAGTACACACCCACAAACACACCCATCTCCTAGCCCAAAATGATGAAACAGAACACACTATCTAAACAAGAATGCATACCACTAAGATACCAACAAAAGAGTATTAAGATACAATGCTGAAAAGTAAACAGAGAAAGAATACAAGCAAACCAAATGGAAAAATACAAGCTACCAAATATCATCTGCAAGAAAAACCTACATAAATGGTGGGTACATGAAAAACATTGTTTGAAGTCCGTGAGGCACACATCGTCAGTTGAGACTCTCTCTAAGAACCACCTGGTTGTGGTCCACCAAGGAATTCATCAAAGCATCATTCATCTTCCAAAGAAACAAAATTTTTAACCATAGAGAATGAAGGGGTGATTAATAAAAACACTGTAGGGACCCAAAAACATCAACAGAACACCACTAAGAATTACATTTGGAATACCACAAAGAAAACACATGATGTAAAGAAAAACCAAAACACATTAAATACACCAAGAAGGAATAAAATTATGTAAACCACAAAGGAAACACATGATGTACAGTCAATATAGTGAGATCACATATGTGTAATTACTAATTAAAAAAGAGATGGAATTTTAGTTATATTCCCCCAATCCAATATTATCTTTGAAAATAGAATTATTGGAAGCTAACAGAGCGTCAAAGGTGGATGGAACATGAATGGCGTATAAATAATCAGGGGTTCCCAGAGTAGTAATGATGTCCTGGATATCGGTGGTGAATAGAGCATCGATGGCACACAGAGCTTCAATGGAGAACATAGCAACAATTGTGCATGGATAGTCTATGGGTCAATTAGTCCCCAAAGTCACATATCAACATGGTCACATAGTCACATCAGACCAAAACATTACACTCGTTGAGCACTTTTTTCTCAGTGAACCAACTCCACATGTCATTAGGTGATATATAAAACTTCACAATAACACATATAGACAATCTAAAAAGGACCATATCATCCCAAGAGTCCCAAAACTGTGAAAAAAAATCCTCATAAAGTCACACCGTTTGAATGATAATACGAATTTAGAAAAAATGGTCTGCATCAGTCTGGGTCCGAGACAACTCGGTCTGGCTGACCTGACCCAACACAGTTTTGTCAACCAGACCCAACTCGGCCGATGTGGGCTGGCTTGAATCGGCGTAGATAGTTTGGCCTCTAGACTACATGGTCTAGCTCACTGGGCCACTGATGTGGCCTGGTTCTTTTGTGGTGCATGTGTCTTGTGGGACATCCTTTCCCCACTGAAGATATCCCAGCTTATTCATGTCCCCCTGGTCTATGCCGGTGCTCGACCACAGGCTTAGTCGGCTCCCATAGCCAACACAACACCATAATTCATTGCACGGCTGGCCCTCCACAACTTCATGGTCCCACAGAAAATCTACAATGATGAAATCCATTGACATAGCTTTAATTCATATCCCACCACATCCAACCCCACAGCCTGCACCACTGCACGCTCCTCCTACTGTGTTCTCCTTCTAGGCCACACCTGGGTGCCCAATCAGAACCCAAATCCCCACCAGGCCATGTAGTAATCATTATATTGTGCACAATATTAGTGGCATTCCATTCATAGTGCCCTCTGTAATGAGCCATCACATGTCTGGTGCACTAAAGTCTGACTTCTAAAATGTTGTTTTGGAGCACAACAATTAGTATCAGATCATTACTCAACAGATCATGGGCACAATGATAGATTGTTCTTGTAGGGTTTCAAAATGAATAGAACACATGGAGAACATGAAAGATTTAGGTTGGAGGGATTGTTCACATGAACCACCCAATGAATGGATCTTTTCCTTATTTATCCTACCTCAATCTGTTAATGTTTGAAGAATCACAATGAAGTCCGCACAATAATAATCACTAAGATCTATTCCCTTTTATTCTACAGTAAATATCCATCACTCAATAATGATCAAACTACTAATCATCTTGTTCTTTTGTTTGTCCACATTCATTATTTTATTCTCTGAAAGATAAAATATATTATGGATATATTGACACCCTACATCGATTTGGACCACTCCCTGACAAAGAGTGAATGAATGTGAAATCATTTATCTTCGATTCAACAACATTTTTCGATGAGAGAGAGATTACTTCTCCTTGACTTAGGTGAATTCTAGAGTTATGGAACTAACCCTAAATTCCAATAAAATGGCATATTATAAATGGGAACGACTATTACATGAACAGGTAACATCCAAACAATATTTTTTTTAAATATTTTAATGGTTTTCATATCCAAAAACAGTCTTTTCTAGCTGACACATGTTGGTTGATTTTAGGACTCATCTAAGGAAATCCACACTTAAGAACTCAATAGTGGACTCAGATTCGCAATCATAGTTACCATTTGTTATTTATTAGGATTTAAAAATAAAATATATTTTTAATTTATATTTATGGTTATGTTAGTGGAGACTTTTTATATAGATGATATGTACTATCCAGGGTTAGGTCACGCCTAGAATGAAGCTTCTGTTCTGATATCAGCGGTGACCTTTGATTTCTGGTCCAGGAAACCATTTAATATCTATTTAACTTTTTCATAAAATTCACATGTTTGGGCTATTAAAAAATAAAATTTTACAATTAATTCTTCTAGGAAACCTGGTCTTTTGGATCGCACGCTGTCTCAATGCCTAGTAGCAGATTATTCCTAATTAATTTATAAAATGTAAACCATATAAAATACAGTCATTACAGTTTCTTATTGGACAGATCATTTTCCAAAAATATTAGCAATAAATTAAGTACATGTGGCTGATTGTGTATTTATTTCAATGTGAGGGATACCATGAATACATCATGTAATTGATACATGGTCATTGGAAGTGCTAGTTGGTAGGTAGTAACTATAACATGATCTAGAATCTAGAAGGGGCTGATGTACATGGGATATAGCTTTTAATTAATCCGAAATATTATGATCATCTTCTATGGGGGTATGAAGATGAATAAAATTTCTCAAACTCTTTGGTGATTATCTATATATCTATTCTTTCATATTTGAGAATATTTGTTTTGTTATTGAATGGTTATAATATTTTCTAATATTTCAACGTCTATATTATGTCATATAAGCTTACAATCACAAGCTTTATTCCATGATGTCGGTGTTTTTCAAACTTACCCTAAAGGGAATCATATGTTTCCATTTTGATGATTGAGTGGAAACTGTTGTTGTACGAGAATTCAAACAGAGGAATATTGTGGTCTTATCCTCCCTTGAGGTCCATAGAACATGCTCTCAAGATGTATTATAATGTATGGAAGTTCTGCTCAGATTGTCCATCTATTTGAGGATGATAATCCATCCTGATGTTCAGATCAATGTTTAGTTCATAATTCCCTCCATTTTCTCAATAATTTGAACTATATATGATTTATCATAAGAAAATAATTTCCACATTTTAGAATATGGTTCTTAAGTAGATTCATCCTCCTCATTGGACTGATATTGAATTGGAGGATTCTTCATGTTGTGAAGAGTGATCTTCTTTTCCATATAGTTGATGTTGGATCTATAAAATGATAGTCAATACACACCCAACATAGCATCAAACTCTACCAAATGAAGTAAGATATGATTTTATAGGATGTCTAGTCCAAATATATTAATTGGGGAGGTTTTATAATCATTGGATTCATTAATTTCATCATTTTCATTTCTCACAGGTAACTCATCCTCCCTCTTATTAGGTGAGGTTTGAATAGTGATACTAAACAGGATTGATCTGTAATAATGCATATAACTAAAATAAAATAGTATGTTAAATATTATTTAATTAATATACATCATATTTATCAGCACAACATTGTCGGGAACCACATCCACACTAGTGCTACTATATACACTTCCATGTTGCCTTGGAGGTTTTTATTGTTTATTTATACTAACAACATTTTTCTTACAGAAATGGATTTCATAACTCCCATGTTTCTTATTGTTTAATAATTGTACTATATTCAGAGTGTTGATCTAAAAATTCCATTATTCTTCTGCATTAATGTGATTATTCATATCCCTTAGCATGTTTTTAGTCTTACGGCCTTCTCTTCCACATTTGAAGCATCTCTTGGTTCTCATTAAATTGTTTCTTGGATGATTATTCCTACACTTTCAACAAATGGGATATTGTGTAAACCCTTGATCCAGCACTTTCAGATTCAGTAATAAAACATGATAGGTATTTATTTATAAAGTATAATATAAAAATACAATGTACATTTTACAATCAAGGTCCTTTTCTTGTCTAGGTTTGGAGGATTATACAAATCATAAATTAAATCATAAATTATAAAATAATAAATAATTGGATTCATCATCACTAGTAAAATAACTCTCCTTTGAACATCTGAAGAATCTTATGAAAATAAAATTGAAAACATTGGATGTGAAAAATAGCTCAATAAGGATTTTAAAAAGATGGAAATGAACCGTTAGTTCATAAATACTTTTAAACATATGAAATTATTTAAAAAAAGGCATACATATCACTCATATATTATCAAATACATACTTTTTGAAGAAACATATTTCCATAAACACATTGTGGGAATTATTTACAAAATATTATTTCCTTCAAAGCTACCTTATGATTTGTAACCCTCATGACTACCATACGATGTAACCCTCACGACAACCTTATGGTGAAACCATCACAGTTACACCTGGTGTAACCATATAGAAAACATCCTACATACTCATACCCAATGAATTAGAGGGATATATAGGACCCACCCTTCATTATAAATAGTTCCCAATAACCATAACATAATCATAAAACATGAAAATTTTAATAAAATCATTTCTTTTTTATTTTGTAAAATTGAATTTTAAATGAGTATTTTAAAAGGAAATTACATTTAAAATAACATATAATATATGAGAGAATTAATATAACGAAAGGATTGTGTTTATATACTATAAATACTCGTAATAGATCAATATATAAACCAAAATCATTACACAAATAATCTTGGTTATACATGACTAATGATGTAGAAGGTGATCCCAATGAATGGAATATGAGTTATGAATTCCCATACCATGCATTCGTCTTAGAACAAACATATTTAATCCTCCATTATATTGGTTAAAAGATTGTTATTAATACTTTAAAGAAGCATAAACATTTTTATAACACTTTATATATTAATTGTATAGCATCATCCCTAACATTTATTAATAATATTATTCTGATTACATTATTTTGGGTGTGTTCCTTACATGGTTTACATGGTATGTTCGTAACATATTTTCTAGTTGAATGGAAGAAAAACTCATTAAGTGCAATGAAATGGAATTAATATTCTTACATAATATCAAATGAAACAAGAAATAATATTTTATCACAAATTATGATGATTAGTTATATAAAAATTTAATTCTATTCGTTTAGATCATTTTGGTTGTTCATCGATAATCATAAAATAATTTCATTATATAATTTAATATCATGCATATAAGATAATTAAATAACATTAAATAGGTTATATAATACACATTAAATCGGTTTATACAGTTAAAGTAGTTTTGTAACCATATTTGAAGGAAGTACAGAAAATTGAAAAAACATCCTATAAAGTTTTTATTAATCGACACATCATAGACGATGTTTTATTTTTTGCATAAGATGTTGTAAAGAGAAATAATGATTATGAATTTTTCCATAAACATGATAAAAATCCATATTATATAGAGTAATGGAGATTTCCTGCATCTTGGATAATAATAGGTGAATATAGTATTAAGAAAATAATTGAAATGGAAATAGAAGAAAATGAATGTGTATTTTTACCTCCTAATTACTTCTCTTTGATATACCCTTTATGGTCTTTGGTTTTATCATTTTTGTGAGAATACCATATATATGAATTTTGGAAGAGCCTTGGGAAGAATATTGTGAATAATTTAGAAAATTATCAATGCTTGGGAGGCGTGAGGGGAAGTCGTGGGTGAGTATGGAATTTATAGTATAGGGGATCAGGGGTTTTCAATTATTTATTCATTATTTTATTGTTTTTTGTCAGAAATATAAATACTCTTGATTCATGTTAACCAATATAGTAAATACAACATGTGGGTTCCATCCATGGGTCCTTACATCATCTATGATGAGAACTTTTCTTATGAAGACAATCTTGTTTATCTTATAGATTGAAGATAACATGTATTAAAGAAAAAAGAAATCCACCAGGTAATGGTTTGTAGATAAATCACATGGTTGAAAAAGAAACACGGGAATCTGAGAATTCATTGAGGGAAATCTACCCTCACATGTTTTATATGTAAATAATATTGTGAGGATGCAATTTCTATAAGGTGTGGATAATGAAACACCCTATGGTTTAAAAAAAATAAATGTGTGAAACACTATATATCTACATAATGATAATTTTTTTACTGGAGATAGTTGTAAAATAGCCATTAAATAAAATTTATCTACATCTATGAATTGAATTTTGGAAAATTTATATACACATTTATGATTAGTATTTTTTTGGATACTCATAGGATATGAATGATTCTATGTGAATAGAACCCTACTCATATGAATAGTAATATGACTAAATGAATAGTTACATCATTAATGATTGTATTTATAATTATTAATGAAGGCCATGATTAATTTTTCATGGTGATATAAAAGCAGTCATAGTTTTAAAATTGTTGTTTTTGGAATAGAATATGATTTTATTTAAAAACTAAAATTCTCAAATTTAGAATGTAATTTTCATAACATGGTGTTCATTGTGGAATTCTACATATTGAAAAATGGTTATGTTGAATTTTACATATTTTTAAGAAATACATGATTTTATTGTGAATATTGAAGTATAGAAATTTACAATATATTTACATTATCTGTTAAATACACTATTCCAACAATTTTGGATTATATAATAACCCCTGGTTTGAAATCACATTCTTTCATTAGTTTTTTCAGTCACATAAAGGAGCACTATTAATTTTATTGAGAAAAAATATCAAACTAATGATTAAAATAATGGACAAGCCATCCTCTCCTCCACTACGAAGACCAACCACAACCTCCTCATTATTTCACACCTCTCCAGTATTTATGATTGTATAAATTAGGCCCAATACACATTCCAAGTCTCTTTTCAACGTCCATGACCTTCTGGTCTGACTAGAAGACCAAAAAAGACCAAAAGAGGATCTCAAGGAGAAGAGATCAAGAGGTAAAAATCCCCTTTCAATTTCTTGGGTTTTCTTTCCATTTCTTTTAGTTTCTTATACTCTCTACACATTAACTTATAAAAGAGGCCTCAAATATCCATTATTATATATATATTCCATATTTTTATGATGAATATCTATAAATTCGTCATCATTCCTCCTCTCATCTTCTTCTTATTCTAAAAATTAATACATCATCCATGATGTGTCGATTTATCGACATCGTGGATGATGTGTATTCAATTTATATTACTTCATTTAATTCTATTCTTAAAACCAATTTAATGGTTGAAAAATATTTTAATAACTGTTATATGACCTCTCTTATGTTTTTTAATTAACTTATATTCCTAATATTAAAGGTATATGATGCAATAGTTTCATGATTATCGAAGAACTGCCAAAATGATCTAAACTAATATTTCTAATTATTTATCTAATGATATATTCTCGTACCCTATAACCAAAATTACTTATGGGATAATTTAATATTTTTTAAAAATATTATCATAATTTCATTCAACATCAAGGGTTTTGGTTTTATTCGACAATAAAATATTGTACGAGCCGACCATGGAAAGCATGTAATGCACACACCCAAAACAATGAAAATAAAAAAATTAATATTATTAAATGGGTCAAATGATGCTATAAAATGATAATATAAAAGGTGTTATAAAAATTATTATCCATCGTTAAAATATTTATAACACCCTTTTAACTAGTATACAGGAAGATTAAAAATGATTGATATATGACCAACCTGATGTAAGGGAATTCATAACCCAATTCCATGTTGATGGGTTAACCTTCCACATTATGAATTATGTTCTACTAAGAATATTTGTACAATGAATTTTGATTACATTTTTATTTATTATTTTTATTTATATTTTATACACATTATTATTCCATTATATTAATTATCACATTAATTATATGATATTTTTAAGGGACATTATTGTAAAAATCCTACATTAAAATTATATTCTATGAAATTAATATGATATATTTCTATGAAATAATTCATGTTTTATGATTTTGTTATAGTTAAAGTGAATTTTTTATAATAAAGGTTAGGAACTATATCTCCCTTCAATGAAGTTGGTATGAGTATGTTTGTGGTTGGCCATATAGTTACTCCAATTCTAACAGTGATTGTTACAACATAAGATAGCCTTGAGGGTGACATTGTATGGTATTTGTGAGGGTTACAAATAATATGTTAGTCATAAGGGTTAAAAAATAAGCAATTAATTCCACAATATAGCCTTATAATTTAATATTTTTTCTTTAATGTTTTCTTGGAAATATCGTGGTCCACAAAGTAAGTATATATATGGGTTAGAAGTATGTCGTTGTGAAAATGATTTCATATGTTTATATGTATTCATGGACTAATGGTTTTGTTCCTACATTTTATTTCCATTATTGAGATTTTTATTCCCATAACAAAGTTTTAAATGTTTTTCATTGGTTATATGAATTCATAAGAGAAATTAAGAAGTCACATTAAATGTAATGAAAATTTTTAAAAGAAATCATGTTGTTGTCATGTATATAAAATACAATATTTTGGATACTATTTTAATGGTACCAACCTAGTATGGTTGCTGGTTGATATGTATGGTTTATGCCCAAACATTCAATAAATCTAAATTGA
This sequence comes from Viscum album, assembly GCA_963277665.1. Lineage (NCBI taxonomy): Eukaryota > Viridiplantae > Streptophyta > Magnoliopsida > Santalales > Viscaceae > Viscum > Viscum album. The sequence goes on from OY728151.1 coordinate 1,531,418,352, forward strand.
TATGATTTTTTAATAGTAGTGAACTAAAATCTAGTTGAAATAGAAAGATTTTGTAAATAATAATTTATGATTACATTTTATGAGATACCAAAATACCAAAACATGTATATTGATAATCTTTTATCTTATAAGATTATCTTTTATCATAAATTCATTGGCAAGGTTACTATTTAATTGTCCATATTACTGTTCATACAGGTCATATTACTAATTATAAGGAAAAAATTACTATTCATAAGGGCATGTACCAATTCATAAGGGTACATTACAATTCCCAAAATATTTAGTTTATTCTACCAGGCTCCAAATAACACAGTTATTACAATGATGTTTATCATTTTTTCAATATTCAAATAACATAATTGGAAAAGTTATGATTAAATATTAGGTCACATTGTATTTATTATCTCATTTAATAACATTTTGTTTCCATTTAATATATCATGATTTTACATACAATCCCTCCCCTTAAATGATTTGTGCCCTCAAAATTCATTCTATATACATCAAATCCTAAATTTTTATATTGATAGTTAAGAGAAACTCTTTTATTTTATGTAATTAATTAACTAGAAGTTAAAAAGTAAATACTATCGCTAATTTTTTTTAAAAAAGATAACTTCTAATCTTCAATGTGGTCTAGACCATTTCTCTGATACCAAAGGTAAATCTCGGAACCCGCACTTCTAGATTCAGTAATAAAAAATGTTTTTTATTTGTTTTATAAAGGATAACAAAAAAGTACATAGTATATTATACAATTGAGTACCATTTCTTATCTTGGATTTTGAGGATTAGAAAAACCATACATTAAATCAGATTATACAAAAAATAATAAACAAATGGATTCATCATCACTAGATCTTTAACTGTCATTTTACCTTCTACGGAATTCTATGTAAAACAATTTTAAAACGTTGGATGAGAAAATATCCCAGTAAGGGATATTAGATAAATGAAATGGACCATTAGTCCATAAATACTTTTAAAATTATGAAATCATTTTCAAAAAAGAAAACATCCCACTCATCAAGTACCAAATACTTACTTTTTTAAAAAAAGATTACAATAAACAAATAGAACATAAATAAAACCATAAAGGTATCTTGTGGAATTAATTACATAATATTGTTAACCATGCAACTACGATATAACATTTCCATTATGGCTACCTTATGGTGTAACCACTACAGTTACAATTGAGGTAAGCATGCAGAATTCCTCCAACTTAAATATAACCAATGCGTTTGAGTGAGATATAGGACCCACCATTCATCATAGAAAATTCTCATGAACCATAAATAATTATAAAATGTTATCAATTTCATAAAGAAATTTCTTTAGAATTTCCTTAAATAGAATTTTAAAAGAGGACTTTTAAAGTAATTTTCCATAAAAATATCATATAAATGAAGTGAGAATTAATAAAAAGAAATAATTATGTGCAAATACAGTAAATAAAAATAATAAATAATAATATAAATGAAATTAATTACACAAATAACCTTATTACAACATAATTAATGATGTATAATGTTAACCCAATGAATGGAATATGGGATAAAAATTCACATACCATGAGTCCATCTTAATGAAAATGAGTGCACACCTCTTGTATAATAGATAAACAAGTTTTATTAATACTTTATAGAAGCATAATAAATTTTATAAAAAATGATATGATCATTTTATATAATCATTGCCCACATTTACAGATAATATTTTGATATTTACATTATTATGGGTGCATTTGTTTCATGGATTCCATGGTTGGTTTGTAACATATTTTCATGTAGAATGGAATAAAAATAGTAGAAGTTGAATGAAATGGTATTAATATTATTCCATAATATAAAATAACACAATTAATCATTTTTATCACATAACCTGATGAATCATTAGATACAACATTAATGATATCCATTTAGATCATTTTGGTCGTGCCTCGATACTCATGAAATATTTTAGTTATATAATTTAATATCATGCATATAAGATAATTACATAAAAATATTGAGGTTATGTAATAATTTTAAAATTTTTATTAAATAATTAAAATGGTTTCATTACCATCATTGTAGGAATTAATGTAATTTGAAATCACATCTTCCTCGATTTTTGGTAAATTCACACACCACAGACGGTGTTTTTTTGAATAAGTGGATTACAATAGGATAAATGATGATTAAATATTCCATAAACACAATTAAAATATAGAATATATATAATAATAGGTAATTAATTACTCTTTCAGAAGAGGAGGTGAATAGATTATATGAAAATAAAATGAATTAAATAGAAAATAGATGAAAATGATTGATGATTTCTACCTCCTGATCCATTCTCCATTAGATCCTCCTTAGAGTCTTTGGTTTTGTCCTTTTACTAAGAAAAAAAGTTATTTGACCTAGGGAAGATCTGTGGGATGATGATTATGTTGAATATATAATTTTCTAATGCAATAACTCATATTTTACACTATTTTATTTTTAGAATGTTTCTCAGAAAATTTTTATGCAAAACGCTGAGAGGGTATACAATTCTAAAGCCTGGTGTACATGGAATGGTCAATAAAAAATGTTCATTTTTGATAACGTGCATGAGTGGTTTTAGTTAAAATGTGTAATAAATATTAAATAGGTTTCTGGATCTTAAATACAAGGGAACTGCTATGTTCAGAGTAGTGGGTTTACCCTAAGGATGACTTATGATTAGTCGGTGTGGGGATGATGTAGAAAACCCAAAAAAAATAACCCTAAATAAAATCATAATATTAAATTATATAAATTTTCAAATACGTATTAATAATGAATGGTAACTCAAATTAAAAATATTAGACCACCATTGAGATCATAAGGGTGTGATTTCCCTAGGTGGGGCCTAACCTCAACTACTGTGGGTTGAGGGTGTATGTCAGTTTTTGGTGCTGAAAAACATTAAAATATTAAATAAAAATATGTTAAATTGGACATTATAGGATAAGTAAATGATTTTTTTTAAATAATACTCATCATAGATATAGGGTTATCATCATAACCCTAGAGTATTTTGAGGTAAGGGGAGGAGGCTCACGCTGAAGATGATAATTTAGAGACAACAGCTCGAATCAAGCGATTACAGACCAACAATAAGAATTTAGATCCAGAATCAACGAATAATGAAATAGAGACTGTTCTTAATCATTAATAGGACCAAATTGAGGCAGGGATTTTTATTTCAATTCCACATTCTCCCCATTCTTTGGATTGATGATGAACTCATATCAACCCAAGAACAGGTTGACCCACGAATCGTTTTTTCTTGTTGTAGGGTTTCGCATGCAAGAATTGTTTTGGGGATTGTGTATCTAACTTAATTATCCTTTTTATTTGATTTCTATTTTTGGCTAAAAAAATGAACCACGATAGACACGAACATAGATCGAGGTCTCTTCGTATTTGATGATTCATTTTTTTCTTCCCCCAATTCTTCATTCGTCACGAGCATTATTCGTTTGGACCGAAACATGACACTTTAATATGGATTGATTGTTTATCACTATATTATTAGCTCAAAAATATGATAAAAAAATTTGTAATTGGCACATAATAAAGGAGGTGCAATGATGAAGGTGTCAGATGGATGAAAGTTGAGTGGGAGATATCACTGCTCGAAAGGATTTGCACCCGAATGGATAGTGGCATGGATCCGAACCCACGACAGTGAAGACAACTAGCTAAGCATCATTACAATGTTCCAAGATCAAGAAAAGGGATAACATGGTTATGGTGGTATCCCGTAGAAGGGGATATGTTGCTGGTGGCATGTGGAGGTAGAGGAAGGCGGAACCGACAGTGGTGTGTGACGGTGCCTCCACCTAGCAGCAACCTGTTTTCTGCTTGATGGACCATTGATGGAAGGTCCCACATGGGTGCATCTATAGGTTGAGATGTGAATCCATATCTAGGTGGGCTGATGTGGTGCAAACAGATGATGTAAAATGGTTCCATATCGGACCGGCAGGTATGTGCTCCCACGAACTGCGTTCGGGAGGAGTGGTCAGTTGAACCAATATATTGATCTTATGGGAACATAGTGTCCATCGTGGCCAGGTGGACTGAACAATCCCACGTTTAAGGGGGTCAGCTGTAACCTACATGCTGTGTTTGGATTCCATAATGGGAAAGGCCCAGCAGGACGGGTCAGTCCGGCCAAATCAGTGTGGACCTGGACCCCACCATAATACTTTAAAAAAATATCATAACATTAAAACCGTAAATCTATTCGATGCGTCTTTTTAGCGTTGTTACCCTTGCAACAGGGAGGTCATATTGAGATGTTTTTTTGGGTTATTAGTTAGACTAGGAGGGTCTGTAAGCATTATATTTTATTTAATATGAGCGATCGATATTGGATACTGATCCCATCATAGAAGGTGAGAGTGGAGATTGAGATCATAACATCAGTCATCTCTATGAATGATTTATGTAGGATCCAATTACATTCATAGATAATGACATGTATTTAAAACTAAGTTGTCTGAGCCCACCTTTGACAGTGACTCAGTAGGCTAGAGCTTGTATCGCACTGAGAGTCCCGATCAATCTTAAATTATCTTCATGATACCTTAGATAGGTTTTTTGGAATATGTTTGACCAAAATTTACATGGGAATATATCCCCTTAATCAAAATATGTTTCTAGTAGGGTCAGGATGTCCCCTTTTGAGACCTGGGTACATGACCCGCTATCATTTTATCAAGACCAGATTCAATCCTTCATGAAATGACCTGGATATTTTACTTCTAGTAGTTCCCAGTGTCTCCTCTTTGGGCAAGGCCCAAATTTGTGGTCCCTCATTTCTAGGGACTCTAATTACTTCATTGATACAGAATCGAGTTCTCTCGGAATGAGCGTGACTTGAGGAGACTCCGATGACCAAGGATAAGTTGTGATATTTAGACTACTTGTCTTAGCGAGACCAGATGTCTCTAGGAACTTCCTATTGTATCTAGACTAGATTTTCTATAATATTCATTTTTACGACCTACTCTACGTGAATACTATCTGATATCTTTGGCCGTTAGATCTGTCTAAATCGAGCGTGCTGTGAGTGGAACCATATGGCTTGCAGTAGATGACTCATTGAGTCACAAAATAATTTACGAGTATACCAATATGTTCATTTTATATGTGTTGTTTACATATACTTGTGTTCAGATGATAATATCTTCTTATTGATGTCGCCATTTTGGTATTTTACTTTTGGGGGGGGGGGTTCCCTTATGTGTTTTGTTTTACTCACCCATACACGGGATTTTCCCACACGTGTCGTGTCTTGTGCATACACTCAACTCTGTGATGGTGTTCTAGGTAGATAGAGACCTTGTGGGGCCTAGTGTGATCATATAGACTGAGGTGTGTTCCAATGGGACATTGAAATTAGTCTAGTGTCATACCTTACAGTTGGATTAGGTGGTGTTTTCTGAGGGTTAGCTTTAGTACATGGGTTAAAGACCCCTTATTTTTTGTGGGAATGTATGATAATAATGAGAAACCCTAAAACATTACATAATATTGAGTTATGTCAATAATTCATATTGAGGATCTTTTCAGGTTTATAGATATATAGAATTAGGCTATTAATATTACATTACATCTCAAAAATTATAAAGTTGACACCTCTACTGAGTATTCATTTTTTCCATAGAATAAAAACTCTAAAAAACATGTAATTTTCTATGTTTTGGACCACATGACTTTTCCATAATCCCATCCATGAAGCTATTAATCCATTATGTCCTATGAAAAACATTTAAAAACTTGGGATGAGCATAAAAATCCCTGTAAAAGTTTCACAAAGAAGAAAAATTGTTAGTTTTTCCAAATAACATTTAAACCATGGATAATTTATCATAAGTAATAATTTTCACCTTTAGGAAGTAGTTAATGATATTCACTGAATATAAGCTCATTTCTTACCCTTTTGTAACCTACGGATTACCATAAAACCCATAGAAATAAACATATAGCATATAATGATAATTTGGGACATAAACATACTTTAAGAGAATAATCATACGGTAAAATTCCACACATATCACTAAATGGAATTGCCATTTGGCAGAATTCCATACCCAATTAATTGGAGGTTACAAAATAACCACACAATCTTAGATTATCATGGAAAGACTCGTCATTTAGTTTATCACAAAACCACCCATCAAATGTGCATGTACCATTATATAATCATCACACATAACAGATTGTAAATATCAACATTTCATACATAAAATTGAATTTGAAATCACAAGAAATAATTTGAAAATAATGAAGCCTTTTCAAAATCCATTTTGAATACCAAAACACCAAAAATGGGAATAAGGGACTAATTTTCCATTAGAAACATAAACACTTATATAGGAAGCCAAATAACGATTGTGACGGCATAGATGTCATTGTCGCTACAAACATTAAAAACATTCCTTTATTCATTTAGTAAAAAGATTCATAGATAGATGATTTCATTTGAATGAAATTAAAAGTAAATGGTGTATATTATACATCGAGTAAAATAAGGATGTGTATATGATCAAAATATTCCACAATGAAAGGATATTGTGAAGAAGCCCCTTACCTAGCGTTCAACTAGTCTTGTTCGTTCTTTATATCCCTAAATAGTAATCATATGTTAATTTATAATTTCCTAAGAACATTTTTCAAGTTTATTATTCCTTTAATATCACTTATTACAACATTATAAACATTAAATAATTATTTATGTTAAATATCGGTCGTTTTTCCAATATTTGGTACTTGAGCCAGAATTGAACTTATTATAATTACAAATACCCCATGTGGTCAAAAGTACATTATCAGCATAATTTTATTCATGATTTTAATATCATATATATAAATTATATATATACATATATATATTTAGATCCAATATATATTTATTTAGAATATTCCATAACATTTGGATATAATAAAATAAAATTCACCATTTTTGGAGATCGTATGTCGTACGTACACATGAAGGCAAATTTCATTTCAGTTTTTCAGTTTTAAAGGAATGAAAACTAAATGATAAATATCTATATTATAAATACGATATAATATCATATATGATTTCATTAATTCAATCCAGTATATATACCATGTAATTCATGAATAAGTAATATCACATTGAGGCGGTAGTAGTTCACACTTCCTCAATTGAAATTATCGTATTTACCCATTATGGAAACCATAATATTATGATATAAATGTAAAATAAAGAAGTATATTAACAATATAAAAATAATATATATCACATATAAAAATAGTTCCATCATAATGGCCACCATGAGAGTCTGTATGAGATAATTGAACAATCTTTATTTCGTGAGGCAATTGTTAACTGTCCACAGAAACAGTATGTTCGTACACATTTGAATTTGGTGTGTGTAAGTTTAGTTCGATTCCATCTCATAAAAACAACCTTATATATTTAAGATAATATTATTGTTATGTAAAAAAAATAAGAAGAGCATAGAGAATATAGAAGGAAAATAAAATAAAATAACTTGAGAGAAGCGTTACATTAAATTGGGTAACTCCAATTTGGTATAAACCAAAAGGCTTTATTCATTTTCCTTCTTCCTAGGGTAAGGATTATAAGAGGAAGAGATGGATGTTGGGAGATTATTTGAGAAGTTTTTGGACAATACAAGTGGTATTGAGAGGTTTGAGAAAGCGTTATAGGTGATGGCCTTTTATAAGGGGGATGGGGCTCTTTAGAAATGTTTGAAAGTATTATTTTATTATAAAATAAAATTTGGCTTCAAAAGGTCCATAACTCAATAAATTATAAGATAAGATTACTATTTTTTGAAATAATTTCATTCCATAATAATTGGATAGGATTTGGATATCTTTTTATCCTTATATTTTAGCTTTAACCATTAGTTAACTAATTTCACTCTTACTAAGTCTTCTTATATATTCATATTATATAGTTAATATAGTTATCCTAAAATGACAATAGAAACAAAAGTGGTTCATTAATGATACTTGAAACCTTATCGAAGTCATTTGGAAGAATCATTGATTTTTAGGATTATAATATCATTTAATATAAAAATATATATTTTAGACACAAATTTATTTCAATTTTTATACTATTCATATCCGGAGTTTTTATAAATCCATAAAAACTTGATTTGTTTGAAAAAAACCTAACTAATTAAAATATAAAAAATCAAAAATATGCATAGATTTTTGAATGGTCTAAAAATGTTTCCTATAACCTTTATAATATCATTTATTTAAATCATTCATTAATAATGCAATCCCAGCATCATCATGGTGTCAAAAATAAATTTATTTATTTAATCTCTAAAAATTATAAATAAAATGACATGATGTAGGAAATTTTATTAGATTTAAAATGAATATTTTTATTTTAATGGTTCACTTATAAAACCCAGTATAATTTTTTTTACTAAGATATATTTGTTTATGTTATTTTTGTCTTTACTTTAAATTAATTAACATAAAATGTCATTATCATCTCAAGTGGCCCCATGGGATCCCAATATTGACCCAAGGATTCATGTGGTTGGAAATATGTCATCCAATTGTGTTAGGATAAGTTTACAACTAATTTAATATTATTATAATATTATTTTTTACCCTTATTTACCATATTTACACTTTAACCATGGTAAATAAAATATTAGTTGGAGTTATTATTCATAATGTCTAAAAATAAAAGTTTCCTATATACATTTTTTGGATATTATGATTCCAAATAATGAATAAATTTTTCAAAATTCATAAAAATGATTTTTCGTAAATTAATTTGAAATTAATTCTCGTTTTCAAAACCAAAACGCTTGTTTTTAATAAGAAAAATCTACCAAATGATAGACTTGTTTTTGTATCCAACTTAAGAGTGAAATTACGTACAATTACCAACATTGTATTCAATGGTAAAAATATAATCCAATTAAACTTTAAATCCAATTAAATAAATAATATAACAATATAAATAAATTAGATGAAAAGGCAGTTTTGAATTAAAATGAGTTATTTTTAACTATTCATTAAAAAATGAATTTTAATAGAAAAATACCAAATTTTTTTCCAAAGTTTATTTTGATGTCATGATTTTAAATAAGAATTTTATTTTGTGATGTAGAACATATAAAAGTGAAAAAAAACAAAATTTAAAAAGGGTTCCCCATAAAAGGCGGTAAAACATTCTTTTAAAGAATATAAGAGTATTTCATTCATAAAATCAGATTCATTCATATTTTATGCCTCAAAAAATTATTGTATAAATGTAAAGACATTTAACAAAAATCTATAATCATATTTTAGTTAGTTTTGTTCTCTCCCTCCAATACAACAACAAGTTGTTAACTACAATTTAAAATAATAGTAATATTATATTAATTTTATGTATAAGTCAATGTTGTGTGAAATTTAAGATTTAGAATAAATCCATTTTTTTTCATGTTGAGTACGCAATCAAACATATAATCCCCATTTAATTATAATTATTATTTAACTAAAAAATATAAATAAACATGTAAATGTCATATTCTTTATTTACCTGGGATGTTACATCCTTAGTCCCTTTTGGGAATTTCATCCTCGAAATTATACTAGAATATTAAATAAATGGGGTGTTTTTATCCATAATATCATTTTAAGGTTCCTACATTGCATCTTCAAGAATATGGGTTTTCCACAAAATCATTACCTGGTGAAATACCATTTTCTGCAATACATTCTCTCTTCAATCATGAATCTCGACCGATTGTTTCTCATAAGAAATATTGTCTTCCAAATGAACTACCTATAGACTCAGAACAAGATATGGATATGGTATATACTTCCTCAACATTGAATCATGAAAAAAAATTTGTACTTGGGATTAACATGGAGGTAAAGCCACTCTATAAGAAACTGATCCAAATTTCTCCAGGATTTCATAGGGTCCAATGATCCTCGGACTCAACTTTCCCTTCTTACCAAAACACATCACACTTTTCCATGGAGAAATCTTGAGAAGGATATGACCACCTACCTTGAAATGAAGATCATTCCTCTAGTTATCATCTTAAATATTTTCCAGATATGAGTGGTTATCATGTGCATCTGAATCAAATAAACTTTTTCTGCTATCTATTCCACCAATTCTAGTCCCACCAACCTTATTTCACCTACATCATCCCAAAAACCTGGAGTTCAACACCACTTTAAAAATAATGCCTCAAATGGAGCCATCTATATATTGGAATGAAAACTATTATTATATGAAAACTAAACCAAAGAATGATGTTGGTATCAACATCCCTATTAATTCTGGGAACCAGAATGTAGCATATCCTCGATGGTCTGAATTAGTCATTCTGACTTCCCATCTTATTAAGGATGAAAATATTTACTCAAATTTAATTCAATTCCCAATGACATTTGAAGGACTTTTGAAATGATATAAGTGAACCAGGAGTCAATATCAGATACAATGGACATGGAAACTCAATGTAACCTGACTATCTATTTAAATATACAATAAAAAATGTTGATCTAGAGATAGAGTTTCTTGAATTAGAAGAAAATGATAATATTTAGTTAATTGAATATCATTAAACCAAATTGTATTTTTACCTCATAAAGTATTTGGTAGTCCCACTACAAAATCAATGGATATATTTACCAATTTCCATTCTAGAGCTCGTAAATGTTGATGAATCCCTTTCAGTAACTACTGCTCTGATTTTACTTGTTGACAAGTCAAATACTTCCTAGTAAAGACAACAATATCTCTTTTCATTCCATCTCACCAATAATACTCCCCATGATCTATGTACATATTAGTACTGTCAGTATGAACTGAATACATACAACTTTGAGCTTCACATAAAAACTCTTTATTCAATTGTTGATCACAAGGAACAAATAACCTCTTTTCAAACCTCGAAACACAGTTTATGTCAATGTTAAAGTCATTAAACTTACCCTTATTAACTAATTCCTCCTTTTTCTACAACTCACTATCTTTTTTCACTTTATTAATTTATTCTCATAAATATGATTTCACTATAACTTGAAACAAAATAGAGGAATTTCATTCACCAAAAAATTTTATTCCAATGTTCATCATACAAAAGTAAAATGTATCTCATTCCAAACGTAGCATGGTTAATGTAGCATTTTTTTTGACTCAATGCATCGACTGAGTTATTTTCATATCTTCGATGGCCATGAATTGTGAAATCAAAATACATTATTAATTCCAACCATATCCTTTGTCTCATGTTCAATTATTTCTACATGAATATATTCTTCCAACTTTTGAGGTAAGTATATATTTCACAATTGACTCCATACAGATGATGCCTAAAAAATTTTAAACAAAAAACAATAGCAGGTAATTAAAAATCTTGTTTAGGGTAATTTAACTCATGAGATTTCAACTGAGGTGATTCATAGGCAGTTACCAGATCATTATACAATAGGACACAGCCAATTACTTTCAACGAAGAATCTATATAGATAATAAATTCTACATTTATGGAAGGTAATTACAAAACTAGATCATTAACCAATCTTTTTTTCAATTCCTGAAAACATTCATCACATTCTTTTGGCTAGATAAACATAACACCTATTGGAGTGAACCTAGTGAATGGGATAGATCACCATCAATTATTTTCATCAAACCTTAGGTAATAACATGCTAAACCATTAAAACAAGGGATCTGGGTTATATTTTTTGGTCTAGTCCATTCCTCCACAAATTTTGATTTAGTAGGATTAACAGTTATTCCATTGTTAGAAACAGAGTGACAAAGGAATAAAATTTGCTATACCCATAAACCATACGTGCTAAATTTTCCATACATCTTATTTTATTTTAATGATTGAATGACAAAACAAAAATTACTTTCATTATCAACATTAATTTTAGAATACATACAAATATCATCAATAAACACAACCACAGACTTATCCAAGAAATCACATAATATTCTATTTATAATACCCATTAATATAACATGTGAATTGGATAACAAAAAAGGCATAACTACAAATTCATAATGGATATATCTATAAAAAATTATGTCTTTGGAATGAATGCTTCCCTTACATTAAACTGATGGTTTCCCGACCTCATGTAAATCTTTGAAAAACACTGAGCTCCCTAGATCGGATAAAAAAAATCATCAATATTAGGCAAATGATAATTTTTCATAATAGTGATGTTATTTAGGGCCCTATAATCAATGAAAAGTCTCATTGAGCCATATTTATTTTTATCAATGAAAATAGGATCACCCCATGGTGATGTGATGTATCGAATTGAACCCTTTTCTAATAATTCTTGAAATTAATTATTTAACTCTAAAAGTACAATTTAAATAATTCGATAAGGGTTTCTAAAAATTCTCATAGCATCAGGAACTAAGTCAACAGTACATTAAGCTTTCTAATTTGGTATAGTAGTAGGAAACTCATCAGAAAAACCCTCAAGATACTGATTTAATACTGGGACATGATTAATCTGAACAGTTAATTTGTATTTATCAATATGTTCAAGGAAACATTCATATTCATATTTTAGTAGTTTCTCAGCTTTTGGATATTTTTTCAAAATTATGGGTTCATTATTGTATACCAACTAAAATTTGTTCTAAAAAGAAACCTATTTAGCCCTGCATTCAATCATAGCATGATAAACACAAAACCAATACATACACAAAATAACATTAAACTATACTAGAGGAAATTCAATTAGGTTTGCAGGTAGATTCTTTAAAAAAATAAGGATAATTAGGTTCTTATAATTTATTTTTGTCACATCATATCCTCTAAGTGTTTTTACCATAAGTTTAGTATTCATATCTTGAGATTAGATTCCCAATTTACATGAAAATTTCTCAGAAATGAACGAATGTGTAGAACCTGAGTCAAATAACTCATTGGTATAATCTGAAAAAAGTACCTGATACCATTTCATTTTATGGTCCCACATCAACAGTAGTAGTAGAAAAATATTTTTCCCCACCCTTCATCTCTAGATCTGTTTGGTTTCCACCATGTGTAATCATCTTTGGGCACACTTTGGCATAAATCCCAAACTCATTGCAACTAAAACATCTTACTGTAAGCTTTTCATTGTCTAATTGATCATCATCTATATAGTTATGAGCACTATAACAAATCATACCACACTGGAATCTCTTCCCATATTTGCTAAAAATTATGTAGGATTATTTTTAGCAGACCTATCATAATATGTAAATTTAATTTTCTTACATCCAAGATTCTTTGTTAAATTATTTCCCTTTTCCTTCTAACTGGACATGTTGTTTTGATTAACTTCCAAGAACACATGATTAATAGAAAACTATATTTCTACCTTCTTGGCACATCTTACATGTTTCTCTTTAATTTTGAATTCACGAGAGACTAATGTTTTTTGATATCGCTACTTCAGTCCTGAGTAAAATAGATTTATCTTACTATCAAGATATCAGATAAAATTTGGATCATACCATTCCATTATAGTGAATATAACATCATAGTTATTCAATAATTCTCCATCTTGTATCAAATCTAGTAATTGTTTTTCCTTCCTAAGTCGTTCATCCTTAGGAAAATATTTTTGAAGAAAAATACCATTGAATTCATCATAATAAAGAGAATAAATATCCTCGTTGTCCCTAATATTTTAAACCATTGACCACTACTGATCTACTTCACCTTTAAAGATATAAAAATCTAGACTCACCTTTTGATTGTCTGTACGACCCATGACATCAAAAATAATTTTCAGTGCTTGAATCCACTCTATAGTTTGCACAAGGGAAGATGGTCCCCTGAATGATGCGGGAATTGGACTCATGAAATTCTCCACAATTGGAATTTTCTTATATGGTTGATTTTGTTGATCTTGTTCATGAACACCACCACTATTTATCGCCTGATTCAACTGATCCATCATTGTAACAAATTGTTCAGTTCCGATTCCAACCGTCTCATGTTCCTAATTTGGAAGGTTGTTTTCCTCCTAAGTATGTCCCTCCATAGTGCCATTTTTCCACTATGGAAAACCATTATAAACAAAAAAATATCTTAGGTGAAGCAAAATGGAAATATGTAAATGAAATATCATTTCAATATTTCCATAAAATAATTTATGGACCTTAATTTAACAGTATTCGAACATCTAATGTTGTCTAAACTGACCTCTGATAACAACTATAAAGACCAATCCCTAAAAATTACATATTCATGAGTTATGTCAAGAATTAAAATAGAGGATATTTTCAGGATTAGAGTTTTATAGAATTAGGAAATAAATATTACATTACATCTCAAAAATTACAATGTATACACTTCTATTAAGTATCCATTCTTTTCAGAAATCAAAAACTATATAAAGAAACATGTCTAGTTCCATGGTTTAGCCAACATGAATTTTCCTTGATCCCACCCTTTATCCTATTAATCTTTCTGTCCTATGAAAAACATTTCAAAACATGGGATGAGCAATAAAAATCTATGTAATAGATACACAAAGATGAAAATTGTTACATTCTCAAAAGAACATGTAAACAATGAATACTTTATCATAAGTAATACTTTAAACAGTTATGAAGTCGTAAATAGTATTCAAAGAATAGAATTTCATTGAATATCTTTTTGTAACCAATATATTACCATAAAATCCATAGAATTTCAGATATAGCATATAAATGTATTTTGGGACACAAACATACATAAATGGAATTACCATACAGTCGATTTCCACACATATCACTAAATGGAATCGCTAAATGGATAACTTCTATACCAAATGAATTAGAGGTTATAACATAACCACCCATAATTTGGATTATCATGTAACCACCCATCAAATGTCTATTTACCATTATATAATCATCATAGATAAAATATTGAAAATATCAACATTTAAAAAATAAAATATCATTTGAAATTACTAGAAATAATTTCAAGATAATCATCCCATTTCAAAAACCATTTTCTATACCAAAAAACCATAAAATGGAATAAGGGATTTCTTTTCAATTAAAAACATTAAGGCTTATAGAGGAAGCCAAATAACAATTATGGCGTCTGAGAGGTCATTGTCACTGCAAATGATAAAAACATTCCTTTTTTCATTTTGTAAAATAATTCATAGATAAAAGATTCCCATTGAATGAAAGTAAATGTAGATGTGGTTTATTATACATTAGGTAAATTAAGTAGTTTTATATTTTCAATATATGCTTCAATGAAAGGAGATTGATACGTAGTCCCTTACCTTGCGTCTGACTTGTATTTTTCATTCATTATCTCCCTGAATAATAAAATAATGTTAATTTATACTTTATTAATAACATTTTTTAAGTTTATTATTCCTTTAATATCACTTATTATAATGTTATAATCATTACATAATTATTCATATTAATATCTACTGTTTTTTTATATTTGGTACTTGACTAAAAAATAAATTTGCTATAATTACAAATTGTCCACGTGGTCAAAAGTCCATTATCACTTGAATTTTTGTCCTGATTTAAATATCATATATATATAATATATATTTATTTATATCCATTATATATTTATTTATAAAAGTCCATAACACTTTGATATAAGATAATGAAATGCACCGTTCTTGGAGGCGGTAAGACGTACGTACACAAGAATGCTACTTTCAACTATTTTTTTGCATTTTTATATTAAATATAAATTAATGATACATTGGTATATTATAATTTCAGTATAATATAATATATGTGTTCATTAACTCCATCCATTATAAGTTCCATTTATGGAATGAATGAGTCATGTCACTTTGAGGGGGCGGTAGTCCGCACGTCCTCAAATGAAATTATCGTATTTACCCATTATGGAAACCATAAAATTATTATATAAATTAAAAATCATGAATGATATGGAAAATATAAATATAATATATATCACATACAAATATAGTTATTTCATAATGGCCACCGGGATAAGAGGTAGGAGATAATTGAACAATCACTATTTCTTTAGGCTGATGTTTTCCGTCCACAGACACAGTTTGTTGGTTCCCATTAGATGGAGGTGTTTGTATGTGTAGTTCTAATAAATATCATAAAAACAACCTAGTATATTATGGATACTATTATTGTTATGTAAAAAAATAATAAGATGATAATTGGGAGTAGAGAAAGAAAATAAAAAAAAATAACTTGAGAGAAGACGTTACCTTTAAATCGGGTAACTCCCTTTGGTTTGAACCAACATGGTATATAGAATTGAATTCTTCCTAAGGGAAGGTTTATAGTTGGAATATAGGGAAGATGATAGCTTATTTTTTAGTGGTTTTATGTGTGAAGGGGGCTTTAGAGATGTGAGTAAGGATTAGAGGTGATGGCCTTTTATAAGGTGGGGAGGGGCTTTATAGTAATGTTCGAAAGTAGTATTTTATTATAAAATTATTTTTGGTTTCAAAAGGTCCATAAAAAATTAAAATATAATATCATATGACTATTTTTCGAAATAAAGTCATCCTATAAAAATAGTACAGGTTTTGAATATTTTATTATCCTTATCTGTTAACTTTAACCCTTAGTTAACTAATTTGACTCTTACCATGTCTTCTTGTATATTCCCACCATATAGATAATATATTTACCATAAGCATTCAAAAGAACCAAAAGTGGTTAATTAATTATATATAAATACTTATCTATGTAATTTTTCTGAATATTATATTTTTAGGATTTTTATATCATTTAATAAAATTATATTTATTTTAAGAACTCATTTATGTCAATTTTTATATTATTCATATCATGACTTTTTAAAAATCAGTAACAAATTGACTCATTCGAAAAAAACATCATTAATTTAATGATAACAAGTCATAACCATACATATAGTAAATTTATGTCATAAAAAGTCTACAAATAAATTTATTTTAACACGCATAATGTCATTTATTTATATCATTCATTAATAAGGTAATAACAAGATCATCACTGCGTCAAAAATAAAACTTCTTGTTGAATATATAAGAATTATAAAGAAAATAAGTTGTTTTGGGAATTATTTTTAGCTTTCAAATTAATATTTATAGTAAAATTTATCACTTATATATCCCAACATAAAATTTTATTTCTAAAAGGTATATGTTTATGTTATTTTTGTCTTTAATTTAAATTAATTAATATAAAAAGTCATTATCAGTCCCATGTGGGCCCCTAAATCGACCCAAGGATGCACGTGGTTGTAAATATCTCATAAAATTGAGTTAGGGAAAGTTTAAGGGTAATTTAATATTTTTATAATATTATTTTTTATCCTTATTTACCATATTTACCCTTTAACCATGGTAAATAAAATATTTACTGTAATTATTATTCATAATGTCTAAAAATAAAAGATACCTATTTACACGATTTGGACCTCTTTATACAAAGTATGGAATCTATTTTTTGAAAATCAAAACACAGAAGTTGAAGAAATTAATTTAAAATTAATTCCCATTGTCAAAACCAAAAATCATGTTTTTAGTAAATAAAAACTATCAAAAGATTGACATATGTTTATGTCCAATTTAAGAGTTAAATTACTTCTAATGACCAAAATTAGATTCAATGTTAAATATATAATACAATTACACTTTAGAACCTATTAAAAATATAATCTAACTACATAAATTTTTTGATGATAAGTCAGTTTTGAATTAAAATGTGGTAATTTTTACTATTCATGAAAAATGAATTCCCTTAGAAAAATACATAAAATTAACCCAATGTAAATTTTAATGACTCGATTCTAAAGAAGAATTCTATTTTTTCATATAGAACATATGAAATATACAAAAACTAATTTTAAAAAGGTTTTCCATTAAAAGGCGAAAAAACAACCTTTTATATAATATTAGTGTATTTCATGATTAAAATTATATTATTTTGTATTTTAAACCTATACAATTTATTGAATAAATGAAAAAAATAAAATAACATGGATAATAATATTTTAGTTTGTTTTATTCATTACTGCCTATACAATGGCTAGGTGTTAACTACCATTTAAAATTATAATAATATTATACTATTTTTCCGTATAACTCAATATTGTATGCAATGTAAGGATTCAAGAAAATACATTGTTGTGTGTTTATTATTCCATTAAACAAAGAATACCCATTAAAGTAAAATTAATATTTAATTCCAAAATATTAATAAATATTAAATTTTCATAATCTTTTTTATAGGGGATGTTACAATTCTAGTCTGGATGTGCTTTACTACTTTAATTCTGTCGTATTCTTTTGTTTGGTTGTAGTGGTATGCATTGGTTTTATTTACATACTGTTTTTACATTCCACCATATTTTTTATTTGAGTTCTATTTGTGTGTATACTTCTTTTGGAAAATGTCTCCCATTCATGGATTTTGCTTATACAATGCAAGACGCCTTCCCCGAGCATATTGTAGGAGGGCTTGATGTAGTCACGACACTGGCCCCAAGGGACGGTTCATGATAGAGTGGTTTCAGAGGAGGTAGGTTCTACCTTATGAACCGAAAGATAATGATTTTGATTTTGGACAATAGTGTTGAGTGTTTCATGACCGGCTTTCAAACCATGAAATCTAATGTTGGTGTGGTGACTGATGTGTCAATACACTACGACCCTAGATCCTATTAAATTACATGGTACATGAAAACAATAGTTTTAGTGAAACGATTGTAATGAATCATATAGGAATGAGTTTTTCATTCCACATCCTTCACAAGTTAGCTCACTAGGAATAATCTATTGAATGTGGTACATATTTTTTCATCATGATAATTCCACGTAGACAGTCAGTCAGGACGTCATAGTGAGATCATGAGGATGATTTGCGGGGTGATGAGATATTGGTACAAGGATTTGTATCAGACACAGCACCACCAGGTTTTGTACCATCTATACCATAACCTATAGATCAGTACATGGTACCCATAGTACTAATATATTAAATCCATAGATAGAGCACACTTCAGCATCTTTAGTGATTGAGACCCCTCCGGTTTTGCGGGGAGCCTGACTCCCAGGAATATGAGGAATATATTGAGCTACTGACTGAGTATTCCATCTAGTAGGGGCACCAATAGATCAAATTCTATACCCATAGTAAATCCATCAACATGTCTTGGTAGGAAGATAGTTGGTTTTATATTACCTTTTCATATGATAAGGTTACTTATTAATGGATATAGTTTGAGAACCTTTCTCAGAGAAGAGGATATCACCATAAATCTATGGTTTGTGTGTTCTCAAGATATTATAAAGTTCAAATAGGATGACATTTATTTATCTAAGAATTTTTAGGGGCATACTAACTTCCTAGGTACTCGATGGATATGGTACCTGACCACTGCATTAGTGATCATACCTTTTATCATGGTGTACATAGGGACATTAGAGCTAGCATTATTACTTTATGCATTCCATCTTATGCTATATGTTGAATATAATCATATTAATGGTATTTAATATTTCATTTTATGTCATTTATTTCATCGGGGTTATGATTCAAAAGATAGAAAAGCTGTAAGGGATTACTCTTCAATCTCATTTTAATTAAGATTCATTATTCATAGATTTAAATTAAAGGAAATTATTTGACAATTTTCTAATAAACCCCTTTAATTTTAATATCATCCATTTATTCATGAAATTGTTATGTAATAGTACCATTTTATTCTCTTTCATACTAATAGTTCTTGATAAAGTGTATTGTTAGATAAGAAAATATTATTTCACTTTTAAGTCAATATTTGTCTTTCTTCTATATACATATTTTCTTTAATATGATATAATTAATATTTTTAATATTATCCAATGGAATATTTGTTTCATTTTTAGTCATGATTTATTTTTCATAAAAATGATTAAAATTAGTTTTTTTTTCATTTTTCGAATCGTGTAATTTTTTCCTTTTTAACATTAATGTGAAAGGAATCATTCATTTAACAAACTCAGCAAGCCTCGAATATTACATTTTTCATGATCAAACATTTTTTTGAAAAATACATTACAATATAATAGTTTTGTTATCAGATAAACCATTTTTCTTAATATGATTGAAATTTTTATTTTGTAAAATTCATATTCAAACAGAGAAGGGTATTTTCTTAAAGAATGTTTATAATTAACTTTTTATGGTATTTATATTCATAAAAAAACATAATTATATATATACACCACTAGGGATATTTTGTAATTATTACATCCTTATTTTTTTGATGGTTTAGGATCATTTTGATCAAGGAGTGTGTACATTTACATTCTTGACAGATTTGGAAGTCATTATCACAATCATATAAAATTCACTTTCCTGAGATCATTTTACATAAAATTATTCATAAATATCCATATTTTTTGTAACATGGTTATGAATTTTAATTAATAACATATCGTTTCTATATACAGTGTTCCACCATGAATATTTTTTGATTGACTATATAAGTATTTATATTACATATTATTTACTCAATAATTATATTTATATTAATGTCACTTTGTTTTATAATATTAATATTCCATCAATATATTAGGAATGAATCGTACATACATTGATGGGTTTTTTGTAGTTAATGATAGACCCTCATTGTATCAACGAGCCTCTAGATACAATTCCGTAATATAAAATTTAATGCGATCTGGTATTTCAACTACCCATCAATTAATTGTATTAATGAATAGTCTTGACGTCATAAATATCTTGATGTTTGAGATTATAAAATAAAATATTATTAATTTACATAATTGGAAATTATTTTATTATTTTACCTTAACTTTATATGTTGATACTTCCATGGATGTATTCGGTGCTCAAGTAATTCTTTAAACGACATATATTTTTAGTTAACTATCAATAAATATTATTTATAAAGTATTTAACCATGAATGGATTCGTTGCATGTAAAAATTACTATGAATAATATATCTCCCATTTTTGATTATCCAATACCTTAGATTTTATAAATAAATAATAATATGTTTTCATTTATGGACAATTTGTACTTTCACCATGTCATAATTAATGTTTTTAAATGTAATTTGAGTCTCATGAATGAATCTATATTAGCATGAATATTAAACTATTTGTTCCATTAGAATTTGATCACATGTATATTATAATAGTTAAATAAAGTAACCACCAGCTCTAGGATACTGGAGTCATGGTCCTATAGGTTTTGGTTGTGGCCCTTAATGTTGAATTTGGGGATGAACTTGTTATTATGATTCTTTAAAAAAGAGGGGTTTTTTATAAAAATATATGTTAATTTTTTCCTATTAAGAAACAAAAAAATAATTATTTACTTTTTAATATAACATATTTGTATAAATATTATTCCCATATTCATCTATGTTATTAATTTACAGCATTGCATAAATTAAATTGTTAAATAAAAAAATAAGAGAACATAATAATTAATGTATTGTAGTGAATAAATTTATATATATTATCATAATAAAAAAATGATAACTCACATTTCATATATTATTATAATTTTATAAAATAATTATTATTATTTATAGGAATAATATAACCTATATTATCTTATTTCATTATATAAATATGTCATTGTTTTCTATGAGAAATCTCTTTGGGATAGTTGAATTTTTTAATTAGTTTATTTCTCATATTGTCTATAGGATGTCCAATATTTCATTCAAAATCCATAATAACGAAATAAAAATAATATTTACCTATTAAAACCATTATCATTACATTTTAAACTATATAATAATTGAACGATGAAATAGAAATATGTATTTTCAAGGAGTAGATAGTCCACAAGTAATTATTGATGATGATTTCATTATCCATAGAATAGTCAGAAGAAGCAATATGTTTAATCATTTATGAATTTAATGTATGTACTAAATGATATAATTATATATTAAATTACATTTTATCACAATCTATGTGTGAATGTAATAGAATGTGAAACATGTTGTGTCATTGAGGTTGTAGTTTTCACAATGCATGAATATGGAGATTATTTTTATTAATAGAAAAAGGGAGATAAGTTAACTATCATATCATCATTATAATTATATTAGAATATAGTAATTAAATAGATATAACCTTTTAAATATTGTGTAATAGAATAATTGGAAGAATACTTTCACATAATGAAATATATTGTAGAATGTGGAAGTTAGAAATTTATACCTCACTTCATGGATTATATCTATTGAAGAGGTGGGGGGAGTAATCCTTTTGGGGGATGGTATTTTTAGAGGAAAATGATATCTTTAGGGTATATAATAAATTTTAGGATTGGAGTTATTGATTATTTTATAATATACACCGGTTGTGGTGTGAGGAGAATTGAGTTAGGGAGTAACCCTTTTAAAATTAAAAAGGGATTAAAAATATGTAAATACCTAAGCCTTTTTAATAATGGGAGACTAATTTTAATGGACTGTGGAATCATAATTATTTAGTAATTGAGATGTTATTTTATATGGTTGAAAAAATTAATAGGATTCTAAAAAAAATTTCATAATGAGGTTTTTGGTCTCCCCCTTTAGGTTAAACCCCTATACCACCTTTTATATTAAATAGGTTACTAGTTTTTAGAACAATGATTTATCCATTACTCATGAAAATAAATTTCACCTTAACAAAAAATAGGTTTTAATGAATCAAAAGTTAAAACCCATTTTATTACAGTAATATTATATTATTGATCGAAATTAATTTTAAAATACTAAATGTAAAATTTATTAAAAACTATTTTTGGTTGAGAAATATAACTACAAATATAACATTTAAAATTTTGGTGTGTAAATATAAAGAATAAAATATAATTTTAAATTAACTTTTTTAATAAATAAATGGTTTTATTAAAAATTTTAATTACTTTCCAATTCATACATATATGGTATTAATTTAATAACAATTATGTAATTGTAAAAATAATCACTACTCGCACAAAATTCAATATTTTTATAAAATTAAAAAAGTCATCTTAATAGAATATTGGAATAATATATAATGAATTATGTTCATATTAGCATGATCAATTACAATTATTATTTTAACAATTAAATTAAATAATGAAATATAATGAGAACCTCCGAATAATGGAAAATAACTGTTCAAATTATTAACAATATGTAATTTTATTTTATATCAATTACATATAAATTAAGAGTAATTTTTTATTAAATATATTATTCATATCAACAATAAATATCCATTTTTAAAAATAAAGAAAAATACAATTGAATTAAATAAATATAAATTACATATAAAACTATCTTCTTGATGACATCAATTCTTTAGTAAATAAGAACCTACTTTAAAAAAAATAAAAAATGGAATATATAGAAAATAAATTTGATAAATATTTTTTTACATTATTATCTACCACATAAAATCAATAATTTCTAGTTATATATATACATAATATCTTATTATATGATTTATGAATAAAGATAGATATATTGGATGTCACGGGTTGTAATTAAACATGCACAAATCTCATGGAAATATCCATGAGCTATAATTTCTTTTATATGAAATTTATATCATACCATAGTGATCATTTTCTAATTATCATTGTTCCCATTATTACCATAATGAAGATACCTCCATCCCAATATTAGATAAATGATTTCCCTATGTGATACCCTCAGTATGATTTATTATTTAATCACTTCATCGATTTCATAATATCAATACATTTTTTTATATCTCATAATGTTACCATTATATTAAAATTATAAATTTTTAATTTAACAAAACACTGTATGATTTTTGTTTCAAGTTTGATATAGATGTATTTTTTAAATTAATATTTATCTAATTATAATACATAATGAGATCAATGGTCATTTAATTCTCCCCCAAAAATAAATTGTGACCTGAAAAAATAAATTATTACTGTATTTATATTAAATATATTCCTAAAATATATATTTATTTTTCATTGATGGTTCATCCAAAATATATAAGGATTATAAGGTGAACTAATTTCATATCCCATGATAGGAATAAAACTAATTATGATATTTTAAACCATTTTTTTTGAATATAGAAATATTTTTTTTCAATGGGAGTTCATAGTAAACCAATTAGTTATAAGTGACAGTGGAAGGATATTGAGATTTTATTTTATAATATTGGAATTTATAATTACCATGAGGTCTAATCTATCCCTAAAATGACATAAAATTTTATTATACAATGGGTAATATTATTTTATAGGAATGAAACTTTTTTTAATATCTATTAGAGAGGTATTATATACATGGTAAGTAAATTATTTAATAATAATTCAATATCTAGAAATCGTAATTGGAATTTGATATCCTTACCAAAAATTCATAGTAATATGTAGTTCTTTGAATAGGATTTAAATAATGTACCCATTATATCCTGAGTGAGTGGAATGTGTTCATCCCACCACACATTCCATAGAAAACACTTACATGGTTTTGGTTTCATAGGAATGTACTTATCATGTATTTTGTAGTTACTATCATCCATGATAACAATTGGATTGGGGAACTACCTTGGTCAATGTAAATGTCTAACACATTTATGATATGGAATTATATACGGTTCTTTTGAATGATCTATTTTTCATTCCATTGTGAACACTAACTTCTTTACTATTACTCTATAATTTGAGTCTCTATTCTCTCTTTTTCCACACAAAATAAATTTACCAATTCCATTATTGCATTCCCCCTGTTATTTTTTATCACATTTTTAATATGAAGGAATTTTAACATTACCCCCTCTTCCACATGAATCCATCAGTGAGAATATATTTTAAATTTTTAGTTATTGAACACTATACTATTTAGATGTTGTTAATAAATAATTTTTATATATATTTTGGCCTAATAAAATGATTTATCACTATAAATATTTTCCTTAAAGGGTGAACATTGGAAAAAACATGAAATTGTCTCAATAGTATAGTTTCATCATTGTACCTTTGAGCTTAAACTGTAACTAAAAAAAGGTGTTAATCATTAGTGATTAATTATTTAAACCATAAGAAAATTATTTTCATATAATTAAATTAACGTTTAAACATTGAAATATCATAATTTTTGAAAATATTACATCGTATTTAAATCCAAACTAAATAACTTTTTGTTCAAAAATGGATTTATTATGTTTGGTTCTACCACATTAATTTTCCTAATTTAATGAAATAATAAATCCTTCAAAATGTATTTTATAGATATTCTGATTAACCAACTCGTTTTCCCAAAAATTTATAAATATGGTGTATAGGTTGTCCTCCTTTTATTGCACAAGGTGATGGTTACGTTATTAGTCAATACACAAATTTTATGGACAATAAACCTTGGTTTATATATCATCCTGAACCTGTAACCATTATAGTTTCAATAATGATATATTATATCATGTAAAACCACACAATATATTCTTTACTAAAATTTAAAGATGTAATAATACACCCAGACCTAACCTTTAGCCACATGACTTGGGTTTTCAATAAATATATCTTATTGTAATCCCAAAAATATTATCTCTACATACCTAAAGGGTTATATTAACCATTTAAATTGTAACCAATCAAAATATATCATCGATTTTTTAAAATTATAACTCTAAATATATCCACAACACAAATCCTCATAATCTACAATTTTAACTATAAACTTCTCTGATATAAATTCAATCATAATTCATATGAGAGCAGCCCAACCATGTAACATAGATCATATATTTAATTATAATCAATTCCAAATAACCTTTATGTTTACATATTCAGATAATTATGTTTTTTTTTCACAAAAACCCTTGTTTTTTCTAAAAATAGGAATTTTCCCCATATATATTAAATAAGTCAATCTATATGTAATATTTTACCTCCCAAAATAATAATAAACAACATATATTCATTAATACTTTTTATAATTTTCCTATCCTAATAACCAGGTAAAATTGAAATATATGAAAGGTTATCTCTCAGATTCATTTAATGGTTTTACATAATAATTAAAAATAAAATATTATATTTTAGCATAATATAAGAATATGGATACAACCAGGAAGTATTTGAAACATATAAAAAATTATTATGGATTATAAATCATGAATTATGGCTATGATTTACAATTGTTACTGATAAAATACTATAGAATACTGAGTCAATAAACATGGGACATAATAATTTTACATAGTAATAAGAACATGTCTGAAATAAGTGAATAACTTCCAAATATGGAACAAACATTAATATATAGGAAAATACATACATGAACAACATTATCAATTTCCATTAACAAGAAAAACTAAATTTTACTAGTGGAAACTTATCTCATGATATAAAAACATCAAAACAATGCATTGGATTGTCATATAGGAACCCATAAATAATTCATATTTACCTATAAGTTTTTCATGATGAAAATTTATTTATAATATCATAACGAATCCATATAAATTGGGTTTTTTTCTAAAAAATTTCAAATGAATATAACTAAATTTATAAAAAATAATAATCAGTGCAATGAATTTTGATGTCATTTTAATAAATCATAAAGAACACAAGGAATGTAAGTGTGTCTCAAATACTTTCCAAATGTTTTAAAAAAAGTAAATCATTAATAATTTCATAAATAATAAAAATAGGATAAAGCCATTAAAAAATGACAATCCAATGACATCAATTAATCATATAATTAAATAAAATTTAATCATGATAATAAATCATGTGGTATTTTCACCCTATATATAAAAGGTATACAATTATTTGAATAAGTTACCCAACAAATCGATATATGTTATAAAATCCAAAACCAATTAATCAATGGGACATAAAATGTCACAAAAATGACATATGTTAACGATATTTTTCATTTAATTTCCTTTCTTGCTTTGTTTTGGGGGTTTCCCATGCATTTCGGTGGAGATGGTGGGTTTTCAATATTTGGGCCAAACCATGAGATCATTTCTATAATTAATAATAAATTATGTTTCTTTTTTAACACCTTTATATTTAAACATTTTACACCCATTTCAATTCCCCATAGGCGTAACCTGGTATATTAATACCAACATATGAATTTGAACACCATAAGAATCCATAACAATTTTAGATTTGGGTTATTTATTAAAGTGTTAGGCCAGCCCGAAATCCCATTTCCTAATTTTAAATTTTTTATAATTCATAATATATCAATCACTTTTTCTATTTTTTCGGTGATTCCAACTCTCCCTGGAGCCCACTTACTGAAGCAGCGTCCCCATGATTCCTCCCCCTCTTAGGAGATCATATTCATTGAGAATTTGGGTGAAACTTCTCAAGATTTCACAATTCTCCTAGATTTGATGAGGTATATTGTTTCCTTCATAACTTCTTCCATTTTTCTCATTTCCTCCTATTCAAGTTCCTACATGACCTACTAAGCCTTATTTGAACCTGAAATTCATTTTTGGCTGTTTGGAAATTAAGAAACTTGTGTATTTTGGTCATTTTATTCAATAATTCTTCAAGTAAGTGTTTCTCTCATCATTCACTTCTTTCTTCTTAGGATTTCCTCCTTTCATGAAGTTATAAAATTTCCAGAAGTTGGGTTTCATCCCTAGGGTTTGATTTTGTGTAAATTTTCTAATATATTATGGATTAGGGCTTGATTTTACTTCCTTGGTGGTACGGAGGTGGTGCATTTGATGTTTTGCACTACAATTTGATGTTTTGGCACAAAGGGTAGGTGATTCCATATGTAGACATTCCTTGATGTGTTACCATTCCCGATTTTCTTATTTTTCAGGTTCCTTATATGTTTTGTGGGGTGTGAAAACTGATTTTGCTGGATTTGGTTATGAGTTTAGTTTCATTATTGTATTTTAACTTAAAATTTTGTGATTTTCATGTGTGACTATTAGGGTAATATTTGGGTGTATTTTATATCATATGCATGTGATTTATTAGTGTTTAAAGGGGCGTACAATTCTAGATTGTTAATGTATTGGTTTGATGTGGGCTTCAAAACAGGGTTTTTGAATTGGTGTTCTGGGTAAAATCTTATTCCACTCCTCAAATGTGTTTTATGAAAATGTGTTTTTATGGGTATCTTTTGTGGTGTTATTTGAGGATATTTTATATCACATGAGAATGGTTAAATAAATGTTTAACGGGCTTCCCATTTCGGTATTATTAGGGTCTTGGTGTGTGTTTGGCCTTGAAATGGGGTTTTGAAATGGGTGTTGTCGGAAAGACACAGTTACACCCCGTGGGGTTATTTTATGAAAATTGTAAATGTTTTATTTGGTAAAACAATGTGGGAAATGGGTGTATATATACATTATGGTGAGTCTGTTCCCATAATATGGGTTTTTTGAAAGGTGAAGTGGTGATTTAATATGTCAATTTTTTTTATTGTTTTATAAAGTGCTGAAATGTTTTATCAAATGACAAGAGAGGTGTGAAACATGGTTCTGGGTTGTTTTGTGTGTACGTGATGTGAAAAATTAATTGTGTCGATGAAAGAAGTATTATGTGTTATATTTGTGGGTTGTTATTTTAATTGGTCTATCTTGGAATGGCTTTGTAAAATTGTTTAAATTATTTGGTGAAGTGTTAAAGAGACGTGAAAAGAGTTGTAGGAAAATTTGGTGTGAGTTTGATTTCAAAAATCAATTTGAATAAAAAGTGGGATGATGTGACTTATGTGATTTACATGTGGGATTTTTGGTAAATGTGTGATGTGGAAGTGGTATCTTCATGTAAAAATTATATTTCATGGCCTGTTGAACTTGTTTGAGCACAAGATAGAAACCCATGTATCAATGTGGGTGGACGTGTACAAGTAATCTAGTGATACCATGGGTTTGGAATTAGTTTCACATAGAATGTTTGATGCCTACAACAATAACTAAACTATGATGATGATAATGGGCCACTAGTAGGTTATGGGTTTGTTCTCTACTAATGTATCATGACGAAGAACAAATATTTGTGATTGTTACATTCACCAAGATACGAGGTACCTGGGACCAACTATGAGATAGTGCCTAGTGGTTATTTCATATTTCTTGTTCTCATTGGATGATTTATTCATACCTTCGACATACGATAAGATTGTCTAGAAAAACATAGAAGATTTGTAATTTTATTTAAGTGTGTTGATTCTTTAAAATAGCCCTCTTGAAAACTGTTTTTATTTAATGTTGTATCCTTTTGATGTTGTAACTAGCATTTATTGTTTAACAAAACATAACGCTATTCATATTTGAATGTTTTTAACATGTAATCTCTTAGTGGTGTTATCCTAACGGGCGTTAGGTGACACCCTAATTACACCTTTGTTTGTAAGTATATGTTCTTATTTTGTTGTCATAGTTTTGGGTAATGGTTTTTTCCAATGCTTCGGGGTTTTAGCAGTCCTTCATGATGAAGTGTTGTGGAGATGGATTGAGGGCGGTCCCTCTTGCTATGATTAGGTTCATGAGTTGTCATTTTTGGGTTTTTACGTTTTTAATGGTCTTATAATATTATTTTAAATTGTGTAATTCAATTATAAAATTTCATAAAGGAAGGTTTTTTTGAAAAATCTATATTTGTGTTATTGGATTATTTATTGTTTTATATTTATAAACTCAAGTAAACCTTCCACAATTTTCAGTTAATGATACCTAAGAAATTGTTCTTTCCCATGGGGATCGTTAATGCCCTTTGGGCCTTGTCACGGGCTGGGTATGGTGCTATATTTGATGGAAACTAGATTTAGTTTGTGAAAAAATGGTATCAGAGGGGGTTCAGGATAACTCTCTTGGTCATGTTATTTGGGGAAGAGTTGGGATTGTATTGTGTTAGGACAATCCAGACTTGACATACCGATTATGGGGAATGTTTCTGGCCAGCTCACCTCATGAAGAGTTTCGAGTCTCCAGGGGAAGTTGGGATTTAACTAAGTCATTTGGTTATCTTAATTTGATGATAATTAGGAAAAATGAGAAAAGTGTTGGATTAATGGTCTCAGTGAGCTCGTAGGGCCTGTAATTCCATGTGGAGATGAGGATATTTCCATTGAACACTCACTATGAAGATTAAGGGATTGGCATATGGCTTCCAACTATATGTCCAATTCACCAACAAAAACTAGTTTCCTCTTTCATTGTCATGTGTCCATTGGTTTTGGAATCTTAGATGTTTTGTTTTAATGAAAAAATGGCATGGTTTTAAGATGTTTAATTTTTTTGTAAAATGATTTTCTAATAAAGATGGATTGGTTTGATTTTTTAAATAGTGGAACAAAATTATCATAATTGTTTTGAAATTGAAAATGGCATGTTTACACATCTTAGGAATGTAGGAACTTTGATAAGTTTGGTTTGTAAAAAGTGTTCCCAAAATAGTTTTCTAGACGTTTTAAAGGTGTTATAGTGGGATGAGATAATTTTAAATCGATGTGAACGAATTGTCAGTGAATTATTATCTGAATTGTTGTGCCTTTCAGAAATGTTTTCTAATCTATGGACTCCGATTTTTATTTATTTGTTAGAGGTCTTGAGAAAAAAGAAGTATTTGTTGATTGTTTTTGGGTTTGAAAAGTGGAATGAATTTTTGTTTTAAACATTGGTATTTCTATGAGAGACAAAATTCATAGGGTTTTATGGGATGGCAGATGGTTAATGGCATGACTTGATGAGTGTCAGGATGGGTATGATGAGGGTGCCCGGTGTTGCCTGGAAACATGTTTGTGTGAACCCCATGGGGTACCATTAGTGGATATGCTAACTAATGAACCATTTATTTTCCCAGAGATGATTTTAATGGAAAATTTGATGTCTTGATGACATATTTGGGGTGGCGTGTCTTATGTGGTTTTGGAAATATAGTTGTTGAAGGATGTTTTGAGTCCAAGAACACATTATGATTTAATGATGTTTTGGGTTTGTGTTTCATTGGTAAGGTGGGATGAATGATTGGTTATTGTTCTCTTCTGATAAATGTTTTGAGATTCCATTATGGTGGTTTCCTTCATGTGTTTGAATTTGGTTTGTGGAATGTCTTGACCAAAGGACCATCTTGTTTGGGTCCTTGGTTTATCTCGTTGGATAAGGAACTCCCCATTTAAGGGTTACCTCATAACTAAAGTGGAACCTGAATTTTTTTTTCTGTTGGATGTTCCATGAGTTGATAAATATAAGGAATATTTTTATTGAGGTATGAGGATTGAGTCTACACTATTTTCCTTTCATGGTTTTTGTGGATCCTCTTGTAGTGGTGGAGTGGTCACGAGAAGTTGGTGGAGACCAAAAATCCATAAATTAACTGCGTCGTCAAAGGTGACATTTGTTCATGGTTGTTAGTGATGGATGTTATCTAAGAGGACTTAGGTTTCCGTCATTAGTCTCTTCAATGCGAGGGATAATTTTATGCCACCATTATGGAAAACTTGGTCATGAGAGGATATTATTGTTTTGTGTTGGAATTGTGTGATGTTTGGGACATGACATAAGATCCCATTAGTCTTCTTGTTTCTATCAGTCACAACGGTCATGTTTGGTGATGCATGGTGATTACATGTGCTCATTTGACTAAAAGCTTAAGGTTGTGCAATCCTCTGAGAATATCCACTTTTTGGAAGTGTGTCTCCCTTCAAAAAAAACTCAACATCCTCTGTTTAGAGGAATGTGATTCCATATGTCCTTTCTTATTTCCATTTCTAATATAATGAATCAGGGTTTGATGTGTGTGCATATTCTATTCCCTTATTTTAGAAAAATTCTTCATGATGGTAATGTGAGGTCGGAGTGTGTTATGTATCATTGAACACATCGGGGATCTCAGTTTATTTTTTTGTGGCAACAGAAGGCGAAATCTCATTCGGGGTTTTCAAAAGTGTAACTATGAGGCTGAAGATGATTCAATCAATTGAGCTCCAGCCATGGGACCCAGAGTGAAGCCGGAACATAGTCAGAGAAATCCCCAAGTCATTAAAACCTTTGGTTTAATTCTTGTCCTCAGTATGAAAGATGGGAATAGATTAAACCTATGGTGTCATTTACTTATTCTAGTTGTTCTAATTTGGTGGTAGAGGTGGGCGGATATAGTTTCCATGTTATAGCATGAGTTCATACATTCTACCTTTCGTTGCCTTCAAGTTTTAGGAGAAATGTTTGAACTTTGGGCTAGGCATATTAATACAAAATGATTGTGCACAGTTAGTAATAACTGATCGCCAACCTAGGGGACCGTGTGATAAGAGATAGTAGCTATTGCACAATCTCCACATGGTCAGGCGCATTGTCCCATGTAACTGTTGAAAATTTTACCTTTGTAAAGAATGCTCAACATGGTTAGTGAATGGTTTCCAAAACCAAGAGGACTGCCTGTGCGGTCATGCCAACTCTTTATAATTTGGGGTCTTTTCGGGTTGGACTATGCTATACGGTTTAGATGGTTTGTTCTAATGGTGGGGAGACCCACTATGGGTCTCATGTAATTTATTTGGAAAAAACCTAATGAAATTATACCCCTTATGACAGGGAGTCTGTTTTAGCCTCCCATGTTAGTGTCTCAATCCTGTCTTGGGAAAATTTAAGTTGTCACTTATAGTGGGGATCCCATTTGGGTCTCCTTATATTAGAAACTCGGATTTTTACACGGTCATGGCTTGGTGGTAGGTAGTATAGTCCACATATATCTAACTACCAACATCTTCCTATGGTAAATTTTGGGATTGGAGAGCACCCAATAGTTTTGTGAAAATATGGTAATTTTAACCATGTTTTTTTGTTCTTCTTCTGGGTAAATAGGATGAGTCTGGTTCAGATGGTGTTTGAGGTGATTTGTTTGTAATGAATTTGGAAGGTGATTTATCTTTATAGGAAAGTGTATTATGTTTTATATTGTGGTTTTATACCTAGATTGATTGATCAACTGGATATATCTTATCTTTTTCAGTTATAGTGAAACATGAAAAAAGAGTCAATTTTGGCCTTTTGATTGGGTTTGGTTTTTCCCTTTGGCCTTATTGTGGCTATACAAGGGCGGAAAGATTTATGGTGGAGATTATTGACACATACATGACATATTTTAAAAGGTATTTTTCATTTAATTTCCATTATTTCTTTGTTTTTGTTGTTTCCCATGCATTTTGGTGAAAATATTGGGTTTTCAAAATTTGGGCCAAACTATGAGCCCATTTCAAGATTTAAAAATAAATATTTCTATTTGTATAACTATTTAATTTTTCAAATTTTACATCCACTAGACTTCCCAATTGGAATATTTATATATTAAAATCATTATATCAATTTGGACCCCATATAAATCCACAATAATAATGTATTTGGGTTTTATATTAAGGTGTTTGGCCAACCCGAAAGCCCATTTCCATCTTCAAAATTGGTTATTAATTATTTAATATCTCATTCAATTTTTATATTTTTTCTAGGATTCCAACTACCACCTGATCCAATGTAAGCAAGGCTAGACTCCATGCTCTCGTGCCCCTATTTGGAGCTCATATTCATCTAGAATTTGGGAAAAACCTCTTGGGATTTTTCAAATATCCCATATTTGAAGAGGTAAATTGTTTAATTCATAACTCCTTCAATTTTTACTCTTTTCCACAAATTATAGTTCCTACATGACCTCCTATGACTTATTTGAACCTGAAATGTATTTTTGGATATTTATAAATTCATCAACTAGTGTATTTGGGTTGTTTTATTCATATTTATTCAATTAATTGTTTCACTCTTCATTTCTTTCCTTATCCTTATGGTTTCATCCTTTCATGAAGTTCTAAAATTTATAGAAGTTAGGTTTAATACCTAGGATTCTATTTTGTGTCTTTTTTTAAAAATATTGTGGATTAGGGATTGATTAAACTTCCTTGTGGTGCGGCGGTGGTGCGATTGATGTTTCACACAATAGTACATAGTTTTTGGCAGAAATGGTGGTGATTCCATACGTATAAATTCTAAATTTTTTTATTTTTCATGTTCCTCATATGTTGTGTGTGGTGAAAAAATTGTTTCTGATCGATTTGTTTTACCGTTTAATTTTATAGTTGCATTTTAGCTTGAAATTGGGTGTATTCTGTGTGTGACTATTGGGGTATTATTTTAGTGTATTTTATAACAAATGAAAGTCATTTATTAGTGTTTAAAGGGGCTTCCAATTCAGGTTTGTTAATTATTTGGTGTCATGTGGGCCTCAGAAGGGGTTTTTTGAATGGGTGATATGTGTAACACCATATGCCACTCCTTGAATGTGTTTTATGAAAATGTGACTTTTTCATGGGAATTTTTTTTTGGTGCTTTTTGAGGTAATTTTACAGCACATGAGAATGGTTGAATAAATGTTTCAAGGGCCTCCCATTTTTGCATTGTCAGGGTCTTGATGTGAAACTTGGTAGTGGGCTGTTTTGTGTGACTATGATTTGCATAATGAATTTTATTGATGAAAGAAGTGTTATGTGTTATCTTTGTGGGTTGTTATCTGAATTATACTATCTTTTAAAGGTTTTTTAAAATTGTTTAATGTATTTTTGGAAGTGTTAATGAGATGTGAATAGAGTTGTGGGCAATTTTGGTGTGAGTTTTATTTCAAAATCAATTTGAATAAAAAGGGTAATGATGTGACTTCTATGATGTACATGTGGGATGTTTGGATAATGTGTTTTGTGGAAGTGGTATTTGCACAAGAAAATTATATTTCATGGCCTGTTGAATATGTTTTAGTATGATAGGGAAACACATATATCTAGGTGGGTGGACGTGTATTAGCATGCTAGTGATCTCGTGGGGGTTGGTCACAATTTCACATAGTAAGTTTGACGATTATAAAACTAACTAAACTTTGTCGATGAAAATTTGGGACCACTAGGTTATGGGTATGATCCCTACTAGTGGATTGTGCATGAGAATAGATATTTGTGATGGTTACATTTCCAAAGATACGAGGTACCTGAGACCCTCAACGAGCTAGTGCCTAGGGGTTATTTTCCGTTGCCTATGCTCATTAGATGATTTATGATTACCTTTGGCATACAATATGAATTTTTGAAAAAATTCAGTAGCTTTGGTATTTATTTTAATGCGTTGATTCTTTAAAATAGAACACTTGAAAACTGTTTTTATTTAATGTTGCATCCTTTGGAAATTATAACTAGTATTTTTTGTTTACAAAAAATTCCAATATTTTTTCCATTGAATATTTATCACATAGAATATTATAGTGGTGGTATCCAAGTATTATTTGTCTCAAATCCTACTTACAACTTTGGCTATAAGTATACTTTATTATTTTTTAATCGTTTTTTTGGGTACAACTTTTGTGCCAATGGTTTGGGTTTTTGCGGTCCTTCATGATGAATTGTTGTGGGGATGGCTTGAGGGCGGTGCCTCTTTCCATGAGAAGGTTCTTGGGATATCATTATATATTTATACCTTAGTAGTTGTGTTTTATTTTTTTTTAAATTGAGTAATTCAATTATTAAATTTTTTAAAAGATGATTTTGTTTGAAAAATCTAGATTCGTTTTTTTGGATTCTTTGTTGTTTTTAGTTTATAAACTCGGGTAAATCGTTCCCAATTGTCATATTATGATACCCGGGCACTTCTTCCATCACATGGGGATTGGGATTTCCCTTCATCCATTGTAAAAATTAGGTTATGGTACTAGTTTTAATGGAGACCATATTCGGTTCATGACAAAAAATATGGTATTTAGATTTTAAAAGAACTTGATGAAATTTTATTTCTTTTAGGATGTATGGAAAGGAAACAATATAGAAGTGAAAAATCATTCCATTGGTAGAGAAGAATGATGGATAATATATCTGGATAAGCAATTTATGTAATTAAAATTTTAATATATCATCGATCTTGTATAATTTATTCCAATGATATTGATTCTAATGAAAAAATGTTTTTATAAGAATTAAAAAATGTCACCTCTGATGTATGATATAACATTGATGTATTTAATACAATTTAAAATAATTATATTTTAAATTTAGAAGAAAAATAATGTTATATTGAAACCACGAATTATATTACAGATTGATTCATATATAATTATAATGGTATAATAATCATATGT
This sequence comes from Viscum album, assembly GCA_963277665.1. NCBI lineage: Eukaryota > Viridiplantae > Streptophyta > Magnoliopsida > Santalales > Viscaceae > Viscum > Viscum album. Next base: position 1,531,454,459 of record OY728151.1, read on the forward strand.
TAAAAAGTATACATTAAAACAATATTTTGATATTTTGTCGCAAATTACACATAAATTAAAAATAATAAAATTCATTAAAAGATTTAAAAAATGTTACATAAATTATGAATTCAGCATAACAAATTAGTAAATCATAGAAAATGAGACTTGTAAAACAAACCAATGATTAAGGATATGTAAAAATGGGTGTTTTCTGATAAAGAGAATGATATGTGGTTGGTTACACTGATAACAAGTAGTTCTAGAAAAATATGATTCAAGGGGAAATAATTTATCAAGGGTTTATATAAAATCCCAATAATATCTTATGAAATTGATGATATTTATGATATAGTATAAATTTATAGGATGAATTTTATTTTTAAAATATTAATGATTTGAAAATTTTAGTTTAATATGAAACCGTTATGGATATAGTGGTATTTTTTTTTGAAACGCCAATTAGATTTTTCAAGATTTAAATCAATGTATATTTAAAGAAAGTACATGACCTAACAGGGAAAACCCTATGAATATGGTAAAATAAAATTAATATGTATTAAATAGTCTATGTTAATGGTATCATGGTGTACATTCTTAATAAAATATCATTATATTAAATTAGACACAATAGACCCATTACCACAATTAATTCTTATTAAAAATGAATGCTAAACTAATTTATAAAAAATATTAACTATATCAATCACCAAGTTTATAAATTTATTCATATAAATATCTTTTTTTAGTATTATATATTGGTTTTTTTCACAATTATATTAGTAATTTATTAAATTTTTTAGATTTTGGGTGTGATTATGTTTTATTTATTTTTACTTATCTTTCATAGTGGGGTTGTTATTAATTATTCTTTCAAGGATCATCATTAGAAAATCATAATATGTAAATGATTTTTTGTAATATAAGTATTTAAATTTAAATTTTATTTTTTTTTCGGTTACAATCTATAATGATTAATTCGGTGATGATCATGTTTTATTAATTCTTATAAAACAATAGTTTTATCTAAACTGATTAGTATTTTATTTAAACAACCATTATAAATAAAAATATCATTATTTAAATATTTTCAATATATATTATTGGAAAATTAATTCACTTAGTCAACCTTGATATAAAATTTTTGCATTATTCGAGTAGGTTTTAGAACCATGTGAAACGAGAGCGTACCTTAAAGAAGGAATTATTAAAAATTTAGTTAGTTATAATATCAATTTACTAGAAGAATGTAGTAATTTTTTACTATTTATTAGTGTGTTATATAATAATTTTAATAAATTATATGATGAATAATTACCTATATGGTGTAATTTAATTGTATCATGAAATCATTTTTGGATCTTAAAACACTCTTTAGGAATCATTAATATAACATTGTTGTTATTTCAAAATATTTTTACTATGATGTGAAATTTTTCTTCACATTGAAATAATAATATCATTAATATTATTTTTATCCATTGAAACAATTCTCATGAAAATACAATTTTCTTATTGATGAAATGAAAAATTGGAAGTAGTCGTTCCCTAGAGGTGATTGTCCCCATTAACATATTGATGATGATTTCATTTTCTGTATAATGGTAATGGGATAAATATTGTCTTTATTTTGAGAATGTAAAATTTGTAAGTAATATAATATTAATATATCAAAATCCATTATAACATGCCTGAGCCTACTCATTCAGACTCTATGCTTCAAAATAATGTGTAATTTTTATCTTTTTTTATAAAAAAACTGAATAATGACAGAACACATTACACAAATGAGAATCTTTAACAAGTATATATTCTAGAGGATTAGAAAAAACGAACCATTTAACATAGCTTAACAAAAAAATAAAATAAATTCCTACTACACATTAATTCATTCTAACTCAAAAATATAAACTTTTTGGAATAGAACTGGCATGATTGTTGTGAATTTTTTTTTAAAACAAAGGGTCAGCATTCAATTCCCCAAAAGTGGGTTTGAAATCATTGAATTATATTCTAGATAATGTGTTTTTGAAAATAAGTTTTCCAGTTTCATTTAGAAAACATAATTGGAAATACTTATGGTATAAAATAATACACCACTTTTGAAATTAATTAGATACAAAATTTGATTTAAATATAATCCAGTGATTTTAAGAAAACGTTATGAAAGATTTAGAAAAGAGTTGGAAACATAGAACATTAAAGGCTATCTTAGGCCTACCCACTTGTTGAGGGATTGGTTTCAAACCACAATTCCCTACCATATTTACAACGTCCATGTTCCTAGTTTTATGAAAACATTTTCAAGTATTCTATGGATATATATAGTATTCACGGGCATTTTAGATTTCAAATATATATATATATATATATATATATATCATCATACTTAAATTTCATATGAATACTTTTATTCTTATATATATATATAAATAATAAAAATCATTGTAAATTGCATGTTTATCTTGGTTCGACCAAATCGCCTGATAAATAGACTTTGCATAATTACATGGAAAATTAATTAACATTCACATACTTAAAATTTAATTCTTAATCATATAAATATCCATTTCTGAAAATTGTATTCATTCCCATGAATATCTGTGTATACATATACATATATATTTATATTATATAAATACATATGCAAATATTAACATATAAATTTCATGAAAATAAAGTCGTCAATGTATGGCCAATATTATGATCAATATATGTGATGTATATGCTAAAATTATTACTTTTTTAATTAATAAATTCATAATAAAAATAATATTTGGTTAATAAAAATTTATTTTAAATTGTTATATACAAGAAAATTGATACACGATTATATATATATATATCACATAATAATAGAATAAGTTCATTTTTATTTAAAACATTGATAAATGAAATCAAATTAAAACTACATGTAATATAAGATGATTTTTCCGAAAGAAGTTGAATTAAAAAAATATAATCAAAATATAATCATAATTAAATATAATTTATTATAACTTTAGAACATTATATTAGTAATGTCTTTTCAAAATTTCGAATACTACTAATCATGTTTTATATTGATAAATAAATATATATAAATATATACATATTCATGTTTATCTTTGTAAAAGATAATTTTTTAAAAAAAACAGACCCTTAATATCAATAGATTATAAATAATTTATGTAAATGAAATGAATTATGAAAAACAAGAATCCTTAGTTTGCATGAACCAGAAACATTACATTTTAAATAAATATCTGTAATGTTATCTGCGAAGAATATATGATTTTTAGTACTTGAATTATAAAAAATAAATTTCAAAAAAAATATATATATTAAACATAATAATTTTAAAAAAAATCACATTATTTACATTAATCATTTTGAATTTCAAAAAGGATTATTATTTTAAATTTCATTAAAAATCCAAATAAGTCAATTAAAATATTATTTAAAAAAATTAAAACATTGTTTATAATAGCCTGATTATTTTTTTGGAAAATCTATTTATTATTACATGCCAAATTATATATTCCTAATTATTAAAAATAATTAAAAATAATTATTTCATTATAAAACATTAAAAATAGTATTTCTCAAAACTAAAATTATGATTTTAATTATATCATGTATTATAGACTTTTATTAACAATAACTGGATATTTCAAAACAAATATATTAAATAGAGAAGTGGTATTTAAAAAAATACTTATTTAGTAAATTCTAATTATAAAAATTTAATTTTTTTTATTAAAAATATCTCTTTTATTTAAAAAAATCACGGTTTTACATCCATATTTTGACTTTCCTTGTAAGATAGTGAAGGAAACTGAAACAAGTTGCATCTGGGACATGGTAGTCTTCACATCAAATGTATAACAGTTTCATATTACTTCATAGAAATTAGAATTTATATTAATAATTATAGCATAATACTAATTAAATAATTGTATTCTGATCATAGTGACATTATCATTTTAATATTTTTGATGAAATTTAATAATTAATAACATCTCAAAATTATATATAAATAAACAATTTGTAGATATAAATATATATATCACTTCATTGATTATTTCCTTTGAAAAGGGGGTCAAGTCATTGAGTGTGTCATTTGAGAATACCAAAACCTCAAGAAGGACTCTATTTTTTGTAATGGTATAGATTGAGAAAAAATATACGAGATATGGTGTCTAGATAAATGAGGAGAGGAGTTCCATATTTATATGATAAAATGGATGGAATTTTTCAAAATAAAAAAATATTAATGGGAAATCACTCTAATGGAATCTATCTTATAAATAGATAATTAATTGATAGGGGAATGAATAATGTTGGTAAATGACTCAACCACCCATTCCCACACATTAATTAGAAAAATTTTGATGTTTTAATTTTAGATTAACAATATTTTTTTTCTATACCTAACCAGTTCTCACCAATGTAATTATTATTTTATACATGAAAATTAAATAGCCCTTATTAAATTATTTGTATCTAATGATTCAAAAAAAGAAATATATTTTATAATATTTATTTCATAGCTATTTTATAAATATTAAAAATATTACTAAATGAAAAAATTTATATAAACTAATTTAAGAAAATATATAACTTATGGTCTAAAATGTAAAATATGATATTATAAAATAAGATTTTTTTTTTAAATAAATTGTTTTTAAAATTATTTTCCAATAATTTTTTTTTATTAATTTAATAATGATTCTTATATAGATGTAATGTTTTAAAAAAAAATTATTTGTCAAAATAGTATTTTTGACTATTCACCTAAAATTTATGATTTTTAGAACACATCAAAAATATTTACTTAAAATACTATTTGAAAATAATAATAAAATATTATAAACATATTAAATAAATCATAGAGGTTCCCATTTTAATATTTAAATAAAACCATAAAATATAATGACAAATTTTCTTTCTAAGAAAATAACATTTGGGAGTATGAACCATTCTTATTCCTATTTCAAATAAAGTAGTAATATTTGTGGTTTTATTATTTAATATATATATATATATATATATATTATTTATATAATGAATAATATATAAATTTTTGAAATTAGAAAAATATAATTCATCTAAACATTTATATTGATGATTTGAATGATATTGCTAATGTTATCAATGTCGTAATAAATAGACATTTTTTTTTACATTAGAAGTAAAATTGAAGAATTTGTAATTTTTTGATAACTGAAATTTAAAATTAATAATTATTTATTTATATCATCCTAATCTATAGTTACATATCCCCTTAATGTATATGCTCACGATATATGCATATGTTAAGCTCTAGTTTACATTGATGGTGGTCATTTTACTACAATAGTTGTAACGACTCAAACATTTAATATTGAAAATTCGTCTTGATATTTTTTAAATATATTATTATTTAAAATGGTTATGTAAAACATATGAAATTCCTTGGTTTTATTTTTTTTGATTTAGAAAATATCATTATGAATTATAACCATTTCAAATATAGCTGTTGAACAGTGATCACATGATTAGTATAAATATAGGGATTTAACAAATCCAGTTTACTCCGTCAAATGTAATGATGGACCCATCCATTAGAACTGCTCCATACGAAGCCCGTTTTTCAGTGCTTGGAATGGAGGTGGCGCCTTTGGGATTCACTCTTGACCAATTCCAAGGCGATCTTGAACAATTTAGTCCTGAGAAAACTGACTATGGGAGATGTGGAAGTTAATAGAGATTACCACCCGAGTGATGTTATCCGAGCCACCCAAGAGTCTGTCACCATTAGAAACCTTACCCATCAGTTGTATGTATGTTTTTTAATGGGTTATTTAACATGAACCTAGTACTATGAATTTGTACATTTTTTTGTATATAATAATGAATATACATTCATGTTATTATTATTACACTGCAAATAGTTTTTAAAGCACAAATAGTATTTTTAGTTAACATTCAATTAAGAGATCAATTGTTATGAATAAATGAATTTTTGAATTATATAATATTTTTAAAAAATATTAATTTTAAATAACTTTTTATTAAATATAAAATATCATATAAATTTAATAATACTATTCCAATTTTTATTAAGGTTGGGAAGCTATTTTGGTCAAAACCCGTGATTTTTCGATAAATGTTGGTTTTTATTTTAAAATAAAAAATTCACATATTTAGAATCATATTTAGATAAAAGGAATATTATTTTTTGAATCAGGATGTCAAAATTATCCAACGGTGATGTTTTCATAATTTTATTACATAGTCAAATATTTGGGTAAAAATAAATACCATTTATATATTTAATGTGTTTTATAACATAATAATGACCCAATAGTGATGTAATAAAATACTACGAATAGTATGTTCGACCAATATATGTTTTACGAAGATTTTTGTGGACCTTTCAAGACTTATAAAACATTTTGTGTTTTTAAATTGTTTTCCTTGAGAGTGTGACTCACCTCCGCATAAGAAACCCTATTATTTTAAGAAGTTCAACCATTGTCCTTATAAAATATTTTTTCCCACTCCCATTTTGAATAAACCATTTTCAAAAACCATGTTCCAGTTTGTGGTTTTGATTAGTTTAATGTGTGGTGTCCCAAATCTAAATAACAAAGAATTTCCCCTCTTTTCCTATATAATCCCACCCAATCTCCCACTTCCTCTTCACTCAATGAATTTGGAGTTCATAAATCCTCGGCCCTCCTCTCTGTATAATCCTCCCACGACACCCCAAGATCACAAGAATCCTCTCTCAAGACCCTCCCAATCCATTGGGTTCCAAATTGCATGTAAGGTTTTCCATCCATTATCATTTTATCCATGTTTTTTTAACACTGTTAATCCATTTTTTAAATTATAAATGTTAGGGTATGATTTAGCACATCCCATATGTTGTCCTATTTATTTTTGAATGATGAGATACACCGTTATATCTCATCAATGTTTTCCATGTATACTCGTTACCATGTCAAAATTCCGTAAGGAATTTCTCTCTCCTCATTTACATTCATGCAATTATTTTGTATAATGAATCTAAAATTCCATTACACAAGTTGGGACATGTATCTATATGACCCCCACATTATATTCCATTTTAGATATATATTATGAGACACCACATTCTCTCTCATTAAAAATTTTTATTAATATTTATGTGACGTTGTTATGGTGCCGAAATTGCACCGCGATCTTCCAAGCAAAAGTCATTGTTTGCTGAATACCATGCCAATTTCTCTGTCAAGGGTATTCACCATTATGAATGTTTACTTATTTATTATATAGAATAATTTATTAATTCCACATTCATTTATCATGTAATAAATTATGGTTTTTATTGAATACATGTTATATGATTCATGTGGAACACTTGTGCATGAAATTAAATGTTTTAGAAGTGTGTGCCTTGATAGCACCCTAAAGCACTGGGTAAATATTAGATTCATGATACTTCATGTAAAATGAGGTTTTAGTCATGATTATTCATGTTCAATGAGGGTTTAATCATGATCCATGTGCAATGATCCTTGGATCATGATAATGTCACATTAAATGTTGTTTCCACATTTCCATGTTATTATAGTCATTCTTTATCACGCCCTTATGTAAATTATTCTCTTACGCTCCATTGATATTATTATTTATTAATATGTATTGAATTCATCATGTAATGCCTTTTTCACTCCCTAACTGGGCTTTATAGCTCACCCTTTTTATATTCATGTTCTCAGGTTATCCCATGCAATGCTATGTACGAGGGAATGTTGTGATCATGTTAAGGATGATTTCAATAAAGATGTGTATTTCATGTTTTATGTTGTTAAGTAATGCTCCTAAGACCCAGAGATGTTATACATCTCTATATTCTATGTTGTACCAAGTAACGGTTTTATTTAATAAATCATGGTTATAAATTAAATAACAGGAAGGTTTGTTATAGTTGGTATCAGAGGATAGGATTAGTTATTTTCAGGTTTAGGATTATAAAATCATATTTAAGCCTTAGTGACAAGACTAAGTATAATAAAAACATACCTATATTTTATTGAGCATTGAGTAAATGATTTATCCAAAAAATATATCCCTGTCTGGATACGAGCAGGTAGAGGGGGCTCCTGCACAAATGTATATATGGGTCAAAACCTCGACAAGGAGTTTTGAGCTTGAACTATGGTATCCTGGTACACGAAAATGGGCCTTACTGCACTCTTGGTTATGACACTCCTAGGGGATATTTTTTGGTAAATTCAAAAACTTATTATGAACCATTATTAATAGAATAGGGAAAAAATTCCACTAAGAATATATGTTTGTATGTAGATCATTGATAACATATATTGAAGTCTATTGATTCTAATGTTAAGGAAATAAAAGTTATTTATATGTCATCTGTTTTTTCCTTGGATTCCCCTTTTTTCTTGTACTTGTTTAAATTACTCATCCTGTGTCTATATCGATTAAGCTAGAACCAGAATCGAAAAGTGAAAGTTAGGGTTATCAATCATGGTTCGATGCAATCTTTTATATCCTAAATGTTTAGTTGAACTATCCCAACACCACCACAAATCATTGAAGTAATGATGTTGGTGAGGAGGGTAAATTGTTCAATCATTTAATCCCATGAATATAAATCCTCCTTGTCATAATTGGTGGGTTGAACTTCCCATCAAACCTTGTCATACTCCCTCTGGTGGAATTTGATGCAATTATTTTCATGGATTGGCTTTCCTTATATAGAGCCAATATAAATTTCCAGGAGATGGAAACCACTCTCAAGGTGGTGAATCGACCCCCAATTCTATACAAGTGAATGGAGGAGGATTAATCGTATTCATCTCCATCATCTCAAGTGTGAATTTTACTACCCTATGAGCATGTGTATCTTTATAAGATGATTGAGTTCATGGTAGTAACTATCCTTGAAGACATGCCTATTTTGAGGGAATTGTCTGAGGTATTTCTCGAGGAATTATTTGGTCTTCCTTCTAGAAGGGATGTTTAATTCTCAATTGATCTTATATCTAGGGAGTTGTAAATATCCCAGAATCCATATAGAATGGCTGTTGGGGAACATGAAGATATGAAGTAATAACTATAGGAGATTCTAGATAATGGGTTTATACTCTGATGTGCTTCACCATGGGGTGCTCCAATCCTATTCGTCATGAAGAAGGATGAGTCAATACACCATTGCATTGATTATCATGAGCTCAAAAAAATCTTGATAAACAACAAGTATCTTTTTCCATGAATTGATGATTTTTTTGATAAGCTGTGTGGATCACAATACTTCTCCAAGGTGGATTTTCGTTTTGGGATATTATCAAGTAAGGGTGAAGAAGGAAGATATTCTCAAGACTTCTTTTTGTAAAAGATAAAGGAACTATGAATTCATACTAATAACTTTTAGACTCACAAATTCTCCATTAATATTTTTGGACATAGTGAATAGAGTCTTAAAATATTACTTGAAGTAATTTTTGGTATTATTTATAGATGATATTCATTATACTTAAATACCATGGTGGAACATGAGGAGAATCTAAGCACTATACTAGAGACCTTGTGAAATGAGAAGCTCTATGAAAAGTATAGAAAGTGTGGTTTCTGGTTTATGGAGGTCTGATTATTGGTTCATATCATCACAATCAATGTGATATCTAGGGATCCCTCTAAAAAAGTTTCAGTAAATGGATGGACGAGGATAACATCGGTAATAGATATCAGTAGATTCTTAGGGTTAGCTGGAAATTATCGATGATTTTTGAGAAATTTCTTACGATTTTACAACCCTCTTACCAAGATATATTAGAAGGAATATAGTTTTATTAGACTGATGAATGCATTGAACGATTGAAGGAGTTTAAAAGGAGGCTTATCAAATCTCTTATTCTCACATTACCCACAAGTGGATAACATTTTTTGGTATTCAGTGATGCTTTGAAAATAGGAATGGGATGTGTATTGATGCAAAATGAAAAAGTCATTGCCTATGCCTTAAGGAAGTTGAATGATCATGAGAATAACTAGCCAACACATGGTTTGGAGTTGGTTGCAGTGATCTTTGCTTTTTAAATTTGGTGGCATTACCTTTTTGGGGAGAAGTGTGAAATATACAAGGATTATAAAAGCCTCAAGTATATATTCGCACAAAAAGATTCACAACTATAAAATATGGATATCGCCACACTTGTGTTGCCACAGTTTAATTAACTATGGTTGTAGAGATGTACTCCCCCCACTATTTTTAGGTTATCCATTGCCACATCCATTTATGTAACCCGAACCTCCCTGACTCTAGTGATCCACTTGCAATTGAAGCCCTCTCCCTACCTCTCATGATCTAAGCCATCTACTGCCTGCCACGATCGAAGATGTCTCCCTGCCTACCATCATCGAAGCCCTCTAGATGATCGACCCCCCCACATCTCTCATGAATAACCCTATCTTAGAAGATTCCTCAATAGTCTTACGACATAGGCTCACTCAATGCTTGTCTACCCATTCCTCTGTCTCACAAAATCCTACCCTCTCCGGATTTGCCGAAGGAACCCTACCTGCCTCTGCTTTTGCGAACGAACTCTATTCGCTACCTTTTGTCATGATTCACCCATTATAGAAGGTGAAATGGTAAGGTTTAATATAAACCATGGATACCCAAATTTGAACATTTTTCATTTGATAAATTCTTCCATTGGTTATTATTAGAGATCCATTAACTTTGAAATGTTGTTTTGGTTTATGGTTTACATATTCTGGTTTGAGGAATCTATTGTATGAGAATTTATGAGAAGAACTTATTTAATATATTTTATTTATATGAGTATATTTGAATTTTTTATAATGATATATTTACATATACTTATATTAATGAAGATCATATTATATATGTGAAGACGTTTTGAACGCATTACAGAATATTTTGAAGTATTTCAATGGATGTAAAAATGTCTAGAAACATTTGGGTATTCAATGTATTAGGATATTGGTGATGTGAAAATGGAAATGATAAGTAATATATTTCCTTGTTTTAGAAAATTGGAAAAGGATATTACCACTTAGCATAAATCCATCAAAATTTCATAATCTTTTAGAAACCTCACTACCACCTAGACGAATCCTACATCTATTACTCCAGTTAAACCGAAGAGTCCTTTGAAATTTATCCTTTAGGGTAAATTTCTGTATTTTAAGAACATTATTTACAAATCCTAACAATATTCAACCTAATGACTACTTCAAGGGATACACAGTATCCAAAAAATCATTGGAAAACAACACCCAATATTCTTGTACTATATTTAATGCTCCTATTAATTCATTAATCTATTCACCCATGCCCAATAAAAGAATAACATTATCACATTATGTCATGGAATAATGTTTTTGTGAACATATATTCAATATACCCCCATCAAACTGTCTTCTATAACTATACCACTATATAATCAATCAATATTAATATATAATGGTTCTTTAGGTTGGTGTGATTCATCTTCACATAATACACTATCTTCTAGGCCAAATAAATCACACTCGGATTACCAAAGTAGAGTGATTAATTTTTCCAAATACGTTGAATCTCCACACATAGAAATTTAGTCTTGGTAGTAATAGAATTAAAATCTTGGATAGATTAATCTGTATTGAAATTGAACTTTATTATAGATTAGGATTAAACCTTCCAATCATTAAAATAGAACAATATTTAATCAAGAGAATCAAATCGGAGATGAATATGTATCTAATACCAACTAAAGGGGACTGGTTGAGATAGAAACCACATTGAGTGGGGGTTTGAATATTTTTTGTGACTTTTAATTACCTTTTTATACTTTTGATTATTTATCCCTTTAGTTTTTACCTCTATCACTATTAGATGAGGGGTTAATTTATTCTCTCTTTCCTCAATTATTTCTTATATCATTATCAAACACACACACACATGGGATATTGATTTATATGGGTCACCTCTCAGTATAATAATTCTAATCCTTATTGTGATTTAGTAACACCTAAGGTCACAAAAAAATTTTGAAAATACCTTTTTGCTTTAAACTATAGTCTCCTGACAATATAGAGTGTGTATACTACAAACTTATTTGGTGTTTCCCACACTCAGGTACATCTCATAGCATTATAATAAATATAGGGGTAACAACAAGATACTTTAACACGAATTTAGAATACATTCATATTGTTCATGTACTAATCCTTTCCTCTACTTCTTCTATTGTACAATAGAAAGTAACTTATTTTATTTTTATACATATCACTACATAAAAACACTTCTTCTTTATAGTATCAAACTGATATTATTTACATTTTTCTTTATATTCCTTCATGTATAGGATGAAATACCCATAACTCTTCATCTCTCCCCATATTTCATGTGTGAACTAGGAAAACATATCTCTTCTTATAAAAACCATGAACTACATGGGTTATTATTCTTCTTCTACCTCTTTCCACTTTTTTCTGTTCTTTTCATGAACTTAAAGAGAACTAGATCTTCCTCTTCTTTTTAACATTGAAAAATAATGGTTCTTCCTAATCAAAACTATGTGGGGTCTTATAAATCTTTTAAATTGTGAATATATATTCTTTTATCTTGAATAATACTGACAAGCTTCCAATTGTCTATATTTATAACATCTTGAATAGATATCAAATATAGTATCATCAGTTTCTTCCTTTTTTTCATTCACTAAACCACATGAATAATATTGATTCAAATCTCCCCATACTTATGGATCTATAAATTCCCACTCCATATCTTTATAACCATTTTTTGGGAATTATAACTCTTTTTCATAGATCATATAAATTATTCTCTCTTGAATAATAGTTTTAAACTTTGATATGTCTCTATTTCCAATTACAAGATTATATATCAAATATCGTATCACTAATTCCTACTTTTTCATCATTCACTAAACCACATGAATATTTTGGATTCAAATAACCCTAAATTATTGGATATAGAATTTCCCACTCTATATCTTCATTACCATCTGATAACTATTTTATTAATATCAAAGAATTTGCAGTGGAGGTGTAGGGGGGAGGCCAAAGGAGTTGGGGTGAAGGGTTGGGGTGCAGTGTGTAGGTGGGGGTGGGAAGTTGGGTGGGGTAGTGGGGCACATGTGTGGGTGAGAGGGGGGGGGGGGGCAGTGGGGGAAAGGTGGGGGGGGGGGTTCAAGGGATTTGTGGTGAAGGGTGGGGGAAGTGGTGGTGAAAGTGGGGGGAGTTAGTGAGAAGGGTGGGGGAAATGGGGTAAGGGGGAAGGGGTGATGGGGGTTGGGGGGCCATGTGAAGGGGTCGATAGTTCCATACATTTCTTGGGTAATTTGTTCGGTTTCTACCTGTCTGTCCCAGCTCTATGAATTTGTTGAAAGAACAGACCACAACCGAATGTTTTCTCACTAGTTCTCCTACTGCCACACATCTACCTTTATAGTTTATGAAATCACAACAAGACTTATAAATACTCTATATGTTTTATGAGATTCCCATATGTTGTCCTAAAATTTTCAGGACCTATCGAACGTTTATATTCCAAATATAATATATATATATCTTTAATAAAACATATGAACATATCAAATTCAACTTAAATAATCACAAAATACATTAAATCAAATTTTCTCCCCTCTCATGATTGAAACCCTCCACTCATGATCGAACCCATTATGCCTTCCCCTTTCCCTTCCTCTATTGGGATCGAACCCAATCCCAATTAACTACCTCTTTCGAGTTGGAACCCTCCCCCCTACCCAGCCCATACCCTCCCCCACCACAACCCACCAGACTCCTCCCCCTTCTCATACCCTCCCCCACCCCCTACCCATCACCCCCCTGCCTAGCCCCACCCTTCCCCATGCCCATCACCCCCTCCCCCATCCTCCCTGCCCAGCCGCTCCACCTCCCCTCCATTCCCTGCCCCTTCCCCCTCCCTGAACACCAGTCCCTCTCTTACAAACTTATTACAAGCCAATATTCATAGAAGAACCATCCATAATATATAAACCCCATGGTCCACTCTAATTGTGTCATTCTAATATGATGCATTGCACACGGATACAACATTTGAATCATTTTCCACTCTATATGTATTTAATAATGATAACCTTTGTATGTATTATTATATTTACATTAGGATATAAAATGTTACATCCCCTTGTATCTCATTTATTTTATTATCTTATTTTTAGATAATGTAAATTACTAATGATTATGATGTATTCATTTAGAATAATTAAAACTATCTAGAAATCTAGGAACTTGCTAGAAACCTAAGCTTGACTTGTCATTGTGTAATAATAGGTAGTAAGAGATTTCATTATGTATTCTGTTAACATGACCTAAATATTAATCAGTGGATATGGGTATATATATTATATTATTAAGATTTAGTGATCACATATACTTTAATAAATGATAATGTTAAAGTTGATGCATTAGTCCTGAACATTTACTTATGTTTCTCAAGAACCTTATATGGAATAGAATCCTATAAATGAGTCTATATACTATATTTCTTAATCATGAATGAGTTTCAATGTTGTTATTTACAATCAAAAAATATACTAACTGTTTTTTATTCATCTTAGATTGGGTAGAAGATGGTTGTAAAATGTTGATCGGATCAATAATGAGTTTCATAAGGAGTTTGAAGTTTTGTTGATTTTGCATTCAATAATAGTTCAGATGGTGGATTTATTTTATTCCCATGTTTTGATTTCATTGGAAGACCATGGTTAACAATTGAGGATGTAAGTTACCACATCCCTAAAAAAGGATTTCAAAAAGCATATCATGTTTCTTATCACAATGGAGAAAAAGTTGAAAGGTAGAATGACATTGATTCAGCTGAAAGGATCAGAATGGAAAATTTTATTTCTGATCAGTTTCCATTTGCTTTTCAATGCATCCCTTCACATAGAGTAGTGGAATCAGAAATGAATACGGGAACACCGTTTTCATCTAATGATCAGATTGATGAAGTTGAGTGTGTCAGAAAGTTAATAGAAGACACCAATACCCCAATTTATGAGTCATGTAGAAAAATGACCAATCTAGAGTTTTTAATGCGACTGTATCACGGTAAAACAATTTATGGAATTATTAATACTAGGATAGACTATATACTTACTATTTTTGATGAATTTCTACCTAATGGTGCGTGTATTCCTAATAATGATTATATGGCATTATGGTTTGTTGAAGAATTTGGATTTTCAAGTACAGAAATCCATACATTCCCTAAATATTGTTGAAAATTCTAGAAGGATAATGGCATGTTAAATGAGTAAAAACAATGTGGTACATCAAGATGGAAGACTAATAAAGATGGAACTCTATCCCATGTACTAGAGAAAGTGATGTGTTAATTTCCATTTATTCTCATACTTCAGAAACATTTTATGTAAGAAAAAATGGATAATAATATGAGATTCCATGAATATGAAAGAAAAAAGGATAATGACGATATTGTTCATACCGCAGATAGGTTAGAATGGAAAAATTTTGATATGTTATATCCTGAATTTACAGTAGACCCACAGAATTTTAGATAGGGATTGTCATGTGATGGTTTCAATCCATTAAAGAAGATGCATTCTTCACAAACTACATGGACTGTTTTAATTCATATTTAAAATTTTCTGCCATGGATTTGTATAAAAAATAGAGTTACTATCATGAGTATATTTATTTTTTGACCCAATGATCCTGAAAATGATATTTAAATATATTTTCAACCATTAATAGATGAGTTGAAGGAGCTCTGGAATATTGGGGTGCAGACATATGATTCATTTATAAAGGATTACTTTATGTGTCGTGCAACATTTTTATAGACAATAAATGATTTCCATGCATAAGGAATGATGTATGGATGGAGTACCAATAGAAGATTATATTTCCATATATGTTTTAAAAATACATGTTATAAGAGATTGTAGTTTCGATGAACATTCATCTTCATAGGCCATCAGCAATTTTTACAAATGGATAATCCATACAGAAGAAATCATAGAAAGTTTGATAAATCTATAGAGACTGATGAAATACATCAATGAATTTTTAGGGGTGATATCCTTAAAGAACAAGACAGTTTGAATTTTGTTCTGGGAATGGGTCAAATAAATTCCAACAAGCGAATGAATGATCCTGTGAATTCCAACAATAATTGGAGAAAGAAAAGAATATTCTATGTGTTGCCATATTGGTCATCCAATTTTCTGCACCCCTGCATGGATGTAATTCATATTGAAAAAAATGTGTTATAAATGTTACATGCAATGCATTAAAAAGTAAAGGTAAAGACAAAATATGATTGGATCCCACGTCACGATTTAATAGAATGGGGTATAAATCCAAGACTTCATTAAGAGATAACTAGTCAGAATCATGGGAATGTCCCTTTTCCTTGTTTCTCAAAGAAAAATTCAGAGAAAAAAAATTTCTTCAAGAATTTTAATGTTTAAAGGTTCTAGAAGGTTATTCGAGTAACATTTCAAAATTAGTGAATACATGAAATGTGAAACTAATGTCCCTCAATACGAATGACTACAAAGTCATGTTGTATGAATTGATTCCTATTTCAAATTGAAATTTACTATCAGATAATGTATGGGTCATTCGATTAGATTATGTCAATTTTATCAAGATCTTTGTGCTAACATATTGAACAAAAGTGTTGTGAAAAAACTACAAAAAGATGAACTGATCATTCTTTTTGATTTGAAGAAAATATTTTCCCCAATGTTTTTACACATATGTTACATCTGGTCATGCATCTTCTAACAAAATTTCTTTTAGCTGGACCCAATTCTAGTAGTTGGATGTATCCAATAGAAAGAATGATGTTTAAATTGAAATATTTTGTGAGAAATAAGAATCATCCTAAAGGATCTATTTTGAAAGGTTATTTACAACATAAATTCCTGATTTTTTTTCAATGTATTTGTATAATGTCACCACAATATTTAATAGGACAATTAGAACTGAATAAGAGCAATATGATCCCATTGGGCCAATATTTTCATCACTGTCCCAAACAGAATGGATATTTGGTTCATACTAGTTGTGTTCTTTGAATAGCGGTGAGTGGGAAATGGATCATCGTATGGTATTATTTAACTATGGTGTGGTTGATTATTAAATCATGTAAGTAAAATTATAAATATATAAATTTTTGTTGTGCATTTTTTCAAAGTTCCTGATATCATTAAATTTTAATATTTTTAGAGAACATAGTGAAATTATAAAAATAGAACATCGATCTTTATTAATTAAGAGGAGGGAGAAATTATAAAATAATTAATTTCTTTCTTGGTTGATGTCAAAGGTTAAAAAATATTATTTTACATTAAAAATTATTGGTAGTTGTTAAATATTCATTGTCGATATATTTCAGGTCCAATGTTTACCAATATATGATTTTTCTATTGAAATAAGGGAATTGCATTTTGGTCTGAACAATGTGGTTCATGATTGTAAGGAAATAGTTGTTAATGGTTTTAAATTCATTATAAATAGTTGTGCAACAATGATGGAAACACAACATGATAGTGTCTTGATAAGCGCTATAATGTATTGTTTTGTTAGTGTATCAGAAAAATGGCCTCGATCAGAAAATAATTCATATATTGTGGTTGTTGAGATATTATTTTTATTATATTAATATGTACATGGTCGTATTTCAACGATGAAACTAAAGATGTTTGATTCAATTACATGAAAATGATTTTATATAGATAATGGAACTTTTAGAGTGATTGACATGGAATGTCACCTATGAACAGATGCATCTTATATTATTGTATCCCAAGATAGACAAGTATTTTATGTAAATGGACATTTAAAAAAACAATTTTGTGTTATTGTTGATGTTATTCTCAATAAAATTTTATATGAATGATTGGAAGATGGTGATGTGTTGGATGAACCAGTCGGTATTCAGTCAAATTTATCATTCGATGATACAGATGATTCAATTGTGAAAATGGATTGGGAACTGGAAATTATAATAGATAATTCCTAGAGTTACATGTTTCAATGTATTCAGATTATATTATTCTGACCTGGTGCATTTTTTTAAACATTTAATGTAGCATCTTCTTTTGTTTTGTAATATTTACATTTAGCGAGTAAACAACATAATGAAAAAAATTAATTATAAGATGATTTTTTTTAAATATAATAGTATTTTTCTTGTAATTTTTATAGTTATTTAATTATTTGTTATATATTTAAATATTTTACATTACTCTTGGAATTACAGATTGTTATGTTTTATGAGGAGGTTCGAGGAAAAAAATGGAGGAAAACGATCACATACATAGAGAAACTAGCCTGAAAATAGGATTATTCCAATGAGTCCCATATTTATTTATTGATTTTGTATGAACTTTCAACAAATCATATTTTATATGAATACGAATCATCAAGGAGGAAACATAAAATCACTAAGGATGGTTTAGGCACTCCAGAGTATTGTACCAACCCTACATGCAGTCCCCCTACATGTAACACCTTATTGACCATGGATCTGTAGTCACTGGGATGGTTTCCTCCTATCATGTACCCCACTTATATTCCTTATCCATACATGTTTGATCATAATTTTTATTTGTTTCCTCCTCCTACCGTGCAAGGTAGTCCATCTCCTTACATCCCTCAGCCTTTTTACCCTTTTCAACCTTTATCTCTACAAAGTACACCTGCATTTCTTATTCCCCCTGTATACATGTACCTTCCTACACAACCTTAACATACACAGTCTACTATAGAGGGTACCCCTAAATTGGTTATTCCCCTTACACGGTAGGAGGAGGAAACAAATAAAAATTATGATCAAACATGTATGGATAAGGAATATAAGTGGGGTACATGATAGGAGGAAACCATCCCAGTGACTACAGATCCATGGTCAATAAGGTGTTACATGTAGGGGGACTGCATGTAGGGTTGGTACAATACTCTGGAGTGCCTAAACCATCCGTAGTGATTTTATGTTTCC
The DNA here is from genome assembly GCA_963277665.1 of Viscum album. Classification (NCBI taxonomy): domain Eukaryota; kingdom Viridiplantae; phylum Streptophyta; class Magnoliopsida; order Santalales; family Viscaceae; genus Viscum; species Viscum album. Next base: position 1,531,473,465 of record OY728151.1, read on the forward strand.
TCCTTGATGATTCGTATTCATATAAAATATGATTTGTTGAAAGTTCATACAAAATCAATAAATAAATATGGGACTCATTGGAATAATCCTATTTTCAGGCTAGTTTCTCTATGTATGTGATCGTTTTCCTCCATTTTTTTCCTCGAACCTCCTCATAAAACATAACAATCTGTAATTCCAAGAGTAATGTAAAATATTTAAATATATAACAAATAATTAAATAACTATAAAAATTACAAGAAAAATACTATTATATTTAAAAAAAATCATCTTATAATTAATTTTTTTCATTATGTTGTTTACTCGCTAAATGTAAATATTACAAAACAAAAGAAGATGCTACATTAGATGTTTAAAAAAATGCACCAGGTCAGAATAATATAATCTGAATACATTGAAACATGTAACACTAGGAATTATCTATTATAATTTCCAGTTCCCAATCCATTTTCACAATTGAATCATCTGTATCATCGAATGATAAATTTGACTGAATACCGACTGGTTCATCCAACACATCACCATCTTCCAATCATTCATATAAAATTTTATTGAGAATAACATCAACAATAACACAAAATTGTTTTTTTAAATGGCCATTTACATAAAATACTTGTCTATCTTGGGATACAAGAATATAAGATGCATCTGTTCATAGGTGACATTCCATGTCAATCACTCTAAAAGTTCCATTATCTATATAAAATCATTTTCATGTAATTGAATCAAACATCTTTAGTTTCATCGTTGAAATACGACCATGTACATATTAATATAATAAAAATAATATCTCAACAACCACAATATATGAATTATTTTCTGATCGAGGCCATTTTTCTAATACACTAACAAAACAATACATTATAGCGCTTATCAAGACACTATCATGTTGTGTTTCCATCATTGTTGCACAACTATTTATAATGAATTTAAAACCATTAACAACTATTTCCTTACAATCATGAACCACATTGTTCAGACCAAAATGCAATTCCCTTATTTCAATAGAAAAATCATATATTGGTAAACATTGGACCTGAAATATATCGACAATGAATATTTAACAACTACCAATAATTTTTAATGTAAAAAAATATTTTGTAACCTTTGACATCAACCAAGAAAGAAATTCATTATTTTATAATTTCTCCCTCCTCTTAATTAATAAAGAGCGATGTTCTATTTTTATAATTTCACTATGTTCTCTAAAAATATTAAAATTTAATGATATCAGGAACTTTGAAAAAATACACAACAAAAATTTATATATTTATAATTTTACTTACATGATTTAATAATCAACCACACCATAGTTAAATAATACCATACGATGATCCATTTTCCACTCACCGCTATTCAAAGAACACAACTAGTATGAACCAAATATCCATTCTGTTTGGGACAGTGATGAAAATATTGGCCCAATGGGATCATATTGCTCTTATTCAGTTCTAATTGTCCTATTAAATCTTGTGGTGACATTATAAAAATACATTGAAAAAAAATCAGGAATTTATGTTGTAAATAACCTTTCAAAATATATCCTTTAGGATGATTCTTATTTCTCACAAAATATTTCAATTTAAACATCATTCTTTCTATTGGATACATCCAACTACTAGAATTGGGTCCAGCTAAAAGAAATTTTGTTAGAAGATGCATGACCAGATGTAACATATGTGTAAAAACATTGGGGAAAATATTTTCTCCAAATCAAAAAGAATGATCAGTGCATCTTTTTGTAGTTTTTTCACAACACTTTTGTTCAATATGTTAGCACAAAGATCTTGATAAAATTGACATAATCTAATCGAATGACCCATACATTATCTGATAGTAAATTTCAATTTGAAATAGGAATCAATTCATACAACATGACTTGGTAGTCATTCGTATTGAGGGACATTAGTTTCACATTTCATGTATTCACTAATTTTGAAATGTTACTCGAATAACCTTCTAGAACCTTTAAACATTAAAATTCTTGAAGAAATTTTTTTTCTCTGAATTTTTCTTTGAGAAACAAGGAAAAGGGACATTCCCCTGATTCTGACTAGTTATCTCTTAATGAAGTCTTGGATTTATACCCCATTCTATTAAATCGTGACGTGGGATCCAATCATATTTTGTCTTTCCCTTTACTTTTTAATGCATTTCATGTAACATTTATAACACATTTTTTTCAATATGAATTACATCCATGCAGGGGTGCAGAAAATTGGATGACCAATATTTCAGTATAACAAGTAAATGAAAATTATTGAATAAAATGATAATGAATTGTGATGTTTCATGGGGAAATTCACCACAAAGATAAATAATTTTCCATTTCAACCAATTTAGTTGTGAAAAATTTGACGAGAAATAGAAGAAAAGGATTGGGTGAAAATTTGGATAATTAATTTTTTAAAATTACATTGTAATTTGTTTAGAAAGTATTATTGATAAATTTGATTGAATATTCAGATTCTCTATAACTTCTAGGATGGCCTCCATTCTAAGAGGGAAAGGTTAATGAAACTAGGGGAGTGGTGGCAGGTCTATAAGCCTGACCTACATGTTGGATGGAAAAAAGAAGAGGTACTCCTCCTAAAAATGAACCAATATTCACTAATTCCCCAATTTTACAATATAAAGAATTAATTGCACACTTGAGTTGTTCCATTTTTATGGTAATTTACAATATTAATGTTTTTAATAAATTACTTTTTCCATTAATCTTAGTTTTTTTGTACTGGATTATTTTATTAGATGTGATTGTGTTCAATTGTATTTTTCAAACATGGTTATTTCAGTTATGTCTTGAACTCGATGAATTGATAACTTGAAATGATTAATTTATACCACTTTTGAATTTTTGAAAGGATAGTTTATTTTTTGACTAATTTGATTCATCTAAAAGAAACATAAGAAATAAGGGAACCATGATATATAATCATACTTTGTGTAGAACTACACTGCCAGATCATGAACCGTCACATGTAATATTTGATTTATCGTTGAATATAAATTTATTTTTTCATTGTTTTATGTTAAATTTTCATTAAGAAATAACCATTAAATTTCGAAAAATGTGTTCCCCAATAATTGTTTTTTTATAGTAGGAAAAAAAATATGTAACCTCTCTAAATCATGCAACGAATGAAAAAATTGTAAGAACATTTTTAAATTTTTCTCTTTTATTATGCACTTTAATTCACTAAAAATTATATCAGTTGTGTTTTCCTCATAGGGAATGAGAATTATTGAGTCAATTATAAAACTTTTCCCTATGGTATTATATAATAAATTTCATTTTCTTCCATCTATTTTTTATTCCTAATTATAATTTTATATGTTCAATTCTTGATAATGTTAAAAAACAAAATTTTAAATCCATTCAATTCTTGATAAGGTTTTGATGCTCAAATAGGTCCATAATCACTACTAATACATCTTCAATACCAAACAACATCCCAAGATACATATATATGTTTTAAAAACTCTTAAAAGTAGTATAAAGAATATAAAAGGACGTATGCTACTTAAGTTTTGTTCTAGATTTTATCAAAAAGGGAGGTTGTAGGCATTTTACTCCAAACACGTATGAGAATTTTAACGGACATCTAGCATCACTTATTTATTTTTTCTGATTATCTATTATATTGGTAACACCATTTAACATGATTCTCTTCATGGTCTAATAGAAAAGGAACCAGACACATTTGGGCCATAATATTATTTACATCAGGTTCATGGCAACAAGCACAGTGGAAGAGTTCTTTGTAAACACGGAATGAAAATAATGCTGTTTAAGAATTGGTCATCAGGTATTGAATATTCTTTCAATATTGTAGGAATGGATACCAAAGAACAATTACATGATTCCATTGAGTCATTAAATCAAGAAGTTAGACAAGAGTCTCAAATGACGTAAAAAAAAGAAAATGAAAATTTTTTCAATTTGATATCAGTTATATTCCTTTCACTTCTGCAAAAGGTTTCAGAAACAGTGGATGGATGTATATTTATTTTTCTCTCAATGTATTAGGATTTTTATGATTGTGTAGCTAAATATACTAGTGGAGAGGCTGAAGATACTGCTGATGGTGGGGAGGATGAAGATGCTGCTGATGTTGGAGAGGTTGAATAATTTGCTGAGGGTGATGATGATGTTGATTATGGTGGTACACATGATGATTCTATTGATATCAGTGTTGATTATGAGGAGGATTTAGATGACATTTTGGATAGATATTATTGAAAGTTTTTTGTATCTACCAATTTTTTTCATTGATGATAAAATTTAAATTTTATATGTACTAGTTGGTTTTTATTTATGTGGAAATGAGATGATGCAATAGTTTTTTGAATTTATTTAAATTGTATGTGTATGGTTTATTTGTATACTGTAGGATTGGGTAGGGGGAGTGAGTACTATCAGGGTTGGGGGGGTATGCATATGGTGGGGTGGGGACTGGAAGGGGCTGGTGGGACTGGAAGGGGTTGGGGGTGGGGGTGCAATGGGGAGGTATATGGATTAAATTCCCATAAATGTTATATAATTGATATTAATTTCTATAATAACCCATTCAAGCGTAATTTCTGAATTTTTTTTTAAAAATTTATTCTTTTTGTACTTGGGGTTGGGTATAAGAACTTCTAAAAAAGGATATAAATACTTTAGTGAGCTCCAACGTCACTTGAAGGAATTTCTGTGGGATAATGATGAAGATGGAAATGAAATTTATCTTGTATTCAACAAGAAAAAGATAGAATCTAGAAAAAAATTTCATTAATAGTTTGAGGATAAGAATTGACTTTTACCTGTGATTTCTAGGCTTGTATGCATCTTACCTTATTATATTATCTGTTTCTGCATGATGAAATTTAACAGAGGGAGACCAACCTATTTGGTACACCAGAGAAATGTATTCTCACCCTCAAATCCCATTTTTCATTTTTTCAATAATGATTTTCGGGTATTTACGTTGCTATTTCCTTGTAGTTTGATGGAACTTCTCCGGAATCAGATGTTTTTGAGAATAGTGTAGTAGACCCTCTAAGGTGATGGTAGTTATGGGATAACATCCTAACAATCATGGAATAATGTTCACTTTTCTAATATCCAATCATCAAAGGAAAATATTTTATTTTTTTATTCCATGATAGTTATGATGAAAAAAAAATCTTTTGATTGTGTTCTTTGTGCATTGTGAAATTCCATATATTAGAATGTCTTCCCATGTCAAAAATTTCATATTTTCTTGATTATGAGACATTATTCTCTGGATCATGAAATCATTTTGAGCCATAGATTTTAAAAAATATATTCATACAATCCTTCATATTAACAGTACAAGTTTGTTTTTTATAAAATGATGGCTTACCGGGAGAAGGGAACTAGGGGACTGGTAGGTGGGAGGGGGTGTAGGGGGGGGGGGCGTAGTGGTGGGATGACTGGAAGAGGTAGGGGGTGCAAGGGGAGGGCATGGGGAAGAGGGGACTAGTAGGGGCAGGGGGGACTGACAAGGTGGAGGGCATGCAATGGGTGATGGAATGGGGTGGGGGTGAAATGGGAGTGGGGGACTGGAAGGGGGTTCATGTGGGTGGGAAATGGGGGGGGATATTAGAAGTTGTAGGGGTGACTGGTAGGGTGTGAAAGGGTTGGGGGGATTGGCATGGGGTAAGGGGAACTAGATGCGGGTATGGGGTACTGGCCGAGGGTAGGGGGGACTAGCAGGGGTAGGGGGCGAGGGGGGATTGGATGGGACATGGGGGACTGGGAGGGGAAGGGGATGCAAGGGGCCAGGGAGGGGGTGGGACTGGAAGGGGTAGGGAGACTGGTAGGGGGAGGGGTGCAAGGTGTGGGGGGAAATAGTTGGGGGTGGGGGTGTAAGTGGAGTGGGGGGAGGGGCTACTAGCAGAGGGGGTGGGGATCCAGGGGGGACGAAAGTTTTATTTATACCATATAGATGGGAGGGATTGTCAGGGGCAGGGGTGGGGGAATTTTAGGGGTAGGGGTAGGGGGTGGGGGACTGGCAGGGCTAGGGTAGGGTGGTGGGTGACTGGCAGGGGTGGGTGGGACTGGCAGGGGCAGGGGGACCGGAAAATGTGAAATGGAATATGAAATTTTGATCAATGTTTAGATTATGTTTTTTATTTCTAACTACCTAATAATTTTTTCCTCTCTGCATTCTTAACTTTTAGATATTATATTTGTTTATAATTTATGTTATGGAATTCTGGGAATTTTCATGCTTTATGCCTTGTTGATATCATTTTCAAGAATGATCGACAGATTACATGTTTTTTTGTTGAAATTCGAATTGAATTTTAATTAGTTATATTCATGTGCACTATAAAGATGAATTATAATTTCTAAATACATAGTTTTCTATTAGTTTAAACTATTGTATATATGATAATAAGATTCTAATGAGATGTTATTATCTAGGATACATGCGATTTAATTTTTATAACAGATTTGTTCAACAAAGATAAAGAGGAATGAGTCTTGGGATTGGAAACTATCACTCAGGGGAGTATTCTACTCATTTAATTTTCTGTAGTATCTTCTTTCCGCTTAAATTAAAAATGGATGATGAGTTTTTTTATCACTACATTCTTGTGTTATTTCGATTCTTTTTTTCCATATTCTTTTACTATATGTTGTGTGGTTATATAATACTACAACTATGTTTGAATCTGTTTTCATTACTGGATTTTTTTTATAATGGGATTTATCACCCTTATTTTTTCATAAGTCATCTGGTACTATAATGGATGATGATGGTTGATTATACTTTTTATCTGAAATAAATAAAAATTTTCTATCTAGGGGGGTGTAAGGGGTTAATGGGGAGGGGGGGTGGCAGTGTGCAGGATGTGAAGGGGAAGGGGGCAGTGTGCAGGTGGTAGTGGGGGTGAAGGGGGTAGTGTGTAGTGGGCATGGGGCTGCAAGGGGGGGGGGGGGTTGGCCACTATAGGGGGTGGGGGTGCAGGGGGTGTCCAGGGGTGCAAGGGGCTATCCCAGGGGCATGAGGGTGCAGCGGGGTGTCTACGGGGTGTAAGGGGGTTTTCCAGGGGGGGGGAAGTGTGAATGTGGTAGTGGGGGTGAAGGGGGCTATATGTAGGGTGGTAGAGAGGGGTTGTTTTGTGGTTTAGGTGGAGGGGGTGTGGGGGGGAGGTGGTGTCCCGGGGGTGCAAAGGGGGTTTCAAGGGGGGATGGGCGTGTAAGGGGGTGTCCAGGTGGGTGGAAGGGGGCTATCCAGGTGGTGCAAGGGGGAGGGAATGTGGAGTGGGGTTGGGGATGGGGGGATTGGAAAATGTGAACTAGAATATTGAAGGATGATGGAATTGTTGATTATGTTTGGTATTTTCAACTCTCCGCTAATGTTTACTTCTCTCCATGCTTAACTAGTAGATATTATATTTGTTTGGAATTAATGAAATGGAATTCTGGGAATTTCCATGCATTATGGCATGTTGATATCATTTTCATGTTTGATGGACACATTACATGTTTTGTTTGTTGAAATTCGATTTGAATTTTAAATAGTTATATTCATGTGCACTATCAAGATGAATTGGAATGTTTAAATCCCAATGTTGTAGCTACTTTTAATTTTTGTATGTAGGGGAATAAGATTCTAATAGGATGATATTTACTAGTTTTAGGTGATTCCATTTTAATAATAGATTTTTTCAACAAAGACAAAGAGGAAAGAATTTTAGGATTGGAGGTTGTCACTTAGGGAGAGAATTCTAAATCATATAATTTTCTGATGTCTCTTCATTCTGAATAAATTTATAATGCATGCAGAGTTTATTTTTCACTGCTTTGATGTGATATATTGATCTTTTTGGGTGAATATAATGTTGTTTTCATATCCTGAAATTGATGTTTATCTAAATACAAATGATATTTAATTTAATTATTATACAAGCTATTTCTGTAGGGGTCATGGGGGTCATCATGGGGGGTGCAAGGGGGCTATCCAGGGGTGCATGGGGGTGTTCAGGTGGTTCATGGGGTCCATCTAGGGGGGACATGGGGATGTTCAAGAGGGTGAAAGGTGGTTTTCCAGGGGGCATGAGGGTGTTTATGGGGGGGGGTGCAAGTGGTCTAGGGGGGGGGGAAAGCTGGAGGGTGGGTGGGGGGGGGTGCTCAAGGGGGTGAAAAGTGGTTTTCCTTGAGGGTAAGGGGGTGTTCAAGGGGTTCACAAGGGATATCTCTGGGGGTCTAGGGGGGTGCAAGGGGCTGTCCAGATGGGGGACTGAATTTGTTTTTTTATATCATATGAATTATATCGTCATGGTTTAACCATGGAATTAGGTGGCCTCTTGCCACGGTTTTATCAGTGGAACTAGGCCAATACTTCCACGGTATGAACTGTGACGATAGGCCACCTAATTATATGGTTAAACTGTGGCAGTAGGTAAGACCTACTACAATGATGATAATGGCCAAAGTTCTCCAAAACCATGTCCATATGCTATTACCACAATTTTTGGGACTAAATCCATGGTTCCAAAATATGGATGTAGATTAATTTTCTAGTTGTGAGTTGAATATGCACCAATGAAGATGGTTAGATCTAATCAAATATTATGACTTCTTAATCCATTACTAACTTGGAAAAGTGAACTAGGTAGCAGATGCTCTATTTAGAAAAAATCCATCAATTCTGTGATTATTGAGAATTGTAAAGGATCCAATCATCTTGGATTATGTGAAGATGGACATGGGAATCATAAAAAAGGGAACATCATCAATCCTTTCACAAATTATTTCTAAAATATTTATTGTGGAACGGTTAAAGGATTCTCAAAAGGATGATGTGGGAATTCTGAAGAAAGGAAAACCCATATAGTTCAATGTAAATGAAGAAGGAATTATGATATTTGGGAAAAGACTCTATGTCTCATCAACTATAGATATGAAGAATGAGCTTTTGGATGATGAAAAAAGTTCAAATTTCTCCATCGACCTAGGAAACACAAAGATGTACAAAGATCAACGGGAGCATTATTGGTGGGATAACTAGAAGAAGGAGATCACTGAATACACATCAAAGTTCATGGTGTGTTATCAAGTAAAGGCTGTGAGACAGATTTCTAAGGTTATTATGCAACCATTACCCATACGAGCATGGAAATGGTAGTATGTCACTGTGGACATTGTCATCGGACCAGCAGCGGCACTATAGCGGTGGAGGGATTGTAGTAGTTACTGTAGCGGTGGCTGTAATAGAGTAGCGAGGATACTGTAGCAGTACTATTCATCGAGGGTTCCTTTGAAAAAAAACGTCTTTCAGGCCTTGTATTCAGGACACTTGGCCTTGGGAATTCGAGATATGTAATGGGTCTCCCTCTACCCAGTCGAAAGAGGTATTTTCTTTAAATAATAAATTGAGGCTTCAGCCCCAACCTTTTTTTTAAAAGGAAACAATGCTATCTGGGTTGCTGTGGATCGTTTTACAATGGATTCACACTTCATTTCTATTCAGTATGATTTTTCATAGGATCAACTAGCACAATTATATATCAGGGAATTGGTAAGGCTATATGTATTACCAATATCTATTGTATCCGATCGAGATCCAATATTCGCCTCTATGTTTTGGAAGAGATTTCAACATGTTCTGGATACTAAGATGAACATTAGAACTGCTTATCATTCTCAAAATGATGGCTAATCTGAGTGGAATATCTAAACACTCGAGGACATGTTGTGAGCAAGCTCAATGGACATAAAAAGTGGATGAGATCTACATCATCCTCCAGTTGAGTTCTCTTATAAAAACATTTTCCACTCAATCATCAAAATTGATCCTTATGATGCCTTGTACGAGAAGAGGTGCAGAACACTAGCATGTTGGGATGATGTTGGAGAGAGAATACTCTTAGGTCTAAAAATGGTTGAGGAAATGGTGGAGAAGGTTAAGACAATCTAGTAGCACATTAAATATTTTCAATGTCGACAAAAGAGCTATGCTGATAATCATCGACGAGACCTAGAGTTTGATGTTGGAGACATGGTATTTCTCCAAATATCACTGTGGAATAGTGTTATGAGATTTACAATGAAGGAAAATCTTATTCCAAGGTTCATAGGCCATTTTGAGATCTTTGATAGTATTAGATCAGTGGCCTATTGAACAACACTTTCCCTGAACCTATCTCAAGTACATGATGCAATCCATGTGTCACTCTTGAGGAAGTATATACCTGATCCATCACATGTACTCAATATAGTGGTGGTACCATTGGATAATTACCTCTATTATGAAGATAATCCAGTGAAGATCTTATATCATAGATAAAAAGTTCTACTAAATAATACATTTCCCCTCATGAAAGTGTTGTGGAGAAACCACACGTTTGAAGAAGCTACATGGGAACCATAGGAAGTAATGAGGCAAAGTTACCCACATCTGTTTTAGTGTGGGAAAAGGAAATTTTGTGGGAAATTTTACTTAACGGGGAAGATTTTGACGACCCAAACATTCATTAATGAAAATTCATCTTGATCTATTTAAATCTCTTATTATGTATAATTTTTAGGAAAAAACTTATTGATTTAATTGGTTTTATGTTATTGTATTTTTAAAATATCGTTAAAAATTATAATAGTTCCTAATATATCTTTTGAACAGTGATCACATGATTAGTATAAATATAGGTCTTTAACAAATCCAATTTACTCAGACAAAGGTAGTAATGACCTCATCTGGTAGAATTTCTCCATACGAAGCCCATTTGTCTGATCTCAGAATGGAGGTGGCGTATTTGGGATTTTATCTTGACCAATCCCAAGATTCGCTTCAACAGGTTAAGCATGAGTGGAACTGACTATGGGAGATATGGATTTTAATAGAGATTACCACCCGAGAGTTGTTTTCCAAAACACCCCAAGTGTTTTTCACAATCGCACACCTTATGTCACGACCTGTCCTCAGGGCCCATGCTGTGACTACTCCAAGCCCGCCTTCCATAGGCCAGGGGCTGGCGACTAGCACCAAAGGCGTAAATCCCAATAAAAAGGGAAGGCGTTGCCATTATAATGTAAACATACACCACAGAGTAAGCATGATGAAGTAAACACTAAGTAAACTGGATACAACTATAAGTGATGGAAAGTAAATGGGCCAGAATACAAAACCAACTGAAGTAATGTACAACTGAAAAGAATGTACAACAACTGAAAAGTAAAGCAACAATGCCGAGCCATCCACTGGAAATCCCACCTGAACGGTGTGTACAGATAGCCTCCTCAACTCCTCGGGTCCAGCCGTCTGCTCCATGTACATCCCGCCCAGTGGTGCACCACTGGGTACCGACTTTCTCCACAAGCCTCAACCATGATCAGCGTTGTCCGTCATCTGCATCCAACACAACGTAGTGCTGGCATAGCCCGTGCAGGGGTGAGTATACACTATTATGTAGGGACCTCGAGACCCCCGAAGGTCTCCCAGAATCCAAAAAGGATAATCCACAAAGGAAAGATACAATCACGAAGTAAAAACCAACACTACTTAGGTATATTCCCATACATATACCTAAGTCAACAATTCTGGTTCGGCTCCAACATCCGAGCCCTAGTTCGATCTAGTCCACATAGGATAGCCCAACCAATCCACACAGGATAAGACAACCCAATCCACTAAGGAATGTAAGTCAATCATATCGAAGATAATGACTACTATGCCAGACCCATGTAGGATACAAGTATAGAGTCAAATACTACCAGACCCACTTAGGATACATGAACCGTAGTCACGTACTACCAGACTCACAAAGGATACAAGAATAGTAGTCATCACCATCAAACCCAAATAGTATTCCTTTATGATCATCGTCACTGCCGAACCCACGGAGGATTTCAGTACAGTCGTCTTCGTCGTCGCAGTCACAACCAGCTCTAGGGTTCCCGTACACAGCACGCTTGATTCCGAGAGGGTCCGCTCCACGAACCAATTGGTTAGATACATCAACTGACACATAGTTCGGAGTTGATGCACCCCAAAATTACATCTCGACAAAATGAACTCAATGTGATAGACGACGCATCAATCGGACGCCCGGTCTGAGAGTTATTGGATTTTTCATTTCAGGGGCCCGGTTGGGTTTGAAGTCAAAAACAACCCGACCGTACCCCAAATGCATCCAAACCTTGAGCGAAGTAAGCCAAAAAGTCCGTCTCACTAAGAAGAATCCAACAATGTCGACGGCATGTCAATCAGATGTCCGGAGCTCAAGTTATATGTGTTTCTGCTCCGAGGGCCCGATTGGTTTCGTGTTCAAACCAACCCGACCATACCAAAAGTTCTCTGAAACCTTGAGTGTAAAACTCGGAAACGACCGAATTGATCCAAGGATCGAATCACAACTGACAGTGCGTCAATCGGAGGTCTGTAGCCCATGTTACAGGTGCTTGAATGAATCTGTACGATTTTAGGGGGTTTTGGGCCTGGACCGACTCGGCCCAATACCCCCTGGGTCGGCCCGAACTGGGTCAACACGACCCGGGTCCGAGTCCGGCCCACTAGGGGTGTGGCCTGGCCTGGCTGGCGTGGCCCGACCCAGCGCGGGTGGCCCGGCCCGATGCGTGTGGTCTAGCCCGGCCCGGTCCGAGCACCCGCGTGCAGAGTGGACGTGGACGGGGGGGGGGGGGAGCCGCCACCCACTTCGAACCGAACGGCGGACCCACTAGAGGTCTGCCCTGCTGCGCTGACCGGGGGTTTAACCCCCGGTTTATTTGGATCTGGCCAACATTACTGGCCGGCCAGTTGTACCGCATGAGACTAGCCGGTCCCGCCTCCTGAGCGCCAGCGGCCGGCGGTTCCGGATGCCCTCCCCTGCTCCACCGCGACCAAAGTCCACAGCCTTGGTCCGACTGGTGCGGTGCGATGGTGCTGCGCCCCTTCGCCGCATCCCTCCATGGAACTCCGGCGCGGCGCGACGGCGCTGCAACCCCGCCGCCGTGACCCCGCTCCAACCGCGGCCTCTTTCGGCCTCAACAGCATGACGCGACTGCACGACGCGATGGCGCCATGCTCCTTCGCCACGGTGATAATCTCGGTTCCCACGTGGTGACATTGCACTGTGCTGCCTTCATTCCAAACCGTAACGATGAACATCAACAAAAGCGGTGGAGGATTTTCCGTGTTCGTGCGGTCCGACCTCCTCCCGTTAATTTGATAACAGGTGGCCAAAATAAAAAAACTTCGAAAAAGCAATCACAAATTTAATCCATTAAATTTGAACTTAAAAACCCCTACCTTGAAGTATTTGTCAAAAGAAGATTGTCGCGGAAAATGGCATCGCGAGGTAAAGCTCCGTCCGTGCTTGACAGAGAACGTACGAGGTGGAGCTGTGTCTCACAATGGCTGCGGAGAGGAGGAGAAAGGCACAATGATCACTCCTTGCGGTGACAGTGCTCTTCATCGAGGTCTTGACGTTCTTCGCATTCTTCAACGTTGAAGACGATGTTCTTCAAGACTAGAGTCTTCCTCTCGAAAAATATCCACACAACGATTCCACAATAATAAAATAAGGCTCTTTCGTATTTTATTACTCATGCCAACCATTTTCAAAAATCCGATTGAATTCACCCAATTAATTAACTTGCGTTGACCAATTAATTAGGATTTTTTGGCATGCATTTTAATGTTGATGGGTTACAAAATTAATTGCTAGGTGGGGTTTAATTAGGTGTTGGGGATGTTGAAGGAGGTGGGGGCTTGTGTGGGACCCACCGCAACATTCTCACATCTTCCATTCCCATAACACGTAAACCGTCAGAAAAGAATTAAACACTAAAATTGTAAAACAATTTTATTTATATTCCTCTCATTTTTAACATCTCCTCAGGAGAAAATCCAACTCCAGAAAAAGTCTTCCTAATAAATTATCGGTTTTGCGGTTTTATCGGTGTCCTCATATTTCGATTATGAGCACCGGTTAAAAAGATAGGAAAACCCGCTCGTTCGTTTACTGAACGTACCCGAGCTAAACATTGGAAAATGATTCTGGGCACACCGGGCTTCGGAATCAGGTGCCGTCAAAAACTGCACACTCGTAAAATCCCAAAAAAAATTAAGAAAAAAATTTTCCTTGAAATTTACGAGACTTTACATTACTCCCACCTCATGGCTTTACGTCCCCAAAAAGTTACATCACAAACTAGGGGAACAGATGAGGGTATTGAGCATGCATCTAAGCCTCTCGCTCCCAAGTGCTTTCCTGGAGGTTCCCGTGCTGCCATCTGATGCGTACTAGAGGAATCGACCACCCCACGTAGGAATAGATCCTATCGATCCTCGACCTCCACTGGGACCTCCGCAAATGTCGCCTCGTCATCAATTTCTAGCTCCCCTTGTTAGATGATATGTGTCGGGTTGTTCACGTATCTCCTTAGCTGAGATACAAGGAAGACGTCATGCACCTTGTCCAACTGAGAAGGTAGATCCAGGCGATAAGCCACCTTTCATATCCAGCTGAGAACCTCGAATGGTCCGATGAAGCGCAGAGATAACTTTCTGTCTAGGCCAAATATCTGTAATCCACGTTGAGGTGAGACCCGCAAGAAGACGTGGTCTCCAGCCTCGAACTCTAGTGGTCTCTGCCTCCTATCATCATATGACTTCTATCTGATCTGAGCTATCATCATCCACTCCTGCATGACATGGACCTTCTCTGTCATGGCCTGGACCATCTCTGGTCCCACAAGTGCTGACACCCCAGGGTCTGTCCAGCACAGAGGTGATCTGTAAGGTTAGCCGTACAATGCATCATATGGTGCAATCCCGATGGTGGAGTGGTAGCTGTAGTTGTATGGAAACTCCACCAAGGGTAGGAGATCCTCCCAACTGCAACCAAAGTCGAGGACACATGCACGGAGCATGTCCTCGAGAGTCTGAATGGTCCTCTCTGTCAGACCATCCATCTGAGGGTGAAAGGCGGTGCTCAGAATTAGTTGTGCCCCGAATGCCTCCTGCAACCCCTTCTAAAGCCGGTAAGTAAAGCCAACATCTCGATCGGAGACGATAGATGATGGCACACCATGAAGCCGTACGATCTTCTGAACATAGAGGAATCCCAAGATCTCTACTGAGCCCTGCTCTCTGATGGGTAAAAAGTGGGCCGACATGGTGAGTCGGTAGACAATCACCCAAATGGAATCGTGACCTCAGGAAGTATGTGGATGTCCATTCACAAAATCCATAGATACCATCCCACTTCCACTCCGGGACCTCAAAGGGTTATACCAATCATGTTGGTACCTGGTACTCCACCTTCACCTACTGACAGGTAAGGCATCGAGAAACGAACTCTCCCAAAGCCTTATTCATACCCGACCACCATTACTGTCATCTGAGATCCTAGTACATCTTCTCCACTCCTGGATGTACTGCTAAAGGGGAAGTGTGAAACTCTCTCAGCACCTCCTCCTGTAAAGCAGCTAGTACCATGGTATGTCCTATGAAAAGGATGACGTGATCTCCTCCCATAGAAAAACCATCAGGTGCCTATCCTACGAAAATCTGTGCACATCACATCTCACAGTCAGCATCCCCACGCTGTGACTCCCTGACCCGCTACAATAGTGGAGGAGTTATTGTGAGTGACTGAAGAATGTCTGCTCTATCACTATCCACGAAGGATATCTGCAAAGTGGCTAGCTACTATGTCGCCTCCCCAAGTGACTGAATTCCCTTCCTCCTAATGAGAGCATCATCTACTATGTTCCCCTTTCCAGGAGTATAGACTATCTCAAAGTCATAGTCTGGAGGAACTCGAGCCATCGCCACTGTCTCTGGTTCAGGTCCTTCTGCGTGTAGATGTACCTGAGACTTTGGTGGTCATAGTAGACTGTAAAGCACTCGCACATTAGATAGTGTCACCAAATCTTCAGAGCGAAGACCACTGCTACTAACTCCTGGTCCCTGATGCATTATAGTAGACTACATACCCTACTCCCTCCTCCGGTAGCCTCAAGATAGGTGCACTGGCCAATCTCTGTATCAGCTCTTGGAATCTCTACTGACATATATCTGACCACATGAAGGGTTTCCCCTTCTTCATAAAAGCTGAATGTGGTGCCACAAATATAGGGATGTCTGGCACGAACCTCTGGTAGTATCCATCCAATCCTAGGAAACTCCACGACCTCCATCACGTACCTGAGAGGCTCCCAAGCTAGAACTGCCTCAATCTTTGCCGGATCCACTGCAACCTACACCTCAGAGATGAAATGTCCCATGAAGTGGACCTCACGTATCCAGAACTAACACTTCGAGAGCTTACCATAAAGCTGGTGATCTCAGAGTGTGTCCAGTATAACCCGCAAGTGGTAGGTGTGCTCCTCCTCAGTGGTCGAGTATATCAAAATGTCTTCAATGAAGACCACGAAAAATCGATTGAGGTAAGGTTGAAATATCCTGTTCATGAGACTCATGAACACCGATGGAGAATTGGGTACGCCAAAAGGTATTACCAAGAACTCATAGTGGCCATACAGACATTTGAAGGCCGTCTTCTGTACATCCTTGTCCCGAACTCTGAGCTGATGATAGCCTGACCTGAGATCTATCTTCGAGAACCACCGTTCTCCCTTCAGCTGATATAAGAGGTCGTCAATCCTCGGTAGCAGATACTTGTTCCTCACGGTCACCTGGTTCAGGCGACGATAGTCGACACACAGTCGCAAGCTCCCGTCCGCCTTCTTAGCGAACAAAATTGTAGAAGACCAGGGTGAAACACTGGGTCGGATGAATCCCTTGCCCTGCAAGTCCTCCAACTGTACCTGTAGCTCTCGAAGCTCATTGGGAGCCATATGATATGCTGGAGTGGATATCGGGGCTGTCCCGGGGTACATGTCAATATAAAAGTATACCTCTCTGAAAGGAGGTAGTCCTAGAACATCGTCAAGAAAAACATCAGCATACTGATCCAACACTACAGGAGAACTTGGACTCCACACGTCAACTACTCCTAGGATGAGGCTAGCCAACTCATGAGTTATTGGATGTCCTCTCCTCCGCGTGATTCCATCCTGCGCTGCAAAGGCTCCCCTCTAATAGGTGAAGGTGAACCTGCTCCCATCGGTGCGAACACACCTCACCTTGCGTCTAATACAGTCGATCTGAGCATTGACTGTAGATAACCAATCCATGCCCAAGATGATGTCATAAGGCCTCTACGCCACTACAAGAAGATCCCAGTTGAAGCTATCACCTCCTAGAGTAATCTCACACTGTCGTCACCAGTGTGTAATCATCGAGTCTGCTCCTGTAGGAGTCTCTAGCCTTAAGGATCGAGCCAACGGCTCTATCGGAATCTCTGAGCTCCAAACAAGGGCAGCGACAATGAATGAATAACTCGCTCCTGTGTCTATAAGAACTAAAGCAAGGGTGGAGTAGACACAGATAGTACCTCTAATCATCCCTGGTGCACTGTGGTCGTAGGCCTCCGTTGCTTGAAGCTGAGCCTGCCTCTACCCGCCAGCTCCCTGTGGTCAGGGTGGACCTCCTCGTGGTGCTGGTGGTAAAGCCTCAAAGCATCTCCCACCACCTGCTGCACGGCCAGATCCTCTGCCTCGTCCGCCTTCTCCCTACGGACCGCCATGGTCGACCCTCTTCCTCTCCCTGGTGGTCCCTCAACCGTCTGCTGCTCCTCTACACGGCGGGTCGGGCAGTCATGAGCCATGTGGCCCTGCACGCCGCATGCGTAGCACTGTCTGCTCCTCGGAAGGTTGGATCTGCGCCGTGTTCCCCGCACCTCTGTGCTAGTGTCCTGAGGTCGTCCGCCTGATGGTCTGGTCTACTTGGACCCCTATGACATCCATCGACTACCAGCTATAGAAGACTCAGCTACGTGCCGCCCTGCGGTAGGTCCTCGCTGCTGGTGTAGGCTCAGTAAGAAAGCTCTCTACGAGGAGGGATCGCTCCAGTACTCCTTCCTGCGTCAGAATTCTGAGGGAGATCATCAATGACTTGATCTCATGCCTCAATCCCTGCTCGAAGGTCCAGGCCCATAAGAATGGGTCCCATACCATGTCCGTGGAATAGCGCGAGAGATCGGTAAATATTGTTGAGTACTGGGCTACCGTCATGCTACCCCTGCCGCAGCTGTAGTAGCTCATGAATGCGCATTGCACGGAGGGTGGCTGGGGTGAACTCTGAGTGGAAGAGGCTCTCAAAGTCTGTCCAAAGGAGAGATGCCTAGACGTGCACCTGGAGCATCAGGCTCCACCATCTTCCTACTGCCGCATGCAGGAGGCTCGTTGCAAGGATCACCAGGAGGTCAGATGGTGTCCCCACTAACATAAAAACTTGAACTACATCCTCCAGCTTATCCTCAGCTACCTGAGGGTTCGTCTCCCAGTGGAACCTGTGCAGTCTCTGACGCTGAAACTCATGTAGTGCACTAAGTTGATGTGCACTCTCAGCGGCTAGGCTGGTGGAATCGGTGGCTCGACAGGTAACGGTACTGCCAGTGCCTCATTGTAAAAGAGCCCTGCACTGAGGCCTCGTCACTCTGTGGGCTGTCGTCTCGTATAAAGCTCGGAACCCTAGCTGGCTGCCATCGTGTTTCCATCCAGAAAAGAAACAGGTGCGCCACAGTCAATACAGTATACCTGGTGAGGTGACATAATGTAATCACAAAGAAAACTTTTGAAACAGACATGCAATCATTGTTTTCCGTGTACTGAGTC
Source organism: Viscum album (assembly GCA_963277665.1). Classification (NCBI taxonomy): domain Eukaryota; kingdom Viridiplantae; phylum Streptophyta; class Magnoliopsida; order Santalales; family Viscaceae; genus Viscum; species Viscum album. The sequence continues at coordinate 1,531,492,168 of OY728151.1, forward strand.
GTAAATCAGAAGTCAGGGTCCTGGTGTATGGATACATCGGCCGGCACACCAACACTGGACTCCTTGGACTGCTATTCACACTCAATACCTTAACACTATTGCTTCACATAGAAGAAAGATCAGAGTCCTGAGTTCAGCAGTAGAACCAAACTCCTCTGATACCAATTTTTCACGACCCATCCTTGGGGCCCCTGCCATGACTACCCCAAGCCCACCTTCCATAGGCCAGGGGCTGGTGACTAGCACCAAAGTCATAAGTCCCGATAAAAAGGGAAGGAATTGCCTTTATAAAGAAAACATACACCACAAAGTAAGCAAGATGAAGTAAAAACTATGTAAACTGGATACAAATGTAAGTGCTGGAAAGTAATGGGCCAGAATACAAACCCATATGAAGTAAAGTACAACTGAAAAGAAAATACAGAAACTGAAAAGTATAGAAGCAACACCGAGCTGTCCACTGGAAATCCCACCTGAATGGTGGGTATAGATAGCCCTCAGCTCCTCGGGTCCAACCGTCCTCTCTATGTACGTCCCGCCCAGTGGTCCACCTCCAGGTACCGACTTTCTCCACAAGACTCAACCATGATCAGCGTTGTCCGTCGTCTGCATCCAACACAACGTAGTTCGAGAATAGCCCGTGTAGGGGTGAGTATACGCTACTTAGTAGGGACCCCGAGACCCCCGAAAGTCTCCCAGAATCCACAAAGGATAATCCACAAAGGAAAGATACAATCACAAAGTAACAACCAACACTACTTAGGTATATTCCCATAAATATACCTAAGTCATCAATTCTCTTCAGCTCAAACATCTGAGCCCATGTTCGATCTAGTCCACACAGGATAGCCCAACCAATCAACACAGGATAACACATTCCAATCCACTTAGGAATGTAAGTCAATCATATCAAACATAATGATTGAAAGTCAAGACTCAGCTCACACAGGTATACTTCTTCGTATGATGATATAGATGATCAGATGTAGCCACTGATTCATCTAAGCTCTCAGACCCACGTACGATACAAGACCTGCTAAGCTGTCGGACCCACAAAGTATACAAGACCAACTACTCTGCCAGACCCACATGGATTCAAGTACATAGTCAAATACTACCAGACCCACATAGGATACAAAAAAATAGTCATGTACTGCCATACCCACAAAGGATACAAGAACAGTAGTCATCGTCGTCGAACCCACGGAGGATTCCAGTACGATCATCATCGCTACCGAAACCATGGAGGATTTCAGTACATTCGTCGTCACGACAGATCCCATGGAGGATTTTATTATAGTCGTCATCATCATCGCAGTCGCAGCCAACTCTAGGATTCCCGCACACATCATGCTCGATTTTGGGAGGGTCGATTCCACGAGCCAAGGGGGTCGATACATCAACTGACATGTAGTCCGGAGTTGATGCACCCCAAAGTTCCATCTCGACAAAAGGAACTCAACGTGACAGACGGTGCGTCAATCAGACGCCCGGTCTGAGAGTTATTGGCCTTTTCGTTCTAGGGGTCCGGTCTGTTTTTAAGTCAAAACCAACTCAACCGTACTGCAAATACACCCAAACCTCAAGAAGAGTAAGCCAAAAGGTCTGTCTCCCTAAGAGGAATCCAACAATGTCGACGACAAGTCAATCAGACGTTCGGAACTCAAGTTATATGTGTTTTCACTCCGAGGGCCAGGTTGGTTTCGTGTTCGAACCAACTCGGTCATACCCAAAGTTCTCTGAAATCTTGAGTGTAATATACCGAAATGGCCGTATCGATCCAAGGATCGCATCAGAACTGATGTTGCATCAATCGGAGGTCTGTATCCCATGTTACAGGCATTTGGAAAATCCATCCGATTTTATGGGGTTTTGGGCCCGGACAGACCCGGCCCAAGACCTCTTGGGTCCGCCCGAACCGGGTCGACCCGACCCGGTTCTGGGTCCGGACCGCTAGGACGCGGCCCGGCCCGGCTGGCGCGGCCCAGCCCTGCCGTCGCGGCCCAGCCCCACCGGCCCGGCGTGGGTGGTCCGGCCCGGGCGCCCGCGTGTAGAGCGGACGTGGAAGGGGGGGGGGGTGAGCCACCACACCCTTCGAACCGAATGGTGGACCCACTAGGGGTCCGCCCTGCTGCGCTGACCAGAGGTTCAGCCCCCAATTTTTCCGGATCTGGCATGCCATAACAGCCGGCCAGTTGTACCACGCATGACCAGCTGGTCCCACCTCTGGAGCACCCGCGACCAGCGGTTCAGGGTACCCTCCCCTGCTACGCCACGACCATGGTTCGACCGGCACAACGCATCGGCGCGGTGCCCCTCCGCCACGATGCCCCTCCACCGTGGCGCGTCGGCGCCACACCCCTCCGCTGCAGCCCTCCATGGTTCTCCGGTAGGGCGCGACGGTGCCACACACCTCCACCGTGGCCCCTCTCCAGCCACGGCCTCCTTCGGCCTCAACGGTGGGGCGCGACGGTGTTGCACTCCTTCGCCGTGGTGATAATACTCGTTCTCGCGCGGTGCCGTTGCACCACACCACCTTCATCCCAAACCGCAACAGTGAACATCAACAAAGGGGGAGGAGGATCGGCCGTGCTCATGAGGTCCGACCTCCGCAACATAATTCGAAAACAGGTGGAAAAAATAAAACAACTTCGACAAAGAAATCACAAATTTAATCCATTATATTTGAACTTAAAAACCCCTACCTTGAAGTAGTTGTCAAGAGAAGATTGTCATGGAAAACGGCGTCGCGAGGTACATCTCTGTCCATGCATGACGGAGAACGTCTGAGGTGGAGCGGCGTCTCACACCGGCTGCAGAGAGGAGAAGAAAGGCATGATGATCACTCCTTGCAGTGATGACGTTCTTCGTCAAGGTCTTGACGTTCTTAGCGTTCCTCATCGTGGAAGATGATGTTCTTCAAGACTAGAGTCCCCCTCTCCAAAAATATCCACACAACGATTCCAAAATAATAAAATATGGCTTTGCCATATTTCATTACTCATGCCAACCTTTTTCAAAATTACAATTGAATTCACCCAATTAATTAACTTGCGTTGACCAATTAATTAGGTGTTTTATTGGTATGCATTTTAATGTGGACGGGTTACAAAATTAATTGCTTGGGGGGGGGGGGGTTTAATGGGGTGTTGGGGAAGTTGAAGGAGGTGGGGGCTTGTGTGGGCCCCACACCAACTTCCCACATCCTCCTTTCCCATAACACTTAAACTGTCAGAAATGAAATAAAAACTAAAATTGTAAAACAATTTTATTTTTATTCCTCACATTTTTTACATCTTCTCCCAAGAAAACACAACTCCAGAAAACATCTTCCTAAGAAATTACCGGCACTGCGGTTTCATCGGTGTCCACTAATTTCGATTCTCAGCACCAGTTAAAATGATAGGAAAACCCACTCATTCGTTTACTGAATGTACACGAGCTAAACTTCGAAAAATGATTCTGGGTACACCGGGCCTCAGAATAAGGTGCCGTTAGAAACTGCGCACTCGTAAAATCTCAACGAAATTAAGAAAAAAAAATTCCTTGAAATTTACGGGTGTTTAAACCTTACCCTTTGATCGTGTTCAGGTGTTATAAAGGGTAATGTAACAAGACCCTATTACTATGATTATGTCCATTTTTTATATTTATGAATGAATATATATTCATTTTTTTATTGTCATTTTGTAAGTAGTTTTTAAAGGAAAAATAGAAATTTTGTTTTATATTCAATCAAGAAATAAATATTTATAAATTAATTTATTTTATAATTAAATAATATTTTAATAATATATTATTAGTAAATTACTTTTTATTAAACATTAATGATCATATAATTTTTATAATACAATTTCAAATGTTATTATGGTTTGAAAGCGGTTTTTGCCAAAACCCATGAATTTTCGATAAATGTCAGGTTTTAATTTAAAATAAAAAATTCACATATTTAAAAACATATTTAGATTAAATAAATATTATTTTTGGAATCATTATGTCGAAATTATCCAACGGGGAATTCTTCATAATTTTCTGAATCAATCAAATTTTTGGGTAAAAATTAAATACCTTTTAAATATATAATGTGATTTATGGCATCATAATGCCCCAATTGTGATGTAATAAAATACTAAGAACATTTTCATCGGCCAATATATGTTTCTAAATTAAAATAATGTGATTTTATATTTGTCGTTTTTATTTTATGAAGCTTTAGTGGACCCTCCATGACTTATAAGACATTTAGTATTTTTAAATTGTTTTCCTTGAGAGTGTGTCTCACCTCCACATAAGCATCCATATTATTATAAGAATTTAGGCCATTGGACATATAAAATAATTTTTTCTCTCTCCTTTGGCATAATCCATTGTATAAAACAATGGTTTGGCTTTTGGTTCTGATTAGATTAATAAGTGGTGTCCCATACCGTAATAATAAAAAATTCGCTCTATTTTTCTATATAAACGCACACATTCTCCCACTAAATCTTCAATAATTCCTTTTATGTTCTTAAAACCTCTTCACTAATAACTATAGAATCCTCACAATACGCCCCAAGCTCAATAAAATCCTCTTTCCAGCCCCTCCCATGCCTTTGTGATCACACTTCAAAATAAGGGTTTCCTTCCTTTCTCATTTTATCCAAGTTTCATAATATTGTTATGCCCTATTATTTTCAATTATAAATGTTAGGGTATAGCATAGAACCTCCACTATACTGTCCTATTTATGTTTGAATGATGATATACCCCTTTTTCTATCATCCATTTCTTCTATGTATACCTGTTACCATGCTGAAATTCTGTAAGTAATTTCTCTCTCCGAATTTACATCAATGTAATTTTTTGTATTATAAATCTAATATTCCATTACTCATGTTGGTACAATTATTTATATGAACCCCTTATTGCACAATTCATTTATATAAGATGAGACACCCATTATATGTCATCAACCATTTTTATGAATTCTTATGTCACGTCGTTATGCTACCGAAATTGTACTGCGATTTTCCAAGACAAACTAATTGTGTAGTAAACATCACGCTCATCTCTCAATTAAGGGTATTCACCATTATGCACGTTTACTTATTTATTATAGACCTTCATGTACCAATTTCACATTACTTTATCGTGGAATAAATGATTATATTTATTGAATCCATGTTATTCGATTCATGTGCCACACTTATGAATGAAATGAAATGTTTAAGAAGGGTGTGCCCTGATAGCACTCCAATTCCTTGGGTGAAGTCTTGTATCATGATAAATAAAATTAAATGAGGTTTTTCTCATTCTAATTCATGTGAAATTAGTTTTTTATCATGAACCATGTAAAATGAGCCTTAGATCAAGCTAAATTCATGTTAAATGTTTTTTCCACATTTCCTTGTTATGACATTAATGCTTTATCATGCCCTTTTGTTCATGTTTCTATTGCCCCCATTTTTTATGTTTATTACCTGACATGTACTATATTATTCATGTTACGACTTGTTTAATACTTTAATAGGATTTATATCTCACCATTTTTTATGAATGGTCTCAGGTTATCCCATGTAATGCTATGTACTAAGGAATGTAGTTGTCCTGTTATGGATGTTTTAAACAAAGATGTGTAGTTCATGTTTTAAGTTTTTATGTAATTATCATAATCCCCAATTTCTCTAAACCTTTATACCATCTATGTTGTATCAAGTGAAGGTTTTATATAATATATCATGTTTAAGTATAAATTATTATCATGGTGGTTGTAATAGATCTTCTGGAAATTTCCACATGCTCGAATTTCACTTGCATATGTTTCTAGTCAAAACATATTTGTCTCAGTCTAGTTGGGTCCTAGTATATGGGAATATATATAGAATCTATCTCCTTCTCAAGAAAAAATTAATGATCTCTATAAAGGATACTATAGATATTGGATTCCAATGGTTTAATTTATCAATTCAATAATATGGTTTCATTATTTTATTCCTACAAATTTTACAACTGCAATTTAACAGTGAAATTGTATATTAACATATAAATATTTTTAATTAGTTTTTGTCCATTAAAAAAATATATTTGTATAATATTTATTTAAATAAAATAAATATTTAAATATCAGGGTGTTAGTAACATACATGGAAAACACCATCAAAATAATAAAATATTATAAAATACAACATAACAATAGATAATGAGTTAGATCATTTGATATTATGAATTTAATCCCATATAAGATAAAATTTATATGATAATTTATAGTTTTTTTCCTAAAACATAATTTCCATATTGAAAAATCTTTCTTATAATAAAGATAAAATTGAACCTGATGTCATAAAAGTGTATTATAAATGTCATTAAAAATGTTATCAAAAGATGTTGTTATGAGTAACATTCAGAAGACATAATACAAATTTTTATGTGATGAATATATAAATTTAGGTTTTTAATAGAATATAGAAAAATTATTCTTGAAAATAAATATATGTCATGCTAATAAATGTGGAGCGCAATATTAAAATTCACATGTTTAAAAGTATTTTCCTTTTTAGTATATTAAAATACATTATTAATCACTTATAGTTAAAAATAATAATAAACATTCCATCATAAAATTGAACAAAGAACATGAAAAAAATGTAGATAATTCTTATTATTAAATAAATATATTAAATTTAAAAATGAATGTATAAATATAGACCTAGAAAAAAAATAATAAAAAATGTTGTGAGTTATTCTTAAAAATATTATAATTTTATGACGCTGAAATTAATCAATGGAGAATAATTATAATAATATTTTCATTTTCCCTATAGTGATAAGTGAAAATATATATGACATAAGAAATTTAAGGATATACAGATCATATACTAATTGGTTTCTAGAATAAATAATATGAATCGATGTATTGATGATGAGGAAAAAAGATGAAAGGGTGACCGATAAATGATATTTTAAATAAAATGATTAAAGGGGATCTATGATAAAAAATTTCAATGGAGGTAGTAATTAAATTATGTGAAATAATTATAGGTTCAAAAAATAAGTCATTCCTTAAAGAAATAATATTTATATGATTAACCATATTACTATATTAATGCTTGAATAGAAACACAATGAAGGGATGAACATGATATAGCTATATAAATATAATAAATATAGAGATTTAATATATCGAAAATCATTTTTCATATTAATTTCTCTATAAAATTTAAAATATTGTGCTAATAAGAAACATTCCTTGTGAAAATAAAATGAGAGAGAGAAATCATATTTATATTAATAATACTTGAATAAAAATGATATGAAATAAATAAAATGAATTTATTTTTAAAATATAATGAAATTCATGATGAAACATTTAAAAATACATTCAATGGGTTGTATGTTCACCATTTATGGAAAAGCCTGATGCATAATATTAATAAAGCATTAATAATTAAAATCAATGTTAAAAAACAATTAATACTTTAGATATTATTGAATCAATATCAATTTAAATAATGAAATAAATATAATTCTATAATTTCACATGAATTTAGTGAATAAATATGTCAAAAAATTAATTTTTTTTATTTGAACTATATAATTGAAAACGTTTTTCATGATATATAACATTTTAAATAATGGTGACGTTGTGGAAGAAACTAACTTATGGTTTTAGTAATTATTTAATGAAAAACAATTGAATGAATAACATTATATATACCATAAAATCCATAAAATTCCATGAATAAATATTTCAATACAAATTCATAGGTTATTATTCACTCATTATAAAAGAATCCCTAGTTAATAAAATTAAACACATCTCAACAATTTGAAATTGAGGAAATGAAAATGCTAACATTGATTCTAGAATGGTTAGATATTTTCAATAATCATATAAAATAAAATTTTGGTTTTAGTTAATATAAAAAAACATCATTCATTATTAATGTAGTTCATACCATTGATTTAAAATTCCTTATTACCAATATAATAATTTTAAATCAATAAAATTAACATTTATCTATTAACTATTCCCTTTCACTAACATGCCCCAATTGTATTGTTTTAGCCAATTATTTTTTTACATTTTTTCATTATAACAAATATTTTTGTTGTATGGAAATTAATTTTTTAAATATATTAGGTTTAAATTTTATTTTCATGAAAAATATGTTTCAAATTTTCATTGAATGCATAAAAATCCATTTTTTCAGTAATTTTGGAATTAATAGAACAATTTAATTTATTAGTAAATATATTTATGAATATTACTTAAAAAAAATCTATTAGAACATTTTATATACCTCATTATTATATATTATTTCGTTATTTTAGAGTTTTTTTGTAATTTATAATATACAATTTATAATAATATCTATTTAGGTTGTAAAATCGACCAAAAAAGAATGTGTTATAATAGTTGAGTGATTAATAACATGATATTATATATATGTTATAAAATTATAAAAGGATTTATTTTTTAAATAAAAATTATATGTTACAAATTATATTCATGAATACTGTGATAATTAATAGGAGTGAATGATAATTTTTATAATTTACTACACACAATGTTTCTAGATATGCTCATTTTAAATAGTTATGTTTTCCCATGGGAATTCTTTGTCAATTATATTAACATAATATCCAAATTAATGTTCCATGTTCATATTTATTTTTCAAACATCATTATTATTCATAAAATAAATTTTTATAACCACAACTATAATATGGTAATGAAAAATGATTCACTTGGTCATAATGGTTGTTGGCCACAATAACACAACAGAAGTTATCACAATATAATTGATGAGATAAAGGATGATAGTAGTATTTCCATCAATATAATAAAATTTGTGAGTTATATATATGATTATTTAGTTATAAGTATGGACATAATATTTTTTTATATAGTGAATGAATAATGAATCATGGAATGACATGGATAAGACAATTACATCTTTCATTGAAATCCTCATTTCATGTACTCAATAATTCTACATAGATTGATAATTTGAGGAGAAAAATCCATTAAAACCTAGGATAGTGGGTTGTAGATGAACTTTTTTTATTATAGTAATGAAAAGGTTCTCATTGTTTGAGATGAAGTTGAGTAATGAAGAACCCATTTTATAATATAGAGGGGTTTTATTTTCATAAATAATAATTTAATTCATTTAAAGACATATCGCATTTAATGTCAAGTGGATCACCATTTGGAAGTAATGGAGAGTTGATTTTTTCTTATAAATAATTAAAAAAATTAACATGTTGTTTAATGAAATATTTTGATTTTCTTAATTTGTTTTATCCCATTTTACACATTTTACCATTGACAGAGTATCTCATTTTTTTCCCTATAAAATATTTTTATGCCTAAAAACAAAGTTTTCTATATAATAAAATTATAACATTGTGAATTCAAATATGAAATATTTTTTCCATTTTTTAATTCATATTGGTGGTAAAAAATGTTTTATCAAAAACATGGATAATTTAATAAATACATTATTTATAAAAAAACATTTTATATAGAAATTGAACATGAAATAAAATAATGTTTTCTGTTGAATTAAATTATATGAAATATTTTTACTATTAAGAATGCATTTTTTGTTACCATAAAATATAAAAAATTAAAAATGGATCCAAAGGAATAATTATTTAATGTAAAATGACAATAAATATAACATTTCATTAGAATAGAATATCACATTGTATATAAAATGTCAAATATAGTTACACAAATTCAAAAAATATTTTAATTTAATTATTTAACAATTATAAACTTGTTTCTCCATGATAAATTTTATATATTTCTTTAATTCAGGATGATTTCATAAAAGTTATGATATTCATAATTTTTTATTCACAATAAATATGGAAATCAACAATTTTAGAAAAATAAAATAAAACTACATTGATCATGTTTTTTAATTATTGATGTCGATCATGTGTATCAAATTGGGAAAACAAATTGGACACAAAAACCTCTCCATGCTCAAATAAATGACACTCATAATTAATTCTAATATTAAATTATGTAATTTATAAGTGTTTTATAATGTTTTAAAATTTATTTATACTTCCTAATTCATTGTAAAAAATTTGAAATCATATTTTATACATTTTAAATGTATGAAAAAAATTTAGTTTGTTGTTTCATTTGAATTATGTTATTCGTCAATATTTATTTAAGAAGAATTATATAAAAAAGTAAATCTTTATAAAGAATTTATTAAAACTAAAGTCTACAACATACACTGGAAATGTTAAATATGATATTGAGTTAACATTTGATTAATGTGTGTGATATAAAATTTTAAGGAATCTTAATAAACCAATAATGATTTGGAAATATAATCAAAATAATCTAATACATACTGAGGTATGTGATCTTATGTATTTTCATAGAACATTTTTCAATAATATTATCCTGTTGTTTATTTATGATTAAAATTTAATGTGTTGTGTCATATTGTTAAAGTCCATGTAAAAGGTGATTAAATGGATTAAATTATTTTGGTGGTTATATGAGAATGAATTATAGAGAACTAAAAATTTTCTTTGATCAGATATTGAAAGATATTACCACTTATATGAGTTTTAAAACTAAGTGATAAAGTACGAGAAAAATCATGTGGTTTCATCAATGATATAAACATCGAAAATTTATTGCCAAAAAATATATAATTTAATTGTGAAATCCATGAACAAAACAAGACACATTAGTTATGGAATTTTTAGTCTATATAAGAATGATCATTCAATATTGTGATTTATACATTGAACACGAATAGAAATATTCATCCAAAAAATTACACTATGCTAGATGTTTTATAGATTAATTATAGTGTTGAATCAATTTAGGGAGTTCATAAACTTGTGTTACATTATAAACAATGAAGGAATCAAAGAAAGATATTGATATTCCACTGGTGAAATTAATTTTGATGGAAAATTATTCAGTTTTAACTGATATATGTCCCACAAATAATTAAATAATATTTAGTAATGTATTAAAAATGGATTCTAGATGAAAAATATTTAAGGAGATTGATAAGGTCATATTTGATTGTGGTTAATTATGATGTTTAAAAAATGTATACACATCAGGATAAAACACATCAGCCCAAATTAATGAACATTCAAATGATGAATCTATAACACTTAAAAAAGAAAAAAAATGAAGGATTATAAATAAAAAATGGATGATCACGTAAAACCTAAAAAATCAGAGTCTGATAAAATTATATTATCCTACAAAGTATTCCTATAAGAAGGTAAACTCAATTTATGACACAAATAATATTTTTTCATATATCAATGACATGAAAATTGAGTTAGATAAGATCATTAAAAATAATTCCTAGGATCTTGTGGATAGTCGGAAAAATAACAGTTTCATAGAGAAAAAAATCCATATTAATAAATAATAATAAATATCGAAATGTTATGGCCCCAAAATAAATCATGATTTCTATATAGTGGAATGTATATTTAGACATAATTTATATTAAATAACCCTTAATATTGATCAAAAAATATGATTTGTTTTTTATATTTATTATCGTGGATTTATATAGAAAAAGGGACCTATAAAATTTAGGCCAAAAAATGTTTTAGAATGATGTAGATAATAAAGAGTCTCTGTTAAATAACTAGTAGGATTTCATATAAATTATGAGGATTCCAATGTTTATTGGTTTTAAAAATATTAATATAGATTTATATAGCCACCTAAATCATGGTATTTTAAAAAGGATATATTGTTCATAAATATGGAATATAGAATGAGAGGATTCAATCATAATCAATATGTAAATTAGTCAATGGAAATTGTTTTATTCATTGATCGTTTAAGATAATGACATCATAAGTGTTTGAATGTGGAATTAAATTATGGAGTTCATTAATTTTATGATCATAGAGTTTTTAATGTATATGATATGGGATCTGAAGAATTTATTTCTATTGTATTTTATCTAGAAATATTGGTATACATTTTTTACTTTTAAAAAATATGTATATTATTTTAAAACTTGTTCAATATACATGAAAAAAATTTATTTCTGCAATAATGATATGAATAATGATGCTATAAAAAACAAGGAAGGGAAACATTATATAGGGTGTGAAGAGTCTTTTTCTATCTCATGAAAAAAATTATATATAGTAATGAAAAATTATTGTATTAAAACATGAAATGTTTCCAAAATAATGAAAATAGAATGGTTGAAAATATATGACAAGGGTGTTATAATTTTTTTCCATGATAAATATGAAAATGATTTTATAATATGATCAATATAATTTCCAAAAAAATGATTTGAGAAACAATTGTTATTATAATAATACAACCAAAAATGTTTAAGGGAATCATTAAAGGGGATATAAAGATTCTTAATCATTCTCATGAAAACAAGATGACATATATTCTTAGAAACATTATTGTATTCCAACTTTAACATTATCCACAAAAATGAAAACAGTGTGGTTTACATGAATGTGATGGGGGAAGTTTGTGACTAGCAATATTATTGTTTTTTTATATCTTTGGGAATGACAGTTACATCTATTCTAAATGAAATGTGGATTGGTGAAGATATATTATTGATAGAAAACGTAAATTTTGTTATCCATTAATCATAAGAGGTAAGATCAATGAGTATCATTAAATAAATAGTATATTTATAGTTGAATCAAATTAAATACACACTAAAAATTAATCTCCACAACTATAATAAATTAATATTTTTAGAGGATCTCTTAGAAGTAGTTCATCTATCCATGATTTTCCTTTATCACTTCAAATATTAGTTAACAATGGCTAAGAATGTAGTACCCCATGTACATTCAAAACTCATAGACATGCACTATAGTTTCATTATGGAAACTTTTTAGTATCTAATTACCATTTTAGATCATGAGATTAATTATTAGTTAGTTATTGATATAATTTCAAAACCATTTCCCATACCCACAATTGAATATCCTCACAAAAACATTATTATTCTAGCACCTCCTACAACATGAGGTGGTTTTGATTTTTCCGACTACTAATGATATATATTTTCTTATATATAAGATATTATTTTTCTCTAAATATATAAATTGGTTAGTGTAGTAGTTGGGTGGAAATTATATCCTCAAGGATATTGTAGACTAACAAGGATATCCTGAAAAATATAGACATCATACCTGCAATCAATTATTTTATCTTCTTTATTTCATTGTATTTTCATTTATCTACACTAATATAAATTATTAATAGTTTTTTATTAGATTATATATAAATAATTTTTTTATGCAGAACACATTCAATTTAATTGTAACATGGGTGGAATTATTGAAAAATATTATTTCATAAGTATGAGTAGGGGTCAAAAATAGGGGTAAATAATTTTATGATATTTTAATATGAATGATCTATAAAAATAAAATATTGTAGAATTTTTAAACTTTTGGGTAATAATAGTGGATTTCATTTCACTTTGGAGTAGATTTTATGTCATTTGATACTTCCATGGGATTTTAGATTTTAATAGGAATCATTCAAACAATAGTAGTTAAATAATAAATACAAGCACATTGACATAAAAATATATGGGAACATATACTTAAGGATAATTGTATAATTTTATACTAAAATTAGAATGGTTGTGTTCATTATAAAATTTACTATTTCTAAGTTCAATAATTTTTCTAATGATATAAGAGTATATTTTTGTTTTGTTGATTTTTTTGGCCTCACCAATTTATTCTGATCCATGGAAAAACAATACTGCCACAGTGCATTAATGGTAAGGCTATGTTACAAAAATATTTGGATATAATGGTATATATTTCATTATTTATATGTTATAATGAAATAAAACATGATTTTGATATTATTTTTAAAATTATTTACACATGTTTATGTCTACAATTAAATGGAAGGAAATTCATTTTCCATGATTCTGGATGCTTTCTGATAACCTCATTGTTAGGGTAAATACTCTATGGTTAATACATGAAATTAAAAAATGGGATGTATTATTTGAATCTTTTTGAGGTGAATAATAAGTGATAATATATATGGTGTTGGAAAAATAGTTATCATAATATACTAAAAGAACACACTAGGGTAAAGTCAAGGAATGAAAATATAGTAAGGATCAATTGAGGCTTGTAGGGGGAAACAATAAGGTGTAAAATATATGGAATAACATTGAAGGTGATCTTGGAATAAAAGAAAAATTATTCAATTAAATTCTAATTATAGGGTATATGAATATATTGAAGGTGAAATGTGTTTTATATCATGTATAATTCTAATTATCTCATATAGTAGATATTGCATTTATATTTTCATGAAAGTATATAGGTTTTCTCAATAATATCATTAATATAGAATATGATTCTTTTTTATAAAAAATAATGTTAACTATGAAACAAGAATTGTGTATTATAATAAACACTGATTCAAGATCCTTTATCATGGAAAAATAATTTATCATTATCCATACAATGTAGGAGGAATAGTATTGTCCTATTTAGTTTTAGGAAAATGCTACACCTATGAAATATTATTTTCACTGTAGAGTGCATTTGTAACTATGCTATATGGAATAATCTAGATTTTTTATTCATAATTATTAAGTTAGATATATGATTCTACTACTACGATATCTTTATAGAGGAAGATATTGAAAATCATTTTTTAGTGGTGATTGTGATAGCATTATTTTGTACTCCATTAAAGGTTTTGTGGGAGTTGTGGTATGTCTTGATAAGATTTAATATTTTAGGTGATCATTGATTCATCATATGACCGTTCAATGATACTATTCTCAGAATCATGGGGATCATAATTGTATTCATATCGACATAGGAAGAATATAATAAAGAGAGATAATGTGATATAGATTCACTCTCATCTAATAATTCATGTTTTGTTCCCTAATATCCATATTTAGAATATTGATAAAAGGAAAGTAATGTTCCCCTATCAACCAACAACTTACTCCCTAGAATTTACCTGTGTTTATGGAGAGATAAAATAGATCTATTGAGATTATGGGCCGACTAGAAAGATCTTAGGTCAGGGGTTAGGATGGATATTGTTCATTCATAGTGTTAGGACATGATGAGATGTTGTGGAATTATTTTTTACATGAGTGTAATAGTAGTTTAGGAATTAAATAATTTTATACTTGAAATGTTATTATTTAGTAGATGAAATAAAAGTAATCATCAATTTTAATGTCTTTATAGAAGGAATGACATTAACCACAATAAAGTAAATACAGATTAATCCCCTAAATATAAATTACTACTAGGTAAATCTCAAAAAAAATTTCTCAACACGCGGTACATAAGGAAATCTATTGAGTGAAATGATTGATATTCCCGGACAATACATGGTAGATTTGGGTGTTTATGTTTTTACAATTATAGTTAGGTAGGGATTTTAGGTATTTAACATTTTAGGTCATTAGAGATTCAACAGATGTCCCTTGATAGAAAATATTCCTAAAAGCTTGGGGATCCTATTTGGATTCATATCGACCTAGGAAGAATATAATAATCAGATATAATAGGATATAGGTTCACTCCCCTACAATAATTTGTCTATTTATACATAATATCCACATTTATACCTCTAATAAAAGGAACTTAATATTACCCTATCAAATAATAACATACTCCCAAGAATTTACCATTGTTAAGGGAGAGATAAAATAGGTCTATTGAGATGATGGGTATGTTAGAAAGATCCCAGGTTAGGGGTTATGATGGCTAATTGTAATTCATAGTTTTATGGTATGATGAGCTGCTATGGAATTATGTGACACATGAGTGTAATAGTATTATTGGAATTCTTTAATTTATTACATAAATGGGAATTTTTTATTAAAAGAAATAAAAGGAAACATCAATGATATCCACCATTATATAAGGGATAAAATTAACAATAATAAATTCAATATAGATTCAACCCCCAAATATAATTTATTACTAGGAAAATCTCATTATAATTTTCCCAACACGTGGTACATAAGGAAATTTATCGAGTGAAATGATCAATATGTAGGGACAATATATGTGATATTTGAATGTTGAAGTTGTTAAGAATATAGTTAAATAAATATGAGATGATAGATATATAGTTTACAAGCGAATTGACACTATTATAATACAGTGTACACACAGTGCGGGTGGGTACACAATCGGAATCCCAAACATTATTCCACCAAAATGTTTTATACAAGATTTTATTCCATCATTTTCCACACATATCTATCATTTGGTTATTGTAAGGATATGTTTTGGATTGTTGACAAAGGAATAATATATCATTTTGTTTTTGAAAATATGGATATTATTTCACCATGTATTATTATTAATTTAACATGGTAGTTAAAAAAAATATAGATCTATTTCAGTATCACAGACCATACTATGATGAAGGAAACTAGATAGATATATAATAGATATATGTAAGACTATACTATTACATAGGTTGTTAAATATTCATGGATAATGATAAAGAAATGTATGGTGGCCCACATTTTTTTCAATCGTGAAGGGAGTTTGAAAATAAATTGTAAATATCATACTATTTTAGATCCATGTTTTTTGATTTTTGTCAGTAGACTGATCACATGATTTTTTTTGAAATAATTACATAAATAAAAAATGGGAATTGATATAAAAAGGGTTAAAAAACTTATTATAACATTCAGTATACAAAAATAGAAAGTAATTTTAATGAAAAAATGTACATGAAGAAGATCATTTTGAACAATTACAACATAATCTATAGAATGTTATTTTACTTTCCTGAATTTAATTTCTAAATTATATCCCTGTTTAATATTTTTATTCATTATACCAATTTATTTCACAAACATATTTGTAGAGGGAGATTCCATTGTTCAGTTCTTCTCCTTTTCATGTAATATTAAAACGTATCATTTCTATTGTTAATCCCTACTTTGTGTATCCACCATTTGTGTGTGACCCTAAGACTCTAATTTTTTGGTACATTGATTGAAATCCACATGTTCAGACTCTATATTATTCATTTCAATATCACACATATTTTTAATATATGATAGTTTTTCTTTTTTCTATCTAACATAATAAAAATATTCATTGTTATGAAAATAAAAAAATAAAAACATATTTCACCCCCACCCCATTTAGGGTGTATTGATCCATTATATGTGCTTATAATCGTCCATAAATACATCCATTTAATCAAATTAAAAAAATAATCCCCTTAAGAAAAATAAAGTTTTTTTTGCCATAATATTCTCTGAAGTCATTTTCATGATAAAATCATCTGTACTAGACTCGATTTGAAAAAATTCAATTTATTTAATTTGAGAAAGGGTATATATTGATGTCAACATGTAAAGAAGTATTTTATACACATGTTTTTTTCTCATCCTCAACTATAATCCTTGAAATATCTAACAATCAATTATTGATTAAGTTAAAATTTTATTATAGTATGATGAACTGAGCATGGTTATTGTAATATAATAAATTTTTTGAATATTTTATTTTTTTTATATATTCCTTTAAAAAAATATAGTTTCATTTATATGTGGTAGATTATAATTCATGAAAAAAAAATTGGAAAAATATTCATGTTATTGTTCAATAGAGAATATTGGAATGTTGATATTTAGATGGACTGAATGTTATTTATTTATAACTATGTTTTACATTGTAATATTCTTTGAGTGTGGTGGGAATAAATGTGACACACAATAGTTATTTTTAATATGGATATTTTTTGAATTTATTTTTATATACAAATTTTTTTAATGTTTTGGCCGAGAATTATAAAAAATAAGAATTTTTTCATATTTGATGATTATTTAGAATAGATTAATATTGATGAAATTTGATTCGGTGTGATCAATTTTGTCAGGTAGGATCATCATCATAGTGATTGAAAAATATATAATGTACCTAAAAATATTATTTATCATGTTATTGAAACAAGTATAAAATTGACCTCAATCCTACTTTCTCATATTCTAGATGATATCAACTGGAGGTGATTGTGCAATATGTATAGCGGGAGACTATACTCTCTAGTACATATTAACTATTTTAGAAGAAAACATGAAAAAATTATAATATTATTAAACTTCAATAGTTAAATGTGAATATTAAAAATTGATATGGAATAATCTAACCATGCTAGGTCATATATAATGCGTTACTAAATATCATGTATGAGTCAAATGGATTGGAAAATATAAAATAAAGACTCCAAAACATATCACCAATTCCATACTCGGTCTCCTCTACATCATCAAATCGCAACATGAAATTTAAAAACCATGTTGAGGTCACCTTTCCCATGTCCAGACATATATACATTAAGTCTTCATGGAAAAAATGGAGGTCTAAAAATGTGTGTGTAATACGAAGTAAGACACCACCAAAACTATCTAAATGAATTTATTTAGGGTAATAGTTCATTGTATGGTTTGAGATACACATAAATTAGTTCATATATAAAATATATAAAATAAAAATAAACCAAAATATCCTTGATCTCGAGGTTGACACTTGAGGTCAGCTATTTCTAATATGGCATGATGCCTTATGTCTATATCAATACTAACCATAGAGTATATGAATATTTTCTAGAAAATGACTAATCAACCATTTTTCCTATTACTTTATCCAAGGTGGAGTACTTGGACATGGGCGAATTATATATTCCAATTATTAAAGGACCTTGTGACGATTCCATTACTATGACAACGTACAAACATAGTAGACTTCATACCCTGCGAGAATACCCATTTTAGGGAAAATTTAACATTTCATATGTTAATGAAAACATTTTTTTAATAAATTCAAAATTTATAAAAATGAGAAACATGGTAACTATATTCCATATTCATTTAATCATTTCAATTACCAATTACCTCAATAATTTTATTTAAATAAAAATTTTTCTTTATGAAAATTACTAGTTTAATATCATGATTCAACAACACATAATCTTTGTGATAATTATAATTTAGATTACAACTATAAAAAATTAACATTTTATATATTTATACAAGTTGAAAATTTTAATTTCAAACCCATAGGGTGACATGGGGTTTAATGATCTATCCAAAGGCCATCCCACAAATCTACATTAAAATTATAAGGGAACCATGTCCATAAATTCAGGTTCAAACCCATGGTTTTGGATATGAACACATCTCTATGGGTAAAATATATAGTGGTAACATTAACAATGGACGTGACCATACATGTAGGAATATTAAGAATTTAGACTCAAACTATATAAGTGAATTATCATTAAAAGTAGTTGTGATCATGGATTCTTAGTGTGATCACACAAGTTTCATGTACATAAAAACCAAATCACACCTTTGGGTGATGTTTTAGACCTTCTACAACAAAATAATAGAAGAAATATCCATAATTCACAAGTATTAATCAATATAAAATACCATGTTTTCTTATGAAAAAAATGGACACATAATGATAAATCATGAAGAGAATGAACATGAAAGGAAGTGAGAGGAATTCATCAATTCCAAACATGGAATACATATTCATGATCCTCATATAGAACAATGGATCATGTTACCAGGAGTAGGTGTTTGAGAATTCAAGAAACACTGGAAACATATATATAATTTTTTAATGCATTTGGTATAAAGGAGGGGGTTGAAAAATAAATGGGGGTTTTATGAAGTAGAAATACAATTTAAATTTAATGTTTTAACGCCACAATAACACCACCAACTCTCCACAAGATACCATAGATGAGTTAATCATATTTGCCAAAATATTGTACCCATATAATCTCATTTTTCATGTAAGTCACATTCCTGATGGTGGGTATAAAATGATGGAGGATGGGCTTCTTATTGAATTACCTAGCTAATGCATCATCAATTGTCTGGTTGATGCAGTCCACTAGTTAGCTGATGGAACATAAGTATTCCATCAACTAAATAGGACCAATATTTATTGTAAGAATTCTCCTTGTATTCTCAAGATAACAACATAAAATATATTTTCACAAGGTATAATCATTATTATATATAATTCAAGTAGATCCAATAACAAATAAATTATAATATACCATGAATAAAAAATGATGTCTTACAAACTCTTCATAATATAAAATTTTCTCCAAAAGCAGTTCCCCAAAGCATTACTGAGTGGTATTGTTGAAAAAATATAGATACTGCACACACATGTAAAACTCCAACTCCAAATACTTCTGTTATACATTCTCTTGCTTCAACTACACACACAATAAGGGTATAACCATTCTTTGGAAATTCAACTTTCTATTTTCTCTAGTATGGATTAGATGCTCCTCAAAGGACCCATCAACAAAAATCTTAACATCCAAATAATATATCACTTTAAAAGGATTGCGTGGAAATATCATACTTTTAATCACATGATACACATCATACATAGAAATATAAAATCACAAAAGATTTAAACAGTACACCATTGGGTCGATCCCACCCAATTTCTACAACATAAAAATAAAAATGTGTTCTATGTTTCGCTATATCCAGATAAAGTATTTCCCCATACCTAGATACACAATTCAAAACTATTTTTGACCCATTTAAAATCAATATGACACATACAATGTATATTATAACGTTTATACCAACATTTTAGGATTTACAATTAGTTTTTGAAAAATTTAACATGATTTGATGTATAATATATGAGACTAGGTCAAACGAGCACTAACTCTCGAACCTATAACTAACACAAGGGATAGTAGAACAACCATCAGTATAAATACTCAAAAAGACCCATTGGAAATGATGAATGACAGATATCATTTTCATAAACTACATATATTCAAAGTTATACTATTAATAACCTTTGATATTCATAACATCAGATCACAATGACTTTTATTGAATATGAATTATCTACTTATATTTTATGGAATTTTGTGCACGATATGATATGAACAATAAATTTTGTGACCCATGGGCATTCTAAAGTATCTTCTAAAATGGTATATAATGTTATGGATCTCTATTAGAATATATACTATGTTAAAAACCATGAAACTAAACTATTTCTTAATAATATATGTTACCAAGATCATATAAAGTAAAGGACTATAAAAAAAATTAAATGGGATGCCTAATTCAATTAAATAATAAACATCGACACTAATTTTTTTTCAAAGTCTTCGTAGTTGAGAATTTAACGAATCATATTGTGATATCATCCCACATTCTTTCAAAAAATGTCGAAAGATATATAAACCTAGTAGGTTTCCTGCTCACTCTTCTCCAACTATTTAGTAACACATCAAACCGTGAAAACCATTATCAATTTCCCCATCCACAGCCTCCATTATTTATATTGAATATTATGAAACATATTTTCCAACCATGTATTCTCCACCCATTTTAATGCATGGAATTCCCTTGTCAACCCCTTTTACTAGCTCATAGAAACTTAAATATGGTTATGAATAAGGAAACCATAATAAAAATCTATGAACCATCCCAATAGTGTTTCCCTGACACATATTTTTTCCATATGGGGTAAACATAATTTATTATAAAATTGCCTCATCATATTTTCTTCATGGTGATTGATAAGAAAAAATGATAATTCTAGATCTTCTCACAATAGTATCGTATATTTTCAGAGATGTATAGAATCAATAAATTACTATTTAAAACATTTATTTTTCTATAATAATAGTGATTAAGAGTTTAAGTAATGGTATAGGTGAATATATACGTTTTTAGGATCATTGAGGATGGGTTTTTAGAGAAGCATCATGATGCACACAGTTGGATCAAGGTTAGTAGTTACCATGTAACTCAACTGTGATAACTATATATATAAAGGGAATGGATTGAAAAACCATTAAAGGGAGGGTACCCAACCTTATAAAACAGTGTAGGTATGAAATATAGATTAAACAATTGGTTTTTGTGTGATTTTTAAAACCATGTTCCTAACCATGAAAAATGGGATACATAAGGTACAATGATAAAAAATGGTTGTTTCATGGTTTTTGAAACCATGTGGACATAAAATTCACCATATAAAAAGTGGGGGAATTGAAATTTTCCCTCTATAAAATAGAATATTGTTTATCTTTAATTAATCCCAAAATCATATAGTAGATCCTACCCCTCATTTAGAGATTCATCGTCTTCTCAATCCAGATATTGATATAACCTCTCAATCGAGAGTCCAAATCACAAACTATTTGTCATGTTGGATATCCATCGGTAATTTATAAAATCCACTTTAATATATTCTTTGGTTATATATCCATTGGATATGGTATGTCTTTATGATATAGAATAAACAATGTTTAGGGAATACATCTATATCTATGATTTCTACCATTGTAGATAGAATATGAACCTGATATAAGATAAGGAGTCATCTACCATGATTTGATAAGTGGTCTAGTTATTTTCAAATAAATATATTGATTTTTATATTATTTTTTGTCATGAAATAAACCAAAAATTTGGTGGGATTTCACATAAATTTCTAACAAATTAAATGAATTGATTTCAATGTGGGTATTGTAAAGTGACATCCCAAATTTCATTATTTTTTATGGATGTATAACAAATGTAATGTACAGATTTCTCTCCTATACTGGATTATTTCACAATTTTATTCCCTCACTAATTCATTGAGGTACCTTTTAAGAGATTTATAGTTTACTACTATTATAAATCTAAAAAAACTGATACCAAATCATCATTATTGGTAGGATACTACTTAGTTTCCAGATCTCAAGAGGGAATTATAGGATTTAGAATCATAATGATTTATCCGACATAGTACATCACAGTAGAGTTTTCTGATGCTTTTAATTAAGGTGATGCATATAAACTTTAGGATTTGTGTGCATTACCAAAAATTGAACGAGTCAACAGATAAGAATATGTATCAAATAACTCATATAGGTGACCTCTTTGATCAGATATATTGTGATCGAGACTTTACAATGATCTATTTGAGATTAGGAAACCATCAATTATGGGATAAATATTCGGATATACCATGCACAACATTCCACAGTTGATATGTATTTTATGAGTATTTGGTTATATTTAATGGTCTCATGAATATGGATGATATTATTATGGCTTTGATGAATCATGCTTCGAACCAGTATATGTATTATCTAGTGGTAGTTTTAATGGAAATTATTATTATATACTGTTGAGTACATTGATTGAACACTAGACATATGCTTTCCTCACAATGTTACAGTTATTTAATTATCGGTATTACATCTCGAGTCACATCATCTTAGTGTTATGAGTATTAGTAGACCCATAGGAGGAGAGAGCTGTAGTATTGTTTGAGCATCCAAAGAATGATTTTGAAATACAATGCTTATTATGGATAAAAATTTATTATAGTAATTATATAAAGGATTTATCACCCTTTTTATATGTTATGATTGGGTCAACTTGGATGTGCACCAAATTTATAGGCTTGAAAAAATGAGAGAAAATATGCAAGGAGCTGAAAGGATGGTTGACTTATGTTCCAATACTGATTCTTCTAGTGAACGTAAGATGTTATATGGTTAACTATGATGCTTTAGTCAGTATTATGATATCTCTTATAACTTTAAAAGATCTAGCAGTGGTATATGGGACTCTAAAATTAATACATCCTAAGAAGAATTACCCAAAATACAATATCAATTTTGTAGTTGTGGTATATTTCATGAATTACTAGAGATAATTGGTTTTTGGAGAGACATTTTTGGTAAACATAGACCAAAAAATACTCAAACATATATTCACTCATTGTGATTGGAACTACATCCCACAATTATGGGTAGTATACATATAGTGGTTTGACATTGATATTGCATATATTTCTGGGAATAGAAATGAAGTTGACGAAGTGAATCTTAATGACATAGACACATGATGTTCTATAGACTAGTAGTGACTAAATTTTGGTGGAATGTTTTCCTGAGTTGCACATGGAGGTGTAATATAGTTTTTGGTAGGATTTATAAGGGTCATTATACATGAAATCATTACATTGGATAGAGTAAAGAAGAGGCATCTTTCTAAACATGAAAAACAAGTCACAAGTTAGATTTTTTAGAGGGCCCACCACATTGTTAGGTATTTTAATGGGTTGAGATCATACACATTCATGGGTGTGTTTAGGTTCTAACATACATATGTGAGGATTTTTTCGGTCGTATCATTTATCTTTAGAGGAAGTACATCCCAGTCTCACCATGTTGTACCATAACATATGCCGCTAGTATTAGTTTATGGCGATGAAGGTTGAGCACCAATACATAATGGTAATTTTAAGGATATTACCCAATAAATTATAGATACAGGAATATGATTACGGGTATTTTTCAATATGACTACCGAAATCCCCATGACACAGTTAACCATTATTGGTGATTGTTGATATAGTGATAATGTTTTCCTCCTTTTTATCTATTCATGAGACTATTTCAAGGGACAACATTGAGATAAAATATATTAGGAATATCATAAACCATCATTTTGTTCCACTTACCATCATATTAGATAAGGAACTGTGATTGATAATGTGGTTATAACAAAGGTTACAGAAGGATTTCTGATCATAGGTACATTTGATTACAGACTATTACCATAAAATAGAAGGGAAGTCTAAGAATACGAAATTATTGTTTTTGGAAATGATCAAATCATGATTTATTTATTTTGGAGGTTTATAGGAGAATCACATTACTCATTATGATTTTTTTATAATAAAAAAATCCAAGTGACCACAGAGATTGCTCCTATGGTGGCCCATTACATTAATCCTTTCCATTCACCCAAGTTCATCTGAAAGGATAGAGAGGTAGTGCTAGTATGATATGTTTTTGTTTAGAAGATATTAGTGTATGTACAACATAACTGAAATTTAATGGATATAACTTAGTATAAGAAGGATACTTATATGGATAAAAATCGATGACCTTGAATGTTTGAGGTCCTGGAATAAGTCTTTTTGTGTGTTTGATTTGACTAAGACATCATTGGATTTGGTAGCATGGTATGATATCATCTCAATTCATATTTTGTTTTGAGGTTCTATAGAGGGTCATTCCAATGGCTTATTAGATTTTACTTCATCAGAGATATAGGGTTACAAAAGGAATTTTTCACATTTCTTCAACTAAATGGTTAGTATAAAGATCTAAGTCATGTTCGGTATCCTAAAGTGGTTGAACTGGTGGATGATTATTTATTTGAGGAGAATCATATACGTATCATTGATCATAGTATGAAGGATATTTCTAGAATATATATTAATTTAGTATAGGTGATGTGGCATAATATCCCTATAATGGATGAGACATGGGACTTAGAGGCTCCTATAGGTTCCTAGTGTTTAGATTTATTCATAGACATAGATGGACCACACTATGAAGGGAAACATAGGGATTAATAATTTGGAGTATATGTGGTCGAATAATCCAAGATTTTTAGAGTTATATATTCATTAAATTACAATTTAAAACTATATTTTTTTGTAATAAATGTTTTTAATAGTTTTCTTAGAAGGAACATGTGCTACATGGTTCATAGAAAATTAGTTTTTGGAGAAGAAATTTGAGGTGCACGGTTGGTACATGGTATGTAGTAACCTTGGGACTCAACACTCTAACCCATATATATGAGGATCATCATTTCATAAACAATGATATAGAGGACCCATGACCATGGAAAATAGTGATTGTATGCTATAGAGCCAAAACAACGTTTTATGGTATGGTTTGTCCAACTGTGAACCTAAAAGTGCGAAAGGGGTGGACTAGGGACAATGAGAATTATTGGTTGGTGTATAGTTTGGAGAACAGTGCAACCAAACTATTCTCCCATTAAAAATAGGGGAAATTTCCATTCCATGAATGTTTATTTATAATGTTCTTCTCCCTTTTTATTTCCCAAAAGCACAATGCGTCTCACCTAACTAATTTATAGCATCCTCCAGTTCTCATGCTTGGAAAGAAGCTTGACTATCATTTGTATGTCAGAATCACATGTTGTTTTCCTTGTTGAATAGCCATTGGTATTTTCATTAATACTCATGAATCATTTCTTTTTCTATCTCTCAATATGGAACAAATAGAATGTTTGTTATAATTTGTTCTATTTTCTTGGTTTTCATAATTTATATGATTTATCAAATTCATGCATGAATAAAAAGATGTTACTAGATGATGAGTCACATAATAAGATACGATAGGCTTTATAGTTAAATTTCATTGAAATATAAACATTTATATTATGTTTTTTCATTCTATGTTTTTTACTATCTATGAAAGTCCTCCTAAATATAGAATTAAGGAAAAATGGATATCAAATTTTTTTTGGATAGTCCTGTCAACCTAAATTCACCCTCGGGGAATGTCAATCTCGACTGTAGCCACCCCTATGGGGGTGTCACATTAAATGGACAATGACCATTTCATATTGAAAATAAATCATGACACCAATTGAGGTGTGTTGAGTTTTACATTATGAATAAAATTTAATTTCAATTAAAAAATGGAGAAACATAATCCCATGATCCTAATGCACTGTTACATGATATATATTTCTTGATATATCCTTATAAATTAATTTTAAAAAATTAATCATGTGATTCTTTAAATGATATTTGTTTATCTATATCCCATTACCATCCATAATATAATTTTGAGGGTGAAAAAATGGTTCTGTGCTAGAATTCCTGGGTTGGGATCATCAAGAATAGTAATATAAATGAATTATTAATGGATTATGTCGCACTAGGGTTGATACATGGATTCTTATGGATAATTCATTTGATGGACTCACTAGGGAGATTAATTTTGAATTATTCAATGATAAATATTTTATTTCCAATGTGGAATACAATGGATGGGCTTAGAGGGAAATTTACTTGTTTTTTCCATGAGTGATACCTAGTTCCCCAACCGAAATACCATTTACATGCTATGTGGGAAATTTGTTTATATGATGACTTGTGTGATACATGGGTTCCAATGTGTAATTAGATGGGTTGACACCAAGGGTTATGGGTTCTTATAGTATACATGGAGTGATAATTGGGTTCCATATGTAGAATTATTTGGAAATGAATAGGTTTCCAATTTAATAAATTTCTTGTCTTAAATGATTAAAAACATAAATAAATTTGGTCAATGTTTTTTAAACATGACAACCTAAATGTTCATCTTTGTTAAAATAAAATTTTAATGAGATTTATTGAACCTCATATAACTACCACCATATTGGGATTCCTACTTGGATAAGGTTAATTCCCAAACATATTAATTTATGTTTAAAATTTACAATGATTTGGTACATTCTCAGATAAGGATGAAGAATATAGTGTCGTATGGGTGTCCAAAAGGAAACTCAAACTGAAATGGTAATTAGTTTATTACCTTTTTATTATACATGGACATTGTTCATTATATATTCAAAGAATTTATAATACATGAATATGATGGTGGTGGCATACTAAGGTTTACTCACACCCTTTATGGGCCTTGGTCTTGTACCCAGAGAGTCTTTATTGTATAATTTATAGACATAGGAAACAATCCATGTATGGATGATATATTTTCTATAAAAAGATGGTGTATAAGATAAGTATATATAGTGTATTCTCATGATTCTATTGGAGATAGATTTTGGAATTTTTTTCTATTTTTTGAACCATTTATTATGATGATACTTCTATATTCTCGGTGTATCCCATATTTTGTATATCATATGAATAGAAAATCATTTTTATATGTTACTGGATCTGGATCTCTTTATTGTTGATGTTTCCTAACTGATTATTAATATTTCTGGAGTTTTTATTATATGGTTATATTATCTTTTATAAGATGATTTATCTATTATCTACCATTGTTCTATATTATGACTTTATTTCATAGTCTCTAAACCATACCATCATATTCCATCACTTAGCTTCTGATATATGTGGAGGATCGATTGAGTCCATGTGGATAACCAGGGTTAGTTACATATGTGTGAACTGTGTCTAGAATTCCACACTCTCCCCTGAGATTCCATAAAACCCAGAATAAATTCTGCAATGGGTGACGTCATCCACCACCCATAACCAGATTCTTGTAATATATGAGTATTCATCTTCTAATATAAGTAATTTTAAATGAAATTTCCCTATTCCAGAATATATTATATATTAATGTAAAAATAATTTTTATAAACCCTCCATCCTCTAATAATGAAGGATCTTTTATTTTTATTAGAAGATGTTATTCGAGGTATTTTAATAGGGGTAAATCGCGATTCACTAATCCAAAATAAAATGTTTCCATATTCATAGAGTATATACTACCACAACTAACTCTAGGTGAAGAGTGGGATACTTCCACTCATGCGGTCTAGTCTATATTGAGATATAATAATCCACATTATTTATTATAACATAACTAATTTAAAACCATATTTTGATGTGTCACAATACAAAATGTACTATTTTACCAACATAGGTAATGATAGGATAAGTGTTGAGGAAATAATGATATTAAATTCCTGAAAATCCTTTAAACAAGATTCATAAAAAAACATAACAATCCTTTTATGGACATCCAGTGCATCAAAACTATCTATTAAGAGAAATATTTGATGAATTAATGATAATAGACTTTAAATAAAATAAATATCATGACCATAAAATGTTCTTGGGTCATTCCTTTTATATAACTAGCTAAAATT
Source organism: Viscum album (assembly GCA_963277665.1). Taxonomy (NCBI): domain Eukaryota; kingdom Viridiplantae; phylum Streptophyta; class Magnoliopsida; order Santalales; family Viscaceae; genus Viscum; species Viscum album. The sequence goes on from OY728151.1 coordinate 1,531,520,922, forward strand.
CACAGAGTATACTAACCCTCTATCATATGAGATAACATGTCCCAAAATTCACACCTTGTCCATCAAGAATTGGCATTTAGACTAATTTGGGTATCTAAATGTTGTCTTTGAATACATAGGATAATGCCAAGATAATGATCAAACTCATATCTATATTTAGATTATAAAATTATTTCATCGATAAAAAGAACCAAAAATAGATCCATGTATATCTGGAGGATATAATTAATAAACGACATAAATATTACTAGTACATTCATTAGAAAAAACACTGTTACAAAAAATAATCCATGCCATTATTAATCCTAAAATAGTCCCTATTGGGTATTATGGCATCACCATAGACTGATGGTATATTGACATCAATTAAACCAAAAATATCATTTTAGAACCTATAAACTGATCAAATATATTTTCATTGTATGGAATTGGATATCGATTCTTGACAATCATCTTGTTCATCCTATAGTAATCAACATATAAATACAATGTTCCATATGACTACATTTAAAATATCTTAGGAGATCCCCACTATGATGTACACGTCTAAATGAATCCATTTTCATCCAAATCATCATACTAAATTTTCAAAACCATATTTGTAATGACTTAATATTTTATCAAATGAAAATCCTTTTGATCCAATTAAATATCATAATATGTGAAATTATTATATAACATATGCACTTATTTTTTTTTTTGTTTCTGGATTCTAAAATTTCAGTATGAATTGTGACAATTGCAAATATAGACTTTTAATAGTGATCACATGATTTGTACAAATATAGGGATTTAACAAATCCCATTTACTAAGACAAAAGAAGTGATGACCTCATCTAATAGACTTGACCCATAAGAAGCCCATTTGTCGTAGCTTGGAATGGGGGTGGAATCATTGGGCTTCACTATTGACCATGACCAAGTCGTGCTTCAACACGTGAAGCTTGAATGGAACTGACTATGGGAGAAGTGAAAGTTAATAGAGATTACCACCCAAGCGATTTATCCGATCCACCCCAAGAGTCTGTCACCATCGCACACCTTACCCTTCGGTCCTATGTGGGACTTATAAGGGGTTATGTAACAATACCATAGATCAATGATTAATCACAATTTTTTCTATGTAATAAATAAAATACTTTTATTTTATTATTTTTACATTGTAAATAGTTTTTTAAGTAAAAATAGTATTTTTAGTTAATATTTAATTAAGAAATAAATTTTTGTGAATTAATGGATTTTTGAATTAATTAATATTTTAATAAAATAATATTATTAATGTACTTTTTATTAAATATATATTATTGTATAATTGTTATAATACAATTTCAATTTTTATTAAGGTTTGAAATCTATTTTTTGTAAATCCCATTATTTTTTTATAAATTTTAATTTTAATTTTTAAAAATAAAAATTCACATATTTAAGAAATAATTTATATAAAATGGATATTATTTTTGGAATCATGATGTTGAAATTATTCATTTGTGATTTTTCATTATTTTCCAAGGCATTCTCATTTTTGGGTAAAAATTAAATACCGTTTAAATATATAATTTGATTTATGACATCATAATGACCCAATAGTGATGTAATAAAATAAAATAAACTTTATGTTCTACCAATATATGTTATAAAATTAAAACAGTGTGATTGTAGATTTTTTTAATTATTTTACAAAGCAATAGTGGACCCTTTAAGACTTATAATACATTTTAGCTTTTTAAATGGATTTCCTTAAGAGTGTGACTCCCCTCCACATAAGAAACCCTATTATTTTAAGAATTTGGGACATTGGAATTATAAAATATTATTTTACGCTACCCTATAGAAAAAAACATGGGCAAAAACCATGTGCTGGTTTGTGGTTTTGATTAGTTTAATGTGTGGTGTCCCAAACCTAAATAATAATGAATTTCCTCTATATTCCAATATAAAACCACCCAAGCTCCCAATTCCTCTTTACTAAATGCTTTAGAGTTTGTGAAATCTTTTCCCTCCCCTCCATGGAATCCTTCCAAGGTGCCCCAATCTACAAAAAATCCTCTATCAAGCCCCTCCCAAGCCTTTGGGATCACACTTCCATGTAAGGGTTTCATTCCTTTCTCATTTTATCCAAGTTTCATAATATTGTTATTTCTTTTTATTTTAAATTATAAATTATTGGACTCTCCTATTTTGATAATCCAAAATAATGTTTGAATACTGATCATGATATATCATGCCATTTGCTAATCCTTTTTAATCTGTATTCATAATATTTATCCTGAACAATTTATATTTTTAGTCTCATGACTTTGTTGAATCAGATTATAGTTTACATTTATCTAAGTATAAGTTCACCATTAAAGTCAACTTGTAAGAGCCTTTTGTTCAATGTCACCATTATAGCTCACTTTTACTCTAGGTCACTCTAGGATACTGATGCTTGAAGGTTACCATTGAAGATCTTCTGTCACTGTTATAAGCTACCAGTAGAAGGTCACTGTCACAATTCTACCATTGATCTGCTTATCAAATCAGACATACATAGAGTCATCATCACAAGGTCACTACTGTGAAAAGGCTTCTGTTATATGTCCACTGTCAGACACTTTCTCCAGTCATCTGTTGAGAGCTTCACTGTTCAAGTCTACCGCTGATCAAGTTTACTGATCGAAGCCTACAGTTAATGGTCTACTATTGAAGATCTACTGTTATACAGGGTAACAGCTACCGATACAAGGCATATACTGATACAAAGTCAACCGTTACAAGTTTACAGACAAAGAGATACCTATGAAGGATGAGTGTTAACCAATCACTTCTACTCAAACTCTATACGTTGTCAATATTAGTATTATAATACTAACAGTTATTTTTTATGATTTTAATGCACGTTCTAGTAATTAAGGATGTTGTTGGATTTTCGAGAACCATACCTCGTACCTATAAAAAGGTAATCATTCCTATTGACTGGAGATGAACATGTATAAAAGGGATCCTCGAAGATGAACAAAAAGATAGAGAGTAGTATATCCATGCATACACGAACCAACCTGATGATACAAAAAAGAATTACATTCATAGAAGAAGATGGAATGCTACATATTGAATCCGAAGAGCCTGAACATTCCATGAGAAAAAGAGATTATGACCCAACAAGATGATCATCTCTACATATGGACGTCAGAACCTGGAAGTTGCGACACTCGGTTTTGGAGGCAACTTGTAGAGATGGACAAAAAATTCATATCCTTCATTCCAACGAGTCCAGAGCTGATATGCCAAAACATAGTGCTTTCTAAACTTCTTTAAAATAACTTTATCTCTATTGTGTTTAAGTATATTACATTTGTGAGTATTGTGTCTATCATACACACACTGACTCTTTTGGTTGAACTGAGGGATACTAAAAATCCCCATAGCAAACTCTATTCACATTTACTTCCCATCCATTACTGTGGAAGAAGACTAGTGTGGCTTTGTAGTTTATTTTCCCACGTAGAACTATCGTAGAGGTTGCAAAACATGGACAGTTTGTGAAAACTATTGTAGAGCCCGAAACATACTGTGTATTATTTTTAATATAATTTCTTGGTGGCAGATGATCACCAAGTGGAGAGGACTAGGACTTGACCTAAGACTGAACCACTTGTTTAAATTGTTGTATTCATCTTTCACTCACTCTGTTTTACATTTATCCGTTTCATATATTTGCAAGGAAAGAAATATGTTTTTACATTCACTCTGATCGTTAGTTCTGGTTAGTGTGTATATGTGATTCATTTAGTAAACTTGTTTCAAAAGTCAAATTCGTACCCATATTGATCCCAGTGAGGAGTAATCAACCTTTGAGAAACCTGTTGAACAATAAGTCACTTATATCTCTACTTCCTTAATTAACTGGGTTGTTTTTATTTTGGGTATTTTAATCCTAAATGTTTTTAATAGAAATTTTAATTGGAACTCAATTCACCACCCTCTTGAGTATCCACTCGGACCAACATTTTTTTTCATAGGTTTCATTATTCGTACCATCAAACCAGTTTTTCAAGGTTTTCAATTTCTTTTCAACTATTATTATAGTTGTATGTTAAAGATCTCAAAATTTCTGTTATAACTAAATTTTCAGTACTTTTATCTTTTATTTTTCTATGGATAACCGAGTTGAGGGGCTGCTACTAACATACCACCTTTCTTTAAAGGAAATAATTATGGTCAGTAGAAATTGAAAATGAAAATGTATCTTGAAAGTTTAGGACCTGAAATTTGGGATACAATTGAGGAACAACATTCATTACCTGCTACTACTAGGGATACAAGGTCTCAATTGACTATAAATAGTTATAATAATAATTTTATAGAAATGAATGCCTTATACTGCACTTTGGGTGATGAAGAGGTTAACCGAATATCTTCCTATAAGACTGCTTTGGAAATTTGGGATACTCTGGCCATTTCTTATTAAGGAACAACCAATGTTAAAGAAATGAGATTAAATACGTATACTATTAGATATGATAATTTTAAAATGAAGCCTGATGAATCAATCTATGAAATGTATCTCAAGTTAAATGAGATAGTAAACACCATGAATCTGCTTGGGAAACTAGTGGACAACACAGACCATATCATGAGGCTGGTTAGATTTATACCTGACAGATGGAGAGGCACTTCTGTATCAATCCTAGAATCATGTGACATCTGCAAGATACCTGTAAAGGAGATAATTGGAAAACTAATGATGTATGAATAAGTTATTAAGGTGAATCATGAAATAGAAGAAGAACCAAGAAAGAAGTCAGTATCATTCAAGAATTCCGCCTCAAAAGTCAAAAGCAAAGAAAAAGTTCAAGTACTTGTAGATAGTTCTACAAGTGAAGAGTCAAATTCAAGTAGTGATGAGAAAATCGCACAACCTTCCAGAAGATTCAAAAGATTCTACCGAAAGAAGAAATTTTTTAGGAAGTGAAACTTCAGTGGAAAATATAATTATAAAGGACAACAGAAGAAATACAGGAAGTGGAAGGAGAATACTAGTGAAATAGTATACTATGAATGTAAACGTAAAGGTCATGTGAAAGAAGACTGCCCCATGTTGAAATTCAAGAGAAAATTTGAGGATAATGGAAAAAAGTTATAAAAATGCTATGAATGAAACATGGAGTTATTTAGAAGATTGTTCGAGTGAATCTGATGCTTCAGACTCACAACAAAACAAACATGGGAATCTATGCTTTATGAAAGATACATCAGAGGAAACAATTAATTACCTTGTGCATACAACTTATTATAATAGAAAGTCTCCTAATGATGAAGATATGACTAAGGATGAATTATTTGAAGATTTTGAAATTCTTGAGGGTACTTTTAATGAACTCAAGAACCAATATAAGTCATTAAAAAGAAAAATTGATTTAAATGCCAATTTCAAGTCAAATATAGACATAGAAAAATGGAAATTTTCTATGCTGCTAATGGAAAATACAGAGCTAAAATTATCTAATGGATAGTTAGGAAAGTATCTTGAGAAGTTCACTATTGGTAGGGATACCTTGACACAGTTTCTAGGAAAACATATTGTTCCAAAGTACACTACTAGTCTAGGATATCAGCCCGGACAAAGCCAAATTAGAAAAACCAAATTTGTTCCATAAACTGGACAGTTCGCTGCTAGTTCTAGTTCTGGACCATCATTTGAGAAACTATTTTCTAAAGGACCTAAAAACATATTTATGTCTAAGAACATTCTTTTTGATTTTAGAAAACCTATAAAGAAAATATGGGTTCCCAAAGTTATACTTGCTAACCTCTCTGGACCCTAGAAGATATTGGTACCAAAATTACCCCATGCATAATCTATTTTTCAGGGTAATTGCTTAAAGAGTTCATGTAATACTCTATGGTACATGGATAGTTGATGTTCAATACATATGAAAGGATAAAATTCTTTCTTCAAGAGTCTAATTAATTTTTATGGATGGAATGTCACCTTTGGTGATAATGTAAAAGGGTAAATCGTTGAATTAGGCCAGATTGGTAACCCTATTACAATATTAAATTATAAAGTACTTTTTGTTGATTGATTAATGTACAATTTACATAGAATATCTCAGTTATGTGATTATGGATTTAATGTTAAATTTGAAAATGTTGCATTCCACGTTTTGAATTCAAAAAATGATTTAGTTTTCACTGCCTGTAGAAATGAGAATTTATATGCTATTGATTTAAATTACTTAGCCAAACAAAATGTTTGCTTCCTAAATGCTTTTCATAAAAAATAATGGTTGTGGCATAGAAGGTTAGGACACTGCAATCTTCATTCACATAGGAAGCTATAGAAGAAGAGTTCATTTAGAGACTTACCTAAATTAGAATACCCACATGACAATGTGTGTAATACCTGTCAAAAGGGAAAAGAACACAAGGTTTCTTTCAAACCAAAGAAATATGTTTCAAATTCTCAACATCATGAGTTGGTTCACATGGATTTGTTTGGACCATCATGATTTTCATGCTTAAATGGGAAGCACTATGTTTATGTTCTTATAGATGACTTTTTTAGGTATACTTGGGTATACTTTCTATCTTACAAAAGTGATTTTTGTTCATACTTTATCAAATATTCCATGTCTATAGAAAATATTAGTGGACTTAGACATAAGACCCTGAAAAGTGATCATGGCCATGAGTTTGAAAATCATGAGTTTGAATCCTACTTCTCACTTAACAGCTATAGTCACAAATTTTCTGCCCTTAGGACACCTCATCAAAATGGGGTTGTAGAAAGGAGAAATAGGACCCTTTATGAAATTCCTAGAACTATGTTTAATGAGTATGAATTACCTATTTATTTATGGGATGAATATTTAAATACATCTTGTTATATTATCAATAGAGTTTTAATTAGACCTGTTCTAAAGAGGACCCCTTATAAGCTTTGGAACAATAGGAAGCCCATGGTTAATTAATTTAGTGTTTTTGGTTGCATAGTCTTTACTCTTATCACAAAAGATAATATTGAAAAATTTTCTCCCAAAAGTGATGAAGGAATCTTCCTTGGTTATTATATTTCATGTAAATCCTATAGAGTGTTTAATAAGAAAACCAAATGTGTGGAAGAATCAGTTCATGTCAAATTCGATTAGGCTGATCCACATGAGCCAAAAATCTCTCTTGAACATCTTGACAAAGATTTGTCAAATTTGAACCTTAATGATAAAGAAAGTGAATCCCCTATAAAAGTATCCATTTCTGAGAATTTTCCAGAATCTGCACCTGCTGATTTTGAACCAATAGTCTACAACGAAGAATCTACTTCAACCATTCCTATAAGTATTAAGACTCTTAAGAATCATCCTTTAGATGATGTTGTTGGTGATTTAAATAGAGGAACACAAACTTGAGCTTCTCTAAGAAATCAGGTTGAACATCAAGATTTTCTTTCACAACTTGAACCCAAAAATATTAATGATGCTATCAATGATGAGTTTTGGGTAGTGGCTATGCAAGAATAATTAAATAAGTTCGAACGAAACAATGTCTAGGAATTAGTGGAATGAACTAATGAAACATTGACAATAGGCACTAAATGGGTGTTTAGAAACAAAGTTGATGAGTCTGAAAATATTGTCAGAAATAAGACTAGGTCAGTTGCACAAGGATATAGTTAATAGGAAGGAATAGACTATGAGGATAACTTTTCACCTGTAGCTAGATTATAATCCATTAGGACACTACTTGCTTATACAGCTTATCTAAATTTTAAAATTTATCAAATGGATGTTAAAAGTGCTTTTCTAAATGGGTACATAGTTGAGGATGTGTTTGTTGAACAACCCCCTGGGATTAAAAATTCTCATTTTTCAAACCATGTTTTTAAACTCTCTAAATCTTTATATGGTTTAAAACAAGCTCCAAGAGCATGCTATGATAGGCTCAACTCCTTTCTTATTTCAAAAGATTTTACCAAAGGGATAGCTGATCCTAATTTTTTAATTAAAAGGATTTATAAATATGTTTTAATATTACAAATTTATTTGGATGATATTATTTTTGGATCTTCTAAATTTTTTTATGTGTTGATTTTCAAAGATGATGAAAAATGAGTTTGAAATGAGTTTAATGGGAGAAATCAATTTTTTTCTTGGATTTCAAATATTTCAAAAATAAAAATGGCATTTTTGAATCAAAGTAAATATAGTAAGGATCTTTTAAAACGTTTTACATTGAATGGTATTAAAGGTAGTGACACACCTATGAGTACCACTTGTAAGATGGATGCTGATGAAGCTGGAGAACAAGTGGATCAAACCAAATACAAAGGTATGATAGGAATTCTACTCTATCTTACAGCTAGCAGTCCTGACATTATGTTTAGTGTTTGTATATGTGCTTTCTTTCAAGACAATCCAAAAGAATCTCATTTAATAGCTGTAAAAAGTAATTTTAAATACCTCAAATTTACTCCCAACTTAGGACTATTTTATCTGAAAGGACAATCTTTTGATTTGTTGAGTTATTCTGATGCTGATTTTTTTGGATGCAAGTTAGATAGAAAATGCACCTCTGAGACATGTCACAGTTTAGGCATGTCACTAGTATCTAGGTGTAGTATGAAGCAAAATTCCATTACATTATCTACTACCGATGTTGAATACATAGCATCAGGTAGTTGCTGTGCTCAAATTCAGTTGATGAAACATGCTTTACAAGATTATAAATATCAATTCAAACATGTCTCTATAAAGTGTGACAACTCAAGTGATATTAACATTTCAAAAATTCCAGTCTCTCATGCTAGGACAATGCATATTGATGTGAGCCATCATTTTTTGGGGGATCATTATCAAAAAGGTGATATCACTCTTGAATTCATTGGTACTGACATCAATTGGATGATATATTCAAAAAACCTTTTAATTCTGAGAGGTTAAATTAAATAAAACATGAGTTTGGAATGATTAATTTCAGTACATGACACCTCACTGTTGGACCTCACTGTTAGACCTCATAGTCAGACCTCACGGTTAGACCTCACAGTCAGACCTCACTGATACACCTCACAGTGAGACCTCACAGTCAAACCTCACAGTCAGACCTCACTGATACACCTCACAGTCAGACCTCACTATGAGACTACACAGTCAGAACTCACTGATACAACTCACAGTCAAACCTCATTGACACACCTCACCATTAGACCTCACTGTTAGACCTCACATTCAGACCTCATACACCTCACCGTTAGACCTCACTGGTGTACCTCACTATTAAGAACCTCACTATTGGATACCTCGCTGTTTAATTTTAATTTATACGGGAATCTGGACCATTTTTATTCTCATTCATTATTTCTATTATATTTTTCTTTAATCCCTAAATGATAAAACTAAAGTCTAGGAGCATATCTCAATCCACCTTCCTTTATCAATCTTGAACCTTGCTCTCGAAATCCCTAAACCCTAACTCTCCATTTGAGCCCTTGAACCTCTCTCAATCTCTATGGCTAGAACCCAGAGACCTCCAACTATCAATGAAGATGCACCAAGGCCAAAGAGAACTCAAGACGAATCTAGTGGCACCTATAATACCCTGATGGGACCTGTCAACCCACATCTGACCAAGAGATAAATCTTTGTTGAGAAGGAGTTTAGTGAAGAATTGCTGATGTCGAGCAAGTCATTAGTGCTGGAAGCACTAGAATCCCAAGGATTGACCAAATTCTTTTCCAAAAATAATGGACTCTACTACCCGAATCTTGTGTATTAATTCTATTAATATCTGAAGTTATAAGAGGAAGATAATGTGCATGGGTAGGTATCCAGGGTCAATGGCAATGAAGTAAGCTTTTCATTTGTCGAGAGGGCTCCCTGTTTGAGAGTTCCTCATGAAGGAGTATATGAATACTATTCTGGAGTGGATCCTCCAGATATTGATGTATTTATGTATGAAAAAGCTCTAGAAAAACTGACAAGAAATGGAAAATCAAGAATGATCATTGTAGTTGAGATGAATGGTGAAGACCGACTTTTATTTAAGGTCATTCAACATATAATTAGTCCCAGGTGAGGGGATTTTCCTGTGCTGAAGTATCAGGACATATTCCTGATGTACTTATTGAAGTATGGAGAGAAGATTAACCTACATAGATTAATGTTGTCACAATTGGAGGATATGACTAAGGCAAGCTCAAAGTCCAATTACCTATTCCACGCCATGCTTATTTCAGTAATGCTAAAGGTAAAGTATGTGGCTGGAAATAATGAAGAAATGATAGTGGCTTAAAACAGTGTTTTTATCTCCAAAGATATTTGTAAGTTCATGAAAATTAGATGGAATCACTGGAAGAAGGTATGTGTGAATGATGAAGGAATGTTGTATGAAATGTTTGACCCTACTACTCACCCATCTTGGCCAAAAGTCAAGAAAGATCCAGGACTGAAGCCTGATGAGCCAGAACCAGCTTATTCAGATGATGAGGAGGAATTTGAAGGAGTTGTGGAACCTGAAAGAGGGAACACCCATATTGATGATGGGAGTGATCCTGATTTAACTAATAGTCTTATTAGGAAAGTAGATTTCGGAGCAGCTAGCCCTCCAAAATAACTGCCAAAAAGAGAGACTATTCTAAGGGACAATGATACTAAGACCGGGGAAGAAGAAGAAGTATCTCAGAATATAGTGAGAGACACTTTTGAGGGGGATGAGGCTACTAAGTCAGATCATTCGGATCATGAGACAAAGGAGGCAGGTGATAAATGTCATGAAAAAGAGGCTGATGTTGCTGAATTTGATGATGAAAACTGTGATAGAGAGGAGCTCAATTTGAGTCCTCTAATAGGCAACACATGCAACACAGTGTCTGATCAATATCCAAGAGTGGCACTTACTGCCATTGAAATAGAGATCATTGATGACTCAGTTGAGGATGTGACTCACCCCACTGGTGAACCAATGAATCAGACCGAGGTTCAGTCTTCTAGAAATGAAGAGGAGGCTGTGGAATTACCTATACTAGAACAACTAAAGGAGAATAATAAGAAGAGAGCTCCAAGTAAGGGGGAGCATCTTGGTTCTGTATTTATTCTGCATGACATTAAAGAATTGTCAGAAGACCCTGGATATCTTGTACTTGGGCTGGATTATGATGATTCAGATTGTGATATGTCAAGCAAAAGTCATCTTGTTCCTACTATTTTAGAACCTGCCGCAGTGCCTCCAATGGTTTCTATTCCTATGAACATTGTCAGTAAATATGATCTGGAAAAGCTGAAAACTGATCTGCACCAGATGTTTGTTAATAGGGCCTCTTAAATGGAAAAGGCAATGAGCTTAAGTCAAGAGTTGACTTCCACTGATATGGCCAATGTTCAATCTTCCATTCAAGGAAGTTTATCCAAATAAATATCTCAATGTCAGAATCAACTCAAGGATGTGTCTTAGTCTGTGGAACTACTAAGATAGTCATTAGTAAGTCTGACATCTCTAATGGTTCTTAAGGGCCAAATAGACAAAGACATTCACGATATCAATAGTTTGGTACAACATATGGTTGCAGTGTTTGAATGTTTTAAGGAATTCATGAATGCTCAGGTGAAGTTCCATGATGAAGATGTGAAGAAGCTTATCAGTTGGTTGAACAAGTCTTTTAAGGAAACTGTTTCATTCTCTATAAAACCATTGAAAACCTCTGCCTCTACTTCAGCCTCTAATGCACCACCTGTGGACTTGTCATCTTTTAGGATAATGTTCACTGAAGAGATAACAATGATTTCTGGTGTTAGTACACCTGATCTTCAATCTATGACTCAGATTCTACCCACTATCAAAGAAGTTCTGAAGGTAGTTAGTGACTTCATGAGAAAGGCTTCCCAGGACCAAAAGAGTATAAAGGAACAGATTAATTTCTACGATAAAAGGATTTACTCCTCACATCAGATGGATGCTCATTTCAAGATTTTTTTGGATAGCCTCATGATTCCACTAGTCACCAAAGCCTTCAAGGAACAAGTCACTCAGTTGGGCCAGGTGACTCCAGCCATAGAGAAATATATGGAAAACAAGAATTATTTCATATCGGCTATGGAAAGGGGAGGACGCATTATTATGGAATTCAAAAACCTTCTCGTACCCTTTCCCCATGTGGACTGTACCCATGTCATCATTCCTCCTGCCTTACCTGCATCTCAACCCAGTAGTTCTTCCACAATGTCTCTTGCTGATTCCATCAGAAGCCTTACTCCACTGATACCTCAGAGAACTACACACTACAGACCCACGAGAGATTCTGTTTCTTCCCCTCCAGTCATTCCTGCAGTAATTCCAAAACCTGGTGATCAACCAGCTCATTCTTCATCTTCTTCTTCGAAAGGGAAAGACCACTTCCCTGAGGCTGATGTGGATTGAGTTTGTTTTTGTCTTTTTGATAGGAGCTGTATATTTTTTTGGATAATGTAAGGTTATTTCATTAATAAAATCTTTCTCTGTTATCTCTATTTGTGTTTATTTTTGTTAATAACAAAGGGGGAGAAATATTGTGCTCATACTTCTATGATCTATACCAATTCTAAACTAATCATGTTATTGGGGAGGAATGTGTTAATATACTAATATGATCCTATGATGAATCTTTTCTGCCTTCCACTATGATACTTGAGAAATTTTTTATATTTGTTTAGTTACTGTATTATATGTGATATCTGTGAAATCTATAATTAATACATAATGGAATAATTTGTGATTATCAAAAATGAGGAGATTCTTGGACTCACCTATTTCGATAATCCCAAATCATGTTTGAATACTGATCATGATATATCAAGCCATTTTCTAATCCTTTATAATCTACATTCATATTATTTATCATGAAAAATTTATATTTTTATTCTCATGACATTGTTGCATCAGCTTACAGTTTAAATTTCCCTATGTATAAGTTCACTATTAAAGGCTACTGGTATGAAGCTTCTGTTCAATGTCGCCGTTATAGCTCACTGTTACTCTAGGTCACTCTAGGTCACTGACGCTAGAAGGTTACCGTTGAAGATCTAATGTCACTGTTATAATCTAATATTAAAAGGTCCCTATCACAAGTCTATCATTGATCTTCTTATCAAAGCTTAGAAAAAAAGAGTCACCATCACAATGTCACTACTGTGACAAGGCTTCAGTTATAAGTCCACTGTCAGACACTTTATTCAGTCTTCTGTTGAGAGATTCACAGTTCCAGTCTACCACTGATCAAGCTTACTGACTGAAGCCTATAGATAAAGGTCTACTATTGAAGAGCTACCGTTATAGAGGTTAAATGCTACAGATACAAGGCATCTACTGATAAAAATTCTACCGTTTCAAGTCTACAGAAAAAGAGCTACCGATGAAGGATGACTTTTAACCAATCACTGCTACTCAAACTCTATACCTTTTCAATATTAGTATTATAATACTAACAGTTATTTTGTATGCTTTAAATGCATGTTATAGTAATTAATGATGTTGTTGGATTTTCAGGAGCCGTACCTCATACCTGTAAAAAGGTAATCATTCCTATTAACCAGAGATGAACATGTATAATAGGGAACCTCTAAGATGAACACAAATATAGAGAAAATTCTATCCATGCAGTCACGAACCAACCTGATGATACAAAAAAAGACATACATGCATGGAAGAAGAAGGAAGGCTATATACTAAATCAGAAGAACCTAGACATTCCTTGTGTAAAAGAGCTTTTGACCCAAGAAGCTGATCATCTCAACATCTGGAAGTCAGAACCTAGAAGTTGCGACACTCTGTTTTGGATGCAACATGCAGAGAAGGACCAAAACTTCATTTCCTTCATTCCAACAAGTCCAGATCTGATCTTCCAACACATAGTTCTTTCTAAACTTATTTCAAATATCTTTAGCTCTATTTTGTTTAAGTATATTACATTTGTGGGCAGAGTGTATGTCTTACACACACTGACTCTTGTGATTTAACTGAGGGATATTTAAAATTCCCATACCAAAATCTATTCACATTTGTTTCCCACGTATAACTGTGGAAGAATCCTAGTGTGTCTTGGTAGTTTATTTTCCCATGTAGAACTATGGTAGTGGTTTCAAAACCTGGACATTTTGTGAAAACTGTTGTAGATCCCGATACAGGCTGTTTATCATTTTTAATATAATTTCTTGGTGGCAGGTGATAAACAAGTGGAGAGGACAAGGTCTTGACTTAAGACTGAACCTCTTGTTTAAATTGTTTATTCATCTTTCCCTCACTCTATTTTACATTTATCAGCTGCTTATATTTGCCAAGACATAAATCTGTTTTTACATTCACTCTGATAGTTAGTTATGGCTAGTGTGTATGTGTGATTCATTTAGTAAACTTGTTTCAAAAGTCGAATGAGTACCCATACTGATTCAATTGAGGAGTAATCAACTTTTAAGAAACTTGTTGATCAATAAGTCACTTATATCTAGACTTCCTTAATTAACTGGGCTATTTTTATTTGGGGGATTTGGATCCTAAATGTTTTTAACAGAAATTTTAATTGGAACTCAATTAACCCCCCTCTTGAGTATGCACTCTGACCAACATAAATGGCGGGGTATGATTTCTCATCTCCTCTATATTGGCCTATTTATGTTTAAATGATGATATAACCCTTTCTCTCTCATCTATGCCTTCCATGTAAACCCATTACCATGCTGAGATTTTTTAAGAAATTTCTCTCTCCTCATTAACATTCAAACAATTATTTTGTATTTTGAATATAAAATTCCATTAATCATGTTGGTATATGTATCTATATGATCCCCTTGCTGGACATTTCATGTATGTATGATGAGACACCCCCTTCACTCTCATCAAACATTTTTATGAATTCTTATGTAACACCGTTATGCTGCCGAAATTTCACCATGATTTTCCAGGACAAGGACATTGTGTAGTGAATGCCATGCCTATATCTCTATCAAGGGTTTTCACCATTATGCACATTTACATATTGATTATATATTTTAATGTAAGAATTCCACATTCCATTATCATTGAATAAATTACGATGTTTTTTGAATCCATGTTGTATGATCCATGTGCACACATATACATGAAATGAAATGTTTATGAAGGGTGTTCCCTGATAGCACTAGAATGCATTGGTTAAAGAATAATATCCTTATACATCATGTGAAATGAGTGTTTAATCATTTGAATTCATGTGAAATGTGGGTTTACTCATGATTTATGTGCAATGAGGGTTTAATTATGCTCCATGTGAAATGAGCCTTGGCTCATGCTAATTCCATGTTAAGTGTTGTTGCCACATTTCCATGTTATGACAGTGATGCTACATCGTGTCTTTATGTTAATGTTTCCCTTGTGCTCCATTTATATAACTATTTCTTAACATGTATTTTAATCATCATGTTATTCCATGTTTACTGCCTTACTGGGCTTTATAGCTCACCCTTTTCTTATTCACGTCCTTAGGTTATCCCATGCAATGATAAGTATGAGAGAATGTAGTGTTCATGGAATTGATGTTTTCAATAAGATGTTGAATTTTATGTTATAAGTTTTTACGTAATGTTCCTAATCCCCAAAGAAACTAGACCTCATGATCTTATATGTTTTATCAAGTGAAGGTTTTATATAATTAACCATGTTTAAATATGAAATAAAGCGTAGTGATGTTATAATATTCTCTACTGATGACATCATATAATGAAGGATATAAATGTGTTACTCATTTGGAACCAACATCATAATTAACTCAAAGTTCCTATTGGTCGATAAGATAAATAAATCATCAGGGAAGGAATCCTAAAATTGTTCCACAAATGGAAGATAATCACTCAATCTAATGTAAAAAATATCTAGAGAAAGGATTTATATCTAGGCCACAATTAAATCAAATACAAAATGAATTTATCCTACCAGAATAGAATGAAAATATCATTAAGAATGATTGATATAGTTTCCTGCATTCAGTGATATCAAGAATTCCATCATTGAATAATAGTTGATATGAGACTACTATAGAAATATAAAATCCATACAAAAAATAAAACAAGTACATAAAATTTCTATTATAAAAGCTCAATGAAGAATGAGTATCCACCAATTTTGAGGGTACACTCCTTTAGAAAATTTATACCATCTAGTCATACCTCTAAAAGTGTATTGAAGGTGATAACATAACAAAAAAATCCACATCCAAGAACATTCTACAGAATAATTGATATGTTATAACTTAATGTTATTCTCCAATTTCAAATAATACCCATGAAATGGTATACTCTATAAGAATAAAACATTTGATAGCGGAGGGTCCCCCATCCCTTCTGGTAGGAGTACACTATATCCAATTCATCTAATTCTCCCCTCTGTCTCAATATCTAGATTTACTCCAGTGAGATGTCTTTTTCTATAGATGTAATCACTACTACATTGGTGTTCCATTCAACATCCTCAGACCAAGAGAATAGTGGAACCCAAATTCCCTATCTAATGTGGGATATCTTAGTCGATAAAATACTCTAGATTCCACTATAATATTATTCCATAACTAGACTACTAATTTATTCGATGGACCATATGAAAGATACTTTTATTACCACATTCTCAACACTCCACTACATGGAAATGATACAGAATGTGGTTGCGTCTAGCCCCATCACAATGATATCACTACCTGATGGTTAGGGTTATGAGATGGATATCTACACTACTATATCCACTACCCAACACTTCATTGGTGAAAATTTAAATAGATTCATTTCTTTCTTTAAGAAGTAATTTTTTGTGATCATCCACATTGAATATCTTATTATACCCTTGGTCCACCATTTTGTCCCCATTAGGTACTAGAGAATAATTTATCAGAGTACATAATATATTCAAGAAACTAACATCCGCCTGTGACGTTATTTTAGATAGGATACCATCCTATAAGAAATAAAAACTAACTACCTCATACAAAATGAAATATGGGATATAATTTATAGATTCATGAAACTGAATGTATATTCCATCAAATAAATGATTCTCTATCGTTGGTGAATGAACTACCAAGTTCTATCATCCCTGTGTATCACTAGGTAGAATTGACTTAGAATTTTCTCCTCAAATACTTTACAGGTACCTCTTTATTACATTCTTTCATTTACAATTATTTCACACTAGTAATTGGCTAGACTAGAATTATTAAATATTAAAAAAATTAATCCTATATACTACGGGTGTATCTAGGGTACTAAATATAATATAAATTGAATAAATCTTCATATTTACAACATAAGATCCCCCATATCCAGAAAAATTTGTTCATATTTTTATAAATATTACGTGTTAGCATAGATAGGGAAGGGACAATCTGATTAGTATCCCCCCGAGACAACATGACCCACAAAAGACTATGATGGATCCGATCATCTATTATATTCCATGTAGCTATGGGATATTAGAATTTTATAAATAATGTTTTTTTGTTACCACTCTACGTCTATTAATCAAATAGACAACATGAATGAATGAATCTATATTGTTCAATACATTCTTTGGATGAAAAGGATTTTAATAATATCATAATTTGAAGGAACAGAAGATGAAAAATAACCAGAGATACAATTTCACACTATCTATTCTATTAACACCAAAATTAACATATTGTAATAGATTTATTAATTTTTTTTATTTGAAATGATGTGAAATTTAATAATAGTTTTAATGTAAATATCATGTGCTTTAAAATAACCCTCTGTATAAAAAATTCATGATAAAATAAATTCATATGTTCCTACTGTGATACATGCAATCATTCCTCATAACATACCATCGCATGCATAAAATCTCATTAATAAGTAACATCATAAAATATGTTCATCAAATTGTGGAATAACATCACAACTATGATAATAGAATCCTTATAAATATTCCAATACATGGAAACATGAAACCCAATATTAAAATATAAGATAATATATTCGTAAACCCCATTACCATGCCTCAACACATCTTGTTATCAAATATGATTAATAATAAATAGTAATGAAAATAAAATACATCCATTGGTATGAAGTTATACTGTCCATTTTCCCAAATCTCCCTCATTTGAGGCTAATGAGTGGTGACATGACCTCAAGAGAAACTCCACATACACTAAATGATCACGAATAGTGTTGAGGGCCTAGTTTTTATATTAAGGAGGCTATACCCTTTTCATAAGAGTGGTATTAATAGTGTCAAACATGGTATCAAAATAATATAATTCTTATGTAGTAGACAAATTGGATAATTTTAAATCAATCATGTATAATTAAACCATTTAATCCAATAATAAATGTTATCCAAAAATTCATACATGAAACAAACTAAAACAAAGAATCCAATATAAGGACTCCAAAATTATTCTAGATTTACATATTTGATCAGGAATTTATGCCCATGTACCAATAAGAATATTGTTACATCATTCATATACAACCCTTACCTTTCCCATATCATCATCAATGATGTTTACTTGAGTGTATAATTGTTTCTTAAATAGCATGTTATAAACACTCAGTTATCCCTAACTAATGGTGTCAAAACAAATTCTGTATGAGTAGTAGTTCTTGTACTGGTATAATATATATGTGGATTAATAAACAAATAAAATGTAGAACACCAATATAAATCTACCAAACCAAAATCATGGATTTAGAACCCTGAGTGAGCCACACCTTCTATAGAGTTATACCAGATGACTACTTCCATAGTCAGAATCGAGTCATGGTATATTCAAATTCCAAGGACCAATCATGCATTCATCTCACTAACATCCCAAGGACGATTCGCATGCCATTTGTATATTACGTATCTCAAATATCAATGGTCCTAGTGAAAAAAACAAGTCGAGGTCAATAAAATGATCAGTGGACATCTACCCATTGTAAATTACTATAAAATGGATGATTTTACCTTCTGAATTTCAAATACAACAAGAGTCCATGTATAACAAACTTAAAAACATTTAAAACAAGTAACCTATATGTCATCTCAGTTAACTCATCCATTTTACAAATAATCATCCCAATTAGAACATATACTATTATTTATTTAATCCTAATATAAATTTTTTGTTGTGATAAAATATCATAGAGTGAAAATTTTAGTTCATATAAATATTATGAAATTTTAGCATTTCACATATAAAACCATATCTAGAGTTCTAAATTTAGACCCTCAGTGTGATATGGTTCACAATTATAGATCCAATGATAATCCAAAAATTCTTGTATTTAATTATAAGGGAACTAGGTTACAAAATATAGGTTCCAACCAATGTGGGAGGATAGTCATTCCTCTCAGGCTGTTGAATCTCTAGGATTCCAACACCTGTAGGCCCCATAAGATCCATAGGAAGGAAACAAAAGAGGAGTCAATCCAAAAATGTGAATTCCAACTAAAATTATTCATGTACATAGTTTGACAACATGATAACACATGTTGTACATACTATAAAATCAACGAGGTCTGTATAAAGATATTTCAGACCAATTACCTAAAAAACATTGATTACCAATCAGAGATTCAATAACACTACTAAATTTGAATCAATTTTATTATCTATAGATAGTGATAAAATCATCTTGTTATGTCTAGAATATGTTTTTTGAGGATGAAAATGTGAAGAAAAAAATTTCAATAATAAAATAATGAGTCTAGTATATTAGTTAAAAGAAGTGTGAGTTAAGAATAGAATATTTTATCTAAATCAACGAATCATTAGAAAACCATCTAGATTGATAAACCTGAATTACAATTGAGATAGGATGATTAATAAAATTAACATTGGTTTTATATGAAGGATATCAATCTTTACCCATGATATTTAAGTCTATGAATGCTAGCACAAGTATGTAGATGACTGAAATTTTCTAGCTTGTGGTGTCATCTTGGATAGTTGTACCCATAAAATCACCACCGGCTAACAAGTGGGTCTCTTTTAGAAACCAATTATTATAGCAATCCACTAGTCATATGGTGGGTCCCGTCAATAAACTTTTTTAGCTTTACCTAGATACTTCCACATCCACCAGCTAACTGGTGGATTCCACAAGCGAGCTGATGGTACTATATCGTTCCATCACGTGTTTTTCACCACAAGAAATGACATTAAAAAACAATAGAAGATTCTAATATCCTTTGAAACACCTTTTCAACACTGTATAAGGAATCCTTAATATAATTAAAATACATTCAAAAAGCATTTATGATAGATGGACCAGGAATCCAAGGATGAACCTTAGAAGGATATACTATCAAAGGAATAAAAGTATGTATCCCATTCAAAAAGTATAATTATAAATTTATAATGAATTATTTGATGAGGTGAATCCTCATTTAATTTCATCATTTATCTAGAAGTATCCCATGCCTCTCCTTAAAAAAAATACTTCCTACAGTCCCATCCATCATAGAATAGTTCCATTCATTATTTAATAATAATCAACATTTACCCATGATGCATGTTATGTAACATAATACATAATTTTAAATCTTCTAATAATTAATTTTATGATGTTTATTTAAATTTTCTACCCATATACAAGTGATATGTGAGAATCAACCACATATTAACCTCTATGAAACCAATCCATTTATAATATGATCAAGTTACATTAGATTAGAGAACTAACCATACGTACATTAAATAAAACATGATCAATAAAAACCTATGAGGTGTAAATCGTGTGTGTGGATAAAAAGTCTAGTTGGTAAACTCTCCAAGACTTATTTTAATCCTTTATAACGAAAACATAAGTTATGATTTTGGTAACTATACATTTAAAAATTCCAATTTTTTAATCATCATCATCATATTATTACTAATTTTTCTGTTATTATCCACCACCATGGTCATAATGTCCTAGGAATATGGATTTAAAGGTATTCATATTGGTTTTCTGATGTTTTTGATTTGTAATATCTTATAATTATTATTATATTATTTATTTTTTTGTAAAACATATTCGGATTAGTATTCATTTTTATCCTAAATGGGGCTCTATAGAAATCATTTATTCATTGTAAAAGAGGAGAATGATTATTTATCTTATAATTTATTAAATTATATCTAAATTAATCTTATATGTTATGAAAAATTTACATTACTTTTGATTTTAGTTTCATTGTTTCCCAAATATAATTGAATATTAAGAGTAAAAATATATATTCCTCATATTGTGAATTTTATGCCCATATGGTATTCCTAAAACAATCAAGAATGTTATTTGATGGAAATGAATTGAAATATTTTGACATATTAATTGAAATCATTTTAAAAATAATTTTCATGTAATTCTAATCAAATTATATGTCATTATATGTAATTCCAATCATAATATTTTGTTTTCTATTATCTTACACTTATTTTTATCAATGTTTCAATTATAATTTATTTTCACATTCTATAAATAATTTTTTTATAGTTATTTATTATTTGTTAAAGGGAATAACAAAAATATTTGTTTTGTCAATTGAACATTTTTCCAAAGAAAAAATTATTATAAATTTATTTGGAATCATCAGTGGGGATATGGGAATGGATATTAATTAATTTTATTATATCATTGTAAACATGGAGATATTATTGTTTCAACATATATTTACAAGGTTCTCTAATAAAGATGAATGTTAGGGATATGATCATCCCTTACTGATTTCGTAAGGGAGAAGTAACTCCAACGGGAACATAGAAGAATTTTATGACGGTCCAAATAGGGTTTCTATGGTTTTCATATCGTAGTTTAATATGTATGAATCTTTTATGCTAGTTTTAGATCTTTATAGTTAAGTTTATATTTCCAATGGTATCATTGATACTTTTTTTCCAAAAAATTACTTTTCTTCATTTTATTTCTTAATATTTATGTGGTATTTCTATAATATGTTATAAAAAAGATATAAAATGACGTTTTTATATGATTAATTCATTCCATCATAAAGGGTTTTATTATTTTAGGGTATTTCATAGTTTGAATATTGGTATCCGACTAGAATTATTTTTCTCGAAAAACCACTACAATCATCGATTGTAGGAACATGTTTTTATACAAATACAAATCTAAAGTTCCATTGTGAGGGGAAATGGTGTATTTATCACTACAATGGGTTAATAGAGGTAAAAAATAACAATTCACAAGAAAATTTTCAATATATTGTATCATTTTTTGTCATTATTTGGCATATATTATTATACGTCTTGAGTAATTAGCTATATAATATTCCCATTCTGTTATAATTATAATTTTATTTTAGAACATGTTTGTACATAAACTAGTTTTTTGTGAATATACATGTTTCCATTTATTGACATTATCATTTATTTGATAATGTTTGGGAGATTTTATTCCCTGACTAATTACATTTTTTTTCATGAAAACATATTATATATTCATGGGATAAAAAATTATGTGATAATTATTTTAAATTTCCAAATAGAAGATTAATTGGATTTTCATATATCAATTGGAAATATAATTTATAATGGATTTTATATTACACCCTAAACCTTGTTCTAATCTACAATGATTATGAAACAATCTAAATCCTTTTTAATACCTTACTATAGTAATATAAATGAGTTTCAATTTTTGTTCAATTATTTTTCGTCTTCAGAAACCCACTATCAAATATAAGAGTATTAAAAGATGATATAAATATAATGATATATTTATATAATTATTCTATATATTTCTATGGTTATAACATTAACATAGAATAAAATAATGATAATATAATAGTTATTTTGGGTCTTATTGTGGTAAACTATTATTTCATAACAATTTACACCATATGTAATCAAAACATTGTACATGTATTTTTTTCAAGTGTCATTAATTATATGAATCTTATTTAGGATTTCAATTAAATTTTGGGTCATAATTTTTGAATATATTTTATAGACTATATAATAATTTTCACATTTTAATGAAATTAGATATTTTTCAATATATTTTGTTTTACATTCCTGACCACTTATTTATATATGTTGGGTTTGGTTTAGATTGCTTTAGGAAATGAAAAATTATCATAAATTCCTCAAAATTATCTAATGCAAGCTCTATAGTGAGGAGAGACCCCTAACACACACTAATTATAGGGAATTGGTTAGATATAAGTGTTGTGTGAATATTAAAAAAATATAAGAGGTATTACCATATTAAATATATGAAATGTTATGAAAACCCATAACGAAGCCCCCAACAAAAATATAAAACATATTTAATCATAGAGATGCATGAAATTTCATATTTGAAGAAATTAAAAACAGAAAAAGAAAATACCAACTACATCCCAAAAAATCACTATCTCTTGAGAGAGTAATGTATTTCAAGATAATAAACATAATAAACAAAATTCAAAATAGTATATTGATGATAGAGTTAAGCATATAAAAATACTCAGTCGGTTCATCACTAAACACTCTCTTGAATGAGCCTTGGGCCAAAAAGTTGGGTCTACGAGCCATGTAATGGGCTAAATGCCCACTAGGCCTTCGGGCTATGTAATGGGTCTCCCTCTACCTAGTTTAAAGGGGTGTTTTCATTGCATTAAATACAATTGAGTCTTCATCCCCATCTTTAATTATTGTGTAATGCAGCCATATACCCACTCATATGTTTATCTAATTTCTAATACATATGAACGTTAAATGTTTTGGGAAACAAATCCATCCCATATCAACATGAATCCAAATTTATAACCATTCATAACCATAACAACATATTAACTAACATATTAACTCTATATTTATATCTATATAACAATTTTAATATACCTCCAACAATGAAAATAACTATACACTATGGAACTAAATCATTACCATATTACATCAAAATAAACAAATTAATATTAAATAACATTAAAAAATATATTTCAATAAGAGATTGAGGTTGAGAGAGTATTAAGACATCTGAATCATGAAAATACTATATTTTGGGGGTATTTTGGGGATCCAAGACTGGATATTAATATTAACATATTACAAATCTTGGGTGGTGGTGTGGAATAAATATCAAAATATAAATAGAAATATAAAAATCACCAAATCCCATCCTAGGAGCCACTATTTACCAAACAATACTATGATAAAATTAAATTAGTGCATTTCCCAATCTATATAAAATCAAATAATGGGATCCCTGGCAAAAAAATAACCAACCAAATCAAATAAAACAACACCACCACTTCACAGATAAACATTTTTATCTCATTTTTTATTTAATTATTTGTTCTAATATAATTAATTATGGACAACCTAAAAGTATGTAGTCATATATATATTTCCATAAAAAATTATTCCATATATAAAAATTATTCATCTAACATATTAATTAAATTCTTGATATAGTAATTCACTCCATCAATTAATTATGTGTAGCACCATCTTTGATCTTTGCAATATATTCCCATTTTATTCAATCAATCTATTTAAGTACCAAATCTAAAAATAAATCTCTCAAAAGTCCTATCCTCTAACTAAATAAATAAACAATTAAAGTACATCATCAAACCTCAATAACCAACAACCTGATCTCCACTATTTCCAAAAAATTGAAATTTCAAAAAACGACCCTATAAACATATGAATAATTTCAATATAATAAGAACACAATATAAACAACATTCCCATTAATATTTTTTCATTGAAATACACTTTATTGTTTATAAACTATATTATTCAATAAATTTCTCATGTACACATCATTAATTCATTTTCATATTCAAAATAATTTATCCAAATTAAATAATAAATGATAATATTTATAAAAAATATGATTTCAATAAAGTAGACTCAATTAAAAATAAATAAAAAATATTTTTTGTACAATGGAAAACATATAAATAACATTAAACTCCCATATCGTTATATTATTTATTTTTGGTTCATTACCTTTATTGTTCAATTAATACTCCACACATAATAGATAAAATATAAATATCATTTCACATTATCATGGAAAATAAAATACCATGAATCTGATTCCCTTATGTATATTCTTTCAAGACATCAATATTCTCTAAATAATCAACAATGGAATGGTGAACCACCACAACACTAACTTTTAATTATCCTAAATCAATATGGCTTACACTGTAACTATCATTACATAATAAATATCCAAATTTACTGTAACGCCCCGACCCCAGCTACCCAGAGTCGGTGCATTACTTCGTAACATTGGCATGATCACAAAAGATCAAGTCTCGAAAGACCGATTAGTTTAGTAGCCTTGGAAACACTAGATACATTCATAAGTCTTTCATTACATCAAAAAGTGAAAAACTACAATAACAAAGTCTCCATAGTCCACACTCATATCCTCTTCTGACTATCCCTGCAGGTCATTCATAAAATACTTCTTCACATCCTGGAAAATATTAAAACATTGAAAGGGGTGAGCTCATATGCTCAGTAAGGATAACAATATTGCGGAAGCTTTCATAAATAAACATAAACATTTAAGGCAATGTATAACTAAAACAAAAGCCTTTTTAAACTTGAACATCAACATAATATGGCAAAAGTAAAATGAGATAATGCCATTTACTTCTTCACATGGATATTCTACTGGTCGAATAATCACATGCAATATCAATAACCACATTCATAATGATGGAATGTATAATGCCGGACATTCTGAAACATTTTGTCAAGGCCTCGGCCAAGACATCTAAAATGATTAAGGCCTCGGCCAAAACCATAAATCAAATTGGGAAAGGGCCTCGGCCAATTCCACGTCTAGTTGTCTCATGAGACCTACCGATGCATCGAGGAGCTATAGCGGGCTCCACCCGTCACTTATTAAGTCCAATACATTCCTCATATGAATAGGTTTAAACATATCATAAACCATAACATAATCATATCACATAAAACATGGATAAAGGAAACATAACATTTCCACATTTCAATCACAAGATATCAATACAACACATTGATATAATAAAAATGCTTTCAAAACCATTTTCAATAAAATAAAAGAAAGTTAAAACTTTGTATTTATTTTTCATTAAAAAAGGTAAGGCTTGAAGAGGAAGCTGAAACTCAAATAGTGGTCACGGCGGTGGAGAAGTCATTGTCGCCGCATACGTATGACAAAAACATTCCATTTTGTCGTTTAGTAAACGCTTCGTATAAAAAATATTCCTTTTGAATAAACGTAAAAGTCAAAGGGGTTTATACACCGTATAAAAGAAATTTGTGTATAAAACAAAGTATGCCTCAATGAAAGGAGATTGAGACGAAGTCCTTAAAAAGATCATTTTTAAAATAAAATAGATATATTATGTGTATTCACTATAGGTACACATAAAGAAAGTAAAAATACAAAATAAGACATAATAATATCATGACATAATTTGAAAGTAGGAGATTAACCCAAAGAATGGAAGTTGGGTTAAGAAGTTCCCTTACAAAGATCATTTATAAATAAAATAGATCTATTATGTGTATTAACTATAAGTACACATAAAGAAGGTACAAATACAAGATAATACATAACAATATCATGACATAATTTGAAAGTAGGAGATTAACCCAAAGAATGGAAGTTGGGTTAAGAAATTCCCTTACGAAGATCATTTATAAATAAAATAGATCTATTATGTGTATTAACTATAAGTACACATAAAGAAGGTACAAATACAAGATAATACATAACAATATCATGACATAATTTGAAAGTAGGAGATTAACCCAAAGAATGGAAGTTGGGTTAAGAAGATCCCTTACAAATATCATTTAAATAAAATATATCTATTATGTGTATTCACTATAATTACACATAAAGAAAGTACAAATATAAGATATGACATAACAATATCATGACATAATTTGAAAGTAGGAGATTAACCCAAAGAATGGAAGTTGGGTTAAGAAGTTCCCTTACAAATATCATTTAAATAAAATATATCTAT
The DNA here is from genome assembly GCA_963277665.1 of Viscum album. Taxonomy (NCBI): domain Eukaryota; kingdom Viridiplantae; phylum Streptophyta; class Magnoliopsida; order Santalales; family Viscaceae; genus Viscum; species Viscum album. The sequence goes on from OY728151.1 coordinate 1,531,547,868, forward strand.
TATGTGTATTCACTATAGGTACACATAATTAAATTAAAAATACAAAATAGTACATAATAACATCATGACATAATTTGAAAGTAGGAGATTAACCCAAAGAATGGAAATAGGGTTAAGAAGTTCCCTTACCTTGTGTCCGAGTTGACTCAACCGTTCTTTAACCTCCTGAATAATAAACTAGAGTTAATATCTACCTTATTAAGAACCATTTTAAATTTCATTATCCTTTTTATATCACTTATTACAATGTTATGAACATTATGTAATTATTTAAGTTAATAACGGTCGTTTTGTCGATCTTTGGTACATGAGTCAACAATAAACTTCTTATAATTATAAGTTGTTCATGTGGTGAAATATCCATTATATCCAGAATTATATTAATGATGTAGATATCATATATATCATATATATACAGTATATACATTCATTTATAATATTACGTAACATTTAGAGGTAAGAAATGAAATGCACCGTTCATGGAGACGGTAAGCCGTACGTAAGCATGAACGCTACTTCCATTTCTATTTCATATTTTCTGGAATGGAATCATAATGATATGAGAGTATATTATAATTCCAGTATAATAACATATATAATATCATTAACTTTATCCTTCACACATCCCACATATGGTATTAACGAATCAAATCACTTTCAGGGGGCGGTAGTCCGCGCTTCCTAAAATGAAGATATCGTGTTTTACCCATAATGGAAACCATAAAGGTATGCCCAAAATGAAAAAAACAGAAGCTTAAGGAAAACATAAACATATTATATATCATATATAAAAATAGTGACATCATAATGGCCACCTTTGAAGGTGTTAAATGAGTGTTGAACAATCATCGTTTCGGGAGGCAGAATTTCGCCATCCACGGAAACCTTATGTTCTTTAACCATTTGATGTAGTTGTGTGGAAGTGTAGCTCAAATAAATCTTATAACAACATCCTAGTATATTTAAGATACTGGTGTTGTTACAAAAGAAGTAAATAAAAAGAGTTTAGGGGGTTGGAGAAGCAAAATAAAACAAAAGAACATGAGAGAATGAATTACCTTAAAAAGTGTAACTCCTTTTGAGTTGAGCCTAAAGGCTTCCTTTGAAAGGATTCTGCCCAAAGGGAATCCTCTAGGATGAGGAGAGGGATGTGGAGAGAGCAAATGGGCAGGGGTTGGCCGAGCCAATGGCTTGAAGAGTGTGTGAAATGAGGTAGAGGTGGGGGCCTTTTATAAGAGGAGAGGAGGGGCACTTTTGGAAAGTAAAGGAACATTACATTATTTGAAAATGTGTTTCGGTTTTAAAAGGTCCCACATTGATAGAATTCGTGGATAAGGTGATAAGGCATCGAAATCCACTCATCCAATTGGTTTTGGCCATGTGTAGTTCATAGATTTTATATTATCTTTCCATTTTATTTAAATCGTCAAATAATGATGTCATCGCTGCATCATTATTATGACATAAATAATTAAATTTATTTAATGTCTAAAAATTATAAAACAAATACTATGATATAGGAAATCTTTTTATCTTTCCAATGACTATTTATAATCAAAATTTGGACTTGTGTAACCCTACTTAAAAATTGTTTTAGTAAAACACTTTATGTTAGTGTCATTTTCACTTTAACATTAAATAAAAAGTAATTTATGTTATTTCCCAACAAAAGTGGATCCATGGGGTCCCCAAGTTAGGCCATGGCTTGTCTTGGTCGGCCATGACACAACCAATGAGGTTGGGACATGTGTCTAGGTCATTTAATATTATTAAAGTATTATTTATACCTTAAACTACCCTAATTACCACTAATCGCGATTAAGAACTTAATAAGTTACTATTCACCAAAAAATTATTTTTATCCCATTGAACCACATTTTACTTCTTAATGACAACCATGTATGTCGGATTTTTGAAAATCAAATCACAGAAGTGGTAATATTTCATTTAAACGAAAAATCAGTTATTTAACAACCACTTAGTGGTTTCACTATTCATCAAAAATTGAAGTTTTTCAGAATAAGGCCAAAATTTCACCCTAAGCTATAATTGATATTCCGAATTGAAAAATGATGTCTATTTTACAAAATTCCAAACATATTAGTTGCATTAATTAATTTTATACTTAATTCCCACTGTCACAACAAATAGCGTGTTTTTAAGAAACAATTTATATCAAAAGATTGGCAATTGTTTATGTCCAATTTCAATGTTAAATTAATTCTAATGACCACCATTGGATAAAATGGTAAAAATATATTCTAATTATACCTTAAAAACACTAAATAGTATAACTTATCTCTATAAATTATTTTGATTAAAAAAGTTGTTTTAAGTATTTTTCACTATTCATAAAAATTTGGAAGTTCTCGGAAAATTACAAAAAATTCAACATAGGCTAATTTCAATATTAGGAATACAAAAATGAAGTCCATTTTGAAATATAAAATTTCTATAATTTTAAAAAGTGGTTATTACTATTCATAACGGCTACTTTGATTAGTCGCGGTGTTTTAGAACTCGAACATGCGTACAATGCAAGCTATTGCATTATTGAAAGAGAGGCGTATCGTGGAAGCTAGGGGTGTCACATTCTCCCCTCCTTCAATAAATTGCGTCCTCGCAATTTGAAATTTTTCTTTGATAATAGAAAATACCTTTGTGGAAAACCCACATCGGAAATAATGTTAATAAATATATAACATTAAAAGAAAGCAGGATAATTACAAAGGTCACCCGATATAGCCCATTCTAGGATTATATAAAAATATGGATATGGAGGAGAAACAAACCATCAAGGTCTGATGGAGAGTTATAAGAAACAGGATTAGGAGAAAGTTTAACCACAAGAAAATCACAAACTTGTGATTGGTTAAACGGTCATTGAATCCCCAGTTGGAAAAGTTAACCAACAACATTTTTGTTTTAAGTTACCTTTTATAATGTTGAGGAATTTATTTAGGAGATTTACTAAGAACGTAAGGGAATATACATACTTGTCATGTATACTTTCATTCGTTAATAAATTTTTACAACAAACCCAACTTTTACTCCAAATGGTAACAGAACTCAAAAATATTCTATTTATCCTAATTGTATAAGGTTCCAAATGTTAACACATACCATTTAGATTAGTAAAACGATTTTGTAATAACCAGGGACTTCCTGTAGGCTAGTGGTAGGAAATAAAGGCATGTCGCACTTTGATTGTGGGTTCGATTCCTACAGCTTTGTCCGACGCGACGGTTTATGCCCCACCCTGCAGGTTGTCCTTTTCCTAAAACTATAGTATTATAATATTCCAAAAATAATCTTCATAAATTTTTTAACCTTAAACCATACTATCCAAAGTTCAACTTAATCCACTCCAACCTTTATAGTTATCCAAAATACCTCTGTCCAGACGTTCTCTAAAAGGTCTCTTAATTCCAAAATCAATTTATCAGATTCCCCAAACAAAGTAAAGTTTCTATTATTGTCACATACTAAAAATATAATTACCTTCATCATATTAAAACCTTACTGAAACCAACAAGTACTGCAGTACAATCCTTATATAGATCACATTATTCTAATAACCAGAATATAATCCATGAGTCCAAAAGCACCAATACATTAGTTATTCTGTTTCAACTGTAGTAATAGCATAAGATTGTCCTTGATCCCTTGGCCTTTTCTGAGGTAAGTTTCCTTGACGCCTAGGACATTCATTTGCATAATGACCCATTTCTCTACAATTGTAGCATTCAACTTTGACAGCCTCTTTCTTTCCCTTGCAATCACGAGCCTGGTGACCCTTTTCTCCACATTTATAACAAACTCCCATTCCTTTTAGGCAAGTACCAGGGTGATTCTTCCCACAATTATCACATAATGGAAAATCCTTCTTTCCCTTTTTCTCATTATCTGTCTCTTGTTCCACCGTTCTCTTCTTCTATTGCTTTACTTTGTTGTCATAAGACTTAGAGAATTCCTTTTCTGTCTTGATAGCACACGAGACAATATCTTTGTATGATGAGAAGGATTGTGATACTAAAGCTCGACGGAGAAATGGTTTTAACCCATCAAAGAAACGATCAATCTTACTCCTTGGGTTACGTATATAATCGGCAGCATGCCTCGCTAACCTTGTAAAGTTAGCCTCATACTTTGCGACATTCTCATCCTCCTTCTGCCTCAGACTCAGAAATTGCCTTTCCATATCTGCCCGATGGTCACGAGGAAAGTATTTTTCTAAGAAAAGCTCTTTGAACTCCCTCCATTCCATATTCGATACGTCATCATCTTCCTTTGTGTTTCGAATCAGCGACCACCACTGATCGGCATCTCCAGTGAGGCGGTAAACTGCCATGACAACCTTCTCCCTTTCACTACTCCCCAAAGCCTGAAATATTTTCTCTAGGGAATTTATCCATTGCTCGGCTACTAAGGGATTTGTACTCCCATTGAACGTTGGTGGTTGTTGCCTCATGAAGCGGTCTAACATTGATCCTCCACGTTGCGGATCAGGGTGCTCCATACGAGTAAGGTTATTATTCATAACCTGAGTGAGTTGTCCAAGTATGGTAATAAGTTGATCAGCACCAGTTGTATCTCCAGATCCACAATAATTATCTTGATCAGGAGGGCAATCCCTACACGGAGTTCGTGCATTGATACGGTTTCCATTCCTTCTACTAGGCGCCATTTCTAAACAATGGAATAAACTAGATTAGTTTATGAATCAAAATACATAATTCCATACTTGTAAAACACTTTACATAAATTGAACTATTTATGGATATAATCCATAATCATAAAAAGAAATGTTTTCTTTGAGGAAGTATATACTCATAACCCTTCATAGTGGTTTGTAAATAAAATGAAAATTATCCTAAGCATATCCCCCGGGAGTGTCGTAACCAAGAGTGCAGCAAGGCCCGTTGTCGTGCACCAGTTCCCGTTCGAGTCTAGCTCAAAGCGGTGTTTTCGGGTTTTACCCCTAGGTACATCTGTGCCAGAGCCGCCTCTACCTGCTCGTATCCAGACAGGGATGTATTGCTCAGAAAACTCATAACATCTCTATAATACCAAAATTCTAGGAAGTTCTTCTATACTAATCCTCAAAGTCTATCTTTGGGCTATGTGCTCTAATCAGAGTTTATCTAAATCTAGCTTCCAAGGTTAGTACTAAACTGCCTCTGATACCAACTGTAACGCCCCGACCCCAGCTACCCAGAGTCGGTGCATTACTTCGTAACATTGGCATGATCACAAAAGATCATGTCTCGAAAGACCGATTAGTTTAGTAGCCTTGGAAACACTAGATACATTCATAAGTCTTTCATTACATCAAAAAGTGAAAAACTACAATAACAAAGTCTCCATAGTCCACACTCATATCCTCTTCTGACTATCCCTGCAGGTCATTCATAAAATACTTCTTCACATCCTGGAAAATATTAAAACATTGAAAGGGGTGAGCTCAGATGCTCAGTAAGGATAACAATATTGCGGAAGCTTTCATAAATAAACATAAACATTTAAGGCAATGTATAACTAAAACAAAAGCCTTTTTAAACTTGAACATCAACATAATATGGCAAAAGTAAAATGAGATAATGCCATTTACTTCTTCACATGGATATTCTACTGGTCGAATAATCACATGCAATATCAATAACCACATTCATAATGATGGAATGTATAATGCCGGACATTCTGAAACATTTTGTCAAGGCCTCGGCCAAGACATCTAAAATGATTAAGGCCTCGGCCAAAACCATAAATCAAATTGGGAAAGGGCCTCGGCCAATTCCACGTCTAGTTGTCTCATGAGACCTACCGATGCATCGAGGAGCTATAGCGGGCTCCACCCGTCACTTATTAAGTCCAATACATTCCTCATATGAATAGGTTTAAACATATCATAAACCATAACATAATCATATCACATAAAACATGGATAAAGGAAACATAACATTTCCACATTTCAATCACAAGATATCAATACAACACATTGATATAATAAAAATGCTTTCAAAACCATTTTCAATAAAATAAAAGAAAGTTAAAACTTTGTATTTATTTTTCATTAAAAAAGGTAAGGCTTGAAGAGGAAGCTGAAACTCAAATAGTGGTCACGGCGGTGGAGAAGTCATTGTCGCCGCATACGTATGACAAAAACATTCCATTTTGTCGTTTAGTAAACGCTTCGTATAAAAAATATTCCTTTTGAATAAACGTAAAAGTCAAAGGGGTTTATACACCGTATAAAAGAAATTTGTGTATAAAACAAAGTATGCCTCAATGAAAGGAGATTGAGACGAAGTCCTTAAAAAGATCATTTTTAAAATAAAATAGATATATTATGTGTATTCACTATAGGTACACATAAAGAAAGTAAAAATACAAAATAAGACATAATAATATCATGACATAATTTGAAAGTAGGAGATTAACCCAAAGAATGGAAGTTGGGTTAAGAAGTTCCCTTACAAAGATCATTTATAAATAAAATAGATCTATTATGTGTATTAACTATAAGTACACATAAAGAAGGTACAAATACAAGATAATACATAACAATATCATGACATAATTTGAAAGTAGGAGATTAACCCAAAGAATGGAAGTTGGGTTAAGAAATTCCCTTACGAAGATCATTTATAAATAAAATAGATCTATTATGTGTATTAACTATAAGTACACATAAAGAAGGTACAAATACAAGATAATACATAACAATATCATGACATAATTTGAAAGTAGGAGATTAACCCAAAGAATGGAAGTTGGGTTAAGAAGATCCCTTACAAATATCATTTAAATAAAATATATCTATTATGTGTATTCACTATAATTACACATAAAGAAAGTACAAATACAAGATATGACATAACAATATCATGACATAATTTGAAAGTAGGAGATTAACCCAAAGAATGGAAGTTGGGTTAAGAAGTTCCCTTACAAATATCATTTAAATAAAATATATCTATTATGTGTATTCACTATAGGTACACATAATTAAATTAAAAATACAAAATAGTACATAATAACATCATGACATAATTTGAAAGTAGGAGATTAACCCAAAGAATGGAAATAGGGTTAAGAAGTTCCCTTACCTTGTGTCCGAGTTGACTCAACCGTTCTTTAACCTCCTGAATAATAAACTAGAGTTAATATCTACCTTATTAAGAACCATTTTAAATTTCATTATCCTTTTTATATCACTTATTACAATGTTATGAACATTATGTAATTATTTAAGTTAATAACGGTCGTTTTGTCGATCTTTGGTACATGAGTCAACAATAAACTTCTTATAATTATAAGTTGTTCATGTGGTGAAATATCCATTATATCCAGAATTATATTAATGATGTAGATATCATATATATCATATATATACAGTATATACATTCATTTATAATATTACGTAACATTTAGAGGTAAGAAATGAAATGCACCGTTCATGGAGACGGTAAGCCGTACGTAAGCATGAACGCTACTTCCATTTCTATTTCATATTTTCTGGAATGGAATCATAATGATATGAGAGTATATTATAATTCCAGTATAATAACATATATAATATCATTAACTTTATCCTTCACACATCCCACATATGGTATTAACGAATCAAATCACTTTCAGGGGGCGGTAGTCCGCGCTTCCTAAAATGAAGATATCGTGTTTTACCCATAATGGAAACCATAAAGGTATGCCCAAAATGAAAAAAACAGAAGCTTAAGGAAAACATAAACATATTATATATCATATATAAAAATAGTGACATCATAATGGCCACCTTTGAAGGTGTTAAATGAGTGTTGAACAATCATCGTTTCGGGAGGCAGAATTTCGCCATCCACGGAAACCTTATGTTCTTTAACCATTTGATGTAGTTGTGTGGAAGTGTAGCTCAAATAAATCTTATAACAACATCCTAGTATATTTAAGATACTGGTGTTGTTACAAAAGAAGTAAATAAAAAGAGTTTAGGGGGTTGGAGAAGAAAAATAAAACAAAAGAACATGAGAGAATGAATTACCTTAAAAAGTGTAACTCCTTTTGAGTTGAGCCTAAAGGCTTCCTTTGAAAGGATTCTGCCAAAAGGGAATCCTCTAGGATGAGGAGAGGGATGTGGAGAGAGCAAATGGGCAGGGGTTGGCCGAGCCAATGGCTTGAAGAGTGTGTGAAATGAGGTAGAGGTGGGGGCCTTTTATAAGAGGAGAGGAGGGGCACTTTTGGAAAGTAAAGGAACATTACATTATTTGAAAATGTGTTTCGGTTTTAAAAGGTCCCACATTGATAGAATTCGTGGATAAGGTGATAAGGCATCGAAATCCACTCATCCAATTGGTTTTGGCCATGTGTAGTTCATAGATTTTATATTATCTTTCCATTTTATTTAAATCGTCAAATAATGATGTCATCGCTGCATCATTATTATGTCATAAATAATTAAATTTATTTAATGTCTAAAAATTATAAAACAAATACTATGATATAGGAAATCTTTTTATCTTTCCAATGACTATTTATAATCAAAATTTGGACTTGTGTAACCCTACTTAAAAATTGTTTTAGTAAAACACTTTATGTTAGTGTCATTTTCACTTTAACATTAAATAAAAAGTAATTTATGTTATTTCCCAACAAAAGTGGATCCATGGGGTCCCCAAGTTAGGCCATGGCTTGTCTTGGTCGGCCATGACACAACCAATGAGGTTGGGACATGTGTCTAGGTCATTTAATATTATTAAAGTATTATTTATACCTTAAACTACCCTAATTACCACTAATCGCGATTAAGAACTTAATAAGTTACTATTCACCAAAAAATTATTTTTATCCCATTGAACCACATTTTACTTCTTAATGACAACCATGTATGTCGGATTTTTGAAAATCAAATCACAGAAGTGGTAATATTTCATTTAAACGAAAAATCAGTTATTTAACAACCACTTAGTGGTTTCACTATTCATCAAAAATTGAAGTTTTTCAGAATAAGGCCAAAATTTCACCCTAAGCTATAATTGATATTCCGAATTGAAAAATGATGTCTATTTTACAAAATTCCAAACATATTAGTTGCATTAATTAATTTTATACTTAATTCCCACTGTCACAACAAATAGCGTGTTTTTAAGAAACAATTTATATCAAAAGATTGGCAATTGTTTATGTCCAATTTCAATGTTAAATTAATTCTAATGACCACCATTGGATAAAATGGTAAAAATATATTCTAATTATACCTTAAAAACACTAAATAGTATAACTTATCACTATAAATTATTTTGATTAAAAAAGTTGTTTTAAGTATTTTTCACTATTCATAAAAATTTGGAAGTTCTCGGAAAATTACAAAAAATTCAACATAGGCTAATTTCAATATTAGGAATACAAAAATGAAGTCCATTTTGAAATATAAAATTTCTATAATTTTAAAAAGTGGTTATTACTATTCATAACGGCTACTTTGATTAGTCGCGGTGTTTTAGAACTCGAACATGCGTACAATGCAAGCTATTGCATTATTGAAAGAGAGGCGTATCGTGGAAGCTCGGGGTGTCACATTTACCCAATCAATTTTATTCTATAAATCATGATGAAGACATTACATCTATGATGCATTGATGATATCATTAAAATTAATTATATTATATGGAAATGATAACTGATATACTACCTAGATAACTCTCTATAAAACTTTCAAATGAAAAATAATACATTGAGAAATAATACCACATTATTCAATAAATTAAATAACATCATTTTTTATAAAATATAAAAAATGAATGGTAATAAATCCCAAAATCTAAAGGTATCAACATTCTATTCATATTACTGTTATCAAAATAATAATAATCCTTTATCTTCTCATGTATTAGATGCACCATTATTATAGTAACCTACACCAAATCCAATATAGGAATCTTCGAATATATAACCATTTTCTAATTGAATTGATAAATGCGCCGTGTTTGAAATTAATGTCGAAAATGATGCTTATAATTAAAATTTTAGAAATGGGTTTTATTGGAAAACTGAAATGAAGGAAAATAACTTCCCTATTAACCTCTAATGTCAAAAACACATGCACAAAACATATTATTTATCTTTCAACATATATTATCCTTTTGACTACCCATGTATAGATATATATTTTATATAATGTATAAATGAAGGCTAATATATTATTTCAGACACTGAAAAATCATCATGGTTAATCAATGACCTTAATCAATGATTATAATTATTAGGAATCCATGAATCCTCAAAACAGACTATAAATAATTCATCTGTAAATCTACATCATCACTCTACTACTTCATTATAAATAAATGATTATAATTCTTCAAATTTTACACATCAACCCTTATAAAATCAAATTTAACAACAAAAGGGTATATAGATAAAAAATTCCATTGAAATGTCCTATTATTTTCCTTATGGATTACCAAATTGTAAAAATAATATTATTGTAACTCTATTTATAGATATCACTCACTAGAAGGGAAAAAACTCAGATATAGAAAAACATCCCTATATAAACCTAACAGATCTAAATAAATATTAAAATCAAGATACATCTTCAATAATTTTTGACATGTAATAGAGTATGAGAAATTAATATCATAAACAACTAATTATGATATCAATAATTGTAAAAACAATATCCCTGAGAATAATAACTCATATTTATCATCTTTTTACCAACATAAAATGAATATTAACAAATAATATTATCTTTCGACACCTACATATAAATATTCATCAAATGAGACACCTCTAACAACTAGAACATTTAATATTTCAAAATCATCTTATATAGGAAAAATCCAATTCTAGAATCTAATATGACAAATGTAATGTTGTATAACCTCAAATAATTTTCTATATCTCTAAAAAATCACATGAAACATCACAAAAAAGAACATTATAATCAATAAATCACTTAAAATATTTCCTTTTACTATTTTTTTATTAGTTAATAATGTTATAATACACTAAAAAATAATCCAATATATACTGAAAATCATCTGATCCCCTTAAGAGAAAATATAACATAAACTCTTATAATATATGATTACTGAAATGTTCTAAAAAATAAAATAATTCAAATATATAAACATAGGATAAACTATCATAACATTTTTAATTTCATGTGTATCACCATAATTATAATGATGAAGTAACCTATGAGTAAAATAGAAAATCACTACTCTATTCTCTATTAAAATATATCAAAATATAAGATGACATGTATTAGCAGACAATGTAAATAAATTCCACCTCTAGTGTTCAAATAATATTATCTCAAATAAGATCACATTAAAGTCGACACATACCTCTCCAATCTAATTTTTCAATTATAATACCTTATGTTTTGTGTTTATTGTGTTAAAAATATAATTTATCTATGAAAATATAGACATGAAACATAAATAATACCCTAAAAGACCAAAGAATATATAAACATACAACAGTTTCATTGGTGAAACATAATAAGAGTCAATAATTTTGTTTTTTGGGTAAAGAGTTAATAAATTATATTCCATGAAAATACCAAAAAATGAACCTCATTAATTGAAAACAAAAAATTGTAAATAATACCATATAAAATATTTGAAAAATAGAACTCAAAACATGTTCTAAATTTTTTTTCATGGTCCTTTATTGATATTGATTATGAGTGGATATCAAAAATTTACATGAAAATTTAATGATATAGAAACCCATAGTAAAAAATGATCATCAATCCCTTGAATATATTAGTAGAATACATGACTCTTAAAAACATCACCATGAAATAAAAATTGTTCACATCAATACTTAATTGTATTATTTATAAAATCATCTCACTTAGTTATTATTAATAGATTAAAAATAAAATTTAATTATTTGAAGACATTATTTATTTATTTATGTGATAAAATAATATCCTCAATATCTTAGCGGGGTTCTTAACTATAACATTTTTTGACAAATGATATTTGATGGAAAACAACATACTAAAATTAATATACACTACAAATAAAAGATGGTGACCCAATAAAAATACATGGGGATAATGTAATCCCATGTAAAACATTTAATCAAACTGAATATGGTCACTTATCATCAAAAAGGAACAATACAACATGTATAAATAATTGTACGAGTAGAAATGTGTATGAAAAAAATTTAAATGATATTGTCATATCTAGAGAGTAGTGTTGAAATCTATTCATCAATTTTTTTCAAGAAACATATTATTTGTCATGGAAACACTTTCATTTGAACTTCCACCATATGAAATATCAAATTGGGTTTTTAAGATGAATATTCCCAGATAGACCATTAATCAGTATTCTGATATCTCAGATAAATGAAACTATAATTTTCACATAACACATCAAAGAGATGTTTTTCCATTTAAAAAAACAAAATGATGTTTTCATTGATAAAAACCAACTAATTAAAATGATGGAATTTTTAAATTATATATATAATATGAAAAACACAAAAATTGACTAATGCATCAACATTATTATCATAAATCCAAAAAAGTCATAAAAAATATAAACTACACTCCTACCAATTTAGTCAAAACTAGTGGAACATAAATTCTACACAATATTTTTCCCACGGACTGAAATGAGGTAGTTTATATAGATTCGTATAATGCCTCTAAATCCAAAATTAAATAAATTATGGTTGTATATTAATTTATGTCACATTTAACAAAATATCTATAGGTTGAAATTATAAATTCCATTCATCCCATTCGATAGTGAAATATACCTATATCTTTCAACACCTTTTGACTTTAACCTCATCATAAATGATTTTTCATATATCCATAATGATGGGAAATATACTAGGTTTATCCTCTATATACACATTCAAATATATTATTTACGAATTCCTATAGACCATGATTGTAATTCCCCGACCCTAATTAGCTAGAGTAAGTGCATTGTTACATAATATTAGCATCATCACAAAATATCATGTCTCGAATGACTGATTAGTTTAGAAACCTTGGATATACTAGATAAATTCATAAGTCTTACATTACATTATAAAATGAAATAAATCAATAAAATTGTCTCCATTAACCACATTCATTTCCCTTGGACTATCCCTGTAGGTCAGTCATAATATACTCTTTCACATCCTGGAAAAAATAAAACATTGAAAGGGGTGAGCTTAGATACTCAGTAAGGATAACAATATAGTGGAAACTTTTATAAATTAGAACAAACATTTCAGGGAATGTATAAGACTAAAACAAAAGACTTTTAAAAATAAACTTCTTAATAATATGTAAAATGTAAATCAAATAATTCAATTTACTTATTCACATGTATATTCTACTAGTCAAATAATCACATGCAATATCAGTAGCCAATTTCATAATGATGGGATGCATAATTCCAGACTTCATAACTACATAGTCAAGGCTTGTGGAAATACTAAAAATAAGATTTTGTCAAGGAATTTTTCCAATACACTATTTAGTCTCGTGAGACATACCGATGCATCGAGGAGCTATAGTGTGCCCCACCTATCATTTACTAAGTCCAATTCATTCCTCAAACTAAACTGTTTAAACAATACATAATCATTCGTATTAAAACTAGCATATGACATGTCAATACCTTATCCATAAAACATGAATTGTATAAAAAAGACACATCTACAGTCAAACATATCACTAAACCTTCAATAGAATATGGAATATTTGTATCATAATAAATCAACTTCAAAAAAGTTTAAAACTAATCGAAGGATGTTGACATAGATGAATTGAATACTATTTGCAAGAAATACCTCTTTCTATTTTGAAACCATTTAAAAGAAATTATTTATATAAGAAATATTCTTATAATATTTTAAACAAATATTATAATGTGTTATAATGGCGGAAAATGGCCACACCTACTGTATAAGTTAAAAAACATTATTTCCTTAATTTTGTCGAAAGGTTCATAAAGTACCTTGTTTGGAAAACAATTGAATGATTACTTTATAAACATATTATAATAAAAATAAAACAAGGGTATAAATTACATTAACTCATATTCTAGTAAATAGTAAAAATGTTTTGAAATTCAGCTTAATAAACATGGATGTGGATGATAAAGAGGTCCCAGTAGATAATCACATATAAAGAACCTTGGATAATGAAAAGATTGTAGAATTCACCATTACCTTGTACTTTTCCATGGTAGATTTTACATTAACCTATAGTATAATAGTTAAATCATTATTATTAAATTAAAAAGGAACCATATATATAAATATGATATCATATATGATCTTTTAATATTTCTTTGTTAATAATATTTCAGTATTATCGTCGTTTCTGGTGTTAACTGATTCGTTTTCAATTATATACTTGGATATGTAAGTAATGTTTGTTATGGATATGATGTATTTGATTCATATCCAGAATGATATTATGTTATTTCAACATTATTTTTAATCTTTAGGTGAAAATTATTCCTGAATGGTTACAATGGGGTAATGAATCATATCGCGTTCATGGAGATGGAAATCTGTACGTACGCACAAGCGATAATATCATACTTTTGATATTAAAATCCCAATTAAATGGATGGTATATCATATATACATAATCATTAACATGTTTTATTTGTTGTTTACATCAACTATAAATCATTATTATACCCATCCAAACAATAATGTATTTAATAACTTTTACACAACAACATGGAGATGGTAAGTCGTAGGTACATGCGTATGGTGACATGTCATTCATAGGATGGATAGTGTAATGAATATGGTTGTACCATTTTTATAATAATATCACAGTATATATAAGATACTGGAGTTATTATTTTAGAATGGATACAACAAAGAAAGAGGAAGTGGAAGAATAAAATTACTTGAAAGAGGTGATGAAATATTTACAACGTTTTCCGGTTCATCCATTTTATTTGATAAAAAAAGATCCATAGGTTTGATTTTGGATGAAAATAAGGCATCTATAATTAAGTGAGGGGAGTTTGGAGGATATTAGGGCCGGGTTTGGCCGAGAAAAATGGCTTTGGAGGTGTAAATTTGAGATAAGGGGAAGGTCCTTTTTATAAGAAGGGGTGAGGGGAACCTTAGGGAAAACATGAAATATTATTTTAATATACAATCATATTTGGTTTCCAAAGGCTCCAAAAAAAATTTATTTCGAGGAAAAGGGGTTTATGAGTCTCAATAATCTCAACCAATAAGTTTGAGACAGGTTTAGGTTACCATATTAACCTTATCTTTTAGATATAACTCTTGGTTAAATAGTTTAACATTTACCATGTCTCCTTGTATTTTTCTATTATATGGTTATTAAACTACTGCATCATCATTGTGTCAAAAAAAATTTAATTATTTAATTTATAAAAATTATAAAAAAATACCATTATTTAGGAAATCTATTTATCTTTATAATGAATATTTATAGTGGAATTTATCTTCTGTATATCCCTGTATTAAAAAAATTTTAGTTTGGAAAACTTGAATTTAACATTTTTAACTCTTCTACAAATTAAATATTAATAAATGTTCTAATGTAATCCTAGTGGACCAAAGGGATAAAATTTTATTCCTAAGGATTTTTTGGTCTAATTAAACTTATTCAATAGAATTAGTACATGTGTTATGGTAATTAGAATAATATTTTTACCTTTAATTAACCTATTTACATTTAACCGTGGAAAATAAAATTCAAAAGTAACTATTCAAAAAAAAAATTCATCTTATTAAACAACATTGTACTTACTGATATCAACTTCTTCTCTCAGATTTTAGAAATTCAATTTATAAAGGTGGTAAAATTAATTTTTAGGCAAATTTGCAAATTCTCCAAGAAGGTTGGTAAAAGACGATTAAAAGTTAAATAAAATTTTATATATCTAAACTTATTATAAAATGACACTAATGAATTACATTGAACTTATATATGTATTATGTTTCTATTTTGACATAAAATAAATTTAAATAAAAAATTATTTAAATAAAAAGTCTTTTTTTAAAAATTACATAATGTTTTTCACTATTCTTAAAAAATTTGATGTTTTAAAAAAATTACAAAAAAATTCACCCTAAGATAATTTTGATAACCTGAATCCAAAAATGAAGTCGATTTGGAGAGATAAAATTTATAAAATTTCCTAAATTCGGTATTAATATTTATAATGGCTAGTTTGATTGGTTTTTAGTGTTTGAACTCGAATTAGCATACAACATATGTTATTGTCTTATTCAATGAGAAGCATACCATGGATGTTATGGGTGTCACATTCTTCCCTCATTCAAATAATTTCATCCTTAAAATTTCTAGAATATTACTGCATAAAAAGACTCGGGTGGGTCTTCATCATTTTTTCCTCAGGTTCCCAAGTCGCCTCTTCCATCTTATGGTTTCTCGAGATAACATTAACAGACGAGTCGTCTGGTTTCTAAACCCATGTTCTCTGGTATCCAGAATCCTGAAATGCTCTTCCCAAAAAGACTGATCAGGTTCCAGTTCTATGTCATTATAGGTGAGTACATGCATTGGGTTATGCATGTATTTTTTGAACAGTGATATGGGGAACACATCATGATCTTTTGAGTGACTTGGCGGAATTGACAAACGATATCCTACAACCCTATTTTCTTCTAGAATTTCGAACAGTCTGATGTGGCTGGGTCTTAATTTACCCTTATTACCGAAATGTATTACACCCTTCCATGGTGATACCTTCAAGAAAACATGATCTTAGACCAAAAATTCCAAATCATTCCTCCAGTTATCGAAATAGATCTTTTTTCTACTTTGAGCTTCTTTGATGTGGGTTTGGATAACCTTCACCCTTTCCCTTGTGTCCTCAACAAGTTCTGGGCCAATGAGTTTTCTTTCACCAACGTCATCCCAACAAGTTGGTGTGCAACATCTCTTTCCATATAATGCTTCATATGGTGCCATATGAATTTTTTAATAGAAGGTATTGTTATAGAAATATTCTACCAGAGGTAAATAATGATCCCACATACCATGAAAGTCAAGTGAGCAAGATCTCAACATGTCTTCAAAGGTTTGACTAGTTCGTTCTGATTGTCCATCAGTTTGGGGGTGGTTGGCAGTGCTCAAATGAAGTTCAGTATCATGGTCATTCTAAATACTTTTCTATAATCTTTATGTAAAATGGGGATGACAATAAAAAAATCGATATGGGGGACTCCATGAAGTCTTACAAATTCATTAATATATAATAGTGTTAAACGTTTAGGTGCTAAATATTCTCTTATAGCATAAAAATATGCTTACTTGGTAATATGATCAACAATGACCCATATTGCATCATTCCTTCTTGGATACTTTGGTAGACCCATGAGAAATTCCATTGTAATATCATCCCATTTCCACTTAGTTATGGGAAGAGGATGCATGACACCTCTTGGATGTTGTCTTCCTACTTTCACTTATTGACAAACCATACATCTCGGCACAAAATCAGAAATCTCTCTCTTCTTATTGTCCCACAAAAAATGTTCCTTCAAATCGATATACATTTTTTGTGCTATGAGGGTGTATAGAGAAATTGGAGATATGAGAATCAAACATCAATTCCCTTTTAAGATTAGATATATCTGTAACATAAAGCCTCTTCCCAAATTTCAAAATTCCATCTTCATATTTGAAGTCACTCCATCTCCCATCATTCATATCATTAATTTTCATTTGTAACTCCTCATTATCAGTCTAAAAACTTTTTATCCCTTCTAGTAATGATGGTTTACCAACCATTTGAAAAAGTAATGATGTTTCACCATCCATGATTTTTTCCATACCCATTTTTACTAGATCCATGAACATATGATCTCTTTCATCTCACATCTTGTTCAAAACTCCATGACCCTTTCTGTTGAAAGTACCTGCCACCTTATTTCCCTTCCCTGGGTGGTAGTGTATGGTGCAATCATAATACTTGTGTTGTTAGATACATCCCCATTTCCTCATGTTGAGTTATTTTTGGTAGAAAATATACTCCAAACTCTTGTGATCAGTATAAATCTCACAATTTTCACCATAGAGACAATGTATCCATATCTATAGAGAAAATATTACAGCTAATAACTCAAGATCAAGATTTGGATAGTTTTTTTCATTAATTTTTAGCTTCCTGGATGCATATTCAATAACTCATTCATTCTCCATAAGGAAAAAACCAAGTCCTTTATTTGAAGCATCACTATAAATAACAAACACAACATTCCCCGATAGTAGAGTAAAGATTGGGGCATTGACAAATATTTTCTTCCTTTCTTCAAAACATTCATCACAGTCATTTAACCAAAAAAATTAACCCCTTTACGTGTGATCTTGGTTAATGGTTTAGCCAATTGGGAAATTTTTTTGACGATGCATCGATAATAACCTACTAAACCAATAAAACAGCGTACCTCGATTATACTTGTCAGTGCTGGCCATTATTTGATTTCCTAGGTCTTTGAATGATCAACAGTGATTCCATCCTTATAGACAATATTTCAATGAAAAGAAATCTCCTGAAGCCAAAGTTCACACCTGCTAAACTACCCATATAATTCATTTTCTCTAATAGTCTTTAGAATAATGTACAAGTGATTTTCATGATCTTCATAGCTCTTGGAGTATACTAATATATCATCAATAAATACCTCTATAATGTCATAAATATATTTTATGAAAACACTTTTTATTAAATCCATGAAGAAAGAGGGTGAATTAGTCAATCCAAAATGCATTACTGTAAACTCATAATGTCCGTACCTGGTTTGAAATGCTGTTTTCTAAATGTCTTCCTTCTTCACACACAACTGATGATATATAGATTGTAGGTCAATCTTTGAAAAATATTGAGCTCCATGAAGTTGGTCGAATAAATCATCAATGTGAGGTTGGGGATACTTGTTCTATATTGTTATAGCATTGATCTTAGTGTAGTCAATTCCCAACCTCATAGGTCCATATTTTATCTTAACAAAAGTAATAGGGGCTCCGCATAGAGAAACAATAGGGAGAATAAATCCTTTATTACCCAACAACTGTAGTTGTTTCATTAGCACCAATAATTCCACAGTTTCATTCTATACGGGGTCTTCGATATGGTCCTTGAACCAAGAATTATGTCAGTAGAATACAAAATTTATCGTTCTATAGGATGTATAGGTAAATACTCTTGACACACATCTACACATTCTTTTAAATTATGTAAATACTCTATTTTAACATTCTTTTCCTCACCCATAGTTATTTTATACTCTCCCTCCCCAATAATTTAATTTAGTAGATCTACTCGGGGTGGATCTAGATATTAATCACATGGTGATGTTTCTGCTCTAATGATAAGTTGTTCTTTATCATACTCATAAAACATTGAGACCTTATTCTTCTTACAATAAATTTCTACATCATCGTCCAAAATCCAATTGATACTGAGGATTATATCAAATTCAATCATGGGTATTGCGATGAGATTAGCAGATAAATAACCTTTATATGCCTTACTGGGAAATGATTGAAACACCATTGTTGAAATGATAATTCCCTTTGGAGTTTTTACTAAAAATTATGTTTTTAAATCAAAATGAAAAAAATCTAATTTTACTATCAAACTAGGATGGTATGAATCAATGCTATGATCCCGAATCAAATACGGCATTGGCTAAACATGAGGAAACCATTAAATTTCCTACCACTACATATTTTGGAGCTTCAACCTCATTAGTAGTGATCACATATTCTTGGCCTTGCTCCCTAGGACTTTTTTGAGCTATGTTTCCCTGATTCTAAGGAAATTCATTTGAATAATTCCCCATTTCTCTAAAATTGTAGCATTCAACATTGACAGCCTCTTTCTTCCCCTTCCAATCACAAGCTTGGTGGTTTTTTTCACCACACTTATCACAGAATCCCATTTATTTCATACAAGTTCGAAGGTGTTTCATCCCACATTTATTACAAGATGGATATTAAAATTTTCCCTTTTCCCCTTATATCCATTTCTATAGTGTTAATTAGATCTATTATTCTTCTGCTTTTCTTTAAAGTTGTGTGACATAGGTATTTCTTTTTATTTCTTCAAAACACATATGACAATTTCATCATATGAGGATAGGGATTGTGAGACTAATTCTCAATGAAGAAATGGTGTTAACCCATAAAATAATCGAACAATAGTACTCCTTGGGTGACATATGTAATCTAAACAAGGCCTTTCTATATTTGTAAAGCTAGCCTCATATTTTGCGACATTGTCATCCTCCTTTTTTCCTCAGACTCAAAAACTGTCTTTCCTTATCCACTCGATGGTCATGAGGAATGTATTTTTCAATAAGGATCTCTTTAAACTCCCCCATTCCACATTTGACATTTCTTCATCTTAATTTGTGTTTTGAATCAATGACCACCATTGATCTGCTTCTCCAGTAAGGAGATAAACTACAATGACAAATTTTTCCCTATTCGCGAATCCCCAGAGCATGCAATATATTCTATAAGGAACATATCCATTCTCATCTACAATGGATTTGTAGTCCCATTGAATGTTGGTGATTTTTTCCTCATGATGTAGTCTAACATTGATCCTACCCATTGTGGATCAGTGTGATCCGTATGGGTAATGTTATTATTCATAACCTGAGTGAGTTTTCCCAGTATGGTGATAATCTGATTAGCACTAGTTGCATCACCATCTCCACTATAATTATGTTTAGTAGGACGGAAATCCCTACACAGAATATTTGCATTGATGCAGTTTCCATTCATTCCACAATGATCCATTTCTATACAATTCCATACACTAGATTAATTTATGAATCACAATACATAAATTGAAACATCTACAACACTAAAATTATATTGAACATATTATGGATATAATCCATATTCATAAAAATGTTTTCATTGGGGAGATATATACTCATAAATCCTTTATAATGGTTTGTAATGCAAATGTGAATTATCCAAACATATCCCTCGGGAGTGTCGCAACCAAGAGTGCAACAAGGCCCGTTGTCATGTACTAGGATACCCTGGGTCAAGCTCAAATTTATTTGTCAGAGTTTTTACTCGTAGGTACTTCTGTGCCAGATCCGCTTCTACCCGCTCGTATCAAGACATGGATTTATTTCTTAGAAAATACACAAAATCTCAACATTAACAAAATTCAAGGATGTTTTTATATACTAATCGTCAAAGTATATCTTAGGGTATTGTTCATTAATCATAGTTTTTATAAGTCTTGTTTCCAATGTTTGTACTAAACTTCCTCTCATACCATCTACAAGGCCCCGACCCTAGTTACCCAGAGTCGGTGCATTATGACATAACATTTTCAGGATCAGAAAAGATCATCTCTCAAATGACTGATTAGTTTAGTAGCCTTGGAAGTAGTTGATACAATCATAAGTTTTATATTAAATTAAAAAATTAAATACAAAAACAACATTATCACCATTGAACACATTCATTTTCCTTAGACTATCCCTGTAGGTCAGTCATAATATACTCTTTCACATCCTGGGAAAGAAAACATAGAATGGGGTGAGGTAAGATGCTCAGTATGGATAACAATATTGCAGAAACATTCTTAAATAAGCACAACCATTTCAGGCAATGTATAAGTATAAAACAAATAACATTTAATCATAATCATCAGTATAAAATGGAAAATGTAAATCAAATAATTTCATTTACTTATTCATAGGGATATTCTACTTGTCGAATAATCACATGCAATATCAATAGCCAATTTCATAATAATTGAATGCATAATTCCAAACTTCATAACCACATAGAAAAGGCCTTATTCCAAGACTAAAAATAATATTATTTCTAGGCCCTATGCCAAGAAACTAGTTTGTCTCATTAGACCTACCGAATTATCGAGGAGTTATAGAGGGCTCCACCGGTCACTTACTAAGTCCATTGCATTCCTCATATGAAAATGTTTAAATATAACATAATCATTCGAATTAAAACTAGTACATTAAATTTCAATACTTTATCCAGGAACCATCAATGGTATAAAAATAACACATCCACAGTCAGAAAGATCACAAAACCTTTAATACAATATGGAAGGTTTTTATCTTAATAAATCAACTTCAAAAAATATTAAAATACATCAAAGTATGTTGACATAGATGAATTGAAAATATTTAGCAAGAAATAAATATTTATATTTTGAAACCATTTAAAATAAAATATTCACATTGTAAATATTCTAATCATATTGTAATCTAATCTTATATGGTGTTATAACAGCGTAAAATAGCTTCACCCGTCTTATAAGTTAAAAAAACATTCATTCCATAATTTTGTCGAAAAGGTCGTAAAGTGACTTGTCTGGAAAATAAAGGAAAGATTACTTTATAAACATCTTATAAAAACTCAAACAAGGTTATAAATGACTTTAACACATAGTCTATGAAATAGTAATTTATTTTTAAATACATTTTAGGGATCATGGGTGTCGATGACAAAGAGGTCCTAGTAGATAATTATATATAAACAACCTCGGATAATGAAGAGATTGTAGAATTAACCATTACCTTGTTATTTTTCTTGGTTGAGGGTACATTAAACTCCTATATAATAGTTAAATAATTGTTATTATCTTATATAAGAACAATATATACATAAATATGATATCATATATAATTTCTAATATTTTGTTGTTAACAATATTTCAGTATTATCATCGTTTCGGGTGTTAACTGATTCATTTTTGTTTACATACATGGTAACTTAAGCCAAGTTTGTTATGGATAGTATGTATTTGATTTATATCCAACATGATATTATGTTCTATAAACATTATTTTTAATCATCAAATGAACATTATTCTTGAATGTTTATGATGGGGAAGTGAATCTCATCTCGTTTGTGGAGATGATAATCCTTACGTACACACGAGCAACAATATCCTTCTTTTGATATTAAAATACTAAGTAAATGGATGGTATATCATATATAAATAATCATTATCATGTTATATTTATTATTTACATCAATAATACATCATTAGTATACCTATCAAATTAATAATATATTGAATAACAATTACCCAACGAAGTGTTGACGGTAAGCTATACGTATGCACGTATGGTGACATGCCATTTTTAGGATGGATATTGTAATGAATATGTTTTTAATTTTTTTTAATAACATAAAATTATATATAAGATACTGAAGTTGTTATTTTAGAATAGTTACAATCAAAAATAGTGAGTGGAAGATGAAATGAATGTGAAAGAGGTGATGAAATAATTACCTCTTCTTCAGGTTCTTCATTTTGATTTGATCAAAAGGGAAACATAGGATGGCTTTATGGTAAAACTATGGGCCCTAGATTAAAGGGATCTATGTTGGGAGGATATTTTTTCAGTGTTTGGCCGAGCCAAATGGCTTTGGAGGTATGAATTTTAGAGTAGGGGATGTGCCTTTTTATAAGAGAGGTTAGTGGAACCTTAGAATGAACATGAAATATTATTTTAATATTCAAACATATTAGGTTTATAAAGGCCCAAAAATGAATTATTTCTAGGATAAGGTGGGTATGTGTTGATATAATCTCAACTAATAGGTTTTATAATAGTTTTGGTTACCATATTAACCTTATATTTTAAATATAACTCTTGGTTAAATAGTTTAACATTTACCATGTCTCCTTGATGATTTATATTATTTGGTTAGCAAACATACTATAAAATGACAAGAGAACCCCATGTAGTTAATTAATGACATATATATTATTATTTTAGTCATTTAGGGGATCCATATATTTTTATGACTATTAAATATTTTAGAAATATAATAGCTGTTATAAAAACTCATTTATGTAAATTCTGTCACCATTTAGTAATTTATTTTTGTGGAAGTCATGACATCATTATTTCTTAAAAAAAAATAACTGAATCTACCATAACATGTAATATGAAACTAAAAAATTATCTGAATTAATTAAATGTCTCAAAATACATTTATTGTGATATTTTTAATATCAATTAGTCTAATTTTTCCTTAATAAGTTAATTACAGTGTCATCATTGTGTCATAAATAAATTTAATTAATTATTTTCTAAAAATTATAAATAAAATAAAAATATACAGGAAATATTTTTATCCATATAATTAATATTTATAGTCGAATTTATTTTATGTATTACCCTATATTAAAAATGTTTTTGTTAGGAAAACTTGAATTTAACCATTTTAACTATTCTTTAAATTAAATACTACTAAATGTCCAAATCTAATACTAGTGGAACAAAAGGGTCCTATTTTATTCCAAAGGTTGTTTTTGGGAGAATTAAACTTATAAAATAGAATTATGGAATATTTTAGGGTAATTGTAATATCATTTTTACCTTTAATTACCCTATTTACTTAACCACGGTAAATAAAAGTCAAACGTTACTATTCACCTGAAATTATTTTCATCATATTGAACCAAATTTTACTTACTAGTATCAACCACTTCTCTTGGATTTTCAAAATTTATTTAATAGAAGTGGTAAAATTATTTTTTATGCAAATATGCAAATGCTTCAAGGAGGTGGGTAAAAGATGGTAAGAAGTTCAATAATATTTTATATATCTAAACATATTATAAAATGAATCTAATGAATTAAATTCAACTTATATAAGTATTATGTATCTATTTTGTCAGAAAATAAATTTAAATATAATAAATAATTATTTAAATAAAATGTCTGTTTTAAACAATAACACAATGTTTTTCAGTATTCAATCAAAATTTAATGTTTTCCGAAAAATACCAAATATTCACCATAAGTGTAATGCCCCGACCCCAGTTAACCAGAGTTGGGGCATTATTACATAACATTGGCATGATCACAAAAGATCAAGTCTCGAAAGACCGATTAGTTAATTATCCTTGGAATCACTAGATATATTCATAAGTCTTACATTACATCATAAAGTAAAAAAAACTACAACAACATCTTGTCTTCATATCCCCCCATACTATCCCTGCAGGTCATTCATAAAATACCTTTTCACATCCTGGGAAAAATAAAACATTTAAATAGGTGAGCTTAGATGTTCAGTAAGGATAACAATATAGCAAAAACATTCATAAATAATCATAAACATTTAAGGCAATGTATAACTAAAATAAAAGACTTTTAAGCTTCAACATCAGCATAATATTGCAAAAATAAAATGAAGTAATGCCATATACTTATTCACATGGATATTTTACTAGTCGAATATTCACATGCAATATCAATAAACACTATCATAATGATGGAATGCATAATGCCAGACTATCATAACTACAATGCCAAGGCGTTGTGCCAAGACTACAAATATGATTTTGTCAAGGCTTTGTGCCAAGACAATAGTTTGTCACATGAGACCTACCAATGCATCGAGGAGCTATTGTGGGATCCAACCATCACTTATTAAGTCTAATGTATTCCTCATATTAATAGTTTTAATCATTACATAAACATTTTTAATAAAACTAGCATACGAAATGAAAATACTTTTGACATAAACCATGAATGGTGTAAAATTAACACATCCACAGTCAAACATATAATAAAATGTTCAATACAATATAGATGTTTTGTAATAAAATAAATCATCTTCATATAAGCTTTAAATCCATCAATGGATGTTGACCTAGATGAAATCACAACAATTTGAGTGAAATATCTCTTTTTTTAAATCATTTAAAGTCACATAATTATAAAAGAAAACAGTTACAATGAAAATAATCTTATAATATTCTAAGGTAATCTTATACTATTTTATAATGGTAAAAAATAGCTGCACACGCCGTAAAAGTTAAAAAAACATTCTTACCTCAATTCTGCCGAAATGGTTAAAAAGGAAATTGTTTGGAAAATGAAAAAATGATTCCTTTATAAAAATATTATAAAAAGACAAATAAGGGTATAAATTACTTTAACCCATATTCTCTAAAATAGTTAGAATGGTTTGAAATACATTTTTAAGAAACATGGATGTGGATGATAAAGAGGTCCCAGAAGATAATTATGTATAAAAAACATTAGATAACGAAGAGATTGTGAAATAAACCTTTACCTTGTACCTTTCATTGGTTGAGGGTAGTTTATCATTCTGTGTAATGGGGAAATAGTTGTTATTAAATTATTAAATAATCATATACATTAATATGATATCATATATGATCTTTTAACATTTCTTTGTTAATAATATCTTGTTATTATTGTCGTTTCGGGTGTTAACTTGCTCGTTTAATTTTATATTTTTTGTTACATAAGACAAGTTTTTTATGGATATGTTGTATATTATTCATATAAAAAATGATATCAAGTCCATAAACATTATTTTTAATCATCAAATGTGAATTAAAATTGAAGGGATACGATGGGGAATGGATCTCCTCACCTTCGAGGAGACGGTAATATGTACGTAAACACGAACGACAATATCATTCTTTTGATATTAAAATAATATATAATTGGATGATATATAGTATATACAGAATCATTATCATGTTATATTTATTATTTATATGTATTAAAAATCATTATTATAACCATCTAAATAATAATTTTTTGAATAACAATTACACCACGACGTGGAGACAGTAAGCCGTACGTACGCACGTAAGGTGACATGTCATTCACAGGATGGATAGAATACTAAATATGGTTTTTCTATATTTATAATAATATCACAGTATATATAAGATATTTGAGTAATTATTTTATAATGTAAATAACAAAGAAATAAGATGTTTATGAAGAAAGGAACTTGAAAGGGGGGGGGGGACATTACCTCTTCTTCGGCTTCTTCCTTTTGATTTGATCAAAAGGGATCTTCAGGATGGCTTTATGATCAAAATTAGTCCTCTAGGCTTAAGTGATGGGAGTTTTGAGGATATATGGGTGGGGTTTGGGCGAGCCAAAATGCTTTTTAGGAGTTAATTGGAGAGAAGGAGGAGTTCCCTTTTAAAAGAGAGGTGAGGGGCACCTTAGGAAAAGCAAGAAATATTATTTTATAATAAATTCATATTCAGTTAATAATGGCTCCAAAGTGGATGATTTAATGGTTAAGGTGGATATAAGTCGAAAACCACTCAACCAATAGGTTTTAGATAGGTTTGGGTCACTATATTTACTTTATCTTTTTTATTTAACTCTTTGTAAAATAGTTTGACATTTAACATGTCTCTTAGTATTTTTATATTTTATAGTCAATAAACACACTATAAACATCCAAGATACCCCTATGTTGTCCATTAATGATAAAACTATCATTATATATGTCCTTTGGCTGATACTTTGTTTTTTAAGAATAGAATATCAATTAATAATATAATATTTGTTTTAAAAACTCCTTTATGTCAATTTTGACACTATTTAATAATTGATTTTTTTAAAGTCTTAACAACATTTTTAATTAGAAAAAATTCATTTAAGAAATCCTAAAATGTCATATTAACCAATAAAAGTTTTGGATGTCCTCCAAAATTTCAATTTATATTTATTTTAACATTTATACTACTAATTATTTGATACTTTCATTAATAATGGAAATATTGCATCATTATTGTATCATAATTAAATTTAATTATTCAATGTCAAAAAATTATAAATAAAAAACCATTATGTATGAATTAATATTATATTTTTAATTAATCTTTATAGTTGAATATATAACATATATAACCCTATGTAAATATTGTTTTTCTAAAAGATATATGCTTATGTCATTTTTGTATTTACTTTAACTTAATTAATATAATGTGTCCTTATCAAATATATGTGGATCCATGGTGTCCCAAAATCGACCCAAAGATGCCCATCATTGGACATGTATCAAAAAGTAGGGTTAGGACACGTTTTTGGGAAATTTATTATTATTATAATATTATTGTTTACCCTTATTTACCAGATTTACCCTTTAACCATGGTAAATAAATTATTTACCGAAGTAATTATTCAAACTATCTAAAAATAAAAGTTACCTATCTACACAATTTGGACCTCCTGATTCTAAATATGGAATCCATTTTTCTAAATTAAAAACACAAAAGTGGAAAAAATTAATTTAAAATTAATTCCTGTTGTTAAAACAAAAAACATTTTTTTAAGAGATAATAACTATCCAATGATTGGCACTTCCTTATGTCCAGTTTAAATGTGAAATTATGTATAATGACCTACATTGGATTAAATGGTAAAAATATAATCCAATTATACTCTAAAATGACTCAAATTAATAATTTATCACTATTAATTATTTCGATTTAAAAATTTGTTTTTAATTAAAATTTATAAATTTTCAATATTCATCAAAATATTAAAGTTATCCAAAAGTACCAAAAATTCACCCAAAGATAATTTGATATTATGAATCCAAAAAATGATGTCCATATTGAAAGATAAAAATTATAAAATTTCAAAATGTGAGTATTACTATTCATAATGGCATGTTTGATTGGTTGTGGTGTGTTAGAACTTGAAGTTACGTACAACACCCACTACTGTATTATTCTATGTGATGCGTACCATGGAAGCTTAGGGTATTATATTCTCCCCTCCTTCGATAAATTGTGTCCTCGAAATTTGAAATTGTTTTTCAAAAATAAATGGTTGAAAAAATAAAATATCTTTGTGGGAAAACCCACATTGGAAATTGGGTTAATAAAATTTAGTCTTGATAAGAGGAAAAGAGAAATGAAAGGGTCGCCAAAAAATTATGATCTCGATTAGAAGAACATTGATGCAAAATTAGAGACATATAATTGGAGGGAAAACATAAATATTTATAGGTAGTTATTGAGGTCATCAATCACAAACACATGTAAAATTGAGGTCCTTAAAATCATCAATCTATGATGATTTGAAATACCATCGGTTCAACAAAATATAAGGTATTAGGATAACATATTTTATTTTTTAAGATCCTCTCCCTAAATTTTAAGAATCAATTGACCCATAGAATAAGAGGATAAAATTATATATATATATATATACATGACAAGTTGAGTTTCATCCTTCAACTAGTTCCTGTCACAAACTCATATTTCACAGCAAAATATTTCAAAAAATATATTATATTTATTCTAATCGTATTGGGTTCCAATAATAATGAATTTATAAATCACCTATTAGGCCCTTTGAAACTAAATTATTCAATCTAGGGAATCATGTAGGTCAGTTTGAAGTGATACACCCTTGTCGCCCTACGGTTGCAGGTTCAAGTCTCGCTCCCTTGCCGGAAGCGACGAGTTGTCTCCTAACCCTCGGTTGTCATTTTATGGAAATCAAAAATAATATCAAACTAATGTCATCCAAAATACTTTTTTCCAAACTCATAGTCCAAAATTTGTAAGGGAGTTAAACACAATGAAGAACCTTTTTTCCACGTAATAACATGTGAACACCTTCATCATATATTATTTTAAAACACTGCACATCATGAATTACCACAAAACCATATTGATTACATTCATGCTCCTTTATTACTTATATGATACTAGATATAATCCTTCTATCCAAAAATGTTGTAAACTCCAACATTGATGGGATATGGAAATAATTAATTAGTTTCATGGTATTCAAGAATATCAAATATAATGTTTTCAAATCAACCATCTCTTATTCCAAAATCACTACCTCATTATCGGGACCATATTAAGGATTACCTTTCCTTCAACCATGTATTTTACTAAAATTATAGCTTACTGTTAAGTCACTTTTCATAGAACCATATAATCTCAAGTCCTCAATAAAATAGTTCTACATTACAATCCTTATATATATCACATTATTATTATAATCAGAATATAGTTCATGAATAAAAAAACACAAATACAGTAATTATTCATCTTCAACTATAGTAAAAACATAAGATTGGACTTGCTCTCTTTTCCTTTTCTGAGGTATGTTTCCTTGTTGTATAATACATTCATTTTCATAATGCCCCATTTCTCTACAACTATAGCATTTGATGTTGACAACAAAATTCTTTCCCTTGCAATCATGAGTTTAGTGTCCTTTATCACCACACTTGTAACAGACTCCCAGTACTTTTAGACAAATACTAGGGTGTTTCTTCCCACAATTATCACATAATGGACAATCCGTTTCCCCCTTTTTCCCATTACCTATCCCTTGCTCCACCATTCTCTTATTATCTTGCTTTACGATATTGTCTTAAGATTTAGAGAATTCCTTTTCTTTCTTGAAAGCACATGAGGCAATATCTTCGTATGACGAGAAGGATTGGGATACTAAATCTCGACGAAGAAATGGTTTTAACCCATCAAAGAAACGATCAATATTAGTTCTTGTGTTAAGTATATAATCTACTGCATGCCTCGCTATCCTTGTAAAGTTATCCTCATACTTTGCAACATTCTGATCCTCCTTTTGTCTCAGACTCAAGAAATTGCCTTTCCTTATCTGCTTGATGGTCACGATGAAAGTATTTTTCTAATAAAAGCTCTTTAAACACCCTCCATTCCATATTTGATACATCCTCATTATCCTTTGTGTTTGAATCAATGACCACCATTGATCATCATCTTCAGTAAGGAAGTAAACTACCATGACAACATTTTCCCTTTTGCTACTTCCCAAAGCGTGTAATATTTTCTCTATGGAATTTATCCATTGCTCAGCAACTATGGGATTTGTAATCCGAATGAATGTTGGTGGTTGTTTCCTCATGAAGTGATCTAACATTTATCCTCCAAGCTGTGGATCTGGTTGCTCCATATTGTTAAGGTTATTATTCATAACCTGAGTGAGTTGTCCCAGTATGGTGATAAACTGATCCGCACCAGTTGTATCACCAGCTCCATTATAATTTTCCTGAGAAGGATGGAAATCCCTACCTGGAGTACGTGCATTGATACGATTTCCATTCCTTCCACTAGGTTCCATTTATAAATAATGGAATAAGATAGATTAGTTTATGAATAAAATACATAATTAAAAACTTGTTAAATACCTAACATAAATTGAACATTTTAGGGATATAATCCATAATCCTAAAAATGTTTCATTTGAGGATTTATATACTCATAAACCCATCATAATGGTATGTAATGAAAATGATAATTATCCTAAGCATATCCCCTGGGAGTGTCGTAACCAAGAGTGCAGTGATGCCCGTAGTTGTGCACCAATTCACGTTCGAGTCTTGCTCGAAGCGGTGTTTTTGGGTTTTACCCCTTGGTACATCTGTTCCAGAGCTGCCTCTATCTTCTCGTATCCAGACAGAGATTTATTTTTCAGAAAACTCACAAAATCTCTACAACGCCAAAATTCTAGGATGTTCTTCTATACTAATCCTCAATGTTATTCTTAGGTCTATGTGCTCTAATTATAGTTTATCTAAAACTAGCTTCCAATTATTGTACTAAACTTCCTCTAATACCAACTGTAACACCTCGACCCTAGTTACCCAGAGTCGGTGCATTATTACATAACATTAGCATGATCACAAAAGATCACGTCTTGAAAGACCGATTAGTTTAGTATCCTTGGAATCACTATATTTATTCATAAGTCTTACATTACATCATAAAGTAAAAAAATATAAAAAAACATCTTCTCCTCATATCCCCTCATACTATCCCTACAGGTCATTCATAAATTACTTCTTCACATCCTGGGAAATATAATACATTGAAAGGGGTGAGCTCTGATGCTCAGTAAGGATAACAATATAGAAGAAACTTTAATAAATAAGCATAAACATTTAGGGCAATGTATAACTAAATCAAAAGCCTTTTAAACTTGAAATTCAGCATAATATGGAAGAAATAAAATGAAGTAATTCCATTTAGTTATTCAAATGGATATTCTACTAGTTGAATAATCACATGAAATATTAGAAACCACATTCAAAATAATGGAATGCATAATGATAGATGACCATAACCACATAGTCAAAGGCCTTCGACCAAGACTAAAAATAAGATTTTGTCAAGATCTTATGCCAGAACATTAGTTTGTATCATGAGACCTACCGATGCATCGAGGAGTTATATCGGGCTCCACCCGTCACTTATCAAGTCCGATGCATTCCTCATTTGAACTGGTTTGAACATAACATAAACATTCATATTAAAACTAACATACGAAATGTCAATACTTTCTCCATAAACCATGAATGGTATAAAAATAACACATCCATAGTCAAATATATCACAAAACCTTCAATACAATATGGTTGTTTTGTATCATAATAAATCAACTTCAAAAAAGTTTAAAGTCCATCAATAGTTGTTGATGTAGATGAAATCAAAACTATTTAGAGAAATATCTCTTTTTTTGAAATCATTTAAACGTCACATAATTATAATAGAAAAAATTTACATTGAAAATATTGTGATAATCTTCTTAGTGAAGCTTCTATGATTTTATTATAGCGGAAAATACCCTCACACGCCGTATAAGTTAAAAAACACTCTTACCTTAATTCTGTCGAAATGGTTAAAAAGGACCTTGATTGGAAAACAACAGAATGATTCCATTATAAACATCTTATAAGTTGTAAAAAAAGGGTATAAATGAATATAACCCATATTCTATAAAATAGTAAGAATGATTTGAAATACATTTTTAAGAAACATGGATGTGGATGATAAAGAGGTCCCAGAAGATAATTATGTATAAATAACCTAAGATAATGAAGAGATTGTGAAATAAACTCTCAACTTTTACTTTTATTTGGTTAAGGGTAGTTTAACCTCATGTGTAATGGTGAAATAGTTGTTATTAAATTATACAGGAATCATATACAGTAATATGATATCATATATGCTCTTTTAACATTGCTTTGTAAAAAATATCTCGTTATTATTGTCATTTCGGGTGTTAACTTACTCATTTTATTTTATATTTTTTGTTACATAAGCCATGTTATTTATCGATAGGTTTTATATTATTCATATAAATAATTATATCAAGTACATAAACATTATTTTTAATCATATAATTAGAATTATACTTGAGTGGATACAATGGGGAATGAATCTCATCGCATTCGTCGAGACGGTAGTCCGTACGTACGCAAGACCGAAAATATCATTATTTTGAAATTAAAATAATATATAATTGGATGGTATATCATATATAACGAATCATAAACTTGTTATATTTATTATTTACATGAATTACACATCATTATTATACTCATCTAAATAATAATGTTTTGAATAACAGTTACACCACGACGTGGAGACGTTAAGCCGTACGTACGCACCTATGGTGACATGTCATTCAAAGGATGGATAGAATACTGAATATGGTTGTACCATTTTTATAATAACATCATAGTATATATAAGATACATGATTTAATATTTTAGAATGTAAATAACAAATAAAGAAGAAGTTGAAGAAGAAAGGATCATGAAAGAGGGTGGTAAAAACAATACCTCTTCTTCGTTTACTTCTTTTTGATTTGAACAAAAGAACATTATAGGTTGGCTTTCTGATAAAACTACGGCCACTAGGTTGAATTGAGGGAATATGGGAGGATATTTGGGCAGGGGTTGGCCAAGCCTAAAGGCTTTGATGGTTTTAATTAGAGAGAATGTGGAGTTCCCTTTTATAAGAGGGGTGAGGGGTACCTTAGGAAAAGCTAGAAATATTATTTTATAATAAATTCATATTTGGGTTATAATGGTTCCAATGTAGATTATTTAAATTTTAAGGTGAGTATATGTCGAAAACCACTCAACCAATAGGTTTTAGATAGGTTTGGGTCACTATATTAACTTTATATTTTTGATTTAACTCTTAGTTAAATAGTTTTACATTTACCATGTCTCTTTGTATTTTAATATTATATATTAATAAACATACTATAAAATTTTAAGAGACCCTTATGTGTTCAAATAATGATACACCTATCATTATATAAGTCTTACAATTAGACATTAGATTTTTAGGAGTAGAATATCAATTAATAATATGATATTTGTTTCAAAAACTCCTTTGTGTTAATTTTGACACTATTTAATAATTGATTTTTGATAAAGTCTTAACAACATTATTAACTCGAACCAAACTCATTTAAGAAATCCTATCATTTCATATTAACCAAAACAGTTTTTTGGATGTCATCAAAACGTTCAAATTATATTTATTTTAACATTTATAATACTAATTATTTGATTATTTCATTAATAAGGAAAATAACGAATCATTATTGTATCATAAATAAATTTAATTATTCAATGTCTAAAAATTAAAAATAAAATACCATTATATAGGAAATAATTCATGATTTCTAATGAATATTTATAGTCTAATATATATCACATATAACCATATGTGATTTTTTTTATAAAAGATATATTCTTATGTCATTTTTTATTAACTTTAACTTAATTAATATAGTGTCATTATCAATTACTAGTGGATCCATGGGGTCCCAAAATCGACCCAAAGATGCCCATGGTCAGACATGTTTCAACCAATTGGGTTAGGACTCGTTTTAAAGTAATTTATTTTTATTATAATATTATTCTTTAGCCTTATTTATCAGATTTACCCTTTAACCATGGTAAATAAAATATTTACTGAAGTAATTATTCAAAATGTATATAAATAAAAATACCTATTTAAACAATTTTGACCTCCTAAATCTAAATATGGAATTTATTTTTCTAAATTCAAAACATAGAAGTGGCAGAAATTAATTTCAAATTAATTCCCGTTGCTAAAACAAGAAGTGTCTTTTTAAGAGATAATAACTATCAGAAGATTGGCTATTGCTTGTGTCCAGTTTAAATGTGAAATTATGTCTAACAGCCTAAATTAGATTAAATGATAAAAATATAATCAAATCATAATCTAAAATCACTCAAATTCATAATTTTTCACTATTAATTATTTCGATTAAAAAATCTATTTTTAATTAAAATTTATCAATTTTCATTATTCATCAAAATATGAAAGTTATCCGAAAAGTACCAAAAATTCACCCTAAACTAATTTTGATATTACGAATCCAAAAATGAAGTCCATTAAGAATGATAAAATTAATAAAATTTCAAAAAGTGAGTATTACTATTCATAACGGCTAGTTTGATTGGTTGTGGTGTTTTAGAACTCGAAGTTACGTACAACACACACTACTGTATTATTCAAAGTGATGCGTACCATGGAATCTTGGGGTGTTACACTAAGATAATTGTGATATTCTGAATCCAAAAATGAAGTCCATTTTGAGTGGTAGTATTTTTAAAATTTCAAAAAGTGGGTATTACTATTCATAATGGCTTGTTTGATTGGTTCTGGTGTGTTAGAACTCAAAGTTGCGTACAACACAAGCTATTGTATTACTCAAAGAGAAGTATACCATGGAAGTTTGGGATATTACAATGATGCTATTACATTGTTATCAATTCAAAAAATTCATATCCTTTCTCTGAAACTGAACAAATTTCATTCACTAACCATTACAAAGTGTCAAACAGTGGAAGAACTAGTAAAATCATCATCCTATAATATAAAAAACAAGCTATAGATCGAGGTAAACATCTAGAAATATACATATATTGATAAATTTGGTAAATAAGTCAGATATCTAATTCAAATTTATCAAATAATTTGAATACTAGGCATACAACAACATCAATCCATAGATCCTCTATATGAGTTGTTATAATGTACCCTCTCTTAGATAAATATTATTTATACCAATATCTACTCAATTGTATCATTATTCATTTCATACTCAATATATAAAGTTATAAATTAAGTGTATTACATTCTATTGTATGTAAAATGAAAATCAACATCAATATTATGATCTTTCACCTTATAAAAATGAAGTATTTAAATAGAATAACTTAAAAGGGTTATAAACTAGTCACTGAACACCCTCACAATAAAGACACATAGTCGATGGTTTAATAGAAAAAATAGTTTTACTACATTAAATATTAGATATTGAATATTATATCTTATATAACCCAAAAAAATACACCACAAAATTTATTATCCATCACAGTTATCATCATATAGAATCCACCACCGAATATTTATACCTCTTGGTAGTCTAAAATCCATTTAAAATGAATTATGTTTCCATGTATAAATCAAAGACAAAGTAATATTATGATCCTAAAAATATATCCCTATATTTTTCTAAAGGATTTTCCACTCATACATTAGTAAGATCTTATTTTCAAACACTAATAATGACATCCTCTGGGACTCATTTTTCATAAGATTACCCTTCATATGTTTATATAGAGCATCATGTTGACTTTTTCTACCTTAAAATATTTGGGGAAACATTATAAAAGTCATTTATACAATCAATGGAATGCAAATAATTCTGAAATAAATAATAATATTAAAGGGCAATTGATTGAATTCACTGTTAATTTCTCAAAATATTTTCAATACATTTGAACAATGATGGAAGCAGTCATTGTATATTTTCCCAAACTTGGACTCTAACTAAAAATCATTATAATATCAATATACAATTGTGATATGTAATTTATTGTGTTTATTAGATAAATGTGTCCCTATATATAAAAAATTAATGTCACCCATATCTAAATTATATAGTATATTGAATTAATATTATCTTCATACAATACCAATATAACATTTAGCAAAATTAAATACCCTAAAACCATCCTAACCCTAAAAAAATATGTAATAAAACTATTTTATGACCCACATACACTAGAACCCATATATTTAAAATAGTCATTTATAGTGTCACTCTATAATACCAACTCTTACAGGTAGATTAAATACTTTTAATGAGGGTATATGAAAATAATATAAAAGGTAGTATACTCATAATCACTATACTAATTTGAAAAAACCTATAATAAAAAACATAAAATATAAAAAACAAGAAATTTCTAACGATTAATGTAATTCACTAATATAAAAGAAGAATAAACAGAAATAAAACAAGTCTTATTCTAAGGATACATATAATCCATGATCACACTGTCTTGAGATAGAAATGTCAAAATCGACCAATTAATCCAATGAATCTCTCATTTATTTGTGAAAAATGAACACTATTGTGATAAAAAATAAACAATTAAACTAAAACATATCATAAAACATGGTTAAGTACAACCCCAACCAAAAAAACATCCCTCAAAAATAAAAAAAATTACAATAATATAATAATCATAATAATTTATCATGGAATGTTAATTTAAAAGTGATCCAATGCTCATCTATTCCATTTCATTCACATATTATATAGAACTATACAGCCACAACTATAATCTCCCAATTATACTGATAACCACATAACCACAATTACATTTTCTAGGAATCATCCACATTTTTATGGACTTAACCGATATTTTTTAACTCAATATATAAGTAGCCCATATAATAACAACAATAATTCAAAATGATGTGTGAAGAGGAGTAGTAATTAATCTATATTTCCTACAACATTAACACATGTGGTACACATAGAACTAATGAGTTAATATATTCATCAATCAAAATAGTCGAGAACAATGTATATACAATTGAAATTAAAAATTATAATAGATTTAATATAATTATAAAATCCAAAAATACATTAAAAATATATTATATTACACAATGATAACAAAATATCACTACATCATTGTTACCACATAACAACAACATCATAATCATTTAAACACACAAGGAGTATACCAATATTAAAAATCTCTAAAAAACTATCAAAAATCATCTTCATCATATTTTCTATTTAATTTAAAGGACAATTGTTTGCAATTACAATAAACCAAAAAGTCATTAATAATTTTTGGATTTTTATCCAGTACTATCTGACGTCACCACTTGATTTACAACCGTTATTAGGTTTATTACCACACACATTAACATAAACTACCCATTATATTATTCAATAACTTAATTGACTTTTCATAGTCTATTACTAATTTATTTAATCAATTTAATTTATTATATATCCATACATTAATATACTTTGGAAACTATACTATACAAACCAAGAAAACATCGTCATAATACCAAATAAATAGCACTTAATATTCCACTACAACATATATACTACTAGTATATTGAATAATAATAGAAACCCCCTCAACAATCATATCATTAAAATCAGTATGTCGATGAAAATATTAAAATTACCACATACTTTCAATATATTAAATTATAAAACTATATGCTTATCCATAGAAACTATCTCAAATTATAATTTATCATGTTTAACTTCTTATGATTATTTTTTTATTAAATTTTTAAAATTTTTGTTATAATAACACACCTAATAAAAACATTTTATCAAAATATCATACAGTTTGATGAAATTAATAAATTTTCATTTTAAAAAATTTAAAAAATTATAAATCATATTTGATATCCATAATTTTCGTTAATTTTTACCATATCATTTTATATATTTGGTCAATTTAAACTCTTATACCATAGAAATTAATATACAGATAATTATATATATATAAAATAAAAAAACAAATAACTTACCATGAATTAAGATTCAATAAATACATCACTTTGGAATGATAATGAAAACTGATTATCAATGAAATTAAGTAAAAAATATCCATCCAAAAACCAAGGGAATCTATCATCCCATGGTATCTAATAAAATCTGTACTAAAACTAAACTGAATTATTACAATATCATTATCATGGATGAATATATATAGAATAATTAATGAAAATTATTTATAAGATAACAAAAAAACATAACATTTCTTCAACATGAATCAAATATCTAGAGATACACTTTTGGTGGAGACATCCTAATGATTGATTCCATAGGAATGTATAGGGATCATGATGGAGTGAAAGATTCAATGTAATGAATATGGAATACATATTTTTTTTAGTAAAATATGAAATTCCATTAACAAAATATTAGAAAGGATTGACTATATCATAATGTGTCTTAGGTTAACGTGATTTGAAATCCATTTCCATCAAAATGGACCGCACAGTAAAATATGATAAGTTATTTCACACAATAAAATTTATATTTATCATGTCTGTTACATAGATATAATATCCAGGATATGGTCATTTAGGTATCCTCCCATAACCTATAGAACTATCTGGTATAACATCTTCCAACTAAAATATTTCTCCACATTCTCTTAATACCACCTTGTGATAATAAAAATGGTTACCCAAAAACAACATAAAGGGTTTTAATAGTACATAACTTCATATAATTAAAAAATATATTATATACTATAGTTGTTGTAAACACCACACATATCAGTACATGGAAAATGCTAGAACAAAAGGGTGACACCCCAACCACAATTTTCCCTAGACACAACATTGTGCACTGAGATCATGTTTACATCATATTATCCATTAAATTTCAAAAACATACATTCACTC
Organism: Viscum album; assembly: GCA_963277665.1. Lineage (NCBI taxonomy): Eukaryota > Viridiplantae > Streptophyta > Magnoliopsida > Santalales > Viscaceae > Viscum > Viscum album. Next base: position 1,531,587,260 of record OY728151.1, read on the forward strand.
TAAAAATCACTTCCATTCACTCTACCAAAACCAAAACCATAAAAATAATAAAATTGATCCAACAAAAATTCAATCATTTAAAAATTCATTGTAATGAAAATAAAATGTGTCTAAAATGTATGAATTAATTAAAAATTGTTTACTTTTGATTTACTAGGTATTTATTGATTATATTTAACATATTGGTTGTGTTATATGATTATTTAGAGAAATAAATGTTCCTTATGGATGTATATTACACTTCAAGTTATATTAGTAAGCAATATGTGATTAAATAATTCACATAATGTTGTATATTTGTCCAAATTGGGTGTATATGATCAATCTGAATCTGGAATATTCAAAAAATGATTGATTAAAATTTAAACTGAATAGTTATTATTATTAAATTATTTGAGTGTATAATCATTGATATACGAAATTTCAAATTTATAAATAGCCAAAAATGATAGGAAGAGTAATATATCATTTATTTAAAAATTATTACAAGAAAAATATATATTCATGAAATAAAAAACGAGAAATTCAAAATTCAAAAATGGGAAAACAATTGGAAAAATAATAAGGTGATTTAATATGTTTTGACCATTAAATTATAGAAGCTAAATCATTCAAACTTTAAAACAAGAATGAATTTAAATTTCACATTTTGTTTATAAATAATTTTATTTATTTATTGATTATACTACACATATGAGTCATAATTATTAATCAAAATAAAAATTTTAATCCAAACATAAATCAAGAATGTATCAATTCACATATAAACATTATGTGTCAATGAAAATGAAATAACATAATGTATGATGTGTAAATCTATTTACATGTGTTTGATAATATTCATTTATTTCCAATAAGTAATCCGAGAAAATATATTAAAAATAGAAAATAAATTTTAATATATATTTTTTTATATAAAACATTAAAATCAATATTTAAAAATGAATCATGTGATTTTTAATTTTATACAAATTATAATGGGTTATTTATCTAATGATTCTATGTATAAAATCACCTTGACTCATTGTTGAGTGATACTATTAATGTGTGTGATTATAATTATATAAGGTACACGAGATATAAAATACTATTCATGTTTTTTGACATCAAAAACGAAAATATAATGTTTTTTGATAAATATTATTGGTGTTATAAATGCATAAAATAAAAGGTAAATATTATTAATTGTGGTTCAATTGTATTATTCATATAGTTGATTCAATCACACTAAAATTATTATGAAATAGTGATGAATGTTTTAGATAATATCAACAATTATTTAGGATTTTTATTTATGTAATATAATTATTTTCAACATTATAATGTCCAAAAAATTAAAAACATAATTTCATAGATATTAATAGAATTAATCAATATGTTTATATAAAAATAATTTGGATTAATATATTTATTATTTATAAATTTCAGGGGTCAGTATTAGGTTTAATATTAATCTAAATGAGTCCCATGTTTTATATGTTGTGTTCATTAATTTATATTGAATTAATTTAAAATTTTTAAAAAATAATTTTTTTGACCCATTTTTTAAATTTAAGATGAAATGATTCAAATATAATGTTATATAATGTTATTTTTATATCAAATTAATATTAAATTATGATATTACACATTAATTGTGTTTTTAAATTTTTTTCTCATGGGACAATGTATATTTCTTATTTAATTTCTTATAGATGATTTAATAATAAAGGCACATAGTTCTTTTCAAATTTCCTAAAGAAGTGTATATTGAATATTTTTTAATAGTGCCACATATTTTAACCCCATTGATTATATTATTTTTCTTCTCATTTAGGAAAAAAATTACATTTTGATTAAGATATTTGAGAATATAAATGACCATTTAAATATTTAAAATTAAATTGGGGATTTGATATGAATATAAAATTAATCATACATGGATTGGTATTGTTATTATATGATAGTAATAGATATATTTTTTGGTTTATACATTTAATTCCTTATATTTTATTGATACATTTTCCATTTTGATCCCCAATAATTTTTAACCAGTCAAAAATATTGATTTTATTTCCATAAATATAAAAACCATTTGATATTATACATAATGATAAATTAAAAAAATTCTTAATTAAATCATCATATTGTAGGAATAAAATGATTAAATATTTTTTAATACCCTTTTACTAGTATTTAGGATAAAAATATCATTACAATTTTATTGGAGGATAAAATTTTTTCCCCATGAGTGGAATAAAAAATGTTTCCACTATATAATATTAAGATTGCATTAATCTGATTATATAATGTTTCATGTTTTCCAGGGAACAAAAATATGGGTAAAGTTGTTTATAAATATCTTAAAGTGGAATAATATTATTTTGGAACACCAAAAGATATGTAAATTTATTAATAACATATTTACCTAAAAGTAAATGCATATATATGTTTCTCACACAACACCATGGAAAATGAATGATTTTCATGCACATAAATATTCCCTAAAAATTTTCAATTTCATTATTAATTATTCTGGATTAGTATAAAAATAAATATATTCCATATAATATTCAATATAATTTATGACTGTATGTTTGAGATTTTTCCTTTATAAGATCATTGTAGGTTAATATGTTGTTTTGAAAATGAGAATATTTTTTTCACCACCATTGTAAGATATATTTTCTTGTCACAATAGAATACTTATCTTCATAATATTTTTGTATGAAATTAGTCATTATTGAAATTTCTAGGTACTTATTTATGATTTAGAGTGATTTATACATGTGAGGATCTTGTTCGTACAAATTTCATTGCATTCTTAGAATAACTCTCTTGTGTGCTTGTATGAAGTCACTTTTTCAATTTATTTAGATGGATTGGAATAATTTTTACTATCTACAGTCTTCTTATACATCTTGTTTCTCTTACAACACCCCCTTATGCAATTGGGGAATTCTACTAGGTTTGTGTATACTCACACCTAAATGCGATTTTCCCATACATGTCATATCTTATTCATATGATGGATATGCCAATGGTAATGTTATAGGAGCCAAGTGATACATGTTTATAGAGATGAAGTATAGTGGTCTTTGTGTGGAAATTATAAACTGGAATTTCTCAGTAGTTTACTTCTTTTTTTATTCAGGTTTGGACATATTTTTGGTTGGGCGAGTATATTTACCCATTAATTTTAGTTTTCATTATCATATTATTCTACGACCTAGTGGTTTTTGGGGGTTTTTCACATTATATACTTTAAATTTTTTATTATTATCGCACTATAACTTTTCATTTAGGTGGTTTTCTATTCACATACGCATACATTGGGAAACGACCTCCCATTTAGGATATGTCTTTTTGCACATGTCTCCACCCCCATGGGTATTGATATGGGCCTATGGTATTTATGGCTTATGGCCGAGTTAGGGTTGGGTTGTAACAGATTGGTACTAGAGTAGTTCATTTTATGGGACATGATCTATAGTATTCAAAATACATATAATTTCTTGGGATTACTGAAACAATGTACATGTTATCGAGTGTGTTTCATAGGCCAGATAATCCAATGATTGTATTGGAAGCTGATGTATCCATTCTTCATGACCTTGACTACCTTCTTGTCAACTCATCATACTAGTTTCTTGGATGCAGGGATCAATGGAACATGTACCATATATGAATGATTTTGTAACTATCCATCAGAAGTCTCATCCTCTCTTTTTATTATATTTATATAATCATCTAACCATGGTACATTTGGATAACATTTAGTGATCCTCTGCAGAAAAAACCATACTAGATACTAGATCTGGTACATTATAAAGATTTAGTGGGTGATGAGGCCTCAGTTTAGGGTCTATCTTATGAGATTCTTCCTCGAAGTGGGTAGATATAATCACCAACACATTTAGAAAAACATATCATTCCAATATAGAAGGCATATGACCTTTTCATGCTGAGTTCACTCAACATGTTCCAATGCCAGAGGCCGTTACTGTTTTGTGGTGTGAATGATCCTCTGGTTGTACATGATTGTGTAGAGTAGATGGTTTGTGTCTTCCTTCTTATATGAACACTGACAGATCCACTAGATTCCATATAAGATATCATTCTCCATGAATCTATTTGGAATTGGTTGAGTCTTGTTACCTAGATGCACAATTATTCGACATTATCGTGGCCCAAATTCCAATAGTCGTTCTGTGAGGAGTATTACTCCCCCTATGTGTGATCATTTCGATTGTTGTAGAATAAAGAGTTTCATTATTGAGTGTTAATTGTTAATAATATTATACATGGTTCATAGACCTTACATGTTACTAAATTGACATGATTCAAGACGGATACATCTGAGCATAAATGTTATAGTAGGGAAACATCAATGTGATCCTTGCGAGTGTGGTTACCTTGTGCATTACCACATTGGATAGGATGTTAGATCAATAATTAGTGACAGATTTAATTATATTAGGGGAAAATTAATGTAGATAATCTTGAAGTACACATCATATATAAGAGTCCCTTCATTAGCTAGTTGTTTTCGGTTGGCAGGATCACTTCGTAGGATATCGTACCATGATCAGACTCAGACATGTGTTCGTACATCATAGGAACAAATATACCACCTTGGATGCATAGATATTGGAGGTTCATTTCTTATGACGGGCTTGGCCATATAGTGTGCGACAAACCAACCTGAAAAAATTAGGATCGCTATAAGGTGGCTGATTGGACACCTTGAAAGATACAGGGTTGTGATTAGGGATCTCCCAAGGGAGGGTAAGGAGGCCTTGGGGGAGAGTGAGATTTTTGAGGATGAGGAGGATATGTGGGTGGTGGAAGAAGCTATGAGATTCTTCAACCACATCCACCAAGTGACCCACATCATGCTCAAGGAGTTAGAAGTTGGGGGCATAGATAGTTGTGGACATTGGAGAATTATGTTACTCTAGCACCCGATAAGATCAGAGGTATGATTTCTTAGTTTTCTAATCATTAAATAGTATTAGTAGGCAAAATTTACAGTCATTTCAATGTACCTATACACATGGTACAATATCTGGAGCTTTAACTTGAGTCACTATCCCTTCAACATCACCTTGAGTTTCCTGTAGGTATCTCTTATTCTAAATCATTTCTTTTTTTAGGTAGTGAGAGATATCAATATGTGGATAGAAGTTTACATGGGAACTTTTTTTCATAAATATGGAACACTATGAAGACATGTTGGGTATGGATTATTTGTTCATGGTATGATCCTGGATTGATTATCTATATAGATTACTCAGATTCTATCACCATAATGAGACCCGATTAACCACTATGAGAGATAACAATATCATAATGCATCGAGTGAGTTCTAAAAGTATGAGGAGCTATCCCATAAACCAGGTGTATGTGAGTATATCCCTTTGAGTAGAAGGCCCTTCAGCTATGGATATTCCCTCTGTTTTTGATTATTATATTGAAGTCATCCTTGAGGATCTTCCAAGACTTTTACTAAGGAATGATGTGACATTTTTACATTGAAATACATACTTGTAAGACTATGATATATTCTAAATCATATAAGATGGACCCTACAGAGATTTAATAGATGTAGTTTCAGTTGGAGGACATTTTAGTGGAGGGTTTCATGTGTCCTAGTCTATCCCCTTGGGTATCACTTGTGTATTTCCGGAAAAAGGCCTATGACAACATGTTGGTTGCGTGGATTATTATTTTCAGAACTAGGACATGATAATGAAAAATTAACCTTACTGAGGATTTAAGACCTCATTGGATAGTCATGAGGTGTGATGTTCTTCTTTATGTTACATATCATCTATGGTTTCCACAAATTAATGGTTTGAAAGGCTGATAATCTAAATATGGCATTTTGATGTCGCTATGGAAGCTATGAGTTCTTATTGATTCACATTGGTGTGGTGAATTACCCCACTATGATTATGGATCTGATACAACAGATCATCCAACCATAATTGGAACAGTTTTTGGTCATATTCTATGATATGATTCATAACTAATATTCAAAAAAGGGGGAGAATGTGTAGAATTTATGGATATGTATATATTTTCTATTAGATTACCATCTTCATTGTAAGCTTTCAAACTTCTTGTTTTGGATGCATGGGGTTATCAATCTATGGAATTTCCTTTTTTATCATGGTTTAGCTATGGGGACATCAATTATTGATGTTGAGATTTCTAGTGGGCCACCGAAGATCATGTTAGAGGTGAATTTTTTTCTTGAATTAGTGGGGTAATACAAGAGGTTTGTGGTAAAATTCGTCATTATCGCATTCCCATTGACCGACCTTATGTCAAAAGAGTAGCTTTTACCTAGTCTAAGTAGTTTAAGATATCCTTCATGGTGTTATGGTTGAGATTGGTGAGCCCTTCTATGTTGAGACTACTAGAGGAGCGTGTAGAGTACGAATTTTATTGAAACGCATGTGGAGCTGTGGCTATGTAGTGTGTAGATGAATGGGGAAGAATAAATTGTATATGGGTCAAGGAAGTTTATACCCCAATAGGATAATTAAATTATTCAAAAACTAGATATTTACGTGGGTTTCATCCCCCTAAGGACGTGGAAGCACTACATTCTTGGAGAGCTCATTGTTATTTACCTATACCTTCAGAGTCTTGGTTAAGTCTTCTTGTAGAGTGGATTGAACTTATGAAATCAATGTCTATTAGAGTTCCTAAGGGACTATGACATTGAGATAGTCTATCATCAAGGGAAGGTAAATGTAGTGGCAGATCCACCTAGTAGGAATTTCTATGCTCACATAGTGTAAGAGGATTTTGAGTAGTTGGATCCCATGAAGCTATACTTGTCTGAGAATGTCAGAGATCCCCAGAAGGGATACATCAACTGTGTGGTATTCTATGACCCACAAGAGATTCAAAATATGTATTCTATGAATGATGAAATGACATCATCTTGTTTCATGTATGGATGATGGTTTCACTAACGATTCAAGATTAGCTGATGTGACTCTTCCACAATTCTCCTTTAGTTATACATCCTAGTGAGGGGAAGATGTACAATGACTTTCAGTAGAGGTTTTGTTGGATTGAAATGAGTTGGAGTGTTTCTAAGTCTATTTCTCAATGAGTCACATGTCAGCTGGTGAAGGTTGAGCACAAGGTTTGGGTAGTTTGGCTGCGGCCCGTAGATTTATTAGAGTTGTAGTGGGATGACATATCCATGGAATTTGTTATAGGGATTCCACATGAAATGAAGGTCCATGATGTATTCTATTTGATCGTTGACTGCCTCATGAAGTAGGCACACATTCATTCTATAATAGTGTAGTGTTTTGATGCTTGTTTGGGGTAGTTGTACGTATGGGTGATTTTTCACCATCATGGGGTGACCATGATGATTATATTAGATCATGATGTGTGGTTTACATCCTGATTAAGGATTTACCTACAGGTAAAATACCATAAAAATATGACGATGACTGAAAACTATCACCCCATGACCAATGGGAAGACCTAGTGAACTTTTCAATTGTTGGAGGATATGTTGAGGTATTTCATGTTAGAATTTGGGTATTGTTGGGTGGATCACATTCCCTTGGATGTTTTGTCATACAAAAATTGATTTTACTCTATAAGAAGCATGGAACCTTTTGAGCCCATATATGGGAGACCTTGATGGTCACCCATGTGTTGGACAGTGATCGACGTGACATCTCTTTGGGTCTAGAGATGCTGAATGTGATGATAGAGAAGGTCATAATCATGCATGAGTTGATGGGGATGGTGATAGGTGGATTGAAATATTACATAGATCACCATCATAGAACCATTGAGTTCATTAAGGATGGACACATTTTTCTATGTATCATCCCATGAGAAAGATTTTGTAGATCCAGCATGGGGAAAGTTATCCACAATGATTATTTTGTAGTTTGAGATCATTTCTAGTTTTAGAGAGGGTTCATATTACCCATCCTAACTCCTGTAGTTGGAGCGGGATCACGAAGTCTTCTAACCGTCACAACTAAAGACATAAATACATGAACCTATGAACATTATGGACTAAGATTATATAGACATTGAAGATGGATCCAGATTAGTGGACCACCAAGGGGAAATTTTGTATCGAAAAGAGATAACCCTATATCGATGCACCATACCCTTTGTTCAGGTGTTGTGGCATCACGTTAACCAGCGGGAGAGCTCTTAACAGTGAGAGAGATAGTTGTTGGCTCAATATCCAAATTTTTTTACATAGTTTTTCTTTTAGAGTAATAAAATTAGAGAGGGAATTATGTAGAAACCATGGTTTTTTCATGTAAGATATTGAAATATTTCTACATATATTTTCAGATCCATGTGTTGAGAGGATGTATGATTCTGAGGCTCGGTGGTCCAAGAACTAATTATATACAAATAATAAATATTATATATATTATGGACATAAAATTTTAAAAATAATGCGTTATAAATCATAAAAAAATATTATATTAAAAATTTTATTCCATGATTGATTCCAGAACACGAGTATACCCTATGAATAACCAAATATAGGATGGAACATGGCGTTCAAATGTCAAGCCTATTGAAAAGGCATTTAGTTGGTTAATTATATGAATTAATTTAATTAATTTAATTTATTTGACTAAATTCTAATTATATTTAATTAATCTATATATAATTTCCCAATGATAGATACATTACCCTGGGACCATTAGGAAATTATTCTTTCTCTCCATCAATTGGTAAAATGACTACTGAAAATTACAAATCTCTAGATCAGAATATACCGATGCCCAGAAAACACAAATAATTTATTACATCATTCATGAGTGAATTATTTGATGATTAATTATCCAATATCTATGTATTAATCATCATGATGTTTATTATACCCTTATAGATTTAAATTATTGAGTTGAATCATCCCTTTTATGATTTTTTCCGATTATTTTAACATTTGTACGCACTCCAGACAAAAATATTTATTATTCAATTGTTATATAACCCATTATATCAACAATCATGATGGTTTTCCTAAAATTCATTTAAATGATGAAAAAATTCAATTTGTGCCTTTCCCCTTCAATTTATTTTTTCACTTCATCGGTTGGATCTCGCAGTCCTATTTCGATATTTTCGTGTTGTACTGAGCCAGATCAGACCCGCAGAATTGCGATGAAACAATGTGAAATGGATTGACCAATGATTTAGGGAAATATTTAGGATGGTTTTGGGGTTTGGATGATCATTTTGATGACCATAACTAAATTATTTAATGATAGAAGGACCCAATAATGCTTGGTGTGAGACGATGTGTATGAAGAATATGAAATTTTTTTTGGCCACTATTTGGGTGGAATTCTTGATCCACTAACAGATCCACTAATCTGCCAATGATACAAGGGAAAAAGGGATGGTGAATGTTCATATGTATTTTGAAAATAAGGGATATGAGATTCTGAAAAATCCTTGACTACGCACAATGTAGTTTTAAGAACACACAATGTATCTGGCCGTAGCTATAGTGGCTAGGTTTCAATGATTTATAAGTATCAAATATTGGGTGGGACCCATAAATGAAAATTTATATCATTATGGAAGGCTATAAATTGACCCCATGATTACATGGGCACATGAATAAATAGGCACATCATTTACCAAATTACATTGTCACGGTGTAATGTACATGGACACGACATGGATTCACAGACACAACCATTAACACGGGTCGGGCCCTGATTGGCAGGGTAAAGTAGTAATGAACCACTATAATACATGTAATAATATATTATTATTGGTATGTGTTCCTCCCCGGGAATGGACATGTGATGGAGAATGGCCACACATCATGTGGGTTCCCTCACACATTATATACACTTGGGTTCCTTTTCAAGAAACATAAATCTATCGTTTCTACTTTTTTAGGGTTCTGATTTTACACATTGGTGGCCTATCATGATTGATTTTTCAGGTAGAACACAATATATCCCTTAGTTGTAGTTTTTTTGATATGATGTGAGTTGTTTTTTAGGAATAGATCTTGTTTATGTGACAGTCATCTATAAAAGTGATCAAAAAATATTATCAGATGAATTGGGAGAGTAACACTCCCATTGGGTTGGGAATGTGTCCTCAATGACTAGAGTTAAACCCACCTATTAGCATAGGGTATGTGTAATCTATCGAATATTATAGTGGAACTCTCTGGTTGTGAAGAGAATTGTTCATCTACAATCATAGTGCATCCTTTCCACTAGCATATAAAAAAGGTCATCTACCAACATCTAGAGTGGTACCCTCTAATTGTGTTGTATATGGGTCCATTACCCTCAGAGTGGAACCCTGTAGTTGGAACAAGGAATTAGTTTTCTATTGACTTCTGTATTGGAACCCTCCAACTGGTCTTTGAATGGGTCCTCTACCTTCAGTGTGGAACCCTCATGTTGTGAAGGTCGTGTGTCCTCAATAAACTATTAGAGAGGAGCCCACCTATTGCAATAGTGTATGGTTCCTATCTCTATCCACTGAGGTGAACCCTCCTGTTATACCAGTGAAAGAGTCCCCTACCAAGATATTGTGGCCCCTAGACTGTGATTGACACAGATGGTTTTAGCTGGGAAGATGCATGAGACGTTGGGAGTCATTTTTGGACTTATAGAACTATTTGATATACATTATTGAGCACATAAATATAAATATATATTCATTCCATTGTATTTGGATATTGTATTTCCATGTTTTTTGAGGACGCATATGGTATGCCATGTTATTTTAATGTCTATCTTCTCATGGGTGGGTGAGGTCACTCTCCTACTATATTTGGCAATGAATTGATGTGTATACTATCTATACATCATTTTGAGCCCCCTCTTCCTAGATGAGGATACTATTTCCTTTACTTTGGGAAGGGATGCAAGATGGAGATCCCTTTACTCTCTCGTTTGGTCTTCTTTTATTATGTATATATATATATATATCCATAACATTGAATTTTGTTCCTATACTTCCATGTGTTGGGAAGACATGAATGGTATTCCACATGTATTCCATGATTACATTCTCTTTTTTGGAAGAAGTTAATATACTACTATTGTGGGAAAATACTATGTGTGTAGTCCATCTGCACACCTTGTTGATCCCCCTATGATTGGAGGAGGTTTCTCTTTCTCTTGATTTATTTGAGATGTATCTTGATTACTAAATACTATTTTTCTATTCTTTTGGTATATCTTACATTTCCCCAGAACTTATTTTGAGTAATAATATAGGGTATATATATACTAACCCCTATATGGGCTTTGAACAGACATGCCATTTATTATATAGATGATTGACAAGTCATCAGTGACTTTATATGTGTTTTGGGGAACTAGGTGTTGGGGACCATGTATGGTGGTTCCTTCATAGAGATCAGGACCAAGGACCTCTTAGTAGTTTACATTACCATTTTTTCATGTTGGGACATATTTCTATTTGAGCACGTATTTTTTCCCATTACATTTTGATTGAAATTTTGTACTCTTGTACACCCTACTGGGTTTTCATGGCTATTTTACATTTGAGTTGTTTTATATTTTTATCATTATTTCTATAAACATATTAATTTATATTTTTGGTACTGTGCGTACAAGTATAATATGAAACAGACTCCCATTTTGGATATTCCTTTCTGTGGTTGTTTCCACCATATAGTCTTTTTAGGTGTTCTTGGGGTAGATACATCTTTGGCCGTAGTTAGGGTTAGGTCGTGACATTATCATTGAAATGTTTCAAGTGAAATCATATTTTGACTTAAATGATAGATGAATTATAGTAAACAATCTTATATATTAATAACAAGGTAACGAAAGAAACATTTTATGAATGTGATACTATAATATTTTTTGATCCTATTAATGGATCAATTTTGATCATTCTCCTAGTGATTTTACTATTTTTAAATGATATATCTTTTTATGATGTCATAAATATAGATTCACACCACCTAACCAGACTATTTAAAAATATTATATAGATAATATATGGTCATGGTGTCTCTCGTGATTAATATAATGACTAAGGATAAATTATAAGATCTTATAATAATATATTTAAAACATAATAATTTATGTATAACGACACAAAAGAGTTTCCCAAATCGATCTACATAGAACCATCATAAGTCCTGAAGTGAAATTTTTGGTTTCTAGATAATGAAATATACACCGAGGAAAATTGAATTATAAAATGGGGTTTATATAAAATTATTGAGACAAATCCCAAAACCAAGTATAATTATTTGTTATTACAAAAATTTCCACATTACCCTTAGGGACATAAATTAATGAAGGCACATACCCTTGTATCCACTAGGGGAAACGATATTTTACATGAATGAAATTAAAATTTTTTAACATAACTATATGAACATATATATAATAAATACAATATCCTATACATAAAAATACATAATGATGTGTTTGTAAACAAAAAGTCACATTACACATATTAGGAAAACATACATTGCCTAATGGAAAAAAATGAATTACATATATGAGTATTATCTAAAAGTGAACAACCAAGATTAGACTACTATACCTACTCTATATTCTCCGTAAGGATAGAAAATGTTCAAAACATTAGTCTAGAAACTATATATGAATTCCACCATTACTCATTTATACCAATCAATCTAGGGTATTCCCATTTCCATTACATTGGTCTTATAAATCATTGTCATTTTGTTTTCCAATATATCATATGTAGAATTTGAGTAAAATAATCACTATATAAGTAACCAACATTCCATATCTAGTTTATGAAAATGATATATGGGAAATAAAATAATAAAAAATTTGATTGTAGAAGCTTCAATATAATAAATATTGATCAAAATTCTTGAATTATAAACCAGTAAACCTTCATCATATAATATAAAAAATTGAAAAATAATATTTAATTAAACATTAGGAATGTTTTTCACTGAAAACTAAATATTCTCTAAACCACAATTGGAATCCATATATAGTACTTATCAACTATAAGTATCCAGTTAATTTGGAATTCCATTGAATACCAGAGTTTTATATAGATATATATATATATTTATTTATTCATGTGTCCATTACAATATTACTTTGATGGAAACTCTCTATATATAGGGAGGAATTTCATATGGACATATACTTTCCAATAACCTAGTTGGCCATTAATTTCCTCATAGGGAAGGCCTTGGGTACATATATAAAAACATTACCTAGAACATGATACATCATCCCATCAGATGGAAAACACACACAAATATATATATATATATGACATATCCATAAAAATACACATAGAATTCATTTATATGTGGTCTCACCCATCATAGAGAGGATTATATCAAATGTATATAGAGAGTCCCATTATGTATTTAATATGCATATATCAAATAAAAATTTCATGATAATTCCTAGTACCAACATATGAATTACATCACAATACCTTGAAATTCATTTTCAAAATCATAAATTAACCCTCTAACCGTCATTACCATAAAATAATAAATATAATAATATTTTGAAATGGTGGGAACAAAACAATAGTCTAACCGACACATTTAAATGAATCATGCTATCCCATAATCATATTAATGTAATCATTTATGTATGTGTTCAACTTAGACATGGAATATAAAAATTTTACTTGGAAAAGCTCCTTGAATATGTAATAATTACATATAAATATTTTTTTATAATTAATTACATGATTTACTTACTATAAAAAATACAAATTCCTAATATGGTATAACTCATATGCATAATGTTTCAATAATCAATAAGGCATTACATTATTAATCGTAATTTAAAAAATCAATATATATCAGAATATTTCTTAATGATAATCATTTTTACTATGTCCCTCCCTCTATCCCATATCATCATTGTATTTATACTATATACATATGGGATCATTGGAAAATATTTATAATTTTAAATATATATAGTTGGTTCCAAGTTCCTATAAATAAAGAATTTGATACCCCCAAATACTATAATCACCTCTTAAAAAAATGACATTTTGTAATCTTCTTAAGTGAAAATTATAATTCCGACATCAATTGAAGTATATTCACTTCAAGAATGTCAATTACAAATTATCATGATAATTAATTGAATGAATATCTTATGAAGATCGAATGATTTCATGCCCTAAAAGGAGGAGGAGTCGAGGGAGATTTTAAACTATTTCAATACATGATTTTTTTCATGAATAAATGTATAGGTGACCTGACATTAATAATTTAGAACACTTGTGGGAATATAGAGAAAATTCTATTAAATATTTAAACCATTGTTGAAAAAATTATTGAAAACTAGATTATTATCTATGGATTGAATATTAGGAACAAAATTAATTATAGATTAATTATTCAGGATTTTAATGGAATGAATTAGGTTTAAAATGAAAATCATAACAAAAAATCTACTAATTATAGCCTATATCCTAGTTGGTATGTGGTGAAAGTCCACTTGGAAAAAGGAAGCATTACTGGGAGCACAATAACCACAATTGTATTCATAATGTATAAGGTACCTATATAACGACATTGGCCCCCGTAGCTTGGAGGCGGTGTCTTGTTTATTACATTTCCATAAAATAAAAGGAATTATATCCTAAATGAATTAATTTTTTTGTAGCCTTGTAAAACAAGATAAATGCATGATGCACATATTATCATTGAAAACCAAAATTACATCAATAATTTTTTTCAAGAATTAAATTCTTCCATATACTATATAATTTTAAGTCATTACTAGTAAACACCATGAAATACATGGGAAAGGGACAAAATAAGGGTGAGATAAAATTTTCAACAAGGGTTTATTACAATATATGATATCATGAGTCAATAAAGAATAATCAGTTTGGACATGTAAAGAACTGAGGGGACAATACATTTAATCAATAACTTGTTTACTATAATTATATAAAACACAACCAATATGGAATGATAAGTAACTGCATATAAATTTATTATAATTAATAAAATAATACATAAATTAATCTAGATATGATATCATTATTAAAATATCATGGATAATAATTGAAAAATTGATAATGAAGGAAATACATAATTATTTTATGTCATTATCTTAGGAATCATGATACCCCAATCACGAACAACTATCACAAGTTGATTTTAAAACATAGGTGTAAATAGTCTAGTTATACCTTACTAATTTGCCTCACTAGACTTCCATGGAATCTATGGGATATATAATTTCAATCCCCATATGTCACTACATGTCTTAATCATTCCTCATATATCGAATAATCAATTTAAATCATGAAAAATGTTCCATATCATATCGAGTAAACTGTATTGATTTATCAATATACCCCATTCAATCAAACTGCATTCATAGGAAAACACTGTAAGTACAAATGAGATACAATTTAATATATAATATATATAAATGATAAATAATATCTATATATAGATTAAATTTAATGTCTACTAATCAAATGATGTGAATCATTTAGGGGAATGTTAATTTATAACAAAAATGAATCAAGGAAGTGAATTTCAAAAACAAATTCCATGCTAAGAATTGTCATAGAGCATACATCAGATGAATAAGGTAGGTATGAATAAAAAATACATCTATTAGAGTAGGAAAAATGGTTTTTTCCTTGATTAATATAAATACCATACAAATGACTTTAAAAACATTCATAGGGAAAATATAATATTTTTTAAAAAATAAATTTAAAACTAATTTTGAAAAAAAATTGAAATGTAATATATTATAAAATAATATTTAAAAATAATGAAATATATTTTATAATTTTGATTTTTCATGATGGAAATGCATTCCTTAAATTCAAATTTCATTAAATCAATGAATCCTTTAATATTTTTGGTAAAATCCAAATGAATTTTTTAAATCGAATCTATATTGATTTTAATTCATTTAGTAAAAAAAATTAGTAATTTTTCTTATATATTATTAATAAAAGGTTAAAAAATTTCAAAACATTTTTATATATCATGGTTTGAGATGAAATTAGATTTGCAATCAAAGAGAGAAATTAATTCATATTTTCATAAAAACAGTTTCTCTATAATTTGTAGTATTGAAGTTTATGAGTTTTTCTATTACATGAAAACGTAATGAATAACCATATAAGAATATAATTAAAGATTTTATTGATAAAATATTTTCCATTAATGAAAATTCATGAATAAACTCTCCATACTAGAATGAAATTTTGAAATAAACACAAATAATTATCATAATGTTGGGGTGAGAGTTAACAAGTGAATAGATTATGTATATCAAAATTAAAATTCATATAAAATAAATTTAAATAAAAAATATATAGTAAAATTTATTTAAAATATATCCATATAATATCAAATACAACAAAGATGTAATATAAACCAATGAAATGAAATTTTGTTATGAAATTTAATACGAATTGGAAATTTTGTACTGAAATAAAATTAGAAGTAATAATTCATATTAATACTCAAATTACATTAATTTATGAAGGAATAATAACAATTTATTTTTAAAGGAATGTATACACACCCTATAAAATGAAATTATGTGAATGACTTTACAATATTCCTCAATTAATGGAAACTTAGAAGTAGTCCCATAGCTCACACTTCCTTTTTTTGACCATTCAATAATCTCATGTACATAGGTTTTAGTAATTTTATTATTTTATAATAGAATCATATTACTATTTTCCACATCATATATTATCCGTTAAAAAACAGTGATCACCCAATAGTTAATAATCATACATTAATTACATTATTTTTTGGTTTTAATATCTATGTTTTATCATTTTTTATTTTTCATTAATTTACCAATTTTTGTAAATAATATATTCTTCCTTAATCACTATAATAATAATAGA
Source organism: Viscum album (assembly GCA_963277665.1). Lineage (NCBI taxonomy): Eukaryota > Viridiplantae > Streptophyta > Magnoliopsida > Santalales > Viscaceae > Viscum > Viscum album. The sequence continues at coordinate 1,531,604,144 of OY728151.1, forward strand.
TAAATAACTATATTATTTATATGAAATTTAAAATTTTAAAAATGATCATTTAAAATAATTTTCATAAATGATTTATGTTATAATCATGGAGACTATTGGTCGTACGTATGTAAAGGAATCGTTTCTGTTTTTCAGTGATTATTATAGAAAAGAGGTAAGTAATATTTTATCATATCCCTTATAAAATGGAATTTAAAACTATATATATTATATAATTATTTTTAATTTATAATTAAATTAGATATAATATACATATATACTATATCCATCATAATAAACAATGATGAGTAGTGTTAATGGAAAAACGAATGACATTAGTTCATTAGGAGGTTGTTTTCTGAAATCATGAATGATAATTTCGTAACCCATTTGTTGGATCCTGGGATGGTTTTAGTCCATAAGAGTAACATAAATACATATTAGTAGATGTAAAATACTATTTTTATTTTATCAACATTATTTAGAAATAATTTAAGTAGGTGGAGGGAGAAATAAATTAAAAATTCTCAATGAAGAACGTTGCCACTTCTTCGGGTAACCTCTATAAGAATGAAAAATAATCTATTCTAGGATGGATTTATTCTGAAAAAAATATCATTAGAAGTTATTACAAAAATTTTATTTGATTTTGGTAGATATTTTTTTAAAAAAAAATTAATATGTGAATAATAGAGGAGAGTGGGTGGCCTTTTATAAGTGAGGTGAGTGGATCACTTGAACTTTTTTAAAATAAAACACTATACCCTTTTTTCATGTGAAATGGGTGAAAAACTACATATTATAGCGTAATTTATTATATTAGTTGTGAATTTTTAAATAAAATACATTTCAGATATGTTTTTCTGCTCAATATAACCCTTATTTTCTTAGTTGTAGCCATTATAAACCCATTTTTTCCATCACCAATGTAAATAACATTAACTATTTTACTATTAATTATCGAAAAATTGTTGTTGACCTAAATATATAATATAAGTTATTATGATTCCAAATATGAAAACATTTTTAATAAATTTTATACTCTTAATAGAAAATAAATAATTTAAAATTAATTCTGCAATCTTGGGGAGAAAGTATATTTTTTAATAGAAATATGTTCAATAGTTTACAATGTTTTTTTATCAAAAATCAATTTGAAATGATTTTAATGAAAAAAATTAAACTAATTGATATATAATTGATCAAATTTTACTTTAAAACAAATTGGAAATAAAATAAAACAAAAAAATAATTTAAAAAAGGCATTTTTCAAGTAAAATTCAGTTCTTTAATTATTCATAAAAAAATGATATATTTATGGAAAATAACCAAAATTCATAGTAACATAATATTGATATAATGATTTCAAAAAATTAAATTAAATTTTATTCTTAGTTTTTAAATATTATTATTAACAAATATTAAATTATGTTTATACTGAAAGACTAAGACATCTATTAGAAAATATACAAATTTGAAGAAAAAAAATTAATTTTCTTTAAAATGATGATTATTTTTTATTTCTATGGAAATAATTTACCAAAAAACTTTCATTACATGTTTTATATTTATAATTTTCATTTTTTTAGTCAGTACTATTAATTACCACCAATTTAACGATGAATATATAACCGTATACTATATTAAAGATCATTCAGAATTAGGGTTACGAGTTCTACAAGCAAATGAAGGGATGAAATTGATTGAATTGTATTTCACATGTTTTCTGAGAATTATTTTTTATGTCACATATTATATTAATAAAAATGTTATTTTTTATAATATGAGAGTGTTAAATTATCCCCAAAATAAATAAATTTCTTCCTTGCAACATAAACATGATATTTATAATTAAGAGTTTGGAATTTGGAAAACTATTATTGAAAAACCCATATCATTAATGGGTTAAAAAATAATCCTTTAATAATAAACAATGAGAGATAAAATTATCACATAAATAGGTTCTATTTTATAAAACAACAGTCGAATTTGATTATATAGATGTGGATGAAAGGAATACATAATCATAAAAAATTACGTAGGTCATTGGCCTTAAGAATGTGAAAGATCAATTGAATTTTAATGAACCAAAAACCATATGTATGTGATTAATTAAAATACTATTTTTTTCATCAGATATAAATTTAATAGAATAAAATGATTACTTCAACATCCATTTTCTAAGGTTGAGGATTTTATTTATTGTGTATAGTGACAATGAAATATACTTACTTGATATTTTTTCATTTCATAGTCATAATTTAATCATTTGGATGTGAATATATAATATTCAAATTCATAACTTTCATGAAGAAATGAATATAAAAATTGAATTTTATTTAGTCCCAAGAAAGAAAAATTGAAATTTCAATAATGATAATGTCCATAAAATTTTGAAAGGTCTTTATATCTTGGTCTAACTATTTTTTGAAACTGATATGGTTAGATCAAGTTATAAAAAATAGGAAATTAGTTTATATTCCACAAGAGTACCACCACTAGTCCTTCATTAATATTTATTTGTCATGTTTTTTACATCCAAAAATGACATATTAACTATGAAATAATGTATTCATGTGGTCTTCCTTAAACACTTATTGTCCATCAATCAAGGGTTCATGCCTCTTTACCTAGCTGGATGTGACATGATGTCAACCGAATTGTGAGGATTCATTTTTATTAAATAATATTAAAATAAATCCAATGTTGTTTGCAAAAATACATGATAGAAATCATTGAAATAAAACTAATCATTAAATAATTGTTTTATAGAGGTTATCAAAACAACATAATTTTCCCATAAAATCTAATAATCATATTTGACTATTATTAAAATTTAATAAGTGATTATATTATGTATAAATGTTATCAATTCCATTAACAAATGTCTATAAAATCATAATGATTTATTCTTTAAATAAATTTTCTTCTAAAATTTATACATTCCATAATGTTTCTAAAAATATCCTTAATGATTCTTGAATACCATAACAAAATACCTATAATGGGGTGTTTAAGACATTTATCTTATGATCAATACAAAATCATAAAACCATGATGGTATCTATAACTCAAATGATAATTAATAAATAAATATTATTCTAAAATATAAAACAATCGATTGATACTTCCTAATTCTAATAACCAAAATACCAATGGTAAAATACTTCTATAATTTAATTATTTAATACTAATACATAAATACGTCAACTATTTTATTTCCACATAGATCCTTCTGTAGTACATGGTTTAAACTTTAGAAGATGAAATTTACATGAATAATTCACAAGTTTCCTATATTTTTGGTAAATAAATATAAATTGATCCATGTGATGATATTTATTTTCATACATCATACTATACATTATTACTAAGAAATTAATATCATTATTCCATACTTTATCGCACATGAAACACATTCCCATTCCTCTGGTACACTATCTTTTCAACCTAATACACATTATGTATAACATAGGTCATTAATTTTATTCATCTATTCAAATAATTTATAATGGTTTGTAAATAAAAATGTGAATTAAAATAAGCATATACCTCAATAGTATTATACCAAGTTCACATTAAGGTTTGTTTTCACTCCTCATGTGATGATCATGTCAATCATAATGCTCTTTATTTAGAGTTATTACCCCTAATACATCTTTTCAAGAACCAAATCCACTTTTAGTGTTCATACGATGTTATATATTGAGGAAAATAAATATATTATGTTCCTTAACAACATTTTTTGATGTTATTATATACTTATCTTCACAGTCTATCTTAGTAGTATTCTAAATAATTTATAATTTCATAAATATAGTTCTCATGGTTTCTACTACATGTAATTTGATACCTACTATAGTGACCCTAGCCCTAGTAACTCGGAGTCGATGTCTGATTAATTACATTAGAATAAGATACAAGAAATTGTATCCAAATGATCTAAATGGTATTATAGTCATGGAAAACTAGATCCACACATGATTCTTATATTTAATTTAAAAAAAAATTAAAACATATTTTTTTAGAGATTAACATTATTCCCTATAGAATATTCTTGCACATCCATCTCAGTACACTTCATGTAAACATTGGGGAAAGGATAAAAATATTGGGAAGATCAAATTCTCCGCAAGGGTTTTGTACAATGAAACCTATCATGAATAAATAAAGAATAATAATTATGGGGAGGAAAATAACTAAAAAAAGCTATTTCATTAATAATGTGGCTATCATAATAAAAAATGTGTAATTAATATTGAATTCTATGAAATTAAATATGCATACCTTTTAACAAATAAGGCAATAATGAAATTCATCTACAGATAATATCATTATAAAAATATCATGAAAAATAATAACTAAAATCTTAATGATGGAAATGCTTAATTATTGGACATCAATATCTAAGGTATCATGATACATATGTTATCATGACCTTTCATAAGAGAATTTATAACTAATGGTTTAAAATCATTTAATTATTTCTTCAATATTCACCTCTTTAAATTACAAATGCATCGATTAGGTACATATTTCACCTCCCCACCAATCATTAGATGTCTAAAAAATTACTTATATACAAAATAATCAATTCAATTCTTGAAAAATGTGAATTATCATCAAATATCCATATTAATTAAAGAATGTAGATTTATCCAAATTTACCATTCCAATCAAATAACATTCAATGTAAAAAATTGTATATATAGATGAGATACTGGTTATGTAATAATATTATCCATGATATATAATACGGATATTTAGTGGAAATGTTAAGGTAAATGATCATATGAAGGTGAATAAATCAACTGAATTTTAACTAATGAAAAAGTGAATCAGTTATGTAAATGAAAATAATAATATTTTTTTTTTCAAAAAATCAAAAACCATATAGATGAATAATAAGGATGAAATTAAGACAAAATATCACTAGTGGAGTAATAATTAATGGGATTTTTCATTGATGAATATAAATACATTACAGATCCTTTTAAAAACATTCAATATGAAAATTCCAATTTAATTTCTAAAAAAATAATAAAACTATAATTTTGAAACCCATGTTGAAAATACATTTCCTTTAAAATAATTATTTTAAATCAAAAAATATTTATGAAAAAATTGATTGATCACGAGGGTATGAAATTTCATAGATGATGATAATGTTATATCAAAGACTTATTTCAAATTTCTACAATCAAACATGCCTTTTTTTAAAAGTAAAGGAATATTAATTTAAAAATAGTTTAAAAAAAATAAATTTTCTAAAAAAATTAGAATAAAATATTTATAATCGTAATTATTTTTCAAATAATTTTTATAAAACTATGTTTTAGATAAAATTAATTTATTATCAAAGAGATAAATAATGTGGGATTTTCTTAAAAAAATACCAAATAATTTTAATTTCCCAAGAGTATAAAAATGGTAATATTACTTGAAGCATAATTAATAAACATAGTATAATAAAAGTAAATGTATTATTTATCAAATTAGGTCCTTCAATGAATATTAAAATATATGCAATCAAAATAAAAATGAAATTGTGAAACAAACCCATACAATGATCATAACATTGATGTAAGAATAAACCAATGAATTGATTAATTGTATCAAATGTAAATCCACATTAAATAAGGTAAAATTTAAAAAAAAATATAATAAAATTTTACTTAAACAAATTTCATAGAATATCAAATAAAAATAGCTCGTAATATAAACCAATGAAATGAAATTGACTAATAAAATTATTTACCACATGGATGTTTGGTATTCCAATCCTATTTCATGAATTTATTAAAATTGAAATAAAAAATACCACGAATTAAGAATAATTCATGATATTACATTGAAATGGAAATGTATTTGTACCATTTGAATCCTTTTATTTTATTTTGTTTTGTTTTACCATTAATGGATTTCTAAATGATATAATTTTTTTTGTGATTTTTCTAATCAAATTATGATGATTAATTAATGATTTTAGATGATAAAATACAATTATTTCAATTTTTTAATAATTTAAATTTTACATTGAAATTGTTCTAAATAAAAAAATTGATTAATTCTGGAATTTTGATTGATTCTAATAATATTGGTATTGTGATCATACCTTTTACATCATTGATCATATTTATATTATTATCTTTTATTGGATTCCATGATCTGTGGGATACATCTTTCCCTTACAAATATCAAGATAATTTGAAAATCTCAATGCCCTAAAAATAATTTAATATTTAAAACCATTCGTGAAGATAGAGTGGACCCACTGAAGAAATGAGGTGTTAATCAGGATTTATGACTCTGATAGACGTGATTACAAATATGTATGAAAGATAAATCATAGGTTCATTTCTTAATTAAATTGAAAGGAATTATATGATAATTTATGTGGCCATTGGATTCTCAATATTGATAGGACATTTATGAAGAATTCACCAAAAAAAATCTTGTAGTAAATTGACAATAACATTCAATACATGAAAATTATAGAGCATAAATTTATAATAAAACTGTGTTATAGATATTGGCACATCATTATCAAATTTTTTTTTATTTGGATATTAACTTGGACAATTATTTTAAAACATTTAGAAGAAAAATTTTAGACCCAAAAATCCCCCTGACCTATAAAAGGACGGGAACCCATCGACTCCATATCGTTGCTTGAGAATCAAGGATAATAACTCCACTAATGAGCTGTGTTGCACCATATTCCCCACCCACAATTTCTTCTAATTCATATTTATGATTTCTTTATTTTTTTAGTTTTGAATTCAAATTTCAATTTCAAATACAATCATGCATTTATTTTAATTTATGTTTCCTTCAATTTCATCATCTTATCTAATTCTAATAATTTTTTATTTTTATTTGTATTACCATATTTAATATCATTTTTATTAAAATTATTATTATTATTGTTATTTTTGTTATAGTAATTTTATTATTCTAATTTTAAAATATATTTTATTTTTTTCATACTTCTACTTTTACAAAAATTATTCTCTTCAATATAGTAATTATAATTAAAATAATAATTGTAATTATTACTATTATTTTAACATTCTTTATAAATTATATTTATTTTGTTTTATTTTATATTAATCTAACTCTCTCGTTCTCTCTCAATCAATTCTCATCCACTATTCTTAAATTTTTTAAATATCTCTTATCCACCATTCGTTTTTACTTTATACTCTTTATTTTTTATTATTTTCAGATTTCACCAATCCCATCATGTAATATTTTACTCTCTCAAATGAGTTGATCACCCTAACCCTTGCCCTATGGATAGGTGAAGGTTTTATTGAATTTTTTTAATTAATTTTTTTTTAATTTTTTAGATCTAATTGAGAAGCATGCATTAGTGAGGTGAATTTCCAAGGTGTGTTGACAACCCCAATGAAATGTGACTCAATATTTCTCTATTATTATATTTAATAACTTTTCCCTCTCTCTATTGGTTTGTTCTACACATGTTGGAGTAGAGTTAATCAATAGATGAAACAACATTGAGAGTGTTGGGTCTGGAATATGGAACCTCCTTAAAAAAGTAGTGTCATCAACATTCATTAAAAGTTGAGGTGGAATTAATTGTTCTTTTAAAATCAATGATATTCCACAATTTTTGAAAATAATAGAAATTTTAACATGATAGTTCACAATTTTATTATCAAAATGAAAGAAAACACATAAATTATAAAAATGATTGAACCTTAAAACAAACCTCAAAACCATGTACATTCATTCCTTAACTCAAAATTTTTGGTTTTCATGTTAGTTTAAATTCTCATTTTTTATGTCATTAGATATTTAACTAAAATCCTGAAATGATTGAAATGAAATTATGAAATTAATCAAAAACCACAAAAATTGATATATTGGTCGATGTTGATGAAATATTTAAAAAAACTAAATGTCTCCTCATATAACATTATTGAGGTGAAATAAATTACTTCACTATGAAAAATATAATATCGTCTTACCATGCCCTGCGATAGGTGTGCATCAAAACTAGTGTCATTGCTGGGAAACCAATCAGTAATTGACATTAAATTTTCAAATTTAAAATTTTAGAATGTTTTAGTGTTCACTAAAAACAATAAAAAAATTCATTACTTGATGATTTCAAATAAATATTATTCTTCAAGTAATGCTGACTAGTCACTAGTGATGAAACTAGTAATTATAGACCCTAGTCTTTAGTTGAAATTTTCTCAATGTGGGATATATTGATTTGGGGAGTCTAGATCCAAATTTTCATAGAGGTGGAATTTAAGGACCACATCATGGATTTCAACAAGACACCTGAACAATCAGTGGTTGAAGGATTGGCCATAGAGCTCACTAAATTCTTCGAGTACTTCCTAGAATACTATTAAAAAGGCCAAAAAACAAGAATAGTTCCACAAGATTACATCCAATAATTTTTATGAATTTCCACCAGAATATTTCAAGAAGGAAGTTTAAAAAAACTCAGTCAAATAAGATATTAAAGGGAATAAATGGATGTTCTATGATGTACATGGAAAATGGACTATATAAATGTATTTTTTTAGAACCATCATAGAAATCTAAGCCTAAAACATAATATGAGCATGTTTTTTTTAACCTGAGTAGCCCATGGAGGAAGAAATGCTTGGTGATATAATGGTTGTAGATTTGTCAGAATTGTATGACTTCGTGAATTAATGTTTGGATATTCTTGATCTTCACACACCTTGAAAAGAAGAATAGCCAATATAATTGATGGAAGACACCGCCCATGTGGAAGAACCTGAATTGGAGATAGAGGATATAGAAAAACATGCACTATCCATTGAGAACCTACTCCATTAGGCACATCCCACTGAGGCATTGATTGAAATTGAAAAAGAATATAGGAGTTAAACCATTATTTTACTCTATTTCTTGTTATTTTATTGATTCTTAATAATGAATCACTCCTTATTTTTTTATTATATAGAATCATAAAATCATTTCTATGCCTTGCAAGAAGAAGAAGAACATGAATGTGAACCCATTGATGAACACACGGAGCTCCACGATTTTAATGAGAATACATCTTTGGAGCCTGTAATTATGAGATCTATTTTCCTATTCCTGAAGAAATACATTATCCATCAACATTAATAAAAGAAGAAAAACATATTTTTTAAAAATACAAATTTTATTCATGTAAATATACTTGATTACTTTTTTTTGTTATTAATATCATTCATCACATGTGAATTCAAAACTAGAATATGTCATACAAGTAGATAATAATAATAGGGATGATCCCTACTTCATCAGACCCCCTATATGAAAGTTATAACTAATACTGATGGGGAAGGATCAGATATACACTATTAATGGATAAATTCTCATGAATGAATAATTCGATGTAGTATAAACCCATATTGTGTGGTTTTGGTCAATGATTATCCATCTACAATCAATATTTGATTAACAGCTGGTCTAACCATCTGGTGGTAGTAAATATTCAGGGTCAACATGGCGGGTTCATGCTAAGATTTATCATTTCATTATTTGAAGTAATTTATAATTTAATTTCATTCTATAGTTAGTCTAGAATACATCCCACTCCTCATTATCTGTTTAATCATAAATGAAATTTTATTGGTGATTAATTGAATAATTATATTTTGCAGGTTCATAAATTGGAAAATGAAGCCTTAAACAATGGAATATATGGAATAAACATCATTTATGTCATGACCCATTCCCTAGGGCCCATTCTGTTACTACCCCAGGATCACCTTCTATAGGCCATGGGCTGGAAAATAACACCAAATGCGTAAATCACTAAATTGGGATGGCATTTCCTTTATAACTTGAAAATGAACACAACAGAGTATGAGCTGGAAAAAAACACTAAATAAAATTATATACAAAAGGAGTGCTGGAAAGTAAAACAGGGCCGGAAATACAATCCCAACTGTAAAGTACAAGGAATATGAAAGTACAAGCATTTGTAAAAGGGGAAAACAGCTCCTGGATTTTCCACCAGGAAATCCTACCTAATGGGTAGGTACAGATAGCCTCCCAAACACTCCACGTATGTCCGTCTCCTTCATGCACCGTCACGCCATGTGGTCCAACTTTGGGAATCGTCCAGTCCTGGTACTCTCATCCTCAGTTAACACTTTCTGTCAATAACATCCAAAACAATTAGGTGTGGGCATAGAAAGTGAAAGGGTGAGTATAACGATACTCAGTTGGGACCCTGAGACCATCATGGTCTCAAAATATTCAACAAGGATAAACCACAATTTATGAAATCAATAGATAACCTCACCTAGGTGGATGCCCATACATATAACTATGTAATAAAGTAATCAATCTCAATCATTAGGTAAACAAAAGAGTTACTAACTCAGATAGACCAGGACTTTTATTCCCATTATCGAAACCACAATTGCTGGAGAACTCCTCTTCTATTGAGTACAGTGGGCCTTCCGCGACATCAAGGTGCTTCCCACTATCCTTGGACTGCGGAGGTACTCCTCCTGTTGAGTACCATGGGTCTACTGCATCACCAAGGTGGACCCCACCGTGGGTCTGCCACATCACCAAGGTTCTCCCCCTCGTATCCTGCAAAGATATTTCTACTTTCGAGTATCGTGGGTCTACTGCAACACCAAGGCGCTCCCCACTGTGGGCCTTCCATAAAACCAAGGTGCTCCCCACTGTGGGTGTTCCGCGACACCAAGGTGCTTCCCACTTGGCTAGTAGAATCACTCTGATTCGAATCAGTTAGTAGTCACCAGGTCTCATCCATATACTAGGTCTCCAAACTACGCTCTCTAATCAGATAGTGTCACCACATCTTCAAGGCAAAGACCACTACTTCTAACTTCAGGTAATGGGTATTGTAGTTCTACTCATGTTGTCTCAACTGCTAAGAACCATACGTGATAACTGCTCACTACTTTATGAGGACACACCCGAGTCTGGTCCCTGATGCGTTTTAGTAGACAACATACCCAACGCCTTCCTCTGGAAGCCTCAAGATGAGGGGGGGGGGGCACTAGTCAGCCTCTGCCTCTGCTCCAGAAAGATCTATTGGCCTCTCTCTGACCACACGAATGGTTTCCCCATCATTGTCAAGAATGATAGTGGTGATGCAACCCTAGTGAAATCTGTCACAAACCTCCGGTACTAACCAGCCACTCCCAGGAAACTCCAAACGTTCGTCACACTACTGGGTGGCTTCTGAGCATGTATAGCCTCAATCTTCGCTGGATCTACTACAAATATAGCCTCCGAGATGACATTCCCCAGAATGTTAACCTCTCAAATCCAAAACTAGAACATCGAGTGCTTACCATAAAGTTGGTGCTCTTAGAGTGTGTCTATTACTACCTGCAAATGTGAGGTATGCTCCTCTTTAGTAGTCAAGCAGATCAGAATGTCATCTACGAAGACTATGACAAAGCGATGGAGGTATAGATGGAAGATCCTGTTCATGAGTCCCTTGATCACTGATGGAGCGTTGGATATGCCGAATGGCATAACCAAGAACTCGTAGTGGTCATACTGACATCTGAATGCTATCTTCTGCACATCCTCATCTCAAACTCTAAGCTAGTGATAGCTTGATCTGAGATATATCTTTGAGATCCACAATGCTCCCTTCAGCTGATCAAAGAGGTCATCAATCCTCAGTAGTGTGTACTTATTCTTTATAGTCACATAGTTCAAGAGATGGTAGTTTACAGAAAGCCTCAAGCTACCATCCTCCTTCTTGGTGAACCAAATCAGGGCCACATAGGGAGAAACAATGGTCTGGATGAATCCCTTCCCTTGAAAGTCCTCTAGTTGTACCCACATCTCAAGAAGATCAGCGAGATCCATCCAATATGCTGGTGTTGACATTAGTGTCGTCTCTAGGTACATGTCAATATTGAAGTCCACCTCTCTGCGAGGAGGTAGTCCTGGAACATTTCTTGGGAAAACATCGGCATTCTGGTCCACCACTATAGGATATGTCAGACTCTCCACATCAACGTCTTTGAGCATAATGCAACATAACTGGTGACAGATTGGATGTACTATCCTTTTGGAAAGTCCATCCTGTGCTGAAAAGGCTCCCTTATGGCTGGTGAAGGTGAACCTTGTCACATCCGTGCAGACACATGACACGTTGTGCCTAATACAATCAATTTGAGCATGTAATATATATAACCAGTCCATACCCAATATGATGTCATAAGGCCTCGATGCCGCTACTAGGATATCTCATCCAATGCTCTCACCTCATAGAGTATACTCACACACGCCGACACCCGTGTGTAATAGTCGAGTTTGCTCCTATATGATTCTCTAGCTATAAGGATCGAGCCAATGGCTCCGTTGGAATCTACGAGCTCCGAACGAGGGTAGTGGCATTGAATGAGTGAATGTCACCTGTATCTATAAGTCCTGCATCTATGGTAGAGTAGACACAGATCATAACTTGAATCATCTTCGGAGTTCCATGATCAAAAGCCTCAGCTACCTGGAGCTGAGCTCTCACCTGTCCACCTACTCCCTCTGGTCGGGGTGGACCTCCTAGTGGTGGTGGTGGTAACACATCGAAACGTAACCCACCGCCAGCTACTCAACCAGATCCTCTACCATGTCTTCTTATGCCCTACGGACCGCCTCGATCGAAACTCTGTCTCCTACTGGGTGGTCCTTCGACCGTCTGATGATCATCTAAATGGAAGGTCAATAACTCACGAGCCATGTGGCCCGTCCCGCCACATGATTAACACTGCCCACTCCAAGAATGTGTATATATGCCCTGGGTGCCCTCACAAACGATCCTAAGTCATTCGGTCATCCACCCGTGGGTCTGGTCCCCTTGGACCTCTGCTACATCTGTCTACTGCCAGCTGTAGAAGACTCCACTGCATGTCGACTAGTGGTGGGTCACGCTACTAGGGGCCGCTCAGCAAGGAAACTCTCCACCAAGAGGGTTCGCTCCAACAGTCCTTCTTGCGTCGGGATATTGACGGAGATCATCGAAACCCTTATCTATCACCTGATCCCATGCTCGAAGGTTCGGGCCTTGAAGAATGGGTCTCATACCATATCGGTGGAGTAGCGTGAGAGGTCAGTGAACCTCGCTGAGTACTGTACTACCATCATTCTTCCTTGATACAGATAATGTAGCTCCTATATCCACACAGCATGTATAGTGGATGGGACAAACTCCACCCAAAACAGGCTCTCAAAGCCTGTCTAGAGTAGTGTCATCCCGTTCTTCACCTGGTGCATCAAGCTCCACCATCTGCTCACTGCTTGTTTTAGAAGGATGGTAGCAAGAATTATCATGAATTCGGCTAGTGTCCTTACCAGTGTAAAGAGTCTCACCATAGCCTCCAACCAATCCTTAGCAACCTGAAGAGTCATCTCGCCACTCATCTTGGGTGGCCTATGGCACTGAAACTCATGAAACGTTCTCACACAGCATGCATCATCTTCTGATGGGGTTGGTGGCCTCGATGGCCCAATGGGGAGTGGTACCGCTGGTGATTCTACTTGAAAAAGGGCCCTGCAGTGAGGCCTTGTCACCTGGTGGGCTATCGACGCGTACTACTCTTGGGACTCTCACTAGTCATCCACGGGGAGGCATCCTAAATGAAATAGATGTGACATGGTCAAAGATTATACCTGGTGAGCAGACCGAGTTGAGTTGACCTAAAGAAAATTTTTGAAAACACACATGCAATCAGTATTTTCGTGAACGGAGCCAGAAATTAGATGTCAGTGTCCAGGTGTATGGATACACTGGCCATCACACCAACACTCTAATCCCTAAACTAAAAACCACACTATGTTCCCTTAACAATATTTGTTCACAAAAAATATTATAGTCATACGTTTTGCAGTAGAACCGACTATTATAATACAAATTTGTCACGACTCATCCCCCGGGGCCCGTTCCGTGACTAACCCCAAGCCCGTCATCCATAGGCCAGTGGCATGCGGTGAGCACCAAAGGCATAAATCCCTAAACTGGGAAGGAATTTACTTTATAACATGAAAACACACACACCATAGTACATGCTGGAAGCAGATCACCAAGTAAAACTGTATAAAAAAATAGTGCTGAAAAGTAAAAGGGGGACGAAAATACAAGCCCAACTGTAAAGTATACCGAAGTGGAAAGGAAATGTTTTGAAAAAAATGAAAAAATAGCTGTTGGATCATCCAATGGTAAATACTATCTAATTGGTAGGTACAGAAAGCCTCCACAACACTACACGTCTATCCGCCTCCTCTATGTATTGTCATGTTGTATTGTCTATCTATGGGTATCGTCCCGTCCTAGTCTAATTAGAATCGATCAGTGTTGTCTGTCGTCTGCAACAAACACAACGAGGTGTAGGCATAGCCCGTGTAGGGGTGAGTATAATGATACTCAGTAGGGACCCCAAGACCCTCATGGTCTCAAAAAATCCAACAGGGATAAACCACAATGTTGGAATTCAACAGATAACCTCACTTAGGTATATTCCCATACATATAACTATGTTATCAATTAATCCATATCATTCTTGAGGTAAACACAAATGTTACTAAATCATCTGTACAAGGATTTAATTCTAGGGATAATATCAATCTAAACCCTTTGCTGCTGGAGAACTCCTCCTCTATCGAGTACAAAGGGATTGCCGCATCACATAGAGGCTCTTCCCACTAGCCTTGGACTGCTGACGTACTCCTCTTGTCGAGTACCATGGGTCTGCCGCATCACATAGAGGCATTACCCACTGAGGGTCTGCCAAGTCACACAGAGGAGCTCCTCCTCATAGCGTACTGATGTACTCCTCCTGTAGAGTACCATGGGTCTAATGTGTCACCAAGGCTCTCCCCATTGTGGGTCTACTGCGACACCAAGGCACTCCCCACTGGGCCAGAAGAGTCACTTCGAGTCAAACGGTCAACAGTCAATAGGTCTCAGCCACCTACTAGGTTGCTGCACAAAATCTATCTCTTCTTTGGAAGATCCGCTTCACAAGATAAAAGTAGAAGTTCCAACAGCAAGGAACTCCCACGAAAAAGTATCTCAAAGGTCCGCCACCTCATTGGGGTCTCAACTCAATAGACGTCATGTCAATCAAATTCCCAGTTTGTGAGTTATTATCCATTTAGTCCCTGCGGCCCCATTGGATTAATGCACGATCCAACCTCAAAGAATCTCAACTAAACCCCGAACTACAAAGGGGTATACTCAAAGGGATGACCACGCTATAAGACTTCCAGCGTTGTGGATGGATTGTGAAGCATATGTCCTATGCCAAAGATAAGGCATGAGAATATAAAGGGTTGGTAGTTGGTCCGGGTCCAGTCTGACCCAGTCGGACCAACCCGATCATACAAGTTGGGTCTTTCCCGGCCCATTGTGTGGGCCAGCCTGTTAGGTTCGGCCAAGATCGCTGGGCCAAACCCAGTAGGCCGTGCGAGGGATTTAGCCCAGGCTCGTGGCTATTTCGACCCAGAGTGCCATGAGGATGCGGCCCGGAGGGTGCGGCTGGGCCGGTTCGTCCAGGGTGCCGTGAGGGGGGCCATGGGCCGGCTCACGAGGCTAGAGTAGCCTCATCTTCAATTCGGTTAGGTGGCGGCTTAGGATGTTGGGAAGCCGGGAAGGGTGCTGCCAAGCCGGCAGGCGGCCGGGTAGGCGGGCCGACGAGCAGCTGGGTGGCCAAGTGTTCGTAGGTGGGCAGCTGGGTTTGGTCGGGAGATCGAGGGAGGCCTGCGGGGTTCAGCTGGAAAGCGCGAGATTCCAACAGTGGTCAGCCAGAGCGCACGGGAGGGTGGCGGTGGTTCGGCCGGCGAAGCCAGCTCTGTTAGGACACCGGAACGCCATGGTGGCGGCGTAGTTCACAGAGGCTACATAAAGCATGAACTTTGCCTATTTCCTTCATTTCCATCAACTCCTCATCATTTTCACGTCGAGATGCCGATAATCATCACAAATAAGAATGATGGAGGGGTCAGGCCAGGTAGGTTTGGCCCGCACCGTCTGTGTTTAGGGTGGTAACACTTGGCCCATCAAGAAGTAAGAAAGACGAACAACAATTCACCTGCCAAAATAAGCCTAACCTCGTTCTTTTTTTTGTGTGAATAGAAGAACAAGACACATTAAAAGGAAAAACTATACCTTTATTAATCATTCATCGATGGTGTAGCAGATAGTGGATGAAGAAGATCGTCGTTCGTCACGTTCGATTCAATCTTCCAAACTCGTGCTCGTGCATCGACTCATTGAAAAAAATGAGGGGGAAGTCGATTGTCTAAGATGTCCAAAGTCAGTTGAATCTCTGAGGAAGAAGTTGAAGAAGGTCGGCGTTCTCCATTCTTCGTTCTACATTGGGAGACGAGGTTCTTCGTTGGAGAACTCTTTTTCTCCCAACGTCTCCTATCTAATAGCCCCAAAAAAAAATGAATAGATGTGCTGAATAATATATTATAAAGTATATTATTTCATTGGAAAGATTTCAAAAAGAAAACTAAACATTAGTTTTCACATTAAATTAATGGGAGGATTTGACCCGATTTATTGGGTGTGTTGCTAATTTTAATGTGGAGGAAGACCAAGTGGCTCCTCCATATTAATGAGGGGGTTGAGAGGTTTTCCTCTCCTCCCATTTAATTGGGGTCGGGTGGTCCCCAACCCTAATATTCAAAATGGGAGGTTATGTGGTCTCAGGTGGTCCCCACCACATTAACCATGAAGAGGATGTTGAGGAGTGGAGGTCCCCACCACCATAACCTTTCATGGGAGGTTATGGCCTGGTGGTCCCCACTTCCAACCTCCACAAGGAGGTTATTGTTCATGTGGGACCCACCTCCAAACACGTACATGGAGGCTCAATAAAAATAAAGTGAAACTCACTTTATTTTATTATTTTCCACAAAAATACAAAAACTATCTTTTATTCTCAAACCACTACCGTCAATGTGAAAGTCTATTTAAGAGAATAGCGGCGCAGTGAGTTCAACGGTGCCCTTTGATTTCAAATCTGAGAACCAGTTCAAATGTTATTAAAACACACTCATATGTTTACTGAATGTACCTGAAAAAAACTTCAGAAATTGATTTTGGGCACACAAGCCTTGGAATCATGCTCTATAAAAATTATCGGACTCCGAAAATTCACAAGTATTAAAAAATATTCCATAGAATTTCCCGGTGAATACAATTTTAATGGAGTTGGTTTTTATTATTAATCTTTTAAAATCTTTACAATTTTTTCCAAATCATGATCTGAGAGTTAATGAGAGATTTTATGCCCGAACATGCATTATTATTTCTGTGGTAAATCTAGGAGTCAGGTATTTCATATGAATTCTATGATGTCATTTTTGGTATTTCAATTTTAACAAAATTTAATGAGTAAAATGGATAATTTAATTATTAATGTGATGAATGGATTATTTAATGAAGTCTCCTGATTTAAATGAAATTTATTGATTAATGTAAATTAAATATTTCAACCATTTTTAATGCTTAGGATTTCTTAAATTTAAATGAATTTATTTTTTATTTTTATCAATGTCATGAATTATTTTCCAATATCATATTTCCCATTTTATAGTGGATTTTATGGCCAACTAATTCTTATTTATTCTGGAGCATATTTCTGGACTTATATTGGGACATACCAACTTCTAGAACATGAAATTGAACTTGTTAACGTTATGAATCTATAAAAAACATTTACAGTGATTGAGCCATAGTTTTATAAACCAATTATCATTAAATAACCACATTTACATCAATCATTATTTATCCACACATAAACTATGACTGACCTTTGTATGGATGAGGCCTGTTTCAATCCCGTTTTATCATTTCCTTCCCAACTGTTTGAATTTGCATGACATTTTAATATAAGGCATTGGAGGTGATGAGATTAAAGGTAAATTGGATGATTTACATTGCAAGGATGCTTTTTGGGGGTTTTATTTTGGGAAATCTATAATGATATGGAATCATTCATTGTAATATATTTTTTACCCTATTGAATAAAGAAGATGTAAAACTTCAAAAAGAACCAAAAAATGAGAAAAATGTGATTTAATTTGGTTAATCAAAAACTAATCATTATTAGACCTATTATTTATCTTATATGTGGTTAGGTGTTGGATGATAGATATATTCTAATAATAATAATTGAAATAAAATTAATGGTTCATTAAAAAACAAAAAAAGGATAAAATTAAAAAATTATATATTCAAATGAGGAAACATATCATTCTATATTCATATACTTTTCATAACCACGACGTTGAAATTTTGGGTAATTTGGGTGTTGATTTAAATTAATGGGAAAGAATACATTAAACTGTTACGTTGATTATCATGATTTATGATTTATGATATAAAACTCCCCATTGAGTTTTAATTTTAAACATCATGCCCTACCAACCATAAGACATAGATACATCTGATCTTCGATTACAATTCCTCTTGAGTTTATGGGTTTTTTTTGTCTTTACAATGTGGAGAAAGTATTTTCTTTACAATAATGTGGATAATGATAATTTTTCTTAATATGAGCATAACTCTAAATTTATTGTATCATGAGTGATGTGTGAAATTATTCAAGAGTGAGGTAAATCATGACATGACATATTTGATAATAATTAATCAACGATCATGAATGAATGAAAGGAGAAGATCTAATAGATTTTAAATGGGAGTAGTTGCATAAATGGATTGGATGTTTCTTTGGAAAATGAGAAATTGAATTGATATTTTTTGTGGAATTTAGATAATTCATTTGAAATTTGTAATAATATTATTTTATTATATTTAAATTTTAATATTGATTTGATTTGTTCCCTATATAATTCCTTGTTTATATTTTATGATCAAGGACAAAAATAGTTTCACAATACGGGTATTTGATAGAGAAAAATTAAATGATTTTTTTTTCAAATTATGATGACTTGTTTAGTTAATTTAGTGATATAGCCCTTGCGATTCAAAGATTAATTAATATAATGCATAATTAAAATTTTTATAATTATATGAGATAAAAATTTAAAATTACTTAATCATATATTTTTGAAATGTTTTAATCATATTGTTATTTTGAAAATAAAATTTAAATTATTGATAATATTTATGTGATTTATTTTTTTACGATTACTTGATTTGTGGCCAACAATATTCCCCCCAGGACCTCTAGACAATTCAAACATGTAGACTCTATTAAAAATAAATCAATTTGGAAAATATTTTTTGTGTATTGAGTGGAACCCACTTAGGATATTTGGCATAATAAATACTACACACCTCCAATTACTAATATTCCATCTATTTTTGAATGATGATTAAAATTAATTCTTCGTCATTTAATTTTATGTAATTATTTTCTAATTAATTGGGGAATTAAAATCACATTATGGAAGGAAAATTTAGGAATCATTCTGCAAAAAAAACAAGGAGTAAATTGGGGATTTCATTTAATACTTATGGTGGAAAGAGATATTATATTGATGAAAATTATGTAAAAGATTTTGGATCAAATTTATATAAGAAAATATTGCATGATTCGGCCACGAATGTGGTAAAACACATGAGAAATCTAAAAATATGAATTATCGAGCCAAAAATATCTCCCCTCACCTAAAAAATTATGTGAACCCCTCCATTCCATATCATTAGTATAACAAAAAGTTGGTGATATCCGCAATGGTGTCACAATAGAGAATATTCTTTATCCCACATCCCTTTTGCTTCATTTTATTACATTTTTTTTGAATTAGTATTGAAACATTAAATTGGGAATTTATTTTAATTTAGTTTACTATTTTTTCATCATATTCATTAATTTTAATTATATTTAATTTTTATTATTTTTATCATTATTAATTCCTTTATAATTATTGTTAGATTTATTTTTACATTAATAATTTAATTTTTTTTCTTATTTTCATAGTCTCTTAAACTTTTGAAAAAATTATTCTATTAAATATAATAATAATTATAATTATAATTATTATTAATTTAAAATTCATTACAAAATATATATTATCTTTTATTTTATTTTATTCCCCCCCCTCTCTTTTTTCATCCCCCATTCCACACTTTTTATTTTTCTTCTCTTATCAAACATTCTTTTTTATTTTAATTTTCATAGTTTTTATTCTTCTCCTCCTTCACCCACACCACCATTTAATCTCTTACTCTATGAAATGAAAGTTAGACCCTAATGATTAGCCGGTGAGTAGGTGATGGTGTTTACATTTTTTTAGTATTTAATATTATTTTTGTAGATTGAATTGAGTAGAATTCATCGGTGAGGCGAGTTTACTTGATGTGGAAACTACCCCCAATGACATGAAACTCAATCAATCTATATTATTTTATTTAATATCATTTACCTATAATTGTTGTTTATTACTTTACATGTTGGATTTTATGTAATCAATTGATGAAACATCATCTATAGAGACATGTCCTAGTAGATGGAACCCATTAGTACAAGTAATACAACCATCCTTGATTAAAAGATGACGTAGAATTAGGAAAGCATTGTCATTCAATAAAATTCCACACTTTGTAAATAAGTAATATTAATTTAAAAATTATATTTCATGTTTTAATTATCATCTAATGTCAAACACAGTATAATGAATAATGAATGAACATTAAAGAAATCGTCAAAACCAAGTACGTTCATTCTTTAACTCTTTATGTCTGGTTTCATCATACTTCAAATTATCATGCTGAATGTCCTTATAAAATGCATAAAACACAAAAATATGGAAATTTCATTCATAAATTAATCAAAATTACAAAAGTAGATAGATTAGGTGATTTAGAAGAATAAGGTGATCAAAATGAAAGGATCCTCAAGTGAGAGAACCATGGTCAGCAACACTACTACAGTAAGAAAAATATAATTTCAGTTTAACATGGCCCATGATAAGAGTGCATCACCTAGTAAGTATATGAAGGAAATGAGGTTGTTTGAATCTTGTACATGGAATGAAGCCCTTGATTTTTGTAGTAGCACTTGGGCTACACTGTTAGAAAGAATTATAAACCCTAGTCTACATGTTTTGATGATATTGTGTGGGGTCATAAAGCTCACCACATAGGGATACCTAGTTTTCCCAAACTGTATAACCCATTCTTAATTACCATGAGAGAAAACTATATAAATTAATTTGATGAAAATGGGACTATTTGTGCATGTTTCCAAAATACATGTTTTTGAACCATGCATACCCCTTTACCAGTAATCCATGCATTTTTGGCACCCAGTTGGGCCAACACTGAGTCAAAACCATATGCCCCTTATAAGATGATTGAAATTAAAAAATTTCCTTGATTATGTATTATATAACCCACCCATTTCATTATTATTTCAAGTGGACATGAGGCTCTATTTCCTTATTTTCAGATGATCTCAATCCACCTCAACTAGGATTTCATCTTATTTCATCATCCAACATCCTAATCAAAATCTTTCCATCGATTTGGATTCCTACAGTTAATATCTACACTCAAAGAGATCCATTCTTCATTTAACATTCTCTCTATTATGGTATTTATTGCAAGGTCATATTCCTTATTTTTAGTGCATTCATCTATTTTTAAATTCTATTATGATTTAAGAAAAAATATGGACCGATACTGGATGATTCATCGACTAAAGGTGTTAGGTTGTTGGTGGATGACTCCTCCATGAAATCCTCAAACATTGTAAATTTTTTCATTGTGATCACACCAGTTTCACCGTTTGTTTCTCCTTAAAATTAATCGGATCAAATATAAAATGTTTATATTTTATTCTAATACCCTAATGAAATATCATTATATCATCAGTGGTTGTAACCTATATATTCATCATCCCAAGTAGGGTGTGTTTATATCTATGTATTGGTGACATATATTGATATTATTTTAGAATTTGGTCAGTTTCTATCCACTTGAACATGATTAAAGAATGCTCAGAGTGTAATATTAATGTTCTAATTTTTTTTACTGAAATGTAGATGTGTATAGACATTATTTTTACATTATCTTCAAAATGTTAATTGATAATGGCTTGTATTTACTTATTTTACCTTTTCACATATGATGAATGTTAAAGAAATTGTACGAAGTAGGATCATCATTTTAGGTATGGATCTTCATTTTAGGTTGTTTTAAGGAAAAAGGAGTTAATGTAAATTTTATAATTACACACTGTGTACTCTGGAGTGCACACTGTGTTCCTAGTTTCCTTTTGTAGCCATGTACAATCCATTTAATGGTCAAGTACATGGCCATGTAGGTGACAAAGAAGGCTACCAAAAGAGGGGGCCGATTGAGTCTTGTACACGGCATGTACATTAAATGAACAGACCATGTATTTTTCATTTTATTTGATTAATTGTAATGGGTTCACGTCTAATCTCGAGAACACACTTATTATCCTCATGTTTCATAAAAGATAGTGATGTATTAGAAATAATCTTTGATATTCCCCCATTCCACTATTTGAGTTCTAATCAAGATGTTGCTGGGTGCATTGGATTCCCACCAGTGAGTTCTCATTTTCCCTAGACCCTATCTTCATGATTTCTCCTCCCTCATGAGTTATCCAAAGTTCAACTATGTTAACCATTTTGTAGATCTATGTTGTCCTAGGATAATTCACGGGCCGATGTTGAAGAGTGTTGATCATTCAATATCAAGATAGGTGGTGTGTTCCATTATTTGATTGTCGTTTGATTAAATATTCTTAATGTACTGAATACACATGATTGGGTATTGATTTTTACTGGAATTTAACCATTTTTAATACATTATATGTTTTTTTATTGAGAAATGGGTAATTTCTTATTCATAAGGATTCATACCAAGTATTGGGACACCCCATCTGTGCATTTCTGTGATTGTTTTTACCGCTTGGTCTAGAATTTCTTTTTAGGATTTCTTGTTTATAATCTTCATGTTTTAAAGATGGAGTTAATAATAATTTGATATGTTTGTGTATCACATTTTGAATGTTTGACCATGGAAAATTTACTATGAAGGCATACCTAGGTAGGGTCAATTATGTGTAATTGTTGTTATTTTCACCCAAAGGTATTGACTGTGAGAGCAGCTGGGTGGACATAGACCAGAGGGGATAGACCATTAGGGATACCTAGACGACCATTATTAGATAAATTCCAGAACATATGGAATTGAATATGAGTGATGTTAGGTGTCATTATATTTTATTATTCATATACACACCAAGGGCTTATTGATCGTGAGAGCTTCCAAGTTGGTCATTTGTAAATAATTGGCGATATTCATGACCAAAGAGATTAGAATGTATGAGCATTATCACAGGGTAATTATTTTATTTAATTGATGATATGTTAATACATAGCAGCTATACTATGAGGACATTCCAAGAGGGTTGCTTATGAATGATTGAATGCTTGTGACGATTCAATCATACTAAGGAACAAGCTTCAACTCGGTCTTACATGATTTATTTTGAAGGTATTTTGAGACATATAATTATTATTATTCTTACAAGGGGATACAAATATAAGGCTATAAAAAAATTTATATTATTAAATGTATTGAATAATTAAAAATATTGTTTAATGTAATCTATGAACATTAGGATTGTGTACTTTTTAGTACTTCCTAGATTATTTCATCTTTTCTGTATATTGCCTGCTATATATATTAACTGATTGTTAGGAACATATATTGTGGTGGTTTCCTACTGCGATTCATCTCACACACTACTTGGGTCATGATTTTGTTCCCAATAAAATTATTTTGTGGTAGGTATAGATAGGGGAAATCGGCCTTCTTCGTCAGGTACATTATTGTTGTTGGAGCTGGAGGACATGGGATCAAGAAGAGGCTTGCGATGCTGTCGGAGTCTAATACATTATGTCGTTGGTTTTATTATTTTATTCTGTATACACTTCCAATGAGGTCATAGTTCTCCCACTATATGAACTTTTCCTTCACATCTAGTCAATAGCCTCAGGCGTTTGGGGAATCATTCTTGATGTTAGGTGGAGAATCAGGTTCGGGGCACCTTTGGGAGACACCTGAAATTAGGACATTACAATGTGGAATTAGAGGATTTATTTTTTCCGTTACCATACTATTCGGAGCCTATAGACATGGATAGGATGGAATAGGTAGTCGGTAATAAGTTGTCTCTAGTAGTTTCTAACCCATGTATAGGTAAAATCCGTGTTGCCTTGGATGATGAAATTTTTCAAGCTTTTACAATTATTATATTCGACTTCATTTCACCATTTAGGTGATACGCTTGTATTGTGTTGTTATTGATGATATTATTGAGGTTCTATTTATATTGAATCTCAATGATATGAGGGTATTCCATCTCATGTATCATATATCCATTTTCTAGAGAAACCATTTCACGTATTCTTGTCATACAATTCAGGATGCCTTACTAATTGCATGTTGTTTTGATATACCTTGTTCTATATATTCATGCTATTGTGATAGATGCCTTGATAGAATTCCAACAATTTTGATAGTGTATTTGAATATGTAAAGTCTCATTTCTATGAACTTGAAACTTCATTACCTGAGGTGTTATGGGCCCTCTTAGATCTGAATTTGGTTGATCATGTTTTTTGTTCAATTTAATTCAATCATGTTATGATGTGGGAAATGATGTCAATCCACGATTTGGGGGAGTAGGTGCTCCCATGTGTCAGAATTTGGCGTTCATTAGAAAAAATTTAATGTTTCTGAGGGTTTTGGAGAAGTTTCAGAGGCCTATTATTTAGAGACCCAAACAACAGGACATGTGTTGTTATGAACACATGCCACGTGTTCTTCTTATTGGGAAGAATGAATTTTCTTATGTACATGCCATGTACTTGGATTAGACACCATGTAGTTTTTGATAGTGTAACATGATTGTGCATGTAGAAACATGATATTGGGAAATGATTTGTGGAACACATCATGTACTCGGAGAACAAGTCGTTCTATATTGGACCTTGTGTTAAGCCGTGTGACTAATGGAACAGGTGGTTAGAACATAAGTATTACACACCGTGTCTAGGGTGAACATTCTGTATAGTGTTACACCATGAGAGAACCTTGTAGTTATAACATGTAAGAACATCTGGAGAGGAGGAAAAAATATGACTTCATGCCATGTATTAGGAGGAACACATAGTGTGTATGGGGTGTTACACGACAAGGATTGGAATACATACACTCAATGTTAAAAGAATAAGGTAACATGTCCTGTAGATTTTATACAAACCATGTAACACTATTTTATAAAACATGAATGCTTTATTCCTATTGTTCCTCTATTTAATTTATTTGTTTCCTTCCATCATAATCATGAATTGAAGTGTGTTCTTGATCTTGTAGAGTCATGCAACCAAGACATCATCTAGTAGTACACTAGGTGAAGTGCAAAGACCAAACACAAAAAATGGTAGATCTGGGACTACCAGTAGATCCCCCCTTCATGCCTGTCTCAGTACAAGCTATTATAATAAACACATGCGGTGACGCATAGATTAATGAAGGCTTCATGAGAATGACTTAGACTTTCTATGGATCAGAGCATCCTACCCTAACAACGGAAGTGTTTATGAGGGTGTTCATAAAAAATAATCCTCCCTTGTTTTTAGGGAATGGAGGACCACCAGATGTATAGTCATGGATGGAGGCCATGCTTATATTTTGAGCATCTAGAGATGCTCCTGATAGGAGGGTGAATATCGAGACATATATGATATGTGATTACACCCAGATATTGTGGGATGTTGTCTCATAGGAAAGAAATCATTGGGATATGTCATGGGAATAGATTCAGAGAACATTTAATGACTACTTTTACCCTGAGATGTCGAGGGACAACTGATCTCAGGAGTTCATTCACCTTGAATAGGTAACTCTTTCAGTGATGCAATACTTATCTTCTTTCATAGATATTCTTCACTTAGCACCTGTTCTGGGAGGTGACGAGATATATTTTTCTAGGATGATTGAGGATTGTCTTAGGTATGAGATCCAATCACATGTGAATATCTTCAAGCTGACTTCATTAATGGCTATAGTAAATCAGGAAATGAATACTTAGTGCAATCTAAGTGAGGTGGGAGATGTGACCCTGGGCAGTTGAACATCGATGATTGGTACTCTTTCGATCGATAGCAGGAAGCACCACATGTTTCTTTCATGAGATGTTTCATCTGGAAGCTAGGTTTAATTCTACTAGTGTAAGAAATGTGGGCATATGAGACCACATTTCCCAAAGGACCCAGTCAAGATCCGATAATGCCGCAAGATGGGACTTCATAAGCATTTTATTTGGGTATTTTCAGTAGCCTCAAGTGATAGGGATAATTTTATGACTCCACATTCAGGAGAAGGACCACTGGTTTCTCAATAGTAATGGAACTAGTGTTTTCAGGACATTCAGCCTGAGGAGTTGGTCATGGTACTGGTATTCAGACTACAGGTCTTCAGCGATAGTAGGGGGGATAAACTCATGGTTGTT
Organism: Viscum album; assembly: GCA_963277665.1. Classification (NCBI taxonomy): domain Eukaryota; kingdom Viridiplantae; phylum Streptophyta; class Magnoliopsida; order Santalales; family Viscaceae; genus Viscum; species Viscum album. The sequence goes on from OY728151.1 coordinate 1,531,630,654, forward strand.
AGGCTAGGTTTCTTGGCTGATGTACATGTCCGACTATTGTAGTGGAGTAGACCCAGCATGAGTAGGATCCCAGACCCTCTATATTTACATGTACGATTCCAGTTTCCTCATTTTTATCTTCTAATATTTTTTATATAGGGTATTCCCATTGTTTTATATATGTCACTATTATGGACATCCTTGGCAGTGTATCTTTAATTTTGAGGATGTTTTGATGTTATAAACTTTGTTGGGGATTAGGAAGGCAAATGTATGTCATTTAAATAAGTTTCCTCTTGAGGTTGGTGGGAATCAATTCTTAAGAGACCTATATTTCCAAGAGATGATATTCATCGATTTCAACCATGTAATGGATTAGATGGTATCCTTTTAGGACATTTTTTAATTCTATCATCATATGTTGAGACTCATGTCAGTAGAGGGAGGGTATTTTCTACACAATTGAGAATGGGATGTCCTTGTAAGAAGAGGTGGTCCCGAGAAACCTAAGTTATGAGGAATTATAGCCCAGATTGTTGGTTTCTATCTATAAGATCAGTGGACATCAAAGATGGTCTCTCCTATAGTGGTGTATGATTTCAGATATGGATTTCCAGAGGTGCAGATGGTCTCTCCTCTAGTGGTGGATGATTTTTGAGGCGGATGCAGCTAAAAATGATATAATGAAAATATAAAATATATTAATATCATGTGCATATATTTTTCCTAAAATAATTGATTAAGTCTTAAATGGAGTCTCATATTAGGAATCTTAGACCATATATCATTATGGAATTTTTATTTTACATTAGGCACAACATAAGCCTATTCACCATCAGATGTTCAGGGGTGGGCGTGCATCGACGGGTACATTGAATAACTTAATTTTATTATTTTATTATTTTGTTTAATAAAACTATCATATATAATGATTTATAAATAATTCATTATAATTTATTTCTAATGTTATCCATGTAATAGAAAGATAATTATTAGAGGTCCTCACCCTATATGGTCAAATACTTATGAGGACCGATGATGAGCCAATAAAGGTGAATTGGGATATAGATGACGAGCGTAGTGGGATATTAATCATATTTACTGAAATATTCATTCTTCAAAAATAATAAAACAGGCTCATGGTAGGGTTTTTAATTTGTTTAGATTCATCTATCCCATGAGGAATGAAATAAAATTTAACTAACAAAAATTTGTTCATGTATTGATGGTTTAAGGTTGATGAATATTTTTCCTACAAACTAGGAATGGATTTATTTGAAAATACCATTTGTTCATCACCATATCTAAAAATTATTGAGGCCATCCTGAGCATTGGACAAGTGTTGTTATAATCAATTGTATTTAATATATTTCTCTCATCGTTCTATAGGAAATCACCATGACGATTCATTTTTGCCGACGAATAGAAAAATAAATAATTAACTAAAATTGGAAAATTGATCATGGGTGAAATGGATTTTACCAATTTTTTAGGTTAAATTTTACATCCTAGGTGTAATGTTTTGTCATTGGGGAGTTGGGGATGACTTTGGACCATAGTTCAGCTTGTTGTAGAGCGATTTTTATGGCTAATATGTTTATATGATTTCTAGGAGGATGTAACCAAGAAATGGTTAATTGAAATGTGGTAATCAGATCACAAAGCGTTCTCTAATTTGATGGGTGGTTTCTAGATATGGGTCTGTAGAATGTTTTTGGGTTGTGTTCAACATTATGTTAATTATTTAATAGAGGCATAATTCTTATGGGAGGTAGTATAATGTTATATGGAGCTACATGTGTGTATAAAGGGAGGAATAAGGTTATCCATGTGTGCTGCACCTGGGGATAAGATGAAATTTATCATTACAAAATGTAATATAATCTTAAAAATTGGGTATAATAAGTTCATTATACCATAGAAATTTAATTTTGGGGGAAATGAGTTACATGGAGATCCCATTCCACTCATATTATATTATATTGATTTAATTTATATTAATAATTATAATATAAATATTAATATAAATTTAATTATAAATTGATTTTAAAATTTAACTATTTGATGGAATGCTAGATTGATGAGTCATCTTTGACATCATGACTCTAAAATTGAGATCTAAAATGCCAGAATAATTTGGTACCTTATTCATACGTGTGGCTTGGGAACATGAAACACCCATCACAATTGATATGATGAAATCCCATTTTTTAACTGGGTGTCCCTTTAGAACAGATAAATAACGTATCTTGAGTGGTCATCCATTAGTATTACAATGGTATGATAATTAAGACCATTCATGTCCATTTTTAGTGACATATCAGTTGATTAAAATTTTTACACCATAAGACTAAAGATGAGACTCAAGTGTGATCATTATGATCTTATGATATTCATCTTTGGACTTGTGAGTAATCCATTCAAAGTACTTTTCTACAAACAATTCCGTTGATGTCTTAGATTATTAATAAGATATATGATATGTGGTAATTCATGTGGGTGCATATTTTAGGGCCTTTTAGATATTGACAGTGATCTGGTGTGATCAGGGAGATGTAGGGGTCGGTAATCCCCAATCCCAATAGTGATCAAGTAAGATCCATAATTTTATTTTGTTAGTAATTTTTCAATTCATGTTCTTATTTAAAGACTAATGTGAATTCTGTTTTATATTGCATGACTTTGGGGTTTTCTTGGTAATATTCAGTGCAAGGACGCCAAATTATTTGGTACCTCAAATAGGAAACAATTTTTAGTGGAAACTATGTTGGGATGGTCAGAAAATTACTACTAACCATGTGGGGCATGAAATTGGGGTGTAAGAGACTGGACAGTATGAGGAAATCTTGTAGATTAGGCCACACAACCATAAAAGGAACATTCAATTTCATTGATGATCAGAATTCAATTTTTTCACCTGGTTTACAAAATTGTGTTCACAAACCATGAAAGGCTTCCCTTGATGGAGTGAATATTTCACTATTCATCTTAGTTTGGCCAACCATGTGATCAAATCGAGTGACCCATATTAAATAAAAGAATGAAAAAATTCCCCTAGAATTTCATTAATAATTTTTTTATCTTTTCCTCTTTTGGAAACAAAAATTATTTTGGTGATCTTGGGAAGGCATTTGGTTGTCTTTTCTTCTAATAATTTATCTAAACATGTAATAGAACGTCAAAAGTCTCATTGGATTCATATTGTTTTGTTATTTCATTATCTTCTTTCATTCTTCATTTGAAATTATATTTAACAATTTATTTAGGTGAAATATAACATTCCCTATTTTTATTTACATCAACTATTATTCATTTGTATCTCAATATGTACAAAATCAGAGATAAATTCATGATGTCTTTTCTACTACCAACCTATGGTAAATGATCTATAATATTACCTTTATGTTTGCTGTTTTATAGAGATAGTTTTTTTGTTCCTCATTTTGGACATTTAGGTGGCACCACAAAATGTTAATAGATTCATTAATTATATTTAATGGATCATTTTAGGGAATCACATTTTGTCCATTGTGATTGTGGGATATTCCCCCCCCCCCAATATAAACCTCCCATGGGGAGTTCCTTTGTAATTTAACAATTGTTATAAAACCCATGGAGTGCATGTGATCATTTCATGTAAGTGGAATTGATTATAAATTGAATTGAACTGAAATATATTTTTATGAGAGGGTTGATGCATAATTTTTCATTTTTTTGTAATGATGTGAGGTGTTTAAATAGTATAAATGGAAATTGTTGATATTATTTTGGTGGACTCATGGAATGTAATTGAAAATGATATGACAGATGAAAGGAAATGATAATATGAAATATAAGTGGATGCATTAGTTGGTATGTCATGGATCTTAATTCCATATATTCCATGGACATTTCTCCCATGGATATTTATTATTGTAGTCTATACCTTTGAACTATTTCATCATTATTTCTTCATTATGTAGGATTTGTCAGGCCATCCCACCCCATGGATCCTGATTTCCTTTACTCACATTGGACATGATCTGTTGAAATTCTCCTTGTACAGAAAATAAGTCATTAATGAGTATCCATCAAGATTATCATGAGAAACAATGTGGATTCCTTAGTCTTTTATTACACGAATTTATCCCTGTAGGAAATGACACTTTTGGTTATATATAATGGTTGTGATGAATAATGTATACAATTCAATTACATGGAAAATATGTTGCGGGTGTTTTAGAATGTTGTATGGATAACCCAAGTAATTTTATCATTTTACAATGGTTTGATTAGATTGTATTACACAAGGTCTTTCCATTTTTACCACTTCCCTTGATTATTGTAGCTTTAATGCTGTTCTTAGGGATGCTTATTTGGTATGACAACATCAAATTTAAATTATTACCTTTACCAGGGGAATTTCACTTGTATTACTGATATACCTATTGTATACATTTGACACTAATTTATCTTGTTATACACATAGTGGTTATGTTGTACACACCATTGGTGGTGACCTATTGAGTGTTATCTCACATGTTGATTGGGCCATCATTGGGAACACATAAATATTTATCGGATGTAGTTAGGGACCATGGTATATGCCTATTATACAATTCTTGTTCGTCCTATTTATTAGGAATATGAGATCACAAGACCGATCATGGATCGCAATGTTTCTATAGATTGTGATCTTATGTATTTTTGGTATTTTGATAGATGAATTGTAATGATTCTTGAATACTATTTTTTTGTTTATAGATCTATAAAATGAAAAATCATTTATAAATGAGGTTGACATTATAATTTTTTGTTACTGTTATCCATGGATGACAAAATGTTGTCTTCATTTCAATTATTATTTATTCATCTTTTTTTGATTGATATTTTTTTTACCATTATTCATTAAACTCACCTGAGGTAATATTCTCGCTTAAGTCACACCTGCAGTCCTCTATGCTAGTAGGAAACCTATGGTGTACATAGAGGCCTTCATGAGGCCATATCACCCACCGGCTAGGGGAATCATTTAGTTGCATTTGGGTTAGGACATTATAATTTGGTATCAAAGAAGTTCCTTTTATAGATTTAATTTTTTGATACAATATACATTGATTAAGAATGTATTGGAATTTGGAATAGAGATTTTTCTTGGGGTATCTTACCCATGTAAGGAGAAATCCAAATTTCCTAGAATAAATATTTTTTTCTATATTTTCCCTATTACAATTTATTTGATTCCACCATTTGGTGATGTTCTTGTTGATTGAAATTACTTAGGATTATTATTTTTACCAATGTTATTAGGGTATGAATATCCTGCATATTTTTTTGGAACATTACCCGATTCACATGCCATGACTTAGGCCATGTATTACAGGATGAATTTCATGACTGGATGACATCGTGATGTGGTCCTTGCATTATATAGTTTCTTCATGATAATTTAAATGTTCATAGAATTTAGTAACATGGTTGGTACTTATAGAGTATTCCTTAACATAAATTTACATTCAACATTGGCTAAATTTGACACCCTATGTAGTCTACTATGGAAAATTGAGTCATGGGACATTATTTGCATGGACTATAGCACATTATGGTCTCAATTATGTGGACTCCATATTTTGTTTCATAAGGTCTATGGGTTGTTAAAGATAATAAGTGGTGGACTATTTTTTAAACCATTTAGTGGTAAATGTGCAATGCATATATATTTTAAATGATATAGTATATTTCAAATAGAGAAGTTGACCCTATATTAGAGTGCGAAGTATGAAGTGTATCTATTGACCTTTATGACTTTTCCTTTTTACCATACCTTGATTTAAGAGACGGTAGAGGGTTGTGTCTTTTTTTAAGAATCTATATATATATTATTCTTTTAGATATGATAATCTAATTATAAATCATTTAAGTGGCATGCGTTTAGAATTTTAGTCTCATTCCACCATGAAAACCTGTAGATGTACAACCAGATGGTGGTGATGGCCATGACCCATATGAGGTGGTCTATGGGATACCAGACGATACTCCTATAGTTAAATTTCTAGTGCTAAGGGTTTTACTAGAAACATGTTCTAGGTAATAACTCCATGATTGGTTTTTATGGTATCTGAATTATTTTCAAGGAGCACTACTCCTTGTCTCATATATGGAAATGTAAAAGTATGTGTTCTAGTAATAATATCCTTCCACATTATTGAGGGATGACGGTCTATAGCATGCTGATCATTGGATTGTGACTACTCTCTAAATATTTGATAATACGGAGACACCTTTTGAGAAGAGATTGAATATCATGACTTATATGCTCAGGGAGTAGTAAAGCAATGATGGAATGTTTTGAACCAACATGAAAGGAAAATTGAAATGGGTTGTGGTGATTTAAAAACTAGATTTCATGATTTTTTTCCATTGAATCTTAGTGAATAGTTGGATATTAACATTATGAATTTAAAGTAGGGTGTGATGATTATAATGAAATATTGGGCACAATTTATAGATATTTATTCTTTTTCAACTATATATATTTCTCATATGGAATCGTGGGAGATACACTTTGAGGAAGTTATAATGAATGTCAGTTGATAATAGGTCAATGTGTTTATGTTGATGATTGGTAATGGTAATGTGAATCACACATTGTTATAGAGTGAAACATGAGGGTATATGGGGGGTGAAAATAAGGTATGTCGAACATCTCAAACCAATGGTTTTGCTACTCGTCGTAGGAAATATAATTTTAGAGCCTATCCTGAGGGGAAATCATGCCAGGCTATTAGTGATATAAGTGTCATATTTTTATCAATAGAGTGGTAGAATGATACATTTGATTGTCAATGTGTTAGATCAAAATTGAATTATGAGATTTTGGATTATTGGGCCAGGTATAGTGTTTTCGTTGGACCTTCACTCCAGTAGTCAGTAGATGGGGGTAAGACAAGACTTCATGTTCATAGAGGGTTTCATAGCTCTGTGCAATGCTAGGTGCTAGGGTAGTACCGATTGATCAGGAAAAGGTGGTGGTCATGGCTGAGGAATCCAATCACATGTTCTACCCATTCAGATCAGTGGGCCACCATCGGGTACTAGTTTGTTTCATGTTGGTGCGGTTTAGTCCAAGTATATTCTATAAAATCTACCCCTGTAGATAAGTGTTCCATGAAATCTACACTGATATGAAAGTTCTTATTAGAATATAATCTAGTATGTTCTCAATATAATATAGGTGCATCCATAGTTTCATATATGCACCTGTGGTGGAGACACTTGGCCTTATGGATTGTTTTTCAGATGGTGTCATTAACATGGATACTCTCTTGGGGATCCAAATAGAGGGTGTACTCTAGTTTATAGAGTGACCCTTGAGTTTAGTGCTTATTACATCATATATGAACATTTTTTACATGAGGCGACATGGGTTGATGTCACACATGGGATGGACTAAATTGTTTTTATCAATAAAATGTTAATTTATATCATCAAACTGTGACTTTAACATCAATAGAGGGATAATTTTTTATGTAAAACTATGAATGGGAAATCACCTAATGTTGAGATATACTAGAGCATCATGGAATGGAAGGGATGATAGCACAGTTTTCTAGTTTATATCTGGATGATCAGAGATCACATAAGAATACTTCCCTCTAGTGGTTGATATTTTTTGGGACGATTTACCAAATGAGTTTTCTATGTTAACTCTTAATAGATTGTTTGAGTTACACATCTATCTAGTTCATGGAGCTACACTGATATCCCTTCTTCCACCTAGAATGGATAATACAAAGATGCATGTGCTTAAGAGGCATCAATTGGACTTTGACTAAAAGGGGACTATATAAACCTGTACATATCCATGGGGATCATTGTTGGGACCAATTTGTGTATGAAGATTGAATTTTTTGTCAACAGTTGTCAATACTAGTCAAAATGAAGAAGGAGATGAAAAAGGATTTCAAAGTAAATGGAAATCAGATGAAGTGAGGATTCCTGGAGATTTGTTATTCAATCATAGCATTGGATGTCATGGTGGGGAAATTATCTATGAAGTTAATTCAGACGATTGTTAAACTGATCCTAAGTTCAATGAACTTGTGTTATGGGTGAAACATTGTTTACAACAATGAATAATGGAGAATTATCATCCATTTGAGGATGATTGGAGTAGAATGGCGAAGTATCATCTATCTAAGGATGGTTGAAGAAGAATGAGGATTTGAAGAAGTCAATGCAATGATTCATGATTTCATGTGAACCATGCAAGATCTTACTTGATGAATAGAATCACATGATTTGCAGAATGATGGTTATAAAGACGAGAGAATGTGGAAGGGCTTGACATTCTGAGGTAGCCATGCATTTCGCATTATATCTAAATTAGACGATGCATTGCTGGTATGTATTTTAAAAATATCATTAGTTAGGAGAACTTGTGATGCAAGACTTATGAAAGAAAGGGGTAGAAATGATGATTCTAGTCATATAAAGTTTTGATTGGAAGGAATGATGCTGCTGGGGGATAGGGAAGTTTTAGTTCTCATTGTAACTATGACGATGCTAAAGCTGATCTATCAAAGGATAAATATCACGATAGTGGGATTCGTGATAAGAGCAGAAGAATGGTTATGGGAAGTAGTGAAGAGAGAAAATGACAATGAAATCCACAATCTGGGGATGATAGAAAAGCACAGTTTAAGGTGGTGCCGTTTTCCAGTGTTTTCCAAATTTTAGGGCCTGAAAATCGGGAGATGAAGAAATGTGTTTGGGAATGGATAGAGCATGGAAGATTTAAGATGGTGAGGATTTTTTCATGTAAGGGATGATTCAAGGTTAGAACATCGAAAAATGATAAAGGCATGGAGTACGCGGAAATTTAGGTAGGTTGCACGAAAAAAATAAAACAGTGCGCAAAATAGTAGCGGGTTGAGCGAAATATCTGCGGGATGCGCGAAATAGAGGAATGATGTTTTTCGCGCAAAAGGTGTTTCATGATCAGAAACTAAAAAATTTTCAAAGGCATGAGATGCGTGAAAAATTGGATCACTGTGCGAAATATAAAGTCTTGTGAAAGGATGAAGTTGCGTGCAATATGGAATGAGGTGTGTAATTTTGCGTGCAATTGGTGCTTCATGATTAGAAGAATGAAAAATGGCAAAGGAATGAGGTGCGCGCAATATTGAAGCATGGCGCGAAATATGAAGTTGCATGAATAAGTTTTCCATGCATGAAGGAGGTTTTACACGCGGATTGTGTGTTTTGCGCACGGGGTCAAAAATGTCTATTAATATGAGGATAACCCCTCTCATTAGGTAGGACTTGACACATAGACAAATCCCGAGCTCTGACGCGCGGAAAAAATTGAAGTATAGAGTATTGCACGAAAAGAAGAAGTGTTGCATGGAAAATAAACTGCTGCTCGAAATAGGAAGTTCTGCGCGAAAAATAAGAGTTGCGTGAAAAAGGTTTTTGGCGCCAAAATGAGTTTTTATGCGCAAGGGTTGAATTTTATGCGCAAGCCACCTATAAGGGTGCACGAAAAATTTGGGGGTCCCGCAGGCATTCGATAGGTGCATAGTACTCTCGAAGCAGCTTTGTGAAGAAGAAAGAACTTTGAACCATTCGGTTTCACAAAGAGAAGTTGAACCGCACTCACACGACTGGTGTTTAACACTATCATCGTGCATTGTGAATTGAAGAATAAGAAGATGTGCCACTGAATTCATATCTGCACCATGGAAGAAGTTAGTATACCAATACACTCTTGTGCTGGTATTGATAATTGAAGAAAGAGATTAGAACACTGTAATTATACTATGTCAAAGAGAACGAAGAGAAGAAGAATAACAGAGTATGCCCAACTTAAGGATGAAAATTATTCAGGGAAATTTAATTATGATGATTCTAAGATGAGCTGGACTTCATGGTTCTGATAATCACAATGGGATTTTGTGATTCCATCCGATTGAAGCAGAAGCAATCTCAGTATAGCTGGTTTTGCACTGAAGAAGAAGGGGAAGAAGATTGTGCATCTTTCCGGTTTGCTGTAGAGAAAGAAGTGGTTGTTTACCTGCATGCTTCTAGGCAGCTAATAATTGAATATAGGAAGAACAAAGTAGCACTGTGACATCCAATAGGTCTCAACAGGTGAAAGATTCTTTTGGGGTTGCAAACTCTTTTAACAGAGAGAAGACTATCTTCATAGGTAGTATAAAGAACCAGCTAGGGGCTGCAAGAGACTGTCTTCATAGGCACTATAAATATCCAGCTAGAGGCTGCAAGTTGGACTAGGCTTTCACCAGTCCAGGGAAGAGGGTTTTTTCCCACCGCCCTCCAAAGTGTAGGGACTCACACTAGCTAGAGGATTGTTTTCTTAGCCACTGCATTGTCACAACATTTTACATTATAATGGAGAATCCATGCACTGGTCATCCCCATGCATGGCAAGGACGTAGCTACTCTTATTTAGTGGTGAACCTTGTAAAAATATCATGTGCATATCTTTACCGCTTTCTATTATTGCATGCAACAGGGAAAAGTGAATAAGAGAATAAATATCCTAACAGGTCTAGAGGTACAGGGATAAAAGTTGGAATTGGTTTAAAAAGTCCCCAACACTGATTCACCCCCCTCTTAGTGTTAGGTATATCCCAAACTGGTCCTATCAATCACGAGTAATTTTTTCAAAAAATGGATAAATTCCCCTCAGGATATGTTTGGAATATTGGAAATTGAATAAGTTTAATGTAATATTCAATATCATTTTACATTAATAGATTTTCTTTTTTACAATCATTGAGGAGCATAAGTGTTATTGAAAATTAATTTGGTTTCCAGATATCATTATGAGCATGACCGAACTGAAGGAAAACCTCATGCCTTTTTCTAGAAGGAATGGACTATATGGGTATTTGTTTAAACCGTTTGGGATCAGGAACAATCATGTAGTTTTAATGGAACTGATGTTCTGATATTTCCATACATATTTGTAGATTCATTTATGTTGGTTTTCATGGAATATATATTAGTGTATTCCCTCAAGTAAAACTACAATTCCAATCATATTGATATAATTTTGGATGAATTGAGTGAGAATAATTTATATGTTATTCTCATAAAGACACACTTATGGATGGATAAGACTCACATCATATGTCATATTATCTCCATGACAGGTGTATAAGTTTACCAAAACATGGTGACAACTATAGTTCCTAGTGACTGTGCCATGAACATCTTTGACATTTAGTGTTTCGTGGGGATGTATTGAAATTAAAAGTGATTCACAGAGGACTTATAATAGTTAGATTTTCCTATTTTGGTCGTTACTATGAAGGATGTGAAGTTTTTATGGTCATATACCTATGAGGAACCCTTTCAGGAGCTGAATGGGAGATTGGATTCAACACTAGACCAGATTTTGTCAGATCTAGGAAGTGTATTCACTATGTGTTTTTATGCATTTGGTATAGAGCTAGGAGAAGATATTATTCATAGAGATAGAGTTATAGAGTACAGGTCTCATCAGTTGAGGAAACATGATAGGAAATACATAATGCTTGATATTTAATTAGTTGTAGTATTTCATATTTTGTTCTATTATAGGAATTATTTACTAAAGATAATTTTTTGGTGTACACATACCAAAAAATACTCACGTACATATTTTCAGAGTGTCATCAGAATCTAAGTCAATTGTGGTGGGTGGAGTACCTACAATATGCAGACATTGATCTTGATTATAAAAATTCAATGGGAAATGTAGTGTCCTATGCACAAATCAGAAGTACTCAACTACATATTGTTATCTAGAGTAATAGTGTGTAGTAGTTTTTGGCCTTTTTTTATGATATTCACATGGATGTGTATGATAGTAATGGATAAGACTTTCCTTCATCCTTAATTTTGTCCTTAACATTTTAGTTTGAGTGAGGATGAGGATGTTATTATATTAAGTTGACCTAGTTCGATGGGAATGTGTGGTAGGTGAGTACCCACCTCCTGGTTGGAATGTGGGTGTCAATGAGATTAGGTGTATACATGATCTCATTTGGATTCCAATATACATACGTGAGGTTCTGATTCAGTAGTTCCATGGAATAGTTAGGGAGTTTTGTCCCGATGTTAGCAAGATGTATCAAGATTTAAATCACCATTATTGGTGGCCAAGAATGAAACATTATGTATGCAGTTTTATAATGATATTTTCTACATATTATCAGGTGAAGGTAGAACATTAATTACTAGATAGGGTTTTACATTTGTTATCTATTCCCATGTGAAAATGGGATTATTTTGCAATGTTTTTCAAGAACGTATTGTTGAGGTCTCATAGATAAACTAATGTACAATGGGTTATTGGGGATAAGATCTTATATTTTTCTCATTTCTTTTAGAATAGAGATACCATCGTTGTATATGTGGATATGAGGTTTAATATAAATGAGATAGTGAAGATTCATGGGGTTCGTCATAATATCATTTCATATAGGGACACCTATTTTACATGTCTTTTCTAGAAGATTTTGTAGCTGGTGTTTGGTACAAAGGTGCTTCTAAAAATAAAATACCACCTTATGATCGATGGCTAGTCAGAGCACCTGATTCATGTTCTTCAGGAAATGTAGAGTGCATGAGTACTTGATTTTTGGGGATCTTAGTAGAGGCATATACCCCTTGTTTAGTTTTCCAACATCAATAAATATAAGGTTACTACACAGATGAAACATAATGAGGATATTTATGGTATTCCATGTAGATCATCCATGTACTTGTTAGTGGTATGTGAGGTATCTTTACTCAGACCTCATCTCATTTAGGAGACTTCATGGAATGTCCTTTTGATTCAGATTGGGATAGATACTATACAGTCGAGGTATAAATTTTATTCTAATAACATCTGATGACCACTAATGTTTGAGGTTGGGGATCTATCCTTTTTTCATATCCCATCGAGGTGGGTAAATAGATGGATTATGAGACACGTAATACTTTCACCAAGATATGTTAGGAAATTCAAGAATCTAGAGAGATTTAGGGGATTATACTATTAATTATAGTTTCCATAGAGGTGATAGGCTATGAATGATGAAATCCATGTATCTCAACATCACCATAATCACTTATAAATCTCTCACACTCTTTTCCTAGATGAGGTTGAGTTACACGTAGATGACTACTTTTAGTATCATTTTATACATGACGTTGATAGGAGAATGAAGGTTCTCTAATTCTAGTTAGTTCCTCTAGTATGGTTTATATGGGAGAACAACCATTTATAAGATGGGACATGGTAGTTGGGGACGATGTTGATGATTATTGGACGATGTTATTCACATGTAATTCTTGACTACCCCCGAATGAGAAATTTGGTTACAAATTGTTATAAGTGGGAAGATTAAATGATTTTGGGGTTTTATTTAGATATAGAAATTTTCTATGAATGAATAAATTTTAATGTTTAATGTCAATGCTTGTTGAGATTAAATGTGTTTTTGTGGTGACCAGGTATTGTTCAGAGCCTAGAGACCATTTTTTTTGAAAACCGAAAGGTCTAATGTTTAGTGGAAACCATACAAGGTTAGTCATATGGTTACTACTAATAGTGTTGGGATGAAAATGGGGTTTAGGAGGCCACAAAATTTGAGAAAACCATGAATATTGGGTCCCACTCATGTGTGTAGACATTGAAATTTTTATACGATCTAAATTTCTAGGTTCTCAAATGGTTTCATAAACCATTCGCATAAACTGTGTGAGGTTCCACATGAAGCATTGAATGGCACAAAATTGGCACATGGTTTGGAACAATGTGTGCCAAATTATGTGACGTAGTTAAAAAGAACCAAATGATCAAAATTCCCTTCAAACATCTTAAAACAAAAATTCACATTATCCTTTCATTCGTTGGATAGATGCATTCATTTTGGAGCTCCATTTCAGGCATTTCAGTACGATTTCCCCCAAACAATTCATCCAAACTATTAGAGGAATGCTATCAGTATAGTTGGATTCATGCCAGTATATTATTTTATCATCTTATTCCATTATTCATTTGAAATACTATCAATAGAGTAATTTTGGTACAAGGTAATATGGCATATTTACATTTTCTTCATCATTACTACATTTTTCTATTAATCTACAATGAATCAGTGATTAATACTTGATGGATTATTTAATACGGATATACGGTAGGTGGTATATATGTTACCCTTACGGTTTGTTTTTATAGAGATATATACTTTTGTGACACACATTAGGAATTTTGAACTATCCCCAAAAATGAATTTAATTATTGAATTAGATTTTATGGAACCTCTTAGGCATTCCCACATTTTCCATTGAGAATTTGGTGATTGTTTCTCCATCCTACGAACCAAATGTGTTGTGCCTTGGTATTTTTTATATTGTTATACCTCCATTGTGAGTTGTGTGACATTTACTATTTATAAGAAGACCTTGTAAATTTATTTTTATTTAATTACCCATTTAGGAGAGATTTGATCCCTCCTATTCCATGTTTTGACATGAATTCAATTGTTTAAACACTTTACATGATAATTTTTATAAGAGTCAGTTGAACTCATGGAATGTAATTGAACATGAAATTATGAATGAAACATGATGATGATACAAAATGATAGTGGTTTCCTTGTTGGTTAAACCTTGGATATTGATTACATAAATTCCATTGATGTTTCTCAAATAGATCGTGTTTATGTTAGTGGAACCTTTGGGAATGTTTTCTCCTTGGGTTTTGATTTTGTATGATCCCTATGGCCTTCATAACTCACAGAATGGGAATTCATGGACTGAATTTAGTCATGGTCTATTGACATGAAACCTGGACTCCAACCATTTCACTACTAAGTTTCCTTCATTATTTTCCTAGCACTCGATATAGATGCCTTTGTTTTCTATCACTCAGTTTTGACCCATCGTGGTCGGAAACATGGGGTTATATGATGTAGCCATGATGAATGAATTATTCACATGGATTTCAGGGAATGATTGTTGTTGATGTTTTAACATAATGTAAAAATTTCCCCATTATTTGTATCATCTTATAGAGGTTTGAATGGATTATATTACACTTTTTATTTCTATTTTTACTAATATTATTATTTACAGATTCCTAAATGTTATTTTAATAGAGTCATGATTACCTCGATTGTATCACAATATTGTTACTAACATTTAAATTATAATCTCAATTGTATTTCTACTATAACAACTACATAATTTTCACACTACTTTATATTGTAATACATATACTGGAATTTTTAATGACACCATTGGTGGTGGCCTACTGAGTGTAATCCCACACCTTTTCGAAGCCATTATTGTGAAATTGAACTAAGTTCGAAGATGGTAGTATAGGAAATGGCATACTCCCATTTTATGATGTTAAAACTTCTTATTACTTATGAGAAGGATACCATGAGATATTTATGGTATTTTGATGATATCTAGATATATTGTTTTTTGGTATTTTTTTTGAATTTTCATATATGTACTATACAAATTCATATATAACTATTTTTATTCATTTTAGATACATAACATGAAATATCATTTATATACAATATTTCCATTGGAATGGTATATTACTGTTTTCCATGGTTGTTCATCTTTTATCTTCTTTTCAGTTATTATATCTTCTTCTCTAATGGACTGATATTTTTACTATGATTTTTTTAACACTCTAAATTGAGGGAACAGTCTCCCCATAGACACTCCATTAGGACTCAGTTATAGATTTAATATACTAGCATATGGGGAGGTGTGATTAAGGTCATGTGAGCCACCATCTCGTGGAACCATTTAGTGTCATTGGGGTTGGGATGTAACATGTGGGTCCCTCATATTCAATGCATATGTAGAGTCAGTTCTCCCCAATATTAGATAGGGTGAATTTCGTCTGTCTATAATGTTTCACACCCATATCATCATTCTTCAATATGGAATGGGTCCTCTTAGGGTGTTTTGGATCCCATAAATGTGTAGCACAATGGTGAGGTACAAACCCATCCACTATGATTCTTATTACTTTGATCAGGATTTTGGGGCTTATAGAAGGACCATTAGATCTATATGATAACTCAATGATCCTTACTGGGATATAGAGATAATGATCCCATTTTTCTATTTGTCTGGCCTTCATGTTGTGTATATATGGGATATAATCATTATAGATTTCATGGTTAATATCATTTATAATATAATAATTAGAATTCCCTCATGGTGTTAAGATGAAAAACCCATCATGATGATTTATATTTGTTGAATTTGGGGTGTCCTACTTGGTATATATATACTCACACATGTATTGGAAATTTCCACATGTCTTGTGACTTATGAAAATGAAATAAACCTTAGAGATGAATATGGTAGACATGCTATTAGTGGATCTTATCCATACATAGTGACACATTCCATGTTTGGTGGTAAAAATCATGGATATTCAGGTAGGCTCTCCCCTTACCTACCCTTTATTGTTATTGAATGTTCGGCTATCACATTAAATTTCTAGTTGTGTCATTATTTTCCCCTTTTTCATCTGTATTACGATGCTATACTCTGATATATGCATTTACTAGAGGTTTTATTCTTTCATGGATTTTACCCATGATGATTCTGTTAATTATTATACCACAAATCTATTACCAAGTGCTAGTTTTGTGTTCATGTGTTAGTATTAAGGCAATGGAATCCCATTTATGTATTTCCTACATGATGTTTGTTTCTAGCACCTAGACAAATTTATATAGTCTTAGGGTTTTCACACATAGCTTATGATCAGCAAGGTGGTCCCTTGTGGGCCAAGTCATGAAAAGATTCATCATAAATAAATCACTAATGATAGGTTAATGTATTATAATTTTGGCTTCAACCTTATTATTTAAAAATTTCATCTGTTAAGGTTAACTACCATGACCATCAAATTAAAATGGGTCAAGAATCTACTCTTATTTCACAATGAGGATTAATCACATCAACTTATTTATAATAATATATCATGAAAATCAAATCATTTCAAATAGTAGATCATTCTCATCGACTTGTATGTCTTATCATATTAAGAAAATATATTTTTTACATAATGGATCAAGGACATCGACTTGTTTCCCATAATAATATCACATTATACAATAAAACAATAAATTCATTGGAGAAATATAATATAATAATCCCAACAATAAAACAATGATAACCATACATATTCATGCTTTGAAATAATTAAAAATTAATCATATCATCATATCATAACTCATGAAAAGATTTCAAGATTTTTCAAAGTAGTATCAATCCATCATTGCATAACCCTTGAAAAAAATATGGGTTTCATAATCATCTCAAAATCATAATAATATGCCATATATAAAATCTATAATAATGTTACCATTTGATCATATACCCAGTAAAAAACAAGAGAGACTAAAATTTAATTACATTGATGAATTTAAATTCTATTCAAATAGCAGTAAAATGTTACTGAGGAAGATAACATTTCCGTTGGTAAACATTTCTCTAAGATATTATATTTTACAAAATATAAAAAAAAATATTGATTGAAAATGAAATTATATACGTGAATATGAATCACTAAATCATTGAGATGTTATGGGGATAGGAAATAATGCACAATCCTTACACACTTATATAATGATTCAATGCATGTTTATGTCAAAAAGTCAAATGTTCCTTGTTAAAAAAATTGAAAAAATAATTAATTTGTAAATTTTTCAAAACAATAAAAAAAGGTTAAATATGAATTAAATTATCATTTTATAATATAAAATAAATTATTTAAAACATTTTTAGAAAACAAGGATATGTAAGAGAAATTATATTCGATCAAATAGTGAAATAAATTTATTTTCCTTATGAATAATTATTTTAATCCCATGAGAGCATAAATATAGTAAATGACATGGATACATCTATTCCTTATAAATATATATATGGTAAAAATTAATGATTTACATTAGACATATTCCCAAATATTTCATTATTTGAGACATGGTCATGAACAATCACAATATGTAATGAGATTGTAACATAAAACCGTTGCCATTGTGTTAATTTTTGAATAAATAGCCCTATGAATGAATGAAAAATTAATTTTTATGTAAATACCAAAAATTGAAAAAATAGTAATCACAAAATAAAATTCTGGTGTAGTATATAAAACACATAAATTAAACAAGTGGGGAATTTGTAATTTGACTTATAAGAATAAAATTCAAACGAAAATCCATAACCAAAAGTATCAATAGTTTTCATATACATTAAAACAACCATTATAATTATTATAGATTTATTATAAATATATTATATAACTATAACAATAAGTATCATATGTTATGTTAATATAACCTTTTTAAACCCATTTATTAATTATTCATTGTTATAATCATCATTCTGAGAAATAATTACTTCATTATTCACGTATGATTTTGTTCGGTATATTTGGTCCTCATTCCTTGATTACCTTTCCATCATATGTATTTTTAATAATGATAATATATATATATGTATATTATATTCATATTTAAATGTATTAATAAATTTTATAGATGTAAAATTGAATTACATAGTTTATAGAGATTGTAGGTCGTACAAACGCATGAACGATGTAACCATTTTTGACATAAGGAACAAAATATAATTAAATTAAATATATTAATTATAGAATAATATTTATGTATTATATAACACACAAATATATATATTCATTTTTCCAACCATTACTACCATCCATGTAAAAATAATATTATAAATGAATAACATCCTTCCATTGATAATGTTGTCCACAAGTACACAAGAGCGATGTTATTATATTAAATTGAAATGGAAGGTAAGAAAGTATATGTGATATTTTAATTCATGTTGTATCATTATTTCATTAATATTACATATAAAAAATAAATCCATTATTATATACATCATTGATAGAAAATGAATGAAGACGAATTACATCGGTTCCGGAGAAGGATTCCAGCTTACAAATGATTGATGATTTTATTTCTCATTTAATTGGGAAAGAAATGTATATGGGATATTATATTAAATTAACAACATATTAATAATTTATAATACTATGGTTTTAATTTAATCATATTTGGAGAAGATTTTGATAATGTTGAAGATGAAATAAAATATAAATGATTGGTTTAGAATGTTACCTCTTATTCTGAAAACTTTATTAGGTTATCATCAAAAGCCTTCATAAGAGAGTTATAATAAAATAAAAGGCTTCTAAAATATTTTTGGGGAATTAAGGAATATATATATTTTTGGTAATGGGTGAACCAAAAGTCATTGAACGTGTGAATAGTGTTATAGAGAGAGTTCCCTTTGATAATTGGGGGAGAGGACATATATTGAATTTTAGAAAATAAAAAGTCATAACCATGGTTTACACATGCCATATGGGTATGAAATGTATAATTACAGAAATATAGGGGATATAAGGTATATATATCCAGAAATAATTATTTCAACAACTTTTTAAGTCATTTTAGCAATTATCTTTTAAAATTAACCACAAATAAATATGTTTTATCCAAAATCATAATAATTTTTATTTTTATTTTTTATATTCATTTTGAGAAAAAAATGAAGTTAAAAAAATCTTATAATATAAATTTTTCTTCTCCTAAATATTAAATCAATATAATATTATTATATTAACAGTACTGGTAGAATAAAATTTAAAATTAATCTCGTATACGTGATGGACAAATAGTTTTCCAAGGGAAACATTTTTATAAGTATAAAACAAATTATTTCCAAATTGATAAATTTTTTTGAATTAATTAAATCATATTAATGACAATATAATTGAACTAAAATAAATACTAAATATAATTTTTTTAAAAATAATATTGTTTAAAAATTAATTAAAAGAAAAATATATTTTCAATAAATATCAGTATTTTCAAAAATCCTCAAAAAAATTATTCCTTTTAGAAAAATTGAAAAAACACCTTAGGATAAATCTGACATGATCATATAAATAATAATGATCCTTTTGAACTATAAAATATAAAAAATTAATATAAATTAATTACATCAATTTCATATGAAATGGAATAAAAATATTTTTTAAGAAAAAATATATTCTTGAAGTGAGAAACTACTTTATAAAAGAATGCTTTATTATTATCTAATTAATTATCTTTGTCTAGAAATTCATATAATAATTTTCAATAATTTTATATCTAATTAATACAACTAATTTTAATGTCAAGTTTATAGTGTTCTTATTTGTATATTATAATGTGGTTATTTTAAATTCTATGTTATGTGTACCATATGATATCAGTGAAAATTAAATTTATTTAAAAAATATTTCATAAAATATCATGGTATTATATTCTACCCCTATAAATAATTTTTTTATTAAAAAATTTAACATTATATTGGAAATCAAGTGTTTGGAAATTAAAAAATCCTTTGTGAAAAACTGACATCATAAAATGGTTGATAAAACAGTTTCATTAAAATTGGGAAAATAAATATAAATATCATATTCAATAACAAAGAACATGGTTTCAAATATGATAATATTAGTGGGTTGTTAAAATTTTGGAATGAAATTTATACCCAAATAATGATAATGTGTGATATATATCATAGGTCATAAGAAATTTTAATATCATGAGATTTTGAATTACCCCAAAATCAAAGACCAAAGTGGTGTGAAAAAGATCATTGAATCATGCGAAATGAAGGTAATATGATTATAACAATTATTCCTATATCATTTTTATAAATATGAGGGATTATTTTCTTATAAGATCGAGATAAAATAAAAATATAATTAAATTATTTTTTTATTTCATAAGTACAATATCCTTATTTCGATTCTCTTCGATCAATTTACACTTAATTTCTTACAGTATGAAATTACTAGGAAAGGTAAACATTTTTTATGACCAAATCACTAAAATTAACATCTAGAAGATCTCAAAATACACAATCTAAATAAAATATATATTCCTCATATCTGTACATAACATCCAAAACCAAAATTGTTACAATAATGTATTTATAAAAATGAACAAAACATTGTATGAATAAATGTAACATTAATAACAAATTCATTAATAACATAACCAAAAAATCAACATAGGCCATTAGATAAATATCTAAACATAAATATAAATATAATATTCCAAACTAATATTAAAACCCAATTTTTATAATGATATTATACCACATTCATCTAACATTAAATTATCATTTATTTCAAACTGACATCAATCGATATTAATATATCATACAAAAAATACACATTCTCTATTATTTCTAATCATTTCCCTAAATAACACAAATCACCATAAATCCATAATAAAATTATACATTCTTCCAAAATCTAATTAAAACATTATTCTTAAAATTAAATTCTATAATGTTATGCTTAACTTAGTTATATATAAATATAAAAATATTAATTTTTCTCCAAATAACATAAATCACCAAATTATATTTCAATCACATGGTTATCTCTATGATAAAAAAAATATTCCTAAAAAATCATTACCTCTCACTTTATTTTAAAAAATAAGATTATCCAACAAATAACACAAGTCAGTGGTTGGCATGGCACACTTATCACCCTTAAAGTGTAGGTTTAATCCACTTGGACATGTCTAACTAAATCTAATTAAATCATATAGAATACACAAAAATGTAATGAAACTATTTTAGAAAACACTTAATAAGAAAATTTCATATAATCCTTGATGGTAATAAGAAATATTTACCTTTTAAATAGATAATCCCTATGAAATTTTACATCATGTTGAACCTAAGTGTATTATATACCTTATCCCATTAAATCTATCCCCAAAATGTCATTAATAACATTTTAATTCCATAACATAAAACATGGAATGTGGAGTATAAGACTATAAGAAAATGATAAATCATGAGCTTATAATACCATGATGGAATCTATAACAAATAAGTTATTATTATACTAATACACTTCTATTTTCAAAAAATTATAACATCTGAATATGTTTCATGATTTTTATAACCAAAATATGATATATATATAATACTTATACAACATAATAACCAAATCCTAATATATAAAAACATCAATTATTCCACTTAATTATTAAACCATTATCCATGGTTCATGATCTTATTCCTTAATACTTAATTAATATGTAATATGAATCAAATATTCTGATTTATCACCCTTAAATAAACAATTATTCTTACATTTATCATAAAATATATAGATAAAACTTATCATTACTTTCATATGTTCGTCAATGTCTCTATATGTATAATAGTGAAACCATTACTCATATAACCATGTTGATTTGCTTCGTGATCATTCCCACTAAAACATTGATTTTTATAATTCCTTAACATTCCTCAATTAATTTTTTTTACCACCAATGATACCTAAGTGAAAACATTATTATCATCCACTATGTTAGCGAATTTTTTTATTTTTATTCAAAAATTATTTTCTTTTATTCCCTAATTTTAAATATTAAGAACAAAATTCCATTCTACAAAAACAATCACATGAAAACTTCGTCCCATATTCAATAATTTTTTAAAGTTGAATCATCTTTCATCGATGGTCTCCATGAATCTTCGTTATTCACTTATTAGGTGTGTGGAAAAACACACCAAATGTGGAATTTTTAATCATAAAATTATTTATCTAATTATGAATAATAACTTGGTTTAATATTTGAACTCCCTTTTCACATGTTTTATCATATGTATAGTCATTCCCTTAATGATCAATTTCAACATTAACATGATTATTATAGCGTCCATCCATTAACTAAAACAAAAAAAATGAGAAAAAATAATCCTTTTGGGAAACCAAGTGATTGTAAAAATCATTTTATTGGATATCTAAATCATGAGAAAATATTTTTACACTACGTGATATTAATATTAACCAACATCATCCATTTTCATCATAAATTCAAATCCTTCATGATTGTCTACAATGTGTTTATAAAATTTCTAAAATATATCCCCTGAGAGTGTCAAACCATGTGTAAAACGTATAGTATTATCATTCACCATGTGATAATCATGTTTAAAAAAATTAAACCTTTCTAGAGTTATTACCCATAGGTAAAACTATGCTATAGTGAAATCAAAATGTAGAATTTTTAAATGGATTTAATTTCTTGGAAACCACTTTCTGTTTCCATCAATAAATTATTGAATATTTTCAAATACTTTGAATTATCCCGAGGGTTTCAATAATGATTTCTCAACGTTGTTTCTAAAGTTTAACTAAATCATTCTTAAATTACAAATAATTTAAACCCTCACTATAGTTATACATTAATAATCATAACATAATGTTTCATTCCATAATAATATTGTTTTAACACATTTAGAAACATGGACACATAAAAAACTAGTTCATAGTTATCTAGATGATATCCAATAATATTCTTAATAAATATAACCATTATTTTTCATGTCATACATATAACCTTCTTCATATCTTATGGAATGGAAACATGAGAAATGGTTAGTTCACATGATTATTAAGGGTAAACATGAGATATATCAATATATAATCCTATGAAATAATATGATAACATCATTAATATACTGTAAAAATTGGATTCCCAATCATCTATGGATTTTAAAAATGATTAAATTAATAATTTTTTTATTTAACATGATAGGATTCCTAAGGGATAGAAATTTTTATTAATCAGTCATATATCATTATTTTATCTAATAAAAGTGTAACTCCATCATTAGTACTAAATTCATTAAAATTTTTATGGTTGAATGCAAATACCATCAAATCATAACAGATTAAAAATCAATACTTTTTTTGTATATTGCACTAAGCACATCAATAGTTTTCACATAATAGATCAAGAACACCGACTGGATTCCCATAAAGGATCAGGCACATTGACTTATTTCTCATAATCATCACATGAGATTTGAAACACTATCCAATTAATTGGAGTTATATTAAATTATGATCCAAAAATCACATAATGAAATCCTATCATATATTTGTGAAAAATAATTATTCAGTTTTCATATCATGATAGGGAAACTTGTGTAATGAAATCAGGTTTTATAAAATTTTTATTAATCAATGATATCACAAACCATGGGAAATTAAATTTTTTACATGAACATTTCATAATAATAATAATAAACAATCCCATTAAATAATAATTATAGTACCATTAGATCATATCCCCACTAATACATGATCATAAAAAATGTTTTTTTCATTGATGAAATGAAAATCAATAAAATGATCATTAATAATTCATGGGGAAAATATCATTTTCTATTTGAAATTATATTTTTAAAATATAAAAATTTCCCATATATTATCCAAAAAAATTATTTGAAAATAAAATACGAAAAATATATATGATTGTTAAAATAATTGAATGGTAATGGAAGCGGGAAATTCCACCCATGCATAAAACATTAAAACAATTTTTTATTTGTAATTTTCTGGAAATGTTCTAAAACTAATCATTCAAAAATAAAATAGAAATAGATTCATTTTGAAATGATTTTTAAAAATTCAAACAAGTGAAAAAATTAACTCTATGATACAATGGTGAATATTAAAATCATTCATTGAATCATTTTTAGGAGACATGAACATGAATGTGAAATTATTTTCAATAGATTTGAGAAATAATTTTATTTTTCATTAAATACTATTATTTTAGATACAAGAATATAGAAGGAGATACAGATAAAAGGGAATAATTTATTATATAGAAGTAACCAAAGGATAATCTAATTAATTATTTTTTTAGGGTATATTATAATATTTTATCACGATAATCTTAATTATAAACAATCCTAATAACTAATGGGTTGGTAACCTAAAAGCCTTTACTCATTTGTAATTTTTAAATCAAAGGACACAAAAAACAAAGAAAAATATATGGATATTCAAAATAAGATAATATTTATATGAATAATCAAAAAATATATTCATTGGAATATAATACCCCACATAAAAATGGAGTGTTGAATATGGTATGTGTCTCAAAAAAATAAATGTCATAAGAAAATACATTACCTAAAGTATTGAAATTCATCATATATATTAAAAACTAGTTTATAATAAATATATTTTCATTATAAATATATTCTAGAACAACAGTGATACTTATCATATATGATTTACTGGTAACCTTTTACCAATTGTTACTAACAGTTCTTTGTTTAAATAACTCTTCCTAGTGATAACAACATAGTTTTCCATGTAAGTATTTTTCGGTAATTCCGGTCCCATTACATTGATATTGGATAAATTATCTTAATAATGTTTAAAATTATATAAATATAACATATATTCATTATATATATATATTGATAAATTTTAGGGACAGAAAAATGAATTTCACTGTTTATGGAGACATTGGGTCGTACATACAAATGAATAGTGTTTCCATATTTTGATAGATGGAATGCATGAATGGAAAATAATATATCACATTTAATTAATTATTTGTTTCTTAGATATAATATATATTAATTATATATATACATTTAAACAATCTTATTGAAATAAATTAAAAATTGAATCAAATCAATAAGTGCGGATGGCATTCCACATGTATACATGAGCGACACTATCATTTACGAATATATTGGAAGGTAAGAAGGTATATGTGTTATAATAATTCAAGGGATATAAAAATTTCAAAAATAAGATTTATAATTATTAATTAAATCATTATCTCATACTATGATAGGTAGTGATAAAAAATGAATTGCATCGATTTGCGAGGTGGTAGTCCATCGTAAACAAGATTGATGGCTTAGTAGTATCCAATTTATTAGAGGAAGATATATATATATATATGGGTTATGAAACTAACACAATAACATATTATTATATTTAATATAATATTTTCTAAATTTCGTCATATTTTGATAATATTTTAAAGAGTATGAAGAATAAAGAAATTCAATATTCTTGGTTTTTAATGATACATCTTCTTTGGATAACCTCTTTAGGATATGAACAAATGACATCATTAGAAGATTTAATAATAAAAAAATATCTTCCATTATTTAGATAGTGAAAAAATTAATGTATTTATATTTATTTTTTCTATACTTAAAGGCTATGAATGTGAGAAAAAGATAGGGGAGTAATTTCCCTTTTACAATTGGGATAGAGTACACACACTAATTTTTTCAAAAGATAATGATATAACCACATTTTAAAAAAACAAAAATCCTCTAAAATTACTCTTAACATAATCATAGATTATATATGGACGAATTATAAATATAGAAATATTTTTTTTAGTTTTTTTGGTCATTCTAACCCTTATCATTATCGTTTAACCACTATTAAAATTATTTTTACCATAATCATAGTGAATACGTTTTCTTATTTGTACAATTCATTATGAAAAAAATAATTTTTCAATATTATACCTTCATAATTTTTAATATTAAAAAATTTATTCCATTTTACCAAATTAAATTCATACATGTAGTATAATTTTATTTAATATTAAATCCGTATAAGAGAGGAAAAATAATTTTTCAAAGGTACTTTTCTATTATTTGTTTTTTAAAATTTATGATATATTTGATTTAAATAAAAAAATTTGTATTTATAATATTATTATGGAAATAAATTTAATTTTAAATCCAAATAAAAACAATATGCATCTTTTTAAAATAATTAAATGAAATGATACTTTATTATTAAAAATAATATAATTTAGTATTACTTGAAAAAATATTTCTTTTAGAAAAATCCATAAAATTCACCATAAGAAGGTTTCAGTGTGTTGAATTCAAAAATAAATTTAATATATTACAGTCAATGTTCCTATATTGGTATGAATTAATTATATGTTCTCCAAAAAGTTATTAATACTTTTTTATTGATTTTTTTAATTTTTGAAACATGTAAAGTGTGTTTTATAAATTGATTTATTATTTATCAATATATTTTTTTCATATAAAATGAATATGAATCATTTTAATAAATTTTCTATCCACATTAAATATGAATCATTTTAAACTCAGTGTTCTGTTTAACATTAGAAATTAAAAATATTTAAATTATTTTAAATATAATGTTTTATAAAAAGTCATGGTGTTTCAATAAAACATTAGAATAATATGAAACACTATTTAGGATTGAATTTTAGGCAATGTGACACCTAGTGATTCAATAAAATGTGGAAAAAATTACATGATGAAAGGTGATGTACCTTGGAGAATAGAAATGGTAAATTATAATATGGAATATTAATTTTTCAACATCTCTAATAAAATTAACCAAGATTAATTCAAATAGATGAATAAAAATATATTTTGTTAGAGGATACTGATATGTTTATAATCATGACTAATAAAATGTTTTCGAACACTTATGTAAATATAAAATTCCTTACACATTAATATTTTGACAGGTAGTATGTTGTAGTTTTATCAATGTAACTCAATGTAGAATAAAGACTCTCTATGATTTTGAACTATATTGGACAATATAATTAAATTAGGCATACTATTTTTGAATGAAATAAAAATTTTGCATTTCATATGAAACATTTTTATTGGGGAAAAAACTTCATAATTACCATTGAATATTTGTGATGTCATTAATGTGTAAGACATATATTTTTTTAAATAATTCCCCACACCATTTGGTTGTTCATAAAACAATATATTCCTTTAATATAATTCAATTTGGGTATATGAGGATATTAAAAATAATGATAAGGAGGAGGAATTTCCACTATCCACAATGATTGTAATGAGATAGAGGAAAAATATAATCACTCTAGTGCCACCAAGGTGAAGAATCCAATTCCATATCTAATGGTATTACTCATAGAAATTTAAAATTATATTCCATAAAAGGATTATTCAAATTTGAAAAAGATTATGGTCCTAATATCCTCTATATTCTGAATAATACAATTTAAAAACATTATCTACAGAGGAGGTGTTACGAAAATGATGGGTTCTGTTGAGCTGTTGTTTCATCTCCATGATGTTTTTAATGATTGGGTTCATGAATTCGACAAGAATATTCCATTGAAGATATTTATTATAGGAAAAAATGTAATAATTTATTTTTGATATTATAGGATATGTGTATAATATTCTAGTAAACCTTTTTTAGATATCAATGATTTCTTACTGAAGAGAGGGTAAAGTTGGGCATTCTTAAAAAACACTAATAAATAGCTTATGTTCTAAAGGGTAGAAAATGGTACTAATTAATTAGTATATTAGGTAATAATATCGGATAAGTAAAATAATGAGTGTTCTTGAGATATGGATGATATTATTTCATCAAAATAAGAATAAAATTAAACAATCTCAAAATGTGATGAGATTGTCTCAATATACATTTATAACATGTCAACAACGAATCATACACTCCTTGTATGGAAAGGAAATTAAATTATGCTAAAAATATGATTATAAGTATGATATTCATGATATAATATGTAAAATGGATTTATATAAAGATTAGAAAATAGTTTTGGTGGATAACAAAAACATTAGTCTCAAATAAGGAAAATTGAAACAAAATTACTTTACCGGTTTGGTAGCTTTTGAAACATAATCACAATGAAAGAAGTATCATAAAATTTACATGTGTATACCAATAAATTTAATTTTAGTAATATTAATATTAAAATAATGGTATGTAAAACATCACACAGAATGAAAAATGGGTGGACATTATGTGTATCTCACAGAAATTAAAATGGAGATGAAATTCCCCCTAACTTTTGTCTTGACTCTCTCCGTACTCATAAAAGAATCCTATATAACAAATATAAATGTATTGAAAATATTTTTAATAATATTATTAGAATATATAGTACAAAATATGTTTTTATTATGCACATATTTTACCCGGTTGTTAATGATCTTATGTTAAATTTTCATTCTAGGTAATATTTTCTTTGTTTCTCGCATGTGTCTTAATTTTTTATATCACTAGTACATATTAGTATATCAAGATTTAATAATGTAAATCATGATATAAATACCTGGTATATCCATTATACTTTTTTTTAAAATAACTTATATAATAAATACATAAAATATGGAAGACACCATTTATGGAGATGGTAAGCCGTAAAAACACATGAACATGGATTTAATTTTTATTGTCATATAGAAAGAGAGTATGTAAATGACATATGTATATATATTAATTTATATATATATATATATATATCATAATTATAGTATCATTATTTTTCATATATGTTTAGTAAAACCTTCCTTAATACATTCTATGTAGTGTGTGAATGAATCACATTTATTTGAGGGGGCGGTAGTATAAACATCCTCAAATGTTATTATCATGTTAAAAACAAATGGTAGTTAAAAAGATGATTGTTGTAAAATAATTAAATAATATTATAGTCAGAATTAATATAATATATATAATATATAAATTTTGTTTACATGATCATTGTTATCATTATTGGGGGTAATGGATAAATTAACAATCACGTTTTCGTGAGGTAGTACTTCACCGTACGTAAAAACATTATGTTCCACATTAATTAAATGAAGTTGTGTGTATGTTCAGGTCAAAAATGTTTCATAAAAACATCATATTTTGTGTATGATACTGGTTTTATCACTCAATAATTTAATATAGTGAGTGGAGGGGGAGAAGAAGGAAATCAAATTAAACGAGCTTGAGAGAAGATGTTACCTCTAAATCAGGTAACTTCTTTTGGAATTTTCCAAAATACTTCCTTGAGAGGATTTATGAAAAAGGGAGGATTAAAGGTTAAGTGATTATTTTTTGTATGTGTATTTGGGAGGAATTTTTCAATATTAAATGGCTTTAATGGTGTTACGAATGGGTAGTGGTGGTGGACTTTTATAAGGAAGGAAAAGGAATCACTTAGAATATTTAGAAATATGTAAGATGTTCACATGTTATTTCCTTAAAATCATAAAAAACCAACTTAAATAAAAAATTTAATGTTTACGGAAGACCTATTCACATTTAAATGTTATTTTTCTTGTGTCTAGGTCCTTTTGTGTCTTAAATATAAGTTTTAATACTTTATTAACCGATTTTTTATCATAAACGATGTAATAAATTTTAGTCACTTTCACTGGTATTTTTGGTCAATTTTTTTTTAAATTTAGACATTATATATTATTTCTTTTTCTAGATATTTAATCAATTTTTCTATATTATAGTAACATAAGTTGTAGAAATTAATTTAATATTAATACTGCTGACCGAAAGACACTGTTGGTTTTTAATGAAAAAATGTCCAAAAGACTGCTATGTTTTTATATTCAATTTCAATGTGAAATTTGATCCAATGACCTAAATTGGGATAAATGATAAAAATATTATATTTATAAACAATTAAAAAAATTAAATTATAATTTAACCCTATAAATAAATGTGGATAATAAGTTTTTTTGAATTAAAATTATCTATTTTGAACAATTAATTAAATGAAGAATCCTTAAAAATTTAAAAACAAATTATCCAAACAAAACTTTTAGGATTATAATATAAATATTATTTTTATTATGACATAATAAATATTTAAAATATCCAATAATTTGATTTAAAATTGGTTCTCTCTTAAAAGGTGGTAATAATTGCCTTGCTAAAAATATAGTTTTCTCAATATAAAATTTTGTTTGTTCTTATCTCATGTCTATAAAATCTATTGGATGAATATAAAAAATATTTTTATTGAATATATAATTTATTTATTACCTTTAATTCACTTCAAAATTGTAATTACATAGGTTATAATAGCTCTGTGACTATAATAACATTTTCCTTTATATTCAATTAGTTTTCATATTCATTTCTAATTAATTATTAACCTCTGATGTTATCTTATATTTTTTTAAAACAAATATTTTCATTATTTTGATAATACTATTCATATTTATCACATTAATTTCTAGATTATATTCCATTATAATAATATTTTTATTAATATATTTTTGTTAGGTATCCCTTGGTCATGCATGTTATGCATGTCATCGTGGAAGCTAAATCATGTGTGTAATGTATGATAAGTCGATGTTGTGTGTAATGTTTACCGATTCAATGTTGTGTGTAGTGCAAAAAATGTTTTTTTTGTATAAAAGGAATGTTTTATTTGGGGTTGTAATATATATATATATATTTATATATTTAAAAATTGAGTTTTTTGCAGTGTCATGTAAAATGAAAAAAATAAAAAAAATAATTTAAAATTGAATATTTCACAAAATCATAGGGTGGTTCACCATTGGAGGAGATCATACTAATTTAAACATTTTACAAATGATTCATTATAATATAAAAATAAATTTACCCATATATTATTGTCCTAAATTTATATCTTCTAAGATAGTTAAACACTATTTAAAATATATGAAGGTCATATCATGATTCAAATATGGCGGACCACATTTGTAATTTTTTTTTGTTTTTTAAGAATTTTTATTTTATTTTTGTTTTATTTTATATTAAAAAAAGATGAAAATTGTTAAATAAAATTTTTATTTCGAGAAATATACCTTTTATGAAATATAATATCTTTGTATATTAACATAATATATTTTAATATGTAAATGATATTAATTTTCAATTCCAAATTTTCAAATTTCATGAAATGAATAAAAATGAATCACTATAATTAAATGAAATTCTGTGTAAATATGAAATTCTATTTATTAATGGAAAATTTCACATTAGAAATTTTCTTGAAGGGGAAATATTTTTTTGACTAATCTAATCTATTTTCCAATAAAATGTATTTTATCATAATTAGTCTACCAATCAATTCTGATTAAGTGATTATACTAATTTTTTATGCTCTGAATTTTTAATTAAACAATTTATAAAATGTATATTTTGAACTATAATTCCATATTATCATTTAAATTATACATAGAAATAATTATTTTTCATTTTAGATAATGACATTATATAGTAAAGTATTTATAAATAGTTTTATTTTGATGTTAATGGATAATCATAGTTTAAATCAAGTGGGGTAAAAATATTTTATAAGTAATATAGGGGAGAATAATACCATTAACGTAATTTTAGATGGGTAAATATACTTCGAATTGGAATAGGATATCACAATATATTTTTAAATTCAATGATGATTCTTTATCTCCTTGAATATAAGATGTATAATTTTGAAAATTTATTAAAAAACTATATTTGGATGAGATATGAATCAAATAATTCTATTAGAAATCAATGAATTTCAAATCTCACATAAATATCCCTAAAAACATTTAGGAGGTTTTTTTGGGGTTTTGATATGGATAACTATGTTGACATCAAAATATAAATAATTTATTAATTATTTTGTTGTGAAAACACATCTTATTCATCTACTGAGTTTTTAACATCATCTCTAAGAAAACATCAACCATAGTAAATCCCTACATTTCATTATGATAGATATAATTTTTTTAACTCAACTCATAGACACAATGGAGGCACAAAAAACACATTTTGGTTCTTATGAATACCCTGATAAAGAAAATTACTAAATTAAGTTCAATTTTTTTGATGTGGAATATTTTTCATAAATGATATATAAACATATTCTAAAATAAATTTGATAAATTTATTTTAATTTTATATATTACTTGAGAAACTTTAATGGAGTGTATGAATGATCTATGATGTTATTTGGGAAACAAAAAATTTATAATTATTTACGCAATAATTATTTTCATTTAATTTTTTTCGAATCCATTTTTATTCATCCATCATTCATTGCAAAGAAATATGTGTGAAAGAATTGAAATTTAAAAATTACTCATTATATTTTATTGATATTATATGACATTTTACCACGTAATTTATAGTGTCTTGTGTTCGTTTATCAATTCAAATTTATGCTTACAATTCATCGATTTTATAAATATTAAACAAGTATTCCCAAATAACAAAATATTAAATCATAATTGTTTTCCAAAAAACTGATTGGGTAACATTTTATCATTTTATCATTTATTTATTAGTGAAACCAGGTTGGTAATATAATATATTGTAATTTAAAAAAATCCAATAATGAGTAAAAGGGAAATTATTTCTGTTCTGTACTATTGAGAATCTATTTAGAAAACGGTAAATGTTTTTCATAAATTATCAAGGATGTAAAATATTTGTTGTGTTATATAACAATATTTTGATGTGATGTATGATTAGACAATCAAAAACAATTTCTTGACAAGTTTAATCAAACAAAATATAAATAAATTAATGGATATTTTTTTTCCAACATATAAAAAGAAATTACATGTTGGGACGTACCACTAAATATTATCAATGAAATTAAAAAGTTTATTTATGAATAATTGAAATTTATATAATAATATTAATTCCTTAAATTTTTTTTAAAATTGTTCACAATAGGATTCATTATAATCATTTTTAAAAATTAATTATTTTATATCGAAAAATAATTTTAGTTTAATGAAATAGAATTTTATATATTTAATTTTCATGGTAACTAAACATTATAAAACATCTAAGAATATTTTATGATTTAAAAAACATAAACAAAATATTA
This sequence comes from Viscum album, assembly GCA_963277665.1. Taxonomy (NCBI): domain Eukaryota; kingdom Viridiplantae; phylum Streptophyta; class Magnoliopsida; order Santalales; family Viscaceae; genus Viscum; species Viscum album. The sequence goes on from OY728151.1 coordinate 1,531,664,203, forward strand.
AAAAATTAATGATTCATTATTTCAATACATAATGTTAGTAAATTTATAAAATAAATATACCGAATAAAATTTAATATAGAAGGTAGGTATAATAAAAACATTATTATTATTAATATTAATAATATGAATGTTTGGATCATATTTATCCCATAAAAATATCACACATGTGAACCGTACTCAAGATAATTAAAAAAATATTATTATAATATTATTATTTTTAAAATCGATACCACAAAACCATGGGGGGATTATGTTGAATTAATAAAGAAAAAAATGTAGGTATTTATAGGATGTACAAAACTCACTTTTCTACTACAATCATAAAACTGACTATTTGGAATAATAACCTAGACTTTGGGATTATTATCATAATTGTTATATTGGTAACCTAATAAATTTAAATGTAAAATTACACTGAAATGTTAATTCATATGATTAAATTAAGAATGAAAAAATATTATAATTCTATTAAATAAACATTTAAATTTGTAACCGTATGAATGAATAAGTGAATTTTTATAGTTATTATATTAACATAATTTGAAAAAACTATAATTTTTAGTTTAATAATTAAAAATAAAAAAGATAAAAAAATTTAAGAATAAACTAATTTTTTTTGAAATCCACATATCATAATTTCCTAATGATTTTTTTATAGTTTTTTTTGGAAAAGAGAGATATTTTTTAAATTTTAATAATACATATTTTGAAAATATTTATTAATTACAATGTAATATCAATGTTATAATGACTAAAAATATAATATAACGGTTTAAAATTAGAAAAAATATTATAAGAAGATAAATTATTCATTCAAAAATAAAATAAATAATTCAGGACATAAAAAAATAATTTCCAATTAAATAAATTATTGTATTACATTAAAAACCAATTCAAATAAATATTAAATCCTTTCATATAAACTAATAAATCCAATGTATATAGGGTTTTAATGTCTGGGAATGATATTAATTAAATTGTTTTCCTAATTTCAATAATATCTCTATTGAATGTTTTATGTTTTATATAAAAATATATAAAATATTTTATAAAAATTTTCCATCCGTTCATGTATAAACACTCCCTCTCTTATTCCCTTGGAAATAATGTCACACACCCTTTGAAATGAACATTATATAATCAATATCCACTTAATCGATAATTGTAGAACAATATGGATTTCCCTTTTTCCCATAACCTAGTTTCTTTAAGTCATTAGTCCTATTACAATTGTGTAAGCATCAACAATATGGTAACCTAATAATACAATATTATTATATTTTATTCACTTATTTATTATAATATTTAGATATCATTTCATAATAATCTATCATATCCTCTGAAATATATATATATATATATATTTGAGAAATTATTTTTATTTTTATATTTTATTAACATTTCAATACATTTAGATTATCTGTTCTCAGTCTTCGCTCTTTATTCCACGTTTTGTTAACTATAGGTTTCATCCACCTAAAGGTGTATTCCCAATACATTACATATCAAATCCTTCCTTAATGTTTATTGAAGAAAATATATTATATTTATATTTTTTTTATTATATTTTATTATCATGAAGAGTTTTTTAAATAAGAAAAACTATAGATAATAACAATAATGAAACATAAATTAATTTTAGGTAATTTAGAGTGAATTAAAATATTTTAATTTCATAACTCAAAAATAAAGATTTTAATGGTTATAAATCATAAACTAAAACATTATTTAGCATAATAGAGTTTATGGTTATAGATTTAATCAATATAATTTTTTTATATTGGATGAATAAACATGATGAAACAAAATGTTACCAAATATGTGGGGACTCTTTGCCAAAATATATACTCTTGATTTTATAACATATTTCCCATTGTCTTCAATATTAAGGTTCTAAATAAATTGTCAATTATGATTTAATTTCACAAAAAAGTATATTATGTGTAGAAATATGTTCAAATTTCATTGATATCACATCTAATAAAATATCATGATTTATGTTTAAATGCATTTCATAAAAAAACTCTATTAAATTCAACTTATGATTAATCTTCTAGACTCAAAGAAATATGATCACAATATTCCTAAATTTACCCAATCATGACAAAATTTATTATTTATATTCCTCTATCATGAACCTCTATTTATAATATTTCACGTATGCTTCATAATATTACTTCAGAAATCATTTTTTCTCATGGTTCATATCAAGTCTATGATTAATGTATATATCCTTGTAAATGTGTGATTCAATATTATCATAATATTATGTTTTAATTGGTGGGATAAAGATTATATATCCCAACTAAAAATTATGTAATATGAAATATATCATTAATTTATTTGTATTATGTATTAATATAATTATATTTTTCACAACATATTGGCATATTTGACCAAAATGTTATGATATTAATCTATTATGAAAATTCAGCATTCCATGTAACTATCAAATGACGACCTCAAACATGGGATGATTGTAAAATTGTTATGATTTGATAATTATTATTTTTCATGTATGTGTGCTATATTAATTTATGCATCATTTACCTAACCTACTATTCCTATTTAAACTAAGAATTTAGATAACCATTTAATTTATGTCTATATTTATGTAAATATTCTCATTAAAAATAATCTGCACAACTTTATGTGGATAATTTTATAGGATTTAAAAAATTATTAGAAATATGTTTGTAATCAAGTATTGTCATTCAAATTATTCCATGACACTGAACCATTCCACCCAATATATTATTATTAATATTTTATTTATCATAAAAGTAATATCATAATCATTTATAAATATATTTTTATAACCATTATCATTATAAAATCATTATTTATTTAATTAGGTAGTTATGGTCGTAATAAAATGTTATGGAGAAATGTTGAGATCCTATTGGTGACGACTCATGAATTTTTTCAAATTTTAATTTGAAATATAGACATGGGCCCTTGTGTTATGTATTTTTATAACCGTTTCTATTTATAAACTATTTGAAAATCAGAGATACTATACAAGGAGAACTTATGATGAACAAGTTACTGGTTTTAAAAATAAGAGTCTTAATGTAATTAAAGGTCGAGTTCAAACCAATAGGGTCATACCTAACTTTTTTTATAAATTTAGAAATAATGAAATAAATTTTGGAATATCTACCATCACTAAATAAGGATAAATTAACTATTCATAAGTCTATGAAGAAATGAAAACTATCATTTACAATACTAATTAGCACACTTTTTGTGAATCTATCGGTCAACTTAATGAAATACGTATTGTTTCTTCTTCATTTTACATAGAAGGATAAATATACGTTAGTTTTCAATCACTTATAAAGGTATGAATATTAATGTTTTAAATAGGTCAACATTATGAAGTAAAAAATATAATTTATGATGATGAATGGGAAAATAATATTATTTAATAAAAAGTATTTCCCACAATGAAATCATAATGATATGTGAAAAATCTAAATCTTAACTAAAAGGAGAATTTTTTTATAACATAAATGTCTATTTTCACATGAATTTAAAGGTACACCATGTGTTATTTTATTAGTGTTTATAGATGAAAATATATGTTCTAATATTATTTATAACCATGTCTATTAAACTATATAGAAATAATTTACCATAATTGTTTTCGATAATTCATTCTGGGTTCGCACCTGGTAGAGATAGTGGTCAGTGAATTATCCTATTGACATGGAAATATGAAACAAAGGACAAGGTTTCACAATTTATTGTCAAATGAATAATGTATAAGGATTATACAACATACCTCATGTAAAATATTTTTATCGAAGCTTGAGGGGAACCTCCACATGGGAATGTGGTAATGATTCAAATGTGAATGTGAAGCGAATAAAGGCCATGAAATTTAAAAAAAGATGAAGAAACTTATTATTATTATAAAAGAACAAAATAAACCACCAAATGACCAAATCATTCATTAAAATAATTAATCATGGGAACTATAGAAACTAATACTCTATAATATCAATTCATTATGGTTATCAACAACAGAAACCCCATTTGAAGACTTCGTAATAGAATTCTTACCACATCCCCATATTTGCGGTGATACATGGGAATGAGGCAGTAAAAGGTACACTTCCTATTAAATAATGAATAAAAAATGTTTTTGTATTCATATTTAATGAATACATTTATCTCAATAATGTTTTTAGGATATATTTAATATTCATCCTTAAACCTAGATGTATAAATATATGTGAAAAAACACTATGGTGTAATCATCTCAACCCTTGTGTTAGAATATTCCACAATTAATATATATGTGATGATTCATCCAAGGTATTCATAGTCATTCAATTGATGAATCCCATTGAATAATAGGGGAGGATTAAATATGAATATATTTACCTCACATAAAATTTTGGGAAAATTAAATATATTTAAATATTATAAATCAAAATGTGATCCTATAAAAATGAATGGATAGTTATGAATCCTTATTAGAAAATATATCAATGCTGATAGTGTGGATACACAATGAAGTATAATATTATTCTCATATGGATAAGTAAAATTAAGGTATTAACCATGTCAACATTCCAATTATGGGGGATTATATTGATGTATTTACCAAATAGTTGTTTCTCATTCCCTCTAATCATGAGGTTATGTTATGAATTGTACTCATAGATGAAGAGTACTAAAAAATTATATAAAATTTAACGGATAGGCCTAATAATAATGTATTAGTTAAGAAAGATTCTTTAATATATATTAAATAATGTTTTAATACTCACTATTGTATCCCGTAAGAGTGTACTAAGGATCATGATCGATTATAGTGTTTCATAAATATGACACTTCCTTGACAATTTTATGATCAATAAGACCACTATTATGAGATAATATTAATTACCATATATTTATTAATATTTTGATAAATATTTAGAATATTATAAAGTTTTGAATTTATATCATAATTCATAATATAATTAGAAAAATTTGAGTATGGAATATATTCAAAACATGCATTTTATTACAGTATTCATAAAATATTATTTTATAAGGTAATAATTTGGTCATAAAAAACATTTTAAATATTTATAGACAATATGAATATAGCCTATTAAGACTACACAAATAAATTAATTGTAGTTTATATAGTCAATTTTTGGTTTTTCTTAAATATAATGTAATATTATGTGGATAGTCTAATGATTTTGTGGAATACATTATATAATTAAAAAAATTATAAAATGATTAATTTTTTTTGACTTTTTTCTATATCATTTGAATATTATAAGGTATCTAATCATGTGTTAAAGAACCTATTTGGATACCCCATTGTCTAGGATAATAGTAATGGGAGTAATATTTATCTAGTTGGAAGAATATGGGGAATGATTTAATTGGATTATGAAGAGTTTAATAAAATCACATATACTCACAATAACATTATCTTTATAAATGTATGAGATAAATAATGATGCGTCATATAATGTACTAGGATGAATTCACATGAAATATAATAATGTAATATAATATGCCTCCTGAAAATTGCTTATCACAATGGATAATTACACAAAACATGATTTTGAGTAAGAATTTATGATCATTAAATTAATTATTTTGAGATATATACACTATATAGTGATTTTTGGAATATATATTGAACAAAAGAGTTTATATTGTACATTTAAAAACAAAAAAGTCAACATACATCCACAACTATGGTTGGATTTAATCATTGATAATGATTTCCCTATTCAATATCACCCTAGAAAGGATGTCAATAAAGTTGATGATATTTGTATATTGGAACGTGTAATTTTTTCACTAATGGGGATTGAAAATTTTTATATCTTTATAGACATGAAGAAGATGGATTGGGAAACCATTATGATATGGAAGACATCCATCCATTGTGAAATGATTAACCTATTATCTGTTTGAGATATAATCAATGATGAATAATAGGATTATTATTAACATCAATCAAATTTTATAGAGTATAAGGACATGAATATTTACATATTAATTTTTTAATAATAAGGATTTATTCAAATTTGAAAGAAAATCGTCATGCCTATAACATATTTACCCACAAGACTGGGAAATTGTGCCCTAAACTAGTAAGTCATATGGCCTCATGTGCACCACCCCATACCCTAGAATATTCATATTAGTACTGTGGTCCTAATGATGGTATTGTGGGGATCCTCTAATGAAATTATCAAAGTCACACAATCATATAAAAATAAATAAATAAATCGATACTAAATGAAATAAAAATATTATACATAGAATTATAAGATAAATATAATAAATGATTAGATGGGCTATTCCATATTTAAAATCTTACATGCATTTACATATAGGGCTACATAATTTAGGAAATAAACATGCCATATGAGAAAATATATGAAATATTACATGTATAAAACATTAACAAAATACCCAATGAGTGACCCCATATGAATCCTAATTTATGGCTCAATATTGTGCTCTTAGGCTCCCATATACAAATGAAGATCACAAGAAAAATCCATAACCTTTACCAAAAATCTTGAGTTATGTTCTGGTACCCTAATGTAATTGAGGACTGAACATGATGTGAGATATAATATGTAGGACACGACCAATAGATTCTTAAATTGGAATATTTATTACTAATATAAAATATTTCATTGTGTAGGTATGATAAATAATAAATAGAATAAATAAACAAAATTAAATAATCCAATTTGGCTTAGGTTCCTCATGGATATTTTGTTGACTATACATGATTCTTCTTAATCCATTTTGTCTCTAAGAACATGCCGTAAACCATATATATGTATAATCATATGTGTAAAAATATATATACATGGATATATATAAAATTTACTTTACTTATATCAACCACATAAGGTACGGTGATTCTTATAACATTGTCCCATGAACCATGGCTATACACTCAATATCCAATAAAGTGGTTTTCTGAAACCACATAGTAGATTTTGGGTAGTCATATATATCTAATAATTAGTCCACTACTTGGTCAGGGGCCCCAAGTAGATGTCCTAGATCTCATAACAGAACAAAAATCACACAGAGATAACACTTATCATTAGTTATAATAAACATACTTCAATGTAATTAATTTTATATATGAGTCTATCCAAGGAATTATTACAGGAGAATCCATTTATCACTCAATTACAATATATACACTCATCCTATGAGTTTGTATAATTAATTCCTTCATGGGAATCCATGTATCACTAAAGAAAAAACATAAGGGTATAATCCATATATCCTGTCCAGGTTATACTACTAGGTAACAAAGAATCACTCATGGAAAAGTACACCAGAATCCACTAACCAATCCCAACAGAAGTACAACACTAGGGAACCATGTATCACACATGAGTATAGAAATAAGTCCACCTAGAGTTCACATCCACAGTACTCCATATAGGTGACCAAGTATTTCTCCTTTTGTAACATAATACATGTAACATATGAGCTTATTCTTGGAGTTCCATAAATAGGAAACTCATGTATCTCTCAAGGAATGATAATGTATCAACATCCTATAGTCGCAAATTAGAAGTTTTATAAAGAGTAACTAATGAATATCTCATTGCAGTCATAATTAATTTATTTATTTATATTTAAAAAGGTTTATGTCCTTGTATATAAACATGTAACCTCACCAATCGCATATAATTTATGAGGGCCACATCCCATTTATCATTTAAATTAATGATTAATAAAATCCATGTAAAAATGTATTCAATGTAAAGCATATCAATTTCATTTACAATTCCAAGTTATAATTAAATGTTATAAAAAATCACATGACAAGGTTTTACAATTAACCTTGTATTTATATATAATTCTACATTTTAAACTTAACCAAAATAAAAACCCATTATGTGGTGGGTTTCCAACAAGGATGTAATTGTGGGGAGATGTATATATATTCCATATTTGAAGTAATCCATTTAATTACTCCATTATAATTTTAAAATTCATCACACCTCAATAGGTGGTTGTTTAAAATGTAGTTACCTTTTTAATAATGAATTATAAGAACACATCTTAAGGGGGTGTTCCATGCTGAGCTGAAAAACCTCTAATAAATAAATTTAAGGGAAATTATTTTAGTTGAATGATTTATCATTTAAATAATTACTTTCAAATTTTAGAGGGGTAATATGGAATTACTAACACCTGATATGACATCATAAATTAAAAATTGAAAAAACATTGAGAGGGAATATATAGACTAGTTATCTCAAAACATGGATGGTCCACCAATTTATTATTAAGGATTAAATTATGTTGGATTGAGATAAATCAATGAAATGAGAAATAACTCTAAAATTTTGAAAATTAACTCATGCCATTTATGAAATAAAATTTTGTAGAGAATGGAAGGAAGTTGATATTTCCCATATTTTCGATGTATTATTTTTAAATAATATATAGATTAAATTTGACATATTCTTTTGTGATGGAGTGCAATTATAAGGTCCCGTTCTCCTATTATAAATGATTGAAATATATGAAATATATTATATATAATGTTCACATAATTTTCATGAAAAAGTGAAATGAATTCTAAACATGTTCCTAGATCAGAAGTTTTGGTGCATCATTATCTTCTGAGTATATTTTTTACCATATGAGAGACCAAACATTTGCAGATTCCATCCGGCTGTGAAAAATAGATTCAGTATTTTATAATGAACATAATAAAATATGAATTTTTCTTAATTTTACATTTTTTTGTGCAATGAGTCATCAACTCTTCCTCTTTTAAATAATCCATTAGTACTGGATCTATAGTTTGGATCATAACCCTATAGTTATTTGATGTTACTAGAGAGAAAACTAAAGAAGATACCCAAGGTGAACGATGATGGGACTTTGGATCAGAGATCGATAAGCACTGTTCATGGGAGACCAATCCAACGAAGAATATGTGGAAACTGATCATCAGTAGAAAGAAATCCATTTCTTATGTGGAATGAGTTATTTTGGATTTCATTCCCCATTCATAGATTCAATAATGAACATGGAAGGACCAAAAAACTGGTTGACTCACAGTATGGTCATTCTTGCTGCGTTGGTTTTTATTTTTTGGAATTAACATGGATTGATTATTTCAGAATTCTTTTTACTTGTTGATCATTATTATGGGAATGGATTGACACTGAATATAACAACCTTTGATAATTTTTACACATATTTTTTCGTTTTCTGTTCTCTCCCCCATTTTTGTACATGTGTTCTTCATTCAACATTGGGTTTATAAAAGAAATATCAATTCACCTTTGTTTCATGTTGAAACTATCTAACATTTGATATCTGGAATCTAGATGATTCGATAGAGGTGTCATGGTGATAACACAAATGAATAAAAGTGAGTCAGGAATACCCATTATTCTGGAGAAATATGTGTTGATGAATAGAATCAGATATCTAAGGTGATTGAGGGACCAAAACCAAATGTTTCAATGTAGGGATGGGAATATGACCCAAGATCATATGTTTCAAGGTGAATGGACTACCATAACATAATTCTGATTATCAACCAGAGCATATAAATGATAGAGTTGACTTATGTAAAATCCCTAGGAACACATCATGTTATCCTAAATTACATTGTATGTGGAACCCATTCAGCATCATCTAGGGATTCAAGGAATATTTATATACCACATGGCATGTAAACCCTATCACATGACATGTTGGCACTTCCCATAGACACAAACTATATCTCAGGTGATACATCGACATGGGATGGGAACATAGTTTCCTATAAAATATGTAATTCACCACACGACATGGACTCAAACCGACACATTGGATACTTCATGTACCGGTACATGGGCATGAAAAAACAGGGATTCTCTATGTAAATGGAACAAACTCGGAGTACACAAGAAGACCCCAGATGGTATTAAATGGCATATGTCCCATTCAATATGACATGTACTACTTTTCTACATGGAATGTTTTATTGACATGAGTCGTAATTGGATAGTACCTAGGGTCGAGCTACAAAGTGTGCGATCCTAATACACATTTCCCCCTTTCTACATGGAATAAATCTCTTGTCTATTGTAACATGGGAATGTTTCATTATGGTTCATGCCCTAGATCATTTCATTTATGGTTGGTGTGAATTGTTTCCAACTCATAGTATTTTGTCACTTTCACTTTGTCATCTATGATAGAGTTTTTGGAATTCCATTAGGGAACCAGAAAAAGTACCTAAATTAATTCATTATGAACTCAGAAGAGTATATAGAATCCACATGACATACACCACCATGGGTTGATCCTCTATGAATAATGTTAATCAAAATGGAGTTTTTGGAATCATCCCACGGAGATTTCAATAATCCTAAAATGATATATCGTACTATTCTCTTCACATCAATTAGTGTATCTATCTCTTGACATTTCCCAAAAAATAATACTTCATGGAAAGACATCATCCGTTCTATAAGACTCAAGAGGATTTTATCCTGGATAAGTACTTCGTGGAATCCTCGAGAAGAAACTCTAGTGTTGGTATGATGTAGTTATGATGAACCTCTAGACCTAATACCCTGTTTTGAGTGTATCTGGATATTCATGTTACATGTGCTATAGAAATATGGTTCTATAGAGATGAAAATAGCTATTTTTTTTGGTGTACTAAGGAGTATTTTTATAATCACCCATGCATGAGATTTTCCAAAATGTGTCATGTCATGTATATATGAAAAACATGTTGATGGAATCAGAGGATGACCAGGAACATATGGAACTATGTGAGTTTATATAAGTCAAGGTGTTCCTATGACTATAGATAGTAGTCCTATTACTTTTGTTTACAAGTTCAACATTGTGGTTTTTAGAATCATTTTGGTGGGTTGTATTTTTTCCAAGATTAAATTATTTCACTTTACTTTCTTGTCATACTCTGGTTGCGATATAGTGGTGTGAATTCATTTTTTTTTACTAAATTGTTTTTACGTTTCATCATTTTGTGTACATGGACATGTATTTGTGTATAATGGTACATAAGAAATTCCTCCCATGTAATTGAACTAACTACTTTGATAATGTCACCAGCCCCTGGAAAATTGTAGGTGGCCATGGGGACTCAAATCTTGGGCCCCATTAGGATGGGTGATGATATAGTGGTATTAGATCGGGCAGTTCTGTATAGAACTGAGAGTCTATGATATTGGGTTAGTGAAATGTTGTTTATTGTTTTATGATTCACTTCCTATATAGGGACACCAACATTATTATGGGTGGCCAACGTATACATACAGTAGGACCCTAATAACCACATTTTAGATTTAGTACATCAGAAATTCTGTTCAAGGGAAAATAATGTTAGTAGCATCAAATAGGAATGGGTTCTGGTTTTAATGTCCTTGTGGTGTCAATTATCATGATATAATCATTTACCATGGTAAATCTGGTTTTCTTATACTTTTCCTTTGTGATACATACTATATTGGATTCAGAAGATTGATCAGGAGGATGAAACCCAAAATGAAGAGGATTTGATGTACATACCAATTCTACAGAATTTACCACTATGTGGTGCACCATCCAAGACACAATTAGTAGATCAGAACGTGGTACACACAATACAAGTAGAAGAGGATTAAATGTTGTGCATGCTCTATGAGTTTCAGAGATAGGTACGCCTTAGGTTCCGAGGGTAGACTAACTCTCAGGTGGTTGATGACTAGATTATGATGGTGGCCGTAGTATTTAATCTATTATGGACACCATCAGATTACATGGTGGTTCTTGTGGGGAGCCTTATGTAGGTTTTATAATGACGATGGTGGAGTTTAGCCACCAATAACTGTGTTGATGTGACTATTTTGTTAACAGAGTTCAAGCAGCATGTTATATAAGAGTTCTCAATAGTTACACAGAGAGATGTGTGTATAAATTATCTTCTTTATCTCTATCAAGGATGCATGATCATAGAAAAATATTCATCAAGGATCAATAACCATTCTAGATACTCAATGTATATGTTCATAGATCAGTAATACAGAGATTATACCATTGTGTGAGGTTTGAATATAGACATTCACATCATGATTTTCCATGTATGAATTCCAAATTTTATTGGGGTGTTATTGAGGGTGTCAGTGACTGAATGCATCTTGAATGTGGAGATATAGTCGGTGACAGTTAGAAGTTAGAAGGCTGGAGCGGAGACCTCAACAATAGGGAGCTGACATCATTCATTGGTATTCGATGATGGGATACATTTCAGGAGGAGGTCCCAAGATAGAGGATATAATGTTCAGGGTTCAATGTATGGGTCCATTTACCCTAGATAGATTATATTCTATTCATTTGATGGTAGGGGACATCATGCTCATGATTTTCCAACCCGTTGTGCTGTAGACCAGTAGGAAGTTGATCAGACATCAATGAAGAGACAATTAAAGGACTCGATACATCACTAGGGCAGATCATGTTGTAGAGGAGAAGAGAGATCATTAAGAGTTAGATGATGTTTCTAATTTCTACCACAACCACACCCAGTTGGTCCACCCTAGGATCAGGTATCAAATGACATGTGAGGGGAAAACTGCATATAGTTGACACATATGACATAGGGACACCAAGAATGATTCGATGTACGATCTGTGTCATTTCTACATTATCTACCGTACACTTAGACACAAGTCATAGTTAATCCTTTCTCACTACATATCATGTAAAATACCTTGAGATTCAAATTGAACTTTTCACTTGACCCATATACGTAATGACACCAACTGAATAATACTCAATGATAACACATCTATGTCGATAGTGTTACCTGAAAATTGGAGTTGAGTGTTTCGGTTAGAACAAAATGATGGAAGAGATGAGGAATTATGATTTAATCTTTGTTATGGATTGGTTATGTTTGTTCTAGGAACATATTAATATTTTTAGGTTAAGGGTCTGTTGTTTCTACCATAATGGAATGATGTATTCCATTTAATGTGCAATAGAAAACAAGGAAGCATAAGATAGACTCATTCAAAGGAGGGTGTAGCTGTATCTCATCATTTCCTAGCCTAAACCTCAGTGAAATAGATTTTATGTGTTTTTTTCAGCAGTACTATAACAGTATGAGGACATGTTTCCTAAATTTATTCTAGGATTACATATCTATTAGTAGATAGACTTCTGCAATTATTTACACCCCAGGATGGCACAAATATCCACACTATTATATTAGCTGACTCTCACATATTATTGTGAGATCAGGGTGAACTTAGAAGATTTTTTGAGGAAGGAATTCATGAGACCCATTGTGTCAAAATGGGTGGCCAAATTTTTGTATACAAAAAAGGAAGATGAGAGCATGAAGTTTTGTTTGGAAAACCATTTCTTAAACCAAGATACCACAATGGAAAAATTACCACTTCCATGTATTGACGATCATATTGATTAGCATAGAAGAGAAATATGGTACTCAAGTTTTAACCATCTATTAGGATACCTTTATTTCCAAGTACAAGAATATGACATTCCAATAACAACTTTAAGATGATGTTAATGTTAATATTATTACAAGGTCATGGCCTTTGTCCTGATGAAATACCATGATGTGTTTATGAAAATCAAGAACCATCTATTCCATCCATACTAGGGCCAAATTTTTGTACTCATCATCAATGATATACTTGTGTACTCATTGTTCGAGGTGGATCAGTTAAGACACTTAAAAGTTGTTTATTGATGTAATCCGAGAGAAAAATATTTCTTCGAAACTCGTGAAGTGATTGTTCTAGATTCAGGTCGTCCAAACTTTGGGACACATTATCTTAGTAGATAGAGTTCAAGTGGACCTGTTCATGTTTGAGGAAATTTTATCCTAGGATCCACCTATGAGTGTGGAAGATGTGTAGGGAATCCTTTGGATATGAAGACATTACCTTATATTCATACACAATTTCAAAGGAAATTTCAACACCGATTATATATTTGAATTGAAAGGGGTTTTCTTCCATGTGGATAAGGATGTTCTAGCTTGCATCTCAGTAGTTGAGGAATATTTTGATGAGAAATCTGATATTGAGATGTCTAAAGGAGGATGTAAATTATGTTGTGTTCTGTTATTCATTAAGGATAGTGGTTATGGCCTGCTGTAGAGGAAAGTGGTGATTTCTTATGCTTCACACTATTTGAGAGCACTTTACATGAATTACATGGCCAATGATCTTGAGTTGACAGTGGTTGTCTTCAAATTGAATATGTGGTGACCCTACCTGGTGACTGTGTAGTTTGAAGGATATGAACATGAGATAGAGGTGATGAATAGAGTTCCTCTACAACTAGGACATTGTGATTTTTAATAATCCTAGGAAGGGGAACATGGTTGGGGATTCATTCGGCAGAAGATCTAGATAATAGTTTCTTAGAAAGGAATGCAAGCTACTGGCCTCATTGTAGTCTTCTTTTATTGATATAGATGGATTATATTACCTCGATTCGATGGTTATTAACCCATGAATCTTATATTGAGTCCAACAGGCATGAAAAGGGGATGCCGACTATGAGACCCTAAGTGCTTAGATATCTATAGGTAATTCTACTAATGGAGATTCATCAGGCGGGATGAACATTGTTCTTTTCAGATGATTGAGAGTTGTACCAGTGGAATTAAATGAGGAGACATTGTAGGATTTTCATACATCCCCTTTTTAGGAACACCCAAGTGTGGGTAAAATTTACCAATACCTCTAATTTCATTTTGTTGGATACAAATTATGATGAGAGTGGAATAGTTTCTTTCTTGATGGTCTTCTTTTCAGATAAGTGAAGGCTAAGAAATAGGTTCTTGTGAGTTTAGATCAACTAAATTTGGTACCAATATGTATGTGGGATGAAATATAGATGGACATTGTGAAGAGTTTACCACATACACCGAAGAGACATGGTTCCATCTAGGAAATAGTTGAACAAATCACAATTTTGGTCAAATTAAGAGTTATTAGAGAGAAGAGTTTAGTTAAGGTATTGGGATGCCTATAAGTGTATGAGATAGTTCGACACCGTGTGGTTCCATCAAAGATAGTTTTATATCATGATTCCAGTATTACATCATGTTTTTAGAGGCAATTATAAGAGTCATTTGGGGCCATGTTACACTTGAGCACAACATTTCACCCATATATTCAAAACTAGGAAGAGCATGCCATTTTAGTTTTGGAGGAAATGATGTGGGATCTCATGTTAAACCTCAACATATTTGGGAAAATCACATTCCACTTTTGGTGTTCTCAAACAACAAAAACTACCATTCCACCATTGGCATTGCACTATTGGAGTCTCCATAAATGAAACTATGCAAGTCACCAATTTAATGGACTTTCCCAGGAGTGTCAGTACTCATGGGCCATGAATTAGGTAAACATACTATAGAGATTTTGTAGAACATCTTGGTGTGTATGAGGAATTCATAGAGCTATAATGATTCTTATGTAGATAATAGATAGATGCATTTGGTATTAATGGAAGGATATCAAGTGTCTGTTTTTATTTAATATCATTGTTGATTATAGAGGTTTAGCATTAGAGGAAATATATCTCAGAGGATTATCAGGACTTTTTAGACAATACATAGGGTATGTGAGGTGGCATATATTTTAGCTCTACCCCTGTAGTTAGACCAGGTACACGATTTCATCCATGTGTCACAACTGAGGAGGCATGTGGATCACCCATCAAACATTATCGACTGGGGAAAGCATTCCATCATGGATTAAGAGAATTTTAATGAGAACAAATTGGAGTTGAGTATTAGTAGAGGAGGATTATTTCTGGTTGAGTGATTCCATTAATGTGTGTCTGGTGGGTGTACACGAATAACCATGACATCACATAGGAGCTAGAAAATTAGATTGATGAACAATACATATATCACTTTTATTAGCCTTAATTTTTTCTTTTAGGGATTTAATGCCCCATGGTGGGGAGAATTTAATGTTATAGATTTCATGTGTATTATATTAAAATATTATATAGTTAAAAATCAATGCCAGGAGAGGAGACATAGTGCTATTATGAGGATCAGTGCACACAAAATAAATAATTGAAATATTTTAAATATAATTTTGATTATGTGTGCATAGTTTACCAGAAGAAGGTTGAATGAATTCTATATGGGTTCCCAGATCAGATATATGGGGGAACCGTTGTGTTTAGTATACCAATTTTACCCTACATTCACCCTAACATTGGCTGGTGTGGATAACCTAGGAAAAATAGTATTGATCATTTTTAATGAATAATATAAATTGGAAATTTATTTTATTTCTCCATTTCATAGACGTAACGATGAAATAAAATTTATTTTTTAAAATAATCTTTTATCCATGAATTAAGGGTTTGGATCCTAATCCTAGAACTACCTGGAGGATATGGAGAGAAACCCATGTAGGATTCCCTCGATGAACAATGAATGGACATAACAATAGAGATTGACAAGCACAATTTGTGGAAGATCATGCCAATTTTGATGATGCAACAACAAATCTTCAGTAGAATGATATCCAATTCCTATGTAGAATGTGTTATAATGGATTTAATTCCCCATTCATAGATCAAAATATGAACATAGACCGACCAAAGAACACGTTGATCCATAGTTCGATCATTATTGTGAGATGGGGTTTTAATTGTAGGAATAATTGAGCACTGATTATTTGATAATTGATTTGAATTTCTAATAATTCTTATCAAAACAAATCGAGGTTGGAATGATTAATGGTCATGTTTCATTTTTCATATTTGTTCTTTGTGTGTTCTCTGCCCCATTTTCTACACATGTTCATCATTCTTCATTGAGTTTATGAACCAACGATCATTGAACCATCATTTCTTTGAATAATTATACAAAATTTGAGATTCTCATTCAGAATGTTACACTATAGGTATGATTGTGAAATCATCTACTGATTTGAAGATATTTTGGAGTAGCGGTTCTTCAATAGAGTTATATGTGTATGGAAAAAATCATATTTCTCAACTGATTGAAGGCCTAGAACACACAAATTCAATTTGTTTGATTGTGAGAATACCCTCAATATGATGATTCAAGGAGAACGGACTACAAAACGATGGTATGTATGATCTTATAAATAATTCAATTGAAAGAGACATTTTCTAGAAAACCTTGAAGAACACTTCATCTAATCTGAGTTAACATGACGTATTTCACCCAATGGGATGTGGAAAAGGTTTCAGTGAATATTTAAAAACCACATTGTGTGTGACCCCTATTACTTGATGTGATGGATTTTACTAGAGACTCATCATGTAACTCAGCAGATACATCGACATGATGTGGGGTACAAAAATTTATTATTCGGTGTGTACTCCCCCCGCATGACATGGCCTAGAAAAAATAAAATAAGTTATCACATGTATTGGTACATGGGAAGGAATTCACTAGATGACTCGGTCTAATGTAAAAAATGACATATTACACAGGAAGAAACTAGATGGTAGGACATGGTGTGTGACCCCTTCAACACACCATGTACTACATTTCTACACTAAATGTTCTATTGACATGATCTATTATACACGGGTAGAACCCATTGTCAACGAACATGGTGTGTCAACAAACTACACACTGTGTACCCATTTCTACATTCCAGGAAAATCTTTTCCACCATATACTAGACAATTTTTGTTTGGGTTTATCCCCATGATTGTTTCCCTGAAGTTTTGTATGAAATGATTCCTAGTCCAATGTGTATGATCCCTTTAGTGAAACATTCTAGATAATTTAGATGTAATCCCCTAATAGGCCCATAGAAGGATACACTATTAAATCTTTATTCCAATGGTAGAGACTATGGTATTTACTCCACTAACTTCACCAAGAGTCAATCCTCTACATAGCTAGTAAATCTATATGCAGTTTTTGGTATCTTCACATGGACCTGGTTATGATCCTCATATAATTTATTATTTCTCTCTCTTAGGACATGTCAATAAATCTCTGTCATGTTTATTCCCAATAAATAGTGCTTCTTTGATTAACATCATTAGTGATATTGGACTCAAGAGTGAGCTCTCTTGAATGAGTGATTTGTGGGTCCTTCGAGTTGAAAATATAGTGTTGAAATGCAATGGTTGTAACATACGTATAGACTTTGTGAATTGTTTTTTTGTATCTCAATAATATTTTTATATATGATGTAGACATATAATTTTTTATTGCTGATTAAACCTCTTCTTTATTGTATTAAATAGTGATTTCAATGTGTCATACTGAGGATTGTAAGAATCAAACCTATACGGTCTTTTCCTGCACTTATCATGTCTAGTGTAGACAAGTGACATTTTGAAAGAATAATTCAAGGACCTGGTTCAGAAAAATATTTCTGATATTAAAAAAGTCAATTTCTTCCTATGTCTGTGGACAATATTCCGAGTTCTTCTATTTACATGATATACTTTTTTTATTTTCAAACTCTTTCTTTTGTGGTCTTGTATTCTGGCTTGGTTTTCTCTATTTCACATTTGATTCCTTTTATACACTGGTTAGGATATATTGGTATGATGGAATTTGTATATATGACTTAGTTTAAATTTTAGGACTTTGGCCATAGATATGTGTGTGTGTGTGTGAATAGGTACATAGGTATTGCCTCCAATGTTAGTGAAATCCATTCCTAGTGGTAGTCCACAACCCTAGGCCTATTTGAAGCATGTGTAGGCCGTCCTGACATAGGCCCCAATGGGATGTTTCTGAAAAAAATTGTTGTCATAGACTCAATAATATTCCATCAATTAGATAAAAAACACTCAAAAAGGAGGTCGGGTGGTGAATATACCTCCATTGATAGAAGATAGGGTGAGGATCCTCGTACGGAGAAGTAGTAAAAAATGGTAGGAAAAAAATGGGAAGGTCCCTTTTAAAAATTGATGGTGAAAAATCATAAAAATTATATTTTAGATATTCCCATAGTTTTTAAAACTATGTTTCAACTATGAGAACCCTACTTCCCAAAGGACATGCCCTTCTTGTAGTTTGGAAAAAATTATGTAGCTAGTGTAGTGTCAACTATCCATGAGATAGAACCCTCACATGAAATTCCACATAGTTTTAAAAAAATGGATGACCCATTATGTGGATACCTTCCACCAGAACACCCCCTCATGGTTATATACATGGTTTAAGAAACTCTTCCTTGTACATGTGCGCCTGTTGTAGAATCACTAAAAAGTGTGTTTTTGAGGACCGGTTCACCAAAAACTTATTTGGGCCTCTAAGACACCATTTAGGCCATAACCCACTTCTAATAACAACACCATTAAATGTTCTACAGATCATATTTACATTAAAAATATCAATTTTGGAATTGACCTATCAACCAAAACGATCATTTCAAGCTCCATCAAAAATTCAACTTGGTTAAATACACAGGAAGCCACAATATCTAAACCTTTAAAATTCCTACACCAAGGAACCCTTACGAAAATAAAAATACAACACCTGACGTAATTAGGTCATGAATATTCATTCAAATAGGAGCGATTCATTTCAAAACACTAAATTAACCATATGAATCCCATTAAGGGTATGGTACATATGCTGCTAAAAGGTGGTCCAATTTTCGTGTATCAAATTTAAACATTGATACATTTCTTATCTAATCCTATCAAACTAAAAACACAATAAAAAATTAATATCTTTTATCAACCATAAATTCATTTTTCACACCAATGGTTCTATCATTTAATGGCCAATTCTCTGTCATGGTATCTCCACTATCATAATTGTCGAATATAACATGCCCCTATAATTATAAAGATTATCTTGGGATTATTCTTATTTTAAATTAATGGTCACCTAGTAATTGAACTCACATATCAAGGTTCAGAAATATTTTCAGGAAATGCATCATTTTACTATTTAACATCACTTATCATATCCAAAAAAAGTTCTAGAGTTTATTCCACATTGACCACATTCAGGGAACAAAAGGAATCCAATTTGAGACACTAACAAAAAAATATGTCTAAACTCATCCAGTCTTACTGGATGATATATCACAATATCTGATCATACATCCCTATTCCCAATGATAAAAAATATTCTAATTTTTCTTTTTGAGTCATATAATCATCATCAAATGAAGTATCATTCCAAAGATTTCGTTTTGGTTTTCGTTCCACTACCTGAACATAGGTGTGTACATTATCCTTCACAATTGGATCATTACCTTCAAAACACATAATCTGAGACCAAAACAATTTGCAGTTAAAATCAAAACCATCAAATGGTGTCCATGGATCACATCCCCTGTAGTTCAAAATATGATTATTATGATTGAGACATAGATACATAGATGAGATGCCAAAATTTAAAATTAGCAACTGATCCCAATGATATATTAGTCAATGAAATATTCAGTGTCCATGAGTAAACAAATGTAATTTACACTTTTGAACAGTAGTATCACATAGGGATAATCATTACCCTCTATGAGAAAACCATGCTTTATGAATAAAACCTTTATAAAGTCTTTTTATCTAAATAGAATAAAATTTGATTTCATTCATTAACATGGTGAATAAACAATGATGTATTAGTGTATCCCATATGGTATCAAAATTGGGGGAATTCACTTTTATAAAAGAATAGTATACTATGTGGATATATAGAATTACCAAGAAGAGGTAAGGAGATCCCATCCTAACCAAGATGAAGTGCTTCATATGGTTCTTAGCCAACCATATATATCCACCCAAAGGAAATAGATTAACCATCACTGGTTGATTTAATTTTAAAATATTTACTATTGCTACTAATGTGTAATCATTACCCGACCATGATTAACATACAACATTAGGCACCACATGATAACTCAAGCATAACAAAAAAATATTGTCATATTATAATGTGGTTCACAAGGGTTGTGTACATAACCAACCATTTCATCATTGTGTTACCAGACATGCATCGACATATTTCAATACTCATGAGCCTAAAGGGAATATAAACACTACTTGAAATTTTACTTATACCCACAGTTGGAAAAACAATTGGTATAGGTATTATAAAATGAGGCTATAAAAACAGTTTGGAAAACCCATTATTATACAATAGATTTAAATACCCTATACAAATTGAGTTTCAAAAACTATCAGTATATGTACGCCCCCACACAAACGATTTTGATAAAAAGTTGTTATAGGTACAAAAAATTTGCATGCATATACAAAAAGTTCTAAAAACCATTGGCATATGTTCCCAGTTTTTTATGAATTATTTTATCAAATATCATCAAATAAATCAATATATATGTTCTTAATTAATTAATATATATATACATATAATTATAATGACAATGTTCATTGTGGAATAGTGGTTATGACTTCTATATATAGGTGGGAGGTCATTTGTTCCAATCTAAGTTGTATCATTTGTTTGAAACTACATATACAAACCGTTTTTGAAATTATCAGAATAGACCAATACCAATGTTTTTTTACAAAAAACATTGGTTTAGATATATAAATAAGAAAAATCATTCAACAACCCTCTAACCCATTGGTATATAATATACCAATGTTTTGGGGACCTATACCAGTGGTTTCAAAATAGTGGTATAGGATATTTTTTCAATAGTGGAAACCATGGCTGGTCATTTCAAAATAGTCTTATTTTCATAGTTTCACTTCTATGTCGACTAAAATTCATAACTTTTAAGACATTATGCCTCCCACATTATGAGTTTCCTTATCATCATAGAACATAGAATTGGATTTCATCCAACATCATATGCTCCAACAACAACTAAACATAGTAATTAGACATAGGAAACATACATTTGAGAATTCAACATTCAAATAATGGAGGAAAATAGCCTCTTAAAAGAGTGCCAAAAAATATTTTCTCCAAAAAATTTTGTGACACTCTTCTCGAGATATGTCCGTGTGTGCCATAACATTTTTCATAAGATTCAAAAAACTTACTACTTTTTCAGAACAATAGATCAGCCTCGATATTTCAACCTAATTAAAGGGGCATGTTGTATTTCCATTAATTCTCTTATTACTCTACCTTGTATTCGACCTATGAATCAAGTACAATAGTTCATAATAAATACAATTATAACTAAACTCATTCATTTCATTGTACTATTTAACAACTCAATGGGTACATTGTGTATCAATGCATACTAGCTGAAGATGTAATCATCTCTAAAACACATTCTTGTTACCATCCATATTCTTATAACAATATCCATACCACTATGAAGTGTCTAGAACAAGAGATTTATTGTATGAGTCATATCAACCCATATTTATATTAATCATATTATAGATTTATCAATTCTTCCTTTATTAAAGTTGAAGAATAAATCTCTCATGACCTACTAAGAGGATTTTTGATCCATAGGAACATAAAAACCAATTTCTCCAAGAATTATAAGATACATTTTCCCATAATAAGGGTGAAATTAATAATCATCCATCCACTAAAATAAAAATTTTCTCTTTATAATATTATTACTAAATAGAAAAATGACAGCCAAAACGTAATACAAATCTAAAAATTTCTACACAACATTTTTAATGTGTTTAACTGCTAAGGGAGAAACCTAAAATGGCTGATCCACATACCGAGTGATGAAATTTAAACACCTAAAACTAAATTCATACATTGGAAGACAACTATGCTCTATCACATATCCATAAAGTTTAATAAAAACTAAAAAAGTATACATAGAAATTTGGGAAATTCTGAAGTTCCTTTTTTATGTAATGCTCAAGGAAACAATTAAACTACCCATACATGAGGGTTATAATAATAACGCCACATAAGGATCCATTTTAAATAATTACACAAATTATCATTTATTTCTATCAACGTCTCATGTCTCATATTTTAATGAGTTTCAATCCCCCTTAAAAATGTAAAATTTCTTGGTACAATATTTATCAATGCCATAATTCAGATCCAAGTTATATCTACTTCATTTCAAGAATTATTATTCAGATGAAATCATATCATATTTTTGGAAATATGTCTCATATATTACTTTTTTAAAATTCTTTTATGTATTCATAATCTTTCTTAAATTTCATAGTTAATTAAAATTTAAATTCCAATTTATAGGGAAACAACCATATGGTTGGAATTGGAATTTCAAGTAACAAAACCCTCATAATTAATGATGCTCAAAAGTCAAAAACATATATTTAATTATTTAATGAGGGTGATGGTAAAGTAAAATTCCACCATACGTTTATATTTAACACCATATATGAGGTTGTGGATAGTTTAAATAACTATCCATATATAGATTAAACATAACCCCATGGAGTTAAATAATATGGTAATATAAATGAAATGAGATTTATAAGGGACCCAATCATAAAGGAATAAATTCAACTATTAAGGGTCCAATAATTTCATCATAGGTTCATCAAAATGAAACATGAAACATATAAAACTATAAAACTGAATACTCCCTTCGAGTTGATATCACCAAAAAATTATCCATCATTGTCCTAATTTTGTAACATTAAGGATAAGATATATAATCAACCAATTTATGTATGATTTATGTTTTTCAATATTTTACATTTCTAAAAGAATTTATCGGTATATCAAACTCATAAAAGGTCACATTATTATAGGGGTCACCATTTTAAATTTTATAAATTACATATATACTTTATAAATTATAAATTTTCTTCCATTTAATTTATTCAAAAAATTGACCATTATATAAATGGAGTAGGGCTCAACCATGTCAGGATGTTTTATTTATGGTGTCACCAATAAACTATGTGGGAAAACACCATTTAGGTTTTTTGTAACAAAATGTATATTAAAATTACAACTAGTAATACTATCAGATAATGTAAATATTGTAAAACTTGAAAAATAATTAATTATTATGGGTAAGCTGATAAACATGCTAAATAATCATTCAAAATGGAATAATAATAAATAAATAATATGTAAAATAAATCATTCTAATAAACTACACTTCATGTTATACAATCCACCATGTTAAATATTCACACAAGGAACCTTTATCAATGAAACTGGAAGGCATGTAATTTGAATGTAATTTGAATCACTATATTCCAATAATGATGTATATAATTCTAATTCCTTTCCATACTCAAACAATGGTAAATAAAGAAAATATTACAAATCAATATGCAAAAAAATTAACATGTGTAGTCATTGTGTAATCATGCTCAACCGTAAATACCAACAGTGTGAACAAAAATCACATCTCATTCCAAATAAACTTTCCAAATGCGTGGGTTGATCACTCCCAAACAAGGATATTCACCAAGTGCGAACATATTCTTGTCTCATGTCTGTTGACCCAAAAAAAGACAAAAAAGAGGAAAAAAATCTCTCTGATAACATATTGTATCATCCTGAGCCAGAATCCACTCATACTGTTCTACGAGATGGTTGATCACATGGAATAAAAAAATACATCCCCATATTCTAGAGGCTACAAAATAAAAAATATGTTCTAATGATGGTTCAATGGGGTATATATAACCTCGTGATTGGTGTAATGAATTAATCCTATTTACCTGAGTCGGTGCATTATTTTAATACATTGGAATGATTATAAAGAATCAAATCTAGAAGGACAAATCATTTTAAAAGTTTTAGAAAATATATTACATATATGAAATTTAATTTATAATTAATTGCATAAAATAACACATATAAAATCATTTTATAACACTATTATTCTCTTATCATAACACTAAATATCAATAATAACACACATCTTGGAATCTGGGGAAATAATACACAAGAAAGGGGTGATATCAGATTCTCAGAATGGTAAATCAATACAACAGAAGCTTTCATAAATAAGAATAAACATTTAGGGAATGGTATAAAAATATAAAAAACTTATTTTAGTAGTTACATTCAACATAATATATCAAGAATAAATCAAATAATCCCATTTAAATAGTCACATGAATATTATAATTGTCAAATAATCACATGTAATATCAGTAACTTTGATCATAATGCGGCAATTCTTAATACCAGAGATCTAAAACATACCATCAATTTCTCGACCAAGACATCTGAAAAGACATGGTTATGGCCTAGATAAATCTATATCTAAACATAAATAAACAATACCATGGCTAAGTCCACATATAGTTTTTCTCATGAGACCTACTGACGTATCAAGGGACTATAGCAGGCCCCTTCCATCACATACTATGTCTAATGCATTCCTATTATGAAAATTCTAAAACATAACATAAATATTCTTATTAAAACTATCATTCAAATTTTTTATACATTAACCATAAACCATGAATGGTATAAAAATAGCACATCCACATTGAAACATATTATAAACCCTTTGATAAATTATGGAATATTTTATTATACTAAATCAACCATAATTAAGCATAAAATCCAAAAAAGGATGTTGAAATATATAAAAATAATCCAACAGGTTCATTAAAATATCTTCAAATAAATACATGTTTTCTATGAATTCATTTATTCAATAGTCGCCCAATGTTATAATAAAACTCATTTAAAAACTGATGTTTTATTTAAAGTGTCACATGCCACTTATAATGATATTAAATGAATTAAAAATTTAAAACATTAATTTCTATATAAATAAATCCTTAAAATCATTTTTAAAACATGGTGATTCATGTGAAAAATTTAGAAGAATATATATTTAAAATATTTAAAATTATTATTTTTTGTTGAATTGTACCTTACATAAAATAATTAAAATATTATTTTCTAAATCTTTAGAATGAAATTAAAAATAAGAATAAAATTTTATTTAAACTAATTTATTTACATATAAATAAATATGTATGATAATATCAAGAGTATTGAAATTTAGAAAGGATTAATTCTTTAAACATTCCAAGGGTCCCATACTACCATGAACAATTAAATTAGAAGCCTGAAATATTCAAATGAATCATTAAATACAATTAATATATATAAATTAATTATATGAAATATAAATAGGGAAGAAAATACACCACACATAGGAATTAGTTGGCAATAATAAAATGTATAATACAAAAAATAAATGTGAGAAAAATTTCCATTACCATAGGTTTAATACTATTTAACACATGTCCCAAAATCATGTATTATGGGTTGAGACATATTATTACCTTAGATAAGAATCATAAAAGTATTAATGATATAAAATTTGATTCATTTATGACTTTATATTATACTTTTATTAAAATTTTCCATGTTAATGTAACATTTTGGGTAATTATAACTTTTATTATCGCATATGTTTTCACTTGTCATTCTTGGTCGTATTACTTAGATAATGATTCAATTACATCCAGAATCTATAAAATTATATATATATATATATAATACATATAATATAAATATATATAATAGAGATATATTGTAAGTGTAATAAACTGATCATAGAGATAGTGGGTCATACATACGCATTAATGTTGTTTCTGTTTTCTTATTGAATTGAATTTAATTAAGTAGATAAAATATATTTTCATACATTCATTCATATATATATATACATATATATAATTCTAGTATCATTATTGTGTCATTTTTTTCATAATTATTCGTAATATATATTTTTATCATCATTCTTGGATGGTGAATGTTGATGATTAATCTCATCGCGTCCATGATAAAGAAATCCGTACCTACGCACAAGCAAAGATATCATTTATAAAATTGTTTTATGGAATGGAATTTAATGGAATATTCAATTTATTGAATCAATAAGATTTTTTATTTATTATTTACATCCTATATATTCATCTTTATATGAAAATAAAAAATTTGGACATCAAAAACATTTTACACCACTGTGTGAAGACGGTTAGTTGTGCATACACACAAATTGTTATATTATTTCTCGTATGATGAGAAAAAGGAGGAAAATGTTTTTCCCATAATAATTAAATAATACTAGATTTATTAACTTCTGAGTTATTAATTCATTATTGAATTATCATTGGAAGAGGATGTAGATGAAGAAAATAAATAGAATTTAATTGATAAAACATGTACCTCTTCATTGAGTGTCTCTTTTTAATTGGCAAAAAATGACACACTATATTGTATTTATGAAAAATGTTTGGAATATTAGATGAATTTAGGGATAATTGGTGAGTAAATTGGTAGGTATTGGAAGAGAAAATGGGCTATATGTGTGAATTAATGAGAAGGATAAGTTCCCTTTTATAAGAGAGGTTAATGGATCATTTGGAAGATCATAAAATATTAATTTATTATAAATTTATTTTCAGTTTTAAATAGATCCAATGTAATTTATTTATAAAATATTTTGTGTATGGATAGATTTCCCAATAAATAGTAAATTATATAAATGTTTATGTTAAAAATATAAGCTGATCGTTTGGATTTGACCCTTAGTGAAACAGATTTACTATTACCATGTCTTCTTGTATTTTTTCACTATACGGTTAATATAGATACAATAAAATGAATAACAGATTCAAATTATATCATTTATTATATATTAGACATTATAAAAGATTTCTTATGAACCGTATAATTTTATGACTTTTATATCATTTAATAAAATTATATTTATTTTGAAACTTCATTTTTCGCAATTTTAATAGAATTCATAATTTTAATATCTAAAAAAGATAACCAATATGAAAAATTCTAAGAAATTATTGAAATATTTCATTAAAATTTATAAGTTCTCTATAATGTTAGAGGATTTCATTAAACATTTCAATTTATATATATGATAATATTTTTAATATCATTTATTCTACATATCAATTAGTTAAATAAAACATCATCATCACTGTGTCATAATTTAATTTAATTATATAATTTCAAAAAATTATAAATAAAGTATCATTATCTAGATAAAAATATAATATTTTTAAATACTATTTATAGTTTAACATATCCTTATATTACCTCATATTAAAAATAAAATAGTTATTAAATTTTTAATATGACCTTTTTATGTCTTCTTTAAATAAAACATAATAAAGGTCCCAATCTCACTCATGTGGCATAAAAAAGATCATATTTATGAAATAAGTATCATATAGGTCAAAATATACTTATCCAAAGAAATTATGACAGTTGTTCTGGTAATTTTATATTATTATAATATTAATATATGCTTTATTTTTAGTGTTTACCTTTAACACTGGTAAAAAATATCCAAAACTGACTAGTCACAAAAAAAATAATCCTATTATAAAAAATCAATCATACTGATTATATCCATTTATTTCTGGATTTCAAAATTCAATTCATTGAGGTTGTAAAATTATGATTAATCATTATCTACAAATGTGGATAATGGAGGGTATGAATTTTTAAAAAAGTTGAATTAATTTTGAAAATCTAATTTTATTAAAAAAAGTATTCCAATGACATAATTTGGTTTAATATATATTATTTATCTATTGTGATATTAAAATCAATTTAATGTAAAATAGTTTTTTAAATAATTTTTTTGTATTTTAACAATAATGTTGTGTTTTTCACAATTCATTAAAAATTGAATGATTTCTGAAAAATAAAACAAATTCTTCCTAAGATAATACTGACATTCCAAATTCAAAAATAAAGTCTATTATACCAAATTCAATTTTAATAGTGTCTAAAATTAATTTTATTAATGTTCATATAAGGACATAAAAGTAAATCCTTTAAGAAGATAGTATTTCTAAACATATAACTACTTTACTAAAACTTATACATTTCATTATAAATATGTTTTATCAATGTGAAAATATTATTAATAACATTTAAAATTAATTATTACTATTTATATTTCTATATTTAGTCTATATGTTATATATACATCATTTAAATAAATTTAATTTTCTTGTTATCCAGAAACTTGATATTTCATGTTATGCCATCCAAATTATGGTTGTATGAAACACAAGATATCGAAGAAAATATACCATGAAATATTTTGGTCTTTAATTATACCTTCCTTAAGTAAATTTAATCCTCAAAATTTATTCTCAGAATTGAAATATCTGTGTTGGACTTTTTGAAATATATTTTTTGAAATCCCACATCGAAGATTTATTAATGCGACCTCCGAATTAAAATAAAGAATGTGAATGAGAAAGGTCACCAAATATAACACATACTTGGGATACATGTAAGAGAACATGGAAATGAATGAAAATTCAAATAATCATGTTCTGATGGAGAGTTATAGATAACCTGATGAAGATAAAGTTAACAATAACAAAGATATAAATCCATGCTGACCTAAAGGAATATTTTATTAAATTTAAAAAATAATAGGATATAATTTTTGGTTTCATGATCCCTTACCTAGAGTGGATGAATTATTTTCCTATTCATAAAAGAACCTAATTGATTTCATTCCATTTCATAAGCTTAATTTCATTATTTTGTTGTGCATTTATCTATTTTCACTTCATCCATTACACTTGGAAATGAATGTTCAAATTGTAATTTTCATTCCTGAAGCTCTTTTTGTAAATCATATGGTCCGCAAGAATTTCCAAAATCATCTAAATATTTATTAAAACCATAATGTTTAGACCAATGAATCCATTAAATCATTATTTTACCAAAAAATACTATATAAATTGATAAAATTAATCCATTAAATCCTTAAGACTCAACCAAAACACTTCCATCCAAATTCACTATACAAGGATTCATGATATTTCAAAAATAAATCATAACATATGAATCCCCAAACACTGTAATTTAGTATGTTTTATCACACAACAAATAATTTATCACCTTTAAAAACCATAATAAAAATCATCATGCCTCTATGTATTTAAATAATAAGTACAACAACACAATATTTTTATATCACATAATTTTTATAAATATAATATCATAAAATAATTCCTGAAAAAAATATAATCACATTAATTATTACACATTGACTATAGTAATAACAAATTATGGAGCATGATCCATTTTATTCTTTTAATCCATATTTCCTTAATGATTTGGATATTCATTTTCAAAAAGTCCGATATCATTACAATTCTAGCATTGCACAATTGTAGCTTGTTTATTTTCATTACCACCTTGCACATTATAGACTTTCTCACCACACTTGAAACATTCACATTTTCATATTAAGAAGGACCTATGATGTTTCTATTCACAATTTTCACATTTGAAAAAAATAATTCGTTCCATTCTTCCCATTATCTGTCTTTTTCTCCACCAATATCTTCTTATCTATATTTACTATAAATTCCAGAGACATATAGAATTTATTTTCCATTTTAATAGAACACAACACTGAATATTTGTATGGTCTGAAAGATTATGTTACCAATTCCCAGGAGTGGAATGGTTTTAACCCTTAAATTAATCGATCAATCTTACTTCATGGCTTACATTTGTAGTTTTCAGTAATCCTTGAAAACATTTTGATGATAGTGGCTTAATTTTCAGCATTCTCATCCTCCTTTTTCCTCAGGCTCATAAAATCAATTTCCATATTAGATATATGTTCAAAAGGGAATTATTTTTATATGAAAATATATTTATAATACCTCCATTAAAAATTTAATACTTCTTCATCAACATTCTTATTTTTAATTAATTAAAACCATTTATCAGCATCTCCTATGAGATTGTGAACAATAATGATAACTTTTTGACTTTCAGTACTTCCCAAAGAAGGATTTTTTTCTCTATGGAACTTATCCATTTATCATATAAACATGTATTTATAGTACCTTTTAATGTTACATGTTATTTTCTCATTATGATCTCTAACATTAATCCTCTGAATTATGGATTAGGGTCTTCATATATGTAATGTTATTATTCATATCCTGGGTCAGTTATACCAGAATGGTTACATGATGTTCCACACTAGTTGTATCTCCAACTCCACAATAATTATCTTATATACTAGGTAAATCCCTACATAGATTACAAGTATTGATAAGTTTTCCAATAATTACACAAGGTGCCATTTCTAACTAATGGAATACACTATAGTAGGTTATCAATCATAATTCATAATTCCAAACTCGTAAAATAATTATCATAAATTGAATTATTTATGCATATCTAATGAATAATCATAGAAATAGTTTCCTTAAGGACATAATAAATCATTAATACATTTTAATGGTTTGTAATGAAAATTTTAATTATCATATGCATATACCCATGGAGTTTCAAACTATGTGTGCATTAAGGCCCATGCTCGTGTATCATGTTACCCTATTTCCGGCTCAAAACACTCTTTCAGTGTTTTTAATTATTATATCATATGTAACAGAACGACGTCCACATTAAATATCCATAAAGGGATGAATTTCTTCGAAAATACATACAATTTTTTTTGAGAAATATTTTACTATGTTTTTATATACTTATTGTGAATGCCTATTTTACGGTTATGATCCTTAATCCAAGCATTTTAAATCAAATTTCCATTGTTTTTTCCAAACATCCTCTATTACCAAATGTAATGCCCGAACACCGGTTAACCATATTTTATGCATTATTTTAATAAATTAGTATGATTTTAAAGAATCAAATCCTTAAGGACTAATCAGTTTAGTCGTCTCGGAAAATTGTTTATATATGTGAAATTTACATTACAATTAAAAGCATAAAATATAACATAAATAATCCATCGATAACACAATTATAATCTTAGAATAACCCAACATATCAATAATTATAAATTTCCTAGAATCCTATTAAAATAAAATTCATGAAATTTGTGATCTCATATGCTCAATAAGGATAAAATATTCATCCAAATATTTAATAAATAAGATTAAACTTTACGGAATGGTATGTAACTAAAGAAAAACCCTTTTAAACATTACCTTAAACATAATATGGAAAGTATAAATTAAATAATCCCATTTATATATTCACATGGATATTATACGACATCAATAATCACATGTAATATTATTAAAAAGTCTCATAATGAGGGAATGCATAATGATGGAAATATGAAATTTACCATCAGGGCCTTGACCGGGACAACTCATAATATACCGTTAATTCCTCATCCAAATCCATATCTGAATATAAATGTGAAATTTGTTAGCCATGTTGATATCCAGTTTGTCTAATGAGACCTACCAATGCATCGAGGGCCATAGTAGGACCCACTGATCATTTTGTATGTTTAATGAATTCTTCTTATGAAAAGTGTGAAACATATAATAAAACTTCATATTAAAACTATAATACAAAATGTTAATGAATTAACCATAAACCATGAATGGTATCAAAATAGAGCATCCACAGTCAATCATATCATAATACCTTAGATAAAATTTGTTATATTTTATAATAATAAATAATCCTCAATTATGCACAAAATCCATTAATAAATTTTGACATAGATGACCACATTCTAATTAATACATTAATATATATTGAGAAATGTTCAACATTTTTATTGAAATCATTTATTCATAATTTTTTTCCCTTTATCAAAGAATACATTTAAAAAGTGATTTTTGAATCAAAGATTACCATACAAATGTTAATGTTTTAAAAGGAACTAAAATTTAAAAATATTTAAGTCTATATAAATAAATCATTAAAACCATTTTGAAAACATGTACATTCATGTGAATGATTTAGAATATTAAATATTTAAGATATTTTTAACAATGGTTCAGTTAAATATTCCAATAAAAAAAACCTAAAAAATATTCCTTTTGAATATATTTTAATGAAATTTAAAATTTAAATAAAATTTCCATTATAATACTTTATATATATATAAACTAATTTTAATTAAAATATCAAGAATATTGAAATGGAGAGAGGATTTATTTTGTAAACATTCAAAGTGTCCCATAACACATTGAACATTAAAATAATAAGGCTAAAATCATAACAAGAATCATTAAATTACATGATGATAAAATTATCCAGGATATGATATGTAATAGGGGAATTACATACACCACACACTAGAAATAGGTTGTGAACATGGATTATATCTCACTAAAATTAGAAGTGAGATGAAATTCCATTACCTTAGGTCAGGTACTCTTCATACATGTTAAAAACTATGGTATAATGGTTTTAAACATATTATAAGATTCTAAAAAAATTCTTAATTATATTTAAGATATAATATATAATTTATTTATGATTTTATATTTTCCATTGATTAATAATTTCCATTTAAAAGAAACAATTCAGTTAGTAATATCTTTCTTTATCCCACATGTTTTGATTTTTTATTCTTGATCATATTACATAGATCATGATTTACCTAACTCAAGAATGTATAACATGATTTATATATCCTATATATTATGAATATATATATATAATAGATAGATATATGAAATAGAATACACCATTCATAGAGATGAGAGGTCATACGTACGCCTGAACACTATTTCTGTTTTCTTATCATATTGATTGAAAGTAAGTGAATGTCATATATTTACATAAATACAAATATATATATACGTTATAAATGTATCATAATTATGTCATATTTTTCTATTTATTCATAATATATATATTTTTAATCATTATTGGATTGCGAATTTGGATGATGAATCTCACCGCATTGTGGATACGGTAAGTCGAATGTACAGAAAAAGGATGGTATAATATCATTAATGGTTATGTATAATTGGCGTGGATGGAATATTAATTTTAATGAAAAAATATCATTTTTTATTTTTTATTTTAATCCATTATATTCATCCTTATACCCATATAAATAATGGGTTCATTAAAACTGGTTTTCACTACGGTGTAGAGATAGTAATTCGTATGTACACACGCATTGTGATATTGTTTTCGTATGATGGGTAAATGAATGAATATGGATGTATCATTATAATTAAAAAATAATATATATATTTTTAATCATTATTGGATTGCGAATTTGGATGATGAATCTCACCACATTGTGGATACGGTAAGTCGAATGTACAGACAAGGGATGATATAATATCATTAATGGTTATGTATAATTTGCGTGGATGGAATATTAATTTTAATGAAAAAATATCATTTTTATTTATTATTTTAATCCATTATATTCATCCTTATACCCATATAAATAATGGGTTCATTAAAACTGGTTTTCACTACGGTGTAGATATAGTAATTCGTATGTACGCACGCATTGTGATATTGTTTTCGTATGATGGGTAAATGAATGAATATGGATGTATCATTATAATTAAAAAATATCATAATATATTATATTATAGGGTTATTTTATAGTATGTAAACCACATAGGATGAGGATGTAGATGAAGAAATGAAATTTAATTGAATTGGTAAAACAATTACCTCTTCTTCGAGTGACTCCTTTTGATTTTCACAAAAGGACTACATAGGTTTGCTTTAATCCAAAATTACAGACTCTTGGAAGAATCTATAGAGGTTCGAAGAAGAAATATATAGGTTTTGGCAAAGTGAAAGTGATTATTGGTGTAAATTAAATTGAAGGAGAAGTCTCCATTTATAAGAGAGATGAGGGGCACTTTTAGAAGATTATAAAATATTAATTTATTATACATTTATTTTCAGTATAAAATAGGCCCAATGTGATATATTTATAATATAAAACGATTATGGGTCTAAATCACATCAACCAATTAATTTTGGACATGTTTAGGTCATAAATTATACCTTATCTTTTGGATTTAACCATTGGTTAAACAATTTAACTCATGCTGTGTCTTCTTGTATTTTTATACTATATGGTTAATATATTTAAAAAAATTACCAAAAGTACCCATATTGGATAATTATTATTATATTAGACATTATCAAATCTATTTGGTAGAACATTAGATTTTTAAAAATTTTATATCATTTAATAAAATCAAACATATTTTAAAATATACTTTTTGTCAATTTTAATTATATTCAATATTTTCAATTTTAAAAATATCAAACCAACCTGATAACATAAAACAAAAGAATAAAATTTCTAATAAAAATATCTATTTCATCTATAAAATTATTTTACATTAATAAGTAATTGAAATTATATTTAATTTAAAAAATATGTTACCATTTATTTGTTATCTTAATTAATTAAACAATTTCTTTATCAGATTTGTTTCTTATTAAAATTAGATATTTAATATATAAAAATTAAAAATAATTTATAATGATTTTGATAAATTTCATAGATTTCTATATTAAATTTATATTCAACCATGTCACTTATATAACATCATATTAAAAATAAAATAGTTATTAATATTTTAATATAACATTTTTAACTCTACATTAAATAAAAAAGAATTTCCTATTCTAATTGAAAAGGCTTGAAAAATCATATTACAAAAGTAAGGATAATTTTGGTCTAAAAATACTTATCCAATAAAATTATAACAAGTGTTAGTTTAATTTTAATATTATTTTTAACTTAAATTATAATATTTACCATTAACAATAGTAAATAAAATTAAAATGTTACTCTTCTCTAAAAAATATTTTGATCCCATTGGACCAAATACTTCTAAATAATTACAACCATGTATTTATGTATTTTGAAATTCATTTTGTAGAAGTAGTAAAATTACATTTAATGGTAATATGAAAATTTGGTTATAAGGCGGGTAAAAAGATGTATAACATGTTCAATGAAATTTATTTGTAATTCTAATATATAAATTATTACAATGACCTAAATTGGGTTAATATATTTATTATTTATATATTTTTAATTTATATTCAATTTATTTAAAATAAAAATGTGAATGAAAAAGTTATTTTTTATCAAAAATTTGATGTTATTATCTAGTCAACAAAAATTAAATATTTTCAAAAAATACAAAAAATTATCCCTAAGACAATTTTTATCATATGAATTTTGAAAATAATCATATTTCATCTAATTCAATATCTACAAGAATTTTATTTTGATTTTAATATTAATTACAAAATGACATAAAAAGTAGTTCTTTTCAAAAAATCGTATTTCATAACATATAACTACATTACCGAAACATATATATTTCCATATAAATATGTTTTATTTTGGTGAAAACATTTTTAATAATATTTTAAAAGTATTTATTAATTTTTATATTACTATAATTAACAGATAAGTTATTAATATATTACTGTAATATTTTTATCATTATTCTGTTTTTTTGTAGAAACTCAATTTTAAATGATCCGCAAGCCATGTCATTAATACGTGCAACAAAATCTATCAAAGATAATGTACCATGTAATATTGGTGGGTTAACAATCAGTGTATCATTATTGTATAAAAATAAATACATTTTTATATAGAGGAATAAGTTTAGATATATGATTGTGAAGATGAAGATAAATATAATAACTTGTAATATGTAAAATACCAAATATGAAATCATGTAAGCATTTATATATGGAGTTTCATAATATATGCCTCTTATTGGTGGAAGGTGAGACAATAAATAATAGTAAAAGTATATTAAAATGAAAAAATCCCAAATGGAGAACTATATAAGCACCAATAGATTTTGTGAAATATAGTTATCCTAAGCTCCCATGTAAAAATGAATGGCACGAGAACAATCCATAACCTGAACTATTATGAATGAGGTCTTTTATGGCACACCAATGATATGGAGGTCCCAAAAGGCTGTGAGATATACTAAATAGGAAACCACCAATACTTTATAATGAGTAATTCAATCCATTAATATAAAATACATTATTCTGAATGTTTGATAAATAATGAAATGAATAAATAAATAAATAAAATTAAACAGGTTGGCTCAGTTTCCTCAATGAGAGCGGGAAAACTATAACTTCTTCGGCCTATGTAGGAATTAATTTGAACAGAACCTTATTTATATATATATGATAATGTTTATATATATATATACATAAAAAATAAAAAAATTAAAAAAAGAAAATGATGTTATGTTGATAGTGGTAACATCATCCTAAGACCCATGGTTATAATCTCATTCCTAAAAAATAGAGGGTTTCTAAAACCAGAGAGAAAAATATAAAGAATAACAAATATCATGATATAAGTATAATAGAAGGTTAGGTAACTGAGGTACATAGCTTATGAATCCTATAATAATAGTTATCATACTAGGATATCACTTATCATATATAATAATAAAAAAACATTAAAGTAAATCATTTTTCATATGATCCTATCAAAGTAATTCCTACATGGGAATCAATGTATCACTCAATTAATATGTAAAAAACTCACCTTATGAGCCTGTCTATGGAATTATTATATGGGAATCAAAGTATCACTCAAGGGATTGCATACAGGTATAACCCACTGAACATGTATTGGGTATACCATACGGGAACCATGTATCGCTCATAGGATAATACATAAGCATCCTCCCACTTTGATCATCTAAGGTAATACACTGGGGAATCAAGTATCTCTCATGATTATAGTTATATATTTTCTAATCTATACAATACAAGGTACTATAAATAGTGGAAAAATTTACACTCCCATTGTACCATAATAAATGTAACCTATGAGGATGCCCTTGGATTTCTGTAAATATGAATCCCAGGTAAATATCAGGGAATTATATAGTCTCAAAAACCTATGAGACAATCAATGAAATTCTAAAAATAAAAACCCGAGTATCTCACAAAGAATTCATAATTCCTTTAAATTTATAAAATGAGGAAGGCCTTGTTTATAAACATGGAATATCACCTACTATATATACATTAAGAGGCCCACAATCATTTTCCATTTCAATTAAAGAATAATAAAATAACTATACTTAAACATTAAATATATAATTTATAAAATTCAATTACTATACCATGATTTAAATAAAAATAAAAAAATGGATTACTACAATGGTCTTACAATTCACTTTTTAATTATTATTCATTATACATTTTAAACATATCCCAAATCAAAAACCCTTATGATGAATATTTTTCAAATGTGTGTAATATGGTAGAGAATTTTATAAATTTTATACCTATATAAATCCATTTAGTGACTCTATTATGATTTTATAACATAGTTCACCCCAAAAGGCGGTTTTATTATAAAAAAAGTAGCATAATTAATAAGGAATTTTAAGAAAACCCACAACGGGGGTGGTAAGCATTGAGGTAAGAAACCTGAAATGATGAAATTTAATGGAAACTTTTATATTGTTCTTGGAATATGGGTCTACATCCTGAATATCACCATATATTGGTATCACATTAAAATAATACTATGTTAAATAATATCATAAATTATAAATCAATGAATCATTTATGGGAAACATATATACAACCTAAAATTTACAACAAATGATCAACTCATTCATTTTTAGGGATTAAATTTTTCCTCTTCGAGTGGAATATAGTAATCCTACAAACTACATGAAAATAATACGAAGTATATCATATAAAAATACCACAAAATCATTTTTTTAACAAACCACTTTTTGGTGAAGTGAGAATCTCACAGCCAAATTCACCCATAAAAAACCATCACTAAAGTAGAAATCAATGTTCATAGATATGACAATAAAGTAAAAAGCCTCGAGGCCACCATAAAATCAATGCATCAAACCACCAAACACCATAGGAGATTCAAAATTCAAATTGAAACATTAAAACAAAGCACTGTTACACAGCATAGGTAAACAGAATCTCTGATCGTATGGGTAGTTGGAACCTCAATCATCAAACAAACAAATACCCTAAACTCATCACCCCCTCATCGTAGTTAAATGTCATTTCCATGGATCAAAAACTCTAGAAAAGAATCAGAATCACGAAATAGAATTTCATCTACTTAGACCAACCATCGAGCCTTTGGGAACCACAAAAACCCATCGAGAACCAGCCATGAAGACCCAAGAATCATTACAAAAATATGATCCAGAGACCCGGAAGACCACCAAACATGACTTCACCACGAACCCAAAAAATGAGAAGGGGTATGATCAAAACTACCACATATTGGTAGCAGACAAGAAAAACTCTTTGAAACTCTGAAAAAAAAATCAGATCACAATGAGGTCGAAGACAAGCCGAACCACAGAATAAAAAGCAAGAGCAAAACCATATGAAGAAGACCCCACACATTGATGGCGAACCACCCACACCAACACTACCCCAAGATACCACAATCACATTTTTATGAGACTAAGATAGGGTCTAAAACAAAGGGGTTAAAAGAAAGAGCACAGGAATGGGATTGCATGATGACATGGGAGGTGACGCCAAACGACACCTCCCACATGATCCAGACCACCGAGGCATAATTGAAGCAAACCATCATGGGGTTTCGAATTGATGGGTTAGACGATAAGGGTTGTGAAGGGAGCGTTCATGGAATGAAACCAATGAGATCGATATGAGTGGGAACCCAAAATGACAGGGGAAAGAGGGATGTGGAGAGGAATCACAGAGATGCAACGTACACCGTCAGTGGGATGATGATGGATAAGAAAGACGGGAAGGGGAAGAGATTATAAGTGCCATCAATGGAGACATAAAGTGATTCATGAGGAAACCCTAGCAGATTCCAAGCAGAGAGAGAGAGAGGGAGAACTTGCAGAGTGTATTGCCATCCATAGAAAAATAACATTAATGAATTAAAATCGAATAGAGTTATAAAATAAGTGGATTTTTAGAATCACTGATTCTTTTCCAATGTGATGAACATCACATAAAATAGAGTTCGCATAGTGGTCACCTATCCATGGAAGGAGTATAGGAGGAGGAGCCTCATTGAGGGGATTTTATGAGTGGAGAAGAACTATAAATAATATAAGGGTAAAATCACAAAATCCACACATGAAATAAAATATTTATTTTGTCATATAGTTTGGTGAATCATGTTCCATCCTTGAACACCCCAGTTCCCATGTTACAAGTCCTTCTCACGGCCAGCTTCCCAGTCTAACAAACTATGTGCAAAAAATGAGTTTCCCACTATCCGTGTGAAAACTAACATTCACATCTAGTCACATGGTTTAAAAAACTAACTGTATCCTGTACATGGTCACCTTTCCCTCCCAAACAACCCCACATGTTCACCCTCACAGTTTAACAAACAATGAGATATACTTGTGCACCTAATGTATCCCCTCTCAAAATCATTATCCAAACCTCGATGCTCAAGAATATAACCAATGACCCTGAGAGACATTCTGGGATTGAAGACACTTTAAAAAATAATATATTTAAATGTTCTATTTATTTTATTTACATTCTTAATCCCAATTTAAAAATTTATCCATCCATCAAGTAGAATGTTTCCAATTCTCTTAAAAATTCCACCATGTTCAAGAAATTGGACACAACAATGATATTATATTCCATGTTGAAGAATATGTTTTTGGGAAACTCACATAGAGAATAATTTTCCAACCATGATAGATGCACCAAAATGTAAATATATCCTCCATATATATTATTATGGGACCACATAATGAAATATTTTGAAGAGTTCTTCATATAGTGGTTTGTTTGGTAGAATGTCATATAATTAAAAAAACATATTTGGTGATGAAACATTACCAAAAACAACATATAAATGTGTCAAAACCATTATTCAAATTTTAGGTGACTTAGTACTGTATTAAAAGAAAACTATGGAATATAGTTTTTACTGGATCTACTCTAATATTTTTAAAACATCATCACATTTTTGTGGTATTTATTTCTCAAGTAAAATTGGCTGAATATTAAAATAAAGTAGTGCATTGGTCTGAGGAAAAATATGTAATCATATATTCTCATTAATAAATGTTTCCCACAATTTTAAATATGATTCTTGTACATGAACGAAATAATGTTTTGAAACAAAAAAAGATCTAAATGGATGAAACTGATTCCTTATCTGAATAGAGATTTAGGAAACATGATGAAATATGAAGATATTTATCATTAAAAATTAAGTTTGTTCAAGTCTAATATTGTATATGTGGGTATGTTCTCATAAAAAATTCCCATAAACTGCACATAAATACCATTATTAAAATATTACTAGGAAGGGATATTTTACACCATTATATTGGGTTAATGATGGTAAAAATAATATTCATGAACATAAATTTTTTCATGATTTTATAGGGAATTTAGAATACAATCAGAAACATATTAATGAAACATAGAGTCTATATATGTTCAATGTTGATATCCATTGATGGTACTCTGAGTAAAAATTAAGAGATAAAGCGATCCTCAAAATAAGAATCTACAAGAGATCAATGTGATTTGGAAGGAAAGGTATGATCATCCCTATATATATTGTCACCTTCTACATCATTGTCCAAATATGATCTATTACCAATTGACATGAACATCTTCTAAACCTAACATAATTTCAATATGTGCCTATATCTCTATCAGGGATGTAAATTCAAAATACCGCATATTTACTTAATCTAGAACCTACAATAATATTTCTTGTGTAAAGACACAAAATTCCCATACATATAGATTACATAATTTTAGATAAATATTAAATACATTACAAAAGTACATGCTCATGGACCATATTGGTTTATTTTCATTAGATAATAGATATAAAATATTCATATTTTATGAATGATCTAATACATTTACCATAAATATCATGCCATATTGTACACTTCATTGATATTACAAACATAAATCCATTTTCCATAACATAGGGAAATGAAACATCACAAAGTGCGCGGTCATAAGATTAGTAAGTATAAAAAAGATATATATAAATACTAAAAGAGTAAATGAGTATGAGAATATGATAATAGCATTTTAAAGACATAGCATACATTTCTTAGATCATAAATATTAGTTATGTAATATATCATGGTAGTTCAAAATTCATGAATCATAATGGAATCAAAGATCATGAACCATGACAATATAAAATTCTAATAAATACATTTCAATATTCATGTACATAGATAAAAACCAATTCCTATGTAATCCATGATCCTTACAAAAACAATTTTATTGGACAAGGTTTAATCCCCATACCATCATAGTAATCAAGGATCACTCTCAAGACTATCATAGAGCATATAGTCCCTTACTAAACAGGGTTATCCCCCATACCAGTACTATTTATCTATTGATTTATCAATCTTTAACCCAATTCATTGAAAGTAGATATATGTCCTACCCATCAAATAAAAATAATAATATATATGTCTCCCAAAAGATCATAATAAATTAATCATATCATAACCCATTAAAGGAAAGGGGATTTATAAATATTTCACTATAATAGAATCCTGGAAAAGAAATTGGTTTCTTAAATAGTCCATCACAATAGAACCCACAAAAAGGAATTGGTTTCAAAATCATTTTGTCAAAGAATAATATTTTTAATAGTAATGTCTTCTTAAAACATCCATAATTTTATTATATCATAACTCATGGTAAAATAAATAGGTTTCATAGTAATTTTCCATGGTATATCCCATAAATGGGAAGTAGGTTTCATAAAAATTTGGTAATCATAAATATGAATAATTCATAATATTTTTAAGACTATTATCATTGGATCGTATCTCTAGTAAACAATAGATCACATCCAAAGAATTCTTCAAATATGGAAAATTATTTTGAAATATTACACATATAATTTATTGAGGAAAATATCATTTCCACTTGGGAATTTTTTTTAAAACGTAAAATATTTTCAAAGCAATTATAATTTAATATAACTTTTGTTACTTATTGATGAAGTCGTTAAGATCATTGAAATATTTTCTGGTGAAAATTACACTTTAGACACTAAATAGATTTTCAAAAAATATAGAAATTTTCTAAATCATTTTTTTAAATATTACCATTTAATTTGAGAATATATTTTTTAGAATAATGAGTGGTCATGATTGTGAAAAATACTATTCATTTTGTGCA
Source organism: Viscum album (assembly GCA_963277665.1). NCBI lineage: Eukaryota > Viridiplantae > Streptophyta > Magnoliopsida > Santalales > Viscaceae > Viscum > Viscum album. Next base: position 1,531,707,068 of record OY728151.1, read on the forward strand.
CCTTAAAGCCACACAATATTTAACATTTTCTGTAAAATCCAAACATTTCTTATTTGAAAAATGAATGAAATATTACATTGTAATAATTTTCCAAAAAAGTAAAAAATGGTTAAAATTGAATTTAATAAATCATTTGGATATGTGGTAAATATTTTTGAATATATTTTTTGAAAGCATGTGCTTGGAATAAAAAGTGTTTTAAACTACAGAGAGAAAACGATGATTTTTCCTAGAAACATTCTTTTGAACTATTTAGAACATAATGGGATAAAATTAATATTAAAATATTCTATAGATATATATCAGAGTAGGAAATTTGTAGAATCCTAATAATATATATTCTAGATAAACATTGGGATTGTATGAAAAAACAATTACCAAATTTGTAACATTGAATCATTATACACCATGAAATAATGATCCTAAAGAGGATATGTAAATAAAAATAATATTTTTATTTATGATTATAAAATTTATTCAGGGAACTTATATAAACCACACAAAATTAACATCTTATAAATATGGCATATGTCTCAAAAAAATATTACTATGATGAAGATACATTGGCTTAATTCTCGACTTCCTTCGCACACGTACAAAAATCATGAATGATAAATACATTTTAATAATAAATCCATTATAGAACCTTAATTATATATATATATATATCATAACTATAATTTACTAGAAATTAAATATAATTTTTTTAATTATATGGAATTATTTGGAGACTGTGAAATCTGACAGTGCGTGATTCCGAGGACCGGAGTGCCTGAAATGAAACGTAGAAGGTTAGTTAAGGATTAATTAGCACACATATGTTTCTTTCTTGAAAAAGTGGAATAAATCGTAAACTGTTACATTGATCAGAAATATGAGGGCACTGTTGTGCTCAAAATGGTGTGTTTACCCTATGCACGACTTATGTTTAGTGGGCACATGGCTCCTGTGAGAAAACCCAAAAATGGCATAACCATAAATAAAATATTTAAATAAAGTTATTTTATTTTTCAAATTCATATAACTCACAAATGGTAACTCGGATTAAAAATCTGATTCCAACACTAAACATGTGAGGGTATTCTCTCATTCAAAAGATACTAACATTGTTAGGAACATGCCAAAGTGAAAGTTAGTTTTTGGCCATAAATAAAATAATTAAGTGACAATTATTTTATTGTAAAATTAATAACCTCTAAACCGTAACTCGGATTAAAAATCCCAAAGTTCCATTGGGTTATTTGGGGATTGTTTCACTTATTAAGAGCCTAACCTCAACTGACACGAGTCGAGGGTGAATGTTGATAATTTTCTGAACTTTTTTTCGGGTACATTCAGTAAATGCATGATCAGAATTTTCAAACTTTTGAAACATCGCTCGGATTAAAAATATGAGAGCAACATTGAATCCATACCATTGAGATTCACTTAAGGGTGGTATTACTTTGACCACAGTAGTTCCAGAGAAAAAGTCAATATTTGTATGTTTTTGAAAAAAATAAAATAAAATAATTTTTTTTATTTCATAAACCACCAACGGACAAGTGATGGTGGGACCAATGATGTTTCAAGCCGTTAAATTTATTGACCTATCAATCCTAGTAACTACATAATTATAGAATTTGGGATTATTCCTAATAAATGAACTCCCATTAATTCCCAACACCGTTAGAAACCCCCTCTTATTTATATAGAGCTTGGGGAGACGAGTCGACACAGATTTTCCATGCAACGAAGTGCTGAAGGAGTGTCACGGCATCGAGCCCTTGGAAGATGGAGCCGGTTCCAGTGAGTGGTGGTGATTGACACCAAAACCATGAATGAGGATCAATGATCAATCAACTTTATTGGAGGCTATTGTGGGAACGACAAACACCGACCCACATTCTCAACCACCGGCATTTCTCCATTGTTCACGAAGAAAGGGTTTTATTATTGTTTGAATTTACTTTATTGATTTTTCATATCCCAAATTAACGACGACGATGGAAAAACAAACATGCCCATCATCCCGCACATAAACATTGCACTACTTTTTTTTATTATCACTGCGTTCTTCATGCGTACTTCAATGAAAATTATTTATTGATCCTGGAAACCCGGAGGTTTACTAAGCACAATAAATGGAGACAGAGCCCTCGACGCAAGGATCACGAATATGAGATTGTTTAATATTTTTGGGGTTGAAATGAAGCCTCAATATCCCACGGAATATGGGGATGTCCGACACCCATCCGTCCGTGAGGGAAGATTGGGCAGCGCGTGTCCACGCTGCCGGTTGAGCAGGAGGTCGCGGCCCTCTGGCCACAATGGAGCTGGTCCGGGACCGACATCCGACCGACTGTGCAGCGGAGTGGCAGCGTGCGCCCGCGTCGCCGGTGGAGTAGGAGGCCGGGGCCACCGGGCTGAGGCAGAGTACGAAGGTAATAGGAATCTTGTCGGCTGCGGCGGAGCAGTTGCATGTGACCATGCTATTGGGAGGAATTCCGGAAGACCTTTCATCTGGCTGCACTGCGTCGAGCTGGACCCCTCCATAGGGTCCTGCATGCCACGCAGCCGAATGGTCCGATGGACCATTCAAGAAAACCGGAAGGGGGTGATTCCTCTTATATGATAGCTCAGGCATACCACACCACGCTAGAGGGCCACGCTGGGCCTCCCCCTTCACAGGTCGGGCCTGTTGAGGCCCAGTCCAACTAAGCTGGACCGAGGGTGGGTCGGTCCGACCGAGTCGGACCCAACCCCATTTTTCATTTTTGGTCGTAACATGTGATCCATGCATCCGTTTTAAGAACCGTCTATGGTATTAGAATCCTTGGATAGAGAAAATCCTTTTGGTATACTCCAATTTAGATTTGAATAATGATGGAGTACATCGGGGTTGGATCAAACCTCAAATCCAACTGAGCCCTCAGAGCAGAAACACTAATAATTTACAGACCAAGTATCTGATTGATGAACCATCTATTGCATAGGGTCCCTTATGATGTGCCGAACTTTGTGATACATCTCAGTGAGACTTGTTGGATGTTGAGTTATGGCCTGTATCTCGAGGGATAGAACCTATGGAACTCGAGCGCACCGGTTGCGATGAATCCACTACCTAGAAGTGAGGCTAAGGTTGGAGATGGATAATACAGAGGTTTGAAATCAATCAACTTTGGGTGGTTCAGATCCTCTATGGGTCATTTTAGGGTTAGTACCTTTCGATATTATGTGGTTTAGTGCTTAAAAATCTTATCTGGGTCAGTGAATGCTGATCCTCTGTGTGTCAGCGGTTAGCGACCATTTGTGGTTCAGTGTATACCGATCCTCTGTGGCACATATCCTATGTGGGTTCTCACGTAACAATCATGTGTGGGTCAGCACATACCGATCCTGTGTGGGTCATATCCTATGTGAGTCATCTCAGGGGTTAGTACCTATCGATCCTATGTGGGTCAGACTCAGTATAATCAATAGTAGTGGCTTTTTAATGAATAAGATGATCTAGCTATGCGACATATCATCTTTTACTTATATACTTCACCGAAAACCAAGTTTGAGCTGATAATCTGATTGAACTAAGACTTTTACCTTCATGGAACTATCATTGTGGTGATACCTCTGTGGTACCTTTCCCTTCGTGGTACTAGCTTCATGGTGATAATTGTGTGGTGCTTTTACCTACGTGGGGTAACCATCATAGTGTTAACTGTGTAATAGTTTTACCTTCACAATGTTACTATTGTGGTATTCTTCCCACATGTATGAGATGAGTATATCATGAAAAAATACGTGTACATATGGGAATATACCTAAGTAGAGTTTATGTCTTGCTTTGTGGCTTTATATTGGGAAAATTCAAGAGACCTATGGTGTCATGGGGTCCCTACTGAGTATTGTTATACTCACCCCTACACGGGCTTCACCCGCATCTTGTTGTATCTTGTGCAGACGATATAAAACATTGATCAAGGCTAAGGGAGCAAAGAATGGAATGTGCACAGAGGTGGACCTTTTAGAGTGACTTGGTGTGGATGAGATAGACGAACATGGAGTGCTGAGGAGGCGATCTGTACCTATACTTCATGTAGGAACCTAAGAGGATGACCCATTAGTTGTTTTCCTTTTTCATTCAGTTGTATATTATTTTTTTGTACTTGTACCTTTACATTTGGGCTTGTATTTCAGCCCCTTTTACATTTAGAACTCTTTTACAACAACAATTTACTTCAAATATTCTTCTTGTGGAGTTCCTAGACCATGGGTTTGTACAAGATTAAAGGAAATTCCATCTCATTTTTGGAAGTAAGTCTTTTGGTCCGAGTCGCTAACCCCTAGCCTATGGAAGCTGGGCTTGTGGTAGTCCTGACACAAGCCCCGAGTGACAGGTCGTGACAAATTGGTATCATAGGAGTTTAGTTCTACTTAAGAACTATGATTCTGATCTTTTCAATGTATCAACAGTGTTATGTGTTATGAGTGTGAGTTTCAGTTCAGGGAGACTAGTGTTTGTGTGGCTGCCTACATATCCATACACAAGGACCCTGAGTTCTAATTTCTGACTCAGTACACGAAAAAAATGATTCCGCGTGTTTTGAAAAGTTTTCCATTCGATTTCTATATGTCATCTCATCAGTTATAACTTAATTTTCATGGTACACCTGTTCCTTATTAGGGGTTCAATCCATAGATAGGGTGCTAGGATTCACGAGAGAGTAAGTGAAGATGGCCCACCAAGCGATGAGGCCTCGATGTAGGGCCCTCTTGCAGCGTTAGCACCATTAGGTGGTGTAGCATCCACACCACTACCTATTGGCAGCCGTTACCAACAACTCCACAATTAGAGGATGCATAATGACTGAGCGCGTTGCTTGAGTTCCAGCGGCAGTGGCCTCTGAGGATTCAAGGCGAGATAGATTTTTAGGCATCTGAGGACTGGATGAAGGCTATGGCTAGTGTTTTCTGCCCAATAGAGACAGTAGTAGTGCAGTTGGTGGTCTTTGCATCAAGACATTTCTAGTGAGTGACCATGAGGATGGTTCACATAGTGATGAGGCATTAGTACATGGATTGTTTCCCAAGATACATTCGGTTAGTGTGTCATCTATATCACTACCCATTGGGAAATAGTAACAACTGGCGGTACTGGAAGAGGACACATTTAGGCTTTGCGCCTTACATGAATTTCAGCATCAGATACCCCTCATATTCTGTGGTGATAAAGATTCACAGGCAGCTAATGACTACCTTGAGGAAGTGGCTAAGAATTCCCTAGATCTTATATAACTTCTTCAGGATGACATGTATGTAGCTGAGTATTCATCGAGGTGTACCATCCAATCATAGTACTTGGTGAACACGATGCGGTCAGTGATTCGGGGTTCAGAATTCCGAGCGAGCTGTGTTCAAGGAAATTCAATAAATCATTATTCCTCAAGGCATTCCTACCTATGTTAGGGTTCTAGAGAGAACCTATGGGGTTGAATGTTCTTTGGATGAACAGATAGAGTCAGTGAATTTTAGTAGTGGGAAAGTAGAGAACTGGCGCTAGTCTCAAAGACTTGGGCATGTAAAAAAGATTCGGGAAGAAGATGTTTTTGGGAAGATGAATCTTCAGGGCTACAGACGTGGAACCAAAGCTAGAGTTGAAGCATGAGGTTGTGTATATTTCAACATGTTACAACTACCCCCCATTCTGTTCCCCACATGGCTCATGGAGTTGGAGGGAAGGACAGAGGAGTAGTTTCATACAATCAAGGAGTGTGACCCAAGGGCTCTAGTAATGATTCAAGTTAAGGTTTGAGTCTTCTACTCACTGTCGTGTCAATAGACATAATTACCAATCATTCCAACATTCCATGAATCTTGTAAAAAACCTAGAGATTTCTGTTAAGCCATTTGCTTAACCCCCACGTCTAGAGATACCGTTGGGAGAAGACTTGATTGTCACACTTACACAGACATTGTGATCTGACCCTTGAAGAGATATATTGGGTTGGAGCCTCTTGGAGGCCTCATCGAGACCTTATGATGTTAGTCTGTGAATGGAAAGAACATCTACAGTTCTTACATACATTGACTATATTATTAAAACAGGTTGTTGTTTAACTATTATGTAGGAATGTGGTTTTCCATAGTTAGCGAAGATGGAATCCCAGGCAGCATAGGATAAACTCATGCATAGGAGGGTGCAAATGATCACTTTTGAGTCAGCCAGACATACCCTCATGGCAGCAGAAGTTTTGAGATTTAAGTTCAAATAAGTGGGGATATAGTTCTTTGAGGACTTGGACATTGAGATTTTCTATAATCATGGAAATGGTAATGTGGTAGAATATACACTCAGCATGAGGTCGGGTCTACAGATGATGAGTGAGGTGACAAAGATGCTAGCCGATTTGCGGATATCCTTTGTTGATCGAGTTGGAGCAGCTTATCTTCAATATTTGACATTCACTCCCATAATCCTTTAGTGAGTTAGGGAGGCATAGCTCGGGGACACTGACTGCAAGGGTCTCCATGCTCAGATATCCTCAGGACATTCTCCTAAATAAATATCATGAAGGTAGGGACCAAATAATCCTCTTCAGAGGATGAACCACAGTACTAGTGACACATTGGGAGGAGGTCATGAGGGAATTCTTTACGTCCCCTCTAGTGGAACATCCTCATGTGGTGAAGATGTACCAGTACCTCCAGTGTCAGCACTAGTGGCCAGAGATGATGAAAGTGGTGGAAAATTCTATGTCATGATGCCTCATTTGTGACCTAGTGAAGACTACACAGAGTTGGCATAAGTTGTATTCTGATAGGATGTAGATACCCTTGGAGTTCTAGGAGGGTTACCACATATTATTACGAGTCTCTCCTCAATGGGTACTGCATAGATTTGGACGAGGCAGCATGTTATCACCAAGGTTTATCAATCCTTTTCAGTTACTTTGGAGGATAGGCGATGTAGCATATCACATGGCTCCCCCACCACAGTTGAGAGGTTGCACGACTTCTTCCACATGTCCCAGCTAAGTATATACGTGCATCAACCATATCACATCATCGACCATGGCGAGATGAATTTTGATTATGGGGTGACGTTTACGGAGGTTTCAGTGGAGATTGAGGATCGACAGGAGTGGGTCCTTTATTAGTGGTTGTTACCTCTGGTGTGCGTACGCTGACAACACAGGAACCTCTAGGAGAGCACATGGGATCAGGAGGCACGAATTTGTGCTAAGTACCATCTTTTGGTTGATTTTCATTGGATTTGGCTTTCGAGGATGTAAATACCTAAGGTTGGGAGAATGTAATGTCCGAGAAATTCCATATTTTTTTAAATTATATGTAATTATTTCATGATCGTGAAATCGGATGGCGCGTGATTCCGAGGCCCAGAGTGCATAGAATGATCCGTTGATATTTTGTTAAGTTGTAATTATCACGCTTATAGAGTTTTCCAAAAAAAGTGTAATAACACATAAACGGTTCCTCAAATAAGAAATTCGAGGCCACTCTTACATTCAGGATGGCGGGTTTACCCTTGGTGAAACTTAAGTTTACTCGGCACATGACTCCTGTGAGAAACCCTAAAAATGGCATAACCATAAATAAAATAAATAAGTAAAGTTATTTTATTTTTGAAATTCTTATAACTAAAAAATGGCAACTCAGCTTAAAAATATGAGATGACCAATAAATTCAAGACAATATTCTCTCTTTTGGACGATACATAAATTGGTCAGCGCGATCCACCACTAAATGTTAGTTTTTGGCCATAAATGAAATAATTAAGTCTAATTTATATTATTGTAAAATTAATAACTTCTAAATGTGAAATCTGATTGAAAATATGAGGGTTCCATTTGATTTTTTGTGGTGTGTTTCACTTAGGCAGAGCCTATCCTCAACGGATGCTAGTCGTGGGTGACTGTTAATAATTTTCCGAAATTTTATTAGGTACATTGAGTAAACATTTGAGCAGCATTTTCTAACATTAGAACTGTCACATGGATTAAAAATCTGAGGGCACCGGTGATTCCATGGAGCCAATATTTGCTTAAGGGAGGCTTTAAATTGACCGTTGTAGGTCCAGAGGAAAAGTTAATTTTTTCGAATTTTTTACAACAAAATAAATGAAATTAAATTTGTTATTTTATTTCATAAACATCCAACAGAAAAACAGTTGTGGGACCAACAATGTGTCATGCCATTAAATAGCTTGACCCATCCATACTAGTAACTACTTCATTGGATAACTTGGGAAGCTTCCTAATAATTGAACTTCCCTTAATTCTTGACACCGTTAGACACCCGCCTCTTATTTTTATGGAATGTGGGAGAGGTGTCAGCATATATTTCTCATGAAATGATCTGTGGATGGAGTGACGCGACATCTAGCCCTTCGAAGAAAATCCCGGTACGAAGAGTGGTGGAGATCTTCTCCAAATCATCGAATGAGGATCGACAATCAAGCGAAATCATTGGAGCGTGTTGTGGGAAGTGCGTACACTGACACACTTCCTCAACCGTGGGCGTTTCTCCATCGTTCATGAGGTAGGGGTTTAATTTTTTTTAGAATTTACATTATTTATTTTTCAAATCCTAAATTTATGATGACGATGGCCATATAAACATGGCCATCTTCTCATGCATAAACTAGTACCCTCTTTCTTTTTATTATCTATGCGTTCTTCATTAATTATTCAATGCAAATTATTTATTGACACTTGAAACAATGAGTTTTGCGGGGTGTGATATATAGAAATGGAGACCTCGATTAAAGTATCCTGAAAATGAAATAATTTAATTTTTTTTTGCATGGAATGAAGCCGCACTGGCCCATGGGAGATGGTGGCGGCTGGAACCAGGCCAACCATGAGGGAAGATGGGGAGGTGCACATCCGCTTCGCCAGTGGAGCAGGAGGTTGCGGCCACTGGGCCGTGGTAGATGCCAAAGGAGGCGGACAGAAAACTGGACACTAGTGTGGATTTTCATGCGTCCATGCTGCTCAGAGGATTTCTTGCCAGCATTTGGGCAGGCCGCACCATGTCGAGCGGACCCCTCTGGCGGGTCCTTCATTCCACAAGAGTTTTGGATAAACATGGTGTACATCCATGTTGTATTTAACCCTGAATCCTACCGGACACTACGAGTGGAAACACATATAACATACATACATGGTTCCAAATTGATGTGTCATCTATTTCATTGGGTCCCTTATAACATGACAAACCTTTGGGATAATTCTACATTGGACCTCGTGGAGTTCGAGGTACAACCAATATATTGAGGGGAAGATTCTATGGAAATCGAGCGCACCTGGTGCGAGGAATCTAGTGGATGGATGTGAGGTGGAGGATGGAGTTTGATAATATGGAGGTTGTTTACCAATTGACTCTGGGCAGGGAAGATCTAGTATTGTTCATTGTGGGGGTTAGTACCTATCGATCTTGTGTGGGTCAGCGCTCAATGATCTTGTGTGGGTCAGCGCATGTCTATCTTATGTGGGTCAGCGCTTTTACAATCCAGTGTGGGTCAACATAAACTGATCTGGTGTCGGTCAGAACCTGTGTGGGTCAGTAATAAGCAATCCTGTGTGGGTCAGCGCATGCCGATCTAGTGTGGGTCATTGCAAGATTTAGTACCTATCTATTCTGTGTGGGTCAGACTCAATATAATCAGCACTAGTTCCTCTTGAAATAATAATATGATCTAGCATTGAGAGAAATCATCTGTACTTCTATACGTCATGGAAATCCTTGTTTGAGCTGAGACTCGTTTGAACAATGAATTTGAGCTTCGTGGTACTATCTTTGTGGAGATTCATGTGTGTTACGTTTATCTTCATGGTATAATATTCATTGGGATACCTGTGTGGTGCTTTTACCTTCGTGGGGTAACCTTCGTAGTGTTACTTGTGTGGTACTTTTAGCTTTCTGATGTTACCTTTGTGGTATTATACCTTCATGTATGAGATCTGTATATCTTGATAACTTTGGTGTATGTATGAGAATATACCTATGTGGAGATGATTTCATTCATTTTGGATTTCCATTGGGAAAATTTAGGATACCTATGAGGTCATGGCTTCCCTACTATGTATCGTTATACTCACCCCAACCCAAGCATCACCCACACCTTGTTGTGTCTTGTGAAAATTACATACAACATTGAATGAGGCTGAGGGAGCTAGAACTAGATGGTGCACAGAGGCGGACATTTTTGGGTGACGTGACACGGATTAGACAGAAGGATGTTGAGTGTTGAGGATGTGATATGTTCCTAACCTTTATGTAGAAACCTCATAGGATGACCCAATAATTTTTTTCCTTTTTATTTCAGTTGTATTGTATTTTAAGTTGTACTTGTACCTTTATAGTTGGGCTTGTATTCCGTCCCCTTTTACATTCATGAATCTATTACTACAACAATTTACTTCAACGTTTTATCCTCAGGTTCCCACATAACATCTCACACTTGTGGTTTTAGCTGGACATATTATCCCACAGGGTGGCCTTGATTCAAAGAATATGCTATTTATGATACATAGTCTCCATTGGTTGTTCATCATAAGAAATATTATGCTTCTATTGTATGACCATTGTGTAATTTTTTGTGATGGATCTGTTATGTTCATCATCATGAGGGATACATAGAACTCATCGTTAACAAGAGTGTTTTTTGGTGGAATTTCTAGGTGATATGCTCTGGTCTTGCGATGAAAAATAGTTTCAAAGGGACCGATATTCCTACAGATTATTTTTCCATTCATTATTCCACAAAGAAATTCATAGAAACACCATCTCGCCAAATATAAATTCTTGATCGTCTTGATGCTTATCAACATATAATTTCTATCAAAATTGTACTTCCATTTGTATTATTTTTCACCCACTAATTTTCTATAAAATTTCATCATCTACCTCAGGTCCTAATAACATTATTTCTACAAAATCATTCATGTACATTGAATTTCTACCAATATTTTAATATTGCGCTTCATACGGATTCATATGAATTATTGAGTGAAATATATAATTGTAATGAAACTGAACTAGATGAAGGTTTTTACCCCAACACCCTTTGAAATCCATATAAAAATTATATGAGTTGGTGTCCTAGAACCTACTGGTTTTACTTTGATTACATAGATATTTAATTTATCATTACATATTGTTCATTATTCCTCATGACTATGATGTAATAATGTTCTGGATTTTTTGTTGAGTTGATTAGTTCATGGAAGTTCCCTGCTATGATGAGAACCATGAAATGTGATATAAATATCCTTAAATATAGTTCTAAAGTTGGACGACATGCTATGATTGCGAACATCCCATGTAAACTGTTATGTGTGATTACTCATAAGAAGATGAGACTTCCTATCATGAAGTTCTCACTTGGTAATCTCCAAGATAGGAAATTATGAGAACAAAACAACTAGTAGGAATTCCGTATGTTTTGGTTTCATCAGATATATTTATCTAGGAGTGTGTGTATTGATCCTTAGAAATTAATCTTATCATTAATATGTGTCACAACTTCCACACTTTGATTTACTGACAAAAACAATCATACATACAGATGGTGGGAAGTAGGGTATGTTGGGTGCATCCTGAGTGGCATGTTAATAATGGATATGTCGAGGAAGGATTTTTCCTTTCCATGTGTGGAGGTTGATATGTCAGCTCTTTGACTGAAATTGAACTGTTACGCAAAATTCCATGTCCATGGTGTAACGACATGTTTATTTCAGGCAGTGATAGGATGACGTATCCTTCACAAAAGGTGATGACACAATCTTGAAACCTTCTTGATGAGATATTGTGACAAAGGGATAATATTACACAGTGAGCATTCGTATTTGGATGTCATGTTGTGACTTTATGTTCTGTCTCTCGGGTGCCTGGACCCATTTCTAGATAGTTCTCTTGGACTTTAGGCAAGCTCGCCTAATTCCAATGTGAAATAATTCTAGAGAGCCACACACTAAGTGTTTGTGGTGGTAATGGTTAAATTCTATATGAATTTAATTAATGAAATAAATATTTTTCTCAAGACCATGGAATAATTTCATTCATGTTAAAATGATCGCATAAATTAAATAAAATATATTTATTTATTTTATTAAACATTTAATAAATATTTATTTAATAATTTTTAAAGAAAATATTTATTTAATAGAATGTACTTTTTATTTCTTTATTCAGGTTATCAATAAATGGATGTGAAATTCGAGCATAGCACAGTCGGTCCAGTAGTTAAATAATTATTTTCATGATGGTAAATATTTATTTCAATAGTTGTCAAAAATTAAAATAATGATTCTATAATTTTTTGATGCAGAATTTTATTTATAATTCTGTTATGCACAAGTTGGTGCACTATAAATAATGATGTGGTCTAATTATTAAATTCGTGGGCTTTCACTATGTTCATGATTGATTTTAATTGTTTCTATGAAATTAAATATTGTAACAGAAATTCCATTTATATAAAGAGGCAAGTACCCCCATTGTGCCATACACCACACCACATTCCCCGTGAATTGAGAATTTTTGAGCCAAACAATTTTTCTCTTGAATCCTCTTATCTCCCCTCTCAAGTATGAGATACATTCACCATGGTTGGCGAACAAGTGATCAAGAATGACCGACCCAAGACACTCCCTTAGCCGCGCTAGCACAAGGAGAATGAGAGATGTTAATTGGAGGCCATCAGAGCACATGTGGATCACAACTAGAGGGATTCCAGTTTGGATTTATACAAGTGCAACAGGATAATCTAGAAGGGTCAATCCGTATGATCAACATCATCTACGAAGAAAAATAAAAGACACATTTATTATTATTTTTTATGAAATTAATAAAATTAATTATAAACATGATGTGGAAGATCCTCTATAAAGGTTTTGGGCCACTTTTTCATTATCTAAAACTTTGATTATATTCTGTGGATACTAGAATTCATCATCGTATTGATCGAGGAATAATCATTGATCAAGGTAAAAATCAAAACTGGTTGTCGTCACAAGATTTCTTCCACTATGACTAGATCCTTAATGTTGTATCAGAGTAGTTACATCATAGTTTATAACTATTTAAATATTTCATTGATAAATTACACATTTAATAATTTGTCATTTCAATTCATCTTAATTGTTCTGCAAATCAGAATCTCTAGATCTATTCATCTCTTTAGTTTCACGTTCACATTATAGAAACAATTTTTACATTTAATTTTGATTAAAATAAAATAGAGGATCTCATTTAGATGTGCCCAAGCATCATGATTGTACAACACCAGAACACACAGCATGAATTTGTTAGTACACAACGGGTAGTCCAGATTCAATACATTGGACCGGTTAACCAAACCAAGCCATGTGTTGGATTGTTTCAATGTCATAAATGACTCTGCGTGTTGAACATGAATACATGGCATGCAGTTTTCAGATTACACATCATGTGGATACTGTCTAACGAGGAACTACACGGCATGTGGCCCATTGGACACGCTATGTACTCTGAAGAATTATTAAGTACACTCTCACATCATTTCCTCAAGTGTGTACTTCGTATAGACGGTGGAATAAAGTACATGAAATGTAGTTGGAACAAAATGTCTTGTACTCATCCAAATTACACAGATTTAATAAAATTTATTATTATATTATAAAATCCCTTGAGACATGCACCATCGTGGGAGCATAAATTAAAGGCACAACACATGATATGTTCTTTATATATGTGTGTTTAATTTAACATCCGTATAATGTTCATTTATCCTCATTCTGTAATTAGGAATAGTAATTCACCAGGTTTCCTCAAGGATAATAGCTACGTACAATGATAATTTAAAATGAATTTATTCATCAAATATTACGATGGATGAGAATCTCATGAAAATTCAGAAAAAAAGATTTAAGATAAAAGGATTTATTAAATAATAATGATAATTAATTTATTTCAGCATGATTAATCAAAAATAAGAATGATTAATGAATTTAATGCTAGTTTTATTTGTGCGTAAACATTGTTGCATGTATGGATGATCATGAGCTAGGCCAAGACCATTGTATTTTGATGGTTTCTTTTAATTAATTTATTTAAATTAATTTCTTTTTTCCTGCGAGCCTTCTCCGCGTTAATATATAGGGCCTGCATGCCAAATGATTCTTTTATATAAAACCCCTTTTTACCCCTCACCTATGTGTGAGTTAAAAAAGGAATATTTAATGTATGGAAATCCCATGCTAGTGGTGGTGGTTCAAGCTGGAGCCGAGATGAAACAATCCTTGGAGATACTGAGGTGGATAGGTGGAAAGAATTAACATAAGGTTTAAGGTGTTTATCCCCTAGGTTATGGTTGAGTATCAACATATAGAAAAAATAACCAATATAAAATCTCTGGATCATGCCATTTACATTATTTTATTTCCATCAGTTTCATGGTTTATCATTAAGGATGTGTTGTCACGATCACATAATTAATGAATTAAACAAGCATGCAAGATGGAACTAAAATAAACAATACATATGGGTAAATATTATCAAGACATGGTTAATCAATTGAGTATGTTCCACATAATATTATCAAGCATGTTATAATTATAATAATCAACTCACTCATAAGAGATAAAAATCCCTCAAATAAAATATTAAGTAACAACAAGCATTCACTAGTTGATTAAGCGAAAAGCTCAATAAAACTCTGTGTTTGACCCACCCTTGTTGGGACACATATTTTTATACGAGAAGGACATATGAAAGGTTTCAAGTTGACTTAACCATATTAAATAAAGAGGAGTATCCCTTTCATGACATGGTGTAATATTGGAGGCAAGAGTTGAGAAAATCCAAATTCATGAGTTCAGGATTGGGGAGTGTACTCAACATATCAAAGAGATGAAATCCTGCAATTGGAAAAGACATTCCTACCTAAATACCTTTAAATAGCTTGAATAACCCCTTTTGAGGTTATGTGAAGGGGAATATGAATCCTTGTCACTATAGTGTCTTAGAAACTAGACATTCTGAGAATAATGGTGAGGGCTATAGGGACTTGATACAATAGTGGGAGACTTAATAAAATTTATTATTTAATATAAAATTTAATTAAGAAAGTACTAATGATTTTCTCTATTAATTGTAGAATAAAAATGTCAAAATTATCAACCACAATATCCCTATGATCATTTCTGTAGAATGAGAACATCCTCACCAGCATTAACTTCCATGAATGGTTTAGTCGCCTTCAGGTTATCCTATGCCATGAACAGAAGTCTGACGTGCTGGAGTCAACATTACCTAATCTTCCTACAAAAGAGGATAGTGATGAGGACTTATAGGTTTATGTAAAACATATGAATAATGTGGGTGACATTCAATGTTTTATTTTATCACCAATGTCTATTTATTTTAAGAAGTCTTGTGAAAACATGGAAGCTAATAGCATGCTCGAGAACCTCTGTGGTCTTTACCAAGAGAGGGAAAGGAACAAAAGGTTTCTGATCACTATGGAACTCTTTTTGAGTAATCATGGAGAAGGTTCCTCTACTATTCCTCATGTTGTGATGCTCATTGGCTTCATTGAGCACCTGGAGGTTCTAGGGATTAATCTCCCTGAAGAACTGGGCACCGATCTCATTCTCGCGTCACTCCATAAGTACATCTCTATAATTTTTATCAATTTCAATATGAGTAACATTGAGAAGTCTCTATATGATATAGTTATCCCCATATGCCATGTGGAAAAAGAAATGAACTGTGAAAAACATTCTATCCTTATAGTGAATAAGTTGAAAGGGAAGGTGAATGGCATTAAGCCCAAAGAATCTTCATGACCTTCCATGAAAAGGATGATAAAATGGAAGGAAAGGGATCAAGAGGTTGTCTGTTTCCCATGTGGCAATAAGTTCCACTGGAAGATGAACTTCACACATCATAAGATGAATGTGGAAGATTCAGGTCCATTTTTTATTTAATACAATCTATATGTTTCTATAAACTGGGTATTAGATACAGTTTGTTGTTATGACATATTTATCCAAATACAGGAAACCATGTGGATTCCAGAAGATTGATCGAGGGAAGGTAGATCTACAAGCAGCCAACGGAGCTGGACTTGCTGTTGTAGCTATCGGGGACTACCACCTAACCTTTCAAAATGGGATGTTCTTTGTGTTAAAGGGTTGTTATTATGTTCTGTTTGTTACTAAAAACATTATTTCTATATCCATATTACTTACATATGGATGTTTTTTTTCAAATTTCTAAATGAATGTTGCTTCTTTTACAATGATTTCATTTGTTATGATAGAGAACATTTATACAATGGAATTTACATGTTGGATTGAACAAACCAAGTAATGGAAATCTATAATAATGATGCATCACATGACTTATACCACACCCAACTTTGCCATCAACGTCTAGGTCATGTAAATGAAAAAATCATGACAATTTTACATCAATATGTATATTTAGATTCATTTTAACTGAAACCACATGGTGTATGTCATGCATTTTTACAAGGAAAAATGACTAAATCCCCATTTAGTGGGAAAGGTGAAAGGGCTAATGATCTTCTTGAATTGGTACAAACCGATGTGTGTAGACCATTTCTAGTTGATGCAAGGGGAGGGTACTCATACTTCATAACATTTACTGTTAATTTTTTTACAAATGGATATATCTACATATTGAGGAATATGTCATAATCTTTTGATTAGTTCAATGAATACTATAATGAGGTTGAGAACCAGATTTGGTATGAAGATTAAGAAAATATGCTCAGACCGAGGTGGAGAATATCTTATTCATGACTTCAATGATTACATACGGTATTTTGGGATACTATCCCAAATCAATCCTCCAAACACTCCCTAGTTGAATTGTGTGAGTGAAAGGAGGAACCTCGCCCCACTGGACCTGGTCAGATCAATGATGTGTCATGCGAGTCTTCTATTATGTTTGTGGGGATATGCCTAACATACATCGGCAGACATACTAAGCCAAGTACCATCTAAATCGATAAATGTTATCCCTTACAAGTTATGGTGTGGATGAAAAGCCATGTTATTAAATTTACATTTGTGGGATAGTGAAGGATTTTTTATGGCCTCTTCAGGGTACAAACTTGCAACCCAATGCAACAAGTGTACCTTTATTGGATACCCCAAGGAAACAAGGGGATATTACCTATAAAACCCATTATACAAAAAGTTTATAGTGGAAAGACATTCCATATTCCATGAGAGGGAGCACATCAAAAAAAGAGATAGTGGGAAAGTGATAAACATCGATGAATTCGAGGATCCAGGTACACAAGAGTTGGTATATGAACAGATTCCACAAAGCCCCATGGATGAAGAATTTTTTCCAGAGACACAAGTTATGCGTAGGAGTCAAGAAAAGGTTATAGAACCGGAATGGTACATTTTTCATGTTACCAATGATGGTGACTCCTTATTAGTTGATAAAAATGATTCTATGACCTACAAGGAAGCAGTAAGTGGAATAGAAATTTCCATGTGGATAGATGACATGAATTTGGAAATGGATTGCATGTACCAAAACTGTGTATAGATTTTGGTAGATCCTCTAGTTAATGTAATGTCTGTTGGTTTTAAATGGGTATTGAAGAAGAAACTGGACAAGGAAGGACACGTCAGTACCTCTAAGTCACGTATGAATGAAAATGTTTTTAAGCATTATCAAGGAACTGACTATGATGAAACATTGACATATATTAAAATTTTTAAATCCATCATAATTCTACATTCTATTGCAGCATATCATGACTATAGGATTTGTAAAATGAATGTACAAACAACATTCCTTAATAGGAACCTTTAAGAAGATGTCAACATGATATAACCTGAAGGGATTGTGACTCCAAAGGATGCCAATAAGGTATGCATGTTACAGAAATCCATTTCTGTTTTATAACAGAAATCCAGTTAATGGAACATTCATTTTGATTATTCAATAATATAATTTGGGATTTTCAATAATTAATGTGAGGTTTGTGTTTAGAAATTGTTCCATGGGAGATCTGTCATTTTCGTAATAGAATTTGTTGATGACATATTACATATTGGGAATGAGATACCAGTCTTACAGATTGTTATGGCACAGTTGAATCAATGCCTCTCCCCGAATGATGTGGGAAAGGAAGTATATATTCTTGGGATCAAGATACATCATGATAGATCAAAGATATTTCTAGGCCTAAGTCAAAGTACATACATTGATATGATACTAAAGTGATTCAATATAGAACTATCCAAGAGGGGATTGTTTCCAGTATCACATGGCATTCATCATTCCTAAAAAATGTGTCCTCATACACATGAGGAATAAAAAAATGGGAAGGAATCCATAGGAATTAGTCATTGGGTCAGTCATGTATGCCATGTTATGTAATAGGTTGGATGTTGCCTACAATTGAGTGCAGTAGGAAGATATCAAGCTGACAAGGTGACCACCATTGGATGGCAGTCAAGTCTATCGTAATGTATCTAAGGCATACTAACGATATGTTTCTATTTTATGGAGTAGATTTGAAAATAGTCATTAGTGGATATGTAGATGCTAGTTTCCAAACTGGTCAAGATGAAATGATGTGACAAATGGGATACATATTCACTTTTAATGGATGTTTAGTGACCTAGAAGATCTCAATGCAGAGTGTGGTCGCAAATTATACATCAGATTCCAAGTATATCGCATTTTATGAGGTAGCTAAAAAATTAGTTTTGTAGCGGGGCTTTTTCCAAAAGCTAGATGTGATACCTATTAGTAAAGATACCATCACACTGTAATTTGATAATACTGCAATGGTGGATCTCGCAAAATAGCCATGGACACATTAGCAAACAAAGAACATAATTCAAAAGTATCATCTCTTGAGGGATTTTTCTCAGAGAGGTGAAGTTTCAGTGAGCAGTATTTCCATAAAAGACAAATCATCATGTGAGGTTTTGCGGACTGA
The DNA here is from genome assembly GCA_963277665.1 of Viscum album. NCBI lineage: Eukaryota > Viridiplantae > Streptophyta > Magnoliopsida > Santalales > Viscaceae > Viscum > Viscum album. The sequence goes on from OY728151.1 coordinate 1,531,726,047, forward strand.
ATGTTATAGGTAGTTGGTTCTACTCCAAGTGGGAGTTTGAAAAAATGGTGTCCTAGAACATACTGGTTTTACGTTGATTACATTTATAATTAATGAATTACTACATATTTTTTAATTCTCTACATGACTATGATGTAATAATGTCCTAGAGTATTTATTGCATTGATAAGGTCATGGAAGTTCTGCGCTATTATGAGAACCTTGAAATGCTATAACAATATTCTTTAATATAGTTCTATAGTTGGATTACATGCTATGATGGGACAAATAGCATGCATACCTTCAGGTGATAGTACTCGTATGCATATGAGACATCATCTCATGAAGTTTTCACTTGATAATCTCCATGATAGGAGATTATGAGAACAAACCCGCTAGTTGGAATTCCATGTGTTTTGGTGTCGTCAGATATTTTTTTTATGAACAAGTGTAATAATCCTAATGAAATAGGATTATAATTAATACGTGTCATGACTTACGTACTGTGGTTTATTAATTAAAACCGTCACATAGACAATTGGTGGGATGTAGGGTACATTGTGTGCCTCACGCGTGGCATGTTATTAATGGATAAGTCAAGGATGAATTTGTCCCTTTGATGTATGGATGTTGATATCTCGACTATTTGACTAAAATTGAACCATCGAGTGAATTTCCTTGGCCATGGTATAATGATGTGTTTATTTCATGTAGTCAAAGAATGACGTATCAAGCATAAAAGTTGATGACACAATCCTGAAACCTGCATGATGAGATATTGCGACAAAAGGATTATATTACATAGTGAGAATTCGTATGTTGATGTTATTGTTGTGACTTTACATTCTTTCTCTTGTGTTCCTTGACTCGTTGCTAGACAGTTGACTTGGACTTTATGAAAGTATACCTAATTCAAATGAGAAATAATCCTAGTGGGTCACACAATATGTGTTTTTTGTGTTATCGGTTCAATTAATTTTTAAATAAGATAATGAAATAAATATTATAATCAAGACCGTGGAATAATTTTATTCAATCTAAAATGATTTCATAAATTAAATAAAATATATTTATTTATTTTATTGAACATTTAATAAATATTTTTTTACTAGTTTGTAAATAAAATATTTATGTAAGAGAATTAATTGTTTATTTATTTAATCGGGTTTTCAACAAATGTATGTGGGGTTTGAGCGGAACAAGGATTCCCTGGTAGTAAAAAAATTATTTTCAAGATGGTAGATAATTATTTAACTATTTGGAACAAATTAAAATAACGCAACTATTATTTTGTGATGCAGAATTTTATTTATAGTCCCATTTTGTGCTAGTTGGCACACTATAAATAATGATAAGATATTATTATTAAATGCATGGGTTTTCTCTTTGTTCATGAGTGAATTTAATTGTTTCAATGAAATTAAATATTGTTATCGAAATTCCAGGAATACAAATAGTAAAGTACGCCTATTGTGCCATACACCACACCACACACCTGGTGAATTGAAAATTGTTGAGCCAGAAAATTTCCCTCTTGAATCATCTTCTCTCCACACTCTTGAATGAGAGACTTTAAAAATTGATCTAGAACGATCGACACACGACACTCTCTTCGCCATGATAGCACCCATAGAATGAGTGGTGTCGATCAGAGGCCATCGGAGAACATGTGGTTCACCACTACAGTGATTATTGTTTGGATCCTTATAAGCACAACAAGATAATCTAGAAGGGTTGATCTAGACGATCAACATCATCGTCGAAGAAAAATACCAAAGAAACATGTATTATTTTTCTTTTTTAAATTTGATAAATTAATTATAAACATGATGTGCATGAACCACTAAAAGGTTTTTTGGCCTCTTTCTTTTATATCTAAACATTTGATTTTTTTTCCATGGAGAGTAGTGTTCATCGTCTATTTAATCTCGTAATAATCATTGATCATAGTAAAAATAAAAATTGGGTGCCATCCCAACAAGCATTCGCTACTCCAAGAACCAAAAAAATATCATACAATATCCATCGGGTTTGAATTATTCTCATATACTGATAATCATTCTGAGGATGATTCGTAGTGCCTCAACATAATTCCATAACATGTTCTCATTGAGGACATCACCAAAACATCAATGTAATCATTTGATCTTAATCAGATATAAGTTGATGTGGTCAACCATGAAACATTTTCACTTATTTAATATATATTATGGATAATAGCTTGAGAGATAAATCCACTCTGATGGAAACCAAGAGTGATTAAATTGTATGGTCATCAACTACAACACAAAATTACCTCAAAATAAATGATAAAAAAACCTAATGGTTACTAATACATTTAATAATATATTTAAAATGTTTAAAGGAATTTAACCTCAAATAAAATTAACACAAAAAATAAATAAAAGCATTGTATTAAAAAAATATCACATAAAATATCCATAATCATGATAATATTCCATAATATAAAACCTAAAAATTGGGCGTGAAATACTTTTTACATATGATGATCCTTAAAATCATAAAACAAATATAGTTTAAAAACTCATGAGATAATCTAACCTAGTGACATTTATTCTTCCTAAACAAAATTCACCTGTTATTACTAAAATATGCTATTATCATTGAAGATAACATTTCCATTGGAATATTGGGTTCAACATTGTACAAATAGAATATCAAAAGTGATTTCATTAATCCATAATCTATGTAGAGGGATATAACCAATTCATAATATCACATGAAATTTCTACAAATGATGAAAATTAAGATTTTTATAGAGCTCGTTAATAAAAAAATAAAATAAGGAATTATAAACTAGAGAGTGGAGTATAAGTGTTACAAGTTTTCATAATTCACATAAACCATTGAAACTTCATAATATTTTCCTTTTCTATTTTATTCAATATTTGTTTTGGTTTATCATCCTCATTGACCCTTGGATTAGGGAATTGATTATAATAATTCCAATACTCATTTAATTTTAATGAATATAACGTATGTGGTTCATTCTATACATCATTTTCAATATTCTCATCATTAGCATTATTATTCCCATTAGAAAGAAAATCAATTTTTTAATGAGCTCTATTCCTTTAAATAATTAAATTATCAGTCCAATTAAGATAATTCCCTCCCTAATTTTGTCTACAGATAGAGCATGAATGAAATATCATCTTCTTTTCATAATGGTTTAAATAAATAATTCTGAATTCCATATTAATTTTCCTATAAAAACCATATGAAGGATGATTAACCACAAACACTATTTATACCCGGATAAAAAATGAATGATTTCCTCATTAATAATAATGTCCCTCACTAATAATATCATTAAGAGGCTTTTTATACCACTAAATAATTTATCAATATTATAATCTTGTTGGATGAAAATATTGTTAGTATACAAAAAAAATCTTCAAAAAATTTCATCGTAGGTTTCATAGATTCATTGTTCATTTTTATTAACTCAAGGAATTCCTTATCAATATTGATTCTATGAATGTGAGGTAAAAACTTATCAAAAAATATGTTCTTAAACTAATACAAAACCATGGAGCTAATTTCACCATGTTCACATGTTTTCATAATAAATGTACACTATCGATCGTCTTCAACTAAAAATAATAAACATCGAAAAATGAATTTTTTATTCCCTAAACACTAGATAATGGAAAATATCAATCCATTGGAACTAATACAACACTAATAAACTAGTGTATCAATAGAAAAACTAAAATATTATCGATGTAGACTCATAAAAAACTCTATATAATGATGTTCCCACCTTTACTCATTTTGATGTTAACCATTATTCATTGAATGTTAATTTTTATTGTTATAGTAATATGACTTTTCAAACATGGTCCCATAAATTTTGGCTATTATGTGGTCAATAATTTGATTTTTCATCACCCTCATTATTAACATGATTCATTTGGGGTCATACATGGTCTAAAAAACTATTTAATGAAACAATAATCACATCAAGTATCCACATAATCATGAAAAACCACATATAGGATGTTTGAATCATGAAACATTATTTTTAATCATTGAAATCATAGATTTATCCAAGTCTATTAATTTTCATAATTATATTGAATAATTAATTATGGTATATAATGTGTTTTTGAATTTCCTAAAAAAATACCCAATGAGGGACAAACTATGTGTACAACAAGGATCGTTATTAAAACTAATGGGATGATCAATAATAGTTTAATGTTACCTTTTGGAATTGTTATCCCCAAACTACTCTATTCCAAATACACATCCAGTTGTAGTATCCAGATAGGGATGTGAATACATAGAAACCACTAACTCTCTCCTTTACCAATATTTAATTATGTTTTCAAATAAATTGACTTATATATGGACTTATCCAATGAAATAACTCAAAACATATCCTTATAAATAACCCCAGTGATTTCACTAATGTATTCTCTACCTAGTTTCCAAATGTTAACTAAAAATTTCCTATAATATCAACCATAAATTCCAAAACTCCTCATACATAGATATTATATTTTTTTGACTAATATGCATGATATTTAATATATACACACTCATGGATAATATAGATTTATTGACTTTGGATAATACAAAAAATATTCTTATTTGAAGAACGATCTTCAACATCTCCCAAACATATGTTCCCACATTACACTCATCTTATACATACCCTAAATAAATACATTCTTCAGAACCTAGTGAGAAAAAAACAAAGGAAAAGTTGATCTGTAATGCACAGTAAAGGAAAACTAGGGACTTATCAAAATAACAAGAGAATATGGGTATGAGAGCATGAGAATGATATTTAAAACCCATATAATTCATATACTAGTTCATAAATGTAGGTAATGGAGTAAATCGTGGTAGTTAAAAAAACATGCATTATAATGGGGTCAATAAATAAGAACCATAAAAACATAAAATTCACATAAGACATAAATTTGTGGAATACACATAATTATAGACAATCATTTCCTTATTAGTAATTGTCATATTTAAGACTATCATAGAGGAATGGGTTAACACCCCATACTATTGAAGTAATGATGGTTCACTCCATGAAATATCATTGTAGAAAAATTAGTTTAGTAAATGGGGTTCACTCCCCATTACAATCACATTTACAAAAGAAGATACAAGTCATTAGCCAACTCATAAGAGGGAGATATAGGTACCAACCATCACATACTGAAATACATATATATGTTTACCACAAGACAATAAATAATTCACCATATATAAATCCATGAGTATAAAAGTTCTTCATAATAATTTCATTATAACAAAAACCATGGGAGAAAATGGATTTTATAAAAATTTAATCATAACTGATCCCAGGAGAAGTAAAGGATTTCATTCAATTTCATTATATAATAACATGTGGAAATGAATTAGCTTTCAAAACCATTAAATTATTTCATTATAACAAAAACCATGGAAAATAAGAGTGTTTCCTAATAATTAATTATTTATACAATCTGTCTAAGAGAAATGCATTATATAAATATCTTGTTTATCATAAAAATAATCCATTCAGAGTGCGAAAAATAATGTTCTCCTTGGATCATATCTTGATAAAATAATCAGTTACAAGAATGGATTCCGTCAATAATGTTAAATTCTTTAAAAATATAACATGGAACAATTATTGAGAAAAATAGTATTTCAATTTTTAGAAACATTTTATAAATATTAATAAAATTCCAATATCATTTTCATTGAAAATAACTTTTGAATCATAAAATGGATTATTTAGAGATAATTTAAAATTTTATCTAGTGGAAAATATGAATTCCAATTTTGAAATAAATTTTAAATGAAGAAAAATATTGAAAATCTATTTAATTAATTATATCCATTTAATCGCATAATGAAATAATCAAAGCACATAATTTTCATGACTGTCGACAATTTCATTCATTCCATTCACTTTAAACAATGAATCCTATCTAATTTTAGGTAGAATCCAAATAGGCCTTGACTGGAAAATGAATTTAATATTGGTTTCTATACATTTTTCAAATAATAATACAATGATAAATATTACTTTCATAAATAATTTTTAGAATTTAAAAAATATTTTTTAAATTATTTCTTGAAAACATTTTATTCGAAGAAAATTTTGTTTTGACAGAGGTGATAAACAATGATTATTTTTCTAAAAACATTATTTTGAACTCTTGAGTACATAAAGTGATGAAAGTGAATGGAAAAATATTATTATTATGACATAAATATGAGAGAATAAAATTCATGATTTTCTTCAGATATAGATCATAATATATCATCATTGGAATCATAATTGTATCCAATCCCAATAAATGATGACAATAAATCATAAAAACATTACCACATTGGTAATGTTGAATACTATACCCTATTAAAAAATAGTCTTCAAATATATATGTAAATAGAATTAATTTTCAGGATAATAACTATAAATTACATTAATTGGTATTATATAAATAAAATAAATGAAACATGTAGCAAAAAAGTATTTTCTATCACAAAAAATAAAAGTAAGAAATAAATCTCTTAACTCATGTCTCAAAATCCATCAAAAATATTCAAAAATCATATATAATAATTATATTTATATTATAAATATATTATATAACAATAATTATATGTATATATATCATGAAATATATGACTTCAATGCTACTTATTGTTACACAATTATTAACAATTTCCTGTTATAGTCACATTTCGGGGTGTAATTGCATTTTTTTCATGTATACTACTATTCATTATTTTTAGTCCTTTTAAAATGATCATTTTTAAATAACCTATAGAATTATAACCATGATATAAATAAAATATATATTCAATTTATATGTATTTATGTTTAACTATAAACGAATGACATAAACAATTAAATACAACATTCATAGAGATAGTAGGTCATACATATGCATGGATGTTGTTTTCATTTTTGTTGAGGAATAAAGGAAAGATAGGTAAATAATATATTATATTTAAAAAATAATTTTCATGACATATATATAAAATATTTTTACATAAAACTATATTTATTATCCTCCATCTAATGAAATTTGATGAAATAATGACATCGCTTCATGATATGCTAGTACACCGTGAAAATGAGTCTTGTTATCTTATTCCCACAAAATTGAAATAAAAAAGGTATATGTGATATAATAATTCAAGAATTATAATTTTTTTACATATATCATACTTTTTTTATTTAATAAATCCATGTAACTGTATTTTTAAAATTTTAATGCAAAACACATTAGATCAGTTCGTATCATGATAGTTCTCCGTACAAAAAAGCGACGTTGTTATTTTCCAATGGTTTTGAAGTAAGTAGGAATATGTGATATTATTATTCTAGAGTTATAATAATATCATAAATATCATATATATAAACATTAAATCCATTATTATATAATTAGAGGTAGTTATCGAAATGGAATAACAATAGATCATCATTCGGTAATATATCATACCCATGACTGATGATTTCTCTTCAAATTTGATATAAGAGGAGATGAATATATGTAATTAAAATAATATTAAAAAATAAACATATTAAATATACTTCCTTTATAATATAATCATTTTTCATAGATAATTTTAGTATTTGGTGGAATTAATAAAATAAAATGCTCGTTTCATGATATTACCTCTTCCTCAAAGAACATCTTTTGGTTTACACTGAAAGGCATCATAGGATAGATTCATGACCAAAATATGGCCTCTAGGAATAGAATATGTAATGAAGGACATGTTTTGGGTATTTATTTTCCTATCTAATGACTTTTTTATCTATTAATAGGATAAGATATGGTGGACTTTTATTATTATGGTTACTGGAACCCTTTTAATTTATGAAAATAATGATGTGTACTAACATTTATTCAAAATAAAATTTAGAAAAAATGGTACATTCATGAACATATAGTATATAAGGTAAAAAAAAACTCCACCCAATGGGTTTTTTTATAATTTTTGGATAATTTGGGACCCTTATTATTTTAATTTAACTCTCAATAAACCTATTTCTACCTTAACCTTAGTAATTGATCTTTAATGGTTTTACTATTTATAATGGTCAAAAACAGAGTTGAAATAATAAGAAAATATAAATTATGATAATTCTAAATTTTAAATCTCTATTTAAAAAAACATTTTCTATACGTGGCATAAACTAATTTTAAAATAAGTGTGTAAAATATGAAAAAACAAATTTTTAGAAACATAATATTTTTAACAAATGATATTGGATTTTTTCTTATATCTTTTCCAAAAAATAAAAATGCTAATGATAAAGAATTTTATTTAATATATACTACATTTATTTCATTAATATCATTCATGAAAATTTATTTATTTTATTTATTAACATAAAATGCTTTTGTGTGCAATAAAATAGTGTTCAGAAAAAGATTTCATTGGTATTCAAATAATTTTTATTTTAATTTTATGTAATTATTCACTAATTTGTTCATCATATATTCTCATAATTTATTTAATCCTATTTATAGCCACAATTCCAATGACTATTTGAATCTATCATATTCAATAATATTATTGAAATATAATGTAATGTTTCATTTAAACTCAGTGTTGAATATAATTGTAGATAAACTCAAATTTGTGTGTCACACAATCTATAATTTGTGTTAAGTGCAATGTAAAATATTAAAATAATAAAATTAACGTGACAAAATATATTTCACAGCATCTCAAGTTGTTACAGATTTACTAGTTGTGTTATTTGAAACAATAGATGATTACTGGTCATAACGACATTATTCTATGCAATAATAAAAATTTTCCCATCCATGGTGTTTTGAAATACGAAATGGATGTATTGGAATCCTGGTAATATAAGGCTATAATGAAAAATTGTTATAATTATATATTATCAACAACAAATATGATTTTAAAATTAAAATAATAAATTTAAAAATTTATGATGAATATAACAATACACAATTATATATATATATAATTTCCCCTCTAGATAATTAGAATTTAATTTTTGAATATAATTTATATTATTGAAAATAAAACAAAAAAAATAAAAAAATATGTAACTTCATTAATTTATAACATAGTATTTAATTAGTAATATACATAATTTAATTCAATGTAATATAGTGGAATAATAAACTAAAAAATATCGAATTTGAATGTTTTTATAATTTTGATCATTGAGATATTATACTCTTGAATAATACTACAAACAAATATAGTATTGTAACATACATATTTAAAATTAATAATATATATTATTTATAGGAATTAAAGTTAATATTGAATGAAAATAATTTGGATGAATTTATAGACAGTATAGAACAAATATGAAATATGAAATAGAATTACTAACTATTGAGAAAATAAGCCTAATTTTTAGGAATAATAATATGAATATAAGAATATAAGGGTAACCAATATATTAATAATATTACATGTTAATGATATTTATAATGAATAAAATAATAAAATATAAAAATTATAATTCTAAAAAAACATATCATCCTATATAACACATAAAAAATTATTAGAAAAAATTATTGATCATTTTTATTTTAATACATTCTAAATAACAACCATAATTTTTACTAGAAAAGGCCATTTAGAGGCAAAAAATTGAACATTTGTTGAAATAAAAATAATTACTTCAAAAATGTACCACAATCCAGAAAATACAACTATAGATCATACATATCATACCCGTACACAACCATGATAAATAGCTTCCTCCGTAATGGCAGATTCCCACTACTAGTTTTCATAGTGCTTCATGATTCTTGGCATATATCCTTCTATGATTTAACCACTCTTATCATATAAAATTTTTAAAAGATTACATAACCTTTTTCAAACCCATGACTTCCCTACCTTCCTTCCTGATATATGGCCTGGTGGACACTGTCTTTGCTAGATATGAGTAGTCATTCCTCGGCCTACATCATGGTGGGTTAGTCCTAACATCCTCATTCCTAGACACGTACTTCTTCCCACCATGAAAAATGTCACTATTAGATGAACTAACCATGCTGCCATCATTTTATTTGCACTATCAATGATATCCCCCCATTTTCTATGTATATGCACATCTTGATAACCATCATTCACTCTCTGTTCCGACTAAAATTGACAGTTTGTATCAATCATGGATAAATAGTGTGTGTGTTCCAGAAACTCATAACCATCATGTATCCCCTCCTTCATTACACCGTCTACGGTTACAGCCTCCGGGGAAGAGAAATCATGCTATATATTGACACCATCATTCATTGGAGTACCATCCTCCACATTCTCATACTCCAACTATTGAAAGCGATTACCTGTAGAAAATGTGATCATCACACCTCCATCACTATCAACCCACCCATTCAACTAATCAGCACATAAATATGAAGCCCCCAACATTATTCCATCATTATAGACTACAGAGTTCGTGTTTTCCTTAGTCACCGGCTCTGGTCCCTCGAGCCGACCATCATCATTCCTACTAGTGTCCAACTGCGCAGAAACAGCTTGGTCGTGCCGATTAGGAGTATCCCATATAACCACATGGATTACTGAGGGACATTCCATGCCTTCTATACCAGATTCACCATTAGTAGTATTCTGATTCAAACTAAACCCCATATTCAGATCATGTTTATACCGATAAAAAATTGTCGAAATTGACGGATTACAAGGAGCCCCTGCATGTTTTCAAAATTTCGATGCATCCCGACTTACCAAACTAGATGTGTTTCTGGGATGATCAATCACATCATACATATTCCTCTAACTAAATATATTACTTAGCCTCCCCTATGGACAAAATGTACTCTTGTTCATATCTCTACCATGAAATTTATAGGTCACATGCCCGAATCAAAAGAAGGTCTAGCAATAGTAAACCCATGATTCAAAAACGATATCCTACTTCCATATAAATTCTTCAACATCTATAATCCAAATACAATCCACCAAAGGCCTCAATACATCCTCGTCAACAAAAAGATGTGGGTTGATTGGGCGACTCACGGAAGATGTGTGAATTTTCAGAACATTGAAAATAACCCACCATATTCCCAATCATACGAATAAATGCTGGGTTTTGAAAAGGTACAGGGAGTTGAGGGAGACATACCCATGCCATGATGGAGGATGGGTAGCAGTTCATATAGAGATCATAAGACCATTGAAGAAGAAAAACATGCATCTATTTCACCAATGGGGAGCACATGACCAAGCTGAGACCAGATCTCCCTAAAAAAACCAGATCACTAAGTGGCATTTCTCAAGAAGAACGATGACCGAGAGGTCTTCCAAATCCCATTTACGAAAAATGAAATGATCAAAATCTTCAACAGAGGGACATAGATGATTAAAATGATCCACTAGTGTTAGATCCAGATAACTCAATGCTTTAGGGAACTTCGAAAGCGTGATTGAGAGCTAGGGATCAGCAAGGTGAATATCAGGAACCTTCGAGCTTAATGAAATCACCAGGAACTGCAGGAGGATGTAAGGGTTAGAGAATTGTATAAAGGGTTTCATGGAACCCGGAGGTGTAAAAACTAGTTCAAACTCCCCCTCCCAACACTAGGAAGGTGGGGGAATATTCTTCGGTCATCACCTATGGTTCCATCAATGAGTGGTTCACCGAGAGGGTATTTTTTTCAACATTCAGTAAAAAATCAATAATTTTTAAAAAAATACATAAAATTACTTTTGTTTGGAATTTATTTTCTTAATATTAAATATTCTTCCTAAATTATAATTTTAAAATTATCTAATGATATATATATTTCTAAATTTTCTAACAATCATTCTTTTTTAGTTCAAGAGTAAATATAATATTATTAATAATGATGATTTTCTACAACGTATTATTGATGTAATAAAAAATTATTAAAACATAAAATTGTTTGATAGATCAAAAATTAAATTTTTAAGACTCATAATTCATTATGAAATAATAAAAATAATTTCCAATGAGAAATTATAATTTCCAATGATATAAATTTTAAATTATTACATAATAAATAATTTATCATCATTAATATTTAATTTAATATAATGTAATAAAAAATTAATATAAAGTGTTTGAAATATATAAAAATAAATTTTTTAATAAATTTTTTAAATAATTGAAAAATATAACTATTGAATGTTTAACCATGGAAATTTAATTTTATTAAATATTTTCCACCATAATATCTGACCACTCAAATATAGATTATATGTCTCCCTTACCTTGGAAAATTACATCACATTATTATCATAATGAAAAAACACTTCCCAATTATCACAAACTATACATATTTATATACTTATCATTTTTTATGTCTAAAAAAATTTGACACCTTCAAGGATTTATTCACATAAAAATGGAGAAGTCTTCATTGATTAAATATTCATGATATCCTTTCATTAATTATTTTTCTCTTATTTATTCTAATTTATCATTTTTATTTCATTCTATATCATCCAAATATATTTGGAAGATAATAATATTAAATATTACTTCAAGTATGATATATTTTAAAATTTCCAATGTAATTAATGTGTATATACTATTTCTCCACATGTTATTGATATTATCAAATAATGGTTAGTTTCATTCAAATAAAATAACATTGTCAGTTCATCACATATCACCTTCTCAATAGTAGGTTGATGTACAATATATATAACAATTTGAAATTCATTATAGTTTATTATATTAATATAAGGTTAATTTTAGGAAATGATAAATTTTAAATAATTAAAATAAAAAATTTGAAATGAAAAATATATAATTTAAAGAAACATATAACCATGAAATATAATATACATCTATAGAAAATATATTTATATTATAGATCATGACTAACATAAATTTATTGAATTCAATTATGTATTAGTGTTTTAATAAAAAAATATTATTACATATGGGGGGAAGACATGTCAAAAAAATTTGGCAAAAGATTTATTGAATATCAACTAAACAATTTTATTTTGGGATTAACATATAGTTATTAATATTTTCAAAATTATTCTTATAAATACCTTATAAATTCATTATTCATTTATTTGACTTGTTTCCATGAGAAATTTAAATGTATAAAATTTTATGGATGAATATTATGAGAAAATAATAATATATCATTAAATTATTTTGTCAAAAATCCCACATAAATTATTTTCTTTATCAATTTCTCTAAATTTTAAATATCCACATATTTGGTAATGATATCCCTTCCTAAAAAATGAATGTTCTATTCATATAAGATCATGAAACATCATGTACATGTCTTATAATTTTTTTAAATTCTTCTATTAACGTTATTGTCAATATACTTTTTTTGGGGCCTTTTTTCATGCTCTTCTTAGGTGAATATGGAGATTTTTGGACACCCATAAGGATATGCACATTCAGATCAAGGTTCGAGGAATGTGGGTTGTATTCCAAAATAAACAATGACCCCCATTTGGTTCTAATAACAAAGAAAAAATAGCTTGAAGAAACTATATGGCTACCCCCTCAAAACTGTGAACCCTTGGACTGAGTGGTTTATCATAGTTAGTGCGCACCTTTTCATGAAATTCTCGTACATAATAGTAATAGTGCACCCCATATAGTAGGGGTGCATAGTTTTGTAGCAAGGTATGCTATACCATGTGGCCCATCCAAGGTTCCATTTTCATGGGTATTTAAACCCCAAAAAATTTAATTAAAATTTGTTGATCATTTAGTCTATATCCCCAATCATCCCCATTAATCCTAAAAAGATTTTTGATGATTTTTGATGCTCTTGAGAGGGTTATTGGGATCCATTAACCCCTTCCTCTGGGAATCGATTATCCAATTCATGGAATCAACCTCTCTTCTAATATGTGATCGTATTTTTTTTATCATCTCTATCAAAAATTTATTCCCCTTTGAAGAGAGATGAATTCCTATGTTGTTATTGATTTAGATATAAAAATTAATGGATATTGTTCTATTGGATCTTGATCCTTGTTTTTAATCACTGATCATCCTCCCTAATGTGATTTCAATCATTCTTCATCGAATTATGGGATACTTTTTTGTGATTTTTCATCATGAATCTTGATATAGGTGGTCTAATTGATATTATCCTATAGTAATGATTATGATCATGTATATGAGATTGTGTAATTTTGTAACCACATTGTGAAATTATAATAAAATATAAAGGCATAATTCAATTCCATGAAATTATGGGACACAACAAGAATCTAGTTGGACAAGTTATATATTCTAAGACCAAGCATGATGGAAAAAAGGGTTCTGAAAAATTCCTCGAAATGATAAATAAGAATAAATAAGGGAAATATTCTGAAGTGGAAATAGAGATAAATCCTTATGGAATGTTTGATAATGGTGTTTAAATGGGTTAATGGATTATTAGGTAATGTTATTGAGTTGTTTATTAATTGATGGTGAATTGATTAAAGGTGGATTTACCATGTTATTACATTTTTTTAAATTTATGAACCATTGTTTTGAATTATAATTTTATTCCTACCATGTGATGTGAAATATTGATATGGAAGCTAATAGTGTCAAACCAGGATATATATATATATATATATGATATTTTGTATTGATTTATCAATGAGTTGTAGGTCATAGTCTAATACACCAAATACCATTGGGGTGAAAGACTATTGATGTAGGTCCCTAATGTATGCATGTGAACCATGAGTTGGGGTTCATGGACTGCTTCTCAACATACACATGTCCTTCCAAACATCTACTAAAGGCCCCTAAAAGATATTTATATACATGATTAATCAACGAGTTTTTTGATAGGGATTAATGTTCCCAATAAGTATAGGGTTACTGAATTTTACATTTGGCCCCCAATGCATAAAAGAAATTTGAATTAAATTGAATGATGAAATTACATAATAAGAGTAAATATTATAATACCTATAATGCATGGCCAAACTCCAAAATGGTTAAGAGTAGGTGTTAATAGGATGACTACAGAATAATAAAATTTAAACTTGTTTACTTTTTAATTTGATATTAATTATTTATACAACTTCATACATTGTTATATACTTGATATTTGTTTTGATGAAATTTGCAATGTCCAACAGATTTGTACTCATACCCTACTCAGGCAACCTAATTGTTAACCAAATAATATTTATGTTTGCAGGACATGATAAGGGAGAGATCCCTCTATTAGATGGATGAGTTGGGATTCATTATAGAACATCGATGAGGGAATTGGATATGATGTCAGCACCCTCATGGGAGTAATAAGTGTGTCTTAATTTTGGGTTTTCTTTAAACACTCCACAGTATTATGGAAGGAAATATTTACTACTTTGTTTTATGGTTAGTGTACCCATATTTTATTTATTACTATTCATTTATTTTATTAATTATTATTATTTTCTGTTAGTTACATTGTATATTATTTCTCATTGTTTCTCTAATTTGATAATTATTAAATTGTCTCCCCATGTAATATATTAGAACCTAACTACTAAATGGAATCCAATAGTGTATAGGGAAGCATGCTTATGGTCAAATGGATAACTAGAACATGGAACTGGAATGTGGAACATGGGTTATTCCATTAATAAGTGGTATAAAATTAGTTTTTATTTAATATTCAGTTGTTGTATTATTTTGGAATGGTGGATAGTAGACTAACACGATTCTGGACTTGGCTTCGAGCTCATGAAAGGGATTAGATAACCCATTTTCAAGTGGATATCCAATTACCTAAGGTGGGATTTCTATTATTGATATTTTTCATTAAAGTATGCTACTATTTCCCATTCGTTAATATACTTCTTTTATGATATTAATATTTTTCTATTATTTTACTTATGAATTTGTACGACAAGAGAGTAGACTATACAAGAAAAATTCTTGGAATTGATGCATACATTTTATTGTCATCCTTATATGAATGAATAGAAAATCATGATATGGTTGGGATTAGGATGTTAATAATTCTATTCCTTCATTGAGTATTTTAAAATTAGTTGTTCTTAATAATGAAATTATAATGATTACAAAATGAAAACTGTGGTAATTACAAAAGGATAAAATGTGTGTATTTTGGGAAAACTATGAATGTGGGAATTTTATTTCCATGTTTTAACCATGCCATGGGTTAAGAACAATTGAGGATAGTGTTTGTGCCTTGGTTTTGATTGTACAGTGGTGTATGAAGGTTGAATTGTTAT
The DNA here is from genome assembly GCA_963277665.1 of Viscum album. Classification (NCBI taxonomy): domain Eukaryota; kingdom Viridiplantae; phylum Streptophyta; class Magnoliopsida; order Santalales; family Viscaceae; genus Viscum; species Viscum album. The sequence goes on from OY728151.1 coordinate 1,531,742,238, forward strand.
GGATACATGTGAATCTATCTTATTAATATGTGTTAATGATGTGTTATATTTCCTAAGACATGTTGTTGGAATTCAAGATATATTAAACGAAACTGATTTTAGTTAATATTATGATATGAGGAAATTGCTAGAAATCTTACTCTGACAATGATAATGGAGGCCCTAATAGGTATGGATGAAGGGATGAGATATTAATTCCATTTTAACTGTTCTTGCTTTATGTAGTTTATGGAAGGATACTCGTGGTGTGATATATGGTTTATTTCTAATAATAACCTAGAGTTTCAGTAAAAACACCCATAAAACATCAAAAGAGAGAGTGGAAATGAGGAATATATGATATGTATTTAGTCAATGAAGAAAATTTTGATCATTTAGAGACTCTTATAGATAAAAGAGTTAATTTGGATTCTTATATGTTATTAGGTCAAGCGGAGCACTATTGGGATATTTAGGCCCTAAATGAGTAACTAGTTATCATGTAATAAAAGGAATTTTAGGTTATATTCATGGATAACATTTATCTAATGATTCTTAGGAAGAATATGTTGTATTAATTTATGCAGTTGAGCCTACGAAAAAAGTTTTAGATTGACTATGTTTGTTACATCACCAACATGTATAGATTTTTCCAAATACATGTAGAGGAATATGTAACTATTGAAAGACATTTTACGGGGGCTTAAATATGATATTAATTACTATGTTAATATATTCATGTTAAAGAATTATGAATGGGTGGTGAATTAGTATCTCATTTCTGAGGGATGTTGAATGAGTATTCCAGTAGATTACTGATGGTTTTTTCTAGATGAGTAGGGTTACATCATCCAATAGTATGAATTGCCATTATGATAAGATTCACTAGAGAAGTATAAAATAGATTATCCAAGGGGAATTAATAGCTAAATATGGTAGTAGTCGTGTGTAATGGAATCAACACATTAGGGTGGGTAAAATTAATATCCAATGTCCCCAACCACCGGTATGTTCTCGATCAAGTAGAATTATGATCCAAATATAATGGTATGGTATGAATCCATGACCGATGGGGATTGATGGGGGAATTAATCTGAACTAGAATACTGGATGTGGGTCTTTATCCCAATACCATTTTGGATATTGGATATCTACTTAACATATCAGTCAAGGTAGATGATGTGGAACAAACGGTAAAGAGTTCCCATTATATCTTATTGGTGCAATATAGGGGACTTAGACTGGAGCACATGGTAGAGGGGTTAGTCAGATACACGTGTCTTAGCCTTTACATATTGATATCGAGGATGGTATATCAATAGTCAAAGGTAATAATCTTATAGATTCTATTATTTTAATTAGTTTATTTGATACATTATCTTCATATTCATTTATATCTATATAAAATGTGAATGATTTGAATCTTGTGGTGGAGTTTTTGAGTGGGCTTACGATGATCGAGACACTAATGGAATTATGCTAAAATAAAATCTATCTATGCATGTGATTTTCTCACAAGGAGGGTGATTATTGTTTCTATTGGGATCTTTATATTCTTTAAATGTCATGTTATAACATGATTTTAGTCATGGACTAGCTAGAATAATTTGTATTCCCATATATTGTTTCCATAGGATAGTAAACATCATGTCTCAAGATTTTAAATGTTATGTTTTTCATGGACAATGGGTTATCCAATAGAGGCATGCTGGGAATGTTCATTAGCAACTTTGGGAGCTCATTGTCAAGGTTGCAACTCGTTCGTGGGATGAGATACAGTGTGACCCAAGGTTTCTTTATAGCTATAGTGGACAAATTTTAGTTATTTTTCCAAAATACATCAAAATGATTCTAATTATGAGATATGTTTAGTTTCCATCTGAGTTCATTCTAGGAGATGATCCAGTTTATATTACTCATTACATAATGAAAGAAATAGATATTTATGAATTTCATAATCATCTAGTAGAGTTTATGGATAAAGAATTTATATTTTGATTATATCACCTTGTATTTTCCTTTTTTATTATTATAAGGATGTCGGGATGTCTTATTTGTGGACCAATTTTAGGAATTTTAATCAGTTGATAAGTAATAACCTATATTATCTTGGATTCATCAATGAAATCATATAAAAATATAGAGGAGATTGAGTATTATTTAAGATTAAATTCAGTTTTGGATACCATCAATTGATATTTATACCATCTAATATACCACATACTAATTATTGAAGATCATATTACCAGCACAACTTCTTTATTTAGTCATTCAAGCTAATGAATCATCCGGTAGTGTTTTTGGCCTTAATGAATCAAATATTCCACCATTAAGTAGATCAATTTGTGGTTATTTTTTGGATGACATATTAGTGTACTACATGTCTCATGATGGTCATTCCCATCATATGTACATTATATTGGGTACACTAATAGATAATTTTCTATATTCCAAGATATATATGTACAAATTATGGGTACATATGGTACATTTCAGGGGTCACATCATCACTAAGAAAGGTGTATGAGAGAACCTAGATAATTTTAATGAATTTATTTAATGGGTTCATCTCAAGAAAGTTTTTAGTATCCAAATGTATTTCAATTTAACATGATATTATTTGATTTTAATCAAGGATGTTTATTTTTTTGAAGAACCATATTCATGACTAACCCAGAATGGGATGAAGCTTGAATTTTCAATAGTGTGTGATAATCCTTCCTAGATTTAATGAATTGGTTGACTAACACATCAATTTTGATCCTTTCCATGCTGGTTGAGGAGTATACCTTGTTTTTATGGTGCTTCCAGAATTTGACATGGATCTGTGATGATGTAGGAGATGTAGTTGTGGAATATGGGTCTTGAATTTTTAGGGCACATGAATGTAATTCCCCTACAAATGAACGCCTATGTGACATGGTGGGTTGTTCCATAATTCATTAGAGTCATTACGAGTTGGTAGAATGGATTATTGTTTATACTCACTATAGTATCTTAAAAATAGTCATTTTATAGTTATATTTGAATCTTCGGTAGTGAAAATTGGTTGAGTATATGTAGTTTTTTTATTTTGATCTATCCCATACACCATAATAGGGAAACCGTTAAGTGATTTTTTTTGAGCTGAGGAACACAAACACATGCAGTCTATGATTCTAACTCTGAATGGATGATGATGGAATATATTGTTGTGATACATGTTTATGTTCAAATAGATTTAGAATGAATGACCCTTGTGTAATTATTATTTGATTCCCCACATCTATGTTAAGTGAAGGAGTAGGAGTACATGTATCCATAGTGCTTATCATTATGAGGAATCCTTGATGGTGGTGAGTCAACTTTAGATTAAAATATATATGTGGATAAGATAATCTATATTTGGTGGTGTTTTATTTTTCCTACATATATGATTGAGTTCCTATTTCATTACATTAATGACTCAATGTTGATGGTTTATCTTATTTTGAGGAAAGTGAACCATGATCTATGATGATAGTATTGATAGCTGGGAAGGAAAAAAGAAAATTATGATTTTTGTGACATGATGCTACATTTTCATATCGGTTAAGGTCGATCATCAATGACTTAGTGTTTTTTGACATCCGTTGAGAATTACCTAATGAAAGTGGGATGATGTTACTATTGATTTTTTTGGTAAGTCTTATGAGAATTCAATTCAAGAATAATGTGATATGGGTGTTTTTCAACCTATTGAAAAATGTATCCCATTTAATACATATCCAAGAAAATTTCAGAGATGAGATGTTGGGTAGATATATATGTTTCAGAGATAGTATAATTTTTTATTTTAACTATGTGTTTCGGAGTATGGATTCCATCAATAGATAGACGGGCAATTAGAATGTACTATTTATGTGTTAAAAGATATAGTCTGTGCATATGTCCAAGGATATGGGGGTCTTGTGGGAAACATGTAGCACCAGTTGAGTTCACATAAAACGATAATTTAAAATAACTATTCACATAACACCATATGTGACGCATTATTTTAGAACATATATATAAACCTTATGTGGGATGTGGATAGGTGAGTCAATGGTATTGGAACTGAGTAAAATACTGTAGACACATGAGTATGTTTTTTTATTCATAAATGTTTGGATATATATCAAATTTGAAATAATTATTATGTTAATTTATTTCATCAACCTATTGAGTTTACAGTAGGTGATCTTTTGCCCCTTCATGTGTAACTGTGAATGTTTCAACATAGGATTCGATATCAGAGAATTTTTGTTCACTTTTTTGTCAGAAAGTTTAAATTGTTGTGATAATCAGACTGGTTTCATACATACGAGATCATCCGTATTTGTATAGTACTATGCATAATATTTTTCATGAATTAAAACATCAAATGAATCACCACGAACCTTCTCATGTGGTTTATATTTATGATTTTTATCTTCATGATGATTTATACTTAGAGGATATTCTTATTCATATTTTGGATCATAGTGAAAAAGTGTTGTAGGGAATGATTGTTCCTTTTGTCTGAGTGTTGTGGAACAATGGTTTTTGTCCTAGGGAAACAATTGGGAGTGAATAATATATGTGGGATTAGTGTCCTAAATATTTTATCTCAAAATATTTTTTATTACTGGGTGTGTTGATCAAGGAAGGTCAATTATAAGGTGGGGAGATTGTAAGATCCCTAACATTCTAGAGATTTCATGATTTTTTTTCAGGAATCCATTACCCTTGTGTACATCATACATTGTATTGGTATTGATTTGGGATCATTTCCAGAGTTTTTATATAATTTTAGAAGTCTATATTTTATTGGACTGTTGGATGATGGTTAGGAAATGCAATCCAATTTTCCCCAAGAAATTATGCACCCGATTTTGATCTACTGGAAGGGGTTACACAGTTTGGAAAATTCATCTGACCACCCATTTCTAAACCAAAAATCCATTGAAGTATTGGGTTTTCATGGTTGGTTCAAAATTATTCAAATAGTTCATCCACCTTGTAGTAACAATCCACCCCGTACATTATGGGTGAATGATTAGGTTGTACTATTTGTCAAACTTTTTTTTTCAGGCTTTTTTAATGTCAAAAAATAGTTAAAAAGTTATTATATCCCCAATTTATATTCATATTCACAACATTATTACCAAAGACAATCTGAAAAACATTTAGAGGCCTAAATGTGGGTAACAAGGCTCCTAGAACATATTCCATTTTGAATTGATGATCCAGTTGGAGGAATCCACATTTTTTTCCGTATGTGATATCTTCTTAATTTACTATCCTCTGTCTCCTATATTTCACCCCTTTAGAATATAGTTTTAGTCATCCATTGTTAATAGTTTTTATATAGTTTTTAATGGTTCCTATTTCATTGGTTATTGATCACAGGCTTTAATCCTAGATATTTCTCAATATTGTTATTTATATCGTGCATCATCAAATTATGGTCAATGGTCTCATGAGAATTATTCAATGATCCTGAGGTAGGTATCCTAATTTCTATTTCCCTTAGTATTAATTATGGTCACCCATAGGTAATTGTGTCAATGTGTTACCACATTTCACAATTTCATTAAAATTAAAACGGATAATTTAATTCCACCAAATATGGAGACCTCTGATGAATCCTATTGGACCTATTGTAGATTATGATACCAAGATTGATGGATACTCATGGGTGTTCCAGTTATAATGAAATTATATATTTTTAATGAAAAAGGGAAAAAATTGGATGAAGGAATGGATAAATGTCCTTATTTCATGTTTGATATTGTGATTTATAGGGTGAAATGGATTAACATTAATGTTTACTGTGATATGTATTAATTGATTATGAATGTATTAATTGGGTATTGTTCATATTATTTCATGTGATTAATATAAATAACAATATTTTTTATTGATAAATGGAATTGTTACCCATGGTGTGAAATATTTATAACAAGGTTAATGATGTTGAGCCTCGATGAATATGTATATATCTATGTGTGTGATATATTTGATTGATTGATCACTGAGTAGTTGGTTATGGACTTCCACTCGAAATACCCATGGTTTACCACACTTCTATTATAGGAACATGATTTTTTCATGTGAAAAATTAGTTGTGGGTCAGGGACTGCTGCTCTATATACCAATGGGGTTTCAGTCTAGTAGCTATAGGCCCCCGAAGGATATCTATATATTTTATTAATCAATGAGATGTAGTCCAGTGATTGATACTCCAAATACCGATCGGATTCCTTACTGCAGCTCTATGTCCCCAATGTTGGAAAGAAATTTCTATTTAATTGAATGATGAATGGACTTGAAAAGATTAAAATTTGAAATCCATATGGTGGATATTTCATACTAAAAATTGAACCAAAGTATTTGTGATGTGGTTGACTAATGGATAATAACTGTTGAACCTATTTACTTTAAATTTTTATCATTTTTCTTTATAAAAATCCCATCTTTGTTATAGACTTGATATTGATTTAGATGTGGTTTATAGTGGCCTAATAAGTTGTCCTCACTCCAAATGTAGGATGCTTGACCGATTCCCAAATGGTATTCATGTTTTCAATACATGTTTAAGGGAAGTGCCCTATGGTAGATGGATATGATGGGATTTAGGATGGGTATTGGACAAGAGAACCAAATATGATTTTGGGGCTATAATGTGTGTTGTTATTGTCTAATTATTTTGTGTTTTCATTAGACATCAGACACTATAAAGGAAGTGAATATTTAATAATTTTTATGGTCAATTTCCCTATATTGGATTTATTCATAAGTTGTTTGGTTGATTAATGATTATTTTAGTATCCTAGTTATATTGAATATTTATTTGTGATGAAGTGATTTGTTGATGAATAAGGAATAATATCCCCACATTACATATCAATTAGACCCTCCTGACTAATCAGTCACCCCTGTCATATATGGACACACACAATAGGTCATGTGGAGAATCATCATAGAGCACTTATATGTGGCACTCTAGTTAGAAAGTTACAATTCCCCTTAAGGGAGTCCCATATATGATCTTGAACATATGAATTTTCATATCACTTTTATTCCCATTAATTTTTCCCAGGTTCATATATTTTATATAATTAAATATGTTTTCATTTCATTATTGAATGCATTATTATGAGCATATTTTTATTTGATTGGTCGGATCCCAATTATATATCCCTTTAACAAATTTAGTAATTTGATATATATAATTTTATTTTTTATACATTTTCTAAAAATGACATTTTAAATGTACACATTCTTAAAATAAAAGATTTGTTCTCTTTTATTATTCATGAATAATTTGCATTATTCCTTTCAAATTTCTATTTTGGTTTTTAACATAAATTCATGATGTTCCATTACAATGAAATCATTGTATTAGATGTCAAATTGAAATTAGTTTTACATTATAATGATTAAATTTCATTAATCATGGTATGATGTTGATGATTATGATCACCCAAAAATATTATTGATTTTTTTCATACATAATTACTATTATTCCTCCCTGGATGGTTTTTTAATCTCACCCTTTCATTGATTCTTGTGGATACTTTATAACATGTATTAATTTGATTATCAAATATTTAAATGAGATTATATAAAGTGATGAAGTTCAAAATTTTCATATTTCATTTTTTTAAAATGATACTAATTTTCAAACTATTATATACTGTTAGATTATAGATGTATTATTATGATTTTATGTATCATAAAAATTATATATTAATCAGACAAAAAATATGTGGGTCTCTATATTATAAGAATATTATTGTATAAAATGAAAAATTATAGACCTTATAATAAAGGTTATATAGAAGTAAAAATTATCTCTAGGATAATTACAGAATTTGAAGTATGTAGGGAAACATGGATATAAGAATTTTATTGCATATCCATGTCCAGCAATATAGAATCTCGTTTTCTAGAAGGCCCCAAATCTATAAGAGAGTGTTCTATAACATGGAAATGGGGATCAAACATTAACATGATGAAATGATAGAGGGATAATTCCCACAATGAATTATCTCAAATATATACAAGGATCTTCTATTGAATGTTAGGAGGAAGATATTTGATATATCAAATTTCAACATCCATAAAATATTTTTTTCTAATTTTTCAAAATATTATTTATTATTAAAAATCATTCTCATTGATGTAATATTTCCCTTGGTGGACTAAAATCAACATCAGTGAATAATTAATTTTTGGTGGGAAAATTTTTTATTCTTTAGCTCGTTTATATTTCCAATATTTATTCTTTAGTAAACTATTCATAATTTATAGAAATGGGATTCTAAAATTGGAATGGATGATTTAGATAAATATTTTTTCTTTTTTTATATTTATGTTATTAATTATATTTCTCCCCCTTCTCAATAAATATTTTATATGATGTAAAATGTATTCCTTGTGTGTTAAAATACAATATATTGGTTTTACATGTGTGTAATATAGTAATCCTTTTATTAATTGCATTGGATCAGTACCTCATGATGGATAGATGAAAACATAATTGTAGGTGATTATATTTTTGAGGTGTTTTATGAATACATATTTCCCCCCTCCACATTAGAAAGAGAATCAACCTATAGATATCATTATAATATTAAAACTAAAAATTATCATTAATGCATGCATTAAGGGAAGAACTTGATTATGGAAAATCCCATTAAAAAAATCTAGATCAACATTTTATAATTTTAATGACAGTAGAAGCACAATAATTTATTATCATTTACCTTGATCAATCGTTGATCAATTTCCATTAATTTTTCATTTTCCCATGATCTTTTCATTTCCATTTTCACATAAATCAAACAATTGAACTTTAAAAACACAGATTTATACTTTTAAATGGGAAATATATTAAAAATATGACCCTCATGGATAAAATAAAAGACTTCGGGGACAACACAAGGTCCCACAATAAAATATTTTATCATTATTATTTTATCATTTATTCATACCCCAACATTTGATTGTGTTATTGATCTAAGTGATGTATTGATAATAAAGGTAGTTTATCTACCACACAGATTCCATATTGAGAGATAATTTTAAAATATGAAATGTTTATATATAAAATAAAACATGTGGATAATCCTGAATTTATATTTGTTATATGTAATACTAATAATGCACAATCAAATAACAAACTGTTTATTATGATGAAAAAAAAATTTATAGGGATTATACGTAGTATTATCCGATTAAAAATTTGTATAAATTTATCATTAAATAAATATTATGTTTAAAAACATCATTAATAAAAAACAAGAAACTAAAACTAACCATGATATATTTAAAAAAATATAATATGAAAACATGTGTATTTTTAATAATACAAACCATTTAGAGTTTATAAATATTTATTAAGTTGATATTTTTAATATTAATTTAATTTGGAATATACCTTATCTAAAATGACTTTATATAATTACCTAGAAATAAATTTTACTTTCAAAACAACTATGTTCACATTATGTAATAAATTATACTATTTAATGTATACAAATATGATTTTTTATTTATATTAATGTAATGTTTTATTAAAATTTCGTATATTTTATAAATCAATACTTTTAAATTATATTTATTTATAGTGATTATTATAAAACGGTCTGAAACACATATAATTATTTTCATTTGATGAAATATACTTTTTAAATTTCATCTGGGTATTATATGTTTTTTATTTTTGAGATAAATTGTTTATTTAATGTTTTTAATTTAATAAAATGAAACACAATTTTTATTCACAATATCATAAATTAATTTGGGTTATGTCTTGGTAATTTTATGATGAATTTTATTTTTTATTATTATTAGAAAATGAAGATTTTAGAAATACCTTAACTTTAAGGATATTAAGACGATATAAGAATGAATTATAAATTTATGGCACCATTTACTGAATAAGGATTCACATAAATAGTTAAATAATTTTTTTATAAATAATATGTTCTGTTTAGAAACCAAGGGAGACCCTGTAAATTTTGTTCCCCAATACTGCATATGAATTTTTCCCTAAAATGTATTAAGAGCTATAGTGAAATAGTGAAAGTTTTGCCCTTACTTCTATATGTTATTCCATTTCATACATGTTTCCCTAGCCCGGGGGCTCTTTGGGCATGCCCTAGTGCCGACCCTGTTAGAAACATAACCTTGGCTTATTTTATCTTATATTATATTTTATACCAATAAAAATGTATTTGAAATATTTACTATTTAATTATTTATTCATTAAAATTCATTGGGTTTTGGATTGGATTAATTGTCAAACCAACCTTTAATTATTAATCCTAAATCAATTAATTCCATTTTTATCAATAATATTTTCAATTAAAAGGATTAAATTCAATTTTAGGAATCATAATATATTTTATAAAAAAATGTATTTTTATATGTTTATACATATATATGGTGATGTTAATTTTTATATATTTTATAAATTTATTTAAATTAAATTATTTTCATATTTGGAATAAACATATTTATATTAAGTAATAACTTAAATTTCTTTTTTTTCATAAAAATAATATAATAAAATAAAATCTATGATATTTGGTAATGATTAAAATAGGGGAAGATAACTAAATTAAGTGATACATTAACAAAATAAAACTATTTTTTTTTTAAAATGGCTAATTGTGGTATTATATACCACAAATTATCTTATATTAGTCAATTTTTAATTTTTTTATACATTTCTCAAATCATACACACCATTTAAATAATTTAATATTTATTCGAAAAAGGATACCCCTATCGAGTATAAATTAAAAACACTATCACATTATTTAAGATTGAAATGAATTTATAATTCCTTCTAATAACCATCCTTATATGCTTCTATAATAATCTTCTTATAAATTATTGTTCCCTTGATTCTAAGATAATTCCCCAACTCCTTCATAAACAAATAGCATTCGAAGAGAATATGTGGTTTCTACATTGATGATAATAACTTCTTTCCATTCATTTACATTTATTTTCATCCTCCAGCATTGGTCAATTTAAATGCGTAATATTAACAACATGGAAATAATTTCAGTATATTTCTTAAAAAATTATTATAGTAATGTGACTTCATAACCTTGCATCACCATTGATTACATTGAGTATATATTTAGGTTACATTAACAACATACATGAATTCTGAAATCAATTTTTATCATGGATTGATTTGAAAAAATATTTACTACAAATAAAAGACATTAAAATATATATAATGTATTTTTTTGGAATGAATACATTAATATTTTACTCATTATTAATAAAAAAATATTTTATTCCTGAATGGTTACTAAAATAGTCATGTTAAGGATTTCATAATAGAGAATTTGTTTTGAAACCCTCAAAGAATAAACAAATTTTTTTTTATATAATATATATGATATATCCATTAATATTTTGTAGATAATTAACTAATCAATATTGTATGATGAAAAAAAGTACCACACCAAGAAAAACAAGAAAATTTTATAAAACTAACAACTGATAATAAATATATTGTAATAAATTATTTTATAAAAACATAATATAAGAATATTAAAGATTCATAAAATATATAGGTGATATAAATATGGTTCTAAAACATTATAATAATTAGTATTAATTTATTATTTAAAATTTTAAATAATTCATTAACACGAATGAATCCATAATTTGGGATCATTTTTACAATTACCATTTATTGTGGAATATATAAAAATACGTATTTATTCTTCATTAAAATGGTGTACAAACACAAAAAATAATTATCACGTCATAAACAAAATTTTATTTTTGTGATTTAAAAATTAATTTCATAATCTAATTCCATGTAATTTTGATTCATATATTTCCATACTGATAATGAAATTATTAGCACAATATTATTTCAATGAGTTATATGAATATTTATTTGAATTTTTAATTATTTTTTAGTTTGAAATATAATTATTTATTTATAATTATTTTTCATTAATGAGTTTTTATTCATATTTTTCACATATTATCTATTCTTTGACATATTCGTAAGTTATATGTTCATTTATCGGTAGTGGTTTCCATTACATGTCTTCAATTATTAAATATAAAATCTCTTAATTCCATATTTTCTCCTTAGTGACATAAATTGATATTATTTTTTGGATAAAATAAATATTTACATTTATTTTTTATGAACTTATTTTCTCCTTTCTTACATTATAGATTTACAGTAGTTATATTATTTATTCCACATGGGATTCATTTCGTCCACCCATTAAATTATGCATTGCTTATGTGGCATTCCTACTTATGGGAATTAATTATTCATTCTCTATATAACACTAATTACATTTCTCTCCATTTTTTATTTCTAGGGTTTCTACGTGTTTCTAACATTTCATTTCACATTGGTTCAAAATTTAACTAATGGGATGCTCTCATATAATCCCAAAAAAACCCATTATATATGGTATGGAAAATATTTCTACCATGTCCATATTCATTTTAATGTCTCAATAATATAATTTTTTTAATATTATTTAAAATTAAATATGAATATTCATATAAAACTTTATTGAATAATGTCAACATTTTCAACAAGTCATTTATGAATATTTTGACAATAGTTTTGATAAAATATTTTTTATAATTTTTAAATATTGATATTACCCTCTTTTATAACTATGTTTTCATAATAAATCATTACCATCAGAAATGAATGGGTTTCTAAATTAACAAATATTTTTTTCATTCTATAATTATAAATTCTAAAAAATAACATTTCATTATTTAAAAAAATAAATAAAGTCATTTAATTCCATTACTATATATCATTATCATCCACACCACATTTTATATCATGAATATTTTTTACATTCATGGATTCAATATTTTTAATTATTTTAATATTGTGGTTTTCAATTTTTTCATTTCATCCCTTTGAAATTTAATGTTGAAGTTACTAATGTAATTTTATTGTATCCTTGTTAAAAATTCATTATAAATGTTCATTTTATAACTTTCAATTCATTTTCCTCCCAATAAAAAAATATCTTCCCCCATTGGAAAAATATTTAGTGTATTAACCACTTAATTATCTCTTATTGGTTTTTGGTATATTTCTCCATTAGTTTCTATTAAAAAAATTATTTAACACTTTTTATATGATTTAGTTCAAAATAATAATTTAAAACATCTTTTTATACTAGTTATTTCAACTTCTACATTATGCATTTATTTCTATTTTTCTTTATAAGGGATATATTCTAATGATACCATCCAAATTAAGTCTCACGATAAAACATGATCGTGTTTTGGTGAAGGTTTCATGGAAACCATTTCACACTCAAGTATACTGTGAATTAATGAAATTCCGATTGTGTTCATATGTGGTGAACTTATACATATACACAATATGATGATATGGATGGTCTAAGAGTTATGTAGCCATCTAATGAATTGTATAATTCATTATGTTTCATTAAATTAAAAAATTGTTAATGGGGATCGATCCCAATCCATTGTAGGATATTTAAAATTATATAATGATTTTCTAGGATGAGTTGAATTAAATATATATATAGAGTATTGTATAATTATAGATAAATACTAAATACATATCCTATTAATACATTAACCATCACATTATTGGTTTCTTTCCATAGATAGTAGATATACAATAAATTTATCTAATGTAATATTTTAATCATCTTCTATATTGTTCTACACACATTTCACCCTTTATTGAAATACCCTAATTAAAAAAATTCTCCACAAGGATTTATGAATATAAAAAATGAACAATGTTAAATTATCCATAATTAATTTTCATCTATGAGATTATATCATAATCATCAGACATAATATTATGTCATAAATATAAGATAATAAAATTATATATTTATTACATTTCACTTCCATGACTATCGTAGTGTAAAATGCACCATTTTGGTCTGGATTCACTCTAGATTCAGAGATAATCATAATCAAGACCCACTCCAAATACTATTAAAGAATAAAATGTCTTTTTTGAAACCAGGTTCACACCGTACACCTGAATCTATTATCTCATTATATGTAATTCATTACAAAATCCCAAATAAGGATATATTATCATGGGCCTACATGTAATATAAAAGAATCTATGAATTAGTGTGACACAAGATCATAAAAAACATTCAAAATGTATTTATAAAATAACCCTACAAAATGAAATATGTTTTACATATATTTCATCTTTACTTAATAGAACTTTGGGAATGTATATAAATTCATAGATTCAACCATAAAAATCATCATGAAATTTTCCAATGAAATAAGGTGGTTGATATCAAATGATCAATACCATTCATAAGACTAACAAAATGTAAATTATTTGAAGATACAAAAAAATATTTTAAAATGGAATTTCAAACAATTCATTGAAAAATGAAAAAATTACAATTTTTATTTAGTATCCTTAATATATAAACATTCCAGGTATAACAAGAAATATATATTATTTCAAAATAATCATGGAAAAAATGATTGAGAGGTTAAATTAAATAAATTATCATGATGGGGACAAAATGTATTCATGTCATATATGTTAAAAGGTATCATTCTTTTCAAAATGTTATAAAATGTATATAGTGATTCATTTTATAACAATTTTAAATGATTAATTTATATTAATTGGAATGAATGTCGGTTTTGGTAAAATTTAAAATTATCTTGAATTTATGTATATATATAATTTTTTATAATGTGTTATGAAAAAAGGAAAATGAATAAAATATTTTTTGAGCCTTGAGGAAACAAGCAAATCTTTATAAAAAAATCCGACAGATTTTATGCACCAAATTGAGAAAATGGTATCGGTACATGAAACCACTAGAATAACTAGAGATGAACAATATATATTGTTTATATTCATTAAAAACCATATAATTTCACTCAATTTATTTTTATCACAGATAATTATATTGACAAATGGTATTGAAAAAAATTTACCATAGGTCCCATCATGATTCATATGAATTCAGACATCATGTCTCATAATTATTTTTTTATTAAAAATAAATTAAAAAACTAAATTATTTTACATCATATTGTATATAAATCCATTATAATTACTAAATAATATTGTTTATAAAAATCATTATTAAAATTATTATTTTGCTGATAAAGCATTTTTTTAATTCATGATTTAATTCAATAGTTCTTAACCTCACACCATAGTTATGGTTCCATCATCATTATAAGTATAATAATTTAAAAGGTATATTTATTCATTATATCCACTCTTATATAAATTTCTATATTTTTTGTATCAAAAAATTAATTATATCAATACATGGAGATGGTATTCTCTTTTCACACATGGGTGATGTTTAACATATTAATGTATGAAACTATGGAAAATTTAAAAATAATTAAGCAATAAATAATCATAACTAAATATTAAATATAATATATATGTATTTAATATATCCTAATGGAATTATATTTATTGTGTAATTAAAAACGGAATCACATTTCCACGTGTAGGTGGTCGTCAACAAGTACATATGAGAGATTTTGTAATTTTCAAATTGATAGGTACGATATATAATGTGGATATATGATTCATATAAAAAATTCATTATTGTAAAATTTTTAATATCATGGGGTTATGATTTTATAGAGAAATAGTATGATTCTAATTATGAACTAGGTATGAAATGATATGTTAGAATCTATTACTCATTTTTGAGTATCCATCTTTAATGTTCACCACAATAATTCATTTATGGGAAATTTTGAAGAACAAGATCTCATGTTTTTGTATTTTAATGTTGGAATAGATTTTTTTTAGATTTATATATATCTAAATTGTAAAACACATATACTTTCAAATTATAATGTTATGTTTGATAACATATACTACATGCAATCCTGAGCCTAAATGATCTATCATATACTATATAAATGTAAAATTCTAACCTAGAATGTCAAATTGGATGTTTGAATAGTAATAACCAGTACATATAAATTTTGTGTAAATATTTTAGATGAATAAAATATATTGGTAAATAAGGACTAAATTTTTAGTAATGTAATCACATGTTTCAAAAATATATTTTTCATAAAAAATGTTTTGATTTCATTTATTGAGTAAATGATATTATTTCTATAATTTTTTTTAACTTTTTAGGTAATTTTTTAAAATTATTACTGAAATAATCATGTACACATTATATTAGGTTGTAATTTAGGGACATTTCTAAAAAGTTTTATTTATAACTGAATAGTGAAAATATCACTTATTGTAAAACTGTTATATATTTTGAGAAAATTAATTAATATAAAGGACACATTATTATTATAATATTATTTGAACTTAAAATAAGTTTATTTTAGTTATATATATTCTATGTAATTATATTTTTCTAGTATTAATATCATATTTTTGTATATATTAATATTTAGGCATAAAAACTCATTTCAAAAACTTTTTTATATGCATAATGATTCCCAATATTCATTAATTAAAACTACAATTAATAAAGAATGATTGAAATGATATTTTTCAATTAAATATATTTATATTTGTGTTAATTTAAGGTCATATAATAATTATTACTATTCTTTGATTTAATAATATATCTTTTTATGTTTAAAAATATATTTCCAGAAAAAAAATTCCAACATGTTTTATGACTTCAATTTATAATAAATTATTATGAATTTGTTAAAAGAATTTGATGAAATTTATTCCATACCTGGAATATAAATAATTAATATTATGTAGTAATGTTAAAATAAATTTTTCCATAATGAATAGAAAAACAATAAAAATTAATCATTATGATAAAATAATAAATCAGTTTAACCTAGGATGAAACTAAATGATAAGGGAACCATTTTCAATATTAGATCTTTTTATATGACCTTTTTACCATATGAACTAATTTTAATTACATATTTTACAATTTCCAATGAATGTGACCAGTATTATAATTTAATTCATGTAAAATAGTAATTGTTGCTTTATCTTTATTATGTATCTCTTATATGTTGCAATATGGTTAACAATAAGATGAGAATGAATATTAAAGTCTATTTTGAGTGTAAATAAATAATTAAAATGATGATAATTATTTTAAAAAAGTTAGAAATTATACAGTTACCTTAAATACTTATACAAAAACGGAAAAACACTTTTCCAAACAGATGAAAATGAAAGGTAAATAATTATAAAAAATTTACATGTAATGAATTTAGGGGGATTTATTGGTTCAAAATAACGTTATATTTAATAATTATGTAAAATTGATTTTTAAGTGGGTTTTTTATGGAAATCAGTTGTGATATTTTGTCATAAAATTCAAATAAAATGTATTTTCTAAAACATGACATAAATGATACTTTATGTGATTTTTTTATTAAATTATTTAAAAAATTAAAAATAATTAAATTAAAATTTTAATATGAAAAATGAAATAAAATTTATTATATTTTAAATATATGATCAAATTATTTTTTTTATGAGTTTAATTATTACGATTTCATAATTAAAATGTTTTTACAATGGTTTCAGTTAACATTCGTTTATTGGGGGTTAAACAAAGATATATGTGTTATGTTCCTAAATAAAATTGTATTAATTTTTTAGGAAATATTTAAACATTATCATAACCCAAATTCAACTAAAATTCATTTTTACATTATTTTAAATGAATATGAACATATTATAAATTAATATTTAATTAAATTACAAAATATCCCCTCCACAAACATACATAAGGGAACAAATTCTCATACATTATTCACACATATTAAATAATTTTTTTCCAACCCCAACCCAAATTATTTCCTTACATCCATTTCCATGTTAAAGAGGAATATTTTTTAATATAGAAATATCTAATGAAGGATTTTCTGATAAACCTATATTGGTTTTCTAATGATGATGTATCAATCTTAACAATGTGTGTATATATTTGATTTATTCTCACACATCATTAAAATATTATAGAAGAATGATGATAAAATAACATCAGTATATAAATTATACATATATGTTTTTATATTAATAACATTCCATACAATCATATACTATTATATCAAATGTGGAAACCCACATTAATGTGTACTATAGAGCAATGCCTTACGAATTGATGTATTTAATTTTACATCACCACTACTGACAGTTTGTTTCATGATTAATTTAATATATATTTCATATTCATGAAATATTTATCATTATTTAATTATAATAATATATAAAATTTAAAAATGTTCCATTAATTTTAAAATAATTATGTTGTTCGTGAGTATGTGTGGATTACCACATCCACAAAGAGATGTAATTTATTTTTCATAACACCATAAAAATAATTATATATATAAAATTGTTTAAAGATAAAAATAGATTATTTATTCTATCATGATAATTAATTAATCAAAAAATAATTCTTCTTCTGCTTCCATCATTATTATAGAAGAATGGAAACATTACTCAGGCATTGGTATGGCTTACCATCTCCATTAATATAATATTGTTCATTTTTCATTACCATATTTCGTGGATGGTATAAGAATTATAATTTATCTATAAAAACATAACTATTTCATGAATAATATTCTTGATATATTGGAGATATTTTCACATTTACCATGATCAAACCACATAGGGTAATTTGGACAAATAAACATGATATTAATAGAATATATCACACCGCGACCTATGTGTTTAATTTATTTAATTATTTTCTACCTTTAAATATTTATTTTGGGGTCTGGAGTGAGTCTCGAACGATGTTTCTGAGTTTTTGATAAAACGCGATCATTTTGGGTTCGATGTCGTTGGACACACAGGGCAGAGCGCGATGATGCGCAGCTTCACCCATGCAACTATGTGGAATTTTCAACTTTACAAAATTAAAATAGATAAATAAATGTTAATTTACTACATCATTTATAATTTTAATGAATATTAACAATATTTTTATTTTTATTTTTAATTAAAACTAAAATTGTTAATTTTTTATTATTAAAATGATTTGAATACATTTATTATTTTTATTTTATCAAGGTTATTCTTATTTAGAATTTTTTTATTATTATTGGAAGACAAAAAATCTTATTATTAAGCTATTAGAATTTCCATAATTATTAATATTATCGATATTAAATGTTTTGAATAAGATTGTTAAAGTAATAATTATTATTCCTTTTATTATTATTATTGTTATTAGATTCATTACTATTTATTTATTAGAAGTTTAAATATATATATATATATATATATATTATATTTCAGTTATTTTTATTTTTTTATTGTTATCATTAATATTTATTTTTTTATATTAACACTTTTTCTTTAGGGTTCGGTGCACCCATCTCCTTCCCCCCATGTCCCTGTTTGTGTGGTGCGAGCATCCTCCCAGCACTCCTTCCAGCTTCCTCCTCCATTCAAGATAGTCGAGCCCCGGTGTGCCCTCAGCCTTACAGTAGCCCCTTCAACCCTGCATCGGATATTCCCTCCTTCGGTCTTGAAACAGCCACAATCAGCACCCATATCCCGCTCCGGATCTACCCTCCTTCAGCGCGGAAGCTTACCGCTAGTGCCCTCTACATCCCCAACAACATCTCCTACTCCCATGCACGACAGCCCACAGCCCCGACCTTAACCGCGCAACTTAGCGCCCCGTCTCCCTCTCTATCTGCCACTGCATCCAGCTATAGCCCACCTCAACCTCGCTTCTCTCCTCCCCTTTTCAGTAACCCACAAATCACATACCAACCGGTTTCATCTCGACTTCCCCCTCCGGTCTGTCTATCAAACTTCCTTGCATAGCTCCATGAACTTCTTACTCCAAGAATCGCACCCCCTGGCCCTCAGATTTCATTGCGTGTACCTCCCTCTCAAGTCCTGCTTAGTCGAGCTCCCCTTGAAGGGCATCCCCAATAAAGAATGACACCCTCTCCAACCAGCTCCCCTGGACTTCGGTTGAGACCCCCTACCCCGCATCAATCTTCCCCCTACATCTCCAAGCACAACAGCCCAGATGCAGTCCTGCTCCTCAGACCAGCATGCGCCTCCCTGATGTGTCCCCCTACTGATGTTTTATCTCCCCATTGGTATAACATTCTGTCATCTAATTTATTCTTGTTTTTATCTTTGTTTTTTAGGGGTTTTGATGATTGATAGTTGTTATTGATAGAATGAGTGTTTCTTTTTTTACTTGCGTGAGGTGTTTTTGGGTTTGCATCGTCGTCGTGCTTCAGTTTCAATGTGAGTGTTTTTCTCGCCTCTTGGTGTCACATACATTAATTGGGGTTTATGTATGTGTTTTGATTCCTTGATATTTATTATGTTGGGTGTTGGACAATACCACGCTTTTTCGAACATGCATTGTTTCATCACGTCATGTATCTGAGGTAGGTTTTCATTGCTCTACTTTTAAAATATAAGTTACATTATTTCATACTGGTTGTGCCCTACTTATATATATATATCAGATAAATATTATTGTGGAATTTTATATTAATCCATTTATTATGCATAATTATAATTAAATTCATGTATTGTGAAAATGGTGTCATTTTGTTATGTTTGCGCACCCTGGTTTTTCAATTAAATATTTTATTAATTTTAATAAATGTGAAATAGTATTAGTTAATTAATTTTTAAAAAATTACTCGATGTAAAAAGTTCTATTTCTTTTATACACTACACATGAAATATTTTCATGATGAACGGTCACACAACAGTGAAAGAATTCTAGTTTTTCTTTTAGACATAATTCACAGAATATCAAATGTAGTTCTGGTTTAATGACAAATGATTTCTTCTGAAGCGTGAAAAAGTATTATGGTTCTCTTGAGAAATTGTTCGGTTGGATCTTATGGTTTATTTGGAAAAATAAAATGGTTTGGTTTGGTTTTATAAAAATATTGGCAGCCTGTGAAGTAGTGTTTTGGGCTTCATAAATGGTTTCAAACTGGTTTAGGTCTTATAAAGAAGTTTTATTTTTTAAGTGGTGATTGTGAAAGGTGTTTGATGCCCGTTCCACACTTTATAGAAAATGATGTAACTGTATTGATGAATACCCTCCTAGGATAACTGTCATACCTTGGTTGCGACTGATGTTTTGGGAGCCCATTCTTAAAGGCTCTTGGTTGTTTGAATGACTTATAGGAAAGAGGTTGTCACATAGAGTGACATGGGGTGATGACTGTTCTGCATTATTAATATATATATATATATATTTATTTATTTATTCCTGTGTGTGTGTGATTGGATTCTCGGCTGGAATTGGTTGGCTCACCACTATTTTTAATACTTGAGACATGGGAAACTGGCTATATTGAGAGAATATTCTAAGAATGAGTGCCGCACTGGTAGATTATGGTACTGAACAGTGGCCCATAATAGGTGGATATATTAGGTTTATTACTATGTGATTCTGCTCTCAGCTTTCCTGAGAATGTATGGTCGAGGGTGTTGAGCATTTTTATTTCATCGTGTGTGACATGTCAACGAGGATGATATCTCATGTATTGGTGTCTTCTAGTATATTCTTGATCTCCTAGGTTCACCCATGTCTGTTACTTTTTAGTTACTTGTAGTGATGATTTGTTACTTCTATGTATTTCTACATTTCCATTGTTGTGTTCTTACATTTGTGCATTTTTTATATTCATTTCCTTGGAAAGTGATAAATTGGTTTTTATTGTTTTCTAGAAATGGTTTTCAGATAAAAGTTTTTAATCCTCTTTGTACAAACACGAAAATGTAACCATCACATTCCCTTTCTAAAAAGATATTGACACTAATAAAATGAACCTAAATTTGGAAAAGTTTATGGGTAATGGTTCGTAATTTTCATTTAAGACAAATACATAGAAAAACATACGTTTATAAATTATAGTTCAAACATGAGATGATGTCTCTTTTATTTTAAAGGTAGTGCATTGGGAATAGATATTGGTGTATCATACTTAGTTTTAATACTCATGCCTATAGCTCTTTTCTATTTTTAGTGTTTGTGTAGGATACAGCTTGAGAGTGCTTTCCTTGGGAAAAACCTGATCGTTGAGTCAGAGAGCGACCCACGAGGTCGCATGATGTTAGTTCGGTCGCCGAGCTCGGTTAGTGTTATTTTTTTTATTTTAGTCTCCTTACTTGGTCAATTTATTCTTTTCTACTCTATATTACTTCTTATGTTTTATTTATTTGTATCGAGCAAAATCATTCGCACGATCCCTATTGATGCCCTGTCACTTTTCTCCAGCCCGAGAGGACCAGGAACGCCTCTCGGGCATGTCGCGGATCGAATTGGGTGACCGGTTCAGGGTCAACCAGGGTTAGTTCATGACAAAATGGTATCAGACGAAGGTTAGATTTAAGGAAACCCTTCTTTTTAGAGTGCCCTTTGTTATCTGGGATTTCATGGTATATGGAGCAGGATTGTTAGGACTTGAGGGGTAGGAGCAGGAAGAGTGTCACGAAATCTAGCTCGTTCTGATCCTCGAGTATCTATGGGATGTCCGGTTTAATTAATTTCAAAGGGGTTTTAAGGAAATTTTTTTCAATTGGGATATGAAAAAGCGAGTTGGGTTAATAGTATTAAGCCGCATGGCTTGGAAAGCCATGTGGACCTAGGGGAATGGTCCCAAGAAACTCTCGGGGTCGGTGACGTGTTTGGTATATGGCTTCCAACAATATGGTCAGGTCACCCACTGATACTAGTTCCCTGTTTGAGTTGTTTTGGGTTTCCTTTTATTTTTTAAAGTGGATTGAATCAGAAAAATTGGTTTTGAAAAAAATGGTTGTTTCTAATGATATCTTTAATTTGGTAATTTTTTTAAAACAAGTGGTATTAAGGATTTATTTTTTGAAAATGAAGTTTCATTGTTTTGGTATTTCTGTTCCTATGGGTGCTCACATGAATAGTGGTATGTTGGAAATGTGGATGGATTTCTGGTATGGGTGATGGATTCCCGGGGTGGCACAGATACATGCATGTGAGTGAGACTCTAAAGAATACCAATGGTGAGGGTTTAAACCAACAAGCTTGTTTTAATTTAATGATGTTTTCAAATGAAATGTTTTGATTTTATGATGGCTCGTTTTCTTGTGTTTAGAGATTGTGCAATGTTGGGTTTGATGATTTTATTTAATTATTTGGCATTGATTGGGTTCTTAGCATTTCATATCGAGCGGTTATCCCCTTATAGCTTTGATGGGTGATCCTAGTATGGTCGATCATCCTATGGATTTTATGCTTGAGTTTCGAAAGCTAGATCCTCCCCTCTTTTATGGTTAATCAGAAAATTCTCTATCAGAGGAGTGGATGAAGAAGATTGAATGTGAAATTCACCTCATTGAGTTTTCCAAGCAGTTGAAGGTCAAATTTGCGACCGTCATGCTTGAGCGTTCACCATGGATGAGGTGGAAGTACGTGTCTCGAAACAAGCCTCGTCAAGAGAATACTTGGGAGTATTTCAAGGATTTTTTAATTCATATGTATTTCTCTAAAGAGGAAAGGGTGAGCAAGAGGATAGAGATGTGTTGTTTTCAGTAGAGCAACAGATCCATGTTGGAATATTTCAAGCACTTTTTGGAGCTAGTTCATTGTGATTCTGGGTATTCCACTAATGACTCCATGAAGGCTCTATGCTTTGGGGAGGGTCTCCGCCCTGATCTACAGTCGAAGGTATCAACATCCAACATAAATTCATTTTATGATGTGGGGATACCGGCTTTTCATATCGATCTGTGATGGTGGGAGTGCCCTAAGTGGTCCTCCCTCCTTCAATTCATAGGAGTAGTGGGGATACTCCTTACAAGAAGATGAGTAAGGGATCAAAAGTTGATGGAGTAAGTCGTGGAATCAAAAGGCCACGAGATCTTTCATAAACCGCTTCGGAGCGAGAGATCCTCATGTGTTATCAGTGTGGAATATTGGGTCACAAGAATCCATCACGCCCAAGTACTCTGAAACCCTTCCAGGCATGTGGACGCCTGGGGTCACTTGTAATGATTCTGTCAACAAGATTCAAGGAAGCGTCGCAAAGGGAGTCCTCAGAAGTGATGTGATGTTGGGTTTTTGTTCAAAGTTTCTTGTGTATGATTCTTTTCAGTGTAAGGTATCTCATAGCATTGTAGTGTACTAATGGTGGTTTGGGTTTTGACATGTATGAGTTGTCATGGGTGTTTTGACGAACTCTGTTTTTCAATGCCAGTATGATTTTTTTTAAATAATTTGATCATCCTTTTGTCAAATCAAAATATGTCAGTTTCATATTGGGATTATTAGAAACTGACTACGAGGCAAGATATTCTTTATCCATCAATGCTCATGCCAAATGTACTTGTATTGAAGCTGACACATAGTTAGGAAACCTGGGGATTTTAAGGTGTCTGGTTAAGGTTGTGCCTCTACTATGTGGTGCGACAGTTTTGGTGTTGCTACTCTGGTTTCTCTATCATTTCAATTTTTCATATAGTCGCAAAGTGTCCGATGGACTTATCCCTCTCACAATGTCAGTAATTTTTCTTTTTGGATGCAAGTTTCTGATCAGTGACATTTCATGGGCCACCCATCTGAATTAGTTGAGACATTGGTTTGTGTCTATCCTGAAGTGATGGGTCATGAGTACTCATCTGTCATGGTTTTAGTGATCCAATCCTTGGGCCCTCCCTCCTCGCCCATGGGATTAGGGTTTTTAGTTAGTGGGGAATTTTTATTTTTTCTTTTATCACATTTGGATGGGAGTGAGTGGTTTAAATGTTTTTATTCTTCTCCTTCTAGCTTGAGTAAGGCTCGGTGCATGTCTATATTGAGTATCCGTTTGGTCACTATTTGGTTTGTCCATTATGGTGGAGAGACCCACCATCTCTTTGGGATTTCTCTGAAGCCATTAGAGAATGATAGTTGAATTATTATGGTGGGGAGTCCGTTCAGGACTCCCCTCTGCTGTTAATTCATTTTGGGAAATAGGGTTAAGTCTCGTTGGTGGTTGATGGAATGACCATGTGTTAAGAGTTCGTATCATGTTGTGTGGAATCCATAAGTGTTGATTGACCTGCTAGATGGTAGCATGGCTTACTGTGGACAAAAAGCATTGTGGTGGGGAGAATTGTCAAACCCTGACCTATGCGTTTAATTTATTTAATTATTTCTTACCATTGAATATTTTTTCATGGGTCTGGGGTGAGTCTCAGATGAGGATTCTGAGTTTTCGATAAAAAGGGAGTATTTGGGGTTCGACGCCGTTGGACGCACGGGCAGAGCACGACGTTGTGTGGCTTCGCCCATGCAACTCTGTGGAATTTTCGGCTATAATGAATTAAAATAGATAAATAAATGTTAATTTTTTTCATCATTTAAAATTTTAATGTTTATTAAGAATTTTAATATTATTATTTTAAATGAAAACTAAAATTGTTAATTTTTATTATTATTAAAATGATTTGAATATATTTATTATTTTTATTTTATCCAGGTTATTGTTATTTAGAATTTTGTTGTTATTATTGGTGGTTAAAACATATTATTATTAAGGTATTAGATTTTCAATTATTATTATTATTATCGATATTAAATATTGTGAATAATATTGTTAAAGTTATAATTAATATTCCTTTTATTATTATTATTATTAGATAAATTACTATTTAGTTATTAGATGTTTATATATATATAATCGTTTAGTTTTTTATCTATTTATTATTATTATTATTATTAATTTGTTTATATTAACACCTTTTCATTAGGGTTCGACACACCCATATTCTCCCCCCTTCTCCCTGTTTGTGCAGCGCAAGCATCCTCCCACCACTTCTTCCTGCCGCCTCCTCCATTAAAGAATGTCGAGCGCTAATGCACCCTCAGCCTCGAAGCAACCCTTTCAACCCCGCACCGGATCTTCCCTCCACCAGTCTCATCCCAGCTGATACCGACACCCACACCCTCCTCCAAATCTTCCCCCCTTCAGTGTAGTAGCCTACCGCCTGCACCCTCCTCTTCCCCAGTGCCATCTCTTACTCACACGCACGGTAGACCGCAGCCCTGGCCATAGTTGTGCAGCCCAGCACCCCGTCTCCCTCTCTATTCGCCACTACATCCAGCAGTAGACTACTTCAACCTCGTACATCACCTCCCCTTTGAAAAAGCCCACAGAGTAGCTCCCAGCTGGTTTCATCCCGATTTCCCCCTCCTACTTTTTTGTCGACCTTCCTTGCATTGTGGCACAAAACTCTTACTCTATGCAGCGCACCCGTGGCCCTCAACATTCATTGTGAATGCCTCTCTCTCAAGCCCCTCTCAGTCAGACTCCCATGGAAGAGATACCCAAATAAAGCCTGATTCCCTCTCCTGCTAGCGCGCTTGGCCTTCAGTTGAGACCCCCCATCAATCCTTCCCCTATTTCTCGTTGCGCAACAGCCCGGATGTGGTCCTGCTCCCCCGACCAGCACACACCTCCCTAAAGTCTCCCCCCACTGATGTTTTTTTCTCCCCATCAGTATAAAATTCTGACTTCTAATGTTATTTTTTATCATTGTTTTGTTATTGTTCTTTATGATTGATATTTGTTCTTTATGGAATCAGTGTTTACTATTTTTACCTATGCAAGGTGTTTTTGGGTTTGCGTCATCATCATGCTTCAGTTTCAAGGTGAGTGTTTATTCTAGCTACTTGTTGTCGCATACTTTAATTGGGGTGTGTGTATGTGTTTTGGGTCCTTGAAATTTATTATTTAGGGTGTTGGTCTTTACCTCGCATTTTCAAATGCGCGTTGTTCCGTCACACTATGTATCCGAGGTAGGATCCCATTGCACTGCTTTTAAAATTTAAGTTACATTATTTCTGGTTATTTTCACCCAATATATATATATATATCATCTAAATATTATTGTGCAATGTGTTATTAATCCATTTATTTTGAAAATTTATAATTCAATTCTTGTGGTTTGTAAATGATGTTGTTTTTTAATGTTTGCGCACTGATTTTTTAATTAAATATTTTATTAATTTTAATAAATTTGAAATAGTACTAGATAATTAATTTTTAAAAATTTACTTGATGTAGAAAGTGCTGTTTATTTTATAAACGACACTTGAATTATTTTTTTGATGAACAAACGCACAATTGTGAAAATCTTCCCTTTTGGTTGTTAATCATAATTCATTGAATATCAAATATAGTTCTGGTTTAATGATACATAATATATTCTCACATATGAAAAAGTATTTTGGTTCTCTTGAGAAATTTCCTTGTTGGATCTAACAGTTTATTTGGGAAAATAGAATGGTTGGGTTTGGTTTTATTAAAATATTGGCAGCCTGTGAAGTTGTGTTTTGGGGATCCATAAATGGATTCAAACTAGATTTGGTCTGATGGATAAGTTTTATTTTTTTATGTGGTGATTGTGAAAGATGTTTACTGCTCGTATGGAACATTATGGAAAATGATGTAATTTTTTTTGATGAAACCCCTCCTAGAATAACTCTCCTGCCTTGGTTGAAACTAATTGTTTAGTAGCCCAGGCTTAGAGGATCCCTGGTGATCGATTGATTTATAGGAAAGAGGTAGTCCCATGGAGTGGCATGGGGTGACGAATTTTGTGCATTATTAACATATATATTTTTTTGTGTGTATGTTATTGGATGCTCAGCTGGGATCTGTTGGATCACCCCTTTTTTTTAATACATGAGACATTGGAATCTTGTATATTGAGATAATATTATAAGAATGAGTGACGCACTGGTAGGTTTTGGTACTGAACATTGGCCAATAGTAGGTGTATATATTGTGTTAATTACTATGAGTTTTTTCTCGGGATTCCATATAAAGGATGTATGAGCGTATTGAGCATTTTTATTTCATCTTGTGTGACATGTCAACGAGGATGATATCTCATGTATTGGTGTCTTCTGGTATATTATTGATCTCCAAGGTTCAACCATGTTTTTGACATTTCACTTACTTGAAGGATGATTTGGTACATGTATGTATTTCTACATTGCCTTTGTTGTGTACTTACATTTGTGTATTTTTGTATACTTTTTTCCATGGAAAGTTATAAATTAGTTCTGAAGTGTTTTCTAGAAAATTTTTTCAGATGAAAATGTTTAATCCTATTTGTATAAACATGAAAATGTAAACATCACATTCCCTTTGTATAAAGACATTCAAACTAATGAAATGAACCCAAATTTGGAAAAGGTTAAGGGCAATGGTTTGTAATTTTTTTATGAAAAATAAATAGAAAAACATAAGTTTCTAAAACGTAGTTTAAACATTAGATGATGTCAGTTTTATTTTAATGGTAGTGCACTGGGAATTGATATTGGGCTAGCCTACTATGTTTTAATACTCACACCTATAGATTTTTTCTATTTTTTGTGTTTTTTCAGGATACAACTTGAGTGATCTCGCCTTAGGCAATGCTTGATTGTTGATTCAGAGAGTGACCCATGAGGTCGCACAGAGTTAGTTCGGTCGTCATGCTCGGTTAGCGTTGTTTTATTCTTTTAGCCGCCTTACGTGGTTTATTTATTATGCATTACTCTGTATTACTTCTATTGTTTTATTTATTTGTATCGAGAAAAATATTTCCCACAATCTTTCTTGATGCCATGGTGCTCTTCGCCAGCCAGGGAGGATTGGGTATGCCTCTCGGGCTATGTCGCTGATCCGATCGGGTGATCGGTTCAGGGTCGACCTGGGTTGGTTCGTGACATAACACTTCAAATGAAATTAATTGATCATGTAAATAAATATATCAGGGTTTTAAATGTGATAAAATGGATAATGAACATGATAAATATTCGTAAATTATGTAAATAGTTTAGCATATTGTTTTAGGAATATATATAATATATGTGGCTAGATGAACCTACGGTAATGAACTCCTTCTTAGTTCCCTATAATTTTACCATATTTTAATGTTATGTAACAATTTATTTTATATTATGTCTAAAAGGATACATTTAAATTTCATATAGCTAATAATTCCTAATGATTTTTATTTTAAATTTATAATCGTATTATTCGATCCAAGGGTATTTTACTTGAATGTTACCTTTTTGTAATTGTTTTATAAAATTATTTCTATTCATTGGGTTATATTATTTCTTTATTATCTAGGATATTTTAATATTTTATGTGAAATTACTAATTATTATTTTAATTTATATATCCCAATTTTTTATATGGATTTAATACTTTAAAACATAGTCAATTCACTGATTAATTATCACATCAATTGTATGCTTTTGCTGATAGATTTCTGCTCAATTTCAACTCTAGTGATACATATCAGTTATTTTGCACCTATTTTATTTATAATGTGTATCCACCACACATTTTCTATGTTATATCATGAATGAATTTATTTTCACATAATTTAATGTATTATTTGATGATATTTCATTCTTAGGGGAGTCCATTCAAAATCTTCTAAAGTAGTAATGGTTTATACAACCATATAATTTTAATCAAGATTTCATATGCATGAATTCAAAATGAATGATATTATTTGATAATTTTATTAAAAAAATTTATTCTTCTTGAACACTTTCTATTCATGCAATTTTCTTTTATTATTACTATTTTCCTCTCTTTAGTTCTCAAAATTAATCATTGATTGTTTATAGGAAAATACAATTTTATTTCTTTTATTAGTCAAAATTAATTTTTCATTCATATCTAAATTTTCATTAAAATGTTAAAAATATTATTATTCATATAATAAAATATTGTTTTTAATGATATTTTTACACATGTTTATATTTTTAAAAAAAAATTCAATAGAATATTTTATAATTTTTCAAACAATGTACATATGGAATTTTTACAAAAAACATGAAAAAATAATTGTTTTGAAAAACATGTCATGAACGAAATATTTCTTCTCTCATGACTAATAATGAATTAAAAGCTTAATTTTAAGGATTATAAGGTTCTTTTTGTATAATATTTTTTCTGTAATATTATATAATTTTGTTTTTCTTTTTTAATTTATTTTAAATGAGATCATGGAATTTTACGCAAAATTATTTTAATGGCCTTATATGGTATTTAAATTCATCAACTACAATAAATCATTATTTTTATTTTACTACACAATGTAAATGTTTTAATTTTACCACACTTAATCATTACCTTGATGGTTGATGATCAGTTTGACTAGGGAAAGTATTGACATTCAGATTCTTGATTAATTTTGTATTCATTACCTTTTACATAAAAAAATCTCCCTATTATGATCATTGAAAATTACATTTTTATTAAATAACTATATTCCTTATATCAGGTATTTGAATATTTTAAATAATATAACATTTTTATAAAAATTATTTTACTAGGAATGGTAATTGATTTAATAGATAAATACTAATATTTCATATACTTTGATGATTACAATTATTTATCATTGAGGCATATTTTTTATGAATTCAATTGATCATTCAATATATAGGGATTGAATTGGACATAAAGTGATGTATGTGTCCTGTTTGTAAATATACCCTCAATTCATCAACATATATATTCTAAAAATCAGAAATATATCATTAAATGGGTTTTTTGGTGTACACATACACATCGATTAAACTATATTGATGCAAGGAGTACACAGTATTAATATCATAATGTTTGAGATCCAAATATCCAATAGTAATTATTTACCTTATTGAAAATACCTTAATTATAATACATAATATTATTCCACTTATATTATCCAAGAATTTAATTTTTCCTCTATTTATTTATTAAATGGAATCATTTTGTTATTTACCCATCCCTATTTTTATACCTTATTTATTCATGACAGATTATATTATATGTAAACAATACTAACCATTTATACAAACCTATTATTATTTTATCATCATAGTTGGTATTAGGGAATCTTTAATGGAAATATTGTGATCTATATTTACAAAAACATATATTATTTTACATATCATTATGAAAAACATGGGGATATTCCCCAAAGTCACTATGTTAATGACTCAGATGAAAATAGTTTATTAATTGTATATACAACAAATATCTACTAATTCTAAGGATTTTCATATTTTTTAATTCGTAGATTCCCCTTCATATTATTTATAATATTTATGTACCTTGGATTAATTTTTTAGTTCTAATAGATGTTTGCGATAAATGAAAACCATTTTCAAACCTTCTATGTTTTAAATTTTATATGAGGAATAATGATTTTATGTAATTTTTTGAAATAAGTTTAAATTTATTAGTAATACTTTGGGTTAATATGATCATTCATGTTAATATAATATCATGTAATTATTTTTATTAATATTATTTTTTAAAACAGAAGTCATAGAAAAAAAAGTTATGGTCAAAATTTTATTTGATAACTGGTGATATAATAAAGGATGTCCATCATATATTTTTGTGTGTTATAGAAATTATATTTATATCATTTTAGAAAAAGTATAACCAATAGATCAGATGAGATATTATTATATCCACCATGTCTGAGGGGCAAGAACCCACCACCAATGGGAGACAAATTTCTGAAACCAACCATAGGCCAATATAATGACCATGTAACTATGGGACTTTTTTTCATAAATGGTTTGATGGATAAATATTATTTTTATTTTGGGGAACATATTATAGGGTCATTTCTTTAGGATTTTGGGAATGTTTAATGATATTTCAAGATGTTTTTTAGGTTTTGGTATATATAACTATTTGGTTTGACATAGTGGATTATTGTGGATAATGATATTAATTTTTAGGGAATGTTCATTAAAAGGAATGATATAAAAATTGAGGAGATGAGATTACATAATCCTGAGGATATTTATGTCAATTATGATTTTAGTTTTTTAATTTTTCGAATAATTAATGTTGGAATATAGTGAAAATATTTATGTAAGATGTATCATTTATTCATATAAAGGTTTATAATTTTTTTAATTATCTTACCTTGTGATAAAAAATATAGTTTTGGATAATATTTAAATATTTTATGAAAAAAATATAATTCTTTTGTGGATACTTTAATTATTTTAATGTTATTTTTTTTATATGGCATAAATATCAATATTTGATATTCATTTCTCAGAGTAAGAGATAGAGTTGAAATTGGTAAATGAAAAACTGAAGGTTTAAATTCTTCCTATGAAATGGAATGATATGATGAAAATGTAACTAATGGTTTTATAATTATTTATAGTAATTTAATTAAAAAAATATAATTAAAAAATTTAAAATTATGTAATCCTATTACATCTATATTCTTTGATTCGATGGTCTTTTCATCCCTCCCAGAGTTATGTTTTTTTTTCATTTTTACATTTCACAATAACATGTCCTCATTCACTCTCAATTTCTCCAGGGAAATTATCTTTCTCATACAAGTAAATATTTTCACATCCTACTAATGTTATCATTTTTGGAAACATATTTGTATGTTATATAAGATGAACTTCATATTTCCTATTACCTCTTTTGAAGAGGTTGTTTTATTACCCCTATTATGATGTGGTTTTTTCACAAATCAAATTTCAAATTTCAAATCATTGATTTCAAATAACATATAAAAATTTATATGATATAAATAAATTAGGTTGTGTATAATTTTATATCCATGATTTTAAAAGATGGTTATTATTTATAACATATACGTCCCGCAACATCGAGATTATACAAAAAGTGATTTACTATATAAATAAGACCATCTTAAACATTGAATTTAAATTATATGCATGAATATGATTAAATATATTTTGGAAAATATGTATATTTATTTTATATGTTGCAAATATATTGGTAAATAAGGTCTCAATTTTTTGTGATTTTCTTACATGTAGGAAAATTATATTTATTATCAAAATGGATTTTATTTGTTTTAATGTCTAAATAATATAATTTATTTTGAAAAATTATACATATTATTATAAAATGAACATTATTTATAATATCATCATTTCATAATTAAAAGATTGTTAAATTTAGGGATTTTTAATTATACTTATCTTTTTCTGAATACTGAACAATACCTCTTTTTGTAAAACTATCACTTCATTTCAATAAATATTTTAATTAATAAGTCACACTGTCATTTTAAATTTATTTAAGTGTAAAATTATTGTTATCAAAAAATATTTAATATAATTATTAATAATTTATTCATCGTCATAATGGATTTTTGTATATGATTATCTGTAGTCTTAAAAACAATTTGTTTTGTTAAAATTTATTTTAATTACATAATCATTCTAAAATTTAAATAATTAATATAAAACTTAATGAGGAATATATTAAATTACATATATATATATTTTAAATTTAATGTGATTTAATTATTATTACTTATCAAGTAGTTATTGTAATATCATCTTATCTTTGAAAAATAAATTTATTGAAAAATTGTTTTATTGGAACATTTTTTAGGTTTTAATGAAATTAATCAATCCAATTATGTGAATTCAATTTGGTAAAATTTATTATATATTATAAAAAATTAATATTAATAATATGTAATATGTTCAACATACCTATTTTAATAATAAATGTTAAAAATATTTATCACCATTGTAAATGAGTAAATCGGGATAAGATTAGATTAAATTAAGTAATAAGACAACTATTTTTTAAATTAAGTATTATGGGATGAATTAATTTTGACTACTAATAAATTTTAATTGTGATTAAATTTTTTTGGCACACTTTTCATTTGACTGTGACTTATACAACAATTTATGAAATGAAAAAAAGTCCAAATGAAACTCTCTTTTTCTAAATTTCAATTATATGTTAAAAAGGTGATAAAAATTTGTGGTGAATGAATATTAAACAATTATTTTATTAAATTGGAATTATTTTCAATTATTTTCATTATTTTTAGTTTTTTCAATATTATATTTCCTTAAATACTTTTACAACGCTAACACATTGATTCTTAAAACATTAGAAAACTCATGGTAAATAAATTTAAATTAAATAAAGGTAATTTTTAAGGATGATTTATTATTAATAAAGAAAATTATCTTTAATAATCATGTATTATTTATTTTTAAATGGATTAAATTATTTATTTATTATTATTAATATTATTCCATTACATTCAAATTAAATGAATAATGTCAAAAAATGACATTAATGATATTTTATCTTCATTATAATTTTACTAAGTTAATTTAAAATACAAAAAAAACATAAATAAAAAAAGTAGGATGATAATTTGAATAAAAATTCAACCATTTACAAATTATTATGCTTTCTAATATTATATATAAAATTATAACCACTTCATTTTGAAAAAGTTGTTACTCCAGTTATAATTAAAATGGGTTTACCAGGAGATGAACCAAGAGAAAAGAATTAGTATAATCAATAAATATTTTTGGATACTATTTTATTGAAATATTTTAGCCTAATAATATCCTAAATTTGAATCCCTTACCATATTAATGTATCTTAAATTAATATGTCATTTTACGAATTTTAATTTTAGGAAATTTGAAATGTGCCGCTCACCTCACATATAAAATGGTACCTCATATCCTCTTTTCATCAAACATATTGTACAATTTTGTTTTGGCAAAACCTACCCGATATAATTACTAACTTCAATTTCCATTTTTTAGTGTCCTTGGATTTATTACAATACCCTCGAAGGAAGGCTTTAGGTGTAAACCTAAAAAGGTTGTCTGATGAAGTGGAATCATTTTCTAAAAAAGTGTTTTTGTTTTATTTATTATTAGACATCATCAAATATTATTAAATATTTATGACATAATAAAATCACAATATATCATATACTAAGATGTTTTATGTTAATTTCATACACTATATTCATATCGTCGTCAATCCAATTTGAAATGATATCATGATTCATGTGTACGACTGATTATATCCTTAGAAAATGATGTAATTAGATTCCATAGCTAGGGCTCACTACTAGATTAAATGATGTATTTAATATATTATATGATACTGATGACATATTTTATATTATTTACAGACAATAGATATTAAATGTTTTTACAATTCTATTCTTGTAAAATTTTTAATGTCATTTGTTCGTATGTATGGACTTCCACCTCCATGAAGCAATATGATTAATTTTGCATAACCACACACATGGCTGAGATATATTAGTTTATTTAAAAAAATATTAATATATTTATATTATAATTTAAATTATGTAATTATATCATAATACTTATGTTATTTCCATTAATATTATTGAGAAATGGAAATAGTAGTCATGAATAAATATGACTTACCGCCCACATGATAGTAAAAAAGTTTTTTTTATAAGTATATTTTGGGTTTTGGTTAAAAAGTTAAATTTATTTTCAGAATATTAATTATTTAATTATTATTACTCAAAAAATCATTAAAAATTGAAAACTTTTTTCATAGTCAAACAATTAATTTCATTACAAACATATGACCCCAATATTGTCGAAAAATTCAATGTAAACTAAATTGATTATGTTGTTAAATTTAACATAGTTTTAATTATTATAAATTGAATAATAAACATGAAAACGGTTCATATGAAATTAAATAAATAATATAAATTTATTATTCAGGATGATAAAGAACGTACTTGATAATTCATACCTGAGGTATCAAATTGTGACCCAATTTCCTTTCATTGAGGAAAATTTTAATGTTATACACCAACTACATATATATGGATTATTCTATACCCCATTAAAACTGTGTAGCATGAATATTATATAATTCATGTAATTTTAGGTTTCAATTCTTATCATTCCATTTAGGGGGATTTTACATGAATTTTTTGAAGTAGTAAGCGTTTCATAACACAATTTCCAGTCATTGGGTTATCATTATTATCAAATGTCATTGATATTCTAAGATTTTGTGTATAATGTATTTTTGATATATGAAGCTGTATTTACATTTGACTTAGTAATATTTAAATGTGATACATATATTCAATTTGTTGAATAATTATCACTTCAATGTTAGGATCTTTGTAATAGAGTTTATCTCAATTTCCACTTAATTGAGATATATTTGGTGCGATGCGCCTATTTTTTTGAGGAGTATCAAAAACCCATTTGATATGTTATATAATGAATATATTTATCTTCATTATATTTATTGTTTCATTTGATATTATTTATCTCATGGGAGTTATGTTTCCAAAGTTTCCAAAGTGTAAATGGTTTATTCCTCAATCTAGTATTAATTAGGATTTCATTCACATGAATTTACATTGAAGGAAATTATTTGGTCATTGTATAATAATACCTATATATACAAAATCATTTATTTATTCATGAAATTTAAATGTAACAGTATAATTTATCTCTAATTGGTACATAAAATGATTGATAATTTTTTTTATAAAAGATTACGTTATTTATCTTTTTGTCAAATAATATTTTTATTCTAAAACCATATTATCATTATAATTATTTATAGGATATTTTTAATATTCTCCAATAAAATATTATGTGTATTTTTAACCATGTTTGAATTCGTTCTTAATAGTTTAAATTTAATCATCCTATTATTATAAAAAAAATGTAATTTTTTTACTTTATACAATAAAATGTGAATGGAATTTCTCATTTAAAAAACTAGGTATGCCTATAATATTACCGTCATTATAACATATAATTGTATTAAAACATTATTTAATGATTTATATATGTAATTTCATATAAAATTATTTTCCTATTATTCTAGAAATTTTTATTTTAAAAAAGAGATTCTCAAAATAAAAATAAAATTTCCATATTAATGTTTTTAATGGTATTTTTTTGGTATTTCAATACATAATTGAAAAAAAACATTAAATTTATGTATAATCTGCTTCGTATATAGTGTAACAATATCATCCCATCTATTTATCGAGATGGTTTATTATCTTTTTGACCTTTTATTGTTTTAGCATTCAATTTCATGATTAATTTTTTGGCCATTATCATTCTATTGAATAAATAGAATTCTTGTGAACATTGGCCATTATATTTATCTTAGATTTCCATATTATTTGTATAATGGATCTAAAAATTTAGAAAATCTAATATAATTTATAAATATGGTGTTTTACAATGAATTTTATTGGATTGAATGGGGAAATATTTGTTTTTATTATTATTTAATGAATATAGATATTTATTTTTAAGGGATATTATTTATGAATTGAATTGATAATTCATTATACGATGTATATATTGGATATATAGTAAGTATTATTCCCTAGATATAGATAGCATCTCATTTATTCTTTATTTATCATGATGAATATTAGTAATCTAGCATTAAATGTGTTTTTGTAATACCTGCAATCAATTAAACTATCTTAATTCAAGGACATGACTGTATAGAAGACATTATATCTGAGTTAATATTTCTAGTATTACTCATTTTCTTCATTGATAATTCATATATTATCATCTACGAAACTACTTTATTAATATTATATATGGATTCTTTGTATCTAATCATTCTTATTAAATGACATGTTGTTTAATTTATTTATAGTTCTATATTGAATATGACCTTTTTAATTATGATAGATTTCATTTTACATAACTATTAATGGGATTCTGATCTCCCCCATTTTTTTTCTTATTCCCCTATTTAATGATGGAATATTTATATGATTCTTGTTGAAATAAAATATTTACTTTCAACATTTTGAAATTATTGGTTGAAAATGTATTGTGAGTCTCAAAATAAATTTTTTTACAATGAATACTAAACTATTTGGTCACATGGTATGTGGTTAATTTTATCTTATGCCAATACAATAATGTAACTACATATTCATGGCTACAAGATTCTTCGCCTTTATAAAAATGGTTCATGTGGTGTGGAAAATAGAGGGGATGTTCCCTTTTGTAAGAGAGGGGAGTGTAACTCATTTAAAAAGTTACAAAATTTATATATAAATAATTTATATTCAAGTGAATGTGATAATAAATATACCCTTAATATAATATAATATTGATTTGGATCAAAACTCACTAAACC
The DNA here is from genome assembly GCA_963277665.1 of Viscum album. NCBI lineage: Eukaryota > Viridiplantae > Streptophyta > Magnoliopsida > Santalales > Viscaceae > Viscum > Viscum album. Next base: position 1,531,780,188 of record OY728151.1, read on the forward strand.
AACCATATTTAAAAAAAATGGGACATTTTAGCCCTTATCTATTTAGATATATAACTCATCAATCCATGAAACCATTACTGTAGTAATGAATTACTATTTAATTACTATTCATAATTATTAGAATGATAATTTACCCCATTTGAATATTTTTAATTGTTAATTTGAAATATGGACACAATTTTCTATAATTCTGTTTGTATACATTCAAAAAAGTAATTTTAAATAAATAATGTTAAAACTAATGTAAATTTTTTTAGATAAACACATTTTCATGAATAAAACTACATTGAAATATTATTAATTTTATATTAAAAAATATCAAAATATATTTATAATGTTTAATGGAAAAAATATATATACATTTAATTAAAATAATTCATCATTACTAAATATTTAAATTTAAAAATATAAAATACACTATGAACAATAAAAAAATGTAATAAAATATATCATTATTCTGTATTCAATATTAATTATCTTCATTTCTATACAATTTATAATTATATAGGAATAATTTTTCATTTTTCATAATAGATAAAAAATACATCACAATCTTATTTCATTACTTATTAGGACACATAATACATAGAAAAATAGTTTATACCGATGAATATTAATTTAAACAAAAAATGATACAATTATTTTGACAGAAAATTGTGTACATATTTTCTTGGAATTAATAAAAAATATTTATCATTAATGAAAAAACATATAAATATTTTCAAAATTTATTTAGAAATATTCATACCCTCTAATACAATTATAATGTGGTAAAATTCATGTTTAATAATAGTATATCAATATTATTTTAATGGTTTGTTTCAACTCGGTTATACATGGAAAACATGATACCAAAGACATGCATATTATTTATAGATAGATATGTAATAAAATATTATAAAATTATATTATACCCTTACATGAATTTTGTCCTAAAAATTAGTTATTTCAATAAAAAAATATAGGATAATTCTACCACATAAAATCCACAGTTTCTCATGTTGAATAAAATAATTTTTGTTTCAACACATAACATTAATTGGTTCTGAAGTATTGTTCTCTAATAAAGACTCTCTTCAATCCAGAATCACCATTTTATTCATATATGTGTTATCATTCTCCTATCCTATGACCTATGAGTATAATATATGTGATGGATATAGTTTTTAATTCATCATGAATGATATACAAACGACATTACTACCTATATAGGGATTCAATAAAAGTGCCATCCAATATGATGCAATCTCATTATGGTCTAGAATTTTCGACTTGTAGTCATATCAAGAGATCAAAATACCCTTATAAACCAATACCATATTGATTTTTGAATGAGATATTTAAAAATAATATTTCTCTAACATATAATTATACATCTCGATAATGATTGTTAGAATAATTTTTTTTAGAAATTGAGTTACCAAGATGTTCTACTAAACAACTCTATAATTCACATCCATTAAATTATCTATCTTATGATCTAATAGATTTCATTGTCCAATATCATCCTTTAACATTAGATTTATACTACTAAAATCAGATAAGAATTCATAAGGATTCATCATAATGATTTAATGAAATTTATTATTATATAAAAACATAACCTAATAAAGGTTTTGTTCACAACGTCCATTTAAATCCATATAAAATTAATTAAAAATATCTTTTAGGCTTTGAATTATCATAATAAAATTATTATATATCTTAGGATGTTATCTCTTAATTGGGATCAAATTTTTATTCAATTATTATTTGGGACTTATTTAGAACATTTAGTTAAATATTATATCGCGATCAAATCCAATAGAATGTGGTACCCCAAGTAATCATAACACTACCTTAATGTACATCATTGTAATAAGATCAATATATAATTGTTGTCTAATTGTAATGATATGTTTTATATTCTTAATAATATAGATTATCACCCAAATATAAATACAATGTTTTGATAACATGTGAACTGTAATGATGATATCCATGGTGTTATTTTTCAACATTTGTTGTGATATTGGTAATGGTGGTAACATTTCCTTAAACATTTATCTACCAACCATATCATTTTTATATACTAGAAATTATTACATATACATATAAATATCCCTTTTCATGTTATCCAATCAGGAATACACTTTCAAATAAAAAACATATTTGTACATCTATGATTAATATATAATTCTAAACCATGACTGTGTCCAAAAACTCCATTGAAAAATATATTATTTATAGGGAATATTCTCTATTTTTGGACATTTTATTCAATAAAAATCAAGGATAAAATGTTGAACATTCACCACAATCTTATGTAGTCCCACATCTTCCTTTTGTGCTTCCTTAATCCTCACATGGATTGATGGTTAAATTTGAATAAAAAATGATCTGATATGTCCCCATACATCTGGATTTCTAGATTTTCCTTTTGAAAGTCCTTATGTATTGTAAATATTTCAACAAACCTCAAGGCTGAACTACCATTGTCATTAAAACAGGGAGCATCAACCACATTATTCACTTTCCCCTATTGGTAAAGTATTGATCAATTTAATTCTTTATTCAAATACATCATCTCATTCAGAGAATATCCAAAAAAATAGAAAATTTTATTTCAATTTATGGTTCAAATAAATATAACACATTTCTATATAAAGATAATTCATGTAAATTTTCAATGAGAAAAATAACATTACTATCTCTAAATCATGAGTAGAGTAATTGTTCTCATAATTTTTCAATTAAAATGAGGAAAGAGCTATCTCCATATAAATATGGATGATATTGAATGTAATTACATTATTTGATGCATCGCTAAAAATAAAAATCCCTCCTCCAATATATGTGAGGGGGAGCATAAGTTCACTAACCAAACTTATTTTATCTCTTATACATTTCTATAACATTTAATTGTTCAATGACGCTTTAAACATTTTTGAATCTACCTGATTATTGGATTTTATATCTATTCGAAACATATCAAAAATATACATTAGTATCTTTAAAGATAAATATTACTATATATATCAATCACTATTTAACCCAGAGTCATTTCTCAATAACTTATTTCACTAAAGGATTCACTAATATAATAATGTTTTATAGTGTATGGCACAAAAAATAATCATTGAATAGCTTGAATTAATACTTGATAATTTAGTCATAAAAATTACCTTCATAAATGTAATCATGATAATCCTCAAGTGACCATCATGAAAATATGTGCTATTATAATATATAAGAATATTGATTATAAAGACTACCACCAACTGATCGAGGTATTCTCTAAAGACTCTATTCATTAAATCAATTAATATAACAATGTCATTTGTATCTCTAATTAGAACAAAAAGAAACTCAATGTTTTCATTCCTCATAATGATGGATAGCTATGTAACATCTTCTTTCATGTACTCCAATTATTTATTTCCTTATAAAAATCTATCAAAGAAAACTATTTATATCATCACAATTGGGAATAATTATAATCAATGTAGGGTGGATGCTAAATTTTTTAATAATGTTCTTAATGTGATATTTATAATAAATGGAAAGATGAATTAAACCATATTTAATTATAAAAAATTTTCAACGTCATGATGATTCACAAGGGAAAATGAATAAATAATAATATTTCTCCATGAGTTACTTAACTAGTTCTTATAATATCATTAATTCCATTTTATATAGATTCATTGAAATAAATGTGGAACTACCATTGAGTTCTATTTAAGAGTAACCATATTGATTTTGGGGAAGATTAAGAATTTAATTATTATATAAATCATCATATTCTAGATCAATAGTAATATAATCATTATTTTGTTTCTCCTAACCATTTCAAAGAAATATCCCTTGGGGATAGGTAGTCAGATCAAAATAATGGAATATTGTTGCATATTAATTTCATATTCATAAATTCAAAAAAATATCATCATTTGTTGATATGGAATATGAAATTCCACATACATTCCTTGTAAAATCATACGGTATCAATAAAATGATATCTAATCCCAGTCAAGAAAGACATTGAATTCATCATTATAAAGATTCATGTTATTTGATGGAAGATAATTCCCAATAATTTCTAATATAGAAGAAAAATTAAAATGAATATCTGTCATCATTCCATATCATTTCAAATAAATTTTTAAATATTCTATCATATTTCTTTTGATATGATACCCCATAAAAATAAACATATATAATAGTTATTTTATAGCGTTAATAAAATATGATATTTCTAATTATAGACTGGAGGATATGTGTACCTTTAAACACATTGTTCAGGTGACCCACTAATGAAAATTTCATCACATGATATTTCCTCTCTCTCTTGTCTATATAATATGTTTAAAATAATTTATTCCATTAAACCAAAAATTCATTCACTCATTTATATTATTTCTATTATTCACAATGTTATAGAATTCGAGTGTGGTTAGAACACTTTCTTGAGTATTATCAGCATTCTATTCATTTATTGGATGATTCCCATCATATATGAATTAATTTTGAAAATTTTCTTTTACTTCCATAGGATAATATTTTCAATACACCATAAGGAAATTTCGTACATGATTCCTTCCACACTTGTGGCTTAAAATATGATTACTTTTCTCTCCTATAAGGGTTTTAGTGTTATAATTTCATAAAAAAATGCCATTTTTATCTTATTGTTCAAAAAAACATGGAATTTAAGATTTTGTATAATCCATATTTTTATATTTACATTATATATAATTAATAAATAATATCTCTCTGTATCACATAGATGTAATGAATTTTATTGAAATTGCCTTTAATAAAAAATAATACACTCAACTTTTCTTAGATTGTAAAGGATAAATACCAAATATTACATTGGATGTATTATGTTATTTTATATATATTTACTTTGATATTTCTTATCAATATTCACTAGTTTAATATATTCTATTTTTATTTTCTTGTATTGATATATGTGAAAATAAATATTGAAAAATACCCTATAATATTCATATCATATCATAGAATCAATTTCTCCCCATCGCTTATATTCATAGTAACTATTAACCATTGATTACACATTATAAAAATTATAAAAACCTCAATATTACATTATTATTGTATAAGAAATGGATAACAATCAATAACATATCCATATAATTGATACATTTTATTGAAATATCTATATTAATGTTCTAATTAAATAATGGTGTACAGTTCCAAATAAAATACTCAATGATGATTTGTTCCATCCTTTAGACAATTTTTTGTTAAAGATGAATCATGTTACCATTAATATCATGATATATTTTGGTGAGAATATTTGGACGATTTCTTATCCCAAATCCAATATCATTGTGTTATAAATAAGGATAACCATTTCTTTTATCCGTTACATTTATTTTTCAGATTTTTCATAAAAGGTCAAGTGTATTAAAAAATAAAAAACCATAGTATGATCATCAAACATGAATAATAAAATTTTATTATCATATGATTATGAAATTGTTTTATGATTATTGAAATTTTGAAGTCTTCATTTAAACATTTAATTAGTAATTTTCATCTCATATAACTATTTATTATATATGGCTTTGGTTTATTATGTATTATCATTCATCACAATGGTTCACACTTAGAATTTGAGTTAACCAAAGAATATCTCATGGGAGTTTCAATACCAATGTAAATTTTTTCCTCATTGTTTTCCATCGGGTGAAGATCAAGTTATTACCCAACCAGTATATTCTGGGTTATTATCCCATGAATAATATTTTTCATATCCTATATCTAATTGTTTTTATCTAGTTAGGGTTTTCATTATGAGGAATCCACAAAATAGATACATTACAAAAACTCCAAAATATTGTTCAATACGTAGAGTAATACCTCTCGTATTAACTATAGTTTTTAAATAATAATCTCTTAATAAAACCCAACTCTTATACCAATTTAGTTAACAGAATAATTATTTTAAATAATACTACCTCATTTTTTATAAATATTCATTACATCACATAATAATAATCACCCCTAAAACATAAATGTTTATCATATTTTGATAAACGATAGATAATAATATTATTTAAATGTTCGTTTTCATCATCTTACATAATTTGGTTCTCAATTATCACCTTTCTTAGACAAAAAATACATAAAATTATTCTTCATATAATGGTAAATGAAACATAAAATTTGTGATCATATATTCTTAGTAAATTTTATAAAATGAGATAAAAAACATAGATCATAAGAAGTTATATGATAATTATATGGGTACGATAACATAATCAGAAATTATGAAAATAAGAGAAATTAATTCAAGTATCTCTAATAGTGATTCATGGAATAATGCATTTCAAAACAATGATACAATTTCTATGAGTTCAAAATCTTCCATAACATATCTATATCTATGAGTTCATATCATTGGAATAATAAATAATTTTGCGTCTTACACAATGGAGTATTAAATAATTTCAAAATTTAATATTCACAACCGATAATATAATATTTTAGAAGTGTCCAATGTGGATTGTGTACATTGTATGTTCAATCATTTCTATATTAATGGAAAACTCCCAAAACTATCATAGTGGGTAGAGTCCCTTACAGAAATAGGTTCACTCCAACTTCAAATCTATATTAACTTATTTAATCTCATTCATAACCCAATTTATTAGATGTATATATAAATATGTACCCTCCCACAACATAAATGGAATCATATATAAGTGTGACATTAGTCTATAAAAACACTCATCATTTTGTCAGAGAATAACCAGTGGGAATTTAATAGGTTTCATTTAATCATCTTTAAAAAATATTCATCATAAGAATTACATGTAAAGAAATTTTATTATATAATTATACAATAATCATATTTAATCATACAAACCCTTAGTTTATTTTAAAATAGATAAAAATTACTATTAAATGTGAATCTAAAAATTTCAATGAAAATAGAGAAAACATCCTTTTATTTTAGTATCATTAAAAATGAACATTTCACAAAATATTTAAAAATATTTTCTTTGAGAATAACTATAAAAACATATAATGGAATCTAAATAAAAGGAATTTTCATCACAATAGAAAAAAATTCTATCATTCACAATAATGTAGTACCTTAATATCATGATTTTATAAAATGAAAAAAAATCGTTAACAAATATTTACTATGAATGATTAATTTAAATCATTATGAATAATTTCATTAAAATTGATAAAACCATTCTTAAAAATTATGTATTAATAAAAAATATCATAAAAAATTCACAATAATAATGACATGGATGCAATATTTTATCTTCCAAAGATATAATATGGTATACATTTCAAAAAATATTATCTAAATAAATTTAAATACCATATAGAAAAAAATTATAATATTTAATAAAAACTAAATAAATAATTTATTTAGACAAATATTAATGAGTTTTAAATTATAAAACTCCTATAAATTACCTTAACATAAATTTATCAACAACAAATCATGAATAAAATGGGTTTATAATATAACATCATACCACAAGTCCCATATATCTTCATAATTAATAAAAATATTATATAATAAATATTGAATTATTTAATATATATTTCATAATATTATTCAAATACATCCTAAAATATATCATTCCATAATAATTTAGGATTACAATTTTATGAAAAAACTTATTTAAAATAACTATTATGGTGAAAAGTATTATATTTTCCATCAATGATCCAATTCCATGGTTTGGATACTTTCTCACTATTAATAGATTACTCATATATATAATATAAATCATGTCATAATCATAAAATTTATTCATTATATATTCTTTTATAATCCTTATTATATACCATTGATAAAAATTGTATTATTTAACTATGTATATATTGTGGTCCATATGTACACATGGTTTGTGTTTTTAAATTTATATGTATAAAATGGTAGAAAGGTAAATAACAATTACATATTCAAAAATAAAAAAAATATTATGATATCATTTATATTTATTAAATATATATTTATGATCATAAAAATTAATAACTATTGAAAAACTAATTGCATCGCTTCATAGAGGTGGTATTCCACAAATACAAATTAGGGACATTATCATTTCCTAAAATATTAGAAGGATTTATAATTTGAAATACCATAAAAAATATCTTTATATTGTAAATACAATTATTCCATCCTGATATTTTTTTATAGATCATTCGCTGTTTTTTAAGAAGAATAAATCATGATAAATATCCACAATATTATATTCCAATTCATTTGGTATCCATATTTGAAATGAACCATACGTTGTATTATATGGGTGTTTTTGGAAGGCCTCAAAGTATTGGTCAGGGATTCCAATGTTGGGATACAATATTTTCTGAACATAGTTAAGAAAATAGATCTTATTGTGTGGTGAAAACATGGTTGGATGGGTTTTTATCAACTAAGGAGAGTACCACACTTATAAATACACAAAACAATGAAAAATAATAAAATAATATTTAAGTTAACGTATAATAAATGTAAAATATATATAAAATAATACATTGGTTTGTTGGAATACCCATATAAAATTGGAACAAGACAAGGTTTTCGGTCATTTTAACACTTCCATAATTATATGAACCCATTTTAAAAATTATAGCTTTTATTGTATTAATGAATTCTTTCATCACACACTAATCAAATATCAAAATATGTAGTTTTCCTTATAAATAAATTTAAACATTTTCATCTAAAATTTGGAAACTATTTTGCTACATTCTTCTTCAATTATTAATTTAAAATCATTTTAAAATAAATCTAAAAGACAATATGAAAACCTTGTTTAAAGAAACTAATTTTATCTGAGAAAATAAATTAAATAAAATCAATTGCTTGGTAAAAACAATTTTATGAATGTTAATATGTTTTATTGAAAATATTATCTATACAATTAATTAAATAAATTTGTCAATTCTAACTAAATCCATTTAATAGAATAAAATATTTCCATAAAATAAAAATAGTTCTCTAAATATATGACATTTTACCTTCATATGAATTTAACATCATTTATATCCAATTGATAATCAGAATATAAATTAAAAATTTATTCTCATTATAAAACTCAATACCGATATAGATAAACTATATCTTTAAAAATATAGTACATAGAGAAATACAGCTTTTAATATCAAATTATATTAATCATAACATTTAAATTAGAGTAATTGTTTCATTGTAATTAACTATTTTTTCTATTCATAATCCATGAAAATAAAAGAACAATACTCTGATAACAATATAGGAAAATGGAAAATTATATACGATTATTTTAAGACATTTTATATAAATATACCTTACATCTCATAATAACACACACCCCAGAACATTGACAGTTTATTTTATTGTGAGAAATAATACATAATCAACTTATTTAAGGAATTAATTTCAAAATCATACAAAACTTTTTTCACTATCAGTGCCCTTATTTGGCATACCTTACTTAATAAATACTTCATAGCATGCGTAAATCCATCATATGATAGAGAGATCATGTATTCATAGAAAAATTAAAAAAATGAGATAAAATTCGTCGGTCATAATAAGTGTGTAATAAATTCATATCTGTATGATACCAGGATAATAAATTATGAAATTCAAATCCACTAGGTCAAAGATCACAAATCAAATGTCATTAAATAATTCATTGTCAACTAAATTGTAGAATCTATATGAGTTCATAATCTTCTATAACCTATCTGGAGACTCGAGAACATATCATAAGAATACGACTTATGTTTTTGGATTACACTAATGAAAATAAAATCATTTCCCAATTAATGTTTCATTTCCAATAAAATCATATTTGATATAGTCCCAATATTTATTAGGTTAATTGAATGTTACATCATTTCTATATTCATGGTTAACTCCCAATTCTATCATAGTGTGTAGAGAATGTTACTAAAATAACTTCAATCAATATTCAAGTCCATATTATCTTATCTGATACAATTAATTAACTCATTTACTATAAATATATATAAATATGGACCCTCCCATCACACAAAGGGAATAAAACATCTCTGTTCCTTAAGTGTATTAAAACTCTAGTCATTTCATCATATAATAACCTGTCATAACGTAATAGGTTTTATTGAACCATATTTCAAAAAGATTATAATCATAAGAAATAAAATAAAATATATATTATGTTATCATGAGATTATAATTTCAGTGAAGCATAATAATCCATAACTGATATTAAATATCTTAATCATTACCATTAAATGTAAATTTGAACATTTCAATGAATATAGGGAAAATATCTCTTTATTTTATTATCAATAAAAGTAAACATTTCAAAAAATGTTATGAAAAATATTCTATTTGAGAATAACCATAAAAACATATAATTTAATCCTAATGAAAATGATGGTCATGACTACGGGAAAACAATTTTATATAATTTAAAATCAAATAGAATAATCGTTTCCCAATTTTATAAGAAGGTAAAATTGATTAACAGAAAAATAATATGAATGATTAATTTTATTCATTCTAAAGAAATCATAAAAAGTAAAAATTACCTTTCTAAAAAATTATATATTTAAAAAAGTCCCCAAAACATATTTAAGAACAATGACATGGGAGAATCTTTATATCTACCAAATAGGGAATAATATAGGCTTTTCAATAAAATAATTTCTAAATCATTTTATATTAAAAAATAAGAAAATTATAATATAAAAAAAAGAATACAATAATGAGTATGTGAGGTGAAAATAAATGAGTTTTATAAGTTATATCCCCTACAAATTACATTAACAAAAATTTATCAATGAAAAATATTTTACCGAAATGAGATTGTAATATAACCACTTACCTCATGTCCCATATTTATTCATATTGATTCAAACCTACTATATAAATAATACATAAATATTTAACATATATTTCATAAACATATTCACATAAATCATAAAATGTATCATTCCCCAATACTATCCAGTTACAATTTTATGAACAAACATATTTAGAGTGGATATTCAGTTGAAAACTATTATGTTTTCCTTACATTATCTAGTTCAGATGCTATGGTTCATTCACATTTTAAATGGATTCATCATCTATAGAATAATAATAATTTCATATATAACAATTTTTTTATTATATACTCTTTTATAATCATTATTATAAATATTTAATGTAAAATATATTATAACACTGTGATTATATTATTGTCTGTACATACACATGTGTGATATTTTCACATTTCAAGGAATTAAATGAAAGAAATGATTTTAATTATTCCCAATTCATGAATAATAAATTTATCATAATATAATTTATATTCATCAATTATATCTTTATGAGCATATATATAAATAATTAATGAAAAACGAATTGCATCACACCTTGGTGGTGGCAGTCTACAAATACACACAAGGGAAATTATCATTTCCCAAAAAATGGTAGGAGTTAGAAAATTGGAATAACATTAATGAAAAACATTTTAATATTTTTAAATACACTAATTACATCAAGATATTTTTTTATATATCTTTTAGAGTGGTTTATGAATAATAAATCATGAAAAATATCAAAAAGAACATATACATATTCATTATGTATCCTTATTTTAAATGAACCATAAGACATATTTTATGGAGGTATTCGGAAACCCACATCATTTTGGTCATGTAATTTAATAACAATATATTGTTTCATCAGATCATTTTCATGAAAAAGTCTCTACTGGTGTGGTGAGAAGACGTTAGTTAGTTTCATTTTATAACATAAAAGTGTGGAGTTCTTATAAATACATAAATGAATGAAAAATAATTATATCATATTTATGTTGATGTGGAAACAATATAAAAAAATATATGAAATTTGATATTGGGGAAATTAAATCCTCTTATACAATTGGAAATTGTTATAGTTTTAGTTCATGTGAACATGTCCATAGTTACACTAACCATTTTAACATTTACTGAAGTAATGAATTCATACATCCCATACTATTCATATTGAAAAAAATGAAATTTTCCAAATAAATAAATTTAAGAATTCTGATAAAAAATATATAAACACTTTTTATGATTCAATTTATATAACTAATATAAAATAATTTTAAAATATGTGTGAAAACACAATTAAACCTCTGTCTAGAAAAATGAATTTTTAGTGAGAAATTAAATTAAATCGACTTCTATGCATGGTAAAAAACATCAGAAGAATGTTAATATATTTCATTTTAAATATTATATACATCATTAATTAAATACATTAAATAATTCTAACTAATTAAATTTATTATTATAAAATATTTTTGAACAATAAAAATAGTTCTATGAAAAATATCTCATCTAACATTCATATAATTTCACATAATTTATAAAAAATTCAAAATTAAAATATGAATTATAGATTTATTCAAATTCTACATTACAATATTTCATAAAAATCATATCTCACATGTGATCTAGATGAAAAATATAAAAAATATTGTGTATTGAAAACACATATTTTAATATAAAATGATATTATTTGGAACATTTAAATTTGAGTAATTATTTCCTATGAATTAATACATTCAATCTTCATTAGTTTAATATTTTTTAAATACATTTCCTCATTAGTAATTTTTAGACATATTCCCCAATCTTATGAAATATTAATCGAATTCATATATAATAAATATATTTAAATATTATATCATTTTTCTTATAAAAATATTGTTTCGTAAAATGAAATCATTAAAAGCCTTTAATCATATTTAATAAGAAATAAATCATTAAATATTAAGGTGTAAAGTGGTAAGTGAGCATAGAAATAAGATTTTGGTGTTATGTTTTATGTTCTTTCCACAAACTTATAATTCTTTATTCATTAGAGTTAATCATCAATATCTTAAAAGCCATTTATTTTGATATAAGACATATTTGTCATGTTTTATTGTATATTATTTATTCCTGATATGTTCATGTATGATGGTTATATTATTATACATAAATGTATATATTATTTCCATATATAAATATTAATTGTAATATCTTATGCTTACCCTTACTAAGAATTTTATTCAACATTACTTATATTTCCATTACAATGGTAATTAAGATGATTAATATATATGATTTGATGATATTAGTATCATGTGTGGAGAATTATTATGGAGAAATTGAAAATGTATTGATGATTATATATATATATTGTTTTAGACATATATAATAAATGCTTATATTTTGATTAGCTTTCATAAAAATAAAATGAACCATTTTGTAAGTATTTTTATATTGATGGTTTTCCCTATTTGACTATAAATACTAATACAAATGGTCATTAGTATAAAAGTGATATAATATTTTATAAGGATCCTATAATTAGGGATGGAAAGGTTTGGTTTCCTTAAATTGGTAATAATGATGGAGGGTAAATGATATGTTTTTAGAACCAAAATCCAAGAGTACTGTTCTGAGGAATCCTAATTAATATAAGTACATGGTGTAAAAATAATATTATTATATGATCATATAAGGTGAGGATATTTTAAAAATAATTTATAATTTCATGGTATAATAATTTTATTGTGCATAACATAACTAATGTTGAAATAATTATTGAGTTTTATTTTATATCAATTTGTTCTGAAATATGAAAATATTAATTGATATAATTAAGAACATATCCCATATACTCACAATTATACGAGCATGAAAAAGAATTTTCGGGATATTTTATATTGTTTTGAAATATATGAGAGTGAAGACTGATTTGTGATTTATGTTTGAATTATAAAATATAAAATGTAAAATAGAATATTAAGTTGATTGTCTTAAATTTAGAAATGGATTTAAATGATATTTTATAATTTAAATAATGTCAAAATAAAACAATAAGAAATTTTAAATGTAGTTCATGATAATTTTTGATTGGAATATTTTATTTGAGAATTAAAAAAATGGAATTATATTTTTGAAAGAAAAGTTGTAACCCTTTGTTAAAAATTATTCCAACTATCAATGGTAAGAAACATGATCATTCCCACACTTTTGAGAGTAGACCACTACCATGTTAGAGAGAATTCACCTTCAGAGAACATGTCATGTGTGTTTTAAACACTTCTTCCACGGTGAAACCACCACATCCACAACATTCAGTTGTGTGTGTAGTAGACAACTATAGTAACCTAACATTACCACATTCTAATGTAGAGAACAATTCATCACCTTCAATGAAAATTTATACTCCGTAATCATTATAATATGAAGGTATTTCAGTTTCAAGTTCCTTATATTCCTCCATAGAATTTGTCACCCAGTTCGGGCCTCATTCATAGATTTATGTTGTGTACATGGAACTCATTCCTAGTGAAATATATTTTTGGATGCTAGTTAGATACACCTCATAGACCTAGACATTCAAAAGGGTATTAATAGGTAAGAAACCATTGATCAGGGAATTTTTCAGGTTGGGAATCACAGGCATATCTGCATACTAGAACACTGGTCATATGTATTTTTCCTCATATCAAGGTTCTCAAAGGCGTGGAACCCGAGGCATCCCATGGTGACCTCATGGTACATGATGCAAACTATATATCTTATGATGTTATCCTCAGGAATCCCATGTCTAAAAAAATATGAAATTATGGAAGGTCATGTGTTTATCCACTTGAGGGGAATGTGAGAGACTGATCAGAATTCTAAATGGAGAAGATCTGACGGATATGTCCCTATGATGGAATGTTTGGTGCATGGTTATAATTTCATGTGATGGAGAACCCAAGAGGTCTTTCACATGAAACAATTGTGTCACACTGATAAGTGGTGCATCCATAGGAGGGAAGAACCATAGTTTACCATATGGATGGGTCAGAATTAACTATGAGAGTGGAACTAGGGTTCTATGTCCCATAAAGATAATATGTTACTCTGCGATGGGGTATATACCTAGGAAGGAAGCTCTAACGTTTAACTAATGGATATATAAGAACTGCCTGTATGGGAGGACAAGGGTTTTGTAAACCATAAATAGATTATGCTAAACTATGATGGGATACATCCTTAAGAGGGAGTCACCAAGGTTTACTAGATGGATGGTTCAGATCACCCTATAAGAGAAGACATGGAGAGGTCTGTCCATTTAAGAGAATGTGTCACAACATGATAGATTTTCAGAACACATATGGAGGTGGACTAGATAAGTTCACCCATAAGATTGGGACACCAAGGATTATCAATGGTCGAGAATAAACCTCAGGGAGGATTCCAACCTACAATATTTAGAATACAAGGATAAAAACCCTTGTAGTATGATGTATGGTGTATGAATACACATGTGAGAAGCCCCTTCCTAAATTATTTTACATTTTTGATTTTGATGGATTTTGTGGGCCTTAGACTTGGGAACATATCAACTACTGCAAGAAGAAGCAATGATTTGGATGGAGAATATGTGTAGGAATGACCCCAATGGATGGACTGACTTTACCATGATTTTGTGTCTTATGTAATTTCACAATTGGTTATTGATTTATTGTGGGAAATGGATGTAGGGGATGGATTTTTTGGACTGTCCAGATTGAATCTCTTTGTGGTTTTTTATGTATCCAATTTAGTAGGGAATCAATGTTAATCCGGTTCTAAAAGAGGTGTTGGGGATTACACATAAGGAGGAGCACCATGGATATGGAAATTATGGCCTTGTCTTACTTTAAGAGGGATATACAAGAGGATGGATTGGTTTCAAGGACACTGGTAGCCTCTTTTCCCATGTAATTCATGCTTTGTGTGAAAAACCAGAAGAATTAGATGACATATTATTCCTTCCAGGAAAAAAGCATTGATGAGGGATTATGTGGGGATTACTCATAAATGTTTCATGAGGAGGATCTCATTACATGTGTGTATTATCTCATTCCATGTGATTTGGGCAAGCAAATGAATTTTTCCCATGCAGAAAGAGCCCAAAGGGAGAGATATGAGAGGGCACAAGTTACCATACCTTCTTTGACATAAAGGTTGAGGAGTGGGTGAGGATGAGTAATGGTGTTTCGTCCTACAATAATGGAAATAGGAATACCTTAGGTAAAGATCCAAGGATAATATCATTTCCTATCGAAAATAACTAATTCCATGTGATTAATATCACATTCCATGGGACTCTATACGGTATGAAGACCATCTCATGAAAACCATACATGGAGAATATGGTACATACTCTAAAGGGTAGGGATGAATTCAACATCATTCTCCAAGGATGATGCTACTGGGTAGTTTTATATCATGCAATACAAACATGGTGGACTCACATGTTACCCATTGGCCTTACATAACAATCATAAATCAACATTTTGGAGGGGTAACACTTTCTCAATGCTAGAATGTGTTGACATCGAGGAGGGGTTGATTTTGATATCCATGTTAGCATAACAATACTAAAAGGAAATGGGAATTGGTATTCCTATTCTATAAAGAATGTGGTAAATAGTGATCGTGGTCCATACACATAGTGGAGTGGGTTAGTTAAAGGGATAGCACTGGTCACATAAGGGTTTGAAGTGTGGATGAACCTATCCTGGATAGGTATGAAGGTATTGGGAACTCAATAATAACAAAAATGGTTCATATGATGGGAGGAAACATTATGGAGAATTTGGTTAGGAATTCATAAAGTAGGGGTCCTCACTGAGATATTCATAACAATGATTAGGTGCTTCATGGAGGTTAGGAAATTCGTGATGGAATGGGCTTCGCAAAACACAATGACCAAACTTATACATAAAGTAAATATTTGTTAGAAAAGTGAATCATAAAGTATTAATGTTATGTGGATCCTGAATTACCTCATAGGGCCTTCCTCCACGATTAAATTTGCTGGAATTCATGAAATTCATCCCCACCTTTGGTTGAGGTATTTATTAACATGAAATAGAGATTTTTTCAGTGATAAAATACATTAATGATTCATTTTCCATTAGGTTTGTCCTACTCAAGTGCTTATCAAATCATGGAATCAGAAGTCAAATGTTTAATTTAGAAATAACAGGAATGAGGAATGAGCTAATAATTTTTAGGAAAAGGGATCACCTGATGATATAAAGAAGACCATAAATAAAACATAGTTTCTGCAAATGGTCATGTCTTAGTCGAAATCATGTAGTAGTGTGTAAATCCTTACCATGGATGCAGTCTGGAAATGGAAACATGGAGCATTCCAAAATCACCTTACATGATTATGATGGTGAAGTGATCTCCGGATAGGATCTCCACAAAAGAGACACTTATGATGTTATCAGGACATTTGGTCTTGGGTTCGAATACTCTAAACTAAGGCTTCCTTGACTTGTTATTTGAATTGTATTTTTAAACTAGTAAATTCCCCTCATCATAATGGGATCTAACATGAATGGAGGGTCAGGTAATAAGAGTGGCATATTGGAAATATGATAAACTACCTATCTTCATGATGATATGATGGCATGCAGGCTCATTATGTTAATGAGATGAAGATGATCATTGAAGATAAGCGCCGACAAATAGCACATGGATCCCCTCAAATAGAACTGAGCCTCCATGCGACGACCTTACTGGGATCTATATTCATGAATCTCATTTATTTCATAATTTTCCCCCATGAACAGAGTCTCTGGGAAATAGACTATTCTGGCCCTTTATATTGGAATTGTTTGTTGAAAAATAGGGATCGAGATCCACATCAACAATATGAATTGGATAGTGTACACTAAGGATATACAACCTATTTCTCCCAAAACTATATCCATTAAAGATCATTGTGAAAACGATCATGAAATCACTTATGTCTCAGATGCAATGCCCACACAAAAATCTACGTAAGAGGTCCTTGTAGATGCTGCCTAAAGGGGATAAATGGAAGACAAAATTATGACTCGTGAGTGCATTCAAAGCCATTCTGACTAAAAATCTCTGCTTGCACTATTGTCGGAATCCCAGAAGGGGTACCTTTTTGTACAAGGTTGTTATTTTATGGCTTCGATCCGAGGGATGATGTCTTCATTCTGGAGGTGAGTAGGGATGGACAGTCTTATTGGTTCATTTGGAGTATTAATAAAATATTAGTGGAAAATTTTTACCAACATAAACAGTTGGAAGGATGCGTCCCTATGAAAATATGAATACATTTAGAACCATATCGATGATGTTGATTAGAGAATGATGGAGGCCAAGACCTCTATGCCAAACTATAATTCAATCATTATGATAGGATTAGGAATCATAGATAATGGATTAATTGATGACTTCTACATTCAAAACGGTGGATACATTATCAATTATTGGGCTTGTTCATATTGGGAATGTAAATCCTGTGCTGAATTTTTGGAACAACTAATGTTGGTAGGAAATTATATTATGGACGGGGATTATCAGATTTATTTTTTCTAACTATAAGAGATAATGACAAAATTATTAATTTGGTGGTCTCATGGGACAAAAAAATTTCATTTTCATATCAGAGATGTTTTCATGAGCCTTTATGATCTCCATAAAATCTCTAGAATCCCTATCACAGGGGGAATGTATTATTAATTTCTCCCCTTTGAGAATGGTATGTAGGCTCATGAAAAGATATTACATTTGGAAAAGGTTATATTAGTTCTTATATTGGTAACAAAAATTATAAAATAGGGGATGATGGATGTCCATTTCATGCAATGGTGTGCCTTATTTGTTAATTTTTCAACTGAGAGGATTGTCGAGGGTGAGGATCTATCCAATAAATTAACAAATAGGCATCAACGCTATCAGAGAGGATCCTAGTGAGGCTTGGAAATCTCAAAATATAGGATCTAAAAAGATAGGATATGGAAAATTCAAGAAAATTTATCAAATCCAACCCTCAACCCATATTTAGTTTGGTCAGGATTGTAGCAGAACATATCTATTAGTGGATTGTCTTAGTGAGAGATGCAGACATGGGTTCTTAACCAAGAACATTTATAATGGAGTTGAATATGTTTCACGACCCCCTCCCGCCAACGATGCCCCTCCTAAGCTGGAAATGGTGAAAGGGAGATAATGAATCCTAAGTCCCACCTCCAGTAGGCCCCGGGTTGGCGACTAGCACCAAGGGTATGAGTTTTCAAAAATTTGAGAGGTATTACACATTTTATTATTTAGAATCGGGAAATAGGATGAGTCAACCACCAATAAGGAAAAGGGCAAGTGTATATAAATAAACCCAAAACAATCCCACATGCATGTTTAAACAATTTTATAACAAGGTACAAGTACAAGAAAGCTCAAAAGTATAATACCAAAAGAAAACAAGAGACCAACAACTACAACAACTCCAACTGTCTGACTAGTAGGGTCCCACACGGCCCTGGTAGTCCTCCTGGAAACATGAAAGTAAACGTATGGTGAGCATACCAGTATACTCAGTAGGGAAACCTAATGCTCTCATGCACAAGTGGGGAGACATCCTAATGTCCCGTGAGAACAACAGAAGAAACCTAAAGAGGGAAACTATCCAACCAACCTCACCAGCCACATTCACCAAAACACAGTCACAACAGCTAGTAGTAGTAAAAGAACAAGAGTATTGGGTACCCCGCACCATTTCCCATTAGTTAGCTAAACAACCTGACACTGTCACACTCTCCCCGCCCGCACACACCTGGGCCTCACGACCATGTATCCCACCCGCACACACCTCGGCATCACCACCACGTATCCCACCCACACACACCTGGGCCTCACAACCACACATCCTGCCTGCACACACCTGGGCCTCACAACCACAACCACATCCCCGCCTGAAGACACCTGGGCCTCATCCCAAAGATTCTAGGGAATAGTAATAGTAATATAACTCTCGCCCGAAGACACCTGGGCTTGAATCGAAACCTACCAAATGAGTCTTGGGTGTGAGGTCGCCTCAAGCCATTATAGCCTATAAGCCTGCCCGAGGAGTCTTGGGCCTAATCACCCCAATCGAAACCTACCCGAAGAGTCTTGGGTGTATGGTCGCCTCAAGCCATCACAGCCTAGGGGAGAAGGAGCAGGATGGAGCTAGTAACTATGGGAAACACCCACTCCCATGAAATGGGAGTGTTCAACACTAAGTTCTCAACATGGGTTCGGTTCAATAAAACACAAAAGATACAGATATATATATATATAGCAACCACTTAGCACAACCTATGTCTTCAAAACAGAGAAACTGAGTAGGTGCCTCGGCACTACTACCACGAAGCATGCATACAAAAAATAACCCCAACCCCATTTAAGTTTTCACATCTCAACAGAAATTAGCTCATTTAGTTCCTTAACTATAGGGGAACTATCCACAACAAACCACAATGATCATAAGCATATCCCAGCCATCCACAACGTAAGTTAGGAAAACACAAGCAGCACCACAAAACCCTTCTTAACAACCAACCACCCCATTGATTATTACTTCTGTTTCATTACCAAGCCCCACCATTCATTAACACTTCCATTTATTATTTATTAACCACCACCCATAGTCCGTTCAGATTTAAACCAATCCTTGCAGCCCCGCTGCCAACCACCATAACCACACCTGCCCACAAAACTCCTCCATCACATGCCATGTAACCAAGCCAACACCAACATGTTCATTATTCCATTTTGGTTCAACCAGGGTGATTACACAAGGGTTCCATATTTTCATTTAAACATCCAACTTTACGTGATTAACCAATTTCAACATTCAACAAAGTTCCATTCAAAAACGGTCTAGCAAGATAGGGAAACATTTAATTGCACAAGCAAAGGCCCCTAACGACCCTGATTTTCAGTAGGAATAAGCCTATTCATTTCACAACAAAATATCATAGGATATAAAAGGTAAAGTAACATCAATCACAAAATTCCCATCCCCGTTCTTTAACCAGTTATTATCTTTATTTAAGGATTCAACCATTTCTCATGAAAACAAAATATACTCACCCCGCATGATGCACAAATAAGATAGATGAAGGTAAAATCCCTTACCACAACAGGTTCTGGTCACAACGCTCCCCCGGATCAACTTTAGAAGACATTCGTTAGTGTCCCAGCAAAACCTTCTCGGGTGGAAGTCGGAGAGGAAAAGCCGAAGGAAAGACAACAGATCCAAGCTCGGATGTTCCGCCTCGTCTTTATGATCCCGTGGCCACTGACGGATCGTAAATCGGAGCTCTGATGAAAAAGTTATGGAAGAAAGAGCCTTCAAGTCTCTTGAGAGAGCTCTGCTCAGAGGAGAGGGGAGGAGAGGTGTGATTTCAAAGGAGGAGGGGACCCCTCCTTTTATAGGCGTGAAAAGAAAAAGTACACGGTGTGTACTTAAGGTATACAGTGTGTACTCGGCCGTTTTCACACGGTCTCCATGCGGCCTCCAACACGGTTCCGCAGCCGTTGACTGGTCAACACAAAGATTGAAGGTAACGCATACGCAAGGAAGGACTACATGACGTGCATATTAGACACATGGCGTGTACCCATTTATGGAACTCGGCAGAGACACGGCTCCAACGCGGCACACGGCTGACGACAGGTCAACACACAGTAACACGTACGTGGGGAGGGACTACATAGCGTGTACCCATTTTCTCCACATGGAAAAGACGCGGCCATCCACATGGGGTATACCCGGCACGGGGGTACACGACGTCTACTAAAACTACACGGTGTGTATTTTCAAAATTCTAAAAAGTGTGGTAAAAGTCCATTTTACCCTCCAGAACATTTCGTGGCCTTCTTTTTGAAAAAGGAATGGGCCAGAGTGGTCCGGGCCATTACATCGATACCTCTTAAAACATTCTCATCCCCGAGAATTCAAAAACCAACCCAGGGGAACCCAACAAGATAACTCTTAGGGTCCTCATTATTACAGGAACCCAACTAACAAACCTAATCATATGCGTTAGGAATTCCTTCTCCTATGTAGAGATATTATCCACATTAGGCAGGGCTGACTCACCTTCCCGGGTTTAATCACATCCTCATTAATGCATCTCGATTGAGGATTGGGTCTTCCCACTTCATACATTAGAATTTTTTTCCAACTTGCACTAACCCCAACACCCCACAACCAACACACTGCCCGAACACGTGGGTTTGGGAAATTCCTTCACCTATGTCGAGATATTATCCGCTTTTGGTGGCACTGACTCGCCTGCATGAGTTTAATCACATAATTATTAATGCATCTCGATTAAGGATTGGGTTTTTCCATTTCCCACACATCCAGACATGTTACACATTACCAGGGAACAATGAAACAAATGGTCTCTCAACTGAAAATCCAAGCATTCCATATATCAAAGGTACAAAGTACAACATCAACACAAATCTCAGAAGTTCAAGGGAAACCACATGTCAAAACAACTCTGGGTACTGAGTGTGCATCTGGGTCTCCCGCTCCCAAGTGCTCTCCTCAAGGCAGCTATGCCACCACAACACACGAACCAAGGGAATGGTTCGTCCATGGAGCACCTTATCATTATGATCTTCGATTCTGACTGGTCGTTCATCGATGTTTGCGTTGTCTCCCATACCTAACTCTCCCTATTCAATAACGTGAGAGTCATCGTGTAAGTACCGAAGAATCTGGGAGACGTGGAATACATCATGAACCTTATCCAACTGAGGTGGTAGGGCCAGCTGATATGCCACCTCGCCGACTCACCTCAACACCTCAAAAGGTCCGATGAACCTGGGTGAGAGCTTTCTCCCTTTCCCAAACCTCTACTGCCCCGTTGAGGGGAACCCTTCAAGAACACATGATCCCCCACCACGAACTCCAAGGGCCTCCTCCAATGATCAAAATAAGACTTTTGTCGGTCCTGAGCCACTTTCATCCTCTCACGTATAAGCTGGACTTTCTCTGTGGTGCTCTGCACTACCTCTGGTCCAAGAGCACCTGTCTCACCAACCCCTTCCCAGCAAATGGGTGAACGACATGGCCTTCCATACAAAGCCTCAATTGGTGCCATTCCAATAGTAGAGTGGAATCTGTTGTTGTAGGCAAACTCTACTAAAGGAAACTGTCATACCCATGATCCTCCGAAATCCAGAACTCATGCTCACAGTATGTCCTCCAGCGTCTGGATAGTCCGCTCTATCTGCCTGTTGGTCTGGGGGTGGAAAGTAGTGCTAAGGCATAGCTGGGTGCCAAAAGCATGCTGTAATCCCCTCCAGACTCATGAGGTAAACCGAGTATCCCGGTCTGATACGATGGTCCTTGGAACTCCATGAAAACGCACCACCTCGTCTACGTACCGTTGTGCTATGGTACTCAACGGGCCCGACTCCTTGATTCCAAAGAAGTGAGCGGATTTTGTCAGACGATCCACCACTACCCAGATAGCATCATAACCACCCTGATCATTGGGTAGTCCTATGAAGAAGTCCATTGAGATTTCATCCCACTTCCACTTGAGGACATCTAAAGGATGCAACAAACTACCGGGAACATGGTGCTCAACCTTCACTTGCTGACACACTAGGCACTTAGCCACAAACTCCGCCACTTCCTGTTTCACCCCAGGCCACCAAAACTGATCCCTCAGGACTCGGTAATTTTTTGAAACTCCAGGATGTACCGCCAAGGCTGAGCTATAGAACTCACAGAGAACTCCCTCACGCATCGCCTCTGGGAAAAACAACCTTCCACGGAAAAGCATCCGATGTCGGCTGCCCTCTGACCATCCCTCTGGAGTATTCCCCTGATCGACATGATCCTGCATCACCCCTGCCTCGGAGTCCCCCCACTGAGACTCTGCCACCTGCTGCGACAAGGAGGATTGTACCATCATCTAGAACAAACATCCTCTAACACCTTCTTCCCATGAATCTAAGTGCAGGGCATCCAAATCTCCCATCGCCTTCCAAGTATCAACGGATTCCCGAACCACTTCCTTATGTGACTTCCAGCTCAGGGAATCAGCCACAATGTTGCCCTTAACTTCAGTGTAGGATATCTCGAAGTCATAGTCTTGTAGAAAATCGACCCATCTCCACTGCCGTAAGTTCTGGTCACGCTGGGAGAAGATACAACGCACGCTCTTGTGATCGGAGAATACCACAAAGCGCTCCCAAAGAGGTAATGTCGCCACAACTTCAATGCGAACACTACCGTTGGATGCTCCAGGTCATGGGTGGAATAGTTACGCTCGTGAGGGCGCAACTGCCTAGACCCATAATAGATAACTCCCTTCTTCTACATCAGTACACACCCCAGACCAAGTCCAACATCTCCTTTAGGTAGTCGAAATCCTTCTGGCACTGCTCGCTCCATAGGAAGACCTAGTTCTTCCCAGTCAATGCTGTCAATGGAGTAAAAACTCGAGAGAAGTCTGAAATGAACCTCTGATAGTAACCTGCTAACCCCATGAAACTACGAACTTCTACCACGTTCTTGGGTGCTTCCGAAGAAAAATCTACCTCCAACTTCAATGGGTCCACTGAAACTCCATGCTGAGACACCATGTGCCCAAGGAAGTGTACTTCTTGCCTCATGTACTTACACTTTGACAATTTCCCATAATGCTGGTGGTATCGAAGGACTTCCAAGACTACCCTGAGATGCTCAACATGCTCCTCCTCTCATCTTGAGTAGATTAGGATGTCATCGATAAACACAACGATGAACCGGTCCAGAAACTCTCGGATGACAAAGGTCATAAGTCCCATGAACACAACTGGTGCATTAGTAACTCCAAACGGCATCACTACAAACTCGAAGTGCCCATACCTGCACCTGAAAGTTGTCTTCGAGATGTCATTGTCCTTCACCCTCAGTTGATGATATCCCGATCGTAGGTCAATCTTAGAAAATCATACTGCTCCCCTCAGCTAGTCGAAGAGATCATGTATCCTTGGAAGGGGGTAACGGTTCTTGACCGTTACCTGGTTCAGCCTTCGGTAGTCTATGCATATCCTGAGACCACCATCTGCCTTCTTCACGAACATATCTTGAGCAACCCATGGCAACACGCTGGGTCGAACAAAACCCTTCTCCATCAGATCGTCAATCTAAATCCGCAACTCCCGCAACTCTGAAGGTTCCATTCGATAAGGGTCCATCGAAATCGATCAGGAAGCAGGCTGTAAGTCTATCCCGAACTCAACGTCACGTCGGGGGGGGGGGGGGGGTAGAGTCACAACCTCCTCAGGAAAAACATCGAGGAACTCCCCAACAACATCTTGAACATCCATCATCTCTGTATCGGCTAGAACCACTGACAACCCTCCCAACAAGGAAAGGAGAGGCTCCACATGCCGGCTTCCCACTTGATAGCTCATCTCGCCAAAAAAAGATACGCACTGCCCATCCACGTCGGAGAACACGACTCTTCTTCGGAAGCAGTCGATAACGGCACCAACAGAAAACAACCAGTCGATGCCTAGGATGACGTCGTATGGCTGCATCTATAACAGAAGAAGGTCCCCACTAGATCGATGTGGACCCAACGTCATCCCACATCCCCGACAAACAAAAGATATGCTGGTATGACCTCTAACTGGTGTTCTCAACACCAGTGGTACGAAAAGTCTCTCTATGTCTAGTCCCAAAGCATGGGCTAGACCAAGTGTAACAAAGGAGTGAAAATCTCCTGAATCGAACAAAGAAGAAACAAGAGTGCTGAACAAAAAAATTGTACCTCGTACCACCTCTGGTCCTGCTGGAGCTGCCAACTCTGCTGCGGGAAACTGTCCACGCCCAGCTCCTCTACCTCTCTGATGTCATCCACTTCCCCGACCACGCCCTGGTCGAGGTCCCTGTGGAGCACCCTGAGGTCGGCCTCCTCCCGCAAAGTCTTCCCTCGAAGGATAATGGTCCTGCTATTGCTGGAAGGGCCTCACTGGCAACTAGTGCTACTACGGTGGGCGCTGAACCTGCCCACCTCCACTGTACGAAGCTCGGGTCAGGCACCGACTCTGAACGTGCCCGAAACCTCCACAAGAAAAACGCCTCAGTCCTGGGCTTATGAAAAAAGGGACGAGGACCCGAAGATCTGAACTGGAACTGTTGGGGCCTGCTCCCCACTGGCCTGAACCTGGAAGGTCCTGTCGCAGGAGACCTGCTGCTGACTGCCTTCCCCTTCGACGGACCTGGCTGAAACACCTCACGCGGTGCACCTCCCAGCGAGAGCATCCTCTCTACAACCTCTGCCTTCTTCTGAACTTCCAAGTACATCCAAAGGGTAATGGGGGTGACAGCATACTGTAGTGAAGGACAGAGCGCCTTTTCCAAACGTCTTGTCCGAGACTCCTCATCTGGAAAGAGATCTGGAGCAAAGCGCAGGAGATCCTTGAACTTGATCCCCAGCTCTCATACCGACATACTCCCCTGCTGAAGGGAGAGTAACTCCCACCGCATCTCCACCCTGATCACCGAAGAGAGGAATTCCTCTCGGAATTCCTTCTCAACGTCATCCCATGGAACCTCTACCCATATCCTCTCTCCGATGTAGAGCGTCCACCACTGTCACGCCGCACCTCTCAGCTGACTGACTACTAGGGGAACCCAGTACTCCCTCGGAGCACGGATCAAGGTAATAGATATCCCTGGCTCCTCAAGACACCCCTCCGTCTCCGTATCCGATGTAATACCCTCGTACTTCTTGAGGGTCTACCGCTGGAAGGAATGAAGTGTCTTCTTCCACTGGCTATCTTCCACCTCTCGGTCAATCCTCAAATGATAGACCGCCTGGATCAACTGGGCCTCGGCCGTCTGAGCCACCTCGGGACGACGTCCAGGTGCCATAGCTGTACGGTAAACAAGGACCTCCTATGACCAAGTAGTAAGGAAATTTCTCAATGTTTTAATTATAATATTATTTCAATTTCAATCCCAGAACACAAAAATCAAGTAAAACACAATCATGATGATTCATGTACCTTCCCTAGGGTCTCTACCCTGCAATCAATGTAGTCTCACTTGGTCGTTCGGTAGGCTCAGATTCCTTGAATCTGATCACAGGGGGCCCTAAAACCCCGTGTCCTAGCCAGTCTTCCCAGGCCTATGTCACACACCAAGATTAACTAACACAGTTTCCCTACCATCCCTTGAAATCCTCACTGTGCCTAACTCCAGACTCCATCCTATCTCTCAACCATCCCTCTCATACCATTCTTTCACGACCCCCTCCCACCAAAGATGCCCCTCTTGAGCTGGAAATGGTTAATGTAAGATAATGACCCCCGATTCCCACCTCCAGTAGGCCCCGGGTTGGCGACTAGCACCAAGGTTATGATTTTTCACAAATATGGGAGGCATTAAACTTTTTATTATTTAGGATCGGGAAATAGGATGAGTCAACCATCAATAAGGAAAAAGGGAAACTGTATATAAATAAACCCAAACGAATCCCACATGCATGTTTAAACAATTTTATAACAAGGTTCAAGTACAAGAAAGCTCAAAAGTACAATACCAAAAGAAATCAACACAACAACAACTACAAGAACTCCAACTGTCTGACTAGTAGGGTCCAGCATGGCCCTGGTAGTCCTCCTAGAAACATGAAAGTAAACGTAGGGTGAACATTCATGTATACTCAGTAGGGAAACCTAAAGCTCTCGTGCACAAGTGGGGAGACATCCTAATGTCCCGTGAATACAACAGAAGATACCTAACGAGGGAAACTACCCACCCAACCTCACCAGCCACACCCACCAAAACACAATCACAACAGGTAGTAGTAGTATAAGAACAAGAGTATTGGGTTCCCCGCACCATTTCCCATTAGTTAGCTGAACATCCTGACGCTGTCACACTCTCCCCGCCCGCACACACCTGGGCCTCACAACCATGGATCCCGCCCGCACACACCTCGGCCTAACCACCACGTATCCCACCCCCACACACTTGGGCCTCACAACCACACATCCCGCCCGCACACACCTCGGCCTCACCACCACGTATCCTGCCCGCACACACCTGGGCCTCACAACCACAACCACATCCCCGACCGAAGACACCTGGGCCTCATCCCGAAGATTCATGGGAACAGTAATAGTAATAGAACTCTCGCCCGAAGACAACTGGGCCTGAATCAAAACCTACTCGAAGAGTCTTGGGTGTAAGGTCACCTCAAGCCATTATAGCCTATAAGCATACCCGAAGTGTCTTGGGCCTAATAACCCCAATCGAAACCTACTCGAAGAGTCTTTGGTGTAAGGTCGCCTCAAGCCATCACATCCTAGGGGAGAAGGAGAAGGAAGGAGCTAGTAACTATGGGAAAACACCCTCTCCCATGAAATGGGAGTGTTCAGCACTAAGTGCTCAACATGGGTGTGGTGCGATAAAACACAAAAGATACAGATATATATATATATATATATATATATATATAGCAACCACTCATCCAAACTTATGGATTCTAAACAGAAAAACTGATCATGTGCCTCGACACTTCTACCACAAAGCATGCATACCACAAACAACCCCAACCTCATTTAGGTTTTCACATCTCAACAGAAATTAGCTAATTTTGTTCCTTAACTATTGGTAAACTATCCACAACCAACCACAACGACCGTAATCATATCCCATCCATCCAAAAAGCAAGTTAGGAAAACACAAGCAGCACCACAAAACCCTTCATAACAACCAACCAACCCATTGATTATTACTTCTTTTTCATTACACAGCCTTACCATTCATCAAAACTTCCATTTATTATTTATTAACCACCACCCATAGTCCGTTCACATTTAAACCCATCCATGCAGCCCCGCTGCGAACCACCATAACCACACCATATATAATTATCCCTTTAATACCACTTATCGCAGCCCCGCTGCCAACCACCATTACCACACCAACCCACAAAACACCCCCATCACATGCCATGTAACCAAGCCAACACCCACATGTTCATTATTCCATTTTGGATCAAACGGGGTGATCACACAAGGGTTCCAGATTTTCATTTAAACAGCCAACTTTACGTGATTAACCAATTTCCACATTCAACAAAGTTCCATTCACAAAAATGGTCTAGAATGATAGGGAAACATTTAATTGTGCAAGCAAAGGCCCCCAACGACCGTGATTTTCAGTAGGCACAATCCTATTCATTTCACAACATAATATCACAGGATATAAAAGGTAAAGTAACAGCAATCACAAACTTCCCATACCCGTTCATTAACCAGTTATTTTCTTCATTTAAGGGTTCAACCATTTCTCATGAAAACAAAAGATACTCACCCCGCATGATGCACAAATTAGAGAGATGAAGGTAAAATCCCTTACCTCAATAGGTTATGGTCACAACGCTCCCCCAGATCAAATTTAGAAGACGTTCGTCGGCGTCCCGAAAAATCCTCCTCAGGAGGAAGTCGGAGAGGAAAAGCCAAAGGAAAGACAACAGATCCAGGAACGGAAGTTCTGCCTCGTCGATACGATCTCGTGGCCGCTGACGGATCGTAAATCGGAGCTCGAACGAAAATGTTTTGGAAGAAAGAGCCTTCGAGTCTCTTGAGAGAGCTCTGCTTAGAGGAGAGGGGAGGAGAGGTGTGAGTTGAATGGAGGAGGGGACCCCTCCTTTTATAGGTGTGAAATGAAAAAGTACACTGCGTGTAATTATGGTACACGTCGTGTACTCAAACTTTTTCACACGGTCTCCACACGGACTCCAACACGGTTCCGCGGTCATTGACTGGTCAACACATGGTTTGAAGGTAATGCATACGCAGTGAAGGACTACACGGCGTGTAGATTGGACACATGGCATGTACCCATTTATGGCACTCGGTAGGGACACGGCTCCAACGTGGCACACTGCTGACGACTAGTCAACACACAGTAACACGTATGCGGGGAGGGACTACACGGCGTGCACCCATTTTCT
This sequence comes from Viscum album, assembly GCA_963277665.1. NCBI lineage: Eukaryota > Viridiplantae > Streptophyta > Magnoliopsida > Santalales > Viscaceae > Viscum > Viscum album. The sequence goes on from OY728151.1 coordinate 1,531,810,007, forward strand.
CCACACGGCAAAGACGCGGCCATCCACACGGGGTATACCCGGCAAGGGGGTACATTACATGTACTAAAACTACATGGTGTGTAGTTTCAAAAGTCTAGAAAGTGTGGGAAAAGTCCATTTTACCCTCCAGAACACTTCATGGCCTTCTTTTTGACAAAGGAATTGGACAGAGAGCTCCGGGCCATTACAATATGGTAATAGGGAAGTGATTCAATTATGGAATCATGATGGTGGAAAATATTTATAAGGTAAATTTACATTTTGGCGATGTAATGATGCTTTTTCATGTTAGTGAAAACCATTTATTTTTTTGTATTGTTGGGTAGTCACGCACATGGGAAGATATGGCTATCCAAAAATAATTTTCCCTCATGATACAAATATATGGCTTATGATTCTGAATATATCATCATTTTTCCCATTAAATATTCTCTTGAAAAATATGGTGAACATGGTCCAGCTTGAAGAAAGTTTTAACTTTCTCTTATTTCATATATTGATGAAGTTAGTAATCAATGTTGGAGCAGGGACCGAGTAAGAGTGAAAGTGCCTTCAAGACATTTTCGGTTGAGTTCTCATTGTAAGGGGTGACTGTGAGATAAAATGCATGATCGAAAACCCAAAATGGTTATCTAGGACGTTTATGTGATTATAGAGGAAAAGATAAAAGGATTACTATGAGGTACTTCATGAAAACCACAGATCAGTGATGAGGCTGTATTATCTCATTTTCACATGGGAAGGAAAAAACATGTAGAATGACCAAAATCCAACCAATTCCATGTGTGAGAGGATCCATGCATATGAATTCACCTATGAGGGCTCTTATCATGGTGTTGGAATGACCTAGAAGACCATCCAAGCCAGTGAAGGAGTGGTCCCACCACCTCCAAGTTGAGGACGAATGGTGGTGAGAATGAATTATGGATGCATAGATTATGCAAATTGTGGTGGTGGAGTTCTGTAATCCATGTCGGCCATTCATTAATCGTCATCATCCAGGGTTGAAGGAAGAGGGAGATGATCATCAACACCATGCCCATCATCTCCAATAATGTGGACATACGATGAAGGGGATAAATCTATATGTTTAAATGGAATGTCTACCCAAGATCATGGTAAGATCATACGTTGTGTCGAAAATCATAAAGACATCATCTTTAATGAGGCTTCCGAATATTCGATACCAATATAAAATTCATTGATACTTATAGGATATTAGATGACCTTATCATACATGCGATGGAACTACCAGGGATCGGCTACAACCAAGTAGGCTTCCACATGTCCCATGATTAGTTGGATTCGTTCATGGTTATGTTGGAGGACCTATTTCATTATTAAGGAACAACGAGTCCTAAGAATGACCATATTAGGGTTATACAAGATATGAACTATCATATGAATTTATCAGTAGATGACCTACAAGTGTTTTTTCCATTTACTAATGAATCAGATGAATCATGGGGGGATCCAACGAATGGAGTCCCCTAGATTGTGGAGACATCACAACCTCCTTGGAATAATTTTCCGAAACTCTCAGAGAACGTTTTAACTAATTTCTAACTATTTTTACATTACACATTATTTTACTTGATATCTTATGTAAAATATAATATTTTTAGGGTAATATTTTATAAGGTACTCCGTATGACAGGGATGGAGGCATACCAATAGGTGTAGAGAAACATGATCTATACCTAATGATTGGGAAAAAGGAACATGTGGGATGATTGATGTTAGGTGGGTCAAGGAAGACAATCTAGAATATATGGAGCCATCATTCATATATGTGGACCAAATCCTAGTATCTCTATGGTGAACACATTATTACATCATCTACCTCTAATAGAATTTCATAATTTTATAGCTTTATAGAGTCCTACTCATTGTTTGAGGGTTAGATTGAATGATATGCTTCTTACCTAAAAATTGTGGTGATAGCATGCAATTTCCTATCAAAAATGGAAATTCTACCATGAATCCATTTTATTAGATATCTTTTGTTCTAGGCATTTCTGGTCATACTAGATGACCCGACCATGGTATCTAGTGATCAATTGACTGTGGTTGTGTGAGATGACACAGGTGGGGTAAAACTTAGTGCTAATAGGGATAACATGGTTGGGGTGATTTAAACTGAGGATGACAAACCTCAAGACCTAGGTCATATCCCATCTAACCATATTCCAAAAGAGGATCACATCGCTATGATCTTTGTTTCTTTTGTAGAGTAAGAACACACAGATTATGAAGATCTAAATGAATCTAATTCTTATACGGCCAAGGAATATCTCAACATCCTTCTTAGATTGAGGATGTGTATCAAAATATTCCTCTATCAGACTCTAGATACATAATTAGTAGTGTATATGGGGTCTCTCTACCACTGGTTTCATAGTCTATGTGCTGGAGGCGCTGATGCTTGAGGCCTTCATGCACTAATTTGTGACAACTTTGACAATGAGAAGAGAGAATGAATCCAACAACTAGATGACTATCATATTTGGGATCGTCTAACTACATCCATAATATTTATGTGTCTGATTTTTATATCAAACAACTAGAAGAATGATAGAAAAAGCGTTCGTACTTCATTACCACATAATTGGAGCTTGTCGTGGAACTGACCGCCTAGTTATTGGAAGCCCAATAGAAGATAAAGAAGATGTAATGTTCGGTGGCCCACCTCATGGTCAAGTAGGACCCAGATTAGATCCGTACAAATGAGCTTCTTTAGGTGGATAATGAAGAAGAATTAGAGATTAGGTGGTCAGAGAAGATGATGGAGGCCACACACCAGTGATATTTAGAATTGAAGCACTCAATTACCACAAACAAATATAATATAAAATGTTCTATGGAATGTAAATTTGTTGTTATGGAATTCACTATGAATATGGAGTCATTTTATTGTAACATTAATCATTTCACATTGATCATATTTATGAGAAAACTGATGAACACTCTATATGTTCTTATGGCTAATACAAAAATTGAGAAACAGGGGATGACCTCATAATTGTAAAAATTTTATGATAGATTCAGATTACTAAAAAAACACAAGGTCTGATATTTTTGACATTCCATTAAGAGTGTATGGGTTAAGATAGGATGTGGTGGGAGAATATGGTTCTTATATTAGCCAATTTTCCTTCCCAAACATGCTCTAGCGCATGAAAGGGATAGCACCCGAGGCATTAGAATCTATCTGAACAAGGGGGAGGATGAGTAGAGTGAATCACAATACCAAATATTAGAAACACAAGGACTGATGTGTCAAAATATAGGAAAACTATTGACCTTGTTTGTGTCATATTATCCACATCACTTCGCCATGAATGATTACTAACAAATATGGGTTAGTCACTGAACTTCTTCAAAACATAGACCCTGTCTAGAATTTGTGTCTGATGTTATCAGGGACATTGTGCCAGGATATTATGTGCTCCAATGAATAATAATTACAAGTGATTAGGGGTTACCTTCATACATGGTATTGTATGAGGATCAAAATAATGTTAATCAAACCATATTAAATTGAGTGGTACAATGTTTGAAAAGTTTCCAATGGACTCGTAACTACAAAAAATGGTTTAGAACTCATTTATGTAGGCATATTGGTTTGAAAAAAGATCAACCATATATTCCCAGGGAACATTGTCTCGAATGATGAGTGATATAAGAAGATAAAAAAAAGAATTTGGTAACTATCATCAAGGGATACGACCTTTAGGATATAGAATGTGATGCCTAGTAGATTTACATCATGTAATTGAGGGTTATGAAAATGTGGTTTGACATCATACAATGAGGAAGAGACATGGTAACATTTTACATCATGTGAGTAGGAAATGTATCATATTTTAAGACCATGTAATGGGTATTTTGAACACAGTTTAATTCCAAACAACCTAGACCATTGTCAACTGTTTAATGCAATGTTACATGGACTATTAAATTTTTGTTCCTATAGAATTTGTGTTGCATAGAGGAAATAAACCAGACATGAATGATCCAAAATATTATTTATTACTAACCAATAATTCTGAAATATATTTATTCTAATTTTTATGATGATTTTGGCGACCATGTTGTGCTCCACATACCATAATGGGAATATATATTATGGTCATAGATTTTGAACAAATGTTCAGAATTTTTGCCAACATGGTCATATGTGGTGTTGCATGGTAATAAACAGGATACTAAAGAGTCTCAAAGGTACCCAAGGCTACAAGAAGTTTTCTAATGATGCAGTTAGTTTATGTTCATAGAGTTTGGAAAATTAAAATATCATCTGCAGATCAACCTCATTGGTACATACCATACTAAAATTTCTAATCCCTTATAATCCATTCTCAATTTGGGAATCAATGATGGTACATGGGGTCTACGTAACATGTTGTAGTAATTATTAGATTGGATTCTAAGGATATAAGTCTACCATGACACATGAGTGTACAAATTGGAAAGCCAATATATTCATGTTTTGGATAAAATGGGAGACTGGAGGGTTAGGAATTTCTACTGGAAATGTCTGAATCATAGGGACTACGACCACAGAGGTCGAGAATGGGTAGAGTAATCACAAAGTTAATTATGGAAAATGTTAAAAACCAAATATATTCTATTTTCCATCATAGATTCACTATTTTGTTGACCAAATATGTGTGGTGATCCATAATGGCATGAGACCATCACTGTTTTTTTGTCTATCGAAATTTTATGGATTATTTAAATCCAAACTATGAAAATATAAATGTGTGGAATGCATCTATCATGGATATTTGAACCTTGGTTTTACAAAAAAAAAATTATGTATTATTTCATGGACTGTGGTTAATAGACTAAATTCATTTTTCTTGGACAATACATGCTTTTAGTTTTAGGTTGTGTAGATCGGACTAAAAGTGAAGCATTCATTCAAAGGTTATATATGTGGAACATGTAGGATAAAATCCATCATGAATGGGGGAAATAAGGCTCATGTACTACATTGATATGTTTAAATGATCTAAATATAAATTAGGATCATAGTTCATGGAACATAATTGCGGCCAAGGGTTCAAAAGGGGGGTAATCCTACAATTGGACATGAAGATAAAATGTCTGGGTATCTCTATGTTTCTCGTGAGGATGGGAATCACACCACATGTATTTTTGGAACATAGTGTGGTAGATAACTAACAATGGTGTCAAAAATCCACATTGGAGAGATAACCGAGTCATCCCATTAATATCATGAGGCATGATGAAAATTTTTAGGGAATGGATATATTTTAACGTAATGAATTGAAGACATTGACTCTTATTTTAAGGACATAGAGTTTAGACCAAGTATGGTATATCATGTAGATATTTGTAATGAGGTGTTATGAAAAATACTATGTGAATGAGGCCATGGAGGCTTAACACCACACAACACTGCATAGAAAAAACATCCACATGGATTAATTTAATTATTGATTATATATGAGATATATGTTTAGTGTAATGGAAATTGGATTTATGGGAGGATTATCCAAAAAAATGGGTACATTTATCATGAAAGTGTCACAATACATACATGATCGAAGGAATGAGAAGTCATATGATTCTATAGATTTCATCATAGAGGTATTTGAGATTCATCATGTAGTACTCTATATTCCTCTGATATAAGGAATACATGACATAAATAAACCATAAAAGATCATATACCATAACTAAAGTCTGAGGGTAAAAAAATAGATTGTAAAATTTATAGTAGGAACCAAATCAAATATGTCTAGAAATCTCTATGTTTTCCATGGCTATGCGAATAATGCCACACATAGTTCTGAAATCCCATTTAGTTTAGCATCATGTTGTAATGATATAGGTGTACCAGCATGAAATATGGGGAATTTTGTGGATGGACTCAAGATTAATGATTTGGTAGTCAATACATATCTCATGTGAATGGGAATGCATCTAAAAGTAGTGCATCAATGGGGGTATCTTTGTGTAGGTCCGAAATACATATAGGAAGAGTGTAATTTTGTTTATTTTTTCTTGAGTGGATAGATTAGGAGAGAAAATCGAGGCATCATATCGTATCATGTGTATGTAAGAATCAATCCATGTGTAATTCTTGAAAAATTTCATGGTAGATGCCCACATCCAAAGGTGATGTACTATGAGGAAACGACACTGTGATGTTGTGGTGTTCTCTATCTTACGACTATAAAAATGATGTGGTAGTTTATGGTCATGTGAAAGGACTAGTCAATGTAATTTTACATCGTTCAGTATGGACACTATTTTCAAGTATTTTTATCATTTTTTTCTAGTATAATGATTGTTAGAAATTTTATTTTCATGCAACTTGGACGTCGGGGGGAGAGGAGTTTCCATTGTTATGTGTATAGAATAGAAAATATAACTGAATGTGAATTAGCAGTATAGAGGACAACACCACACCAAAGAAACCCAAATAATTCCCACACACAATTTTAATTAATGATATTTGGACTCTATTTCCATGGTTAACATTGTGTTCTTCAGACATTTGTATGCACCATTTATGTTTATTCCAACAAGATCATCAATTCTATGATGTTTATAATTGTGCAACTAGGAAGAATATTTTTTACACATTTAAATATCATTAAACTAGAATGATTTGGATCTTAGTTTATGTTCATTGAATTTTGAAATTTGGTTCTCAATATCAGGTTATAGAATGGACCAATCCATTCAGTATAAAGTCATGTAGTATGGACAATAGTTCATCTTTAATTATGTGTACTAGTTGAGAAACATAGCATTGGTTGGAGGAGTGATGTGATCCCCAAACATGGGGATTAAATTGTATACACCATTAGGACAGACCAAGTGAATGATGTATGGTTCTTCTTTTGTGGGTTAAAAATTGAAATATTCCTACCTGGTATCACCATCCTTCAGATTGATAATATAGTATCACCATACAGAAAATATCAGAGGAGAATATTCTTGTCGAATTGATTTTATATCTTGTTCTATTACCTCTTTGGATTGTGCAATGCTCTGAGCATATTCTCATGTAGGTCATTCTATTCTTCTAGACGAACTTCACAGATCATGCATGACATTTTCTTAGCATAGATATACATTTATAGAAATGAAATCAAAATCTCAATGTGATCAACTACCTATGTTATGTAAAAATTGGAATATAAAGACACGAGGTAAGAATTATGGTTCATCATCTAATATTACCATAGAGCATTGGAGTGGTTTTAAATATAGTTATTGTTGTACTATCCCACTATATTCATAGAAATTTTGGTAAGGTTTTTTTAATTCCATAATCATTCCATTTGTCTATGCATGATAGTGAGAAGTTTGGTTAGATTATAGGTCTTACTTGGCATACAACTTCTTTAGCTCAACAGTTCAAATTTCAATGCTGTTTTTGGTGAGAATATTGTAAGGGAGTCTGAATCGATGGATGATTTTGGATCTCAGGAATTAGATGATCGAATAATTCATGAATTCCATTACATGAATCATTGCTTCCATCTTGGAAAAGAAATCAATTCCGGTCATATTGAACCTGTACTAGAAAGCATTAGTTTTGGATATGGTCTGCTAACATTAAGTCTCCACAATGGAAAGGTCCATGAATACATGGTAATAAAGAGGGTTTATGGTAGTTGATACCCAAATATAGTATGTATTGGACCAATGTGGTCATTGTTGGAGGGATTGATATATTCACATATTATGGTATGCTAGAATTAGCTCTACCAATGAATCTGGGTGGAGAGATTCAACAATTTATGATGAGAACAATAGGGCATTGCATGAAATCTCTTCATATCCAAGGGAATCACATAACCATGAATGAAATAGAGAATAATCCCATCATACCCACCTTTTAAATGTATTTTATCATTTTTTGGTCCACATTGGAGGGTGTACTATGCTGCATGCCAGTAGATTTATTCACTCTCGGCACTATCTAGTGGGTGAACTCCATGCAGAAGATACTCAATTAAGAGAGTCTTCATATCAGAGGTCTCATCAACTACAGTAGGTTCGAGATGTTCCGATGTGGAGGCTATAATAGTGAAGTGGTTTACGTGATGGATTTAATCCTCACCTGAAACGATGGGAGTGATAAACCTTTACTATTCATCATGAATTAAAATATCATCCATTCATGTATCTGAAATGGATACGACCACATTAGATAATGTATCAGTTCGACCATTCTGTGACTGAGGAACATGAGTCACCTCTACCAGATAATGGAACTAAGCCATCAGCCAGTACGTTCCCCCTAGCAATGGAATGATTTATGAATTTTTGATGACTTAATTACCTTTGATCATGTTTATGAATATATCTTAGTCTCTCTTCACATGAATGAGGGGATCGTCAATCATGAAAACTATATCAAGAATAGTAATGAGAGAATGATAGTGTACCACATTTTTGGGTATCCTGCTTCTATTATAATCAAGTATTGAAGGATAGATTATGTGATGGTGATAATAATAATACATAGGCCAACATTATTGTGTCTTGGATAATTTATAATTCTACTAATTATTTTATGCTAGGAACCATAAAAATGAATCTTCTATCATGATATGTCAGGATCCACTGAGAGTATGGCCTTATATAATAATTCATGATCAAATGAATTTTTTGAAGGAGCTGAATGATTGACCAAGAAGCCTACAAATGCCTGACTCTTGTTGGATATCTACGAGATCAACATGATATCAAACTATTGAAGAATCCCCACCCATCATGCCAAATGGAATGTCAACATATGGTGGTTCAGGACATAAATCAATGTATCCACACATGGTACTAACTGTATATCGTGATGTTGTAGTTTCTTCATCATCTTCTTCACTGTGAATAACATCACAATGCAACTCATATTTATGTGATAATATCATGTTTTTGTGTTGAGGAGCATGTGATTGAGATTGTATAAAATAATCTCTATCACATTGCTATTCCACTGGGTGAGTATGGTGTCGAGATAATGTTACAAGGATTTCATTTAATGGAAAAAGGTTTCCCTAAGATGGATGAAATTATAAAAAGAGGTTATATAAGGTACATAACTATTTCCTCAAATGTATTCAGGAAAACCTCATCCCATTGGAAGAATTTACCTTTCTTCAAATCCTAGATAAGGGATTACATTTTAGGGATGAATTCACAATGATTTGAACATGTAGGCCATGTGTCCATGGAAGCCTGAGATCTCATGATCATTTCTCAGAGGAGACATCTTGCTGATGAATTTGACAATTTACATATCAATCTTGATTCCTATATATTTGAAAATGAATATGTGAAAATTTCTAGATATAGCCAATAAACTGTACATCAATTGGTTCATTTTTAGATTCCCAATGTGGAGGAAACCAAACACCTTCTCAAGATATTATATATGGTCCAAACACTAGTGGAATTCGACCAAAAAAACATCTAAATATCATTCAAGTTGGATACCAAGGATTTCCTTAAGGATTTTTTGTATGTGATGGTAATATTTGGCTCCTACATTCTTTCAAACTAATGGTACTTCTTAGTAGTAGATGATTCCTTTTGACACTTTATAGATGATAGACTCCAAATTCTCAAAGGCCATCTAGATATGATATTTTTAGGTATATCTATCAATGGTGGATAGGGCATGGAATAGATCTATGGAATTGATAAACAACTCTCTCAAACAAAGGGGATATAGTCATTTAGATCCTGGAAGTTGATATCCTATAATTTCATACATACATTTATATTCTTATTATTCTTCCTAATTAGAATTTTATTGTCTTTACAAATGGGGTATTGAACCTCATAATTTTTTTGTCTTTGATGAGCTTATCTAATTCTTCATCTAACATGTCATCATAAAGAGATTATAATTTCCTAGTAGTCTACTAGATCTTATGATGGTTCACTATGAGACCAAGATGGTGGATGATAACCTGAGGTTCTAGTCCCGACATCACATCATAGCTCATTGAAAACATGCCATGATGTTTTATTATGAAGTCAACATTCTTTAAATATTATTCTATTTGCATGGAAGTGTTGATCATCATTTCCATTTGATCTTCCACAATGCCAAGACTCGTATTCACTATCCCTTATACATTGGTATATATCCCATCATGAAATTAATGTGGTACTTATTTTAAATATTCTTCATCCTATGAGGCTGGGGAATTGGTGAGATGGGATTATTCATCTGGCCTGATTCATTTTGAAGTAGAATAGGTGCCTTCCTGGTCAACCGATGTGGAATCCTCATTCGGAGATGCATGCCCTGCTGCTATCTTGGTGACAAAGATGGTCAATATGATTCCATTAATAAATCAACCATAATTTCTATTCTTTACGTAATAAAGATGGTAGTGGGTGCATTTGTTTCAATACAACTTGGATCGGCAGAACAAGTAGGTATGGTGTACAGTTTTAGACCTAGGGAGAATTTTTATAAACATTACTGGTGTAAAGGGTTCTGGTATTACTTTATCCTAGAATGTATAAGAGAAATAGATAATATTTTGGCATTCCATGTTTATATAGACCTGATTCTCTTTACTCCTAGAAATGAAAATGCAATTTCCCTAATTTTGAGTCATGTCTGCTAACTGGAGAATTGTATTGTTGAAGGCAATGTCTATGTCTATCCATGGTATGTGTATAACTATGGTGAGAAAAAAATCATTAGTCTAATCATTGTTTCCATTTATCAAGTTATATTTGGGATCCATATAGTGGGATTCACAAGTGTTAATGGGAGATGTTTCACAGTGGTGTATATCTACGTGGAAATTGAGGGCGTACATGAGAAATTCGGGATATAATAAGGGAAATACTACATTCATTTGAAGCCTATGCCTACCCATCAAAGCATTGTTGACAGTGTCATATGGGAAACCATGAAATTATTGTTTTATACCTAGCCACAAAATTGGGTCTTCAGTCTAATTTAGGCACATAGTTTTTTCTCAGCCCTATCATAATTTTAAATCATCAGGTCATAGGGATTCAGATATGCTTTATTTATTCCTGGAATGTGGATCGTCCTGGTTGGGATGATATTTATCTCGAGAGTTGTTCCTAAGAGAATGTAGCATACTCCCACATTATTTATCTTTTCAGTGATTTTCAATGGGAGGATATTCCCCTACATGAGAGTCTATTCATATTTTATGGATAATTAATGAATCCTTGTCATTCTTCTTGCTCGACATCATCAACATAAAAGGCTTCAATGACTTCTACATCAGTTTCGAAATAGAGATGGGTGCATAAAATTTTTGAATGATCCTCATGTATATATTATGATAGGGTCAGGGAAAAAGGGACGTATATATTGGTAGGAATTCAAATTATGTTCTTAATCACATCACACTTTCGAGATAAATGAACATTTCTACCAGTATGGGGTTTCAGTTTGGAAGGAGGCATGATGGGAAATCCTAGTTGAACTAGGGGATTTAGGATGGTGATTGTAAAATCCTGATTCCAATATAAAAAATAGCCATTAATTACAACTTTTTTAATATTTGATGGCCATTATTCAACTACATCTGGACACATCTAATCACGATGTGGTCGTGATTGTTCTTCCTGGCTGCGTAGCATGATCTATGGTGGATGAATATCTAAAAAAAATAAGAGAGAGTTTTTCCTATTAAGTATTATGTATATCTAGCCGTATGGTCTCGATAGCCTGCACAACATTGCTTGAGGCATAATCAATATCTTTCAAATGATTTTCTTATCCTCAGATCCGTTGAATATGGTGTCAATGGGAGACAATCAATGGTATTTCCTTATACTCCTATAATCAATAATCATGTAGGGACTCACTATCACAATTTAATTCATAGATACAAAATCATAATTTTCATTGGAGGATTCTTCCTATGCATGATGAAATATATGAGAAATACACATATCTAGAGGAATGAATTCACTAAGATTATGGAATGGCTTTATTGCCTATGGGGGACTTTTCATTTCATTTTTCCATTGCTACCTACTCTCCGAATACATGGAAGGCTGCAACATGTATGAAGAAGTGTCAGTTGGAGAAGGAGGGGAAACTACATGAGGCTCAACCTGACCTAAGTGGTAATAAATGACTCTATGGGCATGAGAAATTTATTTATTTTCTGACGAGTCACCATACTTATGGGTTTGATAAATGTTGAATTTCATCCATTCACTAGAAATTTTTTTGTCATTGTGATGATTAGCAGAGACAAACTTCACATGTGGTGAGAAGTGGACAAATTTGAAAAAAAAATATATCTCACTTGGTACTAGAGACAATTTTTGAACTAATTGAATTATTTGATGTTATTTACATGGATTCTGTAATGAGGGATATGGTCAGGGGGATTATTGAAATCAATCTCATGTTGATTTCTAGACTGTAAGAACATCAATACCCTCTGTTCCAAGGCACTTTAAAAATAACCAGGGACATGTGTATTCGTAAAAGATAATTTTAGGTTTCTTCTATCAAGGAAGGGATATTTTGATGTTTTCCATTAATATTTAATGGATCTTAACATGAATCCATGGTAAATTTTCTCACCTAGTAAGTATTGCATGATATGGTGGTTCTTGCTGATTTTGTGCTATGTGATGCTATGCATGAGGCTTGATCCATCTACGTGGATAATCATGATGAGGATGCATTCAGCGAGTTTATATAGTTAACAACTATAATGTCTATGGAACCTCTATTATAATATGGTCGCAGCCTTGACCTAGAATGTTCTTCTTAAAAGAGATGGAAGTGGAACGAGGCATTCTTACTTATCTTATTGTAAGTCATCCTCTATGCATTGAGCATTATTAGTGAAATCATGAAATCCACTGGGGATGTTTTGAGTTTCGAGGGAAGGGATAGATGATTCTTGACATTTCCAATGAACATCATTAGAATATTCTCATTATTTAGTGGCATATCGAGGGAATACATTACGCCCTTCCACCGGGTGAAAAATTCTACCACTTGTTCATTGGGAAACAGTAAGAACTTGAAGAGGTTAGAAATACTGGTATATTGGGTGTTGGATGATAAATAGTAATGAATCGTATTATGAGCATAATGGGTAATAGTATTTACAAAATGAACACATGTACTCCTAATTTATTCTCAAAACATCGATGTTTTACTACTTTCAATGGGTCTAGAGTTCCCAATATGGGACCATAGCTCGAGATGAAGTGGTATAGATAATTCACCTGGTAAAAAATCTAGTTGAAAGGGTAGAATGTAGGATTCATTGATGTTGATGGTTCATTAATATCATCCTCCTAATTTGGATATAGTTATCCATCATATGGGATCACAACCTTTTGTGATTCCATGTCATCGATACATTCAGTGAGTACAACTATCTAATATCCTTGGCAGGGATTTTTGTCATAGTGAGGATTCCTAACCACCAATTTGTTTACAGTCCCTTTATCATTATAGGATGGATCATAAGCATGTTGGATGGCTTGTTGAGGGGCCAGTGGAGCTTCTTGGGTGGCGGATTTCTCTAGATATCTATGGGATTTGTCACACCACTCATGAATATTCAGGGACACATTACATGGTCGTATTCCAAAATCTCTATTTCCACCCCATCCGGATGTGTGGTATTTGTTATATCCTTGTGGGGAATTAGGTTGAAAAGGATTTATAGGTTCCCCCACTACACCATCGAAGGTGTAACATAATACAATTAAGTATTTCCATATTTGGGTTTCACTCTTCAATGCATTTAGCATGGAGCTCCTCAATTATTATCATATGTTCTATGATCAACTTGTTTATGGAATCCATTGTGGTGCTTCCCTCTGTCATTTTTGAAACATCAGATGGATCAGAGTAGTACCAGGTCCTAATATTTCCTTTATCGTTTTGGGGTCTCGACTGATAGGTAATATTAATGAGGGGTCTACAAGTCAAAGGGATTTCATTTTCTGGTGAGTGAGGATTCACGTGTGTGGTTACACATGATGTTGTGCTTCCCCAGGGTGTGGGTTCCATCTATTTTATCCCACACATGTTTCCACCTCTCTGATTATCTCTTAGAAAACCTTGTTTATCGTGATGACGTGCAAATGCGTATCATCAATATCATCAATAAATTAAGAATTCCATCTGATGGGACTAATGTGGATAGGTAAATACTACCCCCTACCCAGTATCAACACATGTGGGGATGGTTTCTTAATAAATATACAGAACACTATGAAATAATGGATTCATTGTAGATAGAGGAACTAATGGTAATAGGGTGACATAGTTTGTCTAGACATTGAGAGTTCTCTCAACTCAACCATGTGGAACTGTTGTTCTATGTCATCAAAATGCTCCTCACACTTCGGGTCTACCAACTAATGATTAGGAAGGAGAAAAAAAAATTCCAATTGTTTTGTAGAAAATTGTGACCTCATTTTCAGATAGGTCCTTTTGGATATCATTGTTGGGGGATTAAAATAAACCAGTATATAAAATAAAACAAATATATTGTGTGGTTGTCTCACAATATTCTAATTTTGGATGATGAATCTTACACTTCATTGGACAATTATTTGATTGGTGATGTGTGAGAAATTTGTGGAGGTAATGATATGCGTTGGTGCGGAAGTGTTCTGGCATTTGATTATAGTAATGTGTGAGATGACTGATCACTATATTCTTGGAAATATCTCAATTGTTGTACTAACTATATCATCATGTCCTGGTAGGAGCGGGTATTTCCCACTTCCTCATGTGCGTGGGTAGAAACCATAGGTGGTGAGTCATGAAGGTAATTTTCATAAAAAAATATCAAACTAACTCTATGTGATCTCTAGTATAGGTATAGAATTGATGTGGGAAGGATATGGATGAATACTCCATGGGTCGTGTAAGGGACACAAATCCGCCTCAACATGCATGTACATATTAATGAATTTCGAGGCATTTTGGATCTTGCCTTTTGGGATGATGAATCTAACCAAGAAGTATCCTTCCAAAAACTCTGATTCGTAAGAATGGGGTAATGTATCAATCGTGGAATTTCATTCAACATAATAATTTGAGAAGAGAATGAGATTAATGATAACACGGAACATCCCGGAGTTCTGCCTTCTATGATAACTATTCTCCCTTATACCCCAAGATGACTCTTTAGGAATGGGATGATCAGTGGAAGTAGGAGGACCTTTATGATGGTTGGTTCTAGAGTGGGTATTACCTCCACTTTAGGTTGTTTAGATGTAGGGATTACCTATTTATTGGTTCATGTCGGAGGGGGAAGGGCCTCTACTATTGTATTTGGTGGTGTAGGGAGGACAACTACATCGGTTAGTAAAAACATGAGGAGGACACCCATGTTGGCTATGATAGTGGTGATTACCTTTAATATGATTGATTGTGGCATAGGAAGGACCTCCATGTTTTTCAAATGAAATATCAGTAGGATGACCTTTATAATGATCATTGATAAATTGTGGTGAACCTTTATATTGAGAACCATTGGAATGGGGAGGACCTTTGTGCTAGATTCATCATGGAGGGAGGACCTCTACTAGGATTAGGGATGGTAACATGGGGAGGACCTCCAAAATGATGTTGGGATTGGGGAGGACCTTCCTTCTAGTTTTTTATTGTAGGGGAGGGCCTCTGTACTAAATATCATCTCATGGGACAACCCCTGATGGTTGTTTGTCATGCCAGTAACCAAAATAGGTAGCCCAACCTTTCTAGGGGAAGGTTGAGGTCTCAATTACAATTTTACTCAACTATTCCCTAATCTATAGTGGTAGGGATATGGATGAATACACTAGTAGTGGCACTGGACTTGGAAAATATATAGGATGATCCCCGGTTATAGGAATATTCCAGAGCTCTTTCACGATTGTAGTGTCAGGTTTTCCAGAATTGTTCTAGTGGAGAAAGAGTATACACCACATATTTCTTGTCCAATGGGACTAGTAATTAGTTTTGTTAACGAGGCTAGTCAGGATCCCTAATTTGTTTCTCTTGGGTAGAACTCTTATCTAGAATTTCTTGGGAGTCTCTTAAAATTGTGGTGTATTGGAACAATTCATATAAAATCTTTTTGTAGAGGCTCCTAATTCGGTTGGTTGTTTGTGTGGGATGAAATGGATCCACACATGGACCTTCATGGAAGCATTGTAGGTGAGGCACAGAAGCCTCCAAGCCCTTGGGGTCCCTATACCTAGTGGAGATGACCCCCTCCAGCTTATAGTGTCATAGAATGGAGTCCATCACCCTCCTCGGAAGGAATTTCAAGGGTAATATAGGGTACGAGCGCCTGTTATCCTTAGTCACAGATGAAGTCGATGTGGAGTTGGAGTCATGTTTCATTGTCACATCGACATTTCTATTGCCCCTACATCTACATGAGAGAAATAATTGGTTCCCTTAAGCATGGTTCATGTAATGTAATATGATTCAACTAAAAATAGGGATGCCTGGAAGGAGATTCCCATTTCCCGAGAATCATGAAATATTCCATGGTTAGAGAGAGATATCCACAATGATAATGTCATAGACTAGAATGAAAAATTAATAAATAACTAAATTTATATTTAGTTCCAAACTAGGTCTGGTATTTGATTAGTGATCCGAGAAAACATATATATTGATATTGTGACATGGTCATGTATCTACGTATAAAATTCAACACATCCATATGTTAAGGAGAATATTTTCATGTCGAGTATATCATTTCTTTTTATAATGCATCAATCAGTGTGCGCTCATAGCATTTGCAACATTTCGTTGTTCAAAGGGTAGACTACTGTAGTTATCCCACAATCATACATACTAATGGTGAGTGGATTTCATCACATTCCAATTTGAGGTATGATCCTTGATCCAAAAAAATATTGAATGTTTTCTCCTTCATTTGATTCCTATATATAATTCATCCCTTATATGAGGTCTCCCTCATATATTTCTTTATTATTCATGTAACTCAATAATGGTTCCATATCATATAAGATGATGGTGAATTATTCTTCCTTTTTATGGAAATTTGATTTTGTATTGAAAAGGTATCAACCTTCATTTAGTGGAGTAATCACACTAGCCATCCCTGGAATGTTTGGAAATTGGAACATTAGTCGCATGTTTTAGTATTCTAATTAGGGCTTCCCAAAGTCAAGGAACCTAAGGCATCATGTGGTGATCATGGAATATCTAATAAAAAAGGAATATCTTTCATAATTTTCCTATGAAATACAATTTTTATCATGAGATAAAATTTTGTTTAGTCATGGGTTTAACATTTTTTGGAGATGGTATGCAACTAATTATGACACCCCATAAACATGGATCAGAGGTTTATGTACCTACGAGGGAATACAAGAATGTTTTTCCTGGTGAATGGGTCTGAACAACTATGAATGTGGACTTGGGAGGTGTGTCTCATTAAGGGAAGGTGTCACACCATGAATGGGTATGGTTGTATGTGGGAGGAACCATGGTTAACAGATGGTTTTGTCCTAATTCCCTATTAGAGAAGAACCAAGGTGGAATGTCCCATGAATTGAAGATGTCACATCATGATGAGGTATTTACATTGGAGTTATGAAATATTGATTTAATTATATTAGGCATATTACTCCCTATAAGGGACTACCCAAGAGATGTGTCTCATAAATGTAATATGTCACACCATGATGAGGGTACATCCCTTGGAGGGATTCACCAAGTTGTATCAAATGAATGGGTCAAAACACCCTATTAGAGAAGACATCGAGTGGCTTGTCCCATCATGGGAAGGTTTCACACCATGAATAATTGACAGAACACCAATGTAGGTGGACAAAATGGGTGAAAACTAGGTATGGTACAACATGTTTTTCCATTTTATTGAATTGAACCTCATATAGACATCCTATGTACCTTGTTTAGATGAAAGGGATCATAACACTAAAAATTAAATAGATAGAGTGGGATTAAACATGTTATCCACCCTTCAAAAGTGTATTTCCCTTGGTTGAATTATGTGGGGATTAAATGTGGGGAGATACCAGTATCTCCAAGAAGAAGAAAAGATATGAACGGGTCTTATGTGTTGGAATAAACCGGATATATGGAATGAATTTACCAGGGTGTGGTGGCCCATGTAATGTCATGATAGGTTGTGGACGAAGTTGGTGGAATGTATAGTGTATGTGGGTTTTTTGGTGTATTGATCTTGAACATCATGTAATATTCCTATGTACACCATTTATTTGGGAATCAATGACCACTTATCTCTGAAAGTGATATATTGACTTACACATAAGGAGGAGTCATGTAGAGAAATAATGTATGGTTGGGGTTTACTCTAGGAGGGATTCCCAAGATGATGGATTCTGTATCAGGGTTGTTTCTAACCAATATTACCACATGAGTCATTATCAGTGTGAGAATCAAGAATAATTAGAGGACCCAGCCATCATGTAATGAATAATGCATCAACGATGGATGATTTAGGGCTTACACAAGGTACTACCCAGGGAGGATTTCATCCCATGTGCGAAATATATAATTCCATGTGATTGTGGCTTATGCATGAAAGCATCCCATGGAGAAAAATACAATAATAAGAGAGATGATAGGGATTCATTCCCCATTTCATATATTCCCCAATAACCAAGGTGGTCATGAGGAGAAGCAATGGTGTGGCCTCCTGCAAGAATGGATAAGGGATTAACTCATGAATAATTCTTAGGATGATATCATTATGTATTTATATGATCTAATTCCATGTGTGTAATATATAATTCCATGTGGGACTAGGTACTATAAATACCATCTCTTTTCACTCATACATGGTGTACCCACTACTAATTCTATTGTGTATGTCCAATGGTTAACATCCTACACCTATGATAGTGGTTCAAGGATATTTTACATCATGTTGTAAAAATGTGGGGGAAACTCTCTTTATGATTGGGAATATATAATAATCTCAGATGAACCCATGGGAGGTGGATGGAATATACATCTCTAGGTTGGAATGGAGAGGTTGAGTGTTCGATTTTGAGGTCCATGTTAGTTTACCTTATCTAAAAGAAAAAATAAGTAACATATATATCCTGAAAATAAATATGTAAATCAGAATATCAGGCCATACAGACAGTGTATTGGGCCATATAAATGGATTGAAAATTCCATATAAGGAATTGAAGTTAATCTAAACAAATCATTGAATGGAATAAAGGCTTTTTTAACTCAACCTTAGTGAAGAGGTGTAAGTATAAGAGAGGGAAAATTTTGATGAATAGAATAAATGTTTTGTGAATTATAGGGCTCAATGATCGGTACCTTAATTATCTTAGTTGATTCATATAGGTCAAGGAAATCACGTAGAAATGGGCATCATGATGTATGTCGACGATTCCGAGTAATGAAGTAAATTTTTGGTAGATGAGGTCATCATGATGTTTTAATGATCTGTGAAGCCTTAAGTACCCATAATAGACATCTTTCTATGTGAAGGAAATAGGCCATCATGGAAAAAACACACACCTTTGGTGGAGCTATTTAAGAATCTGGGAATTGGTGTTTCATGGTTATCAAATACCATTAATGATTCATTTGAGGTTGGGTTCATGTTTCTTGAGTTCTTCATGAATTGAGGAATCTAAAGTTGAAAGGAAGAGGTGTTCATTCTATCGAGGTGAGATGAGCCTGATATTTATATGAAAACTAGTTTCAAATTGATATTAAGTGAATAGTGAATAAATGATGTGATCTAGGAATGGTAGTGTCTTATTTGAACTCATAGAGTTGTATGTCAAACATAAAAATGGTTTGAGGACACATCAAACTCATGGACCATTCCTTATTTTCCTCACTTTCTCATAGTGATGAAGCATTCTATAGTAAGGAGCTTTATCAAATATACCCTTAAGATGTGTTATCGGCTAGGATTCAACTTTGCACAGCCATGGATTTCATGGCATGTCATAAGGCACTTATTTTGTTTCCAATAGGGTTATAGGTCTGTCCATACATAGGTGCGCACAAGTGATAGGAAATGCATTGTGGTGTAGATGCACAAAGGAGAGGATTATGAAGAATGATCTAGACCCCATTATTCACATATGATGATCCTTTAGATTGTATTTATTAATTATGAATACGAATGAAAATAAATCATGTGATGTGGAATCTATGGATAATGGGGTATTATTTCTCCATTTAAAATGATATTTTATAAATTTGATTCCTATAATGAGACTTATCTAATCCATCCATTCTTGGGATCAATTTTCATCAACCATTGTCCATACCAGATGTTTCTATTGAATTCATTGAAAAGCATCATCTAAAAATTCGGATCATTTCTACTTATATAATTTATTGGGAATAAATACATTTGATAGATTGAATCATGATAAGGAATTCATGAGGTTATTGATGAATGACATCAGTGGACGTTTTTATTAAATTTTTTATTATTGAAATGTTAATTTTTTTTCGTCAATGATAAATATCATAATGACAGTGAAAATTATAATAACAATAATAAATTATGTTTTGAAATTTTTCAGGATTGAATCATGAACAATAATATATTCCATGATTTGATGCTTATGATTTACTTCCGGAAATATTTCAATTGATGAGTATGTTAAATTTGTGTGTGTATAAAGAGTAATGTGAAATAATATATGATAGTTCACATTGGTGATGTGGGGAGGATTGGGATTATGTAATTGAATATAATCTATAAATACCACTGATCAACACATTTTTTATTATATCAATTAATGATGAATACAATTCATGGATAAGTTTTGTGATAGCAAAATGGAAGTTTAATGATTTAAAAGTGGATTTAGTGTATTGTCATATTGTGCATTAGAATTAATTTTTGTATAATTATTTGTATGATAAATGGAATTATACTTATTTATAGACACATTTAACATGTTTCCTAAATAAACAGTGATGATGTATGGGTATATTAGAAACATTTCAAGTCTATTTCCATGAGCTTTTTATCTTTGTATAGAGTCTTTATACACATGATTTCCAAAAGGGTCAGTGTTATCATTAGAAATATACTAGAAATATAGGTTTTATAAGACAAGGAAAGAAGAATTATGAAGGTATTCATAATGGTACCTAAACTATATATTATTGAAGTGTTTTTCACGTAGACTCAAAATAAATTAGTTCTGTATAAAAAGATTCACAATGAGTTATAGTGATGTAGTATGTAAGGTGCACAAAAACATTATTTCGACATGCCTGGTACAACATATGATTATTGAATGTTCCATATGAATGAATGTGCTGGATTGAAGAAAATTGAATATTCTCTATAGAATGAGTATTGTGTAATGGTGATGTGAGATTGAATCTAGGGAAGTGTCTCAATTAAAATAGAATATTCATAATCGAGTGTTTAGTTAATTTATAATGTCTATATTGCTTTATGTCCAGTAAAAAAATCAGAATGTTACAGAGGAATTGAACATCCCATTCCAAATGACATGGTGTTTTAAAATATTATATTTAGAGATCTGGTATTCTTATTGGAGTAGCATTATCGATAGGTAGTGAAAAATTAGTTAGAATATCATAGATTTCACTATATTTTTAGATCATATTTTATAATTCTCATGATTTAATTGATATTATGATGTATGTGTATATAATAGGATAATGGTAACAATATGTGATGCTTTATAAATTCCCTTTAAGGGATATAGGAGTTTTAGAAACACACAATGAGATTTTTTGTTGATCGGTTCTATTGGTGGGAAAATGTGAACAATAGTGGGACACAAGAGTGGAAAAATTATGGGACTCAATGCTAAAGGGAATGGTATTTTCCTAGGATGTAACCACTTCCATATAATAGTGAATCTTAATCAGGGGGAACAACATGTAACCATAATGATTAGGTATTATGATCGAAAAAATTAAATGATATGTGTTGAGATTAATATAAATCATTTATTACAATTGGTAGTAGAATGTAAATGAAAATATTATGCAAATAGGTTATAGATGTTTTATTTAATTATGGGAGGAATAGAGGAAATAATGTAGAAAAACTAGTCAATGCTGATTCACTTCCCCTCTTAATGTGAATAAATGATCCCTTGGGACCTCAAATTGCCAATAGATAAAATTTTCACCATGTGTTAGATATATGTTACTAGGATAGTATTTTATATGATAAATTTATGTAATGTGTATTTTTATATGATAAATATTTTTAATTGGATCAAATGTAATTACCTATGTAATTTCCTAAAATATCAATGATGAACAATGTATTTAATAGAGTACATGACACACACAAAATGCATAGAATGGAATACAACATCAGGAAACATTAATATATATTTAATAATTTAAATAAATCAATAATATATATTTCAATGCACACAACACCATGATAGCAAAAATTTCACTCTAAAATGACTTTGTTCGGTCGTTTTAATAACACACAATATTGAGATTTACCATACAATAACATATTATTAAGATATTAAATATTTAATATAATAAGATAAAATATAGACATTAAGATGATAATTAATAAAAGAAAATATAATTTTTTATTATATTTTTGAAGTCATTGATTTCCAACTAAATAGAAATTAATATAAAAAGCAATAGAATATATAGGTAATCTTTTTATAAAGAAATATTTTTATGTGTTAAAAGATGTTCTATCATAATAAATTAAATTAAAAACTGATACTAAATGATATTAATTAAATATATATATTATATTTTCCATAAAATATTTTTACATTCATCCAACATATTTGTTATGAGTAGGATAAAAAACACAATTGTGCCCATGAAACCGATTTTTTTTATAAATGTAGTTTTATCGCCATTAACATCCACACCTATATAAATTTATATATTGGAATATTTTAAAATTTAATATGATAAATTCAATATAAATTTTGATATAATCATTTAAAAATTTACTCTGGGATAACATTTTTTATTTTCCTATGAATTATGCTTTTTTAATGAATAGTTTAAAACTCATAATTATAGTTGAAATATTATTGTTCATGTCAATAATTAACAAGAATAAATTATATTTAAAATGGTATAACATATAAATTAGAAATATTTTACGTCAATTTTACAAATTTAGTTCATTTTAATCAATTTCATATTGATATTGGATATAAACAAATCCCAATATTTTGAAAATTTTTACATAAAAACATGCTTCATTTTCTGATTTGTAGAAATAATTTTCCATTAATTTTAGACCCTTATATGATTTTAATTCATAAAAATAGATTTCATATTTGGTATCCTAACAATTTATAATTTATATTATGTTCAATAATGTTTTGACAGAAACAATAAGTGAATGTAATTAAATGTAATGATAACGATTTAGATAAAAATTAGCTTAATGGGGAAAAAATCATCATCATAGGGGGAAAATGACCTATACACATGTTCAAAACCTATATTATGGCCATATATAGACTATATCCTCTCTTTTAACAAATATTTTTTTATTATTGGTGGCAAATTAAATGTGGCATTCCTCTCAATAGTATAATCATTTTATATTTACAAGAATGTCACTCCTCCACTATAAGAAGGCACTCACCCTTCAAAATTCATGTAACATATCAAGCCATTTGTCTCATGAAAAATATCCGTTAATATCTCCCAAAAACCCCCATCCTCCTAGAATCCCCAATTTATTATTATGGATAACAAAATATGTCTTTTTTTATAATCCAAAGGAGTTACCCTAATTTTTGGTAAATTTCCTCAACCATCACATTTGTCTTATTTATTTATACATCCCATATATTTTTATTTTATAAATAATATATAAAAACATAAATATAATAAATTTAGTAGAATATTGTTTCCTTAATATTTCAACATAAACATTCAGACACATCCATCAAATAGGTTACACAATCTTCGTTCATGTGTATGGAAGACACCATGTTGACGAACTGTTGTCATTCATTCGTCCATAACCACCTATAATGGTCATAATATTGATCAATTTATATTTTATATATGATATATAAATTTTATTTATGATGTATTTATTCTTCTTTAATTTTTATAGAAAAGATAACTTTTTGATTTCCATTTTGTTGGAATACGATAACATCGTATGTGGACGTGTAGACTACCACCTCCCCAATGTGATGTGACTCGTTTATTCTATACATGGAATGTATGAAGGATAATTTTTTAAGAAAATTAAAAATATGAAATACATATTATAATATAATTTCAATATACATATATATATCTATATGTATTTATATACATTAACATCCATTCTCTTAAGGGGAAAAAGAAATTGAAGTGACATTTTTGCATACATATGGAATACCATCTCCTTGAATGGTGCATTCAATTTCCTATATCCCAATACAATGAATTATTATAAATAAATTTATATTTAATATAAATTAAATTTAAATAATTATTTACATTTTGAAAATAATTATATAATGATATAATTAATAGAAACCAAAATAACATGATAAACATACATGAAAAAAAGGAAATTATCACCAGAAATGATGAACATGATAAATGATTATTATTAAACAGGTTATAATAATTTATAAAAAAGATAAATATGATTTCAAATATATTAATATGTTGATATTTCTATTTAATAACATGATTTTAATGACTAATATATAGTTTGAAAATCATTGAACCAAAAGTACATGTAAGTTAATGGATTTTCATCTCAGTTTTTCTATTTGTGAGACAAATGTCATATTCACCAAATCCTTTTTTTGTGTTGGGTATATACTTAAATTTTTTATATATTATATCATTATTCATTTAATATTCTTGGTATTTTTACTTTTACTTTGAATTCGGTAATATGATGTGTTTTGACTTGAAAATTACTATAGTGAAATACTTATCATTGCAATATAACATTCATTTGTGATTTTTCATATTATATTGAAACAATCACATACATAAGAACAATTTATATTAGAAATACCAATTATATTATATTTTAAAACTATTATCTAATGATTATTATTATATCCCAAAATGCACACCATTATTACATATGATTTATTGTTGATTGTTATTTTATTAACTGCCCAAATAATGGTAAATCTATATATTTTACACAATATGTATGCTTGATAAGGAAAACAATTCATAAAAATAAATATATTACATGATATATAATTATATATTTTTATGGGTAAGAAATAGGTTGGGCCTACTTATAAATAGACCTCGGTTCATTGGAATTCTCATGAGACAAATCAATAGGAAAATTCAGATAGGTTTCTACCATATATGCTAAAAATTATTGTGAATGGTCTTGTTGGTAAATGAACCTTGTACATGGGAAATGTGGCATCCAATAATTATGAATTTAATTTATTGATAATTCAGCTTTCATTGTTATTACCAATGATAATTTCACTTTTACATTATCTAAGGAAGAATTTTAATATCAACTATTTGATTAATTTTCATTGTCT
Source organism: Viscum album (assembly GCA_963277665.1). Taxonomy (NCBI): domain Eukaryota; kingdom Viridiplantae; phylum Streptophyta; class Magnoliopsida; order Santalales; family Viscaceae; genus Viscum; species Viscum album. Next base: position 1,531,835,519 of record OY728151.1, read on the forward strand.
TCAGTTATTTTACATTCTATATTGATTATACTTTACCACATTTTTTAAATAAATTGAGTGTTGAGTTAGTTAACTTTGCATATTTTTTATTTTTATTGATTCATGATTACTTCCTCAGTATGATTACTCTTACTAAGGAATTGACCTCACCCTTAATTTTTTTCCTTTCATCGGAATATGAAGATGAATTCTTGGAATGAGTTATAGGGATGTTGTTTATTAATCATTAATATGTATTATGATTTAATTTCTATAAAAAATTGTAATATGTGTATCATGAATATACTCTAGTTTTCCAATTCTAATAAACTGATTGGTACTTCAGGATTTGATTCCTTGTAATCTTTCTAATGTAATAATGTAAATAATAGCTCTAGAATTCTGGGGTCAAGGGATTACATTTGGTATCAAGTAATGTTTACTAGAAACATTGGAAACTATATTTAAGAAATAATTGATTATGGAACATAACCAAAGGGTAGAATTTTTGGATAACTATATAATTACATTCTTGAATTTTGGTAAGGTAGCATTTATATGGGTATACCTATAATTTTATCTCAGTTTGGATACTATAATCGGAAATTATTATATAATAGATGTGCCTACGGGTAACAACTCCAAAATGGTGTGTCATTATCCACTCAAATAAAACCTAGTATAAATAATGGGCCTTACAATGCACATAGATTTAAAATCTTATAGGATACAATTATTGAAATTTAAATTTTCATTACAATTCATTACGAAGTAATTGAATTTAATGATGTACACAAAGAAACCATGTTTCTTAAGATATTAGTGTTGCATAAAATATTCCACATTTTTATTTTTTATAAAATATTTTGAAGTATAATAAATTCATAATTTTATTATATTATATATTATATTCCATTGTTTAGAAATGGAACATTGAATTAATAAGTGTATAAATAATTTTGGCTAACGTATTGGTTTCCCCACAAAGAAAATCAATGTATCTAGTGTTGGAAGTTATAATTTTATGGATATATTAGCGAAAAATACCTAGGTTATGACACATAACCTTCCAGAAATGGTTAATTATTTTTCAAGGTATGATTCATTAATTTTGGTTCAACTTATGAGATAGAGGACCCCATCATTTAGTATGAATACTAATCCAATGGAAGTAGAGAAATAGATTATGTATTTGGAGAAGATATTCATGGAATTAAGATGAAGAGGAAAAAGAAAATCGTTACACATCTATTGTAATATATAAAGGAAATTGCAGATCCATGGTGGTTATTGATACAAAATACTAGGGATGAAAATAGATAGAACTCGTGGACTATAAATATTTTAAGGAGATATCCTTTGATAAATATTTCTCTTGAGATATATAAATTTATGTGAATATTATTTTCCAAATATTAATAAAAAAGGAATAGTTAAATGTTTTAGATTGTGAAATTACCTCTACATGTTTATAACTATATTCTATATATCATATACACAACATGGAGTGAATTATTGTTCTCTTTTATGAATGTTTTAACATAACTCACTATAATGGACCGGACCCCCAGGCCATTACATTGCCAAAAATAAGGTTCCACAAAGACAGTGGAACTGTGACGGTGGCACCGTATGGGTGACACCGTGATGGTGGCACCATGTCCTCACCCAATGTTTTATTTTTCCATCCACACTCCCGCAATGTATTTTTTTACATAAATTAATTCTTTTACCCTTTTTAATGCCCATAATCAATTCCTAAAAATCCCGAGAAACCTCTCCGATGGGGGGTATTAAATAACAACATAATGCCATCATTTATAAATGTTGAACCACATAGGAATTCAAAATCTGACTTTCCAAGCGTTCAAAATTCCCATATCATGTAACAACGGGATCATATATATATATTTCATGGGATGTTCTTTTCATCTTCTTCCTTTGGCCGACTTCGTTCTCCCCCTTGGCGCACCTGGAGTCCCTTCTCCCCGCGGCTTGTGGTGCACCTCTGACAGAGCCTCCTGCACCCCTTGGAGTCCATAGAATTCCTCCCCTCAAGCCGCACATCCCCTGTTCTTGGCGCATGGTGAAAAATGTTTATCATTGATCAATCAAGTAAGGATTTTTCCATCGTCTGTCCATGATGTGTATCATGCGGAGGGGGGGGGCACTATTGTTTCTATGGTAATGGTCTAACCAAACCATAACAACGATAATAAATGGGATATTAAAGGATTATGGGGTTCACTTAGTTTTTTTCTATACTGTTTTTAATTACTATATGTTGTGAATTGTATTAATTTATGCCTATTTAAAATCATGGCTATTGGTGGCCTTTCATTGAGCACTAATAAACTCCTGTCTCATGTGATGATTAAATAGCTGTAACATGGAAATTTGTTAATCATGTGAACTTGGTGAATCAAATGGATGCCCTACAACCATATACCCTTGTGTGGTCACCCTAGTTAACTAGAAGAAATAGGAAATAGATAAATATTGTTCATGAACCTGGAAGTTTCTCAAATCTATCTTTGCAGTAGGTGATTTTTTCTGTTTGTATTCTCAGGGGTTGATGTGGGTGAGGATGGGATACTCCGATGTGGATCGATTGCTGGTTCTGAATCTGGGGTTGTGGTTACTCTGCTTATATCACGAATTGGGGTGGAATCCTCTTCTTTTGTGAATCCTTTTTATCCGTAGTTTTAGGGATGTGGGGGATGCATCATGAAGCATTCTTTGGCTCAAATACTAGGAGGGATCTCAATTTGATTTGAATTTACAAGAGAACTGGGTGAGAATGTTTAAATTACTTTTGGCTATAACATTTTCTCCAAGGATTGTGCTTTTTCTTGTTAGTTTCCTAGTAGTGTAGAATTTAGATAAATGGGATAACTTGAACAAGAAAACAAGAATGAGTTAATTAGGAAATTGATTCTTGGAATGAGTTGTGACTCAGTTGTGAGTAGTATGCTTTCTATGAGTAGTGACTAGGCTGTTCATGCTTGGGTTAGGTGTGGAGCCCTTGGTTGGGTTGAGTGCTAGTTACCTATATATATAATTATAGTTATTATGTTTTTTATTCACTCCCCACACATGTTTGGAATTTAGTGCCGAACACCCACATTTCATGGGGAGGGTGTTTTTCCCAACACTCCTATGAGTGGCTGGTTATTAGCTCCTTTTCTGCTCCCTTTCCCGAATAGCCGAAGGCTCTTCGGGAAGGATGTGATGGCCTGAAGTCCATTATTAGCCCATGAATATTCGGGTAGGTTAGTTGTGGGGTTGTCCCAGGTGTCTACGGGTAGGTTGTTTCCCAAGTTTCTTCGGGATGAGGCCTATGTGTCTTCGGGTGTGGTTGTAGTTGTTCTGAACCAGGTGTTTGTGGGTGTGGTTACACGCAGTGATTGTGGACCAGGTGTGTGCAGGCGGGGTTTGGAAGTGGGACTATAGTGTGGTTGTGGACCATGTGTGTGCAGGCGGGGTGTGGCAGTGGGACTGCGGTGAGAATGGCAGGATTTGTTCAATGCATAGGATGTCTTTAATAACCAGTGGGAACGTGGTGTGGGGTACACAAATTTTGATGTTATATTACTATACATTACATGCATTGTGGTATTTGGAGAGTGTGCCTTAGTGAGACTTGGGTGGATTTTTTTTATTGTAATGTCCTTTGGTTTTCTTTTCTGATAGGGCCTTAAAATGCTTCTCCACTTGGGCATGAGAGTATTTTATTTTCCCTACTGAGTGTACTTGTATGATCACCCTATGTATATAAAACTGCTTTCAGGTTTTCAGGAGGACTTCAAGGATAATGCAGGTCCGTACTAGCTCAGACCTCGGGGTAGTTATTGTTTTCGTTTTCCTTTTCTTGGTCAATTACCTTTGGATAGTTTGAGGCTCGTATCATTTACTGTTGAACATGAATATGGGAATGGTTTACTTTTGGCTATACCTTTAATTTCATCTTTGATATTGTTGGGATTTCTATCTTATCTCTCGATCCTATAAAAATAAAATGTGTAATGCCTTCCATTTTGTGTGAGATTCTATACCCTTGGATCTAGTCTCCACTTCGGGACCTATTGAAGGCGGGTATCAGGGATCATTATCTCTCCTTCAACTTAAATAAGGAAGGGTCTGTCAATCTGGCATCCCTTCCCTTTTTTTGGTGAAGGCGGGTCATGAACGAATGGTATCAAAGGCGAGGATGAGATATAGGATGGATTATGGTGTTAGGCACAGTGAGGAATGCATGGGATTGTAAGGAAATAGTGTTGGGTGATCTTGGTGCATAAAATAGGCTATGGGAGACCGGCTAGGACATGGGATTTTAGGGCCCCCCATGATCCGACGCAAGGACTCTGGACCTAGCTAACAACCAAGTGAGGCTACACTAATTGCAGGATAGAGACCCTAGGAAAGGTACATTAATAATAATTACTTATGTTCTCATGTTTATGATGTGTTTTTGGGATTTCAAATGAATCAGAAGTCTAAGAAAAAAAATAAGAGTGATATTCTGCACAACTCAGGCTTAGGCATTCCTTGTTTACAATGCAGCTATAGAACCTGGGAGATGACCACGAGTTGTGCAGGAGATCGAGGGACAAGAGGTTGACTCGGCTGATCAACGGAGGGATGACTGAGAAGAGGAGGATGACCAGTGGCAGAAGACGCTTCGTGCCTTTCTACAACAGACCCTCAAGAAGTTTGAGGGAAGCACCACTAACATGGATATAGAGAGCTGTCTAGAAGAGCTGGTGATAGCTTTTAGCTTCATCTAGGCTTCAGCAGAGTATTGGGTTCCTCTGGCCATGAGATAGAAGAAGGTAGAGGCCCGTTACTGGTGGACACATTATCTGGGGGAGAATAGGGAGGTAGAGGTGACATGGGATGATTTTGAGAAGGAGTTCTAGGTGTAATTGCTGTCTTCCACGATGAATTCTGAGAAGAGGCAAGAGCTACTCTCCCTCCAGCAGGGGGTATGTCAGTGAGAGAGTTGGGCATCAAGTTAAAGGATCTCCTCCGCTTTTCTCCAGACCTCTTTCCTGATGAGGAGTCTCGGGCAAGACATTTGGAGGAGGCACTCCGACCATCCCTCCAGTATGTCATTACTCCCTTCACCTTACCGACATAATTACAGGTACAGAAGAGGGCCTATGTGGTGGAGAGGATGCACACTCTGGGAGGTGTGTCATGGGAGGGAATCCAGTTGGGCTCTCCAAAGGGGAAGGCTATCAGCAGTAGGCCTCCAGCCTCAGGGCCCTCTAGGTTCTAACTAGCAGGGAGCTGGCCGCAGCAGTTACAGTTATGATCTCCCGGTCCTCACCCTTTCCCTTCGATCCTGGGACTGAGGTGCTTCACCTATGGAAGCCGTGGGAACCTTCAAAACCAGTTCCCAGACAGAGTACATTATAGTGGGGGTGGGAAGGTTCAGCACCTTTCTCAGCAGCAGCAGTTTCCAGCTAGGCCCTTTCAGAAGCAGCAGGGGCAGTGAGCTCTCGCACCTTTATGGACAGATGTTGCTGGTGGAGGCCAACCTTTGGGCGCTCCTCAGGGACCGCGACCATGGCATGGTTGGGGAGTTGTCTAATAGCCGAGAGGCAGAGGAGCTGGGCATGGGAATTTGGACACTGCGGAGGAAGTAGTTCCTGTAGGGCCAGAGGTCGTTCTAGGTACGAGCTTCTTGTTTAGTACCCTCGCATATGCCTTGTTCAATATAGGAGCTTCACACTCCTTTGTTACACCCTGTCTGGCCCCTGCTCTAGTTTTAGACGATGAGAGACTTCCAGTGCCCCTACTACTGAGCACACCAATCGGAGATCAAACTGAATTGTTGTATGTTTTTCAAGGATTTAGACTGATGATAGGGCCACATCAGTGAGTTAGGGATCTTCTAATGTTGTCGATACAGCCATACGATGTCCTCCTAGGCATTGACTGGATTTTCTCTGTATGTGTCATCATTAATTGCTTCCGAGGAAGGTTTTTTTTTCAGACTTGGGCGGTCGATGGGTGAATTTCATTAGCGAGTAGAGTTTCCAGGGAAGAAGCAAGTGAGGGGAACCCCTCCCCTCCGTGCTGGCTGAGCTGTCAGTGGAGTCGGTGGATGCGAAAATGGCGGATGTCCCAGGAATCGTCAGTGATTTTATGGACGCCTTCCCTGAATAGGTGGAAACGCGGCCCCCTCGAGCTGATGATGAGTTCGGGATAGACTTGTAACCTGGTGCCTTTCTGATTTCAATGGCTCCCTATCGGATGACACCTTATGAGTTGCGGGAGTTGCGGATCCAGATTGACGATCTGATGAAGAATGGTTTTGTTCGGCCAAGTGTGTCACCGTGGCGTTCTCCAGTCATGTTCGTGAAGAAGGAAGATGGTGGTCTAACGCTGCACATAGACTACAAGATGCTGAATCAAGTGACAGTCCAGAATTTCTACCCTCTCCCGAGGATAGACGATCTCCTTGGCAAGCAGAGGGGAGTAGGTTGGTTCTTGAAGATCGATCTGCGGTTTGGATATCACCATGTGACAGTGAAGGAGGAACACATCTCGAAGATGGCCTTCATGTGTAGATATGGGCACATTGAGTTTGTAGTCATGTCGTTTGGAATTCCGAACGCACCCACTATGTTCAAGGGGATCATGAACACCGTAATCTGGGAATATCTGGACCAGTTTGTAGTCATGTTTTTTTACAACATCCTGATCTACTCAAGATCAAAGAAGGATCAGGATGAGCATATGAGAACGAATTTAGAGGTCCTCCGACGACACCGGATCTGTGGGAAGTTGTCCAAGTGCACGTTTTAGATGCAAGAAGTGTATTTCCTTGGGAATGTGGTGTCTGAGGAGGGGATAACAGTGGAACCATCGAAAGTCAAGGTGGTTGTTTATTGGGTGGCACCCAAGAACATAGTAGGAGTTCGTAGTTTCCTAGGCATGGAAGGTTACTATCAGAGGTTCATGCCCAACTTCTACCGAGTTGCGGCACCCATGACATCCTTTAACATGAAGGATCAGGCTTTCATGTCGGACGATCAGTGCAAGGCAGCCGTCTGCTATCTGAAGGAGAAGTTGGTTAGTTCCCTAGTGCTGAGGTTTCTAGAAGAAGGGGGAACATATGTGGTGTTCTGTGATGTTTCAAGGCTTGGCCTCAGATGTGTGTTGATGCATCAAGAAGGAGTGATATCTTATAGATCTAGGTAGTTACTCCCCCATGTGTGTAACTATTCCCCCCATGTTCTAGAGCTTGTGGCGGTCATGTTTGCACTAATGTTGTGGCGGCACTACCTCATTGGGGAGCGCTTTGTAGTCTTCACTGATATCAAGATCTTGAATTATGTCTTCTCTTAGCGGGACCTAAACATATGACAGCAAAGGTGGAAGGAGTTCCATCAAGACTATGACATTGAGATTTCCTACACCTCAAGAAAAGGGAATGTGGTGGCCGATGCCCTGTGCAGAAAGTCACGAATGGATGCAGTCCGAGAGTCGGATGATACGTGGAAGGCGATGGAGGAGTTGACTTCCTTACACTAGGATGTTAAGATGTAAGGTGGTAGAGGTTGCCTGCATTAGATGACAATGCAATATTCTCTGTTGTGGTAGGTAGAGGATTCCTAATGTGAGACTCAGAAAGTTTAGTGATGTGTGACCAGGTTACCCAATGTGAGGCCCCAGAAGTATGGGTGGAGGATGGTCAGAACCAGATGCTTTTTTCGAGAAAAGTTGTTTGTTCCAGAGGAAATTCAAGGAAATTTTCACAGTGAGTTCCAAAAATCACTCCTAGCGGTGCGCCCGAGAGTTTCTAAGATGTACCAGGGTCTAAGGAGACAGTTTTGGTGGCCCAGGATGAAACGTGCAGTAGCAAAGTTCGTAGAAATGTGTCATGTGCGTCAGCAGGTGAAGGCCTACCACCGTGTTCCAGGTGGTCTGCTGCAGTCTCTAGATGTCCCCGAGTGCAAGTGGGAGGAAATCTCAATGGATTTCATCACAAAACTATCCAAGGTTCATGGGGGTTTTGATTCTATCTGAGTAATGGTGGATCTGTTGATGAAATCATCCCACTTTCAGGAAATCAAGGAGTCTGGTGCAGTGGATGCTTTAGCATGAAGGTATGTGGAAGAGGGGGTGTGGTTGCATAGAGTTCCGAGGTCCATAGTCTCGGATAGGGATGCACGGTTTATCTCACGAATTTGGAGGGGATTTCATCATGCTTTTGGAAACCAGTTGCGTCTTAGCATTACTTTCCATTCCCAGACAGATGGACATATAGAGCGCACCATCCAGAAATTGGAGGATATGCAGCAGGGATGCGTTCTGGACTTATGAGGATCATGGGTGTGACACTTGCCTCTTGTAGAGTTTGCCAACAATAATAGCTATCTCTCTACCATTTGCATGGCTCCATTCGAAGCCTTGTTTGGGAGGCCATGTCTCTCACCCGTGTGTTGGACAGAGGTTGGGGAAGCAAGTGTTGTTGGCCCAGAAGAAGTGCAGAGCATGACAGAGAACGTTCAAATTATACAGGAAAGGATGAAGGTGGAACATGACCGACAATAGTCATATGACGATAATAGGACGAGAACCTTGGAGTTTGAGGTTGGGGACCACGTGTTCTTAAAGGTCTCCCCACGGCGTGGACAACAGAGGTTTGGTAGGGGGAGAAAGCTCTCTTCCAGAATCATCAGACCCTTCGAAGTGTTGCGGCGGGTTAGAGAAGTGGATTATCAGCTAGCATAACCACCGCCGATACTGAGGATACCTGACGTCTTCAATGTGTCCCAGCTCTGTCAGTATCTGCACGATGATTCACATGTCCTCAACGGGGTAGTGCTCGATATCGAGGATGATGTGACCATTGTGGAAAGACCTGTGAGGGTTGAGGGTCATGAAGAGAAATTGCTTTGTGGACAAACAATTCCTTTGGTTCATGTGTTGTTGAGGCATGGTGGGCTCGAGGAGAGTACTTGGGAATGGGAAGCACAGATTCACGCGCAGTACCCAGAGTTGTTTCGAGTTTTGTGCTGTTCTATTTGTACTTGTTTGTGACGGAACACTTTACCTTGTTGGCTATGAAATACATGGTTTTCCTTATTCTATGAATGTGTGTGAAATTTACTAGATATGGGGAGGGGAGGACCTGCTCCCTAATCATGACGCATTAATGTGGATGCGATTGAACCCGTGCAGACGATTCAATGTCCCCATAAGTGGATAGTATCATGACATGGGGGAACTGGCTCCCCAACCCATATGACTGGGCTGTTTGACCCTTGTATGTTGCACGAGTTCTTGAGGGAGAGGTGTTTCTTGGTGAAGATGAGGTTCACTCTGGAGCGGTATCTTTAGAGGCGGTTGTTCAGACCCTCTCTTTTCCTCAGGACTGGTTTTAGTTCTCATGGGTGAGAATAGATTGAGAGGTATCTGATGTAATGGCTCTGACCCCCCAGGCCATTACTTTTCCAAAAAAAACGTTCCACCAAAAAGTGGCACCGTGATGGTGGCACTGTGTCCTCACCCAACATTATCTTTTTCCAGCCCCACTCCCGCTACGTAAGTTTTGACATAAATTAATTCTTTTACACTTTATATAGCCCATAATTAATTCCTAAAATTCACAAGAAACCTCCATGATGGGGGGTATTAAATAACTACTTAATACCATCATGTGTAACTGCCCAACCGCATAGGAATCCGCGATCTGACATTCCAGTCGTTCAAAATTCCCATATCCCATAACAACGAGATATTATCTATATATTGCACGGGATGTTCTTTTCATCTTCTTCCTTTTGCCGGCTTCATTCTCCCCCCTTGTGTGCCTGGAGTCCCTTTATCCTATGTCTTGTGGTGCACCTTTGCTGGAGCTTCCTGCACCACTTGGAGTCCACAGAATTCCTCCCATGCAAGCTGTGCATCCCCTGTTTTTGGCACGTGGAGAAAAACATCGATCCTTGATCAATCAAGTAGGGATTTTCCTTCGTCTATTCTTGCAGTGTATCATGAAGGGTCGATGCACTATTGTTTCTATGGGAATGGCCTAACCAAAGCATAACAATGATAATAGAAGGGTTGTTAAAGGATGATGGGGTGCGTTTTGTTTTCTGATATACTATTTTTAATTTCAATATGTTGTGAATTGTATGAATTTATGACTACTGAAAATCATGGTCGTTGGTGGCATTTCTCAAAGCACTAATAAACTCTTGTCTCATGTGATGATTAAATGGTTGTAACATGGAAATTTGTTAATAACTTGAACTCGGTGAATTAAATGGATGCCCTGCAACCATATACCCTTGTGTGGTCACCCTTGTTATCTAACAGAAAGCGGAAATAGATAAATGATGTGATTGAACCTAGACGTTTCGCTACTTTGTTTTGGTATTAGGTGATTTGTTCTATTTTTTTCTCATGGGGTGATGTGGGTGAGGATGGGATCCTCTGTCGTGGCACGGTGGATGGTTGTGAATATAGGGTTGTGGTTTCTCTGCTTATATCATGAATTGGGGTGGAATCATCTTCTGTTGTAAAACCTTTTTATCCATAGTTCTAGGGATGTGGGGGCTATATCTTGAATCCTTTTTTGGCTCAAATATTTGTAGGGATCTCACTTTGATGTGAAATTACAAGAGAACTGGGTTTGAATGTTTAAATTGCTATTGGCTGTAACTTTTTTACCCTACGCTTGTTCTTGTGCCTGTTAGTTTCCCAATAGTGCAGAATATACGTAAACGAGATCACTTGAACATGAAAAAAAGAATTGGCTAATTAGGAAATTGATTCTGGGAATGTGTTGTGACTCGGTTGTGAGTAGAATGCTTTATATGAATAGTGACTAGGTTGTTCGTGCTTGGGATAGGTGTGGAGCCCTAGCTTGGGTTGAGTGCCTGTTACCTATATATAATTGTAGTTCTTGTGTTTCTTATTCGCACCCCAACCAAGTTGAGCATTTAGTGCTGAACACCCCCATTTCATGGGGGAGGATGTTTTTCCCAACACTCCTATTAGAGGTTTGATATTAGCTCCTTTTATACTGGCTTTCCCAAATAGCACAGGACTCCTCGGGCAGGTTGTGATGGACTAAAGTCCATTATTAGCCTATGAATAATCAAGCTAGGTAGTTGTGGTGGTTGGCCTAGGTGTCTGCGGGCAGGTTGTTTCCCAAGTGCCTTGGGGATGACGCCCAGGTGTCTTTAGGCGTTTTGGTAGTTTTTTTGATCCAGGTGTTTGTGGGTGTCGTTACACACGGTGATTGTAGCCCAGGTGTGTGCGAACGGGGTTTGGTAGTGGGACTGCGGTGAGGTTGTGGCCCAGGTGTGTGCGGGCGGGGTGTGGCAGTGGGACTGTGGTGAGAATGGCAGGATTGGTTCGATGCATAGGATGTCTTTAATAACCAGTGGGAATGTGGCGTGGGGTACCCAAATATCGATGTGCTATTACTATAATTTACATGCCTTGCGTTTTTTGGGGAGTGTTCCTTGTTTTTAATTGGGTGGATAGTTTTCTTTCTATGTGCATAGGATTTATTTTCTCACAAGGCATTAGAATGCCTCTCCACTTGTGCAATAGAGTCTTTTTCTTTCCTTACTGAGTGTACTTTTATGCTCACCCTATGTATATAAAACTGCTTTCAAGTTTCTTGGAAGAATTTAGGGATCGTGTGGGACCATACTAGCTCGGACCATGGTGTGGTATCTGTTGTCGTTTTCCTATTATTGGTTCTTTATCTTTGGAGTTTTTGAGGCTTGTATCATTTACTGTTGAACATCCATATGGGAATGGATTACTTTTGGCTTTACCTTTACATTCATCTTTGGTATTGTTGGGATTAATATCTTATCTCTCGATCCTATGAATATAAAAAGGGTAATTCCTTCCATTTTTGTGAGATTCTATACCCTTGGTGATAGTTGCCACTCCGAAACCTATTGAAGTTAGGTCTCGAGGGTCATTATCTCTCCTTCAACATAAAGACGGAAGTATCTGGCAGTCTGACGTCCCTTTCCTCTTTTTGGTGATGGAGGGTCATGACACTCACAAAGGTCATTAGTCTCTCAATTATTCTCATCATATGATTAAATAATTTTAGGTTTGATCAAAATAGAGAAGTAATTTTATATGATAAATATATTCATGCGGAATAAATATAAGAATAGGTCATCTGAAAATAAATAGAAAATTATTGAGTCAATGTATAATGTGATGAAATATTTATCATGTCAGAAATGTGGAAAGAATCACCATGGGAAATGACTAAAAGGAACATGAGTTTTTTATAAATGTGGATAAATGGGTCATAACATCATAGAATGAAATGGAATGAGTAAAACCGCTACTATAATGTGATATAACTAAAGGGGGATGGGGAATAATGTAGAATAATTCCCCAGGTATTAAGGGAATCTACCATAGAATAAGCTATATGATTATGGTCAAGCATAGGATATTTATACAGACAAAGTGTAATGATTATTTATCTCTTTTATTTGGATCCTTGAATAATGTTGTAAATTAATAGTTTTTTAATTCCCCATTTATAAGTATTATTGAATGTATAGGGATTTTAATTTTATCCTATTTCATCATAGATTTAAAAGAGTGTGTTGATCACTACTAGTAACCAAGAAAATTGATTCAGTATCCAGTTTAAAATTTTAAAAAACACAAGTTGAAGGAAGTATCTACCATAATATGTTCGTAATGATGTGAATAAATTTAGTGGACAATTTGATGATTGATAAGGATAATGTAAAATTTTTATAACTATCTTCAATGGGAATTAATATAATGTTGTGGATCATAATCATTTGGAAGGATAACTATTTTTAAATGGTTTATGTAAATATATGGATGATCTTTTCGAGGTTAACATAATAGTTCATCAAATTATTAAAAATTTCCATACAAATAAAGTAGGAATGTTGTGTGGAAAAACTAATTTATAATATTTAAAAAAAATAGAAACACATATATACTTATATTGATTGAGTGTGATATATTTCCTCAACTCAAGGAAACATGTTCTTGAAAAATATATTGTCCAATTATCATGATTTTTAATGGTATTAATGAAAATTTTGACACCTCTAGTTCATGGATTTTGGTCAAGAACATTTCCAAAAACATATTTTCTTTCACCCTCCATCAGAACATCATAATTATATTTATTTTCCGTATCCATGTATTCACTAATGATAACCTATTTGATAGCCTGGTTTTGCGGTGACTATCAAATTTACCATTCATTAATATTAAGAATACATGTTATTAAACATTTAAATGTTGTCGGTGTTTAAAGAATTATATTTTAAAATATGAAACCCTCAATTATCGAGGTAATCTTTAAATTGAGATAATGTAATTTAATTAAGGTGATTACAATTTGACACCCTAATGTTGAAAAATAAGAAGATTGATTTTAATAGTGTATGAAGAACAAAACCAAGAATAGAATGGAATATAATTTCCCAATACATTTTTGTATATAATTTTTTTTAAAATAAACCTATTATATATATAATGATTCATAAAGCACTTAATTGTCTTTTTTTCCCAGTAATATCAACATTTAGGTTAGTTTGTGTTCTACGCATGACTGAGTTTTACCGAAAAATAATGAATTATTATGATATTAATTATTTAATATAATAAGATAAAACATAATGATTAAATTGATTATGATAATTAGGATTTACTATTATATAAATAATTTTTTTAATAAATTTATTAACAATTAAATAGAAATGATTTCGAATCCAACAGAATGTATATGAAATTACATTGAAAATAACTATTTATATGATACCAAATGATTTTTGACATAACAAATTTAATTAATTCATATTATTAAAAGATATAAATGTTATATATATATATTATATTTAATCAAATATTTTTTCATTAATACAATATATTTTATTGGAAATAGATATGAACAAACCCAATATAACACATGAAAACAAATATTTAAAAAGGATGTTTTACAACCTTTAAATGTCAAACCTATATAAAATAATAATTTTTAAACATTAATAAACATAATATGATAAAATAAACATATTTTTTAAAATTTTAATGTAAAAAATTATTTTGGGTGAACTTAGGGTAATTTTCTATGAATTTTCAAATGAATTGTAAAAAATTCTTGAATTTTAATTAAAAACATCATTTTATCTAAATAATTTATAAAAATAAATTATATTTTAAAATTGGTTATCAAGTAAAATTATCTTAATTTTACATCAATTATAAAAATTTATAGAATGGGAATAAATATCGAATTTTAATTTGATATATACATTTCTCAATATTTTGATCAGTTTTACTTTAAAACCCGGATTTGTAGTCCCCTATACCAGAAAATTTTTAATTTATTTTCATCCAATCCATTGATTCTAATATGTAAATATGGATTCCATATTTGGAATAAAAAATATAAAAATTTATGATAAGTAAATGTTATTCATTTATAAAAAAAATTACTATATGTAATTTAAATTTAGTATTTAAATTAAGAGAAAAATAAGCCTAACAAAGGACTAATCCTTATACTGAAGAGCCAAAACGACCTAGAGACATGTAAAGGCCCTATTTCATAGCAATATGAAGACCATTCCCTTCATTGTATGTATTTATTTTCATTATAAGTGGATCATAATGTAGGGGATACATCTCAATAGTGTTTACCATTTTATATTTACTTGTATAACCCTTCTCCTCCACTATAGAAATGAACTCACCCCCCACATATTCACACCTCTAATTCACTTTGGGTTATCCATAAACAGATCAAATATATCCCCTAAATATGTCCTCTACTATAATACTATATTTTTTAATAAATCCAGCCATGGAAGTATTTCAGAATAAACCAAATGGAGTTACCTTAACAAAATGCAACACACTTGAACCATCAATATTGATTCATTTCTTTATCTACCCATTCCATAATTAGTATATCATTATTATTTAATAAACTCAGTATAATCAATATATTGAAATAAATTTAATCTAATATTTTAACCTACACTTTCACACACGACCATTATATGAGATACACAGTCATCGTTTGTGTCTATGGTGGAGTACCGCCTTTCAAACAGATGTTGTTCGTTCTTAAAATACCATATTTCATGGTTTGAATACTGGTGTATTTATAGTTTATATATGATATATGTGATAATTATGATTTCATTATGGTTATTTATTTTCTATATAATGCATAACATTATTCTTTCCATTTTATAGGAATAATATATGTTTGTTTGTGGTCGTGTGGATTACTGCCTCATCAAAGCAATCTGATTCAATCACGCTATACATGGAATTTATTATGGATTTTTTTAAAAATTAGATGTCACACATATGAGATAAATTTTATTCTAGATTTATAATATATATATATATATATAATTTATGTATCATTATTTTAATATGATTATGAAATGGAAGTTAGGTTCATGCAAATGTACCGCATACCGTCTCCAAGAATAACGCATTTTGTTTTCTATATAAAAATTATATTTGTTATTATAAAAAAATATTTAAATAATTTATATGAAATTTATATCATATTTTATATTCTTTATATAATGTAATCGTTATACATTTTTTAGGAGAAAAAATAACAAGTCAAAACATACTTGAAACCCAAGGCAATTTACACCCAAAATGATGAAAATGATAAAATATGATTAATAAATTCTATATAATATGTTATAAAATGTATTTATATGATATAAAATATATTAATATAGATATAGTGTAAGTTATTAAATTTTTTAAAACTATCATAGAGGAGGTTAAATAGCATTCAACCAAAAGGAAGCATAATGTATTGGATTTTCATCTAATTTTTTTACTTCTACGAGATAAATATCATAATCAAAACTTATTGATTTTGGGTGTTGAATAGAATAATTTTTTTAATAATAACATCATTATTCGTTTTATATTCATTGTATTTAATGTTTTACTTTTAATTATCTATTTTAAATTGGTTTCACTTGAACAATACCAACTGGTAAAAGTTATCTTTGCAATCTCACTTTCATTTAGATTGTTAACATTATCTTGAAAAATCATTTCATTTTTACCATTTTATAATGAATATAAGAAAAATAAGAGATAAGTATTCTAATTTTATGGTAATAATTATTTCCTAAATTTTATACCACTTTTATATACCACGTATACTTAATATATATTTCATTATGTGACGAAATATTGGTAAAAATATATCCTTTACTCAAGACAAGTATTTTATATGGCCATTTTTTCATCAATTTAAATATATTTTTCATTATTTAAGGAATTATTGGTAATTGTAAGACATTTTTTGAGAGCGATTATAGATGGCCCCATGATGCATCATACGTCTCATGAGATGAATCAGTTGGAAAAATCAGATTTCATTCTATCTGATGTGCTATATCATGTTGTCAAAGTTCATGATGGTAACCAAACCATGTAACTAGGTAACATATAATACAATAATTAATTATTTTATATTTATTATTCATTTATTATTCATTTATTATTGTTACTATCCATGAAATTTTATCATTGAAATTATCTATGGATTAATTTAATAGTCATTTATTTTACAAATTGCATTATGTCTTCATTTATTTACCATTCAGTTTTGACTATACCATATCCAGTTTAATTAAATAGAATTTGTGTTCATTTATTTACCGATATTTTTTATTCTTTTTGATTCAAGATTTCATTTGTTATACACTTACCATTACTAAGAACATTATCTCACACATATTTTTTCTTCCCTTATATATGAAGATGAGTTCATGGAATGAGTTATAAGGATACATTCCATTATTAATTGTTTTTCAATTTGTCTTATTTTCAATTCAGCATTGTAATTTGGGCATCATTTTTGTTATATGGTGTTTCGAAACAGAAACTTTTTTCAGTCCTTCAGTATTTTATTACTTATAATGATACAATTTGTTATAAAGTAAGGCATTGGGATAGGGATTTTGGGGTCGAATCATTACATCCTATATATATCAAGATTATACAAAATGATGAATTACAATTTGATACATATAAAATTGGATGAAAATAATTTAAATTTATATCAATTAGAATCCAAAAAATAATGGAGATCAACTAATAACTGATTGTACACATAATGGTATTTTTTAATTTAAAACATTTGATTATAAGTGTGATGAAAAAATAATCAAGACTTGATGATGATGTGTTCAATTTTTAAATCAAATATAATTCATATAATGTATCCAAATAAGTAGTTACTATTATATTTAGTGTTGTCAAGGAATATCTGATTAAAAATAAAAACTACATGACGATGTTAATTCAATTGAATAATAATTCAATGAGAATGTTAATAATTTCCACACTCACATAAAAAAGGTATATTCATGTGATAGACATAGATTTTATATAAATAATATATCACCATGGATGATGAAACAAAAGAAAAATATTTTTTACTTTTCTATAATATTTATTTTTTCATTAACAAGGAAATGGTAAAGACTTTTTGAGAGAAGGATTAATTGAAATAAGTTTTTATAATTTAAAATTATTCAAGAAAAGATACATAATAAATCTACGGTTGTTAAGGATTCTATACTTGTGGATAATGTAACAATAATAATGGATCATTAAAATTTTATTATGATGACCAATATAGCTAATAATGATAATATTTATAAGATAAGTATTTTCTCAAAATAATAATTGCAATTAGGTTATGATTAGAATATTTATCATAACATTAAATGACATGAATATGAATAAGAAAATAGATCTCCAAAAAACATAATCAATGACTTTATTGTATTATAAAAAGTTTTTTCATGAATACTTCTGAAAATATTACTATTCGTAATGATTCTCAAACAATTGTAGAAAAGGGCTTAAAATTATCAATGGATAAATTTACTATGTGCCGGGTGAAAAAGGTAAACCCTTACCATAATATATTTATTCATAATAATAATATTGTAATTTGTAATTATGATTTAACCTTAAAAAATGGAATATAATGGATGATTAAAGGTTATCATGAGTATAAAATTTTATGAATGATGAATGTGATAATGTGTAGGAATTCTTATTCTCCAGAGAACACACAAAAGAAGGATTGTGTTTTCCTAAAGATGAATGATGAAAAAATAAGTAAACATATGTCATAAAAGAATTGGAATAGGTTATATTGCAATCTACTGGTGTTATTAAAATTTTAGGATTCCGAGAAAATACAATTGGAATAATTTTTCATTTTATAATAGTTATATAATGTGTACAATTAGGGGGAGAAAAGATTATGAATATAGAGGCCTCTCTACTAGAGAAAAAGAAATCACATAAAATAAATATATATAAATATATGTTTGTGTAAATAATAGATTTGATTTATTTGAATATTTTAGTGAGTAGTAATATATAAGTGGACACATATATGATGGATTCTCATATTTACCCATAATGTAGAATAAAGTTTCTATTGTGATTAGAAAACCACAATAGAAAAATACATTTAACCAAAAAAATATTAATATTTAGAAAAAAATGACATGATGTTGACACAAAAAAATATGGAAATATTTTGGAAGGTGATTCCACATCATTGACCATTGGAAATTATCCAAGATCCTTGGTACAATTGAAATCTAGTAAGAATCAATGATTAAATCAATTCAGAAAAAAAAAATATGATTTATAGTGAAGATAATATCAAATGAAGAATATGATAATTTCATAATATGTTTAACTTGATAAAAGATAATTATGTGTGTGAAAATTTCAAATTTTCAGGGTATTTAGATAAACATTTATTAAAATATATACCGAAAATAGAAGACTGATAAACAACATAGGACACCTTTGTTAAATATATTGTTTTGAAAATATATTCTCTATACGGAATTCGGATTAAGAATGTTCATAATAAATATTATACATGTATTTATAAGATTTTTTATAGGCTAAAAAGATATGGAAATCATAATTAATTAAATTTACAATATATAAATTGTGAATAATAATATTATATCATATAATATATCCATTATGAAAAGAAAACCTCAACCATATTTCACTAACAAAATAAAAACGAAGACAAACATTATTCGTATCTATATATTTTGTTTTTTTGTGAAGTGAATTTAAAGAAAAGAATGTTTTTTGGGGTTGAAATTAATTCATAAAAATTTGTGAAAAAATTAGACCTATAATGTTATAAATAATTTACTATTATTTGAATCATTTTTCTTCTACGAAACATGTTATTTAATATTAGAAGAAAATTTCAATTTAGTTTTGAATAAATCTAATAAATATGAAAAAAAAAGTGTGTAACTCTTGATGGGGATAATATAGGGACAAAAACATGATATATATGTTTTTCATTTTAAAATCATGAATATATGATGTACCATAAAGGGATATATTTGATAATTCTATTTGGTAAAATGGTGGAGACAAAATCCTGTCATCATTGTGGTACTTTGATTTCATTATCTTATGTCTATGTTAAAGAAAAAATGACCCTACAAGGATAAATTTATTACATAATGAATGATGTAAAATATATATAAAATATTGTAAGTGATTTATTTAATATAAATTTAATCAATTTTGTGTTGAGAAGAAAGTAGGATATTGTTTGAAAGTTTTTCTAACAACCTTAGAAAGAAGGTTTTAGTGTAAAAACCAAATGATTTCAATTAATCAATAGAATTGATGTTAAATTTTATAACCGTTATATGATACACCTTTAATGTAACACGTATACATATATTATGATTATTTTAGATCAGTTATCATATTTTAGTGATGCAGTAAAACTATATATATAATAAAGTAGTACGTTTCAGTTAAGGATACAATGATATCTAAAAACATGGATGATGGAGATGAGAAAGCCACCACATACATATATCCTTTCATTTATTATGATAATATTGGAGAAGATGACATTGATAATAATATTTAATGCTTATAAAAAACTAATATAAAGGGGATGATGACAACTCAAACTAATGGTGAAACAATGTGTCCGTTTTTTTGTTACTAATAAATTATGAATATAATAATTCAATATTTTTTAACTGTAAAAATTAAAGATGTATTCTTAATAATCTAAAAATTTTCAAGAGGTGTTTAGAGAATTAAAATTTTATAAATGATTATTGTAGTGATGATATATTTGTAACATACTATAAAATATAAAAACAATATTCTAGTTTATAGTTTATTGTTTTGAATGGTGAAAAAGTAGGAAATTTTGGTATGGAATTTAAATAATAAGTAATTTAAATTGAGGGGATTGTAAATGGAGAAGTCGATAATTTTTTCAAGGAATTGAATATTGAGGGAAAGATGGTTTGGAATTTTTTTTGAATAAAATAAATAGCCATTTTTTAAAAAAAAATTATTCTCACCAATTAATCAATGGTACCTACTTAATCTGAAATGTGTGTGAGGATACCTCTAGGACAATGGAGTTTCGGTTCAAAGTACTATAATTTTTTGTCGCAGGTCTGCATAGATGGAAGCACACACAGGAGGATGATACCACAACATGGTAAAGAAACATATAGGTGAGACTCCAAATTCTATTAATAGACCGAATTTCTTGAAAAAGTCAAGTATGGAACTTTCATTTATTTATTAAGAGGTTAATGGATAGGAAATATATTAATAAGTGATTTGGGTTACTTGGTGGTAATGTTATAAAATTTAAAATTTTATTTAAATAATTTCATCTTCCTGATTAAATCTATCTACACCATCGATTTTTAGGTACAACATTATTCAATCTCAATCATCGACCAATGATTCTACTATAATCTTTAATTAATCTCTCCCCAAAATAGATACCATTCCAAACATAATTATTCATAGTGAATCAACACATAAGATCATTTCAATCAGTACGGGTAATAAATGTGTTTTTATGTAAAATGACATCGGTGGTGTGTCCAATCCATTTATAGGGTTTTAAAAATGTTTTTAAGTGTGTTAGAATAAAAAAATCCTAATGTAGGAGGTATTTTCAAGTATATGGTTTTATGAATCCATAAAAATATGCATATTACAACCCATTACGTTATTTTACATTAGTTAATTATTAATTACATAATAATAGATTTAATAAAATCATTAATATTGAGAAATTTTTGTTTTTTGGTAGTTTGTTATATAAAACAACAACATGATACATTTATAAAATTGTTTTTGAAAACATCAAGAATATGCTTATAAAATTTCATATATTTTTAATGTGTTTGGGATTACCTAGGAATATACATAAGAAAGGGTTGAGTTATAAATATCAATAAGGGACTAAAAAATAATATCAAGATCAAAAAATGTTAGATAATTGTAATTTCAATAGGAATTAAAATGTAAAGACCTGAAAATTAAGTAAATAAAATTTCATAAATACATAGAAATTATCGAGTCTGCAGTTTCTGACAGTGCCTGATTCTGAGGCACGGTGTGCCCAGAATCACTTTCTAAAGTTTTGTTCGGGCACATTTAGTAAACATTCACGCGAGATTTTATATCTTTTGAACCAGTGCTCAAAATTGAAATCTAAGGACACCGTTGATCATGCAGTGCCGGTATTCTCTTAAGGGGACCTTCATCATAGTTGTGTTTTATCGAGGCTAGAAGTTAATTTCTGGGGTTTCTAAATAAATTAAATAAAAATATGTCAAGATTATTTTTATTAGAGTGGTGGTTTAATCCTCTAAGGGGAGGTTGGAGGTGGGGCCCACCTGCGCATAACCTCCCATGGGAGGATATTATGTGGTGGGGCCCACAAGAGCTCAAGCCCCGTTAATCCCCCTTTAAGCACTTGAGTTCCACATTAATGTGGGAAACTCTTCACTTTCCCTATAAATTTTTGGAGCCTCTTCAACTTACCTCTCCAAAATTAATGAGCCAACACCTACTTTTAATTAAGTGATGTAACTTAAGAGAAGATGTCTCTCTTCATTGAGAGAAGATGGGTTATTTTATTATTTTGGGGTTGGCTTAATATTGTGGTGGAGCCTTGGAAGGATTGAGAAAATATTCTCCCATTGAAGAAAAACATCTTCTATCAATGAAGAACTCCTATCTCCACCGAGGAATGACGACACTGTCTTCTCCCTCTCCAACCAGGGAAAGAAAGGGAAGACGCCACCTGCGAAGAATTTTTCAAACGACGACGTCATCTCCTTCTGACATCAACAGAACATCATCGCCTTTCCATGATTCTGTCAATAGAACATCGATTACAAGGTAGGAGTTTTGAATTATTGTACCCATTCTATATCGTTGAAATTATGGTTTTACAACCAAATGATATCACCGAAACATGGGGGAAATCGGACCGCACCAACGCAGCCGAAAATTCCCTATTTTGATCTTGCTTGTGGTTGATGATGGTGGAGGAGCCGAAAGGGCACGGTTCCATCACAATGCACTGGAGGATCGGGGTCACGGAGAACAAAGATTGCATGGCTCTATCGCGCCGTGCCATGGAAGCACCACTTCCAGGCCGCCACAGCCAGGAAGCCCTTCGGCCGGGATGCCATAGCCAGGTGGCCCCACTTCTAGGATGTCCCTCACCTGGGCTGCCATAGAATGGCGGCCCCGTAGCCGGGAAGTCACGGTTGGGCTGCCCCTTGGCCGGGCCACCCCTCAGCCAAGATGTCGTGGCTAAGCCGCCCCTCGGCTATTCATCCCCAAGACCGGGCCACCCCACGGCCGGTCTGCCATGGCCAGGCCGCCCCTCATTCGGGCCGCCATGGCCGAGTCGTCCCTCGGCAGGGCTACCACAGCCGGGTGACCCCATGGTCGGGCCACCTATCAGCCTGGCTGCCACGGGCTGGGCCGCCACATGCCGAGCCGCCCTCAGGCTAGGCCGTGCCTTTGGGTCGGGTCGCACCATCAAGCCGGGGCACACCTTCTCCCCGGGCCGAACACTCGGGTCGGGCTACACCCGCGGACCGGGTCAGACCATGGTTCAGACCAGAAGAGGACCCACAATGACCATTTAGAACTTTCAGCCCTCTTTTTGGTGATTGACATTACGTCATTTGTGAATTGGGTTGTGCTTGGTCTCGAGAGTTGGAGTCGAACTGTGAATGGTAACATAGGTATATGTATTGGTATATACCTAAGTAAGGTTGGTTGATACTTTTTGTTTGTATCTTTCTTCTGTGTATTATACTTATTGGATTCTGGTAGACCTTCAGGGGTCATGGGGTCCCCTATGGAGTATTTTTATACTCACCCATGCACAGGCTTCGCCTGCACCTTGTTGTGTTCTGTGCAGACGATGGTCAGCAGTGATCGTGGCTGAGGGTGACGGACGGGAGGCTGTTCAGAGTTGGACAAGATGGGACATACCTCAAGGACAAGTCTTCGAATTATGTACCTACCCTTTACGTAGGATTCACTAGTGGATGATTGAGGAGCTATTTTTCCCTTTTTACTTGTATATGTACTTGTTTTTCAGTTGGGTTTGTATACTGGCCCACTTACTTTTAGCACACTTTTCTTTTCTATTTTAGTATAAGATACTTTTACTAATTTTGTTTAGACTTCATGAGTTATAGGTTAAAAAGAAATGCCTCCTTTTTTTATCAGGGATTCACTTTTGGTGCTAGTTGTCAGCCCCTGGCCTAGTGAAGGTGCGCTTAGGGTAGTCACGACACATACCCCTAGGATGGGTCATAACAAATTTGTATCAAAGGAGTCAGTTCTACAGCAAAACATGGACTCTGATTCTCTCAATGGAAATAGTGTTATGTGTTTTGGGTGTGGTTATCAGTTTAGGGAAACCACTGTTTGTGCGGCGGTCGACGAATCCATATACTTGGACCTTGACTTCTGATCTCCGACTCAGGGCACGAAAACACTAATTGCGTGTGTGTTTCCTTTGAAAATGTTTTTTTCATGATTAATTTCTGTCAACTCAATAGGTATACTGTTTTAATTGTGTCTCACCTGTTTCATTTTAGGATGGCCCCACGAAGGTAGCCATCTGGGGTTTTGAGTTATGTACAAGATGGTATCCCACCGAGCGATGAGGCCTCTGTGCAGGGCCCCATTACGGCGGAGGTACCAGTGTTACCACTACCCACTGGTCCACTGATACAACCAACTCTAGTAGAAGAGAGTTCATGTCACCTGAGTGTGTAGCACAAGTTCTAGCGGCAGAGGCCACCTAGGTTCCAGGGAGATACAGACCCCTAGGCATATGAGGATTGGCTGGCGGCTGTCTTGAGTATTTTTAGACTGGTAGGGAAACCTTCTGACCTCATGGTGATCCTTGTCACGAGTCTCCTACTTGCAGGAGTCGGCAGATGGTGGAGCCTGATGCGCCAAGTGCATTACGAGGCATCATTATTCTAGGAAGACTTCAAGAGTCTCTTCCGCATAGAGTTTCTTCTAGCCACACTTCGTGCAGTGCGGATTCAGGAGTTACTTCATCTGCATCAGGGAATCATGACAGTATCTCATTACTTAGTGAGGTTTACTAACCTCTCATGATACTCTCTGAATATGGTACGAGGCCCGTTCATCATGGCCCAGACCATTGAAAAGGGACTTAGGCATCAGATCGGGACTTTGATGATCCCCCTCAGCACTCTACACAGGCGGGGGTGCAGGAGCGAGCCCATCTTGTGGAGAGTTTTCTCATTGGGCAGTCACCAGCAGCGAGTCCCACCACAGGGTGACACATAGCAGATTGTTCTGCAGACATAGGTCGACAGATGTTGTAGAAGTCCTAGTGGACCAGGCAATCAGGTGGGGGACCCCAGGATACAGGTTCGGTTGTGCGGGGCACACAAGACAGATCCTGTTATATGAGGAGCTGGGAGTGCAATGCATGCGGTTGGCAGGGTCACATGGCTCATGACTTCCTGACCCACCATACAGATGACCAGTAGATAGTAGAGGGACCTCCCAGGTAGAGGTAGAGTTTCAACCTTGGTGGTCCGTCAAGAGTAGGTGGATGTGGCAGAGTAGCTAGCCGAGCAACAAGTGCTGGACAACGTTTCGAGGCCCTACCACCACCACCACCAGGAGGTCCAACCTAGCTACAGAGTGCTGGTGGATAGAGGTGGGCTTAGCTCAAGGAAGTCAATGCCTATGATCGCAGTACACCTGAGATGATTCGAGGTAATATCTATGCCCACTCCACCCTTGTTTCAGTACTCATAGACATAAGTTCGAGTCATTCTTTTATTGACACTTCCCTCATTACGAGATCAGAGATTCTGGCAGAGACATTGGCTCGATCCTTATGACTAGAGACACCTATGGGAGTAGACTCGATGATTACCAACTGGTTCCAGTAGTGTGATATTACTCTAGGAGGCGAGAGATTCAGCTGATATCTCCTCATAGTGGCATCGAGGCCTTACGACGTCTTCTTGGGTATGGAGTGGTTATCCAACGTTCATGCTCATATTGACTGTATTCAATGAAACGATAGGTGTATCCACATAGATGGGACTATTCTCACCTTCACCTATGAGAAGGGATCCTTTGCTGCACATGATAGACTAACACAGAGGAGGGGGCTTCGGATCAAAAATAAGTTGGCTAGTCTCATCCACGAAGTGGTTGATGTGCGAAGTCTGAGTTTTCCTATTATGGTGGAATAGTACACGAATGTTTTCCCTGACGACGTTCTTAGACTACCTCCTCGTAGAGAGGTAGAATTCTACATTGACCTATACCCCGAGACATCACCGATATCTACTCTAGCATATCAGATGGCTCTAGCCAAGCTTCGTGAGATGCCAGTACAACTGGAGGACTTGTAGGGGAAGTGATTTATCCGACCTAGTGTTTCACCCTGGTCATCTCCAATTTTGTTCACCAAGAAAGCGGATGGGAGCTTGCGACTATGAGATGTCGATCATCGCCCGAATCAGGTTACCGTGAAGAACAAGTACCCACTTTAGATGATTGAAAACCTCTTTGATCAGCTCAAGGGATCACGATGGTATTCAAAGATAGACCATAGGTCAGGCTATCACCAGCTCAGAGTTCGAGATGAGGATGTGCATAAGACGACCTTCAGGTGTCTGTATGGCCACTATGAGTTATTGGATATGACCTTCGGCGTAACCAATGATCCAACAGTGTTCATGAATCTTATGAACAGGATCTTCCAACCTTACCTATATCGATTTTTTGTAGTCTTCATCTACGACATACAGATCTACTCGACTACTGAGGAGGAGCATTCCGACAATTTGCGGGTACTATTGGACACACTCTGAGAGCACCCATTTTATGGTAATTTCTCGAAGTGCCATTTTTGGATCCAAGAGGTACTCTTTCTGGTACACATCTTCTCGGAGGCTGGAGTACTAGTGGATCCAACAACGATCGAGGAAGTACTTGCTTGGGATCCACCCAGGAGAGTGATAACGGTTCAGATTTTTCTGGGACTGGCTGGGTACTATCGGAGTTTTGTGCCAGACTTCTACAGAGATGCAGCACCGCTTTCTGGTTTGATAAAAAATGGGAAACCCTTCGTGTGGTCAGAGAGATTCCAGTAGAGCTTTCAAGAGATGATACATAGGTTGACATGTGCGCCCATCTTGAGGCTTTCAGAAGAGGGCGTAGGGTATGGAGTATACTATGATGATTTAGGGACCAGACTTGGGTGTGTCCTGATGCAAGAGCGAGCAATGATCGCGTATGGATCTCGGTAGTTGAGACAACATGAGTAGAACAGCGCTACCCATGACCCGAAGTTAGCAGTTGTGGTCTTCTCCTTGATGATGTGGCATCACTATCTTATGGGTGAGCATTATAAAGTCTTCTCTATCCACTAGAGTCTCATGTACATCTTCTCGTAGATGGACATGAACATGAGAAAGAGATGATGGCTCGAGTTCCTATAGGACTATGACTATGAGATAGTCTATACTCCTGGGAAGGGAAACATTGTAGAAGATACTCTCAGTAGGAGATCAAGCATTCAACTACTAGTATTGGCGAAGGAGGAGCTGGCCACATTGCAGATATCCTTTGTGGATAGAGATGGAGAAACCTTTCATGAAGTGTCTCACTGTCACTCCTCCACTTCTTCAACAAGTCAAAGAGGCACAGTGTGGGGATTATGATTGTGAGACGCAACGTTCTCAAATATCCACACATCAGGAACCTAATTGATTTTCTGAAGTTGTGGAGCACATAATTCTCCTCAGAGGAAGGACCATGGTACCAGTTTCACTACATGAGAAAGTGATTCATGAGTTCCACACATCTCCTTTAGCCGTACATCCAGGAGTGGAAAAGATGTATCAGGACCTTCGGTGACAACCTTGGTGGCATGGTATGATGAAGGAAGTAGAAGAGTATGTATCTTGATGCCTCACTTGTCAGTAAGTGAAGGTGGAGCACCAGGTTCATGAAGGCTTGGTTCAGCCCTTAGAGGTCCCAGAGTGGAAGTGGGATGAGATATCCAGGGATTTTGTAATGGGACATCCACGTACATCCAGAGAGAACGACTTTATCTGGGTGATTCTTGACCAAATCACCAAGTCGGCCCACTCCCTTCTAATCAGAGGGGAGGGTTCAGTGAGGAGCTTGAGACGCCTCTATGTACATGAGATCATATGGATTCATGGTGTGCCATCGACGATCGTCTCTGATCGATATTCTTGTTTCATTCCCCACCTATGGAAGCGGTAGCAGGAGGATTTCGGGATACAGCTTCGCTTGAGCACCACCATCCATCCTCAGACAGAAGGTCTGACTTAGAGGACAATTCAGACATTCTAGGACATGCTCTGTGCATTCATCCTCGACTTCAGTCTTAGCTGGAAGGATCACTTACCCATGGTTGAGTTCGCGTATAACAACATATACCACTCCACCATAGGGATGGAACCTTACGAGGCACTTTATGACCAACCATGAAGATCACCTCAGTGCTGGACTGCCCCCTGGGAGTTAGCACTTGTATAACTAGAGATGGTGCAGGCTACGATGAAGAAGGTACATATCATCCAGGAGTGGATGAAGACTGCATATATCAGGAAGAAGTCCTTTGCTGATAGGAGACGGAGACCACTGGAGATCGAGGATGCAAACCATGTCTTTCTACGAGTCTCATCACAACAAATTCTACATATCATTGGCAGAGGAGGAAAGTTATCTCTGCGATTCATCAGACCTTTACAGATCCTCGGTAGGGTAGGCGAGGTGGCTTACCGCTTGGCTCTTCCACCGCAGTTGCACTGGGTGCACGACATCTTCCACGTGTCTTAGCTGAGGTGAGACGTGCACGACTCATCCCACATCATCGACCATGGGGATATGAACATCGATTACATGGTGACATTCACAGAAAATCCAGTGGAGATTGAGGATTGATTGGATCGGGTCCTGCATGAATGGTCGATACCTTTGGTGTGAAATCACTGGTAGCACAGGAACCTCCAGGAGAGCACATGGGAGCGGGTGGTTTAGATGAATGCTCAGTACCCCCATTTTTTCCCTTAGGGTGAGTAGTAGCTTATGGGGAAGTAAAGACCTGAGGTGGGGAGAATGTAAAGACCCGGAAATTCATTAAAAAATATCTTAAATACATGGGAATTTTACGAGTCCACAGTTTCGGATGACGCCCGATTCCAAGGCCTGGTATTCCCGGAATAAATTTATGAAGTTTTTTTCAGGTACATTCAGTAAACGTATTTGAGGGATTTTATATTTTTTGAACCGGTGTTCATAATTTAAATCCGAGGACACCGTTGAACTCGCAGCGCCGGAATTTGATTAAAGAGACCTTCAATACAGTTGCATTTTATCATGGATGGAACTTAATTTTTGGGGATTCCAAATAAATTAAATAAAAATATGTCAAGAATGTTTTTATTTGACTGGTAGTTTAATCCTCCAAGGGGAGGATGGAGGTGGGGCCCACCCATGCATAACCTCCCATGGGAGGATATTATGTGGTGGGGCCCAAATGAGCTCAAACCCCCTTAAACCACCTTTAACCCCTTCAGATCCCCATTAATGGGGAAACTGTTCACTTTGACCGTAAATTTTAAGATTCTCATCACCTTCCCTCTCCAAAATTAATGAGCTAACACCAAATTTTAATTATGAGATGTAACTTAATAAATTTGAATCATTTTGAATTCATTATGCTAACATTATTTTTGATGTTTTATTTTATTATTTTGGGGTTGGATTAATCTTTTGGTGGATCCTTGGATGGATTGAGAAATATTCTCCCATTGAAGAATGACATCTTCTCTCAACGATGAATGCTCGTCTCCACCAAGGAAAGACAACGCCGTATTCTCCCTCTCCAATCGGGGAAAGAATGGGAAGACTCCACCCGTGAATAACGTCACCAATGATGACAACATCTCCTACTGACGTCAATGGAACGACGCCGCCTTTTCGTGATTCCATCAAGTAATCACTAATTACAATGTAGGGGTTTTGAATTCTCGTACCCTTTCTATGTTGTTGAAATTGTGTTTTGACAACCAAATGATATCACCATAAAATGGGGGAATCGTACAGCACTAACCCAACCAAACATTCCTTATTGGGATCTTGTTTGTGTTTGATGATGGAGGCAGAGTTGGAAAGGCGTGGTGTCATTGCACTGCGCCAGATGATGGGGGTTGAGACCATGCGGGTCATGGAGAACAAAGAAGGAGTGTCGCCGTCACGCCACACCGATGAAGCCCCACATCCCTACCACCCCTTAGCTAGGCCTCCACGGCAAGGTGGCCCCACGGTCACGCCACCCCTCAGCCGGGCCACAACGGCTGGGCAGCCCCTCGGCCGGGCCGCTCCACGGCTAGGCCGCCCCTCGACCGGGCCCCCACGGCCGAGATGCCCCTCAGCCGGGACCCCACGGCTGCGACGCCCCTTGGCCGGGCCGCCCCTCGGCCGGGTCGCCATGGGCCGGTCCACCCTCAGGCCAGGCCACACCTTCGGGCCGGGCCGCGACGTCAGGTCGGACCGCACCTTTAGGCCAGGCAGACCAATCGGTTCGGGCCGCACCCACGTACAAGGTCAGACCCCGGGTTGGGCTGGGTCGGTCCGACTGGGACGGACCAGATCGAGACCCACTACAGTTATTTACCCCCTTTAGCCTGCATCTTTGTCTATAGGTGTCCGAACGACGTATCTTCTACGGCAATAGAATTCGTGAGGGGAGACAATTCTTTTGACATACTCCACTTGAGTTTCTGGCGCAGTTGGAGTATGTTCGGAATGGTTTGAGCCAAAAAAAACAACCGGGACCCTGGATAGAAATCCTAACAACTCATAGATCGGGCGTCTGATTGACACACCATCTCTTGCATTGGGTTACTTTTGATGAGATGGAACTACGAGACAAATCAAATCAGAACTTCATGATAGTTGATGTATAGCCACTTGGCTCGAGGAGTAGACTCTCCTAGAATTGAGCATGCTGTGTGCCGAAACCCTTGGGCTGGCTGTGACGAAACTATACCAGGATCCTCTGTGGGATCGACAGTGATTACTTTTGTTCTGGAATCCTATGTGGGATCCATAGAAATGCCTTCTGTACCCTAATCCACCATGGGTTCAACAATGATGACTTCTATACTAGAATCCTTCATTGGATCAACAATTATGAATACTTTACTAGGATCCACCGTGGGTCCGACAGTTCTGACATCTGTTACGGGATCCTATGAGGGTCCGATAGAATAGCTGATCCTAGATCCTGTGTGGGTACAACATCATAGCTGGTCCTGAATCCTTTATGGGTATGATAACTTCCATAAATAAGTGACTACATCTAATCATCTCTATCACCCTACAAAAGATGTATACATGTGTGAGCTGAGTATTGTCCTTCAACCATTATCGTCATGGTGATGGACTTTACATCCTTTGTGGATTGGGTTATGCTTGGGCTCGAGAGTTGGAGCCGAATTGTTTATGGTAACTTAGGTATTTGTATGGGGATATACCTATTTAATTCTGGTTGATAATTCGTGATTGTATCTTTCATCTTTGGTTTATCCTTAGTGGATTATGGGAGACCATAGAGGGTATAGGGGTCCCCTAATGAGTATTTTTATACCCACCCCTAAACAAGCTTCACCAACACCTTTTTGTGTTCTGATCAGATGACGGTGAGCAGAGATCGAGGATGAGGGTGATAGACCGAAGGGTACTCAGAGCTGGACTAGAAGGTACATACATCAGGGACAAGTGTTCGAGTTCTGTACCTAACCTTCAGGTAGGATTCACCGGTGGACGATCCAGAAGATGTTATCCCTTTTTAATTGTACTTTTACTTGTTTTTTAGTTTCGTTTTTATACTGACCACTTACTTAGAGCACACTTTTCTATTCTATTTTAGTACTTGTTGTTTCTACTGCTTGTGTTTAGACTGTGTCAGTTACAAGTTAAATGGAAATGTCATCCCTTTTTATCAGAGATTTTCCTTTGGTGCTAGTTTCCAGCCCCTGGCCTATGGAATTCGGGCTTGGGGTAGTCACGACATGGGCCCCGAGGCCAGGTCATGACATAAAAGGTGTGGGAATCATAAATAGGAAAAATGAGAATTTATATAGAATAGAAACATAATGGAAACATGGAACGTAACAACACCATTAAAGATGACATCATATGCATTGGTCAGGGATAACTATAAAGACATAATAAAATGGAGTAAAATGAATTATAACGAATTCGATTCACTCTGCAATCCCATACACGAAATCTCATGAGACAAAAACATTGAATAATTCCTTCGAGCACTATATAATTTTTTTGTTCACTCATCTAGTTCGTATCTGTTAAAGGAATATGTGTTCCACATTGATTATATTACATAATAACATATTTCTTAATAATTAATTCCATGATTAGATGTTGGGTGTTACAAAAATGGATTCCCTAATTAATTTATAATAGTTACAACTAAGTGAATTCCCTTAACTGTAAATGGGTATTATTCTACACCTCACAAATGTTATGAATGTAAAATCATAGTGACATATCAGCTAGGTAACATCAGTATATAATGATTCATAAAATTTTACAATGAGATTGAAATGGGTATCTAAAAATATGGATGTATAAAATAATTTTTTTTTGTGGGAATGAACATAGTACAACCTATAAATTTTGGAATTAATTTGATTAAGATAGTGGTGGATCTTTAGTTAAAACATGGTATGGAAAAATCATAGGTCAATTTCGTCTATGTAATGGGGGAACATAATGAATCATGGTAGAGATTAATGAGATGTTTATAGGTAAATAATCACACATATTTCATATAGGATGTAATATAGATATAGAGTATCATATAACATTAAAATGAATTGGAATACTAAGATAATTACATAAATAAGTATCTTTAATAAAGTGGAGATAGATATGATCCATTAATAAATTTTAGTATAACAATGAGAAATGTAAATTCTCTAATGTGGTGGGATAATTGATATATAATTATTAGGACAGAAATAGGAAATAATATTGATTTTATAGTGTCATATAATCCAAACCAGGTGACAGTAAACTGGCTAATTTTAGATAAGTTTCTTCAATGGAAAAGAAAATGGGAAATTCCTTACTAAATTTCGGTATTGTGAAGCTTTGGTAAATGATGTAATGTGATGTGATAAATGATATATCATTGTGAAAAAATAAATTTTAAATAGTACATATATTTTTAATGTCATGAAAACATAACTTATTGAGATAGAAACAACTAAATACAATGAACATGATTAAATAGAAAAGAGGAAAGTTCCTTTACCTTGGGAGTGTGATTCCGAATGTTTTAAAGGATCTTTTTGAGTGCTTGGGGGAACCATTTAATGTATCTAGAGAGGTTATGGATGATTAAGGGCCTTATAAAATGTTTTTCAATTAAATATAAGGGGATATTTTGATGTTTTATTTTTAAAATTAGATAGGAGTTCTTCAATGATTCCATAACCTAGGTTTTGGAATCTATACAATAAAAGAATCAAAACTACAAATCATCCAATGGGTTTATCCAATTGTTTCTAAAAAATAGAGTGGATTTAATTATTGTATATTTAAAAGGGATGATATGCTTAAAATATTACCCTTTTAATGTGTAAGTGAGTCAGGTTGATAAATAAGTTATTTTAAATCCATAGAATTTAATATACGTCTTAAAGGATTCATAACAGTTTTTTGAAATTAATAAAATACTATAAAAATAACATTAATTGAAATATGAAAAATATATTTTTTCATATATACCTATTATATAATTTATTACCTGACTTTTGGGTCATCATGTCGTTATGATACACAATGTATATTTAGAAGGTGTTTCATTTTTACCCGAAAATATGACTGCCTCAGAAAATTATTAACAAATTATCCATTGGATAAAATCTACATTATGATTCATAAAATGAAATTTATATTATCAAAAAAAATTAAAAAAAATTAATTTTCAATTATAAAACAAGAATAACCATTTATTGAGAAATGTTTGTTGTTTTGACAATAATAGTTTTCGAAGACTTATAAAAATTACATTTTTCTTCATAATAAATCATCATTTATATTTAATAAAAATTACATAGTTTCATTACATTAGTATAATATAATTTACTTTTATAATTAACGATTTAATGAAATGAAATTTCTAATTTAAATTTCATATTATTGTAAAAATACAATTTGAGTTTTGTCAAAATAAATAATAATATTTATCAAACTCTATACATAACAGTCTATAATTTATAATAATTAATGAATAAATATAAGAATTAATTAATTAATATTATAATATTCATATCCATGATATTACGGTTACCCTTTTTCTTTTTATAATAATTATTATTATTTTACTAGTATTCGTGCTATTTTACTTTTACGACCCTCATAAATTTATTATATTGTTATTATTAATTTTTCATAATTACTAATTTGACCAAATTAAATATAGTTATAAATTATTATTATAATTATTTAATAAATTTTTTAAAATTAAATTCACATAAGCGTTTTAGTTTAATATAAAATGATCCTTGCAAGCATGGCGACAAGTGGTTTTCCGAAAAATACTTTTTTTTCAATGGAAAGATAATTTTATATTAGTTATATAACTATTTATATTAAATATATATATATATATATATCAATTAATAATTACATATATATAACTTATAAAATTAATTTATATCATTCTATAAAAGGGTTTATTTTTAATTAATTAAAATGGTGAAACATTATGCGTTTTAGAATAGTTTGTAAATAAAATTATTATCAATCAAAAAAATAATTTTATTCTAAAGTATGGTATAATGATGAATTTACTCTAATTGATTAGATTTAATATAAATCTATTTTTATTATTTTAATTTTAAATAAAAATAAAAATGGACCAATAAATTAAATTATTTATCATAGGAATGTATAATTTTAAAAATTAGGCATTTTTCACTCTTCACTAAAAAGTAATTATTTTTTGAAAAATCAACAAATCTCATCTTGAGGTAATTTTTACAAGATGATATAAACCTTTATGAGGTTTTTTATGAAATAAATTTTATAAATTATAATGAAAATAATTATAATAGTTTCTCACAAAAATAAATTTTTTTTTATAAAACATATTTTGAAGAACAAAAATGAAATAAAAACATTATTTAATAAGAATTTATCAATATATTTATTTTCAGTAAGACATATATATTTTTAAATTTTATAAGGTTTATAATCTTATTTATACCTTCAAATGTAATGAATTAGTTATAACTACCATATTTAAATAATCATTATTTTTATCTGTTCAGTGTGGCATATTGCATAAGATATCCAACATAATTCTCCCTAAATAAATCTTGAGGCTTTATAGTTCCTATATGAAGTATGAATAATGAGGAATTTAGTGATATGATGAAGGTGATATACATTATCTTTGTGGTTATATTTTGTGCATGTTATGTTTCTGTGTGAAGGAAAATTGATGCACATTAACTGAGTAGGTGGGAATATGTGGAATAAGCTGTTGTATTATATTGGTGCACCACATTTAAAAATAACAAAAATAACCTCATTTGTAGTAGAATTTATTTATACATCCACATGATCATGGAATATTTTTAAAGCAATAATAAAAATTATCTTATTTTTAATAATGATTCCAGGTGTTTTCTTATTAGGACCTTGACATTTTGGAAACATAATGATTTCAATGATCTATAGATATGTGATAATAGGAGAACATCTGGATAATGTTTCAAAAAATATAAAATAGGATTTAAGGGATCATAAGAATGGCTTGTTTTCTTATTATATTATATTTAGATATTCAAATTGATCAACGGATACATACTCATGATTATATGAAGGTGAAATTAATTCATGATAATAACACTAGATGGTGGAGTTCAATCACTAGTAGTTCACGGATTCGAGAAGGTGTTTACAGGGATACATACAATATGCACGTTTGAATAGTTTTCAATGTATAAAGAAATCATACATATTTTCTATAAAAAGAACCAAAAAATATCCCATGAAGGATAATGTTAGGTGTATTCATTCTTTCTATACCATAACTGATACAACATGTACACGACGAATGTTCCCTTTCCATGAATGTAGAATAGTGGAGAAAATGCAATATAAATTTCATAGAGTGTGTTGAGTGAGAATTATTTTAGACTAAATCAAGGTAATGTATAAATCAAAAAAGAGCATTAATAACTGGCAATTTAGTGAATTATGAATGTCTACATCAATAAAATATCTCTTATACTAAGAAAGGCTAGGTAAAAATGATAATATTTTTTGGAATATTTTCATTTCACACATGAAAAAAATCATGATATCATTTTTTATCTGGAAAGAATATTATATATTATGTTGTGTAAGAGAAATCTATAGCTAACAAATGACTTTCAATTTTTTGTATCTTATTAATGAATATTAAAGATATTAGTGCAACTACGAAGTATATGTAGGTCTGTGTGATGATATTAACAATATGGGATATAATATATTGATCCTACCATAGGACCAAGTAGTTAATGAAAAAAAGAAGGATTTTATTATTGAATTATTGTGTATGTTGGATCTTGTTATCTATTGATGGAATTTTGAGTGGGAACACTCTAGTACTCATTGATCGTGTTATTGTGGAATTCCTTAGAAGTAAGATCCGATTATAGTGATGTAGCACATAATTGGGAGAATAAATAGTTAAAATATAGATTATATCTTTTGAACAAACCATGAAAATAAAATGTGTTGAGTATTAATCACATTCTTTGTTTCAAGTGGTATGATAGTATAATGGATCAAATTATCCTAAGAGGTGAAAAAGTATTAAATTAAAGTTTGGTAAAAGAAAAATAAAATAGTTTAGTAAACCAATTGACAATTGATTCCCAACATCCCAGTGTGACCGAAAAATACATTATGAGATTATATTTAATATGGAATGTATATAGTTTTAGATTAAATTCATTATGTTTTATTTGACTTTATATTATATTGAATAGTGTAATATTGAATTTTTATTGTTTTTTACTAAGAATACATGATTTATTTATAAGTAAAAACATGGTTAATAATATATATAATGTTGAGGGAATTATTTATACTTGGAATTATGTCTTAACTGAATGTTTGAATATAATATGACAAATATAGAAAAAATTGGTGTGTAAAATTTAATTTGGTGACTATAAAATATATTCTATTATATATTAATGGTTAATTTAATTTTTTGATTTCTAATCATTACTGTAACAGTTAGTGACATATTATTTCATGTTATTTTGGAACAAATGAAACATTTGATTCTTGAGGTAAGGGTTTCCATAGTAATAATTTTCACCGTATATTGTTTTTTTTAATTTCATGGGTTTTGGGTAATATTAATAATATTATGAATCATATAGATACTTGACATAAACAAATAGATTAATATTATTAGATATTAATTTCAACATTAATCTGAATGTACCATGGTCTAAGATACAATATATTAAGATTGATTTTTATATTATTCATTAAATTTATTCTAATAATTTCTTATATAATCATATAAACATTAGATATAGTATTTGGATGAGTATATGATCATGAAAATAAATCTACTAATTGAATGTCACTATAACCTCTTATTACCAACTATATAGTCATATTTTACACAACTAGGTTAGATAAATTAAAATCATGAAAGATATATATTATTATGGAAATGATTTATTTTATAATTAATCATAGAGTTTTGGTTAAATTCAAATTATAAATAAAACATTGGATCAATATTTTGATAGTCACCCTAATATTTACTAAATGATATGAATAACTAAAATCACGAAAATTTTGTGAAATTAATAGTTATAGAATATAAAAACATTAAATTTTGATTAAATTAATAATTTATTTAAAGGATGGTGAGTGAAGGGGAGGATTTATATCAAAATAGAGATGGTGTTCCTTTGATATTATAGGTTTCTTTATAATTAATTGAATCATTTCTTAATGATTTAGAATTATCCATCAAGGATGCTTTCCATGAGTCAGATGAATTTAATAAATAAGATGTGGATAATCCATATATAACTTCTGGGAGATTCCGAAATTATTTCACAAATAATTATAAATGGGATATCATTGGTGGAAGTGTCTTAGAATTTTATATTAATTTACTACCATCATAATGAATCTAGGACAAAAAATGGATGATTATTTAATCTCAATGGTGGATGACCAACAATATCTTCAAAAAATTATTGATATATGAAATATTTATCTTGTTTTTTATATGACTTAAATTATGGATATTGGCCCTATTCTAAGGAAAATAAAAAATATTGTATATTTTATTCCTCGAGTATTATTAATTTGAAACTGATTCCAATAGGAAAATGATTTTATAACATGATTCATTGATGTAATAAAAAATTAATTCACTCTAGATGATTGGTGATATATATCTAAAACATGGTATTTAAAATTCAGAAATGGTATTTTAATTAAAATCCTTTTTAATAGAAGTAATTTTCTTGTATGAACTAGGTTATGCTTTATGGATTTATTTTGATATATGGGTACCCAAAAATACTCAATGATCTTGCTTCACATATACTTATCCCATTCAAATTAAATCATTGTACCATGACTGGAGAATTTGGTATCTATGATATATTCCTTATATTTTACAATATTGATATAATTTTTCATTATAGAATTTATCTCATTTCCTATTATATGAAAATTAATGTTGATGTTCATTACAAAGTCACAACCCCGTTATTCAATGGGTAATATTATGGAACATTCAATTGTTAATTATATGATAGTTCAAAAATCAATCAATTTAATGTTTAATATTTTTATATGGAATGTGTACAATAAGAATTAAAGGATCATAGACATTGTTGTATAAATATATATACCATTCAAAAAAAATAATTCTAATAAATTTCTGAATGTCCTAAAACATAGTGTATAGAATATAAAAGTTTATCTAATGTGTTCTTGATCAAATATTATTCAATATGTGGAAACAAATATTAATATCCATTAATTTACATAATATAAAAACTATAATTTTAGTAATATAAATTTTTATGTAGTCAATTATTCTTTGTTTAATGACGATCTCATCATTTCTATTCATACATCCCATTATATCAGTGATCTGATTGGATATCTACACAATTAAATGTCTTTAGTAGAGTATAATGAAAATAATTACAAAATAATTCCATTTAAATTTATCACCATATAAATAATGAAATTTAACATCATTATATTGAGGCTAGTGTGAAATTTTATGTTTTTTACATGAATGTATATAAACCTCATAGATTCTTGGTGAGAATGGTTGTACTGATAATATATTGGATGTTAATCCGGACAAAATGAAATTAAAAATTTTCTTTTCATAGGAATAATATTCTCATACATCCATGGAAATTGAAACTTATATAATAACACTATAGTCTAATGATTACACACAAAATGATCTAAATACTTATTCTACCACTGATCAATTCATATTTTTTATAATATACTACCTATACAAAAAAATATTTTAACTATTGAAACAATCATTTTCATAAAGTTAAGAATCAAGATACTACTTATTTCCGGGTTCATTATCTGTGAAATTTTATTGGAATCAGATAATCATCTTAAATGAAAAAATGTGGGTCTATGGAAAAACGAGGTTGCACCCCTAAAAAATCAAAACGATGATTTTTTTAAATGACTTGGTTTTGGAAAAACATAAATTTGATAATAGTGTGTTATCAAAACTGATAATGGATTTCTCCTCCATTATTTCTTTATTAAAAAATTGTATTTTCAGATTCATGATTCATATTGTTCCTATAAAGGGGTCAAGATTCATAGTGCATTAGATTAATAATATATGGATGGGCCAACCAATATTAATTCTTGTGATCATATTGTTATCTATGTTATATAATTTATGGTATATCTTAATCCTTTTGCTTTATTTAATTATAGGTATAAATATCCAAGGGATTAATTTTATGATGTTAATTATCTAACTGGAATGATCACAAGTACATATATACTACATGGGTATTATTATTAAATTTAGAACCCTAATGATATGTTCGGTATTGTTAATAATTATATATAATTAGGGGAATAATGGTATTTTAATGAAGAGAGAAACATATATAAATTAATTCTTGGTTTTGATATGTATCAATTGGACCAAAAAATCCTCAATTTTTGTTTCTAGAAAACCTTATAAGAAATTTTTGAATGATAAAGCCATTGATTTTTAGGAATATATTTCATATTCCACCATAGAATGAATAAATTTTAATCATCCCTCTATCATGGATAATCTTATTGCTTGATATATAAAGCCTCCATTTACTTTTAGATTTAACAATTTTTAAATAATTTAGCCTTAATATTGTATGTTTGTTCATCATATATATGGATCAATTCATTACAAGAATGTATTATTGTCCTGTATCATAATTATAAAAAAATTATTAAAAAAATGAATTAATGGA
The DNA here is from genome assembly GCA_963277665.1 of Viscum album. Lineage (NCBI taxonomy): Eukaryota > Viridiplantae > Streptophyta > Magnoliopsida > Santalales > Viscaceae > Viscum > Viscum album. The sequence goes on from OY728151.1 coordinate 1,531,875,556, forward strand.
GAAGGGAATTATGCAACTCTCATTACATTGATATTTATAATCGCAAATCCTCAAATTATATTTTTTAGATGGATAATAATTTTACAAACTTCTAATTTTTTATTTACAATTAAATTTTTATCTCCCATTAACATAATGACCATTCATATCATAAGGGAATAATTCAAATAGAATTTTGTAAATACAACTATCTTGTGTATTGTGATTAAATCTCTGTTTTCAAAAAATTTTATTTAAAGAGATGAAAATTTTAGTAGATCTGTATAAATTTTTATGGATGGTGAGTAGTTATATTAAAATAGAAATTCTCTTGTTAATCATGACATCTAAATCCTTTTGAACCTCTTTATGTTCCCCACAACCAAATTTGATTTATTATATGGTATCATTCCCATTGGGTTTAATCGTGAATATAATATTAATCTTACTTAAAATCATCCTTATTATGATATCAAGGTATTAGAATTTATCCTTACTTCTTTAAACTCTCAAAGTATGAATGGATTAACCAATTTATTAACAAAAAACTTTTAGTCAGTTGTTCAGTATGATTTCAGTAGTAATTTCATTCATTTTATTAAAAGTGTTCATATTTATCATGGAATCAATTCATAGTTTTATTCAATTATTCCAATATAGTAAAATAAAAATTTAATTCATATCATCAAGATTGGTAAACTTCTCACCAAAATAAGTTAAATTATTCATAATATTATTTCTAAAAGGGTTTCAAAAATTTCAAATAATCATTAATTCTAAAAAAACTTGTTTCTCTATTGAAGGAATCACCATACATGACATCCTCATAACTGCATATGAATTTGTTAATATTATTAATAAACCCACCAATGGATGTAATAAATAATTCAAAAATATTTTTAAAAATGTATTTTATATAATGGATTTCACCGTATGGGTATTGTTTAATCCAAATGTAGATTTTGTTATACATTATTTTACAGGGTTAAAAACCAACCATTTTCATCTCGAATATTAGTGCAAATTAATTTCTTTATTGAGGAATACCTAACATGATCTATATATGATAGATGCACTGATTCTATTGAATCCATTTATTTGTTAATTTTAATGAATCATCTAATAATTAATATTCTTAACATGGTAGATAATTGAATCAAAATGCATATCTAACCATAATGAGGTTTATCTTAACCATATGACTTATTATATTTAGATGGATTAATCATATTTACTATGGAATTCAGGAAAACCTAAACTCTATAAAATATTTTATAATTCATTATGAATGTGTATTGGGTTCCAAAATTAGTTTGAATAAATTATTATTATATTTAGGAATGAATATTTCTATACCATTACTACTAGTAGCAATTGTGACATTTCTATCAAATAAATTATTCTTCCATTAAGCTACAATGTTGTTTCATTGTTTGTGTAAGGCCTCAACCATTTCATAATAATCCAATTTTATTTCAGATCATATAACCATTGTATTATTGGTAGAGAAAAAAATGTATCTAATGGTGGTATGGTTTGTCTAGTGAAATCAGTTATTATTTTAATTTATTATCTATTCATGGTTTAAAAATGGATTTCATTCATGTGTAAGATTGTTTTTATATCTATTGAAAAATTATATTGAGGGGGGGGGGGTATCCTTAATATAATTCTTATTATTATTCTTTAAAAAAATTAAATTCTTTTCTCTCAAATATCATGGAATTAAAAAAAATCCAATTTCAAGAAATATCTTTCAGAAAATTATAAGTGGTGGATAAATAGTGATAAATTCGATACAATATATTTTATTGGATCCATATTTATATGAAATCCCTTGTATTTAAATATGAAATATCTGGATTCAGCTATCCATAATTCAATTAAATGACCCATTTTTATTTATTATCTATCACATTAGCCATTCATTAGAAACTCTTCTCTTAAATTATGTTTAGATTATTTGATATATATATACCAGTATGGGACCTTTTAAATTATATTGTACAATGGTGGACCAAAATGTTATAATAAATTATCAAAAGAGTTTTTCATGTGATATGATTTTTTAATAGACCAAAAGTGAGTTTAGAAACAATAATATCATTTTCTTATAAGATCTCATGACCTGTGTACTAGTATCTAATAGGATATCCACCACTAAATTATACAACTCTAATGAAATTGATTTGAATATACATGGCTAGAATGGATAGTTGAATGAAATCAATAATACTCCTTTAAAATTTATGTTTTAATGGTGCATGATTCACTTTAATCATATTATTGATTCTTATTTTCCATCATTAAGCATCGGTTTTATTCCAAGTATACACTGTTCTATAAAATGATGGAGGATTTTAATCACAATTTCTTGTGTTTTTTCCACTAATTTAGCATTATAACATGTTTTTTTTTCTAAATTCCAACCACCTATGACTACCTATATTCAACTGAATTTTAATGCATGTCTTATTCTTCATCAGTCTCTCTCTATATTTTTATTCAATTTTTCTAATGTCCAATATTGAATTAATTCTTTAAATATATAAAAACAAAAATAATGTGAAATAAGAGCATGATACATTAAATATTTAATCATATCTTATATATATTATGGTCGTGGAAAATAATTCCAACCCTCATAAAAATATTCATTGTAGTAATTATATACATAACATTATTATTCTTATGAAACATTTAACTGAATGTAATTTATGACCACATTATTTTAAATTTGATTTTATATATAATTACCAATATATTGGATTTATTAAATGTTATTTGGAATTGATATTAAGAGGTTATTAATGAACATTGGTTTTTTGAGTTGTCATTATTAATCATAATAGTGATGTCTAGGGAAGTATTTATATACTCGATGGAGTCACATCATCACTTGATGCTTAAATTCGAGGCATGATAAATACAATTTAAATGCAATTTCATGAATGATGGAATAAAAATTGGTGAGATTTAATCTCCATTACAATAATTCAAGGTATCAAAACCAGTCATACTAGTCGTTCATAAAAAAGGACTTTTAGTTGGATCAATTGCTTCAAATTATTCTAATTGATGAACTATACCATCACACATAGATACATTGAATCTTTTTTCTATGATGCTAGAATTGTGATCATTATGGTGATTTGTATTATTATAAAAGTGTCTAATGACTTAACATATGATCTTATTCGTATTTTTCATTGTTTTTTAGAGGAACTTACATTAGACTCAATTATTCTTATATTTTTCATTATAAATTACCATTGAACACCTGGAAATATATATTCATTTTATTTATAAAAACATGAAATTTTTTATGAATACCCCTTTAATTAAATATTTTTAGTATATTGTTCTACATACCACACCAAACTATGTCTCACAATTATACAATAAACAAGGTGCCAGAGCCGAGCGAAGAACATTCCTAAAAAAAGTTAATAAAATAAAGGCAAAGTAACATTTTTAGGGAGTTTTAAAACCCACGAGTGAAAGACACCACACATATCCAGTAAAACAAGTATGGTAGAAATCTTGGGTGATGAAACACCATCTTGAGAAATTCACTAAAATTTAACTATTTTATAGATAATTAGAAACATGATTGGATTATCTATAAAATTGAGTGACATATAATTAAATTTTATTAGTTAAACATTGACATTCGATCCAACGTGGGAGAACTCACCAAGGGACACATCAGGATCACATCTTTATAATGTGCACAAAAGTGGTGGAGTAGGATTCCACACAAATATGTCTCCAGTTGTGTTGTACTAAATATTCAATGACCTCAATGATTTCCAACATTATATATCAATAGAATAACTAATGAAAATCTACTGATATAAGAAGCCTTTAACGAGACACAAATGCATACAAAAGACACCACCACAGCTTAAAGGTCATGGTTCACCTGAAACCACCCTATCCACATTCAACAATATCCATGAAAACATTTAGGGTATCCATCTACTTTACTTGAGAACCATTTGATTTCTTATCCTTCAGGAAACATGAATTTTTTTCCAAATATCAAGATCAATGATAACATTAATAATGGTACCCATTTGACCTAGGATGCATCTAAAATATCCATATAGATAGAAGTAATTATATCTTGTGGAGATCGTGTTTGATTATCAAAGGAAATAGAATCATCTCTCTCTAAATGAATGTAATGAGGGTCGATGATGGTACGTATGACATGCCTTGAAAGTTTTTGTAGTTTTCTGAGTTGCATATGTCCATCACGAACTCTTTATGGATACCAAGACTTATATTTACGAGAAAATATAATTGAATGTGCACCCATAATTGAAATGGGAGTGAAATGTAAATGAAAACGTGGTCTATGGTCTAATTTATGGAAAAGCATAGGAAACACACAAGCATAGTCTAAATGTCAAATCACTATAGGTGATCGTATAGAGGTAGCCTACATATCTAGATCCTCTAAAGTAGTAGTCGGATAGCTAGTGAAATAAAATTCCTTTTGATATTTCTTATCCACAATGGGACAAAAATGCCATCAACACATGTGTATATATAAAACCATTATTATAGAAGTTTAATACACAATCTGTGATCCACCATAGCATATCTAAATCAAAAATAAAATATTTATAAAGATCCATCAGTAGTGAAGGAGTTAGATTTGCCTAAAGATCATCACTCAGAAGAGAATCGTGGATATAGAGTTACATTATGTAATTTTGGACCGTGGATGCAGCAAACTTCAGATTACTTGTCTAGGCTATGTTGCAAAAATTCATAGATGAGTTCCTGCAAAGAATCCATTTTGAGGATTTCATAATATAATTTTATGATAATTTGATGGCTTTGCAAATTTACGATCTTATATATATATATACATATATAGTAATCACTCTGATGTTTTGATGTAAATCTGTTGTAGACGTATTATATTGAGATATCATTTGATATCAATAGATTTCATGTAATATTACTAGGAATAGTCTCATTAAATACACCCAAATCATCAATACCAAAGCCTACCATATATATTGGATTCATTCAGTCCTTCCATGAAACCATTATATGCATGCTTTCGTGGATTTATCAAGTCCACACATTGATTATAATCAATTCCTTATATTCATGGAGAACTTATTTTGACCAATTAATCAAACAATATGATACCATAATTATTTTTAACAATACATCAATTTTATGGAATATAAAAATTCATGAATTTAATACAATATTTTTAAATTAATCATTTACATATCAACACTCATATGATATCAAATATTCCTTTATATAAGAATTTTATATATAAAATTTTAATATTAATGTTATGATATAAAATGGGTATTTCATTAATGTTATTTATATTATATGATTATTTTGTACCAAATCATAAATATAATCACTACTTATTTTATGAAAGTATACATTTTAATATGTATTTACATTAATTATTTTATCATGATATGAAACAAGTTCATAATTATTAATTTAAGACAACTTGAGTTTTTTTTTATTTTTTGTTGTTATTATATTTTTTTAAATTAAAATGTATAGAATTTAAAATTTTAGTGTTACTAAATATACTTCATATTGATATTTATCAATCTAAAATTTACATTGGGTGATTTTTTTCCATTTTTTTGAAAAATGTGATTTTTTTGAATTATATTAAAATTGAGTTCTAATAAATATCATAAAATTTATGATATTTTCATGATATATTCTGGTTCCAAAAATTCAATAAACAATTTTTCGGTCATATATATATCTAAGCAATAATATAATACATTTTAAAAAACTAATGAATTTTTATACAATTATTTATAATTCTGAATCATTTGATTTATTATGTTATAATGGATAAATATTTTTTTATTTTTTCAATTAATAATGATTTCTAAATATTCCATTCAATTTCGGTTGGTTATGAAGATAAATGAATTATTATTTTTCTTTGTGATAAGCCAATAAATATCATGGATAAAAGTATTATTGTAATGAATAAGTATAAATTCATTTTTATGATTATATTTTTATAGAAAATGATTCCATTATGTTGTGTGTACATTTAAAGATGTTATGTTTTATTTACAAAGCAATTTTAATTCAAAAAATGGTTCTCATATTTAGAATTTTACTCTCATAAGTATTTAATAAGAATCATATAATTTATAGTCATTAAAATATGTTACCCCTGTAAATGTTTCCCATCATGGTAAATTATAAAATCAGTGAAAACATTAAATATATAAATATGGATACAAAATTTCGTAATTTTTTTTTATTAAATTAGTTCATGTTAGTATGATTGATCACCCTGTTCATATATTCCTTAATTCCATATTTAGGATCTCTATGCCAATATCACATCCATATTAGAATGCTAAATAATAATTCTGAAATATTTAACTCTTCAAACTGAAAAGGGACCCAAATATAACATATTATTTGACCCACAATTTTTTTTTCTTTATAAAAACCATTGATTTAATAACTTATTTTGATTATGTAATGTATTTTACATCATGTGGTATAATCAACCTTATACTTAAAGGAATAATTAATTAATATAATTTATATTAAAAGGTTACAACTAGCTATTGGGGTGGAGCATATCATTAAGAACAACCAAATTATAAAATATATATATAAAGTATTTATATAATAAAAATAATGTATTCAGTTATGAAATATAATATTCATAAAATATTTGTTACTGGGTTAATAATAATAATAACATTAGACTATTGTTTGAATATAAATTTCCTAAATATGATTTTTTATTGAATTTTGTGGATAGGTATAAAAATTATTTTTTAAATATTTTATAAAAAGTGCATGAAATAATTTATATTATAAGATATTTCTATTATTTTTTATGATTAGGAAGAAATTTAGAAATTTTTATAAAAATCATATTTTTAGAGAATAGTGATGAAATTAATGCTTTTGTTAAAACATCAATTATATTCAATAAATGTAGAAATCTAATATCCCCATCATATTTTAAATTTTTATGATATTGTAATATAAGTCTAATTTAAATATATATAATCTAATTAGATACCCATTAATAAATATTATCATTTGTATTGGTATAATATTTTGTTAAATATGTCATTTACAATAAATTATTTATCATTTTGTTTTAAAATCAGATATTAAAATTTATTTCTTCTATTTAATGAAATTTGGACATTAAAATGTATTAAATATTTGGAATTTGGAGGTTTTAATGTATTAAATGCTTCACATTAATTTTTATTCATATTTAATATTATATCTATTAAATGTATATGACTATAATAAAGGCTAAAAGAGTTTAGTTGAGGTTAAAATAATGGAATAGAGTCTTAAAAAAATTATTAAGTATATTTAATATTATGAGTTTATTTTACCATATACATCCTTAATTTTAATTTATCTCATTTTGATATCACTTTACATTGATAATGACATTAATTTTATTTTAGGATAATAATCATTTAAAATTTCATTATCATTAGTTGTACATATATACAATATTTTAATAGATAAAAAATAAGTTATGATCACATATAAATCATTATTTATGACATTTAAAAATTATTTTGGGGATATTAATTTTTTTTTTATTTTTTTCAATGATAGAATCACCTTAAATTCTTTTAGAAAGTTGATATTGTGTTTCAACCTATAGTAGAAAAATAAAGGAAATTAGTTTTTAAAAAATAAAATTAAAATATTCTGGATGAATTTAGGTATTTTATGGTTTTAATATGTAATTATAAACTGTAATTAATGTAAAATTTCATTAAATTCGTATTTCATTGGTATCAGGATGTCTTTGAGTTTGAATTTAATTAATAGCACCCAAAATGAATTTAATGATAATTTTTTTGATAAAAATTCAAAATATTAAACTATCAAAAAATATAAAAATAGTGAAATTGGATAAATATGATATTTAATAGTATAAAATTTCATCCACGTTAAATTTTAGGTACAATTATTCCTCAAGAGTAAATTTATGACCATAAACATTAAAAATTATTTTTCCATTATCTAGGTTAAAAATAGTTACAAAGGGGGTTAAACCAAATGATAATGATTAAAATGTAACATAAAAATTTCTAATTTATTTTTAGTTTATTTAAATAATATCTTATTTTACATTTTAAATTATGTCCATTTCCCGATGCATAACCCAATTATGATATATATTATATTTATGTAATTTTTTGAAATTTCAATTCTGAAATTTCATTTACCTTATTAGTTTTACGAACTTGGATCATATTTTCTTCTATCTTTTCCATTTATTGGTGTTTATGAGGATAAAGAGGAGTTTTCTGGAAATTTCTTAACTACACTCCGTGTACTTTATATGTACACATTATCTACTCGATTACAATCGGTATCTAGGTGCCGGTTGTGTCACGGCCATGCACAAGGCTGTGTGTGGTGACATGGAGACCACCTATTGCAGTGTCTGTTGAAGGAAATTACATGTTGTGTAATTATAAAGTACACGCCGTGTACATTTTTTTCATTAAATGTACCGGGTCGCGTATGATGGACAAAACCATCTCTTTCTCAACCTAGTTCATCCGAGAGATCTGTGTGGCGCAGATCTTCTCCCAGACCTCGACTGAGAATTCATACTCTGAATCAGACTCCATTAGTTGTGTTGGAATCAAATTGGTGAGTTCTCTCTTCTTCTTGAACTCCATCTTTTGATTCCTTTTCTTTTGTGAGATATCTTGGGTTGAATGTTTTAGATGTTTCTGTAGATCTATAATGTTCTAGGGTGACTAAAGGCCTAAGAATCATGTATATTGATCTGCTGACACTGAGGTAGGTGGTTTGTGCAATTCCGTATATGGACATTGAATTTTATTTGTAAAAGTGCCCAATACCCTTGATCGCAGTATTTCATGTTTACAATTTTAGCCCGATTAATTTCTTGATATGCATGTATGCTTTAATAGAGGTTAATTGAAGGTGAATATGGTTAAATTTTTTTATTTGAATGTTTTTTTCCCATGCATGATTTCTTTGTTTGACCACTTTTTCAAGCCATGCCTGCTAGGCTGCTGTTACATTCCATGCCAAGTATTGTAGGATGGAGTGAATCTTATCTATCTTGTATTTATGTTGTAGACTGGTTCGCCAAGTATTTCTTGAGGTCTACATTGGTCTCTATTCATTTCTATGCTCGTTTTACTTACATAGGGTCGTGAGAACCTGGTGTAGTGGACCATAGGGATAATGGATGTAAGGTCTTCTCCAGAGTGTCTGTTATTATTGTTACGATGCGAGACTATATGGGGAATTGACGCAAGTGCTTCCTCATAGTGTATGTAGTTCCTCGATGTAGACCACATGGGGAATGGGATGTAAGTGCTTCCCCGGAGCCCCATTTAGTTACTGATATGAGACAATATGGGGAATTGATAGAGAGTTCTTCCCCATAGATTCTATAATAATGCTGAACCAGAGGGGTTAGACTGTGTGTACTATCCAAAGGGTTACCTATTTTTGATTATCTGTTTACTTGTTAGGTGGAACCGAATTATTTGAAACTGTGGAGTTGTATACTATTGATTACTTCCTTATTTACTACTTCTTTTGTTTATTTCCTTCCATATTTTTTCACTATCTATCAAGCACAGATCTCTTAGTGGTTTCCTATTAGGATTTAGTCTCACACCCTGTTTGGGCCATTATTTTGGGCCCAAACAGATAATATAATTTCAAGTATATATAAGGGCAAGGGCCCTTCTACTTCAGGTACTTGACTGCTTTACAGCTAGAAAGAATGGGACTATGATTAAGTTTGCGATGCCAAGGAGTTGTTTATCGGTTTACTCTTGTTCTTGGTTTAGTTGTATTCCAACATTGTGACTTAGATGGATGTTTTCATAGACATATGTATCATGCATCATTTATATATATATATCCTCTAGTTTTTTTCTTATATTTAGTCTTCCACTATTTACTAGTGTATGGAATGTTTACTACTTCTGCTATTGTATATCTGTTTTGATTCCATTGTGTTACTCTACCAATGTGGGCATAGTTTCCCCACTATCACACCCATGGCCCTGACTACTAGTCGACAACCTTAGGCATTCGGGGAAATACTTTTGCAGCCATGTGACCAACTGGGTATGGGGTGCCGTTAGGTAGCTTCTAGAAATGGGATTTTACAATGTGGTATCATAGGAACATTCTTTTCTTCATGAATTATTGTTTGGAGCCTATAGTTAGTTATATGAAGGAATATGTACTTGGTAATAAGCTGTGCCTAAGAGTACCTAACCCGTGTACAGGGAAAAGCCAATCTACCAAGGTTACTTCAAGTTTTACGGTTTTTAAATTGTACGGTTGATTTTATTTTTACCATTGGGAGATTCACACGTTTTGTGCTGTTATTTTTGATGTTATGGATGTTTTATTTCTGCTTCAACCCGATGAGATGAGGGTATGCCATCTGAAGCATTATGTAAAGACATGCTAGAAATCACATAACATGCATTCTTGTTAGGCCATTTAGTATCAATTAGTGATTCCATGTTGTTGTGTTCTATGTTGTGCTAGATATGCATGTTTTTGTGATATAAGCATTGATAGAATACATGCTTTTGATAGGGTATTACATTGCAAAAGTCTTTCTTTGAATGAATGCCAAACATTGGTTCCGAAGGTGTAATGGGCCCTCATGGACTGGAATTTGGGGGATCATTGCCTTTTTTCCATTTATATTACATGTATATGATCCCAATCATTGATTCGTGGAAAGTACGGGCTCACACAATTCATAATTTAGCACTTTAATGTTCGTTTCAGTGTTTTTCTAGGTTCCAGAGATCTTTTTGAGGCTTACTTTCTGGAAAAACCATGAAAAAATGGCTTGTAATGATGAATACATGTCTTGTGTTCTTCTATTCGGGAGGGAAAAAAATTTCATTAGTACACACCATGGACTGTATGTACATGATGATTAGTCTATAACTTTTACTCAGACTGTGGCCAGAGATACCGGGTTTGGAAATCTCTGGTAAGACATGTCGTGTTCCGGATGTACACGCCGTGTTATAGAGTCGTATAACCTGCAGTGTTAATAACAAAATGGGTCGTTAGAGTCATTTCTAATACATTCTATTTCAATCTGGAACACACCGTGTAGTGTGAGCTGTTTATCTATTCTTGTCTCTAACAAAAGGGGTCAGTGATGCTTGCCAAGTACACATCGTTTCTTGCATGAACTGTCCGCGTAGTCATGTTCTATGAGAACCGTGTTCAATATCTGTGAATAAGAACTTGGATATGGAATGAAAATTCAAGTTCACAACATGTGTTATGACAACACGCTGTGTATGGTGTGTTACACTACTAGTTTTGGTTGGAGTACACACCCATGTGAAAGGATTCAGGGAACATGCTATGTAGACATTATACATGTATTGTATCCATGTTTTGAAAGACTTGTACTCTATTTTTTTCTCATGTTCCCTTCTTACACTCTTAGTTTTCAGTTCCTATTAATCTTGTTTTAAGGTGTGAACTTGACCTTACAGAGTCATTCCACTGAGAAGCCCTCTGGTTGTGTGCCAGTTGCAATTCATTGATCAGACACCAGACATAGCTGATCAGGGACTACCTGTAGATCCTCCAGTTGTGCCAGTCTATGCACGAACCATCATTCCATAAACTAGTGTTGATTCATAGTTCCGAGAGGGATTTATAAGTTTCATGGAGACCTTCCGAGGGGTACCACATCCCCCCCTTCTATGGAAGTGTTGAAGCAGGTTTTCCAGCAGTAGCATCCTCCCAACTTCACAGGGGATGGAGGACCTTCGGCTGTAGAGTCACGATTAGAAGCCAAGATTTCTATCTTTGAACATCTGGAGAGGCCTCCGAAGATGAGTGTGAAGCTCTCTACGTATATGCCTCCATACTTATCCAAGAGACTGTGGGATGTGATCTCCTAGGAGGGATGCCAGAAGGTTATGGATTGGGATGAGTTGCGGTGTGCCTTCTATAAATAATTCTACTCAGAGAACTTGTGGGCCAATAGAGCTCAATATTTCATGAGTATGGGGCAAGGTACTATTTCTGTGATGGAGTATTCTTCTCGCTTCACAGAGAAGAAATGCTTTATGCTTATCCCAGTAGGTGATTAGCTATTCCTGGAATGGATGTTTAATGATGGTATCATGAATGACATCAGATCATAGGTGAACATCTTAAGGAAGAATTCTATTACTTTATAGTCAACCAGGCACTGATCACAGAGCGCAATCTCAGGGATTCTGACATTGTGAGATAGCATGGCTCGACATCTTGAGTTAATATTCCTCCTTCTGATAGTAGGAATTGCCTTAGGGAGCCATCACATGGAGATCTGAGGAGGTGGGAGACATATTTTGGTAGCCAGGTGGTGTGCTACAAGTACAGGATGAGTGGGAATACAAGGGCACATTTCCCATGAGACCCAGTGGAGTGCTGATCTTGGGGCAAGATGGGGCATCATTAGTGCTTCTGTCAGATCTTCTCACCAAAATCTACTGACAGGCGGTCATCAATGACTCATTGTTCAAGAGAAACACCACCAGTCTCTCATCAGTATGGGAACACGAGTTATTCCAGCCATTCAGGACGAGGTGGTGGTCGTGGACATGGTATTTAGTCACTAGGATTTAAACGACAGTAGGGTGGATCTACTCAAAGTGGTCAGGCAGGGTCACAGGGTCGTAGTACATGCCTGACTTTTGCAGTGGAGCATACCCAGAAGGAGCAGGATCTTAGACGCTCTATAGTTCGAGGCATTATTCTAATTGCCTTAGTTTTATCTTCTTCTTTTTTAAATTCATGGGATTTCCATAACATTATATATGTTTCTATTGTGGATATCCTCAGGCTCTGTATCTTTTATTTTGCTGATACCTTGACTCTAGACACTCTATTGGGGACTAGAATGGCTAGTGTATGACAGTGCATGGAGGGACCTTGTGTGGTTGGTGGGTGTCACTTCTTATGGGACCTATATGTCCTAGATATGATGGGGTATCATTTCATTCCCAAAACTAACATGTTATTTCCTCACCAGGATGTTGTTGACTACTATTTTCATAGGGTGAGTTTCACATCACCAGAGGGTAGATGGTTTCTTTACAAGGGAGAATGGGATGTCTAGGAGAGCAGAGTGGGACCTGAGCATCATTGATGGGGAGGAGTTACAACCCTGATTTCTATTCTATATCTCGATGATCTGGAGACATCATAGATGGACATTCCTCTAGGGGTTGATCATTTCAGGGACGTCTTTCCATAGGACATTCCATGTTTTCTTCCAGAGTTAGAGGTGGTCTTTTCTATTGAGCTTGTGCTAGGAGTGGAACTGGTGTACATTCCTCCTTATATAATGGAAACATCAATGTTTCAGGAAGTCATGAAGCTATTGGAGGAGTTTCCGGAAAAGGGTTTTATCTGACCCATAACGTCTCCTTGGGGTTCTTCTAAACTGTTGTTGAAGAAGGTGGACGGTATCTTCAAACTTTATGTGGATTATCAGATGTTGAACCAGTTGATGGTCATAAACTGATATCACATACCGAGGATTTATGATCTTTTTTATCATCTTAAAGGAGCATGGGTGTTCATGAAGATTGACTTGAGATATTGTTATCTTCAGTTTCATGTTAGACCATCAGATGTACCTATTACTGCCATTATGAGTAGGTATGTTCTATACGAGTATGGGTTTATTTCGTTCGGTCTCACGAATGAAACTACAGTTTTCATGGCACTAATAATCTGAGTGTTCCATCCATACTTAGATTCTTTCATGGTAGTAATCATGGACAATATCTTATTGTACTCTCCCACTAGACATGACCATGATACCAATCTTGAGATCATTTTGAGTAAACTGAGAGAGAATAATTTATATGATATGCTCTAAAATTGACACTTTTGGATTGACCAGATTCACTTATTGGGTCATGTTATCATAGATATAGGAGTATTAGTAGACCAAGAGAAAATGAGAACAATACTTTATTGGGAGAAGTCTAAGAACTTATTTCAGGTATAGAGTTTTATAGGTCCGGATGAATACTACATAAGTTTCAGACATGACTTTTCATACTTAGCAGCGCCACTGATGGGCCTGACTAAGAAGAGTAGAAAGTATATGTGGTTAGATTCTTACGATTCAGCCTTTCAGGAGCTGAAAGGGAGGTTGACATCAACAACGATAATATTATTTCTAGAACTGGGAATGAGCTATAATTTTTTCCTTGATGCTTCAGGTATTAGTCTAGGAGAAATGATTTGCAGGGAGTTGGAGTCGTTACGTACGGGTCTTAGTAGTTGAGGCCATATGAGAAGAATTACCCAACACACAATCTTGAGTTGGAAGCAGTTGTTCATTAATTAGGATGTTAGAGACTGTATCTTCTAGTATAGAATTTTTTGTATTTCATGGACCACAAAAGTCTAAAGTACATCTTCACTCAGTGAGGCCTGAATTTGAGACAGCAGAGGTGGGTTGAGTATCTCCAGTCCTTTGACATTGACCATTCCAATATGCCTGGGAATGGAAATGCAGTGGTAGATTCACCGAGGAGAACACATATAGATGTATTTTTTGGTGGATAGTATTGAGTGGAGTCTTATGGCTATGTTCTCTGAGATGCATTTGGAGGTTCACGATAGATAGGGTAAACCATTTCTTTCTTATGTAGCCATTACCTCTACTCTTCTTGATTGAGTGCCAATGAGGCAGCTATTAGATTCAGAAGGACTAGTCCTGCAGGAGAGTGTGTTAGGAGAGGAACCTATTCCTGGATGGACCATAGATGAGGATGAGATCTTTCATTTCCAAGGGTGCATATGGACGCTAGGAGAGAAACACGGGGAGCATATGAAGGACCTTCATTCCTCAGTTTTGAATATTCAACCTAGTGTCTCCAAGAATTATCATGATCTACACCATTAGTATTGGTGGCCAGGTATGAAGAGAGATGTTGATGGGTTTTTCAAGAGGTGCTCCACCTACCAGTAGGTGAAGGTGGAGCATCAGCAACCAGCAAGGATTTTGCATTAGTTACCCATTCCCGAGTGGAAGTGGAATGCTGTCGTGATGGATTTTGTGACATGTTTAATGAGGTCGCCTCAAGTAAATGATGATGTATGGGTTGTCATTGATAGACTCATGAAGGTTTCTCCCTTCCTACCAATCAAGGAGACCTTTAGTGTTGATGATCTCAGACGGTTGTATGTCCGTGAGTTAGTACATCAACATGGAATTCCACACAATATTATTTCAGACAGGGACAACCGTTTTACTTTTTGGGTATGGAAGGGGCTATCGAAGGATTTGGGTAAACATGTAATTTTTAGTACATCTTACCATCCCCAAAAAGATATCCAGTTCGATCATACAATTCAGGTGCTTGAGGACATGTTGCGAGACTACGTCCATGATTTGGAGGTTATTTGGAGAATCTCATACCTCTTATCTAGTTTTTCCACAATAATAGTTTTCAAGACATTATTATGATGTCACATTATAATGAATTGTATGGTAGGTCATGCTGATCACCATTATATTTTCTTGAGGATGGAGTGGTAGCTATGATGGGACCTCGTCTTGTCCTTGAAACCACATAGAAGATAAAGTTGATTTTGAAAATGATGGCTACTACAGTGACTCGGCATAAGTCTTATGCTGACCATGAGAGATGATCTCTGGAGTATGAAGTTATGGATCAAGTTTTCATGTGCGTCACACTGAGGTTGGGGAACAAGAGGATTATTAGATAGGGTAATCTTTCTCCGAGGTACGTTGGGTCGTTTGAGGTTTTGGAGAGAGTCGGGACAGTTGCCTATAAATTGTAGTTACCTAAGAGGTACTGCTCTATGCACGATGTCTTTTATGTTTCTTAGAATTGATGTTACTTCTAAAACCTATATCATGTTATTCAACCCAAAGTGGATGAGTTAGAGGTGGACGCCACCTATTAAGAGCATCATATTTGAATTTTTGATCGCAGTATGAAGGTTCTCCGTGGATGGTCTCTTCCTCTAGTATGAATGCTATGGAATCACAGGCGAGTACAGGATGTGAAATGCGAGATGGAGGTTGATGTAAAATCACAGTGGCCTGAGAATTTTGAGGATTCATCTTCTACACTGACATGAAAGGGAAATTCAGGGATGAATATCATTAATGGGGGAAGTTTGTAGGAATCTGGATCTCTTTTTTAGGTATGTTTTCCTTTTTCTAGTTTATTTAAGGAAAAAGAGGAGTTCTCAAGAAGTTTATTATGTTCACACCATGTACTTTATAATTAAAAACCGTGTATTAGATTAACCCTAGTTTCCAGGTGTTGGCCATGTAACGGCCATGCACACAACCCTGTGTGGTGACTTGGAGACCGCTAATATAGGGGCTGGTGAAGGAAAGTACACACCATACACTTTTTTTCATTAAACGTGTTGGGGTCACATCTGATGAACTAAAATTCTCCTTCTCGACCTAGAAAATTTGAGAGCTTCCTTATGACACAGATCTTCACCAAGACCTCGATGGAGAATCCGTTCCCAGAATCGACTTTTTCGGTTGCGTTGGAATCAAATCGGTGTGTTATGTATTCTTATTGAACACCTTCTTCTCTTCCCGTCTCTCCCATGAGATATCATGGGTTGAATGATTTAGACGTTTTTGTAGATCAATGACATTCTAAGGTGATTCAAGGCCTCACACTAAATTATATTGATATCTTGATTCCATTGTAGGTGGTTTGTGCCTTTCTACAGATAGTCTTTGAATTTTAAGTGCAAAATTTCCCAATACACTTGATCTGGGAATCGAATGTTTATGGTTTTATCCCTGTTAATTTCCTGAAATGCTTGTATTATTTATTTGAGGATAATCGAACGTTATTAGTGGTTTTTTAAATTCTTGGGAAGTGTTCTCCCATACATGTTTTCTAGTTTTGACCGTTGGTCTATATTTTCATGTTAGGATGCTGTTACTTTCCATACCTAGTATTGTAAGATAGAGTGATTCTTATCTATCATGATGTTTTTCTAAAGAATGGTTAGCAAAGAAGTTATTGAGGTTTACTTTGGTCGCTTTGAATTTATAAACCTGTTTGACTTACACTGGGCCGTGAGAATCCTAGTGTAGTGGACCATAGGGAGAATGGAAATAAGGGCTTCTCCAGATTTTTTTTTATTATTTTTATGATGTGAGACCATAGGGGGAATTGACATATGTGATTACTTATTGTGTCTATAGTTTGTTGACGTGAGCCATAGGGATAATGAGACATAATTTGTTCCACAGAGCACCTTTTAGTTACTAATACAAGATTATAGGGGGAATTGCCGGCGAGTGCTTCCCCAGAGAGTCTATACCAATGCTAAAGCAGAGAGGTTCTACTATGTGTACGTTTCAGAGGTTACCTATTTGTGATTATCTATTTACATGTAGGGTAGAACTAAATGCTTTGAAACAATGGAATTGTTTACTATATAGTACTTCCATGTTTACAGCTTCTTTTGTTTGTTCCAGCCATATATATCCACTAACTATTAAACATAGATCTCTTGGGGGTTTCCTACTAGTATTTTTTCTCACACAATGTTTGGGCCATGCTTTTGGGCCCAAACTGAGTATATTATTGAAGGTTAAAATAAGTGAATGAACCCTTCTTATAAAGATACATGAATGCTTTGGATATGGAAATCATGGGATCAAGATGATGATTGCGATGCTGAGGAGTCTTTATCTATTTAATTTTGTACATGGTTTTGTTGTATTCCAGAGTTTTGACATGTTTGGATGTTTTTCTAGAAAAATGTATCATGCATCATTTATATATGTGCTCTAGTTGTTTCTTATTTTCAGTCTTACGCTGTTTACTAATGTATGGAATGCTTTCTACTTCATCTATTTTATATCTATTTTTTTCCACTGTGGTGCTCTGCCAATGTGGGCATAGATTCCCCACAAATCACACCCATGGCCCTCATTGCCCGTCGATAGCCTTTTCCATTCAGAGAAATGTACTTGAGGCCATGTGACCAACCGGGTACGGGGCGCCTCTGGGTGGCTTCCGAAACCAGGATGTTACAAATGTAGACCTCTACTTTAACTTGATTCATATAGTTTGACAACTATATTATGGAGATTTTAAAAATTAAAACGATACATTATTCAGAAATTTAATCTTAAATATTTTTTTATTCCTATATGACCATCACAATAAGGCTTAAGTGGTATGTGAAAAGAGATCTCTTAAAAAAGGAAATTGTTTAACATAATCCATCCATTATTATTTCTATATTATACATCATATAAATGGATTTTATAAATACCAACATTATAAATATATTATTTTAAATATAAATACATGTTACTATTAATTGTGTAAAACCAATATTTACGTCCATTTCATAAAATTGTAAATGAAATTATCATCCATGTGTGCATTTTGACAACCTCCTCTATGTATAGATATGATTCATCCCCCATCACAATCATTCATGGTTTCTAATTATGATGAATTAATTTATTATCTATAATTATAATGAAAAAATTAAGACTCTAGATTTATTATATCATATTTTTCTTGTCACATTCCCATTTGTTGGGAAATTATAAGGTTGCTCGTGGTTTTGTTTGTTCAATGACCTCTTGGAAGTGATTTGATTTATTTTTCATATAAAAATATATATGAATAATAATAATGATAGATTTAATGAATAAATATGATATGAATTATATAATAATTATTCTATAAATGTGATATATTATTTACTATTATTTTATTAAATCAATTAAATTTTTTAAATATAACTCATGTCTGTGAATGGATTAATGTCTCCACAATGTGATATAATTAATTTTTCATCACAACATTATATTAACAGTAGTAAAATTCAATATAATTTTACAAATTATATTTATTAATATTTTTAAAAAATTTATATGATGATATCCTAAACAATGAATATGAAAAGACCTGTTGAATCATAAAATTCTTCTAATATTAAACTATTAACACAAAAAATGATAATGATAATGAAAAATTGATAATTAATGGTTGATAAGATGTAATAGGAATGTTTTTATGGGTTTATATGTATAATTATGATTTTAGAATATAATTATAATAATAATAAATAGGTTTTACAAGAGGATAAAATCACACATAATGTATATCAGGCCTTAGGTAGGGGTCTCCCATCTACCATTTATTTCATTGATACATATTTCATATTAAAAACATTTTTCCTTAATGTGATGTAAATAATTACCGATTTATATGTTAAATACTAAATATATTTTTATTAATTGTATTTAAATTTTTTTATTGTTTATATTTCAAGGGGGTTATGATTTGAAAGATTCCATATTAATATGGGTTTATTTAACAATATCATCAGTATTGAGTATTACTAATCTTTTAGTTTATATTGGGTGAATTATAAAATATTTTTATCTTAAATTAAATATAATATTCTATACTATAGTTATTTCTATGAATTATAGGTTTTCAATTCGTTTTCCTCTTTCTATAAAAACAAAATTTTGAAATAATAGATTTATGGAAAAACAACATGTTTCTTCAATTTTGTAAGAATAATTTTTATTAATTATCTAAAATTTTAATATATTTGGTTAAATAATGTTATTAATATACTAGAGTGATTCGATAAATTCATTATATCAATTTTTTTATTTTTATTAAATAATATAGAAGAATTATTTTTTCATTATCTGAATGAGGACCATATAATAGAATGTGTGAACATAATATTTTTATATCATTTACAACATGAATGGATTTTACCAAAGTCTATTCTATTAATTTACTCAATTATTTTCTTAAGGGATTCTAGAGTTATTTTTATAGTAATTTTTTTATATTATATAAATTTTTAAATAATAAATTATTGGATTGAAAATAGAAAGGTTATGTTCCTCAATAATATTTATACGTATGTTTATGAAGTATTTTAATATATGAAAATGTTCGTTGATAATGTTCAGTTTGTTTTAGGAATTAAACCCTAATGATACCATACATGATATCACATTAGATATATTATGATCATGATGTTATATTTTTGATGGTGGGTAAATAATTATATTATGTATGATAGTTTTAAAATTTAGATATTTATGTAGATTATTTTTTGTATTTATTAGTATCCCATTTTTGTAAGACGAATACAATAGGATTACTTTGCAATGGGGTGTACTATTATAGGACTAAAATTTATTTTTTGGTATCTTGATAAAAACTATCATTTCAATATGTTATATTCCTACCCAATTGATTATTATTTTGCAAATCAAGGCCGTGATGGTATGATTATGATCTCTGACAATATGAATTCCATAATTATGCAATAATTTATTTTTTTCAATGTGATTATTTATATTCTGTTGTCATCCATTGATATATTCTGTATTTAGGATTTTTTATATGTTCTATAAGATTATTTTTTTATATTTCTTATTTTACATGATTTATTTACTATATGGTTGATTTTTTTTACACATTACATTAATAAATATATAATATCACTTATTAATTTGGTTTCTTTTCCCTCAGACACCAAGAATGATTTTTTGAATGATTCTCGAGATATAAATGAAGAAATAATAATTTTATAACAATGGGTTTATATGTATTTGATGTTTACATGTGTAATGTGAAAATATAATATGTGTCTTGTCCTAGGACTACTGATACATTAAACCCTTCAGGATGTGATATCATATGTCTTTTGAAAATGTTGTAATATAACAACTATACATGAGTTACTTGAGCCTCGGTATTATAGACTATATTAATGGATTTTTATTAAGATAAATTGGAACATGATTTTTGAAATCAAATATTATGAACAAAAACCTATATTATATTTTATTGGAAATTTATATATATTATAACTATCTCCAATCATTATAAATGTATATATTTTATGTGGTTTTGACCAAATACATCCCTATATTTGTAGTAGTATGTGGTGGATGTTGTGGAATATATGCAACTGGTTGTAAAAACTATAGAAGACAACGATATAACATTAACTCAATCATCATTGGTGCACAATGAGTTGGCCAATAATGGAACACATAGATTGAAAATCCATGGGGATACACATGGGTAAATTAAAAAAATTATAATCCTTAGGGTTAATGACAGAATATAAAAAAGGGAAACTAATTACATTCTATAGTTATATTGGAATTATATAATGTTTTATGGGTGGAGAAAAAAATGTTTGATATTTATTTTAATGGAATAAAAACACATTTGTGGTTATATGAAATGGATTTTTATTTGGAAACTTTTATAACTATTAATATATGTGTACGATACATTTCACCAATATTCTTAAGAGAGATTATAGTGAAAATTTATTTGTGTAATAATAATTTTATATTTTTTCGGAATATAGTGAATGTTATTGAAATCATTTAGGGTTAATATGATCATAAATTATTATTTAATTATAGATATTTTTGAAAATGATGTTTTTTTATTTTGGGAGAAAATTTTTATTTTATATATAACAAATAGATAAAACTTCGATTTGGTGAATTTGTTAACAATGTTATTTTTTTTGATTTTCACTATATTGTGGTGATTTTACAATTATGTTAAAGAGAATAATATTTTTTATGATACAATATTATTTGAACAATAAAATTAGTGTTAACATAGAGATTCATAAGTTATTTTTTTGGTATTTTAGGGTACTTATGGAATATATTAGAAGAATTTGGCTATTATATTCATTTTTTATATGTGAAACTGTGAGTTATTAATTTTTTTGGATATAAATTATAAATTAATCATGGTTGAATATCGATTGATCTTATTACAAATTTCTTCATTCAACTTAATCTATAAAATACGGATTTTGAAAAGTTTAGTTGCATATGCAATGATTTAGGATTATTATTAGATGCTATTGTTGACTATTTGTATATTAATGAATTACTTATTTTTTTAAAGGTTTATTCATATTATATATATTTATAAGTTATGTTAACCATTGATTCTTATGTTTAATTGATAGAAATAGGTTAAATAAATTGAAAATTTTAGATCGTTTGATATATAGAAAGTTAATTTTAATTATTCATGGATGAGAAATTAATTATTTACATATAGAATATAAGATGAAGTAGATGTGTAAAAAAATATAAACGTACATCAAAACGGAAAATTTGTTCTTATGGAAGAAAGAAAACATCATGTAATATTTTTTTGGTTCTTTATCTTAATGGTAAAAAATATAAACTATATCAGGAGTTTATTGAATGAAAATGATATAGTTTATCCATATTTGTTGATGAATTTATGGTATTATTTATCCCTTCTAGATATATGGATTTCTATTCAATAAATTTTTAATGATGATATCTCATATGACACTGTAAGATCCCATGGATGTTAATCTATGCCTATGTTTTCATATTTTTAATCTTCATCTAACGTTCCCCTTATTCGAGAATACAATTATTTGTTATTATATGTTTCATTCATAATTCTATTTCATCACATTAAACAGATTTTTTTGTCCTTTTTTTGTTATATGGGTTTTTAAAATTGGCATTTTTCAATATAATATATGTTTTCCCAAAATAATCATGTGTTTTATTTAACACTCCCCAAAATTACATTTAAATGAATGTATTATATAATTATTTATCACACTAGAGTTAAAATTGGTAGGATGAAATATTTTTAATATGGAAGTGTGTAACACACCCAAATATTATAACATATTTTATTTAAGTACTATATGAGATATC
Organism: Viscum album; assembly: GCA_963277665.1. NCBI lineage: Eukaryota > Viridiplantae > Streptophyta > Magnoliopsida > Santalales > Viscaceae > Viscum > Viscum album. The sequence goes on from OY728151.1 coordinate 1,531,898,375, forward strand.
TTGTGGCATATGAAATTCCAAGCCTAAATGAGTCTGAAATAATATTATTTTAAAATAATAGATGTAACAAAATCATTGGGTGAGAATGTATAAGGAGGAGTGAATGAATTATTTAATATATTAAAAGATGATTTTTGTAGTAAAAATAATGAATTTATCCAATAATTTTAACATTAATCAAACTTTTTTCTAGTAAATTATTTAGAATAAAATATTTTTATTCTTTAAAGACACATCACATCAAAAATAGGGTTTTCATATTATATTAGAATATTATTATTAATTTATATCAACATAATATACATCATTTTAATAAATAAAAATAATATCTAAAATTATCATATCAATATATAATTGGCTGATTTTTTTTACTCCTAAAAATGGGTGATTTTTTGGTGAATAGTAAAAATACTAATTTTTATAAATATATAATTTTTTTCAATAAACGAATTAATTGAAAAGAACGATTAATTTTTCAATTTTATCATAATGTAACATAGTTTTATATAAAATTATATATAATATAATTCATTTCATATAAATCAATATTATATATTATTATGGAATGAGTTACTTTATTTATTAATAACATAACTTCCTAAAAAACACTTTTTCGATGAATTATATGAATTTTCTTATAAAATTTAATTTTTCAACATATAGAAAAATTTTCTTGAAAATATGATTGAACATTTATAATCAGGATGTTAATATTCGGTTGATCTTCTATTTTTGATTTTAGTCATATTGAATAGTAACATTGTAAATGATTCAATCATCACGAAAATGAGTATAACATGTTAATTATTGTAAAAAATACGGGATTTGGTCCCCAAATAAACCCAATATTTGTTCCCATGTAGTGATTTGATGGGTTTTAAGGTACGTTATATAGAATAATTTTTTAAGATGATTTGAATTAATGTATTGGATTTTGTTCTAAAAATATAAATCTTATTCAAATTTAATTAAAGTGATTCTTATGTCAAGAAGATTTGAATACATATCATTAGTTAATTTCATTATGAAAGATGATTGGAGATGAAAAAGTTATAAATCCAAACTATAAATCATCTTACTTTTTCATAGAAGTAGTTTCAAGAAAAAATCGTATGAGGTAACTGATGTCAATGTCACTTTTAGTTGACACCATGTTGGACTATGTTATGAAAGAGGTGTTAATGATATAAATATACTAAAATTATAATTAATAAGAAAAAGTACCTTGAGGACCTATGGTTGTAGTCAACATTTCAACATCATAGAAGAGACTCCATCATATATCTCCATGTTGTTCAAGGAGGACCACAACATAATAGTGGCATGTTAAATTTTAGTGAATTAGAAAAATATATGACATCCATTACTTCGTAATGATTCATGTAATAATGAAATATAAATTGTAATTTTGTGGATCTATTGGTTTTAGGACCTCCAGACTGTATCATTATTCTCATGTCATAGTCTACAGGGAATATTGGGGAATAAAACATATTGAATACACTTCACCACATTGGTGATATTTATATTTTTTGGTAGTGCTAATGATTTCATGACCTCCACACCATAACACAAATTACACACCAAAATTTTTATATTGAATTTCTTTTAAAACCACTAAAAACCAATATGCTATATATCAATTCCCTTGACTACACCATTGAAGTTCTTTTATAAGGCTTTTCTTTGTAATTCGATCAGATTTACTAAAAGGGATTCATATACTAAATTTAGTTGTTATTTGAAATTATTTAAAAATAAAATATAAATTTAAAGGTCATGGATATGATGGATATGATCCAAGGGATATTATTTGAAAAGGGGATATGAATTTGAGATTAAAATAATATTTTTGAAATGGATAAAGACTAGAAGACTATGTAGATTTGAGATGCATAGATTTTTAGTGAAGGATGTAGAGAGTATGGGTGATGAAGTTAAAGATATTTTTTTATCTTTTTAGTATGTATACGATTCTATGACTATGAAAAGATGAATATAGAAATAAAAATATCAAGGATATTAAATTTTCTGTCTGCATGGGCTATTAATATATAGTGAATATTCATCTAATACCAATGGTAGTTTGAATATGAATTTTTTCTTGTGCATTAAATATAATGTGGTGTTGAAGTGAATGATTTTTGAACTGTCAAAATATTGTAGGTAAACTATTTGTTTTAAGAGTATTTTGTATTTAACACAACACTCATCATGGTAATGTGTGAGATTATATTGTGTGTGGGGATTCCCAATGAATTTTAAATAGATGTGTAATTACGAGATTTAGGGTTATACACTTTTAGGTGTACTCATAAGATGATTTGGGTGGGTAGTGTGTTGTTAGATGAATTTGTATCAATATAATCAATATCCTTCTCACATTGAGTTATGGGTCATTTAATTTGGTTATATTAACAGATGTCATTGTGTGTTTGTGACTGTTTTAATAATCATGATAGAGAATATATTATCAATTATTATATTTTTAATTATATTTTTTTAATTCCCAAAACGTGTTTTTTATGGTTAATGTCAAATTTTATGGTTTTAGAATTTTTTTTTGCTTAATTTAATAAATGACATAAATTTTGATTTTAGATTTTTTAATTAATTTATGTATTTTGAGAATAAAATTTATTACAGTACCTTAATCTATGAAATTAGTTTTTTTATAATTTTTTTCTAAAATTTCCTTCTTCTTGACTAAATAATAAATCCAATGTATGATGTCCCAAAATATACTCCCAAATCAAGTCATAAATTTTGTTAACAGATTTGAATATTTTATAAATGTGGGACATTTTCTGAGAAAGGTAAATATTAAGGGAGCTGAAATGTTTCATTGGTAAAGTAAATGTAAGGTGAAAAAATATTGAAAATTATTTTTCACGCGATTCTAACGATATGAAGGTTATAAATGCATGGGAAATTATATATTTTTAATTCCATGATTCGACATTAACATAATATATTTTTAGCGTAAATGGGATGTAATTACATATACATGAGGATTATGAATATTATATTTGGTGTTTTAATGGGGAATAAATTTATTAATATTAATTTTGAAGAAATATTTTCCAAATTCAGTTATTAAATAGGTAAACTACGAAATACTATTTGGAAGAAAATTATGGTTCCAATATTTCAACCCTTACAACTATAAAGATTTATCTCAACAGCTATTCATATCATGGGTACATTAGTTTTCCATTATATATGTATTTTTAGTTTAATTTATTCAATATTGTTTTCTGAAATTTTAATATCTTTTTCTATTATTATTATTATTTTTCTCTGAATATTACCTTTTATGTTTTTGTCTCGTTGTCTTATAAATGGGATCTATAATACTCATGGTCATGAGAATATAACCCAAGGATGTTATCAGGGTATTAATTTTTTGGGGAACCCAATTCATCACATATTAATGTAAATTATTTCCTTTTTTTCCAAGATTTCTATTAATGGGGTCTTATTGGGTAATACGCCTTTGTGTCTCCACATTCCCCCCTGAGGCTTAACATTTACATATGAAATATTACCCCTCATGAAAGGAGGATTATATATAGTATCTCAATGAAAATGGAGTGCACCATATATTAAAAACATGGGCTTGAGATGATGTTCATGAATATGATGGGTCCTGTTCATTATGCTAATTTGAATCTAATAAAGATATGATGAAGGTTCACTCAAGGTGATATCATGAATTGATATTCATTTAGAATAAAATAGTCATTTATGTATTGATTCTATTATACTTTCATTATATATATATATTAATATTCCATTAATCATTCATACCAAATTCTTTATATTATTTAGTTTTATATTAGTCGCAATATAAATAGTGACAATAGAAATTTTATATTCTCTTAGATTCCTCCAGGTGGATGAACCTAGGTGTGTATAATATTAAATCATTAGGTAAATCCAATATTTAAAATGGGTTTACTAAAAATAATAATGCATCAATTTGTAACTATTTCTAATGAGACACAATAGTTTCACAAACCTTTTCTCATAGAAATCACAAAAATTAAAAAAATTCAAAAAAAAGTTCAAAAAAACATTTCTTTTTCCCTGATCTAATCAAATATATATTATAATAAATATATTTACTACTATCATGTAAAAAAATTTAAAAAACACATATGCATGAACATTGAAAAAAATACAATTCCTGGAGAGTAAAATGAAATAGATAATTGAATATGTCCACACATCTTGGGAGACATAGCTGGATGCCAACTAGAACATACGATAGAACCTAACTAGGATAAGGAGTATGTGAAACCTGTTTCCCACAATTTTACTGAATAAATCAAGGAAATTGACAAACCTTTGTAAAATAATAACAAACGAAACCATTTGAGGTTCCAAATACATGATGATCAAGATGATAAAGAGAGGATTCATGGAGAGGAATACCTAAATACTGAGATGCATCCGGGAGATCAATAAGACCTTGAAAACATTTGAACTGACTATGAGGTTTAACATGATCTCCCCTTTCCTTTCATTGTATAAGATCCAACACAACTCTACATTTTAGTACCCATGGAATAGTAATAATCCAAACAAGCGATGTAATTTAATGGAATGAAAGAGGTGACCAAGTAACTACCTCCATATAATGAGATCCAACATCAATTGGAACTAATCATGAAAAATTGTTTTAATCAAAACCATATCAGTTATATAGTCATCTATAAAAATAATTCTTTTATGATTTCATTGAATGTATTTTGATTATCACTCCTTAATTTTTTGAATTTTAAAATTTTGGTCTATCGTTGATTTTCCATAGATGATGATAACAAATTTGAATAATTTCATTCTATGCTACTCAAGAAGATCCCTAATTTTAATAAACATAAATTTATGTAATCCCATGAAGAAACCAAAGTTGTTGGTCTTAAAAAAACTGGGAAAAATAGTGGTCAAACTGAAAGGGGGAATTATGAATTACATTGATCATGATTAAATTCTATCAAATCAAGAATAAATTATAATCCTAAATTTTTATTTAAAAGTCATGTATCTCTTGTTGAGAAAACACAGGAAACGAAGGAATAAGTTCAATAAGATGCAACAATGAAAGAGAAAAATCCAAACATTATCATACACCATCCATGCAAGATGTAATTAATTAGGTATAGGGGGAATCGATAATACTCTATTCATGGGTAAATTATCACAAAAAATGTATAAAAACATGTTGGGAAGATCAACATGTGGGGGTTAAAATCCAAAATGATCCACCCACCATAATTCTATTTATAACAGTTGGTACTTCCCTTAAGGTGAAGATAAAATTAAACTCCCTCTAAGAGTATCACACCAAGACATATCCATCAATTTGAAATATAGAAATTTTAATTTCATTTTCATTTTTAGGATTCGGTTGGAATTCATCCACTTTCTCTTATCCTTTGGAGATTTATTGAGATCATCTTTGTGTTTAATTGAGATTTACTTTTTGTAGGGCTATGATGGAAAATGTAATCCCCCAAATTGTTAAGGCATAAGACTCATGGTATATGGGAAAGGGGGTCACATTTAATGATTATTTTTAAAACTCACTATATTTATTCCAACATCATGTTTTTATATTTAAAAGGAAATTTTCATGCCCATATCAATGTTATTCTTTACCTAAATTATCTAGGAGACGTGATTTTTAGGTATACCGTGATGCCATATTTTTAATTTCAATGATGTTGAAATTGAATGATTAAAATTGTTAATTTGATCATTAAATATATTTATGGATAATAAAATGTTGACTCATTATTTGGGTGAATTAGTTGAGTCTTGATAATGAAACATCGTTATCAATTTTCATGGTTCAGATTTCCGAAATTCATGTGAATTGATTTGTTATTGTTATTCATTCCAGTGAGTTCCTTTCCAATATCAAATGAACCATCCTCGAGAGTATATATAGATTTTGTACATCCTATTTATTAATTTTTATATTTATTGAATGATCTTCGGACACACCACCTAATATAACATTAATTTTCACTTTTCAAAGAAATGACTCTGAAAAAATATATATATGATTGAAAAATGTTTTGAAAATAAATTATCCTTAAATAATACCTTTTCATCCAGCTTTGTTTATCCAATAGATACCATGAAGGACCATGTTTTTTGTTGAATAATTATTTATACCATTTTTTTCAATTCATATCCTCCTATTATTATTTTAATTATATTTAAAGTTGAACTGTGGGGGTAAATGGATGAAGGGATGATTTACATTTTAAGGAAAAATTATGGGGGTGATACATATGTTTATATATAATTTTTTAAATTCATTTTATTCCTTATTCTTCCACTATTGAATAAAAAATTATATAAAATGCCAAAATAATGAAAAAATGGAAAACAGGAATAGGTTATGACTTAACTGAAATAAAAATATACAATATTAGTTGTGCAATTTTTATCATTTCTTTTTTAGGTGGGTGATATGAGTTTTATTCTAAGTATTTGTTTTTAAAAAAAATTAAAAAATCAATTTGAAAAATGGAAATAGTATAAAAATATAAAATAAAAATATACATGATGGTGTAAAAATAATTCATTATATGTTTAAAATGACGATAACCATACATTTTGTTTTTGGGGTCTCTGGAGATTCTATTTTTAAGTGATATTGTCATTCACACTTCATTTTTATATCATTCATTATAATTTAATAGAGAAACAAACTCTTGGAGACTTAATTTTTAAATAACAATTATTACTAACCTTAGGTCGATGAGTCAATATAACCTTAAAGTAGTGTCCAGATAATTTTATGTGCATTTTGACTTTACAAAGTGGAAAAAGAGTTTATTTACAAGCCTATGGATAAATTGGATGTTCGGATGATATGTGAATAAATCTACAAGAATTATTATCATGGTTGATGGGTCAAAGGATTGAAAAGCATGGTAAATCTTGATTTAGCATGACTAATAATAAGAAATAAAGGCGTATGAATGAATAAAAGAATAAGTACCAACATTTTCAAAAGGGGGAATGTAAAATAAATGAATTTAGTGTTTATTTAGATAATGGGAAATTGAATTGATATTTTATGTGAAATTTGAAACATTTTTTTCATTTCATATTTTTTAAAACTCTCTCCTTGAAATTTTAATAATGATAACATTGGTTCCCTCAAATTATTAATGTTGTGATTTTCCTAATGAGGAAAAGAATGGTTTCAGTATTGGGAAATTGGATAATTAAATATTTTCAATAATTTTTTTTCTAATTCCATTTTTTTTAATCCCATAAAATTTTTATTTTAAAGAAAACAACTACATTTAAATTTTTTATAATTATTTTGAGTATAATTAAAAAAATGGGATTCTTTTGGATTTTAAATGTTTTAAATAATTAATATATTTCAACCATAAAATTTTATTCACTATGTTTATTTATGTAATTAATTTTCCCACAAATAAATTGTTGTATTCATTTCCATATTTTAGAATCAAAGACAAATCTCCCATTTTAAGGACAAAAATATGCTCAGAAGTTAGGCCTCAAAATTTGCTCATAGATCTGAGTATTTTTTTAATGATGAGCTAGCCCAATAGAGATGAAATTTGTGTTGGGAATTGGAATAATATGGGGTAAAAACATTCATAACTATTTAAACTCATTATTATTTTCATTTGAAGACCATAGAATCATGGGAAATCATATTTTCGGAATTCAAAATTCTACAAGTCCAGAATAATGATTTAGAGTAAATGGGCTATAACTTCTTCTACAAATGGTGAAATAAGATGAAATTTTTTAATCAAACACAGAAGAGATATTTACAGAACTAATAAGAAAAATATATTACTAATTTTGTAATTTAATGGGTCTACTATGAATAAACATTTAAAGGAAAAGTCTAGAAACAAAATTCCACCCCTTTTTCCTATTGAAATGTTTGTCAACATTTTTTTCAAAGAGATATATATTTAGATGGACATATTTTATAGTTTTTCAGTTTATTTGTTTTAATATTTTTTCTGAATTTTTTATATATTTTTATCTTCATATTACGGTCATTTAATCATTTTTTATGTTTTATCCTCATTCCCTTTTCACTGTGATCTCTAATACCCATGATAATGAGTTACTAACCCAAGGAATTTCCTGAGATAGAAATATTGTGAAGAAACTAATTATTTTAACATTAATATTTTTTATTTTCTCATAATAAGTTAATGTGTTTATTATAGGGTAATCCATCATTGTGTTTCAATGATCCAGATGAGGCTAAATTTTTTCATCTGCAATATTCTCCCTCGATCGATGAGGTGGATTTTTTATCTCCCATTGATCATTGAGTGAAATATATATTCATAAAATGGGTAACATATTATGTTCATGCATAATATGAAACAATTTGATTAATATTATTTGGAACTAATATAGTGATGTCGAAGGTTCATTGTTGGTGATATCCTGTGTGGATCTTGTTTCAACCTAATATCATTAAATGTACATTAATTATATTAACTATGCACCATATTTATATTTATATATAGATATATAATAATATTAAATGCATATTTCAGACACACTGATTTAATATATTTAATTTTATATTTGTTATAATATATATAGTCAAAATATAAATTTGTTGTCATGGGACATTCAATCTCGATACTCACCCTGGGTGTGAACTATATTTCATGCATAGGTAAATAAAATATTGATAGGGGATTTTTGATAAATACAAATGAGTCAAATCATTAATAAATTTTAAGAGGTGTTTAATTTTATTTCAGCAGAAACATAAAAACATTTTATATCATCGATTCATGCCATACCAATGTTCTCTCATTGACCCTATATTGGTTCTAAAAGTGGTATCACTACCATGTCCCCATTTTTTTTGTATAGTTGTTTAATATATTTTTTTTTGATTTTATATAATAATTCAATAATTTTTATTATTTATATTGGATTATTTTATTTCTGAAAACATCATCTAAATGTAAATATTTGACTAGAAATGCTATCAAATATTAAAATATATAATAATGTAAATCATATTATTTAGTATTTATAATTTATTTGGAAGTGACATTTGAAATCATTGTATATACATATGATGGTGTTTCAATGAAATGATTTGAGTAGGAGAATTCCTAGAATAAAGGTCATGATAATATTTCTACTCTATCATCAATCTCATAAAATGAGCTCTTGAATGTCTATGTATTCTAAACAAATAAATCTATATTAGATAAAAATCACATTCTTTAGGAACATAATATGATATTGAAGTAATATATATTGTAGTTATAGACATAATTATGATGCTATTTATATGAATTATGATTAAACTATTGATACATTCACAAAAAGTGTGAATAATCTTTTCTGAAGTATGAAAATAAATTGTTATACATAAAAATATACTAATATTATTGATGATATTTTATGTATTATTCATGTTATGCTTGAATCTGATGTCTTTTCCTTGGAAGAAAATTACTCAATTTTAATTTATCTTGTTTAGTTTTTGAGAAAAGACATTTATTATGAAATTTGAATAGAAAATTATATCACTAAGATTGTAATGGTAGAAAATAAATCACATTTAAATCCATAAATTAATGTGAGTTGTAGAAAATTGTTACTGTTAAATAAAAATAATGTTTTCCTGATTTGAATGATGATTTATATAATTAAATTGATTATTTAATGTCTTTTCCTCAAAATATATGCAAATAGTGGATTCAAGGTACAAGTAAAAGCTTACCATAAAATGTTTTAGGTTATTGGATATTAGACATTAAATAAAAAAATGACCAAATTTTAAATACAAGGAATATAAAGAAGAATAAGATGATATTACTAGAATATTATTTGAGGAGAAATTAACTATGAAATTTACATGTTATAATGGAAATTTAAATTTTTGTCTCTAAATTTAATAGGGGTAAATTTTTATTTAAATAATGAATAGAAAATGTAAAATAGAATGAAGATAATTTTCCTCATTTATTGAAGTTGCTAAAAAACTAAACATTTCTAATGTTAATGATTAAATTATTTCATATGAGGAATGTTGTTCATAATTTATAGATGAATATGTTATTGACATGGAGTTAATGGTTGGGATTTAATTGAATGTTTTTCAATTCTTAAAAACATTCATCACATTATTTTATTTAGATGAACTTAACGCTTTTTCAAGTTAACTTATTGAGTTAGAGAGATAACTATACAAAATATTCAACAAACCACCAATAATACCCAGCTAAACCAAGAAATCGATGGATCTCGATTATGTTTATGGGTCTTCACCATTATCCAAAAACTTTTTCTTTACAAAATGAACAGTTATTCCATCTTTAGAAACAATGTGACCATGGAATGATATTTGGTGTAACAAAATATCACACTTTCTAAATTTTCCATATAGTTTCTAATATTTTAATTTTTTCAAGATAACCCGCAAATGAGTTTCATTATCATGATTAATTTTAAAATATACAAAAATATCGGCAACTAACACACCCAAAAACTTATCCAAGAACTCGTAGAAAATAATATTCAAATGTTCCATGAATATAGCAGGTGCATTGGTTAACCCAAAATTAATAACTACAAATTCATAATGGCCAAATCTACAATAAAAAGAGGTGTATGGAATGCCTTCTTCTTTTAATTTCAACTAATGGTATGCCGACCTCAAGTCAATCTTCAAAAAATACAGAGATACAAGGATTTGATCGAAAAAATCATATATATGAGGAAAATGATATGTGTTCTTAACATTTATGTTATTTAGGGATCTATAATCAACACATAGTCTTATTGAACCATTATTTTTTATAAAAAATGGAGATCCCCAGGGAAATGTGCTAGGTATAATGAAATCCATATCAAATAAATACTAAAATTTCTCTTTAAATATAAAACTTCAATTAGAGCCATTAAATAAGTTGATCGTGAAATTGTCTTTACATCAAGAACAAATTTAGCATTAAATTAAACATCCGGATCAGGTATAATACCAGGAAAAGTCATTAGGAAAAAGATAAATGTACTCATTTAGTACTGTAACAACATTAATATGAACCGTTCCTTTGTTTTCAAAAATATTTGCAAGGTAACATTCATTTCAATCTTTTACTAGTTTCTCAGCTTCCTAATATGTTATCCAAATGAATGGTTCATTCTTGTACACGATCTGAAATTCTCTCTAAAAGGAAACTTCTTTTGCTCTGTAGTCAATCATAGTAGGATAAAAAGAATTCCAATAAATACACAAAATAAAATCAAAGTATACTAATGGAAAAAATAAGGACTTCAGGTATATTATTTTAAAAAATAAGGATACAAATATTAGTATAATTTTGTTTTTCTATCAATATATCCACCAGGTGTTTTTACTATAAGTTTAGGATTCATATCGTGATATGAGACTCCCAAAATACCAGAAAATTTCTCTTAAATGAAATAATATGTAGAACTCGAGTCTAACAACAAATTGGAATAATTTAAAAAACAGAGTACCAGATACCACTTCATTTGATGGTCCCAAATCATCCATAATAATGGGCAATGATTTTTCCCCACCCTTCGACTTCTGATCTGTCTAGTTTCCACCATGGTTAATCAACTTCGGACACACATTGGCATAATTACCAAACTAATTGCAACTAAAAATATCAAACCTATGGCTTTCATTGCCTGCATGATCATCATTCACATAGTTACCAGAAATATGACCAGTCTTACCACAGATTATGCACTTCCCAGACTTAGCTAAATATTCTTCTGGATTATTTTTACCACAATTCTCAGAAGATGGAAATTTAATTTTTTTACCTCTAAGCTTCATTAATGATTTATTTCCATCTTCCTAAAAACTGGACCTCTTCTTTTCTTTTCTTTTATGGAACACTTGATTACCAAAAAAAACTCCATTTATACCTTTTTGGCACATTTGAAATTTTTCTCATTACTTTTGACTTTATGATAATATAACTCCCTTTGATATCACATATTCAGTCTTAGGTAAAATATATTTTTCTTAAAATCAGGATATCAGTTGAAATTTTGAGCATACCATTACAGTCATGTGAAATGTGCTTCAAAATCATCCATTGATTCGTCTTATTACATCAATTCTAGGAATTTCTTTCATCCTAAGTCGAACCTTCTTAAGAAAAAATTTCTCAAGAATCACACCTTTGAATTCAACCCAATGAATAGTATCAATCTCCTTACTGTCCCTGATATTTTTAACCAACATCCACCACTTATCTTCTTCTGCTTCAAAATGACAAACAACAAGACTCACCTTTTTATTTCCAATACAACCCATGACATCGAAAATTATTTCTAGTGCATTAATCGAATCTTTAGATTTCGTAGGGTCAGATGATTTTATAGATGATTGGGGATGTTGCCTTATTAAATGATCCACAATAGAAATTTTCTTATTATGTTGATCTAGTTGATATCATGAATGAACACCACCACCATTAATCACTTGAGTCAACTAATACATCACTTAAAAAACTATTCAGTTTCGATACTTAGCATCTCAGGTTGCTATTTAGAAGGTTGTTTTCCTCCTAACGACATTCAATCATTACTACCCTATTTCCTATGTGAAAAACCATTCTGAACAGTGAAATATATTAGGAAATGCAATATGATAATATGTAAATTCTATATCATTTCAATATTACCATATATTAATTTATTAACATTAATTTAACAATATCCCAACTCCTAATGTTGTCTAAACTGACCACTGATACCAACTATAAAGACCTGACCATAAACATTACATAATCATGATTTAAATTAAGAATTCACATTGAGGATATTTTCAGGTTTAGTGTTTTATAGAATTAGGCCACAACTATTACATTACATCTCACAAATTTCAACGTATACAATTCTACTAAGTATCCATTTTTTTCTTAAAATAAAAACTCTAAAAAACATGTCTACTTCCATTTTTACCTAGCATAACTTTTCCATGATCTCATCCTAGACCCTATTAATTGTTTATTTTTTTGAATAAAAAATTCAAAACATTGGATGAGCATAAAAATCTCATTATGGGATACACAATGAACTAAAATTGTTTATTTTTCAAAAGAACATGTAAACCATGAATACTCTATCATAAGTAATACATTTAACATTTATGAATTAGTAAATACTCATAACTAAATAAATGTTAATTACTTACCCTTTTTTCACTTAATTATTACAATATAACCCATAGAAAGAAATATATAGAATATAAAGGTAATTTGGTATATAAACATACTTAAATGGAATAAACATACGGTTGAATTGCACACATATCACTAAATAGAATAGCCATAAGGATGACCTCGATAACCATTTCATTGGATGATATAATGTAACCATCCACCCATGGTTTACCATGGAACAACCCATCATTTGTACTTTCTCGTACCCACCAATCAAATTCCTATGTACCATTATATAATCATCACACAAAAAAGATTGGAAATATCAACATTTCAAACATATTATTTCATTTGAATCACAAGAAATCTTTTCTAGATAAATAACACTTTCAAAAAACCATTTTCAATACCAAAACACCCAAAAAGGGAATAAGTGATTTCTTTTCCTTTAAAAATAGTATGTCTTATAGAGGAAGCCAAATAACGATTACGGTGGCGGAGAGACCATTATCACCGCAAACGTTAAAAACATTCCTTTTGTCATTCAATAAAATGGTTTGTTGGTAAATGATTCCTTTTGAATGAATGTGAAATTCCAAGGGGCTTATTATACACCAGGTGAAATAAGGAGGTGTATATTATCAATATATGCCTCTATGAAAGGATATTGGGACAATGTACCTTACCTTGCATCTGACTTATCTTGTTCATTCTTTATTGACCAAAATAATTAATTTAATTTAATTTAAACTTTCCTTAGAACCTTTTTAAATTTTATTAATCCCTTTATATCACTTATTACCATGTTATAAACATTACATAATAATTTTATGTTTATATCGGTTGTTTTTCCTATATTTGTTACTTGAGTCAAAAATGAACTTGTTATAATTGTAAATTTTCCATGATGTAAAAAGTCCATTATATCCTGAATTTTATTCATGATTTGAATAACATATATATCTATTATATATGTATTTTGAAACAGTATATATGTATTTGGAATAGTTTATAACATTTGGATATTTGAAAATAAAAATCAGAATTCATGGAGACAGTTAGTTGCATGTATGAATGAACGCTACTTTAATTTCATTTATTCATTTTTAATGGAATTAAAACTAAAAGAAAAATGGATATATTATATTTCTAGTATACTATCATATATTGTTCTATTAAATCCATCCTTTATATGTTCCATGTATGGAATGAATGAGTCATACCACTTTGAGGGAGCGATAGTCTGAATTTCTTCCAATTAAATTATAATATTTACCCATTATGGAAACTATAATGTTATTCATTTATTGAAATATATATATAATCATATGTACAATATAAATATAGTTTATATCACATATAAAAGCAAATCTATCATAATTTTCACTATTAGATGTGGTAAGAGATAATTGAATAATCATCGTTTCGTGAGGTAGAAGTTCGTCGTCCACAGAAACAGTATGTATGTACCCATTAGATAGAGATGTGTGTAAGTGTAGTTTCAGTACATATCAGAAAAACATACTAGTGTATATTGGATACTGTTTTTCTTATGTAAAAAATGAATAAGAAGAGAATAGGGAGTGGAGAGGGAAAATAAATGCAAATAGCTTGAGAGAAGAGGTTACCTATAAATTGGGTAACTGCCTTTGGTTTCAACCAAAATGGCTTATTAAATTTCCTTATTCCTATGGTAAGGATTTTAGGAGGAATAAAGGTAGTTGGGGGCTTATTTGGGCAGTTTTTGGATGAGGCAAGGGGCATTGAGAGGTATGAATAATGGATATAGGTGATGGCCTTTATAAGGTGGATGATGTGATCTTTATAAAGGATTGAAAGAAATATTTTATTATTAAATTATTTTCTATTTAAAAAGGTCCATGAATGATTAAATTTGATGATAAGATGACTAATGATAGATCTAAAATCATCAAAGAAGAATTTTATAGGTTTTGGATATTTTTCTATCCTTATCTTTTACCATTAACCCTCTATTAACTAATTTGACTCTTACCCTATCTTTTTTTATATTCATACTATATTGTCATTATAGTTACCATATAATGCCAATAGAACCAAAAGAATTTAATTAATTATATGTAAACCCTTATCTATGTAATTTTATTGAATAATAGGCTTTTAGGATTATTATATCATTAAAATAAATAATATTTATTTTAAAAATACATTAATGTCAATTTTTTTAATATTCATAGCATGACTATTTAAAAATCCATAATAACTATATTTTTACAAAAACAAACATCATTAATTAAATGATAACAAGCCATAATCAGCCATAAAATACGTTTATTACATAAAATGATTCAAAATAATTTTATTTCAACATTTATAATATCATCTATTAAAACTATTCATTTATAACGCTATCACTACATCATCATTATGTTAAAAAAATTATTTATTCAATCAGTAAAAATTATAAATAAAATACCATGATGTGGTAAATCCTTATAGATTTCAATTTAATATTTATAGATGAAAGCATAACTTATATAATCCAATATAAAAATGTTTTATTAAATGATATATGTTTATGTTATTTTTGTTTTTACATTATATTAATTAATATAAAGTGTCATTATCAAACCCACGATTCACCATAGGGGACCAAAATATATCCAAGGATTACCATGGTCAGAAATATCTCATCGAATAGGGTTAGGGCATATGTAAGTGTAATTTATGATTATTATTCAATTATTTTTTACCCTTATTTACTAGATTTACCCTCTAACCATGGAAAATAAAACATTTACTAAAGTTACTATTCATAATGTTTGAAAATAAAATTAACCTAATTACATAATTTGGACCTCCTAATTACAAATACGGAATCCGATTTTCCAAATCCAAAACACAGAAGTTACAGAAATTAATTTATAATTAAATCAAGTTCTCAAAACCCAAAAACGTGTTTTTATAAGTAAAAACAATCATAATATTGATATGTGTTTATGTACAATATAAGAGTAAAATGAAATACAATGAAAAATTTTATATTAAATGGTAACAATATAACTATATAAATAAATTATATGAAATGACAGTTTAAAATTAAAATGCAGTATTTTTCATTATTTCCTAAAAAATGAATTTTATTTGAAAAATACAAAAATTTTACTCAATGTAAATTTTGATGCCCCGATTATAAATAATAATTTTGATTTTTCAAATAGAGCATATAAAAATGACAAATAAACTAATCTAAAAAGGGTCCTGTATTAAAATGTAGTAAAAGGGCCTTTTAAAGAATGTTATAGTTTTTCATTATTAAAATAGTATTCATTATAATTTTAGGCCTCTAAAATTTGTTGAATAAATGTAAATACATTTAACGAACACGTAAAATCACATTCTAGTTATTTTTTTCATTTTTTCCAACACAACGTCTGGGAATTAACTAAAATTTAATATAATATTATCAATATCTTATTTTTTTATAACACAATGTTGCGTACAACATTAGATTTTGGAGAAATCTGTTGTTTCATGTTGATTACAATATCAAACATAGAATCCACATTAAATTAAAAATAATATGTAATTAAAAAAATATTAATAAATATGAAAATTTCATATTTTTTATTTACTAGGGATATTACAATTAATTATGAGACTTATCTTCTTATCATGTTGAATGGGTTATTGAAAAAGAATGAATTGGATTTTCATCATTAAAAAAATCAGATAAAAAAGTGGATAAAGGATTTGAATTCAATATTAGAAATTAGTAAATTTTTTAAGTCGTGTGATAATTAAAAATGGTAACCAAAATCATATGTAAAAGATGATATGAAAACTTAATGTTTTAGTGAAATCTGTCTTGACGCCCTCCCCACAAGTGTACCCCTACTGGTTTGGTAATGTGATAAAAGAGATAATGACCCCCTAGGTCCCACCTCTAGTAGGCCCCAGGTTGGCGACAAGCACCGAGGCTATGATAAACACACAATTGAGAGGCATTACCCTCTAAGAGAACACATGCGGATGAGAGAGATAAGATAGAAACCAATCAATTACAACTGAGACAACAATATAACGAAATACCAAGTACACATATGAAATTTTAGGGGAATGTACTACAATTTGGAAGGTGAAAACTAAAAGAACCCAAAAGAAAGTAAAAACAGAAACAGCCACAAGCCCAAATAGCTCATGCAACCCCAAGCTAGTAGAAACTGGATAGATCTCCTACCTACTCCAAGTGACCTGAAAGCAGTTTATATATACATAGGGTGAGTTTAACAGTATAACTCAGTAGGATCATCCCCGAAGAATCTCGTGCAAAATTAATGAAATCATGCTAAAGAACATTGAACATCAAGTGAAACTAACTCATCATCTAAACAGGAATACTAAGTTCCCAACCACACCATGGCTACTCTTAGCAAGTAACACATACACGAATATATCATATAATAAATAATATCAAGGGTACCCCACTACTACTTCCCCACTGGTTTGCCGCTTTTCCCCAATGTCGCACGTCCTAAGCATCTCTCTCCAAAAATGCTTGCTTGCAGACACCTAGGCGAAGCACCACAATATGCACCTCGTTCCCCACAAAGGCTTGCCCGCAGAAACCTTGGCGAAACAACACACCATCCTCACTACCAAAAGTAACCAGGTAGTTTCCGGGAGCCACCACAGCTCACATAACGTGTATCATACGTCAAGTATTATACCTCAAGCATTTACAACCCACACACCGAGTAAGGATCCTCAAGCCATCACAGACTATACACGTTACACTTATAGTAGTCCATATGATACAATATCTAGAATATATGTATTAGAATAACCACAAGCCATTACAGCCCTCTACACACATATATGTGGAAAACTAACCAATGTGCCTATCAGCACAGGTAACTACCAAGAGAAGAGAGTAGTGCCAAAGGGGGGTAGTCAGCCATTCATCCTCCCACCATAATTTTAGGGAAAACACCCCCAAGGGCTTAAAATACCTAGGGTGTCAGTTTCCCTTACTGACTCGGTGGAGTAGCATATAAAAACACAAAAGTATAGGATATATATAACTCAAAACCACTCTATGGGCATAACCTAGTCTTAGACACAACTATAGCTTACGTCTCTCGGACTGCGGGCTACTACATCTAAGACTATGTATTCTATAAGCACACTACCATTTAAATAACTTTATTAGATTACAACATTCACCATCTATTAGTTCATGTTTACGTTAATTAATTCACTAAACATTAATTAATCCTGAAAAATTTCACATTAAAGTCCTTTTGCATCACACCCAAAATCAATTGTCCCTACAAAAGTACAACCACATCTATATGTTCCTGAAAACTCCAACCCCCTGGGTTGGCATCATTTATTCAATTATTCATTATTGAATTACATTCCCATATTCCCAGGAATTCTAGAAAAACATTCTATGCTACTAAACACAAGGGGGTCAACGCAGTGAGTAGATGTACTACCCATCAAGTCTTTTCCAACTATAGAAAGAGCATAGACCCATTCCCCATTGAGAAGATAATCACGGAAAGAACATGGAATACCCCACGTGTCTTCGCCTCTTATGGGGAAAGGTTAAGCAAGACCAGCTGCCTTGAGCAGTGGGGAAAAGTAAAGCAACTAAAAAACCAAAGAACCATCAAGCAGCCATCAATCACTTCCATCTCATTCCATCAACCTCATTGTCCTCCCTAACACCCACATACATAAATTGATGCATCTCTCCACTCTAGGCATCATCCATTGCTACAACCAAATAGGGCTCAATGCCACCACATATCATGACAACCATCCAAGATCATATCACATCACAAGTAGCAGGAAAGAAAACATCGCATCAATTAGGCTCTTGGAACATTAACAATGAAGAGGGTAACTCAAAACCCTTCAAGGAATTATTAAACAGTCAAATTCTTTTATATATCTTGAATTAAAAGGTTTATAAATTGTTGGTTCCAATATCCGGAAACCTAACCAGTAAGCTATCACATAAGATTAAATATTCTTACTACGCCAATTTTATTAACATCAAATTGCAAAAAGAACCGGATTCATTTTCAAGCCTCATTATCTTTAGCCTAAAAATTATCAATTAATCTAGGTTTACGTTCTTTACCGATTTTTCATCAGGAACAAATATCTAAGAAACGCTAGCATAGATTTCACACTATCTTGCAAAACAATATGCAACAACATACGATCGATAACAATTTATTTATCCAGTTAAAATATTTATTAAGTCAATTCCATTTGTCATCCAGGGGGATTAAACATGCTAACAGTACAGTTGCACGTAATAGAATGAGAAGCAAATAATCCCCTACCTCAAGGGGTTTTGACGAAAACCCCAAAAAACGAAGAACGCACAAGAACTCCATGTTGATTCTCTAGAATCCTACTTAGATCTCTTCTCCTAGCCTAATCAATTCCAAAACTCATCATATTTGGAATCCACACACTTACATCTACCCATAACGGGCGTAAATATATGAATCTGAGGGAAGAGGAGAAGTAGATCCATGTGGATCTATGAAACCCAACAAGAACGATCATGAAAGATCACATTCCTCATGAAACTGGCTTCGATTCTCCAAGAGAAGCCTTCATATTGCCTCTAAAACACTTGGGAGGGGTCCTCCTACCTTCAAGGGAGGGTAATCCCAGGTTATGGACACATAGGATCTTAAAAGAGAAAGTTAGAGGCGAAACGTTTGAGTTCCACAATTTTAGGATGTAATTAATGTGCCTACACATTTAGTCTGTGCGGGGTGACAAACTTTGCGCTAACCATGAATTAGCTTCTGCATCGACCACCCCTCTCGCACTGTTTGGCTTCATGGTAAGACAAACCATCCGCCTCCCGTGTGGAAGCTACTACCTCCAAGACCAACCTGGCATGGTTTGGCTGAACGTTTTACACAAACTGTGCACCGCCCATGCAAAATCTACTGCCCTATATTTTTTCTTTAAAATACCATCTGATCTCACCCCCAAGTCACCTTGACCTCCCAGAACACCTCTAACAACACATTTCTATAATGTAATAGACTGGATAGGTATGGGCCATTATATTATATACCTCCCAAAAAATTCTCATCCTCGAGAATCCAAAACCCATCTAAAGAGAAAACGAAACAGGGTCTGAACAACAACCCATCAAGATACCTCTCAAAAATGAACAAGCCACAAAAGAAAAAATGGTAACCATCTCCTAAACATGAATGATTAATAACCACTAAAGCTTAATCGATACATGTAAACAATTAAACAACAAAAAACTCTAGGTACTGAGCACGTATCTGTGACTCAGGTTCCCAGGTACTCTCCTCCATGCCACCATGTCCCACAAGACACGAACTAAGGGTATAGAACACCCGTGCAACGCCTTATCCTTTAGGTCTTGGATCTCCATAGGTCACTCCTCAAAAGTTTCATCATCATTAACATCGATCACTCCCCAATCGATGATGTGAGTGTCGTCCTGAAGATAACGATAGAGCTGTGATACATTGAAAACATCATGTATCCAACTCATCTGTGGGGGAAGTGCTACTCGTTACTCCACAGCTCCAACATGAGCTAACACCTTGAAAGGCCCCACAAACCGGGGATAATGCTCACTTCCACGACCAAACCTCCACTACCCACGACTGGGAGTCACCTTCAGAAACACATGATCCCCAACATTAAACTCTAAGTGTCTCCTTATTTGATAGACTTATGACTTTTGATGAACTTGTGCAGTCTTCGTCCACTCACAAATCACCTGTACCATCTATGTTGTATTCTACACTGTTTCCGGTCCGAGAATTTCTAACTCTCCGACCCCAGTCCAGCATAATGAAGAATGGAAAGGTTGACCATACAAGGCTTCAAATGGAGCCATACCCATGGTGGAGTGAGAATTATTATTGTAAGAGAACTCCACAAAGGGTAAGTGCCTCATCCATGATCCTCCAAAATCAAGAACACAAGATCGTAACATATCATTAGTAGTCTGGATGGTTCGCTCTGTCTGGCCATCCGTTTGAGGAAGAAAAGAAGTGCTAAGGCATGGTTGAGATCCGAAAGCATGTTGGAGACCTCTCCACACCCAAGAGGTAAAACAAAGATCTCGATCAGAAATGATCATCCTAGGTACTCCATTATGTCTCACCACCTCCTCTAGAAATTTCATCAACAAAACATCCATAGAGTTTGGCTCCTTGATCGCTATGAAGTTGGACGATTTTGTTAAACAATCCACTACCACCAAAATAGAATCATGACCTCCTGGAGCTCGAGGTAAACCAGTAACAATGTCAACTGAGATGTCCTCCCACTTGCACGGAAGAATCTCTAATTTCTGGAGAAGTCCACCAGGAACACAGTGTTCGGCCTTCACCTTTTGGTAGACTAAACATCGAGACAGAAACTCTGCAACCGGATGCTTCATCCCAGGACACCAAAATTGGCTCCTCAAGGATCTGTACAACTTTGTCATGCCATGATGTATTTCTGAGGGAGAACTATGGACCTCTCTGAAAACTGTTTTGCGCATCTTCAAGGGAACAAAAATCCTTCTATGAGACAACACTCCGTGTTGTTAATCCTCTGACCTACCATCATGGGACTCACCACAAAAAACATAGTCTCTCCAAACTTCTACCTCTATACCTTCAAACTGGGACTCTTCTACATTCTGAATTAGGGATGAATGTATCGTCATATGAAAGAGACAGCCTCAACCCACAAATTCTCCCATATCAAGATGAACTGATTATAGTTCTTCTATTACTCTATAGGAATCACTGAATTCACACACAACATCACTATGTGACTTTTGGATCAGTGCATCACCCACAACATTCCCCTTTCTAGGTGTATAAAATATTTCGAAGTCATATTGCTGCTAGAACTCCCTCCACCGACGCAGTCGTAAGTCCAAGTCATACTGGGAGAAAACATACCTCAAAATCTTATGATTAGTGAAAACCAAAAAGTGCTCATAAATGATGTAATGTCTCCAAAACATCAGAGAAAACACCCCGGATGCTAAATCAATATCATGGGTGGCATGGTTGCATTCATGGGAACGTAACTATAGAGACCCATAAGAAACAACTAACCTCTGCTACATGGGAACATACCCTAACCCCAGATGTGAAGCATCACATATAACATCATATTTAACTCATTCAGCTGGAAGACAAAGTACTGGAGCACTTACTAACTTCTTATTTAGATACTCGAAAGATTCCTGACACTAGTCAGCCCATATGAATGCCTGATCCTTCCTGGTCAAAGCTATTAGAGGGGTTGCAACTTGTGAGAAATTGGCTACAATCCTCTAGTAGTAGCCTGCAGGACTAAGGAAACATCGAACCTCTGACACTGTCATGGGGACTTCCCAAGACCCAACTAATTCTTTCTTCGATAGATCCACAACTACTCACTGTTGGGACACAACATGCCCCAAGAAATGGACATCTCGAGCCCAAAACTCACAATTCGACAACTTCCCAAACAGATGATGTTGATGAAGGACTCCCAAGATGGCTCGTAGATGCTCTGCATGATGCTCTTCATATGAGGAGTACACAAGGATGTTATCGATGAATACAACCACAAACAAGTATAGGAACTCACAAAACACAGCATTCATCAATTCAATGAGTACATATGGAGCATTTGTCACGCTAAAGGTCATTACAACGAACTCATAATGCCCATGATGACAAAGAAAAGTAGTCTTCTGGATATCCTCTCCCTTCACATGCATCTGATGGTATCCTGACCGCAAGTCGATATTTTAGAACCAACATGAACCCCTTAGTTGATTAAATAAGTAATCAATCCGCAGATGAGGATAGAAATTCTTTATTTTCTCTTTGTTTAAGCGACGATAATCGACACGCATCCCCAAACTGCCGTCAGACTTTTTGATGAATGAAACTGGTGCACCCCACGGTGACACACTTGTCCAAACAAAACTGCACTATAACAGACCATCAAGTTGTATACATATCCCTCATAACTCATAAGGTTCCATCCTATATGGAGACATAGAGATATGAGATACTCTTGGCTATAGCTCGATCCCAAACATGATCTCTCGTTTGGGGGGAAATGCTACAACCTCTTCTGGAAAGACATCAGGGTACTCCTCTATGTCCTGAGGAAATACAAACTGCTGAACCCATGAAGAACCCAAAATCATATTAGCCATCATGGACAATAAGGATGGAACACGCTTACGACCCATCCAAGGATCTCACTCACAAACAAACACCACTTTCTCTCCATCCACACCATGGAAAACAACCTTCTTCCTGATGTAATCCACGATAGCCTTCACCAAATACATCCAATCCATGCCGAGGATGACATCATATGGTTGTATTTGTAAACATAGGAAATCTCTGCAAGAGAAGTGTTTCCCCAACAGTAGGTCATAGTCACTACATACTTCAAACAAGTTAGCTTGACCTCCAACTGGCGTAGTCAATGCCAAGGGAACTAGAAGCCTCTCTATCTCAAGTCCCAAAGCATGGAAAATGCTTGGGGATATGAAGGAGTGTGTCATTCCTGAGTCAAAAAAGGCATACACCAATGTAGAAAACAAGAGAAGGGTAACTCGAATGATATCTGGATCACCTGGGGGTGGGCATGCTAGAAAATGAAGCTTACCTCAAAATCCTCCACAACCTCTTGGACCCTGATGATGATGACCACCACTAATGCACTCTTATCTATGATTATGGAGAGCGTCATGGGGCTATCCTCTACCTTCCCCTTCTACCCTCTGCTGATCAAAAGCTAGTGCAACCGGCTGCTGCTGCCTTGGCTGGAACTACCTCAAGAGAGGAACCTGAAGCGTAACACCCGGTGCATGATGACTACTCTAACTCTAGGGAAATGAGATGCGAAGGGCAGGGACCTAACCCCAGCTAAACGGAAACACTTCTACCCTAAAAACCAGAAACCCCAGAATACATCTCTACTTCATGGGGGATCATGACGATCCCCCTCTCATGATGATTCGATCCTGAAAAAAGCCCTCTTCAAAACCTTTGACCTCACCAGAACCTCAAGATATGTCTTCAGCATAAATGGGATGACCTGCCTTGGATCTCTGAATGCAGAGACTCCTCGAAATGCTTCACCATGTCCTCCTCATCTGGTAACAGGTCTGAAGCTTACCCTAAACAGATCCTGAAACAGATTCCAAAATCTCAAACACTGGAGCTCCCCTATCGAAGGTTAAGAAGCTCCTGGTGACTATAAGCCTTCACAGTCGAAGAAAGGAACTTGACTCTAAACTTGTCTTGGAGCTCCTCCAAAGAGATCTCTGACTCCTCATGGTCCCTGAGGTACATGGACCACCACTGCCTTGCTGCTTCATGTAGCATCGTCACAGCTAAGGACACCTAGTGCTCCTTCCGAGCATGGATCAAACTAAAGCCTATCTCAACCTCCTCCAACTAGTCTTACGTGCCGAAACAGAGCCCTCATACTTCTATAGACTCTGGCGCTGAAACTCTCGGAGTGTCTTCCTCCAAGTTTCTTCATAGTCAAACTCTACCTTGAGATGATCTACTGGAATAGCTTGCTGGACATTTTCTGTGCAAACGAGGATGTCAACCTGGAGCCATACCTGTAAAATAACAACCTCTAGAGTTCCTAAACCAGGAATATTGGAGACTCAACATTAATTAATCATTTGTTTTCATTTATTTATTTTAGGATAACCTATCCCAATGTTTACCCACTCAAACAAATGAACAAAGAAGAATGATGCATGATCCATTCCTAGGTCTCTACCCTGCAACCAGTATCACCTTCTTTGGTAGCCATTTTAAACTTAAAGGTCTGTACATCAGATCATAGCGGGGCCCGGATAGTCTACGTCTCAGCCTGTCTCCAGTGTTTACCAGACTTTCTAAACATTAATGACATTGTTTCCCTACCAACCCATGCAACCTCACATGTGCCTAACTCCAAACTCCATCATTACTATCTACCAGACCTTTGATACCACTATGTCATGACCCCCTCCCCACAAAGTGTACCCCTCATGGGTTGGCAATGTGAGAAGGGAGATAATGACCCCCTAGTCCCACCTCCAGTAGGCCCCAGCTTGGCGACTAGCACCGAGGTTATGATAAACACACAAATTGAAGGAATTACCCACTATGAGAACACATACAGAAGAGAGAGATAAGATAGACTGCAATAAAATCCAACTCAGATTAGAATATAACTAAAACCCCTATACACATATGAAATGTCAGGAAAAAGTACTATAACTAGAAGGGGAAAACAACAAGTACCCAAAAGAATGTAAAAACAGCAGAAACCACAAGCCCGAACAGCTCCTGCAACCCCAAGCTATTAGAAACCAGCTTGATCTCCCACCTGCTCCAAGTGACCTGAAAATAGTTTATATATACATAGGGTGAGTATAATAGTATATTAAGTAGGATCCTCCCCAAAGTATCTCATGAAAAAAGTAAACAAAGCATACTAAATCATATTGAACTACAAGTGAAACTAACTCATCACCGAAACAGGTTTACTATGTAACGCCCCGACCCCAGCTGCCCAGAGTCGGTGCATTAATTACGTAACATTGGCATGATCACAAGAAAGATCAAATCCTGAAAGACCGATTAGTTTAGTAGCCTTGGAAACACCAGATATATTCATAAGTTTTACATTACATCATAAAATGAAAAACTACTACAACAACATAATGTTTCCAACATCCACACTATAAACCCATAATATCCCTGCAAGTCAATCATAATTTACTTCTTCACTACCTGGGAAAAATAAAACATAAAAAAGGGGTGAGCTCAAATGCCCAGTAAGGATACCAATATAGCGGAACATTCAAAATAAGCATAAACATTTAAGGCAATGAATTACTAAAACAAAAGCCTTTTAAAAATTGAACTTCAACATAGTATGGCAAAAGTAAAATGAAATAATGCCATTTACTTGTTCACATGGATATTCTACTAATCGAATAATCACATGAAATATCAATAACCACTTTCATAATGTTGGAATGCATAATTCCAAACGTTAATTTCATTGTCTAGGCCTCATCCCAAGACCTAGGGGTTACTTCTAACCGGAACCCAACCCGGAGTGCCTCTAATATCCGGACACCAACCCGGAGTGCCTCTAATAACCGGACACCAACCCGGAGTGCCTCTAATAACCGGACACCAACCCGGAGGGCATACTTTTACCAGTCCCTAACCTGGAGGGCTTACTTTAACCAGTCCCCAACCTGGAGGGCTTACTTTTACCGGTCCCCAACCCGGAACATACTTGTTTAGCACATTCATCTGAAGAAAAGTTTGAAATATAACATAAACATTCGGGTTAAAACTAGCATACGAAATGTCAATAGTTTCACCATAAACTATGAATAGCACATCCACATTCAAACATATCACAAAACCTTCAATACAATATAGAAGTTTTGTATTATAATAAATCAACTTCAAATAATCTTAAAATCCATCAAAGGATGTTGACATAGATGAAATCAAAATTCTTTTAAAAGAAGTATCTCCTTTTATTTTGAAATCATTTAAGATCCATATAAAATAAAACATTTTCTTTGAAAATATTCTTATAATCTTGTAGGGAAAGCTTCGACTATTTTATAACGGCGGAAAATAACCGCACCCGCCGTATAAGTTAAAAAAAACATTCTTACCTCAATTCTGTCGAAAAGGTTAAAAAGGACCTTGTTTTGAAAACGACGGAAAGATTCCTTTATAAACCTCTTATAAAAAGTCAAACAAGGGTATAAATGACTTTAACCCATATTCTTGTAAATAGTAAAAATGTTTTGAAATACATTTCGAAGAAACATGGATGTGGATGATAAAGAGATCCCAGTAGATTATTACGTATAATACAACCTCGGATAATGAAGAGATTGTGAAATAACCCTTACCTTGTACTTTTCCTTGGTTGGGGTAGGTTAACCTCCTGTCTAATGGTGAAATAATTGTTATTAAATTATACAAGAATCATATATATTAATATGATATCATATATGATCTTTTAACATTGATTTGTTAATAATATCTTAGAATTATCGTCGTTTCGGGTGTTAACTTACTCATTTTCTTTTATATGTTTTGTTACATAAGTCATGTTTGTTGTATATTATTCATATCCAGAATGATATCAAGTCCTTAAACATCATTTTTAAATCATTAAATGATAATTATACTTGAATGGATACGATGGAGAATGAATCTCATCGCGTTCGTGGAGACGGTAGTCCGTACGTACGCACGAACGCTACTTCCATTTAATTTTTATTTTAAAAGAATCGAATCCAAATGATACATAGGTATATTACTATTCCAGTATAATATAATATTTTATATATGTTACTTAAGTTCATTAACACCATCCTTTATACGTTCCAAGTGTGGTATGAACGAGTCATATCATTTTAAGGGGGCGGTAGTCCGCACTTCCTCAAATGAAATTATCGTATGTATATACAACATGAAACGAATAATGGTATG
This sequence comes from Viscum album, assembly GCA_963277665.1. Lineage (NCBI taxonomy): Eukaryota > Viridiplantae > Streptophyta > Magnoliopsida > Santalales > Viscaceae > Viscum > Viscum album. Next base: position 1,531,926,141 of record OY728151.1, read on the forward strand.
AAATAAAATGGAATTACAGAAGATTATATATAAAATATATATCATTAATATCATATTTAATTACAGTTCCATCATAATGGCCACCATGAGAGGTGGTATGATGTATTTGAACAATCATCGTTTCGTGAGGCGTTAGTTTGCCATCCACAGAAACATTATGTTCATCATCCATTAGATGGAGTTGTGTGTATGTGTAGTTTGAATCCTTCTTATAACAACATCCTAGTATATTTAGGATACTGTTGTTGTTACAAAAGAAAGGAAATAAAAAGATTTATGGGGTTGGAGAAGCAAAATAAATGAAAATAATTTAAGAGAAATCGTTGCCTTTAATTTAGGTAACTCACTTTGGTTGGAACCAAAGGACTTCTTGAAATGCTTTCTTCCTAAGGGGAATCTTCAAGGAGGAGGAGAGGGATGTGGGGAGCTTAGTTGGGCAGAGTTTGGACGAGCCAAGTGGCTTGAGAGGTGTGAAGAAATGAGAAGGAGGAGTGCCCTTTTATAAGAGGGGTGAGGGGCACCTTTGGAAAAGCTAGAAATATTAATTTATAATAAATTCATATTCGGTTTCTAATGGCTCAAAAGTTGACTATTCAAAGGTTAAGGTGGGGATAGGTCGAAAGCCACTCAACCAATAGAATTTAGACAGGTTTGGGTACTTATATTAACCTTATCTTTAAGTATTAACTCTAAGTTAATTAGTTTTACTTTTACAATGTCTCTTTGTATTTTTATATAATATGGTTAATAAACTTACTATATACATCCAAGAGACCCCCAAGTGGTCCATTAATGAGGAACCTATCATAATATAAGTCTCTTGGCCGAACCTTAGATTTTTAGGAATTTAATATCAATTAATAATATAATATGTGTTTTAAGAACTCTTTTATGTCAATTTTGACACTATTCAATAGTTGATTTTTGTGAAACTCCTAACAGATTGATTACTTCGAACAAAGTCAATTAAATAAATCCTAATATATCATATTATCATAGAAAATTAGTTTAATTCATTAAAAGTTTCATATTATAATTATTTGGGTATTTATAAGATCAATTATTTTAATTTTTCACTATTTTAGTAATTACTTCATCATCATTGTGTCATAAATAACATAAATTATTTAATGTCTAAAAATTATAAATAAAATATCATTATGTAGGAAATCTTTTTATCTTTCTAATGAATATTTATAATCGAAAATCCAACATGTATAACCCTATGTAAAAATTGTTCTTCTAAAAGATGTAAGCTTATGCCATTTTTATTTTTATTTTAACTTTATTAATATAATGTGTCATTATCACTTACAAGTGGATCCATGGGGTCCCAAAATAGACCCAAAGATGCCCATGGTCGACCATGTATCAACCAATAGGGTTAAGACACGTTTTAGGGTAATTTAGTATTATTATAATATTATTTTTTTAACCCTTATTTACCGGATTTACCCTTTAACCATGGTAAATAAAATATTTACCACAGTAACTTTTCAAAATGTCTAAAAATAAAAGTTACCTATTTACACAATTTGAACATCCTGATTCCAAATATGGAATCCATTTTCCTAAATTCAAAACACAGAAGTGGCAGAAATTAATTTAAAATTAATTCCCGCTGTCAAAACAAAAAGCGTGTTTTTAAGAGATAATAACTATCAAAAGATTGACACTTGTTTATGTTCGGTTTAATTGTAAAATTATGTACAATGACCAACATTATATTAAATGGTAAAAATATATTCTAAATATACTTTAAAACCACTCAAATTCACAATTTATCACTATTAATTATTTTTATTAAAAAAGTTGTTTTTAATTAAAATTTAGTAATTTTCACTATTCATCAAAATATGAAAGTTATCCGAAAAGTACCAAAATTTAACCCTAGGCTAATTTCGATATTCTGAATCCAAAAATGAAGTCCATTTTGAAATATAAAATATATATGATTTCAAAAAGTAGGTATTACTCTTCATAACAGCTAGTTTGATTGGTTACGGTGTGTTAGAACTCGAAGTTGCGTACAACACACGCTACTGTTTTATTCAAAGGAAAGCGTACCGTGGAAGCTTGGGATGTTTCATTTTAAATTTTTTGATGTCTCCATTTAGTCAAAAAGTTTAAAATATTGTATTTAAAAAGGTTTCACTATCAAAAGTTGATAAAAGTGCAATACTGAAAATGAATCTGTTCTTGCATTATGACTAAGAAACTCATAATATGGATTCTAAAATTATAAGGATTATATAAAGTTTAAAATTTAGTTAATACTATTCATGACCTCTTTTAATGGATTTTTTTTTTGGTAAGTCATGGTGCAATTGAACTCAGTGTTGCGTGTAGTGCAAGTTATTGAATTATTTTCAAGAAATAACACACTATGAAATCTTGGGGTGTTACATTCTCCCCTCCTTCAATAAATTGCGTCCTCGCAATTTGAAATTGTTCTTCGAAAATAAAAGGTTGGAAATAGAAAATATCTTTGTGGGAAAACCCACATCGGAAATTGGGTTACTAAAATTTAGTCTTAATATGAGGAAAAGAGAAATGAAAGGGTCACCACCAAATTATGATCTCGATTAGGAGAACATTGGTGGCAATTAGAGACATATAATTGGAGGAAAAACGTAAATATTTATAGGTAGTGATTGAGGTCATCAATCACAAACAAGTGTAAAATTGAGGTCCTTAAACTCATCAATCTATGATGATTTGAAATACCATCGGTTCAACAAAACATAGGGTATTGGGATAACACATTTTTGACGTTTCAAAATATCTTAGTTGAAATCCCACATCGAAAAATGAATTAATGAGGCCTCTATTTAAAATAAATAGTGGAAAGTATGAAGATTACCGAAAATAACACATACTAAGGTTCCATGTAGGAAAATATGGATATGGAGGAGAAATCTAACCATCAATTATCTGATGGAGAGTGGTAGAGAACATGGCTATGAAAAGGCCAACAATCCTAAAGCCATAAATTAGTGATGATTTAAGGTACCATCTAGGACAACATTTTTGTTCTAAGTTCCTTTTATTAATGTTGAGGAATTTATTTATGAGTTTGTCTAAGATCATAAGGAGATATCCTTACTTTATAATTAGAGTTTTATCTAATAATGAATTTCTACCACAAACTCATCTTTCACTCTAAGAGATAATAGAACGTAAAAAAAAATTTATACAGGGTTCCAAAATAAATGAATTTATAATTCATATACCAGATCTTTTAATAAAAACTAAATTATTTAATCCAGGACATCTCGTGGGCCAGTGGTAGGTGATACACCCTTGTCGCCCTTCAGTTGCGGGTTCAAGTCTCGCAGCCTTGCCGGACGCGACGGGTTACCTCCCATCCTCCGGGTTTTCCTTTTATGGTAATCCAAAATAATCCAAACTAGAACTATCCAAAATACTTCTATCCAGACTCACAGTCCAACATTTATAAGTAAGGTAAACATAATGTAGAACCTTTTTACCCCGTAATATCATATGAATACCTTCATCATGTATTCATTTAATACACTGAAACATCCTAAATTACCATATTCCTTATTGATTACATTCATGCTCCCTTATTCCATATAGAAAGCTGGATATACTTCATTAATCCAAAAATGTTTTAAACCCCAAAAATGATGGAATATACAAATCATTAATCAGTTCGAAGGTAGTCAAGAAGATCCAATATATTTTATCCAAAACAATCATGTATTATTCCAAAATCAATACTTCGGTATCAGAACTATATTATGGTTTATCATTCTCTCAACCATATATTTTCCAAAAATTTATCCTGCTATTGAGTCACTTTTCTTTGTTCCACATAATCTCAAGTCCTTAATGAAATAGTACTGCAGTACAATCCTTATATACTCCATAATTATTATTACAAGTACATTGTTGATACAACACTCAATTGACATAATCAACATAAGAACTCTAATCATTCCTCCTCATCTGTGGTAGTATCATAACTTGATTATTATCCAATAGCATCATTTGCGGCATAGTCTGATGACTGGGACATAGGTTCGCATAGTGTCCAAACTCCTTGCAAATGAAGCATTGTACATTTGAGACCATTTTCTCACCCTTGCAGTCACGTACTTTGTGCCCTTTTCCTCCACACTTATAACAAACTCTCATTCCTTTCAGGCAAGTTCCAGGGTGTTTCTTTCCACAGTTACCACATATGGGAAAATTATTCTTTTCCCTCTTCCCTTTATCCATCTTTCTCTCTTCCAGCCTTTTCTTCTCTTGCTTCCCTTCAAAGGCATAGGACTCAGTAAACTCTTTACTTATCTTATCAACACATGATATTATTTCTTCATATGATTATAATACACGGGTGACTATTTCTCTTATAAATTCTAGCTTAAGACCATGAAAGATATGATCCTTCCTTCTCTTTGAATCATGTGTATTTCTGGAGTTCTCATTCCTTCTACTGGGCGCCATTTCTAAACAATGGCATAAAATAGATCAGTTTATGAATCAAAATACATAATCCCATACTTATAAAACACTTGACATAAATTGAACTATTTATGGATATAATCCATAATCATAATAATGTTTTCTTTGAGGAAGTATATACTCATAATCCCTTCAAAATGATTTGTAAAGAAAATGAGAGTTATCCTAAGCATATCCCCCGGGAGTGTCGTAACCAAGAGTGCAGCAAGGCCCGTTGTCGTGCACCAGTTCCCGTTCGAGTCTAGCTCAAAGCGGTGTTTTCGGGTTTTACCCCTAGGTACATCTGTGCCAGAGCCGCCTCTACCTGCTCGTATCCAGACAGGGATGTATTGCTCGGAAAACTCACAAAATCTCTACAATACCAAAATTCTAGGAAGTTCTTCTATACTAATCCTCAAAGTTCATCTTAGGTCTACGTGCTCTAATCAGAGTTTATCTAAATCTAGCTTCCAAGGTTTGTACTAAACTTCCTCTGATACCAACTGTAACGCCCCGACCCCAGCTGCCCAGAGTCGGTGCATTAATTACGTAACATTGGCATGATCACAAGAAAGATCAAATCCCGAAAGACCGATTAGTTTAGTAGCCTTGGAAACACCAGATATATTCATAAGTTTTACATTACATCATAAAATGAAAAACTACTACAACAACATAATGTTTCCAACGTCCACACTATAAACCCATAATATCCCTGCAAGTCAATCATAATTTACTTCTTCACTACCTGGGAAAAATAAAACATAAAAAAGGGGTGAGCTCAAATGCCCAGTAAGGATACCAATATAGCGGAACATTCAAAATAAGCATAAACATTTAAGGCAATGAATTACTAAAACAAAAGCCTTTTAAAAATTGAACTTCAACATAGTATGGCAAAGGTAAAATGAAATAATGCCATTTACTTGTTCACATGGATATTCTACTAATCGAATAATCACATGAAATATCAATAACCACTTTCATAATGTTGGAATGCATAATTCCAAACGTTAATTTCATTGTCTAGGCCTCATCCCAAGACCTAGGGGTTACTTCTAACCGGAACCCAACCCGGAGTGCCTCTAATATCCGGACACCAACCCGGAGTGCCTCTAATAACCGGACACCAACCCGGAGTGCCTCTAATAACCGGACACCAACCCGGAGGGCATACTTTTACCAGTCCCTAACCTGGAGGGCTTACTTTAACCAGTCCCCAACCTGGAGGGCTTACTTTTACCGGTCCCCAACCCGGAACATACTTGTTTAGCACATTCATCTGAAGAAAAGTTTGAAATATAACATAAACATTCGGGTTAAAACTAGCATACGAAATGTCAATAGTTTCCCCATAAACTATGAATAGCACATCCACATTCAAACATATCACAAAACCTTCAATACAATATAGAAGTTTTGTATTATAATAAATCAACTTCAAATAATCTTAAAATCCATCAAAGGATGTTGACATAGATGAAATCAAAATTCTTTTAAAAGAAGTATCTCCTTTTATTTTGAAATCATTTAAGATCCATATAAAATAAAACATTTTCTTTGAAAATATTCTTATAATCTTGTAGGGAAAGCTTTGACGATTTTATAACGGCGGAAAATAACCGCACCCGCCGTATAAGTTAAAAAAAACATTCTTACCTCAATTCTGTCGAAAAGGTTAAAAAGGACCTTGTTTTGAAAACGACGGAAAGATTCCTTTATAAACCTCTTATAAAAAGTCAAAAAAGGGTATAAATGACTTTAACCCATATTCTTGTAAATAGTAAAAATGTTTTGAAATACATTTCGAAGAAACATGGATGTGGATGATAAAGAGATCCCAGTAGATTATTACGTATAATACAACCTCGGATAATGAAGAGATTGTGAAATAACCCTTACCTTGTACTTTTCCTTGGTTGGGGTAGGTTAACCTCCTGTATAATGGTGAAATAATTGTTATTAAATTATACAAGAATCATATATATTAATATGATATCATATATGATCTTTTAACATTGATTTGTTAATAATATCTTAGAATTATCGTCGTTTCGGGTGTTAACTTACTCATTTTCTTTTATATGTTTTGTTACATAAGTCATGTTTGTTGTATATTATTCATATCCAGAATGATATCAAGTCCTTAAACATCATTTTTAAATCATTAAATGATAATTATACTTGAATGGATACGATGGAGAATGAATCTCATCGCGTTCGTGGAGACGGTAGTCCGTACGTACGCACGAACGCTACTTCCATTTAATTTTTATTTTAAAAGAATCGAATCCAAATGATACATAGGTATATTACTATTCCAGTATAATATAATATTTTATATATGTTACTTAAGTTCATTAACACCATCTTTTATACGTTCCAAGTGTGGTATGAACGAGTCATATCATTTTAAGGGGGCGGTAGTCCGCACTTCCTCAAATGAAATTATCGTATGTATATACAACATGAAACGAATAATGGTATGAAATAAAATGGAATTACAGAAGATTATATATAAAATATATATCATTAATATCATATTTAATTACAGTTCCATCATAATGGCCACCATGAGAGGTGGTATGATGTATTTGAACAATCATCGTTTCGTGAGGCGTTAGTTTGCCATCCACAGAAACATTATGTTCATCATCCATTAGATGGAGTTGTGTGTATGTGTAGTTTGAATCCTTCTTATGACAACATCCTAGTATATTGAGGATACTGGTGTTGTTACAAAAGAAAGGAAATAAAAAGATTTATGGGGTTGGAGAAGCAAAATAAATGAAAATAATTTAAGAGAAATCGTTACCTTTAATTTAGGTAACTCACTTTGGTTGGAACCAAAGGACTTCTTGAAATGCTTTCTTCCTAAGGGGAATCTTCAAGGAGGAGGAGAGGGATGTGGGGATCTTAGTTGGGCAGAGTTTGGACGAGCCAAGTGGCTTTAGAGGTGTGAAGAAATGAGAAGGAGGAGTGCCCTTTTATAAGAGGGGTGAGGGGCACCTTTGGAAAAGCTAGAAATATTAATTTATAATAAATTCATATTCGGTTTCTAATGGCTCAAAAGTTGACTATTCAAAGGTTAAGGTGGGGATAGGTCGAAAACCACTCAACCAATAGAATTTAGACAGGTTTGGGTACTTATATTAACCTTATCTTTAAGTATTAACTCTAAGTTAATTAGTTTTACTTTTACAATGTCTCTTTGTATTTTTATATAATATGGTTAATAAACTTACTATATACATACAAGAGACCCCCAAGTGGTCCATTAATGAGGAACCTATCATAATATAAGTCTCTTGGCCGAACCTTAGATTTTTAGGAATTTAATATCAATTAATAATATAATATGTGTTTTAAGAACTCTTTTATGTCAATTTTGACACTATTCAATAGTTGATTTTTGTGAAACTCCTAACAGATTGATTACTTCGAACAAAGTCAATTAAATCAATCCTAATATATCATATTATCATAGAAAATTAGTTTAATTCATTAAAAGTTTCATATTATAATTATTTGGGTATTTATAAGATCAATTATTTTAATTTTTCACTATTTTAGTAATTACTTCATCATCATTGTGTCATAAATAAAATAAATTATTTAATGTCTAAAAATTATAAATAAAATATCATTATGTAGGAAATCTTTTTATCTTTCTAATGAATATTTATAATCGAAAATCCAACATGTATAACCCTATGTAAAAATTGTTCTTCTAAAAGATGTAAGCTTATGCCATTTTTATTTTTATTTTAACTTTATTAATATAATGTGTCATTATCACTTACAAGTGGATCCATGGGGTCCCAAAATAGACCCAAAGATGCCCATGGTCGACCATGTATCAACCAATAGGGTTAAGACACGTTTTAGGGTAATTTAGTATTATTATAATATTATTTGTTTAACCCTTATTTACCGGATTTACCCTTTAACCATGGTAAATAAAATATTTACCACAGTAACTTTTCAAAATGTCTAAAAATAAAAGTTACCTATTTACACAATTTGAACATCCTGATTCCAAATATGGAATCCATTTTCCTAAATTCAAAACACAGAAGTGGCAGAAATTAATTTAAAATTAATTCCCGCTGTCAAAACAAAAAGCGTGTTTTTAAGAGATAATAACTATCAAAAGATTGACACTTGTTTATGTTCGGTTTAATTGTAAAATTATGTACAATGACCAACATTATATTAAATGGTAAAAATATATTCTAAATATACTTTAAAACCACTCAAATTCACAATTTATCACTATTAATTATTTTTATTAAAAAAGTTGTTTTCAATTAAAATTTAGTAATTTTCACTATTCATCAAAATATGAAAGTTATCCGAAAAGTACCAAAATTTAACCCTAGGCTAATTTCGATATTCTGAATCCAAAAATGAAGTCCATTTTGAAATATAAAATATATATGATTTCAAAAAGTAGGTATTACTCTTCATAACAGCTAGTTTGATTGGTTACGGTGTGTTAGAACTCGAAGTTGCGTACAACACACGCTACTGTTTTATTCAAAGGAAAGCGTACCGTGGAAGCTTGGGATGTTTCATTTTAAATTTTTTGATGTCTCCATTTAGTCAAAAAGTTTAAAATATTGTATTTAAAAAGGTTTCACTATCAAAAGTTGATAAAAGTGCAATACTGAAAATGAATCTGTTCTTGCATTTTGACTATGAAACTCATAATATGGATTCTAAAATTATAAGGATTATATAAAGTTTAAAATTTAGTTAATACTATTCATGACCTCTTTTAATGGATTTTTTTTTGGTAAGTCATGGTGCAATTGAACTCAGTGTTGCGTGTAGTGCAAGTTATTGAATTATTTTCAAGAAATAACACACTATGAAATCTTGGGGTGTTACATACTAAGTTCCCAACCTCACCATGGCTACTCTCACCAAGTAATGCATACAAGAATATATCATATAATAACGAATATCAGGGGTACCCCGCTACTACTTCCCCAATTTTTTTCCGCTTTTCCCAAATGTCGCACATCCTAAGCATCTCTCTATAAAAAGGCTTGCCCGTAGACACCTGGGAGAAGCACAACAATATGCACCTTGTGCACCACAAAGGCTATCCTGGAGACACCTGGGCGATGTACCACACCATCCTCACAACCAAAAGTAACCAGGTAGTTTCTGGAAGCCACCATAGGTCGCATAATGTGTATCATACGTCGGGTATTATACCTAAAGCCATTGCAACCCATACAATGAGTAAAGATCCTCATGCCATCACAGCCTATACATATTACACCTATAGTAGTCCATAGGATTCTATATACAGAATATGTGTGTGTGAATGACCCGAATCCATTAAAGCCCTCTACAAACATATATGTGGAAAACTAACAAATATGACTACCGAAACAGGTAACTACCAAGAGAAGAGAGCAGGGCCAAATGGGGTAGTCAACCATTCATCCTCCCACCAGAATGTTGGGTAAAACATCCCCTCGGGATAAGAATTCCCAGGGTGTCAGTTTACCGTACTGACTGGGTGGAGTAGCGTATAGAAACACAAAAGTACATGATATATATAACTCACAACCACACTATGGGCATAACCTAGTCTTAGACACAAAAATAGCTAAGGTCTCTCAGACTTTGGGATGATACTTCTAAGACTACGTACCCTATAAGCTCACAACCATTTAAAGAACAATATTAGATTACTTCATTCCCATTTTATCAATTCCACTTTACGTTAAGTAATTATTTAATCTATAAATAATCATGAAAAATTACACATTAATGTCCATTTTCAACACACCCAAAATCCACTGTCCCTAAAAAAATATAACCTCATCAATATGTTCCTGTAAACTCCAACCCCATGGGTTAACACCATTTATTCAATTATTCATTATAGAATTACTTTCCCATATTTACAAGAAATCTAGAAAAACATTCTATGTTACTAAACACAAGGGGGATCAACACGGAGAGTTGATGTACTACCCGTAGAGCCTTTGCTTCCTATAGAGAGAGTGTAGACACATTACCCCTTGAGAAGCTAAACACGGAAAGCATGTGGAATACCCCATGTGTCAATACCACTTTCTGGAGAATGGTAAGAAAGACCAGCTGCCTTGAGCTATGGGTAATAGTAAAGAAGATAAACAACCAAAGAACCATCAGGCAGCCAACAGTCACCTCCATCCTATTTCATCAACCCCGGTGTCCTCCCCAACACCCACAAGGATAAACCGATGCATCTCACCACTCTAGGTGTCATCCACTACTACAACAAAAAGGGCTCCATGCCCCCACATATCACAACAACCATCCAAGATCACATCACAACACATACAGCAGGAAAGCAAACATCAGATCAATTGGGCTCTTGGCCCTTTAACAATCAAGTGGGTAACTCAGAACCCTTCAAATAATTATCAAATAATCAAATCCTTTAATCCATATTTAATTAACAGGTTTATAAATCGTTGGTTCAAATATCGGGAAACCTAACCAGTAAGCTATCAAAAAAAATTAGACATTCTTACTACGCCAATTTGATTAAAATCAAATTGCAACAAGACCCTGATCCGTTTTCATGCCACTTTATCTTTATCCCAAAAATTATCAATTAATCTTGGTTTACGTTCTTTACCAATTTTTCATCAAGAACAAACATCAAAGTAAAGAAATCATAAATATCACACTATATAGTAAAACAAAAGGCAATAATATAGGATCGATAAAAATTCCTTTATCCAGTTAAAATATTTTTTATGTAATTTCCATTTGACATCCAGTGGGATTAAACATGCTAACAATACAGTTGCACGTAAATGAAAGAGAAGCAACGAATCCCCTACCTCAAGGGTTTTTGTCAAAAACCCCAACAAACAAAGAACGCTCAAGAAAGCCGGGTTGATTCTCCAAAATCCTCCATTGATCTCATATCCTTGCAGGATCAAGACAATAACTCATCATATTTGGCATCCACAATATTATATCTATCCATAATGGGAATAGATCTATGAAAATGAGGGAAGGGGAGAAGTAGATCCAAGTGCATCTATGAAACCGAACCAGAACGATCAAGAAAGATCACATACCTCAAGAAACCGACTTTGATTCACCAAGAGAATCCTTCTGATTGCCTCCAAAATTCTTGTGAGGGGTTCTCCTACCATCAGTGGAGGTTAATCCTGAGGTATGGCCATAGAGGATCATAAACGAGCATGTTAGAGGCGAAACAGTTGAGATCAACAATTTTAGGACCTAATTTAATTTCTCGCATGGTCAGTCCTCACGGTTTGACAAACTGTGTGCTAACTACGCATTAGATACTGCCTCGACCACCCCACTCGCATGGTTTGGCTGCATGGTTAGACAGAATTTCTGCCTCCCGTGCAAAAGCTACTACCACCAAGACCAACCTTTCATGGTTTGGAAGCACGGTTTAGAAAAATAGTGCACCACCCTGCGAAAGTTATTGCCACATAGTTCTCCAAAAAAGTCCACCTGAACGCACCCCCCAAGTCACCTTGACCTCCCAGAACACCTCTAACACATCATTTCTACAATGTAAAAAACTAGAGAGGTCCAGGCCATTACAAAATCACTATTAAAAATATTTAATCCATTAAGTGAAATATTGTAGCTACATCAATTAATGATTCAAAATATGGAAATAAATTTATTATCAAAATGAGTATTAATTCTACTTCAATTAGAGAATATCAAATTTTAGAATGTGGATGTAATATGGTGATAAAAATTGATATTAATTTAACCACAAAAATATAACATAAATATTTACCAATTTCGTCACCATGTCAGAATATATCTGATAATGTAGAATCACAATGTTAGCCATTAACCCATTTCCTTGGCACACTCCAATAACTAGGAATATCCCACTATATAATAATTTTAGAACAACCCTGGGCCTAACCTATTATATTTGAATTATAGATGTAGAATGGACCATTACCACTATATAAGCAGTAAAATATTAAAACAAGATAAGCCTGATATATATGCATTACAACACAAAACTAAACCAAGAAAACTATATGAGCATTTAAACACGAACGTGGAGAAATCCCTCTATATATGAAATATAGTGTGAAACAAGTCCAATCCCACAATATTATAATTACACGATGAGTCAAAATACAATTTATAAAGGCAAAAACAACACAAAATAAAATCATAATTTACAATGGTCAATTTAGCTATTAACCATTTTCCTTTCAAAAACACTTGCATTCATCATTTTATATTTTTATATGTTATTATTCTAATTTTTATGATGGTATCATATCAATTTATTAGCAATGATTTTTTAAAACATGTAATCAATTTATAAGGTTAATCATTCACAAGCATTCACAAGAGGTCTCGTGTCCTGATAATTCATACATAATAAAATAAACAAATACACTATGTTATGAACCACTAAATACCCTCAACTTAATAGTGTATTGGTTCATGGTTTGGATCCCCATACGAGTGGAGGATATAAATGTTTTAATACCAATATAACCAAATGAATTCAAAGTGTGACCCAAATACATGTTTATTATAACCCATTCTTTCGTTAGATCATGGACAAGTTGTGTTGTTGTGATCAAATAGTATTAAATACAATTTTTGAAATAGAAACAAACTATAGATATTGGACTAGACCACCACCAATTATGTACATATAAAAATAAGGCCATTTTAATGATTTATTTCTCGATGAGATTTATGGACTACTAGCCAAAAAAGAGATCTAGTTAATTATTGACTTGGTGTGAGAAGCTAAGACATTTTCAATTTTTAGTTCTAGAATGAAACCAACAAATCTTTTTGAACTGAAATTTCAGTTGGAAGATCTAGAATAATATGATTTCATAAGACCTAGTACGTCACCTTTTGTTTCTACTACTCTTTTCACCAATAAGGATGATTGGACATTTCATTAATGTGTGTAATATTGACATTTGAACAAAATTATGTTAATGAACTTTTATCCCATTACAAACATCAACAACAAATTTGAATAGTTGGAAGGTTCCATGATTTTCTATAATATTTTATAGATATAGTGATTAATTAATTGTGATTTAATCCATCTGACATACCTCATTGTTTTTTAATATAATTCATGAATGGTATCTATTTGGGGAGATGTTGTTCATTCTTACAAATGAACCAAGGATATTCATTGAATAGATGAATCAGAAATTCCATTCATTCTTTGCTCAGTTTTTGGTAGTTTTCATTGATGAAAAATTATTATAATCTTGGTCAAAATATGGAAATTCCCAACATATTTTCAATGTCTTGAGTATATTGAGATAAAATCATATTAATTCCCAGATATCTAAATACATGTTCTTGATTAACAATATGCACTTCATAGGCCATGTCATCCTAGAGGTTAGATAATTTGTAGAACTATAGAATATTTTAGCCCTTGAATCCTAAGAAAGACCCAAGGATTTATTATATATTCATTGTTTTCATTGTATATATGGATATTTTAGGTGTTTTTTCTTGGACATCTAATGTCTAGAAGCAATGATGTCCAAATAGAAAAGGAATGCAGTTACATTTGATTGATCAGAAGTCTATAAGGGATATTTTCATGAGGTGAAGGGAAGGATAAAATTAGTATCAATAATCAACAATAATGTTATAGGTAATCCATATATAATTTAATATGAAACATATATATATGGACTAAGAGGTGTCCGGGTGATGGAGGACTCGGTAGTTACTTATGGCTCTAGGAAGCTAAAACCACATCATAGGAATTATCCAAATCACGATTTTGTGCTGGATATGATGGTATACTACCTTATCATTTGTTGGACATTGAGTCTTTCTAGCATATAGTATACATACCATTTTACGAGAATCTTATTTTGATTATTGACCGTATTTAGATGTATCCCATTGGAAATCCTATAACTCTAGTTTGAGTATAAGAAATTATAAGGCATGTTCAAGAGGATACTTGGGAGAGAGAATTTGATGTGTGAGAACAATTTACATCAATTTTCACTGATACCCCCATAATGATTCTTATATAATCCTGGTGAAGAGTTGTTTTATGGTGGGGATGTTTTAAGATCCAATATTTTTCAAGGTACATACCTTTTGGAGTTTTGGTTAACATGTTTCAGTTGTGGTTTTTTATAAAACATTTGTGTTCGAACCATTTCCTTGGGTATAAATATATTTGTTAAGGTAAAATCTCATAATGATTTGGGATGTGTGTTAGTTTTAATTAATAATGTATGGGTATAAATTCCAATACACATAATAGGATTTCCATTGCGGTTCTTGGTTGACCTGGTCATTCATCTATGTGTAGTGTATGTTATTTCTAAAAGAAAAATTCATATAATGCATTGGTCATATGATGTAAATCCATGATGGAATGATTATTTTATATATTACTTATAATAAAAATGATTATGTGATGAGATACTGGTTCAGATCTTGACAATGGTTTATATGTGTTTATTTAACGAGAGGCAATGTGTATTTCATCATTTCAAATGAATTATGAAATTCATGACATAAAAGCTATTAAAATCATGAATGATTCAGGACCATCGGTTTTAAACCACAATGATTATTTTTTTAATTCACGGATCATCATCCTTTCAAGTAATCTAGGTCCACAAGAAGTGATTTTTTGGGTAATAGGGTCCCTTTTGGATGACTCAGTCTAGAGTTTGATATCTGATTTTCCATTTTTATCTCCTTCAACATAGTCCATCATTAGAATTCCATGTTATGTGTTTTTCATTTATAATAATATAATGGTAGGTATTCTAGAAAAGGCATTATTATTATTAATAATTTCATAAAGGGTGTTTAAGACAACTCGATCATGAATAGACATTGTTCATATTAAATAATGAGATGATGGGTGATGATAATCATGTGTTATGGGTACTCTTTAGATTCAATTTATCCTTTATTACTGATCCCTAGATAGTGGTCACCCATAGGGTAGTTCTACTGTTGAACCAATGAAATGGTAAATTGATGATATCTAGTGGGTTTTAACAATGTGTATTTTCTTATTGTCATAAAATAAATGTTATAATAAAATGATACATGAGTTGATTTATTGGGATAGATTCACCATGAATAATGAATTACATTTTAAATAAATTAACTATTGATACATTGATATGATATGGTTTTATACACTATCATGATAATGGATTAGGATTTAATTTGATGAATGACAGGCTAAATGAATGATAAATGGTATTGGATGAATTGACCATTTTGGGTTATAATATTATGTTGTGTAATTATTTCCATAGTTTATATTGTCGTGACTCATGTTTTAATGACTATATAGCTATCTTAGGACAGTTTCTAGTTTTAAGGCATATATTGATGTCTTGGATGAATTTCATATTTTAATTCTTATATAGTGGGATTATCCTAGTTTCATGTTGTAATGCTTATATACAGGACATGTCCCAATTTCATAATATAATAAATATAATTATTGCATGGACTATTGTTTTTTTCAATGATTATATTGATGGCTATGCCCAATTATGTGATTTTTCCATTTAGATAATGTTATAGTTGTTATATTGATTTTATATTCTCAGAGATATTATGGCATGGTTCCAACGGTGGTTAAGGGTTATGTCATTTTTTTTAAATTAAAAACCAATATTATTTACATATTTCATAATAATTATTTTATACTATTTTTTGAAATACTATACTTCAAACAATATAGTTTTTACACACACAAAATTCGGGAAGCCATTGGGTACCCGAGAAGATTACATAGATGTAGGACTAGAATAATACCTCCACATAGAGAAATGATTCATTCCCCATAAACACCTTTCATGGATGGTTAATATAATGTATTTAATGATTATATATTTCTAAATTATGACCTTTTTATTCCTCTATAATTATGTGATATTTTCTACCATTATTCCATTCCATCAATTGGAAAATGAAAATGTTTCACATGCATACTAGTGGACTACCACCTCCATATAGAGATGTGAATCAATATATATTTCTATATCACATGGATGGAAATAAATATAGATATAATAATATACAATATATTTATAATATAATATATGTTTTTTAATATTTATTTATTATATACCTATAACACCATGAAAAATTTAGTTTCAAAGAATAGAATGTTCGATAGATTTTAGGATTGACAATATCGACCATTAAATGATCAATGATATATTATAAACTTGAAATTATTATTATTTTCTATAAATATTATTTATTTTTTTATTATACATATGTATAATGGATTTAAATAATATATAAATATTGATTAATTCATTATAAACAATTACTCAATCATGTGAAATGTTATTGTATTGTTGAGAAATATGTTTTGATAAAAAATTATTAGTATTTTAGAAATTATAATTTTTCCCTATAAATTTAATAAATTTTCTTTGTGAAAATTTAAATTATTATTTAAATTACTAAATAAATATTTTCTTAATGTGATCATTTAGTATTTTTTAGGAAAAATTATTTTTTATTGAATTATGAAAAATATAAATTTTTATAAAGACTATTATTTCAAATTATAAAAAATTCCCAATATGAGATTTATATTTTTTAAATTTAACATAAATAAATTTTATTATACATATTATAAGTAAATAAATCAGAATAATGATTATAATTATTTTATATAATTTTATTTTTTAGAATAAAAAATGATTTTACAAAAATAATTTTTAATCTTGCAATGTGTTTTTGTCATATTGAATTAAATTATTCTAATTTTATTAATTAATTAAATGGAAATAAAGGATTATATAGTCTATCAAAATATTTTAACTCTCAATTGATCATTTTCATAATTAATATAATTATTTAAAATTCTCTTTTAGGCTTAACAATATGTTGCTCTTAAACAATTTTACGTCCTTGTAATATGGTCTTATTTAAAGATTAATTCTATCACTTATTGAAATTTAATCAATTAAAATTGTAAATATATTAGTAATATTCATAATTAATATTATTTAATTAGGAAAAAATAAATTTTGGATACACTGAATAGTAATATTGTTAAATATTTATGACCTTGAGTAATGGTTGAATTGGTTTAAGAGTGTTAAAAATAAAGAGATAATGATTCATTATTACTAAAAAACATTATTAAATCCCATTGGTTTGTTTTATATCAACCATGACCTAAAAAATATATAATAATATTAGTAATTTTAGAGCCATTTTTTTGGACTATGACATTAATGTATTTTAATATTTTGAAAAATTTTAGTTATATATTTTCCATCACATATAAATAGAAACCCCATCCACTCACTTATGAACCCCTAATGGTAAATTTATTAAGACCAATACCATCATACATATCTCCCAAAAAACATTTTCATTGTTTAATAAATACTGGTATTCCTAAAATATCCTCCTTGGGGTCCTTAAGATGATAATTAAAGGAACTCTTTCAAATAAAAAGTAATCATTATAAACAAACACCTTTTCTGTTCTTCTTCATTTACCACCTTCAATTATTTTATAACCATTACAATATCAAAATAATATAATCTAAAATAATACTTCACCTTATTGTGTAAATTTAATTTATTTATACATATCTTTCTACATAAAATGAGTGACATAACCATCTCTCATGTGTATGGATGACTAAAACCTCACAAACATATGTAAATTATTTTCAGTCACAACATTGCATGTCTGGTTATAATGATTGAATAAGTTAATATATAAGATATCCTTGACATATTTATCATTATTGAAATGTATTTTATCATCTACTTCCTTACATATTTACACATTAATAAAATATTTTATCGTTAGTGTGTGTGTGTTGACTACCACCTCCTTGATGTGATCTGATTCATTTTTCATTTCATCTTTTAAATTATATATATATATACACTGAATATATAGGATTTTTATATAATTATTACTATTATTGATAATATATAACCATGATTTATAAAAAAGTTCTAAAATTTCCACAATAATGAATACATGAAATACGAAGCATTAGAACATGAAATAATTGTAATAATTAATGATTGTAAACAAACATGTGATAAATTGATATAATAAATCATTTATAATATTTTTTATATAAATACCCATTTATTTTATTGTATTATAATGAAATATAATTATTATTAATGATAGTAATGGATGTTTACCAAATTTTATAAATGAGGTATGATATTTCAAAATAGAAATTATTTTCATTATATTATATTACTTTTTCATTGTTCATGTTATACCAAGATTATGTATTTTATGACCCTAATTACTTTATCTTTTATATAACATTGAATAATTTGGATATACATATTTATATCCTATTCAGATAATTATTTAATTTTCATGGTCTATCTAAATGATTTCGTCTCAATTTCCAGTATATTTATATATTTTTACTATTGTGCACCTATTTCCTTTAATCTGGTGTTTTTACAGCCCCTTTGATGTATATATCATTAATATATATTTTTTCATAGTAAATAAATATTAATTTTTTTATACTCATTCATTTTTTTATAATTTAATTTTTACTGATGAGGTTGAAATTAATTTTACAAACTCATTTTTTAGGATAAGTTATATTTTTATAATGAAATTTAGTAATTTTTTCTTCATAAACTCCATTTATTTTTCATTATATATATATAGTGAATTTACTTTTTTAATAAATATTTCCCTAATCATGGAACCGGAATCATGAAATTAAATGTTTAAAAATATTTATTATGTTATTCCTCTTCTTTATAAAGTTATTTTTTTTTCTATGCCCATATTTTTAATATAACTCTACAGATATATTTTTTATATATGAAAAGAATTTTTTTATCAAAATTTATTGTTATAAATGTGTTTTTTAAAATTTTATGAAATGAATATTTCTAATGTTTTCAAAAAGGTTCAATTTAGAATATGTTTACAAAAATTTAAAATAATTTTTCTTTATATGTATACGGCTGTAACAGATTTTCCACCAACATAATCATGTTACTGTATTTATCTTCATATATATGTTTTCCATGATTTATAATGATTTTTTTAATGAATATATATTTTGAATATTTTATTCAATTTTTTCTATTCTCTAAATTACAGTTTTTATTAAGACACAAATATTTTTGATGAATCAATGTTCAAATTTTATCTCATATTAATTTTATTTTCAGTAAAATTATCTTCAACGATTCACATTAATGTGATCATATTTCATCAAACAATAAACATATTTTTTTTAATATTCTTAATGTAAAATTTATTCATTTAAAAAAAATTATAAAATTTATTCATTCAATGTTTTACCAGGAATGTTATTTGATTTACTAGTGAAATATTCACATTTAAAATTCATTATAGAAAATATATATACATTTTTGAAGATCATTTTATCAAATAAATTAATAATTTAACATGTGGAAAATCAATTAGACTTCCTGTTATATATGTGTCATGAATAGACCAATTTTGGGGATCTTGCCTCCATTACCCCAAGCATGCATCCATTTGAAAAGGGGTGGAAACCAGCCCTAAAGGAAAAACTAACTTGGGAAAGCCTTTCCGTATGTACCAATATATAGATACTCATCCATCTCGATGAATATATTTAGAGGGAATGAGTAAAGGACTACAATAGAGCTAGAATGTATACCATGAAAGAATAAAATCTAATGTTTACAAGAGTGCAATAGTGTAAACTAAAATTTAATGGTGAAAATTACCAAACCAATAAGAAATATGTCCCACCCTAAAAATACTAGAAAATTAAATCGTTGAGAGAGCACACCTCTAGAATCCCCAGTTACCACCATCATATGCAATCGAAAATACCAGGTATCACTAAACATATGAGATGCAATGGAATACATATCATTCATCTTCATAGGATTTGACACATAAAGGAAAATACCATGAATGGGTGAGTATATATATACCTAATAGGTTTCCCAAAATGTTTAAGGGGTATAAATAAGTAATGTAATAGGAGTAGAATTTTATTAGATGCATTATATAATCAAATATAATTTCATATCCAAAAAAATGATTGAATGAATCCTCATCAAAAAATAAGGGGCCCAACATGGTGGGTAAAGGAACTACATGATGAGCTTTCAGAATCTATTTGTAGATAGTATACTCATACAACCATGAGTTGTTGAACATAGAAATAATGTGACTTACCCCATGTGTCTTCGACTCTCCTATAAGTAACCAAATTAATGGTGTGGATAAAGAATAACATATATATTCTCTATCAAAGGAATCCCAAATGAGAGAGTAAGGGGATATACATCTCATATCAAATACCAATAACAAGAGTATCCAACATTTGATAAATTCCATAATTGATTCCCAACATCTCACGCATCCATGACTCTTCGTTTTTTCACAAAGTCAAGGATCCAAAATCTATAAGAAAATGACCCATTCCCCAGTAAAATAGTAGGGTTGTTCTCTTATAGTCATTGACAAACTCCACTACCCATCAATTATTTATGGTTGCATCTCGGAATTGAAATAAAATAACTCCACTACCCATCTCTACTGAAGGGTACCACTCAGAATGTTCATTGAGGAACTCCACTACCGAGCCATTATGGTGGGTACATCATCAAAACGTCATCAATGAACTCTACTGTTCATCACATCTAGAGGGTTTCACTTGAAAATATCATCCCATAACTCCAAAACACAACCATGATGTAGTGTAACACCTAGAATGAATCTATAGAGGACATTCTCCCGTTCCAATAAGGGATCACACTCTATTAACCATCGAGGCTTCCACCGCCAAGATCTACTGGTGGATCAAATTATTTATCATTGTGGAACTCCAGTTCCCATCCCAAATAGAGGTTAATATCTAAAATCCATTGAGGAACTCAACTTCCCAGACCTACTAGAGGGTAACACATGGATAAGTCTTTATGATCCTATGTGATCTCTATCGTCATCGACTATCACCTAGTCAAGCATCGTACTCTTAAAATTTCTCATCATTTCTATAAATCATCCATAAAGGGTACCACCACAATATATGTAAAAAAAATATGATTGTCTACTTATGAGACATAATCCATGTTCAACCAAATTTGATAGACACAATAGATGTTTCATAAAAAGGGGAAATGAGGTCTACAAACTTTGAGGGGACCCACACTACGTGTGGTGCCACTCCACTACATGGACTTGAACCAAGAGGGTACATGGACCCCAATCCATGTAGCATTAAATGTCATGTAGCCTGAGTACATGGTAGTTCCAGGCTAACTAGGACCAAGCTGTGTTCATCTAGCTATTTCAATGTATCCTAACCATTGTCCTTGTAGCAGACCATGAATAAATGTACCAGACCCGGTGTCTTTGTACCCAAGTAGATGACAACACACCTGGCCATTACATTTACATGAGTATCACTCATTGGATTATCCAAACTCATTTATCATTCAGGGAAGGGACCCACTACATTTATGAGGTCTCCACATCATGTCACACTTAACGTTTCTCAAAAGCCTAAGCGCTACCTATAAAGGGATACACATCGTGTGTTCCTCCTAGTATACAAAATGTACTCGAGATTCACAATATTTTGTATGTATAATTCCAAGACATTAAATATAACCTTCCTCCATTAGATCTATCCATTTATCTACCAAAAAAAATGAATATCAGACTGCAGATCATGGATTCTGGATCTCTCATTGGAAATCATCTCCATTTATTTCTATGAGGGCTCACTATTTGTTCTGAATGACACCATGACATCCACTACCACATATTCATATTCATTTAATCATAGTGATCTCCCATTCTGTACCAACATCACAAATCTAGCCACACTTCATCGATCATGGTATTTTTTCTCCATTCATTGCAGTTCTAGGGGTCTTATGTGGCACAATACCTCCCAGAAATGTCAAACTAGGATCGTCAGGTCCTACCACTGAAGAATATGAAGAATAAATGGGGGGAAAACATAAAAATATTTAAATGATAATTGGACAAGGGTTCTTCGAAAAAAATTAGGAACGATGATCTATGGTTAGAGACTAATGAAATAAATTAATATTTCAATACCTGGTTGCCTGAAATAGAAAACAATTAGCACATATCAAAGAACATGGATTGACATTATCAATATAATTAATCAAAGGGATTAAATGAACAATTGGTGAGTCCTACCATGTTTTTTTGGATCATTATTCATTGAATAATGTTCCCTCTAATGATTCAATGTTGTGGATTCATTCACTACTTCATGAGCTTATCTATTCCATTGATTCTTTATTGTATGACATGTTATTCTAGTGAGTGCATAATGGATGGAATAATTATCCATTCCATGATTATGAGGCTAACCATGGGTCAATATCACTAAAAGAAAATTTATATAATTAATTTATGGTTTAAATTAATGAATGAATGAATTTAATTATAAATTATTTCACTGAATGTACCACCAATGAGAGATAAGTATGAATGCCCCAATGTCGAATCATTTTATGTCATGCCTATGGAGAAGACCTACTTCACAATAAAAAAATGGTCAGTCATTTATTATATAATCACACATTTAAAATTTATTATTTTTGTTAATAATTTTCAAACTCAAAATTTAAAAAAATTTAATATTTTAATAAAATTAATTCAAGGCACACCTGACAATGAAATCGCAAGATGTCGTAGTAGGTTACTCTCAATATATATATAAAAATATTTATTGGCCATAAAAATAAATTTTATGGTCCCTATAGATTTCACTCCATCAATATTCATATCACTAAAATGAAAACAATGCAAAAAACTCACGATATTGAGCCATCCCTTGGCTATCCCTCTCCTAAAAACTCTCCTCCACATTTATCTACTTCCTTATCATGCAAACCATGGTGACTTTATGTTCACATTTGTTCCTAATTTTTTGACCTGTTATCACCACCAGGTACTCCATAAATTTTGATCAATATTTAATATCCAACACATCCTCGTCGATGACATGTGTGGGGTCACACATATATTTCCTAAACTATGACAAATGGAAGACATGGTATACCCTATCCAACAACATAGATATGGTGAGTCATTAGAAATCCTTGATAACCAAATAAATGACCACAAATGATCACATGAATATCAGGGATATATTTCTCTGAGGAGAATTTCCAAAATCATCAACTTGGATAGACTGTAAGAAAAAAAATTCTCTCCCTAATAGAAATCCAAGGATTTTGATGGTTTTTTTTCAAATGATTTCCATTTACTTTGGGCTATTCACCTCGATTCTTGGATGACCTCGAAATTTTCTATAGTCAGTTACATGATCTATGGCCCCACAAGAGATGTCTCACTGTTTTTTTTTCATCACAAGGGTGACATGTAGGGTCTCCCATAAAAGGCCTTAATCGATTCCTGGTCAATTGTAGAGTGGAGGTTTTTTTCATATGTAAACTCTACCTGGGGTAAGTGATCCACCCTTCAATGGTCAAAGTCAAACAGAAAACCTTTAATTATATCTGGAAATATCGAGATTGTGTGATTAGTCAATCCATTGATTATGGGGGGGTGAAAGGTTGAACTCATCATCATTTGTGTCCTAAATTAATCTTGAACGAATCTCTACATTCCTGATGTAATCAATGAATCACACTCATTGAATTTTTTTAATTTCACCCTATGAAGGTGATTGATCTCTCGTACATACAACTACCTGAAATTCTCCACCGAACTCTACTCCCTAATAACTAGGAAGTGTTCTAGATTCATGATGTGGTCAACTATTACCCAATTGGCTCAAGTAAATTTTATTTTAATGGATGCCATGTCACAATGTTCATGCATATGTCATTCCATTACCACTATGTGATCTGAAGGAGCTGCAAAAAACATAGAAGAACGTGGTGCTCACCCTTCAACTACATATAGGTGAGGTATTGAGAGACATAATCATGTATGATTTTTCTCATTCCAGACCACCAAGACTTCCACTAAATGCCTCTACACATATTTTGTACACTATGACATATAGATAAAATGTATGTGTGGGACATTTACCTCACATCCTACAACATCATGAATTAACCACAATCCATACCAAGAAATATATGACATGATTCCATACATAAAAATATAATGATGGTGATTCACTTCTGGATATTTATTCCCGAAATACCTCATTTTATATTTATCTGAACTGGCACTCACATAAATGCTGGAGAAGAGAAGGATTTAACACCATTTCCAGAAGAAAGGTTGTACAGTCCTGGTCCACTAGGGCTTATTGCAAGGGGAAAAACTGCACGAAAGCCTACTACACCATGTGACCAGGGGATTTAATGCCAATGGAATATACTACTACATTTCCCACACATAGTGTATAGACTATGTTACAGTCATATCCATGAATTAACTCCAACTAGAGTTGTTGTCTAAGGTTCATGTCTCTACACATGAAGATGTTCTTGAGGCTCTGGTGGTATAAGTAAAAGACAAAGTGCTCTCCTAGAAGGATCTTCCACCATATAAAAGGGGTGAAGACTTATAATGCCATATATAGGTCATGGGTGATGTATTTATACTCATGGGGTCTCAACGACCTCAACCTGTATTCAATAACAGCATGTCGTTCAATTAACCTACAGTTGATCCCATCTCCTAAGGCATCACAATACACAACGTACTCCACACCCTCTTGTATTAGTCTTCACATGGGAGGACCCATCATCCTCAACCTTTTCTCCTCAAGGGATCATTGGGAATTCCTAGTCTAGTTTAATGGGTGGCCATTATGTTTCAGCAAGGTCAATATTGTTGCAATTAGGGAAACGTCTTCCACAAACCTCTTATAGTACCCAACAAAACCAATAAAGCCTTGCACATCCAACTTCTTATTGGGTGGATCCCTTGAAATAATTACATCAATATTTACTATTTCAATGGATAAAACCAGATCATAGCATACATTCCCCATAACATGAAAATCATTAATCTGTAAATGGAACTTTGAGAGCTACCTATTAAGATGGTTATATCAATGTAAATCTATATCCATCGTTATGTTCTCTGTAATATCCTCTTGGGATATAGAGAAGATGAGAATGTTTTTGATGAAGTCAATGAAGAACATGGACATGTATGGGTGGAAGACCCAGTTCATGAATTCCATAAACATGAGCAATGATTTATTCACACAAAATGGAATCACTATGAACTCACCGTGTCTATAAAAACATCAGAATGCCAACATTGGAATATCATCATTTTCTTCTCTCAACATGTGGTAACCAAACCTGAGATGAATCATTGGGAACCATCATGTACCATGAAACTGATCAATGTTTTTGGCAATCTCCAAGAAGGGATAAATTTCTTTTATTAGGTCATAGTTCAGGAGATGATAATCAATGATAGTCCATAATCTATCATCTTCCCTTTTCAAAAGCAATATCAAAGAAAACATGGTGGACACATTGGGTCTTATTAAAATATTCTCTCAACGGTCTTCCAACAACAACCACAACTCCCAGTGTTCATTAGGGGTCATATAATATGACAAAGAACATATCAGAGTGGTTTTGGGTTTAATATCAATAAAATTCATCATATAACTCCATAGATGTAGTCCTAGAACATCCTTAAGGAATACTCCCATGAAATAATCCACAAATAAAGGACCCCAGATTCCTAATGATGCCAATACATGAATGTATATTCTCATAAAATGATGATTTATGGGTTTCATCCACCTATTAGTAGAACACACATATCGTCCAATGAGACCCCTCTCACCATACAAGGAAAATATTGTCTCATCAATGCATAGGTTTTTGAATTATATGACTAATATTTGATCTAGGATCAGAACATGGATATCCAATACATACCAAATATTACATCATAAGGTTCCATTTTGGTATCAAATAGGCCCCATGTGAACTACTATCCATCAAGATATAGATCAAACTACATGAAGATCGATCCTACAGAAGAACTGATCCCTTTAATAACCTTAAGACAAAGGTACTAGGTTGTCACCTCAAATAGGTGTTATATCTACCAAACCATGACTATAGATATAAATGAATTAAGGGAACTTGTGTATAATAATACATAGGAAATAATATAATAAACATGGATTGTACCTCTAATCATCTTGAGCATTGTACGGTCATAAATATTCAGAACCTATAGCTACATGTGGTTTCAACCACTACCTTCCTAAGGCTGATGTTGGTAGGCTAGTGGTGTTGGTGCAATGATCTAATAAAAAATTCCACCACTCATTGCTTCTCTTGTTCCTCTTCAATCTCTATCTCCTTGGGGACCACCATGTCCTCACATGGAATATCCCTGATCACACTACCTCTACCATTGTGGTCCATCAACAACCTATATGCACTCCTCGACACGTCTCATCTAGAAATCACATTCCCTGCGACCTATCTCATCACTCAAAATGAATCAACCCTCTCCCGACTTTCCAGGTGATATTTTCCATCTTTATACTGTACAACCACATAATTGAGTATTCATGAGAAATGACCTCTTTTCATGATATCACACTTTTTGGTTCCTACAATCTGCTACAAAATGACACTGCTCTATGGTACCCACTGCCTACTATGGATTTATGGTGACCATCATATTGAAATTCCTCCATCACTTGTTCCTCCTCCAATACCAGAACATATGTTGGGATATAGAAGTGAAGTTTGAATTAACATTCTTCCTTTTAGTGTCCCTTATCATTGTTTTTTTCATATTATTACACATCAAATATCTTGTAATTAGGGTACTAGATAAGGTATGTGAGCCCCACTATACAATAATCCATTGTTATCAATTCTTGTTTCATCTATGAATTCTCATGGAGCTGGAATGATGAAAAAATGGCGGTAGTACTCGTTGCAGAACAAATACTAGATGTCTTTCCACAACTGTGTCGACTCATTGTTCATTTTCACAATAAGGCTCCAGATGAATACATCTAATCTTTGGGGAATATATATTTATGTGCAACCAAATGATATGTTGGGATCTAAACAAACCAAAATATATGGACCACAGAATCTAGTTAATCCTCTAATTGATGAGAATCTATCTCACTGAAGTACCTCAAAAGCCTTTGGTGCTGGAACAGACATAAGGCCCTAAGCATACATGTATCCTTATCATGTTATACTATAAGGATTTGTTTCTCTATTGGTGTATGTCCTTTTACATACCAAACTAGAGGAATAGGCTCAATGGATGGACCCTCAACTAAGGTTTTATTGTTCATAGGGTCATCATCACAATCCATAGATGGTATCATTGTTGGTAGTCATCATAGAGGCATCCTGAATGTTATCAATGCATACTGTGGTTATTTGAGCATATAAATATATATAATAATTATGATCTTATTCAAGAAGGAAATTTAAGTACTCGGTCATATATAATGCATGAACCCTAAACCCTTCTATCTAATGTATTGATATTCAGAGTCAAAAAGCATGTAGTAATTGTTCTGGTGAATGGATATGTAGGTTTTGACACCATCACTAGATTCCCAATACTGAGAGGCACAGTAAAGGAAATTACAAAATGTTCCACTAAACCCAAAAAAATCCTCTGATGAGGAGTGTCCCATACAACTTCCCATGTAATTAACCTTCTCTGTTACTAATCATTCATAAACCAATCTGATTCCAGACTTGAGAAAACACTACCTCATACCTGCATCTGTGGGACATGGGTTGTGAATATAACAGAATTCATAACTATCTTAGGGAGTCCATTTTTTATGTAACTGTACTTACACACATATCCATCTAGATGAAATTTTTTGAGGGAATGGATAAAATAAAAAAATAAAAATTAAACCATGAATTGATAACCTCTAGGGTCTTCTAGAGTATGACTATACAAAATAAAATTTAAACGAGAAAGATTCTTTTCTCACAAATAAATATGTCCCAAACTAAAAAAACTATAAAAGTAAACATGTGTGATAGAATAGCTGCTGAATACCTTGTTGTAACCATCGTACATGGTCCAATGTAAAAAGTATTCCAAAGATCCTATGAATTAAAAGTTGACTTGCATGTCTTCTACATAAGAAACAATACATAAGTGAAAACCCATTCATGGGTGAGTATTTTATTCCCAATAAGACTCCCCAAATGTTAATGGGGGTACATTAAGAGATAAAATATGAATATAAATATTGAAGATGTATTTTATGGTCAAATATAACATATTAACCATAAAAAGTGAATTTAACCATTTAAGAACACAAGGGTCTAGTCATGTTGAGTATATGAAATTCACATCAGGCCCTCTATACCAATAACTATAGAGTATAGACATCTAATCATTATAAGATTAACAGAGAATGCCTAAGGCATGCCGCATGTTTCTTCCCCTCTCTTGTAAGGAGAGTAAGAAAATACAAAATGTGGATAAAAAAGAATTTATACATGGTATGCCAACAAAATAAAAAATTATAGAGTAAGGGGATATCTGTATCACAACATATCCCAAGATGATGATTGGTACATAGTTCCAAAAGACCATAAATGATGCCCACTATCTCGTGTGTCTATCCAGACGTAAACACCCAATTATTACCATGTCCTGTCACTATCCCACATAGCCAAATGGCTATATAATCTTTATACATGACCCATGACCATGTAAAATAACAGGTTTCTACTCTGATAGTCACCAAGTAGCTCTACTTCGCAAATCATCTTGATGGTAACACTCATGATGGTTGTTGAGGAACTGAACTACCTATCTCTGCTGGATGGAAACACTATGAAATTTTGTCAATGTAATCCTCTAGCCAACCCTTCTAGAAGGTTCCACTATGAAAGGACATCATGGAACACCACTACCATGTCCTTCTGGCAGGGTAATAGTTGGAGAGGTAACTATATAGTACTAATGCTCATAAGATGGGGGGTCTAGCTGTAGTAACCATCCAAGAAGCTACTGAACATTTCTAATAGAGTGTCAAATCAGTAATCATTAAGGAAATGCACAGAATATACCTTATATATGGAATAATATATAATTCATCATGGAAATCCATTACCCATCCCTGCTGGAGGGAATCACATGGAAGGTTCTTCATAATCGTGCTCGATAACTGTCATCATGAAGAATCACCTAGTCAATAATAATTCCTAGAACATTTACCATAATATCTAGAAATCTATAAATGAATAAAACATCTCATTCTACATTAAAAAACAATCACGATGGGATACTCACGGGCCTAGAGGCGATTTAAAAGGGAGATAATGATAATTGAAGTTTCCAAAAATGATATAATGGGGTACACGTCGTTTGATGGGACACAAACTACTTATGTTCCTACTCCAATTTCTAACAATGTCCATGGGATGGGTAAAATTCACCCCATAAATTTATCTGTACACACAATGTTGGTGGAATACATGGAACATCAAGGCTAACCTAGACCGTGTCATATACTACTTGTTGTGTCCATGTACCAGACTTCATGTCTGTGTACCAGACTTCATATCCACGTACTGGACCTAGTGTCTATGTACTTAGTAAAACAACATTGACCTTGTTGTATAATTCCACATGGATTTTAGATCATTCAATCCTCCACATGGGTTTATAATCCAAGGATGGAGTACACATCATGAAAGAAGGGATACATGTTTTGTCATCCTTAATATTTTTCAAAACACTAGACGCCACCTATGAGTGGATACACATTGTGTGTTCATCAATATAAACATTGTATATATGGAATTTTACAATAGTTTTCATGATCTAATTCCCAAGCCTAAAATATGACCATCGAAATATAGATTTTCTAACATATCTTCTCTAAATATGTGGATCTGGCTATGGATCATGGATTATAGCCATCTCTCACTGAAAATTACTTTTGATTATTAATAGATGGTCTCAATATTTATTCTGTATGACACTATCCCTTCCAACAAAATGTATTCATATTGTGATCAAAAAAATCTTCCATACCTCACCAACAACCTATGTCTAAATCGTTTCCATCAATAAATGATTTGTTTCAGGATCTTTCTTAGTTACGCGGGTCTGATTGGATTCGGTACTGTCCAGCGAGGTCAATCCGTGACCAACAGATCCTACAGGTGATGAGCACAAATAAGAAATGGGGAAAAGCTCCATAAAAATGATTAGATTATTTTTTCCATGATTTATTGCGTAATGATCATGAATATTGATCTGGGCTCAAAACCCAATGAAATAAATTGTTTTTTCAATACAAGGGTGTATTCAATTGGTAAAAATTGTCACAAATCCATGAAAAATGATCGATCTTCTCAATCTATTTACCCAATGGGTAAGAATAACTAATTGATTTGGTCTACCAGGTTATTTTGATCATTATTCAATGAAGAACATGGTCACCATGGATCAATGTAAGTCACAATGTTCGTTGCATATTGATCTACTCTGATATAAACCACCATCATTCTCTAAAATGATCTTCCAATGGAATGGGGACGTAAGGGCATCACTAGTGATTTTAGGTTTCTGAGGTCGGACCTGGGTGAATCGCTATGGGAATACTTTTATATAATTCGTTTACGTTATTAATTAATTAATTAATTTGATAATAAAATATATATGACTGAATGTACCACTGGTGTTTGAAGAGTCTAAATTCCATGAGACGAACTATTTTATTATTTACTTAGGGACATCATCATGCTTTGATCTCGACCATGTTCTCAAATTTTTTATGTGAGATTCCATTTTTTATTTTATCAAATTTTCATTATGAAAATATTTTTGTGTATTATAAAATATATTTAATATTTTTATAAAATTATTTTTATACACACAAGGCCTTAGAATAGCATGCAATCTTCACACATAGCTATGGAATATATATAGAAATATTTTAAATTATCAAAACGAAAAAAGGGTCTCAACAGTTTTGTCCCTTCCTATATATTTCTAAATAATTCATTGGTAGGCCTCATAAGAAAAATTATTTTGGTAGAATAATCAAATGGGATATGGTGTACAGATGTCAAAAAATTAAAATATCATGGAAGGGATCCTTGAATTAAATTTCCAAAAGTGATCATATAAATCATTTTTATATTAGTTATTCTTATCCCTGAGATTACTACATGACATTATCCATCGTTTCATTATTATTGATAAAATTTCATGTTTTTTTAAACATTCCATGTATAATATTCCTTCAATGATACTGATGGATGGAAGGGCTAGTTACAATGTTCTTGTAATGGGACTTGTTCCAAAAAGGCTTCAGGTTATGTATTATACATGTTCCACTGGGCATACATGTCATTTAAAGGTTCCACCTCAACCCCTATAAGGGGGATTATCTAAAAATATATCAATAATATAAGACCTTTGTGATTTTGGAGCATTATACCCTATTTAATCATGATTGAAACCATTATGAAAAACCCTTAGTTTGTATTTGTGATCACAATTTTTTTGTGATCCATTTAAAATTATAATAAGAATCAATCTTTTTGAAAACATCAAGGGTGGATAATATTTACTTTTAGAATTTTTTATTATTAATTTCCAATGTAAAATAAGACTCATTTATATATTTGTATTTAATAAACTTAAACTAGCATATTTAATGAAACATTATCCCTTGTATCATATGTTTATGTAATTATGAAGACACTAGAAACGGTTTTGTAGAGTTGGAGTTGTTAATGTTGGTATCATATATTTTCTATAAGGATCCATTAGAACAAGATTTAGGAATATATTTACATTGGAAAATAACAATATATAAATGATTGCAGATAGAATTAATTATATGAAAATATCAAAATGTTTTAATAATGTATTGATTGTATAGTATTATATGATATTACAACCTTATATGTATATTACAAATGGAAATTTTTTTCATCAAAACCCCTTACGGTAATAACCATGAAAAGAATTTCTCATTTATATCTTATCCATTTTACTTGTAGATGTTGAATGGTACGTTACTATTCACATGGTTTTACACACTCTAAGGATATGATTAGAATAATCAAAATATTATTAAAAAATATGATGGATTTGAATATATAATTACTATAGGTGACATAGGATAAATATAAGGTGTAATAGATTGAAAAGTTGGTGCCATGATTTTTCAATCAAATATATTATTTTCATGATTATATTATATAATAATAAGATTGTTGTTTCTTATAATTTCATTTTTTATTTCAATGAAAGGATGGAAATAAAAGGACCTAGGTTAAAACTGAATGTGATGGACAATGCAATTATTGTCCTCCTGAGGACCTGAAGTAGGGGGGATAGAATAAAAAATCATGTCATTATATAAAAAAAATTTATATATATGCGATAAAAAATTGGAATTTAATTTAATAAGATAAAAATACAGTTTCACGAAAATTATGGAGTAATGGAGATCCAAGATACTATAAACTGAGAATGTTATAAGAAGAAACCATAAAAATTTCTCAATAGAATAGTAATATGTTTTATGTTCTAAATAGAAGGACTCAATGAATATAATTATCATGAAAATATGAGGAGTTAAATGTTGAAAAATAATGTAAATCCTTAGGTAACATTTATATTTTATTATCTTATATATTGGTAATGTGGGAATTATTTGATCTAATGACCTAATACTATGGATAACGTATAAAGAAATGAATTTCTAATGTTATTCCAAACATTGAGAAATAATTATTGTATTGTACATTTGTAAGTATTTGATAATTATATTACTATTTTTAATATAAGGATATTATAGTTATATTAATCATGAAAATTCTATATATATATATATATATATATTTCTATAGTAGATTTTATTTATGTATTTTAAACTATATATTCAATGGTATCAATAACAAAGAAACATGATTTAGTTATAAGATGATACATTTGGAAAACATGTTATTGTGGGTTATAATACCCTAAATATGTTCATGAAATTTATATAATATTTTATAATTTTGAAAAAAGTTTAATGATATTGATAATGAAAATTGGATAGTATTTGTGACATTGAAATATATTGGTGATTTAATGATATACATATTTATGATAAATTTTATGATGTTTAATTTTTTTAATTTATACTTTCAATTGAAATTTATATTATTGCATTTGAGGATAATGGATAGCGTAAAAATTATGAAAAATATATATTCTCCTTTGGTATTTTTGATAATTTTTTTTATTAATGACTTTTAGTATAATATATGATCTATGTATTCACATGATTGGTGTGTGGCATTAAAAATTGTATTTTTTAGGTATTAATGTTATAAAGAATTCATAAAATTACCAACCTTTTTAAAAAAATGTTTATTAAATAAAAACATTATAAGCCTTGATAGATTTATAAATTTACCTTTTTGAGGAATGAATTAAGTATATACTAGTTGGTTATTATTTAAGTCATTGAGAAATGTTTCTAAAAAAATTATTCATTTCTTATCATATAAAGTACTAGTAAAATTTTTCACTATTTTATTTGAGACATAAGGAACAACTTTTAATAATTTTAAAGATCATTGGACCTATTAGATGATTATTGTAGTACACTAGGAAATAAATATTTATATTGTTAATTAAATAATTTTATTTTGGATGAAAAGGTTTCCAATGAAATTCAAATATTAAAATAATTGAAGAAATAGAAATTACATAGTTTACGAAATTGTGTATGTAAACTTTCTCATAATTCATGATAAACGAATTCGAAATCTCTATAAAAAAGGACCATAAAAATGTAAATGATTACCTTTTTATTGTTATTTATTAATAATTGATTAATATTTTAACACCTTAATAATTTCTGGTTTTTTTCCATAACATTCCCATGTATATTTTTCTATTTGTTAAAATTATTATTTTTAAATTACCATTGTACTCTATGTCAATATTTTCAATTCAAATTACATTTCCCTTATTTGCAACATGTTGTTGAGTTGTACAAAATTATATTCACATTTCCCTTCTTGGTTTTAAAGATATTGTTTTATTAACACTTCTATTATTTTGGAATTTTGAAAATGGTATTACCAAATGTCAAATCCATGATTATTGATGGAAATATTTTGATGCCTCAATATATTTAATGGGGGAATAAAATAACACAATGAAAATTTGTTTTAAAATAATACTAAGTTAAATATTTTCCTTAACCTACAACCACAATCTTATAATGAATTTTGATATATTATTACATATGCATAAAATTTTAATGTAAGAATTATAATAAAAACATTATGACTAAAATATATAATGGATAAAAATAATGTAAATATTTTGATTAATTAAAAAATAACAAGTTGCCCATATTTTTAACGTCATTTTTTGACTAAAAATTATTTTTTCTTCAAGAATGGTTTCTTTTTAAGATATTACAATTAATATCTACAATTTTATAAATTTTATTTTGAATAAATTAATATAACTTTTGAAAACATCATCAAATATTATCATACAGTGAATTTTTTATATTATTCTATAAATGTGTATTTTTTAAAGGATGGTGAAAGATTTTAATTTTTAGAAAAAAAATAATATTTATATTTATGTAATTGACCAATTATGGTTTTTGTTTGAAGGTAATGTTATATAAATTTTCATTAATTAGAAATTATTTAATTAATTACATATAAAAAATTATTATACTATATTTTGTTAAATGTTCTATTGTGTAATATATTTAATGTCTTTTATAGACTATGTATTCAATCAAATATTTTATCATTCATTTAATTATATTAATACTCATGTAATGAATGTATATTATGTTCTATAATAAAATTTTCATTTTATAAATTGATTTTCATTATGATATTACATGCTAATTTAAAATTATATTCATCCTCCATTTTAAAATAAATCATGAAAAATGGTTAGAAAATTTTGAATCGTAAATAATAATATGACTTAATAATTTCAATTTAATTTCATTTTCATAATGAATAGTGAACATTGTAAAAATTAATCACCACTATCAAATGTAAAATGTGTTATACGAGTCAAAAATAATGTTATATTGATTTATGATAATTCAACACACATTATTAAACCTCATTGGTGGGTTCAATTTAGACCATACACTTATCCCCTCAGAATATGAGTCACTTTGCTGCCATTTGTATTAAGTAATACAACAATCTATTTTAATCACATAAAATACTTAAAGTTTTTCATCTCCTTTACTCATAAAAGGGAACCTCCTCACCTCACATCAACATATCTCATGATAATTTTTTCTAAATAAAACCCTTCCAAAATTACTCACTATAATCCTTATCCACAATATATGTGTTCTCATCTCACTAAAGGACCATCTGTAGGCTTCGTAAAAATTTATATTAATGAGATATTTTAAATAATAATTAATGATGATAACCAAGAACATTCAATTTCTTTAATATTATACAATATAATTTATGACATAAAATACTTATTTACTATTTAACCAATTTATCAATGATTATTTTTTATGTACATATCTGTGTACTACAACCTCCATGAAACGATTTGATAAATTTTTCTTGTTTGGTTTTCATGGATGATTATAAGTGTTTATATAGTGAATATATATGATGATAAAATCACATTTTAAAATATTTATATGGAAAATAATGATCTAGGGAGTAGGAAAACAACTTCCAAAACAAAATATATATGAAAATTGATGTAGTTAAAACCTGTATCAATGATAATAATGAAGTTCTTTTAATAAATGAGTGATAATATGTTATAAATGGAACATATATGGAAATATATTTTTAAAAATATATAAGCTTATAGTTATTAATTTAAATAAATCTAAAAATACCCTACATATGGGAATGTAATGATTAACTAACTAGAAGGGTGAACTAAGGGGTTTATAAATTCAATTTTATCATTATGTTTGATTACCTCATAATTTTCTACATTATCCCATGATAATATTATAATAAACTATAATTATTTATTGTTTTTATAAATTTTAATATTTTTTATTTTCTTTTCAAACAAATAATCTCATCATTGAATAATTTTCACTATCCTTGTGAGGGATTTATTCTCAATATGCTCTCTAGAGAGTCATATTTTGTATTATCTAACTACTCTGTATTTGTGGAGAATATATAATTTTTTTAATATAGTAAAAATTTTAAATTATTTACTATA
Organism: Viscum album; assembly: GCA_963277665.1. NCBI lineage: Eukaryota > Viridiplantae > Streptophyta > Magnoliopsida > Santalales > Viscaceae > Viscum > Viscum album. Next base: position 1,531,962,849 of record OY728151.1, read on the forward strand.
TTTAATGATTCATTTGATGATTATAGATTTATGTGGTAACAATTTAAATGTTTGAAAAGTCATAAAATTTAATTTAATAATCTTAATTTTCAGGGATTTCATATATTTAAATTGAAGTAAAGATGTTACATATCATTAATAAATAAATTTATTTTATAATCCCTTTGATAATTAAATAGGTTAAATTTATTCTTATAAAATATAATTTATTTGGAACAATAATCAAAAAATAAATATTTATAATAGAATCCTATCTTATTTATCATATCGATAAGGCATATTTTTTTCCATTCCAATATTTTAAAACCCATTTGAAAAATAATCTTTTAATAAATAAAATGATATATGACGGTTATTATATGATATTATTTAATTTTTAAATTGATGTAAAATTAATCATTATATTTATTCAAAATGAGTAATTTTCAGCTTTAATAATGAAAATCCAAATGGAATGTTTCTTTTTAAGGTATAAGAAATCAATATAATTTTCCAATATTATAACCATTATACATTATTTTTATTACACTATAATTATCCCACGGTTTAATAATATAGATATTTAATGACTATTTTCTATATTTGTTTTTCTTAAATTTTGATATATGAAACAAAAAATATGACTATATTATAAAAACCTATATTTCATAAGAATCTATTGTTTTCATATATCTCATATTAAAATAATGGTAATTAGAATTATATTGAAACATTCACTTCCCAGCATGATTATTCATTAGAATGTAAATAAATAATCTATATCAATATTCTTTGTATCATGTATATTCTTATTTCCAAAAATTTATACCATATCTATATATGTTATCATACAATTAAATCTAATTCATTGAAAGGAAAAATGTTTATATTCTATATATTTTTATCTGTATCAGTATTTGTTGATCATTCAAATTATTTATGAACTAGATAGATAATTTAATATATGATGATGTCATTGGACAGTGTGTTGTGGGTGGAGAGACATTATATATAACTCCTCGATGCATAAAGATGACTGATGAGACAAACTATTTGATTAAACTTATTAAATTGGTTTTCTTGTATATCTTTCCATATTTGAATATATAAGGGATCCATTCCTTGATCAATGGACCAAAAATATGTGTTTACATCCTTATAATTAATTTATTACATCAAATGGGATTACAACTTTTATATTATCAATCATTAAATTGTTTTATAAATTATAGATAAAGTGTATGGTGTATTAAATATCTATATTTCCTTGATGTTTAGGGACTAGATACTTATGATATTATCCCATATTCCCAACCCTTCATAATAATTTTATATCACCATAATATTTTTTTCCATTGCCATTGAACTGATAAAGTAATCATTTAATAAAAATCAAGGGTTCATATGATTTAGTTTTACTATATTTTATTAACTTATTTCCCATGAAAAATTATAATCATATATTAATCTGTTTCTTTAAGACTACTAGAGTTATCAATCAATCGTGATGTGATCCCTTGAACATTAAGATTGTTTTATAAAGTCGAAAATGGAATTGAGTTGCAATATTTGGGGTTTCTACTGTACCTTTCTTTTTCTCCATCGATAAAAATGTAGAAACACCACTCATATATACCGATGATTTACAATATTTATGAAGTGAATTCATTAATTTTTCATCACAAAATTTAGAATATAGAAAAAAAATTGTATATAATTACTACATATTAAAAATATGACATTGTTAACATTCTATAGACAATGTAACCATGACCATATTTTAATGAACAAAACATAGGAGTCATAACACATATGAAAAGTGAAGCAAATAACTCCCAAGATGATGATGATAATGAATATTTTTTAATAAAGGGTAGACAAATTGTGCTAAAAAATCATCTATGGAAAATAATTTATGAATATTATTCTAATAGATATTTATAATAAAAATAAATTTATTATATATGGGGATAAAAGAACATAAAAATCAACTCATTCCCAATTTATAGATTTCTCATCTCACTTACATTTCTATGAGAAATTTTCTATATTCACCATGAGATTCATTAAATTGTCATATATTCATCCTCATTGTTATGTTATAGCATGAATCTCAATATATAAATGGTATTCAAAATTTTCTTTGATCATATTTGTGTCATGGGGTTAACAACTCATATGTTACCAAATCTATAAGGGATTATTCATTCAAGATTATTAATTTTTATAATTACCTTGGGTGGAATATATAATATTTCAATCAAAAACCACATATATTTTCATCTCCACTAGAAATTTCAATTAATTTCGTATTTTTGATTCATTTTTATTCCTAAATGTACTCTATATTATAAAAGGTTGTTTTAAAAAAATAATGACATTGATTTTCCTATTAGAATGGAATTTTTTTCTTCCAAATCCATATATTTCTAATCATTTTCATTATTTTATTTAAGTTGAAAAAATTATTTCTTAATCTCCATCTTACACAATTTAATATTTTAATAAAATATTTTCGAAGGATTTATCTTAAAATTTTATAAATGATAATCTTTTTATCAGGGGGAATGAAAGGAATCTTTTTTTTAATTCTTACAATACAAACAACATTTCCAACCATCTTGAATATTATCTTTTTGCACATATATTACATATTTTAATCATTATTTTAAAAATGAAATATTTTTCATTATTTTTTTGAAAATAAATTTAAAATGTTGTATCAAAATGTAGTGGTTAATTTTATGAAGAAATATTATGGTGATCTTTTACATTTATTTCCATTCTTGTAAAAACCATTTGATTAGTTATATCCTTTACTATGGATTATATTTAAATGATAAAATCCAACATATTACAAGGTGTGGCTTAAGATCACGATGTTCTATATTTTATAGGAGAAAAATATTTAAATTCTATATTCATGTTTTTAACTATAGGGATTTATATTTATTAGGTATTTTATTTATTATTCAAAAAAATTATTTGATTAATGTATTAGATGTAATAAGTGGCGAGCATCATCCATTTTCGCCACTTGATTCAGTGGTAGGACTTATTAGTAAAAATAGCCTCATTATTTTCGGTAAGACCACCCAATTATTTAATATGTCCTTGAAAAAGGCCGTGATGGTATTATTACATTGTCTAACATTATACATTCTATCATAATAACTTAAATTATTTTCATCCATGTGATTATTTTTTATGTAATCCATGGATATATTTAAATTTTATGATATTAGATAAAAAATAAACCCTATTTTTTTATCATAACAATATTATACTTTCTTTATTAATTATGTGATTGCATATATTGTACACTTTACCTTATTAAACATTTGGGAAAGCCCTTTATTATGTTTTCCTTTCTCGAGGATATCATTATTTGAACAGTGAATTATTTAAAGGATACAATAGAGTAAATAATAATTTTATCACTAGAATTTTATGTCTATTTTCTTGTTTTGAAATTTAATATGATAATCATGTATATATATATATATATATATTCTTATATGGTAACTCAACTATTTGATCCTTTGAGATGTTATGTATTCTATCATTTACAAAGATAGTACGATAACCAGCAGCTTTGGGTATCTAATGTTTGTGTGTTATATTATTATTCACTATATAATCCCATATATACATACCAAATAATATGTCTATAAAATCATGATCATGTGATAGCATGATAATTGCCGCAATTCATTAAAACTGTGACAGATTCCAAGTGAATATATAATTTCCTCATTATATGTACAAACATATTATAATTATTTATGATTTATTTTCATCCTACTCCTATTATAAATTAATATTTATAAAATTATTAATATATAATTAATATCATTTTTCTTAGGGAATTATTTATATTTTGGTATATTCAATTAATAATCATGATCATCCATTAACAAAAAAATGTTACTATATACTTCAGTATAAAAACCATCATGAATGATGCTATAAATCGTTATAATGTATTTTTTTAGGAACATAATTACGGTTAAGATATGTTATTATAAATTACATAACTTTTTTATAGTTTTGGAACTATAATATTAATATTTTAGACATTTTTTATATATTTTATTTTATTCGATAAAAATTAGAAAAATATGAAAGTGTTGGATTTAATCTAAGATACCACTCTCTAAAAAATACCTAAAATTAACAAAAAAAATCATAACACATTCTAATGTTTTATTATTTTACCAAAAATATTATATATTTTATGAACTGATAAACATGGAATGATGAATGAGAACCTAAATCAGTAAATGAAAAAGAATGTTTGAAACTACTAAAAATAGATGATTTATATTTGTTAAATAAATTTTTAACAACTATATAATGAGTATAAATGAATAATATATGTTGTGATGAATATCAATATATTTCATAAATAGATGAGTAATGGGTAATATTATATTATAAATGATGTTAAATGTCTTAACAAGCATAATGGAAACTAATGTAATAATTTTTTTTCTTCAATTTCAATAGCTTGAGACATATTTCAAATTATTAACTGATTCGGCATTGAAATGATTCATATAATACAATGTAAATTATTTAATTATAAATAAATATTTTATGCTATTTTAATATATAATTGGGGGTCATTTCAATGGGAATTTGGTTCAAATAATATAAACCTTATATGTAAATTCATCAATATGATTCCCATAATGGTGTTAAATCATTCTTCCATTAATAAAGATTTTCTAGTATTATTTTTATCATATACTATGATTATATAATTTTCTATTTCCACATTATTGGACTTATAACTCTCTAACATAATCTCATATTTTATATATTCTTACATAAAATTTAATGTTCTTGGTAGGGGATTCATTTCAAAGTCTCAAATAATTTCATGTATATATATTAAATTCCATATTACATCTGTTATGAATTATATTCATGTTAATACATATTTACCATGTAATCTTAAATTATTTTCTAATTATTTTTTTCCCTTTTATTAAATTTTGGATTTCTAGTTCATATAATAATTAGTTTGTAAGACATTTTTTCTAGTCTTAGTTAAAATTTATAATTATTTGAAGAAAATTTCTATCAGAGGGAATAATATATTCTCTCTATTATGGAACACATATATTATCTTCTAATTGGGTTATTTTTTGGGTATACATTATATCTTACAATTTTACATTCCATTAGATTACATTTTGAAACAAAGGATGTTCATATATAGGGATGACCTTGTCCTTTCATTAGGTTTGGGAATATTTCTCATATATGTCTATATTGTATATTATTATTCAAGTATGTTATTCAGTATTTTTCAATTCATATTGAATGTAATTTTACACTATATATGAAAATAAATATAAATTTTTAGAATAATGTTTTTAATTTTTTTAAAATTCTTTATTTTTTACATTCTATATAAAATAGTGTAAAGAATATCCTGTCTAATTTTTTATACATTGATAAATTTATCATATTTTATAACAATTTTCATTAATAAAATTACATATATCTTTTCTTTTAGTTTCCAAAAATTATTTCTATATTATTTTTGAATTTAAATTTTAATGATAATGTTTAATGATTTATAATAAAAAATATATGGATTTCATTCCAATAGTGTATATATATATCATAAAATCCACATTTGTTTTCATTTAAATTATTTCATTTCCAGGATTTAATATTTGTAATTATTTTTATTATTTTTATTTATTTCATTCAAAATGTTGAAATGTATTTTTGATGTATCTTATATTCTAATTTTACAACTATGTTACAAGATCATTATGATTTTTTTATGATTTATCATTGATTTTCAACTAAATCTATAAATATTAATCCCATTTTGGTGTTTTTTCATGTGTTTCACAAAATATTATCTTAAATAAACTATTTGGGTTATTTAACATGATTTATTATTTGATCCAATTATTCATATCATCTTTTGTGATACAATTTCAATGATTTATGAAACCCATCATCTATGAAATTTTTTTTTCATATATTTCAATGTCTCATAAGTTTGATATAATTTAATATCAATATTTCCTAATTTTTACCGTCTATATTTAAATTTTCTATGTAATATGAACTTGGTTGGTGGAAACCATCATGAATCCTATTACATTATTGGACTAGATGTTCTTTGATGACATTTATTTTGTGGCACAAAAATTCATGTACCAAATTTGATGAGAGGGATTGGAATATAATTATACTACATAAAAATTCATTTAGTATAGTTTTATATATAATGATATGGTATGTATGGGACACAGGAGTATACAAAATCCATCATGAGATAGTACCCATTATGTGATGATGGTCTGGGTAGTGAGCCATCACATTTTCTTATTATGTCTTGTGTAATATTTCTATAACATTAAATTGATTCAATAATCATATGATATATAATTAATTATATTGAATGTCTTATGTTTTTATCCATCACATATGTCCCATTTTTATTTGGTTATAATTTTGGTATGATGTTTTCATCTACCCTTATTATTTTCCCAGTCTCACATTTTTATCTAATTTTAACTTATTATATTTGACTATTGTCACTAATTCTTATTCTTACTGAGAATTTGTGATTTCCCCCTTCCTATGTTTCCAATACATAGGTAATGATGTTGATTATGATTTATTGACCCTATAAGGTTATTATGTGTGGATAATTTTATATGGGATATTAAAAATTAATTCAAACTTCTAGATATGTGGTTTTTGTCTTGAATACAGAATGTTAATGTCATTATAAGTTCTATTTAATTAAAAAATTATCTTTTGTGGGTTTTTAAATGGATTTTATTACGAAATTAAAACAATAGAACTCAATGATATTGGTTATGTATGTGGTATAATTTTTTCTAATTTCCTAAATTAGGGATGGATTTGTTTGGGTGTCTTATTTTATATTAATTACTTTGTATAAAGGATATGTTTTTAGAATAGTGTTAATGAGTATCTGTTTGGGGAGTCATAGTTTTTAAGTATTAAGGTACATAGGATAAATGGGAATTCTATAAAAAACATGCAAAATTTTTAGATTCCAAAATATGAAATCCTTATTTACTAGAAAAAGTATGGTATAGTGATGATTTTATTGATATGTTCAAATATATTTGTCTATATTGTGTAGGTTTCTAATATATATATTTGACATGAAAGAGGTATGATATTTTAGGCAGTATTCAAGACAATATAAATTATATGGATTCACTCTTAAAATACTAGAAACTTGTTGATTATGATTATGGATAATTCCATCAAAGGATTATGAAACATAATGACTATTTAGGAAAAGTAGCATTAGTAGACTTGTTATTTTTGTATTGAACCTCAATTTTTTTTAGAATATCTATTTTGAGGAGTAAACAAGATCTATAATTTTTTAACTATTCAATCCTATTAAAATGATGATTAATTGAATAATTATTGTAATAATGATATTTTTTATTATTATTGATGGCTATATTTTACAATTATTTGTTTTGTTTGATAGAATGTTTGTTTTTGATAAATAATTAAATGAATGGGGAGTTCTGTAACAAAATAGAAATTTTCATTTAGTGGAAATGGGTATTAGTGTGTTACTATATAATCCTTGGGATTTCATGATTGGGGAAAATCATCTCTTTAGTAATACATTTTCTTTATACTCTACACATTTTGTCTCAAAATTTTTAATGTATGATGATTTAATTTCTTTTTGATATCTATCAAATAATTTAATAAACTCAATTATTTTTCCAGATTTTTAATAAAATTGTTTTGTGGTTAGTTTTTAATATTTCTCAACACTGTCCTTTGTAAATATTTTCATTGCCATGGTTTTTGGTGTTTTTTCAGATGTTATTTCATAAAATCAATTTTTTATTTAAATCATTGGATTTGGTGTCACTATTTGTCAATATAATATCCTTTTATAGATTATATTAAATTAGTTAGTCAGTTTATTTTGGAATGAAGTTATGTTTTTAGAAATTTTTTTATCATACTATATTATTCATAAGGAACATTTAAAATTTATTTATTTATTATAAATAGTGGAATATTTTATCAATTTTTCATACTTCATTATTAAGAATAACATTGAATTCATTCTCACATCATTATATTTAATAAAAAATATAAGTCATTAAACTCATTATTATTTTTATTGAATTAAATTATTTGCATTAATGTTATTTATTATATTATATAACTAAAAAATTATAACTTTTTATAAAAAATCTATATAAGATAAATATATTTACAGAAATATCCATAACATTATAATTTTAATTTAATTATATTATTTTTTCCATTATCTAACTTGATTCGATATATTATCTTGTCAATGAAACATGTGGATTTTCTTCTTTGGATCCATTGAGTAATAATGTGATTATTGGTTTCTTACATCACATATGAATTTTATATTTCATACTATTATCAAATATTACTTATAAAAAAATTTATAGCAATTCACTAGGATTTAGTTGATTTTTACATACCCACTAAAATATTATAATGATTTATTAAATTGTTCTATATATGAGTGAAAACTATTTATTTTCAATGTATTAGTTCAATTTGAAAATATTCATTAGAAATGTAATATATTAAATTTTTTCAATGGATTATGATAATCATTGTTGTATTCTCTATTGAAATTTTTTTGGCAGTGAAAATAAATTGAATATTATTTAGTATGAGAAATAATATCAAAAAAAATTTTAAATAACCAAAAACATTTTCTTCACGATTTTATATAATTATCATTTGATAAAAAATCAATTAAATATTGAAATTTAAATGTAAAAAATATTAAATCTAAAATTTGTATTTACATAATTCAAAATAAAGTGTAAATTCCATACCATTTAAATCCCTACCAATATTATTTTGAGTAATATAAATGTCCAAACAGTTATGAAAACCAAATTCCCATTTCAATTTTTAATATAGTTGAATGAAAAAAAATTCTATTATTTTATGAACCCTTACATGAAACCCCCATCATGAATAAGGGAATCCACAATTTTGTGTTGATTGAATGATGGTATATTGGATCTCATATGTACTCTGTGAAAATAGAATTATTTTTTCCAATAGATTCATAATGGTCCATGTGGATATAAGGACCATACCGTAAAACATAACTTATTATACTGTTTTTGAACTACAATTCACATTCGAGGATATTTTTAGTTTAGGGGTTTAGAGAAGTTGGAAATACTATTAAAATTTAGTCCCATACATTAAATGTGGAAACATATACTCAGTATCCAAGTATATTATTCCACCAATGGAAACCTATTTAATATAAAACATGCCTTCTTTTCGAAGAAAATCTTGAATTCTAGCATCATGAAATCTACATTGTTCATAACAATCTTAATACATATGGAAAATATTTAAAATATGGGATGAGAATTAAAATCTCATTAAGGGACATAATGATTGATAGAATCACTTAGTCCATAGATATATTAAACTATTGAACACATTTTCACAAACATATAATTTTTAACCATATAAAATAATAGATTTAACATATTATATGAAATCAAAAGATTCATAAAAAACATCATAGAAATAATACATCATAAAGGTATCTTGAGAAATAATTATAAATAAATAGAATAATCATGTGGTGAACATTCATACATATCATTCTTACAAATGGAATAACCATATAGTCGACTTCCTTAAATAATGTATTAGATAAATATAATGTGGATCACCTTCCTGTAAGATATATCAGTCTCACCTCTGAGCTAAATTGGGATCTACCCTTCATTTATTCTATTTTGGGCTCACCTATGAGCTACAATGGGGATTAACCCTTCATTTAAGTTGTATCGGGATCACCCATCCTCAGTTATTCATGGAACAACTTGTATAAATAGTAAATTCAAATTAACCATAACAAAACCATAAAACATAAAACGAGCATAAATGAAAAATGGAATTTCTACATGGAAATCAAATATCAATTTTACAATGACGTGCAATCATAAATGAAAAATCATTATTTTAAAAGAATTGTGTAAACATGTAAAGGATACATAAAAATATTAAAGAGATATAAAAGAGACAAATTTTCATTCAAGCAATATATGTTAACAAACATCTCATGTTATTAAAATAAATAGTAGATTTTTTAAAAACATTTTAAACATTTAAAAAGTGAGAATTGAATCAATGTGGCCCATTGCCCATAGATATATTTAAATGAAACAGAAAAATAAATGTTTTAAAATATTCATGTTTATGTAAATAAATTAACAGAAAAAATTTAAATCATGGTCAAAATATATTAGTATTTTGGGGAATAAGTCATTTAAAAATTTAAAATTTTGTTTTTTTAAAATATCCTTACCACAAGAGGAAAAATTAAATAAAAAAAATTAAGAAATATAATGAAATGAAACATTAAATATCTTCACAATATAAAAAATCAAAATTTAACATGTCAAAAGGCTTGTATATAATACTTATAGGATAATAAACATGCATAACATCATGATATGTATCAATTAAAGAATATTGAGATGAAGTCCATTACCTTGAGTCTGACTCATCATATAAAATAATTATCTACCTTCCCCTCAGCTGATCACCATTTTTAAAAATTTTAAACCTCTTAGTAGGGTGTTCATCAAATACTAATTCTTCAATAATTAGGGATGATAATATATTATGTGTTTTTTATAGATCATGGATTAACAAAAAGGTTTTTTATGTTTAATTAAAAGAGACGAATGGATGACCATTCAATGGATAGGGGAGGGGCACTCTTGAAATTATAAAATATTTTAAATTCATATAAATTCATTTTTGATACCACATTGTCCCAAACGTATTTATTTATAATAAATTATGATTTTCGGTCAAATATACATCATATAATTAAAAATAAACTATTTTTAATATTTTTTTCCTTATCATTTTATTTTGAGCCCTTTTATATCTTACTTTTAAATTAAGTAATTTACAGATTGAGGGTTACAATAATAACCATAACATGATAAAAGACCATTGAATGAGTAATTAATGAATTTTATTAGACATATAGAAAATTTTTATAGAATATTATCTTTTTATAAATTTGATAAAATTTAATAATTATTTCATATTTTAATATATGAATCATGTGAATGTTGACACTATTCATTAGATGACTTTCTAAAAAATTATAACAACCTTATTACATAAAAAATACATTATTGAATACATAACATGTCAATCTCATTCATAAAAGTCATTAATCGAATCAAATATTTCAAATTATATTTTTTTGAACTTATTAATATAATTTATGTGATTCTCCTTTTAATAGACCTATTAATACCTCATCATTCTGTCACAATTAAATATAATTTTATAATATCAAAAGATTAAAAATAAAATATTAAGAAGATGATAGAAATTTTATATTTCAAATTAGTATTTATAGTCTATTATATCTTCTATATGATCTTATATTAAAATTTATCTACCTATTAAAAATATGGGTATAGCATTTTTAACTAATCATTAAATAAAACGTAATACATTTTATTTTCATACCCAATTTTTTAAAAATTATTATAATTTCTGGATAATTTTGATTATTGTCTAAAAAATAGATCAAATGAAATTAAGACATGTTGTATTCTAGGTTTATATTATTATTATATTATTTTGAACATTAATTACCAGATTGACCATTAAACATATTAAATAAAATAATAAAGTTATTATTCAAAAAAAATTATCTTGATCCTATAAGACAATAATGTATATCCATTTTCCAAAATTCAATTCACATAAGTTGTTAAATTAATTTTAATACTAATGTCAATATTGTGGCGAGAAGGAGGGTATAAGAGACTTTCAAAATTTCAATAAAAATTTATATCCAATTTCAGTATAAAAATTATTCCAATTACCTAAATTGGATTAATTAATGAAATATTGATATATTATGACATTAAAAATAATTTAAAAATATAATTATTATTTATATGAAAAATATTTTTTTGAACTACACGCAATAAATTTATGAATTCATAAAAAAGAATTTTTTCAGAAAAATACCAAAGAATCAAACAAAGCTAGTATTCATGTCCCAATTCAAATGAGGAAGATTATATTGTAAAATTGAACATATAAAAGTGTCTAAAACATTATTTATAATGGGATCACCATCCAATGCTGATACAATTTAATTTTTTGGAAAACACTAATTTTATCTATCAAATTGTATTTATTTTTATTTATTGTATACAAATCACATTTGAAAAATTTTAAACATTATATTTAATTAATATTTTTTAATATATTAAAATAAGTGTGATTTTATTGTTTTATGAATATTATTGTTCTCATTTTAATAGTTTTTCATCAATGTATATCTCTTATATTCAATTGGTTTTTAGTTTCATTTCCAGTTAATTTTGCAACCAAATAATGATTATATAAACAAGTGTAAACCATATTTAGTTAAAAATATTCACCAGTTATATTCTAATATATATCTGATAAAAACCATATTAAATAGTAATATTTATTTGTCTGTTTATGATCAATTTTTCATATCATTTGTCCTATTGAATATCTTATTTCTTTTTAAGAACTAGGGATTTTATATTCTCCCCAACAAATACAAATTGAAACCACACAATTTGAATCCATGGTCAGTATCTATGGAGTAACTTATCAAAACACATTTATTTCATTCCCACATTGAAAAAGATATTAATATAACATTATCATTATAGGAATGATGGGATAGTTTGAAGGTCACTTGAGATAACACATACTATGATTCCATGTAGGAAAACATGGATACAGATGAAAAACTAACCACCATGTTCGGATGGAGAGTTATAGATAATATGATCAAGAGAATGTAAACAATCACAATACCATAAGTTTGTGAATGTTTAAATGTTTATTTATTCCATATTATGAAAATTAAATTGTTAATGTTCTTGATTTATGATATTATTCATCAAGTTGTGGAATTCATTTACTTAATTGAGAATAAACATAATGAAAAATACTTACTTCAGAAATAATGTTTCATTCTTTAGTCAATTTCCACCATAATCACATTTTTTTCTCAAAATGATGGGTATTTTTGATTAAAGTTTCATGTATGAATCAACTTCTAGAGATTCACCTTTTCCATAGAGGATTAACAATAGATTTCTATTATTTTTTAAAATTATCCAAAACCAAAATGGTTAGGATAAGATAAGACAATTACAAAAAATTAATAGTCCTTATTAAGAGGAATGACTAATTTTAATCTCCAAAATTCAATAGTAATACCCAAAGGACAACATTGACTCTACAACAAATAATTATCCATAAAATTCCTCAAAATAGACTAAACTAAAATTTAATCCTAAAATTCACAAAAAAATTGTCACATAGTCATCCATAATATATTTTATAATTCATATCACAAATACAAAAATCACTCTTAATGTCTCATTCAAAAACATAATTAGCCAAATAATATATTTTCTGAAATAGTATAATCATCTCAAAAAATAACCCAAATAAATATTAGTCCATAAAAAATAATATAATCTTCCACAAAAATATTCAACCATTATATGTCAAATAAAATTCCATTGAATTATTTTTTCCTTAATCAATTAAAGATCCCGAAATATTCAATTTTTTCCCAAAATTTGAACTATCACTTCTTTTGAAAATCATTTTCCAATAAGAAGGATATCTATTTGATAAAACATAATTTCCATAAATTAATATATTTTTAATACCTAAAATAATTTAACTAATAATAATATGTGACAATAACCCTGGAATTCTCGTAGTATAGTGGTTGGTGAGGCACCCTTTTCACCCTTCGGTTGTGGATTCGATTCTCGTATCCTTGTTTGATGCAATGGGCTATAACTCATCATGCAGGTCCTCCTTTTTAAAAAACTATATCATTATTATAAAATTAAAAAAACCAGATTAAATCCTATCAAATACAATTACATTATTTATCCTCCAAGGTTATGTCATACATTTCATTTTTCTTTCAAAAATTTAATAACACATAATTACCTCAAAAAAATGCCTCCAAAAATACTCTAAGTCACCATAAAATTTCAGAACATAATCCCTCTTAAGGGTTTCCTTGTTCATTGGTAATATGATGAACCTATAAATTATAAACAAATGGTTATTTCCATATCTATTAATAAAAAATCATAATCTTGAAATTTATTTAAGTCATCCTTTGATACCAATTATTGGGACTCATCCTTAAACATAACATATTTGAACATAAATTCACATTAAAGGGTCTTTTCACTTTTGTTTTATTACATAACTAAGAAAACATATTACAAATTATACCCTAATATTAAATGTGGACACATATACTCAGTATCCATTTTTATATTTCCTCAAATGGAAACACATTTAAAATAATAAATGACTTTTTTTCAAGGGACATGTAGAATTCACACTCCATGACATCTTCATTATCCACACATGTCATAAAATTTATGAAAAAAAAACTTCATAACTAGGGATAAGTACATGAACCACTATAATCCAAGGAAATAAAAAACTATTATTTAATGAGTATTATAATATTGGGAAAATATTTTTACAAAATTATAATTTTCACCCAAAAAATACAAATTCTATAAAAACCACATGAAATAATAAGATTCCTACAAAACCTTATATAAATAATATATCATAAATCGATCTTGATACATAATCATACATAAATGGAATAATTATGTGGTTAACTTCCAAACACATCAATCATAGAAATGGAATAGTTATATGACCAACTACCATACCCAATGTATTAGATATCTATAATATGGATAACCCATTTTATAATATATATCAGGCTCACCCATGATCAATAACGGGAATCAATGCTTCATATAAGCTATATTGGGCTCACCTGTGAATAGAAATAGGTATAAACCCATCATATAATCTATTTCATGCCCACCGAAGAGCTATAATGGGGATAAAACCTTTGAATAAGTTATATAGGCCTCAACAGTCCTTTATTTATCTTGGAACCACTCATATGCATAAATAATTCCCAATAATCATAACATAATAATAACACATAGAGCAAGTATAAAGTCAAAACAACATATCCAGTTTGATATCAAATTACTTTTAAATAGTCCTTCACATAAAAATGAAAACACTAAGTGTAATGTTCTAATGTATATATAATAATATTAAATATAAATATAAGAGAAAATTTTATTTCAGAATATCTATATTAAAAAATTATTCATATTTATACAAAAAATCAAATCATTTTTGAAAACCATTATAATCCTTCATAAAGGGTGTTTTGTATCAAACTGTTTCATAAAACATTGAAACATTTCATTGAAACTCAAAAATAGACATTGAAAAACATTCATGTCCATATAGATCCATTAATGAAAACAATTTCGAAATCATATTCTTAAAAGATAATGATTTTGTTGAATAAATATTATAAACATTTAAAATTATGTGTTAGATAATGTGTCCCTTACTAATTGATAAATAGTTGAATAAAAAACATTATGAAATGACATTAAAAAATCTTAAATACCATGATAATATACTAATTCATGATAGAAATTGTCGAAATGGTTTTATATACAAATTATGGGATAATAAAGGTGAATAAAATAAAAAATTTCCTTAATTAAAGGAGATTTAGATGTAGTCCCCTTGAGTCTAACTCATCACGTACAGTCATTATCTTCCTTTCCTTCAGATTAACATATTTATTAAAACCTTAACTCCAATAAAGAAGAATTTATTCCTAAAAAGTTCACAATAATTTGGGGGTGTATTATAAGAATGGTTTTCGGAAGATTATTGATAATTACGACGGTTTCTAAAGTGTATGAAATAAATAAAAATGGGTTACCATTTATAGGAATGAGGAGGGGCACACATAGAATTATAAAAAGTAATAAATTAATATAAATTAGTTTCTAATGCCAAAATGGTTCAAAATTGATTTATTTAGATGATATGGTGATTTTGGGACAATAAATCTTCATAAAATAAAAATAATACTTTTTTTGAATCATTTTCAATCCTTATATTGGTATTATATCCCCGTATAAATTTTTCTATTAAATCAAGTAATTTACCATTTTATGTTTAAAATAATTAACACAAAAACCGAAAAGGCCAATGAATAAGTAGATAATAACATTTTAATACTAATACAAAATTTCAGGATAAATATTCTATTTTTAATAAAATTTTATGATTTAATTAAATGTGTTATGATTTATGATATAAATTTTTTCAATTGTGAAATTGTTCGTTACATGACTTTTAAAAAAATCATAAAAAATGATTCCATCAAAAAACATTAAATCATCTATAACATGTAATATTCATCCATATATTCTCTTATAGCATCAGATTTCTCAAATTATATTTATTTTATTTCTATTAATATCATTTCGGTGTGTCTCACTTCAATAAATGCATTGTATCATCATTATGTCCAAATTAAATTTAAATAATTTAATCTCAAAAAATAATATATAAATTATCATAATATAGAAAATAATTTTATCATTAAAATTATTATTTTCTGTAGAATTATTCTTATCTATAAACATATATTAAAAATGATTTACTTCTTACAAATATGAGCTTGGCATTTTTAACTATTCATAAAATAAACCAAAATAAATTTTATATTCTCACCCAATTGGCTAAAAATGTAATAATTTATGCCAAGGGAATATTTTGGTTGACACCCACTAATAAAATTAAATGTAGACAATGTATAGTTTTATTTTATAATATTATAAAATTGTTTTATATTTAATTACCTAATTTACCTTTAACAATGGTAAATAAAATAATAAATTTACTATTAACCAAAAATTAAGATGATCCTATTTTATCAATATTTCAGAGTAATTACAGCAATGCATGTCTCTTTTTAATAATTAAATTCTCAAATTTTGTTAAATAAAGATGAACAAAAGTCTCACTGGTGCATCGAGAAGGCAGGTATAAGAGAATATCAAAATTTCAATAAATTATTATATTAAATATCAATATAATAATTATTAATGTCGCCTAATTTGAATTAATACATTTATTATTGATATATTTTGACATTAAATATCATTTTATGTCTATAATAATTATTTAAATAAAAAATTTGTTTTAAAACTACAATGTAGAATTTTTCACTATTCATTATAAAATGAATCTTTTTAGAAAATAAAAAAAATTCATACAATGTAAATAATAATTCCCCAATTCCAAATAAGTAATTTATTTTGACAAATAGTACTTATAAAAGTGTAAAAATATTGATTTAACATGGTTTTACAATCAAATGGTGGAAAATGAATTTATAGAATAACATTCATTTTATTCGTAAAATTGCCTTCATTTTATATAATCTCTATAAATAACATATGATAAATTTTCAACATTAGATTAGATTTATATTAAATTATTGAAATGAAACATTTTTTATTTGACTATTTTATAAACAAAATTATCCACATATAAATACTTTTTCCTAAAAATACCTCCTTTATATTCATGTAGTTTTTAGTTTCTTTTCATGTTAATTTTGTAACCAATGAATCATTATACAAATAAGAGTTAACCAATGTTACACCCCATTATTTGGAAAATAGTTTAAATACTTAATGAATAAAACATGATTCCTCAATAAAACACTACCTTTTTATAACCTAGTTAGTAAACATAATTTTTATACCTATATGATTTTAATTTCGGAAGAATTTTATATAGGATTACTTTCATTAAGTTATTTATATTATGATAGAATCTACATAATTATCAATCAATTTTAACATAACATTTTGAATAGTACTAGATAGAAAATAAGGAAAAAATAGAAACTCCTCCAATGAATTTATAAATACAATTTAGACATCTTATAAGTGAAGAA
Source organism: Viscum album (assembly GCA_963277665.1). NCBI lineage: Eukaryota > Viridiplantae > Streptophyta > Magnoliopsida > Santalales > Viscaceae > Viscum > Viscum album. The sequence continues at coordinate 1,531,980,778 of OY728151.1, forward strand.
ACAATCCTAGTATAAGTTTTGGTATTTTTCTATGTCATAAATATTTTAACTAAATTTTGTGATCAATAAAATAATTTAAAATGGGAATGTATTTTTTTAATATGTAATCATAAATGTTTTTTATTTTCTTATATTTAGAAGATAATTTTTGGGGACGTGGATTAAATTTTCATGGTTTTATAAAATGAGTTATGGTTCTAATGTAGTTTTTTCGAATACATTTTGTTTTTATTTAAAACATAAATTAAAAATACATATCTATTTATTTTCAAAAATTGGATTTCATTTTTTTAATCCTCACATCGATAAATGGTTGGGTTTAATTTTTATTATTTTTATGAAATACATGAATTTTGGGTTAATATAAAATATTATAATTTGCAATAAATGAAAAATACTTAATTTATTGGGTCATATGTGATGTAAAGGTTATGTAAGACCACATTTTTTTATGTAACACATTCTTATAACAATTTATTGTCAAAATAATCAATAATATTTGTTGACACAGGCTAAATAATAAAATAATGACAAAAATATTGGTAAAACCCTATTCTCCTCCACTAGAACCCCCCAACCCTCACTACATCTTCAATTTACAACAATAATTCCTTGTGACATGACTAAAGTATTCTAAAATACACACCAATGGTCTTCCCCCACTTCCAGTAACAATTGGTCTCAATAATAGTCAAAAACACTTCCCTAAAGAGGCTCTTAAAGAAGATTACTTCACGAGGTAAATTGCTCTTTTATTTTTTTTAATTTCATGTTCATTTAGTTTTATTTTATTTAGACACATCATTTCATAAAAATATGTTGATGACCCATGTACCATACATCTAATGTAATGTTGTTATGATAAAGGATGAACTATTCATCAATTATCATTTCCCCTTCTTTTGTTGTAAAAACTAAAACACCATTCAAGATGTGTTAATTTTTCACATTCAAGGACTATGTGTATTTAATTTCTATACCAATTTTCAATTATTGTCCTTAAAACATTATGACAATGGATAAAGACTATAATATATTTATTATATCATATTTATGGTCCTATATTCTTTTTTTATAAATTATATTAATTTATAAATCAAATTGATTTCACTGTGATCAAGGACCACAAATCAACCCAAAAATATTTCATTAAATTTCTATATAATGACTCAAACTCACTCCAAATAACTAGAATAATTTTCTAACCATGAAGTATTATTTTTGTTCACTAATAACATACAACATATTTTCTAAAAAACAATTCTAATTATAGATGTTTATCCATATATGAATATAAGTAAACCGGTCTGAAAAACCATGGAAGAAAAATCTACCATACAATGAAATGGAATATCTTTACCCATAAAAAGGCATTAATTAACCTATAAAGGTAATACAAAATCAATAAAATGTAGAGGAGGTTTTGTAATGATTAATTTAGGAACCTAAATTTAATTATTCAAATCGTTAAGATCATGTGTGGAACACCATAAGACTTAAGGTAAGTGTTTTCCACCAAAACCACCATTTTCATTCGGGTTAGTATTATTGTCTACAAACCTCAATTAAATTATTATATAATCATATGTAATCTTCATATATTCAGTGATAATGTTATAAATATGTTAAAAAACCAGAATCCTTCTTTCATTTATGGGGATATAAATTTATTAAAAAGATCATTAACAAATTCTTCCTAAAATACATGCCGGATTCAAGGAATGATTTCTCATTAATACCTATTTTCAAAGGAACTATATAATATATTTTATTAAGAAAATTTGAATATAAAATCAAAAATTTAACTATGAAAATAATATATATCTTTATTTTTGGTTTTGTAGAATTATTTTTCCAAAATGAACACGTCTTTTTCAATGTAAAATAGTATTTATTTCAAAAATTACATAATGATTTTATAATAGTATCTTCATATATTTAAGAAATCTTGTTGATTATTATTTATTATTCATAATCATATTATATGATATTATATATAATATTTAATTGAATGGTTTGTTAGTTTTTTGATAGTAGATGTGCTATCTTAAAATCATTCACCAATTTACTTAGAATTGTTATTGAATGTGCTTAATGTTTGGGGTAAGTTATATTCATTTCATTTATTAAATTCAATTTGAATGTATATGTTGTTTTTTATCCCAATTCATATAAGGAATGAATTGGACTATGTAAGTGTGAATTCGGTCCCTCTATATCCCATCAGCCCAATGGTAGGTCTCCTAAGACAAATTATGGTCTTGGCACGAGGCCAAGAAAAAATTGATATTGATGGTCCATCCAAGAGGCCTTGACCATATTGGTTTAATGTCACTAATTATGAATTAACTCATTATGAATACAATATTGATAGTTCTGGTTGTTATTCGACTAGTATAATTCACATTATTATGTTGTATTATGGAATCTTTTATTCATCTCTTATTCCAAACATAATGTGTTCATGTTTATTTTTAAAGGAATGTATTTTTCGTTATTCACCATGCCTTTTATTTATGTTTATTATATATATTTCGGTATTTATTTCCCTTACTGATCATTTCATATCACCCATTTCTTATGTTTCATTTTTTAGGACATGAAAAAGTGTATTATATAGGACATGGAGGGATAAACTTATCGTCTCCAGTCCATATGGATGCATATTCCTTGTTTATATGAAAATGTAATAAAATAAGGCACTGAATCCAAGAAACTGGGTTTGGGTATTTACTGTTGGTATCAATGTATGATTAGTAGAAAAAATGGAAACCATATTTAGAAAATGTAGATTATGGAACAAACCCCATATATAATATATCAGGATAAACATAAAAGAAAATCCTAGAATCTTGGTAAGGAATAGATTATGTGGATCTTTCTAGCACATACATCCATAACCTGATACTACAAATTGACGTCGTTCTGACATAGATGTACCTATGAGTAAAAACTCTGACATGGTGTTTCATGCTTGACCTATTGTATCCATGTACATGACAACATGCCTTATTGTGCACCTGGTTTGACACTCCTTGGGGATATTCATCGGATACGTCAAATTTCCATTACAATCCATTATGAATGATTTAAATGTAATTTTTTCCACAATAAAGACCATGTTTATGATTATGGGATTAGTTATGCATAGGATTTATATTTATGCTACATATTTTTCCATGTTGAGATTAAATATTCTGATTCATAACCTAATTTTGTGTATTCCAATATTTTAAAATGCTATCTAGTGGAAGGAATGGAAGTCGCATAATTGAGTGTATCCCATGTATGGATTTCCCTCCTATACAAGATAATTATGTTGGCTCTGGAGTGATGACCAGTGCTGAGCAACTTATAACTATACTGGGAAAACATACTCAGGTAATGAGCAATAATTTTACCCATATAGAGAATTCTAATCCACAACAAAGAAGAGATATGTTAGACTAATTTATGAGACAACAACATCCATTATTAATCTGGACATCAAACCCATTTTTATATGAGGATTGGATATGTTCCCTGGAGAAGATATTTGTCTCTATGGGAGGAAATGAATGAGAGATGGTTGTCATGGTAGTTTATCATCTTTTAGGATATGCTAATCAGTGGTGGTTGTTAAACCAAAACACACAAAAGGGGGAAGAAATAAAAGATATTTAATAGAGGGATTTTAAGGAAATCTTCCTAGATAAATATTTTTTTCCCATGAACAATGAGCGGATATCGAATTTAAATTATTGAATCTGATCAAAAAGGATTATGAAAATGTTTCCATGTATGAATCCAACAATATACAGATTTTAGGCATGTTGTAGACTATATTCATAATCCAAAGATTATGATTGATCGATTATTTTTCAATTTAAAACCATTCATCCAAAGGGCACTAGTCTCCTAGAATTTCTATTCATTTGATGATATTGTCTAATACGCTATCAAGACAGAAAAATAATTCTCGAAGTCCTCCATCTTCAAAGGAATGAAAGAGAAGAAGAGGGCCGCTGAAAACTATGGAAAAGAAAATATGTAAATGGGGAAAGATGGAATAGTTGACCTTTCACCATGTTTTAATTTTGGTTAGAATCACCCCACCACTTTCCTGAAGCGAATGGGAGTTTGTTACAGGTGCAGAGAAAATAGACACATATCTCATTGTTGTAAGGGGAATAAAGAAAAAACCAATGTTCAATGCCATAGTTGTAAAGAGATAGAACATTACACACATGAATGTCCTATGTGTTATAGAAATTTTCTCTAATGAAGTATAAGGGAGAAAGGACAATCATATGCAGTCAGAACTGTTGAGGTTTATGTTCTTAACGATGTGGTGGAAGGAACATTAATTGTTTCCTCAAACATATCCAATGATTTATATGATTATATATCATTAAATTCTTTAAAATCATCCTAGTTTTCCAAGAAAATTATACATGTTCAATGTTTTCTATTAATGGAGTAGTCAGTAAAAACTAATATGGGATGTATCATTGCTACAAAGATCTATGGATCATCCCCCCTCATGACACGTATATGTGATTTAGTTTCAAACATTATCATTATACCTATAATTTAATTTGATATAATTCTTGTTATCAGTCTGCTTTCACATTGTGATGCAATGATCTACTGAAAGAAGATTGAATTTACCATTTTTGAGAATAGTGTTGAATCCCTTGTCTTTAATATAGAATCATCACCAATTAATTCTTATCTATATACACCCTTATAAGCTCTACTGAATTCAATTATTAGGTAGTAGGGTAATGCAATATCTATGGGTGACGAAAGGAATGTTCAAATAGAGGACATACTTATTATGAAAGCGTATGTTGACTTATTTCAACAGGATAAACATGGACATCATCTAGAGTGGGAAATTGAGTTTTCCAAAAATTTAATTCATGGTTTAGGAACTATATCAATAACTCCTTATTTAATTTCTACTGTGGAATTTGTAGAACTGAAGAAATCACTTAAGGAATTGGGTGATAACAGGTTTCTTCTCCCTACTGTCTCTCCATGTGGAGCCCTTATTCTTTTCATATTGATGAAATATCGATATATGGGGATATTAATTGGCTACAGTGAGATCAATGTTATAAAAATATTGAATATGTATCCCCTAACTCGCATTGATGATTTATTTGATCATCTTCATGGTTCCCAATTTTTTTTTTTGAAAATTGACCATCGATCTGGATATCATCTGTTACATGAATGGAAGGAAGAAATTCTAGAAATATCATTTTGAACCATGTATGTGAATTACGATTTTAACATAATTCCTTTTAGAATGACTAATGCAACCTCAATTTTCATAGATCAAATGAATAGTTTTTTCAAGGAATATATTGACAATATTGTGGTGGTATATATTGAATATATCATGCTATAATAAAAAATCAAATAATATCAAGAAAATTATTTGTGCACTATTCAGAAGACTCTTAGACGAAATGAAATATATGGGATGTTTAGAATGTGTGAATTGTGGCTTCAATATGATTCCTTTCATGACCACATTGTCAATAAGGATGTAATATTTGTTGATATTGTGATGAAAAAGGTTATTCAATAATGGACTACTCCAACGAACATAACCGAGGCACATAGTTTTATTGTTATTAAAGGTTATTATTAGAGGTTCATTAAGAAATTCAGAAATTTTAAATTCCAAATGAATAGGCATACACATAATGGGGATAAGCACATATGGCTAATAGAACTGGAAGATTGTCTCGAAGAATTTTACAGGACATTATTTAATGCTCTTTTCCTAACACAACCATCAGGGAGTGATGGTTCTGTGATCTATAGTGATGCATCAATGAATTGATGTGGTTTTTTCCTTAGGATGAATGATAGTGTTATTACATATGCATCAATGATTTTTAAAATAAATGAAAAAAGTATATTATTCCTGATCATTAGTTAGCTTCTATGATATTTGATTCAAAAAATTTGAGACACAATATCTATGGTGAAATATGTGAGATATATATAAAACACAAGTGTATGAAGTATAAATTCTCACAGAAAGAACTCAACATGAGGCAATGATGATGGATTGAACTACTCAAGTATTATGATTTTTTCATAAGCTAACGCCCCTGAATGGAAAATAAGGTACCTGATGCGTTGAGTAGGATGGGTCATGGTGTTTTAAAAATATTGGATAAAAAGAGATCATGTTTTCATGGATCTAGTAAGGATGGAAATAGGAATTATCATATAAGGTGAAATATTATTTATTTTTCAATTGGTTTCCCAACAATCTTTATTATAAATCATTAAATTTCATAGCCCCATACTGAGAACGTACAAAAGAAAATAAATGAAGTGAATGATTGGATGTTGGCTGACATCATATGTGAAGATGGAATGTGGAAAAATTGAATGAGGCTATATATTCCCCCTATACCCGAGCTGAAAAGGAATTATTTGATGAATATCATATCTTGAATTTTTCAATACACCCCGGAAGAACTAAAATGTATAGATATTCGAAGGAACATTTCTGGTGGGAGAACATGAAGAAAGAAATTACTGATTACGTATCAAGATGTTTAGTTTGTCGAGAAGTGAAGGCTAAACAACAACATCCTAGAGGTGTCACTCAACCTCAAACTATTGTAACATAGAAATGGAATGACATCACCATGGATTTATTCACTATATTAAAAACAAATCCAATTAAGAATTATGCAATATGGGTAATTTTGTATGGTCATACCATATCAACACATATCATAACTATAAGGGAGGATTTTCCACTTTACGTTCCCGCCCAAATCTATATCAATGACGTTGTAATACATCATGGAGCACCTCATTCAATACTTTATTATTGTGATCCTCAATTTACATTGAAATTAACGAAAAAGAATATAAACTATTTTTCATATTGATCATTGTTTCAATAATGCTTATCATCTTCAATCTAATGGGAAATAAGAAAGGATTGTCCAAACAATAGATGACATGTTGAGATCATGTTCTATTGACATTGAAGGTATACGGTATCAATATTTTAATATTATGGGTTTTTCCTACAATAATAGTTTTTATTCATGTATTAAAACTGAACCATTCAAAGCATTTTATGGAAAGAGATTTCGTGCACCAACTTGTTGGGATGAAGTTGGAGAAATAATTCTAGTGGGGCCAATGCCTGTTGATGAAACCACTTCATTGGTAAATAATATTCATACCAATGTCAAATAGGCTGAAAGTTGAAAAATGAGCTATGCTGATAATCGAAGGAATGATTTATAATTTGATATGAAAGACCAATTTTTCATAAATGTATCTCCATGGAAGGACACTATAATAATTGGGAAGATAGGGAAATTGAACCCTATGTACATTGGACCTTTTGAAATCCTAGTGATAAATGGAGTTGTTTCATTTCATTTTCTTATGGCACCTAGCCCTTCTAATATACATAATATTTTCTATATCTCATTTCTGAGATAGTACATTCCAGACCTAATGAATGCCATCACTTCTAATGGTATAGAGTTGGAACCGGACCTATCCTACATTGAAGAGTGTATCCAGATTATGGACATTAAAGAACAAGTGTTGAAGACTTGGATGACTCGGATGATAACGATACATGGGATAAATTATAAAATTTATGAGGCAACATGGAATCCATAGGATATTATGATGAAGAACTACCCAAATCTTTTTGTGAGGTAATATTATTCTAATATTGAGGATGAAATTTTCGTATGGAGGGGATAATGTAACACCCCCTGATTTTTCAAATAAATTTAATATTGAATGAATGAAATAATGAGTCTCTAAATAACACCGCATTGTTATAACCTAGAAAGTATAGTAAATTTTTCTTTACTCTATGATTAAAATATTGAAAAACCAACTTACACAATTGCATTCAATAAGATATTTAGATTATGAAAAAACCTACATAGTTTTTGATGAATTGTAGTACACCCTTACGAATATTAACATACCCTTATCAATAGTAATGAATAGTAATGAAATGTAAATGAGACAAGAAATAGAAAAATCACACACGAATGTATAAATACAATTTAAACATCTTATAAGTGAAGAAACTATCGTAGTATAAGTATTGGTATTTTTTTATGTTATAAATATATTAATAAAAATTTTGTAATTAATTGAATAATTTTAAATGAAAATTTATTTTCATTAAATGAATTCATGAATTATTATTTTATTTTCTTATGGTTATAAGTAAATTTTATGGGACCACGATTAATTTTTCAAGGTGTTATAAAATGGGTTACAGTTTTAATGTTTTTTATTTTGAATAAATTCTTATTCTATTTAAAAATTAATTTATGAATAATTAGAAAATTATTTTCATAAAATGGATTTTATTTTTTTAATTTTAAACATTGAAAAATGGTAGCGGTGAATCTGTGGGAGTTTTCTAAAATACTTGAATTTTTGGGGAATAGTGAAAAATGATAATTTACGATAATTGATAAATAAATAATTTATTGTTTCATAGGTGATGTTAGACTGATGAGAGTCCACATGTTTTCAACACACAAGTACATATTAGTATTCTTGGTCAAAGGAATCAATACTATTTGTTTCATTGTAAAAATAATCATTAATGAGTAAAATAATGGGAAATCCCTCCTCCCCTCCACTAACCCCCCCCCCCCCCCACTCCCTCTTCACTTAAATCCTCTATATCCCTGTACATTGTGTAAATTATACTCAAATTTCCTACCATTTTCTTCCACCAAATCCAAACACACTTGCTATTATAAAAACACCAAAACTTATTCCCTAAAGAGACTCTTAAGGATGATAACATCAAGTGGTAAATTCCTCATTTCATTGCTTTTATTTCATGTTCCATTGATTTATTTTTCTTCCCTCACCACCATTCATCCAAATTTTGTGATGATGCCATAACCATACATATATTTGAATTTTGTAATGATAAAGGAATAATTCATCATAATTTCTCATTTTCTCTTCTTTTATAATAGAAATGAAAACCCCATCTAAGATTTGTTAATTTTTCACATTCAAGGACAATAAGTTTTCAATTTTTATTTCCATATTGAATTCTAGTCATGAATCAATTTTTATTCATGAAGCAGACAATAATATATGTATTGAATCTTTTTTGAGGTCCTGAAATCCAATTTTATACATTATATTAATATAAAAATCAAAATGAGTTCTTTGTGGTCATGAACTTCCAATAAACCCAAAGAGTTGTCATTAATGTTTTATATAACAAGTCATCATAAATCCAAATAACCAAATCAATTTTATAACCACGTAGACATCAAGTTCTTCACTAATAACATAAAACAATTATTCTGGAAAACCCTTATCATTCATCATGATTACTCATACATGAATATAAGTAAAATGGTCATGAAAACTGTAACACCCTGATATTTTATGAAAAATATTCTTTTTTATTTCATTGATGTCTTCTGTTTTATGCTACACCAATATTATCTTGTGCTATACGCAACACCGTATTAGCTTGCAGTATACACAATACTATTTGTGGATTGTGTTACACACAATTTCTAGTTTGTTTGATAATAGTTATTCTACGCAACATTGAGTGTGTGTGTATATATATGTATATTAAATGTATAAATGATATATGGTTGGATTATTTTATACGAGAAAACAATGGAGTTTTTCACTACACGCAACCCTGACTTGGCTTGCATTACACGCAATCGCAACCTTCTTCGATAGCGTGTGTTGTACGCAATACCGGGTTTCTCTAAACAAAGATATATGTTTATAATATTATTATAAACTATCCTTTATGAATAATATTAACTATATTTTGAATTTTATATCATTATTATTAATCTCACATATTATTTAGAACATGGTATGAGAATAAAATAATTTTTTTGGGTAAAATAAGTATTTTTCAAAAAATACAATTTTGCCGCCTTTTGATGGCGCACCCACATTAAATATAGTTTTTGACACATTTATAAGTTCAATTTTACAAAATAAAATTATTCTTTGGAATCAGGATATAAATTTTTTCCTTGGATAAAGTTTTCATATTATTCTGATAACATTCATAGTTTAATGAATAGTAAAAACACACTATATTTTAATTAAAAACTACTTTTTTCAACGTAATAATTTACGTGGTTAAATTATAATATTGAATGGTTTTAAAGTATAAATAGTATATATTTTTACCATTTAATATAATTTATGTCATTATCATTTATTTTACCTTGAATTCGTAAGTTAAATCAATTCAATCGTTTCCAATATTTTAAACAAAAACCAGTTTTCTTTCGACAACGGGAATAATTTTAATTTAATTTCTGAAACATTTGTGTATTGAATTTGGAAAAATGGATTCCAAATTTGGAATCAGTGGGTCCAAATTATGTTAATAAGCGACTTTTTATATAAGGGCATTATGAATAGTAACTATGGTAAATTTTATTTACCATAGTTGAAGGTGAATCGGGTAATTAAAGGTAATTATAAGATTATAATATTACCCTAACCCCTGACAAAATTCTATTGGATGACTAAAAGTTGACCCATATCACCTAAGGGTCGGAATAGATTCATTTTATGGACTTTTTTCTTTGAAAATAATTTAATTATTATTAAAACCAAAGAAAGTGACAACATGTCACTCTCTTAAATATTATAAGTATAATAATTTTAATTTAGTGATAAACGACATGAAACTTCTAACATGAATAGTATCCAGAAAGATAATAAATTTATATACATCATGATAATTTATTTATAATTTTTAGGTATTAAATAATTGTCATTAATGGTGATACATTAATGATGCAGAAATTATTTATTAAGTGAAAAATCAGTAGTATAGTTTTTATTGAATTAATAATACCCATTAAAGGTCCAAAAAACCTGACAAAAACTTATTGGTTGTGTATATATACACTATAGTCATCCAATGACTTAATTTATAACCGTTTGGAGTCTTATAAAAGTGATTATGACACTTATAATATTTTGTTTTAAATAATGTCAAAGTTGTCACCTTCATATTTTAATAAATATAACATTTTAAAAGTTGGGTGTTTTAGAAGCTAAATCCGACTAAATGTATTCTTATAAACTATATAGGATTTATCTTCATCCTATTATTTTATTTTTAATTTTTATGCAACAAATATGTATATTTAATAATTATAAAAAAATGTTGTAATAATTATTTTATTAAGCGAAATATCAATTAAATGGTTTTAAAAAGAGTAAAATAAATATTATATGAACTATTTAATGTTCTCCACTAATTTTTTGGTGTACTATGACATGTTAATAACCTATTAAATATTGTATTTCAAATATATACTTTGTGTGGATTTTATTTAAATTCAACTAAATGAATAGTGTCAAAATTGACACAATTCTTATTTTATAAAAATAACATATTATTAAATTGATTAAAAATCACAAAAATATTTACAAATTATAAATTGATATTTATATAGTCTAAAATTTCATTAATTATCTAATTATTGATAATTAATAGCACATAAGTAATTATTTCTAACAATTTAAAATTTAGAATCTTATTACCACAAATAAAATTTAATAGATTAAATAAGGATAAATCATGTTGACAATGTTTAAAATAAATTTCCTACATGTCTAAATTTTATTGGTTGATGATATTACAACCCTATATCATCTAATATTTTAATATGAGTCATTTTTAGTGGTTTTTATGTGGGGATATATGTATTATAAATTAATTATTTTATGATTTCAAAAGGTGCCCCTCTCCTCCCTTATAAAAAGGGAACCACCTCCCTCTCCTACTCACACCACTTTGAGCTGTAAAGATTGACTGAACCCAGTCAATTTATCATTTCCACTTCCCTATAAACAAACTAGAGGTCCTATTATACTTAAAATACTAATCTTAGTGCCCTAAAATGAGGTTTCAAAGAGGCGTATCGAAGAAGAGGTAATATCCGTTAACGACTATTTCAAATTTATTTCTTCTTCTACCTCATCTTAATTAGTTGTTTAATTATATTGTAAAAAAATAACTATCACTAATATACTGATATGTTATTATAAATATGAAACAACCCCATTTCACCTTCTATCCATCCGACGGAAAACCAAATCACCGCACGTACGTACGTACGGAATACCGTCTCCACACCGTGGTGTAATCTGTTTTCCCACCAACACCTTACATGGATTGGTATAATGGTGTAAAGAATAACTACATATGGTTATTATAACATCATAATTAATCTTATATATTATCCCATCCACTCCAATTCTATTCAATAATTATGGGAATGATATCATCGCTCGTGCGTACGTACGGATTATCGTCTCCACGACGCGATGAGATTCATTCTCCATGTTAACCATACATGAATGATTATAAAGATTATATAATGAATAATAATGAAATATATGACATAATAATTCTACTGGATATATGTATATATATATGTATGTATGACATCTATTATGTTTCATTCAATTCAATTAGGAAACGAAAACAGCGTTCATGCGTACGTACGGCCTACCGTCTCCATGAACGATGTATTTCATTCCTTTTATCGATCTATAATATATATGTATATGATAAATATATATTATATATAAATCATATTTTACATTGTGGAATTATGTAAATCAGGATATAAGTAATAATATCAAGAATGACAAGTCGAAACACATACGATAAATGAAATGATTTTACCCAAAACGCTGCTTTAACATGGAATTTACCAAAGAACGGTTAATATAAAGTCATACATGAAACATATATGATATAATACCAATGAATATGATTACGTAATAAGTCAATGACATTATTTAAATCATTATACAGGAGGATCAGATCCATACGAAGCATATCAGACCTAAGGTAAGGGATAACTTATCCAATCTCATTCTTCTCTGAGATTGTATATTCGTAAGTATTTAGTAGGGTTATTGTTCTCATCCATGTCCATGATTCTTAAAAATGGTTTCATGTATGTATAAAGTCATTTCTACCCATTTTTGACTTTTACTGCATGGTATGTATGGAATCTTTCTTTTATGAGTTACTATTTGACTTTTCCGGCAAAAGTACGACAAGAATGTTTTTTAAATTATACGGCATGAAAGGATTTTTACGGTTTTATAAAGCCTTATTTTTATGAAGCTTCCTCCGAAAGATTTCATGACTATTTTCAATAAAATATCTTTCTTTTAAAATTTCATGGAATTTTGTGAAAAGAATATTATTTTCAAGAAGAAAGGATATTTTCCTCAAGAATTCATTTCAAGTGCTGTATCAAAACCATTTTTCATCTTAGATGCCATTATTTCATATGTGTATGTTTCATGTATAACGTCTGTATGATTTATATAGTTTCAATTTTATTATTATGAAATGATATAAATTTCTTTTTTATGGATTATGTGATGATGGAATGATGTTTATTAGACCCATTTTATTCTTTGGGTTATAATAAATGATTTATGTTTATCTTGTGGCACAAGTAAGATTGATTTCATTATTAGATGGGTGGGACCTATATCTCCCTCCAATGTATTGGGTAAAGATTTATATCTCATGAGATAGACATGGATGGAACGGAAAGTTAAACCGGTTCAGTAATACAGGACTGGAACGAGGAGTGAACTCGATTCAAAAAGGGACTTTTCCCACTAAGATGGTCTTGGTAGCAATGCCTTGGCGACTATGGAAATCATAACATGTGCTTAATGGTTTCCAAAATTACATGTTTTATTCAAATTATATTTTATCATGCTTAATGTTTCATTATGATATATGCCTTACATACGTCCATGTTTTATGTCATTGCTCAAGCTTTTGATGTTTAAACATTATGTTCATGTTTTTATGTTCAAATGTATATGATTTGTTTTATTTTATCCATTCATACCCTTACTGAGAATTTGATCTCACCATTTATATGTTTTTTTTCTAGGATATAAAGAAAGGTTTTAGGTAAGATAAAAGGGTAAGATATTTATGGGAGATGTTGAAGATCTATCACCGTGATTAGAAGATTATTTTTCCGAGTTTCTAAAGACACTAAACTATTACGGTACTTGTGTGTCTTTTTTTGTTATGTATTAAGTATTCCACAAAAATTAATGTAATGTCCATGTACGTCATGCTTTGGGCCTCTACATTTGGTATCATAGGAAAGGTTTAGTTGACCTTTGGAAACTAGGATGTGAAAATTTTAGTGAAATCCCTAGAGATATTTTTAAGGTATATATAGGGATGTCCATAAGGTTACGTATAAGTATAGGTTATAGTCCTAGAATTACAGTAGAAATCTTATAATTTAACCTAAGATGTTAGATATTGAAGGTACTCCCCTTTGATTATATTTTTGCATCTCACACAATTCTTTTTGGGTTTTAGAAAATGGCTGGAAACAGGGAGATTAACAATAATGGAGGATATAATAGACAATGGAATGATATTATTCATGCTCAACCAAATGAAATTGGATTTTGGAGTCCAGATATCTTTATTATGCCTAATCATAAATCTCATAATATGATCCATAATCTCAACTTTGATAAGTTTCTCGACTCCGTTAATAAGAGAAAGATGGAGTTTCATGATGATCATAGAGGAATGAAAGTTAAATTTTCCTCATGTAAATCATGTGGGAAGAGGAATCTGGGAGATTGTTTCAATGGAAATAGAAGATTCTTTGGGTGTGGAAAAGAAGGATAGAAAGCCAGTAAGTGCAATGGAAAAATTTTAGTTAACACCATGGACAAGGATAATGGTATTGCTATGACATCAACAACGGATAAATTTTTTAAATGTGGAATGTGCGGGCATTATGAAAACCATTAACCTAAGGGAAAATCTCATAAAGAGAATCAGCATGGTTGTATGGGTAGTATTTTTATTGATGATGATGAAGAGACTACAAATGATATGTGAGATGAAATAATTGTTCAATATTGATCATTGGTTTAAGAAGTTAGTGGAATTATTGTATGTTTATCAAGAATAATGTATGGTACTATGGAATAAAGAATCATCTAAGGATTGTTACACTATTTTTTTCCTAACGTATTTGAAAGTATATGTTGAATGGTACTGGTAACCATGAAAGGTTATTCAGATATTTTTGGAAAGAAGATTATATGCGCATAATGAATGGATAAGGGGAAAATAATATGTTTGATAGTATTCATGAGCTCATGGATGATAAAAGGACAAAGTGATATCATTATTTGAGTGTATAGATTTTATTTTGGATTTTGGTATGTGGAAAGAGTTTACTTTTGACAGAATTCATGTTTTCGCTAAGGTTCTATGGTAATTAATGTTTCAAAATAATACATTATTAAGGTAGTAACATGTCTGTAATTTGACCAACAAGATATATTGTATAACATATGGGGGATCAATGATGGTATTCACATGCTCGACAGATAACATTTCTAGTAATTGTTATATTTATACTATGAGCTTAGACAGAATTATTTTAGATAATCCTAATTATTGGAATGAATTATTTTGGACATAAGTTAGTATTGTTTAAGGCTATAAATTTTTTCGATATTATTTATAGAATGTTATAATAGTGTAGTTTTAGAAAAAGACAACCTGTAGGATGGGCAACAACCCATTGCGTCAGGCAACGCTATGGGAATAGATCCCACAACTAATGTGTGACAAGACTTTATCGCCTACCACTGGCCTACAGGAAGTTCCTGGTTAGTAGAAACTAGTTTTATTTTATTAAGCGCTATGATAGATAATGTATGAGTCCATTTTTGTAACCATATACGATTAATCTCACCATAAGATGGACTTATAACTTTTTCTAAACTTTTGTTGAAGACTGAGAGAATGACCCAACATCCTATCACATGAATGCTAACAGTTCACGAATGACAAATTAAACTTCATTTCGGTAAGAGGTGAAATAGAAATTGAACAAGGCACAAACAACGGTGAGATTGTACCGAAATAAAGTAAGTATTTCTTCTAATTATTCAAATTTAGAGAAATGATCTTGATAACCAAAAATGTTGTCCTAGTTCCCTTATATCTGATGAATCAGATGGTCCCTTAGATCATCACAAATTTATGGCTTTGTGACTGTTGGATTTATCATAGCCATGTCCTCTACCACTCTCCATCAGAACTTGATGGTTATATTTCTCTTCCATATCCATATTTTCTCCTATGTTCTCCTATGTGAAAACCCAGTGATTAGTTAATTTGGGTAACCGTTACATTTCATACTTTAGTTATTAAAGATATGTTTTGGTATTCATTTTTACGATGTGGGTTTCTATTTTTGAAACTTTCTAGTATTAAACTATTTATAACCCTGACGAATTTCAAGGAAGAAATTCATTTTAAGGGGGGTAGAATGTAACACCCCGAGATTTTATGAAAAATATTCATTTTAATTAAATTTATGTCTTCTGTTTTACTCTACACCATGATTATATTGCGCTATACGCAACACTGTATTAGCTTGCAGTATACGCAATACTATTTGTGGATCGTGTTACACACAATTTCAAGTTCGATCGATAGTAGTTAGTCTACACAACATTGAGTGTGTGTATATATATATATGTATATTAAATGTATAAATAAAATATTGTTGGATTATTTTATACGAGACAACAAAGGAGTTTTTCATTACACGCAACCCTGAATTGGCTTGCATTACAAGCAATCACGTCCTTCTTCGATAGTGTGCATTGTACGCAATACCGGGTTTCACTAAACAAAGATATATGGTTATAATATTATTATGAACTAGGTGTTATGAATAGTATTAACTAAATTTTGAATTTTTTAACATTATTATTCATCTTACATATTTTCTAGAACATGGTATGAGAATGAAATAAAATTTTTAGGTAAAATAAGTAATTTTCAAAAAATGCAGTTTTGCCGCCTTTTGTTGGCGCACCCACATTAAATCTAGTTTTTGAAATGTTTATAAGTTCAATTTTAAAAATTTATATTATTCTTTGGAATCAGGATTTAAAATTTTAACTTGTATAAAGTTTTCATATTACTCTGAAAACTTTCATATTTTAATGAATAGTAAAAACACGCTATATTTTAATTAAAAACAACTTTTTTCATTATAATAATTTATATTGTTAAATTATAATATTTAATGGTTTTAAAGTATAAATAGAATATATTTTTACCATTTAATATAATTTATGTCATTAGCATTGATTTTACCTTGAATTCGTAGGTTAAATCAATTCCATCTTTTGCAATGTTTTAAACAAAAACTCATTTTCTTTTGAGAAAAGGATTAATTTTAATTTAATTTCTGCAACTATTGTTTATTGAATTTGAAAAAATGGATTCCATATTTGGAATTAGTGGGTCCAAATTATGTTAATAAGATACTTTTTATTTTTGGGCATTATGAATAGTAACTACGTTAAATTATATTTACCATAGTTAAAGGTGAATCGGGTAATTAAGGGTAAATATAAGATTATAAAATTACCCTAAAACCTAAAAAAATTCTATTCGATGAATAAAAGTTGACCCATATCACCTAAGGGTTGGAATAGATTCATTTTACGGACATGTTTCCTTGAAAATAATTTAATTATTATTAAAACCAAAGAAAGTGACAACATGACACTCTATTAAATCTTATAAGTATATTAATTTTAATTTACTGATAACCTTCATTAAAAATCTAACACGAATAGTCTCTAGAAATATAATAAAATTATATACATCATGATAATTTATTTAGTATTTTTAGGGATTAAATAATTGTCATTAATCGTGATACATTAATGATGCAGAAATTATTTATTAAGTGAGAAATCAGAAGTATAGATTTTATTGAAATAATAATACCCATTAAAAGGACCAAAAACCTGACCAAAACTTATTGGTATTGGATATCTACACCATAAGCATCCAATTACATAATTTATAACCGTTTGAAGTCTTATAAAAGTGCTAATGACATTTATATTATTTTATTTTAAATAATGTCAAAGCCATCACCTTCATAATTTAATAAATATAACATTTTAAAAGTTGGGGTGTTTTAGAAGCTAAATCAGACTAAATTTATTCTAATGAAGGAAATATGATTTATCTTCATCCTAGTATTTTATTTATAATTTTTTGAAACAAATATTTATATTTAATAATTAAACAAAAATGTTGTAGTTATTATTTAATTAAGAGCAATATCAAATAAATGGTTTTACAAATATTAAAATAAATTTTATATGAACTATTTAATGTTCTCCACTAATTTTCTGGATTACTATGACATGTTAGAAACCTATTAAATACTTTAGTTCGAATATATCCTCTGTGTGGATTTTATTTAAATTCAAATAAATGAATAGTATCCAAATTGACACAATTATTATTTTATAAAAATAACATATTATTAAATTGTTTAAAAATCACAAAAATATTTAAAAATTATAAATTGAAATTTATATAGTCTAAAATTTTATAAATTATCTAATTATGGATAATTCACAACACATAAGTAATTATTTATAACAATTTAAAATTTAGAATCTTATTACCACAAATAATCTTTAATAGATTAAATAAGGATAAATCAAGGAGATAATGTTTAAAATAAATTCTACACATGTATAAATTTTATTAGTTGATGAGATTACAACCCTATATAATCTAATATTATAATATGAGTCATTTTTGGAGGTTTTAATGTGGGGTTAGATTTATTATAAATTAATATTTTAATATTTCCAAAGGTGCCCCTCTCCTCCCTTATAAAAAGGGAACCTCCTCCCTCTCCTCCTCACACCACATTGAGCCTTAAATCTCGACCAACCCCTGACAATTTATCTTCTCCACTTCTCTATAAACATTATAGAGGTCCTGGTCTACTTCAAAGTCCAATCGTGGTGCACTAAGAGGATGTTTCAAAGAGGCGTATCGAAGAAGAGGTAATATCCGTTACCGATTTTTTCAAATTTATTTCTTCTTCTACCTATTTGTCATTAGTTTTTTCTTTATATTGTAATAACATAAGTATCAATAATATACTGTTATGTTATTATAAATATGAAACAACCCCATTTCACCTTCTATCCATCCTACGGAAAACGAGTTCACCGCGCGTGCGTACGTACGAAATACTGTCTCCACGCCGTGGTGTAATCTGTTTTTCCACCAATACCTTACATGGATGGATATAATGGTGTAAAGAATTAATATATACGGTTATTATAAAATCATACTATTTCTGATATATTATACCATCAACTCCAGTTATATGTAATAATTATGGAAACGATATCATCGCTTGTGCGTACGTACGGATTACCATCTCCACGTCGCGATACGATTCATTCTCCATGTTAACCATATATGAATGATTATAAAGTTTATATAATGAATAATAATGATATATATGACATAATAATGCTACTGTATTTATGTATATATATATGTCATCTATTTAGTTTCATTCAATTCAATAAGGAAACGAAAACAGCGTTCATGCGTACATTATGGAATTATTTAAATCAGGATATATGCAATAATATCAAGAACAACAAGACGAAACACATATGATAAATGAAATGATTTTACCCAAAATGATGTTTTAACATGGAATTTACAAAAGAATGGGTAATATAAAGTAATAAGTGAAACATATATGATATCATAACAATGAATATGATTATTTAATAAGTGAATGACATTGTTTAAATCATTATAATGGAGGTTATGATCCATACGAAACATATCAGAACTAAGGTAAGGGATAACTTTTCCAATCTCGTTCTTATCCGAGATTGTTTACTCATAAGAAGTTACTAGGGTTATTGTTCTCATCCATTTCCATGTTTCCTAAAAATGGTATAATTTATGTTTAAAGTCCTTTTTACCCATTTTGACTTTTACTACATGGTATGTATGGAATCTTTCTTTTACGAGGTACAATTTGACTTTTCCAAAAAAAGTACAAGAAGAATGTTTTTTAAACTTATATGGCATGAATGTATTTTTACGGTTTTATAGTGCCTTATTTTCATGAAGCTTACTCCAAAATATTTCATGAATATTTTCAGGAAAATCTATTTATTTTAATATTGAATGGAATTTTGTGAAAAGAAAATGATTTTCAAGAAGAAAGGATATTTTCCTCAATATTTATTTCAAATGATTTATCAAAACCATTTTCCATCTATGATGAAATTATTTCATATGTGTATACTTCAAGTATAATGTCTCTATGATTTACATGGTTTCACATTTCTTATTATGAAATGATACCCATTTCATTTATATGGATTATGTGACGATGGAATGATGGTTATGAAACCCATTTTATTCTTTGGGTTATGATGAATGATTTCTGTTTATGTTCTGGCACAAGGAAGAATGATTTCATTATGAGATGGGTGAGACCTATATATCCCTCCAATGTATTGGGTAAAGATTTATATCACATGAGATATACATGGATGGAACAGAAAGTTAAACCGGTTCAGTAATACTGGACATGGATGAGGAGTGAACTCGATTCAGAAAGGGACTTTTTCCACTAAGATGGTCTTGGCAGCAATGCCTTGGCTACTATGGAAATCATAACATGTGCTTAATGGTTGCCACAATTACATGTTTTATTCCCATGCTATTTTATCATTCTTAATGTTTCTTTATGATCTATGCCTTACGTACTTCCATGTTTTATGTCATTTCTCAATATTTTGATGTTTAAACATTATGTTCATGTTTTTATGTTCAGATGTGTATGATTTGATTTATTTTATCCAAGCTTACCCTTACTGAGAATTTTATCTCACCCTTTATATGTTTTCTTTTCCCCAGGATATAAAGAGAGGTTTTAGGTAAGAAAACAAATGGGGAAGATCTTTATGGGAGATGTTGAAGATCATTCACCGCGATTAGAAGATTATTTTTCCGAGTTTCAGAAGAAACTAAACTATTACGGTCCTTGTGTATCTATTTTTGTTATGTATTAAGTATTCCAAAAAATTAATTTAATGTCCATGTACGTCATGCTTTGGGCCTCTACAAAAACCAATGAAGAAAACACTCCCAATGAATGAAATTGAATCTCTTAACTCATCAAAAGGACACAAATGAACATAATAGTGTTATATAAAATGTATTACATGTATTGGAGGTTTTGGAATAATTAATTTATGAAACTAAATTTTATTACTCAGGTTGTTTGGATCATGTGTGGAACACCATCGAATATAAGGTATGGGTTTTCCAACAAAACCTCCATTTTAATTCGGGTTACTCTTATTTTCTATAGATCACATTTAAATTATTATATATTTCTATGTACTCCACATATATTATGTGATTGTTTTTTATATATGTGAACCAACCATAATACCTCTCTTAATTATTGGGAGTTATATGTTATAAAATTATCTTTCAAAAATTCATCCTGAAATATAATCCCGTTTTAAGGGAATTTATAAAATTATTACCTATTTGAATGGGAAGTCAATAATATATTTTTGGAAACCATTATCACTATAAAATCACTAATTCTATTATTAAATTACTAGATTAATTAAATAATGGTTTTATTCAATTTTTTTTTCAAAATAAAATGACTTTTCTAAGTAACAATATATTTATTTAATGAATTATTTGATGATTATATTAGAACATCTTCTTCTATTTCAACAGTCTTGTTGATTATTATGTGTTATTGGGATTAATATTTTCTGATGTCATCTACCATATTTAATTTAATGGTTGTCGATAACATTGAATATGGATTTTCTATCATTATACCATTCACCAATTTACTTCATATGGTTAGTGTTTATTTTTAATGTTTGGTGAACATTATTTAGATTTCATATATTAATTTCAATATAAATATATATGTTAGTTATGTTTATCCCCATTAATTTAAAGAATTAATCAGACTTATTATGTTTTGGGTGGGTCCCACTATATTTCCTTGGTGCATCATTAGGCCTCATGAGATAAACTATGGTCTTAACACGAGGCCTTGAAAAAAATTGATATTTATCGACTTCGCACAATTCCTAGACAGTGTGGGTATGATATATCACATTATTCATTCCCTCATTATGAGAATATTATTGATAGTTCTAATGGATATTAGACTAATATTATACCTATTATTATGATTTATTATGATATTATTTATTCATCACTTATTTCTGCCATAATATGTTCATGTTTATTTTTAAAGGAATGTCTTTTTAGCTATTTACCATGCTGAATGTTTATGTTTATGATATATTCCATTGTATTTCGTACCCTTACTAAGTGTTTGAGCTCACCCATTTCTTATGCTACATTTTCTCGAGACATAATAAAGTATTTATGATTGACCTGGAGGGATAAACATATAGTTGTGGATGTTCATAGTAAAACGTATACGTGTTATTTCATTTCATGTTGTAATGTGGAAATTATGTATGTATCTTTTTTCCAATGCTACTAAACTAGTTTTTTATTCAAGGTGGATTTTCCTTATTTTTATTCTAATGTAATAATATATGTTAATGGCTCCGGGAAACTGGTGTTGGGTTATTACAACCATATTAAGTTAACAATATTCATTACATCCATTCTAATGACAATGTGATGACTACAATATTAAGTAATAATATTTTGTTGTTTGTTTATGATCGATGTGGTATATCATTTATGCTATTGATAATTGAGCATCCTAATAAAACTAGGAATGTTACAATTGATTTTCAAGTCGAATGTAAGGTTTATATCATTCTCGTTAGGAGACTTTTATTTTGTGTCAGATGTTTGGGGATTTGTTTTGGGATGAGTTATTATCATTTCTCTTTTGAGTGGATTCTTGATTGGAGGTCCCTTATACATATAAAATGGATTTCATGTGTTTTTTAGATTATTATATTGTGTAATAATATTATACAATATAAATTAGGACTTATTATAGATTTAGAGGACATATAAAAGAATTCTAATGAGAATTTATGTCTATAGATTTAGTTCTATATCACCCCAGGTTGAACTCCAATACTAATGTTCTATAAAATTTGGAGCCATCAGGAGGATATTATCTCAGAAGGAATCATAATGAAGTGAGGGTTTCTATGACAATTATTCTATTTATTCTATTATTGTGGTTTCTTAATTTAATATTTATAATAAAAATTATGTTCTTTAAAAAACGAGAAGCATTCACCTTTTGGAACAATATTCTCCTAGGAATGTAGTTCCCATTCAACTAAAAAATATTATATGTGGTTTTTAATTCATTTCGATGTTACTTCCTTGATAAGTGATATTTATAGACCTTCCTTAGTAGTCAACATGCATCCAATGACCAATTCAATTTCCAATCACTACAACTATATTATCAAAGTTAGCAGCAGTAGTAGGTCATTACAATTCATCATTGCTATATATGGGATGTGGTAAAAGAAGGATATCCATGATATATCCCTCATCTTCAGGATCATATGGTAGATTCATAGAGTGGATGATTTCATTATAATGTCCATAACGGTTGGGGAGATTTCTGGGACAATGATGAATGCATTAAGATTTCTGGTGCCAGGTGAGCCTAATGTTATATAATGTATATGTTATAATTTTCAATTTGGTTTATGACTTTTCAGTTATATATCTATATAAAACCTCATTTTACAAGAACATATTCATGCCCTAGATAATGAGGTAAAGATATTTCTATTAACCTTTTTATTTACTACACAAGATTGAGGTTGAATTGGTTAATATGACATATGAAAAGAGTGTTAGTTGTGGATCCAAATGAAATCATTACTAATATGTTTTTTTGTTGTCTATTGTGTATTGATTTATCAAAAATATCATTTTTATGATGTTGATTGAAACCAGATGGAGTTCATAAGGGAGTGATAGCTTTAGATGGGTAAGAGGTATGTTGGGCATCTCACTTGCTTAATTGAATAATTGATTCTAATTATATATATTGATAACTTGTTATAATTTACCATGGTTTTTTAATAGTAATCAAATATCTAACATGAATAGATTGTGTTCTTCCATCACTGACGAGATATTGAAGTTGGGATAGAGTTTCAACAATGTGTATAGTTAATATCGAGTTACATATACAAGATGGAACCTACCGAGTTTCATAATCTAATAATTTATGATTATCATATATTATAGTTTGATTCATTAATCCTAGTCTGTTTCCATGGGGATATAAAGTTCAAATTTCAAATAATGTTGAACATAGATTATTTTTTATTCTTCATTAATATATTTTGATTTATATAGTAGTAAATAATGAAGAGTTATATTAATAATTTTGGATATATTTGATATGTTGAAGTGATATATCTAGTTCCTATATATTTTTATTTTTTTAGATGTCAATTTATTTAGTAATGAAAAAGTATATACTTAATACTTATTCAAGAATACATTATATATACGATTTTGTAGTTTAATGTAAAAAACACTTTAGCTACGTTCAATGGTTTAATGAATAATGTGTTCCATGAGTTCATAGATCAATTAATGAAGGTATTTATAAATTAAATCCTTATTTTTACATTGTAATAGGTGGAAAAAATATATAATCTATAGAATTAGATTGGAGTTCATTAGATTCATCTATTTGTTGGGATTCAATGGACGATTTAGTTATTGAACCTTGATGTCAATTTCATTGGTCTTGTTATATCTAAATATGATGTAATAATCGGTATGTTGATGTCTGAGTTATTAGTATATGTGGCATCCTATAATATAGATGCATAGGTACATTTTTTCCTCTATCTATCTGGATATTATCAGAGTTTCATTTCAAACATCTACTAGATTAAAACTACATTAATAATTATTATTATAATGGATTCTATGTTTGTATTAAATTACTAGTACTGGGCTATTATTTTGTATTTTTAGGATAACTTGGTTAATTTTAATTTATTTATTCTTTTGAATGATGGTATATTGATTCAGGTAATATTTGGTTCTTCACATATTGGAGGTTTTGGAAGCATAGCATGTTGACATTAATGTTGTTGATAGAACATGTTTTCTTTATTAGAAGATGTTGTAGTCTTCTGTAGTGTAATATGTAGAGGCGTCTAATCAATGGGATTTAGAGGAATTTTCTTGCATGATCATGTTGACTATCAGGAAAGTCCACAAAGATGGTCTATTGATTGATATAATTGGGTGATGTTCGATATAAATATTTTGATTCATATAGAAATGTAAAAGGTGTTTTAAAATAGTTATATTGTATTCCCCTAATGGTAAATCATAACTTCACAGTGAAGTACCATAATATAATAGATATGTTGTTGTTGTCATGTTTAAAGAAGAATAATATAGTGTTCCACTCCTAATGTGTACATTTATAAAATTAGAGGGGTGAGAATATAGTTAGTAGTTGATTTATTCATCCTACTGATATCACCATTGGATGTTGGAAAAAATTGAGATATATTTCATTAACTTTTTACCAAAAAATCATGCTACATATTAGGCTATATAGTTGATTGTGGACCGCATAACTATTCCATTCCCCTTCGTATCAATATTGGAGTTTGGATTAATGAAATTATGTTTGGGGTATTATTTCGAGAAGACAGTTTGGCTTCTTTGAGATTTGTAGATCATCTGTAATTATGATCTTAATTTTACATGTAGGGTGTTGATATTTCAAGAAAGATGGATTTGGATATTAGTTATTTCTTAAAATATATTCTCATCCATATATATATTCAGAAAGATAAGACCATCCAAAATATATAATACTTTTTGTGCACGTGCATTAAGGGTTTTGAAGGTTTGTGCGTTAGAAACCAACCCGTAATTATGTTTTACTAAATATATTATAAATACACCATTATTTTTATAACACAATTGGTAGTTTTTATGGACGATCACTATTTTATTTTTTGTTGTTCAACACAATTATGGAGTCATCAGTTTTAAGATTATAATTTGTGTAATGTATAATAAATATCATACAGGTGTTCCACAAGTGAATAAAGCAGGTATAAAATCATAAAAATTTATATGTAGATCATACATGGTCCCATTTATAGTGTGATGTTATAGATCAAATGTTCATAGAAGTGAATGATCAAAATGGAATATAAAAAGTTTAGTGATTTGAGTTTTCTCATACCATTAGTGGTCTTTTTAGTGTGTTGAACAATATTGGAGTCATTATGTATTGGTTAAAACTACCCCAACATATGACTGAGATTAATGATGGGTTTTCTTCAATTATAGGTACACTAATTTCATCACGAAAAATCCCACATCATTAATGAAGGTGAGTTGGATATTAATGATTGTCCATCCCTTGTTGAAAACCTAATTTATATCTTGGAGAATCCAGGGAATAATATTCATGTTAATTTTATTTCTTTGTTTATTTCATATAGTGGAATAATGACATGGATGATATAACATGTTAGTGGGGGTCACATGTGCCTTCTATTTTTTATAACTATTTTAAATATTGATCTTTATTATTATGAATCATCAGTCCATTATTTTATATTGATTCATTATAAATGATATCACACTGATATGTGTATTTTTTTTATTTTTTTCGCCTGTCAATTGTATTATTCAATTTTTAGTGTTTGTTTTCTTTATGTATATAAATTTTTGAGTGGTATAACATAGGGTTTTTGTATAGACACTTCCCATTAATTTAGGTTTTATTTTAATATCTCATGGTTTATTATTTTTTATGGGTTATCTGTTGTAAGGTTATAGATTTTTAAATCCATCCATTTCTAATATGATTAGATGTGTCAAGATTGATCAAAATATTTTTTAAATTTTAATTTATATTTTATTTTAATTTAAAATAAGATTTTATAAACATTTCGATACATTAAAATGAGACCCCATATATTTTATAAATGTAGAATCATTAATCTACTAAGTAGATAATTGTAATCTAGATCTCTTATTTAAGACATAATGGTGTAATAACTTTTCCTATAGATTTATAAAGGATGGGTTAGATTTTAGTTTCTCCTATTTTGATCGTATCTTTAATCTTAGAAGGTTAATTCACTTATGTGAAAGTGTCTATAAATGTTTCCCAAAATAAAATAAGGTTCATTCCCATTTCATGTAAATATAGTACATGTCTTTTTTTCATTTATAATTTATAGATGTGTCTGATGTAAGGGTTCCTCAAAATTAATGTACCTTTCACAATGTTCAATAAAATTAATTTTGAGTTGCCTAAAGGTTCTTTTGAGTTTCTAATTCCACATATTCATAATGATCTCTACAAGGGTAAAACCATGTTACCCTAAACCATTTTATACTTCCTGTATGGGGGTACCATTTTTTGTATATAAAATTACTTTTCCATTACTTTTTTCCTTCATTATGCTTTCACCATAATTAATAGTTATTAATGTATAAATTTTTATTTTTTTATTTTCTTACAGAATTGATATTAAATATTTCATTTCTTATTAATTTTACCAATCCTTAATGAGTGAGTGAGATGAATTAAATTTGAAATTAGAAAATATTTTATATTATATTAGAGTTTTCATTGACTTGTTTGTGTATCCTCCTAGAATTGAGTTTTATAGCTAAAAATCAGTTTCATCTCTCTGAATTTTTTTTCCTTATATGAATCCCTAGTAAACAACAAACCCCACATTTTAAATTTTTTATATCTTTTAAAATCCGTCTATGGAATTACATATGTTTTCCTAACCTACACACATAACCTCCCTCTCTCTTGTTCTTGGTGTTGTTTTTTAATGCCCGTTTTGAGACATAGTGTTTTTTAATAATATTTTTTGAATGTATGATTTGTTTTACATCAATCCAAATTTTTCATAGGATAAAGAGGTAGAGTAAACCTAATTAGATAAATTAATCTGATGATGAATATTGTATAGTATTTAGGAAAATTAAATTGATGAAAATTGAGTTATAATATTAATTCACCACATATATGAATATGGTTATTCATCAATTTATTGAATTAGAAATAATTTTACATGAGTTAATGTTTTACTATTATTTAGCAACAAAAATATAATCTTTTATTATTACATTACTAAGATAATATTAAAATATCATGATGTAATCAATTAATTGTTCGATAAACAATTTAAAAAACATAAATATAATTTTAATGCTAAGAATGATCCAATAAAATGAAAATATATGATTAATCCGATGGATTAATTCACATAATATAGCTTAAGGAATAATTTTTCCACTATTATGCAAATATCATAGAGGGGGGAAAGAGTAATATGGTCTTACAATATTATTTTTGTAAATGATTTATGATAAAAATTATATGAAGAATTTAGAAAATGATAAATTTGTATTTGTAAATATCATATGTTCAAGTTAAATAATATTCCATTTTTATGATTAAATTAATGTGTTGGTTTTGATCGCATGTGTTTTATGATTTTTTAGTCATATTGTAACTTATTTTATATTCGTTAGTGGGAAATTTGTTTTGTAGTAAATTATTTTTAATGGATTACCAGGGAAGGTTTCATTATTGTCATAAAAAAAATAATTCTAGATGATGATATAAATAAGTAGAAGTAGGATGAGTAGATTATATATTTATTTTTGAGTGATTAACATATGAACTTTTTTTCAACTGTGAAATTTTATAATAATTGTAGTTATTATTGTTTACGAAATTTTATTTCCTTAATGAAGAAAACAATGTCTCAATAACATGATTAATTAGATATTGAAATATATGATTATTTAAGAATAAATATTGGGTCTAGAAATTCCTATTGAAAAATGCAGGAGGATAAAATTCCCTTATTCCATTTCCATTGTTACATCATGTGTTTGTAAATAATAAATTCAAAATTTATCCTATCTATAGTCATTAAAAGAATTTTTTTAATTTTTATTAAAAATGTTTTCTTATATTACAACCTGAAACTTATACTCTCGATTCTGATTCAAAAAACATATTTTAGACTACTATACCTTTCCCAAAAAAATTATGATATTGTTTTAGAAATTTAATACATACAATATTCACTGGAATTTTGGATCACTTATATTCTTTAGGGCCTATTATGTTTAACATTTTATATAATACGGAAATACTATATCATAATAAACTCATTTCTTCAAATGGTCATTTTTTTATTTTCCTAGATTTTCTTATTTCAAAATCCATCATCATCATGTCCTGTAAAATTCATCACACATTCAAACATTTTTGAAATTATTCTTTTAAACTCAATCAATATAATATGGGAAAAAATAAAACATAAAAGGGTTATCTCAAAATCATAGTTAATGTAAACATAAGTATTAACAATTCAAAGACACCATTGTTAATTTGATGACTCTAATGGTATGATGAGAATAAAAAGTGAATTATATTAATAAAAAATAACATATAAAAATAAAAAATTGAATCATTAAACATGCGACGTCACATTAAGAATTAACAATGGAAATATTCATCAAAATCAATAATCCTGAGAATCTATTGCTAATATTTATAAAAAGAATAAATAAAACTTGTTGAAATATATATTAAAATGTGATGGTATCTGGAATCATTATATTCATATATCATGTTAACATGCCTCAAATTGAACATTTTCCCGATTAAATAGATTATATAACCCTTTATTATTTACTAATTCCTTCTACTGGTTAAAAAAAATCTTAACCCAAGGAATTGGAGAACTATATCAATCCTAGTATGTCTTATAAGTTTTATCACGGTTAACATTTTTATTAGTTGTAATGGGATCACATCTCATATTATCTAAATTAGGGTTACTAATAATAAAGACATATATTAGGAATACACATATATATAAATAATTTCCTTGTTTCATACATTATATAACTCATGTAATATTTTATTTTCATCATCAATTATTTAATAAAATATTGTATTCCTTTATAAAATTACATAACCATAGAAAATAAACGTTATTTAATACATTATTTATATAAAAATCATCATAATACATATTGAGAAATAATAGGGATGGTGTCATATACCAATAATTCACGTCCATCATATAAATCAATAAAAAATTAAAATAGAGTAAAATTAAATTAAAATACCATTTTAAATAATCAATTGAAGTCAATAGAAAATACTATTTTATCTTGGAACACTTAAAAAAATAAATTATTGATAAATTGTTTTTCGTGAAAAATAATAATTGAAACATATAGAGGATGTTTCAAAAAAAAATATACTCATTAGAAATTTAAAATCCATTCCTGATGTATATATTCGTATATAAAATTATTTTGACCATTATATAAAATATAAAAAAATGAAATGATCAAGATGGTTTTAAAATAATTAAATTTAAAACTATTGACAAAAATGAAAAATGTTTATAAATTTAAATATTCGTTATTTATTTAAATTTTTGGTATTAGTATTAATATATGAATTATTATGAGTGTAGATGTTGAAGAATAACCCTCACTATACAAAGTGTAAATAAGGCCTAAATTCATTTAAAAACTTGTTCTCAAAAAAATTATGTACAAAAGAATGAAAATTTAATGGAAGTGAAGTAATCATAAATTTTTAAAAATGATAATAATAGATTAATTTTTCCTAAAATTAATATCATACAATATCCTATAATGTATCCTTGAACATAAGTAATCTCCAAAAAATATTATTTTGTGAAAAAATCATTTTTTTCTCGTGTAGAATTATAATTGAAATTTATTGAAATAATGAATTAGATATTTCTATAAAAAACGTTTAATTAAAGATATAATATTTAAAAATTAAATTGTGTGGTATTAATAACACTATATATGTTAATCATGGTGCATGTCAAGAAAAATAAATTATGAAATTGATCTTATGAAAATTAAAACTCTTATAAATATAGTAACATTTCACGTAACAATTAATACAGGAATATATTATTTAAACATATGTTAATACATCCTAAAACAAGGGGAAATAAATAAAATTCTAGATCAATTCATACATAATACTCTAATAATAGTGGTAATGAAGATGCTTTAAAACATAATGAAATAAAATTGAGTTGAGAAAAGCGTTACAATAATCATAACATTGAAATGATAGTTATTAATGAAGTTAATGTGTATGAAATATTAAATACAACATAATTTTTTTTTAAAATACAACATAATTAAATTATAATTCACTACACACATAATAATTTCATAGAACATACATTTAAGAATTAATTTTACCAAATGAAATTAAAATGATTTTTTAAATCAAATACCTCATGTCCTAACTTGGTAAGTATGTTATTTAACACATCTATAATAAAAAATATAAATAATTTACATATTTAATAAACATGAAATTTTTTCTTCCCACATCTATATATAATTTTTTTATGCCCTATAAATTCAATTTAATTTTATTAAAATTATATGGAACTATTTACAGACTATGCAATGAGATGTCACTTGATTCCGAAGCCCATAGTGCCTAGAATGATCCAACAAAAATGTTCTGTTTGAAATTGATCATGTTAGTGTTATTCCTGAAATTTTTTAATAACTCTTAAATAGGTGCCCATTTCAGAAATTTGAGGGCACAATTACATTCATGATGGTGGGTTTACCCTAGGCAGTATAGAATATAAATCGGCACCAACTCTAGTCATAAATCCCAAAAATTGCATAATCGTAAATAAAATTATTTTATAAAATTATTTTCATTTCAAATTCTTATAACTCATGAATGGTGACTTATTTAGGAAATATGAGTCCACCATTGAGCTCTTGAGGATATTCTCTCCTTAGGAAGAGACTAATGTTGGTCAATAATGACTAACTATGGAAGTTAGCTATTAGCCATAAATAAAACAATTAAGTGACAATTATTTTATTTTAAAATCCTTTTAGCTGCCAAACGACAACTCAAATTTGAAATATGAGAATTCCCTTTACCTCGTGAGGGATTTTCCCCATGGGTGGATCTTAATATCGACCGGTCAGGGTTGAGGGTGAATGATTGTTTTTGGAGATTTTGTTATGAGAATTAAAATGGCTCTATTATATAGTTTTAGAAACATCTTAATGGGTCACCAGATTGAAAATATAAGAGAAATGTTGCATCAAGAACAAATACGTTTCCTAATAATGGACCTAATCTCGTTTTGTGTGGGTCGAGGGAAAAAGTTAATTTTCGGACTTTTAGGAAGAAAAATAAAAAAAGTAAAATGTATTTTACTTGTTTCTCTCAACTCTTTAGTGGTGGCACATCAGCCCTGAAGAAGCGACAAGGTGATGATTAGTAGCATTAAATGAAGACCATTAGTGAGTATCTAAAATTTATTACATAATGACTTCATCGATGTATAATATATACTTTGTTTCGTTAGTGAAACAATGTAACAACGAGACAACTCAATGTAATAGAATCATTGTGATGCATTTTGTATTTTAATAAGTAAATTGTTTAGAGAATCAGAGTTGAAATTTCCCAAACAAATGAAGAGAAAAATCTCCCCCAATGAAGAAATTCTTTGAGTCACTAACGACAACGACGTGCCTCGAAGAACGAGACCGATGAACGACGAACATATTTATCCTTCCACCCATCGAAGGATAGCTAGCAATGTGGGTGGTAAATCAAGAATGGAGAACAAAGGGACGTGATGCTGCTCTACCCGACTAATGAATCTATCCCATGAAGGAGTTATTTTTGTTATGATTTTCTAAAGTATTCATTATAAAACAAATAACGTGGATCAACCCATGAATAGGATGATATGTAGATCCCTTGTTCTTAAAGGAGTGTTCTTATACTCAGGGGTTTCATTGGGGATACTGTGTTGTTATATTCTCAAACATATACTTTTTTTTAAACTCTAATGTGGAGGGTGTAGGATGACCCAAACAAGGACTAATCCCCTCTACGTTTTTGCGTTCTCCGTGGAAGATCTACAAAGATGAGAGTAAGAAGTTTTCATGGCTATAGTAGGGATGATGAGACCCCATGGATGTTACAAGCGTAGATGGCTCGAATAATGGACCACTAGAGTGGACCCGGTTGTCTGGGGAAGGCACTGATGGCTCTGGCATGTACCATCGGTGGCTCGATGCAGTGGCCATGGGAGGGAGGTGGCACACCATGATTGCGCGCAGAGGGACATGTCGTGAACGTCTCTGGTCGTGGATTTGCGGTAGGTGATATTATAAGTGACTAAGTGGATGGGGAACAGAGACATGGCCACTCAGCCATGTCAGTGGGGACATCCCACATAACATAGGTTGAGATAAGTTGATGGCACACGGTCTGGAGATTGCGTGTGGGTCCATAAGCATTGTAGGCTTGGCCATTCTTGGTGCACAAGAAGCAGATACCACCCTGGGAATCTAGGCTAGAGGTGACGGACACACCGGGGCGGGCCGGGCAGGTAGGGAAAAACCCTAGAAAATTAGTTTCTCGGGCTAGATTAAGTTGGCCCGCTTTTGCGGGTCAGTTTAGCAAAGTTACATCAGGCTGCTGGGTGGCCCGGACTGGGAACAAACTGTCCTAGCATTTATGGGCAGGGATGAATGGAATCAGGTAGTGGGGTGACATGGTGGGTTGTACCCATGGGCACCCTGGGATGGGTCCCACATGGCCTAATTGGCCTGACCCAGTAGCCAGGTCAGACCCGACCCAAACTGTGTTGGGATCTGTCTGTTGAACATGATAGGTAATGTGGGACCCATGGGTTTGTTTGGTCGGGTTAGTCCGACCAGGTCATGCCCGGAATGGACACAAAATCCCACTATTTACTAAAACACCAATATCACTCCAACCGGGAATCATATTCATGATCAATTTGTAGAATTGGAACCCTAATGGTGAGGTGGATCTTTGCCAGACTAAAAGGAGGATTTCATGGAAGTTGGAATATGAGGACTGGATGGAGGAGTGGTTTCTCTCTGAATCAAGAACAAATTTTGTGTATTTTATACGGCTAACTAAGACCCAAAAACAACTGACATGAAAACCTGTGTATGTATTCTATGATATCCTAGTGAGAAGATTCTCTATGTGACCTAGTAGGTCCACAGTGGGGAGTGGCTATAAGTAACCCGGAAGACCCACAGTACTCATCGAGAAGTTGTCCCTGTGTATGATGGCCAATGTGGAAAGTGACTATGTGTGACCCGAAAGGTCCACTATGAGGTGAAGCATTGTGTGATCCAACATTCATATATTACTCATCATGGATGAGTACCACAACAGTCTAAGGGTAGTAGGAAGCCATTATGTGTGACCTAAAAGGCCCACGATGGGGACCAACTCTGTTTGACCCAACATACCCATGGTACTCAATAGGGAGGAGTATCCCAACATCCCAAGGTGTTCAGTTTTTCAACTAATGGTCTTTCGTATATACATTGGATTATACCTATGTGACAAGTCATTCATCAGGATCATTATTTTTTGTCATTCTTCCGGGGTTTCTTTGTTGATTTCACTGTAGTATTTCCTTTGTGTTTTTTGGTCCCTACTGGGTATTTTGTAACTCACCTCATCACGTCCTTAACCTGCATGTGTCTTGTCCAATATAGTTCATTGATGCATTGACAGAGACCTTGGTGGCCCAGTACTAGGTTGTTCTTAGTGATTTAGGATAACTGGGAGTAATTATACAACAACATGTAGCGACCATTAACATTCAATTCAGGTGGGGTTTTAGTCAAAAATCTTAAACATATCTTTTGTACCTTCAAATTTTCAATTTTTCAATATTGTTTTTTTATTATGGCCCATTTCACTTATAGCATGCACCATTAAAATATGGTTGGTTATTCTAATGCATGTTTTCTTTTGCAACTATTTGGGATGTGGTTGTGTGTGTGTGTGCAAACATATAGTTAATCCGTAAAATTTCACCCACACATGGGATAATTCATTCAGTGCTAGTCTCCATCCCCTAGAATTTTAGGAAGTGTTCTTCTCTTAGTCACAACATGGGACATGGGAGATGGTTCATGAAAATATTGTATTAGATGTGTTTAGTTGTAATGTATGAACATAGAGTCTGAAAATATTAATTGGGAATCACTATTATGTGTTTCGAGATCAGATTCTAGGTTGAGAGTCCAGTGTTGGTGTGGCGGCTAATCTTTCCACACACATGGACCCTGAATTCTACTTTCTAACTCAGTATTTGAAAAGAATGGTTGCATGTTTCTTTAAATATTTTATCATGATCTTTCTAAGTCAAAGTCATCCCACCGCGTATAATATATTAATCATGATTAATCTTTATCTCTTTCATGATGCCTCCTTGCAGACATCCAGCTAGGATTGAAGTGTGTGACCACGAGGATTGTCCACAAAATGAAGAGGCTTCACTATAGGAACCAATGACCGATATGGAACCATTAAGAGGTGTCAACACTTTTTTGTCTCCCGTTTTTTATTACTTAATACTGGATATACTTGTATAGGATTCCTGTAGACATAGTTCCTTACTAGATTTTCACTAAAATATACCCCTCAGGTTCCGAGGTGAGCCCAACTCATAGGCAGCAATGGACAGGTAAGAGGTGGTGATTGAGATTTCTGTATAGTCAGGGCACCATTATATTAGATCATGGTCCTAGCAGTGATCCTTCTACTTGGATCAATTGTGCGATGTTAGAGTTTAGATTACCTGATCATACAAAGAGGTGACTTTTCTGATGACAGATCTTGAGAACCTATCATATGGAAGGGGATATTGCTATAAAATCTACAGGCTATGCATGAACAATACCATATGTAGAAACTATGGGATGACATTCATTGAGGAATACTAACCATTTTGGGTACTCGATGAAAATGATATGAATCATGCTTCAAGGAACAGACATAATATAACAATGTGTTTAGGGAAAACCGAGTCTTATAATTCCTCTTTGGATTCCTACTTTTGTGGGATGCTAGATAGTACTATTGTGGTTAAATGTTAGTTGGATGAGAAGATACAATGAGTGGATGTCAGCAGTGGGAATGAATGAAATTGATGTTAGTCTTAGAGAATTTGATGAGTACAAGGACATAAATCTGTGGGATGTTACAAGAAATCCTCCTTATAGAGAGGTATATTTATAGATCAATATGTACCAGAGGATGACACTGATATCAACAATTCATATTGAATGTCTCTCTTAGAACTCTGGGGGATGAGGTGGTAGTAGAAATACTTGAAGAAGAAGTTGTTCATATGGACCATCGTTTAACCATAGGGAATCCATAGTTCTGTTTTGAAAGAAGGAAAACATAAGTTTATGGTTCTCTGTGGTCAATCTGCACCTCATCAAGGTGACCCTGAAGAACATGTATCCTTTACCAAGGATGGATGACCTCTTCGACCAGATGAAGGGAGTGAGATGGATCTCAAATATATTCCTTGTATTTTTCTATCACTAGCTTTGAGTATCAGATGAAGGCATCTCGAAGACGACATTTAGATATCTCCATGTCCACTACGTTTACTTAGTGATGTTGTTTGATATAGAGAAAGCCCCATCATTTTTCATGGGACTCATTAACAAGATCTTCAAGATTTACATAGATATGTTTTTAGTGGTAATATCTAAGTTTTTTACCTGAATTCTCTAGAGAGGCAGCACCTATGAAAACATTGATGAATATGGGAAAACTCTTTTTTTGGATTGATGGATTCTAGCAATGATTTTAGTAAAAGGGGTAGATCCTGACTAGTGATCATATCTTGAGGTTTCCAGAGGAGGGCACCAACTATGTTTTGTAGTGTGACACATCAAGAACTGGGCTTGCTTGTGACCTGATGCAAGGGAAATATGTGAATACTTCTGGATCACGATAGTGGGGATCACAATATCAGAACTATGTGACTCATGAACTTTAGTTGGTAGTGATAGTATTTGTGCTGACGATGTCACAACACTACCTTATGGGTGAACTATTTATCTTCTACATTGAAAACAATAGTCTAAATTATATCTTATCCCAGAAGGACATGAACATGATACAACAGTGAGGGATTGAGTTCCAATAGTACTCAGACATTGAGATAGTCTATAATCTTATGAAGGGGATTGTTGTGGAAGACACACTGAACAAGAGATCCGATTTTAAGCTGCTGAGTGAGACCATTGAACAGCTAGTCACGATGCAAATATCCTTCATAGTTTATGATGGGGAAATTTACCTTTAGTCGATTACTATCACTAAACACTATTTCAAAAATTTAGTGAGGCACATATTTTGGAAGTTGACTATGGGGACTGACGAGCTCATTTATGCTTAGTAAAGTCTCCTGATTAATATTAGATAGGTATGGAGCACTTTATTCTTTTTAGAGGACGATTGGCATTACCAGTGGCATTGTGTGAGAAAATTTTGTGGGAGTTAAATACCTCCCATTTAGAGGTAAATCCTATAGGGGCGATGATGTACTAGGATCTACAACATCAGTTTTGGTGACTAGGGATGAAGAAAGCGGTGGAAGAATTCGTTTCATAGTGCCTCACATGTCAGCATGTGAAGGCTGAGCATCAGGATCTAGTGGGCTTGTCACATCCACTTGAAGAGCCGATGTGGAAGTGGGGTGGTATCACAATGGACTTCGTGACATGAATATCACTCACGTCCAAAAGCAATGATTATATTTGGGAGATCATTGACTGACTGACCATGTTGTCCTGCATCATACCGATTTGAGAGCAGGGTTGAATAGAGAGCATTGGATGCCCCTACGTCAAATAGATAGTGGGGATTCATAGGGTTTCCTCGTTGATTTTCTAGTAATATTATGCTTACTTCACATTTCAGCAGTGGAAGGTATTATACGAGGTGTTTAGGACACATCTACGCTTGAGCATAGCTTTTCACCCACAAACTAATGGTCAAACAGAGTGGACCACACAGAAACTGGAGGAAATTCTTCTTTCTTGTGATATAGACTTTTTTATAGATGGACCACCAACCCCTAGTGTATTTTTCAAAAAATAATAGATACCACTCCACCATTATCATGGTCATTCAAGGATTTGTTCGAGGTATCATACAGATCACCTCTATGCAGGACTGACCTAGGGGAGTCGACACTCAAGGGTCCAAAGATGGTACTAGCTACCACTAAGAAGGTGCAGATCAACCAGCAGCAGATGAGGACTTCACAGTGTATGAATATATCTTATGATTATAGGTGACAAACTATCTTAGTGTTCATGGAATTATACCATGTGTTTACTTCTGGTCTCACCCTGATGGGGAATGTGAAGATGTGGTTGGGGTGACATGTTATCTCAGAAGTTAATCACACCTTTTTAGATTTTGAGTAGAGATGGAGGGGTGGAATACATCCTAGCTCTCCCCACACAAATGCACTATGTGTATGATTTTTCCTTGTGCCACATCTGAGGAGGTACGTACATGATCAATCAAACATCATCGACAGGGTGCGATGGACAATGACGATGGGGTGATGTTTGCAATGTTACCAGTGGAGATAGTGGATGGATAGATGTGGTTACCTCATTGTCTATCGATTCCTATGGTGTGTGTTTTTTGGCATCAGAAGAATCTTTTAAAGAGAACAAGAAAGTGGGAGGCTCAGATTCATCCTTTTTACACCCATTTGTTTAATTATCCCTTGTTTGAGCTTATGTGGACATAAATCCCTAATGGGGGAGAAATGTGATATCCATGAAATTCCACGTAATATTTTTTAATTATATGAAATTATTTTGAGACTAGATAATAAGACAACTTGCGATTTTGAGGCCCATACATCCAGAAATGATATGTGGAAAAATGATATGTTTTAAATAGCACACATGAGCTATTTTTATGACAAAGGTAGAATAACTATTAAATGGTTTCTTGGATTAGAAATCAGAGTATTCATTTTTTTTCAGGATGGTGGGTTTACCCTAGATGTGACATACATTTTCTTAGTGCAGGAGTCTAGTGAGAATACATGAAAATGGTATAATTGTAAAAAAATAATTAAATAAAATTATTTTATTATTTAAATGATTATAAATAATGAATGGTGACATGGATTGAAAATCCAAGACCACCATTGTGATCGTGAGGATATTCTCTCCTTAAGAAGATCTTAACATTGGCTGACGCGGGCTAACAATAGAAGATAGATTTTGGCCGTAAGTAAAACAAATTACGCAACAATTATTTTATGGTCATATCCTTAAAACATCTAAACTTTAACATAGAATTTAAATCAAGTGTAATTTTGAGCTCAGTATGGAGTGTTTCCCTTTGTATGAGTTTTTCCTTAATAAATGTTGTTTTACAGAGGATGATAGTTTTTGGAACATTTGTTAAGGAAAATTAAATGGAACACATGCACAGTTTTGGAATAATCTAAATGGTCGAACAAATTAAAATTAAAGGGCACTATGGCATCTATAATGACAAAATTTCATATGAATGGGAATATCCTCAACTGACATGGGTCAAGGGAAAAGTAAATTTTAAAAAGTATTGGATGAAAAAAATAACTTAAAAATTATATTATTTTTTTCTATCCACCATTGAGTGGTGGTAGGTCAGCACTACAGCGACAACGAGGTGATGCCGAGTCACATAAAATTAATTCCATTATTGAGGCTCTCAAATTTTCACAATATTGACTTAATCAAAGAGTTAGAGATTCCCCGTTTCAATAATGAAATAGATTATTGACATGATGACACAATGTAAAATAAACATTGAAACATGTTTCTCTTTTAAGGAGATAACAGGTTAAAGAATCAGAACTATAATTTCTCTGATGAATGATGAAGAAATTCTCTCCAATAAAAAATGTCGGTGATTTTTTAGTGACAATTATGCACCATGAATAACGGGACCAAAGAACATTGAATGTATTTCTCCTCCAACCCATCGACGTATCACTAGAAACGTGGACTGCAGATCACGAACATATAACAATGGTGTGTGATGCAACTCTTCCCCGAACAACAAATCTATTCTAGTTAGGGGTTATTTTTGTTTTGAGTTTTCCCATCATTCATTCTAATACAAAAAACGTAGATCAAGCCATGAAAAAATTGATCTGTTGATATATTTTTCTTGTAGGAGGGTGATTATACGAGGTGTTTTCATCGGGGTTGCCTTGTTGTAATAATCTTGAACCTTCCCTTGTTATAAACTCAAATTCATAGGGTGTGGGATGACACAAACAAGGCCCCGAGCCCCTCAAACTTAGTGGGTACTTGTGAGTTCTTCATATATGAAACTCCATGGTGATGGAAATGACTTTTTGTGGTTGTAACTGGGATAATGACTCCCCATGGAGGCTATATGCATTGACGACTCGAATAATGGACCAACAGAGTGGACCCTGTGGTCTGAGGAAGGTGATGTCTACATCAGTGACCGGTAGCGGAATCCTAAGGGTATGACATTGATTGAGTAGTGGCACACCACAAAGGCACGCTAAGGGAGGTTCCGCTGCTAGGTTGGGCCAAAACACTGCAGCATCTGCCTTCGTTATATAGAGAAAAGTGACATGACCAACTAACCACGTCGGTGCGGGCACCCTAGGTAACACAGGCCACATCAACCCACAGGAAGGTGATATATATACCGTGTTTAGGTAAAAAAATCATGGATGGTTTTGCCATCCATGGCGTGGTTGAACTGTATTCCATGCTAGGCATCTCGGCTATAGGGGACAGACCCGATGGGGGGGTCGGGCCAGAATGACACGAACTGGGCCACTGAGGGGTCCAAGATTGATTAAGCTAGTCTGCTATTGTGGGTCGGGGTTAAAAAGTTACACTATGTGGCTGAGATCCTGAGGTGGGAAACAAACTAGCCTTCCAGAAACATGCAGGGAAGAATGGAATCAGGTCGTTTTGCAACCCGGCAGGTTGGACACCTAGATGAACAGTGATGCGTCCTGCAAAGCCCAATAGGCCTGGCCGATTAACCAGGACAAAATGGACCAACCTAGACCAAAAATGGGTTGGTTTAGGTCAGTCGAATTAGTCTTGTTCATGTGGGACCCAGGGGTCAGCTGGTAGTTTCAGTCTGGCAGCGTCGAACCGGTCCCTAGTGCATTCAACCCCTGTTTACTAAAATGCCAATATCAGTCACACCAGGCATCCAATTGAAATTCCTTTTACGGAATTAGAACCCTTCCAAATGGGATTCTATTTATAATAATATAAAAAAGGCTTCAAAGGATGTTTGAATATGTGAATTTTCATGAATAGTTTTTTTCCTAAAATCAAGAGAACTACATGGGGAGATCCTATGGCTAACTGAGACTTGAAAACTACTGAAATGCAACCATGTGTGGATCAGATACGATGGCCTAGATGGAAGATACATTATATGACCTAGAAGGCCTATGCTGGGGAATGGATTTGTGTGACCCAATAGTCCCATGATACTCATCGGGAAGGATTACCTCAGTATGATGGCAATCGTGGGAAGTAGTAATGTGTGACCAAGCATGCCCATGATAGGAGGGTCATTGTTTGACCCATCGTACCCATGGTACTCATCTGGGCTGTGTATCAAAACAATACTTGTCTAGGGGAAAGCTTCTCTATGTGACCTAGAAGGCCCATGGTTTGGATGGACTCTATGTGACCCATCATACAAAAGAAACATGACATTGAAGAGTACCCCACCAGCCCAAGATGTTTAGTGTTGTTAATAATGGTCTTGTTTTTATATTTTAGATTGTACCTTTGTGGGATATCTTGATTCCTAATCATGATTTGTGTTCATTCATAATGGTTTGATTTGGGATTTTTTGTTGTTCTTTACTTTATGGTCTGTGGTCCCTAATGAGTGTTGTGTTTTTGACCTCCTATATGGGCTTCTCCCACATGTTTCATGTCCCGTGCCGGTGATCAACACTTCAAAGGAGACCATGGTGGGCCGAGACCAGGCGGTGCTCAGTGAGATGTGAAGGATGAGTGTACATATATGGATGTAGCCAGCTACACTTCACTTGCCCTTCAGGTGGGGTCTTCTACGAATGTCTTGTAGATGTATTTTTTACTTACCTCCTTTTAGTCTACCTCTGTTGGGTTTTCATTCTGGCCTAATTGAATTCTAGATTGTACCTCTGCTCATCAGTTGTTTAGTGGCATCTATGTTTTCATTTATAGCTGTTTGGGACAAGGTTTTCTGTGTGTGTGTGCATACATGTACATAGGGAAATGCCTCCAAATAGTGGGATAATGCCTTTAATGCTAGATTCCATCCCATAGGCTTTGGGAGGCAGTCTTGAGGCAGTCACAACACGGGCCCTAGGAGACGGGTTGAGATAAATATTTCAATACATATTTAACTACATTGTTCATTATGTTTCATTAAGTTGTTTTGAGGCTATTCCGTTAATAATCTCATAATGACTGTAAAAACCCGAGATTTTAGATGATATATTCTTTTTAATTATTTTCATATCTTCTGTTCTACACTACACCAAGATTATCTTGCGCTATATGCACCACCGTATTAGCTTGTAGTATACACAACACTAATCTTGGATTGTGTTACACACAATTTCAAGTTTGTTTGATAGTAGTTATTCTACACAACATTGAGTTTATATATATATATATATATATTCAATGTCTAAATGAAATATGGTTGGATTTTTGTCATGCACAACAACAAAGGAGTCTTTCACTACATGCAACCCTAACTTGGCTTTCATTACACGCAATCACAACCTTCCTCGATAGCGTGTGTTGTACGCAATATAGGGTTTCACTAAACAATAATATATGGTTATAATA
Source organism: Viscum album (assembly GCA_963277665.1). Taxonomy (NCBI): domain Eukaryota; kingdom Viridiplantae; phylum Streptophyta; class Magnoliopsida; order Santalales; family Viscaceae; genus Viscum; species Viscum album. The sequence goes on from OY728151.1 coordinate 1,532,023,559, forward strand.
TTATTATAAACTAGACATTATGAATAGTGGAAAATTAATTTTTAATTTTATGACATTATAATTCATCTTAAACATTTTATAGAACATGGTATGAGAACAAAATAAAATTTTCAGGTAAAATAAGTATTTTTCAAAAAATGCATTTTTGCCGCCTTTTGATGGCACACACATTTTAATTATAATTTTTGACAAGTTTATAAGTTAAATTTTACTAAATAAAATTCTTATTTTTAATCCAGATATAAAAATTTACATTGGATAATGTTTTGATATTTTTCTGATAACTTTCATATTTTAATGAATAGTAAAAACTTTCTATATTTTAATTAAACACAAATTTTTTCATCATAACAATTTATATGGTTAAATTATAATATTGAATTGTTTTAAAGTATAAATAAAATATATTTTTACCATTTTATAAAATTTATGTCATTAGCATTGATTTTACATTGAATTCATAGGTAAAATCATTTAAATCTTTTGCAATGTTTTAACTTTTAAAACTCGTTTTCTTAACAACAGGATTAAGTTTAAATTAATTTCTGAAAATTTTATGTATTGAATTTAGAAAAATGGTTTCCATATTTGGAATCAGTGGGTCCAAATTATGTTAATAGGCTACTTTTTATTTTTGGGCATTATGAATAGTAACTACGGTAAATTTTATTTACCATAGAAAAAGGTAAATCGGGTAATTAAGTGTAAATATAATATTCTAAAATTACCCTAACACCTGTTTTAATATAATAGGATGCTTATATTTCGTCCTAAGGCATATTTGGGTCGAAATGGAATCCATTGGAACCCGCATCGAGGTGATTAGGACCTTTAGTTTAATTTATTTAATGGAAAGTGAAATATGTCTCACTCAATATTAATTATTATAGTATTTTTAATATAAGTTTATACAAAATATAAATTCTTTTATAAATAATCATTTGAAATATAAAATGTTTTTCACTATCATGGTAATTTATTTATAATTATTAAGAGATATTTAATTACCTTAATAGATTATACATTAATGATGCAGAAATTATTTATTTAGTAAAAAATAAGTAATATAGTTTTTATTGAAATAATAATACCAATTAAAAGGCTCAAAATCCTTAAAAAAACTTATTGGTAGTGTATATATACACCATATGCATCCCATGATGGAATATATGACCGTTTGGTGTCTTATTAAAATGATTATGACACTTGTATTTTTTTATTTTAAATGTTGTCAAAGTTGTCACCTTCATAATTTAATAAATATAACATTTTAAAAGTTGGGTGTTTTAGATTATAAATCTGACTTAAAGTATTCTAATGAAATATATATTCTCTATCTTCATCCAAGTAATTTATTTTTAATATTTATATTTAATAATTATACAAAAATGTTGTAGAAATTATTTTATTAAGAGAAGCATCAAATAAATGGTTTAACAAATAGTAAAATAAATATTATATGAACTATTTAATTTTCTCCCCAAATTTTATAGATGAATATGACATGTGAGGAACCCATTTAATATTTTAGTTCTAATATATCCTCTTTGTGGATTTTATTTAAATTCAAATAAATGAATAGTGTCAAAATTGACACTATTGTTATTTTATAAAAATAACATATTATTAAATTGTTTAAAAATCACAAAAATATTTAAAAATTATTAATTAAAATTTATATAGTCTACAATGTCATAAAGTATCCAATTATGGAATATTATCAAAACATAAGGGATTATTTATAACCATTTCAAATTTGGAATTTTATTACCAAAAATAAAATTAAATAGATTAAATAAGGATGAATCAAAATGATAAGGTTTGAAATAAGATCAAAACATATCTAAATTTGATTTATTGATGATATTAAAACCCTATATCATCTAATATTATAATGGAGTTATTTTTGGAGGTTTTTATGTGGGTTTTTAATTTATATTAATCTAATATTTTTTAGGATTCCAAAGGTGTCCCTCTCCTCCCTTACAGAATGACACCTCCTCCCTCTCATCTTTACACAACATTGAGCATTAAATCTTGTCCAAACCCTGCCCATTTCCCTTATCAACTTCCCTAGAAATATTTTAGAGGTCTTGGTATTCTTCAAAGACCAATTTTAGTGCCCTATGAAGAGGTTTCAAAGAGGCGTGTCGAAGAAGAGCTAATATCTGTTACCGATTCTTTCAAATTTTTTCTTCTTCTAATTATTCTAATTATTTGTTTTATTATGAAATAATAACATCAGTATCAATCATATACTGATATGTTATTATAAATTTGAAACAACTCTACTTCACCTTCTATCCGTCCTAAGGAAAACTAAATCACCGCGCGTTTGTTCGTACGGAATACCATCTCCACACCGTTGTGTAATCTGTTTTTCCACCACCACCATACTTGGATGAGTATAATGGTGTAAAGAATAAGTACATATTATTATTATAACATCATACTAATTCTAAGATATTATATCATTCACTTAAATTCAATTCAATAAATATGGGAACGATATCATGGCTCGTGCGTACGTACGGATTACCGTCTCCACGACGCGATGAGATACATTTTTCATGTTAACAATTCAAGAATCATTATGAAGTATATATAATAAGTAATAATGAAAAATATGACGTAATAATGCTACTGGATTTATGTATATATATATGTATTTCATCTACTTACTTCCATTCAATTCAATAAGGAAACGAAAACAGCGTTCATGCGTACGTATGGGCTACCATCTCCATGAACGGTGTATTTCATTCCATTTATCAATATATCATATATATGTATATAATGAATATTTATTATATATAAATCATGTTTTAAATTATAAAATTAATTAAATCAGGTTATAATTAATAATATCAAGAACAACAAGTCGAAACACGTACGATAAATGGAATGATTTTACCCCAAACACTGCTTTAACATGGATTTACAAAAGAACGGGTAATATAAAGTCATAAGTGAACCATATATGATATCATAACAATAAATATGATTCTATAATAATTAAATTAAATTATTTAAATCATTATACAGGAGTTTCGGATACATACGAAGCATATCGGACCTATGGTAAGGGATAATCATTCCAATCTCATTCTTACGTGAGATTGTTTATTCGTAATTATTTACTAGGGTTATGTTTATTATCCTAGTCGATATGTTCTCAAAATGTTTTCATAAAATGATTGATTTTTTTACATGTTTATTTAAAGTCATTTTACCCTTTTTTGACTTTTTACCACATTGTATAGAAGGAATCCTTCATTTGGTTACCATATAAGGAACTTTTTGACTTTTCTGACAAAAGTACGAGGAGAATGTTTTTATAAATTAAACGACATGAGCAGATTTTTACGGTTTCATATCGCCTAATTTTCAATAATATTACTCTACATGTTATCATATTTATTTTCAATAATATCCGTTTCTTTTAAAATTGTGTGGCATTTTGTGAAAAAAAGTGATTTTGAAGAAGAAAGGATATTTTCCTCAATAAATCATTTCAAGTGTTATATCTAAACCATTTTCCATCTAAGATGACATTATTTCATATGTGTATGTTTCAAGTATAATCTATCGTTGATTTTCATGGTTTCACTCTTCCTATGATGAAATGATATCCATTTGTTTTATATGGATTATGTTATTATTGGATGATATTTATGAAACCCATTTTATTTTTGGGTTATGATGAACGATTTATGTTTATGTTGGGGCACACGTATGAATGATTTAAATATGAGATTGGTGGGACCTATATCTACCTAAAATGCATTGGGTAATGATTTATATCTCATGATATAGACATGGATGGAATGGCAAGTAAATCTGGTTCAGTAATAAAGGGCTAGAACAGCAAGTAAACCCGATTCAGTAAGGGACTTTGTGCACTATGATGGTCTTGGCAGAAATGCCTTTGCTACTACGGAAATCAAAACATGTGCCTAATGTTTTCCACAATTACATGCTTTATTCCCATGCTATTTTATCATGATTGATGATCCATTATTATATATGCCTTACATACTGCCATGTTTTATGTCATTGCTCAAATTTTGATGTTTAAATATTATGTTCATGTTTTGAAGTTCAAATGTATATGGTTTGTTTTATTTTCTCAATGTTTACCCTTGCTGATCATTTGAGCTCACCCTTTATATGTTTCCTTTTCCCCATGATATAAATAAATGTTTTAGGTAAGAAAAAAAGAGTAAGGACTTTAAGGGAGATGTTGAAGATCATTCAACATGATTAGAAGATTATATTTCGAGTTTCCAAATACACTAAACTATTACGATACTTGAGTGTCTATTTTTTTTATGTATTAAGTATTATGCAAATGTAATGTAATGTCCATGTACATCAAGATTTGGGTCTCTATAGTTGGTATCAGAGTAAAGGATTAGTTAACCATTGGAAACTAGGATATGAAAACTTTAGTGAGATCTCGAGAGATATTTCTATGGTATGTCTAGGGATGTCCCTAAGGATAAGTATATGTATATGTTATAGTACTAGAATTATAGTAACGATATTAGTATTAAACCTATGATGTTATATATTAAAGGTACTCCCCCATGATTATGATTTTTTCCTCTCACACTACTCTTTTTTGGTTTTAGACGATGGTTGTAACCCGAAGGAACCGTGTTGATCAATGTAATGGACAATGCAATGATTGTCCTCCCAAGCAACCAAATGTGATGGGAGATGGAGTAAAAAATCTTATTGCATTACTTACACAAGATATGAATCATTCTGGATTACCAAATGATCATATATGGGAACAATATTCAATTGAGTCCTTCCTGAGGCAACACCAATCGTCTTTCAATGGGACTTCTGATCCACTTGTTGCTGAACAATGGATCAGTACCATTGAAAAGATATTTTCCATACTTTGCTGTTCAGAACATGAAAAAGTCATTCTGGCTATTTACTGTATCGACAGTTAAGCAGATCAATGGTGGACTCTAATTAAGAATACGAGGCCCCGAGATGAAATTGAATCCATGTAATGGGATGAGTTCAAGAACTTATTTTTCAATAAGTATTTCCCTTGTATCCTTCGAACAAATATGGAAAAGGATTTCCTTGAGATTTTGAAAATTGATGATGAATCTCTTGGTATATATGAAGCAAATTTTACAAGACTTTCAAGGTATGCATCTAGATTTATCATCCAACTAGAAAGTAAAGTTGATAGATTCTTTAGTGGCTTAAAACCAAGTCTTCGAAGGGAATTAGCTATAAGAGGCTTCAGTAGCTATGAAGAAATTGTGTGTTGGGAAATCAAGGTAGAACTGGATGTTGGTGTAACATATCCATCTCATTGTCTTGACAAGAAACGAAAGATGGGGTTCAAGGAAAAACCTCAGAACAATGGTGAAAAGAAGGTGAATGTTTATTTATGCCCTATGTGTAGAAAGAAGCATGGTAGAGATTGTCTAAAAGGTACTAGAAAATGTTTCAAGTGTGGAAAAGAAGGTCACCGAGCAGCTGTGTGTCGAAGTAATGGAAAACGGGTTTCTAATGATGTGAATAAAGAAAATACTGCAGGGAACGCTCCACCAACACTTCAATGCTTCAAGTGAATGGAAATGGGGAATTATGCTAATCAATGTTGTAATTCAAGGGTTAATGATGATCGGAGTTTCATCCTCTTAAGGAAATAGAAAAAGGGAAGTCACATGCGATCACTATTGGCAATGTTGAGTATGAAAATGATGTAGTGCAATGATTATGTGTTTATGTAACAGGATTCCAAAATAATGTTGGGAAATATAATTTATAGTATAGTGGAATATTGGGATATATATGTATTGCTTTATTATGGTTTTTAATAATTATATGGTACTGGTTACCCTGAAAAGTAAATCATATATTCTGGAAAGCAGATGATATACGCATAATGAAGGGATAAGGAGAAAGTAATATGTTTGATGGTATTCATGAGCTCATGATTGATATAAGGACAAAGTGATATCATGGTTTGAGCATACAGAATTTTTGGAATTTTTGTATGTGGAATGAATTAACTTTTGACAGTATTCATGTTCCCACTAATGTTCAAATGGTATTCATTTTTTTCAAGAGAATACATAATAAAGGTATTCAAATATTTGAAATGTGAACAAAAATTTGTATCTTATGAAATATAAGTGATAAATGATGGTATTAACGTGCTTTTTATATGATCATTCTAGTAATAGTTATATTTATCCTATGAGATTGGACAGAAGTATTTTGGATAAACCTAAATATTGGAATCAATTAATTTAGACATCATATATTATTGATTAAGGCTAGAACTTTTTGTTATGTGAAAATAGTATAGTTTAAAAAAAAGGACAACCCGTAGGACGGGAGACAACCCATCACGTCAGACAAGGCTGTGGGAATCGAACCCATAACTGAAGTGCGACATGCCTTTATTTCCTACCACTGACCTACAAGAAGTCCCTGGTTAGTAGAAACAAGTTTTATTTTACTAAGCTGTATGATAGATGTTGTATAAGTCCATTTTTGGAATAATATACAATTTATATCCCCATATATAGACTTATGTATTTTTAGTAACATTTTATAACCTTTTGTTTGAGATAGATGGAATGACCCATCAATCTATCACATTAACTACTAACACTTCAAAAATTACAAATTCAACTTCATTTCATTAAGAGATGATGTGGAAATTGTTCAAGGCACAAACAATATTGACATTGTACCAAAATCAATTAAGTATTTCTTCTGATTCAAAATTTTCAACAGTAGGGAAATGATTTTGAAAACCAAAAATGTTGTCCTAGTGCTCTTATATCTGATGAATCAGATGGTCCCTTAGATCATCACAAATTTTTGGCCCTGTTACTGTTGGCATTATCATAGCCACGTCCTCTACCACTATCCATCAGAACATGATGGTTAGATTTTTATTCCATATCCATATTTTCACCTATGTTCTCCTATATGGAATTACAATGATATGTTACTTTGGGTAATCGTTACGTTTCATTCTTTAGTTTTTAAAATATTGTTTTAGTATTCCTTTTTACGATGTGGGTTTCTATGAATAGTAAATGATTTATAACCCGACGAATTTCGAGGGCGAAATTAATTTTAAGGGGGGTAGAATGTAACAAACCGATATTTTATAAGATATATTATTTTTAATTTAGTTCATATCATCTGTTGTACGCTACACCAAGATTATCTTGCGCTATACACAACATCGTATTAGCTTGCAGTATACGCAACACTAATCTTGGATCGGGTTACACACAATTTCATGTTTGGTTGATAGTAGTAATTCTACACAACATTGAGTGTATATATATATATATTCAATGTATAAATGAAATATGGCTGGATTTTTGTTATACGCAACAACAAAAGAGTCTTGCACTACACATAACCCTGACTTGGCTTGCATTACCCGCAATAACAACCTTCCTCGATAGCGTGTGTTGTACGCAATACCGGTTTTCACTAAACAACGATATATGGTTATAATGTAATTATAAACTAGATATTATGAATAGTACTATTTTTTTGAATTAAATGAAATTGTAATTCATCTTAAATATTTTATAAAACATGGTATGAGAATAGAAAAAAAAATTCGAGTAAAATAAGTATTTAAAAAAATGCAGTTTTCCGCCTTTTGATGGCACACCCATTTTAAATATAATTTTTAAAAAGTTTATAAGTTAAATTTTACAAAATAAACTTCTTCTTTTGAATCAGGATATAAAAATTTACATTGGATAATGTTTTGATATTTTTCTGATAAATTTCATATTTTAATGAATAGTAAAAACATGCTATATTTTAATTAAAAAAAAGATTTATTCATCTTAATAATTTATATGGATAAATTATAATATTGAATGGTTTTATAGTATAAATAGAATATATTTTTACCATTTAATATATTTTATGTTGTTAGAATTGATTTTACATAGAATTAAAAGTTAAAATCACTTCAATCTTTTGCAATGTTTTAACTTTTATAACTCATTTTCTTAACAACGAGATTAATTTTAGATTAAATTCTGCAACTTTTGAGTATTGAATTTAGAAAAATGGATTCCATATTTGGAATCAGTGGGTCCAAATTATTTTAATAGGATACGATTTATTTTAGGTCATTATAAATAGAAACTACAATAAATTTTATTTACCATAGTAACTGGTAAATCAGATAATTAAGTGTAAATATAATATTATAAAATTACCCTAACACTTGTCTTAATATTATTGGAAGCTTATATTTTATCCTAAGGCATATTTGGGTCGAAATGGAATCCATTGGAACCCACATGGAGGTGATTAAGACCTTTAGTTTATTTTATTTAAAGGAAAGTGAAATATGTCTCACTCATCATTAATAATTAATGCATTTTTAATATAAGTTTATGCAGAATATAAATTAGGATATAAATCTTAAATTGAATGATAAAATGTTTTTCTTTATCTTGGTAATTTATTTATAATTTTTAAGTGATATTTATATACTTTAATAGCTTATACATTAATGATGTAGAAATTATTTATTTAGTGAAAAATAAGTAATATATTTTTTATTGAAGTAATAATATCCATTAAAAGGCTCAAAAACCTGATAAAAACTTATTGGTAGTGTATATATAAACCATAATCATCTCATGACCTAATATATGATCTTTTGGAGTCTTATAAAAGTGATTATGACATTTATATTGTTTTATTTTAAATGATGTCAAAGTAGTCTCCTTCATAATTTAATAAATATATCATTTTAAAAGTTGGGTTTTTTAGAATATAAATCTAACTAATAGTATTCTTATGAAATATATATGCTCTATCTTAATTATAATATTTTATTTTTAATAATTATATTTAATAATTATACAAAAATGTTGTAGAAATTATTTTATTAAGAGAAGTATCAAATAAATGGTTTTACAAATAGTTAAATAAATATTATATGAACTATTTAATGTGCTCCACTAATTATCTAGATGAATATTACATGTTATGAACCCATTAAATATTTTAGTTCGAATATATCCTCTATGTGGATTATATTTTAATTAAAATAATTTAACATTGTCAAAATTGACATTATTGTTAGTTTATAAAAATAACATATTATTAAACTGTTTAAAAATCAGAAAAATAGTTAAAAGTTATAAATTGAAATTTATATAGTCTAAAATGTCATAAAGTAACCAATTATCGAAAATTCACTACACGTAAGTGATTATTTATAACCATTTAGAATTTGTAATTTTATTAACACAAATAAAATTAAACAGATTAAATAACGATAAATCAAAATGATAAGGTTTGAAATAAAAACAAAACATGTCTAAATTTGATTTTTTGATGCGATTACAACCATATATCATCTAATATTTTAATTGAGTCATTTTTAGTGGTTTTTATGTGGGTTTTGAATTTAAATTAAACTAATATTTTTGAGGATTCCAATGGTGCCGCTCTCCTCCATTATAAAAGGGAACCTCCTCCCTCTCATCTTTACACAACTTTGATCCTTCAATCTCGATCAAACCCTGACCATTTCCCTTATAAACTTACCAAGAAATATTCTATAAGTACTTGTCTTCTTCAAAGACCAATTTTAATGCTTTAATAGGAGGATTCAAAGAGGCGTGTCGAAGAAGAGGTAATATCTGTTACTGATTCATTAAAATTTATTTCTTCTTCTACTTCTTCTTCATTAGTTGTTTCATTATGAAATAATAAAATCAGTATCACTCATATACTGATATGTTATTATAAATATTAAATGACTCTATACAACCTTCTATCATTCCTAAGGAAAACTAAATCACCGTGTGTGCATACGTACGGAATACAGTCCCTACGCCGGGGTGTAATCCGTTTTTCCACCACCACCTTACATGGATGGGTATATTGTTGTAATGAATAACTACATATGATTATTATAACATCATACTGATTCTAATATATTATATCAATCACTTAAATTCCATTCAATAAATATGGGAATGATATCATCGCTCGTGCGTACGTACGAATTACCATCTCCACGACGCGATGAGATTCATTTTCCATGTTAACAATTCAAGAATGATTATAAAGTATATATAATAAGTAATCATGAAATATATGATGTAATAATGCTACTGGATTTATGTATATATATATGTATGTCATCTACTTAATTCCATTTAATTCAATAAGGAAATGAAAACATTGTTCATGGGTACGTACGGCCTACCGTCTCCATGAACGGTGTATTTCATTACATTTATCAATATATCATATATATGTATATGCTGAATATTTTTTATATATAAATCATGTTTTATAATCTGAAATTAAGGAAATCAGGATATGAGTAATAATATCAAGAACAACAAGTCGAAACACGTATGATAAATGAAACGATTTTACCCCAAACGTTGTTTTAACATAGATTTACAAAAGAACGGGTAATATAAAGTCATAAGAGAGCCATATATGATATCATAACAATGAATATTATTCTATAATAAGTCAATGACATTGTTTAAATAATTATACAAGAGTTTCAGATACGTACGAATCATATCAGACCAAAGGTAAGGGATAATTATTTCAATCTCATTCTTATCTGAGATTGTTTATCCATAAGTATTTACTGGGGTTTTGTTGATTATCCATGTCCATATGTTCTCAAAATGTTTTCATAAAATTGTTAATTTTCTTCCATGTATGTTTAAAGTCATTTTTACCCTTTTTTGACTTTTTACCACATTGTATGGAAGGAATATTTCATTTGGTTACCATATAAGGCACTTTTTGACTTTTCTGACAAATGTACGAGGAGAATGTTTTTTTAACTTATAGGGAATGAATGGATTTTTACGGTTTCATATCGCCTAATTTTCAAGAAGATTCCTATACATGTTTTCACGGTTCTTTTCAATGAAATCCTTTTCATATAAAATTGTGTGGCATTTTGTGAAAAGAATATTATTTTGAAGAAGAATGGATATTTTCCTCAAAAATTCATTTCAAGTGTGTTATCTAAAACATTTTCCATCTATGTTGAAATTATTTCATATGTGTATATTTATCATATAATGTATCTATGATTTTCATGGTTTCAATTTTCCTATGATGAAATGATATCCATTTGTTTTATATGAATTATGTTATGATGGGATAATGTTTATGAAACCTATTTTATTCTTTAGGTTATGATGAATGATTTATGTTTATGTTATGGAACACATATGAATGATTTCAATATGAGATGGTTGGGAACTATATCTACCTCCAATGCATTGGGTAAAGATTTATATCTCATGAGATAGACATGGATGGAATGACAAGTAAATCCAGTTCAGTAATACAGGGCTGGAACAGCAAGTAAAAAAGGTTCAGTAAGGGACTTTGTCCACTAAAATGGTCTTGGCAGCAATTCCTTGGCTACTATGGAAATCATATGATGTGCATAATGGTTTCCACCATTACATGAATTATTCCCATTCTATTTTATCATTATTGATTATCCATTATGATCTCTGCTTAACATACTGTAATGTTTTATGTCATTGATCAGGATTTTGAAGTTTAAATATTATGTTCATGTGTTGAAGTTCAAATGTATATGGTTTGTTTTATTTTCTCCAAGAATACCCTTACTGAGGATTTGATCTCACCCTTTATATGTTTTCTTTTCCCCATAATATAAAGAGAGGTTTAAGGTAAGAAAAAAAGAGGAAGACCTTTATGGGAGATGATTAAGATCTTTCAACAAGATTAGAAGATTATATTCCGAGTTTCAAAGACACTAAACTATTATGATCCTTGAGTTTCTGTTTTTGGTATGTATTAAGTATTCCGCAGAAGTAATGTAATGTCCATGTATGTCAAGCTTTGGGTCTCTACGATGACCTCAAAACATAGACCGTGGTATAAGAAGAATTTATTCCATAATCTCAAAAATAATATTCATGAAATAGTTATATTTTTTACTTAATATTTAATTTTATAAACTCCATGAATATTATCCACAATAATGCATCACATCACTTTGGGGAGATGGTAATTTACATATACACACAAACAATATTATCCTTTTTTAACATATAGAGGTTTAGAGAAAAAGATGATATAATATCTTTCGAGAATGTAATTATGTAATGAATAATATATATATATATATATATTTGGGTATAGATTAATATATAATTGATAATTGTAATCATTCATATGATGGGGTGGTGCAAAGTGAATCTCACCGTTTCATGGATGTATTAGTCAACATGTTCCCAATAACGATATTTTTGAACCATTTTGATGTAAAATGTGATTAAAAAGGGTTTTACAATAGTAATAATTAAAATTAATTATAATGTACATACATATGATAATATATCATCTTGGTTTATGAGTATCTGAAGTGGGTTTAATTCGACATAAAATGAAAACACTCAATAAATATAAATACCTCATATTGATAAAACCACCATTCACATTAACATTGTTCTACATATTTTTGTCTTTTGATCCTTCCAAAACCTCTAAATCATGTATAGGAAATTTTGGGAAGAATTAGTATATATCGTGAATAAAATAATGTTCTAAATTTGTTTTATATGAGAGGAGAGGAGGTTCACATATATATGTGAGGGGAGGCCCAATTTCAATATTTTTCAAAACAATAAAATAATATTAAATCACATTCAAGGAAATGTGGTTCTGATATGGATTAATACGAAATTATCAAGAATATAAAATATAAATAATACGTTAAAATAATATGTATACATGTTTTTATGATATTTTAACCCTTATCACATTAGATTAATCGCCCATTAAATATTTTTATTCATAACAGTGGTTTCAAAAATCAATAAGGCTAATAGATATTTTTATTTGGAGAAACATTGTCTATAAATGGTTCATAGATGTTTTTTGTAAAATATACCATTTAAATTATCCTATTAAAATATTTTTTTTGAATTTAAAATTAATTAATAATAAATTATATAACATAAAATACCACTTATGACGTTTCTTAATCTTTCTATATATGTTAACTTTTAAAAAATAATGATAGTAATTGAATTTGAGTAAAAAAATTAAAAAATCACTAATATGTTTTATTTATCTATGAAATTTATGAAACAAAATAATAAATTTAATATTGGATGAACTTAAAAATACTAAAAGATGGTCGGTTACTTGTAATTTATAAAAATTAAGTTATAATATTTTCCAACATATTTTATGAATGTTATCGGAAATTGTTTTCTAAGTATAATATAAATTCAAATATAAATAAATTATAAAAATAAAATTAAACTTCTATCTAACATGAAATATTAATAATATGTGAACAATATTAGTTTATAGGAATAAAAAAGAAACAATAGATTAATAAACGATGTAATAAAAGAATATATAAACATTTCAAAAAAATTACTCGAAACTTTTACAATTATTAATAATGAAATTTGTAACTAGATGTATCATATCCGAAAAATAATAAATTTTATGTTCTGGATTTCATAAACATGGGAACCCTCGAATATAGTGATGGGAATCAGCGTTATTTTCTCGGTATCAGGAACCCTCGATCAGAATTATTTTAATAAACTTATTTCCATCTAAACAAATAGAACCATAAATCTATAATATTTGACACATTAATTAAAAAATGATATATTTAATTAATTTAAAAAATAATCATAAATGGATTCTATAAGGAAAAAAATGCAATTATTACTATGATTTACTATCACATAAAAATACATTTCAAATATATCAAAATAGATTTAGATAATCAATATTTTTGAACCAAAATCTCCCTCCTATTTTAATGTATCTCTCTTTATAGGTGGAATCCCAATGATCATATTCCTAATTTCTCAATGGAGGACTCAGTGGAATCACATGAACTTCATCTTCAATTGTAATTCTTAACACCACAATTCTTTGTAAATGTTGTCATTAATTTCACAACTACTATTCATATAGGATTAATTAGTTGGAATGATGATTATTTATCCATAAAAATGTATGATGTTCCCTTTTCGATGGGTTTTATAAATTATCATTGGGTAGACATCTCTATCTCTATCAGATAATGTATTTAATGTGGACTAGGTAAAACATTTTCCCAATAGATGTATTATAATCTATCTGCTATAATTTATAACCCTAATTATAGTTAAATTAGTATTTTTCCATCTGAGTAGAAATATAATTGCTATTCGGTGTACTTAAGGATGTTCCATCGGATAGAAATAGTATCATCCATCTATTAAAACCAATATCATTCAAAAACTTCTAAAGTACATGGGATATATAAAATATTGAAATGTGTAAATATTTAACAATGTGGATTGTGATTTTAAAAAAATAATGTTAGGAAGTGTGGATATTATCCTTTCAACTAAAAAAATTCATCGAGGTTTTAATAATTTTATTTTTTTGTAATTCATTTACATGTTTTTTCTACTTCTTGTATAAGCACTATTTCAATGTTTCATAACCCTCAAAAACAATTATTTCTTCAGTGAAAATTTATAATTAATTACCATGACAAAAAAACAATAATATTTAGTATATAATTTTATAATTGATCACTACATCTTCCTATCCTTATCAAAAAAATTATTAAAGATATTTAATTATGAGAGTGTAATTTTATTTTAATACATTATTTGAATTCACAAGATGATAAATATCATAGTATATTGAAATTGAAGCATTTTAAAAAATTTGATGTTCATGGTAGGGGAACACCTATCCAATAATATAAATATTATTTTTATGGGATCAATAAGGAATATTACATTTTTTAACATTAATTAACCAATTAAAATTATAAACATGAAAAATATTTACTATGGTTACTAAGGATAATGAATAAGGGAACCATTTTCATAATACTGAACTAATGATATCAAAAAATGAATCCATTTTTAATGATTTAGTTTTGGTAAGTAAAAAACATTAATTTTTTATTAAAATAAAACATCAAACGAAATATAGTTTTTAGAAAAATGTTCTTTGTGGCCAAAAAATGAAATTATTTTCCACTATTCACTGAAAATCAATCATTTCATAAAAAACACAAAAAACCCATCGTGCGGTATTTTTTATATAGTGATTTAGAAAATAATATATCTTTTATGAAATTCAAATTGAAAATTTATAGAAATTAAATAATATATTTTCTCACAAAAATCAATAAACATTTTTTTGATGAAAATATGTTTTTGTATCATTAAATGACATTTCTAAAAATTAACTCCATATTTAAAAATAAATGATCATTGAATTTCTATTTTTTATGTTCCTTATGTATATATTTTTTAATTTAGATAATCATTAAGATATTAAAATTCAATGGATATTTTATAGGAGTAATATTCAAAAATTAATTATTCTATTTTTTGTTTAATCTTTGTGTCGATTATATCTTACAGTCTCAAACATATAATTATATTAAAATAATTAGATATTACATTATAACCCCCACCATTAATAAATATCATAATTTAAATTTTTACTTGAGTTGGATAATAATGTAGTTAATATTTAGAAATAACATTGTTGAAAACCCACGTCATAAAAGGGTTAATCAAGTGTCTTTTTAAAAAGAGTGAAATTGAAATAAGAGGCCATTTAAAATAATATATTTGTAGGTTAAAATATATGAAAAAAATTATGGGAACCAAAAAATTTATCATGTAGGGAAAATATAATTTCTTAATAATTATGTTGAGTGATATAGAACATTGATCACAATAATTTGAATGATCATGAGAATGTAAATGAACACAAAACCATAAATTAAGAAATTGTGAAAAAAGAAAACTAATTATAATAAATGAAGGTAAAAGGATATGTTTTTTCTATTATGAACATTGTTATATACTTATGGAATTATTCTACTCTATATACTAATTACATAATGAAATATACATACTTGGGTTTCCTCAAATCCAAATATTCTATTTCATCCATTGATTTCATTATTCAATAATATTATACCATTAGAGTATCTTTTAATCCAATGTTTAATATGAATATTTAATTCTTGAAGCAGAATAATCAGAAAATTATTGATCCTGAAGTATATAAAATAATGAATTTTTTTATTTATATATTATTGAAAAATAAAATGGTTATCACAAGGTAAGATATTTCGCAAAATCAATATATATTCATAATCCATGTGCGGTAAATAACTATCAAATGATCCATAAAAAAACATTGGAAACATATCATTTTTATCATTGAACATTATCATTATAACCCATGTTCACTCATATCATAAAAAATATATGACAAAAAAATACATCAGAGAAAAAACATTGGTTAACACCTTGATGATATCATTTAATTAAAGGTTACATGGCCAAATTCATTTGAGATCAATATTTAGATCACCCACTGTATATGTGGTATCTGGATCACTCATAATATATGTTTTATTAATATCTCCTTCCATATAATTTTTATCTATCTCACCTATAAACATGATCTATATTATTCTCACCCATCATAATCATTAATTTATATGTACAATACAACAATATAATACACATAATAAAAAATTTTCCTCATTTATCATTAATAAAAACATATATAGCTTAAAACATTTTAATTTATCATGGAAAATAAATTTTTTTCATGAAAATATATTTTTAAAAAAATCATAAACCACAAATAAAATAATATTATCTATATCATAATATCATAATCCTAATGAATCAAAGTAATTATTAAATGATAATGATTTTGATGGTAATATAGTTTAAATAACATTTAAACCATTTACGTGAAAATGAATGAAATTTCAATTTTTATTAATACCATATGAAACTAAAAAATATTATCATATTTTCAAAAGAATTTACATTTAAAATCATAACGGTAAATTTTGGAGGAACATTAAATTAAAATAATGGTCTATATAAAGGGAATTATTATTAATTATATACACAATAAAAGGAAAAATTATTTTCACACTCCAGTAAAAAGTAAATAATAATTGTTTCAAAATCAATTCGAAACATTCAGTTTTGATCCTTTATAAATATTTTAAAATGGAGTGGTAGTGATCTTCAAAAAAATAAATTGTTGGTTTGAACATTTATAAAATAAATTTCATGATTACAAACATCGATAACGTTCATTTAAAATCGAGGAAATATGGCCTTTTTCTTTAAAATCAATTTCTTGGTCATAATAATTACCAAGGAGAGAAAAATGAACTGAAATAATTTAATTTGATAAATAGAAAATTCAATATTAATTTTTATGAAAATAAATAATGTTCAATTTCCATGAAAAAGAAATTTAGAATAGAAAAAATCATGAAAATAAATGATATTATAAAATAGTGTCTATATTATTTTATAATATTAAAATTCAAAAGTAATTTAAATAAATAATAGGATATGGGTTTATAAATAAAATTAATTCAAGAAGTAATGTGTCTAAATTAATTTATGCGGCAGTATGTGCACTATAAAAGTATAGTATGTTGAATAACAAGAATAATGTCTCATGAAAAAGAGATTGAGAAAAGGTAAACCCTTATAAAGATAATAAATTTTGATGTTATAATTATTCCACAAAATATTATGTACACATAAATAAATCCACATAATAATTTCAAATTCTTGATTAAAAAATATACAACATTTCACACCCAATCATGTAAATAATAATTCAATGAATAAATTTTATAACGCAATGAAATGAAATTGAGTTAAGAATATTATTTCAAATATCACATCATTGAAATAATAATTTTTCAATTGGTTGATAATGTGTACGAAATGCAAATCCATTATAAAATTGGAATTTTTAAAAAAAATTATATGTAGGTCATTAAAAACAAAATCTTATCATAATATAAGTAACAAAAAGTGATATAAAATATTGAAAATAATATGAGATACCTAATCTCTAACAAGTAGTTGTGAATCACTGTGTATACTTTTAAAATATGATATAATAAAAAATATCCAATTTTTTATTATTTAATAGCCTTAAATAGTTTTATTACCATATCATTAAAAAATTTACCTTTATTTACTTCACTGATATATTTAATTACATAATCAGTCATGTCCACAATGTTTTATTTGAGGATATTCAATTCATATTTTGAAAATGTCATAAATCTGTTAAATGTAGTCAATATGGATGTAATTTCACTGAATTTATAATAAAAACCATGAAATGATTATAATTTTAATACATTATATTTAAATTATTTTCAATAAATAAAATTAATTCCTTAATGACGAATCAGATCACCTTGAGGAGCATGTAATCCACTCATATATATAAACAACATTGCCTTTTTTAAATAGATTTAAGAGTAAAGATAAATATGGAATCATATCATTATAGAGTGAGAATTATTTCATATAAATAATAAAGAAATAAATAAATAAATATATATATTAAATCCACCATTATAAAACTCTAATTTAGGTGTTTATGTAAAATGGAACATATAGATTCCTGGAGAATGAAGTTAACACATACTGATGAATGATGTTTTTGTTACAATATTGATTCAAAATGAGATAAAAAGTATTATACAATAGTGATAATAAAATTATTTTTTTATTATTTTTTTCGTTATATAATTCTTCTTTAATAATACATTAAGAATATATAAAAATATGTAATAAGAAAAAACCTAGTTAAGAGATATATATTCTCTTTAAAATCCCACCTCTTGCTTACACCAAAATAATTCATCGTTACTTAGTATTTGATGAACTATACACTTCAAAAGTTGTAATTAAATTGAAGTGGAGGTTTCCTTTTAAATATTATGAGAGGGTCAATCTTGTAAATTTAAAAACATTAAAATATTATAATGCTACATTCTTGGACAAGATATTCCATATTGGTTTAAAATATATGATATTTTGAGATTGGGAGAATATATACAAAAAAAATATTTTATATAATTGTAATTATATTTTAACACTCATGTATTCATTTTAGCCCCATGTTCTAACTTTTTATACATAACTACAGAAAAAAATCAATAATTATGGGTTAAAAATTTCCTAATAATTTATCAACTAGTTTGTGAATGGAAAATGGATGAAACAACCAATCATATACCATTACCCTTTTCCTCATTGATGAAATTTAGGAATCCGAAATCTTATAATAGAAATATTATATAGTATAACATATCATTATTTTCAATTTGAGACTATTAATATATTTTTACTTCAAAATGTCAACATAGATTGGGAATTGGAATATAAACATTTAAGAAAACAATAATATATTATATTCATCTATGAAATTAATGAAGCATATTTATTAATCTAAATTGTATTGCATTTAATTATCTTCTAAATCAGTAAACTTATTTTTAAAAAAATGGATTATGATTTGTGTGAGAATATCATAAGTATTAAAAGTAATTATTTCGACATTAATAATTATAAATAAATCCCCATGATAAAATATCATTCATATTTAAAATTACGGATTTAATTGAATCTATAATTTTCATGGAAATATCACACATGTCCCTAAATATAAACACCAGTTTTATGGAGTATTTTTATGCCTTATCATCTTATTTTCAACAATAATTAATGGATTTTCCCTCATCATGGTAACCAATACTTTCTAGGATTACATTTCATAATGATTGAAAATATATGTGACATATTTAAAAATTCATATCCATAAAATTTTTAATATGAAAATAAGTTTTCAATAATCCATTTCTAAAAGTGGGTGAAATTAATTTGAGATAAAAACACAAAAGGCAACAATAAATAGATGTCCAAAAAAGAAATTTTTTAGGACTAAAAATGAATGTATACATAAAAAATTATAATTTATATTAAAATATAATTAAATAGAATATAAATTATGTAAATAATTATTATTTTACATTAATATAATATTAAAATCATAATGGGTGATTTTAATGAAAAGGAATTAATGTTTTACAAAAAAAGAATTATTCATTATTCACTGAAAAACAATATTTTTTGGAAAATCATAAAAAAACACACAATACCAATTTTGATATGTAGATTTCAAAAATATAATCCCTTTTATCAAATATAATTTTCAAATTGGAAATGAATTAATTATACATTTACCCAATAAAACGATAAAAATTCATTTCTAATGAATACATATTTTTGATCATAAAATGATTGTATTAAAAATATATTGCTTATTTCAAAATAATTGAGAATAATAATCAGATTTATTAGGAAATTTGAATATACATATATTTTTAAAAATGGTGTTTCTTATATTCATTCCTCCAAAATAAACACCTACTTTATCACAATAAAATTTTAAAAAATAATTGGTGGTTCATTTAGGATTGGTTTTTTTGTCTTGTATTCTATTGAAAATAGTCTCTTTAAAAATCATCATGTTATTAAATCCACCACTCACCCACCCAACTATAATAAATTTCATCATTATAATAATATATTTAAATTGTTAACAAATATATTAACTTTTAATTACACCTCTAGATAAAACCCCACCTCATATAAAGGGTTAATAAAACATTCATTTGAAAATATTTAAAGAAAGTTAAGTTCATCTAGAAAAACACAAAACTAGATTCCCAAAAATTAAAACATTAGATGGAAGTAAAAAATATACCCTTTGATTGAAAAAATTATGTAAAAATAATTATGGAGAGTCTTAGATAACATTGATCACAATAATGTAAATGATCCTAAGAATGATAAGGACTATAGAACCATAAGCTAATACTATATGAAAAGGGTCATCAATTCCCTATAAATAAATACAATGAATCAAAATTTTGTATAAAGATCGTTTTTCTTGAATTGAGGAATTTGGATACCATCTATACTAAAAAAATAAAGAAATTAAGTTTCATTATTATCATAAAAAATATAAAGGAAATATAATCAATTGGTTGTGTGTTTAAATTATATTGTTCTTTTATAACATATTTTATTGGAATTAAGACTATAAATATTTAATTTGTGATGAATTATAACAAACATATGACTGACCATGAGGTATAGAATAGAATGAAATTACATTTATAATATTAAATCATTTAATAAATAATTACCCCTATAAAGAAAATTCATCAATAATAATATATTAATATCAAATTCAATATTATGAGATTCATATTAAATCCCCAAAATACAATAGTTTTTTTCCCAAATATCATTTTATGTTAAATAACAAGATGAACCTAAGGTTTAATTATACGTCAAAATTATAAATTCTCTCCCAAAATGTCATTATTATCATAAATATCTCATTACACAACGGACTCAAATGTAGTTTATATGAATTTAAAATTATGATCATTACAAAAAATAAAAACCCATGATTATATCTTTAACTCAAAAGCTAACCTCGTATATCAATTTCCTAATATCCAATTTCCTTTAATCCCTACTCTGATACCAACTATAACAGAATTGTTCCCAGACACTTGATTATGGAGATAACAAACAATAACTACATTTATTTCTTTTATAATGATAATTATGACCAAATTTTATTCATGGGAAACAAATAATATCAAATAGAAATTTTAGAAAACAGAAATACCCAATGAAAATTTATATTTATATTTTTATTAAATTTGCGAAATATCTTACAAAATAACATTGGGTCCATATATATAATATTATTCCAACCATTACAAACATTTATTATTTCAAAATAGGTCTTCAATGGGTACCATAAAATTCATAAAAAATGGAACCTTTTTAGAAATTATTAAATTAACATAAATCACTATATTTTGTGGAAATGAAAAATAATAATTAGGGTGTGACGAAAATCTAATTAAGGTTACACATAATCATTAATGGTTTCTTTTGTACACTAATAATATGTATAGAATAATGGGATTATAGGATAATCAATATGAATGAGAATCATATAAAATAATTCAAACCCATAAAAACCAATATAATTAATCATGTGAGATGAAATAAAGCACTAACAAAGAGAAGTGTTAAAAAAATAAATAATCATGATATAGGGGATAGTAATAATCATAAAAGGAACCATAAAAATGACATATAATGTATAATGATAATTTGTTGGTATCATGGAATATTATATTCAAATCATGTGTTCAAGATCCTTGCTAAATCCATATGATAATCCTCCTTGGTAAACTCCCACCTTATTACCATTAATGAAAATGAAAATTAATAAATTTATTTAAGGGTTCTATCATGCTCATATGACGTATAAGGTATAATGGGATCACCAGTTTTATATGTTTTATTAGGCTGAGATGTCATAATGGGAAATATTGGGCTCAACCATCATCAATAATAATGTAACATCCCACCCCTCACCCATTGGCCTGGGAAGAGGCGTTGGGTGTTAATTTCCTTAGGTGACATCCCATGAATCCCGTGGATGGTTATAAATGTCAAGGAATTCATAAACAATTAAGGTATTATTTTCCATTTAATGATAACACAATGATGACAATATTTCTATAAAAATGAATCCTCTATTTTTCGTAAGACTACAAAATAAAACACATAACAAACCAAAACAACAACCATATCAGAGTATAAGATGACGACAACCAAGTATAAAAAATATACTAGAAAGAAAACACATCAAAAAATAATATAACAATATGTTATATTCTCTAACTCAACAAGCCCAACCCACATAATCATGAAGCAACATTATGAACAAAGATACCCCACATTTACTTATGACTATATATATAATATCCGAAAATGAAAAATACTACCCAAGAAGGGGGTGATTCTAAAATCAGTTGGATTTACCTAATAAATTCAAAACACATTCCACTAGGACAAAACTTGTTTGAAAAATTTTATAAAATGGTTTAAAAAAATTATACGGTCTATATCAACTCCAAAACAAGGTACTAAACCAAAATAGTTCTCAATGAAATGTATTAAAACAAACCTATAAAACCTTTATGATTCTATTAGGAATTATCATTCCATGATAACACAATACAACACTTCCACATATTAATTCACATCTGATAATTCCATATTCATGAGAGGAATCCCATCGATCTAACATGTATATATATGTTAACCACTACCAAGGGCCATAATGAAACACCCCACTTCCATAGGGTGAAGTCTAATTCAAATAAAATCACATTAACCATGTATTAAAAAACCAATGAAAATCCATTACTCAATTAAAATATTCCTTTAAAAAAATCAAAAAACATTGAATATGAATAAAAAAAATCATTAATTTTAAAATAAATTATTAAAAATTACCATATATGTTGATTTTCATCAGATCATTAAATTTCCAACATTTTCTGAAAATAGTCACTAACGGGGATTTTAAAAATAATAAATGAATAATTTCATAATAATTTGATGAAATATAACTATTTTAAGATATTACATCATGTTCTAATCATGTGTAGTTGAGGTAAAATCAACCTATCTCAATACATTAGCGAAAGTAGTGAATAAATATATAATCATTTATATCTAACATAGATCTTCATCCATTTATCCAATTTAACATGTTTTCATCAAAAAAAATCCATAAATGAACATGGATCTATACCTCATTGTATTATGTTTAAGGTTTTGGACGATATGAGGAAAAGAGATCAATGATGACCAGTAATTAATGAGCACATACTAATGAATTTGAATATCTAAAATCATTGAAACTTCTAATGCATACTGAAAAATTAAATGAAACAACCTATCACGATTTGAAGGAAATGGAATTTTGGATTATTAAATATGAGGTTATTAACAGGGATATTAGAATGTAATCCAATTAAGATGCATGAATTTTGGACTTGAAATAGCATGATGCATAGTTACGGTGCATGGTTAGTCAAAAATTAGAATAAGCAGGCATGAGATACTTCCCCTAGAGATCACGTTAATAGTTGGATAATTTTTTTTTACTATCCATTTTATAAATTTTTTTTCCACTATCCCAAATCATTGTAGTCTCAGAAGGTTTCTCATTAGCACCCTCATAATTTGGTATAACCATACGCAAGTCGTGCTCTTTCCCATTTACCGATAATTACTATTTTAGAGTTTTTTATTGGTGTTGTATGATTTACTAGATACCATTTTTCACATATTGACTCACTATCGTTGTCTTATGAATGGGTTGTTGGTGATACTGACCTTATGTGGCATTCCACAGACAAAAAATTATGGAAATAAATTCATAGGGGTTTATAAAATATTTATAGATGAATTTCCATTTTATGATAACCCATCAAGAAAATGAGAACCATAAAAATAAAACCATCATATAATATATACTTCTAAAATACAGCTCAATGAAAACTAAAAAAACATAAAACCATATCATTTAAGATAAATAAAACAAACCAAGAAAAAAAAACACAAGAGACAAAAGATAAAAAACAAAAAATCCCATCATTCTCTATGCTCTTATTCATAAGTCCACTCCAACAGTATCCATAAGAGTCCCTAAAGAACTGAGATACCTCAATGTTACAAGATTCATGAATGATAAGAACTTCATAATAATCAATATTTCCCAATAATGTGTTTATTCTAAAATCAATATGATGTCCCCAATAACTTCCAATCTCACACTTCTATGACAAAACATGTTAGATCATTTTTATGAATTATTTTAAAAAAAATTTAATGAATTTTATATCAAATATAGAATAGTATTCCAAAACAAAACATATTTACATTGAATAAAATAAATCAAGCCTTTAAATATTTTCTCAAATCCATTTTCCATACCCATTCCAAGATTCATCAAATCCTAAAATCCACATATACATGCCCAGGTGGCAGTTCCAAACTCTTGAGAAGACATTCTACGATCTATTGAGTCATCACTACTAATCAACACTAGGTTACCCAATAGAACAAACCCATTCAGTATGGCGATTTATAATTTAAATGAACTCACACAATTATATATTTGAAAACTGATTATAAGACATTTTACATAAAACCATTCTTCCCTTAAAACACAACAATACAAATGTTATACAAATAAAAAAAATCCATATTATAAATTTCACCTAAATAAAATTACCATCATAGATAATTTTCCACAAACCATAAAATTTACACAATCGTCCAAAAACCGTAACTAAATATGTATAAAAAAATAATCACACTAGAATGTCACAATTATTTCATGAAAAATAATTATTTCAACCTAAGTCTACATGTTATGTTCATGTGAGACAAACAACACCTACCTCACAAACATTGGAAAAACTGAATAAAAACATTAAAATATGTAGATCTAACATTCACCCTCATCACATCATTAATCTAAAATGGGTATCATCATGATTTAAATAAAATAACATGGTTCTATCCTCAGTAGGTATGATCTATGTTTATAGACTACTGGTAGAGAAGTGATCAATGATGAATGATAAAGAATGAGCACTAACCAATGAATCAGGATCTATTGTGTCTCTAAGATGCCAAAATATTTCAGATGGGTTGAATAGAATTTCCTCTCAACCCTTTTTAGGAAAATCAATTCAGTATTAAGAATTACTAGTACTCGCCCAAGCAATTCAATGTCATATTCAACAACTAGTTTTTATTCTAATAAGATATTAGCACATATAGAATTTAATATGAAACAATAATGTTGAAGAAATTTTAACCAAAAAGTAATTGTGTTTGATAATGGAATATGGGTGCATTAAATGTGGAAAAACCATTTAAATTGTTGACAATGAGAAAGGAAAAATTAATATTATATGAATTTTAAAATTTCAAGGATGGAAAATTGAATTTATTTTCCACTACAACAATCCCAATAATATAAAGGAGTGTACTGAAATAAAAATTGAATGATAAATCCAAGGTAAAACAATGGTTGTAATAAAAAATTGAGACATTTTAAAATGATTGAATTAAAAATAATTTGTATTAGTTGGTAGTTTGTGAAAAAAGAAAATATAGTTAAAATATTAAGGATGTTTATGGACGGATATGGAATGAGGGTGGAAGATATCATTTCACAAATACGCCAGCAATCATAATCACTATAGTGCACCTGAGACCACCATCTCAGGCTAATAAATTATAGACAAAAGAAAATTCAATGTAACAATAATTACTATTTATTCCTCAGTAACCCTACCCAATATTGTAAAATACCACCACGAACCTTTAGCATCCCGAGGTAAAACAAAATCAAATGACAACACATTTGGACATTCAACCAAAACCCACAAGACTGACCCAGCCCAACCTGCTGAATAACAATGAACCAGAATAATAATATCTATCCTCCATGCTCATCTATGTAAAAAGTCTTCATTTACAATGGCATGGATTGGAGGAAAACATGCATGGGGGATAAATAAAAAATCATTATAGAGTAAATATAATTTTGCATAAAATGAATCCCAGACTATGATATGAGTATAGAGTAATTCATAAAAGAATTCATGAGAGAAAATCTCTTAATTAGTACAATGTAAGTCATCTCCCACACTAATCTATGAAATAGTTTAATTGATTTAAAAAGGAATCATTTTTTTAAAATGAATGCTTGGGTTGAAATTCTCCAACAATCAGATATAAAGGAATCATTTTACTAACTCATAGACAAAAGATTACATTGTTAGTTTATTCTCCCACGATCTACTATAAATTGTTTTGATTACTCTGTATTGATTCTGAACTCCAAAAATTCTCCCACCTTCTGCTATGAAACACAAGTTTGCAGAATTCCTAAATCAGTACATAGAAATTGATAAAAAAAGGCATGCATCTGAGAAAATATATATCATATTGTTATTAAATAAAAAATTTAGTCTTGAATTTATTTAGTACCTAATTTAATGATATGGGGAATGAGAAAAGGCTTTATCTGTAACAATGTTGTCTTTATTTTATAATTAAATGGTGATATCCTATCTTTCTAGGATTATGAATTTTGATTTCTAGATATTTATGATATCATTATAATGGTAGGAGATGAAAAGTGTAAACATATCTAAATCATAGATGTGGAGGATTATCTATATAAGAGATGAAATGTAGGAAGACATAATCAATTTTAATCAATGAATTGAAAATAAAATGAATCTCAGAATATGAAATGGAATATTTTTAGTTGAGGATAATATTTTGAAAATCTACTTCTTCAATTAAATAATGTGTTATTCCCTGTTATAAAAAAGGCTAATTCAGTTTAATTTTTTTTATAATAAGTTGATTCATTCTACCTAGTGGCATTTCAAGAATGACAAATAAATTGAGTAATTAAAAAAATAGATTTCTTTGGAGAAATTATAATAACCATATAACATATAACAATGATCGGGACATTGGGAATGCACCTACACTAGTTTTTGTAGAAAAAGGGCTCATAGAAATCCTCCATATAGATTAGCTATAATATTATTCCTAAAATTGATGATCCAATGAATTAAAAATAAAACGTTGTGTTTGGGGGAAAATGATGAAAATTATAAATGAAATAATAGCAGTGGAGGTGATATCAATTAAATATCATTCTATAGACCTTATATCATAATGTGACCATCGAACAACATTTCGAACAGGAAAAATTGAGGTAACCTGAAGCATAAATAGAACATCAATAGAATTTTACATACTATCTATTTCATGGGAAGAGTATGGATGATTTTTTGAAGTATCAACACAAAAATTCCAATAATATTGGAATCACAAAAAATGTGAAAATATATACAATAAAATATTACCTAGAAATTTTAATGCATGCTAGAAAAAATATAACATGACAAGATATTGGTCACATGTTTCAATAGGCTACCTCCACTAAAAAATATTTTGAAAATAATTAACATATGTATGTTTTAGAGAAATTGTAATAACTATTTTCATATACCCATTCTATATATATATACATAATCTGAAAAAAAATTGAAAACATATTGATATATATGTATGTTATGTAATTATAGATGTAGGGAATGTTTATATTTTGAAATCATTGAACTGTGTGTGTGTCATGTTTGTGTGTGTGTTTCATGTGTGTGTGTGTGAAGATTATGTATATTATGAATATTTATTTCATATTTTATAACACATAAGTATATAGCCAAAAAACCAAAAGGAAAAAAGAAATCAGGGTATATAAATAAATTACCTCAAATATTTTTTTCCTTATAGGCCAGTTTTCCATTACAAAATTCTTGATTTAGGGCAACAAAAAGATCAAACGAACTATCAGAATATATCAATTTTTTTTAAAAAAATATGTATATATTTTTCTAAAATAATAATTAAAAGAAATTTCATTAATGGTAATAAGTATGAACCTATCATGTGAGATATATTTGATGATGTTGTTTCCATATGAGTTTGCAGATATCATTTAGAATCCAGTTAACACTATAATATCAGCAACACTATCTCATCCCATTACATACAAAAAATACTTATTAGAAAAAATATTTTGAATCCATTTGAAAATAATTTATGATTAATAAAGAAATAAAATATAAAGGAAAAATATTCAAGTATTTAGTTAATGGAGCACCTTATATGATCCCCTATGCAGAACATGAGTATCTGCATAAGTTTTCTTCAGATTATCTCCTAGCTCCCTAATCTATTTATTTGATCAATTCTGGGCAGCACCAATGTCAGTAGGCCAGAGTGGAAGAGACCCTCAAAAATAAATGTGTCTATCAAAAAATAGAAGAGGGATGAGGTAATGGAATAAGATATGAATTAAAATAACGAGGGAAAACAATTTATTAAAATATCATTAGCTCATGAACCTGAATGATTATTAACGTACCTCCCACTCCAGGATTCCTTCCAGAAAAGAATTGACATTAATTTTTAAGTAGAAACTGATTGTGATAACTGAAATCATTGAATGAAAAATATTATATTTAATAGTTATAAGGATAAAATTAGAACAATAATTAGATAGGTTTGAAATAGAACAACCGGAATTCTAGGATTTATACAGTTTTAATATACCTACACTAAATAAAAATTAGTGTGTATTTGAAATATTATATCATCAAAGTTGAATTGAAATTAAAATGGATTATTCAATGATAAAAAACTATTAACTCAAAAGCATTAAACATATGTGATGATTAATGTGTTGAAATTTAGTTGGTTCCATAGAGTTTAACTCTTCTGATTCATTGTTTTTGGGAAGCAAAACATTTTAAACAAATTACTTACTGGTAATGAGTTGTTTGTAATTATGAACACATTCTCTTCTTATATTCCTCATATGAATTTAATTATACATAGGACAAATTAATATATTTTGTGGATTAATAACCTCATGCAACTTTCAAAAAGTATTAACTAATAAGGATACTCTTCTATAGTGTACAATATTGCAAAATTTTATATACAGTCAAGAGTGTTGGTCCCCATTAATGTTTTTAATAATGAATTAATACATGAGTAACATTAAATGGTTTCTGTAGCTAAAACGATGAAAAGACAATATTTATTATGATAAAGTATCCAAACCATGTGAAGAAGGCTCCTTTCCAGAATTTCATTTTATCAACGTAGATCCCTGGAATAGTGAAGCATGAAGTCATTGAAGACTTGGTACATTTGGAGAACATGTGAGGCCTAAACAAAGGACATAAAATAAATCCACATTCACAACCTTGGTATCTTGAAAACAATATTGTACAAATTACAACCTGAAAAAGAACATTTATTTTCATGTGATTATTCAATACATGTGACTATCTAAAATAATACTATCAGGAATAGAAGAAAGAAAATGCACTTATATGGGAAATTATCCCTCCAAGTCGAAAAAATGACAGTTATGAGACAATATCATAAATTAAACAAACCATATGTGTTCTAGAAACTCATATAGGTGACCAATTTGGATGTCCTGTCAAAATAGATATTCCCCCGGATCAATAACAATGAATAGAATATTGGTTTCCTGAAACATATGGTTTGGTAAATTGCAAAAAAATTCCATTTTACGTTGAAATTTTGATCCACAAAAATATAAATTGACATCACAATGTTACAATTCATTTTATGAAATACTTTAGTTAAATTAATATTGAATGTTGTATGTGTTCCGAAATATAACTTACCATCACAGTTAGTATTTCAAACTTTTAGAAGAACATTAGAGTTTTATAAATAGAATTTTCTGAGGTGAACAATATATATAGAAGAATTTTAAAAAAATGAATATGGAAAATGAAATGGATAGGTAGAAGCTGAAGTGTTGACCTGATTATCAATCACATCACTAAGTCTGCTATTGAGAAACAACTCTCGCTACTTTATATTGTAATGATCAAGCCCAAAAGCCCCGTCCTGTTATTTTTCATATGTATATTCTTCTTGTTAATCCTCAAGGGAAAACATATTTATAACATTTTTATATTTAGAGATATTATAATGGTTGTTAGATATGATTTCCACTGAACCTATTGAATTTATTCTTAGTCGGGTAGAATAAATCTAAAAGAAATGGATGAGTACACCAACATTATTACATGTAACTAAAGAGCTGGTGGTGGCAGTTATTACATGTTCCTTGATCATAAATCATGACATTCAAGTCTCTCTCTTAGTTCATGGAATCAAAAATATAAATAATAGGTTATGAAGACATGAAATTAGGAATCACATATCACCATTTGTTATTTTTCAACTCAACGAACATAATCAATTAAAACAATTGAAAACATTGATAAAACTATTGAAAGGCTTATGAAGACATAAACAATGAACAATTGAATGTAAACAATTACATTCGATATGGATAATTTTCATCATACAGTAGTGGAGGAAAAGAGATAAAGTTCATAATACATTTCAAAAATGATTCAAAACATGATCACGACCCTATCTAAATTTGTCTAAAAAACAAAATGAGTGCTTGAAAATGTGAGAATATATATCCTTATAAAATAATTAAATTCATGAAATGAAAAACATAATTATTACTCACCAATCAATCCTTATAGAAGGAATAAACTACACCTTCAAGAATACATTGATTCCTTTAGCCACAATATTTACTCATTGTGGATGTCACACCTCCTTAAAAACATAATGATTTCTTGTCACATAAATTATTAAGTATAGTTATTGAAAAAAAAAATTAAATATGAATTTATAGATATAGGTGTCAAGGGAATTAAATTTAATATGTGTTACCATTTCAATCAAATAGTAGAGATTGTAATAAAGAAAACTAAATTAATGAAGACATGTAATAACATTTTGCCCAATTTTAAGGATCATCCAATCTAACAATTGTGAATAACATAAAATTTTGTAGAAGAATTAAATAACCAAACAACAATGAGCCTAAAATCTATATAGTTTTGGTGGATATTGTTATTTCATCAATGGAGACATTAAATGATAAAAATCACTATGACATTATCATGATTCAGTGATCCTAAAATTTTTACTTTTTATGGGGTA
This sequence comes from Viscum album, assembly GCA_963277665.1. Lineage (NCBI taxonomy): Eukaryota > Viridiplantae > Streptophyta > Magnoliopsida > Santalales > Viscaceae > Viscum > Viscum album. Next base: position 1,532,055,037 of record OY728151.1, read on the forward strand.
CCAAATGCAAGAATTTTAATGAGAAGATATAGCATACCCCATCTAATGGTGCATGAAATCATTCCCACATTTCATTTTTATATGACATGAAATTTGGAGTCTGTCTTCAGACATGATTCAGTGATATACACCACTAATTTTATTAAATATAACAAAATCAGTTCTGTTGTGAGAAATAAGGCCTTGTAGTCCAAAAGAAATGAAATTTTTGATTCAACAAAAAAACATAAACAAACCATGTGTCTTTTGGATACTAAAATAGAGAGCCCATTTAAATGCTCAATTAAAGAAGTGAAAACCCCTTCACAATGTCAATTAAGAGAATACTGAATGTGTGAAACATAAGAAAAAGTAACCTACAAATATAATCATAATGTCATGTTTAAATTTTAATCAACACAAATAGATATTGACATCATAAGGTTTCAATTAATTTTAAAAAATAAAATAATAATAAATACACTTTGGTTTAGTGTGTTTTTAGAAATATAACATACCATTATTGTATGTATTTCCATCTATCTGAAGAGAATAATGTTGTCCAAATAGAATTACATGGGGTAATAATTATATTTAGTTAGAGTTGAAACAATATTAAGATCAAATAAATAGATTATAGTAGGTGTTTAATCATGTAAAGAGTTTAATGGTAGTATATAGCAGGAGTTGAAACATTATAAATTTGATGGGGTAAACAATGTAATAAAAAATACTATATTAATATAAAAGGAATATGTTATATACAATACTTTAATGATGGATATATATATATATAATATTTTAGGGCTTTAGATGTAGATAAATATTGTGATCTTGATGGAATTATGGAATTAGATGGAGTAAATATATATGGGTTTGTAACTGATATTATACGAAGGAGTAGGAGGTGCAGGAAACATATGAGGATCTAAGGGGATTCACGATGATAATATATTGTACATGATTGAAAAATTATCAAGGAAGAAGCATTCGTGGATTTGTGGGAACTAGAAATTGGAGGGGAAATGTGAGCAATGACTCTAGTTGCAGTGTTGGAGGGTTTAAACATTGTGAACCATATGAGGGGCATTAGAGGAGAAACAAACGAATGATTCATAGGAATCATAGAAGAGGTAAAACAGGTGCCTGAATAGTTGGTGATGGAGTGACGGAGAATAGGATGATGACAACGGGAGATAAGGATTTATTCTAATGGGTTTCATGAGGTATTGTTATAATGCAATGAATATGGAATGATGGAATTATAGTCTTGAGGGGAATCCCTAGGTGAGGGGAAGCAAATCAGAAGTGGGGGAGAAAAGTGATGTCGGTGAAGTGTGAGAATAGGTAAACAACAGAAACACAAGATTGGGGTTACTAAAGAAGGTGATTATGGTGGATGATGAAAAAGGAAGAAGGGAGGAGTAGTGGAAAATGGAAACGGGGTTGAGGGAAATCATGACGGGGAGGCTCTATGGGAGAGGGAGTGGGAGGGATTGAATTTAAGAGAAAGGGAGTAGTGGAGGGATGTGGAGTCTTAGAGGGTTTACAGGTATGAAATTGTGGATGTGGAGGATTATTCGAATGAAATGTGGCATATGAAAATCCACTATTAGTATATATAGTATATTTCTAAATTAAATGTTTTCCCATGACATAAACCAAGTTATATATACAATTATAAGATATGAAAGTACATGGTGCATGATTAGTCAAACCAAGAACTGACCATGTACAAGAATATACCTCATGGAATCCTTGAAGTTGTTTTCTCACATTGTTATAAAAACCATGAACCATCCATGTTTTTTAAAAATTCCCAAATGATGGTAGGATTTCAAGGTTTATCATCATCTCCTACATAGTTTGTCCAAATCAGGTACCAACTTTTTCACTTACCATTTCCTACTGATTTCCCTTTCATGGTATTCTTGAGTCATTTCATGGGTTCTACTAACCATTCACAATACATTCTCCTCCAATTAATCCTCCAACAAGTGTCAAAAACCATAGTATTGTACTAAAAGAAAACACAATTATTATAAATGCATAGAAAACAATAATATGTGTCAATTACATGAATCTAATGGTATGAAAAATAATGTCCATGTACTATACATGAATATAAAACATGTAAGATTTCATTTATGGCATCATTGTTTTAAAAATTTACCCGTGGAAAAGAAACTTGTCATATGAATATATTTTTAAAAAAATCATTTTAATTCTTTATAAGTGTATAATAGATGGTTTCATATGATCACAATCCATATGAAGCTGATGAATCATTAAGGGATGTTGATGTACAATAAAATTACTATAAAAGTTATGTTAGAATGTTTAATTGAAAATAATGGTAAATATAATTTTTTATCAATAACATTTAAAACTATAAATTTATAAAATATTGAGGAATATATTTTATTTTAAAATAGTAACATAAAATATTAAATGAATCATTAAATAAACTTACCATCACAAGGTGGAGAAAATCGATTCTTATACTATATGAAAGGGAATACATTTATTTGATTATATGTAATAAAATTAAATAATAACATATTTTTGAAATATTTTATGATGATTAAAATATAAACAACTGTGTATATGTTTAGATATAGTAAATAAACGTTTCATTAAATATTTTACATATATCATTAATCAAACAATTTTGAAAGCTATGGCCATAGTAGAATATTTGTGTCAATAAAAGGGAAATAAGGTCATAATTTCATTTAAAATAGTTTCCATAATCATTTTATTTATAAGAACGATTATAATGAAATGAAATATTAAAAAAAATAACTAAATGATATGACTAGATATATGGTACACGAATTTACAGTCATAATTTCCCTCAAAGGATACCTTAATGTAAAGTATCTCCAAAAGAAATTATATTATGATAATCGATTTACAAATTTTGATATGTTCGAATCAAATAAATATACATAAAGAATATTCTATGGATCAATAAGTATGATAAATTAATAAAATTATATGTAAAAAATAACCAATGATGAATTAATTATATAGTACCTGTAAACCGTTGATCATGACATGTAACATGTCCCCATAAATTGTGATGGAGAATAAAAAAACCCTTAAAAAAATATTATGACATTTGATGTGATAATTAATCTATAAAAAAATAGTTTGAAAATATGTAAATCCATATAAGAAAGTAGAAATAAATATTTAAAAATTCATAGATAAAATAAAATATAATCATGTCATATAAATGTCATCAAATATGTGTAATGATCAAATGAAAATATATTGAGCTGTGAAACCCATTATAAAGACCAGAACATTAAATTCAGAATCAATAAATTATTTGATAATGTATAAATATAGTAAATTCAAAATAATAAGTTGATATAAATAATAAAATAAACATAGTACATTACACACAAAATCTTTTAATGACATAATAAAAGGACTTAATATAAAATAATGAGAATAAATTTTGTTTTGAAATCACTTACCTTGAGTCTCAAACAAATATGTATTCAATGTAAATATTTCATAATAAACATATATTAATAAATTCAATGATTTAGAATTCATTATTGAAAAAAAAACTTCAGTTTGTTGACAATTGTCAAAGGGGAAATTTTTGAATATTGGCAATAAAATTAATCATGAAATAATTAACAATATTATAAATTAAAAATAATTTTGTAAGCCTTAATAATATTTCTAACTGTAAAATGAATCAAATCTCTTTGTTAAGGTAGTAATCCATACATGGATGAAAATAATGTTATTAGTTTCAATTATTATAAGTGAGGGGGGGACTCCTGTAAATTTTCCAAAAATTAAAATATTATAATGTTATATTCAATTAAAAGTTATTCAATCATGGATTAATATTTTATTTAAAATGGGAAAATATCTAAATAAAATCATAAAACATAATTTAGATATGTTTTATGTAATTTTAACCCTTATCTATAAAATTTAACCCCAATCAATCCACATTATACTTGACTATGATAACATATTTTTAAATCATACAATTTAAAAATTTACATCTATGATAAAAATTGGTTCCTAAATATTTCATTCATAATATTTAAAATGATTTACCATTCCACTTTCCCTCAATCTAGATTTAATATATTTTTAATTTATTTAATAAAATATTATATGACATCAAATATCATTAATGTCACTTATGCTATTAATCATATTATTTAACATTAAAAACCTTAAAGGAGTGAGAGATTTAAAATATAAAATTTTATCAAATAAATAATATGTTCTATTAAACTATAAAAATCATCGAACACATTAATTCATCCAAATATTTTTAAAATTAATTTTTTATAAATCATAGTCTGGATTACTCATATGACTAAAAAAGAATGACGTCGGTGATAAGTAATAATTTATGGTAATTATATGATCAATAAGAATAAATAATAAATAAATATGAAAAGTATCATTAATAATTCAAATTAATATTTATAATTTTATATATCCACTTTTTACCGATATGAGAAAAATTTAATTGTATTAAAAAAATTGAGTGATATTTTAATTTTTATTACTAAACATCATTTTAAGGTCATTATCAATGGAAATTGGTATGAAATAAAATAAATTTGAAAAATATTTATCATACTAGTTAATGAAATATGTTATAATACAATATAAAGATCAATTTTAAATATATTATTAGTATTTATCACTTTATTATTAATGAAGATATAAAAAATCATGTATAATTATGATTAAAATATAAATAATAATATTATATATATTTAATGAATAATAATGTTACGTTAATAAAAAAATAATTTTTTAATGTCATATTTTAATGAAAATAAATGAATGTGATTCACAAATTGGTATATTCATTATTCAGTGACAAATAAATCTTTAAAAAAAAGCCATAAATTCCCACATAATATAAATTGGATATAAAAACTTAAAAGAAATTATCTTTTAAAAAATTTATTTTATAAATATTGAATAAATAAATTATAATATTTTCTCAAAACAGAAATGAAAATATTTTTGGAAGGAAATGAATTTTTGAAGTAAAAATTAACTTTTATAAAAAATGATTTCATAAATCATATGATTAATAAAGTCAGTTATAATTAGTAAGAACATAATTTATCTATATATATATATACATATATTATAATGTGGTTACTCTTATTCAGGATTTACAAATGAACATGTTGTTTATAAATGTCATATTTAAAATAATATTATTTCATAGATCATTTGAGCTTGGTGTTGTGTGGCTAGTATGATAACAGATGATTAATTCATTTAAAATATCTAGAAATGATATGTTGGAATTATTTATATTGAGAAATTGGATGTAGTCCAATGTTTGTTTTTATTTAAAAGTGATTTGATGAATGAGAAATGGGTTGGGCATTCAAGATGGAGAGATAGTTGATGCATGTTGGGGTGAGAATGTTTTTTTCTTATAAATAATTGTTTCCAACCTTTGTAGGGGTCGACACAAGTTGATATTGGTGATTTGTTACACATTTTTACATTATGATTTATGATTTCATGGTGGATGGATAACTAGAAAACATTTTCATGAAAACTTATAATTAAGGTTGAAATATTGGCATTTCTAACTATAAGTGAATCCATTATTTTTTTTTTGTAGAATGAGTCCTAGAATAATTATATATAAAAAAAATGGTTCCCCATATAAAACAACTAAATTAATGGTGTATAAAACTAAATTGTTAAAAAAATATACATATATAATATAAAATTTATTTCAATTGTAAAAATTCAAAACAAGAAAAATTAATATTTTCATGTAATTCTCAAATCAATAATAAAAATAATTAATTTCACCTTAAAATATAATGGTCAAAAAATGTTTATTACAATAATTATTATTCCCCTCCGCACAATCCAATATTTAAAATTTTCTAAAAAATACACCTTTAATGTATTAATATGAACCCTTATAGAATGAAAAAAATTTCCAAAAATTAAGCCAAAATAGAATTCATTATCCTATTCAAATAGTACATTCATTTTCTTGATGTAAGCTCTCTTTAGAGACACTAGTCAATAAAATATTGTCCCCCCTTTAGCTCATTACAAATGGGGTTCTAGAGGAGATAACCAATCCTCCCATATACCCCAATATAATCCACTATATTTAGATTATGTTTTTAAAATCATGCACTAAAATAAGATCATGATACCTAGTCCATGATAATTTCTCATTATTCATCATGAAATTATGATTTCATCAAACATACTATCAGTTTTTTCATTTGGTCCATTATGAAAAGATCATCTACCACCGACTCCTACTTGGTGTGTAGTGTCAATTCCATTCTATATTTTTATTAACTCTCCTTTATTTATTCATAGATATTGTTTTCTAATTATGATTGACTGATGTAACTTTTAATTTTGTAAATTTTAATCCATGAGAGTTAGGGATTTTATATATTGATTAATTTTGAACATTGAATTTTTTTTAAAGGATTAAATATTATATCAATCATTTTATAATATGAATTTCATTTGAAATATTTTAACGGGGAAAAAAATGCATGAAGAAAAGAAATGATATTGAATAACAAATTAAAACATTACATGAATAAAATATAAATCCCCCAAATACACCAATAGAATAGATGTGAACATGATTTTTCCCTTACACTGCCATAAATGCAGAATCCTATCCCCAACAAAACTATAAAAAAAGGTAATTATATTCTTATTATTGAAGACCAACATCAACCAAGAACATCTTTGAATCTTGATCTTCGATGGGAGACAATGCGTCGAAGATGAACCACACTAATATGAGGAGTTGGATAATGCACTCTGTTTGATTAAAAAACTACCATGTATAAACAAGCCCATTATGGATATGTCAATCCCAAAACTACATATTGAACTAATGGCATGTAAAAGGTATGTCCAAAAATGAATTTTACTGGAGGATTTAATCGGATCGAGATGAAAAAAGTAGTTGGTTTTGTAATTGTCATGTATGGATGTCACATAAGGTTTATAACGTTTGATGAGCTAAATCATAGATGCCCACATAATGGTGATTGAGACACATTTTTAAATTAGTTTGTAGCTCATGTAAAGGTAAAATCATTTAGGTATGCTTTATAAGGATGATAGAAAACATGCATGATGATACATTAACATAAATATGGATAACTATATTCATGAAATAAAATTTGGAATTTGTAAATTATCGTACTGAAAATTGAAAATGACAACTCAGAGTGAACTCTACATTAATTTTTCATGTCAAGTGGAATTAGGAAATATCCTAACAAATATTTTTTGATCATGGAAATTCATTTTCACAAAAAATTGGAGTAATAGACTGTGTCATTACAATGGTCCATCTACATTCATTGGGTCATATTTTAGTTTTGGTGATGATAATCTCATTGAACACCATGTGGATGGAATTCATGTTTAAATTTGATTATATTATTATTTATATTTTTGTTTTGATTAATAAGATTTGTTCTCGAATATATTTGATTATCCATAGAGATGGGAGGCTGTCAATAATTTATTATTATTCTAATATATGGAAGAATACAATTAATCTTTCATATAATCCTCTTGTCACGCTATTTTTCTTCTTCCAATATATAAATACATGTTTTTTTTGTTTTATATTCACCCTTAGTGTGTGGATATCTCCATCATTTAGAGATGAAGGTATAACCATTAATTACAATGTTGGTATGTGAAGCACTAATGATTCATGGGGATCTATGAATATTTCATATAAAAATTCCTATTTATTTATCATGGAGAAAATTATTATGTGAGTGTTCAAGAGAGATCAATTTCAGCCAAGAGTTTCATTCATTAAATTGTACCCTTTATCATTTTCACATTATTTTCTTCAATCCCTCATTAGAGTAACTGAAAGTGATTGTTTGATTGAATTTCACATCATGATAAATCATTGATGAATATACTCAAGACTAAAGTGTGTTTATTAGAGGATGATTTCACATTTCAGAGAGTATTTATGCACTATATGAGATTACATGCATTTTAATTCAGTGATCTATGGGACTGGTTTTCGACTATAGTGATTTAGTATGCATTGAATTACATTGAGAAATTATCTAATCCATATGATATTAATGAAAGGTAATAGAGGACTGGATTTAATTGTATCTATAATTATTCTCAATATATTTATTAATTTTACATATCATGATTTCAATTCACAATTTTATATTTTTTTATCTATTTTATCATTCATTTCCTAGTTCTCAGATGTTATTTATCCTTTTTATGCATATTTTACTTCACTTGAAATATATAAAAGAAAAAAAGTGTTTTAGGTAGACCACTAGTTCATTTGACTTTTTTCCCTATGATCAAAAAATGAGTTTTCCTTGGTGATATATTTAGGTTACTCTAAATTAACATGTAAATTTCCATACTAAAACTTTGTTCTAATAAATTGATTTTATTGTAGGAAAAAAATCATCATAGTGGATTCAACATGTTTTCTCAATTTCCATTACTGAAAAATAGTCATAGTGGTGAAATCATATATTAATCTAAAACTAAAATGAACATAGATCGTGATTGGTAATTGATGTACCTACATCACTCTTATAACTGAGCATAAGATGATTATACTTACTCTAAAAACCCTCAAATCATTTTGTACATGGTCCTAATGAAGAAGTAAAAGAAGATATGGTGCTAGATATATTTGAATATGAAGTTCCCATTGACCAATATGAAACAAAAAATTTAACATACTAATAATCAATTTGATGTATTGAAATTTATGGTACATATATGAAATTGGATAATATATATCAAAATTGGTAGATAAATTTATTTCTACTATTTTATAGAAATATTTTTCATAAAATGAATTTGAATTATTTTCCCTTGTCATCGAAGGTGTTATTAGGTCATCAAACCATATATTATCCATTATATGGTTCTAAAATATAATTATTTTACATTAAGAAGTATATAGTGGTGGTTTACTATCTTAATCTAGTACATGACATTCTCCTAGGGTCCATGCTCCATAGTAATGAACAACCGACTGAAAAAATACTGAGAGATCACTCCATAATAGATATTTTCTATTTTATTTTGATGTGGGTTTTACCATAGAATATATAAATTTTTCATCTAACTGGTAATATATCAAATAAATAGTTGATATTTATGATTTCATAATGTTCATTGATGGAATAATACATTCACCTGAGTTAGAACCCACTAAATATTCATTTAATTTTGAAATTTAAATGTTGGGAGATGATATTGAAGTAGAAGAGGTGTTGTTATTGTGTATGGATATTAAAGAGTATGTTTAAAAAAATTGTTAAAATAAAGATAATATTTTATAATGAACAAAAATAAAATTCCAATCCTTTTGTTGAATTCCCACACCCTAAACATTAAATTTATCATGGTTATGAATTGAGGAAGTACCCCTTTATTATATTCACCACTCCATCACTGAACAATAGTAACACAAAAAATTATTTACAATGGTTATAAGATTTAAAAGAGTTACGTTAAAAATAATAACTCATTGAATAAATCAATAAGAGATTCTAGAGGTTCGTAATGATGAATCGTCAACCCACTATAGACTCGGGTTGATAAAAGGATTGTCCAACTATGGATAGACTAAAGACAACACCCATTGATGGTTTATCTAATAATTAGCCTAACTTTTTACAAGAATTAAATTTTTAAATTTTTTTACATAAAAGTTCACTGAATTTTTTTCCATAATAATCTGGAATTGAATCCATAACGAAGTTACTGTTTGGTGGTCCCATTTAAAAAATTATGCATCATGGAAATTTTTTATAAATATCATTGATAAGAGGTACTACAAGATGAATCTTTTATGATAAAATATTCTTAAACATATTATTTTTATAATTACAAATTAAATATATTAATTTTATATTTCTAGTTTATCTGTTGATAATTATATGACCATGAATAGAGAATACAAGGATTATTAAAAAAGCTAACGAAGGGTATCCAAAATGAACTCTAATTTTTAAAAACGTCAAAACTAGGGGAGTGTTACTTTTTTCAATACTCATAAATATTTCATGCAGCTCGAAAATTAGTGTAGTGTAATACACCTTATTTTATTATTTTAAATTAGTAATATTATATTCAGAGGAAACATTTCTAGATTATTGGGGTCCAGATTGCTAAAAATCAATTTAAATGAAATTGTTGACATGGATAGCATCAATAATGGTTCATTTGGGTTCATAATGTTACATATTTGTGTTTAAAGATTTACCATGAACAAATTTATGTTCAAATTAAATTTTTTTATGTGATTAACATACTATAAAATTATATTTGAGAAAATCAAATCGATTTTAAACTTGTAGTGAATATGTGGAAGATTTTTTGCTTTAATCATTTCTTTAAACCCTATAGTAATCTATGAACAATATAACTAAAAAAAATGTCATAAATAAAAATTCTCTCCCACTATCAGATTCAACACTACCGGTAATATTTGGTTTCAAGTGAGATAGATATGATATTTCTTCAGTACAAGCAGTAATTGAACACTTTATGCGTAAAAAACAAATTTGTTTTCCAAAAATCGTCCCTTTCAAGTTTAATTTGATATTTTTAATAAATAAAATATTCTCCATGTTTATAATTAAATTCATTTTTATGTCTCTAGGTTAGGAAAATAAAAAAAATAAATTGTCCAGCATAGGAAAAAAATATCATTCTCAATTTCAAGTATTTCATTGAGTCTAATGATTCTATAATTTTAATGATTTCAGAGTGTTGTTGTCTACTACATTTCTGGAATCAATGAATGATAACTAGGAAATAAATTTTATATTTTATATTTTATTGGAATTTAATTCATAACTCAATGAATGATAATGTATTACCCTAAATAATTTAACATAGACTTTGTGAAATTTATCACCTATGGGAGCCGACTCAATCTATTTTAATAAAATATCTTTCAATCAGGGGTGAAATAGGTAAATTGGGATCACATGGAGAATAAATGAGATAAGGGCATTGGGTGTGTTACAAAAATTTATAAAATAAAGACACAAAATTTCTTTCTCAGTGTTCTATTAAAAACATTCATGGTATGTAAAAATAAAAAAATGATCCTAATAATAAATTCATTTAGGTATAGCGAATATTGAACCCACATGATGAATAGATAAATTTTTTGTTGATATTTTTAACATATTTATATATTGGAATATAACTTTATTATAATGGAAATATTATATTGATTTTTATATTTGGATTCACCTATAAGAATTTGGTTTTTTCATTAACCCAAACTTCCATTATTAGGTATTTTAATATTAAAATTGGGATTATGAAATGGATTGATTATTCAATAACCTAAAATATTTTCTTTTGAGTTAAATTGAAATTCAATTATTGACATGTTCAAAATTTCTATATTTTTATGTGTTTGGATTTTATAATGGTACTTATACATTTGATTGGTGGTTATGTTATAATATAAAGACATGTGGTTTTGTGATAATCCAAGGACAGGTGGATAAATTATAACCTTCAACGCATTAATTATTGAATTTGGCCATATCGTTATTCCATTTATAATAGTGACATGTATGTAAGTGGAACATAAGGTTATTCAATTAATGTATCACTATGTCCCACCATACCATTACCTATTATCAATTTATTCAATGTTTCTCTCGTAATATCATGATTATGAATAAGGTATGATAAGATATTATTTTCAAAGGAATGTAATAACTACATATTACGTGTGAATAGTATTAAATTAGGATCATGATTTTATTTTCTTAAAAAATGGATAATGAATATAAGATTCAACATTAAATGAATCTCTTTATAATGTATTAGGTTGTCTTAATTCTGTAAAACTAGTGACAGAAAATTAATCAGTGAGAATAATGTGAATTGTAGTATTAAAATAAATATAATATGTACTATTTGTGAGAATGTCCTTTTGCTTCTCCTGATGAAGAAAATGTAATGTATCATTATGAATATGACTTGAGATACTAATCCCACTATAGAATATAGAACCCGAGACATTATAGGGATTCATCGAAGCATGATTTATAGATTAGGTAAGAATATTATCAATCATATAAGAGAATATTAGTGATTAATTGTGATTTTGGTATCTCACATAATGGTCTACATTTTATTTACCTACTATAAGGGTTTTCATGGGGGAGGATTGGGGCTCACATAAGGGTTGTTGAGCATGATCTTTAAAAGAGTATTATTGGGGTTTTATAATGGTAGAATTATTGAGGGACATTGTTTAATTTTGATGAGTACCATTTATGATGGAACACCATTATAAGGATGGAAATCTATGATAGTGGCCTAACATTCATATTTGGGAAAATAATTTTCGTAACTAGAAAATATCATCTCAATATAGAATCTACATTATTTTTTATTTTCTAGTTTAATATTGAATGATATCCAAATGATGAGGGTGATAGTGGGTTATATATTCTATGAAAAAATTTGTAGGGATTCCCATTTCATTACAATATTAGAGATTCATTCATCATTATATCATTTAGAGTTGTTGATGAGTTCATTATGTTGCACTCTGTGGATGGCCTTCCTATTAATTTTTTTGTCATTGCATTACTATTTTTGTTTTATAATAATATTATATTTTCTACTCAATTTCAATGTATCCCCATGGATTATTGGTAGTAATTATTTTTTTCTCATAATAGTAATTTGTAGAATAAACTAATTTCATCCTCTTGACCTCTAATTCTGAAATAGATTTTCTTGTTTCTGTTTGTAAATACATGTTTTTTGTTCACCTATACATCTTATTGTGTGGGAATAATTAACCATAAGAGATGACCGGATAACCAATGACTCTATTGTTGGGGAGTGAAGCTCCAATTATTCAATGATGTTATGGAATCATACTAATGATCTACCATTTACTTTTCTCTTAGTGTACTATGTCTAAGATAGTTATGGAGAAGGTGTAAAACCATAAAATAGAGTTTCTCATTATTTTTCATATTTCATTGGTGGATTTGTTGAGAGACAATAAAGGAGTTGTAATGTGATTGATGATCATATGATGTTAATTTTTCCCCTAAAGATATTATTTAATGGGGTGGTTCAATTGGATGATCATTTATCTTTTATGAATTTAATTATTTACTAGAATATATTTCGATAATAGGTATTAGTCAATATAGGGGAGTGGTGAATGACTCCATGATCTAATATACACTGATTGAGGTTCATAAATGATAAATTCATTCTATGATCCTTGACCGATAGTTGACATGTGGATCGACAAAGATCTATCCTTGTTCTCAATGAATTATTTCCTTCTCCATTTCATGTTTTCCTTTTCCCTCTATTATTATTCATCCAACAATTTCATCCCTTTTGGCCAACTACATCAGTTATTTTTATCAATTTGATTACATGTTATTAATTCATTCAAAAAATAATTTATTAAAAAAATATTTTCTGGAAGTCCACTATTAAATTTGACAATTAATTTTGATAATCAACCACCGTGTTTTCCAATGTTGGTTTTTAGAGTACTATACATATATTTTTAACCATTCTCTATACAAGGAATCACTCATAATTGAACTTCCATTTATTAAAATAATGAATTAAAAAATCATAATATATAATTAGGTAGATTGGAAATATAATATATCTAAATTATATCTGAAATGTAACAAAACATATCCTAAGGGAAAAATGTACTCCTAGAACAAAATATATATATATAACAACAAAATTGATAAATGTATTGAAAAGATAAATATTATGTACATCGGTATCCACAAAAATAAATATTGAGTACCTAAGTACCTATATATCTATATTTATTACTTGTGTATATATTGAATAGAATTTATATATCATGGAAAAAATCTACAGGGGAAATCCAAAATATATATTTGTAATGTCTCATGTAAATATAAAAAAGTGATATTCCTTGATTCCCTATCATGTAAATATAATAATCATGTTATAATTCAATGAGATATGAACATTAAACGTAACTAATATATAGATCCATTAATACACTATAACAAGAGAGTGAATTTAATCATGATAGTATCAATCTAAATTATTCAAAATACATTGAATAATAAATATTTAATATATACTATTGTTTAACAATGAACAGATCTAATCATTTTAAAAAATAAAAATATCCCATACATGTATGTACTAATGGAAGTATCTCAATAAAGTATAACCGATATCCATCACATACTAGTTGTACATCAAATAGAAAATAATACATGGAATAATAAATTAATTTGAAATACTATTTTAAAACAAAAAATGAATATTATTATTTTGAAAAACTAGGAATAAAATGGGATGTAGGTGATGATTAAGGAATTTTGGTTTCATCGATTCTGTTAATCCACCAAATTAGGAATCATCTGTAATAAAAAGAATATAAATTTATATTAATACAAAAAATATTTTTATAACTTTATTTACTCATTTTCAATCAGGGATAAATAAATACTCAATAATTATCTATTTAAGATGCCAGACTAATAATGCACCATCGAAGAAAACTATTAAAAAAATTTATATATGTTTTATTAGATTTCATTTTATTTTTGATTATAATGAAAAACCAAATCTTTTCATTAATATAATTTACTACATATTAAAATATAAAACAACACAAATTCCTATTATATCATACCTTTGAAACCCAAAACATTTGATTTTTAGTGATTAGATGTTTTAAAAACATTATTTTTCTTAAAGAACATATTTATTTGATATATTTTTTCACATGGAATTACAAAATAATAAAATACTAAATAATAATATTCATTAATACAATTTAAAATTTAAATCAATAAATTTTTGAATGATAAAATACTCGATATGTGATAAAATCATATTAGTATGTCATAGAGTATTAATCACAGTATAATTATAAAATGAAAATCTATAACATGGGTTAATTTATATGATCAGTGTATTAGGATTATAGAGTCATAAAATTATGTAATAAGATATGATACCATAATCCCAAATCCTAATATAGAAATATACAACAATTAAAGGATCATCATCAATATAAAAAATATACAGTTTCATAAAAATGTTAGTTTTATAATCATGATCAATGGTTACAGGTTATAGGAATGCGACACATGAATCAGTTTTGAAATCCTATTATACATCAAATATCTCAACCAAGAATACCATAACCTAATAGAACAATATAATTATGTCATGTACATGCATTAAATAGTGTACCATGCTAACCTCCCATACACAATACATTTAGAATTATGGCATATAAAAATTAAAACAAACAATTAAATGAATATTAAATTATATTAAAATACCAATCATATTGATAAACACATTATATTTCTGGAGAAAAAGAAAAAAATTAATACAATGAAATAATTAATTATTCAGGTCATTAAAATAAAATAGGTTATGTAACATTTTCATAACGTACAACATTAGACTTCGTCTGGAATATTAATTGATGACACACAATATTTATTCACCATAATGAAATTTATCATTGATGTATTTTGAGGGAAATACATGATTTATTTAAAATAGTATTAAATTAAAGATCTTATAGATGACAACATTAAAATGTAATTTAAATTATTAGAGGAATTTCTAAAAATCATTATACCATTGTATAAAAAAATATATATGTGTTTATAAAACCCAATTCAGTAAATAAGAGCCATTTTTATTTTAATGATAAAATATATGAATGTGGTTACAATTAATGTGTATAAATTTAATTTATAAAAAAATTTATGAATGATATGAGGAGATATCAGATCCACTAGGTAGAATACCCAGAGGGGTGGGGGGGTTGAATTAGGGTACGACAGATTTGAACATTATAATCTTTGGATATTGTTTCACTGTCAGAAAAAATTCAATTCTCTCTTCCTCCCATAGAAATATACGATCATATATGAAACCATGTATGGGAAACACCAATTTTTACTTGGTTCACTCTCAGTAGACTATGTTTAAGGAGTATACAATGGTGATGTGCCAATGTACCCAATTCACTAATTCTCTCAGATAATAATGATTAAAATGTTCGTGCTAGATCTTATGTGACAAGGCTCCCTTCCTTTACAAGGGTTTGGGTCTTATCACTAAATTTCCAAGGGTCACTACATATTCCTCTTTCTCTAGCTCACTTTAAGTGGAAAGGGTCACCGTCTTCCCCTTCCTTCACACACTGCCTATGGATTGGAATCCACTCACAGATTTTGGATGTGTAGGTAGAACACAGTGTTTACACATGTATGATGCCACACCCCACCCCTACCTCATTGGCTAGAAGAGGTGGTGAGGGTTACATGGGCTTTGGTGACATTACCAAGGAACCAAAAGCAGTTAATAAATGCTGAGGGCTTTTTGAAATGATTGGGGAATGATTTTACCTTTAGAAAAAACCATCCAACCAAATGATCCACATTCAACAAACTACGGGATGCATTTCAAAAGAAAACCAACTCATACATTACCAAAATGTAACTACACTATTCCAAAATACAACCCACAAACCAACCCAATATTAGAGTACTATGCAGATAACTAAACAAAAGACACAAAATAATCCAAGACAAACTCCATGGCTCAACAACAAGCTCCATGCTCTAGGAACCACCACATGTCCCAAGAATCACCACGAACCGCTAGCAATGAGATGATTCACCTTTACCTGTATCCTAGATAATGACATCTAAAAAGTACCAATGTGCCTATGTAGTGGGTGAGTACTAATACTCAATATTTTTTACCCAATTGAATTCCCAACACACGCCACTAGGATAAAACTATTAGAACATTTATATAAAACAATTTATATAATCTAATCACAAGTGCATCCATTACCATAAGCCAAACAAAGCCTTATGAAGCCATTTCACCCAAACCAAGTGAACCTAGGGAAATCCAAAAAATCTTGCCATAATCCAAACATGCAACAAAAGGATGCCCTATCAACCATTCCACGCATGTAATTCAATTCAACCATTTCACATTTCCACAAACAATTCCATATATGAAAAGAAACACACAACAAAGAAACCATAATGGTGGGACATCCTCCCATCCCATTCACCCCATTTTCAGCTAGCAGTTCATCTCGACCAATACCCAAGGAAAACAAACAAACAAGTCATTACTCATTCCCTCTTTTCATGACCACATACATTTCACAATCATAAACTCAGCATGTCACACAACCAGAACCATTCAATTGGTCATGGTGTCACTTTAACGATGATACATTCACCGCCAATGCGATTCAATCATTGTGTGGGACATCACACCCATCCCTGGTGTGGGACATCATGTCCATCACCCTACCATCACTGGTGTTGGACTTCACGCCCATCACCCTACTATCACTGGTGTGGGACTTCATGCCTATCACCAATATCCCCACAACATTTCAATCCACAAATTCCAACATGATACCATCCAACAATTGCCAACACAAATTCATCCAATTATTCCAAACAACATTTAAACAATAACATGTCATGTTACCTCAATAAATCACGCATTTATTGAATACACCCTCAAACAATTTTCCATGTTAGAACTCCGATTAAATAAAATAAATTCTTTATTGAAATACATTTTTATAAATCATTTCCTTAACACAATCCAAGAAAAATATTTTAAAATTGACATTTTAAAATTTAACTACAAGAACAAACAACATTAAAACCCCTTTTAACAATGTTAACCCATTTCCACCAAAATCCTCAAATTAACACAAAATGGGTCTCCCCTAAGCGTCACACATCATATTTTCAATTAATTTCAATCAAAACTAATTACTGGAAACCAAATTCACCTGTTATAACCATGTGTAGTTGAGAGAGAATCCACCTACCTCTTAGGGTTTGATGAAATTGATCCTTTGCCCAGAAGGACTCTAAACTGGGTGAACGCCCCCTCGAAACCACCCCAAAAACCCTTCCCTAACATCAACAAGATCAACCATTAACACACAAAGGTAGTACAACCCTAGATCTATATGATACCAGTGTAGATAAACGAAACTAAGAGAGGGAGTGGGCTAACCGTAACAAAATCCTCAAAGAACCAAAATGGGGTCTTACTTGAGGAGAAACACCTTCTATCCACCCTGAAAACCCTTTGGATCGCTTCCAAAAATGAGTGGGATAACACCATAAACTTCTGTGAACCCAAAAACTGGAGTGAAGCTCGAGCGGGGGATGGTTTTTGATGATTTGAGGCAACCCTGAGAGAGACTGGATCTAAAAACCCTTCCATTAACTGGTCGCACGGTTAGTCTGCACAGTTTGACCAACCGTGTGGTAGCCATGCTCAAGCCACTGTCTCGAGAGCATGGGTCTGCACGGTTTCCTTACACAGTTTGGAAAACTGTGTGTAGGCCATGTGAAGCCTACTATCTCCCAATACATTATTTCTTGGAGAACCCACATGGTTTTCCCTAACAGTTATCAAACCGTGCACCCATAGAAAAGCCTCCCAACTTATTCAAAACCATTCCAAATCCTCCCAACCTCTTCCCAACTCATCCCAAGTACTTTAGACACATAAAAAGGCATAAAAAAGGTTATATACCTCAAACAGGGGGTAATAAATTCTCCCCACCATTGTAATTTCTGTCCTCAGAATGTAACCGAAAGAGCTTAGGCCACTACTCGACCATCTCTGTCTCCCCCTCCCAAGTCTCCTCTTGGATCTGGCCATGCTGCCACAAATCCCGAACCAGGGCAATGCTTTTACCACACAATATTTTCTATTGAATTTCCACAACCCGCACTGGCACGTGCACCAAGAAAGCATCCAACTCTAGCTCAACATGATCCCATTGAATAAATGGCCCGAATCCGGCTAATATTTCTCCAACTGTGATGCATGAAACACATTGTGCACCACAATGAACCTAGGAGGAAATGCCAAATGAAAAAGCCACCTCACCAACCTGCTCAAGAATCCCAAAAGATCCAATATACCTCAGATATGACATTCCCTGCTTCTCAAATCGATGATGTCCCACCAAGGAGAGATCCTCCAGAAACATGATAACTCCCCTCGAACAACAACAGTCGTCGACGATGATCTCCATATGATTTATGAAGATTCTAGTCTTCCACCATTCTCTTCCTGATTAACCTGATATTTTCCGTAGTCTCCTGGACAAGGCTTTGTCCAACCATCGTTGACTCACCCATTTCCATCCAGGATTGTTGAGAACGACACAGCTTCCCATACAATTCTTTAAAAGGAGACATATATATGGATGAAAGATAACTATTATAGTAGGAGAACTCAACCAATGAATCTTGCTCCTCCCATGATCCACCAAAGTCCATGATAGAAGCCCCCAAAATATCATCCAATGTTTGTATTGTCCTCCTAGATTGACCATCCATATGATTGTGATAAGCCATGCTCATAGTCAACTATGTCCCAAGGGCTTGCTGCAAGAACTTTCAAAAAATGATATGTAAACCTTAGATCACTATCTGAGTCAATAGAAACTAGAACACCATGCCTCTTTACCACCCCCTAGAAATTGATTTTGGACAGATCCTCAACCGTATGAGATGCATGAATCAGGATGAAATGTTCCATCCTAATTATCTGATCTCCTATCACTCAAATAGCATTGTGCTTTCTGACCGTACTTGGGCGGCCTATGACAAATTCCCTTGCTATTTTCTCCCACTTCCTAACTGGGATTTGTAAGGACTGCAATATTCCCGTTGGCCTCTGGTGCTCTGCCTTGACCTGCTGTAAATTCAAGAAACTCGAAACAAAATCATCCACTCTTATTTTCATACTAGCCCATCAGAACTGTGGTTTCAACGCTTTTTACATCTTGTGAATTCCAGGACGAATAGCCCACCTAGAATGATTATACACCCTGAGAAGATCCTTATAACAAGAAACTTGTACAACAATCTGATTATGAAAACAAAAAATTGAATCTTTATTAAGTTTCCAACCATCAATGCTCTCACCACCATTTAGTTTCGACTTCATGGTCAAACACTCAGAATCAGATATATGTGCCTCTTTAACTTGGCCAACCATGTAAGGAATCAACAAAATCAGAATGAAGAGCGCTTTATCACAATGGTCCTCACTTTCCAACCGCATTTCAGCTATAACCGACATCAACTACCACTGGTCTGATGCATGTTTCACCACATGGGCATATTATTTTCTACTTAATGCATCTGCCACTGAATTAACCTTACCCATTGTGTACCTCAATTAAAAAGCATACATATGGAGACATTCCATTCATCAAATTTGAGTCATGTTCAAATCGCATTCTGAGAAAAAATTGTTCTTCAGGCTCCTATGAACTATACATACTGTGAATTTCCCACCAAAGAGATAATGATGCCTCACTTTTAAATCATGGACCACTACTGCCAAATCCAAATCATGAGTTTGCATAATTCATCTCATGTACCCTCGACTGTCGTGAACCATATGCAACCACATGATTTACTTGCATGAGAACTCATCCCATCCTTAATCAAAACGCATCGTAATACACAACGTATGATTTTACTAGTTTTGGAAACCCCATGATTGGTGCTGATGAAAGGAGACCCTTTAGTTCATCAAAACACTGCTGACACTATTCATTCAACTGGAAGTGGATATCTTTTCTTTATCGTATCTAGGTTATGTATCGTTAAATAACAAAGAACCTCAATGTTCCATATCATTTCTCACTATCTACACCAGCACATCCCACAATGACATGATAGGCCAGATAAAACCTTTGTTTTCTAATTCTTCAAATCATACAATCAATTCCCACAATTCAACTACTGTCTTCCGATAAGACAGATGTGAGAAAGGACTGGTCCCCAAAAGAAGATCAATCATAAACTCCACTTCTCTTACTCGAGGTAACCCATATAATTCTTTGAGAAAAACATCCATGAACTGATCCACCACTGCCAGATGAACACTCCACTCAACAACCTTTACTGATTCCAATGACAAAACCGCCAAATGATATGATAACATGCCCGCTGCTGGTGCCAACAAACTCGTTGCGCCATGCCTCTCATTCCCTTCTCCTCAAAATAGATGTCTAACGCCATCATGTTTCATAAAATTCATTGCTCATGCATTACAGTCGATGTGGTCCTTAAACGCCACCAGCCATTCCATTACCAGTATTATATCATACCCATCCATCTCAAGCACTGAGAAATTCCACATTAGCTCAACCTCTCCCAAAACGATACAACATGCTCTTCATAGGAAGGATAGACACTCTTTTCAACCTATAGGATTTTGATGTTTCAAAACTGAAGGCATAATTTCTTCCCTTAAACCCAGAAAATAAATCACACGTGGTACAATAAAAGAGTGTGAGGCACTCATATCGAACAACACTTGCATCAATATAGAATTTAAAATAATAGCACCTTGCACCATGGATGGTCCCAACTGACCATCCACCACAACATACTCGGCTACGAACAAAGCCTTTGTTTCCACACTTTGCTCTTTATTTCCATTCGAAGGAGTTGTGATGTTCCACGAATCACCATAACTGACTTTTCTCTGTTGACGATGGGTATGTTGTCATCCTTGTCCTATCGATGAATATGACGTCTGCGATCCCTAAGGAGGGGCATGCGCACCTGAACATGGAGCATTCCGACAATAATGCTGTAGATGACCCATCTTATTACAATTTTCTCATGCTCGAGGTTGTTTCATACTGTCCCACTTGATGTGGCTCGTAGAACCACACTGAAAACAACCTGGTTTTCATAGGGGCTTTGGAGGAAGATTTATCGATCCTGTTGTGGGATTATGTGCCATACTCCCACCTTAGGAATAAGTGTCCCTCCTCTGATTTAATCCAGTGTTAGAGTTCCCACTATTCCCCATGGTTACTGACATGATTCCTCTGCCCAGAGCTCCAAATAGATCCCTCTCAGTCACCGATGCTTGATTCACCATCTTTGTGTAATAACTGATACATAGCACTGCTATTTTTGAATGGATATCATGCCTCAAACTAGCTTTGGGGTTATGAGATTTCAACTATGTAATACCTGCTACCTATAGTGCAATCCACACTAAGCTCATAAACTTTTCTACATATTCCCTCACTGACATATGCTCTTGCTTAAGACTGATGAAATCAGTTGTGCACTGGATTCTGAACGTATGAGGGTAGAATTTTTTATTAAACAATTAATCAAAGCCTTCCCACATCATATGATGTTATTTCCCTGCATGGACTACCAACTCCAACCACTGAAGAGAATGATCTTCTAGATTATATGTTTGTAGATTTACTTTCAACTCTATTGGCGTCCCCATCAAATCGAAAATTATGTTCATTCTGGATAGCCACGCCTCTGCCCTATCCAGGTCCGAATAAACCCTAAAGATGGGTGGATCCTTCCTTTGAAACTGAGCCACATAATCAACACACTTTCACACATCCTCTCTATTCATGCTTCCCACAGCCTGGAAAACATTCAGTATGCTTTGGACTAACTGCTGGTTCACCTGGGGCTTAGGTGCAACCATGTTCCCATCAACCACTTTTAGTTGGTCTCTACGACGCCTACCCAGTTCCATTTCTATAAACAGAAAACAAATAGCCAGGAGTATCACTTCTGTAGTCATCAACAATTCCTATTTCAATTCTCATTTCACATCACATGGCCTTCCACCATTTCTACATTTTCCATGTTTCACAATTTTTTAAAATGAAACCATTTTAAAGATATGAAATTTATTATCATAACAATTTCATTGATTTTTGAAGTCATTTTTCTATTCATCCAAAATATAATTATGCCCATTGAAATATGAATCCTAGAGGGAAGTCATTTCTACCATGCATTCCATTCTCATCTCATTGGCTACACCCATGACATTGAGATATCCTATCCCTATAAGTGACTTCAACCACTTATGTACCCAACTCTCTGGTAAATCGATGTTCAACATAGAAGGTTTAGCTACATACTTATATGCTATACATTCCAGGTTATGTCATTCCTACGCCTTGCTAACATCCTGAATCATGAAATATACCACAAAAAATATCATCTTCAAATTCGAGAATCAATCCGAAAGGACCGAACAATCTAATACCACTTGTAACACCCCACCCCTACATCATTGGCTTGAGGAGGCAGTGAGGGCTACATGGCTTTAGGTGATGTTCCCAAGGCTCCAAAGGCTAGAAATAAATTCCTAGGGCTTCGAGAAATTATTGGGGAACGATTTTACCTTGAGACAAAACCAACCAACCAAAGGATCCACTATTAACAAAATACATGATGCATGTCAACAAAACAACCAAATCAATAATTAACAAAAGGGAACACCACTATTCCACAATACAGCCACAATCGAAGACAATATCAGAGTACTATGTGGAATACTAAAATAGACCCAAAATAAGCCAAGACACACTCCATGGCTCCACACCAAGATCCATGCTCCAAGAACCACCACATGTCCCAAGTATCACCCCGAACCACTAGCAATGAGCTGATTCACCATTACTTGTATCCTGGAAAATGACATCTGGAATAGCACCAAAGTTCCAATGTAGTGGGTGAGTACTAATACTCAGTAGGTTTTCCCCAAATGACTTCCCTACACATTCCATGAGAATAAAACCATTAGAAAATTTATATAAACAATTTTATATAAACCAATCACAAGTGCTCCAATTTCAATAATCCAATCACACCCTTACCAAGCCATTTCACCCTAACAAAGTGAACCCAGGGAATGCCAAACAGTCTCGTCATTATCCAAACATTCCACACAAGGAAGCCACATCAACCATGTAACACAAGGAATCCAATTCAACCATTTCATGTTTCCACAACAAATTCCATCTATGAAAAGCAAAACACAACAAATAAATCATAATGGTGGGACTTCCACCCATCTCGTTCAACCCATTTTCAGCTAGAGGAGCTTCCCAACCAATACCCAGTGAAAACAAACAAACAAGTTATTACCCATTCCCTTTTTACTAGAACGCATAAATATTACAATCATACAACCATTATATCACACAACCATAACCATTCACTCGATCATGGTGTTTCTTTAATGGTGACACATTCATAGCCAATTAATATCCTTCATATTGTTTGATTGAATGCCCATCACTGTTGTGGGACTTCACGCCCATCACCCTACCATCCCTGGTGTAGGAATTCACGCCCATCATCATACAATCACATGTGTGTGACTTCATGCCCATCCCAAATATCCCCACAATATTTCAATCCATAAATACAAACATCATACCACCAAACAATTCCAATACCATTGCAACCAATTATGTGGAACAATATTCCAACAATAACATGTCATGTTACCTCAATAAATCACGCATTTGTTGAATACACCCTCAAACCAATTTCGATGTCAAAACCCCGATTCAATAAAAAAACTTCTTTATTGAAATCCATTTTTAAAAATCATTTTCTTAACCCAAGCAAAGAAAAAAAATATAAAATCTACATTTTAAAATTTAACAACAAGAACATACAAACGTAAATCCCTTTTAACAATATTTACTCATTTTCCCCAAAATCCTCAAATCATAACAAAATGGGGTTCACCTAAGCATCACACATAATATTCACATTTAATTTCATTAAAAACAAATTACTGGAAACCAAATTCACTAGATCTAACCATGTAGAGTCCAAAGAGAAGCCACCTACCTCTTAGGGTTTGGAAAAATCAACCCTTCACCCCAAAACACTCCAAAATGGGTGAACGCCTCCTTGAAACTGCCTAAAAAACCCTCTCCTAAAATCAAAAAGCTCAAAATATAACAGAAAAAGGAAACACAACCATAGATCTACATGAAACCCTTGTAGATGTATGAAACTAAGAGAGGGAGAGGGATAAGCCTAACTAATAACTCAATGAACCATAAGAGGGAGTTACCTGTGGACAACCGCATTCGATCAACAATGAAACCCCTTTAGGTTGCATCCAAAATGAGTGGGAGAATACCTTCAACATATCAAAACCGGAAAACCCGATTGAGGCTTGAGTGGGAGAAGGTTTGGGATGAAATGAGGCAACCCAGAGGGAGCCTAGATCTAAAAAACCTTCCATTTAGTGGTCGCATGGTTAGTATACACGGTTTAACAAACCATGCGCAAACCATGTGCGATCCACAGTATCAAGAGCAAGGGTCTGCATGGTTGCCTTGCATATTTTGGAAAACCGTGCACGGGCTGTGCGAAGCCTACTGTCTCCCCCATCACGGTTTCCTGGAGAACCATCACGGTTTTTCCTAATCGTGCACAAACCAGGCGCCCTTAGAATAGCCTCCCTACTTATTTAAAACCACTCCAAACTCTCACAACCTCTTCCAACGGCATCCCCAGTACTTTAAACATAAAAAATGAATAAAAATGGCTATATAACTCAATCCAAGGGTACTACAAAGGTCCCTTCATTTACATGAATTACTAAATCCTAATCTATAGGTAGATTCTTATGTTGAAGTTTTTTTCACCCACAGATGAAGTCCACCATCCTGGGTACTTCTATGTATTAGAAAATACCTTTTCAAACTAATTTGATGATTTTTCATGCCTCCTTGTCCAAATCACGAACCACATCCTTCTTCACGTATTGTGTACAAGGTTTGGTATGTGGATCACCTCCTCTGCATATTGTTGTCGCAGCCAGAAATAGTTATCGCCTCTGCATACGTCCACCTTCATTTCTCCTCAGTGAACATCCCTCTATCCACGAAATATTCCATGTTCATGTAATTTCCTCACCTCTGCATATGAAAGCTCTCCCACTACGTACCACTTGCGGAATTCTCTCTCGCGTACCATAGATTCATCCTCCGCGTACTGAGTAAACTTAATCCCCATACTTGACTTCCTCCTATGTGTACCAAACACCCGTTGCGATTTATAGTTTTATGCCAAAAACTGTAGTGGAATTTCTTCCACACAAACCACATCAGCATTCACAATATTCTTTCTCAAAAAACTCCTTCATACCTAGAAAAAAAACCCAGATCTAAAATCATTTCTATAACTATATTTTCTCTCAATAGTAATCAGTGGGATTAATGATTCTTATACAGGAAACTTTTCCCATTTCATCCACTAAATTGTGATTTACCAAATCTTTAATCTAGCTTTCACCGCATACTAATCATCCAGTCGCTGCGAACTACAAGCCACCAAACAACCGTTTTTCCATGCCACCGACATACTGCCATTTCTCATATGTGGTTGATCTCATCCACCTACATCACAGTATCCTTGTACCTCATCGCCTTCAGCCACGAACCGTTTTTAGTTTCGAAAACTTATCCCACATATCGTTCCAGCCACTCCACATACCATTCATGGATCATGGTATAAGACCCATGAATTATGATATGTGATTCTCATACATTGCTAATTTTCTTAAATGTTATTCATTCCATTTAATCCAATGAATAAATAATTCATTTTCCAACATCAAACTCTCTATTTTGTGGACCAATAATATTGAAGACACTAGTAAACAACATCACCTTAAAAAATGACTTTGAAAAACACCAACCATGTATATTCACAGTCATTAGTCTTTTTCAATAAACACATTCTCACCCAAAACACACTAAGAGGACACATCAAGGGATTGTTTCCCAACAGAATATAATTATGATGAATGAAACATTTTTTCAAAAAAAATTATATTCATTTCCAATTGACAAAAATTTTATGATTTTGATATAAAATTGACATTAGAATATAAATGAAAAGGAATCTGTTTTTTTATACAAGTGAAATTATTATTATCCTTGAATGTAAAAAAAATAATATCCATTATAATATTTTATGTCGATATTGAAGAGAAATAGAATGAATAATGAGGGAATTATTATATTAAATAATGTCATATTATTAAGAGTAAAAATCATTCTAATTTGTGATTTCTATAAAAAGATGAAAATTCACCAAAAAATAGAAATACTATATATGATATTCCATTGAATGAATATACCAAGAATATAATAAAATATACATAGAAGAATGAGTATAACCCAAAGAATGTGGATTGAGTTATAAAAATTATTATCTTGGCATCTTTCTTACTCAAAAATGACATCTCTCGTTGTATACTCAAAGAGGGTGTGTTATAATATTTTTATGAAAATTATTTACAATTTAATTACATAATTTCATCTATTGGTAATTATTTGTGATTAATATAATAGTGAATCATTACAAATATTAATCATAGAGTGTTATTTGTTGTATATGTTCCTTGCTTTATATAGTGTAGTGAACTTTGTTATTGGTCCATGATCATGTTTCCATCACCTCACGAATTGTGTTATAAATTATATTGATGTTTTTGACTTATTTATAGAGTCTTTTTATTAAATTAAGGATGTTATTATTGGTATTCCTATATTAATTATCAATGTTTTCACTCTTATCATTATTTAATCAATTAGAAGAATTTATTACATTAATAAAAAAACAATAGATTCAATCAATTAGAATGGTCATGAAATAATAGTCATAAAAATATACATTACTAGAATTCATTTTATCATAATCATAAATATTGAAAACACTATAGCTTTAGTTCTTGTTAATTGAAAAACCAAAAAAAATAACACGGTATAAATTAATGAATACATTTAATCATATATAACTATAATTTAATTATAACATAATTATAATGAAATTATTTTCATGATATAAGGGTGGAACACAATATTAAAAAATATGAAGAATGATGCGATTAATGTAAAATAAATAGATAAAATTCTCAAATATAATGAATTAATATAGAAAAAAGGGAATATATTTTCTATTTTGAATTATGTTGGGAATCCTTCTTGAGAACATAATCTTATAATCATTAATGTAGATTTTTCATATATGGAAGATGGCTATAAATTTTAGTGTAATTGGATTAGGTGGTCTGGTTGGGAATTTCTGTAGAATACATCTTTTTTATATAATAATTTTCCTATTTTATTGGTAATACATATTCTTTAATATATAAGGAAAGAATATTTTTCATTAAAGGGACTCAAAATGTGGAATATAACACCCCCGTTATTCTTTTTATGTACTCCATTGTTCATGCTCAGTTATCAAACTTTTTTTGGATCATTTGCAAGTTTCTCGGGGACAGAGAAAATTTCTAGGGGATAATGAACTAATGTTTAGGGATTCATTTTTATTAAAATTAATGGAATCCGGGTATAAATATGTCAAAGACATAGAGGTGTTCTTTCCATGTTCGTCAAAAGGCCAGAGTTGGGTTTTATAGATTTTATACATAAACATGTAGTTTCTTTAGTCTTCTTGGTGGTTATATATCACATAAAGGTATTACATGCTGTGTAATATTCTCAAGATAGATTCTATGAAAAATGTTAAGGGAGTGAAGAGATTAAATGATGTGTACACGGTTTTCATTATGTACATTCAGAAATCGAATTTTTAATAAAAAAGACATCAATTTTACTATATACTTGATCTTTGTGGATTAATCAATTTGTAATGGCAGTATATGTAATTTTATCACCATGATTTCAGTTTTTAAGGCTCTCCATGGATTATTTATTAATTCATTCATTTTTTGTTCTTTTGCCACTAAACATATAATCTCCCATGGGTGATTATACATAAATGTGATCCTCTTGGTTCATTTTGTTCAAAAATTTATTATTCTTATGAGTGTGTAGTGTTTCCCTACATTGATTTTCCTAATTTTTCTTCCTTAATTTTATTGTAGAATCTATTTTGGATAAATTATTTGTTTGTATTTGTCATTGGATAGTGATATCTATTTGTCCCTTTCAATTTTAGGGTCTTAGTAACCATTCTAAGGTTGTTCCGATAGATTTTTGTACATATAGTCAATGGAATTTAGGTTTATAATAGTTTATGGTAGGTGTTTCTATATATTGGAGAAATATAATAAATTTCATTTCATTCATGTTGAATTCCATGGTTTTTTATTGAATTGAAGTGATTTGTGATTTAAACAATTAGATGGAATGGAAAATGTTATAAAATATTTTTTTCAAAGAAAATATTTATACATGGTTTGTAAATTAGTTTTCAAACAGTATAGTTGATTAGAATAGCTTTGAAAATGATTTATAATTTTGTGAGCTAGATTTTGAAATTTACTTTTTCAGTTTTTCGATTGGGAAACCTGAATTCATTTGGAATGAGAAACAATTGTCCATTATGTGTGTGGCAACATTTTGATTTAACCATTGGGATATCGATGGAATATGGAAGGAATCGATATTTTTTGGATCCAACCTTATTCCATTTACGATCATGAGTGTCTAGTACGTACTATCCCAAAGACTAGTGACCAATATGGTGTGATTTTTAATTTATTGTCATTAATCACATGTTTTTTTTATCAGGGATTGTTTCTCATAAGTTTTATTAGGAGGTATTATCACATACCTTCACATGATAGGTTATTTCAGGTATTTGTTTTTACTTTCTTACCACTTCATGCATGGATATTATTTCATATTTATATCACATATACATTCCATTTTTATTTGTTTGAGAATATGAATGGATGTTAAGAAATAAAAATTGAAAATTATTTATAAATGAATTGGATTTCTGTAAATGATTTTATAAAGTTTTTTTTATAAAAGTTAAAAATATTGAATTCTACATATTAGATCCTATGTACACTCAGTTGTGGTATCCTGCTATGATTTTTTTCGGAACCTACATTTTTTGATTGGGGGGGGGGGGTTAATGATGTTTTATTGTAGGATACTGGTAATGAGAAGGGAATATTGTAGCATTTTGGATTCACATTTTATATTTTCCATCACATCATATCTAATTTGAGGTGACTATGGGTCAATGGTGAATTTTTCATCTTGTCTTCATCCTACAATATGGATTATCTTGTTTGGTTTGGATTTCAGGGACATGACTATATCTTTTTCTTTAATATAGTGATCATGTTGATTGTATTGTATCATTATACAGAACACTTTTTCTGTTTTCTTAATTACCCAGACCCAATGACGGTCAAATCTGGGGTATTTGTTTGGTTGAAATTTGTTTTTCTATTACAAATATTAATCAATGGGATTGCATAGTTGTATGTGGGATAACACTACCTCGGTTTTGTTCCATGTTCTGGATATAGAATAGTTAAGAAAATTAGAATTCATATAGTCACTGTGGAAAATGGGTATGCCCAGCACACTTTTATGATAGAATATAAGTTATCAATGGTGGTTAGGGACATTATACTATGTTTGAGACTTGAGGTTTCGGGTCATTTGACTGAATTGTATGGAATTATTAGTTTAATTGACCCATTCGTTTTTGGAATTGTTTTTCAATTATAATAATCCCTAATTTCATTAAATACTTATTGTTTTAAAGAATTGATTTGAATTCTAGAAGTTATATAAAGACACTATAGTGTTATAATGATGTAATTGGATATTATCTAATGTTTGATAGAAAATTATTTTGAGAACAGTTCATCCAAATCATGAGAGAGGATGCTGTGATACATTGATTATATGAGAATCATCTAATGGACCCTTATTTAGTATAATTTTTTATCATAACTTTTCATAATTTTGGTTAATTGGGTTTGGGGAGCCTTGTATGTGTGTTGTATTAGTTAATTGTGATTATATAGTAGTTTCAACCAATATTTCTTTGTAAAATAGGGTCATAATAGTCAAATGAGTAGATTGTGGATATGGATATGATATTCAATGGTAGGAATATTCTTGAAGACTCTATTGTGGTTATTTATCATATTTTCATAAGGGCCTGTGAAGGAGAATGTGAGACTCTATTATGGATGCAATGTTTAATAAGGACCATACCTTGGCATCATTCATGAAAATATTCAATGAGAAATTATCCCCAATGACATTACACGTGAGAGCGACCATAGTGTTTCTAACGTTGTAGAAGGGGTATCATACCAATAAAGAGTATTCTACCAATTTTATGAGTTTCTTTATCTAACACTAGAGATTTTCAGTAATGAAAATCCAATAAGATTAGTGTTTATAGTTAGGATAGAGGCTTGAAATTTGGTTGATTATGATTTTCACATGTGTTTTGATCATTATGGTCGTATTTGATAAACCATCTTATGTTGAGGCAGATATAGATGGGAATACTAGCTTGGGTGGAGCTTTCGTCTGTGAGGTTGTCATAATAGGTGTATCTTATTTCGAGATAATGAATTTAAAAGTTGGATATTTATCATTAGGACTAGTTTTGGGGGATTTATCAATGAAATAAAATGTTTTTTTCTCTATGTCTGGGCAGTGTGGTCATACCAGACCTAACTATACAGATGATCCTTAAGAATTTAATCATTATAGATTAATTGGATAGATAAAGTGTTTCTTGGAGTGTTTTCCTTGGGTTGTAAGGTAGTATACACTCTAACCAAGGGTTCACAAGTTCATACTAATTCTTCCAATGGTAGTGGGTGGAATCCTCATAAGAAGGTGGATATTCATGGTTCTAAGACGTGATGACTTTATGATAATGATTATGTGAAACGGGAATCTGAAGTGGGGCCAACTATTGTTATATGTACAATGTTTGTTTAAATAATATGGTTCTAGAGTTGTTTTATATATGTTATACTGATTATTTTATATTTTTAATGTTGTTTTATTGATTTTATTTCAGTCATTGTGTATTCCATAATTCTCAGTCCCTTCCATGACATTGGGAATGTGTTTCGAACATGTATTCAATGTCCAATGTTCTAGGTGATGATAACCAATATTGAGGTAGAATGGGAACTATTTGTTTTGGATGTTGATACATAGGACTTGATTATTCACAGAGATTGCTTGATCATTGTTATGTCCTCTATAAACTATTATCACCGATGGGTACAGTTCTCAACTACTAATGGGGTCACAGATTCAGGTTTTGTGGGACCCTAGATCAATTATGGTTGGGAATGTTCTTCATTGTGATGGGGTAATATCATAACAACAATCAATGATTTTTCATTATGTAAGTGACCATTTATTGGTTGGTCGACATTTTGCAGTGTTGAGTGCATTCCATATGGTATTTTCCAACTATGTTTCTTGTTCTTACTGTGAAGATAGGACAAGTCTACTAATGACATGCTCCATGGTACGTTGCTTGTTCTTATACCATCATATTGAATTTCCCTTTGTGAGTTGGTGTAACTTATGGTCCTGCTTGAGTACCTAGAGGAAATATGATTTATTCTTCCTAGAATGTAAAAATGGTATTTTCCAATAAATATTTATATGAAATAAGATGGGTGACTAAAAATAAGTATTGAAATCTAGAAGTTAAATATGGTGACCATTATGAAAAAATATATTTTTCCTATGATTTAGTATCATTTGACTTGCTTACAGGGGCATGTTTTTTTTCAAATATTTTACTATGGTCATGGTACAATAATTTGATGATTGATAAGATGTTATAACTAATACAATTTTTAGGATCCTATATGGGTATTTTGAGTTTCTAGTTATTCCATTTGGCCTAACTAAATCACATGTTGTGTTTTTTGGATTGGTTGAACTAGCTCATTCAATTGTTCCTGGAGTCAATAGATGTTATTTTTCTCGATGATATATTTTTGTAATATAATGTACCAGACCCTCCTGGTCCATTACCTTACCAAATTATATGTCTTGGTGTGTCCTGGATACCATCGGTGAGTTAGAAGGGTGTTGGTTTCCGTGGAATGGTTTCACCATGGTGTCACTGTTGTTTCACCTATCGGTGCTGCCAAGCGGTCTCACCATTTGGTCTCACTGATCAGTGTCTCACCAATCACTCACAGTAATTGGAGTGTCACCGATCAGTCTCATCATTTATTTTCACCCATCAGTGTATCACCGATCAGTTACATTGATTGGTGCTGCATCTGAATGGTGAGATGGGGGGGGGGGGGGTGTTGGGGTTCATTACCCAATTTTCCAAAAACATCTCCATTATGTTTAATTACATATTATAAAGTGGTATAAGGTGACAATTAAGCCCATAAATGATATATTAAATCCCCTATGAATGTATATACCCTCTATTACCAAAAAGTGCGACATGTTACACCATTTTCCTTGTTTTTATGCCTCTTATGTTTTATAGTTTCACTCATGTTATGTGTTTTTATACATTTAAAGATATTACATCAACTCATAGTTGTCTTCTGGTCCTTCTCCACCATCACTGAGGAGAATTTTTAAATCACAATAAATTCCAATGTGTGAAACCAACCAGCTACATGGTACTACCATTATCCATTATTAAGCACTTTGAGATTGCACATCTCATAACTCTAGGATTAGGATTGTTATCTTGTCGAGATATTCTTCCTTGGTCAGTTTTGTTTTTTCATTTTGTTATTTGAGTCCATAGTCAAATGACAAGTTTTTCCTCTGTGAGAAACCTCCAATATGGTTCTTCATGGAGTTTCCTATCACACAACCTGTTTTCATGGAAAAGGATAAAATGTCGATCTCCAATCATCTAGGTGGGGTGTTTTCCTTCATCACTCCTTATTTTGAATCATATATGGTGTGTATGATAATTTACTCTTAAGACATAGATAAACCAACTTTTAATGATGATTATATAGGTATTTTAATGAATAAAGGGGTGATAATGCTTATGATGATGACTTCTATGGTATACCTTTGTTTTTATGTTGTGAATTTCTTGGGCTTATGTCCACTGAAAATCATGGATGTTGTAGGTATTTTATTGCATATTATTGAAGCTCTATTTTAATGATAATTTTCTGATTGAATGAATATTACATAAAAATGGGTTAATCACATGTAAATGGTTGATTAAATGGATTTCCGATGAATAAGAATGGTTGTGTGATCAACCTTGTTAACCAAACATAAAGAAGGAACATAATGAATGGTTTTGGAAAAATCTGAAAACACCATTGCTCTATTCTGGTGTTATTCATGGTTTTACTGCTTAATGAAATCTGGGTGAAGTAGAAGGGAATGGAATCTGTTATTGAGGGGCTGTTGGTTTTTTAATTTGAGGCCATGTGGAGCTGTATGTTGGGGATTTTATTGGTTCCAGTACTTCATGGAATCTCACAGATCCATTTTGTTGTTGTTACATAACAAGATTACTGGGAGTGAATGCTTAAATTTCTTCTTGAATGTTTCACATAGTTGTGGATTTGTCCTACGGTTGTTCTTGTTAGTTTCACATTGGTGAAGTAATAATTTAAATTAAATCATTTGAACATGATGATAAGAATGGGTACAATGTGAAACAGTTTTTTTAGAAATGTGTTATGCTCTATCTATTGCATACATGTGCATCTAGGGGTAGCAAAAAAAGTGGTCATGTATGGGCCTATTATTTTTTTTGGAACACATAGTTTTGGGATATGTGATTTTCTATTTATAAATATAAAATTCAGGTATTCTGTTTCTTATAATCACCCCACACATGTTGAGAACATCATGTCAAATGCCCCCATTTCATGGGGAACGGTGTTTTCCATACATTCATATTAGTGGCTGGCTATTAGCTCATTTTCTGGTCCATCTCCTAGGTAGACCAAGACATGACAAGAAAGCTATGATGGCCTAAGGTTTATTACTTCCCTATAAATTTTGGTCATGGTGTGTTGTGGTGGTTAGCCTAGTTGTTTTTGGGTAGTTTGGTTTTCAAATGTCTTCAGGATGAGGGCCAAGTATCATCGAGATTGGCAGTGGTCATTCATTCAAATGTTTCTTTGGGTGTTGTGGTGGTAGTTATGGCCTAGGTGTTTGTGGGTGTGGTTATGTGTGGTTTTTGATGGACTATATTGTTTTTTTGAGGTGGTATGGGACTGCAGAACGTGATGTTGGGATGTCTAGTTTGGTTGTTGTTGGGGGTGGTAGTGGGACTATAGTTGGATCGGTGGGGGAGGTATAATGTGTAGGATGTCCTAAATAACCAGTGGGATAGTTTCATGGGGTACCCAAATAACAATGTCCTATTACTATTACTTTACCGATCTTGTGTTATTTGGAGAGTGTTCCATGGTGAGGCTGGGCCGATAGTGTCCTTTCTAAGTTCTTTGGTTTCCTCTTTTTTTCTCCTTAGCATTAGAAGGTCTCCCTAATTGTGCAAGAGTTTTTTTTGGTTTTCCTTACTAATTATACTTGTATACTAAATATATTTATATATAACTTCATTCATTTTTCTATGAGGACCTTGAGTACCATTCTAGAACTTAGTAGCTTGGGCATTGGAATAGTCAACAACAATACCTTTAATTCTTTCGGTACTTTCCTTTGGAGTTTTCTTGTACCTTTTACCATATTATATTTAACATGCATGTGTAAAAAAGGTTTTTTGGCTATACATTTACTTTATTTGGATTTTTTTTGGTATTTACCTTCTTATCTCCTGATATATTTCTACAAAAGGGTAATTTCGTCCATATTATGTGAGATTATATACCCCTTGTGCAATTCTCCACTACAAGTCCTATTGAAGGTTAGACTCAAGGGTCATTATATCTCTTTCATCATGATGAAGGAAGGGTATGGCCGTTTTCTATCAGTTCACTCATATTGGTAAATGAGGGTCATTAAAAAATGTTATCAGAGGTTATGGTTGAGAGATATGATGGAGTTTTTGTTTAGACTCTTGGATTATTGCATTGGATGGTAGGGGAACTGTGTTAAGAAATTTTGGTCCAAGAAATAGGCTATAAAATACCTTCTTGGACATGGGAGTTTAGGTCCCCCATTAATATAATTTAATGACTCTGGGCCTAACGTATGACCAAGTGATGTTACTCTCATTGCAGGGTAGATACCCTAGGAAAGGAACATGCAACATAATGTCTTGTGTTCTTGTGTGTTTTGGGTGTTTTGGGAATTTTTAACAAATAAAAGTTTTAAACCAAATTTAAAAGGTATCATCTAGACTACTCGAGATTAGGAATTCATTATTTTTTAATTTATCTATGGAACCTGGACGACACCCACAACTAGTAATAGCAGTCAAGGCACAATAGGTTGACCTGTTCGATCAGTGAAGAATTGACTGATAAGAGGAGGATGAAAAGTGGCAGAATACTATGCGTTCCTTCTATCAGCAGCCCCTTAGGATGTATTCAGGTAGTGTTTATAGCATCGATACAGAGGGTTTGATCAAAATGTTGGTGATCACATTTACCTTGATTCATGCTCTGAGGAAATATTGGGTTTCATTGGAATATAGTCAGACGAAGGGAGGATCACATAAGTGGTGGACGCTCTACCTCGAGGAGAGGATGGAGGATGAGGTTTCATGGGCTGACTTTGAGATAGAGTTCCATGAGAAATTAATTTATTCTACAATAAGGCGGGAGAAGAGGCAAGATAAGATCTCCCTCCAGGAAAGGAATAAGTTAGTGAAATAGTTGGGGATCATATTTAAAGATCTCCTTCATTTTTATCAAGACCACTTTCCGAATGAGAAGTCTCAGGTGAGATATTTAGAGGAGGTTCTCTGACATTTTCAGCAGTTTTTCTATTACTCCATTCACCCTACTAACATTCATAAAGGTTCATAAGAAGGATGAGATAGTGGAGAGGATTGACATGCTGGGAGGTGTGCTGCGAGTGTGGAACTAGTTCTGCTCGTCAAAGGGGAAGGCCTTTAGTAGTAGACCTCTACATCAGGACCGTCTATGTATCAGTCGGTGGGGAGAAATCCTCCACAATTCCATTTCCGATCTCTCGGTCCACTTCCATTCACTATTGGCTCGGGACAGAGGTGATTTTTTTTGGAGGTATTTGGAACATTTTGAGCTAGTTATTCATCTGATCCCATGACATAGGGGATGGGTAGGTTCAGTTCCCACCTCACCATCACCAGTTTTTGGCCAGACCTTTTTAGGAGCAGTAGCAGGGAAAGAAAGATCCCCATCCATTGTGGGTAGATGACGATGAAGGAGGCCTACATTATGGCACTCCTAAGGGAACATCAGCAGGGCATGGTCAGGGATGAAACCGATAGTTAAGGGGAAGTGGATTTGTGTGTGGAGAGCTTCACACTGTAGGGGAAGTAGTTCCAGTAAGCCCAGAGGTTGTCCGAGGTATGATCAGTCTCTTTAGTAATCTTGTTTGTAGCTTGTTGGATTCTGGATCTTCGCACTCCTTTGATTCACCTGGTCTAGCCTTTGCCTTGGGTCTAGACATAGAAATTCCTTCCATGCACTTGGCATTGAGTATGTTTATTGGTGGTTAGAATAGACTCTTTTATGTTTATCGAGGATGTAGAATGATGATGTGACCACATTAGTCTAGTGGGGATATGTTTCTACTTCAGATTGTAGAATTCGATGTCATCCGGGGCATTGTGTGGGTTTTTTCAAGGCACACCATTATTGAATGGTTTTTTAGAACTATCATGTTCTTATAAATGGGAAGCCAATTCATAGCTTTCATTGGTGAGAAGGATTTCCTAGAGGGTATCTAGTGAGTGGGGACACATCTTTCCATGATTGCTCAGCTTACATTAGAGTCTGCAGACTCAATGATGGTGGATGTTTTGGGAATTTTCCACAAGATCCTGGGCATGTTTTCTAAAGTGGTTTGGGATTTACTCCCATGATGTGATGTTGAGTTTGGTATAGACCTATAACCAAGTTACCCTTCAATTTTGATGGTCTTTATCAGATGGAAACTTCTGAGTTTTAAGAGTTATGGATTCTGGATGATGACCTGATGATGAAGGGTTTTATAGAACAAATTGTGTCACCATGGGGTGGTCTAGTTACGTTTTCAAAGAAGAAAGATGATGGTCTCAAGCTGGGAATATACTACCAAAGACTGAATTAGGTGACAGTTAGGTACTTTTTCACCCTTCTGAGGATCAAAGACCCATTCGACAAATTTAATGGAGCATGTAGGCTCTCCAAGATCGACCTTCATTTGTGATATCACCAGCTGAGGGTGAAGGAGGGTGACATCCCAAAGACAACTTTTAGATGCAGGTTTAAATACATTGAGTTCATGGTCAGGTTGACCAACATTACTAACACACATGATCTGTTCATCGGGTTAATGATCTCTATTTCACATGAGTATCTGGACTTGTTTGTGGTTTTATTGATCAGTGAAATCCTAATATACTCATGATCATTGGGGGATCACACCGAGCATCTATGGACTGTTCTGGAGGTCCTCCGACACCACCATATCTAGGGGATGTTATCAAAGTTCATGTTCAGGCCATGAGAGGTGGACTTTCATAGACACGTGGTTTCCTAGTGGGGAATAGTAGTGGACTCGTCAGTGGATGAGGAAATTGTTTCTTGGGAATCAACAAAGAACATGTTATAGGGTCATAGTTTTCTAGGATGGGTAGGTTACTACTAAAGGATTGTGCTGCATTTCTCTCAAGTTACATCACCTTTGACATCCTTGATGAGATGATTCTAGGATTTCATATGGAATGATCAGTTTTAGTAAGAATTATGTTATATGAAATGAATGTTGCTCAGTTACAATAACTAATGTTTCTAGGGGAAGGGATAACATTTTAAGTGTTTTGTGACACGTTATTACTAGGCTTGGTGTGTGTTATGATGCAACAATGGGGAGTGATCTCCTATGGGTATAGGATGTTATTCCATCATGAATTTAACTATTCCACCCATGACTTGGATCTTTCAAATGTTGTGTTTGCACTGAAGTTGTGGTGGAATTACCTCATCAGTGAAAGCTTCATGGTCTTCACGAATCACAAGATCACGATGTATGTCTTCTCCTAGTGAGACATGAACTTATGAGTGAAGATGTGGATGGAGCATCATTAAGATTAAAACATCAAGATCTCTTATACATTAGGAAAGGGGAACTTGGTGGATAATTCCTTGTGAAAGAATTCACAAATGGATGTGGTTTGGGAGTTAGTTGATGCTTGGAAGAAAATGGATTTGTTGGATGATTTTCATCTGGTCATGATAGGGGAGAATGGTTGAGGATTTCTATTTAAATGATAGTTTAGTACTCCTTGGTATGACAGGTGGATGAGTGATAGTGGGGGGAGTTTTTGGCAGAAGTGATGTGAGATTGTGTTAGCTTGGGAGATGTATCAGAGGGATGGTTAGAGGATAGTCAGAATTAGATAATGTTCCATGGGAAGTTAATTGTCTTGGTGGAAGTGTCTGAGGGTGTTCTCGGTGAGTTCTATAACACACCCCTGGTGGTACATCCAAGAGGCTCAACGATGTATCGGTTCTTGAGAGTTCTGTTTTGGTGGCCCAGGGTAAAGCATGCAGTGGAGGAGTATGTTGTAATGTGCCTCATGTGTTAGCAGGTGATGGCTGAAAATCATGTTCCTTGTGGTCTGTTGTAGCCCATACATGTTCTCGATTGTAAGTTGGATGATGTCTCAATGGATATCATTATAGGACTATCCTTGGTTGAGGAGGCTATTATTAAATCTGGTTTGTGGTGGGTCAATTGTATAAATTGTCTCACTTCATAGAGGTTAATGGATCGGACGTAGTGGACACCTTATCGTAGAAGTACATGGGTGATGTTTTGTTGCTACACATATTTCCAAGATCTATAATTTTGGATTGGGCTACAGGCCTTACTTAATGAGTCTATAAGGGATTGCATCATGCATTCATCACCCAACTATCACTTAGCTCTACATTCCACCCTCATATACATGGGATGACAGATAAGACCATCCAAACATTAGAGGATATCTTGCGAGAATGTGTTCTGGACATCGAAGAATCATGGGTAGGACCCTTTACTCTAGTAGAGTTTGCCTACAATGATATCTATCACTCTACCATTGGCATGGAACCATTTGAAACAATTTTTAGATGACTATTTCATTCACTCGTCTGCTGGATAGAGGTTGGGGAGGATGGTGTTCATTGGCCAATGTTGGTATAGACCACAATAGTGAAGGATCATATTGTGCAGGAGAGGATGAAGGTAACTAATGATAGGTAGAAGTCGTATTCTGATCATAAGAGAAGGACCATTGTGTTTGATGTTAGAAATCACATGTTCTTAATGGAATCCCCATGGCATGGGTTGGAGAAGTTTTGATGGGTGACTAAACAATCTCCCAGGTTCATCGGACCAGTCGAGGTGTTGGGACGAGTTGGAAGGGTGGTGTATCAGGTGGAATTACCACAATGTTTGGAGAGGATCTACAACATCATTCATGTATCTCATATCCAGTAGTATCTACACGATGAATCCCACATCCTTGATTCGGGAGAGTTGTATATCGACTATGATGTGACATTTATGGAGTGACCGATGGGGATAGAGGATTGCAAGTTGAAGGCGGTTTATGGACTGATCATTTCCTTAGTTAGTGTGTTCCAGAGGCATGGTTTCCTCAAAGAGAGTCCCTAGGACTGAGAATCATAGATGCATGCCAATTATGTAAAGCTATTCAGAATATTTACATTTTGATGCTCTGTGATGTAATTTTTGACATTGCTTATTATTTGAAAATTTGATTCATTTTTCTCTATTTTCTGTGAAAAATAACATCTGTGAGGGTGAGGGAACCTAATCCCTAATCAATATGCATTAATGTGGATGTGATTAGACACATGTGGGTGAGTCAGTGCCTCCCAATGTAGATAGTCTCTTCACATTGATGAAGGAACTCCCTATTACATATTTTTGGATAGCATGGCCTTTTATGTTTGTATGGTTTCTTAGTGTTTCAATAGTTTTTTAAGAGATAGATGAAAGAGGTGTTCCTGGATGATGATGTTTTGTTCCAGTCTCCAAAATAGTGGTTTATCCCTGAGAGGTATCTTACTAGGTTGTTGTTTCATCCCACCTCTTTTCATTGTGTTTTCTATTGAATTCTCGGGTGCGATAATAGTTTGAGAATCACGTGATGTAATGGCCCAGACCCTCCTAATCTATTACCTTACCAAATTCGAAGTGTTGGAGCATCCTGGACACCATCAGTAAGTCAGGATGGTGTTAGTGTTGGAGGATGGGTGGCACCATGGTGTCTCCTACATGTGGTACTGATCAGTGTCACCAATCCGTCTCAGTAATTGGTTTCATGGATCGATTTCTCATCAATCAGTGCCACAACCGAACGGTGCCACGTGATGTGTTAGGGTTCATTCCTTGTCTTCCCGTAACGCCTCCTTTATGTTTTAACACCTCTTTTAATGTGTTTTAATGTCATTTTAATCCCATAAATGATATCTTAAAAACCCTATGAGCGGGGAGAACTTCCATTATAAAAATGTGTGGCATGTTACACCATTTTCCAAATTTTCCAGACTCTCCTGTTTTCTAGTTTCACTCATGTTATATGTTTTCACCAACTAATAGAAATCAATAAACTCACAGCTTTCCTCCAGTATATCTCCAAAATCTCTAAGTAGAATTATTAAATCTCACGAAATTCCAACATGTGAAACTACTCAGCCTCATGGTCAAACTATGATATTTTTTAGCACATCGAGATGGAACATACCATATAACTAAGATTGGGATTTTTATAACGCCGAGATATTCTTTATCAGAATATTTTATTTTATCAAGGTTTTCTTGGAGTCCCCCATCCAAAGACGAGTCATGCCCACTTGAGAGCCCTCTAGTTTGGTTATTCATGAATTTTCCTATCGCAGGACCCCAGTTGCTAGCGCACGGAGAAAATATCGATCCTTAATGGTAAATTTTGTGGTTTTTCCTTTATCTCTTTTTATTCTGCATCATGATGGGTGGGTACGGTAATGTTCCCTCAAGACGTAGATGAAACCAACTTTCAACAAAGATAAAAAATGATATTTTAAATAAAGAAGGGGTGGAAATGTTGATGATGATGATTTATGAGTTATATCATTATATTTATATTGTGAATTTTATAGTATTATGTCCAATGAATATTATGTCCATTGATGGTCTTTTCTTGTGCACTAATGAAAATATATTTTCTGGATAATCTTATTATTCAATGACTGTAACATGAAAACATGTAAATCACAATGATTTTGTTGATTAAATGGATTCCTAACGAATAAGAACCCTTCTGTGATCACCATGGTTAACCAAATGGAAATATGGAACATAATGAATGGTGTTGGGTAGATCTGAAAACTTCTTTTCTCTATTTTGGTGATATGCATGGTCTTCTTGCATCATTCCTTGAGGGGTGAGGCAGATGGTAATGGAATCTATGGTTTAGGGGTTTTTTGGTTTGTGAATATGAGGCAATGTGGAGCCAATATTTTGGGACTTGGTTTGGTTCCAGTACATCGGGGGATCTCACGAATCCTTTTTGATATTTTTACATTACATGATAATAGAGTTTGAATGATTAAATATATTCTTTGAAGTTTCTTTTAGTTTTTTCATGAATTATGGTAGTTTCGGTCTAGAGACCTTTAGTGAATAGATAAATAAAATTATATAATTTGAACATAATGATGAGAATGGGTACAATGGGAATCTATTTTCTAGAAATGGGTTTTCCTTTAGTATTTGTGTACTTGTGCATGTGGGGGTAGCAGAAAAATTGGTCACATGTG
Organism: Viscum album; assembly: GCA_963277665.1. NCBI lineage: Eukaryota > Viridiplantae > Streptophyta > Magnoliopsida > Santalales > Viscaceae > Viscum > Viscum album. The sequence continues at coordinate 1,532,097,685 of OY728151.1, forward strand.
GCCTGGCTATTGGTTTTGTAACCCTTTGTATTGTTTTATTTATTATTTACATAAATGAATAAAATTTAGTTCATGGTTTTATTATATTCACCCACTCATGTCTGTACCTCATGCCAATCACCCCCATTTCATGGGTGATGGTGTTTGACCCAACATTCCAATGAGTAGATTATTATTAGATACTTTTTTCCTCCCTATCACTGGTAGCCCAAGACTCTTCGGGCTGGCTATGATGGCTAAAGTTCATTATGGACCAAGAATCATTTGGACGTGTGTGTTGTGGTGGATGGCCCATGCATGTGCTGGCAGCTTTGTTTTCCATATTTTCTTAGGACGAGGATCAGGTGTCTTTAAGAGGGGCATTGGTTGTTCTGGCACAAGTGGCATCGGGTGTGGTGGTATTTGTTGTGTCCCATGTGTTTACAGGTGTGGTTATGTTTGGTTGTAATGGAGAATAAGTTTTTTTGTTGGGGGAAGTAGTGGGACTGCATAATATGTGGTTGGGAGGGCCCATATGGTTATTGTTGTGGGTGGAAGTGGGACTACAGTGGGATCAGTGGGGGAGGTCTGATGCTTATGATGTCTTTAATAACTAGTGGGAAAGTGGGGTGAGGTACCAAAATATTTATGTGCTATTACTAATACATTACCTGACTTATGTTATTTTGGGAGTGTTCCTTGGTGAGGTAGGGTGGATCATTTTATTTCTGTGTACTTTGGTAACCTCTATTTTTCACATGGGAATTAAAATTCCTCCCCACTTGTGCATGCGGGATTTTGGTATTACCTAAAATGTATACCTATATACTCATAGTGATGTATTTAAACCAGCTCTCATCTTTCCTAGAGGACATTGACTACCATGCCATACCTCACTAGCAAGGGAATCAAGATTATCATTATTACTTATTTTCATTCATTTGGTACTTTCATATGGAGTTTCTTGTACTTTGTAGCACTTTATTATGAACATAAATTTTGAAAAAAAGGAGGGTTAGAAATAATTTATCCTTATGTATTTCCTGTTTTTTGGATAGAAATTTTTTTTCCTGATATTGTTATTAAGAAGTGTAATGACATCCATATTACGGGAGTTTCTATACCAAGGGTTCCAGCCTCCACTCTGGGGCCTATTGAAGGTGGGACTCGGGGGGGGGGGGATTGTATCTCCTCAAATTGAAGAAGGAAGTGTTTGGTAGTTTTTTGTCCATTTCCTCATCTTGGTAAATACGGGTCAAGACATATACTCCAAGATAGAGGGGGTAACATGGACCATTAAGATATCATTATTTGAACCATTAAAGAACATCATATTTAAGGTAATATTTCCCAATTCTAGTTTTGGATCTAGGAATTGAAATTACTGGGTAATGTGATATATATTATGGGAATATCAAAACTGTCTTGATGTAGGCAACATATTTGGTAGCCTAAGGATCAATCTAGTTATTCACTCATTATAAGAACATCACTACCCACAATCATGATGTTTTAGTGGTTATACATGAACTCAAAATGTTGAAGTAATACCTAATTAGGGAGAGGAACACAATATATTTGGACAATAAGATCCTAGATATATTTTTACTCAGGGGGACACGAACATTCAAGAGAGACTCTATATAGTGTATATATTGACATTAAATTTGATATTTCATACACTCTTATGAAAGGAAGTGTAGTTTTTGATGCACTGAGTAGAAAATTATTGAATCAATATGTGAATCTATTAGCTGAGGAGTGGTATATAATTATTTTTCTTGTTAAAATATTCTTGGGAGAGGAGGAATTTTGTTGATAGGTGCTCATAACATTGATAAAAGTTTATTGATATCTATATGATTTAGTAGCTCTAGGGTAAGTGATATAAACTAATCTGAAATTATTTACAAAATGCCTATATGGTGAGGAGACATTACATGAGTGGTCTATGTCACTCATTTGAACATGGTGCTTTCTTGGTAGGTTGGTTGTTCTATTATACCAGAAGAATGAATTATTAAATAGTGGGCAGAAGTCTGGTCGTTCGGTGCACCCTAGTGATACTAGGATTTATCACCAATAGAGATGTCAATAATGTTGTAAGTGGATGAGAAAATAGATTACCGATTTTTAAAAGTGTTTTACTTGTTAAATTATTAATGTTGAACTCTAAAGACCTCTTTGTTTGATACAATCATTTCCCATTATGGTTTGCAAGTTGGATAATATTTCCTTGGATTTAATTATTTCTCTTCCATATAATCCTTCTAAAATAGATTTGATTCGGGTAATTATTGATTTACTAATGAAATAAATACAATTCATAATAATAATGTAGATGATGAAGGTAGAATAGATTGGGGACATTTATGAATAGTAGATTATGAGACATCATGGGGTTACCTCATCAATTGTATCTGATAGGGATATGAGTTCCATGTATCGGTTATTCAATGGTTTTTAAGTGAAAATAGTTTATATGATTAGATTGAAAATGTATTCTCTTCCACAAATGGATGGAAAAATAGAGAGGGACGTTCGGGTTCTTAATGATATTATCAAGTCATGTGTTCTTGATTTTGGAGGATCGTGTGAAAATTCATTGGCCCTATTCATGTTTTCCTATGACAATATTTACTATAAATGGATCAAAATGGATCCCATTGAGGCTTTGTATGTATGTCCATGTTAATTCCTATTGTTCGGAGAAATATTTGGAGAAAGGAACATGGTTGGATTATGTATTGGTCAATAGATGATTGGGATTGTGTGGTTGATTCGGAGGTGATAGATCATGGAACAGAATCAAAAAAAATCTTATAAAGACTATCATAATTACCTTATTATGTATATGATTAAAGATTGAGTTTTTTATAATGATTCACCTTTTGTGGAACATCATCATTTGGGTATCCATGGTATGATGGCACAATGGTTTGGGGAAAGTTGATATCACAGGACAACAGGGAATGAATGCATATCTACTGGACATTCCATGTTGTTTTAAATCTATCCATGAAGGGTTTCACATTTACCAAATGATGAGTTATGTACTAGAACGTTATCATATGATTGGTAGAATGGATGTTGACCTTGAGACTGAATCTACATTGGTTGCATAGCTAGTGTAAATTATGGATCACTGAGAGATGTTATTTCCTAGTTTAATGATTCCTATGGTCTAGGTAATATTGAAATATTGATGGTATTTAAATGAGACATATGAGAGGGAATGTTGATGGGGGAACATTTTTCTTAAATTTTTGGGAGTCTAGTTATATTTGGGATTTTTGGGTTCATAAAGAGTTTATAGTGGGGATATTTTAACAACCCATTATGCTTTCCTGGAAGTGGACTATTTATTATTTGTTTATCAACCTTTTACAGGTATGTTTTAAAAGATTCAAATTATTATAGATAAATTGCTAAGATAAATGAAATAATCGTCTAGGATGTATGTTTATATGAATTAATTGAATCCAGGTATTACTGTGTTAAGGAATTTTAGGGATTCTTCCCATGTTTGAAGAAATCATGGAGTGGTGTTTTAGAGTTTTTCTTCTTAAAACTACATTTTTGTAGTCTGATGGGAATTTACACATGATGTAAAGGTATTACACATCTTGAAATGTTATTTGGGAATATTCCGTTGAAACATGTTTAGGGTTTGAAGGGTTTACAATCCATATTCTGGTTTCACATCATGTATTGTAAAATAGTATTTTTTTAATATTGTGGTGAATTTTTTTTTCAGCAGAACTATGATTTGTGGATTACACTATGTGTAATGGTTTTAAAAACAATGTATTCCTCGTGAGTTGGATATTTATTGGGATTCATAGTACATTTCCCATTTCGTTTATTTTAATCTCTTCTCCTTCACATATTAGTAGCTCATATAGGAGATTTTGGAGTCCATCAAATCTTCTAGATAAATTCATTTGGTGATTGATCATTGTTGCATCTATAGTGAGTTTCCCTGGGTAAGAATTACATTATCTTATTCCTTCCTTTTATCATAGAAACTATTTTGGATCAGTTTTTTATTCATATTTTTGACCGTATAGTGTTTCATATTGAACCCTTACACCATTCATTGTGTGAATTCTCTTTTTAATATCATTATCATGGTTTTCTATCATCTCTATCAAAGTAAACTAGTTTTATACCAGTTTGAAGTAGGGGTTTATATAAAATCAGTTAATTAAATGAATAATTTATTTTTCTTGGGAAATTATTTTGGGGTTTTTATTAATTTGAAGTGATGTGTGTTTTTAATGGATTGATTCGAAAGGAAAACATTTTCAAAAGGAAGGATTTATTTAAGAATAGGTTCTATTGTATTTGAAAGTGGTTTTCAAACTCTAAAGAGGACTAGATTAAATTTTTAAATGATTTAGTAAATTTGGTGAAAGGATTTGAAATTTATTTTAAAATTTGGCACATTGGGAATTTTGTGTGTGTTAGGAAAGTGACACTACTATCCTTACTGTGTTTGGTACAATAAGCTGTTAATATTTTCGATATTCATGGAATGTGGTTTTACATGATATTGAATGGAACCAACATTATGTCTGTTTGGGGACATGAGTGTGTAGTACATATATTCCCATTGGATAGCTCCAAATATTAGGTGGATTTTCATTTATTTTTATTTATCGTATTGATATATTTTTCATGTATTGTTTCACATAGGTTTTATTATGAAGTTGTATAACATAGATTCAGTTGATAGGTTATTTAATGTATATTTGTTTAAATACATAAATACTGACGCGTGGATGTGATTTCATGTTTATATCACATATAAATATCATATATGAAGTTTGATAATTTGATTTGATTTTATGAAAAACAATGGGTGAAAGATTTATGAAATCACATCATCCTTCTTCTCTCTGAGAACCCCTAGAGATTCCGTAGGTGCTGATGAAAACACTCTTGGACCCCCCCCCCCTCCTCATTCGAGGGGTGTGGTCCACCCTTATCTTCCTCTCTAAATGAACTATTTTCCACCTTTATCAGTTTTAGAATCCTTCTTCTCTATAAAAATTTCCAATGGTCTTTATTTTCGCAAACGTCCCTGATCTCTATGAAGGTTCACCTCGTCTTTCTATGTCACCATTGGAGTTCACCTATGAATCAAATCTCATCAATGTAACCATGGTGGATCAATTAGAACACCTTAGAACTTCATTATCTACATTGTATCAGTTTGTATTCAGATCATGGGGTCTTTATAATTGAGTGGATGTAGGTATTAATGACATAGGGCAAATAATGATCAGATTTTCATAATTAGAGGATATAATTTCTGCATGGTCTAAATCTCCAAAAAAATGCATTAGTTTATTCTTCTATCTTTTCCGGTGGACCGTCGAAATAAATATGAACCAGGACACCATAGTTATAATGATTTGGTTTAGTTGACCTAGTCTTCCACTATTCTTCCAAAACCCCTCTATTTTGAGGATCTATGATAACATTATAGGTCATTTAATGTGCACTCTCAAAATTTGAATGGACATAGTAAGTCATCTAATTTCCCCGACATGTTTGAGGAGGTTTGTGTTTCTATGAAAACCATGTATTGGGTATGTATAACTATTGGGGGGGAATTATATTGGAAAAACAAGTAATTAATGAATTGTGGGTTGAATTTTGTACGCCATGTGGTTGGCTTGGAAATCTGGTTACTTTCTGTAGGCACGAGCATCATTTCAGAAATGTGATGTCAACGAGGCAAAGGGATGATACCTGTAATGATTTTGTAATTTTCCATTCATGTTAATTCAGGAAGGTTATTTTGGAATGAGTACCAAATGAGGAATGAATGATTATAATGAACCCCTTGGATACTCAAGATGAGTTAGAATTGGATTTCACAAAATGTGTGGAAAGGACGATAGTGGAAAATCCTAAGGTGGGGGATGTTTTTCTAACCTAAATCATGACTTGAGAGTTTTTTTGATCGATGAAGGTAATAGTAAGAGTTGAGGAGGTGTGTGAACCAACATCAATTGATCTAGTTTTGGAGGATGTGTGCATATGGAATGGACCCCCTCTTGAGGATCTTATCAAGAAGGCCCCAAATGATGTCTTACCAGGTGATAAGTGATAAGAATTTGGTCCAGATTATCAGGTGGATAATGGAGAAAATAAATATGAATTTCATTCATTAATCTAGGAATCCATTTTTGTGTACATGAAGAGGAATAAACAAGAAATATGCAATTAACCATACCATTTCATATACTAGAGGGGACCAAGATTTATCTGAGGAAAGACTACAATTTAGAGGATGGCATAAAACTCTATGTTGTCATCGTGATAATATCATATGATATACATATTCACATCCCAAAAAATAAAAAGGGACAGGAAGGTAATTGGGATGTCGGGGATGTATTGTGTTAATTGAGGAATGAGATAAAATTTAGGAATACTACCCATAGATACAAATTTTAATAGAATATAGGTATACCTGAAAATCCAAGGAGAAAAATGGATTAACAATAATCAAAGACCAGGAATGTAAGAAATGATGGCTTATTTGAAATTGAAAAATAGAATATCAAATGAATGAGAACGGTGGTACATAAGGGAATTTTTAATGTCTAAAATAAGAATTAAATGAAAAAGGAAAAGGGAAACATCTGGTTCTTCTTTGACATTCAAATAATGAAATGAACCTAGAGCCAATCCATCTCACTCCCCCAAAGGATAAGAAGTATAGGATCCTAGAATGAGAAATATTTGTGAATGTTAATGAGGAAAAAATAACATGAATCAATAAATAAAGGTACTAATATGACACTAGGCATCAAATAGGAAAAGGTCAATGTAGAGGAATACACCCAAATATATGTAAATTCAAATACTCATTTGGAATATCTTCTAATAGATGACCAAAACAAGAAGGTACATGATCATTACTTGGGGATATATAAGGTATTTGAAACTAATTTTTTTATTATCTTGTTAATGAAATTGTAATGTCTTACTGCATATAAAATACAATGTAGAACTGCTCTAGTTTATCACATTTTTCAAAACAATTGAAAATAAATATTTTTTTTCATGAAATGGAGAATGATTTAGTAGTGAATTGGATTTATCAAAATGTTTTGGAAAAATATTTTTATTTTGAAATATAGAACTCCTGAAATTGTGATATTAGACATTGTATAAACACTATGGTGGAACACTAAAGGGATTTTTTTCTCATATCTTACATTTTCTTTTTAGAAGTTCATGATGTAGGAATATTGGATATGTAATTATAAGGGAGCCTTGTAGTATGTAGTGTTCTCATTTTTTATTTTTCTTTTGTTTGGATTGGTTTAAAGAGGAATATGGGTCTCAGTGAGACTTGTTGGACTTTTTATCTTCATACTATCTATATTACATATTTTTAAGGCATTTTATTGATTCAGTTTCATATATTTCATCTACATAGTACTTTAGTTGTAAGTCTTTTTTTGGGTATATATAAGGATTATTATGCTTTCATTAATTCCCTCGCCATGGGACATCGGCCTTGGATTTATATTTTTTTTTGATATAGTTTGGTATGTTACATTGGAAAATTTTTATTAGGGTTATTAATTCACTCATCCATAGAATTTTGATATTTGGTTTAGATATATTTCACCACATTACAAATTATTATAACTATTCAACTCATTTTTCAATTTAACAGCAAAAAATATTTATATCCTATGCTACTTATAAAATATCATTACATCAAATTTTCAAATATTCGATTAATCGTTATTTTTAATTAAAAATATTAAATGAATTATATTAAATTATAATTTTAAAAATATTTATAATTATTTTTAATAAAAATATTTTTTAATTCTTTTTTCAAAAATATCCTTTAAAATATTTCATTATTTTATTATAACTTAATAATAAATAATAAATAGTAATTTCGTATTAATTAAATTGTATATGTATAAAAATAATTAAATTTATGATATTCTCATATTAAAAAAAATCAAACCATATAAATATACACATAATGATAAGAGTTATAAAATACATTGTTTTTATAATAACACAATCAAAATTAACAATTAGAAGTCAATATAATCCTATCATATACTAACAGTAACCCATAATTCCTCTTCATATTCCCAAACAGTGAGATATAAAATGAAATTATTTTAGATAGGAAATTGAATAATAGGTATCATTTATTTTTTTCATGAGCCTAAACATATACCATATATTATTAAACTTATGTTTTACAATTTAATGCTTAGATTTGACATGTAATTAAAAAAAGACTAGTGATACTATATCAATCACAATCTCAAAAAAATGAGCCCCATATATATTCCATATAATACATCATTTCATAACTTATACATTTAACATAAATTTCATAATGTGATTAAATCTATTTATAATCAACATTTCATCAATTCTGTTAAAATTAATATATGTGCCCAATTTTAATATTAAAGACTATAAATGAACATAATATTATTTTACAAAAGTATGTATAATCCTTCATTCATATTTGAAATTATTAATCTTACTTTCATCTCAAAACTTATTCCCTACGTATATTATTTATCAGTCATTATATAATTAAATGTAAGATTATTATTTTTTCATCAGAGACTTAATAGATAGATACATCAAATAATTATTCTTTTAATTTTTTGGTATCCATTCATCACATAATTTTTTATATTTGTTATTCATAAATATTTACGATAATATCTAAATTTATATTATAATATTCACCATTTATTTAATATTTAATTTTTATTTCATCTCAAAATACCATTTTTAAAAATTTATCGAGCATATTTCCTAAGAAGACTTAATAAAAATATGTGTTCTTGTATTGTCCCCCCTTAAAAATGATTCTTATAAAACAACTCTAATTGATATTGTTTTGGTTACATTTAAATCGCAAAGAATTTAGTCTCCCATGTCCCTCCTGAAATAATAGATTTCCCCATAGAACATATACTAGTTGAGTTATCTCATTTATCATTGAACTATATCTTCAATATAATATCACCACTGGTTATTCATCATATGATATTCCATGTTCAAGTTATGAATCATCAAAATTCAGTATATGTGATTTATCTAGTATATAATTTGACAAAAGTGATATGTGGAAGACATGATGTATTTTGATGAGGTCCATTGTAAGTTCTAGTGAAAATGTTGAAGTCTCTATGTGATCAATAATATCTAAAGAGATGATATTTCTATTGATATTCATTCTATTATACTCAATTCACATAATAATATTTTATATGGACATTATAAAGGTTATGTTGTCTACAACTTTTAACTGCATTTATAAATGATTATAATTTGATTATATCATCCTTAAACTATCTAATACATAATTAAGTAATTTATTATATTGATCCTCCATGAAATCATCATAGTAATGATCCATTTCGAAAAAATCATTATATAATTTCATCTATAAGTGTTAGTGTTATTTATTAATTTCCATATATAGAATTATATGGTTCAATTTCAATATACGATATGATTTTTTTATATAAGAGAATTTTACCAACAGTTGATATTCATCCAAATCATCCATGAAATATATCTAATAAAATCAAAACATTTCATTAATTTTACAAATGGTCTGTTAAAACTTATAATCCACTTAATAATGAACATCACTATAAATTTTAAATTATGAACATCAATCTGTTAGATTAATTCTCGTAATCATTTATGTGAATCATGAATCTAAAATATGTAAAAATTAACATGGTTATCTATAAATAATTATCACATAATTTATAAATATCAATGCAAGATGATTAATTTATAAATCCTCTAAAATAATAATGTAGTTCTTGAAATTTTTGTGGGAATCGACTAAAACCCAACTGTAATTGTTTCCATTAGTTGTACCGTAGGTAAGAATATTGACATTCTTTATGATGCTATTATATTTCCATTCAACAATAGGTAATGGTTCTATCATCAATTTAGAATATATTAATTAATTATTAATTTAATGGAAATCAATGAATTATAATGTATACTCAATAACCCTTAGATAATATTTTCCCAAAAGAAGTGATCCATCACATGTCAACACATATTTATACATATTGGGTGTATATATATTGATGAGCTCTGTGAATCATTGATAATTTCAATGGTATGTCCCGAAATGGATGTGACATATATTCATGTTTTAAATCTTGTTACAACTTCTTTTTAAATGGTTATTTTTTCCCACAATTTTTTTCCCTTTATATAATGATTTTTAACTCTTTGATCATCATATTGTTGGTTGGTTGGGAAAACATACAGAATAGTTGGGATTTCATCACTTATCTTATTATTTTTCAGTTCATACTTTTCATAAATATATAGACTACGTCCCTTAAAATGAAAAAACGAAATATGTTAAAGAGGCATTTTCTAATAAAAAACAATTAACTATGTTTGACTTTAAAAATAGTATAATGTATATAGAATTCATAATCCTTTTATGACACTAACAATCATTGATAGCATTTTCTCCATTATTATATGAAAATATATACATTAAGCACTTGTGATTAGTATATATATCACACATCACAACAAATAGATAATTTTTACAAATAATAAATGTAAATATTTAATATAGAAACTATAAATAATTAATCTGATAAATTATATCATGGAATTTTCATTGAAATTATTTAAAGGAAATCAGCATTACACATTCATAAGAACCTAACATAATCATTTTAAATGTTATCTTATATCTAACCCATTATTTTTATATAGTGATTATTGTGATGTGTTAGGAGAAACATATTCTTAATATAAAGTTTATACTTCTTCACATGATTGGACAACAGAAACATAAATCCATTCTAAGAAGATGAGGTAAGATGTCTTAAACATTTTTGGATGTTTTTTTAAAAGAACTAGTAATATCCATTCAATTAATGATAAATGATGATCATTATTATATATATATTTATTAATATGTTTGATAATTCATATATTTCACGTAATATTATTTATATTTACCCATACATGAGATTAAATAATCATTTAAAGACCATATTTATAACCAAATACAATCATTTTGAAGTTGGCATTAAATTTTGTAACATCCTATATTTTTAGCGAAGTACTTTTTCTTTTAAATTCATTAAAACAACACTGAGTTTTCTCTTTCTTAATATACAATGGTGACTTGGCCCTTGGCATGGTAAACTAGCTTCTGGAATGTTATTTTTTATGTGTTCTAGGTCTCAGATGCATACCAAATACATGAAATTTATTTAAAAATATAGCATGTATTAAATACTAAATGTGTATCAATATGGCCTGACCCCATTAATGACATGTAGAGGCATTTCCCTGGGAGGGAAAGGCCAAAAAATTACACAATATATAATACTCATACAAACCATGTACATCTCTGGGAATGTTTTTCAATGGACATAGTGTCATTTTAATAGATCCTTTCATTTCTCGAACCCAAAAGAGGAGCTGCATGAGTGACTTACACCATTCGTAAGCTAGGTTCGACTAGATATACTCTCTCTAAGATCCCTTTTCTATTTTTTATGGTGCATTAGATCCATGATGGTATGATCATTGAATTTATTCTGTCCAAATTTTATTTTCTCTCACTATCTTTTGCAGTAATATTGGTGTGACATGATCTTCCCTATTTTTAGGGATTCACTTTCTTCTGATATCTCTCATTCTAGCCATATTAAGTTGCAGAAATTGGATAACGATAGTTCTATTGTGTTAAGGTAGTTGTATTATCATCATTCCCAATGTTTAATTCCATTTATATCATGATCCGTTGTGTCATTAACAATAAACTCCACATGACAAAACTAAAATGTTTAATTAATATATTTGAACGATGATCCATTCACAATATATTCCAAACTAGAATCGAGTTATCCTTTTGTTTAGTGTAATAAATGTGAAACACCCCATTGGTTTTCCTTTACATAAATTCAAATATTCTCTTTTTTTATAAAATTTTTAATCAACTTCTTATTTGTGTATTGCATATAAAAAATATTATAAAATTATCAATCAATGGGCGATGTGTTAGGGACCACACTTTTTATATTGTTTAATTTATTGAATTAAACAAACTCGATAACCTAAAATAAAATTTTATTAAAAAAATTCCATGTCAAATGGTTTAATTGTGATATCTAATCCATACCTCATATCAAATATGTGAGAAATAGCTGGATAAATTTTGGATTCCTTTGATGGTGGTGTCGAGCATTGTAATTATATTTTGTAAATGGTATTTATATACATCGAGAGAGATACATAGTATTCCATTGATGGGATAATTATAAATTTGACTTACCATCATGCCAGATATATTAGTTCATTATTGTAGACACCATTGATGGGATTGCTGGCTAGAGGGTCAGATCAGGTAAGGACTGATACATAGTCTCATATCTGAGATACCAGGGATGATCTCAAAGGGTTGATTTCATGCCATCCAGAGTATGTTAATAGGGATTAAATTTATGTATTTCCTTTTAATGAATCTTTAGATAATTTTATTTTTATAGTGAATTAGGATATATACATGGGATTCCTTCTAGATGTCCATTTAGTGGCTCTAGTTTCCTTTTCATAAATTATAAATATGGATTTTAAATTATTGATTTAGAAAGTGCAAATGAAATTACAAGGATGCATCTTCCAAGACAAATTACATTCATGGTGATGGTCATTAATTTTTATACTTAAATAAAAATATCCATTTTTACACAACATTATTCTCGTAAAATTTAACAATGGTTCTGAAGAATTTGGAATAGGATGAATTATGTAGTGTAGGTCGGGTATAGAGGATGAGCCTGAACCAACATGTTTCATTTATTATTTTCATTCCATTTATTGTAATTGAATCGTTGGAGATTTTATATGCACAAATAGATTTATCATGACACTGATGGAGCAATAATAATGAGTATATCTCACACCCTAGTTGGGCCAACCATGGTACCCATGAATATATCAATATTTTAGGTATAGATAATGTTATGTAGAAATATTCTAATGCTTAATTCTGAGTTCTAGGATAGAGTAAATGTGTGTATTATTGAGTCTATACTCATGATTCAATTAGTGGTAGTTTATTTCCAATTTTTTACATCCATAGAGAATGTTGTTTATTACTGTTCATCTATATCTCATGTATCTATTTTCCTATAGATACAAAACATCACCATCATTATTTTTCTATTTATGACTAAAATTAAACATGATTATTTATCTGTATGTTTTAATATTCTTTAATGCATATTATTGATTTTTTTTCTAATAATTATCACTTATATAATAAGACAATGCTATACTCGGACTCATGAGGGAACAATCTCCCCATTGACAAATCATTTACCTCACTTTTAGTCAGAATCCTCTGGTATATGTGGTGGCATGATTGAGAACTTGTGTCGAACCTTATTGGGGAGTTGATTAGTGGAATCTAGAGAGTGATTATACATTGTGGTATTAGAGTTAACAATCACCGTTTTGTATTTTGTTTGGTTTTTGAGAGGATACTAGGATGTGATGGAATTTGGTAATCACCATGTTATCTGGAGTAACTAAAACAGGTATAGTGGAAACCCTAAATTACCATAGGGGGTTATTTTTTTTCAAATTATTCCTATTGTGATTGATTTTATTTGACCATAAGGTGAAGACAATTTTATATAAAATATTTTTACTATTGTTATTATTACTCTGGATTTTTATAACATTATCCTATTACATCAAGCAATTGTAAAATCATGCATCACACTAGGCTATCAAGGACATAAATTTCAGGCATTATATGGTTCAATATTTAGATTTCAATGCACATTGTCAATATTTTAGGTTGGTTTAGTGATTTCATTGATTTTTATGTGTTTTTATGTGTTAGTGTTTCTTCAAGGGATGTCATAATTGGATTTATTAACGTACCTACATAAATCTAAACCATGGTTTCCCACATTGATTGAAGATGAAACCATAATTTACCAATCATTCCACATTTTATCAATGAACCACTGGTTTTTATGGTATGAACATTAGTTGATTTGATTTATGAATTCCAATGTAATTTTTGGAAAATTTAATTCTATAAATTTTTAATGGTATTTTAACCGATCAAATCACTATAAATTTCCTGTTACATCCTGATATAGTTTTTAAAGGCTAGGTCTCATTTATGTGGCCTGAAAATTGAAATTTATAAACAATATGAGCCATATTGATTCGAAATGGTGATATATTTAATTATATTTAGATTTTTATAATCATAAAAATAACAATTAACCTTAATAAATTAATTTTTTAAAATGTAATTGTCACCAAAAATGGGGATTCCAATTTCAAGGTAATGGGAGTTTTCCCCCATACTATTTAATTGAAACTCCATAATCCAGAACATTTTTTATGTTGATTGAAACCTTGACTATAACCTTACCATAACAGTAGTTAGTATGAAGGGCCCGTTAAGACCCATATGATCATCCTCATCACCTATACCTGAATTTAGGATCAGTCATAGGGGTGTGACTATTTATTTGAATGTTGTGTACCATTCAATTCATATTTATATTTATTCTAATACTTTATTGTAAAATATTATTGAAGGCATACACCTAGAAATTGTAGAAATATTCCACTTCAACACCCTTGAGTTGTATTACATGAGGGTGGAGGTGACCATAAGATGGAGGTAGTAGGAACTGACACACCAGTTCAACCACCTATATTGTCAGCTAGATGATCTATCATTGATCATTTACTAGGAAACGATACCAAATTTAGAGAATGTTTTTATCACATTATGTAGTCAATATAGGGTGCTCCTCGACCTGCCCCTATAATTAATGAGATGACTTGAGAATTCCCAGAGAAACATCCTACAAAATTCTATGGAGGTCGTGTACCTCAAGCTACTGAGTCTTAGATAGAGGACATGCTTTTAATATTTGATATTATAGATACAAATCTATAGTTTATGTTCAACATCACTACATACATACTACGTGATTATGATAAATTTTTGTGGGATGTCATCACCCAAGCTGGGTGTCTTCAGGGAATGGCCTAGAATAGATTTAAAATAGCCTATTCTGATTAATTATTCGACCATATGTTGAGGTAAGACCATGATCAAGAGTTTATGAACCTTCATCTATGTTTTATGTCTATTATGGAAAAATATGATCATTTCACCAAGCCCCAAAACTTTTTGATGACTCTAACTAGAAATGGGATTAACACTATGAGTGATCATAATGATTGGATTTTGTACATCGTCCAATTACACTTAAATTTTTTCCAACCAATAATTATTAATAAAATAGTATATAAAATCCACATCACAGAGTGGATGTTTAGGGGAGGTGGAAATGTGAGCCAAGACTAAACTGTTTCAAAACTAAGAGATATTATATCTACAGAAAGGAGGAAATGTTCTGAGGGTGAACATGGGGGATGATACAGCCATATGAAACACATTTGAATCTATGTAGTGTGACACTATTGGATAGGTCATAATAATCAAATGGGTACATGTAACACAATCGAGTGCCAAGATTTTAGTGGGATGGGTCACCTATAGCAGTTCAACCAAACATTCCATCCCTTTTCTAGTGAGAAGGGATCTCTGCTGATACCCCATTTAGGTACAAGTACAATAGATCAATTTTATGTTTGTATATGTTATAATACAGACTAATCATGACAAGGATTTAGTCCCGAATGAGGTGTTCAACCATCTGAGGTTCAACCCTAGAAGAGCGAACATGTCCCAGTTAGGCACATTTTATCTCTGGACCATGGATAGGGTAATATATATATAGTACAACCTACACATGAGGAGTACAGTCCATGTACATCTATAGTACAATCATATATTTTGGTAGCCTCAACATTGTTTTATTTCCTATTGGATACATGTTCATCTTACTCTATTATATCTACTATAATTAGGCAATGTATGGGCCTAGAGAGAGAGAGAGTACATTTGTTTTAGTAGGACTCTACACTCACTATTTGGGGCCATATCATTTAATTTAGGTTTTTTCATGGAGGTCCCCACTTAGATTAATAGGTAACGTTTCATATGGTATTTCATTGTTCTTGAGATTAATTCGTTTGATATCATTCTCATAAAAGAATATAATGTCCCTTATCATTCCCATGTTGATTTCTATTTATATTGGGTGTCTCATACATCACATAAGTTTAGTGATTAAATTCATTAGGTAATTATGGATATCCATGCAAGTTGAGTTTTACCCACATATAACAAGTTGGGTAGAGTGATAACTAATATTGTTAGTCTATTTATGAGCGATTAGGGAATGAATCTCATAAAGTTCCCTTATATGGTGGATTGTTATAGAGCTATATTTTATGATGATTTTTTATTGATAACCTTCAATGAAAGAGGTGTATTTCACCATGAATCTTGTTTTAGGTTCATAATCGGTGTCCATTCCTCTATATATGATTCCACTTAAAGAGATTCCTGAACATAAGACGTAATTTAATGATCCAGAGGGAAACAAATTTTATCCATCCAAGCACTTCACTAGGGGGTTTACATATCCTTTTATCTATGACGGATGATGGTTCCATTGGATTGAATGTGGAATAAATACAGTTGAACTAGCCTATTATGTAGAAATGATATCCACTTACTCTTATAGGAGAAATATTCAACCTACTTTATGATGTGCCAGTTTTCACTAAGGTCGATTTAAGGTCAGACTACCATCAGGTGCATGTGAGAGCATCAGTCAAACAATATACAATGTTCTAGAGTGGGTATAGCATGTATGAGTATATGGTTATTTCATTCATCCTCACAAAGTCAATGTAAATTCTCATGGATTTAATCAATTAGGATTTCTAAAAATATTTGTATTCTTTTTCAGTAGTCCTTGTAAAAGACATATTGGTGTATTCATGCACCATCCATGACAATGTCAGCCATATTAAAACCATTTTAATACACTGAGAGACAACCATAAATTTTAGAATCATAGAAAATTCCAATTTTCAATTGATAATTTTCACTTCATGGGTAATTTTTTTTATAGGGATGAGTATTTATTGACGTTGATAAGGTGAGGGTCATGGTTTCTTATGACCATCCCAATAATGTATTTGGAATTCATAGTTTCATGGGGCTACACAAATATAATTGTTGATTCATTCCGGAGTTCATACACCTATATATTCATCTTCCGGGATTCAATAAGAAGGGTGTGAAATTTGTATTCACTAAATAATGTGATATAAAATTTTAGCAGTAGAAATAAAGACTAACATTAGCTATGATTTTGATTTATCCATATATGACTGAATCTATACTTATAACTATGATGTTTCAGGTATCCATCTCTGAAAAGTTTTGATGTAGGTTTACTAGGTTGTATCGTACAGGTCTCACAAGGTGATACCTCAGGAAAATTATTTCCATGTGCATGAACTCAATATACTAGTTGTGGTTCATATCATATGATGTCGGCGGAATTACTTATAGTGAGTGGAATTAATTTATAACATGTATTAGAAATGTCTCAAATACATATCCATGAAATAACACTTGAATTTGATGCAGCAAAAGATGGTATAATAGAAACAGTCATTAAATTTGTATCTTCCTTATACACCCTGAATGGTTAATTCAATAGTATATTCCTTTTGATAGAATACTCAAAACATTGTAATCCAAAAGTCTATGAATGAGTGGAATATGATGGATTTGTTTTTTAAAATGAACCTATGTGTTCTGGAACAACACTTTCAAACTATTTTGGAAAAATTATTAATGTCATCCTCCATTCTAGAATGGGTAAAGATGAGAAAGCTATCAAATCACGAGGGAATCATCCTTAGGGAATTTTATTTGGTTAGAACCTTCAATTTTGTAAGGTTGTATGTAAGAATGAAATCCCACACTTATGAGGCAGTGTGTGGGTGTTTTCTAAAATGCATGATTATTTAATGTGATAATATCTTGCCTCTGTTTGGGTGGTTCACCCTGGGCTGGACATGATGTTCGGAGGAATTCATTGATTGTATTTTTGTCCTGGTATGACGAGGAAGATTTTGGGTTTCTTCACAAGGTGTTCCACCTTTCATAAGCTAAAGGCGGAGCACTCGTGACCCTCTATACTTATATATCCTCTATATATTCCTGATTAGAATAGAATGAAACCACTATTTATTTTTATGGGATATCGAAGATCTCCTCAAGGAAAATGTGTTGAATGTGTGATAATCAATACGTTGACTTAGGTCACACACTTTCTATCAATCATTGAACTTCTCTGTTGACTGTATCTAAATTCATTATATTTGGGAGATTTAATTCATTCATGGCCTTCCACATTCTATAATATCAATATGAGAATCATGGATTATGTCAGGGCTCTTATAGGGGATATATAAGGAACTATGTTCATCAGTTCTCCTTGGTAAAATGTATCACGTCATACTAATGGGTTGTCTGCACAGATGATACGGGTGTTAAAGGACATGATATAGGTATGTTTCCTTGACATCAAAGGTTCATGGGAAAATAATATACCTATAATAGTATTTTTCCTATAATAAAATATTTTATGAAATGATTCATATGGCTGCATACGGTTCCCTTTTCAGCAGGTCATGTCATTCCCCTCTATGATGGTTTGACGATGGTGAAGCAGCATTACTATGACATCATCTTGTTTAGGAGAAATTATAGAAAGTGCATGAATTTATATGTGTATTGCTACAGATCAGTCTAGTAAGAACCATTATAATGATCATCATGGTTGACCTCCGTAGATCATGATGGGACGTCGAGTCTTTCGATGAGTATCTCTTAGACCTAGTTATTGATGGATACAGATATTGGTTAGGATATTAACTCACATTTTCGGGCCACTAGAAATAGTTTTGAGAGTCTCACCCATAGCATATGGTTTTAGTTACCTCAGAGGTATCAATCCATGAACGACCTCTTCTATGTATCATTGCTTCATCAGTATCATGATGACACATCTCATTCATTTGACCTCGTTGATTTTTAGTGGGCTACAAATGTGTCCATTGAGTTTCATATAATGTGTATCACTGATAATATCATGAGGTATGTATGTGGATGGAGTGTTCTAATGATACAGTGATATTGAAGAACAACCATTTATAGGAAAAGACATGGGGGGAGTGATGGTGATGTACGTGCATAGTGGTTGTAATATTTCACATATGGTCATTTTTTACACTCAGAAGGGAAATTTGAGGATGAGTTTTTTTAAGGAGGGGAGGTTGTAACATTTCATATTTTAATAGAGTTTTATATTCATTTAAATTCGGTAAAATATAATTTTGTTTTCTCTTTCAGCATAGATAAAGTGACCAATCCTTTGGGTTGTTCAGTTAAATTTTAGAAAGGAAGTTGCAGCTAGGCTGTAGCTTGAATTTAGACCAAATACGCGGTGTTTATTTAATACCTAACATGTATTCCGATGGCTAAACTGCTTTCACAATATGTAGATGATTTTCTATATTGGGGAATGCCTAAAAATTACACAACATGTAATGATCTTACAGATTTTTAATGTTAAGGAATGTATATTTTCCAATATGTAGTGGACCATTCTAACAGATCCATTTCCATATCCTATATAAAAGAGGTTCCTCATGAGCAACCTCATCCAATACAATTCTAGGATCAACCAGATCTCCTCTATTTGAGCATTGTTTGCATCACAACTAGGTGCATTGGATCCACAATATTAATCAACTCATTCATCTTCCTTCAATACATAGATTCTCTCAAAATACTTTGTTCTATACTGGATATGCCATATTTTTAGGGTCCATTCTCATTTTTAAGATTCCACATATTTTAAATTGATTTAGTGGAGGCATTTTATGAAGATACTTTTATAGGGATATGGTAGGTGGTAGTGATTCATTAAAAAAATTTCTTTTAATTTATATCAGGTGTTGTTTTTCCTTACAACATACATTCCCTGTGAGACCCTTATAATGATTAAGGAATTAATTTGAATGGTTCTCTATAACCTATATGGCCCCAACTATCCCTGATTCAATCCTTTGGTTGGTTTCCATGAAATTAGCCACCCTATGGGTGTTCCATTCCTAAAAATCCTATATTCCCCATTTCTATAAATATTATAATCACCTATTGAAGTTATTATTCCTTGTAAAAGATTAAATGAAATTGTGAATTGATGAGACAATAGTTAGGATGCATGATTGAGCCCTAGTAGAATTGATGGAATTAATAAAATCCAAATTAATTTAAATAATTTAATTTCAAATCCCTTCAGAATAGAGGAAATGTTATAGAAAAGTCATACCTAAAATTAGTGATGATATCAATACACGGATCGTTATCCAATTCCATGGGTGGGATCTTCAATCTATTTAATTAGAATTATTAATTTGGTTATATATTTTCCAATGGAGATTATATGTATGTATGTGATTGGAAAATCATGTGTTTTTCTTACCTCCATGGGAACAATATGGGTCCCCATTAGGAGACATCATGGATGACCACATTGACAAGATGGTCAGACTAGATCATGAGTTATACTTGATCCCTTGATGAAATAGTTGGGATGGGATTAGAGGGTTGATTTCACTCCATGCCGAGAGTTATAGTTGGGATTCCATATTAGGATTGCCTTCGATTGACTCTTTCGTTATTGGAATTTTTACAATTCCCATGGAATGATACATAGAATTCCAAATGGATCTCATTGATGGGTAGAGGGTGCCTCTTCTTATATTAAAAATAATGATTTTAAATCAAATAATATTAATTTTATAATTAAATTCAAGGATGTGTCTTCCAATTGAAATCACATGAATATGGAAGTTCCACTATTTTTATACTTAAATGAAAAAAAAACCTTCCTAATATAAATAATACTTTTATAGGTTCACCATGGTTCAAAGGCAATTGACCTAGGTCAATGTATGTAGTGTCAAATAGGTACCTGGATAAACCTGTACTAAAATGCTATTTTTTCCATGCATTTATTATTATTATCATAACGATCATTTTATAAGAACAATTAGATTTATCTAGACACCATTGGAGGTTGCCTACTATGTATATCTCAAACCCTTATTGTTCCTAACTTATTACCTAAGAAGACATCACGATTCTAGTATAGACAAAGGGAAGTAGTTATCTTCTGATACTTGATTCTGAGTTCTAGTATGGAGTACATGTGAAAATGACTGAGCCTTTTATCATTATTTTAGTAGTGGTAGTAGTTTTACATTTTTTTATCACATGTGGTCTACGCATTCTACCATGTATCATTTTTATCTATTTATTTATAGCTATATGACCTTATCATCATTATTTTATCTATTTATGACTCACCTTTCACATGACTATTTAACTGCATGATTTATTATTAAACCACTAATTATTGTTCATTCTATTTGTGTTTCTTGTCACATTTATATTAAAATTATGATAAATTATTACTTATGAGGTAATAGTCTCCACACTTACACACCCTAGGATCTTGATACTTATTAGATGCCTCTAACGTATAAGGGGCGTTCATGATGTTGTGTGTCCAATACTCATGGTGCACCACTATGTGGCCTATGTGGTTGGACAACACCAATTTTTTCTATAGTGTACATTATCACTATCATAAAATTACTTATAATAATACATATGATTATAATAATAAATATAAATATTATCTAACATGAAACATAAGTTAAAATTTAACATAACATATTCCATCACATAGGAAAAAACCATAATGAAAAAAATAAATGAATAAATTACTAAATAACATGGAAACTTATTGAAATTTCAATATAAATAATGTAATACATATAGATATCAAAAATTGGGTTCTTGAAGAAAAAATGAACCAGACCACCCCTAGTTTTAGGGGAATTAACTGATATATATGATACAGTGACAACCACTATTTGTGAGGGTTTATCATTGTGGAATGAATTTAGAACGTAGAATTTTTAAATGAGTTAATTGAAAAATCAATTTAGAATCATTAATGACCCACCCATGTATGATGTGTTTCAAATATATATTGTACAAATTTCAAACAAGGAAACTAAAATGCACCATTGCATATAAATAAACTACAAATATTATGAATTTAACCATAGATAAAACAAATAACATAAAATAAAATTATATTACAAACCAATATATATACATAACCAAATAGACCTAAACATAAATAAACAAATATTTAAATTATCTAAATAAATTTAATTACCAAAAAAGGCCTCTCATGATGAAATCCACATGTAAAATTTATCACTAAACTCCTTTTATGTATCAAGCTTGCCTATAATGAATCCAAAAGATATCATTAAAACTTGTGATGCTTAAAATAAATCATTTAACTATTAATGTACATTAATGACAACTAATATGGTGTGAGTAAAAAGATTAAATATGCCAATATTATTTAGTGTTTTCAAACTCTAAATTCTGGTTTTTCTTTTACATGAAATAGTATGTGTTTATAATTATTATTATGAAAATTTCTATTAATCAATATGTTTTTGTGTTTATGGGAATTTTTGTGGGACTTTTTATTTTTTAGGATATCTTCTAGACCACATGTGTGTAATAAGTCCTCTCCCTTGTCCATGGGGGCACTGTCATATTTTTCAAGCCTCACTTTACCAACATCAACAATGGCATTCCACCTCTATAGCTTCATGTTGTTCATTGATGAGCCTCCATCTAATGAATCTAGTTTTTATATTTTGTGTTTCTCGATCATACTATGTACTTCATACCATATTCACTATTCCTAACACATGTCCCTGATATCTCTTGGTTTGTTTCACCCGCTCAGCTTCGACATCATTCCACACTCCCTTAGTCGTTCATGTGTCTCCTCATCTTCTGTGGTTTACTGTTTTTCAGATCGACTTGGCCATGAAATTATTACATCCCACATATCTCTATTATATAATTATGTTTGATGTTCCTTTTTAAAGTCTAATCTAGTGTGAGATGAGAATAAAATAAGTGAAGGTAGGAGCCTTCGTGTACCACATCCTTGATGCCTCTACACCCCTATTCCGGTGACTTTTTCTAGTGGAGAGTTCGTGACTAAGAAAATTCTTTATGGTAAATTTATTTTTCATGATCATTTTAACTAGGTGGATCCACATCCTCTTTAAAGCATCATGTATTTAAATCTATAGCATTATTTTATTCGGATTTTCTGTAGTTTGATCATGTTTTATTTAGTGTCTGGTTCTCTATGTTCTATGTGTGTGTTCATCTGATTGAAGGGATCATATTTCCATCATTGATATATACATCATGAGTGTATCATGGGGTAATTAAGTACTTGTGCATAGAATATCTTATCTTTTCAATCTGTGTGGTACTATTTCATCTGGTATTCTCTTTTTTTGTGATCTACTTTTCCTTTTTTGATAATAAAATTAATATGTGGTTGACTTTATTCCATGGAGTAGGACGAAAATCGCTAAACCATGTAAATTAATATGTTCATATTTACATTTATTCCTTTTATTTTTCCATTATATCATCTTTTCTAAAAAAGATTCCATTAATATTTCTATTTACATTGAATGAATTATGTAAATTTACATAATACACTAACAAGTGGTATCAGATCATGTAATAGATTCTACCAAGATTGTTAAATTTTATTTTTAAATTAATGATGATAAAACTGATTTAAATTTTGTGAGAGATAAAATCTATTCTTTATTGGTCTATAATGGTCATAAAGATAATTTTCATGGTAATAAAAAACTTATTGTGAACATTACCTTTGATAGTGAATCCACTACTTCGTATGATGTTGTGGAAACTATTGTACTCGAAAGGGCATGTTTTAAACTTCTGTTAACCATAGGAGATAATGTGTTACATGGAGTTTCATGTGAAACTACATCATTTCCTATTTGTGTTAAACATGAACATTTACATTTGAAAAAGGCTTTTCATAGGTGTCTGTTTAAAAAGATGAATTTAAATAATTTTATGATGGAAACAATTTTGCGTGAGTCCATTTTGATGAGATCAATAAGGTTTTCATTTATTTAGCTAATATTGACATAGAGGATAAAGATGAAGATCGGTATTTTATTTTATAGAATTCTCTTAATGGTTCTTTTAATTCATTAAAGGATTCCATGATGTTTGGTATGGATTCCATTATCTCATAGAGAGATATGTTTTCTATTTTATCTCATGATCTTAAAAAATTAATTTAAAGGAGGAGTTATTTAGTGTTAAGAGTGAAACATATATTTTTTATACTAAGCATCCTATGAAAAATATTGGAATGAATGATAAGATTAGTTTTAATGGATTCTAGAGTTTTTACTGTTCTAATACCAACCTCATAAAAAGATAATGTTCTAACGTAATGAACAGAGACAGTATATCCCAAGAAAATGTGTTCTGTCTGGGTTATGACACTAAGGTTGTATTTTAGTAGTTTGTAGACCCATCATTTGCTCTTGGAAAGGTTCTTTGTTGTTTTTTTGTTGTGATCATAAGACTGGCCTCACATTTCATTATGGGGGAACACTATTGGGAAACATGGTTTTGTGTGGACTAGTCTATGTTGATAGGGATTATGTAGTGATTTTACATTATTTTACATCATTTTTGGTTTGTGGGATTTTCTAAATTACATTTGTTACTATGGAATTGTGAGCTTTTATTATTATTCACATTTTATTTTTTTTACGCTCTAGAATGGTTGTTTTATTTTTCTAGAATTTTAATGCTTTAGAGTTCATTGTTTGGATGAAACAATGGTAAAATGGGTAAGATTTGGTTAATTTAGTTATATAGATAGTTTAATTTTTAATCATGTTATAAAAATCAAGTAATATATATTTAGTTTGGGTTGATCATTATCCACTATAAGTACATTATATGTTGTTTTCACATGGGAATAGTAATTTTAGACTTAGGGATTTCATTTTAAGAAAATATATCCACACTACTGATAGGATATGTATGGTTAGGTTGTAAGAACACCCTAATAGTGTGTTTTTTAATTATATGATGGTTGAGAGTTGTTCTTAATGATTTTAAAAATTAAAATTCTTGTTTTTATTTTCAAGTAATTATTATTTAATAAATTTTATTATTAACAAAATTTTATTATTATTTTGGTTATAGTGTTGTTCTACCTGCGTTTGGGCCTTTCTGCTTGTTGGGATCTATGCTCGAATGCTTGTGTGTTGTTAGGTGTGCACCTAGTCTATGGGGCTTTGGTATATTTTACCATTCTCACGTTACCTATTTTCATAATGGAAATCCACATATGATTATTTATTCTAGTCGTTGATGAGAAACCATTTGATGGATCTATATTGTTGGTCTATGTGTCTTGGGGATCATATCTATTTTCACATTTTATCCCCTTATCTGCTTCTTGACATAGATATATGATGATCTATATCACCTAATCAGCTTCATGACCCTTCCAATCACTATTAATCATCGGGGAGTCAAATTGTCTATTTCACTTGATAGTCTATCACGTCGCCTTTGCTGTGACATTATTACAATCCACAGAAATTGCATATATTAGGATGTTTCTTCTTCATTGTCTACATCTGAACATTAGTACATTGAGAAATAACTGATAGAAATGTGAATCCTCAGTAGAAATCTACATCAACAACCTTACTCCCATTTTCTAGTTATGTTATCTGGTGGAGATTTCATGAATCATGAGATCAATCTGTTCTATTTCTTGTTCATGATAATCTAATCTAGTCAGACCTGTATCATTTTTGGAGCATCTGGTTTCGTAATATTTGGCCTTCTTTTCATCATATTTTGTGATGTTTAATATTTTTTATTTTCAATTATTTTTTTATTTCTAGGGTTTCATGTGTGAGTCTATCTAGATTGATGGATAATGTTGTTATATCCGTGAAATACATCACCACTGGATCTTGGGGTGGTGAGGCCCCTTTGTTTGGATTGTTTCTTCGGACTACTTGCATGAGTTAATTTCATTTGGACTCCTTTTTTGGTATTTTCTCACCTTTTCCTTTTTCGAAATAAAATTTATCTATGGTGGTGTTCATTCTGTCGAGTAGGAACAAAATTTCTGAACCATGTAAATTTCTATATTCATCTTTTTATTACAAAATTTTCCTTTTCCATTCTCTTGGAATTTCTAAAAAACTATTCATAAATTATTTTTTTTTACTTAAAATGAATTCTGTGGAAGTAACATTAATACAAAACTACCACAAGATATTGGTCCCCAATAAATCAAATTCTATTAATTTTATATATAACAATATGATTCTACACATTTAAATTTAAAAAAAAATTATTGAGGAAAGTTAAAACATGCCAAATACATGAAATCATGTAATTCACAAATCAATAATATCCATAATGTAATTTCCATTACAAAAATATAGTACGTAATTGTGTATAAAAATAAATAGACATTTTCACCACTCAATTATATAACTTAAATTTTAATAAATAATCAAAATTTACTAGTTTAATGTGATACTTGATAGATTGAAATGAAATTCCAATAAATACACCACAATAAATGTCCATGTCCCATTAAAATTGATCAATAAAAGTCTAAAAGATATTTCCATTTAAATATAGTACTCAAAATTTCCCCCCAATCCTTATATTTATGAATTTTATCATATAATAGAGAACCATTCATTCCCATTATTTCAATATAATATTATGTATTGTGATTCTCTCATTAACATCACTCTCTAAAATAGGATCATGATAGTTTGTCTTTGGAAAATTCTGTTTTCTCATCATGAAATTAAAATTTCATACATAAAGCCTTTTAGAGACTTCCATTAATTTCAGTATAATAATATTATCATCCACCGACTCCACCTTGTAGTGTGGAGTCAATTATATTTCATGTTCATATAGCTTTTCATTTATTCCCTCATATATAACTATTTTTAATTTTCATTGACTAATATGATTTTTAAATATATATATATATATATTTCCACTAGCTTGTTTGGAAATTCATGGAGTCATTAATTTTAAACTATTGTTATAGTATAAAATGATATAATGTTCTGTAAATATTTTTGAAATATTAATTCCATTTAAATTATTATTATAATTTAGGTAATGTGATTTTTTTCATTTTTTTCATGATTTAGGTCTCTATATTTTTATGAATAAGAGATTTATTTTTGATTATTTCGGATGATTTGTGTTTTCTAAAAACAAGTTATTCTATAATTTTTATGTTATATGTAAAATATATTGTGATATTTTATTATTTAAAAACTACTATAGGGGGTATCTAATTTGATAAAGTAAATAATATTTAAAAATGTTGTCATCAATTCCTTGAATAAATCCTTAAAGCACCGGAGAAAAAAATCAGTGCTAGTCAAGTATGAAGATTAAACTTTTACTACCATGAATGGATAATCTAAGCCTTCACTAATATCTAAAAAACACGACTTTATGCCCCTTGTTGAAAACAATAATCATTGGTGGAAGGGGCTGGCCAATCATTATTTGGAGTTCTGGAATGAGTCGGCCAAAGATTACTATAGATGATTGTTGGGTAAAAAAGATGTATTGGTGTCATGTAATGGTAAAAATATGATATCACTTAGGGAAGATAAATAAAAATAAGTCTTAATAATTATATCTATTTCCTAAAATTTGGACTTTTGAAATTAATTTCCCATTATCATAATACTTGTGTCCAATTTCACAATACATCCATTTTTCATGTCAAGAGGAATTTCGAATTATCACCCCATAATAATGGTGATCATGGGTATTTCATGGAAATGAAATCTGAAGGGGATTCTAATATTTTTATAGGGGTTCATATATTTTATCTAGGACTTCATTCAGGATTTTTGTACCATTCTAAAGAGAGAACCATGTGGATGAACCAAATATTCAATACTTTTGATATAACATTTTTCTTTTTGTTTATGAACAAGAATATGTGTTCTCATTTTATATTTAAGTATCGTTAGAGAAAAGAGGAATTCTGTAATTTTTTTCTTATTCGATGATGTGGTAGAATAAAATACTTTATCCTCTCATCCCCCATTTCTCATATAATTTGTATGGTCCCCTTATTTAAATGCATCGTTGTTTGATTGATCCCCACCCTCACTGTGTGGTGATCATCAATATTTAGAGACAACGATCTGTCATATGAGTCTAGATTCAGGGTACGATGATCCAATTTGTGTTGGAGATGTTTGAATCATGGAGATCTATAGTATTATTCATTTTTCTTACTGAAAAATGATCTTGTGAGTGGTCATGATATAACACTACCAACCAAGTCAAATTTTCATTACCCTTCCACCATTATAATTTTACTCTTATTTTATTAATTCTATTTAAGGATATTTCACAGTGGTTTTATGATTTAACTTCTCATGATGATCATTAATCACGTAAGAGATCTTTTCTTAGAGTTGGTTGATTAGTTGAATATTTTATAGGAATATTGTTTATGCACTAGAATAGATTACATGAATATGAATTCATTGTTTTATGTTAGGGGTGTTTGAAAGTAATGATTGAGTATAAAACAAGTGAGGTAGAGAAATTATATAATCTATTTGATACCAAGGATAATAATTTGTGGAGTGGGTCAAATTGAATATATCCTTATTTTCAATGAATTTATTTATTCTCCAATTCATCTTTATCTTGAACAATTTTATTGTTCTTCTATGTATTTCAATAAATGATTCAAATTTATATTTTATTTTTCCCCATATATGCATGTTTCATCATCATTATAAATATCTAAAAGTGGAAAAAGTGTTTTTATAAGAACACTAGTTAATTCAACACAACTTCCTTATGATCAACCAATGAGTCGGAAACTATGCTATATTTATGGTACTATAAATTCATTTGTGACCGTACTAATGACAAGGATGTGCTCATTAATTAGTTCAAATAGTATGTAAACTATGTTTTTTATAGTTGTTTCACTGAATTTTATCAATATTTAATACTAAAAAATACACATTGTTAGGGAATCATATATTCAAATACCTCAAAATTGATCCTAGAGTCTATTAGTTAACTGAAAGACATCCTTATAGATTCCTACCTAGAAAATGTCGACAAATGAATTGGGAAAACCCTCATAATCATGTTATAAATGAAAATATTGATAACATGGAAGATAATATGGATACAAAGAATTTTGAATATGAAGAGTCCCCTGTATAAGAAAAAATCCAAATTTGACTTATTGGTAAGGTAATTTCTCCCTCATAAAGGAAAACTTGCTAAAAAAATGATGGGATATTACAACATAATGGAAAAAACTATGTTTTATTTTCATCATGTTGTTACAAAAAATCATTTTAATTTTTCTTCTACATATGATGATATCAATGAATCAGTTTTTCCTTGTGATATCATGAAGAACCATGATGGAATTGAACCTCCACCATTGTTGAAATGGTTTTAATTCATGATTAATGTATATATTTCAATATTGGGAGTAGATATTGATGAACAAGTGGTGATATAATTGTTCATGGGTATTAAAGAGGATATTGAAATGATTATTTATTAATGAAAAATAAATATTCACTAATGAAACAAAATATATTTCACATCCATCCAATGACTTCTCAAATCCTATATAGTAAATTTTTGATGGTGAAGAATATAGGAAGAACCCATTTATTATATTCACCCTTTGATTACTACAAAATATTTTTACAACCAATCTGAGGGACCAGTTTAAAAAATTATACAGGGTATATCATAACATAAAAATTATTGAATATTTAAAAAAGAGATTCACATGGTTCATAATTAAGAAGACATACCACCATTTTGACTGGGGTTGAAACAAGGATTGTCTAGTTTTGGAATGTTTATACACAACACCGCATGAGGTTTATCCAATGATTATCATAAATTGTTTCTTGGTTTAATTTTTAATTATATTTGTCTAAAAGTTTGATGTATTTTTCTCATTAATAACATGAAGTGATTCAACACGGTAATTCAACTATTAAATGGGACCCAATTAACTTATAATGAAATGGGGAATACTTATTATCATATTCATGTCCAAGAGAGGCTACATGCTGTTTTTTACATGATCAAAACCTTTTTATCATAAACACAATATAATTACACATTAAATATA
The DNA here is from genome assembly GCA_963277665.1 of Viscum album. NCBI lineage: Eukaryota > Viridiplantae > Streptophyta > Magnoliopsida > Santalales > Viscaceae > Viscum > Viscum album. The sequence goes on from OY728151.1 coordinate 1,532,127,906, forward strand.
AAATTTTGATCGTACATTTATTGGACAATCAATAGAGAATCCAACAATCAATTACAATGCTAATAAGGGGAGCGTCTTATATGAACCAAAATTTGAAAAAGTATAAACAACGACGGATTTTTACATTTATTCTCCACATATATATTATATACAATACCGATTTTAGTGTTTTTGAAAACACCGTTTTGTTTAAGATGAATTTTAAATCCGTATTTCTTTTTTGGGTGTCCTGATTACTAGTATCTTGAATGACGAAAATCTATTTGAACGAAATTGATGACATGGATAGCATATATAATGATCAATTTGAATTAAAAATTATATAAAAGGGTATTTAAATATTTAAAATTATTCTATTTGAGCTGAATTGAAAAAAATTATTCTCATCTATAAAATTCTAAAGATTGACCATTTGAAAAAAAAAATGAAACATAAAGTGAGTTTTTGGAAAATGTGTTGTTTTAAACATTCATTATACCCCTAAAAAAATATTTGAACTACAATATTTACAAATTTTTTGACTCAAAATTTACTACCATATTTAGATTGAACACTTTGGATAATTTTGGGTTTTATTTGTGTGACAAAATGTTATTTCATTATACCATGGTATTCATAAATTCTATATGAATCAAAAATACCCAATTATCTTTACTAAAATTCAACCCTTTCAACTATAATTTGAGTTTTTGTATAAAAAAATATTTTATATATTTTTAATTAATATATTTCTTTATTTCTATTACTGTGATAGAGAATAAAAACAAAAAGAGTCCATCCTAGAGAGAAAATATCATATTATTGTTGATGGATTTTATTGAGTCCTAAGTTGATATAATTTTCAAGATCGTTGGGATATGTTTTAAAATAATTTTATTGAATTAATGTTTAAAAACAATGAATGGATATGTGATAAGTTATATTTTAGTGTAATTTTAAATATAACATTTTAAAAAAAGATAAAATTTGAACTATGTTATATAGTTTTAGTGAAATGTAACACCTCCAGGAGAAAAATCAATTGACATTGATGAAAATCCATTAATCTTGATTAAAATTTGAAATTAATATATAATGGTAAATCACAATGACATGGTAATTAGTTTTTTGTGTGTAAATATATAAAATCCAAACTAAATATGTTTCTATCATGATGTTATGTTAAAATCCATAGTAGGGAAAAATAATAAAATGCACATTATTTCAAAATAATTATTTAATTCAGGTGTGGGGAATATTGAACCTAAATATAGAATGAGAATAATTTTCATTATATAAAAGCATTTGAGTTGTATCAATTTAGTGGATACTATAAATTTTTTTTCATGAACCCAACATAGATTGAAAATATCTGGTGCATATTTTAATGAATTTAACTCTAATAGAACATCACAGGAATACACTCTAATAATTAGAACCTGAACTTCTTCTAAATTTGGGATATGTGTATAAATTACATAGTAGGATTGTTAATTTTTATCAATGGTGAAACAAGTGCATTTTCTAAATATGTTTCATATTTTCTTTCAAAAAGATAGACAATTTATGTATTTAGTATACTTTCCTCATTAATGATATGAATTTTATTGTTTTATTAATTACAAACTATTTTTTTATGAAATTATTTTACATTTTATGAATTATTATGAAATATTAAAAGATATTAAAAACATACATAAATTTGTTTTTTTTGTTTTTTTCTTATTTTCACAATTTTACTCTTATTATTTTCATTATGTAATATATTTTTTGTGATTTTATGCTGATTTGTTTTAGGATTATTCAATTTTTAGAATCTAAACTCTTCATAATTACTATAAATTAAATTATTCATATAAATATATATTGGAATTATTTTATTTTAATATGATGTGTTTTTTTCTGATTTAATATGTTATTTTAATTCCTTGAAGCAATCAATAAATGGTATTTGAGATTGATGATAACATGTCTTCTCTCACAGATGGAGTAGACCATCACTCAGTAATATAAAAAAATAGAATAAGTTTGATGGGATGTAACATAATTGTCTGTATGTTATTTCACTCGGGTATGGGATTTCATAGAGAAGGATGGGGTCTCGTGTAAGGGTTATTGAGCATGATCCGTGAAAGGTTATTATAAGAGTCATGTAATGATAACCTCACAAAATGAGACTATGTAATTTTTATGTTACACATGTGTAATGGTACAACATCGTAAGGGTTGATAATAATTTTACTGGCTTACATTTCAGATTTGGGAAATTAATTTCATAAAATAGAAATTCTCATATGAAAATAATCTCTAAAATCATTTTTATATTATGGTGGAATCTGGAATAATATTCATGAGATAAAGGCGATCATGGGTGCTTTGTGGAATTTATTATTTTCATTTCCAATGTCATTATAATGATTCAAATATATTTGATGTGATATCATTCAAAGTTGGAAATTAGTTCCTAAAATTTATCCCATCTTCTCAAAGAGATTTCATCTTCAAATAAAAGGAGATGTTCCCCTCTATTATTTATTATCCCCAAATATGGGTGGCCATCATTAATTTATTCTTATTCCTAGAGATAGAAGAAAAAATTGATTCTATCATCCCATCCCCTATTTCCCAACAATATATCTAGTTTTAGTTTATAAATACATTTTTTTACGTCCTTCCCCCTTAATGTGTGGCCATCATCAACCATCAAAGCTAAATGCATAGCCAGTGAGTCCTGAGTTAAAGAGTGAAGTTTTAATGCTTATGAGAGACACTTTTATTATATTGATTATCTTACTTGTTTATTTCAATTGGTGGATAGTTAATAGTTAAGTTTTATAAGCCTTCTCAATTGGCATACCATGTGACTAACTTTCAGTATTGGCACATGTGGTTCCATTAAAAAATAAAATTTCGAATTAATTTGTTAAAGGACATAAGAATCATTTTACATGGACCATATTTTTTTAAAGAGTATTCATCTTGTTGGTGTTTCATATGTAGTTTATACATAGAGTAAATTAATATTTTTTGACTATATATGATCAATAATCTGTTTTCATCTGATCTTTATGAATTTTAGTACTGTTTTATTCTTTCAGTGATCTCCATATATGTATGGTCGAATTTATTATTTTCTCTTCTTTCTCGGATGATGTTCTTTGTTCAAATATAGTTAAATTCTCTCTGGTCTACTGATTATTTTTTATGAGTTATCATAGAGTAATAATTTATATATATCGTCAATTTTTCAGAGTCTCAATCATTTACACAATGGGTTTTGTGTATTTTATTCCAAACTCGATCCCGTTGGTTTTTACTTCATTCGGTTTTTCAATATAAAATTTTTTCATGTCAACATTTTTTCTATTCATTTATTATCTAATCATTACACATAAATTTTTGTTTATTAATAATGTTTAAGGGGAACAAAACTTTCCTTTTCACTTTGTGTTCGCTATAGTGTTTGCACATTCATCCCTTACTGTATTTCACGAAATACGTTATCAATGGGATTTGTTTTTCCAAAAACATTATGGAATCCAATTATTACTGAATGATTTTTTTTGAAATGTACCAACTACCATATGTGGGAATTAAAGAATATAGGATCTAATTTTTGATAAAAGAATTAATCATCCAGTGCTCAGTACCCAGAATCCATAAATAATGATAGATGAATAATTATATTTCAAGTATTAGATGGTTTATTTCCTATTTCAAAAATGGGTCAAAGATATTGTGATTGACCATATGTTTAATATATATCAATCCATAACTATGTGAGATAAAACTGATACTCCCAATGCTTCAATGAAAGGAAACAATAAATTGTTTCTTCTCTAAAAAATAATTAATTTCACATAAAAAGAAGGTACTTGTATTTATCACTATTTGAGTGAATATCAAGGATGTTTTGATCATTTTTATCTCATGCTTATTAATTAAGAATATGATATTTTAGTGGTTTTATTTCATAACACATTACCCTATTCTAGTGATAATTTATGTGTTACATTAATAGGTTATACTCATAATGGTTATGTGACATTATGTTTTCTCAATGTTTCTTGTTTGAATATTGTTTGAAGAAGATATATTATTCATAACTTTTAGTCAATGTGAACTGTGGGACAATCCAAGAAAATAATCTGGGATATTGAAGTTGAAGCTAGAGAAATGGATGAAAAAAATAAAGGTTAAATAAAAGATAATGTAAATTTCATTATTGTGTTGGTAGATGACATGTTTAGAAGTTTATTTATTAATTGAAAAGGGAAAATATGTTGAAGGAAAATCTACAAATGAATGATGTTGATAGATATGATCTTCTCACTGCTGATGTAGGGGGTGATCATATAGTTGTTTATGAATCCATTAAAATTTATTATAATGAGTCCTGATGGGTTTTTAATAGTGGTTTATTTCTTCACAAGAAATTTAAAGGAATTATTTGCATATTAAATCTAAGGTAATTTTGGGTTTTTGATGATGGATTATGAAGGTCATGATGATTTTTTTGGTATCAAGACTTTTTTTAGAGACCAGCATAAGAATTATGTTAATTTTGATGAATGTTCGACATTAACCTATGGTTCTTCTATATCTGATATATACTAGTGTTCTGGATGATGAAGGGATTATTAGTAATTTTTGTGGTGGGATATGGAATATTTCCATGTGTTCATTGATTATGGATCAAGGGATGAAATATTCATGTTTATACTAGAATACAAAATCTATTTCTTATGATACATCCAATGTTGTAGAGTGTTGTGTTTTTTCCATGTTATGGAATAGAGGCGTGACCAGATTAGTGAAAAAGGTAATATATTTTTGGTTAAGAGAATTATTCTTCTAGATTTTAAGAGGGTCAAATAGGGCACATGCGATCATTGTATGACTAGAAAACAATGCCGAGTGAGTTTCATCTGTCATCATCTACACATGAAGTAAAAGTTATATTAATTAGTACATTCTGAAATTTACGGTCCTTCAAAATCCAATTTTTTTGGAGGTATTTATTTTTTGAAATTTGTTGATTTTTAATCATTTAGTCTTTTGGGTTTTTTTAGAATGCCAATGATATGGTGCTCAAGGTTTTTATGAAATATTATGCTTATGACAAAAAAGAGACCTGTATGAAATTGAAATGCATTCTCACTAAATATTGGGGATATTATTGTTGTATGTTTGATCAGTATTGTAGGTTGGAAGGTATTAGAATCATGAGGTGAATCCAAAGACCACTCATCAAAATGGTGTAGATGAGACAAATATCATTTATTTATTAGAAGGATTTGATTGTTTTCTTTTGTATTTAATGTTTCCACGATAGTTTTTGGGGGAGGATTCTTTTACTAGTTATTAAATAATAAATTTAAAATTTGTGGTCAATTTACATATAGACACTCTTGAGAAGTTTTTGTATAGCACAATGACTGTGTACGACCAGTTTTGTCTTTTTATATGCATTTATTTTTTTCATGTTCCAGGAGATAAGACGCACATACTGGATGGTAAGTCACAAAAGTGGGTTTTTATTTGATATGGACACAATAAGATTGGGTTCATGATCTATGAACCTACTCTGATGAAACTTGTATGATGCCATTATGAAATGTTTACGAAGGATCTAACTACTGCAAATATTGATAAGGGAGAAAATCTACATCTCCAACTTCTAATGACTTTTTAAGTCTTAAAACAATATCAGATTCATATTAATATAACATTATTGATTCCGATCATCATTTTGATCAGCATAATGATGTTCAGGGTGAACAATTTGGATTTCATGTTTCTTGCACCATTTTTTATTAATGATCCCATTCAAGGGATTATTAATGTACCCTCAAATCCACTGCAGAGTTCATATCAGCATCATACATTTTCTACCTTGTATTCACCTGAAGAGTATGTGATCCTCATTGAGGTGAAAAACAAAATTCATTTAATTAGGGGATGGAAGGTGTTCATAATCATAGATGGACTGAAGCATTACATGATGAGATTTGATCATTACACGAAAACTATACTTTTTAGAAATTGATGTTACCATCATGTATGATATGTTTGAAAAATATGTGGATTTATAAGAATAAAATTTAAGAATCCAATTATTTTCTATGATAAAAATAAATGTTAGTGGTTAAAGGCTTCTGTCATAATAAACATATTGATTTTGCTGATATTTTCACACATGTTGTCAAAATGATTTCCAATCGGGTTTTTCTTGGGTTGGTGTTAGTCAAGATCATTAGATAGAGTAAATGTATGTGATGATAGCATTCCTCCAAATTGATTTATAGTAGGATATTTATAAGGAGTATACCGAGATTTTTTTGACACAGGTAAATAAAATTTTGTTTTCAGGATAAATAATAGTTCGTATGGATTGAATCATGATCGGAGGCAGTGATATATTAAGATTGAATATATTATCTTTTATTAGTCTTCCATGATGAAATATTCTTTTCATTTAATTTTTATCATAGATTTACTAATTAAGATTTTATTATACTATTTTGTTATATTGATGATGTGATCGTTCAATACCATGATGCTTCTCAAATTGATAGAATAATTAAGGATCATTGTCAGTATTTTGCAATAAAATACATGATGAAAAAACAAAAAATTATTGGGATGTTGATATCCCCTGATGGAAAAGCAACGAACATATGGTTATCAAAGGAGAAACATATTGAGAAGATTCATCTGAGGATTTCTGTGGTTTGTAGAACATTTTTGGTACTCCCCTTTCATTAAATGTTAATTTCAGTTCTAGTTTGTCACCGTATACTGATGAAGAGATATAGGAGATGAAACCAAAAACCATATTCAACTATTTTTTAATGTTTTATATATCTGATTGTATCTACTAGAACTGATATAGGTTATATAGTTTTTGTGGTCATTCATTTTCTATCTAATATATGTATAGAAAATTGGAGAACTATAAAGTATATATTTTTTTATATTCAGGGAACATATGATATGATATTTTGATTTGGTATAGGGGAACATATTTTTTGTTGATTAATATATTTAGATATGGAAGTATATATCAGATCAAGGAAGTCTAGTTCTGGAAATTTGATCAATCTTTCAAGGGATTTATACCATGGTAGTCAAGATTAGAGAGATTTTTTGCTTTATCTACCATAGAGTGAGAGTTTTGTACAGCTATATATGCATGATAAAAAAAATTTGATTACAAAATCATTTAGATAAGAGAATGATTTTAATTAGTATTGGTATTATTATTTTCTGATTGTCAGAGTCCTATTTTTTGGATGGAATTTACCATTTCATCCAAGATCAAAATATATCGATACATAGTATTAGTAGATTATTTATTTCCAATATTATATATAATTAGTTCTCAAAAATATCCACACTGTTGAAAATATGTCAGAACTCTTTACCGTTAGTTTACACAGTGGTTTATTTGAGACATTATGACTGATTTTAAGGTTGGATGTGATACCCTCATGATTCAGAGATGGAGTTTTATCGGTGCCTCCTCAATTGGGTCATCTTTTGACAAACATCCTGAGTTGAAAAATGTAGTTCCTTATATAAATAAAATATTAAATGTTTATATATAAAGGGGATACAAATATTTTTACATAGAATGTATTGTTTTAAAAAGGTGGCAGAAGCTTGGGGTTTCACACGACATATATATGTAGTTTAAATTAATTTTTGGTGATTTGGATTGATGAATAATAATATTTATTATGAATCATGCGATTTATATACACCCTGTTTTTAAATCAGCGTTATTCTAATCCATATTGTTTGATTTATTGTATTCACTTTATTCTGAGGTGATGTTCTTTTGGGTGATCTACTTTCCAAACTACTTTTTAGTTGATTAATTTTTTCATGTGTATTGAAGTGTTATATTTCTAAGATAATTTCCATTTTGGGAGTCCCTACCTTGTAAACATTGATTTTAGTGGATCAAAATTCTAGACTAGGTCAGTTGGTTATTTACCCAATTAGGGTTTTCTATTATAAAATTTATGGTGTATAAATCTATTTTTTTAAACATATTATTTTATTTTTTCACATCAATTTTAGTTTTGACTTTTTGATTGAATGTAAATTATGTTTTTCCTCCACTACATATTCATATTTGGTGTATGTTTGTGAATTCATCACCGACCATCTTTCAAAGTATTATGTTGCGAAGAGATAGCAATAACACCCAAGAGAATTATTCATTATAATTTCCCCAAGATTTCATGGATTGGTTGTGGGGGAATTCATCAGTGGTCATGATATTAATGATCTAATGAAGTTCATTTTTTCCAATAATATATTACATACATGTATAGTAAAATTGGGCAATGCATTCTTGGTTAGGAGTGTATTTATGCACATGAATAGATTCCGAGAATTTGTATTCATCATTTTTGGCGGAGGGATCATGACTACCTTGATCTCTCATACACTGATTGGTTATTAAAAATGATCTAATAAATTTATGCTAAATGATAGGTTGTTGAGATTTGGATCGATCTAGATCTACTATTGTTCTCACTGACAATTTTGCTTCCCTATTTCTTATTTTCGTAGCCAATTTTGCAAGATCATCCAATTGATTCATTCCTATTATCCTATGTATTCCCTACATTTTACCACAATAAATGCATGTCTTTACATTTATCAAAATATATAAAATCACAAAACGTGTTCCAGGAAGGCCACTAGAACATTCTACAATGATTGGAGGATATCAACACATGAGTAGGTCACACTGTAATATTTGGTCTCTAATAAATCTATTATTTCCCATCCCCATAACTTGGATGTTTTCATCAATGAACAACCATTTGTAAAAATAATTATTTAAAAACATATTAATGTTAAAAAAAAAGATAGAATGATAATATATGATCAATCTAAACCATGTAAAAAATATATGAAATCACTTGGTAAGGGGACATTATTCGCCTGGTCAAAAAAACATAGGATATACCAAAAAAATATGTCAATTCATTTTAATGGAGTTATATAATGTATCTAAACCCATATATATAAAAATTGAGGAGTTATATACCCCATATCTCTATTTAATAATAGTGAAAACATAGAAGAAAATATATGTATCATAAAAAGAATTTAGAGGGAAGACATCATATATATATATGGAAGGTCTCATGTAAATATAAACATGTAATAATTCATGATTCCATATGAACTAAATATAATAACCAAGTCATTATTAAATGATATATGAATACATAACATAACTAATATATAGATCAATGAATAAATAATAACACGAATAAAATGAAACCTAACTTGTTTTAAACTAAATGATTCATATCACACGGAATAATAAATATTTTAGACAAAATATTTCAAAAAATAAGTATCTGTACATTTTGGAAATGAAACAAATGCATAAATTTATATACCCAAGTAAGTATCTCAATATATTATATAAGAAATCCATTATATTCAATTGGTTGTATTAAAAAAATAAAACACATGGTATAATAAATTCATATTACATACTTTTGTAAAATATAAAATGGAATATTATTATTATGGAAAACATGGAATAAAATGTGATGTAGGAGAATATTATGGCCTTTTAGTGTCATATATTTTTCATTACTCCAAATAGGTAATAAATTATGATACACAATTTATAAATAACTATTAACAAAGAATACAATTTTAAAAATTTATTTTGAATAATTTTATACCATCGATAAATAAAAACTCACTCATCCCCCCTTAAATATGCCCACCTATTACTACACCACAATAGAAATAAATTACGAAATGATTCATGTTTGTTATTAGATTTTAATTTATTATAATTTATTACAAAACAAACCAATAGTAGTATAGATATATTTTACTTCATATTACATTATATAACCAATCAACTCACTATTATTCCACACTCTTGAAACCCAACACTTTTCTTTCATTGGTGATTAGAAATATTTCAAACATTTTTTGAATCTAACACAAATTTCATCTCTATATTTTTCTACAAATTATTAAATTATATTCATATCCTTATAATTTTAATTACCAATACATTGGATGATGGAAAACAGTAGATATGGGAATGTTCAAATAATTTTTATTTGATAAAATCATATTTTTTTGTCATATAAGATTAATCAATAGATATTAATAATGTGAGAATCGTGAACATGATTTAATTAGAATGATTAATGGGTTAGGATAATTATATAATAAAATTCTATAATAGGGAATGATACCATAATCCTAATTCATGGAATATAAAAATAAAACCGTTAAATGGTCATCATAAATGGAAAACATATATAAAATTTCAAAAAAATGTGAATTCTAATATCCAGAACCATAGTCACATGACATAGGAATCTATTGCAAGAAACAATTTTGAAATCACAAAATAATCCAGTGATATCTATTAATACCATAATAATAAAATAGTACAATGTAATTGTGTCATGTCTATTAATGAATTAGTTGTCTATGATAACCTCCCATTTTCCATACATGTGGACAAATTACATATAATCCAAACAAAATAATGTAGAGATATATATAAATCAAATTCCATCCCATGAATAATGATAAAAAATTAATATTTTGGCCACAGATAAACAAAAAATCATACAATGTAATCTTTATAATTTTAGGTAAATAAATTAAAATATGTTTTGTAACATTTTCATGGCGTACCAAATTTTTTTTATTATGAATATTATTATATGAAAATAAATATTCAATCATATAAAATTAATGATCATTTTTATTTTTATGGTGATACATCATTGATATAAAATATTAATAGATGAAAGATATTTTTGAGGAAAAAATGAATATGTATGAGAAATAAATAGAGGATTTTTCTAATATTAATATATTATTTTCTAGAAAAATGTATAATCACAATAAATACAAATTAAAAATGAAATAATTAATTAATTTATTGTTAAAATGTAGCAATATTGTGACATAAAATTTATAAAATGTAATGTGTAATAAACATATAGGAATGATATGAAATTACAATGATCTTTAATGAAACACATTATATTAAAACTACTTAAATGGTTTGATGTAACATAAATTGAAGAATGAGTTTTGAAATTGAGATTATAATATAATTTAATAGTAATATGAGTTTTATAATAGTTAATATATTATTATCATTTAATGTAATTGAAACTAAAACCTGTGATAAGAATGTATGTTTATATGGAAAAAAATACCCTAAATAATGAGAGAAATTTTATGTTACCTAATGTAATATTATTATGGGGGAAATCAATTGAATATGGGATTATTATAAAAAGATGATAATTCCATCCCAAAATGTGATTTTACAATATATATAATATTCACGGTTTTGAATATACGGGGAATTAATGAATATAGAAAAAGTGGAATGAGTATTACTCCATAAAAGTAGATTGAGTTATAAAAACTGTTAACAAGGATTCATGCTTACTGAAACAGGATCTAACTCTTGGTATAATCAAAATGGGTCTTGAAAAATTTTATATAAAAAATAATTAATATTCATATTACCTGATATCATCCAATTGTATTTATGTATAATGAATATAATCTTAAATAATTTTTAATATTAATCATAGCGTGTTAGTAGGTTCATTTTTTCCCTGACTTATCCAGTATAGTTGTCATTATTAATGGTCAATGCCCATCATTGTATCACATCATGAATAATTGTAAGAATTATATTGATATTTTTTATTACATTATGGAGTCCCTTTATTATTTTAAGGATGATATGATATTGGTTCATAGAAATATGGTTTATGTTTCCATTCACGTTATTATTGAATTAATAAGAATAAATTATTACATTAATAATCCCTCTTTTCTATCATTCCATTTTGATAATATTAAAACAGTGATCATTAAAAATTTATATAACGTTAGTTTATGTTTTCATAATCATATTTAATGTAAATATTATAACATTAATTCACAAAAGTGGTTAAACCAACCCAAAAATACATTGTATAAATAAATCGGTGAATCTAATCATATATAACTATAGTGTAATAATAAAATAAGTATAATGATATTATTATGATGATATATGTATGGTAAAATGTCTTTACTAATATAAAGGAATTGGTGATTAATGTAGAAGAAATATATGAAATTCTGTTTTATAATTTATAAACATGACTACCATTGAATTTTTTTATTTTTCATTTATATTTGAATTATTCTTGAGTATATGAGAATAAAAACATATAAGTAGATATTTATAGTTAATTTAGGTATAAATTTAAGATGGATAAATAAGAGGTTTGTTTTAGAGTTGGTTTGGAGGACATCATTTAATAAAAGTGTTTCTGTCAAATTTTTTGAATCAAATATTTATTAATGAAAAAGGATTGTAATATTTCGATGAAAGCGACTCCAAAGGTGGCAATTATTATATATGATTAATTAATTCACCCATCCACATAATTTAGATATATAGTTTACTTATATTTGACACATGACACATTATTAATATTATATTACTCATTTTTTCATTTAAATTCAAAATATATTTATAACAACTTTTATATAAAATACTTCATAAAAAATTCCCCTCTTCCATAAATTTTTTTATTAATTATAATTATTGGAATACTTTTATTAAATTAAATTTTCTAAAAATATTTATAATTAATTTTAATTAAATTATATTCTATTCTTCAAAACAATTTATTACAAAAAATATATTTTTAATAATTAAATAATATTATTATTATTATTTAAAAAATGAAAGTAAATAATTTAATGTTAATTTGTTTCTATATGTATAAAATGTTTTCAATTTCTGATACTCATCTCTTTTTAAAATATTCATACTTTATAAATATGGACAGATTATTTTGAGTACTAATATACATTGTTTATATAATAATATAAATGAAATCAATAATTAATTATTGATATCCTCCATACATATACATATGAAAACCCATAATTTATATCCATGTTCCTGAAGGGTGTGATAAGAAATAACGGAAGTGGTAGTTTGGAAATTGATTAATTAGTATATTATATTGATTTTCACGAGCATGGAAATCTATCATAGATGATTTTAATCAAGTTATACAATATAATGTTAATTCATGAAATAGAATATAAAAACCCCTATGGATTCTAGTTCATTAAATATCTCATAAAAATGAGCCTAAAAAATATGTCATATTCTCTCTGATTTTAGAATTTATCATTTGAATACAAATTTCACAATTTGACTTCTTATACTTGTAATATCCATTTCATCTGTAATGTTATAATCTATTTAAATTCCCAATAGTTATATTAAAATCATATAATGGTCATAATTATATTTTTAATTACTCTATGTAATCATACTTATATATTTTAAATTAATCAACATTTTTCTGTTTCAAATATTCTACGATACATATTATTTTTTCAATTTTTCTATAAATAAAATAAGGATTTTTTATAGGAGAAGTTGTAGATAGATACATCAAAAAAATATTCTTTTATTTAATTTTTCTACCCACTAATCAAATAATTTAACAAATATTTAATTTTTTATTTATAATATATCAAATTTTTATTAAAATATTATACATTAACATAATATTTTATTTTTTATATAATGTTAGGATATCATATTGAACAATTTATTAAACTTATTAAAGGGAGAGAAAAAATAAATATATGAGTTATTATATTTCCCCCCATAAAAATCATTTCATCTAAAACAACTCTAATAAATATAATTGTGGATGCTTTTTCATCATTACTTATTTTGGATCCCATGTCACATCTTGAAATACATGATTTTTCAAGGGAACAATTACTAGTTGGGTGCTATCATTTTTTAGTACTCTATCTATACAATCTAACACCCCCAATGGTTATTTATCATGTAAATTTCCATGTTATAATTATGTTTCCTTATAAATTAGTACATCTCATAGATATGGTAATGAATTTATCAAAACTAATACATAGTGTATATTGTGTAAGCTCCCAAACCTATTTTTAGGAACATTATTCTATAATATTTGGTTTAAAACTATTTCTCTTGGTTAAAGGAATTTTTTCTTAGTGTATTAGGTGTCAGAGGGGTGAACTATTGGTTATAGACACGATATAGTGGAGAAAGATTCCATCTAGTTAATGTTACATGATGGAAGAAAAATAATGATTAACCTTGTACAAAAACCATGCATGGATGGAGGAAGGGTTCATAGTTTGGATGACACCATGAAAGGGTGAATGGATACCGTGCGGCCTTGGATAGAGCGAATATTCATGGTTACCACATGGTTTTTAAATTAGTGTGGGATCCCTTGGAAACTGTGCAACCTGGCCCCCTCTTGGATAGAGTGTGGGGTACGGTTTGGACACCGTCCAACAAAACCATGCATCCATTAAAAAGTGTGATTTTAAGATTTTCCATCCCAATACTTATGTGTTATAACTCATGATTCTACTCCATTCATTCCATTTCATCCCTACTGATGAACCAAAATTCCTTACCCTTCTAATGGATTTATCTCCATCATTTCTAATATATCTGGAGAACCGTTGGGTGTGAATTGAATATATGAGTGTGTCTAGAACTCATTATTCTAATTTTATGGGACTAATTCTAATGGATTTTTTCATCTCATTCTGAATCCCAAAAACCCACTATTTCCTACCGGATAAGGTTGAGCATGTGGTTTTCTACAAAATCAAGGTAGGTGGTTTACAGGTCATATCATATAGATTTTTGGATTAATTATGTGTATGACGATGTGCATTTTATTTGTTTTTCCTTTGTGAGTTTATATGGTAAAAATGATAAAATGATAGGGTAAATGTTTAATTAAACCCCTCATGATTCCCGTAAGATGACTTGATGTTGATTTGATAGGGTTAAGGTCCACCCAAGAGGTGTGTCGTGTCTTGAAAATGAAAATTAAAATGTTAAGTGTACAGTTGTATTATTATTCCTTGATCCATAATAAATGTATTGACATTATTTCTTGGGTTATAAAATGAAACTAATAGTTATTATTTATTGTTGTTAACTTGACATAGGGGGTTGGGAGATAATGTTAATGGGATTAAATGTATTAAAAACTGAGAAGGGTAATTTTGTTGATTGGATAAGATATTTTAATGATAAATGAGTTAACTAGGATAAAAAATTCAAATTAAAATGTTTAAGTTTCTTATGTCATAATGGTGGAAATTTGTTGAGTGAACATTTTTTGAAAATGATGAATTTTTTTAATGTATATGGTTATTATGGATAAATGTGTTGTGAATAAAGAAACATGTTCACATATAAAGGTTACATATGTGAGGTATTGGACTTTAGGATCTATTCCAATGGTTTAGGTTAAAATTATGTTGTAAACCACACTTACTCTAATACATGGGTTATATAGGTCATACTAAGGCTATATTCCACTAAAATACTCATTATGTGAGACAAGAAGACTTCATGGTTTCTGGGAAGGACAATGGAATGGGCCCTATTTTAAAGAGTTGATTGGGAATGGGATATCGATAGATGAGTGGATTGGAATTGGGGTTGGGACTAGTTTTTTCTAATTTAATTATTCCAGTTTTTGTTTTTTCCTATCACTTAGCACAGTGTTACATGACATTACATTATCTTATGATTTGGTTGTGGGATTACACCATGTTTTGGTAATTTTTTGGTAATGCATGTTGTTCGTTATTTTGTTCCACTTATTATTTATTGTTATCAATTGTGGAATACTATAATAATGAAGTTATAGTATCCACATAAATCAAATTATACTGTCGCTACTAGACTTATGTCTCTTGTGTATGGGGAGGTGAAGATCAGGTCATGTGGCAATGCATCTAAGGGACCTAGGTTAGTGGATCCTAGGTTTGGGTGTTACAATGTGGTATCCGAGCATTTATTTTTGAATAACTATTTTTATATTTTATACGAGGAACTTATGATGACCAAAACATTAAATAAATTGATATGACATCAAAATTTATCTATACTCATTACAACACATAATATTTCCATGCCAGGACCTTATATTTACAGTGTCTTTTGAAGCTGGGAAACATTAATAACAGGTTTAGAAAGAATTTAAGTTGTCTCCCACTTATATCTTCATAAGTATACTCTTTTTTGACATATCTTTCTTAATAATATTCTTCATGATTTGGAGGGAAAAAACATATGAAATGGTGAGATCAAATTCTCATTAAGGTTAAACTATATAAATATCAATAATATCATAATAATAACACAAAATAACATACCATTTGAATGTACTATCCTATATATGAATGATCATGATATCATATCCTTGGATATGAGTTCATAAGAATTAATGTAAATAATCACCAATGTCTTACCAAAATAAATGATGTTTTTTAGGAAAACACATAATCATAGAAAATCATTTCATATTAGTCAAGGATCATTTCCAATACTATCATAGTAGACAATATCCAATACTGTACCGGGTTTACTTGTCCTTTCATCAATATATTAATAAACGATATTTATGTGTCGTCCCATTCACATATATATAATGAGATATAAATCATTACCCAATGAATGGGAGGTAGAAATATGTCACACCCATCTCATTATTAAAATCAAACATATGGGTGCCGTAAAAAAATCAATCATTCATCATAACATAACCCAATGAATAAAATCATCTTCTTAAATATCATTCTATCTTATCATAATATATGTAAAACAAATGAATTTCATAAATATCATTCCATCATAGAAATATTAAATATTAATAATAATATGTATTTATTACATGAAAAATATCCTTAATGATAGAAGGAAAATAATTTTGATAAAATATTTTCAATCAGTTCTTTTGGAAAATATCATTTCTTCTTCAAAAATTATTTCTTTTCATAAAACTCCAATCAATTTTAAAATACAACAATTTCATTGAAAATAAACAAGAATACTTGTAAGTAAATATTCATGGAAATAAGTCATTATGAAAGCATAAAAATCCATTAATTTCATATAAGTTAAAAACCATTCTCCACATACATTAGCCGAAAAAGTATAAAGTGCATCATATCGAGTAACAAAAAAATATTCCTCTCCTATAATTTAGTAAAAAAATATTCGTATGGATAAAATTGACTTTAAACAATTATATACGAATATATATATTGTTTCATGTTTATGTAATTGGGATGTGGATGATATATGTACCATAACTAATTCATACGAATAAACAATCTCAGATAATAATGGGATTGAAAAATTATCCCTTATTATTGGATCGTTATCCATTGAATGTATCAGAACCTCTGGTAGAATGATTTATATAACATTATTGACTTATTAAAGAACAACTATAATTTTTATTATATCATATACTATCATATTATAATCGGTTTGTTACTAACATTTCATTGAAACTCGTTATTTGGATATTAACTACTTTATGTTCTTATGCATCTTTTTTCAGATAAGTTCATGTTCCACTTCTGAGAATATAGTTATATCATTTATATAATGATATTAGTATAATATATATCATTTTTAAAAATACTATTCATATATATAATCCTGGAATGATGAAGATCATGTAGAATGAATCGACTCCCATCGTGCAGAAGGATGGTCGTACGTACAGAGGAGTGATAATATCATTCTCATAATTGTTGAATGGCATTGAAGTGGATGGTGTATAATATTTCTGAATTAATAAAATTTTACAATAATAATATATATTTACTATTTCTATCATTATATCAATCAATGTATGGTGGTGGTTAATAACAGATTTCACCATAGGGTGGATATGGTATGTCGTACGCACTCACGAATGGTGATTTTGTTTTACATAGGATGGATATATGGTGTAATATTGTATTTTAATAATTATAAAAATATATAAGTATATTATTGATACTGTTGTTATTAATTTATAATGAAACAAATAGTAAAGAGGAAGTACAATAAGAATGATGCTTGAATGATCTAGTAGAAGATATTACTTCTTCCTCAATGTGCTTCCTATAAATAACAATATAGAAAGCTACAATTGGTCATGAAATGTAACAACCCAATATTACATTGTACGTTTCCCTATGAATAATTCAATAGCTTGTGCTGTATGCAACTTCATGTTCAAACACAGAACGGCCTATCAAACTAGCCATTATGAATAGTAATACACAATTTATGAAATTTTATAAATTTTATTTTTCAAAATGGATTTCTTTTTTTTATTCGAAATATCCAAATTTGACTAAGGTGAATTTTTGGTATTTTTATGAAATCATTTAATTTTTGATGAATAGTGAAAAACACTGCATTATTATTTAAAACCATATTTTTATAAATAAATATATATTTTATTTAAACAAAATTTAAGTAAAAATAGATACATTATACCTATATTAGTTCAATGTAATTCATTTGAGTCATTTTATAATAATATTAGACATATAAAATTTTATTGATTTTTCAAAGCCTTTTACCATCCTTCTAGTCACATTAGCAAATTTTAATAAAACGCAATTTTACCACTTCTGTGAATTGAATATAAAAAAATTTTCAAAAATTGTTGATATCAGTTTCTAAAATGTTGTTCAATAATATGAAAATATTTTTTTGGTGAATAGTATCTTTTTACTTTTATTTACCACGGTTGATAGTAAATATGTTAATTAAAGGTAAAAATGGTATTATTATTACCCTAATACATGTTATAATTCTATTAGATAAGGGTATTTCTATCAAAATAAAACATAGGAATAAAATATTATCCTTTTAGTACACATTGATTAGATTATGACATTAATTATTATTTTGTTTAAAGAAGATTGAAAAGTGTTAAATTCAAATTTTAATAACTAATCCATTTAAATATATGGATAAAAATAAGATAAACTCGACTATAAATATTAAGTATATGGATAAAATTATTTCCTATATAATGGTATTTTATTTATATTTTTTAGACATTAAATAATAAAATTTATTTATGAGACAATGATGATGAAGTAATTACATTATTATTGAATGATTAAAATAAGTGAAATTATAAATAAATAATAAAAACAATTTGAATGTTTTGATTCCATCTTCAAATTCTCTAGATTATTATGACATGTTATGGTTGATTCAATTATTTTTTTTCATGGTAATTATTTTTTATGACTTTCATTATAAAAATCTACAAAATAGTATCAAAATTGACATAAATAACTTTTTAAAACGCATACTATATTATTAAATGATATATTATTGCAAAAAAATATAAGTTTCAGTCAAAGGACTAATATAATTATATTTATGTCATTAATTAACCTCTTGGGGTTGTCTTGGATTTTTATTGAATGTTTATTAACCATGTAATATAAAATACCAGAAGACACTGTAAAAGTTTAACTATTCAACAAAGAGTTAAATCTAAAAGAGATGGTTAATATGATTTCCTAGACCAGACTAAAACCTATTGTTTGAGAGTTTTTAGACCAATACCCACCTTATCCTCTAAATAAATCCTTTTGGTTCCAATATAAACTGAATATTTTTGTATAAAAAAATAATATTTCATCTTTTACAAAAGTGACCCTCACCTATATTATAAAAGGGTACTTCCCCTTCACTCAAAATCACTCATCCAAAGACAATTGGCTAGGCCAAACACTTCACAAATATCCTCCAAACTACAGTCACTTAAACCTAGAAGCCTTAAATTGGACATTAAGAAATCCTAAAGAGCCTTTTTGATCAAATCAAAGGAAAGCGCCTGAGGAAGAGGTAATAATTTCATCACCACTTTCAAAGTTTATTTCTTCTTCCACTTCCCCTTTAGTTTTTATTTACATAACAAAATAAGAACCCCATTACCTTATACATACTGTGATGTTATTATAAATATTTAACAGCCATATTCAATCTTGTATCCATCCAATGAATGACAAGTCACCATAAGTGTGTATGTACGGCTTACCGTCTCCATGTCATGGTGTAGTTTGTTATTCAAACACTTGATTATTTGGATGTGTATAAAATTGAGTATAAAGTCTGTAAATAAAAAATATTAATTGTTAATGATTCTATATAAATGATATACCGTCATATTTAATATAATTTAACCATCAGTAGATTGATATTGTATCTCGTGCGTACGTACAGATTAACATCTCCCTGAAAGTGATAAGATTCTTTTCTCCATCGTAACCATTCAAGAATATTTTTTATATTAAGGTTAGAAGTAATGATTAAGAAAAAAATATTAATATGTATAGGAACCAAATACATCATATCCATAACAAACATGACTTACATAACATAACATATAATGGAAAATTAATCAGTTAACACCAAAAATAATGATACTTCTAAAATATTAATAACAATGAAATATAAGAAGATCATATATCATATTATATTCAAGTATGTGCTTCTAGAATAATTTAATAACAATAATTTAACTATCATATAGGAGTTTAACATACCGTCGTCCAAGGAAACATACATGGTAAGGGTTAATTTTACAGTGTCTTTACTTATCTGAGGTTGTTAATATGTAAGTATATATTGGGACCAATTTATCATCCACATTAGTGCTTTCTTAAAAATGTATTTCAAAAACATCTTCAATATTTCCTATACTATGGGTTGAAGTCATTTAAACTCTTGTTTGTATTTTTATTAATTTGTTTTGAAAGAAATCATTCTGTCATTTTTGAAACAATGTACATTATGAAATTTTGGACAAATTATAGTAAGAATGTTTTTTAACTTATATGGAAGTTGTGAGTATTTTCCACCGTTATAAAATCTTCGAAGAAATTCTTTCAATATTATAAGAATATTTTCAAAGGTAAATGTTTTCTTTAATAATTACTTCAATTTTAAACGATATCAAAATAGAATATGATATATCTCTCAAATTGTATTGATTTCATCTATGTCAACATCCATTGATGGATTTTACACTTTTTTGAAGTTGATTTATTATGATACAATCTTTTATGTTGTATTTAAGGTTTTGGGATATGTTTGACTGTTGATGCGTTATTTTTATACTATTCAGTGTTTATGGTTAAAGTTCTATTATTTTGTAATCTAGTGTTATTACAAATGTTTTGGTTATATTTCATCCTTTTAATATGAGGAATGATTTAGAAATTGCAGGTGAAGGGGGTGACCACTATTTCTCCATGATGCATCGGTAGGTCTCTTGAGACAAACTTGTGTTTTGGAACTAGACCTTGACAAAATATTATTTTTATTGATTGAATGATGCCTTGACTATGTGGTTTGTATGTTTGGCATTATGCATATCATTATTATGAAATTGGATATTGATTTTTCATGTGATTATTATACTAGTAGAATATCCATGTGAATAATTAAATGGAATTATTTGATTTATATTTTCCATATTATTCTTAATGTTATGTTTAAATGGATTTTTTGTCTTATTCATTTCATTAAAGTTTTATGGTTATTTATGAAAGTTTCCACTATATTGTTATCCTTTCTGAGAATTTGCACTCACACCTTTCTATGTTTTATTTTTCCTAGGATATAAAGAATAATTTTTTGGTTTAACTATAGGGATAGTCTAAGGGATATATGGGTTTTCAAAAGAGGAAAAAGAGTTTTTCTTGTTTTTATTTCATGATGTAATGAAAAAAATTATGTATGTATCTAGTACTTCCAAGTCTACTAAACTAATCGGTCATTAGAGACATGATCTCTTGTGATCATGCCAACGTTATGGAATAATGAATCGACTCATGATTACTAGGGTCGGGGCATTATAGTTGGTATCAGAGGATGTTTAGTACAATACTTGGAAACTAGATTTATAAAATCTCTGATTAGGGTCATTTTCCCAATGATAGACTTTGAGGATTACTATAGATGATTTTGTAAATGTAGATATTTTGTGAGTTTTTGAGGAAATAAAAACCTCTCTAGATAAGTGTAGGTAGAGGTTTCTAAGGCACAAATGTACCTAGGGGTGAAAACACCGACAATGAGTTTTGAGCTTAACTCAGGTTATGCTGGTACACAACAACGAGCCTTGCTACACTCTTGGTTATGAAACTCCCCGGGGATAGGCATAGGATAATTCAAATTTTCCTTAAATACCATTATAATGGATATATTAGTATATACATCCTCAAAGAAGTCATTTTTATGACTATGTATTATATCCATAAATTGTTCAGTTTATGTTATGTGTTTTACATGATTGAAAATATGTATTGTGATTCATACTCTAATCTATTGTTTTCCATTATTTAAAAATTGAACCTATGGAAGGAATTGAAACCATATCAACGCATGTAATACATGTACGGACTTACCTCATATACAAGATAATTATAGTTGAGTGGGTGATGCGTCTGTTGATGATCAGCTTATCACCATACTGGGACAACTCACTCAGGTTATGAATAATAACCACTTCCGTATGGAGTACCCTAATCCACAACATGGAGGATCAGTGTTAGACCACTTCATGAGGAAAAATCCACCAAACATTCAATGGGACTATAAATACAGTTGTATCTAAGAAATTGATATGTTCCGTAGATAAAACATTCATGCTTTAGGGACTAGTGAAAGGAAAAATGTTGACATGGATGTTTATCGCCTAAAAGGACAGGTAGATCAATGGTGGTCATTAATTGAATAAAAATGAAGGATTAAGAAGTATCAAATATGAAATGGAGGGAGTTTTAAGATATTTTCTTAGAAAAATACTTTCTTAGTGACCATCTAGCAAATATAGAAAGACAATTTCTATGTCAGAAACAAATAGAGGATGAGAATGTTGCAAATATGAGGATTAAATTACAAGGATGGAAATTAATGAAATATATTATATATGTAACCAAAGGAGTAATATTGATCGACTTTTCTATGGGTGAAAACAATTTCTCTGTCGAGAACTAGATTCCCAATCCTTCTCATTATAAGAATATATAGTCTCATGTGCTATCATGATAGACAAATTATTCTCTAATTCTTATGACATTAAAACAAAGTAGTAGATTAAGGGATCATCCAAACACTCTTCAAATGGAAATAAGGGTAAAATGGGAAAATATGAATTTCCATCCTATAGAAAATTTTTGAAGAAACACCACGGTAGTTGCCTAAAGGAAATGAGAGTCTGTTACAAGTGTGGTTAAAAATGACACCAAGATCTTGATTAAAATGGAATGAAATAGGCTGTTAATGTTGAATTCCATAATTGTAGAGAAATTGGGAAATATGAAAACAAATTACCTACGCACAAAGTAAACCTTCTTTAGAAAAGGGAAAGGGAGAAAAACCATGCTCATGTGATCACTACTACTAAGGATGAAGCTCTGAATGATGTGCTCACATGTAATTTAATGTTTTCCCCAAATTTATTGAAGGATATATTTGATTATGGATAATCTCCTTGTTTTATATCTTCCCATTTTTCTATAAAAAATAGATATATCAAATTTTATTTAATTAAGTAATATTCAGTTAAAAATCCTATGGGAAGTATCATTGCAACAATGTTTTTTCAATCAGTTCCCATTAGTGAATATAAACGTAATTTATTTACTAATATCATCATCGTACCCATGATTGAATTTTATATAATCCTTAGTATGGGTTGGATTTCATACCATGATGTGAAAATTTATTATAAGAAGAAGGAAGTTACAATTTTCAATGATGATAATGAGTACCTTATATTTAGAGAAAAAATGTCACCATATAATTCTTACCTAGATCCACCCATAGTATCTCTACTAAATTAAATTATTGGGAAGGAAGAGAATGAAATAACTGTGGGTGTGGAATGGAATGTTCAAATAGAGGACGTACCTATTATGCAAGAATATGTTGATTTTTTTCAAGATGATATACCAAGATAAACTATAGAACAAGAAATTTATTTTTCCACTAATTTAATTCCTAGTTAAAGGCCCATATCGGAGACCCCTTATAGAATGGACACTGTGGAATTAGTGGTACTAAATAAAAAACATGAAGAACTGAGTAATAAATGTTTTATTTTCCTGAGTGTTTCTCCATTCGTAGCCCTTGTTATTTTTGTTAATAAAAAATATTGACCTATGAGGTTGTGTATTAAATACAAGGAAATTAATTCTATAACAATAATGAATAATGTATCCCCTACCTCACATTGATGATTTATTTGATATACATCATGGAGCTCAAGATTTTTCAAAGATTGAATTTCGATCAGGATACCATCAATTTTGTGTGAAAAAGGAAGATATTCTGAAGACAATATTTCATAGTAGGTATGGGCATTATGGGTTTATAGTAATGCATTTTGGACTGACTAATGCACCCTCTTTTTTCAAGGATATAATGAATAGTTTTTTCATAGAATATCATGATAATATTTTAGTGGTATTTGTTGATGATATTTTTGTATACTTAAAATTCCATGAAGATCATGAAAATAACATGGGAATTATTATAAAAACATTCAGATGAATTTAATTATAAGGGAAGTTTATGAACTGTGAATTCTGTCTTTAGGAGATTTCATTTCTCGGTAATATTGTCTCTAACAATGGAATCTCTATTGTTCCTTCAGTGAACAAGGAAATACCAGAATGGCGAGAAACAACAAGTATAACTGATGCACTTAGTATTTTTGGTTTATAAGCATCATATCGGTACTTTGTCCATAATTTTTCCCATTCGGATAACCCATTAACCAAGGTCACATGTAATGTGGTTCCTTTTTTGGAAAAAACAGTGTGAAGTATTTTTTGTTGAAATGAAGTTAAGACTATTCAATGCTCCTATATTGACTCTTCCATTAGGGAATTATGGATTTGTTATTTATAGTGATGGTTCAAAGAAAGGACTTGGATGTGTACTTAGGCAGAATGATATATTTATTTCCTATGTATCACGACAACTATAAAATCAGGTAAAAATCTATCCCACTCATGATATTGAGTTAACAGCTATAATCATTTCTCTGATTATAAGGGGAAACTATCTATATGGTGAAAAGTGTGATATTATATTGATAAAAAGAGATTGAAGTATATTTTATCACAAAAATAACTCAACATGAGGCAAAGGCAATGACTCATGCTCTCACGGATTATGATTGTACGATACACTACCACATGGGGAAGGAAAATAAGGTGGTAGATTCTTTGATCAGGATGGATCATGGATTTTTGAACATGATGAAAGTCAAAATGGATCATATGTTCATTAATCTCTTGAAAATTTATATGGGAATATTCATGGAAGTTGAAACATCAATACATTACCAAATGGGGTCTAATCCATCATTACTAGAATGGTTAAAATGTTCTCATATTGATGATGAGGAGTTTGAAAAGAAAATTAAAGGTGTGAATAATGGGAGATTGATAATCATCATATATGAAAAAGGAATTTTGAAATTTGGGAAGAGGATTTTTGTTTCGGATATATCTGATCTAAAAAGTGAATTGTTGGATGATTCTCATAAATCCAATTTCACTATACACTCTTATAGCACTAAGATGTATAGATATTTTAAAGAAAATTTTATGTGGGACAACATGAATAATGATATTTTTTATTATACGTCAATATGTATGGGTTTTCTACAACTGAAGGCTATTAGAAAACATCCTACAGGAGTCATGCAACCTCTTCCCATTCTTGAGTGGAAATGGGATGACATTACGATGGAATTTTTTGTGGGGATACCAATGAATCCTAAAAGGAATGATGCAATATGTTTCATTGTGGATCATCTTACCTAGTTAGCACATTTTCATTCAATAAGATAATATTTACCACATGAAAGTTTATAAATAGTATATATTAATGATGTTGTAAGACTTCATGGAGTACCTAATCGTGAAACCCATTTGACATCATGATTGTGGAAAAGTCTTCAGAAATTCCAGGATAATGAACATCGTTTGAGCACTTCCTACCAGCCTTAAACTGATAGACAATAAGAACACACTATTAAATACTTAGAAGACATTTTGATATCTTTCTCACATGACTTTCAAGGTATGAGGGATTAATATTTAACTTTGGCGGAATATTCCAATAATAATAGCTACCATTTTAGTATTAAGATGGCACCATATAAAGCATTATATGGAAAGCGATGTCACATGCCAACTTTTTTGGACGATTTTGGTGAAAGAAAACTCGAAGGCCATGAACTTGTTGAGGAAACGATGGAATAGATGAAGATTATCGATACCCACAACAACGAACCATAGAGTAGGAAAAAGAGTTATGCCGATAACATAAAAAAGGATTTGAAATTTCATGTAGGCGATCATGTTTTCTTGATGGTATCTCCTTGGAAGGGTGTTATGAATTTCATTAAGAAGTTTAAATTATGTCCCTGGTACATTGGACCTTTCAAAATTATAGAACATATTTGTGTTGTAGATTACAGTTTGGAAATGCCTCCATGTCTCTCTAATGTTTATTATGTGTTCATTGTATCACATTTGAGAATATACATGCCTGACCCAACGCATGTACTCACATATAATGAAATAGAACTCGAACCCAATATGTCTTATTGTGAAGAGTCTGTCATGATTTTTGATACTAGAGAACAAGTGCTGAGAATCAAGACGACTCATCTGGTAATAGTTTTTTCGGAGAAATCATCAAATGGAATACAAAATATTCAATCCTGATGAACATATTATGAAGAACCGCATGAATAATTTTTCTCTGTAGTACTCTAGAAATTTTGAGGTTGAAATTATTTGATAGAGGTAAGAATGTAACACCCCAAGCATTTATGGTATGTTTCCCTTTGAATAATACAATAGCTTGCGTTGTACGCAACTTCGAGTTCTAACACATCACGACCAATCAAACAAGCCGTTATGAATAGTAATAATTTTTTTTTAAATTTTTTAAATTTTATTTTTCCAAATGGACATCATTTTTTGGATTCGGAATATCAAAATTAGCATAGGGATAATTTTTGGTATTTTTCTGAAAAATATTCAAATTTTTTATGAATAGTTAAAAACACTGCGTTATTATTTACAACTGACATTTTAATTAATTTTTTTAAGTCAAAATATATATACATAAGACCTATATTAGTTCAATTTAATTAATTGATGTCATTTTTAAAAAATATTAGATGTGTAAAATTTTTTTGAACGTTTTAATGTCTTTTACCCACCTACATGGAACATTAGAAAATTTTCCTAAAATGTAATTTCATCACTTCTGTGAAATTAATTTCAAATATCTGAGAGATAAAGTTGATATTAGTATGTAAAATTTGGTTCAATAACATAAAATTAATTTTCTGGGAATAGTAACTTTTATCTTTTATTTACCACGTTTAAAAGTAAATAGGGTAATTAAATGTAAAAATGATATTATTATTACCCTAATACGTGTCCTAATTCTATTGGATACATATATTTCTACCAAAATCAACCTTATGACTAAAATATTATCCTTCTGGTCCACTAGGATTAGATTTGGACATTTATTATTATTTTATTTATAGAATAGTTAAAAGTGTTAAATTCAAAGTTTAATAACTAAACCATTTTAATATAGTGTTATGCATAAGATAAATTAGAATATAAATATGCATTAGGAAGATAAAAAGATTTAATACTTAATGTTATTTAATTTATAATTTTTAGACATTAAATATTTAAAATGGTTAGGGCAGAATGATGATGCAGTAATTACCTTATTAATGATACAATAAAATAAATGATATTATAAATATTAAAATAAATATAATTTGAATGTTTTGATACCATATCAAATTTTAATGATTAATAGGACATGTTTGGTTTGATTCAATGAATTTTTTCTAAGTAATCATTTTTATGTTACTTTCAGAAAAACCAAATACAAAATGGTGTCAACATTGACATAAATGAGTTTTTAAAACAAATACTATAATATTAAATGATGTAATTTTTATAAAAATATAAGGTTCACAAAAATATCATATATAATGATAAAAATTTCATTAATTAACCACTTGGGGTTATATTTTCTTTTTATAGAATGTTTATTTACCATGTAAAATTAAATACAAGAAGATATTGTAAAAGTTAAACTATTTAACTAAGAGTTAAATACAAAAGATAAGGTTAATAGGGTGACCAAAATAGGTATAATGCCTATCGGTTGAAATTTTTTTGACCCATTCCCATAATATACTATAAATAAATCTTTTTTGGAGCCATTATTATCCTATTATGATTGTATAATAAAAACATATTTCATGATTTTCTTAATGTGACCCTCACCTCTCTTATAAAATAGTACATCACTTTCTCTCAAAATCACACCTCCAAATCCATTTGGTTCTGCCAACCCCTACTCAAATATACTCCCAACTACCCTCACTTCATCCTAGAGGCCTTGTGTTGATCTGAAGTCTGACCTATAGAGCCCTTTTGATCAAATCAAAAGAAATCACCTGAAGAAGAGATAATAATTTCATCACCTCTTTCAATGTTCTTTTCTTCATCCACTTCCAATTCCCCGTTCTTTTTTTTACATACCAAAATAATAAATGGAGTACCTTATATATAATGTGATGTTATTATAAATATGGAACAACCATATTAAATATTCTATCCATCTTATGAATGACAAGTCACCATATGTGTATATTCACAGATTACCATCTCCACATCATGGTTTTTTTATTATTCAAACACTTTATTATTTGGATGGGTATAATAATGAGTATAACTAATGTAAATAATAAGTATAACATTTTAATGATTTTTTATATATGATATACCATCCAACTAAAATTGATTTTACAATGAATAGAATTATAATGTTTCTCATGTGTACATAGGGATTACCGTCTCCACGAATGCGATAAAATTCATTTCCCCATCAGAACCATTGAAGAATTATTTATATTTTTTTTATTAAAAGTAATTTCTAAGAAGTTAATCTAATTTTTTATATGAAAAAAATACATCCTATCCATAAAAAACATGACTTATGTAACAAAACATATAATCGAAAGTGAATCAGTTAAGCCCCAAAATAATGATACTACTAAAATTTTATTAATATTGAAATATAATATAGATCATATATGATATCAAATTTTTATATGTAATTTTCATATAATTTAATAAAAATTATTTAAATATTATACATGAGGATAGCGTACACTCGAACATGGAAAAGTACATAGTACGGGTTAATTTTACAATATCTTTACTTATTTGAGGTTGTTAATACATAAGTATCTATTAAGACATCTTTATCATCCACATCTGTGTTTTCTTAAAAATGTATTTCAAAACATTGTTATTATTTCATAGAGTATTGGTTACATTAATTTATACCCCAGTTTGAATTTTTATAAAATATTTTGAAATGAATGTTTCGTTCATTTTCCTAATAAGGTACACTATGTCCTTTTCGACAAATTAAGGTAGAAATGATTGTTTAACATACATGGAGGGTGTGGGTATTTTCCACCATTATAACACCTTTTAAGCTTCCCTTGAAATATTATATGAATATTTTCAAAGATAAGTGTTTTATTTATTAATAAATTCAATTTTAAATGATTTCAAAAAGGAAGAGATATTTCTCTCAAATATTTTTAATTTCATCTATGTCAACATCCTGTGATAGATTTTACACTTGTTTGAAGTTTATTTACTGTGAAACAATCATCCATATTGTATTTATGGGTTTTTATATGTTTGACATTGGATGTGTTATGTTTATTCCATTCATGCTTTATGGTTAAATTATTATCGTTTGTAATTCTAGTTTTAATACGAATTATTATGTTAGGTTTCATCCTTTTCATATGATGAATGCATTGGACATAGTATGGGACATGTGTATCCCACTATAGAACCTAGATGCATCGTTAGGTCTCATAAAAAAACTAGTGTCCTATCATAAGGACTTTATAAAATATTTTTGTTAGTCTTGGACTAAGGCCTTCACAATATGGTTATGATATTGGAAATTATGCATTCCATCATTATGAAATTGGATATTGACATTAAATGTGATTATTATACTAGTAGAGTATCCATGTGAATAAATAAATGGAATAATTTGATTTATATTTTCCATAATATGCTGATGTTTAAGTTTAAAAGGATTTTATTTATTCTTATACATTAACTTAAATTTTTATTCATATTTATGAAAATTTGCGCTATATTGTTATCCTTTCTAATCATCTGAGCTCACCCCTTTACATGTTTTATTGTTTCAAGGATGTGAAGAAGTATTTTTGGGTTGTCCTGTAGGGATAGGCTAAGGGATATAAGTGTGTTCAAAAGAGTAAAAAATACTTTTGTTGTTTTTATTTCCTGATTTAATGTGAAACTTATGTATGTATCTTTACTTCCAATGCTACTAATCTAATCGGTATTTCATGGCACGATCACCTACGATCATGCCAATGTTATTTAATAATGCAGCAACTCTGGGTTACCAGGGTTAGGGAATTACATTATAGATGACCATTACCACTATAATGTAAATATGGATGTTTAGAAGATTTTTTTTGGTTTTGGATGAGCAAAAAGGATCTACGTGATGTGAAAATGGTGATGGGGGAAGTTCCTTTTTATAATTTATTTGAGAGGAACTTTTGGAAACTTCATAAATAATAATTTATATTGAAATCAAAACCTACCCAAAACCTCTAAAATGTTCCAATTTCTAAGTTGAGATGATATCGGGATTTAATTTCATCAATAAATAAATTTTGGAAATGTATATATATCAAATTAAAAATTAATTTTTTTATTAACACATAGTTATTCAATTTAATTTTAGTATGGTAACAAATAATTTAATATTTAAAGGGTGAAATATTTATTTATTTGACGTAAAATAGACCAGAAATAAATAAATAAAATCATTTTATAATATATAATAATTGTTAAATATTTATTTATAAAAATTATAATATTTTTATATAATTTTATAACACATTGTTTTTATAAACAATCAATAGTATCAATTTCGACACAATTCAATTCACTTATTTTCATAAATATTAATATAACATGATAACTTTGATTCACCAATTTTATAATATTAATAGGATGTCAGGGACATATATAAAATTAATTAGACATGTTAATTGCCCAAAATTATATTTACTATAATATTTTATTAACATTTATTTCATATTTCTTTAAATAAAATAATTATTACTATAATTTTTTTGTAATTATTTAATATTGTTTTTTGAATAAATATTAATAATAACATTCTATGAACAAGTTAAATCTACTAAAATTTAAAGAAATAATTGATGTCAAATTTATCTTCTCGAAAATTGAATATTTCAAATGTTGTACTTATTAAATAATGAATGTTATAACTATATCATTACTTTAAATGAAATAATATAAGGGTCAGAATCACTTATATAAGGACCAAAATGGTCAATAACTAGACTCATTTATGATTATGGTAAATATATACTTGATATATATGATTAGGTCAAGTGTTTAAATCTTTTATTGCGTATAATTATTTTAATAAAAAAATATTACTGATTTTTCATTAATTAAATAATTTCTACATCCATAATGTATTAGCTAATAAGATTATTATTTTTTCTTAAATAACAATTTTACTATTAATGGAAGAAAATTTATATTTCATATGAGTAATTATAATATAAATGTTCTTTAATATATCGTTATATTAAATATGATTAATTTATTAAAATTTGAGTGTCACATAAAATAAATTAAAAGTCATGACCTCATCCATGTGGATTCACGTGGATTTCATTCCAACCGAAGGAGGGTTTTTTTCTTAAAAAAAACCCATAAATTGATATTAAGATAAGTGTTTGGATAATTTTGTAGTAGTGTTCTTACACATAATTTCCCGATTAACAATTTTATAATATCAATAAAAATTACTGATGTCACTATTCATAATGTCAAAAAAATATTCACATAATATGGACCAAATTAATAAAAATACGGAACAAATTTTTAAAAATTCAAAACAAAGAATTTGAAGTAATTAATTTAAAATTAATCACATTGTTGAGGATAAAAAATTTGTTTTCAAATCTAAAACATTGCAAAATATTGAAATGATTTTACATATGAATTCAAAGTCAAATTAATGGTAATGAAATACATTGTATTGATTGATAAAAATATATTCTTCTTATACCTTAAAAACATTCAATATCATATTTTATTCATATTAATTATTTCGATGAAAAAAATTGTTCTGATAATATTTATTGTATTTTTAACATTCATTAAAACATACAAGTTATCCGAAAAATATCATAAAATTTTCAAAAGTAATTTTTTATCTCCCAAATAAAATGACCATGTTTATCATGTCATATAATAATTATGAATTTTTCATAATGTAAATTTAAAAGGGATTCTCCATTTAAATGTGTAAAATCAACCTTTTTAAAAATACAGGTATTTATACATCAAATACAGTTTATTCACACCCTATGACAAAATTATCCACTGGATGAATATAAAATATATTTTATTAAGTATATATATATCATTAATTTCATTATCAATAGTAATTCTCTCATAAATACAACTATCTAATTGAATTATATTATTAAAAAATGGTTGAAAATGAATTCACAATGCATTTTCAGAAGTTAGTTATATGTATTCCCTCTAACCTAATAGATAGGATATATCTATAATTTTATACTATGGTTGTCTCATATTTCATTTAAACTCATGAATATGTTGAATGAAAGTTATTGAAGAGTTATA
Organism: Viscum album; assembly: GCA_963277665.1. Classification (NCBI taxonomy): domain Eukaryota; kingdom Viridiplantae; phylum Streptophyta; class Magnoliopsida; order Santalales; family Viscaceae; genus Viscum; species Viscum album. The sequence continues at coordinate 1,532,160,672 of OY728151.1, forward strand.
TTTATTTAGAAAATATATTTCATGAAAACATTAGTGTGTTACATTCTACCCCATTAAAGTGAATTTCACCCTCAAAATTTGTCACTTAGAAACACAAAAATCAAGATACATCTCCCTCATAATATCATCAAGTTCCCACATAGCTTCTTCAAATTGGTGGTTCTGCCATAAATCATTAACCATGTGGTATTGTTTCATTGAACTTTTGTGTTATGATCCAGAATCTCTACATGATAACATTCAAAAGAATGTTCTTTCCCCAACCATAATACTTCTATGATTAGTAAATGTGAAGAATCAAGTAATTAATTTCATAGGAGATATACATGGAACACATCATGAACATGATAGAGATTCAGTGGAAGTTCCAATCGATAATCCACCTTCCCAACATGATCCACAATTTCAAATGGGAAAATATACCTAGGGCTCAACATTCCCATATTTTCATATCTCATTAGTCTATTCCAGGGAGATTTTCCTAAAGATACCTTATCACCCACTTCAATCTCTTGGACTTTTCATCAGATGTCAGCATAAATGTTTTGTCGAATATGAGCTTCTCTTATATGTTGTTGAATAGATTTTACCATTTCTTCGATTTCATCAACAAGATTATCTCCTAATGGCTTTCATTACACAAAATCATCCCAGTATGTTGGATATACACACTTATTTCCATAAAGGTCTTCATAAATAGACATCTCAATACTATACTGAATGCTATTATGGTTTGAAAATTTCACCAAAGGAAGGTGTTGATCCCAAAAACCATTGAAATCCATATAGAAATCTATAAATATGTGTTCCAGAGTTTGAATTTTCCTCTCAGTGAAGACTTATATTTTAGGATGATAAGAAGTTCTGAAAGTCATCTCAGAATATATTGTATGCTAAATACTTTTCATATCATTGAGGTAAACCTAAGATCCTGATCAGATATAATGGAAAGTGGTACTCCATGAAAAATTACAACTTCCTTTACATATATCCTAGAATTATGATCAGTAGATTTATACTCTCTAATAGTAATGGTGTGTGCCTACATCTTAAGGTGATCAAATATAACCCAGAATATATTATTTCATTTGGATGTTATTGGAAGTCCAACGACAAAGTACATAGTGATGATTTCCCATTTCAATTATAGTATGGGTAATGGTTGTGACAAACCATTATACATCTGTCTCGCAACCTTAACTTAGTAAAAAACAAATCATCAATAGACATATTTTTCAACATATTTTTTGATTCCATCCCACCATAAATACACATTCAAGTCCATGTATATCTTTATTATTCCAGGGTGAATGGATAATGAAGAACAATTACCCTCCCCCAATATCCCAATATTTGATTATTATATGATATGAATTAAAACCATATACGAAACCCTTAATATTATTTAACAAATACCGTTGAATTTAGGAACTTTTCTCACCGTATTTTGTAACTCTTCATATATCTTCTACACCTCCTTAATCATCACATGTAAAAATGGTTTAACATTAATTTGAGAAAGAAAATATTTCTTACCTTACTTTATAATTTCAAGATCCATCTGTTTCAAACCTATAAATAGTTGATATTTTGTGATACTCATCATGGATATGCAAGCATGGCCTTATCAACTCAAAGAATATGACACCTTGTTTGGTATCCTTGGGTGGTAATTTATTGAGATATTATAAAATTTTATCAACTGCAACTGACCTCATTGGTGAATATCATGATCATTTTGTGTGAAAATATATTTAAACATTTATGATCTTAATAAATATCACATGATTCACCATAATGATAATGCCTTCATATCATTATTCAATGATTACCATAGATCACTAAAAATCATGACATGGGTTACTTTTCTATGGGATTTTAAACTAATATGATGAATAATCTATAAATATACCATGATTCTTTATAAAACATCCCAAAACATTTTAATATGAATCACTATAGAAAAAAACAATTCTCCACTCTAAGGAAGTGTGAACAAAGGTGCACTGGCTAACATTCTTTTTAGCTCTTTGATATTCTCTTCACATTCCCCTATCCATTTGAACGATCTCCTTTCAGAGTCAACATGTTGAGTGAACTAGATAATAATGATAAATATTAAAATATTTATCCAATATCTATAAAAAATAATAAAACATTATATCGTAGTAACTATTTTTTGTCTCATCAAACATTCAAAAACATCCATTTTTAATGAATCTGTAAATATCCCATATATTGAGATTATGTGACCAAAAAATGGAACTTTATGAAGCCAGAATTCACACTTGGTAAAATTTTCATAAATTTTTTACATTTAAGGGTCTTCATTAAAATTCACATGTGGTCTTCATGTTCATCATTACTCTACAATTTGATATGAATATCTTCTATAAATTCTACCACAAATAGATCAAGGTAGTCTCTATGGAATCTATTCATTAGACCCATGAATATATGGGGAATTAGTAAGACCAAAAGGTATCCCTAAAACATCATAGTGTTAATACCTTTTACAAAATTCCATCATTGGTATCTTATAGTGGAATAATTTTCATTTTGAAATAAAAATTATTTGAATAATTTAGTTTAAGATGAAACCATTATAGATATGGTTGTATTTGTTTCAAATCTCCAATTCAATTCTTCATATATTGAATCAAAGTACATTTAATGAAAGTACATGACCTAGTAGTGAAGACCCTGTGGATATGGTAAAATAAAATAGTATGTATTCAATAGCCTATGTTATTGGTGTCATGGTGTAAATTTTTAATTAAGTCTCGTTATATTAAATTTGACTCAACAGACCCCTTACCAAAATTCATGCATAACCAAAATAAAATCTAAAATAATTTATAAAAATATTAACAATCTCAATCAGACAATATTTAAAAATTTTCATATAAATATCCTTTATTATTATTACTTATATGTTTTTTTCAATTTTTTACAATTTATTTATTAAATATTTTAGATATTTGGTGTGATTATTTTTTAATTATTTTCACTTATTTGACAATGTGGGGATGTTTTTAATTATTAATTAAATGATAATGATTAGAAAATCCAAAAATGTACATGAATTTTTATAATAATTTTTTTTAAAATTTAATTTTATTAATTTTTTAGTTACGATCCATAAAGAAGAATTTCGTGATGATAATGTTTTAATGATTCTTATAAAAAACAGTTTTTTCTAAAATGAATTGTTTATTTTTTAAAAACCCTTCGAAATAAAAAATATAATTGTTATCATATTTTAAATATATATTATAGGAAAATTAATTCACATAGTCATCCATGATATATATTTTTATCATTATTCAAATAGGTTTTAGAACCAAGCCAAATAAGAATGTACCATAAAGAAGTAATTATTTAAAATTTATTTAGTTATAATATCATTTTACTAGAGGAATATTGGACTTATTTAGTGTTTATTAGTGTGTTATATAATAATTTTAATAAATTAAATGATGAATTTTACATATATGGTGTTACGTAATTAAATCATTAAATTGTATTTTATCATAGAACACACTTTTGGAAATAATAATATAACATTATTTTTATTTTATAATTTTTTTACTACGATGTGCATTTTTTTATTACAAAAAAAATAAAAATATCATAAAAATTATATTTATCTATTTAAACATTTATAAAGATTTCATTTTTTTATAATGGGAATGGGAGAAATATTTTCATTATTTTTAGAATTTAAAATTTTTCACTAATATAATATTAATAAGTCAAATTTCATTATAACTCCCCATTACCACTCTTTCAAAATTAGTTCTTAAAAATGATGTGTAATTTTTAAATTTTTTCATTAAAATAAACTGAATAATTATACAATACACTACACAAATGTGGAAAATTAACAAGTCTAGATTCTAGAGGATGAGACAAAAATTTAAATTTAACATAGTTTGACAAAAAATAAAACAAATGCCTATTATGATTTTGTTCATTTTAACTCCGAAAGATAAACTGTCAAAAATAGATCTTGTAATATAGTTTTAAAAATTAATTTTATAACAAAGGGCCAGCATTCTATTTCCCAGAAAGAGGTTTTGAAATCATTGAAATACATTTTAGAGAATGGTTTTTGGAAAATAAATTTTCAAAATTAGTTTTGAATGCAGAACTAGAAATAAAAATTATTTAATGTAATATACCACTGTTGAAACTACACACATAAAAAAATTGTTTCAATATGATCTACTTATTTTTAGAAAACATTATTAATGCTATTGAAAAAAAAGCTGTGGAAACCTAAAACATTAAAATATATCTTGGCCCTACCCAATTGTTGAGTGATTAGGTTCAATACCTAATTCTATACCATGTTTACAACATCTATTTGCCTAATTTTATGAAAAAAATTTAATTATTGTATGCATATTTATACTTCTCAATGGAGTTTTATACTTAAAATATATATATTTTTATAATAATACATTTAATTTATATTCCCACTTTTTATTTTATATATAGAAAATATATGTAATAAATTTCATTTTAAATAACAAGTTTGACATGAATCCAAAAAATCACAAGATACATAGACTTTCCATTATTACAAAGAAGATTAATTAACATTCACGTACATAAAATTTCATTCTTCATCCCATAAAAATCCATTTTCTAAAAACATTATTCATTCCCATGCATATTTATGGATATATATATATATAATATGAAAATATATTCATATATTAATGTATATGTGTTATTAAAACAAAATCATTGATTTATGGCCAATATCATGATCTATATATGTCATTTAGGTGTTAAAATTATCACATTATTAATTTATAAATTCATTGGTAAAATTATATTTGGTTAATGAAAACATAATTTAAATTGTTATATACTAGAAAAATTATACATATATATGTATATGTCACCTAATAATAGAATTTCTTCATGTTTAGTAGAAACATAGATAAATGAAATTAAATTAAAACAACATGTAAATATATAATATGATTCTTCTGAAAGAAGTTGAATTATTAATATAAAATCAGAATTTTAACATAATTAAATAATGTTTATTGAAAATTTATAATAGTATCTTACTAAAAATATATCAAAATTTTCAATGCTACTAATGATGTTTGATTTTGATAAATAAATAAATATATATATTTACATATACATGTTCATCATTGTCAAATATAATTTGTTTTGAAAAAAACAAACTCTTAATGCCATTAAATTAAAAATAATTTATGTAAATGAAATGACCTTTGGAAAAATATATTCCTTACTTTGCATAACCTAGATACCCTATATTTTATATAAATAAATGTAATGATTTCTCAGAAGAGAATATGATTTTAGTAGTAGAACAATTAAAAATAAATGTCCCTTACTGAATATAGAAATCCGATTACTCAATACAATCATTCCTATCTCCTCTAACTCTCCTAAAATCGTTTATAAAAGATATTAATACATAGTACAGAAGAATTGTTTTTATAGAGCCATTATTTCACTATTATGATTCATTTATCAAGGATTTACATCTTTCATGAAAAAAAAATATTACAAATTTATTATAGAAACTATCAAAGAGAGGGAAAATATAATCTACTATATTTATCCGATCATAGAGTCATCATTTATACCAGAAAAATGGGCCGAAAACACTGATAAACACTATTTAAAATTAAATTTTACACTTTAGTGAAATCGATTAATAATGACATCTCACCATGATGTTGGGAGACGAATAGGAAAATGATGAACCAAGAATCCAGATAATGTATATCAACATTTAACAACGATATAAAAATCGGCCAACTATAAGACAAATTTGACTATTGGAGAAACAGACATCTAAATCGATGATAAGGTAATACACATCAAAGAATTGGTAATATAATATTTATATAATCTACGAATTAAATGTGTGAAACCTACTTGAATATTTGAAAAATCACATCATACAATGATGTAGTCATAAAAAAGAAGAACATATTCACTAAAACCCTAGATATGCACTGGATCCCATCATCAGTAGATGATACCACTCAATGTTTCCCTCAGCCTTGATCTCACATTTGACCTCACATCTAAACACAAACCTTCCTCAATCTTTCTTATCTAGGTCCAATTCTACATCAGAGATCAACTCCAAAAGATGAAAATGAATAAAAAGAATCACATATGCCTTGTCTCCTAGTCATGTTCACCCTCTTGACCCCGCGACCCAATCTCAAATAGTTCCCCATGGAAAACCATTCCCAACACAATATTTCATTAATATCATTTTCAATTTTTTTTAATAAAACCAAAAACTATGTATATAAATGGTTTTCCATTTAAAATTTGTTATTATTATTATTTATTTTTCTATTTAAACTAAGAAAATAAATTAATAACATTATAATTACAATAATTTAAAAATAATTACATTCTATAAACGTAATATGAAAAATCAATACAAATATATGTATATATTAAACATAATAATTCTAAAAAAATGATATTATTTACATTAATCATCTTGAATTTCAAAAAGACTTATTATTTAGAATTACATTAATAATCTAAACAATACAATTAAAATATTATTTTGAATATATAAAACAATGATTATAATAGAATTAATAATTTATTTGTAAATAATTTTATTATTAAATACCAATCAATATATTCCTAATTTTAAAAATAAAAATAAAAATAAAAATAATGATTTAATTATAATACCTTAAATATATTAATTATCTAAATATAAGTTATTATTGTAATTAGAGCATGTATTTATATATATTTTTTTAATAATAACTGTATATTTCAAAAAACATATTGAATAGAGAAGTGGTATTTAATCAAAACATATTTAGCAACTTGTTATTATAATAATTTAATTTGTTTTATTTATAAATAAATATTTAATTTTAAAAAAAGGTTGTTATATCCATATTATGACCATCCTTGTAAGATGGTGATGGAAAATGAAACAATTTTCATCATGGATGTGGTATTTTTCACATCCAACGAATAACCGTTTCATTTTACTTAATAGAAATTAGAATTTAGATTAACAATATTAGCATAATTATAATTAAAAAAAAGTATTCTAATAATAGTTATATTATCATTTTAATATTTTTGATGTATTATTATGATTAATAAAATGTTATAAAAAATAAAAAAACTATGTGGATATAATTATATATATAAATTCGTGGATTATTTCCATTGAAAAGGGGGTCAAAACATTGAGGATGACTATTGAGAAGACCAAATCCCACATAAGGTCTCTTTGAATTTTTTTGGAATGGAATAGATTGAAAAAAACTATATGGGATATGGTCTGAGGAAAAATGTGGAGAGGAGTGCACCATCTGTATGTTAAAATGGATGGCATTTTTTAAATACAACAAAATTTATTAATGGTAAATCACCCTCAAGGAATGTATCTTATAAATTGACAATTTATTGATCGGGGATTGAATAATGTTGGTAATTTACTGAACTACACATTACCACACATTAATTAGAAACTTATGATGTTGGACTCTTAGATTAACAGTATTGATTTTGATAGAGTGAGCTAGATTTCACCAATGTAATTCATATTTTATGGTTGAAAATAAAATATCCCTTATTAAATATTTTGTGTATAGTTATTCAAAATATTAAATATATTTTATAAAATTAATTTTATAGATGTTATATGAATTTTAAAAATATTACTAATTGATTAAATTTTTAGAAATATTTATTTAACAAAATATAACAAATGTTATAAAATTTAAAATATGATATTATAATCTAATGATAATTATTTTTAAATATCAAAATTTTTATTAAAAAATTTGTTCTTATAAATATGTATTATCAATTTAATAATAATTATTATATAGGTTTAACGTTGTAAAATTTCATAGGTGAATAGTGAAAACAATATGTTTTCACTATTCGCCTAAGAAAATATTTTTAGAAAACACCAAAAAGTTATACTTTAAAAACTATTATAATTTAAAAAATATGATGATTATTTTTAAAAAAATTTAGAGATCTTATTCTTAACATTTTAAAAAACACATAAAATATAATTAAAATTGTCTTTATAAGAATGTAACATCGTGGAGTATGAACCGTTATTAATCTTATTTCTATCAAATTAGTAATTTTAATAGTTTTTTATGTAATATATATATATATATATTTTATATCATGAATAATATATATATAAATATATTATTTAATTTTGTAAAATATAATTCATCTAAAAGACTATATTGATGAATATAGTTATATCGCTAGTGTTATCGATGTCTAAATAAATAGAAATAGTTTTTTCTTTAAAAGAAAAAACTGATGAATGTGTAATTTTTTGGATAAATGACATTTAAAATTAATAATTAGTTGTTTATATCATCCTAATTTATAATTACATAACCCCTTATGGTCTATGTTCATGATTGATGCATACGGTTAGCCCTTGTGTCCATTGAGCGTGGTTATTTTACTATAATAGATATTATTGAAATTTCAACTTGCTTGAATTTCTTTTCATATGTTTCTGCACAAACCATAGTTATTTCAGTCTAATTATGGCATAGTCTATGGGAATATCAATAGAATATATCTCCTTCTCAAGAACAAATAAATTATTTCATTAAGAGAGATATCAAATATTGGATGCCAATTGATTAATTAATATATTACATGATATGGTTAAATTGATTTATTGCAACAAAAGATAATATTTATATGAATATTTATCGATTAATTCAGGAAACAGAATTCCAATGATGAAAAATGATTCTAACAATAAATTTGAAATTGTACATGGTTTCATAATTATTTTTCTTAAATGTTATTAAATTTTTTTTTCCACAGACGTTGTTATAAGTTACAATAAAAATACATAATACAAAAGTTTATGAGATGAATTATTCAATTCATTATTTTATTAAAATATAAAAACAATTTTTCTTGAAAATAAAAAATGTTCATGCTAATAAATGTGGAGTGGAAGATTAAAATTCATGTCATTAGAAGTATTTTCTTTTTAGGATATTAAAATACATTATAAATGCCTCATAGTTTTAAAGAAAAATCATTATTCCATCCATAAATTGAAAAAAGAACACTAAAAATAATGTAGATAATTAGAATTTTTATATAAAAATATGAAACTAAAAAAATGACTGTAAGAACAAAGACATAGAAAAAAAATTTCATTAAACATGTTGTGATTTTTTCTTAATAGTATTACAATTTTATGACAATGAGATTATTCTGTGGAGAATAATCATATTAATATTTTCATTTTCCTGAGAGTGATAAGTGAATATTTATATGACATAAGAAATGTAAGGACATATAGATCATACATAAAGAGGGCATGAGAATAATTTTTATGAATCGATGTAACGATGTTGAGAAAGAAAGTCGAAAGGGTGGCCAAGAAATGAAATTTTAAATCAGTTAATTAATGGGGATCTATGAAAAAAATATCAATGGTGGTAGTAATTTTATTATGTGTAATAATAATAGGTGAAAAAAAAATCATGCCATAATGAAAGAATATTTAGATGATTACCCTTACTACTCTCTTGATGCATGAATAAAAACACAATGAAGGATTGAATATGATATTACTATATAAATATAATGAATATCATGATTTAATAAATCAAAAAACATTTATCATATTATTTACACTATATAATTTAAAATATCGTGCTAATAAGAAACATTCCATGAGAAAATTTAAATGAGACCAAGAAATCATTTTTAGTTAATTAATTTTTTAATAAAACGTTTTTAAATGAAAAAAAATTAAATTTTTGATCATATATAATGAACTTCTTGATGTAATACTTAAAAATACATTCAATGGGATGTAAGTACATCATTATGGGGAAAGCATGATGCATAATATGAATCAATTATTAGTAATTAAAATTATCGTAAAGAAATACATAATACATTAGATATTACTAAATCAATATAATTTTAAATAATGAAATTAATATATTTCTATAAATACCATGAATTTAGTGGATTAATATGTCAAAACAAAATCAACTATTTTGAATTTGAACTATATAGTTGAAATAGTTTTTCCTGGTATAAAACATTTTAGAAAATGATAACATTGTGGAAAATAATCCCTTATGGTTTAAGTAATTATTGAATTAAAAACCATTGAATTAAATAACATTATATATACCAATAAATCAATAAAAATTCATTAATTAATATTTCAATATAAATTCTGCTGGTATTATTCACTTATTATAAAATAATCCATAGTTGAGAACATTAAACACATCTTAATAATTTTATATTGAGGAAAATAAAATTCTTACATTGTTTCATGTTTGGTTTGATATATTCAATCATCATATATTATAAATTTTTGTTATTAATTTAAATAAAAAACATTATTAATTTATATTATAGTTCATATAATTTATTTACTATTCCTTATTGCTAATATATTAATTTTAAATTGATAAAATTATTATGTAGGTGTTAAATATTCCATTTCTCTAACTTACCTGAATTTTGTTTTCTTAGTAAATGATTATTGTTCATGTTTCCATTATGGTTAATATTTTCATTTTATGGAAATTAAATTATAAATATTAATAGGCTTACATTTTCTTTTCATGAAAAATATGTTTACAATTTTCATTGATTCCTTAAAAATTCTTATATTCATTAATTATTATATTAACAAATCAATTAAATTTATTAGTAAATATATTTATGAAAATTGCATATAAAAAAATTGTGAGAACATTATATATACATCATTATTATATATTTGTTCGTGTTTTAGTGTTTATTTTTAATTTATAATAAAAATGTTTTAATACTATCTATTTTTGTTGTAAAATCGACCAATAAAAGAACATGTTATAATAGTAGAGTGAGTAATAACATGATATTATATATTTATGTTATTAAATTGAAAGAGGATTTATTTATAAAAAAAATTAAAAGTGAAAATTCATATTCATGAACATTGTGATGGTGAATATAAATGAATGATAAAAGTTTTAATTTACTAATCACAATTCTTCTAGATTTTCTCATTTTAGACAGTTAATTAATATAATTATAATTTGTTGTCAATTATATTAACACAAAATCCAAATTATCATTCCATGTTATTTTTTATTTTATAAGCATCATTACGATTCATAAAATAAATTTATATTACCATAGCTAGAATGTGCTGATGAAAAATGTTGTACTTTGTTCATAAAGGTTGTAGTCAACAATAACAGAACATATGTTTTTACATTATAATTTAGGATATGATGGTTGATAGTAGTAGTTCCATTATTATAATTTTTTTGATTTATTTATATATATATATTTAATTATTTATATAAACATTAAAATATTTTCATATGGTGAATGAGGAATGAAACATGGAATGGCATGGTCAAAAAAATTATATGTTCCATAGAACTCCTCTATCATATACTCAAAAATTCATCATATATGGATAATTTGAATAAAAAACCCATCAAAACCTTGGATAGTGGGTTGCAGATGTTTTTTTGGATTATGGTTTGGACAAGTTTCTCATTGGATGAGATGAAGTTGAGTAATGAATAACTCAATTTCTAATATAGAGGGGTTTCATTTTCATAAATTATAATTTGATTATTTTAATGACTCTTTTCATTTTATGTCAAGTGGATCAACATTTTCAAATAATGGAGATATGATATTTATTGGTTTATAATGCTCTCATGAAATTTAATACATGGTTTAATGAATTTGGTTGATTATATTACTTAGTTTTATCCCCTTTCACATATACCTTTTACATAGTATCTCATTTTTTACACTATAACATATTTTAATGACTTAAAATAAAATTTTCTATTTGATAAAATTATAACATGGTGAATTCAAATATGAAATTGTTTTTTGATTTTTCAATTCATATTCATGGGAAAAAATAATTTTATTAAGAACATGGTTAATGTAATAAATAAATTATTTATAAATAAAATTAATTTTACGTAAAAAATGAACATAAATAGAAACAATGATTTCTATTGAATCAAATTATATGAATTTTGTTTACTAGTATGAATTAATTTTTTATTACCTTAAAAGATATTCAATTTAAAATGGATCCATAGGAATAATTAATTAAGGTAATATGAAAAACAAAATAGCACTTTTCATTATAATATAATATCACATTTGATCAAAAACGTCAAATGTTGTTTCAAAAATTCAAAAAAGTATTTTAATTGAATTTTCATACATTAATAAAAAAAGTATCCATGATAATTTTTATATATTGTGTTAATTCAGGATGATTTCATAAAATTAATTGTAGTTATAATTTTTATTTCACAATAAATATCGAAATCAACAATTTTAATAAAAATAAAATAAAATTACATTAATAATGTATTTTATTGTTAATGTTTATCAACTGCATCGAATTGGGAAAAATATTGTGACACCACATCCTCACCATGCTCTAATAAATTATTTTCATAATTAAGACTACAATTAAAATATGTAATTTATATGCGTTTTATAATGTTGTTAAATTTTTTTATACAACATAATTCATTATAAAATATTTTAGATCATAATTTATACATATTATATGTATGAAACAATATTTTAGTTTTTTTTCATGTGAATTATGTTTTTCTATAATATTTATTTAAGAGGAATTATATAAAATATTCCATCCGTCTAATGAATTTATTAAAACTAAAATGTTGATCAAATATTTAAAATTTTATATATGATATTGAGACAACAATTGATTAATGTGTGAGATTGAAAATATTGAGGAATAATAATTATCCAATGATGTAAAAAAATCAATATAATATAATACATACTGATGTATGTGATCCCATGCATTTTTATATAAAATATTTCAATATGTTTATCTTATTGTTTATTTGTGATTAGAATATAATGTGTTGTATCAAATTGTTAAGGTCCATGGAAAATGTGGTTAAATATATTACATGATTTTGGTGGTAATATGATAAAAAATTATTGATATCTAAATTGGTTATTTGAATAGATATTGAATGATATTACCACTTATATGAGTTTGAAAACATCAAAAAAACAATGCGAACAGTCATGTGGTTTCATCAATGATATAAAAATAGAAAAATTTTGGGTTAAAAATATAAACATTAATTTTGAAATTCATAACAAAATAAGTCTAATTGATTATGGATTTTTTTTATTAAAATAAATGATCATTCTATGTTTTTTATTATACATTGACTGAGAATTGACATATTCATCTGAAAAATTACACTATTCCAAATGTTTCATAGTTGAAAACTAGTGTTTAATCAATTTAGGGTGTTGAAAAACATGTGTTAATTTTTAAAAAATGATTAAATAAAGGGAAGATATTGATATTACACCCATGAATGGATATTTAATAGAAATTTAATTGGTTTTAACTGATATATTTCTAAAAAAATAATTAATTTATATTTTGGAAAGTATTAAATATGTGTTATAGATAATAAATATTTAAGTAGATTGATAAGATCAAATGTTATTGTGGTTAATTGTGATATTGAAAAAATGAATACACATCAAGCTAGAAAACACAAGCTTAAACTAAGGAACATTCAAATGATGAATCTATAATACATAAAAAAGAAAAAATTGAGGATTACAATTAAAAAATGGATGATCACACAAAACCTAAAAAATCAGAGAATGATATCATTTTAATAGCCAACTATGTTGTCATAGGTGGAGGAAAAATCATTTTAATACATAAATAATATTGTTTCATATGTCAATGGAATAAAAAAAATATTTAGGTAAAATCCTGAAAAATAAGTCCAATGATCTTGGGGATAGTCGGATAAATAATAGTTTCATAGGAAAAAAATCGGGATTAAGAAATAAGAATTATTACAAATAATTGATAGTCCTAAAAAATCATTATATTTATAAAGGGGTATGTATAAGTATACATAATTTATATTAGATAACCCTTCATAATGATCACAAAACATGATTCATTTTTATTATTCATTTTTGTGGCTATCTATAGAAAAATTGATCTATAAAATTTAGGTCAAAAAATTATTTAAAATGATATAGCTAATGAAGAGTCTTTATAAAATATCTAATAGGATTTCATATCAATTTTTGGTGATTCCAATGTTTATAGGTTTGAAAAATCCTTATATGTATTGATATATGCACCCGAATAATTGTATAATAAATAGGATATATTGTTCATGATTATGGAATTTATAATGGGAGGATTCAATCATAATCAATAAGTAAATTAGTCAATGAAAATTGTAGTTTACATTGCACATTTATGATAATGACATCATATGTAGAGTATGAAAGTGGAATTAAATGGTGAGTTTCATAAATATTTTGATTATAGAGTGTGGAAATTATATTATATGGGATCTCCAGAATTTATTTTGAAATCATATTATCAACCAATATTGTTATAAATTTTCTTATTATTAAAAATATTATTATGATTTGAAAATATATTCAATATACATGAAAAAAAATTGAATTCAATAAAAATGGTAATTATATTTATTCTATAAAAAATGATATAGGGACACATTACAGGGGTGAGAAGTGTCTTCTTCTATATCATGAATAAATATGACACATATTCATTGAAAAATTATGGCATTAAAACATGAAATGTTTCCACAATAATGAATACAGTGTCGTTGAAAATATATAATGAGGATTAAATAATTTTTTCAAGATAAATGTGAACAAAATTTTAAAATATGTTCAATATACCAGTGAAAAATTGATTTGGGAAAAAATTGTATTCATAATAAAAAAACAAAAAATTTGAAGGGAATATACAACAGGGATGGAAAGATTAATAACCATTATCAGGAAAACAAGATGAAATATATTCATTGAAACATTCATGGATTCCTACATTAACAATATCCCAAAAAATTGAAATATTATGGGTTACAGTAATGAGATGGGGAATATTTGTGGCTAGAAAGATTATGGTTTTTTTCGTTCAGAATAAAAATGATATATATTCTTAATGAAATGTGTATTTGTGAAGATATATTATTTGTAGAAAACGAATATTTTATTTACCATTAATCAACATATGTAATTTAATTTAGTGGATCAATGAATATAATTAAATAAGGAGTATTTTTATTTTTGATGCATATTAACTATAGACTACCATGGGTTACAGGAAATTATAATTCAGGAAATCTTCTTAGAGGATCTCTTAGAAGTGGTTCATATATCCATGATTTTCCTTTATCAGTACTGACAAGTGATAATAATGGATATGAATATTGTATCTCACGTACATTAAAATCTCATTGAGATTCATTGTTGTTTTATTATATATATGTTTTAGTAGCTAATAATCATATTGGATCATAAGAATATTGATTAGTGAATTATTGATATCATTTACAAACCATTACCCACACCAACATTTTAAAATCCTCACTAAAACATTTTTATTATACAAGATCATGTAGCTTGAGGTGGATTTGATATATCCCAATAATAATGATATATATATATATATAATTTTATTTTCATTAAATATATTAAGTGGATGGTGTAGTAGATAGTTGGAGATAATATCCTCAGGGATCTAGTAGACTAACAAGGATTACCTAAAAAATGTATATATCAAAGTTGAAATCAATTTTTCTTCTTCTTTATTTCATTGATTGTTCATTCATATACACTGATATAAATTATTATGTTTTTTATTATATTCTATATAAATAATTTTTTTATGGATAACCCATCCAATATAATTTGTAATAGGGTTGAAATTATGGGAAAATATTATTTCAAAATAATGAGTAAGGGTCACAAATGTGGGAAAATAATTTAATTATATTTTAATATGGATGATCAATAAAAAATACAATATAGTCGAATGTTTCAACTTTTGGGTTGTAATATTGGATTTCATTTCACTTTGGAATATATTTTATGTCACATGACACTTCCAATGGTTTTTAGAGTTTAATAGGAATCAATCAAACTATTATAGTTCAACAAGAAATAGGATCACAATGAAATAAAAATATATGTCAACATATAATAAATCATAATTGATAAATTTTATTCTGAAATTATTATGGTTGTTTTACTTATAAAATTTTCTATTTTTAAATTCCATTTTTTTCTAAATATATACCATTATAATTTAAATTTTGTGAAATTTTTTAGCCCCACCAATATAATGTGATCCACTGAAAAAATACAGCCATACCACATTATTGGTAAGGCTACATAACAAATATATTGTTATATGAAGGCATATAATCCGTGGTGGATAAGATATAATTAAATAAACTATAATGTTTAAAATTTTTATTATATTTACTACATATTTATGTCTACAATTAAAAGGATGGAATGTTATTTTCCATGATTCTAGATGATTTGGGATAACAACACTGTTGAGGTAAATAATCTATTGTTAATTCATGAAATAAAAATATGGAAGTGATTATTTGAATCTTTTTGATGTGAATAATAAATTATAATATATAAGGTGATATAACAATAGTTATCATAATATAATAAAAGAACACACAAGGGAATACTCATTGAATGAAAATAAAATAAGGATAAATTGAGTCTTGTAGGGGAAACAATAAGGTGTAAAATATATGTAATAACATTGAATGTGATCATGTAATAAATTAATATTTCACTAATTTCATCTTGATAATATGGGAAATGAATATATTAGAGGATAAATAGTTTTTATAGCATGTATAATTTTAATTATCTCCTATAGTATATATTTCATGTATATTTTCATGAAAGTGTATACGGTTTATCAATTCTATCCTTAATATAGAATATGCCTCCATTTTTTAAAAATAATATTAACTAAAAAACCATAATTGTATATCATAATAGACACTAATTCGAGATCATTTATCATGGAATAATAATTTATCATTATTCATACAATGTAGGAGGAAATTCATTTTCTAGTTTATTTTTTGTGAAATGTTACCCCTGGGAAATATTATTTCACTACATGGTGTGTTTGAAACAACTCCATGAAGTATAATCAAGATGTTTTATTCATAAATATTTAGTTAGACATAAAATTCTAATATTATAACCTCTTTATTGATAATGATACACAAAATAATTTTTTAGTGGTGATTATTATCTCTTTATATTTTTCCTTTATTAGATGTTGTGTGGGAGTTGACGTAAGGATTGATATGATTTAACATTTTATGTCATCATAGATTCATAAGATGGCCCTTGAAATAAAGTATTATCAAAAGCATGGGGACCATAATTAGATTCATTTTAACCTATGAAACAAATAATAATGTGATATAATCAGATATAGTTTCACTCTACTCCAATATTTTCAGTTTTGATACCTAATATCCAAATTTAGACTTTTGATAAATGAAACGTAATATTACTATATCAACTAGAAACCTACACCGATGAATTTACCTATGTTTAGGGAGAGATAATATAGGTCTATTAAGATGATGGGTATGTTGGAAATATACCAGGTCAGAGATTATAATGGATTATGTTATATCATAATGTGAGGGTATGATGAAATGATGTGGAATTATTTATAACATGTTTGTAATAGTAGTTTTGGAATTCATTTATTTTTTAAATGAGAGGGTATTATTTAATATATGAAATAAACGACAACATCAATGTTATTGATAGTTTTAGAAGAAATAACAATAACCACAACAAAGTAAATACAGTTTCATCCCCAAAATATAAATTATTACAAGGGAAATCACTTAATAAATTTCGCAACATGTGGTACAAAAGGAAATTTATTGAGTTAAATGATCAACATGTAAGGAAAATAAATGGGAAATTTTAATGTTGAGGTTGTTACAGTAACAATTATATAAGTATTGAATACATTAAACATTTTAGGTCATCATTGATTCAAAAGATCACCCTTAACAGAAACTATTCTCAGAAGCAAGGGATCGTAATTGGACTCATATCATCCTTGGAAGAATATAATAAAGAGAGATAATATAATATATATTAACTCCCATCTAATAATTTGAGTATTGATCCCTAATATAGATATTTATACCTTTGAAAAATGTAAATTAATATTCCCCTATCGATGAACAACCTACACCATAGAATTTACCTTTTTTTTGAGAGATAAAATTAGTCTATTAAGATGATGGATATGATGGAAAGATCCCATGATGGTGGTGAGGATTGATAATTATAATTCATATTGTGAGGGTATGATGAGATTATGTGGAGTTATTTGTAACAAGAGTGTAATAGTAATTTTGGGATTCATAATTTTTTACATGAAAGGGTATTATATAGTTGAAGAATTAAAAGGAAACATGCATGTTCACTTTATTTTTATAAGGAATGACATTAACTATAATAATGTAAAAAACCGATTCATCCACAAAATATATATTATTACAAGGGAAATCTCATAATAATTTTACAAACATGTGTACATAAGGAACATTATCACGTGAAATGATTAATATTTAGGGACAATACATCGGAGATTTGAATTTTGATGTTTTAACATATATAGGTAAATAAATTTTATATGATAAATATATTGTTTACATGAGAATTGGAATAGTTATAATCAGTTTTAAACATAATGTGAGTGTGAACATAATCAAAATACAAAACTATATTCCTCCAAAATGATTTTTACAAAATTTAATTCCTTCATTTTCTACCAATATATATATATATCATCGTGTTTGTGAATGGATATGTTGTGGAAGATAGACCGAGGAATATTAGATCAAAGTGTTTTCATAATATGGTAACTATTTCACAATGAATTATTAGAAATTTTACAGGGTTTTGAAAAATTTATAGATATATTTCAGTATCAAAGACCACACTACGATGAAGGAAAAAAAGATAGAAATATAGTAGATATATAGAAGATAGTACTATAAAATTGGCTATTAAATATTGATGGATATTTACAAATAAATTTATATTGGTTCATATTTATTTCAAATGTGATGTGTGTTGGTAAATAAATTATAAATTTTTTTCTATTTTAGATTCATGTTAAATGATTTCGATCAGTGGATTGAACACATAATATTTTTATTAATTAATTACATAAATAGAAAATGGGAACTGATATAAAAAAGGATAAAAAATTTATTAACATATTTATTAGAAAAAAATAAAAATGAATTTTAATGAAAATATGTAAATGAAGAAGAAAATTTTGAACAATTACAACATAATCTATAGAATGGTGTTTTTAATTTCTAAATAACTTTTTCTAAATGATATAAATGTTGTATTTTTTTATTCATTATACCAATGTAGTTCAAAAATATATAAGTATAGTGCGTTTCAATTGATCCATACTTTACATTTTAATGTAATATTAAAACTTATCATGCCATTTATTGATCTATGATTTGTGGAACCAACATTTATGTATGCACCTAAGGCTCCAATTTTTTTGTAAACAAATAAAAATCCACATTTTCCCACATTGTATTAATCATTTAAATATCATATATGTTTTTAATATATGATTATTTTTCTTTTTTTCCTAACATAATAAAATGATTCATTATTATAAAAATTAAAAAATAATACCATAAATCACCACCCCCCATTTTTTGTTTAATAAGCCATCAGATGTGCTAATAATCGTCCATATACACATATATTTAATATCAATTAAAAAATATTCCCCTTATGAAAAATAAAAACACTATTTTGACATAATATTCCCTCAATAAATTTTCATGGTATCATAATCTATACTAAACTCTATTTGAAAATGTTCAATCTATTTAATTTGAGAAATGGTTTATTTTAATGTCAAAATGGGAAGAGGTTTTTTCCACATATATTTTTTACTCGTCCTCAACTATAATCATTGAAATATCAACAATTCCACACTTGATTATATTTAAAATTTATTATAATATAAAACACTGAGCATGGTTATGCTAATATAATAATTTTTTTGAATATTTTTTTTCTTCATATTTTCATTTAAAATAAGGTAGTTTCATATATTTGTGTAATAAATTCATTGATGAACTTAATTTAGTAAAAATATATATTTTTCTGTCCAAAAGAGAATTTTATAATTTTCATGTGTATTTAGACACAATATTATCCATTTATAATAGTGTTTTACATTGTCATATTCAATGAATGTGATGGGAATAAATGTGACACACAATAGTTTTTTTAAAGGAATTTTTTTGTATTTATTTTGATGTAACATATTTTTTTAATATTTTGGTCGAAAAATAAAAAAATGAAATTTTTTTCATATTGGATTATTTCCTAGAATGGTCCAATAATGAGGAAATTTGATTTTGTTTGATTAATTTCATGGGGGAGGATAATAATCATGGTGATTGAACTATCTATAATTTCCCTAAACATATTATTTATAATATAACTGAGACATGTAGAAAGATGACATCAATCTTACATCCTCATATTCTAAAGGATATCAACTTTAGGTGAGTGTGAAATATGTATAGTGGGAAGACTATACTTTCTGCTACATATTAAAAATAATAAAATATATCATGAAATAATTATAATAAAATTTAACTTATATAGGTAAATGTGAAATTTAAAAATTGATAACTTATATTCATACCATGATAGGGCATATAGAATGCATTACTAAATTTCATGTAAGCCTCAAATAGATTGAAAATTATTAAATTAACAATCCCAAACATATCACCAATTCCATACTCGGTCCCCACTTCATCCTCCAATCCAATAATGAAATTTAAAAAACCATGAAAAGGTCACTTTTCCTATTTCTAGACCTATTTACATTATGTCTACAAGGGAATAAAAGGATGTATATAGAATGTATGAGTAAAAACTGTAATCCACCACTAACTCTATCTAAACGAATCCATTTTGAGTAATATTGATTGAGACTATTTGATATATGCATACATTAGATCAGAAATCAAATTTCTAAGATAAAAACCCCAAAAACCCTTTATCTTCATGTTTCACTCGATGTTAGCTATTTCTTATTGGCATGATACCATATGTCTTTGTCAATACTCAGCATAAGGACTATGATGATTTTCAAGAAAATGACTATTCACACATTTCTCTCTAATTTGATCGAATGTCGACTACTATGCCATGAGTGAATTATATATTCCAATTATTAGTGGACCTAGTGATAATTCCATTGCTATTGAAAATGTATGTACTTATAGGACTTTATAACTTGTGAGAATATCCATTCCAGGGAAACTTTTACAGTTCATATGATAATGAAAACACGAGTTAATGAATTAAAAATTTCCAAACATGCGAAATATGTTAACTATATTCCATATTTGTTTACTCATTTCAATTACCAAATACCTTGATAATTTCATTCACGTTTGATTATTTCATTACAAAAATTACAAGTTTTATATCAATATACCCTAACACTAAAACATTGTGAAAAATATAATTAATATTCCATCTAAAAAATAACATTTTATATATCAATCCTTGTCCAAATATTTATTTTCAATCCTAGAGTGTGAAATTGGGTTTATAGATCAATACAAAGATCATCCCATAAATATACAATAAAATTATAAGGGAACTATGTCTATAAATTCAATTTCAATCTTATGGCTGAGTATGAGAACACATATCGTGTGGTCAAATATATAGGTGTCACATTAAAAATGGACATGAAAGGACATTTAAGATGTTTAAGAATGAGGTATCAAACTATATAAGTGAATTATCATTATAATTTTTTGTTAACATAGAGTCCTGGTGTGATGACACATGTTTCATGTACATAAAAACCAAATCACACATTTGGGGATGTTTTAGACCTTCTACCGTAAAAAGAGAGAATCAAAATCCATAATTAACATGTCTTAATCAATATCAAATTCCAAGTATTCTTATGGAAAAAATATACTCTTGACATTAACGCTAGAAGAGGATGATCAGGGAAGGAAATGAGAGGAATTCACCTATTCCAAAAATGTAATACATATTCATGATCTTCAGATCAAACAATTGATCATGTAATAAGGAGTAGGTGTTGTAGAAGCCATAAACATTTGAAAGACATATATAATGTTAAATTTTATTTTCTATACCGAAGGGGTTTGAAATATAAATATGGGTTTTTGGAATCCAAAATACAATTTCACTTTAATGTTTCATCCCCATAATAACAAAAACATGTAACATCAGAACATCATAGACTAGTTAATCATGTTTCCAAAAAAATTGTACCCATATAATCCCATAATTCAAATAATTCACATTCTTGAGGGTCGGTATCACTGGATGGAATATAGACATATTTTTGAATTTCCTTGCTAATGCATCAATAACCGATTGGATGATGCTTTTCACTAGGCAGCTGATAGAACATAGGCATTCCATCAACTTCATGGCACCATTATTTATTTATATAATTCTAATTATATGATCCTAATAACCATATTAAATATATTTTTAGAAGGTATAAATGGTCGTACATATAATTAATGAAGTTCAAATAAAAAATAATTATTTTTATACCATGAATAAAAAAATGAGATCTTAAAAACTTATCATCGTATTGAATTTTCTCCACAAGCAGTTCCCCAATTCATTACAGAGTTGTATTTGTGAGAAAACCTAGATAGTAATCCTACATATCAAACTCCATCTCAGATTACATCAATTATAAATTCCCATTCTACAAATATACTCACAATTAGGGTATAATCCTTCCATGGAAATTTATCTCACTAATTTCTATCGTATGGATTAGATGATCCTCAAAGGAAACATGCAAAACAATTATAACATCATAATAATATATCATTTGAGTAGGATTGTGGAAATATATCAAAATTTGAATCACATGATACACATCATTAATGTAAAAATGTAATTACGAAATATCCAACAAGTACACCATTGAGCCGATCCAATCCAATTTCTCAAACATACCAATAAACATGTGTTCCATGTTCCCCTATATCCAGAGACTGTACTTCCTCAGACCTGGATACACACTGCAAAAACATGTTTACCAAAATAAAATCCGTATGACACATCCAATGTATAGTATTACATTTATACCTATATTTTATGATTTCAAACTATTTTTAGGAAAATTGAACATTATTTTAGGTATCTCATATAAGACTAGGAAAAATAAGAACTAAATCTCCAAACTATAAATAAAATAAAGGATAATAAAACAAAAATCTATATAAATTATCAAAAGGATTCTTTGTTAATTATTAATCAATGATATTATTTTCATAAACTAGATATATTCAAAATGGTACTCTTAATAACTGTTGATATTCAGAACATTGAATCAGAATGACTCCTGTCAAATATGAACTATCCACTTAGATTTTCTGTGAGTGCATAGATGATATGATATAAAAAATAGTATTTTTATCCATGTGCATTATAGAGTATCTTCTATGATTGGGATATAATGTTATGGGTCTCCATAAGAATTGTTACTATGTCGAAAACCATGAAAATAAACTATCTCTTAATCATATAGGTTACCAAGATCATCAATAAGGAACAACTTAAAATGTAATTAAACATGATACATATATAAATCAAATAATGAACACCCATAGATAATTTTTCTCAATGTTTTCCTGGTTAAGAAATTAAAAAATACTATTCTGATATCATCCCACATTCATTCTAAAAATGTCAAATAATATGGAAACCTAGTAGGTTTTGGATGTTCAGTCTTCACCATATAATTGTGATGCATCTTTCTATGAAACTAATTATCTATTTCCCCATCCCCAAACTCAATTATTTTCAATGAATACCTGGATAAATATTTTCAAACCTTGTATTCTCCACTAATTTTAAAGTATGTAATTCCCTTATGAACTCCTTTTACTAGCTCCTAGGAACTCAAATATGCCTATAAACAAGGAAACTATAATCACTATTTATGAACCCACCTAATAGTTTTTCCCTAAAATATAATTTTTCACTCTAGGTTAAACCTAATGTTTTAGAAAATGGCCTCATCATATTTTCTACATGGTTCTTGGTAAGAACATATGTCAATTCCATAGCTTCTCCCTATAATATCCCATATTTTCATAGATGTATGGAATCATTAAATTACTATTTAAACCATTTATTTATCTCTAATAATAGTGATTAAGTGTTTACGGAATGGAATATATGAATATATGTCTTTATATGATCATTTAGTTTTGGTTTTTTCAGAAGCATCATGAGGCAGACAGTTGGTGCAAGGTTAATAATGACAAAATAACTCAATTGTGAGAACTATATATATGAGGATCATGGTTTGAAAAACCATAAATGGGAGGACACCCAACCATATAAAATTGTGTAATAATTAAATAGACATGAAACACATGGTTATTAAGTTCATTTTCAACCCGTATTCCTAACAATGAAAAAGGGGATACAATAGGTATAGTGAGAGAAAATGGTTGGTGCCTATTTTTTGAAACCAGGTAGAAATAAAATTCTCCTTATAAAAATTGTGGGAATAGAAATTTAACCACTATAACATACAATATTGTTCACCCATAATTCCTCCAAAAATAAAATAGTAGTTCCCCCACAACATTGAGAGATTCATCATCTACTCAATCAAGACTTTGAGATAGCCTCTCCATCAAGAGTCAAAATCACTCACTATTTTTCAGGATGGATATCAATCGGATATATCTCAAATCCCCTTGAATATATTATTTAGATATATATACATAGTTTATGTTATGAATTTATGATCTAATATAATAAATTTTTAAGGAATCCAACTATATCAATGATTTCTATAATTCTATCCAGAATATGAATCTGATACAATACAAGGAGTCATCTACCATGATTTTATAGGTGGTATGGTTGTTTTAAAATAACTTTATTGATTTTTATATTATGTGTCATCATTACATAAACCAAGCATTAGTTGTGATTCCTCATAAATAGATAACTAATTACATGAATTTATTTCATTGTGGGGATAGTAATGTGACATCCCTGATTAATTAATTTATTATGAATGCATAAGGAATGTAATGTATACATTTATCACCAACATTGGTTTATTTCTTGGATTTATTCCTTCACAACTTCATTTATAAAACTGTTAGAGAGAGTTAGAGTTTACTACTGATATAATTCTAAAAAAACCAATACCAAATCTTCATTATTAGTTATATACTACATAGTTTCAAGCGCTCAAGAGGGAATTATAGGATTTATAAGCTAAAAGAATTATCTGACCTAGTACTACAAAATAGGGGTTTCCAATGATTTTCATTAATGTGATGGATACAACGCTTAGGATTTGTTTGCATTACTAAAAATTGATCAAAACTAAAGATAACAATATGTATAAAATAATTCATATAGGTGACGTCTAAGATCAGATATAAGGAGATTGAGACATCCCAATGATTGATTATAGATTAGGAAACCATCAGTAATGGGATAAATATTCAGATATACCATGTACAAATTTCCATATTAGACATTTATTTAATGATTATTCGGTTATATTTTTTGGTGTCTTGAATACGGATGGGATTTTAATGTCATTGATGAATTTTTTATTCCAAACCATTATATGTATTATCTTTTTGTAGTCATAAGGGAAATCGCCATTATATATAATTGAGTACATTTATACGTCACTAGTCCTATGATATCCTCACAAAATTTCAGTTATGGAACTATAAGTTTTACATCTCAGGTCACATCATCTTAGAGGTATAAGTATTAGTAGACCAATAACAGGCGTGCAATAAAGTTCTTTTTAGGAGCATCCATAGAATGTTTTTTAAATACAAAGATTCATATGGATAAAAAAATATTATAGTTATTCTATATAGGATCTATCATATTTTTAATATCATCTTAGTGAAATTTCTAGGATGTGAATCAAATTTTAAAGGCTTGAAAAATGATAGAATGGATTCTAAATGTTGAAAGGATGGTCGACTTATGTGCTATTATTTATTCTTCTAGTTCCAGCAAGATGTTATATTGTTTACTTTGATACTATAGTCAGTAGTATGAGATCTCTTATAATTCTAGATGATCCAGTAGTGTTGTATGGGTCACATCAATAAATTCATCATGTGTACAGTTACCCAACATACAATATTTATTTTGTAGTTGTGTTATATTCCATTCATTACTAGAGATAATATGTGTTGGGAGAGAGGTGTTTGGCATACATAGACCCCAAAATACTCAAATATATATTCACTTATAGTGATTTGAACTACATCCAACAATTATGGTTTGTAGAATAATAGCGGGTTTACTTTAAGATTGTTTATATTCCCTGGAATTGAAATTAAGTGGATGAAATGGAGCTACAAGACTTAGACACATGATGTTCAGTTGGGTAGTAGTGAGTCTATGATGATAGACATCATTTCTGATATGCACATGGACGTGTACAGTAATTTTGGGTTGGTTTTATATGGATAATTATTAGTGAAATATTCTCTTTTGGATAGAGTGAAGAGGAGGCAACTTTCTAAACATGAAGAATTAGTCCCACGTTAGTGTGTATTTGGAGAGGACCCATATCATTGTTTGGTAATTTAAGGGGATGAGATCAAACACATTGATGGGGGTGTCTATCTTTTAATATACATATAAAAGGAGTTTTTTGTAGTATCATGCATATTATTTAGCAGTACATCCATGTCTCACCATTTTGTACGATAACATAGTCCGCTAGTGTTAGTTTCTTGGGATGAAGGGTTAACACCAGTCACTAGTGGGAATTATAGGGCTATTACCCATTACATAGTAGATATGGGAATATATTTACATATATTTTTTAACAAGAGTTATAAAATCCCCTTGATACAATGACCCATTATAGGTGATCATTGATAGAATGATAATGTTTTCATAGTTCATAACTATTCAAATGACTATTCCAAGGGACAATATAGTGATAGAGTATTTTAGGTATATCATACACCATAATTTAGTTCCACTTCCCCTCATATTAGATAGGTAACCCAGATCAATGATGTGGTTATAACCGGGGCTACATAACGATTTGGTATCATAGGTACATATGATTATAGTCTATCACCCTCAAACCGAATATAAGTATAAGAATTTTATATATCTATTTGTGGACATTCTCCAATAATGAATACATTATATTGGAGGTTCTTGGGAGAATCACTTAACTCTTTATGAATTTTTTACAATAAAAACATCCACGTGACCAGAAATATTCCTCCGAAGGAGGACCTATTTATTATGCCATTCCATTCACCCGAGTTAATGTTAAATGATAGAGAGGTAGTGCTGGTAAGAAATAATTTTTTAGAATATATTGGTGTAAGTAAAATGTAACAGAAATTGTATGGATATAACATTGTCTTGGAAGAAGACTTATATGGACAAACATTAACAACCACTAATGTTTGAGGTGAGTTATAAAGTATTTTTTCGTTTTTGGATTTGATAATGAAATCATTGAATTGGGTAGTAAGGTATATTATCACATATGTTCATATGATGATTTCAGGTTCTATAGTGGGCCATACAAATGGATAATCTGATTGCACTCTGTCCTATATATAGGGTTACAAATGGAATTTCTCACATTTATCCATTAAATGGTATCTATATAGATCATTCTCATGTCCTTTATCCTAATGTGGAAGAATTGGTGATTGATTCTCCTTTTGAGGAAGAATATTATATGTATCAATGATCATAGTATGAAGGATATTTTTGGAATTTATATTCCTTCAATATAGGTGTTATATCATCATATCCCTATAATCGATTATATATGGGAATGAGAGGCTGAAATAGGTTCCGAGTGTTTAGATTTATTCTCAGATGTCGATCAACCATAGTATAATGGGAAACATAGGGATTCGTTATTTGAAATATGTGTGCTTGTATGATCCATGATTTATAGAGTTATATAATCATTAAATTACAATTTAAAAATATGATTTTACTATAAAATTGTTTTTAATTGTTTATATTGAAGAAACATATGGTGCATGGTTCTTGGAAAATTATTTTTTTGAGATGAAACATGTGGTGCATGTTGGGTACATGGTGCATAGTAACCATGAGACTCTACACTCTGACCCATATATATTAGGATCATTGTTTGATAAAAAATGAAATGAAGGACCCATGACTATGGAAAATGGTAATTGTATGCTATAGAGCTAAAAAAATGTTTACGTTGTGAACCTAAAACTCTGAAAGGGGTGGATTAGGGACAATGAACCTACTTGGATATCCTACAGTTTACAGAACAGTGCAACCAAACTATGTTACCTTTAAAAACAGGGGAAAATACCATTTCAGCAATGTTAATTTATAATTTTATCCTCCATTTTTCCTTCAAAAAATCACAATGCATCAAACCCAAATAATTTAGAGCTTCCTCCTGTTATCAAGCTAGTCATGAAGCTAGACTCTCTCTTGAATATCAGAATCACATGTTGTTTTCCAAGTTGGATAGGCATTGGTATGTTCATTAATACTCATGACTCATTTCTTTTTTTATCTCTCTATATGGAACAATATGACAATGCAATATAATATGTTCAATTTTCTTCGTATTCATTATTTCTATGATTTATCACATCCTAGCTTGAATCTAAAGCTAATACTAGATGATGAGTCTTATAATAAGGTATGATAGGTTGTTCTTTTATTTTTCCTCGAAGAATATATGTTTATATTATGTGTTTTTATTCCATGTTTTCTACCATCTATGAAATACCTCATAAGTGACTAATTAATTAAATAAATGGATATCAGCATGTTCTGGATAGTCTTATCAAAACAAATCACCCACAAGGAATGTTATACTTGTCTTGAGCCATGCCTAAGGGGGTGTCACATTTAATGGACCATGAGAATTACACAATTAATATAAATAATGGCCCCAATTAAGGTCTGTTGTGTTTTCCAATATTAATAAAATGTAATTTGAATTATACAAGGGATAAACATAATACCATATTCCCAATAAACAATTACATCTTATTTATTTTTTGGTTTATCCTTATGTATTTAATTAAAAAATATAATTATTTTATTTTTTAATTTGTATTTCATTATCTTTATCCCATTACCATCCCTCATACCATGTTGAAGGTGATGAAATGGTTATGTACTATAATTCCGAGGCTGGATGCATCAATGATCGGAATATAAATAACTTATAAATGGATTATATCTCACCGGTGGTGATATGTGGATACTTATATTGAATACACTTGATGGAATCACCAAGAAGATGAATTTTTTATTATTTCATGGTTAATACATTATTTTCAAAGTGTAATACCATGGATGGGATTAAAGAGAAATTTAATTGTATAATTCACTGCGTGATACCGAGTTCCCCAAGTGGAATACCTTGTCAGGCTAAGTGGGAAATTTATATATTTGATAACTTGAGTGATACATGGGTTCTAAT
The DNA here is from genome assembly GCA_963277665.1 of Viscum album. Lineage (NCBI taxonomy): Eukaryota > Viridiplantae > Streptophyta > Magnoliopsida > Santalales > Viscaceae > Viscum > Viscum album. The sequence continues at coordinate 1,532,190,199 of OY728151.1, forward strand.
GTGGAATTACATGGGTTGTCACCAATGGTTATAGTTTCTTATATTATACATAGAGTTATACATGTGCACCATTTTTAGCCTTTTTAAAAATGAATAGTTTTCCAATTTAATTAATTTCTTTTCAGTAATGTTGAATTGCATTTATGGATTTGGTCAATAGTTTTTAAAAATGATAGCCTAAAAATAAATCATTATTAACCTGAAATTTCCATGACAGTTATTGAACATAATATTATTACAACAATATATGGATTCATGCATGGAAATAGTTAGTTTCAAAACTTATTAATATATATTTAAAATTTATAATGATTTGGTACATTATGGGATAAGGATGAAGAATATAGTGTCACATGGGTGTCCAAAAGAAAATATCATTTATATGGAAATTTTTTATTCCATTTTTTATTATAAATGATCAATATTCATTAGATATTCAAAGGATGTATAGTCCATGAAAATTATTCTATTCGAATACTGGGTTTTACTAACACCTAGTATGGGCCACAATCTTGTACCTAGAGAGACTTTATAATTGAATGTCAGGAAAAGGGAAATCATCCATCTATGGATGATAGATTTTTTATACAAGGATGGGGTACAACATAAGTAGATAGAGTGTATTAGCATGTTTCTATTGTAGATAGATTTTTGGAATTTTCAACATATTTAATCTATTTTTTATATTCATACATCTATATTCCCCGTGTATCCTGCATTGTGTAAAATATAGAAAATGGAAATCATTTTATGTATTTTACTATATATGTATTTATTTGTTGACAATATATTCTTTCTAATTTTTATTATTTTGGGAGTTTTTCATAAATGGTTGTATTATCATTCATGGGATGATTTATCTATTATCTACCATTGTTCTATATTATGACATAATTTCATAGTCACCCCACCATAAAATCATAGTCAATCTCTTCTAGTTGATAGAGACTGATATATTTTGAGGCTCTAGTGAGTCTATGTGGCTCACAAGGTTTGGTTACCTATGAGTGAAATAGGTCTTGAATTCCAAACTCTCCCTTGAGACGCTATAAAAACATGAATAAATTCTGAAAATGGTGATCTCATCCACAAACCTTAACCTGATTATTATAATATATGAGTATAAAAATTCTAATATGATTAGTTTTTAAACAATGTTTCCCTATAAAATAGTATATTATATCTCAATGTCAAAATAGTTTGCATAACTTCTCCATCCTCATCTACTGAATGATCATGTACTGTTATTTGAAGATGTAGTTTGAGGTATTTTGATTATGGTAAACAATGATTCACTAATTCAAAATAAAATGTTTCCATTTTCTTAGAGCATATACTACCACAAGTAACTCTAGGTGAAGAGTCAGATTTTTCCAATCATGTGGTTTAATATACAAAGACATATAATAATCTACAACATTTATTATATCAAAAATACTCTATACCCATCATTTAATGTGTCGAAATACCAATTGTATTATTTTACCAATATAGGTAATGTTACGATTTGTGTTGAGGTAAACATGATCATCAATGCATGGAAATCCTTTACATAAAAAACATAAAAAAACATATCAAACCCATTATTAGACTTCTAGGACATCATAAAAATCTATTAAGAGAAATATTTGATTAATTGTTTATAATGGACTTTAAATAAGATAAGTATTTTGACCTTAATGATGTTCTTGGGTCATTCCCATGATATAACAACTTAACATTCCTTGGGTCTACTGAAAATCTATCCTAAGAGATAACATGGACCAAAATGTGCACCTTGTCCTTCCATAATTGGTATTTAGATTAATTAGTGTATATTAAATGCTCTCCTTGAATACATTGGATGATTCCAAGATAATGATCAAATTCATATGTAGATAGGGATTATAATTGTATTTCATCGACTAAAATAACCAATAATTGATCCAAGAACATATGTAAGATATATTTAAAAAGGGACATGAATATGACTAGTAAATTTATTAGAAACAACATCATTACCAAAAATAATAAATGCCATTATTACTCCTGAAATTTATCCAAGGAGTATACGATGGGATCAACATCGACTGATTCTATATTGAAAACAATTATTTCATTGATATAATTCAAGAACCTATAACCTGGTGAAATATATTTTCATTTAATGGAATTAGATATCAATTCTTGATAATAATCATGTTCATCATTTACTAATATACATTTTAATGAATGGTTCCATATGTCATCTATCAAAATTACATAGGAAAACCACACTATGATGTACTTGTCTCTATGAATCCATTTTCATCCAAATAATCCTACTATATTTTCAAAACCATATTCTCTACTAATGACTTAATATAATGACGGGTAGAATTTTTTTTCTCATTTGGAACCAACTTCATAGTGAACTCAATGTTTCTCTTGGATAGTAATATGAATAAATATTCAGTAAAGAAATCAAAAAATTGTTCGACAAATGGATGATATTCACTATGTTGAAAATCGACATTATCTGGAGAAAATATTTCTACCCAGGTCACAATTAAAACTAATCGACAATGATTTGGTCCAACCAGACTAGCATGAAAATATTATTAACCACAATCGATATATTTAACCCTATTCAGTGAAATGAAAAAATCCCTCCTTCAATAATATTTTATATGAGTCTATAATAGAACTTGAAAATCCACAAGAAAAATCAACCTTATCCTTAAAATTTCAATAAAAAATGCTCAATGGAGAACGGGTAGCCACCAATTTTTTGTGAACACTCCTTCAGAAACATGGTACTATCTAATACAACATCTAAATGTGTATTTATGGTAATAACACAATCCAAAAATTGCACATCCAAGACCATTATATAGAATAATTGAGAAGATATAACATAATTTTATTCTCTAATTTGAAATAATACACAAGAATTGTATATTACATAAGAATAGTACCTTTGATAGTGGAGGATAACACATCCATTATGATAGGAGTGCAATATATCTATATCATCTATCTCTCCTCTCTACCTCAAGATCTTGCTTTCCTCTAGCGAGATGTCATATCCTATAGATATAATAACTCGAAAATTTGTGCACCAATCACCTTCTTCAAACCAAGAGAACAGTGGCACTCTAACACCCTATCTACTTTGGGGTATCTTACTGCAATCAATACTCTAGTTTGTTTTATAATATTATTCCATATCTAGGCTACTAATTTCTTCAATGGACCATATGAAAGATACCATTATTACATCATTCTCAACACTCCACTACATGGAAATGATACTCAAAGTTGTAGATCCTAGCCCTATCACACTTATATCGGTACCCGATTGTTTTGGATATCAGGTTGATATCTACTCTACCGTATCCTCTACTTAGCACTTCATTGGTGGATATTTTCATAGGTTCATTTCATTCTTATAGAAGTGAATCGTTGTGATCGTCCACATAGAATTTCTTATTTCCCGATTAGGTCCAACATTATGTCGCAATTAGGGACTAGAGTATAATTTATCATAGTGGATAATATATTCAATGAATTGACATCAACTTGTGACTTTATTTCAAATATAATACCATCCTACAAGAAAAAAAGACTGGCTACCTCATACATAATGAAATATTGGAAAGCATTTATTGATCCATTAAACTGTTACTGTATTCCATATTATAAATGATTCTCTATGGTAAGTGAATGAACTAATAATATATATCATCCATATTTATCACTAGTAAGAATTGACTTAGAATCATCTATTAAATTCATTTATAGGTACCTCTTCTTATGGTCTTGCATGTACTATGATTTCTGAAGAGTAACAAGCTAGATTACAATGCATATATATATAAAAATTAAGCCTCTATTCTATGGGTATATCTAGGGGACTAAATACAATATAATATGAATAAATCTAGATATAAAAAAATATGTTCCTCACACTCTAGCAAAAGTGGGTGGGATTTTTTGTAAAACAAACTTGATATCATTAATATGAATGGGAAAATGTGATTAATATCCCTCCCCTGGGTTCACATGATCCACATATGACAATCCTGATGCTTATAATCCATAATATACAATGTATCTATATGATATTTATGTTTTATAAATGAGGTGTTTCTTTACCTCTCTACTACCATTAATCAAATGGCTTACATTATTTAACGACTCTATAATAATCAATAATTTCCTTGGATGAAAATGATTTTAATAATATCATACTTCGAAGGACCAGAAGATGACAAATCGCCAGATATACAATTTCACAATATATATTCTATTAAGACATAAATTATCTTTAAAAAATTATTATTAATTTTTTATTACTTTTTATTTGGAATATCATGAAATTTAAGCACAATTTTAATTGAAATTTCATGTGTAATAAATTAACCCTCTATATAAAAAATTCATGATAAAATACCTTCAAATTTTCCAACTGTGATCCACGCATAAATTCCTCACACAATACTATCCCATTCCTAAAATCACATAAATAAATAAAATCATAAAATATTTTCATCACAATGTAGTATAGCATGACAACTGTAATAATAGAATCCTTAGAAAATATTCTTATACAAGGAAACATGAAACACCATAGAAATAATTAAGATACTCTATTTTTCAATCCCATTACCATCCCTCAAAACATATTGTTTTGAAATTTGATATATATAAAATAGTAATGAAAAAAATTCATCCATTGATATATCATTACAATGTTCATTTTCCCAAATCTCTATCATGTGAGGAAGATGAGTTGTGACGTTTCCTCAAGAACACCTCCCCATACACTAAAAGCTCACGAATAGTGAAGAGGGAAAAATATTTATATTTCAGAGACTATAAAATTTTGTTAATAGTTTTATTAATATTGTAAAACATGATATAAAAATATTATAATTCCTATCTAGTAGAAAAATTAGTTAATGATTAATCAATAATGTATAATAAAAACATTTCATGTAGTAATAAATGTTATCCTTATATTATTAAATGAAATAAAATAAATTAATAACACAAAAAAGGACTCCCAAAATATTAGAGAATAATATATTTGATTCCAAATTTATGCTCAATTCCTAATAAGAATATCATTCAGTCATGATTAAGTCTGATTTCCCATTTCCTTATCAGCATCAATGAAGACCACTTGAGTATGAAATAGATGTCTAAATAAAGTGTGATTAATGATTAGTTATCCCTAACTAATGGTGTCAAAACAAATTCAGTATGAATATTAGTTCATGTAATGGAATGAGATACAAGGGGATTAATTCACAAATAAAATGAAAAACACCAAGATAAATCTATTGTAACACAATCATGAATTTGAAACCCTGAGTGAGCCACACCATCTATATAGTTATACCGAATGAATATTTCCATAATGATATTCTTGTCATGGTATATTCACATTCCAATGATCAATCATACATCCCTTTCACCAACATCCCATGGTCGATTATCATGCAATTTTTATATTACATATCTCAGATATGAATGGTAAAAGTTAATCTCCCATTCAAGGACAACTAAATGATTAGTGGATGTCATACCCATTTTGATTTACCATACAAGTATTTATTTTACATTTAAAATGTCAATGAAAACAAGAGTCCATTAATAATGAACTTACATACATTTCATACAATTAAACTATATGTCATTTTAGTTGTATCATCCAATTTACCAATTATCCTTCCAATTTACAACACAAAAAATTATTTATGTAATACAATTATACTTGTATTTTTTTGAAAAATTTTTATATAACAATTGAGAACATTCTAGTTCACATAGAAATTTGGATGTTTTACCATTTCACACATATCACCATACCTAGATTTCTAAATTTATACCCCCAGGGTGATATGGTTCAAACAAATATAACCAATTATAATCCCAAAATTCTTTTATTTAATTAAAAGGGAACTAGGTTCCAAAATTTAGGTTACATCCTTGGTTTGTGGATAAACATGCCTATCAGGTTGTCGAATATCTAGGGTTACCTCACCAGTATACCCCATAAGTTCCATGGGAAGGAAAAAAAAGATTCAAACCATAAAAGTGAATTCAAACTAAAATTATTCAAGTTCATATTGAGACTCCATGATGACACAGGTTGTACATATTATAAAACAAAAGAAGACTGTATAGAGATATTTTTGACCATTTACCTTAAAATCATTGATTACAAATCAAAGAGTCGGGAACATTAATAAATTTGATACCCTATAATTATCTATAGATAGTGATAGAATCATCATATTAGGTCATGGAGAAGTAGTATTATGAATAAAATGTGACGAAAAAAACAATTTCATGAATGAAATAATGAATCTTGGTGAATAGTTCGAAAAAAGGATGAATGGAGAATAAAATGTTTTATTGAAGTAAATGATTCAATGTAAAAACATTTAGATTGATAAAAATAAATTATGATTGAGCTATGATGATTTAAAAAATTAAAATTGGTTTTATGTAAAGGATATCAATATTTACCCTTGATATTTCAGGCCTAGAATGGAACCACAAGAATGTGGATGGCTAAAATAGTCAAGCCTATGGTGTCATCTTGGATTATTATACACATAAAATCAAAACCGACATGCATGTGGGTTTCTTTTAGAAACAAAATCTTATAAGATTCCATTGGTTGGATGGTGGGTCTATTTAGTGGACTTCCATAAGCTTTACCAAGATACTACCACATCCACCAGCTAGCTAGTGGATTAATCATGCTATCTAATGGAACTATATCACTCCATAAGAAGTTTTTCACCATAAGCACAAAAATTAAATAAAATACAAGATGATTATATCATTTGAAAAAATATTTCAACAAGGTATAATGTATCCTGAATATAATTCAAATAGTTTAAAAAATAATTAAAGATAGAAGTCCTAGGAATCAATAAAAGGGCCTTATAAAGATAAACTATCTTTGGAATGAAACAATGTATCACATTAAAAATATACAATTATAAATTTATATTGAATTATTTGATGAAGTGAATCCTCAATTAATTTTATAATTTTTCCAGAAGTCTCCCATGTTTCTCTTTAAAAAATGCATCGTACAATCCCTTCCATCATGGAATAGTTCTTTTTTATCATTAATAATAATAAATATTTACCCACTATGCTTGTTATGTAACATCATCCATAAATCTTATTCTCATAACACTTATGTTTTGGATGTTTATTTCAATTTTCTACCCATATACTTGTGCTATGAGGGAATCACCCACCTCATAACCTCTATGAATCCAAGCCAATAATATGATCATGTTACCACATATTAAAGAACTAAACATACATATGTTAAATAGAACATGATCTATAAATACCTATGAGGTGTATATAGTTTGTGTGTGAATAAAAATACCAGTATGTACACTCAACATGGATTATGTCAATCCTTTAGAAATAAAACATAATTTATGATTTTTTTAACTACACATATAAATATTTCAATTTGTTTTTACCACCACCATCATATTCTTACTACTTTCTCTACAATTATCCACCACTAAAGTCATAATGGAGTAGGAATCTGGATATAAAAGAATTTATAGGCGTTTTTTGGTGTTTTTGATTTGTAATTTCTAATAAGAATTACAATATAAATTATTTTATAATAAAAATTGGTATTATTATTTATTTATCTTATGAATGGTGATATTTTTAACTAAATTTTTCAATGAAAAATTGGAGAATATTTTTTATCGTATAATTTTTTAAAGTATATCTAAATTAATTTTTATAATTTATAAAAAATATATGTTATTTTAATTGGTATTTTCATTGTTTCACAAATATAATTGTAAAATATGTGTAAAAATATATATTCCTGATTTTGTGTACGTGATTCCCATATGGTATTCCTAAAAAATTAAGGAATGTTATTTCATGGAAATGAATATAAATATATTTGACATATTAATTAGAATGATTTTATAAATAATTTTCAGGTTATTCTAAAAACATTTTATTTGATTATATGGAATTGAAATCATACCATTTTTTTTATTTTGTTAGCCAAAATTTTAGAAATGATTAAATTATAATATAGTTTCTCTTCATATAAATATTATTTTTTATAGTTCCTGGTTATTTGTTAATAGGTTTAACAGACATATTTTTTTATCAATTGAACATTTTTTCCATGAAAAAAAATTATTATAAATTCCTTTGGAATCATTGACGGGGATATGGGATAAGACATGAAATAATTTCATTATATCATTCTACACATTGATCTCCCATTGAGTCAATATATAGTTACAAGATTCTCTAATAGTGATGTTGGTTAGGGCTATGATCCTATCTTATAGATTTCATTAGAGACATGACAATCAAAAAAGAACATATAATAATGTTATGATGGTCCAAATAGGGTTTATATGGTCTCCCTACTGCAGGTTAATATCTATTCATCTTTGGTACTTTTTTTGGATCTTCATCATTATATTTATCATTCATATGATCTCATTTTATTGTTTTTTAAATAACTGAGTTACATTTTTTGTCCCATTATTTATGTGGTATTCCTATAATATGTTATCCTAAAGGAATGACATTTAATTTTTAATGATTAATTCCTTCCGTCATAAAGGGGTTTATTAGTTAATTTTATTTCATAGTTCAAATATTGGTATCCAATTAGAATTTTTTTCCCTTCAAACATCTCTATAATCATCAATTATAGCCACATTTTCTTAGTCACAAGTCAATGTAATGATCCATTGTGAGGGGAAATAGTATATTTATCACGCCCACTAGGTTAATAGAGGAGAAAAATCACTTTTCGTATGAAATTTATTTATAGATTGTATCATTTGTTGTTATTTTTTTGGCATATATTATTTTATTTCTTATGTAATTAGATACAAAATATTCCCATTCTATTATAATTCTAATTTTGTTATGCAAATTATTTTTATATATACTAGATTGATGTGACTATACATGTATTTATTTATTGACATTAACATTTATTTAATAATGTTTTGGGGATTTTATTCTAGGACTCTATATTTTTTTCAATAATACATATTATATATTAATGGATTAAAACAATTTGGGATAATTATTTTGAATTTCAAAATAGTGGATTAATTGGATTTTCATATATCAATTGAAAAAATAATTTATAATTGATTTTATATTATTCCATAAGACTAGTTATAGTCCAAGATGATTATGAAGCAATCTAAATCCTTTTGAATACCTTAATCAGGTACTAAAAATGAGTTTCATAGATTTTTCAATTCCATGTCATCTTAGGGAACCCACTATCAAATATAAGAGTATACAAATATTATATAAATAAAATGATATATTTATATAATTATTATGAACATTTTGATGATGGTGTCATTAAAATAGAAAAAAATAATGATAATATAATAGTTATTTTGTGTCTTATTGTGGTAAAATATTATTTCATAAAAATTTACACCAAACTTATTCACATCAATGTACATGTATTTTTTTCATGTGTAATTAATTATATGATTTTAATATAGGATTTCAATTTAAATTTTAGATCATCGTTTGGGAATATTTTTGAAATCACTATATTAGAAGCATCAAATTTTAATAAAATTATATATTTTTCAACATATAAGGTTTTACATTCTTGATAAATTTTTCATATATGTTGGGTTTGGTTTAGGTTTCTTCAGAAAATTTAAAATAATTACGAAATTCTTCAAAATCTTCTAATACGAGATCCATTGTGAGGAGAGACCCTTAACACCAACTAATTATATGGATCTGGACAGATATAATTGTTTTGTGTATGATAAAAAATATAAGAGGTATTATCATATTAAATACATTTTATGTCATGAAAACCAATAATAAATCAACAAATAAAAAATAATACATTTGTAATCATAGATATGAATGTAATTTAATTTAAAAAGAAGTGAAAAACAAAATAATAAAATAGCAATTGCATCCCAAATAATCACTCTCTCATAAGAGAGTAATTTCTGTCATGATAATAAATATAATTCAATTTTTTAAATAAAGAATATTGATGAGAGCGGTGAGCATATAAAAATACTCAGTCTTTTTGTCACAAAAATCTCTCATGAATATATTGATGATGTTTATTAAAACACTTGTGAATAAATAATTAAACATACATGTCATAGATAACCATGTTTACCAAAAACCCAACTAGTCCACCACCCAATCACTATATATATAACATGTATAAAAAGATAATGATGATGGTAATTTATCTCATAATGAAACCCTATACCGACTAATATGTTTATATAATTTCTTGATCATAATAATGTTAAATGTTTTGGGAAACACATACCTTCTATATCAACATGATTCCAACCATATATATTATCATAACCACAAACAATATTAACTATAACATAGACTCTATATGTATAACTATAAAACAATTTCTATATACATCATACAATGAAAAAAATTATACAACATGAAACTAAATCATTTCAATATTATATTAAAAAAATCACATTTATTGTATATAACATTATAAAATATATCTCGATAGGATATTGAGGTCGTTAGAGTGGAAAGACCTCAGAATCCTGAAAATCCTAAATTTTGGGGGTATTCTGTGGATCCAAGACTGTATATTAATATTAATCATGTTACAAATCAAGGGTGGTTTTGTGGAATAAATATAAAAATATAATTGAAATATAAAAATAACAAAATCCCATCCATGGAGCCACAATTTATCCAAAAATACTATGAAAAAATATAATAAATTCATTTTCCTATCTATATTGAATCTAATAATGGGATACATGACAAGAAAATAAAAAAATAAAATAAAATAAAACAACAGTACCACATCACAAATAAATATATTCATCGCATTTTTTATTTCAATAGTAGTTCCAATATATATATTTGTGGACAACTTAAAAGTCAGTAGTTATGTATAGATTTCCAAAAAAATTATTCCATATAACAACATAATTCATCTAACATATTAATAAAATTATAGATATAGTAATTTAATATATCAATTAATGATGTGTCATTCCATATTTGATCTTCACAATAAATTCTCATTTTATTTAATCAATTTATTTATGTACCATCTCTAATAATATATCTATTAAAAAATACTATCCACTAACTGAAGAAATCAAATATTCAACCACATCATTAAACATCAATAGCCCACAACATTATCTGCACTATTTCCCCAAAATAAAATCTATAAAAATCTCCCAATAAACATAACAATCATTTTTTGTAAGTATAATAGTGTATAACAAAAAATATCATTAATATTTTTTAATAGAAATAAAATTTATTGTTTATAATCTACAGTATTCTATAAATTCTACATATATTAATCATTAAATAATTTACATATTTAAATCATTTATCCAAATTAAATCCTAAGTAATAATATTTATAAAAAATATCATATCAATGAAATAGACAGTATTAAAAAAATTAAACATAATAATTGTACAATGGAAATAATCTAAAACACATTACAGTTCAATATCATTATATTATTTAGTTTGGTTCATTAAAATATTTGTTCTATTAATATTCCAGACATAATGGAAAGAATATTAATATCCTTCCACATTAACATGAAAAAATTAATAGTGTGAATCTGATTCCTTAACAATAGACAAATATTCAATCACCACAATATAAGTAGATGATAACTAACAATAATTATCAACAATAGGATTATAGAAGGATCACTAATTTACCAAATAATAAGGAAATATATATCAATACATTATCCATCATCTAAAATAATGTATAACACCACTTATATAGAGCTCATATAGATGAGTAAACATATAATAATACTTGAAAATTAATGATAAGTGATCCTTGTAACAAAAGAAAAAAAATCAAATAATTTATTGGGATTAATATAAACCATATGTGTAAGTGACCTTAATAATTTTGGCACAAAAACAATGATGGTTTAAATGGTTTAAAAATAAATGATGTAATGAATAAATAAAATATAATATAGTATAAAACTATATATGACACTATTATGGAATGGAGGAAGATGTGACCTATCATTATGAAGCTTGGTTAAACAAGATATTATATCTTTTAAAATAAATATGGATTCATATACATAAATCTCATAATCCATTTCATTATTTAGAAGGTATTTCATATAAACCATAATTTTTCATCATAGAACACAACATGGTCATTTCAATATCCCTCCTCAAAACTCAAACCAAAAAATGTATAGCATTCCAAAGATAAATAATATTAATCAAATTAATCAAATAATTTACTAAGAATATACAATTTGTGGCTTCTTGAACCACACAGTAATTTTCATAAATGAATAAATTTTATATCCCCATATCCCCTTTATCTGAATTGATTATATTTCATAATTATCACATACTAGAGCCCCCATAATATCCTCTTATCCAAAAAAATCCATTTTGTTCATGTAATATACATCATTATAAATTGATCTTGTAAAATATAATTTCAATTCCTATTAAAACATGTAAAATATGATGAAAGAAGACTAAAACATTACCTCCCATAGACACTGAGTAATGTAACCAGGTCATCAAGACATCATAGTATCCATCAAAATCAAAAACATCATTACCTATCTCATAAAAAAATTCTAATAAATTATATACAACCTATAATACCTAAGAACAACATTATAGAGGACCAACAAAATCCTACCATCTATTTATAATACAAATTAGTTGATAATACTCATCGTCAATAAAAAATAATTATTTTATTGGAATAATATATTCCAAAAGATGGAAAAATATTGAGATACCTCTTAAACATGAAGCACACCAACATAAGAATATATAACTATAAAATGATATAAGGATATCCTTATTATATCTATAATAAACTAACAATACCAGAATCCAAAAAATAATCAAATAATTAAAATTAATTTGCATATTCTTCTCACATCTATAACACACCCTCAAATTTAAATTCCTCCAAGACATTAATATTCTCAAAATAATCACCAATTGAATTGTAAACCACCATAACACATAATTTTTAAGATCCTAAGTCAATATGTTTTACTCTGTAACATTAATGACAAAATAAAAATATAATTTAACCTAATATATTTTATTATATAAATAAGATGAAAACATTTCATCTATGATGGATTAAAGATATCATTAAATTCTCTTATATTATATGGAATGGAAAATTGATATAACAGCTCACAAACACTATCCATTACTTTTAAATGACGAATAATCATATGAGAAAGAATAATACATCTTTAAAAAAGTTAAATAACAAAATTTTGGATAAAATTTAAAAAATGACAAATCAGAAACCCCATAATCTAATAGTATCAAACCTTTATCCATTTTAGGATTATCTTAAACAAATGATGCCTTCATATTATCATGTATTAGATACTATTTTATTATAGTAATCTACACTAAGTGAAATATATGAATCATTAAATATATAACCATTGTAAAATAGAATTGATAGATGCATTGTGTTTGATATAATTTATGAAAAGGATAGATATAATTAAAATATTAGTAGTGGTTATTATTGGAAAAAGAACCTAAGAACAATAACTCCCCCTTGAAAATATAATTTCAAGAACACATGCATGGATAATATTCTATAGCTTGCATATTATATTCTCTTTTTGACAATCCATGTATAGATATATAGTTTTATAATGGATAAATTAATGATAAAATATTATTTTATAAAATAAAAAATTCTCATGGTGAATAAGTGAACTCAATCAATGATAATAATCATATGGAATACATGAATCCAAATAACCTACTACACATATTTCATCTCTAAATCATCGGAAGAACTCATCAAAATCATCATAAATAAATGAATTTAATTCATCAACATGTACACATAAACCATTTTAAAATCACATTTAACAATTATAGAGGATATATAGTTCAAAAAATCCATTTAAATACACATTTAAATACATGGTGGATAAATAAATAGTCAAAATAATATTATTGTAACACTATTCTTCGATTTCACTCATGGTAAAGGAAAACACTGAAATACAAAAAAAATTCAAATACCCTCTAATAACATAACCTATCTAAATAAATAAAAAAATCAAGTTACATCTTCAATAGTGTTGGTTGTGTAATAGAGGGTGATCTATGAATATCATAATGAACTACTTATGATATCACTAATGGTACAAACAATAAAAAAGAGAATAAAAACTCATATTTATCTTCTTTTTACCATTCCTAACATGAATATTCACAAATTCCATCGTATCTCATCACCTAAAAATATATTTTCCTCAAATGAGTCAGCTCTACAAACTAGAAATTAAATTTTTAAAAAGACATCTAATATCGGAAAAATCCAATTCTAGAATCAGAAATTTCAAATGTAGTGTTGTATAACCACAATTCATCTTCCATATCTTTAAAAAAATCGCATGAAACATCACCAAAAAACATTAAAATATATAAATATCCTAGAATATTTCCACTCACAAATTTTTATTAGTTCATATTTAGATAATCCACTAAAAATTCATTTAATATATACTAAACAGATCTGATCACACTTGGATAATATATAACACAACCTCTTGAAATTTATGATTACTAAAATGTTCCCTTAAATAAAATAATTCATACATTGCAACATAGAATACACTTTCATCAAATTCTAATGTTCATGTGTATCACAATAATTATAATGAAGGGTTATCCTTTGAGCCTAATAGAAAATCACTACACTTTTCTCTATTAAAATATATCAAACTCTAAGATGACATTTATCAGAAGACAATGAAATTAAATAAAAACTTCTATTGCCCAAATAATATGGTCACTAATAGATTATCAATAAAGTTTCCACATACATCTTAAAACTAATTTTTCAAATAAAATACCTATTTATATTTGTTTATTATGATAAAAATATATTTTATTTATGAAAAAATATACATGAAAAATCAATAATACACTAAAAGACCAAAAAAACAATGAACATGTAATAGTTTCATTTGTGAAACATAAGAACAATCAATAATTTAATTTTATGGGTATAGATATAATCTATTATAGTCCATGAAAATCCCAAATAATTCACATTATTAATTAAAACCAATAAATTATAAATCCTACCATACAACCTATTTCAAAAAAAGAAGTCAAAACAAGTTCAAAAATTTTGTTTGTGGTCCTTTATTAATATTGAATAAGGGAGGATATCCAAAATTTACAACTCTAAAAGGCATTACCATTAATTAAAAACTATTCATATCAACACATAAATGTGTAATTTAGAAAATAGTATCACATAAATTTTATTCCATTATTAGAAATAAAATGAAATTCATTGAAAACCTTATGGATTTATTTATGTGACAAAATAACCTCAATATCTTAGTTGGGTTCTTCACTATAACATTTTTTGATTAATGAAAATCGGTGGAAAACCCTATACTAAAATTATTCTACAGTACAAATAATAAATGGTAACCCTTTAAAAATACATTAGGCTAGAGGAAACCCTTGTAAAAATTATAGTCAAATTATATATATTCTATTTTCATAAAAAAATGCACCATTTTATATGTATAAATAATGGAATGAGTGGAAATTTGTTAAAACAATATCTAAATGATGATGTCATATCAAGAGAGTAATGTTGAAATATATTCAGGATTTTTTTTCAGGAAAAATTTTATTACTCAATGAAACACATCTATTTGATATTCCACCTATCACAACATCAAATGTATTTTTTAAGATGTATATTCCTTGATAGATAATTAATCTATATTATTATTTCCTTGATGAATGAAACTATATATTTCACGTTACACATCAATGAGAAGGACAACCATCTAAAAATATGAGGTTTTCATTAATTAAAAACTAGTGATGAAAAAGATGTATTTTCTTAATTATATCTATTACATGAAAAACAAAACAAATGACTGATGCAACCAAATTATGTTAAATCCAAAACAGACATAAAAAATTTAATCTACTCTCAGACCAATTTATAAAACACCATGAGAATATATATTCTCCCCAATGTTTTCCCCTTGTACTGCAATACAGTTGGTTATATAGATTCATATAATGCATCAATATACTGTATGATATAAACTATAAATGAATATATATTTATGTCACTTTGAACATAATATGTATAGATTGACATTATTAATTTCATTTCACCCATTTGACTGTGCAATATAACTATACACTTCCACAGATTCTAACTTCCACCACATCATCCATGTTTATTTATATATCCATAATGAAGTGGAATATACTAGGTTTATCCACCACATAAACATTGAAATATATTATTTACAAAATCTTATAGAAAATGATTATATTTATTAATTATCAATGGAAAACAATTCATAATAATTATTTTAAACAGACAACATTCCATTGACTAACCATTAGAAAGGGTCGAATAGTGGAACAAATAGTAAAATCATTATCATATAATATAAAAAACATACAAGAGATCTAGGTAAAAGTATAGTAACATCCATATATATATATATATATATATTAGATAATTAATACACATATCTACTACAAATTTATCAAATAATTTGAATAATATGAATATAATAACATCAATCTATAAATACACTTTATGGGATGTTCAAATGTCCATCCTCTAAGAAAAATCATATTTATACCAATATATTCTCAAAAGTATAATTATTCTTTTTTATACATAATATATTAAGGATTAAATTATGTGTATAACATTTTATTTTATATAAAACGGAAATAATCTTCAATATTTTGCTCTCTTACCTCATAATAATGAAATATGTCAATATAATAACTGGCAAGGGTTATTAAATAGGCTCTGAACACCCTCACAATAAAGTAACCTAGTCAACGGATTAGTAGAATATATATTTTCAATATTTTAAATATCAGATATTGAATCTTATATCTAATGTAACCCCAAAAAATACACCACCAATTTTTTTCCCCCATAATTATCCTCAAATAGAATCCACCACTGAATATTTATACCACTCGATAGACTAAAATCGATTTAAAAGGAATTATATTTCCCTGTATAAATAAGATACAATGGAATGTTAAAATACACCAAAAATATCACTCTCTATTTATCAGAGATAGTCCTCTCATACATTAGAATGCTCTTATTTTCAATCATTGATAATTCCTTCCTCTAGGACTCGTTTTAAATAAGATTAACCTCCATATGTTCATCTAGAGCATTCTGTATCCTTTATATATATAAAAATAGTTGGGGAAACATTATTCAATACATTTGTACAATTTTATAAATGGGAATAATTACAATATTCATAATTTTATTAAAAGATGATTTATTTAATTCAGTATTAATTTCTCAAAATATATTCCCTCAATTTGAACAATGATGTAAATAGTTATTTTATATTTACCCAAACTGGGTATCTAACTAAAAATAATTATAATGTCACTATAGAATGCTGATAATGAATATATTTTGCATATTAGATAAATGCGACCCTATATATTTTCTCTCAAGTAACCCATATCAAAATCATATAGTGTATTCAATTAATACTATCTTTTTACAATACCAATATAACTGTTAGAAAAAATAAATACCCTAAAATGATCCTAATAGTACAGAAAAATTTCCATTCAACTATTTTATGACCCACATACACTGGAAACCATATATGTACAATAGTGACTCATAGAGTAACTCCCTAATACCAATACTTACAGGTAGCATAAGTACTTTTAGGGATGGTATACGAAAATAATATAAAAGGTATTATACTCTTAAATCACCGGAATATTTTGAAAAACCCTATAATAAAAAAACACATAACATTCCATATGATTAATGTAATATTTTACAATAATATAAGATAATAAAGAAATGAAACAAATTTTATGCTCGGGAGATGAACAATCCCTGATCACATTTTCTTGAGCTAGAAATGTCCAAATCAACAAATTAGTCCCATTGATAAAACATTATTATATATATAACATATGGGTTATATTATAATAATACATAGTAGATTCCTTAAATTAATCTCTAATTTAAATGTGAACAATGAACACTAATATAATAACAAATAAAAAACTTAACCTAACACATTTAATAAAATAATGTTAACTACAACCCAATACTAAACAAGGATACCTCACAAAATCAAAAAAATTTATAATAATATAATAATCATGTTAATTTATTAGGGAATGGTAATTAACATATGATTCGACACTCATCTAGTAGCTTTCATGTTCCAAAAATATATGTCCTAGGACTCACATCTCATTTATATCCTTATGAAAACAAACTCCAACAACTATTATCTTCAACTAAACAGCCACACCTATGTTCTCCCTACTATAACCATAACCACATAACCCCAATTAATTTGTCTTTGAAATATCAATATTTTTATGGAACATTGACAATAATTTAGTAATTCAACATATAAGTATCTCATAACATAACCAACATAGTACATAATGATGTGTGGAGACGAGTAGTAAGAAATCTATATTTCCCAAAACATTTACACATTTGGTACACATGGAACAAGTGAGTAAATATATGAATCAGTCACGTAATTTTAGACCAATGGATATAAAAAAGATATTAAATTTTTTTACAAATTTAAAATAATTAGAATATACAAAAATAGGTTAAAAATATATTATTATATTTCTGCCTGGAAGATGCGTGAGATGTTGGGAGTCAATTTGGGAGTAATGGAACTATTTGATACAATTTTATTTACCACCTAAATATACATATATATTCATTCCATTGTATTTGGTTACTCCATTTCCATGTGTTGTGAGGATGCAAAGGCAATTCCATGTTATTTTCATGTTTAACATCTTATGGGTGGATAATGTCACACTCCATCTGTTGTGAAGGTGTGAATGGTATTCCACTTTCCTTCCATGATTATATTATCATGGGGGGAAGAGGAAAATCTACTTATATGGCTGGAAAATACTAATTGTGTAGTCTTTCTACACACCTTGTTGAGCCCCCTATGCTAGGAGGAGGGTACTCATTATCTTGATTTTGGTTAAGCTACATCTAGTTTAATATATACTATTTTTCTATTCATGTATTATCTCTAACATTTACCCCCTTAATATTTTGAGGAATAATATATTGTATATTTATACTCACCCATACATGGACAATGACAACACATGTAATTTATTATACAGATGATTGGATGGTCATCGATGACTTTATATGGGTTTAGGCATATTGGGTGTTCAGGATCATGTTTGGTTTTATCTTCTTTGAGAATAAGCGCTTGGATATCTAAGTAGTTTACCTTACACATTGTGTTAGGTTGGGACATATTTTAGGTTAAATATGTATTTTTTTACATTTCTTTCTGATTTAAATGTTGTAATATAGTAAACATTATTGGTTTCTCATGATTAGTTTACATTTTAGTTGTTTTATAATTTTAATATTATTTCTATAAGTAACTACATTTATATTGTTGGGAATGAGCATATTTGTATGTTATCAAAATGACTCCAATTTTGTATATCCCTTTCTGTGCTTGTCTCCAACCCCTAGACATTGGAGGTGGCCTTGGGGTAGCTATGGCTTAGGCCATAGTAAGGGTTGGGTGATTACGTGTTCATTGAAATGTTGCAAATGAAATCACATTTTTAATTAAATAATAGATACATTTTTTAAACCATCCTTTAGATTAATAACAAGGTGATGAATTTAACATTTTATGAAAGTGATAGTTTAATATTTTTTGATCATATAAATGAATCAATTTTGATCATTATACTATTAATTATACTATTTTTAAATGATATGAACTTTTATGAGGTCAGAACTATATAATCAAACAACATATACACACTATTTGATAATTTTATATAGTTAATAAATGATCATAGTGTCCCACATGAATACAATAATGACTAAGGAGAAATTATAAGATCTTATAATAATATGTTTTAAACATAATAATTTATGTATAACAACTCAAACGAGGTTCCCAAATGGATCCATATAGAACCATAATATTTCCTAAGGTTCACTTCTTGATCACTAGATGATGAAATATACATCGAGGGAAATTAAATTATAAATTACGGTTGATATAACATCATGGATACAAAACCATACACCAAATATAATTCTCTGTTCATGTAGAAATTTCCACATTACCCTTTGGGAAAAATATTCAAGAAGACACATACCCTTGTATCCACTAACGGAAAATATGTTTTATGTGTAGGAAAATTAAGACATTATAAAATAACTATATGAAAATATATATTAACAATACCTTATCCCAAGAATAAAAATCCAAAAAATATGTGGTTGTAGACAAAAATCCACATTACACATATAAGGAAAACAAACATGGCCTAATGGATAAAAATTAATTTTTTATATGTGTATTATCACATGGTGAAGACCTTAGAGAACACTACTATAAGTAGTCTATATTTCCAAAAATGATAGAAAATGATCAAAATGAGAGTCTAGAAACCATATACGGATTCCACTATTATCTGTTTATACCCATCAATCTAGTGTATTCTGATTTCAGTTACATTGGTCTTATAAATCATTGTCCTTTCATATTCCAAAAAAACACATTTGGAATATGAGTAAAATATTCACCATATAAGTAACCACCATACAATATATATATAATCAAAATTATATGCGGGAAATAAATAATAAAAATTAGATTTTAAGAGCATCAATATAATATCTTTCAAAAAAAATTCTTCATATATGTACGAGTCATTCATTATCAAATAAATTAGTATACCAAAAATATTACATACTAAAACATTAATAATTTTTTTCACTGTAAACTAATGGATTTTTAAACAACACATGGAATCCTTGTATATTACATATTAAATATAAATATCCGATTAATTATTTATTCCATATAAAACTAGTATTTTATATGTGGCTCTATATATATATTCATGTGTCCATCAAAATATTACAATGATGGAAACTCTCCCTATATAGAGAGAAATTTCATTTCCACATCTACATTTACATAACTTAGAAGGAAATTCATTTCCTCTTAGGGATGTGCATGTGTACATATATATCAACATTATCTAGAGGATGATAAATATTCCCATTGGATGGAACAAACACACACATAGATATATATATTTTTAAATATTAAATATCCATAAAAATACATGTGGATATCATCTATAAAAGGTCTCTACCTTCTTATACAGGATCATATCATATATATATAGAGTCCCATTCTGTAATTAATACACATATCTCAAATAATAATCCCATGATCATTCTCAGCAGTAACATATGAATTACATCACAATACCATGATATACATTTTCAAAATCATAAATTATTCCTCTAACCATCATTAAAATAAAATAATATTAAAATTAATATATTGTCATGGTCATACTGAAACAATAATTTAACTGACATGTTTCCATGAATCATGTTATCCCATAATCAAATTAATGAAATCATTTATGTATGTATTCAAATTAGACAAGGAATATAAAATATTTCACAGGAAAAATTCCTTAAATATCTAATAATTTTATATACATAATTTTATACAATTAATATCATGATTTAGTTATTCTAAAAATAAAAACACCTAAGAAGGATATAACTCATAGGCATATTGTGTCAATAATCAACAAGTTATTATATAATTAATCACAATTAGCAAATAAATATATATTTGAATATTTCATAAGGAAAGACATTTTTTATGTAAATCACTCTACCCCATATCCTTATTGTAATTATACTATAGAAATATGGTAGAATTGGAAAAGATTTCCCATTTTAGTAATATATAGTTTGATCCAAATACCTCAAAATGATAAATTTGATTCCCATAAATACTATAATAACCGCTTAGATGACAGAAAATGAAATTATGTATTCTTCATAACTGAAAATGATAATTTCAAAATTAGTGGATGTATATTAAGATCAATAATTCCTATTAAAAATTCTCATGATAATGCATTGAAATAATGACTTATGAAGAGCCTATGATTACCAACTCTTGAAGGAGGGGGAGTTGAGGGTGATTTAAAGCAATTGAAATCATTGAAAATTTTAGTGTGGGTAAATGTATATGTTAAATGAAGTTAATAATTATTAACAGTCCTGGGAATATAGAGATGAATTCTATTGAAGATGGAAACCATTAATGAAAAAATTCCTGAGAATTAAATTATTATCAATGTAATAAATATTAGGACCAAAATTAATGAATGGTTCATTATTCAGAATTTTCATGGAATAAATTATGATTAAATTGAATATTATAACCATATGGATAGTAATTGTATCTTGCAGCATATTTGGTAGGGGTTCATGTCAACTTAGAACTTGGTAGCTTGATTGGGACCACAATAAAATTGTTTTTTCATAATGCACAGGGATCCTATATAGTGACATTGGCCCTGGTTGCTTAGAGGTGGTGTCTTGTTTCTTACGTTGGCATAAAATACAAGGAATCATATCTTGATGGACTCAATTATTTTTTAGCTTTTGTAAAAAAGCTAATTTCAAGATTAAAAAATTATTTTTTAAAACACAAATTACATTATTAATTTTTTTTCAAGAATAACATTATTCTCTATACCGTATACTTATAAATAAGAATTAGTACTCATCATGAAATACAGGGGAAGGATAAAAAATAAGGGTAAGATAACATTATCAATGAGGATTTAGTAAAATATATTATATCATGAATCTATAATTAATAATCAATTTGGACATGTGATGAACTTTACAGACATGACATTTTATCAATAACTTGTTTACCATAATTATATAAAACACAACCAATATGGATAGATAAATAACTACAAAAAAATTCCTTTTAATTAATAAATTAATAATTAAATTAATATAGGGATGACATCATTATGAAAATATCATGTATAATAAAATGTAAAATCATAATTAAGGAAATACATAATTGTATTATGTCATGATCTTAGGAATCATGATTCCTCAAACATGAAGACCAGTCAGAAGATGATTCTAAACTATATGTATATAATAATTTAATTTTATCTTAATAATTCACCTCATGAGACTTCTAATGAAATGAGGGGCTATATTATTTCCATCGCAATATGTTATTACATTTCCAAAGCATTCCTCACATATCTATCAATCCATTTAATTCATAAACAATGTGCCTTTCCATATAAAATATAGTGTATAGATTTATCAATAATACCCCATCAAATCAAACAATATTCATAAGAAAACACTACATGTAAAAATGAGATACAATTTAACCTATAACAATATAAAAGATATATAATAAATATATTTAGTTTAAATTTAACGTCTAATGAAAAAAGGAATGTGATTCATTAATGGTAATATAAATTTATATAAAAAATGGAGAAAGGAAGTGAATTTCAAAACAATCCATGATAAAAATAGTCATAGACCATACATTGGAAGAATAAAGATGGTATGAATAAAAATATACCAATTCAACTAAGATTTTTTTTTTGTTTTCAATAATGAATAAAAATATCGTAAAGAGATCATTAAAAACATTGATGGGGAAAAAATAATATTTATTTTTAAAATATTTTTAAAACTGATATTTTGAAAACATTTTGAAATGCTATTAATGGAAAATAATATTTGACGTTAAAAATGTCATTGGTTATAGGAATGTGAAAATTGGTTGAATGTGATGATATAGATGTGGAAGAAAGGAATAAATAATTATACATAATGAAAAATGTCATTGGTCATAGGAATGTTAAATATCAATGGAATTTTAAGGAAAAAAAACCATATATATGCGATTGCGTAAAATATTAGTTAATTCAGCACTAATAAATTTAATAGAATAATTTTTTTTCGTCATGATCCATTTCATCATTTTGAAGAATTCATTTATTTTGTATTATTAAAATGAAGTATAATTACTTTATATGTTTTCATTTCTTATGAATAATTTATTTTATTAGATGTAAACCGATAATTATCAAATTCCTCACTTACTTGTAGAAATGAATTTAAAAATTGATTTTTTAATCCTAATGGACTAAAATTCAGATATAAATAATTATAATGTCCATAAAATAGTGAAATGTCTTTACACCTTAGTCTATCTTTTTTCAGAAACCAATATGGTTACGAAAAGTTATCCAAAATATGAAATTAGTTAATTGACCACAAGGGTACCACCACTTGTACATAATTAATATTTATTCATCGAGTTTTTTAACATCAAAAAATGAAATATAATCTAGGAAATAATGTAGGATAGTGGAAGGAATTAAACCCTTATGTTACTTTGATCTAGGGTTTAAGACCTATTACATGGCCAGATGCGACAAGATGTCACCTGAATTGTGAGGTTAGCTTTTTATTAAAAAATATTAATATAATTCCTATATTGTTCCAAATACTACATGATGTAATTCCTTGAAATAATATTAATCATTAAATAATATATTTTTTGTGGTTTTCAAAACAATATAATTTTTTCCAAATAGTGTAATAATCATATTTGACTATTATTATATTGAGTTAAGTGTTCATATTATCCCTAAAGGTTATAAATACCATTAACATATGTCTATAAAATAATAATGCATTATTCATAAAATTAATTTTAACCTAAAATATATACATGACATAATGTTATCCCAAAATATCCATAATATTTTTTGAATACCATAACATAATACCTATAATGGGGTGTTTAAGGGATTGATCTTATGATCAATCATAAATTCCTAAACCCATGATGGCATCCATAATTCATATGTTAACTACTAAATATATATTATTCTACAATATAACACAATTGAATGATATTTCCTAATTATAATAACAAAAATACCATTTGTAAAATACATATATAATTTAATTCTTGAATCCGAATACATAAATATTTCAACTATTTTATTTCCACATCGATCCTTCCTTTCAACATGGATTAAACATTAGAATATTTAATTTACTTGAAAAATTAAATTGTTCCCTATATATATGGAAATGAGCTATAAATAGATCCAGGCGATGATATTTATTTCCATCCATCAGACTCTTCATTTTTACTCAGAAATTCATTTAATTATGCCTTACTTTATCATACATAATACATTTTACCATTCTTTTGAAAAACCACGTTTTAAATCTAATACATCATAGGTTTTACAAAGCTCATTCATTTTATTCATCCACTGAAGTCATTCATAATGGTTCCTAAAAAACATGTGAATTAAAATAACAAAAACCATCTATATTTTCAAACCAGGTGTGCATTACAACCTATTTTCACTCTTTATGTAATGATCATGTCAATCTCAATGCTCCCTACTCAAGGTTACTACCACCAATACATCTGATCTCGATCCACATCTATGTTTAGTGTTCATACAATGTCATAATTTAAGAAAAATAAATATAATATATTCCATAACAAACTTTTATGATGTTATTATTCTATACATATCCACAATGTCTATATTAGGAGTATAATTTATATTCCATTTTTTATAAATAAGGTTCTCATGGTTTCTACTAAACATCATTTGATACCACCTATAGTGACCCATAACCTGGTATCCTGGAGGCGATGTCTAGTTTATTCCATTGGAATAAGGTTCAAGAAATTGTATCCAAATGAACTAATTTGTTTTGTATTCCTGTAAAAATACACACACATGATTCTGATTTTACATTTGAAAAAAAATAAAACATATTTTTTTAGAGATTCACATTATTTCCAATAGAATATCCTTTCATTTCGATCTTATTACACTTCATGTAAACTTGGGGAAAGTAAAAAAATACTCGAAAAATCAAATTATCAAAGTAAAATTAGTCCTATTATGAATGAATAAAGAATAATAATTGTGGAGAGGTAAATAACTAATCAAAAAATACATTTTATCAATAATGATTCTATCATAATAATATAATTTTTAATTATTAATAAAATGTAAGAATGTTAAGATGCATTCCATTTAAAAAATAATATGATAATGAAATTCATCTAGAGACAACATCATCGTAAAAATAACATGAAAAATAATAATTAATTCCTAATGATAGAAATAGTCAATTATTGGACATCAAAATCTAATTCATCTTTATACGTCTGTCATTAAGATTTTTCAAAAAATGATTTATAATTAATGTTTGAGACTTATTTAATTATTTCTCACATATACATCTGTTAATACAAAAAATTTGGCAATAGGGTAGATAATTATATTCCCCAAAAATCACTAGATGTCCAATTAATTGTATATATAACGAATAATTGATTGAATTCATGAACAATTTGCATTATCATCATACATACTTATTGATAAAAAATATAGACTTATCCATTTTTTCAATGTAAATAAAATAACATTGAATGTAAAACATCATATGTAGAGATGAGATTTGGGTTAAGTAGTATTATTATCCATGATATATAATATGTATACTTAGGATAAATGTTACAGTAAATGATCATATGATGTTTAATAGCTGAAAATATTTTTTACATAAGGAAAAATGAGTCAATGATGTAAATGTAAATAATAAAATTTTTTAAATAACCATAAAATTATAGAGGAATAATAAGGATTAAATTAACACATATTTTCCCTAGTGGAGTAATAAGAAGGGGGTTTTTTCATTGATGAATATAAGTACCTTAAAACCCCTTTAAAAAAATTCAATAAGGAAATGCCAATTTTATTTTGAAAATAATTTTAAAATGTATAATTTTAAAACCCATTTTTAAAATAAATTTCCATGAATATAATAATTTAAAATCCTATAATAATTATAAAAACATTTAGTGATCATTAGGGTAGGAAATTCCATAAATTATAATTATGCTAAATAAAATACTCCTTTCACATTTATAGTAAAATTCAACACACCTTTTTTGAAAAGGAAAGGAATATAAATTTCAAAATTGTTTAAAATATTTAAATGGGCTAATAAAAATTTATTATAAATGTTTTGCAATGGTTAATTTATTTTGGAGTTCATTTTTATAAAAATTTTGATTATAAGAATAAAACATTTTGACTAATGATAGAAATAATGTGGGATTTTCTTATAAAATCTCCAATAATTTTATGTTCCCAATAGTAAAACTTTTTTACTATTACATGAAGCATAATTAATAACAGTAGGATAATAAAATTAAATAATTTATCTATCAAATTAGGACCATTGATAAATATTAAAATATAATCAAGAAAAACTGAAATGAAATTATGAAAAAAACCATTACTATGATAATAATAATGAGGTAAGAATTAACCAATGAATTGATAATGCTTATCAAATAAAAATCCACATAAAATAAGGTAAAATACAAAAATATATAAAAAACATCACTAAACACATTGTCAGAGAATATCAAAGAAAAATAATAAGTAATATAAACTAATGAAATGAAATTGGGTAATGAAATTATTTACCACATGGTAATTTTGTAGATAAATCCCATTTGATTAAGTTATTATAACTGAAATAAAAAATACCATGAATTAACAAGAATTCATTATATTACCATGAAATGGTATTGTATTTGTATCATATGAATCATTTTATTTTAGTTTTGTTTTGTTTTACTATTAATTTATTTTCAAATGATATACAAAAATTGATTGATTTTTTATTCAAATTATGATGATTAATTCATGATTTTCACTGTAAAACCCATGTAGTTCATGTTTTATCAATATAATGTGTAATTTTAATTTTAGATTTAAAATGACCTAAAATTATAAAATTTATTAAATCTGGAATTTTAATTGATTTTAATCACTTTTGTATTTTGATCAAAACATTCCCATTATTGATCTATTTTATGTGAATATTTTTTGTGGATTCCATGATTTGTGGGGTATATAATTCCCTTATAGATATAGTGGTAACTTGTAAATATAAATTCCATAAAAAATCAATTAATATATAAAACCATTCGTGAAGATAGAGTGGACACACAATGTAAATGACTTATAAATCATGTTAC
Source organism: Viscum album (assembly GCA_963277665.1). Classification (NCBI taxonomy): domain Eukaryota; kingdom Viridiplantae; phylum Streptophyta; class Magnoliopsida; order Santalales; family Viscaceae; genus Viscum; species Viscum album. The sequence goes on from OY728151.1 coordinate 1,532,218,274, forward strand.
ACAACTCCAATAGTGGTGATTACAATTGTATTTGAAAGATTAATAATCAATTAATTTATTATTTAAACTGAAAGGAATTATAAGATAATTTAGGGGTCCATTGAGTGGTCTTTATTGACGGAACATTTATGAATATTCAACAAAAAAAATATTGTGGTTGGTGGTCTCATTAGATCTTCTGTAGTCACGCGACTCTCAGTTTTCCCTAGAATCAACATCTCTTAGAAGGTACCTGAAATCATCAATGGGCAACGAGTGGTTCTGATCTCTTCGCAAGAATTCACTAAAGCATATACACTGCTCTCTATGGATCTAGTAGAGATGTTTTCCTGGATCCGGCCTCCTATGGAGGTGATTTATATTTACATGAATGAAGAATGGGGTTTACATCAACATGTTGTCGTTTGGATCTTGGGGCCATGAAAAATCATCATTTTCTTGGCCGATGAGGATGATTTGGACCTATCCTGGTGCGGAACTAGCAGATCCATTGAAGGCTTTCATTTCCACTTCCTTCACTAGTTGCCTGATCTTCATATGAACTATAACCCGTCTAGTTCAGCAATTTGGCTTTAGCTCCCTAGTCTACCTCTACGCTTCTAGAACCTTGCTCTTTTAATGTCAATTGTAAATTCCATTAGTCGCTTCCTTTGCACTGATTGGTGGACCACTTCCCTGAATCTTCCAATCATAGTGTGCATAAGAGTTGAGATGGAACTCTCCTATCCCACACCATAGGTGGTGTTGATTTTGATTGAGGAAGAATACAGGTACAATCAACCAATTGTTTTCTAAATAGGGACGATGTTTTGTTCCTTCTATTATAGGCATGTCCACTGTCTTTCTAATTGTCGCAAAAAGACACTGGATACTTTCTTGGTTGACCCTACTATTGTAGAGACCCAAATCTTAACGTACATGGACATTAAATTACTTTTTCATAATACATAATACATAACAAAAACAGACAACAAATGACTGCAATAGTTTAGTGTCTTTGGAAACTAGGAATATAATATTCTAATAGCGGTGAAAGATCTTCAATATCTCCCATAATGATCTTCCCCTTTTTTTCCTTACCTAAAACCTTTTTATATCCTGGGGAAAAGAAAACATACAAAGGGTGATCTCAAATGCTCAGTAAGGGTAAGAATGGAGAAAATAAAACAAACAATATACATTTGAACATAAAAACATGAACATAATGTTTAACCCTCGAAATCTTGAGCAATGACATAAAACATGGCAGTTCATAAGGCATAGATCATAATAGAAAATCAATCATGATAAAATATCATTGACATAAAACTTGTAATTGTGGAAAAACCTTAATCACATGAGATGATTACATTTTAGCCAAGGCATTGCTTCCAAAACTATCTTAGTGGACAAAGTCCCTTACTGAACCAGGTTTACTTGCCGTTCTAGCCCTGTATTACTGAACCAGATTTAATTTTCATTTCTCCCACGTCTATCTCATGAGATATAAATCTTTACCCAATGCGTTGGAGGGAGATATAGGTCCCACCCATCTCATAATGAAATCATTATTATGTGTGCCACAACATAAACATAAATCATTCATCATAACCCAAGGAATAAAATGGGTTTCATAAATATCATCCCATCATAACATATTCCATACAAAACAAATGGATATCATTTCATTATAAAGAATGTGAAACCAAATAAATAATAGAGACATTATACCTGAAACATACACATATGAAATAATGTCATATTAGATGGAAATTGGTTTTGATAAAGCATTTGAAATGAATTTTTGAGGAAAATATACATTCTTCTTGAAAATCATTTTCTTTTCACAAAATGCCACTCAATTTTAAATGAAAATGATTTTTTATAAAATATTCATGAAATATTGTAGAGTAAGATTCATGAAAATAAGGTCTTATGAAACCATATAAATCCATTCACGCCGTATAAGTTAAAAAAACATTCTCCTCGTACTTATGTCGGAAAAGTCAAAGAGTTCCTCATATGGTAAACAAAAGAAAGATTCCATCCATAACACAAAGTAAAAGTCAAAGTGGGGTAAACATGACATTAAAACTACATGGAAGAATATTAAACACTTTATGAAAAACATTTTATGGGCATGGATGACAAATATAACCCCAGTAAATACTTACGTATAAGCAATCTCGGATTAAAATGAGATTTGCAAAATTATCCCTTACCTTATGTACAATTTCATCTGTATGTGTCCGAGACTCTTGTATAGTGGGTTTAAACATATTATTAACTTGTAACAGAACCATAATAATATTTATGATCTCATATATGATTCAATAATGACTTTATATTATCCGTTCATTTGTCAATTCCATGTTAAAGCAGTGTTTTGGGTAAAATCGTTTCAGTTATCATCCGTGTTTTGACTTGTAATTATTAATATGATTACTTATATCATTATTAATTAATTCCAAAATATACATCATGATTTATATGTAATATATGTTCAGAATATACATATATATAATAGATCGATAAATAGAAAGAAATACATTGTTCATGGCGACGGTAGGTCGTACGTACGCATGAACGTTGTTTTCGTTTCGTTATTGAATTGAATGGAATTAAGTAGATGAAATACATATATATATACATAAATTCAATAGCATTATTATGTCATATATTTCATGATTACTTATTATATATACTTTATAATCATTCTTGATTTGTTAACATGGAAAATGATTCTCATTGCGTCGTGGAGACGGTAATCTGTACGTACGCACGAGCGATGATATCATTCCCATATTTATTTAATGGAATTGGATTGGATGATATAATATAGTACAATCAGTATTATGTTATAATAATCATATATTGTTATTCTTTACCCAATTATATCCATCCATGTAATGTGGGAGTGGAAAAACTGATTACACCACGGCGTGGATATCGTATTATGTATGTACGCACGCGCGGTGATTTTGTTTTCCATAGGATGGATAGAAGGTGAAATAGGTTTGTTTCATATTTATAATAACATATCAGTATATATGTAATACTTATGTTATTACTTTATAATGAAACAACTAATGAATAGGAAGTATAAGAAGAATGAAACTTGAATGAATCGGTAACAGATATTACCTCTTCTTCGACACACCTCTTTGAAACCTCCTCTTAGGGCACTAAAATTGGTCTTTGAAGAAGACCAGGACCTCTTCTATTTTTATAAGGAGCCTGAGAAGGGAAATGAACATGGGTTGGCTGAGCATGAATGTTCAAAAAGGTGTGAGGAGGAGAGGGATGAGGTTCCCTTTTATAAGGGAGGATAGGGGCACCTTTGGTATTATAAGAAATATTTATATATAATAAATTACAACCCCAAATAAAAACCTCAAAAATTACTCAAATACTATTATTAGATGAGATAGGGTTGTAATCTCATAAAACAATAATATTTAGACATATTGGGAATTTATCTTAAACATTATCAACTTGATTTATCCTTATTTAATCTATTTAATTTTATTTGTGGTAATAATATTCTAAATTTTAAATGATTATAAATAATTACTTATATGTTGTGAATTGTCCATAATTGTATGCTTTATTACATTGTCGATCATATAAATTTTAATCTATAATTTTTAAGTAATTTTTTATTTTTATACAATTTTATAATATTTAATTATTATAAAATAACAATAGTGTTAGTTTTGACACTTTTCAATTATTTGAATTTAAATAAAATCCTCACAGAAGACATGTTAGAACTAAAAGCTTTAATAGATTCATAACATTTCATATTTATCTCAAAAATTAGTTGAGCACATTGAATAGCTCATATAATATTTATTTTAATATTTTTAAAAAAAATTAATTGGTATATCTCTTAATAAAATAATTACTACAACATTTTTGTATAATTATTTAATATACTTATTTGTTGAATAAAAATTTAAAATAAAATCCCATGATGAATATAAATATAATAACTTTATAATAATATTCTTAAAAGAATTTATCATCTTAAAATATCAACATTTAAATTTTTATATTTATTAAATTATCAAGGTGACATCTTTGACATCATTTAATATAATATTATATAAATTTCATAATCGGTTTTATAAGGCTCAAGATGGTCCTAAAATCGACCCTTGGATTATTATGGTTTAGATATACTCTACCAATAATGTTTGGTCAAGTTTCTGGTCTTTTTGATAGGTATTTTTATTTTAATAAAAACTATATTGTTGATTTTTCACTAAATAAACAATTTCTGCATCACTATTGTGTCACCATTATTAACAATTATTAATCCCTAAAAATTCTAAAAAAATCTATTGATGTAGATAATTTGGGTAGCTTTCTGGATACTATTCATGTTAGATGTTAAATGAAGTTTATCACTAAATTAAAATTATTATACATATAAGATTTAAGATAGTGACATGTGGTCACTTTCATTGGTTATAATAATAATTAAATTATTTTCATGGTAAAAAGAACATAAAATGAATCTAGTCCAACCCATAGGTGATATGGGTCTAATTTCAGTCATCCAATATAATTTTGGCATGTGTTAGGATAATTTTATAATCTTAGGTTTACCCTTAATTACTAGATTTATATTTTAACTGATGTAAATAAAAATTACTGTAGTTACTATTCATATTGGCAAAAAAAGTATCCTATTAGCATAATTTGTACCTAATGATTCCAAATATGGAATCAATTTTTCAAAATTCACAACAAAGAAGTTTCAGTAATTAATTTAATATTAATCTTGCTATTTAGAAAATGAGTTTTAAAAGTTAAAACATTGCAAAAGATTGAAATGATTTTACATATGAATTCAATGTAAAATAAATGCTAATGACATAAATTATATTAAATGGTATAAATATATTCGATTTATACTTTAAAACCATTAAATATTATAATTTATCCATATAAATTATTACAATGAAAAAAGTTGTTTTTAATTAAAATTTAGCGTGTTTTTACTATTCATTAAAATATGAAAGTTGTTAGAATAATATGAAAATTTTATCCAAAGTAAATTTTAATATCCTGATTCCAAATAAGAATGTTATTTTTTCATATTTAACTTATAAACATGTCAAAAACTATATTTAATGTGGGTGCTCCATCAAAATGCGGCAAAAATGCATTTTTGAAAAAATACTTATTTTACACGAAAAAAATTATTTTGTTTGCATAACATGTTTTAGAAAATGTGTAAGATGAATAATAATGTTATAAAATTCAGAATGTAGTTAATAAAATTCATAGCGGCTAGACTATAATAATATATAGTTGTTTAGTTAAACCTGGTATTGCGTATTACACACGCTATCGAGGAATGCCATGATTGTGTGTAACACAAGCCAAGTAAGGGTTGCGTGTAGTGAAAGACTCTTTTTTGTAGAGTACAATAGAATACATCATTGAAATTAAGAAGAATTGTTTTCATAAAATCTCAGGGTGTTACATTCTACCCCCCTTAAAATGAATTTCACCCTTGAAATTCGTTGGGGTTATAAATGGTTTATTACATGAGAGTTTATTTCATAGAAACCCACATAGTAACAAGGAATTCCAAAACTTATCTTTAAAAACTAATGTATGAAGTGTAATAGTTACCCAAATTAACTAATCATTGGGTTTCCACATAAAATAACATTGGTGAAAATATGGATATGGAAGAGAAATCTAACCATCATATTCTGATGGAGAGTGGTAGAGAACATGGATATGAAAAAGACAAAAATCACAAAGCCATAAATTTGTGATGATCTAAGGTACCATATGATTCATCAGATATAAGAGCACCATGACACAATTTTCGGTTTTCAAGATCATTTCCCTAAAGTTAAAATAAATACTTACATGATTTTGGTACAATCTCACTGTATTTCGTGCGTTGAACAATTTCCACTTCATCTCTTAAAGAAATGAAGTTGAATTTGTTATTCATGAAATGTTAGTAGATCATGTGATAGAACGATGGGTAATTCCATCTGTTTCAAACAAAAGGTCAGCAAAAGTTATCAAATGTACATAAGTCCATCATTGGTGAGGTTAATCATATATTATTCCAAATATGAACTTATACTTCATCTATCATACATCTTAATAAAATAAAACTAGTTACTACTACCAGGGACTTACTGTAGGCCAGTGGTTGGTGCTAAAGGCTCGTTGCACTTCCGTTGAGGGTTCCATTCTCGCAACCTTGTCTGACGTGATGGGTTTTCTCCCATCATGCAGGTTTTCATTTTTCTAAAACTATACTATCATAACATTTCAGAAATAAAATCAAAATGTTATAGCTTTAAGCAATACTATATGATTTCCATTCCAACCTTTAGGCTTATTGAAAATACTTATGTCTGATTACTAGAAATTTCATCTACCGAGCATGTGAATTCCTTCATTTTCCCCCATATATCATAAGATATATCTTGTTGTTGGTCACATTCCAAATATGTGAATAACTTAATCAAGTATTCCCTTGAAACATAAATTACCATCGAAGCTTAGTGATAAAATGAATGTTATCAAAAGTTATCTCTTTCAATATACCAAAATCCAAAAAATTCTATATACTCAAACCATGATATCACACTCTCCTTACATCAGTCATGAGCTCAATAGTAATTCCAAACATCTCATTATCTTTTTATCCCTTCATTATGTGCATATCATCTACTTTCCAAAAATAACTGAATAACCTTTCTTGGATACCGGTATCATTCATACTATACATTCAAAACACACGAAATTGAAATAGTCTAACAATCCTTAGATTTTTTCATTATTCCTTAGTACCATACATTATTCTTGATAAACATAAAATCATTACACTACCTTCATACACCATTGACCAAGATTTAACATTTATCTTGTCTCATATATCATATGTAGTCACTTCATCATCATTAATATAAATACTACCACTATGGCCATGATGATTCTCTTCATGAGATGTTACCTTAGGGAATTGGTTTACATAATGCCCGTAAATTCCACAATTAAAACATTTAACTGTTTTTAATGTCTTAGAAATACCATTATCCTTGTCTATATTGTTAACTAAAACTTTTCCATTGCAATTACTGGCTTTGTGTCCTTCTTTTCCACACCCAAAGCATCTTCCAGTTCCTTTAAAAAATGTCCCTGATGCCTCTTCCAACATGATTTACATGAGGGGAATTGAACTTTCTTTCCTCTATGATCATCATGGAACTCAATCATTCTCTTATTAGCTGAGTTGGGATACTTACCAAAGTTGAGATTATTGATCATATTATGATATTGATTATTTGGCATAATAATGATATGTGTAATTCCAGATCCAATTTCATTTGGTTTCTCATGAAAAATATCATTACATTGTCCATCATATCCTACATTATCGCGAATATTCCGATTTCCAGCCATTTTCTAAAACCCAAACAGAATATTGTGAGAAGAAAAAAACATAATCAAGGGGGATTACCTTCAATATATGACATCATAGGTTTAATATTAATATCGTTACTGTAATTCGAGGTTTATTACCTATGCGTATACTTATCCATAGGGACATCCCTAGAAATACCTTATAAATATCTCTAGGGATTTCACTAAGGTTTTCGAATCCTAGTTTCGAAAGGATAACTAAACCATTCCTATGATACCAACTGTAGAGACCCAAATCTTGACGTACATGGACATTACATTACTTTTGCAGAATACTTAATACTTACCAAAAACAGACACCAATGGACTGTAATAGTTTAGTGTCTTTGGAAACTCGGAATATATTCTTCTAATCATGGTGAAAGATCTTCAATATCTCCCCTAAAGATCTTCCCCTTTTTTTCCTTACCTAAAACATTTTTATATCATGTGGTAAAGAAAACATATAAAGGTTGAGATCAAATGCTCAGTAAGGGTAAGAATGGAGAAAATAAAACAAACAATATACATTTGAACATAAAAACATGAACATAATGTTTAAACATCAAAATCTTGTGAAGCGACATAAAACATGGTAGATCGTAATGCATAGATCATAATGGAACATCAATCATGATAAAATAGCTTGGAAATAAATCTTATAATTGTGGTAAAACATTAAGCACATGATATTATATCCATAGTAACCAAGATATTGCTGCCAAGACCATCTTAGTGGACAAAGTCCCTTACTGAACTAGGTTTACTTATCGTTCTGGCCCTGTATTACTGAACGTGATTTACTTTCAATTTCAGCCATGTCTAACTAATGAGATATAAATATTTACCCAATGCGTTGGAGGTAGATATAGGTCTCACCCATCTCATAATGAAATCATTCTTACGTGTTCCACAACATAAACATAAATTATTCATCATAACCCATGGAATAAAATGGGTTTCATAAACATTATCCCATCATAACATAATCCATATAAAACAAATGGATATCATTTAATCATATAAAATGTGAAACCATATAAATAATATAGACATTATACTTGAAACATACACATATGAAAAAATTTCATCTTAGATGGAAAATGGTTTTGATAAAGCACTTGAAATGAATTCTTGACGAAAATATCCTTTCTTAATGAAAATCATTTTATTTTCACAAAATTCCATTAAATTTTAAAAGAAAAGTTTTTTGTTTAAAATAGTCATGAAATATTGTAGAGTAATCTGCATGAAAATAAGGCATTATGAAAACGTAAAAATCCATTCACGTCGTATAATTTAAAAAAACATTCTTCTCGTACTTTTGTCGAAAAAGTGAAAGAGTACCTCATATGGTAAACAAAAGAAAGATTCCTTCCATAACACTAAGTAAAAGTCAAAGAGGGGTAACCATGACATTTAAAATATGTGGAAGAATATTAAACACTTTATGAATTATATTTTTGGGCATGGATGAAAAATATAACCCCAGTAAATACTTACATTTAAGCAATCTCGGATAAAAATGAGATTTGCAAAATTATCCCTTACCTTATGTCCAATTTCATCTGTATGTGTTCAAGACTCTGGTATACTGTGTTTAAACATATTATTAACTTTTAAAAAATCCATAATAATATTTATTATATCATATATGATTCACTTATGACTTTATATTATCCGTTCATTTGTCAATTCCATGTTAAAGCAGCGTTTTGGGTAAAATCGTTTCATTTATCGTCTGTGATTTGACTTGTAATTACTAATATGATTACATAGATCATGATTACATAATTCCAGAATTAAAAAATGATTTATATATAATATATATTTAGAATATACATATATATAATAGATCGATAAATTGAAATAAATACATCGTTAATGGAGACGGTAGGCCGTACGTACGAATGAACACTGTTTTCATTTCCTTACTGAATTGAATGGAATTAAGTAGACGACATAAATATATATATATATACATAAATCCAGTATCATTATTTTCCCATATATTTCATGATTACATATTATATATACTTTATAATAATTCTTGAATTGTTAACATGGAAAATTAATCTCTTTGCGTCGTGGAGACGGTAATCAGTATGTATGCACGAGCGATGATATCATTCACATATTTATTGAATGGAATTGGAGTGGATGATATAATATAATAGAATCAGTATAATGTTATAATAATTATATATAGTTATTCCTTACACCAATATACCCATCCATGTAAGGTGGTGGTGGGAAAACTTATTACATCACAGTGTGGAGATGGTATTCTGTACGTACACACGCGTGGTGATGTCGTTTTCCATAGGATGGATAAAAGGTTAAATAGGGTTGTTTAATATTTATAATAACATATCAGTATATATGTAATACTGATGTTATTACATTATAACAAAACTTCTAATAAAGAGGATGTAGAAGAAGAAAGAAACATGAAAGAATCGGTAACAGATATTACCTCTTCTTCGACATGCCTCTTTGAAACCTCTACTTAGGGCACTAAAATTGGTCTTTGAAGAAGACCAGGACTTCTAGTATGTTTCTAAGGAGGGTTCGAAAATAAATGGTCAGGGTTTGGCTGAGCATGAAGTCTCAAAAATATGTGAGGTGGAGAGGGAGGAGGTTCCATTTTATAAGGGAGGAGAGGGGCACCATTGGAATTATAAGAAATATTAATTTATAATAAATTAAAACCCCAAATAAAAACCTCCAAAATCACTAAAGTACTATTATTAGATGATATAGGGTTGTAATCTCACACACCAATAAATTTTATACATGTTGGGAATTTATTTTAAACATTATCAACTTGATTTATCCTTATATAATCTATTTAATTTTATTTGTGTTATAATATTATATATTTTAAATAATTATAAATAATTACTTATATGATGTTAATTTTCCATAATTGTATGATTTATTACATTTTAGACCATATAAATTTTAATTTATAATTTCTAAATATTTGTTTTTTTTTTGTTTTTTTTATAATATGTAATTTTTATAAAATAACAATAGTGTCAATTTTCACAATATTCATTTATTTGAATTTAAATAAAATCCTCACAGAAGATATGTTTGAACTAAAAGCGTTAATATATTCATAACATGTCATATTTATTTATAAAATTAGCGGAGCACATTAAATAGTTCATATAATATTTATTTTAATATTTTTAAAACCTTTTATTTGGTATATCTCTTAATAAAATAAATACTACAACATTTTTGTATAATTATTTAAAAACTAATTATTGCATAAAAAAATAAAATAAATTCCTATGATATAGATATATATAATACCTTTCATAATAATTTTCTTACATGAATTTATCATCTTAAAATCACATCATTTAAACTGTTAGATTTTTTAAATTATGAAGGTGGCATCTTTGACAACATTTAAAATAAAAAAATATAAATGTCATTATCGGTTTTATGAGGATCTAAATGGTCGAAAAATCGACCATTGTATGCTTAGGGTATAGATATACTCAACCAATAATATTTTGTCATGTTTCTGGTCCGTTTGATTGGTATTGTTATTTTAATAAAAACTGCATTATTGATTTTTCACTAAATAAAAAAATTTTGCATCACAATTGTGTCACCATTGATGTCAATTATTAAATCCCTAAAAATTATAAATAAGTTTTCATGATGTATATATAATTTTGTTATATTTCTGGAGACTATTCATGTTCGATGTTTAATGATGTTATCACTAAATTAAAATTATTATACTTATAATATTTAAGAGAGTGACATGTTGCCACTTTCTTTGGTTTTAATAATAATAAAATTATTTTCTTGGTGCAAAGTCCATAAAATAAATCTTATCCGACCCTTAGGTGATATTGGTCGACTGTTAGTCATCCAATATATTTCTGGAATGTGTTTGGGTAATTTTATAATCTTAGGTTTACCCTTAATTACCCGATTTATCTTTAACTGAAGTAAATAAAAATTACCGTAGTTACTATTCATAGTGCACAAAAATAAAAAGTAGCCTATTAACATAATTTGGACCTACTGATTCCAAATATGGAATCCATTTTTTCAAAATTCAAAACACAAAAGTTGCAGTAATTAATTTAAAATTACTCCCGCTATTAAGAAAATGAGTTTTAAAAGTTAAAACATTGCAAAAGATTGAAATGATTTTACATATTAATTCAATGAAAAATAAATTCTAATGACATAAATTATGTTAAATAGTAATAATATATTCTATTTATACTTTAAAACGATTCTATATTATAATTTAACCATATAAATTATTACAATGAAAAAATTTGTTTTTAAATAAAATTTAGCGTGTTTAACTATTCATTAAAATATGAAAGTTATTAGAATAATATGAAAATTGTATCGTAAGTAAATTTTATATCATTATTGCATAGAAGAATTTTATGTTTTTCAAATTTAACTTATAAACATGTCAAAAACATGATTTAATGTGGTTGTCCCATCAAAAGGCGGCAAAACTTTATTTTTTTTAAAATACTTATTTTACCCGAAATAATTATTTTGATCACATACCATGTTTTGGAAAATGTGTAAGATGAATAATAATGTTATAAAATAAAAAATGTAGTTAATACTATTAATAGCGGCTAGTCCATAACGATATATCTTTGTTATGTGAAATATGGTATTGCGTACTACACATGCTATCGAGAAAAGTCGTGATTGCGTGTAACACAAGCCAAGTCAGGTTTGCATGTAGTGAAAGATTCCTTTGTGTAGCGTTCAAAACGAGAAATCAATTAAATTAAAAATAATAATTTTCATAAAATCTCGGGGTTTACAAATGTGATTCCCCAAGTGCCTTCAGCACCGGATGTGTTCAGTGAATCATGCTATGTTCGTGCTACTGAACCAGTAAAGAACGAACACGGGTGAGGGATGATGTGATCCCTGTATTGTCAGGTGAGGTGCAACATCATCATTCCCTTACCCCTTTAGAGGTCCCTCTTATTACGGGGATGGGGGCTCTTCCGGCAGAGTAAAGAAGGATATCCCTAAGGAATCAGAGCCATGGGTTTCAGTAGTATTTGACCGACTAAGACATGATTTAGGTATTAATTCATTGTCAAAAACACCCGGGATTGCATTTTCGGTGTGCGAGGTTAGTTCTGAACATCCTATAGTTTCATAGGTTTCAGAGTAGGTTTTATTGTCAAATTCATTCTTTGTTGATATGGTGAAGTTTAATGGAATGGCCACCTGATCTTCTAATCGATTTGTAGTGTTGGACGGTGAAGATAAACATTTTATTGAGGTAGAGGATGAGGAGGAGGTGGTTTATAGAGAGGTTAGATAGTCTTGTTCGGATTCCCCTACTGAGCCAAAGGCAGTGGAGATGTCCCTGGGTAGGTTGGAATCTATGAGACCTGAGGAATTGCATCCCGAGAAAAGTGGAATGTAGTAGGGCTGCGTTCATAATCATTCATGTGATATTAAAGTCACCATGCATAATGACAATGTAGAGGATAACTGCAATGATAAAGGATATCGGGATCATAATCAATTCACGACACCTCTGGATGGGAATAATCAATATTAATTGGATGGGAATATGCAGTCTCTTTGCAAGGGAAATGGTTCGGTGCAAGAAGGTCTTCAGAGGATGTCTGAGTCGGTGACTGTGTCAAGTAAGTGGTGGGATGCATATGATGATTATAAGGAGAATAATGGATGTAACCCATAAAATTAGGTCAAAGTATCATATAGTGACATTCTCATGAGCGGGGGGGGGGGTGAAAGGAAATGAATGTATGGGAGAATACACTACTACACCAAAGAGGAAACCAAGTAAATATTACTCTAACATGATGAAGATTGTATCTACTAGGTCTTATATCAGGGGATCCAAATGGCAATATATGAACCAAAAAAGGGTCCGGGTCAACAAGAAGGCATCTTGCGAGCCTTTGACCTTAGGGAAGCTACATCTAATGGAGAAATACATCAAAATTCTCAATCATCATGCTCCATATTCTAATTTGGAGTTGGTTGATCCAGATGTGTTCTCATATGGTGGTGTTAGTGATGACTATGTTCCGTTTTGATTTTCCTTTTTTTCAGATATGATTATTTCTTCTTAAAATATGTTTTAATGTACTCTCTTCTTTCATTAATAAATTTTAGTGACTGGGCAGTTTTTCCTGGGCCTGAGCTTTTCTAGTATGTGAAAACCTATAGAGGATGAAATCCACCCCCAAAATTCTACCCCTCGCCTATAAAATGAGGTTAACCCCTCCATTCCATATCATTGGTCGGGGATGAAGGAGGATATCTCCACTAATGAGAAATGCTACACCATCTCCTTCCTCCCCCATTTATTCTTCTTCATTTTTATGATTTCAAAATTTTTTTAGTTTCCAATTGGAATTTAATATTCAAATATAATCCTGAATTTATTTTAATTTTGTTTCCGTTAATTTCATCATCTTCCCTAATTAATATAACATTTAATTATTTTTATTATTTTCATAATTAACATAATTTTCATTATTATTATTATTATTCAATTTATTTTAAGATTATATTCTTAAAATCTATTTTCTTATTTTAGTTTTCTCTTCTACATTTTAATAAATTATTCTCTTAAAAATAATAATGATAATTAATATAATAATATTTATTATTATTATTATTTTAAAATTCATTATAAATTATAAATTTTTTGTTTAATTTTATTATATCTCTCTCATTTTCTCTCTATCTATTCCAATCCACCATTCTTAATTCTTATTTAACATCTCTCACCCACCATTATTTTTTACTTTATACTTCTTCCTTTATCTTTCTCTCCTATTTCACATATCCTACCATGTAATCTTTTACTCTCTAAAATGAGTGGAAGATCCCAATACATTCCTTTTGGGGAGGTGAATGTTTTCTTGAATTTTAATGAAATAGTAACTTTAATTTTGTAAATCGAATTGACTAGCATTCATTATTGAGTTGAAATTTCAAGATCTTATAACTTCCCCAATGAAATGAAACTCCATATGTCTATATTATTTTATTTAATTGCTTTTCCCTCTCTCCATTTCATATTTTTACACATATTGGAGTGGAGTTAATAAATGGATGATGCAACATTAAAAGAGTTGGGTCTATGAATATGGAACCTCTTGATAATTTAGTGTCCTAAAAACTGATCAAAAGTGGAGGTGGAAGTATTTATTCATTGAAATTAAATGATATTCCAAAATTTATAATAAAATAATAGAAATTACAAACATAGAATTAATGATTTTATTATCAAACTGAAATAACACACATAACATAGATTACTAATTGAACCATAAATCAAACCCAAAACCATTCACTTTATTTCCATAACTCAGTCATTATTGTTTTTATGTAAGTATAAAGTCACATTTTTTTCATTACAGAATGAATAAAAATTCAAAAAAATTATATAATTTATTTAATAAACTAATCAAAAACTACAAAATGTGAATGACTGGTTGATTTTGATGAAGTATTTGAAAAAACAGAATTGATCATCATATGAGATGGTTGTGGTGAAAAACATTAATGCACTATGAAAAATATAATTTCTTTTGACCATACCCCACAATAGGTGTGCATCAAAACTAGTTTTATTACTAGGAAACCAATTATTCACTGACATTAAATTTTCTAATTTCAAATTTTTAAATGTTTTAAATTTCATTTAAATGAAATTAAAATATTCATTCCCTAATGATTTCAAATAAATTTTATTCTATATGGATTGGTGATTAATCACTTGTGCTAAAACTAGTTGTTATAGCCCCATGTCAATAGAACAACATGTCTTGTTATCTTATATATTTATCTAGGGAATCTATAACCATATTTTCATATAGGTTGAATTTAAAGACAACATAATGGACCTCAAGGAGACACTCGCTCAATCAGTGGATGAATGATTGGACACTGAGCTCATAGAATTCATAGACTATATCAAAGGATACTATGAAGAAAAGGCCATGACACAAGAATAGTTCTACAAGATTACTTTTAATAATTTTGATGAAATTTCCCTATATTATTTACAGAAGAATGTGTATAATACAAACACAAATAAGATATTCATAAGAATAAAAATATTTCCTATGATGTATAATGAATAATTGACTGGATGAATGAATATTTCGGAGCAGAATCATAGAAATCTGAGCCAAAATCAGAAGATGAGCCAATTTTCATATATGAGTATCCCATGGAGGATGAAATTCATGTTAAGATACATGTGGGAGATTAGTTATAATTTGATGAATTCTATAATCAATGTAAGGAAATTCATGATCTCCACACACCATGAAAATAAGAAGAGCCAACATAATTTATAGAAGACACCACCCATGTGGCAGAACCTGATGTGGAAATAGAGGATATAGACAAAATTCCTCTATCCATTGAGAACCTTCTCCATGAGGCACTTCCCACTGAGGCATTGATTGAATCATATAAAAAATCAAGGAGTTGAACAATTATTTGACTATATATTTAGTGATTTTATTGGGTTCAAATTATGAATCACTATTTATTGTTTATGATTATATGTAATAAAAAAGCATTTCTAAGCCTTGCAAGAAGAAGAAGAACATGGATGTTCACCTATTGGGGAACACATGGAGATCCACTATTTTGATGAGAATACATTTTTGGAGCCCGTCATGAAGAGATCTATTTTGTTGAGATAGAGGAAATGATTAACGTGTCAACATTTTGATTGAAAGAATGAAAATATTTTTATAAATCTAAATTTTATTCTCATTAATATACTTTATTAATTTCCCTTTGGTTATTAATTTCATTCAACACATGTGAATCCATCAATTGAATAGTTTTTACTTGTAGATAACAATAATGGGTATTATCCCAACTTCATCTCTCCTCCTTCTACAAGTGATAACTAAATTTGATGGGGAAGGGTCTGGTATACTCAATTAATGGATCAATCCTCATCAATAATAGATTTGATCCTGGGTAAATCAATATTTTGTGGTTCAAGTCAATAAATCCCCAACCACCATAAAAATTTGAATAACTATTGGTCCTACCCTCTGGATGTAGTAAATATTCATGGCCATCATGGGGGATTATTCTATGATTTATCATTAAAATGTTTCCAAGAATTTAGAATTCAATTTCATTCTATAGGAAGTTCTCTAGAATGATGCCGACTCCTCCTTATTTGATTATGCTTTAATTATAATCAATTTTTTCTTTATTTATTAATTATATTTTGTTGGTTCATAAATGGGAATCTTAATCCTTAAGCAGTTCAATAGAAGGACTAAAATTCATGGGAAATGTAGCTCATTTTTATTTTTAAACATATGAACTCCTTTCAGTTTTTTCAAAATCTTGATTTGAAAGTAAATGTGAAATTACATGCTTGAAAATGGATTATTCATTGCTTGATAAATCTTGGATTCATGTTTTTCAGAGGAATACTATGATTTCATGTTTTAAATATCATTTTTTATGAA
Organism: Viscum album; assembly: GCA_963277665.1. NCBI lineage: Eukaryota > Viridiplantae > Streptophyta > Magnoliopsida > Santalales > Viscaceae > Viscum > Viscum album. Next base: position 1,532,235,223 of record OY728151.1, read on the forward strand.
ATTGATTGAGTGAAATAGAGAAATTAATTATAAAAGTGATGAATGGATAATTAAATGAGGACTCCTAATTTGAATGAAATCTATTTATAATTGTAAATTATAATTTTCAACTATTTTATAAGATTATAATTTTGGATATATATCTGAATTGATTTTTAATTTATATCAATGTCATGACTAATTGTCCAGTATCATATTTCCCATTCTCAAGTGGATTTAAAGACCATGTAATTATTATTTATTCTAGATCATATTTCATTAGTGATATTGGGACATACCACCTTATAGAACATGAAATGGATTTTTTAAAAGTTACGAATGTATAATAACAAATTTACAAAGACCGAGGATTATTTTTATAGACAAATTATCCTAAAATGACCAAAATTACATCAATCATTCTTTATCCCACATTGACCCAGAATAGTCTCTTTATAAATGAGATTTATTTACATCCCATTTTATCTATTCCTTCCCATGTCTTTGTATTTTCATGATATTTTAATGTAAGGCTATGGGGGTGAAGGTAATAATTGTAAATGGAATGATTTATAAGGAATGGAATCATTGTGGGGTTTTTTATTGTTGGAACTTTAAAATGATATGGAATCATTCATTGTAATATAATTTTTACCCTATTGAACATAAAATATGTAAAACTTCAAGAAGAACAAATAAATGAGACAATTGTGTTGTGATTTGGGTAAACCAAAATTCATTATTATTAGACTTATTATTTTTATTATATGTGGTTAGGTGGTGGATGACCGGTCTATTATAATAATATTAATTGAAAAATGAAAAAAATGGAATGGTTAATTATAAAAGATAAAAAATTAATAAATGAAAAATAATATATTCAAATGAGGACACAAATCATTCATTAGTATATACTTATCATAACGATAACTTTGTAATTTTGGTGAAATTGGGAGTTGATGTAAATTAAATCAGATAAAACCATATAACATTTAAATTAAATATAATTTTTTAGAATTTATGATATATAACTACCCATTGTGAATTAATTTTAAACATCATGTATTACAAACCATAATACATTGAATCATTTGATAATTTATTACTAGAACTCATTATTTTATGTGATTTTTGTCTTCACAAAGTGGATAAAATAATTATTTTACAAGACTATAGATAAACAAATTTTTTTCTTGATATGAGGATAACCCTAAATTAATTGTATCTTGAGTGGTGAGGAAAACTAATTAAGAGTGAGGTAAATCATGTCATTGAATTTTTTATAAAAATTAATCAAATACCATTAATGAATGAAAGGAGAAGCTCTAACATTTTTCAAAGGGGAATATTAAAATAAATGGAAAGGATTTTTATTTATGAAATGAGAAATTGAATAGATATTTTATGTGGAATTTTGAAATTTTATTTGAAATTGATTATATTATTGTTTTATTATATTAAAATTTTAATATTCATTAAATTTGTGCATTATTTAATTCCGTGTTTATATACTGTTCTCAAGGACATCTATTGTTTATGTGTTGTGGTATTTGACAGAGAAAAAATAATTGAAATTTTTTATTCAAATTATTATGATTTCTATATGATATTTAATGATATGACCATGTATTAAAATGTTTTATTAATATAATGTGTAATTTAAATTTTATAATTATTTGAGATAAAATATAAAAATTACATAATTATGGATTTATTAAATATTTTAATCTTATTGGTATTTCAATAATGTAATTTCTCTTATTGATCAGATTGATGTGTTTTTTTAGTATTCTATAATTTATGGCCAACTAGATTATATACATTACCTATATATAATTCATCCAAGTAGATTCTATATAAACTAAATCAATTTGGACATCCTTTTTCTGTATAGAATGGAACCTAGTCAAGAATTGAGGAATGAACTATACCACATGCCTCCAATAATGTGATTCAACTATTTTTGAATGACGGTTAAAAGTTATGCATGTCCATTGAATTATATGTAATAATTTTCTTATTGATGGGGGAAATTAAACACACATTGTGGAAGTAGCATTTAGGAATAATTCTACTATACATAAATAATAGAGTAAATTGGGTATATCATTTAATACATGTGGTGGATGGAGCAATTATTTTGAAGAAAATTCTGTAACAGATTTTGGAAAAAAATAATATAAAAAAATATTGAGTGATCCGGCCCTAAATGTTGTAAAACTCACGAACAATCTAGAAATATGAATTTTAGAACCAAAAATATCACCCCACACATACAAAATTATTTGAAACCCTCCATTATATGCCACTAGTATAACAAAAAGAAGGTGATATCAACCATGGAGTCCCAGTACAATATATTCTTCATCCCACATATATTCATCTTCATTTTATTTCATTATTTTTGTTTTAGTTTGAAAAAATAAATTAAGAATTTCTTTGAATTTTGTTTCCACATATTTCATCATCTTCACTAATTATTATTATTTTTATATGTTTTTTTGAATTCTCATAATTAATTCCATTATTATTATTATAAGATTTAATTTTATATTAAATATTTTTTTCTCATTTTTATATTCTCTTGAACTTTTTAAAAAATTATTCTTTTTAATATACTAATTATTATTATTATTTTAATAATCATTATACATTATGTATTTTCTTATTTTACTTTATTTTATTCCAACCCTCCCTCTCTCCCTTTCCTCATCCCCCATTCTTCACTTTTTATTTTACGTCTCTTATCAACCATTATATTTTACATTATTCATCATTTTTTTCTTCTTCTCCTCTTCCTCCCACACCACCAAGTAATCTCTTACTCTATGAAATGATATGTTGAACCTAATTGTTGGCTTGTGGGTAGGTGAAGGTGTTTATGACTTTTCTTTAATGTTTAATTTTATGTTTTTAGATTTAATTGAGTAGCATTCATTAGTGAGGAGAATTTCCCTAATGCGACAACTACCCCCAATGAAATAAAACTCAATATATATGTATTATTTGATATTATCACTTTTACCTCTCTCTATTGGTTATTTCATCACACGTTGGATTATGATAACAAATGGATGAATCATCATCAATAGATATAGGTCCTAGAAGATGGAACCTCTTAGATCATGGACAATAATCAACCACGATTAAAGGATGAAGAAGAATTACGATTTCTTTGACATTCAATTATATTCCACAATTTCTAAATAAATTATATCAATTGGAAAATTATATTTCATGTCTTTATTATCATCTTATGTCAAACAGGTAATGAAGCATAATGATTGAACTTAAAACTAAACCTCAATGACAAGTAAATTCATTCCATATCTCATTCTATCTAGTTCTCATCTGACTTCACTATATCATAATGAATGTCATTAAAAATTACTAAAACCACAAAAATATTATAATTTATTTCATAAATTAATCAAAATCAAACAAATAAATATATTAAGTTATTTAGATGAATCATGTGAACAGAATTAAACGATCTCCAAGTGACACAAAAATGGAAAGCAATACTTCTACAATAGGAAAAATATAATTTCATTTTATCATACCCCAAGATAAGAGTGCATCACCTAGTAATTATATACAGAAAATGATGGTGTATGAATCTTTTACCACACATGGATTCCTAGATTTTAGAAGAATCACAACTTTTATAAAATATTTTTCAACCCATTATGCATGATTTGATGATATTGTGTGGGGTTATAAAGTTCACTACATAGGGCTACCCAGTTTTCTCAAACTGTTTAACCCTAGATTAATGAACATGAGAGAAAACTATATACATTAATCGAAAAAATGGGACTATTTGTGCATGTTTCTAAAATCCTTGTTCATGAACCATGCTGGTCCCTTCCTTTAACTATAATCCATTCAATTTTTGAACTTAGGTTTTCCAACCATTAGTCAAAACCATACAACCCTTATGATTTTATTTAAATTAAAATTTTCCCTTGAGTCTATATTATATAACCCCTCCCCCATTTCATTATTATTTCAAGAGGACATGAGGCACTATTTCCCTTTTTCTATAAGATATCAAGCCACTTCACAAAGGATTTGATCGTATTTCAACATTCAACATATGAATCAATATATGACAGTCGATTGGGATTCCTACAGTTAATCTATAAAATCCATCAGATCATTTCTTCATTTCACATTCACTATATGATACAATTTATTTCAATGCCATACTCCCTATTTTTAGTGAATTCACTGATTTTTCAATTATATTATAATTCATGAAAAACTAAGGTCCAATTATAGATGTGGCATCAACTATAAGAATTAGGTAGTTGGTTGATGACTCTTCCATCAAATCCTCACTCTTTATAAAATATTTTCATTGTGTTTACCCTAGTTTCATCGGTTGTTGCTACTTAAAAATCATGTAATAAAATATGAATTTTCTATATTTTATTATAAGACCCTAATGAAATATCATGATATCATTAGTGTTTGTAACCTATATGTTCACCATCCCATGTAGTGTGTGTTTCACTTTATTTCATTTGTGAACTATATTGATATTATTTTGGTTTTTGGTTAGGTTTTCTCCACACGAAAATAAATAAGGAATGTTCTTATTGGGAAATAAATGTTCTAAAATTTGTTTACATAAATGTAGATCTGTATAGACATTATTTGTCCTTTATCAATGAAATTTCAACTCATAATTTTTTTCTTCTCCTAATTTTACCTCATCACTTATGATTGAATGTAATGAAATTGTAAGAACTCAGATATAATTTTAGGTAATTATTTTTTAGGTTGTTTTAATGAAAAAAGAATAAACTAAAATTCTATAAATACATGATGTGTACTATTGAGTACACAACGTTTACCCAGTTTCCACATGTAGCGGTGTAATGGATGTGTAACGGATGAGTACATGGCTATGTATGTGTCCTGGAAGACCTCCTAATGTGGGTGGTGGTTGAGGCTAGTACACTGCGTGTACGTTAAATGAACATGCCAGGAAATTTTCGTTTCATTTGATTAATCAGACCAGATCATGTATCATCTAAAGAACTCACTTATTATCTTTATGTTTCATAAAGGAGATTAACATACAACCAATGATCTTCATGCTCCTCTCGTTCCTCCAATCAAGCTCTGATCGATAAGCCGTTGGGTTTGTTGGATTCCCACCAGTGATTTCTCTTTTCCCCTAGAGCCTCTCTTCCTTATTTATCCTCCCTCTTATGTAATCCTATGTTGAACAATTTTATCCCTTTTTTCTATCTACATTGTCCTTCGTCAACTGAAGGGACTTCGTTGAAGAGTGTAGATCTTACAATATCAAGGTATATGGTTTGTTACGTTCATTGTTTGTCTTTGGATTATATATTCTTAAAGTGCTGAATTCACTTGTTGGGGTACTGAGCATTCTCGGAATTTAACCATGTTTAATAAGTACAATGGATTTTCTTATTTTGAAAGAAATAATTGCTTATGAATAAGGCATTATACGTTGTTATGGGACACCAAATGGGTTCATTGCGTTGATTCATTGTTTATTGCTATTTGGTCTAGAATAGCCGGTTATAATTGGTTGATTGAAAGAATCATGTTATAAGGATGGAGTTACTTTTTATTTTCTATGTATGTTCTTAGCCTTGTGAATGTTTGTCCAAGGGGAATTGACTATGAGAGATTACTGATGTACAATGATTTATGTATAATTTTTTTTATGTTGAACTAGAGGTATTGACTATGACAGTTTCTATGGGGTCATAGACCAGAGGGGTAAGACTATTAAGGCTACCCAAAGGGTCATTATTAGAAGACTTTTGGATCATAGGAAATTGACTATGAGAGATTCTAGGGGATCATTATATATTTTTTATTCACACTAATGGGGTATTGACCGTGAGAGAAACCCAGTTGATCGTTTGTAAATAAATAGTGCTATGATGGACCAAAGGGGTTAGACTATTTGAGCTTTCTCAGAGGATAATTATTTTTTTTAATTGATGATATATTAAACTGGAGGGACTATACTGTTAGAAAATTCTTATAGGGTTTCTAATGAACGATTGAAGTATTGTAATGATTCTACTCTGCTGAGGCCCAAGATTCGACTAATTATTACTTTATTTTTTTATATCGTCTTTTGAGACATCTATTAGTAAATATTTTACAAGTGGATACATATATTCTGCTAGATCCCAAGGTTATATTATTCAATGTATTGAATAATTAAAAATTAAAATGAATGTAATAAAAGAACAATATCACTGTTTACAATTTAGTATTTCATTGTTTTTAACTTGATTTATGCATATTGACAGCTATATATATTTCCAGATTGTTAGAAATAGTTCTTGTGGTAGTTTACTACCCATATTCAACTAAAACATTTTTTGGGTCATGATTTTGGGACCAAAAAAATTATTTGGTTGTAGGTATATATAGGGGAAATCACCCTTCCTCATCTGGTACATGATTGCTATTAGAGCTGGAGAGCATGAGGACAAGCTGATGCTTGCAATGCTATTGGAGTTTAAAACATTATGAAAATTCGTTTCAATATTTTATTTATAGAATTGTTACTTGTTTGTATGATTTCCTATAAACATGGTATATGAATCATGTATATATTCTATAGTTATTACGTTTCAATCAATCTTATGGTATTTACTTTTATCCTATGTTATTTCTGCATCTGTTACTGTTTAAAGTAATTTTTATTCCTCTTGGTATACCCTTCAAATGAGGGCATAGTTTCCCCACCATCAATCCTTGTACATCCCTACTTTTCCACAACCTCTAGTTTATGTGGAAACATGTATGTGGTTATCTCATGAATCGAAATTTTTAAATCATTTGTAATTATTATAGTTGACTTGATTGCACCATTGGGTGATTCACTTGTATTGTGATGTTTTCATTGGTGTTATTGATGTTATATATTTATTTCAACCTAATTAGATGAGGGTTTACATCTAATTCATCATATAATCACTTGATAGAGATCACATTTCATGAATTCTTGTCATGCCATTTAGGATGAATTACTTATTCCTTGTTGTTGTGATTGATGTTTTGTAAGATATGCTTGTTGTTGTGATATATTCCTTGATATAATACCGTAAATTTTGATAGTGTATTGAAATATGTAATGTCTCATTTGAATGGACGTCATGCTTTAGTCCCTGAGGTGTTATGGGCCCTTTTGGATCGCATTTTGGTGGATCAGGATTGATATTTAATTTAACTCTGTCAAGTTATAATGTGAAAAATGATGCCAATCCTTGATTTTTGGGTATTATGTGCTCCCATAGGATGGAATATGTCATGACTTGGACAAGATTTTATCATTCTAATCGTTCTGGTGAGGTTTGAAAGGCCTAATATCGTGAAAAATAGACAACACGACATGTTTTGTTATGAAAACACACCATGTGTTCTTCTATTAGGGAATAATGAATTTTCATATGTACATTCCATTTACTGGGTGTACACGTCGAGTAGTAGTTGACTATGTGACATAAATATGTGAGCATAAACACGTGGATGGGAAATAATTTTTGGAACGTGTTGTGTACTGGGTGTACAAATCATTCTCTATTGGAACATTTGTCTGGCTGTGTAACTAATGACACGGGTTGTTAGAACATAAGTAGTACACACAGTGTATTGGGAGAACATGTCTTGTAGTGTTACACCCTGAGAGAACCATGAAGTACTATTTGGGTAGAAGAACTTGGTTAGGAGGAAAAAATTCAACAAAATGTCGTGTCTTATATGGATCACATCGTGTTTATGTGGAGTCACACGCCTAGGATTTTCAAACATACACGCCATGTTAAATTCTTAAGGGAACATGCTGTGTAGAGTTTATACACAAAGTGTAACCTAGTTTTGTAAATGAAGAATGCTTTCTTCCTATTATTCACTTATATCACTTCTATGTTACTTTCCTAGACAATCATGAAATGAGTTGTGCTCTTGAACTTGTAGATTCGTTCCCCCAAGACACCATATGGATGTTCGCCAGGTGCATGACAATGACTAGACATTGGAAAGGGTAGAACAGGGACTACTAGTAGATCCTCCAGTGCTTCATGTCTTGGAACCATCTTTTATTCCAAACATATGTGTTGATTCATAGTTCTCTGGAGGCTGTATGAGGATGATGCAGACATTTCAGGGAGCCTGGAATCCTACCCCGACTATGGAAGTGTTGACTAGGGTGTTCTTGTAGTAGCATCCACCCACATTTTTTGGGGATGTAGGACCACATGCTATAGAGTCATGGTTGGAGGCCATGTTGGGATGTTTTCTCACAGGAGGGACATCATTAGTTTATGACTTTGGAAGAGATTCAGCGAACTTTTTATGACTACTTCTACCCCGAGATATTTATGGCCAACTGATCATGGGAGTCCATTCACATGGATTAGGGAACTCTTTAAGTGATACATTACACCTCTTGTATTATATAGCTTCACCACTTCACACCTATTCTAGGAGTTGACGAGCAATATTTGCCGAGGCGGTATGAGGATGTTCTTAGGTATAACATTCGATCATAAAAGAATATCTTTAGGATGAATTTGGGGTTGGCTATAGTAAGTTAGGAACTAATTATTGAGTGCAATATAAGGTATTTGGGAGCTACAAGCTAGTGCAGCTCAACATTCAGGATTGGTACTCCTTCGACTGATAGCACAAAGCGATGCAGGGAGTTGTCACATGTTGTTTCTTTATGTAATTCCCCGACCCTAATTACCTAGAGTCGGTGCATTATTACATAACATTGGCATGATCACGAGAAAGATCAAGTCTCGAAAGACCGATTATTTTAGTAGCCTTGGAATAACTAGATACATCCATAAATTTTTACATTACATCATAAAAAAACATCTTCTCTTCATATCCCCTCATACTATCCCTGCAGGTCATTCATAAATTACTTCTTCATAATCCTGGGAAAAATAAAACATTGAAAGGGGTGAGCTTGGATGCTCAGTAAGGATAACATTATAGCAGAAGCCTTCATAAATAATCATAAACAATTAAGGCAATTTATAACTAAAACAAAAGCCTTTTAAACTTTAACTTCAGCATAAAATGGCAAAGGAAAAATGAAATAATGCCATTTACTTACTCACATGGATATTCTACTAGTCGAATGATCACATACAATATCAATAACCACTTTCATAATGATGGAATGCATAATGCTAAACTTTAATTTCTTTTCAAGGCCTCGTCCCAAGACCTTGGGGCTAACAGTAACCGGAACCCAACCCGGAGTGCCTCTAATAACCGGACACCAACCCGGAGTGCCTCTAATAACCGTACACCAACCCAGAGTGCCTCTAATAACCGGAGACCAAACCAGAGGGCTTACTTTTACCAGTCCCTAACCTGGAGGGCTTACTTTTACCAGTCCCCAACCTGGAGGGATTACTTTAACCAGTCCCCAACCTGGAACATACTTGTCCAACACATTCATATGAAGTAAAGGTTGAAATATGACATAAACATTCTTATTGGAACTAACATAAGAAATGTCAATACTTTACTCATAAACCATGAATGCTATAAAAATAACACATCCACAGTCAAACATAACTCATTCGATATAATATGGAAGATTGTATTGTATCACATTAACCTCAATCAAGAATAATGAAGGATGTTGACATAGATGAAAATAATCATCAAAACAATTTGAGAGAAATATCCCCCTTTTCTTGAAATCATTCAAAAGTCACAATATTTGTCAAGAATCCATTTAAAATAGATTTTTGAATCAAAGTGTCCCATACCACTTTGAATCTTTTAAAAGGAGTTTTGATTTTAAAACTTTAATGTCCATATAAATAAATCCTTAAAACCATTTTTAAAACATGGACATTAATGAGCAAGATTTAGAAGAATAAGTCTTTAAAACATTTAAAAATGGTATTTTAGTTAGAGATTCTAACCAAAAGAGACACTTGAGTACAAATAATTGAGGTAATAAAAACTTTGTAATATCATGAGAATAAAGGGATTCATGATATACTATGTCAAAGTACATTATATACACCACATAAAAGTGATTTGGTGTATATCAACAAAGAAGTCTCAATGGAATGTAAATTGAGATGAAATCTCTCATAAAGGCTGTATCCTTAGGTTAAGGATAAATCAACGACATAATTATGTGTGAAAAATATAAATACACTAAAAATGATTGGATATTCAGTGTAAAACAATCAAAGGATATTCACACATGTTCTTGTAAAAACAACACCAACGAATTGGATGTTTAACTCAACAAATGGTGAATGAGTTAAAATTACTCTTATCAAATTCATATCAATGACTTGAGAATTACCAATGAGTGATTATGTGTATCAAACTTATATCCACAGGAAGGGGAGTGGAAATTATGACATAATCAAATGAATAGTGATTCCACACATAATCATGGAGTAATATAATCAATGAAATATGCGTAAAGCCAAATGAGTGGGAGTTGAAATCTCAAATTCCCTTACCGATTAGGTAACATACGAAACATACACCCATGAAAGAAGTATCATACCATGATGATGTAAATAACCATAAATTAATGTATATTAGACAATGAATACACTCATGGGCAGTACACATACACCACATGCAATAATTAAGTGGTGATCAATGGAAATCTCACGAAATTAAAAGTGAGATAAGAAACCCCTTACCACGTTAATCAACTGAGTCATATGGACAAAAGTTAATAACCACCAAATTATTTACAGAATAACATGAATATAAATATAATCATGAATATATATCAAATGGCAGTACACAATACACCACTTTCAATAATTTAGTGGCGAAAAATGGAAATCTCACGGAATTGAAAGTGAGATAAGAAAATCCCTTACTTTGTACTTTTTCCTTGGTCGATGGTAGGTTTACCTCCTGTATAATGGTGAAATAATTGTTATTGAATAATACAAGAATCATTTACTTTAATATGATATAATATATGATCTTTTAACATTGATTTGTTAATAATATCTTAGAATTATTGTTATTTCGGGTGTTAACGGGTTCATTTTACTTTATATTCTTTGTTATGTGAGCCATATTCGTTATTAATGGGATGCATATTATTCATATCCAGAATGATATCAAGTCCTTAGATACTATTTTTAAATCATCAAATTATAATTATATTTGAATGGATATGATGGACAATGAATCTCATCACGTTCGTGGAGACGGTAGTCCGTACATACGCACTAGCGACAATATCATTCTTTTGATATTAAAATAATATATAATTGGATTTTATATCATATATATAGAATAATTATCATGTTATATTTATTATTTACATGAGTTACACATCATTATTATACCCATCCAAATAATAATATATTGAATAACAATTACACCACGACGTGGAGACGGTAAGCCGTACGTACGCACGTATGGTGACATGTTATTCAAAGGATGGATAGAATACTGAATATGGTTGTACCATATTTATAATAACATCACTTTTTATATATGATATTGGAGTTATTATTTTATAATGGTAATAACAAAGAAAGAGGAAGTGGAAGAAGAAAGGAACTTAAAAAGGGGTGGTGAAAACATTACCTCTTCTTCGGGTTCTTCCTTTTGATTTGATCAAAAGGGCTCCTTAGGTTGGCTTTATGATCAAACTAATGCCTCTAGGTTGTAGTGAGGGAAGTTGGGAGAGTATTTGGGCAGAGTTTGGCCGAACCAAAAGGCTTTGAAGGTGTGATGAAATGAGAAGGAGGAGTGCCCTTTTATAAGACGGGTGAGGGGAACCTTTGGAAAAGCTAGAGATATTAGTTTATAATAAATTCATATTCGGTTTCCAATGGCTCCAAAGTTGACTATTCAATGGCTAAGGTGGTTATGGGTCGAAAACAACTCAACCAATAGAATTTAGACAGGTTTGGGTACTTATATTAACCTTATCTTTAAGTATTAACTCTAAGTTAATTAGTTTCAATTTTACAATGTCTCTTTGTATTTTTATATTATATGGTTAATAAACTTACCATATACATACAAGAGACCCCCAAGTGGTCCATTAATGATACACCTATCATGATATAAGTCTCTTGGCCGAACCTTAGATTTTTAAGAATTTAATATCAATTAATAATATAATATTTTTTTAAAAAATCTTTTATGTCAATTTTGACACTATTCAATAGTTGATTTTTGTGAAACACATAACAGATTGATTACTTCGACAAAAGTCAATTAAATCAATACTAATATATCATATTATCCTAGAAAATTATTTTAATTCATTAAAAGTTTCATATTATATTTATTTGGGTATTTTTAATATCAATTTATTTTATTTTTCACTATTATAGTAATTACTGCATCATCATTGTGTCATAAATAAATTAAATTATATAATGTCTAAAAATAGTAAATAAAATATTATTATGTAGGAAATCGTTTTATCTTTCTAATGAATATTTATAATCTAAAATCCAACATATATAACCCTCTGTAACAATTGTTTTGTTAAAAGATATATGCTTGTGTCATTTTTGTATTTATTTTAACTTAATTAGAATAAAGTGTCACTATCACTTACAAGTGGATCCATGGGGTCCCAAAATAGACCCAAAGATGCCCATTGTAGACCATGTATCAACCAATAGGGTTAAGACACGTTTTAGGGAAATTTAGTATTATTATAATATATTTTTTAACCCTTATTTACCGGATTTACCCTTAACCATGGTAAATATAATATTTACCGCAGTAATTATTCAAAATGTCTAAAAAAATGTTACTATTTACACAATTTGAACATCATGATTCCAAATATGGAATCCACTTTTCTAAATTCAAAACGCAGAAGTGGCAGAAATTAATTTAAAATTAATTCCCGCTGTCAAAACAAAAAGCGTGTTTTTAAGAGATAATAACTATCAAAAGATTGACAATTGTTTATGTTCGGTTTAATTGTAAAATTATGTACAATGACCAAAATTATATTAAATGGTAAAAATATATTCTAAATATACTTTAAAACAACTCAAATTCATAATTTATCACTATTAATTATTTTGATTAAAAAAGTTGTTTTTAATTAAAATTTAGTAATTTTCACTATTCATCAAAATATGAAAGTTATCCCAAAAGTACCAAAATTTCACCCTAGGATAATTTCGATATTACGAATCTAAAAATGAAGTCCATTTTGAGAGATAGAATTTATGAAATTTCAAAAAGTAGGTATTACTATTCATAACGTCTAGTTTGATTGGTTATGGTGTGTTAAAATCTCGAAGTTGTGTACAATGCACGCCATTGCATTATTCGAAAGGAAACATACCGATGAAACTTGGGGTGTTACATTCTCCCCTCCTTCAATAAATTTCATCCTCACAATTTTTAAAATTTTTCTTGGGAATATAATGGAAAGTCCCACATCGGAAAAAGAGCCAATAAAACTATCTCTTTAAAAGAAAGAAAGAGAGGTATAAGGGTCATCCAAGATAACCCATACTTGGATTCCATGTAAGAAAACATGGATATGGATGATAAACTAAGTGTCAAGTTCTGATGGAGAGGGATAGAAATCATGATCAGGAGAAAGTTAACAGTGAGAAAACCACAAACTTTTGTTGGGACAAACGACCATTAGTCTCCTAGTAGGAAAGTAAACGGACAACATTTTTTTTTAAAGTTACATTACATAAGGAAGAGGAATTCATTTATGATATTGACTAAGAACATTATGAGATATACTTACATTTTAAGTAAATTTTCATTCTTTAATAAATTTCCACCTCTAACTCAATTTTTTTTAAACGATGAGTATTCAAGAAGACTTGGTCACACTGGAAGAGCTAGAATAAACTTCTATAGAATCACATGATCCATGCAGGATAAACCATATATTTACATTGTCTTTGAAGATTAATCAAAACCAAAATGGTTAGTGAATGATCTAATGATCCCCCAAAAGGATATTCATTGAGATAAATATGCACTAATCTTAATTTCTAAAATTAAACCAACAATACCCCAAAGTTAAATAGATACCATTCAATAACCAATTGTCCTTAAAATCCTTTAATATAATCCAAACTAATATTGAAACCCAAAACATAGAAGAATTTGATTATGTAGTCTCCCATGTTACATTGTATCTCCAAATGACATCAAATACTCTTAAAGTCACATACTTAAAAGTAATTAACATCATCACATATTCTCTGTTATAGGTTAATCATTTCCATAAATAACCCAAATCACTATAAATCAATAATAAAAACGTAGATAAAAATCCACCATTACTCTAAAAATGAAACCTCATTGTATTCTATTTTCCTTGGGCATATAGTGTTCCTAACAAAACGAACATCTTCCAAAATAACATTTATCACTTAATCACCAAATCATTTTCCTATACCAAGGGTATTCATTTGATAAGACATAAGAACCCAAATCATCTTATTATTAATCAATAAAATCATTTAACAAAAAAAAATAGTCACACTAACCAGGGACTTCACGTAGTCCAGTGGTAGGCGATAAATCCCAATCACAATTTGGTTGTGGGTTCGATTCCCACAGCTTTGTCCGACGCGGCGGGTTGTCACACGGTCTACGTGTTGTCCTTTTTCAAAAACTATATTTTATAATATTACCAAAATGAGATAAATTCCTCAAAATAACATAATTTAACCACAAATGTTATATCATACATTGCATTTTCATCCCAAATTATAATAACTTATCATTTTCTCAAACCCCAATGATCATATAAAACCAAATGGTTATTTATACCTATATCCACAAGAGAAGAGACAATTATTCCTCAAATATCATTCTCACATGGAAAACAGCGGGGTTACAAATACAAGAGAAAATTATTCCAAAGTAAACCCATCAACAAGGAGTGATAATACTTTTTAAATTTTTCTCCAACCATTTATTTCCACATAGCTTCTTCTTTGACCAAGAAAATATTCTATAGAATAGGACATTCACTCGGGTAATGGCCATGTCCCCTATATTTACGGCAAATGACTGTAAATGGACTCTTGGGACCATTTTTATCTTCTTCCATAGTACTCTTCATTTTTCTTCGGCAATTCTTCACTTTATGTCCTTCCTTTCCGCACGTAAAACATTTCGTTGTCCAATTGAGACACTTTCTTGGGTGTCTCTTTCCACATTTCCTGCATGATGAAAATTGGGGTTTCTTTTCTCCATGTTCTCCATTGCTGGAGATCTTATCATTTATCATCTTTCTCTTCCTTTTTGAGTCTGGGAGTTGGTTAATATATATGTTGTTGATCATATTTATGGAAAAATGATTTGGCATAAAGACGATATCTTTTACGCCTATCAACATTCCATTTTGTTGCTCATTTCCACCACCGTTCCCACCTTGTACATCATTCTCAAAGTCACTATGACTTCCTTGGAATCTAGCCATTGACTAAAACCAGAAATCATTGTGTGAGTAATAGTAGTCATAAAATCATTTAGAGATTAAAATGTCACCATATTCTCAATTTGAAACATATTAGGATTAACCAAGGTCATTTACTCTCATCTTATGTATATATTACTTAAATTGGTTTGTAAAGAAAATGTAAATTATCCTAAGCATATCCCCCAGGAGTGTCGTAACCGAGAGTGCAGCAAGGCCCGTTGTCGTGCACCAGTTCCCGTTCGAGTCTAGATCAAAGCGGTGTTTTCGGGTTTTACCCCTAGGTACATCTGTGCCAGAGCCGCCTCTACCTGCTCGTATCCAGACAGGGATGTATTGCTCGGAAAACTCACAAAATCTCCACAATACCAAAATTCTAGGAAGTTCTTTTATACTAATCCTCAAAGTTCATCTTAGGTCTACGTGCTCTAATCAGAGTTTATCTAAATCTAGCTACCAAGGATTGTACTAAACTTCCTCTGATACCAACTGTAACGCCCCGACCCTAATTACCTAGAGTCGGTGCATTATTACATAACATTGGCATGATCACGAGAAAGATCAAGTCTTGAAAGACCGATTAGTTTAGTAGCCTTGCAATAACTAGATACATCCATAAATTTTTAAATTACATCATAAAAAAAACATCTTGTCTTCATATCCCCTCATACTATCCCTGCAGGTCATTCATAAATTACTTCTTCATAATCCTGGGAAAAATAAAAAATTGAAAGGGGTGAGCTCGGATGCTCATTAAGGATAACATTATAGCAGAAGCCTTCATAAATAATCATAAACACTTAATGCAATTTATAACTAAAACAAAAGCCTTTTAAACTTGAACTTCAGCATAAAATGGAAAAGGTAAAATGAAATAATGCCATTTACTTACTCACATGGATATTGTACTAGTCGAATGATCACATGCAATATCAATAACCACTTTAATAATGATGGAATGCATAATGCTAAACTTTAATTTCTTTTCAAGGCCTCGTCCCAAGACCTTGGGGCTAACTGTAACCGGAACCCAACCCGGAGTGCCTCTAATAACCGGACACCAACCCGGAGTGCCTCTAATAACCGGACACCAACCTGGAGTGCCTCTAATAACCAGAGACCAAACCGGAGGGCTTACTTTTACCAGTCCCGAACCTGGAGGGCTTACTTTTACCTGTCCCCAACCTGGAGGGCTTACTTTAACCAGTCCCCAACCTGGAACATACTTTTCCAACACATTCATATGAAGTAAAGGTTGAAATATAACATAAACATTCTTATTGGAACTAACATACGAAATGTCAATACTTTACTCATAAACCATGAATGCTATAAAAATAACACATCCACAGTCAAACATAACTCATTCGATATAATATGGAATATTGTATTTTATCACATTAACCTCAATCAAGAATAATGAAGGATGTTGACATAGATGAAAATAATCATCAAAACAATTTGAGAGAAATATCCCCCTTTTCTTGAAATCCTTCAAAAGTCACAATATTTGTCAAGAATCCATTTAAAATAGATTTTTGAATCAAAGTTTCCCATACCACTTTGAAACTTTTAAAAGGAGTTTTGATTTTAAAACGTTAATGTCCATATAAATAAATCCTTAAAACCATTTTTAAAACATGGACATTAATGAGCATGATTTATAAGAATAATCTTTAAAACATTTAAAAATTGTATTTTAGTTAGAGATTCTAACCAAAAGAGACACATGAATACAAATAATTAAGGTAATCAAAACTTTGTAATATCATGAGAATAAAGGGATTCATGATATACTATGTCAAAGTACATTATATACACCACATAAAAGTGATTTGTTGTATATCAACAAAGAAGTCTCAAGGGAATGTAAATTGAGATGAAATCTCTCATAAAGGCCGTATCCTTAGGTTAAGGATAAATAAACGACATAATTATGTGTGAAAAATATAAATACACTAAATATGATTGGATATTCAGTTTAAAACAATCAAAGGATATTCCCACATATTCTTGTAAAAACAACACCAACGAATTGGATGTTTAACTCAACAAATGGTGAATGAGTTAAAATTACTCTTATCAAATTCATATCAATGACTTGAGAATTACCAATGAGTGATTATGTGTATCAAACTTATATCCACATGAAGGGGTGTGGAAATTATGACATAATCAAATGAATAGTGATTCCACACATAATCCTGGAGTAATATAATCAATGAAATATGCGTAAAGCCAAATGAGTGGGAGTTGAAATCTCAAATTCCCTTACCGATTAGGTAACATACGAAACATACACCCAAGAAAGAAGTATCATACCATGATGATGTAAATACCCATAAATTAAAGTATATTACACAATGAATACACTCATGGGCAGTACACATACACCACATGCAATAATTAAGTGGTGATCAATGGAAATCTCACGAAATTAAAAGTGGATAAGAAACCCCTTACCACGTTAATCAACTGAGTCGTATGACCAAAAGTTAATAACCACAAAATTATTTACAGAATAACATGAATATAAATAGAATCATGAATATATATCAAATGGAAGTACACAATACACCACTTTCAATAATTTAGTGGCGAAAAATGGAAATCTCACGGAATTGAAAGTGAGATAAGAAAATCCCTTACTTTGTACTTTTTCCTTGGTCAATGGTAGGTTTAACTCCTGTATAATGGTGAAATAATTTTTATTGAATAATACAAGAATCATTTACTTTAATATGATATCATATATGATCTTTTAACATTTATTTGTTAATAATATCTTAGAATTATCGTTATTTCGGGTGTTAACGGGTTCATTTTACTTTATATTCTTTGTTATGTGAGCCATATTCGTTAATAATGGGATGTATATTATTCATATCCATAATGATATCAAGTCCTTAGATACTATTTTTAAATCATAAAATTATAATTATACTTGAATGGATATGATGGACAATGAATCTCATCGCGTTCGTGGAGACGGTAGTCCGTACATACGCACGAGCGACAATATCATTCTTTTGATATTAAAATAATATATAATTGGATTTTATATCATATATACAGAATAATTATCGTGTTATATTTATTATTTACATGAGTTACACATCATTATTATACCCATCCAAATAATAATATATTGAATAACAATTACACCACGACGTGGAGACGGTAAGCCGTACGTAAGCACGTATGGTGACATGTTATTCAAAGGATGGATAGAATACTGAATATGGTTGTACCATATTTATAATAACATCATAGTATATATATGATACTGGAGTTATTATTTTATAATGGTAATAACAAAGAAAGAGGAAGTGGAAGAAGAAAGGAACTTAAAAAGGGGTGGTGAAAACATTACCTCTTCTTCGGGTTCTTCCTTTTGATTTGATCAAAAGGGCTCGTTAGGTTGGCTTTATGATCAAAATAAGGCCTCTAGGTTGTATTGAGGGAAGTTTTGAGAGTATTGGGGCAGAGTTCTGCCAAACCAAAAGGCTTTGAAGGTGTGAAGAAATGATAAGGAGGAGTGCCCTTTTATAAGTGGGGTGAGGGGCACCTTTGGAAAAGATAGATATATTAGTTTATAATAAATTCATATTCGGTTTCTAATGGCTCCAAAGTTGACTATTAATAGGTTATGGTGGGGATGGGTCGAAAAAAACTCAACCAATAGAATTTAGACAGTTTTGGGTACTTATATTAACCTTATCTTTAAGTATTAACTCTATGTTAATTAGTTTCACTTTTACAATGTCTCTTTGTATTTTTATATTATATGGTTAATAAACTTACCATATACATACAAGAGACCCCCAAGTGGTCCATTAATGATACACCTATCATGATATAAGTCTCTTGGCCGAACATTAGATTTTTAGGAATTTAATATCAATTAATAATATAATATTTGTTTTAAAAACTATTTTATGTCAATTTTGAAACTATTCAATAGTTGATTTTTTGGAAACTCATAACAGATTGATTACTTAGAATAAAGTCAATTAACTCAATAATAATATATCATATTATCCTAGAAAATTATTTTAATTCATTAAAAGTTTCATATTATATTTATTTGGGTATTTTTAATATCAATTATTTTTATTTTTCACTATTATAGTAATTACTGCATCATCATTGTGTCATAAATAAATTAAATTATTTAATGTATAAAAATTATAAATAAAATATAATTATGTAGGAAATCGTTTTATCTTTCTAATGAATATTTATAATCTAAAATCTAACATATATAACCCTCTTTAACAATTGTTTTTTTAAAAGATATATGCTTGTGTCATTTTTGTATTTATTTTAACATAATTAAAATAAAGTGTCATTATCACTTACAAGTGGATACATGGGGTCCCAAAATAGACCCAAAGATGCCCATGGTCGACCATGTATCAACCAATAGGGTTAAGACACGTTTTAGGGTAATTTAGTATTATTATAATATATTTTTCTAACCCTTATTTACCAGATTTACCCTTAAGCATGGTAAATATAATATTTACCGCAGTAATTATTCAAAATGTCTAAAAACAAAAGTTACCTATTTAAACAATTTGAACATCTTGATTCCAAATATGGAATCCATTTTTCTAAATTCAAAACGCAGAAGTGGAAGAAATTAATTTAAAATTAATTCCCGCTGTCAAAACAAAAAGCGTGTTTTTAAGAGATAATAACTATCAAAAGATTGACACTTGTTTATGTTTGGTTTAATTGTAAAATTTTGTACAATGACCAAAATTATTTTAAATGGTAAAAATATATTCTAAATATACTTTAAAACAACTCCAATTCATAATTTATCACTATTAATTATTTTGATTAAAAAAGTTGTTTTTAATTAAAATTTAGTAATTTTCACTATTCATCAAAATATGAATGTTATCCAAAAAGTACCAAAATTCCACCCTAGGATAATTTCGATATTACGAATCCAAAAATGAAGTCCATTTTGAGAGATAGAATTTATAAAATTTAAAAAATTAGGTATTACTATTCATAACGGCTAGTTTGATTGGTTATGGTGTGTTAAAATCTCGAAGTTGTGTACAATGCACGCCATTGCATTATTCGAAAGGAAACATACCGAGGAAACTTGGGGTGTTACACTTTAGGTATCTAGGTGGTCTTCTACTAGTGTAGGATGACTGTGCATACAAGGCCAAATTACATGAAAACCCCAGTTGAGTGTCAATCTTGTGGCAAGATGGGACATATTTATAATTTTTTCCAGGTGTTTTCAATAGAAACATGTGATGATGATTCTGTTATGACTCCACATTCTGGAGCAGGACCACTAGTTTCCCATCAGTTTGGGAACTAGAGTTAGTCATGCCATTCAGGCAGAAGAGGTGGTCATAGTCATGGTAGTCAGGCTATAGGTGTTCAGTGATCACCATGTGGATCATCATTGGGTAGTTAGAAAGTGTCATAAGTCCGCTGTATTGGTAAAACTTTTGAATTGGAGCAGATCCTGCATGATTTGGATCCCATACCCTCAACAATTATAGGTATGATTCTAGTTGCATCATTTTTAGCTTCTAATCTTTTTTATAAAGGGTCTTCCATTAGATTAATATATGTCATTTTTGTTTGATACATGGCCACATTACCATTACTTTTGACGATGTTATGATGTTATAAACTCTGTTAAGGATTAGGATGGCTAATGTAAGTCATTGCAAGGTGTTCCATATTGAGGTTGGTTGGTGTCACTTAATAAGAAACGTCTATTTATTAGAGATGATAGGATTTGATTTCCTCCATGTTATGGACAGGTTGGATTCCTTTAAAGACATTTTTTAATTCTATCTATATAGGTTGAGTTTTACGTCACCCGAGGGAGGTTCGTTTCTACAAAAGGTATAATGGGACGTCCAGGTGATCAGAGCTGGACCCGAGCATCATGGGTTGGGTGGAATTATTTCCTTGATTACTGGTTTATATCATGATAATCAGTGGACTTCACATTTGATCTTCCCTCTAGTTGCGGATCTTTTCAGATATGTACTTTAGATGAATATTCAGGTTTTCCTCTAGAGTGTGAGGTATATTAATCTATTGAGCTTCTTCCAAGAGCAGCACAAGTGTTCATTCTTCGATATATGATAGTTGCACTAGAGTAAAAGGAGTTCAAGAAGCTGTTATGGTAGTTTTAGGAATATTGTTTCATCCGACCCATTACTTCACTTTTGGGTTCCCCTGTCCTTTTTTTCTAAAAAGGAAGACACAACCCTCATACAATGTGCGTATTATAAGAAGTTGAACTATTTGATGCTCAAGAACCGATTTCCCTTGCCAAAAATTAATGATCTCTTTGATCACCTTCGAGGAGAATGGGTGTTCTTAAAGATTGAATTGATATACAATTATCATTTGCTTCACATTAGACCATCATATATATCACTTTCAACCATTCAGCAGCATGTAAAATCTATATGAGTATTTGGATATGTAGTTCGGTCTCACGAATGCACTGGAAGTTTTTAGAGCACAAATGAACCAACTGTTCCATCATTACTTATATTATTTTTTGATAGTCATCATGGATGATATCATGGTGTACTCTCATGCTCAATACGGCCATTCCACCCATCTTGAAATCATATTGAGTATAATAAGAGAGCATCTGTTATGTTCTATGCTCTCAAAATGCCTCTTTTGGATTGACCAGATTAAATTTGAGGGTCATGTTATTTTGGGGACATGTGTATTAGTAGACCCATAGATTGTGAGAGCAATAGTTTCCTATGAACATCCAAATAACATCTTCCAGTTATAAAGTTTTTTGTGGCTATTCAGTCTCTACAGGTTCTTTATACATGACTTTTCACGCTTAACAACAAAAATTAAAATGATGAATAAGAAGTGTATAATGTACTTGTTGACTAATTCATACAATTCATATTTTCATGAGATGAAATATATATTGACTTCAGTACTGATACTTATTTTTCTATAGTTGGGAAGCATTTGAACCATTTATTGTGATGCATTTTGTATCAGGATGGTAGAGATTCTTATGAATTTGGAAGGAGTCGTTGTGTAAGGCTCTCAACATTTTAGGGCACATGAGAGGAATTAGCAGACACCCAATCTCGAGTTGGCTGCAGTTGTGCATGCATTTTGCTATTGGATACACTATCATTTGGGTGAGTATATTATGGTATACACCGACAAAAAAAAGTCTCATGTATATCATTACTCATTGAGACGTGAATTTGATAATGAAAATATGGGTTGAGTAACTTCTGTCTTTTGACATTGAGCTTTCCTACACTCTTGGAAAAGGCAATGCAATGGATAATACGTTGCGCAAGAGAATTTAGATACAAGATGATTTGGAGGGTAGTAGTGAGTGGATGCTTCTGGCACTATTCAATGTGATTCATATGGAGTTTCAAGATAAACAGAGGCATACACTTATTTATTATATAGTTTTTACCTCTACACTACATGGTCGAGTGCGAATGAGCCATCTATCCAGTTCTGAAGGCCTAGTCCTACTATAGAGTTTGTTAGTTGAGGACCCTACTCCAGGGTTGACTATAGATGACGATGAGATTATCCATTTTAATGGATTCTTTTTGGTGTTAGTAGAAATATGTGAGGAGTTGATGTGAGATTTTCATACCTTGATTTGGACAGTTCATCATGGTGTCACCAAGATGTATCAAGATCTACACTATCACTATTGGTTTCCTAGTATGAAGAGAGATGTTTCTATTTCATTATGAAATGTTCCACCTATTAATAGGTGAATGTGAGGCATCAGCAACCAGCAATGCTTTTACATCAGTTACCCATTCTTAAGTGGAAGTGGAATGATGTCTTGATAGATTTGTAATGGGTATTCCGAGGTCGTCATGATGGAATGATGAGGTTTTGGTTTTGTTTATAGACTCATGATTGTTTCACATTTCTTGCCAATTTAAAAACATATAGTGTTTATGAGCTTGGAATGTTGTACATATGAATGATTTTGTGGTTTCTTGTGGTTCTACCCTCTATCATTTTAGACAGGGATAACTTGTTTACTTATTATGTCTAGAATGGACTACAGAGGACTATGGGTACATAGACACTTCTGATTGTAGCCTACATTCCCTAGATAGATAGCTAACCTGAGCGCACGATTCAGGTTTTGGAAGATAGGTTTCGAGCTTGAAACCATGATTTTGGGGTTATTGGGAGATACACAAACCCCTAGTGGATTTTTACTACAATAACAGGTTTAATTAAAAAATAAGATGTAACCATATAAGGACATATATAGTAGGCCAATTTGATCTCCCCTATGTTGGATAGTGGTAATAGTGGTATCTATGATGGGACCTCACATTCTAGGAGACCACAGATCAGGTGGAGTTGATTTAGAATAGGAAGGCTACTGCATAGACTTGGCAAAAATGTAATGCTGATCGACATAGACAACCTCTGGAGTTTGATGTCAGAGAATCTGTTTTATTACGTGTCACACCGAGGTTGAGGAACATGATGCCCAGGATACAAGGGAATCTTTCACTGACATACAACCGACTGTTTGAAGTTTTGTAGATAGTCAGTTCCATTTCCTATCAGTTTCAATTAACTTAGATATACCAGGATATGCACGATGTCTTCCCTGTTTTTGAGTTACAACATTACTTTTCATACTCACTCTCATTTTTTAACTTGAGGAGGTTGACTTGGATGTGGATGATTCCTTTATAGATCACCCTACTCAGATTGTGGATCATAGTACAAAGGTTTTCTATGGAAAATATGTTCCTCTACTATGGGTGTTATGGAAGCACAAGCGAATACTGGATGAGACTTGGGAGAGGGAGGCCAACATACTAACCCAGTTTCTAGAGTAGTTTGATGTTTCTTCATCACCCCCCATAAAATGGAATTCTTGGACGAATTGATTATTGGGGGGATGTTTTAAAAAAACCACATCATTATTTCAAGTATGGATCTTCATTTCGAGTTTTTTAGAGAAAATGTAGAAATGGAAATTTTTTAATACTTTCTGTGAACTCTTGAGTACATGTTGTGAACTCGGTATCCACATGTAGTACATGGCCATAATGGTGACCTAAAAGACCACCTAATGAGGGGTCCAATTGAGGTTAGTACACATTGTGTAAATAAAACGATCACACAATGTACTTTTATTTTAATTAATTAATCAGACTGGGTCACTTCTCATCTCCATACAACACATCTTCTCTCGTGTTTTGTATCAAATAGTGACATATGTCTTATGATCATCATGTTTATTTCGTTCCTCCATTTGAGCTCTGATCGAGACATTTCTGAGTATGTTGGATTCCCCCTAGTGATTTCTCTTTTCCTATAAATCCTCTCTTCCTAGTTTCTCCTCTCTCTTGAGGATTACATGGTTGAATGATTTGAATGTTTTTGTAGATCTGTGTAATTATATGATAATTCATGGTCTGATAGTCAATATTATAGATTGTATGACATCAAGGTAGGTGGTTTGTTCCTTTCATTGACTGTCTTTAGATTCATATGATTAATATGTCGAATACCCAAATTGTGGTATTGCGTGTTCTTTGAATTTAACATGTTTAATATCTTCTATGTTTTGATTGATTGTTAAAGGAGTAATTGATTGTGCATAAGGTTTTTACCTTTTCATGGGACACCCCATGGGCGCGTTCCCTAAAATGATTGTTTATGGACGTTTGGTCTATAATTGATTGTTAGGACTTCTTGTTTCCATGACTCATGTTCTAGGGATAGAGAAACTATTTATTTGGGATGCATTTTTTTTAGATTGAGAAATTTTGACCAGGGGGAATTGACTATAATAGATTCTCGAGGTAGGTTTATTTATGTATAGTTGTTGTTATGTTGACCAAGAGGTATTGACTATGAGAGATGCTTGGTGTTCATAGAACAGACTAGTTAGATAGTGATATATACACAGAGGGGCATTATTAAACGAATGATGGACCCTTGTGAATTAACTTTGAGAGATTCTAGGTTCAATATATCTTATTTTTTTTATGCAGAAAAAGGGCTTATTGTTAGTGAGAGTTTTTCTTGTGGATGTTTGTAAATAATTATTCCTATACAGGTCCAAATGGATTAGACTATGTGAGCTTTTCCAGAGGGTTGATAATTTAATGAATTTATTATATGTTAATCCTTAGTGTTTAGACTATGAGAAAATTCCTAGAGGGGTTATTATGAATGATTCAATGGTTTTGACGAGTCAACCAAACTATGGCACAAGCTTGGAATCGGTCTTAATTGATTTTTAGATGGTCTATTGACACATATAATTTTTATTATTTTTACAACGGGATATAGAGATCGTGCTATATCTCAAGGTCATATTATTGAATATAATTAATAATTTATAAATGAAAATGAATGTAATTGAAAAAATGTAGGATTTATTAATTTTGGGTACTTCCTAGTTTATTGCTTCCTTTATCCATATTTCCTACTATATATATTCACCAACAGTTAGAAATAGATCTCATTGTGGCTTCCCACTAGGATTCATCTCACACCATTTTGGTTCATTATTATATGCCTAAAATTATTATATGGTTGCAGGTATAGATAGGGGAAATCACCCTTCCTCATCTGGTACTTCATTTCGATTAGATCTGGAGAGAATGGGACAAAGTCAAGTCTTGTGATGATGTTAAAATTTACTAATTTTGGTGCATTAGTTATATTATTGTATTCATATAATTTTGAGTTGTCTGGTTAATTTCCACGAAACATGTGACATGCATCATTTATATATGCTCCAGCTGTTAGATTTTATCAGTCTTCTGGCGTTTTCTTATGATGAAAGGTATTACTGCTTCCATTATTGTCTACAGTTTTGTCATTACTCTATGTGTACTCTGGAAATGAAGGAATAGTTTCCCCATTATCATACCTTTACCCTCACTACTAGTCGGAAGCCTCTGCTATATGGCAAAAACACTTTAGGTCATGTGGAAAATGATGTTTAGGGAACCATTGGATTGACCCTGGAACTAGGATGTTATAGAAATAAGTTGAATTGTTATATAATTGTTTTGAATATTAAATTTTAAAAAATTATGTATTGTTTACTATGTGTATAAAATAACTATTGAATTAGGAGCTATTTTATCTTTATAGGAATGGATTTTCCTGAGTTCAACATTGATTTTTGAAGGAATTCGTTGAAAAATTGAGGGATTCCATTCATATTAATTGAGTTGTTTTCCCTAAAATATGGTTGCCAAAAAATTAGGTCGCTTTCTTATTGTGTGAATTACATGCTATTGTATTGATTAATAAATTTTCACATTGTCAGATATTAGATTTCCTTGGATAGACACCTTAGATTCAATTTTATGTATTCAGAAACATGGATCAATGTATTCACCATATTCATCCCAATCATTCCTAGCATAGGATTAATGTGGACATGATCCCTTGATTATGTTTAGCTATTTTACGTTGGAATGAATTTGGTATACCAATTTTATTTCACATAGACCCATATTTTAAAATTGTATGGGGTACTACTATAGGTCATCTCATCCAAAAAGGTCAATTATGGCGTGGTTGTCCATAGATAATTACTAGTACACTATATATCGTAATAAATAAATAATAATTAAAATATGACTTGTTTAGAGAAACTTCTAGCCGGGGCTGAAGTATGTTTGGGTTATTTATATGATAATATTTAATTTAATGTACTTTCACATTGTTATAGTTTATATTAATAGACTTGATTTATATTTATGTCATTGATGGATACGTACTGAGACTTATCTCACACCATATCTAGGATGTTGTTGGTACTTGAGGAGATTATACGGACACATGTATTGAAGAACATATGTTTCCCACATTGGAAGACTAATATCATGATTTAGAATGGGGTCTTTGTATAAAATGAACATTCTAGTTCTAGTGGTTCTTGGATTTAAGTTTCAATTAGATTTTGTTATAAACCATGTATAATATTCACTTCCTGTTACCAAGTTCTATAATTCTTACTTTTTGTAGATGCATTATTCTACCTCTTTTAAATGATATTGTTTTTACTTTTTGTTGATTTTATATTACATGAAGGTTTATTATTATTTTCATTTAGTTATGAGTTAGTATTATTCTTTTTTATTCATTGATAATCATTATTGTTATCTACTCTTACATGATTGGATAATAACCCCGTAGACACACATTAGGACATCACTTCAAGTTGGAAGCCTCTATTATTCATGGAGTAGTTTTTGATATAGTTTACTCATGGGTAGAACTATTGTAATCCATCAGTGTGAAAGACATGGGAATGTAAAGTCCTAGTATGATAGATACCCACTTGATTTACATGATTGTGGTTATCTGGGTCATCTTCAGAATATTTTTTGGAACATTCTATTAGAATCTAGAAGAATATGACCCGCACCTAATCCACTATCAAGAGAATTATCAATTATTCTTTGGTAGGTAGGATGTTGGAGTAAAGAAAGACAATTATTCAATGGGGAAGGTCTTGGTCGGGGTATAAAAACATTATATTTCAAAATCCAATAGATAGGACCAACATAGTGTAGTATAGGTTTATCTTAGGGTCATAGATCATGCAAGTTTCATGCATTACTGAAGATGAATATGGAGAAGATTGAATCATTTTCTACATTACAATGTAAAATTCTAGTTGTCTCTCTTATCATATCTCCATTATTAAATATAGATTCCTCAAACCCTTTTATCTCTGTATCAATAATGGGATTTATTTAAATATAAATTCTATTCTTTTTTTGGGGGGATGACCGAGGATACACTGTTGGGTGTATGATTAGACTATTGTATACGCCAATGAAAGTTACACCTTCCCCGGATTGTTGTTTTTCACCACTTTTCAAATTTATTTATCCTTAATATTAAATGGATTTATTTTAGACATAGGATGGATATCCTTATATCATATATTTCCCACATTAACTGTTATTGTCGAAGAGTGAATTTAATATCACTCAAGGGTGGTAGATATATACATAAGGGAAAAGGTAATGTCCTGACCATAAAAACTAGAATAGAGAATCATGGGATAAGAGAAGTGACAACCAAAATTTATAGTATTTCATAGATGATCAGATGGTGTATCTAGCTTATTTTCTTCAAGTGGTGGATTAATTTAGTGGTTCTTTCCAAGAGGAATTATTTTTCCTCCATCCCAGGAGAGAGTTGGTGTTTAAATTCATGTTCATTAGAGGAGAATATAGTAAATTAAATCCTCATTATAGGATATAACCTTCTAAGATATAGGTTCTAAATAGATAGTTAATGGATTTTGAATATAAGGGTTTTATCTGAATATGTACTTATCCTTGGGGTTTAATATTCCTTTTCACCATGAAGTTTGATGGAAACCTATGGCCCTGATTAGATTAATGATGGTTAAACTAGATTATTATTAAGGAAAAATATCATTTTCCTCAAATTTATGATCTCTATGACTATATTAAATTATATAAAGTGTTCTCTATGATTAAACTATGATCTGGTTTTCATAAATATTGAGTCATGATATAAAACAAACCACATAAAACATTCCAAAGTTGGTAAATTTTATATGAATATTTGTTTATGTCGTTTAGTCTTATTAACACAACATCCATTTTCATGGACCTGATGAATAGTATTTTTCACCACTAATTGTATTATTTTTTCTGTAGTTTTTGTGTATTGAATTATGGGGTATTATCATACATAAAGAAACCATTCCAATAATCTTGAGATAGTATTGATTACTCCGTGAGAGCATCTGTTATTTGTTAAGCTCAAAAATATCTACTTCAGGATTGACATGGTTTAATTCATGGGACATATTATCATGGATTTAGGAATATTAGTTGAATTAGTGTGGTCAAGTGTTGTGGCTTCCTGGGTACAACACATGAACATGTTTGATATATAGAGTTTCTTGGGGAAGGATATATATTACAAAAATTTTATGTTGTATTTATCATGCATTATGTCACCTCTTTAATGTTTTAATAAGAAAACTATTGTGTTTAAATGTTCCAAATCATGTCATAATACCATTCAGGAGTAGAAATTAAGGCTTACTTCTGTACTAATATTTCTATTTCTAGAGAATTGACGAGGCTATACAGTGTTATAATATGCATCAGGTATTAGGATGGGTGAAGTATTGATTTAATAGGTTTGATTTGTTATGTACTAGTCACACCAGTTGAATACTCATGATTATAATTAACCAAGACACTACCTTGGTATTGTTGTGTTTGTTAATGCATTGTGTTTCTAGATAAAATAACTCATGGTAGATAAATGTTTTGTGTATACAAAACATAATAATCAAAAATATATCTTCTTAAAACATTAATTTAATATCCTAATATGATGATTGGTTGAATAACTTCAGTACATTGACATTAAACTTTCATATTTTCCATGAAATTGTAATGTGATAGATGATGTGCTGAGATAATAATACATTTGAACAAGTCATTCATTAAGGTACTGTTGAATGGACATTTATGTACCTATTTTCTATGATTCATATTGAGTTTCAAGATATTCATGAGTGTCATTTTCATAAAGCCTTAAAAGTTACCTCTTCTCACATGGATAGGGTGAAGAGAAGGTAGTTTTCAGATACTAAAGGGCTGGTCCTATGGAAAAGTGTATATGGTGAGGACCAACCTCTAGATTTTTCTATTGATAGAGAAGAAATATTACATATAAATAGGTGTATCTGGGTTCCTACATACATGAGAGAGGATCTGATGTGGGAATCCAATGCTTCATAGTGAGATGTAAGCCCAAGAATCTCCCTAATGTAGAGTGATTTGAATCTCCAATATTGGTGTCCTAGGATGAAAAATCAGATTGTAGGTTTTATCACCTGGTGTTTCGCCTATCAGTTAGTGAAGGTGGAAGACCAGTGGCATAACAGATTTCAATAACTATTACACATTCTTTAATGGAATTTGAATGAATTCACAATGGTTTTTGTGACTATTTTACCAAGGCCTCCTCAACGTAGTGGTGTGGTTTTGGAGGTCCAAGATAAAAAATGATGGTATCCAACTAACATTATATCTAGGAGAATTGTCTAAATGATGAGTACGAAAGACATTTTGTTAGTTATATTATAAGACTATAAGGGGACTATAATACAATACATTCATATAGGTATTACTATATTAAAACAATGTTATAGAATGAATTAGAAATATATTTGGATACATAGGTGATTTTGAGAAAATATTTCCCCCCTCAAGTTAATGGTTTTCAGTAAGAACAATACAGGGGTTGAGGACATGATCTAAGCATGATTTTTTTGATTGTAGATGTCATTGTGAAAATCATATCGATCTTTTCAGGCTTTCAAGCAAAAATATCTTTCAATAAAAAATTCAAATATCTTATTTTGAGGCCATATATAGTGGCCCATGTTGTTCTCTTCACTGCTTGCTTGAGTCAAGGGATGCACTACTACTAGATCACGGTCTCATATAGGGGATTTCAGAGAAGGTGTAGTTCTTTATAAAACATATTAATACTACACATTATAGAGAGAAACCATACAAAAATTTTCATTGATGAACTATATTTGTCATGTTTGAGGTCATTTGTTCTTGGAGGTTTCACTTAGGCATCAGAATAGGTGGATACAGAAGGAAAGGATGTTGCTGCCCAATTTTTTCACGACATTTGAGATCAATAGGGTGTCAATATGGTATCCGATTAGTTTTTTACATTAATGTTATCATTCCATGAATAAAATATTAAGCATTTTACATCGTCTCCATTATCAGGATGAATAATATCATACTTTTGATCCCAACGATGTGGAATTGGGTTATGATAAATCATTCAAGGAGTAACTAATATGCATCATTTATCAGACAATAAAGTATCTCCAAGACCATTCTATCCCTTTATTATGGACGTTATTGAAGACTTTCCCTATAAAGGATGAGGCATGAGAGTGGGAGGCTAATGTAAAATCTCAACGACTAGATATATTCTTATATAATGACTCATTACAATTTGAATGTAGTTATAGGGTTGAGATAATTTATGTGGGGGAAGACTTTATGAATCCATCCTTTATTTTCACAATGAGTAAATTTTATAGTATAGCTCCTTGGTTTTAGCAGTAAATGAATTCATATCTAGGATATATAGGAATAAAGGGAGTCCATGACTATTATATATCCTAGTGTCCTATATTTTGAAGAATGAATATGTACAGTGAGATTATTAGAAACAATGAATCCAAATCAACATAGTTTTATAAAACCATATAGGTTTATCGAGATTACTACATAGGGATGCAGTCTTTTCTCGAACCATGAGGACTACGACATGAGTCCACATGAGAAAACTGAAGACATTAATTTTAGAAAATGGAATTTTTTGTACATATTTTCCAAAAGAATTCACATGAACCTTGTGATCCACTTCCATGCAAAATGATCCATTCATGTTTAGCACACAATTTTTCTAAACATGTATCCAAACAATATTTGCTTTAACATTAGTGTAAAATTACAATTTTTACATTGATTCATTATAAAGTAAACGTTTTCATTGGTTCTTATTTAATGTGATTATGATCCTTTATTTTTCTCTCATAGGAAGCTCTCAAGCCTCCTCACCTAGGATTTGAACACGTTTCATCATCTGACCATAAAAAAATATCCTTCAATCTCATCGAATTCTACAGATTTTCACTACACCCCTTACGATCCTTTCATCAGTTTTCATTCCTTCAATACAATTATTTGGATGTGAGCATATATTATATATTTTAAGAGTGTTTTTTGTTAATAAATTTTCTTCTGATGAAATAAAATCTTTTGGAATATATAGGATTATGCATCTATTATAGTTATTACATTGGTTGTTTATGAATCTTCTTTGAAATTTAAACAATTTATAAATTTTCATAATTGTGCTTACTCTAGTTTCCTGAGGTGTTTCTCATTAAAATTCATTTCCTCTAAAATAAATTTTCTATATCATATTATAAGTCCATAATGAGTCATATTAATATCACTTGGGGGTTATAACCACTATATTTACCACCACATTATTTGTTTCAACCAATTTATGTATTTTATGAGAATCATTGATATTATTTGGGACACTATTTGGATTTATCTACCTAGACATTTGTAAGATAGGTGAATAATTTTGAATTAAATGTTTAATAAATTATTAAATGTTAATTATATGTGTACCTACATTACCTGTCCAATAAAATTGAGTCAAGTATTGGTAATTTGTTTTATATCCTTATTTTACATTGTCAAATATAATGAATGTTAACAGAATGAAAGTAATGAAAATATAATTTTAATTATTTCAATATTGTATGAAATTATTTATGATATAATAATTTTATAATTATCCTATATCATTGAGAACTATTTAATCTTTATTTTAATGGTTAGACTTGAGATTGCCTTACATTCAGTAGGGAATTCCATGATGACTCAAAGGACGTCATTATGATTAATTGAAAAAATTTATATATGATAATACCACCCATAATATGTCATTTTTATTATAATGTGAATTCCTCAGTGTTGTTCTGATTATTATCTTCAGAATATTTTGAATAATTAAATTCCTTCAATAAACTCCATGGATTTTGATTGATGTCTTCAATCACAGACCACCCTTGATTCACCCCTGGTCCCCAGTCATGCTCAGATCGGGATTACTATGAACAAGCTCCCTGGAATTAGTTAAAATCTTTTACAGTGGAATTCCATGGGTGTACGCCATGGATTTATCATATATCCTTATTCCAAGAGGGCCAGTGTCATGTCTAATAGTAATCTGAGCCCATGAGGTCAAGGATTCCTTGTTTTTTCCACAGATCGTCATAATTTTTTAAATAATTATTAAACCATTATTACTTGTCTTCTATAAAAATAAAACACTAACTGATAATTAATAGAGAACATTTACCATGACACATACATCGATGGTTGAATCACGTTTTTAATATTTATATCGTAGTGCTTTATATTTATATACATGCACACTGTTATAGTTTATATTCACAAAATGTATTTGTAAATATGCCATTGGGGGTGGCCTAATGATATTTATATCACATGCAATATTATCCATCATTGGTATCAAGAAAAATTATATGATCATAGGTATTGAAAAAGGGAAACATCCATATTTTGATACCCAGCTTCCTACTTTAGGATGTGAGCTTTGTTTCAAATAACCATGCTGCTTCATTGAAAGCATGGATTGTTTCTTCATTTTTGAATATTTTTTATATAATTTAATATATTTTCTACTTACTAAAATGTATGATTTTTTTTTCTTTTTTTAGAGTCAACCCATCATCTTTTTTATATGATACAATTTTCATCTTGAGATTAATATTTATTACATGTATGTTGATTCTTGTTGATGCTACATTTTTTTATGCTTCCATATTTTTAATATGTTCTCTATCATGTAATATACTCTTATTGGAGGTATTATTTTTCAAAATGAATCAACCAAGATCATTTTTTCTAGTCATGAGCTTCTAGTGTATGTGGAATAAATCTTGAGACTATGAGGCAGACTAAGTTTGGTTACTAAAGAGTGAACCCGGTCTGGGATGTCACCTGATCCCCATACTCTACCACCACAATAGGTAATTGGAATCCCATAACATCAACTTACCTATGAGTCATTATATCCAATCATTCAGTAAATGCATTCACAGTCCTGTGAATTATCCTCTCTATCTCCACCGTGTTTTACTTTTTATTCAAAAATGAATATATTATCCCATCATTGTGGGCACACTACATCATCCACATAAAATATTTAATATAATAATGTACCATGGATATATATTTAATAATTATTATTAATTCATAATAAATCATTAATAATATACATAAATATAATAATAATCTATCACCTCCAACTGTGATATCTCACAATTGTTAGAAGAGTGGAATCACATAATCACCTCTTGTCAGAGTCTCCAGTAACAATGGTTGAGAAAAATAATCAACTAGAATCTATATGTCCCAAACCAAAGAATTCTCTATAACATAATGATTCACACCTATTTATAAAAATACAACAGATAAATGTGAAATAAAAAATATCGTATCTCATACCATCCATCGAGCATCGGGGTCAAAGAACTCCATATCCTTTACCATTCCTCTTCCCTAACAACTGGCTCACTAATCTTGTCGTCGACCACTAGGGGATGTTGGTGGTAATTTTCCAAACCTCATATCAACTTTTTCACCTCAATGAGACCTTCTACCACGTAATCTACAATGTATACCTTCATGCTCCTACCACAAACTCTTCCTTATGAATCCCTCGACCATCTCCTGGTCAATTATATAGGGTGTATGAAAATACCCTATAATATGTAACTAACAATTATAGAAGAATATACACTGATCCCATAGATAATTTGAGCCTTCCAATGATTCATTCACTAATTATAATCATTACATAGACAGACACTTGATGATTATAACACACTTAGATCCATTTGACTGATGTTGACAACCTATTGTAGATGTCTCAGCTCATGGGTTCCCTCTACTAGAACCCTCTATCGATAAAACTACCTACATGAAGCTCTCCGCCACTATGGACCACTCTCGAACACCAGTATGAGTGGGAATGCAATGAAATATCACTAAATCAATGATATCTTAGCCTTATCAATGATCTATGGCTTTTTCCCTAAGTTATATATCTCACACCACATCCATTTTGTATCACAATAGATCTATGAACATTCATGATAACTACTCCATTTCTATAATATTCTTCTATAACATGTGAAGAACATGGATTTTCAATGATCAGAAAATTTTAGATAAAGATCATCCCCAAAGAGACTATCAATGTCCAATCGTGGGAGAGTATCTCATCATGTGATTGAGTCACCCGACTACACCATCACCATGTATATCCATAAAGATGACTCACTAAGAGAAATACAATCAGATCTATTGGAATCATCCCATGTAAGAAATCATATGTGACAACTGATATGTTTTCCTTATCCATCTTGGGGTTCAAATCATAATAAAAAAAATGTAATGTCCCTTTGTCTACAACTAATGTACTGCACATAACCTTCAAACATCCTCATCTAGAATTATCAGTAATAACATTTTCTAGATATGTCACGGTATAGATAGAAAACAACATGGATAAACTTTTTGAAGACATTTTACTAATGTATTTTCACTCATTATATCATCATAGTAAAAATTCTATGTAATCATCACATGTAGTCTTTGTAGAGGTATCATGAACGAAACAATATGTACAACGATCATGGATTTTTTTGGGGGAAAATCAACAAGAAAATCAAATTAATAACCCAATCCTATATAATGTATAATTTTTTTTACATAAAATAAAATTCTACATGTATAGAGTCAAAAAGAATGTCAAGAGTGACCTTCTAAGTAGATAGATCACCCCCCAAACCAACACTAGAGTCTTTGGTCTAAAATCTAGACAATAAAATGTATCGATGTTTCCCAAAAACACAATATAATCTCACAGATTACATCCTCAAGGTAGAGTCGACTCCTATTATAGAACTCTATCCTGACCTAACGTGATGGGGACCAAACCAAAAATACCCCTATCCTTACTCTAATAGTTCATAAGTTAAATATCAATACAGGTAGGCATATCATACACATTAGAGGAATTATACTAATGTACCAATAAATAAAAAGAAATTACTAATAAAATACAATGATGAAAAGAAAATAAAGTGTATCAAAAGCATTCATGGATATATAATCCCACAATTAGAGTATGTCACTAATGTTCTAAAAGCAGTAAAGTGGCCAAATAAAAGAACAACCAAAAATTTTAGAGAGTCCAACCTGCTTAGAATATGGGGACTAAAATCAAATGATACCAACTAGAAACCCAATTTCTTTATAGAAAAAGTGAAGGTCCAATAACTAAATTTAATTACAATACACAATGAAATGGGCCATAATATCTATGATGCACAACACAGTTAGGAATATCATGTTCAATTATTACTATAATAATACTAAGGAGGATACCCGAAAACTTGAAACATGAATCATAAATAGTAGTTAACCCAATAAAATGATGTATAGATCAGTAATAAATAAATGAAACTAGATATTCTCAATAAGGACACAACACCACTAGGTAATCAAAACCAAAACTACTAACACAAGAATCTACATGAAGCATCTTGTCAATACTCATTATATGAGAACCTACACCATGAAGGATAATGTAATAAGATAAACTCATCAATGAGGTCATGATCATTAGGAAATAAACGAAAAACACACTTTTCTCTAGACTCCTCAATACATTGATAATTGATCACAATAAGGATCTATGTGTACCACATCCAGAATCTGGATCATCCAGCTATGTTGAGGATTATATAAAAACAATAATGAAAACCCTAATGAAATTTACTTATATATGGAAGATCAACACCCCACATGTGGAGTTCATTATAATTCTAGAAACCCCATATATGGTATTTGAATAAATGATATCAAAGAAGAGTTTAGTCTCTTGGAGGGACAAAAAAAATATCTATCAGAGGAAAATCCTCCTAATGGCATCATAATTAATAGATTTTTATTCAAATACACAAATTACCATTTGTGGTATAGACAAAGTTAAATCAATCAACAGATATTGGTACCAATACATAACAAATGAATCGATATGAACACCCTCAAATAGAGTACATGATGTGCACTAGGGGTATAGGGTGTGTCCATCAACTCCACATTTTTCCATTGTGGTTCAATCTAACATGTCATGTGTAACACCATACACACATCATATCCTTATAGAACACAAATTTTAGAGATATTACAGAACACTACCCATTTCATATATCTTTTTTCATTTACACCTAGCATGCCCATGTACCACCAAATGTACCTGGCCATGAAACTTCACATGCAACCCATGTTACACGTTGATCCACCCGGCTGGATTCACTTGGTGTTTGGTAGGATCCACGTGATGTGTGATCCTTATCCACATTACAGAAACCATATAAACACACAAAAGGTCCCAGACAACATATTTTCTAATACAATATTTTTTTAATGATGTATTTTCTATATCTTGTAGGTCATTCTCTTCATCATAATCCATGTTTTAGCAACCTAAGACCTGTACAAAAATTGAGATTGTAGGGATGATCAACCATCTCATCACCATATATCATGATACACACTTTGATTATTCTCATATTGAAATAACATCAATCCATTTCATCCCCATCATAATTCTGACATAGAAGAATTGAATATTCAATCCGTTTGGGTACAACACCAATCATCCTCTACTGGAACATCATTGGTCACACCCATGACCATGAAACACACCCATTGTATTGATCAATTATAATGAAGAAAGAATGTTTAATGATTGAATATTGTGTTTCCATTGAACCATTGGAAAAATAAACACCAAACAATAATTGTTCGATGAAATGTGTGAGATATCAATTAACCATAAAAATAATGAACGAACCTTGTCCTTTTTTCATTTTATTATATGAACTGTTTTTGGATAATTAGATGAATGAAGAGGGATAGACCAATGAAAAAAATAAAAACACCATTAAATTAATGCAAACATATTTTTTCAGATCAATTCATGTTCCAGGTAATGATCTGTGTTTTAATGTGGTAAAATAATGATATCAAATCACGAGAATCAAAAATCCTATCCAGATTGTGGACATGTCACTAACGAAGAATTTTCATGTGTTTCCATCATTAGTGAGATACATGGACTGTGATGGTGATGTGATGAGTGATCTTCCTCTAAGTTGATGTTGTTCAGAAATATGCCCTCTAATTTTCTCTCTAAATTTTCATGGTTATATAGATAACCATGAAAATGATTCATAATAATTCATATATAGGATATTATTAGGTTAGGATTTTAATCGGAGAATTATGTAAACATAATTAAATTTTTTTAATTAATATCTCATCAAGGTGATAAGTCCCAACAACCAATGCCAACATAGATGATGTCCTTCAAAGGGTACACCGCAAACAAAAAACTCATCAAGTACCTCAAACTTCTAATCTGAGACTGTGTTTGGTATTTAATCTGATTTTTCATGAAGGCTACATGTCTGTGATTTTAATATATATATAATTATTTAAATAATTTTTTTCGCCTCACCATCCCATAGATTCTGACACAGTGTCATCACATTTCTCATAAAATTATCCCATTAATATTCATAAGTAATACATGTAAAAAATTGAGTCGTTATAAATCTTAATCTAAATCATAATATTAAGTAACTACGGATAATTTAAATTAGGAAATTGAAAAAAAAATCTTTCCATTTCATTTTAAATAATAACTGTATTTATTACCTGAATTAGAAATTTGAATTTGAAATTATATCAGAATTAATAAATTATTGAAAATTTTCATCGATTTTATGAAAATTATATAAACACAGAAAAAAAAATTAATTATATTTTTACCTTGAAGGTAATATGAGTTGGAAAATAACATCTCAATTCAATAATATTCCAATTCACTTTCAATTGAGTATCGATGATGGGGTCACAAAACATGAAACCCAATAGAATCATTGGGTTTGATGAAAATCGAAGAAATTTTCACTAAATATGCATATAATATAATTATATAATATCATTATTTATTTATATCTATAAAATAATGTAATACACGATAGATAAATTTTATGATATCTTATAATGTTTTATGTATTATTTCTCATCTTCCTGAAACAAGCATGTTGAGAAAAAATACTTTCTAGGAATATTATATAATGGACTACATGATATTGATCATATTTTATTGGATTCCTCATCTGATATATCCTAGATTAAATAAAAAAACACAAAATCTATAGTATTGATTGAACTTATAGCTCAAAATTTTAGAAAAATAATAACAATGGTATTATAACATTATAGGTATTTGAGGCAATGTCTACTAAATATTATTT
This sequence comes from Viscum album, assembly GCA_963277665.1. Lineage (NCBI taxonomy): Eukaryota > Viridiplantae > Streptophyta > Magnoliopsida > Santalales > Viscaceae > Viscum > Viscum album. Next base: position 1,532,274,729 of record OY728151.1, read on the forward strand.
TGATATGTCAACAAAATTCATTCTATAGAAGACTAATATGAAATAATTAATTCATATAACCATAATGATGATATATAGAATGTTTTATTGATGAAAATTTCATTAAAAATATATAATCCTTTATTGTAATTAGACATAATTTTTAGTATAATAAATTGTAATATATCATCAATCTACTAATATCCAATGACAGTGAGAGAGCACAAATGACTGACATATATTTGGGATCCAAATAAAATCAAGATATAAAACCATTTAATAAATATTTCTAAAAATCATTCTACCTATAATAAGATTATTATTGAATAAATAATCATTAAATAATTCAAACACAATTTTAAAAATGAAAATACATTTAATAATCATAATCATGTGAAAAACATAACATTCAAAACAAATTATTATGAATGATTTATGTGCTGAAAAATTATTTTCAATAATGGAAAAACATATTATCAGTCATTTTTTATCATTAGTGATTAGGAATTAAAACCTTGTAAGACATCCAACATAGACCTTTCCAATCGAAAAATAAATACAATGAACCTAATTAATAAAATTGTAATAGTGTTTCAACATTCCTAAAAAAATTTGTAATTGATGAAATAATCCCATATAAATGTGGTTAGGAATAATTATAGAATTAAGGGGAGTGATCTAAAAATAATAATAAACTCTATCGAATGAAAAGGAAAGCATAAATCCAACACTTCACATTATAATGGTATAAAAAACATTCTCTAATGAGGACGTAAAAAAATAAATCCATGTTACATCAAAATATTTTTTATATAAATACCCAATTTCATGTAATCTAAAATTATGCCAAGTTAAGAAAAATTCTTTCTATAATAATTCATAAATAAAAGTATAATCAAATTGAATGATATAATGAGTCTTAAAAAGGATATTTCATAATTTAGTATAGCCTATTATAAAATCAAAATCCATGTTATATACAAATTTTGAATTCTATATAATATTACTGAAATAGATTTCATGGATGTTTTATGTGAGACTATAGATTAAATTACATTAATAACAAGATATATTATAACTCATTTTCATACAATGTGAGTGTTTTCGATAATTGATGTTATTTATCTAAAAAATAGAGTTAATATATTTTGAGATGGACTGTTTTCTGTTTTCATAATAATGGATTGAAATTATATTTTCCATTTACAATTTTATTTTCTCTCCATAGAAGTATAAAGAACCAAAACTAAATCCTCAATAATAATGGGATATTGAATTCTTTAAAAAATAATTGCAATCAATATATTTAACATATTCTTTTAATAACAGAATTTTGGAAAAAATATATAGATTTATATTTTATTGATTACCTAAAATACCCCTAATAAGGGAAAAAATTAAATAGTATTCATTGTGTTTTAAAAAATATTAGATTAATTTTTTTCTATGAAAAAATAATTTTTTTTAAAATTCATTATAAAATCATGAGATAACAATTAATAATTGAAAATGGTTAGAGGAGGATTAATGTATGTAATTCATTAATGTATAATATTGTTTTTTGACAATGACGAGGAGTATGACAATACATATTCCTCATTGTGACTATAATTCCTAGATGTAATGAATCCAAGACTTATTTCATCATTGAATCACCAATAAATTCTAGAATTTATTCATTTTTAATAAACCAAATCATTTTATTGAAATTTTTGAATAAATGATTCATTAAAAAAATTCATGAAAAAATTTCTTTTATCATGGAAAAAAATTGTTATTGTATTTATTTAAACTATATATTCCATAACGTTAATCTAAGGTGGCTGACTAGAATATATATTATATTGTAATTTCATGTATTTTTTAATTACAATATTGAAAAACTAGTGAGATTGAACCAAGGGGGATTAATAAATATCATAATTTTGTTTTATAATATTATAGATATAAAAAATTCAACATGATGGAATAATTTGTGATATTAAAAATTTCCCTTGGGATTGTGTGATTATCATCGTTCCAAAAAATCCTAGGTCTCACAATTTTTGGGAATGAAAAAAATTTACATATTCAGTATGGTTTCCAATGTAGTTTTTAATTTTTCATTAATTACAAAGGATTGAATAAACTTATAATGGAATAAAAAATTTATGTACCCTTTCTTGAATAAATTATAGTAGTTTTTTTTTGAATCCACTATTACATTCGTAATAGATGTTATTAATACATTTTTTATCTTTTTCCATAGCATGACCAGGATAAAACCACATTAAAATCATCTTATATATTCAATAATTATAATATAATTACATTTTTATTTTGATAAAAACCGTGAACATTTCAATTATTAATGTTTCATATTTTCTATGACATGATTAATGATATAATTTTATTGATTCATGATGAATTCATTACATTAAAATATGTTTCCATTCTCACCTAAAAAATAATGATAAAATATTATATACATAAACTGAATGGTGTATTTTTATAAATTTCAAAAATGCTAATGCATAGTTCAGAAACTATATATTCTTAGTTTTAATTGAGATAAGAAATTATTTGAAGGATTATTTTAAAAAAATGAAATTATTATTGAATAACAATATTAAATCCGTGTGAAAATATTAATATATCTATTTTGAAATTTATGTTATCATAAGATGTTTATATTTTTTTTCAAAACAAATTCCTATTTATAAAACAATACAAAATTATTATAATTTAATTTTTTTAATCATTTAATATGAAAATGGTTTAGCTAAAAAACAAGATATCCACACCTTCATTGATTCAATCACAAAAATTAAACTACATATATTCTATATATTAATTGAGTCTAGTATAAGTTTTAGATTTTGAAATGATTAATAGGGATAACGACATAAATATAGATAATTTAATGACCATGGATTCTTATAAATAAAATCACACCCTTAATCATATATAGTTATTAGTAGTTTTTTCCAATAAATTTTTTAAATATTAATTTCATGGATGTAAAAACACTATTTCCCATAATAATTAGGTACATAGATATAACATGATGATATAAATGGATAAAAAATTATTGTAGAGAGTGATGCTTCAATTCAAAGATAATTATTTTTATGTTAAATGAAAAAGTATTTATATAATGTTGTGGAAAAATATACCATTCCTCACCTTTCATATATATATATCACATTACAAAAAAATTACCATTTATAAGATAATGATCCATAGCAGAATCGTATGGGTGTAGTCCCTTTGGAAATATGGATTCAAAAACAACATGTTCATTAGTGAACTATAACATATACCGTTATGATCTTCATAACTATAAATTTTCATAGGATTATGAAACCTAAACAATATCCATCATATCCTTAGATTGGAAAAATTATTAAATAGTGAGAAAAGATGATCAGTATGGGTATACATGGGAGATATCAATCAATGATCATATGAAAGAATTCAGTAATCATAATGGCATGAAATACTTAATATCTCATAAAAAGATCATTCAAAATATATCAAAGATCATAAACCTGAGTCATGGAATTAAAATGGTCACATCAAGAGACCTGAATCACAAGACTGTGAAATTTTAACCTCAGTGTTTTTTCTTTTAAATATATTTAAAAAATTTATTAATATTTTATTGATCCATTGCACTAATATGGATGTTTAATCTAAGGACAATGTGACTGAATATGATATAATGAAAACAAAAAATTTATTAATATCATTAATAAGTGGTTTTACAAAATTAATGGATTATATCCTTAATAGAGTCTCATATCAGGAATCTGAAACCATGGATGATTCTGGAATTTTTATTTTAACATATACACAAAATAATGTTATTCAACATCAGATGTTCTATGGAAGGCGTGCATTGACGGTTGGATTGAATAAATAAATAAATTATTTATTTAATTTAATTTAATAAAACTAACCTATATAATGATTTATAAAGATGTAATTATAATGTATTTATTGGGTTCTCTTAAACATAGGAGAACTATAAGAGGTCCTTGCCCTGTATGGTGGACTAAGACTGAGGATCGATGACATTCCAATCAAGGTGAATTCTAATACTGATGACGAGTGTAGTGGGATATTAAAAATCTACAAGAGAAGATTCATTCTTCACCAATAAGCAAACCAAATAAAGGTTGGGTTTCTATTTTATTTAAAACATTTTATACATTTTTGAGTGAAATTATATTTTCCTAATAAAAAGTTGTTCATGGATTGATGGATGATGGTTGATGAATAATTTTCCTACTAAATAATAATTGATTTATTTTGAAAACCCCTTTGTACATTAACTTATCAAAAAAAAATTGAGGCAATATTAAGTGTTGGACATGTTTTGTTCCAAATGATTGTGTTTAATGTATTTCTCTCCCCATTATACATAAAATCATCATTGATATTTATTTGGTATGATGATTTGAAAAATAAATAATGAACCAACATTGGAAAATTGATCATGGGTGGAATGGATTTTTACCAATCATTTACTTTCAATATCACATCCACGGTGTGATGGTTTGTGACGGGAGAGTTGGAGATGACATTGGAAAGCTTTTCATTATTTATTTGTACATATCATGATGGATAGGATGGATGTATTATTACTAGGGGTATGTAACAAAGAATTGGTTAAAGGAAATGTGGTAATGAGATCACAAAGTGTTCTTTGATTTGATGAGTGGTGGCTAGATATAGATCTGAAGAATGTTGTTGGGTAGTGTTCAATGATATGTTCTTAATATAAGGTAGTCATCATGATTATGGGATGAATTACAATGATATGGATATCCCTTTCCCCTCCTCATATTATATTATATTGTTTTAAATTATATTAACAATTATAATATTAATATCATTATCAATTTAATTATAAATTTAATTTCTGTTATAACTATTTGATGGAATGTTGGATTGATGAGTTATTTATGACATCATTACATTGAAATTGAGATCGATAATTCATGAAAAATTGGGTACCTAATTCATACCTATGGATATGTAACATGAATCTCCCATCACATTTGATAAGATGAAAACCCTTTTTGTAACCGAGTGTCCATTTTGAACCACTAAATGACTTATCCTGAGAGTTCTTCCATTGGGATTAAAAATTAATTATCATTATGACGATTCAGGTATATTTTAAGTGACATATAGGTGGATTTATATTTTATCCCATTATATTGATGATGAGACTCAAGTGAGTTCATTGGGATCTTATGATATTCAACATTGGACATGTGAGTTATCCATTCAAAGTAGTATTATAAAAAAAATTCCACTAAAGTCTTAGTTTCATAATAACATATATGAGGTGTGGTAATTCAAATGGAAGAATGTTTTAGGGATGCTTACCTAGTGACAATGATCTGGTGTGATCAGATAGATGTTGGGGTTGGTAATCCCCAATCCCCATAGTGATCATGTACGATCCGTAATTTAATTGAAATTATATTTATACAGTTAATGTTATTTTTTAAAGGATAATGGGAATTCAATTTGAAATATATTTTATTTTGGGGGTGTATATCAATTATTTGGATCAAGGAGGCCTCTTTCTTCAGAAATCAAATAGGACACACCGTTAGTGCAAATAGTGTTTGACTAGTCGCAAAATAACTACCAATCGTGTAGGGGTAGAAATTAGAGTGGAGGAGGCTTGAGAATTTTAGGAAATCATGGTGATTAGGCCACACAAATATAAAAGGAACTTGAAATTTCATAGAATTTATGAATTTCATAGTTCTCACCGGCTTTCACAAAATGTGTTCATAAACCATGCATGATTTCCCATGAAGGAGTAAATAGTTCATGGTTCAATGTGGCTTGGCCAACTGTGTGACCAAATCGTGTGACTCTTAGAATATAAAAGAAAAGAAAAAAATCAACTAAAATGTATTTAAGAATATATTTGTTTCATTTCATCTTCTGGAAACCAAATATCATTTAGGAGATCTTATGAAGTACTTTTTTAGGATTTTCATCTGATCATTTATCTAAACACGGAATGGATCATCATCAATCTCATTGGATATATACCGGTATGTTATTTATTTTTCTTGTGTCATTATTCATTTTAAATTATATCAAAAAAAGTATTTAGGTGAAATCTAATATTCCATATTTTTTTCATCATATGTTCTTATTTTTTATCTCAATATAGACCAAATTAGAGATTAATACATGATGAGTTATATACTACGAACCTAGGATAAATGATCAATATCATTACATTGTCAATTGAGGTTTTATAGAGATACTTTTTTAATTATGAATTTTGGACTTTCAGGTGGCACCACTAAATTTGAATTAATTGTTTAATTATATTTAATAGGTCCTGTAAAAAAATCCAACTAGTTCCATTGGGATTGTGGGAGATTGTTTCCCCAATATTGGCCACCCATGGGGTGTGAATTTGTATATAAACTATTTATATAAATCCCATGGGGTTCGTGTGATCATTTCTTGTAATAGTAATTGATTATAAATTTAATTGAACAGAATTATGTTTCTAAGAGACAGTTGATGCCTCATTTTCCAATTTTTTTATGATGTGAGTTGATTAAATAGTATTAATGGTAATTGATGATATGATTTGGAAAGACACTAGGAATTTAATTGGAAATGAAATTATGGTTGAAATGAAATGATGAGATGAAATATAAGTGGATACATTAGTTGGTTCTCATTGGATCCAAATTCCATAGATTTCATGGATGTTTCACACATGGATCTGGTTTATGGTAGTGTACACCTTGGAACTATTTTATCCTTAGTTCTGCATTTTGTATGATTAGTCGGCCATCTTACACCATTGATCATGATTTCCTAGACTCGCATTGGACATGATCAGTGGATATTCTCATTGGAAAAAAATAAGTAATTAATGAGTTTTCATCATGATTCTCTTGACAATAGATGTGGATTGCTTGGTATTTTATAACTTGGATACTTCACATTAGTGTATGACAGTTGTGGTTATATTGCATAGACGTTATGAATAAATTATAAACTTGTATTACATGGAAAATATGGTGTGGATGTTTTAATATTTTTTATGGATATCCCATGTAATTTTATCATCATAAAATGATTTTATTAGATTGTATTACACATGGAATTTCAATTTTAACAGCTTCCCTTGATTATGGTAGCTTGAAAGTTATTTCTAGTGATGATTATTTGGCATGAAAACATCACAATTCAATTATTACCTTTACAAGGGGAAATTCACTTTTATTACTGCTATCCATGTTGTATTCATTTCACACTAATTTATATTGTTATACACATAGTGGATGTGTTGTGCACAACATTATTGGTGACCTATTGAGTGTAATCTCACATGATTCTTTGGCTATCATAGGGTAACCATTATTATTTAAAAGATGTAGTTATGGAAAAAGTAATGTTCACATTGTAAAATTCATGATCATCACGTTTCTTATGAATATGAGATGACAATACAGATCTTGGATCATGATTTTTTATAGAGATTGTGATTTTAGGTAATTTTTGTATTTTGATAAATGATTTTAATGATATTTGAATAATGGTTCTTTTGTTTATAGATATATGAAATGAAAATTCATTTATACATGAGGTTGAAATTATAATTTCTGTTTACTGTAATCCAGGGATTTCCATCTGCTGTGTTCATTTTAGTTATTATACCTTCATCCCATGTTGATTGATATGTTTACTACCACTATTCATCACACTCAAATGAGGTAATATTCTCCCTGAAGTCACAGATTTGGTTCTCAATGCTAGTCTTCAACCAATGGTTACATGGAGGCCTTCATGAGGCTATATCACCCACCGGCTAGGGGCATCATTTACTGGCATCAGGGTCAGGATGTAAAAAATTTGGTATGAGAGCAGTTCCATTTATAGATTGAACATTTAGATACAATATACATGGATCTATAAGGTATTAGAATTTGGTAATGAGGTTTTATGCAGTATCTGACCCATGAAAAAAAAATTCAAAATTTACTATGATTAATATAGTTTTTTGTTGTTTTCCTATAACAATTGATTGGATTCTTCCATTTAGTGATACACACGTTTTTTTGTTCCTTATTATTATTGAACATTTTCCCCAATGTGATGAGGGTATGAATCACATGAATCATTTTAGGAACATTACCCGATTCACATGCCATGATTTATGCCATGTCATATTGGTTGCATTTATTGACTTCATGACTTTGTGATGTGGGCCTTGTATTATATATTTGTGTCTTGACAGTTGAATAATTAAAGGAAATTAGAATCATGGTTGGTAATTATTGTGTCTTCCATAACATAAATTTTCATCTTATATAGGCTAATGTTAACACCCTAAGTATTCTACTTAGGAAAATTGAGTCATTAAACATTATATTCAGGGAATGTAACATGTAATGGTCTGGATTAAGTGGACTCCATATTTCATTTCATAAGGTGTAGGATTCATTATACATAATATGTGGACAACCATTTGGTTCAACCATTTAATGGTAAATCTACAATTAATACGGATTTTAAATGAAATTGAAAATTGAAGAATAGTGAACTTGACCATACATTAGAGTGAGAAGTATGAAGAATATCTATTGAATTTATGACTGATCCTTTCACCCCAATCCATGATTTAGGAGCAAGAAGAGGTTTATGACGTGTTTTAATAAAGGTTTACACATTTCATATTCTTTTAGATACTATAATCTAATTATCAATAATTTTTGTGGCATGTGTTTGGAATTGTAGTCACTTCCCACAATGACAAACTATTGATGTACAACCATAGGTTGGTGATGGACATGCCCTAGAGGTGGTTGTCCATGGGATAAAAGAGGATAGTCCTACATTTCCTTTTGTGGTTCTAGAGGTTTTACTGGACATAGGTGATAGGGCATAACTCAATGAGTGGTTTTTATGCTATGTGAAGTATTTTCAAAGAGCACTACTCCTTGTATCATATATTCAAATGTTAAAGTGTGTGTTATAATTATAATATCCTCCCACATTTTTTCGGTATGGAGTTCCATAGCCTACTGATCATTAGATTAAGAATACTCTATAAATCATTGATCATCTAGAGGCACCTTCTAAGAGGATATTTATTCTCAAGACTTATATGCTTTAGGGAGTAGCAAAGAAATTGTGGAATGTTTTGAACCAGTATGAAATGATACAAGAAATGGGTTTTGGTGATATAAAAACCATATTAAATGAAAAAAATTTCCATATAATCTAGGTGAATATTTTTCTATTAATTTTATTCATTTATAGTAGGGTTTGATGATGGAAATATAATATTAGTCACACTTTATAGATCATTAGAATTTTTCAGCTGTATATATTTCTGATGAGGCATCATGGGTGAGACACTATGTGGAAGGTATAATGCATGTCATTTGAATATTGGTAAATGTGTTTATGTTGATGATTGTTAATGATAAATTGAATCACTCATTGTTATAGAATGAAACTTAAGGGTATATGGGGGTAAAATGAATTTATGTTGAACCTCTCAACCAAACAGTTTAGATTCAAGTTATAGGAAATGGAATTTTGAAGCATCTCATGAGGGGAAATACCTCTAGGATATTAGTTATATAAGTGTTATATTTTATTCAACAGAGTGGGATACATAGACATATTAGGAATCCATGTGTTAGATCTAAATTTAATTCTACGATTGTGGAATGTTGGTCCATGTATTTCATTATTGTTGGTCCTTCAATCTAGTAGTCAGTTGAATGGGGTATGACTAGACTTCATGTTCAAGAGTTGGTTTCATAGCTCTAGGAAAGGATGGGAGCTAGGGTAGTACCAATTGATTAGGACAAGATGGTGGTCATGGATGAGGAATCCATCCACCAGTTGTTCCAACACAAAATGGTGGACCAACATCGGGTAGTGAGTTTCTTTCATAGGACTGTAGTTTAGGCCATATATATTATATAAATACTACCTATAAAGGGATGCGTGTCATTCCTTCTACAGTGATATGTAACATATTATTATCATATACTCTAGTATCATCTTCTTTTAATATAGGTGCATCTCATAGTTTCATATATGTGAATGTGGTGGAGAACCTTGGCCTTATTGAATGGTTTTAAGATGAGGTTGTTACCATGGATACACTATTGGGGATCAAAATAGAGGGTGTACTCTAGTGAATATAGTGACCCCTTAATGTATGAGTTTATAACATCATATAGGATCATTTTTTAAATGGGATAGCAGGGGTTGATGTCATACATGGGATGGATGGAATAGTATCTTATCAAGACAATATTGATTTCTATCTTCAATGGGTGAAATTATCATTACTAGAGGGTTGATGTTTTATTTAGAAGGGTGAATGGGGTATCACTGAATGTTGAACTATATTGGAGAATCTTGGGATGGAAATGATGATAGAATAGAATGTTTTTATATCTGGATGATAAAAGATAACATAAGAAAGACTTCCATACAGTGGTTTATCTTTTAAGGGACGTTTTCCAAAATGAGTTTTCTATGTTATCTCATAAGAGATAAGTTGCATGTTCCATCTATCTAGTTCGTAGAGCTACACTGGTATCCATTAATACTCCTCGAATTGCAACTACAATGATTTAGGAGATTAATATGAAGCAAGAGTACTTGGAGTGAAATGGGTTTATATGACCCTAAACAAACTCATTAGGTTCATCAGTCATTTTTTTTAAAAAGGGAAAAATTCCCATTAGGATATGTTGGGATTATTAGAAATTGTACCAGTTGATAGTTAAGAACCAATATACTTTTCTATTAATTTATTTTAGTTATTATAATATCTATGGATCATGAGGGTTCTTGAAAACTCATTTGATATCAAGATATCATTAGGTGCGTGTTTGACATAATGAAAAGCCTCATACCTTCTTCTAGAATATGTAACATCCCCGGTGAACAAAGAATATGACATTTTCATATTTATTAATATTTGTGAATTAAATATTTATTTTACTTAAAAGGATATTCTATTTATGATACCATAGTCAAAACACAATAACATATTTCTCTGAAATCACACATTGCACACAATGCTATGTTATATGGAGAAATAATATAAAACTATTATAATTTTAAATGGTAGTTAGTCCATATCAGTTGTATTGGATGTAATGAACAGAAAAAACAAAAATATTACTATACGTGTTTTATAAACACTTTTACATCTATCCAATAAATTTTAGAGGCTTAAAATATGAAAGAATCCAATTTTAAGTATAAATACTATAATATTTTTAGTACATTTTACTGACTTTTGATGGAGAACCCTTTTTCAACAAGGTTTTTTTTCAATTTTTTGATTTTTTATTTTAAAAAATAAAATTTTTCTTTAGAATCGGGACATCAAAATTTACATTGGATACATTTTTGGTATTTTTCTGATAAATTTCATTTTTAATGAATATTGGAAAACACTATATTTTAATTCAAAATTGCAATTTCATTTAAATTATTTTTATAGATAGATTTTTCTTTTAGTTGTTTTAATGTCTAATTAGATTATATTGTTACATTCTAATCCATTTTCGGACATTATAAGTAATTTCACTCTTAAATTGAACATAAATAAAGGTCAATCTTTTGATAACTATTTTTTCTTAAAAAAGGCCTTTTGTTTTTGACAACGATAAATTAATTTTAAATTAATTTCAGCACTTATGTGTTTTGAATTTGGAAAAATATATTCTAAATTTTGAATGGGGAAGTCCATATTGTATAAATAGGAAACTATTACATTTAGACTTTTTGAATATTTACTTCAGAAATAATTTATTTATCATGGTTAAGTGGTAAATTAGGTAAATAAGGATAAAAATAATATTATATAATTACGAAATTACAGTAAAGAAAGTACGAACCTTATTGGATGAGATAATTCCGACCAAGGTCCTCCTTGGGTAGATTTCTGGACCCCATTGAGCCCCATGGGAGTGATAATGACACATTATATTAATTAATTTTAAGTAAAAAAAGTAACAAAACATATATCATTTAGTAAACCAATTTTTATAGGGAATTATATAAGTGATCGCTTAAACAATAAATATTAATTTATAAGCTAAAAATATTTCCTTCATCATGGTATTATATTTATGTTTTTTAGACATTATAAAAATAAATTTATATATGACACAATGATGATATATTTATATGATTATTAATGACTGATTTAAATAAATGGTATTATTAAAATTAATTTAAATTTATTTTGAAAACTTTTATACCACCAAAGAATAATAGAGACAATTATGACTATTTACAGTTTATTTAATGAAGTTATTTCTAATGAATAATTATTTTATTTATTTTTAAATGTCACTATATTAATAGTTTCTAAATTTACATAAATCAGTTTTTAAAACAATTAATATTTTAGTAAATGATAAAATAATCCTCAATATCTATGATTTGGAAAAATGACATATATGATTTTATAACTTTAATTAATGATCTATTTATTTTCAATTGGATTTTTAAATTAAATATATTGACCAAATAGTAGTAATATTCATGAGGACATGGAAGAGGACAAATTTGATAACTAATGGTTAATACTAAAAGATAAGGATTAAAATATATCCAAAACATATCCAATTCATATTGTATGGTTTTACATAGAATTATATTCATCATATATTCAAATGTAATGATTTTTGGATCCTTTGAATCTGAAATATAGTTGATAATAAAATAGTACATTCTATCATTCCTAAAGAGCCCCCCCCCCTCATAAAAGGCCATCACGTATAACTCATTACTAACACCTATTTATCCCTTAGGATCATAAAAAGTCTACCCTAATAAGATCAAAACATCCCTATATTACTCACAGAATACTTTACCTTATCTTAATCCAATTCAATAATTTTTTTTGGTACAAACTAAATGGAGTTACCCGATTTTATGGTATCAACTTCTCTCAAGTTCTTACCTTTTATTTTCAATATCCACTACTTATGCTCTTCTCATTCATTGTTTACATAAAAAAACCATTATCCTAAATATATTATGTTGTTTCTATGATATATACTCTAACTAAAGATACATTAACCACAATATAATAGAATTATAACTTATAGTTTCTGTGGAAAGTTAACTGCTACCTCACAAAGGGATGATTGCTCCATTTTCTCCAACCGCTTATCATGGGAGCCATTATTATTGAACTATAATTATATATGATTTTTATGATTTTTATTTTACCTCCATGCTTCTGTAATTCTATTTTTGAACATGCCATAATTCTTTTCATGTTGTATATTTAAGATAATTTCATTTGAGGAAGTGCGGACTACCGCCCCCTCAACGTGATCTGACTCGTTCATTCTATACATGGAACATATGAAGGATGGAATTAATGAAATTTTGTTAGCTATATAAAATTTATATTATACTATAATAATAATAAACCTATATATTATTTAGTTTTTAATCCTTTTAATATTAAATATTAATGAAAGTATCATTCATGTGTACATACAACTTGTTGTCTCTATGAATAGTGCATTTCATTTCATATTTCTATATATTATGTACTGTTATAAATAAATATATATTCTAGATATATATGATATATATGCTATCTAAATCATTAATATAATTCTTCAAATAATGTTCTTTTGTCCACCTGGAAAATTTTTAATTATAACATGTTCATTTTTGACTCATGTTCCAAACATTGAAAAAATGTCCAATATAAACCCAAATAAAAAACTAATTGTTATAGAAAGTTAATAATTGATATAAAAGTAAAAATAAAATTGAAAATGGTGATAATTAAATTGTAAATTAACATATATTAATTATTTTTGGAGTTAAATAACAATCATGCCATGTCAGACACAAGGTAAGAGAACTTCTTAACCCAATTTCCATTCATTGGGTTAAACATCTACTAATTGATTATACCATACTATTATAATGTGTGATTTATATTTGAATATTATATGTTTTAATTATAAATTATTTATGTGTAGTTAAAGTGATTTCACATAATTGATCTATTTTATTTATAAAATGACCTTTCAATGGGACGTCATCTCAATCTCCTTTCATTGAAGAATACATTGATTTATAAATGACCTTCTTCAAAACATAGTATAATCCACTTTGAATTTGACATTAATTCAAATGGAATATTTTTACTATGAAGTGGTTTACAAAATGAAGAATGGAAATTTCTTAAGGTATGCGGCGACAATGACCTCTCTGCCGCAATAATAATTATTTGGATTCCCATACAAGCCTTAATGTTTTTTAATGGAAAAGAAATAATTTATTAGTTTTGTGTGTTTTGGTATTGAAAATGGGTTTTTAAATGGATTGAGTATTTCAATAATTTGAAATGATAACTTTTGATTGAAAATTTAATGTTATTACTAAATCTTGTTATTTTAAATATTTTAATTATTACGACTATGTAACAGTACATGAAAATTTGACGGGTGGTTACATGATAAACCAAATGACGGGTGGTTTCTTGATAAACCAAGGAGGTGTGGTTAAATTATAACCTCAAATTCATTGGTAGTGGAAGTCGGTTTTAGGATTATTCTATTTTTGTATTTGTGTGGTAGTAGACCATATGGTAATTTCATTTAAGTATGTTTATGTCCCAAGTAACCTTTATAAGTTATGTTTGCAATATATGGGTCATTTGGTAATATTTTCATTACAAAAGGTTAAGCAATGATATTTTATTCAGTGAAGAGTATATAATAATTCATAAATGTGAAAATTATCACATATGATAAAGTATTCAAGGTTTTCATGTTGTATTGAAAAACATTCAATTGTTTCTTCATTGTGTATCCCTTATTATGCTATTTATTCTCTTACCATGTTATGAAATGTTTTTCTAAGGAGTTAACAATGAATACAGTCAATGATGGGATATATGAAAATTAATATTGTCTAAATCATTAAAATAGGCTTGTTTATTTTTTTAAGTGTTTTTTTAAAAAAAAAATTGAAACATAGTAGAACTGTCTAATTTATAATTTTTGAGATGTAATGTCAAATTTATGGATTACTTCTCTAGAAATATAAACCTGAAAAGACCCTTAATGTGAATTCTTAACTTCACTCATGATTATAGAATGTTTAAGGCCATGTCTTTATAGTCAGTATCCAATGTTAGTTTAGATAACATTAGAGGATAGGGTGTTATTTATGTATAAGTGACATAACCATAATGGTTAGAATATTCGAAACATTCATAGTTATTTTAGATAAATTGAAGGAGTTTAAGATAAAATCAGTAAGTATATCATAGTGTTTACCCAACTCATAAGATATTATATGATTATTTTACTGATATAGTCACACTGAATTTTTTTTAGTAAATAGAAGGATCTAGAAGGCACCTAAGTTACAATGGATGTGAAGAAAACTATGACGTTTTTTTGAATATGAAAACGATTGAAATGGGAGATACAATGAGAACTCTTTTGGTTATTTTGAACCAATTATATAGAGCCATGAATGACCACTTAAACCATGGTGAATTTTGTATGGAATCATATATGCGAGAAAAAAATTCCAATGGATTTTTATGTAATAATCATAAAGGTAAGTATATTAAAAATCCTATGTGTCATGGATGTGGAATGAAAAAATTAGGAAAATGATTAAAATTGATGGAAAGATGTTTAAGATGTGGTAATAAAGGTCATGAAGCAAGAACATTCCATGGAAAATGCATCATCCATTTGACTCTAGGAAAGGGAATGAAGTTCTTTCCGAGGGGTCCAATGAATGTTTAAAATATGGTGTACATGGTTAATATGCAAATAGGCGTCATGCGAATACGGTTACAGAATGGGATCAACAAGATCAAACAAATATATGTTAACCAATTTCTAATTCCATTCCAATTGAAGATGAGGAAACCGGAAAAGGACATATGAATGGTGTGGATAATTTCATAGCTAATGTCCTGAAATTAATAAAATCTAATGAAATTATACATGATTTTTTGTGGGAAAATAGGTATAAAAGAATATGTTGGAAAAACATGGATAAAGGATCAGAAATAATATCCGATGATTAAGTGGTCTACATTTTCTGAATTGAAGAGATATATTGGATATATAGATGATGATATGTTTAAAAGTTTTAATTATAGGATTACATTGGAAGACTTTTTCTAGTACGTTTAAACTTGAATTTTGATATGTGAAAATGTTATTCATGAAATTATTATCTTTTCATTTGTGGTTATAGTTATAAAGAACCATTTCGGTTTATATGATCCTTGAATTTGAGGTAATTACAGGTTTTTATTTTTTGGGATGAAAATGCGAGGTATGAGATAACATTTGTGGTTAAAATATATTATGTTTATTTTTGAGGAATTTATCTCATTTTTTGGAATGTTATAAAATTACACTATTTTTATAAAAATAAGCACCACATGCAGACCATGTGACAACCCATCATATCAGAAAAATCTATGGGATTCTAGCACACAACCAATGAGCGACTGGGATTTATCACCTACCACTAGAATATGTATAGTCCCAGGTTAATTTGTGTAATTATTTTTAGTTAAATGATTTTATGGATCACGAATAAGTTGATTTTTTGTATTTATGTTTTATCAAATGGATATTCTTAATAAATGAAAATGATTTGGTGATTGTGTGATAATGGTTATTTTGGAAGATGTCCTCTCTTTTGGGGAACATTATATGCTTAAGGGAAATAGAATACTATGTTATCTCATTTGTGGATTAATGGTTGAAATTTTATTTTGGAAGAATCTATGTTTTTATATTAGACATATAGAAATTTGGGTTATTTATGGAAATGATTTACCTATCATAGAGAATATGTGATTGGGTTAATTAGAAATTAGTATGAGACTTTAAGTGTAGTCGATGTTATTTGGAAAAAAATGCTAAGATTTACTATGGAATACCATGTGATTAAATTCTTCTGAGTATAGGGTTTCAATCATAGTTTTGATTATATTGAATTATTTTAAGGAAAATTGTGTATTGTGTGGCCTTTGTTTACCTTTTGGGTATTGATTGTTGAATTTTGGATATTAAGAGTAGATTTTCATTTTATAATGGATTATACTTTTTGGTGATTATATAATTTTTTGATAACAATTTTTTTAGGATAATATCTAAAGCAGAGCAAGATATATAAATTATATTTTGTGGATCATTTTATTCTCAATAAGATGATTCTAGTGCTTTTGATGTGACCAAGTCATTTTGAATACTCATAGTTTAGAGGAAAATGTGTTTATGGTAGAAATTTAGTAAAGGATGAAAGTCTACCTGACATGTAAGTATGTTTCCTTAGGTTTTTAGATAATCTGATAAATAAATTACTAAACATTATTAAATGTTACATAAAAAAAATTGTACATAAAATTTTATTACTGGGGAATCAATGACCATTTAACCAATCACAAGTTTGTGATTTTATGATTGTTAACATTCTCCTAATCACGTTTTATGTCACTCCACATCAGAACATAATGGTTAGTTTCTCTTCTATATCAATTTTATCACAGAATCATAGTATGTGTTGTCATTGGTGACATTTTTACTAATCATTATTTCTTTTAATGTTATATTTTTATTTAATCTTTTTTTGATGTGGGACTTTTAGTGAAGTTTATAAGCCAGATTTTAAAATTGCGATGACACAATTTCCAAAAAGGGGAAGATTATAACATTACATGTTAATAAAGAATATGAAATTTTAATATTTTTTAATATTTTTTAATTAAATATTAATTTTACATATAAGGGAATGTTATGGCCGATACCTAACTCAACATGAAACAACAATTTTCTCTGCAATCTTACATTCCACACTATGTTGAGTTATAAAGAAAAATTATATATTATTATTATTATTTTTAATTATAGTTAACGCATAGCCATTGTATTGGAGTGAATGAACATAACTAAAATAAATATAACTATAAATTTTTGATAAATGTCTTTACATTTATCCAATAAATTTTAGAGGATTAAAATAAAAAATAATCCAAATTAATGAATAAATACGGTAATATTTTTTAAAAGGTCGTTTCTTGACCTTTAGACGATGAACATTTTTTAAATGTTCTTTCTGTCAAATTTCTGTGATATATTTTAAAAAATAAAATTCTCCTTTGTAATTGAGACATCAAAATTTACATTTGGTAAATATTTTTTATTTTTCTGATAAGGTTTATTTTTAATGAATAGTGAAAAATATTACATGTTAATTCAAAATTTCATTTTCATCAAAATTATTTATATAAATAGATTGTTCTTTTAATTGGTTTTAACGTTTAATTGGAATAAATTTTTACCATTGAATCCAAATTTGGTCATTGTAATTAATTTCACTCATAAATTAGACCTAAAAAAGGACAATCCATTGATAGGTATTATTTCATAGAAACACTATTTTTCATTCTGACTACATTAATAGATTTTAAATTTATTTTTCCAGTTATGTGTTTTGAATATAGAAAAATGGATTCAATATATTGAATTAGGAACACCAAATTTTTTCAATAGTTATCTTTTATTTTTATACATTATGAATAATTACTTCAATAAATATTTTATTTACCCTGGATAAAGGGTAAATCTGGTAAATAAGGATAAAAAATAATATTAAAAATAATATGAAATTACCCTAACACTTGTTGTAACCCAATTGGATGAGATATATCAGAACAAGGGAATCCATGGGTCGATTTGGTGACCCCATGGAGCCACATTGAAGTTATAATGACACTTTATATTAATTAATTTAAAGTAATGACAAAAGTAACAATAACATTAATCATTTAGTAAAACAAATTCTTATATGGGGTAATATAAGTTATTCTTCGACTATAAATATCCATTTGATATATATAAATATGTCATACATATTGGTATTTTATATAATTTTTTTATACAAGAAATAAATAAATTTATTTTTGACACAATGATGATCCAGTGATTACATTATTAAAAAATGATTTAAATAAATGAT
This sequence comes from Viscum album, assembly GCA_963277665.1. Classification (NCBI taxonomy): domain Eukaryota; kingdom Viridiplantae; phylum Streptophyta; class Magnoliopsida; order Santalales; family Viscaceae; genus Viscum; species Viscum album. The sequence continues at coordinate 1,532,293,767 of OY728151.1, forward strand.
ATTATAAAAATTAATATAAAATAATTTTTAATATTTTTAAGCCATACAAGAATTTTACAGATAATAATTAATTGTTATATTTTATTTAATGAATGAATTTCTAAAGAATAATTTTGTTATATATTTTTTAAATGTCCTGATAATAATAGTTAATAAATTGACAAAATTGTGTTCTTAAAATAATTAATATTTTATTAAATGATATGATAATCCTAAAAAACTAATATTCAGACAACATCCATATATGATATTATAAATGTAATTAATGATACATATTTGGTTTGTTTAGAATTTTATAATAAATATACTTACAATATAGTATGACTATACAAGAGGACATGGTAATGGTTAAATTAGTTAACTAAGGGTTAAAGATAAACAATAAGGATTAAAAACATCCAATTGTTGTCCAATTTATAGGGGATGATTTTATTTCGACATATATTCATATTATATTATAATTTAATTATTTTTTTCTTTTTTAAATGGAATATATGTTTATAATAAAATAATAGTTTCTAACGTTCCTGAAGAGCCCACCCTTCCCCTTATAAAAGGCTATCACCTATAACCCATTACCCACACCTATAAATCCCTTTGGATCATCCAAACACTACCCAAATAATCTCCCAAAATACCTCTATTCCTACTACAATACATCCCATATATAGAAGGTAATTCAAGAAATCATTTTGGTTCAAACCAAATAGAGTAACCCGATTTAATGTTAACACCTTCTCTTAAGTTATTTTCTTTTATTTTACTTCTCCACACACTATGATATTATTATTCATTTTTTTTCATAAAAAACAGTATAATAAATATTCTAGGTTTTTTTATTAGAGGTATTAGAACTAATCTTACACACACCTCTGTCTACTGCACTTAGAACATAATGTTTATGTGGACGACGAACTACTGCCTCACGAAACGATGATTGTTCAATTATCTCCTACCTCCTATCATGGTGGCCATTGTGATGTAACTATAATTATATATGATATTTATTATATTTATTTTATCTTAATTAATCTATAATTATATTTTATAACTTCACATTATGCTTTTCATATTGTATATATACAACAATTTCATTTTAGAAAGTACGGACTACCACCCCCTCAAAGTGATATGACTCATTTGTGATATACATGGAATGTATAAAGGATAGAATTTATGAACGTATTTATCTTATATAACATATATATTATACTTTAATTATAATATTAATATGTATAATTTAGTGTTTATACAATTAAATATGATATAGAAATGAATGTATTGTTCATGCATACGTATGGCTTACTATCTCCATGAACAGTGCATTTAATTTCTTATCTCCTAATGGTATGTACATTTATAAATAATAATATATAATGTTTATATACGATATATATTATATGTAAATCAAGAATATCATTCATATGATAATTTAATTTTGAATTCATGGACAATTTATAATTATAACAAGTTCATTTTTGAGTCAAGTCCTAAATATCAACAAAATGTTTGATATAAACTCAAATAAATAATTAATTTTTATAAAAAGGAAATAAGCAATATAAAATTAATAATAAACATCAAAAAATTTATTATTCAAGTAGAAATTAATATAATTTTCTATTTTATGGAGATAAAGAATAAAAGATATAGGTCAGACATGAAGAAAGGGAACTTCATAACCCAATTTCCATTCATTGGGTTAAAATCCTACTACAAATATTCATTTGATATATATAAATATATCATACATATCGGTATTTTATATAATTTTTTTTATACAAGAAATAAATAATTTTTTTTGACACAATGATGATCCAGTGATTACATTATTAAAATTATATTTTAATAAATGAGATTATAAAAATTAATATAAAATAATTTTTAATATTTTTAAGTAATACAAGAATTTTATAGATAATAATTAATTGATAATTTTTATTTAATGAATGAATTTTTAAAGAATCATTTTGTTATATATTTTTTAAAAGTCCTGATAATAATAGTTAATAAATTGACAAAATTGTGTTCTTAAAACAATTAATATTTTATTAAATGATATAATAATCCTAAAAAACTAATATTTAGACAACTACCATATATGATATTAAAAATTTCATTAATGATACATATTCAGTTTGTTTAGAATTTTATAATAAATATACTTACAATATAGTATGACTATACAAGAGGACATAGAAATGGTTAAATGAGTTAACCAAGGGTTAAAGATAAACAGTAAGGATTAAAAAATATCCAACGGTTGTCCAATTTATAGGGGATGATTTTATTTCGACAAATATTCATATTATATTATAATTTAATTATTTTTTACTTTTTTAAATGGAATATATGTTTATAATAAAATAATTTTTTCTAACGTTCCTAAGGAGCCCATACTTCCCCTTATAAAAGGCTATCACCTATAACCCATTACCCACACATATAAATCCCTTTGGATCGTCTAAACACTACCCAAATAAGCTCCCAAAATACCTCAATTCCTACTATAATACATCCCCTAGATAGAAGGTAATTCATGAAATCATTTTGGTTCAAACCAAAGGGAGTTACCCGATTTAATATCGACGTCGTAATCATTATTTTTCATCTTCTATAATCCTTGGTGGGTTTTAAAAAGAAAATAAATATATTTTTATTTTTGTGTGTTTTTTTATAGATACTAGTTTTTTAAATGAATTGAGTGTTTCGATATTTTGAAATTGCATCTTGAGATTGAAAATGTATTGTTATTACTAAAATGTTGATATTTTCAGTATTCTTTGTGTTCTGAATATGTAATGGTACTTGGAAATTTGACTGGTGGATATGTGAAAAACCAAATGATGGGTGGTTTTGTTATAAACAATGGATGGGTGGTAAAAGTATAACCTCTGATGCACTGGGTATGGAAGTCGGCCATATAGCTATTCCATTTCGTGATATGTGTGGAAGTCGACCACATGGTCACTCCATTTAAGTATGTTTATGTTAAAGTATCATTTATATGTAATGTGCTCTTTCTATGGTTTTTAAGTTAATATTTTGGTTAAAAAAGAGTAAGAAATGTTCTTTTATTCTGTGAAGTGTTTTTAATAATGCATAAAGGTTAAAATTATTACTTATGATAAAGTAATCGTGGTTTTCATGTTGTTTTGGAAAAATAAATTTTTTTCTTCGTTGTGTATCCCTTACTGAGCATTTTATGCTCATCCCATGTTTTGAAATGTTTTTAACATGACATAAAGATAAATACGGTCAATGATGGGATCACAAACTATCATCCTATCTAATTCATTGAACAAGACATGTTTCTTTTTTATTGTTTTTAATTAATGAAAAATTGAAACTGATAAGAAGTGTTTACTCTGTAATTTTTGAGATGTAATGTAATAGTTATGGCCATATTATCTAAAAATATAAACCTAAAAAGATCCTAAATGTGAATTCATGAATTAACTCAAGATTATGTTATGGTTAATGATAGCTCCTTATAGCAGGCATGGTCTATATGGGTATCTGTTTATACCATTTGGGATCTTGAACACTCATGCAGTTTTCCTAGAACTGATGAACTGAGTTTTCCATACATTCATGATTTATTTCTGTTCGTTTTAATGGAATATATACTGCATTATTCACACAAATAAAACTACAATTCCAAACATCATGATATCATTTTGGATACATTGAGTGAGAATAATTTATATGTTATTCTCCCAAAGATCCACCTATAGATGGATAATAATCACTTCATATGTCATATTATCTCCATGAAAAGGGTATTGATTGAACTAGACATGGTTACAACTATATTTTCTTGGGAGTGTCCCTTGAACATCATTGAAATTTAGTGTTTCATGGTGATGTATTGATATTACATATGATTCATAGAAGAATTATCATACAATGAATTTCCACTTCTAGGCTTGACTAATAAGGATGTGATGTTTTTATGGGCATATACCTATGAGACACCCTTTCAGAAGCTAAATGGGATATTGAATTCAACACTAGTATATATTTAATAAAATCTAAGAAGTAGATACACTATGTATTTTGATTCATTAGGTATCGAGCTAGGAGAAGATATGATGCAAATAGATAGATTTATAGGGTACATGTCTCATCAGTTGAGGTTGGATGATAGGAATTTCATGATTCAAGATCTTGATTTAGTTATAGTTGTTCATAATTTGTGATATTAGTGGAATTAGTTACTATGTGGTCATTTTGTGGTGTAAACCTACCACAAAATCCCCTAATACATGTTTATATATTGTGATATAAATCTATGGAAATGGTGGGTGGTGGAGTGCCTATAGGATGTAGACATTGATATTGAATATACAACTGTAAAAATAAATGTAGTGGCCTATACACTGATCGGGAGTACTCTAATAAATACAGTTTTCTATACTAGTAGTGAGTAGTAACTTTTGACCCTATATTCAGATATTCACTTGGAGGTAGAGGATAGGAATGGCTAGGATTTTTAGTCATCCTTAGTTGTGAAGTCTACCTTTCTTGTTAGAGTTAGGATAATGAAGTAATTAGATTAAAAAGGAATAGTTCTATGGTAATGGGTGGTTGGTGATTAGCCACCTCTTGGTTGGAATGTGAGTGTGGATGAGATCATATGTAAACATGATTTCATTTGGCTTCCTAAAAACATATGTGATGTTCTGATTCTGTAGTTTTTTGTCTTATATTGGGTAGTGTATCTTGATGTCAAAAAGATGTATCATTATTTAAATTTACAGTATTGGTTGCCAATAATTAAAGATGATGTATCAAGTTTGGTAATTTGGTGTTCTACCTTTGAGAAGGTTAAGGTAGATCATCAATAACTAGATGGTTTTATACATCTATTATCTCTTCCAGATTGAAAATGGGATTATTTTTATATGTATTTCATGAGAAAATTGTTGAGGTTTCCTAGATGAGTGTTTTAGTGTGGCTTATTATGGATATGGTCATAAGTGTTTCTTATTTCCTATATATCAGGGAGTCCATCATATTATATGTGCATATGAGGTTGTTTGTCAATGAGATAGTGCAGATTCATGGGGTCCCTCATAATGTCCTTTCATACAGGGACACCTATATTAAATTTCATTTATAGATGATTTTGTAGAGTGTTTTTGAAACAATGTTTCTTCTAAGAATGAAATATAACCCATAGACTGATGGCTAGTCATAGCGCACGATTCATGATCATCAAAAAAATATAGTGCATGCATCCTGGAATTTTGGGGATCTTAGGAGAGGCATATACCCCATCTTGAGTTTTCCTACATTAATAAATTTCATGTGACTATATATATGGAACCATATTATGATATTTTATGGTTTTCCATGTCTATCATCCATTTACATGTAAGATTTAGGTGATTCTGCTTTACTCAAACATCATCTCATTCAGGAGACTTCAAGGAAAGACTTATTTATTCAGATGGGTATAACTACTATATAGTCGAGGATTAAATTTTATGCTCATCCCCATTGAGGAACTCTAATGTTTGAGTTAAGGTATCAGGACTTTTTACATCTCACACTGAGTTTGGGATAAAGATTAATTATGAGACATGGAATACTTTCCCAATGATATGTTAGTGCAATAAAAATTATGAAGAGGTTTAGGTGATTAGCCTATCAATTAAAGTTTCCATAGTGTTACTAGGATATGAATGATATAATCCACGTATCTCATCTTCACCGCAATCACTTAGAAAATCCTCACACACTTTACCCAGATTAGTTGGAGTAAAAAATAGATGATTCCTTTTGAGTATCATCTTATAAGTGTTGCTAATATGTGGGGAAATGATCTGTAAGGTATTTTTTTCCTCTAGTATTGGTGATATGGGAGCACAAACCATTATTTTATAGGACATGAGAGTGGGGTCTGATGTACATGATTTGTGGCTGGTGTTATTCTTAAGAAATTCATGACCACCACTTGAAGGGACATTTAGGTATGAGATCATATAAGGGGTAATATAGTATGATTTAGTGGTTTCATGAGATATGAACCTTTTTTCAGAAGAAATATTGTTTTAGTTCTAATGTGAATTCTCATTGAGATTAAACGTGTTTTAGGCGTGAAAGGATCATTTTTAGATCCTAAAGACAGACTTTTTGGGGAAACATAAAGGTCTCATGGTTAGTGGAAACCACACAGGGCTGGTCGTATGGTTATTAATTACTATGTATGGATGCAAATGTGGTGTAGGAGGCCACACAGTTTGCAAAAACCATGATTATTGGGTCTCACACATGTGTGTAGAAATTTAAATTTTTATCATATCAAAATTTTTATGTTTTCACATTGATTCCCAAATCATTCACATAAACAATGTGAGGTTCCCCCTGAAGAATTGAATGGAACAAAATTGGAAAATGATTTGGAACAATGTGCTTCCAAACCATGTGACTTTTATAAAAAATGAGAAATGAAATAGATACCCTTAAAACACCTAAATACCTAAATTCACATAATCCTTTGCTTAGTTGGAAATATTCTTTCATTTTGGAGCCCCTTTTCGGGAAACTAAGAAGGATTTTCCCCATGGCCATTCATCCAAACTCTGAGTGTAACACTACCAGCCAAGTTGGATTCAATCTAGTATGTTATTTGATCAACTTCTTCCATTCATTATTCGATATACTATCACTAGAGTTATTTAGGTACAAGTAAATATGATATATTTTTAGGTTCTTCACCATACCTTCATTATTCTATTCATATAGAATGAATCAAATATTTATACAAGATGAATTACATACTACGAACCTGTGGTAGGTGGTCTATGTGTTTCCCTTATGATATAGTTTTTATAGTCCTATCTTCTTTTGTGACGCACACCTACATTTGGAATGGTCCTAAAAAATGAATTGAAGTTTTCAATTAAATGTAATGGGACCTATTAGGGATTCCCTCTAGTTCTATTTAGATTGATGGTGGTTTTTTCACCGCCCTATTAAAATAATAGTGCGTGCCTTTGTATTGTTTATATTTTCATTCCACCCTTGGGGGCTGTGTGAGCATTCATATTTTGAGGAGACCATATAAATTAATTTCAATTGAATTAAATTTAGGAGATATTTGATGCCTTTAATTCCATGTGTTAACATGAATTCATTTGTTTAAACATATTAAGTGAAAAATTTTATATGAGACATTTGAGCTCATGGAATGTAACTGAACATGAAATTATTTTTGAAACAAAATGATGAGATGAAATTGTAGTGGATTATTTGGTGGGTATACCAAGGATCCTGATTACTTAGATACCATGGATGTTTCTCCAATGGGTCTTGTTTAAGGTAGTGGAATCCCTGGGGATGTTTCCTCTTTTGATTTTGATTATGTAGGATCTCTCTCACCATGATACCTAATGGAACTGGCATTCTTTGAATCACAATAGAAATTATTTGTTTACATGAAACATGTACTCCAACAGTGACATTACTGAGTTTCCCTCAATATTTTTCCAAGGACTCGATGTAGATGCTTTTCTCTTCTATAAATAGGTTTTGACCCATTATGGTCAGACACTTGGGTTTATATGATGTGGCCATGATGAATGAATTATAAACATGGATTACATGTAAAGGATTTTTTGGATGTTTCAACATGATGTAAAATTGGCCTTGGTGTGATTATAATATTATAGTGATTTGACATGAATAAATTGAACTTTGTATTTCTATTTTTACTACTACTATTGTTTATGGGATCGTGAATGTTAATTCAATGGAGTCAGGTTTAGCTCGACATTATCACATTATAGTTATGAACTTGTAGATGGTAATTTCAATTGTATTACTACTATACCTACTACCTACATTCACACTATTTGTAATAAATAAAAATTAATTTTTATAAACACCATTGGTGGTGGCCTACTGATTGTTATCTCACACCTTGATTAGGCCATCATTGGGAACCTGACTAACCTTTTAGATGATAGTATAGACCAGGCAATTAACCCATTGTATGATTCTTAAATGTATTATTTTAGAAGGGAAGGAGACCACAAGACATAGATTGGATCATAATGATATATAGAAATCAAATTTTTTTGTATTTTCATGATTTTTGTTTAATTTATTGTTCTGATTCATATATATATATATATATATATTTCTACATTTTAGAGACCTAACATGCCATGTCATTTATATAGAATATTGCCTTTGGAATTTTCTGTTACTTTTATCATTGGATGTTCATCTTATATATGTTTTTTAGTTATTATATCTTCTTCTCTAATGGATTGATATGTTTACTATCATTTGTTGAAAATTTAAATTGAGGGAATATTATCACCACATACACTCCATAGGGCCACAATTCCAGTTTGATTCCACTATCATATGGGGAAGTGCGCTTGAGGCCATATGACCCACCAGCTCCGGAAACCGTTTAGTGTCATTTAGGTTGGGATGTAATAGGATGGGACCCTCATATTTTATAAATATATAGAGTATGTTCTCCCATATACTAGATATGGTGAATGTCCTTTGTATATTAAGTTTCACGCACTTATCATCAAGCTTTGATATGGAATGGGTCCTCCAATTTAGTTTTGGTTCCGATAAATGTGGAGCACATTGGTGAGGTAAAAAACCATCCAATAATATTCGTATTAGTTTGATCATGATGTTGGGCATCAGAGAAGGACCATTATATCAATAGGGTATCTCATCGATGATTTCTGGGATATAGAGTTAATGATCCCATTTTTATCTATATTTGGCCTTCATGTTGTGCATATATGAGATATTATTATTATATATGTCATGTTTACAGTTATTTTATCATATAATTATTGACTTTCTGTCATGGTGAATAGATGAAAACTCTATCATGATGATGTTTATTTATTGAATTTGGGGAGTTTTACTAGGTATACATATACTCACACATGTATTGGAAATTACCAAATTGTTTGAGTGTTATGAAATTGAAATAAAGATTACATATGACTACGGTAGACATGGTTTTAGTGGATCTTATCCATACATAGTGAAACATACCATGTCTAGAGGAAAAAATATGGGATCTCCAGCCAGGATCTTTGCTTCCCTAATCTTTATTGTTATTGAGAGTTTAGGTTTCCCATTAAATTTCTAGTTGTGTTTTTATTTCCCCCTTTTTCATTTGTATTATGATTCAATACTATGATATATGTATTTAATACAGTTTTTTCCTTTCATAGATTACACCCAATATGATTCCATTCATTTTTATACATCTAATTTATTACATGGATCTAGTTTTGTGTGAGTGTATGTAAGTATCAAGGCAGTGGAATCATGTTTTAGTATTTCTTACATGATAGTTGTTTCCATACCCAAGCCTATTTTATATAGTCTTGTGTTCTTCGAAATCATCATACGATCAGAAAGGTAGGCCCCAGTGGGCCACATCATGAAAAATTTCATCATAAATAAATCATTAACCATATGTCCATGTTTTATAATTGTGGCTTCAACATTAGTATTTAAAAATTTCTTTTGTCATTGTTTACTATCAAGAACATAAAATTTAAATGGGTCAAGCATCAACACCTATTTCAAAAAGTATCTTAATAACATAAACTTATTTCTAATAAAAGAACATTAAAATAAAATCATTTACCATAGTAAATCAATCTCATCGACTTGTTTACCATATCAGATTATGAAAATAAACTTGTTAGACATAACGGATTAATCAAATTGACTTGTTTCACATAATAACATAATGATATATAATACATTAACCAATTCATTAGAGGTCTATAAAATTTTATTACCACCCATAAAAAATGATAACCAAACATATGTGAGATATTATATAATAGAAAATTAATCAAATCATCATATCATTACTCATGAAAATATATAAGGATTTTTAAAAATAGCATTATTATATCATAGCATAACACTTGAAAAAACAAATGGGTTTCACAATCATCTCTAAAGCAAAATTATAAGCTATATAAAAAACATATATGTACGGTACCCTTGGATCATATACCCAGTAAAACACAATTGACACAAAACGTTTATTCTATTGATGAATTTAAATTCTATGCAAATATCATTAAAATGTTATTGTGGAAGATACCATTTCCCATTGTAAACATTTCACTATGCTATTAAAATTTCCTAAATATTAACAAAAACATGTTCATTGATAATTAAATTTTAAACGTGAAGAGGAATAATTTTATAATTGAGATGTAATGAGGATTGAAAATACAGCCAAATCCTTACACATTTAAATAATTATTCAATTCTTGTTTTTGTTAATAAGTAAAATGTTCGTTGTTCATAAAATTAAAATAAAATATTAAATTGAAAAAAATATTAACATTAAAATAAGGGTAAATATTAATTAAAATAATCATTTTATAATAGTAAATACAATATTTAAAACATTTTTAGAAAATAGTGACCTGTAATAGAAAATATCTTTGACAGAAGTGTGAATGAAATTCATTTTTCACTAAGAAATATAATTTCAGTGCCATGAATACATAGATAATGTAAATGAAATGGATAGATAAGTTGACAATAAATATATATAAGGGAAAAATTAATGAGTTTCGTGAGATATATACCCTAATATTTCATCTTTCTAGACATGATCATGAACAATCCCAAAAAACAATGAGGTTGTAACATAAAACACTAAACATTGGGTTAATGCTTGAATTACTAAAACCATAAATGAAATAAAAATAAATGGACATGAAAATAACAATAATTATCATAATAAAAATAACAAAATAAAAATAATGTGTAGAATATATTACTCATAAAAGAAAAAAGTTGGGAATTTGTTATTTTTCTCAGAGAAATAAAATTCAAATGAAAATCCCTGACCTAAAGTATCAAATGTTTTCATATGCATTCAAAAAACCATTATAATTAATATAGATTTATTATATAAATATTCTATAAATATAAAAATAAATATAATATAATATATTTATATAACCATTTCCACCAATTTATTAATTAATCAATGATAAAATCATCATTTTGAGTAATAATTATTTCATTTTTCACATATGATTTTTTTCAGTTGATATAGTCCTTCATCCTTAATTAGCATTCAATCATATATACATTGTTAATATTGATATAAATATATATATATATACATTATTTTTATATTTAAATCTATTCATAAATTTTATAAATGGAAAAATGAATTACATAGTTTAAAGATATTATAGGTCATACGTACACAAAAAATATGTAACATGATTTTGAAAAAAGGAACAAAATAAACATAAATAACATATATCCATTATAGAATAATATTTATTTATTATATACCATATATTTATTTTCATTATTGAAACCATTAATACCAAGCATATTAAAAAAATTTAAAAATGAATAACATTATTCCATTAAGGCAGTTGTCCACAAGTACACATGAGCATTGTTGTTATTTTCAATTGAATTGGAAGGTAAGAATGTGTATATGAAATTATAATTATTGAAGTATAATTATTTAAGTAACACCACATATAAAAATTAAATCCACCATTAAATCCATCATTGAGAGGAAATAAATTAATTGGAATTGTGTCAGTCCATGAGATGGTAGTCCACCATACAAACGATTGATGATTTTATTTCTCATTTAATGAAGGTGATGGATATGGTTTATTAAATTAAAATATTAACATCTCAATATATGGATGATACTACAGTTTCATTTAATATTATTTAGAGAATATTTTAATTATATTGGAGATGATATAAAATATAGATATTCAATTAAGAATGATAACTCTTATTCAAACAACATATTTTGCATGTCATCAAAAGCCTTCTTAGGAGAATTTTTTAATAAAATAAAAGGCCACTAAAATTTTGGTGGGGAATAATGTAATATATTTTCTAAGAGAAATGATGAACCAAAAGTCATTTAATATATTAAGAGTTTTAGAGAGTGAGTTCCCTTTTATAACTGGGGGAGAGTACATATATGTAATTCTCCAAAAAAATGCATACCCATGTTTTACACATGACACCAGGGTCTCAAATAGACAATTATATAATTTTTGTTATTATAAGGTATATATATATCCGCAAATAATGAATTGGACACCTTTTTAGGCCATTTTAACCATTATCATTTAAAATTAACATCTAGTAAATCTGCTTTATTCATAACCACAATAATTATTTTTTATTATTTTTTATATTCAATACAAGAAAAAATGGTGTTAAACTATCCATATAATATTAAGTTTTATTTATTGAAATATTTAATCAAATTAATATTATTATATTACAAAAAGTTGTTGAATAAAATTTAAAATTAAACTCATAGGAGTGATGTACAAATAGTGTTCTAATGGAAATATTTTTGTAAGTTTAAAAAATATTATATTAAAATTGAACATAAAATTGATTAAATATAACTAAATAGGATTAGTAACAATATAATTGAACAAATTAAACTTTTAAATCTTGTTTTTAAAAAATATTAACATTGTTAATTATTTATAAAATGAAAAATATGTATCCCATAAATGTAATTATGTTAAATACCTTTCAAAGAAAATTATTCATTCTAGAAAAATCAAAGAAATCACCCTAAGATAAATCTGAAATGATCATATAAATAAGTATCCTCATTTTGGACAGTAAAATATAATAAATTAATATTAATTTTTTTTATAAATTTCATATGAAATGTAATAAAAATATTTTTCAAAAAAACAATATTTTTGAGTCATGAAATTACTTTACTAAAAATTGATTTATTATTTTAAAATAAATTATCATTATATAAAGATTTTTAAAATAATATTCAAACATCTCTAATCCAATTCATACAACTAATTTTAATGTTACAGTTATAATGTTACTATTGGTATAGTATAATGTGGTTTAATTTAAATACTATGGGGTAAGTAGAATAAGATATCATTGAAAATAAATTTATATGTTAAAATACTTCATAAAATATTAGTTTTTTATATTCTACCCCTATAAATAATTTTTTTTATTAAAAAATATAGCATTTTATTGGAAATAATGTGTTTGAAAATGAAAAAATATAGTATAAAAACATAGATAATAAAATGGTTGATAACACATTTTCATCAAAATTGGGTAATGAAATATAAATATCAACTTCAATAACATTGAACATGGTTTCCAATATGATAATATTAGTGGGATGTGAAAATACTGGAAAATAATAATTATTTAATACCCAAATAATGATAAAGTTTGATATATATGATATATCACATTAATGTGTATTATCATGAGAATATGAATTCCTCCAAAATCCTAAACCACATAGGAGTGAAAAAGAACATGGAATCATCAGAAATGAAGGAAATATGATTAAAAAATTATTAATTTATCTATTTTATCAAGATGTGAGATTATTTTTATATAAGATAGAGATTAAATGAAAATATAAATAAATGAAAAAAAAAATTATTTCATTTGTACAATATCAATATTTTGTTTTTCATCGATAAAATTCCACTTCATTTCATCCTCCATGAAATTAACATTAAAGATGACCTTTTGTATGACATGAACACTTAAAATAACTACAAAAAGATCCCAAAATACAAAAACTAAACATAATATATATTCCTTATATATGTATGCAATATCCAAAACCAAAATGGTTATCATAAAGTAATTATAAAAATGAATAAAATGTTGTTTGAATAAATAAAACATTAATCACTAATTCCGTAATAACAAAACAATATAATCATTATAGATCATTAGATAAATATATCACCGTAAAAATCATTAAAATACAACAAACAATGATTGAATCCTAATGATTAAATTGATTTTATCCCAAATTCACCAAATTTTAATTTATCATTTATTTCAAAATAAAGTCAATCACTCTTAATATATAATATAAAATGTACACAATCTCTATTATTTCCAATCATTTTCATAACTAACATGAATCACCATAAATCCGTAATTATATTTTTCATTATTCTAAAATAATATTAAAAAATTATTCCTAAAATGAAATACCATAATGTTATGTTTACATTAGTCATATAAGATAATCAAAATAATAATTTTTCTCCAAAATAACATTAATTATTGAATTATATTCCAATCCAATGGTTATCTCTATGTTTAAATCTATATTCATAAACATATTTTTTATTTCTCTCTATTTATGTAAAAAAAAAATACTGACCAAGAAATAACATAGGCCAATTGTTAGCATTGCACCCTTTTCACCCTTAAATTAGTTTTTTAATCCACATGGACTTATCGAATGTGACAGTTAGTCATTTTTAATATAAATATATAATTCATGTTGAATCCAAAAAAATATAATGAAAATATTTCAAACAAACCATAATAAAAAATTTTCTTATAATCCTTTATGGTTGTTAATATATTTATCTTTTGAAAATATAATTATTCTAAAATAGTACTTCCTGTTGAACCTAAGGGTAATATATACATCAACCTAGTAGTTCTAACAACAAATTGTCCTTAATAACATTATAATACCATAACATAAAACCGTAAAAGTGTAGTATTTGACTTTCAAATGATAATAAACCATGATCTCATAAATCAATGATGGAATATGTAAAACATCTTTTATTCATAGACTAATACATATATGTTTCCAAAAATTATACAATCTGTATATGTTTAATGATTGTTATAACCAAAATATGATATATATATATATATATAATATGTCTTCAACATAGTAAAGAAAACCTAATATATAAAATCATCAATTATTCCACGTCATTCTTAAACCATTAACCAAGGTACATCATATTATTCCTTAATAGTTCATTAATATAAAATATGAATAATTTATTATGATTTATCACCCTTAATTTTACTATTCTTCTTACTTTTAGCCTAAAAAACAAAGTTAAAACATCCCAAAACTTCTATATGTCCTTAAATGTATCCATATCATTAGTAGTAAAACCATTACTCATTTATATATGTTGATTTATTTCTTTATAATTCCCCCTAGGAAATTCATTTTTATAAGTACTTAAATTTCCTCATTAAAAAAATTTATCCACCAATGATACCATAGAGAATTTTTTTTTTCATCCATCATGTTAGTGAAATTTTTTATTTTCCACAGAAATTATTATCATTTATTACATTATTTTAAAAAAATAAAAACATCATTCCATTCCATATAGACAATCACTTGAATAATTCTTCCGAAATTCTAAAAATTGAGTATGCTGAATCATCAATCCTCTATTGTGTGTATGAAACTCCATTATTGACTTATTAATTTTGTTAAAAAAAACTCAATAAATATAGGATTGTTAACCATATAATTATTTATCTAATTATGAATAATCACATGGTTTAGTATTAAAACTCACATTTAACAAGTTCTATCATAAGTATAATCATTCCCTTAACCAACACATTTATCATTAACATGATTATTTCAGCTTCCATCCATTAACTAAAACCAAAAAAGAATAATGTGACAAAAATAATCAGAGTGGGAAACCATGTGATTATAAAAATTATTTTACTACATGTTTAAATCATGAAAAATTATTTTTACTCTAATTCGCATTTGGATTAACCTATGTTATCCATTATAATCATAAATTAAAATCTTTCATGATAGTCTATAATGTGTTTATTTATTTCGAAAACATATCCCCTAAGTGTGTCAAACAATATGTAAAACTTATATTATTATCATTCACCATGTGATGATCATGTTCAAAAACAATGAATCACTTATTGTTTTATTCCCTCTAGGTAAAACTATACGAGATTCACCTCAAGATGTAGTGTTTTTATGTGGATGTAATATTATTAAATACATTTTCTCCTTCATTTATAAAAATTATAAGATATTTTCCAGTACGTTTAATTATCCCCAGGGTTTCAATAATGATTTATCAACATGGTTTTGAGTGGTTAAATAAAACTTTCTTCAATAACAAATATGTAAAACCCTCACCATAGTTATATATTAATATTCATATCAGAATGATCCACTCCATAATAATATGGTTTTAACCCCTATAGAAACATGGAACATAAAAAACTAGTTCATAGTTATCTAGATGATCTCCCATAAAAGTATTCATAATTATAACTAATATTTTACATTTAATACATATACCAATCATCATATATTATGTAATGGTAACATTTGAAATAATGAGTGCAAATTATCATTAAGGGTAAACTTGTGATATATCAATCTATAATCCTATGAAATAATAAGACAAGATCATGAATATACAATAAATATTGGAATCTCAATCATCCATTGATTGTAATTATTATTAAATTAATAAAAATTTATCATTTCATAAGACATGAATCATAAGGGAGGGAAATAATTATTAATCAAACATATATCATAATTTTCTGTAATAAATGTGTAAATCCATTATTAGTATTGAATTTGTTTCAACTATTAAGGTTGACATCCATTTCCATCAAATAATTAGATATTATGAATCAATGCTCGATTATTATATTGGACCAATCACATCAACATTTGTCCCATTAGAGATCACGAACATTGACCTGTTTCATATAAAGGATCAATCACATTGACTTCATTCCCCTAATCATCTCCTCAGATTTACAACATTAGATAATTAATTGGAGTGATATAAAATTATGAGCGCACATATCCCATAATAAAATACATACCTATTTTTTTTGAAAAATCATTAATAATTCTTCATATAATCATAAGGAAACATGTGTAATGAAATCAGGTTTCATCAATATTAGATTAATCAATCATAGCTAAAACCATAGAAAAATAAATTGGTTTCATGCACATCTCATCATTATAATAATAATCCATCTATTTAAATAATAATGATGGTACCATTGGTTCATATACCCTTTAAAACATAATAATAAAAAAATTTGTTTTCATTGATGAAATGAAAATCAATAAAAGGATCATTAAAAAATCATGAGAAAAATATCATTTCCTATTTGGAATTATTTCTTTTAAATAAAAAATTTCCCCTATATTATTGAAGAAAAAATTATTTGAAAATAACAATGGAAAATATATACTATTCATAAAATAATTGAGTGGTAATGGATGTGTGAATTACCACCCATTCATAACAATTTTGAACATGTATTAATTTTATAATTTTATTAAAAATCCAAAATTTACTCATTGAAAAATAAAATAGAAACAGATTCATTTTGAAACATTTTTTAAAATTTCAAAAAACGAAAAAAATAGAATCTCTGAAAAAATGGTGAATATTAAAAAAAATTATTGAATCATTTTTACGAATCATTGACATTAAAAGGATATTATTTTCAATAGAATTGAGAAATAAAGTCATTTTTAATTATAAAATATTCTATTAGTTACATGAGTATAGAAAGAGATAAAGATATAATGGAGACTTGATAATTTTATAGAAGTACTGAAAAGATAATATAATTTATGAGTTCATTGTGGGGTATGTTATAACATTTCACCACAGTAAACTTAATCATAACCCATCCTGATAACAAATGGGTTTGCAATATAGAAGCCTTACCTCATTTTTAATTTTTGAATAACAAAAATCAAAAAAGAAATAACCGCTTCATGGATATATAAAAACACATAATATTTATAAGAATCATCACAAAATATATTCATTGGAATATTATACCCCACATAAATAAATCAAGTGTTTAATATGGTGTGTCTCCCACAAAAATAAAAGAGTGAAGAAAATCCATTACATAAATTATTAAAATTCAACGTATATGTTCAAAACTAGTCTATAATAAATATATGAATATTATAAATATATTTTAGAACCATTGTAATAAATATCATATATTATTTACTTATAACATTTTACCATTTTTTTACTAACAATTGATTGCTAAAATCACTTTTTATAGGGATAACAATATAGTTTTCCATGTAAGTATTTTTCTATAATTTAGGTCCCAATACATAGATATTGGATAGATATTCTACATTATGTTTACAATTAAATAAATCTAACATATTATAAATATATATATATTTATATATATTTATATTCATAAATTTTGTAGATGGAAAAAGGAATTTCACTGTTCATGGAGACAGTTGGTCATACGTACGCATGAAAAGTGATTCCATATTTTGATGGATTGAATAAACGAATGAAAATAATATATCACGTTTAATGAATAAGTGTTTTTCATTGATATCATATATATTCATTATATATATACATCATATCAATCATGATAAAATATGCTGATAACAAAATCAAATTGATTTGTGGGGATGGTAGTCCACATGTATACATGAGCGACATTATCATTTTCAAAAAAATTGGCAGGTCAGAAGGTAAATGTGATATAATAATTTAAGGGATACAAAAACATATTAAATATAATTTATAATGATTAAATAAATCATTATCTCCATCTGTGAGAGGTAGTGATAAAAAAATTAATTAAATCGACTCGCATGGTGGTAGTCCGCTGTGAACAAGATCAATGGATTTCTTTCCAATTTAGTAGAGGAGGAAATATATGGGTTATGACACCAACATAATAACATATTATAATATCTAATATAATATTTTACAAATTTCGTTATATTTTGGTAAAATTTAAAAGTGAATTACGAAGAAATAAATTCAAGATTATCGGTTATGAATGATACGCATTCTTTGGATAACCTCATTAAGATAGAAAAAAAAGACGTCATTGGAGGATTTAAAAATATAAAAAATATCATTTATTATTTAGATAGGGAAATAATTGTTTTATTTTAATAGGTATTTTATAAACGTAATGGATTTGAATATGGGAAGATGATAGGGGAACGATTTCCCTTTAAAAAGTTGGAGATATGACACACATTAATTTATTAAAAAGAAAATGATATGAACTCATTTTACACGATATAGTATCCTATAAAATGAATCATAACATAAAAATAGATTATTTAAGGATGATTTATAAATAGAAATTTATATTTTGACTAGTATTTTGGTCATTCTAATGCTTATCATTATCATTTAACCATAGGTAAACTTGTTTTAACCATAATCACATTAAATAATTTTTAATATTTTTACAATTCGATATGAATCAAAAAATTCATTATTATAAATTATTATTTATTAATATTAAAACATTTAATCAATTTTACCAAATTCCATTCAGGGACATAGTATAATTTTTTTTAATATTAAACCTGTATATGCGACGAAAAGCAATTTTTCAAAGGAAATGTTTTCTTCAAATAAAACATTTTTTTAATAATATATAAGATAATATTAATTTAAATGAAAATTTTTTATTTATAATTTTATTGTGGAACTAATTTTAATATTGAATCAATATAAAAACACTATTTAAATTTTTAGAATCATTAAATGAAATGTCAGTTTATAATTAAAATTAATATAATTCACTATTCCTTGAAAAAATAATCCTTTCAGTAAAGTACAAAAAAAATAACCCTAAGAAAAAAATTTCATGTGGAATTAAAAAATAAAAAATAAATATTTCAATAAATGTTCTTAAATATATATAAATTAAATATATATTCTCCAAAAAGTAAACAATACATTTTTTAAATTTATTTGGAAACATTTAATGTGGTATTTAAAAATTTATTTCTTTTTTATCTATATATTTTCATCATCTAAAACATATAGGAATTATTTTTTAAAATTATATATTAATATTATTATGTTTATTTTTAATGTAGAGTTTATCAGTATAAAATAAACAAATCTCATGGTTCCTTTCAAATTAATGTTGTATATAACATAAGCAATAGAATAAATATAATTTAATATAAAACTAATGTTTTATAAAATATAATGGTTTTTGAAAAAACAATTATATTAATATGTAACACTATTTAGGATTTATTTTTATATATGATTGAGGGTGAGGTACCTTAGAGTATAGGATATGTGAATTACAATATGGAATATTTATTTTTCTTCAAATCTAAAAAATCATGGATTAAGGAATATATAGGAATAAAACACCTTATGTTATATAATCCTTATTTTTGTATAATAATGATTAATAAAAAAATTTCAAAACACATAGTAAATATTAAATTCCTTACATGTTAATATTTGGCCAAACAATATTTTTTCAGATGAAACTATTTACCTCAATGTAGAATAATGATATTCTATGAGTTTAAAATATATGGAGAAGTATGATTCAATTAGGAATATGATTTTGGAATGAAATAAAATATTTACAATTCATATAAAAATTTCTGTTGAGAATGAAATTTCAAAATTACCATTGAACTTTTTTGAAGTCATTAATGTGTTAGATATATATTTTTTGAAATAATTCCCCACAAAATTTTTTCATATAACACTATATGTATTGAATATTATTCCATGTTGTTAAATTTGAATATTAAAAAATTGAGAAGGAGGGTAAATTTGTTGTGTCTGTTATGATTGTAATAAGAAAGAGGAAAAATATTGTCACTCTAGTGCAACCAAGGATAAGAATCAAATAACATATGTTTGAGGTTATTACTCTATGAAATTTAGTAAATCTATTATATAAAAGGATTATTCATATTTGAAAAATATAATGGTCATAAGATCCTCTATTTTTAAAATAATAAAATTTAAAAATTTTATCTATGGGAGAGGTGTTAAGAAAATGAATGGTTTTTTTTGAGCTGTAGTTTCATCTACTTGAGGATTTCAATGAATGTTTTGATAAATTGGACAACAATATTCCATTTAAGAGATTGGTAATACAAAATATGTGTACCAATATCTCTTTTATATTATAGGATATGTGTATAATATTCTACGAAACCATTTTTAGATATCAATGATTAATGACCGAAGATGTATTAAAGATGGGATTTCTTTAAAACACTTTAATAACTATCTTATTTACAAATGAGTATAAAATTGTAAAAATACATAATAATATCACTAAATAATATAGAATATGTAATATCATGAGTGTTCTTGAGACATGGATGATATGATTTCATCAAAGTAAGACTAAAAATAAACAATCTCAAAAAGTAATGAGATTGTCTCAATATACATTTATATCTTGTTATCATCGAATCGTACTCACACTTTAAGGAAATTAAATTAAATAATTCATAAAATACAAATAAAATTATGACATTAACTATATAATATATTAAATTTATTTTTATACACCTTATAAAATATTATAATTGCATAAAAACATTAATAAAAAATATGGTAATATGAATCATATTTTTTTTACCAATTTGGTACCTTTCGAAACCTAAAAACATGAAATAAGTATTAGAAAAATTATATTTTAATACCCAAAAATTTAATTATATTATTGTTATAATAAAATTAGGGGCAGTAATACACCACACAGAAGGAAAGAGTAATGAACGTTACGTGTATCTCACTGAAATTAAAAGTGAGATGAAATTCCATTTACCTTTTATCATGACTCTCTTTATACTCGTACAAGCTTCCCGTATAACAAATATAAATTTATTATAAATATTTTAAATAATCATATTCGAAAATATATTACCAAATATGTTTTTATTCTGACCATACGTTACCTAGTTGTTAATGATGACATTTTAAAGATTTATTTCAGATAATATTTGCTTAATTTTTCGAATGTGTCTTAATTTCTTATATCACATGTCCTTACCATTATATCATTATTTATTAATGTAAATAAAAATATAAAAACCATATATATCTATTATATGTATATTAAAATAATTTATAGAATAAAGAAGATCAAAATTGAAGACACCGTTCATGGAGATGGTAAGTCGTACATACACATGAACATTGTTTTCATTTTAATTGTAATATTAAATGAAAGTATCTAAACCAAATATGTATATATATATATATATGTACCATTATTAAATTATCATTATTAATCATATATGTTCACTGAACCCATCTTTAAAACATTCCATGTGGTGTGTGAATGAATCACATCGCATTTAGGGGGTGGTAATAATACCTTCCTCAAACAAGATTATCATGTTAAAACCAAATGGAACATAAAAATTTGGTTGTTTTAAAATTAATATAGAAGAATAAAGTTATAATAAATATAATATATAAAATATATAAAATGATTTTCCATGATAATGGATATCATGATTGGTAGTAATAGAGAAATGAACAATCATTGTTTCTTGAGGCAGAAGTTCACCATACACAAAAAAGAATGTTAAACATCAATTTGATGGAGGTGTGTGTATGTTTAGGTCTAAAAATTTTCATAAAAATATAAAATTATTTGTATTATAATGGTTTAAACACTCAATAATTGAATATAGTGAGTGGATTAGGTGAATAATGAAATCAAATTAAAGGGTCTTGAGAGAAGACGTTACTTCTAAATCAGGTAACTTCTTTTCAATTGTGCCAAAATACTTCTTCCAGAGGATTAAGGAAAAAAGAAAGCATTAAAGGTATAAGAGATTATTGTTGGTACGTGTATTGGGAAGGTATTTTTCTATTATAATAGGTATCAATGTTATGATGAATGGGTAGTGGTGGTGGCCTTTTATTGGTAAGGAAAAAGAATCACTTTGAATTTTTAGAAAGAAGTAAGGTGTGAAAATATTCATTCCTAAAAAAAATTCATACCAAACAAAAAAAATTAAAAATTCAATGTTTAGGGAAGTAATATTGACATAAAAATGTTTTTGTTAATGACTCTAGGACTTTTGGTTCTTAAATGTATGTTTTAGTACATTAATAACCTATTGTTTCTCATAACCGATTAATTTAATTTTAGTCATTTTCAGTCATATTTTTGGTCAAAAAAAAATTATACCTTTTCAGATATTTTATATTTTTCTCATACAAAAAAATGATTCCATTTTTATAAATTATTATAAAAAAATTGGTAGAAATTAATTTAATACTAATCTGGCTCACCAAATGACATTGTGGCTTTTTCAATTAAAAACGACCAAAAGATTGCATGGTTTTTATTTCCAATTTCAATGTAAAATTTGTTATAATGACCTAAATTGGGTTAAACGGTAAAATTTTTATCTAACTAAACTATTAAAGAAAATAAAAATATATTTCAATATTATCAGTAAATTAAAATAAAAATTATTTTTGAATTAAAATTCATTATTTTTATCTATATATTAAAAGATGAAATCTTACTTAGAAATTGAAAAAATATTATCCTAAAAGATTATTTTTGTATATGATATAATTATTAGGTTTATTTTTACATAATAAATTTATTAATGTTACAAAAATTAGATTTAAAAAGGGTTCTCCCTTATATGTTGGTAAAAATTGCCTTAATAATAATATAGTTTTTTAAGCATAAAATTGTGTCTGTTCTTATCTGATGTCTATAAAATATATAGGATGAATATAAATTTTTATAATATATAATATATTCATTACCTTAATTTCATTTTACAATTTTAATTAACTAGTTTATAATACATCTGTGACTATAATAATACTTTCCACTAGATTCAATCAGATTTCATACTAATTTGTAATTAATTATTAACCTATGAAGTCATATTATATTTGTGTAAACCAATATTTTCATAATTTATATAATAATATTTATATTCATAAAGTTAAGGGATCTATTATATTACATTATAATAATAATTATATTAATATATTAAAGTTAGTTTACCCTTTGTCTTGCATGTTATGCAAGCCATCTCAGAAGGTCTATCCTGCATGTAAGGTATGCTAAATCGATTTCTCATGTAACGTATGCCGAGTTAGTGTTTCATATAGTTCAAACGATGTTTTTGTTTTGGGAATGTAATGTTTTACGTGGTGTTTGAAAATATATATTTACATTTATTTAATAAAAGAAATATTTTCAGTGTCTTGTGAAACGGTTAATATAATATAATAAATTAATTTGAAATGAAATATTTCAAAAAATCTAAGGATGTTACACTATTGGATGAGATCATATCATTTAAATTTTTTACAAAATATTAATTATATTATAGAAAAATTAACCTATGTATTATTATCATAACTTTAAATCTTCTATGTCATTTAATCACTATTTAAAATATACGAAAGAAATTTCATGATTCAAATATGACAGAACAAATTTGTAATTTCTTTTATTAACAATTTTTATTGTGTTTTAGTTTTATTTTATCTTCAAAAAAGTTGACAATACATAAATAATTTTTTTGGGAAATATGCCTTTTCAAAACTATTGTATGTACACATATTAACATAATATAAATGAATAAGCAAATGAAATTCATTATCTATTCAAAAATTTTAAAATTCATGGAATGAATAAAAAATTATCACTATCATTACATGAAATTGTGGGTATTTATTAAATTACATTTATTAAATTAATATTGAACATTGGAAGTGTTATTCAAAAGAAAAATATTTTTTGACTAATAAGATATATTTTCGAATAAAAAGTATTTTATCCAACTCAAATGACCAATCATTTCGGATTAAGTGATTGTACTAATATTTTATGTTATCATTTTTAAATTACACTTTTTAGTAAATGTATCCTTTGAACAATCATATTGTCTTATCATTTTAATTACCCCATTAAATAATAATTTATCATTTTAGAAAGAAGATTATAATGTAAAATTTTTAAAAATAGTGTTCTTTTGATGTTAATGGATTATCAATGTTTAATTCAAGCGAGGTAAAAATATTTTATAAGTAATCTTGTGGAGAGTATTATCATTCATGAAATTATTGATTGTTTAGTATATTATTATTGAGAATTGGATATCACACTATATTTCTAAATTCATTTATGATTATTTGTCAACATGAATTAATACAATTTATTGGGTTGGGACAGGAATCATCGAATGGTACATGAAATCAATGAATTTCAAATCTCACATAAATATCACTAAATTTTTATAGGGAATTTTCTTTGGGTTTTCAATGAGGATAACTATGTTGAGTACAAAATATAAATAATTTATTAGTCATTTTGTTGTAAAAACAAATCTTATTCACCCACTGTGTTTTTAACATCATCTCCATCAAAAAATCAACCACTGCAAATCCCTATGTTCCCTTACGTTAGATATAATTTATTAAATCAACACATAGAATCTATGGAGGAAAAACATTTTGATTCTTTTGAATACTCAGATAAAGTAAAATAATGTTTTAAATTCATATTTTTTATGTGGAATATTTTTTATAAATTATATATAAAGATAATCATTATTAAATTTTTTAAATTTATTTTAATTGAATATATTTGATTTAGAAAATTTAATCGAGAGTATGAAGGATCCATGATCTTATTTGAGAAATAAAAATTTATAATGGTTAAGACAATATTTATTTTCATTTAATTTTTCTTTGGATACACGTATTGTTTATAAACCTTTCATTGCAAGGATATAATTGTGGAATAATTGAAATTTTAAAATTTCTCATTATATTTTATTGATATTAGATTAAATTTCACCGTGTACTTGTTGTGTATTGTGTTCGTTTATCATGTAAAATTTATCCTTAAAATTAATTGATTTTTTATAGATTGATTTTTTTTGAAAATATTTAAAATTTACATCATAAGTTTTTCCAAAAAACTTATTGGGTAACATTTTATCATATATTTATTTATTTTTATGTTAAATAAGTTTGGGATTATAATAGATTGTTATTTAAAATATACAATAATGAGATAAAGGGAAATTATTTGTGTTATGTACTATTAAGAATCTATTGAGAAAACTGTATATGATTTTAATACACTATAAATGATGTAAATAGGTGAAGTGTTACATAATAATATATTGATGTCTTTAATTATTAGACAAAGAGAAACAATTTCTAGACATGTTTAATCAAAAATAAATTTAATTAAATAAACGACTATATTTTTTTCAAACATTTACAATGAAGAAAGATGTTTGGACATACAACAAAATATTAATAATGAATTTTAAAAATATCTTTATTAATAATTAGAATTTTATATAAAAAAATTAGATCTTATACAAGTATTAAAATTATTCACAGTATGATTCATAAAAATATTTTTTAAAAATTATTTATTTTATATCAAAAAAGAATTTTAATTTAATGAAACATAATTGAATATATTTAGTTTTCATTTTTTATAATCATTATAAAACATTCGAGAACATTGTATGGTTTAAGAACAATAACTACATATTTAAAAATTAATGATTCATTTTTTCATGACTTAATTGAAATAAATTTGTAAATTAAATATACATAATAAAATGTAATGTAGTATATATGTATAATAATAACATTATTATTAATAATATTAATAATATGAATGGTTGGATCATTTTGATGTCCTTTAAATATCACACCCGTGAAGAGTACTCATGAAAATGAAAAAACCTTAATATTATAATAGTTCATTTTAAAATAGATACAAAATAACCATGGGGGGAATAATGTTGAATGAATAGGGAAAGGAAAAATTTTGTATTTATATGAAGTATAAAACTCATTTTTCCACTAGAATCGTAAAACTAACTATTTGGAATAATAAACTATGTATTAATGGTATTATCTTAATTAATAGATTAGTAGTATAACAAATATAAAAGTAAAATTACATGCAAATGTTAATTCAAATGAATAAATTATGATTTTAAAAATAATATACTTCCATAAAATAAACATCCAAATTTTTAACTGTATGAATGAATAAGTGAATTTTTTATAATTATTATATTAACATAATTTATGAAAAGAAATATTATTTTAATAATTGAATATAACCATGATAAAAATTAAAAAGAATAAAATAAATTTCATTTTTGAAATCAGTATATCATAATTTCATAATGATTTTTTTGCAGTTTTTGGGAAAATAGAGATATTTAGATAATTTTAAAAATATATTTATAGAAAATATTTATTAATTACAATTTAATTTAGATGTAATAATTACATAATATATCATATAATGATTTCATATTTTAAAAACTATTTTAATAAGACAAATAATTCATCTAAAAATGAAATAAAAAATCCCTAGAATAAAAATAAATTTCAAATTAAAATTGTTAATGTATTACATTGAAAACCAATTCAATTTGAACATCTATCCATTAATATAAACTAATAAATATAATATATATACTGTATTAATTTTTTTTAAACATACTAATAGAATATTTTTCATAATTTCAATAACATCTCCCTTGATGTTTTTAAGATTTATATAAAAAATTATTAAAGTTTCTATAAAAATAACCATACTTTCATGTATATCATTGTTACGAACAAAAATTTTATCCAATTAGATTTCCTCTTGATCTAATTAAAGATATAAATATGTGTAATGGTTATATAACATACCAACATATTTTGTTTTATGTTTTTGTATTTTTAAAATATTGTTATGAATTATTATTGTTGCTAATATAGCCTTTGAATAGTGATCACATGATTTGTATAAATATGGGTCTTTAACAAATCCATTTTACTCAAAAAAGGTAGTGGTGGCCTCAAACAACAGATTTGATTCATAAAAATCCCAAATTTCAAAGCTCATAAAGATGTGGCGTCATTGGGTTTCACTCTTGTCCATGACCAAGCTGAGTTCAAACATGTTAATATTGAGCGGAACCAACTACATGAGAAGATGAAGTTAATAGAGTTTACCACCCGAGTGATTTTATCTGAGCCACCCCAAATGATTTTCACCATCGCAAACCATACACTTCGGTCCTATACAAGAGTTATAAAGGGTTATGTAACTAGACCCTAGTACTATTATAATGTACCTTTTATTAATACATAATAATGAATATACTTTCTTTTTATCTTTGTTACTTTGTAAAATGTTTTTAAATCACAAATAGTATTTTTAGTTAACATTCAATAAATAAATAATTTCTTATGAATTAATGTATTTTTGAAAAAAATGTTATTTTAATAAAATATTATTAGTAAATTAATTTTTATTAAATATAACCTATCGTATAATTTTTTTAATACAGTTTCAAATTTTAATATGGTTTGAAATCTGTTTTTGTCAAAACCCATGAATTTTTGATAAATGTCAGTTTTTATTTTAAATTTAAGAATTCACATATATAGAAACTTATTTAGATAAAATGAATATTTTTTTGAATCAGGATGTCGAAATTATAAAATTTTGAATTCTTCATATTTTTCTGCGACTGCCGAATTTTTGGGTAAAAAATAAATATCCTTTAAATATATAATGTGTTTTATGACTTCATAATGTCCAAATAGTGATGTAATAAAATACTATGAATAATATTCTCGGCCAGTATATGTTTTACTATTAAAATAATGTTGTTATATATTTGTTTGATTAATTTTACAATGCTTTTGTGGACCGTCCAAGACATATAAAACATTGTGTCTTTTTAAATTGTTTTTCTTGAATGTGTGAATCACATCCACATAAGCAACACTATTATTTTAATAATTTTGGATATTTTTCTTATAAAATATTGTTTTCCACTCCCCGTTTTCAACAACCATTGGAAAACCCATTTCTTGGATTGTGCTTTTGATTAGTTTAATTTGTGGTGTCTGAAACCTAAATAATTTTGAATTCCCCCTCTTTTCGTATTTAAAACCACCCAAGCTCCTAATTCCTGTTTAATCATAGAATTTTGAGTTCGTCCATACTCGTCCCTCCACTAACGAGAATCCTTTCATTGCACCCCAAGATCCCAATAATCCACTATCAAGCCCCTCCCAAGCCTTTGGGATCACACTTCCATGTACGGGTTTCCTTCCTTTCTCATTTTATCCATATTTTGTAATATTGTTGTTGCCTTTTATATTCAATTATAATTGTTGGGGTATGATTTAACACCTCCCATGTACTATCCTCTTTATTTTAGAATGACTATAGACCCCTATATCTGTCATCTATTCCTTCCATGTATACATGTTACCATGCTATGATTCCGTTAGAATTTTCTCTATCCTCATTTACATTCAAACAATTCTTTTGAATTATGAATATAAAATTCCATTAATCATTTTGGGACATGTATATATATATGACCCCCTTACTTCACATTTATTGTACATATGATGAGACACCCCATTCTCTCTCATCAATTGTTTTTATGTTTTCTTATGTAACGTTGTTATGCTGCTGAAATCATACCGCAATTTTTCAAGCCAAATTCATTGCGTAGTGAATACCATTCAAATTTATCTATCTAGGGTATTCACCTTTATGCATATTTACTTATTCAATGTATAATTTTCATTATGAATTCCACATTCTTTTATCATGGAATAAATGTTGTGTTTATTGAATCCTTGTTATATGATCCATGTGGCTCACATATGAATGAAATGATATCTTTATGAAGGGTGTGCCCTGATAGTGCTCCAGTACATTGGGTAAAGTATAGTATCATGATTCGTCACGTGAAATGATTGTTGAATCATTCTAATTCAACTATAATGAGGGTTTTCTCATGCTTCATGTACAACAAGTGTTTACTCATGCTCTATGTGCAATGAGCCTTGGATCATGCCAATTCCTTTTTAATTTTCTTGCCACATTTCTAGGTTATGATAATCATGATATATTATGACTTTATGTTAATTTTTTTCTTGCACTCCATTGATATTCCTATTTCCTACCATGTATTTTAATCATCATGTTATTCATTGTTCACTCCATTACTGGGTTGTATAGATCACCCTTTTCTTATGCATGTCCTAATGTTAACCCATGAAATGATATGTATGAGGGAATGTAGTGGTCATGAAAATGATGTTTTCTATAACATATTGCATTCTTTGTTCTATGTTGTTCTGTAATGTTTCTAAACCCCAAATAAAATATACCTCTCGATCTTCTATGTTGTATCAGGTGAAGGTTTTATGTAATAAATCTGGGTTATGTATGAAATAAAGATCAAGGTTGTTATAGTTTGTATCAGAGGATATGTTTAGTTATTTTGGGATTAGGATTAGAAAACCCCAGTGATGCCTTATAGACAAAACTAAGTATAATAAAAACATCGCTATGTTATGGTGAGTATTGAGTATGTAGTTTATAATGAAAATACATCTCATTCTGGATATATGCAGGTAAAAGTGGCTCTGGAACAGATGTACCTAGGGTTGAAAACCTTGAAAAGGAGTTTCAGGATTGACTTGTGGTATCCTGGTACATGACAATGTGCCTTGTTTCAGTCTTGGTTAGAACACTCCCGGGGGATATTATTTTGTATATTTACTAGATTTGTGTGATCCATTATTAATGGAATAAGGAAAAAATTTTCCCTATGAATATATGATGGGAAGTACATCATGGATAACATATATTTAATCCTATAGATTCATATGTTAAGGAAATAAAATTTATTTATATGTCATCTATTTTGTACTTGGATTTCCCTTTTTTTGTTTAATAGTTTAAATTACACGTCCCTTATCCAAATCAAATAAAGTAGAACCTGAAACAAAAAGTGAAATGAATGGTTATCATTCATGGTTCTACGGATTATTTTATATCCTAAAATTTTAGTAGAACAATCCCAACACCACAAAAAATCATGGATTTAAAGATGTCGGTGGGAATAGAAAATTGGTAAATCAAAGAATCACATTAAGAGAACTCCTCCCCTATCATAATCAGAGGATTGAACTTCCCGGTGAACCACATCATACTCTCCCTAGTATAATTTCATGTAATTATTGGTATTGATATGCATTCCTTATATAGAGCCAATATAAATTTCTGTGGGAGGGAAATCACGTTCTATGTGGTGAATCGGCCCTAGATTCTGTAAAAGTGAAAGGAGGAGGATTAATCTTCATTAGAATCACCATATAAAGCATGGATATTACATCCCTATAAGAACGTGTATCTTCCTCAAATGATTAAGTCCATGGAAGAAACCATTCTTGAAGACATTACTATTTAGAGGGAATTCACGGAGGTGTTTCCCATGAAATTTTTGGGTCTACCTCCTCGAAGATATGTTGAATTCTCAATTGATCTTATACCAGGTGTGTTACCAATATCCATGACTCCATATATAATGGGTGTTGTGGAGCTTGTGGAGCTAAAGAAACAACTACAAGAGAATCTAGATAAAGGGTATATATGCCCATGTGTTTCACCATGGGGTGATCTAGTCCTCTACATCATGATGAAGGATGGGCCAATGCACCATTTCAGATTTTATTGTGAGATTAAGAAAATAATGATAATGAACAAGTAAATTATTCTAAGAATTTATGAATTGTTCGATCAGCAGTGTGGATCACAATACATATCCACGGTGGATTTGGAGTTGGGATATTTTCATGTAAGGGTAATGAATGAAGATATCTCCAAGAATTATTTTCATAAAAGATTTTGGCACTATGAATTCATATTAATCCTTTTTGGACTCACTAATGCTCCAGAAATCATTATGGACTTGATTAATAGAGTATAAGGACTCATTCTAGGGTAATATCACCACATGAAACGGGATATCAATGGATCCCTCCAAAATAGATATAATAGAAGGATGTTTAAGGCCAACATTGGTAAAAGATAGTAGTATCTTCTTGGGGTTAGCTAGATATTATTGATGATTTGTGTGAAATTTCTCCGGATTTTCCAACCCTCTTACCAAGATAACACGAAAGGGATTAATGTTTTCATGGATTGATGAATACGAATATAGAATTAACGATTTGAAAAGGAGGCTTATCACTGCACCCATCCTCTCATTACACACAAGTGGAGGTCTTTTTATACAATTCAGTGATGCATCGAAGATGGGCCTGGGATGTGTGTTATTGAAATAGGAAAAATTCATTACCTATGATTCATGGGAATTGATAGTTGATGAGAAAACATATTCAACACATGATTTGTAGTTGGCTGCAGTTATCTTCTCTTTAAAAATTTGGTGGCATTACCTCTTTGGGAGATGTGTGAAATATACACATATGATAATAGCCTCAAGTATATATTTACACAAAAAAAAGTTGAATATGTTCCAACGAATATGGTTAGATCTGATCAAATATTATAACTACTCCATCCATTACCACGCTGGGAAAGTGAACAAGGTGGAAGATATTCTATGTAGAATGGATCCAGTGATTCTGTGATTGTTGAGAATTGAAAAAGATACAATCATCATGGAATTGATGAAGATGTATATGGGAATAAAAAGTAAGGGAACATCAATAATCCTATAATAAATTATTTACCAAACATATCTTTTGGAAAGGTTAATGGATTCTCAAAAAAATGACGTGGGAATTTAGAAGAAGGTGGAAACTATTAGAAAAGGAAAATCATTAGAGTTCAATGTCAACGATGAAGGAATTATGATATTTTGGAAAATGCAATGTGTCCCATCATGTCCAGAGTAGAACATGGAGCTTTTGGATGATTTAGATACTTAAAATTTATCAATCCACATAGGAAACACAATGATGTATCGAGATCTCCAAGAACATTATTGGTGGGTTATCATAAAGAAGGATATTTCTGAATATACATCAATGTTCCTAGTGTGTCAGCAAGTGAAGGATGAATGACATAAGTCCATGGGGATGATGTAACAATTAATCACACGAGCATGAAAGTGGTATTACATAACTATAGAATTTTTCACCGAACATCTGAAGACATCCAATGGTTACAATGCTATCTGGGTTTTTGTGGATCGTCTTACAAATGTTGCACACGTAATTTTCTATTCAGGAGAATTTCCCATTGGATCAACTAATACATATATATATATATATATATAGGAAGTGGTAAGTATGCATGGAGAACAACAATTTATTGTATCTGATTTTTATCCAAGATTCAGATCTATGTTTTGGAAGAGACTTAAACATGCTCTTGATACTAAGCTGAACATTAGTAAAACTTATCATCCTCAAACTATTGGACAATATGAGTGTACTATCCAAAAAACATGGGGATATTTTAAGAGAATTATCAATGGAATTCAAAGGATTATGGGATCAACATCTTCTTCCGGTTGATTTCTCGTATAATAATAGTCTCCACTCAAGCATCCAAATAGATCTTTATGAAGCCCCATATGGGAAGAGGTGCAGAACACAAACATGATGGGATGAAGTTAGGGAGTGAAATATCCTTGGTCTAGAAATGGTCGATGAAATGGCGGAGAAGGTTAAGACCATCCAACAGCACATTAAAGCAGTTGAGTGTTGAAAAAAGTGTTATGTAGATAATCGTTGACGATTCCTAGAGTTTGATGTCGGATACATGGTATTTCTCCCCAAATCACTATGGAAGTTAGTTATGAGATATAGGAAGAAGGTAGAGCTTATTCCTAGGTATATCGATCCTTTTGATATCCTTGATCTCATTAGATTTGTATCATATCGACTGCACTTCCACTGATCCTGTCTCAAGTAGTTGATGTATTCCATGTATCATTCTTAAGGGAGTACATTCCATACCCATCATATTTACTCAATCCGGAGGTTGTACCATTTGAAAATGACCTCTCATATGAAGAGAAGCTGGTGAAGATCATAGATCGTAGAGAAAAAGTTCTATCAAATAGGACAATTCCCCTTATCAAGATTTCGTGGAGATACCAAAAGTTTAAATAAGTGACCTGGGAATCAGAGGAAGTGACGAAACAATGATACACACATCATTTTTAGTGTGGGAAATGGAAATTTTGACGGTGAAATTTTTTATGGGGAGGTTAATTGTAACGTCCCAATATTTTATCAAATGAAAATTCATCTTGATCTAATTTAATGTCTTAATATGTGAATAGGTTATATAACATATACTCTTATGTTGTTTTATGTTTTTGGATTTTTAAAATATCCTTGATAATTATGATCATTGCTAATATATCTATTGAACAGTGATCACATTATTACTATAAATATTGGGTTTTAACAAGTCCAATTCACTCAGACAAAGGTAGTGATGGCCTCATCCAGTAGAATTTCTCCATACAAATCCCATTTGTCAGAGCTTGGAAATGAGGTGGAGTATGTTTCCATCACTCATGACCAAGCCCAATCTGACCATGAACACATTAAGCTTGAGGGAAACTGACTGTGGGATAAGTGGAAGTTAATAGAGATTACCACCTGAGCAATGTTATTTGAGCCACCCTAAGAGTTTGTCACCACTGCAGACCTTACCCTTCAGTTGAATGGAGGTTTTATAAGGTTTTATGTAAAAACCCCTAGTACTATGATTATGTACATTATTTATCTATATAATAATGAATATAAATTAATTTTAATATGTTTACTATATAAAATGTTTCTAAAACACAAATAGTATTTTTAGTTATTATTCAATTAAGAAATCAATTTTTATGAAATAATGTATTTTTTAATTAAATAACAGTTTAATAAGAAATTATTATTATATTAATTTTTATTAAATAGTTATGATTTTATAGTTTTTATAATACAATTTCAATTTTAATTTATGTTTGAAAGCGGTTTTTGTCAAAACCCCTGAATTTTCGATAAATGTCGGTTTTTTTAAAATAACAATTCTAATACATAGAAAAGTATTTTTATAAAATGAATAATATTTTTAGAATCAAGACATCAAAATTATCCAATGGTGAATTTATCATAAGTTTCTGAGACAGTCGAGTTTTGGGGTAAAAATTAAGTATCATTTAAATATATAATGTGTTTTTTGACATCATAATGACCCAAAAATGGTGTATTAAAATACATTTAACATAATGTTCGGCCAATAAATGTTGTACCATTAAAATAATGTGATTTTACACTATTTTAATTTTTTTTCACGGGTTTAGGGGACCCTCCATGACTTATAAAACATTTTGTCTTTTTAAATTGTTTTCCTTGAGAGCGCGACTCACCTCCACATAAGAAACTGTATTATTTTAAGCATTTCGGCCATTGTATTTATAAAATATTGTATTCCTCTCCCATTTGTCCAAAACCATGAGCAAAACCCATGTGATGGTTTGAGTTTTTGATTAGTTTAATGTGTGGTGTCTCAAACCAATATAATAATGAATTCCCCCTCTTTCCCTATATAAACCCACCCAAGCCCCCTTCCTCTTCAATCAATGCCTTAAGAGTTTGTCAAAACTCTCCCCTACTTTATCTATAATCCTACCAAGGCTCCCCAAGATTCTATGAATCTTCTCTCAATACCCTCTGAGGACTTTGGGGTCACACTTCCATGTAAGGGTTTCCTTCCATTCTCATTTTATCAATGTTTCATAATATTGTTATGCCATTTTATTTTCAATTATAAATGTTGGGGTATGATTTCACTCCTCCAATATATTGTTCTCTTTATGTTTGAATGATTAGATACCCCTTTTGTCTCTTATATTTTCCTTTCATGTATACATCCTACCATGCTGAGATTTCATAAGGAATTTCACTCTCCTCATTTACATTCAAGCAATTCTTTTGTATTTTTAATCTAAAATTATGTTACTCATGATGG
Source organism: Viscum album (assembly GCA_963277665.1). NCBI lineage: Eukaryota > Viridiplantae > Streptophyta > Magnoliopsida > Santalales > Viscaceae > Viscum > Viscum album. The sequence goes on from OY728151.1 coordinate 1,532,329,245, forward strand.
GAAATGTATATATATATGACCCCCATACTACCCATTTAATATACATAATATGAGACACCATATTCTCTATCATTAACCATTTTATTTATTCTTATGTCATGTCATTATGCTATTGAAATTGCATTGTGTTTTACCAAGACAAGACATTGAGTAGTGAATACCATGCCCATTTCTCTATCAAGGGAATTCACCATTATAAACATTAAATTATTGAATAAATAGTTTCATTTATGAATTCCAGATTCCATAATCATGGAATTAATATGGATGTTTATTGAATCCATGATATGTGATCCATGTGAAAAACATTTCCATGAAATGAAATGTATAACAATGGTGTGTCCTGATAGTGCTCCAATGCATTGGGTAAAGTATATTATCATGATATGTCATGTGCAATGAGTGTGGGCTCATTATAATTCATGTGAAATTTGGGTTTACTCTTGATTCATGTGCAATGATGGTTTACTTAAGATCTATGTGCAATGAGCCTTGGCTCATGCTAATTCCATTTTAATTATTGTTGCCACCTTTCCATGTTATGATAATAATTCTATATCATGACTTTATGTTAATGATTCATTTGCACTCCATTGATATGCAGATTTCCTAAAATTTATTTTAATCCTCATTTTATTCCTTATTTACTCCGTTATTTGGCTTTATAGCTCACCCATTTATAATGCATGGCTTCAGGTTATCCCAAGAAATGTTAAGTACAAGGGAATGTAGTGGTCATGTAACAGAAGTTTTCTGTAATATGCTTTGTTCTATGTTTTAGGATGTAATGTAATGTACCTAAGATCCATCAACACTATACCTCTCCATCATCTATGTTTTATCATGTAAAGGATTTATGTAATAAATCAGGTTTAAGTGTGAAATAAATATCAGGGACATTATAAGAACTCACTCTCTATTTCCTTTGAAAATCATGTTACAAAAACATCGAAATGAAGAATATATAATGAATTTCAACTTAATAGATAATTGTAGAACCATATGAATTTCCTTATTTCCCCTAACCACATTCCATTAAGGCATTAGTCCTATAAAAATTTTGTACGAATCAACAATAATGTAATCTAACAGTTCTTTATTACCATATTTTTTGTCGTCTTCCTTATAATATCTAAAATCATTTCATAATATTCATTCATAAACTCTTAAATTCATATATATATATATATGTCAAAAGAAATTTATTTTCATATTTTACAAAAATTTCAATCCATTTAGATTATATGTTCACATTATTTCTTCTTTATTCCATGTTTTGTTAACTATAGGTTTCATCCACCTGTAGGTTCATTCTCAATACTTTACATATCACATCCTTCATTGATGTTGAGTGATGTAAATAATTTATATAAATAATATTTTTATTAACTTTTATTATCAGGATGAATTTTTTAAGTAATTAAAAAAAATATAAATAAAAATAATGAAACTAATATTAATATATGGTAATTTATAATGAATTAAAATAAGTTAATTTCAACACTAATAAATTTACCCCTTTCATTAACCTCTTTGTATATTATTTCATTTATTCTTCATAATATTAATTCAAAAAAAAATCTCTAGTTTTATATAATTTTTATGATTAATGTATATTTACCTATAAATGTGTTATTCATTATTATTAGTACATAATGTTTTTATGTGGGGGATAAAAATTATATATCCCAACAATAAATTGTGTAATATGAAATACCTCATTAAATTCATTGTATTATGTATAAAAATTACTATATTTCTATTCACAACATATTGGTATATTTTTTTCACATTATTATGATATTATTCTATTATAAAAATTCAACATTCAAAGTAACTATGAAATGAAGACATCATACATAGTATGATGGTCCTATTGTTATTATTTGATAATTACTAATTTTCATGTACATGTACTATATTCCTTCCTTCCAAATTTACCTTCCAAATTATTCATATTTATAAAAAGAATTTATAACACCCTTTCATTGATGTCTATATTTAGTTTATTATTATCAGTAAAAATAATATGCAAGAATTTATGTGGATAATTTTATAGGATTTAAAAAATTATTATAATTATTGGTGTAATCAGGTATTTTCATTAAAATTATTCCATGAAACTAAACCAATCAACCCCATATATTATATTTAATATTTTATTTATCATAAAAGTAATATCAGAATCATCTATAATAATTGTTGGTAACCATTTGGTATAAAATAATTATTTATTAAATTGTACAATTATGGTTGTTATAAAAAGTGAAGGATAAATGTTTAGATCCAGTTGGTCAATACTCATGCATTTTTAAAAATATTAATTATAAATTTAAACAAGGATCATTTTTTATTTATTTTTAAATCCTTTTATAAATTTTAAAAAGTGTTGAAATAGGAGATACTTTACCAGGAGACCTTATAATGAAAAATTTTCTGATTTTAGAAACATCAGTCCCAATGTAATAAAAGGTGGTATTCAAACCCACATGTTTATAAATAACATTTATTCTCAATTTATGAATAATAACATAAATTTTGGAACATCTCCCTTCACTAAGTAATGAGAAATTAACCATTAATATGTATATGCACCAATGAACACTAACATTTAATAGACTTATTAATACACTTGTTGAGTATAAATATATCCTCTCCATGAAAAAAATATTTTTTTCTACATAATTTTACATAGATGGTGAAATTTATTTTATTTTTCAATCACTTATAAAGTGATGTATATTAACGTTTTAAACAGATCAATATTATGAAGGACAATAATATAATTGATGAAATTGAATGGGAATTCAATGTTATTTGATATAAATTATTTCCCAGGAACAAATCATAATGATATAGGGAAACCATCTAAATCATATCTAAAAGGAGAATTTTTTTATAACATAAATTCCAATTTTCATGTGATTTTCAAAGTACACCATGGGGTTTTTATCAATATTTATAAAAAAATAGAGAGATTATTCTATTTCTTATAAAAACATCTATGAAAGTATATAGAAATAATTTAAAATAGTTTTTTTGTATAATTGGTTATAGGTTCACACATGGTAGAGATGATGGTCAGTGAATTATCCTATTAACATGGAAATCTAAAACAGGGGGCATAGTTTCAAGATTTATGGTCAAAAGAATATTTTTGATGAAGAATACAACATCCCACATATAAAATATGTTGATCAAGTAATTAATGAGAATTATTAATGGGAATGTGGTAATGATTCATATGTGAATGAGAAGCAAATCAATACCGTGAATTTTAAAAAGATGAAGAAAAGATTTATTTTAATGATGGAACGAAATTAACAACCAAATGAAAAAGTTATCATTTAAAATAAATAATAATGGTAACTATACAATCTAATACTCTAGTCTTTGGTATCTTTATGGTAATCAACATTATAAACCAAGTGTGATGATTATGTACCACAATGATTACGACGTCACCATATTTGAGGTGATGCTTTAAAATGAAGTAGTAAAATGTACAACCATTATTCAATAATGAAAAAAAAATCTTTTATTTTATTTATATTTAATTAATTCATTTATATAACGAAAATTTTTAGTATCTATTGATTCATCTTCACTATACATAAGGGTATAGATATATGTGAAAAAAACTGTATGTTGTAATCATTTAAACCCTTGTGTTATAATATTCCCCAATTAATATCTATGGGATTATTATTCCATGTTTTCTTATAATCATTCCATTGATGAATCCAATTCACTACTAGTGGTGGATTAAATCTAATTATATTTAACTCACATCAAATTTTGGGAATGTTAAATATCATTCAATATTCTAAATATTAATATGATACTATAGAAATTAAAGTATGGTTATGAATCCCTATTAGAAAATTCATTAATAGTGTTACTATGGATACCCAATTAATTATAATATTTTTATCATATGGATAATTAAAATTAATGTATAATAATGACAATATTTATATAATGGGGGATTATATTGATGTATTACCCAAATAGTTGTTTCTCATTCCGTCTGATCAGGAGGTAAATTTATCAACTATACTTAGATATGAAGATTAAGAAACATTATATATCATTAAAAATAAAACCTATTATTAAAGGATTAGTTAACAATATTTATATATGAGATATTGAATAATGTTTTAATACTCACTTGTATATCACATACTAGTACACTAAGGATCATTATCTGTTATAGGGTTTTATTAATGTGACATTGCATTTACAATTGTATGATAAATAAGATCTCTATTATAAAAGGATATTCACTACTATATAATGATAAATATTTTGAAAAATATTGAGAGTATTACATGAATTGAAATTTATATCATAATTCGTAATATAATTATTAACATTTGAGTATATAATATATTCAAATCATATATTTCCTTATAGTATTCCGAAAATATTAGTTTATCTGGATTTAATTTGTTCATAAAAAAACCATTTAAATATTTATAGAAATTATGAATAGAGTCTATAGAGAGTACACTAATAAATTAATTTTAGTTTATATTGTCAATTTTCAGTTATCCGTAAATATAATATAAAATTGTGTAGAGAATCTATTGATTTTGTGGATGGAATTAAATAAGTTTAAACATTATAAAATTCTTAGAAATTATGAATTTTCACTCTACAATGTCAAGATTATATGGTTTATAATCATGAGTTAATGAATTTATTGGGGGCACATATGAGGATATGACTATTGAGGAATTGAACTAACACAAAGGAATCAATAAAACTTGATAGTTCCATTGATTACATTTAGTTAACTTTTTTTGAAATTTCTCATTATTTTGTACACCATTGTCTAGGATTACATTAATGGGGGTAATATTTTTCTAGTTGGAAAGAATACGAGGAATGTTTTAATTGGATTAAGATGAGTTTAATAAAATCACATATACTAACAACACAATTATGTTTATAATTATATGAGATATATAATTATGTATCATAAAATTCCCTTGGATTATTTCACATCAAAAATTATAATGTGATAGTATATGCCACATGGAAATAGTTGATCCCAATGAATAATTAAAAAATGAATTTGAGTAAGAATTTATGACCATTAAATTAATGATTTAGAGATACATACCCTATAGAGTGATTATTGGAATATATATAGAACAAAATAGTTTAAATTTTATATTTTAAAATAAAAAAGTGAACATACATCAACAACTATGGTTGGAGTTAATCATTTACAATGATTTCTTAATTCAATATCACCTTGGAAAGGATGGGAAGATAGTTGATGATCTTAGTATATTGGAAATTTCAATATTTTCCTTAATGGAGATTGAGACATTTTATATCATTATAGACATGAATAATATGAATTTGGAATCCATTAAGGTTTGGTAGACGTCTATCCATTCTAAAATGATTTCCCTATTATTTATTTGAAATATAGTCTATGTGGAATAACGAATGACTTGTAACATCAATAAAATTTTATAGAATAGAAGGACATGCATATTTATATATTAATATTTTAATACTATGTATTCATTCAAATTTGAACAAAAATCATCAAGCCTATGTCATCCAGACCCAGATGCCATGGAAACTGTTCCCCAATCATGTCTGTCACATGGCCTCAAGTGCACCAGCCCATAACCTAGAGTTTTATGTCTAGTAGTGAGGTTCTAATGATGGTATGATAGGGAGCATATTACTTCATTATCATAGTCAAACAATTGTATAAAATTAAATACATCAATCAATCGTGAATAAAATATAATGAAAATATAGATCATGGAAGATAAATATAACAACTAAATAGTTATCCAATTCCAAATATACAAGCATGCATGAATTTCCATATAGGGTACATAATTTAATAAATAAATAGGCCATATAAGAGAATATATGAAATTTTTCATATATAAAAAAATAAATAAATAACCCCTGAGTGACTCTATAAGTATATAAATATATGGAACAATATTTTTCTCCTAAGATCCTATATACAAATTATCATTACAAGAATAATCTATAACCTTTTCCTATAATAATGAGTAATGTTCTAGTACCCCAATGTAATGGAGGACTGAATAGGATGTGATATATAATTAATAGTCCACTACCAATATATTTTTAAATTAGAATATATCCTAGGAATATAAAATACCACATTGTGTTGGTTTGATAAATAAGGAATAGAGTATGTAAATATATATATGAAAACACTTTTGCTTAGGATCCTCATTGATATTTGGCTGACTATACATTCTTCTTCTTAAGCTATAATGTTTCTGAGATCGTGCCCCTAATCATATTTGAATAATCACATGTGTAAAAATATATAAGAATGGATGAATATACAATTTAAATAACATATATCAACCACAGAAGGTAAGGTTATAGTTATAACATAGTCCCATGACCCCCGTCAATATGCTCAAGATCCAATAAAGAGGTTTTCTATAACAACATATAAAAATATGTTTAGTAATATATATCAAAATATTATCCCACTACCTAGTCAGTGTCCCATGGTACATGGCCTTGGTTTAATAACAAAACAACTATCATAAAATGAAAACACTATTTATTTGTAATAATAAACATAATTCACTGTTATTGAATTTCCATATGAGTTTATTCATTTATGTATTAGAAGAGAATCCTTGTATCAATAAATTACTATATAAAAACACATCCTATGAGTTTTTATACTAAATTTCTTCATGATAATATATGTATCACTGAAGTAATGGAATAATGGAATAATCAAATCAGCATGTCTAGGTTATATTACTATGGAACCATGCATCACTTATGGAAAACCACATCAAAATCCACCAACCAACCACAACAAAGGTACTTCACTAGGGAATCTTGTATCTTGCATGAGTATATAAATTAATCCATGCAGCGTTCACATCCTTGGTACTCCATATAGGTGACCAATTTTTGCTCTTGTTTATGAGCTTACTCTTAGAGTTCCATAAAACAGAAACTCATGTTTCTCTTAAGAAATAATAATGTGTCAACCACCTATGGTCACATATATGAAATTTTATAAAGAGTAACCAATTAATATCTCATTGCATTCATACATCACTTATTTATTTAAATTTTGAAAAAAAGTGGATGTCCTTGTTTATAAACATGTCACATAACCAATCATGAATAATTTAAGAGGTACATAACCATTTACCATTTATATTAATGATTAATAATTTCCATGTACTTGGGAATTCAATATAGATCATATCAAATTCATGTACATGCCCAAGAAATAATTCAAAATTTCATACAGTCACATGGCAAGGTATTAAAATTCAACTTATATATAATTTGAATTTTACATTTTAAACATAACCCAATCCAAAACCCATTTAGTGGTAGGTCATCCACAATGAAGTAATTTATAAATAACTGTATATATTCAATACCTCATGAAATCCATTTAATTACTCCATATTCAATATAAAAAATATCAAACCTAAATAGGTGGTTTTTATATAAAATAGTTTCATTTTTAATAATGAATTTTAAGAAGACATCTTAAGGAGGAGTTTCTGGATGCGGTGATAAACCTCCAAAAATACAATTTGATGGAATAGTTTTATTTAGTTCAATGCATTATCATCTAAATAATGAATTTCACATTTTAAAGGTTATATATAGAAATATTTACACCTAACATAACATCATAAATTATAAATTTAATAAAATTGATAGAAAATACATAAATCATTTACCTCATAACATGGAAGTTCCACCAATTCATTATCAAGGATTAAATTATGTTGGATTCAAATATATCAATGAAATGAAAAAAACTCTAATATTATAAAAATAAAATCATTCCATTAAAGAAAGAAATGTAGAAGATAATGGAAAGAAGTTTTAATGTCCCATATTTCATATGTATTATTTTAAAATATTCTATGGATTAAATTTGATTCCATGTGTTGAGACGATTTGCGATTATAAGGAATCGTGTTCCTATACTAAACGATGGAAATATATTAAATATAATAAATATAATGTGCACATATATTTTCATTAAAAGGTGAAATGAATTCTAAATATGTAATTGGATCAAAAAAAATTTGGGCATCATTGTGTTCTCAATGATTGTTTTACCCTATAAGCGACCATTCCTCGGCTAATGCAATAAGACTGTGAAAAATAGTTTTGGGAATTTTTTATGAATACAATAAATTTTTAATTTCTGTTATTACTAAATTTCTTCAATAAAATGACACCTCATTGATTCGTCATTTAAAATATCTTTTAGGAGTGGATCTACGGATATATCATAACCATGTAATTATTTGATGTCTTTAGAGATAAAAGTGAAGAGGATTCCATAGGTGAATGATGAGAGGACTAAGGATCAGAGATCGATGAGCACTGTTCATGGGATATCAATATAATGACGATGATGCAAAAACTGATCATCAGTAGAAATAAATCTAATTCCTGGGTAGAATTTATTATTTTTCATTTCATTCCACATTCATAAATTTAGGAATGAACATGGACCGAACAAAAAAAATAGTTGATCCATAGTTTGATCATTCTTGTTGGGTGTGTTTATAGTTTTATGAATTATTAGGGTAATATTATCTCAGATTTTTTTAATTTGTTGATAATTATTATGGAAAGGATAGACATTGAATAGAACAATATTTGAGGACTGTTCCACATATTTTCCCCTTGTATATTCTATCCCCCGTTTTCTACATATGATATTTGATCATTGTTAGGTTTATGAATAAAATATCATTTTAACATTGTTTCTTGGTGGAACTCTCTGAAATTTGAGATCTGGCATCAAGATGATTCGATGGAGGTGTGATGGTGATAGAGGAAAACGAATCAATGTGATTTGGTAATACCCATTATTCAGGGGAGATATGTTCAGATATATAGAATTCAATTTATAAGCTAATGGATGGACTGAAACCCAATTATTTAGTAATGGGATGGAAAAATGACCCTGTAATAGTTGTTTCAAGGTGAATAGACTAGAATAATAGAATTTAGATTATCGACGAAAGAATATGATGGATGGAGTTGATTTATGGAAAATCCCAAGGAACACATCGTTTGATACTGGATTACAAGTTGTGTGGCCCCGATTGAGTAGCATCTAGGAATTCATGGAATATTTATATACCACACGACATGTGACCCCTATAACATGGAGTGTTGGCACTTCCAAGTGCCACAGAGTGTAACTCAGGTGATACATAGACTTGGGGTGGGTACACGGGTTGCATATATGATATGTACTCCACCGCATCGCATGGCCTTGACTAGACACATTGGATACCCCATGTACTAGGATAAGGGAATGAAAACACATGATGACTCTGTGTAACTGGCACACACTCAGAGTACACAAGAAGACTTCGGATGGTATGAAATGGCATATAACCCCTTCAACTTGATGTTGACGACTTTTCTACAGGGAATGGTCTATTGACATGGGTCATTGTACATGGGTAGTACCCATGGTCCAGTGACATAGTGTGCAACCCTAATACACATCACGTTCCACTTTCTTCATGAAATCAATCTCATATCCAATGTATCATGGGAATGATTCATTATTGTTTGTTCCCTTTATTGTTTCCTTGATGGTTGGTGTGAATTGTAACCATCTCATAAGAGTATGATCCTTTTAGTCCAACATCTAGGATATATTTGTTGGAATTCCATGACAGGACCATATTAGGATCCATTATTCATTCGTTGTGAACTCAATAGAGTCTTTAGTATTGTCATGACTTGCATCATAGTGTGTTCATCCACTTTGTAGTATGTTAATCTAGATGGAGTTTTTGTATTAACCCATGGAATTTTCTATAATCCTCATCTAATGTATCATATTGTTCTTTTAAAATCTATTAATGTATCTACCTCATGACATTTCCTAACAAATAATAATTCTTTGAAAGACATAATATGTTCTATTAGACACAGGGGAATTTTATCTAGGATGAGGACTTCATGGAACATTGATGAAGAATATATAGTGTTGGTATTATGTATTTATGACATAGCTCTAGATAATTTTACATGATTTGAGTACATATAGATATTCTTGTTATATGTATTATAGATATATACTCTCATAGAGTTGAATGTAGATATTATATTTAGTATTATTATTTTGGGGGTGTCCTAGTGTGTGTTTTTATAATCCCTCATGCATGGGATTTTCCCACATGTGTTATTTCATGTAGAAATGAGAAACATTTTGATGGATTCATAGACATACCAGGGATGGATGGAACATTGTGAGTTCAGTTAAGTCGAGATGTTCCTTTGAATATAAATCGAAGTCCTAGTACTTTTGTTTACAAGTTCGACTTTGTGGTTTTTAGACTCCTTCAGAAGTTCTTGTATTTTGGCCAACATTACACGACCACAATTTACTTTCTTGTCGTACTCTTGTTGGGATGTATTGTTATAAATTCTTTTTTTACTCAGTGTCTTTTAGGTTTTATCATTCTGTGTGCTTGGATTTGCAGTCATGTATACATATACATAAGAAATTCCTCCCACGTTATCTAAATACCTACTCTGTGCTAGTCACCAGCCCATGCCATATTGGAGGTGGTAATGGGGAGTCACATCATGGGATCCTTTGGGATGTTTCATGATAGATTTGTATGAGATCATTAGTTTCAACATAGAACTATGAGACTATGACATTGGTTTATTGAAACATTGTTATGTGTTTTATGTTCATCTTACTGGCTGGGGACTCCAGTATTACTATGGGTGGTCAACATATCCATATAGCAGGACTCTGATAACCTTCATTTAGACATAGTACATGTGAAATTAGGTTTGAGGGGAAATAATGGTACAAACATCATATTGGAATGGGTTATGGTTTCCATATCCTTTTGAGTCAGTTATCTTGATATACTCATTGTCGTGGTACATCTTGTTTTCTTATAGGTTACCTCTGTGATATATAATAGATTGGATTCTATAGATTGATCAGGAGGATGACACCCCCAATGAGGATTATTTGTTTTATGGACTAATTCCGTGTAATTTACATCCATGTGGTGCAACATCCAAGCCACCATCTGTAGAGCAAAACATGGTACACACAATACCAGCAGAAGAGGAGTGAATGATAAGAATGATCAATCTGTTTTGGAGATAGATAATACTTAAAATTTGAGCAGTGAATTACTCTTAGGGGGTTGAGGACTAACTTATGATGGTGGTTCTAGTATTCCATCTAGTTAGGATATCATTAGATCAGATAGTGGTCTTGGTGGTGAGCCTTATACAGGTTTTATAACAATGATGGTAAGGTTTCGCCACCTATATTGACAATGATCTGACTCTTTTATTGTGTGATTTCGTGCACATATTTATAGAAGAGTTCTTAATAGTTATACAACAAGAGTAATTAATAAATTAGAATCTTTATCTCAAGAAATTCATCATGATCATGGATGAACACTCATTAATGTTCAATAACCATTCCAGATACTTGATGTTTATGATCATTAATATGTACTTATGAGATAATACCATTGAGAGTGGTTTGAATAGATTCATTCAAACCATGACTTTCCCTCTATGAATTACATATTATTCTTGGGTGTTAATGTGGGATTCAGTTATTGGATAATTCTTGGATGATAATATAAAACTGGTTACAATTTTAGGAGGGAAGGCAGGAAGAAATAAATCTATAATAGGGTGATGACATCATTAAATGGATTCAGATATGGGAGGCATTTTATGAGGAGGTCACAAGTTATAGGATCTAATGTTCAGTCTCAAATGATGGTTCTAGTTATCCAAGATAGAGTCTATTCTATTAATGTGATGGAAGAGGACACCATGCATGGGATTTTCCAAGCCATTGTGCTCCTGACTGGTTGATAGTTGATGGTCCATCATGTCTGAGATAGTTAAAGGAGTCAGTAGGTCCCCAGGCTGGAGGATGTGGTAGAAGAGAAGGGAGATCAGTTGGAGGTGGATGATTTTTTTGTTGGAGTTGGTGGCCAGAACCAACTTCATTGTACTTTAATCATTAATAATACATTATCACATCTTTATTATTCTTCTGTGTGACAATGCATGTGATAATTTCATAATAATATCTTTCGCATTAAAGCGTCATAGTGGATACCTGCTATGATGAGAACCTAGAAGTGTCATAACATTTTTATTGAATATAGGTTCTATGGAACGATGATGTTATTTGTGGGACAAGAATAATAAAGTCCATTAGGGGTGAAAACTCATAAAACATTGATTCAACTTCTCATGGTTTGAGCCCATGGTAATATCTTGGGGGATATTATGAGAATGAGACATTCCAATAGGAAATAAACATTTCATAGTTTCATTGGATGTTCCTAAATGTGGATGTGTGTATTGGTCCTTAGTCATTATAATTATAATTAATGAGTATTCAGAATTGTTCAGTTAGATATATTGAAGAAAACTATGAAGACACACTATTAATAATGAGGTAGTATATATTGTGTGTGTCACGAGTAATTCTACATTATTAGATAATGCGAGAAATTATTTCCCCTTATGTTCCATAACATAAGTATCTATCTCAGTCCCGTTGATGTAATTGACATAGACTAAATAAAACCATGCCTAGGGTAAGGAATGCGCATGTTCAATTCCGAGAAGTCAATGAAAGAATAATCGAGCACATGGGTTGATTGAACCAGCATTCAACCAACTTGATTCATGATATTGAGATAAAGGTATTATAATACACATCTATCCATCATTGGAGTTGAAAAATAATTTTCGCATTAACTTCTTTCTCTATGGGTGTGTTGGTATGTTCATAGACTATAACCATGGACTTTAGGCATGATCTATCTAATGCCACTGGGAAAGAGGCATACAGGGTCACAAACTAAGTGTGTCAATGTAACCCAGTTAAATATTAATTTAGTAAGTTTAATAATCATTATTCCCAATTTTGGTTTAATAATTATTCAAAGATGGATGGTCACTTTTATTTTTACACAAGTTTTCAAGAGAATATGTTAAGGGAAAAATAATATATTTTTTGTGAGTAATGTAGTGATTTTTATTTGAGAAAAAACTATCCATTATTCTTGGTCTAATATATGTGGTGGATGAAATAAAGAAGAGTAGAAAAAACCAAAAAAGGAACATTTCGTGTTTATTAATATATATTCCATGTATTTATATTGAAAATTAATGAGAAATATTATTTTTTATTTAATTAAATAATATTAGGTGTAATTCATTGGGTACATGTCATGTATAATAATTGTCCATTTTTATTATTAGACAAGGGGTCTTACTATGAATTAAATGAAGAGAATAAATTCTTTCTAGTAATAAATTAATTTTGTTATTATATGTAATTAAAATCCAAATTATATAATTCTATATAGCATAACATTTTTCTGTGGTTGTACCCAACAGATCAAGAGTAATCTCTCAATGATGAGATATTTCTTTTCTTCAAAGAATGATCTCATGCTACGAGAGATAGATCCTCCTCCACTGGATCAAGGCGATCGAATACAAACAATGCATGTTAAGTCTCATCCATGATAGCACCCAGATAACCCTTCAACATCATCCAAAGATACATAGATCATGTGTGGATCATCGCTAGAGAAATCCTATGCCTGGATTTTACAAAGAAATGAAGGATCACATAAGATCATCACTAGAAACATTAATGGAGAGAGAATTTAATCAAGGTAATTATTGAATTTAATTCAAATTAATCATAACAAACAAATAATGATCCTCTATATGGTTCAAGGACTCCCCAATTTTATTTCATTCTTCATTCTATTATAAATATCTGACATTTTATTTTCATGACAGATCGTAGATTAAACTTCATTAATGGAAAAAATTAATGTTGGGAATACCCACCAATGCGCATCTGCTACCACTGGAACCTAAAAGTGGTATCAGAGCTATCATATCATTGATAATAATTACTATGTTTTTCTTTGATGATTTACGAATTTTATAATTTAGTAGTTTCAATTCATGTTAATCATTCTACAAACCTGAATCTCGAGATCTATTCCTCCTCTTTCCTCTCTCTTTCACCTTACCAAAACGATTTCTAATTTTTATTTTGTTTAAAATAAAATAGAGGATCTCATCTAGAGGTGCCAATTGTTTCTTGCAGTACTACACCAGAATAAACAGTTTTTATTCATTAGTACACGACTTTGTATATAGGTTCCTTGCACTGGTATATTCCTCCAAACGAGGACTTGTCATAGGGTTATATCTATGTCTTCAAGACTCTTTGTGTTGACTATGAACTGGTGGCACATGGTTTGTGGATTACACGCAGTGTGTCCCATTAAACACAGCGTGTAGCCCCTTCGGGTTAGTGTTCGACCATGGACCCCATATATGGCTCTCCTGGTTTGGAACCATGTAACGTGCATACTAGACAACATGTGTCCAACTGAACACGTTATTTACTTCAAAGATTTCCAAAATACATTTATATTCCATGTTCCAGAGAATGTACTTTGGATGGACAGTGAACAAAAGTACATGCGGTGAAGTTGGAACTACACACAATGTACTAATCCAAATTATGAATGTTTGTTAAAATTTATTATTATGTTATACAAACCCCTGAAACTTGTACCATAATGCAAGCATAAATATGAGGCACAACATGTGATAAGTGTTTTATATATGTGTGTTTTATTTAACACCTTCCTTTTTTTTCTTTTCTTCTCTTTTTTATAGTTATGAAAATGAATTCGTCGGGTTGCCTCCAACATCCAAGTTACAAACAAAGATAATATTAAATGAATTTATTTGTTTAAAATTATGATTGATGAGAATCTCATGGAAATTCAAAAAAGGGTTCCAGATAAAATGATTGATTAATTAAAGATAATTATTGATTTGGGCATGATTTATCTTAAACAAGAACGATTAAATAATTGAATTCTAGTTCTATTTGTACATAAATATCATTGCATGTATGGATGATCTTGAGATAGACCAAGACCATTGTATGTGATTGGTTTCTTTTGATTTATTTATTTAAAATAAATTTGTTTGTTTGCAAGCGTTCTCCTCATTAACATGTAGGTCATGCATTCCCAAGGATTCATTATTGTAAAAACCGGTTTTTCCCCCTACCTGCATGTGAATAATATCATATGTAATGGACATGGCTCACAATCTAGTGTATGAGGATCAAGTTAGGATCCAAGGCGAAACAAATCCATGGAGATACATAGGTGTACATGTGGAATTATATAAACATGAACCCAAAAGGTTCAACGTGTTTCTCCCCAAGTTCTTGGGTTAGTTTATCAACCACCAGATAAACATACCAATAGAAAAATCTCATGACCATTCCATTTTTTTCTATCTGTTACATGGTTTATTTATTTTGGGTTTGTTGTCACGATCATGAAATTATTGAATTAAACATGACTGAAAGATGGAATTAAAATAAGTCTGACTTATGCGTAAATATAATCTTATACTTTAATAATAAAATATGTATATCCCACATAATATTAAAAAGAATGCAATCAATGAAAATAAAATAGAAAATTACTTAGAAAATTAAAATCCATCAACGAAATATTACATCTGTATAGCCATCCCTAATCTTGGTTAGAATCTAATCATAGTTCAATGTGATTGACCATCCATAGTTGAGGTGATTTAAATTATCATGGAGTTATAATTCATGGTTTTGGGTTCAATTGACATGGTTATCATTAACGGTTACTGCCACAATAGGACATGGTGTGACTAAGAGGGAAAGGTTGAGGATATCAAAAAATAAAAGTATTTCTGGATTGTGAAGTACACTCAATGGATCATGGAGATCGGGTTAATGCAGCTTTCATTTGGAATTCCTACCTAAAACCATTCATGTTTCTTGAAAAACCCTATATGGGGTAATGTGAAGGGTAATATGGATCCATGCAACTAGAATAATCATTAAAAATTATATTCCCATGTCAATGGGGGGGGCTATTGGATTTTGATAAAATAGTGGGAGAATAATAAGTATTTATTAATTTATTTGTCTGAGTTTTATGATGACAATTTACTAAACCATTTATCATGTTATTTTGTAGAAATTGCAAGAAACATTCCTTCAAACACATCATTATGAACTGTTCTTGAGAAGGAAAACCTTCCCACTGACACTAATTTCCAGGAATGACATAGGCGTTTATGCGTTATCCATATCCATGCGAGGAAATAGTATGTGTTGGAAGAGCCTATTCCAGTTTCACCAAGAAAAGAGGAAAGTGATGAGGAACTATCTCTCTATATGAAACATGTGGATAATCACACATATGTCTATTGTTCATGCAATCAGTCATGTCCAAAGAGCTCTTAATGAAACTTGAAAACATGGACACATATAGCATTATGTCCCACCTTAAGGATATATATCAATAGATGGAGAGACAATAGAGATATGAGATCCCCAACGCATTGTTTACAACTAATCTTGGAGAATCTGCGCCAGTTGGGCCTCATGTAGTCAAGATTATTGGCTATATTGATGGCCTAAAGGTCTTAGGGATTATGTTTCCGGAAGATTTGTGTACAGATATCATCCGATCATCACTACCCAAGACCGTCTCTAGAATTATTGTCAATTATAGGATGATAGACAATGAGAAGAGTCTATTAGAACATTTTACCTTTATTCTCTAGGTAGATACGGACTTGGGGCCTGATAAACCCAAATTCCTTATGATGAATAAAAAAATTAAGGACAAGGAAAAAAGGACAAGGACTTATAAACAGTTTGATTCCCTTCAGAACCGTCCCTCCAAGAAGGGGATGATCCAGAGGAAGGGCATGGAATGAGAGGCAGTATGTTATTCATATGGAAATCTAGAACATGGTAAGAGGAATTGCACCCAAAAGGGTGGGTATGCTAAATGTCCATTGGTTATCATGTCTAATCATTCCATTTCTACTCATTGGGTTTTAGATACAGATTGTGGGGCTAAAATATATATTCAAATCCATGACTCAAGTAGATTTAGATATATTTCCAGAAGAGAGGTGCATCATTGAGCTACCAATGGTGTGAGGCTATCATCACTGGCCATTTGCGACTACCATATCTCATTTCCAACTAGGATGATTTTGTTTTAATATAACTATTATTTTTCACATAGTGTTACAAAAACATAATGTATGTATCATTTCTAGATATGGATTGATTTATTTTTATTTTTGTAAATAAGGGTTGCTTCTTTTATTGGAACAACATATGTTATGGTATGGAACGTATAAATAATGATTTGTATCTTTTAAATTATGAAAACCAAGTGTTTCCAATTGATATTGAAACAAACTCACATGACTCATACATTACCCATTTGTGGAATAAAAGTCTCTATTATGTAAATGAGAATTTCTTGAAAAAGCTCTAACAAGAAGGATATTTAGACTCTTCTGAGCTAAAATCACTTTATATATGTCATACATGTTTACATGTTAAAATGATCAGGCCACCTTTTGGTGGAAAGGGCTAAAGGGCCACAAAGATATCTTGGATTGGTGCACAAAGATGTGTGTGGACCATTTATAGTAGAAGCTAGAGATGGATATTCTTACTTCCTTACAATACCCTAACTACCAAAGTTATATAAACAAACGTATGATCAATCTATAATGACCCACCCTTAAAAAAATACATAATATTGAATTTAATGTATAATTCACATTGAGGATCTTTTTAGATTAAGAGTTTTATATAATTAGGCCATAAAAATTACATTACATCTCAAAAATTACAATGTAAAAACTTCAACTCAGTTTCCATATATTTCATAAAATAAAAACTCATGTAAAAAGTGTCTTGTCTAGTTCTAGGTTTTAGACAGTATGACTTTTCCTTAATCTCATCATTGACCCCATTAAAATTTATGTCATGTGAAAAACATTTCAAATCAGGGGATGAGCTTAAAAAGATCTGTAAGGGTTATAAAAAATGAAAGGAAACATTATTCCATCATCAGATACATAATATAATCTCAATAACATTCATCATGAATTCCTAAGATTTATGAACAACACATAGTAATAAAAAATCATAAAGGTAACTTCTGGCATCCATGTCATACTTTCATTGTAGCTATCACAGCTACATAGTGAGTTATGTTGGAATACCCATCATAGTGTATTACCCAAATCTAATTGGAGAAACATTCACATATACCTACCTTAAGATGCCCAATGCATTGGAGAGCTATCATGGTCTCCCCCGCCCTAGTTTTATCACGAAACCACCTGTACACATAAACCATTCCCAAGAACCGTAATATGTCATAACGAATAAAAAAAATATAAAGGAAAGATAAAATTTCCACATGTCAATCAAAATATTTCATTTAAATATATTCACATTAAAAATCCATTATCAAAAACATTTTCAATACCAAAATATGTATAAGAGTATATGGCATTTATTTTCCTTTTAAAAACATTACTAATAGTTAAGGAAGACAATGATCAAATAATACTAATGGTGGCTGAAAAGGATGTTGTAACCCATTACGTTAAGAGAAATCTATTTTTGTTGTTTAGTAAAATGACTTATAGAAAAATATTTCCTTTGATTGAAATAAATAGTCAACAGTCTTAATAAATTTTATAAAAGAAAGTCATGTATAAAATAAAATATTCCTAAATGAAAGGAGATTGGGATGAAGTCCCGTAAAAAGATCATTTTGTGAATAAAATAGATCGATTATTTATATTGACTACAATTAAACATATGAAATTTATAACTACATGATATGGAATAACCATAGAATGGAGTAATAATGAAGTAGAATATTAACCCAAAGAATAGAAATTGGGTTTAGATGTTCCCTGACCTCATGACCGACATGACATATTCCTTCATTATATTCATGAATAATAAAATAATGATAATTTCTACTTTCATAAGATCATTTTTAAATGTTATTATTCATTTTTATCACTTATTACAATGTTATAAACATTATGTAATCATTTACGTTAATAATTTTTATTTTTGTTTGATATTTGGTACTGTAGTAAAAAAATGATCTTATTATAATTACAAGTTGTTCATGTGGTCAAAAGTACATTATCTACATATTGATATTTGTGATTTGTTTATAATACATATCATATATATCTAGTATATAAATTTATTTATAATTTTACATAACCGTTGGAGATAATTAAAGAAATGCACCGTTCATAGTGACGGTAAGCCATATGTATGCATGAACTCCACATTAATTTCTATTTCATACAAGAATTGAATGAAAACATAATGATACATATGTATATTATTATTCTAGTATAATATCATACATAATTTCATTATCTCTGTCCTTTATACATCCAACATATGGCATGAATGAGTCATATCACTTTGATGGGAAGGAAGCCCACACTTCCTCATATAAAATTATTTTATTTACCCATTATGGAAACCATAATCGATTGATATAAATGAAAAATAATGAAGAATAGAAACCAAATAAATATAATATATATTAAATTTAAATAAATTGAAATCATTATGGACACCATAATATGTGGTATGAGAAGATTGAACAATCATCGTTTCGTGAGGTAGCAGTTCGCCGTCAATAGAAACAGTTCATTACCCATTACATAGAAGTGTGTGTAATTATAGTTAGAATCCTTCTCATAAAAACAACATAGTATATTGAGGATACTTTTTAAAAAAAAAAATGAAAGGAATAAAAAAATTTTAGGGGTTGGTGAAGTAAAATAAATGAAAAGTACATGAAAGAAGAAGTTACCTTTAAATAGGGTAACTCCCTTTGGTTTGAACCAAAAGGATTTATTGAAGTTCCATATGCCTAAGGGAAGGATTATAGGTTTAAGAGAGTTATATTGAGGGATTATTTGGTCAGATATTGTATGATTCAAGGGGCTTGAGTGGTGTGAGAAATGGATTAGAGGTGGGAGCTTTTTATAAGGGGGAGGAGGGGCTCTTTAAGAAAATTTGAAAATATTATTTTATAATATAATAATTTTATGTTTCTTAAGGTCCAAAACATAGTAAAGTAGTAGATAAGATGAATATTGTTCGAAATAAAATCATCTAATAATAATTGTATAGTTTTTGGATATTTGTTTAATTTTTTATAATCTTATTTTTTAAAATCAATCATTAATTAGGTAAACACAACATCATTATTGTGTCATAAATAATTTAATCTATTTGAAGTATAAAATTTATAAAAAATATATCATGATGTAGTAAATTTTTTTATATTTATAATTAATATATATAGTCAAATATATTAATTATATAACCCCACAATAAAATGGTTTGAGCAAAACAATACATGTTTAGGATATTTTTATTTTTACTTTTAATAAAAGTTATTAATATCATTATCTGACCCAAGTGGCATTCAAAGGCCAAATATCTCACCCAATGATTTTTCTGGTCATACATTACCCATCCAATAAAGGTAGGACTTGTGTTATGGCAATTTTATATTATTATAATATTGTTTTAACTTGAATTACCATATTTACCTTTAATTGCGGTAAATAAAAGTCAAAAGTTACTATTCGCCAAAAAATATTTCTTTTTTATTGAACAATGTTTTACATAATAATAACAACCATGAATATCAGATTTTTGAAATTCAATTCACAGAAGGGATAAAATTAAATATAAATGAAAAATTTAGTTTTTTAACTACTACCAAGTGTTTTCAATATTCATAAAAAATTGTTGGCTTTCATAAAAATACCAAAAATTCATCCTAAGGTCTATCAGATATTAAAAAGTCAAACATTATGACTATTTTACAAAATTCAAAACATATATGTCGAATTAATTAATTTAAAAAAAATTAGTTGTAAAAAAAAAAGCTTTTTTTAAAGAAATAATATCTATCAAAAGATTGACATTTGTTTATGTCCAATTTTAAATTGAAATGACATCCAATGTCCAAAATTGTATTAAATGGTAAAAATATAATCTAATTACACTTTAAAACCAAGAAAAAGGTAAATCTAAACATATAAATAAATTATATTAAAAGACGTTTTTGAAATAAAATACAGTATTTTTCACTGTTCATTTAAAGTGGAATTTTATCAGAAAAATACCAAATATTTACCTAATTTAAATTTTGATGTCCCAATTGAAAACAAATTTTGTATTTTGTCAAAAAAAAATATAATAGTGACTATAATAGTTTTAATGATGGTTCACCATTAAAATACAGTAAATCGGCCACTTAATGAATATTAGTGTACTTATGCTTCAAATCAGATTAATTAATATTTTAAGCCTCTAATTTTTATTGGATTAATGTAAAAAAATATGACAGACTTGTATAATCATATTTTAGTGAGTTATATTTATTTCCTCCCATACAATTACTAGTCATTAATTATCATTTAAAATAAGATTATATTATTATTTTTCAATATGACTCAACATTGTGTGTAACATTAGACTTCAAAGAATCCCATAGTTGCATGTCTGGTAAGCCTTTGAATATGGAATCCCTAGTCCCCATGGAAGAGTTTCCAGAAACACATGTACTATGTAAGAGCTCAAGAGAGGTAAGGTAAACATTGAGATTTGGTTTCCCAGTCACCGAGAATGGTAGATCATTATTTTTGGACAATGATTAACGTCTCTCAAACATGGAAAATGTAGAAATCGTAGAAGCTGTAAAATTGCTAGAATCTATGAATTTTAAGATAGATTCCCTATATCAGAACCATGTATGGGTTCTGGTCGATGAGCCAGTTCATGTAAAGATTATTGGAGGAAAATGTGTATTCATGTTCAAACTGGACATGGAAGTACATGTTAGCACCTGTAATGAAATGCTAGTGGATAATGGATTCATATAGTATCAATTAATTGATTATGATGATAACCTATTTCTATTTTCCATGTTTAAATAGAGAATAATCATACGTGCCATAGTATCTTACAATGAATATGAAATTTGGAAAATGCATTTCAAAAAAACATTCTTTAATTCGAACATTCTGGAAGATGTCTATATGACACAACACGAAGGGTTTTTTACACCAGATGAATCCAATTAGGTTATCAAGTTACATAAATCCATTTATGGATTAATTAAATCATCCCGTTTAGGGAAAATTTAATTTTTTTAAGCCATAATGGATTTTGGATTCATTAAGAATGAATGTGAGCCATGTTTTTATATTCAGTTTAATGGGAATCTGATCATTATCTTATTAGTATATGTTAACGGGATATTTCTTATTAGAGATGATTTATCGGTCTTACAGTTAGTTATGGATTGGTTTATCAAGTGTTTCTCAATGAATGGAATGGGTGAAGAAACTAACATTCCTGGGTTCAAGATCATTCGTGATAGATCCAAGAGGCTTCTATGACTATGTTAGAGTACATAAATTGACTAGATACTTAAGATATATAGTATAGAACAATCCACAATGGGATTGGTTCTAGTGTCACATGTTCTACTTATTTCAATGAAAATGTGTCCATAGACACAACAAGATAATGATACAATGAGTAAGATCTCATATGCTTTGGCTACAGGATTGATCATCTATGTCATGTTATGTACCAAGCTTGATGTTGCCTATGCACTGAGCATGGTAGGGAGATATCAAGAAGATCCATGCGAATAACATTAGGCCACTATTATGACTATCCATATTTATCTGAGAAAAACTAAGGATATGTTCCTGGTGTATGGAGGAGAAGAGGAGCTTGTCATCAGTGGGTATGCAGATTCTGGTTTTCATATCGATGAGAATGATCTTATATAGTAATCTAGATAGGTTTTTTTTCCCAATGGGGGAGTTCTGAGTAAGAAGATTTCCATGTAACCGGTTGTCGCTGATTCAATAGTAGAGTCCGAATATATAGTAGCTTATGATGCCTCCAATGATGCCATCTGGATTCAGAAATTTTTCTAGGAGAATTATGTTATTCCTTGAAGTAAATATATTATCACATTGTATTGTTATATTACTACAATAGTGGCTCTTGAAAAAAACTATGGGTACATCAAAGGACAATGCACAATCAACGAAAGTATCACCTACTAATGGATTTATATAAAAGGGGTGAATTTTTACTATGTAGTGTGTCCACAAATGAGAAAATGGAAGACCCCCTGACTAAAGGAATATCTCATCAGAATAATGAATATAATTTTAGAGCTAGTGGGTTATATGTTATTAGTAGATGGATCTTTTCCAAGTGGGAGACTTTTGGAGTTGGTGTCCTAGAACCATCTACTTTATAATGTATTTTTTTATTGAATACCTTATGACATATTGATTGTTCATTTACATGAAAATTAATTTGATTATATCATAAGAATAGATATTTCATTTAAGGGTAATCGCAGATCCTTACTATGGTGAGAACCTGGAAGTTCCATAACATTTTTATCGAATATATGTTCTATGTATAGATGATGTTATTTGAGGAACACAAATAATATAGGTCATTAGGTGTGAGGACTCATACAACTCTAATGCACCTTCTCATTGTGTACTCCCTTGTTAATATCCCTAAGGATATTATGATAACGAGAGCCACCATTAGGAAATCCACATTTCAAAGTTTCATTGGATGTTCCTATATGTGTATATTTGAATTGATCCTTAGAAATTATGATGATTGTTAATAGGAATTACAACTCACACACTTAAATGTATTTATGAAAATTGTGACAAAACACTATTCACACCATGGTAGGATATGTTGGGTTCATTATGAGTAATACTGCATTACTATATAATGTGATAACGGATATGTCCCTTCTGTTCCATAACAGAAGTAGATATCTCAGGCCCTGTGATGAAATTGGAATAGCATTATTAAATCCATTTCGATTATAAGGAATGGGAGAGTTCAATTCCGTGAAGTCAATGAATAAATAATCGAGCACATGGGTTGATGGAACCAGCATGAAACCCTCTTGAATCGAGATATCGAGACACATGGACTACATTACACGGTATGCGTTCATAGGAGGTGAAACGTCATTGTTGTGTTAACTTCATTCTCTATGGGTGCCTTGGCGTGTTTTTGGACACTATCCTTGGAATTTAAGAAGTATCCACCTAATTCAATTGAGAAAGAGGAATAGAGGGTCACACAGTATGTGTGTCAAACTATCTCAGTTAAATAATTATTAAACAAGTTGGATAAAGATTATTATTAATGGTGGTTTAATAATTATTCAAGGGCACCTAATCTCATTTATTTCAACACTATTTATTCAAGAGAATATATTATGGGAGAAATAATATATTTGATAGTGAGTAATGCATTGATATTTATTTAAGGCATAAATTGACATTATTAAAGGTCTGATAAATGTGGAGGAGGAAATAAATAGAATGGAAAAACAAAAAAAAGGAACATGCTGTGTATATTAATATACTCTTTAGCACCCCAAAAACATCATGGTTTGTTCCTCTTAAATACATTCTAGTTATAGCCTATATTTCGTGAATCACTGAGCCTCTATAGAACAAAACATGGTTACTTATAGGATATATCCATAACTGAGCCATTAAACTTTAATTTTCTTTCTCTGTGATTTGAATTTTAAAAATCAGACATACAAAGTTCTGTTCAAGATGATATTTAAAGTCTGATAGAATTTACTTAGTTTTCAAAATGATATTTAGAGTCTGATAGAATTAACATAATTTTGGGTGAATAATAACTTACCGTTATGAATAGTAACTTACCCTTATGAATAGTAACACACCCTTATGAATATTAATATGAATGTTATGAATGGTGTCCATACCATTGAGTGCATAAATTAATTTAGGCACCTTAAAAATGTAGATGAAAATTTTATGTGTTTATGTATTTAGATTAAATAATGATTTAATTAAATATTTAATTAATCATATTTAGAAAATTATTATTGAAAAATGGACTTCATTTTTGGATTCTGTAGGTCTATAAATGGTTAGGGTGAATTTTTGTGAATTTTCTAAAATACTTGAATTTTGGGTGAATAGTAAAATACATTAATTTACCGTATAAGTAAATTATATTATAAATTAACTATTCCTAGCATCATGAACGATGTAATCACCCACATCTCGATATCACATGCATATATTACTATTATTGGTCTTGTAATACTCAATATTTTTCATCTTATGGAGAAATAATAAATTAATGAATTTTATATTAAGAAAACCCCTCTCAACTCCACTATAAAACCCCCCTTCACTCCCTCTTCTCTTGATTCCTCTCTTGTTAAATGCCAATATTCTCCCCAAATCTCTCCCCAAGATCCTTCCCCACGTACAAAAGCTACTAGAATCTTAAAAATACCAAAAAATCTCCCCTTAAGAGGTTCTCAAAGGAGGAAGTCTCAAGAGGTAAATTCCTTTTTTCAATTCCATCATTTCTTTTAAGTTCTTTTATTTTTGTTTCTTTACTCACATCCTTTCACAGAAATACTATGATAAATCTAGTAAAATAATTGTATAGGAATTTTTTATACTAATGGGATATTTCATTATCTTATCTCCTTCCCCCCCCCCCATTTTTTGGAATAAATGAAATCACCTTTTGAGATGTGAAAATTTAGCTCATTCAATGACAATAGTTTATCAATTTCTATTATAATCATTAATTATGGTCATTAAACCATTTGATTTATGGTTGAAATAGATTATTATATATGTAATATATCGTATTTTAGTTCAACAATCCTTTTGTATAAATGGTATTATTTTTTAATGCAAACATGTTCATTGTAATTAAACCCACCGATTGACCAAAACGGTTGTCACTAAGGTTATATATATAATAATTCTACCTCACTATAAGTATCCAAATTAAATTCAAAACCATGTAATATCCTGGATGTTCAATAATACCATATAACTTCATTTATGGAAATCCACATCCGTCTTTCATATTTATATGAACATGAATATAATTAAACTGATCTTTTAAAACCAAGTAGTCAAACGAGCCCGAACAATGAAATTGAACCTTAAAACTACTCAAAAAGGCATTGAATTAAATAAAAAGGGTTATAAAAAATAAATTAAATTTAGAATAGGTTCTGGAATTATGAATTAATAAACATTATTTGCTTATTCATGTCTTCAATAACAAGTCACGAACACCTTCAAGCATAAGGTAACATATTTCTTAACTAAATTTTTATTCATTGAGTTAATTTTTTTTCATTGGTTATTTTGTTCCAATAATATGTGTGAATTAAGTTTGATTGTTTTATATTTTATATCATCTTCTAATTTTTTGATTTTTATTTTAGACATAAAATTTTTTTATTGATTTTTCTTCACACTAATGACAAAATCCTTGTTAGAGATCCTCTCTCTCACTTTTGTTCAAGAATCTCACCTATGTTGTGCACCTACTCTTTCTTATGTGGTGTACCTACATACCATTTGAGATCAATTTTCAACTTAAATTATATTCCATTTAAATATCTATATTCTCATATCATGGATATTATTATTGTCTATGTTGTATAACATTTCCCATAGGGTATTTTTTTGAATGTTGTATTGACTGTGGAAATATTGATGAATCAATATCCTCTATTCTATAGAGATAATGTAAAGTCATATATATCTAACGTTGAATATATGTATAAATAATTCATTGGATTTAGAGGTTGGTGGGGCCCACTATAGCCTCTCGATGCATCAGTAGGTCTCATGGTTCAAAATCCATTGGAGACAAACCCATCAAGTTTGTTCTCAAAAAAATCAAACTAGGTTCTACCCACAAAACTAAAAAGTTTTAACGGTATTATGGTTTCATGTTCCAGATACATGAAGTCCAATTAATAAGAAATCTCTCTGATCCTTATTAGTTATTATTATCCATGATGTTTTCACTATGAAGAAATCAATGGATGCAGTTTCATTCTCAGTTTATTAATGGCATTAGTTATTCAATTATTCACCATGCCATATTTATTATGTCAGATTGATTATGATTCAATTATTATTATATTCAAGCTTCTGCTATTTGTAACCCTTACTGATCATTTGATCTCACCCCTTTCATTGTTTACTTTCAATAGGAGATGAAGAGGAGATCATAAACTGAGTTCATTTGGTTGTAGTTTTTAGTTTGGTTATGTATTGTATTTTGTATCCTTTTTCAATGTAATTTGTGTTACATCTATGTATCTAG
Organism: Viscum album; assembly: GCA_963277665.1. NCBI lineage: Eukaryota > Viridiplantae > Streptophyta > Magnoliopsida > Santalales > Viscaceae > Viscum > Viscum album. Next base: position 1,532,356,486 of record OY728151.1, read on the forward strand.
TTTCTTAAATAATACTAAACTAATTGTTTCTTCATGATTTTCATTCCTTCTAACAATTCCAATATTACAAGTATTGCACTAGCTCCAGTCTAGAGTTGTCAGGGTGATACAGATGGTATTAGAGAAAGCTTAGTAGGAAACATGGAAACTAGTGTGGGAAATATATAGTAGGGAACAAATCCCTAAGATAGTTTTTGAGGTTAAACGTACAATAATATCATGGTATTTTGGTAAGGAATAGATTATGTGATTTTTTTCAAGCAAATACATCCATGTCTGGATACGAGTAGGTAGATGTGGCTCTGGCACAGATGTACCTAGTAGTCAAAACACAGACATGGAGTTTCAGGCTTGACCCGGGGTGTCCTGGTACATGACAACGGGCCTTGTTGCACTCTTGGTTATGAATCTCTTGGGGGATATGCAAAGGATAATTCAAATTTTCATTACAAGACATTAGGATGGGTTGAAATGTCAATTATTCATCAACGAAACAATATTTATGATTATGGGATTAGCCATGCGTAGGATCTCAATTTATGGTATGTATTTTGTTATGATTGAATTATAAATTAGGATTCATACCCTATTCTATTGTGTTCTATTATTTATAAATGGAACCTAATGGGAGAAGGGGAATCAATACTCATGGGCAACGTAGGGATTTCCCCCCTGAGCAAGTCAACAGAATCAATGTCGGAGCAGATCACGTTATGACCATATTGGGACAACATACTCAGGTTTTGAAAAATAACCATGATACACCTGTGTTGGATCGTTTTATGTGGCAAAAGAACCCATATTTTAGTAGGACTAATAATATTAAGTTATTTGAGCTCTGGATCATGTCACTTGAAATGATATTAATTGAATTAAGATACAGTGAAAATGAGAAGGTAGTGTTGAAATTATATTGACTCAAGGGTGATGCATATAAATGGTGGTCTTTGATCTAGAATACCATAGAGGTAGAAGAAATAGAAGATATGGAATGGAGGACATTTCAAGGAAATATTCTTTGAAAAATATTTCCCTTGTGAGAAACGAACTGAAATGAAGAGGAAATTCCTTAGCATATAACAATGGGAAGAAGACAGTGATGCAGAGTATGAGGCTACATTCACAAGGCATTCGTGGTATGCTTAAGATTACATACATGACTCGACAAAAAAAATTGATAATTTCATTGAAGGTGTTAAACCTTGTCTTTGAAGGGCACTGACTTCTCAATAATTTTCATCATATGATGAAATTGTATCATGTGCAATCAAAATAGTGAAGGACTTTTCTGTACCATATTTTTTCAATGGAATCCATGATAAGAAGAAGTAATCTAATAACAATGGAAAATGAGAAGCACCTAAGAAGAGAAATAGAAAAAAGTTATTCCCATTATGTGAAAACTATAGAAAGAATCATCTCGGGAAATTCTTGAAGGGGATGGGAGTCTGCTATAACTATGGATACAATGGGCTTCAATCTGATTAATGTAAGGGGACAAAAAAATTCAATGATATTAAATGCTACCATTTTAGATAGATGGGACACTAGGAAAATCAGTTTCGTATGAGCTACGAAACATGACTCAGAAAATGCCAAGAGAGGAAGGGGGAGCTTATGTGATTACAAACGCGGAAGTTGAAGTTCATAATGATGCGGTGGAAGGTAATTTATTTGTTTCCTATAACATAGCCAACACTTTATTTGATTCTGGATCATCACATTCATTTGTATCTTCTCAGTTTTCCAATAATATTAGACATGTCCTATTTGATGGAATAATGGAGTTTCCAGTCAAAAATCCTAGGGGATGTATCATTGCATCAAAGGCATGCCAACTAGCCACCCTCTAGACACCAAAACGTTCTTTTGTTTCTATACTTGTCATAATTCCAATGATTTACTTTGATATAAATCTCTGTATGAATTGGTTGTCAAATTATGATGTGAATAATCAATGTAAGAAGAAGGAAGTTACAATTTTTTAAAATGGTGTAGAATCACTTGTCTCTAAAGCAGAAACGTCGCTGCCTGATTCTTATCTAGAACCACCCCTAGTGGCTGTTCTGAATGAAATACATGGAGAGGAATATAAACCAATATCTAAGGTTGAGGAAGAAAATATTAAAATTGAATATGTACACATAGAGCGAGAGTACATTGATTTATTTTCAGATGATTTAAAAGGACATCCTTCTGAGCGGGAAGTTGGGATCTCTATTGATTTAATTCCTGATGCAAGACTTATATAAAAGAAACCCTATAGAATGGACACTGTGTAATTAGTAGACCTAAAGAAATAACTAGCAGATTTGAGTGAAAATGGGTTTATTCGACATAGTTTTTCTCCACGGGGAGCCCCTGTCCTCTTTTTCAAGATGATAGATGGATCTATGAGGCTATGCGTTGATAATAGGGAACTCATTGCTGTTACAATAAATAATAAGTATCATATTCCCAGGATTGATGATTTATTTGATCAACTTCAGGGAGCTCAGTACTTTTCAACGATCGACCATCGATATAAATATCATCATCTAAGTGTGAGGACGAAAGATATTCCTATGACAGCATTTCGAACCAGGTATGGGCATTACGAGTTTACAGTGAAGCCTTTTGGATTGACTAATTCCCCCTCTACTTTCAGGGACTTAATGAATAGAGTCATCAAGGAATATATTAATATCTTTTTTGTGGTATTCATCGATGATATCTTGGTATACTAAAAATGGCATGAAGATCATGAGAACCACCTGCGGGTTATTCTGGGAAATCATAGAAGAAATATATTATATGGGATGATTATGATTTGTGAATTATAAATTATTTCAGTTTGTTGTCTAGTCCATATTGTCTCTAATGATGGACTCCTATTTGATCATGCGAATACATATGAAATCCAACATTTTCCCATGCTATCAATCTTAACTGAGGTATGCATTTTTAGGGGCATAGCATGTTACTATCGGCGTTTCGTTCATAAATTTTCCTGACTGGCTAACCCACTATCCAAGATCACACATAAAGGATTAAAGATAGTGTAAAAAAAAGAATGTGGAGAATGCTTTGATGAATTGATTAGAATATGGGTCGATGCTCCAATTTGGACTCTTCCATCATTAGGTGATGAATTTGTAATATACAACAATGCATCAATGAATGGACCGGTGTGCGTCCTTATAAAAAATGATAAAGTTATTGATTATGCATCAAAATAGTTGATGACTCATAAGAAAAACTATCCAACTCATGATGGTGATTTAGTAGCCGTAATATTTGATCTGAAAACATGGAGGCATTATCTCTACAAAGGGAGATGTGATATTTATACAGACCAAAATAGTTGGAAATACATTTTCACACAAAAAGATCTCAACATGAGAAAAAGAAGATGGCTTGAGTTACTCAAAGATTACGATTATTCAATACACTACCAACCAGGAAAGGCGAATAAGGTGGCAGATTCATTATGCAGGAAAGATGATGGACTTATGACTAAAATGAGGATTGAGAGAGATCCAATATTTTTGGATCTACTAATGATGGATATGGAAATTATTAAGGAATGTGAAACCTCTTTTCTCTGTCACATGACTGCTAAACCATGTTTTTTAGAGATGATAAAAAGATCTCAATCTAATGATGAGAATCTGAATAAGAATATTAATACTGTCATGGATGGGAGACTGATGACTTCATGTATGAAGAAGGAGTTCTGAAATTTGGGAAGAGGTTATGTGTTCCATCAGTACATGTGATTCAAAGGGAACTATTAGATGATGCACAGAGCTCAAATTTCTCTATACACCCTGGTAGCACCAAGATGTATAGATATCTGAAGGAATATTATTTGTGGGATAATATGAAGCGGGAAATAGCTGACTACGTGTCAAGATGTCTATTTTTTCACAAGTTAAGCTAGAGAGACAACATACCAAATGAGTGATGCAACCTCTAACTATTCCTATGTGGAAGTGGCATAACATTACGATGGATTTTGTTACCAGACTATCGTGGACACCTAGAAGGAATGGTTTGAAATGGGTAATTGTTGGTCATCTAAAACAATCATCACATTCCCCTCCTATAAGATTGGAATTTCCACTTGAGAAAATCGAAAGACTTTATATTAATTAAGTTGTAAGACTTTATGGTTCACCTCTGTCGATTGTCTCTGTTTGAGATCCCCAGCTTACATCAAAATTCTAGAAATGTATCTAGAAGGCCTTGAATACTGAGCTTTATATGAGTACTAATTATCACCCCCAAACTGATGGACAATCTGAATGGACTATTCAGACTCTAGAAGACATGTTGAGGTCACGCTCTCTTAACTTCCAAGGTATGTGGGCTCAATACATTCCTATGGTGGAATTTTCCTACAACAATTGTTTCCATTCAATTATTAAAATGGATCCATATGAATAATTATATGGAAAAGATGTATAATTCCATCTTGTTGGGACGAAATTGGTGAGGGGAAACTTATAGTCCCATAACATTTTGAAGATACCATGGTAGAGGGGAAGAAAATACATGCCAACACTAAAACAACCCGATTTAGGAAGAATAGTGATGCTGAAAGCTGGAGAAAGGATTGGTAATTCCAAGTGGGAGATCATTTATTTCAGAAAGATTCTCCCTGGACGAGTGTCTTATGGTTTTGTAAGAAAGGGAAATTGAGCCCCAGGTACATTGCACCATATGATATTATAGAAAGAATTGGAGTTTTAGCTTACTGGTTGAAATTTCTCCAAGTCTCTCAAGAGTTCATGATGTGTTCCATGTGTTATTGTTAATGAAATACATTCCAGACTCAACGCTTGTACTCACATAAGATGAAATAGAACTAGAACCCGATTTTTCATAATGTGAAAATCCTATCAAGATTCATGACAAAAGTGAGCAGGTATTGAAATATAGAAAAACTCATATTGTAAATGTTCTTTTTAAAACCAAAATATGGAGGAATAAGCATGGGAACCGGAGGATGTTAAGAAAAAGACTCACCAACATCTTTTTAGTGAGCTTCATACATAAAATTTAGAGGATAAAATTTCTGAAGGTGGGAATAATATAGCATCCAAAACACTTCATGATATGTTCATCTTAAATACATTATTGTTATAACCTATATTTCATGACTAATTGAGCCTCTATGTATGAAAACATGGTTAATTATAGGAGATATCCATTACGTATCCATTAAACATAAATTTTACAACTCTGTGATTTAAATTTTTAAAATTTGACATACACAGTTGTGTTCAAGATGATATTTAGAGTCTTATAGTATTAACATAATTTATGGTGAATAGTACCTACCCTTATGAATAGTAACCTACTCTTATGAACTGTAACTTACCGTTATGAATAGTAACTTACCCATATAAATACATTATAATTTAAATTTTCTATTCATAGCATCATGAGTGATGTAAGCACCGAAATCTTGAACATAAATGAATATATTAGTATTCAAGGTCTTATAATACTCACTATTCCTTTTCATATGGAGAAATAATAAATTAATGACTTTTATATTAATAAAACTCCTCTCTCCTTCAATATAAAACCCCCCTTTACTACCTCTTCTCTTCACTCCTCTCAAGCCTTGTGGCATGCAAATATTCTGCCCAAATCTCTCTCTAATATCCTCCTCCACATCCAAAAGATCCTAGAATCTTCAAAATTCCAAAACCTCTCCAATTAATAGGTTATCATAGGGGTAAGTTTAAAGTGGTAAATTCATCTTTTCAATTCCTTCATTTCTTTATTATTCTTTTCTTTTTGTTTCTCTCCTCACCTCCTTTCACCCAAATATATGATAACTCCAGTAGCATATTTTTACTGGAATGTTTCTATGCTACTGGGTTATTTCATTATTATCTCTATTTTCCCCACCCTTTATTTAGAAGAAATGAATGCACCATTTGAGATGTGCTAATTTAGCACATTCAAGAACAATGATTTATTAATTTCTATTATAATATTTAATTATGGTCATGAAACCATTTGTGTTATGGTTTAACTAGATTATTATATAAGTAATATATCCTATATTAATTTTGTAATTATTTTGTACTAATGTTATTATGTGATGATGAAAAACATGTTCATTGTAATCAAACCCACCGATTAATCAAAATGGTTGTCACTAAGGTTATATATAAAACAATTTTATATAACTCTAATTAATAAAATAAAATTTAAAACCATGTAATCTACTGGATTTTAACTAATATAATATAACTTCATTTCTAGACAACCACTTCCATATTTCATATTTATACGATCATAAATATACGTAAACCAATATTTTAAAACTATGTAATCAAATGATCTCAAATAATGAAATTAAACCTTATAACTAATCAAAAAGGCATTGCATGGAATAAAAAGGGATATAATAAATAATTTAAATATATAATAGGTTCTAGAATTATTAACTAATAAGCCTATTTTTTTTATTCTGGTCTTCAATAACAAATAAAGAACACCATCAAGTATAAGGTATGGGGTTGCTTAACTCAATTTTCATTCTTTGAGTTAAACATCTATTTCATTGGTTAAATTGTTCCAAGAATATTTTTGAATGAAATATTAATGTATTATAACATATATCCACTTATATGTTTTGGATTTTTATTTTTCACACATAAACATTTCATTGATTTATCATCACTCTAATGACACAATCATTGTAAGAGATCCTCTCTGTCACTTTTGTTAAAGAATCACTCCAATGTTACGAACATACTCTTTCTTGTGTGGTGTACCTACTGCCCATTTGAGATCAATTTTCAATCGAAATTATATTCCTTTTAAAAATCCATATTCTCATATCATTGATATTATTATTTTTTAAGCTGTATACCATTTTTCATACAATATTTATTTTGAATGTTGTTTTGACTATGGATATATTGATGAATCTTTATCCTCTATTAAATATAGATAATGTAATGTGATATTGATTTTTTTCAATATATGTATAACGAATGATTTGTATGTAGAGGTGGGTGGGGCCAACTACAACCCCTCGATGCATTGGTAGGTCTAATGAGACAAATCGGTTGGCGACAAACCCTTCAGGTTTGTTTCCAAAATAAATCAGGCGGGTTTCTACCCACAGAACTAAACAGTTTTAATGGTATTATGGTTTCATGTGCCAGATAAATGATGTCCAATTAATATTAATTATCTTTATTTATTACCACTTATTATTATTCATGATTTTTTTACTATGGAAAAATCTATAGATGCATTTTGATTCTCAATTTATTAATGGCATCAGTTATTCACTTATTCCATTTGCCATATTGATTATGTTAGATTTATTATGATTCGATTATTATTATATTCATGATTTCACTATTTTTAACCCTTACTAAGCATTTCAGATCACCATTTAATTATTTACTTTCCACAGGTGGTGAAGAGGAGATCATCTATTGAGTTCATGTGGTTTTAATTTTTAGTTTTGTTATGTATTGTATTCTGTAACATTTTTCAATGTAATTTGTGGTGCATATATATATGTAGTTTCTTCAATACTACTAAATTGACCATTCCTTGGGGATTTGCATTCCTTCTATCCATTCCAATATAACAAGTAATGCACTAGCTCCAGTCAAGAGGGGTCAGGGTGTTACATACATTCCTAGTATTTTTCATGGAATTTGTGAGAAATAATATTATTAATTTAATTAATTAATATTTGGAGTAATTCATTAGGATCATGTTAAGTAATAATAATAGTCAACTGTTATTATTAAACATGGGGACTTTTGAATAATTAAATGAAATGAATAAATTCTTTCTATTATTTAATTTATATTATTAGTCTATGTAATTAAACTCCCAATTATATAATTATCATTAGCCAAGACATTTTTTTGGGGTTGTGCACATAAGAACTAGAAAAATGTCTCATGACAAGTGAGAATACATTTGTTCCAAGAATTATCTCAAGATACAAGAGAGAGAACCTCCTCCACCAGATCATTACGATCGAAGGTGGACATCGCAAGCAAAGGCTCTTCCTCTATAGCAGTTGGAGACCCTTTTGATGATGTCCAAAGAAACATTGAGCTCATGTGGATCACCGATAGAGGAATCCTACACATGGATTCTATGATGCAGAGACATATCACATCATATCTTGACCGAAAACATCAATGGAGATATAATTACATCAACGTAATTCTTTTCTATTAATTAAATTAATTATATGAAACATATGATGATCCTTGGTATGGTTATGGGACTCCCCTATTTTATTTCGTTCCTTGTTATATTTAGAAGATCCAGAGTTTTATCATCATGAAAATCTCAGATTAAACATCGTTAACAGAAAACATTAATGTTGGGGGCACCCACAAATGTGCTTCCACTGCGTCCAGAACCTACATTTTCATATTTCTACAACCACCACCCCCAGTTGGTCAACCCTAGTATTAGGTATCTAGAAGGTATCGGAGGGGACATCTGATTTTAGTTGAGGCATATTACCTAGGGACTCTAGAAATGATTCGAGGAATGATCTTTCAGTTATACATTCACTACCATACTAATTGAAACGAGTGGTATTTAATCATTTCTCACAACATATCTTGTAAATGTCCTTCAGATTCTTATATAACCATTAACTCAACACGTAAATGTAATGAATCCAACTAGATAATAGTTGATGTAAAAACACTTATTCTGATTGTGTTTCCTGACCCTTGGAGGTGAGAGTTTCGGTTCGAACCACTTTTTGGCAATTTTGAGGCCTTATGATGTGAACATTGTTATGGATTGGTTATCTTTGGTGTGTAATAAGAATGATAATTTTTGGTGAAGGGTGTGTTGTTTCTTCTATATTGGAATGGGGTTTCCTTTGTCAGTGAAATGGAAACAAAGAAATCATAATATAGAACCCTTTTAAGGAGGGTGCATCTATATCTCATCATTTTACTAGCATCAACCTTGATGAAAAAAATGTTATGAGTTTTAATTCCTCAGCCGTAGTGGAAATGTGTTGGGACCTGTTTCATTAAGATTTCAAGGTTTACATATCCACTGGGAGATAGACTTCTGCATTTATTTAAACCACAGTATGGTACCAATATCAACACCAGTATATCGGCTGACCACCATAAATAATTGAGGGATGAGGGTTTAGTTGGAGGATTTTCTATGGTTGGAATTCTGGACAACCATAGTTTCAAAATGGGTAGCCTAATTTTTGTATACAAAAAATGCAAATGGGAGAATGGGTTTGTGTGTGCACTACCGGCGCTTGATCCAGGATTCCATAATTGAAAAATAACCACTGCCATGTATTGGAAATAACATTGATTAGTTTTGAGGGGAAATATGGCACTCGAAGGTAAACTATTGATTAGGCTATCACCATTTTCCAGTACAAGAATTGGATATACCAATTAAAACTTTTAGATGATGTTATAGTCTATATGAGTAAATGGTCATGAACTTTGGGTTGATGAATCCCCCCATAGTGTTTATAAAGCTCATGAACCAGATCTTCCAGGATTACATGAACCAAATCTTGAAAGTCATCATCAATTATATCCTTCTATACTCGACGTCCAAGGTGGATCCTATAAGACACATAAGTAAGTTTTTGGATGTAATAAGATATAACCATCATTATGATAAAATATTGATGTTCTAGTTCTAGATTGAGGCGGTCCAAATTTTGGGACATGTTATCATAGTATTAAGAGTTTTAGTGGACCCATCGAGGTTTGAGAAAATGTTATCATGGGAGCCACCTAAGTGTGCAGAAGATGTGCAGAGTCTCATTTGTCTAAAAAGATATTACCTTATTTTCATTCATAATTTCTACAGTATATCAACACCTATAAAAACCTTGAATTGAAATGGGTTTCATTTCTGGTGGATAAGGAAGGGCTTTCTAGCTTTTCAGTAGTTGAGGATGTGTTTGATGAGCACTCCGATATTGGGATTTCTAAAGGAGGGAATCAAGTATGTTTGTGTTCTATGATGCATTATGGACCAGGATTGGTTGTGTCTTGAAGGAGTGGAAATTAGTGATTTCATATGGTTCACATCATTAGAGACCACATGAGATGAACTACATGACCAATGATCTCGAGTTGGTTGTAGTAGTCTTCGCATTGAATATGTGGCGACACTACCTGAAGACTATGTCATTTTTCATATACTCCTACCATAATAGCCTCATTTCTCTATTTTATTTGATGTAAATAAACTTGAGATAGAGTGGATGGATGGAGTTCCTCTAAGACAAGGACACTAATATTGCGAATACATATTGGAAGGGGAACACGTTGGTTGATTCTATCAGTAGAATATCTATCTCATTGTTGATGAACAAGGCATCAAAGTGACATACTATATTGTTGGTATCCATTATTAAAGGAGATAGAGTATCTTACCTTGATTCTATGGTCGTTAACCCACAACTATTATATCAGGATTGGGTGGAATGATATTGGGATGCTGACTATGAGACCATATGTTCGTAGATATCCACAGGTCATGCTACTAATGGATATTTAATAGGTGGGGAAAACATCATTCTTTCAAATGACTCAGTGTCGATTTATTTTTTGAAAAATAAAAAAATATCACTCTAAGATAACATTGATATTTTAAAATCAAAAATAATGTTTGTTTTACAATATTCAATTTTTAATATTTTCTTAAATTAATTTTATAAAGGTTCACATATGGATATAAAAACTAGTTCCTTCAAAAAAAAATAATTTATAAACATTTAAATACTTTACAAAAACATATAAATTTCATTATAAATATGTTTTTTATGAGAAAAAATTATTAATAATATATAAATTAATTTATTACTATTTCTATTAATATATTTAATGTATATATTATAAATATTTCGTTTAAAAATTTTAAAAATAATTTTTTTTTCAAAGAAAATCTATATTTCTTGTTAAGAAATCCAAATCAATGTTGCATTCAACACAAGATTTCAAAGATAACATATCATGAATTATTAGATATTTTCAATATCCCCTCCATCAGTAAATTTTATCTTCAAAATTTAAACTCAAAATTGAAATATCTAGGTTGGACGTTTCAGAATATCTTTATTGAAATCCAACATAAAAAATCGATTAATGAGACCTCCAAATTAAAATAAATAATGTGAACTACTAAGGTGACCAAATATAACACATACTAAGGATCCATGTAAGAGAACATGGGCATGAATGAAAATTATAAACATCATGTTCTGATAGAGAGTGATAGAGAACCTAATGAGGAGAAAGTTAACAATCACAAAGCTATAAATTTGCACTTACCTAAGGGAACATTTTATTAATGGGAAAATATAATAAGATAGCATTTTTTTGTTTCAAAATACATTACATAGAGTTAGAGAGTTATTTTAAAATTCATAAAATCAACTAATTGATTTCATTCAATGTCATAATATTAATTTCATTCATTGGTTGTGTTTCGATCTATATTAACATCATCCCTTAAACCTAGAAATGAATGCTAAAATTGTATTCCACCATGGGACTTATATAATATCATATTAAAAATAAAATAGTTATTAATATTCTTATATGAAAATTTGAACTCTTATATTAATAAAATATAATAAATTTAATATTATAATAGAAGAGGCTTTAAAAAGTAAATTTATAACATTAGGATTATTTTTATCTAAAAATAATAATCTAATAAAATTATAACAAGTGTTAGTGTAATTTTAAATTATTCTATTGTTATTGTTACGTTTATTTATTGTATATAAATTTAACCATGGTAAATAAAATTTAATGGCTACTATTCCCGGGAAAAAATATTTTTATCCCATTTAACCAAATATTCATAAAAATTTACAACCATATATTTCTGTGTTTTGAAATTCATTTCACAGAAGTGGTAAAATTACATTCAATGGTAATCTAAAAATGTGGCTAGAAGGTGGGTAAAAAGATGTTAAGATTGTTCAATGAATTTTAATTTCCAATCCTAATATAGAAATTACTAAAATGACCTAAATTGGGTTAATATATTTATTAATTATCTATTTTGAATTTAAAATAACGATAATTAAAATAATCATGTCAATGAAAAAGTCTTTTCTTAACAATAATGCAGTTTTTTAACTATTCACCAAAAATTTAATGTTTAATAAAATACAAAAAATTATCCCTAAGATAATTTTGATATTTCAAATTCAAAAATGAATCCTTTTTAGGAAATTAAATATCTAAGAGTGTCTAATGTTATTTTTATTGTTGTTCAAAAAAGGACATAAAAAGATATTCCATTAATAAAAAAGCATTTAAAACATATAAATACATTACCAAAACATATACATTTCAATATTAATATGTTTTATTTATGTGGGAATGTTTTTAATGAGATAAAAAATTATTTATTAAGAATTATATTACTATATTTAACAGATATGTTGTTAATATGTCATTTATATAATTTTAACAATAAATTGTTGTTTGGCAGAAATTCTATTTTAAAAGATACACAAGCCAGGTCAGTGTCACGTGTAAAAAAAAGCTATAAAATATAATGTACCTTGAAATATTTTGGTGTTGCAATCAGTTTCACATAGTGGTATAATAAAAAATACATTGATCAATAGAGGAATAAGTAAAAATGAAAGATATAGAAGCTGGAGATAAATATAAGAACTGATAATATGTATAATACCAAATATAAAATCATGTAATCATTTCCAGATAGAGGTACATAATCTTGTCCAACAATATGTGGCAGGTGAGGCAATGAAAAACAGTAAAGGTTTATAAAAATTAACAAAATCTCCAATGGAGAACTCCATAAGATTAATTAGATCTATCGAAGTCTAGTTATCCTAAGCTCCTATGTAAAAATGAACAGCACGAGCACAATCCATAACCTTCCCCTTTATGAATGAGGCTGTTCTGGTACACTAGTGTTATGGAGGACCCAAAAGGATGTGATATATACTCAATAGTTCACTACCAATAGTTTATAAGGAATAATGTAGTCCATTAATATAAAATACACCATTGTGAAGTTTTGATAAATAAGGAAGTGAATAAATAAATAAAAAATTCAACACGATGGATCAAGATGCTCAATGATAGCTAGTAAACAATACCTTATTTGGAAAATGTATGATTTTTTTGAACACAACCTTGTTTATATACAATATATAATGATTTTACATATATATTTATGGATAAACATTAAGAAGAAAAAAATAAATTTATCTAGTGATGTTAAGTTGATAGTGATCACATCATCCTAAGACCCATGGTTATAATCCCATGCATCCAAAATAGATGGTTTCTAAAACCAAAGAGAAAAATATGAAAAATCACAAATATCTAGATATAAGTATAATATATGGTAAGGGAAATGAGGTACATAGCCCAGGAATCCAAGAATAATACCGATCGTAATTGAATATCACTAATCATATATAATGATAAAAATGCATTAATGTAATTCATTTTACATATAAACCTATCAAAGTATTTCCTACATGGGAATCCATGTATCTATCAATGAATATAGAAACATCTCACCTTATGTGTATTTATAAGGAATTTTTATAAGAGAATCTATGTATCACTGAAGGCAATACATACAAGTATAACCCACTAAGAATCTCTTGGATATACCACTTGGGAACCACATATCCATCATGGTATAATACATAATCATACACCCTCATTGATCATATAATGTAATCCGCTAGTGAATCAAGAAAACATTGTGAGTACAATAATTCATTTTCATAGTTATAATACCAATGGTACTACAAATAGGAGACAACGAATAACTCCTAATGTATCATAATACAAGTAACCCATGAGAATGCCCTTGTATTTGTGTAAAAATAAAACCCAAGTAAATCTCAAGGAATGACATAGTCATAAGAACCTATGAGAAAATCAATGGATTTTTATAAATATGAACCTGAGTATATCTCAAGGAATTAATAATTCATATAAATATAAATAAGATGTATTTCGATGTTTATTAACACGGAACATCACCTACCATGTATACATTAAGAGGTCCACACAAATTTATCATTTCAATTAATGAAAAATAAAATACCTATAATTGATCCTTCAATATATAATATATCATATTCAATTAATATATGATAGATTAAATCACAATTAGAAAATGGATTACTATAATGGACATACAATTCAATTTATAATTAGTTGAAATTATACATTTTAAACACATCCCAAACTAGAAGCCCTTAGGATGTGATTTTTTCAAAAGGGAGTAATATTTTAGAGATGTTCATAAATTTCCCACCTCTATAAATTCCTTTATTCACTAAATTATTATTTGATAAGATATTTCCCCTAAAAGGTTGTTTAATTAGAATTAATTAGCTTAATTAATTTGGAATTTTAATAAAAAAATTGAGGGGGTGGTCGACAAAGAGGTAAGAATCCTGAACTTAAGAAATTTAATGGAATCCTTTACCTAGTTAAAGGAATAAGGTTATACATCATGAATATAATGTTATATAGTTATAACATGGAAATAATACAGTGTGAAATAATATCATAAAATAAAAATAAATGAACTATTAATGGGAAAACAATATACCTCTTACTTTATACCAAAGACGGTGCACTCATCCATTATTAGGGCATAAATCGATCTGATTCGAGAGAAATCTAGTAATCCATCAAACTCCCGGAAAAAAGTACGATATATGTCAAAATAAAAATAACATTAAAGAATGAAAAAAGAAATATATGAAGGAATGAAGTGGATTATTAGACTCACTGATACATTTATAATGAGGTGAACATCACATGAAATATATTTTTCATATTGAACGCGTCTCAATGGATGGAGGAGAGGATGAGGGGCATGATGAAATGATTTTGTGAGTGGAGAAGATGAAATGAATGGAAAAGAACTATAAATATGATATGTGTAATATCCAAAAATATAAAACTTTATATAAGATAATTATTTGGTCACATAATTTTATAAACCATATGCCATCCTTGCACACACTAGTTATCAATGAACATGTCCTTCACACAGCTGGCTTCCCAGTCTGACAAACTATGTGAAAAAATTGTGGTGGCCACTGTCCAAGTAAAAAAATCCATTCACATCCTATCACATGGTTTATAAAAATCTACATATCTTATACCTGGGTAGGTATCCTCCCCGACAACCGCAAATGTTTAGCTTCACAGTTTAACAAATCAAGCGATATACCTTTCAACCAACTATTTCCTCTCTCAAAACCAGCATTCAAACCCTGATGGTCATGAAACAAATATTTAACCCCAAGACACATATTGGGCCAAATTAAACTTATAAAATAATATATTTAAATGTTATATGGATTGGATTTACGTTCTGAATCACAATTTTAAATTTTACCCATCCACCAAGAAGAAAATGTCTAATTCTCTTATAAATTCCACCATGTCCAAATCATTGGACAATAAAATGAAATTATATCACAGGATAAAAAATATGTTTTTGGTTAATTAAAATAGATCATCACTTTCCATCCATGATAGATGAAGCAAAATTTAAATATACGCTTAATATATCATTTTATGGATCCACATAATGAACTTTATTGATGAGTTCATCATAATGTGGTTCGTATGGTAGTAAGTCATATAATTACAAAAAAAATCCAAATAGGTGATGCAACATTACCAATAACAAAATATAAATGGGTCAACACCATTATTGAAATTTTATGTGTCATAGATATACATTAAATGGAAACTATGGAATATAGGTTTTTATGGATATACTTCGATAGATTTCCAACATCATCACTTTTTGGTTGTATTTATTTCTCATTTAAAATTTGTTTAATATAAAAATAATGTTGTGAATTGGTATTAGGAATAATAATTGATTTTATATTCTCATGAATAGATCATACCCAATATACTAATTATTAAACTTAAACAAGAACTAAATAATGTGTTGAAACTCATAAAGATCTAACTGGATATGGATGAATCTTTATCTAAATGGAGAATTATGAAACATGAGGAAATTTTATTATATTTCTCAATAAATATTAAAGTATTCTCAGTCCAAAATTTTATATTTGGTGTATTCCCCTAAAAAATTCCACTAAACAATAAAGATATAAAAATATTAAAATATAATTTAGATATGGAATATAACACCTTCATATTGGGTTAATTATTATGAATAGAATATTCATGGGACTTAATTTATTAATGATTTGATAGTGAATGTAGAATACATTCAGAAACATATTAATGAAACATAGAGTCTATATAAGTTAAATTGTGATATCATTTTATGGAACTCTGAGAAAATATTATGTGATAAATTCCTCCCCAAAATAATATTCTACAAGACAATAATGAAATTTGAATTGAAAGGTATGATCATCCCAATATATATAGTAACCTTTTATATCATTGATCAAATATTATCTATGTCCACGTGATATTAACATCTTCCGAACCAGACATAAGTTTTAGATGTGTTCTCCATACCTCAATCAGTGATTTAGATTCAAAATCCATCATATTTACATAATCTAGAAGTAGAAATACTATTTCATGTGTAAATAACCCAAATTCACATTCATACATATTACATTATATTGGATAAATATGAAAAACATTAAAAAATACATGCTCATGTACCATATAGGGTTATTTACATTAGAAAATAGTTATAAAATATTTATATTTCATGAATGATCTTTTCCATTTCCCATAAAGAACATCCCAAATTGTACTCTTATTAGAAATACCCAAATTAAAACCATTTTCCATAGCCATGGGAACGAAAAATTCATAAAGGTTGGGATCATATGATTATTATGGGTAAACATGGTATATATCTATAAAACAGGAGTAAATGGGTATGAGAACATGAGAATAACATTTTAATACAATACCATCTATTTCAAACATCATAAATATGATTAAAGGAATAAATCATTATAGTTAAAAATACATAAATCATAATACGATCAAAGATCATGAACCATGAGAACATAAAATTTGAAAAAAAATATTGATTTCAACATGCATATACAAAGATCAAAATCAATTCCTTAATAATAAATGATCATTACCAAACAATTTTATTGGACTGGGTTCAACCCCCATACCTTCATAGTTGTCAATGATCACTCCCAAGAATATCACAGTGGGTATAGTCCCTTACTGATCATGGTTATCCCCCAATTCCAGTTCTATTTATCCTTTGATATATAAATCTTTACCCAATTCATAGATGGTAGATATATGTCCCACCCATCACAAAAATTAAATCATATATATGTGTTCTACAAGATCATAATGAATTCATTGTATTATAACCCATTAAGGAAAATGGGATTTATAAATATTTCATTGTAATAGAAACTAGGGAATGAAAAGGGATTCATAATCATTTCATTATAAGAGAACCCATAAAAAGAAATTGGTTTCATAATCATTTCATTATAGAATAATAATTTTCAATGTAAAGGGTTTCCTAACAATTCCATCAGTTTATCACTATGTGACTCATCGAAAAATTATTTAGTTTCATACTCATTTTACTATGGTATATCACATCAAATGTAAATAGGTTTCATTAATATTTGTTCAACATAAATATAAATCATTCAGAAAAAGTATAAGACTTATATCATTGGATCGTATCTCATGTAAACAATATGATACATCAAATCAATTCATCTAATATGGAAAATGAGTATGAAATATTACAAAGAAAATTTCTTGAGGAAAATATAATTTACACTTTAAAAAACAATTTTTAAAACATAAAACATTTTAAAAGAAATTGAAATTTAATATAACATGTGTTACTTATAGAGGAATTTATTAGGATCATTTAAAATATTTCTTCTCAAAAACCATTTTGAATCTATAATGATTTTCATAAAATATAATACATTATAGAAATCTTTTTTTAAATATAACCTTGTAATTTTAAAATGTATTTTTTAAAAAACAATGAGTGGTCATGATTGTGAACAATACCATTCATTACATGCACCATAAACCAACACATCCATTAATATTTTCTGTAAAATAATAACTATATTTTCATGGAAAATGAATTGATTATAAAAAAGAGTAAAATCTGGTAAAAAAATTAATTAATAATTATCCTAATGTGGATATGTTACTCCAAATAATATTTTTTGTTAGTGATTATAAAATTCATTCATGTGAATTATTTAAAACAAACTATAGTCAAATATTTTAAATATGGAATTTGTCTAAAAAAATATTATTGAGATGGAATTACCTTACCTTAATTCTCGACTTCCTTCAAACACGTAAAAAAACCATGAATAATAAATATAAATTAATAATATATCTATTATATAACATTAAATATATATATATATATATATATATTGAACCTTATATTATTTACTTATGAAGTTTTATTTCCCTTTATTTAAACATTTCATGTTAATGTCATGTTTCTATAGACAACTACATTATTTTTCATGTATGATTTGAATTTTTTATTTTTTGTACATGTAATTTCTTCATGGATATATAAACTCTCAAATTTAACCATGATATAAATATTATATATATTTATTTTATATATATTAATTTTAATTTATAAACGATATATACAAAAAATTAAATACACCATTCAAGAAGATGGTAGGTTGAACATATTGAATAACGCAATATACATTTTCTCAAAAGATTAAAAGAAGGAATGATAAAAAATTATATTTCCATTATAGAGTCCTTTTTTCATATATATATATATATCATATTTATTAATTTAATAATATATTTATTTTCTCCCTTTTAATTTATATTTAATGAATGGGTAATATCAGTTCATGTGAAGGTAGTATTACATCCACATGGGTGATGTATCATATTACCATATAATTAAATACATGGAGAAAAATTGAATATAATAATTCTAGAATTATATTTATGATTCCAATATCATATAAATTTTGATAATATGTAGCTGTTTCAATATAAATAATTATGTAATAAATAACACATCACATCAGTTTGTGAGGTTATAGTCCGTTCTATACAAAACTAACATTATTTTTTTCCAATAGGATTAGAGGTAATAAGGTAGATGTTTTATTATAATTATAGAGGTATAATAATATTATTAATATAATATATAAATCTTAGATCTATCATTGTATTCAACCATGATATGTGGTAATGAAAAATGAATACAATCTATTAGTGAACTGATAGTCCTATGTACACATGAATGATTATTTCATATCTCATGTAATGGAAGAGGAGATGGTTACAGGTCATTCAAATAATATAACAATATGTCATTAAATATAATATACTTATTTTATTATAATTTTTTTTTGACAATGAATTGATGTATTGGGTGGAATAAATTAAATTAAATTCTTTGTTTGGGATGTTCCCTCTTCCTTACAAAACTTATTTTGGATTTCACCAAAACCCAATATAGGTTTGATTTATAAATAAAATAATTCTTCTGGGATGATATTATGGAATTATTTTTTTGAGTATGAATTTGTTGAAACATGTGGTTTGGGATGTGTAAATAGGTTAAATGAGTGTTTTTTTACTATAAGTGAGTTGAGTGGAAAACATGTAATTTTTTAAATGAAAATGGAGTACCATGTTTTATCACAAGACACAAGGCTCCCAAAAGGTGAACATGTGAGCCTATAAGAGATAACATATCAATTTGGCCATATATTTTGGTGTTGGATAAACATTTTGTCATATTTAACCCTTAATATTTAATTTAAACACTAGTTAAACACATTTTACAATAATTGTGTTAATTATTTTTTTTAATTTTAATAATTACAAAGGTAAAAAATAATGTTAAACATATTATAAAATATGAAATATTATGATTTCGAATAATTAATCTATATTTTGAAATATAATTTCTGAAATATGAATAATTAATTTAAAAATATTTTTTCCCAATATGAAAAAACATCATCTTAGAAACATAATGTTTCTAGGAGAATTTTTTTTATTTGTTATTATATATTGTTAAGAAAAAACATAATATGATTTTTGCAACATTTTATTAAATAAATAATACATAAATTTAAATAAAAATATTCACCAAAAGTGATCTATTTAATTACATGAAAAAAATGTTTTTGTGTGATTAAAAAATAGGTTTCCATAAAATTATTTCTTTGTTTTCAAATGGTATTTAATTTTATTTGTAATTAATTAGTCATTAATGATCTCATCATATATTTTAATAATTTATATAATCATATTCCCCACCTCTATAAAAACAAGTAGGTTATAACCACAAAATAATAAATTAAATGTCCATAGTATGTTACATTTTATTTAACAATGATGTTTCATGTAGTAAAACTAAAATCGTTATTCCATGTAATGCCAGATAAACATGGTGTTGTGTAAAATGAAAAATATAATAATATAAAATTTATCTGAATAATTATATTTCAAAAAATCTCATAGTTTTACATTTTACCACGAATAAATTTACTTTCATCCATGAAATTATTCACATTATAACCCACAACTGATGATACTTCTACCACATTATTTCATAAAGTTCCCACATAATATCTGAAATTTGTGGTTTCAATATGAAACATTAACCCGGTGAGTGGACAAGATTTATAGAACATTCTATGTATGATACATAGTCCCCATTGGTTGTTCCTCATAAGAAATATTATGATTCAATGTTATGACCTTTGTGTTATGTTTATGTGATGGATTAGTTATCTTCATCATCATAATGGATTTGTAAAACTCATAATTAACATGAGTGTGTTTCAGTGGATGTTCCAGGTGATATGATATTATCTTGATATGAAAAATAATTTTATAGGGACCAATATACCTACTGATTAGATTTCCATTCTTAATTCCATATAAATATTCCTAGAAACACAATCCCACAAAATTAAAATTTAATACCGTGTTATTGGTTATCAACATATAATTTCTTTAAAATTTTTGCATCATTTATATATTATTTATCATATCTAATTTTATATACCATATCATCATCTTAATTAGTTATTAATAACATTATTTTTACAACATCATTCTAGAAAATTGGCGTTATACCCTTTTTTCATAAATTGCATCATAATTTACCATATGAATTCTGGTCGGAATTATATAATTGTAATAAAAATCTACTAGATGATGGTTGTTATCCTAAACCCCTTGAAATAAATAGAAATATATCATATTATATCCCTTGGGGTTTTAATTATTTTCATATATTGATAGTCATTCTGAGGATGATTTGTAGTGCTAAAAATTAATTCCATATCAAGATATTCGTGATGACTTCACCAAAACATAAAAATAAACACTATATCCTAATAATATATAATTGAATGTGGTAGTAAATGAAACATTGCCACTCACATAATATATATTATGGAAAATATCTTCTGAGATAAATCAACTTTGATAAAAACCAAGTGTGATAATTTTGAATGATGATCATCGACAACACATAATTAACTCATAATAAATTATAAGAAAAACCCTAACATTTACTAATACCATTAATAATATGTCCACAATGTTAAAAGGAATTCCACATCAAATAATTCAAATAGAAAAAAATATTAAAAAACAAAGGATTGTATTCCATCAAATATCACATACAATATCCTTAATCTAGTTAGACATCAATAAAATAAAACCTAAAAGGCTTGTCGATTACATTAAAAGTATGATGATCCTTAAAATCATAAACCCAGGATAGTATCAAAAACACATATGCTAATCATACATAGAGACATATATTCTTCCAAAAGTGAATTCACCCTTTATTCAATTAATAAGATCTTATATTTGACAATAACATTTCCATTGTAATATTGAGTTCAACCTTGTAATAAATAAAATAACAAAAGTGATTTCATTAATCCATAATACCTATAGATGTAGTTAATAAAAACATTAAATAAAATTAAATTTCTCTAAAGGATGAAAATTATAAATTTCATAGGGCCCATTCATACAAAAACAAGTAATTATAAACTATGAAGTGTAGTATAAGTGATTCTAACTTTTCATAATTCAGATAAACCATTGAAAATTCCTAATATTTACCTTTATAAATTTTATTTAACATTTTCTTAGGTTTATCATCCTCATTAACCCATGGATTGGGGCATTGATTCACATAATTCCAATACTATTTTCTTTTGGAAGAATATAGTAGAAGTATTTCATTCAATACATCATTCTACCTATTTACATAATTAGCATTATTTTTCCCATCACATCAAAAATCAATTGCTCAATTAGCTCCATTACATTACGTAACAAACTTTTTAGTCCACTTAAGATAATTCCATCCATGATTTCTTCTATAGACTGACCATGAATGAAATATCATATTTTTTTCACTATGGTTTTCATTTATAACTCCGAATTCAAAATTTATTTTCGTATCAAAACCATAAGATGGATGAGTAACCGTAATATGTATTTATACATTGAAAAAACAATGGAATATTTTCTCATTAATACTAAAGTATCATATTGAAAATTTTCTTAATAGGACTTATTATATACCATTAAAAAATTGTT
The DNA here is from genome assembly GCA_963277665.1 of Viscum album. Lineage (NCBI taxonomy): Eukaryota > Viridiplantae > Streptophyta > Magnoliopsida > Santalales > Viscaceae > Viscum > Viscum album. The sequence continues at coordinate 1,532,379,105 of OY728151.1, forward strand.
CTCTATAGAATAAATAATGGAAAATATATTTCCATAAGAACTATTACAATACAAAAGAACTATTGTATTTGAATAAAACATAAAATAATGATGAAGTAGTCTCAAAAAGGACTAAATATAATGATTTTCCTACCTTTTCTCATTTTAATGTTCACCATGATTCTTCGAATGATTTTTTATTATTATAGTTATGTGATTTTTCATTCAATGTCCCAGAAAGTTTTCTTATGATGAGGACAATCATTTTATTTTCCATCAACTTCATCATTAACATGATTTATATTGGATCAATCTATTGACTAATAAATATTGAAATAAACAATAATCACATCAAGAATACACATAATCAGGAAAACCCACTTATAGGAAGTTTGAATCATGTAACAAAATTTTTAATTTATGACATTATAGGTTTATCATAGGCTATTCATAGTCATAAATTTTTTTGAAAAATTCATGTTGGTAAAAATTGGGTTTTTTAATTTTATAAGATAATACCAAATGATGGTCAAACAATGTGTACAACATGGTTCATTATTATACAAGATGGGATGATCAATTATAGTTCAATGTTTCTCATTGAAATTATTATACCTAGACCCCACTATTACATATCCACTTCCACTTTTAGTATACTGATAGAGATATAATTACTTAGAAACCACTCACTCTATCCATTACCTAAATTTAAGTACATTTTCCAATACAATGACATATATATAGACTTATCCTAAGAAATATCACTATAAATATCTTTAGAAATAGCCCTAGTAATATAACTAATGTATTATCTAAATATTTTCAAAAATTATATCTAATAATTTCTTATAATATCAAATATAAATACCTGAACTCCTCATACATAGATATTATATTTTTTTGATGAATATCCAATAAATTTAATATACACACACACTCATGGCCCATATAGAATTATTGTATTTAGTGTGTCAAAAAATATTTTAATTTCATGAACTATGTTATACATCTCCCATAAAAATGTTCCCATGTAATAATCATCTTATACATACCCAAAATAAATACATTATTCATAACCTAGTGACCAAAAACATAGGAAAGGGTGATCTCAGATTCTTATTAAAGGAAAACAAGGGAGTTATCAATATAATAAGAGAATACGGGTATGAGAACCTGATAGTAATATTTAAAAACCAAATCATTCGTATTATTTTTCATAAATGTGTGTTATGGAATAAATCATGGTAGTGGACAAGACAATCAATATAATGGATTCAATGAGCATGAACCATAAAAACATTAAATTGAAATAAGACATAATTTTTCGAATACACATAATTGTAGAAAATAATTTCATTATTTGTAAATTATCATTCCCCAAACAATCATAGTGGAATGGGTTCACTCCCCAAACAATTGAAGTAATGTCAGTTCACTCCCTGAAATATCCCAGTGGAAAAATTGTCATATTAACTGGGTTTTACACTTTATTACAATCCTATTTATAACATGAGATACAATTCATTACCTAATGCATTGGAGGGAGATATAGGTACCACCATTCACATAATGAAACTCATATATATTTTTACAATATGATCATAAATAATTCACCTTATATGATCAACGGAAAATAAATTTTCTTCAAAATCATTTCATTATAATAAAAACCATGGGTGAAAATGGGTTTTTAAAAAAATTTATCATAACAGAACCTAGGAGAAGAAATGGATTTCATACAATATCATTACATAATTACCAGTGGAAGTGAATTACATTTCATACTCGTTCAATTATTTCGTAATAGAAAAACCCATGGAATGATAAGTTGGTTTCCTAAAAATTTTATCTTTTTATAATCTATTGAAGATAAATTATTTTCATAAAAATCCTTTTTATCATAAACATAAAATATTCAGAGTATGAAAAATAATGGTGTCATGTATCATATCTAAATTAAATCATAGGTTACAGGAACTGATTCCATCATAGATGAGAAATGATTTTAAAACATCAAATGGAACATTTATTAAGTAAAATAGTATTTCAAATTTGAAAAAGTCATTATAAATCAAAATAAAATACCAATATCCTTTTAATTGAAAATAACATTGGAAACTAAAAAATGAATATTTATTGATAATTTAAAACTTTTATTGATGAAAATATGAATACCAGTTTTGAAATAATTTTTAAAATAATTTTTTTAAAGTGAATTTAATAAAATATTTCCAATTATTATTATAATGAAATCATCAAATTATTTAGTGTTCATGAGTGTGGAAAATATCATTCATTCAATGCACTTTATAATAATGATTCAAAAAAAATAATTAAAATCCATATATTCCTTGTTTGGAAGATGATTCTAATATTCTTTTCTATAGATTTTTTTAATAATGATACAAAGGTAAAAATTAATTTAATAAATAATTTTAAGAATGTGAAATATAATTTTGAAATTATTATAGAAATAATTGTGATAGAAGTGAATAAGTTTTTGGCCGAATACATAAATAATGATGATTTCTCATAAAATTTGTTTTTGATCACTTTATTACATAAAGAGATGAAAATGAATGGAAAAAAATTTATTATTATAAAATAAATGGAGGTGAATAAAATTCAAAAGATTCTCAAGATATAGATCATAATATTTCAAGATTGGAATCATAATCATATCCAATCCCAAAAAACAATGAGATTCTATCATAAAAACAATACCACATTTGTAACGATAAATATTATACCCCATTAAAAATTATTATTCAAATGGATATATAAAGAGCATTAATTTTATGCATAATAATTTTCAATTACATTTATGGGAATTATATAAACCATATAAAGGAAACATGAAATAAATATGGAATTTGTCTCACAAATAAAAAAATTTAGGCAGAAATCTCTTTCCTCATGTCTCAAAATCCTTCAAACATATTCCAAAAAAATATTTAATAATATTATTTCTATTATAAATATATTATATTTCAATAATTATATATATAATCTAATATATGATTTACATGTTACCTATTGATACACATTTATTGAAAATTTAATGTTATAGTCACATTTCAGGGGATAATTTTATTGTTTTTCTTGTATGTTATAATCCATTATATTCTATAAATTTACAGTGATAATTATAACATAATCTACATAATAATTACCGTTATATAAATATATTATATATTTAATTTATATGTATTTATATTTATATATAAATTTAAGATATAGATAATTAAATACAACGTTCATGTAGACAGTAGGTCATATGTATGCATGGACATTGTTTCCATTTTCATAGTGGATTGAAAGAAAGAATGGTAAGTAATTTATTATGATTAAAAAATAATTTGTATAAAATATATATATATCAAAAAAAATTACATAAACATACCATTATTACCTTCTAGGTAATTAGTATTTTATAAACGAATGACATTGCTTCATGAGATGCTAGTACACCGTGAAAATGAGTGATGTTATCATATTACAAAAAAAATTGAAAGAAAATAGGCATATTTGATATAATAATTATATAACTATAAATTTTGAACAAATATCAAATTTTTTTATAGTTAATCCCTATTTCTATATTTGTAAAATTTAAATAAAAAACACATCTAATAAGTTTACAATGCTATAGTCCTCCTTACAAAAAAACGACATTATTATTTTCTTATGGGTTTTGAATTAAGTTGGTAGATGTGATATTATTATTCTATAGGTATAATAATATCATAAATATCATATATACACATTAAAAACATCATTATATCTAGTCATGAGAGGTATTTATTGAAATTGAATAACAACTGATCATGATCTGGTAATCTGTCGTACCCATGACATGGGATTTCTCATCCTTTTTTGATGTAAGAGGAGATGGATTTAGGTAATTAACATAATATAAAAAATACAAAAATACAAATATATTTAGTATATTTTTATTTTTATATCATTATTATTTTCTAACAATTTTAGTTGGTGGTGAAATTAATAAAATAAAACACTCAGTTCGTGATATTACCTCTTCCACAAACAACATCATTTGGTTTGAAAAAAAGGCATCAAAAAATAAATTTATGAACAAAATAGGGAATCTATTTCTAGAATAAGGAATTAATTAATTTCTTTGGGTACTTATTTTCCTAGTAGGTTACTTTTTTGTGTGTTAATTGGATATGATAGTGGTGGAATTTTATTAGTATGCTCAGTGGAACACTTGTAATTTAGGTAAATAAAATGGTGTACTAACATTTTTTCAAATGAAAATTTCTATATAATGGTAAATAATAGAAAATATATGATATCTGGTCGAAATATTTCAACCCAATAAGTTGTGGATATTTTTTGGTTAAATTCTAACCTTTATCATTTTAGTTTAACTCCCGATAAAAATATTTTTACATTAACCGAAATTATTGATCATAACATATTTGATTATTCTTAATAGTAAAAAACTATACAGAAATTAATAGAAAATATAAATTATGATAATTCCAAATTTTAAATCCCTTTTTAAAAATATATTTTCAATAAGTTGCATAAATTAATTTTCAAATTAGTGTGTAAAATATGAATAAATTACTTTTTAGAAACATCATGTTTAAAAAAAATGATATTTTATTTATTCTTATATATTCTATAGAAAACAAAAATTATAATGTTAATAAATATTATTTATTATATACTGTATAAATTTCAATAATATCATTCATGAAATGTTATTTATTTATTTTATTAACACAAAATTCATGTGTGTGCATGAAAATTATGTTTAGAAATAGAATTCTTTTGTATTCAACTGGTTTATATTTTATTTTCACTTTAATGGTAACTAATATATTCATCATATGTTATCATAATTTATTTAATCTTATTGATAGCCACAATTCCAATGAATATGTGATATATATCATATTCAATAATAATATTTTAATACTATGAAATGTTTTATTTAAACATGGTGTTGAATATGAAGGTAGATAAACATAATGTTTCATGTTACAAAATTCAAAATTAGTGTTGTGTATAATGTAAAATATCAAAAATAATAAATTTATTAGTCAAAATATATCTCAGAGAATCTCAGGGTTTTACTGATTGAAAACTATTGTGATGTGGAACTGGTGATGATCATAGGTCATAGAGACATTATTCTATGAAATAATACAATTTTCCTTCTCAATGGTGTTTTGAAATACCAAATGGATCAATAGGGAGCTTGGGAACATAAGGTTATAATTAAAAAATAGTATAATTTTATATTACAAAATAATGATATGATTTTAAAATTAAAACATTAAATTTATAAATGGTTGATGCATATAACAATAATCAATTTTATATATACAATATTCTATCTGGATAATTAAAATTTTATTATTAAATATAATGTATATTATTGAAAATGAGACACATATGAAATCAAAAAATATGTAACTTCATAAATTTATAACATTTTATGTAATGAGTAATATACATAATTGAATTGAATATAATATACTAAAATAATAATCTGAAAAATATCAAATATGAAATTTTTTATCATTTTGATCATTGAGATATCATTCTCATGAATAATACTGAACAAAACCTCTGTATTGTGAAACAATTTTGGAAACTAAATAATAAATATTCCATATAGGAATGAATTTGAATGATTAATAAAAATTAATTGAATAAATTTATAGACGGTATAGAAAAAATAGGATAATTGAAATTGAATTAATAACTATTAGGAATAGAAACATAATTTTTAAGAATATTAATATTAATATAAGAAAGTAAAGATAACCAATATAATAGAAATATTACATGTTAATGATATTTATAATGAATAAAATAAGTTAATAGAAAAATTATAATTCAAAAAAACATATCATTATATTAAAAACTTATCAATTTTATTTTCATTCATTCTATAATGAACCATTATTTTTACTAGAAAAGACCAGTCTAAGGAAAACAACTAAACATTTATTAAAATAAAAGAAATTTACATCATAAAAATTACACAATCTAGAAAAGACAACCACAAGTCATAAAAATCATACCCATAACCACATCGATGATAAATTACTTCCTCGGCAATAGTCGATTCCCACTCCACGATTTCATATTGCTTCAGAATCATGGCATACATCCTTCATTGATTCTACCACTCCTATCATTGAAACATGTTATAAGATTACGTAACTTTTTTCAAACACAATACTTCCATGCCATCCTTCTAGACAGATGATTTGGTCGACAATGGATTTAGGTGATAAGAGTTGTATTTCCACGACCTTCTTCATGGTGGGGCAGTCATAACTTCCTTATTACCAGACATCGTCTTCTTACCACCCTGAACATTGTCACTATAGGATGGGATGACCTTGCCACTATCATTTTCCTTATCATTATCAGATATATCCCCCCATTTTCTATTGGTATTCACCACTTGATAACAATCATGTACTCTATGATGCTACCAAAATTGACTATTAGTATCAATAATTGCTAAATAGAGGAGGTGTTCCACACACTCATGACCATAACATATCCCCTACTTCATTACACCTTCTCCAAATACGACCTCCTATGAAGGGAAATCAAGATGAATATTGACACATTCATTCATTTGAGTATAATCTTCCACATTCTCATGATCCACTTCTATAAAGTGATTACCTGTATAAATTGTGGCCATCAAACATCCATCACTATCAACCAGAAATTTCTACTAATCATCACACACATATAAATCCTTCATGAATACACCATCATCAAATACCTCAGAGTCCATGTTCTCCTCATTCACATGCTCTAGCCCCTTGAGCCAACCATCATCCTTCCTCCTTGTGTCTAACTACGTAGAAACAGCTTGCTCAAGCCGATTAGGAGTATCCATTGCTACTGCATGGATTCTTAAGGTACATTACATACCTCATGTACTAGAGGCACCCTTAGAGGTACTCCTATCCACACCATCTACAATATTTATATTGTGTTTAAGACAATAAAACACTATAGAAATAGCCTTATTAGATGGATCCCATCCATGTTATCCCAATGTCGATGCATCCTAGCTCACCAAACCAGATTCATTGCCAGGAAGATCACCCATATCAGAAATATACCTCTCAATAAAGAACATAACCAACCTCCACTCCAGACTAAATTTCATCTTTTTCATGTCTCCACTATGACATTTAGAGGCCACATTCACTAATTGAAAATAGTTCGATAAATTTTCGACCCATCATTCAAAAATGATAGTCCTTTTCTATCTAAACACTTCACAAACTGTAATCCAAATACAATCCATTGGAGGCCTTGATACATCCACCTCAACATAAAGGCGAGGGTTGATCATGTGACTCAATGTAGAAGTGTGAATATCATAACATTGAAAATGACCAACCATATTTCCAAAGGATCTAAATTTTTTTTATTCAAATATTTTGAATCATCCTGGAAAAAATTCAAGGTGTTATAAAATTATAAATCCCTATGGAATCCCCATGTATAAAGCCAATACATTCCGGAGGTAGTGACCCCACTCTCATGAAGATCAACAATATTTCATCAAGACTACTCCCCCATGAAATAGAATCTACAACTGTGTTGGCCAACCTTGGAATATGAAAAACCACACATCTGTTTCCTATCTCTAAAGCACAACCACGAGAAATGTATGTTAAACATCATGGAACCTCACTTTTCCCTTTTAGGACCCAAATTATTACCTCATAATATGATTCCACTTATGACATTATCATGGAAGGCCTTTTTCATAGCATAACTCCCATGTGTAATTCCCGAACCTCTGCACCAAATGAGCTTCCTAACCCGTGAAAGAAGATATAGGCTATTAACTATGATCACCTTTTATCTTGCACCAGACCTCCCTCCCCCCAATCATTCCATTCATGCACAAACCATCCACATTGACATTATGTCCATCCATAGGTTGTAACCTTAGATGAACCACCGGTCTAAAAAGAGAGTTGCAAAACATTGTAGATTTCGACCATCTCTTCAACACAGAACCCAAATAATGTAGTAGAACCTTAATTTTCACATGAAGAATAGATCTTGAACAACATCCCTACCATTTACTGTATTCCATACCTCCCACAGAGACTTGCAAATAGAAATAACTAAAATGTTGCAAACATTTTTTTCATCCCGTTATGTTCTACTACCGAGAACCGACCTTAAAAAACATGTAAAGAATTGAATGTTGAATTTCACATACGCCATATATGAATTGAGTATTGGAGAAATTGTTCCCAATAAATACTGACGTACAAGTGAGGTATTGATTCTACCAGAGGATTAGCACATTTGTATCACCGGGACTACATCTATATTTATTCCATTTGAATATTGTCATCAGTAGGAAAGGTTTGGTTCTGCGTCTTCCATACAAGGAAATTCATCTTCGAGGGATCCTCCTTACACCACATATGAGCTCCCAATTCATCATTTCTCCCCTCCTTCTAGATAAGACCACGATAGTTTTGAAAATTAAAGCACCATGATTGAGACTTAGTGAATAATAATCGATTGATTTCCTTAGGAAAAACAATTCCATTGAATAATTTCATCTACTCTGTGATGATAATGGAATCCATGAATCTGGTATATTGGTAGGCCTCTCTCACCGACATCTCTAGACCTGGTAATCCTAGGAAGAACTACTCCTCTCCAAGCAAATTATCCCTCCAAAAATTCATACCCCCCCATATCCAACCATCCAATGAGATGAATACTAGAGAATATATAGTTGAAACACCACTGTTTTCCCCAACACAGACAATTTTATTCTATCACATTTCTCCCAATACAGTCCATATTTTATTCATAGTGCTATGGCCCACATCGATTTCCCCACAAGAAACTCCCAAGTTAACTGAGCCTGCATGGGGTTCCTCACTACTATTAAATCCCAGAGGACAACACATCATTCTTGAACCAGCATCTCCAACTAAGCCCATCAGGCCCAATTATCCCTTCCTGTTTCATTGTAATCATAAATAAATATATTTAAATCATAACCATAGAACAAATAGTCTCTTTTGGTGGAGTGATGATTGAAAATACATGCATCAGGATTGAGGAAAACACACAAATAATCAATGCCACCCAACCCCCAAATGATAGTAACATGTTTTATTATTTCTAATTTCTCCCAAAAATTTTGTTTATGAGGTCCTCGAAGAGGAATTCGTTCACCAATACATTATAAATGGGAACCCCAAGACAAATCATAGGAAACTATTTCTATTGAAACCCAAATTTTCATGGATGCTCTGTGCCCTTCTCTATGAAAATTTATTACAGTTAAAGAAATTTATCATAAGTACATTAATATATTAGAAACTTATAATACCATAGATCCATATAAGACGCATGAAATAATCCAATTATGTCCTCCTTCCATTCAGAAAAATAAGTATGTTTTCAAAAAAAAGTGATGTGAGTAAGAACCATCTGAAGCCTGTGATAAATAGTGTAGTAACTTCTAGTTCATCATCCCTATGTAGTATTTTTGAGACAGGGCCTCCTAAAAAATGTGAAACATGGTGGGGGAAAGTGGATCCCCTTGCCTCACACACCTCATATTCCTGAAGAACCCACAACCCATCACTTGAGGATAATTAGTGATCCATCTATATGGAATGTAGTGGAAACATAAATCGCATACACATTCATGAAACATGAGCTTCCTCATTGCTCGAATTATAAAACTCCATTCATTATTATCACATTCCTTATATATATCCACATGGATCGAAACATTGGAAACCAACACCTTCTTGTTATATCCCCCAACAACCCATGTGCCACTCTCACCACACCTTGGTACCTCTACCTTGTACAAACCATGTTGTTCTTCAGAAATAATACATGAGATCACCCAATGAATCATCTTCTTCATTAGTCATTCCAAAATATTATATTAAACATTGAATATACATATTGGTCTATACATTCATATTGAATTTGGATCTTTCACCTTTGGAAAAACACCACCCAGGAAGCACACGTACCCCTATTTAGGGAACCCCCTAAAAAGAAATCTTGAACTGATTCGACAACTGGCAGCCCCAAAAACTCTTATGCTACCACATAGAAGGCCCTCAAGAAACCATCCAACCCTAGATCACACTATGGAGACAAACATCTAGACAACTACCACTCCTCCTCTCTCAACGGTAAAGCCTTCAATCTCTCATTATTTATCTCATCAGGCCTACTAGAAATATTCCCTAAGAATTCCTCCTACACACTATTTGAGTTATCCCCCCCCACAGATCCACAACCCAATAACCTAAAATTAACATTTAGATGTGCTCCAACACCATCCTACAAGTGACATTTGATGGATAGGGATTAATTCTTCCAATACCTATTGGGTGCGTGAATTTTACTTTTGTCCCCAGATGCATGAAGGAAATTTGAATTAAATTACATGATGAAAGCCCATAAAAAGTGTAAATTTTAAAATACCTATAATCCATGGTTCATACTCTAAAATTGTTAGAAGTTGGTTTAATGTGGTTGAATATAGAATTATAAATGTGAAACTTTTTCACATTTAATTTTATCTTAATTATTTATAAAAAATCATACACTAGTATAGATTTGATATTGGATTCGATGACATTGGAGGAATCCTATAGAGATACACTCATACCTTACGCAGGACACCTAATGGTTACCTAAATAAACATTATGTTTATAGTACATGATAAGCGAGAGATCCCTCTATTATATGGATGAGTTTTGATTCAAGATGGAACATCGATGAGGGAACTGGATATGATGTAAGGACCCTCATGGGAGTTTTATGTGTGTCTTAATTTTTGGATTTCATTAGACACCTCACACTCTTGAGGAATGTAGTGTCGACTTCTTTTTTGTGTTCAATATACCATGAATTTATTTATTTTTAGTCATTTGGTAGATTAATGATAATTATAGTATGTTGATTATATTTTAATTTATTTTTCATTGTTTCTCTACTTTTATAAATATAGTATTTTATCTCCATTCATATATTATAATGTAATTGCTAGATGGAAGCATATGGTGTATGGGGAAGCGTGTCTGAGGTCATATGTAGAAATTGAATATGAAACCGTAATGTGGAACAAGGTAAAGACATGAATAAGTGGTATAAAAGGATTTTTTATTTAATATTAATTTGTCGTATTATTTGGGAATGGTGGATATGAGACTAATATGCTTCGGGACATGGTTATGAGCTCATGAAAGGGAGTAGCTAACCAATTTTCATGCGGAAATCTAAGTACCTGGGGTGTGATTTTTATTTTTGATTTTTTTTATAATAGTTCACTATTATTTCACATTGGTTAATGCTCTTGTTGTGTGATATTATAATTTTCCTGATATTTTCCTTATGGATCAGTATGACATGAGAGTAGACTATACATTAAAAAATATAGGAAATGATTAATATATTTTAAAATAATCATAAAAGGAATGCATAGAAAATCAGGTTATGGTTGGGATTAGGATATTGAGAATTATATTGCTTCTTAGTGTATTGTAATAGAAGTTTTTCTTAACAATTAAATAATAATAGTTAAAAATGAAAAGTGTGGTAATTAGACATGTTTATAATTTGTGTCTTATGGGAAAACTATGAATGTGAAAATTTTAGTTCCATGTGTTAACCATTCCCTACGTATGGGATGAATGAGGATAGTGTTTTCCCTTGGTTTTGATTGTAGGGTGGTGTATGAGGGATGAATTTATATGGATATATATGAAATTGTCTTGTTAATATGTGTTAATGGTGATTTATTTGTCTTAAGACTTGTCATTTTAATTAAAGATATATTAAACCACAATTATTTTTGTTCACATTATGATAGAAGGAAATTTCTATAAATCTACATCTAGCAGTGATAATTTAGGCCATAATAGTTATCGATGAAGGAATGAGAGGGTATTTCCATTACAAAATTATATGATTTTTTTAGTTCATGGAAGTTGACACATCGTCTGTAGTATGGAATATTTATAATATTACACTATAGATTCAATTACAACACCCTTAATCCATCACAAGAGATGGTGGATGTGAGGAATCGTAGTTATGGATTGAGTTAGTAAATAATATTCATGATCATTTAGATACTCCTATAGAGAAGTGAGTCGATTTGGATTCTTATATGTTATGAAGACGAGTTTATCATTTGTGGGATAGTTATGCCCAAAATTAGTACTTTTATAGCATGCAATAAAATAACTTTTAAGCCATATTCATGTGTAATATTTATCTAATGATGACCAGGAAGAAGAATTTAGAAGAGTTTATGCAGTTGACCCCAAGAATTTTGTATGATATTGACTATGTTTGTCACTTTACCTACATGATGGGATTTATCCTAGTAGTGTAGGGGATTAATTATCATTGGAAAGACTTTTTTATGAGGGACTAAAAAATGATATTAAGTACCTTGTTTATATCTTCAGGATAAAGATGTAAACAAGGGTGGTGAATAAGGATCTCATTTCTAAGGGGAAGATGAATGGATTTTCCAGAAGATTATAGATGGTTTTTTATCTTGATGACCAGAGGGTACATCATCAAATGTTAGGAATTTACATTATTAGAGCATTCACCAGAGTAGTGTAAAATATATTATCTACAGGGAAGGAATTGTTACATAGTTATGTATTCGATTGTACTGTCATCAGCACATTAGGTGGTGTCACATTCATATCCAATGTCTGAAACCAATGGTATGGTATTGACCAAGTAGAAGGATGGTCCAAATATAATGGTATTGTAGGAAACCTCTACCAATGGTGATTAATTGGGGAACTAATACGAACTAGAATACTGGATGGGGGTCTTTTACCATATACCATTTTGGTTATTGGAGCTCTACTTGTCATGCCGGTTGAGGTAGAAGATGTGGAACTAATGGTTAAGATTTCCCATTCTATCATATTGGGGAATCATAGGGGATATAAACAGGAGCACATGGTAGAGGGGTCAGTCAGATACATTCATTTTAGCCTATATGTATGGGTATCAAGGTTGTCCTATCAATAGTCAATGGTACTGTTCTTATAGATTCTATTATTTTAATCAGTTTATTTGATATATGATCCTCAAATTCATTTCTATGTACACAAAATGTGAACTATTTGAGACTTGAGGTGGAGTATTTGAGTGGGTTTATAATTATAGAAACATTAATCGGTGTACAATAATATAAAATCTATTTATGAAAGATATTTTCTCTCAATTATAGGCCATAATGTTTCCATTAGGATCTTTATATTCTTGACATGTCATGTTTTCACATGATTTTGGTCATAGAATAGATGGAATCATTTGTATCCCACATCTTTTGTTTCCATAGGATAATAAAATTCATGTCTTTATATTTTAATAGTTATTTTCATCAGGGAGAATGGGATATCGAACAACGGAATGCAGTGATTGTTCATTAGAAAATAAGAGAGATCACTATCATGGTTGCAGCTTATTTGTAGGATGATAGAGGGTCTGAAACAATGTTTCTATAGATGTGTAGTTGAACCCCTTGAGGGAATTTTTCCTTTGACATCCATGGGATTCCAACTAAGAGAGATGATTAGTTTCCATTTGATATAAATTTTGGAGCCGAGCCAGTTTATATTACTCCTTACTTAATGAAACAAATAGTGATTTATGAATGGAAAAATCATCTAGTATAATTGATTGATAAGGAATTTATATTTTTTATATCACCTTGGGGTTTCCTTAGTTTTTTATCTTATAAGGTTGTTGGAATGTTTAACTTATGTATTGATTATAGGAATTTGAATCAGACCACCAATATGAACCAATAATATCTTCTTTTCATCAAGGAAATCATATAAAAATTAAGAGGAGATTGTGTATTCTCCAAGATTAAATTGAGTTTCAGCTATCATCAGTTGATATTTAGACCGTCTGATATACCACATACTAATTCATGAAGATCATATTACCTATACATCTTTATCATTACGTCATTCGAGATAACAAATCCTCCAATAGTTTTTTTCCATGATGAATCAAATCATCCAACATTAATTAGATCAATTTCTGATTATTTTATGGTTGAGATATTAGTGTACTACAAATCTAATGAAAATCATGCCTAATAAATTTACATTATCATGAGTATACTAATAGAGAATCATCTATATTCCATGATATATAAGATTCAATTATTGGTACATATGGTATATTTCATGGGTCAAATCCTCTCTAACGAAGGTGACTGAGTGGACATAGAAAATGTTCTTGCATGTATTTGATTGTATCATTTAATTAATGTTATTGATATCCAAATTTAGTTCAGATTAGCAAGATATTATTTTAGATTCGTCTAAGGATTTTCATTTTTGGATGCACCAAAATCAAGATTAACCAAAAAATTGGATCATGTTTGATTTGTAAAGAGTGTGTGAGAATTCCTTCTTATAGTTCATGAATTGGACGACTAAAACATCAATTTTGATCATACAGTAGTTGTTAAACGAGTATACCGTGTATTGTGGTTCATCCAAAATAGGACTTGGAGCAATGATGATGAAGGGAGATTGAGTTGTGGAATATGGGTCCTGAATGTTTAGTCTAGATGAATGGAATTACCCAATAGATGGTTTGATGTATGTCATGGTGGTATAATTCATAATGTGGTGGAGGCATTAACAATTGATAGAAAGTAATATTGTGTATACCAACCACATTATCTTAAAATTAGTTAGTTTATAGTAATATTGGAATCATCTGCATTGGATATTTTTTTAGTATATGTAGTTATTTTATTTTGATATATTAATTACAATAGAAATGTAAAATAGTTATGTGATTTTTTATACTGTGAAACACTGACACATGCAGTACATGTGTCTAACACTGGATGGATGCTGATGAATTTTTTTACTGAGATATATGTGTATGTTCAATAGGATTGTGAATGAATTATCTGTGTGTCCTTATCAATTTATTCTTCAAATTAATGATAGGTCCAGAAGAAGTAGTACATGTATCCATAGTGTTTATCCATGAGGGAAATCCTTGATGGTTGGGAGTAACCTTCTGATTAAAATATATATGAGGATAAGATCATCTATATTTTGTGGCCTTTTATTATGCCTATGTGTATGTTTGAGTAGTTAATTCATGATATTAAGGACTCAATGATAATGGTTTATGTTGTTTTGTGGAAAATGAACCATGATCATTGTTGATAGAATTGATTGGTGGGAACGATAATGGAAATTACATGTTTTGGGACATCATGCTACATCTTCTTGTAGGTTATGGTTGATAATCAATGAATTAGTTTTATGTTACAGACAATGAGAATTCCAATGTGTTTGTGGGATGATGTCACCAAGGATTTTGTGGCACATATTATAAGGATCCCATAGAAGAATTTTGTGACATGGGTGATTGTCAACATGTTGAAAAATGTATCTCATTTCATACTTATCCAGTAAAATTTCACAAAAGATTTTTTGGGGGATATATAAATTTTTTATATAGTATATTTTCATAGAGAAACTATGTTTTTAGGAGTATGGATTTCATCCACATAAATATGAACAATTATAACGTAATATTTAGGTGTTAAAGGACTTCCTACAAGTATATGTCTAAGGATTTGGTGGTCTAAGGAGAAACTTATAGCACTGGATGAGTTTTCATATAACAATAATTAACAACAAAATTAATATTACACCATATGTGACACTTTATTCTGGTACATATATATAAACATTATGTAGGATGTAGATAGTTGAGTCAGTGGTACTAGGATTGAGTATAATACTCTATTGATAAGAGTATGATTATTTTATTGAGAAATATAAGTATATAGATTAGATTTGAATTAATTACTGTGTTTATTGATTTCATTGAACACTTGAGTTTATAGTTGGTGGACTTTTGTTACATTAGAAGTAATAGTGATTGTTTCACCATTGGATTTGATGTCATGGAATTTTGGATCCATTTTTTTCAGAATGATTGAAATTGGGGTGATAATCCAACTGGTGTCAAATAGATTGAATCTTCTATATCATTATAGTAATATGCACGATGTTTTTCATGTTTCAAAACTAAAAAAGTATCACAAAGAACAATATCATGTGGGTTATAATTATTATGTTGATCTTGAAAATTATGCACACATTGAGGAAATTCATTTTCATTTTTTGGATCATAGGGAGAAAGTATTGAAGGCAATGATTGTTCCATTATTTTGAATGTTGTTGAACAACAATTTTTATCTGGGGGAAACATTTGGGAAGGAATAATAAGTGTGTTATTACTATATTTAACTTTTTATCTCAAATTATTAGTTATGGTTGGTAGTGTGGATCGAGGGAGGGCCAATCTATGGTTTGTATATTGTAAGATCCATATCTTCCAAGATATTTCATGAACTTTTTTTGAATCATTTACCCTTATGTAGATCATACATAGTTTTTTTCTTGATTTAAGATAAATTATAGTGAATTTTTTATATTTTGGAATTTCATATTGTTGTTGATAGTTGGAAGATGGTTAGGAAAATCCATTAGTTTTCACCGAGAAACAATGCACACCATTTTGATCTAATGCAAGGGGTTTCATAGTTTGTCAATTCCTTTGGAACACCCACTTCTAAACGATGATTCCATCCAAAAATTGGGTTTTCATTTTTGGTGCATATTTTTTCAAACAATCCATCCACCTTTTAGTAACCATGCAGCCCATACATTATGTTGAATTACTAGGGTGCGCTATTTGTCAAACAGTTCGTGCAGGTTTTTGAATCTCAAAAAAAATTAATTAGAATTTACTAAATTACCAATTAATATCAATATTCACCCCAACATTACATTACACAATCGAAAACACTTTTAGACTACTAAATAAGGGTTCCAAGGCTTTGAGAACCATTTCCTTTGTGAATCGATGATGCGGTTGGAGGAATCCACTTCTATTTCGGTATGTGATATCTTCTTTGTTTAGTATCGTATAACTCCTATATTTTAGCCCTTTAAAATATAGATGTATTCATCCATTTGTAATAGTTTAGATCTAGGGTTTAATTGATAATATTTCATTGGTTTTTTTCAATAGGCATTGATTCTTGATCATCATCACTATTTTGATTTTGATCATGGTACATCGAATTAGGGTCTACGGTCAAGCAAGAATTAATAAATGGTCTTGAGGTAGGTGGTCTAATTTCTATGTTACCATAGAATTGATTATGTTCATAATTCAGTAAAGGTGTCATTGAGTTACCACATTTCACAATTTCATTAAAATTAAAAAGCTTCATTTAATTCCTTGAAATTGTGAGAGCTCTCATGAATCCCATTGGACCCATTGTATATTATTAGACCAAGACTGATGGAAACTGATGGGTGTTTTAATTACAATGAAATTATAAATATGTAATGAAAAAGGAAAATAGTGGGATGATGGAATGGATTAATTTCCTCATTTCACATTTTATAGTATTATTTAATTGAGAAAATAAATTATCATTAATGGTTATTGGGATGTGTATTAATTGATGATGAATGGATTAATGGGGTATTGTTCATGTTATTTCATTTAATTAATGTAAATAATGATAGTTTTTATTGATAAATTGAATGGTTACCCATGGTGTGAAATATTTATAACATGGTTAATGTTGTTGAAACTATATATATATATATATATGTGTGTGTGTGTGTGTGTGTGTGATATTGTTAAATAAATGATCAACGCCTAGCGGGATAAGGACTTCCACTCAAAATACACATTGGTTACCACACTTCTTTTATAGGTACAAGATGTTATCCTGTGAAAAATTAGTTGTGGGTCTGGGAATGTTTCTCCAAATACCCATAGGGTGTGAGGCTTCCATTCTAGACCCCCAATAGATTATTATATTTTAGATTAATCAATGAGATGTAGTTCAATGACTGATCCTCCCATTACCAATTGGTTTTATAACATATGCTCTATGTCCCCAATGTAGAAAGGAAATTTGAAATTAATTGAATGATGACTAAACTTACAAAGACTAAAATTTGAAATCCCTCTGATGGATGTTTTATTCTACAATATTGACCAAAAATTTTGTGATGTGGTTTAATAAAAGAGAATAACTGTGAATCCTATTTAATTTTCCTTTTGATCATTTTTATTTATAAAATTATTGACATTGTTAAATACTGGATATTATTTTAGATATTCATTGTAGTGGCCTACTGAGTTGTACTCACACACTACATAGGATTCTTTACTGATACCCAAATGGAATTCATGATTTCAATGGATTAGGTGAAGTTCCCTATGATAGATTGATATGTTCTCATTTTAACGGGTATTGGAAATGAGAACCAAATATTATGTTGGGGGCTTCATGAGAGTTGTGAATGTCTAATTATTTTTCATTTTAATTAGTCAACAGACACCATAATGGAATGCAATATTGACTACATTGTTTAATGTACATTTTATATATTTTGGATTTATTCATCTGTTGTTTGGTTAATTAAAGATTACTGCAGTATCCTAGTTATATTGAATTTTATTTCTGAAGATTTGATTCATTGATAAAGATGGTATAATATCCCCACATTACATATCAAGTAGTCCATTCTGACTGGTTAGTCACCACTAGCATATGGTGACACATGCCAGAGGTCATAGGAAGAATAGTCTTTGGGCACCGATATGTGGCACTTAGTTCGGGACATTACAATTCCCCTTTTGGGAGACACTTATGGGTTCAAGAACCTATGATTTTTGACATCACATTGATGCCCAGTCTTATCTCCTAGGTTAATATATTTTCTATAATTATATATTTTGTAATTTCATTATGGCTTGCATGATTATGAGCATTTTTTTATTTATTTCGTTAGATCCAAATTATATATCCCACTAAAAAATTGTGTAATTATATATATAATGATATTTATTATATTTTTTACAAAAATGACATTTTAATTGTTCACATTCATAGAAGAAATAAATTTTTCACATATATTATCCATGAACATGTCACATACATCATTTATAATTTACATCTGGGGTTTTATCACAAATTTGTGATTTTCTATTAATATGAATGAATGTTATTAGATGTCCAATTGAAATAATTTTTACATTGTTATGATAAAATCTCATTTATCATAAAATGATGATGATTATTATGATCTCCCACAAACTATATTGATTTAATTTTCATACACAATTACTATAATACCTCGCATGATAGGGAATTTATCTGACCCTCTCATTGATTCTTGTGGATAGGTCATAACATGTAATAAGTAGATTATCAAATATTTTATGCAGATCATATAGAATAAAGTGAAGGAATTTAAAAATTACATATTTAATATTTTAAAATGAAAATAATTTTCCAACTATTATATATTATTAGATTATTTTTTGATTATTATGATTCTATGTATTATAAAAAGTATATAGTAATCATACATAAAAAATATGGGTCTCTATATCATATGAATATTATGGTATAAAAGAAAACATTATGGATCCTATAAAGGGTAAATTGAAAAAAAAATATCTCTAGGAAAATTACAGAATAAGAAGGATTATGTGAATCTTAAATATATAAATGTAAATGCATATCCAAGTCCATCAATATAGAATCTCATTTTCTAGACATCTCAAAATCCATAAGAGAGTGTTCAAACAAACAAAATGGGGTTAAAAATTCACATGGTTAATTAATAGTGGGATAATTCCATCTACGAATTATATCAAAAATATATATTGATCTGCTATTTAATGTTAGGAGGAACTTATTTGATATGTAAAATTTTCTCATCCTTGATATTTATTAAATTATTTTTTTTTTATTTTTTACTATTAAATATATTTCTCATTGATTTAATATTTCACATGGATGAATAAAAGCCCCATTAGTGAGTAATTTGATTTTTGTGAGATGATTTATTATTCTTGATCTTAATTAAATATCGAATAATTATTCTTTTATCCACTATTCATAGTTTATTGAAATGGGATTCTTGAATTGGAATGGATGATCTTAATAAATAGTTTTTCATTTTTTTGTACTTGTGTTATTAATTATATTTCTCCATTAACTCAAAAAATATTTAATATGATGGAATATATATTCCTTGTCTGTGAACATCCAATAGATAATATTTACATGCGTGTAACATAGTAATCCTTTAATTAATTGAACTGCATCAATGTCCCATTGACTAATATATGATAACATAATTGAATTTGAGTATATTTTTGTGGTGATTGATAAAGACATGTTTTTCCCCATCCACATTAGAAGGAGAAACCACATATAGATATCAGTATAATGATAAAACTCCAAATTATTATTAATGTATTAAGGGAAGAATATCATTTTGGAAACAACCATTAAAAAATATATGGATCAAAATTATATAACATGAAAGACCGTTGTTGGGAAAAAATTATCATCATTTACCAGGATCAATCATTGAACAATTTCCATATAATTTTTCCTTTTTCCATGATCTTTTCCATTACATTTACACATAAATCAAACAATGACCATCTATAAACACATACTTATACTTTCAATGGGAAATATATTACAAATATAACCCTAGTGGATAGGGTAAAATCATTGGGGGACAACACAAGGTCCCAAAATAAAATATGTTATCATTATTATTTTATCCTTTTTACATACCCCATGATAGATTTTTTTATTGATCTAATATATGTATTGATAAAAATGGTAGTTCATCTACCTCTATGATTCCATGTTTAAGTATAATTTTAATATATGAAATTTTAATATATTAAATACAACATGGGGTTTATCGAGAATATATATTTGTTATTTGTATTAATTATAATGCAGAATCCAATAAAGGCCATGTTATTGTAATTAAAATAGAATTTATAGAGATTATATATAGTGTAACCCACTTAAATTTTTGTATGAGTTTTTTATCAAATAAATAATATGTTTAAAAATATCATTAATAAGAAACACCTAACTAAAACTACCCATGTCATATTTAAAAAGGATAATATGAAAACCATGTATTTTTAATAATTCAAAACATTAATGTTTCTAAATAATTATTATGTTGATAATTTTTGTACTAATTTATTTTGGAATATATATTATCTAAAATGAAATTATACAATCAATTAGAAATAAAATGTACTTTATAAATAACTATAATTACATATTGTAAAAAATAGTATTATTTAATGTATAAAGATATGATTTTTATTTATATTAATCAAATGTTTTTTTAAAATTGATCTGATAAATCTATAATTATAAATTTTATTTATTTATAATGATTATTATAGCACGGTATGAAACAATGAGACATTTTTTCATTTGAAGAAAAATAATTTTTATCATTTCTTCTCGGTATTATATTTTTTAATTTAGAGTTAAAATTTTAATTAAATTTTTTTTAATTCAATAAAATGAAAAAAATTATTCAAAATATCAGCATTTAATTTGGGTTATATATAGGTAATTTTCTGAAAAAATTTATTTCTTCTTTTTAGTAAAAATTATATATTTTAGAAATACATTAATTATAATTATATCGTGATGATATAATCATGAATTAGAAATTTATGGCAACATTTATTAATTAAGGATACACTTAAATAGTTAAATAATATTTTATGTTTCAAAACCTATCATTGGCATTTTTTCTCCAATTTATATTTTACACCAATTAAAATGTATATGAAATATTTATTATTAATTTATGAATACAAAAAATCTAATTTTGGTATGAATTGGATTTATTTTAAAACAAACATCATTTTATTAATCATAAACCAATAAATTATATTTTTATCAATAATATTTTCCATTAAAATAGAAAAAACCATTTATTGCATCAAAACCCATTTTATAAAAAAATTATTATTTTATGCATACTTATAGTGATGTTAATTTTTATGAATTTTAGAAATTTATTAAAATAAAATTATTTTCACAATTGGAAGAAACATATTTATATTATGTAATATGATTAATTTCATTATTAGTCATAAAATTGTGATAACGGAATAAAATCTAGTAGATTTTGTAATTATTAAAATAATGTAAAACTATTAAATTAATTATATAGTAACAAAATACAACAAAACAATATTTTTGATATTGTTATTTGTGGTATTATATACCAATAAATATCTTATCTTACACAAAAATTAATTTTTTATCTACATTACTAGAATCATACACTCCAGTGAAAAAATTTAAAATTTATTCAATATATGATACCCATATCGCATATCAAATAAAAACACTATAACATTGTTTAAGACAGAAATAAAATTCTGATTAATCCTAATTATCATCCTTATATCCATCCATTATAATCCACTCAAAAATTATTAGTCCCTCGATTATAATATAAATCCAAATTTCCTTCATAACTAAGAAGGGTTCAAGGAGAATATATGGTATATCCATTAAAGATAACAACTTCTTAATATTATATTTTCATTTAATTTCAACCTCCATATTTGATCAATTTAAAATAATAATATTAATAATGTATAAATAATTTCATTATACTTCAATAAAAATTATTATAATAATATCACTTCATAACATTACATCACCATTGATTATAATTAGTTTATGTCGCTGTAACTTTAACAACCTACATGAATGATGCAATAAATTTCTAAAATGTATTGATATTAAAACAGAATTACTATAAATACATGACTTAAAAAATATATAATTCTTTTTTTGGAATTAATAAATTAAAATTTTACACATTATAAATAAAAAATCTTTTATTCTTGAAAAGTTACTGTAATAGTCATTTTAAGGATTTCATCTTAGAGAATTTTTTCTGATACCCTCATGGAATGAACCAAAAAAACCCATTATATAATATATATAATAGATCAATTAATATTTTGTAGATAATGTACTGATGAAAATGGCCTAATGAACAAAAAAACCATACCAAAGCAAACAAGAACAATTTAAAAAATTGACAACCCATCATCTATATATTGTAATAAAAAAAATTAATAAAAACATAATATAAGAATATTAAAGTTTAAAAAAATATATTATGGATATAAATACAGTTCTGAAATATATTATTAATTAGTTTTAATTTATTATATATAAATTTCAATAATTCGTTGACAATAATGAATTCACAATTTGGGATAGTTTTCTCCTTTTCCATTTATGATGTATTATATAATGTTATGAATATATTCTTCATTAAAATGGTGTACAAACTCTACAATTAATTATCATATCATAAAAAATATTTTTTTCGTGATTTAAATTTTAATTACATAATCTAATTCCATTTTATTTGGATTCATATATTACCAAACTCATTATGATATTCTTAACACAAAACCCTTTGATTGAGTTATATGAAGATCTATTTTATTTGTTAAATATTTTTCAGTTTTAAATATAATGATTTTTTTATTATTATATTTTATTTTTTAGTATTTATTCATATTTTATCATTTTTTATCTTCCTTGAAATATTCCTAAGTCATATGTTTCTATATTATTAGTGGTTTCCTTTATATTTATTCAATTATTAAAACAAAAATATCAAAAATATATATTTTATCCCAATTAATTAAATTGATGTTAATTATATATTAAAATATATATGTATGTTTATTTTTTATGAAATTTTTTTCTCCATTCTTCCATTGTAGACATAGAGTTGATATATTAATTTTTCCACATGTGAATTTTTCGAAATCCCATTGAATTGTGGATTTTTTATATGGAATTCCTACTAATGGGAATTATATATTCATTCTCTATTTGTCACCATTTATTTTTATCTCCATTATTTTTTAGGGTTTCCATGTTTTATTAATATTTCACTCCCATTTGGTTCACTATTTGACCAAACAGATGTTCCCATGTATGTTCAAAGATACCCCTTCTATATTGTAGGGAAAACATTTCCACCATGTCCATATTCATTTTAATATTTCAATACTATTATTATAATATATATAGGGTTTTTTATATTATTTAAAATTAAATATTAATTTCCTTATAAATATTTGTGGAAATTTTATACATTTTCGGCAAGTCATTTTTGAATTTTTGGACAATAGTGTTGAAACACTATATATATATATCAATTTTCATGATTTAAATTTCATTCATTTATTACTAATTTTTTAGAATAAATAATTATCAACCGGATTGAAGGGGTTTCCAGATAAATTAATATTGTTATTATTTATAGAAATATTCATTCGTAAAAATAGATTTTTGTTATTTAAACTAATAAATAAAGGCATTTCGTTCTATCTATCTATATCATTATCCTCCAGTCCACATATAATATCATGATTATTTTTTACAGCAATGGATTCAATATTTTGAGTTATTGTAATACTATGGATTTCAATATGTACTTTTCAACCCCTTGAAATTTATTTTTGATGTTACTAATATGATTTTTTTATATCCTTGTTAAAAAATATTTATAAATTTTCATTTTAGAATTTTGATTTCATTTTCCTCTCAAATTTATAACTATATTCCTCCATAGGGAAATTATTTTGTGTACTAACCTCTAAATTCACACCTCATGGTTTTTGGTAGATTTCTCCTTCAGTTTCAAATTAAAAAATTATTTATCACTTCGTATATGATACAGTTCAAAACATTTATGTAATACATATTCGTATACAAATTTTTTCATGTACTACATTAACCATTAATCATTATTATGCTTTAAAAGATATATATTCTAATGATACCATCCATATGCATTATCTCTATGACACATGATTATGTTTTGGTGCAACATTCTTAGAAATTATTTCATTCTCAGGTATGTTGTGAATTAATGAAATTTAAGAATGTGTTCATATGTGGAGCACTTATAAATATAAATATTCTAATGAGATGGATGGACCAATAGAATGGTTTCACCTAATGCGTAGTATAATTCCTTATGTATGATTATATTATTATATGCTTGGTGGGGATATATCATAATTTATTGTAGGAAATTTATCAAAATATGATGATTTTCATGGTTGAGTAGAGTCAATGATATATATATAAATTATTATATAATTCTAGATAAACACTAAATACATATCTTCATAATAAATTCAGCATTACATTATTGGTATAAGTTACATTAGTACTATATATATACTAAATTTATCGAATGAAATATTTTAATCATTTTCTATATAGCTCTACACACATATCACCCTTCTATGAAATACCCTACTTAATAGCATTCATC
The DNA here is from genome assembly GCA_963277665.1 of Viscum album. Taxonomy (NCBI): domain Eukaryota; kingdom Viridiplantae; phylum Streptophyta; class Magnoliopsida; order Santalales; family Viscaceae; genus Viscum; species Viscum album. The sequence goes on from OY728151.1 coordinate 1,532,404,407, forward strand.
ATAACATAGGGAATAGAAACATAATAAAGGGTGAGATTAGATGCTCTGTATGGGTAAACATTGAAGATATTAATCAATTATCCTAAGAGAGGATAAGATAATAATAATTGTAGAATTAAATGTTCATAACAGGAAAATTTGATACCAATTTAGTTCATGATCAAAATTCATGACTCAATGAATAAGGACTTTTAAATATTAAATATTACGAATATTGGGAATTTATACATAATTATTTTTCATATATGAGATTATATGATAAAAATCAGAAATAATATTATTTCATAAATATAATATAATAAAATAATATATTTATTACATTTCAATTCCATGGCTATCATAGTGTACAAATTACAATTGCGGAATGGATTCACTCCTTGTTCAGCCATTATCACATTCATGTCTCACTCCAAATGTACTCAGATAATATAATGTATTTTTTGAAACTAGGTTCACTCCGTACACCTATATCTGTTTTCAAATTTGACGTCATTCATTACCAAATCCAATATACTGCTATAATATCATGGTCATACATGTAATATAATAGAAAATATGAATTAGTGCGACACATTATCATTAAAAACATTAAAAATTTTCTCATACCATAGCCTATGAAAAAAAATGTTTAATAGAGATTTCGGCATGAGATAATTGTCCTTACAAAATGTATATTATTTCATAGTTTCAATCATAAAAAATTATCATCAAATTTTCCAATGAAATTAGGTGGAATTTATCATATGATCAATTCCATATAGAATACTAAAAATATGTAAACTATTTGAACAAAAAATAAATAAACCTTTTAATGTATTTTAAAAAAATTCTTCGAAAAATTAGTAAATAAATTTTATATTTAGTATCATTAATGTATAAAAATTATATGAATAACTATAAATATATATTATTTCAAAATAATCATTAATATAATCAAAGGAAGCTTTAATTTGATGAATGATCAGATGGGGAGATGTTTTTTTTTCATGTCATATAGTTTAAAAGGTAGCATGATTTTAACTCTGTTATAAAATGAATATACTAAGTGATTTTATAATAATTTTAAATAATTAATTTATTCAATTCAGATTGAATATTAAATTTAGTAAAATATAAAATTATATTGAATTTAAGTATATATATATTCTTTTTCACTCCTTTGGTAAAAAATTCACAATGAATAAAATATTTGTTGACCCACGAGTAAATAAGCAAATGTTTTCTATGAAATCTCACGTGTTTTATGCACCAAAGTGAGATATCTATATTGTTACATTAAACCACTAGAAAAAGTATTGTTAAACAATATAGATTGTTTTTATTCATTAAGAACCATATAATTTACCTCCATATATTTTTATCATAAAAAATTATAAGAGAAATCAAATTGTTCGAAAAATACTTACTATAGGTCACATCTTGATTAATATGAATTCAGACATCATGTATAATACTTATTAATTTTCAAAAACTAAATTTTAAAAAATTATTTTACATCATATTATATATAAATACATTATAATTTATAAATACCATTAATTAAAAAATTCATTATTAAAATCCTTATTTGGGTGAGAAATCATATTTTCATGTTTTTTTTTAATTCAATGGTTCTTAACTTCGCACCCTAGTCATGGTTACATTATCATTATAAAATTATTAATTTAAAATGTATATTTATTCATTATATACACTATTATATGAACTTATATATTTTTGGTATCAAAATTTTAATTATACCACTACATTGATATGGTATTCTGTATGTACACATGGGAGGTGTTTTAACATTATAATGGATGAAATTATGTAAAATTAAAAAATAATTAATCTATAAATAATCATTATTATTGAATTAATATAATATATATTTATTTATTATATCCTCACGAAATTATATGTATAGTGTAATGGAAAATGGAATCACTTTTCAACATGATGGTGGTAGTCCACCAGTACGTCTGAGAGATGTTATGACTTCCAATGAGATAGGAATGATATCTAAAATTGATATACGGTTCACATAAAAAATAATTATTGTAAATATTTTAATTTCATGATGTTATGACGTTAATATATAATATCATGGTTTATAATTATCAACAATTCCCGATATGATATGTTAGAATCCAATGTTCATTTTTGAGTTCCTATCTTTAATGTTCACATCAAGAACACATGTATGGGAAATTTTTGAAGAATGTGATCTCATGTCCTCGAATTATAATTTTTGAATATATTTTATTATATATGTTTTATCAATAATTTTACACCCTTATATTTTAAAAGTATAATATTATGTTTGACAACATACACTACACGTAACCCCAGGCCTAAATGCTCCATGATATACTATATAAAAGTAATGATTACAACCTTGAATGTAAAATTTGTAGAATGAATCAGAATAATATGTATTTAAAAAAATTTAAATGTTTTAGATGAATCCAACATATTGGTAAACAAGGACACACATTTTAGTAAAGTTATCACATGCCTCAAAAATATATTCTTTATTAAGATAGTTTTTATTTCATTTATTGCGTAAAAAATATAATTTCTAGAATTTACATAACTTTTATTGTACATTTTATAAATTATTAATGAATTAATCATGTCAAAGTTATACAAGGATTAAATTTAGTGTCTTTTCAATAAATTTATATTTATCAGTAAATAGTGAAAATATAACTTTTTATAAAACTGTTATTTATTTTGAATAAATTAAATAATTTTAAAGTCCCATTATAAATATAATTTCATATCAAAATAAAATAATTATCTATTAGTTTTATATAATCTATGTAATTATATATTAATAATATTTATACCTTATAATGGTATATATTTATTTCATAGCCTAAAACCCCTTTCTAAAAACATTTTTTATATGCATAAGGATTCCCAATAATCATTAATTAAAATTGCATTAATATGGAATGATTTAAATGATATTTCTCAATTATATATATTTATATATGTGGTAATTTAAATTCATATATTAATTATGACTATTCATTGATTTGTTGATATATCATGTTATGTTTGAAAATACATTTATTAAAAAAAATCTTAAATTTTTTGTCGGTTCATTTTTAATTTTGTGATTCGAAATTTATTAAATGAATTTAACAAGATTTATTCAATATTTCGAATAAAAATAATAAATATTAAGATATAATGTGAAAATATTTTTATCCACAATGAATAAAAAAAATAGTAAAAATTTATCATCATGATAAAATAATAAGTCATGTTAACTTAAGATAAAACTAAATGATAAGGGAACCATTTTAAATATAAATTCTTATTATACGACATTATGACCATAATATCTAGATTTAATTATTTATGTTACAATTTTCATTGAATTTTACAAATATTATAATTTAAAATCACAAAAAAACTAAATATAACATTATGTTCATTACCTATTTCTTATATATTATAATATGGTTAAAAATAAGTTAAAAATAAATATTGAAGATTATTTTTATTATAATGAAATTATTTAAATGAAGCTAGTTTTCTTAAATATTTATTATATAGTTACCATAAAAAGTTATATAATGCAAGAAAAATGCTTTTCCAAATAGTTGAAATCAAGAGGTAAATCATTTTAAATACAATAAATGTAATGAATTCAAAGGGATTTATGGTTCCAAAAGAACAATATATTTAATAAAAATGTAATATAGTTTGATAAATGGGGTTTTTTGAATCATTTATAATAATCATGTAATTAAATTTAAATAAAATGAACAATCTCAAACATAACATAAATGATATTTTATGTCAAAAATAATTTTTTAAATTATTTAAAAATTATAAAAATAATTAAACGTAAATAATAATTCGAAAAATGATATAAAATGTATTTTATTTTTCATATATTATCGAATTATTTTGTTATTAGGTGATTTATAATAATTTAATTTTGAAAATGTTTTTACTATGGTTACGGTAAACATGAGTTTGTTGGGGGTTAAACCAAGTGATATGTGTTATATTCCTAAATAAAATTGTGTAATTTTTTATGGAAATATTTATACCATATCATAATCACAATTCAACTTCCATTCCTTTTAATGTTATTTTAATTTAATATTTATTGAAATTCCATAATATCCCATCCCCGCAATAATTTAAGGGAACATATTCTCAAATTTCATTTACACATATTAATTCCATTTTTCCAACCCCAACCATAATTATATCCTTACTTCCATTACCAGGATAAATAAGAATCATTTTTATTATACAAATATCATAGTAAGGATTTTCTTGTGAACCTACATTTACTTTTTGAAGAAGATGTATCGATCTTAACCAAGTGTGAATATTTTATTTCTTCTCCCACCACATTAAAATATTATTCAAGAATGAAAATAAAGTTACACCATTATCAATAACATACATATATGTTTTTATTTTAATCACATATCATATAGTCATATAATCTTACATAAAATGTGAAAACACTCATTTGTCTGTACTGTAGAGCAATGCCTTATGAACCGATGTAGTTAATTATGCATCACCACTACTGACAGATGGTTTTGATGATTAATTTAATATATATATTTCAAATCCATGAAATATTTATCATTATTTAATTATAATATTATATAAAATTTAAATATTTTCTATTCATTTTAAAATAATTATATTTCTCGTGTGCATGTGTGGATTACCACATCCACAAAGCAATGTAATTCATTTTTTATAACTGCATTACATGAATTCTATATATAACAATGTTTGATGAATGAATGGAATATTATTTTATCATGATAATTATCTAACGAAAAAATAATTCTTGTTAACATTCAATCATTATCATATATGAATGGAAACATTACACATGCATTGTTATGTTTTATCATATCCATGAATAAAATAATCTTCAATTTTCATTACCATATTTCTGGTTGGTATAATAATTATAATTTATCTATAAAAATTATAATTATTTAATGAATATAAATTTTGATATATTGGATAGATGTTCACTTTTACCCTAGTCAAAGCACAAAATTCATTTTCATTATCTGAACAAGATATCATCATAACATCTCACATGACCTTAATTTATCTAGTAAATAAATATAACTAGGTATTCAATGTGATAAAATGGATAATAAACATGATATACATTCTTAATCATATAAATAATTAAGATTATGTTTTTAGTAATATATAGAACATATGTGACTAGATAATCTTGAGGTAATGAAATCCTTCCTAGTTCTAAATCATTCGACCATATTTTAATGTTATACACCAATTTCTTTTATATTATTTATGAAATGGAACATTTAAATTCTCTATAATTAATTATTCATAAATAAATTTACATTAAATTTAAAATCATATTATTTGTTCTAAGGTACTTTTATTTTAATGTTACCTTCTGTTAATTGTTTTATAACTATTTTTCTCTTCATTGGGATATATTTATTCATCATTAACTATGATATTCTATGATTTTTTGTGCAATTAATTTTGATTATATTAATTTATATATCCAAATGTTTTATATGGAATTAATATAATAAATCAAAATAAATTGAAATATTAATTATTACTTCAATGGTATGATAATTGTGATATATATCAACATAATCTACACTCCATTGAATCATATTTGTTATTATAATAAATTGTATTTATTAGGTATATCCAAAACACATTTGATATTTTATGTCATGAATGAATTTATATTAACAATATTAAATGTATTATTTGATGTTATTTCATTCATGGGGGAGTTTATTCAAATTTTTACAAAGCAGTAGTGGTTTATACATCAATATAATTTTAATCAAGATTTTATAGGCCTAAATTTAAAATGAAGGAGATTATTACATATTTTCATAAAAAACCTATATAATCTTTTTTATCAAATTTTATAAATTAAATATTCATGTATCGTTACCATTTTCTACTATTGGGTACTCAAAATTATTCATAAAATTCTTTTAGAAAATTACAACTTTATTTCACTTATTAGTCAAAATGCATTATTCTTTCATATCTATTTTTAATTAAAATGTTCTAAATAATATTATTCATATTAAAAAAAAATTCACAACCAATCCCCCAGGTCCCAGGCTATTATGACTACCACAAGCCCACCTTCCATAGTCCAGGGGCTAGAGACTATCACCGAAAGGTGTGTTCCATAAAACTGGGTAGGAATTGCCTTTATAACATGTAAACACACGCTACCAAACTCATGTCAAGATATGAACACAAGTAAACTATATAGAAAATAGAGTGCATACTGAAAGGGAAAGGGGACATAATACTAGACCAACTATAATGTACAAGTACAACTGAATAAAATAAAACTGAAGAAAAGTAGATAGTGGATGGGTCGTCCTCCGTGGTTCCTACATGAAGGGTATGTACAGATTGCCTCTTCAGCACTACATGTCCATCCACCTCCTCTGTGTACCGACTCGTCATATGGTCCAACTTCGAGTACCGTCCTGTCCTGGTATCGTCAGTCTTGATCAACATTGTTTGTCGTCTACACCAAACATAACAATGTATGGGCATAGACCATGTAGGGGTGATTATAACGATACTCTATAGGGACCCCAAGACCCTCAAGGTCTCAAAAAATCCACAAAGGATAAAACTCAAAGAATGAAGTCAACTGTCAACCCTACATAGGTATATACCCATAAATATACCTAAGTTATCATGTATACCCATCTCAGTCATGAGGAAACAAAGGGTCCAACCAAAAAGCCCATTGCTCAATTATTCCATAAAGGAAGGAAACCCACAAAGGAAAGTACCACACAGTTACACCACATAGAATAATATTACCATGATATTAAACGAAGGAAAGTAACACATATACACGAACATATCTCAATCCATGTATTACATAGGTTGGTGGAAGAGATGATTAGTTACAGCTACTAAATCATCTTACTCCATTAAGAGGCTCTGCTGGTGACCTATACAGAATCTCTAGGAGCTGACCCACAGAGGACTGCTAGGAGGTAACGAACACAAGATCACTATGAGCTGACGCACATAGCATCTCTTGGAGTTGACCCACACAGGATCCCTAGGATATGACCCACACAAGACCGCAAAGAGATGACCTAAATAGGATGGCTAGGAGCTGACCCACATTGGATCTCCATGAACTGACCCACACAAGATCACTAGGAGCTAACCCTACTAGGATCGCTAAGAGATGACCCTCACATGATCCCTAGTAACTCACCCATAGATGATCACTAGGAGCTGATCCACATAGGATCGCTAGTAGCTGACCCACACAGGATCACTAGTCAGTTTTCTCGTCCCACCCAACTACTGGGTTTCCAAATGATGATTTATCGTCTCTGGGAGAGTCCTATCCCCAAGACACTGCTCGATGCTCCAAATACCACTATGTCCCATGAGGAATTATCTCAAAGGACCACCACATAATAGGGGTCTCAACGCAATAGACAGTGCATCAATCAGACGCCCAGTCTGAGAGTTATTAGCCTTTTAGTCCTAATGGTCCGGTTGGATCCCAACTCAATCCAACCCAACTACACCCCATCCTTATTTAATACTCTATTGAGGTACATCAGAAGAACCGTCTCAATCCACAGTTTTTGGTGCCGCAGACGGTTCGTCATTTCCATACCGTATGAGGGAGATATATCAAATACAAGATCTCATAATAATAATAATAATAATATTGGGTGTTTCATGAATCTGAGACACAAACCAGAATTTAATATTCAACATTAGACTTAAATATACTGTCTTAATTTCATGATCACATCGCCAATTATGGTAAGTAATTTGGGTGTCGTACGTAGGAGTTACGGATGGTCGAAGATTTACAAGTAATAATAATATATTATTATTTGATCAATTTGGGTACCCTATCCAAAAACTCGATAAATACATCCAATATTATTCTCATAATTTACATCTCGAAGTCAGGGTCGTACTACCACTAACAGCTCATGAAACCGAGGTTGCATGAAGAAGTTGTGGTAAAAAACGTGTTTACCAAAAAATTAAAATAATAATATTTTAATAATATTAATAATATTTTGTTTTAAACCTTCCATGAATTACATTGCATCTTTTTTTTCTACTTAAGAATTTATCCCTCTTAATTGGAACCATATATTTATTTTTAATATATCTATCAAAATATTAAAGTATCTCTGTCCATTCTAATTCGATCTTCATTCAAGATTTATCCTTCTTCTCCACGGCTAGACCGCCGCCACCACCTCCGGCTACTCGAGCCACGACACCTCTAGACTGCCACACCACCAAGACACTGCCACCTAGCTGTCCTCTGTTGCCGCACGTCGTACAGTCTACCTCACTCGGAGTCATGCCCTGAACACACACTAGATTCACACTACCACGTCTCACCCACCATGGACTTCAAAATAATCATTCTAAACCCGATAAATATAATGATCACATATTCTTCATCCTCAGGTTGAGGGCACCCGTCCATATGTTGCGGTCAATAGAATATTTCATTTTTAGTACCAATAAATATTTGGCCACCTCCTTCCATGATCCATTTCATCTTCGTTCCATGCACAAAAAATTAAACGATTTCATATTTTCGATCCTTGAGTTGAGGGTTTCACGTCCATATATCACGCTAAGAAAAACTCTATTTTTCTAGTGAAACTAAATATTCAATGATGAAAAATGCATGAAAAACGCGCAATGAATAAAAATAAAGTGGAGCATTTTTTATGTGCGAGACGATGGCCATGATTTTTTGGCCATTGTCGTCGTGAATTTAGGATATGAAGAATCAATAAATTAGATTCAAAAATATATAAAAACCACATCCTTGTTTCTTAGAGACAAAGCAGGGAAGAAGGAGAAGTCGTTGAAGAGGCCATCGACATTCGTCACTCCCACATGAGACATCAAGTCCATTCTGTGTTCTTCGATTCCAGAAGTTGCTCTTCGTGGTAGTGGATGTTCTTCATTGAACAATCTCCTTACATGTTCTGCAAATCTCTCCTTTTGGCAAACAATCCTTCAACCAAATGGTGATGTGAAAAATATGTTTATTTAATAAACTAATTGAGTTGGCACATCAATGGGAGGAAAACCAAGAGTTATATCCAATTAAAGGGGTTTTTCAAGGGTCAAGTTATCCCTACCTTAGAATTTAAATTGTGGGTTTTAGTTTGGGTGATCCCCACCACTAGACATTAAATGGGTGGTTTTAAAAATAATATAAAAGTTGCTCTTTATTTTACTTTTTTAATTTTAAAATTCCAAATAATTCACGAAAACCAACTTTCACCCTCGGCTTACTATGCTCATGGTGAAATTCTCCTTCAGTGAATATCGGTACTACGTGTTCAACGGTTCCCTCAAATTTCTATTTCGAGCACCGGTTCAAATATTATATAACGCCGCTCACACGTTTACTGAACATACCATAAAAAAAGTTCGGAAAAATTATAATAGTCACCCTTAACCATTGCCATTTCAGGTTAGGCTCTGCCTATGTCAAACACGCCCCATGGAACCCAATGGAACTCTCAGAATTCCAATCCACGTTACCGTTTAAACGTTATGGATTTTACAATAAATTAATTTTCAATTAATTATTTTATTTACAGCTAAAAACTATCATTCACTGGTGGAATGCGCTGGACAATGTTAGTATCTACATAAATAAAGAATTCTCTCATGAGTAAAGTGGTGGTATCACATTTTCAATCCATGAAACCATTTTTGAGTTATAAGAATTTTAAAAATAAAATATTTTATTTAATTATTTTATTTACAGTTATGCCATTTTTGGGTTTTCTCATTAGATGGCCACATCTACTAAACATAATTCGCGCATAGGGTAACCCCACAATTTTGAACGCAATTGTGCACTCCTATTTCTGATCCGAGTTACGGTTTAGGAGTTATTCCATTTTCAGTAAAACAGCATACGCACGCTAATTAAATCACGACCAAACTTTGACGAATCAATCCAGACACTCCAGGCCACGGAATCATGCTCCGTTAGATTTTGTAGTCTCAAAATAATTTCATATACGTTAAAAAAAATATATGGATATTTTGGGACATTAATTTTTTAATGAATTTCATAATCATGTTTAAATTTTTTATAATTTTTTTCAATGGAATCATTTTTTTAATTTTAAAACACTGTACCTATTAAATTTTTACAAAAAATATGAAAATAACCGTTCTTTAAAAAAATGAAATTAATGAAATATCCCTTTATTCATGCCCAATAGTGAATTTAATGATTCATTTTAAGGTTTATATGGTTCTTTTCGTATAATGTTTTTTCCCTCATATTATTGAATTTTTTTTTAATTTTATTTTATTGTCAATGATAGCATGGAACATTCCTCATGTATATTTTGATAGACTTTTATGGTATTTACATTAATCAACTGTAATAAAAAATTATTTTTCTTATACTACACATGGTATAAGTTGTAGTTTTACAAAACATAATGATTATCTAGATGGTTGATGATCAGTTTTACTAGGGAATGTATTGACATTGACTTTCAGGATTAATTTTTTATTCATTAACTTTTATAAGAAAAATTCACCATCTTAAGTTCATTAGACATTACATTTCTTGTAAATCACAATATTTATTGTATCCGGGATTTTCATATTTCTTAAATAATATATCATTTCCATAAAAATTATACTACCAAGAATGTTAATTGAATTACAAGATATAAATTGATATTTCGTATAGTTTTATTAATAAAAAAATATATATATAAGGCATGTTTTTTAGGAAATTAGATGATCATTCAATATATTATGAATATATTGGACATAAAGTTATGTATGTGGCTTGTTCATAAATATCTCTTCAATTCATCGACAAATGTAATTGAAAAAATCAGTAATATATCATTAAATGGTTTTTTAGTGTACTCATACACATTGATTAACCTATCTTCGTGCAAGGAGATTACTATATTAATATCATAATTTTTGGGAAAAAATTTCCAATATAAAGTATTTAAATTATTGAGAATTAACTAATTTTTATCCATTAGTTATTTCATCTATATTATCCATGAATTCATTTTATTTACATACATATTAAATGGAATAATTTTTTGGTTATTTACAATTCAATATATTTATACCATATTTATTCATGATAGATTATACTATATGTAAAAAATACTAAACATTTATACCAACCTATTATTTTTTTTATTAATATATGTTATTATGGAATGTTTAATATAAATATTGTGAACTATATTTACAAAAACAACGATTTTTTATCATATCTATATGAAAAACATTGGGGACATTCCCCAATGTCAATCTATTTATGATTAAGGTGAAAGTATTTTATTATTTTTGATACAACTAAGGTTTAATAATTCTATGTATTGTTAGGAATTAAAATTAAAAAATACCCCTTCAAATTATTTATAATATTTATTCCCCTTGGATATAATTTTTAGTTATAGTTGATGTTTCTGAAAAATAGAATCCTTTTGTAAAAATTCTGTTTTTTGTTTAAATTGATGAATAATTAATTTTTGGAATTTCTGGACATAAGTTTAAATTTATTGGTAATATTTATTGTTAATATGATCATCCAGGTGAATATAATATTTTTCAATTATTATTATTATAATTATTGTTTTCTTAAAAAATAAGTCATATAGAAAATTATTATGGAAAATAATATATTTGATGGCTGATGATATTTTGGAAGATGTCCATCTTATTTTTTTGTGTTTAAATGAAAATATATTTATTTAGTCTTATAAAAATTATAACACATAGATCTTATGAAATCCCATCATATCCACCTTTTTTGTGGAGCAAGAACCCACAACCACTGGGAGACAGGGTTCCGACTCCCAGAACTAATCAATTTGATGTCAATGTGACTATGAAACATTATTTACAAAAATGGGTTGATTGATAAATATTATGTTTTTTGGAATCATATTATAGTATCATTTAATCATGATTCTAGAATTTTAAATGTAATTTCAAAATGTTTTTTAGGATTTAATATATATAACAATTAGGTTTAACAAAGGGGAATATTTTAGATAATGAAATTAATTTTTTGGAAATCATCATTAAAAGGAAAGATACAAACATTGAAGTGAAGGTATTATATAATATTGAGAATATTTATGAGTATTGGGATGTTGGGTTTTTTATTTTTTGAATAATTGATATGGGAATGTAGTTTAAATTTTAATGTATGATGTATTATTTATTCATATAATGGTTGATAAAATTTTAAATTATCTTACCCAATGGTAACCATTTTAGTTTTGGATAATATATAAATGTTGTATTAAAAAATATTATTATTTTATGGATATTATAAATATTTTAATGTTATTTTATTTCATCAGGAATAAATATCCACATTTGATATTCATTTGATGGACTAAGAGATAGAGTGGAAATTGATCAATGAATAACTGAAGTATGAAATTCTTCTTAGGAAGTGGAATGATATAATTTAAGTGTAATTAATGGTTTTATAATTTTTTATAGTAAATTAGTTCATCAACACAAAATAAAAAATCATACAAATCTGTTATCAAATTACATCTGTTTTCAATGAATCCATAGTCTTGTCATCCATTGTAGAGTTCTGTTTTTTTTAATTGTTACCTTTATTCTAAATATCTTCTCATTCACTATATATTATTCCATGGAACTTATTTTTCTCATGAAAGTACATATATTCATATACTACTACTGTTCTAAAATTTGGAAACAAATTTTTATGTTATACTAGATGGCCTTTGTATTTTTCTTTAACTCCTTTTTAGGGGATTTTTCTAACCTTGTTAAAATGTGGTTTCTTACAAATTAATTTCTAAATTTTAAAACATTTATAACCATTAACATGTTCAAATTAATAGGATTTAATTTATTTATAGTTTTTATAATGTTACTTCGATTATTTTTAAAAGAAGATAAATTTTTAAAACATATAAGAGAAGCAACATCGAGATTAAAAAATATGATATACTCATTAAATAGAACCATATTAGCATAATAATTTAAATTATAAGTATTAATATGAATAAATAATTTTGAAAAAAATTATATATGTATTTTGTATAAAAAAAATATATTGGTAAATAAGGTCTCAATTTTTTTAAATTCATTACATGTTTCAAAATCATATTTATATTCAAAATGGATTTTATATGTTTTTATGTCTAAATAATTTAATATATTAATAAAATTAAACATAATATTTTAAAACGAACATTATTTTCTAGATTATCATTTCATAATTAGATGTGGGAGAAATATAGGGATTTTAAGGAATTGTTATATTTTAGTGAATAGTGCTCAAAAGAACTTTTTAAAAAACATTCATTCTTTTAAATAAATAATGTAATTTAAATGTCCCACCTTCATTTTAATTTTATTTATCTGTTACATTAGTGTTTTTAAATTTTTTAATCTAAATATTTATAATGTAGTTATATTTTTATTAGTTTTTTTATATGATTATTTGTACGCCTAAAAACACATGTTTAATGAAATTCTTTTAACAACATAGTGATTATAAAATATAAATAATTAATATAACACTTAATAAGGTATATCACAAATTATATTTGTAGATTAAATATTTATTTATTTAATTTTTAATGTTATATGATGACCATTATTTGTCATATATTTATTGCAATAACATCCTATGCTTAAAAAATAAATTTCATGAAAAACAATTTTATCGAATCCTATTGTAGGTTTTAAGAAAATAAAATCATCCAATTATTTGAATTTAATTCGGTAAAATCTTTTGAATATTACAAAACATTATAATTAATATTTTCTAATTAGTTCAAGATACATTTTTTCATAATGAATAAAAAATATTTATAACTATTGTAAAAAGGAAATTCTGGTTAAGATTAGTTTAAATTAAGAGATAAGGCCACATTATTTTATATTAGTTATTAATGGATGAATTAAATTCGACTACTAAAACATTTTTATTGAGATTAAATTATTTTATACATACTTTTATATGGATTTTACATATATAACAATTTATGTAATGAAAAAAGGAAAAAAGAAACACTCTTTTTTTAAATTTCACTTATAGGTTGAAAGGTTTTAAAAATAAGTGGTCAATGAATATTAAATTATAATAATATTATAATGAAATTATTTTCATGATGTAATGTTATTTTTAGTTTTTTAATATTATAGTTTCCTTAAACTTATATACAATACTAACACATTTCGTGTGAGAACATTGGAAAACTCAATGTAAAAATTTTAAATAAATTAATTGTAATGTTTTAGGATGGTTCATTATTCATAAATAAAATTATTAAAAATCATCATATATTATTTTTGTTTAATTGGAATATATTATTTGTCCATTATTATTATTATTTTGTTAATTTCAAATTAAATTAATAGTTCCAAAAATGACATTAATTATATTTTATATTGAATAATATTTTATTAAATTAATTTAAAATCCTAAAAATACATCAAGATGAAAATTGTAATGATAATTAGAACAAAATTCCAACCATTTAAATATTATTATCCATTATCAAATTATAAATAAAATTATAACCACTTCATTTTTACAAATTTGTTACTCTGATTATAATTCAAATGGGTTTACCATGGGATGAACTAAGAGAAAATGATTTGTATAATAAATAAATATTTTTGGATAATTTTTATAGAAATATTTTAGCATAATAAAATAATAAATTTTAATCCATTCATTATGAATGTATTAACATAAATATGACCTTATAAAAATTTATAACAATAGGAAATTTCAAAAGTGACCCTCCCCTCACTTTTAAAATGGTACCTCATATCCGTTTTCATCAAATATATTGAAACATTTTGTTTTGATAAAACCTATCGATTTTAATTACTCACTTCAATCTCCATTTCATAATTTCATTGGATTGATTAGAATACCATCTATGGAAAGCTTCAAGTCTTAACTTAATAAGGTTGTCTGAAGAATTGGAATCATTTTTTAACCAACTTTTTTTGTTTTATTTTTATTCCACCACCTTCAAATATTATTCATGATTTATGACATAATAAAATTTAAATATACCACATACAAAGATGTTTTAAAGTTAATTCCATACACTATATTCATATCGGCATTGGTTAAATTTGTAATGATATTGTCATTCATGTGTATGACATGTTATCTCCTTGCAAGATGATATAATTATATTCCATAGCCATAGATCACTATTGTTATAAATTATGAATTTAATATATTTTATTTTATTTATGACATATTTAATAATATATACTGATAAAATGTGGTAAATAATTTTTAGAAATCTATTATTATAAAAAATGCTAATGTCATTTGTTCGTACATAAGGATTTCCACCTCCATGAAGCAATATAATTCCATTAACATAACCACACACATAAATGATATATATTAGATTATTTAAATAAGTAAATAATATATTTATATTTTAATTAAAATTATGGAACTATATAGTAATAGTTATGTTCTTTCCATTACGATTATTGGAAAATTGAACATTAATCATGCATATGTATGACTTACCGCCCACATGATAGTGAACAAGTTCATTTTCATAAGTATATTTCATCGTTTGATTAAAAATTAAAATTTATATATAAAATAATAATTTTTAAATAATTATTACACACTAAATAATTGAAAAACGAAAAATTTTAACATATTGAAACTACTAATGTAATTATGGATATATGACCCTAATATCATCATAAAATTCAACGTCAACTAAATTGATTATGTATGTAAATTTAACATAGTTTAAAATATTATAAATTGAATAAAAAAATGAAAACTAATCATATTAAATTAAAATAAATAATATAAATTTATTATTTGGAATGAAAAAGAACGTACTTGATAAGTCATACCTGATATATGGGATTCTGACTCAACGTCCTTTCATTGATGAAAATTTTAATGATATAAAAAATTATTAATATTGTTTATTTGATAACCAATTAAAATAGTGTAACTTGAATATTATATAACTCATTGTATTTTACAATTCAATTCATATTATTTCATTGAATGGGATTTTACATGAATGTTACAATGAAGTGAGTAGTTCATAACACAATTTCCATTCATTGGGTTATCATAATTCTTAAATTACATTGATATTATAAGATTAAGTGTGTAATGATTTTTTCTTAGATGAATTTGTATTTAAAGTTGTTTTATATATATTTCAATTTGATACATATAATCAATTCATTGTTTAATTATCACTTCAATGTTATTATATTTGTAAGAGAGTTTATCTCAATTTCCTCTCATATGTGACATATTTGGTTGGATGCACCTAATATTTTTTGAGGAGTATCAAAAAACCCATTTTACATGTTGTATAATGTATATATTTATATTGATGATATTTATTTTTTCATTTGATATTATTTATTTCATGGGAGTCATGATTCAAAATTTACCAATGTGGAAATGGTCTATTATTTAATGTAATTTTTATTAGGATTGTTTACTCTGGAATTTACATTAAAGGAAATTATTTTGTCATTGTATAATAATCGCTATTACATTTAATTTCATTTATTAATTAATGAAATAAAAATTTAATAGAATAATTTATCTCTCTTTGCTACATAAAATGATTGATAATATGTTTGTCATAAAAGTTAACGTTATTTATCTTTTATTCAAATACTTTTTTTCTTATATATCCATATGTTCATTATAATTCATTAAAAATTATTTCAAATATTCACCAATGAAATATTGAATATATTTTTACCCATTATTTAATTCACCCTAAATGGAAAAAATTTAATCTTATTATCATTTTGAAAAAAAATGAAATTTTATACTTTTTACAAGAAAAGTGTATAGAATATTTTGTTTAACAAACAGTGCATGAATATAATATTACCATAATTATAAAATATAATTGTATTAATACGATATTTAATTATTTAAATTGATATTTTCATATAATGTTATATTCCTATTATTCTATTTTTTTTTCAAAAATTGATTCTCAAAATAAATATAGAATTTTTTTAATGAATGTTTTTAATGGTATTTTTTTTGTATTTCAATATATCATTAGAAAAAATTTACATATCATCTACTATATATATATTGTAATGATATCATCCTGACTATTTATATATATGATTTATGATATTTTTTTCCTTGTAATGTTTTAGTATTCAATTTCATGATTAATTTGTTAGTCATTTTCTTTCAATAGAAAAAATCACATTCTCGGGAACATTGGAAAATATATTTATCTTAAATATCCATATTATTTATTAATGGATATGAATATTTTAAAAACCTAATTTAAATTGTAAATACGTTGTTTTACTATGAATTTTATTTGATTTAATGATGAAATATTTGTACTTAATATTATTTAATCATTACAGATATCTATATTTAAGGGATACTGTTTATGAATTGAATTGATCATTTATTATATAAGGAATGTATTGGATATATAGTGAAAATTATGGCCTGGTTTTAGATAGCCACACATTTCTTCTATATGTCTCTTGAGGAATATTAGTATTCTAGAAATAAATGGGTTTTTATTATACCTAACATCGATTAATATGTCTTGGTGCAAGGTAAGGATGGTATAGAAGTCTTTATGTTTGATATCATGATGTCTAGTATTAGTCATTTTCATCATTGGGAATTAATTTATATGAAAATAGTACATTGATATTATTTATGGATGTATTTTTTCTAATCGTTCTGATTAAATGAAATGTGGTTTAATTTATTTATATTTCCATATTCACTTTGACTTTTTTAATTATGATATATTTCAGTCTATGTAACCATTATTGATCATCTGATCTAATACATTTTTTCCTTATCCCCATATTTTATAAAGGAATATTTATATTATTTCTCTTGAAACATAATATGTACATTCCCCATTTTGATATTTATGATTTCAAATGTAATTGGAGTCTCAAAAATAAACTTTTTTGCTGAGAATGTTAAACTATTTAGTCTCTTGTTATGTGTTCAATTTTATCTTATGCCAATGTAATAATGTAACCACGTATTCTAGGAAACTAGAGTTTATTCCTTTAGGTAAATGGTTCATGTAGTGTGGAAAATAGAGGGGAAGCTCCCTTTGGTAAGAGAGGGGGTGGAACTCTTGTAAATAGATTCAAAAATTATATATAATAAATTTATATTCAAGTGAATGTGATAGGAAATAATTCCATATTATAATATATTAATGATTTTGCCCAAAATTTTCTAAACCAATTATATTTTAATAAAATGGGTCATTTTAACCCTTATCTTATTAGATTTATTACTCATCAATCTATTAAACCTATACTGTAGTAATTAATAATTTATACTATTATTACTCAAAATAATTAAAATTATAATTATCCCTGTATGAATATTTTTAATTTTTAATTATAAATATGGACACCAATTTTTTTGATTATATATATATATATGTGGAAAAAATAATTTTAAAATAATAATGTTAAAAATGATGTAATACATTTTTAGTTAATCACATCTTCAAGCATAAAACAACATTGAAATCCAATTCATATTATATTAAAAACTATTAAATTATTTTTATATTGTTTAATGATAACAATATATATACATTTAATTAAAATCATTCGTCATTACTAATTATTAAAGTTTATAAATATAATATACATTATCCAAGATAAAACAAATTAATGAAATAAATCCCTTTTTATATTCAATTTATGTTATCTTCTTTTCTAGACCATATATAGAAAATATAGGAACAATTATTCCTTTTTTCACAATAAATAAAAAAAAGTTAAAAAATTATCATTACTGATTAAGACATATAATATATAGAAAAATATTTTTCATTGATGAATTATATTTTAAAAATAAAATGATACAATTATTTTCATATAAAATTGTGTACTTAATTTCTTGGAATTAATAATTACAATTTCTCATTAAATAAATCACATAAACTTATTTTCAAAATTTATTTAGACATATTCATACCCTCTAATACAATGATAATTTGATAAAATTCATTTTTATTAACAATATATGAATATTATTTTAATGGATTGTTTAAACACAGTTTTTTATGAAATCCATGACACCAAAGACATAAATATCATTTATGTAAAGATATGTCCTTAAATATTATAATATTATATTATATCCCGATATATTAATTCATTACTAAAAATTTATTTACATTAATACAAACAATGGAGGAAAATTATTCCACATAAAATCCATAGTTTATCATGTAGAATCCACAAAAAACTAGTTTCGACACAAAACATTGTATACATTAGTAGTATTATTCAATAACAAATACTCTATTGGATCTAGAATCACCACAAGTTTTTTAATATAGGAGTTATCATGCTCTATTTATATGACCTATGAGTATAGTATATGTGATGGATATAGTTCATAATTCTTCATTAATGATATACAAACCACATTACTACCTATAGAGAGATTCAATGAATGTTTCATCCAATATAGAGCTATCTTGTTATGGTGATGAGTTTTCAAGGTTTTTTTATATAAAGGGATAAAAATACCCATATAATACATTAAGAAAATTATTTTATATGTTTTTATATATAATAAAAACAATTCACTAACACTGAATTCTATATCTCGATAACGATCGTTTGGATATATTTTAATTCGAAATTAAGCTACCACGATGTTATACTAAAAGGCTCTATCATTCGCATCCATTCCATTATATATATTATGTTCTAATATATTTCATTGTCAAATATCATCCATTCCCATTATATTTCTACTCATACAATCAAAGAGGAATTCATAAGGATCCATCATAACTTTTTAATAAAAATTATTATTATATAGTAACATTACCTTATAATGGTTTTGTTCATGATAAACTTTTCAAATACATATAAAATAAATTAAAAATAACATATAGGCTTCCAAATATCATCATTAAATGATTATATATCATAGTATGATATGTATTTATCAAGATCAAATTTTTATTGACGGATTATTGGGGACTTATATAGAACATTGAGGTAAAAATTATATCATGACCAAATCCAACAAAATGTGGAACCCCATAAAAACATAAAACATCCTTAATTTACATCATTGTAATAAGATCAATTAAAAAATATTGTATAATTGTAATTATATGTGTTATATTTCTAATAATTTTGATTACCACAAAAACATAAATAAAACATTTTCATAACGTGTAATGTGTGATGATGATATCCATGGTGTTAATTTCCTTCTTTTTTTGTGGTATATGTAATGGTTGTAACATTTCCTTATAAATATATCTATCAACCATAACATCTATATATATTAGAAATTGTTTTATGTACTAAAAACTATCACATTTCATGTTATCCAATCAGAAATAAACATTCAAAGGACAAAAAATATTTGTATATATAAGATGAATATATAATTCTGAAACATGGTGTGTCCCAAAAATCTATCATGAAATATATTATTTATATGGAATGTACTCAGCTTTTGGACTTTTTTATTCCATAAAAATCAAGGTTAAACGGATGAACCTTCCCCACCATCTTATGTAGTTCCACCTCTTCCTTGTGTGCTTCCTTAATCACACATGGATGGATTGTTGAATATGAATCTAAAAAATTTATGATATGTCCCCATAAATCAATATCTCATGATTTTCATCTTGAAAATCCTTATATATTGGAAATATTTCAATATACCTCATAGTATAACTACCATTTTCCATAAACCACATAGCATCAACCACATAATTAACCTTCCCTTGTTGGTAATGTATTGATCAATTTTATTCTTTATTTAACTCTATCATATAATTTGGATAATATTCAAAAAATAGATAAATTTTTCAATATATGGTTAGTATAAATATCGCTATTTTCTATATTAATGTAAAACATGTATATTTTAAATGATAAAAATAACATTACTATCTCCAAATCATGAGTTGGGTAACTGTTATCATAAATTAACAGTTAAAATGAGAAAATAACTATCACCATATAATTATATATGATAAGGTATGTTATTACATTATTTGATACATCACTATAAATAATAATACCCCTCAAATATAAGAAAGGGTGAGCATATGTGCAGTAACCAACCTTTTTATTATCTACTATATATTTCTATAACTTTTAATTGATCAACACATCTATAAATATTTTTGAGTGTACTTGAATTTTTTAATTTATTTCTATGATAAATCTATAAATATTATTGTTTAGAATCTTTAAAAATATTTATTAATATGGATCTCGATCACATTTTTGGCATGATTCATTTCTCAATAACTTATTTCAATAAATGATTCACTAATATAAAAATTCTTGATAGTTTATAAAGAAAAAATAATCATTCTTTATCTAGAATTCAAACATGATAAATTATTCATAAAAAATTTACCTTCATCAATGTCACCAAGATATCCCTCAAGTGAAATTCGTGAAAATATGTGCTATTATAATATATATTAATATCAATTGTATGGAATACCACAAAATGATTGAGGTATTATCTAAAGACTATATTCGTCAAATCAATGGATATAACAAGGCCATTGGTAACTCCAATTAGAACAACAAAAACTCATAATTTTCAACCCTCATATTGATGGATTTCATTGAAAAATAACCTTTAATGTTCTCAAATTAGTTATTTACTTATTAAAGATCTATCATGGAAAAATATTGATATCATCACAATTGATCACAAAGTTAACCCGCATAAGGCAGGTGATACAATTTATTAATAATGATCTTATTAAGATCTTAATAAAAAATGGAAATATGAATTATACCATATTTATTCTCAAAATATTTTAACTGCATGATGATTCACAAGCTAAAATGGATCAAAAATACTATTTCTCCGTGATTCACTTCATTAGTTATTACAACTTCATCAATTCCATTTTATATGGATTCATTGAAATAATTGTGTAACTACTATTGAGTTCTATTTAAGAGTAAACATATTGATTTGGGGGAAGAATGAGAATGTAATTATTAAAAACATCATCATATTCTAGAAAAATAGTAATATAATCATTATTGTGATTCTCCTAACAATTTAAGATAAATACCCCTTAGGAATAGGTAGTTAGACCAACATAATGTAAGAAAATTGAATTATAATTTCATATTCCTAAATTCAAAAAAAAAATGATCATAAGTTGATTGGGAATATGAAATTTAAAACAAATTCCTTGTAAAATAATATGGTATCTATAAAATGATATATAATCTCTTCCTAAAAAGACATCAAATTTATCAAGATAGAGAATCATGTTTCTTGATAGAAGATAATTCATAAAAAAAATTAATATAGATGAGAAATAAAAATTAAATTTTACCATCATACCATATCATTCCACATCAATTTTTAAGAAGTCTATCATATATGTAGTGATATGATACCCCAAAAATATGCATATATATTTGTGTTTGTAGAGCATGAATCAAATATGATATTTGGAATTATAAAGTGGACAATAAGTGTTCCTTTCAACACATTTTCATGGTTAACATCTTATGAACTTGTTGTCACATGATATTTCCCTATCTCAAAGTTATATTGGATATTACTAGTTATTTCATCCATTAAACAAAAAAAACCACTCCCTCATTTAAGATATTTCAATAATTCATGAAATTATAGAATGAAAGGGGATGCAGAAATTTTTTTGAGAATTCCCAATATTATATTAATAGATTGGATGCTTCAAGTAACATATGAATTAATTTTTGATATGGGCTTTCCTTCCACAAATATAATATTTTCCATACCCCATAATAAAATTTTGTACATGAATCAATCCACACTTCTATCTTGAATGATGATTAATTTTCTCTCCTATAAAGATTTTATTGTTATAATTTCCTAAAAATTTTATCTATATCTTATTATTCCAAAATAATGGAAATTATAATTATGTATAATCCCCATTTCAATTATTTCATTATATAGAATGAATAAATATTATCTATCAGAATCACATAGATCCAATGATTTTTGATGAAATAGCCTTTCATAAAAAATAGTCCCGTCAAATTTTCATTCAGTGTCTAGGATAAATACAAAATATTACACTGGATATATTATTGATATTTCCACATATTTACTAAGATATTTCTCATCATTATTCACTAGTTTTAGATATTCTGTTTTTTTCATGTATCGATATTTGGAAAAATATCTATTGAAAAATACCCTATCATATTTACTCCTATCATGGAATCAATTTCTCCTCTTACCATATATTCATAGTTATTATTCACAATTTATGACCCAACATAGAAATGGTAAAAAACTGATATTACATATAATTGTACAAGAAATTGATTACAATCAATATAATATACATATAACTATTACATTTTATAGAAATAATTAGATCAGAGTTATAAATAAATGATTTTGTACAATTCAACATAAAATACTCAATGATTAGTTTTTACATCCTTTAGTGATATATTTGTTCAATTTGATTCATGTTACCATTAATATCCTGATTGATTTGGATAAGAATATTTGGATGATTTCTCATCCCAAATCCAATATCATTTAGTTAATCACATGGATAATAATGTATCTTTCCATCACAATTATTTTTCAAATTATTCCTCTAAGATCAAGTCCTTTTATAAGTATGAATATTGTAGTGTGATTATCCAACCTCAAAAAACAAATTAAATTATCATATGATTATGAAAAATATTTTCATAATGATTCTAATTATGAAACATTCACTTAAACACTTAATCATTCATTTTCATCACACATCACTATTTATTATCAAAGGATTTGGTTTTTTATAACATTTCATTCATCACAATGGTACATAATTATAATTTTAGTTATCCAAATAATATAATATTGGAGTTTTGAGGCCCATTTAATTTTAGTCATTTTTTATTTCCATCAATTGAAGATCATGTTATTAACTAACAAGAATATTTTTGGTTATTATACCTAGAATAATATTTTTCTCATCCTATATCAATTTTTTTATCTATATAGGGATTTCATTGTTAAAAATCCACAAACTCAATACATTAAAAAACATCAAAATATTATTACCTACATAGAGTATTACCTCTAGTATTCACTATATTCTTCTAATAATAATCTATAAAAATAAAAATACCTTACTCTTATATAAATTTTGGGAACATGTGAATTATTTACAAAAATATTACATCATTTTTTATGAATATTCAATACATTACATAATAATATTCGCCCAAAAAACATAAGTGTTTATCATTTATAGAGAAATGATTTATCATAATATTATATAATGATTGATTTTCATTAACTTCCACAATTTTGTTCTTAATTAGAACCCTTATTAGGCAAAAAATACTAAAAATGTATCTTTATATCAGGGGAAAATTAAACATAAGAATTGGTGATAATATATTCTTACTAAATTTTATCAAAGGATATAAAAATCATCGATCACAAGAGAGTATAAGATAATTATATGGGTATGATAACATGATCATATATTATCAAAATAACATCATTCATGTAAAATATCACAAATCTTGATTCAGGGAATTCTGCATTTCAAAAAAATGATACAATTTCTATGAGTTCAAAATCGTCCATAACCGATCAGGATCAATGAGATCATATCATCAGAAAAAGTCACATGTTTGTGTCTTACACAATGGAATAAATAATCATTTCTTCATCAGATATTCACATCCATCAATATCATAATTGAGAAATTTCCAATATGGATTTTGTTCATTGTATGTTCCATAATTTCTATATTCAAGAATAACTCCCAATACTATCATAGTGGGTAGAGTCCCTTTCTGAAATAGTTTCACTGCAATTTTAAGTCCATATTATCTTATTTGATCTCATTCAAGAGCCAATTTATTATAGGTATACATAAATATAGACCCATTCATCACATAAATTGAATCATACATAATATTGACATTAGAAAATAAAGACACTCATCGTTTAATCATATAATAACCTGTGCGATTTTAACAAGTTTCACTGAATCATCTTTAAAAAATATGCATCATAAGAAATAAAAGTAATGCAATTTTATTTTATGATAATATAATAAACATAGTTAATCATAAAAATCTATAGTAAATTTAATCATAGTTAAAAATAACTATTAAATGGGAATATGAAAATTTCAATGAAAATAGGGAAAACATCCTTTTATTTCAGTATAATAAAAAATGAACGTTTCACAAAATATAATGAAAAATATTTTCATTGAGAATATACATGAAAAAATATAATGGAATCATAATTAATGGAATATTCATCAGAATAGGATAATGTTTTTCTGTCATTTACATTAAAATTCTTCATTAATTACATGATATTATAAAAATAAAAAAATCATTAACAATAAAATTCCATGAATGATTAATTAAAATAATTATGATTAAATTCATATAAAATGGAAATAACAATTAATAAAAAATTATGTATTGATAAAATATACCCCAAATAATTAATAATAATATTGACATTGAAGTAATATTTTATCTACGAATGATGTTATAAGGCAGGCTTTTAAAAAACATTTTCTAAATCAATTTAGATATTAGAAAGAAATAATCATATTTAATAATAAACATGAATATTTATATTAGAAGAAATTTATGTGGTTAAAATGATAGAAATGGTATAACATACCTTAAGATAAATTTATCAATGAAAAATAATGTATAAAATGAGTTTTTAATATAACCTCATACCCCTTGTCCCATATATCTTCATAAAGAATAAAAACTACTATATAATAAATATATAATTATTTAATATATATTTCATAATAATATTCATATACATCATAAAAAATATCAATCTCTTATAATTTCTGTTTGCAATTTTAAGAAGAAACATATTTAAAATTGTTATTCTGGTTAAATGTAGTATAGTTTCCATACATGGTCCAGTTTAGAGGTTATGATACTTCTCAATTATTCATAGTTTAATCATATATATAATATAAATCAGGTTATAATTGTAAAATTTGTTCATTATATATACTTTTATAATCATTATTATAAACCGTTGATGAAAAATGGATTATATAACTATGTATTTATGGTAGTCCATATATACAGAAGAGTGGTGTTTTAAAATTTATATGGATGGAATTAAAGAAAGTTAAATAATAATTCCTCTTTCAAAAATCAAAAATATATAATTATATCATTCATATTAATTAAATATATCATTATGACAACACAAATATAGGATGATTGAAAAATGATTTTCATTACTTCATCGATGTGGTAGTCCACGAATACACATGAGGGACATTATTATTTCCCAAAAAATTAGCAGTTATAATGTAGAAATGCCATTATTAATTTTTATATTGTAAATACACATATTCTATCCTAAGATTATGTTTATAGATCAGTTGGAATTTTTTAGGAATAATAAATCATCATATAGATTAGCAAGTCCATGTACCAATTCATTGGGTATGCATCTTTCAAACGAATCATAATCCATATTATACTGGTGTTTTTGGAAGGCCAAAATATATTGGTCATGGATTTCAACATTGGGATACAATTTTTTCAGAACATTTTTAAGAAAAATTCTATTCATATGTGGTGAAAAGATGGTATGAGGTGTGTTTTTACAATAAAGGAGAGTATAGATCTAATAAAAACATAATAAATTAAAAATAATAAATTAATATTTATGTTAATGTTTAATCAAATTAAAAAATATATAAAATAATATATTGGTTGGTTGAAATCCCCTTATCCAATTGGAACAAGACAAGGTTTTAGATCATTTTAACACTTCCATAATTATATTATCCCCTTTTAACCATTATATCATTTATTATAGTAATGAATTATTACATCACATAGTAATCATATTTAAAAAATGTATTTTTCCTAATAAATAAATTTAAACAATCTGATCTGATATTCATAAATTATTTTGTTATATTCAATTTTAATACCTAATTAAAATCATTTTAATATATGTTTAGAAAACAATATGAAAACCTTGTTTGATGAAATTCATTTTATCTGAGAAAATAAATTAAATACAATCTCATTCTTGGTAAAACCATTATGTGAAGATAAATATATTTTACTAGATATTTTATCTAAACCATTAATTAAATAAATTCATCAATTATAACTAACTTAAATTAATAGGATAAAATATTTTTGTGATATAATAAAAGTTCACTAGAAATATCACATTTTACCTTCATATGCATTTGACATCATTTATAACAAATTGATAATGAGAATATAAATTAAACATTTGTTCTCATTATATACTATTATATTACATCAATATCATAACTCACTAGTGATCTAGATAAAAAATATATATATAAATATAATAAATTTAAAAATACAACTTTCAATATTAAATGTTATTAATCATAAAATTTAAATTTGAGTTATTATTTCCAAGTAATTTATTATATTTTTGTTGTCATTATATCTGAAAAAACCAATCTCTGATAACAATACAGGTTAATGAATAAATATATTAGAATTTTTTATGACATTTCATACAAATATTAATTACATCACATTATTAACAAACACCCCAGAACCATGATAGTTTATTTTATTTAGATAAATGATACATAATAACATTATTTATTAAATTACATTCAAAATATTCCATTATTTTTTTCTCAATTAGTTATCTTATTTGACATACCATAGCTAAAAACATTATTTATAACATTTGGAAATGAATCATATAAAAGGGTTATCATATATTATTATAAAAATTAAATAATGGATATATAAATCATTGATCATAATAGAGTGTAAGATAATAAAATCTCCATGATAACAAGATGATAAATTATGAAATTCATATCCATTAGGTCAAAGATCACTAATAATGGGTCATTGAATAATGAATTTTCAAAAAATGGTTGAATTTATATGAGTTCAAAATCATTCAAACCCTATATGGAGGAATGAGAAAAGACCACTGGAATACGACATAAGATTGTGGATTACCCCAAGGAAAATAAAATCGTTTCTTAATTAATTTTTCATTTCCAAGAATATCTTATTTGAAAATGTCCCAATGTTTATTGTGTTCACTATATGTTCCATCATATATATATTCATGGTTAACTCCCAATACTATCATAGTGGGTAGAGACCCTTACTGAAATAACATCAATCCAAAATCAAGTCCATATTATCATAGTTGATATCAATAAATAACTAATTTATTATATATCTATATAAACTTGGAAACATCCTTCACACAAAGGGAATAATACATAAGTGTTCCTTAAGACTCTAAAAATAGTCATCATTTCCTCATAGAATAAAATGTCGTAATGTTACGGTTTTCATCGAATCATATTAAAAAAACAATCATTATATGAAATAAAATGAAATAAATGTTATGGTATCTTAATATAATAAATACAATGAAGCATAAGAATCAGAAACTGATATTAATGTAGAAAAACATTACCATTAAATATGAATTTGAACATTATAATGAATATATGGAAAGAATCCATTTATTTTTGTATCATAAAAAATCAAAATTTCCAAACATGTAATAAAAAATATTTTATATGAGAATAAAAATACAAAATTATAATTGAATCCTAATAAAAATAATGGTCATCCTAATCGGAAGAACATTTCCTATATTTGAATATAAAATAGAATATTCATTTCAGAATTTTATAAAAATTAAAAAATGATTAATAGAAAATCATATGAATGAATAATTATATTCATTCTAAAAAATCATATAAAGTAGAAATGAACTTTCTAAAAAAATTATATTGATAAAAATTTCCCTAAAACATTTATAAGGAATATGACATGGAAGAAACTTCTTTTCTACCAAATAGGGAATAATATATGATTTTCATAAAAATATATCTCAATAATTTTTAATAAAAAATTGAAGAAAATTATTATATTGTAAAAAAAATACAAGAATGACTCTATAAGAAGAAAAAAAATGAGTTTTAAAGGTTAAAAACACTATACTTTACCTTAACATAAATTTATCATTAAGAAATCATTTTTAGAAATGATAGTATAATAAAACCATATACCTCGTGTCCCAATATTATATTAATCAATTGGTTGCTTCCGGTAATATTGGAATTCATTTTTCGAATGGCCTTTCCTTCCACACATATAAAATTTTCCATGCCCCATAATAAAATTTTGAACATGAATCAATCCACACTTATGTCATGAAAGATGATTAATTTTCTCTCCTATAAGGGATTTATAGTTATAATTTCCTCAATATTCTATCTATATATTATTATTCCAAAAAATGTCAATTATAATTATGTATAATACCCATTTCTATAATTTTATTACATAGAATTAATAAATATTATCTATCAGAATCACATAGATCTAATTATTTTTGATGAAATGGCCTTTCATAAAAAATAGTCCAGTCAACGTTTATGTGAGTGTCGGGGATAAATACCAAATATTACATTGGATATATTATGGATATTTCCACATATTTATTAAGAAATTTCTCATCATTATTCACTAGTTTAAGATATTCTGTATTTTTTCGTGTATCAATATTTGGGAAAATATATGTTGAAAAACACTCTATCATATTTTATCAAATCATGGAATCAATTTCTATTCTTATCTTATATTAATAGATACTATTCAAAATTGATTACCAAACAATAAAATGGTACAAAACCGATATTACTTATAATTGTACATAAAATTGTTAACAATCAATATAATATCCATATAACTGTTACATTTTATAGAAATAATTAGATCAGAGTTATAAATAAATGATGTTGTACAATTCAAAATAAAATATTCAATGATTAGTTTTTAGATCCTTTAGTGATATATTTGTTCAATTTGATTCATGTTACCATTAATATCATGATTGATTTGGGTAAGCATATTTGGATGATTTCTCATCCCAAATCCTATATCATTTGGTTAATCACAAGGATAATAATTTCTCTTTCAATAAAATTTTTTTTTCAAATTATTCCTCTATTATCAAGTCCTTTTATAAGTCAAAATATTGTACTGTGATTATCAAAGATATAAAATCAAATTAAATTATCATATGATTATTAAAAATATTTTCATAATAATTGTAATTATGAAACGTTCATTTAAACATTTAATCATTCATTTTCATCTCATATCACTATTTACTATCAATGTATCTAGTTTATTATAACATTTCATTCATCTCAATAGTACATAATTATAATTTTAGTTATCGAAATAATATCATATGGGAGTTTCGACGCCCATCTAAATTTGGACCTTTTTTATTTCCATCAGATGAATATAATGTTATTAACCAACCAAAATATTATTGGTTATTATCCCTAGAATAATATTTTTCGTATCCTATATCAAAAAAATTTATCTAGATAGAGATTTCATTTTGAAAAATCCAAGAAATCAATACATTAAAAAACTTCAAAATATTATTCTCTACATAGAGTGTTACCTCTAGTATTCACTATATTATTCGAATAATAATCTCTAAAAATAAAAATACCCTTCTCTTATATAAATTATTGGAACATGAGAATTATTTACAAAAATATTACCTCATTTGTTATGAATATTCAATACATTACATTATAATATTCACCTAAAAAACATAAAATTTTATCATATTTAGAGAAATGATTGATAATAATATTATATAATGAATGATTTTCAATAACATCCACAATTTTGTTCTTAATTAGAACCCTTATTAGACAAACACTACTTCAAATTTTTCTTTATAACATGGGTAAATTAAACATAAAAATTTGTGATCATATATTTTTAGTAAATTTTATCAAAGGATATAAAAATCATCGATGACAAGAGAATATAAGATAATTATATGGGTATGATAACATGAACAGAAATTATGAAAATAACTTCATTCAATTAAAATATCACTAATATTGATTCAGGGAATACTGCATTTCAAAAAATTTGATTCAATTTCTATGAGTTCAAAATCTTCCATAACCTATCAGGATACATGATATCATATCATCAGAATAATACATATGTTTGTGTCTTACAAAATAGAATAAAAAATAAATTCTTAATTAGATATTCACATCCATGAATATCATATTTTGAAAATTTCCTAATATTGATATTGTTCTGTGTATTTTCAATAATTTCTATATTCAAGGATAATTCCCAATACTATCATAGTGGGTAGAGTCCCTTACAGAAATAGTTTCACTACTAATTCAAGACCATATTATCTTATTTGATCTAATTCAACATCCAATTTATTATAGGTATACATAAAAATTGACCCACTCATCACATAAAGGGAATCATATATAAGTTTTACGTAAGACAATAAAAACACTCATCATTTAATCATAGAATAACATTTTTGATTTTAAAAAATTTCATTGAATCATCTTTAAAAAATATTCATCATAAGAAATAAAAGTAATGAAATTTTATTTTATAATAAGATAATAAACATAGTTAATCATAAAAATCTACAGTAAATTTTATCATAGTTAAAAATAACTATTAAATGGAAATCTAAAATTTTTAATGAAAATACGGAAAACAACATTTTATTTTAGTATAATTAAAAATGAACGTTTCAAAAAATATTATGTAAAATATTTTCATTGAGAATATCCATGAAAAAATATAATGGAATCTTATTTAATGGAATATTCATCACAATTGGATAATGTGTTTCTGTCATTTATATTAAAATTAATCATTAATTTAATGATTTTAAAAAAAATAAAAAACCATTATCAATAAAATTCCAATAATGATTATTTTAAATAATTATGAATAAATTCATATAAAATGGAAATAATCATTAATAAAAAAATTATGTATTGATAAAGAATACACAAAAAAAATATTAATAATAATGACATGGAAGTAATATTTTATCTACCAAAGATGTAATATGGCAGGCTTTTCAAAAAAAGCATTTCTAAATCATTTTAGATATAATAAAAAATAGTTATATTTATTAAAAAATACACGAATAATTATATTAGAAGAATTTTATGTGGTTCAAATGATAGAAATGGTATAACATACCATAAGATAAATTTATCAATGATAATTCATGTATAAAGTGAGTTTATTATATAACCTCATACCTCTTGTCAAATATATCTTCATATATAATAAAAACTAATATATCATTAATATTATATTATTTAATATATATTTCAGAATAATAATCATATACATCATATAAAATATCAATCCCTTATAATTTCTGTGTACAATTTAAAAAAACATATTTAATATTGTTATTCTAGGGAAAAGTAGTATAGTTTCCACACATGGTCCAATTTAGAGGTTATGATACTTTTTATATTTTCATAGTTTCATCGTATATATAATATAAATCATGTCATAAATGTTAAATTTATTCATTATATATACTTTTATAATCATTAATATAAACTGTTTATGAAAAATGGATTATATAACTATGTATATATGGTAGTCCATATATAC
Source organism: Viscum album (assembly GCA_963277665.1). Lineage (NCBI taxonomy): Eukaryota > Viridiplantae > Streptophyta > Magnoliopsida > Santalales > Viscaceae > Viscum > Viscum album. The sequence continues at coordinate 1,532,437,017 of OY728151.1, forward strand.
AGAAGGGTGGTGTTTTTACATTTATATGGATTGAATTAAATAAAGGTAAATAATAATTCCACTTTAAAAAATAAAAAATATATAAAAATATCATTCAATTTAATTAAATATATCATTATGGCAACATAAATTTAGAATGATTGAATAATGATTTTCATTACATCATCGATGTGGTAGTCCACAAATAAATATGTGGGACATTATTATTTCCTAAAAAATAGGAGTTATAATGTAGAAATTCCATTTTAAATATTTATATTGAAAATAAACTTATTCTATCATGAGAGTATGTTTATAGATTATTTGGAATTGATTAGGATGTATAAATCATCATATAGATTAGAAAGTCCATTTACAAATTGATTGGGTATCCATCTTTCAATAGAATCATAATCCATATTATATTGGTGTTTTTGTAAGGAAAAAATATATTGGTCATGGATTTCTACATTGGGATACAATTTTTTCAGAAATTCTATTCATGTGTGGTGAAAAGATGGTAGGAGTTGTGTTTTAAAAACAATGGATAGTATAACTCTTAAAAATAAATTATAAATTAAAAATAATAAATTAATATTTATGTTAAAGTTTAAAAAAATTAATCAATATATTAAATAATATATTGGTTGGTTGAAATCCCCTTTTCCAATAGGAACATGGAAAGGTTTTAGATCATTTTAACACTTCCATAATTATATTATCCCCTTTTAACCATTATATCATTTTTTATAGTAATGAATTCTTACAGAACATAGTAATGATATTTAAAAAAATGTAGTTTGCTGAATAAATAAATTTAAACATTCTGATCTAATATTCATAAATTATTTTGTTATATACAATTTGAATACCTAATTTAAAATAATTTTAAAATATGTTTACAAAACAATATGAAAACCTTGTTTAATGAAATTCATTTTAAGTGAGAAAATAAATTAAATGCAATCACAATCTTGGTAAAACCATTATATGAAGATAAATATATTTTATTGGAAATATTATCTATACCATTAATTAAATGAAATCTTCAATTATAAATAACTCCAATTAATAGGATAAAATATTTTTGTGAAACGAAAACAATTCACTAGAAATATCACATTTTACCTTCATGTGCATTTTCCATCATTTATAACAAATTGATAATTAGAGTATAAATTAAACATTTATTCTCATTATATACTATTATATTTCATCAATATCATAACTCACTAGTGATCTAGATAAAAAATATAGAAAAATATAATTTATCTAAAAATACAACTTTTAATATTAAATGAAATTAATAATATCATTTAAATTTGTGTAATTATTTCCAAGTAATTTACTAAATTTTGGTTATTGTAATATCTGAAAAAATCCAATCTCTGATAACAATAAAAGTTAATGAATAAATATATAAGATTATTTTAAAACATTTTATATAAATATTAACTACAACACATTATAAACACACACCCCAGAACCATGACAGTTAATTTCATTTTGAGAAATGATACATAATAAAATTATTTAACAAATTACTTTCAAAATATTCCATTAATTTTTTCTCAATTAATGACCTTATTTGACATAAAATAGTTAAAAACATTATTTATAACATGTGTAAATGAATCATATGAAAGGGTTATCATATATTATTATAAAAATTAAATAATGGATATATAAATCATTGATCATAATAGAGTGTAAGATAATAATATATGTATGATAAAAAAGATGATAAATTTTGAAATTCATATCCATTAGGTAAAAGATCACTAATCATGGGTCATTGAATAATGAATTTTCAATAAATGGTAGAATTTATATGAGTTCAAAATCATTCATAGCCTATATGGAAGCATGAGAACAGATCATAGGAATAAGACATAAGATTGTTGTTTACACCAAGGAAAATAGAATCATTTCTTAATTAATTTATCATTTCCAAGAATATCATATTTGAAAATTTCCCAATGTTTATTGGGTTCACTATATGTTCCATCATTTATATATTCATGGTTAACTCCCAATACTATCCTAGTGGGTAGAGACCCTTACTGAAATAGCTTCAATCCAAACTCAAGTCCATATTATCATAGATGATTTCAATAAACAACTGATTTATTAAAAATCCCTATAAATTTGGACACACCCTTCACACAACAGGAATCATACATAATCGTTACTTAAGACTCTAAAAATAGTCATCATTTCATCAAAGAATAACTTGTCATAATGTTAGAGTTTTCATCGAATCATATTCAAAAAAACAATCATCATATGAAATAAAATGAAATACATTTTTTGGTTTCTTAATATAATAATTACAATGAAGCATAAGAATCAGTAGATGATATTAAAGTAGTTAAACATTACCATTAAATATGAATTTGAACATTATAATGAATATATGGAAAGTATCCTTTTATTTTTGTATCATAAAAAAAAATTTTCCAAATATGTAATTAAAAATATTTTATTTGAAAATAACAACCCAAAATTATAATTGAATCCTAATGAAAATAATGGTCATCATAATGGGAATAAAATTTTCTATATTTGAAAAAAAAATTAAAAAAAATTTTCATTTCACAATTTTATAAAAATTAAAAATTATTTAATAGAAAATTATATGAATGATTAATTTTATTCATTCTAAAAAAATCATATAATTTAGAAATGAACATTCTAAAAAAACTGAATTGAAAAAAATTTCCCTAAAACATTTAAAAGGACTATGACATGGAAGAAACTTATTGTCTACCAAATACGGAATAATACAAGCTTTTCATTAAAATATATCTCAATAATTTTAAATAAAAAATTGATGAAAATTATAATATTATAAAAACAATACGAGAATGATTATATAAGAAGAAGAAAATGAGTTTTGAAGGATAAAAACAATATACATTACCTTAACATAAATTTATCAATGAGAAGTCATTTTTAGAAATGGTAGTGTAATAAAACCATATACCTCTTCTCCCATATTTCTTCATATTGATTAAAATGTACTATGTAACAAATATATAAGTATTAAACATATAGTTCCCAGCTATATTCATATACATAGTAAAATATATCATTCCCCAATAATATCTAGTTACTATGTTAAGAAAAAATATTATTTAGAACAACTATTCAAGGGAAAACTGTTATGTTTTCCTTGAATTATCTAGTTTAGTATCTCCGGTACATTCACATTATTCATGGATTAATCATCTATATAATAATAATATTTTCATATTTATCCAAAAAAATTACTATATATTCATTTAAAATCACTATTATAAAAATTTAATGTAAAATGTATTATAACAAAATGTATATATTATTGTATGTACATACACATGGGTGGTGTTTTCACATTTCACTAGACGGAATGAAAGAAATGTTTATAATCATTCCCTATTAATGAATCATATTAATATCATAATGTCATTTTTATTCCTTTAATCTATCATAATGACCATACATATTAATAATTATTTAAAAATAATTTCATCACCTCATGGAGTTGGTAGTACATAGATACAGAAAAGAGAAATTATTATTTCCCAAAAAATTTGTGGGACTTAGAAAATGGGAATACTATTAAAAAACAACATATAAATATTTTTAAATAAACTAATTACATCATGATATTATGTTTATATTTAATTTATAATTTTTTATGAATAATAAATCTTGATAATGACCAGTAAGAACATATTTGTAGTCATTGCACATCCTTCTTTTAAAAAAACCATAATAATTATTTTATATGGGTAGTTGAAAATCCAAATCGTCTTGGTCATGGATTTTAACAACGGGATATTGTCTTTTTAAATAATACTCATGAAAAATTTTCTACTGTGGTTATTAGAAGAAAATAGTTGTTTCCATTTAATTACATAGGAGAGTGTAACTCTTTTAAATACTAAAATGAATGAAAATTAATTAAATAATATTAATGATGAAGTGGAACGAATGAAAAAAATATATATAAAATAGTATATTTCTTGGATGAAATTTTATTATCCAATAGTATTATGACATGGTTTTAGTTAATTTGAACACTTTTATAGTTATTTTACCCCCTATTAACCATTTTTACATTTACTATAGTAATTAATTCATACAACACATATTCTTCCGATTGAAAAAAATGAAATTTTCCTAATAAATAAATTTAAACATTCTAATATAAAATATGAAAAAATATAGATTGAATATTTTTTAACTAGTATAGAATAATTTTAAAATAATTGTAAAAAAACAATGAACACATTGTCTAGAAATATGTATTTTAAGTGAAAAAATAAATTAAATCTACTTACATGATAGGTAAAACCCATTAGAATAATGGTAATATATTTCATTGAAAATATTATATACACCATTCATTAAATACATTCATCAATTATGTCTAATTCAATTTGTTATGATAAAATATTGGTGTAAAATAGAAACATTTCATTGAAAATTATCTCATCTAACATTCATATGTATTTAAAATAATTTGTAACCAATTGATAAACAATATATGAATTATAGATTTATTTAAATTATTAATTACTATATTTAATAAAAATCATAAATCACTAGTGATCTAGATAATCTATTTTAAAAATATACAACACTGAAACACATATTTTAATATAAAATTATATAGTTATGCACATTTAAATTTGAGTAATTATTTTACATGAATTAATAAATAAAATCTTTGTTAGTGTATTATTTTTTTCATTCACATCCACATTATTATATCCAATACATGTTCTCCAATCTAATAGAATATAAATAGCTTTCATATATAATAATTATATTTAAATTGTATATCATGTTTCATAGAAAAATATTGTTTCATGTAAAGAAATCATTCAATGTCATTAAACATATTTAATAAGATATATATCAGCAAATATTAGAGTGTCAATTGGAGAGTGATCCCTGTCACAGTCTTTTGGTGTTATGTTTAATGTTGTTTCTGCATACTTATATTTCTTTAATTTTTTGAAATAAAAACCACTATCTTGAAAGACATATATTATTATATAAGACATATTGTGCATGTTTTATTGTATATGATTTATTCTGTATGTGTTCATCTATGATAGTTATATTCTGATAAAAAAAATTTTATATTATTTCCATATATGATCATTAATTTTAATCTCTTATACTTACCCTTAATAAGAATTTTTTTCACCATTATTTATATTTCCATTACCATGGAAATTAAGATGAGTAATATATATGATTTGATGAGAGGTTTTTTATTTATCGATAAATTTTATAGAGAAATTGAAAATGTGTTGATGATTATTTATATATGTTTTCAGAAATGAATAATTATTATTTATATTTTTATTAGATTGTTTCAATAATAAAATTAACTATTTCACAAGTATTTTTATATTTAAGGTGTTCCCTGGTTGACTAGAACTATTAACCTACCTTTTCATTGGTATGAATGTGATATAATATTTTCTATGTATCCAATAAATTTGGACGGTTGTGTTTGGTTTTCTTTAAAATGGTAACAATTATAACATGTGAATGATAGTTTTTTTGGAAAATTCCATGATTATTTGTTTGAGGAATACTTATTAATATATGTACATGGTGTAGATAAATTAATATGATATAATGTTATCAATCGAGGATATTTTAAATGTGGTGGTTAATTTCATGGGACAATATTTTGATTGTGCATAACACAATTAATGTTGAATTACTGTTGGAGAATAATTTTCAATCAATATGTGGTGAAAGATGAAATGATTAGTTTTCCTCATTGAGAATATATATTCGGCATACTCTAAATGTTACGAACATGAAAACGTGGTTTCTGGATATTTTATATTGTATTGAAATCTATGCATTGAGAAGTTATGTGGAATTTATATTTGAATTATAAAATATAAAAATGATAATATAATTTTTATTTCATTGTTTTAAATATAGAAATGGATTTAAATGATAATTTTTAATTTAAATAATCTCAAAATAATTCAATATAGAATTTTAAATGAAGATGTTGAGAATTTTGGATTGAAATATTGTTTTGAGAAATAAATTGAAATGAATTTTATTTTTGGTAGAACAGTTGTTATCCTTTATTAAAAATTATTCCAACTTTCTAAGGTAAGAAACATGATCATTCCCATACATGTGAGAGGATACCACTATGATGTGGGAGAGAATGCACATATAGATCACATGCCATGTGTGTTTTCAACACTTCTTCCAGGGTGAAACTACCACATCCACAAAATTTGGTTGTCAGTGTGATGGAATTCTATAGTAACCTCACATTTCCTCTTTCTAAAGGTGGGAAACATTCATAACCTTCAATTACTAAGTATACTCCATGATCAAAAAATAGAATGATGGAATTTTAGTCTCTCCTTCCTTAGATTCCTCTATAGAATTATTAACCTTTTACGGGCCTCCCACATAGATTTATGATGTGTACATGGAACTCATTCCTGGTGCCATTTCATTGTGGATAATAGATAATTACACCTAATTTGTCTAGATATTAAAAGGGGTATTAATAAAGAAACATCCTCTGACTATGAAATTATTAATTTTTGGAATCACTAGAATGATATGATTCTTGAACATTGGTCACACGTATTCTTCCTCATAAAAATATTTTCAAAGGTGTGGAACTCAAGGCATTCCATAGTGACCATAGGGTATCTAATGCAAAATACATATCATATGATGTTTTACTCAGGAATCCCATGTCTAACACAAGATAAAATTATGGAAGGTCATGAGTTTAATGTCTTGAGGGAATGGGAAGTGAATGAATAGAACTCCCAATTGAGAAGATCACGTTGTTATGTCCCTATGATGGAATGTTGGGTTGATGGGTATGGGTGTTGTGATAGAGAACCCAGGAGGTGTGTCCCATAAACAAAAGGTTTCACATTGTGAAGGGGTGAATCCCTATTAGGGAAGAGCCATGATTTATAATATGGATGGGTCAAAATTACCTATGAGATAGTACCTAGGGTGCCATCTCCCATGAAGAGAAAATGTTAGTCAGTGACGGGGTATGTAAATAGGATTGTGGAACCAAATTTTAACTAATGGATGGGTTATAATTACTTATAATGGAACACTGGGGATGTGTATCCCATAAATGGATGATGATTCTCTATGAAGGTTTACATCCCTATGAGGGAGTCACAATGGTTTTCCATATGGATGTGTCAAATCACCTTATGATAGGGGAATCTAAGAGGTGTCTCCCATGAAGGGAAGGTGACATACCATGATGGATGTTCAAAACACATATGGAGGTGGACTAGATGGGTTCTCCCCTATGATGGGGACAGTATGGTTTATCATTGGTTTAGATTGAACATTAGGGAGGATTACTGCCTACCATATTGAGAATACAGGTATCAAGACCCATGTAGTTTGATGAATAGTGTGGTCATACACAAGGGAGAATCCCATTTCTAGGGTATTAATAGGGGTTGGATTTTGAGGGATTTTGTGGGTCGTATGCGTGGAAACATACCTACTACTGCACGGATAATCAAGGATGTGTAATGGGCCTACGAGTTGGAAGGACCCCGATGGATGGCCAGACTTTACCATGATTTGGGGTCTAATATAATTTTAAGATTTGTTATGGATGTTGTTCGTGGAAAGGATATAGTGGATGAGTTTTATGGAATGTTGATTATAAATCTCTAAGAGGATTCATATGTATCCTATTAATTGGAAATCAGTGTGAATCTAGTTCCGAAAGGGGTGTTTTGTCTAACACCTAAGGAGGAGTCCCATGGAGATAGAAAGTATAGTCCTAGATTACACTTGGGTAAATAACTAAAAGGATGGATTGGTTTTATGGTCACTACTAACCTCTTTTCCCTTGTGAGTCATGCTCAGGGTGACAAACAAGAGGAAGAAAATGAGGTGATCATCCGTCCAAAAAAGAAGAAATGAGGGGGGATTATATGGGCATTACACATATAATTTTCCTGAGTAGGATTTTATTATGTGTGAGGATGATCTCATTCCATGCGAGTTGGGAATACACATGAATGTTTCCCATGGAGAAAGATCCCAATGTGAGAGAAATGATAGGGCTCCGGTGCCCATCCCTTCATTGGACTAATGGCTGAGGAGGGGGTGAAGAGTTGTAAATGTGTTTCCTCCTACATAAATGGATATGGGAATACATCAGTAGGAGTTAAAATGATAATATCAATTAATAATGAGAAGACATAATTCTATGTGAGTAATATCACATTCCATGTGAGGGTAGGTGTTTTGAAGACCATCTTATGTTAACCATACTTGGATTATCACTTAAATACTCTAAATGGTAGGTATAATTTTTCGCATTATTCTACAAGGATGACGCTACTGGGTAGTTTTATATCATGCAATACAATCATGGGGGACTCACTCCTTTCCCATTGGGCTTACATGACAATATAACATCAATAATTAGGAGGGGTACTGCTTCCACAATGCTAGGGTGGAATGACATTGAGGGGTGGTTGATTTCAAGATCCACATTAGTGATCATATTCCTAAAGGATAAGGGTATTTCCAATCCTATTCGGAAACAAATGTGGTAAATGGTAATTTTGGTCCATACACAGAGTGGAGTGGGGCACAGTAATGGTTACCATGGGTCACATAAGGGTTTGAAGTGTGGGTGAACCAATCCTGGACAGATATAGAGATATTGGGAACTCAAAAATAATTTAAATGTTTCACCTAAGGGTAGGAGACATTTTGGATAATAGGATATGAGATTCACAATGTAGGGGGCCTCAGTAAGAGATTCCACTCAATAAATGGGTGCTTCATGGAGGTTTAGAAATTGATGAGGGAATGAACATCACAATACACGTTGACCCTAACTATACATAATGTCAAAATTTAGTAGAGGAGTGATTCAAAAATGCTTAATGTTATTTGGTTTTTGATGTAACTCATAGGGCCTTCCTCCCCCATGATTTTTGTAAGACTTCATGATATTCATAACCACATTTGGTAATGGCATTTTGGAACATGGTAATGATATTTTCGCAGTGATCAAATAAAATTGATGATTCATTTTCCATTATATTTGGAATTCTCTAGTGGTTCTTGATTTAGGTAATTAGAAGTCAAATGGTTAATGTATCAAACACAAGAATGATGAATGATCCTGGTATTTTTAAGCAAAGGGATCACATGATTTTACCAATTGGACTATAATAAAAAGATAGTTTGTGAAAATGGTTGTGTCTCCGTCTAACCCAGGTAGAAGTCTATAAATCCTTATTGCGGTCGCGGGGTGGCCATGGATTCATGGAGTGTTCCATATTCTCATTCTATGATTATGGAGGATAAGTTGTATCTAAAAATTAGGTTCATTAAATATATGATTATGATGTTTTGAGGACGTTTGGGATTGGATTCAACTCCTCACAACTAAGGCTTCATCGACTTCATCCTAGGATTGTATTTTGGCACAAATAAATTCACCACCCCCCATTAATATAGCATATAACATAAATGGATGGTGGAAAAATAATGGATGATTATAGAAAATATGATAAACTACCTATATTTGTGATGATTTTTCATTATGATGGCTGATGATGTCCATGAGAGAAAGATTATCTATGAAGCTAAGAGCTTACCAAATGCACTGGGATCCCCTCAAATAACATTGATCCTTCACACGAATTAAAAACTAGATTATCTATTCATGAATATCATTTCATCAATAATTTTATCACCATTAATGTAGTCTCTGAGAAATAGACTATTCGGGCCCTTAATCTAGGAATTGTTTTTAGAAAACCAGGCATCACGATCCACTTCAACATTATGAAAGGGATAATATACACCGAGGATCTGTAACTTTCTTCTCAGTGAACTATATACATGAATGATATCCATTAACAAGATAAAAAATCACTAATATATCGAATTTGATGTCCACTAAATAATCTTCTTAGGAGGTCCTTGTAGATGCTGCCTAAATGGGATAAATTAAAAAATTATGACTGTTGATAAATTAAAAGCCATTCTGACCATGAATCTCTCCTTTCGTTATTGTCAGAAGCATAGTAGGAATACCTCTAGGTAATTTGTTTTCAATTTATGGCATTTATCTGAGGGTTGATGTCTTTATATTGGAGGCACATAGGGATGAACATTATGATTATATTTGGGTAGTAATATGACAACATTAGTAGAGAAAATCTATCTAAAAACATAGTTGGAATGATTTTTCTCTCAGAATAGACAACTTCCTTTACTACCATTCAATTATGTAGATTTTAGAAGGATAGAGGCTATGATTTATATGCCGAAATACCCAACTATCATCATGAAAGGCACTTGAAACCTAGATAAATGTTGGATCGATGACTTCTACTTTCACGAGAGTGAAAGCATCATAGATAAATGGGCTCGTTCATATTGGGTATGTTGATCCTATGAAGAATTTAGGGTAGATATAAAGAGGGTAGGAATTTATAACGTGGTAGGGGATTGATATATATATGTTTACCAACTATAGGATATCATTCTGGAACAATTACGTTTGTGGTCACTAGGGACCGACAAATTTCATTTTCAACATGATTATGTTATCATCAGCCTTTGGGGTCTCCGCCATATCTATGTAATCCCGATCCTATGAGAAATGTATGATCAATTTATCATATCTTAGAATGATTTGTAGGATTAATGAGATCTATGACATTTGGAAAAGGTGATGTTGGATCAAGTGTTGGGAACAAATATGGAAAAATAGGGGATGTGGGATGTAAATTTCAAGAAATGGTGTGGCTTCTATCATAATTTTCAAATCGAGAAAATGGTCGAGGGTGTAGATCCAATGATGAAATTACTAAAGAGGCATCACACCTATTAGAGAGTATCCCAGTGGGGATTAGAAATATCCATTTATAGTTTCCATGAATATAAGAAATGAAAATTACTGGGATTAATTATCAAAACCACGCCTCAACCAATAGTCAGTTTGGTCATGATTACCACAGAGCATATATGCTGGTTGATGATCCTAATAAGAAATGCACACATGGGATCTTCACAAAGCACATTTATAATTGAGGAGATGATTGTAATAGGAAATTGATTCAATCCTGGAATCATAATGGTGGAAAAAATTTATAAGAAACATCCGCATATCGGTGAGGGAATGAACCATTTTTGTGTGTGCGAAGAATATTCAAATTTTTTAGTAGGGTAGACATGCACATGAGAGGATTTGACAATGAAATCCTTACTTTCACTCCTAATACAAATATTTGGATGATGATTTTGAATATTTACAGATTTTTCCAAATAAAACTGGGCTTGAAAAATGTGTTGAATAGGGTTCAGCCTAAAGATCATTTTACCTTTTACCTATTACTAATATTTATTAGGATGGTAATCTATGATGGAGATGGGACCGAGTAATAGTAGTTGGGCCTTCTAGACTTTTGGGGAAAAGTTATCATGGTAAGAGATGAGTGTGAGAAAATCTGCATTCCATAAAACCAATAATGGTTATGTAATAATTTTATGTGCTTGTAGAGGTGAAAATCAATGGGTTACATGGAGGTCCATCATGAAAATGACCCATCGGGGATGAGTCATTATTTCCCCACATTCACATGGGAAGGAAAAAAGATATAGAATTATCAACATCAAACCAATTCCTTGTTCGTGATGATCCATTCATATGCTTTATTCTTTGAGGACTCTTATCATGGGGTATGAATGAGACAGAAGACCATCCGAGACAATGATGGAGTGGTCCCTCCACCTCCAGGCTGAGGCCAAATCATGGCGAGAGAGCATTGTGGTGGCATGGTTGATGCAAATTCTGGTGATGGAGTTGTGAATGATGTTCTAGTAGTTCATTAGTGATCAACATCTAGGGTTAAAATAAGAGGGAGAGGAGAAGCAACACAAGGCCCATAACATATCGTAAAGTGGACTCAAGATGAGGGGGAAAATCTAGAGGTTTCTATGGAATTTTTACCCAAGATCATGGTATGTGCATATGTTGTGTCGACATTCCTATGGAAATTGTCTATGATGAGCATTCATAATGTTTGGATAATAATAGGAAATTCATCAATACTTTTTTTATTCACACCACCTTATCATGCATGGGATGTAACTACCAGAGATCGTCAACACCCAAGTAGGCTTCCTTGTGTCCCAGGAAGAGTGGGAATGTTTTATGGTCGAGTTGGAGAAACTAGTGCATTCCTGAGGCAATGTGGGTCCTATGAATAACCAATTTAGTGTGATACTAGATATGAAATATCCTTCACTTTTATCAGTTGATATTATAGCAGTGGGTTTTCCCTTTCATAATGCATCAGATGAATCTGAAAAGGTATCCAATTAATGGAGCCCATTGGAGTGTGGAGACATCACACCCTCTTGGAAAATTTTTCTGAAACTCTCATGGAATGTAATAATTAATTTTTACAAATTTTTGATTTCCTAATTCATTTCCTATACATCTGAAATAAAATATATTTTGTGTATGAGAATCTTTCATAAGGTACTCATTCTGATGTTGATGGAGGCATAACAATAGGTGGAGTGAAGCATGTTTTGTACCCAGTGCTCGTGGAAAATGAACCAGTGGGATGATTGATGTTAGGTTGTTCAAATAAGCCACTAAAAAATATCTTGATCTCCCATATATATATGGGGGACAAATCCTACAATCTCAATGGTTACTACATGAGAAAAAGATATACCTCTGATGGGATTTTCTAATTTTCTATCATTATAGAGTACTACTCATTATTTGATGGTTAGATTGACTGATATGATCCATATCTAAATAATGGTGGTGGTATCAAGTGATATCCTTTAATAAATAGAAATTCTACCTGTAATCTCATTTATGACATATCTTTTGGACTATGTGATGCTGGTCATTCTAGATGACCTAACCATGGTATCTGGTGAACAGTCAATTGTGCCTATGAGAGACGCAACTAGTGGGGTGAAACTCAAGGATGATTGGTATAACATTGATTTAGTGCTTTCAAATAAGTATGAACAACCTCATGACATGGGTCCCAACCCATGATATAGAATTCCAAAAGAGGATCCTACCACAATTATCTTGGCTTCTTCCCTAGAGTAAAAAACTGCAGAACAGGAAGATCTGGATGATTCTAATTCAGAAGCAGTTGAGGAATGTCTCATCATCCAGTGTAGGTCATCGAAGTGCATCATAATTATTCATCAATCAGAACCTAGATACATTATGAGGGGTTTGGATGGAGTCTCACTGTAACTTGTTTCATAGTATATGAACTGGAGGGGTTGATGCTTGAGGCCTTCATGCACTGATTTGTGACAACCATGTGGATGACATAAGGGAATGAAACCAACAAATATATTTATCTCATGGTTTGTAGAAGTTAAACAACATCCAACATCTTTACGAGACTAATTATGATATCCAACACCTAGATGAACAATCGAAAAGACATTCGGCCTTCATTGCCACATAATCGGAGCTTGTCGTGCAATTGATAGACAAGTTTGTGGAGCACCAAGAGAAGATAAGGAAGATGTCATGTCGGGTAGCCCATCTTATAGTAGAGTTGGACCAAGAGTATATCAGTACCAATGATCTCCTTTTTGTGGCTAATGAGGATGAAATAGAGCATAGGTAGTGGGACCAGACCCTGGAGGCCACATGCCAATGAGTTTAGAAATTGAAGCACTCAATTACCACAACCATGATATAAGAGAAAATGTTCTAAGACACGTAACATGTTTATTAGTGAATGCACTATAAAAATGGAATCAATTCCTTGTAACCTTAATCATTTAACTTTGATCATAATTTTCAGACAAATGATGAACAATATATATGTTCTTGTTGTTCATACACGATTAGAGAAACAATGTACGACCATTTAATTGTACACATTGTATGATTGGGATAGATAACTAAAAAACTCATGGTATGCTATTTTTGACTCACCATTCGACGATTAAGGGTTGAGGGATGTCGTGGTGGGAGAATATTTTTCTTAGATAAACCAATGTTCCTTCCCTAACATGCTCTAGTACATGAATTGGATAACGACCCAGGAATTGGAATCTAACTAAACAAGGGGGAGGGTAAGAAGTGTGAATTATAATACCCAATATTAGGAACACAAGGACTGAAGCATCAAAAAATAAGAAAACTTTTTACCATGTTTGTATCACATTATCCACATCACTTTTCAAGGAATGGGAATAAACAAACAAGGGTAATCTGTTGACCTTCTTCAAAACATGGAAACTCTTGAGAATTGGTGTCTAAATTCATCAGATATATTTGCCTAAGATAGTTGGCGAACCAAAGTAGTATGATTCCAAGATATTAGGGGGTTCATTCATACATGTAATTGTATAAGGATCCAAATAAAGTGTTTTCAATCCAACATAATGGAGTAGTATATTTTTTGAAAGGCTTCCAACACTCTCTTAACTATTCCAACATGTCTTAGAACTCATTGATGTTTGAATATTGGTTTGAACAATGATCAACACAATATTATAGGGGACTGTTTTCTTGAATGATTAGTGATAAAAAAATATAAAAAAATGCAAAACATAACTAGCATAAAGTGAGATGTCCTTTAAGGATGAGAATTTTATGCCTAGTAGATTTACATATTGAAAGTTAGGATTATGAAAGTATGGTTTAACATCATACAGTGAGGATGATTCATGGTACAATTTAATGTAATATAACTAGGACATTTCCTACAGGTTATGATCATTTAAAGGGGGTTTGGAACACTGTTTAATGTTTTTCTACCTGTACCATGGTCAAATAATTAATGAACTGTTACATGGACTATGAAATGATAGGTCCTATAGAATTCTTGTGGCAGAACAGAATGAAACTAGACATGATTGATTCAAATGATTCCTTATTACGACAAAATAGTTAGGTAATATAAAGATGTTAATTTTTAAGAGGATGTTGGGGCCCATGTTGTGCTTCCCAAAATGAGGCCAAAAGGGACCTAGGGCCACACCATATTTTACTATGACACTGTTATTTTTTTAGAGCTTGGAACATGAAAATATCATCTACATCTCAACAACAATGGTACATGCCATACTAAATTTCTTAATCCCATTTGATCCATGCTCAATATGGGAATCAAGGATTATACAATGGGTCGTCCAATCATGTGGTAGTACCAATTAGAGTGGATTATAATGGTAGAATCCTACTATGAGTCATGAGAGTGTAAACAGGTAAGACAATACATTCATAGTATGGGTAAAAGGGGTGATTGGTGGTTAAAGTTTAGCTACTGACTAGGTTTGAAACATTGGGACCACAAATACAAAGGTCAAGAATGGGGTGAGTAATCAAAAAATTAATAATTAACTAAGTAGAAAACAAAAATTATATTTTTCCATTAGAGATCCACTATTTTGTTGACCCAATATGTGAGGTGATCCAAATTGGCATGAGGCCATCACCATTTGTTGGTCCATCGAAATTTGAAGGATCATTGATATAAAATAGGGTAATTCTAAAAGTGTGGAATGCATCTATCATGGAGATTCGAACCCAGGTATTACAACTATAATTATGTCTTCATGCAAGTAATATGGTAAATGGTTTAAATTAAATTTTCATGGACTATAAATTTATAAAGTTTAAAGTTGTGTTTCTCTGACTAAAAGAAAAACATTCGTTCTAAGGGTATATATGTGGAACACGTATGACGAAAACAAAAATTAATGGGGGAAAGAAGGATCATTTACTACATAGATACCTTTTAAATGAACAAAATATTAATTTGGATCATAGTTCATTGAACTTAACTAAGGCTAGGGTTTCAAATAGTGGATAAACCTACAGTTGGACCCATAGTCAAAATTTCTGAGCATTGCTATGTGTCCCATGTGGATGGGAACCATTCCAAATGTAATTTTGGATCATAGTGTGTTGGATAAAGAACACTAGTGTGGAAAATCCTCTTTTTTAGAGGGAATTGTGTCATCCCATGAAGATCGCGAGTCATCCAATTTTTTTGGGAATTGTTACAATTTAATGTCATGCCTTGGGGACATTGTCTTTATGTTTATGGTCTTAGAGTTTAGACCACAGAGGGTATATCATGTAGATATGTTTAATGTTTTGTTATGATAATGACATCATGAATGAGGCCATGAAGGCTCAATACCACACAAAACATCATAAAAAATCCAACAATATTGTTTAAAGTAATGATTGATAGTCTATGACCTATATGATTATGGAAATAGAAATTTGATGTATGGGAGGAGGATCCCCAAAAATAGTACATGTGTCTAGAGAGATTAAAAATACATACATGATCGAAGGAAAAGGAATTCTGATGATGCACCAAGCTTAATTTTGGGGATATTTCTGATTCATCATGTAGTAAACTATATGGAATAGATGCAAGGAATACTTGACATAAATGAACCACATTGGCTATTGTACCATAAATGAATCCTTAGGGTGAAAAAGAATATGGTAAAATTTATAGAAGGGCCCAAATCCAATTTTTTTGGTCATCGATATGTATTTCATGTGTGTGGGAATAAATCCACACATAGTTCTAAAATCAAAATGAGTTTAGAATCAGGTGGTAAAGATGTAGGAGTCCCAGCATGAATGATGGTGAATGTTGTTGCTAGACTGGAGATTAATGAATTTGGAATTAATACATATATCATGATAATGGGAATCAATCCACATGTAGATCATGAAGGGATATCTGTCTGTGTTGGTCTGAAATACACATTGGGAGAGTTCAATTTTTTTTCTTCAGGAGATACATCAGGAGGGAAAATCAAGGCATCATTTCATATAATTTTTATATATAAATAAATACATATGTAGTTATTGAAAAATTTAATTGTAGATGACTAGTTCCAAAGGTGATGTACTATCAAGATGAAGACCAGATGTTGTGTTGTTATCTATCCTACGGCTATGACAATGATGCAGTAGATTTTGGTCATATGAAAGTACCAGTCCATGCAGTTTAAAATTATGTGATAAGGACACTATTTTCTTAGCCTTTTATCTTTTTGTGTTTAGGATGATGATCGTAACACATTTTATTTTCATGCAACTAGGACGTCGGACGAGAGGAGTTCAAATAGGTATGTGTATGGGACCAAATCTATATAAAAACGTGAATGAGATGTACAGAGGACAACACCACATCAAACACACTAATGGAATACCCAATAAAAAATTTAATTATGGATTTTATGACTTTGGTTCATAGTTTAACGTTTTTTTCTTGGGAAATTTGTAGGTGTCTTTTATGTTTATGCCAAAATAACCAACAATGTTGTGCATTTTATCATTGTGTGAATAGCAAGAATGTTCTTTACACATTTTAATGTTGTTAAAACAATATGATATAAATATTTTTTTATGTTCATAGAATTTTGACCATTGGTTCTCAATATAAGACCATAGAGTTTGGATCAATCCATGCAGTTTAATGTCATGCACTAAGGACATTGAGGTCATCCAATTTAGGTAGATGGACTTCATCAATCCTGTGTGACATTTTAACATCATAGATATTAATTAAATGAAATGAAAAGAAATCTTGATGTAAATGAAAAAGTATGTTCTGTAGAAAAAGGAATATAAAGACACTATGTAGGAATAGTGGTTCATCATATGTTAATCCCATAGAGCATTGGAGTGATTTTACATCCATCTATTCTTATACTATCCTGCTATATTCTGATAAATTTTGGAGAGGTTTTTTTACCTGCCTCAATCATTCCATTTGTCTATGCATGATAGTGAGAAGTATGGTTGGACTAGATTTCATTCATGGAATACAGCTTCCTTAGCTCATCAGCTCGAATTTTAATGCCATAATCAGTGAGAATAGTGTGAGGGAGTATGAATCGATGGATTATTTTGGTTCTCACGAATTCAACGATTGATAAATCCATGAATTCAATTAGGGGAATCGCTACATTCCACTTGGAAATGAAATTAGTTGTGCCAAAATGAACCTATTCTAGAAGTCATTTGTTTTGGACATGGTCTTATAACATTGAGTCCCCATAATGAGAGGGTCCATGAATAAAGGGTAATAAAGATGGGATATGGTAGTCGATACCCAATTATAGAATGTATTGGACACATGTGGAAGTTATTGGATTGATCAATATAGTCACAAATGATGGTAGGATAAATTAGACCCACTTATGAATATGGGGAGAGAGCTTCAAAACTTTCTGATTAGCACTGTAGGGCCCAACATGAACTCCATTCATATACAAGGGAATATCATCTCTATGAATTTAATAGATGATTATCCCATAAACACATCATTTTTAATGAATTTTATCATAGTTGTCACACAATAGAGAGTGAACTAAGTTTCATTCCTGTAGATTCATTAACACTCAACTCTATTAAGTGGGGGAACTCCAAGCTAGAGATACTTGATTAAGGGAGTCATCCAATAAGAGGTTTCATCAACTACAGTGGTGTTTGGATGTCCCGATGTGAAGGTTGTAGTAGTGTAGTGGTTTACGTGATGCCCTTAATCATCAACTAAAATGATGGGAGCAATAAACCATTACTATTCCACATGAATGAAAATATCATCCTAGAATATATCTGAAAGTGATACATTCACAATAGAAAATGTATCATCTCAAACATTATAGGACTGAGGAACATGAGTCACCTATGATTGATCAGGGAACTAAGCCTTAATCCAGTGAGTTCCCTCTAGAAATTGTATTAGTTATGCCTTTCTGATGACTTAATCACCTTTGATCTAGTTGATTAATATCTTATAATATTTCTTCACATGATTGAGGGGAATATCAAACATGATAAACATCTTAAAACTAGTATTGAGAGAAAGATACTCGGCATCATTTTTGGGGTATAATTCTTCTATTAAGAATGAGTATGGTAGCATAGAATATGTCTGATAGATTATAATAATCCTCATTCATACTCTTTTTAGTGTTTGATCATTGATAATTCTACAGATTTGGATTTGGGAGGCCCTAAAAATGATACTTCTATCATGGCGTGGCATGATCCTCAAAGAGTATGGCCTCATCTAAGAATTCAAGATCCCATGACTTCATTGAGTGGTCCGAATGAGTGACCAGAATTTCTAAAAATGTTTAACCATTGACCGTTTTCAAAGGAATGAACATGATGTTGAACTGCTAAGGAATCACCACCCATCATTCCAAATGGCCTATCAACATAGCGTGGTTCAGTACATCAATCAATGGATCCACATATTGTACTAACTTCATATTATGATGCTATATGTACTTCCGCATCTACATCACTATGAAAACCATCACAATGCAACTACACTAGAGAGGGGAATATCATGATTCTATTTCAATGAGCATGTGACTGAGATTATAAAAACTACAATCTATCACTTCTTTGTTCTACTGGGTGAGTAGGGTTTCATGATAATGTTACAAGTATTTCGTGTAAATGGATAAAGGATTCCCTAAAATGGGTGACATTGTAAAAAGTGGTTGTTGAAGGTACATAATTATTTATTCGAATGAATTCTTGAAATAATTATCCCAGTGGTAGAAGTTATATTTTATAAAAATCATGGATGTGGAATTACATTTTATAGATGAATTCACAATGACTTTTAATATGTTGTCTTAGTGTCCATTGAAACCTCGGATCTCACGATCATTGCTCAGAGAAGACATCTATCTGAGGAATTTGATCTTCTAAAGATCAATATTTATTACTCTATATCAGAAAATAAATATTAGAAAATTTATAGAGGTAACCTAGAAATTATACCTTAATGTGTTCATTTTCAGATGCTAGAAGCTGATGGAACCAATCACCATCTCAAAATCATTGTTTTGGTCCAAACACTAGTATTATTTTACCAAAAATATATATATATATATATATATATATATATATATATCATTATAGTGTTATCCCAATGAATGACATAAATATTTGGTGTATGTCATTCTAATATTTGGATCCAACATTCTACCAACCGAATGGAATTACCTAGTACTAGAAGGATACATATGGCACTATGAAGGTGATTGATCCACATTCTCAAGGTCTATCTAAATATTATTATTTTAGTAATATCCATCAATGGTCTAGAGAGTATGGAACAGTGCTATGGAATCAATCAAAAAATCTCTCACAAAAAGGGGATATAATGACTCATACTGTAGTGATTTGTCTCCTAGAAGTCGATACTGACATTCATCATCCTATTATTCTTCTGAATTAGATTTTTGATAGCTTTCCACTTGGGGTATTGAACCACTTTTAAAATTTTGTCATTGATGAACTTATCTAATTCGGTAGAGACAATGCATCATGAAGAGGTTGTAATTTCCTAGGTGTCTACATTATCCTCTGATGGTTCACTAGGAGAACATGATGGTGGATGGTAACCTGAGTGTCTAGTCCTGAAATTATGTCATAACTCATGGAAAACATGTCACGATGTTACATTAATAATTACACATTCTTCTATTGTTCATCTATAGACATGGAACTGTTGATTAGAATTGGCGTTCGATCTACCTCAATACCAAGACTCACATGCACTTTCTCTTAAATAGTCTTTTATATCCCCTCATAAAATTAATGAGGCACTTCTTCAAATTATTCTTCATCCTCTAAGTTAGGGGAATTGGTGGGAGGGGATTATTCATCTGGGATGACAAAATTTTGAGTAGAATATGTGCCTTCTAGGGTAGCTAATGTGGAATCCTCACTAGGAGACTAATTCCCTGGTGATTTCATGGTGATAGAGATGGTCAATCTTATTCCATTAGGCATTAAACCACATGGTTTATTCATGATGAAAAAGAAATGGTAGTGGGTGGGTGAGTGTAAATATGACATGGATCAATAAAACAGGAAGGTATGGTGTCCAATTGAAGACATTGAGAAAATTTTTACATACGTTACTTGGGTATATGGTTCTGGTATTACCAAAACCTAGCCTGTATTGTAGAAAAATGTAATATTTTAGTATTCCATGTATATTGGGACACAATTACCTTTAATCATAGAAATGAAATTGAAATTTCAAAACTCTAGCATCATGTCATATAACTGGTGAATTGTATAGATGAAGGAATTTTCAATATATATCAATGGTATGTCTAAAACTATGGTGACCATAACCTTGTTAGTCTAAATTTTTTTTCCCCTACTCTAGTAATAGTTGGGATCCATGTAGTGGGTATCACAAGACTTAAAGGGAGTTGTTTCACCTGGGAGTTTTTCTACATGATCATTGATGGAGTATTGGAGACATTGGGGATACGATGATGGAACTACAACATTCATATGGAGACATGGACTACCGATAAAAGCTTTGTTGGCAGTATCATATGGTAAAACCATAAATTTAATATTTTATACCTATCCCCAAACTTGGTCTTTAGTCAAATTCTTCACACCATTTTTTCTCAAACATGACATAACTGTAAATATTCTTCTCATAGGGTTTCAGATATGCTTTACTCGGGGCTGGAATGCGGATTGTTCGAGTTGGGATGAGATTTATCTCAAAAGTTGTTTCAAATTGAATATGAAATACATCCATGTAATTGATCTTTCTAGTGATGTTCAATTAGAGGATCTGTCCCAACATGAGAGTCCATTCATCTTCTATGGATAATTAGATGATGCCTTGGCATTCTACTCACTCGACTTTCTCTAAAAAAGGATTCTATGGCTGCTACATCTGTTTCAAAATAGAGGTGGCTCCTTAAATATAATAAATGATCCTCATGATTATATTATGACAGGGTGAGGGAATAAATGAATAATATATTGGTAAGAATTCTATAGTGGTGCTCATGATAATCAAATTTCAGTGTTAATGCACATTTCTACCCGTAGGTGGTTTCTCATTGGAAGGAGGAAATATGGGAAATCCTAGTCGAAATGGTAGATTCTAGATGGTGATCATAATATCCTACATCTTATTAGAAAAATAACCATGAATTACCACTTATTGAATATTGGATGGCCTCGATTCAACTATAACTGGACACATCCAGTCACAATTTTTTCATGAATATTCTTCCTAGTCTTGTAGCACGATCTAGGGTGACTACGAATCTGAAAAAACAAGCTATGAGAATTGTGATAATTGGGTCCTATGTATATTCAGTTGTATGGTCTCAGTAGCATAGAAAATATATAATGAGGAATAGTCATGATAATTCAAATGATTTTCAAATCCTCAGATACTTCTAATATGTTGTCAATAGGAAACGATCAGAGGGATTTCCTAGTAATCCTCATTATCGAGAATCATATAGGGACACAGTAGCTCAATTTAATTCATTGAGACATGATCATACTCATAATTGGAGGATTATTTACATGAATGTTGCACTCTATGTGAAATACCCATATCTGGAGGAATCAAATCACTAATATTGTGGGATGGCTTTGATGTCGGTTGGGGAATTTTCCTTTAATTTTGCAATTGGTGCCTAATCTCTAGCGACATGGAATGTTGCAACATGGATGTAGAAGTGTCGTGTGATGAAGGATGGTAAAATACATGAGGCTCAGCCCGACCTAAGTAGTAATCAATTAATCAATGTGAATAAGAAACTGATTTATGATCCAAAAAATCACTATACTTCTGTAATCCATGACTCGATAATTTCCTCCTTTCACCAAAACTTTTTTTTGTCATTATGATGATTAGTAGAGGAAAACATCACATGTGGTGATACAAAGTCCAATTTGAATAAAATAATGCTCCCTTGGTCCTAGATGAAATATTTGAATCAATGAATTATTTGATGGTATGTCCATGGATCATGTTATAAGGGATATAGTTATTGAAATCATTGACATCAAGGTAATGTGTATTTCATGACTGAAAGAGATTCAGTACCCGTTGTTCCAAGGAAATTTGAAAATAATAGATGAGATGTGAATTTGTGAAGGAGAATTTCAATTTTCCTGTATTTGGGAAGGGATATTTTAATGTTTTTACTTGAATATTGAATGGATCTTAATGTGAATCCAAGGATCATTATCTTACCTATGCAGTAGTGTATGATATATAGGTTCTTGCTGATTATGTTCTATGTAAAGATGATCCTTAGGGTTCAGTGCTTTGGGAGTCTATCCTTGATGTGGATTCATTCAGAGAGGCTATAATGGTAACAACTTTTGTGACTATGGATCCTCTACATGTATTATGGTAGAAGACATTAACTTGAATTTTCTTCTTAAAGGAGATGGAAGAAGGACTAGTCATGCCTACTTGGATTGCCGTATGTCATCCTCTAGGAAATTAGATTTATTAGAGAAATCCAGAAATCCACCTTGGAAGTTTTGAATGATGAGGGAAATATAATATGAATATTTACATTTACAATTCACATAATCATATTTTTCACGTGAAAAAGTGTCATGTAAAGCGGATACATTAGGCCCTTGCACTAGGAGACAAATTCTTTGAGTAGTTCGTTTAAAAAACCAATGTACATGAAGAGGTCAGAAATACTAGTATATTGGGTGGTGGATGTTAACTAGTAATGACGTGTAGAGAAATATCATCAATATCATTAGGAATTTTAGGATTCCATAGGATGTGACATATGTGGAAAGCGGCATACTACCCTAAACCCATTATCAACACATGTGGGGATGGATCATTAATAATTCTGCCGATCGCTATGATGAAATGCATGCATCATTGATCGATGGTCTTATGGTAACTAGGTGACATAGGGTGTCAGGACATTGTGAATTCTTTCAGATCAACCAGGTGGAATTGTTTTTCTATGTCATCAAAATGATCCCGAGACATTGGGTAGACCAACTAATGGTCCTAAGGGAGAAAACACATTTCCAAATTGTTTGGTAGAAAAATGTGACCTCATTTTGGGAGAGGTCCTTTTGGATATCACTGTTGGGGGTTGATATTTTTCAGAATTTAAAATAAAGTGAGGTTGTGTCACAATATTCTCTGTTTATTTGTGGAATATGACTATTCAATGGCCAATTATTCAATTGGTGATGTTTGATAAATTCTCAAGGGAAATGAAATGGGTTGTTGGGGGAAGTTGCCTATCATTATATTAAGATGATGTGTGAGAAGATTTATCACTATATTCTATGAAATATCATAGTTGTGGTACTAAATCTATTATCATGTCCTTCTAGAACTAGGTATTTTCCACCACCTCATGTGTGAGGGTAGTGGCCATGGGTGGTGACTCTAGAAGCTTATTTTATAAGTCAAATCTCAAAATTACTCTATGTGATCTTGGGGATAGGTATAGAGTAAAGGCATCAATGATTTGGATGACTACACCATGAGGTCATGGAAGGGACATAAATCTTCACCTTTATGTATGTTCTTATAAAGTAATTTTGAGGCTTTTTGGATCTTTCCTTCTGGGATGATGAATCTCACATGGAAGGCTCCTTCGCCAAACATTGATTGCTAGAAATTGGGTAAATGATCCATAACGGAATTGCATTAGACATAATAATTTGAGAAGAGAGTGGTATAAAATATGACATGGTACTTCCTAGAGTACTACCTCCTATGTTGAATATTCTCTCATCTAACCTGGGATGACGCTAGGAGAGGGATGTTCTATGGCAATTGGAGGTCCTTTGTGTGGGTTGGTTTGATAGTGGGGATGACCTCCACATTTTATGGTTGAGATACAGGGATGAACACTATATTAGTTCATGTCAGCGTGGGGATGAACACCACTCTAGGAGTTGGAGTAGTAGGGAGGACCACTACTTTGGCCGGTAGGAACTAGGGGAGGACCCCCATTATGGATGTGAGAGTGGGAAGGAACATCACAATTGTTGATTGTGGAATGGGGAGGACCACTATATGAGTCCAAAGAAATATCATGAGGATAACCTTCATAGTGATCATAGATAAATTGGGGTGGACCTCAATATTGAGAACCATTAAAATGGGGATTACCTTTGTGATGTATGTTATCAAGGAGGGGATGACTACAACTAGGATTGGTGTTAGTAACTTGATGAGGACATCCATAATGATGGTGGGAGTGGGGAAGACCTCCAATCTTGTTTTTTATTTTTGGGGAAGGCCTCCTAACAAATTATCGTCATCATGGGACAACCCATGATGGAAGTTAGTCGTGCAGGTTACTGAAATAGTAAGTCCAGCCTCTCTGTGGTGAGCCTAAGGTCTCAATTCCAATTGTAATAAATTATTTCATACTCTATTGTGGTAGAGATATGGTTAAATTCAATTGCAGAGGAATTTTATGTGGTAGCTATGTAAGATGATTCCCCCTTACAAGAATCATCATGAGCTAGTCCCTGATGTTGGCGTTCGGTTATCCACATTTTTTCTAGCTGTGATGGAGTGTACACCACCTATTCCTCGGCCTCTGGGACTATTCATAATTGTGTTAACGACGCTAGTTAGGATCCTTCCTTATTTTCTCTTGGATATAAGTCATATCCAATATGTCTTGGGAGTCTCCTACCTCTGCGATTTATCAGATCTATTCCTAGAAATTCATTCAGGGGAGTCTCCTGATACGGTTGTTTATTAGTGCATGTAGAAATGGATCCATATGTAGACCTTCGGTGCATGATTGTTGGTGAGGCACAAAATCCTTCAATCCCTAGAGGGCCATGTAACTAGTGTATATGACCCCCTCCAAATCAATGTGTGATACGATGGTGTCTGTCACCCTCCTAGTAATGAATTTTGATGGTTATAAGGGGTTAAAGGTCCTAGTAGCCTTAGTCTCGGCAGAATTAGAGGTGGAGATGGAGTCATATGGTATTTTCTTGTCGTCATTACATACCCCGACATCTATGGGAGAGAAATAATCGGTTCCCTCCAGATTGGTTCATGTAATATAATAAGATTAAACTATTAATATGGATGTAGGGAATGAAATTCAAAATTCCCCAACATCATCCTTTCTTCCATGAATGAAGAGAGACATCACCACTAATAATGTCATATAATATAATTCCCAATGATTAACTACCCCAATTTCAGGTTAGTTTTAAACTATGGCCAATATTTGATTAATGATCTGTGACAACATATATATGGATCTTGTGACATGGTCATCTAATAATGTCTCAAATTCTACTAGTCACTATGTTAAGGAGAATATTTTCATGTCAAGTACACCATTTTAGTTTCTAATAATTCCATCTTGGTGTGCCTTCTTGCATGTTAAACACTTGGTTTTTACTTAGTAGACTACTAATGTTATCCCACAATTCTACATTCTTATGGTGAGTGGATTTCATCACTTTAAAAGTTTATTTATGATCCATGATAAAAAAGGACTATTGAATGCTTTCTCCTTCATTGGATTCCTATATATAATTCATCTCTTATACCAGATCTACCTCATAAATTTATTTGTTGTTCATGGAACTTAATCATGGTTCCATATAATTGTGTATACTGGTAAATTGTGTTTGGTTTTTCCGTAAATTTCATTGAATCTTGACAGGGAAAAAACCTTCAAGTATGGGAGAAATCATACTGGTCATCGCTCTAAAGTTTATAATCTAGAACATTGGTCACATGTATTCGTCTTATAAAGAGGTCTTTCCAAATGCATGGAACATGTGGCATCATGTAGTTATCATTGGACACCTAATAAAAAAGTAATATCTTTCATGGTTTTCCATTGTAATCCCATGTTTATAATGAGGTAATAATTTTTTAGGTTGTGAGATTTACATTTTTCAATGATGGGAAGAGACTAATTATGACACCCCATGGTGACAGATCAGAGGTGTATTTCACTATGAAAGAATACAGGAAAGGTTTTCCATGTGGATAGGTCCGAACATCGATGAATGTGGTCCTGAGAGGTGCGTCTCAGGAAGGGAAGGTGTCACACCGTGAATGAGTATGTCTGTATGTTGGAGGAAACATGGATTATCATATGGATGGATTCTAATGCCCTCTTAGAGAACAACCAGGGTATAATTTCCCATGAAGGTAATATGTCACATCAAGATGAGGTATTTCCCTAGGATGTAGGAAACAATTTTTCAATAATTGAAGGGAATGAACTCCCAATGAGGGAGTACCCAAGAGATGTGTCTCATAAATGAATGATTTAGCACCATGATGTGGGTATATACAATTGAGGTATTCACCAAGGTTTACTAAAGGAATGGGTCATAAACCCTTATGAGAGAAGTGCTCTAGTGGCTTGTCCCATCTTGGGAAGCTATCACACTATGAAGACTGGTCAAAACACTTATGGATTTAGACTAGAGGATTGCACAACTAGGTTTGGGAAGACAATTATTTCCATTGCACAGTATTGAACATCAAGTATCTATCCTTTTTACCTTGTATAAAAGATATGGATCAAAACACACAAAATTAAATAGATAGTGTGGGATTTAAAATGGGATCTACCCTTTAGATAAGCATTTATCATGGCTAGATTATGTGGGGAATACATGTAGGAACTTCCCAGGTGATCCATGGAGCAGAAATGAAATGGATGGGGCTTATGTGTATGAATGACCCAGATATATGGAATGAATTTACCGGAATATGGTACCCCATGTAAAGACAGGATGGGTTGAGGATGAAGTGGGAAGAATGTATAAAGTAGTTGGCTTATTTGTAGTACTGATCATGAAAATTATGAAAGTCTACTATGTAGAACATTTATTTGATAATTAATATCCATGTAGATCTAAAAGGGATGTTGTGGCTTACACCTATGGAGGATTCCAATGGAGATAGAATGTATGGTTGGGGATTACACCATAATGGATTCCCAGGATGATGGATTTATTATAATGGTTGCAGCTAACCCTTATTACCACATGAGACATGTTCGGTGTTAGAAACAAGAAAAAGTAGAAGCCCCAGCCATCATGTCATTAATGATTCATCGATGAGGGATGACGTAGGTCTTACACATAGAAGCTGACTGAGGTGGATTTCATCCCATGTGAGAAAGATATCATTCCTTGTAATTGTTGATTATGCATGATTGAAACCCATTGTTTCAAATCCCAAAAATGATAGAGATTATTTGGATTCATTCCCAATCCCTTATATGACCCAATCACCAAGTTGGTCATGAGGAGAATCAAAATTGTGGCCTCCTACTATAAAGTATAAGGGATTACATCATGAGGAATTCCTTGGATGGTATCAAAATATGCTGAGAAGTTCTAATTCTATGTGTGGAATATATAATTCCATGTGATGGTAGGTACTTATAATAACATCTTCTATCACTCATACATGGTGTACCATATATTTATTCGATATTGTAATGCCATATTTTAACATCATGAGTATATGACAATGGATCATGGAAATTTTTCATCATGTTGTAAAAAATGTGTTGGACATGCTCATGGCCATTTAGAATATACAACTATCTCAAATGAACCCATGGGATGATGATGGAATAAAAAATTATAGGTTTGAATGGTGAGGTGCGTGTTTGATTTTGAGGTCCATGTTTTTGTAACTTTTCAAAAATGAAATGGAATTATAATATATATGATAAAAATAAAAAGGTAAATAGGAATATTTGTCCATACATAGAGTGGATTGGGCCACATGAATGGATTGGAAATGTCATATAAGGTATTTAAGTGAATCTAAACTAATCATATAAGGGTATGGAGGATTTTTTAAATCAGCAGTAGTAAATAGTTTTATATAGAAGAGAGGGAAATTTGGAGGCATAGAATAAGTGTTTTGGGAAGTAGATAGTTCTCTAAGAGGTGCCTTAGGAATCTCATGTGATTCGTAGAGGTTAGAGGATTCATGAAGGAATGGGCTCCATGAACCACAATGACCCTACCTAGGAATAAAGTCAATGTTCATTAAATGCATTCTTCATGGAGTATTAATGCTCTGTGAAGCCTTAAGTACCCTGGAGGGTCATCTTCCTCTATGATGGAAACAAGACATCATGGAAGGAACCCACAACATTGAGGGAGGTATTTAGTTATATGGGAATGGGATTTTCATGGTTCTAAAATACCTTGAATGATTAATTTTCTATTTGGTTCGTGGTGCTTGAGAGCATCATGAATCGAGGAATCATAAGATGGAAGGATGAGGTAGGAATACTATAAATGTATAATGATCCTGATATTGATATGATAACTAGTTTTAAATTGATATGATTTGAATTGTGATAAAATGATGGGATCTGTGAGTGGTCATGGATTAGTCAGACTCATAAAGTAGTATGTCATTCATAATCATTGTCATGGGGATTCTTCAAACTCATGGACCATTCCTTCATAGTGTGTTATGATCATAGACGTTAAGAATTCTCTAGGAAGGAGCTTCATCATATATACCCATATAATGTATTCTGGGCTATGATTATACTATGCACAACTACGACTTCCTTCTCATATCCTAAACACTTATTTTGGTGCCAATATGGCGGTAGGTGTGCCAACATACTGATTAATGCAAGTGATATGGAATGCATTATGGGGTAGGAGTACGTATGTGGGGAAGATAAAGCATGCTATAGAACCCATTATTCACATATGTTGAGTCCTTGGATTGTATTTATTTTTTATGATTGTTAATGATAATAATTTAATCGATGTGGATGCTATGGATAATGGGGTACTATTTCACCATTTAGAATGTTATGTAATACATGTCAGTAATCTAATGAGACTTATCTAATCTATACATTTCCAGGATCGATGTTCATCAACCATGAACAATACCTGATGGTTCAATTGAATACCTTAAAGAACCTTGTCTGAAAAATGGGATCATTTCTACTTCTGTATTTTATTGGGAACTAGTTACTGTGATAGATTGAATCTTGATAAGAAATGGATGATGTTGTTGAATAATGCCATCAGTGGACGTTTTTTATGATATTTTTTTATTACTGTAATGTTTTTTTTCATTAATGAAAAATATCATAGTGAATGTGATAATTTTAATAATTCGAATAATTTATCTTTTCAAAATGTTCCTGCATTAATAAAAAATAATGAAACATTCCATGATATGATGATTATGATTTACTTAGGGGAAAATTTAAAATGGGTGATATGTTAAATCAATGTGAATATAATAAGTGATGTGAAAAAATAAATGTTAGTCCACATAGTGGATGTGGGAGGATGAGGATTATGTTAGTGAGACTTATTTATAAATACCACTTATCTCCACATTTTTTATATCTATGAACTATGAAGCTAATTCATGGAGAAATTTGTGATAGGGAAATTGATGTTTATTGATTTAACATTTGATTCTATATATAGTCATGTTGTGCATTGGAATTCATTGTTGTATAATGATTGGTATGATTTATGGACTTATACTTATGTATAGAATCATTTAACTAGTTTTGTGAATGAAAAGTGGCGATGTATGGGAATATAAGAAACATTTGAGGTCTATTTCCATGAAAATTTGAGCTTTGCATAGAGTCTACAAACAAATTATTTGTAGAAGTATTAGTTATGTCTTTAGATATATAAAAGATGGATGAGTTATATAAAAATATCATATATTCATTATTAATCTCTTTATAATGTTACATAAATTATATATGTTTGAAGAGTTTTCTTCATAGAAAACCATTAAATATATTTTCTGTAAAAATATTCACAATGTGTTATAGTTATGTATTATGTGAGGTGCATGATAACATTATTTTGACATGTGAATGATGAATGATACCTATGAATAAATGTGGGAGAGTAAATAACATATAATATTTATTATAGGATGAATTTGGTGTAATAGTGATTGGATTATAAATCATGGGAAGTGTCTTAATCAAAATAGATCATTCATAATCGAGTTTTTAGTTAATTTATAATGCCTATATTGTTTTATATTTAGTAAAAAATGGGAATTTCCCTGAGGAATTGAACATCCCATTACAAATAACATGGTTCTTTAAAATAAAAGATTATAAAATCGGGATTTCTCATAGGAGAAGCATTATCGATAAGCAGTGAAAAAGTAGTCATAATTTCATAGACATTACTCCATTTTTGGTTCATATTTTTTAAAAGTTTAATATCTATTGTAACGCCCCGACCCTAGAAGAACTTAGTCAGTGCATTATTACATAAATTGGCATGATTAAAAAATATCAAGTCTCTAAATACATATTAGTTTAGTAGCCTTGGAAGTATTAGATAAATTTATATGGTTTACATTACATCAAAAAATGAAAAAATATGACAACATTGTTTCCATAGACCACACTCATATCCCCTATGAATATCTCTGCAGGTATGTCATAAAATAATTCTTCACATCCCGGGAAAAAATAAAACTTAAAGAGTGGTGAGCTCAGATGCTTAGTAAGGATAACAGTATAGCAGCAACATTCATTAATAAGCATAAACATTTAAGGCAATGTAATACTAAAACCAAAGCCTTTTAAACTTTAACTTCAGCATCATATAGAAAAATAAAGTAAAATAATTCCATTTACTTATTCACATGGATATTATACTAGTCGAATAATCTCATTCAATATCAATAACCAGTTTCATAATGATGTAATGCATAATGCCAGACAATCATAACCACATAGTCAGGGCCTCGTTCTAAGACTACAAATAATATTTTGTCAAGGCCTTGTGGCAAGACACTAGTTTGTCTCAATAGACCTATTGTTGCATCGAGGAGCTACAGCGGGCTCCACCCATCACTTACTATGTCCATTGAATTCCTCATATGAAAAGTTTGAAATATAACATAAACATTCATATTAAAACTAGCATAGGAAATTTCAATACATTATCCACAAACTATGAATGGTATAAAAATAGCACATCCATTGTCAAAAAAAACTTATTCAATACCATATGGAGGATTGTATTGAAATAGATTAACCTCAATCATGAAAAATTAATTATTTTTCCAAAGATGAAAATAATCTTCAAAACTATTTTGGAAAAAATATCCCCCTTTTTCTTGAAAACATTTAAAAGTCACAATCTTTGTCAAGAAGCCATTTAAAAATAGATTTTTGAATCAATGTGTCCCATACTACTTTGAAACATTTAAAAGGAGTTTTTATTTTAAAACTTTAATGACCATATAAATAAATTGTTAAAACCATTTTTAAAACATGGAAATTAATTATATGGATTTAGAATATTAAATCTTTAAAACATTTAAAATGATATTTTAGTTAGTGTTCCTAACCAAAAGAGAGACACTTGGATACAAATAATTGAGGTAATAATAACATTATAATATCATGAGAATAATGGGATTCATGATATACTATGTCAATGCACATTAGATACACAATGTAAAATTGATTTGATGTATAACAACAAATAAGTCTCAATGGAATGTCAATTGAGATGAAATATTTTATAAAGACCCTATCCTTAGGTTAAGGATTAATCAATTACACAATTTTGTGGGGAAAATATATGTACACTCAATATTATTTGAAGTTCAGTGTAAATCAATCACAGGACATTCAAACATATTCTTGTAAAGAAACAACAGAAATGAATTGGATGTTTAACTCAATAAATGGAGATTAAGTTAAAATTACTCTTATCAAGTTCATATCGATGACATGAGAATTTATTAGTGGAGTGATTATGTGTATCAATAGTATATCCATAGAAAGGGGAGTGTAAATTACTATACAAATAATAAATAGTTATTCCACACATAATCATGGAGTATAATAATCAATAAAGTATGCGTAAAGCTAAATGAGAGGAAATTTAAATTTGAAATTCCCTTACAAATTTAGTAACATAGGAAACATACACCCATGAAACAAGGATCATAATATGATGATTTATAGACCCATAAATTAAGTCTTGTTACACAATTAATACAATCATAGATAGTACACACACCACATGCGATAAATAAGTGGTGAACAATAGAATTCTCATGTAATTAAATGTGAGATCTGAAACCCCATACTTTGAACATTTTACTTGGTTGAGGGTAGGTTAACCTCTATTATAATGGTGAAATAATAGTTATTGAATTATAAAATAATAATATACATTAATATGATATCATATATGATCTTTAAACATTGATTTGTTAATAATATCATAGTATTATCTTCATTTTGGTTATTAAAGGATTCATTTTACTTTATATTATTTGTTATGTGAGAAATATTATTTATGGATGGGATTTATCTTATTCATATCCTAAATAGTATCATCTCTCTAAAAGTTATTTTTAATCATCAAATGAAATTTACTCTTGAATGAATATGATTGGGAATGAATCTCATCGCCTTCATGGAGACTATAATCTGAACGTACGCACGAGCGACAATATCATTATTTTGATATTAAAATAACATGTAATTGGATGGTATATCATATATAAAGAATAATTATCAGGATATATTTATTATTTACATGAATTACACATAATTATTATACACATCAAAATAATAAGGTATTGAATAACAATTACACCATGACGTGGAGATGAAAATCCGTATGTACGCACGTATGGTGACATGTCATTAAAAGGATGGATAGAATACTGAATATTATTGTATAATATTTATAATAACATCAAAGTATATAGAAGATACTAGAGTTATTAATATAGAATGAAAATAACAATGAAAGAAGAAGTGGAAGAAGAGAAAACATGAAAGAGGGTGGTGAAATTATTTCACTTCTTCAGGTTCTTCCTTTTGATTTGATCAATAGGGCTCCTTAAGTTGGCTTTCTGACCAAAGTATGTCCTATATGTTTAATTGAATGATGTTTAGAGAATATTTGGGTTGGTTTTGGCCGAACTAAGATGATGTGAGGGTATTAATTTGAGAGAAGGGTGAGTTCCCTTTTATAAGAGGGGTGAGGGGCACTTTAGTAAAATCTAGAAATATTATTTTATAATTAAATTATTTTGGTTTTATAATGGCTCAAAAGTGTATTATTTTATGTATATTGTGGGGATAGGTCGAGAAAAAACTCATCCAATAGGTTTTAGATAGGTTTGGGTCACATTATTAACCATATCTTTTAGATTTAACTCTTAGTTAATTAGTTTGACATTTACCATGTAACATAATATTTTTATATTTTATTATTAATAAACCTACTGTATACTTCCAAAAGGCCCCCAAGTGGTCCATTAATGATACACCTATAATTATATAATTCCTTTTTCCAAACCTTATATTTTTAGGAATATAATATCAATTAATAATATTATATTGGTTTTTAAAAACTGCTTTATGTCAATTTTGACACTATTTAAAAATTGATTTTTTTTCATAAAAACATTATTAAATCTAACCAAATTCATTTCATCAATCCTAACATGTCATAGTAACCAAAAAACAATGGCTTTCATATAAACTTTCAAATTATATTTATTTTAACATTTATAATACTAATTATTTAATTCTTTCATTAATAAGAAAAATACTGCATCATTATTGTATCACAAATAAATTTGATTATATAATGTCTAAAAATTATAAATAAAATACCATTATGTAGGAAATATATTTATATTTCTAAAATATATTTATATTCGAAAATATAACATATATAACCATATTTAAAATTTTTTTTCTAAAAGACATATGCTTATGTCATTTTTGTATTTACTTTAACTTAATTAATATAAAGTGTCCCTATCACTAACATGTGGCTCCATGGGGTCAAAAAATTGACCCAAAGATGCCCATGGTTAGAAATGTATCAAAATAAAGGGTTTGGACACGTTTTATTGAAAATTTATATTATTATAATATTATTTATTTACCATTATTTACCAGATTTACCCTTTTACCACGGTAAATAAAATATTTACCGAATTATTCAAAATGTCTAAAAATAAGAGTTTCCTATTTACACTATTTGAACATCCTGATTCCAAATATGGAATCAATTTTCACAAATTCAAAATACATAACTAGTAGAAATTAATTTAAAATTAATTCCTTCTATTAAAACAAAAAGCGTGTTTTTATGAAATAATAAATATCAAAAGATTGACACCTGTTTATGTCCAGATTAACTATAAAATTTTGTACAATGACCAAAATTGTATTAAATGGTAAATATATATTCTAAATATACTTTAAAATAACTCAAATTCATATTTTATCAATATTAATTATTTCGATTAAAAAAGTTGTTTTTAATTAAAATTTTGTAATATTCACTATTCATCAAAATATGAAAGTTATCAGAAAAGTACCAAAAATTCACCCTAAGATAATTTCGATATTATGAATCCAAAAATGAAGTCCATTTTGAATGTTAAAATTTATAATATTTCAAAATGTGGTTATTACTATACATAACTACTTGTATCATTGGTTGTGTTGTGTGTTAGAACTCGAAGTTGTGTACAACACACACTACTGAATTATTCAAAGTGAAGTGTACCATGAAATATTAGGGTATTACATTCTACCCTAATTCAATAAATTTTTTCCTCTCAATTTAAAATTGTTCTTCAAAAATAAAAGGATGAAAATAGAAAATATCATTGTGGGAAAACCCACATAAGAAAATGGGCTAATTGAATTTAGTTTTAATAAGAGGAACATAGAAATGAAAGGGTCACCACAAAATTAATATCCAGATTAGGTGAACATTGGTGGCAATTAATGACATATAATATGATGAAAAATTTAAATATTTATAGGAATTGATTGAGTACATTATTCACAAACAAGTATAAAATTGAGGTCCTTAAATTCATCAATCGATGACGATTTGAAATACCATATGTTAAAAAAAACACAAGGTATTAGGATAAAACATTTATGGTTTTAAGATCCCCTACCTAAATTTTATGAATAAATTTACCCATAGAATATGAGGGAAAATTATATATATATATATATATATACTTGACAAATTGAGTTTCTTATTTCAGCTAGTTCCTACCAAAAACTCATCTTTCAGTCCAAATGATTTAAAAAAATATAGATATTGTAGTTATCCTAATCATATAGGGTTCCAAAAAAATGAATTTATAAGTCACTTATCAGTCCCCTTAAAAAAACTACATTATTCAATCTAGGACATCATGTGGGCCAGTGGTCGGTGATAAACCCATTTCACCCATCGGTTGCGAGTTCATGTCTCACGGCCTTGTCGGACACGACGGGTTGTCGCCTGACCTTTGGGTTGTCCTTTTATGGCAATCCAAAAAATAATCCAAAACTATAATTATCCAAAATACTTCGGTCCAAACTAACCGTCCAAAATTTACAAAGAACTTAAACACAATGAAGATCTTTTTTACCGCGTAATAACATTTTAACACCTTCATCATGTATTCTTTTAAAACACTGCAACATCCTGAATTAACATAAAACCTTATTGATTACATTCATGAACCCTTATTCCTAATAGAATAATGGATATAATCCTTCTATCCAAAAATGCTGTAAACTCCAATAATGATGGAATATTTATATCATTATTCAGTTTCAGGGTAGTCAAGAATATCAAATATAATTTATCCAAATCAATCATGTTTTATTCCGAAATCACTACCTCATTATCATGAACCATATTATGGTTTATCTTTCTTTCAACCATATATTTTACATAAATTTAACCTGCTATTGAGTCACTTTACTTGGTTCCACACAATCTCACGTCCTTATTGAAATTATATTGTAGTACAATCCTTATAGACTCCATAATTATTATAAGCAGTACATTGTTGATACAAAACTCAAATAACATAATTCTTTAATAACAACATAGGAACTCTAATCGTTCATCCTCATCTGTGGAAGTAACATAACATGATTATTATCCAATATCATCATTTGGGACATACTCTGATAATTTTTTTATTGGTTTGCATAGTGTCCAAACTCCTTGTAGATGAAGCATTATACATTTGAAACCTTTTCTTACCCTTGCAGTCACGCACTTGGTGTCCTTTTTCTCCAAACTTATAACAAACTCCCATTCCCTTTAAGAATGTTCCTGGGTGTTTCTTCCCATAGTTATCACATATGGAAAAATTCTTCTTTTCCCTCTTCCCTTTATCCATCTTTTTCCATTACCTCGTTTTCTTCTCTTGCTTCCCTTCAATGCCATAGGCCACAGATTATTCAATACTTATCTTATTAACACATGATACTATTTCTTCATATGTTAAGAATACATGGGTGACTATTTCTCTTCTAAATTTTGGATTAATTCCATGAATTATATGATACTTTTTACTCTTTGGATCTTACATATTGCTGGAGTCCACATTCCTTCTATAGGGCGCCATTTCTATAAAATGGCATACACTAGGTCGGTTTATGAATTACAATGAATAATTCCAAACTTGTAAAATACATAATATAGATTGAACAGTTTATGGATATAATCCATAATCAGAAAAAATGTTTTCTTTGAAAATTATATACTCATAAACCCTTCATAATGGTTTGTAAAGAAAAAGAGAATTATCCTAAGCATATCCCCCAGGAGTGTCGTAACCAAGAGTTCAGAAAGGATTGTTGTCATGCACCAGTTCCTGTTTGAGTCTAGCTCAAAGCTGTGTTTTCGTGTTTTACCCCTAATTACATCTATTCCAGATCCACCTTTACCTACTCGTATCCAGACAGAGATGTTTTTGTCGGAAAACTCACTACATCACTACAATACCAAAATTCTAGGAAGTTATTCTACACCAATCCTCAATGTCCTTCGTAGGTCTATGTTCTCTAATCAGAGTTTGTCTAAATATAACTTCCAAGGTTTTTACTAAACTTCCCATGATACCAACTATAACGCCATGACCCTAGATGCATAGAGTCGGTGCATTATTACATAACATTGGCATGATCACAAAAGATCATGTCTCGAAAGACCGATTAGTTTAGTATCCTTGGATGTACTAGATACATTTATAAGGTTTACATTACATCATAAAATGAGAAACTATGAAAACATTGTTTCCATAGACCACCCTCATATCCCCTAGACTATCCCTATAGGTAAGTCATAAAATACTTATTCACATCCTGGGAAAAATTAAATCATCGAAAGGGGTGAGCTCAGATGCTCTGTAAGGATAACAATATAGAGGAAACTATCATAAATAATCATAAACATTTAAGGTAATGTATAACTAAAATAAAATCCTTTTAATCTAGAACTTCAGCATAACATTGCACAAATAAAATGAAATAATTTCATTTACTTATTCACATGGATATTATTGTAGTAGAATAATAAAATCCAATATCAATAACCACTTCCATAATGATGGAATGCATAATGCCAGACTATCATAACCACATAGTCAAGACCACGTTCCAAGACTACAATTATTATTTTGTCAAGGCCTTGTGCCAAGACAGTAGTTTGTCTCATGAGACCTACCGATGCATCGAGGAGCTATAGTGGGGATCACTCTTCACTTACTAAGTCCAATTCATTCCTTATATGAAAGGTTTGAAACATATCAAAAACATTCGTATTAAAACTAGCATACGAAATGTCAATACTTTATCCTCAAACTATGAATGGTATAAAAATAGGACATCCACAGTAAAAAAACACATTCAATACAATATGGAATATTTTATTATAACATATTAACCTCAATCGAGAATAATGTATGATATTTTCATAGCTAAAAATTATCATCAAAACTATATGGGAGAAATATCCCCCATTTTCTTGAAAACATTTAAAAGTCACACTATTTATCAAGAAGCCATTTAAAATAGATTTTTGAATCAATGTGTCCGATAACACATTGAAACATTTAAAAATAGATTTAATTTTAAAATGTTAATGTCCATATAAATAAATCTTTAAAACCATTTTTAAAAAAAGGGCATTAATGAGAAAGATTTAGAATAATAAATATTTGAAACATTTCAAATGATATTTTAGTTAGAGTTCCTAACCAAATGAGAGACATTTGGATACAAATAATTTAGGTAATAAAAACATTATAATATAATGAGAATAAAGGGATTCATGATATACTATGTCAAAGCACATTATATACACCATTTCAAAGTGATCTGGTGTATAACAACAAAGAATTTTCAATGGAATGTAAATTTAGATGAAATATCTTTTTAAGACTATATCCTTAGGTTAAGGATAAATAAATGACATAATTATGTGTGAAAAATATAAATACACTCATTATTGTAGAAAATTCAGTGTAAATCAATCATAGGACATTCACACATATTCTAGTAAAAAAATTAACACCAATGAATTGGATATTTATCTCAATAAATGGAGATTGAGTTAAAATTACTCTTATCAAGTTCATATCGATGACTTGAGAATTTATCAATGGAGTGGTAATGTGTATAAAAAATATATCAACAGAAATTGGAGTGGAAATTAATACACTAATAATAAATAGTTATTCCACACATAATTGTGGAGTACAATAATCAATGAAGTATGCGTAAAGCTAAATGAGTGGAAGTTGAAATTTGAAATTCCCTTACAAATTCGATAACTTACGAAACATACACCCATGAAAGAAGGATCATTCAATGATTATGTAAATATGCATATATTATGTTATATTACACAATGAATACAATCATGATCTGTACACACACCACAAGCAACAAATAAGTTGTGAGCAATGGAATTCTCACGGAAATAAAAGTCAGATCAGAAACCCCTTACTTTGTACATTTCCTTTTGTAGAGGGTAGGTTAACCTCCTATATAATGGTGAAATAATTGTTATTGAATTATACAGGAGTAATATATATTAATATGATATCATATATGATCTTTTATCATTTATTTGTTAATAATATCTTAGTATTATCGTCGTTTTGGGTGTTAAAGGATTTGTTTTCCTTTATATTATTTTTTATGTGAGCCATATTCATTACGGATGGGATGTATCTTATTCATATCTAGAATGATACCAGGTCTCTAAACATTATTTTTAATCATCAAATTAAATTTATTCTTTATTGGATACGTTGGGGAATGAATCTCATCGCGTTCTTGGAGACGATAATCCTTACGTATGCACGAGCGACAATATCATTATTTTGATATTAAAATATTATATATAATTGGATGGTATATCATATATACAGAATCATTATAAATTTGTATTTATTATTTACATGAATTACAAATCATTATTATAACCATCCAAATAATATGGTATTGAATAACAATTACACCACGACGTGGATACGGTAAGCCGTACATACGCACATATGGTGACATGTCATTAAATGGATAGATATAATATAGAATAAGGTTCTAACATATTTATAATAAGATCATAGTATATATAAGATATAGGAGTTATTATTTTAGAATGAAAATAATAATTAAAGAAGATGTGGATGAAGAAAAATAACATGAAAGAGGGTGGTAAAATTATTACCTCTTCTTCGGGTTCTTCCTTTTGATTTGATCAAAAGCTCTCCATAATTTGTCTTTATGACAAAAGGAGGGCCTCTAGGTTGATGTGATAAAAGTTTTGAGAATATTTGGTCAGGGGTTGGCCGATCCAAAAGGATTTGAGCGTATGAATTTGAGTGAAGGGGGAGTTCCCTTTTATAAGAGGGGTGAGGGGAACTTCAGGAAAAGCTAGAAATAATATTTTATAAAAAACTTATTTTCGGTTTCTAATGGCTCCAATGTGGATTATTTAAATTACAAGGTGGGTATATGTCTAAAACCACTCAACCAATAGGTTTTAGACAGGTTTGGTCAATTTATGTAACATATATTTTAGTTTTATCTCTTAGTTAATTAGTTTGACATTTACCAAGTCACTTTGTATATTTATATTATATTGTTAATAAACATACTATAAACTTCTAAAAGACCCTAAAGTGGTCCATTTATGATAAAACTATCATTATATAAGTTCTTTGACCAAAACATAGATTTTTAGGAATATAATATCAATTAATAATATAATATTTGTTTTTAAAAACTCCTTTTTGTCAACTTTGACACTATTTAATAATTGATTTTTTTCTAAAGTCTTAACAACTTTATTAATTCTAAAAAAATTAATTTAATCAATAATAACATGTCATATTAACGAATACAATTTTTTTATGTCATTAAAACTTTAAAATTTTATTTATTTTAACATTTATAATACTAATTATTTGATTCTTTCATTAATAATGAAAATAATACATCATTATTGTATCATAAATAAAGTTCATTATAAAACGTATAAAAATTATAAATAAAATACCATTATGTAGGAAATATTTTTATCTTTCTAATTAATATTTATAGTAGAAAATTGAACATATATAACTCTATGTAAAAAAAAATTCTAAAAGAAATACGCTTATGTCATTTTTGTATTTACTTTAACTTAATTAATATAAAGTGTCTCTATCACTTAAAAGTGGCTCCATGGGGTCCCAAATTGACCTAAAGATGCCCCTGGTCGGATATATATCAAAAAATAGGGTTAGGACACGTTTTATTTTAAATTAATATTATTATAATATTATTTTTTTTACCCTTATTTACCGGATTTACCTTTTAACCATGGTAAATGAAATATTTACAAAGATAATTATTCAAATTGTTTAAAAATAAGATTTACCTATTTACACAATTTGGACATCCTTATTCAAAATATGGAATCCATTTTTCCAAATTTAAAACACATAAGTGGAAGAAATTAATTTAAAATTAATTCCCGCTGTCAAAATAAAAAAGTGTGTTTTAAGAAATAATAACTATCAAAAGATTGTCCTTTTTTTATGTCCAGTTTAAATGTAAAATTATGTCCAATGACCAAAATTAGATTAAATTATAAAAATATATTTGAAATATTCTTTAAAACCACTAAAATTCATACTTTATCACTATTAATTATTTCGATTAAAAAATTTGTTTTTAATTAAAATTTAGAAATTTTCACTATTCATCAAATTATTAATGTTATCAGAAAAGTACCAAAATTTCACCATAAAATAATTTCAAAATTCTAAATCCAAAAATGAAGTCCATTTTGAAAGATAAAATTTATAAAATTTCAAAAATTGGGTATTAATATTCATAACGAATTGTTTGATCGGTTGTGGTGTGTGATAGAACTCGGAGTAGTGTACAACACACGCTACTATATTATTGAAAGGTACGTGTACCATGGAAACTTGTGATGTTACATTTATGAGATATTTTAATGTATGTGAATGCAAATGGGATACTGGTAACACTATGAGATGCAAAATAAATTTCGTCATATTGGATATAAGAGTTTTAGAAACACATAAAGATATTTTTATGTTAATTGGTCGAATAGAATGGAACAAATGATCTCTAGCTGGAAACTAGAGAGGAAACATTGTGGGACTCAATTATAACCAGAATGGGATTTCCTATAATGTAACCACTTCTATATAATAGTAAATATTTAATCGGGCGGAACGACATGTTACAATAATGTTTATGTATTATCATATACAAAATTAAATGGTATTTTTTTAGATTTATATACATCATTTATTATCTTTGGTACTATAATGTACATGTTAATCCCATATTAATTGGTTATATATGTTATATTTAAATTTGGGATTAATTAATGGGAAATAATATAGAAAAACTAGTCTGTGATGATTCACATCCCCTCTTAATGTGAATGAATGATCCATTGTGACCTTGAATTGTCAATAGATAAAAGGTTCCACCATAGGTTCAATATATGTTACTGGGAAAATATTTTATATGTGAAATTTATGTAGTGTGGATTTTTATTTGAATAATATTTGTAATTGGTTCAAATGTAATTACCTATGTAATACGCTGAAATTATAATGTATGAACATTGTATTTAATATAGTGAATGATATACATAAAAAGAATAGAAATGAATAAAACATCTTGATAAATTAATATATATTTCATATTTTAAATAAAACAATAATAAATATTTCAAAGAACACAACACCATGTTATCTTATATTTCACACATGGATGTCTTTGATCGGTTGTTTTCATTACCCGAAATGTCAAGATTTATCAAACAATAACATATTATTAAGATATTATTTTTTTAAATATAAGACGATAAATTATACCAATTCATATGATGGATAAAATATGAATCTATAATATTCTAATATATTTTTTTTAATTCATTGACTTATAAATAAATAGAAATGAATATAAAAAATATTTAATATATATGAAAAGTTTTTATAATGAAATATTTTTATGCTTAAAATTTTATTTTATCATAATAAATTTAATTAATTAATGTTATTGATTGATATTGATGAAATATATATATTATAAGTTCAATAAATTATTCTGACTTTCATCCAACATATTTGATATGAACATGATAATAAAAAATGAAATTTTACACATAAAACCAATATTTTTATAAATGTAGTTTTATCGCCATTACATAACACACAAATTTAATTCTATATTTTGACACTTTTATAAATTTAATGTGATAAATTAAAAATATTTTTTGTTATATTTATTTAAAAATTTACATTGGGATTACTTTTAGTATTTTTCAATGATGTTTAATTTTTTTAATGAATATTGTAAAATATAGAATTATAACTGAAATATTTTTCTTCGTCTAAATAATTAACTAGGATAAATTATATTTAAAATTTTTTTAATATTAAATTTTGATCAATTTTACATCAACTTGAAAAATTTTATTGATTTTAATCAACTTCATATTGAAATTGGATATGTATATATCCCCAGCATTTGATAATTTCAAAATAAAAAATGCTTCGTTTTCTCTTCCATAGGATTAATTTTCATTTAATTTCATCGACTAATCTGATTTTATTTCATATAAATGGATTCCATAGATGTAGTCATAATAAATTATATTTTATTTTACATTCAACAATGTTTTGAAAGAAACAATTACTGAATGTAAATAAAAGTAATGACAATGATTAAGATAAAAATTTTCTTAATGCGGGACAAAAACATAAACATAGTGTAAAATGACATATACAC
This sequence comes from Viscum album, assembly GCA_963277665.1. Lineage (NCBI taxonomy): Eukaryota > Viridiplantae > Streptophyta > Magnoliopsida > Santalales > Viscaceae > Viscum > Viscum album. The sequence continues at coordinate 1,532,481,024 of OY728151.1, forward strand.
ATGTTGAAAACCTATATTATAGTCATATATATACTATATACTCCGGTTTAACAAATAAACTTTTTAATATGATGGACTTTATATATGGGGTACCTCTCAATAGTGTAATCCTTTTTATATTTACAAGAATATCAGTCCTCCTAATCTATAAAAAGGAACTCACCCATCAAACATCATGGAACATATCAAGCTGTTTATCTCATTAAATTTAACATTTAATATATTCCAAACATCCCCCTACTCCATGAATACCTAATTTTAGATTAAGGATAACAAAATTAGTATTTTTTATTAACCAAAAGGAGTTACACGAATTACAGGTAATGTTCCTCAACCATCACATTTGATTTATTAATTTATGAATAACTTATATTATAAATATATAAATAATAAATAAAAACATAAATTTACTAAATTTACTAGAATATTTATTCCTAATATTTTGGCATAAAAATTCAGACACATTTGTCAAATAGGATACATAGTCATCATTCGTGTGTATGGTAGACTACTAGCTGATGAAATATTGTCTTTTGTTCATCCATAAAAACAAATCATGGTATTAATAATGATATATTTATAATTTTTATTGATATATATGGTATTTAGTATGTATTTATTATTACATAACATTTATACATCACATACCTTTATGATTTTCATTTTGATGGAATATGTTAACATTGTATGTGGTCGTGCAGACTACCACCTCCTCAAAGTGATGTGATTCGTTCATGTTATACATGTAATGTATGAATGATGATTTAAAAAAATATTTTAAAAATATTAATTATATTTTATAATGTAATTTTATTATATATATATCGTTTATCATTCATTCTCTTAAGGAGAAATAGAAATTTAAGTAACCTTTATGCATATGTATGGAATACCATCTCAATGAATAATGAATTTCATTTCCTATCAAAAAATATTTTGAATTATTATAAATACATATTCATTGAATATAATTTAGATTTAAATATTTATAGCAATTATGGAGACTATTAAATAATGATCTAATTAATAGAAACCACAATACAAAGACAAAACATACTTGAAAACAAGGCAATTGTATCTTGAAATAATGAAAATGACAAAATATTATTATTGATCAACTTATAAATAGTTATAAAAATGATAAATATGATATCAATTATATTAATATGTTTATATTTCATGTTAATAATATTATTATACCCTTTATTCAGTATTTTTAATATCATTGATCCAAGAGGAACAGTACGGTATTGGATTTTCATTTCAGTTTTTATATTAGTAATATATATGTCATATTCACCACATACAAATTTTTTGATGTGTATATACTTAAAAAAAATTATGTTATCTATTTATTCCTTTTATATACATGGTATATTAGCTTTTAATTTGAATTACGTGATCTTCTGTTTTTTGACTTGAAAATTACTATGTGGAAATAGTAATCATTGGAATCTCACTTTCATTTGTGACTGTTCACTTTTTATTAAAAAAATTACATACATTATATTGATTTCTTTTGGATATCACATTTATATTAGATATTGAAACTCTTATGTGATTCATATAATTATTTCCTAAAATATATGAAATTTTTAAATTCAATTTGAAGTTGATTTTTATTTGATTAAATGTTTAAATATTTGTAAATTAGTATAGTTTACACAATATGTATACAAGATAAGGGACATCATTAATAAATTTAAATCAATTATTTCATATATAATGAATAATGTATATGGCCTTGAAATTGGTGGTTCCTAGTTATATATATCCCCTCTATTAATTATAGTTCTCATTAGACCAATCACTAGGACAACTCAGATGGGTTTCTACCCTATATGATAATTTTTTTGTGAATGGTCTTGTTTTCAAATGAACCATGTAGATGGGAATCCTAGAATACAATAATTACACATTTCCATTATTGAGAATTTAGGTTTCATTTTTATTATCCATGATAATTTAACTTTTACATTATGTGAGGATGCATTTTATTTTAAATTATTTGATTAATATTTATTGTATTTAGTTATTTTCCATTCCATATTGATTATGCATTACCACGTTTTATTATATGAATTCTCTGTTCAGTTATTTAACGTTCATTATTTTTTATTTTTATTGATTCATGATTACTTACTTATTATTATTACCCTTACTAATTATTTTATCTGACACTTAATTTGTTTTCATTCACTAGGATATGAAGATGAATTCTTTTAACGAGTTTTATTGATGCTATTTGTTAATCATTGATATGTATTATATTTTATATTATATTAATAATATTAATATGTGAATCATGTATATAATCTATTTTTACAAGGATACTAATATTATTGGTCATTTAGGATTTATTTCATTGTAATCATGAAAATGTAATAATGTAAGACACATGGTCTATAATTCTAGGGTCAAGGGATTACATTTGGTATCAAAATATTTTACTAGACAAAATGGATACCATATTTACGAAATCATAGATTAGGGAACATAACCAAAAGGTAGAATTTTAGGATATGTGTATAACAGATTTCATGAATTTTGGTAAGGTAGAGATAATGTGGGTCTACCTATAAATTTATCTATGACTGGACAGTATAAGTCCAAATTTTTAGGGAATAGTTGTACCTAGGGGTAACAACTCCAAAAAGGTGTGTCAGGATTTACTCAAAGAAAACCTACTAAAAATAACGGGCCTTATTATGCACAAGGATTTAAAATATCATAATATATGGTTAGTATTATTTATATTTCATTACAATTAATTATGAAGTAGTATAATGTAATGATATACACAAATAAACCATGTTTTTTATAAAGAAATATCTGACGCAAAAAATATTCAATTTTTTTAGGTGTTGTGAAATATTTTTTATTATAATAAGTTCCTAATTTTATGATATAATATAGTATATTCAATTATTTAGAAATAGAACATGATGGAATAGTGTATCAATAATTGTGGATAATGTTGAGGTTTCCTTGCAAGAAAATTCAATGTAGCTAGGATTAAAACTGAAACTTTTATGGATATATAGGGGTTACATACATAGTTTATGACACATAAACTTCCCCAAATGGTGAAATGTTTTCCATGGTAATATTCATGAATGATGGATCACCGAATGTGATAGAGGACCCCATCATTTACACAGAATAATAATCTAATGGCAGTTGAGAAAATGATTATTTATTAGGAGAAGATATTTATGGAATTATGATGAGGAGGAAAATGGATGAAGATACACATACAGAGAACTTTCTAGGGGAAAATGGCGATCAATGGTGGTCATTAATCCATAATACTAGGGATGAATAGAGATATAATTCATTGAATATAAATATTTTAAGCTACATTATTTGATATATACTCCCCTCGGTGTTTATAAATATAGGTGAAGATAATGTTCCTTATATTAAATAAAAAGTAATAATTAAATGTTTTTTATTTTTAAATTTCCATTACATGTTTTTCTATATATTATATATGTCATATACAAAACACTATTTAAAAAATTGATCTCTTTTAGGAGGGTTATAATCAAACCCACCAAGGTCATTAGTCTCCCAAATATTTTCATCCTATGATGAAATAATTTTATATTCCATAAAAATAGAGAAGTAATTTTTTAGGATAAATATACTCACTGGAAATAAAGTTTAAAATAGGCTATCTAAGAAAATAGAAATATAATATGTCAATGTAATATATGAATAAATTTCAATCATGTCATTAATGTTGGAAGAATCCCCCTAAAAAATGCATGAAAGGATCGTGAGTTTTTTATAAATGTGGAAAAAGGGGTCCTAACATCGTTGATTTAAATGGAATGATGAAAAACACTTATATAATTTGTTACAACTACATGGAGATGGGGAAATATGTATAATAATTCCTCATGTATCATGATAATATACTATAGAATAATCTAAGTGATTATGTTCAAGACAATGATTTTTATACAGCCAATGTGTAATGGTTATTTTTCTCCGAGTATTTAGCCATAAATAATGTTGTAAAAGATAGATTTTTATAAATCTAATTTTATAGGTAATATGGAATTTATAAGGATTGTACATCCAAAATTTTCCATCCTAGATTTAAAAGTGAGTGTTGATATGTATTAATAACAAGAAAATTGATCCAGTATTAAGTTTAACTTATTGTAAGATACATGTTGAAGGAAATATTTCTCTTAATATGTTCATAATGTTGGAAACATTATTCTTGGAAGAAGTGAATATGGATAAGGATAATGTAAAATGGATACAACTGACATATCTAGGAATTAATCTAAATTGTTGGATCATAATCATTTTAAAGGATACCTTTTTCTGAAATTGTTTATGTAAATATTTGTATGAGGTTTTAGAGGATAACATATTATTTAAACATATTATGAAACTTGTTATAATTAATTAAGTAGAAATTTTTATGTAATAACTAATGGATAATATTATTTTTACCAAATAGAAACACATATTTACATATATCCATTCAGTGTGATTGAATTCCTCAACTATATGAAAAATGGTATTGAAAAAATATTTTCCTAGTATCCTTATTTTTCCTAGATTCAATGAAAGTATTGACACATATTGTTCAATTATTTTTGTTCAAAAAAATTCAAAGAAACATTTTTTTTATTACACTATATTAGAACATTATAATCATATTTCTCTTCCATATCAATGATTTCACTGTTGTTCACCTATTTGAAATCCAATTTTTGTGGTGACCATTAATTTTTCCATTCATTATTATTAACAATTAGAGTTATTAATATTATATATATTTTATTTGACTGAACAATTATATTTTAAAATATCAATCCCTCAATTTTGGAGATCATATTTATGTTTTGATGATGTTATTTATTTATGTTGAGATCAATTTAACACCTTAATGTTATAAAGTATGAACATTTTATTTAATTGTCTATCATGCCCAAAACCGAGAATATATGTGGATATAATTTCACAATAAATTTTGATATATTAAATATTTTAAATAAATATATTATATATATTATAATTGAAAAAACACCTACTTATCTTGTGTTCCCTAAAATATAAATAATTTTGGTACTTTCTATTTCTCGCATGACCGTGTTTTATAGAATAATAATGAAAGATTATTTTATTAAATATTTAATATTGCAATATACAACCTAGTCATTATATTCATGATTATAAGTAGGATTTACTAATTTATAAATAATTATTTGAATTAATTTATTAACAACTAAATAGAAATGATTATCAAAACCATGTGCATATACATGAAATTATTTTAAAAATAACTATATGTATGCTACCAATACATTTTTATCATAAAAAAAAATTAATTACTATTAGTGAATTATATTAATGATATATATATATATTATTGAATCAAATATTTTTACATTCATAAAATATATTTCATAGGAAATAAATAAGTATAAACCCAATTTTACGCATGAAGACATATATTTTTAAAAAGGCTGGTTTACCACCTTTTAATGTCACACCTATATTAAATATTAATTTTGAAACATTAATAATAATAATATGAAAAAATAAACATAAATCTTAAAAATTTCATGTAGAAAAATGTTTTGGGAGAACGTTTGTTATTTTTCTGTGAAGTTTTATTTTTAAATGAATAGTGAAAAATTATGAATTTAAATTAAAAACTAAAATTTTTCTAAAAAATACATAATAATAAAATATATGTTTAAATTGTGTTTAAAGTAAAATTATTTAAATTTTAAAACTATTAATACAGTTTATATAATGGGGAAAAATATCAACTATTAATTAGATATATACATATATCAATATTTTAATCATTTTACGTTAAAACATGGCTTCAAAGTACCATCTAGAGGAAAATTTTATTTTAATTAATACCAAATCATTGATAGGTAAAAACCCTTATTTTATAGAAATATTTCTACCATATACTCCCATTTATGAATTTGTTTTCATTATAATTGGAACATTAAGTAAGGGATATTTCTTAACAGTGTTTACCATTTTATATTCACATGTATTCCACTTATCCTCCACTATAAAATTGTTCTCACCCTCCCACATATTCACACCCTAATTCTCATTGGATCATCCATAATCAAATAAAATATAACCCCAAAATATCTCCCCTCATAGAATCCTAAATTTTTCAATATATCCAACCAAGGAAGTATTTTGGAATAAACCAAATGGAGTTACGCCGACAAGAGGTAACACTCTTGACCAATTTTTTTGATTCATTTATTTATCTACCCACTATATTATTTCTATATAATTATTATATAGTATCCTTTGTATACTCAATATAATATAACGTTTTTATTCTAATATTTTAACCTACACATTCACTCACAACCCTCAAATGGGATACACAGCCATTGATTGAGTCTACGACGGACAAAAACCTTGCAAACTAATGTCCTTCGTTCTGCTATAACCACATTTCAAGGTTCTAATACAAGTATATTTATAGATTATATATTATATTTATGATATTTATTATTTATTTATGATTCATTATTTTTTATATAATGCATAACATTATTCATTCCATTTTATTGGAATATTATAACACTGTTTGTGGAGGTGTGGATTATATCTGCATCAAAGCGATGTGATTCATTCACCCGATAAATGAAATTTATTATAGATTTTTTTTAAAAATAGTTGTCAAAATTATGAAATATATATGATTAACTATTCATAATATATATATATATAATATCATTATTATCATATGAAAATGAAATGGATGTTGGGTTCATGCATATGTACAACCAATAGTCTCCAAGAATGGCGCATTTTGTTTCCAATATAAAAATGATACATATTATTATAAATAAACACTTAACACATATATATTCTATTTATATACTATTTTACATTTTCGATATAATTATATCATTATTTATTTAATATGAACCTAATTAAAAAGAAAAAACATACTCGAAAGACAAGGTAATTTACACCCAAAATGAAGAAAATGATAAATGATTATTACCGAATGAGTTATAATATGTTATAAAATTGATGAATATGATATCAAAGATATTAATATTATTATACTATATGTTAGTAACATTTTAAAAAACATTATAGAGCAGGTTAAATATTATTCATTCTAAAGGAAGCATAAGGTATTGGATTTTCATCTAATTTTCTACATCTTTGAGACAAATGTCATATTCACAACATATTTCTTTTGGGTGGATTATATATTGAAAATTTTGAATTATAATTTCTTTATATATTTTATAGTAACTATTTTTAATTTTGGACTTGTAATTGTCATATTTAAATGGTTCTTACATGAAAATTACCATGTGGTAAACGTTATCATTTCAATCTCACTTTATTTTTGATTGTTAACATTATCATGAGAAAATAATTTCATTATAACCATTTTATATTGGAAATAAAATTTATTTTAGATATAACAATTCTTATGTTACGGGTATAATTATTTTCTAAATTTTATACCATTTTTGTAAATTATATGTTCTTGAAATTTAATTCATTTATTAATAAAATATTTGAAAATATGCATCTTTTTATCAATACATGTTTTTTATAAGGTAATTTATTCATCAATTTAAATATATTTGTCAATATATAAGGAATTATTTGGAATGGTTAGAAACAGGCTGAGACCAATTATAGATGTTCCCATGATGTATTAGAAGTCTCATAAGACGAATCAATTAGCCAAATCTGATTGTTTTCTACCCAATGTTATATATTTTATTATGAATTTTATTAATTTTAAAAAACCCATGTACCTTGGAAAAAAATAATATAATAAATAATTAATTTTTTATTTAGAATCTATTCTTTATTATTAACAATCATTAAATTTTTTCATTAAACATATCTATTGGTTCATTTCAATATTTATTATTATATTACGTGAAAACTAATTTCAGTTATATACCATTCCATTTTGATTATTCCTTATCTAATTTGTTTTAATGGAATTTATGATCAATTATTTTCTATTATATATTTTTTATTCTTATTTATTCAATATTTAATTTGTTATAAACATACCTTTTCTAAGAATTTCATATCACAATAATTTATTCCCACGGATATCAAGATGAATTTGTGGAATGAGTTTTAAGGATGCATTTCATTAGTAATTGATTAGAGTTATGTTTTATTTTCTATTTCTCATTGTAATTTGGGAATCACATTTGTAATTTGGTCTTCCAAAACCTAAAATTTTATTATTGAATGAGGATTTTATTACTTATAATGAAACCAATTTATGATTTTAAGCATTGGAATGGGTCTTTTGAGGTCGAAGAATTATAACCTATACTGATTACCATTGTACAAGATGATGAATTATAATTCAATACTTAGAAAATTGGATGAAAAAAGTGAAAATTTGTATAAATAAGAATCCAAAAAATAATGGAGATCAACTAATAACTGATGGTACTCATAGTGGTAATTTATTATTTAAATCATTTTTTTATAATTATAAAGAAAAATTATTAATATGTGATGAAGATGTGTTCATTTTTTAAATCATAGTGATTTAAGACAATGTTACTAAATAAGTAGTCACTCGTATTGTTAGTATTTTCAAGGAACATCTTATTGAAAAATAAAAACCACATGAGGATGTTAATTAAATGGAATAATAATTCAATGAGACTGTTAATAATTTACAAAATCAATTAAAAATGGTATATTCATATGAGATACCCAAATGATATAAAATTAAAATCTCACCATGGACGTTGACAGAAAAACAAATATTTTTTACATTTCTATATAATGTATTTTTCGATTAATGATTAATTAAAAAAGTCTTTTTGTGAGAAGGATATAGTAGAAATATGTTTTTATAATTTCAAATTATTCTAGAACACATACATAAAAATCTATGAATGTAAATGATTCTATACTTGTGGATAATGTAAAAAAATATGGATCGTTAAAATTATATTGTGATGACCAATATAGCTAATGATGATAATATATATAAGATAAATATTTTGTCAAAATAATGACTGTAATTAGGTGATTATGACAATATTTATCATAACATAAAGTGTTGTGATGATGAAGTAAACCAAATACCTCTCAAAAAAACTAAATACAAGAATTTATAGGACTATAAAAAAGTGTTTTCAAGAATATTTTTCATAACATTCCTATTCATAATGATTCTCAAGTGATTGTATTAAAGGGTTTAAAATTATGTAATGAAAAATTTACTATATTCTTTGTGAAAAAGGTAACCCATTAGAATATTAAATTTATTTATAATAATAATATTTTTTTTGGGAAATGATGATTGAACCACAAAATATGGAAAATCATGGATGATAAAATGTTCTCAAAAATAATAACTTTTATGAATTATGAATGTGGTGAAGTGTAGGAAATATTCTTCCCCAATGAAAACAAAAAAGAAGAATATTTTTTTTTTGTAAAGATGATTGTTGAAAAAAAGAAGTCAATATCTGTCATAAAAGAAGAAGTATAGGTTATTTTGGAATATACTGGTTCAATTATTCATTTATGAATCTGAAAATAGACTATTGGTATAATTTTAATTGTATACTAATTATATAATATATAAAATTAGGGGGAGAAAAGACAATGAAAATAGAGAACTCTCACAAGAGGAAAACAATCAAATAATATATATATATATATATATAATATATATTTGATTATTTTGAATATTTTAGTGAGTATTACGATATAATTGGACACATATATGATGGATTCTCTTTGTACGCCTAATTTTAAATAAATTTGTTGTTGTGAATAGAAAACTATAGTAGAAAAATATATTTAACTAAATAACACCTAATAAGTAGTAAAAATATGACATGAAGGTGTCACAAAAAATAGAAAGTATGATTATTTTTTGGTATGAAATTCCACATTATAGGCCATTTAAAATTATCCATGACTCTCGGTACTAAAGAATCATGTAGGATTCAATGATTAAATAAATTCAGAATATTAAAAAATATGATTAATTTGTTGAAGAGAATCTATAATGATGAATATGATAATTTTCAATTTTATTTAACTTGATAAATGATAATTATGTGTGTGAAAGCTGTAATTTATCATGGTATCCATATAAAAATTTATTAACATATATACTAGGAATAGAAGATATATAAAGCAACCTAAGACTACTTCTTCTAAATATATTATTTTGGAAATAGAGACTCTATGTAAAATTGAGATTAATAATGTTCATAATAAATATTATATGTACGTTCATAAGATTTTTTAGAGTCTAATAATAGAGTTAAATAATAAAAAATAGAATTTAAATTCTATAAATTGTTCGTAATAATATTATATCATATAATATATCCATTCTGAGAAAAACACCTCATCCATATTTCAATAACACAAGTGAAATGAAGACAAACATTATTCCTATGTATATACTATGTTAGTTTGTGTAGTGAATTTAATGAGAGTAATGTTTTTAGGGAAGAAATTAATTCAATAACATTAGTGAAAAAATACCACCTATAATGTTTTAAATCAAGGACTGTTAATTGAAGAATTTGTCCTCAATGAAACATTTCAATTAATATCAAAAGAAAATATGAATTTAATCCTGAATATATGAAATAAAGTGGAAAAAATATAGTGTGTATCACTTAATGGGTATAATATACGAACATCCACTAGATATATATGTTTTAATTTTAATATCATTTATACATGATGTTCCATATAGGGATATATTTGATAATTCTATTTGGTGAAACACTAGAGACCGAAGCTTGTAATCATTGAGGTATGTTTATTACATTCTCTTATGTCTATGTTAGTGACAAAATGACCCTAAAAGTATAAATTTATTACATAATTACTGATTGAAAATAAATATAAAAAAATGTAAGTGCTTTAATGAATATAAATGTTTTCAATTTTGTGTTGAGATTAATGTAGGAGATTGGTTTAAAGTATTTTGAATAACACCATAAAGATGTTTTTAGTGTTTTAATCAAATGATTAAAATTTATCTATAGAATTGATGTTAAATTTTATAACCCATATATTATACACTACAAATGGCCCACAAAGACATAAATGTTGTTTTTTAGAACATTTCAGATATTTTTGTGATGAAATCTATCTATAAATAGAATAATGTAGTAAATTTCAATGAAGGATAAGAAGGTATCTAAAAACATGGATGATGGAGATGAGAATTCCACCACATACATATATAATTTAATTTATTATTAACATATTAGAGAAGATAACATTGATATTAAAATTTAGCGGTAAAAAAACTAATCTAAAGGGTAGAGTGACAACTCAAAATCATGGTGAAATAATGTTTGTGTTGAATATGTTGTCAATAAATTATGATTATAAAAATTATATTTTTTTATTTTTAAAAATTATAATGGTATTCTTAATGTTATGAAAATATTCAAGAGGTGATTAGAAATTTCAAATTATATCAATAGATATTCTAGTGGTGATATATTTGTAACATACTACAAAATATAAAATGAATATGTTAATTAATAGTTGATTGTTTGGAATGTTGAAAAGGTAGGGAATTTTGGTTTTGAATTTACATAATTCCAAAATTAAAATCATGGGATTGGAAATACAGAGGTGGAAATTTTTTATTTGAGTATAATATTGAGAACAATATTCTATGCCAAAATATTTTGGATAAAACAATTAGCCTTTATTAAAAAAATATTCTCACCAGTTAAGATATGGAAATTTCTTAATCCAAAATGTGTTGGATGATTTCTCTATCACAAAGGAGTTCCAGTTAAAAGAACTATAATTTTGGGTGGTAGGCCTGCATAAATGGAAGCACACACAAGATGAAGATATCACACCTTGGTAAAGAAACACGATGGTGAGGTACTAAAATCTAGGAGTAGACCATATTTACCAAATCAGTCAAGTTTGTAGTTTGACAGTAATTATAAGTAGTTAAAGGTTGAGAAATATATTAATATGTGAATTGGGTTCCTTGTGTTAATGTTATCAAATTTAAAATGTTATATAACTAATTTCATCTTCCCAATTTAATCTATCTACACAATATATTTGTACGTAAAACATTATTCAACTTCAAGAATCAACTAATGTTTCTACTATAATCATTAATTATCCGCTCCCTAAAATTAAGAAAATTTAAAACGTAATAATTCATAGTGATTTGACATATAAGATTATTTGAATATTTATAGGGATTTAATGGGTGTTTTATGTAACATGACATTGGTGGTGTGTTAACACCATTGATATGATTGTAACTATGTTTTTAAGTGGTTTTTAATGAAAAATATCCCAATGTAAGTGATATTGTTAGGTATATGGCTGTATTAACACATGAAAATGTTTATATAAAAACCATTTTCTTTGTTATGTAGTACTTAATTATTATTCATAAAATAATATTCTAAATAAAACCCTAAATATTGAGAATACTATTGAATTTTGGTTGATAGTTATATAAAACAACAACATGATACATTGATAAAAAATTTATTGAAAACATCATTAATATGATTATAAAATATCCTATATTTTTAAATTTTCAGGGATATCCTAGGGATATACATAAGAAATAGATTCTTTATAAAGCTCAGTAAAGGACTATTCAGATAATAACATAATTAAAATAATAAATTTTTTATTAAAGTAACTTCAATAGGAAATAAAATGTGTGAGAATAATAAATATGAATAATGAGTAATTATATTGAATGGTAACATAATGAAAATATGGGAATATAACAACAACATTACTGATGACATTCTAGTCATTGTTCATGGATAACTACAAAGTCATCATAAAATGGTGGTAACTGTACCATAATGGATTAGGCTCACTCCATAGTACCATAAATGATATCTCATGAGACAAAAACCATACCAAATTCAATGGAGCACTATATATTTTTTGGTCCTCTCTTCGTGTTCATATCAGTTAAATTCATTTGTGTTCCAAATTGATTATTCGACATAAGACCATCTTTTAACAAATTTTGTACCATGATTAATTATTTGGTGTTAATAAAATGTATTCCCTAATTAATTTATTAGAGTTACAACAAGGTGAATTGCCTTAATTGTAAATGGGTAATGTTGTACACCTCACAAATGTTCGGCATGTAAAATCACAATGACATATCGACTACATAACATCAGTATATAATGATTCATAAAATGGTGCAATGAGAGTGAAATGGGTCTATCAATAAATGTATGTAGAAAGTAATTTTCTATACAAGTAAGAACATAATACAACATATAAACATTGGAATAAATAGGAATAACACATGGATGGTTTTTTAATTAAAACATGTTGTGGAAAAATCATAGGATAATTACATCTTTTCAATGGTGGTACACAATGAATCATAGTAGGGATTAATGAGAGTGATATGGGTAAATCATCCTGTGTATTTCATAAGGTAAGTAATATGGATGTAGAATATCATATAACATTAATATGAATTGGAATACAGAGTTCATCACATAAATAATTTTCTTTCAAAAAGTTGAGAATGATATGATCCATTACTAAATTTAAATTTAATAATGAGTTATTTAAATGATATAATGAGATGGGATAATTTATATATCATTATTATCAAATAAATGGGATATAAGACTGATCTTTATAGTATAATGTAATCTTAACTAGTTGAGATTAAAATGGATAATTACAGAGATGTTTTTTCATAGAAACAAAGGGAAATTCCTTTCTAAATTTAGTTATAGTAATGCATTGGTAAATGTTGCAATTTGAGGGGATAACTGATATATCAATGTTACAAAATCAGTTCTATATTATGAATAAAATTAAAATGTCAAGAAAACTTAACAACTTGAGATAAAAAAGGGAAAATACAAAGAAGGTTATTAAATAGAAATGAAGAATGAACATATACCTTGGGAGGGTGATTACAAATGTTTTGGTGGAGATTATTTAGTTCTGTGGGTCACCATAGAAGCTATTTAGAGAGGTAAAGGAAGATTAAGGGCATTATGCAATTTTTTAAATGAATTTTAATGGGATCCTTGGAGTTTTTATATTGCAATGTAGATAGGAGTTCCCTATTGATTCTCAAACATATGTTTTGGAATCTATATAATAAAATACTTTGAAATCCACAACCCATCCAATGGTTTTATGCCATTTTTTCTGAATAAATAAATTGGTTTTTAATAATTTATTTTTAAAAGATCTGATATAATTAAAAAAAATTACCCATTCTTATGTGAAAATATATCATGTTCATATATAAGTGATTTTAAAACCTTAAAATTTAAAATCTATTTAATGATTCATAAAGGATTTTCCAAATTAACAATATACCTTAAAAATCACAATAATTTAAATTAGGAAATTATAACTTATCACATATACCCTTTATATAAAATATCGCATCACTTATGGGTCATTATGTTGTTATGATACACATCGTATATTTATAACGTGCTTATTTTTTACCCAAAATTTTTAATTCCTTGGATAATTATAATGAAATTATCCATTTGATACAATCTACATTACAATTGAACAATTGGAAATTATTTTATCAAAAAAAATTTAAATTTTTAAATTTTTACTTTTTAAACAAGAATAACAATTTATTTAGAAATGTTGGGGGTTTTGGCAATAATAGGTTTCGAACCCTTATAAAAATTACATTTGTCATCGTAAAAATAAAATCATCATTTATATTTAATAAAAATTATAATGTTGCATTATATCAGTAGAATATAATTTATTTTAAAAATTAATGAGTTAATCCAAGGGAATTTCTCATTCATATTTCATATTATAGAAAAAAATACAATTACAGTTTTGTCAAATTAAAAAATAATATTTATCAAACTCATTACATAATCAATTCAAATTTATAATAAATAATGAATAAATATAATAATTAATTCATTAGTATAATAATATTCATATTCATAATATTAGGGTTACCATTTTTGGTTGTTAAATTATTATTATTATTATTTTAACATTATTCAAGTTATTTTACTTTTACTACGTTAATAAATTTATAATATGGTTACTATTGATATTTTCTAAAAATTAATTTTACATAATTAAAAAATAATAACTATTATTATAATAATTATATAATAAATTTTATAAATTTAAATTCACATAACTGTTTTAGTTTAATATATAATTGAACATATAAGCATGGCGACAAGTGGTTTTTAGATTAATGAATTTTTAAAATAGAAAGATGATTTTAAATTAATTATATAAATATTTATATTAATTATATATATTTCAATTAATAATTAAAGATACATAACCTATAATATTAATTTATATCATTCCATATGAGGCGTTATTTTTAGTTAATAAAAATGGTGAATCATTATGCGTTTTAGAAACGTTTTTAGAAAAAATGTATTATCATTCTTAAAAAAATACACTTATTCTAAAATATAGTATAAAGATGAATTCAATGTAATAGATTATATTTAATCAAAATCAAAATTTATTATTTTATTTTTAATTAAAAATAATAATGTAACTATAAATTACAATATTTATCATAGGAAAATGCAGTTTTAATAAATGGGTATTTTTCACTATTCACTACAAAATATATATGTTCTGAAACATAAAAAAATCATACCATAAGGTATTTTTTATATTATGATATAAAAAATATGTTATTTTTTACAAATAAATTTAATAAATTATATAGATAACAATTATAATATTTTTTCACAAAAAAAAATTTATAAAAAATATTTTGATGAATAAAAATGTATTACCAAAAATATAGTGATTATATACTAAGAATTTATCCATGTGTTTATTTTAAGTAAGATATAAATATTTATAAATTTTATAAGGTAGTTAATCCTATTTATACGTGCAAATGTAATGAATCAGTTAAAAATATCATTTTTAAATAATCATTATGTGTATGTTGTCGGTGTTACATATTGCTTAAGATAACAAACATAATTTCCAATTTATATAACGCAAATAATTTTAGTTAATATTTTAAATATGAACAGTGTGGCATTTAATGACATGGTGAATGTGATATAAATCAACTATGTTGTTAGATTTTTTCCATGATATGGTTTTGTGCGCAGGAAAACTAATGCACATTTGCTAAGTAGGTGAAAAAAGTTAAATAAGATGTTGTAATATAATGGAGAACCTCATTTAAAAATACCACAAATCACCTCATTTGTAGTGGTATTGATCGAAATATCAACATGTTCATGGAATATTTTGAAAACAATACAAAATTTCTCTGATTTTTTATGGTGATTCCATGTGTTTTTATATTAGGATATAGACTTCGAGGACACATGATGATTTCAATGATCCGTAGACATGTGATAATATGAGAACATCTTGAACATGTTTAAAAAAATTTAAAATACAGGATAAGGGATCATAATAATGGGTTGTATTCTAGTAATAGGGTATTTAGATATTTACATTGATCAAAGGCTATATACTCTTATTTATATAAAGGTGAAATAAATTTAAGATAATCACACTATAAGTTGGAGTTCTATCACTATTAGTTCAAGTATTCGAGAAGGTTTTTAGTGTGATTCATGAAATACAAATGTCTGAATAGATTTCTACGTATAATCAAATGATACTTATTGTTACTAAAAATAATCAATATTTTTTACCATGAAGGAAAATGTGATGTACATTCATTCTTAATAGACCATAATTGATACAAAATGTACATGAATAATGTTCTATTTTCACGAGTTTTGAAGAGTGGAGAGTTTGAAATATACATTTCATAGATTGTGTCGAGTGAATAAGACATCATATTAATTAAAGGTAATGTATAAATCAAAAATAACACTCATAGCTAGGTATTTTGTGAATTATGAAGGTCAATATCATTCAAATATCTCTTAGAGTGAGAATGGTTAGGTAAATGTGATAATAAGTTTTGGAATATGTTTATTTAGTACATGAAATAAATATGTTATCATTTTTTCTCTAGAATGAATATTATATATTGTGTTGTTTAAAATAAATATATAGCTGAAAATTTTATTTCTATTTTTTGGATCTTAATTATAGATGATGTAGATATTAGTGAGACTATGATGTATATATAGGTCAGTGTGATGATCGTAACAATATGGGATACAATATATTGATCCTACCATATGACCTAGTAGTTATAGAAAGAAAAAGTGGATTTAAATAATGAATGGTTGTGTATGATTGATCTTTTTATCTATAATCAGAATCTTGATTGGGAACACTCTAGTACCAAATTTTGATGTTAATGGGACATTCTATAGAATTAACTGCCTAATGTAGTGAGGGATCTCCTAATTTGGAGAATAACCAGTTAAAATATGTGGTAGACCTTTTTTAATCTATTTTAAATACTACGTGTTGAGTATTAATCACATTATATGATTCATGTGGTATGTGATTATACAAGATAAAATTACCATAATATGTGATAAAGGATTGAATTAAAATTTGGTATAAGAAAACTAAAATAGTTTAGTAAATAAATTTACCACGGATTCACAACCTCCCAGCGTGGCCTCAAAATCCATTAGGAATGTTATAATTATTATTACTTGTTTAAAGGTGTTGATTAAATTCTTTCGGTATAATTTGAATTCATATTATATTAAATAATGTTATATTGAATTTTTATTAATTTTTAGTATGAATACATGATTTATCTATAGAAAACCATTAGGGTTAATAATACTTTTTATGTTAAGGGAATTATTTTTATTTGGGATGATGGCTTTACATAATTATTGAAAATAATATGTCCAATATAGATAAATATTGTTGTAGAAATTTATTTTGGTGACTACAAAATTTAATTTATTTTCTAATAATGGTTAATTTATTTTTATGTCCATTAATGATTATTATAAAAACAATTGGGATATTATGTCATGTTATTTTTGGATAAATGAAACATTTTATTCTGGAGGTAATGTATTACACATTAATAATGTTCATCATATATTGATTTTATGTAACTTCATGGATTTTGGGTAATATTAATATGAATATAAATCTTAAAGAAACATGATTTAAACTAATAGAGTTATAGTTTTAGAAAATAATTTCAAAATTAATCTTAATTTACCATGGGTTCGGATAATGTATATTAAGGATGTTTTTTGTATTATAGATTTAATTTACTATAATAATGTTTTATATAAACATATCAACAAATGATTTAGTATTTGAATGAGTATGTGATCATGAAAAAATGAATATTAATGTTATGTCTCTAAAAGCTCTTATTACTAACTAAGGAGTCATATTTGAGACAACTAGGTCTGACAAATTAAAATATTTTAAGATATATATTATTAGGGAAATTATTTCTTTCATAATTAGTCATTGATATTAATGTTAAATTCTCATTAGAAATTAATCATCTGATCAATATTTTGATAAATTTGTTGTAATATTTATTAAATGATGTGAATAACTAAAATCATGAAATTATTGTGAAATTAACTAGTATATAAAATAAAAACATGATATAATATTGAAAAGAATAATTGTTTTGGAGGATGTTGAGTGACAGAGATGATTTCTATGAAAATAGGGATTTCTTACATTTATATTATAGGATTCATAATCATTTATTGAATCATTTCATTATTATTTCTAAAAATACATCAAGGATTATTTCCATGAGTCATATTAAAGTAATAAATATGATATGGATATTACATAAATGACTTGTGGGAGATTCCAAAATTAATTATCAAATAAGTATCAATTGGAAATCGTTTGTGGAAGTGTCTCTGATTATATTTTTAATGTATTACCATAATCAGGTTTCTAAGACAAAAAAGTATGATAGTTTAATATCAATGGTGCATGATCCCTAATCTCTTCAAAAAAAGGATTGATATATGAAATATTTATCTTATTGGATATTTGACATACACGATGGGAGATCTTACCTTGTCAAATTAGCATAAAAAATTATAGTAAAGTTCATTCCTAGAGTATTAATAATTAGAAACATATTATAAATGGAAATTGATATTACCTCAACATTCATTGAATTAATGAATAATTAAGTCACTATTGAGGATTGGAAATATATATCTAAAATACAGTTTTTAAAAATCATAAATGATATTATAACTATAATACTTTAAACATTATTAATTTTATCATATGAACTAGGTTATACTTTATGGCTTGATTTGGGTATATGGGTATCCAAAAATACTCAATGATATTGATTACTATGTAAGTATACCTTTTAAATTTAATCAATGTACCATTAATAGATAAATTGTATTCTATGATAGATACATTATAGAGAAAAATTTTGAAACAATTTTAATTTATATAATTTATCTCAATTCACATTATCTGAAAAATAATGTCAATTATTAGTGAAAAATCACACCACCATTATTTTATTTGTAAAATTATGGTACATTCCATTGTTAATTAAAGGATAGTTCAAAAATATATCATATAATTTTTGAATTTCTTAGTATGCAATGTGTAAAAAAATATGAAAGGATCATACACATTATTGTTGATTAATTTATACCCTTCAAAAAAAATTAATTCTAATAACTGGTTGAATGTCCTTCAATTTAGTGCATTGAATTTAAAAAATGAAATCATGTGTTCTTGTTCAAATCATAATCAATATGAGGAAACAATGATTAATAATAACTAATTTACATAATATAAAACATGTATAATTTTAATAATATAATTTTTTTGTACTCAATTCTTCTTTGTTGAATAATGATCTCATCGTTTCTATTAAATTATCCCATGATATCAATGATGTGATTGGAAATATAAACAATGAAATGCTTTCATTAGAGCATATTAAAAATAAATACGAAATAATTCCATTTTAATTTCTCACCATAGAAATAATGACATTTATCTTCATTCTATCGAGACTACTATGAAATTTTGGGTTTTTTCACATGAATATATTTATACCACAAATATTCATGGTGATAATGGTTATAATATGAATATATTTGATTTTAATTAGGGCTCATCGAAATTAAAAAGTGTTTTTTCATAGTAATAATATTCTTGAAAATTTTTGGAAATTAAAAATGATCCTATTACACTAGAGGATGATGATTATTCACCAAAGGATCTAAAGACTTATTCAACAACTGATCAATTCATCATTTTTTGAATATAATCCATATACAAAAAAAGTTTGGAACAATAGAAATAGTCATTTTTATAGTTTTTGAATCAATCTGATAATGATATCCTGGTTCATTATGTGTGATATTTTATAGGAATCTGATTATCGTCCTAGATGAATAAATGACGTGGTGCCGGAAAATGGTGTTTTAACCTCAAAAAATAAAAATGAGGATTTTTATGACAATATTTGGGTCTATAAAAACAAAAAATTAGATAATTTTGAGTTATATAAATAGATATGGGATTTCTCCTCTATTATCGCTTCATTAAAAAAATGTTTTCAGCTTCTAGACTCAAATTGTTCCTCTTAAGAGGTCCAAAATACTTGTGCAATAGCTTAATTGAATATGTAGGTGCTATCCAATATTAATTGTTCTGATCATATAGTAAAATATTTAATTAAATTCAAACAATATCTTAATATTTTTCATTTATATATGATTTTAATTGGTATTAATATCCAAGGGATTAATTTTAAGATGTTAATTTTCTAACTAGTATGATCACTAGTATATATATACTACATGGGTATTTTTAATAAATTTATAACCCTAACGACAGGTTGCATATTTTTAAATGTTAAATATCATCAAGGGAATAAAAGGTTTTAATGTACTGGGAACGACATATAACATAAGCCTTGTTTTTGACACGAATAAATTGCCAAAAAAATTCCTCAAACAATGGTTTCTAGAAAACCTGATATAGAATTTTTGTATGATAATGCACATGATGTTTAGGAATGTGTATCTTCTTCCCCTATAGAATGAATAAAATTTAATGATCACCATATCCTAGACAATCTTATTTCATGATATATAAATCCACTATTCACTTTTAGATTTAAGAATTCATAGATTCTTCATCATTAATATAGTGTGTTGGTTCAGTATATATATTGATCATCTCATTACATTGATGATCTTTTTGGATTGTATCATATTGATTAAAAAAATGTTAGTAAAATGAATTAATGAAGAAGGGATATATTCATATCTAATTATAATCATATTTGAAATTGTGAATCCTCCAATAAAATTATGTATATGGATAATAATTTTACAAACATAAAATGTGGTTTTTTCAACTAAATTTTGATCTCCCTTTTAATATAATAACCATTAATATAATAAGAGAATAATTCAAATAGAATATTTTAATTAAAATTATCTTATGGATTTTTATAGAAACATTATTTTCATAAAATTTCTTTAAATAGACGCAAATTTTAGTAGACCTATATACATTTTTATGGATGGTGAGTAGTTTTATTAAAATAGGAAGTCACTTACTGATCATGAAACATAATACATGGTGAACCTCTTTATGGACCCCACAACCAAATATGATTTGTTATACGGTATCATTCCCATTAGGTTTAATCAGGACTATAATGTTAATCTTACATAAAATCATCTTTACTAGGATATCAAGGGTGTAGTATTTTTCCATAAAGAATTAAACTCTCATTCTATGATTTTATTAACCAATTTATTACTCAAAAACATTTAGGTGATATTATAATATGATTTCAATAGGAATTTCATTCATTTCATTAAAAGTGTTCCTCTTTCTCAAGGATTCATTTCACAATTTCTTTCCCTTATTCTAAAATAGGAAAATTAAAATTAAATTCACCTCTTCAATATAAGTACGTTTCTCTTACAAATAAATTAAATTATTTATAATATTATTACTAATATGGTTTCTAAATTTTCAAATAATCATTTATTCTCAAAAACGTTTTTCTCTATTGAAGGAATCACTATTCAAGACACCCTCATTATTTTATATGAATTTGTCAATATAATTAGGAAAACCACCAAGTGAGGTAATATTTCATTAAAAAATATTGTTATAAATGACTATTAAATAATGTATTTTTAATTCATGTGAAATTTTTAATCAAAATGTGAATTTTATGAAACATAATTTTACTGGGTTAAAAACCAACCATGTTCATCAAATATTTTTTTGAAAATAAATGCCTCTCTCAAAAAATTCCTAACATGTTCGTGATATTCAATACATATTTATTCTCATTAATCCATTTCATTATCAATTGAAATGAATTATCTATTAACACATTTTATTAACATGGTATATAATTAAAACAAAAATCATATCTGACCATACTGAGGTTTATCATAACCATAATACTTATTGTATTTAGATTGATTAATCATTATTACTCTAGAATACAATAAGACATAAACAATATAAAATATTCATACATTCATTATGAATGTGTCTTGGGTAAAAAAATTAGTTTGAATAAATTACTTTGGTTTTTTGTGATTAATATTTCTACAGGATTAATGTTGGTAGCATCTGTGACTTCGGTATCAGAGAAATTATTTTTCCTTTAAGGTACCTTGTTGTTTAAATGTTTTTGTAAGGAATCAACCATTTCATATTAATCTATTTTCATTTCAGATTAGATAATAACTGGACTATTGGAAGAGAAAAAAAATATTGATTGGTGGAAGGGTCTATCCGGTGAAATCTTTTATTATTTTAATTTTTTATCTATTCAAGCTTAAAAAATAGATTTCATTCCTGAGTATTATAGTTTTTATTACTATAAATCGCATTATATGTAATGTTTTTATCCTTAATATAAGGCTTATAATGATTCATTGGAAAAAAAATTAATATTCTTTTCTCTCATATATAATTGAATTAGAAAAATTCTATTTTTAATAAATCTATGTCGGAAAATATTAAGTAGTGGTTTATTTGTGATAAATATGATACAATTTATTTTATCAGATCTATATTTTTATGAAACATCATGTATGTAAATATGAAATATTTGGATTTTCTATCTCATATTCCCTTAAATCACCCCTTTTTTAATTATTATCTATCACATTTTCCATTCAGTAGAAAATATTCTCTTAAATTGTGTTTAAATTGTTTTATATATATACCCTTATTGATCTTTTTAATTCTATTGGACGAATTTTGTACCATACTATTACAATATATTTTCCAAAGGGTGTTACTCATGATATGATTCTTGGCGATAGAAAAAGTGTGTTTCAAACGAATTATTTCATTAACTAAGATGATATGATGATCCATATACTAGTATCTAATAGGATTCTTACCTCTAAAATGTAAAACTCGAATGAAATTGATTAGAATGTACATGGATAGAAGGGATTGATAAATAAAATCTAGAATAATCAATTCAAATTTATGTTTTAATAGAGAATTATTTTCTTTATTCATCTTATTGATTTTTATTTTCAATCATTAACCATCACTTACATTCCAAATGTACCCTATCCCACAAAATGTTGGAGGATTTTAATCACATTCTCTTATGTTTTTCTACTAATTCAGCACTATAACATGTTTTTTTATTTTTTTTGAATTCCAAAGTCCTCTGACTACATATTTTCAATAACTTTTTAATGCATATATTTTTATTCATCTATCTATATATTTTTATTTAATTTATCTAATGTCCAATATTAAATTCATTGGTGAAATATATAACGACCAAAATAATGATAAAAAAGAACATACTACTTTCAATAATTAATGTTCTCTCATATTGATTATGGTTGTAGAGATCACTTCCAAAAACCTTCAAAATTTTCATTGTAGTAATTATATACATAACATTAATATTATTAAGAAACATATCATTGAATTTAATTTATGTCCACATGATTTAACATTTTATGTTATATATAATTCCCCATATATTGAACAGATCAAATTTTAGTTGTAATTGTAATTAAGATGGAATCAAGGAACATTGTGCTGTTGAGTAGTCATTAAGAATCATAATGGTGATTTCATGGGATGTATTTATAGATTATGTGGATTAACATCATCCCTTGATACTGAAATTCGAGGCATGATTAAAACATTTGAAATGGAATATCTTGAATCATAGAATAATAATTTGGGAGTTTAATTATCTATTATAATAATTCAAGGTATCAAAACCATTCAATCTCATCATTCAAGAAAATATGAATTTTAGATGAAAAAAAAACATTGAATTCCTCTAATCCAGGAACTATATCATCACACATGGATACTGTGAAACCTGTATCTACAAGGATAGAATTGTGAACATTGTGGTGATTTGTGTTTTTCTCCATGTGTCCAATGACTAACCATGTAACACCCCAAGATTCCACGGTACGCGTTCTTTGAATAATATAGTAGTGTGTGTTGTACACAACTTTGAGTTCTAACACACACCACAACTAATCAAACTAGCCGTTATGAATAGTAATACCCACAATTTGAAATTTTATTAATTTTATATTTCAAAATGGACTTCATTTTTGGATTCAGAAAATCGAAATTAGCTTAGGGTGATGTTTTGGGAATTTTTCTAAAAACATTCAACTTTTGATGAATCGTGAAAAAATTCAAAGTTTAATTTAAAAATGATTTTTTATTTAAATAATTAATTATTTTATTTAAATTTATTATAGGTAAAAATAGATACATAAAACCTATATAAGTTCAATGTAATTCATTGGAGTTAGTTTGTAATAAATTTACATATATACCAATTTTATTGAACTTTTCACCGTTTTTTCCACATCTCCTAGGAGAATTTGGAAATTCACATACAAATTTTTTTACCACTTCTGTGAGTGGAATTTCGAAAATTCGAGTGACACAGTTAATATCAAGGAGTAAAATATTGTTTAATAAGATAAAACTTTTTTTTGGTGAATAATAACTTTTTACTTTTATTTACCACAGTTAAAAGTAAATAGGGTAATTAAGGGTAAAAATGATATTAATATTACCCTAACACGTGTCCTGATTCTATTGGCTAAGAATAATTCGACAAAAAACAACCTTAGGAATAAAATATGAACCACATTGGTCCACATGGATTTGATTAGGATATTTATTATTATTTAATTCAAAAAAGAGTTAAAAGAGTTAAAATAAATGTTTAGTAACTAAAACATTTTTAATATAGGGTTATTCATAAGATAAATTCGATTATATATATTCATTAGAAATATACGAATATTTCCTACATAATGGTATTTTATTTTTAATTTTTATACATTATATAACTTAATTTTTTATGACACAATAGTGATGCAGTAATTACCAAATTAAAGAAATATTAAAATAATTTTATTTATAAATATCAAAATAAATGTAATTTGAGGCTTCTTATGAATTCCACTAATTCTATAAGTTAATATGACATATTATAATTGTTTATATAAATTTTATTTTAAGTAATAATGCTGTTATGAAATTATCAAAAACAAAATACCCAATAGTGTCAAAATTGACAAAAAATAGTTTTTAAAACAAATGTTATATTATTTATTGATATTCTAGACCTAAAAATCTATGTCTTAGCCAAAGTACTTATATCATGATAGGTGTATCATTAATGGCCCACTTTGGGTCGCTTTGAAGTATATAGTAATTTTATTAACCATATAATTTAAAAATATAAAGTGACATGGTAAATGTCAAACTATTTAACTAAGAGTTAAATTTAAAAGATAAGGTTAATATAGTGACCCAAACCTGTCTAAAATCTATTGGTTGAATTTATTTCGACTCATCCCAACCTTAAACATTAAATAATCCTCTTTGGATCCATTATAAAACGAATATGTATTTATTATAAAATAATATTTATAGCTTTTCCAATGGTGCCCCTCACCCCTCTTATAAAAGGTTACTCCACCATCTCTCTAATTTACTCCTTCAAATCATTTTGGCTCGGACAACCCCTTCCCAAATATTCTCTAAACTTCCCTAACATAGACCTTGAGGCCTTATTTTGATCACAATTCCAACCTAAAGAGCCCTTTTGATCAAATCCAAAGGAAGAACCCAATTAAGAGGTAATGTTTTCACCACCCACTTTCAAGTTCCTTTCTTCTTCAAATTATTCTTTCTTTGTTATTCCCATTCTAAAATAATAACTCCAGTATCTTTTATATACTGTGATGTTATTATAAATATGCTACAACCATATTCTGTATTCTATCCGTCCTTTGAATGACATGTCACTATACATGCATACATATGACTTACCGTCTCCACGTCGTGGTGTAATTGTTATTCTAAACATAATTATTTGGACGGGTATAATAATGATGTTTAAGTAATTTAAATAATAATTATAACATGATAATGATTCTGTATATATTATATACTATCCAATTATATATTATTTTAATATCAAAATAATGATATTGTCACTTGTGCGTACGTATGGATTTCCGTCTCCACGAACGCGATGAGATTATTCCCCCATCAAATCCATTCAAGGATAAATTTCCGTTGATGATAAAAAATAATATTTAGAGACATTATATCATTTTGGATATGAATTATATACATACCATCCATAACAAATACGGCTCACATAATAGTGAATATAAAAGAAAATGAATTTGTTAACACCCGAAACAATGATAATACTAAGATATTATTAACAATCAATGTTTAAAGATGATATATGATATAATATTAATGTATATGAGTTTTTTATAATTTAATTAAAATTATTTTACCATTATACAGGAGGTTAACCTTCCCTCAACCAAGGAAATGTACAAGGTAAGTGTTTATTTCACAATCTCTTCATTATCTGACGTCGTTTATACGTAATTATCTACTGGGACCTCTTTATCATCCACATCAATGTTTCTTAAAAATGTATTTCAAATAATTCTTACTATTTTATAGACTATTGGTTAAAGAAATTTATACCCTTGTTGACTTTTTATAAGATTTTTATAATGGAATCTTTCTATCGATTTCCAAACGAGGTCCTTTTAACCTTTTCGACAGAATTAAGGTAAGAATGTCTTTTTTAACTTACATGGTGGGTGCGGCTATTTTCCGCCATTATAAAATAGTTGAAGATTCACTTACAAGCTTATAAGAATATTTTCAAAGTAAATGTTTTTTTTATAATTATGTGACTTTTAAATGATTTCAAAAAAGAGATATTTCTCTCATATAGTTTTGATTTCATCTATGTCAACATCCTTTGATGGATTTTAAGCTTATTTGAAGTTTATTTATTATGATACAAAACATCCATATTGTATTGAAGGATTTTTGATATGTTTGACTGTGGATGTTTTATTTTTATACCATTCATGGTTTATAGATAAAGTATTGATATTTTCTATGCTAGTTTAAAGACGAATGTTTATGTTATGTTTAAACCTATTCATATGAGGTGTGCATTGGACTTAATAAGTGACAGGTGGAGCCCACTATAGCTCCTCGATGCATCGGTAGGTCTCATGAGACAAAATAGTGTCTTGGAACAAGGCCATGAAAAAAATCTTATCTGTAGTCTTGGCACAAGGCGTTGAATATATGGTTATGGTAGTCTGGGATTATGTATTCCTTCATTATGAAAGTGGTTATTGATATAACATGTGATTATTCAACTAGTAGAATATCCATGTGAATATAGAAATGGAATTATTTCATTTTATCTTAGCCATATTATGTTTAATTTCATGTTTAAAAGGATTTTTTTTTAGTTATACATTGCATTAAATTTTTATTCATATTTATGAAAGTTCCGGCTATATTATTATCCTTACTAGCCCATTGAGCTCACCCTTTTCAATGTTTTATTTTTTCCAGGATGTGAAGAAGTATTTTATGAATGACCTAAAGGGATGGTAGAAGGGGATATGAGTGTGGAGATAAGATGTTTTTGTAGTTTTCAATTTATGATATAATGTAAACATTATGAATGTACCTAGTTATTCCAAGGATACTAAACTAATGGATATTTCGAGACATGCCCTTTTGTGATCATGCCAATATTATGTAATAATGCACTAACTCTAGGTAACTGGGGTCAGGGTGTTACAGTTGGTATCTGAGGAAGTTTAGAACAATCCTTGGAAACTAGATTTAGATATACTCTGATTAGAGCACATAGAACTAAGATGGACTTTGAGTATTTGTAAAGAAGAACATCCTAGTATTTTGGTATTGTAGAGATTTTGTGAGTTTTCGGAGAAATACATCCCTATTAGGATACGAACAGGTAGAAGCGGCTCTGGCACAGATGTACCTAAGGGTAGAACCGAAAAACCCTACTTTGAGATAGAATCGAATGGTAATTGTTGCACAACAATGGACCTTGCTGCACTCTTGGTTATGACACTCCCGGGCGATATGCATAGGATAATTCTCATTTTCGTTACAAATCAATATGAAGGGTTTATGAGTATATACTTCCTCAATGAAAAAATTTTATTTATGATTATGGATTATATCCATAAATAGATCAATTTATGTTATGTGTTTTACAAATATGGATTTATGTATTTCGATTCATAAACTAATCTAGTGTATGCCTTTATTTAGAAATGGTGCCTAGTGGAATAAATGGAAACCGTATCAATTCACACACTCCATGTAGGGATTTCCCTCCTATTCAAGATAATTATAGTGGATCTGGTGATGCAACTGGTGTTGATCATCTAATCACCATACTCGGACAACTCGCTTAGGTTATGAACAATAACCTTACCCATATGGAGCACACGGATCCGTAAAATGGAGGATCAATGTTAGATCACCTCATGAGGAAACAACCAAAAACATTCAATTGGAGTATAAATCAATTGGTAGCTTTGAAATGGATAATTTAACTATAGAAAATATTTTAGGCTTTGGGGAGTAATGAAAGGGAAAAGGTTATCAAGGCAGTTTACCGCCTCACTGGAGATGTTGATCAATGGTGGTCATTGATTCAAAACATGAATGAAGATGATGAAGTATAAAATATGGAATGGAGGGAGTTCAATGATCTGTTTTTAGAAAAATACTTTCCTTGTGACCATCGAGAAGATATGGAAAGCTAATTTCTATGTCTGAGACAAAAGGAGGATGAGAATGTCACCATGTATGATGCTAACTTTACAAGGTTAGAAAGGTATGCTACAGATTATATATGTAACTCATGAAGTAAGATTGATTGTGTCTTTAATGGGTTAAAACCATTTCTCCATCGAGCATTGGTCTCACAATCCTTCTCGTCACATGATGATATCGTCTCGTGTGCTATCAAGACAGGAAAATAATTCTCTATGAATTATGAATTTAAAGAAAAGTAAGAGAAGAAGAGATATATTGATCACTCTAGAAATGGAAATAAGCAGAAGAAGAGAAATGTTGAATATCCATTCAATATTAAATGTGTGAAGAAACACCCCAGTAATTGCTTGAAGAGAATGGGAGTCTGTTACAAGTGTGGTGAAAAAGGAAACCAAGCTCATGATTGCATGGGAAAGAAAGAAGATACCAATGTTCAATGCTACAACTACAGGGAGATGAGACATTATGCAAATTAATTTCCTAAGTGTCAAGGTAACATACCTCAAATAAGGCCAAGTGATCAAGGACAAGCTTATTCTATCAATACTGATGAGGTAGAATCTCTGAAAAAATGTGGTGGTAGGTAATTTAAGGGTTTACTCATGTTTAGAAAATGCATTATTCGATTATGGATCATCGCATTGTTTCATATATTATGAATTTTCTAAGAAAATTAGATATTTTTAATTCTATTTAACAAGGGATTTTCCAGTTAAAACTCCCAAGGGATGTATCATTGCAACAAAGTTCTGTGGATCTGTTCGCATTAGGGAATATAAATTTTCATTATCTGCAGATATCATCGTCATACATATGATTGAGTTTGATATAATACTATGTATGGATTGGATTTCGGACCTTGATGTGAATATTTATTGCAAGAATAAGGAGGTTACAATTTTTTATGATGATGATAAAGAACACATTATCTTTAGAGAAGAATCGTCACCACCTGATTCTTATCTAGATCCACCGCCAGTTTCTCAACTAAATTCATTTATTGGGGAGGAATAAATGAAATAACTCTAGGTAGGTAAAATAATGTTCAAATATAGGATGTTCCTATTGTGAATTAATATGAAGATGTGTTTCTGGATGATTTACCTAGACATCCTTTAGAACGAGAAATTGAGTTCTGCATTTATTTAATTCCTGGTTTAAGGCCAATATCAAATACCCCTTATAGAATGGCCACTGTGGAATTAGTGGAACTAAAGAAACAACTATAGTAATTGAGTAATAAGGGATTTATTTTCCCTAGTGTTTCTCCATGGGGAGCCCGTGTCCTTTTTGTTAAGAAGAAAGATGGATTTATGAGGTTATGTATCGACTACTAGGAAATCAATGCTATAACAATAATGAAAAAGTATCCCCTACCTCGCATTGATGATTTATTTGACCAAATTCATAGAGCTCAATAATTTCCTAAGATTGAACTTCGATCTGGATACCATCAGTTGTGTGTGAAGAAGGAAGACATTCTGAAGACAACATTTCCAACCTGGTACGGGTATTACGAGTTTACAGTATTGCCTTTTGGGATGACTAATGCACCCTTTGTTTTCCTGGATCTAATGAACATAGTTTGAAAGGAATATATCAATTATTTTGTAGTGTTATTAATTGATGATATCTTAGTATATTCCAAAAGCTATGATGACCTTGAAAATCACTTGCGCATTATCCTAAAGACTCTTAAAAAACATGAATTATATGGGAAGTTTACCAAGTGTGAATTCTGGCTTTAGGAGATTTCTTCTCTAGGACATATTGTCTCTAAGGATGGAATCTATGTTGATCCTTCTATGAAAAGAGAAATCCAAGAATAGCAAGCACCAATTAGTATAACTGAGGTACCCAGTTTTGTTATCTTAGCATGTTATTCTCGGCGTTTCGTCCAAATTTTGCCTGATGCGCTAACCCATTAGGGGAGCTCACACGTAATGGGGTAAAATTTGTTTCGAAAAAAGAATGTGAAGAATTTTTTGAAGAACTGACATGAATATTAGTCAATTCACTTATATTGACAC
Source organism: Viscum album (assembly GCA_963277665.1). Classification (NCBI taxonomy): domain Eukaryota; kingdom Viridiplantae; phylum Streptophyta; class Magnoliopsida; order Santalales; family Viscaceae; genus Viscum; species Viscum album. The sequence goes on from OY728151.1 coordinate 1,532,512,175, forward strand.
TACTATTGGGGAATGATGGATTCGTTATTTATAGTTATGCATCAAAGAAAGGACATGGTTGTGTCGTTATGCAATACGATAAGGTTATTGCCTATGAATCACGACAGCTAAAAATTCATGAGAAAAACAATCCAACTCGTGATCTTGAGTTAGCTTCTATAATAATTGCTTTGAATATATGGAGACACTATCTCTATGGTAAAAAATGTGAGATTTATACTGATCAAAAGAGTTTAAAGTATATTTTCTCACAAAAATAACTCAACATGAGGCAAAGGCGATGGCATGAACTACTCAAGAATTACTATTTCACGATACACTACCACCCGAGGAAGGCAAATAAGGTGTCATATGCTTTGATTAGAAATGATCAAGGAGTTTTGAACATGATGAGAATTGAAAGGGATCCTATATTCATGGATCTGGTGAATATGGATATGGGAATTACGATGGAAGTTGAAACTTCAATTCTTTTTCAAATGGTTTCCAAACCAACATTACTAGAAAGGATTAAGAGTTCTCAGACCGATGATGATGAATTTAAAAATATGATTAAAGCTGTGAATGATGGGAGATTGAGAGACATTTTGTATGAAGATGGAATTTTTAAATTTGGGAAGATACATTATGTTCCCGATATACCTGATCTGAAAAGGGAATTATTAGATGATACGCATAGTTCCAATTTATCTATACACCCTAAGAGCACCAAAATGTACAGAGATTTGATGCAAAATATTTGGTGGGAGAACATGAAGAGGGAGATTGCTGATTTTGTGTCAAGATTCATGGTTTATCAACAAGTGAAAGCTGGAAGGCAAAAACCTGGAGAAGCCATGCAACCTCTTCCCATACTAGAGTGGAAATGAGACAACATTACGATGGACTTTTTCATGGGGCTACTAAAGACTCCTAGAAGGAATGATGCAATATGGGTTATTGTTGATCGTCTTATGAAGTCAGCACATTTTCATACTATAAGAGAAGATCTACCACTAGAACCTCTAGAATGACTATATATTAATGATGTTGTGAGGCTTCCTAAAGTACCCCTATCGATTGTTTCTGATCATGATCCACGTTTTACTTCATTATTCTGGAAGAGTCTTCAGAAGGCCTTGAATACTGAACATCGTTTCAGCACTGCCTACCACCCTCAATCTGATGGACAATCAAAAAGTACTATTCAATCCTTAAAAAACATTATGAGTTCATGCTCACATGACATTCAGGGTATGTGGAATCATTAATTACCTCTTGTGGAATTTTCCTATATAAATTGCTTCCATTCAAGTAATCGGTTGGCACCATATGAAGCGTTGTACAGAAAGAGATGTTGCACACCAACCTGTTGGGATGACGTTGGGGAAATAAAACTTGTAGGCCCAGAACAGGTGGAGTAAAATATGGAAAAGGTGAAGGTAATCCAAAACCACCACAAAGAAGCTAAAAATAGGCAGAAGAGCTATGCCGATAATCAAAGGAAGGATTTGGAATTTTAGGTAGGAGATCATGTTTTCTTTAAGGTATCTCCATGGAATGGAGTTATACGTTTCAGTAAGAAAGGTAAATTGAGTCCTAGGTACATCGGAACTTTCAAAATTCTAGAATGAATTTGTATTGTAGCTTACTGTTTGGCAATGCCGCCAAATCTCTCCAAACTTCATGAGGTGTTCCACGTATCACTGCTGAGAAAATACAAGCCTGACCCAACACATATACTCACCTATGAGGAATTAGAACTTGAACATATTGTTTCATATTGTGGAGTTCCCATTAGGATTCTTGATACATGGGAACAAGTGCTGAGAAACCGAATGACTCATCTGGAAAAAGTTCTATGGAGAAACCATAAAATGGAAGAGGCAACGTGGGAACCCGAGAAACATTTGATGAAGAATCACTCGAGTCTTTTCATATGGTAGTATTCTTGAAATTTTGAGGGCAAAATTATTTGAAGGAGGGGAAAATGTAACACCCTATGCTTTTATGGTATGCTTCTCTTTTAATAATACAGTAGCATGTGTTGTACGCAACATTGAGTTCTTATACACACCACAACCCATCAAACTAGCTGTTATGAATAGTAATACCCACATTTTGAAATTTTATAAATTTTATCTTTCAAAATGGACTTCATTTTTGGATTTGGGATATTGAAATTAGCTTACGGTGAATTTTTTGTATTTATTTGAAAACATTCAATTTTTGATGAATAGTGAAAAAACACTAAGTTATAGTTTAAAACCAAATTTTTATTTGAATAATTATTTGTTATATTTATATTTATTTTAGGTCAAAATAGATTTGTAATACTTATATTTCTTAAATTTAATTCTTTGGAGTCGGTTTATAAAAATTTTAGATATATAAAAATTTTATTGTACTTTTCACCGTCTTTTACCCATCTCCTAGGAGAATTTTGAAATTTACATAAAACACAATTTTACCACTTTTGTGAGTGAAATATTGAAAATCAGAGAGACATGGATAATATAGACGAATAAAATGTTGTTCAATAAGATTAAAATAATTTTAGGTTAATTGTAACTTTTACTTTTATTTACAACATTTAAAAGTAAATAAGGCAATTAAGGGTACAAATGATATTAATATTACCCTTACACATGCCCTAATTCTATTAGATATGCATAATTCGATAGAAAACAACCCTAGTAATAAAATATGATCCTCTTTGGTCTACTTGGATTATATTAGCACATTTATTATTATTTAATTCAAAGAAGAGTTAAAATAGTTAAAATCAATGTTTAGTAACAAAATAATTTTTAATATAGGGTTATACATAAGATAAATTCGATTATAAATTTTTATAAGAAATATAACAATATTTCCTACATAATTATATTTTATTTATAATTTTTAGACATTAAATAATTTAATTTATTTATGACACAATGGTGATGGAGTAATTACCTAATTAATGAAATATTAAAATAATTGATATTATAAATATCGAAATAAATGTAATTTGAGAACTTTTATGAATTCCAATAATTCTCTAGGTTAATATGACATATCAGGATTAGTTATATTAATTTTATTCTAAGTAATAATGCGGTTAGGAAATTATCACAAACAATATACCCAATAGTGTCAAAATTGACATAAAAGAGTTTTTAAAACAAATATTATATTATTAATTGATATTCTATTCCTAAAAATATAATGTTTTTTCAAGGAACTTATATCATGATATCTGTATCATTATTGGACCACTTGGGGTCACTTGGAATTATATAATATGATTATTCAACATATAATATAAAAATACAATGTGACATGGTAAATGTCAAACTATTTGACTAAGAGTTATATATAAATGATAAGGTTAATATACTGACCCAAACCTCTCTAAAATATACTGGTTTAAAGGATTTCGAACCATCCCAACCTTAAACTTTAAGCAATCCACTTTAGAGCTATTAGAAACCAAATATGAATTTATTATAAAATAATATTTGTAGTTTTTTCCAAAGGTGCCCCTCACCCCTCTTATAAAATGGCACTCCCGCTTCTCTCTAATTTACACCTTCAAAGCCTTTGGTCATGGCCAAACCCTACCCAAATATTCTATAAACATCCCTCAATTATACTTAGAGGCCTTAGTTTTATCAGAACGCTAGCCTAAAGATCCCTTTTGATCAAATCAAAAGGAAGAACCCGATTAAGAGATGTTGTTTTCACCACCCACTTTCAAGTTCCTTTCTTCTTCAACTTCTTCATTCATTGTTATTCCCATTATAAAATAATAAATCCAATGTATTCTATATACATTGATGTTATTATAAATATGGTAAAACCATATTCAGTATTCTATCAATCCTTTTAATGAAATGTCACCATACGTGCGTATGTACGGCTTACCGTCACCACATCATGGTGTAATTGTTATTCAAAACATTATTATTTGGATGGGTATAATATCGATGTGTGATTCATGTAAATAGTAAATATAACATGATAATGATTTTTTATATATGATATACCATCAAATTATATATTATTTTAATATCAAAAGTATGATATTGTCGCTCGTGCGTATGTACGGATTACCGTCTCCACGAACGCGATGAGATCCATTCCCCATCGAATCTATTAAAGAATAAATTTCATTTGATGATTACAAATAATTATTTGAGACATGATATCATTCTAGATATGAATAATATACGTCCCATACATAACAAATATTTCTCACATAACAAATAATATAAAGTAAAATGAATCTGTTAACACCCAAAACGATGATAATACTAAGATATTATTAAAAATAAATGATTAAAGATCATATATGATATTATATTAATGTATATGATTATTTTATAATCTAATAACAGTTATTTCACAATTATAAAGGAGGGTAACCTACCCTCAACCAAGGAAATGTACAGGGTAAGGGTTTATTTCACAATCTCTTCTTTATCTGAGGTTATTTATACGTAATTATCTACTGGGACCTCTTTATCTTCCACATCCATGATTCTTAAAAGAGTATTTCAATTAATTTTTACTATTTTAAAGACTAGGGGTTAAATTCATTTATAACCTTTTTGTCTTTTTATAAGAAGTTTGTAAAGGAATATTTCTGTCATTTTCCTGAAAAGTTTCTTTTAACCTTTTCAAAAAAATTAAGGTAAGAATGACTTTTTTAACTTATACGGCAGGTGCAGAAATTTTCTGCCGTAATAAAATCATCAAAGCTTCCTTTACAAGCTTGTAAGAATATTTTCAATGTAAATTTTTTCATTTTATAATTATGAAACTTTTAAATGATTTCAAAAAAGATATATTTTTCTCAAATAGTTTTGATTTCGTCTATGTCAACATCCTTTGATGGATTTTAAACTCATTTGATGTTTATTTATTATGATACAAAACATCCATATTGTATTGATGATTTTGTGATATGTTTTACTTTGGATGTGTTATTTTTATACCATTCGTGGTTTATGGAGAAAGTAATGACATTTCATATGCTATTTTTAACACGGATGTTTATGTTATGTTTAAACTTGTTCATATAAGAAATGAGTTGGACTTAATAAGTGACGGGTGGAGCCCACTATAGCTCCTTGACGCATCGATAGGTCTCATTAGACAATCTAGTGTCTTGGAAAAAGGCCTTGACAAAATGTTATATGTAGTCTTGGAACAAGGCATTGACTATGTGGTTAAGATAGTCTGGCATTATGCATTATTTAATTATCAATGTGGTTATTGATATTGCATGTGATTATTCGACTATTAGAATATTCAATTGAATAACTAAATGGAATTATTTCATTTTATCTTTTCCATATTATGCTGAAGTTCAAGTTTAAAATTATTTTGTTTTAGTTATACATTGCCTTAAATTTTTATGCTTATTTATGATAGTTTCCTCTATATTGTTATCCTTACTGGGAATTTGATCTCACCCCTTTCAATGTTTTATTTTTCTCAGGATGTGAAGAATAATTTTATGAATGACCTGTAGGGATGGTATAATGGGATATGAGTGTGGAGAGAAGATGTCGTAGATTTCACTTTATGATGTAATGTAAACTTTATTAATGTATATAGTTATTCCAAGGTTACTAAACTAATCGGTCTTTCGAGATTTGATCTTTTGTTATCATTCCAATATTATGTAATAATGAACCAACTTCGGGTAACTGGGGTCGGGGCATTAGAAACGATATGATATTATTCTATTTTTTCAATGTTTTTTGGTATAAGACCTTACATTAGACCCATATATTATTATTATAATTTTCATTAAAATTTTGAGTGGAATACCAGGAAATATATATTATTTTTTCAATGAAAACATGAATTTTGTTTATTAATACACCCTTAATTAAATATTTTTAGTATACTATTCTACATGCCACACCCTACTATTTCTCACCTTTATAAAATTGACAAGGTGTATGAGTCGAGCGATGCTCGATCTTGACAAAATTTATCAAAATAATTACACTGTAACATTTCTACCAGAATTTCATAACCACTACTAAATGTAACCACACATATCCAGTAATGAAAAGTTTGAAAAAAATCTCTGGTGATGAAATACCATATTGAGAATGTCTATAAAAATTACCACATTGATAGAGAATTTGAAACATGATTGGATTCATTGTACACTTGGGTGACATATATTTTATTTTTTATAGTAAAATGTTGTCATTAAATCCAACATGGAGTACTCACCACATGACACATTAGGATCATGTCTTTACAATGTTCACAAAAGTGGTCGAGTATGATTCCATACAAATACATCTGTAGTTTTTTTGTATTGCATATTCAATGGCCTTAATGATTTCCCACAATTCTGTATGAATAGAAGAAGTAATGAAAATCTAGTGTTAGAGTAAGACTTCGAGAAGACCAATATTCATACAGAATATGCCCCACATCCTAATGGACATGGTGTACCTTACACCACCCCATTGACATTCATCATTATCCATGAAAAAAATCGTGGTATCTATGTAATTTACATGAGAACAATTACATTATTTATCCTTCCGACAACATGATTATTTTATAAAATATCATGATCATAGATAGAATTATTTATTGGACCTTATTGGACATTTGATTCATCTGAAACATCCCTATAGATATAAATGATATTGTCATGCAGAAATCATGTTTGATTATTGAAATAAATACCATAATTTCTCTCCAAATTAATGTAATAAGCGTCGAGACTATTATATAAAACATTCATAGAATCTTTTTTCTATTTTCTGAGTGGCATATGTCCGTCAGGGTGTTTTTAAGGCTACCACGACTTATATTAAATATAAAAACCGATTGAATATACACCCATAATTGACATGGCATTCAAACTTAATTCATAATGTGGTCTATGGTCTCATCTATGAAAAGGAAGAGGAAACACACAAGCATAATCTAGAAGCTGAATCACTACATGAGACCTTATAGAGGCAGCCTATATCTCTAGATACTCAGTAGAGGTAGTAGGATGGCTTGTGGAATAAAAGCATCCCTAAACTATTTGATCCACAATGGGACAACAATTCCATCCCCACATTTTTATATATAGATGAAATTATTATTGAAGTTCCCAACACAATCAGTGATCCACCATAACATATCAAAATAAAATAAATATATTTTTAATGATCCATCAGAAAAAGAAGTGGTATTGTACACTATAGATCATCACTCAGAAGAGAATCATGGATAGGGATATACATTATGCAATTATGAACTATGGAAGAAACAAAATTTTAATTACTCATCTATGGTGTGTTCCAAAAATTCGATGGTTAGTTCCTGCAGAAAATTCATTTTATGAATGTAATAATATGTTTTTAGGAGAATTTAATGGTTTTCAATATTGATGATCTAATATATATATATATATATTATTCACTCTTATGTTTTGTAAATATATTATAGAAATCTTTTATGGAGATTTAATTTGATGTCAATAAATTTTATGTAATCATACTGGGAAGAGACACATTAAATGGACACAAATAATTAATACACAAGCCTCGCATATAAATTGGATTCATAAAGTCCTTCCATGACACCATTATATGATTCTTTTCATGGATATATCCAGTCCACAAAATGTATTTGATCAATTACTTAACTTCTTTTACAAAAAATACGGACCATTTAAATAGGGAATACAATACCACAATTATTTTTAGTAATACACTAATTTAATGGAATATAAATATTAATGAATCTGATACAATATTTTTAAATTTATCATTTTCATATGAACTCTCAATTGGTGTTAAAAAATCCGTTATATAAAAATTTTATTTTTAAAATTATAATTTTTAAGTTATGATATAAAATCTGTATTCCAAAATGTTATTTATATTATATTATCAATATGTATATAATTTTTAATATAATTTCTATATATTTTATAAAAGGATTATTTTTATATGGATTTACATTCATCATTTTATCCTGATATGAAGCAAGTCCAGAGTATTTAATTTAAGACAACTTGATTTTTTTTACATTTAATTGGTACAATATTTTATATTATAACGAAATATTAAGTAATTTAAAATATAAATTTGATTAAGTATACTACAAATTTGGATACATGATGCTAAAACTATCATTTGGTGATTATGTTCAATTTTTCTAAAAAATTTAAATATTTCTAAATTATAATAAAATAATGTTATAATAAATATCAAAAAATTAATGACATTTTCAAGATATATTGAAGTTCAAAATTTTCATTAAACCATTTTTCAATCAAATATGTTTCTAAAGATTAATATAATATATTTTAAAATAAAATAATGAATCTATAAACATATATGTATCATTTTTAATCCTCTGATGTAAAAATTTATAATAGATAACTATATTTTCAATTTTTCCATTAATAATGATTTAAAATGATTCCCTTCAAATTGGGTTGGTTATAAATATAAATGAACATTTTTTCTTAGTGGGAAACCATTAAATATTATGGATATATATTTTATTGTAATGAATAAGTATATATTCAATATAATGTTTATTTTTTTCTAGAAGAGAATTTTATTATGTTGTGTGTACATAAAATGAAGTTATTTTTTATTTCTATATAAATTTTAATTAAAAAAATTATTCTCATATGTATAAGTAGACTCTCAAAATTATTTTATAAGAAAAGTATAATTTATAGTCCTAAAAATATGTTACCCATCCTGGTAAATGATAAAGTAAGTCAAAACATTAAATATATAATTAAGGTTAAAAATATCATAAAAATATCATTAAATTAGTTCATGATGGTATGATTGATTACCCACTTCTTATATTCCTTAATTTTCAATTTTAGATCTCTATGCCTTATATATCACATATCTATTAGAATGTTCATTAACAATTCTAAAAAATGTTACCATTTTAAATGAAAAAGGACCCCCAATATCACTGATTATTTGACCCACTAAATTTATTTCTATATAACTACATTTTATTTTATATTTTATTTTAGTTATGTAATATATATTATATCATGTGGTATAATCAAAATCATGCTTAAATGAACCATGAAATGATATTATCTAGATTAAAAAGTTACAACTAGACATTGGGTTAGAGGGTATCAATAAGAATATCCAAATTATGAAATATATATAGAAATAATTTCCATAATAAAAATAATTAATTTTGTTAGGATATATAATATTCATATAATTTCTGTCACTATGGAAATAATAATAATAACTTTAGTTTATTGTTTTATTATACCTTTCTTCAAAAAGCAAATTTATTAAATTTTTTGAATAGGAATTATAATTAATTTATACAACATTTTTAAATGTTACATTAAAGTATAGTTATTATATTTAATTTCAAAATGTTTTTTTATCGTAGGTTGAAAATTAGATATTTTGAAAAAAAAAAATTCTTTTAGTGAATTGTGATGAAATACTATTTTTTGTAAAACATTCATTTATTTTGAATAAATAGCTATATTTAAAAGACCCATTATATTATAAATTGTATTATAATGTAATATATGTTCCCTTTAATATTATATAATATAATTAAATAATCTTGAATTTTCGTTATCCTTTGTATTGGTATAATATTATTTTTGTTTTCAAAGAAGTAATTTTGAAAAATTAGTTGTCACTTTTTTTTAAAATCATATATTAAAATTTATTTATTTCACTTATATAAATTTGATCATTGATATATATTACATATTTTGTATTTGGAGGATTTAATTTAGAAAATGGTTCAATTTCATTTTTAGTCATAATGAATATTATCCGTGGTAAAATTATATCACTATCATAGTGGGTAAAATAGTTTAGTTAAGGTTAAAAAAATTTGATAATGTCTCAAAATAAAAAAAATTATTATGAATATTTATTTTTATTTTCATAATTATAAAATATAAATCATTAATTTTTGTTTCTTACATTTTGATTTAATTTTACATTTAGAATGAAATTAATGTTAGTTTAGGCTAATAAACATTCAAAATGTAATTTTCATTATTTTTATATCTATTCTATATTTTCACAGATATAAATAAAATATAGTCAAATAAAAATCATTATTTTTAACATTAAAAAAATATTTTAGGGATATTTAGTTATTTTTATTTATTTTAGGAATAAAATTACCTTATATTTTTGTACAATGTAGATATTGTGTTTCTACATATAGTTGAAAAATCAAGGAAATTGGTTTTAAGAAAATTAAAATTAATATATTCTAGATGATTTGTGTATTTATATGGTTTTGATAGGTAATTATAAACTATAATTAATGGAAAATGTTATTAAATTCCAATTTCGTTTTTATCTTTATATCTTTGAATTTGAATTAAATTAATAGTCCACAAAATGAATTTAACGATAATGTTTTCTAAAAATTAATATACTAAGTTATCATAAAATATAAAAATAGAGAAATTGGATAGATTTGACGTGAAATAGTCTAAAATGTCATCCATGGAAAATTTTAGGGTCAATTATCAACTGAAAAGTAAATTTATGACAATAAAGTATAAAAAGTATTTTACCATTAACTAGGGTGAAAACAGTTACATAGGGGTTAAGCAAAAACATAATGATTAAATTGTTACATAAACATGCCTAAAATTTATTTTTTATGTTATTTCAATAATTTTCCATTCTAAATATTATGTTATGACCATTTCTTCATTGATAACCTTATTATGATATATAATAAATTTAAATACTTTTTAAAAATTTCAATAGTGACATTTCCATTACATTAAAACATGACCTCTAATTCTACTAATTCACCATGTTTGATAAATTTATTATGGAAATTCCAAAAATTAATACTATAAAATATTCCTAAATTTAATGTTAGAGAATTTTTTATTCCCACACATCCATCACAATAAAGATTAAGGGGTATGCCAATGGAGAGCACTAAAAAAGGAAATTGTTTGATCTAAACCATTCAATGATTTTTTATTATTATACATTATATAAATTGATTGTATGAATAACCACATGATTAATATACTATTATAATTATAAATACAATTTTTTTCGAAAAATACCTTTTTACATGCTTTACATAAAATTGTAAATGAAATTATCATCCTTGTGTGCATTGGGACAACCGCCTCCGTGTAATTATATGATTTATTTACCATCAAAATCATTCATGGATTATAATTATTATGGATTAAATGTTACTATGTAATATTAATGAACTAATTAGGATTCTGGAATTATAATTTCATTTATTCCTTATAACATTCCCATTAGTTGGGAAATGATAAGGATGCTTCTGGTTTTGATTGTTCTGTGACCTCCTGGAAGTGAATAGGTTTATTTTTCATAAAAAAAATATTAGAATAATTATAATGATAGATTTAAAGAATACATTTGAAATGAATTATATATTAATTATTCTATAAAAGTAAACTATAATATACTATTATTTTATTCAATTAATCAAATATCTTAAAATTTTGTTTCTTGTACTTATGGATTAACGTCTCTACAATGTGATGTAATTCATTTTTATTCACCAAATTATATTAAGAGTTGTGAAATTGAATATAAATTTACCTATTACTTTTATGATTTTTTTAAAAAATAGAGATGATGGAATACTAAACAATGAAGAAGACTAGAACTATTGAATGAAAACATACTTGAAAAATAAAACAATTAACACACAAAATGATAATTATAATGAAATGTTGATAATAAATGTCTGCTAAGATGTTATAGAAATATTATTTATGGTATTATATGTATAAATATGATTTTGGTATATAATTATAATAATATCAAATATTTTGTACCAAAGGATAAAATCACATATAAAGTATAGCAGGCATTAGGTATTGGTTTCTCATCTCATAATTGTTTCTTTGATACAAATTATAAATTAACAACATATTTTTATAATGTGATGTAAATACTACCCCTTTTTTACGTTATATCAAAAATCTATTTATATTAATTGTATTTAAATTTTTTTATTGTTTTAATTTCATGTTTGTTATGATTCAAAAGTTTCCATTTTAGTATGGGTTTATTTCAAAATATCATAATATTTGAGTATTAATTTTCTATTAGTGTATATTGGGTGAATTATACAAATTTTTTATCTTAAATTATATATATTATATTATACTATAGATATTTATATGAAATATATGTTTTCTTTTCATTTTCCACTTGCTATAATAACTAAATAATGAAATAATAGTTTTAAGGAAACAAAAAATTTCTCTTAAATTATGTCATAAATATATTCATAAATTGTCCCTATTTTCATTATAATGTATTCAATAATGTTATTAATATACTTGAGCGATTGGATAAATTAATTTTACCAATGTTTTCATTTTTTTAAAATAATTTAAAAGTATTATTCATTTCATTTTCTGAATGAGGAACCTCTAACAGAAACTGTGAACATAATCTTTTTAATAACATTTACTACATGAAGGGATTTTACCAAACTCTATATGATTATTATACATGAATATTTTCTTATGGGACTATATGGTTCATTTGACTGTAATTTTTTTATATTCTATAAATTTTTTGAATATCAATGACTTTTTTGAAAATAGAAAGGGTATTTTCCAAAAAAGAATTTGTATACTGATGTTTAAGAAGTATTTTAATGTATGACAGCATCCTTTGATAAATATAATTTTTTTCATGGACTTATAAAATAATGATACCAAACATGGTATCACATTGGATATATTATAATCATGGCGTTCTAATTTTGATGGTGGATACATAATTTTATTAGGTACAATAGTTTTTAAATAATGATATTTATATATATTATATGTTGTATTTAACATTCTACATTTTTGTATGATGAATTAAATAGGCATATTATTCAATGGGGGCATCCTCTTATAGCCCCTATGTTTATTTTTAGGTCTCTTAAGACAAACTGTCCTTTTAATATGTTATATTCCTACCCAATTTTTTATGATTTCTTAGATCAAGGACTTAATGGTATGATTATGATTTTTGACATTATGAATTCCATAATTATGTTATAAGTTATTAATTTCAATGTGACTATTGATGATATTATGTCACGCATGGATATATTCCAGATTTATGATTTTTCATATGTTCTATTATATTTTTATTTTTTATATTTCATATAATATGTGATTTATTTACTCTGTAGTAGCTTCTTTTGTACACTTTACCTTAATGAACATCTATTCTAACCCGTTATTATGGTTTCCTTGCCCTCAGAAACCAAGAATGGTTCTATGAATGATTCTAGGGATAGAAAAGGGAAATAATAGTATTCTAACAACAATATATTGTATTTCAAGTTTTTATATGTAATGTGAAAATATTGTATCTGTCTTGTCACAGGACTACTAATATATTTAACCCTTCAGGATGTGATATCATATAACATTTCCTAGAGTTGTAATATTACAACTAGCCATGAGTTACTGATGTCTGGGTATTATAGACTATATTAATGGATTTTAATTAAGAACAATTGGAACATGATTTTTGTAATCAAATATTAGACAACATAACCCTATATTATATTTTTTGGATAAGTATATGTATAATAACTATCCTAAATCATTTGTAATGTATATATTTTGTAGGGTTTTCACAAAATATATCCCAATCTTGATAATGATTTTTGGTGGATGTTGTGGAACATATTCAACTAGGTGTAAAAAATAGAATCAAAAGATATATCATTATCTCAATCATCACTGGAGCACAATGAGTTGGCCTATAATGGTACACATTTCTAGACACTACTTGGGGATACACATAGGTTAATTAAGAAAATATAAGCCTTATAATGAATGATATTATATTAAAAATGGAAACAAATGACATTAAATAGTTATATTGGAATTATATAATGTTTAATGGGTTAAGAAATCAATGATTGAAAATAATTTTAAAGGAATAGAATCCCCTATGTGGTTATATGCAATGAGATTTTATTGGGAGGTATTTATGACTATTAATAAACGTGTAAGGTATGTTTCACCCATATGTTTAACTTCTATTGTAGTGAAAAGTTTATTTGAGTAAGAATACATTTGTATATTTTTTGGAATAGTGTGAAAGTTATTGATATCATTTAGGGTTAACATGATCATTAATTATGCATAAATTATTGTTATTTTAGATAATGATGTTATTATATTTTGGTAACAAATTTTAGTCTTATATACATCCATTAGATATAATTTCGATTTGGTTGTTTTGTTATTAATGCCATTTTTGAGGATTTTCAATATATTTGGAAGATTATATGATTATTTTAGACATACTAATATATGGTATGATATTATTTTATTTTAAAAATAAATGGTGTGTTATCAATGATAATCATATGTCACTTTTCTGTGTTTTATATAATTTATGGAAAATATTAGCATGTTTTGGATATTATATTGATTGTTTAAATGCGATAATAGGTGTTATTAATTATTTTGGGGATAAATTGTAAATTTTATCATGGAAGAATCCTGGGTGAAATTATTCTGAATTTCTTCATTCAGTGTAATCGATAAAATAGTGCTTTTGAATGTTAGTTTCATATGGAATGATTTATGTTTGTTATTAGATGAAATTATTTACTATATTTATATTATTTATTTATGTATTTATTTAAACATTTATTCATATTTTATATTTTCAAAATTAATATTAGCCATTTTTTTGTTTAATTAACAGAAAAAAGTTGAATAATTTTTTATTTTTAGATGTTTTAATATATAGAAAGTAAATTTTAGTGATTTAGGGATAAGAAATTCATTATTTATAAAATATAATATGGTAAGAAGTATAGGAATTAAAAAATTAAAACGTAAATCCAAAAGGAACATTTGGCGCTACAGAAGGAAAATAAAACATCATATAATAAATTTTTCATTTTCTAACATAATGGTAAAAAAATCATCTATAGAAAGAGTATAATTGAACAAAAATGTTACCCATTTCCATATTTTTTGTTCAATTTATGGTATTATTTAACCCTTATGGATGTCTGGTTTTCTATTCATTAAATTATTGATGATGATACCTCCTATAACACTCTTGGATTACAAGGATGTTATTCAACACCTATGTTAAAATATTTTAATGTTCTTCTAATGTTCCCCTTATTCAGGAAGAAAATTATTTTTTATTTTGTGTGACATTACTAATTCTATTTTATCACATGAAATGGATGTTTTATTATCCATTTTGGAAATATGTTTTTTCAAAATAGTTATTTTTTAATGTAAAACATGTTTTCCCATCATGATCATTGTTTCATTTTCCACTACATAAAATTACATTGAAATGAATTAATTATATCATTATTTATCATACCTATGATAAACTATATAGGATGAAATTTTTGTAGTATGGAAGAGTGTACCACACCAAAATTTTAGGATTTTTTATGTACTATATGTGATATCATGTTGCATATGAAACCCCAACATTAAATGAATCATGAAATAATAATATTTTATTATAAATTATACAACCAAATATTTTAGTTAGGAGGTATGAAGAGGAATGATTGAATTATTTAATATATGAAAAAATTATTTCTTTAGTCATAATAATGAATTAATCATATAATTTTAACAATAATCTTATTTTTTTACTTGTTAATTATTGAGAATAAAATATTTTTATTCATTAATGATTCCCCTATTCAAAAATGAGTTTTATTTCCTTTTCTAAGGTAATATTACAATTAATTGTTAACAACATAATATATAGTATTTTAAAATATAAAAATAATTTTTAATATTAGAATTTCAATATATGATTGACTACTTTTTTTATATTCCTCTGAAAAGGATTATTTTTTTTTAGTAGTGAGGAATAAATATTTTTATAAATCTATAATTATTTTTTTATTAAATTATTTAATTTAAAAGCTAGATAAATTTTTCAATTATATCACATAGTAATGTAGGTCCAATTCAATTATATATATTTTAATTCATTTTGATGAAATATATATTATAATTGACTATGGAATGAGTTATTTTTTATTAAAATCATAACATTATAAGAAACAAATTCTCATTGAATTATATGAATTTTTATTAAAATATATTTTTTTTATCATTTTGAAAAATTTTAAACAAAATTTGATTGAACATTTTAAATAACGATGCTTATATTTAGTAGATTCTCCATTTTCGATTTTAGTCATATTGAATAGTAACCAGTTCAATGAATAAATCATCATGGTTATGAGGATATCATGTCAATTACGGATATAAATAAGGAATATGGTCCCAAAATAAACCTAAAATTTTATCCCATGAGGTGATTTGATGGGTTTTAAGGTTCATTATATTGAATAATTTTTACAAATGATTTGACTTAATGCATTGTATTTTTTTCTAATAATATAAATATTATTCTAGTATAATTTAGTTTATTCATAAGCCAGTTCGATGTGAATACATACCATGAGTAGATTTCATGATGGAAGCTTCTTGTAATTGAAAAATCTAGAAATCCAAACCCCAAATCATGATATCTTTTCATAAAACTAGTTTCATGGAAAAAAATTTATGATGTAACTGATTTCTATGTCACTTTTAGTTGACACCTTGTTGGATTATGTAATGAAAGATGAGTTTATGATGTAGATATATTGAAATTTTAATTAATAATAAAAAAATAACTATGAGACCTATGGTTGTAGTCGATATGACCACATCATAGAAGAGACTCCATCAGATCCCTCAATGATGTTCATGGAAGACCGCACCATATTGGTGGCTTGTTAAATTTTAGATAATACGAAAAAATAAAGGACTTATATAACTTAGTGTAGATCAATGTCATAATGAAAAAAAATTGGAATTTAGTGGATCTATAATTTTTACGACCTCAACACCATTTTTTATTATCGTGTCGTAGTCTAGATTTGATTATGGAAGAGTACAATATATTGAATACACCTCACCACATTGGTAATATGGATTGTTTTTTATGGAACTAAATATTTCCTGACCTCCACCCCATAACACGTATTCCACACCAAATTGAAATATATATGTTTTGTTGAAACCACTAAAAACCAATAAGGGACCTATTAATTCCCTAGACCACAATATTGAAGTGGTTTCAAAATTCTTTTCTTTGTAATTGATATAGAATACTAAAATGGTTTCATTTAAAAAATTTATTTTTTATTTAAACCTATTTAAAATATTATTATAAATTCAATTGTCAAAATTATGATTGATATGATCCAAGGGATTC
This sequence comes from Viscum album, assembly GCA_963277665.1. Taxonomy (NCBI): domain Eukaryota; kingdom Viridiplantae; phylum Streptophyta; class Magnoliopsida; order Santalales; family Viscaceae; genus Viscum; species Viscum album. The sequence continues at coordinate 1,532,529,448 of OY728151.1, forward strand.
TACTTTATAAGGGTATTGGAATTTGAGTTTCGAAATAAAACATTTGAAATGGATCAATACTAGACAACTCTATAGATTTTGGATGCATAGATTTTCATCGAAGGAAGTAGAGAGTGTGTGTGATGATGTTGAAGATGTTTTTTATATTTGTAGTAAATTTATGATTCTATGACTATGAAAAGATGAAAATTAAAATAACAAGAACAAGGAAATTAAATTTTATGTCGAAATGTGTTGTGAATATAAAGTGAAAATGCATATTATTCCTATGTTAGTTTGAAGATGCGTTTTTTCTTGTTAATTAAATTGAAATTATTATTGAAGTGAAATATTTTAGGACTATTAGAAAAATATAGAGATAACTTAGTTTGAGGTATATTTAGTTTTTAAAAAAATTATCATCATCGTATTATGTGAGATTCTGTTGTGTGACAGGTTCACAAAATAATTTTAGAGAGATGTGTAATTATGAGATGTAGGGTTATACACATCTTTTTTTACTCACAAGATGATTCTGGTGGGTAGTGTGTTTGTAGATGAATATATATCATAATAATCAATAACATTCATGTATTGATTGGTTATCCTTGTAAATCAGTTATATTCCCATATGTTGGTATGTGTTTGGGAGTGTTTCAATAATCATGATAGATAATATATTTTCAATTATTTTAATTATGATTCCAATTTTTATTTTAAGTACAACAAATTTTTACTTATGCTTAATTATCACATTTTATGGTTTTAGAATCATTTTGTGCTTAATTGAATAAATGTCCAAATTCTGAATTTTAAATGTTTTAATTAATTTATGTATTTTGGGCATAACATTTATTAAAGTAATTTCATTTATCAAATTATTATTTTGGAAAAATAAATTATTTTCCATCATTTCTTTCTTCCTCTCACAATGAAAAAGAAATCATTTAATGGCCTAAAATATGCACACAAATCAAGACTCAAAATCTGAAGAGATATCTAAATATTTCTTAAAGGTGGGACCATATCTCATAATGAGAAATCCTAATGGAACTGAATTTTATCATTGGTAAATAAAATTTAAGATGGAAAAACATTCATAATTATTTTCTCATAATATTCTATCAAAAGTATGGTTTTAAATGCACATGAAATTAGATTTATGGAATTCTAGGATTTACCCTTCCCAGAATATATTTTTGGAGTAAATGGGATAAAATTTCATCTACATGTTTAATATGAAGACTATATTTCGTGTTTTAATGTTGAATAAATATATTAAAATAAAATATGAAAAAGTATTCTCCTAATTCAGTCATTAAATAGGTTAACCATGAAATATTGTTTGGAAGAAAATTTTGGTTCCAATATTTCAACACTTACTCCTATAATGATTTATCTATTCACCTATTAAAATAATTGGTACATTATTTGAGAATTTTAAATAGTTTTTTAGTTTAATTTATTCTATAATATTTTTTAAAAAAATTAATATATTTTATTCTTATTCTTCTTATTGTTCTCTAATTTTTAACTATTTTTTTCTTCTCTTTCTCTTATCAATGTGATCTCTATTACTTATTATCATGGTAGTATATCACCAGGATGTTATCAGGGTAGAAATTTAGTGGTCAACCTCAGTCATCAAAAATTAATGTCTATTATTTCTTATTTTCTTATATTTAGGTTATGGGGAATCTTAGTGGGTAATGTGCCTGTGTGTCTCCACTTTCTCTCCAACCCTGAACTTTTACTTATGGAAAATTCCCTGTCAAGAAAGGAGGTGTATTTCTAGTCTCTTAGTGATAATTGAGTTCACTATTTATAATGAAGATGGTAAGGATAGGATATTCATGAATATTATGGGTTATTTTCATTATGATCATTTAAAAATAATAAATAGATGATGAAGGTTCACTCTAGTTGATATCATGATAGGATATTCATTCTGTATATAATAATTTTGTGTGTGCATATTCTATTATAATTTTGTTATGTTTTTATATGAAGATATATATATTTACATTAATATAATCCTTAAAACCAAAATCTAAATATTATTTAGTTTTATATTAGTTAGAATATAAATAGTGATGATAGAAATTTTATATTGTCTGAGATTCCTCCTTGATGATAAACCTAGGTGTGTAAAATATTTCATCCTTATGTAAATAAAATAATGACAAGAGATTCATGAAAAATATTAATGCTTTATTTTTTAACTATTTCCAACAAGGCACAATAGTTTCCCAACCCTTTTTTCATAGAAATCACAAAAAAGTCCAAATAAAGATCAACAATTACATTTCTTTGTCCCTAATGTATTCAAATTGATATTATCATATATATAATTAATACTCTTAGGTGAAAAAAGAATAATAAGTTAAGAAAAATAAGAAATAACATTGAGAAGAAATACAAGTCATGTAGAGTAAAATGGAATAGATAATTGAATATGTCCACACATCATTGGAGACATAGCTGGAGCCCAAATAGAACATATGATGGAACCTGAGTTGGACAAGGAGTAAGTGCCACTTTTTCCCCCAATTTTACAGAATAAATCTATAATGTTGCGAAGAAACTTTATGATAATTAAAAACCACAAAAACTGGGGATCCAAATACATGATGAAAAATATGATATAGAGTGGATTCATTAATGAGAATATTTATCAAATTAGATGCATGTGGAAGATCAACAAGAACTAAACATCATTTTAAATGAGTATGAGGTTGAACAAGATCTCCACATTCCATTCGTAGTATATGATCCAAAAAAACTCAGCCTTTCAATACACAAGGAAGAAGAGAAATACACACAAGTATTGTAATTTTATGAAAATATTGTGGTTCCTAAAAAACTACCTCCATACAATTATATCAAACATCAATTAGAAATTATCACAAAAAAATGATTAAACCAAAACCAACTGATATAGACGATCATTTCTCAAAATCATTCTTTTCTGGTTTCATTTAATCTAATTTTAGTATCACTTCCAATGTTTTTGAATTTTAAAATTTGGTTCAATCATTGATATTACCTATATTAAGATGAAAAATTCAAATAAGACCATTCTAGGTAACACACGGTGTTCCGTAATTATAATGATCATAAATTTATGGAATCCCATGAAGAAACCCATGTTCTTGGTCCTATGAAATTTGAGAAAATGTGTGGTCAAAATGAAATTGGGAATTACTAATTACATTCATCAATATGAAAATAATTCTCATTAAAAATAAATTAGTATTCGACATTTGAAATTACAATTCAGGTATCTCATGTTGATACCTCATAGTAAAAGAAGTAATATGTTGCATAAGTAGCAATAATGAATGATAAAAATCCATACATTATCAATGAAAATCCATGCAATATGTAATTAATTTTGAAGATGGGTGATCTAGAATACTCTATGGATCGGTCATCTCTCATAATAAATAAATAAAAACATCCTGGGAGGATTCACATGTGGTGGATAAAATAAAAAATGATCCACCCACCCCATACTATGGATAATAGTTGGTACTTCCCTCAAGAAGCAGTAAAAATTAAAATCCCACTGAGGGGATCATACCATGGCGTATCCTTAAATTTTCATTATATGAATTTAAATATCATTTTCCTTTTTCGGATTAGTCGAGAATGCATCCCACCCCCAATTATACTTTGGATATTTATTGACACAGTCCATATGTTTAATAGAGAGTTTTTTTGTAAGACAGTGATGGCACATGGAATCTCCCAAATTATGAAGGAATAATAATCATGCAATCTGGTAATGGGGGTCACATTTATTGATTAACATTTAAACTCTCTGTATATTTTTCAACATCATGTTTTTATTTTTACAATGAAAATTTCATTCTCGTGATGGAATTTATTATTTACTTGACATATCTAGGAGAAATTATTTTTTAGGAATATTCTGACCCAATATTCATTTATCTCAATCATATTGAAATTGAATGACTAATATTGATAATTTTCCCATTAAAGTGAATTATGGATATTAAAATGTGGACTAATGATTTGAGGTAATTATATGATTTGTGCTAATGAAATACCCCCAAAATTATTCATGGTTTAAATATCTAAAAATCATGTGAATTGAATTTTTATTATTATTCATTTCAAGGAGTTATTTTCCAATATCAAATGTACCATTCTCAAGGGTATATATATAAAATTAACATCCTATTTATTTATGTTCATATTTATTGAGTGATATTGGGAAATAACACTTAATATAAAATTTATTGGATCTTTTCAAAGAAATGATTGTGAAAAATATATGTATGATTGAAAAATATTTTGAAAATATATTATCTTTAAATAATACAATTACATCAGTCCTTGTTTTTTCTATAGATACCATGTATGAACATGTTAGGCATGCACGATGTTTTAGGCCATTATATCAATTCATATCCTCCTATTATTATTTTTATTGTACTTCGTAGTTGATGTGTGGGGGTGAAAGACTTTATCGTAGAATGGATGATGTATGGTGTAAGGATGAATTGTGGGGGTGATATATATATGTTTATTTATAAACTTTTTACATTCATTGTATTCTGTAATTTTTCCCCTATTGAATAAATATAAATATAAAATGAAAAAAGGAATGGAATAATTCAAAATATTAATGGTTTATTACTTTAAAGAATAAATATAAACAATATTAGAGCTATGATTTTTATATGTTATTTCATTGGTTGATATGAGGTTTATTCTAAGGATAAATTATTAAGAAAAAATAAAAAATCACATGGAAAATTGAAATAATATTGAAAATATAAATTAAAATTATTTATTATGGGATAGAAATAATTCATTATATATTTACATTGAGGATAACCGTAAATTGAGTTTTGGGGAATTTGGAGTTTCTATATTTAAGTGGATAATTTCATTAAACATTCATTTTTTATATCATTATTTTCAATTTGATAGAGATGCATCCTCTATGAGAATTAATTTTTAAATATCAATTCCTACTAACCTTAGGTATATGAGTCAATGGATCCTTCAATTAAATTCCATATAAGTTTATGAACATTTTTTCTTTACAAAGTGGATAAAAAAGTTCATTTACAAGCCTTTCGATAAACATCTTGTTCTAAGGATATGATAATAAATACACCTGAATTATTATCATGAGGGATGAGTGACATGATTCAGAAGCCTGGTAAATCATTATTTAGAATTATTAATTACAATTAATAAATAATCATGAATAAATAATAATATGTTTCATCATTTTAAAAAAGGTGGAAAAATATACATGAATTTGGTGTTTATTTTGAAAATGGGATATTGAATTGATATTTTATGTGACATTTTATATTATTATTTTCCATTGATGAATTTTTAATTTTATTTCTTGGAAATATGAATAATTATAACATTGGTTCCCTATAATTGTTAATGTTGATATTTTACTCTTGAGGAAAAAAATCCTTTGATTACTAGGAAATTCACCAATAAAATATTTTTAATTATTTGTATTTTATTTTCAATTTTTTAATACCTCAAAATTCTTATTTTATTGAAATTTACACATTTATTTTATTTAGAATTATATTTATTATAATTCAAAAAATGGGCTTCTTTTGGATTTTAAAAGATTTAATAAATTTATATATTTCAAAAATAAAGTTTTTTACACTAATTTTATGTATGAAATTAATTTTTTCTATAAATAAATAAATGGATTCGTTTCAATCTTCTGGAATCAATGATTAATCCACAATATTATGGAAAAAAATAAACTCACAAGTTAGGCCTCCAAATCTATTCATATATCTAGATATATTGTAATGATGATCCTATCTCTGGAAAATAGGTAGCCCAATAGAGATGAAATTTGACATAGAAATTGAAATAATAAGTGGTAAAAACATTTATAACTATACCACCACATTATTAATCATATATGATGACCATTAAATCATGGGAAATAATATTTTTGGAATTCAAACATCTATGAGTCCATAATAAAGATTTAAAGTAAATGAGATATAACTTATTATACACTTGAGGGATGAAGATAAATTTTTTAATTCCACACAGATGATATATTTGAAGGACATATAAGAAAAATATTTTACAAATTATGTAATTAAATGTTTTTACCTTGCACAAACATTTGCACAAAAATTCTAGAACCAATATTTCACCCCTTTTTCTAATAAAAATATTTATCATCTCCATTTTCAAGAGATATCTATTTAGATGGAAATTTTCTATAGTTTTTTATTTAATTTTTTTAATATTATTAAGAATTTATTATATATTTTTCTCTTCTCATTCAACTCATTCAGTCAATTTTTTATTTTTGTTTTCGTCTCATTTCATTCTCACGTTTATCTCTATTACTCATGATAAAGTGTAATTAACACATGGATGTTCCAAGGAGATAAATACAGCGATGAACCCAATTAATTTATGATTCATATTTTTTTCATATTTTCTTATAGTTAGGAGAAGGGTGTATTATTGGGTAATCAATCATTATGTTTCCACATAGAAGTTGAAGATAAATTTTTTCCTTCATCAATATTCTCCCTTGATCAATGAGGTGGATGGGTTGTCTCAAATTGATCATTGATTGAAACTTGTATTCAAAAATTGGGTAACATATTAAGTTCATTTGTTATATAAATCATGTTGATTAATACTATTTGGAAGTAATAAAGAGACATTAAAGGTTCACTATATGTGATATCCTATGTGGATATTCTATCTATCCAATATCATTAGAGGTAATTTAATTATATGAATATTGCATTATATTTATATTTATATATAGATATATATTAATACTAAATGAATATTTCATACACACTTATTTAAAATATTTACGTTTATAATTTTTTAATATAAATAGTCACAATAGAAATATTTTATTGTATGACATTTATTATTGAGACACACCCTTAGTGTGAACTATATTTCAAGATTAGGTAAATAATATAATGTCGGGGAATTTGAGATAAATACTAATGCATAAAATCATAAATAAATCCAAAAATGTGTTTAATTTTATTTCAGTAGATACATAAAATCATTATAGATAACTTATTCATCCACTATCAATGATCTCTCATTTACCCTATAGTGGTTCTACAAGTGGTATCACTTCCATGTCCCCATATTTTTTGAATGTATGTTTGAGGTTTTTGGATTTTATATAAGAATTAACTATTTTTCATTATCTATATTGGATAATTTTTATTCACCAATCATTATGGGAATGTCATGATTGGATAAGAAAATCTATCACATATTGAAATATAAGATGATGTAATACCTATTATTTAGTAGTTATGAAATATTGGAAGGGACATTTGGTATGTTTGGTTATACAGATGAATGAGTTTCTTTTAAGGAATATGATTATTGGAATTCGCAGAATGATGATATTGATAATAATTCAATTCTATCACCACTCTCAAAAAATGTCTTCTTGAAGCTCTAAGTAATCTAAACAATAAAATCTATCTTGGATTAAAATTAGAATCTATATGAATGTAATATTAAGTTGATGTAATATATATTTTATTTTTATAAATAATTATAATAATATTTATATGAGTAATTAAAATTTTGATATATTCATTAAAAGGGTGAATAATGTTATTTGATATATCAAAATCTATTATTATATATCGGAAGATACTAATATTATTGATGATAGTTTATGTATTACTGAATATAAGATGGACTCTACTGTCTTTTCCTTGGATGCAAAGAATTCAATTATAATTTCCCTTGATTATTTTTAGATAAATATTATTTCTTATAAAATGAGAATAGAAAGTGATATCAATAAGTTTATAATGGTTGAAAAAAAACATTTAAATCCATTAAATAATGTGAGTTATATAAAACAGTTATTGTTAAATAAAAATTATGTTTTTCTTGATTCATATGATTATTTATAGAGTTATATTGATTAATGTATTTATCATTCCTAAAAATATATGAAAATATGGGATTGAAGGTAAAAATTCAGGCTTCTCATAAAATGATTTAGTTGTTAGGATATTGTACATTATATAAGAAATTACCTAGATTTGAAATACAATGAATATATTGAAGAATATGATGATAATAGTATAATATTATTTGAGATTAAATTAACTATGAATATTCCATGTTAGATTGAAAATAGAATTTTTTTCACTAAATTTAAAATGGGTAAAAGTATTTTTAAATAAACCATCGAAATTGTAAAATAATATGAAGATGAAATTTCCTCATTTAGTGAGGATTCCCCAAAACTACTCTTTTATAAATTAAATGATGAAAATATTTCATATGATGCATGTAGTTCATAATTTAGTGAAGAATAATTTATTGAGATTGAGTTCATGGTGGAGATTTAATTGAAGGATTTTTTTCTCAAATATTTTTAAATATGACAATTATATCCAATGATTGAAAATTGAAGATAAACTTTGTATCATCAATGAATATTTATTTGGGAAAGAATATTATATCATTCATGATGATGTCAAATTGGTTAATAATAGTATAAATTATGATACTTCTCATCATATCACGTTACATTGTTTATTGGAAGAGAAAGATATGGATTTACATCATTTTCAAGAAGGCACATCAGAATAGAGGGGGATTTAATGTAGTGAAGATTAAAGGTTTTGAATTCTATTTTAGAAATTATCCATTTATTAATTGGAATAATGATTAAGGAGGATAATATATCTCACATGTTAAATATGATAAGAATACCAAATGTTTTAGTGAAATATCAATTAATAATATACAATCCATTAAGTGAAATATTGTAGCTAAATCAACTATTGTTTCAAAATATAGAAATTACTTGATTATCAAAAATGAGTTAAAAATATTCTACAATTAGGGTATATAAATTATCAAATTGTGGATGTAATATGGTGATAAACATGTATATAAATTTATCAAAAAAATATTAAATAAAAATTAACCTATTTCATCACCATGTTAGAATATATCCACGTATAAAGAATTAAAATTCTATCCATAACCCCTAGTCTATGGAATAATCGCATAACTAGGAATATCCCCCAATATAATAATATTATATCAAAACAAGGCCAACCCCACTATATTGGAATTATGGATGAAAATTTGATCATTTCGTCTATATAAGCATTAAAACAAGAAAATATGATAATACCTCTATATGTTCATCATTACAAAAAACTATGCCAAGATAACAATATAAGCATTAAAACATGAAAGTGGCCAAATCCCTCTCTATTAGATATATAGTGTGAAACTTGTCGAATCCAACAATATTATAATTACGACATGAGTCACAACACAATTCATAATGACAACAACAACACAACATAAAATCATAATCCACAAATGGAAAATCTATCTAAGTACAATTTTTAATTCAATGGCCCTTTTATTCAACAAATTGTATTTTGAAATGTTATAATTCCATCATACACGATAGTATCATACCAAATTATCAACAATAATTTTATAAAACAAGAAATCCATTTTCCATGGTTAATCTCTCACAATCATTAACATGATTTCTCAGGTAATTATAATTCATAAATAAGTCAATAAAAAAATACAATATGTTAAGAACCAATAAATTTCCTCAATTTACTAGTTTAGGGATCATGGGTAGGCTCACAATTGGAGTGGAAGAATGAATTGATTTAACACCAATGTAACCAAATAAATTCAAAGAGTGACCCAATGACCTTTTTATCACCACCCATTATTTCATAAAATCATTCCCATGTTGTGTTCTTATGATCAAATAGTATTCAACACACTTTTTGAAATAGAAATAGACCATAGGGATTGGACTAGACCACCATCCTTTATGTACATTGGAATAAAATATCATTTTATATATTTTATTCCCGATGAGTTATATAGACTAATACCTAACCAATAGATCAATTTCACGATCGGGTTTATGTCAGGAGATATGTTTTTTCCAATTCTGCCTTCTAGGATGGAATCGACAATGATTTTAGAACTGATATTCCAGTTTGATGATCTAGAAGAATATATATTCATATGGCCTAGTATATAACCATTGGGTTTTACCATTCTTTTTAGCAAGAAGGTTTATAGAACATTTCACTAATGTGTGTAATGTCGTAGATTGAACCAATTTATGGTAAATAACGTGTATCCCCTTCCAAACATTGACAATATATTTAATCAGTTGAAAGGTTCCTAGAAATTCTATAATATTTATTTGATATCATGGAATCATTAATTGATATTAAAACCATCAAACATACCTCAGAGTTCTTTTAGGAGAATTTATGGATTGTACATGTTTGGGGAGATGTTGTTCATTCTTTCAAACACACCAGCGGTATTCATGTACTTGATGAATCCGAAATTCCATTCTTTAATTGATATTTTTTTTTGTTATTTTCATTTATGAGTAATTTTTATAATATCGGAAAACAAATTGTCATTCCCAAAATATTATCACCATCTTGAGTACATTGACAGAGAATCATATTTATTCCACAATATCTAAATATAGGTTTTGGATTGATAATGTGCACTTCATTGGACATATAATCTGTGAGGCTAGACTGTCTATAGTCCTATGGAATATTTTATCCCTTGTATCCTTGGAACTACCCCTGCATGTCTTCTGGATTAATAGTTTTCATAGTCTATCAGGGTATTATAGGTGTTTTTTATAGGACATATCATCTCCAGAGACACTGATGTCCAAACAGAAAAGGCATGCAATTATGTTGCATAGATCAGAGGTTTGTGAGTGATATTTTCAAGATTTGAAGGGAAAAATAATCTCATAATTGATCATCAACAAACATGTTGGAGGTAATCCATATAGTGTGTAATATGAAACATATTTAGATGGACTTAGAGGTGTCCTTGTGTAGGATGATTGAATAGTTACTTATGGATTTAGGAATCTAAGACCACATTTGATGAATTATCGTAATCATGCTTTAAAGATGGATATATTGGTACACTACCTTATCATCAGATAGAACTTGAGTAATTTTAGCATCATTTATACTTGTCATTTTACAAGAATTATAGTTGGATTATTGACCATAGTGAGATGTATCCCTATTGGATGAATATAACATTATTGTGAGTATATTAAATGAATGGGTAAGTTCAAGAGGATACTTGGGAGAGAGATTTTGATTTCTGAGTAAAATTTAAATCATTTTTTCCTAATACCCACACATTGATTCCTAGATAATCTTGGGGATTTGTTTTTTTATAGTGGGGAGGTTGTAAGATCAAATCTTCTTTTAGGTACATCCCTTTGGGAGTTTTGGTTGAACATGTTTTAGATGAGGTTTTGTTCAGTAAAAATTGGTCGTCAAACCTTTTCATTGGGTTTGGATATATTTTTTATGTAAAATTTATTAATGTTATGGGATGTGTGTTTATTTTATGTAATGGAGTCTAGGTATTAATTCTAAAACTCATACCTGGATTTACATTGGGGTTCATGGTTGACCTGATGATTCTTCTATGTGTTTTGAAGATTCTTGCTACTAGAAACATTCATATAATGCATTAGTTGTATGATATAAATCCATGTTGGGATGATTATTTTAACTACTACATATAATAAAAAAACTTACATGATGTGAAATTGGATCAAATATTGAAAATGGTTTATATGTGTTCATTTAACTTGAGGCAATGTTTTATTCATCATATCATATGAATTTTCAAATTCATGTGATAAATGAGTTCAAAAATCATGACTGATTTATGACCAGCTATTTTAAACCACACACAAAAAATTTTTAATTCATTTTGAATCATCCTCTCTCCTAACCTAGGGCTACACCAGGTAATTTTTTGTGTAATTCCTTCCCTTCTGAATGTCTTGGTCTATTGTTTGATATCTGATTTTCCTTTTCCATATCATACACCTTAGTCCTTAATTGTCATTCCTAGTTATGTTTTTTTCATTGATAATCATATAATGGTTGGTAGTCCAAACTATCCCTTATGATTATTAAAAATTTGTTAATTCTTGTTTAAAACAATTCGATCATGACAAAAAATTGTTCATGTTAACAAATGAGATGATGAGTGTAGATAATCATGCATTTCAAGAACTCTTTGGATTCCTTTTATCCATTATTATTAAGCCATAGTTTTTGGTCACCCATTGGGTGGGCCTAATGCGGAACCAGTGTAATGAAAAATTGATGATATGTAATGGGGATTGTCAAACTGTATTTTATTATTGTCTAAAATAATTATTCTAATGAAATGTGACTTTAGTTTATTTATTAGGATAGATACACCTTGAATAATGAATTACATTTTTAATAAAATGACTAGTGATACATTGATATCATATGTGTTTTTACACTATACGGATAATGCATTTTGATTTAATTTTATGAATGAAATGGTAAATGAATGGTAAATGGTATGGGATGAATTGACCCTTTTGGGTAATAATATGATGTTCTGTTATTATTTCCATTTTTTATGGTTTTCTGACAAATGTTGTAATGATTATTTAGCTATCATAGGCTAGTTTCATGTTTTATGGAAAATATAGAGGTCTTGGACCAATATCATATTTAAATGATTATATAGTGGGCTTATCCTGATTTTATATTGTAATGTTTATATAGAGGACATGTACAAGTTTAATACTATAATACATATATATAAGTCTTGGATTATTGTTATTTTTATATGATTATATTAATGGCTATTCCCAGTTTTGTGATTTTTCCATTGACATGTTGTTATTGTTGTTATAGTGATTCTATATTCTCAATGATATTCTTGCATGGTTCTAAAGGTGGTTAATGGTTATGTCAGATTTTTTTAAATTAAAAACCATGTTTATTACAATATTGCATAAACATTATTTCACAACACTTTTTTAAAAATGGTAGTTGAAACCATCTAGTTTTTACTTACACCATATTCGGGAAGCCATGGGTTACTCGAGAAGATTACCTGGATGTAGGATTGGAATAGTACCTCCACATAGTGAAAAGATCCATTCCCCATAAACACATATCTTGGATAGTTAATATTATTGATTTAATCAATATATATATAAATGATGAAGTTTTTATTCTTCTAGAATTGTGTAATCCTACCTACCATCATATCATTCCTTCAATTAGAAAATGAAAATGTTGCTCGTGCGTATGAGTGAACTACCACCACCATAAAGAGATGTGAATAATTATTTATTTATATTTTACATTGTTGGAAATAAATATAGATATAATGAATATATAGTATATTTATAAGATAATATATATATATATATATATTAATATTAATATTAATTAATTATATACCTATAACACCTTGAAAATTTTAGTTTCACATAATACAATGTTCGATAGATTTTTTATAGATAAAATCGAGCATAAAATGATCTAATATTTTTTATAACATTGAAATTAAAATTTTTTCATTATTTTTTAATTATATTATTTTTATAAATATATATATTTGATTGAAATAACTAATAATTATCGATTAATTCCTAATAAACAATTACTCAATTATGGGTAATTATTTTTTGTTCATCAAAAATATTTTATGATCGGAAATTATTTTTTTTACAAAGATTATATTATTTTCTATAAATTTTACAAATTATTTTTGTGAAAATTAAAATTAATTCTTAAATTAAAAAATATATATTTTATTATTGTAATATTTTAAGATATTTCTAGGAAAAATTATTTTTCATTGAATATTAAAAAAGACCAATTAGAATAAATACTATCATTTCACATTTTGAAAAATTCTCATTCTGAGATTAATATTATTTTATTTTATCATATATACCATTTTTATAAATTTTATAATTATGTATATCAGAATAATGATTATAAATTTTTTATGTAAGTTTATTTTTTCCAATATAAATACATTTTATAAAAAATAATTTTTAAGTGCACAAACTAATTTTTTATTAAATTAAATTCTTTTCAAATTTATAATTAATTATATGGAAATCATGGATTAAATATTCTATGAAAGTAATTTAACTATCAATTGATGGTTTCTATAATAAATTTAATGAATGTAAGTTCAATTTTATTCTTAATAATATGTTACTATAAAATAATTTTTCGTTGTAGTAATATGATATTATTTAAAGATGAATTTTATCACTTATTGAAATTTAATCTATTAAATTTTTTAATATATTAGTAATATTCATAATTACTTTTATTTATTAAGGAAAAAATAATTTTTTGATATAATTAATTTTAACATTGTTAAATATTTATGACCTCGATTAAGGATAAAATGTGTTGAATGTGTTAAAAATAAGAAGATAGGAATTCATTATAATAAAAAACACATTATTAAACCCCATTGGGTATTTTTATATCAACCATAACCTTCAAAAAAGAAAAATATGTGTCATTTTAGAACCATTTTATGGAATAATTCATTAATTTATTATAAATTTTTTAAAACTTCTAGTTTCATATTTTTCATCACTTATAAAAGCAAACCCCAACCAATAACTTATGCACACATAATGGTCTATTTATGAATACCAAAACCATCATACATATCTACCCATAATCAGTTTCCATGTTTATTATGTACTGTTATTCCAAAAATATCCTACCTAGGGTCCCTAAGATGATAATAAATTGAACACTTTCAAAGAAAATGTAATCATCATAAACAAACACTTTATTTTTTCATCATCATTTACCACCATCTATTATGATATAACCACTACAATATTTAAATAATTGTATCTAAAATATTCCTTCACCTTATTCTGTCAGTTTAATGTATTTATACACCCCTTTTGACATCAAATGTGTAAAAAACCATCTCTCATGTGTATGGATGACTACAACCCTAGAAACTGATGTAAATTATTTCTCTCACCACATCTCATGGAAGGTTATAATTATGAAAAAAGTAATTATATAAGATATGTTAGGTATACTAGGTCGAATACCTTGAGAGGGGGTGAATCAGGGTATGATTGATTAAATCTATCTCCCATTTGGACCATGTTTCGTTGTTAGATAAAACTCAATTCTCTCTATAATGACCTGGCCTTAAAACATTACATAATCTTAAATAAATAAAATAATTCACATTGAGGATCTTTTTAGGATTAGAGTTTTAGTGTATTAGAATATAACTATTACATCTCAAAAGATTTCAATATAGACACTTCTACTCAGTTTCCATTTTATCGAAAAATAAAAACTCTTTAAAAAAGATTCATGTCTAGTAACATGTTTAAGTCAGCATGAATTTTCCTTGATCCCATCCATCACCGTATTCCACATTATGTCTTCTGACAAAAAAATCAATAAAAAATTGGTATGAGCATAAAAATAACAGTAAGGGATATTTAAATAAAGAAAACTATTAGTTTATCAAAACAACAATTAAACCATGAATACATTAACATAAGTAATAATTTTCAACATTATGAAGTTGAAAATATTATTCACTGAATAAAAGATCACTACTTAACCTTTGGTAACCAAAAGATTACAATAAAACCCATATAAAGAACACATAACATATAAAGGTAACTTGGGACATAAACATACTTAAATGGAATAACCATACGGTCGACTACCAAATATATCACTAAACGAAATACCCATATGACCAAATTCCATAACTAATGCATTGGAGTTTATAATGTAACCAACCATCCTAGTTTATCACAGTACCACCTGTCATTTGGTTTATCACATAACCACCCTCAAATGTCTAAGTAACATTATAAAATCATAACACTTAAAACAAATATAATGGAAAGAAAACATTTATAAAATTTAATCACAGTATATCACATAAATATATTGAGATAAAAAATTCATTATCAAAGACATTTTCAATAAAAAAATACATAAAAGATTATATGGTATTTATTTTCCTTAAAAACATTATGGCTTGTTTAGGAAGCCAAAGAACAAATAATACTCACGGTGACAGAAAAGTCGTCGTCACTACTTACGTTAAAAGAAACATTACTTTTTTTCATTCAGTAAAATGCGTCATAGAAAAATATTCCCTTTTAAATGTCAAGCGTGTTTATACATCGTATAAAATAAAGTCATGTGTTAAAACAAAATACATCTCTATGAATGGAGATTGAGACAAAGTCCCTTACCTCGTGTCTAACTTGAATTGATCGTTCTTTGTTCTCCTAAATAATAAACTAAACTTAATTTATACTTCAATAAGAACGTTTTTAATGTTTATTATGTATTTTATATAAATTATTACAATTTTAGAAACATTATGTAATCATTTTTGTTAATAATAGTCATTTTGTCGATATTTGATACTTGAGTCACAAATGAACACCATATAGTTACATGATGATTACATGGTCAAAAATTTCATTATATACAGAATTATATTCATGATTTATATATCATATATATCATATATATCCAGTATATACATGTATTTATAATAGTACATAAAATTTGGAGATAAGAAATGAAATGCTTTGTTCATGGAGACGGTAAGTTGTACGTACTCATGAATGCTACTTTCATTTCTATTTCTTACATTAATGGAATTACAAAATAATTATACAAAAGTATATTATAATTCCAGTATAATATCATATATAATATCAATAACTCTATCATTTATACTTCCCACATATGGAATTAATGAGGAATATCACTTTGAGGGGGCGGTAGTCCACACTTCCTCAAATGAGATTATCATAATTTCCCACTATGGAAACCATAATTGAATGATATAAATGAAAAATACAGAAGCATAAAAAAAAAACATAATATATACCATATATAAATATAGTGCCATCTTAATTTACACCTTGAGAGGTGTTAGGAGATAATTGAACAATCATCGTTTCGTGAGACATTAGTTTGCCACGCACAGAAACATTATGTTATTTAACAATTAAATGGAGGTCTGTGTAAGTGTAATTTGAATCAATATCATAATTTTTTTTATTATATTTAGGATACTAGTTTTGTTATAAAATAAAGGAATAAAATAATTTTTTTGGGGTTGGGGAAGTAAAACAAAACAAAATAAAACAAAAGAATTTTAGAGAAACTGTTAACTTTAATTAGTGTCAATTCATTTTGATTGAACCAAAAGGACTTCTTGATGTGCCTTATTCCTATGTTAATAATTATAGAAGGAGGAGAGAGATGTAGGGAGCTTATTTATCTTATTTTTTACGATCTAAAAGGCCTGATAGTTGTGAGGAATTGGTTAGAAATGGTCTACTTTTATAAGGGGGAGGAGGGGCTCTTTAGGAAAGTGTGATAATATTATTTTAATATATAATTATATTCAGTTTATAAAGGTCCAAAACTCATTATGTTAAAATATATGATGACACTTTGTGAAAATAAATTAATCCAATAAGAATTTGATAGGTTTTGGATATTTATTTAATATTTATATTCTTATTTATTTAAATCTTTTATTAATGTGGTAAACACTGCATCATTTTTGTGTCATAAATAATTTAATTCATTAGATTTCAAAAAATTATATAAAATATAATATGATGTGGGAAATAATTTTATCATTCCAATGAGAAATTATAGTTGAGAATATAAATTATATAACACCATGAAAAAATTAATTTATTAAAAGATTTTTTTTTCTAATTTTTGTCTTTACATTAAATTAATTATTCTAAATTGTCATTATGACTCCCAAATGGCTTAATGGGGTCCCAAAAACGACCCAAAGACGAACATGTTCCTACATTTCTCAACCAATATGGTTTAAACAAGTTTTAAGGTAATTTTGAATGATTATAATATTATTTATACTAGAATTACCCTATTTAACTTTAACTCTGGTAAATAAAAGTCAGAAGTTACAATTCACCAAAAATTATTCCCATCTTATCAAACAAAATTTTACTTACTAATAACAACCATGTATATCAGATTTTCAAAATTCAAAATTACAAAAGCGGTAAAATTTCATTTAAAGGAAAATGTCAGTTCTTTTACTACTACTTAGTTGTTTCACTATTCATCAAAATTTAATGTTTTTCAGGAAACAATCAAAAATTCAGCCTAAGCAATATTTGATATTCCGAATTCAAAAATGATGTCTCTTTAAAAAAAATCAAAACATAGAAGTTGGATTTATATATTTAATGTTAATTCCTGTTGTGAAAACAAATAGTGTGTTTTTTACAAACAATAAATATCAAAAGATTGACTGTTGTTTATGTCTACTTTCAATGTGAAAATAATTTCAATGAACAACATTGGATTAAATGGTAAAAATATATTATAATTTCACATTATAAAATATTTAAAAGAAAATATAACACTATAAAATAATATTATATTAAAATGATCGTATGAAATAAAATAGAGTATTTTAACTATTCATTAAAAAATGAACCTTATTAGAAAAATACAAAAAAATTTCCAAAAGTAAATTTTCATGTCCCAAATATGTATTAAAATTTTTATTTTGTAAAATAAGTCATTTAAAAATGACCACATCTAGGTTTAAAGAGGGTTCTCCATTAAAAGGAGGTAAGTCAACCTTTTAATGTAAATTATGCATAAAATTAGTTTCATTCACATTTTAATCCTCTGACATTTATTTGTTAAATGTTAAAGCATTTAACAAACACATATAATCATATTGTAGAATGTTTTGTTCATTCCCACCAATAAAATTTCTAGAAGTTAACTACCATTTAAAATATTTACAATATATTATTAGTGTGCAATGTAAGATTTCAAAGAAACCTATAGTTTCGTATCGGGTACGCTATCGAACATAGAAACCCCTTTTAAAGTAAAATTAATATTTAATTAATAAATATTAATAAATATTAAAATCTATTATTATTCATTTAACTGGGATGTTACATCCTTCCCCCTTTTGGAAATTTCTTCCTTTCATTTTGTATTCACATAAAAAATAAGTGGGGGTATTTATCCTTCATATTATTTTTATATTTCAACATTTCCCCTTCATCCATATGGGTTTTCGACAAAACATTTACTAGGTGAATTACCTTATTCTTCAAAAATTGCTCTCTATGATCAAGAATCTGGAATGGTTTTTCCTCATATGAGATATTTTCTTTCAACTAAACTACCTATTGGTTCAAAACATGAGATTCATCTACCATATACATTATCAACATCGAATCATGAAAAACATTATGTAATTGGGATAAAAATGAAGGTAAAGCCACTATGTATGCAACTGATCTAACTTTCTATAGGATTTCATAAGGTATAATGATCCTCAGAACCAACTTTCCCTTCTTACCAAAACGCATCACACTTTTCCATTGAGAAACATTGAGAAAGATGTGATCACCTAACTCAAAAGAAATATCCTTCCTCTGGTTATCCGCAAAACATTTCTATCTACTATGAGTTGCCCTGATGTGCATCTGAATCAACCGAACATTCTCTGCCATCTCTTCTACCAATTTTGGTCCCTTCAGCATCCTTTCACCTTCATCATCCCAAAAAGATAGAGTTCAACAACGCTTTCAATATAATGCTTCAAATCGTGCCATCTATATACTGCAATTGTAACTATTATTATAATAAAATTATACCAATTAAAGATGTTGGTCCAAAAATCCCTGATAATCCAGCGAACAAGCACATAGCAAATCTTCCAAGGTTTGAATTGTTTGTTCTTACTACCCATCTGATATTAGATGAAAATCTGTACTAAAATTCAATTTAGTACCCAAAGACTTCTGAAGGCCTTTTCAAAAGATACAAGTAAATTTGGGATCACGATCAGATACAATAGAGAGGGGAACTACGTGCATCCAAACTATATTTTTATCATATACCCAAGAAAGTTGATCTATAGACAATGTATCTCGAATAGGAAGTAAATGAGTAGATTTATTCAATCGATCGACTATAACCCATATTTAATTATTACATCAAGATGTCTTCGGTAATCCCAAAACAATATCCATGGATATATTTTACCATTTCCACTCTGGCACCGGTAAAGACTGAAGATTCCCATTCGGTAACTGCCGCTCCACTTTAACCTGCTGACAAGTG
The DNA here is from genome assembly GCA_963277665.1 of Viscum album. Taxonomy (NCBI): domain Eukaryota; kingdom Viridiplantae; phylum Streptophyta; class Magnoliopsida; order Santalales; family Viscaceae; genus Viscum; species Viscum album. The sequence continues at coordinate 1,532,549,505 of OY728151.1, forward strand.
AAACACATCACAGTAAGATCTGAAATATCTCATTTCATACCATCCCACATGTAATACTCCCTAAGATCTCTATACATCTTAGTACATCCAGGATGAAGTGAAAGAGGACAACTATGAGCTACACATAACAACTCATTCTTCAATTGTGAATCATATGTAATACATAATCTCATCCCAAACCTCAAAACACAATCATTATCAAAGTTAAATTCTGGAAATATACCCATCTGAACTAACTCTACATTTTTCAGCAACTCATTGTCTTCTTTCTGCGCCTGCTTAATTCTATCTAATAGAGATGATTTCAATGAAACCTGAAACAAAACAAAATAATTACTACACCAAAAACTTTTATTCCAAATTACGACAAATAAAAAACCATAGGATCCCATTCCAATCATAGCATGGTTTATGAGACATTACTTTTTTTACGCAAAGAATCAGCCACATTATTTGTGTTTATCCGATGGTAAAGGATCATGAAATCATAATCCTTGATTAATTCCAACAATCTCCTCTATCTCATGTTCTGTTCTTTTTTAGTGAATATATACTTCAATCTATTGTGGTCAGTATATATTTCACATTTTACTCCATTCAAATGATGCCTCTAAATTTTTATAGAAAAATCAACATCATCTAATTCGAAATGGTGTGAAGGGTAATATAACTCATGAGGTTTGAACTGACGTGATACATATGCAATTACCTGATCATTTTTCATAAGGACACATCCAAGTGTCAAAACTGGAGCATTCACCAACCTTCTTTTCAGTTCCAATAATTAATCATCACATTTATTTGTCCAAATGAACTTAACACCTTTTCGAGTTAACTTAGTCATTGGACTTGATAACCGTGCAAAAATTTCAACAAACCTCTAGTAAAAACCTGATAAACCAAAAAAACTATGGATCATGGTTATATTAGTGGGACGTGGCCATTCATCAACAAATTTTGTTTTATCGTGGTCAACAGTTATTCAATTTTTTGGAAATAATGTTACCATGGAATGAAATTTTTTGCAACCAAAACTCACACTACCTGAATTTCCTATATTGATTCTTTTCTTTTAAGGATTGCAAGAAAACCGTTATATGACTTTCATGTTCTTCTTTTCTTTAGGAATAAACAAAAATATCATCAATGAACACAACCATAAAAATATCCCAGAACTCAAGGAAAATTATTTTTATAAGATCCATGAATATAGCAAGTGAATTTGTTAAACGAAAAGACATAACATCATATATATAATGTCCATATCTAGTATGAAACTCAGTCTTTGGAATATCTTCTTCTATAAATTTCAACTGATGGTACCCCGATCTCAAATCAATCTTTGAAAAATACTAATTACCCTAGAGTTGATCAAAAAAATAATCGATATGATGAAAATGATACTTGTTCTTAACAGTGATGTTATTCAATGCTCTATAATAATTGTAAAGTCTCATTTAACCATCTTTATTTTTAACAAACAATGCAAGAGCTCCCCATGGTGACGTGCAAGGTCGAATGAAACCTTTATCTAATAACTCCTGAAATTACTTCTATAATTATAAAAATCCAATTTAATCCATTCAATAAGGGGGTTTTGAAATTGACTTAGGATCAGGAACTAAGTCAATAGTAAATTCACCTTCAGGATGTGGTATAAAACTAGGCAACTCATCGAGAAAAACATAATGGCACTAATTTACTACTGGAACATCATTAATCTCAACACATACTTTGTTTTCATCAATATGTGCAATATAACATTCATTTCTATATTTTACTAGTTTCTCAGCTTCCTGATATGTTATCAAAATCATGGGTTCATTCTCGTACACAAACTGTAAATATTTGCGAAAATAAACCACTTTAGCTCTGCAGTCAATCTTAGAATGAAAAAAAAATTCCAATCCATAAATAAAATTACAACAAACTATACTAGAGGCAAAAAAATAAGGTTTTAAGGTAGATTTTTTCCACACACTAGGATATGAAGGTTCGTATAATTTTTTTTGTCTCAACATTTCCTCTAGTTGTATTTACATTAATTTCAGGATTCATATCTTTATATGGAATTCCCAATATACTAGAAGACTTTTATGAAATGAAAGAGTGTGTAGACCATGTATCAAACAACACATTGGCATATTCCGAAAAAACAAATAGTGTACCTGATACTACTTCATTTGATGGCCCAAAATCTGCTGATGTAGTCACAACATATTTCACCACCCCTTTCTGCTTGTAGTATGGTTGCTTTCCCTAAGTTGAGTTCTTCGTTAGACACTCATTTGTATAATGACCCATTCCATTTCACTTGAAACATTTTATTGACTGTAAATCATATTTTTTCTTACCACTAACCTGATCATTTTCAGTGCAATTACAATCTTTATGTCCCATTTTACCACATTATTAGAACATACCAGAATTCAAAAAACATTATCTATCATTCATTTAACCACAATTTTCACAAATAGTAAACTTGAGTTTCATAAAATCAGACTTTTGTGAATAGATCATCCCTGTCATATGCCACTTCAACCACTTATTCTATTGTTTTCAAAGAACACATGATCATCGGAAAACTCTATTTCCACCTTCTTTGCACAATGAACAAGTTTTCATAACTTTTTAACTCACAAGAAGCTAATTCCCTTCGATACATTGGCTTTAATCCTGAGTAAAAATAGTTGATTATACTATCAATATCTCATATGAAATTCTGAGCATACCTTACAAGACGAGTTGATTTTTCTTCACAAAAATCCACCGAGTCATCTTCCTACCTCAATTATTGGAATTTTTTTCCATCCTAATTCGAACCACCATAGGAAAATATTTCTATAGAATCATACATTTCAATCCCAATCAAGAGAATCAATCTCCTCACTATCCCTAATATTTTTTACCATTGACCACCACTGATCATCTTCACATTCAAAACGGTAAATAGCGAGACTAACCTTTTGATGTTCTGAACAACCCAAGACATCGAAAATCATTTCTAGTGCTTTAATCCACCATTTTGCTAGCACCGGGTCAGATGATCCCTTGAATGATGGGGGATGTTGCCTCATGAAATGATCCACTACAGACATGTTCCTATGTGGTTGATCTGGATGATCTCATACGTAGATACCACCACCATTTATAGCCTGATTCAACAATTCCATCACTAAAACAAACTGTTCCGTTCCGATTCTGACCATCTAAGGTTGCTGATTTTGAAGGTTTTCTTCTTCTTGATGTCATCCCATCATAGCTTGCCTGTTTCCTCTACGGAATACCATTCTGAACAAAGAATTATCTTTAGCGAAGCAATAGTTTAATCTTTAAATTGTCCATAATTTATATCCTAACATAAGCTAAAAATAATTTCTAGACATCAATTAAACAAAAAACTAACTCCTAAAGTTATCTAAACCAACCACTGATACCAACTATAAGGACCCGACAATAAAACATTTCTTAATCATGAATTAAACAAACAATTCAAATTGATTATCTTTTTCGGATTATAGTTTTAGAGAATTAGTATTTAACTATTTCATCTCAAAAGAATACAAAGTAGACACTTCTACCCAGTTTCAACTTTTTTTGTAAATTAATAACTCCTGAAAAAAAGAGTCATGTCTAGTTCCATGATCAAGACAACATGAATTTTCATGGATCCCATCCTTGAACCTATTCCACTTTATATCCTATTAAGAAAAATTCAAAAAAACTTGGGATGAGAATAAAAATCTCATTGATGGATAACCAATGAAGGAAAACTGTTAGTTTATCAAAATAAAAATTAAACAATGAATAGATTAAATTAAGTAATACTTTTCACCTTTATGAAGTAAAAAATATTATTCACTGAATAAAAGATCACTAATTACCCTTTTTTAACCGAAATATTACCATAAAACCCTTATAAATAACACATAACATATAAAGGTAACATGGGACATAAATATACTTAAATGTAGTAACCATATGGTCGACTTCCACACACATCCTAAATAGAATAGCCAAATGGTCAACTTCTATATCCAATGTATTGGAGGTTATAACGTAACCACTCATCATGGTTTATGATAGCACAACCCGTCATTTTGTTTTTCATGTAACCACCCGTCAAATGTCCATGTACCATTATAAAATCAGAACACATAAAAAAAATAATGAAAAGAAAACATTTCCACATTTGTATCACAATATATTTCATAAATATATTGAGATAAAAAATCCATTATCAAAACATATTTCAATATCAAAATACCTAAAATAGTATATAGTATTTATTTTCCTTAAAAAACATTATGGCTTGTTTAGTAATCCATAGAACAAATAATACTCGCGGTGGTGGAAAGGTCATCGTCACTAATAAAGTTAAAAGAAACATTCCTTGTTGTCGTTCAGTATAATGCTACATAAAAAAATATTCCCTTTTATATGTCTAGGGTTTTTAAAAATCTTATAAAATAATGTCGTGTATTAAAACAAAATATTCCTCAATTAATGGAGATTGAGATAAAGTCCCTTACCTCGTGTCCGACTTGACTCGATGGTTATTTACTCTAATGAATAATAAACTAATGTTAATTAATACTTGATTAAGGTCATTTTACAAGTTTATTATTACTTTTATATCAATTATTTTCATTTTATAAACATTATGTAATCATTTATGTTAATAATGGACGTTTTTTCGATATTTGATAATTGAGTCACAAATTAACACCATATAGTTTCATGTTGTTTACATGGTCAAAAAGTTCATTATATCTGGAACGGTATTCATGATTTAGATATCATATATATCATATTTATCATATTTATCCATTGTATACTTGTATTTATAATAGTAAATAACATCGGGAGACAAGAAATGAAATGCACCGTTCATATTAACGGTAAGCCGTATGTACGCATGAACTCTACGTTCATTTATATTTCATACATTACATAAATTAAAACATAATTACACATATGTATATTATAATTACATTATAATATAATATATAATATCATTAACTTCACCCTTTATATGTCACACATATGGCATTAACGAGTCATATCACTTTGAGGAGGCGGTAGTCCGCACTTCCTCAAATGAGATTATCGTATTTACCCACTAAAAAAACCATAAAGGTATGATATAAATGAAAAATACAGAATAATAAAGAAAAAACCATAATATATATCATATATAAATATATTTACATATTAATGGCCACCTTGAGAGGTGGTATAATATAATTGAACCATCATCGTTTAATGAGGCATTAGTTTTCCATCCAATAGAAACATAATGTTGTTTACCCATTAAATGGTGGTGTGTGTAAGTGTAGATCTAGTAATTTTCATAACAACATCCTAGTATATTGAGGATACTTGTGTTGTTATTAAATAAAGGAATAAAAAGATTTTATGGGGTTGAATAAGTAAAATATAACAAAATAAAAAAAATAATTTAAGAGAAAACATTAACATTAATTTGTGTAACTTCCTTTTGTTCGAACAAAAAGGACTTCTTGAAGTTCCTTCTACCTAAGGTAAGGCTTATTGGTGGAGGATAGGGATGTAGGGATATTAATTGAGCATAGGTTGGATAATCCAAAAGGCTTTAGAGGTGTGAGGAATTGGTTAGAAATGGCCTCCTTTTATAAGGGGGAGGGGCTCATTAGGAAAGTGTGATAATATTATTTTAATATATAATTATATTCGGCTTATAAAGGTCCAAAACTCATTATGGTCGAAGATAAGATGACTCATGGTTGAAATAAATTCATCAAATATTAATTGGATAGCTTGTGGATATTATTTTAATATTTATAATCATATTTATTTAAATCTATTACTAATGTGGTAAACACTGAATCATTATTCTGTCATAAATAATTTGATACATTAGATGTATCAAATTTATAAAAAAAATACCATGATGTAGGGAATAATTTAATCTTTAAAATGAATATTTATAGTCTAAATGATATCTTATATAACACCACGTAATAATTAATTTACTAAAAGATATTTGTGTAGGTCATTTTTGTATTTACTTAAAGTTAATTAATCTTAATTATCTTTATCACTCCCATGTGGCACAATGGGGTCCCAAAATAGACCCAATGATTTAAATTGTTGTAAATTACTCAACCAATAAGTTTTAATCAAGTGTTAAGGTAATTTTGAATAATTATAATATTCTTTATACCTTGAATTACCCTATTTACCTTTAACTGTGGTAAATAAAAGTCAGAAGTTACAATTCACCAAAAATTATTTTCATATTATCAAACCATATATTACTTAATAATAACAACCATGTATGTAGGATTATCAAAATTCAAATTACAGAAGTGGTAAAATTTAATTTAAATGAAAATGCTAGTTTTTAACTACAACTTAGTGGTTTCGCTTTTCATCAAAAATTACTGTTTTTCAGAAAACCACCAAAAATTCATCATAAGAAATATTTGATAATATGAATTAAAAAATGATTTCTATTTTTCCAAATTCAAATCATAGAATTTGGATTTATTAATTTAATATTAATTCTCATTGTTAAAACAAATATTGGGTTTATAAGAAACAATAACTATCAAAAGACTGACTCTTGTTTTTTGTCTACTTTCAAAGTGAAAATAATTCCAATGACAAACATTGAATTAAATGGTAAAAATATATTCTAATTATATTTTAAAACCAATTAAAAGGATAATATAACCATATAAATAAGTTAGATTAAAAGGAACTTTTGAAATAAAATACAGTATTTTAAACTATTCATTAAAAATGTACTTTATCAGAAAAAATACCAAAAAATTACCCATAATAAATATTGATGTACCAAATCAAATGTAGAATTTTATTTTTTTCAAATAAAAGCTATAAAAATGACCAAAACTTGGTTTAAATATGGTTCTCCATTAAAAGGTGGTAAATCTACCTTTTAATGTAAATTATGCTTAAAATTAGAATCATTCACGTTTTAAGCCTCTAACATTTATTGGATAAATGTAAAAACATTTGACAAACACATATAATCCAATTGTATTTAGTTTTATTCATTTCTTCCAATACAAAGTCTAGGAGTTAACTATCATTTAAAATAATAATATTATATTATAAATGTGCAACATAAGATTTCAAAGAAACCCATTGTTGCGTATCAGGTAATCTATCGAACATAGCAACCCCATTTAAAGTAAAACTAATATTTAATTCACAAATATTAATAAATATGAAAATATCTTATTCTTCATTTTCTTGGGATGTTACACTCTTTTCTTGTCGTAGAAATATATGAAATGATATGAAATCATGAACACGAAACATAAATTTTTACTTGGTTCACCCTCACTGGGCTACGTCCAAAGAGCATACAAATTTGATGTGCCAATGTACCAAATTCACTAAGGATCACAATCAATAATGTGTAAAAATTTGGGCTAGATCTCCTATTCCTTGTCTCACTACATTTACATGATTTAGATTCTACTCAATGCATTCCCATGAGTCACACACTATGCCTGTTTTTGTGGGTCATTGCTAGTGGAAAGGGTAAGCATCTTCCTCTTTTTCAGCTCACAGATCTGGAAAGGAATCCACTCACAGTTTATGGATGTGTATGTAAGGAACAATTTATGAAAATTTAGGTCCCTGCATTTTCATGAAATCATTCATCCTCAACTTTTGGTAGATTCTATTGTGAATTCCCACTTTCACCTGTAGATGAAGTACATATTATCAGGTACTACAAGTTACTAGAAAATATTTTAACAAACTAATTTGAAGCTTTTTTAGGATTCCTTGAAAAATTATAAACCACCTTATCCACTGTGTACTGTGTAGAGGGTTTGGTACATGAGACAAATTATTCACGTACCATTGTTAATACTGTGAAGTGCCCTTCGTCGATGATCTAACGTTGCCTTCATGATGGTATACCACTACTGCCTACCGATTCCACGAACATCCTCTGTGAAACCCCTACTATCTGCGAACAGTTCACTATTCACATACTACCTTCACATCTGCATACCAGATATCTGCCTCTAAGTACCAAATGAAAAACTCTCATTCTCACATAACAGAGATTCCACCTTCACGTTCTGAGTAAACTCCTTCGCATACCGGAGTTCCTCCTCCGTGTACCACTTCACCCTTCATGGGATTATCCCTCTTGAACTTCCTTCAGACATTTCCAAATTACTGTATAAAAAATGTTATAATTAAATTATTACTCCATAGTAATTGGTGGTATTAGTGATTCTTATATATGTAAAAATATTCAATTAATCCACTAAATCGAGATTTACCAAATCTTCAATTAGGCCTCCACCGCCCAACAATCATTCTTCCACCGAGAACTGCTTGCCATCCGTGAACTATTTTATCCATGCCACCCACATACTGCCTTGGCTTATATGTGGTCAATCTTCTCTTCAAACTTCAATCAATCCACATAACTCACCACCATCTTCTGAAAATCATCACTGCGAACAGTTTCTTTTATCAGGAACTGCTCGGCATACCATTCCATCTGCTCAGCATACCATTCTCGAACAATGGTATGTGGACCATGAATTATGGTTTGTAGTTATCTGGATTTGTCAAAAAATAAAACCACTTCCAAAACATAATTAGAGGAAAAATGAGGGATTTTTTACCGAAAATCCCCCACTTTGGTTTTGTTTACAACTCTTCTCATAACAATTTATTAAATTTTGATATCTCATTAATGATCCTTCCATCTTCTTTCATTATTCACTTCATGAAATTAATATACCAGTCATGTATTTTCTAAACACACATGTTAATCCCACATGGTCCTTGATCGGATTGGGAAATTAGAGTATAGTGAAAATCCTTTAAATGAATCACTTCATTTCTGACCCCAAATATTGACACCAAACTGATAACAATTATTGAGTGCTTTATGATTTCTGAAACCATTCCAACACCATTATTCTACATTTATCATGTTCATACTCTATCATGATATCTATTGTTTGATCAATCGCTTCTATCATCATCAGATTTAATTCTCCCCTATTTTGTAACTCCTCTAACCACCTTCTGCTTATCTTCAACTCCCCCAATCTTCCAAAACCACTTAATATCTTCTCCTCGAGTCTTTTCTCCTCTGAGAATATTCACACATTTCTCCCCCTTTGTCAATGAACCTGAATAGCACTCCATGGTTTTCTTCAATAGTGTAAAGGACACATATCATCGCCAAATGGAAATACACATCATACAACGTGGAGGCGGGGACCCACATCCACACTTTTGTAGTTGTGGTTAGTTGACTAGACTCCAAGAGCCAGTCGATGCCATTCAAATGCTTTTTTGGGTAAGGCCTTTTTCAGAATGTCTGCAACCTTTTGGTCTGTAGGCACATAATCTAACTTCACAAGCTGTTTCTCCACCTTCTCCTTGATAAAATGATATTTGATTTCAATGTTCTTTTTCCTAGGGTGAGGTACTATATTGTTTCAATGATTTATAGCACTAGTATTAAAACAATTTGTTTCGATCAGATATTTCACTTAAATTCCCAAATCATCATGTTGATATTTCATCCACAATAGTTGTGTGCAAGAATTAGTTGATACAATGTATTTCGTATCTACAATGCTCACTGAAATGAAATCTCACTTCTTTCTCAAACAATAAATACTCAATCCACCAAGATATAAATCACCTCTTGACATTGATTTCCTATCATCAATTGAACTTGTAGAATCTGAAACTATATATCCTAATAACTCTGTCTTAGATTTGACATTAAACATCAAGACATAGTCCATTGTGCACATGATATACAAATGAATTATTTTTTTCGGCAATCATGTGGCTCTACATGGGGTTTCATTGATACCACACTGCTTGGAATATGTAAAATACAATATCAGCCCTTTTTGCTATCAGATACAATATACGTCCAATGAATTGCCTATATTCTGTGATATTAACTGGATTACCTTCATCATCTCATGAAGATTTCAACCAGGTAGAAACCAAAGTCATAATATCTGGGGAATTATCCATTCAAACACTTTTCAAAATCTCATTGGAATGGTTAGATTTATAAAAACAAGTTCCATTCCTTCCTTGAATTACATGCAATCCATGAAAAATGTCATCTCACCATTAATCGACAACTCAAACATGGCTTTCATGAATTCATAAATATGTTTGAATTGTGATTCATTTGACCCACCAATGATTATGTCATCCACATAAACTAGCACTATCATCCATTTACTATGTCCAATGATGTAATACATATTGTAATCAACTCCACCACACTAAAACCCGAGCTTCATTAGAAATTGATCAAACCTTGAATAACATGTTCATTGTGCTTTCTTTAACCCATATAAATCCTTATTCAGCCAAAACCCATTGTTTTTATATTCATGAATGAGAAAAACATTGGGATTCTCAATTTATACCTCTTATTATAGAACTCCATTATGAAATGAAAACTTTATATCGATCTGGAAAACTTTAAACCATCATTGAACTGTTATGGAAAAGAATAATCTGATTTTCTCTAACCTTATAATGGTTGGAAATGACTCATTAACATATATAGAATCTATTTGGGAGTACTCATTGCACATCAGTTGTGTTTTTTTTCGAATTGAAAAACCATATTCATTCATTTTTTGTGACATAACCACTTTTCTCCATGAAATTCATGTCTGATTGTCTCGAAACAATTTCCCTTGTATGATTCTTCTCAATTTGGTCAAGATCGTTATTCATTTCTTGAACCCAGTTCTAACCTCTAGTTGTTTCATCAATTATATACGGTTACACCTATGATAAGTATAATGATTGTTGTAAATTATCCATCCCCCATGTTTGTACTGGTGCTTTCTGATAACCAATTAAGTTTTTTCTGTCAATTTCATCTCTTCATGATGGTCTCTAGGAAGATACTAATTTATTCTCATCATCAGAGTCAGCTTCTAAATAAATCTATGAAGGTGGAGCATCTCTTGATCTTCTCATCCCTTCATTACTATCCTCCTGAGTCTGATCATGTATTTGATAATGATTCACTTCATTTTATAGTATAGTCATATAGTGACTTTTATCTATCTTTCCTAGCCACTTATTTATTCATTTATACACTTTTCATTTCTATGAGTATCAAATAAATATCCCTTCATCCCAAAGAGTTGCAAGTTTCCTATGTTTCTCTATATTGGGAATGAAACATTTACTTCCAAATATTCGAATGTACTAAAATGATGAATTCATTCCATTCCATAACTTTTATGGAGACTTCTCCTATTTTGTAAAAATTAATGATCTATTTGATTTGTATACTTCTGTCATCACTACTCTTTCCAAATTTTCACTGGAAGGACATTCTCAATAAGAATTTTTTTGGGCATGATGTTGACAATATGATTTATTCTCTTAACTACTACCTTTAACTATAGAGTTCTATATACTAAAACATGTTTCTGTAATCCATGTTTTTTGAGATAATCCCCCACCTGAATATTTGTGAACTCTGTTCCATTATCTATTCAAATCATTAAGATTTTCTAACTTATCATCTTTTCGCATTCAGGTCAAAAACATTTAATGCAACTGAACACTTCAATTTTGTGGGTGATTATTTAAAAACATTACATTTTTCTACAAAAATCAATGAAGGGAAAATTATTTCTCATCACATCAATATCCCTCAATGAAATTGGACCACATACATCAATATATACCAACTTGAGTAATCTTTTTGACTTTTTATCCTTTTTCTTATATTTATTTAGAAAAATATTTCTCTAATGATAGGAATCAGATCTATTAGTATGTTCATTTGATAATCATTGGAGATTTCGTGCTGTTTTATATATCATGATATCTTTCAATGAACCTTGGATTATGTGGACATGACGATTATTCCATAACTCGGTTTCTTCATCTTTGTATAAAAAGTACATATCTTATACTCCACTCACAATGTAAATATTTCCTTTAAATTTCCATCCTTTCAACACAAAAACACTATAAATATCCTTGATACTTCAAAATTTCTTAGAGAAACTAATGGCATGCCCTGAGTCACACAATCGAGTCACACTAAGCAGGTTGTTGATAAGCCCCTAAACAACCAAGACATCTGCTCATCTCATGTCTTTTCCTCCAAACATAGATTTTCGAGATCTAATAATTTTCAGGCCCTCATCATTACCAAATCATATGATACCTTATTTATTTTACCTGAATACAGTCATTAGATCTTTATTTCCAATCATGTGGGAAATGTATCCATTGTCAATTATTCAAACCCATGTACTATCTGATGCCTTGAATGAAATTTCTTCAACCATTTCCTATTCAGAACTTTCTTTTATACACCAGTCATTCAATTAATACCTAAAATGGATGGATAATTCTGATCATACAAAGGTTATGATGGACCAGCTTCAACATGAATAGTTGCTAATTGATTTTGAATTTTCAGCTCTCCAGATGATATATTTGACTTCTTCTTATGGACAAATTTAGTCTGGCTCAGATCATTCCTCTGTGTTATTGATCTAAAATATCATTCCATATTTTCAAGTCCCTAACACCTAAATCAACTACCATTAAATGATGTCCATCAATTTTCAGCTCTGTAGGACCACTATTGTTTGCATTTTTCATTTTTTTACCACTTTTCTACGGAACATACAATTTGAGAGTGTCCCATCCTACTGCAAAAAAAGATTTTCTGTGAGGTCCATTACTATGTTGCAATTATTCACCACTTGTGGTTCATTGGGTTCTTTGAATTTTTTAATTTGTATTTTTACAAAAATAAATCTTAAATCTTGGAGTGGGTGCCTATAGTTTAATGTGATCCATAACTGCATTCTATTTTAGATCATGCCCCATACTATCCTTATCATTTAAAATTGATTGTTTCTTCTGTTCTGACGGACCACTCTACTCAAATTTCATCTTTTTTGTTTCATGGATGATCTTCTTTCCAGATGTAAAAATAAGAGGTAACAGTTTTTGGGGATCATTAATTGTTCATCATAGAATGATGAATTAATATTCTAGAATTTAGATAAAATTGATTTGATCTTTTCAAGTTTCATTCAAATAATAAAATTCTATTTTTTGTTCTTCAATTATGAGTTTTTACTCAACAACATTTTCTGAGCTTTCTGGAATTAGAGACCTTAACTTTTCAATTTCTACATTAAGTATATAATTCTCTTCTTCCTACTATTGCATAAAGAGTCTGTAATCATGAACAACTATGTTAGTATTATTTGTTTTTGTTCTCAAAATATATATTTCTTCAAGGGAATCTTCGAATTCTACTGGAATATCAAATCTTCCTTCAATTACTCCTTTTTCACTGTCACATCCTTCTCCTGTGAAATAATTTCAAGCAATTGTGACCCAATCATCTACTTTAGGATTTGTGTTGTCCTCCAACTCTTTTGCCTCATATTATTCTGAATATTCATCCTCTCTTGAATGAAAATTCATCTTTTTGAAGAATTTTCTCCTAGTACGTCTCCTCCCATTCGCATTTGAAAAATACTTATTTTGATGAATTTCAACATTTTCTTTATTTTCATCATCAAACATCATTGGACACTTTGATGAAAAATTTACAATCCTTCTGCATGAAAATCATACAAATTTATGTTTACCTTTGAACGTACATTTTCCCCTTTGTAGATTTGAGGAGAGAAGTTACATGACATCATTTATATTGTAATCCTCAGTACTATCTTCAACATAGACATTCTCCATGGGCTTGAATGCCATATCCTTCTACTTCCTCTTTGACACTGCATCATTATAATCATTTCTCATTTCATATTCTACAAGTGAAATATGTTGGTTATCTATTGTGAGTTATTTTTGGGTCTTTGTCTTCCAATACGTTTCAAAGTATTTATTTCTTTAATAACTTCTCTAAGACACTACATGGATTCAACAATAATATAAATCTTGTAAAATAATGAATGAACAATCTCATTAGGGATTATTCTAAGGTCCTCATACTTGTTCTATTGAACTTGCAGCTTTGAAACAAAGACTTTTGTGTCTCCCTGATAAATGTTCAACAGTTTTTTCCACATTTCATTTGATGTTTTATCGGACATCATATTCAAATAAATTTCAATTGAAAAGAAACCCCGTAAAGAATTAATCACATTATAATCACCATCCAATTATCATCTTTTAGCTTCTGATAAAGCACCACTATTAATGTCAGCTGATATTCCATGCATAACTACTGTAAAGACATCCATCCCTACTAATTGGAAATAGTGTTGCATCCAATTCTTCCATAGTTGAAAATTTTTTCATCAAAGATAGGAATTCCTTAACAATTTACCACATCTATTTCTTATTCTTGAAAGAGAACCACTAAATTTAATCATTCCCTTTGTAACCAATTATTAGGTCTACTAGGTTGAATTCCCAGATAGGGGGGGTTATTTAAGGTATGACTGATTAAAACATTCTCCCCTTTGGATAATGATTTGTTGTTAGAGAAAACACAATTCAATATTCCTACAATAGAAATATATGAAATGATATGAAATATTTCATAGTTCATAACAAATTTTACTTGGTTGACCCTCACTGGGCTACGTCCAAGGAGCATATAAGGACAGAGTGTCGATTACAAAATTCAGTAAGTCTCACAGTAAATAATGAGTACAATGTTTAGGCTAGATCGTCTATGCCCATGCTCACTACCATTACATGTTTTCTGGTCTAATCACTTCATTCCTAAGGGTAACTCCATATGCCTATTTCTCTGGCACACCGATGGTAGAAAGGTTCATTGTCTTCCCCTTCTTCTGCTCACTACACTAGATAGGAATCCAATCACAGATTATGGAAATGTTAGTGAAACACATATTATGGACATGTAGGTCCCTTAATTTGCAGTAATTCATACATCCTCATTTATTGGAATATTAACTTCTGAATTCACTCTAAAACTTGTAGATGAAGTCCACCTTCCTGGGTACTATTTGGTACTAGAAAATCATTTCACAAACTAATTTAAAGCTTTTACAATATTCCTTGTGCAAATCGTGAACCACCTTTTCCACCACATTCTGTGTAGATGGATTGGTATGTGGGACACCTTCTTCACATACAATCATTACTACCGTGAACTGACCTTATTCTACAGACGATATTCGCCTTTGTGATCCTGTAATGCTACTACCTACTAATTCCACAAAACTCTTTTGGGAAACCCCAATAGTCTGTGAATTGTTCCCTATTTGTGGACTACCTTCTCTTCCACATAATAGATCTCCCCATCCACGTACCACTTGAGGAACTATGCCTCTCGTGTATTTGAGATTCATCTTCCATGTACTGAGTCAGATCCTTGTACCAAAGTTCCTCCTCAGAATACCACTTCAGCCTTCGTGGGATTATAACTCGCAAACCTCCATCGGACATTGCTGAATTCTCATATAAAAAAGATGTTCTAATGATATTTGATCTGCAGAGTAATTGGTAGGATTTGAGAATCAAATAAAGGAAATGATATATTCTTATTACTCTAAATCTAGATTTACCATATCTTCAATTTGGCATCCACTGCCTACCGATCTTTCTACCACCACTTACTGCATGCCATCCGCGAACTATTTCTCCACCCGGCCCACATACTGGCTTGGCACGTATGTGGTCGATCTCCCATGACTAATTCAATCCAGTTGTGTACTGCACCCCCTTCTGCAACGAACCATCACTTTGAACCATTTCTGGTTTCATGAACTACATGGCATACAATTTTTGTCGCTTCGTGTTCCATTATCGGAACACGGTATGTGGCCCATAAATTATGGTACGCAGTTCTCTCCCTATGATGGTTTCCATAAACCTTATTTATTCCATTAACTCCTACGAAAAAATAATTCATTTCCTAAAACAAACTCCCAATTTTGAGGCCCAGAAATTTGGCAATTACTCAGAAATGGTGGCACCTTAAAAACCTGTCTTCGACAAACTCCAACCATAGTCATTCACAACCATCTGGCTTTCTCAACATACAAAATCACTCAAAAAACATACTGAGTAAACACCTTGAGGGATTGTTTCTCATCTAGATATTTAGGACATAGTCATTATTCTAGAAATGTGTTTTATCATCTAATTACTTACATATTTACACATTAATAAATGATTGTATCCATAATGTGTATGTGTTGACTACCACCTCAATGAAGTGATCTGATTCATTTTTCATTTCTTCTTATCAATGTTTCTACAAATATATATATATTTAATATATATGATTTTGATATAATTATTACCATTCTTGACAAGATATAACCATGATCGATAAATAAGTACCACAATTTCCAAAAAAAATGAATACATGAAATACAAAGCACTAGATAGTGAAATAATGTTAATAATTAAGAATTGTAAACAAACAGCTGATAAAGTGTAATAAATATATCATATATAATATTATATATATAGCTACTTATATTATTTAATTATAATAACATATAATTATTATTAATGACATTAATGAATGTTTAACTAATTTGATGAATGATGTAAGTGATTTCATAATAGATGTTATTTTCATTAGGTAATATTAATTTTTTATCATCCTTGTTATACCAAGATTTTTGTATTTTATGGCCACTAATAATTATATATTTTGTATTAAATTGAATTATGTGGATTTATATTTTTATATCCTAATCACATAATTATTTAATTTTAATGTTCTATCAAAATGATTTCACCTCAATTTCCACTTTATTTAGTCATATTTACTATGGTGCACCAAATTTCATTTTTCTGGTGTATATACTACAAATTTGATTTACATATCATGAATATATATTCATTAATAGTAATTAAATTTTAAATTCCTTATAATCATTCGGTTTTTTAAAATTTAAAAGTTATCGAAGAGCTAAAAATTAATTCTACAAACTTATTTTTTCCGATTGGTTATGTTTTCCATAATGAAATTTAGTAATTTTTTATTTGTAAACTCCTTTTATTTTTATATCAATTAAATATATAGTGAATTTAATTTTTATAATACATATTTTCCTATACATGGAACTTGAGTCAAGAAATTAAATGTTTAAATATATTTATTATGTTATTCCTCTCTTTTATTAGGTACATTTTATTTCCATGCCCATATTTTTTAATATAGTTTCACTAATGTAATATTTATATATGAAAATATATTTTTTTATGGAAATTAATTTTTTCCGATGATGATTTTTAAATTATATTAAATTAATATTTCTATTGTTTTAAAAAATGATTAATTTTTAATATCTTTACAAAAAGCTAAAATAATTTTTCATTTAAATGTATATGGTGTTAAAAGATTTTCCATCCACTATGTTCATTTTATGCTATTTATCTTCATAAATATGTTTTCCATGGTTTCCAATAATGTTTTTAATGATATTATATCTTAATATTTTTATTGAATTTTTTAATATTTTCTAAATGACTTGTTTTGAATTAGAAAAATATATTTTTGATGAATCAATATTAATATTTTATCTCATATTAATTTTATTGTCATTAAAATTATCTTGAATTATTCGCCTTCATGTGATCATACTTCATAAAACAATACATATCTCTTCTGTTTCTATATTCATTATGTCATATATAATCATATTACATAAAATTTATAAAATTTATTCGTATATTGTTTTTCCATGAATGTTGTTTGATTTTCTAGGGAAATATTAACTTTCAATATTCATTACTCCGAAAATATATATATTATTATGTATAATATTAACAAATAAAATAATAATTTAATGTATTTCAAATGAATTAGACTCCATGTTATGTATGTGTCACAAACCGACCCATTTCATGGATCGATCCACAACTTCCCCAAACCCGCATCCATTGGATAAGGGGTGGAAACCAACACTGAAGGCATATCTAACTACGGGAAACCTTACCCTGTATGCCAATACATAGAGACACATCCATCATGAAGAAAATGTTTAGAGGGAATGATTAAAATATTTCAATAGAACTCTATTGTAAACCATGAATGAATAACCACTAAGGTGTAAAAGAGTACAACAGTGAAAACTAATAAGTAAATGTTAAAATTACCCAACCAATCAGAAATATGTCCCACACTAACAAAAATGGAAAATTAATTCACTGAGAGAGGGCATATCCTAAATCCTGAGAGACCACCATCATAAGCAATCAAAAGTACTAAGTATTCCTAAAGTTGTGTGAGGCAATGGAAGACCTATCTAGAATCTTCATAATACACGAACAATGTAGGAATAGATCGTGATTGGGTGAGTATATACAAACCCAAAACTCTTCCCAAAAATATGAAGGGGTATAAATAAGAGATACAATAGGAGTAGGAAGATAGTATATGCAAGGTAAAATCAATGAAAATTGCTTAGCCCAATCCACGAGTGAATGAAACCTCATCCAAAAACAAGGGGCTCAACATGATCGGTATATGAACAATACATCAAGAAATCAGAACCTGTTTGTAGAGAGTATACTGATACAACCATGGTTTTCTAAACATAGAAATCGCGTGGCATACACCATGTGTCTTTGACACTCCTATAAGTAACCAATTTAAAGTTCTGGATATAGAATAACATATGTGTACTCAATTAAAGGAATCCTAAATGATAGTGTAAGGGGATATCTATCTCATAAAAAACACAAGAACTAGAGTAGAAAATAGTTGAAAAAGTCCATCTATGATTCCTAACATCTCATTCAACCAAAAATAGTCATTTTTCCACATAGGCGAGGAGCCATGATATCTCTGAAAATGACCCATTAACAAGTACAATAAGTGGGTTGTTCTCTGATAGTCATTGAGGAACTCCAATTCTCATCTCTTATTCAAGGTACCACATGGAATGGTAATCAAATAACTCCACTGCCCAGCTCTACTAAAGGGTGCCACTCAGAATGTTCATTGAGGAACTCCACATCCAAGCCGTTATGGTGGGTACAACATCGAACATTCATCATGGAACTGTAATGTTCATCCCATCTAGAGGGTATCACTTCGAAATTTCATCAAAGAACTCCACAAAACATCCTTTATAGAGGGTACCACCAAGAAAGAATCTATAGAGGTCATTCTCTCGTGCCGATGGGGGAACCCACCCTGGTAAATGTCAAGGATTCCATAGCCTAGCTCAACTAGTGGATAAACTCACTTATCTTTGAGGAACTCCACTTCCCAAACCAGATTGAGATTGATATATAAAATGCATTGAGGAAATCATTTCCCTGCCTTGATGGAGGGTAACACATGGATAGATCATTTTGATCAAACCCATTCCCTATCATCATCGAGTTTCACCTTGTCATGTGTCATGATCTGAAAATTTCATATCATATCTCCAAATAAAGCAATAATGATACCACCATAATATATATAATAAAAAATATGATAGTATACTCACAAGACAAAATCTGAGTTCATTTTAATTATATAAACAAAATTGAAGATTCATAAAAATTGAAAATGTGGTACACATCTAGTGAGGGGACCCATACTGCATGTGATGGCACTCCACTACATGGAAATGTACCGAGAGGGTACATGTGTCCCAATCTATTTAGTAGTAAATGTCATGTAGAAGTTGTACATGGTTGTTCCAAGACAACTGGGACCAGGACATGTACTTCTAGTTATTTCTGAGTACCGTACCAATTGTCTAGGAAGCATTCCATGATTCCATGTACCGAACCTACTGTCTATCTACCCAGGTACATGACCACATACCTAGCCATTACATCCACATTATTTCCCACCCATTTGATCATCCACATTCATTTATCATTTGAGGATGGGTCACACGATGTTTATTATATATACACATCATGTTACACTTAAATTTTCTCAAAACCCTATAATCTACTGATTAGGGGATACACATCGTGTGTTTATCCATATATACGGAATGTACTCAGGATTCAAAATATTTTCTAGATATGATTCACACAAATTAATTATGACCTTCCTCCATTAGATCATGCCCTATATCCACAAAAAAATTAAAATCTAGTTGTAGATCCTGGATTTTGGATGTCCCTCAATGGAAATTGGCTCCCTTTATTCTAATGAGGTTTCACTATATGTTCTGATTTCCACTGTGACATCCACTACTAAGGATTCATACTCTATTACTCAAATTGATCTCCCATGCCTCACCAAAATCACAAATCTAGTAACAATTCATTGATCAATTGTTTTTATCTCCATTCGTCATGGTTTTGGGGGTATGATTGGGCTCAGTACCTCCTAGACATGTCGAACCAAGATGGTCTGGTCCTACTAGTGAAGAAAATGAATAAGAAATGTGAGAAAAAAAATAAAACGTTTTAAATGATCTATAGGCAGGGGTTCATGGAAAAAAATTAGGAATAGTGACCTAGGGTTAGTGACCCATGAAATAAGTTAATATTTCAATACCTGGGCACATGAAATTGGAAACAATTGGCACAAATCCTATAACATGTATTGACAAAATCTATATATTTAATCAATGTGAGTAAATTACCAACTGATGATTCGTACATAATTTTCTATCATTCTTTATTGTAGAATAAGTGAACTAATGATACATGGGTCTGGATTCATTCACTACGTCCTAATATTATCTAATTCATTATTTCATCATTGTCTAACATGATACTCAAATGGAGCGATAAAGGATAGAATCATTAGAGACTCCATGGTTATGAGGATAACAATGGTTGACTCACCCTGAATGTAAATTTATAGAATTCAATTAGGGTTTAAATTAATGAATGAATGAATTTAATAATTATTTATTTCACTGAACGTACCACCAATGAGAGAGGAGTCTATAGGCCCCCACATAGAAGAATTTTATGTAATTCATAGGGAGAAAATATCCTTCAGAACACAAATTTGGTTAGTAATTTTTTATGTAATCATCCATTTAAGATTTATCATTTTATTATAATTTTAATACTCATAATTTAAAATATATTTAATAATTTTGAAAAATTAATTCAGGGCACACCAGGCCACTAAATCACATGTTGTCCTAGTATATTAATATGGATATATATATATAAATAATTTTATTCCAAATAAATAAATTTTAAAGTCCATATATAATTCACTCTTTCATTATTATTATCACTGAAATGAAAACTATGGAACACAACTCGAGATATTGATCCCACCCATGTCTCTCCCTATCCTAATAACTCTTCTCCATGTTTCTATGCTTTCTTATCATGAAATCATAGGGGAATTTATGTCAACATAGGGTCTTCATTTTTCTATCCTTGATCGGATTTGGGTACTCTATAAATGTTTATCAATCCCCAATGTCCATCACACCCCGGTCAATGATATGTGTGGGGTCGTACATATATTTCCCCAAATATGAAACATGGAAGACACAATGTTCCCTATCTAGAAGCGGGGATATGGTGAGTCATTATGAAACCATGCTAACCCACTAAACGACCTCAAATGACCAAATGATCCTTAACGATAGCTTTCCTCCCTGGGTGATCGTCCAAAAATACTCAACATGGGGAGACTATTAGGAAAAATGTCACTCCCTTCTTAAAATAAAAGGACTTATGACGGTGGTCTTCATATGATTTCCATCTGCTTTGGGCTATCCCCATCCATTCAATGATGACCTAGAATTTCTCTATCGTCAGATACACGATCTTTGGCCCCACAAAATATTTCTTAGTGTTTCTTTTTCAGCACAAGGGTGACATGTAGGGTCTCCCATACATGTCCATAAATGTTTCCAGGTTGATTGTAGAGTTCTAGTTGTAGTTATATGTAAACTCTACCAGGGTTATGTGATCCTCACTTCTATGGTAAATGTCGAAAAAACAAACCCAAATCATATTCTGCAACACCTACATAGTGAGCATATTATGTCCTTTGTTTAGGGGGTGAAAGGTTGTACTCATAATCATTTGGGTTCAGAATTCATCTTGATGGAATATACACATTCAAAGAATCAAACTCACAAAAAATTGTTGATGTCTTTCAATGATGGCGATTGATCATTCGTACATACAACTGGCCAATAATCTCCACCGACCTCTACTCCCTGATAGCAAGGAAGTTCACCAGATTCTTGAGGTGGTCAACAATTACACAAATGGAATCATGGAACTTTTATTTTCATAGAAGGAAAGTCACAATGTCCATGCTTATTTCATCCCATTACCAGTCTGGGATCTCAAGGAGCTGCAACAAAACTATCAAAACATGGTGCTCTCCCTTCACTAGTAGTTATGTGAGGCACCAAGAGATGAAATAAACTATGATTGGTCTCATGATAGACCACAAAGACGTCCAATGAAGGACTCTGCACATCTTCTCTACACTAGGATGTATAGATAAGGCATTCATGTGGAATAGCATAATCACTGAACCACCATCCATCCAAGAAAAAAGATGTCATGATTCCATCCATAAAAATTTCATTATGGTGATTAAATTATGGATATTTTTTCAGGAAATAACTCACAGTGTATTTCTCCGAACTGGAACTCACTTATATGCTCAAGATTCAATGTATTCAACACCATCGACATAAGAAAATTTGTACCCTCTATGTCCATGATGGTTTTCTATTAGTAGGAAAACTACTCTAAAGCCTCTCACGCCATGGGATCCGGAGAATTCATGCTAATGTAATTCACTAATATTTTTCCCTTCCATAGAGTATTGACTATCAAAATGTCATATCCTTGTATGAAATACAATAAACAATGCTATCATTGGTTCATGTCTCCACATATGAAGATGTACCTGAGACTCTAGTGGTATGTGAAAAACACAAAGTTCTCTTCTAAAGGTTTTCCTCCATATCCTATGGGTAAAGAATAATGATTCCCTCTCAAGGTTATGAGTCATGTATTTATACTCATGGGGTATCAACATCCACATCATGTATTTGATAACGTCATGTCATTGCATCAATACATAGTCGATCACATCTCTTAAGGCCTCACGATACACAACGTGCTCCACGCCCTCTTCTAGTATACTCAACATGGGTGGACAGTTTAGCCTCAACCTTATCTCTATAAAGGATCATTGGAACGTCATAGTCTAGGTAAATGGATTCCAATTCTATTTCATCATGGTCAATATTGTTGCAATTTGGGAGACGTCTTTCACTAACCTCCGAACGGCATAACCGTATACTCGAATAGACCATACCTGCTCCTAAAAGATGTGAGAGGTATATCAGAAGGTCTAACGCATAGTTGATGATATCCTCATCTCAATTCAAACTTCGAGAACAATCGTGCTCCAAGAATTTGGTCAAGAAGATCATCAATCCTTGGAAAGAGATATCTATTCTTAATTGTGAATAAGTTCATCTTCCTATAATCCACATAGAGTCTGAGGGTACCATCCGCCTTCTTCACAAAAAGGACAGGTGAACCCCAAAGAGAAAACCCTTTGACTGTAACTCCTCTAACTATCTCTTGAGAAATTGAAACTCTAGTGAAGCCATCCTATAAGGAGGAATTTACACCAGTGCAGATCCCAAAACATTCTTGATAGAGAAATCCACCTCACGCTCTAGAGGTAGACTAGAAAATTATTCAGGGAAGACATCCCTGAAATGGTCAACCACTGGAGGGAAATCCTCCTGACAAGTCCCCTGGTCATCCAGGTACAACCTCAAAATCATGGTTGTGATACCACCTCGCCCATGATGCTCTAGTCTAGCTCCACTCTCTTGAATATACCACTTTCCCTTGTATAGAAACTCTCCTCCCAAGAATTTACATTCCTCGTGTCCCCTCCCACAAGGTCTATGACACGAAAAAAGTCTACATAGAGTGTAAATATGGTACGCATCATGTACTCAAAAAGTATTCTTTTCTTCCTGAAGAGAAGAACATACATGGAATTTTTAAGCTGTTACATGACATGTATATTGGGTATCTGGATAGTATGCCTCAAACTCTTCTCCGGAACCCAGAAAATACTGAGAAACAACACCTATGTTCCAAATTCAGATCTATGAGGGCCTATACTCCCCACGAATCAAGGATTGGAATATTTTATGTTTTATAACCGGACAAACAGTCAATGATCCACCAAATTCCGGTCAATAAGGGCCCATACTCCCCAAAAACCAAAGATTGGCATCCATTATATAAACAGGCTCACACAATAATACCCTATCAAACAAAATGTATTTATCAAATATGCTTTCACAACAACATGCTTTTTTAGCACAACAACTATCACAACAACATTCAATATCTAATGCACCTACATGGAATGAAACTATGCATTGCATGTGATTTCTAGCATGTGCCTAAATGAAGAAAGAGATGGCATACCCTCATCTTATCGGGTTTCAACTAGATTGTACCCTAGAATAAAATATAAACAGCACAATCACATGTTCTTTACCCTACGATGAAAATCAATTCAACTGTAAAATTGCAAAATCAGAAAAATTGCAATACAAGGTAAATTGGCATTTCCCTATACACGAGTTAGTTATGTCCGGAAACAGCTTATTACCAACTACCGTTGTTGTCCTATCCCTGACTCAGGCTCCAAATAGTATTTCAAAGAATATAACCACTCTGATACCAATTTGTAATGTCCCGGTTCTCGGTGCTACTCAATGAGTGCCCCAAACCTGGTTCACCACATGTCCTCAAGAGCATTTCCCCAAATGCCAGAGGCTGCCAACTTGTAGTGCGGGACCAGGTCTGATAGGGGGGAAACTATGCCCTCATTTTTCAAAGTGTAGCACAGTGGAATAAAATAAATAACATACAACAACAGCGGAAGCAATAAATCATACACAATTAAAATAAACAAATACTGTAAAATATAACCAATAATTATATAGATGATGATGCAACATGTCACAAGTTCTAATAAAACAGCCTGATCATGTTACACAACAATACAGTACAGTACAACACAGAGTACATCAAAACAAAACAAAACAGTCGATAGCATCGTGAACCTAAGCCTGGTCGCATGCTCCCCTATTGCTCAGCAGCAATCAAGTACCTGTATAGGGACCCTTTACCTTATCCACACCTGCAACAATGTAATCTATTTGGGCCGAAGACATGGCCCAAACAAGGGGTGATAAATAAATCCCAGTAGGCACCTACGAAAGGCCCGTGCTCAACTGCCTGAAAATATGGAACTACTGTGCAAAAAAGTAAATGATGTAAACCAGTAAGTACTCAAAAGCAACTATCACTACCAATTTCATCGCAATTTTGATTTTAACCATTTAATTAAATAAAATTCTGAGCTCATCAGAACCAAGCCCTCAGGACAATCAAAATATTTCCCTCATTCTAATATATTAAAATCATGCCCTCAAGATTTCCCTCAAGATATACACTACCTTGCCCTTAGGAATTTCCCTCAGGCGAAATATAATCTTGCCCTCAGGCCAAACTGAAATAAAACCCTCTGGTAATCAGAATCTTGCCCTCAGGCTAATAGAACTATGCCCTCAGTCCAATCAGCAATTCCATCATGCTATAAAGTAATCGGGCCATACTGATCATTTAAACAAGAAATTATTTACAAATCCTCTCAAGGAAGAAGTAATGCATAAAGTAATCATGTCATACCCTTGTGTATCCTGGCCAAATGGCTAAATAGAGGAATGCACCCCAGGGGTGGTCCTGGATCCAAGCAGCGATCCCAAAAAATAGTTTATTATCACTTTTAATTACCTTTATAGTTCTAGGTATTCAAAATAGCCACGTCCTCAAACACAAGATACCCGAACATGGGTTCGCAGCACAACGGTACACAAAAACGCACAACAGTTGGAATTTAAGCACTAAGCCACCTACCTTAATCACCCCTGAATGGTATATGCGAATGATGATTCCAGAAACTTCTAAGAACGACGTAGATCTGGGATAAGAAAATTACCATTCAAATTTAAATAACAACCCCTCAGAAACGAATTGGCCAGAACTACACAAGGAGAGGAGAGGGCATACCCATGTTGTTCCAGGGAGACTGACGGTGTAGAAAACAGATTCCCGGTACTCGATGTGGAGTTCCTCAAAGATCTGGCCTCCTCTCTCGACTCCTTCCTCAAGTTCAAGCCTTCCATGTGAACATGGGAGGATACTACCCATTTAAGCGAAAAAAAACTACATGGCATGTACTACTGACTACAGACGTGTACTTTCTTCATTTAATTATTCCTATTGCAGTACCGTCACACTGTTCATCTGATGACATGAGTACACAGCGTGTATTTCTGATTACATGGAATGTACGTTTTCTCTGCTTGTAGCTACTTCCACAACCTTACTGTTTGCCTGCCGACTGACTACACGATGTGTAAATACCCACCACATGACATGCAATCGGTTTTTACACCATTCATCACTGACAGGGCAACACACCCAGTGTACTCATCCCACACGGCCAAAGTACACACCGTGTGGAATAGTACATTGTGTGTAGTCCCAAAATTTAGGATTTTCCCCATTTTCCTTATTTTCTCATAAAAACATAAAGAATTGATAAAAAGATGAAACTTGTACCCCAAAAAATAAGATGTGGGTTCTTACAATATGATTGTTGGTCAATATGAATGTTGGAAACTAAAATTTTCATGTTGTGACTATTGTTTATAAATACAAGTGATCTTAGTTAAAGAAAGTCCATTCGATGTCCTCATCCAGTAATCTCGGGCCATTCTAATCCCATCTGACTATATTTGGGAAGGAGGTAGCACCACTGGGATTTTCACTGGACCAAAACCCAAGTCGAACTTCATCATGTGAAGAATGAACATAATCTCTTATTGGAGAAGTTCAAGATGAAAGAAATCACCACTCATGAAATGTTGGCCGAGCCGCCTCATGATTCTATCACCATAACACACCTTACACTTTGATCCTATGCTAGTGTTATAAGGGGCTATGTAATGAGCCCTTATCTACTTTATGTAATCCTTTGATATAAATAAAAAGTGTTACTTTTTATTATGGTAATGTTTGTGAATTTCAAATGTCTGGATAAATATAGGATTTATATTAATTATTAATTTTGGAAAAATGATATTTTAATATATTTATGTAAACCTTAAAATTTTAATAATTTATAATGATTTTCAAAAAATGGTCCTCTACAGTTATGTTAAGTATGAAATTTAGAGTCTAATAAGATCAACATAAATTTTGATGAATATTAAATTATGAATAGTAGTTTTAAGCTTATGAATAGTAATAAGACCAAATGAATTAGAAACCTCACTCAAGAAAGTATTAGTATAACGTAGGCACCTTTTTTATGGAATGTGATTCAATAAAATAAGCAAATATCTATTTTAGAAATTCATAGTTAAGTATTAGTTTTTTAGATGAATAGTGTTTATTTAAAAATTAAATTAAAAATATTTATAAAATTATTTTCTTAAAATGGAGTTCATTTTTTAATTCATATCATTGATTTTAGGTTAGGGTATGTTTTTGGGATTTTTCTGAAATAGTTGAATTTTAGGTGAATAGTAAAATCACATATTAAAGTTTCAGGTGTTTAATGACATCTTTAATGATGTATTAATTTTGTAATAAGTATTATCTTCTTATGAATAGTAATATAAGTTATTAGGTGTCCCATGTGGCCAATACCATGGGAAAATACAATGGTCAAGCTCGTGGTTTTTCCAATACCACTGATGTGGTGTCCCGTGGCCATTAATGATTTGTTCCCTAACTTCTCATAAAAATAAAAATCATTTCCCTCATACATTTCACTCGAAAATCCTCCCCAAGGATTTATCATATTCATAACTCCCATTTAGTCCTCCCAAGGTCCCTCAAGCCTCCCATGGTCCCACCCTTCAAGCATTCGATGTTATTCTTCAAGGTAACTGATCCTTTCACCCTCCTCTTTTAAGTCATGACTTCTTTTATGTTGTGTCTTATAGTTTCCATCTCGTTATATTGAGGTAATGTTATTATATGATCACATTACATTCTATTTCAATTCTAATTTTTTAGATACCCTTTTCTCTCTCATTAATTTTCTTTCTGAATTTCTATGTGACGTCGTTAGGTTGTCAAATTAATCGTAAAAGAAATTGTATCTTCACTTTTCTTTCATGTGTTCTTTTCTTGTGGTATGTTATTAAAATATCCATACCATGATCTTATTATGTACCCATAATGTATTATGAATTATTTATGAGCGTGTGAATTTTGTGCCCTCTCTTTTCAATGTTTTCTAAAACCATGTTATATAGTCATTATGCTGTAGAAATTTTGTCTCAAATTTCTATCTTTCTCTCAAAAAATATCCTTTTTTATTTATTTGAATACCCATACCTATTTAATATCTATGGGTGTTCATAAATATATAAAAAATTTATATTTTATTGTTGAATTAACATACTTATAACCCTCACCCCATTTCCATGGGTTAAAAAAGATATGATGATCTTATTTTTAAGAACATATAAAATGTCACGATTTTGAAATGAATCCCATTTATTTTATTCTCTATGGGTTATTTATGAAACTTTTTTTTATGATATATGTGGATCACATGAAAATAAAGACATATTAAGGGTGCGTTATGAAATCTCTCCATTGCATTTGGTAAAGAATTAATCTCTAGAGATGACAAGTTTCACCATACCTTGGTGAATAACCATGGTTATTTTTATGACACGTTGTGGATAAACCATGGGGATATGTTCATGAATGTATAAATGAAATTTCTTAGCCACATAGTCAAGTTATGATTCATGTTCTTTTCATTATGATATTCCTATTCTTCAATTTCTCATGTATTTATCTTTTTATTCAATTTCTTACATATATCATGATTAAATTGATTCCCGTGTTTACCATTATTGGGCCTTCTGCTCACCCTTTACATGATGTGTGTATCCAGGATAAGAGACACAGTAATTGTACCTAGGATGAACATTTGATGAAGCCTAAAAAGTGTATTATAATAATGTTTTATGTTTTTTTATGGTATGATGTCCTTGATTCCTAGGACACTAGACTTTAAAGATCCTGTGATTGTAAAATGTAATGAAATGAATTGTAATAAAAAAGCAGGATTCCATAGTTGGTATCAAAGTCTAGATTGGGTATTTAGTGAAATTAGGCTATGAAAACATTAGGAATAATCTTATAGAAAATTTTAAATATAGTAAAACTTATTGGTATTTTTTTCAATATTGATTAAGTGGTTTATCAAACAAATACATACCTATATGGATACGAGCAGGTACAGGCAGCTCTAGCACAGATGTATCTAGGAGTAAAAACTCCAACAAGGAGTTTCGGACATGACCCGTGGTATCCTGGTACACGAAAATGGGCCTTGTTTCCGACTTTGTTACGACACTCCCAGGGGATATGTTTTGTTAATTTCATTCTTTTTATGAATCATTATGATGGAATTATATAGAAATATAATTGTATATGCATGAGGTTTTAATGCCTAAAATACATTATAGTTAAATTATTTGTAAATGAAATAAGTTTCTCACTATGGATTTATTCTTTTAGAAAATGGTGGGAAATAGGAGGAACCATGCAAATGGTGACCGCAATGGACCATGTGATGATGGACCTCAGATGGATGCCAGAATGGAAACATTCTTGTGAATAATGATCCAACTGACTCAAGTTATGTGAAATAATATAAATCAAGCTGAGAGACTGATCTAACCAAGATGGGAACAATATAATTTTGAATCATTTATACGGAAATTACCACCAACCTTCAGTGGATCGACCGACCCATTGATTTCGGAACAGTGGATCAGCTCTATTGAGAAGATCATTTTTGTGCTTCGTTGTTCGGAGCAAGAGAAGGTTACCTTGGATATTTATCACTTAGAGGGAGAAGATAACTAGTGGTGGGAACTAATTAAAAACACAAGGCCAGTTTTGGAAGTTGAAGCTATGGATTGGGAAGAGTTTAGAGAAATTTTCTTCAATAATTATTTCCCTCAAATGATGATAACAAGTATAGAGAAGGAGTTCTCGAGCTGAAGAAGAAGGAGAACGAATCGGTGTGAATATATGAGATGAACTTATCAAGGTTCTCAAGATATAACACTAGCTTTTTCATGGATAAAAATGGTAAGTTTGATAGATTATTCAGTGGATTGAGACCTCATCTGCAGAAGAATGTAGAAAACTGAGCCTATGATGGCTATGAAGAGAACGTGGGGAGTGCGATGAAGGTCATGTTAGAGTTTGGTAAGATGCAGTGGTGTCATAAATCCAATGACAAGAAGAGATCGATGGAGACTAGCTTATGGAGGACCATTGATCGGGGAAGTTGAGGTAAGAATGTGCAAATTATCACATGTAATAAATTTGGGAAGAAGAATTTGGGGAACTTCCTGCTCAGGAGCATGAAATTCTACAAGTGTAGAAGAGATGTCCATATTACAGGGAAATGTCGTAGTGAGGTGAAACCTCACCTTCCTATCACAAACGATAAGGGGAAGACGGTGCAGGCCCTTCCGGATGTCCAGTGATTTATGTGTGGACAACGTGCACAGTTATCCAATCACTGTCCAAATCCAAGGGTAGTGGAGGGGAACCACAATCAGCATCAGCAAAGACCAAGTGAGCAAGGTCAAGATTTTTCTATCACGACAGCTGATGTTGAAGCTCTGAATGATGTTGTAGTAGGTACACTTCTTGTCCTCTCATAGCTAGCAAGTACATTGTTCGATTCTAGTTCTACTTATTCCATTATTTCTTCCATGTTTGCAATGAATATAAATTAAACCCCTGATTTTCTAAAAGTATATTTATCAGTCAATACTTTTGGTGGGATTATCCATTCATCGTGAGTGTTTAGAAACTCTTGTATTTACTATAGTGAGAACAATCTTATCGCAAATCTAGTATTCATTCCCACACTGGAATTCGACATTATACTACTGATTGACTGGCTCTCAAATTATAATTTTAAGATCAATTTTAGAAGCATGTAATTATCAGTAGTCTTGAATTGAAAATCAATAGTTATCCTCCATGGATAACTATCCAAACATTTTCTTTTTCTAAATGAACCTCCTATATCCGTCTTTATGGAGATGATTATTGACAAATAAGAAGGATATGAGTGTTTATGGATTGATAATGTCCCCATCATCCATGAATAAGTTTCTGTATTTCTTGAGAGTTTACCCAGACCTCCCCCAATTAGAGAGGTAGAGTCATCCATTGAACACATACCTGGATCTCATATGATATCAAATAACCCGTATTGGATGTAATATTTGGAGCTGGAGGAATTAAAGAAAAAAATCCATGATCTTTTTGGGTAGGGGTTTATCTGACTGACTGTGTCTCCTTGGGAAGCACTAGTTCACTTTGTGAAGAATAAGGATAGATCAATGCAGTTATGCATTGATTATAGAGAACTGAATGGGATCATAGTAAAGAACAAATACCCTCTTCCAAGAATTGATGACTTATTCGACCAACTTCGCGGGGCCCAATTCTTATATAAGAATGATCTTTGATCTGGTCATCATCAATTGAGGGATATGAAATAATATATTCAAAAACTACCTTCCGATCAAGATATTGGAATAATGAGTTTGTTGTTAAGCCATTCAAACTGACTAATGCACTTTCTATTTTTATGGATTTGATGAATGGAGTCTTTATGGACTACCTTGATAAATTTGTGGTATTTTTTATTAATTATATTGTGAAATTTTCCAAAAGATGAAAGGATCAAGAAGATTATCTATGTTTTATTTTGAAAATTCTATAGAAGGACAGTCTTTTTTGAATGTTCAGTAAATGTGAATTCTGGTTTCAACAAGTTTCTTTCTAGGGGCACATTGTTACCATGATGAAATCACATTTGACACTACAAAGATAAATGTTGTAGAGGAGTGGCCACATCCTACAACAATAAATAAGATTTAATGTATCCTTGGATTATAAATATATTATAGGAGGTTAGTGAAAATATTTTCATGAAATTATAATCCATTATCCAAGTTAACTCAAAAAGGGTTCAAGTTCCTCAGGACAAAGAAGTGTGAGGAAGGTTTCCAAGAGATGAAGAAGACATTGGTTACTAAACCTATGTTAACTCTTCCCTCCTGTGGAGAAGGATTTGTTATTTTTAGAGATTCATCTCTCAAATGGATTGGGTGCATCCTCATGCAAATGACAATGTCATTGCTTATGCATCACGACAGTTGAATAATCATCAGCATAACTATCCTACGCATGATTTGGAGCTGTGTGCGGTTGTTTTTGCTCTGAAGATATGGATGCACTATCTTTATTGGGAGAAATGATATATATACATATACCATCATAGTTTGAAGTATATTTTCACACAAAATTAATTGAACATGAGACAAAGGAGATGGTTGGAACATCTCAATGACTATGATTGTTCAATTCATTATCATCCCAAAAGAGAAAACACTGTCATTGATGCATTAATTAGGAATGAACCAGTTTTACATTATATGATGAGGCTTCAACGAGATCCATTGATCAATGTCCAAGTAAGACTAGACATGGGAGTTATAAGGA
This sequence comes from Viscum album, assembly GCA_963277665.1. NCBI lineage: Eukaryota > Viridiplantae > Streptophyta > Magnoliopsida > Santalales > Viscaceae > Viscum > Viscum album. Next base: position 1,532,582,118 of record OY728151.1, read on the forward strand.
AAGGGACATCATCAACCCTAACCCAAATTATTTCTCCAACATCATTACTAGAGAAGATTAAGCAATCTCAAAAAAAGGATCCTTTGATACAGGAGAATATTGAGGCTATAAAGGATTGGATGTTTCCTGAGTTTAATGTTGTCATGATGGAGTAATGAAATTTCATTCAATACTATTTGTTCCATCTCTTCCGGAAATTAAGAAGGAGCTGATGTATTAAGCTCATAGATCTACTTTCTCTATACAGCCTGGAAGCAAAAAAAATGTATAGGTACCTTCGTGATCAATTTTTGTGGGATAATATGAAAAGGGATATCGTTGACTACAATACAAGCTACCTAGTATGCCAGAAAGAGAAGGTAGAGTGATAGCTTCCTAAAGGCGTGTTGCAACCACTACCCATACCAGCATGGAAGTAGGACAATATAACTATGGACTTCCTCACTGGTCTCCTGAGAACTTCCAAAAAACAATGCAATATGGGTTATTGTGGACCATCTCACTAAGACTTCCATTTTTATATCCATTCAGGAAGATTTCCCTCTTGATAAAATTTCCAGTGTTTACTTGAAAGAAGTGGTAAGGCTGCATGTAATTCCACTTATTATTGTATTTTATTGTGGTCCAAGGTTCAAATCAAAATTCTGGAGAGGTCTAAAATATTCTATGAGCACTGAATTGAATTTCAGTACAACCTATCACCCCAAAACCAATGGCCAATCTGAAATAACTATTTAGACACTCAAGGACATGCTGAGAACATTATCAATGGAATTTAAAGGTGGATGAGATCAACATCTCCCTTTAGTTGAGTTCACTTATAACAATTTCTTCCACTCGTGTATTAAAATGTCACCCTATGAAGCTATATATGGGAAGCGATGTAGATCTCCTACTTTTGGGGATGATGCTGGTGAGAGAAAGCTTCTTGGGCCTGATCTTGTCCAAGAGATGACTGAAAAAGTCTATGCCATCCACCAACACATTATGGCTGCTCAGAGTCAGCAAAAGAGCTATGATGACCACCATCGAAGGGACTTGGAGATTGATGTTTGTGATAAGGGAGTTCTTCAAATTTCTCCTTGGAAGAGAGTCATGGGGTTTGGGAAGAAAGGGAAGCATATCCCCAGATACATTGGCCCAAATGAAATACTTGATCGCATAGGAGCAGTGGACTATCAGCTTGCACTCCCACCAAATCTAGAAAAAGTTCATGATCTCTTCCATGTATCCCTCTTGAGGAAGTACATTCCTGATCCCTGACATGTACTAAACCAATAGGTGGTACAACTGGAACATGAACTCTCTTATGATAAGCAACCGGTGGAGATTGTGGATCGTAGAGACAAGGTTCTATGCAACAATACTACCCACCTTCTTAAGGTGTTGTGGAGGAACCACAAATTTGATGAAGCCATATGGGAACCAAAGGTGTCATTGAGGCAGATTTACCCACACCTTTTCTCTTCTTAGGGTATGAGTTAAATTTTTGGGGATAAAATTTATTAACGGGGGAAGAATGTAATGACCTGAAATTTTTAATAATATTTTTTTCCTAATTTTTTGCGTTATTTTATTTTATACTCAACAAAACTATTTCATTTATTTAATGAAATGAGAATAATTAATATTATACCACTGGGTTTCAAATATTATATGACTGTTGGTCAATATAACCATTTGTCGATATGATTATTTGAAACTGAACTCTTAATGTGGCGATTATTTTTTATAAATACAAGTGATCTTATTTATATAAATACCATTCGATGGCCTCATCCAGTAGTCTTGGACCGTTCAAAGCCCATCTGACGGAACATGGGAAGGAGGTAGCACCACTGTGATTTTCTCAGGACCAATCCCAAGTCGAACATCATCGTGTAAATCTTGAATGGAATCACCTATGTGAGAAGTTCAAGATGATAGAAATCACCACTCGGGAAATGTTGGATGTGCCACCACAATTGTTCAGATAAATATAGATTGTATATTATTGATTAATTTTTTAAAATGGATATTTTAAAATATTTATGTAAATCTTAAATAATTAATAATGTGTAATTATATTCAAAAAATGTTCTTCTACAATTATGTTCATTAAGAAATTTAGAGTCTAATAAGATCAACATAAATTATGATGAATAGTAAATTATGAATAGTAATTTTATGCTTATAAATTTTAATATTACCAAATGAATTAGTATCCTCATTCAATAAGTATTAATATAATTTAGGCACCTTTTTAAGGGAATGTTATTTAGTAAAATAAGAAAATATGTTTTTCTGAAATTATTAGTTATGTAGTAGTTTTTTCTAATGAATCGTATTTTATTTAAAAATTAAATTAAAAATATTTAGAATATTATTTTCATAAAATGGAGTTCCTTTTTGATTTTAGAGAATCGATATTAGGTTAGGGTAAATCTTTGGGATTTTTTTGATATAGTGGAATGTTTAGTGAATATTAAAATTACATATTTATGTTTCGGGTGTTCAATGGAATATTTAATGATGTATTAATTATGTAATCAATATGGTTGAATTATGAATAGTAATATACAATATGAGGTGTCCCAAGTGACCAATACCATGGGAAAATACTGTGGTAATGCCCATGGTTTTTCCAATACCACCGACGAGGTGTCTCTTGGCCATTAATGATTTGTTCCCTCACATCTCTTGTAAATAACAAGCATTTTCCTCATTCATTTCACTCCCAAATCCTACCCAACGATGTTATGGTCTCCTTACCCCCAAGGATTCCTCCCAAGATTCCCTAAATACTCCCATGTTCCCAAACTTCATGCTTTCAAAGTTACTCTTCAAGGTTAGGGATCTGTTCACCCTCCTCTTTTTAGTTATGAATTCCTTTATGTAGTGTCTTATAGTTTCCATATTTTTATGTTGTGGGTCTATTATCATAAGCCCTCATTAATTTACATTTCATGTAAAATATTTGAGAGACCCTTTCTGCTCCCATCAATTTTCTTTTTGAATTCCTATTTGACGTTGTTAGCCTGCCGAATTTCTCATAAAAGAAATCATATCTTCTCTTTTCTTTCATGTTTCCTATTCATGTGGTATGTCAATAAAAAATCACTAACATGATATTATTATGTACCCAAAATGTATTAGGAATTATTTTTGATTTGGTGACTCTTTTCCCCTCTATTTTCAATGTTATATAAAACCATGTTATATAGCTGTTATGCTACAGATATTTCGTCTCAAAATTTCTATCTCTTTCTCTCACAAAATTCCCTTTTTTATTTCTGTGAATACCCAGATCTATTTCATATCTACGGGTCTTCATAAATATATAAAATTGATATATTTTATACTAGAATTGACATTCATATAACCCTCAATCCCTTTTCATGGTTTATAAATGATATAATGATCTTATTTAAAAAAATTAAAATGTAAATATTTTGAAATAAAACCCATTTATTTTAATCTCTATGGGTTATTTATGAAATATTTGATTATGATATATGTGGCTCACATGAAAATAAATACATCTTAAGGGTGCTCCCTGACTGAAATCCAATTCATTGGGTAAATAATTAATCTCTAGAGATGTCAAGTTTCACGATACCTTGGTGAATAACCTTGATGATTTTTTTGACACCTCGGGGATAAACATTGGTTATATGTTCATGAATGTCTAAATGAAATGTTGTTGCCACATATTCAAGTTATTTTTCAAGTTATTTTCATTATGATATTCCTATACATTCATTTCCCATGACTTTAGGTTTTTATTCATGTTCTTACTAATATCAAAAGTAGACTGATTCCCTTGTTTACCCTTACTGGGCCTTCTACTCACACATTACTTGATGTATGTATCCATGATATGATACATAGTAATTGTACCTAGGATGAAAATTTTATGAATCCTTACAAGTGAATTATAATAATGATTTATGTTGTTTTCATGTATTATGTACCTGATTTCGTAGATACTAGACTTTAAAGATCCCCTGTTTGTAAATGTAATGAAAAGTTATGTATTAAAATTGTGGGATGCCATAACACCAATGTAATAATCTAAAATTATAGGAACCCATATACCTAAATATCGTAGTATATTAAATGATATTCTTATAAACATATGATTAATTGGTTGCAACCTCCTGTTAGTAGAACCCACTTATCATTTAATAGGACCCTCCTGAACATAAAAGAATAATCTCATCTCATCAATGCATAGGAATCTAAATTATGTATTGTAATATAGGATATTGTAACATACCATGGATATCCAATCCATACCATATATCACATCATAATCATAAGGTTTCATTGTGAATGCAAAGAGGTTACACGTGAACTACTCTCCACCAAGCGATAACATAATCTACTAGAAGATCGAACTTATAAAAGAAGTGTTCACTTTAGGAACCTTATAAAAAAGCTACTAGTCTATCACCTCAACTAGGTGATCTAGATCCCACACCATGAGTATAGAGATAAAGGAATTAAGGGAATATGTGTTTAATAATACATAAGAATGAGTCGAATAAACCTGAATTATACCTCTAATCATCTTGAGCAGTGTAGGGGCATAAATATTCAGATCATACAGCTACATTTGGCTTCAACCACCAGCTCCCTAAAGCTAATGTCAGCTACTCGGAGGTGTTGGTGGAATGATCTAATAACAAATTCCACCACACATATCACTTCTTGTTCGTCTTCCAGCTCTGCCTCCCTAGTGAACACCATTTGCTCATATGGAAGATCCCAGATCACATTACCTCTACCATTTTGGTCCATCAACTACCCGCATGCACCCCTTGGCACGTCACATTAGTAAATCAAATACTAGGTGACATCGAACATCACGAGAATAGAACCCACCCTCTTCGGGATTCCCGGGTTCTTTTTACTATCTTTGTAATTTACAACCACCTAATTTATTATTCTATCGAAATGACTTCTTTTATCGATATCCCTCTATCTGGTGCTTACAAGATGCTACAAAAGACACAGATCTGTGGTACCCACTGCCTACTATTTCGGTATCATAAAAATAAGATAATAATATTTCTATCACAAGTTCACCCACCAACACCTCGACCTGTGTTGGGATACACAAGTGAACTAACAAATAAAATTCGTCTTTATAGAGTCCTTTCTCAATGTTTTGTTCTTTGTAGTATCCATCACATATCATGTCATTAGAGAAAAAGATATGGTCTGTGAGCCCCAATTAATAATCATCCACAATTATCAATCCTCGCTTCATCATTGAATTCTCCAGGAGCTGTAATGAGGGAAAAAAGGGGGCTGCAATTTTGCCGAACAACTACTGGATGTCCACTAACAAGTGTGTCAACTCATTGTTCATTTTTAGAACGAATCTCTATGTCCATCCAAATACATTGTGGAAAAATCTATATTTAAGATAAACAAACTGATATGTCGGGGAATAAACACACATGAATATTTGGACTACCGACTCTAGCCAATCCTCTACTAGTAGAGAGTCAAGCTCACTACTATACCTTAGAAGCCTTTGGCATTGGAGCACACATAGATCACTAATACTACATGTATGCTTAGACTGGTCTAATTAAATAATCTATTCCTTGATAGGTGGATCTTCTTCTACATAATAACCTAGAGGAAGGGGTTTATGGGATGGATCGTTAACTATGGTTATATTGTTCATAGCATCATCCTCACAATCCAGAATGGTAACATTTTTTGTTGTCATCATAAAGGAATTTTGAATATTATCGATGCATACAGTGGTTAGATGGTCATATATATATATATATATATATATATATATAACAAAAATTTAGAGCTAACTCATGAAGTAAATTCAAGTACTCAGTCCTATGTAATGCATGCACCATTAAACCTTCTGACCGATGTATCGATATTCAGATTCAAGAAGAATGTAGTAATGGTTCGGGAGAATGGATACGTCGGTTGCCACACTATCAGTAGATTCCTAGGTCAAAGAGCCATAGAAAATAAAATTCATGATTGTTTCCCAAAAACCCAAAAAATCATCAAATGTAGAGTAGCAAAAAAACATACCAATTAATTAAACCTCTATTTTAACAACATTTCATGACCCAACCCATGTCGGGACATTAGGAACAACTATTTAATGCATGCATCCATGTGATAGGGTTGGTGAAAATCATTGAATACATAACTACCTTAGGGTGTCCATTTCCAATATAACTATTCATAGACACACATCCATATAGACAAAACGATTTGGAGTGAAATAGAAAAATATTCAATAATGATTGAAATTAATCCTTGCATTCTTATCCTCTAGGGTGTTCAAGACTAAAACTATACAAACTAAAACATAAATGGGATAGATTCATTCCCCAAAATAAATATGACCCGACCTGAAAAACTTGAAACGTAAACTGCAGAGAGATAACAACTCATGAATCCCATGTTGGGGACATCATACATGGGCCAAAGTACTAGTTATTCCAAATATCCGTTGAATTCACCGTTGATTTTCCTATCATAAACATACGAAACAACACATATGGTAATAACCCATTCAGGGGTGTGTATATCATTCCAAATAAAAATCCCCAAATACTGAAGGGAAAACATTAAGAGATAAAATTGGATTAAAAATATTGTAGATGCATGTTATGGTAAAATAAAAAATATTAACCCAACAAATTAACATATCATTTTCTAAACACAAGGGGATAGACATTGTGAGTATATAAACTGCACATCGGTCTCTCTCCACATATATCCATAGAGTATATTCATCCAACCATGAGAAGATAAACAGAGAATGAATTAGGAATACCACGTTCTTCTTCACCTATACAAGATAAAGGGTAACCAAATACAAGATGTAGATACATAAGAATTTATATATTCTCTACTAATAGAATCCCAAAATTATATAATAAGGGGATATCCATATCACTCCATTGCCCATGAATATGGTTCATCTTTAGTTCCAAAATTCCATCAATGCTGCCCATTATCTCACTTGTCTGTCTAGAAGTATCCATCCAAGTATAGCCATTTCCTTTTACTCTCCAACGTAGTCAAGGGGTTATATAATATATGGATAGGACCCATGAATTAGTACCACTTGATGTTTCTTCTCGTATAGTCACTGAGGAGCTCCAAATCCAAAGTCATATGGATGGTATAACTCCTGATGGTTATTGAGGAAATCTACTTCCTATCTCTACTGAAGGATAAAACAATAAATTTTTTCAATGAAAACCACATCCCAAACCCTCTAGAGGGTACCACTCTGAATGGTCAGCATGTTACTCCACTACTATGCCCTGCTGGAAGGTGCCCATTGGAAAGATAACTATATAGTACCCATGCCAATGCCGATGGGGGTTCCATCTGTAGTAACCTTCGAAGAAGCCACTGAACAACTCTAATAGAGTTTCAAATTAGTAATCATAGAGTAAATCGACTAAACATCCCTTATATATGGCACAACTTATAATGAATTAAGGAAATCCATTGTCCATCCCTACTGGAGGGAATCACATGGAAGGTTCAACGTAATTGTGCATAATCACTTTCCACATAAAGAATCACCTAGTCAATGAAAATTCCTAGTACATTTACCATAATATATAAAAATATAAAACTAAAATAACATCACATTATAAATGAAAATGCACTAAGAATAGGATACTCACTGGCCAAAATGTGGGTTCAAATGAAGGAGATAAAAATCATTGATGTTTCCTAAAATGATGCTACAGGGTACACGTTTTTTGAGGGGACCCACATGATATGTGTTCCCACTCCACTTCATGTCCATGTCCAAGGTAGGTACAATGCTCCACATCCATATATAAGTACAAACCATGTAGGGGGAATACATGGCATGTCCAAGATAACTAAGATCAGGTTGTATCCTTCTTTTCGTATCCAAGTGCACACTCCTTGTCTTGTAGCAGACCTCCTGTCCATGTACTAGGTCCAATGACTATGTACATAGTAAAATTACATCTACCTTGTTTTATAATTTCACATTAATTCCTGATCAGTTCATCCTCAATAAAGATATACCATCCAAGGAAGAATTACACATCATGAAGGTGAGCTACATGTTTTGTCATCCTTAATGTTTTTCAAAACCCTGGCCACCACCGATGATGGGACACACACCATTTTTTCATTCATATACATTGTGTATTGTATGTCCTTCACATATTTTTCTAGATATATTTCCCATGCCTAAAATCTGACCTTCCAATTTTATATTCAGTAAAACATCTTCATGAAACATGTCGTTATGGCTATGGATCATGGATTCCTTCCATCTCTCACATAAAATTTGTTTTTTTTGTTCATCGATGATCTCACTGTTTATTCTGTATGCCATTATCCCTTCTCACACTATGGATTCATATTCGGATCATCAAAAAAATCATTAATACCTCACCAACAACTAATATTTGAATAGTCTTCATCGATCCATGATTTTTTTGATGCCTTATCACGGTTACGGGGGCCTGATTGTGTTATATACTACCTAGTGATGTCGAAACATATCCAAAGGATCCAATGGGTGAAGAGCATGAAAATGAAATGGATAAAATCACCATAAAAAGTATTATATTTTTTTCCAGGATTTTTTTCCCAATGATCAGAACATTGATCTAGGGTTAAAACCCAATGAATTAAATTGGTTTTTTCAAACTAGGGTGTATGTAATTGGACAAAATTGGAAAAAATCCAAGAATAATGATCGATATGATCGATCTATTTAATAAAATGGTATAAATAACCTATTGTTTAGTCCTACCTTGTTTTCTGGATCATTCTTCAATGAATAACATGACCTCCAATGATCAAATTATGTCTCTGTGTTCATTTCATAATGAACTACTCGGATCTAAACATCTATCTTCATCTTACATGAACTTCCAATGAAAGTGGTAGTGTGTAATCATTGGCAATTTTGGGTTTATGAGGAAAAACCTGGGGGAATATCCATGGGAGTACATTTATATAATTATCTCAGGTTATAATTTAATTAATTAATTTGATAACAAAATATTTCACTAAACGTACCACTTTAATGTGACGATTCTGAATAACTCGAGACGACCCATTTTATGAATCACATAGGGAAAAAATAATGTTCTAAACTCAACCATGTTATCATATTTTTTATATAAGATTATGTTTATGTATTATCCAATTTTCATTATTTAAATTTTTGTTTGTAATATAAAATATATAAAATATTTTTATAAAACTAAATCTAGACACACCGGGCCTTAGAATAGCACACAGTACTAACACCTAGCTATGGAAATATGTATAGAAATATTTTAAATTATCAAAATGAAAAAATTGCCTTTGAACAGTTTGGTTACATGTTAAATATTTCCCAATAATTCATCAATATTTCTTATTATAAATTATTTTTTGTTTGAATAATCAAATGGGATATGGTGTATTGATATCAAAACATTAAAATATTATGGAATGAGTCCTTGAATAAAATATCAAACAATTTTCAATCCCAACACTGTGATTTTAGTTATTCTTATCCGTGAGATTACTACAATTATATTATATATGGTTTCATTTATTGTTCATGGTATTAATGAAATTTCTTGTTTTTTTCAAATATTCCATGTATAATAGTCCTTCAATTATAATGATGGAAGGAAGGGCTAGTTTTCAATGTATACTCAGGTCATAAGCCTTCAATGATCATGTAACAGGCCTTGTTTAACTAGGAAATCATTTCATGTATGATCCTTGTTCCACTGGGCCTATAGGTCATTTAATGGTTCCCCCTCAACCCTTAGAATAGGGTTATTTAAAAAAATTAAAATATAAGCCCTTCAAGATTTTGAAGTATTATTTCTTACTTAATCATGATAGAAACCATTATACGAAACCCTTAGTAAGTATTTGTGATCACTATTACATTGTGCATCAGTTATCATTATATGAAGAATCATTCATATGAGAAACATCAATGATGGATAATATATACTTTTGTATTTTTTATAATTTTTTTCCAATGTAATATAGGAATAATTTTATATTTTGTATTCATGAAAATTAAACTAACCTATTAATTGTCATATTTTACCTTGTATCATATTTGAATGTAATTGTAAAGGCAAAAGCTTTGGGTAAGTAGAGTTGGGGATGTCAATGTTGGTATTGTATAATTTATACTAGGATAGTTTTGAACTAGATTTAAGAAAATATTTATGTTGGAACATAATATTATGAAAATTATTGATGAAAGATTTAATTGTAAGAAAATATCACAATGTTTTAATTAAGTATAAATTGTATTGTATTATATTATATTACATCCTTATCAAGATAGTACAGTTGGACCCGTTTTTTCATCAAAACATCTTCAGGTAATAACCGTTAAAAAAATTTCTCATGTATATCTTATCGAATTTTCTTATATTTGTGGAATGGGACATTACTATGAACATGTTTTTACACACTCTAAGGACATTACTAGATTAATTAAAATTTAATTTTTGAACCAATATGATGGATTTTAATATATAATCACCATGGATGACATATGAAAAATATAAGGTCCCATAGTTTGAAAAGTAGGTACCACAATTTTGTAAATAGATAAAACTTATTTTCCTGATCATATGATTTCACACTAAGAGAATATTTCGTAAAATTTCAGATCTTATTTCAAGGAATTGATGGAAATAAAAAGACCCAGATTAACATAAAATGTGAAGGATAATGAAATTATTGTCCTCTAGAGGAACTGAAATTATGGAAGATACAATAAAAAGTCATGTCAATATACCTAACCTTATTTATATATATGTGATAACAAATATGAATGTAACTTAATTACGTAAAACTAGAGTTTCATTAAAATTATAGAATAATGGACATCCAAGATGCAATATATTTAATATGTGGTATGAATAAGCCACAAAAATTTCTCAATGGAAGGGGTATATGTTTTATGTGCTAAATTGAAGAACATGGAGAATATAATATTCATTACAAAATGATGAGTTAAATGGATTGAAATAAATTAAATCCATTGGTAACATTCATATTTTATTTTCATATATATATATGGAACATAGGAATTATCTGAGGTAATGACATAATACAATGGATAACTTATAGACCAAAAAATTTCAAATGTTAGTCTAATCATTGAGATATAAATACTGATGTGTATAAGTATATTTATTTGATAATTATATTATAGTTGTGTAATATTAATTTATTATAGTTATATTAATCATGAAAATTTTTTATATATATTTATAAAGTATAATTTATTTATGTATATTAAACCATATGTTTAATGGTAATGCTAACAAATAATAGTGATTTAGTTATAGGATGATATGATTTGAAAACATCTTATTGTGGATTAGATTAACCTAAATATGTTTGTGATATTGATATTCAATTTTTTTTGTTCTGAAAAACCGTTTAATGATATTGATAATGAATATTGGATAGTATTAGCGACATTTAAATTCATTGGTGATTTATTGATAAATTTATTTATGATATATTTGAGGAGGTTTATTATTTCATTGAATTGAACATTCAATTTTATGTTTGGTTATTTAATTTGAGGATAATGTATCGGGTTAAATTTCGTAAAAATATTTTTTTTTCATTAATAATTTATGATGATTCTATTATTAACATGTTTTAGTATAATATATGATCATGTTATTCCATGATTTGTGTGTGTAATTAAGATATAATATTTTTTTATGCATTAATTGTATACAGAGTACAGGAAAATAGTGACCTTTTTTTTAAAAAAACTATTGTTTAAATACTACATATATATGCATTGATAGTTTATGAAATTTATCTTTTTGAGGAATAAATTAAGTATATAAATATTTTTTATTATTTATGTCATTGAGATTTGTTTCAAAAAAAAATTATTCAATTTTTACTATATCTTGTACTAGTAATTTTTTTCATTATTTGAATCGAGACATAAGGAATAAATTTTAATCATTTTATAGATCATTGCATCTATTAGAAGATTTATTTGGTGCACTATAAATGAAATATTCATATTGTTAATTAAATATTGGTATATGGGGTGTAAATGTTTCTAATGAAATTTAAATCTTCAAACAATGGAAGAAATTAAAAATACCAATTTTATGAAATTGAGTATATTAATTTTCACATAATTCGTGCTAAATGAATTCCAAAACTCAAGGAAAAGTAACTTTGAAAATTAATATGATTTTATTTTTTACCAATATTTATGAATAATTAGTTGATATTTTCACACCTAAATATTTTATGGTTTTCTTGTCCTTAACATTACCATGTATATTTTTTTATTAGTTCAAATTATTATTTGGACATTAATTTTCTACACTATGTCAATATTATCAATTCAAATTTGATTACCCCTATTTGGAAACATATTGTTTTTTTTCAAAATTATATTCATATTTTTCCATCCATGTTTAAATAATTATTAACCCTTCTTCTGTTTTGGAATTTTGAAAACCGTTTTATCAAATCTTAAACTCATGTTTACTAATCTAAAAATTATGATGCCTCAAAATATTTAATGGGGGAATAAAATAACTCCATGAAAATTTATTTTAAGATAAAACAATGTTAAATAATTGTGTTAACATATAACAACATTCTAATAATGAGTTGTGATATTTTATAAAATGTACATAAAATTTCTATGTATGAATTATAAAAACAATATTATGAAAAATATATATACTGGATAAAAATAATGTAAATATATTTACTAATTACAAATTAAGAAGAAGCCTATTATAGGTAAACTATGTTTTTTAATTAATATAAACATTTTATTCAAAAATTCATTTTTTCAAATATTATAACTGATTTCTACAATTTTAAAAAATAGTATTTTTAGGAGATTAATATAATTTTTGAAACCATCATGAAATATTATCGTAGGGTGAATTTTTAATATTTTTTTGTTAATGTTTATATTTTAATTAATGGTGAAGGAGTGTAATTATTAGAAAAATTACTAATTATATTTATGTAATGGCCCCATTATTTTTTTAGTATTAATGTAATTTAAGATAAATTTTCAATAATTTGTTATAATTTAATTAATTTTATTAGAATAATTATTACAATATATTTCGTTATATGTTCTATGGAGTAAAATATTTTATTAAATTTATGGACTATATATTCAATCAACCATTTTATCATTTATTTAGTTATTTTAAAATTCATGTAATGAATGTATATTTCATTCTATAATAATGTATTCATATTTATTATAGAGATTTTAATTATGATATTATAGGAGTACATTAAATTTTATTCATCCACCTATATAAAAAAATAATGAAAATGGTTACGAAATTATCAATCGTAAATATTAATATAATTTAATAATTTCAATTTAATTTCTTTTTCATAATGAATTTTGTCCATTGTAAATATTTAGCAGCACAATAAATTGTAAAATGTTTTATAGGAGTTAAAAAAAGTTATAATGAATTATGATAATTCAAGACACATTATTAAACCTCATTGGTTGGTTTCATATAGACAATACTATTATCCCCTTTTAATATGATTAATTTTGGTGCCATTATCATCGAGTAAGAAAATAATATACTTTAATCTCTTTAAATACTATAAGTGTTACATTTCCTTTACTTCTTAAAGGGATCCTCCTCACCTCACATCATCAAAACTCTTGAAAATATTATCAAAATAAAACCCTTCCAAAATAACATATTTGAATACTTATCCACGTTATAGATGTTCTCGTCTCACTGAATGAACATCCGTTGTGTCCTTAAAAATTTATACAAAATAGATATTTCAAATAATATGTAATCAATATCGTTGAGAACATTCATTTTCCTTATTATTATACAACATAATTTCTTTTAATAACAAATATAATATAAATAAAACCTTATATTAGGTATATTGTGATGTTATTATATTTATGGAATAATATATATCCATATCTATCGATATCAAATGGGAAACAAAAACATTGATCCTCTGTATGGAAGACTACCACCTCGCAAACTAGTGTAATTTTTTTCCATCACCTCCTCTCATGAAATGAAATGAAAACAGAGATAATAAATATATATTACATCTGTGGTATACTTATTATTTTTGAAATTATGACATAATATACTTATTTACTCATCAACGCATTTTTCAAGGATAATGTTTTGTGTACATATTTGTGGACTACCACGGCTACGAAGTGATGTGATAAATTTTTATTGTATAGTTTCCATGAATGATTATAAGTGTTTATATAGTGAATATATATGATTCTAATATAATTTATTATATTTTGTATATGGTAAGGGAATGATCTATGGAAGAAGAATATAACTTCCAAATAAAAATATTTATGAAAAATGAAGTAGCTAAAACTATAATAAATTATAATCATGGAGTACTGCTAACAAGCGGGTGATAAGATGTTAGAACTGAATCATTTATGAATATATATATATATGGTTCTAGTTTTTAATTTAATAAAATCTAAATATACTATACATGAGGTAAAATAATGATTACATAACTAGAAAAGTGATATAAGGGGTTTATTAATTAAATTTTTTATTGAGTTAGATTACTTCATCATTTGATACACTATCCCATGATTATATTGTAAATAAAATATTATTTTTTAATGTTTTTATACATTTTAATAGTTTTTATTCTCTACCATTACACATAATAACATAATTGATTAGTTTTCATGATCCTTGTGAGGGATTTCATTTCAATATCCACTCCATAGTGTATTATTTGTTATTAGGTATCTATATTATATTATTTACAGAATATATAAACAATTTTTTACAATATACGAATTATAATTCATTTAATTTTGATAATGATTCATTTAATGTTTACATATTTATGTGGTATCATTTTATATGATTTCAATGTCATAAAAAAATATTTTACAATCTCTATTTTCTATGATTTCTTATATTTTCATTGAAGTAATGTTGTAATATATCATTAATAAATAACATTTTTTTATAATCACCATGATATTTTTATAGTATAAATTTATTCTCCTAAAATTTATTTTATTTGGAACATTAATGTAAAATTAAATATTTATAATAAAATCATATCTTATTTATCATTTTGATAGTATATGTTTTTTATCCATTCCTATATTTTAAAACAAAATTGGAAAATAATTTTTAAATAAATAAAATGATATATTAAGGATATTATATGATATCGTTTACCTTTTTAAATGATATAAATTTATTCTCTATATTTTTCTAAAATGTTTTGTGTTTTTTCACATTTATAAAAATCCAAAAGTAATGTTTCATTCTAACATACGTGAAATCAACATATTTTCGCACAATTATAACAAATAATAATTATTTTTATTATTAGGTAATTATCCAACGGTTTTAAACATATAACCATTTAATGATATTTTCTATATATGTCATTCTAACATTTTGATATATAAAGCAAAAAACATGATATTATTTTAAAAAACTATATTTCTTATGAATCTATTGATTCCATATTTCTCATTTTAATTTAATAGTAATTATAATTATATTAAAACATTCACATTCCATCATTATCATTCGTTAGACCATAAATAAATCATCTATATAAATATTCATTGTATCATGGACATTTATATTTCTTAAAATTTATACCGTCAATGTATATATTATCATAATGTAAAAGCTATTTCATTGATTGGGAAACAATTGATATTCTATATTTTTTTTTCTATATCTGTATTTTTTGACCATTCATATTATATATTAATAAAATATATCATTCAATTTATGAGGATGTCATTTTACATGATGTTTTGAGTGGATAGACATTATAGATAAATCCTTGATGCATCAACCGTTTTTATGAGATAAACTGATTGTCTAATCATATTAAATTGGTTTCCTTGTATGGCGTACCATATTCAAAAATATAATGGAACACTTCCTTGATCAAGGGATATAAAAGTATGTGTTTTCATACATAAAATTAATTTATTACATCATATTATATTAAAACATTGATATTTATTCATCACTGAATTTTGATTGACAAATTATTTATAAAATTGAAGGTCTTATAAATATATATCATTCCGTGATGATTAGGGATTATATACTCATGATATTATCAACTATGACCAACCCTTTGTAATAATTTTCTATCACCATAATATTTTTTCCATTACAATTTATATGAGAAAGGAATCGTTGAATAAGATTCAAGAATTCAAAATATTTACGTTTACTTTATATTATTATTTATTTCCAATTTGAAATTAGAATAATATATTTATCTTGTTCTTTATGAATACTAGAATTATCGGTCTATAGTGACGTGATCCCTTGAAGATTATTATAGGGTAATAAAGTTGAAACTGGATTTTAGTTTCTATATTTTTGGTTTCTAATATACATTTATTCTATTCCATTAATCAAAAATTAAAAAACAAAACACATATATACTAACGGATTACCATATTTATGAAATTATTTCATTCATTTTTCATCACTACATTATGTTTATAGTTTAAAATTTGTTTATAATTTCTCAATATTAAAAATATGATGTTTTGAAAATTCTAGTGGAAATGTATCCATGACCATATTTTAATAACAATAACATTTGAGTGCTAAAACATATGAAAATTAATGAAATTAACTCCCAAAATAATGATGATAATGAATAAATTTTAATGAAGTGTAATAAAATTGTTGTAAAATATTATCTTTGGAATATGAATAATGAATATTATTATATTATATAACTATAATAAAAATTAATTTAATATAAATGGGGTTAATGGAACTTACCAATGAACTCATACCCAATATATATGTTTCTCATCTCACTGAAATTGCAATGGGACATTTTCTATATTCAACATGAGTTTCATTAAATTGTTGTATATTATTCCATTTCGTTTTGATATATCATGAAAATCAATATATTAATGGTTTTTAAAAATTTCATTTGAACATATTTGTTTCATGGGTGTAAGGACTCATATGTTAACAAATCTATAAGGATATATTTCACTATATAATCCACATTCATGATTAATAGTTTTTATTATTACATTGGGTGGAATATATATTATTTCAATCATAAACCCAATATATTTTCTTATCCACTAGATATTTCGTGTAATTTCTCATTTCTCATTTATTTTTATCCATAAATTTACTCAACAGTATGAACGGTTGTTTTAAAGTAAAATTGACATTGATTTTCCTTTTAGAAGGGAATTTGTTATTATAAATTCATATATTTTAAAGAATTTTCATTATTTTCATTAAATTGATAAAATTATTTATTAATATCCTTCTAACCCAATTTTATATTTTTATAAAATGGATTCAAAGGATATATAATGTCATTTTATGATTGGTGACATTTTTAGCAAGGGCATGAATGAAATATTTTTTTTAATTCTTACCATACAAATAATCTTTCTGACCATATTGAATATTATATTTATTGATAAATATTTAACATATTTTCATGTTTACATTAAAAAGAAATATTTTATCTAGTATTTTTTAAAATAAATTCCAAAAGATGTATCAAAATGTAATGTATTTGTTCCAAATAAAAAATTTATTGATGTTTTAAATATATATCAATATTTTTTAAAAACATTTAATAAGTTATATCCTTCATAATGGATTATATATAAATGATAAAATTCACCATATGACATGCAGTGTCTTATGATCATGCTTCTCAATTTTCTAATTGTGAAAAATATTGAAATTATATATTAATGTTTTTAACTATGGATAGTTATATTGATAAGGTGTTGTATTGATTATTTAAAAAAATCATTAGATATATTTATTTGAAATAATAATTGATGAGCATCATCCATTTTAGCCACTTGATTCATTGGTATGTATTATGAGTCAAAACAGCCTCATTATTTTCGATATTCCTACCCAATTTTTTACTATCTCATTGAAAATTTCCTTGATTGTATTATTATGATGTCTGACATTATACATTCATTCATAACAAAATTAATTATTTTCATCCATGTGATTAATTTTTTATGTCATCAATGGATATATTACCATTTTATGATATTAGTTAAAAAATAAATAATTATTGTTTATCATAATAGTATTATTCCTCATTTATTAAATTTGTGATTGCATCTGTTCTACACATTCCCGTATTATGCATTTTGGCTAACCGTATATTATATTTTTCTTTCCAGAGGATAACAACAAGTGAAATCTGAATGATTTAATTGATATAATAGAGGAATTAAAAATTATATCACTATAATTTTATTTTATATTAATTTTTTTTCATATGTTTTATGAGAATCATGTCTATATATATATATATTATGAAAACTGAACTATTTGATAATTCGAGATGCAATGTCTTGTATCATTCACTAAGATAGTAATATAACCACTAGCCATTAGACCCTAATGTTTGGTTGTTATATTATTACTCAATATATAATCCCATATTTACATCCCCAATAAAATAACCTTACATTAATGTGCATGTGATCTTATAATAATACCCCCAATTCTTCAGAACCATGATGGATTCAATGTGACTATATGATTTCCTCTCTATAAGTACAAACATATTATCATTATTTTTCATGTATTTTCATTGTACAACTGTTCTAAATTCATATTTATAACAATATTAATATATAATTAACATAATTTTACTTATGAAATTATAATATTTTGATATATTCAAATAATAATAATGCATATCTATTCAGTATAACAGGTTACTATTTACATCAGTATAAAAATCAACATGAATGATGAAATAAATTTTTATAGTATATTTTAATAGAAACATAATTATGTGTAATATTTTTTTATTACAAATTACATAACGTTTCTCTTGTTTTGGGATAACAAAATTAATATTTTAAACATTTTTACTATATTACATTTTTTTCAATAAGTATTAGAGAAAAAAAGAAACTTTTGGATTTAATCATGGATACCACTCTCCAAAACATCACTATAATTAACATAAAAAATTAGAACACATTCTGGATATTTTATAATTATACCCAGAATATATAATATTTCATGAAATGACAAACATGGAATGATGATTGAGACCCTAAATCAGTAAATGAAAAGGAATAATTGAAACTAATAAAAATAGATGATCAAAATTTATTAAATAAATATATAACAACTATATATTTAGTATAAATTTTTAGTATATGTTTTAATGAATTTAAATATATTTCTTAAACAGATGATTGATGTTAAATAGTTTATTATAAAGTATTTTAAAGTCTTATAGAGCATAATGGAAGCTATTGGAATATTTTTTTTCTTCAATTTCCATAGTGTGATACATATTTCAAATTATGAAAAGATTCATCATTGAAATTATGTAATACATGAATTATAAATTATATTATTATAACGAAACATTTTCATGTTATTTGAATGTATAATTCATGGTCACATTCCCATGGAATTTGGTACATATAATATAAACCATACAAGGAAATTCATCACTATGTTTCCCATATTTGAGTTAAATAATTATTTTATTAAAATAATTTTTCATGTATTATTTGTATCATATAATGTGACTATATAATTTTATATTTCCACATTACTGGATTTATAATTCTCTAACATAATCTCCTACTTTATATATTCTTATAGAAAATGTTATGTTCTTAAAAAGAGTGTTATTTCCAAGTATCAATGCATTTCATGTATATACATTTAATTCTATATTATGTCTATTATGGATCATATTCATGTTAATACATATTTACCATATACTTTCCAAGGAATTTTAATTAATTTTTTTATCTCTTTTATTCAATTTTGGATTTCTAGTTCAAATAAAACTTTGTTGGTACAAATTTCTTTCAAGTCTCACATAATATTTATAATTATTTAAGGAAAATTCCTACCTGAGGGAATAATATGTTCTCTCTCTTTAGGACCACATATATTATCTTCTCATTGGGTTATATTTGGGGTTTACATGATATCGTACAATTTTACATCCCTTAAGAATTAATTTTTAACACAAGGATGTTCATATACAAGGATGACCTTGAATCTTCATTAGGTTTGGTAATATACTTCATCAATGTCCTTATTTTATACAATTATATTATTATTTTATTCATTATTTTGCATTTCATATTGAAGGGAATTGTACACTATATTAGAAAATTATTATTATTTTTTAAAATAATGTCTGAATTTTTTTTAATTATTCATTTTTTACATATCATATAAAGTACTATAAATAATATCTTGTTTAATTTTATATACATTAATACATTTCCCATATTTTATAACAACTTATATTAAAAACATATCTTCTTTATGTTCTATTCAATTCCAAAAATAATTAATTTTTTTTTAATATTTTTCATTTTAATTATAATGTATAATGATTTATGATAAGAAATATATGGATTTAATTACACTAATGTATATATGTATCATTCACTCTACATTTGTTTTAATTAAATTCATTTCACTTCATGGATCCAATTTTGGGAATTGTTTTATTTTATTTTTATTTTTTTCTTTCACACCCTTAAAATGGATTTCTAATGTATCTTATATTCTTATTTTACAAAAATGTTACAAAAGCATCATAAAAATTCATTTTATTATTTCATATTCATTTTCCACTAAAAAATGAGAGATATATCTCTTTTTTATTGTTTTTTTGTGTATTAAACTAAATATATTCTTATTACATTTTTATTTGGGTGATTTAACATGAGCTATTACATGATCAATTTATTCATCTTAACTTTTGTGATAGAATTATAATGGTTTATGATACCCATCATCGAGGAATTTTTTTCCTATATTTCAATCTCTCATAATGTTTCATATAATTTACTAGGATTATTCCCTTATTTTACCATCAATATTACAATTTTTTATGGAATATGATCTTGATTGGTGGAAATGATCATGAATCATATTACATTATTATATTAGTCATTCATTGATGACATTTATTTTATGGAACACAAATTCATGAAATTAATTTGATGAGAGGGGTGGAAAAATAATTATACCACCCTGGAAGTCATTTAATCACATTATATATCTAATGAGATGGTATGTATGTCAATATGGAGTATAATAAATCCAATAAGTTGTATTACTCATTATGTGATGATGGTCCTGGAAATGAGCCATCACATTTTCTTATTGTGTCTTGTGTAATATTCCTATAACATTCAATTGATTTAATAATCAATTGATATATAACTGATTACATTGAAAGTCTTATGTTTCTATCCATCAGATTCGTTCCATTTTTAGTTGGTTATAATTTAGAAATGATGTTTTCATGTACAATTATTATTTTCTCTGGCTAACATTTTATCTAATTCTAACTTATTAAGTTAGACTATTATCACTTTTTCTTATCCTTACTATGAATTTATGCTTACCACTTCATATTCTTCCATTAGCTAGGTAATGAAGTTGATTATTTGTTTATGATCCTTGAATGTTATTATTTGTGGATAATTTTATAGGGGATATTAAAAAATGATTCGAATATTCCGATATGTGGTTTTAGTCTTGAATAAAGAATGTGAAAGCCATTATGAGTTTGATTTAATTAAAAAAATTTGTCTTTAGCATTGGGTTTTTTTATGAAATGTTTATTATTATGTAAGTAAAACACTCTAACTCAAAGTTATTGGATATTTATTTGGAATAATATATTCTAATTTCCTATAATTAGGGATGTATTTGTTTGGGTATCTTAGTTGGTATTAATTATTGTTCATAAAAGATATGTTATAGAATATAATTAATTATTATGGGTTTGGGGAGTCCTAGTTTTTAAGTAGTAAGGTACATCATATAAATTGGAATTCTAGAAAGACCATGGAATCTCTTTAGAGTAATGAATATAAAATCCTCATTTATTAAAACAATGATAGTAGAGTGATGATTTTATTGATATGTAAAAATATATTTGTCTCTTTTGTGTAGGGTTCATATATATATGGTTTTGGAAATGAAAAATACTGATACTTAACAACAGAAATGTAGTGGCATGTTAAAACTGGATATGTAAATTTTTAAAACTCAATACGACATGGTTAATGAATTTTAAAGGAAGAAAAAATTTGTTGATATGTATATATAATATTGACATAAAACCAGTATGATCATGTAGATCATATTTAGGATAAGATAAATTATATGGATACACTCTGAAAATAAATGTAACTAGTGGTTTATGATGATGTATAATTCCATCAATTGATTATGAAATGTAATGGATATTTAACTAAAATAGCTTTGGTACGCATGATATTTTTTATCGAACCAAAGTTTTTTAAGAATACATATTTTTTAGAGTAATCCATATCTATAATTTTTTAACTAATATATACTATTGATGTCATGATTAATGGAATAATTATTATAATAATGATATTTTGTATTATGACGGATGGATAAATTAAAAAAAAATTGTGTGTTAGAATGTTTGTTTTGGATAAAAAATTGAATAAATGGTGATCTTTGTAACATAATATAAATTTAAATTTAGTGGAAATTATTATTAGTGTCTTCATATATATTCCAAGGGTTTTAATGATTAGGTAATAATTATATCTTTGGTAATACATTTTTTTATACTCTATAATGTTATTTTCAATTTTTATTAAATTTGATGATTTATTTTCTTTTTTGTCTCTATAAAATAGCTTAATACCCTCAATTAATTTTCCCCTTTTTAATAAAATTGTTTGGGGATTAATTTTTTATATTTATGTACTAAATTATTTGTAATTATTTTCATTTTCATGGTTTTTTGTTTTTTGGATTATATTTATTAAAACCAATTTTTATTTAAATCCTTGGATTTGGTGTCACTATTTATCAATATAATATCCTTTTATAGATCAGATAAAATTATTCAATTAGTTTATTTTTTATTGATGTTTTTTTATTAGTATAATTTTTATCCTACAATTTTATTCATAAGTAATATTTAAAATTTATTTATTTATTACATATAGAATAATTTTTTTTGATTAGTCATACTTGATTATCAAGAATAACATTGAATTCATTCTCACATCATGATATTTAATTAAAAATATTTGGAATAACAAACTATTTTTTATATTCAATTAAACTATTTTTTGAATGTTTTTAATTATATTATATCACTAATAAATATAGAATATTTTATAACAACTATATATATAAGAAACATGTGTTTTCTAAAATACCCATAACATATTAATTTGAATTTAATTATATCATTGTTTTCTTGTTAAATAGTTTGTTTCAATATATTCTGTTATCAATAAACCATGAGTATTTTTATCCCTGGATCATATGGGTAATAATGTGATTATTGGTTTTTGACAAAATCGATGAATATTAGATTTTTTAAAATTATCAAATATTACATATTAAAAAAATTATATCAATTAACTGGGACATAGTTGATTATTTCATTGCCACTAAAATATCAAAATGAATTATTAAATTATTTCATATATCAGTGCCAATAATATATCATCAATGTTTTAGTTCTATTTAAAATAATTAATTGGAAATGTAATATGTTAAAAATCAATATGGTTTATTATAATCATTTTTGTATTATGCATTGAATTTTTTTGAATGTGAAAATAAATTGTATATTATTTAGTGTGAGAATTAATTTATAAAAAATTAGGGAAGAACAAAAAAAAGTGTATATTATTTTATATAACTAACATTTGATGAAATTTTAATTAAATATTGAAATTCAAATTTAAAAAATATTAAATCTAAAACTTGTATATACATAAATAAAATTTAAATTTAAATTCTCTATCTTCAAAATCCATACCAATATACCTTTAATGCATATAAGTATCCAATGCGTTTCAAAAACAATTTCCCCTTTTAAATTTATAATGTAGTTTAATAAAAAATAATGTTTTCTATTATTTTCTAAACCATTACATCGTACCCACATCACGAATATAGGTAACCCCATTTTTCAATTGAGTGTATAATGGTATATTAGAACTCAAATGTACTATGTGAATATAGATTTTTTTAATAGATTCATAGTGGTAAATATTTATATAAAGACCATACCATAAACATAACTTATTTTAGTGTTTTTTAAATAGAATTCACATTTAAGGATATTTATAGTTTAGGGTTTTAGAGAAATAGGAAAAACTATTACAATGTAGCTCCTTAAATTACATATGGAAACTTATAATCAGTATCCAATTATATTATTCCACCAATGGAAACCAATTTAAAATAAAACAGGATTTATTTTTTAGGAACATCATGAATTCTATCATCGAGACATTTTCAATGTCTATAACAATCTTAATACCTATGAAAAACAACTCAAAATATGGGATGAGCATAAAAATATCATTAAGAGACATAAAGAATCAAAGAAACCTTTAGGCCATGATTATTTTAAACTATTCGACACATTTTCACAAAAATATTATTTCCAACCATAAAATATAAAATATTTAACGTACTTTATGAAATATGAATATTCCTAAAAACAACATAGGAATCATAAATAAAAATAGAAACTGGATAAATAATAATTAAATAGAATAATCATGCGATGATCCTTTGTACAGAAGACTCTTAAAAATATAATAACCATATGTCTGACCATTTAACACAATGTATCAGTGAAATTTAATGGGGTTCACCCTTTGTATAAGATATCTCATGCTGACATGTGAGATGGAATTGGGTTCAACTGTTCGTTTATGCTATACCGGGATCACATGTGAAATATAATGGGGAACAACCCATCTTATGAGTTGTATCGAGATCACCCGTCCTCAAATCATCATGGATGAACATGTATACATAATCAATTTCAGTGAAACCTGACATAACCATAAAACATAGAACTTCCATAAAGGGAAAATGACATTTTCACTTTGAAATCACATTTCATTTTTACAATGATGTGTGATCATTAATGAAAAAACATTATTTGAAAAGAAAAGTGTAAACATTTAGAGGATACATTAAAATATTAAATAGAAATAAAATATAAAAAATCCAATCATGAAATATATTTTAAAATAACAATATCTGTTATTTTAATAAATATTATATTTTTAAAAACAATATAAAACATTTAAAAAGTGAGTTTTGAATCAACGTGGAACATTCCAATTATAAATAGTTGAATTAACAGAAAAATAATTATTTTAAAACATTCATGCCCATATAAATACATTCATAGGAAAAAATTGAATCAAGAACACAAAATAGAATTATTTAGGAGAATAAGTCATTAATCGTTTTAAAAAGATGGTTTACTTAAAAAGTACCTTAACACTTGAGAAACACCTGAATAAATAACATTAAGAAATAATAATATATAAAACATTAAATATCATGAGAAAATTAAAATTCTTGATATAACTAGTCATAAGGTTTGTATATAAGTCTTATTGGATAATAAATGTTCATAACATCAAGATACGCCTCAATGAAAGTATATTGAGATAAAGCCCATTACCTAGATTCTGACTCATCACATACAATCATTGAATTCCATTCCGTTAGGTGATAACAATTATTAACACAGTATCACCTCATTAAACGGTGTTCATCCAAATATATGGCTTCAATAATGAGGGTATATATTCTAGAAATGTTATTTGTAGAGCTACGGAGAACCAATGGTGTTTGAATTATAAGGAAATAAGATACAGTAATGACCATTCAATTGATAGGGGAGGGGCACTCATGGATCTATAAAATGTATTAATTTCATATAAATTTAGTTTTCATACCAAATACTACCAAAGATATTTATTTAGAATATATAATGATTATGGATAAAATACCTATCATACAAATAAATTAAACAAAATTTTAACAAGTTTTAATCCTTATCTTTTTATTTTGACACCTTTTATCTCTTACTTTTTAATTAAGTAATTTACAAATTGGGGGTTTCAATAATAACCATAACATGAAAAAATACCATTCAATAAGTAATTAATGACATATTTATTCCTGCAGATTTTTGTGAATATTATCTTTTTATAAATTTTGTCACGACCCGTCCTTGGGGCCCGTGTCATGACTACAACAAGACCACCTTCCATGGGCCAGGGGATGGCGACTGGCACCAAAGGAATATATCCCTAAGGTGGGAAGGCATTGAATTTATATAAAGAAAACACACACAATCAGAGTACACAACTAGAAGCAAAACACTATGTAAAACTGAGTACAAAGGTAGTGTTGAAAGTAAAGGGGTCCGGAAATACAAGCCCAATAGTAAAGTACAAGGAAAATGAAAAATAGGTACAACTAAAAGACAAACATCTGGAAGGAGTCTAGAAGCTCTTGGATCATCCACCACAAATCCAACCTGAAGGGTTGGTACATATAGCCTCCTCAGTGCTCCACGTCCATCCATCTCCTCTAGGTACCGACTCGTTGTGAGGTCCACCTCGAGGGACCATCTAGTCCTGGAACTCTCAGCCATCATCAGCATTGTCTGTCATATGCATCAAATACAATGAGGTTCGTGCATATCCCAAGTATGGGTGAATATAACGATACTCAGTAGAGACCCCAAGACCCTCAGGGTCTCACTAAATCCAATAAGGATAGTCCACAATGTATGAATCAATGGATGACCATTAAATAGGTATATTCCCATACATATATCTAAGTTATATATTAACCCGTCTCAATAATGTGGAAAACACAAAGGTCAATAACTCTCCACAAACCAGGATTTTTATTCATGATGTTGAAACCACAGCTGCTGGAGAACTCTTCCTCTATCGAGTACAGTGGGCCTGCCGGTAAAACCAAGCTCTTCCCACTAACCTTATACTGCTGAATTACTCCACCTATCGAATATTGTGGTTCTGTCCTGCTCACATAGAGGCGCTACCCATCATGGGTTTTCCACTACAACCAAACGCTCCCCCTTATAGCCTACCGAGGAACTCCTTCTATGGAGTAACGTAGGTATACTGCTACAACCAAGCGTCAATCTGCCGTGGTTATAATGCTAGAAACACGCACTCCCCACTGGGCTATCCGAATCACTCTGATTCGATCGGTGAGCAGTCGTCAAGTCTCAGCCAGCAACTAGGTCTCTATAGTCTGCTCGCTCATCACCAGGAGGGACTTCTCCATGAGCTACAAGTCTATGCTCCACATGTCACTAAATCTCACATATAAGTGTAACAAAGGACTACAACATTATAGGGGTCTCAACGCAACAGACGACGCGTCAATCAGATGCTCAGTCTGTGAGATATTAGCCTTTTAGTTGCGGGGGCCTGGTTGGTTTCGTGTACAAACCTACCTGATCGAATCTCAACTATACCCCAAACTCTAGAAGGGTATTTTCAAAGGGACCATATCTCAATGAGTTTATCAGTGTCACTAAAGGTTCGTCAAATGGACGTCCAGTGCCAATGATATGACCAATGTAAGCAAATGGTCAGTAGTGGGCCCGGGTCCAGTCCAACCTAGTCGGACCGACATGGCCCAACCCACTCTGAGCCGACCCAGTCTGGGTCAACCTAGATAGTCCAGATGGGTCTGACACAGCCTGTTGGGTGGGTCACCCTGCTATGTTAGACCTGGTTCACTGGGCTCGGCCTAGCGAACTACGAGGGCAGTTCGGCCCCATACGTCAGGCCTGATCCACTGGGCCGGGCCCAGCGAACTACGAGGGTTGTTCGGCCTGGATGCCACCACACAGGTGGTTTGGCCCGAAAGACAGGGTCAGTTAAGCCAGCGCCGCTTGGGGCGCTACTCAAGAGGCCGGCCTCCGAGAGGCCAGCGGTAGGCCGCGTGGGGCTTGGGGAGGCCATCTGAACACCGGGCAGCCCGCAGGTGCACTGGGAAGGGCACCGAGGATCCAGGAAGAGCGCCGGGGCAGCGCGCAATGGTGCGGGCAGTGCGCCGGGGCACTGGGAAGACCGCAACAGGGGGATACGGGGGCGACGGGTAGGGCACCGGGGTGTCGAGCAGGCTGCCGGCATGGCACGGGGGTGCCAAGTAGGCCGGTAGCCGGGTGCGGGGGCGCCAGGCACACTGCAGCAGAACATGGGGAAAGCCGCCAAGGGTGCTGGTAGCTCGTTGGGGCGCCAGTGGGGCCGAGCATCACGTGGGGCTCACGGGCAGGTGGGGCGTTCAGCACGCCGGGGCAGCGGTCCAGGGTGCGGTTTGTGCACCGAGGCGCCGTGGGGGAGGTGCAGATCATGGAGGTCGCAGGTAGCGCGACCTTTAATCATCATCTTC
This sequence comes from Viscum album, assembly GCA_963277665.1. Classification (NCBI taxonomy): domain Eukaryota; kingdom Viridiplantae; phylum Streptophyta; class Magnoliopsida; order Santalales; family Viscaceae; genus Viscum; species Viscum album. The sequence goes on from OY728151.1 coordinate 1,532,610,458, forward strand.
TTCGTCGTCGTCGCGTGTACCACCTCCGTCGTTATCAAAAGTGATCAACAAAATGGGGTGGTTCAAGCAGTGTTCATGTGGTCTGAACCCTCCTAGTTATGAGGTTAAAAATTTTCAATTCACATTCAAAAATTAGAACGATGATGAACGGATAAAAAATACAACACAAATCCCCTACCTCGATTGGCACTCATTAGCGGCGGATGGAGGTGATGTCGTCCTAGGCGACGTTCTTCACAAGAGGTGTCTTCTCCTTTAACGCGGATGTATTTCGTTTGAGATATCATGGGCGTTCTTCACGGACAATGCTCCTCTTTTCTGACCCCAGTTGAAGAAGGAATAAGATGTAGTCATCGTTCATCGGTGGTGAACGATACGTTCTACGTGTTCTTCGTTGGATGAAGGAGGTTCTCCCAAAGTTTCTCCAAATCTCCACCAAGATAATGTTCCCATCCAAAAATAATATAAGAAGTTCTCTAATATTTATTTTGCACAACAACACAAAGGGTTGTTTTTAATTAAATGAGACAACTCAAATAAATAATTGGAAGGTTAGTTCAAATTCAAAATAAGGGGAGGTGAGGAGATCTAAATAATTAATTTAGAGAGGTGTCCAAATAATTAATGGGGAGGTGGAGAGTTACAAATTAATGAAGAGAGGGTTTAATCTGACTTAAGTCAGAGGTTTAGGTGTTAAAGGGGAGTTAAAGCCTGTGTGGGTCCCACCATATTTATATCCTCCCAAGGAAGGTTATGAGAGGGTGGGCCCCAACTCCATAACCTCAAATTGGATGTTAGGTTTTTGTGGCCCCCACTACCAACCTCCCATTAGAAGATTTAACTGCCACATTTAAAAATAAAGTTAAGACTTTATTTTTATTGAAATTTATTAAAAACCCCCAAAATTAACTTCCACACTCCTTAGAGCGCAACTATGGTGAAGGTATCACTAAGAAATTACAAACACTGTGAGTTCAACAGTTCCCTCTAATTTTAGTTCTGAGCACCGGTTCAAAAGATATAAAATCATGAATGTACGTTTACTGAACGCACCTGAAGAAAACATCAGAAATTGATTCTGGGAGCACCGGTACTCGTAATAATGCGCCATCAGAAACAACAGACTTGTAAAATTCCCATGTATTTAAAAAAATCCATAAAAAGTTCAGGTCTTTACATTCTCCCCGCCATAGGGATTTATTTCCTCAGAAGCTGCAACTAGATCTATGGGAACAAAAGGGGGACTGAGCATGTATCTGATCCTTCTTCTCCCATGTGCTCTCCTGGAGGTTCACGTGCTGCCAGAGAATGCGCTCAAGAGGTATCGAACATCCATGCAGGACCTGCTCTTTCCAATACTCGATTTCCACTAGAACCTCTGTGAATGTCACCCCATCATCGATGTCTATATCTCTACGGTTGATGATTTGGTATGGTTCATTCACATATCTCCTCAACTGTGAAACCTGGAATTCATTGTGCTCCCGATGCAGCTGAGGTGGAAGACTTAAGTTGTATTCCACCTCGTCTACTCTTTTGGAGACATGTAAAGGACCAATTAATCTAGAATATTACTTTCCGCCACAGCCATATATCCTCAGACCACATCGAGGTGAGACCCTTAAGAAGATGTGGTCACCATCCATGAACTCCAGAGGTCTCCGCCTACTGTCATCATATGATATCTGCCTTCTCTGTGCAGTCTTTATCTACTCCTGGATGATCTGGACTATCTCGGTGGTATCTCGTACCATCTCTGGTCCCACTAGTGCGGACTCCCCTGTTTTTTTTCAGCACATTGGCGATCAGTAAGGTCAACCATTCAAGGCCTCAAAAGGTTTAATACCAAAGGTGGTGTGATAGCTGTTGTTGTAGGAAAAATCTACCAAAGGATTGTGGTCCTCCCAACTATGACCGAAGGTGAGGAAACAAGCACAAAGCATGTCCTCAAGGGTCTGGACGGTCCTCTCAGTCTGGCCATCCATCTGAGGATGGAAAGTGGTGCTCAGATGTATCTACGTCCCAAGAGCCTCCTACAACCCCTTCGATAACCGAGAAGTGAACTGTGCATCACGGTCAGAGACAATAGAAGAAGGTACTCCATGTAAATACACAATATCCTATATGTAGAGGCACCCCATGCCCTCTACTGAGCCTTTCTCTCAGATCGGTAGGAAGTGGGAAGACATGGTGATTCATTCAACGATCACTCATATCGAATCTTGACTCTTGGATGTACGTGGAAGACCCGTCACAAAGACCATGGATATCCCATCCCACTTCCACTCTGGGACCTCTAAGGGTTGTACCAATTTTTTGGGTACATGGTGGTCTACCTTCACTTGCTGAAAAAGTGAGGCATCGTGAGACAAACTCTGCTACTTCCTTCTTCATATCTATCTAGCAGTGCTGTCGTCAATGGTCCCGGGACATCTTTTCCACACCTGGATGTACAGCTAATGGGGATGTCTGGATCTCCATCAACACTTCCTCCGGAAGTGATATTGGTACCATAGTACGTCCTCTAAAGAGGATAACGTGCTCCCCACCTTTATAAAATCCATCAACTGCTTTCCTTGTGTATAACTAAGCACATCGCATCTCGCATTCAGCGTCCCCATACTGCGCCTCCCTGAATCGCTAAAAAAGTGGAGGAATGGCTATATAAGGATGCAGATAGGCCACTCCATACCTATCCAAAAAGGATATATGCAAGTTAGCCTGCTGCTCTATTGCCTCTCATAGCAGCAGAATACCAGTCCTCCTACTGAGTGCATCTCCAACTACTTTCCCCTTCCCAAGAGTGTAGACTATCATGAAGTCATAGTACTAGAGGTACTCAAGCCATCGCTGTTGTCTCAGATTCAGGTAGTTCTGAGAGAAGATATACCTATGACTCTTGGGGTCATAGTACATTGTAAAAATCTCTCCAATCAGATAGTGCTTCCAGATCTTCAAGGCGAACACCACTACTGCTAACTGCAGGTGATGTGTAGTATAATTCTGCTCATGCTTTCTCAACTTCCAAGAAACAGAGGTGATCACAGCTCGCTCCTACATTAGGACACACCCGAGTCTGGTCCTTGATGGATCGTAGTAAACTATGTACCCTACGCCCTCCCCTGGATGCCTCAAGATGAGGGCACTTGTTAGCCTCTACCTCAGCTCCTGAAAGATATACTGGAATATCTCTGACCACATGAATGGTTTCCCCTTCGTCATTAAGGCTTATAGTGGTTCTACAACGCGGTAAATTTCTAGAACGAACCATTGATAGTATCTATCCAAACCCAAGAAACTTCATACCTCTGTCACACTCTTGGGTGGCTCCAAAGAAAGTACCACCTTGATATTCGCTAGATCCACTACAACTCCATCCTCTGAGATGACGTGTTCCCAAAAGTGAACCTCTCAAATCCAAAACTGGCACATTGAGAGCTTACCATAAAGTTGGTTCTCTCAGTGTGTGTCCAATACTACCTGCAAATGGTAGGCATGCTCCTCCACAGTAGTTGAGTAGATCATAATTTTGTCGATGAAATCAACGAAAAAGCGGTCGAGGTAAGGCTTGAAGATCCTATTCATCAGACTCATTAACACTGCTGGAGTATTGTTCATTCTGAAGGTCATAACCAAGAACTCTTAGTGGCTGTAATGACACCTCAAGGTCATCTTTGGCACATCCTCTTCTTGAAATTGGAGCTGGTGATAGACTGATCTGAGGTCTATCTTTGAGAACTATCATGCTCCCTTGAGTTGATAAAAGAGGTTTTCAATCCTCGGGATTGGGTTCATGTTCTTCACAATCACCTGGTTCAGGAGACAGTAGTCGACACAGAGCCACAATATCCCATCCGCCTTCTAGGCGAATAGAATCGGGGCTTCCAAGGGAGAAACACTAGGCCTGATGAATCACTTCCCCTGCATGTCCTCTAGCATTACCCGCTGCTCATGGAGGTCAGCGGGAGCCATCATATATGATGGAGTAGATATCAGTGTCGTCTCAGGGTATAGGTCACTGTAGAATTCCACCTCTCTGCGTGGAGGTAGTCCTGGAACATCATTGGGAAAAACATCAACTTATTGATCCACCACTAGAGGATAAGTCATACTATCTACATCAATTTCTCTGAGGGTAAGGCAAACCAACTGGTGAGTGATTGGATTCACCCTCCTCCGTTTAAGTTCGCCCTGTGGTGCAAAGGATCCCTTCTCACTATTTAAGGTGAACCCGGTCTCATCTGTGCGGACACACCACACATTGTTTCTAATACATCAAATCTGTGCATGGACTGTAGATAACATGTCCATAGCCAAGATGATCTCATAAGGCCTCGATGCTTCTATACAGAGATCCCAACCGATGTACTCACCTCTTAGAGTAATCTCACACTTCCAGCACTAGTGCATAATTGTTGAATCTTCTCCTATAAGAGTCTCTAGCCGTAACAATCGAGCCAACTACTCCATCGGAATCTCTGTGCTCCGAATGAGAATAGTGGCTATGAAAGAATGACTAGAACATGTGTCTATAAGAACTAAATATAACATGGATTAGATAGAGATAGTACCTCAATTCATCTCTGGAGCACCATGGTCATATGCTTCAGCTACATGAAGCTGAGCTCTTCCCTTTCCGCCTGCTCCATGCGGTCGAGGTGGACCTCATGGTGGTGGTTTTGGTAACATCTCATAACGTCGTCCACTGCCAGCTGCTCAACCAGCTCCTCTGCCATGTCTTCCCACTCCCTACTGACCGCCTCTATTAAATCACTTCCTCTACATGGGAGGTCTGTAAACTGACTGCTGATCGTCTGTATAGTGGGTCAGATAGTCACGTTCCAGGTGACCCTGCCCGCCGCATGAGAAACATTGCATGCTCCTGGTAGGTCTCTCTCCACCTTAGGTGCCTGACACAACCGATTTTGAGATGTGTGGTCAACCTTCTATAAGAATGGCCATCTTCGATCTCTACGTCATTTATCTACTGTTATCTGCAGAAGACTCCACTGCATGTCGACTAACAGTGGGTCTCACTATGGGTGACTGCTCAGTAGGGAAACTCTGCACTAAGCGGGCTCTCTCCAACATTCTTTCCTACGTCTTAATGCTGTGGGAGATCATTGATGCTCTAATCACTCTCCTGAGCCCGTACTCGATGGTCTAAGACCTAAATAATGGGTCTCGTACCATATCAATGGAGTAGCACGAGAGGTCGGTGAACATCGTTGTGTATTGTGCTGCTATCATACTGCCCAATAGCAGATGTAGTAGATCCGGAATCTACACCGCTCGAAGTGTGGCTGGGACAAACTCTACCCGAAACAGGATCTCGAAGACTACCCATGGAATTGCTGCCTCATAGTGCACTTGGAGCATCAGGCTCCCCCATCTTCCTGATACTGCCTGAAGGAGGCTGACATCAAGGATCACCATGAAGTCTTCTGGTGTCCCTACTATCTTGAAGACTCTCACCACAGTATCCAGCCAATCCTCTACTGCCTCTGGGTTTGAATCTCCTGGAACCTAGGTGGCCTCTAGCGATGTAACTCATGCAAAATGCTCAAGCGGCGTGCATCATCTGCTATTGGGATGGTGGCATCGGTGGCCCAACGGGAAGTAGTACTACTGGTTCCTCCGCTGGTAAAGGGCCATGCATCGAAGCCTCGTTGCTCGGTGGGCTATCAGTGCATAAAAATCTCGGGCCTCTAACAGGTCGTTCACATGGAGGAATCCAGAAAGAAACAGATGCGACATGGTCAAAAGATTATACCTGGTGAGCTAGCCTAGTTGAGCTAATTTAAAGAAACATTTTGAAAACACACACGTAATCAGTGTTTTCATGCACTATATTGGAAATCAGTAGTTAGGGTCCTGGTTTATGGATCTGTCGACCGCTGCACCAACACTAGACTACCTGAATTGAATACCACACATAGTACCCTTAACACTATTACGTAATAGAAAATACTGATCAATGTCTTGAGTTCTGAGGTAGAAGAGACTCTTCTAATACCAATTTTTTCATGACCTATCCTCATGGCTCGTGCCGTGACTACCCCAAGCCCGCCTTCCATGATCTAGGGGCTGGCGACTAGCACTAAAGACGTAAATCCCTAAGCTGGTAAGGAATTGCCTTTATAAAATGTAAACCCACACAATCACAGTACACAACTGGAAGCAAAACACTAAGTAAAACAGAATACAATGTTAGTGATGAACGTAAAAGGGGTCGGAAATACAATCCCAATAGTAAATTTCAAGGAAAAGAAAAAATATGTACAACTAAATGAAAAATAGCTGGAAGGTGTCTAGCAGCTCCTAGATCATCCACCTTGGATCCAACCTGAATGGTAGGAACGGAGAGCCTCATCAGCGCTCCACGTCCGTCTGTCTCCACCGGGTACCGACACATCCTAAGATACACCTCCATATAGCGTCCAGTTATGGCACTCTCAGCCACTGTCAGCACTGTCTGTCATCTGCATCCAACACAACATGGTACAGGAATTCCCATCCAGGGGTGAGTATAACGATACTCAGTAGGGACCTTGAGACTCTCAAGGTCTCCCTAAATCCATCATGGATAATCCACAAATTATGAATCAATGTATGAAAATTACTTATGTATATGTCAATACATATACCTAAGTTATCTAGTAACCCATCTCAATCATTAGTAAAACAGAAAGGTCAATGACTCAGCTCAAACAATGATTTTTATTCATGATGTCGAAACCACATTTTTTAGAGAACTCCCCCTCTGTCTAGTACAGTGGGACTGCCGCTACAAACAAGCGCTTCCCAATAACCATAGACTGTTGAAGTACTCCAGCTGTCGAGTAATATGTGTCTGTCGCGATCACACAGAGGGACTCCCCACCATGTGACTGCCCCTAAAACCAAGCGCTTCCCCTTATAGCCTATATAGGTACTTCTTCTGTAGAGTACTACGGGTCTACCACTAAAACCAAGAACTCCTCCGCCATGGGTCTCCATTTAAAATCATTTTCTCCCCACTGGGCCATCCAAATCACTCCGAGTTGATTGGTCAGTAGTCATCATGTCTCAGTCAGCTACTAGGTTTCTGCAGTTTGCTCGCTCATCACTGGGAGGGTCCGCTCCATGATCTACATGTCAATACACAAAGTGTCACAAAATCTCATGTAGAAGTATCAAAAGGTATTTCAACATCATTGGGGTCCCAATGCAATAGACGGCGCGTAAATCAGATGCCCAGTCTATGACTTATTAGAATTTTAGTCCCAGGGTTCTAGTTGGTTTCGTGTACGAACAAACCCGACCGTTTCTCAAATATACCCTGAACTCTAGTAGGGTATTCTCAAATAGACTATCTCTCATCTTTTTTACTAGCACCACTGACGGTTTGTTAGATGAAAATCCAGTGCCAATGATATTGCCAAGGTAAGAAAAGGGTCAGTAGTGGGCCCGGTTCCGGCCAGACCTAGTCAGACTGACTCTGCCCAAGCCAGTCTGAGCTGACCGAGTTTGGGTCAACCTGGACAGACCCGATGGGTATGACCTAGCCCGTTGGGTGGGTCAGCCCACTATGATAGACCTGGTCTGCTGGGCCTGGCCCAGTGCACTACGAGGGCGATTCGACCCGCTAAGATAGGCATGGTCCGCTGGGCCAGACCCAGCGGACTACGGGGGCTGTTTGGCCTGGATGCTGCCACACAGGTTGGTTGACCTAAAGGTCGGGGCCGGTTCGGCTAGAACTACGAGGGGCGCGACCCGGGAGGTCGGTCGCCGAGAGCCCAGCGGCAGGCCGCGCCGGGTGCGGGCCTGCCGGCTGGGCACCGAGCACGCAGGCCGCACCGGGTGCAGGCCTGCCGGCTGGGCACCGAGGAGGCAGGCCGCGCCGGGTGCGGGCCTACCGGCTGGGCATCGAGCAGGCTATAGGTGCACCGGCAGGGCACCGGGGCATGGGCAGTGTGCCCAGGCGCCCTGTAGACTTCGGTAGGAGGACACGAGGGCACCAGGCAAGGCTTGGGCGCGCCCGGAAGGCCGCTGGGGCACAGGGAAGGCCACTGGCATGGCGCGGGGCAGGCCACTGAGGGCACGGGGCAGCGCGCTAGGGCCTCTTCAAGGCCGGGCAGCATACAGGGCATGCGGGTAGGCGGTGCAGGCATCACGTCGGGGCAGCGCGTGAGGGCATGGGTATCACGCCGGGGTGCCGCTAGGGAGGTGCGGTTCGAGGAGCACGCAGGTAGCACGACATATTATCCCCATCTTCATCACAGGTGTCGCGTGTACCGCCTCCAACATCATCAAAATAGATCAATAAAAGGGGGAGGTTCGGGTTGTGTTCGGGCGTTCTGAAACCTCCTCATTTTGACGTTAAAAATTGGTAATTCACATTCTGAATTTAGAACGACGTTGAACTGATACAAAATACAACACAAATCCCCTAAATCGATTTTTGCTCGTTGGTGACGGAAGGAGGTGACATCGTCATTGGCGACATTCTTCGCGGGCGACGTCTTCTCCTTTGACGCAAATGATGTTCGTTGGAGATGACGTGGGCATTCTTCTAGGATGACTCTCCCCTTTTCTTGCCCCGGTTGAAGAAGGAAGAATATGGAATTGTCTTTTGTTGATGGCGGAAGAGACATTCTTTGTGTTGTTTGTGGGAAGAATGTGGTTCTCCCAATGGTTCTCCAAAGCTCCCCCAAGAGAAAGTGCCCACCCAAAAAAAATAGAGGAAGTTCTCTATTATTTCTTTTGCACAAAAACACAAAGGGTTTTATTTTAATTAAATGAGAGAACTCAAATAATTAATGGGAAGGATGGTGCAAATTCAAAATATGGGGAAGTGAGGAGTTCTAATTAATTAATGGAGAGAGGTGTCCAATTAATTAATGGGGAGGTGGAGAGTTCAAAAATTAATGAAGAGATTTTCATCCCACTTAAATTAGAGGTTTAGGTGATAAAGGGGAGTTAAAGATCATGTGGGTCCCACCTTAATTATATCCTCCCATGGGATGATATGTGTGGGTGGGACCTCCTCCATAACCACCCATGGGAGGTTATGTAACACCCCAAGTTTCCTCGGTATGTTTCCTTTCGAATAATGCAATGGCGTGCATTGTACACAACTTCGAGATTTTAACACACCATAACCAATCAAACTAGCCGTTATGAATAGTAATACCTACTTTTTGAAATTTTATAAATTCTATCTCTCAAAATGGACTTCATTTTTGGATTCGTAGTATCGAAATTATCCTAGGGTGAAATTTTGGTACTTTTTGGATAAATTTCATATTTTGATGAATAGTGAAAATTACTAAATTTTAATTAAAAACAACTTTTTTAATCAAAATAATTAATAGTGAAAAATTATGAATTTGAGTTGTTTTAAAGTATATTTAGAATATATTTTTACCATTTAATATAATTTTGGTCATTGTACATAATTTTACAATTAAACCGATCATAAACAAGTGTCAATCATTTGATAGTTATTATCTCTTAAAAACACGCTTTTTGTTTTGACAGCGGGAATTAATTTTAAATTAATTTCTACCACTTCTGCGTTTTGAATTTATAAAAATGGATTCCATATTTGGAATCAGGATGTTCAAATTGTGTAAATAGGTAACTTTTATTTTTAGACATTTTAAATAATTACTGCGGTAAATATTATATTTACCATGGTCAAGGGTAAATCCGGTAAATAAGGGTTAAAAAAATATATTATAATAATACTAAATTACCATAAACGTGTCTTAACCCTATTGGTTGATACATGGTCGACCATGGGCATCTTTGGGTCTATTTTGGGTCCCCATGGATCCACTTGTAAGTGATAATGACACTTTTTTTTAATTAAGTTAAAATGAATAAAAAAATGACACAAGCATATATCTTTTAACAAAACAATTGTTACAGAGGGTTATATATGTTGGATTTTAGATTATAAATATTCATTAGAAAGATAAAAAGATTTACTTCATAATTATATTTTATTTATAATTTTTAGACATTAAATAATTTAATATATTTATGACACAATTATGATGTTGTAATTACTATAATAGTGAAAAATCAAAATAATTGATATTAAAAATACCCAAATAAATATAATATGAAACTTTTAATGAATTAAAATAATTTTCTAGGATAATATGATATATTTTTATTGATTTAATTGACTTTTTTCGAAGTAATAAATCTGTTATGAGTTTCACAAAAATCAACTATTGAATAGTGTCAAAATTGACATAAAAGAGTTTTTAAAACAAATATTATATTATTAATTGATATTAAATTCCTAAAAATCTAAGGTTCGGTCAAGAGACTTATATCATGATAGGTGTATCATTAATGGACCACTTGGGGGTCTCTTTTATGTATATGGTAAGTTTATTAACCATATAATATAAAAATACAAAGAGACATTGTAAAAGTGAAACTAATTAACTTAGAGTTAATACTTAATGATAAGGTTAATATAAGTACCCAAACCTGTCTAAATTCTATTGTTTGAGATTTTTCGACCCATCCCCACCTTAAACTTTGAATAGTCAACTTTGGAGCCATTGGAAACCGAATATGAATTTATTATAAACTAATATCTCTAGCTTTTCCAAAGGTGCCCCTCACCCCTCTTATAAAAGGGCACTCCTCATTCTCATTTCTTCACACCTTCAAAGCCTTTTGGTTCGGCCAAACTCTGCACAAATACTCTCCCAACTTCCCTCACTACAACCTAGAGGCCTTAGTTTTATCATAAAGCCATCCTAAGGAGCCCTTTTGATCAAATCAAAAGGAAGAACCCGAAGAAGAGGTAATGTTTTCACCACCCCTTTTTAAGTTCCTTTCTTCTTCCACCTCCTCTTTCTTTGTTATTACCATTATAAAATAATAACTCCAGTATCATATATATACTATGATGTTATTATAAATATGGTACAACCATATTCAGTATTCTATCCATCCTTTGAATAACATGTCACCATACGTGCGTACGTACGGCTTACCGTCTCCACGTCGTGGTGTAATTGTTATTCAATATATTATTATATGGATGGGTATAATAATGATGTGTAACTCATGTAAATAATAAATATAACATGATAATTATTCTGTATATATGATATAAAATCCAATTATATATTATTTTAATATCAAAAGAATGATATTGTCGCTCGTGCGTATGTACGGACTACCATCTCCACGAACGCGATGAGATTCATTGTCCATCATATCCATTAAAGTATAATTATAATTTTATGATTTAAAAATAGTTTCTAAGGACTTGATATCATTCTGGATATGAATAATATACATCCCATTAATAACGAATATGGCTCACATAACAAAGAATATAAAGTAAAATGAACCCGTTAACACCCGAAATAACGATAATTCTAAGATATTATTAACAAATCATTGTTAAAAGATCATATATGATATCAGATTAACGTAAATGATTCTTGTATTATTCAATAACAATTATTTCACCATTATACAGGATGTAAACCTACCATCTACCAAGGAAAAGGTACAAAGTAAGGGATTTTTTTATCTCACTTTCAATTCCGTGAGATTTCCATTTTTCGCCACTAAATTATTGAAAGTGGTGTATTGTGTACTGCCATTTGATATATATTCATGATTCTATTTATATTCATGTTATTATGTAAATCATTTGGTGGTTATTAACTTTTGGCCATACGACTCAGTTGATTAACGTGGTAAGGGGTTTCTTATCTCACTTTTAATTTCGTGAGATTTCCATTGATCACCACTTAATTATTGCATGTGGTGTATGTGTACTGCCCATGAGTGTATTCATTGTGTCATATACTTTAATTTATGGGTATTTACATCATCATGGTATGATACTTCTTTCATGGGTGTATGTTTCGTATGTTACCTAATCGGTAAGGGAATTTCATATTTCAACTCCCACTCATTTGGTTTTACGCATATTTCATTGATTATATTACTCCATGATTATGTTTGGAATCACTATTCATTTGATTATGTCATAATTTCCACTCCCCTTCCTATGGATATAAGTTTGATACACATAATCACTCATTGGTAATTCTCAAGTCATTGATATGGATTTGATAAGAGTAATTTTAACTCATTCACCATTTGTTGAGTTAAACATCCAATTCGTTGGTGTTGTTTTTACAAGAATATGTGTGAATATACTTTGATTGTTTTACACTTAATATCCAATCATATTTAGTGTATTTATATTTTTCACACATAATTATGTCGTTGATTTATCCTTAACCTAAGGATACGGCCTTTATGAGAGATTTCATCTCAATTTACATTCCATTGAGACTTCTTTGTTGATATACACCAAATCACTTTTATGTGGTGTATATAATGTACTTTGACATAGTATATCATGAATCCCTTTATTCTCATGATATTACAAAGTTTTGATTACCTCAATTATTTGTATTCAAGTGTCTCTTTTGGTTAGAATCTCTAACTAAAATACCATTTTTAAATGTTTTAAAGACTTATTCTTCTAAATCTTTCTCATTAATGTCCATGTTTTAAAAATGGTTTTAAGGATTTATTTATATGGACATTAAAGTTTTAAAATCAAAACTCCTTGTAAAAGTTTCAAAGTGGTATGGGACACTTTTATTCAAAAATCTATTTTAAATGGATTCTTGACAAATATTTTGACTTTTGAATGATTTCAAGAAAAGGGGGATATTTCTCTCAAATTGTTTTGATGATTATTTTCATCTATGTCAACATCCTTAATTATTCTTGATTGAGGTTAATGTGATACAATACAATCTTCTATATTATATCGAATGAGTTATGTTTGACTGTGGATGTGTTATTTTTATAGCATTCATGGTTTATGAGTAAAGTATTGACATTTCGAATGTTAGTTCCAATAAGAATGTTTATGTTATATTTCAACCTTTACTTCATATGAATGTGTTGGACAAGTATGTTCTAGGTTGGGGACTGGTTAAAGTAAGCCCTCCAGGTTGGGGACTGGTAAAAGTAAGCCCTCCAGGTTAGGGACTGGTAAAAGTAAGCCCTCTAGTTTGGTCTCTGGTTATTAGAGGCAATCCGGGTTGGTGTCCGGTTATTAGAGGCACTCCGGGTTGGTGTCCGGTTATTAGAGGCACTCCGGGTTGGGTTCCGGTTACAGTTATCCCCAAGGTCTTGGGACGAGGCCTTTAAAAGAAATTATAGTTTAGCATTATGCATTCCATCATTATGAAAGTGGTTATTTATATTGCATGTGATCATTCGACTAGTAGAATATCCATGTGAGTAAGTAAATGGCATTATTTCATTTTACCTTTGCCATTTTATGCTGAAGTTCAAGTTTAAAAGTCTTTTGTTTTAGTTATAAATTGCCTTAAGTGTTTATGATTGTTTATGAAGGCATCTGCTATAATGTTATCCTTATTGAGCATCCGAGCTCACCCCTTTCAATGTTTTATTTTTTCCAGGATTATGAAAAAGTAATTTATGAATGACCTGCAGGGATAGTATGAGGGGATATGAAGACAAGATGTATTTTTTATGATGTAATGTAAAAATTTATGGATGTATCTAGTTATTCCAAGGCTACTAAACTAATCAGTCTTTCGAGACTTGATCTTTCTCATGATCATGCCAATGTTATGTAATAATGCACCGACTCTAGGTAATTAGGGTCGGGGCGTTACAGTTGGTATCAGAGGAAGTTTAGTACAAACCTTGGTAGCTAGATTTAGATAAACTCTGATTAGAGCACGTAGACCTAAGATGAACTTTGAGGATTAGTATAAAAGAACTTCCTAGAATTTTGGTATTGTGGATATTTTGTGAGTTTTCCAAGCAATACATCCCTGTCTGGATACGAGCAGGTAGAGGCGGCTCTGGCACAGATGTACCTAGGGGTAAAACCCGAAAACACCGCTTTGAGCTAGACTCGAACGGGAACTGGTGCACGACAACGGGCCTTGCTTCACTCTTGGTTACGACACTCCCGGGGGATATGCTTAGGATAATTTACATTTTCTTTACAACCCAATTTAAGTAATATATACATAAGATGAGAGTAAATGACCTTGGTTAATCCTAATATGTTTCAAATTGAGAATATGGTGACATTTTAATCTCTAAATGATTTTACGACTACTATTACTCACACAATGCTTTCTGGTTTTAGTCAATGGCTGGATTCCAAGGAAGTCATAGTGACTTTGAGAATGATGTACAAGGTGGGAACGGTGGTGGAAATTAGCAACAAAATGGAATGTTGATAGGCATAAAAGATATCGTCTTTATGCCAAATAAGTTTTCCAAAAATATGATCAACAATATATATATTAACCAACTCCCAGACTCAACAAGTAAGAGAAAGGTGATAAATGATAAGATCTCCAGCAATGGAGACCATGGAGAAAAGAAACCTCAATTTTCATCATGCAGGAAATGTGGAAAGAGACACCCAAGAAAGTGTCTGAATGGGACAATGAAATGTTTTACGTGCGGGAAGGAAGGACATAAAGTGAAGAAATGCCGAAGAAAAATGAAGCGTACTATGGAAGAAGATAAAAATGGTCCCAAGAGTCCATTTGCAGTCATTTTCCGTAAATGTAGGGGACCTGGCCATTACCCGAGTGAATGTCCTATTCTATAGAATATTTTCTTGGTCAAAGAAGAAGCTATGTGGAAATAAATGGTTGGAGAAAAATTTAAAAATTATTAGCACTCCTTGTTGATGGGTTTACTTTGGAATAATTTTCTCTTGTATTTGTAACCCCGCTGTTTTCCATGTGAGAATGATATTTGAGGAAGAATTGTCTCTTCTCTTGTGGATATAGGTATAAATAACCATTTGGTTTTATATGATCATTGGGGTTTGAGAAAATGATAAGTTATTATAATTTGGGATGAAAATGAAAAGTATGATATAACATTTGTGGTTAAATTATGTTATTTTGAGGAATTTATCTCATTTTGGTAATATTATAAAATATAGTTTTTGAAAAAGGACAACACGTAGACCGTGTGACAACCCATCGCGTCGGACAAAGCTGTGGGAATCGAACCCACAACCAAAGTGCGATTGGGATTTATCGCCTACCACTGGACTACGTAAAGTCCCTGGTTAGTGTGACTATTTTTTTTTGTTAAATGATTTTATTGATTAATAATAAGATGACTTGGGTTCTTATGTCTTATCAAATGAATACCCTTGGTATAGAAAATGATTTGGTGATTAAGTGATAAATGTTATTTTGGAAGATGTTCGTTTTGTTAGGAACACTGTATGCCCAAGGAAAATAGAATACAATGAGGTTTCATTTGTAGAGTAATGGTGGATTTTTATCTACGTTTTTATTGTTGATTTATAGTGATTTGGGTTATTTATGGAAATTATTAACCTATAATAGAGAATATGTGATGATGTTAATTACTTTTATGTATGTGACTTTAAGAGTATGTGATGTCATTTGGAGATACAATGTAACATGGGAGACTACATAATCAAATTCTTCTATGTTTTGGGTTTCAATATTAGTTTGGATTATATTAAAGGATTTTAAGGACAATTGGTTATTGAATGGTATCTATTTAACTTTGGGGTATTGTTGGTTTAATTTTAGAAATTAAGATTAGTGCATATTTATCTCAATGAATATCCTTTTGGGGGATCATTAGATCATTCACTAACCATTTTGGTTTTGATTAATCTTCAAAGACAATGTAAATATATGGTTTATCCTGAATGGATCATGTGATTCTATAGAATTTTATTCTAGCTCTTCCAGTGTGACCAAGTCTTCTTGAATACTCATCGTTTAAAAAAAAATGAGTTAGTGGTGGAAATTTATTAAAGAATGAAAATTTACTTAAAATGTAAGTATATCTCATAATGTTCTTAGTCAATATCATAAATGAATTCCTCTTCCTTATGTAATGTAACTTTAAAAAAAATGTTCTCCGTTTACTTTCCCACTAGGAGACTAATGGTCGTTTGTCCCAACACAAGTTTGTGGTTTTCTCATTATTAACTATCTCCTGATCATGATTTATATCCCTCTCTATCAGAACTTGACACTTAGTTTATCATCCATATCCATGTTTTCTTACATGGAATCCTAGTATGGGTTATCTTGGATGACCCTTATACCTCTCTTTCTTTCTTTTAAAGTGGTAGTTTTATTGGCTCTTTTTCCAATGTGGGACATTCCATTATATTCCCAAGTAAAATTTTAAAAATTGCGAGGACGCAATTTATTAAAGGAGGGGAGAGTGTAACACCCCAAGTTTCATCGGTATGTTTCCTTTCGAATAATGCAATGGCGTGCATTGTACACAACTTCGAGATTTTAACACACCATAACCAATCAAACTAGCCGTTATGAATAGTAATACCTACTTTTTGAAATTTTATAAATTCTATCTCTCAAAATGGACTTCATTTTTGGATTCGTAATATCGAAATTAGCCTAGGGTGAAATTTTGGTACTTTTTGGATAACTTTCATATTTTGATGAATAGTGAAAATTACTAAATTTTAATTAAAAACAAATTTTTTAATCAAAATAATTAATAGTGATAAATTATGAATTTGAGTTGTTTTAAAGTATATTTAGAATATATTTTTACCATTTAATATAATTTTGGTCATTTTACATAATTTTACAATTAAACCGAACATAAACAAGTGTCAATCTTTTGATAGTTATTATCTCTTAAAAACACGCTTTTTGTTTTGACATAGGGAATTAATTTTAAATTAATTTCTGCCACTTCTGCGTTTTGAATTTAGAAAAATGGATTCCATATTTGGAATCAGGATGTTCAAATTGTGTAAATAGGTAACTTTTATTTTTAGACATTTTGAATAATTACTGCGGTAAATATTATATTTACCATGGTTAAGGGTAAATCCGGAAAATAAGGGTTAAAAAAATATATTATAATAATACTAAATTACCCTAAAACGTGTCTTAACCCTATTTTTTGATACATGGTCGACCATGGGCATCATTGGGTCTATTTTGGGAACCCATGGATCCACATGTAAGTGATAATGACACTTTATTTTAATTAAGTTAAAATAAATACAAAAATGACACAAGCATATATCTTTTAACAAAAAAATTGTTACAGAGGGTTATATATGTTGGATTTTAGATTATAAATATTCATTAGAAAGATAACAAGATTTCCTACATAATTATATTTTATTTATAATTTTTAGACATTAAATAATTTAATTTATTTATGACACAATGATGATGCAGTAATTACTATAATAGTGAAAAATAAAAGTAATTGATATTAAAAATACCCAAATAAATATAATATGAAACTTTTAATGAATTAAAATAATTTTCTAGGATAATATGATATATTAGTATTGATCTAATTGACTTTGTTAGAAGTAATCAATCTGTTATGAGTTTCAAAAAAATCAACTATTGAATAGTGACAAAATTGACATAAAAGAGTTTTTAAAACAAATATTATATTATTAATTGATATTAAATTCCTAAAAATCTAAGGTTCGGCCAAGAGACATATATCATGATAGGTGTATCATTAATGGACCACTTGGGGGTCTCTTGTATGTATATGGTATGTTTATTAACCATATAATATAAAAATACAAAGAGACATTGTAAAAGTGAAACTAATTAACTTAGAGTTAATACTTAATGATAAGTTTAATATATGTACCGAAACCTATCTAAATTCTATTGGTTGAGTTGTTTTCGACCCATCCCCACCTTAACCTTTGAATAGTCAACTTTTGAGCCATTGGAAACCGAATATGAATTTATTATAAACTAATATCTCTGGCTTTTCCAAAGGTGCCCCTCACCCCACTTATAAAAGGGCACTCCTCCTTATCATTTCTTCACACATTCAAAGCCTTTTGGTTCGGCCAAACTCTTCCCAAATACTCTCCCAACTTCCCTCACTACAACCTAGAGGCCTTAGTTTGATCATAAAGCCAACCTAAGGAGCCCTTTTGATCAAATCAAAAGGAAGAACCCGAAGAAGAGGTAATGTTTTCACCACCCCTTTTTAAGTTCCTTTCTTCTTCCACTTCCTCTTTCTTTGTTATTACCATTATAAAATAATTACTCCAGTATCATATATATACTGTGATGTTATTATAAATATGGTACAACCATTTTCATTATTCTATCCATCCTTTGAATAACATGTCACCATACGTGCGTACGTACGGCTTACCATCTCCACGTCGTGGTGTAATTGTTATTCAATATATTATTATTTGTATGGGTATAATAATGATGTGTAACTCATGTAAACAATAAATATAAGATGATAATTATTCTGTATATATGATATAAAATCCAATTATATATTATTTTAATATCAAAAGAATGATATTGTCGCTCGTGCGTATGTACGGACTACTGTCTCCACGAACGCGATGAGATTCATTGTCCATCATATCCATTAAAGTATAATTATAATTTGATGATTTAAAAATAGTATCTAAGGACTTTATATCATTCTAGATATGAATAATATACATCTCATTAATAACGAATATGGGTCACATAACAAAGAATATAATGTAAAATGAACCTGTTAACACCCGAAATAACGATAATTCTAAGATATTATTAACAAATCAATGTTAAAAGATCATATATGATATCATATTAAAGTAAATGATTCTTGTATTATTGAATAACAATTATTTCACCATTATACAGGAGTTAAACCTACCATCGACCAAGGAAAAAGTACAAAGTAAGGGATTTTCTTATCTCTCTTTCAATTCCGTGAGATTTCCATTTTTTGCCACTAAATTATTGAAAGTGGTGTATTGTGTACTGCCATTTGATATATATTCATGATTCTATTTATATTCATGTTATTCTGTAAATCATTTGGTGGTTATTAACTTTTGGCCATACGACTCAGTTGATTAACGTGGTAAGGGGTTTCTTATCTCACTTTTAATTTCGTGAGATTTCCATTGATCACCACTTAATTATTGCATGCGGTGTATGTGTACTGCCCATGAGTGTATTCATTGTGTAATATACTTTAATTTATGGGTATTTACATCATCATGGTATGATACTTCTTTCATGGGTGTATGTTTCGTATGTTACCTAATCGGTAAGGGAATTTGAGATTTCAACTCCCACTCATTTGGCTTTACGCATATTTCATTGATTATATTACTCCATGATTATGTGTGGAATCACTATTCATTTGATTATGTCATAATTTCCACTCACCTTCCTGTGGATATAAGTTTTATACACATAATCACTCATTGGTAATTCTCAAGTCATTGATATGAATTTGATAAGAGTAATTTTAACTCATTCACCATTTGTTGAGTTAAACATCCAATTCGTTGGTGTTGTTTTTACAAGAATATGTGTGAATATCCTTTGATTGTTTTACACTGAATATCCAATCATATTTAGTGTATTTATATTTTTCACACATAATTATGTCGTTGATTTATCTTTAACCTAAGGATACGGCCTTTATGAGAGATTTCATCTCAATTTACATTCCATTGAGACTTCTTTGTTGATATACACCAAATCACTTTTATGTGGTGTATATAATATACTTTGACATAGTATATCATGAATCCCTTTATTTTCATGATATTACAAAGTTTTGATTACCTCAATTATTTTTATTCAAGTGTCTCTTTTGGTTAGAATCTCTAACTAAAATACCATTTTTAAATGTTTTAAAGACTTATTCTTCTAAATCTTGCTCATTAATGTCCATGTTTTAAAAATGGTTTTAAGTATTTATTTATATGGACATTAAAGTTTTAAAATCAAAACTCCTTTTAA
Source organism: Viscum album (assembly GCA_963277665.1). Taxonomy (NCBI): domain Eukaryota; kingdom Viridiplantae; phylum Streptophyta; class Magnoliopsida; order Santalales; family Viscaceae; genus Viscum; species Viscum album. Next base: position 1,532,630,299 of record OY728151.1, read on the forward strand.
AAGTTTCAAAGTGGTATGGGACACTTTGATTCAAAAATCGATTTTAAATGGATTCTTGACAAATATTGTGACTTTTGAATGATTTCAAGAAAAGGGGGATATTTCTCTCAAATAGTTTTGATGATTATTTTCATCTATGTCAACATCCTTCATTATTCTTGATTGAGGTTAATGTGATACAATACAATCTTCCATATTATATCGAATGAGTTATGTTTGACTGTGGATGTGTTATTTTTATAGCATTCATGGTTTATGAGTAAAGTATTGACATTTCGTATGTTAGTTCCAATAAGAATGTTTATGTTATATTTCAACCTTTACTTCATATGAATTTGTTGGACAAGAATGTTCCAGGTTGGGGACTGGTTAAAGTAAGCCCTCCAGGTTGGGGACTGGTAAAAGTAATCCCTCCAGGTTAGGGACTGGTAAAAGTAAGCCGTCCGGTTTGGTATCCGGTTATTAGAGGCACTCCGGGTTGGTGTCCGGTTATTAGAGGCACTACGGGTTGGTGTCCGGTTATTAGAGGCACACCGGGTTGGGTTCTGGTTACAGTTAGCCCCAAGGTCTTGGGACGAGGCCTTAAAAAGAAATTAATGTTTAGCATTATGCATTCCATCATTATGAAAGTGGTTATTGATATTGCATGTGATCATTCGACTAGTAGAATATCCATGTGAGTAAGTAAATGGCATTATTTCATTTTACCTTTGCCATTTTATGCTGCAGTTCAAGTTTAAAAGGCTTTTGTTTTAGTTACAAATTGCCTTAAGTGTTTATGATTATTTATGAAGGATTCTACTATAATGTTATCCTTATTGAGCATCCGAGCTCACCCCTTTAAATGTTTTATTTTTCCCAGGATTATGAAGAAGTAATTTATGAATGATCTGCAGGGATAGTATGAGGGGATATGAAGACAAGATGTTTTTTTTATGATGTAATGTAAAAATTTATGGATGTATCTAGTTATTACAAGGCTACTAAACTAATCGGTCTTTCGAGACTTGATCTTTCTCGTGATCATGCCAATGTTATGTAATAATGCACCGACTCTAGGTAATTAGGGTCGGGGCGTTACAGGTTAGGGTGTCATGGACCCCACCACCAACCTCCCCTTGGAAGATTTAACCACCACAATTAAAAATAATGTTAAGACTTTATTTTTATTCAAATTAATAAAAAAACCCCAAAAATAACTTCCACTCTCGTTATAACGCAGTGGTTAAGGTATCACTAAGCAATTACTGATGTTGCGAGTTCAACGGTGCCCTCAGATTTCAGTTCTGAGAACCGGTACAAATGATATAAAATCCTGAATGTACATTTACTAAACGTACCTGAACTATGCTTCAGAAATTGATTTAGGCCACACCGGGCCTCATAATCATGTGTCGTCAAAAACTGTGGACTTGTAAAATTCCCAGGTATTTAAAAAAATATTTCCATGGGAAATCTGGGTGTTTGGAATTTTTATATCATTTAATTTAATATTATACATTTCTATATATTAATTATGTGTATTTTGACACTATTCATTGTATAACATTCTGAAAAATCATAGCTACATAATTACATAATAAAATACTTTATGGAATCTATAACATGTAAAAATCAATAATGAAATTCATGTATGAAATCAAATATTTCAAATTATATTTATTTTGATATTATTAATATAATTTATGTGATTCCCATTTTTTATAAATCTATTATTGCATCATCATTGTGTCAAAATTATATATAATTATATAATATCTAAAAATTATAAATAATATATCATTATGATGATAGAAATTTTATATTTAATATTTGTATTTATGGATGCATTTTTATTAAATATAAACTTATGTTAAAAATGATTTACCTATTAAAAATAGGAGTATGGCATTTTTATCTAATCATTAAATAAAAAATAATAAATGTCATTTTCATTCTCAATATTGTAAAAATTCCTATAATATCTTCATAAGGTCTATAATGGTCTAAAAACAAATATGAAATGAAAATAAAACATGTTTTATTGTAATTTTATATTATTATAATATTATTATTAACTTTAATTACCCAATTTAACTTTAACTGTATTAAATAAAATAATAAATTTATTATACAATAAAATTTATTTTGATTCTATTAGATCAATGTTTTCATACTTATTACAACAATGTATGTCCATTTTTCAAAATCCAATTAAAAAAAATTATTTTACTTTTCGTCGTGTTTTATGATACTTATCATTAAGTTGTGGAAATCATTTACATCCTTGAGTATGAACATAACGAAAAATACTTTCATGAGAGGTATAGTATCCTCATTTAGTCAATTTCAACCATAATATCATTTCCATCACAAATGATGTGTATTTTAGATTAATGTTTCATGCATGAATCAACATATAAAGATCCACATTATCCATAAAAGATTAACTATATATTTCTCATATTTTTTAACAGTAACCAAAACCAAAATTGTTAGTATAATCTATGATAATTCAATGTAATGTCCCAGAATTTCCATTGAATTTTTTTTCATAAATACATGGGAATTTTACGAGTCTTCGAAAACCGATGGCGCGTTATTCTGGGGCTCGGTGTACCTGAAATCAATTTAGGATGTTCTGTTCGTGTATGTTCAGTAAATGTACGAGCAGGTTTTTATAACTTTTGAACAGGTGATTAGAATATAAATATGACGGAACCGGTGAACTCGCAGCACCAGTATTCATTTAAGAAGTCTTTCACCTCAATGGCAGTTGGTCGAGAATGAATATTAGTTTTTGTGTGTTAATGAATAAATTAAATAAAATTAATGTTATAGTTTTATATTTATTTTTTATTAGTTGAAGCCTCAATGTTGAATTAGGAGGTGGGGACCACCACACCGTAACCTCCCATGAGAGGTTATGGGGGTGGCGCCCGCCCGAACCTAATATCCTCTTCATGATTATTTTGGTGGGGAACAACAAAGGTAGAAACCTCTTGAGCTCCTCACTTAGTGGTTCCACCACCCCTCCACATTATTTCCTTATTCCAACCTTATGAATTAATTATGTGGATACATGTTAATTAATTCATCCATTTTGAATTTTGTGACAAAAAAAATAGATAAACATAATCTATTATTTGGTATTTGGGGTGGAATATTGGGGAGAGGAGAGATTTGGATCAAAATAGTTCTCCAAATAAGAACCACATCTCCCAAAGAAGAATGAAGAATGTGTTCTTCCAACAAAGAACGCCGACAATGATCTCCTTCGATCCTCTTCCCCGAACTCCTACCAATGTGGAGGATATTCCATGACCGACATACGAACTTGGTATTGGAGGATTACGAGAGACGCGACAAATGACGATCTAATTCTTCTTCTTTTTGTGGCTTCATCTTTGAACAACCATCAATAGTAGGGGGATTATTTGTTTAATATAACTTTATTTATTTTTATTCTTCAGTTGGAAATGAATCATTGCGGTTGTTGTAAATATTGAATTTCATATTTTTTCTTACTTGATGAGAAAATGTTGCCTCCATAAACACGGAGGATCCTGGCCAAACCAACATTGCTCGACCCCTCCATCATTCTTATTTATGATGATCTTTGTCATGGAGATGAAGCAAAGAGGTGACGAAGGTGGAGAAGACAAAGGCTGCGATACCTGCAACCTCCAGGATCTTTCCCGCCCACGCGACATCTCGCACCGCTGCCATCTGAATCGGCCCCGGCCAAGCCACCGCCAGCTGCGCTGCTCGTAGGGCTGAGCCGCTCCCCCCCCCCCCCCAACCGTACTATGGCCCACCTATTGGCCCGACCACCTCCCGACCGCCTGTTGGCCTAGCCAGGCCCTAGCCAGCCGCCTCTCGGCCTGCCCAGCTACATCCCGTGTGCCCGGATGAACCACGTGGGCCCGCGCACCCCGCATGCCCCGTGCTGCCCGAGCAGCACCCCACGCGGCTCTAGATGATCCAGACTCGGCCATCTGGGCCAAGATGTCGAGTCGTGCCCCCTGAATGCCTGGCCGAGCCGCCCATCCATTGCCCTCACGGTGCCAATGGGCCATAACCTCCTTTACACCAATGTTCGCCCGGTCCGCACCCTCGTGACCAGTCTGCACCCTTGAACTACACGCTACCTTCAAGGCCTACTGGGCTGGGCACAACGGGCAGGACTGAACCAAATGGGTCGGCCCAAATGAAGTCGGGTCAGGTATGTCCAACAGGGTCCGACCAGACCGAGGCCCGGTGCGACCCACCTTTACATTTTTTGGCCATATCTTTGGCACCGAACAACTGTTTGGATAACCATCAACGACACTGGTTTTTTCTAGCGAGATGGCCTCATTGAGTATTTCTGAATGGGGATCAGGTTAATGTTGATATATGGCCAGTTTGGATCGTGCAAGAATCCAACCGGGGACCCAGGACTAAAAAGCTAATAACTCACAGACCGGGCATCCGATTGATGCACTGTCTATTACGTTGAGACCCATATGACATGGAGGACCTTTGAGATACTTCTACATGGGACTTCGTGACAGTTGGATTATTGACCTATAACATGTGGCACAGATCCTCCTGGAGATGAGAGAGCATTGTGTGGAGACCTAGTAGGTGGCTGAGACCTGACGACTACTGACCAATTCGACTTGGAGTGATTCGACTAGCCTAGTGAGGAGCACGTTGGAGTCACAAAAAACCCACAGTGGGGAGTGCCTTGGTGTCGTGGTAGACCCATGGTACTTTACAGGAGGAGTACCTTAGCAGGATACATGGGGGAGCACCTTCGTGACATGGAAGACCCATAGTGGGGAGCACCATAGTGACGCAACTAACCCATGATACTCGACATGAGGAGTACCTTAGTTGTCCACAGGTCGAGTATGAAGCACCTTAGTGATGCGGCAGGCCTACTGTACTCGATAGAGGATGAGTTCTCCAGTGTCCATGGTTTCTACAATGTGACATGGGATGTTACATGATACTACCCCTAGAATAGAATCCCGGTTTGAGTTGAGTGTAATTTTTGTGTTTTCTTCATTATTGAGAGGGATTACATTATAACAAAGGCATATGTATTGGAATATTTCTATGTGGGGTTAACTGTTGATTTCATACCTTGTGGTTTATCCTTGTTGGATATTGTTAAACCTTGAGGGTCTCAAGGTCCCTGCTGAGTATAGTTATACTCACACCTACACAGCCTATGCCCACACCTCATTGTATTGGATGAAGACGACGGACAACGCAGACTGAGGCTGAGTGTACTAGGATTGGATAGTTCCCAGAGGTGGACCACAGGACGTAACGGTACACAAAGGTGACAGAAGGACGGGGAGTGCTGTAGAGGATATCTGTACCTAACCTTTAAGTAGTATTTCCTGGTGGATGATCAAGGAGCTATTTTTCCTTTTTCCAGTACTTATGCTTTTAGTTTTTTTACGTTATAGTTGGGCTTGTATTTCCGACCCCTTTTACATTTCAGCACTATTTTATTATATATTTTTTACTTAATGTTTTGCATCCTGCTTGTACTCTGTTGTGTGAGTTTTTTGGATATAAAGGCAATTCCTACCTAGTTTTAGAGAATTATGCCTTTGCTACTAGTCACCAGCCCCTGGCCTATGGTAGGTGGGCATGGGGTAGTCACGACACGGGCCCCGGGGGACGGGTCATGACAAATTGGCATTAAAGGGTTCGGTTCTACCGTAGAACATAAGACTCTGATCATTTCTGTAAAGCAATAGTGTTAAGGGTATTTAGTGTGATTTTCAGTTCAGGGGGACCAGTGATGATGTGGCGGCCAACATACCAATACACCAGGACCCTAACTACTAATTTCCTACTCAGTACACAAAACACTGATTACGTGTGTGTTTTCAATAGTTTTCGTTAAGTCATCTCAACTAGTTCAGCTTACAAGTTTTAATCTATCACTATGTCACATCTTGTTCTTTCAGGATGCCTCCCCATGGAGTACCAGCTAGAGACCCATGAGTTTTATGCAGAGATATCCCACAGAGGGACGACTCCTCAGTGAAGGGACCTTTTCCAACAGAGGGACCAGTGGTACCACTACCCATTGGGCCACTTATCCACCAACCACAGCAGGAGACAATGCACACCGCTTTAGTGTGTTGCACGAGTTCCAGTACCAGAGGCCACCTGAGTTCAGGGGAGAGGTGGACCTGTAGGCACCAGTGGATTGGATGGAGGCTGTGGTGAGTGTCTTCAGACTGGTAGGGACATCAGCCGACCTTATAGTGATCCTTGATGTGATTCTCCTTCAGGAAGCAGCATATAGATGGTGGAGCCTAATGCACCAGGTGCATGACAAGGAGACACATCATAGGGCAGACTTTGAGAGCCTCTTTCAGGTGTAGTTTGTCCCATACAATCTATGTGGAGTGCAGATAAAGGAGCTACTACATCTAAAACATGGGAGCATGACGGTGGAAAAATACCCAGTGAGGATCACCAACCTCTCATGATACTCCACTGATATGGTACGAGACCCATTTTTTAGTGCTCGGAACTTTGAGAAGGTTATCATGAAAGAGATCAGGGCTTCGACGATCTCACTCAGAATCCTGACGCAGACATGGTTGTTGGATTGAGACCACTTAGTAGAGAGTTTCCTTACTGATCAATCTCCAGTAGTGAGACCCACCACTATTCGACATGCAATGGATTCTTCTACAGTTGGATGAAGACAGATGTCACTGAGGTCTAAGAGGACTAGACCCATGGGTGGACGACCGCATGACTCAACATCAGTTGTGTGGGGCACTCGGGGTAGATACATACATGCCAGCAGTGGGCAGTGTTTCTCATGCAGTGGACAGGGTTACCAGGCTCATGACTATCCAATCTTCCATTCGGATGATCAACAGAAAGTTATAGGACCTACCAGGAAGAGGCAGAGGTTCGATCGAGGCGGATGTGGCAGAGGAGCTGGACGTGCAGCTGGTGGTGGATGACAATTTAAGATATTACCACCACCACCAAAAGGATGTCCATCCCAACCACAAGGATCATGTGGAAAGGAGAGATCTCAGTTCTATGAAGCCGAGGCTTATGATCATGACACTCTAGAGATGATTCTAGGTATGATCTTTGTCTAGTCCACCATAGTTTTAGTTATTATAGACACAGGTTCTAGTCACTAATTCATTTCCACTGCCCTTGTTCAGTGCTCGGAGATTACGACGGAGCTATTGGCTCAATCCTTATGGCTAGAGACTCCTACAGGAGCAGACTCAATGATTACACAGTGTTTCTGGCAGTTTGAGTATACTCTAGGAGGCGAGGGCTTTGGCTGGGATCTCCTCGTCATGGCGTTGACCCCTTACGATGTCATCTTGTGTATGGACTGGTTATCTACAATCCATTTTCAAATCAATTATATTAGGTTCAACATGTGGTGTGTCCACATGGATGGGACCATGTTCTCCTTCACCAATGGGGAGGGATCCTTTGCATCGCAGGACAGACTTACTCAGAGGAGGGTGCAGCTGATCACTCATCAGTTGTCTAGACATACCCTTAGAGTAGTTGATGTGGAGAGTCTGACTTACCCTGTAGTGGTGGACCAATACATGGATGTTTTCTAGGACAATGTCCTAGGTCTAAATCCTTGTAGTGAGGTGGACTTATACATTGAATTGTACCCTGGGACGTCACTGATATCTACACTAGTGTATCAGATGCCTCCTGTAGAGCTTCGAGAGCTATGGGTACAGATAGAAGACTTGCATGGGAAGGGATTCATCTTGTAATTCCCCAACCCTAGAATCCCAGATTCAGTACATTATTACATAACATTGGCATGATCACAAAAGATCAAGTCTCGAAATACCGATTGGTTTAGTAGCTTTGGAAGTTGTAGATAAATTTATAAGGCTTACATTATGTCATAAAATGAAAAAATACGACAACATTGATTCCATAAACCACACTCACATCCCCTCATACTATCCTTATAAGTAAGTCATAAAATAATTCACCGCATCCTGGGAAAAAATAAAATATAGGAAGGGTTGAGATCAGATTCTCAGTAAGGAAAACTATAGAGCAAAAACATTCATAAATAAACCTAAATATATATGGAAATGTATAACTAAAACAAAAGCCTTTTAAACTTGAACTTCAACATAATATGGAAAAAATAAAATGAAATAATGCCATTTACTTATTCACATGGATATTATACCAGTCCAATAATCACATGCAATATCAATAACCACTTTCATAATGATGGAATCCATAATGCCAGACTATCATAACCACATAGTCCTTGCCTCGTGTCAAGACTACAAATAAGATTTTGTCAATGCCTTGTGCCAAGACCCTAGTTTGTCTCGTGAGACCTAATGATGCATCGAGGAGCTATATCAGGCTCCACCCATCACTTACTATGTCCATGTCATTCCTCATACGAAAATTTTGAAACAAAACATAAACATTCGTATTTAAACTAGCATACGAAATGTCAATACATTATCCTCAAACTATGAATGGTATTAAAATAGAACATCCACAGTCAAACAAAACGCATTCAATACAATATGGAAGATTTTATTGTAACAGATTAACCTCATTCGAGAATAATGAATTATATTTACATAGATGAAAATAATCATCAAAACTATTTGGGAGAAATATCCCTCTTTTTCGTGAAAACATTTAAAAGTCACACTATTTTTCAATAAGCCATTTAAAAATAGATTTTTGAATCAATTTGTCCCATATCACTTTGAAAAGTTTAAAGTGAGTTTTAATTTTAACACATTAATGTACATATAAATAATTCAATAAAACCATTTTTAAAACATAGACATAAATGAGGAAGAATTAGAATAATTAATCATTAAAACATTTAAAATGATATTTTAGTTAGTGTTTATAAAAAAAAGAGAGACACGTGAATAAAAATAATTGAAGTAATAAAAACATTATAATATCATGAGGATAAGGGGATTCATGATATACTATGTCAAAGCACATCATATATACCATGTAAAAGTGATTTGGTGTTTAACCACAAAGAAGTCTCAATGGAATGTAAATTGAGATGAAATATCTTATATAGACCATATCCTTATGTTAAGGATAAATAGAAGACATAATTATGTGTGAAAAATATAAATACAGTCAATATTATTAGATATTAAGTGTAAATAAATAATAGTACATTCACAAATATTCTTGTAAAAAAACAACACCAATGAAGTGGATGTTTAACTCAATAAATGGAGATTGGGTTAAAATTACTTTTATCAAGTTCATATCGATAACTTGAGAATTTATCAACGGAGTGATTATGTGTATCAAAATTATATCCATAGAATGGATTGTGTAAATTACTACATAAATAATAAATAGAGAATCCACACATAATCAAGGAGTACAATAATCAATGATGTATGCGTAATGCTGGATGAGTGTAAATTGAAAATTAAAATTCCCTTACAAATTTGGTAACATACGAAACATACATCCATGAAAGAAGGAAAATTCAATGATGATTTGAATATCCACAAATTAAATTATATTACAAAATGAATACAATCATGGGTTGTACCCACTCCAGATGCAATAATTATGTGGTGAACAATGGAATTATCATGGAATTAAAAGTGAGATCAGAAACCCCTTAATTTGTACATTTTCCTTGGTCAAGGATCGGATAACCTCGTATGTAATGGTGAAATAATTTTTGTTGAATTGTAAAAGAATCATATACATTAATAAGATATCATATATGATCTTTTAACATTGATTTCTTAAAAATATATAAGTATTATCGTCGTTTTGGGTGTTAAAGGATTCATTTACCATTATATTATTTGTTATGTGAGCCATATTTTTTATGGATGGGATGTATCTTATTCATATCCATAATGATATCATGTCTCTAAACATTATTGTCGATCATCAAATGAAATTTATTCTTGAATGAATACGATGGGGAATGAATCTCATCGTGTTCGTGGAGACGGTAATCCGTACGTACGCACGGGTGACAATATCACTCTTTTGATATAAAAATAATATATAATTGGATGATATATCATATATAAAAAATTATTATCATGTTATAATTATTATTTCCATGAATTACACATCATTTTTATTCCCATCCAAATAATAAGTTATTGAATAACAATTACACCATGACGTGGAGACGGTAAGTCATACATATGCGCATATGGTGACATGTCATTCAAAAGATGGATAGAATACTGAATATGGTTTTACGATATTTATAATAAAATCAAAGTATATAGAAGATACTGGAGTTATTTATTTAGAATGAAAATAAAAAAATAAAGAAGAAGTGGAAGAAGAAAAGAACATGAAATAGGGTGGGGAAATTAGTACCTCTTCTTCGGGTTCTTCCTTTTGATTTGATCAAAAGGGCTCCATAAGATGACTTTATGACCAAAGGAGGGCCTTTAGGATGAAGTGAGCGATGTTGAGAGAATAATTGGGCTTGGTTAGGCCGAACCAAAAGGCATTGACAGTATGAATTAGATAGAAGGGGGAGTGCAGTTTTATAAGAGGTTTTAAGGGCACTTTAGGAAAAGTAAGAAATGCTATTTTATAATAAAATTATTTTCAATTTATAATTGATAAAAAGTGGATTATATAAATTATAAGAAGGGTATAGGTCAGAAACATCTCAACCAATAGGTTTTAGATAGGTTTGGGTCACCTTATTAACCATATGTTTTAGGTTTAACTCTATGTTAATTAGTTGGACATTTACTGTGTCACTGTGTATTTTTAAATTATATGGTTAATAAACTTACTATAAACATAAAAGAGACCCCGAAGTGGTCTAATAATGATAAACCTATCATTATATAAGTCCTTTGGGAAATAATTATATTTTTAGGAATATAATTTCAATTAATAATATAATATTTGTTTTAAAAACTCTTTTATGTCAATTTTGACAATATTTATTAATTCATTTTTGTTAAAGTCATAAAAAAATTATTTACTCGAAAAAATCATTTCTTCCATCATAAAATGTTATATTAACTAATAAAAAAAATTTCTGTCATCAAAACTTTCAAATTTTATTTATTTTAACATTTATAATACTTATTATTTGATTCATTCATTAATAAAGAAAATACTCCATCATTATTGTATCATAAATAAATTCAATTATTTAATGTATAAAAATTATAAATAAAATACTATTATGTAGTAAATATTTTTATCATTCTAATGAATATTTATAGTCTAAAATATAACATATATAACCTTATTTAAAAATTGTTTTCCTAAAAGATATATGCTTATGTCATTTTTGTATTTTCTTTATCTTAATTAATATAAAGTGTCCATATAACTTACAAGTGGCTCCATGGGGTCCCACAATTGACCCAAAGATGCCCAAGGTAGTAAATTTATCTACAAATTGGGTTTGGACACGTTTTACGGTAAATTAATATTATTATAATATTATTTGTTTACCCTTATTTAACAGATTTACCCTTTAACCTTGGTAAATAAAATATTTACCGAAATAATTATTCAAAATATCTACAAATAAGAGTTAACTATTTAAAAAAATTGGACATCCAAATTCAAAATATGGAATCTATTTTTCCAAATTCAAAACATTGAAGTGATAGAAATTAATTTAAAATTAATTCCCACTGTCAAAACGAAAAGCATGTTTTTAAGAAATAATAACTATCAAAAGATGGACAATTGTTTATTTCCAATTAAAATGTGAAATTATTTCCAAAGATCATCATTGGATTAAATGGTAAAAATATATTATTAATATAAATTAAAACAACTCAAATTCATTATTTATCACTAAAAATTATTTCGATTAAAAAAGTTGTTTTTAATTAAAATTTAGAAATTTTCACTATTGATCCAAATATGAAAGTTATCATAAAACTACAAAAAAATTCACCCTAAAATAATTCTGATAGTACTAATAAAAAATGAAGTCCATTTTGAAAGATAAAGTTTATAAAATTTCAAAAAGTGCATATTACTATTCATAACGGCAAGTTTGATTGGTTGTGGTGTGTGTTAGAACTCGAAGATGCATACAACACACGCCACTGTATTATTCAAAGAGAAGCGTACCATAGAAGCTTGGGGTGTTACATTATACCTACATTAATAAACTGCATCCTCTCTATTTGAAATTATTTTTTGAAAATAAATGGTTGAAAATAGAAAATATCATTGTGGGAAAACCCACATCCGAAATTGGGATAATAAAATTTAGTCTTAAAAAGAGGAAAAGAGAAATGAAAGGGGCACCATCAAATTATGATATCTATTAGGAGAACATTGGTGGAAATTAAATACATATAATTGGAGGAAAACATAAATATTTATAGGTAGTGATTGAGGTCATCAATAACAAACACGTGTAAAATGTAGGTCCTTAAATAAATCAATCTATGATGATTTGAAATACAATCGGTTCAACAAAACATAAGGTATTAGGATAACATATTTTTTGTTTTAAGATCCCCTCCCAAAATATTAATAATTAATTTACCCGTAGAATAAGAGGGAAAATTATATATATATATATATATATATACATGACAAGTTGAGTTTCATACTTCAACTAGTTCCTACCACAAACTCAAATTTCACTCCAAAATATTTAAAAAATATATATATTCTATTTATCCTAATCATATAGGGATAAAAAATAATTAATTTATAAATCACCTATCAGGCCCATAAAAACTACATTATTCAATCAAGGACATCATGTGGGCCAGTGTTAGGTGATACACCCTTGTCGCCCTTTTGTTGTGGGTTCAAGCCTCACGGCCTTGTCGGACTCAACGGGTTGCCGCCCGACCTCTGGGTTGATCTATTATGGCAATCCAAAAATAATCCCAAACTAGAATTTTCCAAAATACATTTGTACAAAATCACAATCCAAAACATAAAAAGAAGGTAAAAACAATGAAGATCCTTTTGTTCGTGTAATAACATGTGAAAAACGTCATCATGTATTCTTTAAAAACATTGCAACATCCTGAATTACCATAAAAACTTATTGATTACATTCATGTACTCTTATTCCTAATAGAATACTGGATATACACCTTCTATCCAAAAAAATTTTACACTCCAACAATGATGGAATATACAAATCATTAATCAGTTTCAAGGTAGTCACGAATATACAATATAATTTTTCCAAATCAATCATGTATTATTCCAAAATCACTACCTCGGTATCAGAACCATATTAGGGATTATATTTATCTCAACTATATATTTTCCAAATATTTAAGCTGATATTGAGTCACTTTTCTTGGTTCCACACAATCTCAAGTCCTTAATGAAATAGTACTACAATACATTCCTTATATACTCCATAATTTTTATAACTAGTACATTGTTGATACAACACTCAAATGACATTATTCTTTAATAACAACATAAGAACTCTAATCATTCCTCCTCGTCTGTGGTAGTATCATAACATGATTATTATCCAATTGAATCATTTGGGACATACTTTTACGATTTGGACATTGGTTCGGGTAGTGTCCAAACTTCTTGCAGATGAAGCATTGTACATTTGAAACTGTTTTCCTACCCTTTCAGTCACGAACTTGGTGTCCTTTTTCTCCACACTTATAACAAACTCCAATTTCCTTCAGGAGTGTTCCTAGGTGTTTCTTCCAATAGTTATCACATATGGGAAAATTATTCTTTTCCCTCTTCCCTTTATCCATCTTTCTCTCTTCCATTATTTTCTTCTCTTGCTTCCCTTTGAAGCCATAGGACTTAGAGAATTCATTACATATCTTATTAAAACATGATATTATTTCTACATATGTTGAGAATACACGGGAGAATATTTCCCTTCTAAATTTTGGCTTAATACCAGGAATGATATGATCCTTATTACTCTTTGGATCATACGTATTGCTCGAGTTCACATTCAATCTTCTGAGCGCCGTTTCTATACAATGGAATACACTAGGTCAGTTTATGAATTGCAAAGAATAATTCCAAACTTGTAAAATACCTAATGTTGATTGAACAGTTTATAGATATAATCCATAATCATAAAAAATGTTTTCTTTGAGAAAATATATACTCATAAACCCTTTATAATGCTTTGTAATGAAAATGAGAAGTATCCTAAGAATATCCCCTGGGAGTGTCGTAACCAAGAGTGTAGCAGGGCCCATTTTAGTGCACCAGTTCTCGTTCGAGTCCAAATCAAAGCGGTGTTTTTGGGATTTACCCCTAGGTACATCTGTTCCAAAGTCGCCTCTACATGTTCGTATCCAAACTGGGATGTATTTCTCAGAAAATTCACAAAATCTCTAAAATAACAAAATTCTAGTAAGTTCTTCTGCACTAATCCTCAAAGTCCATCTTTGGTCTATGTGATCTAATCAGATTTTATCTAAATCTAGCATTCATGTTTTGTACTAAACATCCTCTGATAACAAATGTAACACCCCATCCCCAGAAGCCGAGAGTCGTTGCATTATTACATAACATTTCCCTTACCACAAAAGATCATGTCTCGAAAGACCGATTAGTTTAGTAGCCTTGGATTTAATATATAAATTTATAAGGTTTATATTACATCAGAAAATAAAAAACTATGACAAAATTTTTTCCATAGACCACACTCATATCCCCTTAGAATATCCATGCAGTTAAGTCATAAAATTAGTCTTCACATCCTGGGAAAAAATAAAACATTGAAAGAGGTGAGCTCAGATGCTCAGTAAGGATAACATTATAGGGGAAACTTTCATAAATAAGCATAATCATTTATGTCAATGTATAACTAAAACAAAATCGTTTTAAACTTGAAATTCAGCATAATATGAAGAAAACAAAATGAAATAATGTCATTTACTTATTCACATGGATATTCTACTAGTCGAATAATCACATGAAATATCAGCAACCACTTTCATAATGATGGAATTCAAAATTCCAGACTATCAAAACCACATAGACAAGGCTTTGTGCCAATACTACAAAAAGGATTTTGTCAAGGCCTTGTATGAAGACACTTGTTTTTCTCATGAGACCTACTGATGAATCAAGGATCTATATTGGTATAAGGCCCCAGCCTTAATCCTTACTTAATCTTGAGTTATTACAAGATTACACATTGAGGATCTTTTTAGGTTTAGTGTTTTAGAGAATTAGGTCACAACTATTACATCTCAAAAGATTACAAAGTAGAAACTTATACTATGTTTCCATAAAATAAAAAATCTTAAAAAGAAACATGTCTAGTTCCATGTTTTAGGTTTCATGACTTTCAATTGATCCCATACTTGACACTATTCCACGTTAAGTTATGTGAAAAACATTTCAAAAACTTGGGATGAGCATAAAAAGACCAGTAAGGGATACATAAATAATGAAAACTGTTAGTTTTTCAAAACAACAAGTAAAACATGTATACTTAATCAAAGTAATACTTTTCACATTTTCGAAGTAGTAAAAACTCTTCACTGAATAAAAGTTCATTACTTACCCTTCTGTAACAAAAATATTACCATAAAACCCATATATATATCACATAACATGTAAAGGTAACTGGGGACATAAACATACATAAGTGGAATAACCATACGGTCGACTTCCACACATATCACTTAATGGAATAGCCATGCGGACAACTTCCATATATACTTAATGGAATAGCCATACGGCCGACTTCCATACCCAATGCATTGGAGGTTAAAATCTAACCACCCGTCCTGGTATTTACGGCACCACCCATCATATGGTTTATCACGTAACCACCCATCAAATGTCCAAGTACCAATATAAAATCATAAAACAAATATAATGGAAAGAAAACATTTCCAAACTTTGATCCAAATATATCACATAAATATATTGACATAACAAATCCATTATAAAAACCATTTTCAATACCAAAATACATAAAAGAGTATATTGTATTTATTTCATTTTAAAAACATAACGGCTTGTTGAGGAAGCCAATGACCAAATAATACTCATGACAGTGGAAAAGGTCATTGTCACCGCGTACGTTAAAAGAAACATTCCTTTTTGTTATTTTGTAAAACGCTTCGTAGAAAAAGATTCATTTTTTATAAAAGTAAAAGTCAAAGAGTTTTATACATCGTATAAAAGAAAGTTGTGCATAAAATGAAATATGCCTCAATGAAAGGAGATTGAGATGAAGTCCCTTACAAATTCAGTAACCTTAGATTAAGGATAAATCAATTACATGATTATGTGTGACAAATACGAATACACAAAATATAAGTGGATATTAAGAGTAAAACAATCAGAGTTCATTCACACATAATCATGTAAAAACAAAACCAATGACATATATATTTAACTCAATTAAATGAGATTGAGTTATGATTTCCGATACATGTCCATCGAAATGACATAAGAATTTATCAATGAGATGATATTTTGTAGAAATTGTATATCCACACAAAGGTTTGTGGAAACTACAACATAGAGATTCCACACATAATCTTGGAATAATAAAATCAAGAATTAGAGTTTTAACCCAAAGAATAGAAAGTGGGTTAAGAAGTTCCCTTACAGAAATTCGACAGCCTAACGGCATCACTTCAAAACTCATAAAATGATTTGATGAGAGATAAAAAGGGTATCTCGTCACTTGGACATAAAATTTACATTAATAAGGATATATAAGAACATATACCAACATAATAGTATGTTAATTAAAAGACATAACAAAAGAAGTCTTTTACAAAGAGGAGCGTGAAAGGTTCCCTTGCCGACTTGGGTAACTTTCGAAACGTACACCCCATTGAAGAAGGGTCATATAATGAATATGTAAGTGCCCATAAATGAAATTATATTACAAAAAGAGTATAATAATTGGATGTACATACACCACTCAAAGGAAATAGTGGAAAATGTAGCATAAATCTCATGGGAATAAAAGTGAGATGAGAAATCCCTTACGAAGACTCGGCAGCCTAACGGCGCCACTTAAAACTTCCAAAAATGGATTAATGAGATCAAATAGAGTATCTCATCATATTAAAATAAAATGTAAAGAAAGAGGAATATAAAAGAACATCCCCCATCATAACAAAGAGGATCTTAAAATAAGTGACATAAATGAGAGTACTTTAAAAAAATAGAGAGGTTAGATCTCTTACGAAAATTCGGCAGCCTAACGGCGCCACTCGAAACATCCAAAATGGATTGATGGGAGAAAATAGGGTCTCTCACCATATGAAAATATAAAGTATAGAAGGAGTAATATAAAAGAACATCCCAATCATAATAAATATGATCTTAAAAGGAATGACATAAAAGAGTGTACTTAAACAGAAAGAGAGGAGTAGGATCCCTTACCTCAGGTCCGACTTGACTCGATCGTTCTTTAACGTCCTGAAAAATGAACGTGAGTTATCTTCTACTTGCTTAAGAACCATTTTCAATTTCATTATTACTTTTATATCACTTATTGAAATTTTATAAACATTATTTAATCATTTAAGTTAACAATTTTTGTTTTGTCGATATTTGGTTCTTAAGTCGAAAGTGGACTTCGTACAATTGCATGTTGTTCGTGTGGTCAAAGGTTCATTATATCTAGAATAGTATTGATGTTTTAAATACATATATATCCAGTATATATTAATTTTATAGTATTCCATAGAATTTGGAGATAAAAATTAAAAGCACCGTTCATGGAGATGGTAGGCCATACGTACGCATGAACGCTACTTTCATTTTTTGTCATATTAATGGAATTAAAACAAAATGAGATATATATATATATATGTTATAATTCCAGAATGATATCCATAATATATATGTAATATATTACATATATATCCATTATATATATGTACTTATAATAGTAGATAACATTTTTAGATAAGAAATGAAATGTACCATTCATGGAGATGGTAAGCCGTACGTACGCATAAATGCTACTTTCATTTCTATGTCATATTAATGGAATTAAAACTAAATGAGAGGTATTTATATTTTAATTCCATAATTATATTAATAATTTTTATGTAACATAAATCATATATAATAACTTTAAATACATCCTTTATACATCCCACATATGGCATTAACGAATCAAATCACTTTGAGGGGGTGGTAGTCCGCACTTCCTAAAATGAAATTATCGTGTTTACCCACAATGGAAACCATAAAGTTATTCCATAAATGAAAAATACAGAAGATTAAGTAAAACATAAAAATATTATATATCATATATAAATACAGTGTCATATTAATGGCCACCTTTGAAGGTGTTAGAAGAATGTTGAACAATCATCGTTTCGTGAGGCAGAAAATCACCAACCACAGAAACAGTATGTTCATTAACCATTAGATGATGGTGTGTGTAAGTGTAGCTCGAATCCTTCTTATAACTACGTCCTAGTATATTTCAGATACTGGAGTTGTTACAAAATAAATGAATAAAAAGAGTTAAGGTGTTGTAGATGCAAAATAAACAAAAGGACTCAAGTGAAGACATTACCTTAAAATCGGGTAACTCCCTTTGGTTTGAGCTAAAATGCTTCCTTGGGAACACTTCGGCCCAAATTTAGGCTTCAAAGAGTTATAGAGGGATGTTGAGAGGCCAAAAGAGCAGTTTTTGGCCGAGCCAAAGGCTTGAGAGGTGTGGGTAAGGTGGTAGAGGTGGGGGCTTTTTATAAGAGGAGAGGAGGGGCACTCTTGTAATGTTTCAAAATGATACTTTATTTTCAAATGAGTTTCGGATTTTAAAGGTCCCAAATTGATTTATTTCTAGGATAAGGTGATAAGGGTTCGAAATCCACCCATCCAATAGAATTTGGACATGTGTAGGTCTTAGATTTTACATTATCTTTCCATTTTATTTAAATCGTTAAATAATGAGGTCATCGCTGCATCATCATGATGTCATAAATAATTTAATTTATTTAATGTCTAAATATTATAAAAAAATACTACGATGTAGGAAATCTTTTTATCTTTCCAATGACTATTTATAGTCAGAAATCTGACTTGTATAACGCCATGTAATTTTTTTTTAGTAAAACATTTCACGTTTGTGTCATTTTTATTTTAACTTTATATAAAATGGTATTTATGTCATTTTCCAACCAAAGTGGCTCCATGGGGTCCCCAAGTTGACCCATGGATTTTCTTGGTCGTATATGACACATAAAATGAGGGTATGACACGTTTCCAGGTCATTTCGTTTTATGAAAACATTATTTTTACCTTAAACTACACCTATTACCTCTAATCGTGATTAAAAACTTAATAAGTTACTATTCCCCAAAAAATTATTTTAATCCCATTGAACCACATTTTACTTATTAATGACAACCATGTATGTAGTATTTTTGAAATTCAAAACACAAATATGGCAAAATTTTATTTAAATGGAGAATCAGTTTTTATAAGTACCACTTAGTGGTTTCACTATTCATCAAAAATTGAAGTTTTTCAAAAAATTACCAAAAATTTACCCTAAGCTATATTTGATATTGTGAATTCAAAAATGATGTCTATTTTAAAAAATTCAAAACATATAAGTTGAATTAATTAATTTAATAATTAATTTCTGCTGTCAAAACAAATAGCGTGTTTTTATGAAACAAAATGTATCAAAAGATTGACACTAGTTTAAGTCCGATTTCAAAGTGAAATTAATTACAACGAACACTATTGGATTAAATGGTAAAAATATATTCTAATTTCACTTTAAAATAAATTCAAAATATAATCTAATCATATAAATAAAATATATTAAAAAAAGGTTTTGAATTAAAATACAACATTTTTCACTATTCATTAAAAATTGAACTTTTTCGGGAAAAATACCAAAAATTTACACAAAGTAAATTTTGATGTCCCGATTCTAAAGAAGAATTTTATTTTGTCAAATATAACACATAAAATTGTCAAAAACTGTATTTAAAAGAGGATCGCCATCAAAAGGCAGTTAATCGACCTTTTAAAGAATATTAGAATGTTTACGCTTAAAATTGGATTCATTCTCATTTTTAATGCTCTAACATTTATTGAAAAAAGTAAAAAAAAATTGACAATCATATATAATCATCTTGTAGTTAGTTCTTTTCATTCCCGCCATTACAACGGCCAGGCGTTAACTACTATTTAAAATAATATTATTTTATTATTAGAGTGCAACGTAAGATTCCTAAGAAACTCGTTGTTGCGTGTTGGGTACGCCATCGAGCATAGGGTCCCCTTTAAAGTCATATTAATATTTTATTCACAAATATGGATAAATGGGAAAATTTTATACTCTTTATTTATCTGGAGTGTTACATCCTTCCCCCCCTTTGGGAATTTCATCCTCACAATTTTAAAACTGGGCTTTGAAACATACTTGAAAGTACCACATCGGAACAAGAGTCGGTAAAACAATCACTTTAAAATAAAGAAAGAGAAGTACAGAGGTCACTAGAGTTAACCCATACTAGGATTCCATGTATGAAAATATAGACATGGAGGAAAAAACAAAGGGTCATGTTCTGATGGAGAGTGATAGTAAACATGTCTAGGAGAATGTTAACCACAAGAAAATCACAAACTTGTGATGGGTTAAATGGTATTCGATTCCCTAGTAGGAAATGTTAATAGACAACATTTTTTTAAGTTACTTTTTATTGAGGATTTTATTCATAAGGAAACATAATCACTTATCATGTTGACTATCAACTTTTATTAGATTCCATACACAAACTCATATTTTCTCCAAAAGACGAGTATTTAGGAAGACTTGTTCAGATTAAGAGTACTATAATCAACTTCTAGAGAATCAACTCATCCACAAAAGAGAACTATATACTTCCCATATCTTTAGACTTTAACCAAAACCAAAACCAAAGAGGTTAGTACAAGATCAGATAATCCAAAAAAGTATAACCCTTTATAAAAAGAAAATCTATTCTTAATCTCCAAAATGTGTGCAACAAAACCCAAAGTTCAACGTGGACCATTTGATGAAAAATTTGTCCATAAAATTCTTCAAAGTAAACCAAACTAAGATTGAAACCCAAATATTTGAAGGACTTAGTCACATAGTCTTCCAAGGTATAAATTAACTTTTATCTCCAAATAGCAGTAGTTGCTCTTAAATTTTCATATTGAAAAGTAATTAACCTAATAACAAATCCTCGATGATAGGTTAATCATTTACATAGATAACCCAAAATAAACATACTCTTGATTCATAAAATCATCTAACTAAAAATAATCAGTCAAACTAACCAGGGACTTCACATAGTCCAGTGGTAGGCGATAAATACCAGTCACACTTTGGTTGTGGGTTCGATTCCCATAGCTTTGTCTGACTCGACAGGTTGTCACACGATCTGCGTGTTGCCCTTTTTCCAAAAACTACATAATTCTTAAAACATTCCCCAAAACGAGATAAAATCTTCAAAAATAATCATAACATATTTTAACCTCAAGTTTATCTCATGCCTTTCATTTTCCATCATAATATATAATAACCCATAATTACCTCAATAGTAAGGGTCATATAAACTCTATTGGTTACCTTTATAATTATTACCTGAACTTCAACATCGATTGGTAATTTCATACATGATGTATTACATATCATACCAAAGTTCAAGTGGTTGATCATTACTCCTTGATAGTTGGTTTAGAACAACCACGAGTTTCCTCATTGAATCCCCCATTTTATCTAGTATCTTAATCAGAGAACCACCACAGTTTCCTTCAAACCTGTTGTCCCTTTGGTGCCTGCTAGATCCATCTATTCACTAAAAACAGAAATGTCAGTGTGAGTATATCAAAAAAACCATCATGTACTAATGAGGAAGGTAAACACTAAGATATACTTACTCATTCACTTTATCTAATACCAGGACTCTTTCTGAAATCCTAACCATTATGGTAATGTCAATTATGCTTAGAGGATACCCTAACCTCTAAAGTTTTCTAAACCGACCTCTGATACCAACTATAAGGCCCTAGCCTTAAACCTTACTTAATCTTGAGTTATTACAAGATTACACATTGAGGATCTTTTCAGGTTTAGTGTTTTAGACAATTAGGACATCACTATTACATCTCAAAAGATTGCAAAGTAGAAACTTCTACTAAGTTTCCATAAAATAAAAACTCCTAAAAAGAAACATGTCTAGTTCCATGTTTTAGGTAGCATGACTTTCCCTTGATCCCATCCATGACCCTATTCCTCGTTAAGTCCTGTAAAAAACATTTCAAAAACATGGGATAAGCATAAAAATCTCAGAAAGGGATACACAAAGAATGAAAACTGTTAGTTTTTCAAAACAACAAGAAAACCATGTATACTTTATCAATGTAATACATTTCACCTTTTTGAAGTATTAAAAACTCTTCACTGAATAAAAGTTCATTACATACCCTTCTGTAACCAAAATATTACCATAAAACCCATTTAAAGATCACATAACTTGTCAAGGTAACTTGGGACATAAACAAACTTAAGTGGAATAACCATATGGTCGACTTCCACACATGTCACTTAATGGAATAGCCATGTGTCCAACTTCCATACATACTTAATGGAATATCCATACGGCTGACTTCCATACCCAATTCATTGGAGGTTATAACGTAACCCCCCATCCTGGTATTCATAGCACCACCCGTCATATGGTTTATCACGTAACCACCCATCAAATGTCCAAGTACCAATATAAATTCATAAAACAAATATAATGGAAAGAAAACATTTCCACAATTTGATCAAAATATATCACATAAATATATTGAAATAAAGAATCCATTATAAAAACCATTTTCAATACCAAAATACATAATAGAGTATATGGTATTTGTTTCATTTTAAAAACATTACGGCTTGTTGGGGAAGCCAATGACCAAATAATACTTGTGGTGGCGGAAAAGGTCATTGTCACCGTGTACGTTAAAAGAAATATTCCATTTTGTCATTTTCTAAAATGC
The DNA here is from genome assembly GCA_963277665.1 of Viscum album. NCBI lineage: Eukaryota > Viridiplantae > Streptophyta > Magnoliopsida > Santalales > Viscaceae > Viscum > Viscum album. The sequence continues at coordinate 1,532,653,285 of OY728151.1, forward strand.
TTAGTCGAAAAAGATTCATTTTGTATAAAAGTAAAAGTCAAATGGGTTTTATACACCGTATAAAAGAATGATGTGTATAAAACAAAATATGCCTCATTGAAAGGAGATTGAGACGAAGTCCCTTACAACATCGGTATCCTTTGATTAAGGATAAATCAATTACATGATTATGTGTGACAAATAAGAATACACAAAATATAAGTGGATATTAAGTGTAAAACAATCAGAGGTCATTCACACATATTCATGGAAAAACAAAACCAATGACATAGATATTTAACTCAATGAAATGAGATTTAGTTATGATTTCCTATACATGTCCGTCTAAATGACATAAGAATTTATCAATGAGATGATTATGTGTAGAAATAGTATATCCACACAATGTTTTGTGGAAACTACGACATAGAGATTCCACACATAATCATGGCATAACAAAATCAAGAATTAGAGGTTTAACCCAAAGAATTGAAAGTTGGTTAATAAGTTCCCTTACAGAAATTCGACAGCCTAACGGCGTCACTTCAAAACTCATAACATGTTTTGATGAGAGATAAAAAGGGTATCTCATCACCTGGACATAAAATTTAAATTAATAAGGATATATAAGAACATATCCCGAAATAATAGTATGTGAATTAAAAGACAAAACAAAAGAATTATTTTAAAAAGATGAGGGTGAAAGGTTCCCTTACCGACTTGGGTAACTTTCGAAACATACACCCCATTGAAGAAGGGTCATACAATGAACATGTAAGTACACATAAATGAAATTATATTATACAAAGAGTATAATAATGGTAAGTACATAAACCACTCAAAAGAAATGGTGGCAAATGTAGCATAAATCTCACAGGAATAAAAGTGAGATGAAAAATCCCTTATGAAAACTCGGCAGCCTAACTGCGCCACATAAAACATCCAAAAATGGATTAATGAGATAAAATAGAGTATCTCATCATATAAAAATAAAATGTAAAGAAAGAGGAATATAAATTAACATCCCCCATCATAACAAAGAGGATCTTAAAAGAAGTGACATAAATGAGAGTACATAAAAAAAGATAGAGAGAGGTTAGATCACTTACGAAAATTCGGCAGCCTAACGGCGCCACTCAAAACTTCCAAAATGGATTGATGTGAGAAAATAGAGTCTCTCACCATAGGAACATAAAAATTACAATAGGATTAATATAAAAGAACATCCCAATCATAATAAAACTGAACTTAAAGGAATGACATAAAAGAGTGTACTTAAAAAGAAAGACAGGAGTAGGATCCCTTACCTCAGGTCCAACTTGACTCGATCGTTCTTTAACGTCCTGAACAATAAACCTGAGTTTTTTTCTACTTGATTAAGAACCTTTTTCACGTTCATTATTCCATTTATATCACTTATTTACATGTTAGAAACATTATTTAATCATTTATGTTAATAATGTTTGTTTTGTTGATATTTGGTTCTTAAGTCGAAAGTGGACTTCTTACAATTACATGAAGTTCGTGTGGTCAAAGATTCGTTATATCCAGAATAGTATTGATGTTTTAAATATCATATATATCCAGTATATATTAATTTTATACTACTCCATGGAATTTGGAGATATAAATTAAAAGCACCGTTCATGGAGACGGTAGGCCGTACGTACGCATGAACGCTACTTTTTTTCATATTAATGGAATTAAAACAAAATGAGATATATATATATGTTATAATTCCAGAATGATATCCATCATTTAGATGTAATATATTACATATATATCAATTATATATATGTACTTATAATAGTACATAAAAGTTTGAGATAATAAATGAAATGTACCGTTCATGGAGACGGTAAGCCGTACGTACGCTTGAACGCTACATTCATTTCTATGTCATATTAATGCAATTAAAACTAAATGAGAGGTATGTATATTTTAATTCCAGAATTATATTAATCATTTATATGTAACATAAATCATATATAATAACTTTAAATATATCGTTTATACATCCCACATATGTCATTAACGAATCAAATCACTTTGAGGGGGCGGTAGTCCGCACTTCCTAAAATGAAATTATCGTGTTTACCCACAATGGAAACCATAAAGGTATTCCATAAATGAAAAATAAATAAGCTTAAGTAAAACATAAACATATTATATATCATATATAAATATATTTTCATCTTAATGGACACCTTTGAAGGTTTTAGAAGAATGTTGAACAATCATCATTTCGTGAGGCAGAAAATCGCCAACCACAGAAACAGTATGTTCTTTAACCATTAGATGAAGGTGAGTGTAAGTGTAGCTCGAATCCTAATTATAAAAACATCCTAGTATATTGAATATACTTTAGTTATTAAAAAATAAATTAATAATAAGATTTTAGGGGGTTGGTGAAACAAAATAAAACAAAAGGACTCAAGTGAAGACATTACGTTAAAATCGGGTAACTCCCTTTGGTTTGAGCTAGAAGGCTTTCATGGGAAGGCTTATGCCTAATTTGAGGCTTCAAGGAGTTATAGAGGGATCTGTAGAGGCAAAATTAGTAGGGTTTGGCCAAGCCAAATGCTTGATAGATGTGGGGGCCTTTTATAAGAGGAGAGGAGGGGCACTCTTGTATAGGTACAAAATGTTACTTTACTTTCAAATGATTTTCGGATTTTAAAGGTCCCACATTGATGTATTTCGAGGATAATGTGATAAGGGTTCTAAATCCAAACATCCAATAGGTTTTGGACATGTGTAGGTCTTATATTTTACATTATCTTTCCATTTTATTTAAATCGTTAAATTATGAGGTCATCGCTGCATCATCATGATGTTATAAATAATCTAATTTATTTAATGTCTAAAAATTATAAAAAAAATACTATGATGTAGGAACGCTTTTTAGCTTTCCAATTACTATTTATAGACAAAAATATGACTTGTATAACCCCATGTAAATGTTTTTTAGTAAAAAATCTCAAGTTTGTGTAATTTTTATTTTAACTTTAAATAAAAAGGTATTTATGTCATTTTCCAACCAATGTGGCTCCATGGGGTCCCCAAGTTGACCCATGGATTTTTTTGTTCGGCCATGACACATCCAATGAGGTTAGGACATCTTTCTAGGTCATTTCATTTTATTAAAACATTATTTTTACCTTAAACTACAATAATTACCTCTAATCGCGATTAAAAACTTAATAAGTTACTATTCACCAAAAAAATTATTTTAATCCCATTGTACCAAATTTTAGTTCTTATTGACAACCATGTATGTCAGATTTTTGAATTTCAAAACACAAAGACGGAAAAATTTCATTTAAATGGAAAATCAGTTTTTATAAGTACCACTTAGTGGTTTCACTATTCATCAAAAATTGAAGTTTTTCAGAAAATTACCAAAAATTTACCCTAAGCTATATTTGATATTCCAAATTCAAAAATGATGCCTATTTTAAAAAATTCAAAAAATATAAGTTTCATTAATTAATTTAATAATTAATTCCCGTTGTCAAAACAAATGGACTGTTTTTATGAAACAAAATGTATCAAAAGATTGACACTAGTTTAAGTCCGATTTCAAAGTGAAATTAATTTCAAAGAACTCTATTGGATTAAATGGTAAAAATATATTATAATTTCACTTTAAAATCAATTCAAATGATAATCTAATCATATAAATAAATTAGATTAAAAAGTGGTTTTGAATTAAAATACAACATTTTTCACTATTCATTAAAAATTGAACTTTTTTCGGAAATATACAAAAAATTTACACAAAGTAAATTTTGATGTCCTGATTCTAAAGAATAATTTTATTTTGTCAAATATAACCCATAAAATTGTCAAAATGTGGATTTAAAAGAGGTTCTCCATCAAAAGGCGGTTAATCGACCTTTTAAAGAATATTAGAATTTTTACGCTTAAAATTGGATTCATTCACATTTTTAATCCTCTAACATTTATTGAAAAATGTAAAAAAAAAATTGACAAAAATATATGATCATTTTGTAGTTAGTTCTGTTCATTCCACCCATTACAACGGCCAGGCGTTAACTACTATTTAAAATAATATTATTTTATTATTAGAGTGTAACGTAAGATTCCCACGAAACTTGTTGTTGCGTGTTGGGTACGCCATCGAGCATAGAGTCCCCTTTAAATTAATATTAATATTTTATTCAGAAATATGGATAAATGTGAAAATTTCATACTCTTTATTTACCTGGGGTGTTACATCCTTTCCCCCTTTTGAGAATTGTGTCCTCGCAATTTTAAAATTGGGTTTGGGAACATCCTTGAAAGTCCATCATCGGAACAAGAGTCGGTAAAACAATCACTTTAAAATAATGGAAGAGAAGTACAGAGGTCACCCAAGTTAACCCATACTAGGATTCCAAGTATGAATCTATGGACATGGAGGAATAATAAAAGGGTCATGTTCTGATGGAGAGTGATAGTAAACATGTCTAGGAGAAAGTTAACCACAAGAAAATACCAAACTTGTGATGGGTTAAACGGTATTCGATTCCCCAGTAGGAAAAGTTAATAGACAACATTTTTGTTTTAAGTTACTTATTATTGAGGAATTTATTCATAAGGAAACATAATCACTTATCATGTTGACTTTCAACTTTTATTAGATTCCTTACAAAAACTCATATTTTCTCCAAAAGACGAGTATTTAGGAAGACTTGTTCACATTAAGAGTACTATAATCAACTTCTAGAGAATCACCTAATCAACAAAAGAGAACTATATACTTCCCATATCTTTAGACTTTAACAAAAACCAAAACCAAAAATTTTAGTACAAGATTAGATAATCCAGAAAAGGATAACCCTTTATAAAAAGAAAGTCTATTCTTAATCTCCGAAATTTGTCCAACAAAACCCAAAGTTCAACGAGGACCATTTGATAAACAATTTGTCCATAAAATTCTTCAAAGTAAACCAAACTAAGATTCAAACACAAATATTTGAAGGACTTAGTCACATAGTCTTCCAGGGTATAAATTAACTTTTATCTCCAAATAACATCAGTTGCTCTTAAATTCTCATATTGAAAAGTAATTAACCTAATCACATATCCTCGATGATAGGTTAATCATTTCCATAGATAACCCAAAATAAACTTACTCTTGATTCCAAAAATCATCTAACTAAAAAGAATCAGTCAAACTAACCAGAGACTTCACGTAGTCCAGTGGTAGGCGATAAATACCAGTCGCACTTTGGTTGTGGGTTCGATTCCGACAGCTTTGTCCGACGCGACGTGTTGTCACACGGTCTGCGTGTTGTCCTTTGTCCAAAACTACATAATTCATAAAACATTCCTCAAAACGAGATAAAATCTTCAAAAATATTCATAAAATATTTTAACCTCATGTTTATCTCATGCCTTTCATTTTCCATCATAACATATAATAACCCATAATTACCTTAAAAGTAAGGATCATATAGACTCTAATGGTTACCTTTATAATTATTACCTGAACTTCCACATCGATTGGTCATTTCGTACATGATGCATTACAGATCATACCAAGGTTCAAGTGGTTGATCATTAATCCTTGATAGTTGGTTTAGAACAACCACGAGTTTCCTCATTGAATCCCGCATTTTATCTTGTATCTTAATTAGAGAACCACCATAGTTTCCTTCAAACCGGTTGTCTCTTTGGTGCCATCTAGATCCATCCATTCAATAAAAACAGAAATGTCAGTGTGAGTATATCAAAAAAACCATCATGTTATAATAAGGAAGGTAAACACTAAGATATACTAACTCATTCACTTTATCTAAAACCAGGACTCTTTCTGAAATACTAACCATTATGGTAATGTCACTTATGCTTAGAGGATACCCTAACCTCTAAAGTTATCTAAACCAACCACTGATACCAACTATAAGGGACCATCCATAAACCTTACTTAATAATGAGTTATTACAAGATTACACATTGAGGATCCTTATAGGTTTATAGTTTTAGAGAATTAGGACATAACTATTACATCTCGAAAGATTACAAAGTAGAAACTTCTACTAAGTTTCCATAAAATAAAAACTCTTAAAATGAAACATGTCTAGTTCCACGTTTTAGGTAGCATGACTTTCACTTGAACCCATCCTTGACCCTATTCCACGTTAAGTCCTATGAAAAACATTTCAAAAACATGGGATGAGCATAAAAATATCAGTAAGGGATACACAAAGAATGAAAAGTTTTAGTTTTTCAAAACAACAAGTAAACCATGTATACTTTATCAAAGTAATACTTTTCACCTTTTCGAAGTAGTAAAAACTCTTCACTGAATAAAAGTTCATTGCATACCCTTCTGTAACCAAAAGATTACAATAAAACCCATATAAAGATCACATAACATGTAAAGGTAACTTGGGACATAAACATACTTAAGTGGAGTAACCATATGGTCGAATTCCACACATATCACTTAATGGAAAAACCATGCGGCTAACTTCCATACATACTTAATGGAAAAGCCATACGGCCGACTTCCATATCCAATGCATTGGAGGTTATAACCTAACCACCCGTCCTGGTATTCACGGTACCACCCGTCATATGGTTTCTCCCGTAACCACCCGTCAAATGTCCAAGTACCAATATAAAATCATAAAACAAATATAATGGAAAGAAAACATTTCCACACTTTGATCAAAATATATCACATAAATATATTTACATAACAAATCCATTATAAAAACCATTTTCAATACCAAAATACATAAAATAGTATATGGTATTTATTTCATTTTAAAAACATTGCGGCTTGTTGTGGAAGCCAATGAACAAATAATACTCACGGCGGCGGAAAATGTCGTTGTCACCGCGTACATTAAAAGAAACATTCCATTTTGTAATTTTGTAAAACGCTTCGTATAAAAATATTTATTTTGTATAAAATTAAAAGTAAAATGGTTTTATACACCGTATAAAAGAAAGTTGTGTATAAAACAAAATATGCCTCAATGAAAGGAGATTGAGACGAAGTCCCTTACAAAGTCGGTATCCTTAGATTAAGGATAAATCAATTACATGATTAAGTGTGAAAAATAAGAATACACAAAATATAAGTGGATATTAAGTGTAAAACAATCAGAGGTCCTTCACACATAATCATGGAAAAAGAAAACCAATGACATAGATATTTAACTCAATGAAATGTGATTGAGTTATGATTTACGATACATGTTCGTCTAAATGACATAAGAATTTATCAATGAGATGATTATGTGTAGAAATAGTATATCCACGCAAAGGTTTGTGGAAACTACATAAAAGAGTTTCCACACATAATATTGGAATAATAAAATCAAGAATTAGAGGTTTAACCCAAAGAATTTAAAGTGGGTTAAGATGTTCCCTTATAGAAATTCGACAGCCTAACGGCGTCACTTCAAAACTCATAAAATGATTTGATGAGAGATAAAAATGGTATCTCATCACTTGGAAATAAAATTTACATTAATAAGGATATATAAGAACATATCCCAACATAATATAATGTTAATTAAAAGACCTATCAAAAGAAGTCTTTTAAAAAGATGAGGGTGAAAGGTTCCCTTACCGACTTGGGTAACTTTTGAAACGTACACCACATTGAAGAAGGGTCCTACAATGAACATGTAAGTACCCATAAATGAAATTATATTACACAAAGAGTATAATAATGGAATGTACAAACACCACTCAAAGTAAATGGTGGAAAATGTAGCATAAATCTCACGGGAATAAAAGTGAGATGAAAAATCCCTTACGAAAACTCGGCAGCCTAACGACGCCACTTAAAACATCCAAAAATGGATTGATGAGATAAAATAGAGTATCTCATCATATTAGAATAAAATTTACAGAAATAGGAATATAAAATAACATCCCCCATTATAACAAATAGGATCTTAAAAGAAGTGACATAAATGAGAGTACTTAAAAAGAGAGAGAGAGGTGTTAGATCTCTTACGAAAATTCAGCAGCCTAACGATGCCACTCGAAACTTCCAAAATGGATTGATGAAAGAAAATAAGGTCTCTCACCATATGAACATAAAAATTATAGTAGGATTAATTTAAAATAACATCCCAATCATAATAAAGATGATCTTAAAAGGAATTACATAAAAGAGTGTACTTAAAAAGAAAGAGAGGTGTATGATCCCTTACCTCAGGTCCGACTTGACTCGATCGTTCTTTAACGTCCGGAATAATAAACTTGAGTTAATTTCTACTTTCTTAAGAACCTTTTTCAAGTTCATTATTCCTTTTATATCACTTATTGAAATTTTATAAACATTATGTAATCATTTAAGTCAATAATGTTTGTTTTGTCGATATATGGTTTCTAAGTCGAAAATGGACTTCTTACAATTACATGGGGTTCGTGTGGTCAATGATTCATTATATCCATAATAGTATTGATGTTTTAAATATCATATATATCCAGTATATATTAATTTTATTCTATTCCATAGAATTTGGAGATAAAAATTAAAAGCACGGTTCATGGAGACGGTAGGTCGTAGTATGCATTATTGCTACTTTCATTTTTTTGTCATATTAATGGAATTAAAACAAAATGAGAAATATATATATGTTATAATTCCAGAATGATATCCATCATTTGTATGTAATATACTACATATATATCCATTATATATATGTACTTATAATAGTACATAACATTTTGAGATAAGAAATAAAATGTACCGTTCATGGAGACGGTAAACCGTACGTACGCATGAACGCTACTTTCATTTCTATGTCATATTAATGGAATTAAAACTAAATGAGAGGTATGTGTATTTTAATTCCAGAATTATATTCATCATTTATATGTAACATAAATCATATATAATAACTGTAAATACATCCTTTATACATCCCACATATGGCATTAATGAATCAAATCACTTTGAGGGGGCGGTAGTCCGCACTTCCTAAAATGAAATTATCGTGTTTACCCACAATGGAAACCATAAAGGTATGCCATAAATGAAAAATACAGAAGCTTAATTAAAACATAAACATATTATATATTATATATAAATATAGTGTCATCTTAATGGCCACCTTTGAATGTGTTAGAAGAATGTTGAACAATCATCGTTTCGTGAGGTAGAAAATCGCCAACCACAGAAACAGTATGTTCTTTAACCATTAGAAGAAGGTGTGTGTATGTGTAGATCGAATCCTTCTTATAACAACATCCTAATATATTTAAGATACTGTAGTTGTTACAAAATAAATGAATAAAAATATTTTATGGGGTTGGAGAAGCAAAATAAAACAAAAGGACTCAAGTGAAGACATTACCTTAAAATCGGGTAAGTCCCTTTGGTTTGAGCTAAAAGGCTTCCTTGGGAAGACTTCTGCCCAAAGTGAGGCTTCATGGAGTTATAGAGGGATTTGGAGAGGCAAAATGAGTAGGGGATGGACGAGCCAAAGGCTTGAGAGGTGTGGGTAAGGTGGTAGAGGTGGGGGCCTTTTATAAGAGGAGAGGAGGGGCACTCTTGTAAAGTTACAAAATGTTACTTTATTTTCAAATGATATTCGAATTTTAAAGGTCCCACATTATTTTATTTCGAGGATAGGGTGATAAGGGTTCGAAATACACCCATTCAATAGGGTTTGGACATGTTTAGGTCTTATATTTTACATTATCTTTCCATTTTATTTAAATCGTTAAATAATGAGGTCATCGTTGCATCATCATGATGTCATAAATAATTTAATTTATTTAATGTCTAAAAATTATAAAAAGATACTATTATGTAGTAAATCTTTTTATGTTTCTAATGAATATTTATAGTCAAAAATATCACTTGTATAACCCCATGTAAAATTTGTTTAGTAAAACGTCTCATGTTTGTGTCATTTTTATTTTAACTTTAAATAATAAGGTATTAATGTCATTTTCCATCCAAAGTGGCTCCATGGGGTCCCCATATTGACCCATGGATTTTCTTGTTCGTCCATGACACATCCAATGAGGGTAGTACATGTTTCTAAGTCATTTCGGTTTATTAAAACATTATTTTTACCTTAAACTACACTAATTACCTCTAATCGTGATTAAAAACATAATAAGTTACCATTCACCAAAAAATTATTTTAATCCCATTGAACCACATTTTACTTATTAATGACAACCATGTATGTAGGATTTTTGAAATTCAAAACACAAAGATGGAAAATTTTCATTTAAACGGAAAATCAGTTTTTATAAGTACAACTTAGTGGTTTCACTATTCATCAAAAATTGATGTTTTTCAAAAAATAACCAAAAATTCACCCTAAGCTACATTAGATATTCCGAATTCAAAAATGATGTCTATTTTACAAAATTCAAAACATATAAGTTCCATTAATTAATTTAAAAATTAATTCCCGCTGTCAAAACAAATAGCATGTTTTTTTGAAACAATATGTATCAAAAGATTGACACTAGTTTAAGTCCGATTTCAAAGTGAAATTAATTCCAACGAACACTATTGGATTAAATGGTAAAAATATATTCTAATTTCACATTAAAATCAATTCAAAAGGTAATCTAATCATATAAATAAATTAGATTAAAAAGAGGTTTTGAATTAAATTACAACATTTTTCACTATTCATTAAAAATTGATCATTTTCGCAAAAATACCAAAAATTTACACTAAGTAAATTTTGATGTCCCTATTCCAAAGAAGAATTATATTTTGTCAAATATAACACATCAAATTGCTAAAAAGTGGATTTAAAAGAGGTTCGCCATCAAAAGGCGGTTAATCGACCTTTTAAAAAATATTAGAATGTTTACGCTTAAAATTGGATTCATTCGCATTTTTAATCCTCTAACATTTATTGAAAAAAGTAATAAAAAATTGACAAACATATATAATCATTTTTTAGTTAGTTCTGTTCATTCCCACCATTACAACGGCCAGGCGTTAACTACTATTTAAAATAATATTATTTAATTATTAGAGTGCAACGTAAGATTCCCAAGAAACTCGTTGTTGCGTGTTGGGTACGCCATCGAGCAGAGCGTCCCCTTTAAATTCATATTAATATTTTATTCACAAATATGGATAAATGTGAAAATTTCATACTCTTTATTTACATGAGTTGTTACATCCTTCCCCCTTTTGGGAATTGCGTCCTCGCAATTTTAAAATTGGGCTTGAAAACATCCTTAAAGTCCCACATCGGAACAAGAGTCGGTAAAAAAATCACTTTAAAATAAAGAAAGAGAAGTACAGAGGTCACCCGAGTTAACCCATACTAGGATTACAAGTATGAAAATATGGACATGGAGAAAAAAAAGGGTCATGTTCCGATGGAGAGTGATAGTAAACATGTCTAGGAGAAAGTTACCCACAAGAAAATCACAAACTTGTGATGGGTTAAATGGTATTCGATTCCCCAGTAGGAAAAGTTAAAAGACAACATTTTTGTTTTAAGTTACTATTTATTGAGGAATTTATTCATAAGGAAACATAATCACTTATCATGTTGACTTTCAACTTTTATTAGATTCCTTACACAAACTCATATTTTCTCCAAAAGAAGAGTATTTAGGAAGACTTGTTCACATTAAGAGTACTATAATCAACTTCTAGAGAATCACATAATCCACAAAAGAGAACTATATACTTCCCATATCTTTATACTGTAACCAAAACCAAAACCAAAAAGGTTAGTACAAGATCAGATAATCCAGAAAAGGATAACCCTTTATAAAAAGAAAATCTATTCTTAATCTCCAAAATTTGTCCAACAAAACCCAAAGTTCAACGAGGACCATTTGATAAACAATTTGTCCATAAAATTCTTCAATGTAAACCAAACTAAGATTGAAACCCAAATATTTGAAGGACTTAGTCACATAGTCTTCCATGGTATAAATTAACTTTTATCTCCAAATAACATCAATTGCTCTTAAATTCTCATATTGAAAAGTAATTAACCTAGTCACATTTCCTCAATGATAGGTTATTCATTTCCATAGATAACCCAAAATAAACTTACTCTTGATTCCTAAAATCATCTAACTAAAAAGAATCAGTCAAACTAACCAGGGACTTCACGTAGTCTAGTGGTAGACGATAAATACCAATCGCACTTTTGTTGTGGGTTCGATTCCCACAGCTTTGTCCGACGCGACGGGTTGTCACACGGTCTGCGTGTTGTCCATTTTCCAAAACTACATAATTCTTAAAAAATTCCCCAAAACGAGATAACATCTTCAAAAATAATCATAACATATTTTAACCTCAAGTTTATCTCATGCCTTTCATTTTCCATCATAACATATAATAACCCATAATTACTTCAAAAGTTGGGATCATATAAAATCTAATGGTTACCTTTATAATTATTACCTGAACATCCACATCGATTGGTCATTTCGTACATGATGAATTACAGATCATACCAAGGATCAAGTGGTTGATCATGACTCCTTGGTAGTTGGTTTAGAACAACCACGAGTTTCCTCATTGAATCCCCCATTTTATCTAGTATCTTAATCAGAGAACCACCACCGTTTCCTTCAATCCTGTTGTCTCTTTGGTGCCTACTAGATCCATCCATTCACTAAAAACAGAAATGTCAGTGTAAGTATATCAACAAAACCGTCATGTACTAATGAGGAAGGTAAACACTAAGATATACTTACTCATTCACTTTATCTAAAACTAGGAATCTTTCTGAAATCCTAACCATTATGGTAATTTCACTTATGCTTAGAGGATACCCTAACCTCCAAAGTTATCTAAACCGACCTCTGATACCAACTATAAGGCCCCAATCTTAAACCTTAAATAATCTTGAGTTATTATAAGATTACACATTGAAGATCTTTTCAGGTTTAGAGTTTTAGAGAATTAGGACATAACTATTACATCTCAAAAGATTACAAAGTAGAAACTTCTACTAAGTTTCCATAAAATAAAAACTCATAAAAAGAAACATGTCTAGTTCCATGTTTTATGTATCATGAAATTCCCTTGATCCCATCCTTGGCCCCATTCCACGTTAAGTCCTGTGAAAAAAATTTCAAAAACATGGGATGATCATAAAAAGCTCAGTAAGGGATACACAAAGAATATAAACTGTTAGTTTTTCAAAACAACAAGTAAACCATGTATACTTTATGAAAGTAATACTTTTCACCTTTTCTAAGTAGTAAAAACTCTTCACTTAATAAATGTTCATTACTTACCCTTCTGTAACCAAAATATTACCATAAAACCCATATAAAGATCACATAACATGTAAAGGAAACTTGGGACCTAAACATACTTATGTGGAATAACCATACGGTCGACTTACACACATATCATTTAATGGAATAGCCATGAGGCTAACTTCCATACATACTTAATGGAATAGCCATACGGTCGACTTCCATACCCAATGCATTGGAGGTTATAACGTAACCACCCGTCCTGGTATTCACGGCACCACCTGTCATATGGTTTCTCCCTTAACCACCCGTCAAATGTCCAAGTACCAATATAAAATCATAAAACAAATATAGTGGAAAGAATACATTTCCACACTTTGATCAAAATATATCACATAAATATATTGACATAACAAATCCATTATAAAAACCATTTTCAATACCAAAATACATAAAAGAGTATATGGTATTTTTTTCATTTTAAAAACATTACGGCATGTTGAGGAAGCCAATGACCAAATAATACTCGCGGCGGCGGAAAAGGTCATTGTCACCGCGTACGTTAAAAGAAACATTCCATTTTGTCGTTTTGTAAAATGCTTCGTAGAAAAAGATTCCTTTTGTATAAACGTAAAATTCAAAGGGTTTTATACACTGTATAAAAGAAAGTTGTGTATAAAATGAAATATGCCTCAATGAAAGGAGATTGAGACGAAGTCCCTTACAAAGTCAGTATCCTTAGATTAAGGATAAATCAATTACAAGATTATGTGTGAAAAATACGAATACATAAAATATAAGTGGATATTAAGTGTAAAACAATCAGAGGTCATTCACACATAATCATGGAAAAACAAAACCAATGACATAGATATTTAACTCAATGAAATGAGATTGGGTTATGGTTTCCGATACATGTCCGTCTAAATGACATAAGAATTTATCAATGAGATGATTATGTGTAGAAATAGTATATACACACAAAGGTTTGTGGAAACTACAACATAGAGATTCCATACATAATATTGGCATAATAAAATCAAGAATTAGTGGTTTAACCCAAAGAATTGAATGTGGGTTAAGAAGTTCCTTTACAGAAATTCGACAGCCTAATAACGTCACTTCAAAACTCATAAAATGAGTTGATGAGAGATAAAAAGGGTATCTCATCACTTGGACATAAAATTTACATTAATAAGGATATATAAGAACATATACCAACATAATAGTATGTGAATTAAAAGATATAACAAAAGAAGTCTTTTAATAAGATGAGGGTGAAAGGTTCCCTTACTAACTTGGGTATCTTTCGAAACGTACACCCCATTGAAGAAGGGTCATACAATGAACATGTAAGTACCCATAAATGAAATTATATTACAAAAAGAGTATAATAATAGGAAGTAAATAAACCACTAAAAGGAAATGGTGGCAAATTTAGCATAAATCTCATGGGAATAAAAGTGAGATGAAAAATATCTTATGAAAACTCGGCAGCCTAACGGCGCCACTTAAAACATCCAAAAATGGATTGATGAGATCAAATAGAGTATCTCATAATATTAAAATAAAATGTACAGAAATAGGAATATAAAAGAAAATCCCCCATCATAACAAAGTGGATTTTAAAATATGTGACATAAATGAGAGTAATTTAAAAAAGAGATAGAGAGGTTAGATCTCTTAGGAAAATTCTGCAGCCTAACGGCGCCACTCGAAACTTCCAAAGTGGATTGATGAGAGAAAATAGGGTCTCTCACAATATGAACATAAAATGTACAGTAGGAGTAATATAAAAGAACATCCCAATCATAATAAATATGACCTTTAAAGGAATTACATAAAAGAGTGTACTTAAAAAGAAATAGAGGAGTATGATCCCTTACCTTAGGTCCGACTTGACTTGATCGATCTTTAACGTCCTGAATAATAATCGTGAGCTAATTTCTACTTGATTAAGAACCTTTTTCAAGTTCATTATTCCTTTTATATCACTTATTGACATGTTGAAAACATTATGTAATCATTTAATTTAATAATGTTTGTTTTGTCGATATTTTGTTCTTAAGTCGACAGTGGACTTCTTACAATTACATGTTGTTCATGTGGTCAATGATTCATTATACCCAGAATAGTATTGATGTTTTAAATATCATATATATCTAATATATATTAATTTTATACTATTCCATAGAATTTTTAGATAAAAATTAAAAGCACTGTTCATGGAGACGGTAGGTCGTATGTACGCATGAACGCTACTTTCATTTTTTTGTCATATTAATGGAATTAAAACAAAATGAGATATATATATATATATATATATGTTATAATTAAAGAATTATATCCATCATTTAGATGTAATATATTACATATATATCCATTATATATATTTACTTATAATAGTACATAACATTTTGAGATAAGAAATGAAATGTACCGTTCATGGAGATGGTAAGCCGTACGTACGCATGAACGCTACTTTCATTTCTATGTCATATTAATGGAATTAAAACTAAATGAGAGGTATGTATATTAAAATTACAGAATTATATTCATCATTTATATGTAATATACATCATATATAATAACTTTAAATACATCTTTTATACATCCCACATATGGCATTAACGAATCAAATCACTTTGAGGGGGTCGTAGTCCGTACTTCCTAAAATGAAATTATCATGTTTACCCACAATGGAAACCATAAAGTTATGCCATAAATAAAAAATACAGAAGCTTAAGTAAAACATAAACATATTATATATCATATATAAATATAGTGTCATCTTAATGGCCACCTTAGAAGGTGTTAGAAGAATGTTGAACAATCATCGTTTCGTGAGGCAGAAAATCACCAACAACAGAAATAGTATGTTCATTAAAAATTAGACGAAGGTGTGTGAAAGTGTAGCTTGAATACATCTTATAACAACATCCTAGTATATTTAAGATACTTGAGTTTTTTCAAAACAAATGAATAAAAATATTTTAGGGGGTTGGAGAAGAAAAATAAAACAAAAGGACTCAAGTGAAGACATTACATTAAAATCGAGTAACTCCCTTTGGTTTGAGCTAAAAGGCTTCCTTGGGAAGACTTCTTCTCAAAGTGAGGCTCCAAGGAGTTATATAGGGATTTGTAGAGGCAAAATGATCAGGGGTTGGCCGAGACAAAGGCTTGAGATGTGTGGGTAAGGTGATAGAGTTGGGGGCCTTTTATAAGAGGAGAGGAGGGGCACTGTTGTAAAGTTTCAAAAT
Source organism: Viscum album (assembly GCA_963277665.1). Classification (NCBI taxonomy): domain Eukaryota; kingdom Viridiplantae; phylum Streptophyta; class Magnoliopsida; order Santalales; family Viscaceae; genus Viscum; species Viscum album. The sequence continues at coordinate 1,532,669,718 of OY728151.1, forward strand.
GTTACTTTATTTTCAAATGAGTTTCTGATTTTACAGGTCCGAAATTAATTTATTTCGAGGATATGTTGATAAGGGTTCGAAATCCACCCATACAATAGGTTTTGGAAATGTGTAGGTCTTATATTTTGCATTATCTTTCAATTTTATTTAAATCGTTAAATAATGAGGTCATCGTTGCATCATCATGATGTCATAAATAATTTAATTTATTTAATGTCTAAAAATTATAAAAAAAATAATATGATGTAGTAACACTTTTTAGCTTTCTAATTACTATTTATAGTAAAAAATATGACTTGTATAACCCCATGTAAATTTTTTTTGGTAAAACATCTCATGTTTGTGTCATTTTTATTTTAATTTAAATAAAAAGGTATTTATGTCATTTTCCAACCAAAGTGGCTCCATGGGGTCCCCAAGTTGACCCATGGATTGTCTTGGTCGGCCATGACACATACAATGAGTTTAGGACATGTGTCTTGGTCATTTCAGTTTATTAAAACATTATTTTTACCTTAAACTACACTAATTACCTCTAATTGCGATTAAAAACTTAATAAGTTACTATTCACCAAAAAAAATATTTTAATCCCGTTGAACCACATTTTACTTCTTAATGACAACCATGTATCTTGGATTTTTGAAATTCAAAAAACAAAGATGGAAAATTTTCATTTAAACAGAAAATCAGTTTTTATAAGTACCACTTAGTGGTTTCACTATTCATCAAAAATTGATGTTTTTCAGAAAATTAACAAAAATTAACCCTAAGTTATATTTGATATTCCGAATTCAAAAATTATTTCTATTTTAAAAAATTCAAAACATATAAGTTTCATTAATTAATTTAATAATTAATTCCCGCTGTCAAAACAAATAACGTGTTTTTATGAAATAAAATGTATCAAAAGATTGACACTAGTTTATGTCCGATTTCAAAGTGATATTAAATTCAACGAACACTATTGGATTAAATGGTAAAAATATATTTTAATTTCACATTAAAATTAATTCAAAATATAATCTAATCATATAAATAAATTAGATTAAAAAGAGTTTTTGAATTAAAATACAACATTTTTCACTATTCATTAAAAATTGAACTTTTTCGGAAAAATACCAAAAATTTACACAAAGTAAATTTTGATGTCCCGATTCTAAAGAAGAATTTTATTTTGTCAAATATAACACATAAAATTGTCAAAAAGTGGATTTAAAAGTGGTTCGCCATCAAAAGGCAGTTAATCGACCTTTTAAAGAATATTAGAATGTTTACGCTTAAAATTGGATTCATTCTCATTTTTAATCTTCTATCCTTCATTGCCAAAAGTAAAAAAAATTTGACAAACATATATAATCATTTTTTAGTTTGTTCTGTTCATTTCCGCCATTACAACGGACAGGCGTTAACAACTATTTAAAATAATATTATTTTATTATTAGAGTGCAACGTAAGATTCCCAAGAAACTCGTTGTTGCGTGTTGGGTATGCCATCGAGCATAGCGTCCCCTTTAAAGTCATATTAATATTGTATTCACAAATATTGATAAAAGTGAAATTTTCATACTCTTTATTTACTTGGGGTGTTACAATTGGTCTCCACCCGTCACTTAATAAGTCCAATGCATTCCTCATATGTAATGTTTGAAACATAAAATAAATATTTATATTAAAACTAGCATACGAAATGTCAATAATTTATCCACAAACATTGAATGGTATTAAAATAGCACATGAACAGTCAAACAAAACACATTAAATACAATATGGAAGATTGTATTGTAACAGATTAACCACAATCGAGAATAATGAATTATATTCACATAGATTAAAATAACCATCAAAAATATTTGGGAGAAATATCCCCATTTTTCATGAAAACAATTAAAAGAAACTATATTTATCAAAAAGCAATTTATAGATATATTTTAGAATCAATGTGTCCCATACCACTTTGAAACACTTAAAATGATTTTTAATTTTAAAAAATTAATTTCCATATAAATAAATATTTAAAACCATCTTTAAAACATGGACATTAATGATAAATATTTTGAATAATAAATCATTAAAACATTTAAAATGATATTTTAGTTAGAGTTTCTACCCAAAAGAGGGACACTTGAATACAAATAATTGATGTAATAAAAACATTATAATATCATCAGAACAATGGGATTCATGATATATTTTGTCAAAAGAAAATTATATACACCATATAAAAGTGATTTGGTGTATAACAACAAAGAAGTCTCAATGGAATGTAAATTGAGATGAAATATCTTATAAAGACAGTATCATTAGGTTAAGGATAAATCAACAACATAATTATGTGTGAAAAATATAAATACATTCAATATTATTAGATATTTAGTGTAAATCAATTAGAGGACCTTCACACATATTCTTGTTAAAAAAACAAAACCAATGAATTGGATGTTTAACCCAATAAATGGAGATTGAGTTAAAATTACTCTTATCAAGTTCATATCAATGACATGAGAATTTATCAATGCAGTGATTATGTGTATCAAAAGTATATCCACAAAAAGGGGAGTGGAAATTACTACACAAATAATTAATAGTGATTCCACACATAATAATGTTGTACACGAATAAATGAAGTATGCGTAAAGTTGAATGACTGGAAATTAAAATTTGAAATTCCCTTACAAAATTGGTAACATAAGAACCATACACACATTAAATAAGGATCATAAAATGATGATGTAAATATCCATAGATTAATTTATATTAGACAATTTATAAAATCAGTGGCAGTACCCACACCACATGTGATAAATAAATGGTGAATAATGGAATTCTCACAGAATTAAAAGTGAGATCAGAAACCCCTTACATTGAACATTTTCCTAGGTAGAGGGTAGGTTAACCTCCTGTATAATGGTGAAATAATTGTTATTGATTTATACAGGAATAATATACATTAATATGATATCATATATAATCTTTTAAAATTGATTTGTTAATAATATCATAGTATTATCGTCGTTTAGGGTGTTTAAGGATTCGTTTTCCTTTATATTCTTAGTTATGTGAGCCATATTTGTTATGGATGGGATGTATCTTAATCATATCGAGAATGATATCATGTCTCTAAACATTATTTTTAATCATCAAATGAAATTTTGTATTGAATGGATACGTTGGGGAATGAATCTCATCGCGTTCGGGGAGATGGTAATCTATACGTACGCACGAGGGACAATATGATTCTTTTGATATTAAAATAATATATAATTGGATGGTATATCATAAATAAAGAATCATTATCATGTTATATTTATTATTTACATGAATTACACATCATTATTATACCCATCCAAGTAATAATGTATTTAATAACAATTAAACCACGACGTGGAGACGGTATGTCGTACGTACAGATGTATGGTGACATCTCATTCAATGGATGTATATAATACTGAATATGGTTGTACCATATTTATTATAATCTCACTGTATATTAAAGATACTGGAGTTATTATTTTATAATGATAATAAAAATGAAAGAAGAAGTGGAAGATGAAAAGAACATGAATGGGGGTGGGGAATTTATAACCTATTCTTCAGGTTCTTCCTTTTGATTTGATCAAAAGGGTTCCTTAAGTTGGATTTTTGACCAAAGTAGAGCCTCTAGGTTAAAGTGAGAGATTTTGAGATAATATTTGGGCAGTTTCTGGCTACTCCAAAAGTATTTGAGAGTATTAATTATAGAGAAGGGTGACTGCCCTTTATAAGAGGGGTGAGGGGAACTTTCGGAAAAAATAGAAAATTATTTTTTAATAAACATATTTTCGGTTTCTAATGGCTCCAAAGTGGATTATTTAAATTTTAAGGTGGGTATAGATCGAAAACAAACTCATCCAATAGATTTTAGAAAGGTTCAGGTCACATTATTAACCATATCTTTTAGTTTTAACTCTTATTTAATTAGTTTGACATTTACCATGTCACATTGTATTTCTAAATTTTATGGTTAATAGACATACTATAAAATTCCAAGAAACCCAAAGTTGTCCACTAATGATACACCTAACATTATATAAGTCCTTTTTCCGAACCTTGGATTTTTAGGAATTTAATATCAATTAATTATATAATATTTGTTTTAAAAACTCCTTTATGTCAATTTTGACACTATTTAATAATTGATTTTTGTTAAAGTCTTAAAAACTTTATTAATTCGAAACAAATTAATTTAAGCATTATCAGCATGGCATAACAACCACTGAAATTATTTTATGTCATCAATTCTTTAAAATTAAATTTATTTAAACATTTATAAAACTAATTATTTGATTCTTTCATTAATAAGGAAAATACTGCATAATTATTTTATCTCAAATAAATTTAATTATATAAAGTCTAAAAATTATAAATAAAATACCATTATGTAGGAACTATTTTTTGATTTTCAATGACCAAAAAAATTATCAAGTACATCTTAACTCAGTGTGACATGAATTTGAGACAACAAAGGTGGGTTTAATACCTTCTGTCTTTTGACTTTGAGATTACTTATACGTCGGGGAAAGGAAACAGAGAAGCTGATGCATTGAGACGGAGGAATTTGATACAGGTAGTTCAGGAGGCTAGTAGTGAGTGGCATATTATATATTTTTTCTCTGAGATGCATTTGGAATTTCATGACAGAAATGGGATGACTTTTCATTATTATGTAGTTGTTTTCTCCACTCTTCTGGATCGAGTGTGAATGAGATAGCTATCAAATTCTGAAATCCTAGTCCTATGAGAGAGCATGTCAGTAGAGGACACTATTCTAGGATGGACCATAGGTGATGATGAGATCATGCATTTTCATGGGCGTGTGTGGATGCCAACAGAAATATGCGAGGATCTGATGCGGGACTTTCATTCCTCGGTTTTGGAAGTTCTACCTGGTGTCACCAAAATGTATCCTGATCTACACCAAAATTATTGGTGGCCAGGTATGAAGAGAGATGTTGTTGGTTTCATCATGTGGTGTTCCACATGTCAGCAGTTGAAGGAGGAGAATAATCGACCTGCCGGGCTTTTGCCGCAGTTACCCATTCTTGAGTGGAAGTTGATGTAAGGGTTGGTGTCCTGAGAACCAACTGTTTTGTACTTTGATTACATAAATGTTCACTTATTATATGTTGTTCATTGTTCTACATGACTATAATATAATAATGTCCTGAAATATTTGTTGCATTAATAAGGTCATAGCAGATCCCCGCTATGATGAGAACTTTAAAATACTATAACAATATTCGTAAATAAAGTTCTGCGGTTGGATGACATACTATGATAGGACACATAGTATACAGACCGTCATGTGCGAGTACTCATAAGAAGACGAGACTCTCTCATGGAGTTCGCACTTGGTAATCTCCAAGATGGGAGATTATGAGAACAGACCTGCCAGTAGTAATTCTGCATGTCTTGGTGTCATCGGATATTGCTATCTACGAGCGTGTGTAATGGTCCTTAGACTAGAAGGTTATCATTAAATCATGTCATGACTCGCGCACTTAGATTTACTGATGAAAACTGTCACGCTGACAGTTGGCGGGAAGTAGGGTACGTTGGGTGCATCACGAGTGACATGTTGTTAATGGATAAGTCGAGGAAGGATTTGTCCCTTCCATTTATGGAAGTTGATATCTCGGCCCTTTGATTGAAATAGAACTGTCACATTAAATTCCATGGCCATGGTGTAAACGATGAGTTTATTTCAGGTAGTCAAAGAACGACATATCAAGCATATAGGTTTATGACACTGCCATGAAACCTGCTTGATGAGATATTGAGACAAAGGGATTAAATTACACATTAAGCGTTCGTATGAGGTGATACGTCAATGCGGCGTTAACTTCTTTCTCTTGGGTGCCTTGACCCGTTTCTAGATAGTAATCTTGGACTTTAGGCAAGCCCGCCTAATGCCAACGAGAAAGTGGCCTAGAGGGTCACACACTAAGTGTATCCAAGTATCTCAAGTTGAATAAAGATTATTCTCGTACGTGGTTTAATAATTATTCAAGGAAGCCTAAGTTGTTTTAAATGATGGAGGAAAAAGAAAATAAAACAAGTACACGTCGTGTATTATTATTACATGCCGTGTAGTTTTATTTTGGAAAGGAAATGAATAAATGAAAACAATATATACACGCCGTGTACATTTAATGTACACGCCATGTAGTTTTCAATGAAAAAAAAAGTACACGCCGTGTATTTATTAATACACGCTGTGTAGTTTTTTTTGGTTGGGATTTTGAGGATATAATATTGTTTTAAATGATATTTATTATAATCAGCGTGGGCGCATGTCAAGGAATTATTTATTCGACATGGGGTTTTAAATAAAGAATCAATGAAATAAATAAAACGCGTAACGCGTTTATTTATTGTCATAACGATATAACCCCACACACCCGATTATAAATATCCTCACAACCCCAACTCTTTTCTGATACAAGAGAATCGTTGTGCACAACATCTCTGGAGAATTCTTTCAAGGCCGAAAAAACCTCTTCCTCCAAGAACTCTCTTAAGACCGAGAGAGATCCTCTTCCATCAGATCAAGACAATCTAAGGCGGACAACGCAAGCAAAGGCTTCTCCATGCTAGCACCCGGAAAATATTTTGGCGACGTCCAGAGATACGAGGTACACGTGTGGATCACCGCTAGAGGGAGTCTACACTTGGCTTCTGCGACGCAACGACGGATCACATCGACAACGTGATTGAGAACATCAACGAAGAAAGAACACCCAAAAGGTATTTCTTTATATTTAATTAAATTAATTACAATCAACCTGTAACGATCCTTGTTTGTGGTTCCGGGAAAAACCATCTTCTTTGTCTTTTTCTGTGATTTGATCCGTGGAGACTGGCGTTTATCGTCGTATTGATCCCAGATTGATCATTGCTAATGACAAAAATCCAAGTGGGCACATCCACCCACGTGCTTCCGTTGCGCCAGGAACCTTCAAATGGTATCAGAGGGAGGTTACAACGTTGATTATAGTTATTTAATTTTCGTTGATAATTTACGCATTCATATTTGATTCAATTCGAAATAAATCGTTCTATAAATCTGAATTAACGAGATCTATTCTTCCTCCATCGTATCTCGATTCATATCACAGAAACGACCTTTTAATTTTAATTTTGATTAAAATAAAAACGAGGAACTCATCCGGAGGAGCCGCTCTTTCTGTCTGTACAACACGAGATTACACGGCGTGTAATTAAAACTACACGCCGTGTACTTAGGTTCAACGAACCGGCACTGGTCCGCCAAACCACACCGTGTGAATTGATTATGCCTAAGTTTTAATCACGCCGTGTTGACCAGTATAGAACAGCGCGTGGAAACCGGAATACACGACGTGTATGTTGGAACAACACGCCGTGTAGTCCGTTCCGACCCAGGTGAAACCGTGTACAAAGATAAGTCGCGTACCGCGTATACGGGATCGCCAGGCCGGTTACCGCGTAACAAGGAAGTAAACGCCGTGTATGATTCATCTACATGCCATGTACTATAAAATTTCCAAAGTACAGAAAAACACGCCAAAGCCTCGGCGTGTACTTTGGACAAAGGGTGAAAAAAAATACACGCCTTGTAATTATAAACTACACGCCGTGTACTTTCCAGAAATGGAATTTCACCAGGTTTCCTCCAATGTACAAAGACCCGTACAAGGAATATGGATGAGAAGAATCTCAAGGAAAATTAGAAAGGAATTTAAGATAAAGAATTGATTAATTATAAGATCATAATTAATTAATTTGAGCGTGTCTTATCTTAAATAAAAGAACGATTAAAAGAATTTGAATTCTAAATATGCGTAAATGTCGTTGCATACTATGGATGATAATGAGCTAGACCAAAGACCCTTTGTATGTGTATGGTTTCATTTAAAATTTGTTGGCCTGCGAGCCTTCTTCCAATAAAATGTAGGGCCTGCGTGCCCATGGTTTCTTTAATGTAAACCCATGTAATGGAGGATCTCCCAAGCCAGAGGAGACGGTTCAAATCCCAAAGCCGGGGCGAAACCGACACAAGAAGATACAAAGGTGGACAGGTGGGATCTGCAAAACACGAACCATCAGGTTCAAGGTGTTTTCCCTAGGTCAGGGTAAGCTTATCAAAACCGCTAGATAAGCTAACCAAATAGAAGCTCATGATCATGCCATCTTATTTTATTTCTGTCTGATTTCATGGCTTATATATTATGCATGTGTTGTCGCGATCACATAATTAATAAAATGAACAAGCATGCGAAGATGGAATAAAATAATAACCGGTCTATGCGTATACATTATCGGAACATGGTTAATCACTTAAGCAAGCATCACTTAATATTGACAAGCATGTGATAATGCAAAGATACACATAAAGAATAAAATCCCTCAAATACCATATTAAGTCAGACCAAGCCTTCCATTACTTGATTAAGGGAAAGACTCAATAAAACTATGTGTTTGACCAACCCTTTTTGGGACACTTACTTTTATAAAGGAAGCCCTTATGAAAGGTTTCAGGTTGACTTAACCATATTACATCAATAGAAGTAGCCCTTGCTAGACTTGATGTAATATTGGAGGCAAGAGTTGAGGAAATCCAAGTCAGGATTTCAGGATTGGGGAGTCCACTCAACAGATCAAGGAACTGTAAGCTCACAGTTGGCAAAGACCCGCCTACCTAAATACCTTTAAATAGCTTGACCAACCCTTGTTGGGGTTATGTGAAGGGAAATATGGATCCTTGCCATTATAATTTCAAAGAAACTGGACATTCCGAGTTCAATGGTGAGGGCCATTGGGAATTGATAAAATAGTGGGAGACATAATAAAATTTATTATTTCTCATAAAATGTAATCAAGAAAGTACTGATGAATCTGCTCTTTTAAATTGTAGAATCAAAATGACAAACACATCAACCACATTTTCTCTGCGATCAATTCTGGATAAAGACAACATCCTCACCGGCAGTAACTTTCAGGAATGGTTTAGGCGCCTTCGGGTTATCCTACACCATGAACGGAAGTTTTATGTGCTGGAGTCCTCACTTCCTGATTCTCCTGCCCCAGGGGCAAGTGATGAAGATTTCCTAGTCTATGATCAACATTTGAACGATGCTCTTGACGTTCAATGTTTGATGCTGTCATCTATGTCTAGTGAGCTCATGAAGTCTCATGAAGACATGGATGCCTACAGCATGCTCGAGCACCTCCGTGGTTTATACCAGGAGAGAGAAAGATAGGAAAGGTTTGAGATCTCTAAGGCTCTGTTTCAGAGCAAGCTTGGAGAGGGTGCCCCAGTTGGGCCTCATGTAGTCAAGCTCATTGGCTACATTGAGCGCTTGGAGGTTCTAGGGTTTAAACTCCCTGAAGAACTGGGTACCGATCTCATTCTCGCATCACTCCCCCAGAGATTCTCAAACTTTGTTGTTAATTTCAACATGAACAATATTGAGAAGTCTCTATCTGATCTTCTTATCCTTATTCGCCAAGTGGACAATGACATGAAGCGTGAAAAGCCTTCTGTCCTTATGGTGAATAAAAGGGAAGGGAAGCGAAGAGCCTTAAGGCCAAAGCTTCTTCAAGGCCTTCCAAGAAAAGGAAGATCAAAGGGGAGGCAATGGAACAGGATGCTATTTGTTTCGCATGTGGAAAGAAGGGTCACTGGAAGAAAAACTGCACCCAGCCAAGGAAGCAAGGGGAAGCTTCAGGTGCGTTTGTTATCGAAGGAAATCTATCTGTTTCTACTAATTGGTTATTAGATACTGCTTGTGGTGCTCACATCTGTATCCAAATACAGGAACCACGTAGATTCAGGAAGATTGATCGAGGGGAGATAGATCTACGAGCAGCCAACAGAGCCATACTTGCTGCTGTAGCTGTCGGGGACTACCACCTCACATTGCCTACCGGGATGGTCTTGGTTTTGAAAGGATGTTATTATGTACCCTCTGTAACCAAAAACATTATTTCATTATCCAGATTAGATACTGATGGATTCATATTCACGTTTGGAAATGAATGTTGCTACTTTTATAAAGATAGCATTTGTTTTGGTAGGGCACATTTATATAACGGCCTTTATGTGTTAGACTACACAAACCAAGTAATGGCAATTGATAAAAAAGTTAATTTACATGACTCATACCACACCCAACTTTGGAATCACCGGCTAGGTCATGTCAATGAGAAACGTTTGACAAAATTACATCAAGATGGGTATTTAGATTCTTTCGAACTAAAACCACTTGGTGTATGTCATGCGTGTCTACAAGGCAAAATGACCAAAACCCCATTTAGTGGGAAAGGTGAAAGAGCTAAAGAGCTTCTAGAATTAGTTCACACAGATATGTGTGGACCATTTCCAGGTGAAGCAAGGGGTGGGTTCTCGTACTTCATAACTTTTACTGATGATTTTAGTAGATATGGATATATCTATTTAATGAGGTATAAGTCAGATTCTTTTGATCGGTTCAAAGAATACAAGAATGAAGTTGAGAACCAGCTTGGTAAGAAGATTAAGAAACTCCGCTCAGACAGAGGAGGAGAATATCTTAATCAAGACTTCATTGATTTCTTATGGGAGTTTGGGATTCTATCTCAACTCACTCCTCCTTACACACCGCAGTGGAATGGTGTAAGTGAAAGGAGGAACCACACCCTGTTGGACATGGAGAGATCAATGATGAGTCATGCGAGTCTTCCATTATCCATTTGAGGATATGCATTACAAACAGCAGCACACATACTAAACCAAGTACCAACTAAATCGATAAATGGTATTCCATACGAGTTATGGAGTGGACGCAAATCCATGTTATCGAATTTACACGTGTGGGGTAGCGAAGCATTTGTTAAGGCCTCTTCTGGTAACAAACTTGCACCCCGAGGCACAAAGTGTATCTTTATAGGATATCCCAAGGAAACAAGGGGATATTACCTATACAACCCCTCAGACAAAAAGGTTACAGTGGAAAGACACGCCATATTCCTTGAGAGGGAGCACATCTCCAGAAGAGATAGTGGGAGAGAGATAGACTTCGATGAAGTCGAGGCTCAAGATACACATGAGTTGGTACAAGAACAGATTCCACAAAGCCCTGTGGAAGATCAATCTGTTCCAGAGACACAAGAACTGCGTAGGAGCACGAGAGAGGTGAGAGAACCAGAACGATATGGTTTTCTTGTCACTGAGGATGGTGACTCATTATTGGTTGACAATGATGATCCTCTTACCTACAAGGAAGCAGTTGAAGGCACAGACGTTGCCAAGTGGCAAGAAGCCATGAATTCTGAAATGGATTCCATGTACCAAAACCAAGTCTGGATTTTGGTAGATCCTCCAGTTGATGTAAAGCCTATTGGTAACAAATGGGTATTTAAGAAGAAACTGGACATGGAGGGGCAAGTCAGCACCTACAAGGCACGACTGGTTGCAAAAGGTTTTAGACAGCGTCAAGGAATTGACTATGATGAAACCTTTTCACCGGTTGCAATGCTGAAGTCTATCAGAATCCTATTGGCCATTGCTACTTACCATGACTATGAACTTTGGAAAATGGATGTCAAAACAGCTTTCCATAATGGGAACCTCCATGAAGATGTCTACATGACACAACTTGAAGGGTTTGTGACTTCAAAGGATTCCAACAAGGTATGCAAGTTTCAAAAATCCATTCATGGAACATTCGTTTTGATGAAGCTGTTACAGAATTTGGCTTTGTTAAGAACGAATGTGAGCCTTGTGTCTACAAATGGTTTAGTGGAAGTGCAGTAATTTTCCTAATAGTATATGTCGATGACATATTGCTAATTGGAAACAAAGTATCTGTCTTACTGTCAGTTAAGGCATGGTTGAATAAATTCTTCTCCATGAAAGACTTGGGCGAGGCGGCATATATTCTTGGGATCAAGATCCATCGTGATAGATCCAAGAAAATGCTGGGCCTAAGTCAAAGTACATACATTGACAAGATACTGAAGAGATTCAGTATGGAACAGTCCAAGAGGGGATTGTTGCCAGTGTCACATGGCATTCATCTTTCCAAGAAAATGTGTCCTCAGACACATGAGGAAAGAAATAGAATGGCAAGGATCCCTTACGCATCCGCGACTGGGTCAGTCATGTATGTTATGCTATGTACGAGGCTAGATGTTGCTTATGCATTAAGTGCGGTAGGCAGATATCAAGATGATCCAGGAGACCGCCATTGGATGGCAGTCAAGACTATCCTTAAGTATCTGAGGCGTACTAAGGATATGTTCTTGGTTTATGGAGGAGATGAGGAACTATTCATCATAGGACATGTAGATGCTAGTTTCCAGACTGATCAAGATGACATGAAGTCGCAGACTGGATACATCTTCAGTTTGAATGGAGGTGCAGTGAGCTGGAAGAGCTCAAAACAAAGTGTGGTGGTAGATTCTACAGCGGAGTCCGAGTATATCGCAGCTTCTGAGGCAGCTAAAGAAGCAGTATGGATGCGAAGCTTCGTCCAAGAGCTGGATGTTGTACCGAGCAGTAAATATCCTATCACACTCTATTGTGATAATACTGCAGCGGTGGCACTTGCAAAAGAGCCAAGGTCACATCAGCGGACAAAGCACATACTTCGGAAGTATCATCTCTTAAGGGATTTTTCTCAGAGAGGTGAAGTTGCAGTGAGCAGTATTTCCACAGAAGACAACGTGGTGGACCCATTGACTAAAGCCTTGACTCAGCAGAAACATGATCATCATGTGAGGACTAGCGGACTAAAAGTCGTAGGCAGTTGGCTCTAGTCCAAGTGGGAGTTTGTAAGGGTTGGAGTCCTGAGAACCAACTGTTTTGTACTTTGATTACATAAATGTTCACTTATTATATATTGTTCATTGTTCTTCATGACTATAATATAATAATGTCCTGAAATATGTGTTGCATTAATAAGGTCATAGCAGATCCCTGCTATGATGAGAACATTGAAATGATATAACAATATTCGTAAATAAAGTTATGTGGTTGGATGACATACTATGATAGGACACATAGTATACAGACCGTCATGTGCGAGTACTCATAAGAAGACGAGACTCTCTCTCATGGAGTTCGCACTTGGTAATCTCCAAGATGGGAGATTATGAGAACAGACCTGCCAGTAGTAATTCTTCATGTCTTGGTGTCATCGGATATTGCTATCTACGAGCGTGTGTAATGGTCCTTAGACTGGAAGATTGTCATTAAATCATGTCATGACTCGCGCACTTAGATTTACTGACGAAAACCGTCACGCAGACAGTTGGCGGGAAGTAGGGTACGTTGGGTGCGTCACGAGTGACATGTTGTTAATGGATAAGTCGAGGAAGGATTTGTCCCTTCCATTTATGGAAGTTGATATCTCGGCCCTTTGATTGAAATAGAACTGTCACATTAAATTCCATGGCCATGGTGTAAACGATGAGTTTATTTCAGGTAGTCAAAGAATGACATATCAAGCATATAGATTTATGACACTACCATGAAACCTGCTTGATGAGATATTGAGACAAAGGGATTAAATTACACAGTAAGCGTTCGTATGAGGTGATACGTCAATGCGGCGTTAACTTCTTTCTCTTGGGTGCCTTGACCCGTTGCTAGACAGTAATCTTGGACTTTAGGCAAGCCCGCCTAATGCCAACGAGAAAGAGGCCTAGAGGGTCACACACTAAGTGTATCCAAGTATCTCAAGTTGAATAAAGATTATTCTCGTACGTGGCTTAATAATTATTCAAGGAAGCCTAAGTTGTTTTAAATGATGGAGGAAAAAGAAAATAAAACAAGTACACGTCGTGTATTATTATTACATGCCGTGTAGTTTTATTTTGGAAAGGAAATGAATAAATGAAAACAATATATACATGCCGTGTAGTTTTCAATGAAAAAACAAGTACACGCCGTGTATTTATTAATACACGCCGTGTAGTTTTTTTCGGTTGGGATTTTGAGGATATAATATTGTTTTAAATGATATTTATTATAATCAGTGTGGGCGCATGTCAAGGAATTATTTATTCGACATGGGGTTTTAAATAAAGAGTCAATGAAATAAATAAAATGCGTAACACGTTTATTTATTGTCAAAACTCTATAACCCCACACACCCGATTATAAATATCCTCACAACCCCAACTCTTTTCCAATACAAGAGAATCGTTGTGCACAACATCTCTGGAGAATTCTTTCAAGGCCGAAAGAACCTCTTCCTCCAAGAACGCTCTCAAGACCGAGAGAGATCCTCTTCCATCGGATCAAGACGATCTAAGGCGGACAACGCAAGCAATGGCTTCTCCACGCTAGCACCCGGAGAATCTTTTGGCGACGTCCAGAGATACAAGGTACACGTGTGGATCACCGCTAGAGAGAGTCTACACTTGGCTTCTGCGACGCAACGACGGATCACATCGACAACGTGATTGAGAACATCAATGAAGAAAGAACACCCAAAAGGTATTTCTTTATATTTAATTAAATTAATTACAATCAACCTGTAACGATCCTTGTTTGTGGTTCCGGAAAAAACCATCTTCTTTGTCTTTTTCTGTGATTCGATCCGTGGAGACTGGCGTTTATCGTCGTATTGATCCCGGATTGATCATTGCTAATGAAAAAAAACCAAGTGGGCACAACCACCCATGCGCTTCCGCTGCGCCCGGAACCTTCAGTTGATTGATGTTGCGATGGATTTCGTGACAGGTTTTTCGAGTTCTCCTTGAGGGAATTATGTAGTGTGAGTTTTCATTGACTGACTCATGAAGGTTTCTCACATCTTTCTGATCAATTATTATTTCAGTGTTGATGACCGGGGACAGCTATACATCTGTGATATTGTACGTTTACAGGGAGTTACCCACTCCATTTTTTCTAGACAGGGACACACGTTTTTTACATATCAAGTCTAGTAGTGAATGTTGAAGGCTTTGGGTACATAGGTACTTTTGAGAACAACATACCATCCCCAAATAGATGAAATGTTGGAGCATACAATTCAGGTTCTTGATGACATGCTCCGAGAATGCATGCTGGATTTTGGAGGTTCTTAAGAGAAGCATATACTTATTGTAGAGTTTGACTACAATAATATTTTTTATGAAACTATACAGATGACACCAAATGAGGCTTTGTATAGTATGCCTTTCCTATCACCCTTACGTTGAATAGTGGCAGGATAGGCAGATATGTTGGGACCTCGTCTTGTCCAGGAGACCATAGTGAAAATAGACTTGATTTAGATGATGATGAATACGGCACAGTCTAGACAGACATCTTATACAGATCAGTGGAGATGACCTCTAGTGTTTAAGGTTGGGGATTAAGTTTCCCTACATTTCAAACCAAGGTTGGGGAACAAAAGGATTAGGATATAGGGTAAGCTTTTGCTGAGTTACATCATGTCGTCTGAGGTGTTAGAGAGAGTTGGGACAGTTGGCTATCGGTTATAGTTACCTCAGAGGTAGCGGGCTATGCACGATGTTTTCCACATTTCTCGGCTTTTGACATTACTTCTTAGGCCCATCTCATGTCTTCCAACCCGAGGAGGTTGAGTAGGAACTGGACTCATCATTCGAGGAGCATTGTATTATGATTGTCGGTCATTGTACAATGGTTCACTGTGGTCGGCCTATTCCATTTGTACGTGTGTTGTGGCAGCACAATCGAGTACAAGAAGAGACTTGGGAAAGGTAGGCAAAATTCGATCACAGTGGCATGAGTTTTTCAGGTTTTCATCTTCTATGCCGCCTTACTAGGGAAATTAGTGGACAAATTTCCTTATGGGGGAATTTTCTAAGAATCCATAACTTATTTTCAGGTATTTTTTCCTTCTTCTGGTCATTTTTCAGAAAAAGAGGATTTTATAGAAAATTTTTAAGTAAACACCATGTAATTTATGAGGTCACACCATGTACTCGGTTACCCTGGGTAGCCGCATTCTTTCTATGTAACAGTCACACACACGGTCATGTGTGGGGACATGGAGACAACCTATAGCTATGTACAGAAACTGCAAGTACATGCTGTGTATTTCTAAACTACACAGAGTTATTTTATTTTTTTTCATTAAACGTACCTGGGTTGCGTCTAATCACCAGAAACACATTATTCTATGTCTGATTCATCCTTGAGCATCTGTATAATGACTAATCTTCTCCAAGCCCCCAATTCTCCATCCGTTATCTGAATCGATCATCGTCGATTAGGTTGGGATTGCCATGTTACTCTTTTCCTTCTTATAGAGCTTCATTTCTTTATTACCCCCTTTCTCACATTTGAAGCACCCTGGGACACCCAGAGATGGGAGGAGTGAATCAGGGTGTGAACATTTTATTTTAAACTAACGGATCTTGTTCCCACGTTGGTAGAAACTAGTTTAACATGTATGATGGATATGAGAATAAATAAAACATTCACATGCAAAGGGATGACACATCACTTTTTACATGGTTCACCACAAAGGGCTATGTCCAAGGAGCATACTCTGAAAGGTTGTCGGTCATACCAAATTCCACTAATCCTCACATGTTGTGGATTACATTGGTTTGGGTATAGTCACCATGTCCCAGGCTCATTGCCATTACAACTGTTCAGGGATAGCCTACTGCGTCCCTCAGGTCACTCCTGTTGACTCCCCCTAGATCGTTGCCCTTGTTGAAGTCCCAACCAGTTTATAGACGTGAAGGTATCTTCATAGTTTCAAAATAATGCATACTCTGTTGTACATAGATGCTTTGTTGAAATATGACTTCCACCCATAGACTAATCTCACTTTACACCAAAGGTATCGGGAAAACTACTAGCTTTCACGCAGCCCCAGAATGATTGAGGCAATTCAACCACACCTGGTGTTCTTCTCCAAGCCCAGAGCGCATGTTTCAAGATGGCGTGCATATCTAGATCTCCCACTTGCGTGATACTCACTTATTCAACATCAAACTTGTGTGACTCACATTATTTTCAACCCAAATCAGTTTTTGCACCCAAAGGTCAACCGCCGCACTTCATCAATTCCTAGAGCACATGTGTCACCAAACCACATGCGCAACACTTCCTTCCCTAACTCCAAACATGGGAGACCAACACCCATTCTCTCCCAAACCACCGTGGACTCGCAACAAACAACTGTTGTGAAACATCAACTTGTGCAACCCACCGCCACATGCACGACCACTACACCTGCGCGATGTGAGATCTGATTTTCTCTAAGTCTAAACTTCGTACCTAATTAAGAGGGGTCGAAAACTATTTATAGGAAATTGGATACCCTGCGCGATGGCGTGTAAGTCTTCCTTTGGCACACATGTCTCAGTCTTCAAGTCACTTGCGCGAACAGACATAAAACTTGAGCACCCTTCTCCCTTTGCCAAATTTTCATGTTCTGATATTGAAAAACAAAAGGTGCGCATGATTCCTCTCCTTCATGTCAACGGCTTGAAAGTCTCATTGCCAAAAATCACTTTTTTCTATTTGTCGATTTTTTGGCCCAAAAATTTGGCAAACACTGGAAAATGGTGAAACCTTCAATACTGTTATCTTCTTATTCTCTATGATAACTTTGCTAGCACACAATCTGAACTTCCATTGAGGATTGACAATGAACACAATCCAAACACTAATTCATGCATAGAACATCCATGGTTCCAACAATCTCCCCATTTGGGTTTGTTGGAAATCAGTAAATAAATTCAATAGAGCACCAGGAATAGGAAAACAACAAACACAAGAATCAACTCAGCCAACACTCTATGTCTATGTGAGTAATTCTCAGTGTAGAAAACAAGAGAGAAAGCATGAATTGGGTTCCCATCCAATGTTTTCCATCCCACCCTATCACCAACAATGAATTCTCAATGTGTCACAAAAGCATTACATGGATGAATTTACTCCTTTCTCCCCCATTGACAATAAACCCAAAGACCGGTAATTGTTCGTTGTTCACCTCAAACCACACTCACCCTGGATAGTATCTCCCCCACAAACCTACATCGCATCCAAAAACAGATTAAAAACAATTATCATAATTGGGGAGAGGGGAATTGCGTAACGTCTTTAAGAAATGGGAAGTGGCTGAACACTGAGGTTCAACCGATGCTTCTCAATCACAGCCGTTGACAGTGGCTTGGTCAAGATATCAGCCACTTTCTCATCAGTTCCCACATGATCCTTTCTTATCACGCCTTTCTCTACTTTTTCATTGATAAAGTGATACTAGATTTAAATATTTTTTGTATGAGAATGATGAACGTGATTCTTCATAAGATCAATTTCGCTCTTGTTGTCAGAGTAAATTACCATTGGTTTCATCACCTCATCACCAATATCTGTTAGTTGTTACGCCATCCATAGCAGTTGAGTGCATGACTTTTTTGCAGTGATATACTCTGATTCAGCAGTACAATGAGATGTACTTTCTTATTTCTTGCTCAACCAACCAACACATTTATTCCCAATATAGAATGCTCAACCACTGGTTGACTTTCTGTCCACTAGATCACCAGCCCCGTCAGTATCAGAAAATACTGATAATTAACTATCTCTTCCTACATCAAAGTATAAACCACAATTGTGAGTACCTTGACTATACCTCATGATTCATTTTACTGCTGTCATATATTCCTCATTTGGATTACTCTGAATGCGGGCCACTAGACAGGTTGCAAAGACAATATCTGGACATGTCGCAATCAGGTACAGTAGGCTACCAATTATCCTCTTGTACATAGTGGGGTCTACAGATGCCCCATTCTCAAGCTTTCCAAGTTTCGTTCCAACTATAATCGGAGTTGATATTGTTTTGGAGTATTTCATAATAAAATTCTTCAACAGCTCTCTTGCATAAATTTCTTGAGAAATGAAATTGTAATCCTGCCTTTGAATCACATGCATCCCCATGAAATATGTGATCTCCCCAATCATAGACATTTCAAATTATGATTTCATGTGATTGGAAAATTCAACCACTGATTTCTTCCGGCTTCAACCAAAAATAATGTCATCAGCGTGGAATAGAACCATGAAATTATATTTTTGAGAATTCTTCACATATATATTGTTGTCTACTCCCCCTCTTTTGAATTCTAGATTCTTGAGATACGATTCTAGCCAGGAATACCATGCTCGTGGTGCCTACATACAGCCATATTGATATTTATTTAGTTTTCAGACCTTTGTCTCATCATTACCAAGGAAAAACCCACTGGTTGTTTAATGTAGACTTCTTTTTCGAGTACACCATTCAAGAATGTTGTCTTGACATCCATTTGATTTACTTTATATCCTCTTTGGAGTGCCATGGAAAGGAAAATCCTGGTTGACTCCAGTCTAACAACTAGTTCAAAGGTTTATTCAATATCAACGCCTTTCAATCTGAGATAATCTTTTACATACCAGTCGTTCCTTGTTTCTAATAACACTTCCAAGCTCATCAAACTTGTTCTTGAAGAACAATTTTGTACCAATCACATTGTGACCTTCAGGTCTCTATACAAGATCTCATGCCTGCTTCTTGTCAATCTGATCTAACTCTTCATTCATGGCTTTCACCCATGATTCATCCTTTGCAGCTTCTTCAAATGAGGATGGTTCCACAACTAAAAGAAATTCAGATTGTGTGTTATTCCTCATCCTCCAGGTTTGTGTGGGTGCAATCCTATCCCCAATTATGTTATATGGATCAATCTCAACTCTTCGATTTCTCCTATGAGGTTCAGTTGCATTCTCTCTAGCCATAGTTTCTTCTTCAGATTCTTCTTCTGAGTATACATCTTGATGTGACTGCTGAGGGTTTTGTACAGATTCCTCTATTTCTGTATTTGTATTTTCTCCATGTTCACTTTCTTCCTCACTTTATATCACATCATCATATGACATCCTTGAAGTATTTGTGGTTTTATCTTAAATTATCTTAATATCACTGCTTAACAAAATCCTTTCTAATCACTTGTTGAAACACTTGTAGGCTTTCCTGTTCATTGAGTATCTGAGGAAAATTCCTTCATGTGCATTATCAGCAAACTTCCTTTGATTTCCATATTTTCTTCTGATGAATCATTTAATTCCAAAAAGAGTAAATTATTTCAATGAGGGAATCCTTTCATGCCACAATTCATATTGTGTCTTCATCTCACACATATAAATTCATGTTCAATTTTGAATATACACTGCATCTTGAACAACCACTTTCCAATAATGTCGTGTAATACGACTCTCAAACAACATAGTTCATGCCATGTTGTTCACCTATCGATTCCTACGTTCAACAACTCCATTTTTTTGTGGAGTTCTCACAGCAGCTTCCTCATGTTGTATACCATGCTTCTCCATGTAATTTTAAAATTCAATGGACGTGTATTCCCCTCCATTATCAGATCTCAACACATTGATTGTTCTTCCAAAGTCATTCTCGGTGATTTGCTGATATGTTTTCATGCAATCAAGCACTTTTAATTTCCGATGAATGACCATTACACATGCCATTCTACTGTAATCATCAATAAAAATGACAACGTACCTTTCTCCATGAGTTCCGAAACATTTATTGGCCTGCATACATCTGTATGAATTTGATCAAGAAGATGAGAGGCCTTTTTCTTCTTTGGCCTATATGAACAGCGCTGCATACCTACTTTCCATGAAGGCAAGAATCATAATACTTTTCACGGTCACACTTTAGGTTGTGAATGTCCATGACAATCCACAATTTTGATATTTTCTCCATGTATTGCTGATTGATGTGTCCCAGTATCTGATGCCACAACTTGTTTTCTTCTTCAATAGTCATGTAAAAAACATTTTCTTTCCTATCAACCTAATACAAGTTGCCTTCTGTTTGGCATCCCATCATAATTGAATTTCCTGTCTTTCCCTTGATAGTGCAGTCATTCTAATTAAAAGTAACTATACATCCCAAGTCACAGAGTTCACTCACGCTAAGAAGATTAAAACATAGGCCATCAATGTAATGGATTTCAGTATTCCTCAGCTCTCCATTAGCTAAATTAGTACTTCCACTACCATTAATTTTCAGAGCTCCATCATTACCAAATCGTATTGTACCATAAACCTTTTTTTTGATATCTATTAACAGGAAAGCATTACCAGTCATATGAGATGAACAACCGCTATCTAGAATCTAGGTACTGTTTCTTTTTGAATCTTAGGGGCCACCTCTGCAATGTTGGATTTTCCAATTTTATTCATTTCATTCCACGAGACATTGGATTGAGTATAGATCAATGATGTATTTTCAATAATCTCTTCCATGTACCTAGGTTCTTCATAGGCAAAATCTTCTTTGAGAGAAGAGAACCTGTTTGATATAGCAACGCTGTCTTAAGGATGAGACTAGACTTGTCTCGAACATGGGTATGAGGTGTCCAAGTCCCTTCTATGTCTGCAATTAATAGCCTTATTACCAAAGTTAGAACAATAAAAACAATATCCATAGAAATCTTTTCCTCTAAATGAATCAGGATATGAATTTGTTCTCCTCTATTGAACTCCTATATCTTCTCCATTCAGACAGCTTCTTTCCTCTTCGCAATAAGACATGGTATGGCCCAAATATCGATAGTACTGACACTTCATGAGAGTAAATGTCTTCTCACATATATTTATCCTCATTCATTATTCTATGAGATAATAGTATGAGGGATCATTTTTTCACGAGACTGAAGGATAATCTTCTTTTCTTCTTTCAGATTGAATTGGGGTTTCTGTTTCATCATTTCAGAAGACTTTCCCACATCACCCACTTTCATCTTTCCTTTATTTTGGTTTCATTTATTTGTAGCATTTGATGATTCCTCCTCAGAACCTCTTCAGCTATTTCCCATGCAGGCAGGTCTTTGATCATTTAAAATCTTTTCAACTCCATTAGAGGCACATTTTTCTCTCTCCAACAGATCAATGTCTGAGAACCTTCAAAACTATATTTTTTCTTTGATTATATTGAAATTGATTCAGTCTCAAGTTTACGCCTATGATTAACAACTTCTTCCTCAAGACCCTCAGCAGCCTTGTTCTTTTCTTCTAGTCTAGATGTGAGGTCATTGATGACCTTTCCCTGCTCTTCAATTCTCAGCTTCAGATCCACTACATCATCATTTCATTCAAGGATTTTAGACTGTACATTCATAAATTATTCCAGTTGTTCAATTTTAGCTTCATTTTGATCAATATATTCAGATGATTCCTCTATAACTGATTTCCACATATTGAAACTCTTTCATTTCATCTTAAGATTTCTAAATGAATCCTTAAGTTGCAACTCGAGATTGACACTAGTGTATAACTTATTGTCTCCACCAATACCCTATAATTTTTCAACAGTGGTCATCATAGAAGCATGGTTTCAGTTTTAAATTTTGGTTCTTCCTCATTAATGAATTCATTATAATCTTCTTCCTCTTCATAGACAAAACACTTCTTCAGAATTTTCATTCCAGATTTGATGTCTCCTTTCTTGAAAAAACTTTTCTGAGGCTTCTCAATGTATTCATAATCACTATCATCATCATCCAACTTTATTAAGCACTGAGAAATAAAGTTCCCAACTTTGCCACAACAAAACCAAGCTAGAGGTAACTTCCCTTTGAATTTCCATTTCCCCTTCTGGATCTTCATGGAAATGACAGAAATAATTTCCTATTCCTCATCATCTTAACCACTAATATATTTTGAAATTTTCAGTTTTCTTATGGATTTGAATGCCATTTCCGTGATTACTTGTGTAGTAGCATCTTTTGGTTTGACTCTATTTTCATATGCCACTAGGATTCTCAAGAGATCAACAAAATAATGTTTGAAAAGATATCTTTCCTCAAGGGCTGACATCATTGCATTGTAAAGGGGTGGAAGTCTTCTTAATATTTTTTTTACAATGAAAACGTCTTTGATTTCTTCACCTAGAACCGGAATTGCTCCATCCACTTCAGTAATTCAATTAAATAAGGTTTATGCATTCTCATTGGGATGCATCTTCAGATCATCAAACCTATTATTATGGACATGTAGTTTTTCCTCCTTCACTTTGCTATCTCCATCGTAAATATTTTCAAGTTTATCCCACATGGACATTGCTGAGGTGGAACTCATCTCCTTTAGATAGATCTCATTAGAAAAGGGCTGTAGTTAGTGTATTCTGCAATTTAGCATCAGCATCACGAATTTTCCTATCGGCATCCGTGATAGCCTGCCCTGTTGGATCAGTAATATGTATACCATGCATAGTGGAAAACAGAACATCCATTCCATGAGATCTCAGATGACATCTCATTATGTTCTTCCATATCTGAAAATTACTACCATCAAATAGAGGAACACCCGTAACGCTGGCTGAATTTTCCATGGATGTATAAAACAGATCAAACACCATTAACATTCCCTATGATACCACTCGAAGGACCCCAGGACACCCTGTGGGTGGAGGGGTGAATCAGGGTGTCAAATTTTTACTTTTAAACTGATGGATCTTATTCCAATGTTGGTAGAAAATAGTTTAACCTGTATGATGGATATGAGAATAAATAAAGCAGTCACATGCAAAGAGATGACACATCACATTTTACATGGTTCACCATGAAGGGCTACATCCAAGGAGCATACACTAACATGTTGTTAGTCGTACCAAATTCCACTATTCTTCAGTTGTTATGGATTACAAAGTTTTGGGTATAAACACTCTATTCTAGGATCAATGCCACTACAATTGTTCAGGGTATCCTGCTGCATCCCTCAAGTCACTCCTATAGATTCCCGCTGGCTCACTGCCCTTGGTGAAGTCCCACGTAGTTTATAGACATGAAGGTCTCTTCATCATTGCAAAAGAATACATCATATGTTGTATTTAGATGCTGTGTTGATGTCCGACTTCCACCTGTAGACTAATCTCACTTTACACTAAATGTATCTAGAAAACTACCATATTTAACGCAACCCCAGAAATACTGGCATACTTCAAACACACCTGGAGCGCTTCTCCATGCCCGAAGAAAATGATTAAAGACGACACGCTAGTCTATCTCTCCAACTTCTGTGACACTCACTTCTTCAACTTCAAACTTGCGTGACTCACATTCTATTCCACCTAAACCGATTTTGGCACACAATGGTCAACTGCCATGCTTCATCAAATCCTGGTGTGCAAGTGTCACCAAACCACCTATGCAACACTTCCTTCCCCAACTGCAAACATGGGTGACCCACACAAATTCTCTCCAAAACCACCTTGGATGTGCATCAAACAACTACCGCACAACTTCAAATTGCCCGACCAACCACCACTTGCATGACCACTACACTTGCGCGATGAGAGCTCTGATTTTCTCTATGTATGAACGTCATACTGAATAAGGAGGGGTTGACCTCTATTTATAGTCAATTGGATACCCTGCTCAACACCATTAATGTTTTCCCTCAGCACGCAAGTCTCTGTGCGCAAGTCACTTGTGCGACCAAACATAAAACATGATATCTCTTCTCCATTTGACAGATTTTCATGTTTTGATATTGAAAAACATGAGATCTGCATGTTTCCTATCCTTCAAGTCAACTGCGCGCAAGTCTCAAAACAAAAACCACTTTTCTCCATTTGTCAATTTTCAAGGCCAAAAATTTGGCAAACACTGGAAAACGGTTCCACCATCAATACATTTATCTTCTTGTTCTGTATGATCACTATGCTGGCACACAATCTGAACATCCACTGAGGATTGAAAACAAACACAATCGATACTCCAATTCATGCATAAAACAACCATGGTTCCAACAATGTTATCTTTGGTTGAATGTTTTATATTTTTTTTGTAGATATATGTTGTTATTGGGAAATTCAATACTTGAGGTTCACATATATCGATCTCCCAACACCGAGGTAGGTGGATTGTGCCTTTCGGTTGAATTTATTTGATTTATATGTCCAAAATCGCCAATAGCCATTAACGAAGTATTTCTTGTTTACAATTTTAGCCCCCTTGTTTTCATGATATTCTTAAATTCTCGAGTAAAGGATAAATTGATTGAAAATTCAGTGAATTACTATGCATTGAAGGTTTTCCCATGCATGTATTGTTTATGGATATTTTATTGTGCTCAGCCTATTAGCATTCCTTGTTTTTCACATGACTAATATCATATGATGGAGTCATTTTTCTTGACATAATGAGATGATGTAGATTGTTTATCATATTATTTTATTAAGTTTACTTTGGCCGATACGTGTTGTTATGATTTCTTGACCTAAATAGGGACGTGAGAAGTTGGTGTACAAACCATAATGATAATGGACATAAGGGATTCTCCAAAGTGTATTTTCTGCTTACAATGTGAGACCACCTAAGGAATTGATGCAATTTATTCCCCATAGTGTCTGTAGTTCCTCGACATGGGCCAGATAGGGAATGTGATGTATGGGCTTCCCAAAAAAACCTTTATTTACAGATACGAGACTATAAGAGGAATTTACGGTGAGAACTTCCTTAGAGAGACTATGCTTATGCTGAACCAGAGGGGTTAAACTTATTATACTACCTAGAGGGATGCTTGTGTTGCTAGGTACGACCAGAGAGGATTGGATATGAGTAATTCCCAGAGGGTTACCAATTTGTGATTACCGGCTTTGATTATATATTGCATGATATATGAAACTGAATGCATTTGAAACCATGGATTGTTTACTATTGAGTGCGTCTTTTTTACTGCTTCATAATACTTATCTACATCCAAATATTCACTGACTGTCAGGGACAGATCTCATGGTGGTTCCCTACTGGTATTTATTCTCACGCCTTATTTGGGAAAAGCTTTTGTGCCCGAACAGATTATATTGTTGCAGGTATAGAAAAGGGAAAGTGTTCTTCTACTATAGGTACATGACTTCTTGGGAGCTGGAGAGCATGGGTCCAAGCATAGTCTTGAAATGTTGTGGAGCTATTTATTGATTTCAATGTACTTTGGATTAGTTATGTATTTCAACACTTTGATTTGTTTGGATGCTTTCCTATACATATGTATCATTAATTCATTTTTATATATGTTCTCCAGTAGTTTATTATTCCAGTATACAGTTGTTACTGTTGTTGGTATATTTAATTCTTCTGCAATAGTATTTGTGTCCCTTCCACTGGGTTTCTTTGCTAATGGGGGCAGAGTTTCTCCAATATCACACCCATGTCCCTCGCTAATAGTCTGCAGTCCCTCGCTGATTGTCTGCAGTCTCTGTCTTTTAGGGAAATGTGTCTGACGCCATGTGACCAACCGGGTGTGGGGCGTCTCTGGGCGGCTTCTGGAACCAGGAGGTCATAATTTTGAATGATTTACCCTTCCAAATTCCCACATTTATGATTCAATTGATTTTTTCTCTATTTAATAAAATATTATATAACATAAAATATCATTTTAGTGACTTATTGTATTAATCATAATTTTTTTACATTAAAAACATTAAGAGAGAGAGAGAATTTAATTATAAATTTTGACACATAAATAATATGTTATATTAAATGATAAAAATCTTCAGACACTTTAATTCAATCAAATAGTTTTACTATTAATTTTTTCATAAATACTTTTCATTATTTCTCATATGATTAGAAAAGAATAATGTCGGTGATAAGTATGAATTTAAGGTAATTGTAACATCAATAAGAATAAATATGAAATAACTATGATAAATATCATTAATCATTCAAATTAACTTTTTAAATTTTAGTTATCCACTATGTATCCTTATGAAAAAAATGTAAGGGTATTAAAACAAATACAATGGCATTTTTATTTTTATTAGTAAAAATTATATTAAAAACATTATTAAACTAAATTGGTAAGAAAAGAAAACTTTTTTAAAAATATTTATGGTACTGGTTAATGAAGGAAATTACAATATAATATCATGAATTGTTTTATATGAATATTAGGCCTTATCCCTTTATTTGTAGCCATAATTACCTAATTTTCACATACCGATGTGAAAAATATTTTATAAGTTTACTATGAATAATGTCAAAAAATGGACCTACATACCAAATTTTATACCATGATTTAAATTATTGAATCCATTTTTAAATATAATTTTTTTTGATGTTGTGTATGTAAATTTTAATAAAAAAACCTTAAGGAAATTAATTTTTTAGAATCATTTGTATTTCAATGTAATAAGGAATTTGTACAAAAATCATGTACAGTTATGATTAAAATATAATTAATTATATTATATGTATTTAATTAATAACAATGTTACATTAATAAAAAAATTCACAATGGAAATGTTTCTTGAAAATAAATGAATGTGTCTCAAAAATTTCTATTTTCACTATTCACAAAAAAATAAATCAGTTACGAAAAATTCATAAATTTATCTATAAGGTGAATTTGATATTATATTATAAAAAATTAATCTGTTATCAAATTCATTTTATAAATATTGAATAAATCAATTATAATATTTTCTAAAAAAAATAAATGAAAATCATTTTGGAAGGAAACCTAATTTTTATATATAAATAAACATTCATAATAGAAGAGTTATTACTTATTATTATTGATAAATATATTTATATTTTTAAGGATCATTATTTCTATATATATTAATATATATATATATATATATTACAAAGTGCTTTCTCTTATTCGTGCTTTACAATTCAACTTGATGATTATAAAAGTAATATTTAAAATAATATTATTTTGTGGCTCATTTGAGCGTGTTGTTGTGTGTCTAGTATTGTAACACCCCAAGATTCTATGGTACATTTTCCTTTGAATAATGCAATAGCTTTCTTTGTACGCAACATCGAGATTCAAACACACCGTGACCAATCAAACTAGCTGTTGTGAATAGTAATACATAATTTTTGAAATTTTATAAATTCTATTTTTCAAAATGGACTTCATTTTTGGATTCATAATTTCGAAATTATCTTAGGGTGAATTTTTGGTATTTTTCAAAAAAAAATACCAATTTTTGATGAATAGTGAAAACCACTGAGTTAAAGTTTAAAACCAAATTTTTATTTAACTTTTTTTTTAATTTATTTAAATTTATTTTAGATCAAAATAGATATATAATACCTATATATGTTCAATGTAATTCATTGGAATCAGTTTATAATAAATATAGATATAAATTTTTTTTGAACTATTTACCGCCTTTTACCAACCTCATTGGAGAATTTAAAAATTCATATAAAACATAAATTTACCACTTATGTGAGTTGAATTTAGAAAATACAAGAGACACAATTGATATAAGTGTGTGAAATTTTGTTCAATAAGATTAAAATAATTTTTGGTGAATAATACCATTTGACTTTTATTTATCACGGTTAAAAGTAATTAGGGTAATCAAAGGTAAAAATGATATTATAATTACACTAACACATGTCCTAATTCTATTGGATAATTTTTATTTGCCCAAAAAACCATTGGAATAAAATATGATCCTTTAGGTCCACTTGTATATGATTAGGATATTTATTATTATTTAATTCAAATAAGACTTGAAAGTGTTAATTTCAAGTTTTCATAACTAAAAAAATTTTAATATAGGGTTACACACAATATAAATTAGACTATAAATATTAATTAGAAATATAAATTTTTTTCATACATAATTGTATTTTATTTATAATTTTTATACATTAAATAATTTAATTTATTTATGACACAATGATGTTTAATTACCTTATTAATGAAATATTAAAATAAATTATATTATTAATACCCAAATAAATGTAATTTGAGACTTTTATGAATTAAACAAATTTTATATCTTAATATGACATGTTAAGGTTGAATAAATAAATTTTTTTGGAAGTAATAATGTAGATATGAATTTAGAAATCACAAAATACCAAATAGTATCAAAATAGATATAAAAGAGTTTTTAAGACAAGAATTATATTATTAATTGATAAAATATTCCTAAAAACCTAAGGATCTGCCAAATTACATTGATAAGGTTATATATATTAATAATGAACCACTTGTGGTTCGATTGTCTTGTTATAGTAAGTTTCATAACAATATAATATAAAAATACAAAGAGACATGGTAAATGACATTCTAATTAACTAAGAGTTAAATCAATAAGATAAGGTTAATATAGTGACCCAAACATGTATAAAACCTATTGGTTGAGTGTATTTCGACCCATGAAAAACTTTGCATATGAATAAATCAATTTTTATATATTATAATCTGAACATTATTTTATTATAAAATTATATTTTTAGCTTTTCCTAAACTATGCTCCACCTATCTTATAAAAGGGAACATCCCCTTCTCTTATATTCACACATTCAATGCCATTTCGCTCAACCAAACCCTACTCGAATATCCTCTCAATTGTCCTACCTTCATCCTAGAGGCCTTATTTTAGACATAATGCAATCCTATGGATAGTTTTTGGACCAATCAAAAGGAAGAACACAAAGAAGCGATAATAGCTCACCACTAACTTCAGGCTTTTTCTTATTCCACTTCTTCTTTCATTTTTGTTTCGATTATAAAAAAATATCTCCAGTATATTATATATAATGTGATGTTATTATAAAAATTTTAGAACCACATTCATTATGTTATCCATCCAATGAATAACATGTCACCATACGTGTGTATGTATGGCTTACCGTCTCCATGTGGTGTTGTACTTGTTATCAATACATTATTATTTGGATTTCTATAATAATGATGTATACATGATGTAAATAATATTTATAACATTTTAATTATTCTATATATATGATATACCTTCCATTTACTTATGATTTTTGTAAGAACCTGGATCTTCGTTCAGGTATATTTTCCCTTTTTCTGGAGTTTTTAAGGAAAATAAATTTTCTGGAAATTTTCAAAGTACACGCCCTGAACATTCTGAGTACACGCTGTGTACTCTTTTCCGGCTCGAAGCTGTGTGTTGGCCGTGTCTGGGCCACACACATGGTGTGTAAGGCTGAGGTGGAGGCCGGTTAATTCGGAGTACGGAAAAATTGAAGTATACGCCATGTACTCAAGAAGTACATGTCGTGTACTTTATTTTTTTCATTAAACGGACCGGGGTCACGCCTAACCCCCAAAAACATCTTTTTCTCCAGATTTCTTCCATCCGAGAGTGACCGTATGGCAGGATCTTCGATGGGCTCCCGCCTCACCGTCAGTTCTCCGATTCGAGAACGGTCGATTGCGTTGGAATCATAGCGGTGAGTTCTTCCTTCTGCTTTAGCCTCGTTTCTTGATTCCTCCTCGTTTCCATGTTATCATGGGATGAACGTTTTGTGCATTTTCTCATATCTACGTTGTTCTAAGAGGAATCTTTCATCGTGGTTCACATATATTGATCTTCTCGAATCGAGGTAGGTGGTTTGTGCCTTTCTGTAGAAATTTGATGAATATTATGTGCAAATTCCACCAATACCAGTGAATGAGGTATTGCGTGTTTCTGGTTTTCCCATTCTATTTTATTGGTTTTCTCTTTTTCTTTAATAGAGGTTATTTCTTGTGAGTAGAGTAATTTATTTTTTGCTCAGATTGCTTCTCCATGCTTGTTATGCCTGTTGGGCGTTTTTCCAGTTGCCATGCCTAGTTGTAGGATAGCAGAACTGTTTTTATGTTATTGCTTCAGAGCCATAGAATGATAGCCAAGTAGTTCATGAGGTTTACTTGGACGATATACACGCGTTGAGCCTGTTTATTAATACTCAGGACTGTGAGAACCTAGAGTAGTAGACCAAATGGAGAAATGACGGAAGGGCTTCTCTAGAGTGTCTTTTAATTAAGATGCAAGACTATAGGGGGAATTGACATTGAGTGCTTCCCCAGAGAGTCTGTAGATCCTCGAAGTGGGTCACAGGGGGAATTGACGGTGAGTGATTCTTTAGAGAGCCTTTAACACGATACGAGACTATAGGGGGAATTGATGGTGAGTGCTTCCCCAGAGAGTCTGCTTAATTATGTATTTGAACCAGAGTGGTGAGACTGTGAGTGCTTCCCAGAGGGTTGCTAGTATTATAGGTTGAATCATAGGGGTTAGGCTGTGAGAGCTACCTAGAGGGTTACCTATTTTCTTCTTGTTGCAGACTGCTTACTTGTGTGCATTATTTGTTAGAACTGTGGATTGTAGCTGCTTGTGCTTTCATGTTTACTGCTTCATGTTTATTTACTGCTATATATTCATTTGACTGTAAAGAACAAATATTTGGGTGATTACCTACTGGTATTGTATCTCACATCCTGTTTGGGCCATGCTTTTGGGCCCAAGAAGACTACATTGTTGTAGTTATTGACAAGGGAAAGCGTCCATCTACTTCAGGATCATGATTGGACTAGGAGTTGGGGAGCATGGGACCGAGCCATGGATCGCGATGCTGAGGAGCATACTTTGTTTTCTTTTGCACATGGTTTCAGTTGTATTTCAGCATGTTGTTGTGTTTGATGTTTTCCTTATATACTTTTACCTGCTGCATCATTTTCATCACAGTTATATATTTACATTGCTTTCGCTGTTTGGTTTCTATTGTTATGCATGTTGTTTACTTCCTCCGTTGTTTATTGTTGCTTTCTGACCTTGTATACCTTACTGAATGAGGGCATAGTTTCCCCACCAACTCACCAAGGCCCTCGCTGCTAGTCAGTAGCCTCTGGTGTTCGGGGATACATTCTTGAGGTCATGTGGCGAACCGAGTATGGGGCACTAGTGGAGGGGCTCTGGACTCTGGTCGTTACAAAGTGGTATCAGAAGCAAGTTCTTTTCTCTTGATTTACTATTCTGAGACCTTAGCCTGGGATAGGACAGATTCGGTACTTGGAATTAAGCTGTGCTCGGGAGTAGCTAACTCGTGTACAGGGAAAAGCCATACTACCTCGTTAAATGCAGTTGCTGATTTTGAGATTTTATAGTTGACCTGATTTCAAAGAGAGTGATTCACATTGCTTGTGCTATTACTATTTTGATATTGTGGTTCTATTTCTGTCACAACCTGATGGGATGAGGGTATGACGTCTCATGCATCATATAGACACTTGTAGAATCACATGTCATGCATTCTTGTCATGCCATCTAGGGTGCATTGCTGATTGCATGCTGTTGTGATAGGAACTGTGTAGATTATGCATGATGTTGTGGTAGATGCTTGATAGATTCTCTAATGTTATGTTAGAAAATTTTTGTATTGTTCCTTGCTTAAAAGGAATGCCAAATTTTGGTTCTTGAGGTGTTATGGGTCATCCTAGATCAGAATTTGGCATCTGGTCTCTTGTTTTTAGTGTTTCATGAATTCTGCGCATTTTCCGAGCTACTGCCCAAAAAAACCCAGAATACGCGGTGTGTACTTTTCAAAACACACCATGTCATTTTCAGGCAGTGTCATTGACCGTGGGAGAAGAACACGGTGTCGTGGGAGTAACTTTGGTAACATGCCATGTACCATTGGTACACGCCGTGTGAGTTCGGAGCTGTGTACCCAGTCGTGTCACTAACAACACGGGTTGTGGAAGCTCGGGTAGAACACGACGTGTAGTCCTTTCAATGTACCCGACCATGTCACGAACAAAACAGGCCGACGTTACCTTCCTTTCCACATGGCGTGTTTGCTCGGAACACGCCGTGTAGTCTTTCCAGGTACTCGGCCATGTCACGAACAACATCAGACGGTGTCGCCTTCGCCTATGCACGCCGTGCTTGTTCGGATCACGCCGTGTAAGTTCCAGCCATGTAGACGGCTGTGTACTCAATAAAACGGACCACCAATGCCTTGTCTAGTGGATGCCGTGTTTGTTTCGAACATGACATGTAGTCTCGGGTTATGTCAGACCATGTGGGTTAGCCGTGTAAGGAGACTCGGGTAGGGAACCGTTTTCAAGTACACACCGTGTGTGGGTGCAACACGTCGTGTAGTTGAGGTGTTACACGACTTGTAGGGTGAGAGTACACGCCAATGTCAGTGGTTTAAGAAGATATGCCGTGTAGTTTTATACATGCCCTTTAGTCGTGTTTTGCAATCTTGTGTGGTTTTTCCCCTGTTTCTATTTAGTACTCTTGTGTTATCTATCCTTGTTTTCCTGATCTATGGTGTGATTTTGATCTTTCAGAGCTATGCCACTGAGATGTCACCCAGTCGTACGTCTGTCGTCAAGCAGTGATCAGACGCCAGACAGGGCTGATCAGGGACTTCCTGTTGATCCCCTAGCCGAGCCAGCCTTGGCACCAGTTGTTGTACCAGTTGCGGGCACTGATGCGCAGTTCAGGGATGGTTTCATGGGGATGATGCAGGCCTTTCAGGAAACACCGCCTCATGCCTCATCTATGGAAGACTTGACGCGGGTTTTCCACCAGCAGCATCCTCCCACGTTTATGGGGGAGGGAGGACCTCAGGCTGCAGAGTCATGGCTGGAAGCCATGCTGACTATCTTCGAGGATCTGGAGATGCCTCCAGAGAGGCGGGTCAAGCTCGCCACCTACAAGCTCCGAGACTCCACCAAGAGGTGGTGGGACGTGATCTCACAGGCAGGTCAACAGCAGGCTATGACTTGGGAGGAGTTCCAGCGTGTGTTCTACGACTACTTCTACCCGGGGACCCTAAGGGCCGATCGAGCCTGGGATTTCATGAGTTTAGAGCAGGGTACTCTATCTGTCATGGAGTATTCCTCTCGTTTCACCAAGCTTCAGCATTCCACACCCCACCAGGATGGAAGTGGGGTGTTCTTGGCGAGGAGGTTTGAGGATGGACTCAGGCGGGACATCTGCTCGTAGGTGAACATCTTCCAGCTGACTTCCATTACATCCATCTTCAACCAGGCACTGATTGAGGAGCGTAATCTGAGAGACACTAGAGCTGCGAGTCAGGGTGGTTCTGCTTCTGGAGCTAGTTTTCCTCCAGATGACAGTAATAAGCACCGTAGGGAGCCAACGTGTGGTGATTTGAGGAAGCGAGATGCCTCATCAGGAAGCCAGGTGACATGCTATCATTGTGGCCGGACAGGGAACACAAGGCCACAGTGCCAGAGGGACCCCATGGAGTGCCGATCTTGCAGCAAGATGGTTCAAATTCAGCATTTCTGCTAGGTTTTCTCACCATCAGCTGGTGACCGGGGTTCTTCCATGACTCCTTGTTCAGGAGCAGCCCCACCAGTTTCTCACCAGTTGGGAAACTGGAGTTCTTCCATCCGTTCGGACTGAGGTGGAGTTCAAGGCCGTGGTAGTCAGCCACCAGTTCCTCAGCACCAGTAGGGAGGTTCAGCCGAGAGTGGTCAACTAGGTGCGTAGGGAGGCAGCAGGACTAGTCTTTAACCGTGGAGTAGACTTATCCTGAGTAGGATCCCTACCCTTATACTGTTCGAGGTAAGATTTTAGTAGCCTTAGTTTTATATTCATCCCTTTTCGATACTGGTGCTATGCTTAGTTTATCTCTGTTGCCGTTGTGGAGAGCCTTGGACTCTGCATCGTTTCTTCTATTGACTCGTTGACACTAGACACACCATTAGGAACGAGGACATCTAGTGTACGCCAGTGTAGAGAGTGCCCTCTCGAGGTGGAAAGGGATCACTTTTTATGGGATCTCTATGTCATAGAGATGACAGGATATGATGTCATCCTTGGCATGTACTGGTTGATTCCCTTCCAGGTAGTTGTTGATTGTTATCGCCGCAGAGTGAGTTTCGTTTCCCCAGAGGATGAATCTTTCCCTCATAGAGGCAAATGGGATGTTTGGGAAGTCGGGCGGGACTAGAGAATCTTGGGCTGGGAGGGGTGACAACCCAGATTGCAAGTCTTTATCTGGATGATCAGGGGACTCCACTTTTGGACCTTCCTCCAGTGGTGGATCATTTTAGGGACATCTTTCCAGAGGACTTTTCAGGTTTGGCTCTTGAGCGTGAGGTAGACTTTTATATTGATCTCGTGCCATGAGCGGCATCGGTGTCCATTCCTACCTATTGGATGGACACACCTGAGTTCCAGGAACTCAATAGGCATTTGGAGGAGCTACATGCTAAGGGTTTCATCCGACCCAGTACTTCTCATTGGGGTTTTCCTGTCCTGTTTGCAAAGAAGGAACATGGTACCCTTCGGCTTTGTGTGGATTATCGGAAGCTAAACCAGTTGGCGATCAAGAATTGATATCCTCTGCTGAGGATCAATGACCTTTTCGATCATCTTCGAGGAGCCCAGGTGTTCTCGAAGATCGACATGAGGTCCGGTTATCATCAGTTTCATGTTAGACCATCAGATATCCCTCTGATAGCCTTGAGGAGCAGATATGGTCTATACGTGTATACAATGATGTCGTTCGGTCTTCGGAATGCACCTGCAGTTTTCAGGGCCCTGATGAACCGAGTGTTCCATCCTTACATGGACTCCTTCAACGTGGTCTTCGTGGATGATATCTTGGTGTACTCTCACACTCTACATGACCATGCCACACATCTTGAGATCATTCTATGTACACTGAGAGAGCATTAGATTTATGATAAGCTCTCCAAGTGCCACTTCTGGATGGATCAGATTCACTTCTTGGGTCACGTCATCTTAGAGGCAGGAGTATCTGTGGACCCAGAGAAAGTCAGAGCTATAGTATCCTGGGAGCATCTAAATAACGTTTTTGAGGTACATATCTTCGTAGGGCTGGATGGATACTACAAACGCTTCATTCAGGACTTTTCTCTTTTAGAAGATCCCTTGACAGGTCTGACCAAGAAGGGGTTGAAGTTCATATGGTCAGATTTTTGTGATTCAGCCTTTCAGGAGCTGAAAGGGAGGTTGACGTCAGCACCATTACTAGTCTTGCCAGAGCCAGGAAGAAGCCACACTGTTTATTGTGATTCTTCAGGTATCGGGCTGGGAGTTTTGCTTATGCAGGGAGATGGAGTCATTGTGTATGGGTCTCGGCAGTTGAGGCCACATGAAAGGAACTACTGTACGCACGATCTGTAGTTGACAGCTATTGTTAATGCCTTGTGCTGATGGAGACACTATCTTCTGGGAGAGCACATTGTGTTCTTCACTAACCACAAGAGTCTCAAGTATATCTTCACTCAGTGAGATCTGAAACTGAGGCAGCGTAGGTGGGTTGCGTATCTACTGTCTTTTGACTTTGAGCATCCCTATATGCCGGGAAAGGGCAATGTCGTGGAAGACACGTTGAGTAGGAGGACTCGGATTCAGGCAGTTTAGGAGGCCAGTAGTGAGTGGCAGCTGATGGCTCTATTCTTTGAGATGCATCAGGAGGTGCACGAGAGACGGGGACAGACTTTTCTTTCTTTTTTGTATGTTACCTCCATGCTAATTGATCGGGTACATATGAGGAAACTATCAGACTCAAAAGGCTTTGTCCTGCAGGAGAGTGTGTCAAGAGAGGACCCCCTTCCTGAATGGAAAGTGGGAAAAGATGAGATCTTGCATTTCCAGGGCTGCGTATGGGTGCCAACAGACATACGCGATGAGCTGATGCGTGATTTACATTCCTCTGATTGGGCAGTTCATCCTGGCGTCACCAAGATATATCGGGACCTTCATCACCAATACTGGTGGCCAGGTATAAAGAAGGATGTTGCTGGTTTTTTCATGACATGTTCTACTTGTCAGCAGGTGAAAGCAGAGCATCAGTGACTAGCCGGGCTTTTACAGCAGTTACCCATTCCGGGGAGGAAATGGAACGATGTTGCGATGGACTTCGTGACCGGGTTTCTGAGATCGCCTTGAGGAAATGATGTTGTTTGGGTTGTCATCTATAGGCTTACGAAGGTTGCTCACTTCTTTCTAATCAGGGAGACCTTCAGTGTAGATGATTAGGGACGACATTATATCCGAGAGATCATTTGTCTACATGGAGTTCAGAGCTCTATTGTTTCAGACAGGGATGTGTGTTTTACCTCTCGGTTTTCGTAGGGACTTCAGAGGGCCTTGGGTATACAGGTACATTTCAGTACATCATACCATCCCCAGACTGATGGCCAGTCCGAGCGCACTATCCAGGTGCATAAGGATATGCTCCGAGATTTCATCCTTAAATTTGGCGGTTCATGGGAGAAGTATATTCCTCTGGTGGAGTTTGCCTACAACAATAGTTTCCAGGCGACCATTCAGATGGCACCGTACGAGGATTTGTACGGTAGGTCATGCCGATCACCCTTATTCTAGCTGGAGGGAGGAGGGGCAGCATTCCTGTGACCTCATCTTGATCAGGAGACTTCAGAGCAGATAGAGGTGATTCGGAAGAGGATGGATACAGAACAGTCTCGACAGAAGTCTTATGCTGATCAGTGGAGATGACCTCTGGAGTTCGAGGTCGGTGATTAGGTTTTCCTGCATGTCACACCAAGGTTGGGAAACAAGAGTATTCAGAGACAGGGTAAGCTATCACCGCGGTACGTCGGGCCGTTTGAGGTCTTGGAGAGAGTTGGGTCGGTCGCCTATCGGTTGCAGCTACCTCAGAGGTATCGAGCAATGCACGACGTCTTCCACGTCTCTCATCTCCGACGTTACTTTTCAGACCCATCTCACATCTTTCATCCTGAGGAAGTCGAGCTTGAAGCGGATGCGTCATTCGAGGAGCATCCAATCTGGATTGTCGATTGTAGTACGAAGGTTCTCCGCGGGCGGTCTTCTCCACTGGTACGAGAGCTATGGCAGCACGAGCGAGTACATGACGAGACCTGGGAGAGGGAGGCTGATGTACGATCATAGTGGCTGGAGCTATTCAGGGTTTCTTCTTCTCCACCTCGTTAGGGAAATTCGGGGACAAATTTCTTTAAAGGGGGAAGTTTTTAAGGACCCGGATCTTTATTCAGGTATGTTTTCCCTTTTTCTGGAGTTTTTATGGAAAACAAATTTTCTAGAAATTTTCAAAGTACACACAGTGTACTTTCTGAGTACACTCCGTGTACTCTATTCCGGCTCGAAGCCGTGTGCTGGCCGTGTCCGGGCCACACACACAGTGTGTAAGGATGAGGTAGAGGACGGTTAATTCTGAGTAAGAAAAAATTGAAGTACACAATGTGTACTCAAGAAGTACACGCCGTGTACTTTCATTTTTTTTTCATTAAACGGACCGGGGTCACGTCTAACCCCCAAAACCATCTTTTTCTCTAGATTTCGTCCGTCCGAGAGCGACCGTACGACCGGATCTTCGACGGGCTCCCGCCTCACCATCCGTTCTCCGATTCGAGCACGGTCGATTGCGTTGGAATCACAGCGGTGAGTTCTTTCTTCTTCTTTAGCCTCGTTTCATGATTCCTTTTCATTTTCATGTTGTTGTGGGATGAACGTTTTGTGCGTTTTCTCTGATCTACGTTGTTCTATGAGGGATCTATCATCATGGTTCACATATATTGAACTCCTCGGATCAAGGTAGGAGTTTTTTGCCTTTCTGTAGAAAGTTTATTAATATTATGTACAAATTCCACCGATACCTATGAGCAGGGTATTGCGTGTTTCTTGTTTTTCCGATACTCATTGCATAATTTCCTCATTTTCTTTAATAGAGGTTATTTCTTGTGAGTAGGGTAATTTATTTTGTGCTCATATTGCTTTTCCATGCTTGTTTTTCCTGTTGGGCGTTTTTCCAGTTTCCATGCCTAGTTGTAGGATAGCGGAACTATTGTTTTTTTATTTCTGTTGAGTCGTAGAATGATAGCCAAGTAGTTCTTGAGGTTTACTTGGATGATATACACGCACTGAGAATGTTTAGTTATACTCAAGACTGTGAGAACCTAGAGTAGTAGACTAAAGGGAGATTTGACGGAAGGGCTTCTCCAGGGTGTCTTTTAATTACGATGCGAGACTATAGGAGGAATTGAGGTTCAGTGCTTCCCTAGAGAGTCTGTAGATCCTCGACGTGGGCCACATGGGGAATTGACGTTGAGTGCTTCCCTAGAGAGCCTTTAGAACGATACGAGACTATATGGGGAATTGACGGTGAGTGCTTCCTTAGAGAGTTTGCTTAATTACATAGCTGAACCAGAGGGGTGAGACTATGTGTGCCTCCCATAGGGTTTCTAGTACTATAGGTTGAACCATAGGGGTTAGGCTATGAGAGCTACCTAGAAGGTTACCTATTTTCTTCTTGTTGTTGACTGCTTACTTGTGTGCTTTACTTGTTAGAACTGTGGATTTTAGCTTCTTGTGCTTTCCTATTTACTGCTTCTTGTTTATTTACTGCCATGTATTCATTTGACTGTAAGGCACAAATCATTTGGTGATTTCCTACTGGGAATGTATCTCACACCCTGTTTGGTCCATGCTTTTGGGCCCATGCAGACTCTGTTGCTACAGGTATAGACAAGGGAAAGATCCCTACTACTTCAGGATATAGATTGCACCAGGATCTGGGGAGCAGGGGACTGAGCCGTGGCTCGTGATGCTGAGGAGCATACTTTTTTTCCTTTTCACTTGGTTTCAGTTGTATTTCAGTACGCTGTTGTGTTTGCTATTTTCCATAGGTACTTGTACCTGCTGCATCATTGTCATCATAGTTATATATCTACATTGCTTCCGCTATTTGGTTTCTATTGTTATGCATGTTGTTTACTGCCTCCGTTGTTAATTAATATTTTCTTACCTTGTATACCTTACCGAATGAGGGCATAGTTTCCCCACTGACTCACCAAAGATCTCATTGCTAGTCGGCAGCCTCTAGCATTCGGGGAAACGCGCTTGTGGTCATGTGGTGAACCGAGTACGGGGCACCAGTGGAGGGGCTCTGGACTCTGGTCGTTACAATTTTAATATCAATAAAATGATATTGTTGCTCGTGCATACGAACGGATTTCCATTTCCACGAATGCGATGAGATTCATTTCCCCAATCTATCAATTCAAGACTAATGTTCATTTGATAATTAAAAATAATGTTTAATGAATTGATATCATTCTAAATACGAATATGATACATCCTATCCATAACAAACATTACTTACAAAACAATTAATATAAAGGAAAACGAATCAGTTGACACCCGAAATGATGATAATACTAAAATATTATTAACAAATCAATATTAAAAGATCTTATATGATATCATAATAAAGTACATGGTCCTTGTATGATTTAATAACAATTATTTCACCATTATATAGGAGGTTAACCTACCATCGACCATGGAAAAGTACAAGTTAGGGTTTAATTTTACAATATATTTATTATTCGAGGTTGTTTATTCGTAATTATCTAATGGGACTTCATTATCATCTAAATCGATGATTCTTATAATGTATTTCAAAATATTTTTACTATTTCCTATACTATGGGTAAAATTTGTTTATACCATTCTTTTAAATTTACAAGATGTTTATAAAGATATCCTTCCATTTTTTTCCAAACAAGGTACTTTACGATAATTTCGTCAATATTAAGGAAAGATTGTTTTTTAACATATACAGCGTGTGCGTGTATTTATTTCGTTATCACATCGTCGAATCGTCCCTTAATAGCTTATAAGAATATTTCTAAAATAAATTTTTACTTTCAAATATTTTTCATTTCATCTATGTCAACATCCTTTGATGGGTTTTTAAACTTGTATGATGTTAATTTATTATGATACAAATCTTCCAAATTGTATTGAAGGTTTTATGATATGATTTGACTGTAGATGTGTTATTTTTAAACCTTTCATGGTTCATGGATAATTTATTGACATTTCGTAGGGTAGTTGTAATATGAATGTTTATGTTATGTTTAATCATTTTTATATTAGGAATTCATTGGACTTAGTAAGTGACATGTGGAGCCTGATATAGCTCATCGATTCATCTGTAGGTCTCATGGAATAATCTAGTGTATTGGAACAAGGCCTTGACAAAATCTTATTTTTAGTCTTGGCACAATACCTTGACTATGCGGTTATAAAGTCTGGCATTACGCATTCCATCGTTATGAAAGTCGCTATTGATATTTCATGTGATTATTCAACGAGTAGAATATAAATGTGAGTATGTAAATAGAGTTATTTTGATTTATATTTTCCATATTATGACGATGTTTATGTTTAAATGGATTTTGTTTTAGTTTTATACATTGCCTTAAATGTTTATTCTTATTTATTTATGTTTCCACTATATTATTATCCTTACTGAGCATCTGATCTCACCCCTTTCTATATTTTATTATTCTCAGGATGCGAAGAAGTATATTATGACTGACCTATAGGGATAGTCTATTGGAACTGAGTGTGGTCTATAGAAACAATGTTGTTGTAGATTTTCATTTTATGGTGTAATGAAAACCTTATGAATATATCTAGTACTTCCAAGGATAATAAACTAATTAGTCATTTGATAATTTATCTTTTGTTATCATGACATTGATATGTAATAATGCACCGACTCTAGGTAACCAGAGTGAGGGTGTTACAGTAGGTATCTTAGGAAGTTTAGTATAAACCAGGGAAACTAGATTTAGAAAAACTGTGATTAGAGCATGTTACCCTAAGATAGTCTTTGAGGATTAGTATAGAAGAAAATCATAGAATTTTTGAAATGTAGAGATTTTGTGTATTTTATGAGTAATACATCCCTATATGGATACTACTAGGTAATTGAGGCTCCAGAACAGATGTACTTATGAGTGAGAACTACGAAAGTGAGTTTCTGGATTGTCCCAGTGTATCCTGGTACACGACAATGGGTCTTGCTGCACTCTTGGTTACAAAACACCTGGGGGATATGCTATGGAAAACAAACATTTTCATTACAAACCATTATGAAGGATTTATGAGTATGTACCTTTTCAAATAAAACATTTTTTATGATTATGGAGTATATCCATAAACTGATAAATTTATGTTATGTTTGTTATAATTTTGGAATTATGTATT
This sequence comes from Viscum album, assembly GCA_963277665.1. Taxonomy (NCBI): domain Eukaryota; kingdom Viridiplantae; phylum Streptophyta; class Magnoliopsida; order Santalales; family Viscaceae; genus Viscum; species Viscum album. The sequence continues at coordinate 1,532,711,565 of OY728151.1, forward strand.
GCGATTCCTAAAATAATATAGTGTATTACATTGTTTTAGAAATGGATACAAGTAGAAAGAATGGAAACAATATTAATACACGTACTCTATGTAGGGATTGCCTTCTTGCTCAGGTAAAATATAGTGGAGATGGTTATACAATTGGTTCTGATCTGCTTATCACTATATTGGGGCAACTCATTCAGGTTATGAATAATAACCTTACCCGTATGGAGGACCCTAATATGTAGTGTGGAAGATAAATGTTATATCACTTCATGAGGCAACAATAATCAACATTCAATGGGGGTACAAATCCATTTGTATATGGGAAATGGATAAATTCCTTAGGGAAACAATTCCACTCCTTTGGGAGTGGTGAAGTGTAAAAAGGTTTTGTGGCAGTTGATCGCCTCCCTGGAGATGTTGATCAATATAGGACATTTATTCAAAACACAACAGAAGATTATGAGGTATTAAATATGGAATAGAGGTATTTTAAATATATTTTCTTAGAAAAATACGTTCCTCATGACCATTGAGAGGATATCAATTGACAATTTCTGTGACTGATGCAAATGGAGGATGAGAATGACACAAAGTATGAAGATAATAATACATTGTGAGGGAGGTATGCTAAAAATTATATATGTAACAAAATAAGTATTATTGATCATTTATTTGATGGTTTAAAACCATTTCTCCATCAATCATTAGTCTCAAAATCCTTATCATCATACGAAGAGATTGTCTCATGTGCTATAATGAAAGAAAAGGAATTCTCTAAGTCTTGCGACTTTAAAGAAAAGAAAGAGAAGAAGATATGTGTTGAAAACCCTAGAAATTGAAATATGGGGAAGAAGGGAAAAATTTAATATTCATTATGTACCAAATGTGGGATGATACACAATGGAACGTGTCTAAATGGAATGGGAGTATGTTACTAGTGTGTTGAAAAAGGCCACCAAGTTCATCATTGTGTGGGGAAGAAAGTGGGTTTCAATGTTTAATTATACAATTTTAGAGAAAGTGGGAATTATGAAAATGAATTTCCTAAGCATCAGGGGAACTTACCTCAGAAAATTCCATTGGATGAAGGAAAATATTATACTTTCACTACTGCTGAGGTTGAAGCTCCGAAAGACATAATGGCAGTTTATTTAGTGGTTTCTTCATGTTTAGACAACGATTTATTTGATTCTGGATCATCGCATTGTATTATATCTTACGAGGTTTCTAGGAAAATTATATATTTCCAATTTGATTTAACAAGGGAATTGTCAACGAAAACAATTAAGGGAAGTATCATTGGAAATAAGTTTTCTGAATTAGTCTCCATTAAGGAATATAAACGTTATTTATCTGCTGATCTCATCGTCATACCCAAGATATAATTTCATATAATCCTCCTCATGGATTGGCTTTCAAAACATGATTCAAATATTTATTGTAAGAATATGGAGGTTACAATTTTTTATATTAAAGATAAAGAAAACCTTATTTTTAGAGCACAAATGTCACCACCTAATTCTTATCTTGATCAACCCCCAGAAGCTCAACTAAATTAAATTATTGGGGAGGAAGAGAATGGAATAACTGTGGGTGAGGAATGGAATGTTAAAATCAATGATGTACCTATTTTGTAAGAATATATTGATGCATTTCCATAGGATTTACCTGGACATCCTCCAGAATGATAAATTGTGTTTTCCATTGACGTAATTCTTGGTTGAAGGCCCATATCAAATACCTTTTATTGAATGGCTACTATGGAATTAGCTGATCTAATGAAACAACTGGAGAAGTGGAGTAATAAATTATTTATTCTCCCTAGTGTTACTCCATGGAGATCCCATGTAATTTTTTTTAAGAGGAAATATGGATCTATGAGGTTGTGCATTGAGAACCTAGAGATCAGTTCTATAACAATAAAGAACAATTATCTCCTACCTCTCATTGATGATTTATTCGACCAACGTCATGGATATAAGTATTTTTTATTGATTAAGCTTCGATCTGGATATGAGCAGTTGTGTGTGAAGTAGGCAGACATTCTAATGAGAGTATTTCAATCCAGGTATGGGAATTGCGAATTTACAGTAATGCCTTTTGGATTGACTAATTTACTCTATCTCTTCATGGATATAATTAATATAGTTTCAAGGAATATCATGATGACATTTTAGTGGTATTTATTCATAATATTTTTCTATACTCCAATATATATGAACACCAATAAAATCAATTGTGAATTATTCTAAGGAATTTTAGAAGACATGAATTATATGGGAAGTTTAGAAAGTGTGAATTCCAGCTTCAAGAGATTCCTTTTCTATGACATATTATCTCTAAGGGTGGAATATCTATTGATCCATCAAATAAAATATCAATCCAATAATGGCCAGAACCAATGAGTATAACTGAGGTACACAGTTTTATTGGTTTAGAAGGTTATTATTGGCATTTCGTCCTGAATTTTTCCCGATTGGCTAACCCATTAACGAAGCTCACATGTAAAAGGGTTAAATTTGTTTGAAAAGAAGAGTGTGAAAAATGATTTTACGATTTGAAGATAATATTAGTCAATGATCCTATATTGAATCTACCATCGGGGAATGATGGGTTTGTTATTTATAGTGATGCTTCAAATAAAGGACATGGTTGTGTCCTAATTCAGAATGATAGGGTAATTGATTATTCATTGTGATAGCTAAAAATTCATGAGCACAACTATCATACTCATGATATTTAGTTTGTAGCTGTATTATTTTCTTTAATGATATGGAGAAATTATCAAATGGTGAAAAATGTGAGATATATACCGATCACAAGAGTTTGAAGTATATTTTCTCATAGAAATAACTCAACAAGAGGCAAAGGAGATGTCTTAAACTACTCATTGATAATGATTTCACCATACACTACCACCCAGGGATAGAAAATAAGGTGGGTGATGCTTTGAGAAGAAACGATTATAGAGGTTTGAACCAGATGAGAGTTAAAAAGGAACCTATATATAAGGATCTAAAAATATTGGATATAGTGATAGTCATGGAAGGTGAATCACCAAAACCTTTTCAAATTTGTTTTAATCCATCATTACTAGAATGGAAAACGTGTTCTAAGACCAATGATGAAGTGTTTCAAAAGAATATTAATGTTGTGAATGATGGGAGATTGAGTGTATTTGTGTATGAAGATGTAATTTTAAAATTCGGTAAGAGACTTTGTGTTCCTAATATTCCTGATCTAAAAATGGAAGTATTGGAAGACTCCCATAGTTCCAATTTCTCTATACACCCTTGTAGAACCAATATATATAGATATTTGAAGGAACATTTTTGGGGGGACAAATTAAGAGGGATATTTCTGATTTTGTGTCACGATGTATAGTTTGTCAATAAGTGAAATTTGGAAGGCTACGGGCTAGAGGAGTCATGAAATGTCTTACCATACCTGAGTGGAAATGGGATAATATTAAGATGGACTTTGTCATGGGACATCAAAATACTCCTAGAAGCAACCATGCTATATGGGACATTTTTGATCATCTTACCAAGTCTGTACATTTTCATCCTATAAGCGAATATTTACCACTTGAATGTCTATCAAGAATATATATTAATCATGTTGTAAGAATTCATGGAGTTCCCCTATCGATTGTTTCTGATCATGATCCTGATTTTACTTCAAGATTCTAGAAAATTATTTAGAAATACCTGGATACTGAACTTAATTTGAGAATTGCCTACCACCCTCAAACTGATAGACAATCAAAACGAACTACTCAAACCATAGAATACATGTTGTGATCTTGCTCACATGACATTCGAGGTATGTGGGATAAATATTTACCTAAGGTAGAATTGTCCTATAATAATATCTTTCATTCATGTATTCAGATGTAACCATATGAAGCGTTATATGGAAAGAGATGTTGCACACCAACTTGTCGAGATGATGTTGGTGAAACAAACTCGTAGGCCTAGAACTTGTTCGGGAAACAATGGAAAAGGTGAAGGTAATCCAAACCCACAACAAATCAGCTCTAGGTAGGAAGAAGAGCTATTCCGATAACCGAAGGATGGGTTTGTAATTTCAGGTTGGAGCTCATTTTTTCTAGAAGTTATATCTATAGAAGGGTTTTATATGTTTCTGTAAGAAAGCAAAATTAAGTCCCAGGTACATCGTACCATTCAAATTTCTAGAAAAAATTGGGGATGTTTCTTACCTTTTGAAAACTCCTCAATGTATCTTCAATGCTCAGGATATATCCCACGTACCATTGTTGAGAAAATAAATTCCCAACCCAATGCATGTACTCAACTATGTGGAATTAGAACTAGATCTGAATATGTCTTATTGTGAAGAGCCTGTCAAATTTCTTGATAGAAGAGAAAAAGTGTTGAGAAACCAGACCACTCATATTGTAAAATTTATATGGAGAAACCATAAGATGGAAGAGGAAATGTGGGAACTCGAGAAACTTATGATGAAGAACCACCCATGAATTTTTATGCAGTAATATTATAGAAATTTCGAGGATTTTATTTTTTGATGGAAGGGATAATGTATCACACTAAGATTCTATGATACGTTTCCGTTTGAATAATGCAATAGCTTACATTGTACACAACTTCAAGACTCGAACACACCATGACCAATCAAACAAGACATTATGAATAGTAATGCCCACTTTTTTGTAATTATATAAATTTAATTTTTCAAAATGGACTTCATTTTTGGAATCTGAATACCGAAATTAGCTAACGGTATAATTTTGCAATTTTTTCTAAAAACATTCAATTTTTTATGACTAGTGAAAAGCACTGAGTTATAGTTTAAAACTGAATTTTTATTTAAATAATTATTTATTTTATTTAAATTTATTTTTTGGAAAAATAGATACATAATACCTATAAAATTTCAATTGAATTCATTGGAATCAGATTATATTAATTTTAGATATATAAATATTTTATTGATGTTTTTACCATCTTTTACCCACCTCCAAGGAGCATTTCTAAATTTACATATAACTTAATTTTACAGCTTTGGTAAGTTGAATTTTGAAAATCTACGAGGCATAGTTTATATCTGTAACACAACTAGAAAATGAGGCTACAATCATGGACCTATAGACACAGTTTTAAAACAGTGGCGATAGGCCATTTTTCGTGGCCTATGGCCACGGTTTTCAAAAATGTGGAGATGTGCCATTGAAATAGACATAGTTTTGAAACTGTGTCTATAGGCGAGTTTTTTCAATGGCCTATACCATGGTTTTTCAAAATCGTCTCAATAGGGTTCTCGTGCTTCCGCTGTAAAAAATTTTCACGCCAAAAAATTTGTGGGAAGACCTACCACCACAGTTTTTGGGATATCCCCACCATTTATATATATATATATATATCATAATATATATCTAAATACCTGAAATATCGCATGGTGTAGTTGTAGGTATGCTGGTTCATAGAGCAAGGGTGCGGGGATCGAATCACCCTGGGCACAATTGTTATTTAGGATATTTCCATGCTTTACCATGGCTATATCCATGGATCAAACTGTGGCTATAGGTCAATTGCCACAGTGAAAATTTTTAACACCTATTTCCATGGTTAAAACTGTGGAAATATGATGTGACCTACTACCATGGTGATAGCGGCCACGGTTGCCCAAAAATGTGGTCGTAGCCTAGGGCCATGGTTTTGGGGCCTATTTCCACGGTTTTAAACCATGGAAATAAGTGTTTTTTACGTTTTTTAAGTAAAATGTGGTTAAATAATATGGAAATAATTTTTGTTGAATAGTTACTTTTGACTTTTATTTAGTACGATTAAATGTAAATAGGGTAATCAAAGGTAAAAATGATATTATAATTACCCTAACACATCTTCTAATTCTATTGGATATGTGTTATTCGACAAACATATCCTTGGGAATAAAATATGATCATGTAGGTCCACTTGGATTAGATTAGGAAATTTATTATTTTTTAATTCAAAGAAGAGTTTAATGTATTGAATTCAAGTTTTCATAACTAAAACATTTTAATATAGGGTTACACCCAATAAAAATTCGACTATAAATATTAATTTGAAAGATAAAAATATTTCTTATATAATAGTATTTTATTTATAATTTTTATACATTAAATAATTTAATTTATTTATTACACAATGATGATGCAGTAATTACCTTATTAATAAAACAATAAAACAAATGATATTATAAATAACCAAATAAATGCAATATGAGACTTTTTATGAATTCCAATAATTTTTTAGTTTAATATGACTTGTTTATGTTGATTAAATCAATTTTTTTCGATGTAATATTTTTGTTATGAATTTATCAAAAACAAGATACCCAGTAGTGTCAAATTTGACATAAAAGAGTTTTTAATACAAATATTATATTATTAATTGATAAAATATTTCTAAAAATATAAGGTTATTCAAAATGACTTATATAATGATATATATATTAATAATGAACCACTTGGGGTTCTATTGGCTTTTTATTGTATGTTTATTAACCGTATAATATAAAAATACAAAGAGACATGGTAAATGTTAAACTAATTAACTAAGTGTTAAATCTAAAAGATAAGGTTAATATAGTGAGCCATACCTGACTAAAACCTACTATTTGAGTGGATTTTGACCCATTCCCACCTTTTCTTAGAAATAAATCAAATTGGATGCCATAGAAACCGAAAATTATTATATTATAAAATAATATTTCTAGCTTTTCCTAAAGTGACCTCACCTATCTTAAAAAGGGCTCTTCCCCTTCACTAAAATTCACACCATCGAAGACATTTGGATCAGACAAACCCTACCAAAATATCCTCTCAACTATGCTACCTTCATCCTAGAGACCTTAATTTAGTCAGAAATCCATCCTATGGAGCCCTTTTTTATCAAATCAAAAGAAGGAACCCGAAGAAGAGGTAAATATCTCACCACCTCATTCAAGTTTTTTCATATTCTACTTATTCATTATTTTTTGTTTCCATTATAAAATAAAACCTCCGATATCTTCTATATAATTTGATTTTGTTGTTAAAATGGTACACCCACATTCATTATGTTATCAATCCAATGAATAACATGTCACCATACGTGCGTACGTACAACTTACTATCTTCACATTGTGGTGTAGTTTTTTTTCAATACATTATTATTTGGATGGGAATAATAAGGATGTATAATAAATATAAATAATATATATAACATGTTAATGATTATTTTTATATGATATATCATCCATTTTATTATGATATTAATATCAAAAGAATAATATTGTCTCTCATGCGTACATACAGATTACCATCTCGATGAACACGATAAGATTCACTTCCCCATCGTATCCATTAAAGACTAATTTTCATTTGATGATTAAATATAATGTTTAAATACATATATCATTCTAAATATTAATATGATACATCCTATCCATAACAAAAATTTACTTACGTAACAGAGCATATAAATAAAAACAAATCATTTAACACCCGAAACTACGATAATAATAAAATATTATTTAAAAGAAATATTAAAAGATCGTCTATAATATCATATTAATGTATATGGTACTTGTATATTTATTAAAAATTATTTAAGCATTATACAAAAGTTTAACCTACCCCTAAACAAGGAATAGTACAAGGTAAGGTCTAATTTCTCAATCTCTTAATTATACGAGGTTGTTTATAAGTCATTATCTATTGGGACCTCTTTATCATCCACATCCATGTTTCTTAAAATTTATTTCATATTTTTTTTCCTATTTCTAAGACTATGGGTAAAGTCATTTATACCCTTTTTTTACTTTTATTAGATGTTTATAAAGGAATATTTTTGTTATTTTCCAAACATGGTACTTTACAACCTTTTCGACATAATTAAGGAACAAATATTTTTTAAACTTATATGGCAGGTACGCCTATTTTCCGCCTTTATAAAATCGTTGAAACTTACCTTACATGTTTATAAGAATATTTCAAAATAAATCTTTTCTTTCAAATAGTTTTCATTTCATCTATGTCATCATCTTTTAATGGATATTTATACTTGTTTGAAGTGTATTTATTATGATACAAGTCTTCCATATTGAATTGAAGGTTTTGTTATATGTTTTGACTGTGGATGTGTTTTTTTATCATTCATGGTTCATCGATAATATATTGACATTTCTTATTCTAGTTTCATTAAGAATGGTTATGTTATGTTTAGTCCTTATCATATAAGTAATGTATTGGACATATTAAGTGATAGGTGGAGCCCGATATAGTTCCTTGATGCATCAGTAGGTCTCATGAGAGAAACTAGAGTCTTGGAACAAAGGCTTGAAAAAATATTATTTTTATTCTTCGAAAAATGCCTTGAATATGTGGTTATGATGTTTGGAATTATGCATTCCATCATTTTGAATGCTGATATTGATATAGAATGTTATTATTCGACTAGTAGAATATCCATATGAGTATGTAAATAGAATTACTTTGATTTATATTTTCCATATTATGATGAAGTTTATGTTTAAAAGGATTTTTTTTAATTTAATTCATTTCCTTTAATGTTTTTGCTTATTTATAATGTTTTTTGCTATATTGTTATCCTTACTAAGCATTTGAGCTCACCCCATTCTATGTAGTATTTTTCGCAGGATGCGAAGAAGTATATTATGACTGACCTACAGGGATAGTCTATGGGATCATAGTGTGGACTATGGAAACAATGTTTTTGTAGATTTTCACTTTATAATGTATTGTAAACCTTTTGAATGTATCTAGTACATCTGAGGGTACTAAAATCATTGGTCTTTCAAGACATTATCTTTTGTGATCATTCTAATGATATGTAATAATGCACCTACTCTGGGTAAATAGAGTCTGGGCGTTACAAATATGATAACATACATTTACATCATTTAAAATATCTCAGAATTAAATGATGGAATTATTTATACTGAGAAATGGGATATAGTCCAATATTTTTTATATAAAATTGATTTGATGAATGATCAATGGTTTGGGTTTCCATGATGGAGATATAGTTGATTCAATGTAGGGGTGAGATATTTTTTTCATATGAACAATAGTGTATGACATATGGAGGGGTCGACACAAGTTTATATTGGTGATTTGTTACCCATTTTAACATCGTTAATTATGATTTCCTGGTGGATTGATAAATATAAAATGTTGTTATGATAACTTCTAATTATATGATGAAATACTGATGTTAGGAACTATAAGTGAATCATCAATTTTTTTTATAGAATGAGTTTTATAATAATTTTTTATATAAAACAATGGTTACCCATATAAAACAAACAAAATATTAGTGAATATATTAAAATGGTTATACAAATTTAAATATCTAATATTAAATTTATTTCAATTGAAAAAATTTAAAAGATGAAAATTTACTATTATCATGTCTTCCCAAAATCAATAATTACAATAATTAGTTTCACATTAAAATATGAGAGTCCTCTTATGTTTATAACAATATTTATGATATACCCCCTTAGAATCCAAAATTTTCCATTTTCAAAAAAATCAACATTAAATTTATTAATATGAACCCAGAGAGAATGAAATAACATTCCAAAAATTAATCCAAAATAGAATTAATTGTCCCATTCAAATTTTTAATTCATGTGAATGATGTATGATCCCATTAATGACAATTGTAAAAAAAATCCCCCCTTTAGCTCAATATAAATGGGATCCTAGAGGAGATAACTAATACTTCCATATATATTAATATAATACACCATATTTGAATTATTTCCTTCAAATCATGAACTAAAATAATTTCATGATACCCTGTCCTTGATAATTTCTCATTATTTATAATTAAAATATGATTTCATTCAAACATACTACAAGTTTCTTCTATTAAGCCCATTATGAAATGATCATCTACCACCGACTCCTCCATGGGGAGAAGATTCAATTCTATTTCATGTTCTTATAACCAATCATTTATTACATCACAAATATGGTTATCTAATTATCATTGAATGATCCAACTTTTAAATATATAAATTTTGAATCATAAATGTTCTGGTTGTATAGCGTCATTAATTTAAAACATTTATTATTATTTGAAAGGATTAAATATTCTATTAATCGTTTTGAAATATGTATTTCATAAAAAATATTTTAAATGGGATAAACACAATGAATAAAATAAACTATATTGAATAAGAAATCCACCCATTACATTAATAAAAAATAAAAGCACCAAATACACCAATAAATTAGATCATTGTGTGTATTTTTTCCTTACACTACTGTGAATAGAGAATCCATTCCCCCACCAAACATCAAAAAAACTATTTGGATTCCTCTTGTTTAAGACCAACATCTCCCAATAACATTGTCCAATCCTGATCTACCATGGGAGACATTACTTCAAAGAAGAACCACACTAAGAAGAGGAGTTAGAATATGCCCTCAGTTTGATGATGATACCACCAAGCATCAATAAGCCCATTATAAATATATCTATACTATATCTACATATTGAACTGAGGGAATAGAATGGATTGGGCCAAGCATAAATTCTAGTAGAGGAATGAATCAACTCTGGATTACAAAATAAGTTGGCCATGTAATGGATATCTATGGATGTCACATAAGGTTCATAATGTTTAATGAGGTGAATGATAGAGGCTCACATCTTGGTAATTGAGTAGGATTTGTAAAATGGAGTTTAGGTAACGTAAGAGTAGAATCATTGAGGGAGCCCATATAAGGGTGACGAAAAACATGCATGATGGTACACTGGAATAAAGATTTATTACTATATTGATGACTTAAAATTTTTAATTGGTTAATTATGGTCCCAAAAATGGAAAATGACAACTCGATGTAAAATGTACATTAATTTTTCATATCATGTGTATTTGGGAAATATCATCACAAATATATTAGTGATATTGGAAATTTATTTTCACAAAAAAATGGAGAAAAAGATCATGTTGTTACAAGTGTCCATCTACATTATTTGGGACACCTTAAGGACTAGATTATGACCACCTCAAAGCACAACATGAGGATGGAATTAATGTTTGATTTTGATTATCATATTATTTCTATTTTGATTCTGAATAATAATAGTAGTTCTAAACTATATATTAGTATCCTTAGAGAATGGAGGTATACTATAATTTTTTTATATTCTCAGAGATGGAAGAATACAATATCTCTGTCTTCTCATCCCATATTTATCAAACTATTTTTTTCTTCAAATGTGTAAATACATGTTTGATTGTTTTATATTAACACTTTGTGTGTGGATATAATCATAATTTAGAGATGATATTCTAACCCTTTATTACAATGTCTGGATGTGATGATCTTAAGTTCCTAGAGATCTATGCATCTTTCATATCATTATTACTATTCATTGATCATGGATAAAATGATTATGTGAGTGGTCAAGATAGAACAAGACTAGCCAAGGGAATTGTTCATTACACTGTACCCTTCATTATTTTACCATTATTTTCTTAGATCTCTCAGAAGAGTGTCTGGAAATGATTGTTTTACTGAATTTAAGATGAAGAAAAGTCTTCCAGAAATATATTCTTGACTATAGTAGGTTTATTGGTTCATGATATCACTTTTAAGAGAGTTTTAATGCACTAGATGAGATTGTGTGCATGTTTATTCAATGATCTATTTGAGTGATTTTTGACTATATTGATCGATAAATCACTGAATGACATTGAGTGATTACATAATCCAAATGATAATAATGATTGGAAGTTGAGGATTGGATTGAATTGGATCTAGCATTATTTTAAATATATTTATTCATTCTACATGTCATGTTTTCCAGTCAATATTTTCTTCTTCTTTTTCTGTCTATTTAATCCCTCATTTCCAACTGATTTAATGTTATTTTATCGCTTTTCATGCATTTTTTGACTTTATTTGAAACATATAAATGTCAAAAAAGGGTTCAAGGTAGACCACTAGTACATTTGACATTTTTTTCCAAAGATCACCCTATGAGTTATCCACGGCGATATATTTAGGGAACTATTAATTAACATGTTAATTTACTCATTCAAATTATGTTCTCATGAGTTTTTTCTATTATTATGGAAACAACATATATCTTAGTGGTTTCTCCACATTTTTTAATTTCCCAATACTAAAAAACTACCTTAGTGATGAAATAGTATTTTAATGTACAACTATAATTAACATAGATCATGTTTGGTAAACAATGGACATCCTAAAATCTTATAACTAAGAATAAGATGACTATACGTACTGGGAAACCCCTTCAAATAATTTTCAACATGATTCTAATATGGAATGTGAGGAATATCTGAAGCCAAAAAAAATTGAATATGAAGATCCCATTGTCCATGATGAAAGAAATAATTCAACATACTTAATGTCAATTTTAGGGTATATAATTGGTGCTATATGTATGAAATTGGACAATCTATATCAAAATTGGAAGATCAATTGATTTCTCTTTATTTTAGAAATATTTTTTATAAAATGAATTTGAATTATTTTCCCATGTCTTCACAGATTTTACTAGGTCATCAAACCATATATTATCCACTATATGGTAATAAAAAATAATTTTTTTACATTTTGAAGTGTCTAGATGTGGCTGACTAACTTACACCAATATATGACATTCTACTAGGGTCTTTGATCCCTCTTAAAGAAAAACCATCTAAACAAATTTTAAAATATTTCTCCATAATAGATAATTTTCTATTTTATTTTGATGTGGATATGACCATAGATCAAATAAATGTTCCATATACCTATGAATCAATCAAATAAATAGTTGATCATTACAATATCAGAATGTTATTTAATGGAATGATATATGTAACTCAGTCAGAATGCACTGAATTTTCAGTTAATGATGAAATTTAAATGTTGGGATATGATATTGATGAAGTAGAGGAATTCTAATTATTTATGACTATTAAATATGATTCTTATAAAAATTAAAAGAAAATTAATATTATATAATTAACCTAAATACAATTCACATCTATGTGTTGAAATCCAATACCCTAAACAATACATTTCTCATTATTAAGAATAGAGGATGTCCCCATTATTCTATTAACCACTCCATCACATAACAATAATAACATAAAAAATGTTTTAAACTGGTTTTACGATTTACAAGGGTTGCATTACCAATTCCAATCATTGAATAAATAAATAAGATATTTTGATGGTTCATAATGAAGAATCCTAAACCCGCATTATATTCGAGTTGATACAAGGATTGTCTAACTTTGGACAGTCTAAAGACAACACACTTTGAAGGTTTATATAATGATTAGCTTACATTTTTTCAATCTTAATTTTTTTAATTTCTTTATTTTAATGTTCAATGAATTTTTATCGATAATTAAAAGAAATTTCATCTATAAGAAATTTACTATTAAAAGGTACTATTTTAAAAAATTAAGAATCAGGGTAATTGTTTTCTAATTATATTGGATTTGAACTACAAGATGAATAATACATGTTAAAATCCTCTTAAACATAATATTTTTAGAATTACTCTTTTAATATCATAATTTAATGTTTCTATTTTATTTGTTGAAATTTATATGACCATGAATATATAATTCACGGATCATTAAAAAAAGATAACTGAGGGTATCCTAAATGAACTCCAATTTTTAAAAGAATATAAACTAGGGTAATATAACATTTATTTATACTCATATATATTTCATCATACTAGGAATTTAATGTGGGGGAATACACTTTATTGTATTATGTTAAATTATTAATATTATATTAATATATATGTATATAGATGATATGGATCTAGATTGCTAAAAATCAATTTGAATGAATTTTTTGACCTGGATAACACCAATAAAGATTCATTTGGATTAATAATGATACATATTTGTGATTAAAGATTTACCATTCTCCAATTTTAGTTCAGTTTAAAAATATTTTTTCTAATCTTCCATTACAATCTAATCATATCAGAGAAAAACAAATGGCTTTAAAGCTTGCAGTGAATATGTTGAAGAATTTTTTTAATCATTCCTTTAACCCCTCTTGTTATCTATGAACTACATAATTAAAATTTACATATAAATAAAAATTATCTCCCACCATTAGATTCAACACTAATAATAATGTTGGGTTTTCATTGTGATAAAAACAATATTTTTTTATTTGAGACACTGATTGAATTATTTATTCATAATAAAATTATAATTTATTTCCAATGATCCAACTTGGGGTAAAATATCATTCTATATTTCATGTATTTTATTGAGTCAGTAGTAATAATTTTCATGATTTCGTAGTGATGTTGTTCACTATTTTTATGGAATAAATCTATGATAAATAAAATGAAAATGTTATATGTTATATTTTATTGGAATTTGAGTCATAATGGAATGAAAATTAATATTTTCACCCAAATAATGTGACATAGTCTTGGGGAAATTTATAAATTATGGGATCCAACTCAATAGATTTTAATCAGGAGTGAAATGTGAAATTGGGATCACATGGTAAGTCATTGAGATAAGGGAATTTAGTGTGTAACATAAATATATATAATGTAAAAATTAAAAATGATTTTCTCACATTCTATGCCATAAATTCATGGTATGTAAAAATAATAAATCATCAAAATAATAAATAATGAATTCATTTTGGTGTGGGGAATATTGAACCCATAGGCAGAATATAGAAATTAATTTTTAAATAGACCCATTTAAGTTTCATAAATGACATGTTTAATTTTTTTTATTAATGTTCCTTAGATAGAGTGAAAAATGGTGGTACTTATTTTTATACATTTAATTGACAATAATATCTCTAGGATGCACTCAATGAATTATATTTTGATATTTTGTCAAACTAGTGAATTTTGTTGAAATTACATTAAATGAGAAAAAATATTTGTCAATAGAAAATACTTGGACTAATTTAATTTTATCAGGTTTTCTATCATTATTAGAATAAAAATTTTCTATACTCATGTCATTGAAACTATATAAAAAATGTGTTCCTTGATATTTTAATTAATTAACTATGGAGTATTTTGATGTGGCATTTATTTGACTATATTTTATCACATCAATGTTCCTGATTTTTGAGGTTTATTAATTTAAAAATATGATTTTATGAAATTATTGAAAATTTTTCTTATCATTATGTAATATTAATTTCATTGAAAATCATATTAATATTTTACTTTTTTCTTTATGTTTATGTATTTTTATTTATATATATATATATATTAGTTTAGTATTAATTTTTTTTATTTTAGTTATGTTTTCTATCTGATTCTCTATTTGTTAAATAATAATTCTTCCATAATTTGATTCATTTAATTTAATATATATATTATTGTAAATACAATATATGAAAATGTGATTCCTTTTTTTGATAATGAGTTTGTTATTTGAAAATTTTATTTCATAAAATTCTCAATTCATTGTTGGCTTAAGGATCCTTAGGAAAATAAAAAATAAAATATTCTCTATCATGAATGGTCATGCTGCAACATCAATGATCGAAAGTAAAATATTTTAAGACACATCATAATTGAATTTTGTTCTACCTCATGAATAATATGTAATCATTTATAGAAAAGACTTGTAACTGAATTAATCTAGAAGGGACTATGCCCTCATAGACACATTATTATAAGTGGGAATTTCGTTGTGACTACATTGATAAAAAACCATGTTAATGCAAGTTCAAATACTAATTGACCATTGGATAATTAAAAACATACAATGATGGAAATTTATACATTCTATCAATTCAAATTAATCATGAAATTGAATTTTTCCACAATAAAAAATATATAGCCCTTTTATAAAAGACTTGAAGTTAAAAAATAATGGGAATAATTCTAGGGTCCAATGGATGAGGCCGATTCAAGACCCAAAGATGATGTTTCTAAAACTAATCTTTCCCAATTCACCACCATGTTCTCGAGAACTAATATCAATTCTATGTTTGATCTTATGATGAAACATTGGATACAATTATGAAAACTGATGCTTGAAATTAATGATGGGGTTTACATGAATGATAAAACTAAAAATTGTTAAACATGAAATTAACCAGATTAATGAATAGATCATGAATTCATAAAAGATAAAAATTAGATCCATTAAATTAAGAGTATTATGTATGTTTAATCACATAGGTAGTGGTTTATCCCTCACTGCTCTAAAAAAATCATTTGATGTGGATTTTTGAAAAAAAACATCAACCAAACTCACAGTTGAATCATGATCTACTATGGGAGACCCTAACCCCATGATTAAACATAACAATATGAGGAATTTAATTTTACCATTATTGTATAATAACATGTTTTTAAAAGGAATCACTATGTTCAATTGAGTACATGATATGATAACTCGATCTTAAATGACCAGATATATATTATTTTTTAAATGTTATCGTTATACCCTATCCATTAGAAGTATGGGTATGAGAATGATTAAATGAATTATGAAAATATGATTTAAAAAAGAATATATAATTAATTATTTTATAAAAATTAATTATAAATGAATATAAACCCCTGTTTGAAATAAAAGGAAATGTTTTTCTGGAAAAAACACTTAAATGTTCACAATTGTGTTTTATACAAATAAACTATTAAATAATTAATTTTGGGTTATAATAAAAATAATATATATATATATATATATTTAATATAATGTTTAAAATTTATCTTATTTATTTTCTAGACAAGATATAAGAACAAATCTAATTTTATGCATAAGAGATTTTTTTTTAAAAAAAGAATAAATTTCCACCTTTTCATGATGCAATTGTTTTAAATCTATTTTTTTACATGTTTATAAAATATTTTGGAATAAATAAAACTATTATATTATATTGGTATTTGAAAATTTAATATGGTTAAATTTCTTGTACATTTTTATTTGGTTTCATGATTTGATGAATAGTGAAATTAGTGATATTTAATTGAAAAGAGATTTTTTGTCTAAATAACATATAGTGGTAAATTATAATTATATATTTTGTTAATGAATAATTAGAAAGAATTTCATTCAATACAATTTAGGTCATTCTATTAAATTTCACATTGAAATTGGATCTAAAAACTTTGGGATATTTTGAAAATGTTTCCCTTATTAACTAATTTTCTTGATCTGACAAAGGGATTAATTTTAAATTAATATTATCCAATTATGTGATTTGATGTCTAAAATTATAATTCTTATTTGGAATCATATGGGTCAAATTTATTAAATATTTACTTTTAATTTTTTGATAAAATATTAGTAAAAACATTGGTACTTTTATTACCACAATTAATGCTAAATGAGTTAATTAAGGATAAAAATAATACTATATATATTATAAAATTACACTATCACTTTTCCTAGTTTTATACTATGAGTTACTATTAGCTCAAATCTTAATTGGCCCAATATTACAATATTTTTTTGCCAATAGGAATAATTTTGGACATTTCTAATATTTGATTCAAAGAAAAGTTAATTTTTTCATACTATTGCTTTTAACAAGTGAATTTTTTTTAATATGAGATTATACATAGGATATGTTTGAATATAAATATTATTTGGAAATATAAATTTAATATCTTTATGAGGATAATTTATATTTCATTTTTAGGGAATATATAACTAAATTAAAGGATTACATAATAATGATGCAGTAATTGTGTAATTAATGGAAATATCAGATAAATGATATTAAAAATAATTACATAAATATAATTTGAGGAACATAATGTAATACAATATTTATGTATGACTTTGACATTTTAATTATATTTATAAATTGTTTTTTCAAATATATTATTTTTTTACTATATCTTTGAAAAGTGATGTAATGAATAGTGTAAAAATTGCAATCAATGATAATTTATGATAAAAAATATAAAATTATGCCAAAATAATTTTATAAGTATTAGAATTTTATAAATGAATAATTTAAATTTCATTTTCCATTTTATGGTGATCATATTAACCCAAAAAATGTAAATAACCTGATACCACAGTAAGCGTTAAAATACTAAAATTATGGAAAATAATAAGATAAGGATTCACAAACAAAAAATATTAATAATATTATATGGAATAATGGATTTATACCCACCATTATATAGTATTATAACTATTTCAATTTTATTCGATTTTAAAATAAAATTAATTTATATTAATTTATTATTTTGATGAATTCCAAGAGTGCCCCTCTTTTTCTCATATAATTAGGAACCACCTTTTCTTTATTACTCATACATAAAGACCAATCTTTTCAGCCAATATCAACCAAATACCTTATTATAACCCCCTATATAAAATATTGATTCCATATTTTAGGATGAACTCCATTCTTAGTGGTGTAATATTGTTGTTCAATGGAGATCGTCTGAAGAGGGGGAATTATTTTTAATTAAGTGTTTATTATTATTTCTTCTTCCACTTCCATGAAGACATATTACACACTTAAGAAATACTAAATAGAGTATCCTAAATATACCTTTATTATGAGAATATCATCATCTAAATCCTTCTCCACACCCATCAAATGATAGTGGAAGAAATCATTTGTTTGTACGACGAACTACCATCTCACGAACTGATATATATCTTTTTCCATCACCATTTCTCATGACATGTTGTAATGAAATATTTATATTTTATATATTAAAGTAATATCATATTATATAGTATTAAATGATAATATAGGATTTAATATCTTACCTTTCCATCCATAAAAAATGTTAATATCATTCTTGGTTATATGTGAACTATCACCTCCACGAAGCGATGTCATTCGTATTTCATCACGATATCACATGGATGATAAATATCAGTGTTTTCAAATTTTATATTTTATATAAAATTTAGGATCATAATTTTTGAATGGTTATATAATATATACATTCACTATATAATGGAAATTTATAAAATAAAATGTTTCTCATGTGTACGTGTGGGTTGTCATCTTTATGATTATAACATAGTTTATAACTATATATAATTAAAATTACTTAGATCCATGTATAACATAGATGGTGACATTCCTGAATATAATTTCATAAGATATAATGAATCTCATCCCATGGTACCTAACGGGTTAGTATTATTGGTAAACATGATACATTATTGTAATCCACATAATATTTTCAATCACAAAATACACTATGATTTTCCTTGAGTATGCCATTATCCCCCATTGTGTATCCATATATATCAGTCTTAACATACTTCAAGTAGCCCAAGGGGAAATATATTATATGAATTAAGAGAGCTCAAATGCCTTGTATTTGAAAGTGTATAATGAAATCTATGAGTAAATATCATGTAAACAATATTGAAATGTAATTAATTGATTCACAGGCCCTTTTAAAAACTATACGAGTTAGGAAACGTAAGCCTGGATATTAAAACTATTTAAATAATCACATTGAATAATAATAATGAATAAATGCCTAATTTTGGAAATCTACACTATCATGATCTATCCTAAATATATTAATTGACATGATCTATCCTTATTATAATTTAAGACATCGGGAATAAATTTTTATCATTTGTGTGAAGATCTATCCTCCTTACTATTTAAAAATGTTTGGATGAAAATGTGAAGGGATTGTCACTAAATGATTTCAGCTAAAAAGAAAACCGATGAATTTAGGTGATTCAATTAACATTTCTCCAACCCATATATCATTCATTAAACGGTCCCCAGCCCATGACATATTTTACCAATGCATTCCTCATATATCAAAAAATCTGTTTAAAAATATAGCACTAAATGAAAGGGTATCAAACAACTTTAAAATATATGAAAAAAAATCCCCATAAAATTAAATAATTATAAAAATGATTCCTTTTACACGATGAATATAATTAGATTCCTGATATGTTATATAAATATGGGTAGTATATACATCACACAAAATAAGTTGTAAATATGACATTTATATCACAGACATTAAAAGTGAGATGAAAATCACATACCTCATGCATTGTTTTTGGGTGAACATTCTTTATCATCCAATATAATAGTTTTAATATTGACTATAACTTAATAATTAACCAAATTAATATTTATTATGTCATGTAATATCATATTTTAATATCTTATTACCCTTTTGATAATATTTTTTCAATACTTTCATTATTTCAGGTGTGAATTTCACAGTTTCTCGAGTAAGTTTTGACTTCGTATTTGTTATTCCTATTAATTATATCATATATAAATCATATAAAGAATTTAAAAACTTATTTAAAAATTATATGTATTTATATTAATCCATAATATTTGGTGATTATAAATGAAATGCACCATTCATGGCGATGGTAGGTCGTACAAACACATGAATGCTACTTTAATTTTATTGTTTTATTGAAAGAATGAAATGTAAATGGAATAAATGTATATAATTATTATATTATCATATATATGTCACATATTTAGCATAATTTTAATAAATTCATCCATTATAACTACATGAATAGTGTGAACGAATCACATCGCTTTTAGGAGGCAGTAGTCCACATTTCAACAGACGATGTCATCATATTTAAAAAAATGATAGTATAAAGTATTTTTTTAAATAATTGCAATAGAATAAATAAATTTAAATAATTAATATATATATATATATATCATATAAAAACATTCTTCTCAACATTATTACCTTCTATGAATGGTAGTAAAGGAAAACTGAATAAGAATTTTTTTGTGAGGCGGTAGTTCGTCGTACACATAAACTATATGTTTGTTAACATTAGACAGAATTGTTTGTAAGAGTAGAAAGAATCCTTAATATAAAAACATATAATTATATTTTGGATATTTATTTTTTTACATAAAAATTATATAATATATAATTAATGATTGGAAAAAATAAATTAAACTAATGTTTTCATTGAAGAATTCTTCCTCGTTTTCGGGTAACTCTGTTTTGTTTATACCAAAGGTTTATATGGATGTCTCTATACCAATATTGGAGGCATATATGTAGAATATTGGGAAATTTTGAGTATATTTTTGAATATATTTTTCGTTATTGAAGCATCAATATACTGTGATGATGTGAGAGTGGAGGTTCCCTTCTATAATTGAGGTGTCGGTGGCTTTTGGAAACACACAAATAGTTAAATTAATATAAAATAGTAATATAATATAAATTTTTCCAAGAGGCCATAAAATCATCCCAATGATTATTTTGGTCTAAAATATCTCATTAAAGAAATTTAGTAAAAGAGTTTGGATAATTTGATAATATTATTTTTCCCTCAGTTACCCAATTTACTCTTAAGTGTGGTAATTAAAATATTACTAAAATTACTATTCATATTCTCAAAAATAGTATAAATGAATTTTTAAAATTTAACGACATTGATTCAAAATATGGAATCCATTTTAGAGAATTTAGAACACCTAATATTTAGTAATTAATTTAAAATAATCTCATTGAAGGGGTGATGAAACTGGTTAATAATGTTTAAAGAATGCAAAATATTGATACATATTAATATAAAATTTCAATGTGAAATTTATATAAATGACATTAATTGGATTTATAGATAAAAAAAAATTTAATTATATTTTTAAAAAATTAAATATAAAATATATACTAAAAATATTGTTTTTTAAAAATGTTGTTTTCAATTAAAATAGGATATTTTTCATTATTCATCAAAACTTGAATCATTTCAGAAAAATAAAAAAATTCAACCATTGTAAATTTTTATATAAAGAAATAAATTTATAAATTTATTTACCAAAATATAATTTATAAAATTTTCAATCATTGGATACAAAATAGGTTCGGTAATAAAAGGTTGTAAAACTACATTTAGAGATATATAGTTTTTTATGTATAAAATTTGAATAGTTCATATAATATGTTTATAATACTTATTTTATAACATAAAACATATTTTATTAATATATATATCACAAATTTTTAATTAATAACATTTTATATTTTTAATTAATTCAATTTAATAAGGAAAAGTATTTTTTGAGCATAAAAATAAAAAAAATCCCTTTATATTTGTTGGTTTATATTATTATTTCGAATTAATTGATAACCAATTAATTCATATTATATTTTAATAAACGAAATATTTTTATAAGTTAGTTAATAATATTTATAACATCTACTTTTAATATCTAGGTTTTAATATTACAATTTAAATAATAATATTTATTTAATTTTTACTATTATTTTTCCCTGTATTGTAATCTAAAAAATAGATTAGAATAAAATAAATACCATAAAAATAATTGGGTATAACATTCTCCCCACCTTAATTAAATTTCATCTCTATAATTAATGAATTAATTTTCAGTAATGAATGTTTTACTATTTAGAATATGATTATTGGAACCCACATCAGAACAAGGGTCGGTAAAACATACATTTTAAAATAAAAAAAAAGGAAGTACGAAGGTCGAAATAGATAAAAAATTTATTGGTACAATTTATAAAAACATGGAAATGGTATAGAAATCAATCCATTGCGATATGATAGAGAGTGACAGAGAACATGATTTTGAGAAATTATTATATCAATACACTATAAACAAGCAATGATCTAAGGGACTATTTGATTCATCCGTAATGAATGAAAAAATATATCTTTTTTTTCAAGATCCTCTCCTAGTAGTTAAAAAATTAATTTACATCATCGATTATGAAAATAATTCAACATACACAATTTACAAGAATAATTTCATACATTAATAATTTTCTACCTCAAATGAGACTGTACATAATCGGTAAAACTGTATAAATAAATAACACTATGTTATACTCTCTAGTACATCATATATGATAGTGGTGGGTTGCACACCCATGGGGTATTTTAGTTGCGTGTTAGAGTCTCGTGTCCTTTTCGGATGATAAGGGTTGCTGTCACGACCCGTCCTCGGGGCCCGTGCCGTGACTACCCCAAGCCCGCCATCCATAGGCCAGGGGCTGGCGACTAGCACCAAAGGCATAAATCCTGATAACTGGGAAGGAATTGCCTTTATAAAGGTAATCAAAACACCACAGAGTACAAGCGGAAGTAAAAGACAATGTACAGAGAGAAGTGCTGAAAGGTAAATGGGCCAGAATACAAACACAACTGAAAGTACAAATACAACTGAACAAAGTACAATAGAAAAAAGACAACAGCTGGAAGAACGGAAGTGGCTCCTGGGTCGTCCTCCTCGGATCCTACATGAAGGGTAGGTACAGATGGTGCAGCTCCTGGATCGTCCACCACGGGTCCTACCTGAAGGGTAGGTACAGATAGCCTCCACAACGGTCTAGCCCGTCAACCTCCTTCGAGTGTCGTCTCGCCGTGAAGTCCACCTCCGAATACTGACTTGTCGTGTAGTCCACCTCCAGGTACCATCCAGTCCTCGAACACTCGGCCTCCGTCAGCACTACCCGTCGTCTGCAACCAA
Organism: Viscum album; assembly: GCA_963277665.1. Classification (NCBI taxonomy): domain Eukaryota; kingdom Viridiplantae; phylum Streptophyta; class Magnoliopsida; order Santalales; family Viscaceae; genus Viscum; species Viscum album. The sequence goes on from OY728151.1 coordinate 1,532,735,035, forward strand.
CACAACGAGGTGCGGGCATAGCCTGTGCATGGGTGAGTATAACGATACTCAGTAGGGACCCCGAGAATCTCAAGGTCTCACTAAAACCAACAAGGATAACCACAAAGAAGATCTCAACAGATAACCTCTACTTAGGTATATGCCCATGCATATACCTAAGTTATCAAGTAACCCATCTCAATCATGAGGAAACACAAAGATTATGAAATCAACGGATAACCACTACCCAGGTATATGCCCATACATATACCTATGTTATCAAGTGACCCATCTCAATCATGAGGTAAATAAAAAGGTCAAAAGTCTCAGCTCAAGCTAGGATTTTCATTATAAAAACCGTAACTGCTGAAGAGCCCCGTCTCTGAAGTGTACAGTGGTCCTGTCACAACTCCGAGGTACTGCTCACTAATCCAAATGTCTGAGGTACTCCTCCTATCAAGTACCGCGGGTCTGCTGCCAAATACTGGGCGCTCCTTCCGCTGTGGGTCTGCCGCCAAATACCGGGCGCTCCCCCAATTAGCCTACAGTGGTACTCCTCCGGTCGAGTACCGTGGGTCTGCTGCCAACTACCAGGCGCTCCGTCCGCCATGGTTTTGCCGCCAAATACCGGGCGCTCCGTCCACTGGGCTAGTCGACTCACTCCAAGCCGATTCGGTCAAGCAGTCTTCAGGTCATAGTCGTCTACAGGGTCTCCGTACTCCGTATGGTCGTCTCCGGGAGGGACCTCTCCACGAGCTTCTAGTCAGTAATCCAAGTATCACAATGTTCCACAAAGATGTATCTCAAAGGACCGCCTCGTCATAAGGGTCTCAAGACAACAGACGACGCGTCAATCGGACGCCTGGTCTATGAGTTATTAGCCTTTTCATCCCAGGGGCCCGGTTGGTTTCAGGTGTGAACCAACCCGGCCGCATCTCAACTATACCCCGAACTCCCAAAGGGTATACTCAAAGGGACCGTTTTACAACGTAATCACCAACGCCGCTGACGGTTCATCTAACGGACGTCCAGTTTGAAAGATATCAGCTTTTCCGTTCCAGGGGCCCGGTTGGATTTCGGGTACAATCCAACCCGGTCATACTTCAAAAGCATCCAATCCTCAGGTGAAGAATTCCAAAAGATCCGTCTCATCCAGAGGAATTCAACAAAGTCAATGGCACGTCAATCGGACGTCCGGAACTCAAGATATAAGTGTTTCCGCTCCGAGGGCCCGGTTGGTTTCATGTTCGAACTAACCCGGACGAACCGAAAGTTCTCCTAATCCTTGAGTATAATATACCAAAACGACCGCCTCGATCAAAGGGTCGCATCCCCGCTGACGGTGCGTCGATTGAAGGTCTACAGATCAAGATATGAGCGAAAAACTGTGAGGGGTCCGAAAATGGGGGACTGGGCCCGCACCGACCCGTCCCAACCACCCCCCTGGGTCCGACGCGACCCGGGTCCGGATCCGACCCGGATGGCGTGGCCCGGCCCGGCAGGGGTGGCCCGGCCCGTCCTGGGCGCGACCAGGCCCGATCGGTGGGTCGGCTCGGCCAGTTACAGCCGAGTGGAGCGGAGCGGGGCGCTGCCCCCGTGTGAACAACCGCGGCCCCGCGTGGGGCTGCCCGTGCCAGCGGACGTGGCAGCCGGCCACGTCCCGCTGCCTCCCTCCGGTCCCGCGTGGTCGCGGGACCGCCCTCGGCCACTGCGGCTTCTGCCGCCGTGGCTTTTTCAGGCGGCGCTCCGGGCGCCCCCGCCCCCGACCGTCGGCGCCGCCGCGCCTGCGTGGCACGCCGGCGGGGGCTTCCGCGGACCACCGGATATGCTCCGGTGGTCTGATTCGCCTGTGGTCTTCGCCAGTGATCATCCCGGGACCCAAACTTCGCTGAAAAGATTCCACAATGCCCGTGCGACTTCGTTTGTCGTTTTCCATCACTGCGTGACGGCACCGTGGCTTGTTCAACTTCATCAGCGCGGCGCGACGGCGCCCCGCTTCTTAGCCCTTCATCATAATTTCCACGCGGTGCTACGGCACCACGCCACCTTTCACGTGCCGCAAAAAATTCAACAACAAGGGGTAAAGGAGGGTCGGTCGTGTTCGTGCGGTCCGACCACCTCCCGTTATAATGATAGCAAGCAACCATCTATTAGATGTCGACGTACGACAAGAAATAATTCACGGACAAAAACAATAATCCTCAACATCAATCCGCATGAACGAACGATCAGAAGATCAACCTGGAATTGGTTTGTCCGTTCTCGTCGTTCTTTTCTCAAAAGATAAGAGAACACCAAATAAATTCCCCTACATGGATATTTGATGTCGCACATCGGGTGTCGCGGAGAACGGTGTCGTGGGGTCGGACGTAGATTACGTGGATGTCGGGGTTTGTCTGAGGAAGAAACGACGTCTCCTCACTTGTTTCTATGGAAGAAGAGGATGGAGAACCGTGGACGCCGAGTCATTCTATGTTGAAGGGAAGGTGTTCTTCATCTAAGAAGAACCGTTCTTCGTTGATGATGCGTCGTTCTTCGTCAAAGGAAAGTTCTCTTGTTCTTCACACCAAAGCTCTCCCAAAAACTATAGGACTTTGCTAAAGTTTTCTCACACACCAAAAGCTCTCACTCAAAATAATATCCCATGATATTATTTTTATTCACACCACAAATATTTGAAATTCAAACCAAACCACTTAATTAAACAAATGAAGAGACTCAACTCATTAATTAAGGCATGTTGGCCTGAATTAATGGTGGAAGGAAAAGGTAAAGAGTTACACACAAAAAAAGGAGTTAACAAACTTAATGGAAGAGGACATTAATGGGCAGTTGACACATTAAAATCAAGTGAGTTTATGGGGGGTTGTAGAGTTATACATTTAAACACAAGGGGTGTTAAATGGGGGGAAGATTGTGGGGGTTAAAGGGAAGGTGAAGGGTTGGGGTTCTGTGCGGACCCCACCACCCTTGGTCATACCCTCTCATGGGATGTTAGGTGGGGTGTGGCCCCACCTAAAACTTCTCTATGAAGAAATTAACTTCCACATAAAATAAATTGTATCACTACAATTTATTTAAGACTTATCGAATCCCCAAAAATTAACCACCTCATGTGACAAAACAAAACTGCACTTAAGGCCCCCTTATGCAATTATCGGAGATACGAGTTCATCGGTGCCCTCAGATTTCAATTCCGAGCATCGGTTCAAAATATAGAAAAAACTGGCTCGTTCGTTCACTGAACGTACCCGAGCCAAACTTCAGAAAATGATTCCGGGCACACCGGGCCTCGGAATCAGACGCCGTTAGAAACTGCGTTCTTGTAAAATTCTAAAGAAAATTAAGAAAAAAATTTCCTTGAAATTTCAATGTCTTTACATTACTCCCACCTCAGGGATTTACGTCCCTGTAAAGCTTCAACACAAACTAGGGTCACAAAAGCGGTACAGAGAACACTTCTGAGCCTCCTGCTCTCATGTGCTCACCTAGAGTTTCCCGTACTGCCCGAGAAAGCGCACCCGAGGAATAGACCATTCTTGTTGGATCCAGCCCTGTCGAACCTCGATCCCCACTGGAACCTCTGTGAATGTCACCCCATCGCCATCGTCCAGCTCCCCATGGTCGATGATATGCGAAGGGTTGAGCACGTATCTCCTCAGTTGAGATACGTGGAAGTCATCATGCACCTGGTGCAACTGAGGTGGATGGGTCAAGCGGTAAACCACCTCGCCTACCCAGCTGAGGACCTAGAAAGGTCCGTTGATGCTCGGAGATAACTTTCTAACTTGGCAACATCTCCGTAAACCTCGTCGAGGTGAGACCTGTATAAGGACTTGATCGTCAACCTCAAACTATAGAGGTCTCTAAATCCTGTTAGAACTAAAACTCAAAACGACTACTGCCACGAGGGTATGGTTGACCGACTCAAGAATGATCGGCCACACCCTCCTGTACATGATTTTATCCTGTGCTGCCTGGGGTTTCCTTTTCTCCGACCAAGGAAAACCCATCCCGATGTCCTAGATAAACCACAACCTTATTTCCTAATACCTCCAATTTGTGTATGAACTGTGATTGCCCAGTCCATACTCAGACCAACGTTGTAAGGCCTTGACGCTGCCACCATGAGATTCCAATCGAAACTCTCGCCTTGAGGGTCTGACCACACCGTCGGCGTAAGTGTGATTATTGAGTCTCCTCCCAAGGTATCTCCAGACGTGAGGGTCAAGTCCATGGCATATCGGAAACTCTAGGTGTGGGACAAGATTCGTGGAAGGAAGGAATGATTCGTATTGACATCTTTTACTACAGCAGCTAGTAGTAGACACAGACTGTCCCTTGAATCATTTTAGAGCCATTGGGTCACACTCCTTGACCGCATGCAGCCGCACTCTTCCTTCGCCCTCCAGCTCCCTGCACCTGGCGGGGATAACTAAGGTGGGTGGTTGCAGCATGTTAAAACGTACACCACCTCATGCTGCTCTCCTAGCTATGCCTCTACGTCTGCTTCTTTGCAGACTCATCTCCCCTTTAAACATCCTCTTTTTGAAACATTTAACACGCTCGAGTCTCTAAGACTGGAGCTGATTTTCAATTTCTTACTGCATTGTGCAGTATTCATCCGCTCCTGGATGATCTTCACCTTCTTTGCATATGATCTGGAAGAGATGCTAAAATTTCCGCTTTTCCAAAAATAGAAACTCGGTCACATCCCCTAGATGAACCACAACCATTTCCTAATACAGTCAATCCTGACATGAATGATGCATTCAGGCCATGGATGACGTCGTAAGGCCTCGACGTAACTACCAAGAGATCCAACTGTCACTCTCGCCTCCAAGGGTCAAGTCACACTGTCGGCATCAGTGCGAGGTCACTGGGTCTCCTCCAGTAGAAATATTGAAAGTGAGGGTCAAGTCAATAGTCTTAACTGGGACCACTCAGTATCAACCAAACAAAAGGGCGGGTAAGCAGACAAAGAGAAGTGCCTTTTTATTATTGCAGCTCATAGTAAAAAGACACGAATACAACAGAAATATGGAACTAGAAGTACAAGGGACGTATCCACTAGTTCCGCTCCTGTCCACATGCTCCCGGAGCTCTACTACCTTGTCCACTGCTCGACTATAGCTCAAGCACTCGTTGCGGCTTCTGCCTTGGTGGCTCCTCCAAAGCCTACAGATCAACTGTACGAGGAGTCGGACAGTCACGTGCCAGGTGACCCTTCCTGCCCATTCATAACACTTCCTACTCCTCGTACGGCTGGCTCTGGTCTTCTTGGACCTCTGCATCATCTGTCTACTACACATAGATGACTCTGCTACAGATTGAAAACCCAGCGGCAAAGGCAGAAGCTCCTGTACAGGCTCTGGGTGTAGAGCTACTGGAACAAACTACACCCTAAAGAAAGTCTCAAAGTCTTGTCATGTGATGGTCATCCCATCGCAAAACTGGAACAAGTGGCTCCACCACCTGCCTGCTGCTGCCTGAAGAAGGATGGAAACAAAGATCACCATGATGTCTGTCGGCGCCCCCAATAGCCTGAAGACTCTCACCATAGCCTCCAGCCAATACTCAGCCGCCTACGGGTCCGTATCTCCCAAGAACCTGGGTCGCCTCTGGCGTTGGAACTCGTGCAGCGTGCTCAAGTGGCATGCATCGCCTACTGCTGGGGCTAGTGGCATCGGTGGCCCAACAAATGGTAGTACCGCTGGTGTCTCCACTGGTGCCTTAACTGCAAGAGGGCCCTGTACCGAATCCTCGTCGATCGGCAGACTATCAGTACGCACATCCCTCTGGGGTCTAACTGGCCGTCCGAGAAAAGGCATCCTGAAAGAAACAACGTGACACAGTCAAACGATTATACTTGGTGAGATGACCTGGTTTGAGATGAAATTTAAAAACATATGGAAACACACACGCAATCAGTGTTTTCGTGCACAAAGTCGAAAATCAGTTGTCAGGGTCCTGGTGTATGGATACATCGGCCGCCCGCACCAACACTGGACTCCCTGAACTGAAAACCACACTCGGTACTCTTAACACTATAGCTTCACAGAATGAAAACATCAGAGTTATATATTCTGCGGTAGAACCTCCCTCTGATACCAATTTGTCATGACCTGTCCTCGGGGCCCGTGTCGTGACTACCACAAGCCCGCCTTCTATAGGTCAGGGGCTGGAGACTAGCACCAAATGTATAAATCCCGATAACTGGGAAGTCATTGCCTTTATAAAAGTAAACAAAACACCATAGAGTACAAGCAGAAGTAAAACACTAAGTACAATGAGAAGTGATGAAAGGTAAATAGGCCATAATACAAAACCAACTAAAAGTACAAGTACAACTAAACAAAGTACAACAGAAAAAGACAACAGCTGGAAGAACGGAAGCGGCCCCTGGGTCGACCTCCTCGGATCCTACCTGAAAGGTAGGTACAGATGGCGTAGCTCCAGGATCGTCCACCACGGGTCCTACCTGAAGGGTAGGTATAGATAGCCTCCACAACGCTCTCGCCCGTCAACCTCCTACGAGTATCGTCTCGCCGTGAAGTCTACCTCCGGATACTGACTCGTCGTGTAGTCCACCACTGGGTACCGTCCAGTCCTCGAACACTCGGCCTCCGTCTGCACTGCCCGTCGTCCGCAACCAACACAACGAGGTGCGGGCATAGCCCGTGCAGGGGTGAGTATAACGATACTCAGTAGGGACCCCGAGACCCTCAAGGTCTTACTAAAACCAACAAGGAAAACAACAAAGAAGATCTCAACAAATAACCTCTACTTAGGTATATGCCCATGCATATACATAAGTTATCAAGTAACCCATCTCAGTCATGAGGAACCACAATGATTATGAAATCAACGGATAACCACTACCCAGTTATATTCCAAAACATATACCTAAGTTATCAAGTGACCCATCTCAATCATGAGGTAAACACAAAGGTCAAAAGTCTCAGCTCAAACCAGGATTTTCATTATCGAAACCATAACTGCTGAAGAGCCCCGTCTTTGGAGTGTACAGTGGTCCTGTCACAACTCCAAGGTACTGCTCACTAATCCATGTCTCTGAGTTACACCTCCTATCGAGTACTACGGGTCTGCTGCCAAATACTAGGCACTCCTTCCGCTGTGGGTCTGCCGCCAAATACCGGGCGCTCCCCCTAATAGCCTAAAGAGGTACTCCCCCGGTCGAGTACCGCGGGTCTGCTGCCAACTACCAGGAACTCCGTCCATCATGGGTCTGCTGCCAAATACCGGGCACTCCGTCCACTGGGCTAGTCGATTCACTCCAAGCCGAGTCGGTCAAACAGTCGTCAGGTCTCTGTCATCTACACGGTCTCTGTACTACGTATGTTCCACTCTGGGAGGGACCGCTCCACGAGCTGCTGCTCAATTCTCCAATTATCACAAAGTTCCAAGAAGATTTATCTCAAAGGACCGCCTCGTCATAAGTGTCTCAACACAATAGATGACGCGTCAATCAGACGTCTGGTCTGTAAGTTATTAGCATTTTCGTCTCAGGGGCCCGATTGGTTTCATGTGCGAACCAACCCGACCATATCTCAATTGTACCCCGAACTCCCATAGGGTATACTCAAAGGGACCATTTCTCAACGTGATCACCAACGCTACTGACGGTTCGTGAAACGGACGTCCAGTCTGAATGATATCAGCTTTTCCATTCCTGGGGCCCGGTTGGATTTCGGGTACAATCCAACCCAGCCATACTTCAACAGCGTCCAATCTTCGGGAGAAGAATGCCAAAAGTTCCGCCTAATCAAGAGGAATTCAACAAATTCAACGGCACGTCAATCGGACGTCCGGAGCTCAAGATATAAGCGTTTCCGCTCCGAGGGCCCGGTTGGTTTCGTGTCCGAACCAACCCGGCTGAACCCAAAGTTCTCCGAAACCTTGAGTATAATATACCAAAACGACCATCTCAATCCAAGGGTCACATCTCCACTGACGGTGCATCGATCGGAGGTCTACAGCTCAACATATCAGCGAAAAAACGTGAGGGGTCCGAAAATGGGGGGTCTGGGCCCGGACCGACCCCCCCCCCCCCCCCCCCCCCCCCGGGGTCGACCTGACCCGGGTCTGGGTCCGACCCAGATGGTGTGACCCAGCCCGGCGTGGGCACGACCCGGCCCAACCGGTGGGTCGCCTCGGCCGGTTACGACCGAGCGGAGCGGAGCGGGGCTCTGCCCCCGCTTGAAGAATAGCGGCCCCGCGTGGGGCCGCCCGTGCCAGCGGACGCGACAGCCGACCGCATCCCGCCGCCTTTGTCCGGTCCCGCGCGGTCACGGATTTAGCGACAGTGAATTATTTCGGTGGCGCTAAGGGCGCCGCCGCCCCCGACTGCCAGCGCCGCTGCGTCGGCGCGGCGGCGCCGGGGGGGGGGGGGGCTTCCGCGGACCACCAGACACACTCCGGTGGTTCGATTTGCCTGCGTTCTTCGCCAGTGATCATCCCGGGACCCGGCCTTCGCTACAATGATTCCACAATGCCCGTGCGGCTTCGTTTGTCATTTTCTGGCATGGCACGACGACACTGTGGCTTGTTCAACTTCATCGGCGCTGCGCGACAGGGCCGCGCTTCTTAGCCCTTCCTCATAAATTCTGCGTGGTGCTACGGTACCGCGCCGCCTTTCACGTGCCGCAACAAATTCAACAAAAAGGGGGGAAGGAGGTTCGGCCTTGTTCGTGCGGTCCGACCACCTCCCGTTATAATGATAGCGAGCGGCCATCTATTAGAAATTGACGTACGACAAGAAATAATTCACAGAAAAAACAATAATCCTCAACATCAATCCGCATGAACTAACGATCCTCAGATCAACCTGGAATTGGTTGGTCTGCAATCTTCATTATTTTCTCAAAATATAAGAGAAAACCAAATAAATTCCCCTACATGGATATTTGACGTCGCACGTCGGGTGTCGCGGAGAACGGCGTCGCGGGGTCAGACATAGATTCTGTGTATGTCGGGGTGCGTCCAAGGAGGAAACGACATCTCCTCACTTGTTTCTATGGAAGAAGAGGATGGAGAACCGTGGACGCTGAGTCATTCTACGTTGAAGGGAAGGTGTTGTTCATCGAAGAAGAACCGTTCTTCGTTGAAGATGCGTCGTTCTTCGTCGAAGGAAAGTTCTCTTCTTCTTCACACCAAAGCTCTCCCAAAAACTCTAAGACTTTGCTAAAGTTTTCTCACACACCAAAAGCACTAACTCAAAATAATATCCCATGATATTATTTTTATTCACACCACAAAGATTTAAAATTCAAACCAAACCACTTAATTAAAAAAATGAAGAGACTCATCTCATTAATTAAGGTATGTTGGCATGAATTAATGGTGGACGGAAAAGGTGAAGAGTTACACAAAAAAAGGAGTTAACAAACTTAATGGAAGAGGAGATTAATGGGGAGTTGACACATTAAAATCAAGGGAGTTTAAGGGGGGTTGTAGAGTTATTCATTTAAACACAAGGGGTGTTTAATGGGGGGAATTTCATGGGGGTTAAAGGGAAGTTGAAGGGTTGGGGTTTTGTGCGGACCCCACCACCCTTGGTCATACCCTCTCATGGGAAGTTAGGTGGGGTGTGGCCCCACCTGAAACTTCTCTATGAAGAAATTAACTTCCACATAAAATAAATTGTAACACTACAATTTATTTAAGACTTATCAAATCCCCAAAAATTAACCACCTCATGCGACAAAACGCTTTTGCGCTTAAGGTACCCTTGAGCAATTATCGGCGCTTCGAGTTCATCGGCGCCCTCAGATTTCAATTCCGAGCACCGGATCAAAATATAGAAAGAACGCGCTCGTTCGTTCACTGAACGTACCTGAGCCAAACTTCAGAAAATGATTCTGGGCACACCGGGCCTCAGAATCAGACGCCGTCAGAAACTGCGTTCTTCTAAAATTCCAAGTAAAATTAAGAAAAAAGTTTCCTCAAAATTTCTGGGTCTTTACAGTTTCCTCCCAACCTATGAGTTTTTAATTTTCTAAAACTATATTATTTTATATAAAAAAATCAGAAATATCCATAATGAATTAAATATTAAACACAATTTCTCACATCAATAATTTATATAAAATTTTGAACAAAATCAATTCTAACCATTATACTCATCCAAATTACTTCAATCAAAATTAACAGTCCAATAAGTTCCATAAATTTGCATCATCAACTTCTCCAAAAAAACACAGTGCTTCTCCTATTACCACATATGAAATATTTTACCTCCTTAAAAACATTAAATATATATGTCTTTTTTCACAAATTTGAAAAGAAAAAGTATGGAAATAAAATAAATATTTATTTCCATAATTCTTATAAAAATTAAATCATTGATAAAATAGTAAAATTACATTATTTCTTAATCGAGTATTCATTTTTCTTATTTTGTGGTAAGATCATAAGCTTCAACATGATCTATTATATCATTTTGAGCAACATTCCTTGGACAAATGGGAAATTCTCCTACGTAGTTCCCTATATCATTACTACTAAAGCATTAATGAATGGAATATTCATTCTATCTATTTCTATCAATATTATGGTGGACTGTTCCCACACTAAACGAATAATTATTTTATTCAATTGTATATACCATCATGTCTCCTTCATAAATTATAACATGTTGGAAAATCCTTCTTTTCCTTATTCCCATTATATATCTTTTTCCATGTCATCCACTTCTTCTCATGCTTCCATCCAAACTCATAATACTTATATAATTATTTCTATATCTTGTTTGAATATGATATTGTTTCTTCATATGATGTTAATGTTTGGGAGACTAGTTATCATAGAAATGATTACTTAGGCTTATAAATGTTTTCATCATCCTTTTTAATCATATCATGTGCATTGGTGATATTTCTTTTCCTTCAACTATGAGTCATTTCTAAATAATTTAATATAGAGGATTAAGTTATGAATCATAATGAATATTTTATAAAAATCATAAATGTTAACATAAACATAAAAATTTAAGCCCATCTAATATCATAATCATAAAAGTTGTTTATTTTGAATTATATTTACTTATAAATCATTTACAATGTTTTGTATGTAAAATGTAAATTATCCTGACCATATTCTTTAAGTGTTTCAAACAAGATGTGTATTAAGGGTAGTTATTTCGTACCAAAAAATGTCTAGTAAGGCCAGACACACCCTATCAGCATTGTCAATCCTAGGTATATATATTCCAAAAAACACATCCACGTGATGAATCCAGACATGGATGTATTACTACAAATACACACAAAATATCTTCATAAGACAAGTTCTATGATGTTGTTAAATTATAATACACCATATATTTCATAGGGTTATGTACAGTAATCTATGTTTACTAAATATAGTTACCATGGATGTTATTAAACTTGTTCTGATACCAACTGTAATAAGGAAGACCCTAGCAGGCCGGAGCAAGTTCCTTACATTAATACATTGGTATAAGATACAAGGAATCACATAACAAGGGACTGGGAAGTTTATTATTCTTGGTAAACATGATATCTACTTATAATACACATTATATTTTATAATATAAAATAAAATAATAATTTCATTGAGTTTTCCATTATTCCCCACTTCATGTAACCCTACATATCAGTCATAACATAGATTTCAGAATCTCAAATAATAATGAAACATATGAAAGGGGTGAGATAAAAATATATACATGTGTAATATTATAGTGGAACCTATGTGTAAATATTTAATAGACAATATTTATTGGTAAATAATTTATACCCATAAAATTTAAATGATAACAAGATTTAGGAATCTTACTCATGTATACTATAAATAAAAAATTAAATTAAATAACAAAAAAATGGAGAAATTCATAATGTTGGATTTCTACACTATCAACATCTATCCTCAAGATAGGTACTATCATGACAAATTCTCAGGAAATTTTATTTCCTTTCATATAAATCCATCTACTTTGTGTATATATCTCTCATCCTAACAAATTAAAAAATTTATGGAAACAAACGCAATGGATTTTTCATCAACTAATTTTATCTCATGAGACTATCGATTCATTGAGGGGATTCCATTAACATTTACCCACCTCATAGTTATTTCATTAATTGATCTCCATCAATTTTCATAATAGTCCAATGAATTCCTCATTAATCTAACAATATATTTAAAAATATATCATTACATCAATGCGTCTTATACCACTTTGAAATAGTTGAATCATTAAATCCATATACATAAATGAGTATTAATTTAAACATTGAATACCAATATTATAAAGGATTTAATGATATGATATATCAATATGTTAAGTAAATAGTGTGTAAAAAAGTTTTTTTTGGTGAATATGACATTTATCTCAAAGATGTAAAATGTGAGATGAAAATCTCATACCTCATACTTTCATTTTTGTTGAATGTACATTATCCTCCTATATAACGGTTTTATTATTTATAATAATTTTTAAAGAACAATATTAATATTTATGATATAATATATGATCATATTATATTATATTATTACCCATTTTTTAACATTAATTCATTAGTTTCACTATTTCAAGTGGTAATTATATAGTTTCTCAACATTGTTTTGACCTGTTATTTTTAATTATTAATAATTAGATCATGGATTCATTATATAGAGATGTTAAAACATGATTTAAAGATGATATAATTTTATTATATTTTTATTTATAATAATCTATTAAACTTGGAGATATTAAATCAAACACACCTTTCATGGAGATAGTTGGTCGTACATAAGCATACATGTTACTTTCATTTCATTTTCATATTAAATGAATAAAATTTAAATGATATATAAGTATATTATAACTATAGTGTCATATATATATGTCATATATATAACATATATTTTTTATAACCATCCACTATATGTTCCATGTCTAATCTGAACGAATCACGTCGCTTTGAGGAGGTGCTAATACACGCTTCCTAAAACGATGTCATTGTATTTAAAGAAAACAAAAATTATAATTGAATGTGTTGTAAAAGAATTAAAAAAGAATAAATTCATAATATATATACATATGTTTTAAAATCAATGTGTTCATCATTATTATTAACTATGAATGGTGGTAAAGGAAAAAATGAACAATCATCATTTTGTGAGGCAGTAGTTCATCGTTTAAATAAATAGTATGTTTGTTACCCATTAGATTGAATTTTTCGTAAGTGTAGTTGTAACCCACAATACATATGCATATATGTATTTTGATTATATTTCAATTAATATATAAAAATAAATAATAATAATTTAAGTATTTGGAAATGAAGTAAAACTAAATAGAACATTGAATAACATTACATTATTTTCAGGTAATTTATTTTGGTTTATAAAAAAGTATTCCATGGATTGATCTCTACACAAACATATTATTCTATGATGAAGATATGGATTTTGTGTGATTATTAGTGTATATATTGGTCAATATATAAGGCACAATGTGTGTGAGAAAATGATAGAGGAGGTTCCCTTTTATAGATGATGTGAGGGTATCCTTTAGAAATTCTCAAACTGTTACTTTAATATAATTATAATTTCAATTCCATATATCTCCAAGATGCTGTAAAATAATAACATTGATTATTTTGGTAGATATATAATATCCAATAAAATTTTTACAAGTGTTAGGGTAATTTTAATATTTTATTTTTATGTTAAATTATAATATTTTCCCTCAATCGTTGATGTTAAGATATTACTAACAAATTAAAATTTTAATTTAACATCATATATTAAATTGATGAAAAAGTTTTTTTCAATTAGAATTGATTATTTTTAACTATTCATTAAAAAAAGAAAATTATCAGTGTAATATAAAAAATTCAACAAAATCTAAATTTTTATATTATTATTTAAAATATGAAGTTTATTTTTTCAAATATAATTTATAAAAGTCGCAATATTTGGATTTAAAATATATTCTCAATTAAAAGGCACAAAAACTGGCTTTAGGGAAATATATGTTTTTATATATACAATTGGATTTATTATATATTATGCCACTAAAATATATTGGATTAATAAAAAAATATTTTATTAAATATATAACATATATATTTCATCAATGTATATTAATAATTTTCATTAATTTTATTTATTATGATCAAAATTCCTTTTGGAGCATAAAAAAGTATTCCTTCTATATTCAATTGGTTTATATTTTCCTTTCTAACTAATGAGTAACCAATAAATTAATGTTATATTTATAAGAACCATATATATTGATAATTTTTAAATAATATTAATAACTTCTGATTTATTGGATATTTTATAATGTAAACATTTAAATAATATTATTTTGTTCTGTGTTTGAGCATGTTGTTGTTTTCAAGGTAAACAATCAACGAAATTGAAAAACAATAAACACAAAATAAAAACATTTGGATATTATGTTAATGTATTGATTTAAAAGTATAATTAATGTAAAAAAATAATTATCATGACATGAATATTATTATGGATATTGTGGACTAATGATCACTTAGTTTATTGATATCGTTGAAAAGTTAATGTGGACTCATGTAATGAATATCATCAAAATGTAAAACGTAAAATTATATAATAATGTTATTGTTAAACCATTATAACATGGTAATATGTGATATAAAAGGAATAATATTCTATAAAATGTTCTCTATCAGGTAAATTATTAACATAAGTTTATTATTCAGGTAAAAAAGTACATAAGTCACGAATCAGACTCAACTTATGGGACTTAATCATAATATCCTTTTATTGAGGAATATTTTGATGATATAAACCAACTACAGTTTATGAGGCATATATAAATCCCCATTTACATATCATATTATTAATTTCTTTTTCTTTTCATAATCTTTTTGTTAAATTTTATTATTTCATAGGTCTTAATATTGAAATTATTAAACTTTATATGGGAATCATTGCTTTAAAAATATATATTTAAAAATTAAAAATCGTTTCTTTAATTCATGATATTATTTTACATATATATATATATATATTGATATAAAATTATTACAAAGGAAATGTTTGGTATATTTTGGAATTAAAATCCCCTCATATCCCTTCATGTTTCTCAAGAAAATATTCTTTACATTTTTTGGTATCTTAAAATTGAATATAGGTTTCGAAAATGGATTGATTATTTCAATAAAATAAATTATAATCTTCTGAGTGAAAATGAAAATTTTCATGTGACATGTTGAAAATTGCATCAATTTTTTGTGGTACGATTATATAATGATGAAATGAAATTTGAAGGGAGGTTCCACAATAAAAAATGGATATGTGGTTCTGTGATAAACCAAGGTGGAGTGGTTACGTTATAACCTTCAATGCATTGGGTGTGGAAGAGAACATATTATTATTCCTGTAATAAACATGAAATAGAAAGAAGGCAATCATATGGTCATTACTTTTATTTATAATCATATCCAAACATATATTTATGTGTAATCTATACATGGTATGTTTTTTTTGTAATACCAAGGTAATAAAAAGTTATAAAATGATCTTATTATAATAGTAAAGCATTTAATACTTCTAAATGGACAAAAGAATTTAATTATGATAAAGTTTTCATGGGTTTTATTGTTTACACAAGACTAATAGTTTTCCTTATTTTTGTGTCACATATTGAGATTTTTTTTTCTAATATTATGTTTTAAAATGTCTGTTATTCCCCTACTAAAAATTGGTGCTTTAATGGAACTCATTATGCGGCTTTATCAGTAATTAACATGTGTTTATTTTGTGAGAAATTTTAAAAAACCCCTTTATATGTGATTTTTTTCGATAATAAATAATGCATTTAAAAGAACTTTGTTTATCACTGTTATACGGTAATTTTAATAGATATTTTAGTGCTGTTATGGGTTGAATTTTAGTTTCACTACAAATGTGCTGTTATAAATTAAGAAAATAATAATAATTTTCATACAGACTGCCCACATTTCTTAGCACTTGCTGCACATTTTATCATCACATTTCACTACTTATTCACCACCATGAACCCCACCCCCTCCCGAAGTGCTATAAGGATACCCCAAATTCTTGCGTACACCTAGATTTGAACCTTGGACATCCCTAATGTGACTTCAGCTATTTACAACAATTCCATGCATTTTTATTGTCTATTTAATGACTTTTATATTTATTTGTATATATTATGAAATGTTTTATATATTTATATATATATATACAATTATATTTATTTGAATATATGATATATTAATATTCATTTATATATATTAGAATATAAATACATATAAATATATATCAATTTATATAAGAATTTATATATAAATACATATGTTTATTAATAAGGAAACATATGTATATATAAAAATTATATAAAGATGTTATTGTATTTTTATAATGAAAAAATGGATACTTTTTTACTTTCAATATAATAATCAATATGTATATACATTCCATATATATAAAAATACATATTCGCGTAAAAATGTAGATATATTTATTTAAACATGTGTCTAATTGTAATAAAATATTAGAAAATTTTCATATATTTAATTACAAATAAAACTAAATTAAGAAAAATTATATAATTTAAAAACATAATAAAAATATGAATCTAGTTCCTAGGAATAAATTAACTCATAGACAAAAAAAATCAATAATACCACCTTAAATGGAGATAAAAATAATTTAAATGTTATAAAAATGCGGTACTCAGACTAAAAACTCATTTTTGTGGGCCTTATGGGCCTATTTGTCCTAAAAAATTCAATGACTTTAGTCCCCTTAGGGGAGCACAATGTAGATTTCGTCACAATATTCAATTTGATATATATAAGATACCTTGATCAAAATTTATTGAAGATTGATGTTACTATTACATTTTCGTATTATATTACATATTTTATAAGTATTTTTTAATTTTTTTACATTCTAATTTTTAATAGATGACTAATTGTCATTACCCGTCCTTGGGGCCCGTGCCGTGAATACCCCAAGCCCGCCTTCCATAGGACCGGGGCTAGAGATTAGCACTAAAGGTGTAAATCCTGATAACTAGGAAGACATTTATTTTATAAAACATAATCACATCCAACCAGAGTACAAGAGGATTTAATACACTAAGTACAAAAGAAAGTGTTGAATATTAAATGGGCCCGAATACAAACCCATCTGTGTAATATAGTTACAACTGAATGAAAGTACAACAGAAAAGACAAATAGCTGGTAGATAAGAGCAGCTTCTGGGTCATCCACCTTGGATCCTACCTGAAGGGTAGATACATATAGCCTCCTCAACTCTCTCTCCCACTAACCTCCTCCGAGTACCATCTCGTCGTGAAAACCACCTCCGGGTACCGTCCAGTCCTTGTACACTCGATCTCTGTCATCATTGTCTGTCGTTTGCATCCAACACAATGAGGTGTGGGCATAACCTGTGCAGGGGTGAGTATAACGATACTCAGTAGGGACCCCAAGACCCTCAAGGTCTCAATAAATCTAACTAGGATAACCACAATGAATGATCTCAACAGATAACATTTACATAGGTATAAGCCCATACTTATACGTAAGTTATCAAGTAACCCATCTCATTCACGAGGAGACACAAAGGTTATGAAATCAACGGATAACCACTACTTAGTTATTTTCCCATACATATACCTATGTTATCAAGTGACCAATCTCAATCATGAGGTAAACACAAAGTTCAATGACTCAGCTCAAACGAGGATATTCATTATCAAAACCACAACTGTTGGAGAACTCCTCCTCTGTCCAGTACAGTAGCCCCGTGACGACTCCGAGGTGTAACTCACTAACCTTAGACTGCTGGTTTACTCCTCCTGTCAAGTACCGTGGGGCTGCTGCCAAATACCGGTCGCTCTATCCATTGTGGTTATGCCGCCAAATACTGGGCACTCCCCCTAATAGTTGTCAGAGGTACTCCTCATGTCGAGTACCGCGAGTCTACTGCCAACTACTAGGCACTCCGTCTGTCGTGGGTCTGCCTCCAAATACCAGGCGCTCCGTCCACTAGGCTAATCGAATCACTCCGACTCAAATCGGTCAAGCAGCCATCAGGTCTAAAGCTTCTAGGTCTCCTCAATCCGTGCGATCGTCTCTGGGAGGGTTCACTCCCTGAGCCACTGGTCGATACTCCAAGTATCACAAAGTCCAACGAAGATGTATCACAAAGGACCTCCTCGTCACAAAGGTCTCAACGCAACAGACGACGCGTCAATCAGACGCTCAGTCTGTGACTTATTAGACTTTTCGTCCCAGGGGCCCGGTTGGTTTCATGTACGAACCACCCCAACCGTATCTCAAATGTACCTCGAACTCTCATAGGGTATACCCAAAGGGACTGTTTCTCAATGAGATTACCAAATCCGCTGACGGTTCGTTAAACGAACGTCCGGTGTGAAAGTTATTAGCTTTTCCATTCTAGGGGTGCAGTTGGTTTCTAACCTAAAACCAACCCCACCGTACTCCAACTACGTCGAAAACATAGGTGAAGTATGCCAAAAGTTCAGTCTCATCAAAATATATCCAACATAGATGACAACACGTCAATCGGACGTCTGATCCTTAAGTTATGAGTGTTTCTACTCTCTGGTCCCCTTTGGTTTCGTGTTCAAACCAACCCGGACATACCCAAACATCCCCAAAATATCGAGTATAATATACTGAATCGACCGTCTCGATCAAAGGAATCATACAAAGTATACGGTGCGTCGATCAGAGGTACACAACTCATGTTACAGCTTTTTCATTGAATATGGTCCGAAAATACGGGGTTTGGGTCCGGTCCGACCTGGCCCAATACCCCCTGGGTCAGCCCGAACTGGGTCGACCTGACCCGGGTCAGGGTCCGGCCCAGTTGGGAGCGGCCCGACCGCATGTCCAGCCGCAGCTCAGCCAGTGTGGCCGAGCGGATGCCGTAGAGCGGGGGGTGCTGCCCCTCACTGCTGATTGACACTGGCAGTGCTTTGCGCCACCCTGCCATCCCAGACCCCGCGGTCGCGCGGGATCTTGCAATGCGCCGCTGCGGTATTGCCGCGCCGGGTCTTCTCCGGCAGTGCGCTGGGGCGCTGCCCCCTCCTAGCAGCCGGACGTCTCCAACCACCGCCTCCAGTCACCGGCGCCGCCGTACTGGCGAGGCGCACCGCCACCACCTTCTGTAGATCACCGGATGTTCTCTGGTGGTCCATTTTTCCCACCGTCTCTGCCAGCGGCTCTCTTGGGACCCGTTCTTCACTGTGATGGCTTCCAAATGTCTTTGAGGACCCATTTCATCATTGTAGTAAATCCATACAGAAAAAATATTTTGTGGAGGGTCCGGGGTTTTTCGTTAGCTTGTGTCCTCCGTGTTAGAGCTTTTCAATCAAGATGAAGCTCAAATAACATCTTGAAAATTAACCCTGCATCCAACCCACATGAATGAGTGATCCACAGATCATCCATGCAGTGGTTGGTCTGCGCTCATCATTCTTTTCTCAAAAGGTAAAGAGAAAATCAAATATAATTTTCCATCCTCGATAAACTTGTCTGGTGTTCGTCCATCGCGGGGAAAGAGTTACCACTCCGTCAACGCCGAGAAAGAACCCTCATCATTGGTGAGTTCCCCGCGATTGTATTTCCTCCCTTGATGCAGAGTGAGAAAAATAAGCATGTCGTCGATTTTTGTGGAAGCGGCGTTCTTCATTGAAGAGGAGTCGTTCTTTGTCGGAGGGAAGTTCTTTCTTCTTCACACCAAAGATTTCCCAAAAAATCTAGAACTTCACTAATATATTTCACCACACACCCAAAGCTCCAACACTAAATAATATCTCTTGATATTATTTTTATTTCCATCACAAAGAATTTAAATTTCAAAAATAAACCACCTAATTAATTAAATTAAGATCATCTCATTAATTATGGAATATTGGAAAGAATTTTAGAGGGGAAGAGGAGGAAGTGAGGGGTCTCAAAAAAGGGAGTGTTGACAAAATTAAACAAGGGAGCTTTAACAGGGGTTAATGAGAGTTATAGTGAGTTCACAAGTTAAGAAGGGGGGTTTGAATATTTAAAGGGAAGGTGAAGGGTTGGGGATCATGTGGGCCACACCTCACATTTATCGTCACATGGGTAGTTAGGTGCTTGTGGGTCCAATCCTAACTCCTCCATGTAGGATAAAACCACCATAGATATAAAAAAATATTTTCAAAATTTTATTCATTCATCATTTAATCCAAAATTTATAACTTCTCCACCCTTGAAAACACAACCGCGGGAAAGGCCCCCTTAAGAAATTAATGGTGATGCGAGTTCATCGGTGCCCTCAGATTTCAATTCCGAGCACCAGTTCAAAAGATATAAAAACCCACTCGTTTGTTTACTAGACGTACCTCAGCTAAACATCGAAAATTGATTTCGGTCACACCGGGCCTCAGAATCAAGTTCCGTCTGAAACTGCGCACTTGTAAAATTCCAATGAAATTAAGAAAATATTTTCTTAGAAATTTTCGGGTCTTCACATCACTCCCACCTCAGGGACTTATGTTCTCATAATGCTACAACACAACTAGGGAAAATAAAGGAGGTATCGAGCACGCATCTGAGACTCCTGCTCCCAGGTGCTCTCATGGATGTTATTGTGCTGCAAACGAAAGTGCACAATAGGAATTGACTATCCCCCTAGGACCCACTCATGTCAGTCCTCAACTTCTTATGGTACCCCGTGAAAGTAATCTCGTCATCGATGTCCAACTCTCCATGGTCAATGATGACAGATAGGCCATCCTGTCACGAACCGAATCGGGTCGTCATCCGAACCGACGCCCGACCCGGCCCGCGGCAAGGCCCGATGGGCGTTCCCGATCCCCACGGGCTGACACAAGTGCCAGGGTATAAAATAAACCTTGGGAACGATTTACCCGAGTGAATAAATGTAAAGCAGCCAACCAAAATGACCAAGTAAAAGTAGAAGTGACAGTCAACAACCATTTAACCAATACAGGTTTTTAGACAAAGTAGTCAAAACTCACACAAGACTAAAAAAAAAGGTGACTACAACCAACCTAGGGGCTGCAGCTCAATGCGAGAACACTTCCTCCAAGTCACCACCAAAAAGTCACATAGTCAGTCCAGCTAAAAACCCGAACCACTGCCTCCAAAAGCCAGGCCCTTTCCTGTATCAGAAGTAAACAGATCTACTTACACCCAAAGGTGTAAGTAGGGTGTGAGCAATTGCCCAGCAGGATATCACCAAGCAAGATTCCACGCACAAGTATAAAGAGAAAATCCATTTGCAATGTTGTATAAAGCAAAAGGTGCAAAAATAAATAAAAGATTTTCACAAAATGCTTTTAAAGAAAAACGGTTCAAGTCACATACCAGAGTGAAATTCAAATGGTATAAATATCACGGATCAGTGTGCACACAAGTATCAGTAGCACCAGAGGATGGGAATGCCCTAAGGATACTAGTAATAGTGGGACCCTAGGACATCGTGTCTCAGTGAAACGTGGCTTAGATGGCCACGACCCTCAGAAAACGTGGCTTAGAAGGCCACAACCCTCAGAACACGTGGATTAGAAGGCCACGACCCTCAGATATCATATGTTTAGTTAGTGTTGCAATCGTCAAACCTGCTAGTGAAACCGGGTCGAGTCATCTCCGGACTACCAGCTCACTAGTCCTAGTCCACCCACCTAATACCCAGGCTTCCCTCCTTGTGCTCACCCAATTTAGAAAACACCTGCCATATCACCCGCACATTGATATTCTTTCTTTTGAAAATACCACACGCACACCATAGCATTTCAAAACATAGTATGTATTGCAAGTACTCTAAATAAAACAGTAGCACAGTTTGAAAATAAACAACATCCTTTTTCTTTTCTTCAATCAGGTAAACCAAAACAGTACTTTTAAAACTTGCTGATAACTATTTTAAAAGAGAGAGAAAGAAAGACATTCAAAGTTTTAACTAGGTCCAAGTAATAAACACATGGCATTTCTTTAATAAGGGGAAAAAGTTCATAGTATGTAAACAGGGGATAAAACATTTGATTAACTAGGAGTGCAAGCAAAGGTTTATAAACCCATACTTGAGTGCGGAACCACCTACCTCAAACGGGTGCGTGAAACGACGCGGCACCGAATTCCCGACGAACAACGGTCACTGTAGGAAGCCGTCAAGGGGCCCTAAAACAGAAAATCGTTATTAAACATAGTAATAATATAATAGAATAATAATAATAATATAATAACTATAGTAATAATAATAGTAATAATAATAATAATTATACATAATAATAAAAACAATAACATTAATATTAATAATAGTAATAGCATATTAATAATAATAAAAAAAATAATAATATGATAATAATAGTAATAACATATTAATAATAATTATTATAAATAATAATAATAACAATAATAATAATAGTAATAATAATATTATTATTATTATTTACATAATTACAATAATAACATATTAATATTTATAGTAATGATATAATAAATAACATATTAATAAAAATAACAAAAGAAAACATAATAACTAATTAGATAACTTAAAATAATAAAATAACTAAAAAAGAAAAGAGAAACCGACCTGTGTGCGGAGGAGGCCGAACAGGCGCGCTGGAACATAGGAGAAGAGGAAGAAAAAGAAAGGAAGAAGAAGGAGAGGAGAGGAAGAGGAGAGGAAGAAGAAGAGAAAGAAGAAGAAGAGAAAGAAGGAGAAGAGAAGGAAGAAGAAGAGAAAGAAGGAGAAGAGGCACGGACCTGTGCGGAGGAGGCCGAACAGGCGCGCTGGAACAGAGGAGAAGAGGAAGAAAAAGAAAGGAAGAAGAAGGAGAGGAGAGGAAGAGGAGAGGAAGAAGAGGAGAGGAAGGAGAGGAGAAAGAAGAAGAAGAGAAAGAAGGAGAAGAGAAGGAGGAAGAAGAGAAAGAAGGAGAAGAGGCAGGGGGTTGCGCCGGCAACGGACCTGTGCGGAGGAGGCCGAACAGGCGCGCTGGAACAGAGGAGAAGAGGAAGAAAAAGAAAGGAAGAAGAAAAGAAGAAGAAGAGAAAAGAAGAAGAGAAAAGAAGAAGATGAAGGAGAGGGAGAGAAGGGAAGAGGAAGGAGGAAGAAGGGGGTGCGGCCTGGCAGAGAGGGGAGGGGGCAGGCGGCCAAACCGGTGCGGGACGGCGGGTGCGGGTGAACAGGAGAGGGAGAGGAGGAAGAAGAAGAAACGGAAGAAGAAGGAGAGGAGAAAAGAAGAAAAAGAGAGAAGGAGGAGAATACAAGAAGAGCAGCGGCAGGGGCGGCTGGTCCGTAGGAGCAGCAGGCCGAGGCTGAGGCGCGGCCGATGCAGGTCCGGCGGGAGGTGCGGGTGAGGGAGAGCAGCGGCGGAGAGGTGGTCTGGGCTGGCGGAGTAGAGGGAGGGGCGAGGTGCAGCGCGGCTGGTCTGCTGCGGGTGTAACAGGGGCGGCCGAGGCGGAGGGGTGGTCCGGCGGCAGTCTTGTGCGGTTGGAGCAGGAGAGCAGGGGGGGTGCGGCTGGACGGCTTGGCGAGGCGGCGCTGGACGGCTTGGCGGTGCGGCGACGGGAGAAAGGAGGAAGGGAGGTAGGGTTTTGCGGAGGAAGGAGAGTAAATAGGGGAGGAAGGGGAGGAGGAAAAAGGGAGAAAAAAGAAATCCCGGTGTAACAGATTCGGTTACGGGAGAGAGAGAAAAAAAAAAGAAATGAAATAATAAATAAAACAACCAAAAGTAATAATAACAAATTACAAAATTTATAATAAAAATTAAAAGTAATAACAATAATTATAATAATCAATAAAAATTTTAAAAACAATAATAACAATAAAATAAATAAATGATAATAATAATAATGATAATATAGTATTAGTAATAATGATAATACAACTTATATATATTATCAATAATAATAACATTATCAAAACAATTATAAAGTTAATAATAATAGTATTATATTAATCATAATAAAATAATGATACTAATATTATAATAGTAATGCTAATGACTTAATAATATATAATATATCATCAATAATACTTTCATAATAATAACAATGATAATAATATAACATTGACAATAATAAAATAACCATGTTATAATGATAACTAAAACCATGAAAGTTCCTTCCAGAATTCATCGTCCGAGCATCGGCACTGCATGTCGATCGACGTGAACTAAACGCGCGCTTATCAGCGCCTCTGCAATTATTCCCTAACGACTCAGCCCACGCTTAACAAAGCAATAAAAACAAACTGAAAAAATAAACTCATGAAATAAAAATTTAAAATCATACCTCTAGCGACATCCGGGCGTGACAATTCTCCCCACCATGAAAAACTTTCCGCCCTCGGAAAGTCAGCTCAAAGCCTGATCCGAGAATAGAAATGGGTACTCCTGCTCAACCCATGACTTCCGCTCCCAAGTCTCGTGTTCATCGGTCCCGTGCTGCCAAAGAACACGCACCAGAGGAATGGACTTTCCATGCAGCACCTTTTCCCGAGAATCCACTATACGCACTGGTCGCTCGACCACAGACAAGTCGGCCTCTATCTCCAGCTCCTCCCAATTCAGCACATGCGACGGGTCGGGGTTGTACTTCTTCAGTTGGGAGACATGAAATACGTCGTGAATCGACGTCAACTGCGAGGCCAAAGCTAACCTGTATGCCACCTTGCCAATCCGCTCAAAAATCTCAAAAGGTCCGACATATCTCGGTGTCAGCTTCCCCTGTCTCCCCAAACGACGGTGACCCAAGCGAGGTGCCACTTTCAGAAACACTTTGTCCCCCACTGAAAACTCAAGGTCTCGCCGCCTCTGATCTGCATAAGACTTGTGGAGACTCTGAGCTGTCAACAATCGCTGCCTAATCAGCTTGACCTTCTCAGACGTCTCCTGTACAAGACTCCGTCCCAAGAGCGAGGCTTCTCCTACCTCAGCCCAACACAAAGGAGACTGACAAGGCCGGCCATAGAGCGCCTCAAAGGGTTCCATTCTGATGGAAGACTGGTAACTGTTATTGTAAGCAAACTTGACCAGCCCCAAATGGCTATCCCATGAGCCTCCAAAATCTAACACACAGGCTCGGAGCATGTCTTCCAGAATCTGATTCGCCCGCTCCGTCTGGCCATCGGTCTGCGGATGGTATGCCGTGCTCATCTTAATCTGCGACCCCAAAGCCTTCTGGAGGCCTCCCCAAAACCGTGATGTAAAGCGGGGGTCCCTGTCATAAACAACTGCCGACGGCACACCATGAAGCCTGAAAACCTCCTGAACATACAAGCGGCCCAGTTCCTCTACCTTCGTTGTGTCTCTGATCGGAATAAAGTGGGCAGACTTAGTCAAACGGTCAATCACCACCCAGATAGCATTCCTCCCTCGAGGTGTACGAGGCAGACCAATGATGAAGTCCATGGTGACCTCGTCCCACTTCCAGGTAGGAATAGGTAATTGCTGGAGTAGGCCAGATGGTCTCTGATGTTCTGCTTTCACTTGCTGGCAAGTATAACATCGGGATACGAAGTCGGCTATGTCCCGTCTCATACCTGGCCACCAGAACTGCCGGCGAACATCGTAGTACATCTTGGTGGTTCCAGGATGGACGGCCCACTGAGATTGGTGGCTATCCTGCATCACCACCTTTCGCAGAGACAACGACACCACAGCACGGACCTTGAAGCATAGGACCCTATGGGAAGACAAAGACCAATGAGAAGGAGTCTCCCCACCATGAAGAAACTGCATAGATCGCTGACAAAACTCATCACCAGGCTGCTCCTGCTGAATCAACTCTAGAAGGGCAGGAGTCAACTGGATGCTGGCCAAGAAAGTACCTCCACTGTGCTCCCTGCTTTCCAAATGCAACTGGGCGAAGAGCCCCATCAAAGTCCACTCATCGCTGGACTTCTTCAACGCCTGCACTGGTACTTTTCTGCTCAATGCGTCAGCTACCACATTACACTTTCCAGGGGTATAGACAATATCAAAATCAAAACCCTGCAGGTACTCGACCCAGCGGCGCTGCCTCAAATTGAGATCCCTCTGAGAGAAAATATAGGCCAGGCTCTTGTGGTCAGAATAGACCACAAACTTCTCTCCAAAAAGATAGTGGCGCCACGTCTTCAAAGCATGCATCACTTCCGCCAACTCTAAGTCGTGAGTCGGATAGTTCTTCTCATGCAGCCGGAGTTGGCGAGAACCATAAGCCACAACATGGTCATCCTGCATGGGCACACATCCAAGGCCCGTACCTGACGCATCACAGTACACCACATAGCCCTTTCCTGACTCTGGTAGGGTCAACACAGGTGCGGTGGTCAACCGCCGCTTCAGCTCCTCAAAAGATGTCTGGCACTGTGAGCTCCACTCAAACTTCACCCCTTTCCGGGTGAGTGCAGTCATGGGGGAGGCAAGCCGCGAGAAGTCTCGGACAAAGCGCCTGTAATAACCTGCCAAGCCCAGAAAACTCCGGATCTCAAACACATTTCTCGGCTGCTCCCAAGACATAACTGCTCTGATCTTTTCGGGATCCACTGAAACCCCTTGTTCTGAGACGACGTGCCCCAGAAACTTCACTTCCCTGATCCAGAAAGTGCAATTCGAGAGTTTGGCATACAGGCGGTGATCCCGCAAAGTGCCCAAAACAACGCGCAGGTGGTGCTCATGCTCCTCCTCAGATCCAGAGTAGACCAGGATGTCATCCACGAATACCACGACAAATGAGTCGAGATATTGGTGGAATACCATATTCATGAGTGCCATAAAAACTGCAGGAGCATTCGTCAGTCCGAACGGCATGACCAAGTACTCGAAGTGACCGTACCTGCTTCGGAAAGCCGTCTTCGGGATATCTGCTCCTCTCACCCTGAGCTGGTGGTATCCCGAACGCAAATCAATCTTGGAGAACCACTTTGATCCCTTCAGCTGGTCGAACAAATCGTCAATCCGAGGCAAAGTGTATTTATTCTTGATGGTTACCTTGTTCAGCTTCCGGTAATCAATGCACAACCGAAGGGTTCCATCGGCCTTCTTCGCGAATAAAACCGGTGCGGCCCAAGGAGAGACGCTCGGGCGAATGAATCCTTTGGATTCCAAATCGTCCAGCTGTATCATTAATTCCCTCAATTCGGTGGGGGCCATGCGATATGAGGGAAGAGATATAGGCTGTGTTCCCGGCGCCAACTCAATCGAGAACTCCACGTCTCGCTCTGGGGGTAAGCCAGAAAAATCATCTAGAAAAACCTCTGGGAACTCATCCACTACACGAGGTAACCCGCCCTCTGAAATACCACCATCGTCCTCCAGCGCGAGCGACGATAACTGATAAGCAAGATTTCCAAGCTCAGGGAGTGGAGGTCCCGCACGTCCCGACCGAGGATCCCATTCTCCATGAAAAAGCTGAGGAGTCCCATCTGGTGCTGTAAAGCTGACTCGGCGTTGATAGCAATCAATGTGCGCCTGGAAGCGCACCAGCCAGTCCATACCGAGGATCACATCAAATAGGTCCATGTCAAGGACCAAGAAATCCCATTCCATCTCGACACCCGACACAGAGAGTGCGCACGATCGGCACTTAAGGCCTTGCTCCTTTTTTTTCCCAACGGCGTTACCAACTCCATAGCACACGATAAAAGCTCGGATGGTAGGTTCAGAAGGTTCACAAAACGAGCAGATATAAAAGAAACTGAAGCACCAGTATCAAATAAAACTGCAGCTATAGAAGATGCAACCAGAATAGTACCTCGAACTGTCAAGGGCCCTGCATCAGATCCCGCTGGTGCCTGATCCACAGCATGCAGTTGCCTAGTCCCTGCCTGAGAACGACCGCTCGCCTGAGGCTCTGCCCTGATATGGCTCTTCCCTGAAGACGATCCGGTCCTACCACCACGCCCACCAAACCGAGATCCTGTCGTCCTGGTCGGCTCTGACTGAACTGATACCCCTCTAGAAGCCACTGATCCAGCCCCACTCTGATATGGGCGTGCAGTCCTGCAGAAGCGTTGTATATGTCCCACCACTCCACATCCATGGCATGGTCTGGGAGGGTATGGACAAACTGGTCGGATGTGTCCTGCCCTTCCGCACTGATGGCACACAGCAGACCCTACACCAGAATCCCTAGATGAAAACTGCCTGGGAGAATGACCTGAGCTGCCATCACCCTTCTTCCACTGCTCATCACGCTTCCTCTTCTTCTCAGATGAACTGCTACTGCCAAGCCCTGACACTGATCCAGAAAACCCCGACTTTCCCTTCTGGTCAATATCGGCCATACAAGCACGATCGGCCACCTCAGCATAAGTCTTCAGCTTGAACAAGAAAACCTGGGAGTGAATTTCTGGTCGAAGGCCCTTCTCAAACTTCCGAGCTTTCAAGAATTCGCTCGAAACTATCTCAGGTGCGTACCGTACCAGTTCAGGAAAGAGATTCGCATACTCCATCACTGTATGATTCCCCTGCGATAGCTCCATGAACTCCCGAGATCTGGCATAGGCTACAAACTCTGGACAATACTGCTCGTTGAAGATACCCGTGAAATCCTTCCAGCTCATGTGCTCATGCTTCCCAGCCTGGACCACTGATTCCCACCATTTGCGACTGGAACCTTCCAGCTGGAATGAGGCGCACTTCACCCTGACTTCCTCAGGCGTGTCAAGGAAATCGAACATACGTTCTATCTTCTCAAGCCACTCCTCTGACTCCTGAGGTTCTGAACCACCTCGGAAGGAAGGAGGTTTGCTCCTCAGAAACTCCTGATCTCTATCCTTTCTGGAGCCAAAATCCTCCCCTCTAGCTGGAACAGGGGCGGGGGCAGGAGTCGCCCCTTGTCCTAAAGCCTGAACGGCTCGGACCATCGCCTCAACAAATCTCTGATCAAGCGGCACGGGAGAACTCTCTCCGGCTTCCTCCCGTGGATGCATGGGAACTCTCCGGGGAGGCGTCTTACTGAAAAAGAGCAGCAATCAAGAAAGAAACCCATCAATAAAAAGGGGAATTTTTTTTCCAACAAGATAATTATTCATCAATAAACCAATCATGCAAAAACAAAATCCATATAAAAACTTTACTTTCCTTATCTGGTGTCCACGCACAGTCTGCAGCCTACACGTCCCACCCAGGAAGAAAGTGAAACAAGCACCCTAACATCTCATGGTGACTCAGTATCTGTCACGAGGCGTGCTGGCCAGGCACTCTACTCGCAACATGAATTCTGAGCCCCGACAGACCCAACTCATGTATAACCCATCTAATCCCATAAACCACCAACAAAACCTGCCTCTGATACCATTTTGTCACGAACCGAATCGGGTCGTCATCCGAACCGACGCCCGACCCGGCCCGCGGCAAGGCCCGAAGGGCGTTCCCGATCCCCACGGGCTGGCACAAGTGCCCGGGTATAAAATAAACCTTGGCAACGATTTACCCGAGTGAATAAATGTAAAGCAGCCAACCAAAATGTCCAAGTAAAAGTAGAAGTGACAGTCAACAACCATTTAACCAATACATGTTTTTAGACAAAGTAGTCAAAACTCACACAAGACTAAAAAAAAGGTGACTACAACCAACCTAGGGGCTGCAGCTCAATGCGAGAACACTACCTCCAAGTCACCACCAAAAAGTCACGTAGTCAGTCCAGCTAAAAACCCGAACCACTGCCTCCAAAAGCCGGGCCCTTACCTGTATCAGAAGTAAACAGATCTACTTACACCCAAAGGTGTAAGTAGGGTGTGAGCAATCGCCCAGCAGGATATCACCAAGCAAGATTCCACGCACAAGTATAAAGAGAAAATCCATTTGCAATGCTGTATAAAGCAAAAGGTGAAAAAATAAATAAAAGATTTTCACAAAATGCTTTTAAAGAAAAACGGTTCAAGTCACATACCAGAGTGAAATTCAAATGGTATAAATATCACGGATCAGTGTGCGCACAAGTATCAGTAGCACCAGAGGATGGGAATGCCCTAAGGATACTAGTAACAGTGGGACCCTAGGACATCGTGTCTCAGTGAAACGTGGCTTAGATGGCCACGACCCTCAGAAAACGTGGCTTAGAAGGCCACGACCCTCAGAACATGTGGCATAGAAGTCCACGACCCTCAGATATCATATGTTTAGTTAGTGTTGCAATCGTCAAACCTGCCAGTGAAACCGGGTCGAGTCATCTCCGGACTACCAGCTCACTAGTCCTAGTCCACCCACCTAATACCCAGGCTTCCCTCCTTATGCTCACCCAATTTAGAAAACACCTGCCATATCACCCGCACACTGATATTCTTTCTTTTGAAAATACCACACGCACACCATAGCATTTCAAAACATAGTATGTATTGCAAGTACTCTAAATAAAACAGTAGCACAGTTTGAAAATAAACAACATCCTTTTTCTTTTCTTCAATCAGGTAAACCAAAACAGTACTTTTAAAACTTGCTGATAACTATTTTAAAAGAGAGAGAAAGAAAGACATTCAAAGTTTTAACTAGGTCCAAGTAATAAACACATGACATTTCTTTAATAAGGTGAAAAAGTTCATAGTATGTAAACAGGGGATAAAACATTTGATTAACTAGGAGTGCAAGCAAAGGATTATAAACCCATACTTGAGTGCGGAACCACCTACCTCAAACGGGTGCGTGAAACGACGCGGCACCGAATTCCCGACGAACAACGGTCACTGTAGGAAGCCGTCAAGGGGCCCTAAAACAGAAAATCGTTATTAAACTTAGTAATAATATAATAGAATAATAATAATAATATAATAACGATAGTAATAATAATAGTAATAATAATAATAATTATACATAATAATAATAACAATAACATTAATATTAATAATAGTAATAGCATATTAATAATAAAAAAAAAAATAATATGATAATAATAGTAATAACATATTAATAATAATTATTATAAATAATAATAATAACAATAATAATAATAGTAATATTATTATTATTATTATTATTTACATAATTACAATAATAACATATTAATATTTATAGTAATGATATAATAAATAACATATTAATAAAAATAACAAAAGAAAACATAATAACTAATTAGATAACTTAAAATAATAAAATAACTAAAAAAGAAAAGAGAAACGGACCTGTGTGCGGAGGAGGCCGAACAGGCGCGCTGGAACAGAGGAGAAGAGGAAGAAAAAGAAAGGAAGAAGAAGGAGAGGAGAGGAAGAGGAGAGGAAGAAGAAGAGAAAGAAGAAGAAGAGAAAGAAGGAGAAGAGAAGGAAGAAGAAGAGAAAGAAGGAGAAGAGGCACGGACCTGTGCGGAGGAGGCCGAACAGGCGCGCTGGAACAGAGGAGAAGAGGAAGAAAAAGAAAGGAAGAAGAAGGAGAGGAGAGGAAGAGGAGAGGAAGAAGAGGAGAGGAAGGAGAGGAGAAAGAAGAAGAAGAGAAAGAAGGAGAAGAGAAGGAGGAAGAAGAGAAAGAAGGAGAAGAGGCAGGGGGTTGCGCCGGCAACGGACCTGTGCGGAGGAGGCCGAACAGGCGCGCTGGAACAGAGGAGAAGAGGAAGAAAAAGAAAGGAAGAAGAAAAGAATAAGAAGAGAAAAGAAGAAGAGAAAAGAAGAAGAGGAAGGAGAGGGAGAGAAGGGAAGAGGAAGGAGGAAGAAGGGGGTGCGGCCTGGCAGAGAGGGGAGGGGGCAGGCGGCCAAACCGGTGCGGGACGGCGGGTGCGGGTGAACAGGAGAGGGAGAGGAGGAAGAAGAAGAAACGGAAGAAGAAGGAGAGGAGAAAAGAAGAAAAAGAGAGAAGGAGGAGAATACAAGAAGAGCATCGGCAGGGGCGGCTGGTCCGGAGGAGCAGCAGGCCGAGGCTGAGGCGCGGCCGATGCAGGTCCGGCGGGAGGTGCGGGTGAGGGAGAGCAGCGGCAGAGAGGTGGTCTGGGCTGGCGGAGTAGAGGGAGGGGCGAGGTGCAGCGCGGCTGGTCTGCTGCGGGTGTAACAGGGGCGGCCGAGGCGGAGGGGTGGTCCGGCGGCAGTCTTGTGCGGTTGGAGCAGGAGAGCAGGGGGGGTGCGGCTGGACGGCTTGGCGAGGCGGCGCTGGACGGCTTGGCGGCGCGGCGATGGGAGAAAGGAGGAAGGGAGGTAGGGTTTTGCGGAGGAAGGAGAGTAAATAGGGGAGGAAGGGGAGGAGGAAAAAGGGAGAAAAAAGAAATCCCGGTGTAACAGATTCGGTTACGGGAGAGAGAGAAAAAAAAAGAAATGAAATAATAAATAAAACAACCAAAAGTAATAATAACAAATTACAAAATTTATAATAAAAATTAAAAGTAATAACAATAATTATAATAATCAATAAAAATTTTAAAAACAATAATAACAATAAAATAAATAAATGATAATAATAATAATGATAATATAGTATTAGTAATAATGATAATACAACATATATATATTATCAATAATAATAACATTATCAAAACAATTATAAAGTTAATAATAATAGTATTATATTAATCATAATAAAATAATGATACTAATATTATAATAGTAATGCTAATGACTTAATAATATATAATATATCATCAATAATACTTTCATAATAATAACAATGATAATAATATAACATTGAAAATAATAAAATAACCATGTTATAATGATAACTAAAACCATGAAAGTTCCTTCCAGAATTCATCGTCCGAGCATCGGCACTGCATGTCGATCGACGTGAAGTAAACGCGCGCTTATCAGCGCCTCTGCAATTATTCCCTAATGACTCAGCCCACGCTTAACAAAGCAATAAAAACAAACTGTCAAAATAAACTCATGAAATAAAAATTTAAAATCATACCTCTAGCGACATCCGGGCGTGACACATCCACACATCTCCTCAGTTGAGAAACGTGAATGACGTCATGCACCCGGTGCAATTGAGGTGGAAAGGTCAGGGGATTATCCACCATTCCTACTCTGCTAGGGACATGGAAAGGTCTGAAGAAACTCAGAGATGACTTGAAACCCCGACCAAAACTCTGAAGACCCCGTCAAGGTGAGACCCATAATAAGACGTGGCTATCACCCTCGAACTCTAGTGGTCTTTTCTCTTATCAGAAAAAGACTTATGTATGATCTATTCAGTCTTCATCCACTCCTGGATGATCTGCACCTATTCCTTCGTAGCCTGAACCATCTCTGGTTCTACACGTGCTGACTCCATCACTATCCACAAAGGATATCTGAAATGCATCCTGCTGCTGTCTCGCCACTCTTAATAGTTGAAAGCCCGATCTCCTGCTAAGAGCATCTACTACAATGTTCACCTCCCCCGGAGTATAAGTAATATCTATGTCTTAGTCATGGAGGAATTCAAGTCGTCATTGGGGTGTCACGTTCAAGTACTTATGAGAGAAGATACTCCTGAGATTATTGAGATGGAGTGAACCACAAACCATTCTCTCAAAGAACAATGGGTGAGACTATCCAATTGTAAGAACTCATCTCCTCCATTCTACATCTACGTTCCACCAAAGAGCTGCTAGGATTTTTCCTCTATCGAAAAGAGAAATCTGGTCTCATCCCTTGGATGAACCACGTTCTTTTCCTAATACAGTCAATCCTGACCTGAACGGTATTATTTAATGCCATGGACGACATCGTAAGGCCTCGACGCAACCACCATGAGGTTCCAACCGAAACTCTCACCTCAAGGTTCATATAACACCTGTTGGTGTAAGTGTGTTTATCGAGTCTATTCTCAAAGGTATCTCCAGACGTGAGGGTCAAGTCAATGGTTTTAATCAGAAACTCTAGGACTGGGACAAGATTTGTGGAAGGGAGGAAGGATTGGTATCTATGTCTATTGATGTGGAAGCTCGTAGTAGACACATACCATACCTGAAATCATTCATAGAGCCCTTGAGTCACACTCCGTGACTACATGAAGCTATTCTCTTCCCCTGCCCTCCAGCTCCATGAGCCTGGTAGGGACTACAAAGGTGGGTGGTTTTAACATGTTGAAATGTACACCACCTCATGCTACTCTCTAAACTCTGCTTCCATGTCTGCTGCACTGCAAATTCATCTATCCTTAACACTTCCATTTGTTGAATTATTTTACATACCCAAGTCTCTGATACTAGCACAAGTTCGCATCTTCCCACTGCTTACATTCACTGTCTATAACCGATCATCCAATGAACATTCAACCATAATGGTTCTTTCTAGAACCCTAACATATGTAGGAATGCATAGAGGAAAGAGTGGTTACTCAGATATCCTTAAACAAACCTTGATCAGTGGTCCGAGCTCTAAATCACTGATCGTATCATAGTCATCAAGTACCAGGAATGATCGGTACACCTCAATGAATACTCATCTACCAACATGTCGTCCTGCGGAACCTGTATAAGCTCTAGAAAACTCTCAACCACCTCCACAAGCCAATCCTTAGCCACCTGTGAGTCGAGATCACCTCGGAAACTGAGGGGTATTTGATATTGAAATACATATAAGGCACTAAGATTACATGTGTCATATACCGGTACCACCGGTTGAAACTACTGACCAACAGGTAGTGATATAGTTGGCACACTACCCGAAGGTACTAACTCAGGCATCGGTCCATGCACCGAAGCCTCATCACTATACGGACCGACCTCATGGTCACTCACTGGAAAAAAAACTAGTCGCTAAGTCCACCATCCACTCTACTGGTGTCTCAAATAGGTGGAAAAGTCTATCAATCACGTCTATCCAGTCCTATGCTGAATGGGAATCTGTCTTGCCTCGTAACCTTGGAGGCCTCTGCTGCTGGAACTCGTGCAACGAGCTATGTTATTGTGCACCGTCCTCTTGTACGGATGATGGAATCTGCTACCCAATGGGTGGTGGTGCTTCTGGTATACCACCAGAAGGAGACAACATAGTAGAAAGGGCCCTGCACCGGACCCTCGTCGCTCGGTTGGCAGTCATCGTGTACTATCTCCGAACTCCAACTGACAGTCTATGTGGAGGCATCCTGTACAGCCGCGACCTGGTCAAATGATTTAAACCTGATAAGCTGACCTAGTTTGAGCCGACTTAAATAAAACTTTGGGAAACACACACGCAATCAGTGCTTTCGTGCACTAAGTCGGAAATCATTAGTCAGGGTACTGATGTATGGATAAGTCAGCCGCCGCACCCTGAACTGAATACCACAATTGTTACCCTTAAAACTAATTCATCACAGAAAAGAATTATCAGATTCATGAGTTCTGTTGTAGAACTGACTCATTTGATACGAATTTGTCACGACCTGTCCGCGGGACCTGTGCTGTGACTTCCCCAAGCCCGCCTTCCATAGGCCACAGGATAGTGACTAGCCCCAAAGGTGTAAATCCCGATAACTTGGAAGGAATTTCCTTTACAAAACATAATCACATACAATCAGAGTACAAGTAGAAGTAATACACTAAGTACAATAGAAAGTTCTGAAAAGTAAATAGGCCAGAATAAAAACCCAACTCAGTAGTACAGCTACAACTGAACGAAAGTAAAATAGAAAAGACAAACAGGTGGAAGATAGAAGCATCTCCTGGGTCTTCCACCTCAGATCCAACCATAAGGGTAGGTACAGATAGCCTCCTCAACGTTCTCGCTCGCCAACCTCCTCTGAGTATCGTCTCATCATGATGTCCACCTCCGGGTACCGTCTAGTCCTTGTACACACGATCTCTGTCAGCGTTGTCCATCATCTGCATCCAACACAACGAGGTGTGGGCATAGCCCGTGAAGGGGTGAGTATAACTATAAGGCCCCGGCCTTAAACATTACTTAATATTGAATTAAATGAATAATTCACATTGAGGATCTTTTCAGGTTTATAGTTTTAGAGAATTAGAACATAACTATTACATCCCAAAAGATTTACAAAGTAGACTAAGTTTCCATAAAATAAAAACTCTTAAAAAGAAACATGTCTAGTTCCATGTTTTAGATAGCATGACTTTACCTTGATCCCATCCTTGACCCTATTCAACATTACGTCCTGTGAAAAACATTTCAAAAAAACTTGGGGTGAGCATAAAGAGCTCAGTAAGGGATACACAGAGAATGAAAACTGTTAGTTTTTCAAACATCGAGTAAACCATGTATACTTTATCAAAGTAATACTTTTCACCTTTATGAATTAGTAAAAACTCTTCAATGAATAAAAGATCATTAAATACCCTTTTATAACCAAAATATTACAATAAAACCCATAAAAAGATCAAATAACATATAAAGGTAAATTGGGACATAAACATACTTAAGTGGAATAACCATACGGTCGACTTCCACACATATCACTTAATGGAACAGCCATACGGCCAACTTCCATTCATACTTAATGGAATAGCCATACGGCTGACTTCCATACCCAATGCATTGGAGGTTATAACATAAGCACCCGTCCTGATATTCACGGCACCACCCGTCATATGGATTATCACGTAACCACCCGTCAAATGTCCAAGTACCAATATAAAATCATAAAACAAATATAATGGAAAGAAAAAATTTCCACACTTTGATCAAAATATATCACATAAATATATTGACATAACAAATCCATTAGAAAAACCATTTTCAATACCAAAATACATAAAAGAGTATATGGTAATTATTTCATTTTAAAAAAACATTACGGCTTGTTTAGGAAGCCAAAGACCAAATAATACCCGCAGCGGCGGAAAAGTTCGTTGTCATCGCGTACGTTAAAAAAACATTTCTTTTTGTCGTTTAGTAATATTATTCATAGAAAAAGATTTATTTTGTATAAAAGTAAAAGTCAAAGGGGTGTATACACCGTATAAAAGAATGTTGTGTATAAAACGAAATATGCCTCAATGAAAGGAGATTGAGACGAAGTCCCTTACAAAGACGGTATCCTTGGTTTAAGGATAAATCAATTACATAATTATGTGTGACAAATGAATACACCAAATATAAGTGAATATTAAGTGTAAAAAAATTAGAGGTTATTCACACATATTCATAGAACGGCATATTCAAGGAGTATAAGTTTATCCCAAAGAATAAAGTTTGGGTTAAGAAGTTCCATTGCAAAAATTTGACAGCCTAATGGTGTCACATAAAACATACAAAAATGGATTGATGAGATCAAATAGGGAATCTCATCATATTAACATAAAGTTTATATAAAGAGTAATACAAAAGAACATCCCAATAACAAGAAAGATGATCTTTAAAAGGAATGACATAAAAGAGCGTATTTAAAATGAAAGAGAGGAGTAGGATCCCTTACCGCGGGTCCGACTTGAGTCGATCATTTTTAATCTCATGAATAATAAAATTGAGTAAATTTATACTTACTTAAGAACCTTTTTCAAGTTAATTATTCCTTTTATATCAATTATTGACATTTTATAAACATTATGTAATCATTTATGTTAATAATGATTGTTTTGTCGATATTTGGTTCTAAAGACAAAAGTGGACTTCTTACAATTACATGTTGTTCGTGTGGTCAAAGGTTCTTTATATCAAGAATGACATTCCTGGTTTGGATATCATATATATCATATCTATCCAGAATATACATGTATTTATAATATCACATAATCATTTAGAGGTAAGAAATGAAATGCACCGATCATGGAGAAGGTAAGCCGTACGTACGCATGAACGCTACTTTCATTTCGTTGTCATACTTTAATGGAATGAAATAATAATGATATAGAGGTATATTATAATTCCAGTATAACATCATATATAATAACCTTAAATACATCCTTTATAAATCCCACATATGGAATTAACGAATCAAATCACTTTGAGGGGGCGGTAGTCCGCACTTCCTTAAATGAAGATATCACATTTACCCATAATGGAAACCATAAAGGTATTCCCAAAATGATAAATAAAGAGGCTTAAGGAAAAAATAAACATATTATATATCATATATAAATATAGTGACATCTTAATGGCCACCTTTGAAGTTGTTAGAAGAATATCGAACAATCATCGTTTCGTGAGGCAGAAATTCGCCATCCACAGAAACAGTATGTTCTTTAACCGTTAGACTTAGGTGTGTGTAAGTGTAGCTAGAATAATTCTTATAAAAACATCCTAGAATATGTAAGATACTGTAGTTGTTACAAAAGAAATGAATAAAAAGAGTTTAGGGGGACGGAGAAGAAAAATAAGACAAAAAGACTCAAGTGAAGACATTACCTTATAATCGGGTAACTCCCTTTGGTTTGAGCTCAAAGGATTCCTTGGGAAGACTTCTGCCCAAAGTGAGGATTCAAGGAGTAATAGAGGGATTTGGAGAGACAAAATTATCAGTGCTTGGACAAACCAAAGGCTTGAGAGGTGTGGGTAAGGTGGTAGAGGTGGGGGCCTTTTATAAGAGGAGAGGAGGGACACTCTTGGAAAGTAAGGAAATGTTATTTTATTTTAGAATGATTTTCTGTTATTAATGGTCCCACATTGAAGTTTTTCTAGGATAAGGTGATAAGGGTTCTAAATCTACCCATAAAATAGGTTTTGTACATGTGTAGGTTTTAGAGTTTACATTATCTTTCCATTTTATTTAAATCGTTAAATAATGAGGTAATCGCTGCATCATCATGGTGTCATAAATAATTTAATTTATATAATGTCTAAAAATTATAAAAAAATATCATGATGTAGGAAAGCTTTTTAGCTTTCTAATGAATATTTATAGTATGAAATATGACTTGTATAACCCCATGTAAAAATTGGTTTAGTAAAACATCTCATGTTTGTTTCATTTTTACTTTAACTTTAAATAAAAGGCATAAATGTCATTATCATACCCAAGTGGCTCTATGGGGTACCAAAAATCGACACATGGGTTGTCTTGGTCGGACATAACTCATCCAATAGGGTTAGGACAAGTGTCAAGATATTTTCATTTTATTATAATATCATTTTACCTTAAATTACAATAATTACCTTTAATCGTGATTAATAAAACATAAAAGTTACTATTCACCAAAATTTATTTTAATCCCATTGAACCACATTTTACTTAATAATGAAAATCATTTAAATTGGATTTTTTAGATTCAAAACACAGATGTGGTAAAGTCTAATTTAAACGAAAAATCAAATTTGGTAACCACCACTTTGCGGTTTCACTATTCATCAAAAATTGAAGTTTTTCAGAAAAAAACCAAAAACATCACCCTAATCTATATTTGATATTCCGAATTCAAAAACGAATTCCATTTTAAAAAATTCATAACATATAAGTTGCATTATTTAATTTAATAATTAATTCCCACTGTCAAAACAAATAGCATGTTTTTATGAAAAAATAAGTTTCAAAAGATTGACACTAGTTTAAGTCCAATTTCAAAGTGAAATTGATTCCAATGACCACCATTGAATTAAATGGTAAAAATATATCCTAATTTCACTTAAAAACCAATTCAAAATATAATCTAATCATATAAATAAATTAGATTAAAAAGAGGTTTTGAATTAAAATACAACATTTTACACTATTCATTAAAAAATGAACTTTATCAGAAAAATACCAAAAATTTACACAAAGTAAATTTTGGTGTCCCGATTCTAAAAAGAAGTTATATTTGGTCCAATAGAATGTATAAGAGTGATCAAAACTATATTTAATGATGGTTCTCCATCAAAAGGCGATAAGTGAACCTTTAGTGAAAAAATAGGGCATATATGCCTAAAATTGAATTCTTTCCGTATTTTAAGCCTTTATCTTTTATTAGATAAATGTAAAAACATTTAAAAAACATATATAATCATATTTTAGTTATTTATATCCATTCCCGCCAATACAACGGTTACATGTTAACTACCATTTAAAATAATATTATTATATTACTAGTGTGCAACGTAAGTTTTCAAAGAAACTCATCGTTGTGTATCGAGTACGCAATCGAACATAGCAACCCATTTACAGTAAAATTAATATTTAATTCGTAAATATTAATAAATATGAAAATTATTTATTCTTTATTTACCTGGGATGTTACATCTTTCCCCCCTTTTTGGAAATTACGTCCTCACAATTTTATTCACTTATCAAAATAAGTGGGGGTATTTATCTCTCATAGCATTTTCAGATTCCCACGTTGCATCTTCAACCATATGGGGTTTCCACTAAACCTTTACCTGGAGAATTACTTTATTTTGCAACACTTGCTCTCTTCGGTCCAGAATCTGGACTGGTTGTTCTTCATAAGATAGGTTCTCTTCCAGGTGAACTACCTCTGGACTCAAAACATGAAATGGATATGGCATATACTTTTTTCAGCATCAAAACATGAAAAACATTGTGTACCTGAGATAAACTCGGAGGTAAAACCACTCTGTATGCAATTGATCCAGCTCTCTCCAGAATTTCATATGGCCCAATGAATCTTGGACTCATCTTCCCTTTCTTACCAAATCTCATCACACTTTTCCATGGAGAAACCTTGAGAAAAACATGATCACCTACATCGAAAGATAGATCCGTCCTCCGGTTATCCGCATAACTCTTCTTCCTGCTCTAAGCTGTTCTCATGTGTTTCTGAATCAACTGAACTTTTTCTTCCATCTCTTCTATCAATTCTGGTCCCATCAGCTTCCATTCACCCACTTCATCCCAAAATGCTGGAGTTCGACACCGCTTCCCATATAATGCCTCAAATGGTGCCATCTGTATACTGGAATAAAAACTGTTATTATAAGAAAACTCAACCAAAGAAAGATGTTGGTCCCAGCTTCCCTGATAATCCATCGAACAAGCTCGTAGCATATCCTCCAAGGTCTGAATTGTTTGTTCTGACTGCCCATCTGATTGCAGATGAAAAGCTGTACTAAAATTTAATTCAGTACCCAACGACTTCTGAAGGCCTTTCCAAAAGTTAGAAGTAAAACTGGGATCACGGTTAGATAAAATGGAGAGATGAACTCCATGTAACCGGACTATCTCTTTAAGATACAAACGAGAATGTTGATCTAGGGAAAAAGTATATCGTATAGCAAGGAAATGAGCAGATTTAGTTAAGTGATCAAAAATAACAAAGATTGCATTATTACGTCGACATGTCCTCGGTAATCCCACAACGAAGTCCATGGATATATTCTCCCATTTCCACTCTGGCACTGGTAAAGGATGAAGCATACCTTTCTATAACTGCCGCTCTTCTTTAACCTGCTGACAAGTCAAAAAACTTCATAGTAAAATCAGCAATATCTCTTTTCATTCCATCCCACCAGAAATACTCTCGCCGATCTCTGTACATCTTAGTACTGCCCGGATGAACTGAAAACGGGGAACTATGAGCCTCACATAACAACTCATTCTTCAACTGTGAATCACAAGGAACACACAATATCTTCCCAAATCTCAATACACAATCATTATCAATGTTAAATTCAGGCAACATACCCTTCTGAACCAACTCTATCTTTTTCTGCAACTTACTGTCTTGCTTCTGTGCTTGCTTGATTCTGTCTGATAGAGAAGATTTCACTAATACCTGAAACAAAACAGAAGAACTTCCTGCACCAAAAACATCTATGCCAAAGTTCATCAAATCAAAAACCAAAGGATCTTGTTCCAAACATATCATGGTTAATGAAGCATTACTTTTTCGAGGATGGTAGTGAATTGTACAATCATAATCCTTGATTAATTCTAGCCATCTCCTCTGTCTCATGTTCAATTGTTTCTAAGTGAATATATACATTAAACTTTTGTGATCTGTATATATTTCACACTTTACTCCATACAAATGATGGCTCCAAATTTTTAAAGAAAACACAACAACAGCTAATTCCAAATCATGTGTAGGGTAATTTACCTCATGAGTTTTCAACTGATGTGAAGCATAAGCAATTACCTGATCATTCTGCAGAAGGACACAACAATGTCCCTTCAACGAAGCATCAATGTATATAACAAACTCACCATTCCTGGAAGGAAGTGCCAAAACTGGATCATTCACCAATCTTCTTTTCAACTCCTGAAAACAATCATCACATTCTTTTGTCCAGATGAACTTAACACCCTTACGAGTTAGCTTAGTCATTATACTAGATAACCGTGAAAAAATTTCAAGAAACCTTCCATAGTAACCTACCAAACCATGAAAACTATGGATCTTGGTTACATTTGTGGGTCTTGGCCATTCTTCAACAACTTTTGTTTTAGCAGGATCAACAGTTATGCCATTTTTTTAAACAATTTGTCCAAGGAAAGAAATTGTTGTAACCAAAACTCACACTTGTTGAATTTTCCATACAGTTTATTTTCTTTTAAGGTTTGAAAAATCACCCTTACATGAATTTCATGCTCCTCTTTACATTTAGAA
Source organism: Viscum album (assembly GCA_963277665.1). Lineage (NCBI taxonomy): Eukaryota > Viridiplantae > Streptophyta > Magnoliopsida > Santalales > Viscaceae > Viscum > Viscum album. The sequence goes on from OY728151.1 coordinate 1,532,777,344, forward strand.
AACACCAAAATATCCTAAAAAAACCAACATTTTTCACCTGATTCAACTGAGCCATCACTGCAACAAACTGTTCAATTTTGACTCTGACCATCTCAGTATGCTGATTTGGAAGGTCATTTCCCTCAGTATGCCTCCCCAAAAACATCTCAGTTTCCTCTAAGAAAAACCATTCTTAACACTGAAATACCTTATGAGAAGCAACATGGTAATCTTTAAATGCTATATCATTTCAATTGTACCATAAATTAACTTATTATTTAACAATTTTCTAACTCCTAAAGTTTTCTAAACTGACTTATGATACCAACTATAAGGCCCCGGCATTAAACATTACTTAATATTGAATTAAATGAATAATTCACATTGAGGATCTTTTCAGGTTTAGAGTTTTAGAGAATTATAACATAACTATTACATCCCAAAAGATTCAAAAAGTAGACTAAGTTTCCATAAAATAAAAACTCTTAAAAAGAAACATGTCTAGTTCCATGTTTTAGATAGAATGAATTTCCCATGATCCCATCCTTGACCCTATTCCACATTAAGTCCTGTGAAAAAAATTTCAAAAAAACTTGGGGTGAGCATAAAGAGCTCAGTAAGGGATACACAAAGAATGAAAACTGTTAGTTTTTCAAATCTCGAGTAATCAATTTATACTTTATCAAAGTAATACTTTTCACCTTTATGAAGTAGTAAAAATTCTTCACTGAATGAAAGATCATTACTTACCATTTTATTACCAAAAGATTACCATAAACCCATAAAAAGATCACATAACATATAAAGGTAACTTGATACATAAACATACTTAAGTGGAATAACCATACGGTCGACTTCCACACATATCACTTAATGGAATAGCCATACGGCCAACTTCCATACATACTTAATGGAATAGCCATACGGCTGACTTCCATACCCAATGCATTGGAGGTTATAACGTAACCACCCATCCAGATATTCACGACACCACCCGTCATATGGTTTATCACGTAACCACCCGTCAAATGTCCAAGTACCAATATAAAATCATAAAACAAATATAATGGAAAGAAAACATTTCCACACTTTGATCACAATATATCACATAAATATATTGACATAACAAATCCATTATAAAAACCATTTTCAATACCAAAATACATAATAGAGTATATGGTATTTATTTCATTTAAAAAAAAACATTACAACTTGTTCATGAAGCCAAATACCAAATAATACTCGCGGCGGCGGAAAAGGTCGTTGTCACTGCATACGTTAAAAGAAACATTCCTTTTTGTCGTTTAGTAAAATGATTCATAGAAAAAGATTCATTTTGTATAAAAGTAAATTTCAAAGGGGTTTATACACCGTATAAAAGAAAGTTTTGTATAAAACGAAATATGCCTCAATGAAAGGAGATTGAGATGAAGTCCCTTACAAAGACGGTATCCTTGGTTTAAGGATAAATCAATTACATAATTATGTGTGACAAATGAATACACCAAATATAAGTGAATATTAAGTGTAAAACAATCAGAGGTTATTCACACATATTCATAGAACGACATATTCAAGGAGTATAAGTTTATCCCAAAGAATAAAGTTTGGGTTAAGAAGTTCCCTTGCAAAAATTTGACAGCCTAATGGCGTCACATAAAACATACAAAAATGGATTGATGAGATCAAATAGGGTATCTAATCATATTAACATTATTTTTATTGAAAGATTAATATAAAATAACATCCCAATAAAAATAAAGATGATCTTTAAAAGGAATGACATAAAAGAGCGTATTTAAAAAGAAAGAGAGGTGTAGGATCCCTTACCTCGGGTCCAACTTGACTCGATTGTTCATTAATCTCCTGAATAATATACTTGAGTTAATTTCTAATTTCTTAAGAACCCCTCTCAAGTTCATTATTCCTTTTATATCAATTATTGACATGTTATAAAAATTATGTAATCATTTAAGTTAATAATGTTTGTTTTGTCGATATTTGGTTCTAAAGTCAAAAGTGGACTTCTTACAATTACATGTTGTTCGTGTGGTCAAAGGTTCTTTATATCCAGAATGAGATTCCTGATTTGGATATCATATATATCATATATATCCATCATATACATGTATTTATAATATCACATAATCATTTAGAGGTAAGAAATGAAATGCACCATTCATGGAGACGGTAAGCCGTACGTACACATGAATGCAACTTTCATTTCTTTGCCATACTTTAATGGAAAGAAATAATAATGATATAGAGGTATATTATAATTCCATTATAACATCATATATAATAACTTTAAATACATCCTTTATACAACCCACATATGGAATTAACGAATCAAATCACTTTGAGGGGGCGGTAGTCCGCACTTCCTTAAATGAAGATATCGCATTTACCCATAATGGAAACCATAAAGGTATTCCCAAAATGAAAAATACAGAAGCTTAAGGAAAACATAAAAATATTATATATCATATATAAATATAGTGACATATTAATGTCCACCTTTGAAGTTGTTAGAAGAATATCGAACAATCATCGTTTCGTGAGGCAGAAATTCGCCATCCACGGAAACAGTATTTTCTTTAACCATTAGATGTTTGTGTGTGTAAGTGTAGCTCGAATAATTCTTATAAAAACATCCTAGTATGTGGAATATACTAATATTTTTACAAAAGAAATGAATAAAAATAGTTTAGGGGGTTGGAGAAGAAAAATAATACAAAAGGACTCAAGTGAAGACATTACCTTATAATCGGGTAACTCCCTTTGGTTTGAGCTCAAAGGCTTCCTTGGGAAGACTTCTGACCAAAGTGAGGCTTCAAGGAGTAATAGAGGGATTTGTAGAGACAAAACGATCAGAGCTTGGACGAACCAAAGGCTTGAGAGGTGTGGGTAAGGTGGTAGAGGTGGGGTCTTTTATAAGAGGAGAGGAGGGGCACTCTTGAAAGTAAAGAAATGCTATTTTATTTTAGATTGAGTTTCAGTTATTAATGATCTCACATTGATTTTATTCGAGGATAAGGTGATAAGGGTTCGAAATCTACCCATACAATAGGTTTTGTACATATTTAGGTCTTAGATTTTACATTATATTTCCATTTTATTTAAATCGTTAAATAATGAGGTAATCGATGCATCATCATGGTGTCATAAATAATTTAATTTATATAATGTCTAAAAATTATAAAAAAATATCAGGATGTAGGAAATATTTTTAACTTTCTAAATAATATTTATAGTAAGAAATATGACTTTTATAACCCCATGTAAAAATTGGTTTAGTAAAATATCTCATGTTTGTGTCATTGTTACTTTAACTTTAAATAAAAGGCATAAATGTCATTATCATACCCAAGTGGCTCGATGGGGTACCCAAAATCGACCAATGGGTTGTCTTGGTCGGCCATAACTCATCCAATAGGGTTAGGACAAGTTTCAAGATATTTTCAATTTATTATAATATCATTTTTTCCTTAAATTACACTAATTACCTTTAATCGTGATTAATAAAACATAAAAGTTACTATTCACCAATATTTATTTTAATCCCATTGAACCACATTTTACATAATAATGAAAATAATTTAAATAGGATTTTTGAGATTCAAAACACAGAAGTGGTAAAGTCCCATTTAAACGAAAAATCAAATTTCATAACCACCACTTTGCGGTTTCACTATTCATCAAAAATTGAAGTTTTTCAGAAAAAAACCAAAACTTCACCCTAAACTATATTTGATATTCCAAATTCAAAAATGAATTCCATTTTAAAAAATACAAAACATATAAGTTTCATTAATTAATTTAATAATTAATTCCCGCTATCAAAACAAATAGCGTGTTTTTATGAAACAATAAGTATCAAAATATTGACACCAGTTTAAGTCCAATTTCAAAGTGAAATTGATTCCAATGACCACCATTGGATTAAATGGTAAAAATATATCCTAATTTCACTTAAAACCCAATTCAAAATATAATCTAATCATATAAATAAATTAGATTAAAAAGAGGTTTTGCATTAAAATACAACATTTTACATTATTCATTAAAAAATGAACTTTATCAGAAAAATACCAAAAATTTACACAAAATAAATTTTGATGTCCCGATTATAAAAAAATGTTATATTTGGTCCAATAGAATTTATAAGAGTGATCAAAACTATATTTAATTAAGGTTCGCCATCAAAAGGCGATAAGTGAACCTTTAGTGAAAATTAGGGCATATATGCATAAAATTGAATTCTTTCCGTATTTTAAGCCTTTATCTTTTATTAGATAAAAGTAAAAACATTTAAAAAACATATATAATCATATTTTAGTTATTTATATCCATTCCCGCAAATACAACAGATACATGTTAACTACCATTTAAAATAATATTATTATATTACTAGTGTGCAACGTAAGTTTTCAAAGAAACTCATCGTTGCGTATCGAGTACGCAATCGAACATAGAAACCCATTTACAACAAAATTAATATTTAATTCGTAAATATTAATAAATATGAAAATTCTTTATTCTTTATTTACCTGGGATGTTACAATAACGATAGTCAGTAGGGTCCCCGAGACCCTCAAGGTCTCACTAAATCCAACAAGGATAACCACAAAGAAGGATCTCAACAGATAACCCTTACATAGGTATAAGCCCATACTTATACATAAGTTATCTAGTAACCCATCTCATTCACGAGGAAAAACAAAGGTTATGAAATCAATGGATAACCCCTACTTAGGTATTTGCCCTTACTTATACCTAAGTTATCAAGTGACCCATCTCAATCATGAGGTAAAAACAATGGTCAATGACTCAACTCAAACCAGGATTTGCATTATCAAAACAATGACTGCTACAGAACTCCTCCTCTATCGAGTACAGTAGCCCTATCATGACTCTGAGATGCAACTCACTAACCATAAACTGCTGATGTACTCCTCCTGTCGATTACCGTGGGTCTGCTACCAAATACCGGGCGCTCCGTCCGCTGTGGGTCTGCCGTGAAATACCGGGCGCTCCCCCTAAGAGCTATCACATGTACTCCTCCTATCGAGTATTTCGGGTCTGCTGCCAACTACTTGGCGCTCAGTCTGCTGTGGGTCTGCCGCTAAATACCGGGCGCTCCGTCCACTGGGCTAATCGAATCACTCCAACTCGAATCGGTCAACCAGTCATCAGGTCTATAGCTACTAGGTCTCCGCACTCCATACGCTCGTCTCCAGGAGGGTCTACTCCATGAGCCACCGGTTGATAATCTATGTATCACTTTGTCCCATGATGATGTATCACAAAGGACCACCTCGTCACAGGGGCCTCAACGCAATAGATGGCGCGTCAATCGGACCTCTGGTCTGTGTGTTATTATCCTTTTCGTCACGGGGGCCCGGTTGATTTCGTCTAAGAACCAACCCAACTGTATCTCAACTGTATCCCGAACTCTCATAGGGTATACCCAATGAGACCGTTTACCAACGAGATTACCAAAGCCGCTAACGATTCATCAAATGAACGTCCGATCTGAAAGTTATTAGCATTTCTGTTCTAGGGGCCCTGTTGGTTTCTAAGCTAAATCCAACCTGACAATACTCCAACTATGTCTAAAACTCAGGTGAAGTTTTCCAAAAGGTTAGTATCATCAAAATTAATCCAACATAGTCGACAACACGTCAATCGGACATCCGATCCTTATGTTATGACGATTTCCACTCCGAGGGCCCGGTTGGTTTCGTTTTCGCACCAACCCGGTCATACCCAAACTTCACCGAAAGATTGAGTTTAATATACTGAATCGACCGCCTTGATCAAAGGAATTCTACTCAACATACGGGGCCTATCGGAGGTCCACAACTCATGTGACGACTATTTAACCGAAATGGTCCGAAAATAAGGGGTTTGGGCCCGGTCTGACCCGACACAATACCCCTGGGCCGGCCCAAACTGGGTCGACCTGACCCATGTCTAGGTCCGGCCGAGTTGGGCTCGGCCTGACCCGGATGGAGGGGCGCGTCCTGGCCAGTGTGTTCTAGCTCACCTACACGGCAAGGCCGAGTGGCCCGCCGTGTCTCGGCCAGCGTGGCCGAGTGGAAGCAGCGGAGTGGGGGGCACTTCCCCTCGCTACTGATTGACACCGGTGGCACTTTGCGTAGCCCCACCGTCCCAGATCCCGTGGCCACGCAGGATCTTGCACCTCGCCACAGTGGAACAACCACGATAGGTCTTCTCCGGTGGCACAATGGGGCGCTGCCGCCTCCAGGCCGCCGGATGGCTATAGCCTTCGCGTCGGCGCAGCACGCCGCCGCCACCTTCAGCGGTCCACCGGACGCGCTTCGGTGGTCCGTTTTGCCCACAGTCTGCACCAGCAGCTCTCCTGGGACCCGTTCATCACGGTGACAGCTTCAAAATGCCTTTTCAGACCCATTTCCTCATTTCAGTCAATCCACACACAAAAAATATTTTTCGGAGCGTCCAAGATTGTTTGTTAGCCTGTGTCCTCCATGTTAGAGGATTTCAATCAAGATCAAACTCAAATCCAATCTATAAAATTAACCCCGCATCCAACCCACATGAGTGAGTGATCCGCGGATCAACCGGGAAGAGGTTGGTATGCACTGTCATTCTTTTCTCAAAAGGTAAAGAGAAAATCAAGTATAATTCCCCTACCTTGATAAACTTGTCAGGCATTCGTTCATCGCGGGGAAAGAGTTTCCACTTCGTCAACGCCAAGAAAGAACCATCGTTGTTGGTGAGTTCCCCACGGTTGTATTTCCTCCCTTTATGAGAAGGAAGAAAAAGAAGCGTGTCATCGATCATCGCGGAAGCGGCGTTCTTCGTTGAAGAAGTGTCGTTCTTCGTCGGAGGGATGTTCTTTCTTCTTCACACCAAAGCTCTCCCCAAAACTCTAGAACTTCACTAATATTTTTCTCCACACACCCAAAGCTCCAACACTAAATAATGTAACGCCCCGTCCCTAGTTACCCAGAGTCGGTGCATTATTACATAACATTGGCATGATCACAAGAAAGATCAAATCTCGAAAGACCGATTGGTTTAGTAGCCTTGGAAACACTAGATATATTCATAAGTCTTATATTACATCATAAAATGAAAAACTACAACATCAACATAATGTCTCCACAGTCCACACTATTAAACCCACATAATATCCCTGTAGGTCATTCATAACTTACTTCTTCACATCCTGGGAAAAATAAAACATAGAAAAGGGGTGATCTCAAATGCCGAGTAAGGATAACAATATAGCGGAAACTTTCATAAATAAGAATAAACATTTATGGCAATGTATAACTAAAACAAAATCCGTTAAATATTGAACTTTCAACATAGTATAGCATAAATAAAATGAAATAATTCCATTTACTTATTCACATGGATATTTTACTAATTGAATAATCACATGAAAAATCAATAACCACATTCATAATGACGGAATGCATAATGCCAGACTATCATAACCACATAGCCAAGGCCTCGTGCCAAGACTACAAATAAGATTTGTTCAAGGCCTTGTTCCAAGACACTAGTTTGTCCTATGAGAGCTACCGATGCATCGAGGAGCTATAGAGGGCTCCACCCGTCACATATTAAGTCCAATGCATTCCCATATGAAAAGGTTTAAACATAACATAAACATTCGTATTAAAACTAGCATACGAAATGTCAATACTTTCACCATAAACCATGAATGGTATAAAAATAGAACACCCACAGTCAAACAAATCACAAAACCATCAATATAAGATAGATGTTTTGTATCATAACAAATCAACTTTAAATAATTGTAAAATCCATCAAAGGATGATGACATAGATGAAATCAAATTTCTTTTTAAAGAAATATCTCTTTTTATTTTGAAATAATTTAAGATCCATATAAAATAAAACATTTTCTTTGAAAATATTATTATAATCCTGTAAGGGAAGCTTTGAAGATTTTATAATGGTGGAAAATAGCCGCACCCACTGTATAAGTTAAAAAAACATTCTTACCTTAATTCTGTCGAAAAGGTTAAAAAGGACCTTGTTTTGAAAACGACTGAAAGATTCCTTTATAAACCACTTATAAAAGTCAAAAAGGGTATAAATGATTATAAATCATATTCTAGTAAATAGTAAAAATGTTTTGAAATACATTTTTATGAAACATGGATGTGGATGATAAAGAGATCCCAGTAGATTATTACGTATAAACAACCTCTGATAATGAAGAGATTGTGAAATAACCCTTACCTTGTACTTTTCCTTGGTTGGGATAGGTTAACCTTCTGTAAAATGGTGAAATAATTGTTATTAAATTATACAAGAATCATATATATTAATATGATATCATATATGATCTTTTAACATTGATTTGTTAATAATATCTTAGAATTATCGTCGTTTCGGGTGTTAACTTAATCGTTTTCTTTTATATGTTTTGTTATATAAGCCATGTTTTTTATATCTTATTCATATACAGAATAATATCAAGTCCTTAAACATCATTTTTAAATCATCAAATGATAATTATACTTGAATGGATACGATGGAGAATGAATCTCATCGCGTTCGTGGAGACGGTAGTCCGTACGTACGCACGAGCGGCAATATCATTCTTTTGATATTAAGATAATATATAAATGGATGGTATATCATATATACAGAATCATTAACATGTTATATTTATTATTTACATGAGTTACACATCATTATTATACCCATCCAAATAATAATATATTGAATAACAATTACACCATGACATGGAGATGGTAAGCCGTACGTACGCACGTATGGTGACATGTTATTCAAAGGGTGGATAGAATACTGAATATGGTTTTACCATATTTATAATAACATCACAGTATATGTGAGATACTGTGGTTATTATTTTAGAATGGTAAGAACAAAGAAAGAAGAAGTGGAAGAAGAAAGGAACATGAAAAGGGGTGGTGAAACCATTACCTCTTCTTCGGGTTCTTCCTTTTGATTTGATCAAAAGGGATCCTTAGGTTGTCTTTATGATCAAACTAAGGCCTCTAGGTTGTAGTGAGGGAAGTTGGGAGAGTGTTTGGGCAGAGTTTGGCCGATCCAAAAGGCTTTGGAGGTGTGAAGAAATGAGAAGGAGGAGTGCCCTTTTATAATAGGGGTGAGGGGCACCTTTGGAAAAGCTAGAATTATTGATTTATAATAAATTCATATTCGGTTTCTAATGGAGAAAAAGTTGATTATTTAAATTTTAAGGTGGGGATAGGTCGAAAACCACTCAACCAATAGAATTTAGACAGGTTTGGGTACTTATATAAACCTTATCCTTAAGTATTAACTCTAAGTTAATTAGTTTCACTTTTACAATGTCTCTTTGTATTTTTATATAATATGGTTAATAAACATACTATATACATCCAAGAGACCCCCAAGTAGTCCATTAATGATGAAACTATCATGATATTAGTCCCTTGGCCGATCCTTAGATTTTTAGGAATTTAATATCAATTAATAATATAATATTTTTTTTAAGAACTCTTTTATATCAATTTTGACACTATTCAATAGTTGATTTTTTTGAAACTCATAACAGATTGATTACTTCGAAAAAAGTAAATTAAATAAATCCTAATATATCATATTATCCTATAAAATTATATTAATTTATTAAAAGTTTTATATTATATTTATTTGGGTATTTACAATATCAATTAATTTAATTTTTCACTATTATAGTAATTAATTCAGCATCATTGTGTCATAAATAAATTAAATTATTTAATGTATAAAAATTATAAATAAAATATAATTATGTAGGAAATCTGTTTACCTTTATAATGAATATTTATAATCTAAAATCAAATATATATAACCCTATGTAAAAATTGTTTTTCTAAAAGATATATGCTTGTGTCATTTTTGTATTCATTTTAACTTAATTAAAATAACGTGTCCCTATCACCTACAAGTGGCACCATGGGGTACCCAAATCGACCCAAAGAAGCCTATGGTCGAACATGTATCAACCACTAAGTCTAGGACACGTTTTAGGGTAATTTAGTATTATTATAATAATATTTTGTAACCCTTATTTACCAGATTTACCCTTAACAATGGTAAATAAAATATTTACCACAGTAATTTTTCAAAATGTCTAAAAATAAAAGTTACCTATTTACACAATTTAGACATCCTGATTCCAAATATGGAATCCATTTTTCTAAATTCAAAACACATAAGTGGCAGAAATTAATTTAAAATTAATTCCCGCTGTCAAAACAAAAAGCGTGTTTTTAAGAGATAATAACTATCAAAAGATTGACACTTGTTTATGTTCGGTTTAATTGTAAAATTATGTCCAATGACCAACATTATATTAAATGGTAAAAATATATTCTAAATATAATTTAAAACCACTCAAATTCATAATTTATCACTATTAATTATTTTGATTAAAAAAGTTGTTTTTAATTAAAATTTAGTAATTTTCACTATTCATCAAAATATTAAAGTTATCCGAAAAGTACCAAAATTTCACCTGAGGCTAAATTCGATATTCCGAATCCATAAATGAAGTCCATTTTAAAATATAAAATATATATAATTTCGAAAAATAGGTATTACTATTCATAACGGCTAGATTGATTGGTTATGTTGTGTGTTAAAACTCGAAGTTGTGTACAACACACGCTACTGTATTATTCAAAGAAAGCGTACCGTGGAAGCTTGAGATGTTTCAATTTAAATTTTTGATGTCCCCATTTAGTCAAAAAGTTTAAAATATTGTATTTAAGAAGGTTTCACTATTAAAGGTTGATAAAAGTGCAATACTGAAAATGAATCTGTTCTTGCATTATGTCTAAGAAACTCATAATATGGATTCTAAAATTATAAGGATTATATAAAGTTTAAAATTTAGTTAATACTATTCATAACCTCTTTTGAATGGCTTTTTTTTGGTAAGTCATGGTGTGATTGAACTCGGTGTTGCATGTAGTGCAAGTTATTGAATTATTTTGAAGAAATAACACACTATGAAATCTTGGGGTGTTACATTCTCCCCTCCTTCAATAAATTGCGTCCTCGCAATTTGAAATTGTTCGTTGAAAATAAAAGGTTTAAAATAGAAAATATATTTGTGGGAAAACCCACATCGTAAATTGGGTTACTAAAATTTAGTCTTAATATGAAGAAAAGAGAAATGAAAGGGTCACCACCAAATTATGATCTCGATTAGGAGAACATTGGTGGAAATCAGAGACATATAATTGGAGGAAAAATGTAAATATTTATAGGTAGTGATTGAGGTCATCAATCACAAACAAGTGTAAAATTGAGGTCCTTAAATTCATCAATCTATGATGATTTGAAATACCATCGGTTCAACAAAACATAGGGTATTAGTATAACACATTTTTGACGTTTCAAAATATCTTAGTTGAAATCCCACATCGAAAAATGAATTAATGAGGCCTCTATTTAAAATAAAGAGTGGAAAGTATGAAGATTACTGAAAATAACACTTACTAGGGTTCCATGTAGGAATATATGGATATGGAAGAAAAATATAACCATCAATTATCTGATGGAGAGTGGTAGAGAACATGGCTATGAAAAGGCCAACAATCCCAAAGCCATAAATTAGTGATGATTTAAGATACCATCTAGGACAACATTTTTGTTCTAAGTTCCTTTTCTTAATGTTGAGGAATTTATTTATGAGATTGGGTAAGATCATAAGGAGATATACTAACTTTATAATTAGAGTTTTATTCATTAATAAATTTCTACCACAAAATCATCTTTCACTCTCAAAGATAATAGAACGTAAAAAAATTATATTTACACTATTCATATAGGGTTCCAAAATAAAAGAATTTACAATTCATCTACAAGATCTTTTAATAAAAACTACATTATTTAATCCAGGACATCTCGTGGGCCAGTGGAAGGTGATACACCCTTGTTGCCCTTCGGTTGCGGGTTCAAGTCTCGCAGCCTTACCGGACGCGACGGGTTGCCGCCCGACCTCCGGGTTTTCCTTTTATGGCAATCCAAAATAATCTCAACTAGAACTATCCAAAATACTTCTGTCCAAACTCACAGTCCAACATTTATAAGGAAGGTAAACATAATTTAGATCCTTTTTTCCCCGTAATAGAATATGAATACCTTCATCATGTATTCTTTTAATACATTAAAACATCCTGAATTATCATATTCCTTATTGATTACATTCATGCTCCCTTATTCCATATAGAATGCTGGATATACTTCATCAATCCAAAAATGTTTTAAACCCCATCAATGATGGAATATACAAATCATTAATCAGTTCCATGGTAGTTAAGAATATCCAATATAATTTATCCAAAACAATCATGTATTATTCCAAAATCACTACCTCGGTATCAGAACTATATTATGGTTTATCATTCCCTCAACCATATATTTTCCAAAAATTTATCCTGCTATTGAGTCACTTTTCTTTTTTCTACAAAATCTCAAGTCCTTAATGAAATAGTACTGAAGTACAATCCTTATATACTCCATAATTATTATAGCAAGTACATTGTTGATACAACACTCAATTGACATAATCAACATAAGAACTCAAATCATACCTCTTCATCTGTGGTAGTATCATAACATGATTATTATCCAATATCATCATTTGCGGCATGGTTTGATGACTGGGACATAGGTTTGAGTAGTGTCCAAACTCCTTGCAAATGAAGCATTGTACATTTGAAACCATTTTCTTACCCTTGCAGTCACGTACTTTGTGCCCTTTTCCTCCACACTTATAACAAACTCCCATTCCTTTCAGGCAAGTTCTAGGGTGTTTCTTTCCACAGTTATCACATATGGGAAAATTTTTCTTTTCCCTCTTCCCTTTATCCATCTTTCTCTCTTCCATCCTTTTCTTCTCTTGGTTACCTTCAAAGCCATAGGACTCAGTAAACTCTTTACTTATCTTATCAACACATGATATTATTTCTTCATATGATGATAATACATGCGAGACTATTTCTCTTATAAATTCTGGCTTAAGCCATGAAATATATGATCCTTCTTTCTCTTTGTATCATGTGCATTGCTAGAGTTCTCATTCCTTCTACTGGGCGCCATTTCTAAACAATGGCATACACTAGATTAGTTTATGAATAACAATACTTAATCCCAAACTTGTGAAACACATAACATAAATTAAATATTTTATGGATATAATACATAATCATAAAAATGCCTCCTTTGAGGAAGTATATACTCATAAACCCTTCATAATGATTTGTAAACAAAATGAGAGTTATACTAAGCATATCCCCTGGGAGTGTCGTAACCAAGAGTGAAGCAAGGCCCGTTGTCGTGCACTAGTTCCTGTTCGAGTTTAGCTCAAAGCAGTGTTTTTGGGATTTACCCCTAGGAACATCTGTGCCAGAGCCGCCTCTACCTACTCGTATCCAGACAGGGATGTATTGCTCGGAAAACTCACAAAATCTCTACAATACCAAAATTCTAGGAAGTTATTCTATACTAATCCTCAAAATTCATCTTAAATCTATGTGCTCTAATCAGAGTATATCTAAATCTAGCTTCCACGGTTTGCACTAAACTTCCTCTGATACCAAATGTAACGCCCCGACCCTAGTTACCCAGAGTCAGTGCATTGTTACATAACATTGGTATGATCACAAGAAAGATCAAATCTCAAAAGAACGATTGGTTTAGTAGCCTTGGAAACACTAGATATATTCATAAGTCTTATATTACATCATATAATGAAAAACTACTACAACAACATAATTTATCCGCAGTCCACACTATTAAACCCTCATAATATCCCTGCAGGTCATTCATAACTTACTTATTCACATCCTAGGAAAAATAAAACATAGAAAAGGGGTGAGCTCAAATGCCCAGTAAGGATAAAAATATAGCGGAAACTTTTATAAATAAGAATAAACATTTAAGGCAATGTATAAATAAAACAAAAGACTTTCAATCTTGAACTTTCAACATAGTATGGCATAAATAAAATGAAATAATTCCATTTACTTATTCACATTGATATTCTACTAATCGAATAATCACATGCAAAATCAATAACCACTTTCATAATGACGTAATGCATAATGCCAGACTATCATAACCACATAGCCAAGGCCTCGTGCCAAGACTACAAATAAGATTTTGTCAAGGCCTTGTTCCAAGACACTAGTTTGTCTCATGAGACCTACCGATGCATCGAGGAGCTATAGCGGGCTCCACCCGTCACATATTAAGTCCAATGCATTCCCATATGAAAAGGTTTAAACATAACCTAAACATTCGTATTAAAAATACCATACGAAATGTCAATACTTTCACCATAAACCATGAATGGTATAAAAATAGAACATCCACAGTCAAACAAATCACAAAACCTTCAATATAATATAGAAGTTTTGTATCATAACAAATCAACTTTAAATAATCGTAAAATCCATCAAAGGATGTTGACATAGATGAAATCAAATTTCTTTTTAAAGAATTATCTCTTTTTATTTTGAAATCATTTAAGATCCATATAAAATAAAACATTTTATTTGAAAATATTCTTATAAGCTTGTAATGGAAGCTTTGAAGATTTTATAACGGCGGAAAATAGTCGCACCCACCGTATAAGTTAAAAAACATTCTTACCTTAATTCTGTCGAAAAGGTTAAAAAGGACCTTGTTTTGAAAACGACGGAAAGATTCCTTTATAAACCACTTATAAAAGTAAAAAAGGGTATAAATGACTTTAACTCATATTCTAGTAAATAGTAAAAATGTTTTGAAATACATTTTTAAGAAACATGGATGGATGATAAAGAGATCCCAGTAGATTATTATGTATAAACAACCTCAGATAATGAAGAGATTTTGAAATAACCCTTACCTTGTACTTTTCCTTGGATGGGATAGGTTAACCTCCTGTATAATGGTGAAATAATTGTTATTAAATTATACAAGAATCATATATATTAATATGATATCATATATGATCTTTTAACTTTGATTTATTAATAATATCTTAGAATTATCGTCGTTTCGGGTGTTAACTTAATCGTTTTATTTTATATGTTTTGTTACATAAGCCATCTTTGTTGTATCTTATTCATATCCAGAATAATATCAAGTCCTTAAAAATCATATTTAAATCACAAAATGATAATTATACTTGAATGGATACGATGGAGAATGAATCTCATCACATTCGTGGAGACGGTAGTCCGTACGTACGCACGAGCGGCAATATCATTCTTTTGATATTAAGATAATATATAAATGGATGGTATATCATATATACAGAATCATTAACATGTTATATTTATTATTTACATGAGTTACACATCATTATTATACCCATCCAAATAATAATATATTGAATAACAATTACACCACGACGTGGAGACGGTAAGCCGTACCTACGCTCGTATGGTGACATGTTATTCAAAGGGTGGATAGAATAATGAATATGGTTGTACCATATTTATAATAACATCACAGTATATGTGAGATACTGGAGTTATTATTTTAGAATGGTAAGAACAAAGAAAGAAGAAGTGGAAGAAGAAAGGAAAATGAAAATGTGTGGTGAAACCATTACCTCTTCTTCGGGTTCTTCCTTTTGATTTGATCAAAAGGGATCCTTAGGTTAGCTTTATGATCAAACTAAGGCCTCTAGGTTGTATTGAGGGAAGTTGGGAGAGTATTTGGGAAGAGTTTGGCCGAACCAAAAGGCTTTGGAGGTGTGATGAAATTAGAAGGAGGAGTGCCCTTTTATAAGAGGGGTGAGGGGCACCTTTGGAAAAGCTAGAATTATTAATTTATAATAAATTCATATTAGGTTTCTAATGGCTCCAAAGTTGACTATTTAAATGTTAAAGTGGGGATAGGTCGAAAACCACTCAACCAATATAATTTATTCGGGTTTGGGTACTTATATTAACCTTATCTTTATGTATTAACTCTAAGTTAATTAGTTTCACTTTTACAATGTCTCTTTGTATTTTTATATAATATGGTTAATAAACTTACTATATACATCCAAGTGTCCCCCAAGTGGTCCATTAATGATGATCCTATCATGATATAAGTCTCTTGGCCGAACCTTAGATTTTTAGGAATTTAATATCAATTAATAATATAATATTTGTTTTAAGAACTCTTTTATGTCAATTTTGACACTATTCAATAGTTGATTTTTTTGAAACTCATAATAGATTGATTAATTCGAAAAAAGTAAATTAAATAAATACTAATATATCATATTATTCTATAAAATTATATTAATTTATTAAAAGTTTCATATTATATTTATTTGGGTATTCATAATATCAATTAATTTAATTTTTCACTATTATAGTAATTAATTCATCATCATTGTGTCATAAATAAATTAAATTATTTAATGTATAAAAATTATAAATAAAATATAATTATGTAGGAAATCTTTTTATCTTTATAATGAATATTTATAATCTAAAATACAATATATATAACCCTATATAAAAATTGTTTTTCTAAAAGATATATGCTTGTGTCATTTTTGTATTCATTTTAACTTAATTAAAATAAAGTGTCCCTATCACCTACAAGTGGCACCATGGGGTCCCCAAATCGACCCAAAGATGACTATGGTCGAACAGGTATCAACCAATAAGGCTAGGACACGTTTTAGGGTAATTTAGTATTATTATAATATTATTTTTTAACCCTTATTTACCAGATTTACCCTTAACCATGGTAAATAAAATATTAACCACAGTAATTATTCAAAATGTCTAAAAATAAAAGTTACCTATTTAAAATATTTGGACATAATGATTCCAAATATGGAATACACTTTTCTAAATTCAAAACACATAAGTGTCATAAATTAATTTAAAATTAATTCCCGCTGTCAAAACAAAAAGCGTGTTTTTAAGAGATAATAACTATCAAAAGATTGACACTTGTTTATGTGCGGTTTAATTGTAAAATTATGTCCAATGACAAAAATTATATTAAATGGTAAAAATATATTCTAAATATAATTTAAAACCACTCAAATTCATAATTTATCACTATTATTTATTTTGATTAAAAAAGTTGTTTTTAATTAAAATTTAGTAATTTTCATTATTCATCAAAATATGAAAGTTATCCGAAAAGTACCAAAATTTTACCTTAGGCTAAATTTGATATTCCGAATCCAGAAATGAAGTCCATTTTAAAATATAAAATATATATAATTTCGAAAAGTAGGTATTACTATTCACAACGGCTAGTTTGATTGGTTATGGTGTGTGTTAAAACTCGAAGTTGCGTACAACACACGCTACTGTATTATTCAAAGAAAGCGTACCGTGGAAGCTTGGGATGTTTCAATTTAAATTTTTGATGTCCCCATTTACTCAAAAAGTTTAAAATATTGTATTTAAAAAGGTTTCACTATTAAAAGTTGATAAAAGTGCAATACTGAAAATGAATCTGTTCTTGCATTATGTCTAAGAAACTCATAATATGGATTCTAAAATAATAAGGATTATATAAAGTTTAAAATTTAGTTAATACTATTCATAACCTCTTTTGAATGGATTTTTTTTTGGTAAGTCATGGTGTGATTGAACTCGGTGTTGCGTGTAGTGCAAGTTGTTGAATTATTTTGAAGAAATAACACACTATGAAATCTTGGGGTGTTACAAATAATATCTCATGATATTATTTTTATTCCCATCACAGTGAATTTAAAATTCCAAAATAAACCTCTTAATTAATTAAATGAAGCTCATCTCATTAATTAGGGCATGTTGGCAAGAATTTGAGAGGGGAAGAGGAGGAGGTGAGGGGTCTCATAAATGGGAGTGTTGAAAAAATTAAACAATGGATCTTTAATGGGGGGTTAATTAGAGTTATGGGGAGTTCACAAGTTAAGAATTGGGGTTTCAAGATTTTAAGGGAAGGTGAAGGGTTGAGGATAGTGTGGGCCCCACCTCACATTTATCCTCACATGGGTAGTTAGGTGCTTTTGGGTCCCACCCTAACTCCCCCATGTAGGATAAAACCACCTTAGATATAAAAATAAAAATGTATCACAATTTTATTCATTCCTCATTTAATCCACAATTTTTTACTTCTCCACCCGTGAAAACGCAACCACTGCAATGGTCCCCTTAAGCAATTACCAGCCCTGCGAGTTCATTGGTTCCCTCACATTTCAATTCTGAGCACCGGTTCGAAAGATAGAAAAACCTGCTCGGTCGTTTACAGAATGTACATGAGCTAAACTTCAGAAATTGATTCCGGGCACACCGGGCCTCGGAATCAAGTGTCGTCTAAAACTGCGCACTCGTAAAATTCCCAAAAAATTAAGAAAAAATTTTCCTTGAAATTTTCGGGTTTATTACACTAATACTATATATTAATTAGTAAATTATTAATTAAAATTATTTTTTAAAATTATTATATAATCCATTTTAATAAAAAAATATATATTTTGTGGAAATGTTTAATTGTCATTATATAAAACAGTATTAAAATATTTATATTATATTTATATATATTTATATATGTATATATTAATATATAAATTTAATGATTTTATTTTTAATATTATATTATTCATTTCTACAAAATAGCACTAATAAATGGGGGTCTCTTTTAGTGCTTCTACAAAACACTAATAAACCACCCCTTATTAGCACTTTTTTACAAGTTCTGATAAAGGCCCTATTTATTATCACTTTTTGATAAGTTATATTAAGTATGTGGTTATCAACGCTTATAAAAATAGTGATTATCAAGGGGTAATGTATTAGTGCAAAAGAAGCGTATTTAAAGACCCCACCCTTTATTGTTCTTTTTATAGTAGTGATAAAGTGTGTTTTTAACATAACTTTAAACTATTAATGCCCTAGTACTTGATAAAACTAGTTTTGTATTAGTTCGTGTCTAAAAATTTGTTAGGATAAAGAAGATGTCATTATAGAATAATTGATTATTATGATTCAAAATAAAACAAATTTTTTTATTTTAATATGGTTTCATTTAGAAGAGAAAATGGATACTGACTATAAGTGTCCACTATTAATATATATGTTTCATATTTATGATTTTTTCCTAATTCTCGAAAAATCTTGACCTAAAATATCCTTTGGAAAATAAAGTTATTTCTAGTTATGAAATAATTAGAATATGACATGTGTAATATTGGGTCCTATTGTTTGTATTAGAGAAGTGTTTAGATAACTTTGGAGACTGTTTTTTTTCTCTGGCATTATATATATCAGCATGAGTTCATAATTGAAATTTTGATCATATGTTTAATATCTTATAGTACCATTTTTTATGTTATGATATTTTTAGCTAGATAATGGTATTTTTGGGGACATTTATTTTGAGATAATTAGGTGTTATTAATTTTTATGGTGAAAAAAGGATAGTCACAAGACAAACATTGGGAATAAAACATGATGTAGTTTTTATGAGGGATTTTTTATATTTTGGAAATGATCAATGAATTATAATGATTTATAAAAAGAAAAACCCATAGGGAGGGTGACAAGCCATCACGTCCGGTAATGTCATGTGAATCAAACCCACAACTAAAGGTAGACCAGTGTGTATCACCAAAAACAAGCATACAAGATGTCCCAATTATTAAGAATTTTTATTTGTAGTTAATATATTTTATGGATGAATAATAGGTTTATTTTCAGATTCTATATTTTAACAAATAGAATTTCATGGGATTGGAAAATGATTTTTTGATTAAGTGATTAATGTTATTTCATATGATTCTGACTATTTTTTGATAATAATATGATTTTTGTGAATATAATATTTTGTTATTATATTATAGTAATAAATGTTGAACTATATTTTATATAGAAATATTATTTTATGGTTATTCAGGTTATTTATGGAAATGGAAATCACACTTCATGATTGTGTGGTTTATAAAATTTAATTTTTTAAATGAGACATTTAGTGTGATATATGTTATTTTGAGATAAATGTTAATGTTTATCTTGGAAAAATATGTAATAAAATCCTTCTGATTTTTTTCCAAAATATATGATTGGATTAGTTTATGGATTTATAAGAATTCATATTTTTTGAATTTTCTACATTGAAGTTTTTTTAATACTATTGAATTTTTTATAATGAAGTTGTTTTTCATCATATGGACTTTACTAATTTTTGGGAATTATCTTTTCTTATAAAAACTATTTTATATTTGGATCATGTGAAATGATAGGATAAATATATTATAATTAATTTTTTCATTAGGTGATTCACAAGATATTGATTCTACTTCATTGGGAATGTAAAATTTATCAACAATAATCATTATTTTGAAAAATTTATGAGTTTGAAGTGGTAGTTAATCAGAGGATGAAACTATAATATTCAAGTATGTATGTTTAATTATGTTCATTGTAAATGTAGTAAAATAGTTTTTAAAATTTACGAAAAATATCATAAAACAAAAACATTTTTTGTTTACTATTCCTACTATGAAATCTATGAAATTTTAATCCATCATCGATTTATGGTTTGGTGATATTTATCATTATCATAACCATTTTATCTATCAATCTACATCAAAAGGCAATAGATAGTTTTATATTCCATATCATTGTTTTCCTCTATGTAACCCTCATATTTTTTATCACAGGTAACCATCATATATACATTTCTTCTTTTTAATGTGGAAGTCTTATTAATACTATTTATGATGTGGGATTTCATAAAAAAAATTTTAAAGTAAAATAAAAGTTACTAAGCCTAAATTTAAAATTTTGGGTATAAAATTTCCAATAGTGGGTAGAATTTTACATCATGATTTTTCAGAGTAGACACTATGATCGATTGCACACATGATATATCTCATCAAGCTAAAACGAACAACTAAATATTATTATTTGAATGTTACCCCTCATTAATTTTTTTTTAGAATGGATGGTATGGAATAGAATAAATGAATTATGAAAATATTGTTTCATAATGTATATACAATAAAATCATTGGGGTCCAATTGATCATAAATGTATATAAAGCCCCTTTTAAAATCAAAATGAATTTTTAAAATAAAACATTTAAATGTGGACATGTTTTTATACCAATAAACAAACAAGTAATTTATATTGGTTTATATTTAAAAAAATATATATATAATATTAAATATAACATTTAAAACACATCATATGATTTTTATACACATGATATAAGAATAAATCCAATTTTATACATAAATGAATTATTTTTTAAAGGCTGTTTTACCGCCTTTTGGTAGCGCAATTGTTTAAAATCTACCATGGGACACTTTTAAAAAATATATTGGAAATAATCAAAAACCTATTTCAAATATGAATATAGAATTTAACTTTGGATGAATTTTTGGTATTTTTCTAATAATTTGCATGTTTTGATTAGTGGTGAAAAATATAAAAATTTAATTGAAAGTATATTTTTCACACACACATATATATATTATAGTGTTAAATTATATATTTTATTATTTAAAAATATAATTGAATTAATTTTTCATCATTTAATACTATTTTGTTCATTGGAGTCCGTGTCACAATAAAATTTCATATAATTTTTTTATGAACATTTGAAATTTTTTACTATAATAACTCATTTTATAGATCCAACAATAGAATGAATTTTAAATTAATTTTACCTAATTTATTAATTTTAATTTTGAATAATTGATTTCATATTTATAATTATAATATTTATATTTATTAAATTGTTCCAATTAATTTTTGGACGAAATATGAATAGTAATAATGTCAATTTTATTACCATAGTTAAGGGAAAATTAGATAATTCAGGGTAAAACAAATATTATAAATTATAGGAAATTATCCTAAAACATTTTATAATTTTATTTGAGGAATTATTGATGACCAAAATCATCTATGGGACAATTTTATGAGCTCTTCGTGTCACTTGGATGTAATTAATCCATTTAAATTGTTTTTTCATTGAAAATAAATTTTTTTAATACTTCTATTTTTAAAAAAGGAAATTTTTTTAATCTATAGTTATATAAGGGATATATTAAACAATAAATTATAATTTTGAAATATTAAATTTTTATCTTCATCATTGTAATTTATTTATAAATTTTAGGGAATAAACCATTATTTTAAAGGTTTACATAGTGATGATGAAATAATGGATTAATTAAATGAAATATCAAGTAAATGTTATTAGAAAATACTAAAAGAAATATAATATGAGAGAATTGTTGACATCCATGATTTTTTTGGATTAATTTGACATATTATTGACATTAATGATGTTATAAAATAAATAATTATTTATTATATGAAATAAAATTCATAATAATATAAAATTCATTGTAATATATAATATAAGTCATAAAATTTCATAAAAGAAACATTTATTTTTTGTTTTAAATTTTATAGAAATTAAATTAACCCTCAAAGAGTAAATTAAATTATATAATAGTAAGAGTTAAT
The DNA here is from genome assembly GCA_963277665.1 of Viscum album. NCBI lineage: Eukaryota > Viridiplantae > Streptophyta > Magnoliopsida > Santalales > Viscaceae > Viscum > Viscum album. The sequence goes on from OY728151.1 coordinate 1,532,799,830, forward strand.
AGGGTAAAATAAGGATTAAAACAAAAATAAAAGTATTAAATAACAATTAATTTTTTTTATTAATTTAATTTGTTGATCTAATATATACCCCACATCCTATATTAAAATTAATTCAATTTCGATTCAATTGGTATTTCAAATTTATTTATATTAATTTAATATTCTAAATATATCCAACAGTTCCCCTATTTTCTTTTATAAAAGTAAACCACATATTCATTTTTACTCACAAATGAAAACATTTTTTAACCACGATATTCCCATTTATCGTAAAAAATCCCTACCCACAATCTATAGTCCATATTTTAGATAGAAACACCACATTAGAGTTGTTAAGGTGTTAATCAAAGGAGATCGTCCAAAGAAGATGTATCATTTTAAATTAAGTGTTTAATTTTATTTCTTCTTCTACATCCTTATAATAATATTCCCCAATGATTATATATTTACTCTATTATCCTCAATATACTGAAATATTATTGTGTTAATATCATCAACTAAATCATTCTCCGCTTCTATCAAATGGGAAAAAATGATCATTCATGTGTACGACGAACTACCCCCTTGCGAACATATATAATATTTTTTCATTATCCATAAATCAACAGTAGTTATATTCATGGAACTATTTTTTTTGCATTATATTAATGAAAATTTTATAATTATTAAATTTTAATATATCATTTACTTTTTTACCTTTCCTTTCATGGAAAACTCACAATGTTGTTCGTGCGTACGTGTAAACTATCATCTCCATGAAATTCTGTGATTAAATATAATCAATACATCACATTAATGATATATATAAGATTATTTAAATTATTAATATTATATTAATGATATTATCATCATTATTTAAATATAAAATAATACATAAATTCTTTCCATAATGATCATTGAAAAATGAAAATGTTACTATTGTGTACGTATGTCTTTCCATATACATGATTATAAAATAGATCATTTTCCATAAACATATTCTGCGGTTAGATTTAAAAGTATTATATATGTTTAAAATGATAATATTTTCATAAATATATTCTATATATAATGGAATAATTACCACTTTATCAATTGACATCCTACCATAGTCATTTTGGACTCAAGTGCCGAATATCATGAGAACATCCAATGTAAACATATATAATTAAGTAATTCATATAAATTGATAATATGGATGTAAGTGATAAAAATGAATAATAAACTTTAAATGTTACACAATAATGTAAATTATTAACAAAAGGTTATTAAAAAGAAAGAAATTTGGCATAAATGATGAATCATACACAAGGTAAGGCACATTGTCCCAATATCCTTTCACTAAGCCATTTTTCTATGTTATACACATACCTTATTTTATGTTTTGCATATACATCCACTTTTTCATATCATATCAAGAGTTTATTATAATTTTATTTAATGTTCTTTTATATGTTATTAGTTCAGGGGTCACATGATTCAAATTTTTCAATGTGTTATGGTACACATTGATTTTAAAAATATCATTTCAAATAATCAAAATCATTTACTTTATTATTGATATTATTTTAAATATTTATATATATTTAACTAAATTTATTATAATAGACATATTATATTTAATTTTATATTTGGATTCATGTATATTCATTAATGCTCTTTTCTGAACACCAACTTATATTTTTGGGTATTTTGATATTGAAAATGGGTTTAGAAAATTGAATGATTATTCAATAACCTGAAGTATTTTCATATGATTGAAAATGAAATTCAATTTTTTACATGTTAAAATTTTTATGAATTTTATGTGTTATGATTTTTAAGGGTATTTTTCCATTTAATGGGTTGTTATGTTATAAAATAATGATGTTTAGTTTTGTGACATACCAAGGACATGTGGATAAATTATAACCATCAATGAATTCATTACGTAATTTGGACATATGGTTATACAATTTTTAAGAGTGACATGACTGTAAGTTTAAAATATGGTTATTCAATTTATGTGTCATCATGTCTCAAGATACCATTATCTATTATAAATCCATTACATGTTTCTTGGTAATATCATGATTAGTAGAAGGTACGATATGATCTTATTTTCAATAGAATGTAATAAACACATATTAAGTGTGAATAATATTACTTTATGTTCATGATTCATTTGGTGAATAAATGTATTCTAAAGAAATGATTTATAGTATTAAAATAATAATAATATGTATTTTTTATGTCCCGGTCATTTTACTTCTCTTGATGAAGAAACTACCGAGGATCACTATGAACATCACTTGAGATACTGATCCACCTATAGCAGATAGAACATAGGACATTATAGGGATTCCTCCAATCATGATTTGGATATTGGTTAAGAATATTCTCGAGTATATAGAAGAATATTATTGTTTAAATTTGATATTGGCATGTCACATAATGGTCTACATTTTATGTCCCTAATGTAAGGGTTTTCATTGGGAAGGATGGGGGACCGCATAAGGGTAGTTTAGAATGATCAATAAAAGTGTATTATTTGGGTTATTTAAGGGTAGAATCATTGAAGGAAATTGTGTAAGTTTTATGAACACCATTTATAATGGTACAAAATCATAGGGGTGGAAAATTATGACTCATGCCAAAAAATCAGATTTGGGGAAAGAATTTCCTTTACAAGAAAATATCATCTCAATGTATACCCTATATTCTTTTTCACTATCTAGTTGAATCTAGAATGATTTCTAAATGATGATAGTGATCATGGGTTATAAATTCCATGGTAAAATTTATAGGTATTCCCATTTCATTACAACATTTGAGATCCATTCATCTGGATTTCATTCAGTGTTGGTGATGAGTTCCTTAAACTGCACTATGTGGATGACCTTACAATTATGACCTTTCGTCACTACATTTCTATTTTTTAAAATAAATTTATATTTGTTTACTCTAGTTCGACTTTTCCCCAAGGATTTTAGGTAGGAATTATTATTTTTCATTCTAGTATATTGTTGAATACACTAATTCTATCTACTCATCCTCTAATTCTTAAAAAAAATTCAAGTTTCCATTTGTAAATACATTTTTATTGTTCATCCATATAGCATATTGTGTGGAAATATTTAACCATCAGAGATTAAGGGTCAACCAGTGAGTCCATTATCGGGGTGTGAATCACTAATTATTCAATGAGATTATAGAATCATACTAATCATACATAGTTGACAATTCTCTTAGTGTACAAATACTATATTAGTTGCGGAGAAGGTGTGAAACCATCTAATATAATTTCTCATTACTTTTATGATTAATTTTATAGTTTGGATAAGAGAGTATAAAAAAGTGTTAATGTGATTTAAGATCACTTGATGTCCTTTTTTCCCATCAAGATATTATTTACTAGTGTGGCTGAATTGGTTGGTGATTTATCTTTTATGATATTATTTATATACTACAAGAGATTTGGATAATACGTATTCATACATATAGGTGAGAGGTGCATGAAGTAAATGATCTAATATAGACTGATTAAGGTTCATGAATTATCATCGCATTCTAAGATCATTAATCGGTAGTTGAGAAGTGGATCGACCAAGATATATCCTTATTCTCAATAAAAAAAATTCTACTCTATTTCCTGTTTTCCTTTTCCTTATTTTCTTGTTCATCCAACTATTTCATCCCATTTACCCACTACATCACTTATTTTAATCACTACTATTTCATGTTTTTAATTAATTTAGAAAATATCAAATTACAAAATGTGTTTTGGGAAGTCCACAATGACATTCGACAATAAATTCTGATGATTGACCCCTGAGTTTGCCAATGTCCATTTTTTATAGAACTATAAACATATTTTTGAGCATCCTTTATAAAATGAGTCACATATCTTTGAACATACATTTATGAAAATTATTAATTAAAAAGCCACCTTAAAAATAAAAATAATTAGGAAAATTGGAAATATAATATATTTAAATCATATAAGAAATGTGACAAAACATTTTCTAAAGAAAAAACAAACTCCTAGAAAAAAGATTAAAATATAAAAACAATAAATATGAAATATACCCATAAAAATAAATTTTTAGTTCCTATGTACCCCCATATCTCCATTTATTACTAGTGTACATAAAAAAGAAAATCAATATACCATCGAAACAATATGAAGATAAAAAAATATATAAATATTTTTAAGGTATCATGTAAACATAAACATGTGAAAATTATTGATTAACTATCATGTAAATAAAATAATCATTTTATAAATCAAAGAAATATGATTATTGAACTTATCTAATATACAGATCCATGAATAAACTATAGAAGACAGTGTATATAATCTTGTTATTATCAATCTAAAAGATTTAATAATCATTGAAAAATAAATATTTGATACATAATAATGTTGTACAATGAATGGAACTAATCATTTTAAAAATGAAAAACAACCCTTACATGTATGTACTAATGAATGTATCTCAACATAGTATAAGTGATATCCATTACATACTAGTTGTAGTTAAAATAGAAAATAATATGTGGAATAATAAATTAACATGAAATACTATTGTAAAAAAGAAATATTATTATTATGAAAAACTAGGAATAACATTTAATATAAGTGATGATAATGAATTTTAGTATCATTTATTCTGTTAATCCACAAAATCAGGAATCATATATAATAAAAAAATATTAATATTTATTAATATAGAAAATTGTTTTTTTAAATTTGTTCAACTAAATTTTAATCATGAATAAATAAAAACTCATTAATTATCTCTTTAAGATATCATCCTATTAACACACCATTGAAGAAAATTATTAAAAAATGCTTTATAATTTTCATTAGATTTTATTATATTTTGTTTATATTGAAACAACCCAATATTATCATACATATGACTTAATTAATATAAAATTATAAAACAACTAAAATTTATATTATATCACACCATTGAAACCCAAAACATCAGTTTTGTTAGTGATTAGAATTATTATAAACATTTTTTCATAAAGCACATATGTCATCAAAATATTTTTTAACATGTTATTACCAAAAAAATCATATACATAATATTAATATTCTTCACTAAATTTTTGAAAATAAAACAATAGATTTGGTAATGATAAAATACTCTATATGTGATAAAATAATATTATTATGTCATAGAGTGTTAACCAATATATCATAAGAATGTTAAAATATTGAACATGATTCAATTTGTATGATCAATGCATTAAGATTATTGATTCATAAAATGATGAAATAAGATATAATAATGTAATCCAAAATCATAATACAGATATATAGAACATTTAAAGAATCATCATAAATAAAAAACATATAAAATTTTATACTAATGTGAGTTTTATAATTATGATCCATGGTGACATGTAATATGAATGATACAAATGAATCTGTTCAGAAATCATAAAATATGTAAAATATTTCTTCCATGAATACCATAAACTAACATGACAATATAATTATATCATTTCCATGTATGAAATAGTGTATCTGGGTATCCTACCATACTCTATACATTTATAATTATGACATATATAAATTAAAAAATTAATTAGATGTTTTTACAATTATAATACCATACCAATAATAATGATAAACAATAAATATTTGGGGTGAACAAGAAAAAAAATTTGTACCATGAAATCATTAACTTTTTAGATGATTAAAATAAGACAGGTTATGTAAAATTTTTATGAGGTACCACATTATACATTATAAAAAATTTGAATGGATGAAACACAGTATTCAATCACCAAATTTTAAAGTATCATTGTTTTATTTTGAGGGTAATTATTGATTGATTTAAAATTATCATTAACAAATTATTTTATAGATGACTACATGAAAATATAAAATAAATTATTAATGTACATTCTAAAAATTATTCTATCATTGTATAGAAACAAATATATGCGATTTTAAAAACCGTTTTTAAAAATAAGAGACATTATTATTTTATTGATAAAATATATAAAGGTTGTTACATTGAATGTATATAATGGTAATGCTGAAAAAACAAGTAAGAATGATATGAGAAAATAATGATTAAAAATTAAACACTTTTTAAAATAAATTAAAAGTTCTTTGATGAGCCACATATATTTGATTCTGATATAATATTCACATAAAAAAATAACTGAAGAGGAATATGTTTTTTTATTCATGTGAATATATTCCAATCGTTGAATACAAGAAAAAATAATATCCATGATAATATTGTATGTCGATATGGAAGAGGAATACCCAGAATATTGAGTGAAATATTATATAACATAATGTTATATTATTAAGGGAGAAATTTATAATTTTTTTTGATAATAATAAATTGATGAAAATTCACCCATAGAATTGAAAATGAAATATATGATATTAAATGGTAGGAATATACTTGGTAATTAATTAAATATACATAGAAGAAATATTATAACTCAATGAAAGATGATTGAGTTATAAAAATGATAAACATTGATTATTACTAACTAAAAAAATGATATATCTCCTTGTATAATCAATGTGGGTGTGTTATAATATCATTTATGGAAATTATTTATAATTTAATTACATGATATCATATATTGGTAATTATTTGTGATGAATATAATAGTAAATTATTTTAAATATTAATCATATACTGTTAATTGATGCATATTTTTTATGTGTTATATAGTGTAGTGGTCTTTGTTGTTGGTTATTCTCAAGATTCCATCACCTCAAGATAAGTGATAAAAATTATATTGATAATTTTGATATATTTGTAGAGTCTTTTTATTAGTTTATGGATATTATGATTGGTTTTCTTATATTTATGTTAAAAAATTTCCCACTTATGATTTTATAATCAATTAAAAGAATTTATTACATTAATAAACACACATTTCATTCAATTAATTCAATAGTTATGAAAGTAATAGTTCTTAAAAATATAAATTACTAGAATTTATTTTATCATAATCATCTATTATGTAACTACTATAACAATCATTCATTTTAATGGAAAAACCAACACAAACAATAACATTGTATTAATTAATGAATAAATTTAATCATATATATCTATAATCTAATTATAACATAATTATAAAGACATTATTTTCATTATATAAGGGTGGAAAACAATATTAACGAATATGAAGAATGTGGTGATTAATTTATAATAAAAATATAAAATGCTTATTTAGAATGTATTAATATAGATATCATTTAAATATATTTTCTATTTTGAATTGTATAGGGAATCCTTCTTGAGACCATGAGCTTATAACATTGAAAAATATTTTCATATATGGAACATTGTAATAAATTTTAGAGGAAATGGATTAGGTGGATTGATTTGGAATTTTTGTAGAATACAAATTATTTATATTAGAATTTGAGTCATGTTTTTGGTAATACATATTCCTTAATATATATGAAATGAAATTTTTTGTTCAATGGGACTCAAAAGGTGGAATGTAACACCCCATTCTCTTATTCATATACTCCCTTGTTTGTGATAATTTTATCATTCATTTTTGGATTTTTAATATCTTTTCTTGGATAGAGAACCTTTTTTGGGAAAATGAATAAATGTTTAAGGATTCATGTTCATCTAAATTACCGGAATCTAGGCATAAATATATTGAAGACTTATATGTGTTCCTCAAATGTTTTGTTAATGACCATAGTTGGGTTGTAGTGGTTTTCTCATTAAACTTTTATTTTCTATAGTCTTTGGGGTGGTCATAAATTGTGTCAAGGTATAACATGACGTGTAATTTTCTCCATAAATATTCTATGAAACATGTCTAGGGAGTGAAGGGTTTAAATTTTGTGTACAAGGTTCACATCATGTACTATAAGAAATTTACTTTTTAATAAAGGATATGAGTTTTACTATGAACATGAGGATTTTGGAATACATGATTTGAAATGGAAGTACACGACATTTAATCACTGTGATTTCAGATTTTAGGGCTCTCTATAGATTATTTCTCATATCATTCATTTTTTTCTTCTCCATCTAAACCAATAATCTATAATTGGTGATTTTAGATATATACGATCCTCTTAGAACATTTTCTTCAATAATTGATTCTTTTTGTCAGTGTGGTGTGTTTCCCTAGGTAATTTTGCCTTATGGTTATTCCATACATTGGTTGTAGAAACTACATTGGCTAAATTTTTTGGTTGAATTTGTGATTGGATATTGTTTTATATTTATCCCTTTTAGTTTAATGGCCTTACCAACCTTTCTATGATCGTTCCAATAGTTTTTGATACCTGTTGTCGAAGGAATATAGGTTTATACTTGTTTATGATAGGTGTTTCAATACAATGTGTATGTGTGATAAATTTATATCCATTCATGTTGAATTCTATCGGTTTTTTCAATGAATAAGAGTTATATGTGTTTTAAACAATTGGTAGAAAGGTTAATGTTTTCTTAAATGGGTTATTCATTGAAAATAGATATTATTGGTTTGGAAATGGTTTTTCAAACACCATAGTTTATTGGAATAGTATTGAAAATGTTTTATTATATTTTGATGTACATTTTGAAGTTAATTTTTTCAATTTAAACATTGGAAATCATGGATTCATTGGTAACGAGAAAGAAATATCCTTAATGTGTGTGGAACCACTATGAGGTAACCATTTGGATATCGATGGACTATGAAAGAGATCAATATTTCTTGGATCCAACCATATCACTTTTTAGGCTCATGAGTGTCTAGTATATACTATCAAATAGTATAGTGCCCAATCTGAGGTTATTTTTCTTTAATTGTTATTAATCACATGTTTTATTATATTGTGGTATCACATATCATTGCATGATAGGTTATTTAGTGGATATGTTTTTACATTATTGACTCTTAATTCATAGAAATTATTTCATATTTATATCACTTATACATGTAATTTTAATTTGTTTGAGAATATGAACAACTGTTACAAAATCCAAAATGAAAATGATTTACAAATGAATTGGATTTTTTAAATGATTTTATTAATTTTTTTTCTAAAATCTATAACAATTGAATTATTGATATTAGAATCCTTATAGACTCAGTTTTGGAATCAAACTATAATTTTTTTATCACATGGAATTTATATTATTGGGTGACTGATGAGGTTTTGATGTCGGATACTAGTAAAGGGTTGTGAATCTTGTATCATTTGGGATTCACATTTTATATTTTCCATCACATCAGATCAATTTAGATGTTACTATGGTTTAATGGTGAAATTTTATCTTGTTTTCATCATCCTATATGGTTTATCTTTTATGGTTTGGATTGTATGGATGTGATTGTATCTTTTTCATTAACATTGACTCAAGATGTATGTCTTGTTTCATTATACAGAAGACTTTTTTCATTTTATAGATTACCCACACCCTATGATGGTAAAATTAAGTGTATTGATTTTTTTACATTAGCTTGTTGTATTAAAATAATTTATTAATGGGATTGCTCGGATTTATGTTTGATAACACCACCTTTGTTTGGATTCGTGTTTTGGCTAGAGAAGACTTAATACCCTTAAAATTTAGATAGTGAGTGTGGAAAATGGGTCTTGATAACTCACTTAATTTTATAAACAATAGTTATAATGGGTGATTAGGGACTTTTTACAAGTATTGAGACATGAGGTTTAGGGTCATTTGAATTATCTGAATGGAATGATTAGTTAAATTGACAATTTTTGATGGAATTTTTTCTCATTGAAAATGATTCTTAATTTAATTAAAGCCTTATTTTTTGAGAATTGATTTGAATTATAGATGTTTTATTATGAATCTATAGTTTTATTACGATGTAATTGGATAATATATTGTGTTTATTAGAACATTCAATTGGGAATAAATATTAAAAATCCTAAGATAGGAAGCTATGATACATGGTCTACATGAGAATCCTCCAATGTACCTTATTTTGTAGAAGTTGTTATCCACCCTATTCAAAATCTGGGAAAATTGTGTGTGGGGAGCCTATTATGTGTGTTTTATTAGGTAATTGATTTTACTTAAAAACATCCCTTGATATTCCATGGTAAGACAGGGCCATAGGAGTCTGCAGAGTTGATTGAGGAAATGGATATGATCATCAATGTAATGGATACTACTGAAGACTCTAATGGGATTATATCTCATAGTTTATTGAGGGTATGTGAAGGAGAATGTGATAATATATTTTGAATTCAATGTTTAATATGGGCCTTAACATGGCTTCATTCAAGAAAATATTTAATTAGTAATTTTACCATGAGACATTACACATGAAAAAGAACATGGAGTTTTTGACCTTGGAGAAGGTGGAGTATACGATTAAGGAGTATTCTACCCATTTTTATGAGTTTCTGTATCTATCCTTGGAGCGTGAAAAAAATGATAAACCAAAAGGATCAGAGGTTTTAGTGAGTACAGAATCATGAAATCATGTTGATGATGATTTCCATGTGCCTTCTGACATTTGTCTTGGTAGTTGACAAACCAACTTGCCCAATGGTAGATATAGTAAGGAAGACTGATTTGGGAGGATCATTAGTTGGTGATGTTGTTACAACTAGTGTATCTTATTTATAGTTAATAAATTTAAAAGGTGATTATTTTTCATTAGGACTAGTTTTAGGGGATTCATAAATGATATAGAAGGTTGTTTTCAATAAATGTAGGAAGGTGGTCATACCAGAACTAACTATATGGAGGATCCTTAATAAATTTCATAATTATAGATTAATGGGCCATATGAAGTATTTCTTGGAGTGATTTCAAAGCATGGTAAGGTAGTATAAACTCTCACCAAGGGTTTACAAGTTCATAAAAATTCTTCTAAGGGTGGTGGGTCAAATCCTTAGGACAGGGTGGATGTTCATGGAGCAAAGATCTAATGTCTTTATGAGAATGAGTATGTGAAAGAGAAATTTGATGTAGGGACATATATTGTTACATGTACAATGTTTCTTTTATCATATACAGTTCTGGAATTGTATTATATAGTTTCAAATCATTATTTTATATTGTTAATGTTGTTTTACATGATAAGATTTCATTCAAAGCTTATGTCATACTTGTTATACTCTTCCATGACATTAGGAAAGAGGTTAGAACCTGTTTTCAAGTCTCCCTTGTGTCAGGTGATGATAGCCATCATTGAGGTGGAATGGGACCTCTCGGTTCAAGATCGTGATACCTTTAACATGATTATTCACATAGATTGGATGATATGTGTTAAGGCCTAGATAATCTTTTATCACTGATGGGTACAGTTCTCAAGTACTAATAGGGTCCCTCATTCTGGGTGAGTGGCACCCTAGATTAGTAATGGTTGGGCATGTTATTCATTATGATTGGGTAATATCATGTCAACTATCGATGATTTTCATTCGGCAATTGACCATTTATTGGGTTGTCTATATTGTACAGTGGTCAGGGAATACCATAAAGTATTTTCAGATTAGTTTTCTAGTTATTCTTGCAAATAGAAGGCACATTTTTTTCTGACCTTCTCCCTGGTATGATGTTTTTTTATTCCATCATATCTAACGTCACTTTATTTGTTGGTGGAACATATGATTCATCTTGAGGACCTATATGCTAAATGATTTTTTCTTCCTAGCATGTGGATGTTGGATTTTCCAATCCGTATTTCTAATAAATAAAATGGGTGCCTCAAAATATGTATTGACATTCAGAAGTTAAATGTGTTAACTATTTAGAAAAAATATTTTTTTTCTAAGATTTATTATCATTTTGACCACCTTATTGGGGCATGTTTTTTTTAAATATTTAACTATGGTCAGGGTTCCACCAGCTGAGGGTTTGAGAAGATGTTATAGGTAATAAATTTTTTAGCAGTGTATATGGGTATTATGTGTTTAATATTATGCCATTTGGCCTAACAATATCACTTTTTGTGTTTTGGGATTTGATGAACTAGCTCATTCAATTGTTCTTAGAGTCTTTTGTTGTTGTTTTTGTAGATGATATATTAGTGTACTATAATAGCTCGGACCCTCCATGTACTTTACATTTCCAAAATCTATGTGTTGGGGTGTCCTTGATACCGTCTGTGAGTTTGGTGGGTGTTCGTGTCAGTGGAAGGGTGTATCTGTTGTGTCACCTATCTGTGGAACCGATCAGTCTCACCAATCAGTGTCTCACCAATCAATCTCACTAATTTGTGCCTCGCTGATTGGTCTCATCGATCGGTTTCACCCTTCGGTGTATCATCGACCGATCTCATTGGTATGTGTCATAGCTGAACGATGCCACAAGGGGGGTGGGTGTTGGGGTTCTTTCCACAATTTTCCTGCAACGTCTCCTTTATGATTAGTTACCCCTTTTAAGTGGTATAAGGCCATTTTTATAGCCCATAAATGATATTATAAATAAACTATGACTAATGATACCCCCAATTACTAAAATGAGTGTCCTATTATACCCTTTTCCTTATTTTCCATCCTCCCCTGTTTTCCTGTTTCACTCTTGTTACAAGTTTTTCTTCATTTTAGTTAAATCCATCAACTCATAGCTTTCCGATGGTCTATTTCCACTATCGCCTAGGAGAATTAATAATTCACAAAATAATCTAATCTGTGTAGTCACCTAGCCGTGTGGTCAAACCATGATGAATATTTAATCATATTGATATTTAATATACCATAACTCTCGGATCGTTCTTTTTTATCATGCTGATATATTCTTCCTCGATCTGTTATGTTTTCTCATGGTGCGCTTTTAGTCCACCTTCTAGAGATGAGTTGTGACTGTCTGAGATCCCTCTAGTATGGTTGTTCTTGGAGTTTCCGATTGCATGACCCCTTTTCTAAGAACAAGTAGAAAACGATAATCCTTTATCATCTAGGTAGGGGGTTTGCCTTCATCTCTATTTATTGTGAATTGTTTGGGCTTATGTACCCTTAAAATTATTGTCTTTGGTGGTTTTTTATTGTTCACTAATGAAGCTATGTTTTTTATGATAATATTGTGATTGAATGAATGTAACATTAAAATAGTTTAATCACATAAACATGGTTGATTAAATGGTTTCCTTGTGAATAATATCCATTGAGGGATCACCTTGATTAACCAAATGGAAAGAAGGATCATAATGAATGGTTTTGGCTAAATCTAAAATCTCTATTGCTCTATTCTGGTGATATGTGTGGTTATTCTTCTTGATTCATTTTGGGGTGACGTAGAGGGGAATGGAATATATGGTTGAGGGGATATTGGTTATTGAATCTGAGGCCATGTTGAGTCGGTATGTTGGGTCTTGGATTGGTTCCAGTATATCGAGGAATCTCACAGATCCCATTTTTATGTTTTTACATAACAAGAGAAATGGGTGTGAAAGCTCAAATGTCTTCCAGGATATTTGATTGAATTGTGGATTTGGAATATGGTTGTTCCTGTTAGTTTCCCATTGGGGAAGGAATTGTTTAAATGAAATCATTTGATCATGATGATAAGAATAATAATATTGGGAAAGTGTTTTCTAGAAATGGGTTGTGCATTATCTGTTCTGTACTTGTGCATGTAGGGGTAACAGCAAATGTGGTCTTCTGAGGGCCTGTTTTTTGTTTCCAAATCATTATTTTAGTATTATTTCTTGTTTACTTATATGTATAAAATTGTGTTCATCTATTTCATATATGCACCGCACCCATGTTGAGCACATCATGCTGAAGACCCACATTTCATGGTTGATGATGTTTCTCAAAACATTTCTATGGTTGGATAGTTATTATCTCCTTTTCTTCACCCTATCCTAGGTAGACCAAGACACTCCAAGAAGGCTTTGATGGCTTAAGGTTCATTATTGACCTATACTCTTAGGGCACGGTGTGATGTGGTGGTTGGCCTAGGTGTGTATGAGAAGGTTTATTTCCCAAGTGTCTTCAAGAGGAGACCCAGGTGTCTTCAGGCATGGCAGTGGTCATTCTGGCCCAGGTGCCTTTGGGAGTGGTTGTGGTAGTTGTGGCCCAGGTGTCTGTAGGCATGGTAATGTGTTGTGGTGATGGACCAAATGGTTTTTTTGGGGAAATAGTTGGAGTGTATAATGTGTGTTTGGTATGGCCCATATAGTTCTTATTTAAGGTGAAAATGGGACTATAGTCGTATTAGTGGGGGAGGCCTGATGAATAAGATGTCCTAAATAACCATTGGGAATGTGGTGCGGTGTACAAAAATATCGATGTGTAATTACTATTACTTTACCTAACTTTCATTATATGGGGAGTGTGCCTTGGTGAGTCTGGGTGGATAGTTTTCTTGGTAGGATCTTTGGTTACCTCTTTTTTTCTTTGTGGAATTAAAATGTCTCCCAACATGTGCATGAGAGATTTTGGTTTTCCCTATTGAGTATACCTATATACTAACCATATGTATATAACAAATATTTCTGCATTCCCGGAGGATATTGAGAACCATATTGTACCATACATAATTGGTTGTTGAGATATTCTCTGTTGCTATTTTTCTTTCATATGGTACATTACATTGGAATTTTCTTGCACTTTATAGCACATTATTTTGAACATAAATCTGGAAAAAATCGTTTTTTATATACTTTTACTTTCTGTATTTGGAGTTGTTTGGGATTTAACACGTTATCTACTAATCATGTCCTAGAAAAAGGTAATTCCTTTTATTTTATATGAGATTATATACCCATAGTGCTTGTTGCCACTACAGGGATTATTGATGGTGGGAATCATGGATTATTATCTCTACACCAGCATGAATATATAAGGGTATGGAAGTTTTTTGTCACATACCACATCATGGTAAAGGCTGGTCCAGACAGAATGTTAATAGAGGTGATAGTTGAGAGATATGATGGAGTTTGGGGTCATGAACAGTGATTATTAGATTGTGTAGTAGGGAAATAGTGTCAGGAAATCTTTGTGCATTAAATTAGACCAGGAAGACCGACTAGGAGATGGGTGTTTGGTCTCCCATGATCTAATGCAAGGATTCTGGACCTTTTTAATGACCAAATTAGTCTACAATTATTATATTGTAGAGGACCTAGGAAAGTTACAATCATCCTTTTGTATTGTGTTATTGATTGTTTTTTGTGTTTTGGGAATTTAAAATAAATAAAGAGTTTAAATAATGTTTAAAAGGAATCTTCTACACCACTCGGGATTAGAAATTTCTTGTTTCATCATTGAGTTTTGGCACCCAGACGACACCCACAGGTAGTAATGGCAGTTGAGGAAAAAAAGCATGATCTATCGATTAAAAAAAGATTGAATGGGAGGAAGAGGATGAAATGTGAAAGAATACTATGTGTACCTTCTAGCGTCAGTCACTCGTGACGTACGAGGGAAGTGTTTCTGACATGTATACCAAGAGACATATCAAGGATCTAGAAATAACATTTCCCTTGATTCATGCTTTGAGGGTGTACATGATTCCATTTGAATTTAGTTCGATGATTGGAGCCACACGTTAGTGGTGGACGCTCTACAACAGGGTGAGGATAGAGGATGAGGTATAACGACCCATAATTTACATACATTGTTAATACTTCAAAATTGAAGTACACTTATTACAACATATAAAAAACCATGAAAGGATAGTATAGGTATAGTGTCTTTAGAAAATGGGAAACCTAAACAACTGGTTCATAAATCATCTACAATGTCTTCCATTTATTTCATCATATCTAGAGTCCCTTTTGGAACATCCAACATAATAACCTTCTTCCTGACCTGGGGAATGAAAACATACAAAAGGGTGAGCTCAAATTCTCAGTATGGGTAAACAAAATAAATATCAACCACATCATATTCATAAGAACAGAACATTTTGGAAATTATAACCCGCAAAAGAGATCATAATTTCATAAAATGGGATAAATCATAGTAGTGAAATGTAATCTCAATAATCATAACATAAAACATGAAACTTTGTGTCTTACACACATAATCATAAAGAATCATTTCTTAGTATTCAATATTCATTTCCATGACAATCTTAGTGGACAAAGTCGATTTTTGAACTGAGTTCACTCCTCGTTTTAGTCATATTTCCCTGAATAAGATTTACCTACTGTTCCAGCCATGTCTATCTAATGAGATATAAATATTTAACCAATGCATTGGAGGAGGATATAGGTCCCACCTATCTAATAGTGATACCATTTTTATGTGTGCCACACGATCATAAATCATACATCATAGCATAACCCATGTAATAAAAATGGGATTCTTAAACATCATGCCATCATAAAATAATCCCCATAAGATAAAAGGAAATCATATAATATATTCCATCATAACATAATCAAATCAATGTAAAAATAGGGATATAAGTAGAACCATATAGTATCTTATAGGGAAAATAATTTAGATAAAACACTTGAACTCCATTCTTGATGAAAATATCCTTTCTACTTCAAAAACATTTTTACTTTTTTAAAATGTCCTATACTTTTAAACTAAAAGTAGTTGATTAAAATTAAACATGAAAACTTATAAAGGAACCTTCATCAAAATAATGTTCTCAAAATCCATTTATTTCATATAAGTTAAAAAAACATTCTTCTCGTACTTTGGAAGGAAAAGTCAAAAAGATCCTCGTACGAAAAATGACAAAAGATTCCTTTCATATATAAAAACTCACAGAAGGGTAAAATTAGATTTAAACCATTGTAGTAGGATAGAAATAATATTACATATTGTGGAAACAAGGATGTGGATGATAAATATCCCCAGTGAATTCTAAAGTATAAACAATCTCAGATAAATATTGAGATTGCAAGATTTTCCCTTACCTTAGGTCTGATTTGCTTCGTACGTGTCTGAACCTTCTGTATAATGATTTAAATAATTTCATTGACTTATTCCAGAACCGTAATCATTGTTATGATATCATATATGGTAATATTCATTGATTCTTAGCTTTTTATTAGTAATATTTCATTGCTACTTGTTATTCGGGTGTTTATTGCTTTTTGTTCTTATGCATGTTTTGTAGAATAAATTCTTATTCTTCTTTTTAGGTTTTTGATACCTCATTTAAAGAATGGTATTAGTGTAATATATATCATATTTATTCAATTTATATAATCATTATGAAATGAAGATCATGTAGAACGAGTCACATCACATCATGGAGACAATAGGGTATACGTACGCACGAGCGATGATAACGTTCTCATGATCATGGAATTTAATGGAATTGTATGTATAATATTTTAGAATAAATATCACTTTAAAATAATAATATATAGTTATTATTTACACCATTATACCCATCCACGTATGGTGTTGGTGGAAAATAGATTATACCACGGCATGGAGACGGTATTCCGTATGTACGCACGTATGGTGATTTCGGTTTCTGTAGGATGGATATATGGTGAAATTGGGATGTTTCATACATTTAATAATAAATCAGTATATGAGTGATACTGATGTTATTACTTCATAATTAAGAAACTAAAGAATAAGAAGTACAAGAAGAAACAGAGTTGAAAGAATAAGTAACAGACATTACCTCTTGTTTGAAGCGCCGCTTCTTAACCACCTCTTTGGGCACTAAAGATGGTCTTTGAAGAAGACCATAACCTCTAGGATGTTTCTAAAGAAGTGAATAAGAGAAATTGGCAGGGGTTTGCCAAGCTTGAAGGCTCAACGTTGTGTGAGGTGGAGAGGGAGGAGGTGCCCTTTTATAAGGGAGGAGAGGGGCACCTTTGGAAAAACAAAAAATATTATTTTATTATAAAGTCATATTTGGTTATTAATATCTCTAAATTGACTTATTTCTAAGATATGGTTGGGATGGGTTGAAATCTTCTTATCCAATAGAATTTATACAAGTTTAGGTTTCTATTTTAACTTTATCATTTAGATTTAACTTTAAGTAAAATAATTTTACTTTTACTGTGTCTTCTTGTTTTCTAACACTATAAGGTTAATAAACATACTATAACAAGCCAAAAGAACCCCAAGTTGTTTATTATTAATATATATAACCTTATCTAAGTCATTTGGCCTAACCATAGATTTTTAAGAATAAAATTACAATTAATAATATAATATTTATTGTAAAAATTATTTTATGTCAATTTTGACACTATTTGGTACATGATTTTTGTGAAAATCATAAAAACAAGATTATTTCGAAAAAAGATAATTAAATCAATACTAGTATGTCATATTAACCTATAAAATTATTTTTATTCATAGAAAGTCTCAAATTACATTTATTTTAGTATTTATGACATCAATTATGTTAATATTTCAGTAAAAAGATAATAATTACCTCATCATTATGTCATAAATAAATTAAATTATTTATTGTCTAAAAATTATAAATAAAATACCATTATGTAGGAAATCTTTTTATATTGCTAATAAATATTTATAGTCGAATTTATCTTATGTACAACCCTATATTAAAAATTATTTAGTTATTAAACATTGATTTTAACTATTTTAACCCTTCTTTAAATAAATAAATAATAAATGTCCTAATCTAATCCAGGTGGATCTAAATGGTCATATTTTATTCATAAGTTTATTTTTGTTCGAATTACACATTTCCAATAGATCTAGGACATGTGTTAGGGTAATAATAATATCATGTTTACCATTAATTACCCTAATTACTTTTAACCGTGGTAAAAGAAAAGTAAAAGGTAACTATTCACCAAAAATTATTTTCATCTTAGTGAACCAAATTTTAGTCCTAGATATTAACCGTGTCTCTCGGATTTTGGAAATTCCACTCATAGAAGAAGTAAAATTACATTTTATGTGAATTTTCAAATTCTCATACGAGGTGGGTAAAATACATTGAAAAGTTCAATAAAAATTTTTATATATCTAAAATTACTATAAAATGACTCCAATGAATTACTTGGAACTTTTATAGGTATTAGGTATCAATTTTTACCTAAAATAAATTTAAATAAAATAAAGAATTATTTAAATAAAATGTTGTTTTTTAAATAGTAACCCTGTGTTTTCACTATTCATAAAAAATTTAATGATTTCAGAAAAATACCAAAATTTCACCGTAGGATAATTTCGATATTCCAAATCCAAAAATGAATTCCATTTTGAAAGATAAAATTTATAAAATTTAAACAAGTGGGTTTTACTATTCATAACGGCTAGTTTTAATAATATTTTAATAGCATATCTTTGTTTAGTGAAACTCGGTATTTCGTAAAACGCAACCTATCGAGGAAGGCCGTGGTTGCTTATAAATTATGCCAAGCTTGTGTTTTTTGTAGGGAAAGATTATTTTGATGATTTATATAACATAAATACAAAAAAAATCATAAAAATCTCGAGGGTTACATTCTACCCCCCTTAAAATGAATTTTTCCTTCGAAATTCGTCACTGTGTAACAAACAGACGAGGATGCATCTCCCTCATCATATCCTCAAGCTCCCATGTAGCTTCCTCTAAGTGGTGGTTCCTCCTTAAAGATTTCACTATGAGAGTGGTCTTGTTCTGTAGGACTTTTTTGCAATGATCTAGAATCACTATCGGTAGTTCTTCATAAGAAAGATCTTGCTCCAGCGGTACAACTTCTGAGTTGAGTACATGTGAGGGATCAGATATTTACATTCTCAAGAGAGATACATGGAACAAATCATGAACTTTAGAGTGATTTGGTGGAAGCTCCAATCAGTAAGCTACCTTCCCAACACAATCCAATATTTCAAAAGGACTGATATACATAGGGCTCAACATTCCCTTCTTTCCAAATCTCATTACTCTCTTCCAAGGAGATATTCGTAAGAACACTTTATCACCCACTTCAAACTCTAGGTCTTTTTTAAGTTATCGACATAAATTTTTTGATGAATCTGAGCTGCTCTGTGTTGTTGAATAGATATGACCTTTTCTACCATCTCATCAACAAGATTAGGTCCTAATAGCTTTATTTCCCCAACTTCATCCCAGCAAGTGGGAGTTCAACATTTCTTTCCATATAGAGCTCCATAAGGAGACATCTGAATACCAGAGTGAAAGCTATTATTATAAGAAAATTCCACCAAAGGTATGTTTTGATCCCAACCACCTTTGAAATCCATATAACAAGCTCTTAACATATCTTCTAGAGTTTGAATTGTTCTCTCAGACTGACCGTATGTCTGAGGATGATAAGTAGTGCTGAAACTCAACTCTGTATCCAAAGTATGCTGAAGACTTTTCCAAAACATTGAGGTAATCCTTGGATCCAAATCATATATAATGGAAAGTGGTACTCTGTGAAATCTTACCAATTAATTTACATATATCATGGAAAACTGATCCAGAGAGAAATCCTCTCTAATAGAAATGAAGTGAGCAGTCTTTGTAAGACGATCAAAAATGACCCAGATAGAATTATTACCTTTGGATGTTTGAGGATGTCCGGTGACAAAGTCCATAGTGATGTTTTCCCATTTCCATTCGGGTATGGTTAATGGTCAGAACTTCCCCTTAGACTTCTATCTCTCAGCTTAAACTTGCTGAAAAACCAAGCATCGAGAGACATATTCATCAACATCTCTTTTCATTCCATCCCACCAGAAGTACTCATTTAGGTCCCTATACATCTTTGTGCTTCCAGGATGAATATAAAATGAATAACTATGAGCCTCATCCAGCAGATCCTTCTTTAATTCTGGGATGGGAGGAACACAAACCCGATTCCTGAGCCTTTTTATCCCATCACAATCAAGGATGAATTCAGGAACATTTCTCACCTTTTTTTGTAACTCTATATCTTCTTTCTGTGCCTCTTTAATCTACACATGTATAGATTTTTGAACATTCATATGAGAAAGATATGATTTTCCCCTTCCATTATAATTCCAAGATCCATTCTTTGTAAATCCATAAATATTGGATCTTTTGTGATCCTCATCATGGATAATCTAGCATGGTCTTGTCGACTTAATGCATCTTCCACCTTGTTTTCTTTCACATGGTGGTAAGAAATTGAGTAGTCGTAATCCTTAATCAGCTCCAACCATCTTTTTGGGCACATATTCAGCTCTTTTTGTGTGAAAATATACTTTAAACTTTTATGATCAGTATAAATATCACACCTTTCTCCACAAAGATAATGCCTCCAAATCATTAATGCAATGATTACAGCAGCTAACTCCAAATCACGAGTTGGGTAATTTTGCTCATGGATTTTCAACTATCGTGAGGCATAAGCTATCATCATATCATTTTTCATGAGAACACACCCCAATACCTTCTTGGATGCATCAATGTAGATCGCAAACTTTTCTCCACTACAAGGCAGTGTGAGCACATGTGCACTGGATAACCGTCTTTTTAACTCTTTGAAATTCTCTTCACATTCCTCTTTCCAAACAAACTTAACTCCTTTCCAAGTCAATTTGGTGAGTGGGATAGATAATCATGAGAAATATTTCACAAAAAGTCAGAAATATCCGGAAAAACCAAGAAAACTTTAGATCTTAGTTACTATTGTTGGTCTCGACCATATTATGATAACCTTTTTTTGTTGGATCCACAGATATCCACTTTTTTTATATTATTTGACCCAAAAAATTCAACATTTTGAATCCAAAATTCACACTTGGTAAATTTGGTGTGAAGCTTCTCCTTTCTCAGGGTCTTTAAAACAATTCTCAAGTGATCTTCATGTTCTTCCTTTCTCTTTTAATAGACAAGAATATCGTCTATAAAGACTACCAAAAACTGATCAAGATAGTCTCTAAAGACTCTATTCATTAGATCCGTGAAGATTGTAGGGGCATTAGTAAGGCGAAATGGCATCACTATAAATTCATAGTGTCCATACCTTGTACGGAAAACCGTCTTTGGTGAATCCACCATTTTGACACTTAATTGACGATAACATGAACGAAGATCAATCTTGGAAAATTATTGAGTTCCGAGTAGTTGGTAAAAAGTCATCAATGCGTGGGAGAGGATATCTGTTCTTGATCGTGATCTTGTTATGTTCTCGATAATAAATGCAGAGTCTCATTGATCCATCTTTCTTATTAACAAACAAAACATGTTCTCCCCAAGGTGATGAAGTAGGGTGTATGAATCCCTTATCAACATTCTCTTGGAGTTTCTTCTTCAATTCACGCAACTCAATTGGGGCCATTATATAAGGTGTCTTTGAAATAGGTAAAGAACACAGTACATGTTCTATTAAAAACTCAACTTCACGATTTGGTGGAAGACCATGAAATTACTCTCGAAATACATCATCAAACTCCCATAAAATGGTCATGTTCTTAATCGTGAGTTTCTATCCAACCATTTGAGATAAATAACCTTCATTTAGTGGAATCGAGACCCATTATATGGAAGAAATTTCCACTGGAAGGTTATGTTCATCCTTGCATCGATAGACGATCATAGATTGATCTGGAATATGAAATGTGACTTCCTTTATTTCGAATTTGATATGAGCTCCATATAAAGAAATCCAATCCATGCCAAGAATCACATCAAATTCCACTATAGGAAGGATCACAAGATTTGCACGAAGAACTTTCCCACAACTTCAATCGAAGAAGAATTATAAAATTTTGATGTGACTATTGTGCCTTTAGGATTTGTCACAGCTCACACAACATCTAATTGTTGTGGTAATACGATGATACCCTTAGAAAATTTTTCAGAATTAAAAGAGTGGGTGGATCCAGAATCAAATAAAACATTTTCTACTTTAGAGTGGATGGTAAGTCTACCATTCACCACTTCGTTATCATACTCCACATCGCTGATAGAAATTGCATATGACTTTCTATTGTCTTTAGCCTTAAGAGTTTTTTTGACGTCGATCATCATCAACAACCCTTGGATTTAGACTTTGACTAGCATAATGCCCCATTTCCTTGAACTTGTAACAGTTAAGTGTAGGAGGTGCACTCTGTGTATCCTTTTCTTTGTTCGCATCACTAGACATATTCTTCCCATCATTGCAGCATTCAAATGCCCGATGACCTTCCTTTCCACAGTTGAATCATTTACTTGTCCCTTTAAGAAAACTCTCTCCATGTTTAATTCCACACTTAGAGCATAAGGGAAAATTCATCTTCTTTTCAGTGTGCCCTTTAGATATCCTGATGAATTTGATATTTTCTTCTTATAAAAAACTATATGGTTGACGGGTTACTCTAATATCCATATCAAACTTGAGAGCACATCGAACGATTTCCTCATAGCTATTGAAGTCCCTTATGGCTAACGCCCTTCGAAGACTTGGTTTTAAGCCACTAAATAATCGATCGATCTTACTCTCAGGTTGGATAATAATCCCAGAAGAGTACCTTGAAAGTCTTGTAAAATTTTCTTCGTAGGTACCAACATATTCATCATCCTATTGCTTCAGTTCAAGAAACTCCATATCCATCTTTGTTTGAAGAATACGAGGGAAGTACTTATTGAAAAATAAGTTCTTGAACTCGTCCCATTCCATGGAATGAATTTCATCTCTTGGCCTCGTATTCTTGATCATATTCCACCATTGATCAGCTTCACCTTCCAAACGATATACTGCTAAGATGGCTTTATCACGTTCAGAACATTAATGAACTGAAAATATATTTTCAGTGGTAATGATCCGTTGTTCATCCACTAATGGATCAATAGACCCGCTGAATGAGGGTGGACGTTGCCTCATGAAGGATTCAACAGAATGTTGCTTCTTCCTTTGCTCGTTTGGATGTCCTGCATGATTCATAGCTTGATAATGTTGTGTGAGCATGGCTACAAGATTTTTCATTCCAACTCCCATAACGTTTGGTTGCTCAGGGGGACAATCATTGCATTTCCCGTCACATTCCGCATTAACACGGTTCATTCGGGTTCCAGCCATTGACTAAAACCAAGAATAATTGTGTGAGAAATAGTAATTATAATTGGAAAACCACATAATCAGGAATAATATTTCACACTTAAGTTCATATCCTAGGTTATTCATGGACATTTCTAAAACACTAAGATTGTGTTCTATGCTTAGATATATCCTTAGGGTTCTTACTAAGGCTTTCACATCCTATTGTCCAAAGGTTGACTATACCTTTCCTCTCATACCAACTATAACGACCCATACATTACATACATTGTTAATACATAAAAATTGAAGTAAACTTATAACAACATATAACAAAACCATGAAAGGAATGTATAGGTATAGTGTCTTTAGAAACTGTGAAACATAAACAATTGGTTCATAAATCATCTACGTTGTCTCCAATTTATTTTATCATATCTAGATTCCCTTTTGGCATATCCTACTTAATAACCTTCTTCCAAACCTGGAGAAAGAAAGCATACAAAAGGGTGAGCTCAAATGCTCATTAAGGGTAAACAATTTAAACATAAATCACATCATATTCATAAGAACAAAAAATTTTGGAAATCTTAACCTGCAAAAGAGATCATAATTTCATAACATGGGATAACTCATAGTAGTGAAATGTAATACCAATAATCATAACATATAACATGAAACATTATTTCATACACACTTAATCATAGATAATCATTTCTTAGTAGTCAATAATCATTTCCAAGACTATCTTAGCGGACAATGTCCATTTCTGAACCGAGTTTAGACCTCATTTCAGTCCAATTTCACTGAACCAGATTAACCAACCATTCTAGCCATGTCTATCTCATGAGGTATAAATAGTTACCCAATGAACTGGAGGGATATATAGGTCCAACCCATCTCATAATGATACCATTCTTATGTGTGCCACCAGAACATAAATCATACATCATAGCATAACCCATGTAATAAAAATGGTATTCTTAAACATCATGCCATAATAACATAATCCCCATAAGATAAAAGGACATCATAGAATATATTCCATCATAACATAATCAAGTCAATGTAAAAATAGGGATAGAAACAGAACCCTATAGTATCTTAGATGGAAAATAATTTTGATAAAACACTTGAACTCCATTCTTGAGGAAAATATCCTTTATAATTCAATTACATTTTTCTTTTCTTAAAATTTCATATAATTTTAAACTAAAATAAGTTGATTAAAAATAAAACTGAAAACATTTAAAGGAATCTACATGGAAATAATTTTCTAAAAATCCATTCATGCCATATAAGTTTAGAAAAACAATCTTCTCGTACTTTGGCCAGAAAAGTCCAAAAGTACCTCGTACAAAAAACTACAAAAGATTCCTTTCATATCTAAAAACTCACAGAAGTGTAAAATTGGATTTAATAAATTTTAGTAGGATAAAAATAATATTACATATTGAGGAAACATGTATGTGGATGATAAATATCCCCAGTAAATTCTGAAGTATAAACAATCTCGGATAAAAATTGAGATTGCTAGATTTTCCCTTACCTTAGGTCCGATTTTCTTTGTAAGTGTCTGATCCTCCTGTATAATTATTTAAATAATGTAATTTACTTATTCCAGATTCATACTCATTGTTATGATATCATATAAGGACATATTCTTAGATTCTTATCTTTTTATTAGTAATATTTCATTGCTAGTTGTTATTCGGGTGTTTATTTCTTTTTGTTCTTATGTGTGTTTTGTAGAATAAATTCTTATTCATATTTTTAGGTTATAGATACCTCATTTCCATAATGGTATTAGTGAAATATATTTCATATTTATTAAATTTATAAAATCATTATGAAATGAAGATCATGTAGAACGAGTCACATTACATTGTGGAGATGGTAGGTCGTACGTACGCACGAGCAATGATATCATTCCCATGATCGTCGAATTGAATTTAAGTGTATGTATACTATTTCATAATAAATATCACTTTAAAATAATCATATATAGTTATTATTTACATAATTATAACCATCCAAGTATGGTGGTGGTGGAAAATAGATTATACCACGGCGTGAAGACGATATACCGTACGTACGCACGCATGATGATTTCTTTTTCTGTAGGATGGATAGATGGTGAAATAGGGTTGTTTCATACATATAATTACATATAATTATATGATTGATACTTATGATATTTCTTCATAATGAAACAACTAATGAAGAAGAAGTATAAGATGAAATAAAGTTGAAAGAATAGGTAACAGACATTACCTCTTCTTTGAAGCCCATCTTCTTAACATCCTCTTTTCGAACTAAATATGGTGTTTGAAGAAGTGATGAACCTATATGATGTTTCTAGGGAACTAGAGAAGTGAAATCGGCCGGGTTTGGCCGAGCATGAAGGCTCAAAGTGGTGTGAGCAGGAGATGGAGGAGGTGCCTTTTTATAAGAGAGGAGAGGGGCACCTTTGGAAAAACAAAAAATATTATTTTATTATAAAGTCATATTCGGGTTTTCATAGCTCTAAATTGATTTATTTAAATGCTAAGGTGGGGATCGGTCAAAATAGTCCCATCCAATATAATTTAGGCATGTTTAGGTTTCTATTTTAACCTTATCATTTAGATTTAACTTTAAGTTAAATAATTTTACTTTTATCGTGTCTTCTTGTTTTCTTACACTATATGGTTAATAAACATACTATAACAAGCCAAACGAACCCAAAGTTGTTTATTATTAATATATATAACCTTATATAAGTAATTTGGCCGAACCTTGTATTTTTAATAATAATATAACAATTAATAATATAATATTTGTTTTTAAAACTATTTTATGTCAATTTTGACACTATTTGGTACATGATTTTTGTGAAAATCATAACAGCATTATCAATTCTAATAATGTTAATTAAATAAATAATAATATTTCATATTAACCTATAATATTATTGTAATTCATAAAAAGTCTTAAATTACATTTATTTGAGTATTTATAACATCAATTATGTTAATATTTCATTAATATGATAATTACTGCATCATCACTGTGTCATAAAACAATTATATTATCTAATGTCTAAAAATTATAAATAAAATACCGATATGTATGAAATCTTTTTATCTTTCTAATGAATATTTATAGTAGAATTTATCTTATGTATAGCACTATATTATAAATTATTTAGTTATTAAACTTTGATTTTAACTATTCAAACCCTTCTTTAAATAAATTGATAATAAATGTCCTAATCTAATCCAGGTGGACATAAATTGTCATATTTTATTAATAAGGATGTTTTTGGTCGAATTAAACTTATCCAGTTGAATTAGGTCATGTGTTAGGGTAATAATAATTTCATTTTTACCCTTAATTACCCTATTTACTTTTAACCGTGGTAAAAGAAAAGTAAAAAGACACTAATCACCAAAAATTATTTTCATCTCATTGAACTAAATTTTAGTCCTCAATATTAACCATGTCTCTTGGAATTTCGAAATTCAACTCACAGAAGTGGTAAAATTATGTTTTATGTGAATTTGCAAGTTCTCCTAGGAGGTGGGTAAAAGACGGTGAAAAGTTCAATAAAATTTTTATATATCTAAAATTATTATAAAATGAATACAATGAATTAGTTTGAAATTATATAAGTATTATGTACTAATTTTGACCTAAAATAAATTTAAATAAAATAAATAATTATTTAAAAAAAATGTTGGTTTTTAAATAGTAAACTATTGTTTTCACTATTCATCAAAAATTGAAATTTTTCAGAAAAATACCAAACATTCACCCTAGGCTAATTTTGATATTCTGAATCCAAAAATGAAGTCCATTTTGAATGATAAAATTTATAAAATTTCAAAAAGTGGGTATTACTATTCATAACGGCTATTTTTATTAATATTTTAATAGCATATCGTTGTTTAGTGAAACTCAGTATGGCGTACAATGAAAGCTATCGTGGAAGGACGCGGTTGTGTGTAAAGCAGGTGAAGCTAGTGTTGTCTGTAGTGAAAGATTACTTTGGTGATTTATATAACATAAAAACAAAATATTTCCCATAAAAATCTCTAGTGTCACATGAGGAGCCTTGGGTGATACATTTAGAGGAGCCGGTCGGACCTTCTCTTCAGTATGTTGTTTCTTCCTTCACCCTAACAACATACATGGAGGTTCATAAGAAGGAAGTGATAGTGTAACACCCTGAGATTTTATGAAAAATATTCCTTTTAATTTCATTGATGTCTTCTGTTGTAAACTACACCATGATTGTCTTGCGCTATACACAACACCGTATTAGCTTGAAGTATACACTATACTATTTGTGGATTGTGTTACACACAATTTCAAGTTTGTTTGATAGTAGTTATTCTACGCAACATTGAGTGTGTGTGTGTATATATATATTTTTATTAAATGTATAAATGAAATATGGTTGGATTATTTTATACAAGACAACAAAGGAGTTTTTCACTACACGCAACCCTGACATCGCTTGCATTACACGCAATCACAACCTTTTTCGATAGCGTGTGTTGTTTGCAATATCGGGTTTTACTAAACAAAGATATATGGTTATAATATTATTATAAAATAGTAGTTATGAATGGTATTAACTAAATTTTGAATTTTATAACATTATTATTCATCTTACACATTTTCTAGAACATGGTATGAGAATAAAATAAATTTTTTAGGTAAAATAAGTATTTTCAATAAAATGCAGTTTTACCGCCGTTTGATGGCGCACCCACATTAAATCTAGTTTTTGACATGATTATAAGTTCAATTTGACAAAATAAAATTATTCTTTGGAATCGGGATATTAAATTTTATCTTGGATAATGTTTTCATATTATTCTGATAACTTTCATATTTTAATGAATAGTAAAAAACACACTATATTTTAATTAAAAATAACATTTTTCATCGTAATAATTTATGTGGTTAAATTATAATATTGAATGATTTTAAAGTATCAATAGAATAAATTTTTACCATTTAATATAATGTATGTCATTAGCATTTACTTTACCTTAAATTCGTAGGTTAAATCAATTCAATCTTTTGCAATGTTTTGAACAAAAACCCGTTTTATTTCGACAATGAGATTATGTTTAATTTAATTTCTGACACTTTTGGGTATTCAATTTGGAAAAATGGATTCCATATTTCGAATCATTGGGTCCAAATTATGTTAATAAGATGCTTTTTTATTTTTGGGCATTATGAATAGCAACTACGGTAAATTTTATTTCCCATAGTTAAAGGTGAATCGGGTAATTAAGGGTAAATATAAGATTATAAAATTTCCCAAAAATCTGCCAAATTTCTATTGGATGACTAAAATATGACCCATATCACCTGATTGTTGGAATAGATTCTTTTTATGGACTTGTTTCCTTGAATATAATTTAATTATTATTAAAACCAAAGAAAGTGACAACATGTCACTCTCTTAAATCTTATAAGTATATTAATTTTAATTTAGTGATAAACTTCATGAAAATTCGAACATTAATAGTCTCCAGAAATCTAATACAATAATATACATCATGATAATTTATTTATAATTTTTAGGGATTAAAGAATTGTCATTAATGGTGATACATTAATGATGCAGAAATTAGTTATTAAGTGAAAAATCAGTAGTATAGTTTTTATTGAAATAATAATACCCATTAAAAGGCTGCAAAACCAGACCAAAACTTATTGGTAGTGTATATCTACACCACAAAAATCCAAATACCTAATATATAACCATTTTTAGTCTTATAAATGTGATTATGACACTTATATTACTTTATTTTAAATAATGTCTAAGTTGTCACCTTCATGATTTAATAAATATAACATTTTAAAAGTTTGGTGTTTTAGAAGATAAATCTGACTAAATGTATTCTCATTAAAGATATATGATTTATCTTCATCCTAGTATTTTAGTTTTAATTTTTACGCAACAAATAATTATATTTAATAATTATACAAAAATGTTGTAGTTATTATTTTATTAAGAGAAATATCAAATAAATGGTTTTACAAATAGTAAAATAAATATTATATGAACTATTTAATCTTCTCCAATAATTTTATAGAGTACTATGACATGTTAGGAACCTATTAAATATTTTAGTTCGAATATATCCATTTTGTGGATTTTATTTAGATTCATATATTTGAATAGTGTCAAAATTGACTCTATTATTATTTTATAAAAATATCATATTATTTAACTTTTTAAAATCACAAAAATATTTAAAAATTATAAATTTAAATTTATATAGTCTAAAAGCTCATAAATTATCTAATTATGGATAATT
The DNA here is from genome assembly GCA_963277665.1 of Viscum album. Taxonomy (NCBI): domain Eukaryota; kingdom Viridiplantae; phylum Streptophyta; class Magnoliopsida; order Santalales; family Viscaceae; genus Viscum; species Viscum album. The sequence goes on from OY728151.1 coordinate 1,532,829,943, forward strand.
CACAGCACATAATTAATTATTTATAGTAATTTAAAATCTATAATCTTATTACCACAAATAAAATTTAATAGATTAAATATTGATAAATCAAGTTGATAATGTTTAAAATAAATTCCCTACATGTCTAAATTTTATTGGTTGATGATATTACAAACATATCCCATCTAATATTCAAATATGAGTCATTTTACGATGTTTTTATGTGGGTTTAGAGAAATTATAAATTAATAATGTTATGATTTCCAAAGGTGCCTCTCTCCTCCCTTATAGTAAGGGAACCTCCTCCCACTCCGCATCACTCCACGTTGAGCCTTAAAGCATCACAAAACCCTGCCAATTTATCATCTACACTTCCCTAGAAACATCCTAGAGGTCATGGTCTACTTCAAAGACCAATTTTAGTGCCCTAAGAGGAGGTTTCAAAGAGGCGTATCGAAAAATAGGTAATATCTGTTACCGATTATTTCAAATTTATTTCTTCTTATACCTCCTGTTATTTAGTTGTTTCATTATATTTTAATAACATCAGTATCACTAATATACTGATATTTTATTATAAATATGAATCAACCCCATTTCACCTTCTATCCATCCTATGGAAAATGAAATCACCGTGCGTGCGTACATACGGAATACCGTTTCCATGCCGTGGTGTAATCTGTTTTTCCACCAAAACCTTACATGGATGGGTATAATGATGTAAGGAATAACTATATATGGTTATGATAACATCATACTGATTCTGATATATTATACCATCCACTCCAATTCTATTCATTAATTATGGGAATGATATAATCGCTCATGCGTTTGTACAGATTACCGTCTCCACGACGCGATAAGATTCATTCTCCATAATAACCATACATGAATTATTATAATGTTTATATAACGAATAATAATGAAATATATGCAATAATAATGCTACTTTATTTTTATATATATATATTTATGTCATCTATTTAGTTTCATTCAATTCAATAAGGAAATGAAATCACCGTTCCTGCGTATGTACGGCCTACCATCTCCATGAACGGTGTATTTCATTCCTTTTAGTGATCTATTTTATATATGTATATGACAAATATATATTATATATAAATCATGTTTAACATTCTGGAATTATGTAAATCAGGATATAAGTAATGATATCAAGAACGACAAGTCAAAACACATGCGATAAATGAAATGATTTTTCCCAAAACGCTTCTTTAACATGGAATTTTAAAATAACGGGCAATATAAAGTCATAAGTGAAACATATAAGATATCATGATAATGAATATTATTATTTAATAAGTCAATGAAATTATTTAAATCATTATATAGGAGGTTCATATCCAGACGAAGCATATCGGACCTAAGGTAAGGGATAACTTTTCCAATCTCATTCTTATCCGAGAATGTTTATTCATAAGTATTTACGGGGGTTATTGTTCTCATCCATGTACCTATTTACTAAAAATAGTTTCATGTATGTTTAAATTCCTTTTTACCCATTTTTTACTTTTACTACATGGTATGTATGGACTCTTTCTTTTACGATGTACTATTTGACTTTACCAGAAAAAAGTACGAGAAGAATGTTTTTTTATATTATACGGCATGAAAGGATTTTTACGGTTTTATAAATCCATATTTTCATGAAGCTTCCTCCAAAATATTTCATGACTATATTCAACAAAATCTCTTTCTTTTAAAATTGCATGGAATTTTGTGATAAGAAATTGATTTTCAAGAAGAAAGTACATTTTCCTAAATAATTCAGTTCAAGTGCATTATCAAAACCATTTTCCATCAAAGATGAAATTATTTCATATGTGTATGTTTCAATTATAATGTATCTATGATTTACATGGTTTCAATTTTCATATTACGAAATGATATCCATTTCTTTTATATGGATTATGTGATGATGGAATGATGTTTATGAAACCCATTTTATTATTTGGGTTATGATGAATGATTTATGTTTATGTTGTGGAACAAGTAAGAATGATTTCATTATGATATGGGTGGGACCTATATCTCCCACCAATTCATTGTGTAAAGATTTATATCTCATGAGATAGAAATGGATGGAACGGCAAGTTAAACCGGTTCAGTAATACAGGACTGGAACGAGGAGTGAACTCGATTCAGAAAGGGACTTTTTCCACTAAGATAGTCTTGGAAGGAATGTCTTGACTACTATGGAAATCATAACATGTTCTAAATGGTTGCCACAATTACATGTCTTATTCCCATTCTATTTTATCATGCTTAATGTTTCTTTATGAACTATGCCTTAATTACTTCAATGTTTTATGTCATTGCTCATGCTTTTGTTGTTTAAACATTATGTTCATGTTTTTAAGTTCAAATGTATATGATTTGTTTTATTTTATCCATGATTACCCTTAATGAGAATTTGAGCTCACCCTTTATATGTTTTATTTTCCCCAGGATATAAAGAAAGGTTTTAGGTAAGAAAACAAAAGGGGAAGATCTTTATGGGAGATGTTGATGATCATTCATCATGATTTGAAGATTATTTTTCCGTGTTTCCAAAGACACTAAACTGTTAAGGTCCATGTGTTTCTGTTTTTATTATATATTAAGTATTCCGAAAAAGTAATGTAATGTCCATGTACGTCAAGCGTTGGGCCTCTACAGTTGGTATCAGAGGGAAGGTTTATTTAACCTTTGGAAGCTAGGATGCGAAAACGTTAGTGAAATCCCTAGAGATATTTTTAACGGGTGTATAGGGATGTACCTAAGGTTACGTATAAGTATTGGTTATAGTCCTAGATTTATGGTAAAAATCGTAGAATTTAACCTAAGATGTATGATATTGATGGTACTCCCCCTTGATTATGATTTTTGCATCTCACACTATTCATTTTGGGTTTTAGAAAATGGCTGGAAACAGGAAGATTCAAAATAATGGAGGATATAATGGACAATGGAATGATATTCTTCATGAGAAACCAAATGAAATTGGATCTGGGAGTCCACATATCATTATTATTCATAATCATAAATCTCCTAATATGATTAATAATCTCAACTTTTTTAAGTTTACTGACTCTTCTAATAAGAGAAAGATGGAGTTTCCTGATGATCATAGAGGAAACAAAGTTCAATTTCCCTCATGTAAATAATGTGGGAAGAGGCATCAGGAATATTGTTTCAAATGAACTGAAAGTTTCTTTGGGTGTGGAAAATAAGGACACAAAGCCAGTAAGTACAAAGAAAAAGGTTCGGTTAACACCATGGACAAGGATAATGGTATTGCTAGGACATCAACAACGGTTAAATGTTTTAAATGTGGAATGTATGGGCATTATGAAAACCAATCCCTAAGGGAAAATCTCATGAAGATAATCAGCATGGTCGTATGGGTAGTATTTATATTGATGATGATGAAGAGACTAAAATGATATGTGAGATGAAAGAATTTTTCCTGGTCGATAGATGGTTTAAGAAGTTAGTGTAATGATTGTATGTTTATCAAGAATAATGTTTGGTACTATGAAATAAAGAATCATATAAGGATTGTTACACAATTGTTTTTCCTAAAGTATTTGAAAGTATATGTTTAATGGTACTGGTAACCATGAAAGATTATTAAGATATTTTTGGAAAGAAGATGACATGCTCATAATAAAGGGATAAGGAGAAAATAATATGTTTGATAATATTCATGAGCTCATGGATGATAAAAGGACAAAGTGATATCATGATTTGAGTATACAGATTTTATTTAGGATTTTGGTATGTGTAAAGAGTTAATTTTTGACAGAGTTCATGTTTTCTCTATGGTTCTATGGAAATTCATGTTTCAAAAGAATACATTATTAAGGTATTCACATGTTTTTAATTTGACCAAAAAGATATATAGTATGATATATGGGGGATAAATGATGGTATTCACATGGTCGGCAGATGACATTTCTAGTAATTGTTTTCTTTATACTATGAGCTAGAACAGAAGTATTCTATATAAGCCTAAATATTGGAATGAATTATGTTGGAAATAAGTTAGTATTGTTTAAGGATAGAACATTTTTCGATATTATTTCTAGAATGTTATAATAGTGTAGTTTTATAAAAAGGACAACCCGCAGGACGGGCAACAACCCATTGCGTCGGACAAGGCTGTGGGAATAGAACCCACAACTGAAGTGTGACATGACTTTATCGCCAACCACTAGCCTACAGGAAATCCCTGGTTAGTAGAAACTAGTATTATTTTTTAAGCGCTATGATAGATAAAGTATAAGTCCATTTATGGAACCATATATGATTAATCTCACCATAAGATGGACTTATTACTTTTGCAAACCTTTTGTTTGAGACAGAAGGAATGACCCATCATTCTATCACATAATTTTCTAACACTTAAATAATGACAAATTCAACTTCATTTCTTTAAGAGATGAAGTGGAAATTGTACAATGCACGAACAACGGTGGGATTGTACGGAGATAAAGTATGTATTTCTTCTAATTCTTCAACATTAGAGAAATGATCTTGAAAACCAAAAATGTTGTCCTAGTTCCCTCATATCTGATGAATCATACGACCCCTTAGATCATTAAAAATTTATTGCTATGTGAATGTTGGATTTATCATAGCCATGTCCTCTACCGCTCTCCATCAGAACATGATGGTTAGATTTCTCTTCCATATACATATTTTCACCAATGTTCTCCTATGTGGAAACTCAGTGATTAGTTTATTTTTGTAACCATTAAATTTCATAATTTAGTTTTTAAAGATAAGTTTTGGTATTCATTTTTACAATGTGGGTTTCAATTTAAGAAACTTTCGAGTAGTAAACTATTTATAACCCCAACGAATTTTGAGGGAAAAATTCATTTTAAGGTGGGTAGAATGGAACACCCTGAGATTTTATGAAAAATATATTTTTTAATTTTGTTGATGTCTTCTCTTGTACACTACACCAAGATTATCTTGTGGTATACGCAACACTGTATTATCTGGAAGTATACTATACTATTTGTGGATCGTGTTACACACAATTTCAAGTTTGTTTGATAATAGTTATTCTATGAAACATTGAGTGTGTGTATATATATATATGTATATTAAATGTATAAATGAAATATGGTTGGATTATTTTATATGAGACAACAAAGGAGTTTTTCACTACATGCAACCCTGACTTGACTTGCATTATAGGCAATCACGACCTTCTTTGATAGCGTGTGTTGTACGCAATACCGAGTTTCACTAAACAAATATATATGGTTATAATATTATTATAAACTAGCTGTTATGAAAATTATTAACTAAATTTTTAATTTTATGACATTATTATTCATCTTACACATTTTTAGGACATGGTATGAGAATAAAATAAATTTTTCGGGTAAAATAGGTATTTTTAAAAAAATGTAGTTTTTCCGCCTTTTGATGGCGTACCCAAATTAAATATAGTTTTTGGCATGTTTATAAGTTAAATTTTCAAAATAAAATTTTTCTTTGGAATCAGGATATAAAATTTTACCTTGGATCAAGTTTTCATATTATTTAGATAACTTTAATATTTTAATGAATAGTAAAAACACATTATATTTTAATTAAAAACAACTTTTTTCATCATAATAATTGTTGTGGTTTAATTATAATATTGAATGGTTTTAAAGTATAAATAGAATATATTTTTACCATTTAATATAATTTATGTCATTAGCATTGATTTTACCTTGAATTCGTAGGTTAAATCAATTCAATCTTTTGTAGTGTTTTAAACAAAAACCCATTTTCTTTCGATAACGGGATTAATTTTAATTTAATTTATGAAACATTTTTGTATTGAATTTGGAAAAATGGAATCCATATTTGGAATCAGTGGGTCCAAATTATGTTAATAAGATACTTTTTATTTTTGGCCATTATGAATAGTAACTAAAGTAAATTTTTTTTACCTTAGTTAAAGGTGAATCGGGTAATTAAGGGTAAATATAAGATTCTAAAATTACCCTAACACCTACCAAAAGTCTATTGGATGACTAAAGGTTTACCCAAATCTCCTAAGGGTCAGAATAGATTCATTCTATTGAATTGTTTCCTTGAAAATAATTTAATTATTATTAAAACTAATGAAAGTGAAAACATGTCACTCTCTTAAATCATATATGTATATTAATTTTATTTTATTGGTAAACTTCATTAAACATCGATCATGAATAGTTTCTAGAAATCTAATCAAATTATATACATCATGTTAATTTATTTATAATTTTTATGGATTATATAATTGTCATTAATGGTCATACATTAATGATGTAGAAATTATTTATTAAGTAAAAAATCAGTAGTATAGTTTCTATATAAATAATAATATCAATTTAAAGGCCCAAAAACCTGACCAAAACCTATTTATAGTGTATATATACACCATAAGCATCCAATGACATAATATATAACCGTTTGGAGTCTTATAAAAGTTATTATGACACTTATATTATTTTATTTTAAATAATATCAAAGTTGTCACCTTCATAATTTAATCAATATAACATTTTAAAAGTTTGGTGGTTTATAAGATAAATCTCACTAAATGTATTATTATGAAATATAGAGGATTTATATTCAACCTTGTATTTTATTTTTAATTTTTATGCAACAAATAAATATATTTAATAATTATACAAAAATGTTGTAACAATTATTTTATTAAGAGAAATATCAAATAAATGGTTTTACAAATAGTAAAGTAAATATTATATGTACTATTTAATGTTATCCAATAATTTTCTAGAGTACTATGACAAGTTAGGAACCTATTAAATATTTTTGTTCGAATATATCCTCTGTGTGTATTTTATCTAAATTCAAATAATTGAATAGTGTCAAAATTGACACTATTGTTATTTTATAAAAATAACATATTATTAAATTGTTTAAAAATCACAAAAATATTTAAAAATAAAAAATTTAAATTTATATAGACTAAAATGTTTTAATTTATCTAATTATGGATAATTCACATCACATAAGTAATTATTTATAAAAATTTAAAATTTATAATCTTATTACCACAAATAAAATTTAATAGATTAAATAAGGATAAATCATGTTGATAATGTTTAAAATAAATTCCCTACATGTCTAAATTTTATTGTTTGATGATATTACAACCCTATATCATCTAATATTTTAATATGAGTAATTTTTGGTGGTTTTTAAGTGGGGTTAGATTTATTATAAATTAATAATTTTAATATTTCCAAAGGTGCCCCTCTCCTCCCTTATAAAAAGGGAACCTCCTACCTCTCCTCCTCACACCACTTTGAGCCGTAAAGCTAGACCAACCCCTAAAAATATATCTTTTTCACTTCCCTAAAAACATCCTATGGGTCCTGGTCTACTTCAAAGACCAATCTTAGTGCCCTAAGAGGAGGTTTCAACGAGGCGTATCGAAGAAGAGGTAATATCCGTTACCGATTATTTCAAATTTATTTCTTCTTCTACCTCCTCTTATTTAGTTGTTTCATTATATTGTAATAACATAAGTATCACTAATATACTGATATGTTATTATAAATATGAAAAAAACCCATTTCACCTTCTATCCATCCTACGGATAATGAAATCACCGCGCGTGCGTATGTACAGAATACCGTCTCCACACCGAGGTGTAATCTGTTTTTCCACCAACACCTTAAATGGATGGGTATAATGGTGTAAAGAATAACTTTATATGGTTATTATAACATCATACCGATTCTGATTTATTATACCATCCACTCCAATTCTATTCATAATTATGCGAATGATATCATCGCTCGTGCGTACGTACGGATTGGCGTCTCCACGGCCAGATGAGATTCATTCTCCATGTTAACCATACATTAATGATTATAAAGTTTATATAAGGAATAATAATGAAATATATGACATAATAATACAAATTTATTTATGTATATATATATTTATGTCAACTATTTAGTTTCATTCAATTCAATAAGGAAACAAAAACATCGTTCATGTGTACATACGACATACCGTCTCCATGAATGGTGTATTTCATTACTTTTATCAATCTATAATATATATGTATATGATAAATATATATTATATATAAATCATGTTTTTCATTCTGGAATTATGTAAATCAGGATATAAGTAATAATATCAAGAATGACAACTCGATACACATACGATAAATGAAATGATTTTACCCAAAACACTGCTTTAACACGGAATTTACAAATTAACAGGTAATATAAATTCATAAGTGAAACATATATGATATCATAACAATGAATTAGATTTTTAATAAGTCATTGAAATTATTTAAATCATTATACAGGAGGTTCAGATCTGTACGAAGCACATCAGACCTAAGGTAAGGGATAACTTTTCCAATCTCATTCTTATCTGAGATTGTTTATTCGTAAGTATTTACTGGGGTTATTGTTCTCATCCATGTCCATGTTTCCCAAAAATGGTTTCATATATGTTTAAAGTCAATTTTAACCATTTGTGACTTTTACTACATGGTATGTATGGAATATTTCTTTCACGAGGTACTATTTGACTTTTCCGGCAAAAGTATGAGAAGAATGTTTTTTTAACATATACGGCATGAAAGGATTTTTACGGTCTTATAATGCCTTATTTCCATGGAGCTTACTCCAAAATATTTCATTATTATTTTCAAGAAAATATATTTCTTTTAAAAATGAATGGCATTTTGTGAATAGAAAATGATTTTCAAGAAGAAATGATATTTTCCTCAAGAATTCATTTCAAGTTCTTTATCAAAACCATTTTCCATCTAAGATGAAATTATTTCATATGTGTATGTTTCAAGAATAATGTCTCTATGATTTACATGGTTTCTATTTTCTTATTATGAAATGATATCCATTTCTATTTTCTGGATTATGTGATGATGGAATGATGTTTAGGAAACCCATTTTATTCTTTGGGTTATGATGATTGATTTATGTTTATGTTGTGGCACAAGTAAGAATGATTTAATTATGATATGGGTGGGCCTTATAACTCCCTCCAATTCATCGGGTAATGATTTATATCACTTGAGATAGACATGGCAGGAATGGAAAGTTAAATTAGTTCAGTAATACAGGACTGGAACGAGGAGTGAACTCGATTCAGAAAGGGACTTTGTCCACTAAGATGGTCATGGCAGTAAATCCTTGGCTACTATGGAAATCATAACATGTGCTTAATTGTTTCCACAATTACATGTTTTATTAACATTCTATTTTATCATGCTTATTGTTTCTTTATGATCTATGCCTTACATACTTCCTTGTTTTATGTCATTGCTCAAGATTTTGATTTTTAAACATTATGTTCATGTTTTTAAGTTCAAATGCATATGATTTGTTTTATTTTATCCATGCTTACCCTTACTGAGAAATTGAGCACACCCTTAATATGTTTTCTTTTCCCCAGGATATAAAGAATGGATTTAGGTAAGAAGACAAAAGGTGAAGATCTTTATGGGAGATGTTGAAGATCATTCACCATGATTTGAAGATTATTTTTCCGAGTTTCCAAGGACACTAAACTATTACGGTCCTTGTGTGTCTGTTTTTGTAATGTATTAAGTATTCTGAAAATGTAATGTAATGTCCATGTACGTCAAGATTTGGGCCTCTACAGATAGTATATAGGATTCACACATTGGAATGTGTGACACAAGAGGGGAACCAATTGAGCTCGTCAAAGGGGAATGGATATAGTAGCATACCTCCAGCATCATGGCCTTCTAGGATTCGACTAATGGGGAGAAGGCCTCAACAATTCGATTTCTGATCTCACAATAATCTCCCATCCACCATGGGCCTAGGAAAGAGGTGATTTTCATTTGGTGTTATTGGGAACATCCAGAGTTGGATCCCAGTCCAAGCCCATAATAATGGGGTGGGTAGGTTCAACGCCCACCTCAACATCACCAGTTTCCAGCAAGACCTTTTCAGTTGCAGAAGCTGTGGCATGGAGCTCCTGCTTCACCAAGGGCGAACAAAAATGTTGTAGTCCGATATCAGGGTGCTTCTCAAGACCCCCCGACAAGGGTGTGGTCGGAGAGGTAGATGATATCCTAGGGGAAGTGGAGTTGGGTGTGGAGAGTTTCACATTGCAGGGGTAGGAGTTCCAGCAGTACCGGATGTTGTTCGACGTATGATCACGTTGTTTAGTACTCTTTTCCGTTCCATATATGATTCTAGAGCTTCTCACTCCATTTTTTCACCGAGTCTATCAAATACCTTGGGTCATGAAGTAGAGATAAATTCCATGCCATTATTGTAGAGTGCACTAGTTGGAGGCCAAACCATCATGTTTGATGTTTCTTGATGATGTAGACTGATGCTGGGACCACATCAATCTATTGGAGATCACATTATACTACAGATGTAGCCATACAATTTCATCATGGGAATTGAGTGGTTATTTTTTGTTTATCCAATTATACAATACTTTCTAAAAAGTGTCATGTTCATAGAAATGGGTGGCAAACGTGTACCTTTGATTTACAAGCGGTATTTCCAGGTGGGGAGCCAGCGACTGGAGCCCCTTCTGTACTTTTTATCCAAGCATTCAATGGTGTATTCCAACTCATTGATAGTGGTCATTTTGGGAATTTTTAGTGAGATCATGGTTATATTCCAAAAATAGTTTTTAGGTCTACCCCCTCAACGTGATGTTGAGTTCAGAATAGACCCACTACCTTGTACCAATACAATTTCAAAGGCTCTCTATCGGATGGTGCCGTTTGTGCTGTGGGAGTTGCATAATTATCTTGATGACTTGATGAATATGTTTTTTCTAAATCCAAGGGTGTCACAATTGGGTGATCCATACATGTTTGTGAAGAGAGAAGATGATGGTATGAGGCTGCGCATAGACCACCGAATACTAAATTAGGTTACGATCAAGAACCATTACCTCATTCTGAGGATCGACGTCTTTTTCAACAAATTGAATGGAGAATATTTGTTCACCAACTTCGATCTATAGTTCAAATATAACCAGTTGAGGGTGAAAGAAGGTGAAATCTTGAAGACTTATTTTTATGCAAGTATGTGAACTTAGAATTTATAGTCATGTTGTTCGGCATTACAATTGCTCCAGCTATGTTCATCTGGCTCATGAACATTATTTTCCACAATTATCTGGAACTGTTCATGTTTGTGTTCATCGATTAAATTATAATCTACTCATTTTCATAGGAGGATCACACTGAGCATCTGTGGATAGATTTTGTTGTAATCTGTCACCACCGACTAAATGGGTAGTTGTCCAAGTGCATGTTCCTGAAATGAAAGGTTCACTTCCATTGAGACGTGGTCTCCCAGTAGAGAATAAAATTTTAAAGTCGATGGCTGATGTGGTTGTTTCTTTGGAAGCGCCCAATAAGGTGGCAGATTTTCATACATCCCTCGGTCTGGAAGGTTACTACCGAAGGTTTGTTCCAAACTTCTCTCAAGTTTCATCACCATTGACACCCTTGTCCATATGATGGTAGGATTCCAAATGTAATGATCCTTGCAAAGATGAATTTAGATATCTGAAAGGTAATCTATTTAGTTCCTAATACTGAGGTTTCGAGAGAAAGGGGTATCATTTTATGTGTTTTCAGAATATTTTGGACTCGGATTGGGGTGTCTTCTGATGCAGTAACATCGAGTGATCTCTTATGGGAATAGGCAATTACTCACTCATGAATTCAGATATTCCACCCACTCCCTAGAGCATTCAGTTGTTGTGTTCGCACTGAAGATGTATAGGAATTACCTCATTGGGGAATGCTTTGTGGTCCTCACGGATGACAAGATCTTGAGGTATGTTTTATCCTAGTGAGACCTGAACTTGTAGAAGTAGAGGTAGATGGATTTTTTCCGGATTATGACTTCGAGATCATCTACAACTCAGGAAAGGGGAATATGGTGGTTGATTCCATGAGCAGGAAGTCATAGAATGTTGTGGATCAGGAGTCAATGGATGCGTGGATGGAAATGAACGAGTTGGATGCTTTGCATTGGTGCTATAGAGTAGAGGTTGGCAGAGGCTATCTATTTCAGATGACTATGCAATCCTAATCATTACAACAGGTGGAAGAGTCATAGTGGGGGACTTGGAGTATAACATGATGTGCGATCATGTTTTCCATGGTGTTGCATCAGAGGGATTCTTAAAGGATGATCCGAATCAGATGATGTTCTATGGGATGTTGATTGTCCTAGAAGAAATTCGTGATGGAATTCATCGTGAGTCACATAACACACCCCTATCGGTACATCTAAGAGTCACCAAGAAGTAATGGTGCTTGATATGTCAGTTTTGGTGGCTTGAGGTATAATGGGTAGTGGCAGAGATTGTAGAAAATCTCCTTGTGCTTTAGTAGGTGAAGGATAAAAAATGTGTTCCTGGTAGTCTATTTCATCCCATAGACATTCTTGAGTGTACGTGATATAGCATCTCGATGGATTTCATCATAGGACTACCTAGGTATTTGGGAGGTTTTGATACCATCTGTGTAGTGGTGGACTGATTGAAAAAATAGACTCACTTCATAGTGGTTAAGGAGTCGAGTGTAGTGGACACCATAGTGTATAAGTAAATGGATGAAGTTTGGTGGCTACACAGATTTCACAGAACCATCATTTATGATCGGGCTACACACCTTAATTCTTGATTCTGTAAGAGATTGCGACATTCTTTCAGCACCCAATAATTATTTATCCCTAATATCCATCCTCAGACAGATTGGAAGATAGAGAGGATGATCCAAACGTCAGAGGATATGTTACGGCCATGTGTTCTAGATATTAGAAGATCATGGGTATGACACTTGACACTAATATAATTTTCATCAAACAATATATATCACTCTACCATAGGAATGACACCATTTTATGCCTTTTACGGAAGACCATGTTGTTCACATGTGTGCTGAAGTGTGGTTTGGGAGGCAGGTGTTCTTGGCCCAGAGGTGGTATAGAGCACAATAGAGAATGATCAGCTTGTGCAGGAGAGGATAATGGAATCTCAGGACATGAAGAAGTCATATACCAATAATTGGAGGAGTCCCTTAGTGTTCTATGTTGGAAACCACATGTTCTTAATGGTCTACCCTTGGTGTGGGTATCAGAGGTTTTGTAGGGGTAGTAAACTTTCTCCTTGTTTCATCAAACCCTTAGTGGTGTTGGAATGAGTTGGCTGTATAGTGTATCAGCTGGTGTTACACTAATGATTGGAGAGGATCAACAACATCTTTTTTTTAACATAGCTTAGTTTGTATCTTCACAATGAATCCCACATCCTAGACTAGGGATAGTGGTATATCATGGACAACGCGCCATTTCAAGGAGTGACTACTGAGGATCAAGGATCATAAGGAGAAGGTGGTTCAAGGAAGAACCGTTACCTTGGGTTGTTTGTTGTGGAGGCACGGTGGCCACGAGAATATTACCTAGGAGTAGGAAGAACAGATTTGTCCCAAGTTTGTGTAGTTATTCTGTGTTTTGACCTTTTACTGAATTGTGATGTAATTTTTGACCCTAATAATTGTATATCAATTTGTTTCCATGTTCTCTATTTTTTGTGATAATTCCTAACTATGGGGAGAGGAGTAACACCCCGAGATTTTATGAAAAATATTCTTTCTAATTTTATTGATTTCTTGTGTTGTACGCTACACCTAAAGGAGCTTTCACTACATGCATCCCTGACTTGTCTTGCATTACACGCAATCGCGACCATCCACGATAGCGTGTGTTGTACGCAATACCGAGTTTCACTAAACAACGATATGTTATATAAACTATCCGTTATGAATATTAATACCCAATTTTTAAAATTTTATAAATTTTATCCATCGAAATGGACTTCATTTTTGGATTCAGACAATCTAAATTAGCCTAGGGTGGAATTTTGGTATTATTCTGATAACTTTCAATTTTTGATGAATAGTGAAAACACTAGGTTACTATTTAAAACCCTACATTTTATTTAAATATTTATTTATTTTATTGAAATGTATTTTAGGTAAAAACTGATACATAATACCTATATAATTTCAATTTAAATCATTGGAGTCATTTTATAAAAATTTTAGATATATAATAATATTAATGAACTTTTCACCGTCTTTTACCCACCTCCTAGGAGAATTTGGAAATTCTCATAAAACATAATTTTACCACTTTTGTGAGTGGAATTTAAAAACTCCGAGTGAAACAGTTAATATAAAGGACTAAGATGTGGTTCAATGAGATGAAAATAATTTTTTCGTGAAATGTAACTTTTTTCTTTTATTTACCATGATTAATAGTTAATAGGGTAATTAAGGGTAAAAATGATATTATTATTACCATAAAACATGTCCTAATTCTATTGGATAAGTGTAATTCGACCAAAAACAAACTTAGGAATAAAATATGACCATTTAGGTCCACTTGGATTAGATTAGGACATTTATTATTAATTTATTTAAGGAATGGTTAAAATAGTTAAAATCAATGTTTAATAACTAATTAAATTTTAATATAGGGTTATACATAAGATAAAATCGACTATAAATATTCATTATAAATATAAAAATATTTCATACCTAATGGTATTTTATTTATAATTTTTAGACATTAAATAATATATGTTATTTATGACACAATGCTGATTTAGTATTTACCAAAATAATGAAATATTAAAATAATTGATATTATAAATACCAAATAAATGTAATTTGATACTTTTTATGAATCCCACTAATTTTATATGTTATTATGCCATGATATTATTGATTTAATTAAATTTTTTAGAAATAATCATGCTGTTATTATTTTCACAAAAATCAATTACCAAATAGTGTCAAAATTGACATAAAATAGTTTTTAAAAAAATATTATATTAATAATTTTTATTTTATTTTTAAAAATTTAAGGTTCGGCCAAATGACATATATAAGGATATATATATTAACATTGAACCACTTGGGGTTCGTTTTCCGTGTTATAGTATGTTTATTAACCATATAGTGTAAGAAAACCAGAAGACACGGTAAAAGTTAAATTATTTAACGTAGAGTTAAACCTAAATTATAAGGTTAAAATTGTAACATAAACTTGTCTAAAATCTATTGGTTGAGAGGATCTAGAACCATCCCCACGTTAGTTTCGAAAAAAATCAAATTGGAGCTATTATAAACCGAATATGACTTTATTATAAAATGATATTTTAAGTATTTCCAAAGGTGCCCCTCTCCTCCCTTATAAAAAGGGAACCCATTCCCTCTTCTCTTCACACCATTTCGAGCCTTGATGCTCGGCCAAACCCCACCCATTTCTCTTATCCACTTCTCTATAAACATTCTCGAGGTTCTGGTCTTCTCAAAAGACCATCTCTACTTCCATAATAAGAAGTTTAAAGGATGTGCGTCGAAGAAGAGGTAATCTCTTCTTCCGATTCTCTCAAGTTTCTTTCTTCTAATACTTATTCTTAATTAGTTGTATCATTATAAAGTAATAACATAATTATTAATTATATAATGGAATGTTATTATAAATATGAAACAACCCTATTTGACCTTCTATCCATCCTACGGAAAACGAAATCACCACACGTGCGTACGTACGGAATATCGTCTCCATGCCGTGGTGTAATCTGTTTTCGACCACCACCTTACTTGGATGGGTATAATGGTGTAAATAAATAACTATATGTGATTATTGTAATTTTATATTGATTCTGAAATATTATACATACTCTTCAATAAAATTCCACAATCATGGGAATGATATCATCGCTCGTGCGTACGTACGGACTACTATCTCCACGACGCGATGAGATTCATTCTCCATGATAACCATTCATGAATAAAAATAAAGTATATATAATGAATAATAATGAAATATATGAAATAATAATGATTCTGTATTTATATATATATATATATATATATTTCGTTTACTTAATTCCATTCAATTCAAAAAGGAAACGAAAACAGCGTTCATGCTTACGTACGACCTACCGTCTCTATGAACGGTGTATTTCATTCCAACTATCGATAAATCATATATATATATATATGTATATGCTGAATATATATTATATATAAATCATGTTTTACATTCTGGAATTATATAAATTAGGATATAAGTAATAATATCAAGAACAACAAGTTGAAACACGTACAATAAGTGAAACGATTTTACCCGAATCATTGCTTTTACATCGAATTTACAAAAGATCGGGTAATATAAAGTCGTAACTAAACCATATATGATATCATAACAATTAATATGATTCTGTAACAAGTCAATGAAATTATTTAAATCATTATACAGGAGGTTCAGATACATATGAAGCATATCCGACATAAGGTAAGGGATAACCTTTCCGATCTCGTTCTTATCTGAGATTGTTTATTCGTAAGTATTTTCTAGGGTTATTGTTATTATCCAAGTCCATGTTTTCTAAATGTTTTTTTATGTATGTTTAATGTCCTTTTTACCCATTTTTTCTTTTAATACGTGGTATGTAAGGAATCATTCTTTTGTGTACGTTACAAGGTACTTTTTGACTTTTCCGACAAAAGTTCGAGGAGAATGATTTTTCAACTTATACGGCATAAAAGGATTTTTACAGTTTTATAAAACCTTATTTTCATGATGCTTCCTCTAAAATATTTCATGACTATTTTAAAAAAAATCTTTTTCATTTAAAATTGCATGACATTTTGTGAAAAGAAATTGATTCTTAAGAAGAAATCATATTTTCATCAAGAATTCAATTCAAGTGTTTTATCAAAACCATTTTCCATCTAAGATGACATTATTTCATATGTGTATGTTTCAAGTATAATGTCTCTATGATTTAAATGGGATCACTTTTCTTATGATGAAATGATATCCATTTTTTGTATGGATTATGTTATTATGGGATGATGTTTATGAAACCCATTTTATTCTTTGGGTTATGATGAATGATTTATGTTTATGTTGTGGCACAATTAAGAATGATTTCATTATGAGATGGGGGGAACTATATCTACCTCCAGTTTATTGTGTAAAGATTTATATCCCATGAGATAGACATGGCTGGAACGGTAAGTTAATCTGGTTCAGTGTTACAGGACTGGAACGAGGAGTGAACTCGAGTTCAGAATGGGACTTTTTCCACTAATATGGTCTTGGAAGCAATGCCTTGGCTACTATGGAAATAATAACATGTGCTTAATGGATTCCACAACTACATGTTTTATTCCCATGCTAGTTTATCAGGATTAATGTTCCTTTTGGATCTGTGCCTTATGTACTTCCATGATTTATGTATTTGCTCAAGATATTGATGTTTAGATTTTATGTTCATGTTTTTGAATTACAATGTTTATGGATTGATTTATGTTCTCTATGATTACCCTTACTGAGAATTTGAGCTCACCCTTTATATGTTTTATTTTTCCCCAGGATTTAAAGAAATTTTTTATGTAAGTAAACAAAAGGGAAGATCTTTATGGGAGATGTTGAAGATCTTTCAACAAGATTAGATGATTATTTTCCGAGTCTCCAAAGACACTAAACTATTACGGTCCATGTGTGCCTTTTTTAGTTATGTATTATGTATTCCACAAAATTAATGTAATGTCCATGTACGTTACGTTTTGGGTCCCTATAGTTGGTATCAGAGAAAAGGTTTAGTTAAACTTTGGAAACTAGGATGCGAGAACTTTAGTGAGATCCCTAGAGATATTTCTAAGGTATATATAGGGATGTCTCAAAGGGTAAATATAAGTATAGGTTATAGTCCAATCCTTATGGTAACAATATTAGAATTAAACCTATGATGATAGATATTGAAGGTAATCCCCCTTTATTATGTTTTTTCCTAGCATGATTTTTGCCTCTAACAGTGTTCTTTTTGGTTTTTAAATGATGGGTGGAACCTGAAGGAACCGTGTTGAACAATGTAATGGACAATGCAATGATTGTCCTCATGAGAAACTAGATGTGATGCGAGATGGAGTGCAAAATCGTATTGCTATATTTACACAAGCTATGAATCATTCTGGATTTCCAAATGATCAGAGAAGGGAACAATATTCTATTGAGTCCTTCATGAGGCAACACCCACCATATTTTAATGGGTCTTCTTATCAACTTGATGCTGAACAATGGATCAGTACCACTGAAAAGATATTTTCCATACATCTATGTTCAGAACATGAAAAATTCATTTTAGTTGTTTACTGTTTAGAAGGTGAAGCAGACCAGTTGTGGACTCTAATTAAGAATACAAGGCCCCAAGATGAAATTGAATCTATTGAATGGGATGAGTTCAAGAACTTTTTTTTCAGTAAGTACTTCCCTCGTATTCATCGAACAAAGATGGAAAAGGAGTTCCATGAGCTTAAGCAAAATGATGATGATTCTGTTTGTATATACGAGGCGAATTTTACAAGGCCTCCAAGGTATGCATCTGGATTTATCATCCAACCTGAAAATAAAGTTGATCGATTCTTCAGTGGCTTAAAAACAAGTCTTCGAAGGGAATTAGTTATAAGAGACTTCAGTAGCTATGAAGAAATTGTGCATTGTGCTATCAAGTTAGAGCTGTAAGTTGGTGTTACATATCCATCTCATGGTTTTTACAAGAAATGAAAGATGGAGTTCATGGAGAAATCTCAGAACAATAGTGAAAAGAAGATGAATGTTTCTTTATGTTCAAAGTGTGGAAAGAATCATGGTGGAGATTGCCTAAAAGGTACTAGAAAATGTTTTATGTGTGGAAAAGACGGTCATAGAGAAGTTGATTGTCGACGTAATGGGAAAAAGGTTACTAATGATGTGAATAGAAAATAGACTAGACAGAACTCTCCACCAACACTTCAATGCTTCTAGTGCAAGGAAATGAGGCATTATGCTAATAAATGCCCCAATCCATGGGTTAATGATGATCTACGTGAGCAACCTCTTAAGGAAAAAGATAAAGGGATGTCTCATGCAATCACTATTTGTGTTGTTGAGTATGATAATGATGTTTTGTAATGATTAAGTGTTTATGTAATGGGATTTCAAAATAGTGCCAGGGAATCTCATTTATGGTATTGTGGAATTTTGGGATATCTATGTATTGGGTTTCAATAATTATATGGTACTAGTAACCATGAAAAAGTGACTGAAATATTTTTGGAAAGAAGATGATATGTGCATAATGAATGAATAATGAAAAAATGAAATGAGATCATGATTGATATAAGGACTAAGTGATATCACGGTTTCAGTATATAGAATTTTTGGGATTTTGGTATGTGGAAAGAATTAACTTTTGACAGCATTCATGGTTTCACTAAGGTTCAATGGATATTCATTTTTCAAGAGAATACATGATTATGGACTTTGAATGTTTGGAATGTGACCAACAAGACATATCTTATGATATATGGGGATCAATGATGGTATTAACTTGCTTGTAATCTTTTTCACTATAATATGAGATTAGACAGCAGTATTTTGGATAAGCTTAAATATTGGAATGGATTATGTTGGACATAAGTTAGTATTGTTTAAGGATTGAACTTTTTCGATATTATGGATGGAAATTTATAATAATGTAGTTTTAGAAAAAGTAAAACCTGCCGGACGGATGACAACCCGTCACGTCGGACAAGGATGTGGGAATCGAACCCACAACCGAAGTGTGACAAGCCTTTATTTCCTACCAATGGCCTACAAGAAGTCTCGAGTTAGTACAAACTAGTTTTATTATACTATACAGTATGATATATGAAGTATAAGTCAATTTTTGGAATCATATACGATTAACCTCACCATATATGAACTTATGTATATTTGATAACTTTTTCTATCCTTTTGTTTGATACATATGGAATGACCCATCATTCTATCACATGATTTTATAACACTTCACGAATAAAAAAATTCAACTTCATTTCTATAAGAGATGAAGTGGAAATTGTTCAAGGCACGAAAAATGGTGAGATTGTATCAAAATCAAGTAAGTATTTCTTTTGATTATAAAATTATTCAACATCAGGGAAATGATCTTGAAAACCAAAAATGTTGTCCTAGTGCCCTTATAATGGATGAATCAGATGGTAACTTAGATCATCACAAATTTATGGTGTTGTGATTGTTTGATTTTTCATATCCATGTTCTCTACCACTCTACATCAGAACATTATGGTTAGATTTCTCTTCCATATCCATATTTTCACCTATGTTATCTTATGTGGAAACCCAGTGATTAGTTAATTTTGGTAGCCATTATGTTTTATACATTAGTTTTTAAAGATAATATTTGGTATTCCTTTTTACGATGTGGGTTTCTATTTGAGAAACTCACAAGTAGTAAACCATTTATGACCCTGAAGAATTTGGTGGTCGAAATTCATTTTATGGGGGATAGAATGTAACACCCCGAGATTTTATGAAAAATAATCTTTTTAATTTTATTGATGTCATGTGTTGTACGCTACAACAAAAGGAGCTTGCAATACACGCATCCCTGACTTGTCTTCCATTACACGCAATCGCGAGCTTTCACGATAGCATGTGATGTACGCAATACCAAGTTTCACTAAACAACTATATGTTACATAAACTAGCTATTATGAATAGTAATACCCAGTTTTTAAAATTTTATAAATTTTATATTTCGAAATGCACTTCATTTTTGGATTAAGAATATCGAAATTTTCCTAGGGTGAAATTTTGGTGTTTTTCAAAAAAACTTTCTATTTTTGATGAATAGTGAAAACACTAGGTTACTATTTTAAAACCAAGATTTTATTTAAATAATTATTTATTTGATGTAAATTTATTTTAGGTCAAAATTGATACATAATACCTATATATGTTCAATTTAATTCATTGGAGTCATTTTATAACAATTTTAGATATATAAAAACTTTATTAAACTTTTCACCGTCTTTTACCCATCTACTAGGAGAATTTAGAAATTCACATTAAACTTAATTTTACCGCTTCTGTGAGTGGAATTTCGAAAATGTGAGAGACTTGGTTAATATCAAGGGTGAAAATGTTGTTTAATGAGATGAAAATCAATTTTGGTGAATAGTAGGTTTTTACTTTTATTTACCACGGTTAAAAGTAAATAGGGTAATTATGTGTAAAATGATATTATTATTACCCTAAAACTTGTCCTAATTCCAATGGATAATTGTAATTCGGCCAAAAACAACCTTAGTAATAAAATATGACAATTTGGGTCCACTTGGATTAGATTATGACATTTATTATTAATTTATTTAAAGAAGGGTTAAAATAGTTAAAATCAACATTTAATAAATAATTCATTTTTAATATAAGGTTATACATAAGATAAATTCTACTTTAAATATTTATTAGAAATATAAAAATATTTCCTACCTAATGGTATTTTATTTGTAATTTTTAGACATTAAATAATATAATTTTTTATGACACAATGATGATGCAATAATTACCTAAATAATGAAATATTAACATAATTGATGTTATAAAAACCCAAATAAATGTAATTTTAGACTTTTTATGAATCCCAATAATTTTATAGTTTAATATGACATGATATTATTTATTTAGTTAACTTTTTTCGAACTAATCATGCTGTTATGATTTTTAGAAAAATCATTTACCAAATAGTGTCAAAATTGATATAAAAATGTTTTTTAGAAAAATATTATATTATTAATTATTATTATTTTCATAGAAATATAAGGATCGACCAAATGACTTAGATAAGGATATATATATTAATAATTAACCACTTGGGGTTAGTTTGGCTTGTTATAGTATGTTTATTAACCATATAGTGTAAGAAAACAAGAATACATGGTAAAAGATAAATTATTTAACTTAGAGTTAAATCTAAATTTTAATGTTAAAATTGTAACCTAAACTTGTCTAAAATCTATTGGTTGAGAGGATTTCGACCCATCCCCACTTTATATTCTATATAAATCAATTTGGAGCTATTATAAACCGAATATGGCTTTATTATAAAATAATATTTTATGTTTTTCCAAAGGTGCCCCTCTCCTCCCTTATAAAAAGGGAACCCCTTCCCTCTTATCATAACTCCATTTTGAGCTTCGATGCTCGGCCAAACCATTCCCATTTCTCTTATCCACTTGCCCAGAAACATTCTGGTGGTTCTGGTCTTCTCAACAGGCCATCTCTACTTCTATAAGAGGAAGCTTAAAGGAGGTGTGTCGAAGAAGATGTAATCTCTTCTTCCGATTCTCTCAAGTTTCATTCTTCTTCTACTTATTCTTCATTAGTTGTTTCATTATAAAATAATAAAATCAGTATTAATTATATACTTATATGTTATTATAAATATCAAACAACCCTATTTCACCTTCTATCCGTCCTACGGAAAACGAAATCACTGCGCGTGCGTACGTAAAAAATACCGTCTCCACGCCGTGGTGTAATCTGTTTTCGACCACCACCTTAATTGGATGGGAATAATGTTGTAAATAAATAACAATATATGATTATTTTAAAGTGATATTGATTCTGAAATATTATACATACGCTTCAATAAAATTCCATGATCATGGGAATGATATCATCGCTCGTGCGTACGTACAGACTACCGTCTCCACGATGCGATGAGATTCATTCTCCATGTTAACCATTCATGAATGATTATAATGTATATAAAATGAATAATAATGAAATATATGACAAAATAATGATACTGGATTTATGTATATATATATATCTATTTCATCTACTTAATTCCATTCATTTCAATAAGGAAACGAAAATAGCGTTCATGCGTACGTACGACCTACCGTTTCCATGAACGGTTTATTTCATTCCATTTATCGATCTATCACATATATATGTATATGCTGAATATATATCATATATAAATCATTTTTTATATTATGGAATTAATTAAATCAGGATATATGTAATAATATCAAGAATAACAAGTTGAAACACGTACAATAAATGAAACGATTTTACCCAAATCGCTACTTTTACATCGAATTTACAAACGAACGGGTAATATAAAGTGATAAGTAAACCATATATGTTATCATAACAATGAATATGATTCTATAATATGTCATTCTCATCCGAGATTGTTTATTCGTAATTATTTGCTGAGGTTATTATTATCATCCAAGTCCATGTTTTCTAAATGTGTTTTTATGTATTTTTAATTTTCTTTTTACCCATTTGGTATTTTACTACATGGTATGTAAGGAATCGTTCTTTTGTTTTCGTTACGAGGTAATTTTTGGCTTTTCCGATAAAAGTATGAGGAACATGTTTTTTTAACTTATACGACATGAAAGGATTTTTACAGTTTTATAAAGCCTTATTTTCATGAATCTTCCTCCAAAATATTTCAAGACTATTTTAATCACAATCTTTTTTTTTAAAATTGCATGACATTTTGTGAAAAGAAATTGATTTTGAAGAAGAATGGATATTTTCTTGAAGAATTTATTTCAAGTGTTTTATCAAAACCATTTTTCATATAAGATGACATAATTCCATATGTGTGTGTTTCAAGTATAATGTCCCTATGATTTACATGGTTTCACTTTTTTTATGATGAAATGATATCCATTTTTTTATATGGATTATGTTATGATGGGATGATGTTTATGAATCCCATTTTATTCTTGGGTTATGATGAATGATTTATGTTTATTTTGTGGTCCACTTAATAATGATTTCATTATTAGATGGGTGGGACCTATATCTCCCTCCAATGCAATGGGTAAAGATTTATATCTCATGAGATAGACATGTCTGGAACAATAAGTTAATCCGGTTCAGTGTTACAGGACTGGAACGAGGAGTGAACTCGATTTCAGAATGGGAATTTGTCCACTAAGATAGTCTTGGTAGCAATGCCTTGGATACTATGGAAATCATAACATGTGCTTAATGGATGCCACAATTACATGATTTATTCCCATTCTAGTTTATCATGATTAATGTTCCTTTATGATCTATGCCTTATGTACTTCCATGATTTATGTCTTTGCTCAAGATTTTTATTTTTAGATATTTTTTTCATGTTTTTGCATTCAAATGTTTATGGATTGTTTTATGTTCTCTATGCTTACCCTTACTGAGAATTTGAGCTCACCCTTTATATGTTTAATTTTCCCCAGAATTTAAAGAATGTTTTTAGGTAAGAAAACAAAAGGGGAAGATCTTTATGGTAGATGTTGAAGATCTTTCACCACGATTAGAAGATTATATTCCGAGATTCCAAAGACACTAAACTATTACGGTCCTTGTGTGTCTGTTCTCGTTATGTATTAAGTATTCCACAAAAGTAATGTAATGTCCATGTACGTCAAGCTTTGGGTATCTACAGAGAAGAACCTAATCCCTAATAAATACACATTATTGTGGATGCGATTAAACTAGTGAAGGTGAGTCAGGTCCTGCCAAAGACGATAGTATGTTGACATGGAGGAAGGAACTACCTAATAAATATTTCTAGATGGCATGATCTTTTTTTATGGTTTATTCGAGTTTCTACACTTGTGTTTGGAGATAATTGAGAGATGTGTTCTTAGATTATGATGTTTTTTTTCAGTCATCAACAATGTGGTATTTCCATTAGAGGTATATTACGAGGTTTATGTTCAGACCCCTCTCTTTTTAGTGGGTTTAATATTGAATTCTAGAGCATGATAATAGTTTTAGAGGTTTCTGATGTAATGGCCCAAACTGTCCTAGTCCATTACATTACCAAATTCTATGTGTTGGGGTGTGCTGGACACCATTGGTGAGTCCGGAGTGTGGTGGTGTTAGTGTAAGGGTGTCACTATGGGGTCATCGATCTGTGGTTAACATTCAGTGTCACCAATTTCTCCCACCAATCAGTTTCATTAATTGGTCTCTCACTGATCGGTGCAACACCCGAATGGTGCCATAGGGGTGTGTGAGGGTTCTTTCCCCAATTGTCCCGTAACGTCTCCTATGTGTTTTATTACTTCATTTAAACTGGTTTGATGTCATTTTAATCTTATTAAAGATATATTAAATCTCGTACGAGTGGGGAGACCATCGACTACCAAAATGTGTGGCATGTTACACCCTTTAACACATTTTATATAGCCTCTTGTGTTTTCTAGTTTGACTCCTGTTATGTGTTGTTCTCAATGTAATGGAAATCCATCAACTCAAAACTATCCACAGTTCTATCTCCACCATCTCCAAGGAGAATTATTAAATCTCATGAAATTACAATTTTTGAAACCTCTCATCCAAGTGGTCAAACTACTATCCATTTTTAAGAACTTAAATATTTCACATCCTATATATCTAGGATTGGGTTTTTTATAACGCCACTATATTCTTCCATAGACTCTTTTGATTTATCTCGGTGTGCTTGGAGACCCTCATCTAGAGATTATTAGTGCCTGCATGAGAGTTGTCCCATTCAGTTCTTCATGTATTTTCTTGTGGCATGATTCTAGTTCCTGGCGCACAGAGACTACTTTGATCATTAATCATCTAGGTAGGGGTTTTTCTATCATCTATCTTTATTGTGCCTCATTCTAGGGGGGCATGATAATGTTTCCTCAAGATGTAGATGTAATAAAATTTAACAAAGATAATAAATAGTATTTTCATGAATAAAGTGGTCGAAATGATGATGATGATGATTTTTGTGTTATACCTTCATTTTTATATTTTGAAATTTATGGGCTTATGCCCACTAAAAATCGTATTCATTTTTGGTATTTTATGGTCCACTAATGATGTTATTTTTTATGGATAATGTTTTGATTAAATGACTATAACATAAAAATGGGTTAATCGTGTAAAATTGGTTGATTAAATGGATGGCTGATTGATAAGAACACTAATGTGATCACCGTAGTTAATAGAAAAGAATGAAGGAAATTATTGAATGGTTTTGGCTAAATTTAAAAACTTATTTTCTCTATTCCTGTGACATGCATGAATTTTCTACATGATTCATAGTGGGGTGACATAGACGGGAATATAATATTTTTTTGGGGGGTGTTGGTTTGTGAATTTGAGGCTGTGTAGAGCCATTATGTTGGGGCTTGGATTGGTTCTAGTAATTTGAGGGAACTCACAGATCCCTTCAGATGTTATTACTTTATAAGAGAACCGTATGTGAATTCATAAATTTCTTTTTGGAGGATTCTTTCAGTTGTGGAATTGGCGTACAGTTTTTCCTGTTATGTTCCTAGTAGTGAATGAATAATTAAAATGATATCATTTGACCATGATGAAGAGAATGGGTAAAATATGAAATTGTTTCCAGAAATGGGTTGTGCCCTCAGAGTTGTGTACTTATATATATAGGAGTAGCAGAAAAAGTGTCCATGTGTGGGCTGGTTTTAGGTTTTGGATCCCTTAGGTTGTGATGAGTGCTTTTTTACTTATCTGTCTAATATTTTGTTCTTGTGTTTCTTATTCACACCCCACCCATGTTGTGAACATTGTGTCAAACACCCCCATTTGGTAGGGGAGGGTGTTTATCACAACATTACTATGATTCTTTGCTTACTTTCTCAATTTTTCCCTCTCCTACGTATCTGAAGAAACTTTAGGCTGGTTGTGATGGCCTAAAGTTCATTATGACTAAATATGATTTTGGAAGGGTGTGTTGTGGTGGTTGGACTAGGGGTCTGTAGACATGTTTGATTCCCATGTTTTTTCGGGATGAGTCCTAGGTGTCATCAGTTTTGGTAGTGTTTGTTCTGGAACATGTGTCTTCAGGTGTGGGGGTTGTTGTTGTGGCCTAGGTGTTTGTGAGTGTGGAAATTTGTGGTTGTGATATCCCATATAATTTTATTGGGGTGCTAGTGTGACTGAAGAACATATGGTTGGTATGGCCCATATGTTTGTTGTTGGTGGTGGTAGTGGGACTACAGTGGGATCATTGGAGGAGGTACGGTGAGTAGGATGTCCTAAATAACCGGGTGAGAAGTGGTGTGTGGTATCCAAATATTTTTTTGCTATTTCTACTACATTAAATTTCTTGGGTTATTTTTAGAGTGTTCCTTGGTGAGGATGGGTGGATAGTTTTCTTTCTAGGTGCTTTGGTTACCTCTATTTTTCTCTTGGGCACAAGAATGTCATGCCACTTGTGCATGAGAAATTTTGGTTTTCCATACTCATTATACCTATATTCTCAGCCTATGTATATAAAACTGCATTCAAGTGTCCTTGAGGACTTTTAGGACTGTGTCAGACCTTACTAGAAAGGGTGTTAGGGTAGTCATCATTGCTGGTTTTCATTCTTTTGGTAATTTCCTTTGGAGTTTTCATGTTCATTGTAGAAATTTATTTTGATCATGCATGTGGGAAAAAGAATTATTGTTATTACATTTACATTATGTAATTTTATTTGTTTTGGATTTAATATAATATATTTTTTACTTCTTATATGTAAGGTTAATTTCATCCATATTACATGAGATTCTATAACCATGGTGCTAGTCACCACTCTGGGTACTATTGATGGCGGGACTCAGGGGGTTATTATCTTTTCTCAATTTTTAAGAAGGAAGGGTCTGGCAGTTTTATGCCCCTTGCCTCATTTTGGGAAATTCAATTCATGACATGTACTCCTAGATATAGGGGAACATGAACCATTTGGATATAATTATTCGAACCATTAATGAACATCATATTTATGGTAATCTATCAAACTGTTAGTTTTGGATGTTGGAATTGATATTTATGGGTTATAGGAAATATAAGAGGGGGATATCATATATTTCTGAATGTAGGGGAAAGATGTGGCGACCAATAAATCATTCCAGTTATTCCCTCATTATTTGAATATCACTATCGATAAACCATAGGTGGAAGTGGTTATACATGAACTCAAAATGTTGAAGCAATATCTCATTTTGGAGAGGAATACCGTGTATTTTGACTATAAGATACTAGATAAAATTTTACTCAATGGAATACGAACATGCAATAGAGGCTTTATATATAGTTCATTTTTTAAATTAAATTTGAAATTGTATACACTCTTAAGAATGGAAATGTAGTTTTTGATGCATTGAGTAGAAAATTACTCACTCATTTTGTGATGCTATTAGTTGAGGAGTGGTGTAAATTTATTTTTATTGACAAAATGTTCATGCGAGTGGATGGAGTTAGTTGAAAGGTGTTCTTAACATTAAGGAAATTTGTCAGATCTCTATAGGATTGAGTTCTTCTAGTGTAGGTTATATACTCTTATTTCCAATTCGTTATTAAATTCATATATTTTTAGGATAAATTTGATGAATGGGTTATGTCTCTCAGTGGACCATGGTGCTTTCTTTATAGGGTGATTATTTTGTTATCCCTGAGGATGGAGTTATTAGATAGTGTGCAGAAGTCTTGTTGGTTCATGCACCGTAGTGCTACCAATATTTATCCTGAAGAGTGATTTCTATAATGTTGGAATTGGATTAGAAAATATATTTCAGATTTTTTTACAGTTTCTTACTCGTCAAATAATTAAGGTACACTACTAAAGGACTTTTGGTTTGTTAAAACCTTTTCCCATTCTGGTATGGAAGATGTATAACATTTCCATAGATTTCATCATTGTTTTTTCATATACTACTCTTTAAAAAGATTTTATTTTTTTATCATTCATTGACTCATGAAATAAATTAATTTTCGACCTATCATGTAGATAAAAAATATAGAATAGCATGGGGACATTTATACCTGATAGAATGTGAGACATGCTAGGGTTACCTATGCAGTTGTATCAAACACAGATATGAGGTCTATGTCTAGGTTCTCTAATGGATTGTAGGAGGAAATTGGTTCCCATTTTAGATTGAAAATGGATTATCACTCACAAATGGATAGACATATAGAGAGGATTTTCTGAGTTATTGAAGATACTATCTAGTGTTGTGTGCTTTATTTTGGTGGAACGTTTGAAAATAATTTGTCTCTATTTGAGTTTTCCTACAACAATATTTATCACAAATTGATTTGGATGGCACCCAATTATGATTTATATGTTCGTGCATGTAAACCTCTATTATTTTGGGAAATTTTTGGATAAAGGAACTTGGTTGGTTTAAGAATTTTTCTAGAGATGATTGAGATGTTCTTGTTGATAAGGAAAAGATTGATCTTGGAAAAACTCATTATAAATCTTATTTCGACTATCATCATTAACTTATGTAGTTTAAGATTAATGATTGAATTTTTCTTAAAAATTCACCTCTTATGGGACATCATCATTTGGGTAAGCATGGTTTGTCGGCACCACAGTTTGGGGCACTTTATATCATAGGATGACAGGGAATGGAGGCCTATAGATTGGAATTTCCATTTGTTGGAAATCTATCCAAGACATTTTTTACATTTACCAATAGATAAGTTATTTACCAGAACATTATCATATGATTGGTTGTGAATATTTTGATATTGATATTGAAACAACTTTTATTTTTTAGCTAGTTTAAAAATATGGATCACAGAGAGAAGTCATTTCATATAAAATTATTCCACTAGTCTAGGTACAGTTTCAATGTTGGTGGGATTTCCATTAGACATATGAGAGGGAATTTTGATGAGGGAACATTTTCCTCCATTTCATTGAGTCTAGTAATATTAGGGATTTATGGGTTCATAAATCAATTATAGTGGGGATATTTTAACACCCCATTATGCTTTCCAGGTAATCACTTGTTTATGATTTATTTATCATCCTTTTTAATAATTTTTTAAAATATTTTAATGGATATAGATACATTACTAAGGAAAATGACATAATGTTCTAGGATGTATGTTAATATGAATTTATTGAATCTTGGTGTTACTATTTCCATGAATTATATGGGTTCATCCCATATTTGATGAACTCCAAGTGTGGTGTTTTTTGAGTTTTTCATCATCAAATAGCATTTTTTGTAGTTTGACGGGAAGTTACACCTAATGTAAATGTATTACACATCATGTAATGTTATTTGGAAATATTTAATGAAATATAATTAGGGTGTGAAGGGTTTAGTACCCATTTACTGGATTCAGATCATGTATTGTAGAAATTTATTGTTATAATAAGGAGGAGACATGTTTTCAAAGAAACCTGATCTCTGTGGATTAAACGATGTCTAATTATTTTAAACACCATATAATCATCATGAGTTAGATATTTAGTGAGATTCATATAATATATATCATTTAATTTATTTGTAAATATTCTCCCACTCGGCCTTGGATCTCTTAAGAGAGAATGTGGAGGCTATCATCACTTCTAGATAATATTGTTTGGAGATCGATCATTGTTGTGTCAGTAGTAAGTTTCCATGGGTAAGAATTACTCTCTCTTATTCCATAATTTTGTCATAAAAGCTATTTTGGATGAGTTCTTGATTCATATTTTTGATTGTATAGTGGTTTTTATTTAACCCTTTCTAAATTCATGATGTGCATTCCCTTTAGAATACCATTCTCAAAGTTTCAATCATTATGTTCAATGGAAAGTAGTTTTATATGATATTGAGTTTTGTGTTTATATAAAATTATTTAATTTATTGAATTAATTATTGTTATTGGGAAATTACTTTGGGTTGTTCCTTTATTTTATGTGATGTTTTTTGAATGATTGATTGGAATGGAAAACCATTTCAAAAGTTTAGATTTCATTCGGAATATGATTTCATTATTTGGAAATGGGTTTTCAAACTCTGAGGAGGATTTGGTTGGATTTTAAAATCTTTTAGAGAATTTTGAGTAAGGCATTAAAATTTATTTTGAAAATTTACACATTAGGAACATTGTTTCTATTAGGAAATAGACACATGTTTCCATAATGTGTGTGGTACCACAAGCAGTTAACATTTTCGATATCGATTGATTATGATATGACTTGATATTGGTTGGAACTATAATTATGCCTGTTTTTGATCTTGAGTGTATAGTACATATATTACCATTGTATATGTCCCTATATAAGGTGGTTTTTAATTTATGGTTATTAATAGAATGAGAATTTTTATCATGGATTGTTTCACAAAGATTTTATGATGAGGTTGTATCATAATGTTTCGCTCGTTATGTTATTTAATGGATATGTGATTAAATACATAAATATTGATGCATGGATATGATTTATTATTTATATAACCTCTATATATAATATTTATAGTTTTAGAATATGAAATTATTTAATGAAAAAATGGAGAATGATTTATCAAATCCCAAACTCCTGCTTCTCTCACGGTTCCCCTAGAGACTGTATAAGATCTAACGAAGATAACCCTAGATCCCCCTCTTCATTATAGGAGGGAGTTCCTTACATATATTCTTCCAAAAATGAATTATTTCTCCCCTTTATCCTTTTTTAGATACATTATTCTCTCTTAATATTTCCAATTGTCCTAATTTTCTCAAATGTACACCAATTGTATGACGATTTTTCTCATCTTTCAATATCACCATCAGAGATCACCTATGAATCATATATCATCAATATAACTATGGTGGCTCAATTATGACTCCATAGACCTAATGTCTCTTCATTTTTTTAGTTTTAATCAGACTCTGGGGTCTTTAAAAGCGAGTGGTTGTAGGGTTCTTGACATAAGGCATATAACGATCAGGTTTTTATCATTGGAGGATTTGATTTATGGAATGTTGAAAGCTCAAAAAATATGCACGAGTTTATTATTATATCATTTCTAGGGTACTGTCAAATTCCATATGAATTGTTAAACCCTATTTATGGTAATTTGGGTTAGTTTATCTGGTCTTCCGCTAAACATTCAGAACACATAAATTTAATGGGTCTTTGGTAACTTTGTAGGCCATTTAATCTGAACTCTCAAAATTATAAAGGACATATTGAGTCATCCAATTTACCCTACCTTATGTATAAGGTTGATTTTTCATTGTATCCCCTGTATTAGATATTGATAACTATTGAAGAGGAATTTCATTGGGAACTAGTAGTAATCTATGAATTGTTGGTCAAATTTTGTATGCCATGTGGTCGACTTGGGAATCTGGTTAATTTCATTATGCATGTGCTTCATTTTAGATTGGTGATGTGGATGTGGAAAAGGGATGATACCCGTGATGATTTGGAAATTGTTTAGTTGAGCTCAATTGGGAAGAATATTTTTAATGGAATAACAAAGGAGGAATGTATGATTATCTAGAACCCCATGGAGACACTATATGAGTTAGAACTGGATTTCAAAAAATGTGACGAATGCTTGATGGTTGGAAATCCTACGGTGGTGGATTTTTTCCCACATAAAACATGATGTGGGAGGTCCTGGATCAATGCACGTAACGGTAAGAGTTTCGGAGGTGTTTGGACAAATTTATGAGGATCCAGTTCTAGAGGATGTCTGCATGGGTAATGGAACCTCTCTTGAGGATCTTGACAAGAAAGAACCAAATTGTTTGTTACTAAGTGATAAGGGATAAGAATTTATTCTATATTCTCATGTGGATAATGGAATAACATAAATCTAAATTCCAAGCATTAATCTATGAAACCATTTTTCTAGATTGGTTAAGAAGTGCCCAAGAAAGAAGTAATTCCCCTTACTAGTTAAAATACCAGAGCAGACAAATATATATATGAGTAAATACTATGATATAGAGGATGAAATTACAATCCTAGATGACAGTGTGATAAGATATCATGATAGACAGATTCAAATCCCATGAAATAATAATGGATGGTAAGGTTTATGGGAAGTGGGGGATGCATTGTGGTAATGGGGAATGTGTCAAATTTTAGGAAGACTACTCTTAGCTACAAATGTCCCTAGAAACCAGGTCTACCAGAATATACAAGGAGAAAATGGAGTAACATTAATCCAATATTAGGAATGTAATAAATTCCCGATCCATTAAAACTGGAAAAGAGGAGATCAACAGAATGGGAATGGAGGTACAGAGAGAAATGTGGAAAGTCTTAAAGAAGAAGGAGATGAAAAAGAAAAGGAAAACATATTATTATTATTTTACATTCAAATGATGAAATGAAACTACTTCCAATCCATCTCAATTCCTCAAAATATTAGAAGGATATGATCCTATAAATTGAAATATGTGTGAATGTTAATGAGGGGAAAAGTTCATGTATCAACAAACAAAGATAAAATTCTTATAGAAGGGTTCAATTCAAAAAAGGTCAATGTAGAGGAATGCACCAATATGAGGGACAATTCAAGTACTCGTTTGGAATATCTTCTCTAAGATGACATAAAAAGGTAGGTGCATGATAATTACTAGAGGCTCTATAAGGTAAGTGACTCAAATAAATTCATTCTTTTTTAATAACATTGTAATGTCTTGCTGCATATTAAATACATTATAAAACCACTATGGTTTATCACATTTCCCCAAAGTTGTTTTTGAAAATAAATAATTTTTTTTTGATAAATAGAGAATTATTTACAAATTTATTGGATTTGTCACAATGTTTTGTAAAATTATTTTTACTTTAAAATATAGAACACTTTCATTCGTGATATTTGACTTTGTATATACATAATGGTGTAATAATAATGGGATGTTTTCTCATTGCATATGTTTTACTTTTAGTTGTTCTATATGTTTTACTATTGGATACGTAAAGGAAGGGATCCTTGTAGTATGTAGACTTCTCCAATCGTATTTTTATTTTTTTGGGTTGGTTTGGAGGCGACTATGTGTCACATTGAGATTTGATGGTTTAGTTTTCTTCACACATGCTAAATTACTAATTTTCAAGGGATTTTATGGATTTGGTTTTATATTTTTCATCAATATAGTATTGTATTTATAAGACTTGTTTTGTTATATATAATGATTGTTATGTATTCTTTATTAACCTCACCATGTGAGAACTGGCTTGGCAGTATGGTTTTCTTGTTACAATTTGGTATGTTACATGGAAAAAATTATATAAAGGTTATTAATTCACTCATCCACATAATTTTGTTATATGGTTTAGATATATTTCATCCCATTACTCATTATTCTAACTATTCATCTCATTTTTCAATTTAACATCAAAAAAGATGAATATTATATGCTACTATAACATCTCATTACATCAAATTTTCAAATATTCGATAATTTTTAATTTTTAATTCTAAATATTAAATCCATTTTATTAAATTACTATTTTTTTAATGAAAATTAATTACATTTAACATATATATATTTCAATTCTTAAAAAAATATTAAAAAATGTAATAAAATATTAAATGAATTTATTATAATTTATTAATAAATAAAAACCATTTATTTCATATCAATACAATTATATATGAGTAAAAATAATATAATTGTTGATAATAATATATTTAAAAACATTAAAACTATATAAACATACTCCTAACAATAAAAGTTATAAAATTAAATTTTTATAATAAAAGAAATGAAATTAGTAATTACATGTCAATATCATCTGATCATATACTAATAGGACCTCATAAGACCTCTTCATATTACCAATTTTTGAGATGTGAAATGGAATAATTTATAGTAGAAAGTTGAATAACAAGTATCTTTAATTGATTTTTTTGGGCATGAACATCTACCATATATTATTTCAATCATTTTATACAATTTAATGTTTTGTATTGACATATGCTACAAAAAAGACTATTGATACTCTATCATTCACTATATCACAAAAATATGGAAATATATATTTCATATACAACAATATTTCCTCACATATCCTTTCTATATAAATGTCACAATGTGATGATGTTTATTTTTAGTCACCATTTCATCAGTTATGTTACAATTTCTATATATTCCCAATTGCATTCCTAAAAACATGTAATGATCATAATATTATTTTAAAAAACTTTGTATAATCCTACATACATATTTGAAATTAGTAATTATATTTTCTTATCAAAATGTATAATATATGTATAATTTTTTTCAGTGTTTATATAATTAAATATAAGATTATTTTTTTCAGGGGAGACTTTATAAATAGATACATTAAAAAAAATATTCTCTCAATTTTTTTTATACATTCATCACCTATTTTGTTAAATTTATTTTTAATAAATATTTACGATAATAACTCAATTTATATAATTCAATTATACATTAATTTAATTTTTTTATTTTTATTATATCTCAAAAAAACCATATAGAATCATTTATCGAACATATTTATAAAAAAATCATAATAAAAATATGGGTTCTTTTATTTCCCCCCCCCCCTTAATAATTGATTCATCATAAACTACTCTAATGAATATTCTTGTGGATTAATTTTAATCAAATTTTTTTCTTCTTCCATGTTACCTCCTTAAATGTTTGATTTCTCCATAGAATAGTTAGTAGTTGAGTTATCTCATTTACTATTGAAGAATACCTTCAATATAATAGGCCCACTAGTTATTCCTCATATTAGAATTCTTGTTCCAGTTATCAATGATTAAAATTAATTTTATTTGATAGATCTAGTATATGATTTGTCAAAAGTGATATATGGAACACATCATGTATTTTTTAGGTCCATTTTAATGGATAGTGAATATGGTTAAGATCCCATGTAATCAATGATATCTAAGGGGATGATATTTCTAGTGATATTAATTCTATTATACTCAAATATCATAATAACATTCTGTATGGACATAATAATGATTACTTTGTCTCCAACTTTTAACATCATTTCAAAAGTAATATATTTTTATTAGATGATCCATGTACTATCTAATAAATGAATATATGATTTATTATATTGGTACTCCTTGAAAACATCATATGGATGATCTATTTCAAAAAAAATCTTTATACTATTTCATCAATTAATGTTACTGTTATTCATCAATTTCCCTATACAGGTTTATATGGTACAATTTCAATGTATCATATGAATTTTTTATGTTTGAGAATCATTCTAACATATGATATTCATACAATTCAACCATGAAATATATCTACTATGATTAAAACATTTCATAAATTTTATAAATGTTCCTTTATAACTTATATTCCATTTAATAATGACCATCACTATAAATATTAAATTATGTAGCTCAATAATTAAGATTAATTCTCTTAATCATTTATGATATCCATTAATCTAAAATATATAAAAATAAATTTGGTACTCTATACATAATTATCACTTCATTTATATATATATAACTTGAAGAAATTATTAAGTGAGAAATCCATTGTAATATCGATGAAGATCTTTAAATATTAGTGGGTATTTCCTAAAACCAAACTGTAATTTATTCAATTAGAATAATTGAGTGGAATAATATAGACATTCATTGTGGTGCACTTAAATTTTCATTCAATTATAGGTAACGGTTCCATAATCCATTTAGAAAATATAAATTTATTGTCAATTAAAAGTAAATCATTGAATTATTATGTAAACACAATAACACATAGATAAATTTTTCCAAAAATAAGTGATCCATCACATGTCAACACATATATACACACATTTGGTGAATATAGGGTGATTGGATTTGTTAATAAATGAAAATATCGACGGTATGTCCCCAAATGGATGTGATATATATTCATGTTTTAAATCATGTTACAACTACTTTTTCAATGGTGAATTTTGTGAAATTAACACAATTATTTTTCACACCATATATTTCTCTTTACCTCTGATACTTCATATATAAGGAAGGTCATGTAAACATACATAATAGTTTGGATTTCATACCTTATATTATTATTTCTGAGATCATCTTTTTCATAACTATAAACACAAGGTCCCTTAAAATATAAAACTAGAATATTATAGGGATACCTTTTTTAATCAAATAATAATTCCCCATGTTTCCATTAATAATATTATAATTTATTTAGAATTCAAAGTCATTATTTGACACAAAAAAATCATTGATAGTGATTGTTTAGTTACATCCATGACAATATATACATTATGCATTGTGATGAGTACATATATCACACTTCACTCCAAATGAATAATTATTACAAATAATAAATGTAAATATTTAATATATAAACTCTAATTAATTTATTTGGTAAATTCTCTCATTGAATATTCCTTGAAATGAGGTACAAGCTATCACTATTATATATTCATAAGAACACTAATGAATCATTTTTAATGTTTTATTATGTCAAACCCCTTCTATTTATATTGTAATGTGTGTGAAGCATTTGTATAAATGTATTAATATGATTCATAAATCATTCTTCACATATTTTGACAATAGAAACATAAATCCATTCTAAGGAGACATGGTTTGTTGTCTTCAACATTTTTGGTTGTTTTTTTAAAAGAATCAGTAATATATACTCAATCAAAGAAAAATTTTGATCATTATTATTATATATATATTAATGAGTTGAATAATTCAAATATTTCATTCAAGGTTCTATATATTTACCCATTCATGAGATTAAATAACTATTTAAAGACCCTCATTATTAAAAAATAAATAATTTATGAATATTGCATTAAATTTTGTAACATAGTGTCTTCTCTCTATAGTTGGGTTTCTTTAAAATTCTTTTCTACAACATTGAGTTTTTACTATTTTCATAGAAAATGGTGACATAGCCCTTGGGATGGTCGGCTAGCTTTTTGAACAAAATTTTTTATGTGGTCTGGGTCTTGGATTCATACCAAATACATGAAATTAGTCTAAATATATAGCATGTATTAAACATTAAATACGTATCTATCTGTACAGACCCCATTCACGACATGTAGAGTCATTTCCCTAGGTGGGAAGGCCCGAAAATTACACTATGTGTGATGTACTTACACAACATATAAATGTATTGGAATTTTTTTAAATGGATAGGGATTAAATTTAACAGATCCTCTTCTTTCTCCATTACAAAAGTGGTGAGGTTTGAGAGACCTCCTCCATTCCTAAGCTAGGTTTGACCATATCTGCTATCTTTGAGAGCTGTTTTCTTTGTTTTTCAGGTGCATTGGATCCATGTTGGTATGATCATTTATTTATTCTATAATTCTTCTAGTTTCCCTAACCGTCATTTTCTGTATTATTAGTGCGAGATGATCATCCCTATTTTTTGGATATTTCTCTTTCTTCTGTTATCACCCATTCAAGCTCAATACTTGGGTTGAAATTGGACAAGGAGAGTGATATAGATTTAAGTGTGATGGATTAGCTTCATTACCTTAGTTTAATTCTATTCTTATCATTCTACATTTTGTTTTTTAGTATAAATTCCATACGATGAACCTAATTTTTTTAATAAATATATTTTAACAGTTAACACTTCCCTATGTGGTACCAACTAGAATTGAGTTTTCCTATGGGTTAGATTCATTAATGCGATCCCCCATGGGTATGCCTTTCCTTAAATTCTAATATTCCCCTTTGTAATAATTTTTTTATTCAGAATTTGAGGTGTGTACTCCCTATAGAAAATATTATGCAATTATCAATCGACAAGTGATGTGCTAGGCCCCATGATATTTCCACAGTAGAATTTTTTGAATTAATCAAACTAGATAACATAATATTAAATTTTTCTAGAAAATTTCCATCTCAAAAGGTTGAATTGTGATATCTAATCTATACCACATATCAAATTTGTGACCGATACTTGGATACTTAGGGGATTCAATGGATGGTCATGTCGAGCATTATAATTAGAATTTGTAAAATATTTTTCTGTACATTGGGAGAGATACAATGTATGCCTTAGATGTGATCACTATTCATTTGACTTACCAAATGATAGAGATATCAGTTCATTGTGGTAGATACCATGGATGGGTTCTCTAGCTACAGAGCCATACGAGGTCATGATTGATACTTGGTCTCATATATGAGATACCAGGGACGATCTCAAAGGGCTGATTTCATGGAATCATGAGTGTGATACTAGGGATTTCATTTATAGAACATCTTTGACAGAATCATATGGTATTTTGATTTTTATAGTGCTCTATGAGTTATAAAAGTGATTCCTTCTGGATAACCATAGATGGGCATCAATTTCCTTTTCATAAATTATGAACAAGGGTTTTAAAATAATGATTATGAATGTGTAACTGAAATTTCAAGGATGTAACTTCCGTGAAAAATTACATTCATAGGGATAGTCCATACATTTTATACTTAAATGAAAATATCTATTTATAGTATACATCATAGTTGTAAAATAGAGCCTTGGTTCTGAGGAATCTGGAATTGGATGAAGTAGGTTGTGTCAGTCTGGTATATTAGATGATCCCTAATCAAAATGTTTTATTTATTATTTTACTTTGATTTCTAATAATTCAAACACTTGTCATTTTATATGCTCAAATAGATTGACCATGAAAATATAGGAGGTTTACTACTGAGTATATCTCACACCCAAGTTGGTCCACCCTTGGTACCCAATAAGACATTAATATTTTATGTATAGATAAAGGTAAGGGGAATGATTATAATGCTTGATTATGAGTTCTAGGATAGAGTACTTGTGTAGAGGATTGAGTCTATGCACGTGATTATATTATTGGTTGTTTTTAACAATTTGTGTACATTCATAATGGATGTGGTATATTACTTATCATCTATATCTCACGTATATATTTTTCTATAGATAAAAAACATCATCATCATTATTTATCTATGTATGACTCAGATTCTATATGATTATATATCTAGATGTTTTACTATAATTTTGTCATTTCTTGTTTATTTTGATTCTACTACTTATCACATATTTGTAATACTGTGCTAGAATCTGTCTCATGAGTGAACAGTCTCCCCACTAACACACCCCTGTACCTCACTTTTAGTTTTCCACCTCTGGAATACGGGGAGGTATGCATGAGATCTTATTTCCAACCATATTGGGGAACTACTGAGTGTCCTCTTGGGAGGGATGCTACAAGGTGTTATTAGAGTTTTATTTCCTCATTTTGTATTATTTTTTTGGTTTTATATATGATACTTGGAAGTGATGGAATATTTTAATGAAAATGTTCTTGGATGTAACTAAACCATGTACAGTGAAAACCCTAAATTACCTTTGGGGTTATTTGTTTTTTATTATTCCATTTATGATTGATTTTATTTCACCATAGGGTGAAGATACTTTTATATGATATATTATTACAGTTTTTTATTATTACTCTATATTTTTGTAACCTTCTCCTAGTACATCAAGGTGGTATATACTCATACATCATACTAGGCTACCTATGACATAAATTTAATTCATTATGTGAGGTCATATTTACATTTCTATGTGCATTTCCTATATTTTATGCGGTTTTTGTAAGTGCGTTGATTTTTTTATATTGATATGTTCTACTGTTTATTATAGGGATGGCATAATGGTATTTATTAATGTTCCTACATCAATCAAAATAGGTATTTTCCACATGGAGTGACGTTGAAATGATAATTAAAAAATTATGCAACATTTTATCCAGGAACCACATGTTTTATTCAGTGAACATTAGTTGAATTGATTGTTGAATTCAAATATAAATTATTGGAGAATTTAATTTTATAAATTTTGAATGGTAGTTTATCCAATCAAATATCTATAAATACCATGTTACATCCTGATATTGTTTGTAAAGGTCTAGTCTCATTTACATGGAATTCCAATTGTAATTTAAAAAGAGTATGATCCTATATAAATTGGTTTTGGTGAAATATTTAATATCATTATTATTTTTATAATCATATAAATAATAATGATCCTTAATAAATTAATATTTTAAAATGGAATGGATACCACTAAATGGAGATTGTAATTTCATGTTAAAGGAATTATTTCCCATAACTTGTAATTGAAACTCTATAATGCATAACATCTGTTTTTCATATTGAGACCATAACTGTAACCTGACTATATCGCTAAGAACCATATGATCATCCTCATCGGTATAACTGAATTTAGAATCAGACGGAGGAGGTAATTATTTATTAGAATGTCGTGTACCTATCCATTCGTAATTTCAATTTTTAATATTTCTTTCTAAAATCTTATTATATGCATACACCTAGAAATTTTAGACCTATTAAACCTCAACACCAATTATTTGTATTCTAGGAGTGTGGTCGGGACCATAATCTAGAGGTAGTAGGCCCTAACACACCAGTATTTCCACTTATATTGTCACATAAGGGATCTATCTTTGATCATTCACTAGGAAATGATGCTCGATTTAGATAAGGTTTATAACACATTATGTAGTCTATATAGGATTCTCCTCGACATGACCCTACAATAGATGAGATGACTTGAGAATTCTAGAACCAGCATCATACAACATTCTAGGGAGGAGTAGAACCTCGAGCTACTAATTCTTTCCTAGAGGACATGATTTCAATAGTTGATTTTCTAGATATGCCTCTAGAGTAGAGGTTCAATACCACAACCTACATACTATGTGACTATGCTAAATTTTGGTTGGATGTCATCACCAAAGATGGGTGTCATTAGGGTATAGCTAGGAATGGATTTCAAATATCCTATTATAATTACTTCTTCCACCACATGTTGAGGTAAGAACGTGATCGGGAGTCTATGAACCTTCATCTAGGTTTCATGTATTTGATGGAAATATACGATCATTTAAACATGACCTAGCATTTTGTGATGACTATAACTATAAATGGGATGAACATAATGAGACATTTTAAGGATTTGATTTCGTACACCATCCAATAACAAAAGATTTTTTTCCAACTAATCATCCTTCCTAAAATAAAAAATCAGGCTCACATCACATAGTGGTACATGAGGGGAGGTTGAAATGTGAGCCAGGGTTATTTTGTTTCAAAACTAAGAGATATTTTATCTAGTGAAAGGAAGAAATATTGTGAGTTTGAATAGGGGAAGATACAACCATAAGGAACATATTAGAGGTTATGCAGTGTGTCACTAGTGTAGATTGATAGGTTATAAGAAGATCCAGTGTACAAGGAAACTGATCGAATTCATGTATTGTAGTGGTATGGGTAACCTATATCATTTACTCCAAACAGTCAATTCATTATCTACTAACACGGGATCTATGTGGAGGCCACATTAATGTATATTATTTGTAGATATATTTTAGACTGGTAGATGGTATACTACTAACTGATCAAGA
Source organism: Viscum album (assembly GCA_963277665.1). Taxonomy (NCBI): domain Eukaryota; kingdom Viridiplantae; phylum Streptophyta; class Magnoliopsida; order Santalales; family Viscaceae; genus Viscum; species Viscum album. Next base: position 1,532,872,012 of record OY728151.1, read on the forward strand.
CAAGGAGTCAGTCCTGAATTAGGTGTTCAACCATTTGTGGCTTAGTTCCATAAGAGGGAACATATCCAAGTGAGCAAGGTTTTATCTAGACTGTGGATCAGGATACATCTATCTAGTACATCCTACACATGAGGAGTGGATTCTAGTTCCATCTACAGTATGATTTAGTATTCAGGTAGCCTCAACATTAGTTTATATCCAATTTTATACAGGTTTGTCTTTCTCCATTATATCGATTGTAATTAGGTAATGCATGGGCCTAGAGATAGAGTACACGTGCAGAATTAGGTCACTCCACACACTATTTCTGGTCAGAACATAGAATTTATATTTGTTCAAGGTGGTCCCCCATAGATTGATGGGTATTGTATCTTATGGAATTTCATTGTTCTTGAGATGAATTCAATTTATTTGATTCTCGGTATAGACTATCATGTCCCTCATCATTCCCATTTTGACCACTATTGACAGTGGGTGTCTCATACATCACCTAAGGTTAGTTGTTACATTCATAAGGTAAAGTTGGATATCCCTACATGTTTAGTTTTACCCATGAATAATGATTTTTGCAGAGTGATAGAATAGATGGTGAGTTTATTTTTGATCAATTAGGGAATGAATCTCATTGACTTCCCTTATACAGTGGATCATTTCAGGGATATATTATATGTTGATTTTTTTCAGGTTTACCTTATATGATAGTGGTGGATTTAACTATCATTCTTGGTCTAAGTGCTACACTGGTGTCCATTCCCGCTATATGTTGTCACGTAATAATCATCTGGAACTCAAGAAGTAGTTTATTGATATATTTGAAAAGACTTTTATCCAACCAAGCACTTCACTATGGGGTTTAACTATCCTTTTCTATAAGATGGATGATGGTACCCTCTGGATGAATGCAGAATAAATATAGTTGAACAAGAATATTATGCAGAACCAATATCGCATAACTATTATAGAAGTCCACTTCGACCAGCTTTAAGAAGTGACATTTTTCTCTATGATCAACTTGAGGTCATACTACCGTCATGTGCATGTGTGAGAATCAATAATAAATTATATAATCTTCCAGAGTGGTTATATCATGAATGAGTATTTGATGAAGTGATTTGGCCTTAAAAAGGAAACTTCAATTCTCAAGGATTTGATGAATTAGGATTTCCACAAATTTCTGGATTATTTTTTAGAAGTCTTCATAAAAAACATATTGGTGTATTATTTCACCATCCATTCAAAAGAAACCCATATTGATGTCCTTTTGAATCCACTGAGAGGGGACAAATTATTTTTCAATCATAAAAATGACACTTTTTAATTGATAATGTTCACATCATGTGTAATTTTATTTCGAATTAATGAGTATTTATTGACACAGATAAGGTAAGGGAAATGGTTTCTTGGAGAAACCCAATAATGTCTATGGCATGCGTAGTTTCAGGGGGCCAGATGGAAATTATTGACGATTCATACATGAGTTCATACACCTATAAGTTCATCTTTATAGATTCAATAAGAAGAGTGTGATGTTCCTATTCTCTAAAGAATGTGAGATAAAATTTTAGGAGTTGAAATGGATACTACAATTAGAGTTGATATTAATTCATACATTGATGACAATAAGCTATACATTTTACTATGATGCTTTATGAATCGGGCTGGGAAAAGTTTTGCTATGGGTTTACTTGGTTGTAGCATATAGGTCCCACTAGGTGGCACCTCATGAACATAATTTCCCTATGCATGATATCAATCTAGTAGTTGTTTTTAAAACCATATGATGTTGGATTTATTACATATAGTGGGTGAAATTTATTTTTTTCATGTATCAAAAACGTCTCAAATACATATCCACACAGCAAGAACCAAATTTGTGGTAGTTCAGGTATGTAGAATAGAAACAGTCATTCAATTTTAAGGTTCCTTATACACTCATAAAGGGTAATCCAATAACATATTCCTTATTATAGAATACTAAAAAACATGTAATATAGGAGTCTAGAAATGAGTGGAATTTGATGGATTTGTTTTCTATAATGAACTTACAGGTTCATGAACAACACTGGAAACATATTTTTGAAACTTCAACAATTTCATCCTCCATTATGGAATGGGCGCATATGATAAAGCTATAAAATCTTGAGGGAATATACCTTAGGGAATGTGTATTAGGTGGGATCCCACTATATGGTATGGTTGTCTATAAGAATGAGATCTGCCACTTATTCAAGAGTTTGTGGTTGTTTGTTGAAATAATGGAATATTTGATGTAAGAATATCATGCCTTTATTTTTGTTGTTCACCCTAGGCTCAAAAAGTTGTACAGAGGAATACATTGTTTCTATTTTTTTCAATTTATGACATGGATAATTGTGGGTTTCACCACAAGGTCTTCCACCTTTTAGATGGTAATGGAGGAGCACTATTGACATTCAATACTTATATAGACTCTATATATTCTTGAGGGGAAATGTAATGGCACCGCTGTGGTTTTTATGATGGGATTTCCAAGATCCCTTCATGTCAATGATGCAGTATGAGTCATAATCAATATGTTTACTATATTCATACACTTCCATTCAATCATTGTCTCTCCTTGTTGATGATCTATGAAGGCTTTATATTTGGGTGATTTTATTCCTTCATTGTGTTCCTCATTCAATCGTAATGAAATGAAATTCATGGTTTATGACATGGTTTGGGTAGGGGATATAGAAGAAACAAGGTTATTAGGTTCTATTGGGTAAAACATATCACATTCATACTAATGGTTAGTCTGAATAAACAATATGGGTGATAGGGGGACATGCTCTAGGTATGTTTCCTTGATATGAGAGGTTCATGGGAAAAGAATATACAAGTAATAATGTTTCCTATAATATGTTATTATTGGAAATGATTCATATGGATTCATATGAGGACCTTTGTGGTAGTTCCTATCATTCCCATTTACGATGGGTAGAGGAATGTGAGAAAGCACTATATTGTCATCATCTTGTCAACGAGACTATAGAGAATGTGAAACAAATTGAGAAGCATATGACTACCGATTAGTCTAATAAGAAGCATTATACTGTTCATCATTGCCGACCTCCATAATTCATTGTGGAACATCGAGTCATTCTGTGAGTATCTCTTAGAGTTCGTTATAGATGGATATAGAGGAAGGGTTGGTTATTACATCACATTGTCGGGAAATATTTGGATAATTTTGAGATTTTTTCTAATAGAATATGGTTTTAGATACACGACATCTTTCATGAATCATAGCTTCATTAGTATCATGATGACCCATTTCATTAATTTATTGTAGAGGATTTTGTGTGTGATTAAAATGTGTCCATTGAGGAGCATCTAATGCATATCATTGATCATATCATGAAGGATCTCTATTGCTAGTCAGTTCTAGAGATACAGTGATATGGAATCACTACCACTTATCGTAATAGAAATGGGGTCAAGAGATTTATGTATGTGCATAGTGGTCATAAACTTTCACATATAACCCTTTATTACACTCAGGAGGGAAACATGGGGATGAGGTTTTTCAAGAATGGGTTGTTATATCATCACATATTTTAACAGGGGTTTCTATTCATTTAAATTCAGTCAAATTTCATTCTGTTTTATCTTTTAGCTAACATGATGTGACCAAGACATTGGGCCAGTCCATTAAATTCTTGAACAGATGTTGCAGATGGGTTGTAGCTTGAATTTAGTCAAAATACACTAATTTTATTTAATACACAACATGTATTTAGATGTCCAGAGCCCATTCATAATATGTAGTGGATTTTCCCTAGGTGGGAAGGCCTAAACAATAGACGAATTGTTATGAACTTACACATTGTGTAAATTTGGAGGATTGTTTACTTCAAAAAGTTTATGGGATCATTCTAATCGATCCCTTTCATTATCCTACATAGAAGAGGTTCCTCATGAGAGACCTCCTCCATTACAATTCAAGGTTTGACATGATGTAAAATATTCAAGATTTGTATTCATCACCATAAGGTGCATTGTATGCACAATATTAAGTACCTCAGTCATCATCCATCCTTTCATCGTTTCACTCAAAATATTTTGTTCTATTTTGTTTTGAACTAATATTCCATATGTTTAGAGTTCTTTCTCATTCATCTGATTTCTCTTATTTTTTCATGATTCAAGGGAAACATTGGATGAGGATAGTGTCACAGGGATAATGTAGGAGGTGAATCTTATTTAAATAAAATTCATTGAATGTATATAAAGTGTTTTTATTCCTTGAATCAAACATTCCTAGTGAAACCCATAAAATGTATAATGAATTAATTTGAATGGGTATCCATAAACTATATGGGCACAACTAGAACTGATTCATCCCATTAGTTGGTTTCCTGGAATTTAGCCACCATAGGGGTGTGAATTTCATTAGAAGTCTATATTCCACGTTTCTATAAATTATATAATCACCAATTGAAGTGTTTATTGATAGTAAAAAATTAAAGGAAATTGTGAATTAATGATATATAAGTTCGGTTGCATTATTGTGCCCTAGTATAATTGATGTAATTTATCAAATTGGACAAATTAATTTAAGATAATTTAATTTCATTGACTTTATGAATTGAGGGATTTTTATAGATAAGTGGTACCTCAAATAAAATTTGAAATTGATACTTAGATCCTTATGGAATTCCATGGGTGGTCTCATTATGCTATGTAATTATAATTTTAAATTGGGTTTTATATTTTCCAAGAGAGATTCTAGGTTTGAATGGGATGTGAAAAGTGAGTTTTTTTCTTATATCTATGTGAGAATTATGGTTACCCAATGTGAGAAATTTTGGATCACCCTGATGACTAGATGGTTAGACTAGGTCATGAGTGATACTCGATCCCTTCATGAGATATCAGGGATGGGCTTTGAGTGATGATTTCACACCATCCCAAGAGTTAAATTAGGGATTCTATATATGGATCACCTTTGATCAACTCTTTCAGTATTTTTATTTTTATAGTTCCCAAGGAGTGATACATAGGATTCCTTATGGACCATTTTGGATGGGTTGAGGGTGCCTCATCTTAAATTAAAATGATGGATTTTAAATTAAATCAAATGAATTTGTAAATTAAATTTAGGGCTGTGTATTCAATGGGAAATCACAAGCATGGGAAAGGTCCACACTATTTATAATTAAATGAAAATAACCCATTATAATATACATAAAACATGAACTGTTTCACCTTGGTTTAGGGGATTTTGAATTAGGTCAATGCAGGTAGTTTCAGGCAGGTACCTGGATAAAACTGGACATACATGATTTATTTTTTATTTTCCGGGAATTTATTATTATTTGAATAATAATCATCATATATGAAAAACTGGATTGATATAGGCACCATTGGAGGTGTCCTACTATGTATATCTCAAAAACATCTTATTCACCTCTTGTTACCTAGGAAGACATCACTATTTCCACTATAGATTAAGGGAAGCCATTATCTTCTAAAGCTTGATTCTCTATTCTAGGATGGAGTATGGGTGAATAGGACTGAGCCTATTGTCATGATTCGAGTAGTGGTAGTTTTTTTGACCTTGTTATGTTTTTAATAAAATGTTGTATATGTATTCTCCCAGGCATCATGTGTATTTGTTTTCGTATAGCTATATAACATCATCATCATTATTATATCTATTTATGACTCAAATTTTTCATGAACATTTAAATGAATGTTTTATTATTAATCCACTGCTTCTTATTTATTCTATTTTTGTTTATTGTCACATTTATGTTACTATTATGATAAAATATTACTCGTCATGGAATCATCACCACACTGAAACACCCTAGGTTCTTGATACTTGTCGGCATCCTTTGGCGTATAGGTGGTGTTCTTGAGGTTGTGCAGACAAGAATCATGGGGCACAACTATGTGGCCTCTTGGGAGGGACTCCACATCATTCTCCTATATTTTACCTCATCACATTCATAAAATTATCTTTCATAATACATATGATTAAAATCATAAAATTAAACATTATATAACATGAAAAAAAATTCACAGAACAAATTCCATAAAATAAGAAAAAACAATAAAGAAAACAGCAATCAAAATAAATTAGTAAATAACATGGAAAATTATTGAAATTCCAATATAAATAATGTAGTTTATATTAATATCCAATGTTCGATGCCCGAAAATAAATGAACGAGACCAACACTAGATTTTGGGGTATTTTATGTTCTATATAGTCTAGTGACTAGCACTGTTTGTGTGGTTTTATCTTTGGGGAATGATTTTCCAACATAGAACTTTTATATGATATAATTCAAAATTCAATATGGAAACAATAATGACCCATCCTTGTATGATGTGTTTCAAAAATATATTGTATAAATTTTAAACAGATGATCACAATTGCGCCATTACATATATATAAATAACCAATATTATGGATTTAAAAATAGATAAAAAAATTAAACTAATGTAATATTATATTACAATCCAATATATTGAAATAACCCGATGGACTCAAACATAACTAAAAAAAATTGAAATTAACTAAAAAAATTGATTTAATAAACAAGGACTCTCATGATAAAGGGAACATGTAAAATGAATCACTAAACTCCTTTTATGTATCCATCTTGCCTATAAAAATTGAAAGGATATCATTAGAACATGTGATGACTAAATTAAATAATTTAATGATTAATGTCCCTAGATATCCACTTATTGGGTGTGAGTAAAAAGATTCAATATGCCACTATTATTTGGGGTTTTCAAAATTTATATTGTGGTTTTTTTTCTATGTAATATTATGTGTTTATTATTATTATTATGAAAATGGATATTATTATATGTGTTGTTGTGTAGATGGGACATTGTGAGGGATTTTCTATTTTTTAGGATATCTTCAAGACCACTTGTGTTTTATTAGGCCTCTGCCTTATCCATGGCGCATTAGATTATTTTTCTAGCCTCATTTTACCAACATCTAAAACGGAAGTACTCATTCCTTTCTTTATGGTAGTCATTGATAAGCCTCCATATGATGACCCTAGTTTTCTAGTTTGTGTATTTCAGTTTTCCTAACTACTGCCTCCCATATTCCATGTTCCTAATACATTTCCCATATATCTCACGATTTTATTCCTCCACTCTGCTTCAGAATCCATATTCTCTCCCTTATTCATTATTGTGTATCCTCATCTTTTATGATTGACCATTCATCACCTCACCTCTGCAAGGAATTTACTAAATCCCAAAGATCTTTATTATCTAATTATTGTTTCTGTTCCTTTTCTCTGAGTAATCCAGAGTGAGCAGAGAATGTAATAGATGGAGGGAGGACCCCTGTTGGACCTCGTTCTTGATGCCTCTACACCCCTATTCAGGTGATGTTTTCCAGTAAAGATTCATTTACTCAGTAAGATACTTATAGTCCATTTTTTTTCGATATCATCAGACCTTGGTAGAGCCAAAACATCTTCAATGCATCTGGTTTTTTAATATATATATTTCTTTTATTCAGCTTTTGTGTTTTTTTGATTAGGTTTTTACTGTCTGGTTCTCTGGGTTCTCTGCATGTGTCTATCCAGTTCAATTGATAACATTTCAATCTTTCATCCAGACTTCATCAGTGTCTCATGGGGTTATGATATCCTAGTGCTTAGATAGTTTATCTAGTCCATGTGTGTGGTTTTATTTCATTTTTATTACCTAATTTTATGTGATCTACTTTTCATTTTTCATAATGAAATAAATATGTGGTTTTCTTTTTTCCATGTAGTAGGACCAAAATCTCTAATCCTTGTAAATTTACATGTTCATCTTTACTTTGTGTCCTTTTTCATTATCATTATCTCAGCTTTTCTAAAAATGATTACATTATTCTTTGTGTTTACATTGAATGAATAATGTAATACTGACATGATACCTCAACAATTGGTATCAGATAATGTAGTATATTTTACCATGTCTTTTAAATTTTAAATTCAAATATTTGATGATGAAAATGATTTAAATATTTTTAGAGTTAAAATATGTTCTCTATTTCTCGATAAGGGCCATACTTATACATTTCAAGGTAATAAAAAAATATTTTGACAATCACTTCTGATGGTAAATATACCACTCCATTTGTTGTTGTTGAACCTATAGTACTCTAAATGGATCATTGAACACTTCTATTAATCCTATGAGATAAGGTGTTACATGGAGTTTCATATGAAACTACACCATAGTCTATTTGGATTAACCTTGATAATTTTTATTTTAACAAGTCACTTCTAGGTTATATGTATAAAAATATGCATTTATATAATTTTATAATGGAATATATTTTGTGTGAGTCCATTTTGATTAGTTTAATAAGGATTTTTTAAGATAATATTGATATATAGGATAATGATTAAGATTAGTAGTTTATTTTTTAACTTCACTTGATCATAATTTTAATTCGTTATAATATTCCTCATTGTATGGTAGGGATTCTATTCCATTTGAGAAAGATATGTTTTCTATTTTTTCTCATGTTCTTCAAGAACATGGTTTTAAGGAAGAGTTATTTTGTGTTTAGAGTGGTCCATTGATTTTGTATACTTAGAATCCTATGAAAAATAGAAGTAGAAATGAAAATAATTGTTTTAATGGTTTCTTGAATTTTGATTGTGGTAATAACAACCATATAAAATGTAAAGTATTTTCCTAAAAAAAGAAATACAGTATATCCCAGACACACGTGGTATGTCTAGGTTATTACAATAAGGATGCATTTAAGTTTTTTTAGCCCCTTCGTTTGATCACAGAAATGGTTCTTTGTTGTTTTTTTTTTCAGCGATCCAAAGTCTAGACTCACATTTTATGGTGGGGGAAACCCTATTAGGAAATTTGGTTTTGTGTGGGATAGTCTAAGATAATTCGGATAATCTAGAATTTTTCTTTTTAGTTACTACATTTTTGGATACTGTGACTTTTTAACTACATTTTTTACTATGGCATTGGGTGGTTTTCTTGGGTTTTATCTATTATTTTGTTTTCCATCGAGAAATTTTGTTTTTTATTTCTAGAATTTGAATGCCTGGTAGTTAATTATTTGGATGATTCAATGTTAAAATGGGTAATATATATTTTATGTAGTATCATAGATAGTGTAATTTTTATGCTTGTAATAATCATCTAGTAATATATTTTTAGTATCAGTTGATCATCCACTATCGGAACATTATAAGTAGTTTTCATGAGCGGTGAGTCATTTTTGACATAGGATTTTCATTTTATGAAAATATTTCCACACTACAGATTGGTTAGGTGTATTTAGGTTGAAAGAACACCATATGTGTGTTTGTTTTTATTATGGTAAAATATTGAGAGTTGTTTTTATGGGTTTTCAAAATTAAAAATCTATTTTGTTATTTCCCATTAAATGTTATCTATTAAATTTTATTATTAAAAAAAGATATTATTATTTGGGTTGTAGTGTTGTTTGGCCTCCACTTGACCCTCTATGCTTATTGTTCTATATACTGGAATCCTTGTATTTTGTTGGGAATCCAACAAGTCCGTGAAGAATTGGGATATTTCTTTGGGTCCTTTTACAAATATTCTCCATGTAAATACACATAATTTTTCTTCATGATTGTCGTTAATGAGCCTACCTTTGATGGCACTAGATTCTTAGTCTATGTGTATTGTGGTAAATATCCATTTTTTCCAGTTTACCCCTTTCTTGCTTTGTGCCTCAAATATCTCATAATCAAACCCAATCAGCTTTATGATCCTTCCAATCAAACTCAATCATCTATATGTCAAATCTTATATTGCAAATGAATTTCCATCACCTCACCCCTACTGTGGAATTATTAGAACATAAAAAAAATTCTTGTCTCATGATGTTTATTCTTCATCTTCTCCATTTGATCAAGTGTAATTTGAGAAATAACATAGGGAAAGGAGGATCTCTAACAGACATCTACCAAAATTGCTCCAAAAATATTTTCGGGTGACATTATCTAGTGGAGAGTTCATGATTCACGATATCAAGTGGGTCTATTTATTGTTCCTAATCAACATAACTGGTTAGATCAGTATCCTTTTTGAGCTTCTGGTTTTGTAATATTTATCATTCTTTTCAATGGATTTTGTGATTTTTGATCTTGTTTGTTTTCATTTATTTTATGGTTTCCAGGTTTGCATGTGTGACTCCATCTAATTTGTGGGAGAATTTTTCTATATCTGAGCAATCCATCACCACTCAATCATGGGGTGCTGAGGTCTCTATGTCTGGATATTTTCTCAAGGTATAAAAACTTTGTTTCCTTATTTTTGTTTTCTTTTTTTTGTATGTTATCTAAGTTTCCCTTTTCAAAATAAAATTACTCGATGGTGATGTTATTTACTTATAGTGGGAATAGAATTTCGGAACCATATAATTTTCTATATTCATCTTTGTAATCCTGCATTTTCCATTTCCATTATACATATATTACTAAACATTATTCATAAATTCTTTATGTTCACTTCTAATGAATTATTTAAAATTATCATGATACCCTAACAGACACAAGAAATGGGTCCCCAAATAAAAAAAGTAAATTATTATTGTTTATAACACTACAATTCTACACATTAAATTTTAAAATAATAAAAAAATTTCATTGAGAAATATTAAAACCTTTCAAATACTTGTAATCAAGTAATTCACAAATCAAGAATGATAATAATGAAATGTACCTTAAAACAAGATAGTTCATACCTATTTATAAAAATAAATAGAAACTTTTCTCCTCAAAATACAATATTTTCCATTTTACATAAAAAAATCAACATTTAATGGTTTAATGTTAACCATGAGAGAATTAAATGTAATTAGAAAAAATAAACCACAATAAGTGTCCACTTCCCATTGAAATAGAGGATTCAAATTCTAGAAGTAATCATCCATTAAAGACATTAGTTAATAACTTTTCCCCAATCCATATATTTATGAATGGGATCATAAAATAGAGAACAAATCATCCTCATTATTTCAATATAATCTTCCATATTGTGATTCTCTCATTAAAATCATGCAATAAAATAAAATCATGATAATCAGTCTTTTGAAATATCACTTTTCTCATCATGAAATTATGATTTTATTCTAATATCCTTTTAGTGACATCCCTTAATGTCATTATAAAATTATTACCTTCCACCCACTCCACCACAGTGTGTGGAGTCAATTCCATTTCATGTTCTCATTACATTTATTCCTCCATTATATAACATTCTTTAATTATCAATGACTAATGTGATTTTAAATTCTATATATTTTTCCACTGAAACATTGTGTAATTCCTGGAGTCATTAATTTAAATTTTTTTATTATAGTATGAAAGGATTTAATATTACATCAATCTATTTAAAATATTCATATCTTTAAAATTATTTTATAATTAGTGTCTTGTAACTTTATCACATATTTTTCATTATTTATGTCATCATATATTTTTAATAATTTGAAATTTTTTGGATGATATTTGATTTTATAATAACCAATTATTCTATAATTTAATATATTATATGGAAAATATATTTTGAATATTTTTAATTTAAAAACTACTTTCAGGGATTATCAAAATTGAGAAACTAAATAGTACTGAATAAGAATGTCATACATTCCATGAATAAAACATAATTGCATCAATGAAAAAAAATGATTGCCAAGCATGAAGATGAACCTTTTTCTACCATGAATAGAGATTCAATTCCCTAACCAATACGTAAAAACATGATTTTATGACACTTGTTGAAAACTAGAAACACTGGAGGAAGGGGCTTGGAAAATTATTATTTGGAGTTCAAAAATAATATTCCAAAGCATTAAAAAGATGCTTGTTGGGTAATGGGGATGTATGGATGACATGTAATGTTCAAAATATGATATCCATTGGAGAAGTTGAACGTGACATAAGGCTGGATAACTATGTCAATGTCCTAAAATTTAGAATTTGGAAATTAATTTCCCATAATCAAAATACTTATATCCAATTTAACTATACATTCATTGTTCATTTCTAGAGAAATTTGTTATTATCACCCCTAAATAATGGTTATCATGGGAATTTTAGGGTATCGAAAAATGAAGGGGATTCCGATGTATTAAGCAGGGTACATCAATTTTATCATGGACTTATTTTATCATGGACTTATTATTGAACCACATATTCAATACATTTGGCATAACATTTGTATTTTTTATTATGAATTAGATTATGTACTATTATTTTTTTTATTTGAGAATATATTGAGATAGGAGTAATTCTATAATTTTTGTCATATTCAATGATATGATAGAATACACTAATTTTCCCTTCTAATCCGCCACATCTCACATAATTTTTTTGGTCCGAGTATGTAAATGCATCGTTGTTTGATTGATCCCCACCCTCACTATGTGGAAATCATCAACATTCGTATATGAAGGTATATCCTATGGATCCAAAGTCAAGGTTTGAATATCCAAAACATCTTGGACATATTTATATCATATATATAATCATAATTAGTCATTTATCTTTCGGAAAATTGATTGTGTGAGAGGCCAAGATAGATCACTGCCACCCATAGGAAATTTTCATAACCCTTCCCCCATTATCATTTTCCTCTAAATTTAATAGATCTTTTTATGGAGAATATAGGATTGGTTCTATGATTTAATTTCTCTTGAAGAACATTCTTCATGTAAGAGATTCTTTCTTGGAGTTGTATGATTGGTTTATGCTTTTTCGTTAGGGAGAGTGTTTATGAACTATAATAGATTAGAAACATATGCATTCATTGTTCTGTGTGATTGGTATTTGAAAGTAGTGATCGATTATACAACATGTGATGTTGAGAAATGATATAATTTCTATGATACCAATGACAGGATGTTGTTGAGTGGATAAAATTGGTTATAGCATAAATCTTAATGACATTATTCATTCTCCATTTCGGGTTTCCCTTAAACAATTTTATTTTTCTACAAACTATTTCCTCACTCGTTTCTTATTTTTATTTTTTTCCCTCTATATTAATTTTTTAACATCATTAAAAATATATAATGGTATAAAAAGTGATTCTAGAATACCACAATATCATTCAAGGCTAAATTCCTATGATCGACCAATGAGTTGGAAACATTGCTCTATTTTGGGTACTATAAAATCATTTTTTACCATCCTCATGAAAAGGATGTTTTCATTTATTTTTTTCATTACTATAGAAACTATATTTTTTTAGTGTTTTACCCACATTTTCTCAATTTTAAAACTAAAAAATTGACATTGTTATGGAATCAAATATTCAACTACTCCTAAAATGATCCAAGAGTCTATAGGGTAACTAACATGCATCCTTATAGCTTCCTACCTACCCTATGTAGAATAATGAATTTGGAAAAACCTCATATTCATGTTGGAAATGAATCTATTCTTAAAAGGTAATATGATTTGGTGACAAAGAATTTTTAATATTAAGCATCCCTTGAGCAACAAAAAACTCTAAATTTGACTTACTGAACATCATTTTTAGGGATTCAAAATGGAGGGACCTAATGATATTGAACAAGATAGATCAATTATGAATGATAAATTTAATTCTAATTTTCAAAAATAAATATTATTTTTTTCAATATTTTTAATTATTTTTAATGTATTCATAGGTTTTACAAGCTCATAAAACCATCTATTATAAAGTAGATGTGACTAAAAATGATGTTTTTGACATTTATAAGAATCTAGAAGAGTCTAAATATCATATTCTTTCAAAAGGAATAATTTTAAGGTAATTTATCCCTCTTAAATAACAACTATCCGAACAAATGTTGGGAGATCACTCGTTAATGGAAAATTTTCATCTTTATTTTGATCATGTTTTTACCAATTTTCATTTTCATTTTTCATCCACCAATGATGATATTAATGAATCAGTTTATCAATGTGATCTCATGAAGGACCGTGATGGAATGGAACCTCCAAATGAGTTTTATGGATTTTAATTTCAAATTAATATAGATATTTCAATATTGGGAGTAGATATTGAAGAAGAGGAGGTGATAGAATTGTGTATGGATATTAACGAGGAAATTGACTTGTTTTTTTTCTAATGAGCAAGTAATAATCTCTAGTGAACTAAATTATATGTCACATCCATGAGATGAATTCTAAAATATTATATATTACATTTCATAGGGTGAATAAGTGTGGAAGAACCCATTTATTATATTCACCCATTCATCACTAAAAAATATTTTTACAACCAATCTGTCGGACTGTTATAAAAAATTATATAGGGTAAATAAAAAATTTAAAAATAATTTAATATTTAAATAAGTGATTCCAGTGGTTCATAATTAAGAATCCACAACCCCATTTATACATGTGTTGAAATTAGGATTGTCTTGTTTTGGACTATTTATATACAAAACCCCATGGGGGTTCTCTAATGATTATCATAAATTGTTTCTGGATTTAATTTTTAATTTTACTTTTCTAAGAGTTTGATGTATATTTCACAATAATAACCTGATGTGAATCCATAGGGTATGTGACTATAATAAAGGACCATGTTAACTTGTAATGAATTGTAGAAAATTTATTATCATTTTTATGGCGAAGAGAGGCTACATGTTGATGCTTTCATGATAAAAACCTATTTATCATAAACATTGTATAATTAATCATTGAATATAAAATGTTGATATTTTATGATTATATATTTACATTTATAGGTCCATTAATAGAGAATCTAATGATCAATTATAATTCTATTAAGGGGATCCTGTTATATGAAGTCAATTTTTTTAAAGCATCCACACCTGGGGAGTTTTTAATTTATTTTTCTCATTTATATTTAATACTATAAGGAATATATTGTTGGACCACACACAATTTAGTTTAAAAATGAATTAGTAATCCATATTTATTTTTTGAGAGTCTTGATTGTTTTTATCCAGAATTTTGATAATCATTTTAAACTAACTTGTTGACCTGGATATCACATATAAATATTAATTCGGACTCAAAATGTAATATATTGGTATTTCAAAATCTACAATTCATCAATTTTAGGTGAATTGAAAACAATTATTCCTATCAATACAATTCAAAATATTGATCATCAGAAAAAAATATTTCTGAAACATGAGGTGAGTGTTTGAAAAATGTGTTGTCTTAAACATTCATTTTTCCCCTTCAAAAATCATTGAACTACACGATTTAATATTTTTTGACACAGAATTTACTGCCACCATTATATTGAACACTATGGATAAATTTGGGGTTTATGTGTGTGAGATAAGGGTATTTATTTATTACATACACTTATTAAATTATATATAAATCAAAAATCCCCAATTTTCATTTCTAAAATTCCACCCTTTCATGTTCAATTTGAGTTTGTATATATAAAAAATATACTCTATGTTATTATATAATATATTTGTTTTCCTATATCACTAGGTTAGAAAATAAAAACTCAAAGAGTCCATCTTAAGGTGAAAATATCATATTATTTTTGATGGATTTTATTGATTCTAGTGTTTTTATAATTATCATGATTTTTGAGATATGTTTTACACTATTATTACTGTAATAATGATTTAAAACTATGAAAGGAAATGTGATAAGTTAAATTTTATGGTAATTGGAATTATATCATACTGAATAAATGATAATATTTGAACTAGGTAACATTATTTTTGTGAAATGTAAAACCTCTGACATAAAACACAATTGAGATTAACAAAGGTCCATTTAATGTGAATTAATTATTAATTTAGGATACCATGGTGAATATCTAAGACCAGGGAATTATTGGTGTTGTGTAAATATATAACATCTAAAGTATATATTTTTATATCATTGTAATATTTGAAAATTCATATTAGGGAAAAAAATAATAAAATGTGCTTTATTTCAAAAAAAAATTAATTAATTTATGTGCGGGGAATATTGAACCTATATATATAATGAGAAAATTTATTATTATATAATAATATTTTAGTTTTATCAATGTAGGGGATACTATCCCATTTGTTTCTTGAACCTGTTAGTGAGTGAAAACATTTGGGGCATCTTGTTATGAATTTTACTCAAATACAATCTCACAGATATACACTCAATGAATTGGAATTTAAAATTTATTTAAATTAGAGATATGTGTTGAAATTACATAGTAGGATTAATAAATTTTATCAATGGGGAAACCTGTAACTTCTTTAATTATGATACATATTTTATCATCTATTAGATAAATAATATGTGTATTGAATATATTTTCCACATCAATGACACAGATTTTATATTTTTATTAATTAAAAACTGTTATTTTTGAATGAAATTATTTAATATTATACCATTCATTTCAAAATATTAAAATATATTAAAATATTCTACAAATGTGTATTTTTTATATTTATTCTTTTTACTGTTCTTCATTTTACTCTTTTTATTTTCAGTATAAAATTTTATTTGTGTTCTTTTTTGATTTTTTCATGAACCTTGATTTCATAGAATGTAAACGATTTCACAATAAAATATTTTAAATTTATAATATATATATATTAGAATTGATTTATTTTAATATGTGGATTTTTGTGTGATTGAATATGTTATTTTAATTCCTTGAAGCCATCCATCAATGTATACGAGCATGAAGATTACATGTGTGCTCTCAAAAATGGAGTTGCCCATCACTCACTATTCTACACAAACTGAGGAAGGCTGATAGGATATCACATAAAGGCCTCCATGTGATGTCTCTAAGGTATGGGTTTTTGGGGAGAATGATGTGGTCTTGCGTAAGGGTTATTTAGAATGATATGTAAAATGGTATTATTAGAGTCAGGTAGTGATAACCATACAGAAGGAGATTATGTCAGTGTAATCAAATACATGTGTGACGGTACACCTCTGTAACAGTTGATAAAAATGAAACTGGACTATATTTCAGATTAGCGAAATTAATTTCATTAACTATAAATTCTACCCTCGAAATAATATTTTCATTAATTTGATTTTATGGTGGAACTTGGAAGGATTTTCCTAAGATGAGGGTGATCATGGGTGCTTCATGGAATTTTACATTTTTAATTCCCATATCATTAAAAGGATTCAACAATATTTGTTGTGATATCATTCAATGTTTCAAATGATTTCCTTAAATCGGTCATATCTTTTAAAAGTGAATCCATCATCAAATAAAAGGAGATAGTCTCCTCTATTTTTTGTATTCCCAAATATGTGTGGTCATCATAAAATTTTTCTTATTCCTAGGGATGGGAGAAAACACTGATTCCATTATCTCATCTCCAATTTCTGAAACAATTATTCTAGTTTCCATTTATAAATACATATTTTTTTCTCATCCATCCCACTTAATCTATTCCTCCATCAACCATCAATGCTAAAAGTATAGAAGGAGGGTCCTGAGTTGTAGAGTGAAGATCCAATGATTATTGGAGACCCGTGCATCCTCTTGATTATCATACTTCTTCAATTAAATTTTAGGATAGTTAGTATATATGTTTTGGAAGCCCCTTAATTTTCATACCACGTGACCCACCTTCATAATTGGCACACATGGTTCAATTAATAAACAAAATTTTCGAAGTCCTTTTTTAAAGGAACTATGAATTGTTTGATTTGAACTATATTGTTTTAAAAGGGATAATCATCATGGTGTTTCATATTATGTCTATATATACATTAAATTCAAAATTTGGTATGGGATTTGATCAATAAATAGTTTTCACCTAATCTTGGTCATTTCCAGCGCCCTTTTATTCATTGGTGATCTCCAAATATGTATTGTTATATTTATTATTTTATTTTCTTTCTCTAAGGATGTTCTTTATTTAGATCTAGTTTTTATACCTCTTTTCCATTGATTATTTTATTATGGTGTATTAGAGAGTAAAAATTTTGTTGTATCATCCATTTTTGGGAGTCTCTTCTATACACTTCAGTTTTAGTATTTTTTCTTTCATAATAGTACCATTGTTTTTTTTCATCTTTGGGTTTATCAACATTAAAATTTATCATGTCAATATAGTTTTCTATGACATTATTATCTCCCAATTATATAATAATTTTAGTTTATTAGGTTTTCTAAAAGGTAACCATAATTTCCTTTCTTCATCATGTTCCCTTTGGTGTTTTCACATTCATCTCTTAAAGTATTTCCCTACATATAGTATCTCTGGGATTTGTTTTTTTCATAAAAATAATTGAATCCAGTTAATAGAGGGATGGTTCAGTTTAATGCTAACAACTACCATATATAGAAATTAAAGACAGAAGGTTATGATTTTTTTAAAAGAATTAATATTCCTATTATCAATACCCAAAAACCGTAAATAAAGTTAGATGAAGAATGTGATTTCAAGCATTAGATGTATTCTGTTATAATTCATCAACGAGTCAAACACAATTTGATTGACCATATTTTCAATATATCTCTTGCCAAAACTATTTTATAAAAACCTGAGACTCCCTATGCTTCCAAGATAAGAAATACTAAATTATTTCTTCTCTAACAAATATTTAATTTTATATAGAAAAGAAGGTATATCTATTTATTTCTATTTGACTGAATATCATGTACATTTCGATCGATAGTATCGTATGTGTATTAATTATTAATTTGAGATTTTAGTGATTTTGTTCTTCACACATTACCCAATTCTTGGGGTAATTTATGTTCAATTTTAACTTGTTATAATACTAATAGTCATGTGATATTTATTTTTAAAAATCACGTCGTTTCGAATAATGTGGTCAGAAGAAATATTCTTCATTGATTTTAGTCATAGAGAACTAACAGAGATCCTAGAAAAAGAATCTACAATACAGAAGTTGAAGCAAGATAAATCGTAGAAACCATTCTAGGATGAGGAAATGTGAATTTTAATTTCATAATTGTCATTTATGAATCCATTAATATTTCTTCTGATAATCCCTAATGGGTTATTGATAGTGGTACATGTTTTCACCTGAAATATAAAAGAGATATTTAGATCATAATTCAGATTTATTTTTGGGGTATTGATGATGGATAATGAAGGACATTGTGTTGTTTTGGGTATCTAGACTGATTTTAGGGACCAGTAAAATAATACTGTTAATTTTAATGAATGTTCTACATTAACCTAAGGATCATATTAATATTATTTATACAACTGTTCCTGATGATAAATGGATTATCAGTAATTATGAAGATTGGAAATGGAATCTTTCGAAGACTTCTCTAATCATGTCTCAAGGGAAGAACCAGTCATGTTTTTACTAGACTATAGAATCTATTTCTTATTATACATCTTGTGTTGTATAGTTTAGTGATTAATCCAATTTATATCATAGAATCTATGAAACATTAGTGTGAAAGGTAGTGGTTGTTTAGATATGATAAATATTCTTCTAGATTTGAAGTGTGTCAAATATGACACATATGATCACATTATGACTAGAAAACATTGCCATGTGAGTTTCAGCCATCAACATCTACACATGATGTCAATGGTATATGAATTAGTAAATTTTAACGTATATGTTCCTTCTAAATCTTATACTTTTAATGGAGTTATTTATTTAGTGACATTTATTTATTTATAATCACATAGGCTTTTGGTTTATGTTTTTAATGACAAAAGTAAGGTGCTTAGGGTTTTTAAGAAATATTAAGTTTCCGATGAGAATGAATCTTGTATGAAATTGAAATATATTCGCACTAAAAATGGGGGACATAATTGTTGTATGTTTGATCAGTATTGTAAGTAGGAAGGTATTTAGAATCACGAGGTGAATCCAATGACTACATATCTAAATGGTGTAGCTGAGAAGAAGAAAATTTCTTTTTTGGAAGGAATTGATTGTTTTTTTGGAAG
This sequence comes from Viscum album, assembly GCA_963277665.1. NCBI lineage: Eukaryota > Viridiplantae > Streptophyta > Magnoliopsida > Santalales > Viscaceae > Viscum > Viscum album. The sequence continues at coordinate 1,532,891,909 of OY728151.1, forward strand.
TAAATATTCCTAGACAGGTTTTGGGTGAGGATTTATTTACTGGTGAATATATTATCAATTTAAAATTGGTGGTCACATTATCGGCAGAAACTCTTGAAATGTTTTTTTATAGCACATAGACTACGGGCCATCAGTTATGTATTTTTTGATGCATTTAATTTATTCCTGTGACTACAGATAAGAAGTACATACTGGATAGTATGTCATGATAGTGGGACTTTATTGGATACTTAATCAATGAGTTTGGGTACAGATTCAATGAACCTACATTGAAGAAACTTGTACGATTCCATTATGCAATGTTTAAGATGGATCAGACTACTACAAATATTGATAAGGGAGAAAAAACTAATTCACATACTTTTGATGGAATTTTAAGTCTTCTGCCAGGTTCGGATTCACATTTACAAAATATTCTTGATTTTGATCATGATGTTGATCTTCATAATGATTTTCAAGGTAAAAATGCAGGATTTGATGTTTCGTTTTCTCTTTTTGTTTCTAATTATCTAGTTCAAGGGATTATTTATGAACATAAAATTAAACTCCAGATCTCATCCTAACATCATACAATTTCTACTATGTATTCACCAGAAGAGTATGTGCTCCTTGGTAATGGGGAAACTATAAAAAATTTAATTAGGTGTTGTAAAGTGTTCATAATGATATATGGGCTCTATAAATGGATGATGAGATGAGATCATTACATGACAGCCATACTTTTGAGAGAGGGAAGTTACCAACATGTAAGATACATTTGAAATATCATTGGATTTATAAGAAAAAAGTGAACAATCGAATTTTGTTATGTGAAACAAATCATAGTTCGTGGTTAAAGGCTTTTGTCTGAAGAATGGTGTTGATTTTGATGATATTATCTCACCTATTGCCAAAATGACTTCCATTCTGGTTGTTCTTGCATTGGAGTTAGTTTGGATCATCAAATAGTGCAAAAGGTTTTAAATACCTCTTTACTCCAAATAGATTTAAAAGAGGAGATTTATATAGAGTATACCGAGCTTTTATTGAATCAGGTAAATTGAATCGTGTTTGAAGGTTAAAGAATAGTTCATATGGTTTGAAGCAAGAACTGAGGCAGTGATATAAGAAGTTAGAATCTGTAATTTTTTATTTTTTATTCATGATAAAATAATCTATTCATTGTGTTCTTTTGATAGATTTACTGATTAAGATTTTATTATACTATTTCATTATATTTATGATATGATCATTATTTGCCATGATTCTTCTCAAATTGATATAATAATGAAGGATCTTTGTCCAAATTTTGTGATGAAAGACTTGATGAATGCATGAAAAATAATTGGGATGTTGATCTCCCATGATGGAAAGAAAACAAAAAAAAGGTTATCATAGGAGAGATATATTGAGAAGGTTCATCATAGTATTTGTATGCATAGAGGGAATATGGTTGGTAATCATCTATCTTTACATTTTAATCTCAATTCGTGTATGTCACCTTATACTGATGAAGAGAGATAAGAGATGGGACCAAAACCATATTCAACTATTTTTTTGATGTATGATGTATTTGATGTCATGATGTAGAATTGATATAGCTCATGTAGTTGGTGTGGTCATTCATCTTCTATCTAATATAGGTAGAGAGAATTAGATAGCTATGATGAATATAATTTTTTTTCTTCAAGGAACTTTTTATCTAGGATTATTTTTTGGTAAATGGGAACCTATTCCTTTGGGATTTACATATTTAGATATGAAAGGAGATATGTGTTCTAGGATGTCTAATTCAGGCAATATTCTCACTTTCTCAGGGTATTTTTATCATGGTAGTTTAAATTAGAGAAATTTGTTTCTTTATCTACCATAGAGTGAGAGTTTTTTTACCACTATAGAATCATTATAACACTTTTGGGTATGAAAACATTTCTTTAGGAGATGAATTTTGAATAATACAAGTAATTTTTATTTTCTTGAAGTCAAAGTACAAATTGATTCTAATGGAACATCTCATTTCCTGGTAGGTCAAAACATATTGATTTGTTGTATTAGACGATTTTTGATGTCCATGATTCAATATAATTATTTATTCAGAAAATCCATGCTGATAAAAATGTGTCATACTTATTGAACATTAGTTTACCCAGAGGGTAATTTGAGACAATCCGAATGATTGTAGGGTTGGAACTGATACCAACATTAGTTAGAGTGGATGTTTTCTAGGTGCCTCCTCAATTGGCACATCATGTGACACACATAGGAAGTTAGAACATGTTGATTTTTAAATAAATAAAATAATCAATGTTTATATTTAATGGTGATACAAATATTTTGACGTGGAATGTATTGTTTTAAAATGGTGGCAGAGGATTGGGGTTGCACACAACATCTATATGGAGATAAAATACAGTTTTTGTGATCGGGATTGATCAAAAATAACTTTTTTATGATTGTGGTTATTTTTCTACACCCGATTAATAAATTGGAGATCTTCAGATCCATATAATTAAATTTATTGTTTTCTCTTCTATCCTACATGATGTTCTTTCGTGAGATCTACATTCCAATCCGCTTTTTTTATATAATTTGGGTGTATTGAAGTGTTATATTATTTATAAAATTTCCATTTTTGGGAGTCCCTACCAAGTACTCATTGATTTTAGTGTATCTTTTTTCTCGACTAGGTCACAAGGTTCTTTCTCCAATTAGGGTTTTCCATTATAAAATATTTGGTGTGAAAATTTATTTATTTTCACAAATAATATTTTATAGTTTCAAATCCAATTTAGATTTTACATCTTGTTTGAATAAAAATAAATGTTACCCCACCACATATTCAATTTTGTTGTGTGTTTGAACATTTTTCACTGACCGTCTTTCCCAACAATAAGTGGTTGAGGGAGGGAACAAACACCCATGATAATTATTCTTTAAAATTTCCCCTTGTTATGTTAGATTGGTTGTAAGAGAATCAAGTAGTTTTCATGTTATTAAATATATAATGATGTCACTTTTTTCAAATATGATATTATTTACTGTAATGGATCAATTTAGTGAAGAATTCTCATTTAGGAGTGTATTTATGCACATGAATAGATTCTGAGCATTGTTATTCATCATTTTGGGTGAGAGGATCATGAATTCATTGATCAATTATAAACTGATTGATATTTAGAAATGATATAATCCATCAACGTTAAATAATAGGTAGTTGATAATTGGATCTATCTAGATCTAGCATTATTCTCACAGACACTTTTGCATTTCTATTTCTTATTTTCCTACCCCTTTGGTCTTGATCATCCAATTGATACATCCCTATTATCCTACATCATCAGTGAATAATTCACTAATCTTTCATGTCTTTACTTATATCAAAATAGTTAAAATCACATAAATTGTTTATAAAATTCCACTAGTACATTCGACAATGCTTCCTGGAGATCAACTTAGGAGTTGGTCACTATGCTATATTTTGTGTCTTATAAATAATTAATTTTCCATCACCATGACAAAGATGTAATCATCAGTGAACTGCCATTTTAGAAAATATATAATTTAAAAACATCATAAATTTCAAAAGAATAAGGGAATGTGAACATATGATCGATCTAAACCAACTAATAAATTTAAGAAAACACTAGGTAATGGGACATTTTTCATCTGGTCAAAATAAAACATAGGATATACAATAGAATATGACAATTAATTTCAATGGAGTAATATTATGTACACAAACCATATAATTAAATATTTTGGACCTAAATTCCCCATATCTATATTTCATATTAGTGTTAACATATTAAACAATTTAGGTATCATAAATACAATTTGTAGGGAAAAAATCATATATATATATATATATATGTGCAAGGTCTCATGTAAATATAAACATATAGTAAATCATGATTCCATATGAAGTAAATATAATAACTAGGTAATAATTTAATGATATATGAATACATAATATAATTAATATATATATCCATGAATAAACTATAACATGAAGAGAATTCAACCTTACTAGTTACGAACTGAATGATTTATAATATGTTGAATAATAAATATTTGAGACATACAATTGTAAAAAATTAGGATTTGAAAATTTTGGAAATGAAAAAAATGCATAAATATATGTAACCATTTACAATTGCTAATAAATTATAAGTGATAACCATCATATACTATTTTTATTTTTAATAGAATAGAATACGTGGTATAATAAATTAATATTCCAGAATTTTTTAAAATAAAAAAGATAATATTATTGTTATAAAAAACGGAATAACATGTATTTTAGGAGAAGATTAAGGCACATTAGTATCACAAATTTTTTTATCCTCTAAATTAGTATTCATGTTCAGTAAATAATTTAAAAATAGTTATCAACAAGGAATAAATTTTTACAAATTTATATTGAATAAATTTCAATCATTGATAAATCAAAACTCAATTTTCCACCATTAAGAGACCCACCTATTACCTCACCACAAAAGGAACATATTCATAAATGTTGTAATATTTTTATTATATTTTAATTTCTTATAGTTGATTAAGAAACAAAAAAATAATAATATACATATATTTTACATTATATTACAATATAATAGCATACAATTCACTCATAATTAACACTCTTGAAACCAAATACATTACATTTGTGGGTGATTTGAAATTTTTCTAACATTTTTTGAATCTAGAAAAAAGTAAAATTCTATATTTTCTTAGACATGATTAAATTAAAGTCATATAATTATAATTTTAATCACAACTACCTTGGAATATGAAAAAATGTAAATATGAGAATGATCATATACTCATTATGAGAGAAAATCATATTTCAATTCCATATAAGATTTATTAATAGATCTTAATAATGTGAGAATCATGAACATGATTCAATCAGAAGAATTCATGGATTAGGATAATTATATAACAAAATTTTATAATATGGAATGATACAATAATCTGAATTCATTGTATATAAATATAGAACCATTAAATGGTTACCATAAATAGAAAACATATACAATTTCAAGAAAATATGAATTCTATAATAATGAGCCATAGTGACATTACAAAGTAATGTGTTACATGAATCAATTTTGAAATCGTAAAATAATCCAATGATCACTAATAATAATGTAATACCATAATAGAAAAATAAAATTGTGTCATGTCCATTCATGAAGTAGTGGTCTTTGATAAGCTTTCATTTTCCATACATGTAGAAAAATTACATAAAAAACAGACCACATGAATTAAGGGGATATGTAATTAAATGTCCATCTGAATCATACTAGTAATGAAATTAATTTTTTGACCATAGAAAATTAAAAATTCATACAATGGAATCATTATCAATTTAGATAATTAAATTAAAATAGGTTATGTAACCTTTTCATTACATACCACATAATTTGTTATTAAGAACTTTATTAGATGAAAATAAATATTCAATCATACAAAATAAATGTACGAGTATTATTTAGGTATATACATGATTGCTATAAAATATTCATAGACAAATGATATTATTGATGGGAAATTTAAAATTTAAGAGAAATTATTAGTGTATTTTTCTAAAATTATTCTATAATTATCAAGAATATATATATGTCACCATAAAAACAAATTGATAATCATTTATTTAATTAATTTAATGTTAAAATTTACCTATATTGTTACATTTAATATATAAAAATAAATGTTTTAAAAACATATAATAATGATATGAAATTACAATAATATTTATGGAATTTTTTTTAAAAAAAACTACTTAAATGGTTTGAAGTAACATAAATCAAAGAATGAGATATAAAAAATGACTTTATAATATATTTTTATAGGAATATGAGTTTTATATGAGTTAATATATTATTATCCATTAATTTACTTTAATCTGAAACCTGTGATAAGAATGTATTAGGATATTGAGGAGAAATGCACTAAATAACAAGTTGAGATTTATATAAAATAATGTCATATTATTATGGGGGAAAATAAATTGAAAATGAGATTATTATAAGAAGATGATAATTCCATCCAAAAATGCTATATTACTATATAAAATATTCATGGTTTTAAATATACCAGGAATAAATGAATATAGTGAAAGAAGAATGATTGTTAGTATATAAAAGTAGATTGATCTATAAAAACTATTAACAGGGATTCATGCTTACTCGTATATGATCTAACTCCTGGTGTTATCAAAATGGATATGTGATAAGTTTATATATGGAAATTATTTATAATCATATTACATGATATCATCAAATTTTATTTATGTGTAATGAATATAATCGTAAATAATTTTCAATATTAATCATCTTTTGCTATTAGTTTCATTTGATCCATGAATTATCCCAAATAGTGGGCTTTATTTTTGGTCTATTATTATGTTTCAATAACATCATGAATAATTAATATTATTATATTGAAAATGTTTAATAAATTATGCAGTCCAATTATTATTTTAAGGATATTATGATATTGATTCATAGAAAATTTTTTTAATTTTTGAATCTCATTATTATTGAATCAATAACAAGAAATTATTATATTAAATAACAATGTTTTTTATCATGCCATTCTAGAATTTTTAAACAATAATCATTAAAAAATTAAGTAAATTTATTTTATTTTTTCATAATAATATATAATGGATATATTAGAACAATAATTCCTGAAAGTGCTTAACCAACCCCAAAAAACATGGTATAAATAAACGGATGAATCTAATCACATATAACTATAATGTAAACATAAAATAAGTATAATTACATTATTAAGATGATATTAGTGTGTAAATATGTCTTCAATAAGTTGAAGGATTTGATGATTAATGTAGAATAAATAAATAGAATTCTATTTTAGAATGTGTTAACATGACTACCATTAATGTTTTTTACTTTTTGAATTATTCTGGAATCATTTTTGAGACTACATGAATAAAAACATTAATGTTGATTACTATAGTTTATTTTTGTATAAATTTAATAAGAAAAAAGAGGTTTGGTTTGGAATTGATGTTGAGAAAATCATTTATTAAAAGAGTTTCATTCACATGTTTTGAAAAATATATTATTTAGTGAAAAAGTATTGTAATATTTCAATAAAAGTGATTCAAAAGGATTGAATTATAGTATACGATCTATAAATTCACTCATCCACATAATTTAGAGATATGGTTTAGATATATTTCTTCACAAGACACATTATTATAAAGATTGTAGTCATTTTATCATTTAACGTCAAAAGATATTTATAACCACATTTACATATAATATTTCATTAAAATTTCAATTCATCCATAATTTTATATTATTAATTTTAAATATTAAAATAATTTAATTAAATTAAATTTTGTAAAAATATTTTTAAATATTTTTAATTAAATAAAATTGTATTCGTGAAAATAGTTTATTACAAAAATATCTTTTCAATAATGAAGTAATATAATTTTAATTTATTAAAAAATAAAAAATAATTAATTTAATATTAATTTGGTTTTAATATGTATCAAATGAATTCAATTTCTGATACTCTTCTATTTTTAATATATTTATAATGTATAACAATGGACAGATTATTTTGAGTACTAATATACATTTATTTATAATAACAAAACCAAAATCAGTAATTGCGTATTGATATCATCCAAATTTATACTTACAAAACCCCATAATTCATACGCATGTTTTAGAAGGGTGATATAAGAAATAGTAGAAGTGGTAGATTGGAAATTTATTAATTAGTATCTTGTCTTGATTTTCACTTTCATGAATAACTAACATAAAACATTTTACTCACATTTTAAAATTTAATGTATATTGTTGAAATAAAATATAGAAAACCCATGGTATACTATATCATTCCTTATCATATAAATAAAAGCCTCAATGATATGTTATATTCTACATTATTTCATAACTTATCATTTCAATACAAATTTCACAATATGGCCACTTCTATTTCTAATATCCATTTCAACCATTCTATTATAATCTATAAAAATTCCCAATAGTTATATGAAAATCATATAATGATCATAATTCTATTTTGAATTATTATATTTAATTATACATATATATTTTAAATTATTCTTTATATTTCTTTATCAAAATTTTTAACACACATATACTTTTTTTCATTCTTTCTATAAATAAAATAAGGAGTTTTAAGGGAGAATTTATAGATAGATACATCTAATAAATATTCTTTTAATTTATTTTGGTACACACTCATAAATTGATTTTTTTAAATATTTTATATGTTTTTTATAATATATGAATTTATATTGTAATATTAAACCTTAGCATAATACTTTATTGTATATTTAGACATAGGATATCATATTGAACAATTTATTAAACATATTGAAATGAAAGACATAAGAAAAATAATACTTATTACAATGTCCCCCATTAAAAAATATTTTCTATAAAACAACTCTAATGTCTATAATTGTTGATACATTTTCATCATTACTTATTTGGGATCCCATGTCACATATATAAATACCAGATTTCTCTTTAGAACATTTTCTAGTCAGTGACATCATTTCTCAGTAATCTATCTCTTCAATCTAATATACAAATTGTTTTTTCATATTATGAAATTCCATGTTCCAATTATTCTTCTACATAGTTCATTACATGTGATAGATTTGATATTAAATTTTTTAAAACTGAATCACAGAGTAAATCATGTAAGCTCACAATCATATTGTGAGGCCCATTCATAGTTAATATTTTGATTAAAACAATTTATTTTGGTTAAAGGTTTTTTTTAAGTGTATATGATGACTTAGGGTTTCTATAGTAGTTTGGGACATGAAATAGGTGAGAAAATTTCAATGTAGTTTATGTTACATGAAGGAAGAAAAATTAAGAGTAACCATGCACCCAAACATTTCATTCCTGGAGTAAGGGTGCACAATTTTGATGAAACTGTGATAAGGTGAAGGGATACCGTGTGGCCTTGTATAGAGACAATCTTCTTGGTTACCATCAATCAGTGTGCGATCCCTTGGAAACTGTACTTCTTGGCGCTCTCTTGGACAGAGTGTGGCATATGATTTGGCCACCGTGCAACCAAACCATGCACCCCTTGACTTGTGTGATTTTAATATTTTTCCCTCTCAGGACATAAGTGTTATACCTTATAATTCTCCTACATTCATTCTATTGGATCCGTAGTGAAAAACAAAAATTCCCTTGCATTTTTATGGATCGATCTCCCCTATTTCTAATACATTTAGAGAACTGTTGGGTGTGAATCAAATATCTAGGTGTGTCTAGAACTGATCATTCTCATTCTTCTGGATTAATTATTATGGGATTTTTAACTACTTATGAATCCCAATAAACCACATTTTTCTATTAGTTCATTGGTTTGGTATTTAAAGGGTGTTCAGTGTAACGACCCAAACATTCATTAATAAAAATTCATCTTGATCTATTTAAATGACTTATTACGTAAATTTGTAATTTAAAACATATTAATTTCCTCGGTTTTATGTTTTTGGATTTTTAAAATCATGTTATGAATTATGAAAATTTCTAATATAGTTGTTGAATAGTGATCACATTATTAATATAAAGTTATGTCTTTAACAAATCCAATTTATTCAGACAACGGTAGCGATGGACTCATCCAGTACAATTTCTGCATAAGAAGACAATTTGTCAGAGTTTATAAAGGAGGGGTTATCTTTAGGATTCTTTCTTGACCAAGCACATGCTAAGATTGAAAACATTACATTTGAGTGGAACCGACTACAGGAGAAGAAGAAGTTAACAGAGATTACCACTCGGGCGATGTTATCGGAGCCACCCTACTAGTTTGTCACCATCGCACACCTTACCCTTTGATCTTATGCAGGTGTTATTAGAAGTTATGTAACAAGACTCTAGAAAAATTATTATGTACAATATTATTTTATATAATAATTAATATACATTCATTTTATTGTTGTTACTTCGTAAATAGTTGTATAGCACAAATAGTATTTTTAGTTAATATTATATTATGAAATCATTTTTTATGAATTAATGGATTTTTTAAATAAATATTATATTAATTAAATATTATTATTAAATTAATTTTTATTAAATATAAATGATCGTATAATTTTTATAATAAAATTTCAATTTTTATTAAGGTTAGAAAGCTATAATAGTGAAAACCCGTGAATTTTTTATAAATGATGGTTTTTATTATAAAATAAAAATTCAGATATATAGAAAATTATTTGAATAATATGAATATTATTTTTGGAATCAAGACATCGAAATTATCCAACGGTGATTTTTTTAAAATTGTCCGTGGCAGTTGAATTTTTGGGTAAAAATTAAATACTACTTAAATATATAATGTGTTTTATGACATCTGAATGACCCAATATTGATGTAATAAAATAATATGAACTTTATGTTTGGCCATATATGTTTTACCGTAAAAATAATTTGATGTTAGATTTTAATATTTATAAACCCAACCAAACTCCCACTACATCTTCACTCAATGACTTTAGAGTTCATCCAACCTCTATACTCCTCTCTGTAGTATCCTCCCAAGTTGCCCAAGATCACGTGAAGCCTATCTCATGCCCGTATGAAGCCTTTGGGATCACAATTCCAAGTATGTGTTTCCTTACCTTCTCATTTTATCCTTATTTCATTATATTTTTATGCCCTATTATTATTAATTATTAATGTTGGGGTATGATTTCACACCTTTACTATAGTGTCCTCTTTATGTTTGAATGATTATAGACCCCTTCCTCTTTCATCTTTGTCTTCCATGTATACTCTTTACCATGCCGAAATTCCTTAAGTAATTTCTCTCTCTACTCATTTACATTCAAGCAATTATTTTGTATTATGAATCTAAATTCCATTACTTTTGTTCGGAGATTTATCTATGTAATCACCTTACAGCCCATTTCATGTACATATGATGAGACACCCCATTATATCTAATCAACCATTTATATGAATTATTATTTCACGTCGTTATGCTGTCAAAATTTCATGACAATTTTCCAAGCCAAAGTCATTGTGTAGTGATACCAAGCCCATCTCTCTATAAAGGGTATTCAACATTATGAACATTTACTTATTGATTATAGAGTCTCATATATGAATTCTACATTACATTATCATGGAATAAATGATTATGTTTATTGAATCCATGTTATATGATCAATAAGTCGCACTTATGCATGAAATTAAATGTTTAAGAATGTTGTGTCTTGATAGCGCTCCAATGCGTTGTGTAAATGTTAGTACCATGATTCATCAATTTCAATGAGGGTTTACTCACAATAATTCAATTGAAATGAGTTTTTACTCTTGCTCCATGTTCAATGAGCCTTGGATCATGATCAATAAATGTTAAATTTTATGATTAGGATCATTGATAAACTTCAACGTTAGGTAGTGGAATGCTTCCAACACTAATCATTCCATATTAAATTTTGTTCCATCGGGAAAAAAGCTTTCAATGATTCTATAATCTGGAATTATTCTAATAAGAATCCATGATAACTTCCAATGTGAACATGGAAACTATATACCTCTTCCATATTTTTGGGTTTCCGAAGAAACAACCTCCTCAATAACAGATGGAATGATTACTACATCCTATTGAGGGGACCAATTCCCAATAAAATCAACTTCACATTTATAAAACAAACACTTATAAACCATCCCATATAACTGATGGTGTTTAAGAACATGTAATAAAACCCTGATATTCTCAATATGGTCCTCCTCTAACATCATGTACAATAGTATTGTGTGGATGAACACTCAAAAAAACCAATCCCAGAACTCATGAAACTAAAAATACAAGAGTGCATTGAAAATAATTATGGTGTTCAGAATAATGAATGGATTAATATGAACATGAAGTTTCAATTTTGTCAACTTAGCATAATATATGAGAATTCATCATACTTCACTATAAGCTCATGACACCATGAATATAGATCAATATTTGAAAATTAGATATCACACTTCAATTGTATTGAAAAAATCATATATCCTCGGAATGGGATAATGGTTCCTAACTATTAGATGGATCAACTTACTGGTTTTCAATCCCAAACACTAGTCAACAGTCTACCACCTTGGAAAACAACACCCAAGCATACTATAATGAAACACTACTATGGATAGAACCCATATAAATCAATTAATAAAATTTATTCCTAAACTCCCAAACATCATAAGGTTCTGTCAAATTAGTATCCATAAAAATGAATGAGGCACAATGTTGAAACTCTATCCTAACCAATATTTCACATCAATTTCATAATATCATAACCACTATATTTGAAAATTGTTAATATTTTTTAATTACTCAAGGAAAACTCACTACATAAAACACTATCAAACCCATTATAAATAGTTCTAGTTAAAAAAAAGAGGATCCAAACATTTAGAACTCTTCTGATGGTTAATCTCCCCAATGAAAAATTGATGTTTTCCTTTAATATTCAGAGAATAAAATCCTCAAAAATATGTAATAAGTAGTTTAATGTATTCCATACAAACAATAGTTGTTAAACATGGTATCTTACAATAATAAATAAATAAAAAATAAAACATGAATAAACTAAAACTTCATGATAATTTTCTCACAATCCTAAAACACATTAATCAAACATGACTACCTCTAGATGGAATACTCAACATAATGGAAACTAAAAGCCTATCAACAATGAAAATAATGTTTCTAAAAAAATAAATATCCATAAATGGGTGTTAATATACAGATAAAAATAATTAAAACAAAATAGTATGGGATAAATAAATGTATTACAATAAATAGTTTCTCTTCTTTATGTTGGAATATTTATGGCATACAACTAACCATACCCAGTTCCCTTAAATCACGAAGCGTTCTGATTACCACCACCTAGACATGCTCAAAAATGTATCTATGTATAGTTTAACTTATAACATATTCCTATTCATAATTTACCTCCCTTGAAAAAACAAAATCCTAATATCCCTAATACCGAGACACCTTTTGATAGAACTACAATTTGGGTCGAAATTTGAATAGAACAATAATATCCAATTGGCCATGGGGAATGGAATGTCACTACGTATGGTGGTAACTATGAAATCAAAGAATAAAAACCTATGAATGGATACCCTAGTGGGAAATAGAAACTAACTTCACTAGAAAATCATGGGAAATATGGCTGAGTCTAAACACATAGAGGTTAGAGCATCAACAGTACCCATATTAATGACCATACACTAATTTATCTAGTCCTTGTTAAGATATTTTGAATCAACTCCCAATGTTTTCACGAATGTTCATGCATCCTCTTAAACACCTCAACCTTCTAAAAAACTATAAAAAACATAGGAATTTTAAATTTAGAAATCACATGTTTAATCGCAATATGATTCACCTCCTTAGAATTATATACCATGGCCTCATCATATGGAAAAAATTCCAATAAAATAAAAAAATATCCTTCATTCATATCAAAATATCCTAAACTATGAAGATCCTTTACTAGAGGAATATAAACTCTATCTTCTCTTCAAGAATCATCATTAATTAACTCATCTCTACACAAAAGTACCTGCAAAAATAAACCCATGAAGCCACTACCAAAATTACCTCTACAAGGATAGGATCCACCACTATCATAAATAAACTCTCATATGACTAGTATCCAGTTGAACCTAAAACACCACCATTGAATAGATCAATCATAGTACAATATTCATATCCTCTAACAAGTAAATAGCCTCTAATTTAGATGTATTTTTCTCATGATTTACTAAACCATGTTCCTATAACTCAAGTAGTTTCCTCTTCAAAGACTCATCATACAAAATTGAGTCAACCAAACTATAGTGAAGTATATCGTCTTATCGCAAATCACCAACATCAGATACTTGATGATGATTACCAAGATCCATCATTAATAGAAATAAAGTAATTTCATATGTCCTTGAAAAATGTAATTCCTTAAAAATCATTTATATAATAAAATTTAGTTTCTCAGAAAAATCACTATAATTCAAACTCAAGTACCACCATGTTTAAAAAATGGTCCTCTCCTAGGTCTCTATACTAACATCAAAATTACTTTCACTAGGTGTGGATAATGTTATTTACCTTACAAGGATATGTAATTTTCACTAGTGCCTAAATCTAGAATGAAATCTAAATCATATCCATATAATTGATACCACATTATCATAACCAAGGAATTATAACTTCTTAGAACCTTAAATTTTTATTTTTTTTAAGAGATCTGAAAAAGGATAAATGAATGGATGTGTTTTCATATCGTTCATCTTAGATAAAATATTCAATGGTTTTTTTTTGTATCATGCAAGCAAGGGCTAACACATGTAATGGTTCATGTGTTATGTTAGGTAGAGTAGTTTATTAGAGTTAGGCACTATTTTGTTTCTGAGGATAAAATTTGTTTATGTTATGGTCAGTTGAATCATTACATGATGGATTTTAAAAATGAAAATCAGTAATGTTAATGAAGTTAAAATTCATGAAAGAGCATTTCTGTGTGGAATTATTACTCTTTTGTAGTACATTAGTCAATTTTCCGATCTTAGTGAGCACATATGTTCCACATCATGGATATTTATGGGAATATTTTTTGAAAAGGATGAGATATTTACATGTGAAATATTTCCTATTATGTGTGAATTAATAAAAAAGTAGGAGGTTTAGATCACAACATAAATGGGCCTTGGTGAGTTTTTAATTTTCCATGGATGATCATCAAGGAATAGTCCGAACAATCATAGTGTGATTCCCTTGGTTGTTTATTTTCTAGTTATACCATTTTGGACACTATTATTCCATGAATATTTTATTTCATCATGTATTTGATTAGAGTTTTCCCCTGACTTTGAAATTACCTTGAATTGTAGATTTAACTCAGTTTTTATTTCATGAACACATTGGTTTTTTTATATTTAAAGAGATGATATATCATTAAATATGATATGTATGGTATATTTTGAACAATTTTTTCAGAATTAATTTGATTTTTCCCCTTCACAACCTAAAAATGATCTATTACACCTACATTTTTTATGTTTTCATCATCATTATTAATTCAGAAGAACATATATATATTTATTAATTTCTATATTTTTAGTGATCCGTATTTTTACTAGAGGTACATCCTTAGATAAAATTAACAACCCTTTTATTTTCATTGTCACTTTCCATGAAGAGATAAATGATTTTTATTCATAGCTGAGCCAATAATATTCTCTACTGTGTTCTCCTTATATCTCCCTATTTAGAGAGATATAGTAGAAGTACATGTTTAGTTTTTTTTAATTCTTGGGTCATGGTTTAATGGTAATTTTCAATATTCTATGTCATTTGGGATTTCCCAATGGGTTCTTCTACTTTTTGTCAATATTAACTCATTTTTCATGAGTAGTTGTTGTTGATTCTCTTATTGATGTTTGGATTTTGACTATATCATTTTCATTTTGTATAAATTATGAAACTACAATTATTTTTATTTCTTTTGATAGAGAGTAAAGGAAACACTAATAAAGATAATTAATTTAACTATAATAAATATAATGGTGTAGGTTATTCAGATAAATATTACCATATTCTATTTTATTTATTTATTGATGTTTTGTTTGTCATTGATCTATGTTCTTTTACTTGTTATTGTGATATATGTATATTTTTCTATAATATTGTTAGTCGAAACACCGTCCCTGAAAATTTATTCATCTAATGGTTGTAAATAATATATTTCTTGAAATATAGAATTCATAAATGATATTTATACTAGCTGTATGTAATAACATTGAACTAATTATGAAAATATGATTTCATTATTAGAATTATACATTTTTTTCTTATTTTTTTATAAAGTTTTTTTGTTTCCCTTATTATAGATAGTTTTAGGTTGTGTACATTATATGTAAAGACGGAGCTATGAATAGTTTAACCTATTTTACAAGGGGATATATAGTAGTTGATATTGAGATGGTGGATGTGTTGTTATGTAGATTGAATTTTTTTTTGGATTATTATATGTGATGGAAATAGTTTTCTAATAGTTTTGGGGGTTGTTTGCATGGGTAGTGGGGTGGATTATGTGAAAATGGTTGTGCGATGTGGACGTGTGTTATAAATTTCTTGTGTTATAGAATATGTTTGATCATAATGAAAATTGTAATTGAATGTCAGATTAAATTTATTATGAATTCAACAGATAATATACTATTAATGTTTGAGAAAAGTGATAAATGTTAGGGGTTGGTGTGATTGATGGAAAATTAGTGGGTTGATATTGTATATATACATGAATTACTTAGTGACATATATTTTGCTGCTAAAATTATAAATCTAGAAATTCATAAATGATATTATTTAAAAAGTGAGATCATGAATGTTTTTATAGTGATTATTTTTGATAGGTGGGACAGTTTCAGGAATAATAATAAAAATATTAGTCTTAATACGGTGAGGTTATTATAGTTATGGTGATTTGTATTAGAATAATTGTCTGATATAAACCATATTTCTAGGAGTGTGTGTGATTGTGGAATATTTTTTATTTTTATTATGATTTATTACTGACCCCACCTAGGTTCTATAACCTTATTGATATAAAAATGTTCTGTGTTCAGAATACTTTCCCCAAAATATCAGTATGTCGGGGAATGGATGTCTGGATACAATAAATATACTATTCTACCTTCTAGGTGACACATCAATTTTAATGGAATGATGTAATGATGTGTGAGTTGTGATCACTAGAGGTTATAGTGAATTAAATTTGACATAATAGAGATGAGATGTGATGAGGTTCTATTGAATATGGGATTATTATGTGGTGGGTTTATGAATTGTAAGAGGTGGGAATATGGGTCATGTCATTCATATTCCAAATACCCTACTATTACGATGATGTTGTTTGATGATGTGATTCATCATTTTTTTGTTGTTTATGGTGGTGGACATATGGTAATATTGATGATGTGTAATATGGTTATGGAATGGGATATAATTTTTGATTTTATGGTGGAAAAATGGCTTGAAGCATTTTGATTTTTTTTGTTCCACAACACTAAAAATCCCAAGTGGAATTGGATGTGGGTACCTTAATGATATATCCATCCATAATATTTCATAAATTTGGGTAGAAATTTGGGTGGAAAATACTTGTTATTATTGGGTGATGCATGACCTATTGTAGTGGTGTGTCATTTTTGTTGTTCTTTTAATGAGGTGGATGTATGATTCCACTAGATTTTAATGAGAGGTCGAAATGACTCTTCTTTGTTTACTATGGTGCACCAAAATTCATGTCATAGTATTCAAAATAAGGAAGTGGGGTGTTCCCCCTCATGGTAGGATTGTTAGGTCAAAATTTTGAATTATATTCATTTTATTTTGGTCATTGAAAATTAGTTTTAATATATTTTTAATAACTTACATAAATATTTAAATAATACGAGAACATTTATATCACTATTCTATTTTGGAAAACATAAAACTATTAGGGTATTTTTTCTAGTATACCTAAATCTATCACCATCCTATCATTGTGAAATGTTGGTTCCCTTATAATGGGCCTTTTCTATGTAATCCCTCGTAGCTTGTTCAATATCAGAATTCATTTATCATTGTGCTTACACCAATCCCTGATGGCGGCTAATCATATAATTTAGAGAATGAGATAGAGTGTCAGAGGTTCATAATAATAAGGTTTCTGTATGGTGTTATAAAATTATGTAATTATTTGAAGATTCTATGTGACAATAGTGAAGTTCAGTGAGGCAGCATAGTGTTAATTGTAGTTATAGTGGATTTTTTCTGATATATGTGATTTTGGATAGTGCCATTGGTGACGTGGATTGATTATATTTATCTATTTTTAGTTACTATAGATCGAAATATAGAGTATAAATTCCTTTTTCTTGAGAATCTATAACTTCGAATCTAGTGAAGATAAGTATTTAGAATACTAGAAAAACCTGTAGTAAAAAATAAAAAGTACAAATAAAGTGGGATACAAGTCAGGTGAGTGGTTTTTGACACTTATCATTGATCTTGAGAAGTGGGTATTCTATGGAAGTGAAGGACTATAATCATGCTTAGTGGAAGACTGATCTATTTTAACTTTTAATCAAATTTTTACTAGAATATTGACTATTCTAGTGGATCTTGTCTTAAAAGATTGATTAGAGCCAAAGATCAAGCATAAGTTTCCCTAAAAAATGTGAATTGAATCTTCATGGTCATATAATGGATAATTACAAAGAGTATGATTGTTTTAACATCCCCCATACAATATGAAAATGAACACATTTTGTGGACTATATGTAATGATATTTTCATTCAATTTGGTATGTAAGAATACTCATAGTTTATAGTTTAAAATCAGATTCTAAAAAAAGAAATTTAAAATTGAAATACTATATAACACAATCATTCCAACTACATCCTAAAAAAATTAAAAATTAAATTCTATTATTTATTGATTCCTATATATATATATATTATTAGATGAATTAATATTTTGATTTATTTTTAATTAAAATACTCAAACTCCACTAAAAATGTGTAAACATTCAATATTACTTATTTATTCTCATAAATCATGTTGATGATGGTTTATTGACAATTTGATATTATTGAGTGGATTTTGACACTTTAAATAATTGGAAACCAATATTGTTGGTAGCTCAATCAAGTAAATTATTATGATTTTCATGTTGATCTATTTCAGGAGTAGAACACAATGCTTCCCTCATTTTGGCTATTTTGATCTCTCATGTAGGAAAATTTATTATGTGAATGCTTTTGGGTAAAAATTTAAATGATAGTTACCAGAAAACTGTTATGATGAATATGATACACAATGAACTCTTAGATGAACTCCCAATCCTGGATATAAAATAGAAATTCATTATATCATAATTTCTACTTTACATAATGTTTTGATGAAATTATATATTTTTGTTTTTGGTGATGAATCATTAGTGTCTTAATTGATATATGATCTTTTGTCGAGTAAACAAAATTCATGCTTGAGGATTTTATACTTATGATATAAACAACCTAATTTGACATGATCATGGGTATATTAGGTTAAAATGTGATGTGGCGTCACTCATTATGATACCTCAATCTCCATCATTCATTAAAATAGGATCTCAGACTAATAATATTTTTGTTTAAACATGATGTGATTTGTCTAATAAATGTATATTACATTGTATGGGATAATTATATTTTAAATAATTTTGATTAACAAGTTATTTTATTGGTTATTCCCAAATGATATTGACATCCTGGTATGTCACATGTCGTTACATGTAATTATACTTACTGTTTGGATGATCTATATCATGATGATTTTTGGGTTTCTCTTGGGGATGATGATATAATGAGGACAACATATATTAGAATATGTTTTTCATGATGGTAGAAAATGTTTTCTATTTTCTATTCTAGTTCAAGCTTCATGAATGAATTGATATAAAATTACAAATGATTTTATCTTACATCTTCGATAATACTACAATGGAACATCACCTAGGGAGTAATTTTTAGATTTACCATAACACTCAAATTGGGTTAATATTCATAATGATATGGGATATGTGTAAAAATATTTGGATAATTAATCCTTTAATCTATCAGAGTCATAATGTGGTGTGATTCCTCTATATTATGCATGGAGTTAGGTACTCCAATGGTCAACACTGTCATTAATGGGAAATGGGTCCTCCATATGAATTAATAGTTTATACACTCCCATATTCAACAATATCATCAATATAGAATGAGTCCCCATCATGATAGATGGTACTAGGTACTCCCCAAACAATTCTATTTCACAATGATACTTGAGTGCCCCTTGAATATAGTAATGCAATCCCACAACCTATAAATATTATAGATGATTATTGGGGCCTCTACAATATATTAGTGGGTAAATCGTAACATGTCAACCAAATAGTTAGCGAACTTTCTATGTTTGCATCCCCTAGACCATGGACCACTGTGTACCATAAAATAATCTACTAATAAAATGGGAAGCACTACCATTAAACATAAATTCTTCCATATGACCATGAAATATCATCCATAATAATATAAGTGAGCATATATTAAAAATATAAGATGAATATAACAATCATTTTATATAGATGAATTAAAATTATTATGATGTGCCACACCATCAACTCTATGTAAAAAATCATGTTAAAAACATGAGATATAATATAATACAAATAATAACGAAACCTATATGGTCTTCTCAAGAAATAATCTAAGATATCTTAAACCATATCTCTCATTACACTTTATTATTTGATAATATCTCAATTTTAAACAAAGTATTCTATAAAAACCAATGAGTTAAAATTAACTTCAAGGTATTGTGGGTGAATAATATTACATATTATAGTCATCCTTTTAAAAAATATAGATCCTATGAATATCATGTGTCTATATGTATCATAATAAAATTATAAATAAAACAAATATTCTAAATACATATCAGAAATATCACAAAATTAATGATATTACATTAATATCCCCAACGTATATCATATGATGTATACCCATATCACAATTATCATGCTTATCAACTAGAAAAATATTCATATAAATATATTAATCACAAAATATAATATCATAATAAGAATGGATCTCAAGAAATATTCCCTACATGACAACACTAGAGACCTAGGAACTACGATATTTCATCAATATGACCCTCAGTTACCAAGGCAGTGGTAATAGTGTTAACCCTCAATCCATAAAATGATTAATTACATGAAATATTCAATGGATTTTGGAATAAATCCCCCAAACATGATGATGGTATTCATGTAACTTATTTTTCTATTTATTTAGGATCCTTAAAAAATTAAATTAATCTTAGCAGTTCCATATGAATGTAGAAAATAAATAAAATAATGATACTATGTTAAGATTATAATCATATGTACTACCATAAATAAATTATCTATGGTTATATTTTGTTTCATAATAGAGTAGATAATCTACATCTAATTTAAAAAAATGGAATGCTATGATAGATATTTGCAAAAAAATTTACAATATCAAATCCCCCCAAATCAAAAAACTATCGGAGAGAATGAAAAAATGCTTCAGTGAACCATCATCTTCCTAAAACATAGAAATGATTGTGATAATGATGACAGATATCGGTGTATTACCATCTACATGTATCCTTGTATATAGTTGACAATAATTAAAAATATATGAATTTTTCATCCTTTGTCTCAGCCTTCGGTCTGTGGATAAAATTTTAAATAAAAAAACCAAGTTAATATCAATAATGTCATTTTTAATCATTGTATAAAAAAATATTTAAAATATAACTAATAAAACAAATCATATTGCATGACGATGATTAATATTTAAAACACATGGAATTTATATATATTAACCTTGAGTTGTTCATTCATTCTCATGAATTTAAATATCCTATAGCCAATCAATGATAAATGATAGTAACATTTCCTTTATAAATTTACTCTATAAAACAACATGTCATTTAAATGATAATATTAATATCCTTATTATAATGTTGTGTTTGAATTATCATAACTTATTCAGAAAATAATCATGATACTCCAATATCATTATCATAATTTATTTCTGCCTTCATCTATAACATTAAACATCATCAATGAATAATTTTTGTGTCATTATCCCATAATATAATACTAAAATATATACATCATCCATAATTATTCACTGTATCTCAATTTATCCATATAAAATTCATCTCATTATTGAAATTACTATAAAATTATATTTTTAAATCATGTTTATCAATGAATTTTCATAACCTAATAAATCTATTCAAAATTCATCATTTTACACATTAGTATTCAATTTTTTTGAAACTTATATTTATACATAATTTCTCATATAAAATGATAATGGATGTCATATGGCACGTTTTAGGTCCCTCTAGAAGCTGCCCATTTTTTTCACCACAATAGTTATCTTCAAACAACATTCAAACATATACAAGTCCATAATTTTATTCTATAAGATTTATTGTCCTCAGAGAGCCAAATTAACAAAATATGAAACAATATTTACCTTTACAAGATATAACAGACACAATAGTACTCTACAAATTTTCATATCCAATGTCATAAAAATGAATATGAAAAAAATGTAAACATAATATTTGTAAATATATATATAATAAAGATTATTAATATATAAAACAAATTATATCCTTTGAAAATTCAGAATTTAATTAAAACTTAGACATAAATGGGTCACATGTATACACTAGATCCCAACCCATATGTCAATATTATCTACCAAATATGGGACTTTAATTATTCATCTCGATACAACAATATAAGATTCATAGATGGATTTAAATAAATATATAATACTATCATGTTATGATATAATTTGAATAAAAAATTAACTTGGAACCTTAATCATATCATCCCAACACGTGTGGAGGCCTATAAAAATTACAACAATGCTTCATTAATCACTATAGGTAAAAAACTAGTTCTGAAGGAATCAATCTAATTATATGGGAATGTTTTATCAATGTATAATAGAATAAACTATAATTTATTTCTGGAAGGAATATAGAATTACCTATCCATGTTTTAAAAAAATCAAGGTTACAAAATATTGCATCTTGAAATCAATTAAAACTAAACGTGTTGTATCAATAAAAAAATGTAAATAAAATAACAATAGAATTTAATGTATAAAAAAAATATCAATCACAATTATAAACCAGTATACATACATATCATGTTTGATATGAATATACCATATCTATAGGGAAGAAACAACGAACTTCATGATATGGATGGATTAATATAATGAATAAATGATCTCCAAATATATAATAAAAATATAATAACCAAAACTATCATATAATAACGTGAAATGTAATCAACCATCACTTATAACCTCCAACATTACTATGGAATCCCAAACATCAATTCCCATATCAATGATGATTTTACCATATATATGCATCATGTAGCCCTTTGATTCTATTCACGTCAAAGTTCATATATACGGTGTCACCAAAAATCCTAATTGGATACCATGAATGATGTTATTCACACCCACTACAAATCCAAATTAATTAGAACAATTTTCAAAATAGGAAGAAATGAAATTAATGTAATTTTAAAAATCAAAATATTTATCAAAAAAATAGTTAAATTTAAAACCAATGTTTATGGATATAAATAAGAAAATATTTACAATAAAAAAATTAAAATAGGTCATACAAACACCCTTTGTGAAACAATATTTAGATATTAAATCCATCATAAAAAATTATCATGATCATCATCAGTAACTATGTTATGGGGACATAATAAATATTTAAAAAAATTGAACCATCCTATATATAGTTATTTGATCATACATGATCAAATTACACTGTCAATATGTGTGTCATTTACTGAACTCACATGACATAAATGATCTAGTATATCTGATAGAGCTATACATTTGGGAACCCTCAAAGTCAAATCTTCCCATGATGTATCCAAACAAATAAAAGGTAGTAATCATTTAGAAGAACAATTATATTACATCTCAAAAATCATTCATAGAACCTACTCATTCAATATCATCAAAAATAGTTTAAAAGTCAACAATTTGAATAGAGCATATTTAAAACATTAAAAAAAATACAGGTATCATATTTCCTTATCATAATAACATGAAAATTAAAAATAATATAAATAATATAAATCAAATTAATTCTCAACCTAACAAGCAATTAATTCACTGAGAAAACAATCAATGCTGCAAAAAAAGTTATAGTCAATATAAAATCAAATAGACATCCACTAAGACAAAAAATTAGTAGAAACCATTTAAAAAATTAAATTTCATCATTCAAAAAATAATCATCCTTAGGTAAATTAAATAAATATGTTATATATATGAATTTGAAATAAAAACTACATTATTTAAAAATATCACAATCCTTTAGATAAACTTATAAATAAAAAATACCAGAAAACAATATATCATTCATTATTAAATGAAAATTTAAGAAAATATAATTTCATTAAAAAATGTAAATATGGAATAGAACTATCTACAATAAATCTATGAAATCAATGTCAATCCACCATAATGAATTTTCTATCACCTTGAATATTCATTAAAACTTATATTTCATAAATACCACCATATATGTTATCACAAAAGGAACCCTAATACATAATGGAAAATTTATGGTTTTAGAAAAGAATAAAATAAATTAAAAGAGACATTAGTGGATGATAGAGGCGTTTTCCTTGATATTAAACTATAAATGTGGAGGAAACTACCAATAGAAGAAGATATTTAACACCATAATAATTATTTATTAATTATTGAATTATAACTAGTTTTGTTTCGGATTTTTGGATGAAACTAGTTATAAATTTTGAATTTTAGGGGATCTCCAGTGTACATTTATATTTGGAGCTCGGATAGTATAAACTATTTGATGACCATACAAGGTCATCTATAATTTTTATATAATAAATTCACATATCAAGTGTGTGGTTTGGAAAACTATGTGGTTGCACATGTTAGTTGTATAAGGCCTCCAATATAGGCATGCGATTGGTGAATGTTTTCCCAATTAATCGGCCAAAGCATGAGCACTTTTCACACATAGAAAAAAATATTTAATTAATAATAATTATTATATTGTTATAATAATAAATATAATTACATTATTATTATTATTATTTACCCCCTCCCCCAAGTGGGGTTTCCTTTCCCCCTTAACACATGACCCCCCCATTCCCACCGACTTTGAACGGCAACCCCCTCAACCAAACCCCACATCGTGTGTGACCTAACTCCTCAAATCCTATTCTGGTGTGACAATCTACCATATTTCATCAATTTAGTTGTCAATCATTTAACGTAAACACTCTAACTCCCTACTCATTCTCTTTTCAATCATTTCCCACTTCATGTTGCCATGTATCGTTCTTCTAAACCATATTATTATATATGATCATTTTTTTGGTGTTTTCGTCAATTTTTAGGGTATGAAGTGGCTCTATTGGTTAGACATGTTTTTGTTTTGGCATACATAACTAAAGAATATGTGTTTTGGTTCATTTTGTTTTCTACTACCACATGTGATAGAATTTATTCTACTGATTTATGAAGCATATTTTTTAGTTATGTCATTTTATGTGATTTCAGATCTATTGAATTTTTGTAGTGAATCATGATCCTCATTAAAATAGATTCGAGTTACCAAATTCAAGGGAACATATATATACATGCATGGGTTAGGAACACATACACACAGATATATATATGTATATATATTTCTAAATTTTACACCTTATCTATTGGGGAGGAGAATATCAGCATTGCTACTGGAGATATTTATATAGATATGTATAAATAAATGTGCTTATAGGAGTAAAGAGTGAATCTATGTTATCATCAATAAAGAACATGAGTATGAGGTAGGATCCTTATTCCTAGTACATTAATTTAAATTCCGTAATTTCTTCAATTTTTTAATATTTTTTAATGTAAAATTATATTTATAATTTATGAAAAGTGATGGATATTGCTAGTGTTTTACATTATTTTATTTTTAATGTCAACCTTCATGTTTGGACTAGTGTAATCTTCATTAAAAAATGATTCCATGTTTTTTGTGAGAATTATCTACATTTAAAATGCTTAAAACTGTTTTCCAAAATATTTTTGGGTGTGTGATTGGTATTTCAAAATATATTTTTTATGTGAAAAATAGTTTTACAAGTTGAATTTATGTAAAATGGGTTCAAATATGATATTTTAAAGACGAATTATATCATATTTTTGGTATGTTTTGAGAAATTTCATGGGTTTTTGTGTCAATTTTTTGTTAAATGGTTATTTTCATTAATAATGTGGGTTACTATTTGTTAATCATGGTTTCAAGCCCATTTTTAAATTTCAGTTGACTTGGTTGTTCTACTGGCCTTTTAAATGGACTTGGAACAAAAAGTGTTCTGAAATTATGTATTCCAAAATGAAATTATTCATTTTAAATAATTAGGGTTTTATGGAACTTTAAGATTGTTTTATTGAAGTAGAAAACCTTACTGGAGGCATGAACCCATTGATTTAGAAATATGTTGTTTATTTTAAATGTGTGATTAGTCATATGTACCTAGTAAAGAGGCTTAGGTGTTATTGTGTGACATAAAAATTAGGATGCACTCAAGAATGATGATTATTGGTGATAAGATGAATGAGTTTGCATAAATAATGTGATATGTGTATATGTTAGCTTGATAAAACCCATCACCGTTTAAAATATAGCATATGGAAAAACTAGGTACCTTGATGAGAAAAGTAGGTTTAGTATTAATTTACGATAGAGAAGGCTAAGGATCGTTCACCCCATCTAATGTTGACTCCACAAAACTAAATAAATAGAATATTATTATTGATACTACTAGACCTTGGGATATGATCTCCTCTATTGGATAATGCATGAGGAGGTTTTAGGATTGGCATATAATTCTATACCACTAGACCATGTATGTATTCCCCTTTATTGGAATATAATCAGACACCACTACACCATGAATGTGTTCCCCCAAGCATGGTTGACTCCAAAACACTAAATAATCAAAATATTATGATTGATACCACTAGAGATTTGAATGTGTTCCCCCTATATTAAATCATGCATTAGGATGTTGTGGGTTGAACATATATTCAAGGACTACTAGACCATGTATGTGTTCCACTCTATTGGCATATAATGAGAGAACACTAGAGGAATTATTTGTTGCCCTCTATTGGCTCAGAGAAGGCCCTTTTTATTTGTCATGTAAGGTAGATTAATCATAGGATTGTTGGGTCTCATGATATGGGTCATGGGTCTGTGCCTGATCACCACCACTCATGATGAGACCTGGGTCGTAAGGGGTAGTTTTTTCCCCAACATTTATTTTTGGTTTGAGGTATGTCTTTGGAAGTTGATTATTTATATGAGCCTACGTATGATGATGTATTAAAGTGGAGGTGAGCTGATGTTGTATTGTTATCTAACATGGAATAGAAAACCATGCGTAGCTCATGTATATAGTTCAATATTCTTCCGATGGTCAGTGCATGCTCAGTTCATGGTCTTCTAAATAATGTGGTTGGGGTATGCATTACAACTATTTACCTTTTCTCATTATTTTGTTATCATTGATGCTTCGGTCTATTTATTGTTTGTGTTAGTGGAATTTTGAAGGGAAAATTATTTCATAAAAGGGATTTTATAGTAACAAAATTTGTTTTAAAGGATAAATTGATTTTTAATTTTCAAAATTTTGTTAATATGTAGAGGAAATGTTATTTGGGAATTTGGAAAATTCTTGGTTTTGATGATAAAATGGTATGTGTTACCCTTTTTATTTCATATGGACGTTCACATATGTGTGGGTGTGTATGGAAAATTAATTTTGGTAGTTATGTGGGGAAGATATATGTGAAAGTGGGGATCAACACATATTTGATGGTTCATATGATACCATGATGGAGTATTACAAATCAATTAATTGAATTGGTTTTCCATAGTGGTTTGAGAAATAAAATGGTTTATTTTTAAATGGGTCTTCATCTCTAATTAGATTTGGGTTTTTAAATGGAATTCTGGGGTGGTGTTTTTAATTTTAAATGGGATGTGTTGAAATGCTTTTTTGTAAATGGAAAATAATTTTGATTTTAAATATTAGAAATAAAATTTTAAAAGGGTGAATTGTGAAATTGTGATTTAAAAAAGTGGTTCCGTAGCATGTTTTATTATATAGTTGTAATTTTGTCGTGATAGAGATTTGATTTGTATTTGATCGTATTATTTGATGTTTAGGTTTATAAACATGGTATTTGGTTTAGAATGTTAATTTATTGAGTTTTGGTATGATGATTGATTTGGTTTTTTGCCTTCTGTTGTTGAGAGTATGATGCACAGAAAGACCCAAAATGTTTCTATAGATTATCCTCCAGTTGATGGCCCCACGTAGAATCATAGTAGAATGGTAGAGTTGAACACTTTTCAATCATTTCCTATAGTTTATAGGCATCATATCCCATGGGATGATGTTTAATGGCATGGGGATAATAGGGTGCCTTTTAGATTTGGGAAAACAAAAAACTGCGGGAAGGTGTGATTTTTCATGGGTATGTTTAATGGACTAGGACCA
Organism: Viscum album; assembly: GCA_963277665.1. Taxonomy (NCBI): domain Eukaryota; kingdom Viridiplantae; phylum Streptophyta; class Magnoliopsida; order Santalales; family Viscaceae; genus Viscum; species Viscum album. Next base: position 1,532,920,150 of record OY728151.1, read on the forward strand.
GACACATGGAAGGCTATCGGTCCATTTTAATTTTGAGTCAGATTCCTTAGATGATATTCAATACCACATTCATATAGTAGTTCATTCAATAAAATGTGAAGGAGAAAAATGTGTAAGAGCTTGTGGGAACTCGATAAGGTCAACTGGTAATGATGGGGTATGTTTATTATTTCATAGAGATGGTTTAATTTCTATAATGATAGTTTCCATATATCAGTTCGATGTTATACCGTTCACTTGGGGTTTCCATTCAGGATTTATGGACGAGATTATTTTTCTATTTGTGATGGTTCTCTATCTGGTGATGAGTGTGATCTAGTACAACCAATTCAAAACTTGTTTCCGATTCATTTCATTATTTTCATTCTTCATACAACCCTATTGTTTGCTTCCAGTGTTTTTTATTTGGGAACTCAAATTTATATTTTCAATATATAATGGATTTTTGTCGTTCTTTCAATTTAGGTCATTGGTAAAAGTGTTGTAAGATTTTTTGTCAAAATAGATAGTCTGGGTCAGAGGATGTTGGATTCTCACTGTGAGGTAGTGGATACTTCATGACATCATAGATCTAGCCATAGTTCTAGGAGTGAATCATTCACACAGATAGGAATAACATGGGTATGGATGAACTTGGGATAGATTTTTTCTCTAATTTTGAAATGGGAGCATTTTTAGTTTCTCTTTTGTAGATTATCCATATTTGAAGGACCTGTTTCATTATAAAAGACGTAGGGTACTCATTTCCTCATTGTGGTATTTATGGTTTGAAAGATCTTATTTGGTTGTAAGAAGGTGTGGTGGTCTCATTTTCATAAAATTCCAATGCTTCTAACTTCTTTATTTTAAACCTTTAATCGATTGTCATATTGTGATTGTCCTTTGTGGATATATTTTTTGTTCATGTTCTATGATTAATGTGTGTTGGGATATAATTAATAATGGTTTGGTTATCCTCTTGGGTTGTATTTTCATCAATCATAGACCCTTTAGGGGGTGTTTGTCTTGTTTGGGGAGTTCCCAAGTGGGTGTCATTGTGTAATTCAGTTCCATAATAGTGGATAAACCTATTAATTCTCATTGTGGTTATCCTTATTATTAGTTTCTATATAGTATATTGGGTGTTACTTATGGAGCTGAAAGGTCACACCATTTTTCTCTATATTTATTGACATTGGTTAGCTTTTAATCATGGTGTTGTTCTATGTTTTGTTGTATGACTTCCTGGAGGAAGAAAGTATTTTGGGTGGGGAGGACTATCCCACCACGACATTGATTTATTAATAATTTAATTATAAATAGTTTTTTTCTATTTTTTGATGAATTAATTTTATATTTTAAAGTATTGGTGGGGGTCTCCAACATGTGCAGAATGTTTTTGAATGGATAGGAGAAAATATAAACAAACCGTGTGAGGGAATAATTAATTTTTACATAGATATATCGTATAGATAGTGACCAATTTTTAAAGCCATGTGACTACATTTGTGGGTTGTCCATGGCCTCTTGTATAGGTTTATGGTTGGTACAAGGTTTGTCCAACCATGAGGACAATCTATACATGGTTTCTCGTATTATAAATAAAATGTTCAATTAATAATATTAATTATTTTATCATTATTATTATTATTAGTTTTATTATTATCATTAATATTATTTTACCCACCAAAGTGTGGTTTCTTTTCCACATTACCAAATGATCCCCTCCATACTCAATTATCACATGCCTTACATGACAACCCCCTCAGCCAAACCCCCCACTGTGCAAGGAATTACTCCTCATAGCTGACTTTTGTGTGGAAATCCATCATATTTCATTCAGTTTTGTAGTCAAAAATTCAAGGTAAAGACTATGGATCTTATCTCTTCCTCTTTTCAGCCTATTTTCACTCTCCTCATTTCCATGTATCATTTGGATGGACCTTATGGTTATGTTTGATATTATTTTTCACTACTATTTTTTGGGTATGCATTAGCTCTCTCAGGTGAGCCTTATTCATGTTACAACATCCACCATCAAAGGTGAAGAGGTTTGGCTTATATCAGTTTTTTTACCACCACTTTAGGTACAATTTCATCTACTGCTTTATTTATCTTAATTTTTATTTATATAAAATTTATTATTTTAGGTCCCTAGTATTTATTTAGTTTTTTTCAATTCTCGTTGAAGTGTTTTAAAGATACTGGATTTGAGGGTGAATAAATTTTCATTATTGGGTATGTGATATATATATATATATATTCCCTCTATGTATATATTCCCTCAATGTGAGGGGAATATGTGAAATGAAGCTAGAGGTATATATATATATATATCTCTATGTGTCCATGTATAAATGCATGTTCTTGTTGGTGTAAAGGGTTTTTCCATTCCTTCTTCATCAAAATTGGATGAGTTTGAGGTATGTTCCTTATGCCAAGGCCTTCATTTTTAATTCCCTAACATCCCGAGTGTTTTAAAAAGTTTTTTAATATTAAATATTATGTACATGTGATACAATGTGATGTTGATTCTTGGTGTTGGAATTTTATTTTTTTCATGATATCCTTCATGTTTTGTTTTGTGTATTATTTATTAAAATATGTTTCCATGTTATTTTTTCAATGATGAACATTTTAATTTCTTAATAGTGGTTTTCATTAATTTTTTGGGTGTGTGATGGGTATTTCTAATGATTATTTGTGTTTGAAAAATAGTTTCTCAAGATGAATTTACTGAAAATGGATTTTTTTTCTTATTTTTTAAGGAGTATTAATTTATTGTTTTGTTATGTTTTGATGATTTTCATTGTTTTTGGTGTGAATTTAACGAAACTTGTAATTTTCCTTTCTAAACTGGTTTCCATTGAGTTAAACATGGTATAAAACTCATTTTTTAAATGTGTGGTGCAATGGTTATTCTATCAATCTTTTAAATGGTTTTAAGCCAAAATTATTGGATGTTTATATTTTCAAAATGGAATGCATTAATTGTACAGTTATGGGTACCATTTTTCACATTGAGAATGTATTATGGAAGTGGAACACCCAACATGAGGCATGCACAGAATACTTATAAATATTATGTGTATATTAAATGTGTTATTTTTTATATGTTCATATTGAAGAGGATTTTTTAGTATTGTGTGACTGAAAAGGTGGTATACCCAAAAGGAGGGAGATGAAAGGTGACATGTTGGGTGGGTTTTATTTCATCAATGGGATATATTTGTATGTGTTATCTTGATAAAAACCCACCACTATTTAAAATAGACACATTATAAACATGGTGACCTAGGTTGGAAGAATATGTCTAATACAGAAGGTAGATCGGCAAGGTCAAGGCTCGGTTCCCCCTAGAAAGGTGTACACCACAATACTAACTAAACTTATGATGATGGTTGGAGACTACTAGTCTGGGGGGATGTGTTCCCCATTAGTGTTTTTGGATGATGATGTTGTGTGATTTATCATATAATCATAGGCCACTTGTCCTTGGGATATGTTCCACTCCAGCAGCTCGTTCTTGGGGATGTATTGGTTTTTGGTTAAATGTACATATCAATAAGTTATGAGGTTCCTATGACTTCAATAATATAGATTCTTAGGGTTTTTCCAATGTTCTTGTGAATTTATTTCATATTGATTTTCATTATTCTTATTTAGTCTTTTGTGAAATCAATTCCATAATCTAAATATCAATCCCTTATTGTTGAAAATACATTTAATTCATGGAAGCAATATTGGAAATTTGGTGGAAAAAAAATTGGTTTCTGGAAAATTGAATCCTTTTTACATGAATTGGGAAAATAAATGAAGACATTATTTTAATTGGGTATTATATTCAAACAGGAATGTCTTGGATTTATTTTTAATGGAATGAATAAATAATAGTTTATCCAGGAAATCATACAATATTTTAATACTCGTACCTATAGTTTCATTTTTGTTTTTATCATCTTATCCATTTTACAGCACTGGTTCACTCTTAGAGTGAATGAGATCCCACAAATGGATGTGATGCATAAGTACACATATTAGTATGTGAATTTTTATTTATTTACACTACTGGTGTTTAAATTTTCTTGTGTAGTTTATATTTGTTTATTTATCTATTTCTAGTGGGATAAATCTTACCGAACTGTTAATTATTGAGGCCTGGAAAATGTTTCCATCCCGAGAGGATCTGGAGTGCCTCTCTGTCCTTATTTCACTATGAATTAGGTAACCATATTTTTATTGAACCCAGATGGTTCATGACAGAATATAATAGAAAGATCCAAGTCATAGAGCTTCCCCTCATGAGTTCCTAAATCGTTATGGTGAAAATATTTTATGATTCAAATAATTCAACAATTTAAAATAAAAAGAACCTATTTTTAGTCAATTTTTGAACCCAATTGAAATGTCATTGGGATTGTAAATGTGGTTATAAATTTCTCATTGATCTGGTTTTTAAAATTTTTGGTAACCCTAATCCTTCCCCAAAATGATTCATGTCTGTTTAGTATTATTTAAATTCATTTGGAATATTCAATCGTTAAAACATCAAGAAAAAAATTACTTCATTATAAATTTAAATCCAAAAAAATAAATTCTAATGTCTTATTAGGTTTCATGGTTATCCCAATAATGAAACATTAAACACCAAGGATATTTATCCCTTGTTTATGAATATTTCTTTGATGCTTTGTGGGAATCATCACCGTAATTCTATAAAATATACAACAAGTGAATATATTTACTTCACAAAACATTTCCATTATGTTATCTATATTTAAAATGATATTTTTCTTCCAATAACCTACCTGGGATTCTTGATACGTTAACAAAAGTATGTTCATTATGTTATATAATATCATAGAATATTAATCTCTATAGATTGGAAACTAGTTACATGTTTATCAAACTAGTATATTGGAAATTATATTTCATTGAATGAATGAAAAACAATTAATATTTATTCTAGGAATATTACATGATATATACATATATATATTATATAATTAACCCATGTGATAAATGTAATATAAAAATAAATTATAACCGAACATTTTATAACATTAAAATAATTTAAAAATAAATATAGAAACTAAAATATTAACAAAACATATAATACAAAAGGGTGTAAACAAACATATATATACCATTTAAGTAAAAATCGTAATATAAGAAAAGGAAACAAAATTAGGAAGCCAAAAAATATTAAAGGATAAATAATATAATTAATAATAGAACAAAATATCCCCTCAAAATGTTATAAACGATCATCCTTCACCTATCACCAACTCTATAACTTAAGCATCCTAATTATCATTTTCCATCTCATATTTGAAATTTATCTTTACCTACAAAATATAAGAATAATTCCGTATAAAAATGTGTGTCAATAATATGTTATTGTGTATAATAGTGGTAATCTACTAACTAGTCTATTCATACCCACTCCAACATTAAAAATTCGTTATAGTTTTTTTTAAAAGGAATTGATTTTTTAATCAAACCATTATTGAAATTTATTAATTACTTTTCACAGAAAATTTCATATAATTTGATAACTAAAACCATTAAAAATAAAGGAAAAAAATATAAATTGCTTGATCACCATTTTTGGTATAATTTTACAGACTTTAAAGGGATCGTAATAAATATCACAATTATCATAGATTAGTGTGTTATTAATACCTAATATATATTTTATCCAAAATGAACCCCCATTATTTTAGTGAAGTTATCCAACCGACTAACCAACCTTTATCAATATTTTTGTGATTAGAGTCCCCCACCAGGCATGAATGATCAGGGAATATCCAGTAGTGTAATACATCTTGGTAGCCTATATTCCTATCATACCCATAATCTATTAAAATAAACAACACATTATAATTTTTTTAATAAAATACTATTTTGTAACTATTACTCCTTATGTCGACATAACCCACAAATATTAACAAAAAATTATTTAAAAATAATCAATAAGAAACAACACCATTTATTAAAAAATTTGAAACAGAATGAATCACGTATATTTTACCCATGTCAACAATCATGTTTAAATATTAAATACAAAATTATTATTAAAAAAAATTACATTACAAAAATAAGAAATCATAAATATATTCTAAAATCACCATCAACGCCTTTTAAAATCAATGTAGATGTTAATAAAACTCTAACAATGTGTAACCAATTCTAATTGGTTTAATTTTCTCATTTAAAATGTAGTCATCTGTGGTTTGCTGATTTTCTAATGTTTTTAAAATAAATTTAATAAAAATACATATATAATTATTAAAATTATATAGATTAAATATAAAAAATAATTAATAAGTCAAATAAACAATAAATAATTCCTAAAAAAATTTGAGTTTAAAAAAAATGTCACATTTTTAGTGAAATTTTTGGAGGGAATGGATGTGTGTTCCTTAAATCCATGATGTTGGTTTTAATATAATGTATGGAAGAGAAATATTTCCTTAAATAATGAATAAAATTACTAAAAAATGAAAACAAAAAATTTATTTCAACCCTACAAATAAAACTATGTTTTCTTAATGAGGGTGATTTTGATATATTATTTAGATCGTTAATGAAATAAATGAAATTTTTACTCATATAGAAAGATAAATCAAGGAAATACATCCCTCTAATTTTTCTCTAAAACCAAAATGAATATTTTAAATATTTTAAAATAAAAATAATCATTTAAAAAAGGTATTATATTAATTTATTTAATTCACTATGAATTATAAATTTATTCCTTTAAATCCCAGAGAAATATTCTTGATCATTTAACATCTATCCAAAAATAACTTCAGTAAAGAGAATAGATTTATATAATTCCAATACCATAATATTGAGAACTATTTAAAGATATTTTTACATGAATTATATGTCATGAACATAACCATAATGTAACAGGTAAATGTTTTGATATAATGTCCAGGGAAAATAAAGTAAGATGATATTCCTCACAAGATCAGTATTGTTAATCAACGATTTTTTAATAGTCTAAAATTTTCAATTTTAATGTTTTTGAATTTCAATGGGATTTTTGTTAATTTCACAATTTAGGGGAAAAATAATATTAATTCATTACATTATTATTCAAAAATATAATAAATCTAATGTGGATCTTATTATATAGTTATTACTATACGGTGAATATTTGAAAAAAATAATAAGAGTTTAATTTTATAAAATTTTATTTAACTAATTAATATCATTTTTGCAATTTTTCATGTTTTAGTGAGGAAACATATTTTCATTCAAATGTAATCATATATTCAGAATTAATTATAGTAATATTACTAAGGATGTGATATCACAATAAACAAGGATAAAATTACAAGTCATGATCTATGCCTAATCAAAACACCACTTAAGCCCATATTTTTACAAATAAAAATTTATTTTGTTGGGTGGTGATAACTATTTTTCACTTAAGTCAATATGACATATAATGGGGGTATTATTAATGTATGTTTACTGAACTAGATTATGGAAGTTCCTTTTATATTAGGTTTTATATTACACAATGAAAATTATTTTTCTACTAAGTTTACAATTATTATAGAAGAAATAATTCATATAGAATGTTTGTAAGATCAAACATATGCATTTTTGATGGATCATGTACAATCCAGAAGTATAAGGTGGAGATAAATTTGATACAGAGTAGGTAGTATAGCGATGAATACTACCATACATGATTTATGAATTAAAAAAATTATATAACTCATATATGAGTGACTTCAATGATAGGTATGAATAATGCAGTCCTATCATAAATGCATACATAGGAATATTCATAACACTACATAAGAGATATAAATTATCCTTCTCTTATTCACTAGATGTTTCATTTTAGGTAGTGGTGCTTATGTGGTGAACCTGATTGTATGGAGCATCAATCATGTGGTATGAAATGATATGGATACCGGCCTCATATATAAAATCGTGGTACGAAAATAAATATCGGCTGAACTCATATATATAGAGGGAAGTGGATCACCGGTTCAATTATATCAATCTAGTAACCTTTCTATTACATTTATACGAAAATTGAATGAATGTCTCTTCAATTGAATATGATTATGTTTTGGACCATGTAATGTCTTTTTTCCACATTGCGTGTCTGAGTTCTATTATGATTTTACATATCTCTATATTTCAAACTGTATGTAGGAGATCAAGGTTTTGAATTGTGAGATGTTAGAGCCTAATTGATTCGTCAAGACATTCCAATTAGTTTTTCATATTTCAAGGCCATTCTATCAAATTATACAATTTAAGAATATTCATTCTATAAAATTTCTAACAATGTAATAAAAAAATTAAAATTAAACTAAAAAATCATTGAAATATATATGAAAACATTTTTTAATTATTATAAATAATACGGACATCGAATAAAAAGATACCAACCTAAACCGAAAAGACACGATATCTTTCACTTAGAGAAATCATTTTGGATAAAATTTACAAAAAATGAAAGCGAAATTATAATAGGGGATTTAAAAAAATTAATATTTTAAAATTAAATACAGGTGTTATTATGGTAAATTATCATTCAATTCTCTAAAATAAGTACATAAACAAAAAATATCCTTAAATCAGAGTGAGATTAGAAAATGCTAGCCTTACATCGTTAATATATTTTAGATCAATGCATCATTAAATATTGGAAATGAAATGGAAAAATAAATTAAATTAATAATGGTTTAATTATTATAAAATATATACATTATTTAGCGTATACACCATAAAAAATAAAATAGGTTTATTATACAAGATTTTTCTTATTAATAGAATTTGAGACAAAAAAACTATTATGAAATTTGAGTTGTATGAATAAAATGACATGAATGCGGGATAATTTCATTGAATTATAAGTATCATGAAATAGAATAATATAATATCAATAAAAAATAGTGTATTAAATAGAACATATAAAGAAAACATTCATCGTAACATGAAACATGTCTCATGGAATAGAATTTTTGACAAAGGACACTTAACATAGTTCCCATTTAATTTCATCACACTTTCATCTCTTATATAATAAAATTATGTTCAATAAATAATTAAAGAAGAAGTAAAATATAATCCTTTTTTATTAACGATTAGTTATATTCACTATAATTTATTTTTTACTATCTCAATTGAACAAAGAATATCTTGAAGACATGATTTTATAATAGTCTTGTTTTGTTTTAATGTCATGATTCTGTTTATTTGTAATTAATCAATAAAAAATATATTTATATAATATTATATTCATTTAAAATAAATTGATATTATATTAAATGAACTAAACATTTATATATATAGTGATAAGTAATGTATTGACAACATTCTCATTCATAGATGAAACTGGCCATTATTAGGAAATGTAAAAAAAGAGGAGAGAGATGGACTATATTGAATAAATAAATTAATATTTATATGATAACATCATTATAACAAAAATATTATAAATTAATATATAGGAAATGATTTATAAATTTATAATAAATAAAATTAATTGGGGGATATGTAATGATAAATGATAAGAAAACAAGGAGAATGGGGATTCACTCTATGTTTAGGATTTAGGCCACTTCCAAAGCCATGAAGGATTGGGGTTGGTTAAATATTGAGCATACATTAGGGTAATAGGATTATTAAGTTACATTAATTAGTAGATCTTCATATTTGATAATTAAATGTAAGACAATTTCCAACGGAATAAAGTGGGGGTGTTTGTACTTATGGATATGTGTATTTTTTGGTTAAAATATTTATTATTTATTAATTATGTACCAAGAAATTTTAAAAGTATTGATCAAAATGATATTTAATCAATTATTATTAAATTATTGATGGTTATTTTTCATTAAAGAACATAAAATTGTACTTAATCATTTAAATACTAATTTAGATGTAGAGAATGATTAATAGTTTTTTATTAGAGTAATATATATCCAAGTTTCCAAAAATTCAAACAGTGGTTTCAAAATTCAAAATTTTTCCACGAAATTAATTAATTTTAAATTTATATATATATTTATAATCTTTTATGGTTTGGAAAAAATAATCATTCTTAAATCATGATGATTTCATAAAAGTAGTTGTATTGGAGAAAAAATATATTATTATTATTAACCAAAAAAACAAATTCATTAGAATAATCTAGAATTTTAACCGTAAGATAATTTTTCCATGGTGATTCAGAAAATGAATTCCATCCTTATAAATTATATTTAAATTATTTAAGAGATTGACATTAAAACCCATATAATATAATGAATAAAATATCACAGAAATAGCCCTTTTAATATTTTTTATTCACAACATTATTTCTTATTAATTACAAAGTATGTGAGTGTTAATTTATTAGTTTTTAAATTGAATTATTTAATTACAATAATCCTTTAAAAGTGTGTAATTTGATTTATAATTATACAAAAATATATAAAAATATAATTATTCCAAAAATAGTCTTTTTGAACAATAAATTATTTTAATCACAAGCCCTTGAATTTAGTAATTTTTCATATAATAATTAAATTTGATGATTTGAATGTTATTATAACACATAAAAATATTATTTAAAATAATAGTAATAGTATATATGGAATTAAAATAATACAATTTTCATATATTTTTAAATAGATATTATTTTACTCGTCTTTTAATTTTCTTAATGATCTTTTAATTTTTTTATCATATTGATTATATTTATATATTTAGTTGTAAAATATATCATAGTTAATTTTAGATTTGTGTTGGAAATGAGACAATCAATTTAACATTTGATTTTAAGCACTCACACTTAAAAATTACAAATTCTAGTTACATAAATTTTAATTCACTTTCTTGTATTACAAAATAACTATTAGGTTTAGAGTATTAGAGATGTAGGTGACAACTATTACAATATAATCCCATATATTACAATATTAACAGTTCAATTTAGTATATATTTTTCACAATATAAATCTTCTAATCTAAAATGTGAATTTTTGTATGAAAAATCATCAAGGCATTAAACATGACCTCATCCTTTCATTTAATCATCCCTGTTACTTCTAAAAAATTTAAAATTTAGGCTGTGCACAAAAATATCATTAATTGACATAAAATGATATCAATGAAACTATTACTCTATGAATACTTGTAAAAATGTTTCTTCTTTAAATTAATTTTTTGGCTCAAAATAAAAACATTATTAACCAAGAAATCACTTTTTCTGCCGAATTATTTTCATAAAAATTTATAACAAATATTAACATAAAAATATAAATCATAAAGGATTCTTTGAAGACCTGAATATTTCAAAATATTCTTTTCATAATGTTATGCATTTAACCCTTAAAAAGCGGAATATGTGTTCCCCTATAAATAATATAATTATCGTACATTGAGAAATCATAATATTATCATAATTATTCAATGATATAATAGATAAAACATGTAGGTCAATTCGTACAAAAATTATATTTCAGGGTTACATTCACTCATACAATTGGAATGACTATATTTTTTACTTCTATACATAATGTATTGGATTTCTACTATGGAACAACCAATCCATGGATTATCATTAAACCGCCCATCATTGGTAAATAATGTAACAACCAAAAAAAAATTTATAAAAGAATTACCGATAATCAGAAAAATATCAATTAACCAATAAATAATCAGAATAGATAACATCATTCAATATCCAACATTACAACTCATAAAAATATTTTTGAGGGAATCAACATTTCTTTTTTGAAATCACTTATTTAAAAAAAATTAACTACATAGTTAAAAAGAAAAAAATTATTTTATCTTTGTAAACATGTAAATTAATCATCAATGAAATGAATTTGTCTTGAAAATGGATTAAAAAATTCATATTGAATAAGTTAAAAAACATTCCTTTTATACTTTAATTAGAAAATTCAAAAAGAATATTGTTTGAAAAATGATAAAAAAAACTCCTTTCAACAAATTATTTAAAAAATAAATTTTGGGTAAAATTGACATTAAAAAACATAAAATAATATAAAAATCCTTATTTATGATTTATTTTTTAGTTTTGGATAAGTAATATGAACATGATTTTAAGGGGAATTTGAGAAGATGATTTTTTAAAGAACATTTCTTACCTTGAGTCCATCTCATCACATATGATATTTATTTTCTTTTATAATAAATATATGTTAATAATTTAAATTCATAAGAACATTTATTAAGTTTATTATTCATTTTATAACATATATTAGTAGTTTAAATAAAAATAATGAATCATTTTTTTCACATCAAGCATTTTGATGATATTAGGTTTATAAGTCTAAAATTACATAGGAATGTTGACTATGGTCAAAGTTTTCATTAAGAAAACATACCCAAATTAATAGTTAGGAAAAAATTATAAAAATTATATATAAATTTTTCATTTAAATTAACCAATCAAATATTGTTATGAAAAAAGGACTATGTTATAATCTTGGAGATGGTATGTAGTACGTAAACATGAGGTGGTATTCCACAAGTATGAATGAGCGATGTTACTATTTTTTTGAATGGAATGGTTAGAAGGAAAATAATATATTATATATTCAATATGATTAATATTTCACTAATATTATATATAAACTTTAATTCCATCATTATAACTAGTTTTTAGAAACAGTGATGGGAAACAAATTACATCAGTTCATGAGGTGGTAGTCCACCGTATACATGAACGATTATACCATTTCACATTTTACAGAAGGTGAGAGGGATATAGGTAATTAAAATTATATAATAAAATATAATTATATGGATGATAGTGGTTTTTTATTTTATGATTTTTTATATATATCTTATTGTGGTGGATGTTAAAATAAAACAAAAACATGTAGTAAAAAATAACACTACTTATATTGAAAAACTCAAAATAATAACAACATAGGACCTCTCTGATATGAATTATACCTAATCCAAGACCTAGGGTAAGAGGTTAAAAATTATAATAAATAATATAGGTGTGTCTTTGTTGAACCAAAATGAAGTATAATTTTTTTGAAATGAGAAAAGAGATTCCCTTTTGTAACGTCCCGACCCGGCTCACCACTAAACCGAAGGCTGGAGCAGTCGCCACATGAACACAAGTGTGCCTCCCCGTACGCCAGAGGCTTCTGACTAGCAGTGAGGGACTAAATATAGTCAGTGGGGATACTATACCCTCATTGTAGTGTTCAGAAATAGACAAAGGAAATTAATAGTTGAAACGGTCTAATAAATGAATAAGCAGTGAAAAGAATATTTTATAAATCTTGTACAAAACAAATGGCCAATGCCAATGTATAAAACAGATGCATGCATGACATACTAATGATACAAAAGTAGAAAAAAATGAACAAAACAACATGCTTTACATTTCAATTAATAAATAAATAATGAATGACTCAAAGCCCCGTGGGCGATCTCCTCGAGCATCCTGAGCCTCCGCTCGGTCTTGTGCTCTTAACTCCCATATAAATTCAAATAGCATAGTCCTACAACCAAATAGAATCTACTCTGGTACCCAGTGCAAAGGTAACCCGAGTAGGGTGTGAGATATAAATCTATGTAGGTCGGGACCACCGTTGACTACCCCAAACCAAATATTTAAAAATAACTTATGACATGTTAAATTATGCATAAATTAAGTAAACAGTACAATGTGACTATATACCCATGTACCTAATTCAGCCCTTAGCTGGTGTCTGAACCTGCATTATACATTTGTCATACATACTCAATATTCATTACATAATCATTCATCGGTTATTAATTATTCCAATATAAAGAGATTACGAAGGTCTTGATATTCGGCCTACGCCCAATATCTCCTTTATAAATCACTCTCCATATATGTCTCTAAAGACTATCTATGTAATCAATGTAAAAAATAATTCCAAGGTTATTCTTTGGATTGGATAACGCATCATAAGTTATTCAATTCAACCATTCATATACTATGTCTGAGCCCGCCCAATAAAATTGGATCAGCCAATTCATAAATAAGTCTGAATCCTTCCTCATAAACAATTCACAAATCATCATGTATCAATAGCCTTTATTAACCATTAACTCCTTTCATGCACGAACAATTGTACCCACAGTCCAATGTAAATTAATGGGTGTAGAACATCATGTCTAGCAACCTCGTGAGCATTTGGAGCATCATTCTTTGTCTCACAATCCATGGGTACTTGGAGCATCAGTCCCTAGCACATAAAAAAAATATTTTCTTTCAAGCTGGGTGTAGAACGCCTTGTCTAGCACCCCGTCAGTATTTGGAGCTTCATTCCTTGTCTCCCAACACATTTATCAATCATACATATATATTTATCATTGGTGTAGAACACCATGTCTATCACCCCGTAAGTATTTGGAGCTTCAGTCCTTGTCTCACAATCCATTTATCAATCATACATATATATTTATCGTTTGTGTAGAACACCATGTCTAACACCCCAAAACCATCAATTATTTAATTCATAAATTAATTAATCCAATCCATTAATTATTTCAACAACTAATTAACATCATAAATCACCAGTCAAAAGTTATCCCCTAATTAACCATTCAACATCTCAATAATAAATAAATAATTAACAATTAATTGTTCTTAAAACCCCAAATAAATAATTAACTCAACATTTAATTATCCAAATTCGTTCACCACTCTGAACCCGTCCCCTCAAACAGTGATTCGTCCAGGACATTAACAATTTACATGAACATTATAATCATCACAAAACATGCTGAACAAGAACATATATTTAGCAACCATCCCACGCATCATATCATAATATAGAACAACTCCTTCCAAGAAAACATAATGCATGGAAATCCTACAAGTATAAAAAAGTACCCTAGGCCAACAGTCATAACAAAAAATAAATTCACAATAATAATTTAATGCATGCAAATTAATTAATTAAAAAATTAATTAATTAAATATTATCTCGTAAAACAATCATTAATTAATTAACGATTTAACATTTAACATGTAATAATTAATCCAACCATTAATTATCACCAATTTCCAATTTATAATTTTGAACATGACAAATATTCAATATTCCCAATCATCATTAAAAGCCACACATTTTATTCCAACACATGACTTGATAATTAATTCTTCAATTAATTACCCTATTATACATTCTGCACATTCACATCATTTAACTGTTTAATCATATCACTTTAACCAAATTCAAAAAAGATGCTAAAAAACAACACAGTTAAAGCCCTCATTTATCTCACGTGGGAGACATCATTTAATAACTTCAAAAGTGTCATGCATCAACTTATCATAATCAAGGAAATTTATGTTATCAATTTATTTAAAGAAGCTATATTTCTGATAATAAGGTGTTAAGGATTTGAGACCCTACCTCGGGGTGGCACCATTTTAAATCCGAAGCGCTTTAATGTACTTGGAAGTAACCATTCCACAACTCGTCCGTAATCACATGTGTTCACACCTATATATATATATATATATTTATCTGTGCATGTTGTCTACATTGATCAACTAAAATTACATATATTAAACCAGTAACAAGAATCAAGGTTGTAATGAATAACGCATCTCTAACTTGGTACAAGGAACTCCTAAAAATAGATTTAACAGGCCTTAATAAATCCTGTGCAAAACCAAAACGCGGGTTTAGAAACTAACCTGAACCAATGACGAAAGTAAAATTTGAGACCATCCTTCTCACCCTTGGCAGTAGATGTCGAATTATGGACCAATGGGTCCCGAGTAAACATTCACATATCCTATAAAATAGAGGGACGCAATGTTTGGATTAAACCTGAAACTTTGGGTTTTATATGAGAAAAAAAAGTGAGAGAGAGGAGTCAAATGATCGATGATAATTACCAGTTATATGTAGACAGACTCACCTAGACGAGGAAGAAAATATTTTTGATGATTTAGATGGTATTCGTCGTGTGCCAAGTGGAGTCTGGGAGATGTGTGATGTGCCTCTAGGTGTTTCCCAGAGGGGGGTTGCACCACAGAGGTCGCGCGCTGTAGGAGCGCCGCCCGGGTGTCGCGCTGCTGTAGGGATGGTCACTAGGGGGTTTGCGTGCCTCTTGGTCTCACCGCGGGAAGGAGGTCACACTGAAGAGGGAGATCGAAAGAGGGATGAAGGGGCCGCGTCATGGTGTGCACTGGTGCGTGTGTGTGGAACCGTGTGCGTAGGGAGGAAGAAGTGGGGAATAATGTTGACTCAGGACCCATTGGTTTGTAATACGACATCCGCCGCCAAGGGAAAGGTGGATGGTCTGGAATTGTCTTTTCGTCGTTGCTTCGGGTTAGTTTCTAAACCCATGGTTTGGTTTTGCACCAGTAATATTAAGGCCTGTGAATTTTTTTTATGAGTTCCAGGTACCAAGTTAGAGGTGCGTTGTTCATTACAACTTTGATTCTACTTACTGGTTTAATATATGTAATTTTCATTTATAAATGTAGACAACACGCATATATATATATATATAACGGTGTACACACGTGTGATTACGGACGAGTTGTGGAATGGTTACTGGAAAGTACATTAAAGAGATTCAGATTTATAATGGCGCCACTCTGAGGTAGGTTCTCAAATCCTTAACACTTTATTTTAAGAATTATAGCATCATTAAATAAATTGAGAATGTATGTTTCCATGATTATGATATGTCAATGCATGACACATTTGAATTTATTAAATGATGTCGCCCACATTAGATAAATGAGGGCTTGAACTGTGTTGTTTTTATGCATGTTTTTTTAATTTGGTTAAAGTGATATTATTAAACAGTTAAATGAATTGAATGGGTAGAATGTATAATAGGGTAATTAACTGTAGAATTAATTATCAAGTCATGATATGGAATAAAATGTTCGGCTTTTAATAATGATTGGGAATATTGAATATTTGACATGTTCAAAAGTATCAATAGGAAATTTGTAATAATTAATGGATGTATTAATTATTAAATGTTAAATGTTAAATGGTTAATTAATTTATGATTAGTTTAAGAGATGATATTTAATTAATAAATTTCTGAATTAATTAATTTTCAAGAAGTAAATTAAGATTGTGAATTGATTGTTTGTTATGAATTTTGGACAAGGGTAATTTTTGATACTTGTTAGATTTCCATACATTAAGTTTTCTTGGATGGAATTGTTCTATATTATGAGATGATTCATGAGATGGTTGCTAAATATATGGTCTTTTTCAGCATGTTTTGTGATGATTATGATGTGCATGTAAATTTTTAATGTCCTAGACGAATCACTGTTTGAGTGGATGGATTCAGACTTGTTAACGAATTTGGATAATTAAATGTTGAGTTAATGATTTATTTGGCTTGATAAGAACAATTAATTGTTAATTTGTTTTTTAATATTTGGATGTTGAATGGTAAATTTGGGGTTGAATATTGATGGTATATTTATGTTGTTATTTAGTTGATGAATTATTTAACAGATTGGATTAATTAATTTAAGAATTAATTTATTGACGATTTTTCGGTGTTAGGCATGGGGTTCTACACCAACGATAATTATATATCTATGATTGATAAATGGGAAGTGAGACAAGGACTGAAGCTCCCAAGACTCATAGGGTGATAGACATGGTGTTCTACAACAATGATAAATATATATGTACAATTGATAAGTGGGTTGTGAGCCAAGGACTGAAGTTCTGAATACTCATGGGGTACTAGACATGGGTTTCTACACACAGCTTGCAAGAAAATATTTTTTTATTTGTCAGGGACTGATGCTCCAAATACGCATGGGTTGTGAGACAAGGACTGATGCTCCAAATACTCACGAGGATTCTAGACATGATGTTCTACACCCATTAATTAACATTGGACTATGGGTCCAATTGTTCGTGCATGAAATGAGTTAATGGATACTGAAGGCTGTTGAGACATGATGATTTGTGAATTGTTTATGTGGAAGGTTTTAGAACTATTTATGAATTAGGTGAACCACTTTTAGTGGGCGTGCTCATACATAGTATATGAACGGTTTAATTTAATAACTTATGACGCGTTATCCAAGACAAAGCACAAGCATGAAATTAGTCTTTACATTGAATACAAAGATGGTCTTTGGAGACATCTGTGGTGAGTGATTTATATGAGAGAAGTTGGGCGTAGGATGAATCTCAAGACCATCATAATTTATTAATATTGGAATAATTAATAACTGATGAATGATTATGTAATGAATATTGAGTATGTATGAAAAATGTAAAATGCAGGCTTAGACACCAGTAGAGGGTTGAAGCAGGTACATGGGTATATAGTTACATTGTACTGTTTACTTAGTATATGAATTCTTTCACATGTTATATGTTATTTATTAAATGTCTGGTTTGGGGTAGACACTGGTGGTCCCGGCCTAATGAGATTTATATCTCACACCCTACTCAGGCTGCCATTGCACTGGGTACCCGAGTATTTTCTATTTGGTTGCAGGACTATGTTGTTTTCATTTACCTAGGTGTTTGGATCACTGGACCGAGCGGAGGCTCATGATGCTCGAGGAGATCGCCCATGGGGCTTTGATTCATTATTTATTTATTTATGCATTGAAATGTAAAGCATTCTATTTTGTTCATTGTATTCTACATTTTTATCATTAGTATGTCATGCATGCATCTGTTGTATACTTTGGCATTGACTATTTGTTTTGTAAAAGATTTATAAAATATACATTCCACTGCTTATTCATTTATTATACCGTTTCCACTATTGATTTCCTTTTCCTATTTTTTAACACTAAAATTATTGTATAGTCTACCCACTGACTATTCTTAGACCCTCGCTGCTAGTCGGCAGCCTCTGGCATATGGGGAGGCATGCTTGAGGTCATGTGATGACCGGTCCGGCCTCCGGTTTAGGGGTGATCCGGGTCGGGACGTTACAAAGTGGTATTAGAGGTTTAGGTTTTATTTATTTTCCTTTGTCTTTCTGTTTTGGGGTTTGTAGATAGGAGAATAGGAATGTGTCAATGCTTGGGATAAAAGCCCCTCATTGGACTGATCAACTCATTTACAAGAAATGACCGAGTGGCCAGGGATGGGAATTGTTGTCTGTCTTATTAGAGGTTACAGTTGATATGATATCACCTTGAGTGATTGGTGTATTTTCGGCTGTTTATTGATTTTGATAAAATTAAAAAATAATTGTATTGGACTCATATGGCAAAGAAGTTTCGTACAGACATCAGCTAAGTCACATAGAGATTCACATGTCATGCATATAAGATACCATGTAGTTTCATTAGTATGATGCCTACTAATTTGGATTGTTTTCCTTGGATGCAATGCCATGTTTTGATATTCTTTAGTATGCCTCTCTAGATAGCTTGTTCCAGTAATAGATTTAACATGATTGAGTGATTATATTTCATATTGTTTCAGTTATTAGCATGTTTTGTTGTTGTTCCATGCATCTGTGTTATAACATGTTGTTATGTTACTATGTATGCTATCATGTTAGAGATGTTTTAGATATTTGAAAGGGGTGATAAAGATAAAATGTTAAATAAATGTTGGTTGTGATAAATGGGAGCCAAATTCCAGTGATAAGGTGTATGGGCACCTTATCGATTGGTAGATGTCCACTAATGTGTTTGAACCTTATACGACCATAATATGTTTGAAAATGGTTACAAATGTAGAACTCCTGAGTTTTGATTATAATTAACTATTGTTGGGTTTCTTTTGGAAGAACCCAGATTGAATAAATGAGAACTTTGGAAGTCTCCTTTTCTGTAAAAGGAATTTAGATACTAAAAAGCCTTTTTAGATTTGAATAACGTTGAATTATGATTAAAGAGGATGTTTGTGAAAACATGCCTATTTTTTCCGTAGGTTTTTGTTTTTAAAACCAAGTTACTTCTTGTGAGTATGTACTTGAATGTATGCTGAAATTCATTCAAATGTTAAAACAATGAAATAACTAATAAAAATTCCTAAATCAAAAAGGGGGTTTTGAACCTTGTTATTTATGTTTTTCCTGACCAAGAGAGAGGGTCAATGTTCATGGTTCCTAAGGGGCTAACCGATGGTAGGTAGTATCCATATAATGTTATAGGCTATTAAAGTAAGTTCGTCCCACAACTCGGGAGGACATCATGTGACTCGGTTTTTTTGGCATGCTGATAGGTTTATGTTAAAGATTTTTATGATCAATTTTGGACGTGGTGAACAAGGTTTGAGGAATTTCACACACATGAATTAATGTATTAAAAAAACATGCGCTGGTGAGTAGCTAATATTTTATTGAGACCTTAAGGAAAATCCTAAGGTGGGTATTGTTGCATCATTTTTTGATAAACGTGTCAACAAGTGATGTCGAGATTTTAGAATGGAGTTGTCCCATAATATTTTGACTGATCTTCTTAGATGACATTGGTAGGTCGGTTGATTTTTTATTGGTTCCTCAAGGCTTCTCAGGGATGAGAAGTATTTTAGGTGGGATTATTGTAAAGTCCCGTGTTTTGGAATCAGATTAAAATACAAATGTTTTCGATTTTTTTCGATTTATCAACGATTCATTTTTTTAAACCTAGCTCTAGAATATTATTCTAAGTGTTGAAACACCTAATGTTGTCATTTCTGGAATTGATTAATTACCCAATAAATTTTAGTGGGTGTCCCGATGAGTCTCGGGTGCACCATATCCATAAAAATCCCCTTTAATGGATCTGTATGGGCATTGCATGGTTGTGGTCCAACCTTTTCAGTTTATCTCATTTAATAAATTATTATTTTTTTCAATTAAATATGATTATTGGAGTTTTGGATTAATTAAAATAAATTTTTAATAATAATAATAATAATGAAGATATTATTTGTATTATTGTGGTTGTTAAATTTATTGAATGTTAAAGAATTAATTAAATGGCAGTTGAAGGTATTTAATTGGATTTTGAGTTTATCAAAGAACCATTTTATTTAAATGAAGAGTTTTAGAATTATTAAAGGACAATTTTTATTAAATAGAGGAATGTGATAATGATATTAATTTCATTGTTATTATTACGGAGTCATAAATTATTTTGATACTTTGAGATTTTAATTTCATGTTAAATCAGTGTATCATTTATGAGAATAAAATGTGACTTTTGAGTTTCTCAAAGAAACTTTTAATTAAATGATGGGTTTTGGGTTTGAGTTAATATCATATTAATGATATTGTAATAAATTAAGGGTTTGGGGTTTTAAATAAATGAGAGTTTAAATAATAATAATAACGATGTTATTATTATTTTTGTGGTTACATAGTTAAATAAATGTTAAAAGAATTTAATGATCAATATGGAGTTTTACAATTAATTACGAAACATTTAATACACGAATAATAAATGAAGGTTAAAAACAAATTGGATAATTAATGTGTATTTAAATGGGGAGGTTGGACATCATTAAAATGGGCGTTTTATAATTTCTTTTAATACAATTTAATTATGAGGTTTGTCAATGTTCTCTTTTTATTTAATGGGGTGTAATATTTAGGTAAATTTAATGAGGTTGTTGGGGATCTCAAGGAAACGCTTAATTAAATTAGTAGTTTTGAATTTAATGAAGGAGTGTGGTTTTTAATAAAGTTGTTGGGTTATATCAAAGGTTTGAGTAATAATAATTATATTTTTATTATTATGGTTTTACGAGTTTCATAATTATTGATCATTATGGGTATTATTATTATATATAATAATAATAAAGAATTGGGGTGTTTTGGTTGGAATTTTAAAATATGACGGTTTTAATAATAATAATGATTATGATTTAACTATTATTATTATTATTTTTTTAATTAATTAAAATCAAGGAAAAACGAATTTTATTAATTATGGGAAAGGATTTATTTCTTTTTACTTTGAAGTCATATACATTTTAATTTAATTGATGAGTAAAGGGGAGTTTGATTTTCTCAAATGAAACGTTTCCTTTAAGAAGGATTAATTGGGGAGTTTTTTTAATTTTTAGATAAGTGTTTAATGTGTATAATAATAATAATAAAATGAGTATTATTATTATATTTTATTATTATTTTTATCGCATTAGTGGTAGTATTATTATTGGGTTTTAAAAGTTTAATAATAAATATTATTAATGGAAATTAATTTAGGGATTTTAAAAAGAAAATAAAGTGAATCGAATTCCCCTCTTCTACCTCCCTACACGCAAGGCGCAACACGCATGCAGTAGCACACCCCATGACCCGGACCCTTCCTCCCACCTTCGAGCTCCCTCCTCAGTGTCAGATCCTTCCTATGGTGTGACCAAGAGGCACGTGAAACCCTGAGAAACCCTCCCTACAGTAGCACGACACCCGGGTGGAGCACCTGAAGCGCACGACCTCCGTGGCGTAACCCCCCTCCGGGGAACACATAGATGTGCACCACCCCTCTCCCGTACTCCACTTTGCGCGAGACTATTCCCCTATAACTCTTCACGAATCATGTTCACCTCTTCACGTTGAGTCTATCTACCTATAATTGGTAATTCACATCGATCATTTGACTCCTCTCTCTCACCTTGTTTTCTCATCTTAAACCCAAAGGTTCGATTTTAATCCAATCATTGCCTCCCTATCTTTTTTTAGGATATACGAATGTTGACTCGGGACCCATTGGTCCATAATCTGACATTCACCGCCAAGGACGAGGAGAATGGTCTCGAATTGTATTATCCCCATTGGTTTGGGTTAGTTTCTAAACCCGCAGTTTGGTTTTTCACCATTAATATTAAGGCATGTTATATTATTTTTGGAGTTCCTTGTACCATGTTAGAGGTGAGTTGTTCATTACAACATTGTTTCTGTTTACTGGTTTAATATATGTAATTTTCATTGATCAATGTAGACAACACACACACACACACACACACACACATATATATATATATATAAAGGTGTGCACACATGCGATTACGGAAGAATTTTGGATGGGTTACTGCCAAGTACATTAAAGAAATTCATATTTAAAATGGTTCCACCCAGAGGTAGGGTCTCAAATCATTAACAGTTTGTTTTAAGAATTATAGCTTCATTAAATAAATGGAGAATGTAAGTATCCGTGATTATGATATGTCGATTCATGACACTTTTTGAATTTATTAAATGATGCAGCTCACGTGAGATAAATGAGGGCATGAACTTTGTTGTTTTTAAGCGTGTTTTTTTAATTTGGTTAAAGTGATAAGATTAAACAGTTAAATGATGTTAATGGAGAGAATGTATAATTGATTAATTAATTGTATAATTAATTATCAAGTCATGAGTTGGAATAAAATGTGGGGCTTTTAATTATTATTAGTAATATTTAATATTTGACATTTTGAAAAAGTATAATTTGGAAATTGGTAATAATTAATGGATGGATTAATTATTACATGTTAAATGTTAAATGGTTAATTAATTTATGATTGGTTTAAGAGATAATTTTTAATTAAACAATATTTGAATTAATTAATTTTCATGCATTAAATTATGATTGTGAATTGATTTTCTGTTACAAATGTTGGCGAAGGGTACTTTTTGATACTTGTTAGATTTCCATTCATTAAGTTGTCTTGGATGGAGTTGTTCTATATTATGAGATGATGTGTGAGATGGTTGCTAAATATATGGGCTTGTTCAGCATGTTTTGTGATGATTATGATATGCATGTAAATTGTAAAAGTCCTGGATGAATCATTGTTTGAGTGGATCAGTTTAGACATGTTAATGAATTTGGATAATTAAATATTGATTTAATGATTTATTTGGATTGCTATGAAAAATTAATTGTTAATTGATTATTTATTATTGGGATGTTGAATGGTTAATTAAGGGTTGACTTTTGACTGGAAATTTATGTTAATTTGTAGTTGAATTAATTAACAGATTGGATTAATTAATTTATGAATTAATTAATGGATGGTTTTGGGCTATTAGACATGGAGTTCTACACCAACGATAAATATATATATAGGATTGGTAAATGGATTGTGAGACAATGACTGAATCTCCATATACTAACATGGTGATAGACATGGGGTTCTACACCAATGATAAATATATATGTATGACTGATAAATGGGTTGTGAAACAAGGACTGAAGCTCAAAATACTCACGGGGTGCTAGACATGGCGTTCTACACCCAGCTTGCAAGAAAATATTTGTATATGGGTCAGGGACTGATGCTCCAATACCCATGGGTTGTGAGACAAATACTGATGCTCAAAATACTCACAAGGATGCTAGAAATGATGTTCTACACCCAGTAATTAACATTGGACTGTGGGTCCAATTGTTCGTGCAGGAAATGAGTTAATGGATAATGAAGGCTGTTGAGGCATGATGATTTGTGAATTGATTACGAGGAAGGTTTCAGACATATATTTGAATTGGGTGAACCAATTTTAGTGGGCGGGCTCAGACATAGTATATGAAAGGTGGAATTGAATAACTTATGACGCATTAGAGATGCCAATGCACAATCTTGGAATTAGTCATTACTTTGATTACATAGATTGTCTTTAGAGACATCTATGGTGAGTGATTTATATGAGAGATGTTGGGCGTAGGCTAAATCTCAAGACATTCATAATTTATTAATATTGTAATAATTAACAATCGATTAATGATTATGTAATGAATACTGATTATGTATGATAAATGTATAATCCATGTTCAGACACCAGCTGAGGGCTAAAGAAGGTATATGGGTATATAGTTACATTGTACTATTTACATAATTTAAGCATTCTTACACATGTTATAAGTTATTTATTAAATGTCTAGTTTGGGGTGGACGCCGGTTGTCCCGACCTACTAAGATTTATATCTCACACCCTACTCGGGCCTCCATTGCACTGGGTACCTGAGTAGATTCTATTTGGTTGCAAGACAATGTTATTTTCATTTACTTGGGATTTAGGAGAATAGGACCGAGTAGAGGCTCGGGATGCTTGAGGAGATCGCCCGTGGGGCTTTGAGTCATTATTTATTAATTTATGCATTGATATGTAAAGCATGCTGTTTTGTTCATTGTTTTCTACTTTTTGATCACTAGCATGTCATTAATGCATCTGTTATATACATTGGCGTTGGCAATTTATTTTATACAAGATTTATAAAATATATTTTCCGCTTCTTATTAATTTATTATATCGTTTTCACTATTTATTGCTTTCGTCTATTTTTGAACACTAAAATGAGGGTATTGACTTCCCACTGACTATCCATAGACCCTTGTTGCTAGTCGGTAGCCTCCGACATTCAGGGAGGCGTGCTTGAGGTCATGTGGTGAGCAGTCCAGCCTCTAGTTTAGTGGTGAGCCGGGTCAGGACGTTACAGAATTTATAAGAGAGTGGAGGGGCACACATTAAATCACTTAAAATATTAAATTAATATAAATTAATTATCAATTCCAAATAGAAACAAAATAATTAATTTCAAATATACGATTATTATGGGTATAAATATCCTCATATAATAAAAATTAAACATGTTATGAATATTTTTTTACCCTTATCTTTAGTTTTATCCCCTTATTGGCTTCTTTTACACTTACCGTGTCAATAAGGATATTTACAATTTGGGGGTCAGGTTAACTAATAGAAATTAAAAAAATCATGTAAATAGCCAAAATTTGATATTATCAACCATGTAAAAAATATATTGGTAGAGTCTAACATTTTTATTAATTTTATAACATTTAAAAAATATTAATTATTATAATATATACGTAATACCAATTTGTTGAACTATTCATATGTTTGACTTTAATAATATTAATAAAATAATAATAATTTTAAAAAATTATTTTAAAACAACCCAAAAAAATCATGGGAATCTATATATTTCTTAGTTAAATTACAATTTTCAACATCATTTATTTAATTTTTACATTACTTAAGTAATTACTACATTACTGTTGTGCAAAAATTAATGAAACTATTTATTCACAAAAAATTAAAGATTAATTATCATGATGAAGATAAATATTTTATATTTAATTTTATTATTAATAAACAGACACATTCGCAAGTTAATCATTTTCTAAAAATATATTAATTTTTAAAAATAAGAGTGTCACATTTTTGACATTTTTTCGAATAAAAAATTATAAATGTTACAATCACAACTAAATGAAAACTAGTGGCTATATAAATGAATAATAGTTGATTAGGGATGGAAATTACTTATAAAATATTATTAATAATATTTTAGGGTCATTTTATACTCCTTATAAGTATATATTTTTACTTTAATTACATGATTTACACATTGATGTTGAACAAAATTACGAAGGTCATTATTCATATTATATATAAATAAAAGTGGCCTATGTAATAAATTTGAACCCAAAAATTTAAAATTATGGATTCTTTTTTTCAAAATTCAACCACATAAGATTCATAATGGAATGTAAAATTTTATCAGAAAAAAGAAACTAAAATGTTTTGTAAGAAAATGTTCTTTTGAGTATAAAATATTTTTATACTAAATTCAAGTATAAAATTTATTTCAAAAACCATAATTGGATTATATTAAACCCAAAAAAACTAGCTATATTTTATAAATAATTCAATAAATAAGTTTACATTTAAAATAAAATATAAATTTTAATAAAAACACATATTATTCACTATTTGATAAAAATCAATAATTTCAGAACATTCTCCAAAAATCATATTAAGATAATGTACACATGATAATTCTAAAATGCAATTTATTTTTTAAAATAAATTCTCCAATTTTCCTATAAATAAATTTAAAAAATGAAAAAAAATAAAGAAAATTCATTTTTGATGAAAACTTATTTTTCAAGAATAAATTGAATTTAAAAAAATTTAAATGTATTTTTATTCATTTACTAAATAAAATTATATTTAGTAGTTCATTTGTATTTATTTCAAAAAATAGTTATTAATATTAATACCTTCCAATTTAATGGCTATGATATATTATTCATATTAAAATAATAATATTTCATTGATCATGTATGATCATTATTTCATATATTATATAAAACTCAAGAGATACTTTATTCTTAAAATATCTAGATGTTATAGTTTGTAACTAAAGTAAGACACATAATAAAATCATTGGGTGTTACCTTCAAGAAACCTTAAATAAATTACAGCCTCACAATTTTAATTTCTCCCACTAACAAAAATACATGAGGGTATTCAAAATAAAGTCACCAACCTTAATAAAAAAATATCAAATAAATCATAATGTTTCATAAATAGAAAATAGAAAATCCCAAGCATTTCATCTGATATTTTCAAAAGTGGTTTACAATTGGTCTCTCTTAATATGCACAAATGGATGATTTTGTTAACACCTAATAAAATTTTTCGTGGGTTTTTTGTACAAAGTGAGTCAGATCTAAATACTATATCAACTTGTAGTATCTAGATAGGTATTTCATTAATAAGAAAATATACACTCTTTAATTTCCAAAAATTTTATTTTTTATTATATATTTACATTAATCATTACAGTTTCCAAAAGAAATATCTTCATCTTAATTCCAAATAATAGTTAAATATTAAATTATTAATATTTTTACTTCGACATTCCATATCCAAAATTTATGGGAACATATGCCCTCATAAATAAAATTACACTTTAATACATAAGAAACATGGAATCACATATAAATCAGTATATAACTTAATCAAATAAAATAAAAAATTATATTAATATGTTTCCAAAAAAATTAAATTCATATATCATAAAATTTATTTTCTTCCCCCACGCTATTCTATTCTCCTCAATTTTTATTCCCAAAACCAATTAATTCATTTTCCAATTTACTATAATGACACTAACATAAAATAATATCAACCATAAAGGTTATTTACACCTCAATTATGTATTTTTTCTAAAAGAAAAATTAAAATCTCTATAATATCATTAAGAACCATAAAATACAATCTAATTAGACCTCAAAAGTGGTATATATTCCTTTAAGATTATGAGAAACCATAAACATATTTACCCATAATGGAATACGTGAATCATAATTTATCCTCATATAAGAATATCCTAAAATATATAGTTATCTAAACCCTACATAGATAACTACTAAGACACCCCAAACCTGCACTCATGGAGCTACTGTTAAAACAATATTCTTTATAAAGATTTATTGATACTCAATGATGTTTCCTCAACATAACGATACATTATTAAAAAATCAATAAAAAATAATTTCTCACTTATATTCCAAATACCATTTAGGTTCAGAGTTTTAAAGACTTCATAAAATACATTTAGCTAATAAAACTCATACATTTCCAGTCAAATTGATTTATTTTTGAATAAAATAAGTATTCTATATTTTACAATAATTCTTAATAATATCTTTTTAAATTTATTCATACTTAATAACCTTATAGACACATCATAATTAATACTCTTCTTCAAAAACCATGGAAAATTAAATATTATAATGGTGAAGTAAAATACTCGATGATGGGTAATGTTATCATAGAATAAAATGTGAATGAATAATATAAATGAGATAAATAATAAACAAAAAATTATATATATGAGAAAATATTAGAATATAATATATCAATGATTTAAATAACAATGTAAATAATCAGCTATACAAAAATACCCAATATCATAATTATTTATTAAATAATTATTGACATGATAAACATACCATCGTGTATTTATTGGAAGGAATAACACATAAACAGGTAAGGAATACACCAAACACCATAGCTAGATTGTTTAATGAGAAGTAAAAATTCCTTACATTTACATACAATTCATGGCCTACCCATCACTAATTATGTCTTATTATGTCATAAATTTTACTAATGAATAAAAAATCCTCACAAAAATAACATAAATTAGTAATGAATAATCATCATCATTAAAATAATAAGTAAAAGTAATTTAAGTATTCTCATAATCATTAAAAAATATATCTTTCATTGTAACAAACCATCTAACATGCAAAATATTTAGCAATGGGTATATGAATATGTAAATATTATAAGACACAATATCAAAATAATTGACGTGATGTATTATATATCCATTTAATTAATAAATATGGATGCGATGTAGAAAAATATATTCAATGGAGAGATGATGAGTTATAGTCAAAATTATACATACGAACAAGGTGAGGTTTGAACTATATTTTAATAAGAAATCATATAGTGTAATAAAGAAACATAACTACAAAAAATAAACATTTTAATATTTATGTTTGAAAATGATATTGAACTTATAAATATAATTTTAATAAAAAACTCATAACCTGGTGGAAAAAAATTATATATATGTTAAACAATTCCATTAAAAAGGAATAAAGGAAAACAATTAGAACTTTAATTTTAAAATAATTCCAAATATATAAAACATTAAAATAAATAATGTTAAAAATAATAAATATAGATTGAAAGATAATGATATAGAAAAATGGAATGAAATTACAATATTATTTCATATAAACTTTATCCTTTGATTTTAAAATGAAAAATTCACAAATAATAGGGAATAAAATTTACATTACAAAAAAATAAAAACAAATAAAGGATGATTTTAAAATAATAAAAGTTAAAAAATCATGAAAATGATCCAATACTGTAAATGATAAAAAAATATTTTTTTAAAATTTTTTATAAACAAAATATAAATTAAAAATATTAAGAATATACCTTTTTAATATTAATAATTATTGTAAATTATCGTTTAAAATGACCATAAAAATAATTGATGTCTAGAGGAGAAAATTTATGAAATATTATTATGAATATGGGATGGGAGGAGAATGATTCCCAACATATAACAAAAGACAAGATTATTACTACTACATGAGACCTTTTGGTTGAAATGGGAACCAAATGGAAGTGAAATGATAAAAGTTATATAAAATTCAGTAATAAAGAAATCGGTTAGAAATAAATTATTTCATAAGTAAAATGGACATATAATAAGCGGAGGGTGGTACATAGATATTTACAATCATGAAATCATTGTGAGAATGGAAAAAAGCATCCCTTATTGATTTTATAACAATTAATTCAAAGGCCTAATAAATATAGAACATAAAATTCAACATTTAATAGCAATAATAAAATGATAATAATGATATGTTAATGAGGAATTATTTTCACTATAAAAAATAAAATGGTTCTA
This sequence comes from Viscum album, assembly GCA_963277665.1. Classification (NCBI taxonomy): domain Eukaryota; kingdom Viridiplantae; phylum Streptophyta; class Magnoliopsida; order Santalales; family Viscaceae; genus Viscum; species Viscum album. The sequence goes on from OY728151.1 coordinate 1,532,950,325, forward strand.
GAATACAAATAATGTCTAAAAGAAGGGAATTTGTGGTGAATCCCCCTTACGACTTTTTCATTATATGAATAAAATTAACATGAATGTGGGATAACGATATTAAATTTAAAATATAGTAAAATAAAAGAGTTTTTCTTATAAATCATTTTAATAGTGAATTAATAAAACCATATAAATGAAACATGATGAAAAATTAGAGACATGTCTATAAGAATTGAAATTGAGAAAAAAAAGAACCCTTACCATAGGTCCCTTTTTATTTGGTTAATTTTTCACCTCTTATATAATAAACTTATCATTATTAAAATATTAACATATAAATGAATTATATTCCTATTTTTATTATTAATCATTTAAAATAATTGATATATATTTATTACTATTTTTTATACAACGAATGAATTGAGATATTTTCTCTTTTAAATTTTATCATTTTTTCCAACTTCATGAATTTTGTTATTTTTAATTTTGTTAAATTATTTATATAAGGATTTTATTCATTAAAATAAATTTATTTTTCATATTTTATACTCAACATCCATATTGGCAGTGGTATGAAAATTATTTAAATCATCCTTATATAACGATTGTACAATTTATTATTAGAACTTGTTAAAGGATAGATGAGAGGTAAATAGAGAGTAATCAATAAATTGATTAAAATGATTATAACAATGTCATAATAACATTAGTATGTCGTATAAATATGTATGAAGTATTTTATAAAGGAACAAAAAAACATTTTTATTGGGGAAGTATAAAGAAGAAGAGAGAGAAAACAATGGGAGAGAATCTGGGTAACGTCTTCATGCAAAATGTAATCCTTTAGTAAAGACATTATGGTATTGGGTTGGGGGAATTTATAATATCCATAAGGGTAATATTATTCTTTTAATATGGAAAATTATTAGATTATTAGATTTGATAAGTGGATTGGAATTTAATTTCTAATGGAATAGAGGGGGGACATATACTTGAATAGCATATTTTTTGGATAAAATGATTACTATGTAATTATGTATGGAAATCAACATTGATGAAAAATAATTCCCATGAAATTTTTTAGTTTATTTTAAATTAAATTATTTTTATTTCCCATTCCAACTAATCCAAAACTGAATGAAATCTTAGAAATACATATTTAAAGGTAAAGAATCAATAATAGTTTTTATTAGAATAAAATATAACTTAGACACCAAAAATTGAAGATATTGTTTTTAAATGAATTATTTCACTCTTTAAATACATATTTGGTTGATAAAAGGATTTATAAATTTCGATCTCATTATTATATCATTATTATATCATAAATGAAATGATATTTATAAGAACATTATTTTTATTACTATTGAATGAAAATCAACCTACTTATAAAAATCTCAAAAAAAATATTCATATTAATAAATTATAATTAAAAAATTATTACTTTTTTAAAATAAAATATTAATATTTTATAACATTCACTATTAATTTAAAAAAATATATTTTAATAAAAAATCAATAAATAAATTTAAATTTTAATCATTACTGGTTGTTAATATTATTTTATATCAATGACTAATTAAAAGTGTGTCAATATTTCAACATCTTCATTAAAATATTTAACTATAATAAACCTTTAAATCTGTCTTATTTAATTTATTATGATAAAATTATATAAGAAATACAGTTCTTTGAAAAACGGGTATTTAAAATTTAATGCTTTTAACCACATCTCGATATAATTTTTATTTATCTTATAACCATTATATATCATTATTTACTTGGTATTAGAATGAAAAAATTTACTCTTTAAAATAATAATAGTAATATATAAATAATTTAAATAAATTATTTTTGGTATCATCTTATTTACTTTATGTTTTTCCCTTCATTTCATTTTCTTACTGACACTGCACATTTTAATCTCATGATATATTTATTTTTGTCTTCTATTGAAATATATAATATGGTTCATTTAATTTAAATGTTTTTTTATTACAAAATATTTTAATTATGTAATTTGTTTAAATGAAAAAAACACTAAAATAATAGGGTGCCATAGAGACATTATCATGAATAAGTAGATCTAGAATAAGGAAATAAAGAGTGATATTGGAAAACATTACTATATCTAATGATAAAAAAACTCTTCATAAAATGAAAAACAAAATTGAATATAAAGTGAAAAATAAGCATGAAATAGTCAAGGTATATCATCTTATAAAGAAATAACGTATGAGAATTATGAGAAGAAAGGGAACATAAAAAAGGATTTTAGAAAAAAAAATTATATTTAAACAACTATATCTTATAGTATATATTATGATAAATAATTTATTAGGAAGATATAAATTTATTACTTACTATCTTTTGTATATATTATTAATGAATCAATGATTCTGGATAATAATTTCACAAAACATTTTAAACAGGGAGAAAAAGGAATATGTTTCCAAAATATTAAATAAGGTATTCAATAATGATGATTAGTATCTTTAGATAATTTGAACATGTTATGTGAATGTTTGAAAAAGGATTGAATACCTATTGGGGTAATAATGGGTGTGACACATATAAACATTATAGGAAAATTTACTCCCCATTTTTTATGGGGATGACTCATGTTTATTCATGAGTTTTATTAAAGGATTTTGGATGAAAACATGTGGTTACATTGTATTTGCTAATGTAGTAAAGGGAATAACATTGTCTCTTACTTTTATTTCAAAAGATAGAAAACTGATCGAAATAAAAAAAAATCTAATTTCAATGTTGTGGAATGATTGTCTACATCAATTTTGTGATAGTGGGAAGAAGGTATTGGCTGTAATGGGAATCCTAAAACATGATCATAAGGAGTATGTAACTTGGGAAGATTCCATCAAAGGGAAATAGTGAAAGGGTCCATTCAATAGAAAAATGAATAACACTAAATAAATAGAAAAAATAGTTATTTTATATAGATATATGTGATATATCTCCAATTTAGTCTCACATAGGGTTCTAGTATTATATTACCATTATATGAAATGTGACATAGATTACGTTGGTGTTCCTTATGAAGTGATGACCTTATGTTTTTATTACCTTCATTTTGTAGAGATCTATATTAGAAATAGGAGTCTTTGATGATTATGTTATTAAAATATGTTAATATAAGGGATTATTAATGTTGATAGTCTTAATGGATTTATTAATTGAAATGATTTGTATATTGATAAGATACTACCTTGAATTCCTTTAAAAATATAGTGTAATAGAGGAAGAATTGAATGCATTGTGAAAGTGTGAGGCTCTTCAAATTAACTATAGTTTTATCCTATTTTTTCGGTTGATGAAATAACTTTTATTGAATACCTCAAAAATATAAGTCCATCTACTATAATAGAGAAATAACATCAAGATAAACGGTAGAATAAAATAACGGTTGATGAGTCCCACCTTATTGTTTTGGGATTTATTACCTATGTCCATGTTAGTTCTAGTATGTACGGAAACTTAAAACACAAGTCTAAGAATTTCTTAAAGGGTCATGGTTATTGAGTGTTGGGGGAATCGGTGTCCCTAGTTATCATACCTCTTTTAAAATATCATAATTTATCATCATAATTCACTTATGTTTCTTATTGTTGAAAATAAATAGATGTGGATAGTTTTTTAATTAGGTTTTCTACATTTTTAGGATTACTATATCCTCTGTGTGTCATGGTTGTTATCCCATATACACTTCTCTAATGTTATTTTCTAAAGGAACATAAGAAAAGGTATATCCTTAAACTAATTATAATTATCACACTAAACTAATAAAAATATGTCATTAATAAATCTTATAGTTTTTTTATGAATAATGGTCACCGATAAATCATTGATCCTCTACATTAACACCCCAAATAATTACACCCATCCACTCCTCTTCAAAATAATATTCAGTGACTATTCTAAAAACATATTAATTCCTAGGAAATCTTATGCCCATTTAATTTCTCATTTTCTAGGTTCTATATTAACTTTAGCATATGAAAATTTCATCTTGAATTTCCATAATCATATATGTTGAACTCCATTAAGAAATGAATATTAAAAATCAGTCTTCTAGATCTTCCATTCCATTTTGATTCTCCTTTTTCTTCAAGTATCCTATAGTCTTGGGTGATACTTTTAAAGAAATATTCAAAAAATCACATGTTATTATATAAAAACCCATGTTTTTATTTTTGTGGATATATTATTATACAAGGGAAAATATTTTTGTACTATGATGTTGATAATAAACCTTGTGGTAGTGGAATAATATTCCCACAATCTTCTATAATATAATTTTTATCAATCATTATCTTATATATAAGTATTCACATGGATTGATAATGATAATATAATCATTAATCATATATCTACAAAATCTATGAGTTTTATTAAGAATATTTTTCATTCTATATGCTAAACAATTTTTCATCATTTCATATGTCCTTGCAAATAATATTATCTTTGAATACATACTCTAACAACAAAAGATTTTCATAAAAATAAATATCAATACCTGGAAATTTTTTTAAGTATATATTTTTAATTAGCCTTTAAAACATAATTTTTCTACTTCTATGTTCTGATTTTCAAGAAACTGTCATCTACCATTATGTTCAATAAGTTATTTGGAGTCTATTAAAACCCACTTGTTTTTTAGTGGATAGTAAAAGACCCTTATGAACAGTAATATGACCCTAATTAATAGTATATTTTATTATTAATTTATTTTATTATGGCTATAATATAATAGCATCCTGGTTGATTTTTCATTGTGATATAGAAGTAGTGACAAAATTAGAAATGATAATTTTTGAATTAAGTATGATCTTATCTAAAAATTAAATTAATAATATTTAGAAAATTATTTTCAAAAAATGGACTTCATTTTTGAAATCTACACGTCTATAAATGGTTAGGGGGAATTTTGGGAATTTTTCTGAAACAGTTGATTTTTCAGTGAATAGTAAAAAAATACAGTTTTCAGTTTCTATGTATTAATGTAATCATTAATGATATAATAATGATGTCATAAAACTAGGAGACTATTGTATAGTTAAATAATATCTGAGGTGTCCCATGTGGCTTATACCATGGTCAAGCCCACGGTTTTGTAAATACCACTGATGAGGTGTCCCTTGAAAATTATTAAAACCCCTCACATTTCATATAAATACCAACTCTTCCCTTCATTTAATTCTTTCTAAATTCTCCATAAACTAATATCTGGCCTCCTTACCATCATAGTAGTCTTCCCAAGGATTCCTCAAGCCCCCAAGGTCACAACATTCATCTTCTAAGGGTAACTCTACAAGCTATGAAAATTCATAATTTCTTTCTTTTTTCCTTTCAAATTCTGTTTTATGTGGTATAACATTCATGTTTCAATACCATGTTCTTAGTTTCTTCTTATTATTTATCTAATATATATTATGATTCATTTATGGATGGTTTTACCTTTTCCCCTCTCTTTTTAATAATTTGTAAAACCAGGTTGCATAGGCGTTAGGCTGCTGAATTTAGGTATGTGATTACACAATTATTCTTTTATTTGGTGTTCGTTCCATATTTGTTCTTCATATATCCTTACCCAAGAGGCATGAAATCTCCATAAATAATTTATATTATATATTTTACCATGTTAATGTAAAATTAATCATCATTATTCTTCTCCTCTCTCACTTATTTAATGAATAAAAACATTTTCTATTTGTGTCGAATTACCGACCTCAGGACGATACGATTTCAATTTCCATTATTTATTTCAAGTATGGTCATGAAACCATTTATATGATTGAAACAGGTTATAATATATGTTTTATGGCTCACCCATTGTTCTGGAATTCTTTTTTTCTTTGGGTTCTAATTTATCAGACAAAATGAGGTTGTTATTATCAAATAACCACTAAAAAGATCTAAATGAACATCATTAATGTTATAACTTATGAATCATACTAATGTAACAATTAAAAATGATAAATGGAATAATTTATGTTACTGGATATATTTAAATACTACTCCATTATAATTTCAGAGTTTCACTTCCAATCGACAAGAATTTCCACCATGAACCAATCATAGAAATCATATAAAGAATTAAACCAAAAAGAGTGCAAGGGGAAAAATACTAACAATTTAGGGTGAAATGATTCTATGAAATGATCATAAAAGTAGATATAGAAATGTATATGTTTCTGTAAAATATTAATATCATTCATTTAACCATTATAAAAAAGGTTTAAACAAATTTGGGATTAAGACAATCCCAAAGTAAGGGAATTGTTAAATCGATTACGATTCTTTGGGTTAACCTTATACTTCATTATTTATGTGATATTTAAATTTTTTGTGTGATGGATTATGATTTGATTATGTATCATTATGTTTATTTACAGTATATATACATACTCCATCAACTCTATAATATCTCTCTTCAATTTTATGATATTTGTAAGGGGCTATTCATTAAAAATCATCTTTTTAAATTCTGTTTTACAAAGTTCAAAAGTAATGTCTTTATGCTATTATTCATTTTGTATGGTTATGTTTTTGTTGATGGGAATTTTTTATGATGAATGGTGGGACCAAATTTCCCACCAATGCATTGGGTATGTGTAAGTTGAAGGTCGGCTGTATGATTACTCCATGTGTAACTGCTATGGTTACACAAAGTAAGGTAGCTGTGAGGGATAAAAATTATAAGGTAACCAAGAATGGTTACAAGATTATGTATGTAATTCTCTATATATACCTTTATGATTAAATTTTTGTTCTCATGTTTTTTGTGGATCTTGTGTAAATATCATGTTACATTAAGTAAGTATATATGGGTGACATGAATGACTTTTGAAAATGCATTCATATGTTACAAGTATTCATGGACTAATGTGATATTTCATTCTTGTCCATTCCATACTAAGATTTTGTGCTCATACCATGTTTTTAAATTACTTTTCATAGGTTAATTGATGTGTAATACAAGGTATGAATCCATGTTAAATGTGGATGAATTTCCAAGGAGTCTTGTTTTACGTGTTAATGTTTTATATTTTAAAAAATGGAAACTGTTTTTATGGTATCCACTCTGTAATAATGTGTAATGTCATGAATGTATTTTCCTAATTCACTAAATCTATAAACTTGAAAATATATTCAATGTAATAGGATGTTTTTTCTTGAATGAATTATTGATTATGTATGTAATAAGGCTTGGTCCTTATAGTTGGTATCAGAGGATTGTTTAGACAACTTTAGGGGATAGGGTGATGTTAATATAATAGCATAAATGATTTTCTATATATGATTAATTTGAAATTTTGTTCATAATGTTTTTCCACATAAGGAACATGGAAGCTAAAGAGAAGATGCACCGACAGAATGACATCCTTCCGAAACTACAGCCTGGAATGGTAGGGATTGGAACTGAGTAGTTTGTGATATTAATGGCTCAACTAACGCATGCAATAAATGGTGGTGGAATCCATGTAAGAGAACCAACAGAGGTACCACAACAGAACAAGACATTAGTGGAACATTTTGTGAGACAACATCCTCCATCATTCAATGGATCTTCTGACCCAGTAGCTGCTGAAGGATGGATCAAAGCCCTTGAAAAGATATTCGATGTTATGGGATGTTCAGACAATCAAAAGGTAAGTCATGCCATTTATTTTTTTGAAGGGGAAGATGATCAGTGGTGTTCAATGGTAAGTAATATCAGGGGTAGAGAGGATTTTGATTCCTCAGAATGGGATGAATATAAAAGTCTTTTACATGAAAAAAATATTTTCATAAGGTAGTGCGGCATAGAATGGAGAAGAAATTCCTTGAATGGAAACAGAAAGAGGAAGACTCAGTTGGTGTGTATGAAGTGAACTTCATCCGACTTGCGAGGTATGTTCAGAATATTATTCTGGATCTTGATTGAAAAATCAACAGCTTTTACTCAGGGTTGAATCCAAGGTATCGAAGGGATTTGGCCTCCAGTGAATTCAAATGTTATGAGAAACATATCTGATGTGCTGAGAGGGTAAGGATGGAATTTTCTGATGATCATGTGCATTTTGGATACAATGAGAAGTAGAGGTACAATTGGTATACAATGGGTAAGAATCAACCAAAGAAATCTCATGGTAAGAAAATAAAATTTTTAGTTTGCAAAAAATTCTGGCACGAAACACCATGGGGAATGTCTTAGCAAAAGTAGGAAGAGTGTTAAATGTGTTATGTTTGGTAATATGGCCCGAGATTGTAATGAAAATGATCCAAAGACTAATCCTAATAAGCAGACTGTAAAGTGTTTTAAATGTGGTGAAATGGGTCATTATGAAAATTCCTTCCCAAAGAAAGACCCAAATGATGCAAAGAAGCCAGACTACAGGAAGAAAGGTATGGTGAGATCCTTTGAGACTACGTCAACAGATGTCGGGCCATCCAAAGAAGTTGTATCAGGTACATTGTTTGTTCACTCATAATTTGCTAACGTTTAGTTTGATATGGGGTCTACACATTACTTCATCTCTGAGAAATTTTCTTGTAAATTGGAAATATAACCTCAACAAATAAGTCATGAACTTGTTGTTAAAACACCAAGGGGAAATGTTATAAAAAAGTTGAATTATAAGAATCTTTCAATTGTGGTTTGTGAATGAAAATACCTTCAAACCGTGCTGTCTTACCCCTAGTCGAGTTTGATGTTATTTTGGGGTTGGACTGGCATTCCCATTATCATGCATTGATTGACTGTAGAGATAAAGAAGTTGTTTTTTAGAAATACTTTGATTTTGTATACAAGAATGAACACATATAATTGATAACATATCTGGAAGCTGAGAAACTATTAAAAGATGTAAATGTATGTTATCCTTCTCATATTGTTGAAAATAAGGGAATTATTGAAATTAATGATGTGCCAGTGATAAATGAATACCTTGATGTTTTACCTGATGAGTTACCCGGTTTCATACCTGATCAAGAAGTCAAATTCACAATTGACTTAGTTCCTGAGGCTAAGAGAATTTCAAAACCTTTATATCGCATGTCTCCAATATATGTTCATTAATTGAAAAATCAGTTGTAGGATTTTCATAACAAATGCATCATTCGTCATAGAACATCACCATGGGGAGCCCCTATTTTGTTAGTTAAAAAGAAAGATGGTTCAGTGAGACTTTTCATTGATTATAGAGCTTTGAAAAGAATCACTGTTAAAAACAAGTTTCCATTGCCTCATATTGATGACCTATTTGATCAGCTCCAGGGAGCTCAGTATTTTTCCAAGATTGACTTGAGATCCATATACCATTAGCTAAAGGTGAAGGAGGATGACATCCTGAAAATATCCTTTCGTACTAGATATGTGTATAATGAATTTATTCTTATGCCGTTTGGATTAACTAATGCACCTACTGTATTCATTAATCTTATGAATAATGTATTTCATGAGTTCTTCGATAATTTTGTGGATGTATTTATTGATGACATTCTGGTATTTTCTAAAAATATAGAGGAGCATGAAAAACATATAAGGGTAATTTATCAAATATTAAATGAAAATAAACTATATGGAAAATTCAGCAAGTGTGATTTTTGGTTGCTACATATTTCTTTTCATTGGAAAATTATAAATAAGGATGGAATAACATTTGATCCTACAAAAATAAAAGTAGATGATAAATGGACAAGACCCACAAATTTTAAAGATAATCGTTGTTTTCTGGGCTTAGCAAGTTATTACTGATGGTTTGTTAAGAACATTGCACGGTTATCTAGCCCAATAACTATGTTAACACAGAAAGGGGTTAATTTTTTTATAGAGGAATGTGATGTTTTTTTCAGAAAAGTATGAAAAGATTGGTGAATCCTAGATTTTTGGCCTCACCTTCCCAAAATGTTGAGTTTATCATCTACAATGATTCTTCTTTGAAGGGACATGGTTGTTTTTTGATGCAGAATGATTAGGTAATTGCCTATGCTTTGAGACAACTTAAACCACATGATCTAAATTATCCCACACATGATTTGGAATTAGTAGCTGTGGTTTTTTTCTTTGAGAACATAAAGACATCATCTATACGGAACCAAATGTCAAAAATATACTGACGAAAAAATTATAATTTGTATATTCACTAAGAAGTAATTAAACCTGATGTAGAAAATGGCTATAACTGATTAAGGATTATGACTTCATGATCAATTACATTCATGGGAAAGCAAACAAAGTGGCAAATGCCTTAGGTCGGAAACATCATGCATCATTAACCATGATATGTTTATAACATGATCCCTTGATTAATGATTTGATGAAATTTGGCTTAGAAGTTCTTAGTGCAGGGAATACCTCTGTTTTGTTCTAGGTTTCAGTGTAGCCTTTTTTGTCAGACAGAATTAAGCAAGTGCAGAAGGGATACTGTGAGCTAAAAAAGGTATAATTGGTTAAAATGGGTAAGTATCCAGAATTTAACCATGATAAAGATTATGTTTTATGATTTGGGAAAAGGTTTTGTGTTCCTTGTGATTCTTAGTTGGGGAATGATTTTTTGTGAAAAGCTCATAGTTATCCATTTTCTGTTCATCATGGTTGTACTAAGATGTACAATGTCCTTCAGAAGTATTATTGGAGTGATGGAATGAAAAGAGATATAGATAATTTTACCATGAAATGATTGATGTGTTTATAGGTGAAAGTAGAGCGACAGTTATCAAAGGGGATGCTTCATCCTTTTCTAGTGCCAGAGTGGAAATAAAAGAATGTACCCATGGACTTTGTGGTGGGACTACCAAGTTCTACTCAATGTTACAATGTGATTTGGGTTATTGTAGATCGGCTAACAAAGTCTTCACATTTTTTTTCTATTTCAGATACTATGTCATTGGATCAGCTTTCTCGATTGAACCTCAAGAAGATTTTCAGGTTACATGGAGATCCTCTTTCCATTGTGTTTGACCGAGATCCCACGTTCACTTCTAACTTTTGGAAGGGACATCAGAAGTCATTGGGCACATCGTTAAATTTTAGTATAGCTTTTCATCATCAATCATATTGAAATTCAGTACAATCTGTTCAAACTTTGAAGGATATGATTCGAGCTTCTTCAATGTATTATCAAAGAACTTGGGATCAACATCTTTCTTTAGTTGAGATTTCTTATAACAACAGTTTTCATTCCAGTATTCAGATTCAACCTTTTGAGGCCTTGTATGGGAAGCAGTGTATGACTCCACCATTTTTGGATGAAGTTGGTGAAATAAAGTTGATGGGGATATAATTAGTAGAAGAAGTGGCTGAAAAATTGAGGATGATCCAGCAGCACATGAGGATAGCTCAGAGCAGGCAGAAAAGTTACGCAGATAACAGAAGGAAAGACTTCTATTTCGAGGTAGGTGTCCATGTTTTCCTTAAAATCTCAACTTGGAAAAGTGTGATGTGTTTCGGTTAGAAAGAAAAGGTAATTCCAAGGTTAATTGGTCCTTTTGAAATATTGGAGAATGTTGGAAAAATTTCATACATCGTTGCTTTTCCATAGAGTTTGATTCAGGTACACAATGTTTTTCAGGTTTTGATGTTGAGAAAGTATGTGCCAGATTCATCACATGTCTTGAGCCCATAAGCAGTTCAGCTAGAATAGAACCTTTCTTATGAAGAGAAAAAAATTTATATTCTTAATCAATGGGAACATGTATTGCGGAATAATTTAATCCACCAATTAATGGTTTTGTGGATAAACCATTTGGTTGATGAAGCCACATGGGAGTCTAGAAATCTAGAATGGAGAAGTACCCTTAGTTGTTTAGTAAGTTAATAAAATTGCGAGGACACAATTTCAGGAATGTGGGGATAATGTAACACCTCGAGTTTCTCTAAAAATAAATAGAAATGCATGGATCTTTGTTTTACTTATATATTTTTAATTATCTTTTAAAACATAAATTTTCCACATCTATGTTATGAATTTCAAAAATCTGTCATGTACAATTGTGTTCAGTAAGTTATTTGGATTCTATTGGAACCACCTTGTTTTTTGGGTGAATAGTAACATACAATTTTGAATAGTAATATAAAATTAATGAATAGTAAATTTTATTATTATTTTATTTTCATAAGGCTTTATGATAATGGAATCTAGATTAATTTTTTATTGTGATATAGAAGTAGTTATAGAATTAGAATTGTTCGTTTTTTGAATTAAGTATGATGTTATTAAAAAATTAAATTATTAATATTTAGAAAATGATTTTCAAAAAATGGAATTCCTTTTTGGATTCTACATGTTGATAAATTTTTCAGGTGAATTTTGGGAATTGTTCTGAAATAGTTGATTTTTCTGCGAATAGTAAAAAATACAGTTTTTATTTATGGTGTATTAATGACATCATTAATGCTATTATAATGATGTATTAAATCTGGTCTACTTTTTTATAGTAAAATAATATGCGAGGTGTCCCATGTGGCTTATACCTTGGGACAATACAATGGGAAAGCCCATGGTTTTGTAAATACCACTCATGAGGTGTCCCTTGAAAATTATTAAAATAATCCCTCACTTTTCCTATAAATACCAACTCTTCCCTTCATTGAATTCATTCCCAATTCTCCCTCAATGGAGATCTGGCCTCTTTACCTTCTTATTAGTCCTCCCAAGGTTTCCTCAAGCCCCCAAGGTCTCAACCCTCACGTTCTAAGGGTTACTCTACAAGGTAAGAAAGTTCTCTATTTTTTTCTTTTTCCATTCAAGTTCTCTTTTATGTGGTATACTTTCATGTTTCCATACCATGTTATTATTTTCTTCATATTCATGATATAATCTATATTATGATTCATTTCTGTATTGGTTACCCTTTTCCCCTCTCACATTAATATTTTCAAAAATAATGTTGCGTAGACGTTAGGCTGCTGCATTTTTGTAAGCGATTTCACATTTATTCATTTATTTGAAGTTCGTTCCCTATTCATTCTTCATTTATCCTTACCCAAGAAGCATGAAATCTCCATAATTCATGAACATTATATATTTTATCAATATTATGGAAAATTACTCATCATTATTCTTCTCCTCTCATAATTATTTAAATAATAAAAACATTTTCCGTTTGTGTCAAATTACCGACATCGTGGACAATATGATTTCGATATTCATTAATTATTTCAAGTCTGGTCATGAAACCATTTATATTGTTGAACCAGTTTATAATATATGTTGTATGAATCTATCGTTGTTTTGAATTATTTTGTACTCATATTTCTAATTTATAATACAAAACGAGTTTGTTATTATAAAATAACCACTAAAATGATCTAAACAAACATCATTAATGTTCTAACTTCTAAATCATTCTCAAGTAAGAATTAAAAATTATTAATGGAATAATTTATGTGAATAGATATATGTAAATACATATCCATTCCAATTCTGGAGTTTCACTTTCAATCGGGATTAATGTTCACCATTAACCAATCATAGAAATCATATAAAAATGTCATCTTAAAACAGTGAAAGGGAAAAAATACTAACAATTATGGGTGAAATGATGTTATGAAATGATCATATATGATTTTATAAAAATGAATGAGTTTCTATAGAATATTAATAACATTCTTTTAACCATTATACAAGAGGTTTAAACAAGTTGGGTGTTAGAAAAACCCAAGGAAAGGGAATTCTTAACCCGATTTCATTCTTTGGGTTAATCTTCTACTTCATTATTTATATGATATTTAAATTGTTTGTGTGATGGGTTCTGTTTAGATTATGTTTTATTATGTGTATATATAGTATATATACATACTCCATCCACACTATAAGGTCTCCCTTCAATTTTTATATATAAGGGGCTTTTCATTAAAAATCTTCTTTTTAAATTATGTTTTATAAATTTCAAATGTAATGTCTTTATGCTATTATTCATGTTCTATGGTAATTTTTTTGGTTCATGGGAATTTTTTATGTTGAAGGGTGGGACATATGTTTCCCTCCAATGCATTGGGTATTAGTAAGTTGGAGGTCGGTCGTATGGTTACTCCAAGTGTAACTGCGATGGTTACACAAAGTAAGGTAGTCGTGATGGTTACAAATTATAAGGTAGCCATGAATGGTTACAAGATTATGTAAGTAATGCCCAAAGATACCTTTATGATTATATTTATGTTCTCATGTTTTGTGTGGATCTTGTGTAAATGTCATGTTACAAAAATTAAGTTTATATTAGGGATATGACTGTCTATTGAAAATGCTTTCATATGTTATTTTTATTCATGGACTAATGCTATATTTCCTTCATTTCCATCCCTTTTTGAGATTTTTTGCTCATACCATGTTTTTAAATTTTTTCTCACATGTTAATGGATTTTTAATAGAAGGTAGGATGCCATGTTAAATGTTGAATAATTGTCATGGAGTCTTGGTTTATGTTTTAATGTTTTATATTTTGAAAAAAAATGGAAACTGTTTTTATGGTATCCACACTATATATATGTGTAATGTCATGAATGTATTGTACTAATTCTCTAATGCCCTAAACATGAAAAGATCATTCATAAAAAATTCCATTCTAACTAATTTTGAAGTCCTACAATGTGAAGAAAAATCCAAACACTAAATGTCATGGGATGCCTCAAAGCCATGTGGTCTATTAAATTAGTTCATCAATATAATATAATTCTAAATTCTTGGTAATAATTAATATGACGACTCTATGTAATAAAATATATAAAATTCTTATGAACTATTCAAATGGTAGTTCAAAGTCATGTACACTACAAAAAATTTATTAAATGTAACTCAGAAACTCTTCTATAGATTCTAATGCATTCTCATCAGTTTATCAATTCTTTTTAATATAATTTTGATATTTTAATAGGGGACATAAAATATTTCAAGCGTAGGGTAATTTGAGAACTCTATTTTGTGTACATATTTTCACTATTACATTCCTTGAATATTTTAATTATCAGTACTATATTTGATTTTTTTTGTTATTTATGTCAAATAGATGGTTGAGGATGAATTTAAAAATTCATTTATCATTTTGATGAGAAATTTAAAAAAATTCACTACATGAAATCTTAGTATGGAATGGTCTTTTTCAGAAGAATTTATTGTTTAATTTACAATGATATGATGGTTCCACTAGAGGGATCATTTAATAATAATGATATGTAAATAAATATTCTGAGAAGCTAAAGAAGATTTTCTGACATGTCCCTATGAATAAAATCGTAGAATCCTTGTATAAGATTATATTTTGAGTAGATAAGAATATATTTAACCATGTACTGATCACAATGACAAAAAATTTAAAAATGTAGGAAATTATTAATTTGGAACAAATAATTCTTAATCCACAATGTTGATTACATTCTATAATATAGAGTACATGATGTTTTTTTGTAAATATCGTTGGATACTACTGAATGGGTTTTGTTATAAAATTAATATTATTTTCTCAATTATGATGATATATATAATGGTTTGGAGGATCACAAATTAATTTTTATGGAGATTAAAGCTTGATTTTATGCATATTTTCTAGATCTAATGTTCAATTTTTGATCATTCTATAATTAATGTTGTCACACCACAGTTATATGATGTAAAAAACATTACCACATCCTATTGGTGTGTAAGACATCATGGTTTCATAATTTTTAGAAAAATGATATAACTAGAGAACAATAAATTTATGAAATCATGTTGTGATTTTTATGAAACATAATGCAAACAATTTGGAGTATTTTTAAATAACAATATATGGATGACATTTGGTATATTGTCATTGAGAAAATTTTTGAATCATTTTTGGATTATATTGTTGCATTTTTAAAGATAATCATAATGATATAAAAGTTGATATATTAGAATTTATTTTCCATTATTAGTGGTGAAAATTTCAATGAAAATTACTGCGGTGGAACACATCCTTTCACGGAGCTTTGACTAAGTATGAACATGAGATTGAATATATATATTCATAATTTATGAATCTACCTCTGAGAAAATTTTATTTATGGAAAGTGTTAGAATAGAATTTCTATTTGATTAAGGTTGTAGAATGTTACAATGTGTGTTTTTGGAGTAGAATATTTTAGATGTAGAAATGATGGAATAGTTGACATGATATTTTCAATAAAATTAATGGATGATCCCTGGAGAAGAGGTAATGAAAATAATTGATGCTTTATCTCTATAAAATGAGATGTATGTAACATGGAAGAGGGGACAACAACCTATGTTATAAAAGTTTTAGTTTCTTCTTCAACCATTCAATGAGTTTTTATGGTAATGTTGATGATTCTAAAGAAGAGTCCAAGATATATATATTCAAATATAAATTTCATTTCATTCCATTTTTTCTTCTTTTAATTTTGAGCCACATTAATTTGATATGAAATGTAAATTTCAGAAAATTTTCCATTATTAACCAATATATAGTCATAAACCGTCCCCTTGGTCCCGTTCTGTGAATACCAAAATCCCGCCTTCCATATGCCAGGATCTGGTGACTAGCACCAGAATATTGTATCCCAATAACGGGTAGGAATTTCCATTAAACATGTACAAACACACAATCCAAGAACATCACTATAAGCAACCACGAAGTAAATTGCTGTAGTAAAAAGTGTGATAAATGTAAAGGGGCCTTAATACAAGCCCAAATGTAATGTAAAAGTACAACTGAAAAGAGAAAAATGGATCATGGATCATCCACCGAGGATCATACCTGATGGGTAGGTACAACTCCAAATCAATAGTCCCATAACGTCACACCAAATAGTCCACCTTTAGCAGCGTCGAGTCCTGGCCACCTCAGCCTTGATCAATGTTGTCTGTCAACTGCATAAGACACAACAATGTGTGAGTGATCCCGGTGCAGGGGTGAGTACAACAATACTCTGTAGGGACCCCGAGACCGCCAAAGGTCTCCCAGAGTTCTACAAAAGAAATACCACAAAAAAGTCCTAAATCACAAAGTACGATGTTGTAAACAAATCTACATAGGTATAAGCCTATATATATACCTATGTTATCGAGATACACTCATCTCATAAATTAGGTAAGAATAACCCAAATGTAACACAAGAGGCACTACTACTGATTATATGGTGTCTGACCCACATATGATCAATAGGTATTATCACCTGTAGTGATATACACAGGATCCGACCCACCCAGAGTCGATAGGTACTAACCACCATAGTAACCCACACAGGATCTAACCCACACATGATTGGTATGAACTGGCCCACACAAGATCACTAAACACTAACCCACACCAGATCTGTCTAACACATGATCTCTATGTACTAACCCACATAGGATCACTGAGCGGTGTCGGACATAAGATTTGACCCACACAGGATTAGTGCTTTTCCACATAGGATCACTCGGTATCAACCTTCGTATGATCTGTCTCTAACCCCCACCTCACTATTATCTAATGTATTCCCACTCAATGTACTCTTGATTCTGGGAGAACTGGTCCTCAAGACATCAGTCGTATTTCAACATGCACTAAGTCCCATGAAGATGTAACGATGATCTGTCATGTAATAAGGATTCCAATGCAATATTTGGGGCGTTAATCAGGCGCTCGCTCTGTATGTTATTAGAATATTAGTGTTAAGGGCATTGTTGAACTAAGAATCGATCCATCCTAGCCATTTTACATCATTCTCCAAAACTATAATGGAGTATCTGAAATGGACCACCTTGTCACTAGGGTCCTTATGCCACACACAGTGTGTCAATCAGATGTTCAGTCTGTTAGTTACACCCATTTCCATGGAACGAGGGTTATCCCACCTCGGTCCGACCTAGCTCAGTTGGAATCACAGAATTATTCCAAAGGGAATGATTCTAAAAATTTGTCTCAACTCCACTGATGTCATGTCAATCAGACACCTGGTTTGTCTGTTATGGTTGTTTATTTATTGGAGGACTAGTTGTGTCTTTTCCTGGTCCAACTCATTCAAATAGGTCCGATGCAATGGGTATTGGGGTGTACCTGACTCCGCTCAGTTCTAACTCATTATGTGTTAGCCCATTTCATTTTGGCTAGCCCATTTGGGTCTGCCCTGTTCGGTTTGCATGCCTAGGCCGCGGTTGGCTCACCTCACCAGGTGAGGCTCTTCCCACCCATGTTGGCCCACTAGGTCGCGGGTTTAGCCCGAATCGCTGGGCTGCGGGTCCGGCCCGATCCTCCAAAAGGCGAACCAGTCTTCCCAGCAAGCCCCACCAGTGGGAGGTTGTTTCATCCATCTTGTGGGGTGGAACCCCACCACGTAACAGTCGACCACATTGGTAGTCCGAGGGTTCGCCAAACCGGAGCAGAGCGGGGCCCTGCCGCTCTCCACCTGTCGCGGTATCCGGGCCTTGATCGTTTGGCCTACGCCCTCAGCATTAGTTTGAAAACATGTGGGGAGGTAAATTGATTCAAAAATATCTTGAAATTATAAAAATATAAATCCCTTCCTCATGATCATTGTAGAACACCCGTGATTGGGAAAGAGTCGGCATTCTTCATCCCCGCAACAAGATTCCAATGTGGCCACTCGAACATCGTCCTTCGGTTCATGATTCGGTGTCGCTCATAACTGCCCACTATAACTGTCTCTGTCCACCATGTTTGGGTCATCGTGGAACCTTACCAGTGCTTCGTCACTTGGTGAAGCCACACCAATAACTCAGCCAAATATCCATTAAAATAGTAGAGGGGCGAGGACGAGTAACGCCCATGGAATTAATTGACGTTCATTTAATAGGAAACTTCCTAATTCCAATCGTGCGGTGATAAAATATTTGAGAATTAAATCCCTTTAATGGATTGAAACGTTGTTGGTCCCGCCACTGCAGCTTTTCCATTGGATGAAAAGAACAAAGTAATTAAAATAAGAAATTTATTTTATTATTTATTTAAAACATCCATAATCTATCTTTTCCATAGTACCTAATATTGTCGAATTGAATCCTCCATTAAGAGAATCCCACCCTTGCCGATTCAATGGTGCCCTCATATTATTATTCCATGCACGAGTTCAAAAGATAGAAAATTTTTCCGGTGTGTTTACAGAATGTACCTTCAAAAAAGTTCAACAAATAATTAACATACACCTTCGACCCACACCTGTCAAAGTTAGCCTCTACCTGTGGGAAACACTTCCCAATGAACTCAACAATATTTATGTACTTGTAATCCGAGTTACCTTTTAGATATTATGTATTTTAACAATAAAATAATTGTTTTTTAATAATTTTATTTACGTCCAACAACTAACTTTTATAGTTGGCTAGCGCGGGCCAATGTTAGTATCTGCCAAAAGAATATATACCCTCACAAGCTATGTGGTGGTCTCAGATCATTTATTTTTGCAACCATTTGTGAGTTATAAGAATCTAAAAAGTAAAATAACATTATATGCTTAATTTATTTACAATTATTCAATTTTTGGGTTTTCACATAGGAGGCTTGTTCCAACTAAAATTATGTCACAGCTAAGGTTAACCCACAATCCTAAATGCAACAATGCCTTCAAATTTCTGATCTGTAAAACAATTTAAAATTTAATCCACTTTTTGAGGAAAACTATTTATGTGTGCTAATTAATGCTTAACAAAACATCAGCAGGTCATTTCGGGCCCTTCGGGCCTCAGAATCATGCATCTTCAGATTTTTCAATCTTTAAATAATTCCATATAATTAAAAAATTTATACAAAAATTCTCGAACATTACATATTTTTTAGATATTTTTGATAAATGCTATCTTATATGATATTTGGATCATTTAAATCCAATTAATAGTACTCTGGGTTGATAAATTCATATAAGAGAGTGGTATCGATGGAAAAAGATATGAATGTCATTTTTTACATTCTTTTTCCCTTTTGAGATAATCTAATTAATAAGTATCATGTTGTAAGATGAATCATTTTTCTTTTTAATTTTTAAATTCTCATTATATGTATTTAATAATGAAAAGGAACAACATAGTAAACATAATTAATCCATAAGAGTGACCTAGATTATTATTTTTCCTTTATGGCTGAAACATAATCCACTTAAATTTTTTTGATTCTTATAACCAATAAGAGTTTTGATATTACTTTGGAATAAATTGATATTGATCACATTGACATAAATATCATTAATAATGATGTAAATTTTAATTTTATTTACTTCATGTGTGGATTTTAATTATTTAAAAAAAATAAAAACCACCATTTGAATTTGATTCTCCTCTCTTCATTTTCATAATTCTTATTTAACCCAATATCTCCACAATTTATTATAAGATGGTTTAATTTGGATCTCAATTTGTAGTGTTATCATAACTATAATGAATTAATAATTTTCTTTAAATCCATACCTAGGTTTCCCTATTATTTTTGTGATCAAATCAATTTATAAACTATACTATGCTAGTGTAGTTTTGGTTAGTTTATGAATAATAAATTCTAAAAATTGAATTTCATAACAAGTAGTTATGCTCATGATAAGTCATAGTGATTCAATAATATATGATTATTTAATGTTGTTGTCCTTGATGAAGTATAGTAATGAATATTTGATGGGTATTATTGGTTTATAGATGATTCTGTAAAGATATTATGATAAATTAAGTGATATATCATGACTGTTGATGGTGTGATCCTATTATTCACCTCCGATTCATAATCCATAAATAATTTTGATAAGATATCGAATATGTGTTATAATTAATTGGACCATGTCATGTTTATAATGTAAAAATATTGCATGTTAATGTAGGAGAAATAATCTGAGCTTAGTGACTATACTATAAAATAAAAGTGTAAAATTTGATATCCTTATCTCATTATAATTTATTTACATGACTGTAATATATGTTATGTGTTGTTTCTTTATATGTGTTTCTTTATCCTAATTTTTTATTTATCCTTTTCAGGATAACTGTTGGTTTTTTCACTATATATGATCACATTGTACAATTTTAATCATCAATTTTTAAGTTTGTGTAATGATATAGATTACCATTGATGATTATATAAATATATTGTGTTGATTTTAAGTCGAGAAGATATACATATATTTCTCCCGAGAGGTATCTTCCATAGTAGAGAGTAACATAATAATTACTAGTATGAATAGCTTGAATTTATAATTATTTCATGTTTATAGAAAATGATTATGTGGGTAGTATAATGACAACATATGTTAGTAATTTTATTATGGTGACTACGTTTAATAAGTTATTATTTGTTATATTTTTATGTCACTTCCTTGATGGTATTACTATTAAATAAGTGGCCAAATACTTGGGATTATTTCCATTATTATGACCAATTGGCCATTTTAACAGTTATCTTTTGCTCAGCCCCACTACTTTGATAGGAATACATCCATGCAGGTGGTATAGTGGTAGTAATAATGTTGAATTTGACTAACTATAGAGATTTTATTTATAATTATTATTATATGTTTTACTGGTATTTAGATTGGATGTTTCCCTTTCACCCCCCTCACTGATTAGATATACAGAGGTCCAGGTGCGGGTTAAAGTGTTTTTCTTCAGTGTGTTTAGAACTAATTATAGGAGTATGTTTTCATGGAACCATAAATATTTTAAGGGAATGATATTAATTATAATACATTGTATTATATTTTAAAATTAAAATTGATAGTGAGTTTTCAAATATAATACCATAACAAGTTATACATATGAACTGTGGTGTTCATATTAAAGGTATTTAATATTAATGAGTGTAATTTATTATGATGAATTCAGGTTGAGGTAGTTTACCAAAAATAATTAACACATATTTCCATTACATAGTTTATATATTATTATTTCACTTATTATTATATTTTAAATTCATGTTATCAACATGGGTTTTCAATATTATAGGATTACCTACTGAGTTTATGGATATACTCACCCCTACCTATAAATATAGTTTTATAGGATCATGTTAACACAAATTTTGATAGGTGAAAACTAAATGATAGTGGTGGATATATTGGTCCAAGTATTTAAGGGGTTATTTATGGCAAAATTTATATATAAATGTTTTTGGTTTTTTAGCTTCTTGTTTTTGGATGATGGATTTTTACCACAGTTATATATTTCTTACATTTTGGTTATGTTTTATGAATTTTATACACTATACATTGTGTATTATATAATTTGGTTGTGAATAATGTATCGATCATTTTTTGGTGGATTTTATTTTCATTAGTATTCAGTCAACATGATATTTAAAGGTAAATTCCTACAATTTATGATAATTATACCGTCAAAAATAGTATCCAACTGACATATTATTGATATTAGGATTTAGTAGTGGAACTCAGTTTCATTATTGATCTATCGAGGTATCTATGTGGGATCATGTAATGAAATATTGGTACCAAATAATTTTTTTGGGTTATAAATTAGACTTCATATTTGGAAAGATGAGTGTTTTTATTACTAAAAACTAGAAAAAATGTGTTATATTTATTAGGAATCACTATTACCGATCAAAGAATCCATCATAGTGTTTGGTTATTAATTATTTATCATTTAAATAATATAATTATTTAATAAATAACATTGGTACATAGATCATTGATTTATTTATATATTTATGATTTTATATACATTCTATTGTTTTTATTTCATGATCTTATATCATTTTCTCTTATAATAGTGGGATTGTATAGGGATTATGAATTGAAAAATTCTGATATTCTCTTTTGAAATTATCTCTTCATTGAAATGTGATCCTATCATGAATTTTGGATTTTTAAAACATGGTACTATAATATGTGGAAAATTCACTATGATTTTATGAGGTAAGAATGTAAAATTCAACACTGAGATGAGTTCCACCTATGATTAATTGCGATATTGACAATGAATTCATCCACAAACTCATGTTCAAGGAGTCCAAACCAATTTCCATTATGTGTATTACATTCAAAATGAAGGCCACAATAGTGGCTAAGAAAATTTTTTTTGAAGGTATGTTATATGAGATTTATTACTTGATATTACCTACATGAATGTTTTTCAATTTATTGCATCTATTTAAAAAGAAATTTCATTTTTGAGGAGCTTATTTCATGGTTAGAAAGATGTTAGTGGATGATTATTGTTTAGAATCAAGAAAGGATTGGTTTAACTAGGTGAAGGGATTATAGATTATTTATACAAGAGATAATTGTTTATTTATAATATAGAAATTTTTATAGAGCTATATTGTTTTCAATGTGTTCCTATATTGGGGTAGATCATACCAGTTGATGTCACAATATTTAGTTCTTATGAGTTGTTGATTGATTAAATTCCATGGAAATATCAATGTAAGGATGATTTTATTGATTTAATTGGATGATAATGTCTAATAGAAATTTACTTCCCTAAATCATGATAAATGATCTAAATTGTTATTATTTTCTTATATCATGGTTTTCTATTTTAAGGTGTCCTATATATAATTGTTATAATGATTTATTTTTTAGGAATGAATATTTTAATAGAAATCATATATTGTGAAATGTTTTCATAAATTAAAAACAATTGATGACCAACCCCTTTGGTTATTTTTTAGGAAGATTAAACATACCTTTTATAAAGGGTATTCCACCTAATGATTAAATGTTTAGGGTTTAAAACATTATTACACAATTGTGTGTTACCAATAATGACTGAAGGTATATAATAAATTAGATACAACGTGTATGGTAAAATGATGTCTTTGATGAAAACCATGATGTCGGTTCATCAGCAGTTATTGATTTTTTTTGCAGTCTTGTTCAGAGTCCCTTCCTCATTTTGAGGGTTTCCTATGATCTATGTCATTTAATTTTAGGTCTTCTTGGTAACCCTCACTTTTTTACATTGAATTTTGGTTATATAATTCCTTAGTAGGATACATTTTTAAAGAGGTTAGGAGAATATGTATAGTGGAATAGGGATGATTTACCCTTATTAGTTTCTATATTTTCTATAAGGTACGTTTTATAAGAGTTATTATGATAATTAAAAGACCTATTTTTTCAATCTCATAACATAAAAAAGAGATGATGAATGTTGGTGATGATATAACAGTCATCCTTAGGGATTATGAGATAGTAAATAATCTAATCAGAATTGATGGTGTAGATAATATTTATGAATGTAAAGATTTAAAATTTGTGGTGAATATATATGTTTTGTATGGATAAATTCAGATATCAATTACAATAAATGATTACCCCATATAGTGTAGATTTTTTATGAATGTTTGAATAAAGTTATTATAGGATTATATGACACTCGTTTGTGATGATATATCTTAATCAAGATTGACCAGGAAATTAAATATTACCTAAATTAATTACGGTAATACATAGTGTATAAAATAATTATATTTTTATTATGTTTTAAACCTTTGTTAGTCGATCCTATAGTTTTATGAGGTAATAATATGAGTTTTTGTAATTAAATTTTAGATTATACCATGGGTAAATTAGAGATGAATCTTATCGATATAGAATGTGGTATAATTGGATTGAGTGATAATACATGAAATAAGAAGTTCATTATTGTAAGGAAAATAGAATGTTATGGATAATAAAAGTTAAAGTGACCTAACTAGTTTTTCAATCGAACACTCTTAGTTAGTTTTTTGATCGGGGTATTCACATAATTTCTCAAAATAGGATGATATTTTATAGTGATCCTATATATATTAACAAATAATATGTTGAAAATTTATTATAATTTTATATATCATTAATTAATAGTCAATTAATTCAAATAAAATGATGTCATATACACCATTTTGGAATTTGGGGTTTTTTATGAGGTTTATTGTATAAAATATATTGGATTGTGTGAATTATTTTGATATTTATGTAGAATAATAATTTATTATTTTCGCCAAAGATGTAGAGAGTGTTTAACTAGAAAGCTATGTTTTTATTGGTATTTTGAATCCCTTGATATCATGGATCATGATTAATTGTGGCACAACAAAGGAAAATGGACCTTTGAACTCCAGGTCAGGTAGGGGAAAATGAATTTTGTTTGGGTTTGTGATGAATGTGTTGAGGTTTAGATGTTACTACCCATAGAGTAATAATTTTTTTGAGTTAAAAATACCTAAAAAATATGTTTCCCTTTTTATATAGATGAAATTTCAGGTTGAAGTAGAGTTTATTGACATATTATATGAATTTTATGTATTTCCTTATATTTAAAATTTATTTTTCACCTAATCAAATTACAGATAACACCATTTTATATGTTGTTATTAAAGATATTTGTTTTTTAAAATATGGAATTAGATTTTTTAATGTGTATATTTCATGGAATATTATGTTATGGATTTAGAAAAAACCATTCATTTATGGTTCTGAGGTTATATAAATGTGTAGGGATTTTTTAGGAAGAAATGTTTGTAATACCAATCTTCCATAATTAAATGAAAATTTAAATGTTACATTTTTAAAAATTTAACGGTAAATTTATTATTTTTACACTTCATTGGGGAATCATAATTTTGGTTAGGAAGAAAACATCCAAATATATTTTTCTTGGATCTATTGATCATTAAATGTGATATTTAGGTTAAGTTGGACGTTTTTGGTGAATATGAGGAGTATTGATTTTTATTATTTTAAAGAATTGTTTATTTTTTAATTTATCACAAACTCCATTTTAGTTTTTGAAGAAAAACAAGAAGTTCTTTCAAATCAAAGATCATATTGATAAATAATATACATATTATTTCCTAGGATATTTCATAGGATTTGACATTAATATATGTCCATGTCGAATCTTTAGTATGATCTAAACCCGACCTTGGCATACATTATATAAATTTGGTGTTTTTCTACATAAAATATTATTTTATCATAAAAAAGTATAATAATTTATAAATAAGTGGGATAATTAAGATGGTGGTTCCCATTTAGTAATGGTCTCTTAAAAACAATTTCAACTAGAGGAATGAATTAGGGATTCCCATTGAGGTATTATTTCATGAAAATTTATTCCAATATCATTCACACCAATAAATAAAATTATTATATTA
Organism: Viscum album; assembly: GCA_963277665.1. Classification (NCBI taxonomy): domain Eukaryota; kingdom Viridiplantae; phylum Streptophyta; class Magnoliopsida; order Santalales; family Viscaceae; genus Viscum; species Viscum album. Next base: position 1,532,976,362 of record OY728151.1, read on the forward strand.
CAATAAATAGTTTGATTTATGGTTCTTATATTAAAATTTAATGAATTAAATATATAATTTATATTGGATCACTATTTTTTAGAACAATTGGGTTTGTTGTTTAGTACCTACACCCCCCAATATCACAATTGTTTTAATGGATTCATCCAGAAATCACTTAAAATAATTATCAATTAATTCAAAATGGTTTTTACCAATGGCGGTGGTAGCATGTATTTTTAATATAAGATGTAAGATAAAGAGGAATAAGGGATTCATGGAAGTGGATAACTATCTCATGAGAAATTGAAGGGGAAACTGAGGACCCATATTTTCAATGGTTGTGGTGTGTGGTTGTGCGTAATGGGGTTTGGAATTAGTTTTTTGGGGGTTTGATGTAACATATGGGTCCACATGTCTATATTGTGGGTCTATAGTTATATTATTTATAGATATATGTGGTGTTTAATGTTCATTTGGTTAGTCAATAAGGGCATCCATAGGTAGGTATGACAACATGGTTCCATAATTGTAGTAAATATTTTTTCTATGAAATGACCCTAGATGTTTTGATATTGTTTTTTCACATTATATATTTATATGTGGGTAAAATTTATAGACTGGGGATCATTGATAGGGGGAAAAATATAATTGATTTCTTTATAACCCTTAAAGGATACCCAAGTAAAACGACAATATATTAACATATCCTTGACATAATTATTTTCCATACTATATTGACCTATATATTTTTACTCCTAAAGATATACAGTGTGATGATAATATACATTATTTATGATTATAACATGCATAATGTTCTCCTGGGTGGCTTATTCCCAGGTGTGGGTTGGAATCATTATTATTAGGAGGTGGAAAATGAATATAATTAGGATAGTATTATGATGACTTATGTTATTATATTGACAATAGGTATGGTATTGTTTATGTTACTTCTTATTGTATTTTGATGACACTTCAGTTATGAGACTAAAATTTTCCCCATTGAAAAAACATTGCCAGTTTTACTCAATCACTACCCAATGATCAGTTTACTTAATTTCCTTCCCTAACCACTACAATGTGGATATGTATATGTTTGGGATAGTGTAATAGTGTTATTCATTACAGCTTTTGGAATATACATTTTGAGATTTTTTACAAGGGTCCTATTAATATTTAATGGTATTTAGCTTAGTGTTTTATCTTACCTTACCCACTGTCCTGACTAATTGATTTTTTTAGTTTTAGGATATTTTTAGAGTTTTAGTTATTAGGGTTTGTGCAACTTAGTAGGGGACAACATCTTCTCATGTCATTCAATATTTTTTTGGAATAAATTTAATTATTATATATACATAATTATTTTGTGAGTGATATGTGTAGTTTAATTTTGAGTCAAATATTTAACATGATTCCCATATGTACTTTGTGTTTTGGAAGAAAATAATTTAATAGAAACAAGTTTAATATTATATGAGGCATTAAGTATGATTCAGTTCCCTAACATAAGTTTGACCCAGATAACCAATATATTATATTTTGTTATGGAGGATGAAACTATGTATTATGATTTAACTAGTTTTATAATTATAAATGCATTATATTAACTTTTTTTTCGTCCATATTGATATCCATTTTATTATTTAGATATAATCACCCATAATTTTCAATACATTGTCTTAAGATCTTGATTGTTGAGTTTTCAGGTTTTGAAATCTTGATGATCAAGATGGATATCATAATCTGGGTTCTAGGGTGATAATTGTGTAAACCACTATGGTATATAGGTTTCTATGTTTCTATCAACATGTTTTGTAAAATTGGAGGTTTTTTATTCATATCTAACTTCCTATTGGGAAAATTTTGAATGCCCACTCCTTGAGATGGGGGGTGGATTGTGGTGTGATCTTGTGATGGAATCCAAAAAATATCCTCCAATTTCATAATGGGTATAAACAATGGCTCTTCCATCACCTGTTGGTAGACCAAACACTACCAGACAAACTCTACTGTGTACAGATTCACCCCAAACCCATAAAATGGCTCCCTAGAGCGTGATATATCATATATATTCCATAATTCAGTACCAAGGGTGGTCCTTCAAAATTACGAAGAATCTCCCCACACACTACCAATAGAATGAGAAATGTCTCCTAAAATGATCTAACATTGATGATACACTAACCATCAAATAACAATTCAACATAAAAGATATAATACCAGATCACCTCTACCTCTATGTCTCCCCACGTAGAGTCCTCCACCCACTGTAAAAAGGATGGATGTCTTTTAATTTGGGATAGAAATCCAAAATTTAAAACCTCCTCCTCAGGAAGATTTATTGTTTGATGGTCCTCTTTCATTATCAAATAATCTACTGACACATAAAATACAACTCCATGTGATTTCATACTCTTAATGTCTAGAACTATAGTCCCCATCCTCAGGGTGTAGGGGAAATTGAAATCATTATCTGGAATGAGATCCATATACCCCTAATGATGAAAATTTTGATCCAACTACTATAAGATATCCCTTAGGATATTATTATATTTTATGAAAACAAATCATTCTATAATGAGGTAAAGTTTCCATTTATTTACAAAAAATTCCTTTATCGCCATCTCGATATTTGTGGTGCCATTGTTATGCTCATGGGGATTTAACATCTAAGACATGTAACATATCTTCCCATGACTAAATTAGGAAAAAACAAAATCCTAATTGTAAGGATCATAAAAACCCCTCAAATATATCTCCCACATTCGGAAACCAAAGAATACGTGCACAGATCAACTAAAACTCTAGGAATTAGAATGTTGTTGGAAACTAACTAGTACTGATAGATTACTAGTCCTTTATATTAAAGTATGTCAATAGGTATTTAATACCTCATAATTCATAGATAATCATAATATAATATACCAAGATACCATATAAATTTTAGACCTCTTCTATTTTCTTGGGTTTGGCCTCCGAATCAAAAGGCATGATCTCTGAAGGATTGAACAAAACTCCCCAATGGGACACTACATATACAATATAATTCACCACATGAAACTAAATATTTCACTTGTACAACATTCCATGGTGTTGATATTTCTCAATGGAATGTAATACAGTCCAAATATACAGATCATTATCCTCTACCAACATTGAGTATATGATAATTTCATTATTGAACACCACCATAATCTAAGCATCAATCTAAGAAAACATAAAGCTTCCAAGTTCATGAAAATAGTTGATGTATTTTTGATATCGAATGGTATAACAATGAATATAATGATACCATAGTAACATATGAATGTGGAATTCAATATATTCGACTCCTTAACATTATAATGATGGTATTGAGACCACAATCATTCTTTAAATATCAATTATCTCCCTTAAAATGATTGAATAAATCATCATTCATTAGGATAGGTTAAATATTTTTTTATTTTTACCTAATTAAACTTCTAATAGACTATAAATAACAGAAAATCACCATATACCTTCTTGTTGAATAATATTGGGTCACCCCATGGTGATATATTGGGAAAAATAAAACTCATCTAAATAACATCATAATTATGGATCGTAAACTTCCATAACCCATAAGTTTTAATTCAGTAAGGAACCATTGATATCAGAGATAAATAAGGCTTCTACTCAATCCTATACTTGATATCATAATTAAGGTGTTCTACTACTACATATTCATGGAAACCCGTAGTAAAATCTTCGATGAACCTAGGAAACTCCACCACAAACGCTTCTACCAAATTCAATGATCGTGCTTCTAGTTGGAATAATTATGGCTCTAAATAACTACCGAACTAAAAATAATAACTTTTTACAAAGAATAATATATGACTTCACTTCACATAATCGAAAAAATCATTACCTACCAGCCCTTAGCCACAGAGACATCTGATCATGATTGAAAAGACCTAATTATTTTTCCAAATAAATTTTATGATGAACAAAACTAGTTTTCTTACAAACCTATGGATAGAGTGTATATATCATTGATTGAACATAACATTTATTTAAAATATATTTATTGTTAAATATATTATTTTTGAGGTATATCATCATGTTTCTTGCTTAATTTTTAAATGATGAAACACATTTTTAAAGGATGATCAATGTAGTTAATTGAATTATATATAAGGCATGATTAAAATAACATATGATTTGAAACTGTTATGTACATCATAATAATTTCCTCTTATGACTGTATAATTTACATTTAGGATTAACTTAATTCCTTCCTTTTTAAATATTGACTCTTTTATTAGATTTTGATATTTTCTCGTGGGAAATAAAATGACTTATTATAGGGGAGTTTGACACAACCAATTTCTGTATACATTTCACATACTTTATTGAAAATAAGATCATGTCTTCAGAAAATACATACTAATTAGTTGATGAATACCATGATTTTTCTGATATAATTTATTTTCAATTGATTTCTGGCCCAACAGCCCAACACACACATTGGGGGAAACTAAGAAGAATTTACAACTACACGACCTGTACATATATACACGTCGTGGACATTCAGACTCAGACACTGATTGGCTGTAAAAAATACATGACCATGTTACCAGAAGCATGTACATGCCATGTAGATAAAATTGCACTTCATATATATTCTACTAGAATTGGATTTTGGTTGAGTAGAATTATACACACCCATGTGGTTGGAGGGCATTTACACGTTGGGTATATCATCTACACACTGAGGATTCCAATCTAAAAGTGGTTCATGGCTGATAAAAGAGTGTTCACACCATGTATGATTGTGCTACATGCTCTTTATATCCACCTACTTGGAGGCGTCATGTTCCAATTGAAAGATGGCGTGTTAGGCCACCAACCAACAGGGAAAAAGATGAAAAATAATGTTGAAAAAAGTACGCAACGTGTACTTTTCCACATTTCATGTACTTTTATTGCCAATAAATAGAGTCCTTAAACTACGATTTTAAAATAATATGGGGCTGAAGGTCTGATGGTATGAAGCTCTGATGTCAGGCTTCCATCATTAAACTACTTTGATATTCTATTATTCTACCAAAGAGCCAATCTCTCCTAGAATATTCTATGATGATCACATCATGTATTGAGGGTTCTGTTTTTATCTCTTCATATATGTGTAACCAAATACCTAGTGTATTAGGGTTTTTGGAGATGAATGATTTGTAATTTTGATTAGTTTTTATGAATGTGTTTGATCTATTAACCTATTCTTATTCTTCTTTAATCATTTAGTTTTATCACTGAAAATTATGATCTAGACCAAGGGTAGCATTTTAAGGGATTCATAACAAGAATAACAATGAATATTTTCGTGGTGATTGTATGTATTTTTCAAATAAAAAATGGACTACTAAAATTTATGAATAGTGAAACACTAACTAGTGGACCAAGGAGTCGATTTCCTAAATATTAGAGATAAGTTTACCGGACCAAGGAACCTTGTCAAAAATTGAATCCCAGATTGGTGGGTTATTATGAACAAAACAACTTCGTAAGAAATTTTATTTAACAAACAACCTATTAAGAATCCATAGCCCCAATTCATTTCCCTCCACATTTTCATCAATCCTAATTTTCCTGTATTTTCTTTCATTCGTTGAGTAATTTTCTTATAAAATTGAAAGGCAATTACCTTTGTATCCAATCATTAAATATCAACTCTAAATTTAGTACACTTCACTATGAAAAAAATATATACTAGATAAACATGGAAAAAATAACTTCATTTTCCATGTGGGTTGGCCCCTTACTGGTACTATACTCATTACGGAAAAAAAATTTGGGACATCGATAACATTCCTTCGGTAATAAAACTTACCATAACTCATTGAGGGGTAGGATAAAATTAAATAAATGTAAGACAATAAGCTAGACCTATTGATTATTGTAATTTAGATCATGCAGTGGTTTGGGAAATAACAAATTCACTATGTGAATCACAATTATAAATAAAATACTTACTTGAGAAGGAAACTGGAATTGAATCAAAATTATGAAATAGAATAGGAATGACATTGAATAATGGAAGATCCAAAACTCATTGATCAATAAAAATGTAAAATAATGAAGAATTGTATTGTTTAAAAGGGGAAACGATGAATAAATTTGCAATGGAGATAAAAGGAAGAATAGTATTAAGTTTTGAATTCTGTGAAATTCTATGCCGCTCCACTTCTTAAATAAGCAAAAACATCATGATGTGTACCTATATTATACATCCAATAGCTCCGCTTCATCATTATTCATATATTTTTTATCTCAAGAAATGTGCTTTGGTCTCTCATGAATTTAAGATTTTTGAACAGGTATACATTGTATCCCTGGTGGTCACGATGTATACCCTTGACCACTTGTTTTCTACATGAAATACCTATATCTTTCTCGCTATATGGTTTGACTAGAATCATGATGTGTCTTGTATGTACATGACGTGTAGAAGACTTTTTCTTTCGGTTTTCTGATATGTTCATATATTGGCTTCATTACTTGTGGTGTGTTGTGATCTTCAGGTACATGATGTGTACTGGTCGATCACGACTTGTACATAGACAATTTTTGACTTTTTCAGCCTATCTTCCTTGGAATCTTGCAAAGCACTAATTCATGAAAATTTATACCCATACAACATTCATTATCTAGTAATTTAATGAAAATATATTGTCTATTGATAAAAAAATTGATATATAAATTAGGATTATCAGATATAAAAATGGTTAGAAACCCGAAAAAACATGATTCAGATAGACCCAATCGTTAAAGAGATCATGAAAACATTCCTTGTTTCGCACATAATTTGACAATCCTTGGTCATATGCATTGGAAATTAATAAACTCATTAAGAATTATTATGAAAGATTTAATTATATGGTGAATATGAATGGCATATGATAAAAATGAGGTCATTTTGTTTTAATAACGTGTGGTGATTAGGACATCCTATTGGTTATTTTCATGTTTATTTGTTTCCCCAATATCATTAGTGCTTCTCACATTTTTTTTGTTTTATTAAATGTTGGGAACTAGAAGGAACTAGGTTGACATTGAATTTTATGGATGATTATCTAATGAGAAACCAAATTGGATGATGACTAGAGAGATTGATATTGTCATTATTCTGAATTAGCTATTAGGATATGTGATTTACAATGTTAAATTTGGTGATATTTATAACACATAGAATATGAATAGAATGAAATTTTATAAATTTTCACATGGTAAAAAATGTAGTGGATTAATGATTTGGCTTCCAATATTTCCAGAAGAAGGGAATAATAACCAAGAGGTATACCTAAAATGGAGGGGAAGATGTTATCTGTGTGGGAAAAACTGTCACCGAGAGAAACATTCTCAAGCAGTTGAATGTATTATTTGTGGAGAACAAGGGAATTACCCAACTCAATTTCACGAATAGTGAATCTAATTATAAACTAAGGAAGGAAATATTTTATTCCAATAAATGAAATGGATGTATTTAAGTATATATATATTTTTATTCAGGATTTATGAGATATATAAGGATTTTTTAGTATTTGTTTTTTGTTATGTATAAGAAAGTGTAAGTTTAATAGTAATAATAAACTAGAATATTTATATAATATCATGGAAATATTTTATGTAAATACTTGATTAATCGATGGAATCCCTTACAAAATTTAGATGTTGATAAAGTGGTGTTTTATAGTAAAATAGATGATAGATAACAAAAAAATAAATTGGATAATAGTGATTACCTTGTAAATATATTACTAATTTTTTAAAACATCTGTTCATCCAATCTTTTTTGGATATTAATAATAAAATTTATTCTAGGAATAAATCCATTATTCATTGGAATAAGAATGAATGGATTTTTTCTATTTAGGATTTATGGTAATTTAGGTTATTATCAACATTCAATATAATACCTGATGTAGGTATTCACATGTTTGGTATGTGACAAAAAAGATCTACTTTATGATATATGTGGGATTAATGTTATGTAGATTTTGAGAAATTTAGTGACCTATATTCTAATTTTTTGTATATTCATCTTTATGGAGTTTCAAAACATTAACAATTTATGAAATGGATTGTGTTGAAAAATGAATGAGGTTATAAAGATTAATGTTTCTAAATATATTTATTTGTGAATATTGGATAACATGTTCAACATATTTTGTGTAGATGATGCTTGAAGATTGACAGACATACTAATCAGTCAATCTGTAGATCTTATGATCAGATAGTGCCTTAAGGATAAAAAATTCATCTTTATTTCATATAGTAAGAGATGAAGTGGAAATTGATCTCGGAACAACAAAAGATTTATATTGTGTATAAGTAATGGAATGAAATCAGTATGTATATCCCATTGTGAAAATAAATCAAATTTAAGAAATAGATATTGAATTAATATTTTTTCTTGTTATCATCATTTTTATTATATCAATTTCGTTTACACACCTATTTATGATATGGTTTTGTGGTTTATAGGAATTTATAAGTCACACTATTCCTCTTTATCAGATCTCTTTACCGCTATCTATGATTATTTACACTTTTCATCGATGTCTAAATATTCACTTCCCACCTATGTTATCCTATTTAGAAACCTAGATATGAGTTACCATGGGTAACCATTATGTTTCCAACTTTTCCTTTTTAATAGAAATTTTAGTAGATGTTTTTGAAATTTATGTTTTTAAGAAATGAACATTAATTTATTTAGACACTGATAACCTAAACTAATTCCAATGGATAATTTCATTTTAATGGTGAATGAATGTATCACCCAGAGTTTTTACGGATTAATTTCTATTGAATAAATTATAATTCCTTGAGGGATAGGATTTCACACTAAAACATGGTATGATTTATTTATAGGAAACCAAATATTAAGCCATTGTTACACAAAAGAGTTATATTAGATTAGGGCACACACAAAATATGTTTGTATTCAGTTACACACAATGTCGTGTTCCTTTTATATCATTTACTACACAAAGGACCATGTTATAACGAACAAAAAAATACTATTAACACTATTATTAAATTGTTACTATATTTATCGCATATATTTTGGAATGGGTCCTATGTTGTTGAATACATTTCAAAGGTTAAATTATTTTATTTTCCAACATCGTAATATATATTGACTAGAAGGTTGAAACCTAGGGGATGTCAAAATAGTATGTTTAGTGACCGAACTTCCAAATCATTCCCACTATTGTCTGCAGTGGGGATAAATTTATCTACGATTATATATATTTCGTTATAAAATATTAATGACGTGCAAGTATTTTTTATGTATTTTTATTTTTAAATAAGTATATAAAAATGGGCTTTGTTTATGCATTTAATAGTATAGTAAAGAAATGCTATGAAATGAAATAAAGATGAAATTCCTAGGGAATATCTGTCCTACAAGTCTAAAAGGGGTCCATTTCATAAAAATAAAAAATCTAACATAAACACTAAAATGTAATGATTTATCTACCTCCCCATAATATAAATCATTCAGAATGAACAATCAAGCAGTTTGACACTCTATGAAAGATTTAACCGAAAAAATTTTATTTGAAAAGGACAACAACAAAAACTGACAATTTGATCTGAAGTTTTATTTATGAAATAGAAGCATTAGAAAAAATGTATCCATTATCAAACTCACCAAATGACCCTGGATTTTGAAATATAGTATGAGTGGAACAATACAATTGAATAGATTCTTATTGATCTCACAGATCCATTCAAAAAAAATAAAAACAAATGATTTGAAAGGGAAAATTAAAAATTACCGATATGAAATAAATTCCCCCAAACAAAAATCTACCCAACAATCATGTTCATATTTATAATCTATAAAAATCAAGTACAATACATGAAATTGAAATTGATAAGTGGATGAAGGGCCACCCCTCACTACTTGCATGATATTCTACTCCTGGCCCATGAGGTCTTTGGGCCTCCTAGATATGCTCTTAGATATTGTCTCAAAAAAATATTGAATTATTGAGTTGTCCAAAATTTTTACCTCTGCTTCCAATTTAAAATTAATTTTATCTTTTCATTTTACATCTACTAAACTCTATGATATCACCTGGTGATCTCTAAGTAACCACAAATCAATCTTCTTTTGCTGTTATAACTGTGAAAATATCAGTACCCTTCTAGGTAACTACTTTAGGTGGTTGACTGAATGTGGGAAAGAATTGGGATGGGTACCAGAAAGTAAAAACAAACAAGAATTAATGAAGTAATTAGATGTGTAATAAAAATATAAAATTATTGCAATTATTTATCTATTAAATTAATATTTAATTATACAATTAATTAGATTTAACTAATTTATTATTGTTTTATATAGAAAATTATTATGTCATTTTAAAATAAATAATTTTCTAAATTGAAAAATAAATTACATTCAATAAAAATTAATATTTTATTAAATTAATAAATAAATATTTATTTTATTAGTTATTATTAATATTATTATTAATTACATTCATTACTTTTTTTAATAGTTAACTTAATTTATTATGAATATTATTTAATTTTTATTAATATGATTATATAATATATTTAAGTAATTAATTAATTGTTAATTGTTATTATTATTATATTATTATTATTATTTATTTTTATTATTTTATGTTTTGTATTAATATTTTTTAAAATTTTATTTTTATACCCACCATTATTTGATGAGAACCATAGGGGCTTTCCCCAAGCATCTTTAGGAAGCTTTTTTGCCTTCAGAACCTGAACAACGGTGGCTCCACCTTGCTCCATGGATGACGGATCCTCCAAAAAGTGGTCCTTCTGGTGCCATATCCACCTTGATGAGGTTCCACAGTGGTGGGAATCTGTCACGATGGAATTGAAATCTCTCTTAACATAGAATATGTGGTGGATCATTATTGGATGAGTAGTGTGGCTTTTTTCTGGAGGAACTAATGGAATCAACAACATGAACAAAGAGGAGGTTCAACATCTTTGTTTTAGGCGATGTAGATATCAATGATCCAACAGAGGCTCAGTTCACTGTTTTGTGGGGTTCCTAGGTTATATAGTTTCATATTTGATTCAATTGAGGTTTATTTGTTGATGGAGTTCGTAGAACTGATCAATGTTGTTGATGTGATTTGTTTCAGTAAAATTTTTCATCTACAGGTGGATGAAAGGTAGTGGAGGTGGCTTTAGTTGGGAATGACTCTATGATGAAATTGGGAGGTTATGTTTGATGGATTTTTACACTTGTGACCCATTGACTCACCATTTAAGGAAGATGATCAGTGAGATGCGGGTTCAGAATAGCAATGTTGAGTTGTTTTGCTACTGATGTGATGTCATGTAGTGGAAGTAGTGGTGGTTTGTAGTGAAACATTTCCTCCCTGTGGAGAAATTGGATGATAGTGGGAGATGAAACAGTTTCAAGGCTAGAGCGAAAGCGGTTACATGGAGATGGGTTTGCTGCAAATGGGAAAAGTTTGATTTTTTCATTGTTTAACGATATGAAGATAGTCTGATGGTGTATCGTTGAGACACAGTTGTAGTGATAGTAACAGGTTCCAACGGTTATTTAAGGACTCACCATTGTAGTGTGATAGTGTGTCAACACTATCTCAAAAAGTGTAAATTTGAAAAGGGAAATTAAGTCAATCTTTTGTTCCTTCAACGATGTCACTTATCTAACAACGACTTAACAAACTGTATAAAAATTAAAAACGTATAACATAAAAAATTTATTAAATTTATATAATTATGAATTAAAATAATATATTCCTAAAAAATTAATTTAATTTAAAAATATGAAAAAATAATTAAAATAATTAAAAAAAATTATAAACACTATAAAAATAACAATTAGCCAAATAATTTAGAAAATAATTTATTAATTTAAATTAAAAATTAATGTTAAAATAAATAAATTTGTTATTTATATGTAATTAATTAAATACAAGTTATTTAATTAAAATAATGAAAAATTAAAAAATTAAAAATTAAATATTACATGCAGTTATTAACATAAATAATGAATTATTACATAATTACTAAATGTGTAATAGAATTAATATTTCTAGTATAATAATTACTTAATAGGATGAAAAATAGGTAAAACAAATATAATGAATTTTAAATTAAAATGAATATGATTAATAATATAAAATGATAATTTTATAAATTTATCAATAATATTATTAATGTTTAATTATTTAACAAAAACAATAAGAATAATTAATTAAATTATTGTAAACATGAATAAATGATGTATAAAATAATGTAAATTTTTGTCCACATAAAAATCCCCTACAATTATTTTTTGATTTCCCTCAATAAATTATCATGCTTCAATATATTTTTAAAAGAATAAAAATGTTATTATTAAGAAACAAAAATTGATGCATATACAACAGTTTAGAATCAAAGGACCCAAAACTACAGCTAAGGTTATTTAAATGTAATATTTCAAATAAAATCATTCATGAAATTAATATATTCTGGGTGGTCAAGGAAGAAATGAATCATATAATATTGAAAAATGGCATGCCTTATATATGAAACTACCAATTGGCTTACATCTATTCAAGTTCAAGTTCTATGTTCTAAAGTCCTAAAATTTTAAAAATATGATGACTAATGATCATAACAAAAGGAACCGTGTACATTGACTTTTTCATAGGTTCTAAATGGAAAATATTATGTAATTTTTTTGGATTCACCATATTGATATGAAATAAATGGTTTCATAAAAATCGATTCTCCCCTATTCATCAAATATTCATAATTCCCCGCACATATCAATGAATTATTTGAAATATAGTGATGCTTAATGAAACTATTATTTTTTAAGAATTTTGAAAAACATTGACCATTTTTTAACAAAATTTTGTTAAATAGATGAGGAATCTGATGGGCTAAAAATAAAGCATGAATTAGCTCAAATTATGTTGACCCCCCCCCCCCCCGCACACACATAATAAACAAATTTATCCCCAATGTTTAATTCCGAGATAGAGATTAAAATTTGAAAATTACATCTAAAATAATATTTTCAATTCAATATATTGATGGCACGTTAACATAGTCATAGTGAATTTGAAAAAGATTGTATATTGCAAAAAATATTATACAATATGATTACATGAATTTCCCTTATGTCAAGTGAATAATGTTTTTTAAATTATACTAAAAAACAAGAATGTAAATCATGAATATAAAATGAATAGGGTATAAAATATTCAAAATTTTTATTGAAGTAGCTTTTCAATAATGATGATAAATTAATGCTAAACCCCAAGTTAAAATAAAACACAACAATTTTAAATAAAAAAATGGGGTATTATTCCCCTACACTAATGTTCACATAGTGAAGAGATTCAATCAATTGAAATAAATGTTTCTAAATCATTCCAGTAAAGCCATAAAAATTCCTGCACAATAGCAGAAGCAGTAAAACCATCCAGAGAAGTTGAATATGAAAAAAATTCAAATAGTTGAAAAATATCACTAAATGGACAACACTAACTAACTAGTGATTCACCATGGTGGTGACTCACTGGAAGTAGTAGAACTTTGACTCAAATGATATAGTGATTCATGAAAACATCATTTAATCTATGAATGGTGAATTAACATATTATAGTTTTTAAAATAATAAGGAGACAAAAATTAATGCATTTGTAAAAATAATTTACTTCCCTAAATTAATGAAGCCTTCACAAGAAGATTTTTGTGATATAATAAATAAGGTATTTCTTCTCCTTCAGTGACAGAACAACATCATTCTTATAGAAAAGGAATACCGAGAACAAAACACCAGTAATAAATGCACAAAAATATTATCTAGAAACACATTATTCAAAAACAAAATGGGAAAAAATGGTGACAAATCATGAACCATAGGATGACTCCCATGAAGCACTATGTTTTATGACAAAAGTTAGACTTTTTTTATGTTAAGTTTTCCGACATATTGAAGGAATCCATGACCTAAGAATGTCCTTCAAAATAAATTTTAACACAATGAACGTTAACAAGAATTGACTTGTTTTAATATCCATGAATATCTAAAGATCCATTCTTCAGTACTCTAACAATTGTAAAAGGTCCATACCACATGGATTTCACGTTTCCAGAATTAGATTAAGTATTGAATTAATGAAAATTACATAGTGTTAAGTATTAAGCACCTTGATTTTAATTAAGGAATCATGAAAATTTTTATATCTGTCTTTATATATCCTTGACTTGTCACATGAATCTCTAATATTTTCATCAAGTTCACTTAACTAAAGAATTCTCCTCTCTCCATCACCCTTAAATTCAAAATTTCATTCTTTAACAACCCAATTTGACTTTTATGAAAACTCCATAGTAAAATGAAATCATTTCAAAAATACTATACAATACAAATACATACTTATTGTTGGCACCAATGTTGTTTTATAGGCCCATAAAGTGACATTTAACATAAGAGACGTGCCTTTCCTAGAATTTGAGACTGTTTTATCATGAATTATTTTCAACTCCCTCTATAATGATTCATCATATCCACTAGATTGTGGATGTTAGGTAGTACTAGTCTTATGAGAACATCCATTTTTCACCCTTAAATCCATAAAACTGTAGTTTTTAAATTTTGTTCCATTATCCATTATTGTAACGTCCCATTTTTGGGTGCTTCCGAGAGATACCCCATACACAGTTAGTCACGTGGACTCAGGCGCATTTCCCGAAATTCCAGAGGCTGTGGAATAGCATTGATGGCCTTGTGTGTGATGTGGGGGAAACTAATCCCACAATGGAAGATTAAAAAAGAAAAATTAAATAGATAGTAATAGTGGAAGTAGTAAAAACATGAAATATTTAAATAGAGTAAGATTGAATGAAATAAAAAACTGGAGAACATATATAAATTATGCATCATACATATATCTAGGAAAATAGTCAAACATGTCACAATGTTTGAATAGAATACTAAACCAATGTAAAAAATAAAATCAATTAAAAAATCCAAAACAACACAAGCCTCGTCTTCATCTCATGCTCCCTAACTTCACATCAATCAAGTACCTGAAGTAGAAAGGATATTTCATATATCTAGACATGCAAAAATATAATCTGTTTGGGCCCAAAAGCATGCCCAAGAAAGGGTGTCGGATGAATCCAAGTTGGCATCCACTCAATGATCTATGCCTAATATTTTGTGAATATATATGCTAGAAAATATTCAAAATGAAAAAAATAAATAAGAGATGTTCTCAAAAGTAAAAAATTCTACTTTTTCATCTATATTAATAAATTTTGTCAAAAAACCAAGTAAAATAAACCCTCTAGGATGTTCCACAATCTAACCACTATGGGTCATCTTTATGATGGAATCTATAAGGAAGCACTAACCCTGAATTCTCCGTGTTGTCTCGTATCGATAACTATAGTCAATATGAGGAATAAATAGAAGTCCAATTCCCCTTATGGTATCTTAACGAGGAAATATAGACACTCTATCGGATAATAAAGTCCATCACCTAAATGTTCTCTCAATGTAAAAGTAAAAAACAATATGGGGAAGCCCTCAACATGCATTCCCCATATGGTCTACTACACCAGGTTCTCATGGACCTGTGTAAGACAATCATATACAAATGATATATGGAAGAAAAATTAAACCAAAAGAACTAATTATATAAATAGTTCACAACATATCACAACATTTTAGATAAAATCACTCCATCCAAACAAACTAACGATGTAAAACAAAGAATCCTAATAGGAAAAGCTACATTGAATGGTCCATAACAAATAAAAATGGGAAAAAAATCCATATCATGTAAAAATAACTCTTTTCAAAATAAAAACCTCTACTGAAGAAAAAAAGACATAACAGGAATTAACAGGGTTAAATCCCTAAACACACATTAGTCCGAACAAGGTTATTGGCACAATTTCTCATATAAGTCAAAGAAAAACTACAGAAAGGCACAAACCACCTAACTTGGCATTGTATGATGGATATACATGATCTATAGGCCATGAAACTCCCTATATTGATGTAGAACTACAAAAACATCTAAAATGATCGACTAATGATATATCATGAAAGATGAGAAATCATGATACATTGATCTAGATGAAAGAAGAGATTACCGTGGTGAATCCAACGTAATTAACAATAGTCAAATCATAGAATGGATGATAGATATGGGGATCTGGGGAGATTTTTTCTCCTTAGTCGCTCCAAGAGGTTATATAATTTGAAGAAGGGTGTTTAGTCGATTAGACACAACTTCGGTCAGATTTAATAATAAAAAAGAAAATTACACGACCTATTTCCCAGGGGTACATGACGTGTATCTTCCTTTACTGCCCCTGCATTTGGAAAACTCTAGGTCACCCCACAAAGCCATGTACTCGTCTGTTACACATCCTATACACGGTCACCCATGAGAACCATGTACATGTCATGTACTCCTAAGTACACGATTTGTGCTCTCAAATTTTCCAAAAACGGCTCTTTTTCTCAAAACACCTGAAAATTAATGACATGTCGGAAAAAAATATTTGGGTTCCTACCAACATCCCCCCGTAATGAAATTACTCCACTAATTTCTCTAGGAAGGCAGCATAGAAGAACAATCATAAACCACTTCCAGACTCTGCGATCGCACATCAGGATCCCTCTCCTGAGTCTCCTCCTATACTCGCTCGTGCTTCCATAAAACCCATACCATAAGAACAGACCGGCGATGGATAACCATTGCATTGGGATCAAAAATCTAGATAGGATGCTCTATGAAGGTTTTTTTCACCTCCATCTCAACCTATTCGGTTTGAAAATCATGAGATAGGTCCATGAAGTAACATAATAGTTGAGAAACGTGGAAGACTTTGTGCAAAGATTTGTACCTCTGATGTAACTACCACTAAAAGGAAATTGGCCCAACTATATCCAATAACATATATATTCCAACATATCTAGGATAAATATTGAATTGTCTCAAAATCCTTATGTGTCCCAACCAGAGTTTGATGCATAGGAAAACATGATCTCTGACCTCAAAAAATAGAGGTCAACTTCGTCGATTAGCATAAGTCTTCTATCATGGCGGTGTAGTTTCCTTCCTTTTTCGAATCAACTCTATATGTGATGTGGTCTCTTGGACAATATGAAGTACCAACATAGCTACCTCTCCTTCCTCTAGCCAACATAGTGGTGATAAGAATGGCCTACCATAAAAAGCCACATAAGGATCGATTTGAATAGTTTCATGACAACATATATTGTATGAAAAATCCAACATATGAATATGTTTCTCCCATGAACTCCCCAAATTGAGGATGCATGCTCGAAGCATGTCCTCCAGCACCCGAATCATACAATAATATTGGCCATCTGTCTTTGGATGGTAAGATGTAATCAGAAGTACCTTGGTACCCAAAGGACTCTTTAATCCCTAAAAGTCCCATGAATTAAAACAAGAATCCCTTTCTAAAACAATTGAGTGTTGAAACCCATATAAAAATACAATTAGTCGGATTTACAAACATCCTAGATCGTCAACACTGAATGTATCCTTGATCTGCAAGAAGTGATAAACATTAATATCTCTATCAACAACAACACAAACTGTATAATTTCCTTGAGGCGACCATAGAAACCCCATCACGAAATACATCGTGACATCATTTCACTTCAACATGGGAATTAGTAAATATTGAAAACAGATAATGTTTACTGATAGTCCACCTTCACCTAATGATAAAGATCCCATGGCTCTCCCCAACAACATCAACAGAAGTAAAGATACAGAGCCCATGGCCCTTTACATCAACATCAGATATAAAGCTATGGGAAGAACCATTATCGATAAGTGAAAAAGATAAAACATAGGCAAATAGAATCATACCGGTATTAATTGATGGTTTGGGATATTGCTCTGAATGGATATTCTCCATCGCAAAGGCCTAACCTGTACCATGACCCTAGGATCCCTAAGCTAATCCACCATGTAGTCATCAAAAACCCTACGTCAGACAACTGTATACATGACCTCTACCTCGGCATGGATGGCTAGAAGAACACCATTTCCCAAACTAATGAGAAACTAGTGGTTCTTCTATGGTACAGGAAGTCGAAACAAAACCCCTATCACCATCTTCTAGTGAGATGATCTGACAGAAGCACTAAAGATGACCCATATTGTGGAAAGATTGACACCCCACTGGGTCTCTTAGGAAATGTGGCCTCATATTCCATCTCTTATATCACTGGTAGCATACCAACTTGCCACTTGAAGGCATATCCTACGTACTAAGATCTCCATGCATAGACTTCCTACAGTGCTTCATGCTCTCATTCAGAGGGGTACAAACTCTTGATGATGATCCTCCCTGGGTCACAGCTCTAGAATCCCTCAAATCACGCTCAGTGATCACTTCTTGGTTGATTATAGAACTGATCGAAGTCATATGAAATTGGATGTCATTGCTGAGGAAATACTCAAAAATCCTTCCCATAAATAACTCATCACATCCTGGAATAGGTGTAAATTTATGTAGCTCTATTAAGTGAGAATAATACTCTATAACTGAGAGAGTACCCTACTCCAGAATCATGAACTCTCAGTCTCGGTTGGCCCTCAATGTATCCAAGTTAAAGTATTCCTAGAAGGCACACTATAACTCATCCCAATCCATAACCTGCTGGCCTCCCAAATGTGATATCACATCCCGCCATCACATGGTGGAGTCTCGAAGCATTTATGTAGCAAGATTCACAATCCTATCTAGAGGCATCTCCAGATTCTCGATGATAGATATAATGGTTTCTATCCTTGACTCTACAGCCTGAGGTCCTCCATCCCCTATGAAGGTGGGAGGATGCAGCTGTTGGAAAACACATGTCAGATCTACCATAGAAGGGGTAAGATGTGGTACTCCTCAGAGGGTTTGCATGAACCTCATGAAGCCCTCTCGAACTCTGCATCAGAACATGTATCAAGAATAACCACTTGTGCCATCACTAGCACTACAACAGGATCTGCTGGTAGTCCCAGATCATCCATGTCCAATGGCTGATCACGGCCCTGTAACTGGCGTACATCCGTAGTATGTCTCAGCGGCATGACTCTACAAGGTCACACGCACATCATAGATCATGATTGTCAATGACTGAAACATAGAGGTGCGCGAATGTAACATGAGAAAGAAAGCATTCATGTTTTTCAAAATAGGTATAAACGGCGTGTATAACCCCTATACAGAGTGTTATTTTATGCATTAACATGGGCAGGTACTTCTTCCAACTCTGGTCGTGTAACACCTCTTACACAAGGGTTGTTTCTCCAAGACATGGTGTGTACGTGAATCAAGTTCCCCTGCATGAGTTCTTATACATGACTAACCCAAAAGGTTCCCATACAACAAGACTACATGTTTTGTTTATTCCAGACACGGTGTGATCTAGATGAATGTCACTGAACCCTATTGTTAGTCACACAGGCGGTTACATAGTCGATCCACATGGTGTTTTCCACATGGACACGACATGTACTTCCATGTTTTCATGCACCAGTGTCGTTAGTCACATGACTGGACACATGGTCTCTATGAAATGATAGGTATATCCAGTACGTGGTGTGTCCGACATATGATTTCCCCAACCCCGTGTCATTTCCCACACTTCTTCTGACATAGTTAGAGACTACATGGAGTGTACCTTAAATACATAGTGTATACTTAAGAAAAATAGTCCCTTCCTAAATAGAAGACACATGGAAAGTATTCAACAATAAAAACTGTGTATTCTATCTTTTTTAAGACAATAAGCCTCAGAAACTACTCACGAACTCATGAAATACATAGAAACAAACATCAATGCGCCAAATTTTGATTATTGAGGGCCCATAAATCCTTGAGATGATAATTTTAATGCTCAATAAAAAAGAACCATACATATTAGGAATACCTTTTCAAATAGAACGTATTCTATCAAGACATATTTCATAAAAACATTTATATCTAGAAATCATCTATCACAACAACATGCAATTATTAAAACACCATAAATGGAATGAAAAGAATGTATGGAATTTGATTTCTTGAAAGTTATTATATAATGGATGAGATTGAATTCCCTCATATAATCGAGTTAAAATAGAAGTAAATCCTCAAAAATATGAATAATAACCTGATAAATCATTTGAATCACACAATGATGAAATCAAATCAAATGTAAAATTTACAAACCAGAAAAATTGTAATAATAGAGGTAAATTATATCTTCCCAAGACATGGGTTAGCAACACCCAGGAACAGCTTATTACTAATTACCTTCTCCTTCATATCACTAGATATAGGCTCCAAAATGTAAGTCAAGAATAAAATAACTCCTATGATACCACATTGTAGTGTCCCGGATATGGGTGTTGCCCAGAGGTACGCCGTACCTGATTAGTCACATGGCCTGAAGTGAATTTTACCAAATTCCAGAGGCTACCGACTAGAATTGAGATCCTTGGGTGTGATAGTGGGGAAATAGTGACCTCATTGGTAGGGTAAAGTAGTGGAAATAAATACATAGAAAGAGTGAATGTAGTAATAACATGAAATAAGTATAAAAAAGAAGACTGAAATAAATAAATAAACATCAGCACATATATAAATGATTCATGGCACATATGAATAGAAAAATAGCCAAACAAGTCACAATAATGAAATACATTACTAAATAAAATTATAGAAGAAAATAATGTAAACATATATATATATATATATATCATCATAAGCATCAACATTGTCCCACACTCCCCAACTCCACAATAATCAAGTACCTGATGTTGAGGGGCGCTTCTATTATATTTACCTGCAACAATATAATCTATTTGGGCCCAATAGAATGACCAAAATTGGGTGTGAAATGAATCCCAAATGGAATCCACCCAAAGATCTGGGCATAAAAATCAATGAATATATATGGCAGACAATACAAAAAATGAATTAATAAACAAGTATGTACTCAAAATTAAACAATCCAATAGTTTCATCCACATTCATCAATTTATTCATCCAAACAACTAAAATCAATCGTCTAGACTTTCTCATTGTCAGGACACTCCACTTAAGATTTAAGATAGACTATTTGAGGATGAAATTTTCATCCAATACCCATGTGGTCTTGTATCGGTAACTATAGACACTCTAAGGATGCACTCAACATTCAATTCCCCCTTCGGGGTCATATCGAGGAATTGAAAACACTCTAAGGTAGAAAAAGGTTCATCCCCAATAGTATCACAATGTAATGTAAACATACAATCTGGGGAAGCCCTCAGCGTCCATTCCCCCTATGGTCTACCACACCAGGTTCCCACGACCCTATGTAAGTCAATCGTGCACAAACGATATATGGAAGAAAAGTAAACCTCAAGAAATACTTTGCTAAATAGTATACAACATATCACTACATTTACAATAAAATAAATCCATCCTAACAACACTAGAAATGGAAAACAAATCAACCAAATATGAAAGTATAGACATAATAGTCCATAAAAAACTAGAATGGGAAAACACATCCATAGCATGGAAATATAATCCTATTCACAATCAAATTACTATACTTATAAAAAAGACACAGAAGGCATTAAAATGGTGATAATACCTAAGAACACAATACCCTGAACAAGGGTATTGGAATGTTTTCACATATAATTTCAATTATAACTATGGAATGGCCCATACCACATACCTTGGCATTGAATGATCAATATATTTGAGCATGTGGCCTTGAATCTCCCTAGAATGCCCTAGATCAACAATAAATTCTAAAACATTAAATAAAGGATATCTCACAAAAGGAGAAATAATGAAATGAGGCTCTAGAAGATATAATTTCATACATTGTTGATTCCAACACAATTAAAAATAGTCGAATTGGATAACAAATGATCGATCAGGGGCTCTAGGAAGAATCATTCTCCTCAGTCACTCCTAGACGAGAAGTCTTTATATGAAGGGTGTTATATCAATTAGACGTGGCCCAGGTCTGATTTTACAAATAAAAAGAAATCTATTTTGGGTGTTCACTAGGGGTACATGACATATACTTGACGTTACCAGCCCTCGATTTAGCCAGTCTCCAGGTCACCCCACATGACCATGTACCGAAGTGTCACACGGCCAGTACACGGTCACCCACAGAAATCGGGTACATTATATGTACTCCTATGTACATGGAATGTACTCCATAAATTTCCATAAACTCCTCATTTTCTATAAAACCCCAGAAAATGAATGACAAACATGAAAAGAAGATCTGGGTTCTCAAAAGTATAATAGCTTTTGGCACTCCAAATCCATGGGAAATTTCCTTTTTAACATTCTTTGTTACATTTTTCACTTAAATTTTTCGTAGTGATACTACCTCATCCCACTAAGACAAATAATCTTAGCTACTACAATGTAATCATTGCCATGAAATGATGGAAATAAACCCACAAAATCTAAAACCCAAATATAAAAAATATCAAATTCTAAACTAGAATATTGAGGTAACTCATCCATTGTCCCAACATTTCCCAACCTCTATTATCTATCACAACATAAAAAAAATAAGAATCCTTAAATAAGGGGGCCCAAAAAATATATTTCGAATGTCTTTTTGAGCATTCCATTCACCACAATGACATTATCCCCAAGGTGGAGAGTGAAAACCTTCCAAATTGGTAGCATTTCTTCCTCTGGAACATACCTTCTCATAATTTCATCAGTAAATATTCTAAAAAGAATAGTATAATCCCAAATGTAATACATATGTTTTGAAATGAATTTATTCCATTGTTAATTAGAAAATAATTTTGGAAACACACTAGATACCAGGAGATTATCATAGTCTTCAAACCATGTGATCTTCATTATTGAAATAGTGAGAATAGTTTCATCATGAAAGGAAGAGTTAATCTTCCAAATATCTTCACAGTTAGTATGATGAAGCCTAATTTTTTTTGCAACCATATTTTTTTCTCCTTTATTATCTCTAATCTGAAAATCAGATTCTTGGAATAATAGAGTATATCTAATAAGCCTAGGATTGGAGACATTCATAGAGAAAATATATTATAAAGAAGAATGGTCAGTTAATATAATAAATTTTGAACCAAGATGATACTGCATAAGTTTCTCAAATGTAAAGACTGCACCCAACATATCTTTTTTGTAGTCATGTAATTCATTTTTTCTTTATCTAAAAACCTACCAGTATAATATACTACATGAAACATCATATCCCTTATCTATCATAATACAACTCCAATATCTATATCATTGGCATTAAACATTAATTTAAAAATAATTTTCCTATCATGTGGAGTGATAATAAGTGAAGTAGTGTGTTTTTCTATAAGAAAATTGAAGGAATTAAGACATTTTTGATCAAAAAATGGTGAGTGATTGACAATAAGGGAACATAAGGGCTTTGTTATTTTTTAAAATTCTATTATGACCCTTTGGTAGAAATTGACCAGACTTAGGAAACATTTATCCCCTTTATAATATTCAAAATGTGGTAATTTTTTAATAACATCAATTTTGGTAGTGTCAACCTCCAAACCCGACCAATACACATTATTTCCTAGTAAAATCTTATCAGTTATTATGAATTGAAAATTTTCCCAATTAAGAACATGGATAAACTCTAAACATCTCTCTAACACCAATTCCATTCTTCGTAAACTAGAATAAAATGTGCTACAAACTATAGATAAGTCTCCCCTGATAACTTCTGTGATTTTCTCAGTCATGTTATAAGAGACATCAGTCTACAACCACTGAATGGTAGGAGGGGATCCACAAAACCCCAAAGGAATCCTCTAAAAGGAAAATTTCTCAAACATTCATTTGAAGGTTGTTTTACCTTGATCCTCTAGAGGAATTGGAATTTTGTTGTAACTAGAATCCTTGTCAATAAAATAGAAAAATTAATCCTAAGTAATCTAAAAAAGATTTTGATAAAGGAAGTGCATTGGAAAATGGTCATTCCTGGTTTTCTAAATAGATCTCCATAATTCAATATTGACTATAAATTTGGTGTCTTTCTAGACATGAATTTCATTATTTTTCTTATTTGTCATAATAGTGAAACATCCTTTTTTAGGTACAACATGGAATGGACTGACCCAAGTACCATCAATGATAGGAAATATGATACATGTGTCTAGATTTTTTATGACTTACTCTCTAAAAAACCCTTCCATGTAGGATTTTAATCATCATTTACACTCCACTCGAGGATTATGGTCTGGCTCCATAGAAATTTTATGCATGAGGAATGAAGGAATAATTCTCTTAATATTAGCTATGGTCCGACCTGTGGAAGATTCAAATTTCATCAACACACTTAACAATTTTTCCTCTGGGTTATGATTAAACTGAGCACAAATTATTACAATATGAGTTGAATTACCTCCTAAAAATGAATCTTTCAAATGAGTAGGAAGTTGTTTTATCTCATGAGTGGGTTGTTCAACACTTGAAAGAAGGTTCTTGGGCATAGGAAGATGAAGACCGTCAGAATATCTCTTGTAAGTCATTTGAAAAGATGAATTATTTTGAATTTCCTAATCATTATAAGGATTCCAATTAATTTGGTGCAAAGTGGAAGACTCAGTGGAAAATGGTTCCAGATTTGAATTTATAATATTTATCAATGAAAAACCATCACATTTTTAACATGTTCTCCCTCTACCAAATCAAAATGATAATAAGTGTTGGTGATAATCAACCTCATGTTCCCTCAGAAAATTATTAGTTTCTAATGTAGATGAAACATCTCTTTTAGAAGAAGAAACAAGACAATAGTCCAGTTATAGAAAATTTTCCGTATTTTCGATATAAGAAAATTATGCATCATGTTAATTTTTATTTCATCAAGTAACGTTTTATATTAAAATTCTTCAGGAATTTAAATTCAGTTTTAATCATCTACGGACTTCTTCTTAGAATAGTTTGTAAATAAATTTGTCCCTTTGACACTTTTAAAAAACATTGAACTCTTCTTGCAGTTCTCCAATTGTAATGAGATATTACCCATTATAAACAACCAAAACATCTCCATCATTCACTAATAGGGGCCTACTAATTATGATTGGAACCTCTTTGTAACACTCCAAATCAAGGATTAAGAAGACAGTAGGTAGAGACAGATTCTCTATACCAACTAGAAGGGCATCTACCCTCCCTACAAGATGTGTGAAAGAACGGCCTAAAACATTTAGGATGAATATAGTGTGTTGAAGATCAGCTACTATCAACTATTGTAATATTGAGTATGGGATAAGGTTTATAATAGATCATAATTCAAATATGGAATTTATTTGAATAGAATTTCCTAAATCCTAGGGTATGAAAAAATTACATAGGTCTATGAGATTTTTAGGTATCTTCATTTAGAGTACACCATTGTACTCTTCAATGATGACATAAGTGGAAAATTATTCAACTGGGTTTTATTTAAATCAATTTTTAAGAGATTTCGTGTAAGAATGTATTTTACATATGTCTATGATGAACAGTATATTCACCTGAATCTTGGATAAAATCCCATGGAACTATAGAATCTCAGTGTTGTGATTACTTTTCAGTTTCTTTTTTTCTGGGAAATTGATGCTTGGGGAGAAATTACTCAAGAAAGTAGGCATATCCCTTAATTCCCCAAAATTTCCTCGTTACCATTATCTTTTTTATTTTTACAAAAAATAAACTAATTTCATGTGAAAAATTAAAATTTTGATCATTTTATGAAACTTTTCATGATCTCCATATTGTGTACGAAGAATGTTTTTATTTCTAGATTCTTTCTGTTTTTTATTGTGTCCTTTTTAATTGTTTTTCTATGTTTAGTTTGAGTGTTTATCACTATAATTTTAATAACATACATAAAAATATATCTAAGGATGATATAATTTGTGATATGCAATATATTGTTATAACTATAAGTTATTTCTCTAGCAATTTATCCTAGTTGAGTTTCCATATTCAACATTATTGCATTAGTTTAAATATAATCAAAGTTGTTTTGGGATTGTTGTTTATTCAATTGTGTGTGGAATATTTCCTCTCGATATTCCATTTTATTTTTCATTAGATTCAGTTTTGAAAACATATTACCCTCATAGTTTCATTGTGAGTGTGATGATTCATTATTTTCTTGGTTTTCAATGTTTTGTTTAGGTTTGTTCTGGTAGGTAGGGGAAATTGATTTTCTAATCATTCCTTATTCATTCCATGATATGTTGGTATGTTTCCAATATCCTTGATTATAATTATTTTACAGTGGGTTATCCTTGGAATGTATCTTAGGAATATAATTAACGATGTTTATGTTTTCTTGTTGGTTTGGCATGCCAGGGTTTGGAAAAAAATCATTTTGACCGAACATCGAACATTGAAAACATTGTTCCCTAGGTGACTGATTTTTTATTCCCTATTTCTTCATAGATGGTTTATAATATTTATCCATTAAGGCATGAACATGATTAGTGATTTCAACAAATTGGTCATTAGTGTTACTTTCGATAACAGTATAGTAAAAATTTTTATTCACCAACTTCCTTCATGAATATTTTTGTTTAGAATTTAGGTAACGATTGATATTTTTTTTTCTCAACTCTTCGTCAATTTTTTCATTGTAATTTCCCCCATCCGATTGGTAAACATGGTTTTGAGTAGAGGGGAATAGACCTTTATTGATGGTGTCCATGAGAACATGTGATGGGATTTGATTATGGGGACACATCCTAAGACCGTCCCTAAATCAATACCTAGACTCATGAATGTATTCTCAATCCTCTTGGTAAGAAAATGTTATTTTGGTTCTAAGTTATTATTTATTTCTTTGTGGATAAAAAATCCCAATGAAAGATTTATACAAAAGATCACAATTTTCAATGACATTATTATTGTGACTCCAGAACCAATTACTAGCATTAATATTAACGGAAATGGGAAATATACCCATTTTAATCTCATTCTCATTGAGTCCTAAGAGTTATTGTCATTTCACTTTATTACACAATTATCTAATGATGGATAAAGGTTCCACATTATTGATTTCATTAAAGGCTAGTAACACTGATGGATGGGGCTCTTTCAATTCATAGTTCTTATATATATATGAGACAATCTAATGGATTATGGGTTTCATAACACATGATGGGGTTTAATGTCCCTCATACTAGGCCTCTCTACTTCTTTTAGGAATTCTATTTTAAATTTAGGCAGATTGTTAGTTGGAGGAACCCTATTTTCTAAATTTCATATTATAATTTTCTTTTTCTTTTTTAGATAAGTTATGTGTTTTGCATTTTTTTGCATTCAGGGGATCTAATCAATCATTAGATGATATAGTGTTTATATAATGGATAGAAAAATTTGAAAAATAGTATAACAAGTAAATTGGTACTAATTGTAGTAATAAGATATAAAAATCAGAGAAAAACAACAAAAAAGTGGTGAAAAGAGAAGGAAAAAAGCAGTAGATATCCATAGTATATTTTTTTACCATAGTTTTCATTTCTCATTTTTAATTTTTTTTTGATATTTTAATATATGGATTTTCTAGATATTTTTATGTGAAAAATGGTAGCTCAAAGCCCTCTCGATAAACTTCACCAAAAATTTGAACCATATGTCGTTGAATACACATAAAAGATTAATTTTATTATTTTAAAACTGCTTATTTTATAGTGTCTTATAGCGTCGAACCCATGGAAAGGATAAAAAATATGTGGAGTGGCCAAATATTCAAAACATTCCCACTATTGTCAACAGTGGGGTATAATTTTTTTTAGTTTTTTAATATTTATTTAAAAAAATGTAATCTGATGTAAGATTTTTTTTATTTTCATTTTTAAATAACTAGATAGAAATTATGTTATGATTAAGCAGTGAGAAACAATGAATTGAAATTCTATAAATGAACAATCAAGTTAAAATTCCTGAGGAAAATCTATCAAACATGCCTATAGAGGGATCCTTTTAACAGAAATGTAAATTATAACATAACCACAAAAATAGAATGATATATCGCTCTCCCCATGAGATAAAACACAATGATTGAGAAATCTTAGAATATTCCACGACAAGAATGATTTGTCTGCAAAATTTATATATGAAAAGAATAAAAAATCTCATCGTTTGATCTGAAGATTTATTTATAAAAAGGATACTTTTGAAAAAAATTGTCAATGTTAAAACTCACAAAATGATCATGGATTTTGAAATAGAGTACGAGTGGTATAAAACTATTGAATAATTTTAGAATTGATATCAATGATCAATTATAAAAACATTCAAATGAAATGTGTGAAAAATGAAATTAAATATTACTACAATAAAAAATTTCCTAAGAAATAAATTTTAGAAAAAAATTATGTTCATATTATGAATTGATAATAATTAATTTCAAAATAAGAAATTGAGAATTATAATGGGATGAAAGAACCCCCCCTATTGAATGTTATTCTACCCCTGATCCATTGGGTCTTTAGGTCTATGTGGTCTGCTACTAGATTATGTGTCCAAAATCTATTGAATTAATGATTTGTCTAGAATTCCTCTATATTCTTATAATATTAATCATTTGTTGTCATGTCATTGTTAACCTATAGAATGCACCAACATAATTTGGTCCTCTCTGAGTCATCGTACATGTGACTTCTTTTGCTGGTATACCTATTAAAATACCAAAATCCTTCTAGTTAACTATTTTGGGTGGTTGACTAAATCTTCAAGATAATTGGATTGGGTACCTACAAGTATAAAAACCATAATTTAATGAAGTAATTAGTTCATTAATTAATAGATTAAACTATTATAAATATTTATTAGTTTCATTAATAATAAGTTTTCTAATTAATATTTTTGTACATATTTATAAATCATTATTCTAATTTATTATAATGTTATTTAAAGTCTTTAATTTTATAATTTAATAAAATAAAATCATTTTTAAAAAATATTATTAATTTATTAAATTAATAAAATATTATTTATTTTATTACATATTTTTATTAAAGTTATTAATTATGTATATAAATTATTATTATTTTTAATTAGATTTATAAGGATCATTATTTAATATTGATTATTTTTTATATTATCTAATTTATTAAATATTTAATTATTAAATATTATTATATTTTAACTATCCTTATTTTTATTATTTATTTTTATTAATTTTATGTTTTTAGGTGTTTAATTTTATTAAAATTTTATTTTATCCCCTGCTGTTTGAGCAGCACCGCATGGGGTTTCCTGTGGTTTCTTAAGGAAGCCATTATGAAACTACCTCCGAAAAACCAGAAGCTCCTCCTTGCTTTACAAACAATGGCCCTTCATGCAGATGGTCCTTTTGACGTCGGCTCCACCTTGTAGCAGTTCCACAGTGATGGCAGTCACTCCTAAAAGTACAAGATTCACTCTTCACGCAATAGTGCTGGAGACTCTATATCGGACGAGCTATGTGGATTCGTCTGGAAATACTAATAGTGACATCAAATTCATCCTAGTGGAGGCTCGACTTCAAAATTTCATAATATATTGGTATCATAGATGTAGAGAAGCCACGATTCACAGTGGTGGAGGTTTCTTGATAT
Organism: Viscum album; assembly: GCA_963277665.1. NCBI lineage: Eukaryota > Viridiplantae > Streptophyta > Magnoliopsida > Santalales > Viscaceae > Viscum > Viscum album. The sequence continues at coordinate 1,533,006,010 of OY728151.1, forward strand.
GGTCATCCCGGTGTGATGAATGTGGTGGTGATATGAGAGGGATTGGGACAACACTGACTCATTTTGTCACCATTGAAGGAAGAGGAGTAGTGCGACAAATGTTAAGAACATTGATGGTGAGTTGTTTTGTTATTGATGGTGTGTCGTGGAATTGAAGAAGAGGTGTTTCTTGGTGGAACGGTGTCTCATGGTGTAAAAATAGGATAAAGGTTGGTTTAGAAATAGTTTCATGGATGGAGAAAAATTCATAACTCGAATATGGGTTTTTTGTATAGGGGAATAGTGAGAAGGGGCCACTATTGCACAGAAGGAATATGGACTAACATTATCTCAATTACAAATAGTTGTAGTGACAGTAAAAAGACTCAATAGTGATTCAAGGAATCATGGTAGTAATGTGATAGTGTGTCACCACATTCTGGAAAAGTGTAAATTTATAAAAGTGAATTAAGTAATGTTGGGTTCCCTCAACGGTGTCACTTGTCTGGTGGGGACATAACAAACTGCATATAAAATAAAAAGATAAAAAATAAAAACAATTATTAATATGATATTAAAATTATAAAATTAATTAATATAGTATTTAAATAATTATATTAAATATAAATTTAGGGAAAATAATAAAAATAGAGAACAAAAATTATATACTAAATGAGAATAATAAATAGATAAGTAAATTGAAAAATGATTTATAAATTGAAATTAAATATTATAGTTAAAATGGCTAAATTAATTATTGAGTTATAATAAATTAAAAACAACTTAATTTATTAAAAGATATCATATTTAAAATAATATATATATAATTAAATATAAAATTATTTAAAATTCTAATTTATTGTTAATTAATTACTAATTGTATAGTATAAATAATATTTCAAGAATAAAAAGAACATAAATTGATGAAAACTAGGTAGAACACAGATAAAGAATTTAAAAGTTAAAACTCAAATATTTATAATAAAAATTTATAATGTTATTATTTTATTATTAAAATTATTAATATGAAATTATTTAAAAAACACCATTATTTATTAATTAAATTATTAATATATTAATAAATGATATGGAAAATATTTTAAATTTGTGGCCACATTAATGGGTAAAAATTATTCTAAATTATGTAAATATATTTTATTTATGTTTATAAATGAATTATTTGGTAACCAATTATAAATATAACTATAAAAAATTTTAAAATAATGAAATTTATTTTTCAAAAAATGATTTTTCTACGCACAGAAACGTTTTATATCAATAAATTAAACAAACCACTTTTAAAGAAATATTTTATTTAAATTATATATTATATATTCAATAAACTATTTTACATTGATATTGTGTTTTTTCTAGAAAATATATAAATATAAATTCAATTTTAGGCATAAAAATATGTTTTTTTTCTAAAAGGTAGTTTTACCCATTTTTATTGGAACACATTTTTTAAAATTAACTTTTTACCCTTATATAAATTTTTTTTAAAGAATGAAATATAATTTTTATAGTGTAATTTTAAAATTCCATTTGGGTTAATTATTTGTATTTTTATGAATAGTTACATTTTTTCATGAATACTGAAAAATACTGAATTTTATTGAAGCTCGACTTTTCATGTAATTTATTTATATAGAAAAATTACATATTAAAATGGTTTTCATCGATAATTAGATAATTTATACATTTAGTAGTATAATTTTGTCATTATAATAAATTTCACATTCAAATTTGATATAAAACCATTTTAATCATTGTAACATTTTCACTTTAAAAAAATGTAGTTTCATCCCGCCTAGGGGATTAAATTTAAAATAATTTATACCACTCATGTGATTTTAATTAGGAAAAATTTATTAAATATGTTTCATAATCATTATCTATAATGTATAATATGTCCAAATTATTTTTTCACTAAAAATATTACTGAAATACTTAAAATTAATACAGTTAATTAAGAGATGAATATGTTTTCTAAGGGACTAATATATAATATTGAGGAGATAAATTACCTATATAATGTAAAAATCCCATTTAATGGACCTATTTATAAAACATGTCATCTTATATTCAAATATTATATTATTGGTGGAACATGATGTATGTGAGACCCCCCAATTGTGTTTACCTTTTGGTATTTACATGAATGTCACTCCTCTAATATAAAAGGAGAATCCTACCCTCGCAACTTCTAACCTCCCAATCCATTTGTCTCATCATAAACTATCAAAAATAATCATCCAACATTTATCCTCTCAACCTATAATCCTCTATTTGTGTATAAATCCAAACATGTGTGTTTTTCGGTGAAATCCAAAAGGAGTTACCCAAAGAAGAGGCAACATCCATCAAAGTGCATTTTATTGTTTTCTTTTCAACCCCTCAAATTATTCTTATATGAAAATAATATATAATAACATAATTATTATTTATATAAAAATATTCATTTATATTAAGGTTATTACAACATATATTCACACATTTTCATGGAATTCCATACACAAATATCATTTGTGTGTACGGCGGACTACCGCCTCACAAACAAATGTCGTTCATTCTTCCATTATCACAATTCAAGGTTGATAAGAGTGATTAAATTATATTGAATATATGATATATATATATATATATGTTATTTATAAGGACTTTATTCATGTTTAATTATTATATAACACATACCATCATGTATATAATTTTTTTTGGAATACAATAACATCATTTATGTGTACAATAGACTACCAACCCAGGAAGTGATGTCATTCCTTCGTGTATTAAATGAAATGTATTAAAGATGGGTTTAATAGAAATATGTTATACATATATAAAATAATATTTGTTCAATATTTATAGTATAAATATATATCATCTATTTTTCATTCCTTTAACATGACAAAAAGATGTAAATATCATTCATTTGTTTTTACGACCTATAGTCTTCATGTAGTCTATATTTCATTTCCAATTTATATCTTTTATAAATTATTTTATATAAATATATATATAATTTAAATGGTATTTATATCATTTTTTAAATTATTTAAATGATGAAATCATTATCTATGTAATATTACCATGAATAAAAAGTCATAATATGTAGGAAAAAACAATGCCATTATTACCCGGAATACAACCTAAACATGGAATTATTAATAACTAGGTAATAAAAATTCATATATAAATCAAATATGATGTTATATATAATAATAATAATATTTTATAATTTTATAACATAATTATATTTATTGTCCAATAGTTTTTAATGATTATGATGGACGATAAGGCTAAATGTGAGGATATTTTGATGGTCAATTTTATTTCTACAAGACTTACACAATATTCACCACTTTATTATTTTGTATTGCGTACATAATTACCTATGAATTTTTTAATCCAAAATTTACTTTATTTAATGATATTAAAAGTATCAATTTATTTTATACATTCATGGGGATCATGATTCAAAATTTACTAACTATAATGGGATTTCCATCTCACTTTTTAAATTTTGTGAGACACATGCTATATTCACCATCTATTTTTTATATGTGGTGTATATAATTCCCATGATTATTTTATTATTTTAATTAATATATTGGTTATTAAAAAATAAATTTACGTTTCATTCATTCATGGTGTATATAGTTCAAAATGACTATATAGTTAAGCAATGTTTGAATCAGTTTTCCATGTTCGACAAACATGTTATGTTTTTCCCCAATGTTATTTTAAGAGGTGTATACATATACCATTTAACATGTTATATCATGAATATTAAAATTTTTATTATAATTATTCATCATGTAATTTTATTCTTTCATGGTTATTTTGATTTAATGTTACTAAAGTTGTTAGAGTTTATTGGAACAATATCATCCTTTATCAGGATAGTTTATGATTATGCCTCCATTGATGAAATATTATTGTCCACATCTCAAATATTATCCTGAATTTTCTATTACTCTTAGTATTCAAAATATATTTATGAAATAATACTATTTTATAGTGTTTGTTTCAAAAGATAGTTAAGAAAATGTTTTTAATAAAATTACACTTTATTTCACTCTTTGGTCAGAAATCGGTGTTCTTTTAATACAATGATTTCTAAAAATGGTGTTAAAATGTTTTTTCAATGATATTTTATGCTAATTTTCGTGGAAATATATTTTAATATGTTTCATGCTAAAAAATATTTAATTTTAATTATCAAATATTCCTTCAGAAATTTTCAAGGTTATTTTTAATGAAAATGGTTTTATATAGTTTTTATTATTTAAAAATAATTTTAAAGAGGAAAATATATTTTCATTTAGAAATGTTTAAAAAAGATTTATGGATTACAAAAACGTTTTCCAATCAGGATTTCAATGAATCTTATTTTTTAAATTTTGTATTTCCAAAAAATGATTTTCAAGAAAATGTCATTTTACATAAGAAATTCACTGAGTGATCTTTAAAAATACTTATCCATCCATGATTATATCCTTTGATATTGTTTATGATAACTTGGGGATATAATATAAGTAATCCATTCTTACTATTAATTGGTAGGATTATTTTTTAGATGAAAAGTTTTTTATGAAACCAGTTTCTCTACAATTGGTTATACCATGACAAAACAATTATTAAACCTCCATCTACTCATAGGTTATTCTTTGGTAAAATTATTGTGGAACCTATCTATTTTACATATTTTAGGATATGTGGAAATATATATCTTACCAATTTAATTTAATGGGTTATTATATGAAATTTATGAAACACATCACTTTTTATAGGTCATGATATGATGAATTATTTATTATCTTGTTGTATACATGTGTATAATTTCTTTATGAGATAGTTGGGACCTATTCACCCTCCAATGTTTTAGGTAATGATAAATGGAATATTTCATTATAGGATGCATGGGTTATTATCCAAATCCCAAAAAAATTACAGGGGTTGTTTCCTAATCGTAAAAATAAGTGGGTACATGGGTGGTATCCCAATCCCCAAAAAAAGATGGTACACAGGTTATAGCCTAATCGTAAAAACAAAATGGTATATAGGTAGTATCCCAACCACAAAAAAAAAGAAGGTATATGGTTCATTGTCTCATTCCTGAAATAGGTAAATATGTGATTAGACCAAGCCTAACATGATATTATGTTCTTGGTAGGTAGCCTTGACATAAACTTTTTTATGCTTATGTGTATGCCATAATTTTATGATTGATTACTATGTTATTCTCTCATATATAATTCTATCTATTCCCTTAAGGATCATTTCTTAGAAACTATTATTCTTTTTTCCATGAATCGTCATTGTTCTCTCTAATATGAAGGTTATGGTTTTAAAATGATATTATTATGTTATTATACCCTTATGTTCATGTTATGATTATGTGTATCCCTTGTATAACCTTAAATATAATCTAAGATAACCCCTTTCATATATTTCCTTTATCATGGTTATGAATTATAATTTTGTGTATGAGTGTTAATCGGGATGATATTTTTGGGAAACATTGAATATCATTCACCCAACTAGAAGATCTTGCGCCAAGTTTATAAAGGAGGTAATTATTAACATTACTCAATCTTGTATTTTTTGTAATATTATTAATATTATTCAAAAAATATTTAATATATATTTATGTTACACCAATGTATCTATATACAAAACCAATGGGATCTTACAATTCCAATTTGATAGTAGTACATTCAATGGTACGATAAAAATGTAATTTATTAATATTTAATATCAGAATATCAATACCACCATGCCAACCCTCAAGCTCTAGGTTGACACTAAGGGTTACCCAAACCTACATTAGCATGATTTTGGGTTTCTTTATACATACATCTCATGAGGTCATATCGGTCTCCCATACAATGGACCAATATAAATTTCACAGCCTTCCCATAGTAGATTCCCATGTGAATTGTAAATATCACATTCCATGTGTTAATAAAATCAATGTAAATTATAAATATAGAACCACTTACATGTTCAATTTATGAATTAATATTTTTAGTGAAAAATGTGTCAATATACCCAATGAAAATTCTCATGTTAAGGCCACTTACATACTCACAGGTCATTGGTCCCTATGTAAATTGTCATACTAAGGCTAATTTAACAATTCATACATCAGGAACAAGTAATATATAATGCACACAAAATTACCATACATTAAAAAAATATCAACATATTAAAATTTAGATTATTAACCCTAATTGCCTATTTCATGCTATTATTTAACTAATTAAATTGTCAGTTTCATGCCAAGAATCCAAATCTAATTTATATTTGGACAATAACGATTCACATTTATATTATTTGAATTTATAATTTTTCATTCCAATCATTGTGATCCATGTAAATCAACAATATTTTTTTGTGATCCCATTAAATAATCACCTTTTACTATAAAAGGATTTTATTTTCATAGGATTCATGTCTATTCCCTGTTGAATGTCAGTCTTGCATCTAAGGTGGCCATAAGTCTACATCTCAATCACAAATAGACACAATGGGATCTGTTGAAGACCTGGACTTGAGTATTTAAATAATTCAATGTAATAGTGGCCATGTTCATGGAGAGCATACATGATCACACATGTTGTACATACCGGTACTCCTAAATTGGCCTTATATATATTTTTTATACCACCCAGCATAAAACAAATAACAATTTTTCCATGACCCATCATCTGGATCAACATTTAACACCATGATCCCATATAAATAGTGATACGTCCAATGAATTAATGATAGAAGAAGAAGATATTGGAATGAAATGTGTGGACTCAACAATTTTGAGAAATAATCATCAAATTAAGGAATCTAGGTCGATGGATGGATCATATTATTGGGGAAATACATTGGATAATATGAATAATACATAGAGAACTCCTCAAAATCCTAAATAATGAGTTAGTGTTGAATATATGTGTAATTGGAAGTTAAAGGTGGTATTTAGGGGAAGCAAATTTTAATTTTTCCCCTCATTCATCAGACTATTCCTAGTTCCACCAGGAAGCCACAGGCTACCACTTGTTGGCTGAAGGTTCTAGGTAGTGTGCCTAAACTCCATGGATCCCCATTGACAGGATAATAGTTCTCACCAGTAGGTTGGTGGGTTTATTATTGAAAACCAAATTTTCGTAGGATTTGATGGCTGATTAGTGGGACTCATTTGGCAGGTTGTAAGGTCACAATAATTGGTTGGTGTTCCTCTTATAGGATTAGTGAGATAATTCTTAGTCCAATAATTAGACTGTGGACTACATCAGCTCGCCAAGGTCACTATACATTCAACAATGTAGTGCGAACCCACTATCCCTTACTAAGATTCCTACTCATTGCCACAAAAAAATGAAACACTATTTGAACATTTAAAATGTTATCTTTTAAAGAAAATTAAATGGATTAACAAAATTCAGTGTCATAAAGTATAATTATAAAAGATGGGGTATTACATTTAACCACATGGGCCACAGTTGGACTCCAATTACATATCCCATGTGATGTTTTATTAGCTTTGTATCCTTAATAAACCCATAGAATCCTTATCAATTTATTACTCGAGTATCCATCCTAATCCTCATGAAAATATCTTATACTACATTTTCATAAATTTTCTCCACTGGGAACCCCTCCTGAACGTAATGTGAGTTCATAATGACACTTGATCCCTCCCTCCAATAGGCACCAGGTTGGCGATAAGCACCTAGTATATAAATCACACAATGGGATGAATTACCCTCATAAATCCCATTAAGTATAAAAAATTAGAAACCACCAAGAGACACCATAATAAATATAATATTAATATCACATAATAGATCACAGTTCATGTAAAGGTTATTCAAACAGAGAACACAAATATTAAATACCAAAATTTTCTCTTTGGTGTTAACTTTATCCACAACACCCAACTCCGCACTATTAATTTACCACTCATTCTATAAAACCCTCTTGGAATACTATAAAATATATTTATACATATGTGGGTAAACATATATTTGTACACAGTTTGATCTTTCTAAGGAGTTCACATAAAAAAGTTGAAAATAATACTAGATCCCCTGAGAGTGGAGGGAAACCAACATGCACATATACCAGGTTTACTACAACCAAATCTCAGTAAGACTGATTCGCTAAACATTGCATCCATATATAATAATATAATATCAATAATATATAAAAATGGTACCCTATACCACTTATGCACTAGTTTATTTCTCTCATGGTATAATGAAAAATATATTATAACTCTCATCCATTACATATCATCAAAATCATATCCACATATCCCAATATCATATATCCACATCATACAATATAAATACATATCCTCAACCACATGCCACATATATATTTCTCAACTACACAATACTTTTCCATCATAGAAGGATATTGTCAATTTTATGGATATCAACCTCAAGACCTCCTCCATCCATGAACGACCCCCACTATATAACATATAATCTTATAATAAACCAACACACCGATAATTCTTTTTTTACATTTGTGTATCATATCCCATGAATAATAAATTAATGATGATATATTATTGAACATGACATAGTCAACAAGTCATTCCCTCGCTAACCTGGATATTTGGGGAAGACACTCAAAACAAGAATGATTTGGGTGTTGGTAATGATATTCAACTCAGGTGGCCTATATAAGGAATTATAAGAAAACACATCATATATATTTTGACACACACTAGACCAACCTGGGGTTCAATGAAAAAAGAACAATATAATTAACATTCATCATCATTATACTGTCACCACAATCTGCAAAAAAACATTATCGTCCTTATGACAATATAATCATAATTTCCATAGACAATAGCCACAATTAATATCTCTAGTTTTCTATTTTAATCATTTTTTAAATAAATTTTGGTTTTATTGTTTTCCCATGATATTATATTTACTAAACCATTAATTAATCATAACCAATTATAAAACCATTCCTAATGTTACACTCACTTAATTTCTATCATTTATCCATTTTTATTGAATATACCACCAATTCATTACAATGACACATCTTAAACTATAATCAAATACCTCAATTATTGGATTTATTTTCATTGTAAACCATTTTATTCAATAACTTAAATATTCAGCAAACAAAACTCCACAAAAACCATCATTCAACATGGAAACTATCATATAAATGCATTCCATCAGCCACCATAATTCACAATAAAAAATAATCACCCTTCTATATACTAGTGCCACCTATATAACCATAATAATTTAAAATTTTAAATCTCCATCATAATGAAAATCCAAACAACCTATCACAAAAAATAAAACAAAAAATAACATATAAAATAAAAAATAATTATTTTTATTATTTATTCATGTGAACTTTTTAAACCACCATAAGTGTTATCACTATTTTATATTAACCAAAAAAAGACTCATTTCTAGTTGTATGTTAATAACCATTTATGATAAGAGATTATAATATTAAATCACAATAATAGACCATGATTTTTAGTATTAATACAACTCACTTTAATAGGGGGTTCCTAACAGAAAATAAAACACATAATTATAACATTATAAATAAATTATCCAAGATATCGCAAAACAAGATAAGGATCATGTGATACTATATTCCCTTAAATTTATTTATTCTAGTTATTAAAATTATATGTAAATTCATAAAATTAATTATGATGAATATATATTCTCATTAATCAAATTATGTTTACCAAATAAATGAGAGGGTTATTAAATCCCTCACCTCAATGTGAAGCATTCATGGAACACAATAGTGGGATTGGACGATAGGGTTATTTGTAACAGAAATTAGAATGTTGGAATTAAATTCATGATCCTCTAAGAAATCATATTTGGTCCCTCGAGGATTAAAATTAGAAGAATATTTTAAATCTTTGGTAGAAAACCTAAATTTAAAAAATATAAATATACATAAATTGTGTAGAAATTCAACGGTGAGATTCCTTCCACAAAACATTGTCAACCCCTCCCTTAACTCAAATTAAATTTAGAATGATTATATTCATCATACCATAACCATTAAACATAGGAAAATATAATCACTAATAATTTTGGGATAATAGAAATAAAATTATGTAAATAATTTCTTGATATTACTAATTATATGATTTAAATTTCCATTTTAAATCAAAAAATATTATTTTGATTGAAATTGGAAAATATGGAAATTTCCCAAGGGGACGACTCATACTCTATTAAAAAATCCCATTATAAAAATTACAATTACCTTTACAAAAACCTCAATGAACATTATATAAATTCAAAATGACTCTTAACTATATAACATGACTCTTATGAAAATCAAAAGGCTATTTTGGATACTAAAAGGATACTTTTGAGCATCTGAATAACCCTTACAGAAATCCAAAATGGTATGTATGAAATTCCCATATTTCTTATATAAATTGAATAAAAATTATAGAATATGAAATAGACCATGGGGAAAAATCATGACTCCTGAATAAATTGAATGAAACTTTTGAACTAGAAACAGCGCATTAAAAATAAAAAATTATTTATATGAAATGCAAAAAATGAATCTTACAAAAAGAATACAGTTCTCAATATCTGATAATTCAATAAAAATATTGATTATATGGGAAATTTATAGACAGAATAAAATTAATAAATCCACAAAAATTTAAAATTCAAATAAAAAATAATGATTTACATCTATAATTCTATAATAACTTCTAAAAATATAAAATCACATTAAATCAAAAAATTAAAATGTAACAAGCCATATCAAACCACTAAATCACCATAAACATCCATGTACATCCCTAAACTTAAAAAATGTCAAAGGTATGGGGTAAAGTAAAATTTTGGCCCTTATAAAAGGTCTTCTATACTTATCCATTTAAGGATTGACGCTTTTTAATGATTAAAAAAATCAACACAAATAGTAATCACCAGGTAATTCTGATGTTCATAATTGCATCATAAATAAATAATCCACAAATACATAAAATTTATTTCCTCGATATTCTATTTTTACTATATAACATCATCATGGTGTAATGATAAAAATAATGTTATTTTTATTATTCCCATATGTTTTTAATGTATTTTTTCAAAATTGTTCATCTGTTAAATAATAAGAAATTATCATTGTGTCCAAAAAAATCATTTTCATCCTTTTCTATAACCAATTTGAATTATGAAAAGTTACACATATAGATAGAGACTCCATAATATTTCTAATTTTACCATTCTACTATATTACTATTTATATTATTTTCATATAAAATCCTTCATGTTCTAATATAACTACTACATAATCGCACATATTCATTGATACCATTTTAATAATGATAAAAAATTCATTGATAATGGGGATAATTTTATCAGTGTAATATACAAGTTCACATAAAGGGTAACTTTATATGAACTTAAATAGTTATAATGAATGGAAACCTTTATTAGTGTTTTTTAGTGTTCATAAGGGTTTCCATTACCAGTGTATTTTTAGCACTCATATGGTTGTCCACTTATCAGTGGTTTTCTTAACCCTGATAATGGTAAATGTTATAAAAAAGTATATATTATAACAATATTTCATTAGTATAAAAAAAATTCCCTCCATATATATATTTGTGTAATATATTTTATTAAATATTATTTATATAATACTAAATATATATGTACATGTAATATATAAGATATTTTATTAAAATGGTTTCTAAAAAATTTAAATAATATTAATAAAATTTTATAATTACTATAATGGAATATATGATTAAAAACAATTTCATGATATAAAAATTTAATAAATTAATTAATATCTTTTGAAAGGTTATAAAAAAAGCATGAACATTAACTACCATAACATTTGATTCATGTGATTTTTAGGGAATCAAAATATGTCAAATCGATTATTGTGAAATGATTTAAGCCGGTTGGCCCTTAAAAAACATGTAACGTTGATTTTTAAAGCTCAAAAATGATATGAAGACCAATAAAACTGTGTTTTTAGTTGGGATACTCTAAATATTTTATATCTGAGGTAATTTCATCTTGATTTAAGAGGGTAATCATGAATTTTTCATTATAGATTTTATTTATTCCAATGGACTCCATTCATATGGATATTATGGTGTTTGACTTTTATAATTTATCATTTTATAGTGTAAATTATAATTATATATAAATATATATTTTTATATTTACATATAATAATATAATTTTACAAATAAATATTTCTAAGTAATTACATATATAATAACTTTTTAAATATATATACATTATTTAAATAATATCCATTTCATTTACATTTTAAAAATATATAAATATGTATATAACTAAACAATTGTATATATAGTGTTTATTTATAAATATATTGATTATTTCTATATTAAAAAACATTTTTATTTATGTATATATTCTAATATATATATATGTGTGTGTACATTTATATTTACTATATGTAGATAAATATAGATATATATATTTATATAAATATATAGAAACACACACATATATATATAAACACACAAAAAATTATATATTGTAAATGTAATTAAAAATCATAATGTAAACATATGAATTTTAATATGGATAAAAAGATATATATTAATATTTATAAATAAATATATATTTAATAAAATATAGTAGAAAACAATATGGTTAAGTGGTAAGAGAATTTTTTATGCACATGATGATCGTATGTCCAAATAATTACAACCACAGGTGCACATGATTTTAGTTGAGCACCGATAAGGGGGAGAGCACTAACAAAGGGTTGCAGTTTCATGAAAGAATAATGGGAGGGCTGAGGTGGTAACAAATAAATGTTTGGTGGTTGAAAGGATCATTGAAAAAAAATTAGTGATGATAAATGCATGATTGGTCAGTGCTATTTTTAGCACTGAACATATATTTTTTTACCAGTGAAGAAAATGTTATTAAAACAATCGTTAATAAATATCTCCTTTAACAGTTCTTAAAAAGAGGTCATATAAGTGAATGAATATTCATCATGCTTATAAATAAAGTGTTTATAGCCCAAATAAAAGTCATTTCTATCATTGATAAAGGCACAATATATAGTATTTTATATATGAATTGAAATTTAGATTATCAAATCAATAGAAAATACATATAATTAAATAATAAAGTGGGAATTTGGGTTCAAATTTTTTATATTTTGTACCTAAATCGGTCACAGTAGGGGGAAAAATAATTGATGAAAAACATGAATTGACATTAATTTTGTGCCTCTCGTATTTATTCAATTAATAAGAAATTTTTACCTAATTTTTGTAAAAAAATAATATAAAAATAATAATGAAATCTTATAAAATTAATTAATTAATTTTAACCCTATATAAAAGACATGTGAGATTCTGATGAAAACCCTTATTTTTGACCTTACATCATTTTATGAATAAATGTAATAAACTATTATTCAAAATTTAATGAGATTGGATTTTAAAAATTTAGGAATTTTCTTAAGTAAATAATCAAATTAAATGAGTATAGGTCATTCTAAAAACGATCATAATTTTAATTAATGATCTCAGTTGGCAGATGAGTGAGCATTTATTGAATTGATGCTCATTATTTTGTGGCTGAACATTCAGCTTTGATTTAGTTAATACTTGGTTATGGTATTACCCTGTAAAAGGGTAGTCACGTCATCTTATTTAACACTTGAAATGGTCTATCCATTCCACTATATACATTATAAAAAAATTAAACTCTCCATTAGTGTTTTAGTTTTTCCAACCTTCAAAATTATCAGGTATTTAAATTTTTGTAGTATTTATTTTTAATTGTACAATATTTCATTTAATAATAGTTAATTTTTAGTATAATATTTTAGTTTTAATGTTGTCAAATAAAATTTTATTTATCAATCTAGCACACTTAGTAAATTAATGATATAATATTAAATTTTTCATTTATTATTATTTCAATTATTAGAAATTTTGTTAAATTGCCTAATTAATATTATAGTATAATAATAAATTATATGTATATCATTTTAGTTGATTATATAATTAAATAGTAGGAATATTATTAATTTTCATTGTTATATTGAATTAAAAATATAAAAAATCATGTATTATTAAATTGGATATTTTATTTTTAGTGTTATGTTTTATTTATTATTATAATGTGTAAATCATTAATAATATTAATATGTTTACATAGAAATATTAAAAAAAATTATAATAAATTTTCATTAATTATATTATTAAATTTATTTAATTATTAGTATAATGATTTATTTATAATGTCGTAATTATTAGAAATGATTTATTTATTTTAAATATTATTGACTTTTACATTTAAAATAAGAACTATAGAAGCATCCATATATAGATCAGGTTAAACACAGGATAACATCCTAAAATTTTGATTATGTAAATATTGTGTGGCCTTATAGTTATTACATCCATTTTTGGATGAAAAGTTGTTAATACAAGAACTTTCAAAGATGAAAATGGTTGCAATATCCCTAAAAACTCTTAGTTTGATATTAACTCAATCTTCAACTACTGTATGAAAAAGAGGACTAACCACACTCCTCGTTCGACACTCTACGTTGATCTGCTCTAGATGATTCAGTTTCTATTTATTCAATAAAAAACCCTAGAAATTTTATTTAAAAGTCAAAATATATGATAACACTATAAAATTTATGTAATGTAAATAGTTTTTTGTATTAAAGGAATGAAATCCATGTCTCCATACAAACAATTTGATTCAAGTGATGATATAGATGTGCCTTGGGGTAATAACTGTGAAAATAATGGATGAGTATTAACTCAATATACATTTTGTGGATAAGAACAATGACTAACTAGAAACTTGGTTTCACACTTTTGAGTGATTTTCTTTGGGAAATTCACTTTATCAATACTCCATAAAACTCACCATATGAAATATTTTTCATACCATTATTTAAAACACCAACAGTAAATATAAATTTTTGAATATTTTAAATATTTTTATCTTTTAATAAAATTTTATTATTATGTAATTACAATTATAAAATACAATATAGTCACATTTCATTTTATAAATTGTACAATATTTGATACTGAATAAGGAATTAGTAATATTACACATGTAGAATGAGTGTTAATGACTGGGGTATGTAATAATTATGAATACAGTATCTTGAAAATTAATCATCTTTTTAAACTCATGGTTATCCAAGTGATGTTTTCTACGAAATACAAACATCAATAATTTATTTATATGTTGTGGCAAATATCCTATCCTATTTTGGGCAATGAAAACTAAGAATGTTTATTTTCATTGGTTAAGGACTAATCCAAACATCTAATGATATATTTATATGACATTATATCTTTTGTTGAAGATTATCTATTGGAAATGGGTGTTGATCTGTCGCTGCTTCAATATATGTTTCCATATCCTTTCTATTTGACATATCATATAGATATTGATGTTAATAGGGATAATTAGCCAAATGATGTAGACTCGATGGTGGAAGATTTTTAGGATGATAAACATTCAGAATAACATTGAACTTGTTGTGGATATGAAACAATAATAAAATGATGAATATCATTGAGATTTTATCCATGTGTCATCATACAAACCATTTAAATATCATCAACCATTAAGAGCAAGAATAATGCATGGTGTGGACAAATTTAAGGAATTTTATTTTTCAATCATTACTCCGATCATATACATTTCATGAATTGTTAGTTATAAAAATCATTCATCAAATAAGGGTGATTAATAAATTTTGAGTGAGTTTGATAATAATTAATCTATAATGATAGTGAAAAGACAGTATCACATTGAACATAATTATTGTTATTTCATGGAATATTCTTTTTGAATTTTTTATGATTTTATGTGACAAGTTTGATTCATATTTTAAAATGATTTTTTGATCTATACTTGGTATCAATTTCATCTATCAGATAATCCAAAGAATTAATCAACACGCATGTGTGAACCTATCCCTATAATATCGTCACATGGTCATATATGTTGAGTTTAATTAAATTATTATTGTTTGAATGGTAATTTAATTACAAGATATTATAGTTGTTTTGGTGGTGGAGATGATCAAAAATATTGTTAATTAATTTCACACTGGATGGCCTTAGATGCATGACTAAAGGACATTGTGAATGTGTATAGGGAATTTCATGATTCATATTGAGTATTACAACTCCTTATGGAGTTATTGTATCACAAATATTAGTAAGCCAACTTTCTACACATAGTTTCATTTTTAACTATTAGAACCAAGTTGATTAATTGAAGGTGGTGTTTGATATATTATTTTGGATATTATTACCTTATGTGGATGTTATCAGAAATAATATGTAGATTATCCACATCAGTGGCCCATTTTTTATCGAAAATGTACTATAATGTTCATGAATAATGTCATGTATAATAGAAATTGTACACTTATTTCATTATGCTATTTTATTATTAAGAAGTAAAAATTCTCATATTGGACATAGTTTCAGGATTACCACTAATAATTTGTGATGGATGTTGGATGAGTATGTATGATTAATGATAAATTTCTTGAAATAAAAGTATTTCTACAGTCCTAGGGTCATTCATGGTGATCTCCCCATGCATACCATCGATATTTTATTATTCACATCATATTAAATGTGTAGAAGAAGTTCATGCATGAGTCTATAAAGAATGAAATGATCAATCATAATATGTATTTTTTTAAATAACCCTATTGAAATAAAAAACACTATTATATATGTTATTATTTTTCCTCATTTTCAAAAGCGTATTACCTCAATACTATTGGATGAAGGTACATTTCAAATTCATTCACCAATATAATCTAGAGATAAAAAAATAATAGATGAAAATTCCAAAGGATAAACGGTTTTTGGCATAAAGGGATTGATGGAGATATTTATATCTGATGACAAAATTGTGGAATGAATTACTATCATCTTTAATGGAGTTAAATATATACCTATCAATGTTAATTAGGAATATTAAATATTATTTCTATGACGACCCGTCCTCGGGGCCCGTGCCGTGACTAACCCAAGCCCGCCTTCCATAGGCCAGGGGCTGGCGACTAGCACCAAGGCGTAAATCCCGGTAAAAAGGGAAGGCATTGCCTTTGTAAAGTAAACAAGCACCACAGAGTAAGAAAACAGAAAAGTAAACACTAAGTAAAAACAGAGTACAGCTGAAAGTGCGGAAAAGTAAATGGGCCAGTATACAAACCCAAACTGAAAGTAAAGTACAACTCGAAAGGGAAAACATAAACTGTAACGTAAAAGCCGCTACACCGAGTTGTCCACTAGAATTCCCACCTGAATGGTGGGTATAGATAGCTCCACTGCTCCTCAGGTCCTGCCGTCCGCTCTGGGTATGTCTGCCCAGTGGTCCACCTCCAGGTACCGTCCTGCTCTGGAAGCCTCAACTACGATCAACGATGTCCGTCGTCTGCAACTAACACAACGTAGTGCAGGCATAGCCCGTGCAGGGGTGAGTATAAGCTACTCAGTAGGGACCCCGAGACCCCCGAAGGTCTCCCAAAATCCAAAAAGGATAAACCAAAAAAGAAAGATACAATCACGAAGTAACAACCGACACTGCTTAGGTATATGCCCATACATATACCTAAGTCATCAATTCCATTACGCTCCAACCTCCGAGCCCAAGTACAACTTAGTCCACACAAGAAAGTATACGTATTCCACACAGGAAAGAAAAACGTAATCCACACAGGATAGCACCACACAATCCCCACATGATGGTTAACAGGATTCAACTCACACTGGTATACATCTTCGAAGACGATAGAGATGATCACTGATCCATCTAAGTCGTCGGACCCACAAAGGATCGATAGGTACTAACCCCCGCAAAGACCCACACAGGATCGGACCCACACAGGATCTGTAGGCGCTGGTTCACACAGGACCGCTGAGCGCTGACCCACACAAGATCAGACCCACACAGGATTGGTAGCATTGATCCACACAGGATCGCTGAGTTTTGTAGTCATCGTCGTCGAATCCACTGAGGATCTCTGCACAGTCGTCATCGAAGTCACAGTAGCAGTCGCAGCCAGCTCTCGGGTTCCCGCACACAACAAAATCATTCGTGAGGCTCCGCTCCACGAGCCGAGAGGCTGATACATCAACTGTCACATAGTCCAGAGTTGATGTATCCAAAAGTTCTGTATCGTCAACAGGAACTCAACGCAACAGACGGCGCATCAATCGGACGACCGGTTTGAGAGTTATTGGCTTTTTCGTTCCAGGGGCCCGGTTGGTTTTTAAGGAAAAACCAACCCGACCGTACTCCACATGCGTCCAAACCTCGGGCGGAGTATGCCAAAAGATCCATCTCAATAAAAGGAATTCAACAAAGCTGACGGCCCGTCATTCGGACGTCCGTAGATCAAGATATGAGCGTTTCCGCTCCGAGGGCCCAGTTGGTTTCGTGTACGAACCAACCGGGACGAACTCAAAGTATTCCGAAACCTAGAGTGTGATATACCAAAACGACCGTCTTGATCCAAGGATTTCATCTCCACTGACGACGCGTCGTTTGGAGGTCCATAGCCCGAGTTATGGGCATTTGAACCCAAACAGTACGGTATCGGGGGTTTTGGGCCCGGGCCGACCTGGCCCGATACCTCCCCCCAGTTGGCCCGAACCGGGTCGACCCGCCCCGGACCGGGTCATCCTAGACCGGCGCGGCCCGGCGCGGCCCGGTGCGGCCTGGCCTGGTAGACCGGCTAGGCACCGGTCCAGCGCAGCGCAGCGCGCTGGGCGCGCTACCAGCTTAGCCTTCGGCGGAGCTGATTGAAAAAAAAACGAGGTGCACTTGCCCCCCACTTTGTAATCGCAGCCCCCCTCAATAATGGGGGGCCGTTCAACTGGCCGGGGGAATTTAATTCACCCAGCCTTCCCCATTTCCGGTCAGCCCGACCTGGCCGGCCGGCTCCTCCTCAATGATACCGGCAATGGCCGGTCCCTTTTCGGCTCCAACATCGGCGGCCTGGCTGGCCGCCGGTCACCAAGCTCCGCTGCGGCCCGGAACCGGTCGCGGCCCTTGTCGTCCAGCGCGGTGTGACGGCACCGCGCCCCTCCGCCGCGGCCCCGATCTGGCCGCGGCGCCTTCAATTTCCTTCAACGTAGCGCGACGACGTCACGTTCTTGAATTTCTTTCCACGGCGCCGTGCGACAGCGCCGTGCAATACTTGTCGTGCGATACCCACGTGGTGCGATGGCACCACGCCATCCCGTTCCATCCGCAAGGAAACAAACATGAACATAGGAGGGGGTTAGGCCGTGTTTGGGCGGTCTGGCCCCCTCTCGTTAAACGATAACATTTAGTCGATTAACCATGATATTCGACATGCCAGATATAAGAACGGAAATAATTAAATAAAAAAACAATAATCCCCTACCCTGGATTCAAGAGCGGTGTTCGTCAACGACCCGCGGAAGACGAGCGTCGCGGAGGTCGGGCGTCGTGGAAATCGTACGTCGGTTCTGTTGACGTTGAGGTGCGTCCGAAGAGGTAATGTCGATGGAGTGTCTTCGTAAGCTGACGGAGAAAGCCCGATGAGGAAGCGGCGTCTCGTTTCGTTGACACGGTAAGAAGATCGAAAGAAGCAGCGTCATCGATCTGCGGAAACACACCGGCTGCGATGAAGAGAAGAGACGACACGTCTTTCTCTCCGTATGGCAACGACGCTTTTCATCGGAGCCTAAGTGTTCTTCGCGTTCTTCATCAAGTTTGAAGAAGATGAAGAATGCTTCCCAATCCTCTCAAGGTGGAAAAAGATACTAACCAAAATAAAATAAGTCTAAGACTTATTTTATTTACACAACCCAACCTCTTTGAATTTCAAAGGTTTGAAATTAAGTAACTCATCTTAATTAATAACACCAGTTGTCAAATTAATTAGAGTGGAGTTATTGGGGAGTTTAAGGGAAGTTGTAGAGTTAGGGCTCGTTTGGGCCCTACCACACATAATCCTCTCAAGGGAGGTTATGTGGATATGGGTCCCACATCTAACTCCCATTGGGAGGAAATAACCAAAAAAGTTAAAAAAAATAAATTGTGTTCCACAATTTATTTAACTTCTTTTAATTTCCCCCAAAACTAACTTTCATCCCGCATAAAACGCAACCTCAGAAAAGGTCTCCTTAAGTGAATATCAGCGCTACGAGTTCATCGGTGCCCTCGGAATTTGATTCCAGACACCGGTTCAAAAGTTATAAATTCCCGCTCGTTCGTTCACTGAACGTACTCGAGCCAAACTTCGGAAAGTGATTCCGGGCACATCGGGCCTTGGAATCAGGTGCCGTCAGAAACTGCGCTCTTGTAAAATTCTAAAGAAAATTACGAAAAAATTTCCCTTGAATTTTACGGGTCTTTAAATTACTCCCACCTCTGGGCTTTATGTCCCCGTAAAGATACATCAAAACTAGGGAAGCAAATGAGGGTACTGAGCACGCATCTGAGCCTCCCGCTCCCAAGTGCTCTCCTAGAGATTCCCGTGCTGCCATCTGATGCGCACTAGAGGAATCGACCGTCCACGTAGGACCCACTCCTGTCGATCCTTGATATCCACCGGGACCTCCGTAAAAGTCTCCCCATCGTCAACGTCAAGCTCACCATGGTCAATGATGTGTGTCGGGTCGTGCACGTATCTCCTCAGCTGAGATACGTGGAAGACGTCGTGCACCCGGTGAAACTGAGGTGGTAGAGCCAGGCGATAAGCCACCTTGCCAATCCTGCTGAGGGCCTAGAATGGTCCGACGAAGCGCAGAGATAACTTGCCTCCTCGGCCAAATCTCTGTATACCACGTCGAGGTGAGACCAGCAAGAAGACGTTGTCAACATCCTCGAACTCTAGTGGCCTCCGCCTCCTGTCATCGTATGACTTCTGCCGGCTCTGAGCTGTCCTCATCCGCTTCTGGATGACTTGGACCTTCTCTGTCGTGGCCTGGACCATCTCTGGTCCCACAAGTGCTGATTCTCCAGGGTCAGTCCAACACAAAGGAGATCTGCAAGGTCGGTCGTACAATGACTTGTACGGTGCCATCCCGATGGTGGAGTGGTAGCTGTTGTTGTATGTGAACTCCACCAAGGGTAGGTGGTCATCCCAACTACGACCAATGTCGAGGACACATGTGCGGAGCATGTCCTCAAGATTCTGAATGGTCCTCTCCGTCTAACCATCCGTCTGAGGATGAAAGGCTGTGCTCAAACGTAGCTGCGTCCCGAACGCCTCCTGAAATCCCTTGCATAGCCAGGAAGTAAAGCGAGCATCTCGATCGGAGACGATAGATGATGGCACACCGTGAAGCCGAACAATCTCCTGAACGTAAAGACATCCCAAACTCTCCACTGAGCCCTACTCTCGGATGGGTAAAAAGTGAGCCAACTTGGTGAGTCGGTCGACAATCACCCAGATGGAGTCGTCACCTCTGGAAGTGCGTGGAAGTCCAGTCACGAAGTCAATAGATATCCCGTCCCACTTCCACTCCGGAACCACCAAGGGCTGTACCAAGCCTGCTGGTACCTGATGCTCAACCTTCACCTGCTGGCAGGTGAGGTATCGAGAAACGAACTCTGCCACAGCCTTCTTCATGCCTGGCCACCAGTGTTGTCATCTGAGATCCCGGTACATCTTCGCCACTCCAGGATGTACCGCCAAAGGAGAAGTTTGAAACTCTCTTAGCACCTCCTCACGTAAAGCGACTGGTACCATGTCAGGTCCTCTGGAAAGGATGTCGTGCTTTACTCCAAAAGAGAAACCATCGGGTGCCTGTCCTGAGGATATCTGTGCACACCGCGTCTCATAGTCAGCGTCCCCACGCTGTGCCTCTCTGACCTGCTGTAGAAGTAAAGGAGTGACTGTGAGAGTCTAAAGGAAGGCTGCTCCATCTCTATCCTCGAAGGATATCTGCAAAGAGGCTAGCTGCTCCGTCGCCTCCTCAAGTAGCTGAATGCCCGTCCTCCTACTGAGGGCATCGGCTACTACGTTCCCCTTCCCAGGAGTATAGACTATCTCAAAGTCATAGTCTTGGAAGAACTCAATCCATTGCCGCTGTCACAGATTCAGATCCTTCTGAGAGAAGATGTACTTGGGACTCTGTTGATCAGAAAAGACTGTAAGGTGCTCTCCCATCAGATAGTGTCGCCATGTCTTCAAAGTGAAGACCACTGCTGCTAACTCCAGGTCATGGGTAGCGTAGTTCTGCTCATGCGGCTTCAACTGACATGATCCATAGGTGATCACTGCCCGCTCCTGCATCAGGACACATCCGAGTCTGGTCCCTGATGCATCGTAGTAAACTTCGTACCCTACTCCCTCCTCAGGCAACCTTAAGATAGGTGCGCTGGTCAATCTCTGTCTCAGCTCCTGAAAACTCTGCTGACATCTGTCTGACCACACGAAGGGTTTCCCCTTCTTTGTCAAAGCTCAGAGTGGTGCTGCAACTATAGAGAAGTCTGGCACGAATCTCCGATGGTAACCGGCTAGTCCCAAGAAACTATGAACCTCCGTCACACTCCTGGGTGGCTCCCAAGCTAACACTGCCTCAATCTTTGCAGGATCCACTGCAACTCCCACCTCAGAGATGACCTGTCCCAAGAAGTGGACCTCACGTATCCAGAACTAGCACTTCGAGAGCTTACCATAATACTGGTGCTCTCAGAGTGTGTCTAGTACAACCCGTAAGTGGTAGGCGTGCTCCTCCTCAGTCGTCGAGTAAATCAAAATGTCATTGATGAAGACCACGACAAATCGATCGAGGTATGGCTGAAAGATCCTGTTCATGAGGGCCATGAACATTGCTGGAGCATTGGTTACGCCGAATGGTATAACCAAGAACTCATAGTGGCCATACCGACATCTGAAGTCCGTCTTCTGCACGTCCTCGTCTCTAACTCTGAGCTGATGATCGCCTGACTCGAGGTCTATCTTCGAGACCCACCGTGATCCCTTGAGCTGATCAAAGAGGTCATAAATCCTCAATAGTGGATAGTTGTTCCTCACTCTCACCTGGTTCAGGCGACAATAGTCAACACAAAGACGCAAGCTCCCGTCCGCCTTCTTGGCGAACAAAATCGGGGAAGCCCAGGGTGAAACACTGGGTCGGATGAACCCCTTGCCCTACAAGTCCTCCAACTATACCCGTAGCTCTCGAAGCTCAGAGGGGGCCATCCGATATGCTGGAGTCGATAACGGAGTTGTCCTGGGGAACATGTCAATATAAAAGTCTACCTCTCTGCGAGGAGGTAGCCCTGGAACATTGTCGGGAAAAATGCCTGCAAACTGATCCACCACTACAGGAAAACCAGGACTCTGCACGTCAGTTGCTCCTAGGATGAGGCTAGCCAAATGATGAGTGATGGGTTGTCCTCTCCTCTACGGAAGTCCATCCTGTGCTGCGAAGGCTCCCTTCTCACCGGTGAAGGTGAACCTGCTCCTGTCGGTGCGTACACATCGCACCTTGCGCCTAAAACAGTCAATCTGTGCATGAACCGTAGATAACCAATCTATGACAAAGATGACATCTTAAGGCTTCAATGCTGCTACAAGAAGATCACAGCTGAAGCTCTCGCCTCCTAGAGTAAGCTCACACTGCCGGCACCAGTGCGTAATCGTCGAGTCTGCTCCCATAGGAGTCTCTAGCCGTAAGGATCGAGCCAACGGCTCTGTCGGAATCTCCGAGCTCCGAACAAGGGCAGCAGCTAAGAAAGAGTGACTCGCTCATGTGTCTATAAGTACTGTAGCATGGGAGGAATAGACACAGATAGTACCTCGAATCATCTCAGGCGCGCCGTGGTCGTAGGCCTCCGCTGCCTAGTGCTATGCATGTCTCTGCCCGCCAGCTCCCTATGGTCGGGGTGGACCTCCTGGTGGTGGTGGTGGTAGAGCCTCAAAGCGTCGCCCACCACCTGCTGCTCGGCCAGCTCCTCTGCCTCGTCCGCCTCCTCCCTACGGACCACCACAGTCGACCCTCTGCCTCTGACTTGGTGGTCCCTCAACCGTCTGCTGCTCCTCGGTACGGAGGGTCGGGCAGTCACGAGCCATGTGGCCCTACCCGCCGCACGAGTAGCACTATCTACCTCTCGAAATAATGGCTCTACGCTGTGTGCCCCGCACTACTGAGCTAGAGTCCTGAGGTCGTCTTCCTGAGGGTCTGGTCTGCCTAGACCCCTGAGTCATCCGCCGACTGCCTGTTGAAGAAGACTCTGCTACGTGCCGCCCTGCGGTGGGTCTCGCCGCTGGTGTAGACTCAGCAAGAAAGCTCTCGATCAAAAGGGCCCTCTCTAGTACTCCTGTCTGAGTCGGAATGCTGAGGGAGATCAGTGATGCCCTGATCTCGTGTCTCAATCCCTGCTCGATGGTCCGGGCCCAGAAGAATAGGCCCCGTACCATTTTGGTTGAGTAGCGCGAGAGATCGGTAAATCTCACCGAGTACTGAGCGACCATCATGCTGCCCTGCCGCAGCTGAAGAAGCTCCTGTATGCGCACCGCATGTAGGGTGGCTGGGACGAACTCCGAGCGGAAGAGGCTCTCAAAGTCCGTCCAAAGTAGATATGCCTCATCGTGCACCCGGAGCATCAAGCTCCCCCATCGGCCCGCTGCTGGGTGCAGGAGGCTCGCAGCGAGGATCACCATGAGGTCTGCCGGTGTCCTCACTAGCCTGAAAACTCGTACGACTACCTCCAGCCAGTCCTCGACTCCCTGGGGGTCCGTCTCCTCACAAAACCTAGGCGGTCGCTGGCGCTGAAACTCATGCAGTGCGCTGAGGCGACGTGCATCGTCAGCGGCTAGTGGTGGAAGTATCGGGGGCTCGGCGGGTAAAGCTACCGCCGGTGCCACTGCTGACAAAGGGCCCTGCACCGAGGCCTCGTCGCTCGGTGGGATGTCGTCATGCTCGACTCTCAGAACCCTAGCTGGCTGCCTTCATGGGGCCATCCTGAAAAGGAAATAGGTGCGTCACGGTCAGAACAGTATACCTGGTGAGATGATATAAAGTAATCACAAAGAAAACTTTGAAACACAAAGGCAATCAATGTTTTCATGCATTAAGTCGGAAATCAGAAGTCAGGGTCCTGGTGTATGGATACGTCGGCCACCACACCAACACTGGACTCCCTGGACTGATAACCATACTTAATACGCTAAACACTATTGCTTCACATAGAAATGATCAGAGTTTGCGGTAGAACCGAACTCCTCTAATACCAATTTGTCATGACCCGTCCTCGGGGCCCGTGTCGTGACTACCCCAAGCCCGCCTTCCATAGGCCAGGGGCTGGCGACTAGCACCAAGGCGTAAATCCCAGTAAAAAGGGAAGGCATTTCCTTTGTAAAGTAAACAAGAACCATAGAGTAAGCAAGCGGAAAATTAAACACTATGTAAAAACAGAGTATAACTGAAAGTGCGGAAAAGTAAATGGGCCAGTATACAAACCCAAACTGAAAGTAAAGTACAACTCGAAATGGAAAACAACAACTGTAAAGTAAAAGCCGCTACACAGAGCTGTACACTGGAATTCCCACCTGAAGGGTGGGTACAGATAGCTCCACTGCTCCTCGGGTCCCGCCGTCCGCTCCGGGTATGTCTGCCCAGTGGTCTACCTCCAGGTATCGTCCTGCTCTGCAAGCCTCAACTACGATCAACGTTGTCCGTTGTCTGCATCCAACACAACGTAGTGCGGGCATAGCCCGTGCAAGGGTGAGTATAAGCTACACAGTAGGGACCCCGAGACCCCCGAAGGTCTCCCAAAATCCACAAAGGATAAAACACAAAAGAAAGATACAATCACGAAGTAACAACCGACACTTCTTAGGTATATTCCCATACATATACCTAGTTCATCAATTCCAATACGCTCCAACCTCTGAGCCCAAGTACAACTCAATCCACACAGGAAAGTATACGTATTCCACACACAAAATCAAAACGTAATCCACACAGGATAGCACAACACAATCCACACAGGATGGTAAACAAGATTCAGCTCACACAGGTATACATCTTCGAAGATGATAGAGATGATCACTAATCCATCTAAGTCGTCAGACCCACAAAGGATCGATAGGTACTAACCCCCGCAAAGACCCACACAGAATCGGACCCACACAGGATTTGTAGGCGGTGGTTCACACAGGGCCGCTGAGCGCTGACCCACACAGGATCGGACCCACACAGGATCGGTAGCACTGATCCACAGAGGATCGGTGAGTGCTGTAGTCGTCATCATCGAATCCACTGAGGATCTCTACATAGTCGTCATCGCAGTCATAGTAGCAGTCGCCGCCAGCTCTAGGGTTCCCGCACACAGCAAGATCATTCGGGATGGTCCGCTCTACGAGCCGAGAGGCCGATACATCAACTGTCACATAGTCTGGAGTTGATGTATCCAAAAGTTCCGTATCGTCAATAGGAACTCAACGCAATAGACGGCGCGCCAATCAGACGCATAGTCTGAGAGTTATTGGCTTTTTCTTTCTAGGGGCTCGGTAGTTTTTTAAGGAAAAACCAACCCGACCATTCTCCACCTACGTCCAAACCTCGGTCGGAGTATGCCAAAAGATCCGTCTCACTAAGAGGAATTCAGAAAAGCTGACGGCATGTCATTCGGACGTCCGTAGCTCAAGATATGGGTGTTTCCGCTCGGAGGGCCTGATTGGTTTCATGTACGAACCAACCCGGCCGAACTCAATGTATTCCGAAACCTTGAGTGTGATATACCGAAACGACCGCCTCGATCCAAGGATCACATCGCCACTGATGGTGCGTCGTTTGGAGGTACGTAGCCTGAGTTATGGGCAATTGAACCCAAACAGTACGGTATAGGGGGTTTCGGGCCCGGGCCGACCCGGCCCGAGACCCCCCCCCCCCCCCCCCCCCCCCGGCTGGCCCGAACCGGGTCGACCTGCCCCAGATAGGGTCAGCCCGGCCCGGCGCGGCCCGGCCCGGCCCGGCGCGGCGCGGCCCGGCCCGGCGTGGCCCGGCCCCGCCCGGCCAGGCGCCGGTCCGGCTCAGCGCAGCGCGCTGCCAGCTCGGCCTTCGGGCAAGCTGATTAAAAAAACGGGGGGCGCTTGCCCCCCCCCCCCCTTTGTAAACGCGACCCCCCCTCTATAATGGGGGGCCGTTCAACTGGCCAGGGGAATTTAATTCCCCCGGCCTTCCCCATTTCCGGCCAGCCTGACCTGGCCGGCCGGCTCCTCCTCAACGGGACCTGCAGTGGCCGGTCCCTTTCCGGCTCCGACACCAGCGGCCTGGCTGGCCACCAGTCACCAAGCTTCGCCGCGGCCCAGAACCGGCCGCGGCCCCACTCCAGCCGCGGCGCCTTCAATTTCCTTCAACGTGGCGCGACGGCGTCGGGTTCTTGAATTTCATTCCACGGCGCGGCGAACGGCGCCGCGCAATATTGCCGTGCGATACCCACGTGGTGCGACGGAACCACGCCATCCCGTTCCATCCGCACAGAAACAAACATGAACATAGGAGAGGGTTAGGCCGTTTTTGTGCGGTCCGGCCCCCTCTCGTTAAACGATAACATTTATTCGATTAACCACGATGTTCGACATGCCAGAAATAAGAACGGAAATAATTAAATAAAATAACAATAATCCCCTACCTCGGCTTCAAGAGCGGTGTTCGTCAACGACCCGTGGAAGACGAGCGTCGCGGAGGTCGGGCATCGCAGAAATCGTACGTTGATTTCGTTGACGTCAAGGTGCGTCCGAAGAGGTAATGTCGACGGAGTAGCTTCATAAGCTGACGGAGAAAGCCCGAGGAGGAAGCGGCGTCTCCTTTCGTTGAAATGGGAAGGAGGTCGAAAGAAGCGGTGTCGTCGATCTTCGGAAACACGCCGGCTGCGAAGAAGAGAAGAGACGACACGTCTTTCTCTCCTTATAGCGATGACGTTCTTCGTCGGAGCCTAAGTGTTCTTCACGTTCTTCGTCAAGGTTGAAGAAGATGAAGAATGATTCCCAATCCTCTCAAGGTGGCAAAAGATACTAACCAAAATAAAATAAGTCTAAGCCTTATTTTATTTACACAACCCAACCTCTTTGAATTTCAAAGGTTTGAAATTAAGTAACTCATCTTAATTAATAACAGAAGTTGTCAAATTAATTAGAGTGGATTTATTGGAGAGTTTAAGGGAATTTGAAGAGTTAGGGCTCGTGTGGGCCCTACCACACTTAATCCTCTCAAGGGAGGTTATCTATATGTGGGTCCCACCTCTAACTCCCTTTGGGAGGAAATAAACAACAAAGTTAAAAAAAATAAATTGTGTTCCACAATTTATTTATCTTCTTTTAATTTCCCCCAAAACTAACTTTCATCCCGCATAAAACACAACCTCAGAAAAGGTCTCCTTAAGCGAATATCGGCGCTGCGAGTTCATCGGTGCCCTCAGAATTCGATTCCGGGCACCGGTTCAAAAGTTAGAAATTCTCGCTCATTCGTTCACTGAACGTACCCGAGCCAAACTTCGGAAAGTGATTCTGGGCACACCGGGCCTCGGAATCATGTGTCGTTAGAAACCGCGCTCTTGAAAAATTCTAATGAAAATTAAGAAAAAAATTCCATTGAATTTTACGGGTCTTTACAATTTCAATCAGTGTCATAGACCAAACAATTGGGGCCCACCTGGCAAGACGAATGTCGGGTTTAACAACCCCCAACCACCAACCAATATGCTAGGGGTTGGGGAAGAGCCATAAGAATTCATAACTAAAATGGGAATAAATTTCCTAATTCACCTATACACACAGACATAATCAACTTTATGTGAAAGTGAATTCGAATATAAATAATATACTGTAACATTTAGAATAAAACTATTTATGTAGTGACCTCAAATTAATACATCATATTTCCATAGTACAAACCAATGTATAAATAGGTATAATTACATGACCAACCAAATATGTTGTCCCAGCTAGAAAGTAACGAGGAAAGATGAAAATTGAGAGAGCTCGAGTCATGTTCCCCAAGTCTATCCATCATGCAAAGACAATTCACACATGTATCACTATCCACTAATGATGTCATCATCAAAATTCCAATCATCTACAAAATACATGACAAGTGTGGGAAAATCCAAAATTGGGATGATTATATATATACTTAATAGCATAGGCCAATAACTAAAAAAGTTGTAATAGGGAGATACAACATAGGTATCTTAACCACAATTTTATATCGACCAGAACATGATACAAAACCATAATAACCCAGATATGCCCAAAAAAATCCCAAATGGGTGATAAAAGGGATCTTTATCCCAATATCTAACTTGGAATGATTATTCTTCTTAAATTTACAATTGTCCACCTTCGATTCCCAATGTCATGCACATCAAAACAAGAATATCTATGTAGAGTCTCTTGTATTAGCATAATGCTCCAAAGTTAATAGAGTTGTAACTCAATTCAAGATCCTCATGAAACCTCACCCAAATCAGTGTGGAGAGGCCCATGACTCACCACTACACTCCACAGTCGAGGAAGCCATTCCTATTCTTGGAGACCCAAAACCCACCAGAGCATGAATATGAGGGAGTACCTCTACATTGATAGAGGACCTGCACAATACATTGGAGGTGCACAGAATCTAACCATATAAAAATTATGGTGGATCCATTTCCTAGTGCAATAAATGATTACCAAACCTATATTCACAATATTGATCAATCCATAATCACTACCATTTTCAAGAATCACATGAAGAAGTATTGCACTCATAAAACCACACATATTGTCTTGAATACAATAATAATGGATATCATCATGTTCAATGTGGACAAAAAATTATGATAGAAATCTTTAGGGCCATAATCTAAGTCTCAAATTAGGAAATATGAGTGGAATAATATAATAGGGCATATATAATGTGTGTATGACCTTCACATAGCATGTGAACATTCTTAGTTTTCTGGTCGTGTTCTCCCTTGACATGGCTTTAGAAGAAATGGCAAACTACACAGCTTGTACATGTTATACATGGTGCTTCTCAACCACCTGGGTCATGCATGTGTTCTTCTAGTCATTCTTGTGTACATGATCATGTGTCCTTGTACATGGTTATGTTTGAGTATCCATGTTATTTCTGAGTACATGGCCAATCCCATATACTCTATTAATTCCCTTGTTCGGGGCTATGTTTAGGCCTGTGTACTCATAGATTACACACTGAGGCACTTGAATAGGGTCACATGGCATATTTTTGGTCTACATAGCATGTGATATTTAACTCTATCCAAAACCCAAACCGCCATATCCACGAGACATCATGATTTTTGTTCTTCATAGTATGTGTTGTTTGGTGTATTTTTTCATTGAAATATAAGTTTCTCAATGTAGATAAAAATCTACATTTCCACTATGATATCCACTATTTGAGAACCCATGATTGAGGGGTAACACCTCTTTCTATAGATTCCCAGACTCCAATGGCCAGAAATTGGATCAAATTCACCCACTACAGTATCATGTCACTGGCCTCATGCTCCTATCATCACTTTTTGTCGCTCTAGATCATAGATCCATGAATTATCACCCTTGATCCACCTGTAAACTTCTAAAAATATCCATCATAATTTCTTTTCACACAACAAAAAAAAATTCAGGCATTCGATCATGCTCTAGCACACCCCGAAAATGATGAAATGGGACTCCATGGGATAAAAGTGAGGAACACAGAAAACTGTGATGATAAATGCACACAAATGAAGTAAATAATTAATTTTACATGTATTCCAGGAGTAAAATAACATAAGAAATATATATCAAGTTCTAATAGCATGTGTGATGAGGAAATAAAATTGATTCGCTAAAATTTATCTATGAGAGGGCTCATGTGATGATCAAAATATCACAGATAAATTTTGAAAACAATTATGTCCAATTCTAGAAAATAAAATATGGTGAAAATCCATAATTAACCTTACTTTCTTGGATTTAGTATTTATCATTTGAAAATAATGTCGTCACCAACGATGATAATGATCTGTTACATTCAATGCCTCTCGAAACACCAAGATTAGTTTGTCGTTCATCATCCCATCCTAATCCACCAATGAAGAGCACCCATATTCCTCATCTCAAATCCTCTTAGGTTTTTTGTTTATATACCTAGATGATTTCCATAACATGTTATTTTATGAGGTAATTAGGTTTTGGCTACTATATGAATGATTTAATGATTTTAAAAAATTCTTCCACTTAAATTTCCCTCCAATGGATACCACAACAAAATTGCAGGCACCCACTAGCATTAGGTAATACCTACAGTAAACCTTGTGTCCTAGAATAAATTGTTGTTTTATATTTACCATATATTGTGTCTATCAAATGGATAACAAAAAACACTGTAATAATGCATACACATTAAATAAAATATATTATTATTTTAAATATATTATTTAAGGATTCCTGAGAAACCCAAATTCTATTCCAACTCAGAAAATTAATCCAAATATATATTGAAATATTCAATATATAGATTTATAAAATTCATATTCATGACATTATCCCATCCTTTGATGATTTTTTCCACGAATAGAACGAGCTACTCGAAATTCTCGGGGTAATGAGTACACATTAGACTCTCTCTCTCTCTCTCTCTCCCTCCCATGATATCTCATGTATGCCCCTATGCTACCAAAGAACCAAACACTAAAGGATTTTCCATTCACACATGATCCTCTCTTACTAGTCCCCGATTTCCCCTAGTTACTCCTCAAATATGGCTACATCCTTGATGTCCATTAAACCCCATGAAATAACAAGAATAGGGTCAATGTATCACTTTTTCTATGAAACATGGAAGATGTCATTAAATCATAACAACTATAGGGGATGGATCACCGACCCCCATATGATCATGAACATCATGATAACCCTTAAGGATATCATTACTCCCCATCCAAATATATGAAATTCTCGTCAAGGGGATATGCTTAGAAAACATGGTATCCCTACCTGAACTCTAAGGGCCTACAATGTTGACCTTAATATAATTGTTTTGATCTCTTATTGACCTCATATTCTTATGGATCACATGAATCACACCCATTGTTTTCTTCACCATCACTATATTTCTATTATAGGTCTCACCACTCGTAGTCCAACATAAGGGATCTTTTTCGAGTCTCTCATATAGGTCCTCAAAAGATTTTATTTTGATAGTTGAGGGGTAACTGTTATTATATGAAAACTGTATGAATGGTAAGTGATGCTCCCAATTTTAGGTGATGTCCAACACACAAGTTCTCATCATAAACTATAAACCCTATATTGTACACTCATTCTGGCTTTCCATATGGGGGTAAAACATTATACTCATCTGTAACTCGGTCCAAAAATCCACTTTGCAGGACACTCCAAGACAATGGCATGAACCAAGAACTATTTTTTAGAATATAATTGAGGGTTACCCATGAATTTAGATGATCTCCCATATATAAAAATTACCTAGAATTTCAATAGAACTATTATACCAAATTAATTAGAGTTATGCTAACATCAAGAGATATTCAATAATAAATAGGATAGAATCACAAACACATGATATCTATGGATGGATATTTTAAATAAAAGTTTAGGTGATCGAATTTCCACTCCATGATAATGATAGGTTCTTTAGAAACAATAGAAATTTGGAACTCAACATTTACCTTCTATCATGTGAGACATCAATAGATAGACTCAAAAATTATAAGCCTCATGTTATCCCAACAAAATAATCATTAATGGTCCTTTTACATTGTGGAAACCCTTATATTTTTATATAATGGGGGACGTATGATACTACCTCATCAACTACTCATAAAATGTGATTACATCCACTATTCATCCCATGAATAGTATAAAATCATATCTTCCTTTAGAAAATACATCTTGTGTGTCTCCATGGTATATCTAGTTAGGTAGAACATTGTATTTGATGCATTCCAACTGAGCCTCTCTCACATGATAAAGAAGATATGGATTCACCACCCTTGATTGGAGAAAAACCACACCCCTATTCTATATCATGGAAAAAGTTAATGAATCAAACTACTAATACACCTCCTCTACCATGTTAAAACACGACATTATTCTAAAAGAATTTACCACCACGTTTCCCCTACCAAGGGTATACACTATCACGAATTCCTATCCCAATTGGAACTCAAACTAATGCCTCTATATAAATTTCTTATATAACTAAGTGAATATATAATTAAAGAAATGGTATTCTTAGTTCACACAAAAACACTTTCCCTGAAGATAGTTCCCCTACATATAATGAACAAAGACTAATACTACCAACTCTAGGTCATGATTCATACAGTTGTTATTGTGGGATCTTAATTGCCATGAATCATATGTGTACATCAACTAACCTCTCATAAACATGAAACTATTCCAAGAACCAAAGACATATCAAAATAATATATACTCTAGGCCCTCCTCTAGTAGTCTCAACGTAGGAGAACTATTCAGTATCAAAATATCTCTGAAACTGCTCTATCTAGATAAAAATCTTCCATTTATGTTTTAGGGTTTTCAAAGGGTCTATAATCCTAAAAAAGTCTTCCAAAAACATCATTAATCCACAAAAAAATTCCTATATAGCATCTCATAAACCTAGTACTCTCATATCATTCCAGTAACCATTATAAATAATCTCACCATATTTAGTTAATTCATTGAGTATATTAGGAATTCACCAAATCATACTACCATGAACATATCCAAAAAGGGTTTGGAGGTCCTAATTAGTAAGTCCAAAAAACTCTATAGGGTTTACAGCACCCTGAAGGGTATCACCATCACCTCAAAGAAACCATATCATCTATAGGAAATCATCCTCAATTCATCTTCCTCCCACACCATGATTTGGTTATCACCCAACCTATGGTAATACACTATGAACCACTTCACCTTGATCCATTGGTCGATGAATCCATCATTTCCCAGAGAAGATAATCATTCTTGATTATCACTTAATTCAAGCGATGTTAATCAATTCCAACCCCCAAGTTCTTATGTGTCTCTGAGGAGAATAATACAGGGTTTTCTTGGTGAATACACTCGATTTGGAATGTCCCTACTCTATATACTATTCTAACTACACCTCTAGATCTCATATCTACTTGGGTTCATCTGATGTCCTTGTGTAGATATAGAGGAATCGGTATTTTAAATAAATAAAGAAAATTAACACTTAATGAGGAGGTATACCAGGAACATCATAAAGGAAAAATTACCTCATACCTCTAAATCTATAATTGAACTGAATGATCAATGGATCCTATACTCTAAGGTACATACTAGAAAACTAGTTGGAAAATTGGTGTTTCATCTAACAAAAAATTTCATCATGTCCTTATTGATATACCTTTTCACCAAATATGAAAATTTTATTCCCACTAATTAGGGTAAACTATAACCCTCACTAGTAGGAATCAACTAGGTATGGATAGTAGGAAACTAGTTCATATTGTTGAAAACATCATAGGGACTCGTTTTTATCATTAGAATGATTCAATGTGACGATCTATCAACACTTAGAGATAAGTCACAATGTCAGTAAAAGTGTGAGACCACTAATCCTCTCTATAGGAGCCACATAATAAAAGGTAAGATAAATAAAATCTCCAGTAGTATTTTTAGGCCTTGTATACGGGATAATTTAAAAAAAATTGTCTTCGAACTATGTACCAAAACTAAATCTAGCGTAAATAAGACACATGACATACCTCAATTACACTTAGAGTCCCTCTATTACAAGCCCCAACAACTCAAAACCATATTTCCCATTTTCCTCCAATACCCCTTAAAAAATGGCCACACCGACACTGTAGTCTATCAAAATGAATAGAAAAACACAATTTTAAGGAACTCATCCACCAAACCTCAACACTATATACTTTTGTTTTCACTAACTCCCATACATGTTTTTGGATAAAAAAAAGAACATGTCTCTGTGGGGGTAGTGTTTATATTCATTAAATGATTGAAACCACATCAAACATCACCAATATAGTGCTATATGGATACCTCAAGTATCCCTAAATATGTATTAATTCTCAGACCACTATCAAGATGGGCCCTGTCCAAACTTGAATTTCACACCAATGACTAATGATATTATTCTACCACTATGAAACAGGGGGTTTGGATTACCATGATACTTGGGAGTCTCTGTCACTATATCCCACAATGCATAATAAATATGGTTTTATAGTCAATCAATTGAAACGTATATAACTAAAACTCCATGATGAAAATTGCTCATAATGGAAACCATTCATTCATTTAGGGTACATTAAAATTTAAAAACCTAGACCGCATACTTCAGTTAGTCCTCCACTACCTGAGGGATGGGATCATCATGAAATCATAGATGTCTCTATAACCGGAACTCCGGAAATGTTCCATGAATATGGTCACAATAATCCTATATAGATGAATCCAAATACTACTAAACATAGATATCCTCATCTACCTGGACCACTACATGTGGGTCAATGTGATGATCAATAAGTGCTAGAACTACTTATTTCTCTCATGGAGGAATCACATCAAGAATGTGACCCTGAAATGATGCCACAATTCTGAACTAGTCATCAGTAATAAATTCCATAAAAATAATCCCATTCTACCCTCACGTTGGTGTCTTTGAAATTATCATGATGTATAATAGTCAATGAGAATACATGGGGAGCTGAATTAAGAACGAAAAATCAAAGGAATCATTCTTATATGATGCGTATACATATGTTTCCTATAAAAATATTTTCTATAGGTAGAGTCAACAAGAAAGTACTTAGAGTCTTGTGGAATGGATTCATTATTCACCACACCGAAACTAGGATCCCTTGATTTAAAGACACACTCACAAAACATTGAAACTATTTCCCTATGTCCTAACATATTCAGAAAAAACGGACAACTCTGAACACCATCCCAAAAAATAAACTACCTTGATACAATCCTATCACGACCTAACCCATTGGGGATCACCTATCTCATGGATCTTCATTTGAAAAAATGATATCCTACCTAAAATAGTCTATGGCCTATAAAAATGAATGAAAAAAAACATAACTAAAATGGGAGGCCATTTCATAATATACGTTTAATAACACACACAAATATATCCATGAGAAAGTTCATAAGAATATAAATAATATACTATAACATCTAGAGTAAAATCATGCATTAAATATTCTTGTAGTAATATATCAAAGTACCATAGTATAAAACAATTATTAAATTGGGAAAAACACATGCAACCAGAAATAAAGTAACAATATAACAACAACTATAAATGAGGAATATTGAGACTGCTCAGCTCCTGATCTCAAAGTACATCCATTGTTCTTGGAAAATTCACCCAATAATCACTGTGATTCACCAATGTCTCTATGAAACTACCTATCATCCACATCATACATGAAACAAATGGGAAAATACCATGAATGTTTGTGTACATGAATACCCTATAAAAACCTAAAAAACAAATTGGATTAATAAAGTGATATAACCGAGGTTGGGTCAACCACATAGGACTTCCGATAAAAACATGAGACGAAATAATAAAAATTAAAATATGTCAAATAGGAAGCCCAAATGATATGAGAATCTGATTTATATCACCACATGAATGCTAAAAATGGGGCGTCTTCATCCAAATCGAAGTGTCCATCCTTAATGCCCTAACAATTATTTTCTATAGTAGAGGGGGAAACAACTCTTGTGAAGGACCCTACCTCTAATGATGCTGGATGATAAGGAGGAAAAACTCCATAGATAGAGGAATTGAGACTTAATGTGGTGTAGTACCAAATATAGCGATTTAAGGAGTTTGGGGAAAAGTTCACTAGTGTCATATTAGAGTAATAACCCAAAAAATAATTTTGATTATCATTCCCTTCTCACTACCATCATCGATCATCGGTTGATGAATCCTCATGCTGGAACACCACACATAGTTTCCTGTATTCCAAAGTAAATTCCAGCATCACGTTCTACATGGAATCCCACTTAAGATATGATGCTCTCAGGACAAAATAAAATAACCAAAGAAGCATATATGGGTGGAATAATATCCTAGGGGAAATACATTGAACGTATAAGGTCCACAAGGAATGTGAACTTTCCCCACCACCTGTTGGTGTTCTCCCCTAGACATGGCATGGGAATCCATCTAAAATTATATGGTTTGTACTTGTTGTGAATGGAATTTCTCATCCACCCAAGCCCTTATAGTGTTATTCTGACATTACACATGTAGATTAGACCATTACCTTGTACATGGTTATGTCTTAGTCTCATGGTCGTGTCCAAGTATATGG
Organism: Viscum album; assembly: GCA_963277665.1. Taxonomy (NCBI): domain Eukaryota; kingdom Viridiplantae; phylum Streptophyta; class Magnoliopsida; order Santalales; family Viscaceae; genus Viscum; species Viscum album. The sequence goes on from OY728151.1 coordinate 1,533,043,383, forward strand.
TCATTCCCATATACCCTTGTTGTGCCTATGTGTTTGGACATTTCCCTTCCCATGTACTCCTAGAATACACACTACGACAACATCACGATGTCACATGGTGTTTGGTGGGTCCTCACAACTTGTGATATTTATCTCCACCCAAAACCCTTTCAACCATATCCAGTTGACTACAGGGTGTGTGTTATTTTTAATACACATCATCAATAACTATTTTTCATAGAAAACTCTATTTCATCACATGGAACAATACATACCTTTATCATGATGAAATTCGTTATTCTACCACCTAAAATAAATGTTTAATGCTTTTGACCATTGATTCCCATAATCTGATGGATGAAAATAGGATTCATGTTGACCCACTACAGTAGCTCGTTACATATCATTCATGCATCCCAGAAACCATCATCACTTGATATCCCATATCCATGAAGTATCACTCATGATACATCTCAATCCATCTCTAAATCACCATCTCGATCATTTTTAACCCAACCATCGGGAATATAATGGTTTGATCATTCATGATCCCACCATAAAAATGTCAATTGAAGAACCCAAGGGCTAGTGACGAGGAATGCTAAGAACAATGGGGAATGTACATAAGAGAAAAGTCAATCAATCATTTTCCAAGAATTACTAGCCAAAAATAACATAAATGTGGATATCCATGGGTTATAGAAGGTGATATGTGGGAAGAAAATCAATTCCATAAAATTTATTTGTTTTAGGTATCATGTGAATATCATAATAACACTGATAAAAATGATCTGGATAATTGAATTCATTCTTTGAAAATCAAATATGATGGAAATACATAAATATTATTCCAAACATCGATTTAGTGTTGGTCATAAGTGATGAATGAGTTCTCCAATTATGTAGAATACATGTTTCATTTAATTCCCCTATATCTTCTTCAATCTGACTATTGTTCTCTATCCAATCTCAATCTACAAATGATGAGTAAAAATTTTCCTCGTATCAAATCCTCCCAATTTTATGTCTCTAACCCTATAAATATCCATTAAATTAAATATAAAGATAGAATAGGACTATAGTTATTAAATGAATTATCTAATTAAATTAAATAAATCAATCCACATAAAGTAACTTCTAATATTTTCCACATCTAATTATTTGGTGCAAACAAACCATGGGTCATGCCTAAGTATACGACATGTCTTCGATTTAACCATTTTCTTGCATTTCCCATTAAAGGTATCTTTGAAATGGAAAACCAAAAACACTAAAAGTATTCACATGAGTGTAATAAAATATATTAATACTTTTAATATATTAATTATTAGGTCATGGGACACCAAAACACTACCCTAACTCAAAGGATAAATCAAAATACATACATAGAAATATTAAAAGGGTGGATCCATAAAAATTTTTTTTCTAAATTTAGGAAAATATAACATGTATTTAATTATTGTTTCCTAATATTTAATGTTATGTTTTAAAATTAAATTACATGTCTTGTGCAAGAAAATTTCAATCACATAACAAAATATTTTCTCTAATGAGGTAAATTGGATGAAGAGGTTTTGAAGAGAGTGATGCAATATTTGAACCATTTTCAGTATTTGACTGATAGGATTATTCAGGATTATTTCATATTTTATCTATATTTATAGAACTGTGATGAGAATATATTTTAGTTTGATGAGTTTTAGGATTCCTCAAGTAATGGAAGTGGTCATGTTTTTATGGTTTTCCAAAGTTACATTACTAGGATTTTAGTAACTTCTAAGCATTATGGTATCATTGTGCACATATGATCGCATTGTGTACTTCTATTCAATTATATTTTTAGTAATTAATTCATCTAATGTATTGACTAAAAAGTATGTGAAATTACTATTGTTCCCTATGTATTCCTATAGGTGAATATCATAACATATGACATCCCATTCGGTCCCCCATTCATTTTATAAATATGAATAGGTTTCATCTAAAAGAGTGGCCAACGTCAACTCATATATGGAATGATATACAATGGTACATCATATGGATATCATCATAGATGTGTGAATTATGGGTCCATGAATGTAACACTAACATAGGTTTCCCTAGATTCATAGAGAATCCAGTGAAATACCCACATTAATGATCTTATAATTTTCATGTAAATTTCATAGTATTTGTTACCAATGATTCAAATTTAGTTACAATTAAAAAAACCATTCAAATTTATTATTGAATCATCATATTCAGATCATCTGATCTTATTCTCCATCTCAAGGGATATATCCATAATAGCATTAATTATTGAAAAATAAAAAATTTTATTTTATTTATCAAGAAACATAAGAATCAAATTTCTGTAATGATATTGATAAAGGAAAAAATAAAAATCGACTAAAAATGCAAACATTAACCCTAAGACAAATCACATATGAATAACATAATATCATAGTAACATAAAATTTATGAAAATTAAATGATTATAACATTTACATTTCATACAAATAAATATGGAAATGGTATATATTTGGATAGAGGGGGATCTCATACATGCAGAGTAGTGTCATTTGGAAAATGAGGTGATAACGGGATTAACTACTTGACACATTTTGTATTGGAGATTACATAACTTCCATAACGAATCACTTATAGAACCCATTGTTCCATTTCAATGACGTTTTATATTTTATGGAGTCAACTTATTTGACATAAATTTTTTTTATCATTATTTGAATATTGAACTGGTCAAGATATGATGACTATAAACACAACCATTTAATCCTAATGGAGGGTTATGCTAATTAAATTAGAGGACATGAAATTCTTGTTGGGTCTACCAATACATGGGAAGGTCATTACAGGTGTTTCTATAGGATACAAGAACATGATCATACATCATTTAATAAGAATTGAGGATATTTGTAGACCATAAGTATTCAAGGCTTCCCAATTTTTCATGGGATGTCTTAAGGATCATTTATAAGTGATTCCAGATTATTCTAATGATAAGGCACTAATTCAACAAAAACATTCTTATATAATGTGGCTCATTAGGGGCATGATGTCAATTGATTCCTCCAAAATTTTATTATACATGATTCAATTAACATTACATGAGGATTTAGATGGGATATCTACATACATTTGAGGGATGACTCAATCAATATATATATACATGTGCCTATAATTACATGTCAAGAAGAGAAACACAAATTTATTGGATCGTTCATTCTTATAATGATGTGGTAGCTGGATAATTTTCTAAGCATCCCTCTAATATTCATCTCCCCACATACTAATAACCTATTATGGGACTGTCACTGGGGATGGTTTCACCAATTTGAGTTTTTTTAAACATAATTAATTATATTTTTTTAACCTAACAATATACCCCTTTTCTGGGTGATTTTAGGATCATCATAATATACATACCCCAATGCACGATGTTCATACATTTTGGATGATTTCTGTTTCTCTATAACCAAATAATGGAAGTTAAACATTAATTTTTCTCACGTAATCCTTAATTTTGTTATTAGATGTCCATGATATTATAATGATATATTACATATATTATTTTCCAAATTTATGAATAATTTTTTAGGTATAATTTCATTTTTATGGATCTCATATACTAAAATTTTCTTGGTGTCACTTCAACCATATTATACAGTATTTGTTGGAGACCACGAATTACTTGTTCCACTTGGTAATTTATAAAATATTGAGTTTCATAAACTAAAAAATATCATTAAATTTTTTGGGTGCATGAAAAAGACCCCTAGTAAATCACACCAAATTGTTTTTTTATAATATTATACTCATGTTTAGTTGTATCACTAATTAGTCTTGTCACTAAGTATAGTACATTATGTCTTGGGACATCCATGGATAATATATTATCTTTTGGTATGCATATCTCATAGTACTAATCCTGGTATCATATCATGGGGTATGATAATTGGTACCCACATCACATTATCATGTAATTTATTGTCCATGATAATGTAATTTATTGTTTGGTATGTATAATATCATTTGTGAAATCATTTTATTTAAAAAATTTTATAAATATGAATATTATTTATTTTTGCAGTTAGTGTGGTTAGATCCACCAATACATATCACTGATGCTGATGGGTAGAATGTTTATAATATGAATATAGTTAATATATATATAGCTGATCTCATAGATCACATTGATTCTATATTTGAGAGAGATTATGACGAAGAGACACTAACATATCCAAATACAAATTCTCTCATGGATATAGTTTGGGATGTTGATGTTCCTGATGAAACTACTATGGATGATGAAAAATTTCTCCTATTACCATCACTGGTAGGAGGATGGGTATTATTATTGGGATATGTAAGGGGAGATAAATGTCCTATAGAGGATCCTGCATAGGCTACTGCACTATAGAGAGAGGATATTGCATAGTAGGAGATGATCATGAACCACATATGGTCACTTCATTTTTTAATATACTTTATTTGTATTATAAATTTCATATAGAGAAAATCCATGGTGATATAGACAGGGAGGAACCCACATTGATATCATAATTTAGACATTCCTCTAGAACTAGTCTCTCATACAGTGACCTCTATTAGATTTTTACCCAGTCATCAACTTCAATGGATCATATAGGGAACTCATACATAATGTGATATGGAACCACATATGATATTAGTGATTATTATACATGGTACACTGGATAGTCTTACAATCAAAATAATTAGTAAGAACATGTTCCAAAACATATTGAGGTTCCAGTAGTAGCATCAGAGTAGTACAATATGGTAGTAGTCCCACTTTTATATGTGATGTAACTTGACCAATTTTCACAAAGGTATGGATCATTAAAATTAGGATTAAATTAAATAATTTGGTCATTGTGAATGTTATTAAAGTACTAATAGAGGTTATTAGGGAATTTAGGGATTTTTTGGAACTCATAGAACCAATTATTTTAAAGGGAGAATAGGCTGCATGGTTAACAGAAATTGTACAACCCAGCCTGCACGGTTTACCCAAACTATGCAGGGAGTTTCATAAGGTAAAATAAATTTGTGTGTTAATTCATTATTGTGTTCCCAATTTCACACTCCCATGAAATTCCACATTCAATTTTTAGATGATTATGTTCACAAGTATTTTGCATAGTTTTTTAAACTGTGCACCAAGCCCATGCGTGGTCCCTCCTTAGGCAAAATAAGGTGCACTGTTGGTGCACCATTTGGCCAATCGTGTGTCCAAACCATGTGAACCCATTTTTCGAAGATAATTTATTACTCTTAAATTAAATATTTTAAAAAACTCACCCCTAATTGTTTTCTAGTATCCATCAGGTATCACCTCCTCCCTTCTCTTGTGAACTCTCAAATAGCCTCCCCCAAGGATTCTTGATAATGCCTTCAGCTGAGCTCAAAACAGACCTCAATAAAAAGCATTAGATTCCTCCCAATAATATCCTTAATTTTATTTGTTGTTATTTTTATTTATCTTCATGTAACATCACTATTTTCATGTGAGATCATTTGTCCTATTTTTTGGATATCTTAATATTATGGTAATTTATTTTGTTCTATTTTGACTTAACGACCTACATTGGACAAGTGGTCATCTACAGTCAAAAGGAAGGTGGTCTAGTTGTTTAAACGAATAGTTTAGGTGATTATATTTATTTATCCTTTATATAGAATTCTATACCTTTTGGATCATATCCATAAATGTTATTTTCCATTCATTGTCAATTTATGCATGTTGTTATACTCCCATTGTCTCATGTTGGCTTGTTATAATATGTCAACCACTTTATGTGTACCGACATAAAGAACCATATTTTATATAAATGTTATTCAATTGTACCACATCCTATGTGGATCATATTGACTAAAAAATGAATCTTCATTTCTTAATTAAATTAACTGACTTAATTTAATTAATTATAATTGGGTTTCAAAGGAACACCACATGATATATAATTGTAAATGGTAAATAGATAAATTGTGAATCTCTTGAGTTATAGGATATGATGAATTAAAAGTATTTATATATATAATGCCTTTCTAATATTATTAACATGCAATAAATATTTTCTATTGATGTTGTATAAGGGAATTAATGAGAATGATGTTACATGTTACTTTACAACCGGCGTTGGACATGATGTCTCAAAATGTTATCCTTTTCATTGGGTTATGGTCATGAAAATCCACATTAATATATATTTGGTTTTGGGTATGATGACAAAACCCACAATATCAAATGATGTGAAATATTTCATTCATTCATCATGAAAATGAGTTCTTGTGACTTTTCTTGATCAATTTGCTCATTAGTCAAGTTATGGAAGCCACAATTTATCCCCTAGTCTAGCAAGAACTATGTATCATTCTATATGCCATCATATGTCCACATGTATGTAGTTCATATACGTGAATTAGTATATAATTAATATATATTAATATATATTAATAATTCTATATATGTGTTTTTTAGATCAGTGCTATTTCAGCCTATACCGATTTAGGTAGAGTCTTCATGGTGTCCTAATAGAATCCAATTAGGCTCCTATTTAGTTATTTAGTATTGTGAATTGTACATTTACTCTAAGGAATCATTTCTCTCTAAACTACATTGATTACTTCTATTCACCGTTGGGGTGGCCTAGTGAGCTTATATCACACCCTACTCAGCCCTCCATTGGTTCCCACATAAACATCAAGCCTATGGGTATAGAAAAGCGCAAGCACCATGTTACAAAAATATTATAGATTTTACTTATATTAGGAAACGTGGGAGAGTAGGATTAAATATAAGATCATGATTCTAGTGGACCATTCCATTTATTTTTTTATTATTGTTCGAATGTTGTACATGTCTGTCCCATGTTTCTCTTTTTTTATATGATCATTAAATGACATCATTGTACATGACATAGCCTATTGGCTTTATATTAATTTTTCAATTTCCTAGATGTTTGTACATATGCTTCTTAATTATTTTATATTTTCCTATATTTCAATATATTATATTATGCTTCCATTATTTTATATTTATCTATCAATGTATCTTATATCACACAAATATGAGGTTATAGTCTTCTATTTGTACCTCCATGGACTCTCCTTGTGATTAGGAAAACACCACAATATGTGGAGGCACACCTAAGGCCATGGAACTCACAATCTTAGGGGACCATTGTACTGGATCCCAGATCAGGATGTTACAAAGTGGTATCATGGAATATATTTTCATTTTGATCTAATTTATTGGTTTTAGATAGGATATTAACATGTAATGCAATTTTTTAATGAGATCATTCCATGTAGTAGCTAACCCACGTATAGGGGAAACCCAAACTTTCAAGGATGGGTTATTTTTTTAATGGATTACACTTGGTACAATTGATATGATTACACTTATGGGTGATGCACATGCCTTTTGGTATTATTAATGATTGTTTTATTGATACTGACTTCGTTCCTTTTCAAGGTATGATAAAAAATTATCATCTCATGAATCATTATAGGAACATTAGAACTAATTTTACAAGCATTTTTTCTTCCGTCATTTTTTCTATATGTGAATTTTAATGTTTTATTTAGTTTAGTTCCTGTTTTTTATATATTTAAAAGAGATAAAATTTATTTCATGCAAAATTTAATTGGATTAATTAATGTGTCTATATCAATCTAAACAGTTTTTTCAATAATAGAAGGCTGGCGATACCTTAATTTCACAATTATAACATGTTATATGTTATAGACCAACTGGTTTTGAACTCTGTTGTATATATTTATATAAAATTTTTTGAACTATAATAAATTTAAATCCTTACAAGTTAAATAGTTACCACATAATGGCATTCTATTTGAAAATTAAATGGTATTTTACTCAATACCATTCAATTTACACTCTATATAGTGGAAACCCTAATATGTTATATGAGACCTAGACATGAAATTATCTTTATTAGTGGGTAGTTAGGGGTGACTCATATGTATTTATGACTCATTATGGTAATTCATACAACCTAGATGATGCTTTTGGAGCAGGAAGAGATGTGTGATATTTTATAGGAAGGTTGTGTTTCTATCATTTTATAAATTTTTATTTTTCAATAGTTGAATTCTATTTTTAGGCATCTGTTTTGAATTTTAGAATCACTCCACCCTAAAATCCACAAAACATACTCCACGAAGGCGGTGTTTACCCTCCACTAAAGGGGGTGGGCCCTAATCTTCCTATGATGCCTCCTACATTACCACATATGGCAGCAGCTACTATTCCTTATTTAGCCATCTATTACCTATTTAAAAAGTGATTTTACACCAAGATTCATTCTATAAATGGTTTCTCTCATCCTACACTGAATATGGAAGAGTTGACTCTTGAGTTCCAGTGGCAGCATCCTCCCACCTTCTGGGGGATGGAGGACCACATGCTGAAAATTCAGGGTTTGAGGCCATGATTTCCAAATTTTAAAATCGATAGATTCGTATAGATCATAGATTCAAGTAAACTACCAATATTATTATGGTGGTATACTAAATGATTGTGGGATTTCATTACCTAGTAAGAACAACATCACAATATAGTCTAATCAAACATCCAATCAACGTATTGTGATTACTTCATTCCATGGAAACAAACAGCTGAACGAGCTAGAGAATTCAAGTACCTATAGTAGGGGTTCATGTATATCATGATATATTTTACTCTCTTCAAAAAGTCACAATGGTATATGGAGGGTTTATATGGTTAAAATATCATTGAAATGAGGCGATTTGAAGATTACCTAGTATATTCCATCTTATCGTGATCCAATGTCTTTGGGTTGATGCCTATTTCTAAGGTAGTCAAACAATCCCACATTACAGAGAGGAATATAAGAGAAGATAACAATGGTAAATAGGTAATTTCATCACCCAAACCTAGTAGAGTTTCTTATAGCGGTCAATATAAAAAAATTGATGGTATCTCAAAGGTGTAGCAGTAGTGAGGTAACTCGTATAGACACATTCCTAATAATTCACAAGCATAGGAAACTAGTACATACAAAACTCCAGGGCATGTGAGATCCAGTAGAATATAGATTTTAGAGAATGATGGGTCATATCCGGCACTTTTTTAGAAATTTTCCTTCAATGCCTACAGAGAGGGTATCTATAGCTACCTCATATTCCAGAGTGGGTACATTAGAAACTCTACATGTAGAAAGATAGAATACCATTAATAGGTTCATTGGATGAACATTTTTTAAATATATATTTTCATTGTTCTATCAAGGTATTATTGAATCTTAATCTTGGATTTTACATTCCTAACAGTGTCTCATATTTGTTTGACTATGATGTTTGTGAAATTCATATGTTTAGAAGCTTGTGAATAAGCCTTTAGGGGATAAAATGATGATTTAATTATGTTCCAATACATATTCTATCAAATCCAAGAATGAGAAATATTATTTATTTTGTTTCATTAAGTATCAGGTTGGGAGTAGTTATGATGTAGGAGGAGTGATTAGTGGCATATGGTTCTATTCAGTTGAGTTATCATGATGGAAAAACTCGATGAATGATCTCGAGCTATAAAATTATGTTAATTATCTCTTCTTTTGGATAAAAATTTACATGTGGATAATTTTTTGTATTAACTATTCCGGAAGGCCTCATGTATGTCATTATGCAGTCTAATATAATTTTTTGGCATCATAGATGCATTAGGTACCTGAAATCATTCAATTTTGTGTATTCATATATGTAAGGGAAATGGAATCCACTAGTCGATTCTCTAGGCCAATAGACTCATACATAGGCCTTCATGATGCCAGTGGCGAGTTGAATTCTTGTCCTTATTTTTAGAGATTCATGTTGAGGTTAAGGACGATCAGGTTTAGAATATCCTCTTAGCTTTAGAAGGGACCAATACCCCTATGTAATGGGTGAGAATAAAGTGACTCTAAAATCTGTAGGGGCTTTTCCATAGCGAAATTATATCAGATGATGATTAATATTATGTTCAAATCATGGGTTAGGACGGACCCTTCAATTTTATGAGAGTTTTTGGGTCCCAAATTACATTTTAGTGTAGTTAATGTGGGAATTTCATGTCTTCGTTTGTGATGTCCATCATGGGATCACCAATATGTATAGAGACATACGTTTCCATTATTGGTTTCCAACAGTGAAGCGGTAGATAGACATCCTTATCAATCGGTGATCCACCTATCAGTAGGTGGATGTGAAATATCAGTGACTTTCATAACTCTTACAATCATATTCCATTCTAGAGTAGAAATGGTATGATGTATATATAAAAAACAAAATCATATTTCCACGACCAGATACTTGAAAAGATTCAATTAGGGTAGTCATTAATCATTTTATGAATGTCTCACACTTCTTACCAATTCAAGAAACCTTTTCGACAAATGATTTGGGGATAATATATGTAAAGACTATTATATGTATTAATAGAGATCCATGTTATATCATATATGTCATGTATTCTAACTTCATATCAAGGTTTTGGTAGGGTTTAAAAAATTTCAGGGGTATAAAGGTGATTATGATCACAACCATTCACCCTTACACTGATGGATAGACAAAGTAGATGTTTTTGGTATTAGAGGACATGATATGTGCATCTGTTCTTGAAATTGGGGGTTCATGGGAAAATAATATTCTCGTAGATAGGTTCTATTATAAAAAACATTTAATCTACCATTAAAATGTCTTATTCTATGGCCATATGTGGTAGGAAATTTTGATCACCACTATGATTGTTAGAGAAAATGGGATAGTTTTTCATAGAACGTTTCTTATTCCAGAGAATATAGATAAATTTCAACTGATCTGGAAGTTAATGTTAACAATATATTCTAAAAAATAATCATATATCGACCTTCATCAGATACCTCTCCAGTTTTAGGTTAGAGATCTGGTTTTCTTTCAATTTTCACCTAGTTTAGGTCATCGATGAATTCATTGGTAGGGTAAGACTTCACCGTGAAATGTTGGAACCATTTTTGTTTTTAATCAAATAAAAATAATGTCTTATCCGATAGAACTTCAATAGGGATACTAGTATATGAATGATTTATTTCACATATCTTAACTACTTGGATACTGTCCATTTCCATTACAAGTTTTCCAAATTGATGAGGTTGTATTATAAATGGATATTTCTTTTTAGGAGTACGATGGGTGTATTTATGATCAACGTGTGAAGACACTATGAGGAAGGTTGGTTCTTTTAGTATGGATGATAGGTATGAATGGATGAGTAGAAGATGAGACTTGGGAGTGAGAATATAATGTATGTACACAATGGCTTGATCTTTTCTCAGTTAATCCCTCTTTACCGTAAGAAGGAAAACTCCAAGATTAGTTTCTTTTAGGAGGTGAGGATGTAATGAACTAAATTTTCGAATAGGTATGGCTCATTATTTTTTAGCTTCAAATCATTAATTTTTTCCTTATTAATGTGGTTAAGTTACTCATAGAGGTTATAAGGGAATCTGGTTATTTTTCAAATCATAGAGCCATGAAATTATAAAAGGATGACATGGACACATGGTTATTTGAAACTATGTGGCCTAACCCACATGATTTCCCCAAATCGTGTGGGGTGTTACAGAGGGAAATGTAGGGAACACAATTTTCCCAAACCGTGTTCCCATGGCCGCATGCCCATGCGAGGCCACCTGATCTTTTTTTCAGACGAATTTTATACATATTGTATATTGTTAGTGAATCTATGTTCCTATAATGCGATGGGTACGAAATTGAGTAGATCATGGGGCACAATTAGAATATGTATTTCCCAATCGTGTGGCCAAAACAGATGACATAGTTTCTAGGGATGAATTTATGATATTTCCCATAAATGAATTAAAAATATCACATGATATTTATCATCCCATTTCTAGTGGAAAACAATTCTTACCTTCTCTCATGAGCTTTCCCAACACCTCCTAATAGGTTTCCTAATAACACATTCATCTGAAAATCTAAACAGACCACTTTTAGAAGTGATGAATTCATCACCATATGATCCATAATATTATTACTTCATTTTTTTGTTTATCATCCCATCACTTGTTCTATTTATTTGTGAGCACATTTCCTTGTTTTCTAGTCATTTTTCTAGTTTGTTGATTTCTTCCAGTCAACTTCAAATCAAAGATCAACACTGGATGGGTGGTCATATATTGACCTAAGGTAGTTGGTCAGGTTGTTTTCCATATGTATTTAGATTATTATATTGTTTTCATCATCATACAACTTTTCGAACATTTCTACATATCACCTTAAAATGTTTTCCCTTTCATGACAATATATGTGTGTTGTTATACTTCCATTGTTGCATGTTAGCTAGTTATAGCATGTTTACCTCATTCATCACCACCCATCAAGGCATGACATCGTAAATTTTCCACTACAATATAACGGTTTATTAATCTTTCCACATCCTAAGTGGTTCAACATTACTCTAAAATGAATCTTCCATTGTTAATGAAGTTATATGTCAAAGATTAATCGATTTTATGAGACTATAATGGATAAGGCACATGTTGTATAATTATAAATGGGATTTGGATGAATTATGAACCCCATGATTGAACGGTCTTGATTAATTGGAATGATTTATATATATAATTCTTTACTATTATTATTGGAATTACATTAATATTAACTGTTGACGGTTGGATAAGGGTCTTTTTGAGAATAGTGTTTCACACTCCCTTACATCGAGTGTTGGGAATGATGTCTCACCCCATTATACTTTTATTTGGTAGATGGAAATGATATTCCATGTTCCTCTGTATTGAATGTTGTTCATGATGAATCACCACACCATCTCAAATAACATGAATGTTGTCTCACATTCATCATGATATTCAGGGCTTATAGCCTTTCCTGAGCATATAACCCATTAGACTATTTATGGATGCGTGAGTTATCCACCAAGTCCAACTAGAACCTAGTATCAATTTATATTCCTACATATGTATTGACGCACTTATTGAACTTACGTGTATACAATATTTAGTTATATATCTATATTACTACTTTATATACATGGTATTAGTATAAGAAATATTCAGTCCTATACAGAAATAGGTAGAGTTTTCTAGGTGTCCTCATGTAATCTAAGATGAATTGTATTTATTTAGTTAGTATTTTTATTATTAACATACCTACACACTTCTTTTCAATATATACTTCTTGTATTACTTCTAGACATCATTGGTGGTGGACTACTCTGTTTATCTCACACCCTTCATGGTATGCATTTGGTGCCTGAGTAGACTCCATGACTACATTTATGGATACATGCTAGCACTGTACTATAGATAATTTATCTCTATTACTTATATCATGGAGAATGGTTGTATAGGGTATATAATATGTTCATGAAACTAGTGGATCCGTGTTTTTAAATATTTTTTTTGTATTTTGGTATAAAATGTTGTATATTCATGGCCCATGTTTACCTTTTTGTATATCATCATGACATGACATCATTATATATGAATTATCCGATGTGATTTTTAATTCTATTTCAGTTTATTAGATGTTTATACTCCCACTACTTATTTATAGTATATGTTTACATTATTATGTCATTTATGTTACACTTATTCAATTGTCTATTTATCTAACATTATTTGTTGTTCCACTATGATAAGAGGATTTACATTCCCCACCATAACACTTTTGACCCTCCCTACTAGTCAATAGCCTCTTCTGGACTGGGAGGATTGATTGAGGCCATGTATCCCACGGGTTCAATGCCCTCTTTAGTGGATCTCTGGTAAAGGACGTTAAATGTGAACCCTTTTTGGGGATATATATTGCTTGATGAGTAATCCACTCCTATACGTGGAATAACGGAGTGGTGAAATCATCATACCCATATTGGGTGTGAGATTCTTATAGTGATTTGTGTTTCCTAGAGGTGATGACATTGATTTGTTTCCAATATAAAATCATTTTACATATAAAAATATATCATTTATACAGTCAACAAATGTAATTTTTTATTCTATATTTCTATAGTTCTCCCTATTTCATTTCACACATCATTATAAAATTATATATCATTAATATTTGTCCCATTACATACATTTCATAAAATTTGATCCATTGATATAGACAGAAAAATTAAATACATGGTGATTAATAAAAAAATAACATATCCCCTTAATAACATTAAATTTGATTAAAAATGAAACTTAAATATACTTATAAAAGGATATGTATATACACACTCAATCAGTGGATCCAAGATGGGTAAATAATATAATTATTGTGATAAATTCATATTATTTTTGAAACATGTAATTATATAAACCAATTAATATTTATATCCTCAGATCAACATATCATATGATTCACTAAGAGTACCATATTTATCGCCAAAATTATAATTATAAAAACACACAAAAATATATATATATTTATATAATTATCATTTCAATGACTTCATTTCATATAAATAATTCTAATTCATACATATTAGGAAATTGTACGTCTGCATATATATCTACACTATAATCAAAGTTTTTATTCCATATTGGTGCAAGCATAAATATCTTTAAATGTAATATATAAAATAAATATGATACTCATTTATTTTAATTCTTGTAATTTTATCACAATTAATAACAACCACGTCACATTATTTTATTTTTAATCTATTTTTTATCCTTAAATAAATTTAACAATAAATAATCCAATTACAATTACAATATATTTATAGCACTTATATAATATCATAATTAATAAACATTTTTAAAGAAGAAAATTATACTTCATAAATACCGTGTGAATATTCCAACGGATTACCCCCATGAATTTTTAACAAAGTGTTAAATCATAGGACCTCTCATCATGTACTATTTTAATGGTTCATTCAATGCATCAACGAACAATTGTTGGGGGGATTTCCCCTAGGATCACATTTACCACAATCATATACACTTTTCAGAATCTGATTAGGGATGTCATTTTTATGAACATTTTACACTCCATACATTCCCAAAAATTAGGATTTTTGATAATTATGATGGATTATTAAATGTATTTTTGGAGAGTAAATATCCATTTCAAAATATATAATGTGTGTTAATTCCATTTAATTATAATCAATATGATTTTAATATATATATTCTTATAATTTAAAATGGAAGGGGATGAATGAGAGACCTTAAGTCGGCATAACAACAAAATATAAAAGAAGATATAATTGGATATGAAAATAGTTTATCATTAAAAACATATCAAATGGTATATCATTTAGAGATGTTAATTTTAGGGAAATATTTGTAAAATTTATTTTAATAATATAATTTCAATCTAAAAGGAATGAGATGTATCACAATCCCATACCATGCTGAATAGATTCATAAATATTAGGTTGACCCCATTAAACATTAGGAGCACCATAAGAGGGTTTAATATATGTATATGAAAGAAAACATCATGATAAATTTCTTTGTGGTGGTTGGAATGCAATAATGGGATGAAGTGAAGTAATTTTATAGGTAAAAAATATGGCAATTTAAAGTGAAACAAAAGTTAGTTAAGAGGTTAAAATGGAATATCTAGGGATTTAGGATGGTGAAGTTAGTTTTATAGAGAAATGTGAAATGATACATTTGTTTATGAATTTCATACCAATAAATTATTTCTTTATGATTTGTCTAACAATTAAATTATTAAAAAATGGGATACTTTATTTTCCATTTATATACATAAATTAATCTTGATAAAAAATTAATCATCATAATTAAATTATCACTAAATATATAAGATGATCCATATTAACAAATATTTAAATTTTTTATCCTAATTTGGACTCCATTTAATCTTATTTTTTTAAAATAAAAAATTATATTAAACCAAATGATATGGGAAAAACTATTTTTATATAAAAATTCTTTTTTATTCATTAAGTATTTTTTATTATTGATTCCTACAAATTATTAATTGAATGAGTTTTTATATATATGTTTATATTTTTAAACATTATGTTAGATTATAAATTAAAAATATTTTATTCAAAATTATTTAGATGAAATTTATTATAATCTTTTAAAATTAATTCTTTGAAAACAACCACTTCACTGTTACCATGTTAGTTAATCCTTATTCTATGAAATTTATTTCAAATTACAATACAATAATAACACCCTTGGTACATAAATTTTACCTATATATTATAAATATAAATTCAATTTTATAAAAAAATCATATGTGTGTGGAAAACTAATTTAATCATTTGCATGCATAAAGCCAATTTATTAGAAACACTATATTTTTAACAATAAAAATTATGTTTTGGGTAAAATAATGATTGCTTTTTATTTTTCATGAAATAAACTGGTTTATAATAAAATAATAAAAGTTTATATGGATTCCAATGAAATACAATGGTGAATTGTTCCAAACTAATATTTCATTAAAAATAGACAAAACATATTTTATTTGAAAATACTTCTTTTGATCATAAAATGATAAACATTGCTTGTATAATTTAGGATTATTATTTATAAATATATATATTACAACATAAACTAATATTTGACCATTTCAAATTATTTATAATATGATATGTCTTTATTATATAAATAAATTTTATTGATTTGATAATGACAATATTATTTACTATTCAATTAAAAATCCACTATTTCATTAGAATGTCCCAAAAAAAATTCATAGGATAATATAATATTTAAGAGTTACAATAATACTTTTTTTCCATGAAAAATGAATTATAATATTCAATAATTAAACATTTATATATTATCATTAGTGAAGGCTCTTTCGAGTATGTGTTAAGTAAATTTTAGAATATGTGGTTTAGTCTTCCGGTTTCTAATATCTTCATTGGAAATTCACCAATAATGTTATATTATTATGAATTCATTATTTTTAGTGTATAGAATCCTTATAGACTCGTCATTATAA
This sequence comes from Viscum album, assembly GCA_963277665.1. Lineage (NCBI taxonomy): Eukaryota > Viridiplantae > Streptophyta > Magnoliopsida > Santalales > Viscaceae > Viscum > Viscum album. The sequence goes on from OY728151.1 coordinate 1,533,060,348, forward strand.
AAAAAGTATGGATCCTACTCTATTCTATGAGATTTGAGAACATGCATTGTATATGGTATGAATTTCCAGATTAATGAATCATGGAATATGTTGTGTACTTTAAAATGGTTTGGAGGCATTGACAATTAGAAATAAAGATACCCAATTATTTATATTATTTCAATAAGTAATATGTTCCATCGAATTAACTTACTCTTATTCTCAAATATTATTGATCGTGTCTATAGATAAACCTTAAATAATACATGATCGAGCATATGAAATTCGAAGTCTTTCATTCTATTATTAGGTTATCTATTTTAGCTACTCTAGGATATTTTAGTTGTATCATAAATAGTCTCTAACTTAATATTGATATCTTCCATATGCTCTGGGATGACAAGTTTTCTATCTTATATTTAATCCTAATATGTCGGTGTACGGAACATATTCCCATATAATTCTTTTAATTATGTCATCTAGATGCTAAAATGGAAGCTATTATTGTATGAAAATTCCAAATAATGTTGATACTAATCCTACATTAGTTGGGAGTCGTGAGATCATTATCTAAAAATTTCACCTAATCCATTTTCAGTTCTTTCATAGTACCCATTTATTTCGGTACGATAGATGATGCTTAAATATATCTCAATGTTGAGATCTATTTGAAAACAATTTTAGGATTTTGATGTGAATAAACAGTCATAAACATATAAAATTGATAGAGGAAACCGATGTCATCTTATTATTATTTTTATATAGATACAAGAAATAATTTAAAGGGGTATATATTGTTGTATAACTTATAAATGAGAAAGCATAGTAAAATAATCAATGAGGACCCATATATAATCTTTATTCCATAGAGTATTAGGAGTCCAGGGAAAAAGTACATTATAATATTTTCCAACATATATATAGGTATAGGAAGAGGATGAATTACTACCTTATGGATATGTACTTCTAACATACTAAACAACTGGAAATATATTCTGGAATTTATACTTAATAAAATCTCACTAGGAATGTTGTCGTAAATATTTACAAATAGATTTTGTTCTAGGGTTTATTGTGATATTTGATATATGTGCTTCATCTAGGAGTTCCCACATAAATTATGGCCACTAAAAGAAAGAATATTTTTTCAAAATTTATACATTATATTTTTCCCATATAATTCCTTTTCCATAGGTTACCTAGGATAATTCATTTAATCTTCCTAGATCCTAGAGTATATAAATATATTATCAATGAATACCACCACAAAATAATCAAGATAATCCTTGAATAGTATTTTCTTCAGATCCTAAAGATAAATGGTTCATTATTCACTCAAAAATTCACTGCCTTAAAATCATATTTCCCATACCATGTTCTAAATATTCCAATTTTTACACCATCCTTCTTCTCCCTTAGCTGATGATAGCCATAGAAAAGATTAATATTTTAGATGTACTAGTCTACTTGATGTTACGTAAAAAATAAATCTGTTCATGGTATATACATTATTTTTATTAATGTAATTGATCTCCCTAAAATCAATTCATAATCATATAGAAACATCAATAGTTTTAATGAATAAAAAATTGGTCCCCCGTAGTGAATCATACGGTCATATAAATCCCATATACCATAACTCCTATGACTTTTTATTTAAATCCACCGTCTATAATGGTTCCAATATCTATTTATTTTTAGATATATGTCTTTCATTAAGAATGAGTTTAATATAGATGTTAACTTTTTACACAGTTGGATGAGAAGGTAATTATTCTATTAAAACATCAATAAATTCAATTAACAAGGGTGAAACTTCTATGTTTAAAATATCATTCTTATATAAATATCTCACTAAATATTAATCTCTTACAATAATTTCATTAGTGGGAGCTACTGGGGGTATCTAGACCTGTTTTTTATGATAATTTCTCCCCTATAAAGAATATAGACACCACCTATCCTTCAGAAATATTAATATTTTTCTCTTGGATATAAATTATTACATTATAGATTGATTGAAAATCCATACCAACAATCATATTAATGAATGTCATGAACTGGACTTGAAACCCTAGTACCCTGAGGATTGACCTAATCCTAACATATCCCAAAGGGAATTACTAATCCTCATGGGTTCATGACTAGCAGAAATCATCATAAAATATAATTGATGTAATTATTTTATTCAATAAAAAATGGAATAAATATATATATATATATATATATATAAATAAATATCAACATTATCAAAGGAAAATCTTAGGAGAGATAGTACTAGAAGTCAAAAAGTTACAACAAAACCCAAATATCATATCCTAACAGTACTCAAGAAATAAACTAGAAAACCTACAAATGTTCCAAAGAACACAAAACTATATGTCCAAAGGATCATCAACAACCACCACCTCCATGTGGTTGTATCCCTTTTATTTAACCAGGAAGAATGAAACCTACAATTTCTTAAAATAATGTTTAGGGTTTGATCTATAAATCCTAGTAGGGTCTTAACAAGTCTTTTACAATAATATTCCATATTAATAAATCAAATCATGCTTTTATTTTTAAATAAATGTGGAATGGCTGTATAATTTAATATTTAAAACAAAATTTATTTTCATTTCAAGTGATATAAATATTTTAAGGAATGGATCAAAGAAAAATTTAATATGAAATAGTTTATACAAATAAATATCTATGGATAAAGGAGATCACAATAAATAAAATATTTATCAATTTAATCACTATAAGAACAATGGCTATCTACCCTACAATATGATAGTTCCTAGTATAGGGATCCTCACACATATCATATAATTAATCCATGATATATTTTTACACACATCCATAAGAAACATGAAAAATGGTACTCATTAAGATCCCATTATTTATCATATATTTGGGAAAAAAAATTGTTAGATTTTTAATTATTCAATCCATTTCTATGGAATTACCATCATATAATTTTTCTATTAAATAACTCACTAACTATTCAGGTTCACTTTTTCTCAAATAATCAATCAATAATGTGAAAATATTGTTAAAACTATTTAAAATAATATTTCCATTATTTCCAATTTCAATATTCCAATTTCACATTTAAAACCAAAACACTGATATTTAATCAAGTCATGATTTTTTCAATATAAAAATAATTTTAGGTAGTTATCAAATCAATTTAATACTTTTTTCTCAAAATAAATTCACAATTCAGTTTAATAATTCCATCAATTTCCAATCACACTCCAAATTCTAGTTCTACTTGTATTCATGTTTTTCCACAAAATTCAATCCCAAAACAATTTAAATTTCCAATTCAAATTGAATTATGTTTTCATATTTCATTTGAAATAATATTATATCAATTAAATAAATTCAACGGCTTGTTAAGTGAAAAATATTATCACAACGAACAACCTCAACACAAATATCATTTATCATAACACCAACAATGGCATTTCCCAACAAAGAAGAACCATAATAGAGATCCAGAAATAAAAAATATATCCAATATAATAAATAATTTTCTATCTGTTAGCAATAATATGATCTAACAACCGTATGGTGAAATTAAAGAGATCAGGGAAGCGAAATAATGGGAGAATATCTCTTATCAAATAGGAATCAAAAAACATTATCCAAGGTTCCATCCACTTTGAGAGGTTTTTGGGGGAGCCAAAAGTGGTTTTTGAGAGCTCTCTAGACCTAGAAAATAATAACACACTGATTTAGGGTTAATCAGGAGGTTATAAGGGGGTTTAAGAATTTTATAAACTATTTTTGAACAAATAAACTCTTCTTTCATTGATAACTATGAATTTTTTTTATGGTTTTTCAATAAAATTTCCGTAACCATGCGCTCCTCTGTTGGGGTGCACAGTTTCATCAAGGCGGGAAGGCGGTTTTCATGTATATCCATACAAGGCCTCCAAATGAGAATTTTTTTGATGGAATAGTAACTATTGTTATAATAAAACTCAACCTTTCCAAAATGATAATCTCCGACCCCATGAAAATTGATGATGCAGTTATGAAGTGTGTCATAAAGAATATGTATACCCTTTTATAGGAATCCATTATAAGATGGGATCTCATACACAAATGTGAGATCCCAGTTCATCCTAATGGCCAATTCAAAAGATAAAATTAAAATAGTGATATTTATCAGAGACTATAGTAGTTGGAACTCTTTGAAAATGAAATATCACTCTCACATGGAGATTTTCCAACTCCTCAAATTTGGTTGTTTCTTGAATTGGTACAAAGAGATCTATTTTGGTCATCCTATCAATCACAACACATATCACATTATTCTTTCTCTAGGTATGCGAAAACCCTGCCAAAAATTCTAAAGGAATCTCATTCCAATAACATGTTTGAATAAGAAAGGGCTAAAGAAAAATTATTGATATTTTTTGCTAAACCTTGACATGTGGGAAAGTATAACAATAAGAGAGAAAATTCATTGTGCCCCATATCATACATTTCCACCTAAATCAATGTCTCATGTTATAATTTTTTTCATGTGTGCACTACACAAGGGTAATTATGATAATCACCCATCATACATTTCCTCTTAGGTAATGTTAGAAAAATCTTTTATTGAAAACATTGAATACCCACTATTATGAATGACCAATCAATAATAGTCTCCCCACCATAAAGTGAGTATCTAATATTATGGAAATCATCATGAATCTACTTTTATTAATGAATCATCTCGAGAAGAGTGGATTTCCACTGAATAATTTCCATGACAACCTCATCCCCATCTTCATGAACTCCTATATGTAAAATTTAAAATATATCCATCAAATTCCACTATTGTGATGATTTGTTCAATTCCTAGGTTAAATGATTCCTACTCAATGAATATTCTATGAAATTCCATTTCCCCATAGTATAGGTGATGTTGTTATAAAAATATTTTAGGTATCCCACAAAACTCCTTTAATAGAGATTAATTTATTTTTTAGGGAAGATAAAACTCAAGATTTTATGGTCATAATAAATTCTAAAACCTTCTCCTAAAATTTAATGATGAAAAATCATTAATTCAAGGATCACAATTATAAGTTGAAGATCATTGGTCAAATAATACTTCTCTTGTGGCCTATGCTATTGAGAGTCATAGGCAACGACATGATCACTATTCATATGAACACAACAAAAACATGATCCTAGTGGATCACAAACGACCACATAGCCCCGATAGGCTTCTAGAAGAGTCAACATTGGTGGAAAAGTCAAATTAGGTTTATCTATAAAATAAAACACTAAAATTTATCACCCTAAGAATAATTTACCCACTTAAGAGTTTAATCATTCATCAAAGAATACATCTTTGATAAATCCTTTATAAACCAGTGATAATATTCTGCTAAACCCATGATTATTTAAATCATGAAAACCTTATGTTTTTATTCACATGTCATAATAGCTTTCACATTCATAGGATAAACAAAAATACCATGTTACAACAACAAGAATATCTTGAACATAACATACCAAATACTAAAATTAAATTACAATAGCTTGAAATAAATTCAATGATTTCTCAACAATTACATAACTACTCTTAGATGATTAAACATTTTCCTCCTCAGATTTAGATTAATGAATGATTTCTTCCAAAAATTCCACCATGATTGTATCTAGATACTCATGGAATATCATATTCTATAAAACCATAAATACAACATAATAATTAGTTAGATATAATTGAATAACAAGGTATAAATAATGTAAATATCTACTCCTTAAGTTATTTTTATAAATTTATGAATATATTATTATCAACTAGTGGTAACCATACCAATGATCAATCTTCAAAAAACTAATCACCCCTTTAAACTGATCAAATAGATCATCAATATTTGGCATGAGATACTTCTTCATTACCATAAATCAATTGGTTTATCGGTAAGAAACAAAAACATGAAGTGACCCATCATCATTCATGGAAGGAGTATCAACTCTACCCATGGTGATACACATGGTCATATAAATCCAATTTCTAAAAGAACATCCTATATATTCTTCAAATCATTCATTTTATATAGTACCTTGCAGTAAGTGGGAATAGATAATTGTTGAGTACCATGCACTAAATTGAAATAAAAACTCTACCTCCCTTACTGATGGGTAACCAGATAAGAAAAAAGGAAAAATGTCAGGAAACTCGATGAAAACTATAGGGAGAATACCACTCAAAAAATATCCTTATAGATCAAAAGTAAACACATATATTACTTTTCCCAAATATGGATATGAAATTTGGCCTATTCTCTACCTTGGTTCTCATTCAACCTAAACTATACAACACACACCATTGGGTGCAGTAATGGATACCCATTGATGATATAATTCAATTCAGGTTCCATTAGAACTGATCCATTCTTTCCCATAAATAAAATAATGAGGATTCATGTCGACAACCAAAAAATACCAAGTATGCTCTATATCTTATATAGAGAAAACACAAGCATGATAATGAGGGTTGGTCACGATATTCATTTCGAGGGGTGTAGTAATATCCCTCACATAAGATAAAATATTTATAGAAAGGCATAATAGATTCACAATACAATTTAAAATTAATGAATTATATTCATCAGTATCAAATAATGTAGTCAATACAGATGAATCAATAGTGATGGAAACTCGCATAGTCGATGGACCTATTTTTCTACCATTAGAGACTGTTATACTATGTCAATAAGCTTCATTCTAGATATCTTTGGTCAGAACCCATTAAGTCTTGATGTACCTAATTTCACTGATGTACATGTAGGTGATGATGATCATGTGATACTTCATGGATCAGAATATACATGAAAGAACTTCTTCAATTGACCTTAGCATCCACATGAACCACATATATTGGGTACCTAAATAAAACTCCATTTTGAGTTCCATGTCTTAACACATTGGTAGATAATCAAAGGGACTATTATAGAAACTATTGGAGGTCAAGAAGTACCCTTCTATCATGATCCACCACTATGGTCATCATGATTTATCTTCCCTTTATTAGAATTTAAAATACATCCATTGCGATAAAAATAGACTCCTTCATCGTGGACTTACCAACAACTTCAAGACCAATATCCAATTATCTATATATCAAATCATTATAAGAAGAGAGATTCACCAAGAAAATACAATAATGAATAAAAAATGAAGGTCATGTCTCAAACCATCTAGTCTTTAGCTTCTCATTATATAAAATATCATGTCAAAATTCAAAAGATCAACAAAGGAATTTTCCTACTCATTCATGGTCTAATCAGCCTTAACATGTTTGAAAAACTCTATATCCTTATCCAAAACCACATTATATTGATAGAATTGTAAGGTGAAAAGAACATTAACGTCGTTAAACACTAATACATCATCCTTCTACATCATTACCATTGTTGACTACCATCTCCTTATAGGTCCTTGAACATAGAGGGTGTAAAGACATAGAAATTCCGTGGAATTTTTTTTCATAAATTATTGAGAATTTTCGAGTTTGTAGTCTTAGAGGGCACACGATTCTGAGGCTCAGAGTTCCCGGAATGATCCGTCGAAAATGGTTAAGCTTAAATTAACGCGAGTATGCAGTTTTCCTAAAAAAGTGGAATAACTACTAAACGGTTACTCGAATCAGAATTCTGAGGCCAATGTTGCATTCAGGATGGTGGGTTTACCCTAGGCGTGACTTAATTTCAATCGGTGTGGGCCTCTTGTGAGAAAACCCGAAAATGGAATAACCGAAAATAAAATAATATTACAGCTATTTTATTATTTAAATGCTTATAACTCACAAACGGTAACTCAGTTTAAAATTCTGAGACCACCACTGAACTCGTGATGGTAGGATTTCTTTATGCAGATACAAACATGGGTCAGTGAGGGCCACCAGAGGAACATAGTTTTTGGCCTCAAATAAAATAATTAATTCACAATTATTTTATTGTAAAATTCCCAACTTTTAAGCAATAAATTGTATTAGAAATATGAGGGTATTTTTGGGTTCTGTAAGAACATGGATCATTGTTTCATTTATGTCTTTCCTTTTCTGGAGTTTTTGATAATTTTTTGAGATTCTGGAAATTTTTTATGTACACACCGTGTACTTTCTGAGTACACGCTGTGTACTCTTTTCCCGCTCGAAGCTGTGTGCTGGCCATGTCCGGGCCACACACATGGTGTGTAGAGGTGACGTGGAGGCCGATTTTGGTGGAGTATGTAAAAACCCACTACACGTTGTGTACTTTAAAAATACACGTCGTGTACTGTTCTTTATTTACTAAAGGGACAGGGGTTGTTCCTAATCACCATAATCATATCATTCTAGGTCTGGATTGTCCGAGAGCGACCCATACAGCCGAATCTTCCCCGAGCCCCGGCCTCTCCTTCCATTCCCCTATTCGACCTCTGTCGATTGCGTTGGAAGCGCAACAATGAGTTCTCATTTCTCCTTGAGCCTTGTTTTCAAATTTTTCCAGCACATCTTGTTATCTATGGTTGAGAGTTTTGTGAATTTTCTCTGATCTATGACATTCTAGGAAGAATTATCCTTCATGGATGAAGTTTATCGATCTCCTAGGATCGAGGTTGGTGGTTTGTTCCTTACCATTCATTGTCTCTGAGTTTTATGTGCGAATTTCCACGGATACTTGTGAACAGGGTATTCCGTGTTATCCCTTTTTTCCATCGTTGTTTTCCTGGCTTTCTTGTATGCTATTGTAGAGGTAATTTGACCATGTTAGAGGATAATTTGTTGTGCTTGGATGTATTTTCCCTTGCTTTGTACGGTTTATGACCTTTGGGTCTAATTTGCCTTTGGCTGCTACACTTGTTTTCCTGCCTTGCAGTTATAGGTTGAAGTGAAATTCATGACATGCTTTTTTCCCTGTAGATAGTTTAGCTGAGTAGTTATATAGGTGTATGTTTTTTAGCCAAGTATCTCTATAGGCTTACTTTGTCCTTATAGCATTATTATGCATAGACTGGCTTGAGGCTGAGAAAACCTGGTGTTGTAGACTATAAGGGATAGACCGAGTGAGCTTCCCAGAGAGTCTTAGATATTACAGACTACAGAGGGGATGTACCGAGTGAGCTCCCATAGAGTCTTGGATATTATAGAGTACAGGAGGGTAGACCGAGTGGGATTCCTCAGAGATTCTTACCTTTTTTTAGTCTCTTTAAGAACATTCACGGGCTAGAGGAGGAATTGACCGAGTGAGCTTCCTCAGAGAGTCTGTGGTATACCTGAGGCTATAGGAGGAATTGACCGAGATAGCTTCCTGAGAGAGTCTCTAGACCTTGGGGATGAGAGGTTTAGACCAAGTGATCTTCCTCAAGAGAGTCCTTCACTACCCTAGGCTATAAGGGGAATTCACCAAGTGAGCATCCCCATAGAGTCTCATTAATTCTAAGGACCAATCCAATGGGGTTAGGCTGAGTGCACTACCCAAAGGGTTGTTGTACATGTTGGATAGGACCAGAGCTGATGGCTGCGAGTACTTCCTAGAGGGTTCTGACTTGATAGTTATTTGTTTCGCTGCTGTTTATTGATTGTGGATTTATTGTTACTCTGTATCATCCTGTTTTACTGCTTACTATTTACTGCATAATTCTTGTTGTTACTGTTTACTGGTTAATGTACTTTTACCTGCCATATACTCACCGACTGTTAAGCACAGATCTTTGGGTGGTTACCTACTAGGATTTTATCTCACAACCTTTTTGGGCCATGCTTTTGGGCCCAAGCAGACTATGTTGTTGCAGGTATAGACAAGGGAAAGTGCCCTTAGACTTCTGGAACTTGATTACTTGGAGCAGGAGAGCATGGGACCAAGCTTTGGCTTGGGATGCTAAGGAACTGTTTACTTTTCTTTTATACTTGTATTTGTACTACAGTGTTTCAGCATTGTGACTTGTTTGGCTACTTTCCTAGAGTTATATCATGCATCATTCCATATATGCATATTTTCTCCAGTTTGTTGATTTATTCTTCCGCTGTTATTATTTTTGGTTATTCAGTGCATCCGAAATTTCATCTTTACCTATTTACACTGTGTACTTTACCAATGAAGGAATAGTTTCCCCACTATCACACCCAAGGCCCTCACTACTAGTCGGCAGACTCTGGCATTTGGGGAAATGCGCTTGAGGCCATGTGACCAACCGTGCACGGGGCGCCTCTGGGTGGCTTCCAGAACCAGGATGTTACAATGTGGTATCAGAGTAATTCTTTTCTCTTGAAATACTATGTGGAGACTTTAGCCAGGGATATGATGGATTCGATACATGGTAATAAGTTTTTCCTCGGAGTAGCTAACCCATGTATAGGGAAAATCCATACTACCTTGTTTATTTCATGTTTACCTATTTCTGCTATGTACTCTGCCAATGAGGGCATAGTTTCCACACTATCACACCCAAGGCCATCACTGCTAGTCGGCAGCCTCTGGCATTTGGGAAAAGGCGCTTGAGGCCTTATGACCAACCGGGTACAGGGCGCCTCTACATGGCTTCCGGAACAGGGATGTTACAATGTTGTATAAGAGGATGATATGATTTCACCTAGAGTGATTCACATGCTTTGTACTGTTATTGTTTTGATATTACGGTTCTATTTCTTTTGCAACCCTATAAGATGAGGGTATTCCAACTCATGCATCATATATGCACTTGTAGAAATCACATGCCATGAATTTTTCCATGACATTTAGGGTGCATTAGCGATTTCATGTTATTGCGATAGACGTTGTGTAGATTATGCATGGTGTTGTGATAGATGCTTGATATAATATCTGCTTCTTGTTAGAGAATTTTTTGTATTGTAAATTGTTTAAATTAATGCCAAATATTGATTCTTGTGGTTTTATTGGCCCTCTTGAATCGGAAATTGGTGGATCATGATCCTGTTTTCTCTTTTACGTGACTGTAGGGGATTCGAATCTTTGATTCGTGGGGAGTATGGGCCCTCACGGATCAGAATTTGGCTCCACTTTTCCTTGTTTTCTGTGTTTCTGGGCTTCTGTGCAGTTTCTGAGCTACTACCCAAAAAAACCCAGAATACACGGTGTTTACTTTCTGGATACACGCTGTGTAGTTTTCATGTTGTGTCACTGTGTGAGCAGAAACATGGTGTCGTGAAAATAAATTTAGGAACATGTCGTGTATGGTATATATATGTCGTGTAGTGTAGAGACTTGTACTCGACCATTTCACTAACAACACGGGTCGAGGAAGCTTGAGTAGAACACACCGTGTTGTAAAGAAACACGCTGTGTAGTTCTTTCCAGGTATCCGGCTGTGTCACGAACAACAAGGGTCGGTGTGACCTTCTCTAAGACACACCGTGTTTCTTTCGGAACATGCAGTGTAGTCTTTCTGAGGTACCCATCCATGTCACGACCAACACGGGATGGTGTCACCTTCTCTTTTACACACCGTGTTAGCTTGGAACATGCTGTGTAAGGTCTAGCCATGTAGACGGCCGTGTAACTAACAACCCGGGCCGCCGAGTCAGTATATAGTACATGCCGTGTCCCTAGGGTGCACGCCGTGTAGTCTGAGGTTAGTTTTAACCATGTGATTCAGCCGTGTAAAGAGAATCATGAAGGGGAATAGTATTCAAGTACACACTGTGTGTTTGGTCAACACGTCATGTAGTTTGAGGTCTTACACGACCTGTAGGGCAGGGGTACACACCCATGTCAGTGGCTTAAGAAGAAACGTCGTATAGTTTTTATACACGCTGTGTAGTTGTGTTTTGTAAACTTGTGTGTTTTTTCTCCTTTTCCTATTATGTACACTTGTGTTCTCTGTCATTGGTTTTCTAATCTATGGTATACTTTTGATCTTTCAGAGCTATGCCTCTGAGATGTCCTTCGGTTGTACGTCTTCCATCAGGAAGTGATCAGACTTCAGATATGGCTAATCAAGGACTTCCTGCTAATCCTCCTGTCGAGCCAGCCTTGGCACCGGCTGTCATACCAGTCGCAGGCACTGATGTGCAGTTGAGGGAAGGTTTTCTGGGGATGATGCAGACCTTCCAGGGAGCGCTGCCTCCTGCCCCGTCGATGGCTGAGTTGACGCGGGTTATCCAGCAGCTGTGTCCTCCTACGTTTTCAGGGGATGGAGTAACTGAGGCTGTAGAGTCGTGTATAGAGGCCACACTAAACATCATTGAGAACCTAGAGATCACTATGTTGAAAAGGGTAAATCTAGCTACTTATATGCTCTGGGACACTGCCAAGAGGTGGTGGGAGGTGATCTCATGGTCCGGGCATCATCAATATATGTCTTGGGATGAGTTTCGACATACCTTCTATGACTACTTCAATCCGGAGACCTTGTGGGCCGATTGAGCCCAGGAGTTTAGGATTCTACAGCAGGGTACTCTCTCTATTATGGTGTACTCATCTCGCTTCACTGAGCTATAGCATTTCACACCGATCCCAGCAGGTGATGAGTTGTTCCTTGCTAGGAAGTTCGAGGACGGTCTCTAGAAGGAGATCTGTTCCCATGTAAATATCTTCTACATGACTTCTATATCCTCCATCTTCAACCATGCGCTGATCACTGAGTGAATTCTGAGGGATTCTGGAGCAGTGAGCCAGGGCGGTTTGTCATCCAGAGCTGGTGTTCCTCCTACAGACAGTAGGAAGTGTCGCCGAGAGTCTTCTCCAGGAGATCGAGGATCGTGGGATGCGTCTTCAGGTAGCCAGGTTGTATGCTACCAGTGCGGTAGGAGTGGTAATACTAGGCCTCAGTGCCAGAGGGATCTGATGGATTGTTGGTCTTGTGGAAAGATGGGCCATATACAACATTTCTGTCACATCTTCTCACCTTCATCTGGTGGTAGGGGCTCTTATAGGAGCCCGCATTCTAGATATGCTTCACCATTTTCCCACCAGTTAGGGGACTAGAGTTCTTCCAGCTGTTCAGGCCAAGGTGGAGGTCGCGGCTGTGGTGGTCGGTCTCCAGGTCATCCACGACAGTAGAGTGGATCAGCTCAGAGCGGTCATCCATGAGAACTGGGCTGCGGTGCAGGCCATTCTTTCTACATGTAGAAGACCTATCAGGAGCAGGATCCTGACCCTTCTACAGTTCGGGGTACTATATTAGAAGCCTCAATTTTATATTCAGCCCTTTTCAATACTGGTGCTTCCCATAGCATTATCTATGTTGCTGTCGTGGAGATCCTTGGGCTCTGTATCTATTTGTCTGCCGACTTTTTGACCCTTGATACACCTTTGGGAATGAGGGCATCTAGCATACATCAGTTCAAATAGATACCTCTTGAGTTTTTGGGGTGTCATTTCTAATGGGACCTCTATTCCCTAGAGATGATGGGCTTTGAAATCATTCTCAGGATGGACTGGTTAGTTCCTTTCCTGGAAGTCGTCGATTGCTATCGCCGGACGGTGATCTTTGTATCACCAGAGGGAAGATCTTTCCATCATAGAGGCGAGTGGGATGTCCAGTAGGGTAGAGCTGGATGAGAGCATCATGGTATAGGGGAAGTTACATCCCAGATTTCCAGTCTTTATCTGGATGACTAGGGGACTTCACAGTTAAACTTTCCTCTAGTGGTGGACCGTTTCAGGGATGACTTTCCAGAGGACTTTTCAGGTTTACCTCCGGAGTGTGTGGTAGAATTATCGATTGAACTCATGCTAGGAGCGGAACCGGTGTCCATTCCTCCTAATAGGATAGCTACACCTAATGTGTAGTATATCAATAAGCAGTTGAAGGAGTTGCAGGCAAAGGGTTTTATCCGAACCAGTACTTCTCAATGGGGTTCACCTATCTTGTTTTCAAAGAAGGCAGATGGTACCCTTTGTCTTTGTGTGGATTATCAGAATCTGAGCTAGTTTATGGTCAAGAATTGATATCCCTTTCCGAGAATCGATGATCTCTTTGATCAGCTTCGAGGAGCCCGGGTGTTCTCAAAGATCGACATGGGTCCGGTTATCTTCAGTTGCACGTTAGACCATCAAATATACCTCTGAAAGATTTCAGGAGTAGGTATGGTCTTTTCGAGTATACAGTCATGTTGTTCGGTCTCAAGAATGCACCTGTAGTTTTCATGGCACTGATGAACTAAGTGTTCCATCCGTACATGGACTCTTTTGTCATAGTCATCATGGACGATATCTTGGTGTAATCTCACACTTGACACGACCATGCCAAACATATTGAGATCGTTCTGAGTACATTGAGAGAGCATCGGATGTATGATAAACTCTCTAAGTTACACTTTTGGCTGGATCAAATTCACTTTTGGGGTCACGTCATCATAGAGGCTAGAGTATCTGTGGACCTAGAGAAAGTGAGAGCTATAGTTTCCTAAGAGCATCCAAAGAATGTCTTTTAGGTGTAGAGTTTTCTTGGGCTGGCTGGGTACTATAGATGCTTCATTAAGGACTCCTCGCACCTAGTAGCACTGTTAACAGGTCTGACCAAGAAGGGAGTGAAGTTTTTATGGTCAGATTCCTGTGATTCAACCTTTCAAGAGCTGAAAGGGAGGTTGACGTCAGCACTGATACTAGTCATTCCAGAGCCGGGGAAGGGATACACTGTTTACTGTGATTCTTCAGGTATCGGGCTGGGACTCGTACTTATGTAGGGAGATGAGGTCATTGCTCACGGGACTTGGCAGTTGAGGCCACACCAGAGAAACTACATGACACACGATCTGGAGTTGGCAACAATTTTTCATGCCTTACGCTGTTGGAGACACTATCTTCTAGGAAAGCACTTTATGGTTTTTACCGACCACAAGAGTCTCAAGTATATATTCACTGAGTGTGATCTGAAGTTGAGACAGTGCATGTGGGTCGAGTATCTTCAGTCCTTTGACTTCAAGCTTTCCTACACAGTGGGAAAGGGAAATGCAGGGGCAGATGCGTTGATCTGACGATCTCAGATTCAGGCAGTTCAGGAGGCCAGTAGTATGTGGCACCTTATGGCACTATTCTCTGAGATGCATCTAGAGGTGCACAACAGGAAGGTACAGACCTTTCTTTTATATGTGTTTGTTACCTCTACACTTCTTTATCGGGTACGAATGAAGAAGCTATCATATTCTGAGGCCTTTGTCATGTGGGAGAGTGTGTAAGGAGGGGACCCACTTCCTGGATGGACAGTAAGCGAGGATGAGATCTTTCATTTCCAAAGATGTGTATGGGTTCCAGTAGACATACGTGAGGAGCTGATGTAGGATTTTCATTCCTCAGTTTGGGCAGTTCATCCTTGCATCACCAAGATGTATCAGGATCTTCATCGCCAGTACTGGTGGCCAGGTATGAAGAAGGATGTTGTTGGTTTTTTCATGAAATGTTCTACTTGTCAGCAGGTGAAATCAGAGCATCAGTGACCCGCAGGGCTTTTACAGCAGTTACCCATTCCGGAGTGGAAGTGGAATGATGTCGCGATGGACTTTGTGACCTGGTTACCGAGGGCACCTTGGGGAAGTGATGTAGTCTGGGTCATCTTCGATAGGCTTATGAAGGTTGTGAACTTCTTTCCAATCAATGAATCCTTCAGTGTTGATGATATGGGATGACTGTACATCCGAGAGATTTTACATCTACCTAGAGTTCCACACTCTATTGTTTCAGACAGGGATGCACGCTTTACCTCTTAGTTCTGGCAGGGAATTCAGAAGGCATTGGGGACACTTGTACGTTTGAGTATACTATACCATCCCCAGACTGATGGCCAGTCCATGAACATAATCTAGGTTCTTGAGGATATGATCCGAGTTTTCATTCTAGAATTATGCAGTTCTTGGGAGAAGCATATACCTCTTGTGGAGTTCGCGTACAATAACGTTTTTCAGGTGACCATTCAGATTGCACCATACGAGGTTTTATATGCTAGGCCATGCCGATCACCCTTATGCTGGCTAGAGGAAGAAGAGTCATCTTTTCTAGGACCTCATATTGTTCAAGAGACCTCAGAGCAGATAGAGTTGATTCGGTAGAGGATGGCTATAGCACAGTATCGACAGAAGTCTTATGCTGATCAGTGGAGATGAACTTTGGAGTTAGAGGTTGGAGATCAGGTTTTCCTACGCGTCGCACCGAGGTTGGGACATAAGAGGATTCAGAGACAGTGTAAGCTTTCACCGTGATACATCGGGCCATTTGAGGTGTTTGAGAGAGTTGGGATGGTCACCTATCAGTTGCAGCTACCTCAGAGGTACCGGGATATGCATGAAGTCTTCCACGTCTCTCAGCTCTGACGTCACTTTTCAGACCCATCTCATGTCTTTCAGCTTGAGGAGGTTGAGCTTGAAGAGGATGCGTCATTTTAAGAGCATCATATCTGGATTACCGATCGTAGTACGAAGGTTCTCTGAGGCTGTTCTGTCCCTCTAGTACGAGTGATATGGCAGCACGGGCGAGTACATGACTATAATGGGAGAGGGAGGCCGAGGTTTGATCGCAGTGGCCGAAGCTGTTCGAGGATTCTTCTTCTACGCCCATCTAGGGAAATTCAGGGACAACTTTCTTTAAGGGGGGAAGTTTGTAAGAACCTAGATCTTCGTTTTTAGTTATGTCATTCCTTTTCTAGAGTTTTTGATAATTTTTGGAGATTCTGTAATTTTTTTAAGTACATGACGTGTACTTTCTGAGTACACACCGTGTACTCTATTCCCTCTCGAAGTCATGTACTGGTCGTGTCTGGGCCACACACATGGTGTTTAGCGGTGACGTGGAGGCCGATTTTGGTGGAGTACGGAAAAACCCACTACACGTCGTGTGCATTAAAAATACACACCATTTACTTTTCTTTTTTTCACTAAACGGACTAGGGTTGTGCCTAATCTTCATAATCATCTTCTTCTAGGTCTGGTTCATCCAAGAGCAACCCATACGGCCAGATCTTCCCCGAGCTCCCACCACTCCATCCGTTCCCGATTCGAGCTCTGTCGATTGCGTTGGAAGCGCAGTGGTGAATTCTCCTTTCTTCTTGAGCCTTTTTTTTCCAATTCTTCCTCCTCCTCTCGTTATCTAAGGTTGAGCGTTTTGTTAGTTTTCTCAGATCTATGAAGTTCTAGGGAGAATTAGCCATTTTGGTTCAAGTTTATCGATCTCCTAGAATCGAGGTAGGTGGTTTATTCCATACCATTCAATTTCTCTGAGTTTTATGTGCGAATTTCCACCGATACCCATGAATGGGTTATTGCGTGTTTACCCTTTTTTCCATCATTGTTTTCCTTCTTTTCTTGTATGCTTGTGTAGAGGTAATTTGACCATGTTAGAGGATAATTTGTTTTGATTGGATGCATTTTCCCTTGCTTTGTTCTATTTACGACCTTTGGGTCTCGTTTTCCATTGGCCGCGACACCCGTTTTCATGCCTTGCTGTTATAGGTTGAAGTGAAATTAATGACATGCTTGTTTCCTGGTAGACTATTTAGCTAAGTATCTCTATTGGTGTACTTTGGTTAGCCAAGTATATCTACAGGTTTACTTTTCCCTTATAGATTTATTATGCACATACAGGCATGGGGTATCGAGAACCTGGTGTTGTTGACTATAAGGGATATACCGAGTGAGATTCCCAGAGAGTCGTAGATATTACAGACTGCATAAGGGATAGACCGAGTGAGCACCCATAGAGTCATGGATTTTATAGACTACATGAGGGTAGAACTAATGAGCTTCCTCAGAGATTATTACCTTGTATTAATCTCTTTATGAACCTTCACAGGCTAGAGGAGGAATTGACTGAGTGAGCTTCCTCAGAGAGTCTCTGGTATACCTGAGGCGATAGGAGGAATTGACCGAGATAGCTTTTTCAGAGACTCTCTAGACCTTGGGGATGAGAGGGTTATACCACATGATCTTCCTCAAGAGAGTACCTGACTACCATAGACTATAAGGGGAATTGACCAAGTGAGCTTCCCCAGAGAGTCTAATTAATTCGTATGACCATGCCAGAGAGGTTAGGCTGAGTGCACTACCCAAAGGGTTGTGGTACTTCTTGGATATGACCATAGGGGATGGTTGCGAGTACTTCCCAGAGGGTTCCGGCTTGATAGCTATTTTTCCACTGCTATTGATTGGTTTTGGATTGATTTCTCTTATGTATCTTCCTGTTTTACTGCTGCTTGTATACTGCCTACTACTTGTTGTTGTTGTTTACTGCTTATTGTACATTTACCAGCCATATACTCACAAACTATAAGGAATAGATCTTTGGGTTGTTGCCTACAGGAATTTTATCTCACACCCTATTTGGTCCATGCTTTTAGGCCCAATAAGTCTATGTTGTGGCAGGTATAGATAAGGGCAAGCACCCTATGACTTCGGGAACTTGATTGCTTGGAGAATGAGAGCACGGGACCAAGCATTGGCTCGCAATGCTGAGGAGCTGTTTACTTTTCTTTTGTACTTGTTTTGGTACATTGGTGTTTCAGCATTATGACTTGATTGGCTTCTTTACTAGAGTTTTATCTTGCATCATTCCAGATATGCATATTTTCTCCAGTTTGTTGATTTAGTTTTCTGATGTTATTATTGTTGGTTATTCACTGCTTCCGCTATTGCATGTTTACCTATTTCCACTGTGTACTCTGCCAATGAGGGCATAGTTTCCCCACTATCAAACCCAAGGCACTCGCTACTAGTCGGCATCCTCTGGCGTTTGGGGAAATTCGCATTAGGACATGTGACCAAACGTGTACGGGGTGCCTCTGGGTGGCTTCCAGAACTGGGATGTTATAGGTTCGTTGTGGCATGTTTCACCTAGGCAGAGCATAACCTCGACCGTATTATGTCGTGGACGGCTGTTGTTAATTTTCTGAACTTATTTTATGGTACGTTTACTAAAAGATCAAGAGAAATTTTATAATTTTTGAACCGGTGCTCGGAATTAAAATATGAGGGCACCCTTGAACTCACAACGTCAGTAATTGCTTAGTGAGACCTTCACCGTAGTTGCATTTTATCATGAGTAGAAGTTAGTTTTTGGAGGTTTTTAATTAAATTGAATAATTTTAATGATTTAAAATTATTTTATGTTAGCGGTTGAAACCTCCAAATGGAGGTTGGAGGTGGGGTCCACCACACCCAAACCTTCATTGGGAGTATTTTTTGGTTGTTGGGACCACCTGCACATAACCTCCCTTGGGAGGATTATTATGTGGGGCCCAACCGACCTCTCTAACTCCCATTGAACCCCCAATTAAATTTAGTGAAACACTTCACCTCTTTCCCCATAAATCATTGAGTCTCCTCCATCATTCATTATGTGGGTTGTGTTCTTTAATTAATCTCAAAATTTTGAATCTTTTTGTATTCATTATGCCACCATTATAATAAGGTATCATATTTTAATATTGGGGGTTGGCATAATCCTTTGTTGGGAGAACTTTGTGAGAGGAGCTTTGGGAGAATTGAGAAGTTTTCATCCTCTTAATGAAGAACGTGAATAACGTCTGTCTCCAACGAAGAATGACGACACCGTCTTTTTCCTACTTCAATCAAGGCAAGGAAACTGAAGCGATGCTCACGAAGAATGCAGAAGCCATCCTTGGATTCTTCATTCCCGAAATCAACGGAACACCGCCCCATTTCCACGACTTCACCGAACGAACACTGATTACAAGGTGGGGGTTTATCTTGATTAATATAAATCATTGTTCCTTATCTTTTATGTGGTTCAACGTAGACAATTTTTTATCACCTAAATCGGAGTGTGCGGTGTAAAAAAACACAACGCGACGTCCCTCTGATTGGTTCATGATTGGTTGATGACGGAGGTGGAGATGGAAGGGTGCAGTTACGATACACCATGCTGGAGAATATCCACGGACCTGAGGGCCGCGATGGAAGAAAGAGGCATGGCGCTGTCGCACTACGCCACGCTGGAGATGCAAAACCGTGGCCAAGAGGGCTGCATAGGATGGAGAAGTGTAGCGCCGTCATGACACACATTGGAGTCGAAGGACGCAACCCGGTTAGGCTGATGCGGCGGTGGCGTGGTGCTGTCGCACCTCGCGGAGAGAAAGAGGACCACGATGCCATCGCGTCTCGGCAGCGGCTGGTTGGGCCGACCGCCATGGAGACGGATGACCGAGACTAGCCGGGTCCTATGGCTCCTGAACTGGCACAATGTGCCGATTATGTTCATAGAACCGGGAGGGGCGCGAAACCCCCTCCCTCACGTGGTCGGCTGGGCCTCCACGTGCCCGGGCGCCACGGCCGGGCTGCCCTTGGTCGGGCCGCCATGGATGGGCCTCCATGGTCGGGCCGCCATGGACGGGTAGCCCTCTGCCGGGCTTCCCTCGGTAGGGCCGCCCAGGGCCGGGTAGCCCGTCTGGCCAAGCCATCTATTCGGGCCGGGCTGTCACCTCGGCTCGGGATGTTTCCTCAGACCGAATCGGACCCATGGTCTGGGTGAAACCCTAGTTCAGACTGATTTGGGCCGGGTCAGTCTGACTGGGTCGGACCAAACCCAGACCCACAATGGCCGTTTACACCATTTAACTCGCATCTAGGGCTACGAGTGTCTGATTGAATTACCGCCTGCGGAGATACAATTATTGGAGCGAGACAATTCTTTTAGATTACCCCTCTTGAGGTTTGGATTCTTTTGGAGTATGGTTTTGTTGGTTTGAGCCTAAAAAACAATCGGGCCCCTGGAACGGAAATGCTAATAACTCTCAGATCAGGTGTCTGATTGATGCTCAGTCTATCACGTTGGGTTAATTATGATGAAACGTAACTACGAGATACATCAAATAATGAATTTGAGATAGTTGATGTATCGACACTTGGCTCAAGGTGTGGACCCTCCCGGAATTGAGAGTGCTGTGTGCGGGAACCCTAGGGCTCCCTGTGACGATACTGTAGTGGAATCCTTCTTGTGTTCCACAACAATGACTACTATACCAGAATCCTCTGTGGCTTCGACAACGATGAATATTGTACCAGAATCCTCTGTGGGTTTGGTAGTGATGACTACTGTACCGGGATCCTCCGTTGGTAAATAGTTCTGATTTTATTCTTGAATACTGTGTTGGTCTGACATAATAGATGGTCATGTGTCATTTGCTGGTCTGATAGAATAGCTGGTCCTGTATCCAATGTGGGTCTAAGATCCTAGCTGGTCCTGTATCCTGTGAGGGTTTGACATCTTAGATGAATCATAGATGGTCCTTAATCTTGTGTGGGTGTGACAACTTAGATGAATCAGTGACTACATCTGATCATCTCTATCACTCTACATAAGATGTATACCTCTATGATCTGAGTCATGTATTACAACCATTATCACTTTGGTGATTGAATTTACTTTCTTTTTGGACTAGGTTGTTCTTGGGCTCGAGAGTTGGAGCCGGACTGTGATTGGTAACTTATGTATATGTATGGCCATATACCTATGTAAGTTTAGTTGATACTTCATGATGTTATCTATCTTTGTGGTTTATCCTTCATGGATATTGTGAGACCTTGAGTGTCTCAGGGTCCCTTTTGATTATCGTTATACTATCACCTACAGGGCTATGCCTGCACCTTGTTGTGTTGGTTGCAAACGACGTACAATGTTGATCAAGGCATAAAGTTGTAGAGCTGGACGGTACCTGGAGGTGGAACACTTTGCAAGATGTACAAGGAGTAGACAGACATACTTGGGGGGTGAGGAGGATATCTGTACCAACCCTTCATGTGGGAATCCCAGTGGAAGGCTCAGTAGTTTTTGTTTTACTTTAATACAGTTGTACTAGATTTCATGTTGTATTGTACTTTATTTTTGGGCATGTATTTCTGGCCCTTTTACTTTCAGCACCATCATTGGTATAAAGTTTTTACATGATTTTTTAAATCTAGTTGCATACTCTGTTGTTTATGATTACTGATATAAAGGCAATGCCTTCCCAGTTCAGGGATTCACACATTTGGTGCTAGTCTCCAGCCCCTAGCCTATGGAAGGCGGGCTTGGGGTAGTCACGATATGGGCCCTGGAGGATGGGTCGTGACAGGGGGTGGAAAACATCACTGTAATATCATAAGGAGTCTCCAATAACTCATAAAAAGATAAATCATGCTCATCCAATCCCCATCCTCTTGAGAATTATTAGATCCTTGAAATGCGGGTGCCTTTCGGAAAAAGAACACCTGATCATGATTCTAGAAAACATCTCACTAAGGTTACACAGTGGGAACCTAAATGTAAATAGGTATAGGTTCATATCCATGTTCTTTGAAAGTACGCACAGAAACCTCAACCAGGTTCTAGGCCATGTGAGTATTTTCTATCTAAGGTTCATTAGCAGCTTCCTCCTGGATCTAACTCACAGGCCTTCCCGGGGGCATGATGTTAGAAAAAATCATCATACATTGTAGAATACGTAAAAATATTATTCAAATCCACACTCGAACAAGATTAGTAGAGGAAATTAATTTCATGATATATATAGAGAAATTTGTATTTGAATCCATCGAAATAAATTTTATGTAATGACTAGAACAAATCCTCACGAAGACAAACCCAAACTACCATTGGAGAATTGAGGCTTATTAATATAAGAGTTGTCTAGGAACATGTTCGCAACTACCACATATGCCCTTATAATATTTGAAACTACATTCTGACTTAAAAGATAAAATCTCTAACTGGAACATTGATAACACTATTTCACAAACCATTTCGAAAACTCTAGTGTCCTAATAACTAATATGATCAAAAATTTCAGAAAAGTGAAATATAAATCCCCACAGGTTTGTGACTATCACCTATGTGGGTGAATGGTTTGTCAAACCATTTGACAGTCATCTAAACTCTCACATTTTAGGTATTCATTGTATACCCTGGGTGGGCGCATGATTTGGGAAAATTGTGTTCTAATCGAGAACAACATAGGGGACCTCCAAAAATTTCAAATTTTCACCTGAAGCCCCCTAAAAGAGACCCATACAATGAATGAACAAAAGAGGGGAGAAGGAGTAACAATTTTTTTTTTAGAAGATGTTACAATTTAAACCATTTTTATAATAACTAAGTTTGTAGATAGTTTATGATCATGCATTATAAAAGGAATTTAATGCGGTATCCTTGTTTCAGTAAGTGTTCCATATAGTATCTTAATTTATAACTTTCTTATTGAATCTTCTATGGGAATATTTGAAATTTTTTAGAATCATGGAATATAAAAAAAAGAGTGTGAAAATCCTATATAAAATAAAACATTGTATTACATTGAGTATAGGATCAATTTACATCCCAATATAACATTAGAAACAATAACTTCATGAATATTAATCAAATCATCTTTTCCTTGACCCCTTATAATTTTATTAGGAAATTTTTTTGTAGAATTTATAAAATTGAGTCAAAAATGATTATTCTCCATACTGTTAAATAATTTAACATCTACAACTTCAACCTTACATTTTCATTCAAGATATTTACGGAGTTTTTCATTAAACATGTAACAAACTCATTTTACCTTATTAAAATCCTTAGGGTGTTTCATCCCATAGTTATTAGTTGGGTGAAATCACATCCTTCATTTCATAACATTTTTCATGTTATTCTTCCAATTATTCTCAGATGACCTCTTAATATCCTAATTTACCATGAATTTAATCATCCTATAAGACTCTTTGATTTCATTAATTGATCTTGAGAATATATCCTGATATGATGAAATTTTTTGAGAAACCAATCTTGTTCATTGTATTGGATTTACTCCATAAATGAATCATTAAGTCATACATTATAGTATATGTATATAGTCTATAACATTTATAGAAAACAATTTGAGTTTTCACTCATACAAAGAAAAATTTTACTCCTCAATTTATCTAATATTATAGAACATCCTTTTTATTTTATCTCTTTTCTCATTCATAGTGTTTTTTCAAATAATATCTCCTTAAATGTTACACATTCCATGCTTCTTATCACGTATTCCTTTTTAGTGTTTTGGATTAGCTACCACTATTGTTTTGTATCTCTATTAAAATGATAGACTGCCATAATGAAATTTTTTCCATTTCACTACTTCTTGTGGTGAGAATATTCTTCTCCAAAGACATGATCCATTGGACATCTAATTTTTTGTCTAGTTCCATTTAATTCTAGAGGTTGTTATCTAATGAAGCGGCTTAGCACAGATACAGTAGGTTGTGGATCATTAGTTCATTCTATGTAGGAGAGATTATTTTTCACTACCTTGGTCAATTCTCTAATAGGATTATGATTTTATTATCCACACCTCTATATTTATTTATATTATTATGGGTGACAACCATACATTGACTATGGGTGTTCATATAATTCTCATTCCTCTTGTTATTCATTTTACTCTATAATGACATATGTATAACTAGATTATGATATTGAATTGGGAAATAAAATTACAATTATGATTTCCAGAGTGTTCCTAGATATCATGAGTGTTTTACAGTGTACTTGTTCTATTTTACTAGGTTCCACTAAATCTAGTCCCCAAGGCTCAGAAAAAACATCCTTAGAAACCAATGGTAAAAAAATTGGAATAAATAAACTCAAATATGATAGTTAAATTACATTATTGGAATAGAATTTGAGTGTTTCCAAATCATCCATAATCTTAGTAGTCTTGGAATACTATATACAGATACACATTAAATTTGGAAACCTTTGAAATAGTATGCATACATTGATAGAACATTATTATCACTCCTATCAATTCCTTGAAAATTAAACATAGTTTTTCTGTAGGTTTCTTGGGAAAATAGAATGAAATAATTGTGTGCTCAAATTCCGAGTAAGGGGTATCATAAAAAAAGTCATCATACCATAAAATTATAACAAGTGATATGGAATTAATAAATAAAACACATAAAGACTTAATAAATTTAAAATTATATCATAATTTATAAATGGGGTGAAATGAAACTAAATAGATCACATTTAAAATAATATTAGGATCCTTATTAATGACATACATAATTTGATATAGATAATTTCATACCTTAAGCTAATCATGATATTAAAATCAAGGAATCTTCTTGTTTTGCGAATTAATACACAAAATGACCAAACATGTTTTTATCATGAGACCTACTCTTTAATGAGGTTCAATATAATGGTGGGCCCCATCCATAATGTCTTTAGGTCCAATGCATTTTTCATTTATGAAAACATTTAAACATTTCATAGTATACATTTATAATAATCATATATTTTGGAATAATAACATATAAAATACTAATACTTTTCCAAATATAAATAAACTAGATAACATGATCATAACCCCTTCGGAGAAACATGGTGGATGGTTAACCAATACATAGTATACATTCCAATAATCATCCTGATTGGAATAACAATATATATAATGCCAATATTTTTTGACTTTTATATAAAGTAAAGAAAATGATTATAACCCTTCCATATAAATAATGTGGATTATTAAATAAACATAATCTAAATTGAAACAATGTGGTATTATTAATGTAAATGTGAGTAATCTTATGAAATAAATAAAGATAAGCTTGTGTATAAGGTAATGGTGTGCAACCTTAGGCCCATCCATTATGAATAAAGGTTTTGGTTGTGTTTTTTATCAACAAAACATTTTCAATGAAATTACCCCAAGATTAATCTATGTCATATCAACATAAAATTCATAATATCTTGACATAAATATTATTTATAGTAAAACCACATTTTCTTAACATTCCCAAAATTTAAAACTATTAGCAATTACAAAGGCTTTTGAAAAGTAATTATTGAGGTGATACCACATATAGAATATGTAAAATGTGTGATAATTCAACGCAAATAGAATTATTGTGTCATTATAATTAAGGATTAAAATTAGAAATGGAATGTATGGGCTGATATCCCTTATGTCAGCATCATAATTGTATAGAAAAAAAGGTTATAATGAGCGGGGATAGGTAGTATCTAGTTAAAAATATTCCAAAAGGGATATAATACAATAAATTTACAATAATATAAATATGTGTAAAATTTATTATAATAAATTAATTTCAATTTAATATTAGTGATAAGGATTAGAAACCCTTATATTCATATGTAACTTTTTAATGTTTATGGGGACTAAAAAGATCACTATAATCTTCTTGGTATAGATTTTGAGAGGGATATGAAAGATTAAATTATGTTTAATACCATTAGGGTGGAGTGTTATTAGATAATGAGTGGGGATGAGATCCTCTTATGTGTGAAAAATATTACAGTTTTTGTAGCATCCCATGTATTTGGATCAAATGAAATTCCAAGGGAATTTTAATTTTTTATTTGGTGGATGTCATATTTTTTAAATTGAGATTTAGAATAAAATTAATATAATTGTAATAATTAAATTAGTTGTTTTTATAATTGGTTTAATGTCTGATTGTTACCTTGAGTGTTTTGTTGAGTTTAGGGAGGGTTGGACCCAAAAACTTCAAAATATTTTGAAGGTTGATAGGGAAACAAGGTTTGTCTGAAACTGTGCTGCCCTAGGTGAAACTGTATGGCTGATCCATTGGACATGTAAGACTCATACAGTGTAGTCTAACTATGTGTGAGGAGCCACATGGTCATGCTACTGACTGTATGTTATGGGTTAAATATAAATTCCTTTTTCTTGAATTATTTCCTAGAGCATGTGCATGAACCATTCCAATCCCTCCATAAGGAATATCACTAATAAGGATGGTTCGTGGTTTAGCCAACCATGCATCCAAACCATGTTCCTCATTAAAGGGGTTAAAATTTCAACTTTATAATTTTTCCTTTAAATATTCTCCTCCTTTTTATTTACCAACTCTGTAAAGCACCTCTCCTCTCTTGTGGAGATCCTCTTGTCCTCTCTTGGTCATGGGGAGATCTCCCTTGAGTATTGTTGGAATTAGTCATCTTCTTCCTTGTGGGATGTGTTTTGGTAAGATATTAATTCTTCTATCACCTTTCATGGATTCTATTTGCCTCATATATTCTATTATCATGTGACCCAATTCTTAGTATTTTTTAGGTTGTTCATCTATTTCATAAATTTATCTTGAATTGGACTGATTGAAGCCTTAGTATTGGACGTGTGGGTCTTCATATGCTTGCGTTTGGTTGTCTAAAACTTTCCCTATAATGTTTATGTCTTTTATAAATTTTTTAGTAGTTTTATGAGGAAATATTTTCATTATATTATTATTAAATGTAATGTTAATTTTTATAACATAATACCATTGATTTATTATCCATTGTGTTTTTATTTTGACCTTACTAATAATCTGGAGCCTCAAATTGTAACATCCATTAAGGTTGGGATCGTTGAACAACTTTAATTAAAAAAAATTTTTTCTAATAAAACCCATTCAATAGGTGTATTGTCTTTGAAAACACAACCAGTTAATTAAATGGGATGTTTGAATGTTTTGGCACCCCATTATATCTCCTCCAAGTGACCAAAGTATCACCGAAGGGATATTGGATCCTTCCCTCATTAAATAAAATTTGGAAAATTATAAGCTGTATTCTAGTTAACATAAAAAATCTTAAACATCATGCTTGTACCAAGTTATTTACAAAGGGAAGACCACATAGCCTTAATTTATACAAAAAATGCTTGGAATTCTTTAATAATATGAAGGACAACATAATTAATTAAAAGACATGTTTTTTGGAATTTCCCTCTTTTTGTGTCCTTATGATGTGTTATCACCCACATGAGTTCATGACCTACTTCATGGTTAAATTGAAATGATTAATGTGTTTAGACCTCCATAAATATATTATTTAATTTTTAAAATGATAAAATAAATTGTTTACCCCATGAGATATAATTGAGTTATTTTTTACAAAACACCAAGGATGGTCTCAGGGGTTGTTAAGACGTTATATGTTTTTAGTAATACATGATATACCTTGTAAGGGGTCACCATGAAGGTTACTTACCTCCAAATAAGATATATTGGATCCCATGTGATATCATGTGGATGGGATCAATGGAAAGATGTTTACACCATTCCCAGAGTGATACATAGAACACTTTGTGAGGTACTAGGGATGGGCTCATAGGGTACATGTTTTAATTATGCTGATATTGATACCTAGGATTCCATATATGGATTACAAAGTTTATAATCACCCAACATTGATAATTATTACCCTCATTGTGTGAAACTTGTGTTACATTTTATGGTCATCCTTTGATTGGACTAGGATTCCATTTATACTAAAATATGATAGGACACATTATAATTAAATACAAATTGATAATTAGTTAAGATAAAAAAATGAATTTCAACTAAGCCAAATCACATGCAAGGTTTCAGTCCATTTTTATAACAATAGTTGTGATGACATTTCATTTTATTATGACATATTTGAATACGTTCACCTTAGTATAAGAAATTCTAACTTAGGATGAAGCACATATGGTCATCCAAGTGTCTTTGAGGAAATTGGACGGACATTTTATTTCTTATTATCTATTTATTTTCGTATTTTCATTATACATGCACACAACTGCACTTTATATACATTATCTAGATTATGAAAAGAAATTTTAGGTGGTGGAATACTATTTATATCTCACACACTTATATGGATACAATTTCATTGGGGAACCCAAGAAGATATCATTGTTTGTAAGACCATAGATCAAATCATGTTTTGTGAATTGTACCTACGATATAGGAGCACAAGACAGAGCCAGAGCTCATGATTATCATGGGGAATGATAGTAGAGATTTTTTCATTTCCTTATTTTTTTCTTATTAATTCTTGTTGTATTTTACATCCTGATGTATTCATTTTATTGTACTTTGTAGAATCATCATGTACATGCATGCAATGTTATATGTATTTGGAATTGAACATTAGATTAAATTATTATTTTTATCTTTTGCAGATTTTCTTCCATTTATACAGCATCCATTGTAGGTTGATTATTTATTATCTATTATACCATTGTGTTTATATATACCTTATGGGGTAATCTCTTTAATATACCACCATTGGACCCTCTCTTCAAGTTAGTGGATTAAGGCATTTTGGGGTCTATGCATGAGGCCTTTAGGTGACCGGTCTGACTAATGTTTCGATGGCCAGTTAGTTTGGGACATTAAAATATGGTATCAAAGCCTATTTTACTTTTCCATTCTATTTTTTGGCTGGTATATAGAATACTAGATAATTTTCAGTGCTCTGTATTGTAACACCCTGACCCCAGTTACCAAGAGTCGGTGCATTTTTATGTAACATCGGCATGATAACGAAAGATAAAGTCTTGAAAGACCAAATTGTTTAGTATCCGTGGAAATACTAGATTCATTCATAAGATTTACATTACCTCATGAAATAAAAACAACCACAAAACCATGTCTCCATATATCACAATCATATCCCCTCAGACTATCCCTATGGGTAAATAATAAAATAATTCTTCACATCCTAGGAAAAATAGAACATAAAAAGGGGTGTGCTCATATGCACAGTAAGGATAATAATATAGTAGAAACTTTCATAAATAATAAAAACATTTATGGAAATGTATAACAAAAATATACTTTTAAACTTGAACTTTTTCATATTATGGAAAAGATAAAATAAAATAATTCCATTTACTTATTCACATGGATATTGTACTAGTTGAATAATCACATGCAATGTCAATAAACACATTCATAATAATGGAATGCATAATGCCAGACTATCATAACAACAAAGTCAAGGCCTCGTGCCAAGACTACAAATAATAGTTTGTCAAGGCCTTGTGCTAACTCACTAGTTTGTCTAATGATACCTACTGATGCATCGAGGATATATAGCAGGCTCCACCCATCACTTACTAAGTCTAATGTATTTCTCATACGAAAAGGTTTAAACATAACATAAAAATTCATATTAAAACTAGCATATGAAATGTAAATACCTAATCCATAATCCCTGAATTCTATAAAAATAACACATCCACAGTCAAACATATCCCAAAAACATTCAATACAATACAGAATATTTCTATCATAATAAATCAACATCAAATAAGCTTAAAATCCATCAAAGGATGTTGAGAGAGATGAAATCAAAACTGTTTGAGAGAAATATCAATTTATAATTTTAAATCATTTAAATGCCATGTAAGAATAAGAGAAAATATTATTTTCAAAAAATATATATAATCTTGTAAGGGAAGCTTCGACGATTTTATAACGGTAGGATATAGCCGCACCCTCCTTATAAGGTAAATAACATACTCTTTCCTTAATGTTATTGAAACGTTCGTAAAGTACCTTGTTTGGAAAAGGACAAAAAGATTCTTTTCAAAACATATAATGTAAAATAAGGGTACAAATGACTTTAACCCAAAATCTAGTAAGTATTAAAAATGTTGTGAAATACATTTTTATGAAAACATGGATGTGGATGATAAAGAGGTCTCAGTAAATAATTACATATAAACAACATCGAATAATGAAGTGGTTGGAGAATTATCCCTTACCTTGTACTTTTCCTTGGTCGTGGATAGTTTAACCTCTTGTGTAATAGTAAAATAAATGTTATTAAATTATACAATAATCATATACATAAATATGATATTATAAACGATCTTCTAGAATTGCTTTGTTAATAATATTTTAGTATTATCGTCGTTTAGGTTGATAACTTACACTTTTTCTTTTATATATTTTGTTACATAAGTCATGTTTTTTATTGGTAGGTTGTACATTATTCATATCAAAAATAATATCACGTCCTTGAAAATTATTTTTAAACATCAAATGAAAATTATTCTTTAATGGATATGATGGGGAATGAATCTCATCGCGTTCGTGGAGACTGTAGTCCGTAGGTACACACGAGCGACATTATCATTCTTTTGAGTTTAAAATCGTATATAATTGGATGGTATATCATATATACAAAATCATCATAAAATTTTATTTATTATTTATATCATTATACTCATTGTTATACCCATCCAAATGATGAAATGTTTGAATAAAAAACTACAGCACGACGTGGAGATGGTAAGCCATACGTATGCACGTGTGTTGACTTTTTCATTCATAGGATAGATAAAATAACTAATATAGTTGAACCATTCTTATAATGACATCCAATTATTTAGAAGATATTGGAGTTATTATTTTATAATTGAAACAATAAATAAAGAATAATTGTAAGAAGAAAAGTACTTGAAATAGTTGGTCAGATATTTACCTCTTCTTTAGGTTCTTCCTTTTGATTTGATCAAAAGGGATCCTTATGATTCCATTTTGGCTAAAGGAATGCCTCTAGGATTAAGGGAGGAAATTTTAGAGGGTATTTGGGTAGGGGTTGGCCGTTATAAATGGCTTTGAAGGTGTTAATTATAGAGAAGGGTGAGTGACCTTTTATTAGAAGTGTGAGGGTCACTTTAGGAAATGCTAGAAATATTATTTTATAATTAATTCTTATTCAGTTTCTAAATGATAAAAAATGGATTATTTCAAATATAAGGTGGTAATGGGTCGAATTAAACTCATCCAATAGTTTTTATACAGGTTAGGGAACTATATTAACTTTATCATATAGATTTAACACTTAGTTAAATAGTTCGACATTTACCATGTCACATTATATTTTTATATTATATGGTTGATAGAGTTACTATATACATCTAAGTGAATCCCAAGATGTTCATTAATGATACACCTATAATTATATAAGTCTTTTGGCCTATCTTTAGATGTTTAAGAATAGAATATCAATTAATAATATAACATTTGTTTTAAAAACTCCTTTATGTAAATTTTGACACTATTTGGTATTTTGGGTTTTCTAAATTTATAACAGCATAATTATTTAGAAAAAAATTAGTATATCCAACCCTAATATGTTATATTAACCTAGAAAATTAGTTTAATTCATAAAATGTCTCAAATTACATTAATATTGATATTTATAATATTAATTATTTTTGTATTTCATTAATTAGGTAATTAAGGAATCGTCATTGTGTCATAAATAAATTTTATTATATAGTGTCTAATAAATATAAATAAAATTCCATTAACTATGAAATATTTTTATGTTTCTAATGAATATTTTTATTCGAATTTATCTTATGTATAACCCAATATTAATTTTTTTTAGTTAGTAAACATTGATTTTAACTCTTATAACTCTTCTTCGAATTAAATAATAATAAATATCCTAATCTAATCCAAGTGGTTCTAAAGGGTCGTATTTTATTCCTAAGGTTGTTTATGGTCTAATAACACTTATCCAATAGAATTAGGACGTGTTTTAGGGTAGTAATAATATAATTTTTACCCTTAATTACACTATTTAATTTTAACCGTGGTAAATAAATTTATAAATTTACTATTCACCAAAAAAAATTAGCTTATTGAACCACATTTTACATATTGATATCAACCGTCTCTCTCGGATTTTTGAATTTCCACTCATTGAAGTGGTAAAATTATTTTTTATGTAAATTTGCAAATTTTTCTAGGAGGTGGGTAAAAGTCGGTGAAAAGTTCAATAACATTTTTATTTATTTAAAATTATTATAAACTGAATACAATAAATTACATTGAACATATATAGGTATTATGTATCTAATTTTAAATAATATACATTTATATAAAATAAATAATTATTTATTAAAAATTCAGTTTTAAAATATAACTTAGTGTTTTTTCACTATTCATCAAAAATTGAATGTTTTTAGAAAAATACCAAAAAAATTAATTATAAGCTAATTATATATTCCATATTTAAAAATGAAGTCAATTTTGAAAAATAAAATTTATAAAATTTCAAAAAGTGGGTATTAAAATTAATAACGGCTAGTTTGATTGGTTGTGGTTTGTAAAAACATGAAGTTGAGTATGACACACGCTACTGTATTATTCAAAGAGAAGCGTATCTTGGAAGCATGGGGTGTTACATTTTCCCCTCCTTAAAATAATTTGGTCCTCGATATTTCTAGAATATTTCTGCATAAAAAGACATTGGTGGTTCTTTATAATAAGTACCTCGGGATCCCATGTTGCCTCTTCCATCTTATGGTTTCTCCACAGAACGTTTACCAGATGAGTCATAGGGTTTCTCAAGACTTGTTATCTTGTATCAAGAAACATGACAAGAGTTTGGCAATATGACATATCGGGTTCCAGTTCTAATTCCTTATAGGTGAGTACACGAATTGGGTCAGGCATGTATTTTCTCAACAGTGATACGAAGAAGACATCGTGAACTTTGGAGAGACATAGAGGCATTTCCAAATGGTACGCTACAACCCCAATTCGTTCTCAAATTTATAATGGTCTGATGTACCTAGGACATAATTTTCCCTTCTTAATGAATCGTATAACACCCTACCATGGAGATACCGTCATGTAAACATGATCTCCTACCTGAAATTCCAAATCCTTCATTCGGTTATCAGTATAGCTCTTCTACCTACTTTGAGCTTAGTTGATGTGGGTTTTTATTACCTTCACATTTTCCATCATTTCCTCCACATGTTCTAGTCCTGCGAGTTTTCATTCACCAACATCATCCCAAGAGGTCGGTGTGCGACATCTCTTTCCGTCTAATGCTTCATATTGTGTCATCTGAATACTTAAATGGAAGTTATTGTTATAGGAAAATTCTACTAGAGGTAAATATTGATCCCACATACCTTGAATGTCAAGTGAGAAATATCTCAACAAAACATAAGGTTTTAGGATAACACATTTTTGGTTTTAATATCCCTTCCCTAATGTTTAAGAATTAATTTATTCATAGAATAAGGGCAGAAAATATATACATGTCATGAAGAGTTTCATCCTTTAACTAATTTATACTACAAAGTTATATTTCACTCCAAAATATAGTAGGACACAAAAATATTATATGTATCTTAATTGTATAAGGTTCCAAACATATACCATGAATAATACTAATTTATAACAACCATGGACTTCTTTTAGGCTAGTGGTAGGTCATAAAGCCTTGTCGCACTTTGGATGTGGGTTCAATTACTGCAGCTTTGTCTGACGTGACATGTTATCACCCAACCAACAGGTTTTCCTTTTTATTAAACTATAGTATTATAACATTACAAGAATAATCTAAAGGAATATTATACAAAGTTCAACTTAATCCATTCCAAACTTTATAGATATGCAAAATACTTCTATCCAAATTCTCTCTAAAAGGTCTCGAAATTCCAAAATCTATCGCAACGTCATATTACCTGAACTACATAATGATTCTCTTATTGTCACATACTAAAAATATGATAACCTTTATTATATTAAAACCATAATGAAAAAAAAGTACAATAGTAGAATCTTTATATATATATTATTCTTCTTATTACTTGAATATATTTCTTGGATCCAAAAACGAAAATACATTAATTATTCCACTTCATATATAGTAACAACATAAGCTTTTCCTTGCACCCATGGCCTTTTCTAAGGTACGTTTCTCTGATGCTTAAGAAATTCATTCTAAAAATTCCCCCTTTCTCTACAATTATAGCATTCAACATTAACAACCTCTTTCTTACACTTACAATCATAAGCATGGTGGAATTTTTCAACACACTTGTAACAGACTCACATTCCTTCAGGCACATACTGGGGAGCATCTTCCCACATTTACTGTAGGATGGATATTCAAAATTTACCTTCTTCCCCTTATTTACATTTCCATAGTGTTCAGCAGATCTCTTATTCTCTTGATTTTCATTAAAGTTGTAGGACTTAGAGAATTATTTTTTTTTTCTTGATAGCACATGAGACACTATCTTTGTACGATGAGAAATATTGTGAGACTGATGCTCGATGGAGAAATGGTTTTAACCCATCAAGGAAATGATCAATCTTACATCCTGGGTTATGTATATAATCTGTTGCATGCCTCACTATCCTTGTAAATTTAGTTTCATACTTTGTGACATTCTTATCCTTCTTTTGCCTCAGACTCAGAAATTGCCTTTCCATATCTTCTCGATAGTCATGAGGAATTTATTTTTCTAATAAGAGTTCATTAAAATCTCTCAATTCCATATTTGACACTTCTTCATCTTCCATTGTGTTTTGAATCAGTGGCCAACATTGATTGTCATCTCCAGTGAGGCGGTAAACTGCCATAATAACATTCTCCCTTTCACTACTCCCCAATGCGTGGAATATTTTATCTATGTAATATATCCATTTCTTAGATAATACTGTATTTGTACCCCCATTGAATGTTGGTGGTTGTATCTTTATAAAGAGATCTAACATTGATCCTCCACGTTGCGGATTTGGGTGCTCCATTTGAGTAAGGTTATTATTCATAACCTGAGTGAGTTTTCCTATTATGGTGATAAACTGATCAGTACCACTTATAGCACCAAATCCACTATAATTATATCGAGAATGAGGTAAATACCTACATGGGGTGTGTGCATTGATACTTTTTCCATTCCTTCCACTTTGCACCATTCCTAAACAATGGCATACACTCGATTGGATTATGAATCACAATTCATAATTCCAAACATATAAATACTTAACATAAATTCAATAGTTTTATAAATATAATCCATAGTAATAAAAAAATGTTTTTTTAGGAGGATTATACTAAAAAATTCTTCATAATGGTTTGTCAAGAAATCATGAATTATCCTAAGCATATCCCCTGGGAGTGTCATAACCATGAGTGCAATAAAGACCATTGTAATGTATCAGGATACCCCCGTCCAAGCATGAAACTCCATGTTGGAGTTTCCACTCCTAGGTACATCTGTGCCAGAGCCTCCACTAACTTCTCGTATCCAGACAGGGATGTATTGCTCGGAAAATAAACCAATTCTTTACTTTACCAAAATTTTACGATGTTCTTATATACTAATCCTCAATGACTATCTTATAGATATGTGCTCTAATTAGAGTTTATCTAAATCATATTTACAAGGTTAGTACTAAACTACCTTTGATAACAACTGTAATTCCACGACCCCAGTTACCTAGAGTCATTGCATTTTTACATAACATTTTCATGATCACAAAAGATCAAGTCTTGAAAGACTGATTAGTTTAGCAGCCTTAGAAATACTAGATACATTCATAAGGATTACATTACTTCATGAAATAAAAACAACAAATACATATTTTCTCCATATACCACACTCATATCCCCTTATAATATCCCTGCAGGTCAGCTATAAAATAGTTCTTCACATCCTGGGAAGAATAAAATATAAAAGGGGTGAGCTCAGATGCTCAGTAGTGATAACAATATATAGAAAACATTCATAAATAGGCATAAACATTTAAGGCAATGTATAACTAAAACAAAAGTCTTTTAAACATGAACTTCAGCATAATATGGAAAAGATAAAAATAAATAATTTCATTTAATTATTCACATGGATATTCTACTAGTTGAATAATTACATGCAATGTCAATAACCGCTTTAATTATATTGGAATTCATAATCCCAGATTTTCATAACCACATAGTCATGGCTTTGTGCCAAGACTACAAATAAGATTTTTTAAGGCCTTGTTACAAGACACTAGTTTGTCTCAGGAGTCCTAATGATTTATGGAAGCGCTATAGGGGGATCCAACCGTCACTTACTATGTCCAATTCATTCCTCATATGAAAATGTATAAACATAACATAAACTTTCGTGTTAAAAATAGTGTAAGAGATGTCAATACATTATCCATAAACCAAGAATGGTATAAAAATAACACATCAACAGTCAAACATATCAAAAAACATTCAATACAATATGGATGTTTTTTATCATAATAAATAAACACCAATTTAGCCTAAAATTCATCAAAGGATGTTGAATAGATGAAATCAAAACTGTCAGAGAGAAATATCTATTTCTATTTTGAAATCATTTAAAAGTCATGTAAATATAATAGAAAAACCTTTTTTTGAAAATATTCATATTATATTGTAAGGGAAGCTTCGTTGATGTTATAACTGAGTAATATAGCCGCACACGCCGTATAAGTTAAATAAAATTCTTTCCAAAATTTTGTTGAAAAGGTAATAAATTACCTAATTTGGAAAATGACAGAAAGATTCCTTAAAAAGGTATAAGGAAAAATAATGGTATAAATGACATTAAACCATAGTCTAGTATGTATTAAAAATTTTTTGAAATAAATTTTTAGGTAAACATGGATGTGGATGATAAAGAGGTCATAGTAGATAATTACATATAAACTACCTTGAATAATGAAGAGGTTGTAGAATTAACCCTTACCTTGTAATTTTCCTTGGTTGAGGGTAGTTTAACCTCCTGTATAATAGTTATATCATTGTTTTTAAATTATACAATAATCATATACGTAAATATGATATCATATATGATCTTCTAATATTTCTTTGTTAATAATATTTTAGTATTATCATCGTTTTGGTTGTTAACTTTCTCATTTTATTTTATATGTTTTGTTACATAATCCGTGTTTGTTATGGGTAGGTTGTATATTATTCATATCCATAATTATATCAAGTCATTCAACATTATTTTTAAACATCAAATGAATATTAGTCTTGAATGGATACGATGGGAATTGAATCTCATCGCATTCATGGAGACGGTAGTCCGTAGGTACGCAAGAATGACAATATAATTCTTTTAATATTAAAATCATATATAATTGGATGGTATATCCTATATAAAAATTCATTATAATGTTATATTTATTATTTACATCATTTATTCTCATTATTATACCCATAAAAATGATCAAATGTTTGAATAACAAACTACACCATGATGTGGAGATGAAAAGCTGTACATACGCACGTGTGGTGACATTTTCATTAATATGATGGATAAAATAACTAATATTTTTGTAAAATTTTTATAATAACATCATATTATATATAATATACTAGAGTTATTATTTTATAATGGAAAAAAATGATAGAGGAAATGGAATAAGAATAGAACTTGAAATAGGTGGTGAGATATTTACATTTTTTCGGATTCTTCCGTTAAATTTTATCAAAAGGGCTCCATAGGACGGCTTTATGATAAAGTAAGGCCTCTAGTATGAAGGGAGGAGAGTTGATATTGTATTTGGCCAGGTTTTGGCCGAGCCAAAAGGCTTCAAAGAAATGAATTATAAAGAAGGGTGAGTGCCCTTTTATAAGAGGGGTGAGGGTCACTTTAGGAAAAGCTAAAAATATAATTTTATAATAAATTGATATTCAGTTTCTAATGAATAAATATTAGATTATTTAAAATCTAAGGCTTTAATGGGTCTAAATCCACTCAACCAATTGATTTTAGACAGGGTTGGGTCCCTATATTATCATTATCTTTTAGATTTAACTCTTAGTTAAATAGTTTGATATTTACCATATCTCTTTGTATTTTTATATTATATAGTTAATAAATATACAATATAAATCCAAGAAAACACAAAGTGGTTCATTAATGATTAATATATCATTATATAAGTCTTTTAGAAGATCATTATTTTTTATTAATATAATATCAATTAATAATATAATATTTGTTTTAAAAACTCTTTTATGTCAATTTTTACACGATTTGGTATTTTTTTTTTCTAAATTCATAGAATTATCATAAAATCGAACAAAATTCATCTAGCCAGCCCTAATATGTTATATTAACCTATATAATTAGTTTAATTCATAAAAAGTCTCAAATTACATTTATTTGGATATTTATAATATCAATTATTTCAGTATTTTATTAATTGAGTAATTACTACATTGTCATTGTGTCATAAATAAATTAAATTATTTAATGTCTAAAAAAATAAATAAAAAACCATTATTTATAAAATATTTCTAGTTTTATGATTAATATTTATAGTTGAATTTATCTTATGTATAAACCTATATTAAAAAAATTAGTTATTAAACATTGATTTTAACTCTTTTAACTCTTCTTTGAATTAAATAATAATAAATGTCCTAATCTAATCCAAGTGAACCTAAAGGGTCATATTTTAATCCTAAGGTTGTTTTTGGTAAAATTACACTTATCCAATAGAATTATTACATGTTTTATGGTAGTAATAATATCATTTTTTCCCTTAATCAGACTATATACTTTTAACCATGGTAAATAAAAGTAAAAAGTTACTATTCACCAAAAATTATTTTAATCTTATTGAAACAAATTTTTTATACTGATATGAACTGTGTCTCTTGGATTTTTGAAATTCCTCTCACTGATGTAGTAAAATCATATTTTATGTAAATTTTCAAATTCTCCTGGGAGGTGGGTAAAAGACGGTGAAAATTTCAATAAAATTTTTATATATTTATAATTATTATAAACTGAATAAAATTAATTACATTGAACATATATAGGTATTATGTATATAAATTGACATAAAAAAATTAAAATATAATAAATAATTATTTAAGTAAAAATTTGGTTTTAAACTATAAATCAGTGTTTTCACTATTCATCAAAAATTGAAAGTTATCAGAAAAATACCAAAAAATTCACCCTAAGCTAATTTCAAAATTCTGAATCCAAAAATTAAGACCATTTTCAAAATTAAAAATTATAAATTTTCAAAAAGTGTGTATTACTATTCATAACGGCTATTTTGATTGGATGTGGTGTGTTAGAACTCGAAGATGCGTACAACACACACTACTATATTATTCAATGAGAAATGTACCATGGAATTCTGTGGTGTTACAAGTAAATAGATGTTATTAGGAGTGATCATCTTATGTATAAGAAAAGATCAAGCAGTTAGGGATGGAATTTTTGTTCATGGAATTCATTATTATAATTGATTATTATTTCACCCTGAGTGATTGGAGTACTTTACAATTCTTATTGATTTATGAGATTTATAGAATTTACCCTTCTCCATTTGTGGTAAGGAAGTATAATTACATTAATCATCATAGGCACATAGATATTCACATACCATGCACATTCCATTCATGGTAGGTTGCATTATTTTATTTCGTGATGTTTTGATATGTTCCTTTAGTGTTATTCCATGATTCTATATTTTTTCCATGTTCATATATATATATATATATATATTTATTACTATGAAGTTATGAATGTTGTTTCTATGATTTATTTGGCATGCTTCTTTGTATAGCTTGATTGGTGATTTATCAAGTATACTACCCTATTAAAGAAGTCATCTCTTTATTTACTATGAGTGATAACATGTTGTTCAAATTTTAATTCAAATGTGAGATACATTAAATGACAGAATCAATCTAAGTGGTGTTTTCCTACATAAATTTATGGTGACATTCTATTTTGAACAACCAATTATGATATTTTTGAGCCACGAACCATTGGATTATTTGGAGGAAACATACATGTTGTGATCTAAAGGTATCCAATATGAAATTTATAAAGTGTGTGAGTGGTTTATAAATTAGAGAATATTGACTCGTGTAATCAAACCATTGTTTATGAACTATATATGCCTATATCCATTTTTATGCATATGATTTTTATGAATCATAATTGAATATTTTGTTTTACTTTACTGAAATTTTATATCCATGAATTGGGTATGGAGACCCATATGACTACAATCCAAAAAAAATATTATATCCAAGTAGATCCGTTAGAGAATGTTGTTATGAGATATACAAGACTCGACCCAAGTAGATTGGTCATGTTGAATTTTACGAATAATATAAACCCAAAAATTGTTTTTTTAAAAAAAAAATTCTAAATAAAAAGGAGGTCGCATTTTTTTGAACCCGGAATGGATTAATGAGACCCTCATTGGTCACCTCTTCTGTTGATATGAATTTGTTATTAACTCTAGGGGATATGATTATGTTGTATAGTAATCGTATGTTAAAATGTAAACAACCATTTATATTTTTATATATATATATATATATATATTGTGGAATCATACATGACAAGTTATCTTTTTAATTAATAAATGACCTTTTAATATTTTTCATCTATTCTTATATGATGCGATTGTTAATTAAAATGAAAACTTCATCTTAAAGGGTTTATTACAATAAAGATTAGAATTAAAATTTTCATTAATTAAGCCCATTTTTGGTAATTTTTTGAATATATAAAATGGATAAAACGTAATTTATGTAATTAATAGCCTAATTTTTTTAGGATGTAAATAAAATAAATAAATCATGAAAGGAAGTTTGATAAAAATTACATTCGTTCCTCGTGACATTTTTTAAATAACGTACCTTTTATAAATGTTTTCCTATGTAGTACTTGACATTAATTTGAGACCTTAAATACTATATTAAGTAAATGTAAATTAATTTAATGAATTAAAATGAAACACCTGGAGGTGTTGTTTTCATTAACCCTCATGTAAGGGTTGTTTAAATCCTCCTTGGATTTTCCTGGAAATAGAGATGTGACTATTTTTTGTAGGTATTTTCTAATATAGTTGAAAAAAATATTAGGATCCTAATCCTAGATACCATTGGTATTTGTTAAATCATTTTACTTCAATTCACTAGTATTTGGTATGGGGTTGTCCTTTTCCAGGTAGATACCTCATATCTTTAAATGATTTTCTAGTTTCTTATGAATCATTTGAGGATTATGGAGTTGTTTTGGTTTTATATTGAAATATAGGACTCATAGTTTCTAAAATGAATCATTTTTTCTTGAATGGTGTTCATCTAGTAGTTTAATCTTTTCTGTGGGTGTGAGCATCGTGTAATGGTCAGTTCAGTTGGTTATAGATGCCTCATGCATGGACAATCACTTGGTAGGTCATGCAACCCTTATTATTCTTTTATATATTTCTAGATGACTCAGGTTGTTATCATATTATTTTAAATTCAAATTGGATTTTATGACTTTGAGATATATACTTGTATGGGCCATCAAATACCTAAATTCATTGGGATGAAAAGTCTATGGATATTATCAAGAATATTCTATTTTTATGTACTCTAAGGGTAGTATGTGTTGGTATATTTGGTAAATATTGGGTTGATTAACTGGGATATTGAACCATTTGAGTTATGTGGAAATTGAATATTCCTTATGTTTCTAGGATTCATTTAAAATTCATCTTCTACGTAAAGTGACACAGTCATAAAAAGTAATAAAACATTTCAAAATTCTCAAGAAGAAATTCTATGTTGATTATGTTTTTTGACATGTTGTTCAATCATTTTTTTCATTTAATCCTAATGTTGTGATGCATGTGTTAGTTACATGGACAGAATTCCACATATATGTATAAAGTGAATCAGATACTTGTGAAATTAAGTGTTTATCATTAACCCTTACTTTTTGATAACACTTTTTGAAGCATATTGTCCACCTCAGGGATATGCAGTTTGTGGATAAAAAAGATTTTTTTTGGGATGAGTTCCCTTAATCTATAAATTCAATGATTAGGAAACATTTAAGGGTAGAGGGGAGAGTCGCATCAATATGGGTAATATGTGTGTTTTAAAGTAAGAGGGAAAAAATAAGAACTATTTCAAAATGGTATGTTCTAATTTTGAAATCCTAGGATGCTGGTAATATTTTAAATATGTCTTTAAATTTAAGGTAGACAATGATAAAGTGGTTTTCTATGAATGAAACATTTAAATATACCTTTAGTCAGGTTGAGAATATGTGGATATTCTTGAAGAATCATATGATTTCTAATGTGGTATTGTAATTTTGAGATATTAATGGGGATGAATCAGTAGGTGAATCTGAGATCTTTTAAAAGAGTTTGACCATTAGTGGTTCAACTCATATTCCATCTGGTAATTGGATATGCGATTTTTGAAACCATGCCAAACAATTCACACCTGATGTATCTGATGTGTCTCATATGTTTTTTGGAATTTTTCAAATCCACTTGGTGTAATATTGTCTTAATAACGATATTTTTCCGATTCTTGACATTGTCTAGATAACTAAGAGAGAATATTATTTTTACCACACTAAATTAATGATTCCTTCTATTCAATGAAAAACCTATGAATAAGTTTCTCTCCAAATGGATGGTAAGTCGAGGTGCATGGTGGTCTCATCTGATACTAGGACTCTCGTGTAAGAATAAATTGTATGGAATCATCATCACAAGCTATTTCTGTGGACATTATTGTCAGGAGGATAAAGATTTGGGAACAATTATTGATCTTTTTTTTGTGCACATCTCAGAAATGTACTGACATCTCACTTGTGAACATCGGTGTATGCACTAACTTGAATGAGCTCATTGGACACCTAGTTTTGAGGGTACCTATACAACAATCATACTCATATGGGATGTTAAAAGGGGGAAATTATATGTTTTATGGACCGAGTAGATTCCAAGTTCATGTCATGTAACAAACAATTAAAGTTATATTTTGTACTTGAAATGTCCATGGATTTCAGGTACAAACAACGATCGATGTGCTTGATGCAACTGCAAGGTTCCTTGGCATAATGCGACTTGTTATTGGTTTTGTTGCACTATCCATCGTGGATAATAATTTTATGAAATTTTGAAAATAATTGGAATGCTTTATATAATTTTTGTTTCAATGAATACAGTCGGTAAGGAATGATTCCAGGCATGCAGTAAGGTTTTTTCATGTGTGAGGAAAATATTATATGGGGATTATCCTAGAATTTTCAACTCAACCATGATAAATGAGGTCTAATGGGAGATTGACATTCATTAAATATGTAAAACATTCCAAACACATTGATATTATACTAAGGGAATGTATAAATGGACAATTTCGATGGTGGAGATTTCATGACATGGATGGCCCCTTTAATTGATTGAATGAATGGAAGTGAAGACCCATTGGATGGATGCTTAAATAAATGATATTGTGATAATTTCATCAGTTGAAAGGGATCAGGTATGTTATTCCTCAATGTTTCTTGTATTAAGAGGGAGAACTGGATTGTGATTTAATAGCTTATAGGTCATACACTTATCTGATGCTCGAGGATATGTTCGATGCTTGGAAATGAAAACATCTATTTTGATGAATCTTCATGTGTTGAGTAGGTAAGGTTTTTATTCTATTTCTCCCTATTTGATTCTTAAGAATGATAAGTTTATAGTGGTATGCTTTTAGAGTCTTGTGTTTTCTACTCGATGAATTTCCTATGTAATTTGAATTTAGTCATTTGGTGGATGGTTCATTATATAAATATAGATTTGGAATGGAATTTTGTGAGTTTCCACCCAAAATTTTTTTCTTTTCATTCTTGATTTAAGGCCTGACTGTTGTATCAACTATTTCATTGTGTTTTAGGAATGTTGAACCATAAAACCTCAAAATTTTAGGATGGATGACAATGGAACACAGTTTTTCTAAAATTGTGAGACCCCTCGGTGTAATAGTGGGGTTGATCTAATGTACCTAGAGGAATATCACAGTTAGGTCTAACCATGTGATAGGATCATCATGGACATTTTAATAACTATGGGTTTTTTTATTTCTAAATGCATAGTGTTCTCAGGGTTTCCAAAATAGTGTGCATGACCTTGGAAACACTCCTACATAAGAAGTCGCTCAAACGTAGTTGGTACATGGTTTGTCCAACCATGTAGCCATACCACACACCTCATGAATGGTGGGAAATTAAACTTATCTCCTAATTTCATTAAGCTTTATCATACTCTATCATTCCCAT
Source organism: Viscum album (assembly GCA_963277665.1). Taxonomy (NCBI): domain Eukaryota; kingdom Viridiplantae; phylum Streptophyta; class Magnoliopsida; order Santalales; family Viscaceae; genus Viscum; species Viscum album. The sequence continues at coordinate 1,533,104,913 of OY728151.1, forward strand.
TCATATGCAGTGCCTACCCACTCTTGTGGAGCTCCTCCAATCCTCTCTTGGGCATGCGTAGATCTCTCACATCAATTGTATGAATCGGTCGTTGTCAGTCTTGTAAGATTATTCTAGTAAGTTCTCCATTCCTCTATCTCCTTTTGTGGTTTACATTCTCTTCATTTATGTAATCTTCATGTAACCTAATTCACCATATTTTATATGTGGTAATAATTTTAATTGATTTTTCTCAAACTATACCAAATCAATCATTGATTTAGGAAATGTGGGTCATCATAAGAATGTGACAGGTGGTGTAGATATTTTCCCCTAAATTCATATGGTTTTATAAATTATGTCATAGTGCCATACGTTGCTCTTTCAACAGGACACCTCTGAAATGCCAGGTTTATTTTCTGGTACATAATACCTTCAATTTAGTATCACCTATATTTTTATATTGGCCTTTCAACTAATCAAAATCCTCAAATTGGAACATCCCTTAAGGGTGTGCTTCTGGAAAACCATAAATTAATCAATTGTTTTGTAATAAAACCCCATTATGAGGTGCATTGTCTTATAAAACACAATTTTTTTTAAATGGGAAGGTGTTAGGTTGTGGAACCCCTATATATCTTCTCATAATGACTAGAACATTGTCTAATGGAAGTTAGAACCATCATTAATTAAATTAATTTATTATAATTGTGGATTGTATGATTTATAATCGTACATATGAAATACTTCTTGCATGTATAGTTTTATCTTCAATTAGTAGACAACCTACCCTTAATATATTAAACCAATTCATGGAATTCATTAATAATGGGAAGTACTATGTAATTAATTAAATGAAATGCTTATTGGCATGTCAATGTTTGAGCTTCCTTATGATGGGTTCTGGCCATATTGTGTACACGAACACCTTATTAGTGTTTTAGAAAAGATTAATGGGTCCATCCATCATTTTTATATCATTTAAAGTATTTAATTATTAAATAAATTTTTTACACATTGAGAAATACTCGGGTACCTTTCTATGGAATTCCCAAGTCGAGATCATGGATTGTTGAGACTTTTCCTAGAGAAACAATTGCTATATCATAAGTGGGATTAGTATACAAGTTATTTACCCCCATATGAGTGATACGTTTTCAATGGGGAGAACCCATGGTTGTGATTGGTGGAATGTTGGTTACACCATGCCAAATGTGATACTCAGTCCCCTTTGATGGATAACAGGGATGGGATAGGACGAGACATGTTTTAATTATTCTATGCGTGATACTTGGGATTCCATTTATGGATTACGATGGATGAAATATTTCATATTGGATAATTTTTATGCACCTTGTTTGATACTTGGGTTCCTTTATAAGGATCTCATTTTTCTATCCCATTATTCCATTTAATTTAATTCCTCAAATGATAATTTTTAATTAAATACAAATTTATAATTAATTAAATTAAAAGGATGCTTCCTCTAAGAAAATCACAATATTTGGATTGTACCACTCTTTATACATTAATTATGATAACTAATCAATACATTATGTCTTATTTTTATAGGTTCAACACATTCTAAGACATTATGACTAAGTACAATGTAGGTATTATCAACCTTGGTCATTGATTAACCTGATCCGAATTGTTAGGTTTATTTATTTATATATTTAGAGAATTTTACAATAACATCACACTATTTCATTTTATTTACCAGGATATATTACACATACACACTATTGGTGGGGGCCAACTATGTATATCTCACACCCTTCTTGGGTCATTCTTTAACTAGGGTTCTCGAGGTGATCTAATTGGTTGTAGAACCATGAAACATTTCCTATGTTGTGCATTTTACCTGAGATTTAGTAGATGATGAGTAATTTGGAGCTCGTGATGCATGTCGGGTTAACCCCTATGGATTTTTTTTTATTTTCAATATGTGTATTTTATTCATTCTGTTGGTATTTTACTGCATGTTGTATTCCTTATTTGGTACTTTGTTTCTTCATCAAGGATAATCATGCATGGTTATATGAATTTCACATTGTACCTCATATTTAGTTATTATATTTATATTCTACTATTTTTCTTCCATATATACTTCATATACTGTTAGATGATTATTTATTATCTCTTATACCTTTGATCTTCTTTGATCATAATGTTATATCCTCCCCACTATACCACCATTCGAACCATACTACTAGTCAGAAACCTCTAGCATTTGGGGAGGCTCACATGAGGCTATGTAGTGACTAGGCCAGTAATGGGTTGGAATGCATGTTGGGTGGGGATGTCATAGTTTTTAAGGAAACTAATGTTATGTATGGGTTAATAATGTAATTGCTTGAGTATTAGGTTGATTAGGTGTCTTTTTTTGTTTAGGTGGTGAAATGGAATGTGCGACCCATGGGTATAACTTGCATACTAAAAAAGGATTCATAGAATTTTTATGAGATCTTTTAATTATTGAAAATATGAGAAAATTAATTCATCAATTTTAACCTTATTAATCTTGATTTAATAGAAAACATGGTGATTATTTTAATTATAAAAATATAAGATGACCCTCAAAGAAAATTTTATCATTGTGCTGTCAATTTTTGATTCAATTTAATCAAATGTATCATCAAGATATAAGAAAATAATCTTTTAAATTAAACCATAAGGGATAGGAAAAAATATATTAAACAAAAACATCCCTTTAAACAATATGAGTTTTTATTCTTATTTTTAAAAAATTATTCTTTAAATCAGTGTTTCTCTATTTTTTATACTTTTAGAAACATAATTATGGACATAATATTACTAATATTATCCTAAATTAATTAAATAAAATCGATATAAATCATATAAAATTAATTCAATGGTGAAAACCATTTTATATTTACCATGGGAATTAATCATAATCTTATTGATTTTTTGAAATAAATAATAAAATATTGTATTTGTATGTTAATTGGGAAATAATAATTGAAATATGAATTCAATTTTATGAATTAATCTTATTTTTTGTATGGAAAATAAATTTTAACATTAGTGCTTGTAAATGTCATTATTTTAGAAAATGTGTATTTTTCGGCATAACAATTATGCTTTTTGTAAAATTATCAATCATTTTTTGATTTTATTAAAAATGGATTATTATTAAAAAAATAAATTTTATGTGGTTTTCAAATCATTACAAAACTGAATATTTCCAATATAATATTTAATTACATGAATATGAAATTTTTATTCATATATTGAAACATACTACATATGTTCATAAATTCCTAGACATATGTTTTATAATTTAATAATAGAATAAAAAAATTACTAAATAAAGTAATATTTTATTATTTAAAATGTTTTAAAAATATATTAGTCTTTCATAAATAAATAAAATTTATTGTTTTTGTAAAAATTGTTTCTTCACACTCCACTTGAAAAAATTATTTAAGAAAAATCATGAAATTTCATATTAGGAAAATATATTAATAGTCATAAAAAATGAATTTAATTTTGTAAAAAATAAATTAAAAAATTCAAAAATAAAACATCTCAATTTATTGATGAATAAAGTCTATTTTTAGTGTGCATTTTGTTATAGTATTTGATATGGTTTTTACATCCTACAATAGGGTCTCACGTATTGAATATTGAAGGAATTGTAATTTATGAATGATCAGGGAAGTGGATTAGAACATGAGTTTATATATATATATATATATATTTTATAAAAAAATTTGGAAAATGGGATTAGCTATTTTTTCTATTTTTAAAATTGGGTATGAAATCCGTTCAGGGAATCTGTTCCAATCGTTAATCCAAAAGGTGTTAATACCCTCAATGCCTTTTTCACTAGTTAAAGGTGAAAGGTGTTGACTACCATGATACCATTACAATAATAAAATATTGAAAAAATTACTAAGTAGTAGTTAAAAATAATTATTAAAAACTTTTAATAATTAACAATTATAAGTAATAAATAACAATAACAAATTACATGTAGAAAATAAAAAGTCTATTAATAATAATTAATAGTTATATAAAAATATTTATTTGAAATGAATAACTTATTAATTTTAATTGTTTATTAGTAATTAAAATTCAGTAATAAAGAAACAATAATTAGTTTCAAATTTACTTGTGTATATATTTATAACAAAAAATGGGTTTTTATTAAAAATATTATTAATATTAACTAATAGTAACTAATGAAAATTAATAAAATTAATATTTTAATTATTTATTTCATAGTAATAATTAATAATAATTAATAATAATCAATAATAATTAACAATAATTTGTAACAAAAAACAATAATAATGGTCACATTACAACAATTAAGAATAATTGATAATTGATAATAATATAAAATTAATGTTATAATTATATTAACATTATAATGAGAATCAGACATTTAAATGTAAATATAATATTTATTAACATAAATATAATGTCATATAAGATAAATATAATATAAATATTAGATGTATATAATTTTATTAAAAGAATGTTTTTTCAAATGGGTGCAAAAACACAAACTGGTTTACATTTTAAATATTATTAGTTTTGATATGAAATGAGTGATTCAATGCATTTATTCATGAAGGAAAGGTACATGTGAAATATTATCTTCCATTATTCTAAAAAATTACATAGAAAATTTCTATATTTATAAAAAAAGTTCCATTTAAATACATTCTAACATTTCATTAAAAATTTATTATTTTTTAAAAAATAGTGAATAGTATATATATATATATATTAATAAAAAAATATAAATTCAATATTCTATGGAAGTAATTTTTTTTCAAATAAATTTACTTACATTTAGTTAATTTAATAATGAATTTAAAATAATTGTAATATTATCATTAATATAGATCAGTTAATCCAATATCAGATAATTTAACTCATAGAAAACATAAATTTTTTTTAGTATACTTATTTTTCATCTATGTATCTAATAGGGTCAAGTCCCACAGTCTGATGTGTGAATGGGATGCCCATATATATATTTTTTACAAATTCATTGTGATGGAGTTTAAAAAACTTGGGGTCGTCTTTCACATGTATAGGAACTTTGATTATAAGTAGCTCTATCAATGTTTCATTATAATGAGGTTGATGAAATTGATTTGGGATGTCATGATGTGAAAATTGGCCTCGTAATGATTCTATAATTTCAATAGTGTAAGGACATTCCATTCCATTATTAATCCTCAAGTTTTATGAACGGTGAGGCATATAAGATAAAAAACAACATTTGATACAAGCTCAGATCTACTACATCAGGTGAATACTATGGATATCGTAATAGAATAAGTGGATCTCATGTATACTGGTACCCATTAAAGTAGGCTAAAGAACTTTTTTTGGATGATCATTTTATTATAAGTGTAATAAGTTGGGCTTTATGTGAATCTTGACATGGTCAACATCATTTTCAATGCATCTCATCAACATGTTTTGGGGTATATTCATGAGGAGGAACATCCCTTCACTTAGGTGTGTGGTCTAATAAACTATAGTGTATAGAAATACGTGAGGTTATAATTTCATGTGATGTATCATGATAGAATTCATAAAAGAATACATCTCCCTACATTGGATCAGACATCTTAATATTCTGATTTAGTTGATTATTCTCTCAAAAATTAATACAGAACTTAACAAAGTTCTACAAAAAATAATATAATATAATGTAATTGAGTTAATATATCTTTAATCCCTATACCATTTCATTTATGATATTATATATGTTTTATTCCATAACATGTTGAATAATAAAGAAGTTATAAAAGAACGAATATCCTCCTATGAGTTTCTTCAGTATAATGTATCACATTTTATCCCACGTGTCAATTTATTATTCTTTATAAAACCTCCAATTGGAATCATTCCTCCTACTCAACCACTGGGAATGATTTCTGTGTATGTTTCTCAATGTGGGAGGAATATTCTTAATTCAACCAAATAGATAAATATCTCTAGGAGGCTAGTGCAATATTATAATAATAAACTGTTTGATAGAAACTACAAACATATCATTTATAGAACCCCAACCCATTATGAGGTACATGTTCTTTTTATATTGGTAAAAAAAGGACTTTATCGTAATTATATGTTTTTAGCGGTATGTAGTTTCTCAATATGGGTATCTTGAAATTCAGGATAACTTATAGTTAAAAACTACAGGCTATAGCCTATTCCAAACAGAAATCATGTGTCATGTTATGCAATTTCTAGATAGAGTAGAGGGGCCTCTAACATAAATATTCATTGGGTGGCATGAAGTATCACATCTTAAAACCATTTTGGAGGATTTTATTAATGTTTTAAGATGGTTTTTTGGATTGTTTTAGTCTTAAACCCAATGGGGGATCCCCATTGGTAATAGTGTGTGACAAACAACATCCTCGATTCTTTATTCCCATTATTTATATTTTTGTCTTCATTTTTCAATAGAATCATGTCTCATTGGTGGAGATCAAATTTTATTAGTATATTTATTAGTTAGACTCCTTTATTTCATCATGTATTCCACTAGTAGAGGGTATCTTATTGTTTATGACTGTATTTCCCTATTTCCAGGATATTTTTTCTTCTTTTTTTATTTGTATCAGATTAGATCAAATCAAAGGTTGATACACATTGAGTGGGATTATTTAAGAATCAGGTTAGTGGTTCATTTCATTTAACCCATAGTCATGACTTTTTTCTAAGTTCATAAAGAGTGTGTCCATGAAGAATTTTACATTCTCTAATTTTATATAAATTAAATGTATGAGTCTGAGTTTGACATACATAAATATAAAATTAAATATTCCTTAAAGTATAAGAATGGGTAATTTTATGGGAAATGATTTTTTAGTGGGGTCAATTTTTATGGTTTATATGTTATTATATTCATAATAATATTTTTTTTACTTAAATAGGGAATTCTCTTTGAATCGTTGGTTATAAAAAGGAATTTCAAAATCATTGAAATTTAAAAGTGTATTTTAACTTTAAATTGAATCATACCAAACATAATAGGGTGATTGATAATATAATGTGTTTCTTTTTTAATGACCTGGAATATAAAATAAATTGAGAATCCAAAAACATATTATACAATTTTGGTATAGTTAAATGAAAATTGATGTGGTTTAATTGAATGGTTTCAATGGGAAATGATAAAAAAATTCAAATTTGGATTGATTTTAAATAATATCTTGGTTTTTTTAATGGTAATTGATATTGTTATTACTAATGTAAAATGTAAAATCACAAAGTATAATTTGATATGAACCATGAAAATGGTAGATTTCATTTTTTTCAGTTTGATCAATATATTTGAAAACATGTAAAGAGGTTGATGTGAATAATGAATGTCGGCAATGCTAGTATGAATTCCAAAATTCAATATAACATATAAAACTTGGGAATTATTAGATGATCACATGAATTCAATGTTATTAATAATGACTTTGTAATGCTGGGAGAAGTCCTTGAACCTATGTGAGACATGATGTTTGTTAATTATAGAATGAGAGCATGAATTCCATGGGAATGCAATTATGGGAAAATATATTCAATGTGACGAATAATGATAGTGAATTTTGGGATAAATACATAGATTATATCGGAATATTTAGATGAGTGTTTGGATTCCATGTGTTGGCTGAGGATGAGGTAATGTCTGGATGAGATCAATAATTCCAATAGAATGGTAGGATTAGAATTCATACTCCATGATATACATTATGATATTGGGAATTCCATGTTGAGCCTTGGATTCTATGTGTTTACATGTGGAGGTGCAGTAATCATGTCATTCACATAAACACCATGCCACTGCCTATAGTAGGTAAGATCGATTAGGGCCATGGACCCATGAATTTTAAATGGTATCGATGATCTTAGGTGTTAACATGAAACTAAGATATTATTGGATGTATACTATTTTTCTTAAACTATTATTAGACTATCTAATAGTATCTATTGAGTACTTCAACATTCATATGTTTATCAGAATGGTTATATTTAGGGAAATTGTTGGCTATGGAATACAGATTTTTACTCACACGATACATGGGGCTCCATGGCACTAGGGATACCTCATAGGATATTACACTTATTTAGGTCTATACATGGGAAATACTAGAAGCTTTGTGGTTGGATTCAATGTTTTAGTTTGGATGATGGGACTGTGGCATACTCGAGACCCATTGGGGATGTTCTCTAAAAATTAGTTTTATTTAATCCATTAGAAATGATTTTGTATAATCCTCTCATAGGGGATCTATTAAAGAATGTATGGAACAATGAATTATTATTTTTTATGATGTTTTACTAATTTATCATCACTTTAAGTGTTTGTGATGTTGATTTTTAATGTACATATATATATATATATTATAGTAGTTTTTCATTAATTTACATATGTTCTAATTATTGGTTAATTTTATAATTTTTCCCATAGTTTTTAATATATCAATGTTCAATAGGGGAGTAAGATTCTATAGAATTTGTATTATAGATCATGTGTGATATAGGATCAGCTTCCAATTAATGTTCATCGTCACATGATTGATCATTGGATGGTATGTAAAATTTTACAATTTATTTATTTATTAAGATTAATTTTTTGTATTTTTAGTAGACCTTTGAAAGTAGAAAGATATCCACTATAGGGTGGTCCAAGGTGGTATGTATGCATGATCATAGTCATCAATTTTTTCATAATATTAGAAAGATATCCAGGAATAAGGTTGGAGCCACAACTATAGATCAGTCTTTTTGAAACCATCGACTAGAATATATATCATATCATGTCTGGAATTGATTCTGCTCCTACCAGATTAGATATAGATTTTAGAGGAGATCGCAACTAGGTGGGATGAACTGGTGAGATATGAGGCCATGCATAGAGTTGGAATATGTATAATTAGTACATATTGAGGGAATAGAGTATGTAATTTTATTTAATAATTTATATATTCTATAAAAGTAAAATTAGATTTTTCTAATAATATAGGTCATTGATCATCCTTATGTTATAGAAATTTAATTTTTAGGAGTATGTACGTTGATCGACTCATTGGGGACATTACTGGTAGCCAACCACATCAGATTGCAGTCATTATACTTTTTTTATTTTTAAAATTACCTAAAATTAGAATTTTAACTATAATAATTTCAAATATAATTTTTAGGAGGATAAGATGTCTCAAATTATCACACACATGATGAAAGTTAGTTAAAGGATAAAGGTTAAAATACTAGTGTAACAGGAATTAATGAGGCTTTTTAGATGTTGCTGAGTTAGTATGCTATCGAGAATGGTCAATTGGTTGGTATCAGTTCCAGATTGATGATTGGACTACTATAAAACGTGAAATATTCTTTTGGATACTTTATCATCACCAGATAAAAGATCTGATAATATGTTGTAAATTATTACATTTCTCATTATGTATATATATATTTAATATATATAGTTTATTTCTATATATAATTAATATATATATATATATATAATTTCTTAATTTTTATTAATAAATATGTCATTACTAAAATAATTTTTTTAATTTATTAATTATTATTTTTAATTTGAATAATTTTTTTAAAAATATCCCTTTTTAATATTTTGTTATATTTAATGATTAACATTTAATGTTTTTAATACAGCAGTAATTTATATAATTGATATATATTCATTTTCATTTAAAAATATATTCATTTTATTATTTAAAAAATTAAATATTTAATCAGTTAATCATTATTTAAATAGTTTTTAAATCTAATAATATTTTAATTAAATTTTACCCATTTTTAACCCAGAATATTTTAATATTATTTATTCATTAATAATGTTTTGTGATTTTTTACGTTTTTAGAATTTATAGATTTCAAATATTAATTCATTAAATATATCTATAATTTATTTATTACTTTTCAATTGAGTTATATATATATTATTAAGTCATTTTTATAATAACTTTTTAATGTATATTTTAACATTATTCATTTTTAATGTCTACATATATTTATTTTTTTACATTTGATATGTTTTTAGTACAGTTGTTGTTCACATATATCAACCTTATGTAATTTCAATTTCACTCAAACATCCTATTCATTACTTTTTAATCTATTTTATCAATTTTTTCTTTTTTAATATCATTTATTCTTTAATAATATTAATATTTTTATGGTTTTTTTAATTTATTCATTTTCAATTTTTCATTGTTATTTTTGGTTAACATACTCGGTCAAAAGACCCTTTATTATAAATAAATATAAAGATATAAGGGGAGGATCATGCGAGAAAGATAACTTTCTCTCATAAATACTATAAAGAAACAATAATGATGGAAGATGAGGACATACCAAAAGTGGTCAAAAAATCAAAACATACAAATCCATGAGAAAACATCTAGTTCCACACTTTGTAACATCATATAATATATATGAGAGTGAGTGATCTTATTATCGAGTGAGATTTTTCCTCCATGACCCTGAGTATGTCATCCCCTTCTCTGTGACAATGCTTGTTGCCATGGCCTTCCTCCATCATCGAAAAAAACATATGTGAATGAAGAATTATATCTACTACTTTTGAAGCATCAATACATCTTTATAAATCCACTCAAATAATGTATAAGGCAAGAAGCTCAAAGGATTTATGTGTTTGAACCATACCATTTTACTATTTATGCAGTTTCTTTTGAGCCCATGTATATATAGTATATTTGGATACAACATGCCCCACTGTTATGTCCAGATAATCTGACAGACCAACTAGTAAACTGAAACCAGACCCGAAAATTTCCATTGGATATTTATCCATATAATCTCCCTCCCTCAAATTATGTCCAATATCAATCTCATTTAATTGTTTGGACATAATCTCAACATACCTTGAAAGGGTGTCCACTCCTTTGTTGGGAGATTGAACACCAATGCAAGCTTAACCCATCACATCCTCCATAGTTCTACCCTCCAGGTCACTTGGATTAAAGGAATCAAATTTAGCATTCTACCAAACCACAATGTACATATATAAATAATCCCACATCATGTGAGAAGACCTGGTAGAATTCAAGACACTAGATGAAATTTTCAAAGTCCTATCACTACGAATTTTTAACGAACCAACTTTTTGCTTTGTTGGTCACCACGGTGGGGTAGAAAAAAGGTTCTATTATATCTTACACTATAGATTTCATGTTGAAAATGGTATTAGACACATGTATCTAGGAAAAAGGTTCAGACATATCCAAGGATAACTTGGTTTATATAGCTATGTTATTCTATATTTTATCCATTCCATTTATGGAAGAAACCAATTTTTTCCCTGTCAAAATTGATGGTCATCAACTTTTTTTGTTTATTTTGAACTCCAATCGAACCATTTTAATCCACCATAGGTCCATCCCTAATATCATCAGCATTGAATGCATCATTTGATGACAAAAGGATGGACAATGAAAATTTTATATTTTCCAAAGGATAATGTATAGACCCTCCTCCATCCTCATCCAAATTACAAATCCATGGAGGAATGAGTACCTACACCATTTAAGAACACATGGACCCAACATCCAACTATAATTATAGACCATCATTGGTATTGACATGAGATGGTCCTTCTATCATAGCATTACAATCTTTATAAAGGGTATAATATTGTCTAGGACTTCCTTGAACATTCCTAGTAGTGACCTATCTTGATTCCATTTGAGGGTATTTCTCATAATCCACATGTAGGAGAATGTCATATCATAGGATGGAATGATATACAATTTCAATGAGGGTATTAATAACATAGAACTGCACTGAAATTATGGAGATATGGATGAATGTAACTTTAACAGTTTCATTATCAATTCTGAATAGAACTCTAATTTTAGTGGAAAATCCAGGAAGATTCTCTAGGTGAAATATTATCCAATTATCTCTTGAATCCTAATCAAAACCTACTCAAATGTATTCCTAAAATTTTAAAAATCAAAATCAAGACATTGATTATGGAATCAGGGAGTACCGGGTTTATGAAAAAGTTCCCAAAATAGACTATGTGTTGCCTTAGATCTTTTGAGGGGAAAAGATAGATGAAAACCCTGCAACTGATTGAAAAACTCATTCAATCTGAAGAACCTAAATATTTAGAATCCCTAGGTTCCAAATCTTCAATACAACGTGTATTTTCACCATCAGGAAGAGTACTCCTCAAAATAAGCGACTTCATTCCAATTTCAAGCCTTTATGAAACTACCTCAGGGTTAGTTTCATTGGGATACATAGAACCCTTCTTGATGATCAGACCAGTAGTAGTTTCTCAAAAAGAGGTGAGCGAATGCATACCTTTTTCAATATGTGATAATCGATGCTCATTAGAAATCCCATCTAGAGGGATGACATGATCTATAGGAACACCCATGTCATGCTCGAACCAATATCCTCTAGCGAATCACCGTTGTAATTTTCACCATTTTTAATATTTATTTATACACATTTACCATTTATCATTTAATGTTTTAAATATGGTTATAATTTTTATAATTCACATGTAATCAATATCATTAAAATATATTCTTTTTTTAAAATACTTAATAAACAATAAAATTAAAAACCTGATTCATTTTTTTATATTTATACATTGTTATTGTTATTTATTTCATTAATAGACGTTACATTTTATATAATGTCAATATTCAATATAACTAATATCAATATTTTATTGTATATATTTATACACACACATTAATTTTGTATACACGTTTACGTAATTAATGTAATATTATATAGAAACACACACATATAATATTTTATAATTAATTAAAATTTTAATATTCAATTTATAATTTATTTGTGTTATATTAAATATTGAATATATTAATGTTTTAATCAGAAAATTTTAATTTTTGGTTTTTAATTTTATTTCAGTGAATATTATCTATTCATTTTTAATATTTATGTATTTATATATTTTTTTGGATATAATCATTTTCTAATAATTATTTATAAATATTTATTTACAACAATTTAATATTTTCAATATGTATTCATTTTCATTTTTATATAAATCCATATTTTTTATTAATTTTTATAATTAATAATATATATCAAATTATTTTACTATTTTAAATTTTTATTCATGTTGTATTATTAAATTTTGATTTTTTTTTAATATTCTTGCATTTATGACTATATATTCATTAATAATGTGAAAAAATATTTATAAGAACATATTTTTAAATAAATAAATGTAATTAAATATATTTACAGTTATAGTTATATTTATTTAAAAATTTATACTTATTGTATTAATAATTATAAATATATATATATAATTATTTTCAATAAGTTTCTATATAATTATAAATGGATAATTATAAATTTTAAAGAATTATATATCTAACAATAAATATATTTTTTATATGTATAATAATATATATATATTTTAAAAAAATTATTTATAATTATATATAAATATCTATAAATATATTTACAAATATATTTTTTATAATTATAATTATAAATATATATCTATAGCTCTATTTTTAAATTCATATTTACAAATCATTTAATATATATAATATTATATAAATAAATAATTATTTATAGTTATAGTTTTTTTATATTTATTTCTAATTATATGTATAAATAGTTATTTATAATTATTTAAATATATTTATAATAATATTTATATATATTTAGGTATAATTATTTACATTTAAAATTTTTAATTACATTAAATATATTATTTAATATTAATTATATTGGTATTTCCCTATGCTATAAAATAGTTTTCTGATAAAAAATATCTTTATCTGCATTATTATTCTAGCGCTGATAATGATAGGTCTTGATCGGCTCTTTTTCAAGCAGATAAAGAGGGGATTTATCATTACATATAATTTAATCACTATTAAAACCCCTCTTTACGAGATCTTTTTTATATATTATAATAAAAATCATCCTGGTCTTATAAATATTTCCCTAAACAAGATCTGTTCTCTTGCACCGTTTAAGGTCTCCTAGAAGTCAAACTCTACCTCTTCTCCCACTCCACATTATCATATGAATCAATCCTCTCATACCATAGTGTATGTTATCATTTCTACTAATCTATCATTTATTTTTTTCTTAATATTGTCCCCAACGATTGTCACTTTTCACCTGCATACATGGAACCACTGTGCATAGCCACATAATATATCCATTTCTTACTGGTCATCCTTTTGGAAATAGTACAACCAATGAACTAGAGAATAGAACATGCAGAGATTGAGTTTCATGTTCTTGAATCAGAATACGGATAAGAGGAAATGGACATGTTGCAATGATTCATTGAATATGGATTTTAATTTTGAATAATCATAGGAAATTCATGTAGAATAGAAAATTCCTGAGAGAAATTAAAACGGGAGAAATGGATTTCACCCCCAATGGTGATCAAGAATCATCCCAAAATTATGGTGATTCATAAGGAAACCATCCCAAGTTATAAACTTTTTTATTTAATATACAATATTATTCACGAATATATTTTATTTGATTTTATGTATTTTTAATTAATGTATATATAATATCTAAAATATTAAACAATAATAACAAATAATCATGATTAGAAATATTATGTTATTTAGAAATCACAATATATTATATATATAATAGGTATATGAATAATTTAAATTTCAATATAAATAATTTAAATTTTTTCATAAATTTAATGGATTAAAATTAAATTTATGATGATGATTTTTTATAAATATAACATATAAGTTATTTAAATCAAATTAATATATTGAATACATAAATGAATTTAATTAATATATCAAATCACTTATTTTAATACATTTAAAAAATTATTTTTTATTAATATAATTTTTATAGATTAATATTTATCTAATAATGGTGGTATGAAAACATAATAGTGAATTAATGTCGAAATTATTATTATTTATTTGTAATTAAAAATGTAGTAAAATTTATAATTTTTAATGAATGTTATTTTTTTCATTTGACATAAAATTATATCACTTTCATTACATTTAATAACATTAACCAAAAAAGATAGGTGTAAAATATAATCATTTCTTTTATTTTACTAGCTATCTATCAATGTATTCTTTCATCATCATGTATTATTTCTTCTTCACATAGTTAAATCATATTTTCTACTTTACCTAAAATAACGCATGAGATCATCTTATTCTATCTACATGTATTTTTTTTTATTATTTTTCATGTATGTTATATCCCATGGATTCTCTTTCTATACCTTGTAGAAAAGAGTTCATTTTTTCTTCTCATTTTTAGGTTCTATTCTTCTTCATTTACAATTTTATTCCTTGTATGAGTAAATAAGTAATTCATATTGATTCCAAAAAAATTAGTTGGTGGGTTTTTCTAATTATATAGAATAAGGTTTTTTATTTTGGGAAATGGTAGGGGCTATCACAACATCATCTAGAACTGGACAAAAAGGGTTGACCGATACTTGTCATTGGTCAATTGCCCAAAATGATTTCAATTTCTCACTTTTAATTCATTTGACATCACTCTTTTGTAAAATGATAACATTCTAGGAATTGTCTCTAATAACATTCAAACATTTTATTCCCCTTATTCGAATTATTTATAAAATTCTACATTGATTAGGAATAGATTATGTGTATTTATTTATTTTTTGTACAAAATGAATATCTTATGCTCATATTAGGTTGAATATGGAAAAAATAGATTTTTGATAATCATATGCTAAAATATTATGAAAATAGATCTAAAGATTTCACCATGATTGCAATGTAGCAGGCATATGACTCTTATCAAATCCTTTGTATGTGTTTACATTGTTGTTATTTATGAAAAATTAGTCCGAAAGAGTGGTAAGAATGTTTTATTTTTCACGGAGAAGATCAATGCTATATATTTTATACTAAACACCCGAAGTACATGATTGTACACACAGATTGGGATGATACTACATTTTCTAGATTATATAATATCAATATCAATTTAAATGATGATGGGGATCATATGGAACAAATGACAATGTAAATTGAAGATGAGCTTCATGACTGTAAAAAATAGTTTGAGAAGTAAAATAGAGGTTATAAGAGGCCATTGTATACTATTTTTACTAAATATACAACATATTCTGCTCTAATAATATTGTATAAATTTAAATCCGATAGAGTATGGATTGAAAAAAACATTACAAAACTAATTTGTCACATAAATGATATGCTACCAGAATAAAATGACGTTCCTTTTTTGAACATATGAAGCTCAAAAATTATACATTCAATGGATATTATCTCTAAAAATATACATGTCTATTCGAATTATTTTATATTGTTTCATAAGGACCATGAATTAATTATAAAATAACCTATATGTGGCATGAGTCAATAAAATTAAGATGAATCAATTCCTTTGAAATGATGTGTCTAATGAATTTTATTATTTTTCCGTATGTGTTTGGGAGAATATTTCAATATTTTTTGAGGATTTTGTAGGGATGATTGTAGAGATGTTATTAAATTTTAATACATGTACAAAATATACAAATTTTTTTCTCATTTGATTAAGATATTATGTGGATGATTGTAAATCATCAGAAAGATGATGAAATTTATAAAAGTGGATATGGATCATATTTTGATGATATTGGATGTTTGATCATTGAATGATTCTAGAATTCGTAATTTGTGAAGACCATGAAAAAATATTTCTTTTTATATGTAATTTATTATTATTCTAGAAACTTAATGTATTGTATTATTATTGAGATAATTTTTTTTATTACGGCCTCTCTTAAAAGGTAGGGAGCCTTTCAACCAACTAGCCAAGGGATCCAGGTGCACCACACCTTAGGTGGGTAGTAGTATTGACCAATCCATGAACCGATCATGTGGTATAGGATGAGGGACATGCATAAGATCACCTAAAAAATGGATCTTGGGAATATTAGTGAGCCATCATGAAAGGATGAATGATGTCAGAGTTGCGATTCAGTCATGGGGTGGTGCTAGTGTTATGTGAGATCATTCGGTGACCAATCTGGACAGCATAGCATGAATCTTTTATTATAAGGGAGAGGAAAACCTAATTTTGTTTCAGTGGGTGATTTATATTTTGTGATAATTGTATATCCACTATAAAAATATAGAAAAAATTCAATCTATTTGATCCATTTGATCTATTAAATCTTTTCTATTTGTTCAAAAATGTTATGTCATGTTCACCTTTGACCACCTAAGAGGTTATCTTCACTAAATTTCTCCAAGAAATATCAACAGATGATCCATCTGTCACATTAGATAACCATTTAAGTGTTCTGATGATTTCATAGAGATCAAAATCATATGAGACTTCATTTTCATGAGCTATTGAATATCAAATTTATGAGATAAAATATATAGAAAGTATTTTTTATAGTGATGGTGACATCTCACGATGTGAGGCAATGTCACACGATCTTATGAAACACATGGATGTTCATGATTTTCAGAGTGCTACATTTGTGTGGTTTACATATAAATACCCAAGAGGGGATCATTTTTTATTGGATATTTTTTCATATCCATTATATGTTTTGAGGGATAAGTAGATACATCAATGTACATTTATCAAAAAAAGTATATCCATGCTTCTTTTAGAGATTATGGATTTTTGATCTCTTGATATAGTAAAATGTTTTAATGATAGAGTGTTGGTATCAAACCTATTATTATGTTATGAATATATAAGCACTATGTATCCTTTAATATGAAAGATAAGTGGAGTCCTAAAGGTCTTTGACAATTATATGTCACTCAAAAAAGTGCTTCAAAAAGAACCTATTCCACAAAGCCTCATGGGATAGCATGATACTATTCTCAAGTATTCTCCTAGATTGTGAAATAAGTATGATAATTTCATGAATAATGTGTGAGTAATTAGGTTTTTTGAATACAGAATATGCACATGGTATTCATGAAGGTTTTGGATGTTTTCAATTGGTGTCGATACTAATTTGATTTGTAACAAAGTGATTTCAAAAGATCATCACACCTAATTTACATATGGAACAACTTGAGTTTAAAAAGCCATATACTTATTTATGTGAGTGAAATCATGCACATATTATTACATAAAAACTAAGTAAAAATGTGTTCATAAACAATAGATAGTTTATATGTGCATGTATATGATATAACACGAGAAAATAATTTTGTTGTTTTTGTGCATTTGTATTATTGAAAAGATTATGTTTTAATGACCATGAAATATATTACATCCATGCATGAAGTTGTGTATTGAGACTACATCTGATGCATTATTTCATAATTTTTTTATATTCTAGTTATCTAGTGATTAGTAAAGCAAGATCTTCATCAAAATAATTAATTCTTACTCAAGTAGTGTTGTATTGAGTCAATTTATTATCTATAGGTGATTATAACTATTTAATCATCACCAACATTAGTTCAAAGGTTCATGAAGTTTTACATGATCCATTTTTATCCAGAATGATCATGGAGGAGGAGGATCATCAATTTATCATTATATATTGGATCAAGACATCTATAATTAATGGTTATAGCTAGTGGTCTCAATAATTACTGAAGAATGTGATTGGGGTTCTAGAAAATCATTGTGAAGAAGGTTTAGTTGGGGGTCTGACCAACTATTGAAGGATTATTGGAACTAGGGTGTATAACATGTTTATAATTGTGGGGTCTAACCAGTTACTATTTTAATCAACTTCATAAATTTTAGAGAATTTATTGTGGGGGTCTAAGAAGCACGTCAAAGATTATGTCATTATACCAAACCTTGTAAATCCCTATGTGCTATTTTTTCATTGATATTACAACTTGTAGGGTGAGTCCTGGGATTAAAGCCAAGGGATCGAGACATTAATCAGTCAAAATAGTTGAATCATTGGAAATGGTAACCTTCATACATCTAGAAAACTTTATAATAAATAGAGATTTTAAATTAATTAAATTAATGTATGAATACCATATTTTTATATCCTGGACTACCAATGATGGATGAATATGGTGGACTTTTACTTTAATCTATTATCCTGGATGTGAGAGGTGTAGAAATAGTTGGTTTAAACTCAATTAATTACGATATTTCGTTGATCAATATGATAAGAGAAATATGGAAGTTGATGGAAATTCATGTAATGCAATTATGGATTTTTATATCTTAAAAGTTACCCAATAATGTGAAAGTTCTCTAAAAATCCATCACAATATGGGAAACACTAAGATGCAGTTGTGAAGGAAATATTAATGTCAATGTGTCCATGTTTCAAATATATAAAATCAGGATTGAAGATCTCAAAATGAATGATGTTGAGAAAATTGAAGATTACTTATTAAGATTAAATTTTATTTTCAGCAATATTAGAGGTTTTTTTGAGAAGCATGATGTTTCTAGTATTGTGATTATGTTTTTGAGAAATTTCCAAGATATATATACCATAAAATGGAGTGGGAGGATATTTATAAGTAGTTTACTTATAGGAAGAGAAATATGATGAATAGAAAAATTGATGAATTTTTATCTTTATGTAGCGATTCGTAATATGGAATATATTATAATAATCATATGAGATTTATGGTAAAATATTAGAAATATAGGGACTCATTTGACGGTTATAAAGGTGATAATGGTGATGTGAGAACTGATTTAGAATGGATTATAAATGAAAATCATGATGTTACTCTTGTGGACAAAAGAAAACAAAATAAGGAAACGAAAAAACAAAAAAATGAAATTGAAATGATCTCATTTGAAAATAAATAATATATCAAGAAAGATTATATTCATTTTAATCAAATAAGATAAAATAAGATTGTGATATATTAGCATGAGGGAGATATAAAAACTATTGGAATGGAAGATATTTACGAGGATGAATAAGATATTGATGAAGAGAATGAAAAAAACCATTTGAAGTTATCTGAATTTGAGAATATGGTGAATGATCTTGAAGTAAGTATTTTTTAGAAACATGAATAATTATCTGTGGAATAATATATATTCCATTTAGATAAAATTTAATTGAATTAGATGCAATAATACATCACCAAATTTGTTGAGATAATGTGTGAATCTTTAAAAAATTCTAAGATTAAGGGTCTATAGAAAAAGGTAGATTATAGACAAAATAAAACTCAATGTACAATTGGTATTTTTTACAATTTAGGTACAAAAGACATGACTGGGTCCAACTTAAAAAATAAAAAATTTGATAATATACTCAACAAAGGAAGATTGTATTAATTCTGTTATAAGGTTTCCTCCTATGTACATACATCTACAATTTTTGAAAAGGAAACAACTCCAATCATCCAATAAGAACTACTGTCAGTCTAAAAGGACAACGCTACGAGGATATTGTTTGTGTTTTTGAATGTCTGGTTATAGGGATAATTCATACTGGTATAACATGTCGCATCCATAGAGGGGGTCTAAATCAATGGGTAGTAAATTTGATTCGATGAGATTAGAATATTAGGAAGAGAATCATGTGATCAAGACTCCATATAAACTATTAATGAAAAACCTATAATAATGAATGAATGAATCTTGTGGTATATGTTGTCATGAAGGACGTAAATATGAGAAATGAATATTTTTTTATCAGGTGATATTTATCATAGTGAATTTTAGAAGACATGTGAGATATTAAATAAATATACAGTCACCTGAGAATTTTCTGAGAAGATGAAACAATTTTAAAAACACCAAAAGATAAACAATGAAAATGAAAATTAATTGGTGATAATTGAATAATTTAAAGACTATTAGGATTCATCTACAAATGATGACCTGATAATTATGATGTTTGGACTAATTGGGAATAAGATAACTCATGAGACGTAGGAGAACGCTTCCAAACCCAAGTTTCAAAGGATGATGGAAATAGGAAGGTTGACATGCAACTCTCGACATGAGTGATATTTCTATGTAACAAACAAGTTCATCCTTATTCACTTATATAAATTCTTTTGTACTAATGTGTGGATAATTTAAGGAGACAAATTCTTCCATTTAGGGGGGCATAAATGAATTGAATCTGTAAAATATGAACAATATTTTGAGAATGATGATTAATCTAAAGTTGATAACATTAATTTCATCAAAAAATCAGTATAATAATATAGTTTATATTCTGATTATAATGGGAGCATTATATTTTTTCACTTGAACATCCTGATGTTTTGGTTGAGATGTGTAGACTAAATCTCTTAATAAAATTTCTCATTTGTCCCCAGTACTTAATTTTTTGAATCATTTTTTATAATCATATAAATTTATCCACGTTTAATAGTTTTGATTATTTTGTTACATCTCTTACTTTTTAATATATTGTTTTCCCACATAGTTGTAGATTTGATTAACTAAAAGCTCATTTATTTTTTAGAGTTTGGTTTTATATATGTCATGAATTAAAAGACATGGAGAAGTTGGTTAATGTTTAAACTCCTAAGTACACCTTTGTAATCATTTAAAATGATGTGGAGAAATAAAAGAATATATATTTATATATAAGTATTGAAAAAAAATTACAAGGGGGTATTGTGTTTCTTGTGAATTGAATTTGTTTTCAGTACATGTTTGGGAGAAAATTTCAATATGTTTTGAGGTTATTAATTGTGATGACTATAGATATGTTATAAATTTTAATAACTTGTGAAACAGATTCTTTGTTTTTACAACATTTGAGGAATACATAAAAATAATGATTATCAATCACAAGTGTGTTTAGGAAGTGTAGAAAAGTGGAGAGGAATCATGTGTTGATTGTTTTGGTTGTTTGGACATCTAATGATTGAAGAATATATAATTTTGTCAGAGAATAAAAAGAAAATAATTATATTTTCCACGTTGTAATTATTTAAAAACATGTGGGATTATATTTTTATTGGGAATAATTTAATTATTGCGCCTCTACTAAAAATTAGGGGCCTAGCCTGTGAACTATCTAGGGGATCTAAGTGCACCACTACTTAGGTGGGTACTAGGATCAACCAGAGCCAGATTCGTCCAACAAGACTGAACTGAGGGACATGAATAAGAGAAACAATATAGAGGTACATGAGGTCAATGGTGCTACATTATTTATGGTGTCATGGTCGTAGAGAAAGGATTCGAGCATGGGGCAGTTCTAGCACGATATGGGAGCATTCAGTAACCAATCTAGTTGGGTTATCTCATATATTTTATTATAATGGAGAGAAAAACATAATGTTGTTTCAATGTGGGAGTGTAGATTCGTGAAAACTGATGATACCCTTTAAATAACATGGACAAAAAACAAACTATATGATGCACTTGATTTATTGAATCATATCCATCTGATTGACCTTGTTGTTTCATCTTATACCTCAGCTACCAAAGAGAATCTATTCTCTGGAATTTTTTCATGGAGTGTAAACAGTTGATCCCTCCATGACTTCCGATCATTGTGCGTTTTGATGATTTTAATGAGATAAAAATCACATGATTCTTTTTATTCATGTTTTAATTAAGATCAAATAACTGAGATATAGTGTATAGAAATTATTACTTTTTGTTGACAGTGATATCTCACAATGCAAGGTAGTGTCACGTGAGGAGATGAGAAAATGGATTTCCATGATTTTTAGAGGAGTACATCGGTTTAGTTTTCATAAAAATATCCAATACCAGAACATTTGTCATTGGTTATTATCAAACATCTGAGTGACATTACATAGAGATAAATAGAGACTTAAATGTATTATAATTTCCATAAGGAGTCCCATGGTTTTGTTTGGAGTATCTCATTTTTTTCATCTCATGAAGGTATATTGAGATTATGTGAACTATTGTTATTATCCATAGTATTATTACATAAATAAGACATAATAACCATGTATTATTTTATGTTAAGGGGAAGTGGAATTTCACGGGTCTTCAATATGTTTATATCACTCTTGATAGAGCTTCTCAAAGAACCTATTATGCGATGACACATGAGATATAATTATTCTATACATGTGTATTTTCATGGATTAAATGATTTGTATAATAGGGATGTACATAATTCATGAAAAAATTTCTTTTGTGAATGTAGTGTAGTGATTTGGTTTTCGTGAAGGTTGTGTTGGTTCCTATTATGTTGATATTCCATTGTATTTTATGAAGGGAAGTGCATACGAGTTTCACACAATGTGTGCATAATTTTTTAACAAATAAATTGATTTGATAAAGACACATACGTACAATAGTGGGTAAACCAATGCACATGTGACTACATAATCACATTAAGTAACAAGGAGGCAGTAAACTTGTGAGAGTTTATACGTGGATTCATTTTTTATAACACGAGCAAGGAATTATGATGTGTTTGTGAATTTTTATTATTTCAAATAATTTCTTTAAGGAGACCATGGATTATATTACATATATTAATGAATTTTTGTGTTGAGAATGAAGCAGGATCATTAGTTTAGAAGACATTAATATTTGAGTTATTCAGTGATTAGTGAGGTCGGGTCTTTAGCCGAAGAAAGGGTTTTTAATTGAGTAGCATTATATTGAGGTAACTCGTTATCTTCAAGTATTCAGAATTTTTTCAGACAGAGCAGAATCATTGTAATTGTACTTAATGATTTACAGGGTCTAGTTTTATCCAACAAACTCAAAGAGGATTATTTCAAATGATCTTTCAAATGTGGATAAAACCATC
Organism: Viscum album; assembly: GCA_963277665.1. Classification (NCBI taxonomy): domain Eukaryota; kingdom Viridiplantae; phylum Streptophyta; class Magnoliopsida; order Santalales; family Viscaceae; genus Viscum; species Viscum album. The sequence continues at coordinate 1,533,128,608 of OY728151.1, forward strand.
TGAAATTTACGTATATACTAGCAATCTAACAAGGTTCTGAGTATTGTGAGTTCTGGGGGTCAAACTAATAATTGTGAAGATGGTTTAGTTGGGGGGGACTAACAAACAATTGAAGTCTAATTAAAACTATGGGTACAACCAGTTTTTCATTCGTGGCATATAACCCATTACTATATTAATCGCCTTCTGATATAGTGGATAATATATATTGGAGGGTCCAACCAACATTACAAGGATTTGGTCTTTGTAACAAACCTTGTTAATCCCTTTATTACTGTGATTTCATTGAAATTATTTCATTAAGGGTGGGGATGAGGATTAATGATGAAAGTTCATGACATTAATCAATCACAGAGATCGAAATAAATAAACAAATTTGTAAAAATACGGAACCATTGATAAACCCCTCACTCCTCATCCCTTCAGTGGAACATAACTAATACTTGGACCCTAAATGAAATAGGTATGGTACTTTCTTATCATACCATTTTTTATAAAACTATATAAATTATAGGAAACTGAAATAAAATTAACATAATATACATATAAAATAATTGAATATGAGAAACTAAATCATCTAGTAGATTCTACATAGTGGATGAAAATTTATTATGAGTGTCATGAATTTGTAAATGACCAGATAAACATCTATCGCGAGTTATCTATGAATGGAATAAATATCATTGGTTAATATATTAATACTCATATTACACGACCAGTTATGTTGTTATATTATAACTTTCTACCGTGGTTATTCATGAATCACAAATATATTATGCTGTCTTTTCTTATATAAGACAAAAAAAATTGGTAATGATATTGACGTCTATTTGGATCTATTGAACAATGAACTGAAATTGATGTGGAATATGTGTGTCACATTATATGGTTCTTATATATGTGATGAATTCACATTGAGATCCCAGTGGCATGGGATGATAACTGACAATCTTTATTATATAATTTCTTTAGGATATAATATTAAAGGAATATTGTTGTGTCCCCTTTTTAAAGAATGCACTCACTTGGTTTCGTTAAAACATTCATCAAAGAGTTTTTTTATAGGACATCATATTTTTTTACCATGATGCGATAAATACTTATCCTAGATGATATCATTTGATGGAAATAAATAATAAAGTGAACCAAAATCTCCATTATCGGGTGATAAGATATTTAACAATGTAAATGATTTTGACATTATATTCATTAAAGCACTTTTGAAAAACATTATAAAATAAGGTTGGAAAAATAAATCAATTATATTTTAATTACCATACTAGAATTTGTTTACGTCATAAAATTTCATGAACTCATTCATGTAGAAAAATTGTATTTGAGAGTTTTATTAGAAGGTAACTAAATGTTACGAGAAATAAAAGATGGAATCGTGGCTAAGTTGTACATGATTGAAATTAGTATAATGGAAGAGTTGGCACTAGTGAAGGGTGAATGGTGGTGTTTTCTTCTTTCATCAGCTTAAACTCTATATAAACATGAAAAATTGAAATTTTTCAGTTTCCTTAATGGTGTAAAAGTACCATAGGGGTATTCATAAGATATCTATAATTTATTATCAATGACTTATTGGAGGCTATTTGTATAAAACCACATGAATGTCATGTTTTGATTCTATAATTTTTTACAATAAATTTACATTGAATTATGACTGAATATTTATGTCATATATTAACAAGACTATTAATATTATTAAAAACAATATGTACTAAATTTATAGATCCGGTGAAGTTTCCAACCATGAAAAAGGATATATCTATCATATTATATGAAGTAGATATGTTCTTCCCACTATATTTCACTCATATAATGGTCCACATGATTCTTCACATAATTAGAGAGGTTCAGAAATCTGGTATTATCCATTACATATGGATGTACACCATTGAATGATATATGAATATTTTTAATGGTTATTTTAAAAATCAATGTCATCAAGATTGTTGAAATGTAGATTGATATCATATTGATGAATTAGTTGAATTCTATACATTTTACCTATCACATGTTGATAACATCAATCCCACAAAGTCTTGTAATAGTAAAAAACTTATTTGTGAAGGGATATCCAAAAGATATGTTTTTACAATTATAATCATTTTGTGGGAGGAATATCACATGTACATTTTATAAAATAGTGCAGAGGTTTCTCCATATATTTAATCCCAAAATGTAATTTATATAAATTTCTATAGATCAAGGGATGAATGATGGATATCAAAAAGTCATGTTTTTTAGTTTATAGTGTAGTTTCTATATAATAATTTTGAGGAGTTATTTGAAAATATGAATGCAGTTACATAATTTATTTAATTTATATCTAGGGGAAATTGAAAATGTCTGATCATACAAATGTTTTGTAATTAATGGTTATATATTCTATAAAAATTTAAAAGATGGATGTAGTAAAATGAAATAGAGTGGAGTTATTAATGTGGAATAAGTGATGCACGTATCTGGTTTCAATGATTGAAATATAATTTATGTTAAAATTTTATATTATGACATCATCAAACGGACATAATATTTGGATTATACAACATTTCATGTTCCAATTTTCCATTATAAATGTGTTGGAAACATGAGTGTAGTGAATTTCGGTGAATTTTTCTTCATGAAGGTGATTTTTGGTGTGGAAGGTTATAAGGACAAGTCATTCATAACAGATTCATAATCAGTACATGTATATTATGCCTTAGATCCAGAAAAATGAATTGGTAAATTATCCTGTTGGTGACAAATAAAACTACATGGTTAGAAGAAAATTCAATTGAGGACGATGATTTCATTAAGATATCAAAACTATTTAAAATATGTCTCAATATATAAAATAACATGTATGTTATAGGGTACTATAAATAGAGTACATGGATACTCCATAGAAGATCGAAATACCTTAAAATGTTATAGAAAACAAAACATGTTAATTTATAAGTTTATTGTCTTTTTAATATAATGTTATTTTTCTTATTATATAATGTGTTCTATAACACATTTATGTAGTAAACATTTAATGATTTTCTACTCATATAGATAATGACCCTAGCACATCATGATGTTACCAATCCCGAGCAAGAACAGACAGGTGATGTTAAAACTAAAGAATAATTTTGGGTTGAACAATAAGTTGATAAAGAAAACATAATGATCTTCCATCACTACGTTATAAAAAAATTCATGGCAAGGATAAAGTGTATAAAATTTTTAGTTTTATTGGAATCAATGTGGCCGACTTGTTGCTCATAACAAGTCAATGTTGAATAAATTAGTTGAAGTCAAAAAAAATGTTCTAATTAATATAGACATGTGGCACCGTGTCTAACATCTATTGAATCAAAAACCATTGGGAACTTACTAAGTTAATGTTATGATATATTTTATATATTTTACTAAAAATTTATATATAGAAATTATGACTTAATTTTAATTATCCCACAGTGAGTTTGTTTATTTTAGATGATTTCCTAATGAAATATTTCTTAATGTCAACTATAAAAGCTCATAAAATATTCCAATAACATCTTATGAATCATAATATCTGGGATTTTGTGGGTAATGTAAATCCACACCCACCAGTTATATATGAATTCATTTTAAAATTGGATTCATGGAAATATTTCATTACTCATCACAATGATAAATCATTTCAGGTTTTATATAATTGATAATATTTAATTTAAACTTATTTATTTTATCAACATTGATTCAAAAATACAATTTTTGAATCATCAAAGGATTACTTAAATTAAACAATGTGTAGAAAAAAATGTATTCATACTGGAAAGTAAGGATGGGGAAAACATTACTTGAAAAGAAAATTGTATGTATTTTAAGTCTATATTAAAACTTTTATGTGATAAGAAACAAAAAATGATCATTTGTTTAAATGAATATTGATGAATAGAAATTTAATTCATGTTTTATCCCATTTCATGATCAATGGATGGAGTCCCACATAAACAATGAGTGTAACCTAGTTGATGAAAACACACAAGTAGTATAAGATGTTTTTTAAGTATGACATAATAAGAATTCATTATTACTTATATAATTAATATATAAATATATATATTTATACTTTTATGTTTTTATATAGTTTAGATAAACTAATTACCATTGACCATAAAAGATGAAAAACTACTTTTAGTATATTGGAAGTGGCATGAACAACATATTCATGTTAGATGTAAAGATTTTGGAGTGTCACCTAAAAACTATTTCCTGAAGATAAAGCCACAAGGATTTATATTTGAGATAATTAATTTTTTTGGGGTAAATATATGATTTAATGGATATTATTTAATGTTCTAGTTTGGTGGATCAATATACGGGAAAGGATCAAAGAGAACTAGTAATGGAACTAGGATTATTAGAAGAGGAGAAAATTGACCCCATTGGCTTTGAGGCAATACATTACCCTCAACCTCCAACCTTACTTTATGTAATCAAAATTTTCATTACTCATTATTCTATATTATATAAAACAACTACTGATAACATTATACTAGTAAAATTCTATAGGGTGAAGTTTTATGTGATTTATATTTTTCAATTCCCACACAACTCCTTGTTGTGCGGGGTACTCTGTATAATATTGTATGATACATGATACTTGAAAAAGAATTACCAAAAAATCACATGAGATTGGTTATTGAAGGATCTCATGAGATAAGCACAAAGATTTATATTCCTCTTGATGATATTTAAGTTACCATAATTATTAATGTTTTTATAACTTTTGTAGCATCATCTTCTAATCCTATAAAGATATATAAAGTATGTACTTAAAAAAAATTCATATGAAAAATATTTAAAGTTTGATGAAATAATGTTAGAAATGAGGTATGGTAATATGGTTTAATAAAAATATGGGGAAATAGTTGGTTGGATCAAGACACTCTAGTGAATCAACAATGAAAAAAAGGATATTCTACGAGTACTTTCTCCCCTCCAGTTCCACTATCGCATATTTTATCATCACAAGTTTATGTAGATACCAAATTTAAAGAAGACAATATTTCATACATTCAACATGAAGTTGAAATATTTGGATATTCCATTACATACATGGTATTTATAGAGATTATAAATGAGATTATCAACATTGAATGGCTAGGATTATCAGTTGTGAATACATACATGAGGTACATTTTTTTATTCTATTTTTACAAAAAATGAGCTATTATTTTAATTAACGTTAATAAATATTAATATCTTATAGGTATATATATACGTACTAAATAATTGGAATACCATGTGAAGAAGTATTTGGACTCATTAATCCATGTATCATGTGAACGGAAAATTTTTGTTGGTGTTGGGACAATTTTAAAAAAATAAAATATTGACAAAGAGTTTTGTTTGAGAAGAAAATATCATAAAACTTACTATTCTTGATTATAAAAATGTAGGGATAATAGAGTACAATTTTATGAAGGAAAATATATTATTATTGACATTCTTATAGTTTTTAGTTTTTTATGAAGCACTGGATCTTGATGTAAATCATTTTGGATACGCCAAATGTTTGTTTATCCAATGCATATATTTCCATCAAAAGAGCCACACATGATTACTATTGTTAATTTTTAATGCATATAAATAAAAATTTTATAGATAAATATCAAATTACATTTTTTACTTTCTTTAACAAGAATTATTTTTTGTGATTGGGAGATCTATCAATATTGGATAAATCATAATATGAGGTCAATGACTGAACATAAGAAGCTTTTTGATTTCTCAACATAGAATTGGATTAAGTTATATATTGAAATATTTATCTATCAATACATATTTCAAAAAAATACTTATTTTGTTCAATGTTTCTGTAGTTTCTAAAACAAGTTATTTAAAACAATTATCAAAATTATGTTGAAATATTTATGAATGAGATCATATACCATAAAAATACTAGCATCCCCAAATAGATAATTTATGTATGTAATAATATATTCACTGAAAATATTTCCTAATCATTTTATTGTATATATTTTCGCAACTCTAACAATATTTCTAATAATCTACATACTCAATAGAAGAATTAAATTTTTTTCAGAGATGGGTTGGAAGAGTACATGGGGTCAGAATGTTTTATAGCATCAAATTTTGGTGATTAATAATTATGTCTGTGATATAGTATGTACAATGACCATATAGATAAATTTAGGATGAAAATATTTAGTAGTTTTATTATTATATATTATTTTTTACAAATTTCACAGTGTGATGTATAATAGAGTGTTAGGCTCTAAAGATTTTGACAGGGATAATAACATGCTCGATTCTTCTCATGGTCAGGAGTGATTAGACATCGATGTTGTAGTTATGATAATAGTGATAGTTAAATGGTTCAAGAATGAATAAATAAATCATTTAATGGTGACTTTATAGTTACTATATTGTTAATTTTTTAATCATTTTATCAACTATTTTAATGTTATTTTCCTTATCATTATTATCTGATACTTATAAATATATATTTTATAGATCATTTTGGAAGTCTTACTTTGCTTTCAACTACCAAGAATAAATATAAAATAGGGAACATGATCTTTTGGGATGGATTATAAAAATACATTTTTCCTAAAACATGAATTGAATCATACGGATCTATCTAAAAAATATATGATCAATATTTTTTCATAAACACATTTTTTAAAGGGAATCTTTATTTCAAATAGATTCTCTCATATACTTATCTATTTTTCTAATGTTAAAGGCGGAATATTCCTTCCCCAAAATATATTAATTAATATTGTATATAGTAGTAAGAACCTGAATTTTCTTTGAGTTATTAATCCTATTACATGTTTTTTAAACAGTTATTAAATATCTCTATTTGGTTAAAATTTAGAATCCATGCCCATTGGCCGATTGGTATGTTTTGGAATGATGGAAGTATGGGTTTGAAGGTTGGATATAGGTCATTTACATGATGTGTATTTGGAATTAATTCTTTTTATTCAATACACAATGTGTAATAGCCTGGGATGTCCAATTCATGATGTGTAATGTTTTTTCCTTAGAGTGGGAAAACCTGAGAATTACACGGTATGTAATGTTTACACACCACGTAAATTCCATAGGCAGTTTTTTAAAGAGGAAATGTATCTTATTTTTGATTGACATAATCACACCCCTTCATGTTCACTATAGCATAGTATATCCACTAAAGAGGAAACCTATTTATCCAAAACCTATGATTTCCCCAGATTCATTATCTGAGCTCAAAATCAAGATCAGTTTTCCTTGTTGGATCCCTCTTGGTAACTACTTCAATCCTTATGCATGTTCCACTGTTCTTCATCCTATTAATGATTCAATTTTTATATAGTATCATATTCCCTAATTTTATGGAATTTTTAAATTATTTCATTAATTCAAATATAATTCAAACTAAGGGATGATATTGGAAGAATCATCTACTACATTGATAAGGTAGTTAGTCTATTAATTTTCCCTAAAAGTCATTACTTATTTATAAACTGTCTCCATTATGTGCAAACTGATCTCACTGGTCGTTTCTTATAAAATTATTCTACATTAATTTAAATTTCTGACACGGTATCATAGACCCTAATGACAAATTTTTAAATCTGTATAGGCTTAGTCCTTAATATACAGAAATAAATAAGTGTGTGTTATTCATTTATGTCATGGTTACTTAAGTTGGGTTTATCTGCGACACGGTTTGAGGGAACATGATTTGAAAATAGATTAGTAATGTCTTTTTAATAATTAATTAATCACAAAATTTTATTATGGAAACAATATACTTCTAGATTTCACATGGTGTATTTATAGTATAATTTAATTGAATTTGGTTTCATGTTTTTAATGACAATTGTAATGGTAAATGAATGGAAATGGAATAAAGATATTTAATGATTATAAATTGAATTTATAATTTGTTTCTTGCCCCTAATAAACATTTCCATGTTAATTATAGGTGATGGAATAAACCTATTGAATTATTAAATCGAATGAGTATTACGTGGACCTTGACTACATATGTATATATTTGAATTTTGTATAAGGTGCCTACCTTCATTGGAACTGTTCATCATTATAGAAGTGGGGAGACATGAGAAAGCCTTGATTCCTAATGGAATTCCATGTGCTCTAGGAGGATTCCATTTGGAATCATTGAAAAGATTTCCATGGGAGATACCACCACAGAATCTGGTCTATATATTATTACATTAATACCTCTTCATTGTACTGATGATTCTTTTTACATTTATTCTCCTAATATTATAATTCATTGGATACAATCCATGGATTCATCTTGAGGTCTTTGGACATACAGAACCATGGATTCACCCTAATGGGCCTAGTAATATATAGACTGTGATTACTATGGATGAGTTCTATAGACTCATTTTCACTCTTTTTTATGAATAATTCCTTGAGAATTCCCGTAGGATTGCACTCATAACGTTATTTCAAGAATACATGAGTCACTATAAGGAGTTGAATGACTCTTTGGGTTAATGATTCCTTATATTCATCTTGTATTATTATGATTATTTTGTTTTTTAGTATTTGGACACTTTTACATGTTCCAACGATATAACATGGATATTAAATTAATTATTTAAATGGTTAGATAATCAAAAGAAAGATTTGGTTGTATCAGGTGTGAGTTGCTTATTTTACTACGTTACTTTGTATATACCAATTAATTGTTTCGGTTGATATAAACTGGCTATATTTTTATAGAAACCATTTATGGTGGCCAAATAAGATTTATCTCACACCCTATCTAAGCCACCATTGGTACATGAGAAGATTATATGATCACATGTGTAGACAAGTAGAAGCATCCCACATTAGAAACATTACTTTCATTCATGATTTAAGTTGGGAGCTTGCTAGCAGATTACCAATCAATAGTTTCTGATTCATGGAATGTTTTTTGGCTTTTTTGTTCCAATGGCACAACATGTATTGTACAGAGTGAATTCTTCAATGTATGCATGTTTTCCCTTTTCATATAGACATGAAATTGTAATTTATTTATGATGAAGTTTACTATAGTTTTCATTGGATATTTATTACATGGATGATTATTCTTATTTCTGCTATAATTATTATTAATTATGTTACTAATTCTATTTAGTATCTATATTTATATACTTTTTGAACCACTCTAACAAGAGGTCCTATTCTTCCGACTAACACACCATATGATCCCAATACTAGTAGGAAGCCTCAGGTGTATGGGGAGGTACACTTGAGGCCATCTGGCCATCCAAACTCGGCTACTCAGAAGTGAGCCATGTTTGGGACATCACAAAGTGGTATCAGAGATTTTTCATTTATTTTGAATAATTGTTTAGTATATTTATATAGGAGATAAGGAACATGTTGTAACATGGCTATAATCTATTATTGGGAGTAGTAAAGCTATTTTTTGGGGTAAATACCATGCTTACTGGGAATGAGAAATTTTTGTTTTGTTTTCTCATAATATAGTTGATATACATTAATTATTGGGTGATGCACATGAATTATGGTATTTTAAATCCTTTAATGAGACATAAAATTGATGTTATGGTAAAGAGAATTGTTAGATTAATCATTATAGAAACCTATCATTGACTTTAAATAAAAATACAATGCCTTATAGGTGCATTAATTACACATATTTCCTATGTTTCATGTGATTGTTGAGTGATCCTTCGTTGTGATATATTCATATACCTCTAAATACATCTACAAGAAATGGAAATTTATAATTTAAAGAGTCATAATCAACCTAAATGGTAATTTCTCATATATATTGATTATGGAAACATAAATTTCCAATTTCAATCCAGATAATCTATGTAACTCTGATTGCATCAATTGGGCTTTGGAAGTGATTCATTGGCTAACAATTTTAATTTATATAGTTTATGGGACCTTATAAATTGAAAAGGTTAATTCATTTTTATATATCCCTTATATTTGTTACATGTTACATTTTGTGACTGAGTGTGTGTTGGTTGGTTATAATGGGTATCAATATTTGTTTATAATATGTATGGCCCTTTATAATCCTATGATGGAATTACATTTATTTGGACCTTATATTCAGTTTTTACACATGTAAAAACATTATATATAAATTATATCTTATAAATGAGATGGTTTCCTATAAATAGAGAGTCCATGTGTAATTAAAAGTGTCTTTACCTCCTTAAATTTCAACTGAACCACTATATACTTGATCCCTGTAAATCATAACATCAACACTTACCAATACTATAGTCCCCTGAGCAAGTAGTTAGGTTAATATTTTGGGTAGTGAAACCTTTTAATATGGTCCTATAAAGTTTCAAATCTAGTTCAAAAGTGTGTGCCTAAAATTTTTCAAGGAATGAATCTATGAAGTTCTCTAGTTTTGCGACTACAGGGTGGGGAAAACAATGTTGTGGAGGTGGTGGGCCCTGATCCACCAATAATCCCTCTAGTAATACCACATGAGGCAGAACCTGTTATTGTTGAACTGGGCACTAATGTTCAGCTTCAAGATAGGTTACTATGTCAGATGTAGTCAATGAATGATTCTTCATTCCATTCACCTATGATGTATGATCTGACTGCTGAGTTACATCAACAACATCCAACTGTATTTTCATGGGATAATGGTCCTCAAAAAGATGATTCCTTAATAGAGTCCATATTATCTATATTTGATCATATGGAGACACCTTTAGATATTAGAAACAATATCACCACCTACATGATGTCTAATTCCTCCCACCATTGGTGGGATGAGATTAATTAGGATGGTTTCAATTAGGGAAAGGTATGGGTGGAAAACTATACTATATTTAATGATTACATTTTACCTCATATGCGGAGAGATGACTGAATCATAGATTTCATGTTGTTGGATTAGGGTTCTATATTCTATAAGAACTAAAAAACATGATTCTTTGAGTTGAAGAGCATTACATAACTTCTTGTTGTTGGTGATCTATCATGAGTGATATATTTTAAGGATGGTCTCATGTATTCCATCCTACCATAGGTGAATGTTTTTCACCAATCTACATTTTCTATAATTGTTAATAAAGATCTTATTATTGAGAACAACATGTGATAATATGGAAGAACATGGATTATAGGTTTAGTTCCATGATAGGGTAGTAGTTCTTCCATTAGTAGGAAGCGTATCCTCACATTTTCTCTTCATAGTAATGGTTTCTAAAGTATCTACACTAGTATCTCTGTTATATGCAATCAGTGTAGCCAGTAGGGTCATGTGAAGTCATAGTGTGATAGAGAACCTCTTGAGATTCATGATTGTTATTGGATGCATCATATTCAAAGGTTCTTCTCGACCATTCTACCTGATTCTAGTGGAAATGAATCCTCAATAGCCAAAAATTCCATAGCGGGATCAATTATGACTAATAGGTAGAAAGCTGGAGTAGTACCGAATAGAAAAGTTGAGGAGGAGGTCATGCCCAAGGTCACCAAACATCTGATTTCCATACCAATAGAGTGGACCTACTAAAGGTAGTCTAGATATAGCTCGGTGTCAGTAATCATTGCAATTTCATGCATTAAAGTTGATATTTGAGGATCAAAATTTAGGACCATCTACAATTTGATATACTATTGTAGTATCCTCTATTATAATATCTGAATTATTCATTACATGTTCACCTCATTCATTTATATTTGTATCAACTGTGGAATTTATCCTGCTGGAAATTCACTACTTCTGTGGGGTGATGACCCTGGAAACAATGTTTAGTGTGCAGACAGAGGGTACAGACCAATTCAGGGTCTATCCCATTGTGGTAGGATGTTATTCTGTCTTATGGGGACACATTATCATTAAGATTACAAGATTTTATATCATTATTAGGATGTAATTTTTTGTCCCCTATCACACATATGTTGACTTCGGTCATAGTAGGTTGTTGTTTACATCACTATAGGGTTATAGTTATCTTCACAAGTGTGAGTTGAATGTCAATTATAGTAGAGCTGGACTAGAGAATTGTGGGATGTTAAGAGTGATAGCGATGATTTCTTGACTATATCTACATGATCCGGTACTACATATTTCATTTTTTAATATTATTTTAGATCCCTTAAGAGATGTATTTCTAAATGATTTTTGTATCCTATCATCCGATAGAGATGTAGAGTTTTTGTTTGACATCATCCTCGGAGAAACTCTGATATCTATTCCACTATAATGGACTGCACCTATTGGGAACAAGGAGCTCATGTGATAATTTGAGGATTTGGAATCTAATGTTTTTATCCAACCCAATAGTTCCTCTTAGGGTTCACCCATGAATTGTTCAAAGATGGAGGATATGACCCTTAGGATTTTTTTGGATTACCGATAGTTGAACCATCTTTCAATTAATATCTGATATCCATTTCCATGGATAGATTAACTATTATCAATAGGAGTAATTTGGTTCTTCAGATATATTACATACGAATTTCCTTTGTTTTTATGGTTTATATAAGTTCCTGGTAATGTATTTCAATCTTATAAATGCAACCTACATTTTCATGGACTTTATGAATATGTGTTTTCACACCCAACTATTATTCATTTTTTGTGGTTTTCTGTGGATAACATCCTGGAGTATTCACATTTTAAGAGTGAAAATGAAAAAAAAGTGATTAGATAATTTAAAATAAAGAAAGATTGCATCAGTTATTGGATAAGCTCATCAAATGTCACTTTTCTATGGAAATGTTTCACTTTATGGGTTATTTTATCTCGGAATGAGGAGTTGAATTGAAACAATGAATATGAGTTCTATTTTTTCCTGGGATAATCCCAATATTTTTTTTGATATACATAGTTTCCTGGGGATTAAGTGATATTACAGTCATTTCATAGAGGACTTCTCACACCATTTTTCACCTTGTACCAGAGTAACTAAGAAGGTTGTGATGTTATTGTGGTCTGAAGCATGAGAGAATGCCTTTTATGAGATGGAAATAAGGCATACATCAGCCATGATTTCGATTCATCCATAGCATGGAAGAGTCAATACAGATTTCTGTTGTAACGCCCCGACCCCATAAGCCTAGAGTAGGTCAATTATTACATAATATTGGCATGATCACAAAAGATCATGCCTCGAAAGACTGATTAGTTTAGTAGCCTTGGAAGTACTAGACTAATTTAAAGGTTTTCATTACATCATAAAATGAAAAACTACATAATCATTGTCTCCATAGACCAAACTCATATACCTTCCGACTATACCTATAGGTATGTCATAAAATAATATTCACATCTGGGAAAAAATAAAACATTTAAAGGAGTGAGCTCAGATGCTCAGTGTGGAAACAATATAGCGGAAACTTTCATAAATAAGCATAAACATTTAAAGACATGTATAACTAAAAATCAAAAGCATTTTAAACATGAACAGTAGCATAATATGGAAAAAATAAAATGAAATAATGCCATTTACTTATTGACATGGATATTCTACAAGTTGAATAATCACATGAAATATCAATAAACTCTTTCATAATGATGGAATGCAAAATTCCAGACTATCATAACCACATTGTCAAGTCCTCGTGCAAAGACTACAAATAATATTTTGTCCAAGGCTTGTGACAAGACACTTTTTTTCTCAAGAGACCTACCGATGCATTGAGGAGCTATAGCAGGCACCACCCATCACTTACTAAGTCCAATTCATTTCTCATAAGAAATGTTTGAAACATAACATAAACATCCATAATAAACCTAGCATATGAAATGTCAATAATTAATCCATAAACTAAGAATGGTAAAAAAATAGCACATCCACAATAAAAAAAACTCATTTAATATAATATGGAAGATATTATTGTAATAGATTAACCTTAATTGAGAATTATGAATGATATTTACAGAGAGGAAAATAATCATCAAAACTATTTGGGAGAAATATCCCCCTTTTTCATAAAAACATTTAAAAGTCACACTATTTGTCATGAAGCCATTTGAAAATAGATTTTTGAATCAAAGTATCCATTACCAATTTTAAACTTTTAAAAGGTTTTTTAATTTTAATACATTAATCTCCATATAAATAAATCCTAAAACCCCTTTTTAAAACATGGACATTAATGAGAAATATTTAGAATAATAAATCATTAAAACATTTAAAATGATATTTTAGTTAGAGTTCCTAAACAAAATATAGACACTTGAAAAACAAAATTGAGGTAAAAAAAACATTATAATATCATGAGAATAAATTGATTCATGATATACTATGTCAAAGAAAATTATATATACCATATAAAAGCGATATGGTGTATAACAACAAAGAAGTCTCAATGGTATATAAATTGAGATGAAATATCTTATAAATACTATATCGTTAGGTTAATGATAAATCAATGACATAATTATGTGTAAAAAATATAAATACACTCCATATTATTGGATATTCAGTGTAAATCAATCAGAGTACATTCACACATATTCTTGTAAAAAAGAAACACCAATGAATTGGATGTTTAACTCAATAAATAGAGATTGAGTTAAAATTAGTCTTATCAAGTTCATATCAATGACTTGAGAATTTATCAATGGAGTGATTATGTTTATCAAAAGTATATCCACAGAAAGGGGAGTGGAAATAATAACACAAATAATAAATAGTGATTCCTCACATAATCATGGAGTACAATAATCAATGAAGTATGCATAAAGCTGAAAGAGTGGAAATTGAAATTTGAAATTCACTTACAAATTTGGTAAATTAACAAACATACACCCATGAAAGAAGGATCATAAAATGAAGATTTTAATATCTATAAATTAAAGTAAATTACTCAATGAATACAATCATCGGCAGTACACACACCACATGCAATAAATATGGGGTGAACAAAGGAATTCTCAAGGAATTAAAAGGTAAATCCGATTCGCCTTACTTTTTACTTTTTCCTTCGTAGAGGGTATGTTAACCTCCTTTATAATGGTGAAATAACTGTTATTGAATTATAAAACAATCATATACACTGATATGATATCATATATGATCTTTTAACTTTGATTTCTTAATAATATCATTGTATTATCGTCGTTTTGGGTGTTAAAGGATTCGTTTTACTTTATATTATTTGTTATGTGGTCCATATTTATTATCGATGGCATGTATATTATTCATGTCCAGAATTATATCATGTCTCTAAACATTATTTTTAATCATCAAATGAAATTTAGTCTAGAATGGATACGATGGGGAATTAATCTCATCATGTTCGTGGAGACCGTAATTCGTACGTATGCACGAGCAACAATATCATTCTTTTGATATTAAAATAATATATAATTTGATGGTATATCATATATATAGAATCATTATCATGTTATTTTCCTTATTTACAAGAATTACACATCATTATTATACCCATCCAAATAATAAGGTATTGAATAACAATTACACCATGACATGGAGACGGTAAGCAGTACGTACGCACGTATGGTGACATGTCGTTCAAAAGATGGATAGAATACTAAATATGGTTGTACCATATTTATAATAACTTCACTGAATATTGAATATAATGGAGTTATTATTTTACAATGAAAATAATAAAGAAATAAGAAGTGGAAGAAGAAAAGAACGTGAAAGAGGGTGGTGAAATTATTACCTCTTCTTCGGGTTCTTCCTTTGGATTTGATCAAAAGGGATGTAACACCCCAGGTAAATAAAGAGTATGAAATTTTCACATATATCCATATTTTTGAATAAAATATTAATATGAATTTAAAGGGGACTCTATGCTCGATGGTGTACCCAACACGCAACAACGAGTTTCTTGGGAATCTTACATTGCACTGTAATAATAAAATAATATTCTTTTAAATAGTAGTTAACGCCTGGCCGTTGTAATGGCGGGAATGAACAGAACTAACTACAAAATTATTATATATGTTTGTCAAATTTTTTTACTTTTTGCAATAAATGTTAGAGGATTAAAAATGCGAATGAATCCAATTTTACGTGTAAACATTCTAATATTCTTTAAAAGGTCGATTAACCACCTTTTGATGGAGAACCTCTTTTAAATCCACTTTTTGAAAATTTTATGTGTTATATATGACAAAATAAAATTCTTCTTTAGAATCGGGAAATCAAAATTTACTTTCTATAAATTTTTGGTATTTTTTTCAAAAAAGTACAATTTTTAATGAATAGTGAAAACTGTTGTATTTTAATTCAAAACCCCTTTTTAATATAATTTATTTATATGATTAGATTATCTTTTGAATTTATTTTAAAGTGAAATTAGAATTTATTTTTACCATTTAATCCAATAGTGTTCGTTGAATTAATTTCACTTTGAAATCAGACTTAATCTAGTGTCAATCTTTTGATACATTTTGTTTCATAAAAACACGCTCTTTGTTTTGACAGCGGGAATTAATTATTAAATTAATTAATGAAACTTATATGTTTTTAATTTTGTAAAATAGACATCATTTTTGAATTCATAATATCAAATATAGCTTAGGGTGAATTTTTGGTAATTTTCGGAAAAACTTCAATTTTTAATGAATAGTGAAACCACTATGTGGTACATATAAAAACTGATTTTCCGTTTAAATAAAATTTTTCCATCTTTGTGTTTTGAATTTCAAAAAGCCGACTTACATGGTTTTCATTAAGAGGTAAAATTTTGTTCAATGGAATTAAAATAATTTTGTGGTGAATAGTAACTTATTAAGTTTTTAATCGCGATTAGAGGTAATTAGTGTAGTTTAAGGTAAAAATAATGTTTTAATAAAATTAAATGACCTAGAAACATGTCCTAACCTCATTTGATGTGTCATGGCCGACCAATACAAACCATCGGTCTACTTGGGGATCCCATGGAGCCACTTTGGTTGGAAAATAAAATAAATACCTTTTTATTTAATGTTAAAGTAAAAAATGACACAAACATGATATGTTTTACTAAACAAATTTTACATGGGGTTATACAAGTCATATAATTGACTATAAATAGTCATTGGGAATATAAAAAAATTTCCTACATCATAGTATTTTTTTATAATTTTTAGACATTAAATAAATTTAATCATTTATGACATCATGATGATGCAGTGATGACCTCATTATTTAACGATTTAAATAAAATGGAAAGATAATGTAAAATCTAAGACCTACACATGTAAAAAACCTATTGGATGGGTGGATTTCGAACCCTCATCACCTTATCCTAGAAATAAATCAATGTGGGACCTTTAAAATCCAAAACTCATTTGAAAATAAAGTAACATTTTTTTAACTTTACAAGAGTGCCCCTCCACTCCTCTTATAAAAGGCCCCCACCTCTACCACCTTACCCACACATCTCAAGCCTTTGTCTCAGACAAAACCTGATCATGTTTCCTCGCCACATCCCTATATAACTCCTTGAAGCCTCACTTTGGGCAGAAGTCTTCCCAAGGAAGCCTTTTAGCTCAATCCAAATGGAGTTACCCGATTTTAAGGTAATGTCTTCACTTGATTCCTTTTGTTTTATTTTGCCTCTCCAACCCCCTAAACTCTTTTTATTCTTTTCTTTTGTAAAAACTCCAGTATCTTAAATATACTAGGATGTTGTTATAATAAGGATTCTAGCTACACTTACACATACCTTCATCTAATGGTTAAAGAACATATTGTTTCTGTGGTTGGCGATTTTCTGCCTCACGAAATGATGATTGTTCAACATTATTCTATCACCTTCAAAGGTGGCCATGAAGATGACACTATATTTTTATATGATATATAATATGATTATGTTTTACTTAATCTTCTTTATTTTTCATTTATTGCATTCCATTATGGTTTCCATTGTGGGTAAACACGATAATTTCATTTTAGGAAGTGCGGACTACTGCCCCCTCAAAGTGATTTGATTCGTTAATGCCATATGATGGATGTATAAAGGATGTATTTAAAGTTATTATATATGATTTATCTTAAATATAAATGATTTATATAATTCTGGAATTAAAATATACATACCACTCATTTAGTTTTAATTCCATTAATATGACATAGAAATGAAAGTAGTGTTCATGCGTACGTACGGCTTACCGTCTCCATGAACGGTACATTTCATTTCTTATCTCAAAATGTTATGTACTATTATAAGTACATATATGTAATGGATATATATGTAATATATTAAATCTAAATGATGGATATCATTATGGAATTATAACATATATATATATCACTCATTTTGATTCAATTCCATTAATATGACAAAAAAAATGAAAGTAGTGTTCATGCGTACGTACGGCATACCGTCTCCATGAACGGTGCTTTTAATTTTTATCTCCAAATTATATGGAATAGTATAAAATTAATATATACTGGATATATATGATATTTAAAACATCAATACTATTCTGGATATAATGAACCTTTGACACATGAACAACATGTAATTGTAAGAAGTCCACTTTCGACTTAAGAACCAAATATCGACAAAACAATCATTATTAACGTAAATGATTAAATAATGTTTATAACATGTCAATAAGTTATATAAAAGGAATAATTAACTTGAAAAAGGTTGTTATGTAAGTATAAATAAACTCATGTTTTTTATTCAGGACGTTAAAGAACGATCGAGTCAAGTCGGACCTGAGGTAAGGGATCTTACTCCTCTCATTCTTTTTAAGTACACTCTTTTATGTCATTCCTTTTGAGATACTATTTATTATTATTGGGTTGTTATTTTATATTTATCCTACTTTAATTTTTTGGTTCATATGGTGAGAGACCCTATTTTCTCTCATCAATCCATTTTGGAAGTTTCGAGTGGCGCCATTAGGCTGCCGAATTTTCATAAGAGATCTAACCTCTCTCTCACTTTTCTAAGTACTCTCATTTATGTCACTTCTTTTAAGATCCACTTTGTTATGATGGAAGATGTTCTTTTATATTCCTCTTTCTGTACATTTTATTTTAATATGATTAGATACTCTATTTGATCTCATGAACCCATTTTTGGAAGTTTTAAGTGGCGCCATTAGGCTGCTGAGTTTTCGTAAGGGATTATTCATCTCTCTTTTATTTCCGTGAGATTTATGCTACATTTTACACCATTTCCTTTTATTGTTGTATGTAATTCCGATTATTATACTCTTTGTGTAATATAATTTCATTTATGGGTACTTACATGTTCATTGTACGAACCTTCTTCAATGGGGTGTACGTTTCGAAAGTTACCCAAGTCGGTAAGGGAACCTTTCACCCTCCTCTTTTCAAAAGACTTCTTTTGTTATGTCTTTTAATTCACATACTATTATGTTGGGATATGTTTTTATATATCCTTATTAATGTAAATTTTATGCCCAAGTGATGAGATACACTTTTAATCTCTCATCAACTCATTTTATGAGTTTTGACGTGACGCCGTTAGGCTGTCAAATTTTTGTAAGGGAACTTCTTAACCCACTATCAATTATTTGGGTTAAACATATAATTCTTGATTTTATTTTTCCAAGAATATGTGTGGAATATCTATGTTGTATTTTCCACAAACCATTGTTTGGATATACTATTTCTACACATAATTGTCTCATTGATAAATTCTTATGTCATTTATATGGACATGTATCAGAAATCATAACTCAATCTCATTTCATTGAGTTAAATATCTATGTCATTGGTTTTGATTTTCCATGATTATCTGTGAATGACCTCAGATTGTTTTACACTTAATATGCACTTATATTTTGTGTATTCGTATTTGTCACACATAATCATGTAATTGATTTATCCTTAATTAAGGATACCGACTTTGTAAGGGACATCGTCTCAATCTCCATTCATTGAGTCATATTTCGTTTTATACACAACTTTATTATATACGGTGTATAAAACCCTTTGAATTTTACTTTTATACAAAAGGAATATTTTTCTACGAAGTGTTTTACAAAACGACAAAAAGGAATGTTTCTTTTAACGTACGTGGTGACAACGACCTTTTCTGCCGCCACGAGTATTATTTGGTCATTGGCTTCCTCAACAAGCCGTAATGTTTTTAAAATGAAATAAATACCATATACTCTTTTATGTATTTTGGTATTGAAAATGGTTTTTATAATTCATTTGTTATGTCAATATATTTATGTGATATATTTTTATCAAATTGTGGAATTTTATTCTTTCCATTATATTTGTTTTATGATTTTATATTTGTACTTTGACATTTTACGGGTGGTTACGTGATAAACCATATGACGGGTGGTGTCGTGAATACCAGGACGGGTGGTTACGTTATAAACTCCAATGCATTGGGTATGGAAGTCGGACGTATGGCTATTCCATTAAGTATGTATGGAAGTTGGCCGCATGGCTATTCCATTAAGTTATATGTTTGGAAGTCGACCATATGGTTATTCCACTTAAGTATGTTTATGTCCCAAGTTACCTTTACATGTTATGTGATATTTATATGGGTTTTATGGTAATATTTTGGTTACATAAGGGTAAGTACTGATCTTTTATTCAGTGAAGACTCTTTACTACTTCGAAAAGGAAAAAAGTATTACTTTGATAAAGTATACATGGTTTACTTGATGTTTGGAAAAACTAACAGTTTTCATTCTTTGTGTATCCCTTACTGAGCTTTTTATGCTCATCCCAAGTTTTTGAAATGTTTTTCACAGGACCTAACATGGAATAGGGTCAGGGATGGGATCAAGGGAAAGTCATGCTACCTAAAACATGGAACTAGACATGTTTCTTTTTAAGTGTTTTTATTTTATGGAAACATAGTTGAGGATTCTACTTTGTAATCTTTTGAGATGTAATAGTTATGTCCTAATTCTCTAAAACTCTAAACCTGAAAATATCCTCAATGTGTAATCTTGTAATAACTCAATATTAAGTAAGGTTTAAGTGTGGGGCCTTATAGTTGGTATCAGAGGTCGGTTTAGATAACATTAGAGGTTAGGGTATCCTCTAATCTTAAGTGACATTACCATAATGGTTAGGATTTCAGAAAGAGTCCTGGTTTTAGATAAAGTGAATGAGTAAGTATATCTTAGTGTTTACCTTCCTCATTAGTACATGATGGTTTTGTTGATATACTCACACTGACATTTCTGTTTTTAGTGAATGGATGGATCTAGAAGACACCAAATAGACAACGGGTTTGAAGGAAACTGTGGTGGTTCTCTGATTAAGATACTAGATATAATGGGGGATTCAATGAGGAATCTCATTGTTGTTCTAAACCAACTATCAAGGAGTCATGATCAACCACTTGAACCTTGGTATGATCTATAATTCATCATGTACAAGATGACCAATCGATGTGGAAGTTCAGGTAATAATTATAAAGGTTACCTTTAGAGTTTATATTATCCTTACTTTTGAGGTAATTATGGGTTATTATATGTTATGATGGAAAATGAAAGGCATGAGATAAACTTGAGGATAAAATATGTTATGATTATTTTTGAAGATTTTATCTCGTTTTGAGGAATGTTTTAAGAATTATGTAGTTTTGGAAAAAAGGACAACACGCAGACCGTGTGACAACCCGTCACATCGGACAAAGCTGTGGGAATCGAACCCACAACCAAAGTGCGACTGGTATTTATCACCTACCACTGGACTACGTGAAGTCCCTAGTTAGTTTGAATGATTCTTTTTAGTTAGACGATTTTATGAATCAAGAGTAAGTTTATTTTGGGTTATCTATGGAAATTATTAACCTATCATCGAGGATATGTGATTAGGTTAATTACTTTTCAATATGAGAATTTAAGAGCAACTGATGTTATTTGGAGATAAAAGTTAATTTATACCTTGGAAGACTATGTGACTAAGTACTTAAAATATTTGGGTTTCATTCTTAGTTTGGGCTACTTTGAAGAATTTTATGGACAAATTGTTTATCAAATGGTCCTCGTTGAACTTTGGGTTTTGTTTGACAAATTTTGGAGATTAAAAATAGATTTTCTTTTTATAAAGGGTTATCCTTTTCTGGATTATCTAATCTTGTAACAACCTTTTTGGTTTTGGTTTTGGTTAAAGTCTAAAGATATGGTAATTATATAGTTCTCTTTTGTGGATTAGGTGATTCACTAGAATTTGATTATAGTAATCTTAATGTGAACAAGTCTTCCTAAATACTCGTATTTTGGAGAAAATATGAGTTTGTGTAAGGAATCTAATAAAATTTGAAAGTCAACATGATAAGTGATTATGTTTCCTTATGAATAAATTCCTCAATAAAAAGTAACTTAAAACAAAAATGTTGTTTATTAACTTTTCGTACTGGGGAATCGAATACCGTTTAACCCCTCACAAGTTTGTGATTTTCTTGTTGTTGACTTTCTCCTAGACCTGTTTACTATCACTCTCCATCTGAACATGACCCTTTGTTTTTTCCTCCATGTCCATATTTTCATACTTGGAATCCTAGTATGGGTTAACCCGGGTGACCTCTGTACTTCTCTTTATTTATTTTAAAGTGATTATTTTACCGACTCTTGTTCTGATGTGGGACTTTCAAGGATGTTTCCAAGCCCAATTTTAAAATTGCAAGAACACAATTCCCAAAAGGTGGGAAGGATGTAACACCCCAGGTAAATAAAGAGTATGAAATTTTCACATTTATCCATATTTTTGAATAAAATACTAATATGAATTTAAAGGGGATGCTATGCTCGATGGTGTACCCAACACGCAACAATGAGTTTCATGGGAATCTTACGTTGCACTCTAATAATAAAATAATATTATTTTAAAAATTAGTTAACGCCTGGCCGTTGTAATGGCTGGAATGAACAAAACTAACTACAAAATGATTATATATGTTTGTCAAAAAAATTTACTTTTTGAAATAAATGTTAGAGGATTAAAAATGTGAATGAATCCAATTTTAAGCGTAAACATTCTAATATTCTTTAAAAGGTCAATTAACAACCTTTTGATGGCGAACCTCTTTTAAATCCACTTTTTTACAATTTTATGTGTTATATATGAAAAAATCAAATTTTTCTTTAGAATCGGGATATCAAAATTTACTTTGTGTAAAGTTTTGGTATTTTTCCCAAAATGTTCAATATTTAATGAATAGTGAAAAATGTTGTATTTTAATTCAACACCTCGTTTTAATCTAATTTATTTATATGATTAGATTATATTTTTAATTGATTTTAAAGTGAAATTAGAATAAATTTTTACCATTTAATCCAATAGTGTTCGTTGGAATTAATTTCACATTGAAATCGGACTTAAACTAGTGTCAATCTTTTAATACATTTTGTTTCATAAAAACACGCTATTTGTTTTGACAGCGAGAATTGATTATTAAATTAATTAATAAAACTTATATGTTTTTAATTTTGTAAAATAGACATCATTTTTGAATTTGTAATATCAAATATAGCTTCGGGTGAATTTTTGGTAATTTTCTGAAAAACTTCAATTTTTGATGAATAGTGAAACCACTAAGTGGTACTTATAAAAACTGATTTTCCGTTTAAATGAAATTTTGCCATCTTTGTGTTTATAATTTAAAAACTATGACATACATGGTTTTCATTAAGAATTAAAATGTGGTTCAATGGGATTAAAATAATTTTTTGGTGAATAGTAACTTATTAAGTTTGTAATCGTGATTAGAGGTAATTAGTGTAGTTTAAGGTAAAAATAATGTTTTAATAAAAGGAAATGACCTATACACATGTCCTACCATAATTGGATGTGTCATTGACGACCAAGAAAATCCATGGGTCAACTTGGGGATCCCATGGAGCCACTTTGGTTGAAAAATGACATAAATACCTTTTTATTTATTGTTAAAGTAAAAATGACAGAAACACGAAATGTTTTACTAAAAAACTATACATGGGGTTATACAAGTCCAATTTTTGACTATAAATAGTAATTGGAAATATAAAAGGATTTACTACATCATAGTATTTTTTTTATAATTTTTAGACATTAAATAAATAAAATTATTTATGACATCAGGATGATGCAGCGATGACCTCATTATTTAACGATTTAAATAAAATTGAAAGATAATGTAAAATCTAAGACCTAAACAAGTCCAAAACATATTGGATGGGTGGACGTCGAACCCTTATCATATTATACTATAAATAATTCAATGTGGGACCTTTAAAATCCGAAACTCATTTGAAAATAAAGTAACATTTTGTAACATTACAAGAGTGCCCCTCCTCTCCTCTTATAAATGACCCCCACCTCTACCACCTTACCCACACTTCTAAAGCCTTTGGCTCGGAAAACCCCTGCTCATTTTGCCTCTCCACATCCCTCTATAACTCCTTGAAGCCTGACTTTGGGAAGAAGTCTTCCCAAGGAAGACTTTTAGTTCAAACCAAAGGGAGTTACCTGATTTTAAGGTAATGTCATCACTTGAGTCCTTTTGTTTTATTTTGCTTCTCCAACCTCCTAAACTCCTTTTATTCATTTATTTTGTAACTACTAAAGTTTCTTAAATATACTAGTATGTTTTTATAAGAAGGATTTGAGCTACAGATACACACACCTTCGTATAATGGTTAAAGAACATACTGTTTCTGTGGTTGGCGATTTTTTGCCTCATTAAACAATGATTGTTCAACATTCTTCTAACACCTTCAAAGGTGGTCATTAAGATGACACTATATTTATATATGATATATAATATGTTTATGTTTTTCTTAAGCTTCTGTATTTTTCATTTATGGAATACCTTTATGGTTTCCATTGGGGGTAAACACAATAATTTCATTTTAGGAAGTGCGGACTACCTCCCCCTCAAAGTCATTTGATTCGTTAATGCCATATGTGGGATGTATAAATTATGTATTTAAGGTTATTATATATGATTTATGTTACATATAAATGATGAATATAATTCTGGAATTAAAATATGCATACCTCTCATTTATTTTTAATTCCATTAATATGACATAGAAATGAAAGTACCGTTCATGCGTACGTACGGCTTACCGTCTCCATGAATGGTACATTTCATTTCTTATCTCAAAATGTTATGTAATATTATAAGTACATATATATAATGGATATATATGTAATATATTACATCTAAATTATCGATATCATTCTGTAATTATAACATATATATACCTCTCTCATTTTGTTTTAATTCCATTAATATGACAAAAAAATGAATGTAGCGTTCATTCGTTCGTACGGCCTACCGTCTCCATGGACAGTGCTTTTAATATTTATCTCCAAATTCTATGGAATACTATAAAATTAATATATACTGTATATATATGATATTTAAAACATTAGTAATATTCTGGATATAATGATCTTTTGACCACACGAACAACATGTAATTGTAAGAAGTCCACTTTCGACTTAAGAACCAAATATCGACAAAACGAACATTATTAACATAAATGATTACATAATTTTTATAACATGTCAATATGTGATATAAAAGGAATAATGAAATTTATAAAGGTTCTTATTCAAGTATAAATTAACTCAAGTTTATTATTCAGGATGTTAAAGAATGATCGAGTCATGTCGGACCTGAGGTAAGGGATCTTACTCCTCTCTTTCTTTTTAAGTACACTCTTTTATGTAATTCCTTTTAAGATCAACTTTATTATGATTGGGATGTTCTTTTATATTACTCCTACTGTACCTTTTATGTTCATATGGTGAGAGACCCTATTTTCTCTCATTAATCCATTTTGGATGTTTCAAGTGGCGCCGTTAGGCTGCCGAATTTTCGTAAGAGATCTAACCTCTCTCTCTCTTTTTTAAGTACTCTCATTTATGTCACTTATTTTAAGCTCTATTTGATATGATGGGGGATGTTATTTTATATTCCACTTTCTGTAAAGTTTATTTTAATATGATGAGATACTCTATTTGATCTCATCAATCCATTTTTGGAAGTTTTAAGTGGCGTCATTAGGCTGCCGAGTTTTCCTAAGGGATTTTTCATCTCACTTTTATTCCCGTGAGATTTATGCTACATTTTCCAACATTTACTTTGAGTGGTGTATGTACATCCCATTATTATAATATTTGTGTAATATAATTTCATTTATGGGTACTTATATGTTCATTGTATGACCCTTCTTCAATGTGGTGTACGTTTCGAAAGTTACCCAAGTCGGTAAGGGAACCTTTCACCCACCTCTTTTTAAAAGACTTCTTTTGTTATGTATTTTAATTAACATAATATTATGTTGGGATATGTTCTTATATATCCTTATTAATGTAAATTTTATGTCCAAGTGATGAGATACACTTTTTATCTCTCATCAACTCATTTTATGAGTTTTGAAATGACGCCGTTAGGCTGTCGAATTTCTGTAAGGGAACTTCTTAACCCACTTTCAATTATTTGGGTTAAAACTCTAATTCTTGATTTTATTAAGCGAAGATTATGTGTGGAATATCTATGTTGTAGTTTCCACAAACCTTTGTGTGGATATACTATTTCTACACATAATCATCTCAATGATAAATTCTTATGTCATTTAGACGGACATGTATCGGAAATCGAAACTCAATCTAATTTCATTGAGTTAAATATCTATGTCATTACTTTTGATTTTCCATGATTATGTGTGAATGACCTCTGATTATTTTACACTTAATATCCACTTATATTTTGTGTATTAGTATTTGTCACACATAATCATGTAATTGATTTATCTTTAATCAAAGGATACCGACTTTGTAAGGGACTTCATCTCAATCTCCTTTCATTGAGGTATATTTCGTTTTATACACAAATTTCTTTTATATGGTGTATAAAACCCTTTGACTTTTAATTTTATAAAAAAGGAATCTTTTTCTACAAAGCATTTTAAAAAATGACCAAAAGGAATGTTTCTTTTAACGTACGCAGTGACAACGACCTTTTCCACCGCCGCGAGTATTATTTTTTCATTGGATTCCTCAACAAGCCGTAATGTTTTTAACATGAAATAAATACCATATACTCTTTTATGTATTTTGGTATTGAAAATGGTTTTTATAATGGATTTTTTATGTCAATATATTTATGTGATATATTTTGATCAAAGTGTGGAAATGTTTTCATGCGATTATATTTGTTTTCTGATTTTATATTGGTACTTGGACATTTGACGGGTGGTTACGTGATAAACCATGCGATGGGTGGTGCCGTGAATACTAGGATGGTTGGTTACGTTATAACCTCCAATGCATTGGGTATGGAAGTCGGCCGTATGGATCTTCCATTAAGTATGTATGTAAGTTGGCCGCATGGCTATTCCATTAAGTGATATGTGTAGAAGTCGACCGTATGGTTATTCCACTTAAGTATGTTTATGTCCCAAGTTACTTTTAAATGTTATGTGATCTTTATATGGGTTTTATGGTAATCTTTTGGTTACAGAAGGGTAAGTAATGAACTTTTATTCAGTGAAGAGTTTTTACTACTTCGAAAAGGTGAAAAGTATTACTTTGATAAAGTATACATGGTTTACTTGTTGTTTTGAAAAAATAACAGTTTTCATTCTTTGTGTATCCCTTACTGTGCTTTTTATGCTCATCCCAAGTTTTTGAAATGTTTTTCACAGGACTTAACGTGGAATAGGGTCAAGGATGGGATCAAGGGAAAGTCATGATACCTAAAACATGGAACTAGACATGTTTATTTTTAAGAGTTTTTATTTTAAGGAAACTTAGTAGAAGTTTATACTTTGTAGTCTTTTGAGATGTAATAGTTATGTCCTAATTCTCTAAACCTCTTAACCTGAAAAGAGCCTCAATGTGTAATCTTTTAATAACTCATGATTAAGTAAGGTTTAAGGCTGGGGCCTTATAAGGGATCCTTAAGTTGGATATACAAACAAATGAGGGCCACTAGGATGAAGTGAGGGATGTTTAGAAAATATTTGGGTAGGGTTTGGCCGAACCAAAATGCTTTGAGAGTATAAATTATCGAGAAGGGTGAGTGCCCTTTTATAAGAGGGGTGAGAGAAATTTTAAGAATAGCTAGAAATATTATTTTATAACAAAATTATTTTCAAATTCTAATGGATCCAAATAGGATTATATAAAGTTTAAGGTGGGGATAGGTCAAAATAAAACTCAACCAATAGGTTTTAGATAGGTTTGGGTCACATTATTAACAATATAGTTTAGTTTTAACTCTTTGTTAATTAGTTTTTACATTTACCATGACACTTTGTATTTTTATATTATATGGTTAATAAACATACTATAAAGTTCCAAGATACCCCCCAGTGGTCCATTAATAATACAAATATAATTATATAAGTCCTATGGATGTTCATTATATTTTGAGGAATATAAAATCAATTTATAATATAATATTTGTTTTAAAAACTCCATTATGTCAATTTTGACAAGATTTAATAATTGATTTTTTATAAAGTCTTATAAAATATAATAATACGAACCAAATTCATTTAATAAATCCTAACATGTCATATTAACCAATAAATTTTTTTATGTCATCAAAACATTCAAATTATATTTATTTTGACATTTATAATACTAATTATTTGATTCATTCATAAATAAGGAAAATATTGTATAATTATTGTTTCATAAATAAATTTAATTATATAATGTATAAAATGTATAAATAAAATACCATTATGTAGGAAATATTTTTATCTTTCTAATGAATATTTTTAGTCTAATATATAACATATATAACCCCATTTATTTATTTTTTCTAAAATATATATGCTAATGTTGTTTTTATATTTACTTTAACTTAATTAGTATAAAGTGTCCATATCACTTACTAGTGGCTCCATGGGGTCGCAAAATTGGACAAAAGATGCCCATGGTAGGAAATGTATCAACAAATAGGTTTAGCACACGTTTTAGGGTAAATTAATGTTACTATAATATTATTTTTTTACCCTTATTTACAAGATTTACCCTTTAACCATGTTAAATAAAATATTTATCGAACTAATTCATCAAAATGTCTAAAAATTTGAGTGAACTATTTAAAAAATTTGGACTTCATGATTCCAAATATGGAATAGATTTTTTCAAATTCAAAACACTGAAGTGGCAGAAATTATTTTAAAATTAATTCCTGTAGTCAAAACAAAAAGTGCGTTTTTAAGAAATAATGACTATCAAAAGATTGACACTTGTTTAGGTCCAGTATAAATGTAAAATTATGTCCAATGACCAAAATTTGATTAAATGGTGAAAATATATTCTAAATATACATTATAGACACTCAAATTCATAATTTTTCAGTATTAAGTATTTCGATTAAAAAAGTTTCTTTTAATTAAATTTTAGTAATTTTCACTATTCATCAAAATATGGAATTTATCAGAAAAGTACCAAAAATTCACCCTAAGATAATTTCAATATTCTGAATTCAAAAATGAAGTCCATTTTAAAAGATAAAATTTTCAAAATTTCAAAAAGTCGGTATTACTATTCATAACGGCTAGTTTGATTGGTTGTGGTGTGTGTTAGAACTTGAAGTTGCGTACAACACACGATACCGTATTATTCAAAGAGAA
This sequence comes from Viscum album, assembly GCA_963277665.1. Lineage (NCBI taxonomy): Eukaryota > Viridiplantae > Streptophyta > Magnoliopsida > Santalales > Viscaceae > Viscum > Viscum album. Next base: position 1,533,158,141 of record OY728151.1, read on the forward strand.
GTTTACTATTGAAGCTTGGGATGTTAAATTCTCCCCTACTTCAATAAATTGTGTCCTCACAATTTGAATATGTTTTTTCGAAAATAGAAACTAGAAAATAGAAAATATCAATGTGGGAAAACCAACCTCGGAAATTGGGTTAATAAAATTTAGCCTTAATAAGAGCAAAAGAGAAATGAAAGGGTCACCACCAAATTATGATCTCAATTGGGAGAACATTGGTGGAAATTAGAGACATATAATTGGAGGAAAAACGTAAATATTTATAAGTAGTGAATGAGACCATCAATCATAAACAAGTGTAAAATTGAGGTCCTTAAATTCATCAATCATTGATGATTTGAAATACAATCGGTTCGATGATACATAATGTATTAGGATAACATATTTTTGGTTTTAGGATCTCCTCGCTAAATTTTAAGAATTAATTTACCCATAGAATAATAGGTAAAAATTATATATATATATATATATATATATAATTGACATGTTCAGTTTTATCCTTCAAGTAGTTCCTACCACAAACTCATCTTTCACTCCAAAATATTTCAAAAACAATTCTATATATCCTAATCGTATAGGGTTCCAAAAATAATGAATTTATACGTCACCTATCAGGACCTTTAAAAAACAACATTATTCAATCCAGGACATCACGTGGGCCAGTGGTAGGTGATACACCCTTTTCACTTTTAGGATGTGGGTTCAAGTCTCGCGGCCTTGCAGAACGTGACATGTTTCTGCCCGACATCAAGGTTTTCCTTTTATAGAAATCCAAAAATAATCCCAAACTATAATTATCCAAAATACTTCTGTCCAAACTCAATGTCCAAAATTTATAAAGAAGGTAAACATAATGAAGATCCTTTTTTCTATGTACTAACATGTCAACACCTTCATCACGTATTCTTTTAAAACACTACAACATCCTGAATTACCATAAAACCTTATTGATTACATTCATGAACCCTTATTCTTAAATAAATACTGGATATACTCATTCTATCAGAAAATATTTTAAACTCCAACAATGATGGAATATACATATCATTAATCAGTTTCAAGGTAGTAAGTAATATCCAATATAATTTATCCAGATCAATCATGTATTATTCCAAAATTACTACCTTGGTATCATAACCATATTATGGTTTATATTTCTCTCAACCATATATTTTCCAATCATTTAACCTACTTTTGAGTCACTTTTCTTGGTTCCACACAATCTCAAGGCCTTAATGAAATTGTACTACAATATAATCCTTATATAATCCATAATTATTATAACCAGTACATTGTTGATACAACACTCAAATGATATAATTATTTAATAACAACATAAGAACTCTAATCGTTCCTCCCCATCTATGGTAGTATCATAGATTGATTATTTCTAATAGCATCATTTGGAACATACTCTGATGATTTGGACATTGTTTTGCATAGTGTCCCAACTCCTTGATGATGAAGCATTGTACATTGGAATGCTTTTTCTTACACTTACAGTCAGGCACTTGGTGTCCTTTTTATCCACCCTTATTACAAACTCCCATTCCCTTCAGGCAAGTTCATGGGTGTTTCTTCCCATAGTTATCACATATGGGAAAATTCTTCTTTTCCCTCTTCCATTTATCCATCTTTATCTCTTCCATCCTTATATTCTCTTGCTTCCCTTCAATTTCAATAGGTCTTAGAAAATTGGTTACTCATCTTATTAACATGTGATACTATTTCTTCATTTGTTGAGAATATATGGGAGACTATTTACCTTCTAAATGTTGTCTTAATACCATGAATGATATGATCCTTTTTACTCCTTGAATCATACGTATTTTTGGAGTTCACATTCCTTATATTGTGCGCCATTTCTATACGCTGGCATACACTACGTCAGTTTATGAATTGAAAAGAATAATTCCGAACATGTAAAATACCTAACATAGATTGAACATTTTATGGATATAATCCATAATCATAAAAAATGTTTTCTAAGAGGAATTATATACTCATAAACCCTTCATATTGGTTTGTAATGAAAATGAGAATTATCCTAAGCATATCCCCAAGGAGTGTCGTAACCAAGAGTGCACCAAGGCTCGTCATCGTGCACCATTTCTTGTTCGAGTCTAGCTCCATGCCGTGTTTTTGGGTTTTACCCCTGGGTACATTTGTGTCATATCCGACTCTACCTACTCATATCCAGACTAGGATGTATTGCTACAAAACTCACAAAATCCCTACAATACCAAAATTCTAGTATGTTCTTATACACTAATCCTCAAATTCCATCTTAGGAATATGTTCTCTAATCAGAGTTTATCTAAATCTAGCTTCCAAGGTTTGTACTAAAATTTCACTGATACCAACTACAATGCCCTAACCCTAGAATCCTAGAGTCAGTGAATTATTACATATCATTGGCATGATCACAAAAGATCATGTATATAAATACTGATTAGTTTAGTAGCCTTGGAATTACTTGATACATTTATAAGGTTTACATTACATCATAAAATGACAAACTATGACAACATTGTTTCTGTAGACCACACTCATACCCCTTAGACTATCCTTACTGGTAAGTCATAAAATACTTCTTCACATCCTCACAAAAAATAAAACATAGAAAGGGGTTAGCTCAGATGCTCAGTAAGGATACAAATATTGCGGAAACATTCATAAATAAGAATATACATTTAAGGCAATGTATAACTAAGACAAAATCCTTTTAAACATGAAATTCTGCATAATATGGAAAAAATAAAATGAAATATTTCCATTTACTTAGTCACATGGAGTTTATACTAGTCGAATAATAACATTCAATAACAATAACCTCATTCATAAGGATAGAATGCATAATTCCAGACTATCATAACAACACATTCAAGGCCTCGTGCCAAGACTACAAATAATATTTTGTCAAGGCCATGTGCCAAGACAGTAGTTTGTCTCATGAGACCTACCGATGCATCAAGGAGATATAGTGGGCTCCACCCATCACATGCTAAGTCCAATTAATTCCTCATATGAATGGTTTGAAACATAACATAGACATTCGTATGAAAACTACCATACTAATTGTCAATACTTTATCCACAAACTATAAATGTTATAAAAATAGCACATCCACAGTAAAAAAAAACTCATTTAATACAATAGTGAAGATTGTATGGTAATAGATTAACCTCAATCAATAAAAATGAATGATATTGAAATAGATGAAAATAATCATCAATGCTATTTAGGAAAAATATCTCCCTTTTTCTTGAAAACATTTAAAATTCACAGTATTTGTCAAGAAGTAATTTAAAAAAATATTTTTGAATGAAAGTGTCACATACCAATTTGAAACTATTAAAAGGAGTTTTAATTTTAAAACATTAATGTCCATATAAATAAATCATTTAAACCATTTTTAAAACATGGACATTAATGAGAATGATCTAGAATAATAAATCATTAAAATATTTAAAATGATATTTTAGTTAGAGTTCCTAACCAAAAGAGAGACACTTGAATAAAAATAATTGAGGTAATCATAACTTTATAATTTCACAAGAATAAATCGATTCATGATATACAATGTCAAAGAACATTATATACACCATATAAAAGTGATTTGGTTTATAACAATAATGAAGTCTCAATGGAATGTAAATTGAGATGAAATATCTTAAAAAGACTGTATCCTTTGGTTAAGGATAAATCAATGACATAATTATTTGTGACATATATAAATACACTAAATATTATAGGATATTCAGTGTAAATCAATCAAAGCACATTCACACATATTCTTGTAAGAAAAACAACACCAATGAGTTGGATGTTTAATTCAATAAATGGATATTGAGTTAAAATTACTCTTATCAATTTCATATCGATGACTTGATAATTTATCAATGGTGTGATTATGTGTATAAAAAGTATATCCACAGAAAGAGGAGTGGAAATTACTACACAAATAGTAAATAATGATTCCACACATAATAATGGAGTACAATAATCAATGAAGAATGCATAAAGCTGAATGAGTGGAAATTGAAATTTAAAATTCCCTTACAAATTTGGTAACATACGAAACATACAACCATGAAAGAAGGATCATAAAATGATGAGGTAAATATCCATAAATTAAAGTATATTACACAATGAATAAAATCAAGTGCAGTACACACACCACATGCAATAAATAAATGGTGAACAATGGAATTCTCACAGAATTAAAAGTGTGATCAGAAACCCCTTACTTTTTACTTTTTTCTTGGCCGAGGGTAGGTTGACCACATGTATAATGGTGAAATAATTGTAATTGAATTATACAAGATTCATATACATTAATATGATATAATATATTATCTTTTAACATTGATTTGTTAATAATATCTTATTATTATCATCATTTTGGTTGTCAAATGATTAGTTTTCTTTTTTATTCATTGTTATGTGAGCCACATTTTTAAGGTATGGGATGTATCATATTCATTTATAGAATGATATCATTTCACTAAAAATTATTTTTATTCATCAAATGAAATTTATTCTTGAATGGATACGATGGGGAATGAATCTCATCACTTTCATGGAGAGGGTAATTCGTACGCATGGACGAGCGACAATATCATTCTTTTGATTTGAAAATAATGTATAATTTATTGTTATATCGTGTATACATAATCATTATCATGTTATATTTATTATTTACATGAAATACACACCATTATAATACACATCCAAATAATAAGGTATTGAATAACAATTACACCACAACATGGAGACAGTAAGTTATACGTACGGACGTATGATGACATGTAATTCAAAGGATAGAAGGAATAATGAATATTTTTGTACCATATTTCTCATAACATCACAGTATATAAAATACACTGGAGTTATTATTTTAGAATTAAAATAAAAAAGAAAGAATAAGTGGAAGAATAAATGAACATGAAAGAGGGTGGTGAAATTATTACCTCTTCTTCGGGTTCTTCATTTTGATTTTATAAAAAGGGCTTCATAAGATGGTTTTATGGCCAAAGGAGGGCCTCTAGGTTTAATTTAGGGATGTTTGGAAAATATTTCGGTAGGGGTTGGCTTAAAAAAGGCTTTGAGGGTATGAATTAGAGAGAAGGGGGAGTGCCCTTTTATAAGAGGGGTGAGGGGCACTTTAGGAAAATCTAGAAATATTATTTCATAATAAAATTATATTCGGTATCTAATGACTCCAATGTAAATTATTTTGTTTATATGGTGGGTATAGGTTTAAAAAAACTCTCCCAATTGGTTTTAAATAGGTTTGGGTCACTTTATTAAGCATATATTTTAATTTTAACTCTTAGTTAATTAGTTTGACATTTTCCATGTCACATTGTATTTTTATATTATATGTATAATAAACTTACAATAAAATTCCAAGAGGCCCCCATGTGGTCCACTAATTACACAACTATCATTATATAATTTCTTTGCTAATCCTTACATTTTTAGGAATATAATATCAATTAATAATATAATATTTGTTTCAAAAACTCCTTTATTTCAATTTTGACACCATTTAATAATTGATTTTTGTTAAAGTCTTAAAAACATTATTAATTAGATCCAAATTCATTAAAGCAATCATATCATGTCATATTAACCAATAATATTTTTGTATTTCATCAAAACATTCTAATTTTATTTATATTAACCATTATAATACTAATTATTTTATTCTTTCAGTAATAATGAAAACACAACATCATTATTGTATAATAAATAAATTTAATTATATAATGTCAAATAATTATAAATAAAATACGATTATGTAGGAAATATTTTTGGCTTTCTAATTAATATTTATAGTCAAAAATATAACATACATAACCCTATGTAAAAATTGTTTTTCTAAAAGATATATGCTTATGTCATTTTTGTATTTACTTTAACTTAATTAATATAAAGTCTCCCTATCACTTACAAGTGGCTCCATGGGGTCCAAAAATTTACCCAAAGATGGAAATGGTAGGAAATGTATCAACAAATAGGGGTAGGATGAGTTTTAGGGTAAATTAATATTATTATAATATTATTTTTTACCCTTATTTACCAGATTTACCCTTATTTACCAGATTTACCCTTTAACCATGTTAAATAATATATTTACCGAAGTAATTATTCAAAATGTCTAAAAATAAGAGTTACCAATTTACAAAACTTGGACATCCTGATTCCAAATATGGAATCCATTTTTCCAAATTCAAAACATAGATGTTTCTGAAATTATTTTAATATTAATTCCCGTTGTCAAAACAAAAAGCGTGTTTTTAAGAAATAATAACTGTCAAAAGATTGACATTTGTTTGTGTGCATTTTAAATGTGAAATTATTTAAAAATACCAATATTGGATTAAATAATAAAAATATATTCTAAATATACTTTAGAACAACTCATATTCATAATTTATCACTATTAATTATTTCGATTACAAAAGATATTTTTAATTAAAATTTAGAAATTTTCACTATTCATCAAAATATGAAAGTTATCAGAAGGGTAACAAAAATTCACCCTCATATAATTTCTATATTAAAAATCGAAAAATTAAGTCAATTTATAATGATAAAATTTATAAAATTTCAAAAAGTGGGTATTACTATTCATAACGTCTAGTTTGATTGGTTGTGGTGTGTGTTAGAACTTGAAGCTCCGTACACCAGATGCTACTATATTATTGAAAAAGAAGCATAGCATGGAAGCTTGGGGTGTTACATCTGTGATGCTTCATGCATTTATAATGGTGTTTTAGTGATTCGGGAGGATAGATTCCTTGAATATGGGTCTCACCAACTGATACCTATTGAGAAGAATTACCAAACACATGACCATGATCTTGTAGTAGTGTTTCACGTCTTCTGTTTTTTGAGACACTATATAAAAAGAGTGACATTTTTTATATACTCAGACAAAAATATCCTCAATTATATCAATAAAAAATTTCATGATATTATATATTTGTCGAATACATTCATTATTTTAACATTTAACTAGCCTACATGCCCATAATATGAAATGTGATAGTGGATGTGTTGATCTGTAAAACTCATGAACATGAAATTTATTAATCCAGTGATGAATAGAAATTTACAAAAAAAAAATTTGAGATTCATCTAGTGTTTCATGTGTCACATGAATATTTTTCTTGTATCCTTAGTAGTTAACTCCTACAAATTTTATTGGCTAAGGTGAAGGCTGTTTTCAGACCCTGATGGGTTGGTCCTATCAAAATGTAATTTATTTGAGGACCCACCACTAGATTAGTATGTTTATGGATATTAAATTTTATGTGTACATGGGAATATCAGGGTTTATATAGTCATATGATAGGATCAGATTCCCAACTCACATTCTTCTCAATTGGAAGTGCACCTAGGTATCTCTAAAATGTATTGTGATATGCATCCTGAAATCATCCATGATTCACTACTTTTCTGTTACCATGTCATCCCATCACAGAATTTTTTCCTAAGGATGTAAAATTGGATTTTAGTTATCATTTTGATGATTATCCAATTTTTATCATTGATTGATGATTTAAGGATCTATAATGCTGGTTTTTTTCCTTTAGTGTGGGTGCTATGGGAGAATGTTCGTGTACAAGATGATAAATGGGAGCATGATGCTGATGTATGTGCTCAGTGTGTGATGTTTTTCACAATGTGTTCTAAAACCCATAGAAAGGTAACACATGGATGTGTTCTTTTAAGGTTTTATGACTCTATGAATGTAGTTTTTTAGTGAGGAACACATCCTTTTGTCTTTGGATTAAACCCTTTTTTGATATCACATAGTGTCATAGGTTTGAAATCCATTCCCATAGATCAGTTGGTATGTTTATGAAAGAACAATGTAGGGGGTTGAAGGATGGATATAGGTCAAGTACATAATATTTATTTGGAAAACATGGAATGTGTCCAATAAACAATGTACACTAGACTAAGATGAACAATTAATGAGGTGTAATGTTTTATCCATAATGAGGAAAACTCAAAGCATTACATGTCATGTAATGTATAGAAGCCATGTAAATGCCTCGGGTTGTTTTTTTAATGGAGGAAATGCCTCTTTGTTTTCTTGGAGAAATGCACACCCCCTCATTTTCCCCTTTCACACATGAGCACCAACAATGATGATCCCACTTTAGCCTAAACATAAGATTTGATATTGTTTCTGAATATTATCTCAAAAACATGATTTGTTATTCTAATTTGATCCCTCTCAATAAGTGCTTAAATCCTTTGGATTCATTCATCATTATTCGTCATATCGATGAGGTTATTTTGATGTAGGTTCATATGACTAATTTTCAGGGAATTCATCGATTCTTCAAATTTATTCTTATCTAATAAAAAGTAAGGATCAATAATGGATGAGACATATACTATAGTAATAAGGTAGGTAGTCTATGAATAATACTTAAAATTATCACTTTTTTTAAACTATCATCATTTTGAACAAACCTACCTCAGCTAGAGTTTCCCCAAAAATTCATCACATTTCATTTAAATTCCATGCATGATAATATAGGCCAAAATGACACCTCTTGACATCATTGGTCCTTGAGAACTAAATGCAGACCACCCAATACTGGTGTGTTCATTATTCATGCATTGGTGACCCATGATGGGTTTATCTGTTGCAAAGTTAAGCTACACCAAACATGAACACTGATAAGTTATATTTTCTTCATAATTAATTAATCTTGAAATTTTTGTTATTGAATGTTCATTTTTATAGATATCACATGGCTTAGTGAAATAATAATTGTATTGAATATAGTTTAATTACCTCAATACCCATTACTATGTTAAATGAAAGGTATTGGAATGAACTTATTAAATGATTATAAATTGAATTAATAATTAGTTTCATGTACCTAATTCACAATTTCATGTTAATAATGGGTAATTTAATGATCATACTAAATTATTAAATTGGTTGATTATTACATATCATGTGATTACATATGTAAGAAAATTAAATGAGTATTAAGGCCCCTACCAACTTTGAGGCTTCTCATATTTATAGGATTGGTCATACATGTGCTAGCATTGGAATCATAATGAAATGCCTTCTACACTCAACGGACAAAGTTCCAATTCATTGAGGAAATTTCCACTTTATATACCCATAATGGAATCAGGTATCTGTCTTATTATGTGAATGCCTCATCATTGTACCAAAGAATCACTTGAAATTTATTTTCCTTATTTTATAATGCAATGGATACACTTTTTGGATTTACATTGATGTCTTTCGATACGAGATGACATAAATTCACCTCACTGGTCCTAGTAATTAATAGCTTGGGATTACTATTGAAAAGGTCCATATATTAAGTTAGACACTTTTATAGTGGAATTCCTTGGTCTGTCCCCATCGATTACACTCAAATAATTATTTATATAGTACATGAGTTAATACTATGAGTTGGTCGGCCCCTAAGGTCAAGAAAGCCTTGGATTCACCTTGGATCCCCAATTATTATTATTATTGTCTTCTTTAGTGTTTCTGGCAATATTACACATTCCAACGATAGAGACTGAATATTAAATTAATTAAATAAATGTGTTCTTGCTCAGACACAAGCTATGGTTGAACTAGAATGAGTTGTTTGTTATACTTCCTTAATTTGAATTTACATGCACAATATTTTAATTTATATAAATAGATTAGATTTGTATAGATGATATTGGTCGTGGAATGCTAAGAATTATGTCACGCCCTATTCAGGCCGTCGTTGGTACCCATGAATATTATATGATATCAGGTATGGACAAGGTGAAGCATCCCTCTTTGGACAACTGACTTACATGCTTTATTTAGAAAGGGATATTGGTAGAATATGACTGATCCAGAGCTCATGATTGTTGGATCGTTTTCCCCATTTTGTTTCTTTTGTATGACATGTATTTCAATGACTTACAACTTCAATTTATGCATGTTTTCTCTATTTATAGAGACATTACTTCATAATTTTTTATATGATAGTTTACTACAGTTTGAGTTTTCTATTTTTTACATTGATAATTATGTTTACATTCACTACTAGTATTATTAATTATATTGCTAATTCTTTTGTTTATACATCATTATCATTGTTGTGATACACTCTAACATTAGGTCATAGTCTCCACACGAACACACCCTAGGCCCTCATTGTTCATCGGCAGCCTTTGGCATACAGGGAGGCACACTGGAGGCCTAATGGCCAACTAAATTTGTCTAATCATGAGTGAGCTAGGTCCAAGATTTCACATTAATGTTGTAGGGATCCACCACACCTAAATCAACATCACCTCAATCCAATAAAAAATGTTCTCAAAATGACTAGATGTGTATTGTTTTACTTTATAATTAACATTTTTGGTCAAAACACACATCACATACCCAAAACGAATAAAACACATTCATATTAGTTTTATAAATTAGTTAAATGATATATATATAAATATTTATTTATTTAAATCATCCTCTCCTAAACCCTATACATAGTGTGTCTTGTATGACTCAAATTTATTATTTTAATTTTAATATTGATGTTTTATTTTAAAAAAACAATACATACTCTCAACTGGTGAAAGGCATTTAGATTGATGAGATACAATATAAAAAATATATAATTAATTTTTTACATATATGAATCAACAACACCTTAATCTGATACATGTTGTTCCCAATATGACTTGACGTGTATGATGTTTTTTTAATATACACTTTAGTTCAAAAGATACACCACATATTGAAAAAAATGAAACAAATTTAGATTATTTTGATAATTCAGAACAATGATACATAACACATTTTTGACCTATAATAGTCAACCAAACTGGGATCTAATACATGGTGTGCCCTGTATGACTCCAAGTTTATTTTTTAGTTTAAAATTAACATTTCAGTTCAAAACACACATGGAATTTTTAAAACCAAGGAGAATCATTCAATTAATTTTTATTATAAATTAAAATAATCCATAAGTAATTTATGACATGTAGTAATCAATCGAAAAATAATTTGACACATGATGTGGATGTTATGACAAGAAATGTGTGTTTTCATTATAGAAGTTCTATTTAAGTTTAAATGTTGTTTCCCAGATCCAAAACCAAGAATTCAAGATCATATTATTTTTAAAAATTGGGAAAACACATCATAATTAATTTTTGATGTGTAATAATCAACCAAAAATTAATCTAAAACATGATGTGTTTAGTAGGACTCAAATACTATATTTTCAATATAAAATTTTCATTTTGGTTTAAAATGTATCACATATGAAAACACCAAAAAAAGTTCTGTGATTTGTTTTAAATATTAGGTAAATGATCCACAATTCATTTATGATGTGTTGGAATTGACCATACATCAATATGATAGAGTATCTGGTAGATATCACACGAAGTGTGTGTTTTCAATATAAAAGTACCATTTTTGTTTAAAACACGTGTCACATATCCAAAATTGGGAAAATGAGAATGTATTATTTTCAAAATCAAGGAAAATGATCCAAAAATAATTAGTGACTTGTAATAATTTACCGCACATAAATTTGGCACATGATGTGGTTGGTATGAATAGAATTACCATTTTCAAAACTAATGATTCATATTATTTTAAAATATCCATCACATTTCCAAAACTAAAAAAATGTGCTCTAAATGTCTTCGTAATTTAGGAGAGAGATCCAAAATTTATTCATGAAATGTAGAAAAAAACTATATTTCCATATGATACATGATCTGGTTGGTATGCCTCAATGGGATTGTTTTAAATATAAATTTATCATTATATTTAAAAACATGTAAAACATATCCAAAACCAAAAAAAGATCATAATTTTTAATTAATTTTTTATAACAACCATAACTCATTTTTTATGTGTAGTAATTGATTGTACATCAAATCTGTAGACAATGTGGTAGGAATGCATAAAATATCTTGTTTTAAATATAGAAGTTTCATTATATTTTAAAATGCACATCGCATAGCCAAAAAAGAGAAACAAGAATCGAGTATTTTCACACATTAGGAAAATGATCCGTAATTCATTTTTTTTGTATAGTAACTGAACATAAATCAATCTGACAGACGTTGTGGGAGGTACAAATCTATGTGCATGTCGTTAATACGGACTTGTAATTTTAGTTCAAATTTCATATTACATATCTAAAATGATGAAAATGTGATCACATTTTTTAAAAATTTAGTAAAATGTTCCATAATTCATTTATGAAATGTTGGAATAAAATTCACATCAATCTAACACACTGTGTGGTCGGTAAGAATTGATGTACGTGTTTTCTATATAAATGTTTCATTTAAGATTAAAGTGTTCCTAATATATCCAAAATTGATAAAATTAAATCATAATATTTTAAACATTTTTGAATAGGATCCATATTTCATTTTGGACGTGTAGAAATTGACCACACTTCAAAATGTTACATGATGTGGTCGGTATGACATGAAGTGTGTGTTTTCTGTATAAAAGATTCATTTTAGTTTTTAACATGTATCGCATAACCAAAAATATTCAAATGAGCTTATTTTTCTTTAAATATTATGTAACAAATCTATAGATCCATTATAATATGTAGGAATTGACCATACATCAATATAAAAGATAATATGGAATTTATGACTCAATGTGCATGTTTTAATTATGGAAGTGATATATTAGTTTAAAATTAGTATCAAATAGTCAAAGCTGTTAAAACGAACATAGATTGTATTAAATTTTTTAAAAAATGATCCATTATTCATTTTTTATGAGTAGGAATTGACAATACAAAAATCCATCAGAAAATGTGATAGTTATGAATCGAAGTGAACATTTTCAAAATTAAAGTATCATTTTATTTTAATTTTCATGTCACATATCTAAAATAGTGAAATTGGCTCTTAATGTTTTTAAAATTTAATAAAGTTATCCATAATTCATTTTTTATGTGTTTGAAATGACCGAATATCAATCCAACACACAATGTGGTCTATACAACTCGATGTGTGTGTTTTCAATATAAAGGTATCATTTTTGTTTAAAATGAGCGTCAAATAACAGAAACGAAGTCATTAGATCATATTTTTAAAAAAAATTATGAAAACTATTCATAATTTATATTTTATGTTTATGAATAAACATCATGTCAATCGGATACATGACATGGTCTGTATGAATAGAAGCGATTGTTTTCAATATAAAACAATCATTTTAGTTTAAAATGCATATCCCGCAACCAGAATCAAGAAAAAAAGACTATATGGTTCTAAATATTAGTAAAATGATCCATAATTCATTTTTATGTAATGTAATTTGTTGTACATCTGTACGATAGATGATGTATCAAGTACGACTTGATGTTTCTATTATAAATATTGCAGTTCAATTTTAGTTTAAAAGGAGCATCACATTTTCAAAAGAAATAAATGATCTTGGATTGTGATAAAACATTATAAAAATGATACATAATTTATTTTTCATATGTAGGATCTAAATGCACATCACGATGACACACGCTGTGGTTGGTATGACTCGAATTTCATGTTTTGAATATAAATGATTCATTTTAGTTTAAAATAATCATCACATATCCAAAACCAATTAAACATACTCGGATGGATTTAAAATTTTTGTACAATGATCCATTAAATATTTTTCATGTGTAGGAATCGTCTGCACATCAATCTAACACATGATGTGATTGGTATGACTCGAAGTGCATTTTGTCAATATAAAATTGTCATTTTAGTTTAAAACAGGTATCACATAGCCAAACCCAAGATAATGAGCTCAAATTCCTTCTAATATTTAGTAAAATGTTCCATAATTCATTTTTGATGTGTATGAGTTGACTATACATCAATCTGATGCACGATTATATAATAATATAATTCATATATTTAATAATTACCAATATAATTTATCATATGTAGATTATAAAACATTAAAATTAAATTTTGTTTATTTTTTATTTAATGTTACTAAAATAAATATTTCAATTATTATTGGGATAATATTTTATATAGAGGTTGATCGGTGGGAAAAGCATTCTAGTTTTGATTTTTTATATGGGTTGTAATTTGTTTTTGATTAATTATAAATATAACATCAATGTAAATATGTTATATCTAAAATTTGAATTGAAATGACAATGCAGAGTTATGTTTTTATTCCAATATAGTATTTTATGTATTTGTTTTCTTTTTTTAGGAAATCTATTTGGGTTTATTTTTATATGGATGATGCATGGATTTTGTAGGGTTGCAGCTATGTAGTTGTAGATATGGCCTTTATTATATTTAAAAAGGAATCACTGAGAAATTTATTATTTATGAGCACTAATATAAAGTGTTTATAGGGGATCCCTCTATGAGTGCTTTTTATTAGAATCGATAATGGCCTCAGGATTTTAATAGTGTTTTGGTAGTTAGCGCTTTTTTTTAATTGAAAAATCTCTTTTATATTGTTGCTAAAATCATTAGTTGTAGTTTTGTTTCCAGTTATTATAGAACTGTTGCATGGTCATTATCCAACATGTTGGGAGTGCATGCAGAGTCATAATCATATTCAAAAAAGAACGATATGAAACTATTACCTCGGAATAAGTTCATTGAGAGCCTACATTGAGGGTAGGAGGAGCTTCGTCGACACCAATTGTAGATGGAGGTGCAGCATGAGAAGATGATGAAATACATGTGACAACTCGTCTAGGGTATAGTGATGGAGTTTCGTCAACATGATTCTCAAGGCAATCCACCATCTCCACATTGATTAATATAATTTGTTGAAAAACATTATATTATGAATTTTTATGAATATTTTCTGTCTAATATGCATATTAATTTTTGTATAATGATTTACATATTCTATTTTCTTTTGAAATCTATTTTAATTTTTAAAACAAAATAAAAAATTATATATATATTTTTTGTTTTTTACGCATTTGTGATCAAATGAATTATTCATCACTAGTATTATAATGAAAAATATATTCCACCACAAATAATATCTTTCAACAAAAAACGTATTCCATTATAAATATTAACTCTTCTATATAAATTTGAAATTATTTTTAATATTAATAAGTAAATAAATTAAAATAAAGAAAAATTACAAATTAAGAATAATTATTAATATTTACAATGATAATAATAATTAGTATTAAATACCAATTATTAATAGAAATTAAAAATTCATATTTATTTATAACTAATTATTAGTAAATATTATTAGCTCTATATTAATAAAATACATTACAATTACAGTTGATTATTAACAATAATTAATTAATAATTACAATTGATTAATTGATAATTTAATTACGAAGTATTTCGTAAATATGGAATATTATTTTTATGAAATTATTAATTAGAAAAGAATAATAACGTAATATATCAAAACGAAATTATTCAATAATAATCCCATCCAGGGGGATGGCATGATCTATATGCACACCCATGCAAAGCTCAAACTAATTACCTATCGTGAATAACTGTTGTAATTTTTTCCATTCTAATATATATTTATATATATTTATTATTTAAAATTTAAATTATTTGTGCAATTTTAAATTATATAATTAATATGTATTAAATATCATTAATAAATATTCATTTTTAAAAAATTTAATAATCTGTAAAATTATAATTGTTACTCATTTTTCGAATTTATTCATTATTAATATTATTTATTTCATTATTGATCAATTTAACATATATCAATGTTTAAATATATATATATATATATATATTTATAAAGAATAATTTCTCACACACATTTATGTAATTAATATAATCTTATATAGAAACACACACACATAATATTTAGTTTAATTAATAAAATTTAAATATCCATTTAGAATTAAATTTAGTAACATTATATATTAAATATATTATGTTTTTAATTGGTAAATTCAATTTATTCATTTTAATACTATTTTATTTTATATTATTTAATATTTTTTATTTTTTATTTATTTTTATTTTTATTGTATTTTAATAATATTGTAATATTTATTATTACATATTTGTTTACTGTGTTCTAATATTTCCAATATCTATTCATCTTCATTTAAATATATATTGATCATTAATTTATGTTATAATTTATATAATTAATAAAACATATACAATTGTATAATATTTTTAAAGTCTATTCATTTTTAATTAATCAATTTCAATAATTTTTTACATTCGTGTGTTTATGATTATATATTCATTTTGTATTATTATTTAATAAAGTGGGTGGTTTGTGTGTTATCCCATGTGGGCTATGACCAGTCTTTCCGGCATCTGTGGGTTCGGTTTCTATTTGTTTGATGTTATTGTACACCCAAACACTTAATATAAACATTTACATCATTATACAAATATATTTATAATAATAATAATAATAATATATAATTTTAATTATGTTTATAAATACATATCTATATTTCATTAATGTACATATTCCTAATAATATTAATATTTATTTACAAATATATATTAACAATTATATAAATATAATTATAATTATACAAATATTTAATTCTAATTATGTTATTATATATTTATTTATAGTTATATATATATAATTTCTAAAAATATTAATTATATTATTAAATATTATTTATATAGGCCTTTTTTGTTGATATAATATAAATCAATGATCAAATATATCTTTATCATCGCAAGTATTCTAGTGCTGATAAATATATGTCTTAATCAGCTCTTTCATAGTGATGATAAAGATAGGTTACATCAGCCCTTATTATTTTATCACTCCTAAAGACCCTATTTATCAATTATTTTTTAAATGTGATAAAAAACCCATATCGATCTTAAACATTTACCCCTATCCAATCCCAGTTATCTTCCACCATTCAAGTTCTCACATAAGTCTAACATTTTCATTGCTCCCCCTAGGCCTTCTCTAATGAATCAATCCTCAAAAAACATAATGTATGTTATTATTTATCCTCCTCTCTTTTTTATTACAATTTTCATGTAGTCCTCGATGCACATTAACTCCCTCATTCATACTTTGCATTACTGTTCATCGCCACCTACGAAAACCATTTCTTACAAGTTTTTTGGTAGGGATGATTTTGGGGGAAATGATATGATTTGGAGGGATGGAAATATAATTCCCAAATTCCTAAATAGTACTCACAATGAACCATAGAAAGGATCATGTGGAGAATGAGTTTCATATTCATGAATCAGAATATTGATAACGAAACTAGAAGTGGTGAAAAAGATGGATAGAATAATGATTCTGATTTTTAGTAATCATAGGAAAATCATTCAGAATATAAAATGTGTCAGATAAATGAAAAGGGAGGAAATGGATATCACCACTAATTCAGATCTAGAATCACCCCAAAATCATAAAGATTCATGTGAAAACAAATCGTCGGTATGAAATGTTTTTTTATTAATATTTGTTAATTAATGATTATATAATATATATGGTTGTCAATAATAATAAACAATAATTGTTTTTTCTATATTTTATTTTATTTATAAATGATGATTTACTATTTAAATAGAAACATTTTATATGAATAATTTTAATTTTTTTAGATATATATTATTAACACATGCATCAATTGAAATGTTTTAAAATTAATTTATGATTATTATTTTATATAAATGTAGAATATAATTAAATTAGAATAAATAAATATATTGATTACATAATTGAATTAAATTAATATATGGAATCAAGTATTTTAATATATTATTTTTAAAAATAAAATAAATTTTGTATTAATTTATTTTTTATTTTGTATTAATTATCTAAATTTGGAGACATGAAAACATAACAATGAATTAAGAATGAAATTATTATTATTTATTTTTTTCTAAAAAAAGGTAATACCGAAGTATATTTTTTAGTAACGGTTATTTGTCTCCTTTAACTCAAAATTATATATTTTTATTTTCTTTTAAAAACTACAACCAAACATTATGGAAAGTAAATATAATCATTTATTTTTGTTTACTAGTTATCTAACCAATTATTTTTTCATCTTCATGTATTATTTCATATACACAATGATAAACACAGATTTTCGCCTTTGCATGAAATAGTGTGTGTTATTCTATTCTTCTAGGTCCATGGATTTCTTCTTGTTCGTTTTATACAATCTATTTCCCATGGATTCTCCTTCTTCTCCCTGAAGAAAATAGTTTTGTTTTTTCATTAATTTTCAAGGTCTTACTCTTCTTCCTATACTTATATCCTTCATGAAAAAATAAATATATTAAACATATTATTTCCATGAAAATTAGTTGGGGGAAATTTTTTAATTATATAGGAATAAGTTTTTTATATATTGGTAAATAGGGGGTGCCACTTCATTTGGCATTGTCCAGAAAAGGGGTGACCACTTCATGTCAATGGTCAAATGTACCATATTATTTCAATTTCATTCATATTTTTCTTTTCATGTTACCTTGGTTTAAATTGATAACCTATATGGAATCATCACCAATTACATTAAATCATTGGGTTCCCCTTTTTTGAATTCATTATAACATAATCCATTGATTATGAATATCATTTTTTTATTTACTTATTTTTTTTATAAATTTAGTATTTTATAATCCTAATTCGATGAATATGAATTGAAAATTAATTGAATCTAATCGTAAGACAAAAGTGTATAATGATGGACTTAAATAGGTCACTACATTTGTAATGGATCACGAAACCGACTGTTCTCAAATACTTTTTTACTGTTTATGTTGTTATTATTTATGATAAATTAGTTTGAAATAGTTGGATGATTTTTTTTTTGTAGAATAGATCAATTCTATAAATTTGGTATTAAACATGAGGATATATTTAATGTACACACTGATTTGGATGATACTGTGTTTTATCCATCATTTGGTATGAATAGTAGTATAAATGATGATGTACATATTATTGAAGAAATGATAATGAAAATTGACGATCACCTTCATGATTGTAGAAAGATGTTTGAGAAGATAAATAAATGTTCCTAAGAGAATATATTATTATAGTTTTACTAAATATACCCCATTGTTATCTTTATTGATGTTATAAACCATATAATCTAGTAGCGGATGGAGTGACATCAATTTTAAAGAACTACTTATTAACTTGAATGATATGATACTAGAGGAATATAAACTTATATATCAATCATATTATTCTAGAATAATTCTATGTTCAATGGTTATAATATCTATAAAAATACATTCATATCCGAATGATTTAAAATTATTTCTCAATGAAAATTAATTAGTCCGAGAATTCCCTAACTGTGGCATGAATCAATACATGGATGATGAATTATGTCTGTAAAAATATGTATAGTAATTTTTTATCATTAGGTAATTTAGGAAAATATATCGATTTTATGATACTATGAGACAATTGACATGACATATAGAAACAAGAATTAAATATGGGAAACTACATCTTCTATTAGACTATCCTTGGTGAAAAAACATTGATTATGTGTTTCCTAATTTTGGAGATATTCAGATTAAATTACATCTTGTGTCCCATACATATGGGATAAATGCTTTTTGTGTAAAAAGTAATACACATTGTATATATCTAACTATGGTTTTCAATTTTATATTTCATCTATGGTAATTCATGAGGGAAAAATAAATTATGTTGTCTCTTCTTATATCTATACCAAAAAAACCCAATAATGATATTAATGTATATTTGGATCTATTGATTAGATATCTAAAATTATTGTGTATATAGGTCTGACATTGTATGATTAACACAGTAGTGTAGAATTCACATTAATAGTCATGTTTTATGGGACAATGAATGACTTTACTACTTATATAATTTTTCTAGGCTATAGAATTAAGGGAATATTGGGGTATCCAGTTTTTTAATAATGGGTAAACATAGTTCATTTTAAACATTCCTCAAAGAATGTGGTTTTAAGACATCATAAATATTTTCTTCTTCTACATAAATACTGACCATGGATGACATTATTTTATGGAAATACATAACAAGGTACAACATCGTCTCCATTAAAGGATGATCAACAATTTAAGAATGTAAAATACATTTAAAGTGTAATTGGTAAAAAAATTTCAAAAAACATTACAAAATCAAGATGAAAAAATGATCAATATTATTTGTATTATGATACTAGAAATGTTTTTCTCTCACAAATTTTCATTATTTCATTTATGAAAAAACATTTCACTGAAACTCTTAATCCTCCATTACTAAATCATCCAAAAAAGATGACATCAATGCTAGGATAGAAATGAGTAAAATAGGAATAAGGGAAGAGTTGGCACTATTGAACGGTAAAATATGGTCTTTTCATCCTTAAGAAGCGTAAAATCATTCAATAAAAGAAAATTTTCTATTGTTAAAATTACATGATTATGTAAATGTTTCATTTGTGTATTCATCATATGTTAAAAATGTTTTCACAGTGACTAATATGAAGATAAATTTTCTAAAGTCACACGACTATCATGTTTTAATACTATATTTTATTACCACCTCATTAAGTTGAATTATTCATAAAAATTTATGACCTATATTTACCATACTATATTTCTGTTTCAAAACCATATGCGGTAAATTTATATATCTGACGATGTTTCTAATCATGAATAAGATGATTGCATTCATATTATTTGAATTAGATATGTTCTTTCCAACATTATTTTTTTTGATATAATGGACCATCGGATTTTTCAACGAGTTATAGAGGTCAAACTATATGTTCTCCTACATTATATTTGGATATACACTCTTGAACGATAAATTTTTAAATTTTGTTTTAAGAATCAAGGTTGGTCATAATGTTGAATTTTAGATTTATATATTGTTGATGAATTTATTGAATTATATGCATATCACCTATAAAATTCATATAGATTTGGTCTCCCAAAATATCATCATAGTAGATTCCATAAGGGGAAATTTATTTCTAACAGATATGTTCATATAATTACCATTACAGATCTAGAGCAAGATCACCTTTACATTTTACATAATTGTGCATAGGTTTCTCCTTACTTTGACTCCCACAAAGTAATTCATAGACATTTTAATCCATAATGGGTTGAAGTATGGTTATCAAAGACACAAAATAAATAGTTTATAGGATGGTTATGCGATCATATTTAATACTATTTATTTGAAAATTCAAATTCAATTGTTGAATGGCATCGATGGCTAACAAGGGGGCATATGAAAACATCAAATCTTACCATGATTTTTAATTAATTATTATATGTTCTATAAAATGTTACAATATGGAAGTAGTATGATGAAAATTAGTTGATTTATGATTTTGGAAATAGTTATTCAAGTATCTAGTTCTAATGATAGAAATCAATTTTATGTGAATATGTCATATTTTAACATTATCAAAAAAATATAAGAGCTTCATTACAGAATATTTCAAGTGCCTATTTACCATTGAAAAATTGGTTGACACTATGAGTACAGTGAAATGTGATGATTCAGTATTTGTGATGGTGAATTTAAATGTGTATGGGTATAAGGGTCGACCTTTCATAATGTAATCAAAATCAGGTCAAGAATTCTATGTCTCATACTAAAAAACACGAATTGGTCAATTGTTCTATTGGAATGTTAAATAAATATATAGTCAAATGAAAATTATATTATGGATGATACTTTATTTAGTAGATCATATTCATTTCATAGCAGCCCCAATGTATCCAACACAGTATACATTATAGGAGACCGCAAATATGGGATTTAGATAATCGATAGAGAATCGAAGCCCCTTAAGACATTAAAGAAAAGAGAGAGAGAGTTCAACAAAAAGATTAAAGTGTTTTTTAATATATTTTTCATTTAATCATAATAATATGTGTTATATACTTCCTTTATGTATTATAAATTAAATGTTTTAAAAATCATATAGACAATGACTTCTGCACATGATGATGTCACCAATCCTAAGGAATATCAAAATGTTTAAGTTTAAACTGTTGAATTATAATGGGATCAAAAACAAGTTGATGAAAAAAAAAGAACTATATAATTCCACTATTGTATATAAAATTATCAAATAATGGATAAATAGTATAAAATTTTGGGTTATTCGTAATCAATGTGACATACTTTTTGACCCTTACATTTCAATTTTCAGTAGATATGTTATGGTCACAATGATGAAGAATGTTCCAATCGATATAGATATGTGGGACCATGTCTGTCATGTGTTGAAGGAAAAACATTGGAAATATATTATGGTAATGTTACGATATACATTATCTGTATTATCAAAAAATTATATAATGAAATGTTGAATTTTGTGCATTTTCCATTGTAGAGTATTTTTATTTTGGATGATTTCCAAAAGAAATATATTTTAATGGCCAAAATAAAATATCAAAGTGGCTTCCGAACATAACATATAAAGCGTAATCTCACGGATGTGGATGTAAAAGTATATCCAAACCCATAAATTAGGTATGAAAACTACATAAAACATGATATATGATAATAATTCTCTAGTCATCGTGATGTGAAATTATTTCAGGTGAAATTTAGTCCAAATTATTGAATTTTAAATTATTTATTTTATCAACGTTGATTTAAAATAATTTTTTTGAAAAAAATAGAGTAATGAAAATAAAATTCTTTTATCAAAACCAATGTACCCCTATTTGAACGAAAGGATGTGGTATGATTCACATGGAATGAAAATATTATGTATTTGAAATATATAATAAATGTTATATGTGATATAAAACTATATATCATCCTTTTTTGAATTCATATTGATGAATAAAAATATGATGCCACTTTCATCCCACATCATGTGCTATGAAAGGAGTCTTGTGTAATTAAAGAGGGTAAAATAGTTAATGAAAAAACACAAGGAGTATAGGATGCAAGTATAGATATGTCATAACAGTAATTGAATTTTATTTATAATAGTATTTTATAAAATATACATTTATGTTTCTATTTTTTTATACATATTAGAAATAAGAATAAATATCGACTTTGACTAAAGAAAAACTACTTTTAGTGGGATTGATGAAACCAGAACAATATAACCACGTTAGAGGTGATGGTTTTGGTGTGTCACCGTAATCATGATTCATGAGGAAAATTATGCAATGAAATAAATATGAGATAATGGAAGGAATGTAGGTGAAGAAAGATGATTTAAAAGATATTTTTCATGGTCATGTTTCGTGTTACAGTATAAGTGAAAGGATCAAATAGAAACTATATTGGAACAGAGATGATTTGATGAAGTCCAAAATAACCCCCACTATCATTGAGGTAATCCATTCCCATAATCCACCTATATTTCCAATGTTCATCAAATTTTTCATTACTGTTTATCACAAATGTAAATCGAAAGACATTTGATAACTTAATTTTAATAAAATTACCTAGGGATATGATTTATGTGATTAATATCAATAAATACACACACACACATCACCTTATTATGGGGGGTTTGATGTATAATATCATATGATACATCCTACATAACAAGAAACTTCCAAAATATCACATGATTGTGGGGATTTATGTAGCTAATGGTTTGATCACTAGGCTTCCTATTCCACTTGATGGACTATATGTTACCGTAGTCGTTAATGTTGTTGGAACATTAATATAATGGATTTATAACCTTGTAATTGTACATTAGGTGTCCTTAAAAAATTAAAATGTAAAACATTTAATATTAGTTGAATAAAGTAATAAAATTAGGTATAGTATTATTCTTTAATAAAACATTAGTGAAATAGATTCTAAAATTATGAAAATTGGGTGAATTGACTACGAAAGCAAAAGGACATTTCAGTAGTACATTCTCCCTACCATTACCACTGTTGAAAATACTAACACATAAAGTTACTATGGAAACAACATTAAAATGTATAAATATGTCATACATTAAATATGAATAAGTAAAATTCTGTAATTCTATTATAGACATGGTAGATATAGAGATTAAATGAAATTAACATGTTTGAATTAATGGAAGTATCAATTGTAAATAAATTCATGAGGTAAATTAACATAATTTGTCAATCAAAAAAATTATCTACTATGTTCATTACAGTTAATAACTATTCATATTTTCGGCATGGGTATATATCACTTCTATGTAAAAGGAAAACATATGAATCAATATTTAGACTAATTAATCCTCGTTTAATTTCTACAAAAATCCATGGGAATTAGAATAAATTGAAAAGGGGAAAGATGAAATAAGTGAGTATTTGTGGAAGAAAATATCAAAAAACATACCCTTATTGATGACTATAATATAGGGCTAAAATATTAAATTTTACTCTTATAAAATATATTTCTATTTTAATTCCTATCATTGTTTTTTTCTTGGAAGCGCATGATGTTGATCACAATCAATTTCGATACACGAAGTTTTTTATCTAATGAATGTATTTCCAGCAAAATTACCACACATGATTACTATTTTGAATTTGTAATACAATGTAATCAAAATTTTAAAGAGTAAAATTGAATTATATGTTTCATTTTTTGTTTGAATTAAATTTTTTTTGTGGTAGGTGATCTATAAATATATGTTAAATCATGGTATGAGGTCAGTGACAAAATATAATAAGCCTCTTGATTTATTCAATTGAAATATATTAAGGTATATGTAGAAATAGTTAACTACAAAAACATATTTCATAGCATTTTAGTTATTTTATTCAACGTTTATATATTTTAAGAAACAAAACAATGACAATGATTGTAAATATTGTGTTTGAAAATTAATAAGTTATATCATATGCCATCAAAAGACTAGAATTCCAGGAAACTTAATTTTTGAAGGTTATTAAATTTCATTAAAAATATTTGTTAATCAATTGTTTGTCAATATTATCCCACTAATACATATATTTTCATCAATTTAAATACTCAAAAGAATAAGTGACTTTGATTAGATATGAGTGGGTAGTGTACATGGTGTTATAATGTTTTCTGACATCAAATATATTAGATTACTTGTTATGTTTGTGATCTAGTATAAGTTATGACCATAAATATACATTTGGGATTTGAAGTTGTAGTATTGTAATAATTATGTATTATTTTTGACCTATTAATCAAGGAGAAGTATCATTGGAGGGTTATAGTATATGGATTCTGATAGAGCAACTAACATGTTCGAAGATGCTCATGCTCATGAGAGAATGGACTTCTAGGATACAACTAAAATTATATCAAAAGGGAAATGGATAAAGAATCTATTGATAAAATATTTAAATGTGACTTCCTACAATTTATTTGGTTAATTTTTTCAACATTTTATCTAATATTTTATTGTTAGTTTACATATCATTTTTTACATATACATGTTTAGTTTTTTCACAGATCATTTGGGAATTCATATTTTTATTTTAAATATCTACATAAATCCTTAAAAGATAGAACATATTCCATTTGGATGGAATATGAAACCGTATTTTACTAGAAACATGATGTGTATCACAATGACGCATCTATAAAATCTATTATAAAACTAATTTTCTTTAACTAATTTTTGAAGGAGTCTATTATGTTCAAAAATATTTTCTAATATACCAAGGGATTTCACTATAGTCGAAGGAAAATTATGCATTCCTAAAATATATTCCATGAAAATTGTCATCAATGGTGTAGGAAACAACCACCCCTCTATAATCTTCACCTCAATTTAGTATACAAAGTAATTGGTTTGACATTAAGTGTGTGCTTTTTGTATATAAAATACATTTATTTTCAAAACACACATCACATACATAAAATTTATAAAATTCATTTATATTGTTTTGATACTTTATGATAATGATCTATAACTCATTTGTGATGTGTAGGAATCAACCGCACAACAATTGAAATGTCCCACAATCTAGCACCCTCTCATGTGTCCAAAATGGATTGGTTATAAGAACACAAGAATGCCTCCCAGTATGCCGGAGGCTATTGGCTAGCACTAGTGTCTGATAAGTATAGTAGGGAGACTATAACCATTGGATTCAGAGTTAACAACACAATGAAAATAAATAATATAAATAAATTCATTCATATCATATTATAGAAATAATGTAAAAAAATACAATAAAATGAAAACCACCAATAATTCCTAAAGAATAATCTGATAAATAAATAACAAAAAAATAATTACATGATGGAATGTAACTAAATTTCATGATAGGATTAATACAAAATAAAATACTAGAGGACTAAAAACACCCAGTCCAGGAATCCCATGTCAGTCCCATGTCCAAAATCTTGCTCATCCAGCATGAAAACAATAAACAAAAAAGGTATTTTGTCCTTTTCCAATCCTACATTGAAATATAATTCTTAGGTACCAAACAACATCCCAAATATGGTGTTTGTATAACTCAATAGGTCAACAACACCATGTCTAAACTCAAAAAGTCAAATAATAAGTGCATGAAATAATGAACTAATCAATTATATTAATTAATTAATTAAATTAATTAATATCAAATCAACCATCTTTGGATCATTGTTGGAATATCTCTGAGCATGTGTTATGACCATGCCAACCATAAACATATAACCATGGAAAACAATAACCTACCTCATTGCCTTGCAAAAGTTTCTCTGAGAATGTATAATGAAAATTCTTACCATAACCTTACACCAAGTTAAAAATTAATCTTATAACCAAGGTATAAATTACACAAATTTGGGTCATTCCCAATATATAATAATTTCAACATTAAATCAGGGTTGACCCCAATATATTAAAATTTCGGCATGTATCAAGGAAAATCCTAATATATAAGAATTTTATAATGTCATGGGGTATATCCAAGTATTTAAGCGCTTCAACATGTCTTAATGAATATTCGGGTATATATGTATTACATCATGTCTCAGATAATAGCCCGATATATAATTATATCGCCTTGAAATCGGACCAATTCCCTATATAATAATTACAAGAATCAAACTAGTCCAACGCCCCATATAAGAATCATATCATATAAATCACAACACATCTTATAATAACAAGGGTATCGTAAAATCATGTAACCAAGATAAATGGTTAACTATCAAAAATACCTTTTATCATTCAATTACCCTATTAATTTATCATTTGTCCTTAAACAAATAACACACCAGTCATTTCAATAATCAATATAATCCAAGAATAATCAATATCACGAAAACACCATAATCCAATGTCATTCTAAACACACATTAATCCTTTAAAAAATTCCTTTTATATTTAAGGGTTCTCCCCCATAAGTAGTATCTATAAGCCTTGCTAAAAACCAAATAGATCTAAAGGGACTCCAAGGAATAATCTAATTAATCATTTAGTAAATTTGGGTGAACACTATGTTCGTGAAATTTTAATATTAAACATACTTGATAATTATCAAACCATAGGGTTATGGTTTAGACCCCTACCTTTAATTGACAATCAACCAATGCTTCTATTAAAAACCCCCAATGAAAAATACATTTCAGTGATCACAAGGGGGATCCAAGATCAAAATAAATAATTTTCAATACCAATAATAGACTTGGTCATGAGATTATACTACAACGACTAGAGAACAATGGGGTAGAATGAAAAAATCTAACCAAAACCACTTACCATGGATGAGATGCGAATGTGGGACATCTAGAATAATAAGAGGCACTCCAAAATCACTTGGATGCTACCCTAAGGTTGATTGGTGAAGTCTTAAGATGAGGTAAATAAAAAAATTATCCACACAACACCCATTAAAATTATGCTCATTAAATTTAATGTCATAAAAAATTGTTACATTCTGTGTAGTTCTTTGTAGAGGGATACATAGAAAATCCTGTCGCCTTGGATGAAAATTAAATTCACCTAAACATTACATGACATGTAAACCATTTATACAGAGTGTCAATGTACCATAGGAGGGTTTAATTTTATCTTCCCTTAATAACATATAAACCACCTTTTATGGATTCTCAACATAATAATAAACTATGTGAACACTTCACCCATGTATACCCAAACTCCACTTACTCAAATTAATATAAATCCCAAAACATTAATTCATTTTTACCAAAAAAGGATCTCTATGTGGTTCCTCACTTTTTTTCTCATGTTTCCATATGACCCAAGCCTGCATTTGTTCTAAAAAAATGATATCGAAGACAAAAACACTACCACTATGGTTTAATGGTGATGTAAAAATCAACTAAATTTTTTTAATAAAATTTCATAGAGAGATGTACTAGTAAAAAAATGATTGGATTTTATAGCCTCCCGACCATATAACATATAATCACTGATATTCTCACAATATCCTTGTGGGGTCTCTTCAAACAAGTATGGCCATTGTGCTCACATTTCATACTACCTCTCCTAGGTCTCCTCTTGAAATAACCCATGCTACAAGTACACTAGAGAAAACAATATTTTCCTCCCCTAATGATACCCCTCACTAAGGTCCACTACCAATATCAAATTCACCTCAAAGGACACATCAACACTAAGCTCAATATCATTTATGTTTATCATATGAAAAGGATCCGAATAATATATCTGAATATATAACAAGTGTATCATATCGTTTATTTCACTATATCACAATAGAAGGTATAAATGGTATTGCACTTGAACTACCCATTCCTCTATGTCAAACAGACCTAAAAACAAGGAACTAACATTCTATATTTCCCAATACAATGTTGTCCACATCCAGGAGACCCCCAATGAAATACATGATGACCAACAACATAATCTAGGGGTCATCTCTTATGGTCATTGCAGGATTCCTGTCTACTTTTTGAAGTCAGCAACCACTATCTGATCCCTTGAACCTATATAGACATCTCTTTCATGAGACTGGGTATAACAAGAGTTGACTTTCTTACGTTCAAAAAACAAATAGGTGAACGGAATGGCATTAGATACAAGCCCTCTAAAGGTGCATATAGATAGATTCAAAGAAGCTATTATTATAGGAAAACACTAGTACTTCCATATTATACTACATTGAATAACCAAAATCAAATACACATGCCCATAAAATATCCTCCAAAACAAAAAATATTCCTCATAGATTTACCATAAATTAGATTATGTTAGACCATACTCAAAAACCCTATGATCCTAGAGCTTTCTGAATACCATTCTAGAACTGTGGTGTAAAATGGGGATCTCTATCTAAAATGAATCTTTTCTGAACACCATGGAACCAAACAACTTCATGCAAGTAAACACTACCCATATCATCAACTATTTATACCTCCTATATAGGTATGAATTGGGACACCATCATTAGTCAATCCACAATCCCCAATATTACATCATTCTTATGGGATTTCCTGGATAATAAAATCATATAATCCATAGTGAAATCATCCCATATCTACTTATAAATGGATAAAGGCGGAAAAAACCCAGCTAGCCATTGTTTATCGGCTTTCACCTGCTAATAAGTAAAACAACCTACCACAAATCTTATCACCTCCTTCATCATTCATAACAACCGGTATTTTCTACGGAGATCATGATGCATATATTTCAAACCAGTATGTACCTCCCATCTAGTAGCATGAAACTCCATCATAATCACCTCACAAAAACCCATAGGTATCCATACTCATCCACAGAAAAAAGATGATTATCATTACCAATAGACTATCTCGATGGTGTCTCTTCACCATATAATTTATCCCTTGTGACTAATTCCATTGGATTAGATAACTATTTTATATTTATCTAGTCCAAAATTATGGGTAAAACATATATCAAATTCAGTGATACTAATCCCTGAGACTCTAGAACATCTAGGTGCATTTTGGAAATGATAGACATTATCCACCACTTGTCACATGATTCTCTTGCTTCCTATTCCTATGCATTTTGGTTCTATTAATTAGCAATGGAGTTTCCATTTCATGGTGTATAAGACATCTATGTTGAAATATTATTGATAATTTACCCACGTTCTTTGTTAATATAAGTCCCCATCCTTAAACCCTACTTAATGTTGAGTTACTTCAAGATTACACATTGAGGATCTTTTCAGGTTTAGAGTTTTAGAGAATTAGATCATAAAACTTGCATTACATTCCACATATAAACAAAGTGGTTACATAATGATAGTATTCTTCTTTCCCATCAATGGAAACATATTTAAAATAAAACATGGATTCTTTCTTGACACATCCTTGACACTATCATCCTATCATGTAACTTTCCCTTGACCTGTGAAAAACATTTCAAATAAACTTGGGATGAGCATAAAAAGCTCAGTAAGGGATATAAAAATATGGAAAGGAAACATGGGTACATATATACATAAGAATGAAATCAAAATTTACCCATAAAACATAAGCACTTTAACATACCTCATCAAATAATGAATAAATCATAGAAATCATAAGACATAAAGGTAACTTGAGGCATTCATAACATTCTTACTTAGGGAGTAACCCTCTGGGTTACGTTTGGAATACCCATCACAGTATATTCCCTAAATCTCTTCAGAGAAACCTTAATGTTTCACTCCTTCGCGTTACCCAATGCATTGGAAAGATATATCGGGCTCACCCACCCTTAGTCTATCATGGAACCACCCGTCTTCATAATAATTCCCAAGAACCTTAACATAATCGTATCACATAAAACATGCATAAATGAAACATAGCATTTCCACCTTTCAATAACAATATATAAATACAACACATTGATATAAAAACATTATGAAAACAATTTTCAATACCAAAATAAAAGAGGAGTAAAACATGGTATTTATTTTTCTTTTTTTTTAAAGGTATGGCTTGTAGAGAAAGCTGAAACTCAAATAATGGTCACGACGGTGGAGAAGTCTTTGTCGCCGCATACGTACGACAAAAACATTCCCTTTTGTCGTTTAGTAAACGATTCTTATAAAAAATATTCCTTTTGAATAAACGTAAAAGTCAAAGGTGCTTATACACCGTATAAAAGATGGTTGTATATAAAACAAAATATGCCTCAATGAAAGGAGATTGAGACGAAGTCCCATACCTCAGGTCCGACTTGACTCGGTCGTTCTTTAATCTCCTGAATAATAAACTTGAGTTAATTTCTACTTGTTTTAGAACCTTTTTCAAGTTCATTATTCCTTTTATATCACTTATTTCCATGTCATGAACACTATGTTATTATTTAAGTTAATAACGGTCGTTTTAACGATCATTGGTACTTGAGTCAAAAATAAGCCCTTTATAATTACAAGTTGTTCTTGTATCCATTATATCCAGAATGGTATTCATGATGTAGATATCATATATGTCATATATATCCAGTACATTCATGCATTTATAATATTACATAATCATTTAGAGGTAAGAAATGAAATGCACCGTTCATGGAGACGGTAAGCCATACGTACACATTAACGCTACTTTCATTTCTATTTCGTATTTTATAGAATGGAATCATAATGATATAAAGGTATATAATAATTCCAGTATAATATAATATATAATATCATAGTCCCATCCTTTATACGTCCCACATATGGTATTTAACGAATCAAATCACTTTGAGGGGCGGTAGTCCGCACTTCCTTAAATAAAGATATCGCGTTTACCCATAATGGAAACCATAAAGGTATGACCAAAATGAAAAGTACAGAATCTTAAGGAAAACATTAACATATTATATATCATATATAAATGTAGTGACATCTTAATTGCCACCATTGAAGGTGTTATATGAGTTTTGAACAATCATCGTTTCGGGAGGAAGAAATTCGCCATCCAGAGAAACAGTATGTTCGTTAACCATTAGATGTAGGTGTGTGTAATTTTAGCTTGAATACTTCTTATAAACACATCCTAGTATATTGGAGATACTGGAGTTGTTACAAAAGAAATGAATAAAAAGTGTTTAGTGGGTTGGAGAAGCAAAATAAAACAAAGGAACACAAGTGAACACATTACCTCAAAATCGGGTAACTCTCGTAGATTTGAGCTCAAAGGCTTCCTTGGGAAGACTTCTGCCCAAAGTTAGACTTCAATGAGTAATAGAGGGATGTTTAGAGACAAAATGGGCAGGGTTTGGCCGAGCCAAAGGCTTTGGGAGTGTGGGTATGGTGGTAGAGGTGGGGGCATTTTATAAGAGGAGAGGAGGGGCACTCTTGGAAAGTAAATAAATGTTACTTTATTTTAAAATGAGTTTCGGATTCTAAAGGTCCCGAATTGATATAATTAGAGGGTAAGGTGATAAGGGTTCGAAATACACCCATGAAATAGGTTTTGGACATGTTTAGTTCATATATTTTACATTATCATTTCATTTTATTTAAATCCTTTATTAATGAGGTAATTGCTACATCATCATGATGTCATAAATAATTTAATTTATTTAAAGTATAAAAATTATAAAAAAAATACTATGATTTAGGAAATCATTTTATCTTTCCAATGACTATTTATAATCAAAAATTTTACTTGTATAACCCCATATAAAAAATTGTTTTAGTAAAACATCTCTTATTTGTGTCATTTTTACTTTAACATTAAATAAAAAGTTATTTATGTCATTTCCCAACCAATGTAGCTCCATGGGGTCCCCAAGTTGACCCATGTATTGTCTTGGTCGGCAAGGAAACATCCAATGAGGGTAGGACATGTGTAAAGTTCATCTCATATTATTAAAACATTATTTTTACCTTAAACTACACTAATTACCACTAATCGCGATTAAGAACTTAAAAGTTACTATTCACAAAAAAATTATTTTAATCTCATTGAACCACATTTTACTTCTTAATGAAAACCATGTTTGTTGGATTTTTGAAAATCAAATCACAGAAGTTGCAATGTTTCATTTAAACGAAAAATCAGTTTCTTTAACTACCACTTAGTGGTTTCACTATTCATCAAAAATTGAAGTTTTTCAGAAAGATACCAAAACTTCACCCTAAGCTATATTTGATATTCCGAATTCAAAAATGATGTCTATTTTACAAAATTCAAAACATTTATGTTTAATTAATTAATTTAATAACTAATTCCTACTGTCATGACAAATAGCATGTTTTTATGAAACAATAAGTATTAATAGATTTACACTAGTTTAAGTCCAATTTCAAAGTGAAATTGATTCCAATGACCACCATTGGATAAAATGGTAAAAATATATTCTAATTTAACTTCAAAACCAATTCAAAATATAATATAATCATATAAATAAATTATATTAAAAAGAGGTTTTGAATTAAAATACAACATTTTTCATTATTCATTAAAAAATGAACTTTATCGGAAAAATACCAAAAATTCACACAAAGTAAATTTTGATGTCCCAATCATAAATAATAAGTTTATTTTGACAAAAATAGAGTATAAAATTGTCAAAAGATAGATTTAAAAAGCGTTTTCCATCAAAAGGCAGTAAAACAATCTTTTAAGAATATTAGTGTATTCCATGTATAAGATTGTATTTATTTTCATTTTAAGCCTCTAAAACAGTATCTTAATCATTAATTACTTGGGATGTTACATCCTTCCCCCCTTTAGAAAATTGCATCCCCGCAATTTATATACCTATCAAATAAATGGGGGTACTTATCCCTCATTGCATTTTCAGATTCCCATGTTGCCTCTTCCATCATGTGGTTTTTCCACAAAACCTTTACCTGATTAATCACCTTATTTCATAACGAATGCTCCCTGTGGTCAAGAATCTGGACTGGTTGTTCCTCATATGATAGGTTCTCTTCCAGCTGAACTACCTCTGGACTCAAAAACATGAGATGGATCTGGAATATACTTTGTCAACATCGAAACATGAAAAACATTGTGTACCTGAGATAAACTCGGAGGTAAAGCCACTCGGTAAGCAACAGATCCAACTCTCTCCAGAATTTCATATGGTCCAATGAACCTTGGACTCAGCTTTCCTTTCTTACCAAATCGCATCACACTTTTCCATGGTGATACTTTAAGAAAAATATGATCACCTACCTCGAAAGATAGATCCTACCTCCGGTTATCTCCATGTCTCTTCTGCCTGCTCTGAGGTGTTCTCATGTGTTTTTGTATCAGCTGAACTTTTTCAGCCATCTCTTCTACCAATTCTGGTCCCATCAGCTTCCTTTCACCCACTTTATCCTAGAAAGCTGTAGTTCGACACCGCTTCCCATATAATGCCTTAAATGGTTCCATCTGTATACTAGAATGAAAACTATTATTATATGAAAATTCAACCAAAGAAAGATGTTGGTCCCAACATCCCTGATAATCCATCAAACAAGCTTGTAGCATATCCTCCAAGGTCTGAATTGTTCATTCTGACTGCCCATCGGATTGAGGAAGAAAAGCTGTACTAAAATTTAATTCTGTACCCAACGACTTCTGAAGGCCTTTCCAAAAGTTATAAGTAAACCTGGGATCACAGTCAGATACAATGGAGAGAGGAAATCCATGTAACCTGACTATCTCTTTAAGATACAAACGGGAAAGTTGATCTACGGAAAAATTATCTCGTATAGGAAGGAAATGAGTAGACTTAGTCAAGCGATCAACAATAACCCAGATTGCATTATTACCTCGATATGTCTTCGGTAATCCCACAACAAAGTCCATGGATATATTCTCCCATTTCCACTCTGGCACTGGTAAATGCTGAAGCATCCCTTTCGGTAACTATCGTTCTGCTTTAACCTGTTGACATGTCAAACACTTCACAGTAAAATCAGCAATATCTCTTTTCATTCCATCCCACCAGTAATACTCCCGCAGATCTCTGTATATCTTAGTTCTGCCATGATGAACTGGAAAAGGAGAACTATGAGCTTCACATAACAACTCTCTCTTTAACTATGAATCACAAGGCACACACAATCTCTTCCCAAATCTCAAAACACAATCATTATCAATTTTGAATTCAGGCATCTTACCTTTCTGAACCAACTCTACCTTTTTCTGCAACTCACTGTGTTCTCTTTGTGCTTGCTTAATTCTGTCTGATAGGGATGATCTCACTGATACCTGAAACAAAACAGAAGAACTTCCTGCACCAACAACTTCAATGTGAAATTTCATCAAATCAAAAACCAATGGATCTCGTTCCAAATGTAGCATGGTTAATGAAGCATTACTTTTTCGACTCAAAGCATCAGCCACTTTATTTGCTTTTCCCGGATGGTAATGAATTGTACAATCATAATCCTTGATTAATTCCAGCAATATCCTCTGTCACATATTAAACTCTTTCTGAGTGAATATATTCTTTAAACTTTTGTGATCAGTATATATTTCACACTTTACTCAATGGAAATGATGTCTCCAAATTTTTAAAGCGAAAACAATAGCAGCTAATTCCAAATCATGTGTAGGGTAATTACCCTCATGAGTTTTCAACTTTCAGGAAGCATAATCAATTACCTGATCATTCTGCATTAGGACGAAACCAAGTCCTTTCAATGAATCATCACTGTAGATAACAAACTCACCATTCTTGGAAGGTAGTGCCAAAACTGGAGCTTTCACCAATCTTCTTTTCAATTCCTGAAAACAATCATCACATTCTTTTGTCCAGATAATCTTAACACCCTTCCGAGATAGCTTAGTCATTGGACTAGATAACCGTGAAAAATTTCTAACAAACCTTCGGTAATAGCCTGTCAAACCAAGGAAGCTACAAATCTCAGTTACATTTGTGGGTCTTGGTTAGTCTTCCACACCTTTTGTTTTTGCAGGATCAACAGTTATCCCATCTTTAGAAACAATGTGACCAAGGAAAGAAATTTTGTGCAACCAAAACTCACACTTGATGAATTTCCCATACAATTTCTTTTCTTTAAAGGTTTTCAAGGTAACCCTTAAATGACTTTCATGCTCCTCTTTACTTTTAGAAAACACCAAAATATCATCGATGAAAACAACCACAATCTTATCCAAGAACTCATGGAAAATTCTATTGATAAGGTCCATGAATACAGCAGGTGCATTGGTTAGCCCAAAAGGGATTACTAAAAATTCCTAATGGCCATATCTTGTACGAAACGTAGTCTTCGGAACGTCTGCTTCATTTACCTTCAGCTGATGGTACCCCGATCTCAAGTCAATCTTTGAAAAATTCTGAGCTCCCTAGAGTTGATCAAAAAAATCATCGATATGAGGCAAAAGATATTTGTTCTTAACATTGATGTTATTCAAAGATATGTAATCAATGAAAAGTCTCATTGAACCATCTTTCTTTTCAACAAATAAAATAGGAGCTCCCCATGGTGATGTGCTAGGTCGAATGAAACCTTTCTCTAATAAATCTTGCAATTTCTCCTTCAACTCTAAAAGTTCAATTTGAGCCATTCGATAAGGGGGTTTTGAAATTGGCTTTGCATCAGGAACTAAGTCAACAGTAAATTTAACTTCCCGATCTGGTATTATTCCAGGCAACTCATCAGGAAAAACATCAGGATACTCATTTACCACTGGAACATCATTAATCTGAACAGTTCTTTTATTTTCAACGATGTGTGCAAGGTAACATTCATTTCCATCTTTTACAAGTTTCTCGGCCTCTTGATAAGTTATCAATAGTAAGGGTTCATTCTTGCACACAAACTGAAAGTCATTCTGAAAAGAAACTTCTTTAGCTCTACAGTCAATCTTAGCCTGGTAAATAGAGAGCCAATCTATACCCAGGATAACATCTAACTCTACTAGAGGTAGAAAAATAAGGTTTGCAAGTAGGTTCTTTCCACATATAAGGATAAGAAGATTCTTATAAATTCTTTTTGCCTCAACATTTCCCCCATGTGTTTTTACCAAAAGTTCAGGAGTCATTTCTTGAGATGGTATTCCCATTTTACTAGAAAAGTTTTCAGAGATGAAAGAATGTGTAGAACCCGAATCAAACAACACACTGGCATAATCTGAAAAAACAAACAATGTTCCTGATGCAACATCATTTGATGGCCCGACATCTAGTAAAGTAGTTGCAAAGTATTTCACCACGCCTTTCTGCTTGTATTCTAACTGATTCCAATCACTCAAGCTCTTTGTCGGACACTCATTTTCATAGTGACCCATCTAATTGCACTTATAACATTTCACTAACTGTAAATCAAATTTGGTCTTACCTTTACCTTGATCCTTTTCAGTGCAATCACGAGCCTTATGTCCCATCTTACCACATCGGTAGCACTTTCCAAAATTCAGAAGACATTCCCCAGCATGCCTTTTGCCTCATTTATCACAAACTGGAAACTTAGTTTTCTTACCATCAGACTTTTTTGAAGAATTCTTACCTTTCTCCTGCCACCTCGGTCTCTTCTTCTGTTGGTTGTTATAAAACACTTGATCATCGGAAAACTCCATTTCCACCTTCTCAGCACATCAAAAAAGATTTTCATAACTTTTAATCTCACGAGAAGCTAATGCCCTTGGATGTTTTGTCTTTAATCCTGAGTAAAAATGATTGATTTTACTATCAAGGTCTCAGATAAAATTTGAAGCATACCTTTCTAATCGAGTGAACCTTTCCTCATAGGTAGCCACTCAGTCTTCCTCTTGCCTCAATTCCAAGAATTTCTTTTCCATCCTAAGTCGAACAGCCTTAGGAAAATACTTCTCAAGAAACATAACATTGAATTCATCCCTGTCAAGAGCATCAATCTCATCAGCGTCCCTGATATTTTTAACCATAGACCACCACTGATCTGCCTCACCCTCCAAACAGTAAATAGCAAGACTAACTTTTTGATTGTATGAACACCCCATGACATCGAAAATCTTCTCCAGTTCCTTAATCCACCCTTCAACTAACACAGGGTCAGATGATCCTTTGAATGATGGGGGGTGTTTCCTCATCAAATGTTCCACCACTGACATGTTCCTCGGCTGTTGATCTGGCTGATCCCGTGCATGGATACCACCACCATTTATCGCTTGAGTCAACTGCGCAATTACTGCAACAAACTGTTCAGTTCCAATTCCGACCATCTCAGGATGCTGATTTGGAAGGTTATTTCCTTCTGAATGTCTTCCTAGCACTGCTTCCCTGTTTCCTCTGCGGAAAACCATTCTGAACAAACATGTCTTAGATAAAGCAACATGGTAATCTTCAAATACTATATCACTTCAATTTGACCATAAAAAAAATATTTTTGGATAATCATTTAATGTAATTCTAACTCCTAAAGTTATCTAAACTGACCTTTGATACCAACTATAAGGCCCCAGCCTTAAACCTTACATAATCTTGAGTTATTACAAGATTACACATTGAGGATCTTTTCGGGTTTACAGTCTTAGAGAATTAGTTCATAAAACTTGCATTACATTCCACATATAAATAAATTGGTTACATAAAGATAGTATTCTTCTTTCCCATCAATGGAAACATATTTAAAATAAAACATGGATTCTTTCTTGAAACTTCCTTGACACTATCATCATATCATGTACCTTTCCCTTGACCTGTGAAAAACATTTTAAAGAAACTTGGGATGAGGATAAAAAGCTCAGTAAGGGATATAAAAATATGGAAAGGAAACATGGGTACATATATACATAAGAATGAAATTATACTTTACCCATAAAACATAAACACTTTAACATACTTCATCAAATCATGAATAAATCATAGAAATCATAATACATAAAGGTAACTTGAGGCATTCATATCATTCTTACTTAGGGAGTAAACCTCTTGGTTAAGTTTGGAATACCCATCAAAGTATATTCCCTAAATATCTTCGGAGAAACCTTAACATTTCACTCCTTCACGTTACCCAATGCATTGGAGAGCTATATCGGTATCACCCGCCCTTAGTCTATCACAGAACCACCCGTCTTCATAATAATTCCTGAGAACATTAACATAATCGTATCACATAAAACATGCATAAAGGAAACATAACATTTCCACCATTCAATCACAAGATATCAATACAACACATTGATATAAAAACATTATGAAAACAATTTTCAATACCAAAATAAAAGAAAAGTAAAACATGGTATTTATTTTTCTTTTTAAAAAAAGGTATAGCTTGTAGAGGAAGCCGAAACTCAAATAATGGTCATGGAGGCGGAGAAGTCGTTGTCGCCGCATATGTAAGACAAAAACATTCCCTTTTGTCTTTTAGTAAATGCTTCGTATAAAAAATATTCCTTTTGAATAAAGGTAAAAGTCAAAGGGGTTTATACACCATATAAAAGAATGTTTTGTATAAAACAAAATATGCCTCAATGAAAGGAGATTGAGACGAAGTCCCATACCTCGGGTCCGACTTGACTAGGTCATTCTTTAATCTCCTGAATAATAAACTTGAGTTAATTTATACTTGTTTAAGAACCTTTTTAAAGTTCATTATTCCTTTTATATCACTTATTGCCATGTCATGAACACTATGTAATTATTTAAGTTAATAACGGTCGTTTTAACGATCATTGGTACTTGAGTCAAAAATAAGCCCTTTATAATTACATGTTGTTCATGTATCCATTATATCTAGAATGGTATTCATGATGTAGATATCATATATTTCATATATATCCAGTACATGCATGCATTTATAATATTACATAATCATTTAGAGGTATGAAATGAAATGCACCGTTCATGGAGACGGTAAGCCGTACGTACGCATGAACACTACATTCATCTCTATTTCTTATTTTATAGAATGGAATCATAATGATATATAGTAATATTAAAATTCCAGTATAATATCATATATAATATCATAGTTACATCCTTTATACATCCCACATATGGTATTTAACGAATCAAATCACTTTGAGGGGGCGGTAGTCCGCACTTCCTTAAATAAAGATATCGCGTTTACCCATAATGGAAACCATAAAGGTATGACCAAAATGAAAAATACAGAAGATTAAGGAAAACATAAACATATTATATATCATATATAAATATAGTTACATCTTAATGGCCACCTTTGAAGGTGTTATATGAGTTTTGAACAATCATCGTTTCGGGAGGCAGAAATTTGCCATCCACAGAAACAGTATGTTCTATAACCATTAGATGTAGGTGTGTGTAATTTTAGTTCGAATACTTCTTATAAAAACATACTAGTATATTTAAGATAATGGATTTGTTACAAAAGAAATTAATAAAAAGTGTTTAGGGGGTTGGAGAAGCAAAATAAAACAAAATAGCACAAGTGAACACATTACCTCAAAATCCGGTAACTCTCTTAGATTTGAGCTCAAAGGATTCCTTGGGAAGACTTCTGCCCAAATTGAGGCTTCAAGAAGTAATAGAGGGATGTGTAGAGACAAAATGGGCAGGGTTTGGCCGAGCCAAAGGCTTTGGGAGTGTGGGTAAGGAGGTAGAGGTGGGGGCCTTTTATAAGAGGAGAGGAGGGTACTCTTGGAAAGTAAAGAAATGTTACTTTATTTTAAAATGAGTTTCGGATTCAAAAGGTCCCACTTTGATATAATTCAATTTTAAGGTGATAAGGGTTCTAAATCAACCCGTAAAATAGGTTTTGGACATGTTTAGTTCATAGATTTTACATTATCATTTCATTTTATTTAAATCCTTTATTAATGAGGTAATCGCTACATCATCATGATGTCATACATAATTTAATTTATTTCAAGTCTAAAAATTATAAAAAAAAATACTATGATGTAGTAAATCTTTTTATCTTTCCAATTAATATTTATAATCCAAAATCTTACTTGTATAACCCCATGTAAAAAGTGTTTTCATAAAACATCTCTTGTTTGTGTCATTTTTACTTTAACATTAAATAAAAAGTTATTTATGTCATTTCCCAACCAAAGTGGCTCTATGGGGTCCCCACGTTGACCCATGAATTTTCTTGGTCGGCCATGACACATCCAATTAGGGTAGGACATGTGTGAAGCTCATCTCATATTATTAAAACATTATTTTTACCTTAAACTACACTAATTACCACTAATCGCGATTAAGAACTTAAAAGTTACTATTCACAAAAAAATTATTTTAATCTCATTGAACCACATTTTAATTATTAATGACAACCATTTATGTCTGAGTTTTGAAAATCAAATCACAGAAGTGGCAAAGTTTCATTTAAACGAAAAATCAGTTTCTTTAACTATCACTTAGTGGTTTCACTATTCATCAAAAATTGATGTTTTTCAGAAAGATACCAAAACATCACCCTAAGCTATATTTGATATTCCGAATTCAAAAATGATGTATATTTTACAAAATTAAAAACATGTAAGTTGAATTAATTAATTTAATAACTAATTCCTGCTGTCATGACAAATAGCGTGTTTTTATGAAACAATAAGTATCAAAAGATTGACACTAGTTTAAGTCCAATTTCCAAGTGAAATAGATTCCAATGACCACAATTGGATAAAATGGTAAAAATATATTCTAATTTCAGTTCAAAACCAATTCAAAAGATAATATAATCATATAAATAAATTATATTAAAAATAGGTTTTGAATTAAAATACAACATTTTTCACTATTCATTAAAAATGAACATTATCAGAAAAATACCAAAACTTCTGACAAAGTAAATTTTGATGTCCCAATCATAAATAATAAGTTTATTTTGACAATAATAGCTTATAAAATTGTCAAAAGATAGATTTAAAAAGGGTTTTCCATCAAAAGGCAGTAAAACAATCTTTTAAGAATATTAGTGTATTCCATGCATAAGATTGTATTTATTTTCATTTTAAGCCTCTAAAACAATATATTAATCATTAATAGACATAGATAAAAATATTTATTATTCATTACATACTTGGGATGTTACAGTTAAAGATTTATCTCCCGCTGAGAAAATATGAACCTAAGGCTCTTAAGGTCCATGTATACCACAAAATTCTCACACATCATAGGGAATGTACCATTGTTGTTTACACTAAATAACTAATAAGATAATTCCAATCATAGGATATCAATTTCATTGATCCATAAGAAACCATTCGATCCTTCTTCCTCATAACAACTATGATTCCAACTCCAGATGGTTCACAATACATGGTATATAAATTTCCTGAAATATTTAATGTGAAGATAGGATTTGAGGTCTTCGATCATATTAGCTCCTGAAAAAATCTCTCATATTCATCTGAACAAACAAACATCAGTCCCTTTTTTTGTAATCCCTTATATTGGTTTTTCAAAATGGATAAAGTTCTTCATAAAGTACAGATAATAACCTACTATAC
Organism: Viscum album; assembly: GCA_963277665.1. Taxonomy (NCBI): domain Eukaryota; kingdom Viridiplantae; phylum Streptophyta; class Magnoliopsida; order Santalales; family Viscaceae; genus Viscum; species Viscum album. Next base: position 1,533,200,343 of record OY728151.1, read on the forward strand.
CCAAAATGATTTCTTGTGATTCTTATAAGATATCACATCTTCAACTTTCAATGTGTCCATTGAAACTCCTTCCTTTAAGATAACATGGCCCATAATGTTCGTATTTTCAGTATAGGAACATCATTTGGTTAGATTTTTATAAATATGATGATCTCTCAATATACTCAAGGTGATGTCAAGTTGTTGGGCATGATCATCTGTTTATTGGGAGTACACTAAAATGAATTTGATAAAAACAATGAAAAACCGATCTAGATAAGTGTATAATGTAACATCCCATTACCGATAAGAAAAGTATGTCCTTAGAATTTTCATGGTTTTTCCATTTTATTGATAGTGTAGGTCTACGATTGAATTGGAGGATAACTTTGATGGTGAATTTAGATATTTTTCAGACACCCACCTTAATCCAACCTTTTTTCATTGGGTGAAAGAGTGATACATGTCGTGTAACAAGGTTACACATTGTTTAATGGTTCATCGTACGTGTCATGAATGGATTTAAGTTGTGATGGGTATACATCTGAATGAGTCATTAGATGTCATGAATGAATTAAATATTGGTATTTAATTTGAATCATATATGTTTATATTAAGGTGATATGTTTCTCGGCTGTTATGAGAATTATGTTTTTCACATCATGTAATGGGATTACACGTCATTTAATAACCCAACAATGGTTTTCAAAAAGGTAGTTTAGATGAGATATTTTCTTTTCCTCCACACCATTTTCTTCACCCATGAGCTAGTTCCATCCCCAAGCGACATTGAAGCCTTCCAACCCTTCTGAATCCTCTCATTCTGTGTTCGATCATCATTGCTCGTGACATGTGATAATCATGTAAGCATTCTTCCTTGTTCATTACCTTCATCTCTTTCTCCTCCCATGGGATTTAAATGGATCATCTTGACATTGATGTATTAATTCCATGTGATTTCTGATCTAACATCTTTGTTGAGATTCAAGGTATTCTCCACCTTTTTTGTCATTTATAGGTGCCATTGAGAGTTTTGAGATTCAGGAAAATGTAGGTTGTTTGATCTCGATTAACCAAATTGATTATCCTTGAATTTCATAATTTATTAAAATTGTTGATTTAAATTAAATTTCAAATCATGAATTAAATTGATTATAAGAAAATACAATTCCAATTAATATGGAGATTTGAAATGGTTTTTGCATGAGATTTTTGGGATACCCCAATTCCATTAATTCAGGGTGTGTCTATGGAATTTTTTTATTTAAATTGGGATATTTATGGAAATTATATCAATTAAAATTTTAAAATTAATGTGGAAATGAATTGTGAAATTATGGAATTGGTTTTTAATGGATTTCAAACAATATAAAATGGAATAAAATGGTTTGATCGATAGCCAATGGTTTTATTTTGTTAGAAAAGTAGGTTTTTTATTAAAACCACTAATTTTTTAAAATGAAAATTTTAATTGAAATATAAGAATGTGATTTAATTGTATTTTATGAAGTCTTAAAATAAATTTACCCTCATTGAGTGTGTAAGAGAACATGAAAGACATTGGTATTTGTGGGGTTATTTAGACACACTCTATGCTATAACAATGTTCTAAAAAAAATACCTATATCGGGTCACATTCCCTATGTGAGGGTGAAGATCAACCTCTGGATAGTGTTATAGGGTGTTTGTATACACATATAGCTGAGATCAGATAGATATTGTGGAGTCCTATAGCCTAAACTACAATCATACCTATTCAGAATATGATTATGTTTCTCACATGTTATTTATATTTGATACATAAATGTAAAACAATATAGAGAAACCGTTTTAGATGATATTTTAATTTACATAAACTATTTTATGTAAATATTTTATCTTAACCCATTATTTTTGAAATATTACATCATTTAAAAATCCTTTTCATAAATTATTTTCCATCATTTTAACTGTATATAATGATTTTTCTGAATATGATTTCAAATTCCAAACAAGTTTACCTTTAAAAAGGAAATCATGTTTTGGCTAGTCATTTTTTCGTCTATTACAGAATCTACAGTGTCGCCCTACTAGGATTCTTATATCACACCCAACAAGTTTTTTTAGTTGTTTCTATATTATTGTCTTCATGGTTCGTGAAAAGGGGAAGAATCTATTTTTGGTGGATCTATTTGTTGAATTGTGGTCTTGGTGGGTTGTGTTTCCCAATTTTAGAATTTATTTGAAGTACAATAGGCTAGTTAATACCTTTATGTCTTCTAGTACATTACACCCAGTGGATTTTCTTTTATTATGAATACTATCTTTTTTTTCTTCTCCATTATTGGTGTAAAAATGATTCCGACTTTCATGTTTTGTAATACAAGGTGCTAGTCAAAAACTCTATGTGATCAAAAATTCCATTCAGACTACTTTAGGGTCGACATAGTTATCGGGTTACTATGGTTCCCAGGTTGGTTTTTGAAAAGGTAGTATCATAGCCAGGTAGATCATTTTTTCGTGAAGTAAGTTTGCATTTTTGAAATCCTATAAAGACATAGGAGGTAGTTGTTATTTTGTGTCTAGCTAGTTCTCACTATAATGACACATAAGTCATCATTGGTGGATGGGGTAATACATGTTGTGGTTTAGTTCCTGTATTTTCCTTATCATGATTATGACAGATTGAAATCCAAATCTCATTCGTTATTTATGATTCAGAATGAATTCCCTTGTCACTCAGTTTTAGTGTAATTTTACTGTATTCATTGTTATCAACTACCATTGTGTGCCTCCATGCCTCTGAGAAGACATTAAAATCAGATCCAGTAAGAGGTTTCTATTGAAACTCTGCATGAAAATCCAATTGTTGATCTGAATAAGGTTGAGGTGATTGTGTTCATTATCCATGCTATAGGATAGGAACCACCTATATTTCTAATTCAAGAACCATTTTTGGATCCTCATGGGGATATTCATCCAAACCATTCTAAAAATATCATTTTATAGTAGTCGCTTGTTTTAAAAGGATCCACTAATCCTCTAAATGCATAGGAATTATTGGGGAATATAGAACCTGTATTTGAGTTCATGGAGACAACATATATGATCAAGGTAAAGTGTTCCACTGTTTTCCTATAAGGATTGAGTAGGAGATGTTGGGACATGATGGTCATGGCTGGGAAACATGAGGTATTAGAGTGAATGGATATCAAGGTTATTTTAACCAAGTAGTTCTATCTATAATCCATGGTGTTGGAAAAATCTATTGAGTATTTCAATCTTGAGCAGGTGGACAGAACCATGACTGAGTATTCAAATCATTTTGTTATACTGTTGTAGTTTTCTCCTGAGATTATATCTAATGAGAGGATAAAGGCTCGATAGATCATGTTGGTAATTTAATCAAATATTCATTTGTAGGTATTCTTTCAAATGTTTCCAACTTATGATGATGGGATTAATTGTGTGATGATGGTCAAGATGGACATGGCTGGAAGATCAGTGATATCGGGAGTTTTTCTCCCACCAGGTGGTAGAGTGAGGTCCTTCAATGGGAAACAGAATCATGATGATTCTCGTTGAGGTTCCTGATATAATATTTATTTTGGGCCTCCTACAACATCATGAGGATGTCCTTTGATTTTCAGTAATTGTGGAAATCCAGGTCATTCTATGAGGGTTTTCACCGAGGCACCCAAGATCTATGGCTCATGTAGATGTTCAGGGAACTTACAAAGATTTTACCTTATCATTTATAGTCCTTGTAGTGGAAAATTATCTTTTTATCCCCCTAAAACTATGTGGAAACTAGATGTGTCATGTATAAAATGGCTCCAGCCAATGGAATCTGGAATGAAGCTTCTTCACCCAATGGAAGAGACACCAGTGGAAGCACACATGGGTCCAGTGACTGTGAGAGGTACCATTAATATAACATTATCCTTAGTAACTTCTCTATTTGATAATGGTGCGTCTCATATATTTAATTCAATGTACATAATTAATAGAATATATATTATTATGGAGATTTTATCTTGTGAAATAGATAATACTCAACCCATTGGACGGAAGAGAGAGTATGTTCTCGGTTTCCCTACATGTGTATTCTCTCAATCTGATGTCAAGATGAATTTTATTTTTCTAGTCCACAATATGAAATCTCTTGACCACATAATTAGGATGGATTTTCTCATTACCAATAAATCCAAAATTTATTTTTATCATCAGTGGGTCTACTTCACTACACCTAGTTGTGTGTCTCTAGTATTTCATGAAGATTCTGACCCACATTCAAGAAGAGTTGTACATTCTTATCAATAGTTGGGGAAAGTAATATTAGTGTTTTCTTTTGATGTATGGTGGGAATATGTGATCAGTGATCTCCCTACAGTCATCTTCAATCATTCCAAGATGTTTCCTTCTAATTTCTCTAGATATCCACTGGTTATGGAGTTTGTGTTTGCAATTGACATAGTTCCTAGTACTCAACTAGTTTCTATTCTATCTTACGGCATGACACTAGTTGAACTGAAGGTGCTGATGTCACTTTTGTATGGTATTCATGTGAAATGCTATATACACCCTAGTGCGTCTCCTTTGGTGGAACTAGTTCTATTCTCCATGAATATTGATTGTTCTCATCTCTTATATGTTGATTATAGAAATCTAAATAGAGTTACAGAAAATAAAAAATATTTTTTTTCAAGAATTGATGAACTGTTTGATTAGTTGAATGTGGTGAATTGGTTTTTCAAGATCAACCTTCGATCAAGTTATAGTATATTGAGAATAAAATAATCTGACATCCAGAAAACTATATGTCGGAGTAGGTATGACCATTATGAGTACCTAGTTATTCTATTTTGTCAAAAAATTCTTCTACAGTTTGCAGGGAATTGATGAAAAAGGACTCCCATCAGTATCTGGATACTTTTGTAGTAGTTTTTGTGGATGAAATACATGCTTACTCTAAATCCAAGGAGGATCATGTGTATCATCTAAGAATAGTTCTGAGTCTGTTATGAAGTCTTCGAATATATTCCAATCTTTCAAAGTTCCTATTTTTGGATTCAAGAAGGGAAATTCATGGGAAACAAGTGTTATAATACTGAATTTCAATTGATATGGAGAAGGTAATGACAGTTATGACATGGGATCAGCCACACAATCTCTTCAGGATTTTGAGTTTTTTGGGATTAGCCAGATATTATCATAAATTTTTTATGTAATTCTTATAGATGACTTCTCCGACGACATCTATAATTAGTAAGGTGTGCTGTTTGTTTGGGATGAGAAATTTAATAATTATTTTGTTGAGATGATGGATATTTTTACTACTATGAAAATGCTGACTCTTCGAGAGGCCATGTTGGGATATGTGGTATTTTTTATGCATCATGATTAGGATTGGGTTGCATTAATCTATAAGTAGATCATTATGTTTCATACATTTCGTGTCATCTTAGGCAATATGATAAGAATTATCCTACCCCTGACCTGGAACATGAAGTTGTGGACTCACATGCTTATGATTTGGCGTTATTGCATTTATAAAGAATTGTTTATCGTGTTTTTAGAACACAAGATCAAGATTTCTCTCATCTCCAAAAAGGATTTTAATATTCACCAAATGCATTTTGTGGAGTATTTATAGATACCAATTTCATTTAGATATAACATTACGTGATTTTAAGCTTAATTATACATCAGAGTACATGCCAATGATCGTTAAGTATAATATCATAGAAGACTAGGTACATATAATATAAAACATGGGGCTAAAAAAATTCATTATTTAATCACCATAAAGAGATACTGACTTCCTTTGATCCCATACATCTTCATAGTGTACCCTGGAGAGAACATTAACAAAGGGATGGGATGAAAATCCCAGTAAGGGAATGAAGATAAGGATACATCACCAGCACATGAGTTAGGTTGCATGAAATATTGATATCCAAAGATTGAAACATATGAAATCATATCGTATAAGAATGCAAAAGTGTAAACATAAAGATATATAAATGTGGCAAAATCATAAAAAATTTCATTAGTACAGGTCACGGATAATCACTAATCCCATTTTCCATTTTAGTACGGGTCAATGCTGACTGCCAATCCCGTTTCACATTGCATCTCATTAGACTTAAACATACCCAATGAATTGGAAAGATATCTGGGTGAACCCATATCAACATTTTCAGGAATATTATTAATACATAAATATTCTTACCACAAAGATAATCATAAATAAAAAACCATATATAAACACAAGGGTACCCATGGAATGAAATAGGTTGCACAATCATGACATAAGTCATAACCAATGAGCATATCTTGAAAGTGTCCATGAAATAAAGGGATTAGAACATAAGTTGGTGTTCATTCAGTAAAATAGGATTATAACATTTTATGTGTTGTCAGTGTGAAGTGAAAACATATAAAGAATGTATTTGGGAAACATTTGCATCAAAAAACATTTGTGTGGTTATAAGGAAAATACTATACATCATTTAAAATAGAAAAGAGGTCAATATTTTATATACAACAAAAAATGAATGAATAAGGTTTTCATAATAAAAAGACTGATTTTATAAATACAATTATGGCTTAAAACATAGGATATAGTTCACTTGAAATTGGGTAAAAATTTGGGAAGTTCCCTTAAATGATTCTGCTTATTGGGAAGAGTCGAAGAGGGATTCACATAAAATCATTTATTTCCATGAAGGAGAATGAGAGATGGATCTTGGAACATGATTTTTGATAATATAAACATAATAGAGAAGATTTACATAAAAGTAAAATACAACTACAATTTTCTAAAAGAAAGATAGAGAAACCTGAAGGAATAAATGAAGATAAGGTATAATTCATTATAGATTATTCGATTGGTATTAGGTGCACCTAAAAAGATTTTATGAGAGAATAAATGGGTTTATCATCACTTATAAATCAAAAGGGAATTATGGAGAGGTGCGAAAACATACCACATAATTTGGTATTACGCACAAAATGGAATAGCATATAGGACAATCTTGATTAACATTGAAAAGGATTGGATCCCCATCCTTAAATCTATTGGTTTTCTCCACTTGTTATTAAAGACCGGAAAAAAATTATGTTTGTTAATTGATAAGTCAATAAAAAATTCTTTATGTAATTTATTTATTATACCCCTTTTTAGTTCATTCATGGATTTCTTGATTAGTTATAAGGTTCTATTTCATTGTTCAGTCTCGTTTGTTTACTTGGTTTTAAATGATCGGATCGCTTATATTCAAGTTCGGATAAACATCATAGATGGAAGTGGTTGTCCCAAAATAAATTTATATTATTTTAGGGAACATCTAGGTGGTTACATGGTTTTAAATATAATTTGGTTACATATATTGAAGTAGATCTATTATATAAAACCATAGTGTCAACCATTTTTGTTAATCTGTGGGTTTTATTACAATGAACATGTTTTTTTTATTACATAATACAATTTGTAAAAAATTAACACAGAACTAAAAATATAAAATGTTAAATATATAATAATCTGGTTCAACCATAATTCAAATGGTTTTATTACCATAATTAGAAATTAAAAAAAACGTTTCCCTTTAATATTCTAAATTAGCACATCTCAAACAGTGCATTCATTTGTTTCAAATAAAAGGGTGTGGAAAAGAGAGAAGATAATAAAATATCACATTAACATGAAAACAATCTAGTTGATGTATGTTACTAGATTTTATCATACTATTATGGTGATGGAAGGCGAAGAAAAAAAATAATAAATTAAAAAAACGAATTGGAAAGAGGAGATTTCCTCTAGAAACTCGTTCCTTTAAGAACCTCTTACGGGGAGGGTTTTGGTACATTGAAAAGGGTAGGAGCTTTTGGATGTGGGGGAGGATCTTGGGGAGAAATATGGGTTGAATATTGGAAAGGTACAAGTTTTTAGAGGAGTGAAGACAAGTGGGAGTGAGGGGGGGGGGGGTTATAGTGGAGGAGAAGTGGGATTTCATAATATTGTAATCATTAATTTATTATTTCTTCACAATACAAGGAATAGTATGTATTCCAGGACCAAAATATTAAATGGGCCATGTTAATTCTATCCAAGGGTGGTGATATCATCCATGATGCTAGGAATAGTATATTTAGGAAATAATGTATATATATGGTAAATTACCGTATTTTACTATTCATAATTTTTTTTTGTATTTCAGTAAAATCAAAAAAAAATCACCTTAAACATTTTCCAAATTAGAGAATCCAAAAATGAAGTCTATTTTTCAAAAAATATTTTTCTAAATATATTTATTTAATTATTTAATTAAATTAAAAATTTATTATCGAAAAACAATTTTAAAACATTCATTTACATATTCTAAAATATACATATATCGTAATTTGAACATGAATATTATTTTTATACTCTCATAGGTATGGTTACTATTCATTAGGGTGTCTTACTACTCATAAGTGTATGTTACTATTCATAAGGGTAGATTACTATTCACCAAAAAAAAATTTCTTCTCAAACTCCAAATAACATACTAATTGCAACCATGTAGGTCAGATTTTCGAAATTCCAAACACATAAGTGACAATCATATTTTTAAAGGTCAATTAGCACATAGTAGTTAATTATGTTGTGTTTTCATGTGATTTTATGAAATATTTATAAGAAGAGAATTTCTATTGCAAAAACATTTGGTTGTTACATTCTTCCTCCTTGATGAAATTTCTCCCATGAAATTTCATTTGACATCCTAAGCCAAAAACTGGTGCTGGTACTTTTCCTTCATTGCCTCCTCAAGTTCCCATGTATCCTCTTCATACATATTGTGTCCCCATAGTTCCTTGATCATATGAGTAGTATTGTTGCGTAGAACTTTGTCTCTACGATCCAAGATCTTCACTGGATTCTCCTCATAGGAAAGATCATCCTACAACTATACCACCTCTAAAGAGGGTATATGTAATGGTTCTGGTATATACTTCTTTAATAGGGATACATGAAAGACATCATGTACTTTCGACATGGAATGTGGGACTGCTAGTCAATAGGCAAAAACTCCAACTCGATCATGGATTTTGAAGGGGCGGATTTACCTATGACATAACATCCAATTCTTTCCAAAACACATTACCTTTTCCATGGAGATATGCATAGAAATACCATGTCTCCAATAATGAACTGAATGTCTTATCGACTATTATCTGCTTAACTCTTCTGTCGACTATATGATTCCTTGATATTTTATGGAATTCATTTCACCTTCTCTATGATTTCTTCAACTATTTCAAGTCCAAGAAGCTTATGCCCACCAACTTCATGCCAACACTTCGGTGTTATTCTATTTTTTTCATAAATTGCTTCATATGGTGCCATTCAGATGTTTGAGAAGAAACTATTGTTGTACGGGAATTCAAAAAGTGGAAGTTTTTATCCTTTGAATTCCAAAGAACATGCTCTCAACATGTCTTCCAGAGTTTTAATAGATTACTCATATTGGCCATCAGTTTGAGGATGATATGCAGTACCATTGTTCAGTTTAGTGCATAGAGCTTGTTGGAGACTTTTTCCAGAACATCAAGGTGAATCTCAGATCATGATCGGATAAAATAAACAGTGATACACCATGTAGCCTCATGAATTCATTGATGTAAATCCGCATAAGTTTTTCAAATGAGTAGTCCTCTTGAATCAAGATAATGTCACATGTCTTTGTAAGATGATCCACAATGACCCATATAACATTGCTTTCTCTGGATGTCCATGGATGTTCAGTGAAAAAAGCCTTGGTAATTTTATCCCACATCCATGGTGGTATGGGTAGCAGTTGCATAATCCCCATAGTCATTTGTCCCTCAGCCTTCACTTGCTGACATACTATGCACTTTGATAGATATTCAGAAATCCCCCTTTTCATATTGTCTGAAAAAATGTTTTCTCAGAGATCTCGATACATCTCCATGGTCCCTGGGTGGATAGAGAAGGTTGAGAAATGTGCATCATTGAAAAGCTACTTCATTATCTCTAGATCGGATGGTACACAAAATCGTTTCCCAAATCATGCAACACCTTCCACATCAATTTGTAAATCAGAGGATTTCCCAATTTTATCATCTTCCACCCTATTTTTGAATTTCCACAGCTTTACTCTGAGAATCCATTATTCTCTCCAAGAGGGATGGTTGAGAAATAATTTGAGAATGGATTGATTATGATCCTCCATTATTGATACCCATGTATATACTTTTCAAATCTAGAAGATCATATCCATTTCAATTATCATCATTAATAAATATGTTGGATCTTTTCTACATAGATCATTTGCCACCTTGTTTTCCATACTGGGGTGGTAGTGGACTGAGTAGTCATAATCCATGATGATCTATTTCCATATTCACGAGAACATATTAAGCTCTTTCAATGTGAATATATATTTTAGAATTTGGTGGTCAGTATATATCTCACAATTATCCACAAAGAGATAATGATGCCATCTTTTCAACGCAATGAACACTGTCACCAACTCCATATCAAGTGCGGGATTTTTTTTCTCTTGTATTTTCATCTTCACCGAGGCATGGGCTATGAACTTATCATTTTTCATTATCACATAGCGTAACCCTTTATTATAATCATCTCTATACACCATATAGTGTTCTCCACATGTATGTAGTATGAGTACTAGTGCATTGATAAACCTTTTTTTCAAATCCATCAAACAATCTTCACATTCTAGGGTCCAGACAAACATTACTCCCTTCCATGTAAGCTGGTTCATTGGGTTTGACAATCATGAAAAGTTATTCAAAAACCATCGATAATCCCTAGATAAACACCAAAAGATGCGGATATCTGTTACAGATGATTGACTGGGCCACTCTTCAATTGTCTTCATCCTGGAAGGGACCACAAATATCTCTCTACTAGTGATAACATTCTAGAAGAATGATTCATCCTCCATATAGAAATCACATTTACTGAACATTTCATAAAACTTCTATATTCGCAATGTCTTTAACATAGTTTTCAAATTGTCCTCATGTTCCTCATTGCTCATGGAGTATATCAGAATATCATCAATAAAGACTACCACAAATTTGTCAAGGTAATACTTAAAGACTCTATTCATTAAATCAATGAAAATTGCTGGAGCATTAATGAGTATGAAGGGAAACACTATGAACTCATAGTGTCCATACCTCGTTCGAATGCTAGTCTTTGGAATATCTTCCTTCTTCACCTTTAGATGGTGATATCCCAAACAAAGGTCCACCTTAGAGAATTAACGAGCCCAACAAAGTAGATCAAACAATTCATATATCCATGGAAGGGGATACATGTTCCTTACATGATTTTATTGTGAACATGATAATCAATGAATATGGGCATTGATCTATCCTTCTTCTGGACAAAGACAATTTGCCCTCCCCACAATGATGCACTCAGGCGTCTAAAACCATTCTCCATATTATCATGTATCTGCTTCTTCATCTCTTAAAGCTCTGCTGTAGATATTCTATATGGTTTATTTGAGATAGGCAGAGATCCAGTAAAAACTTCAATTAATATCTCAACCTCTCAGTCAAGATAAGGACCATGAAACTATTCAGATAATACATTAGTGTAATACCTCACAAAAGGCATGTCATCAAGCATGATTTTCTCCTTTATGTCAATTGTTTGAGATAGATATTCATTCTCATAAGGAAACAATATTCACACTTGAGATGATAATTCTAAAGGAAATTTTTCTTTCTCCTAACACTTGCAAAGAATCAGAGGATGCTTCAGTATGTGAAGAGTGATATCACTTTCCTAATAGTAGATGTTGGCTTTGTATAAATATAGTTAATCCATTCCCATGATAGAGTCAAACTCCACTAATAGATGTATAAATATATTTTCTTTCAGGTTTAGTCCACAAACATTAACAGGTGAGCAGTTATAAACAATGTACATAAAAATTTCCCCCTTCTCTGTTCTCACAGATAAAATTCCCTCCAATTTTTGGGGTGGTGTTTGAATTTTTCAACTAAACATGCAAGAAATGAAAGAATTTGTAGAAACATAATCAAATAGTATGTTTGCTATTCATTAATTAATAACTAGCATACTTTTCACCACTTTGTTTTTTAGCCCCACCTCGGTAGTAGCGATAAAATAACCCCCCCTGCTTGTTGCCTTAGAGGTTGTTGCTGAATGCCTCTGACAATCCTCATCATATGGAAATTGTTTTAATAATTCCCATGCACCTTGCAGTTGTAACACTATAGTACAGGCTAAGTGTTGACTTGAACCATATTTTAGTCTTCCACAATGGGGGGATTCTTCATATCCTGATGACAGTTCTTGGACAGATGTCTAAACATTCCATATTTGAAGAAATTATGGTTTCTCTTCTAAAAGTTACCAGGATTCATCTTCCCATAATTTTTTCAAGAGGAAAACTCATTCTTCTATCCATCATGGGATTTTTTTTATTAACCACCCATGTTGTTCTCTATATTCCACTTCTTTTTACTAGGCCCGTGAGACCATTGAGAGTATCCAATCTCCATTTGAGCCTTGAGGGCACAACAGAAAATAACCTCATAACTATTGATGTATTGAATTTCTAACACAATTCATAGACTTGGCTTTAGTTGACAAAGAAGTGATCCAACTTGCTTTTTGTGTCAATGAAAAAGCAAGAGGCATACCTAGAAAGACTTATAAAGTTTTCTTCATAAACCCTGATGGACTCCTATTCCTTCTGCTTGAGTCCAAGGAACTATCTTTACATCTTGAGATGGAGGGTTTGAGGAAAATATTTTTTGAAAAACATCATCATAAATTCATCCCAATCCATGGAGCCAATTTTCTCTTGGGACATTGTATTCATGATCAGTGTCCATCACTAATCAACTTCCCCATAAAAATGATAGACTGCCAGTACAAGCTTCTCTTCTTCTAAGCACTGGTGGACAGAGAATATCCTTTAAATGGATTTAATAAGTTTTTATACAATGAGGGGATTAGATGATTCTCTAAAAATGGTAGGCCTTTCCTGCAAGATGGATTCTATAACAACTTGATCATTCCTTGGAGGAGAAAGGGGTTCTGCATGATTGAAGATATAATTCTTAACTGTAGCCACCTTAGAATTTAATTTCATATTGTTTTAAGCACCCACTCCCTTCATATTAGGCATATCATTTGGGAAATATTCACATTACCTATCACATTAGTTGTTGGAATGTGTTTTTACTCTTCCAACCATTAACTATGAAAACGAACATATAATTAGAGGACATTAATACTTCACTATTGGGCATAAAAAAGGAAACAATATACATAAAAATATAAACTTATAATGAATAAGTACAACCTAACCTGGGATTCATAAGGTTTAAATCCTATTTCTTAACTTATATTTTTATAGTTTTTTTGTCCTTTATTAATGGTTTGTATTGTGGTCATGAATCCACAAAGGTATATCCCCCAGGAGTGTCATAACCAAGAGTTAAGGCAGACCATTTTTTGTGTACTAGATTCCTTAGGTCAAGCCCAACACACCTTATTAGTGTTTTCACTCCTTGGTACACCTATGCCTGAGTTGCCACTACCTTCTCATATCCAGACATTGATTTATTTGCTTGACGATCCACTTACTCTATACATACAAAAATATAGAGATATTTTACTATACTTTATCTCAACCTTTTGGTTCTCACTAGGGTTCTCTATTCCTAATAGCCAATAATAATTGGGCCATCCTATGATACCATCAATAGCGACCCCACCCTTTTAAATATAACATTATATGATATTAAGCATAATTATACATCATAGTACAAGCCAAGGATCTTTATGTCTGGTGTCTTGGATGACTAGGTATATATAAACTTAAACAAGTGCCTAAAAAAACTTCATTATATAATCTCTATAAAGAGGTTCTAACTTCATTTCATCCCTTAAATCTGCATAGGGATCCCCGAGGAATACATGAACTATGGGATGAGCTGAAAATCCTAGTAAGGGACTAAACATAAGGATACATCTTAAGCACATGAGTTAGTAGGGATGATTTATTGATATCCAAATCATTGAACATATGAAATCATATAATATAAGCATGGAATAATATGAACATTGAATCATATAAATTTTTTATAATAATAAATCATTTCTTTAGTATGGTTCAAGGCTAACTACCAATCCAATTTCCCATTTTGGTACGTGTCATTACTAACCGCCAATCACGTTTAACATCGCATATCTTGAGACATAACTTTATATAATGAATTGGAGTAATATCTGGGTGCACCCATCTCAACATTTTCATGAATATTCATTCCACATAAATATTCTTACCACATAGATAATCATACATAATCAACCATACCTAAACATAAGGGCACCAATGTAATGAATTTGGTACCACAATCATGACATAAGACATAACCAATGAGCGTATAATGAAAGTGTCCATGAAAGAAAGGGATTACAACATACATGGACGTTCATTGGATAAAATTGACATATAAAATGGTATTTTTTTGTCAAATAAATGTGAAAACATATAAATAATGTATTTTAGAAACATTAGCATCAAAACATTTTTGTAGGGTTTTAAGGATAATACTATAGAGCTTTTAAAAGAGAGAAGAGGAAAATATTTTATATTAAACCAAAATTAAACCAAGAATGTTTTCATAATAGAAATAATTATTTTATAAATAAAATGGTGGCTTAAAACATTGGATTGAGTTCACTTGAAACTGCGGAAAAAATTGGGAATTTCCCTTAAAACGAGTGTGCTTGTTGGGACGTATCGAGGAGGGATTCACTTAAAAGAATGTATATCTTCAAAAGTGAAAGTGAGATGGATCATGGAAGTTGAGTTTGGATAATATAAACATAATTTAATTGTATTACATAAAAATAAAATAAAACTACATTTTGGTAAAAGATAGATAGAGCAACCTGAAGGAATAAAGGATGTTCAGGTAGAATTCATTACGGATTATTGGCATGGTATCAGGTGCACGAAGAGGGGGTTAATGAGTGAATAAATGGGTTTCTAATCATGTAAAAATCAAGAGTAATGTTTGGGGGAGGTTCAAAAACATACCCTATCATTTTTAATTAAACATAAGAGGGAATAACAAAGAGGATAATCGTGATTATGAGTTAAAAGGAGAGGATCTCTTACCATAAATATGTAGTTGTACTCCACTTGTTATAAAATACCAGAATAAAGAAATTAGGTATATTAATTATTATGTCCATAACCACTTATATATGTAATTGATTTATTATAACCCTTTTTAGTTAATTCAAGGCCTTCTTTATTAGTTGTGATGCTAAATTTCATTATTCGGGCTTGTTTTTTTACATGGTTTTAAAAGATCGTTTCACTTATATTCATGTTTCGACAAACATGAATGGTGGGAGTTGTTTTACTAAAATGAAGTTATATGATATTAGTGAACATCTATAAGATTAAATGGTTCAAAATTTAATTTGGTTTCTTAGATTTAAGTCTAACAATTTTATAAAATTATAGTGTCAACCATTTTTGTTAATTAGTGGGATTAATTAGAAAAAAATGATTTTCTTTATAATATTATACGATTTCTAAAATAGGATTACAAAACACAAAATAGGATATATTACATATATAATAATCTTGTTCAACCTTAACACAAAGGGTTTCGAGACCATAATTAGAAATTGATAAACTTTTGTCCTTGAAAATGATAAATTAGCACATCTCAAACGGTGCATTCATTTCATTCAAATAAAAGGGCGTGGAAAAGAGAGAAGTTAATTAAATATCTTGTTATCATGAAAACATTATAGTACATGTATGTAACTGGATTTATCATACTATTATGGTGAATATAGGTGAGGAAAGAAACCAAAAGAAAATTACATAAATGAAAAGAAGGAATTGGAAAGAGGAATTTACCTCTTGAGACATCCTCCGTTGAGTACCTCTTAAGGGGAGTGGTTTTTGTTTTTTGAATATAATAAGAACATTTGGACATGGGGGGATCTTGGGGATTATTTGGGCAGAATATTGGCAAGGAACAACGCTTGAGAGGTGTAAAGAGAAGTGGTAGTGAGGGGGGGTTATAGTGGAAGAGATGAGGGATTTCATAATATTATAATTATTAATTTTTTATTTCTTCAATAGGAAAGGAATATTAATTATTCCATGTCAAATAATAGTAAATTGGAAATGTGAATTCAAACCAAGGGTGGTGACATCGTCTATGAAAATTATAATAGTCTATTTAGATTATAATTTATATTCGGTAAATTACAGTATTTTACTATTAATCAAGAAATCATGTATTTCTAAGAAATCTCAAGAATTCACCCTAATCATTTTTCAATGTGTAGAATCTAAAAATGATGTCCATTTTTAAAAAAATTATTTTCTAAATATGATTACTTTAATATTTAATTAAAATCCTAATTTATTACTTGGTTTGCGATTATATAATGGAGTATGATTTTAAATTCATGAAATGTGGTGCATAAAAAGACATAGCTATCATTTTTATGTTGAATATCAAGTTACCCGGGAGATGTGTACATATGTATTTTCATGAAACATATAAGATACTGAAATTTCAGTTTCATGGGTTAATCCAAAGATATGGGACTAACATTAATTTGTAGAGGAATGAATTCCCACTGGGATATCATATCTCATTTCGAGTAATGAAATATAATTTAAAGCATTGTGTTGATTTTGGAAAAAATTGTTGATTTTTTTTCAAATGAATTTCATTGAAAAAGGGAATGATTGATAGATTTTTTTAAAATGATAGATTTTCAAAAGAAAGAATTTATTTTTAATATTTTTTTGACCATAGAAGTGTTTTTTTTGTAAAAAAAATTATATGACAGTTCACGTGATAGAATTTGAAATATTAATCCATTAGTTTCTTGAGAGTGAGACTTATAGTTTTTGTTTGATTATAAAATGACATAGTTAGTTTCCAAGAAATAAACCGAACGATGCTGTATAGAATGTGGTTGTACCTGAACCATTGTTGAAACAAGAGTTGGTGCATGGAATCATCCACATGTTTCATGTTGTGGATACAAGGAAGCATAGGAATGATCCAAGGCATTTGGATCATTGCATCTCGTTCGTGAAGAAAAATCTACCCATCTACCAGGGGGATTCTATACCCGAAAAGAATAATGTGTGTCTTAATAGGATGAATATTATATTCAATTTCATTACAACACAATTACATATAAAATTCAAGCTGGCGACTTATACGCTATACGATCTTTCACGCCAGTGGTGGGATCTATTAGAGCAAGCTAAACTATGTCAATGAATTATTTGAGAGGATTTTAAGGATTTTTTTGACAGAACATTCGATCCTCACAAGTTTCAAATATATATAATGATGGAATTATTCAACCTAATGCCAGAAAATTTCTATTTCACATACTATGCGGCTAAATTCAATATATAATTTGGCTTTTTAACAGATTTTGTTGAAAGTGAATACTTGAAAGAAATCATTTCATAATTGGGGATAATATAGGAGATCTTATTGAAGATTTTGATGCTATGTATTATGGATTATATAGAGATGATGAATAGAGAGACATTGGATAAATGTGATATCTCAAGATCATTGGGAGGAGAAATTATGATGATACATATAGGAAATAGAGGGATCTCAAATGCTTGGAGAAAGGGGAAGAGGGAAAACTATTTCCTTGGTGGAATCAAGAATCAAAATTTTATGGATGGATCACTGAACCATCCTCAATGATCCCATAGAAAATAAGGGTGTTTCCAATGTGGTTCGTTAGACAAAATGATGTGAAAGTGTATGGAACAATCTTGAGAAATCCATTACTACAAGAAGATGGGGAAAATTCAGTGATATTGTCATAATGGTCTGATGTCAGGTTCTCAAGACACTTCTTAGGTGCCATAAACATCATATACTTTGAAATGACGAGGCCAAAAAAATCATAATCGTCAGTAGAGCTATGATACCCATGGTGATTCAAGGAATTCCATGACTCCTTAGATGGGGAAAAATAAAAATGAAACAAAGACAAAAGATTCATGATAAAGAAATTGTATTGATATGATCAATGATTATGAATAATCATGTGGGACCATACACGGTGAGAGGTACAATTCTATTAAATTCTACCCTTATGAAAGTGTTGTTTGATTCTGGTGCATCACATTCCTTCATTTCTTTTCATACTATTTATTTATTAAGTTTAAATAATGAAATGTGGCCTTCTAGGATAAAAATCCAAAATCCCATTTGTGAAAGAGAATGTCAAGACTTGGTCTGTAGATCATGTTATATAACTATTGATGAAGTTGAGCTTAAATGGGACTTCACTAGTAGAAATACAGGACATAACGTCGAATTATTAATGTCATTTTTTTATAAACCAATGCTGATATTTTGTGCGAGAAAATTTGGGCGTCGTTTTTACTAAAAAACGACGCCAAAAATATTAATATGTGTTTATTTGCATCGGTTTTATTAAAAACGGATGCAAAAACCCGATATATGGTAATTTTTTGCATCAGATATAACCTAAACTGATGTCAAAAATTAAAAAAAGAATTTCTGCATCGATTTTAATGGAAATCAACGCCATAGGTGTTATTTTCATTGTTAGTCTCCCACAAAACAAACCCTAAAAATAAAAACCCCGATAACTTTTGGAGTTAATTTTTATCAAAACTGACACTGAACATAAAAAATAGTCATCAGTTTTTGAAAAAGCCGATGTCGAAAGTCATTTAGAAAATGTCAGGATTAGTAAACCCTCATCATCATTTTTCTTCAAAATCATTTCCCGCGGCGGCTCCTCTCGACTCATGATTTAATTGAAGCCTTATTTCTGATTTCCAACTACCATTGTTGATGTTTTTCGTCCATTTTCTTCATCTATGGTATGAATTATTCATTATATGGTATTCTTTGATCGTCAACGGATTATTTGTTCTCCGTAATTATATTTGGAGAGACTTTCAACCATGGATTTATTTTTGTTTTTGGTTATAATTATTTTTCCTTATGAGAATCAGTTTTTTAGATCTTGTAGTTATTGATTTTCATACGTTTCACTACTAGAAAACCAGGATATAGCCGTGTACCTATTTCCATGGTTTTATATGTTCGTGGCTATAGCTTTGCTTATAGCCACAATTCTATTAAAATTGGGGATAAATCATTGTTTATCGCCACGCTTAAAAAATTTGTATCTATGTTTTTTTTGAACTTCTATCAGGTGCTTCCTCCCCCGACCCCTCATGAACCACCTTATACCCTCGACCACATCCCTCTACTCTTAGCCTTTGCGACTTCTCCACCTGGACATCGAGAGTTCTCCACTTCCAGACTTCTCCTCTTGGCCTTCGCGACTTCTCCTCACTCGGTGGAGGCCTTTCAGTAGCAACCTCTCCTCTCGGCGGCGACCTCCCCTCTCTGTGGGGACCTCTCCTATTGGAGGTGACCCTTATTCCTCAATGGCCTTGGCGACCTCTCCTATCCCCGATCATCATCCTCCGATAGTTCCCAGATGTCCTTCACTACACTTCCCCATCCTCATCCCCCTAGAGACGTTTCCCTTTGCTGTCGCCGAATGAGGCAACCCGGTCTCCTTCGTGGTAACATCTCACCCCTCGTACCTCAAAGTTCGTCACCCTTGGACTTTATCGGAATTACATACACATATTTCTCTCTGCTAAAATTCATCAAACTAGAAATTAATTCCAATTGTCAAAGGATATATTCATATCTTGCTGAAATCTCAAGAGGATCTATAGAGATTTTGGAAGATTGGAATCCTTAATCTTAAACTTGGTTTACTCATAATTTCTAATTGGGACTCTAACTTCAATCCGAACACTCATAGGAATACATTGGAAAAGGACTAGGTCATACTACATGGCCTTAATTGGTTCTTTTGCGCCCAAAAATTCTGATTGATATTATCTCCTCCTTAGGAACTCCCATCAAAATTGATCCTAAAACATTAAATTCCGACATATGTCTCTTTGCTAGAGTTATAGAGGAAATTAAACATGATTCAAATCTTCCCACCACAATTAATTTCAATTAAAATGACTACAAAACTAAAATTAGAATTGAATATGAGATGAAACCTCCCTTTTTTGAACATTGTAAGATCATTGGTCATACAATTTTCAACATTAGAGTAATTAAAAAGCAAGTAACACAACAAATTGAAAATTATTGGAAGGAAATGATGAAAAATAAAAAGGATAATTCCCCTATGATAGATATACCTGTACCCCCATCAATGAAATCTAAAACATGGGTGAAATAGTCAAGCAAAGTAATACACATATTGGATAACTCAAGTAATAACTGGGCTCATATGGCTGAATAAGAAGAAATGTCCATTAAAGATAAAGGCTGCCAAGAGAAAATTTAAATTTTGGTTTTAGAAACTATTAGTATATCCAATAAGGGAGAATATAATACATGCTTAGACGAACAAATTTTAGAATCTAACCAAAATTCAGAACAAAGCCCCGGTAAATACTTGAAGTGCAATGAATGCAATGCAAACACTACACCCCCTCATAACTATGTGTGCACTAGATCATTTCCTGCTCAATCTGTTGATGATCACTCCTCATCGTAAAGTACTTGAAAAATTGAGGACCCCACCCAATAAAATGCCACTATTTCATTGGGGACAATGATTCAAACCTATAGTAAAACAAATGTACCTGATAATTGCTCAAAACTATAGATTCAACTACCAATTCTATAGATTTTGGGAATCTATTGTCTATCCAAAAATCTACTCAGGATATCACACATACTAGTAGTATGACTGCAACTGTTTCCATGGATTTGGAAACTAATACATCAATGAAGGTAAGTACACCCTCAGTATAGATGTTAAAATGAAGGATCTCATTGGATCCATTAAGAAGATTCATACCATGGAGGATAACGGGATGGAAAAAATAGGATCCAGTTACATCCTCTTCTTCAACTTTATTCTCATTTTATGGTTCACAACCTACCAACAGTGTTGATGTCAATAGTTCTATGATGCTTTGTAATTTGAATCCCATAGACCCAACCATTAAAACATCATTAAATCATGATACTATGAGATCTGTTAATCACTTCTCTTTCATATCTAATAATAATACTACTCTTGAAATGAAGTTGGTAACCAAAAATTTAGAGAAGGATTAACTCCTTCTCTCCTTGCGCACTCTAAATATATTACTAGTTAAGTAGAATTAGGGAGTCAGATGAGTATTTTTAAGGTTATTTCAACTGAGACACATACCATTACATCTAAAAATATTAAAAATGATGTATAACCTTTCAAAACTACTTACAAATCCCTGGTAAAGGACCCAAAACATATATAGGCATGTAATATTTCCTTTCCATTGAATCCATTCCATCCAAAAGATCTGGATACTTCCTAACAACAGACAGTGGATACTTCAATTTTTTCAGGTAATCCTATTTCTACATCTATAATTAATGATTATTTCTATATGAAATATTTAAACATGAATTATAATCATAATATCAATTCTTTGTCGATCTATTCTAAGAATTATGTAGACTCAACTATGAATGATCCAATTAGGAAACCTACAAAGAATATTCTAGTCACATCTAGGAATGAACAAGAACATGCCACTAAAACTAACCTAGATGATAGGTGGGACACTAGAAAAAAAGGCTCTAGAATAATGATAAAAGGGTTTTCTGACGCTAAATTTGGGTTTAAATGATGATCCCATTTTGGAATTGTCAGGTTATCCCTAACTATGACAATTTCATTATTTTAAAAAGAATGGTTAACTACCATGCGAACATAATTATTTTTTTACTGGTGAAATGAATAATACAATCAATTTTGATTCTTTATAGATTTTTTCACACTCTTATTTACACAATGTTAGTGTTTTCAATATCTCTATTCAGATATTTACTTGCTTCATTAACATTTATGGAACACATACTTTCTACTCCTTTGATAGTTCTAAAAATAAATACCATGAAAGAACTATAATGATCTCTCATCCCTAGGCACTTACATAATAACCCCTAGTTACTAATTGGTGACATTAATGCCATTCTTAACTCAAGAGAGAAAATTGGTCCTTCTCATTCTTCCATTTCAATTAAATAAATTAAAGCCTCAATTGAAGACAATAATATCATTGAAATTAATCTCACTGGTGTATTAAACCATTTGTATAGAAGACATTACAACAAAGTGGTTGCCTCCAAATTGAATGGAATTTTCATGAATGTCCCTACAATAGATTTATGGGACACTATCTCCACCACCAATCATTACAAGCTGAATTTTGATCATCATACCATCTTGGTCAATGTCTCCTATAATGTCATGAAACCTTGATTTCCTTTTATATTTAACAATGTGTGGTTCTTTGATGATGATTTCACCCATATCAACTAGAACTATTGGTCTTCAATTTCTCATAACAACGATTCCTTTTCCTGAAACCTCAAATTGAATTATCTCAAACAGACTCTAAAAACATTGTGGAGCTCTGAATCCAAACAAGTTAACAATGACATCATGATTCTTGAGAATTTTCACAATGATCTTCAAAAAAAAACACCAGCTATGACCTCATCACTGATCCTAATCAAGAACTAAACAATATTTTCAAACTCAACTCTTTTCTCACGTTCAAGGAACATATGAGAAAACAAGCATTTAAAAATAAATGGTTAACCGACGGTGACAGAAATACCAAATTTTATAACTCTCTTCAATGATCCAGGAAGGCTTGTAGGTCGTTAACCTTTTTAAAGTATAAGGACAACCTGCTTGACAATGAGGGGCATGGGGTGCAAGGGGAGGGGGGTTGTCCAAGAGGGGGGGTGAAGGTGTCTAGGGGAGTAGTGTGCAAGGGGTAGGGATGGGGGAATGTGGTGTGGGGGTGAAGGGGTGCAGGGGTAGGGGGCTATCTAGGGGTGGTTGAGGGGGCTGCCTTGGAGTGAGGGGGTGTCTTAAGGGGGGGATAGAGGGAGGGGGATGGGTGTCTGGGAGAGGTGGTGACCATCATAAAATTCTATAAAAAAACATAATAGGTCATTGTTCATACATCTATGTTTTAATGTGGGTGTTGGAGGTACACAGATATAATATTATGTGGTCATAGAAAGGTTTGACTATTCATGAATTTTTATAAATAGAAACATTTATGAATTTTCTTAACCATAATAGTTGTTATTATTCTTTTATTTACATGTTATTCATGGTTACTTATTATCTTATGAAACAATACATATAATGTTAAGTCATATTGTTGATTATATATTTAATGTATGTTTATATGCCTCGGAATAGATAGATATTGGATATAAAACGTTGATCACATCACTGTAGAATTTCAGAAGGAGTTGCGACATTTCTTGGACTTTTCATTCACTAATGATTTGGATGGCGTATTGATTCGATGCTTGTTTTTTTGATTGTGTTGGAAGACCATGGTTAACTCGTGAGGAAGTGAGTTATCATATCACTAATTAAGGTTTCAAAAAAATTATCATTTGTTGTATCACAATGGAGAAAAATCTTAAGTGGTGAATGACATCGATTCTGGGGAAAGGATTAGTATGAAAAACTTGATTTCCAATCGGTATCCTTTTGTTTATGATGCCAGCTCTTCATGTAGACTAGTGTAAGAGGAAATGAATACTAGAACACAATTTTCATCTATTAATTGGGATGATGATGTTGATATTTTTAGAAAGCAGATGGGTAATTAAAATACTCTAGTATATCAGTCATGTGAAAAAATGAGAAAACATGAGTTTTTAATGCGATTATATCATTAAAAAGAAATGTATGGATTTAGTAATATTGCGGTAGACTATCTCCTTAATTTTACTGAGGATTTACTGCATGATGATGGATTTATTCCAAAAAATAATTACATGGCATCAAAGTTGGTCTGAAAATTTGGATTTTCATCTATTAAGATTCATTCATTCCCCAAATATTGTTGTCTCCTCTAGATTAAAAATGCAGAGTTATGTCAGCGAAAACAATGTGGCACATCCTGGTGCAAGACTAATAAAGACAGAACACTATCTCGCATACCAATGAAAGGGATTGGGCACTTCACTTTAATTCCTAGTCTTCATAAACTTTTTATGTCAGAACAAATCAAAATGAAAAGGAGATGACATGATGATGATAGAAAAAAAGATAATGATGAAATAGTGCATCCTGCAGACTTGTTGGCTGGGAATAAATTTTATAGGTTACATCCTAGTGTTGCATCTGACCCACGAAATGTTAGATTGGGATTACCCTATGATGGTTTCATCCCATTTACCCAAATTCATACTGCACACAGTACTTTTCAGGTTTTCATCCATGTTTATAACATTCCTTCATGGATGTGTATGAAAGATCCATTTACTATCATTAGTATATTGATATCTAGACCTAGTTATCCATGAAACGATATTTGTATATACTTTCATCCAATAATAGATGATTTAAAGGAGCTTTGGATTTTTGGTGTAGAGTCGTACGATGAATTAAGGAAGGGGTACTTTATGGCTCGTGCATCTTTATTATGTACGATAAATGATTTCTGTATCTACGGAATTATGTCTAGTTGGAGTAATAATGGGAAATTATCCTGCCATATTTGTATGAAAAATACATGTTTCTGAAGATTAAAGTTTCGATGAACTTTCATCTTCATAAGGAATCGACGATTTCTACTAATCGATAATCCATACAGGAATAATCGAAGACAGTTCGATAATACCGTCGAGACAGATGAGACACCTCAACGAATTTCAGGGAATGATATTGTTACAAAATATGATTATTTGAATTATGTTAATTGAAAAAGTAAATCAAATATCATAAAGCAAAAACATGTTAATTAGAATTCCAATAACAAATGGAGAAATAAAATAATATTCTTGGAGTTGTAGTATTGGTCATCAAATTTATTGCGTCATTGTTTGGATGTAATGCATACCGAGAAAAACATTTGTGAGATGTTACATGCTACTATTTTAAATGTTCAAGGAAAAACAAAAGATCATTTTCAGCAGTGTCATGATTTGATGGATTTGGGTATAAGGGTAAAACATCATCCAGAGTTAATAGGTCCAAAAAGTGGAAAGTCCCTATTGCTAATTATTTGATGACAAATTTAGAGAAGAAAAAATTTCTTCTGGTCATATAATGTTTGAATGCTCTAGATGGTTATTCAAGTAAAATTTCTAAAAGGGTTAATACACATGATGTGAAACTAAAATCTCTTAAAACCTATTATTACCATGTCTTGTTACATGAGTTGATTCCTATATCCATTCGACAATTACTTTCATAGAATTTTAGAGTTGATGTGATTATGTTATGACATTTTTATCAAGACCTTTGTGCCAAAAGACTGAGAAGATGTGTTTTTCAGAAATTGCAGTGAGATGCACCAAATATTCTTTGTGACTTCGAGAAAATTATCCCACAGTCATTTTTCACATGTATCTTACATCTGACTATGCATCTTCCCATAGAAATTATTTTTTTTGGTCCTGTTTCAAGTCGGTGGATGTATCCTACAGAAATAATGATGTTTACATTGAAATCTTATGTGAGAAATAAATATCACCCCAAAGTCTCTATTGTGAAATTTTATTTAGCACAATAATGCATGGATTTCGGTTCATCGTACATAGATAACATCACTACGAGGTCTAATCATGTTATGGGAACTGAATATGAGTAATATGACCCATTCAACCTACATTTCCTTCAATTCCCAAAACACAGGGATATATGGATCGTACTCGTAGTGTACATTATGTAGGGAAGATTGGGAAATGGCTCATCGTACAGTATTATTCAACTGTGGTGTGCTTGATGATTATATCAAGTAAGTAAACTAATAAATAAGAATTTTTTTCATTATGTTATTTATTCATATCTTATGAAATTTTATTTCATTCATAATTGTAGAGAACATTTAGAAATTATAAAAAAGAGACATCGCTCTATATCTATTAAGAGGAAGGAACTGCGGCAAGGGAAAGAATTTGCTGCTTGGTTAAAGTCAAAGGTAATAGATTTTTTTCTTCTTATAACATAATCACATGTCTCTATTTAATATTCAATGTTGGTATCTTTTAGGTTTTAACTGTACCAATAAATGAAGTATCAGATGATGTAAGAGCGTTATACTTTGGTCCAAATGATGTTGTACTTGATTGCAATGCAATCGTTGTCAATGGATTTAAATTTTTTATAAATAGTTGTGAAAAAAATGTCAACCCATCATGATGGTTTGATGATAAGCACCACAATAGATTGTTATGCGAGTGCATCATATAGACAACCTCGTTTAGAAAATATATCATATTAAGGTATTTTTGAAATAATCATTTTACTATATTACTATGCACATGGTCACATCGCAATGATGAAATGTAAGTGGTTTTATTCAATGACACAACAAGGAATGCATATTGATAACTATGGATTTAGAGTGATTGATATGAATCATCAGCTTCACACTGATGAACCTTACATTCATGAGCCACAGGATAGATAGGTGTCTTATTTAACTGACCTGTTACAACAACAATTTGATGTTATTGTTGATGTCATTCCCAGACATCTTTTTGATGAAGACATGGATGACAATAAAATTGTGGATGAAACTATTGGTATTTATTCGAATGTTGCATTTGATTACATAGATGACTCAATTGCTAGAACAGATTGTGAACCAAAAATTGTCACAGACCACACAAAACATTGATACATTTGTAAGTATTGACCTGACAATATTGTAGTATTATATGTGTTTTTTTAAACTTCTATACATGATATAAAATTAACTAGTATATTTTATCAATATAAATATCACATTGAAAATGTATCTAATTTTTTTATGATACAATTTTTTTATTTAACATTTTTCATTATTTATATTAATTTGGGAATATTATTTTAAATTTTCATGTCAAAATGTCTGAATATGATGATATTAGATGAAATAGAAGAATACGAAGAAATGAACAACATATGTCTCATCTGGCCAACACTATAAGTGCAATTTATGTTTGAATATTATGGTTTTTCATATTTTTATCTTGTTATAGTTCGTTTAATTTTATCATCTATGTTATTTTAGGCTACTTCGTTAAGGAGACGGTATAATTATACTACCGAGGATGATAGTATGGAGGGGGGTATGGATTCTACAGTTTAGCCTACTACAATGATGCTTGAGTCACCAAAAGGTCATCCTCACATTATTCCACCTCCATATTATCCATACCCACACTACCCATATCCCATTGTGCCGGCACCCACATCGGACGATAGTTCTCAGACTCTCATCCCTCCTTATTTTCCATTCCCACCTTCCACTATACAGGACACTGCACCCCCATATATCCCACCGCCATATCCATATCCATATCAACCGACATCTGTATTGGGTTATCCATCTTCTGTACAGAGTACACCTACTGTAGATATCCCACCTACCACAGATGTTACTCCCCCTCTAGACGCTGCACTTGAGGGGTCAACAGATCCCCCGACTACTGGTATGTGTTTAAGCATTATTGTTAGTGATTAATGATAAATTCATATATAATATTATCCTTTTTTACCTTTTTTCATGATTAGCTATAGTATCCACCAGACATCAATGCTACACAAAAATGTGAGAGGTTTGGAATCGATACATGAAAATGATGGTTGAATACAATGAGGACTATGCTATAATTAAAAAAATGGTACATAATTTAAAATCGTTATGGTAACACTTTTTAGACACAAAAATATCATTCCAGTTAAACCAATTAGTTGGAGGGATGGTGTAGAACAAATAAATGACAATTCATGGGCAGAGAGCAGAGTCTGTAATGTTAATCACCTTTAATATATATTAATTAATAATATTTTCTTAAGAAATATTTTTTCCATTGTAGCTCCGATATAATTTTCATGATGGACAAAATTCCAAGGCTGCAAGGTTAATGGATTTAGGTGAAATGTGGCGAGAATAAAAGTTTGACTTATATCTTGGTTGGAAAAAGAGAGCAAGAACAGAGCTTGAATAAGTACCAGTGATTAATGTTTTCCCAATATCACAATACACAGAGATGATCGACTATTGGAAGAGTCAAGATTTTAATGTATTTGTTAAATTTATATATATATATATATTCATTTATTTATTTGAAAATGAGTTTTATTTATGTTAATGAAATTAGATAATAATTTCGTTATATGAGAAATTAGACAAAAATAAAATAAATAAGAGTGGAATGAAACATATTTACACTCGTGGACACACTTCCCTCCCAGATCTTGAGCAAACACCAGTAATTTAATATTTAAAATATTTATCTTCATATAGTGTAATTTTTTATGACTTCCAATTTTGATTTATTTGTTTTTTTTTCAGAAAACAAAATTGAATATCAAGGGTTGTGTTCCTCTCTCTACTTAGTTTCGTATAAGCAGAAAAAAAAGATGGAACTGTTCCAAATACTGACACCGAGAAGGAGACTGTAAGTATATTTCAATTTATTTTATTTTGAATAAATTTAATTAATTATATTATTTTATCGTTTTAATTTATGTTATATATCAATCGACAAAATTCTTTGGAGACATTGGCAGAAAAAGACCCTGAAAATTTGGGCCCGAACGATCATCTACATAAGGTATTAGGAGATGAGGATCAAGGCAGAGTGCGTTGTCGACATGGGAAGAAGATTGTACCATCTCAATACTTCTCTAATGACAACGTTTCTTCAAGTAATAGTTCTAGTTTGGTCAAAGTGGAACTGATGAATTCTTCAATCAAAGAAGAAACTCAAAATGCAGAAAAGGTGATATTTGAAAAGATGAAGAAAGTTATGTCTGCCATTTCTCCTACACATTCACCAGAAGCAGATGTAGTGGTTGACGCATTTTTGATGTCGATCAGTTCTGTTGTTGGAGCCGAAGCTATAGCTGGAGTCGAAGCTGTAGCCAAAGCCGGAGACGGAGCTAGAGCTATAGCCAGATCTATTCCTAGTGTTGGTACCAGTACTGATGTTGAGGTTGATGGTGATGCGGGTGCTGTGAGAGGTGTTGATGGTGTTTCAGTAGGAGGCATAGATGAGGGTTATCTTGAATCTGATGATACTGATTTTGAGACTCACTATGGATTTGAATTGTATTTTTGGATTGTTAATATGTGTAATTTTATTATTCAATGAGTTTTTATTAATTTAATACTGAATTTTATTGTAGGAATTATAACTGTTTCTTCATATTATTTATGTAGTAGTTAAGTTTTATTATTATTATATTGAATTGATCATCCTCTGATGTGACCATCATACCTCCTCGATGACGATGCTATGAGGTTGCCCCTTAATCTCCTCTGGAACATCTCTGATAGTATGTAGTCCAATTTTCCATTTTTTGATTAAGGCGGCCCCTCTATCAGTTTTACCGATCATTTTGTGAGTTTGATGACTTCTATTGGTGTGCAGGATAGCGATGCATGCCATAACAGAGAACCAATAAGAAAACATAGCTGATTCAATTGATTTCCTCCCACGACTTGCAAACAGGATTGATGTGAATATAAAATTCAGGAGGCAATGGTTATTTTATACCATTTTTTCACATCATGATTTCTATCGAGTCTTTCTATTGTACCAATAGAAATTTTTAACTTCCGTATACTCCATGCCCTACATCGGCATCTCCGACTCATGATTTTCGTTGGGACATTCTATAACACCCAGTGGATTTTTACTTCTGATCCAAACCCTCCGCTGGCATGTGCAATAGCCATATTTTTATAGTAAATCGACTTTTGTCCGATCTGCTTCTCTACACCCTCTATAATGGAGTCGACAAATCCATCGTCGCAAAAGGTATGGTTTTACCACACCATTTTTACATCATGACATGTTTTCTTTTTACTCATCTGAATCCTAAAATATAAAATTTTACCGTAGACTCACATTTTCATAATATGATTTGGTTTCGTGTTTGGTTGTTCAATTTTTTCAATGTATGGGTGAAATCTCCAGTTTAGGTGATGATGATTTGTCTTCCAACATAAATGGAAATTAAAAGGGTGAAATTGTTATAACATCATATTTTCAAGATTAAAATTAATATGTCTACACTTGTAATTAATTAACACAAGATATTTTTATTATTTCATTTATGTGATTTATGCTTTTTTGTCAATAATCATTAAAAATAGTATTGACAATGGCATTTTAATGTGACTTACAAAAGGGTTGGATGGGGAGAATTTTATAAAAGGTGTGTAGTTTGACTATTTATCAATTATCAGTTACAATTTATTGTAATTATATCCACTTCAATCATTAAAATTTTCAAAATTCCTTTAGATTAATTTAATGTTTTATATTTTCCAATTCTATTTTAATTGATTTATTTTATTAAATCTAGGATTTTCAGGTTTAATTCTCCAGTTTAGGTGATTCGGCATCATCTTCCAACATCAATGCTAATGAAAAGGTTGAAATTTCTATATCATCCTATTTTCCCAATTAATATTAACATGTATACTCATTTAATTAATGATAACATGGTATTGTAATCATTTTTGTAATGAGATTTATGATTTTAGGACAAGAATCTTTGGAAATATTATTGAAAACAGTATTGCAATGTGCCTTACGAAATGGTTGGGTGGGGATAATTGTATAATAGGTATGTAGTTAGACTATTTCTCAATTATCAATTAATTTTTATTATAATAGTATCCATCACAATCATTAAAATTCTCAAAATTCTCTTTGATTCATTTACTGTATAAATGGCTGTATTTTTTCCTCTTGACTTTTTTGTTTTATCGCTTCTCGATACAGGTCCTCAGTTGAAATTTCTTATCTACATTATTATTTTTCGGAAATTTATTGGAATGTTATAAGTTTCTAAAGTTAATTTAAATTCCAATGAAGTTGAATTAGCCCAATGTTATATTTAGATTATAAATTTTATTCTTTATGTTTGATCATTTTTTATCACTATTTTTATTTGCATTATTATTCAAATGTGTTTTTTAAGATTTTTTCTTGTGGATGAGAAGACTATAAATTATTAAAAATTTAATGTCTTTAATGATTTCACATTGATATTCTATTCATGAAACACATCAATATGTTCCTAGAAATCAAAAATCTATACCTATTTTCAGTACATCTTCAGAATAGCTCACGTCTTTTGACTATACATTTATTACATTTGGTTATAATTGTTATGGTAATTGATTTCAATCAATATAAATCATGATAGGCTATAAGAGTTCTTTTTATGTCAGGAACATGAAGCAACTGACACTGAGAAATATCAAAATATTTTCCTGAAAAAATCATAAATAATGCTTGCATGTTAGGGGGCTTCAACACCATATACGTGTACAGAGATTAAGTGACCAGAACGTGTACATATTAATATATTTGTACAGATATTGTTGAGTTTTTGTGTACATATATTAAACTTTATTCCAGAAATTAACATAATATATATGTACAGATTAATATGTTAGGTATGTTGGAAATTAAATGCATCTATTTTTAGATAAGATATGGTTCCAAATTTCACAACCAATATAACAATTCATTGTCTCTATGGTAGTACTGTGGAGGGATCTCTATTTGAAAGGAATCACTATAGTTAGGGGTATGCCTCAATTTTATAGTGTTTTCCTTCAGGAGGTGGATTCATTTGATTGGGAGATGCATCAAGATTATGATGTTCTATATATAGATAATTTTTCAATCCAATCCCACCACCAGATATCAGTAGCCTATTCTAAACTCATGGTGCCATTTTTGGGGACCATATGATGATTAATACAAGGGATGGAGAGGATCAGGTACTACTTGAGATAGTTTTAGGTATGATTTGTGAATTCTGTATATTCTAACATATACATATCAATATAGTTTTGACCCTTCCTTTTCTTATTGTATATTTCAATTGGGACATAGAGGTACTAGTGGATTCCCTACCTTGTCTCCATATAATAAAGAATCATATTGGGGGTGGTCATCTTCTAACATGAATTGTCTTTAAGTGTGATTTTACTATAGGGAAATATATGTTCAATATGTGTTAACAAGCCATTATGTGTTCCTACCTCTCTCCATGCAGGGATCTGGAAATTTTGAAGCAGATTATAGTTGCAACTACTCTTATCGTCAAAGAAACCACCATTCAGTACTTATTTGATTCATGTGTAGCTGTAATGATCCAAATCAAATTGTCCATCAAATTGCATAGGAGCTTAGATAAATATATTGCTAATTGGTGAATTTACTAATTATATTCCTTCTCACCCCATATTTAACATAGGTCTGCAGACACCCAAAATCGGAATGATGCTATGACAGCTATAGTGATGATGCAAAGATCATTGGTGACTATGATTATAATAGGTTTACAAGGTGTCATTCCCTCTAATTACCGCCTAAACTGCACTTATTTGGTTAGAATACATGTACATTGTGCACTAATTTGTTAAATAGGTTGTAACTTTTTAACAAAATTTATAAAGTTGGTTTGATGTAAAAATTATTATATCTATCCTTAAATAATCATATTTCAGATATGTACTAAAATAATTTGTATCATCCTAACACTTTATTGTGTAATTTTGGAATGTCATTCTTAATAATTGAGTTATTCATGTTGGCCCACAGATACACTCTGTAGAGGGAGGTTCGATGAAAACCAATGGAGGGGTATTAATTAAAAATATGAATGATGAATTTTGTAAAAGTATAATCCACTGAAAGGTATAAAAATTGGTTAATTATTTAATATACATCATAGTGATGGTTTTCATGCATGGTGTTATTAGAATTTTGGGATTCAAATTGTTTCCTATAAGATATATAAGGGTATATTGATCATTTCAACCCCCTAAGTTGTATTATAAATTTGTGTGTGCTCGAATCACAAGATCATGTTCTAAAGTGAAGAAATTGTAGGAATCATTCATGATGATGAAAAATAGAGCACCGTGTTTTATAAGAGATATGGTTCATATTGTAAAATATGACTAGAAGATGCAGTATTTGGTATTATGACATTATAATTGGTGCTTAATGATTATTACATTGTCTAACCACATAAGACATAAAATTAACCTAAGGTTAATGTCGCAAAAGTAATGTGCACTAAATATAATTAAACATAGGGAATTTTCATAAGCCGACATTTCTATCTCACCTTATACAGGCCCACACATAGACAATTATAGGTAGTGTCTAAAATAATTTGTAAATTTTATACAATTTATTGAAATAGTTTGTACCACACATTTATTTTTTCTATATATTTAGTATAATCAATATTCATGCATGGTTTTGATCCTGCTTACAAGGTGACATGATGGAGTAACAATCAATTTTGTTGAAATAAAACTTCATGAAAGAGTGGAGCACGGGTATATTTTTAAGTAGTGAGTCACTTTATTTTTTTCACATAGTAGTTTCTTTTAATTTTATTAAATATGATATGTTCCCATGTATATATATTAAAATGCATAAACTAGTGATTAGAGACTGGTATATGCATATAAGCATTTGGGGAAGGATCCCCTTGCACATGCTCATGGACATGCAGGTGTGTGAATAAGGGATATTTGTCCTTTCATGTGTGTGAAGGTGTTTATACCCAGTGGGGGAGAAGCAACTTTTAGTTAGAATTCTCCAAGACCCGAAGTGGATGGTTTGGTTCCACCTTGAGGTATGATCCCTCTTCCAGCCTCATTAATTCAAGAATTCTTTAAATTGAAATTAGCTTCTTTCTTAATTCTGCATAATTATATTGAATTGCATATCTTGAATAAGTGTTATTTAATAAAATTGTTTCATTTTATAAATAAATCCATGTTTTTATAATAAAACCCCTCCAATAGAGGTGAGTGGTTTGCAAAAACACACACTAATAGTTATGTTGATCAAGTTGCACAATTTATTGCATTTGATTTGTGCTGAATGAGTATTACAGTAAATGTCAAATATAATTAATTGATTTGTGTGATAAGGAAATTCCATGATTTTATAATAAGACCCCTCCAACGGAGGTGCGATGGCTTTTAAACCAAAGAGTATTGATAATTATTTGTATCATGTTTAGATTTGGTTTGAGTCTTTCATACGCCTCTTGTTGGTGTTTTTTTGTGGCTAGTTAGTTTTTGTTTTCTTTGAATAATAAAAATTGGCTTATCATACTCGTTAATTCAAATGAAATTGTTGAGTTGGCATATGCCTTGACCATGACACATTCCATTTCACACTATGAATATTATAAACAAAATTTCCATATTTAGGAAAAGTGAATGAATTTGTAAATGGTTTGTGTAGGGTGTATGATTCTATTCCGTCATTTTGTTTCCCTTTAGACGTTTCATAATTGTGATAGTCGCTACAACCTTCTCTGGTGATCAATTATTATAGAATTTTAAATAGTTGATTTGTTCCATCATCTGTCGGCGGCGCGATGGTCAGAATGTTTCCCCACCTCCTCTTGCTCCCTTCACTCCTAGCCGACAGATGCTATCGCATGGATGTCGTAGGACTGGGCCAACACACCGTGGTCAGGCCGTGGTCACACCGTGATTTGGCCCTGCTCCAGCCCACACCAGCCCCCTTCCACCGTCATTTCAGCATGATGCCACCAGCATTCCAGTCCGCAACAATCCCCCTGCCTCCTTCGTAGCAGCCCACACCATCCCCCTAGCACCTGCAACTGGCCCCCTTGCACCAGCATTCCAACCCCCTTCCAACATCAATCGATCCCGCACCAGCCCCTGTCCACCTGCAATCGACCCCGCCTCAACGCCACCACCCTAGCCATTACCCCCAGCCTCCTACAAAACAGTCATGCCCGCCCTCTCCCACCTGCAAAACGGCCTGAACAACAAGTTCCAGCCCTCACCAGCCCCCGACCTCCTACATCTGAGCTCGCACCAGCTACATCCCAACATGCACCAGTTCCTTCCCGCAGCAGCCCCCTTCCACCTACATTCTATGTTAGAGAACCAAGAATTGTTAAACATAAAAGGGAGAGGGAGTTTCACTATATTGTTGGACACATTAAACAAAATAGGATGATGATCAATGTGGATATTGTGAAGGGTGGTGCTGGAGAAGGTGTCTCATTTATCGAAAGAAATACATTCATAAAGGATATATCCAATTTGGAGGCAACCACCATATTGTATCCCTTTTAATACAAAGTTTATTTGGAACCTGGAAGATTTAGTTATGTAACATTTCTCTCTTCAATAGAGGACTTGAATTATCTTGTGGAGAAAATAGCATATGGGGGACCAATTTAATCACTTGAATTGGGTATTGCATTGAAGTCCCCAATTATAAATCATGGAGTGCTAATACAACAAACTAGATAGGTAAGGAAATCCCAAAGGGTCCTTCTATCTGGATATTTATGGTTGGAATAAACAAAAGATCAAAAAATAAAAGTTCCATCAAAAACAAAATCACGTATGATGGATTGCTCTAATATGTTAAAAATGTTATCATTTTTGACATTGGAGTGCGAAATAATCAAGAGAGAATCGACATAAGTGGAATTTTTTGTTGTGCTAGTAAAAGAATAACCTTGTTAACAAAAATTAAGTTATCTTGAAGAAAAATTTCCTTTTTTTCAGTGATAGAAAAAAAATTGGACAGTGGGTGTTAAGTATTCTTTTTCAAATAGTAATGGTGTCAGATATTGAAAAAAACTGACAATAAAAAAAGGATCTTTATTTAAACCTAAATTTGGAGTAAGAACTCCCTTTTTGATATGAAAACCCTTGTGTCTAGAAGATATTCTGATATTTTTAGTAGTGTTTTAGATCATGGTCTTTTGCTGATTTATTTTAGAAGAAGTTGGGGAACTGTATGAATTTTCTACCTAATTATTACCCTTGGAGGAATCAATACATGGGTTATTAACAAGTAAGTCCATAGGGTCCTTACGAATACATACAGTATGGTCGACATCTTGATGAGTAATCATGTTCTCAGATTTAGTAGGCATATTAATGTTGTCTAATGTCTGACAAATACCAATAATATGTTTGAATAAAAGGGAAGGATATGTACCTGAAATATTTGTTGCAAGGTTGACATGTGAAGTAATTGAATGTTTTTCTAGCTTTTTTCTAGAACTTGGGGGAATCTGTGGGGTGTCAACCAGGTTTGGTTGCTCTTTATAAGATGAAAATATACACCCCTAATTCATGACTAACTCAATAGGCAGATTTGGTTTGGCATATTTCTAATCTTTCAAACCCGAGGCAACCAAATTTTGATCTGGGTAACTATCTAGAAAATCATTGAAACACCCAGAACATCAGGTTCCCTGTCCATCTCAATAGGAGATGCACTATCCTAACCAAGTGGGGGTTAAGGGTTCTGTTCAGATCTAATGGTATTCTCCACATAAGTGTCACTGCTCAAGTGTAATCCCCCAAGAGTGTTGCATTTGTTCTACATTGAATAATTATTCAAAATCGGCTTGGTCTGGTCATATTGTCTATCAAGTAGTGTACCAACCTATTTTGAATCACATCCCAAATAATAAGAATGGTAATAAGATTAAACATTGTCAATATTCATAACATTAAATAGATCATTATAAATGTGATGTGATTTATTACCTTTAGAGGGGTCCAAAAGAGTATCCCATGTAGCTAAAACTGCCATGGTAGGGTTTGTCATAATATGCGGGTCTCCAGGTAGTGATGACCCTGTATGATCACCTACATTCAAAGATGATTTAATATTCATATCCAGACCCAAATGTGTATTTGAGTGGCCTTGCATGCTGGGAGAATATGCAAACATTATCTAAGATATCTACATGGTCTATAATCTATAACATCAGTGAGTAATTCAATTTTTTGAAGTTAGTTACATGCCATGAAATTATTGAATTAAAATGTATACAACATCATGATATTCATAGGGATCATCATTGATAGAAACCTAAATAGTAATATGTTCTAAAAGGGAATTTTTTTTGATTAAATCTTACAAATAATGTATCTCGGTCTCTGAGCTTATTTTTTATCAGTAGAAATTGATAGAAACACTATAATAGGAATTCATTTAAAAGTTATTCTGATGATATATATTACATACCCATAATCTATTCAATCACAATGATCATATAATTAACAGTAAATAAATGAAACATTGACTGCTTCTATAATTAAACCTAAAAAATGGAAGTTCATAGGCAATCACATAAGAAAATTATTATTAATAAATCTCCCAAATAAGTGATACAACCTACCTAAAAGTCTTTTGACTCAACAATATCCCCATTTTTGAAAATAAAAATGAATGTATCATAAATGATGAAAATATATGTTTGAAAAAAAATTAAAAGAATACATCCAATAACATCAAATAAATATTATGTAGAAATAATATATGAGAGAATATAATATGTCTTCTAAAAAGTGTTTTTTTAAAACAAATCCCCTAAACAATAACTCTCCTATATTAATAAAAATAAAATCTATTGAAATGAACACATATCGAGTATAGTTAAATTTCCCCAATTTTTCATTTTAGAAATGAATAACCTAAAGAACTATAATATAATGAATAAGAATAATTATATATATAGAATTTAAAACATGAAAGATGAAAAACATACATTAATATTTATTAATATTATTCCATTTTATAAATGCAATGATTAAACAAAATTAATTTCTCTATGTATAATTTTCTATTTAAACCATTGATATTATATTATCCTCATTATTGAAAATTAATAAGTAAAAGAAACATATATTACCCTTTTTGGATTAAAAAATTAAATGATACTAATTGATATAATATATAATATAATAAATAAACCTACTTGAAGATATCATATGGTTCATGAAAATGATATACTTCTTCTGAATATGGTTCAAGAAAATGATTCAATCAATTTTTCTCATATTACCTATAAGTGACATGAAATCATTAAAGCTTTTGTATAATTATAATCAAAGCAATTATCCCTTCCTAAAGTATTTTATTATAATAATGATCAACTTTTTTTAAAATTCAGAATTATTATATAAGCGGGAGAATTCATTAAAATTATTAAAAAAAACAAATATAAAATTTTAAAAGTATTTCATAATTAAATTTAACCATTATTGTTAATTTAAATTATAAATTGTTATTTAATAAGTTCATATTACATCTGATATATTGTATTAAATTATCTTCTAGAGAATATAATGATCCGAAATTAAAAGTTATCATAGTTATACATACTGAATTTAATCCCCCGTTCACAATGGGTTTTTCAATTCTTGTGGGTAGTAAAATAATAAGTGAAACATATTATCACTTTTCATTAATCATACCTTAAAACCTATTTAATATACTCAATTAAAATTTAATATCAATATTTTGAAAAAAAAAATTACAAACTGTTCTTTTGTTTATATATATTGTGGAATAATATCTAGTTTTTATTTTTTATCTCTAAGGATGTAGTGTGTTTATCAATATGTTTAGGTTTTAAATTAATTTTTGGGTTCATATACAATGAAATTGGACTTGATTTATCAAAAATAATCAAATATAGTGTAAAATTCAATGTTAAGTTAGTAAGGATGTGCTATATCAGAAAATATTAAGTGAAAAAACATCCATCATCCACCAATTGAACTTTAGTAGTATAAGGGGAAAATAAATATTACTTATAAATAGACCATGAATCAAAATCATCACTAGTAAAATTAAATATTAAAAAAACTATTTTTATTCATCCTCCACCCATAGAGGTCTTCTTGAAAAAAATTAATGTTAATTTGGGTTTTTAGAGATATAAATATCCCATGTTCTGATGTTATATTAAGGAAAAAGATGATCCTTTTATCTAATTCAAGATTTGCATGGAATAAATATGTTTGGCATCTTCTCAAGGGTTTTCTCCACTCATATCCCCATTGAAGAGACACACTATATTCACTCCATTAAG
Source organism: Viscum album (assembly GCA_963277665.1). Classification (NCBI taxonomy): domain Eukaryota; kingdom Viridiplantae; phylum Streptophyta; class Magnoliopsida; order Santalales; family Viscaceae; genus Viscum; species Viscum album. Next base: position 1,533,239,404 of record OY728151.1, read on the forward strand.
GAAGATATTTCCTTATGAATTTCTTTGTAAGGCCATTTGATAAATCATACCATGATGGTGACTTTTTTTCAGATATGGAATAGTTATTCCATCTTACACCCCTTCATTTTCTCTCCCCTTAAGAACTAGTTTCACCTTCAATTCCCTACATTGTATGGCACACTAATATCACAAAAAATAATAAATAATTAGCGTCTAAGGTGGATGTCTATGCTCATCAATGTGAGAAGTTGGGTTTAGAAAATTTTCTCAACTAGTTTATCCTTTCCAATTTAGCTTTATGTCTGGATGGACTCTTCTTGCATGTACTTTTGGATTTTGAAGTATCCTTGGGATGTATGGATTTCTTTCTACCCTCCTCATTTGATATTTTATTTTTAACATGATGATAGCACACAGGCTGATCCATGATATGTGCAAAGGATGTGTGTGTGGGGGTGGGGCTACTTCCCATCAGGGGGGCTGTCCAGGGGGGTCAAGCAGGGGGGGCTTCTGTCCTTGGGGGCTGTCCAGTGGGGGCTGTTTTCCAGGGGGGTCCAGCAGGGGGGGTGGGGGGATGCTGTCTTGGGGGGGGGGTCTAGCAAGGGGGTGGGGTGGATGCTATCCTGGGGGTCCAACAGGGGCAAAGGGCTGTGCAATGGGGTGTGTGCAAGGGGTGCAAGGGAAGTGTGTGTGGGTTGGGGGGGGGGCTGCAGTCCAAGGTGGTCCAGCTAAGGGGTCCAGTAGGGGGTGAACTATTCTTGTTTATTGAGTTATATTATTTGTGAATATTTTATGATGTTTTTTTGACCATAATATTAGGGGATGACCACTACTATGTTCTACCTTATGTTGTAGGTACTTTTGAGATGGTTCCAGACTTCATTGATAGTTTGTCTAATATAGAGACTCATGTAAGTGTAGATATGTGTTTTTTTTAATAAGAAGGGGAAACGACCTTTTATTGAAAATGATAAAAGTCTGGGAACAAGGAGATGTATAGGAATGTTCACATGAGTCATCAAAGGACTCATCAAGAGGTGTAAGGTTTCTTCCTAGATTTTTCTGCAATCTTGCACTCTGCATCCCGTAAAGCAACCCAATCCACTCCTCTACCTCAACCAATCCCACACCCCCTAGTGTGTAGATATTCTAATTTATTTTGTTGTTTAAGAATACATTCAATGTCTGAGTCGTCCGAGTTAGAAGCTTCAATTTGTAACTCATCTTTTGAAGTAGAGCAGTCCGCTCTTCCATGCCCACGTCCATGACTTCGAGCATGTCGTCATGTTTTCCAACTGTCCTGTTGCCAGTGGACTTCTTGATCAATGTCTTCTTCAATAGAATGTTGTTTCCCCTTTGCATTATCCTCTTCTATTACCTGTTTTGAATGAAGAAAGATGGTTCTGTCCACTTTGACCTCTTTGGGAGGGTCAATGACTCCTTCTTCAACTGTGGTAATTGATTTATTTAAACTGATAGTACCATAGGGGTTAGAGGGTGTCAACTGCATCTCATTTCTCTTGTACGAATCAATCTTCATTCAAGGCTTCAAAACAGGGAGACAATCCTATGTCTCATTGCTCATAAGAGCAGTTTGGGGATTACATGACAAAGTAGACTTGTCTAGGAAGAGAGAATTGGCTGGGGATCTTTCTCCTAAGATAGTCTTGGCCTCCACCTTTACAACAGAAGGAGAAGCACTATGCATTCCATGTTGCAAAGAAAGGGAATTGTCATACTTTGTGGTAGGAGAATCAGAAGTGGAATGATCATCCTTGATAATAACAGAAAAGGTAGGTTCAAAATCTTTGATGACAACAGAAGAGGATGAGACTTCAGAAAAGCATGCCAAGGAACCTTATTACCAGAGTATTTCCCCAGAGAATATCCTACAATATTTGGACCCATCATTTGTGCTATGTTATCCTCTAATGACTGGACCATAGAAGTTTTCCTTTGTTCAACGATATCATCCCATGATTTATTGACATGGTAACAAATGAAAACATTGGGTTGCATTCTTTTTTGAGGTGGAGGCACCAAAGGGTATACAGTGTGAATTTCTTCACCATTGCATGCCTTCAGGTCTGTCTCGACATCTACCCCAGCCTGAGTCAGGTTCTGGGAATTCACGCCTTCCTAAGTGTTGTTATATGATTTTTTATATATATGAATTTGTCTAATTATTATTATTTATGTAACATTACTATATAATTTAATTTGGAGGGGACTTGTAGGGGGAGGGGGCTGGCAGGGGGTGCATGTGGGGGCTGGTAGGGGGTGAATGTTGGGGCTGGCAGGGGTAGGGGGGAATTGGAATGGTGGGGGTGGGGGGTAGGACAGGGGGGTGTCCATGTTCTAAGGGGTTCTAGGGTTTGTCCAAGAGTGTTGGAGGAGTATTTTCAGGGGAGTGGAGGTCTAGGATATCTAGGGGGATCTATCCAGGGTCTTGGGGGGTGTTCAGGGTGTGTGTGTGGGGGGGGGGGGTTCAGGGACTATCTGGGATGGTGGGGGTGGCTATCTAGGGGATTGGAGGTCTGGGCTATCCAGGGGGATCTGTCCACTGTCTAGGGGTGTCTAGGGTCTCTAAGGGTCATGGTCTGTCCAGGAGGGTGGGGGTGGTTGTCCAGGGGAGTGGAGGTCTGAGTTGTTCGGGGGGATCTGTCTAGGTTCTGGGGGGTTTCCAGGGTTTGAGGATATCTAGGATCTATCTAGGGGGTGTCTAGGGTCTGTCCAGGCGGTTTCTAGGGTCTATCTGGTGGGTGTCCTTGGTATGGGGGTGTCCTTGATCTATCTGGGGGGGGTGGGTCCTGGGTTTGTCCGTTGGGTGTCCATGGTCTGTCTGGGGGCGGTGTCCAAGGTTTGTCCGGGGGATGTCTAGGGTCTGTCTGGGGTGTGTCCAGGGTCGGTCACGGGGGACTCCAGGTTCTGTTCGGGGGGGGGGGGGGGTTTCCAGGGTTTGTCCAGGAGGAGGGGTGTCTGGGGTCTGGTGGGAGGTGTGTAGGGTCTGTTTGGGGGGGGGGGGTGTCCAGGGTCTTTCTAATAGGGGGGAATTGCAGGGAGGTTATACCTAGGGAATTATGTTTGGTGGGGCTGTATAGTGTCCAAGAGGGAGGGGTCAGTAGGGGGTGGGCTTCTGTTGGGGGGGATGTGCTGGGGGTGGGGGGCTATTTTTATGGTTTTTCAGACCATATAGACAAGTTTTTTAACGGTGTCTATAGGTCTATTACCACAGTTTCTAACTCTGCCTATAGATCTAATTCCTCAGTTTCTAACTGTGGAAATAATTTTCGTCCCTCCTCTTGTATATCCACATTCTTAAACCGTGGCTATAGAGATATTTCCACGGTTTGAACCGTGGATTAATACCTAAATCCACGGATTGAACTCTAGCTGTAGACCTATAGCCACGGTTTGGAACCATGGCTATAGGTCTAGGCCTTTATCCATGCCAACCATAGCCATGGTTTTTGAAACCGTGGAGATTACCTATATCCATGGTATGATGACCTATAGACATGGTTTTAAACCGTGGCTATAGCCCAAATTTCAAGTAGTGTTTTATATGGATCAAAGATAATATTAGAGATCTATTTTCGAGATAAACATTCAATTTTTATGGTTTTTTATATATTGAAGAAAAATTATTGATAAATTAATAATAATTTTGATTTGATTCAGATATTAGATTATAGTTCATTTAAACGGTGTTGGATCATAGTATATAGTCATCCTTAAGAATGATTAGTCAAAACTCATGATATGGATTGGAATTTTATGGTTTGAGGTTATGAATTTTTATCTAACATTATGTTTAAATGTATTAGTCAATGTTCTTGAATAAATAATACCAAAAACCAATTGAATTATTTATAACTAAAATTATTTTTATATGGAATTAAGAATAAATGTAATATTCAATGTTCAAGACCAATTGTATTAGCCAATGTGTTGAATGTGTTTTATCTGGCATGATTTATAACTTGTCCAATTTACTAAATAATGTTCTGACATTATTTTTATCTGAAATATTAGATCTCATAAGACTGAGAAAATAGACCAAAGAGTGTTGGGGGAAGGGGAGCTTGAATTAAATCTACATAAATTATTACAAAAAACAAATAATCTATGTATTTACTCATTAGAACATGTAATGGATCCATAACCACCTAATATTCCACAAATGATTATGTTGTTCTCTCACCCAAATTTGTTTTATGAAATATATATTTTTTTATGTATTTAATTTCATCTATCATAATTTTCTGAGTATTAGGATTGATTTCTCTTATAATATTAAAATTGACTCTATTTATTATTTCATATTAATAATAATAACTAATTTTTCGACATTTAAATAAATGAAATCATCAACACTTTTGATAGATGAAACATCAAAATAATGAAACCACTATGTAAAATGAAGTAATAAAATTATCAATATTGATATTATAATTTAATTATACAATCAATATAACACGTGTATATAATATTAAAATAAAATATTTACTATTTATAAATGTGTTTCATATCTGATTTTTTTATCTGATTATCAATAGTTTTTATTAAATGTGTTTCTATTTACAATTTATCTGTAAATCAATATATATATATATATAAATATTTTTATGTTTTATATATTCAACATTTATTTTTTTTATATTATAAATATAATGGATCGTGATTGGATACATTTATGAAGAACCACTACAGAATATGAAAAAGGAGTTGATTAAATATTTTAATTTTCTAAATGAAATCTTTATAACATTGATTTGATTTTATTTCCATGTGTGAAGTGTATAAATATGTGAATGTTAAATTCCATTGAAATCAATGGCCATCTGATATGTTGTGGTTTTAGCCTTAATTATAGATGTTGGATCTATCATCATGATAGAAGTGAAAATTCAACATCCAATATTGATGAAAATATTCATAACAAGGCAGAGGGTCATATTGAGGAATTAATTCTTGATATATGTTTTGAAGCCATAGAAAAAACATCAACTATTGAATTATTGTATGGAGATTCTATGAAACCATTATTCCCATATTGTAGTAAATATTCAGTGTTATCAACAGTTTTGACATTAGTTAACATAAAAGAAAAAAAGGGTGGAGTGAAAAAAGTTTCTCCAGCATAGGTGAGCTTTTAAAAGAGCTACTTCCAAAAGGCAACATGCTTCCAAATTCCAATTGTGAGGCAAAGAATATGTTATCCCCAATGGGAATGGGGTATAAAAATATACATGCTTTGACAAATTTTTGGTTACTGTATTGGAAATAAAATGAATATTTATCTACTTGTCATACATGTATGACATCACGCTATAAGATAGATGGGAATGTCAACATAGATTCAGTCTTAGGTGATGTCAACTGACATCATGGAAAATTAATTTTGTACTTTCTAATGATATCATTAAATTTTTTTGGCATTAAATTATGATATTTAAATTGTGATTCATTTTTAGGTATGAGAATCAAAACTCATTCTAATGTAATTTGGTACCTTCTAATAATTCATCATTTAAAGCGTATATTTTCAAATTCAATTGATGCAAAAAGGTTATGATGGCATACAGATGCGCGCTTCTCTGATGGTATCTTATGTCACACAGCTGATTCACCATAGTCGATGAGTTTTGATAAAAAATATCATCATTTTGGAAGTGAATTATGAAATCTCATAAGGGGATTGTGTACTGATGGAATGAATCCATACCTAAGCCTCAATAGCCAACATTGTTCCTGGCCAATTTTTCTGGTTGTTTACAACTATTACCCACATTTATATATAATGAAAAAATATGTTATGATGTGATTGATGATTTATGGTCCAAAACAATTGGGAAATGATATTGATGTGTGTCTTTCATGATTGATTGATGATTTGAAATAGATATGGAAGAAATGTGTTAAAGTTTTTGATGCATAAAAGAAAGAGTATTTTCTTTGGCGTGAAACAATAATTTTCACGATAAATGACATTAATGCATATGGAAATGTATCTGGATATAGTGTTAAGGGACGTAATGCATGTCTGATTTGTGAAGAAAATACTTCATATTATCAATTAAATAATGGAAGAAATATAGTGTACATGGTACATAGATGTTTTTGTGAATTGATTATCCATATCATTGATTGAATAAATCTTTTAATGTATTACTTTAATACAACCTTCCCCCTAAACCATTGTTAGAAAAAGAGTATTATGACAGGGTGAATTATATTGGTTAGACATTTGAAATGATAAGATGTTCCGAACCTCAATGAAATATTTGGAATAAGATGTATATTTTGTCGAACTGCATTTTTTGAATTTTTTAGAGATAAAACATAACATCGATGTTATGCATGTTGAGAAAATCATCTGTGATAGTTTTATTGGAATGTTTTTAGAGATACAAATAATGAAAAAATATGGATTTTATGCTAGATTGGAATTGATATTAATGACAATAATACTGGTGTTAGCTCCCTCTGTGAAAGGAAACATAACATATTTACCTATGGCTTGTCACACATTTAGAAAGATTGAAATGATGAATTTCTGTCAGTGTCGTCATGTTATTAAAGTAACCAGTGGGTTTTCATTGAATGTAAATAATTTGTTGTTAATGAAGGATTTTAAATTAATAGGTAAGAAGTCTGATGATTTTCATGTATTGATGCAACAACTTATACCAGTAGTAGTCCATGGAATATTTCCGACAGCTGTTAGAAATACTATCATCAGGTTATGTAATTTTTTAAAACCCATTTATAGAAAAGTCATTGATCCAAATTGGTTAAATGTTTTGGAGAATAAAGAAACAATTATTCTTTGTGAAATAGAAATGCCTTTCCCACCCACATTATTTAATATAATGGTTCATCTACTAATTCTTTTGGTGAGTGAGATAAAAGTATATGGGCCTATTTATTTAAGATGGATGTATCCTTTTGAATTATTTATGAAATTTTGATGGGATGTGTTAAAAATACTTATCGACTAGAGGCCTCTATTGTTCCAAAATATGTATCAGAAGAGGAGTTTGAGTTATGTACTGATTATTTGTATGAAGTGGAGAATATTGGTCTCCCGGTATCTCGACATATGATAGTTGATAGTGAAGGTAGAGGGGTTATAGGATTCATGGTAATGTTCATTCAATGTGATGAAGTGATGTAGGATCATTTATACATTTTGAACAACACATATATGGATTCAATCATATATATCCTCACATATTGGTAAATTATTGTCATGATATCATAAAAGAATCAAAAAGTGGTTGATTATTGAGCATAAGAAGACATTTGTTTCAAGGTTTAAAGAGAAAGTCACCTCAGATATATCTGCATCAGAATCATTGATGTGGTTATCAGGGGGACCATCTAAAAATGTGGTCCCAAGTCATTATTTTGATATTAATTTATACACATTCTACACCAAAAACATGGATGACAAGAGAACCATTCATATTAGTTGTGTGATGACTTTTGCTGAAGTAGTGCATTTATTGAGTCCTAAAGATAAAATCCCAATTTCTACATCAACACTAGATTATGGAGTTCTAGAAGACATATGTGAAATTGATAATATTAAATATTGAGTCAGTTATTTTACGTGTAATTGGGTTGATAGTAATACTGGTGTAAAACATGACGAATATGCGTTTAAACTTGCTGATTTGGAAGGATTTAATTACAACGAGGAACCATTTATTGTGGTAAAAAATGGGAATAAATTTTTTTATGTCATTGATCCATCAAATGATCGGTTTTCATTTGTTTTTAATGGTAAAAGGCTACCATTTAGGTGATGAGAATGATGCTGATTATGTTAGCGATTTACATAAGCCTTATTCATCTATTACTCAATTTTGAGATGATTACATGAGTATAGTATAAACACAGTGCATGCGGTACATAATGATCATGATAAATGAATGTGGGAAAACACTAAATTAGCATCCTAATTTTTCTAGTAAATATTTATATTGTGTTACTTTTTTTAAAACTTATATATGAATACCTATTTTTTAACATACTTATTTTTTATCTTTATGATTTTTAAATAGTCAGTTTTATAATGATATACAGGTACACAAAATTTTATTACACTTTCTAGTAGCAATTTCATATATAGAAATAGAGGTGATGTTACCGAGGTATATTTTTTATATATTATTAAATAGTTATCAATACACATATTTAATGAAATAAAACTATGAATTTACATCTTTTTTTGCAGGACTACTGATGCGTCCTCGGTGAAAGAGTCATCTCCTATTACTACTAAAAAATGAAGTTCTCAAGTTGGTAAACATGGTATTACACCTTTACTAAAACTATCACTTTCTAGTGAGGATGACAGTATACACATCCAATTTTATGATGATAATAATGGAATTAAACCAAATTTTGTTCAGTTTTTTAGTTATTTATAGATGTAGAGCCATTTTTTGGATTAGTATTTTATATCATAATTGGAAGACAATGGACATCATAGAAAATCAACCGCTTTGGGAGGCTGTGATGGTAAAATATCTAAATTGATTTCTTTTATCTATTTATTTTAATATAATTTATTTTAAATGACATATTTAATTTATTCAATTATAGGTGACATTCAATTATGAGGAAACCAAAGAAATGATGAAAATACATCTCTCTTTAGTGTCAGTTATATGGAGAGATTTTATAATAAAACTTACAGAAAATTTGGTCTTTGGAAATAGAAGGATTGAATAACCCATTCCTCAAGTATCTGTTTATAGATGAAGATACATTGAAGTTATTTTTTTCCATTCGTAATGAAGAAAATTTATAGGTATGATAATTATGTTATATTGTAAAATTTATTAGATATTTTTCTTATTACTTATTAGTTTTTTTATATAACAAGAATCTAGGAGATCTCTTTTAGAGATCCAGTTATAAAATATATACCCTCATACTTTATAATATATAGGGTACTCATATTTTTAGAAGAAAATGATTGATGTAAAATTTGATGAATTTTGATCTCGATCTAGTAGTGTTTTAGAAGAGGTCCAGTTTGGTCCTCAATCTCCTCCCTATCACCATGAAAAATGGAAATGAGCAAGATGAAGAAAAAATGAATAGTATATAATAGAAGAAGCTAATAATTTACATGATAAAATTATAAGAAAATATTATTTATTTGTTATCAATTTTATTATTTTATAAATTATAAACAATAATATGAGATTTGTACTTTTCATTTCAGGATGAACTTTTGGAGTTGGATACACAAAGCTCTTTTATCCCTACGGGTAGGATAAACATCCTAGCCACTACTGTGGGAATGGCAGAACCCCTCGGCCATGTTAGTGTATATCAATATTGTGTTAGTATTTTGATGGTTTTTATAATAGTAAGAAATCAAGAGACTCAGATATACAATTCATAAAAGTAGTGTAGAATGATATGAAACTACCTATGCGTGATCAAATACAAGCAGTAATGTAGAATTCTTTGTTAGAACACATGGAAAAATAGTCACAGTCTATGCAACAATCCCAAGAATATTGTTTTTTTTCATCAATTTATCTATTTTATATATTATAAACACTAATATAACTTTTTCATTTTCATCCTTCTCAGCTAGCTCAACCGAACTACCGTGCCCCATCTGCCTACTCTACCCCATATGAGTAGCCTTCTAAGGTATATTATTTATTTTTAATCAATTTTTCTATTTTATAAAATTATATCATTAATATTATTTTTTCATTTTTCAGACTTCTAAGATTCTGACCCAAAATACGATTCCCTATCTTCCTTCCATACCTAATATGAGCATCCTTACCAGGTTTATTGTTTATTTGTCATCAATTTTTTGATATTATAAATTATAAATAGTAATATTTATTTTTCATTTTTCAGCATTCCAAGCCTGCTCACCTGGACTACCCCGCCCCATCTGCCTACCCTACCCCGTATGAGGAGCCTTCCAATATATATTATTTATTTTTCATAAGTATTTCAATTTTTTAAATTATAAACATTAATGTAACCTTTTAATATTTCAGCATTCCCACCTTTCCCACTCGGACAACCCTGCACCATCTACTTACATTAATTCTCCACCACCTCACTCGGACAAAAACCTTTGTTGTGAGTTGTTTGCTGGAGATCCCCACATTCATATTATTGTGTTAGGACTCATGCAATTTTTTTAGGGATTTTTTACACCACCATCCTATGAATATTGGTCTGGTAAGAGTACCAATACTTGATATAATAGATCCTAATACTCTACTACCATTTCCTATTGTAGAGATTAACATAGTTGGGGGTTGTGTTGGTCATTTTTGACATTGGCCAATTTCTTTTATACTTTTTATTTCATATGAGGTATTTGTTTTTTTAATATTTATTAAAAATGATTCAATATTTATTATATTTTTTTCTAACATTTACCTTATACAGGATTATCTAAAGGAAAATGAAAATGAAAAAAAATGAATCTAATTGTTTAGGAAAAATCGACTGTATATACTTCAGATATTTCTTAGTGGATACAAATATTATCTCAGGAATCTTCATCATTGAATTTTATCTATGAGTTTCAGATGATGAATTATATATGAGGAAGAGAATAACCATTGAGATTACTAAAAGAATACATCATGCATCTAGTAAATTATGAAGACCTCGGCCTGAATGTGGTTTTGTTTTTTTTCATTTAATTAAATTGACATTTTCATTTGTATTTGTTTAATAAAATATGGTATTAAATTGATTAAATATAATTTCATTTTCAATTATGTATCTACTTACACTTATTTTAAAAAATGAATGTACAATGATTTATGATTTTATAGATCCAAAATCCATTTCTATAGAAGTGATATATGTGAATAATCCTAATAGAGTTTCATATATGTGTGATAGATTATCACATACGAAGATTCGTTGATAGTTCCTAACATTTCATGATATGTAACAACTGAAACATAATTATGAACTAATTATCATTATAATTTCATTAATTGTGAAATTATTTTATTGTAGAGGTAATTGGAAGATAGGAATATTTGTCCATGTGAATGCACTATATATTTGTTTTTCTCTTTATTTGGGAATGTTAATAAATGATTTTCCACTTATTAGAAAGGCATGTTTTTTCTTTTTTTTTTATAAGATAATTATGTTTAATTCTCATTGTTTCAATATGTATTAGTAGTTTATATAAATGAAAATGTAGTTCACAGAAAAATATTTACATGGAATACATGTCGATAAAGAAACCAAATAAAATCAAATATGTGGAAGTATAGGTAATAAGTTTTTATATTATAATTAGTTCTAATTTTATGTTATATATTAATTTTTATTAATAGTTTAATGTTTTATAACTGTAAATTCATTTTCAATGAGGAAATTTTTAGTGTGGTTACTATTTTCTACCATTCATGTATGAGATAATCACAACTAGGCGAACCACTGACATTGATAAGGTTAGTTGTATTAATTTTTTATATTTTATTCCAAATTATTATATTTATTTATATCATATCATTCAATGTTATTGTAGTCATTCAATGATTCATAGTATTATTCCCAATCTGATATGACCCATATTCAATCTACTTTTGGGAACTATTTATTATGTATGATTGTATTTGAGGTATGTATATTATAGAATTTATAAATAATATTAATTATGGGATCAGAAAACTAACTCATTGGATATATTAGGTGGTTGAACCTACTAATAATCAAATTAACGCATCAACAATAACCAACAATGAGCATACCGTAAATTTCAGGTATGTGGATTTTAATTCTACATTATTTTGAAAGGGTAATATTATGAATTTTCTTTAAAAAAATCTTACTTTATACATTTGTTTTTTTATTAATCATGGTGTATGAAAGAATAAATAATAAATAGATCACATTATGGGAGGATATGTACTATCCAAGATGACATGAACCCATGTCATACCTACTACACCTCCATTCCAAAAGGATAAAAAGGACAATAGAACAAACCAAAATCAATCCAAAAGATCATTAAACATATATATGGTATTCTTAATGCATTGAGTATTGAGTCAGGACAAAATGATAATGAGTGAAAATATACTTGATATCCACATGGCATAATTTTTTTTTGTGGAACTTGGTGTCCATAATGAATTGTATTTTAGGTCTTTCCAGAGGTCAATCATTGGTACCTTGTAATCATTGTCTCATGTTAGGTCAACCACCCTAGTATTATCATATCATGTCGGTCCACTTGTTCCAACTACCAAATAATTCTTCCCTAGGTACGGTAACACATACAACTAGAAATATCATAAATGGAATCATAATACATGTCATCATGAGAAATCTGTAGAAACATACATAAACATGTGATAAATATGTAACATGGTAACAGTTTACATAATAATTTTTAGGGAATAAAACATAAAATATGGTCTCATGGGCTACACATGAACATTATTTACCATATTAGAAAACGTATTTCAAGGCCATACACATACACACACTATTGTGCATAACATAAAAATCTTGGACACCTTAGTTATAGAGATATTTCGCTGTATTCCAAATCAACTAAATGTCACAAATAAAATAACATTAATTGATTGCATGTCCTACCCTATAATTTATATGATCACCCCAAGTGGTAACATTTGGATTGGGAATCCTATTGAACTAGTTTGTTAGCTTACCACACAAATATCAATGAAATATAATATATTTATCTACTTCTTTCCTGATTATTTTAAACATATAACATATTTTTATGAAATCAAAAACATGGTAATTTGTGTATTAAATCAAAAAACCCAAATTGTACATCCTAGTATACATCTATTACAATTAATGTACATACAATCAGCCAACATGGGATATCAACACAAAAATAAATAGAAAATAATCACTAATATGAAATGAGAAATGATGTTCTTCCACCGAGTATATTCAACAGCCATCTCATTCTTAGCCTACATTATCTGATCAGTAATTGAGGAATGTTTACCCACAAACCATCTCATTCATCCTTAAGCATATATATTACATTTCATACAGTGGCACATTCTTCCATCATTCGATAATAGAATCCATTGAGTTCCCTCAAGTTCCACTGCAATGTATTTCTCTAATTTTTTATAAGATTTATTGATTCTTTCATCTCTTACTGTAATCCATGTAAATTTTTTAGTGACTCAAATGTTTTATCTTCGATATCAATGAATATTAGGGCAGTGCAAGAACTGAAAATGATGGAGTCGTGGGACATGAAAAGGTCACAAGGTTTTCAAAAGAAGTCGTCGATTTCTAGTAAGTGTATTATAATTCTACTTTACAATTCAAATGCATAAATAATTTTCTCATTAACTAGCTAATTTTATGTAAGTTATATATTATTATTGAATTAAAATTGTTGTTTGATTGTTCTATTTGTTGTGTTTTTTACATGGGTTATGATTTAATTGGATTTGTAGTTTTTATGATTTTTATAAAAAAGTTACATACGATGTCAGTTCTTTTAAAAACTGATGTCGATGTTTTTTAAAAAAGGATTCCAGCATCGGTTTTCTATAAAACTACTGCCAAAAACTGGATTATGGTGTCGGTTTTATCCAAAAACGATGCCATAAACTGAAGATGATTTTATTTTCTATGTTTTTTACCTATAATTGATGTTGTAAATTGGATATCAGTGTCAGTTTATATAATAAAATGATGTTGTAACCATTAACAAATGTGTTTTTCAGTGTCGGCTTTTGTAAAACCGAGGCAGAAAATACAATTTTTTATGTTTCCTTTATAGACATCCATTAAAAACCAATGATAAAATGTGTTTTTGCACTATTGAATATTAGTCATAGAGATGGAAGTCTGGCATGTAATCGAGTGTATGTATTGGTTGAAAATGTTCAAGGCTCACATCTACTGTTATACTAGAATGGTTAGTTTCACAACTGAGGATGAAATTGAACATCTCTCCAAAGGAGAAAGGGTTGTAATGATAGGTGCAACGGGAATTTTTGCACTTGTGGTGGATATGAACTCTTAACAATTGGTGATGTGGACCTAGGAATCAATAGAATAGATCGAGGGTATCTTTTTTCCAGCAATTGTGAAACAATTACATGATTTCATTCCCTAGATCTTCTCAAGGTTACCACCTATAAAAGAATTTGAGTTTATGATTGATCTCCATCCAGGGACCCATATAATTTTCCTTCCATATTATAGGATGGAACCATCCAAATTAAGGTATTTAAGGTGCATTTGGAGGAGTTGGAAAGAAAAGGTTTCATTAGGCTATGCACATCTACGTGGGAAGGATCAGTCTTCTTCATGAAGAAGCTGAACGAACTTTTTGTTTGTGCATTGATTATCATGAGCTTAAATATGGAATGATAAATTACAGATTTACCATTCCATGAATTGATGATTTATCTCACCAAATCAGGAGATCTCACTGGTTCTCTAAAATTTAATTTCGATCCGGATATCACCTATTGCGAGTTTGGAAGGAATATATTTTGAAGATATCTATCAGAATCAGATATAGACACTATGAATATGTAGTCATTCAATTTGGTCTTATGAATGCCCCAACTGTATTAAGGGAATTTATGAATCAGATATTTTAGAGATATAAATATTTTTTTCTGGTGTCTGTGGATGAAATATTGGTATATTCAAGGAAAAAGGTTCATCATTAGCAACACTTCGTGACCATGTTGGTAATCTTGAGATACCACAGTTTGTATTACAAATTATCAAAGTGTGATTTATAGATATAAGAGGTAAGCTTTCTTAGCCATATAATTTTTAAACATTATTTTTCTATGTATCCTAAAGTGATAAAATTTATTATCTTATGGAAAGCTCCAATGAATGTCTTTGAAAAATGATTCTTTCATGGTCTAACTAGTAATTATCGATGCTTTTTTTGTTATTTATGACATCTAGCCTCAAAAATGAATGTTTTGACATTGAATAATGCTCTATTTATTTGGAGTGAGGAATTATAGATGTTTTTCCTAGAGCTAAATTTTTATATTATATCAGTACCTATCTTGTTTTTTCCAGAATTAGAATAATGAAAAGTGGTATACTGTGATTCATCATGATCTGGGTTGGGATGTGTTCACATTCTAGGAGACAATGTTGTTTCTCGTGGTTAATGGTAGTTGAGAGTGCATGATAATTATTTCCCAACACATTATTTAGAGTTAGTAGTCATTGTCCATGCCATGATGACTTGGTGTCGTTATCTATTTTGGTATAAAGTAATGGTGTTTACGGATCACAAGAGGATGGAACATATTTTATAACAAAAACCTTTTAATCTGCGGAAAAGGAGATGGATGGAGTATATTTAGATGTTTCACTTTGACATAATGTATACACCGGGTAAAGTTAATTCCATGGTCGATGAATTGAGTAGAAAGTCAGATTCTCATTTGGAGAGATAATCTTCAGATGTGTGGATGTTGATGCATTTCCGAGCCGACATTCATGTGGAATTTAAAGACAGCGGTGATTTTGTGGTTTTATTTTGAGTTTTTGGTGTTCTTGATTTGGTGAATATGGTTAAACAAGCACAAACATCCGATGAAGAATATTGGGTTTTGAGTTCCAAATTCAATGGTGGGGAGACCATTGAGGGATAGAAAGTTAATGATAATTTAGGTTTGTGGTTCATAGATTTGATAGTCGTTCCTATGGATTGTTAGGAACAACATCTTCATGCTTACCACCATTCTAGATGGGTTATAAATTTGGGAATATAGAATACGTATAAGGCATTGAAGTCACAGTTTTGGTGTATTGGTATGAAACAGAAAGTGGCTGAGTGCGTTTCAAGGTTCTTAACATGATACCATGATAAGGTAGAGAATCAGCTACCAATAGGTATGTGGTATTATTTATCTAATCTAGTCGGGAAATTGTTGCAGATGGTGATGGATTATGTTACAGGTCTGCCATGAAAATTTTGAAACCATGATTCTATATGGGTGATAGTGGATTGGCTTACCTAATCGCCCATCTCATCCCTATTCATGAAAATCATATGGTGTGTGATCTATCCAAAATATATATCAATGAAGTGGTAATGATACATGGTATACGAGATTCAATAGTCTCATATAGATATTTGAGTTTCACATATCCTATTTAGAAAACCTTATATAAATCCCTCGTGATCCAGTTGATTATGAGTATATCATATCATCCTCAGACCGTCAACCAATACATTAAGAAGATACATGCATTGTAAGAAATGTCATGGGATTGTGTAATTGGTTTTAGTGGATCCTTGGAGGAGAATATAACCTTAGTGGATTTCTCATATAAAAATATTTATCAGGACATGATATAAATGGATCCCATCGAGGAGTTGAATGGGCATCCCTATCATTCCCCAAATTTTTGGTTGTAAATAAATGAGACTTCAATAGTTGGGCCAAAACTCATCCTATGAATTATTGGGAAGATTCAGTTTATCAGAAAGAGGACTGAGACAACCTATACTCTTCTGAAATCAAATGTCAATCATCGTCAAAAACTATTTTCCTTTACAATGACTGATCATGTGTTCTTACTGATTTATCCATGGCTTTGACATCATTCTTTTTGGGAAGAAGTGAATTTAATATCCTCAATAAATCAACCATTTGAGATATAAGAATGAGTTGGAGAGGTGGACTATCTTTTGGACTTTCTACCATGGTTCATTGTGCTGCATAATGTGTTCTATGTATCTTAGTTGAAAAAGTATCATCCAGATCTTGACCAAGTGATCAGATGGGATCATGCTAACTTAATGATCGATGCTTCATTGATACACATCCTGCCGAAGATTTTGGATATGCAAGATTGAGTCTTTTGTGGAAAAATAATCATTCTACCATGGATTTTATGGAAACAATGTTTGATTCTAGAAGAGACATCAGAACGTGAGAACGAAATGAAAGAACAATGGTTAAAACTATTTCAGGGTAGTGATTGTTTTCTACTTTATATGGACAGAAAGAAAAATGGTGGGCAGAATCTAGTACCATCTATTTTTTTGTAACCCTTTGTTTATTCTTTTCATGTGTATTAACTATATCGATGAAATATGGGAGAGTTTTATGATCTTTTGGAATGTTTTTTTGGGATAACGGGGAGGAACAAGAGTGGCCCACGGTTTTTCCAAACCATGTAGAGCCTAAGAGGAACCATGTGTTTTTTTTTGTTTGGGAAAAAATACATAGATGCATCATAATGGTGGGAACACATTTAGGGATACCATGAGAGTTTTATCTTAATGATGTACCTAACACATGTTTGGTGCATGGTTTGTCTATCTACATGACTAAATTGTGTCTGGGTTAAAAACAACCTCCTTAAGAAGTGAATCTAAGTCATTGTTGCCATTAAACCACTCAATTTCCCCAAAACGTAACTAAATTAGTATTGTTCTTCTCCAAATTCCATCAATGTTCTCCCATCATTCTGGAGGTGACCCAAATGCTTCTCTTTAGGATTAGAATCCAATTCTTCATAGTTATTGCACTTTATTCATTGTTCTTCTCATGTTTCCATTGATCAACTTCACCCCCATTCATGTATTTTTAGATATACAAACATTATGTTTAGATATATTATTTTGGATTCCAAATATGTTGAGATTTTTTCTTGATCATGTTAGGGGAAGATATCTATGACAGTTTCATGGAGAATCGACCAAGATTCTTGACAGTTCATCATTTATTTTCATATTTTTCCAAATAAATCGAGGCAGGTGGATCCACTCTCAACTCGATTTCTTAGAACTGATTGAAATGATTTCAAATTGACTGTATTATGTTAAATTTATTATGAAGTGTGTGTTTAATAGATTCTGAAAACCCTCTTTAGTGACGGTTTCATAAATTTTTGAAATCTGGAAAATTGGTTGTTCTTGAAAAGTTCATTTATACATATACATAAAATGATGATTTGAACATGGTATTTTTATTAAATTATGGTATTGGGATTTGATTAAATTATTTTCAATAAAGTGATGGGTATTATTGAAATGTAATGGTTTATTTGAATTGGTTTGGTTAATGGATTTAAATAAAAGAACAATTTTATTGAAATGGTATGAAATGGTTTTGGTATACATTGGGTTTCGTGTGAGTTCATACTGGATGGGACCTGAATAAGGGTTGTGTACCATTTGGTTAAATGGTATATGGCCCTAAATAAGGGTTTTGTGTTACTGGTACACATGGTGGTTGGACGAGAGACCACTCATGAGCATGGAACTGTCAAAATAAGAATTAATGGTCTTCTGTGTTTGTGATGTGAACCGTGGAATGGGAATTCCAAAATGATATTGGGAAATTGTTTTAAATAGTTCATTGGTTGGTTTATGGAAATAAAAATTGCATGAAAATTGGTAAAAGTAGATCTTTTGTGCTATTAGTTGTAAATGGTTTTAGAAGTGTTTATATTTAATTTTAAACTATTATGTAGAAATGTTATGTATAAACTATTTTATATAAATGTTGATAACATTTATATCACAGTGGTGAGGGTAGGGAAGTCATTGGGGATCCTACTCTATTGAATACTCACCTCTGTTATGGAACTTTGGTTCTACTGTGGATGATATCCTTCTGGACATGGGGAAATGTAAAGTATAACACGTATTTATAGCCACATAATGATACTCGGGTTCTTTGGTGATGTTGGAGCACATAGCATGTGAAAAATACAGAAATCTGGCCATCTTGGAGTCCTTAGTTTTATTTATGTTGTTTTCATTAATATTGATTTGGATTCCACAATAGCATAATTGTGTTGTTTTGTTATCCAGAAAATTGTTGAGTTTCCTGTTTTTATTAGGCATCATATAGGGGATTCTTGGTTAGTGGTTTATTTCTTAATAGGAAAATAGAACCCCACTTGTATTTAAAATCCATCGGCATTTATTTCCAACCATTGGTGTCTTGGGGATTTTGCTTAAGGACGAGTGATGGTTCACTGTATTCTCATATCAATGAGAATAAGTGTCTCATTACAGTTCATGAAATTTAAGATCCTATTCATCAATTCCATTAATACCATAGAATCATTTAAAAACAAAATTTTATCACTACAAATTCATACAAGCCATTCCTACTCTTAAATGTAGTCTGAGGTATGTAAAATGGTATCACCCTCAACTGATGGTGTCCTAATGTCAAATATATAATGAAAAATACCTTATCTCATCTCAAATGATCGAAGAGATCATTGATCCATGGAAGAGGACACATGTTATTGAATGATATCTGGTTCAATCATTATTATTCCACATAGATGCACAAATTCCCATAAGCCTTCATTAATATTTGAACTGGAGAACCTCAAGGATATGTACTAGTCTGTATGAAACCATTGGATTATAGATCCTCCAACCAAATCGTAAACTCCCAAAGCGCTACTAGTGTATTTCAATAAAGCGTAATAGAAACTACCACTTCTACCAACCCCAACTCAATCGTGAAATAGATCTCTTGATCATGAAATATGTATTAGAAATCCTATTGTAAAATATCCTAAAAATTTTCTCCAATAGAGGAAAATAATCCTATTATATTCCACCATTATCTAGAAAAATATAGGCTATTTGAGAAATGATGTAATCCAATCTGCACAGAATTGGTCCTCTACGACCAGCCTGAAGATCTCACTCACCCTGGTGAGAATAACAACATTCATTTAGAGATTGAAAGGAAACAATACTTATGTTATAGTTTATATGGTCCTAGTATAGAACTCATAAATCCATACCAAAAATCAGATTTAACACTATCATTTCCAGTACAAACGGTTCTCAAATGAAATGGTAACCACCATTCTCTAGGTGACATGTCTTATAATGTTTGATATTATCACACTGCACTCCCAACAGTTGTTCGAAGGTCGAAACACCATACAAGATTTCCACATCCAAGAACAAACTATTTAATAAATGATTGAATAAAAAGGGATGTTATGCTCAGTTTTCGAACAAAACACAATCAAAGGTAGATGATTCAAGAATCGTTCCTCTAAAACTAAATGTATTAAATCCACAATAGTCAGAGTAGTCTGCATAACTTCATGATGACCAGCCCCTCCACCTTGGGATCTACCCTATCTCCCCTATGTTATATCATCTACCTAGTACTAGTGTTTTTCATGGGGGCACAACATCCCATTCCTCAACCAAAATTTCATGTGGAACTCTAGCTACATATCTATTGAGGAATAGTTATGTCCTTCCCAGACTATGGTGCTAATCATCTTTCCCCGCCAATGATCTTTTGTAGAATTACACTTGAAAAATATCAATGTGTTTCTAATATTCCAGAAGCACAATAATCTAATTTTGTGTATGGACACTGCGGAAATTGTATTCCATTTTTCTACATTAGTAGCACTTCAACAAAACACGATCTTATGATGTATTACCTCTAACATTACTGATTTTCCCAGTATTTCCACAGATAAAACTATCATAATGATGATCCATTGCACTAGAAGAAGAGTTCACAGTTTTCCATATTGAAATAACACGGCTTATTCTCTGGCAATATCTTAAAATCCCTTTTATGATGAGAGTTTGATTGAACACATTTCAAAAACTGCTTAGACACAATACGTTCACCTGTGACCTGATCTCAAAGGGAAGACCATCCTGTAATGGAATTTCAGGGAGATATCATTAGATATTAGAGATGGAAAATATAACTTCAAGTTGGTGAAATGCTTAGGGTAGTCCAGCACTGACATGCCCCCATATGTTGGGTTCATGAACACATGGATTTTCTCAAACCTCAATTTCCCATGAAAGAAGTGTATTAGGGATTGACGTTGAATTCCTACCATGAAAACCCCTATTTTTTCCTTTCCTAGTCCATAATTCCCCACAAATCCATGAATCATATATTCAAAAAACTTCACCCTACTATTTAAGGGTGTCTCAACATGCTTAATGATTGTCTTGAACCACTCGATCGAGAACTCATCTGCCTGAGGGACTCACTCCCAAGTCAATGTAGGCATATGTTATAGATTGAAATCTATCTTCATCTCAGACATTGATGGAATGATGTGAATATTATATATTTCCATAGTTCTCAGGACTGTCATGAGTATATAATAAAGAGGAACATCAATCTGATCCTCCAGAACTACAAGACTATTTAGTTCGACTATATTAGGAGTCTTCTGATTTCCACTCTCAAAACACTAAACTCAAAGATAATGAAGGGAAATATACGATAAAAGAAAAAAAAATAGAATTCTTTATATAAACATGGTCAACCTCAACAGGTGACACCAATAGAGAACCAATAACTCCAAATTTCTCTAAACATGGATTTAAAGTGTTTTAGCATGATATAAATGTTCATTCATTCCTTTTAATAGATATAAAAATCATATGATATCTCCTTTTAATAGGAATTTATATATCACATACAATAATGATTCCCCTTTCATGAATAACGCATGTCAATATATATCCCTACATTCCTATTATGATGCATGAATACACATATCACCAATACCATCCCAGGAGTATAATATAAAGAACAAATAACATCATAAAAATTTTACACCACACAACATGTGAATCACCCAATGTGAAATATAACATTATAACAAAGATATAAATTTCACAAATCTGGGCCAAACCCTCTATATAATCATTTCATCATTTAATCATGAATCTGTCTGATATACAATAATTTCATCATGTATCAAGGCCAAGCTCGGTATATAACAATTTCAGCATGTCTCAGGGCATAGATAGAAATATAATAATTTCATCATGTCGTAAGGAATACCCCGACATATAATCATTTTAGCATGTCTCAAGGAATAACCCAATACAAAATCAATTCAGAATTTAAACTAGGCTAATTATCTATAGAATCATTACATCAATCAAACTACTCTGACACCACATATAATTATTACATCATGGAAATCACAAAACATGACAAAGCAACAAGGATATCACGATATCACATCATCATGATAAATGGGTAAATATGAAAATTAACATTTATATTTCAATTTCACATTTCATTTATGATTTGTTCATAAAATAATATCATTCCAATAATTTCAATAAGAAGAACAATCTATAGTAAATCTATATCATGAAAACGCTAATTTCATATGCCATGCTTAACAGACATTAATCATTTCTAATTTTCTTTTAAAAATCAAGGGTTCTCCCACCGAATCAGTAGCCATATGGTAGTTCAATAACCAAGTGGATAAAAAGGGACTCCAAGGAATACTTCAAATAATCATTTTTTAAATTCATGCACACACCATATTGGTTAAATTTAAATATTGCACATACCTAACAATTATCATACATATGGTTATGGTTTACACCACATACCTTTAAATGACAATCAAATAATGATTCTAACATAAAACACCAATGAGGAAGAAGGTGTGGATGATGACAAGAAGCTTCCAAGATCAAAATTGGTCAATATAAAAACCAATAATTCTCATCATCAAGATATTACACCTCAACTGCTGGTGAATCAATGAAGATAAGGGAAAACCTAACCACGTAAACTAACAAGGGATTGAATTCACAAATATAACAAATGGAATCAAGAGAGGCACTCTAAAATCACCTAGATATTGCCCTAGGGTCTGTAAGTGAATGTTAAACACATTAAAAATCGTAAAATTATCCAAAAATTACCCAAAAATATAATATAGGTAAATTAAATAGTATGCAATATATTTAAAAATTGTGTAATTAGTTTTAGAAGGATACATAGAAAAAACTCATCACCTCAGTTGAATATTAAATTCAGACCGACCATATATGATTTGTAATCCATTTTAACTATGTGTAAATGTCATGATGGTGGTTTTAATCCCATTTTCCATAAATAAAACATAATCCGAATTATTAATTCACAAATTATCAAGATTACATGATAAAAACAGGCCTATTTATTCATAGACTCCATTAATTCAAATAATCATACATGTTTTCCCCTTCAAAGGCTCTATACATGTATCCTCTTAGGTTTTCTCACACTTCCTCACAATCCAAGTTTTTTTTATTACAATAATAAAACATCCATGATGAAAAAACAAACAAAAAAGTTTAAAGATGAGATAAAACTCATCCAAAATAATTTTAACAAAAAAATAAAAGCAATATATACCTAAAAAACGGGATCTTACATCAATCATATACATGGGGTGTCTGGTTTGACTAAATGTTTGTGTTTTCAGTTTAAAATTTACAGTTTAATTTAAAACACGTGAGTCATTCAGAAAATTGTGAAAACATATTCGTATTGATTTTATACATTAAATAATGATACATAGGTCATATTTGATATGTACGAATCAATTACACCCCAATCTGATACATGGTGTTCCCCATAAGACTCGAAGTGTATTTTTTTAGTTTTAAATTGGAAATTTAGTTCAAGACCTAAGCCACATACTCATACCAGATAAAAATATTTCATATTGTTTGGATACTTTTTCACAATGATCCATACAATATTTTTTATGTTTAGGAATCAACCACACCTCAATCTGATAAACGATGTTCCTAATATGTCTTGACGTGTATTTTTTTAGTTTAAAATGTGCATTTTAGTGCAGAGAACAGATAACATAATCAAAAAATTCATACATATTAATTTTTTTTGATATTTTAGGACAATGATTCATCAGTAATATTTTATGTATAGGGATCGACCACACATCAACCTCAGACACAATGTGGCTAGTATGACACGAAGTGTGTTTTTTGAATATATATGTTCCATTTAAGTTAAAAGCGTGTGTCACATTTACAACACAATAAAAATGATAAGCGATTGTTTTCATTCGTTATTAAAAAATTATTATTTCATTATTATTTATGTATGAATCGGCCACATATCAATCTAGCATAAAATTTTTTCACTAAGACTCAGAGTACTTGTTTTGGTTAAAAGTGTCATTTTAGTTCACAGAGCCAAAACTAAGAAAAATATATCTGATTGGATTCAAATATTAGAAATGATCCACAATTCATTTTTGATATGTAGAAATTGATAGTACATCAATCTAATAAATGTGTGTCATTTATGATTCGAAATTCACGTTTTCAACAAAGAAGGGACATGATTTTTTAAATTGTGTGTCACATAGCCAATACCGAGGAAATGAGACAAGATTGTTTTTAAAAATTAGGAAAATGATCTATAACTTATTTTTTACAAGTAATAATAGACTATGTTTAAATAATACACGTGATTTGGTCAATATGACTCGACATGCATGTTATCAATATAAAAGAGTAAATTTAGTTTAAAATGCGCATCACATCTCCAAAGCTGTGAAAAACGGATTTGGTTGTTTTAAAATATTTGGATAGTGATCCATAATTCTTTTGTGACCTATAGGATTCGATCAAATCTTAATGACATATAAGATGTGGTTGGTATGAATTTAAGTTCATGTTCCCAATATAAAAGTGTCATTTTAGTTAAAAAAAATTATCGTATATCAAAAACTGAAACAAGATAATATATTTTTCAGAATTTATGAAACCATCAAACATTCATTCATTAAATATAAGAATCGACCATAATTCAAACAGGCAGACAATGTGGTAGGTATGAATTCAAGTGCATGTTTTCAATATATAAGTACCACCTTATTTTAAAACATGTATCGCATTTCCAAAACAAGGAAAAATATCTCATATTATTTTCATACTGTTGTACCCAAGTGATTGTATTTGTTGTCAATAACCTGTCAATGTGTTCCAACTGATGAAGTTGAGCATGAAGATTGATGAAGGTTGAAGAATGATGATTTAAGCATCATTAAATCAGACGATTGTAGAGCTGATCTTAACTTTAAAGAACATGTATGAAGAAGATACAATGTCACAACATTGTTAGAAGTCCATGGATTGTCTTCACAATGCATGAGGAGAGTAAAATGTGATCCATCCATCATACTAAGTGGATGAAGAGAAGATGAACCATCAATAGCTACTAAGTGGATGAAGTGGTTTGAAGAAGACCATGCAGTATCTCTTAGTGCATGAGGATTTGATGATAATCCAACCTCATCTCTGATTGGATCAATGAAGTACATTGAAAGATATCATTGAATATCTTGGAGTTGATATTTCAAAAAGAGAGGAATAATTTTTGAAGACGAAGAAAAATGGAGAATATGATGTTAATGAAGAAGAGGAGGTAAAGAAGAGGAAAATGGCATGAAGAAGACATGTTCATACTTGGTTATTTAACCAAGTATAAAAGGTGGAGCGTATGCAAAAAATATGCCTACTGTTGGGCCAGCCTTAGGGCCTCAATCCAAGGAACAAGTGGGACTAGGTCACCACACCCATGGCGAAACCGCATAGGCCAGCCCAATAGCGGTCGGGTCGTGTGTAAGCCCGATCCATGCGGATGTCAAGCCCGTGCAGCGTGGGCTCCATGGGTGCGCCAGTGGAGGAGCATAGTGGGTGCTAGAGTGTGCCCAGAGGAGCATAGTAGGTGTTAGAGTGCGCCCGCAGAAGAACTGGTGTGGGGCGACACCGGAGGGGGGAGATGAGTTATCTGGCCTCAAGGTGGTGGGACCTGTTTGTTAAACCGCACGAAAAACTCGACGTGTTTCGATGTGGGATAGAATTTTTGAGACACAGATCTATTCCTGGACGTCCATCTGATATCGCATCCGATCTGACACGCATGATCCATCTCGCCGCACCACGTTATAATCCTGACCGTCCGAGATCATTAAAGGTTGATCCAACGGCCGAAGTGAGAAACCGAGGCTGTCTTCAACCTCCTGCCAGCTGAGGTTCACCCCGCGATGCCTCCAGCAAACCAGAGTCACCCAAGCAAGGAAGAAGGAGCTCCCATCCACCTCTGACGAAGTGAAGGCCTCCGTTGTGTTCGTCTCCCCATTACGAACAAATGCTGGCGTTAATAGTCACATGCCTACAACGAGATGAAGAAGTTCGAGGGAACCTGAGGCAAATGAAGTTGCCGAGGGTGCACTTCACATTCGACGTACAAGGAGAATCCTTCTATGCATTCTAAAATGTGTACATGAGATGTACTCACCGATAAAGAAGGATTCTGCTTTGAATGAAAGATACTGTCATTCTCGGGCGTATCTTGATCCGCGTTTGAAGATATTAAAATGCCACAGATCTCGGGCCTTTAAAGATTTGATCCCCGCGGCTTTGATCGAACTCTTTTCCTACAAAATGAGAATACCAAACCGAGAAGAGGTTGTTTATCGCCTGAGAAAAGACTCACGAAGCTCCGTACAACGCGAAGAAAGAACTCTCTATGCACAACCTGCAGGGCAGAATATCCAGGATCCACCTGAGGCTCCGAGAGAGAGTGCCTTTCGTGCTACCCCTGTGCGAAAGAAGTAAGGAGGAGGCCACCATGTGCACTCCCCTGTGCGACAGGGACGAATTCGGGTCTTGCGCGCACGCTGCCCACAACACTTGTGCAGTAGTAAGGTAGTCGCACCTCGCGTGCCCTTTGTTCCTACGAACTCGTGTGGCAGGAGGAAGCCACCATGCCACCTGCCCGCTAGGAGGGATTTGTCGCACCACCTGCGAAATAGAAGTTGCCGCACCCTACGCGGTGGAATGTAGGAGTTAGTTGCATGCTTGCGTGCCCTCCTTTGAAGCGGTGCTAAAGTAAAGGCCACACCGAACCATTTGGGTTGTGAGGGTGTGTGAAAAGAAGAAGGACGAGGCTTTCACATATATGAGTGAAATTTAAAAGGTTTATGGATGTGATTAACAAGTGAAGAAGCCCATGCTTTAATGTGTGCAAAAGTGGAGAGGGAAGGATTGCATGTATGTACATGAATGCATGTTGAATAAAAGTATTTTTGAGAAAGAACAACAAGTTCTATTGAAGCCTGTTGAAGCTACATGAAGAAATAAAAAACACATTCGAATAAGAGAAGTGAAGCGGTGAGGAAGAAGATGCTGGGAAGTTGGGGGGTTTAACCAGCTTTTAATTGGGGGTATAACCAATTACCGTGTAAACATATTTTGGCATAGTGAAGAATCTGTGTTATGGGGTGTAACCAACACGGAAAGGCATAAGTCATTGTACTAAACATTTTAAATCACTGTGTTTTGTGCTTTCATTATCACTGCACAACCAAAATAGTAGATCTAGGCCTCAACCAGACAGAGAGGTTGAATTGATCATTCAAAGGGAACAATTCTTAAAAAGAAAAGGTTATCACTTATTCACCCCTCCCCTCTCCGTGATTAAAACTAATCCAGGCATTTCAAGTCGTATCAGAGCGAGGTTTCCTCTGTTAGGATCTACTTCTGAGAATGTGGAAAATCTGAATTTTGTTAATAGTAGGGGTGTTACTACATTCGATGGAAATAATTACCACAGCAGGAAGAATCGGATGTTACCCTACCTTCTATCTCTCATCCTTGAAGTAAGAGACGTATCCTTATTTGTATTCCCTCATCTTGTTAATGAAGCTACTATGACACTTTATGAGAAAAGAAATATGTAAATTGATTATAAAGCTCAAAATGTCATCCTTATGTCACTCTCAGAAAAAGTATACACAAATGTCATGGGACTCAAGAATGCTAAATAAATTTGGTACAAATTTGAAAGCAGTTATGAAGGTAACATGAAAGTCAAGGAAGCCAAATTACATATTTTGAGAAGCCAGTTTGAAGATATCAAGATGGGAGAAGAAGAAAATATTGATGATTATTTCACAAGAGTCACTGAAATTGTCAGTAACATTCGGGGATTTGGAGAAAATTTGGAGGACTCAACTATCGTTTAAAAACGAATGAGAAAATTTCCTGACAGGCATGACCCCATAGTCTCAACATTAGAAGACAAATATGATCTCTCTCTTGATGAACTACACAACATTCTCATTGCATATGAAATGAGGAAGATCCATGTATTCAAGAATAAGATCAAGGATGAGATAGCTTTCAAGGCCATGAGACAACTAAATATAAGAGATGACGAAGTATTAGAATCAAGTGAGTCTGACAATGAAGAAAAGGATGAAGATCTCAACAAAATTATTTCTCTTTTATCAAAATGGTTTGGAAAAAATAAATTCAAGGGAAATAGGAAATTACCACTGAGGTGTTTCAATTGAAATAACATCAGACACTTTGTTATAAACTTCCCCTAGAGAAGATCTAGTGCTCCAGAAATTGAAGAAGAAAAGTCGCAATTGAAGAAATGGAGTAGAAACCCAAAAGAAGGAATCCGATCTGGTAAAATAAAGAAAAGGTTCATTCCAGGTGAAAGAAGAAGCTATGTGAGAAAAGAGGAAGAATCAGACTCCACTTCAGCCAGTCAATCAGATGAAGAAATGAATTTTATGGTTCATGTGGAAAAAGGGTTTGACACCTGTAGAAGTGAAGATGATGAAAGTGAACGAACAGAGCCTGAACACATATTTAAAGATTAATTAGAGGCATTCCTTTAGCAAAAAAATAATCTCAATAAAGAGAAAACATTGTTACAAAAGGAAACCAAAAGGATGAATGAGGAGTTGTATGAATGTATGAAGAAAGAGACAATGTAAATTGATTAAATCAAGAGTCACAAACTAAAGATAGCTGATCTAGACAAGATAGAAAAATATCATGAAGAGAAACTCCACCTCAAAGAAGAGGATCAATCAGTGGCATAGTCCAAGTGGATTGAAGCACATAATAACTTGGAAAAGATGAGAGAATACTTTTATAAGACTTTTGAGTTCAAGACAGAATCATCTCACACTGATTCTTAGAGACATGTCAACTCACCACTAAGTAAATCTCATAATACATATGTTATTTCTAACAATGCAGGTTCAAAGATAAAATTGAGACAAACATGGAATGTAAAAACTTGTGAAAAATCATCTTCAATGGATGAAAGGAAATCCCCAGGAAGGACTACTCAAATCATGGACATACAATTACAACATGACTCCTATCAGCGGAGAAGGTCAAGGTTTAGAGGCTATTGCTAGTGTTGTGGTGTGTTTGGACACAAGGCCAATGCATGCTGGTATAACATGTATTATCCAAGTATGAGGCATGAGTCAAGGGGGAGATATCCTGAAACCCAAAGTGTATTATAGAAAGCATCAAAACATCCAATTCAGATCAAATCTGACTGCCTGGGTGAAGCTTGTAGAAGATGTTACCAACAAGGTCATAGAGATGAAATATGTATAACTATTATTTCTAAAAAAGAGTCAAATACATGAAAGGAAAAGGCATTCATGAACCCAATGAAGAAATCATAAGCTTTGCATAAGTTGCTCTAAAATCCATAAGTAAAACCAAGTCCTAGATTCTTGATAGCGGATGCTCATCACACATGACTAGGGATACAAAAATTCTAAGCAACATAGAATGTCATGTGGGAGGAACTGTGGGGTTTGGAAATGATTGTTCTCTTAAAATCAAGGGAGTTGGGAAGGAAATGATTGAAACAAAAAATATAAAATACATTGATGTGTTATTTGTTGAAGGATTAAAGCACAACCTACTGAGCGTATGTCAATTATGTGATGATGGACATGAGGTATTGTTCAAGAAGGATTCATGCATCATCAAGAGCACAAAGGATGGACAAATCACCACTCTAGGATGAAGAACCACAAGAAACCTATTTCAAATTGGTGAGCCCATAAATACTTGTTTTCATAATTCTAAGGATGAAAACAACCTCTGGCATAGAAGACATGGCCATCTTGTTCAAAGGAGTATGAGAAAAATTCTGATGTACAATATTGTAAAAGATCTACCAAAATTAAAGAGAGAAAGAGATGAAATTTGTGACACCTTCAAGAAGGGAAAACTGACCCATAGTTCACACAATGGAGTAGATATCATGTTTGCTAGGCCTCTTGAAGTCATCCATACAAACATATGTGGACCAATGAGACATAAGTCTACAAGAGGAGATCTCTCTTTTATAACCTTCATTGATGATTACACTCAGATGACCAACATCATGTTCATGAAACATAAGTCAGAGGAAATCACAATGTTCAAAAATTTCAGAAGGAAGGCTGAGAAAGAGCTAGGACTCTGCATCAAGAAACTAAGATCAGACGATGGAAAAGAATACATGGGTGATGCCTTTGAAAGATATCTGGTCAAGAATGGAATCAAGCGTCAATACAGTACACCATATACTCCACAAAATAATGGATGGCTGAAATAAAGAATCGAATCATAGTCGAAATAGGGAGGACTATGTTAGCTGAGCACAATATCTCTATGTTTTTTTGGAAAGAAGCGGTATGCACAGCCATACACATACAAAATAGATGTCTCCTGAGACCAGAATCATAAACGACAGCCTATGCAATGTGGTTTAACATAAAACCAACTGTTAAATACTTCAGAGTCATTGTCAGTCCTTATATCATCATGATTAAAAACATTAATCAGGGAAAGTTTGAGGAAAAAGTAGAAGAAGGAATCTTCATGGGTTACCTACCTGATGGAAAAGGCTACAGATGCTCGAATAAGAGGTTGAAGAAAATAATTGACTACAGTGGTGTAAGAATAATTGAAAACAACGCCAAACCATACACTGTGGATAATGATGACTCAAATAATGACACAACCTGGGAACAGAATAATGAAGAATTAACTGATCCAACACCAACTGCTGATGAGATCAACTTTGAACACACCAGTGATGAAGAGGAAGGTAACGAAAATGGAAGAAGGAGATAAAACAATTTTAAGAAACATGTCAATATAGAAAATGTCCTTGGTGACCCACAGTCCCTAGTTTGAACTAGAAGAAGATTGAGATTGGATGATCAGACTGCACTGGGTTCTCAAGTTGAACATCACACAGTGGCTGATGCAGTTGAACATGAGGAATGGATATGAGCTATGCATGAGGAACTCAATAAAATTGAAAAGAACTCCACTTGGGATCTTGTGCCGAGGCCCAAAAATAAAAATGTTATTGGGACAAAGTGGGTTTTCAGAAACAAACTCAATGAAAAGGGGGAAGTTTCCAGAAATAAGGCAAGACTCGTATGTAAAGGGTATTCACAAATGGAAGGAATCGACTTTGAAGAAACCATTTCACCAGTTACAAGACTGGAAACTATCAAAATGTTCGTAGCAGTTGAAGCACACATGCAGTATAAGGTCTATCAGATGGATGTGAAATCTGCATTCCTAAATGGAGATCTTGAAGAAGATGTATATATAGAACAACAAGAGGGATTCTTGCTGGAAAAATATGGTAGTATGGTATACAGATTGAGAAAAGATTTTTATGGATTGAAGCAGGACCCTAGAGCCTGGTACTCCAAATTGGATGGTTGTCTCAAGAACATGAAGTTTGTGAAAGGAATAGTTGACAGTAATCTTTATGTCAGAGAAATGGCCACTAGTACCCACATAGTCATTATCTATGTGGATGATATCATTTTTTCATGCGACAAGGAAGGACTATGTGATGAATTTGCTGAGCAGATGAAAAGAACCTTTGAAATGTCCATGCTTGGTCAGATGACATATTCTCTAGGATTTCAGGTGGAACAAAGACAAAAATCCATATTTCTTTCAAAAGAAACATATGCAAGGGACTTATTGAAAAGGTCTGTAATGGAGAGTGAAAAAGAAGTCTCAACACCCATTTCTGTTGGAATGAAGCTTGGAAAAGTTGAAGAAGAAAACAATGTTGATAAGAAAGTGTTCAGGAGAATTATTGGCAGTCTCCATTATCTCACGGCTTCAAGGACAAATATAAAATATGCAGTGAAATTGTGTGCCAGATTTCAACGTGACCCAAAAGAATCTCACTTATCATCAGCTAATGGAATCTTGAGATATGTGAATGGAACCCTAAACTATGGACTCTTATACAAACACAGTACAAACATAATGTTGTTGGGATTCTTAGATACTGATTTGGATGGTGATTGTACTGATAGCAGATCCACATCTGGTGGAACCTTATTTCTGGGAGAAGGATGTGTTAGTTGGTACATCAAGAAACAAAATTTTGTAACATTGAGCACAACCAAATCAGAGTATGTGGAAGCTACACGTGCATGTAAAAAATGATTTGGATGTAGGTGCAGCTAGCAGATTTTAGAATTAAAGCTGAAAAACCATTGAGTATCTTATGTGATAATCAACGTGCAATTGGATTGTCTAAGAATCCTATACAACACTCCAGATCCAAGAACATTGATATTAAATATCATTTCATCAATGAAAGGGTCTCCAGTGGAGACATCAAGATTGACTACATTTATACTCAAGATCCGGTCGCAGATATTTTCACCAAACTATGCCTACAGAAAGATTTGTTGAGTTAAGGCTGAAACATCATGTTCAGCCTTCTCCTCTCACTTGAGGAAGAAAAAGGACCCTCCTTATTCCCTAAATTTTTATATTTTTGTACTTACATGAAGGGAATTGAAGGAGATGAGTGCATCCCTTATGGGGGAGCATTGGTAGTTGAAGTAGTGTAGAGACAAGCAGTTATGCATTTTGAGTATGGCTTCCATTCATCCCTTTGAATTTGTTGGCCAATAAGGGGTAGAAATCATCAGCACACACATTGTGACATTCTCAAATTGTACTTAGGAGTATTGACAACCAAATACAAAGGGGGAGATTTTTGTGCCCAAGTGATTGCATTTGTTGTTAATAACCTATCAATGTGTTCCAACTGATGAATTTGAGATTGAAGATTGAAAAAGCTTGAAGAATGATGATTGAAGAATAATTAAATCAGACGATTGTAGAAATTATCTTAAGTTCAAAAAACTTGTATCAAGAAGATACAATTTCACAACATTGTTAGAATTCCATTCATTGTCTTCACAATGCATGAGGAGAGTAAAAGGATATCCATCCATCATACTAAGTGGAAGAAGGGAAGATGAACCATCCACAAGTACTAAGTGGATGAAGTGATTTGAAAGAGACCATGCACTATCTCTTACTGAATGAGGATTTGATGATGATCCAACCTCATCTCTGATTGGATCAACGAAGTACATTGAAAGAAAGAATTGAAGATCTTAGAGTTGATATTTCAAAATGGAATAATGTTTGAAGATTAAGAAGAATGGTGAATATGTTGTTAATGAAGAAGAGGAGGTGAAGAGGAGGAGAATGGAATGAAGAATACTTGTTCCTACTTGGTTATTTAACCTTGTATACAAGCTGGAGCTTATGAAAAAAATATTCCTACTATTTGGACAGCCTTAGTGCCTCAACCCAAGGCACATGTGGGACTAGGTCACCACGCCCATGGGGAAACCGCATAGGCCAGCCCAATAGCGGTCGGACCATGTGCATGCCTGAGCCACGCAGAGGTCAAGCCCGTGCAGCGTGGGCGCCAAGGGGGAAACCGTGGAGGAGTATAGTGGGCACTAGAGCGTGCCCGAAGGAGCATAGTGGGCGCTAGAGCATGCCCGTAGAAGAACTGGTGTGGGGCGGCACTGGAGGGGGGAGAGGAGTTATCTGGCCTCAAGGTGGTGGGAGCTGTTTTTTAAACCGCATAAAAAACATGACATGTTTCGATGTGGAATTGAATTTCTGAGACACGGATCTAATCCTGGACGTTCATCTGATCTCGCATCCGATCTCAGCCGCATGATCCATCTCGCCACGGCACGTTATAATCCTGACCGCCTGTGATCATTAAATGTCGATCCAATGTCCGATGTGACAAACTGAGGTTGTCTTCAACCTCCCGTTGGCTGAGGGTCACCCCGCGACGCCTCCCACAAACCAGAGTCACCCGAGAAAGGCAGAAGGAGATCCCGGCCACCTCTAACAAAGTGAAGGCCTCTGTTGTGGTATTCTCCCCTTTACGAACACATGCATGCAACGAGATGAAGAAGTTCGAGGGAACCCGAGGCAAATGATGTTTCTGAGGGTGAACTACCCATTTGACGTATAAGGAGATTCCTTGTATGCATTCTAAAATGTGTACACGAGATGTACTAACCGAGAAATAAGGAGTCCACATTGAATGAAAGATACGGTGATTCTCGGCCGTATCATGATCCGTGTTTGAATATCTCAAAACTCCATAGATCTCAGGCCTTCAAAGATTTGATCCCTGTGGCATTGATCAAACTATTTTCCTACAAAAGGAGAAGCCCAAACCGAGAAGAGGCAGCCGATCGCATGAGAAACAACCCGCGAAGCTCCGGGAAACGCGAATCAAGAACTCTCCATGCACAACCTGTGCGGTAGAACAGCCCATAGCCACACGAGGCTCTGAGAGAGAGTTCCTTTCACGCTAACCCTGCTCAAAAGATGTATGGAGGAGGACACCCTGCGTGCTCCCTTGCGCGACAGGGAAGAAGCTGGGTCTTGCGCGCCCGCTGCCTGCAACACTTGCACGGTAGGAAGTTGGCTGCACCCCGCGTGCCCTCTGTGCCCGCGAACACACGCTGCGGGAGGAAGCCACCGCCCCACCTGCGCGGTTGGAGGGAGTTGATGCACCACCTATGCGATAGAAGCTGCCGCACCCTGCGTGGTTGAAGGCAGGAGTTGGCCACATCCTTGCATTCACTCCTTTGAAGCAGTGCTGAAGTAAAGGCCACACCCAACCATTTGTGTCGTGAGGGTGTGCGCAAAGAAGAAGGCCGAGTCATGCACATATATGAGTGAAATTTAAACGGTTTGTTCTTGTTCTTAAGATGTGAAGAAGGCCAAGATTTAGTGTGTGAACAAGTACAGATGGAAGGATTTCATGTATGTACATGCATGCATGTTGAATAAATGTATTGGTGAGAAAGACCAAAAAGTTCTTCGGAATCCTGTTGAAGCTACATGAATAATTGAACAACACATTTGAAGAAGAGAAGTGAAGATGTGAGGAAGAAGATGCTGTGATGTTGGGGGGTTTAACCAACTTGTAATTGGGGGTTATAACCAATTACGGTGTAAATATCTTTTGGCATAGTGAAGAATCCATGTTGGGGTGTGTAACCAACACGACAAGGAGTAGGTCTTTGTACTGAACCTTGTAAATCTCTGTGTTCTATGCTTTCATTATCACTACACCACCAAAAGAGTAGATCTAGGCCTTAACCAGCCATAGAGGTTGAATTGATCATTCAAAGGGAAAAATTCTTAAAAAGAAAAGGCTATCAATAATTCACCCCTCCCCTCTCAGTGATCACAACTAATCCAGGCATTTCACATACATTAGAAAAAAGATCGATAATTCATTTATCATATAGGAATCAACCATACATCAATTTGATAGATGATGTTGAAGGTGTGACTTAAAGTGAATGTCTTTAATATGGATGTTCCATTTTATTTTAACACTCACATTACATATCCAAAGCTAAGTCAACATTATTATATTGTTTTAACAAATTAAAAAAATGATCAATAATTCATTTGTGTAATGTTGGAATCAACCTCATGTTAATATGACACATGATGTGGTCAGTATGACTCGAATTGTATATTTCAATATAAAAGTTCCATTTTAGTTTAAAACACACTTCACATAGCCAAAGCTAATAAAACAATCTAATATTAATTTTATAATTTCGAAAAGGGATACATAATTCATTTGTGACATGTAGTAATTGATTGCACATCATTATGATACATGATGTGGTCAGCATGACTAGAAGTTCATGTTTTCAATATACATGTGTAATTTTATTCATAAATGTGTATAACATAGCCAAAACAAAACAAATATGAAATGATTATTTTTAATATTTTTTAAATTGATAATTTTTTTTATGTGTAGGAATCGAACATAAATCAATCTTATAGATGATGTGGTAGATATGATTTGAAGTGCGTGTTTTCACTAAAAAAGTGTTTTTTAGAAGTTGGATAGGTAGCTGAGGGGTTAACAAGCCCTATAAGTATATATAAAACCTAAGATCAAATCTTGTTGGATGAACATTTCTACATTACTCTAGAATTATCGAATGGATTTTAGGGAATCTGGAACTATTCGTTTGTTTTGGCCATAATACAGTCGTATTGGGCCTTCATGCTACATGGTCCTTTGGGACATCAAAGGGAGGTGATGATGCAAGAAGGATGGGAAAGCCATGATAGAGGTACGATGCATGTGGGGTCTTCATTCCATCCAACGGTGGGCCTATTTTCCATGTAATGGGCGCAATGACCAATGGGATTTCGGGCCATAAATCATTAATCTAATAAAGCACGGGCGGGGTGGGTTATCCCTTTGGTGGGTTATAATCCACCTTTTTGGCCTGTGAGTGTACATTTGTGTGTGTGTGTGTGTGTTTTTGTGTGATTTTAATTGTACAACAAAGAACCTAATATAATATACAAATATTGATTTAGTTTAAAATGAGGTTTATATATCCAAAAATAAGAAAAAAAGCTCACATTGTTTTCAAACATTAGAAAATGGTACATTATTCATTTTTATGTATATGAATCGATTTTACATCAATCTTAATGATATTTTTCTAGATATTACTAGAAGTGCATATTTTAAATATATAATTGTCATATTATTTTCAAATGAACATCACACAACCAAAATTGAGAAAATATACAAGTAATTTTTTTAAAATTTAGGAAAATGATCCATAATTCATTTGTGGCATGTAAGAATCAGATGCATGCCAATATGACACATGATGTACTTGTTATGACTCGAAGTGTGTATTTTGAATATAAAAGTATCATTTGAGATAAAATTGAGCTTCACATTCCAAAAATAGATAAAATGAGCTCAGATTGTTTCCAAACAATAAGATAGTAATTCATATTTCATCTGTGATGCTTAGGAATCAACATCATGTCAATCTGACACACGATGTGGTCGATGTGACTTTATGGGCTTGTTTTCAATATAAAAGTGTCATATCAGTTTAAAACGCGTATCACAAAGCCAAAATTGAGAAAACAATCTTATATTGTTTTCAACCATTATAAAAACTATCCATAATTAATTTATGGTGTATAGGAATAGAATTTACATCAACTCGATAGATGATGTGGCAGGTATGACTCAATGTTAATGTTCTCAATATAGAATTGTCATTTTAGTTTAAAACACGTGTCACATATCCAAAACCATGAAAACTAGATTTGATTGTTTTGAAACAATATGACAATGATCCATAATTATTTTTTCATGTGTAAGAATCTTCCTCATTTTAATATCACACACGATGTTGTCCGTATGACTAGAAAAACATGTTTTTAGTATAAAAGTGTCATTTTTGTTTGAAATGTGCATCACATTTCCAAAAAATGTAAATGAGCTCAAATTATTTTCAAATTTTAGGAAAACATGCCAAAATTAATTTTTGACATTTTGGATTTGGCTGCAAATCAATCTGACGTATGATGTGGTCGTTGTGGCTCGAGTACATGTTATCAATTTAAAAGTGTCATTTCAGTATAAAACCCAAATCACATAGCCAAAAATATGAAAAAGAGCTCAAAATTGTTTCAAGAATTTTTAAAATCATCTATAATTCATTTTTAACGTGTATAGATTGCTTTCGCAAAAACTAGATGCACAATTAACTGATAATGTCATCAATACATATAGAAATTAACAATATAATTTATCATATGTGGATTATATGTCATTTAAATTATAATTTGTTTCTTTTTTTATTTACTATTACTAAATTAAAAATTAGTTTTATTCATGGGACAAGCTTTTATATGAACATTTACTATTGGAAAAAGTCTTCTGGTTTTGATTTTGTATATGTGATGTAATATTCAATTAATAATTGTAAATATTATGACAATGAAAGTATATTTTATTTGTAAATTTTGATTAGAAATGACATTTCAATGTGATATTTTCCTTCCAATCTGATTTTAGAAATAATTATATTACTAGTTCTGTATAATAATTGTGTTTATTTTTATAGGGATGATGCATGGCTATTATAGTGTTTCAGCTGTGTAGCAGTTGATATGACAATTATCAGCAATAAAAAGAAAGCATTGTTGAAATTCAGTGCTATGTAAGCACACTTATAGAGGATCCTTTTATTAGTGCATTTTTTTAGCACAAAAGGCCTTTCACTTTTAATAGAGCTTAGGTTGTCTATGTTTTCTTATGCAAACAAAGCAGTTTTATAGTGATGGTAAAAGTGTTTTCTGTAGTAGTGCATCCAATTATTATGGAACTGATTTTTTGTGGTAATCCAGCTAAATGGAAGATCTTGCATAGTCATCGTCATCATCTACCAAGTATGAGATGAAAATATGAACTCAAAATGAGGTTATAGATAGAATATGTTGAGAGTAGGAGGAGATTTGTTGACACCAGTACCACCAGGAAGATCATCAATGTTGATGGCAGAAGCAACAACTTAAGTAGATGATGAAATACATTCGAAGACTTATGTATGGTATAAGGATGAACATCCATCCACCTGGTTCTATATATGATCCATCATCCCAAAAATGATTGATTTTTTTAAAAAAAACTATATTTGATGAGTTTTGATGAATATATTATGTGTAATTCAATTATTAATTAATATGTCTAAAATTTTAAATATTTTGTTTTTTTTAAATAGTTTTATGTTATTTTATTTATTTAATTTACATTTTTATTTTTTTATATATTTTTAATATTTTATATGTAACACCCAAGCTTCCACGGTACGCATCTCATTGAATAATATAGTAGCGTGTGGTGTACTCAACATTGAGTTCTAACACTCACAACAACCAATCAAACTAGTGGTTATGAATAGTAATACCCACATTTTGAAATTTTTTAAATTTTATCTTTCAAAATGGACTTCATTTTTTGGATTCGTAGTATCAAAATTAGCTTAGGGTGAATTTTTGGTATTTTTCTGAAAACATTCAATTTTTGATGAATAGTGAAAAAACACTGAGTTATTGTTTAAAAAAATAATATTTTTTTAAAAAATTATTTATTTGATTTGAATTTATTTTAGGTCAAAATAGATACATAACACCTATATATGTTCAATGTAATTCATTGGAGTCAGTTTATAATAATTTTAGATATATAAAAATTTTATTGAACTTGTCACCATATTTTACCCACCTCCTAGGAGAATTTTGAAATTCACATACAACAATATTTTACCGCATCTGTGAGTGGAATTTCCGAAATCTGATTGTCGTGGTTAATATCAAAGAGTAAAATGTGGTTCAATAAGAAAAAAATAATTTTTTGGGTGAACAGTAACTTTTAACTTTTATTTACCACTGATAAAAGTAAATAGGGTAATTAAGGGTAAAAATGACATTAATATTACCCTAACACATGTCCTAATTATATAGGTTAAGTATAATTTTACAAAAAAATACCTTATGAAGAAAATATGAACCTCCTTGGTCCACTTTGATTAGATTAGGACATTTATTATTATTTAATTCAAAGAATAGCCAAAAGAGTTAAAATTAACGTTTAATAAGTAAAACATTTTCAATATAAGGGTATAAATGAGATAAATTCGATTATAAATATTAATTACAAATGTAAAAATATTTCTTAAATAATGTTATTTTATTTATAATTTTTAGACTTTATATAATTTAATTTATATATGACACAATGTTTATGCAGTAATTACCTAATTAATGAAATATTTATATAATTGACATTACAAATATCAAAATTAATGTAATTTGAAACTTTTTATGAATTAAAATAATTCTTTAAGTTAATATGACATATTATAATTGGTTATATAAATTTTATTCGATGTAATAATGCTGTTATTAAATTATCAAAAAAATACCCAATAGTGTCAAAATTGACATAAAAGAGTTTAAAAAAATTATATTATTAATAGA
This sequence comes from Viscum album, assembly GCA_963277665.1. Lineage (NCBI taxonomy): Eukaryota > Viridiplantae > Streptophyta > Magnoliopsida > Santalales > Viscaceae > Viscum > Viscum album. The sequence continues at coordinate 1,533,279,254 of OY728151.1, forward strand.
TATTTTATTCCTAAAAATCTATGGATGGGCCAAAAAACTTATGTAATGATGGGTGTATCATTAATGGACCACTTGGGGGTCACTTGGAAGTATTTAGTATATTTATTAACTATATAATATAAAAATAAAAATTGACATGGTAAATGTCAAACTATTTATCAAAGAGTTAAATATAAATGATAAGATTAATATAGTGACCCAAACCTGTCTAAAATCTATTTATTGAAATAATTTCTACCCATCCCCACCTTAAAATTATAATAATACACTTTGGAGCAATTAGAAACTGAATATGAATTTATTATAAAATAATATTTCTATCTTTTCCAAAGGTGCCCCTCACCCCTCTTATAAAAGGGAACTCCCCCTTCTCTCTAATTTACACCTTCAAAGCCATTTGGATCGGCCATACCCTGACCAAATACTCTTTCAACATCCATCACATAGACCTATAGGCCTTAGTTTTTTCAGAAATCCAATCTAAAGATCCCTTTTGATCAAGTCAAAAGGAATAACCCGATTAAGAGATAATGTTTTCACCACCCTCTTTCAAATACCTTTCTTCTTCAATATTTTCATTAATTTTTATTCACATTCTAAAATAAAAACATCAGTATCATTTATATAATGTGATGTTATTATTAATATGGTACATCCATATTCAGTATTCTATCCATCCTTTGAATGACATGTCACCATACGTGCGTACGTACGGCTTACCGTCTCCACGCTGTGGTGTAATTTTTATTCAAAACATTATTATTTTGATGGGTATAATAATAATATGTAATTCATGTAAATAATAAATTTAACATGATTATGATTCTATATATATGATATAACATCAAATTATATATTATTTCAACATCAAAAGAATGATATTGTCCCTTGTGCGTATGTACAGATTACCGTCTCCAAAACGCGATTAGATTCATTCCCCATTGAATCCATTCAAGACTAAATTTCATTTGAGGATTAAAAATAATTTTTAGAGAGATGATATCATTTTGGATATGAATAATATACATCCCATCCATAACAAATACAGCTCACATAACAATGAATATAAAGGAAAATGAATCCATTTTCACTCGAAATGATGATAATACTATGATATTATTAACAATCAATGTTTAAAGATCTTATATGATATCATATTAATGTATATGATTCATATATAATTTAATAACAATTATTTCACCATTATACACGGGGTTAACCTACCCTCAACCAAGTAAAAGTACAAGGTAAGGGTTCATTTCACAATCTCTTCATTATCTGAGGTTGTTTCTACGTAATTATCTACTGGGGTCTCTTTATCATCCACATCCATATTTCATAAATATGTAATTCAAATCATTCTTAATTTTTTACAGACTATGGGTTAATGTCATTTATACCCTTGTTGAATTTTTATAAGATGTTTATAAAGGATTATTTTTGTCGTTTTCCAAACAAGGTCCTTTTAACATTTTCAGCAGAATTAAGGTAAGACTGTCTTTTTTAACTTATACGCCGGGTGTGGTTATTTTCCATTGTTATATAATCATCGAGGCTTACCTTATCATATTATAGGAATATTTTAAAATTAAATTTTTTCTTTTATAATTATGTGACTTTTAAATGATTTCAAAAAAGAGATATTTCTCTCAAATTGTATTGATTTAATCTATGTCAACATCCATTGATGGATTTTAAGATTATTTGAAGTTTATTTATAATGATACAAAAATTCTATAGTGTATTTATGGTTTTGTGATATTTTTGACCATGGATGTGTTATTTTTATACCATTCATGTATTATGGAGAATGTATTGACATTTCATAGACTATTTTTAATACGAATGTTTATGTTATGTTTAAACCTATTCATATGGGGAATGCATTGGACATACTAAGTGACTGGTGGAGCCCGCTATAGCTCCTCTATGGCTCGGTAGGTCTCATGAGACAAACTAGTGTCTTAGAACAAGGCCTTGACTTTGTGGTTATGATAGTATGGCATTATCAATTCCTTTATTATGAAAGTGGATATTGATATTGCATGTGATTATTCGACTAGCAGAATATATATGTTAATATGTAATTGGAATTATTTCATTTTATCTATGCCATATTCTGCTGATGTTAAAGTCTAAAAATCTTTTGTTTTATTTATACATTGCCTTAAATTTTTATGATTATTTATGAGATTTTCCTCTATATTTTTATCCTTACAGGGCATTTGAGCTCACCCCTTTCAATGTTTTTTTTCGCAGGATGTGAATAACTATTTTATGAATGACCTGCATGGATTGTATAAGGAGATATGAGTGTGGAGACAAGATGTTGTTATAGTTTTCACTTTATGATGTAAAGTAAACATTATGAATGTATCTAGTTATTCCAATTCAACTAAACTAATCAGTCTTCCGAGACATGACATTTTGTGATCATGCCAATATTATGTAATAATGCACCAGCTATGGATAACTGGGGTCAGGGAATTATAGTTGGTATCAGGGGATGTTTAGTACAAACCTTGGGAACTAGATTTAGATAATCTCTGATTAGAGCACATAGAACTAATATGGACTTTGAAGATTAGTATAGAAGAACTTCCTAGAATTTTTCTATTGTAGATATTTTGGGAGTTTTCCGAGAAAGACATCCATGTCTTGATACGTGCAGGTAGATGCAGCTCTGGCATAGATATACCAAGGGGTAAAACCCAAAAACACCACTTTGAGCTGGACTCGAATAGGAACTGGTGCACGACAATGGGCCTTGGTGTAGTCTTGGTTATGACACTCCCATGGGATATGCATAGGATAATTCTCATTTTCGTTACAAATAATTATAAAGGGTTTATGAGTATATACTTCCTCAAAGAATTTTTTTTATTATGGATTATATCCCAAAATAGTTCAATTTATGTTAAGTGTTTTACAAGTATGTATTTATGTATTTCAATTAATAATCTATTCTAGTGTGTGCCATTGTTTCGATATGGAGCCTAGTGGATTAAATGGAAACCGGATCAATTCAGGCACTCCATGTAGGGATTTCCCTCCTACTCCAGATAATTATAGTGGAGCTGGTGATGAAACTGGTGCTGATCAGCTAATCACCATACTAGGACAACTCACTTAGGTTATGAATAATAACCTTACCCGTTTGGAACACACAGATCCACAGTGTGAAGGATCAATGTTAGATCACTTAATGTGGCAAAATCGACCAACATTCAATAAGAGTTCAAATCCATTAGTAGCTGAGAAATGGATAAGTTCCCTAGATAAAATATTTTAGGCTTTGGTGAATAATGAATGGGAAAAAGATATCATAGAAGTTTACCACCTCACTGGAGATGCAGATCAATGATGGACATTCATTCAAAACACAATAGAAGATTATTAAGTATCAAATATTGAATGGAGGGAGTTCAAAGATCTGTTTTTAGAAAAATACATTCCTCGTGACCATTGAGAAGATATGGAAAGGAAATTTCTATGTCCGAGACAAAAGGAGGATGAGAATGTCGCAAATTATGAGGATAAATTTACGAGGTTAGCAAGGTATGCATCAGATTATATGCGTAATCCAATAAGTAATATTGGTCATTTCATTGATGGGTGAAAACTGTTTCTCCGTTGAGCATTGGTCTCACAATCCTTCTCTTCATATAATGATATTGTCTCATGTGCTATCAAGACAGAAAAATAATTCTCTAAGTCTTATGACATTATATCATAGAAATAGAAGAAGAGATCTACTGATCACTCTAGAAATGGAAATAATTGGATGAAGGAAAAAGTTGAATATCCATATTGTAGTAAATGTTGGATGAAACACCCCAATACTTGCTTGAAATGAATGGGAGTATGTTACGAGTGTGGTGAAAAAGGCCACCAAGCTCGTAATTGCAAGGGGAAGAAAGAAGCTACTGATGTTCAATGCTTCAACTGTAGGGAAATGGGACATTATGCAAATGAATGTCCTAAGTGTCAGAGGAACATACCATAGAAAAGTCCAAGGGATCAAGGCCAAGATTATGCTATCACTACTGTTGATGTAGAATTTTCAGAAGACGTGGTGGTAGGTAATTTAATGGTTTCCTCAAGTTTAGAAAATGCATTATTTGATTCTGGATCATCACATTGTTTCATATCTTCCCAGTTTTCTATGAAAATTAGTTATTTTAAATTTGATTTAACAAGGGAGTTGGCAGTATAAACTCCTAAGGGAAGTATAAATTCTATAAAGTTCTGTGGATCCATTTCCATTTTGACATATCCATGTTCTTTATCAGCTGATCTCCTCGTCATACATATTATTGAGTTTGATATAATCCTTAGTATGGATTGGATTTTGGACCATGATGAGAAGTTTTATTATAAGAATAAGGAGGTTAAATTTTTTTATGATGATGATAAATAACACCTTATCTTTAGAGTAGAATCATCACCACCTAATTCTTATCTAGATCCACCCCTAGTAGCTCAACTAAATTCAATTATTGGGGAGGAAGAGAATGAAATAAATGTGGGTAAGGAATGGAATGTTCAAATAGATGATCTGCCTATTGTGAATGAATATATATATGTTTTTTCAGAAGATTTACCTGGATATCCTTCAGAACGAGAAAATTGAGATTTCCATTGATTTTATTCCTAGTTCAAGGCCTATATCGAAGACCCCATAGAGAATGGCCATTGTGGAATAAGTGGAACTAAAGAAAAAATTATAGGAATTGAGTAATAAGAAATTTCATCCTAATAGTGTTTCTCTATGGGGTGCCCATGTCCTTTTAATTAAGAAGAAATATGGATCTATGAGTTTATGTATCGACTATAGGGAAATCAAGCTATAACAATAAAGAATTAGTATCCCCTACCTCACATTGATGATTTGTTTGACCAACTACATGGAGCTCAATACTTTTCTAAGATTGACCTTCAATCTAGATACCATCAGTTGTGTCTGAAAAAGGAAGAAATTCCGAAGACAACATTTTGAACCAGGTACGAGCAATACGAGTTTACAGTAATGCCTTTTGGGCTGACTAATTCACCCACTGTTTTCATGGATATAAGAACCAGAGTTGTCAAGGAATATCTAGATGATTTTTTAGTTGTATTTATTGATGATATCTTAGTATATTCTAAAATCTACGAAGACCATGAAAATTACTTGCGCATTATCCTACAGATTCTTAAAAGACATGAATTATATGGGAAGTTTAGCAAGTGTGAATTCTGGCTTCAGGAGATTTCTTTTCTTGTCCATATTGTCTCTATGGATGGAATCTCTGTGGATCCTTCTATAAAAGGAGAAATCCATGAATGGATATCACCAATGAGTATAACTAAGGTACGTGGTTTTATTGGATTAACAAGTTATTATCGACGGTTCGTCCAGAATATTGCCCGATTGGCTAACCCATTAACGAAGCTCACACGTAAAGGGTTTAAATTTTTTTGGACAATAAAGTGTGAATAATGTTTTGAAGAACTAAAGAGAAGATTAGTAAATTCTCATATATTTACTCTACCATCGAGGAATGATGGATTAGTAATTTATAGTGATGCATCGATGAAAGGACTTGGTTGTTTCCTTATGTAGAATGATACAGTTATTTCCATTGCATCACGACAGCTAAAAATTCATGGGCAAAACAATCCTACTCATGATCTTGAGTTAGATTCTGTAATAATTTCTTTGAATATATGGATACATTATCTCTATGGTGAAAAATGTGAGATTTGTACTAATCACAAGAGTTTAAAGTATATTTTCTCACATAAAAAACTCTACATGAGGCAATGGAGATGGCTTGAACTACTCAAATATTATGATTACACGATACACTACAACTCGGGGAAGGAAAATGAGGTGGAAAATTGTTTTTGTAGAAAAGATCATGGTGTTTTGTACATAATGATAATTTAAAGGGATCCTATTTTCATGGATCTAATGAAGATGGATATGGGAATTACCATGGAAGGTGAAACGTTATTTCTTTTTCAAATGGTTTCCAAACCATATTTACTAGAAATGATTAAGAGTTCTCAGACCAATGATGAAGAATTTCAAAAGAAGATTAAATCCATTAATGATGGGAGATTGAGATACTTATTGTATGAAGAATGAATTTTGAAATTTGGGAAGAGACAACGTGTTCCCGATATACCTGATCTGAAAAGTGAATTATTAGATGATTCTCGTAGTTCTGATTTCTCTATACACCCTGGGAGCACCAAAATGTATAGATATTTGAAAGAACATTTCTTGTGGGACAATATGAAGAGAGAGATTGCAGATTTTGTGTCACGATAAATTGTTTATCAAAAAGTGAAAGCTGGATGGCAACAGCCTGGAGGAGTCTTGCAACCTCTTTCCATACCGGGGTAGAAATGGGACAATATTATAATGGAACTTTTCATGGGGCTACCAAATACTTCTAGAAGGAATGATGCAATATGGGTTATTGTTGATCATCTTACCATGTCAGCACATTTGCTTGCTATAAGTGAAGATCTATCACTGGAACGTCTAGAAAGACTATATATTAACGAAGTTGTGAGACTTGATGGAGTACCCCTATCGATTGATTCTGATCGTGATCCTCGTTTTACTTCATGATTCTAGAAGAGTCATCAAAAGGCCTTGGATACTGAACATTGTTTGTGCATAACCTACCACCTTCAAACATATGGACACTCAAAACAGACTATTCAAACCTTAGATGTCATGTTGAGATCATGCTCACTTTACTTTAAGGGTATGTGGGATCAATATTTACCTCCATTTGAATTTTCCTATAATAATATCTTCCATTCATGTATTTGGATGGCACCATATGAAGCATTGTATGGAAAGAAATGTCACACACCAACCTGTTGGGATGACGTTGGTGAATGAAAACTCATAGGGCCATACCTGGTGGAGAAAACGATAGAAAATTTGAAGGGAATCCAAAACCACATCAAAGCAGCTCAATGTAGGCAGAAGATCTCTGCCGATAATCGAAGGAAGGATTTGGTATTTTAGGTAGGATATCATGATTTCATGAAGGTATCTCCATGGAAGGGAGTTATAAGTTTCAGTAAGAAAGTTATGTTGAGTCCTAGGTGCATTAGACCATTCAAAATTTTAGAACGAATTGGTGTTGTAGATTAGCAATTGGAAATGCCTCCAAATCACTCCAAAGTTCACGAGGTGTTCCACATATCATTGTTCAGAAAATAATGCCTGACCCAACGCATGTACTCACCTATGAGGAATTAGAAATTTAACCTAATCTATCTTATTGTGAGGAGCCCATCAATATTTTTGATACAAGTGAACAAGTGCTGAGAAACCAGACGACTCGTCTAGTAAAAGGTCTATGGATAAACCATAAAATGGAAGAGGCAAAGTGGGAACCCGAGGAACATATGATGACGAATCAGCCAAGAATCTTCATGCGGTAGTGTTCAAGAAATTTCGAGAAAGAAATTATTTGATCGATGGTAGAATTTAACACCCCAAGCATCCACGGTACACTTCTCTTTGAATAATACAGTAGCGTGTGTTGTACGCATCTTTCAGTTCTAACACACACCACAACCAATCAAACAAGATGTTATGAATAATAATACCCAAATTTTGAAATTTTATAAATTTTATCTTTCAAAATGGACTTCATTTTTGGATTTGGAATATTTAAATCAGCTTATGGAGATTTTTTGGTATTTTTCTGAAAACTGTCAATTTTTTATGAATAGTGAAAAAACACTGAGTTATCGATTAAAACGAATTTTTTATTTTTTTTTAATTTATTTTAGGTCAAAATAGATACATAATACCTATATAAGTTCAATGTAATTCATTGGATTCAGTTTATAATAAATTTAGATATATAAAAATTTTATGGAACATTTTAATGCCTTTTACCCATCTCCTAGGAGAATTTGAAATTCACATAAAACTTAATTTTACCGCTTCTGTGAGTGGAATTTCAAAAATATGAGAGACACGGTTAATATCAAGGATTAAAATTTTGTTCAAAAATATAAAAATAATTTTTTTTAATAGAAACTTTTAACTTTTAGTTACCACTGTTAAATGTAAATTGTGTAATTAAGGGTAAAAATGATATTAATATTACCCAAACACATGTCCTAATTCTATTGAATAAGTATAATTCGACAAAAAACAAACTTATGAATAAAATATGGACCTCTATGTTCTACTTGTATTAGATTAGGAAATTTATTATTATTTAATTCAAAGAAGAGTTAAAAGAGTAAAAATCAATGTTTAATAACTAAAACTTTCGTAATATAGTGTTATACATAAGATAAATTCGATTATAAATAATCTTTAAAAAGATAAAACGATTTCCTACATAATGGTATTTTAGTTTCAATTTTCCGTCATTAAATAATTTAATTCATTTATGACAAAATGGTGATGCAGTAATTACATAATTAATGAAATATTAAAATAATTTATATTATAAATATCAAAATAAATTTAATTTGAGACTTTTTATGAATTAAACTGATTCTCTAGGTTAATATTACATATAAGGATTTTTTATATAACTTTTGTTCAAAGTTATAATTCATTTATGAAATTATCAAAAACAAAATACCCAATAATGTCAAAATTGACAAAAAGTGTTTTTAAGCAAATATTATATTATTAATTGATATTATATTCTTAAAAATCTACGGTTAGGCCAAAATACTTATATCCTGATAGGATTATCATTATTGGACCATTTTGCGGTCTTTGGGATGTATATAGTAAGTTTATTAACCATATAATATAAAAATACTATGTGACATGGTAAATGTCAAACTATTTAACTAAGAGTTCAATATAAATGATAAGGTTAATATAGTGACACAAACCTATCTAAAATCTATTTTTTGAAAGGATTTCGAACCATACCCACCTTAATCTTTAAATAATCTACTTTGGAGCCCTTTGAAACTGAATATAAATTTATTATAAAATAATATTTCTAGCTTTTCCAAAGGTGCCCCTCACCCCTCTTATAAAAGGGCACTCCCCCTTCTCTATAATTTACACCTTCAAATCCTTTTGACTCTTCCAAACCCTTATCAAATATTCACTCAACATCCATACCATAGACCTAGAATCCTTAGTTTGATCAGAAAGGCATCCTATAGAGCCTTTTTGATCAAATGAAAAGGAAGAACACGATTATGTGGTAATGTTTTCACCATTATCATTCAAGTTCCTTTCATCTTCAACTTATTATTACATTGTTATTCCCATTATAAAATAATAACTCCAATATCTTATATATATATTGTATATTTATTATTAATATGGTACAACCATATTCATCATTCTATCCATCCTTTGAGTGACATGTCACCATACGTGCATACGTACAGCTCACCGTCTCAACGTCGTGGTGTAATTGTTAATCAAAACATTATTTTTTATGGGTATAATATTGATGTGTAATTCATGTAAATAATAAATATAACATGATAATTATTCTGTATATTTGATATACCATCCAATTATATATTATTCTAATATCAAAAAATATATATTGTCCCTCGTGCGTACGTGTAGATTACCGTCTCCACGAACTCGATGAGATTCATTCTCCATCGAATCCATTCAAGACTAAATTTCATTTGATGATTAATAATAATTTTTAGAGACTTGATATCATTCTGGATTTGAAAAATATACATCCCATCAAAAACAAATACATCTCACAAAACAAATAATATAAAGGAAAATTAATCTATTAACACCCGAAACGATGATAATATTAAGATATTATTAACAATCAATGTTAAAAGATCATATATGATATCATATCAAAGTTTATTATTCTTTTATAAATTAATAACAATTATTTTGCCATTATAATGAGGATAACCTACCCTCAACCCAGGAAAAGTTCAACGTAAGGGTTTAGTTCACAATCTCTTCATTATCTGAGGTTGTTTATACGTAATTATCTACTGGGACATGTTTATCATCCACATAAAAGTTTCTTAACAATGTATTTCAAATCATTATTACTATTTTACAGACTATGGGTTAATTTAATTTATATCTTTGTTGACTTTTTATAAGATGTTTATAATGGAATCTTTCAGTCGTTTTCCAAACAAGTTCCTTTTAACCTTTTTGACAGAATTAAGGTATTAATGTCTTTTTTAACTTAAACGGCGGGTGAAACTTTTTTCCGCCGTTATAAGATTGTAGAAGGATCCCTTACAAGCTTATGAGAATATTTTCAGAGAAATTTTTTTCTTTTATAATTATGTTACTTTTAAATGATTTCAAAGAAGACATATTTCTCTCAAATAGTTTTGATTTCATCTATGTCAACATCTTTTGAGGGATTTAAACTTATTTGAAATTTATTTATTATGATACAAAACATCCATATTTTATTGAAGTTTTTCTGATTTGTTTGTCTGTGGATGTGTTATTTTTATACCATTCATGGTTTATGGTAAATGTATTGGCATTTCCTATGCTTGTTTTAATATGAATTTTTATGTTATGTTTAAATGTATTCATATAAGGAATGCATTGGACTTAATAAGTGACGGGTGGAGCCCTCTATAGCTCCTTGATGAATCGGTAGGTCTCATGAGACAAACTAGTGTCTTGGAAAAAGGCCTTGACAAAATCATATCTGTAGTCTTGGCACAAGGCCTTGACTATGTGGTTATGATTGGCTAGAATTATGCATTCCTTCATTATGAAAGTGGTTTTTGATATTGCATGTGATTATTAAACTAGTAGAATATCCATGTGAATAAGTCAGTGGAATTATTTCATTTTATCTATGCTATATTATTCAGAAGTTCAGGTTTAAAAGGCTTTTGTTTTAGTTATACATTGCCTTAAATGTTTATGCTTATTTATGAAAGTTTCCTCTATATTTTTATCCTTACTGGGCATTTGATCTCACCCCTTTAAATGTTTTATTTTTCCTAGGATGTGAAGAAGTATTTTATGATTGACCTTTAGGGATGGTATAATGGGATATGAGTGTGGAGAGAAGATGTTGTTGTAGTTTTAACATTATTATGTAATGTAAACTTTATGAAAGTATCTAGTTATTCCACGGCTACTAAACTAATCGGTATTTCGAGACATGATCTTTTGTGATCATTCCAATATTATGTAATAATGCACCATCTTTTGGAAACTGGGGTCGAGGCATTACATTATAAATATATATTTTACCTATTTGTGATGGAATACTTTTTCCCTTTCAAGTTTGTTTATGAAAAATGTATTTTGTCGCAAATAATCAATTACAATGGAAAAGCTATTCAAATGCAAATACCAATTATTATATATGTAGTGGAAATAATTTGTGATATTAATTAGTAAATAAATATTCAAAATTACTAATTTACAAAAGAATACTAGTTATTAATAATTACCATGATGTAAATTAATTATTATTCATAAACACTAATTATTAATAATAAGAAATAATACTTATTGAACAATAACTATTTTTAAAAAAATATTATTAATTATATATTATTAATTTACCTATCAATACATGTTTATTATTAACAATAATAAATAAATGATAACTTTTAATTAACTACTACTATTTATTATTTATTTTTAATAAATATGATAAATTATTATTAAAAAATTACTAGTAATAAAATAAATTATAATTTTATATATTCAATTAGTAATTGTTTAATAATAATAACCCATATTTTTGAATCAATTATTATCTAATTTATAAATTTAGATACTAAATAGTAATTCTTATTTTTTTATAACTGATACTAATTTGTAAATTATTCATAATATACTAGTATTAAATTACATTTATAAATATTTATTAGTTAATTACTAATTTGTATTCATTTAATAATAATTAATTGGTGAATAATATTTACTATTATTAACAAATTATCAATAATTACTTAAACTAAATAAACTAGAAAGGCGTCAACTAAATAAAATGAATATATTTAAATTTACTTTGCAAATGTTTTGACTATGGATAGAAAATTGATACACACTAACTCAACTGCTGATAAAAATGGAAGAGACAGAGGGGGGTTTGGATTGTAAGAAGAGAGGGTTGGAGGGGGCTAGTTCTATAGGGGAATATTGAAATTCATAGATGAGAACAATGCATTTTTCATTTTATTTAGTGAAATATGTTTATTCTTTTAGCTCTTGCCAAAATTTTGAAAATAAAATAAAAGCCTAACCCAAATTGGTGTATTTTTTCCCTACGAAACCCATAAAAATATGATTCACACTATTACATAATTTATGATCGGGTGAATGGTTGGATTGTTTTTAAAATATTTGAGGCTGGGTTTTAAAATAAATTATATTTTATACTAAATTTGTTTATTATAGTATATAAATGAGAAATGGGGTGGGTGTGTGAGTTGGGTTTGAGGAAGATTATGTGAGATTTGTTGGAATATGTGAATATGGAACCAAAAAAAGGGAGTAATGAGGGTGAGGGGAGAGAAGGTGATCGTGAAAAACCCATCTATATATATATATAATTATAAATTAGAATATATATATATATATATATATATATTATATATACATATTTATTTTCACATAAGGGCAATATGGTGACTGAGACAAACCCATGTACCAGTCAGGTACGAATAAAATACAATATGGTGACCCCATCTAGAAACAGTCACATTCCTTAAATCTTGATTGATGTTAGTTGATATCTATCGAAGATTATGAAGTGAATCAGTTGGGAAAAATCATTATTGGATGCCCCCATTTGGGTCAAAGGGGATAGAAGGAGTTTGTGAAACATGACCTTTGGAACCTGGAATCAATGTGTACATTGTGCATCCTATGTGGAAGTAGTGTGAACGGGAAATGATGATACTCTTAAGGAGGTGTTATAGGTGGGTGGTTCTGAAGGTTCCATTGTCATCATAACCCATGGAAATTAAATGTATGACACTTTAGCTGTAAATGGGGGCTGTGCAAATGCAACGAGCAGGACAAGCTCGATAAGGACCATCATGACTTTTAATCTTAGAAATTGTTTTGATGATCTAGAGGTTGATGTTATAGTTCGAGAAAAAGGAGATTCAATACAAGCTGTAATGGTTATCCAAATCAAATACCAGAGAATAAATTATCTAAAGTGCAAGGATTTAATGAGGTGTATTTGTAGGATGAGATATCTATTCATGTTTCATTTGACATTATATATGGAGTGCATGAAAGAGGATTGCACAGCCCATGGAGGAAGAAGGGGATGAATGGAAAAAGGGATTCTGGGAGATGAATTTTTCTTATGATAAAGATGTCTAAAGGGAATTATGATTACTCTCAATTAAATAAGAAAATGTAAACACAACATGTCATACTAACCAATTTGATGTACAATGAACTTCTGGCTCATGATAATGAAGGTAACATGATTTAAAAACCTTATATAGAAAATAAAATGTATGAGTGTGGTGATGACAAAGAACAAGGGCAATCTAGTGGTATGATGGGAAGACATGATTCAGGGGTAGGGAGGATTTTTTGTTAGTAATAGTAAGTTCTAGTCTGTAGGTAAGGAGAATGGGAAAAAATACACGTGATCTTATTATTCATTCTAATTATGAAAGGAAGGAGGAGGAATTTGAGATCAAATCTCTGTAGGATGATTTTAATAGGATGATCGAAAGGATGGTTCAATTGGATGTTAATAAGGAATGGTCTGTGTGGATCAATTAGAAATACTGTATTTTGAGATGAGCCTTCAACAGGAAATATTAATTTAGAAATTCATATCCAGACATTGGACATGATGGCCGACCATTTCAAAGACCACATCAAGGAAGAACCGAACATGTCGAACACTTCTCTATAATGAAGTTTATACAAGGAAAATGATTTCAATAGTCTTAAACTCATTTTCAATGAGTGGGTATTTTCTTATGGTGTCTTTTGAATGATTTTTTAAATCATCTATGGTTTCCCACTTTTCCATAAATGTTATCCTCGGTATAAAAAGTGAGTTTTTATTAAGTGGTATAACCAAAGTCGAAATGGTGGATTTAATCACTTAGAGTTGTGTATCAGAATAATTACAAAGTAAAACAATTACAAAACATTTTATTTTAGTCCTCAATATTATGGATTGTGCTCCCATTCTATTAGGTTTATAATTTTAGATATTATTATATAAAATTAATGATATATGAATCAAAAGAAGAAAAAATAACTAATTTACTTAGTCCAAAATCAGTTATATGGATAGTTGAGGGTGTACTAAAGTGAACCATTGTTATACATATTTACAATAATTAATTTCTGATTACAAGTTTCAAATGGATCACTTATTTCTGAGGCACGTTGTCACTACTATAGATAGATCATTTGAAAGGAATTATGAAATAATTTATCATTTTTTAAAAGTGAATATAATGTGTGAAGATTTTTGTTTAACAGTGCTAAAAAATCACTAATAATGAACTTTTCTAGACTTGGCATGTGATGATAAATAAAATTTTTCAATTTCTAAAACATAATAAAAAACTAAAATATATAAACAATGATGTAAATGTTAATTTTCAACGCAAGACCATTTATTTAAAATAATTGAGAAATTATTACATTAAAAAAATAATTTAAATTTAAAATATCAATTATATTATAACAATAGTTAAACATGAAGTTGTAAAAATATTAGACACCATAGATATTACAAAAATAATACAATATGTTAGGAATTGTTTCAATAAGGATAAATCATTCATTTACATGAACTATTCTAAAAAATGATGTTATTTTTATTTTTAAAAAATTATTTTTTTTATTAATAAAATATAAAAAAATTAAAACTAATTATGATTCCATCGTTATAGAGTACTTCAGATACATTATGCGATTCACAATTTTTTGTCTTTATGATATGTAATATTTGGGTAAAAAAGGATAAATAATATGTTACAAAACATATCATAAAATAATATAATACAATTAAGATAAAAACGAATTATAATATAAAAATGTACTTTAGATCATTCAAGATAGATCACATGTAATATTGATGTATTTTTGGTCCCCAATGGTCACAAGTCTAATAAATGGTCATTTTCATAAATTTCCATGATAATCCAAAATACAGTTCCCTTTTTAGATTGTTTTAATTGAATTTGAAACCTAAAATAGTGCTATAATATTAAAAAAATGTTTGGATCAACATGAGAAAATCACGCACTATATTGATGTGAGGATTGTTCCTACAAATTAAAAATACATTTACATTAATTATACTTATTTTTAATGACAATTCAATATTATTGGTTCATTATGATAATTTGAAACACATTATAAATAAACAAAATAAAATTACAAAAAGACACTTTGGATCATTATGGGCACCACAAATCTGATTGATGTGATGCTTGTTTCAACAAGTTAAAAAGGAATAATCAATTGGTGACATACATTTTCAAGAAAATCTAAACACATTATCCATTTTTTTATCATTTGATGAATGTTTATAAAATTGAAAATCCATTTAATTATTAAATAGTACCATGGAGCATAAATTCCATATTGAACATCTGATTGAAATTTAAATTTCTTCTACATTTGAAAAATGATTTTAATGTCCGTTAATTAATTTATTAAAATAATTATATTTATTTCAATCATTTATGATTGTTTTAAAAATCTTTATCCATCTACATGACATTTAAAATTAAAATTACAATTTGTAACATTCTAGATAAATGAACACTAGTTAGAACTGTTATTTGGCCCATATAGTCCATACATGAATTAATGATCATAAAAATTAAACTTTGTGATGATCCAAGAACATTTTCATTATTTGGATTATTTGGTGCCTGTTTATAGAAAATGATTGTGAAGTGAATTAGTCGGAGAACATTAATTAGTTTCTCAGTTGGTGGTTTCATGTTACCCATGAATTCCTCCCCTATAGATGAGGCTATTGAATAGTAGAAAGGACTTAGGTTGTTACTATTTGAAGACTATACCCTCACATCATAGTGAAATTAAATCAGAAATAACATGATAATATACATCACATACAAATAAAATTATGCATGATAAATAAACCATATCCATAAACTATAAATAAATATGAAAATATACTTGCACAAATACAAAAATATCCCCCACCAGGTAAATCACATATTCAATAAAAAAGAAATAAAATATAGACGTATTTTCATTTACAGTCCCTAAAACTCTCCTCATCTAGTTCACTAAATCCTCATCCAATATATCTAGCCCATTGTTCCAAATCTAGGGCCTCTACTCATCCTGAACCTGCAAACAATTTAGTGTGCTCTGGAACCCAAGTGTCATGGTCACGTAAGAAAGGTGTAAGATCCCATGTAATCTTTTAGGAAATCATCATATTAGGCATAAATCCAAATCATAGAAATCGGTCGTATCATGTTCTGAAGTCGGATCGTATGTAATTTACTAGACATCCATTATACCATTCATAAATCTCGATCCTAGGAGAACATCCTAGGAATCTATATATTATTAAACTCAAAATCCAAATACCATGTAATATAACGGATATTCATCATATCAGTAATAAATCTATATCCCTAGAGTCCTAGGAATCAACATAATATCAATATCAAAAGAGGGATCCTTGGAAACATACCATGCATCCATCTTATTTTTCACAAGGTCAGATTCTTAGCATCCTCAGAAAACATATTATATCAAAATCAAAAGAACGATACCAGGTAATCTTCTAATCATATATTATATTAGTATTAGATTCTAGAACCCTGGTAATTTTCTTGGAATCCATTGTATTAGCTATAAATCTAGATCCTATACTTCTTAGGAATCCACCTTGAGAGGCATAAGTCAATATCTTATGGGAAAATCCTATGAATTCCTTATAAAAGAATCACACTGATGGTTTTCCATCCACAAAAATCTCTTATCATTAATATTAAATATTGGTTTTCCCTAAAGTCTAAACAAATCATCATCACTATAGCCACACCAACACACTATTGACCTTCATGATCTAAGATGTATCCTGATGTTGTTAATAATTACTCCTTAAACTAAACCTATACAGGTTCAACAAAACATTGGGAACCAAATAAGGTCTCTTTAATAATATCTCTTCCCATACACCATACACAGGTTCCTAATTTCCATCCTCAATTCTATGGATAATCCCTTCAATTGAAGGGAATAAAATCCCTCAACATTACCATGATTATCATATACTCTCAGATGCCTCATATGGTAAGCCACAACGACACCACTTTAGAGAGATGTCATAATTCCCATCCATGTTACCTTGTATCCAAGGCCGTCCCACTCACCCAATAATTATATACAAATATTACCTATTGCATACACACCCTAGTGCTCACATATCAATGAGGGAAAAAACCATCAACCAATATATCAAACCAACTAACCCAATGACCATATGGATCCTCATGTATCAAATGGATTACCCTTGGGTTCTAATGTGATACATCAGGATTCCCTTATATAGTTGATGTGATTGTTATATAGAAACAAATATTATTTATTTTCCTAGTGAAGCATAGAGGCTGACTAGATATTTCTTACATGAGGAGCATTGTAGTTAATCAAATTCTAATTTCGAATTCTCTAAATCTGTTTCTATTTGTGTTTTTATTTATTTATTTAAAAAATGATTTTTTTACTGTTTTGGAAAAACATGGAATGAAAATATAAAAACATAATGTGTTTTTATATAAAATGATGATAGGAATGAAATGTATTGTTCCTAAGGTCTGGATTTGTGGGATCCTTCATTATTTTTATTATTTAAATTCAGTTTGATAATTATTTTATGAAGCCTCAATAAATAATTACTTTGTATTTATTTATTGATAGAGTAATATTAAAATTCATGGAATCATCTTTCAGACACCATCCCCCACTTCAACTAATAGCCTTGTAGGGTAATTCCATGATTGAGAGTGAATTACCTAAATGATCTATCACTATCATATGTTGTTTAATCCCTTTGGGTATCCTCAACTACATCATACGAAAAGTTTTTCCTAGATTAAGGGGGAGAATTAAATCAATAAAAATGATGAATTATAGATCTGTGATGTGTTAGATGACCACTACAACCGTGCACTTTTATCTTATTAGCCTCAAATTGCATTCAAACAATATTTATTTAAAGCATAATAATTATGAACACCCCAAAAACTCCCCCTAGTCCATTCATAGGGCTAATCACTTGCAATTTATAAGTTCATTAGATCATGATGGAATGTTAGATGGGATGTATAATGGAAGAAAATGGAATGGGAACATTTAATTAAAAATAATGTATGTGTGTTACATTGAAAAGGAAATTGAAAAAAATGAATAACAAATTAAAACCTAAATACCACCAACCAATATCCCCAATGCACTAGCCACACCCTAGAATGGATTATTCCCATCTCTATATTCCTCGAAACATATTTATAGGCCTATATATGTTCTTTATAAATCATCAATGGCCTCTATAGAAGCATCAAAATTCAATCCCAGTCAATCCTAGGGGTTCTAGATTCATTAATACATGGTTTTCCTTTAATTTAAAAAATAATCCTCAATCATGGTCCCATTGAACACTTTTATCTCTTGAAATGTGATCTTATGATGTAAAATCATCAATTCTTTACTCAAGAAATATTTATAGCATGAAATTATAGCAGTAAGAAATTGTTGCGGGGAAAAAGGTGAAGGATATGTTTCATTACCTTACACATGTCATGTTTCCCAACAAACATCTTTCTTCCTTTATAGATTATCATTAAACACTAAATTCTTCAATGTTTACGTCATATATTTATATTCAAAATGTAAATATGTGTTTTCCTATAAGATTCACTCTGTATTCATCTAATTCTTCAATTTAAATACATGTAGTTAGTCCTGGACTCATCCTTTTTCATCAAGAAAAATTTAAATCACGAAATCAATTCCCTTAATATTTTTTATAAATATAATCTTTATTTGCACACACTATCAAGAATTATTTTTCATTTCATTGTTTTTTAAATTATTTCATTTTTTTAGAAAGAGTGGAGAATAATAATTTAAAATTAAAACATTTCCTCACCTAAAATATCATGAAAAATCCCTTCTAGAATATCCTTATTATATTACATCCCCATCAACCATGGACTACAAATTCCTATACACTTATTTAATTAAATATCATCCAACGTACTATGAGTTGGGGGGGATGGTTATAATAGGATTGTATAATGACTCATTTCCTATCAATTTCATTCAGATATTCTATGGTAAAATTTAAAATATATGTTATTTTGGGTCCATGGATAAGATAATAATACATTAGAATTTACACAATCATATTAAAATTGATTCGTTTCAGTCAAATCTTTGATTAGATTCAATACGTGTTCTAGAAAAATACCATGCATAAGACTATCAATAAATATATTATAGAAATAAATGATAAATATATTTCAAATTTTTTGAAGGATAATAACATATGGTTTGGGAAAATTATTCATGACAATGGTTGAAAACAATAAACCAATAAATATCAATTCTAGAAATTCAAAACATGCCAAATCTAAGTAGAATTTCATTTACATTAATTTTCATATACCAAAAATAATGATTTGTCAAATTCATCACCTCATGCATAAATCATATCATTCATTTTGCAATTTTGATAATCAAATAATTAAATTAGGAAAAATTTAGACATAGAATACTGATTATCATAAGTGACTTGAATCTCTTAGATCAAAACTGGGGTTCAAGAGTTCTATTTTCGGCATATAATTTATATTTTAAACAATAAAATAGTATTTAAAATTTATTAGGAGTGAAATTATATAATGAAATTATACTCATACTCACCTCTCTATGATGCTCCATGTTGTGTTTCACATACTTTTCTTTTCATAGATTTTTTTCTGCAGCATATTTATGATGTAAATTATCCTTTATAGTATATGTTTTCTATTACGGCATACATTCTCTTTTTACAGCATCAACTATGTAGCTTCATTATTTCCATCTTCTACATCATTGTTCCATCAACATTGTGGACTTATATAGTAAAACAACTATTGTATGTATGATGTCCAATCTGATGTATGATAAAAAAATTAAGGGATTAATAATCATCCTAATATATTCCTAAAATAAATTGAAAACTAAATTAATATTAAAATACTAGAAATAATATAAATAAATCAAGTATAATTCTGGGTATAATTCCCTATGTGAACCTGGTGTGTTTCTTACCTCCATATGGGATGTACCAACTTTCATCAATATTTCATCATATAGTGGAGTTTCTAAGACTTTAAACACCATTTTTTCATTTTAGTTTAGAGTTATTCATATTTTTGTTGATGATTACTTGGATAGAGTACACTAGATTCACCACCTTTTAAATAAGGTACTACTTGCCTGGTTACTACGTCAATGGTGGGGAATTGTTAGATGAGGGTGGTCATGGCAACCAATATTATTTGGAGCTATGGGGTTAGATTCCTAGGAGACATATCTTGGGGGGATTTTCAGCTCTCCCACTCTATTCATCATTCCAGGGTCACTTGATTCTGAATCGGGTGAGAATGAATGGGTGCATCCCACCTAGCTCAAATATTTCTTTGTTGAACCATTGCTGATTGTGCTATTACCCAGTGGGATGTTATGTGATTTTACCTAGAAATAGAACTTTCCAATATGAGGCAGTGATAAGTTCATAGAGAGGTGGGTACTTAGGTGTGGAGGTTTTGAAACTTCCACTCATGTGAATTACCTTTAATGAAAGAGGTACAACATTTATAGTGGGTTAGGATAAGGTATGGTTCCCTCTCTACAAAAATTTCTACTTATATAACCTCTTATTTAATAAAATGTGCCTACATAATATGTGCTACATCAATCATAAAATCAAAGGTAATGTGAGAATGTAATTTTCTTAGTACAAATTATAAATTTGAAGAATAAATAATAAATTAGTCCCTTTTAATGTGATAAATAATTTTATATCTTTTCAAGAAAGGCTACTTGGATCTCATTATTTGATTCATCTCGTAAACGATCAATATGTATAAGAAGCTCCATGTATTCTTCAATAGCTGCATTTTTTATTTTTCATCATCCTCTAATGAAAAATTCATGTTAGATGAATATGAAAATTCCAAACAACAAAGAGTGATTCTCAATTCAGATTGAATTAAATTATAGGTTATAGGGTTCATGAAAGGATCATCTTACTGAGTTAGTTTAACTTCAATATCATATTTATAGGGAAGCACCTCTTGGAGTTTATTTTAAATAATTGAAAGTACATAGTCAGGCTCCACCAATCTATCTTAGTATTTTACAACATGGGTATTTCTTTCTTATTCCATAGAAAAAGATAGGTACATAAGTGATGGATCATTTACATTGAAGATAGGGAGATCACTTTTTATATCATCATCTACCTTGTCACTCCAACATTTTTCTATGACTTACTTATATTTGATATTTTATCAATATGTGAGTATTTATATTCAATATCAATATCTTAATGGTAGGATTTTAGTTGAATCTATAGATGGTTGGGTTGTTGATAGTCTTCAAGTATTTCCTAATACTCTTGGATTTCCAAAGAAAAATTGGCATATATAACTATAATTCCTTCATGGCCTTTGGTTTAGTTTTGGAATTCTACAAGGATGCATGGAACAACACAATAATTTATTCCATTTTTATCAATAGTTTTCTACGTATTCTTTTAGTTCCTTCAACTAAGATCTATTATAATATTTAACAGAATATTATTATTATTTTTTCCATTGTGAGTATTCTATCTGTAACACCACATGATTTTTCTAATAAATATACTATGAAATGCATTAAAATATTATTCTCTACAGAACACTATTTTGATATAACTTATCTAGTAAGAATAATTTTTCCACCACTGGGTTTTGAATTTCAAAGAACTGACTTACATTGTTTCATTCAGTGATATATTAAGGGTTTTATAGAAATAACATAGTTTTTTATGTAGAGTAACGTATCCTTATGAATAGTAAAATAATCTTATGAATAGTTATGAATAGTAAATCAATAAATAGAAACATTACAAATTAATCTCTAAATACAACTTAGATATCTTATAAGGGAAGAAATGATCACAGTATAAGTATTGGGATTTTGGTGTGTTATAAATATTTTTATTTAAATTTTGGGATTTATATCATAATTTAAAATGGAAATATATTTTCATTAAATGTAATCATAAATTTTTATTTTATTTTATTATGGTTATAAGATAATTTTATAGGACCTTGATTACTTTTTCAAGGTGTTATAAAATGATTTATAGTTTTAATGTTGTTTATTTCGAATTAATTATGATTTTATTTAAAATATAAAATAAAAAAATTTACCAATTTTTTTTTATAAAATGTACTTCATTTATAAATTTACATGTAGAAAAATGGTTGGGGTGAATTTTTTTATTTTTCTAAAATACATGATTTTTGGCTAAATAGAAAAATACAATAATTTACGATAAATGATAAATACATAATTTATTGGGTTATAACTAATGTAAGGATGATTCCAGACCCATTGGTTCGAACTAAAATACACATATTACTACTCATGGACATATGAATCAAAACTATTAGATGGATTTTGCAAAATAAAAAAATAATGAATAAAATAATGGGAAAACCCTCCTCTCCTCCACTATAACCCACCCCTACCTCCCTTTTCTCATCATTCCTCTCAAGCCTTGTTCCTACTGTTAATTCTGATCATATATCCTACCAATCTCGTATCTATGTTCAATAATCTCTTGGTCTCATAAAAACACCAAAACCCCTTCCCTAATGAGGCTCTCAAGGAAGATTACTTCAAGAGTTAAATTCCTCTTTTCATTTCTTTTACTTCAACATTCATAATTTTCTTCTTCTCTCATTAACTCCATTCCAAAAAATGTTGTGATAAATAAAGTACCATAAATGTCCTATAATTTTTCAATTACAATGGAATAATTATTCATAATTTATCCTTTCGCCTTCTTTTATACTAGAAATTAAAACACCCTTATGGATGTTTTAATTTATCACATTCAAGGACGATGGGTTTTCTATTTCTATTACCATCATCAATTATGGTCATGAAACATTTTTTATGGTTGAACCAGACTATAAGATATGTACTATATCTCTTTTATGGTCCATGAATCTTTTTTTATACATGGTATTATTTTATAAATCAAAATGAGTTCATTGTGATCAATAACCACCAATCGACCAAAACAATTGTCATTAATTTTTTTTATAATGACTCATCTTCACACCCAATAAAAAACAAATTTTATAACCATGTGATGTTCTGGTTATTAACAAATAACATGCAACTTCTATTATCTATATCCATTCTCATTCTGGATGTTTATCCATACATGAATATAAGTAAACTGGTCATGAAAAAGAAGGATTAAAATGCCCCCAAATAATCAAATTGAATATCTTAACACTAAAAAGGCCACGGACGAACATAAAAAGGTTATAATAAATCAATTAAATGTATAATAGGTTCTTTAATAATTAATATACGAAACTAAATTTTATTATTCATGTCCTTAATATCATGTGCGGAACACCATCAAACATAATTTACACACTACTAGAAAATGGACCTTTCCCCATGGTTTTTGAAAATCGTAGGAATAGGTAACTTTTCAAGACCTATACCCAAAGTTTTCCAATACTGTGGGTATAAGGGGTTATATCCCCATGGTTTTCCAAAACCTTGGGTATAGGTCCTGAAAAGTCACTTATACCCGCGCTTTTCAAAAACCATGAGTATAGGGGTACCTATCCCCACGGATTTCCCCAAAACTGTGGTGATAGGTCTGGGCTAAAATACATAGACCCATGGTTATGAAAAACCATAGGTATTGGTTTCCCGTTTGTGCGAGGGAATATTTTTTCCCACGGGAAGGAATTTTTTTTTGCAGGTTTCCTATACCCACGGTTCTTCCCTCTTTACCCACAATTTATATATATATATTTAACTATATATATATACACATTGGTGATGTTAGGGTAGTGGTTATATGCGATGTTTTCAGCAAAGAGGTTGCGGGATCAAAACCCACCACATCCATTATTTAAGGATTTATACCCACGGTTTTGAAACCGTGGGTAAAATACATTGAAACTGTGGAAATTGTGTATGTTTCTTTGACACGGTGGCAGAACATCGACACCCACGGTTTTGTAAAACCGTGGGTATAGGCTAGGGAACTATACCGATGCCTTTCCATCCCATGGTTTCCCGAACCGTGGGTGTAGGCTATACCCACAGTTTTGGGGGCTATACCCACAGTTTTGAACCATGGGTATTGGCCGTTTTTCTAGTAGTGAAGGGTTTTCCACCCAAAGCTCCATTTTCATTCGTGTTACTCTTATTGTCTACCTACCTCCATTGTAATGGTCCCTCTATAATTTGTTTTTGGAAACCATTATACTTATAAAATGACTAATTTTATTTTGAAAATACTATCTTACTTCACTTCATTTTTTATAAAATGATGTTTCCAAAAGAACTCATCTTTTTCAAAGTAAAAGTGTATATACTTCATGAATTACTCATTGAAATTATAAGAGTTTCTTCATCTATTAAAAAACTGTTGTTGATACTTATGTACTATTTATATTAATATATTATGATATCATCTACAATATTTAATTTAATTTTGTATGACTTGTTTTTCTGTGGATTTTCTATCTTAAAACCATTCCCCAGTTTACTCTGAATGGTTAGTGTTTTGGTTTAATGTTCAAAAAACGTTTTTTATATTTCATATATTAGTTTCAATATTATTTTATATGTTTTTTATGTTTATCCTCATTTATATGAGTTATTCATTGGACTTATTATGTGTCGTTTGGGGCCTGCTATATCCCCTAGGTGTATTAGTAGGTCTAATGAGACAAAATATGGTCTTGGAATGAGGGCTTGACCAATTCGATATTTAAGGTATTGGCACATGGCCTTGATGGAATTGTTATGAGGTACCACATTATGCATTACACCATTATGAACATATTATTAATAGTTCATGTGGTTTTCTGACTAGTAGAATACCCATTATTATGTTTTATTATGGCATCATTTATTCATCTCTTATTCCGGCCATAATGGGTTAATTTTTATTTTTAAAGGAATGTGTTTTTAGTTATTCACCATGAATAATGATAATTTTTATGTTTTCTTCCACTGTATTACATACCATTATTGAGCATTTAATATCACCCATTTCATATGTTTCATTTTCTTATGATATGAATAAGTTTATTATTATTGACTTGGAGAGATAAACTTATATTTGTGGATGTTCCCAATAAAACATATATGAGGTATTTCATTTCATGATTTAATTTTGATCTTTTGTATGTATGTTGTTTTTAATGATACTAAAATACATGGTCCTTTAGGATGCATATTCCTGTTTATATACCAATGTAATAAAATAAGGCACTAGCTTCGGGAAATTGGGGTTGGGTCTTACAGTTGGTATCAAAGGATGTTTAGTAGAAAATTTCGAATATATATTTACAAAAAGTATATTAGGGAACAAAACCCTAAGATAATATTTGATGATAATCATAAAATAACATCCTGGAATCTTGCTAATCACTATATTATGTGGTTATTTCTAGCACATATATCCCAATTAATATTATACAAGGGGGCGTGGTTCTAGAATAGATGTACCTAAGAGGAAAAACTCTCACAAAGAGTTTTGATCTTGAACCTAGGGATCATATTACAGGGAAACATGCCTTACTACACACCTAGTTTGAATCTCATAGGTGATATACATAGTATAATTCACATTTTCATTAAAATCCAATAGAAATGATTTAAATGTAAATATTTCCTCATAAAAACCATGTTTATGATTAGGGTATTAAACATAGATATAATTTTAAATTATTCTATGAATTTTTCCAAATTGATATTATACACAATTATTCATAACATAATCTAGTGTATTCTATTATTCAGCCATGTATCCTAGTGGAAGGAACATAAACCGCATAAACACATGTATCCAATGTAGGGATTTCCTTCCAGTGCAATATAATGATGTTGGCTCTTGATCTATGACCACTATTGAGAGAAATATATATACACTTGGAAAACCGACTCATGTTCTGAACAATAACCTTACCAGTATGGAGCATTCTATTTTAAAACATGGAGGAGCTATATTGGATCACATTATGTGACACAACCCTCCATCATTCAATGGGACTAAAAACCATTGGTAAATGACCTATAGATAAGTCCATAGAGAATATAGTACTCGCTTTATGATGTAATGAAATAGATAAGGTTGTCATGGTATTTTATCGTCTATTGGGAGTAACAACTAATTGGTGGCCAATAATCAAAAACAATAAAAGAGGGGGAAGAAATATAAGAGATATAATGGAGGGATTTTAAAAAAATGTTCCTATAAAAATATTTTCCCCACAAAAAAATGAGTTTATATGGAAAAAAAATTCTTGAATCTGAGGCAGAAGGAGGATGGAAGTGTTTTCAAGTATAAATACAACCTTATAATATTTTCAAGGAATGATAGAGGCTATATAATTAATATAAGGAGATATATTGATTAATTCATGGATGGTTTAAAACAACTCCTTTGAAGGGAACTAGTATCCTAGAATTTCTCACCATATGAAGATATAATCTAATGCTCTATAAAGACAGAAAAAGAATACCCTATGCCTTATCTCTTTAAATGATGTCATGAGAATAGGAGGGATTCAAAAAAATTTAGAAAAGGAAATAAGGAATGGGGGAATAAGGGAAGAGTTGAACATCCACCCAATATTAATTGTGAAATGAAATACCCAGGAACATGCCTGAAGGGAATGGGAGTCTATTACATATGTGGAGAAATAGGCCACCAATCATTCATTGCAAGGGGAAGAAAGAAACATCCAATGTAAAATTCTAAAGTTGTAAAGAAATTTTACATTATGCACATGAATTTCATTATAGATAGGGAAATGTATCCTAATGAAGGTATAGGGTCAATGTCCAAGATTATGTAGTCATAACTACAAAGGATGAAGTTCTTAATGATGTGGTGGATAATACATTAATAATTTACTCAAACATATTCAATGATTTATTTGTTTCTAGATCATCACACCTTTTTAGATCATCCCAGTTTTCCAAGAAAATAGACATGCTCAAATTGATTTAATAATGGAGTTGTCCATAAAAACTCCATGGAGATGTATAATTAGAACAATGTTTTGTCGATCAATATCCCTCATTAAACATAAATGTTCTTTGGATGCTAACATTAGCGTCATACCCATTTTTACTTTGATATAATCCTTATATGAGTTGGATTTCATGTTATTATAGGAATATATATTTCATGAATGGGGATGCTATAATTTTTGAGAATGGTGTTGAATATCTTATCTTTAGTGTAGAAACATCGCCAACTAATTCTTATCAAGATCCACCTCTAGTAGCTCCAATAAATTCAATTATTTGGGAGGAAGGGAATTAAATATCAATGGTTGGGGAAAGGAATGTTAAAATAAATGATGTACCAATTGTGGTAGGGAATGTGGATGTGTTTCTAGAGGATTTACCTTGACATCCTCCAGAGTGAAAAATTGAGTTTTCCCTTGAATTAATTCTTGATTTACGTCCTATATCAAGGACTCATTATGGAATTTTCACTATGTAATTAGTATAATTGAAGAAACAACTAGATGAATTATATGATAAATGATTTATTCTCCCTAGTTCATCTCATGGGAAGCCCCTGTTTTTTTCATTATGAAGAAATATGGATCTATGAGGTTGAGCATTTTCTATAGGGGGGATCAATGCTATTACAATAAATAACAAGTATCCCATACCTCTCATTGATGATTTATATGAGAATATTCATGTAATCCAATATTCTTTTGATGATTGAACTTCGATCTGGATAACACCAGTTACATGTTAGGAAGGAATACATTCCAAAAATATCATTTCAAACCAGGTATGAGAATTATGAGTATAAAGTAACTCCTTTTAGAAGGAAAAATGCACCCTCTTTTTTCATGGAACTAATGAATATAGTTTTCAAGGAATATCATGATAACTTTATGATAGTATTTGTCGATGATATCTTTATATACTCCAGAAACATTTAAGATCATGAAAATCTCCTGTATGCTATTCAGAATACTCTTAGAAGAAATGATTTATATGGTATGTTCAACATGTGTGAATTTTGGCTTCAATCAATTTTATCTCATGGTCACATTGTATCTATGCATGAAATATCTATTAATCATATAGATACAAAGGTTTTTCCAGAATTTTATAATCAAACGACCATAGCTAAGGTACAAAGTTTTATTCGTTTAGCATGTTATTGTCGATGTTTTGTTCATAAGTTCATCTGTTATCCAACCTAATGACCATACATACATGAAAAGGGGTTATGTTCATATGATCAAATGAATATTAGGACTCTATCGAAGAATTGATAATGATATTAGTGAATGATATGATCTTAACTCTACCATATAGGAATGATGGTTTCAAATTTATAGTGATGCATCAATGAATGGACATGGTTGTGTCCTTATTCATAATGGTAGTGTTATTACCTATCGATAAAGGTAGTAAATAATTAATTAAAAAATTATCCTACACATTGTCTTGAGATTGATGTTGTGAAATTTTCTCTGAATATATGGAGACACTATCTCCATGGTGAATGATGTGAGATATATAGGGGTCATAGGATTCTGATGTTTATCTTTTCATAGAATGAACTAAACATGAGGCAACGATGATGTCTTGAACTACTCAAGTATTATGATGGTTCCATACACTACCACTATGAAAAGAAAATAAGGTAGTACATGTATTGAGAAGGAAGGATCACGTAGTTTTAAACAAAATGAGGATCGAATGAGATCATGTATTCATTTGTTTAATAAGTATGGACATTGGAATTATCAATGAAGGTGAAACATCATTACTTTTTCAATTTTTTTCGCCAAAATCTTCATTAGAAAATAGTAAAATCTCTCAGCCTCATGACGAGAACCTACAAAAGAAAATTAATGTTGTGAAAATTGGATGTTGGATGAATTCATATGAGATTATGTGATTCTTAAATTTTTAAAGAGGATATGTGTTCCCTCTATAACCAAACTAAAATTGGAGTTATTGGATGATTCCCACTGCTCAAATTTTTATATACACCTAGGATTCACTAAAATGTGTAGATATGTGTACAATCATTTCTGTTGGGAGAACACGATGTAGGAAATTGGTTATTATGTATCAAGATGCTTAGTGTTTGAACATGTTAATGGAAAAATACAATATCCTAGAGTAGTCATGTAACCTCTACCTATTATTACATGGAAGTGGGATGACATCACCCTAGATTTTATTACAGGATTACCCATAACTCAATGAAACAATGATGCAATATGTGTAATTGTAGACCATCATAGAATATATTAACATTTCCCCACTATAGGGAGGATTTTCAACTGGAACATCTTACTCGACTCTATATAAATGATGTTTTAATTCTTCATGGGGAACATCTTTTAATAGTGTATGATCACGATCCTCGATTTACATCAAAATTTTGGGAATGACTTCATAATTATTTGGATACTAAACTTCGTTTGAGCACATTTTATCATCCTCAAACTGATGGGCTATCAAAAATGATGATCGAATATTTAGAGGACATGTTAATATCATGTTAACATGACTTTTATGATATGTGGGATCAATATATACCTATAGTGGGGTTTTCATACAATAATTGTTTCCAATAGAGTGTTCAAATGGCACCATATGATGCATTGGGTGGAAAGAGATGTCGCAAACCAACTAGTTGGGATAAAGATAGAGAAAGGAAGCATGTGAGACCAGAGTGTGTGGAGGAAACAAAAGAAAATTTATAGAATATTTAATCCCATATCAAAGTATCTCAAATCATGAAAATGATCTATGCAGATAACCAAAA
Source organism: Viscum album (assembly GCA_963277665.1). Taxonomy (NCBI): domain Eukaryota; kingdom Viridiplantae; phylum Streptophyta; class Magnoliopsida; order Santalales; family Viscaceae; genus Viscum; species Viscum album. Next base: position 1,533,309,355 of record OY728151.1, read on the forward strand.
GAAGGATTTGTAATTTCACATGGGAGAACAGGTTTTCTTTAAGGTATCTCTATGGATGGGTGTTATAAGATTTATAAAGAATGGGAAAAATATCCCTAGGTATACTGGACCCTTTCAAATCCTAGAGAGAATTGGATTTGTTTTATACAGTTTAGCTATGAATCCATGAATGTCTAATTTATGAAATGTGTCTCATGTCCCATTATTGAGAAAGTGCATTCCTGACCCACGAATGTCATCACTTATAAAGGTATCGAATTTTAAACATGCCTATCATATTGTGAATAGAATATCAGAATTCTGGACTCTATAGAAAAACTTTTTAGGAATCAGAAAACTCGACTAGTAATGATACATTAGAAAATCATAAAATCAAATAGGATACATGGGAGCGGGGGAGATTATGACGAAGAACTACACAAATATTTTTTGTGGGATAACATTCTATTAATTTCCATGAAGAAAGTTTTCCAAGGAGTGGATAATTTAACACCCCATGATTTTGAAAATAAATTTAATATTGAATGAATGAGACACTGAGTCTGTAAAAAATAACACATTTTTATAACCTATCCAATAAACGTTATTTTTCTACCACTTTGATTTAAATTTATGAAAACTTACATACATGGTTGCGTTCGTTATGATATTTAGAGTATGATAGAATCACCATTGTATTTGAGGTATAATATCATACCATTTTGAATAGTAACATACTCTTATTATTAGTAATGAATGGTGATGAATAGTACGTTAGAAAAAAATAGAAACATCACCCAATAATGTATAAATACAATTTAGTCATCTTATAAGTGAAGAAACAATCACAATATATGTATTGGTATTTTTTATGTCACATATATATTAATTAATATTATGTGATTATTATAATAATTTAAAATGGAAATTTATTTTCATAAAATGTAATAATAAATATTTATATTATTTTCATATGGTTATAAGATAAGTTTATGGGACCTTGATTAATTTTCACGGTGTTTTAAAATGTGTTATAGTTTTATGTTGTTTTTTGGAATAAATTATAATTTTCTTTAAAAAATAAATTAAATATATGGAGAAAATTATTTTCAAATGAATGTTTCTATTTTTTAGTTAAAGATGTCAAGAAATTTTTGGGTTGAATTTATGGAATTTTTCTATGATACTTGAATTTTGGGTGAATAGTAAAATACGATATTTTACAATAAATGATAAAAACATTATTTATTGGGTCATAGGTGTTGTAAACAGGATGTAAGACCAATTTTTCAGAACTCACATCCACATATTACTATTCATGTTCTCAATATTCAATACTATTGGTTTTCTTTAGAAAAATAATAAAATAATGATTAAAATAATTGGAAAACATAGCTCTCCTCCATTATAAACTGTCCCTCACTCCCTCTTCTATTAACTTTTATAATTCCATTGGGATTGTCTAAATTATGGTCCAATATCCCCCAAGATCCTCCCCCAAATCTATCTTCCATTTATCTCAAAAAAAGACAATGAACTCTTCCCTAAATAGGCTCTCAAGGAAGATTACTTCGAGAGGTAAATTCATCTTTTAATTTCTTTTAGTTCAATGTCATTTCTTTTCATTTTATTTCTTCACCAACATTCATCTAAATGTTGTGATGACTCTAGTAAATTACATTTAATGGAATCTTTTAATGATAGAGGATGAATTTTTCATCATTTCTTCTTTCTACATGTTTTATTCTTGAAATAAAAACACCATTTGAGATGTGCTAATTTATCACATTCGAGGACGACAAGATTTCAATTTATATAAACATCTTTAATTAGGGTCATGAAACCCTTTTGATAGTTGAATAAGAATGTAATATATCTAGTATAACTTATTTATGGTCCTGGAATCCTTTTTAACATATGATATTAATTTACAAATAAAAAAGGGTTCGTTGTGATCAAGCACTGCCAATAAACCCAAAATTGTCATTAATGTTTTACATAATGACTCATTTTCACTCCCAAAACCCAAAAAAACTATATAACCATGTAATATTCATCTTGTTACTTTATGAAATAAAACTTATATTCCAGAAACCAATCTCACTCTACATGTTTTCCATACATGAATATAGGTAAACCGTTCAAGAAACCCAAGGAAGAAAATGCTCCCAAAAACTGAAATTGAATATATTAACCCCTCAAAATAACATAAATAAACTAAACAAGGTTATAATAAATCAATTAAATGTAGATAAGTTTATGGAATTATTAATTTATGAACCTAAATTTCATTATATAGAGCGTTAATATCATGTCAGGAACTCTTACAAATATAAGGTAATGGTTTTCCAGCTGAATCATTATTTTCATTCGGGTTACATTTATTGTGTACATACCTCAATTAAATTATTACTTATGAATAATTACTCCACATATATTCTATGAGAATTATATATATTTTTTAAAAAACTGAATCCTACTTTCATTTATGTGGGTTTATATGTTTTAAAATGATCTTTGAAAAATTATTCTTGAAATACAGGCCTGATTCAAGGGATTTTCTCAAATTCAAGCGTAATTTCAAGGGCACTATATAATATATTATTGGAAACCATTATAATTATGATGTCAATAATTATATTATGAAAAGAATACATTACTTAACTTATGTTTATATTCAATTATTTTTTCAAAATAACTCTTATTTTCAAAGTAAACTAGTTTTTATTTCATGAGTTACTCAATGATTTTATAAGAGTATAATCATCTATTTAAAAACTGATGTTGATTCCTATATATTATTGGTATTTACATTTTATGATATCATCTACCGAATTAAACTGAATGGTTTATTATTTTTTTGACTATGGATGTGCTATATTAAAACCATTCACCAATTTACATAGAATTGTTAGTGTTTAGGATTAATGTTTAGAGATATTTTTTTAGATTTCAGATATTAGTTTCAATTAGAATGTATATGTTTTTTATTTTTATCCCTGATCATATTAGGAATTCATTGTACATAGTATGTTTTTTATAGGGCCCTCTATATTCCCTCAATGCATTGGTAGGTCTCATAAGACAAACTATGGTCTTGGTATGAGGCCTGGAAAATGGATATTTATGTTATTTTCACGAGGACTTTGAGGTATGGTTAAAATATCCCAAACCTAATAGTGAATGCTAGTGGTATGATGGATGTCATCATTTAGGGGAATGGATGATTTGTGGTTATTAATAGTATGGTTAGATATAAAGGTAATGAAAATGTTAATAATAAGAATCATGTGTGATTATTAATCATTCTAATGAACAAAATTTAGAGGAAGAATTTGAGAACAATGATACATAGGCTGAGTTTAACAGGATAGCTGAGAGGATGATTATAGTGGATGTTAATACAGAACAATGTTCACGGATCAATAAGCAAGACCATATTTTGATAGAAGGCTTCAACAAACAAAATTAATTTAGAAGGGAATATCCAGACTTTGGACAAGATGACCAATCATTTGGATAACCACATCAAGGATGATATGGAAATGAAAGACACTACTCATTAATAGAGTTTATATAGGAAAAATACATTCAATAATATTAAACTTATTTTCAATGGATTTTTAATTTTTTATGGTGTCTATTGAATGTACGCTCAATAATTATGAGGTTCCCAACATTTTCCATAAATGTTAATTTCAAACTAAAAAGTTATTTTTTCAGTTTTATTACCAAAGTCTCAATGATGGATCATTTCACATAGTGTGATGAATCATAATAATTACAATGTAAAAAAATTTTAGACTGTTATATTTTAGTCCTAAATATTATGGATCATGTCCCCATGCTATTAGGTTTATAATTTTAGATATGTTTAAATGAAATTCAAGAGAGATAAAACAAAAGTATAACAAAATAACAAATTTACGCAGTCCACCTTCAATTAGATGGTTTGTTCGAGATGTATGGAAAGTGCTCCACTGTCATACATAGTTACAATAATTACTATATATTTACATGTTTTAAAGGGATTACTTCCTTCTATGGGTCATTTTCAATTATTGATCCTTTATCATTCATAGGTTACTGCTGATAAATAAGTTTTTAAACATATACAAGATAATACGAAATTGAAATAGATAACAATGAAACAAATGATAATTTTCAATGAAAGGTCATTTTCATCATATAATAGAGATATTATTACATTAAAAAAATACATTACAATTTAAATAACAATTATATTGTTATAATAGTTAAACAAGAAGTTGTAAAAAATAATAAAAAATATGGACATTACAAAAATCAGACAACATATAATGAATTTGTTCTCTAAGGATTTAGAAGTCATTTACATGATCTATTCTAAAAATGAATATTCTTGTGACATAAAAAAATATTGTTTTTATTAATAGTATTTAAATAAAATTAAAACTAATTATGATTCCAACATAATATGATATATGAGATACATTTAGAGGTTCAATTTATTTTATTATTATGATATGTAATATTTTGGAAAAAAGATAAATAATAGATAATGAAATACATCATAAGATAATTTAATATAAATGCGGTAGAAAAAAGTTATTATTCGAAAAATACAATTTATGTCATTATAATTTTATCACATGTCAAATTGATGTGTTTTTTGGTCCCTAAGGTCATAAGACTAATAAATGGTTATTTTCTTAAATTTCCTTGACAATCTAAAATAAATTCCCCAGTTTAGATTGTGAGAATGGAATTTGGATCATAAAATATGCAATAGTTCCAAAAATAATATTTTGATCAATATGAAAAAACAAACAATGGATGGATGTGAGTATTGGTCCTAAAAATTAAAAATAAATCAATATATACTTATTTTTAATGATAATTCATTATTCCTTATTAATTATGATCATTTGAAACACTTTATAAAATATCAAAACAAAATATAATTAAAAAAATACACATTGGATCATTATGGGGATCACACATCTAATTGATTTAAAATCTACTTCAACAAGTTAAAAATAATAAACAAATGTTGTCATACATTTTCAAGACAATATAAACCCATTTTCCAATTTTTAATCATTTTATAGATGTTTATAAAATCTAAATGTATTTTATATATAAAATAGTACCATGGAGAATAAATGTGATGTTGCACATCTAATTGAAATTTAGATTTCTTCTATATTTGAAAAATGATTTGAAAATTAGTTAATTATGTTATTACAATAATTTGAGTTTGTTCACTCAATTATGATTGTTTGAAAAATGAATTTTGATCTACAAGAATTTTAAAACTAAATTAAAACTTTGTTAAATTATAGATATAATTCACTATATATTGAATTGATTTTTTATTCATAAATTCCCTAAATTAATTAAGGATCATTACAATTAAATTTATTGATAATCCGAGAACATTTTATTTTTTTGGATAATTCGGCCCATATTTATAGAATATGAATCTGAAGACCATTAGTTGGAGAATGTTAATTAGTTTCTCAGTAAATGGTGTCACATAACGCACGCATGCCTCTCCATACACCCATGGGGGTTGACTAATAGCGAGGACCGTGGGGGTTACTATTGGAAGACAATACCCTCATATCATAGTTAAATTACATAAAACATTATCCAATAATATCTATCACATACAATAAATTTAAACATGATACATAATACATATCGATAAACTATAAATAAATATGATAATATACTAGCACATATCCCAACTGATCTCTTATTAGGTAATTCACATATTCAATAAAAAAAGAAATAAAATATACAAGGATTCTATATTACAATCCCTGGAACTCTCCTCAAAAAATTCTCCAAAACCCCATCGAAGATATCAAGTTCAATGATCCAAACTCGGGCCCCTAATCAACCTGAACATGCAAACATTGTAGTCTACTCATGTAACCATGTGTCATGGACACCGGATCATGGTGTGAGTAAACCTATGTAGGGAACAACCAATGAGGTCCCTATCATAACCAGTAAATATATTTTATGAAAATTTTATATACATAGTCTGAATAATCAAGTGGAAAAGAAAATAATGTAATTGATGTCTGTCCTCAGGTTCTAATGTGACATCTAGGATCGACCATAACTACTTCGACCTGCTATTCAGTGTCTTTGAGCACATATAATAATAAAAATGCCAATGTATGTGTAAATTCTCACCTATAATATAATTTTGTTATTTGGTGTAAGAACTGGATCCTATGTAACACTCTATGAATCCCATATTATATCAGGTGTAAATTCTAGTTCCTATATAATATTATATGCCTTCCTTATAGTATGGGTATTAGTATCCATACTCTAGGATGAAACCTTTGTATCTCATCGCATCATTCATAAATTCATATCCCAAATAATCACATATGAATCCAACATATTAAGAATATTTCTAAATCCTAGTTATCCAAAACATCTATATAATATCAGGATTAAAAGTCAGATCCCATGTCATCTTTCAAGAATCCATCTTATCTGGCATAAATCCTTATCCAAGGCAGCTCTATTATAATGTTATGAAACTGAATCCTAGGTAATCTCCAAGATCCATCCTATCATTCATTAATCTAGATCCCAGGAGAACATCCTAGGTATCTATATAGTATTAAAATCAATATCCAAATACCAGTTAATCATTCAGACATACATAATATGACGAATAAAGCTAGATCCTAAGAATCCTAGGCATCCACATAGTATCATGCTCAAAAGATAAATGCTAGAAAATTTCCCACACATCTATCATCAATGTCATAAATTCAGATCCTTAGCATCCTAGTAATACATATTGTATCACCATCAAATGCAGGATCCCAGGTAATCTCCAAATCATCCATTATATTTGGAATAGATGTTATAACTGTGGTAATCTTCTAGGAATCCATCAGATCAGCTATAATTCATGATCCTATACATCATAGGAATCGATCGTATGAGACAGAAATCTATATCTTAATGGAACATCCTAGGAATCCCATATATAAAATTCATAGTGTAGTTTGTCCCTCCTGACATATCTCTAATCATTAATAATAAATTCAGGTTGGACCTAAATCCTAAACCCATTATCATCACTATAACCATACCAGATCACACAATTGATCTTCAGGATCTATGAGTAAAAATTATGTTGATGATACTTACTCATTCAACTAACACTCTCTAGTTTCAACATAACTTGGGTCACCCAATGACATCTCCAAAATCAACTCTCTTCCCATACACCATACACATGATCTTAATTTCCAACCAAAATTCCTAGGCAAATCCCTTCACCCGATGGGAATAACATCCCTCTATATTACCATGATCATCTTATAGCCTCACTTGCCACATAAGGTCTGCCATAATGATACCACTTTGTAGAGATGGAATAATTACCATCCAAGTTACCAGGTATCCAAGGTCATTCCTCTCACCCAAACTTGATATATAAATACTCCCTTTGGAATACCACCAGAATACTCACATTTCAAGTGGGGAAGAAACTATAACCCAAATATCACTCCAACTAGCACGATGACCATAGGGAACCTCATTTCTCCCATGGTTTACCCTTTTGTTATAATTTTATACCTGGCATTTCCCTTAAATAGTCTATGTTCTTGTTGTAGGGTCAAAAAAATCTTATTTATTTTCCCAGTACTACATAGAGGGTGACCATACCTATCTCACTTGAGGAAAATTGTAGTTATCCCAATGCTAATTTCCAATTCACAGATTTTATTTATGATTGTGTTGTTATTTATTTACTAAATAAATGAATTTATTTTAATTTTAATGGTTAAAATAAATAAGTGTAATGGAAATCTTAAACATAAATGAATATGTAGATAGAATGAAGTTAAGAAATAAACGTATTAGTCCTAGGGGTTGTATATGTTCGTTCCGTTATTATTTTTATTATTTAAATTCAATTTGATAATTATTTTTTGAATCATTATAACGAATTAATTTTATTTTATTTATTGATAGTGTAATTTTAGAATGCAAGGAAACCTCTTTTTCAAACCAACCCCCACCTCCTCCCGTAGCCATGTATGATAAATCATTTATTGAGTTTGAAATTCCTAACTGATATAGCTCCAACATATGTTGTTTCATCCATTTGGGTACCCTAAACTCCAACAAAAGAATATTTTTACGTGAGATAATGTTATTGGATAGAATTAACCCCATCCATTCGGGTACCCTAAACTCCACTAGATTTGATGAAGAAGATATTACATCAGTATCTAAAAACCATTATTGTGGTTTTTTGTATGGAATCCATGTTTACTCTATGTCCATAGAGGACCATGTGCATCATCTGAGAACAATTCTATGTCTACTGAAAAGTTGTCAACATTATGAAATGATTTCAAATTTTCATTTATAGATTCAAGAAGTGAATTTATTGTGACACATTGTTCCAGAACAAAGAATTTTAGTTGATCCTATGAAGATAATTGTTGTTATGACTTAAGAGTAGCCATGAAATGACTTCGAGATTTGGATCATTTTGGGCTTATCTAGTTATTATCATCAGCTCAAATAGGAGTTTTTCTCCCTATTTTCCATAATGAAACCCTAAACCACACTTTAAGGATTATTATATTATCCAGAACCCATAGTAACACTTGACCCATTTATACATGGACTCCATTAATTCAAATAAACATAAATCCCTAAACATTAAGTTATTTTACCCAACAAAGGCTCTCCGCTTGTATCCTCTTGAGTTTTCTCATGTTTACTCAAAATCTAAGAACACATTTATTCCCACGAAACTAAAATCCATGATGAAAACACAACCTACAATGATTAAAGATGAGGTAAAATTCAAATGAAATATGTTTATAAGGAAACTAAATGAGACAGGTACCTGAAAAAACACGTGATCATACATCACTTCTATATATGGTGTTTCTTGTATAAATCAATGTTTGAGTTATAAGTTTTAAATTTAAATTTAATATAAAAACGCAAGTGAAATACTAAAAATTGGGGAAAATTTTTCTTATTAATTTTATACATTATAAAGTGATCTATAATTTATTTGTGAGATATATGATTCAACTGCACCTGAAAATGATACATGGTGTTCCTGATATTACTCGAAGTGTCTGTTTTTAGTTTAAAATTGACATTTTAGGTCAAGATATAAGAAACATAATCAAAACAGAGAAAAATGTTTTATATTGTTTTGATACATTATAAAATTTATCCATAACATATTTTTGATGTGTTGAAATCAATCACACCTCAATATAATACATAGTGTTCCTGGTATGATTTGAAGTGTATGTTTGTTGTTTTAAATTGGAATTTTAGTGCATCACAAACATTACATATTCAAAACCACAAAAATATTCAAATTGTTTTATATTTTAGGACAATGATTGAAATATCATTTATGATGTATCAGAATCGATCACACATCATCCAGACCCATGATGTGTCTAGTATTACATGAAGTGCGTGTTTTCAATATATAAGTGTCATTTAAGTTTAATACAAGATTCACATATCCAATACCAAGAAAACGTGATCTTATTGTCTACATGAATTAGTAAAACAATTAAAAATTCATTTTTATTAGTATTAATCGACCACAAATCAATCTAGCACAAAATTATTTGGTAAGACTCAGTGTACGCATTTTCAAATAAAAAGTGTCATTTTAGTTAACTTTGAAAAAACCAAGGAAAAGATATCTGATTGGTTTAATACATTAGAGAAATGATCCACTATTAATTTTTGACATGTATAATGTGATCGTACATAAATCTGATAGATGTGTGTTAGGTATGACTCTAAGTGTGTGTTTTCAATATAGAAGTGACATTTTAGTTTAAAACACGCATCATATAGCCAAAAACATGGAAATGAGATTGGTTTGATTTTTATCATTATGAAAATGATCCATAACTGATTTGAGTCACGTAATATTTTATTGTGTGTCAATTAACACCCGATGTGGTCGGTATGACTCGACATGCATGTTTTTAATATAAGCATGTATTTTTTGTTTCAAACGCAGATCACATAGACAAAACCATGAAAAAAAGATTAGTTTGTTTTAAAAAATTAAAATAGTGATATATAATTCATTTTTAACATGGTGGATTTAATATCATTTCATTCTGATACATGATGTTGTTTTTATGAAACAAAGTTCTTGTTTTCAATATAAAATTGAAATTTTACTTAAAAATGTTTATCACATAGCCACAACAGACACAAGATAGAATTTTTTTCAAAATTTATGAAAGAAACAAATATTCATTATTTATGTGTAGGAATCTAACATATGTCGAACTAGAAGACAATGTGTCAGGTATGACTTGAAGTGTGTGTTTTTAATATAGAAGTGCCACATTATTATAAAACATGCATCACATTTCAGAAACAAAGAAAACAACATCATATTGTTTTCATACATTATGAAAAAGATCCATAATTAATTTATGATGTATAGCAATCGACTATACATCAATCAGATAGATTATGTTGTTGGTATGACATATAGTGCATGTCATTAATATAGAAGTGCCATTTTTTATAAAACACACGTTACATAGCCATAACATAGTAAAGGAAATTAGAATGTTTAAAATTTAGGACAATTATCAATAATTAATTTTTTATATGTTTGAATCAACCTCATGTCAATCTAACCCACGATGTAGTCGGTATGACTCTAACTGCGTTTTTCAATTTAAAGGTGGCATTTTAGTTTAAAAACACATCCCAATGAAAAAACTGAGAAAACAAGCTCATATTATTTTTGGAATTTCGGACATAGACTCATAATTCATTTGTGACATGTAGGAATTGATCACATGTCAATCTGATACATGATTTGGTTGGAATGATGTGAAGTGGATGTTTTCAATATACATGTTTCATTTTAGATTAAAATGTGAATCAAATAGCATAAAATGATTAAATGGGATTAGATTAATTTAAAATTTAGTAAACTGATACATAATTTTTATCAATATATATGAATTGACTGGACATCAATCTTATAGAAAATGTTGTAGATATGACTCGAATTGCATGTTTTCACTATAGAATTTTTGTATAGAGATTGTGGTGGTAGTTGAGTGGTTAACACACCATGTAAGTCTGTATCAATCTTGAGATCAAATCATTGTTGATGAATATTTGGAGGTTACTATAGAAGTATTGTAAATATATTGTGGTAGTAAGAACTATTCATCGGTTCAGGCCTTCATGTAGCCAATTTGGGCCTTTGGGCCATATGAGCCTTTGGACCATCAAAAGGAGTTAGTGACACATGCATGATAGAAAAGCGATGATGAAGGTTCGATATAAGCAGATCCTATGGGTCGTCCAACTGTGGGCCTATGGGCCATCTAATGGTCATCATGCACAATGGGCCATCGGGCTATAAATCATCAATGTAATAAAGAAACTGGTTTGGGGGTTATCCCATGGGCGGGTTAGGATATGCTTTTATGGCCTATTTGTGTTCGGTGTGTGTGTGGGGGTTTGATTTAAATTGTACCACCATGAACCTAAAATAATATAGAAGTGTTGATTTAGTTTTGAATCATTGTTATATAGCCATAAATGGGAAAATGTTCTCCATTTGTATTCAAACATTAAAAAAGGTCCATTATTCTTTTCTGATTGTAGGAATTGACGTACATCAATATGATAGATGATGTTCCATATATAACTAGTAGTGAAAGTTTTTAATATAGAAGTGTGATTTTATTTTAAAATGTACATCATGTTTCAGAAACTGAGAAAATGTTCTTGGAAGGTTTTCAAACATAAGGAAAATGATCAATAATTCATTTAGAACGTGTAGGAATCATATACATTCCAATCTGAAACACAATGTACTCTGTACAACATGAAGTGTTTGTTTTCAATATAAAAGTTCCATTTTAAATTAATGTGGTCCTAACGTAGCCAACAAAAATGAAATAATCTCATATTATTTTCAAACTTTTGAGAAATGATTCATATTTCATATGTGATATGTATACATCAACATCATGTCAAACTGACACACGATGTGGTAGGTATGACGTCAAGTTCATATTTTCAATATAAAAGCTTCATTTTCTTTTAACATATGTATCACATTTCGAAAATCTAGAAAAAAAGATTATAATGTTTTCAAACATTGTAAAAATGATCCATAATTCGTTTTTTTTAAGGAATAGGTTGTACATTAATGTGATAGATGGTGTGCTGGATATGACTCAAAGTGCGTGTTCTCAATATAGAAGTGTCATTTTAGGTTAAAATGTGTGTGACATATCCTGTTCCATGAAAATGATATCTTATTGTATTCAAACATTTGTACAATGATCCATAATTCATTTTCCACGTATAGGAATTGACCGAATGTGATTCTGAACATTTTGTGGTTAGTATCAATTGAAATGCACGCATTCAATATAAAAGTTTTATTTTTGTTTAAATTTCATAACTCACTTACAAAACCAAGTATACGAGATCAAATTATTATCAAATTTTATGAAAATAGTCTGCAATTTATTTTTGACCTATAGGAATCAGTTACGCATCAATCTGAAATGTGATGTGGTCGGTGTGATTCTAGCATGAGTTTTCAATTTAATAGTGTAATTTTAGTTTAAGACATCAATCACATAGCCAAAAACGAGAAAACGATCTAGAATTGTTTTCAACCATTAGAAAAATCATCCATAAGTAATTTCTGACATGTAAAAATTGACTACATGTCAAACTGGCATGCAATTATATTATAATATCGCTAATTTATACATTAATAAACAATATAATTTATCCTATGTGGATTATGTATCATTAAATTTATAATTTATTTGTTTTTTTATTGTTAATAAAATAAATATAAGTTTTTTTGGTTTGACAAGAATTCTTACGGATCTTGATCATTGGAAAAAGTATGCTACTTTTGATTTTGTAAATGAGATAAAATATTTTTTGATTAATTGTAAAAATGATTTCAATGTAATTTTTTTTGTATATAAATTTTGATGTGAAATGATAGTTCAATGTGATATTTTTATTCCAATCCCATTTTCTATATATTTCTATTCATGATTATGTATTTTAATTGGGTTTGTTTTTATAGGGATGATGCGTGGATATTATAGGGTTGCAGCTATGTAGTATCTGATATGACTTTTATCAGCACTAAAAATAATGCATCCATGATGTTCAGTACTATCTAAAAGAGTTGAGAGAGGATCCATTTATTATCACTTTTTGTTAGCTCAAAAAATGGCATTGCACTATTAATTGTTGTTACGTAGCCAGTTTTTTATGCTAACAACACACTTTTATAAAGATATTAAAAGTGTTATATCTACTAGTGCTTCCAATTATTATGACACTGATGTGTGGTCATCATCCATCTCGATAAGAGCACGTGAAAATTATTCGTTGACATCGACCAAGTATGATCTGAAACGGATAAATCCGTATGAGGTTATAGGGAGCTTCTATTTAGAAGAATAGGAGGTTTGTCGACACCAGCACCACTAGGAGGAGAAACAATGTTGATGGGGGAAGCAGCAGCACAAGAAGATGATGAAATATATGCTACGACTAGCGTAGGGTATAGGGATAATGTTCCATCCACCTGGTTCCCCATATGATCCACCATCCCCACACTTATTGATATATTTTGTTGAAAAAAAATTATATGATGAGTTTTTCTAAATATATTATGTGTAATACATTTATTAATTTATATGTTTAAAATTTTATATATTTGGTTTTTAACTCATTTTGATATTTTTTTATTTATTAATTATATTATATTTTTATTTTTTTGATATTTTTTAAATATATTAATTTATTTATTTGTGATGGAATACTTTTTCCCTTGTATGTATTGTGATGCGAAATGTATTTTGTTGCAAATAATCTATTACAATGGAAAATGCATTCATTTGCAAATAATAATTCTTCTATTTGTGGTGGAAGTAATTTGGAAATTAATTAGAAAATTATTTATCATAATTAATAATAACCACGAGAATAAATAATTATTTTCCATAAATACAAATTATTATTAATTATTAATAATTCTTATTTATCAATGACTATTTATTAAAAAATATTATTAATTATATATTAATAATTTACCTAACAATACATTTTGATTATTAACAATTATAAATTAATAATTATATTAATTAATTATTACTAATTATTACTAATTATTTAATAATGATGAAAAATTATTATACAAAAAATTCTAATTAGAAACTAGATAATAATTTTATATATTAATTAGTAATTGTTTAATAATAACAGCCCATTTTTATTATTTAATTATTAACTAATCTATAAATATTAATACTAAATAGTAATTATTAATAAATACTAAGTGATATTAATTAGTAAATAATTAATAATATAATGGTATTAAATTACTTATAAAGACTATTTATTAGTTAATTACTAACTAGTATTCCTTGTATAATAATTACTTTCAGACTAATATTTACTACTATTAACGAATAAAAATTAATTAATTAAACTAAATAAACTAGAAATTAATCCCCTAAAAATAAAAAATATATTTAAATCAACATTAAAAATGTTTTCACTATGACAAGACATCCACAATATACTAGAACTCATCACCAGACAAAATTGGATGAGATTGAAGGGGGTTCAGATTGTTACAAGAGATGGTGGGAGGGGGCATGTTCTATAAGGTAAAATAGAAAAGAAAAGAAGTGCGCAACAAATTTTTCAGATTATTTATATAAAGAAATTGATTCTTTTATCTATTCTATAAAAAATGAATATAAAATAAATTACTAACCCTAATTGGAGTATTTGTTTCCTAAAAACCCATAAAAAATTCTACCGCACAATGTTATTTAATATAACACCAGGTGCAGGGTTGAATTGTTTTTATAATATTTGAGGGATTGGGATATAAAATAAATGATTTTGAATACAAAAACAACTGATTTATGTATATAAATGATAAATGGGGAGGGTGTTTGTGTTGGGGTTAGAGGAAGAAAAAAAGAGTTTCGTTTCCGGCTATTCATATGGAACTGATAAAAGAGGAAAAAAGAGGGTGAGGGGGAGAATCTGAAACACCTTCTTGCATGAATAAAACTAAACCTTCTCTCAATCTATGATTTATGTGAGATATCATTTAACATCTTTCTTAACCCATCCCTCTATACAGATTACCCTCTACCACCAATGTAAAAAAGAGGGGGCGGGAAACCCTTTCTTCCACCACATTCAACAATGGACCATCTGCGCGCTCTCTCTCTACATGAGAATATTTTTGGACAACTGGTACCTTTAGTTAAAATGGGTCCCCTCTATTATTCCCTTATACTTTTAAAAATTTAAATATTATTTATTTGGGTAAGTATGGGTCTGGGGTTTTCTTACAAATTTTTATCAGGGAAAACACTATGCTTCATACGAAAATATAATATCTACATTATGATTTGCTTTACTATCGTCACATATTTATATATAGAAATTTTGATGGTCTATTTTTTCCTATATATAGATTATGTTTTATTCGTTGTTGTAATTGTGTCTACTCTATTAATGTATTTATGATATCTCTAAAGGTATTTATAAAAAATTCGTGGTTCGATGATGAGTGACTATTGAATTGATTTTAATTTTATAAAAAAATTAATTTGTCAACAAAATTTTTATGTGGATTGTTCTACAATGGCATGGCCAATGTCAATGTGTATTGTTTCAAGGTCTATAAATCAACAACATGTCATCTACCAAAATCATCATTTTCATATTCATGAAAATTAACTACTATAGATCTTGTATTTATCAATGCATAATAATGGTTTTATTTGTGTTAAAAAGTGATGATTTTGTCAACATTAATAAATCTTTGATGCTTTTTTTCACAACTAAAAACAATTATTGATAAAATTAATCATTTATCAGTGCTAATTTTTGATAATTATATAGACTATAAAATAGTTATAAATTATATCTTAACCCATAATCTACACATGGGGTTGTTTAAGGGTCAAACCACTGCATGTTAATGCTTTAGAAGACCACTATGCACGTTGTTGTGAACAAACAAAATAATTCTAAATTAATTTTCAATACATATTTATTTGTACTCAACATTCCCTTTATGATGGAGCAGACTTACCACCAACTTATGATGTTTTTTATTATTTATGATGATATTTTTATAGATTTATATTTATATGTTATATATATATATTACAATATATTTTTTACAAAATGTATGTACATGTGAGTTGATGTGTCTATATTTGATGAAAAATGAAAATAAGAAATCCTAATTTGAATTGTTCCATACCACGGAGGCTCCTCCCCCTACACCATTGGTTCAAATCATGGATAGGTTGTGGTCTGGATCTATTGACTCGAACCATGTGCTTCCATTACTCACCCATAATTTTTTCAATATTTTTTTTCTTTTTCCCCACCACAATCATTTCAAACAGCGCCAAAAAATTTATGATCCCAAACAAGAGTAATATTTATTTTAATTTATACATTTATATAAATATGACAAAAATTAAATGGATTCATGTTCTTTTGTATGTATATTTATATAAATGCGTATATAAATTTAAAAATTTACTTTTATATAAATTTTTATAAATTATTTATATAATTTTTTAAATAATTAAATATTAATTTATATTTATATATATATAATCATATTTATAGTATGTTATATTAACACAAAGATTTTTCTAATATATTTAAAATCATTATTAAATATTTTTACAACTTAATATAAATTTAATAATTTCTTGTTACATAAATTAAAAAAAATTGACCGAAAAAGTCTGATCTATTTTGAATCAAAATTTGTAAATATTCATCACATAAGTAAAAATATATTAGTAAGTTTATTTTTTTATAAGAAATATTTATATATTTTATAGTATAGGCAGTTGGGGTGACGTTTGAGTGTTAATCCTCATAATCCTACATCGAAAAGACTAGAGATCAAATTCTAACAAGACCCTTTATAATTTATGTTTGTGTCGATCACACAATAATTCATCGTAACACAAATATGATAGGATGATGCAAACATAAAGGCACACTGAACATTCAATCCATGTTCATAGGCCACGTGGCCTTGGGCCAACGAGCTATACAATGGGTCCCCCTCTACACAAATTGAACGTGGTCTTTAATTTCATAATAAAAAGTGGCTTCAGCCGAAACATTAATATATATATATTATAATATCGTTATATATTTATAATTATATACATAGGCATTTATAAACACACATGGAAATAATTAAAAATAGATGTATACTTTTAATTATAATATACGTAAAAATTATAAAAATTTAAATATAAACAATATTTAACATTTATATATATATATATATAATTCATATTTATATGTGTGATAATATATTTTTATATATATAATGAAAACTACATATATAATTACAAATAAGTGTAAATATATATATATATATATATGTATTTATTTTTTCATAAATCACATTTAAAAATTCATAAATACATATATATATATATATATTAAATTATTCATATAACACTTTACTAGAACTAAAAACATAGATAATAGACAAAATTTTCTTGTGATAAAAAAATCCTTGATAAAGTCTCACCTTAATCATTGGTAAAAACACAATGAAAAATGATACCTTTTTATCAGATATATTTTTAGCATTGAAAAATGGCATCATTAGTTTTCATCACTCTATAGTAGTGATATTTTCAAACAACGTCATCCATTAGTGTATTTGTTCGACGGGTCCTATTTCTGATCGTGGTGCTTATATGAATGATCTACCATTTGTCTCCTCAACAATAGACACATCAGTATTCATTTTTTCAAAGAGAAAATTTTGATCCCAGCCTGGTCTATATCCCCCCACATCCACAATGGATCTCGTTTCTACTTATTCATGTGGTCTTATGATTCTCACATGAAACGAGATACCCCTGACCACATTGATTTGGAATAGTTTTCCAGAACTTTGTCTTCATCATTATAATACATCCATTATCCAAATGTTAGGGAATTTCAATGGTCAATATTTATGTTCCAATAGTAGAACTGGATCTATTTTCCATCCTATTTCCCCGTGAATTTTCATTAAAGTTGATGTTTCAAGATCATCATTAGAGTATGTTTGGATTGCAGTTGGGGAAGAGTTCCCTTATAATAATCATGTTGTTTTTGATACATGGGTTTATTTTTGTTCATCGTGTAAGATAATGAGTCACTTTCTAGTAGTGTGCATGCATTGGTTCATGCTTCACCACTAGAATACGGATGCGAGCACAACTTGTCATAGTGCTCGAGTTTTGGTGTCCATTTATGGTGCAGGCCTGATGATTCAATTTCAAGTGGGAGATTCTTCATATTGAATCATTATAATCCGAATGTATTCATCTTGTTTGGAGGTATTCTACATTAGAGATGATTGAACATAGGTGGTGCTGATAAAGGAAATAATAGAGGTAGTTCATTCTGTCTTCCTATCCTATCAATATGCTTTGCGGGATGCCCCGACATCAAATAAGGGCTAAGAGGTGACCGAGAGAAGCCCATCTGCATGTCAGGAAACTAATCAGTTAGGTACTAATGAAATAGAAAATGATCACCCCATACATAAATAGGCACATTCCATAAATTTTGATCAATGTTATTGGATATCTATGGCATATTGATACACGACATGGCTGAGAACAAATCATCAATGAAAGAAGTCATCTGGGTCAACTAGGGATTAAGGGAGTCTGTGCAACAGGGCCTTTGGAACCAAGAATCAATGCATCCAAGGATGCATTCTATGGGCAGGAAGTGTGAACTGGTAATGAACATACTCATAAGGAGTTGTTACATGTGGAAAATGTGAAAGCTGAAAGAGTATTCATAACCCATGTAAATTAAATTAATGGCACATCATCTGTAAATGGGTGCCGGGTGAATGCAACAATTTAGAAAAATTTTAGAAGGACCATCTCATCTATTAATCTCAGAAACCATTGTGATGATCTACAGTTTTAATGTCCAGTTCAGGAACAAGGGTATTCAATGCAAACTGGAATGGGAATCCAAACATCAATACTGGAGAATAACTTCTCTAACAGGAATGTTATCCTTGAGGTGGATTTGGAGGATGAGATATCCAGTCATGTTTTAGTAGACACTGTAGATGAAGTTCCTGAATGAGGATTCCATAGCCCTAGGAGGAAGAAGTGGTGGCAAGGATAAAGGGATTCAGAGATATGTATCGTGCACAACTTAAAGAAGTATAAAGGGAATAAATATTACTCTTAGTTGCCTAATTTAATGGAAATAAGGCATGTTGAAAGAACCATGTTGATTTACTATGAACCCGTGGCCCAAGACGTGGATGGTAAGAAGACTTCCAAACCTAATAATGAAAATAAAATGGATGAGTTTGTTAATTCCATTAAAAATAGAATGCTAGTGGTATGATGGATGTCATCATTTAGGGGAATGGATGATTTGTGGTTATTAATAGTATGGTTAGAACTAAAGGTAATGAAAATGGGAATAATAAGAATCATGTGTGCTTATTAAACATTGTAATGAATAAATGTTAGAGGAAGAATTTGAGAACAGTGATACATAGGCTGAGTTTAACAGGATGGCTGAGAGGATGATTATAGTGGATGTTAATACAAAATAATGTGCATGGATCAATAAGTAAGACCGTATTTTGACAGAAGGCTTCAACAAACAAAATTAATATAGAAGGGAATATCCAGACATTGGACAAGATGACCAATCATTAGGATGACCACATCAAGGATGATATGGAAATGAAAAACACTACTCCTTAATAGAGTTTATATAGGGAAAATACATTCAATAATATTAAACTTATTTTCAATGGATTTTTAATTTGTTATGGTGTCTCTTAAATGTACGCTCAATAATTATGATGCTCCCAACATTTTCCATAAATGTTCATTTCAAACTAAAAAGTTATTTTTTTCAGTTTTATTTCCAAAGTCTCAATGATGGAGTTATTCACATAGTGTGATGAATCATAATAATTACAATGTAAAACAATTTTAGACTATTTTATTTTAGTCCTAAATATTATGGATCATGTCCCCATGCTATTAGGTTTATAATTTTAGATATGTTTAAATGAAATTCATGAGAGATAAAACAAAAGTACAACAAAATAACAAATTTACGCAGTCCACCTTCAATTAGATGGTTTGTTCGAGGTGTATGGAAAGTGATCCACTGCCATACATAGTTATAATAATTACTATATATTTACATGTTTTAAAGGGATTAATTCCTTCTATGGGTCATTTTCAATTATTGATCCTTTATCATTCTTAGGTTACTACTGATAAATAAGTTTTTAAACATATACAAGATAATACGAAATTGAAATAGATAAAAATGAAACAAATGATAATTTTCAATGAAAGGTCATTTTCATCATATAATAGAGATATTATTACATTAAAAAAATACATTACAATTTAAATATCAATTATATTGTTACAATAGTTAAACAAGAAGTTTTAAAAAATAATACAAAATATGGACATTACAAAAATCAGACAACATGTAATGAATTTGTTCTCTAAGGATTAATAAGTAATTTAAATGATCTATTCTAAAAAAGAATATTCTTCTGACATAAAATAATATTGTTTTTATTAATAGTATTTAAATAAAATTAAAACTAATTATGATTCCAACATAATATAATACATGAGATACATTTAGAGGTTTAATTTATTTTATTATTATGATATGTAATATTTTGGAGAAAATGATAAATAATAGATAATGTAATACATCATAATATAATTTAATATAAATGTGGTAGAAAAAAGACATTATTCAAAAAATACAATTTATGTCATTATAAATTTATCACTTGTCAAATTGATGTGTTTTTTGTTCCCTAAGGTCATAAGACTAATAAATGGTTATTTTCTTAAATTTCCTTGACAATCTAAAATAAATTCCCCAGTTTAGATTGTGAGAATGGAATTTGGAACATAAAATATGCAATAGTTCAGAAAATAATATTTTGATCAATATGAAAAAATCAAACAATGGATTGATGTGATTATTGGTCCTAAAAATTAAAAATAAATCAACATATACTTATTTTTAATGATAATTCAATATTCCTTATTAATTATGATCATTTGAAACACTTTATAAAATATCAAAACAAAATATAATTAAAAAAATACACATTGGATCATTATGGGGATCACACATCTAATTGATTTAAAATCTAGTTCAAGAAGTTAAAAATAATAAACAAATGTTGTCATAAATTTTCAAGACAATCTAAACCCATTTTCCAATTTTTTATCATTTTATAGATGTTTATAAAATCTAAATGTATTTTATATATAAAATAGTACCATGGAGAATAAATGTGATGTTGCACATCTAATTGAAATTTAGATTTCTTCTATATTTGAAAATTGATTTGGAAATTAGTTAATTATGTTATTACAATAATTTGAGTTTGTTCACTCAATTATGATTGTTTGAAAAATGATTTTTGGTCTACAAGAATTTTAAAACTAAAATAAAACATTGTTAAATTATAGATACAATTCACTATATATTGAATTTATTTTTGATTCATATATTCCATAAATTAATTAAGGATCATTACAATTAAATTTATTGATAATCTGAGAACATTTTATTTTTTTGGATAATTCGGCCCATATTTATAGAATATGAATCTAAAGACCATTAGTTGGAGAATGTTAATTAGTTTCTCAGTCAATGGTGTCATGTAACCCATGCATGCCTCGCCATACACCCATGGGGGTTGACTAATAGCGAGGACCGTGGGGGATACTATTGGAAGACAATACCCTCATGTCATAGTTAAATTACATAAAAAATTATCCAATAATATCTATCACATACAATCAATTTAAACATGATACATAATAAATATCCATAAACTATAAATAAATATGATAATATACTGGCACATATCCCAACTGATCTCTTATTAGGTAATTCACATATTCAACAAAAAAAGAAATAAAATACACAAGGATTCTCTATTACAATCCCTGGAACTCTCCTCAAAAAATTCTCCAAAACCCCATCAAAGATATCAAGTTCAATGATCCAAACTCGGGCCCCTAATCAACCTGAAACTTCAAACATTTTAGTCTACTCATGTAACCATGTTTCATGGACACCGGATCATGGTGTGAGTAAACCTATGTAGGGAACAACCAATGAGGTCCTTATCATAACCAGTAAATATATTTTATGAAAATTTTATATACATAGTCTGAATAATCAAGTGGAAAAGCAAATAATGTAATTCATGCTAGTCCTCAGCTTCTAATGTGACATCTAGGATTGACCATAACTACTTCGACCTGCTATTCAGTGTCTTTGAGCACATATAATAATAAAAATTCCAATGTATGTGTAAATTCTCACCTATAATATAATTTTGTTATTTGGTGTAAGAACTAGATCCTATGTAATACTCTATGAATCCCATATTATATCAGGTGTAAATTCTAGTTCCTAGTTAATATTTTATGCCTTCCTTATAGTATGGGGATTAGTATCCATACCGTAGGATGAAACCCTTGTATCTCATCGCATCATTCATAAATTCATATCCCAAATAATGACATATGAATCCAACATATTAAGAATATTTCTAAATCATAGTTATCCTAAACATCTATAAAATATCAGGATTAAAAGTCAGATCCCATGTCATCTTTCAAGAATCCATCTTATCAGGCATAAATCCATATCCAAGGCAGCTGTATTATAATGTTATGAAACTGAATCCTAGGTAATCTCCAAGATCCATCCTATCATTCATTAATATAGATCCCAGGAGAACATCCTAGGTATCTATATAGTATTAAAATCAATATCCAAATACCATTTAATCATTCAGACATACATAATATGACGAATAAAGCTAGATCCTAAGAATCCTAGGCATCCACATAGTATCATTCTCAAAAGATAAATGATAGAAAATTTCCCACGTATCTATCATCAATGTCATAAATTCAGATCCTTAGCATCCTAGTAATACATATTGTATCAACATCAAATGCAGGATCCCATGTAATCTCAAAATCATCCATTATATTTGGAATAGATGTTATAACTATGGTAATCTTCTAGGCATCCATCAGATCAGCTATAATTCATGATCCTATACATCCTAGGAATTGATCGTATGAGACAGAAATCTATATCTTAATGGAACATCCTAGGAATCCCATATATAAAATTCATAGTGTAGTGTGTCCCTCCCGACATATCTCTAATCATTAATAATAAATTCAGGTTGGACCTAAATCCTAAACCCATTATCATCACTATAACAATACCAGATCACACAATTGATCTTCAAGATCTGTGAGTACACTTTATGTTGATAATACTTACTCCTTCAACTAACACTCTCTAGTTTCAACATAACTTGGGGCACCCAATGAAATCTCCAAAATCAACTCTCTTCCCATACACCATACACCTGATCTTAATTTCCAACCACAATTCCTAGGAAAATCCCTTCACCCGATGGGAATAACATCCCTCTACATTACCATGATCATCTTATAGCCTCACTTTCCACATAAGGTATTCCATAATGATACCACTTTGTAGAGATGGAATAATTACAATCCAAGTTACCATGTATCCAAGGTAATTCCTCTCACCCAACCTTGATATATAAATACTCCCTTTGGAATACTACTAGAATACTCACATTTCAAGTGGGGAAGAATCTATAACCCAAATATCATTTCAACTAGCCCGATGACCATAGGGAAAGTCATGTCTCCCATGGTTTACCCTTGTGTTATAATTTGATACCTGGAATTTCCCTTAAATTGTCTAATTTCATGTTGTAGGGTCAAAAAAATCTTATTTATTTCCCAGTACTACATAGAGGTTGACCATACCTATCTCACATGAAAAAAATTGTAGTTAACCCAATGCTAATTTCCAATTCACAGAATGTATTTATGATTGTGTTGTTATTTATTTACTAAATAAATGAATTTATTTTAATTTTAATGGTTAAAATAAATAAGTGTAATGGAAATCTTAAACATAAAGGAATATTTAGATAGAATGAAGTTAAGAAATTAACGTATTAGTCCTAGGGGTTGTATATGTTGGTTCCATTATTATCTTTATTATTTAAATTCAATTTGATAATTATTTTATGAATCCTTATAAAGAATTAATTTTATTTTATTTATTGATAGTGTATTTTTATAATGAAAGGAAACCTCTTTTTCAAACCAACCCCCACCTCCTCCCGTATCCATGTATGATAAATCATTGATTGAGTTTGAAATTCCTAACTGATATAGCTCCAACATATGTAGTTTCATCCATTTGGATACCCTAAAATCAAACAAAAGATTATTTTTACGTGAGATAATGTTATTGGATAGAATTATCCCCATCCATTCGGGTACCTTAAACTCCAGCATATGTTGTTTCATCCAGCATATGTTGTGGTTGGCCCAGGTGTGTATGAGCAGGTTGTTTTCCTATGTGTCATTGGGATATGGCCCAAGTGTCTTCAGGGGGTGGTAGTAGTCATTCGAGCCAAGGTGTCTTTGGGCGTGGTGGTGGTTTTTCTAGCTCAAGTGTCTTTGGGTGGGGTTATGTGTGGTTGTGGTGGACTAGGTGTTTGTGGGAAGGATGAACGTACGATTGGGATGGCCCATATGGTTGTTGGGGGTGCAGCACTAGGGCTGCAGTGGGATCTCTGGGGGGCAAGTTTTATGTGTAGGATGTCCTAAATAACCAATGGGAAAGCTATGTAGGGTAACTAAATATCGATGTGCTTTTGCTATTATTTACCTGAATTGCATTATTTTGGGAGTGTTCCTTGGTGAGAATGGGTGGAAAATATCCTTTCTAGGTGTTTGGTTATCTCTATTTTCTTCTAGGGCATTAGATTGTCTCCCACATGTGCACGATCGCTGTTGGTATTCCCAACTGAGTATACCATTGTACTCAATCTACATCTTGATAACTATTTTTCAGGTCACTTGGAGAAGGTTGGAGATCAGAATGGTTACTATTAGCTTCGGGTTGTAGGATATGTTCAATATTTGGGATTTCTACTATTTTTCGTTCTTTTTGTACTTTCATATGGAGTTCTCATCTATTTTGAAGCACTTTACTTTGAACATGCATGTGTGAATTCATTTTTGGAATTACTCTTACATTTAGTTTTATATTTCTTTGGGTTTCAACATTTTATCTCCTGATTTTTTTTTATAAAAAGTGTAATGCCTCCCATATTAGGTGTGATTTTATACCCTTGGTGCTAGTCAATACACTGGGGCCTATTGAAGGCTAGACTCTAGGGTCATTATCTCTCATTCAACTTGAAGAAGGAAGGCTCTAGTAGTTTTCTTTCCTTTCCCACATCTTGGTGAAGGTGGGTCATGATAGAATGGTATTAGAGGAGATGGCTAAGAGGTAAGATGGTGTTTGAAGTTAGGCATAGTTAGGATTTTATGATATGGTAGGGTAATGGTGATAGGAAATATTGGGGTGTTAAATAAGATAGGGAATACTATCTAGGACATAGGATTTTAGGTCCCCGTGATCTAATGCATGGACACTGGGCCTACCAAATGACCAGGTAAGGATGCACTGATTTTCATGGTAGATACCCTTGGAATGGTTCATGCATCATAATGACTTGTGTTATTATATTTATTTGGTGTTTTTTTAATTTCAATTAAATAAAAACATTAAGACATTTTTAAAAGGAATCTTATACACTACTCGGGCTTAGGCATTCCTTGTTTACATTTCAGCTATAGAACTCAAACGATGTCCATGAGTAGTGTGGTTGATTGAGTCCTAGGAGGCAGATCTAGTCAATCAATGCAGGATTGTACGATGATATGATGAAGACATGTTTCAGAAGACTCTGCATTTTTTCCAGTGGGAGACTCTCAGGAAGTACGAGGGCAGTGTTTCGTTCATGGAGACAGAGAGCTAGCCTGAGGAGCTGGAAATCACCTTTACCAGTATCCATGCTCCAAGTGGATACTGAGTTCTGTTAGATGTTAGATAGATGAGGGGAGCAGTGTGTTAGTGTTCGATGCTCAACCTTAGAGAGAGGATGTTGACTGAGGTTTTTTGGACTGACTTCGAGAAGGGGTTCCTAGAGAAATTCCTTTCTTCTACGATGAAGACTGAGAATATGCCAGAGTTACACTCCCTCTAGTATGGGAGTATGTCA
Source organism: Viscum album (assembly GCA_963277665.1). Classification (NCBI taxonomy): domain Eukaryota; kingdom Viridiplantae; phylum Streptophyta; class Magnoliopsida; order Santalales; family Viscaceae; genus Viscum; species Viscum album. Next base: position 1,533,335,651 of record OY728151.1, read on the forward strand.
GTGAGAGATATGGGGATCATGTTCAAGGATCTCCTTCATTATTCTAGGTACCTCTTTCTCGATGAGTAGTCTCATGTGAGAAGTTTAGAGGAGGCACTCCGACCTTCACTTTAGTATGTTGTTACTCCCTTCACCCTACTACCCTACTTGGAGGTTCAGAAGAAGGATCATGTGGTGGAGAGGATGAACATATTGAGAGGTGTGCCACAAGAGGGGAGGAAATTGGGTTCATCAAAGGGGAAGGCTATCTTTAGCAAGCCTCTATAATTGGGGCCTTCTATGTTTCAACTGACGGGGAGCAGGCCTCAGCAGTTCCAATTTCGGTCTCCCGGTCATCGTGCATTCTTTACCGGAATAGGATTGATATGATTTATTATGGAAGCCATGCAAATATTGGGAATTAGTTACTATACCGAGTGTAGTATAGTGAGGGTTGGAAGTTTCAGTTCCCACAACAATAGTGGTAGTTTCTAGCCAGGATTTTTCATTAGGAGCAGCAGGGACAACGTGCTTCCACATCCATGTGAGGAGATGTTACAGGAGGTGGCCGACCTTAGAGCGCTCCTTAGGACCATGACCAGGGGGTTGTCTGGGAGGCGGATGATTTCATAGTGGTAGATAAGTTGAGTTTAGGCTTTTTCATGCACTAGATATAGCGTTGCGGTAGGTCCAGAGGTTGATTGAGTTATGATAAGCTTGTGTAGTACTCTTGTAAGTGTTTTTTTATTCCGGATCATCACACTCATTTTTTGGACCCAGTATATCGCATTCCTTGGGTGTATATGTAGAGATACTATTCATTCCAATGGTGTTGAGTATGCTAGTTGGGGGTCATGGAAGCCTGTTTGTTGTTTTTCGAGGATGCAGACTAATATAGGGTCACATTAGTCTAGTGGGGATCAACATCTACTGTAAATGCATCCATAAAATGTCATCATAGGCATCAACTATCTGTTTTTTATACTCACTGTTATCGATTGTTTCTATATTAGAGTCATGTTCTCTGATGAGGATGGCCAGGGTTTGGCTTTTTTGGGCGAACAGATATGTCAGGTGGGGAGACGGCGTGTGGAGCCTCTTCTTTTATTTTTGGATGAGCATTCTGTAGAATCAATAGATTCTAAGAAGATGGATCTTTAGAAAGTTTTCAGAGATTTCCTAAACATTTTCATTGAGGAGGATGTGAATCCACCCCCTAGATGTGATGTTGAGTTCGGGATTGAATTTCAACTAGATGCCCATCTGATTTTGATGGTTACTTTTTGGATGGAACCTTCAACATTTTGGGAGTTGCAGATTCAGATTGAAGATCTGATGAAGAAGGGTTTTTTCCGACCAAAAATTTCACCATGGGGTGATATAGTGTTTTTTGGAAAGAAGGCATGTGGTGGTCTTAGTCTATTCATTGACTATAGGAGACTGAATTAGGTGATGGTTAAGAACTGTTGCTCTCTCCGAAGGATAAATGATCTCTTTGACTAGTTTAGGGGAGCAAGTTGGTTCTCTAAAATCTATTTGTGATCTTAGTATCACTAGTTAAGGGTGAAATATGGCGATATCCTGAATACTGCATTTAGGTTCAGGTATGGGAACTTCGAGTTCGTAGTCATGTCGTTCGGTGTTACAAATAAACATACAGTGTTCATGGAGCTCATGAACTCATTTTTCAACAACTTGCTGGACCAGTTCATCACTTTGTTAATCAACTGAATTTAAATCAACTTATCATCAGAGGAGGAATTTACTGAGCACCTCAGGATGGTCATAGAGATACATTAACATCCTCATCTCTATGGGATGTTGTCTAAGAGAATTTTCTTGACACAACAATTGAACTCTCGTAGACAGGTGGTATCTCAGAAAGTGGTAGCGGTGGATTTTTCAATGGTTGAAGTAGTTGTTTCCTGGGAAGCACCCTAGAACGTGACAAAGGATTATAGTTTCTAGGGTTTCGAAGGCTATTATCTATGGTTTTTATCAGACTTCTGTCGAGTTTCATCACCTTTGACAATTTTGAACATAAAGGACCAAACCATCTTGTGGATTGAGTAGTGTTGGGTTGCTATCATCTATCTGAAAGAAAGGTTGGTTAGTGATCTAGTGGTCAGGCCTCCAAGGGAATGGGTGTTGTATGAGGTTTTATTTATGCTTATGGTCTTTCCTGGGGTGTGTCCTAATGCAGCATCGAGAAGTGATCTCTTATTGGTCTAGGAAGTTATGTCCGCATGAGTGAAACTATGCAACCCATGAACTAGAGCATGCAACAGTATTGTTAATTTTTAAGTTATGTCAATATTACCTTATTGGGGATCACATTGTGGTATTCAAAGATCACTAGAGTTTGTTCCACATTTTACCTAGTGGGACCTGAACATGCGACAGTGAAGGTGGGTGGAGTTTCTCCAGCACTAAAACATTGAGATCTCTTGAACTATATGTATTTGGAAGGTTGTGGCCAATGATTTGAGGTGGAATTCACGGAGGGAAGATGTTCATGAATCTTTGGAAGCATAGAAGGTGATAGTGGAGTTGGCTTCCTTACACCTGTATGCAAGTGTGGATGGTGTTAGAGGTTGTCTGTTTTATATGATAGTTCATTTATCACAATTGGGGCAGGTGCAAGAGTCCTAGTTAGGAGACATAGAGATTGATGTGATGCATGATCAAGTTGACCAACACAGTGCTCCATAAGTGTGGTCAGATGATTTTCAAAATCAATTGATTTTACATTGGGAGTTCTTTTTCCGAGAGACGATGTATGAGGGTGTTCACTATGACTTCCATAACTCACCCCAAGTGGTACACCCAAGAGTTTACAAGATGTACTTGGGCCTGAGGGAATAGTTTCGGTGGCCTAGGGTGAAATGGCCAGCAACTGGGTTTGTGGGAAGGATTCTAGTGTATTACCAAGTTATGGATTAACACCACTTACGCGGAGGTTTGTTGTAGACTTTAGGTATTCTAGAGTGTATGTGGGATGAAATCTTGAGGGATTTCATCATATTACTACACAGGGCTCTAGGATGATGTCATGCTATCTCATTAGTGGTAGACCATCTAACAAAATCATCTCACTTCATGGTGATCAAGTAGTTTAGTGTGGTGGATGCCTTAGAACGAAGATATGATGATGATTTGGTGTGGAGAAATGGAGTTCCTAGGTCCATCATCATAGATCAGGATACATTGTTTACCTCACCAGTCTGGAGGGAATTGTTGCATTGTTTTCGCACACAGCTACGCCTTATCACTACATTCCACACCCAGAAAGATAAGTAGATAGATTAGACTATCCAGAAATTTGATGATATGATATGGGCATGTGTTTTGGACTTTGAGATATCATTGTTAAAATTTTTTACATTAGTATAATTTTTTTACAATCATATATATCAATCTACTGTTGCCACAGAAACGTTTGAGGCCTTGTATTGGAGGATGTGTCGTTTTCATTTTGTGATAATTTGAGGTTTGGGAGGTAGGTTTTCATGGCCCATAGGAAGTACATAACACAATGGAGAAGGTTCCACTTCTGTGTGAGAGGATGAAGGCATTATTAGACCGCTATAATTCATATGTCGATCATAGGAGGACACCCTTAGAGTCCGAGGATAGAGAACATTTGTTCTTGATGGTTTCCCCTCGATGTGGGCAGTGATGGTTTATCAAGGGGACCAAGCTCTCTCCAATGATCATATGGACTTTAAAAGTATTGGGTCCATTTGGTGAGGTATCATATTAACCAGTGTTGCCACCTCAGTCGGAATGGATCCTTGCTGTTTTCCACGTCTCTCACCTTCATCAATATTTACACAATGAATCTCATGTCATTGACTGGGGAGAGTTGGATATTGGGGATGATGATATATTCATGGAGCGATAAGAAACGATAAATGACCTAAAGGAGAAGGTGATTTGTGGATGGACCATCCCTTTCGTTCACATGTTATGGAGGCATGGTGGCCTCGAGGAGAGTACTTCGGAGCGATAAGCTCAGATGTGCACCGAGTACTAAGAGATGTTTTGAGTTGATGTTCCAAGACTTCATTAATTTCCTTGTTTTTGTAACTTGGTGTGATGTAATGATGACCTTCTATAGTTATGAGATGTGTTTTTTCCATTAATTTGTGAATGTGTATGAAATTACCCAATATGTGGGGATGGGATAACCAGATTTCTAATTGAGACACATCTACACTGATGTGATTAAACCCATGAGGGTGAGTAAGTGCCGCACACAGCAGATAGTATCCTGACATGGAGGAAGGAATCTATTATCCATGTGTTGGGATATTTTGATATTTTGGGTTCAGTATGGTTGTTTGGGGTGGTTTGTCTCTGAGGGGAATTTTATTGTGTGGTTATATGGACAACTCTCTATTCTTCCTGTAACTCGGGAACTCTCGAGGATAAGAATAGTTTGAGATGTATCTGATGTAATGGATCAGACCCTCCTGTTCAACTAATTTTACAAATTATATGTGTTCGGGTTTCCTGGACACCATTAGTGAGTCAGGAGGATGTTAGTGATAGTGGGAACATGTCATCGTGGTGTCACTTATCGGTTCCCCTGATCGGTCTCACCAATCAGTTCTACCCATAGATATCATAGATATGCCTTACAGATCAGTTTCACTGATCAGGTTCACTAATAAGCTTCACTGATTAGATTTACATATCAACTTCACTTATTAGCTTCATGTGATAACATCAAGAATCATCTCTACCAGTTTCATCGATCGGTCTCACCAATCAGTTTAACCAATCGAAATCATTTCTGGGTTTCATCCATTGGTCTCACCGATCAGTTTCACCAATCCGCTTCACCTAATCTTCTTCACCTGATCATTTTCACTGATCAGCTTCACTCGATCACCTTTACTTGATCGATATCACTAATCTACTTCACCCGATAAAATTCAACTGATCAGTTTCACCGAATCAGTTTCAATCATCAGCTTCACATGATCTGATTCATCCAATCAGTTTCACGGATTATCTTCCCCTGATTAGCTTCACTCAGTCATGATCACCCAATCGGCTTAACCTGATTATTTTCACAAATCATCTTCTTCCCATTTCCACACCTAATTAGTTTCCCTGATCTATCTTACTAATCGGCCACAGAGGGGTGTCATGTTTTCCTTCCCTAGTTTTCCTATTATGCCACTTTTATGTCTTTTTAAAGTTTTAATGTTGTTAAAGTCCATTTTGGGCCAATAAATAATATTTTAAATCCCCTATTAGTGGGACGACCCTATACTTACCAAAGCGTGTGGATTTTATAATCAGTTTCACAGCCTTGTTGTGTTTTCTAACCTCTTGTGTTTTCCAGTCATTCCCTTACTATGTGTTTTCTTAGATTGAATGATGTCTATTAACTCTGAAATTATTTCCACAATATCCAAGTATAATTATTAAATCATTAAAATTTCTAATTTGTGAAAGCACCCACCCTGGTGATCAAGTGTTTCCTCTGGAATTGGGGATGAACTTGTAGATTGAAGGTTAAAATATTCCAATCGGATACTAATGGGTTTTTTCATAGAACCGGAAACATCCAATGATTCCATATCCCTTTGGACCTACATTTCAAAGGTAGGCGCTCATTAGTTGTGTTCTAATGAGGCTTAGGAATTTTCATTGGTCAAGAGGATTGGAGGTTGGACTCATCACACCTTCTTTAGGGGAATTATTGTCTACTCTGGGACTCTCATTATAGATTTAAGTTATGTTCGTGAATCCTTATTACATTAACAAGTATAAAATGAACTTTCCTTTTGATATGAAAATCAATTATTAAATATATAGGAAATTTAGAGAATCTTTTATATGTATTCGAGGTTCTTAATCGATTGAAAATCATCTTTGTTTGTTAGAGATTCTTAGTCAATGGTATCCTTCAATACATAAAAGTATCATGGTCATTATGATGACCATACTAGTTTTAAAGACACTCAGTGGGGAACATGAAGTTTATTATCATTAAAAAGGACATGTATTATTTCAGAGTTGGGATCGTACCTGCATATAGGATACCTATGTATCCTTTGTTTATAAAGGGAATCAGAACCCATGTAGTTTGAGTAAGAGAGTGTGATGATTATGATTGATGGCTCAAAGAAAGATGTCATAATTACTTTTACAATCTAAGCTCATGCGAGTCATGCTCGGTATGAGAAACAAGAGGTATTGGTAAAACCAGACAATTGTGCCATGAAAGATTAAATCATAATAAATGACGTGGGGCTTATTTATGTTTGAGTGCCCAAACAGATGATGATTAAGATTTACTTTAGTGAAGAAATCCAGGAAGATGGTCTATAAAGGTATATGTGATTTATGGAGAATTGGATACTCTAATCTTGGGGCTTACTCCAAAGGAAGATTCCCACGTTATGAGAGGACTTATGATTGGGTTTTACTCCTGAGAAGGAAGATCAGATCAAAAGTAAATTAAGACTGGTTAAGAGAAATTAAGACTGGGGCTTACTCTTGAGAAGGAGGCCCAGGTTATGGGATTTGAAAAATTAAGGGACTTGGGGATTACTCCTAAAGAGGATTCCCATACTTGATACTAGTGCATACTTCTGAAAAGGAAGCCCATGTTAAGAGAATTATGGTTGGGGCTCACTCCTAATGAGGATGCCCAGATTGATGAGAAATTTCAGACTGGGGCTTACTCTTGAAAAGGAATCCCAGGTTAAGGGAATTATGACAGGGGATTACTCTTAAGGAGGATTCCCGGATTAGGGGACTTGGGGATAAATTCTGAAAAAGTGGCCCAAATTAACGAGGACTTGGGGCTTACCCCTAAAAAGGATGCCCAAATTAATGAAAATTTGGACTGGGGCTTACTCCAGAAAAGGAGGCCCATGTTAAGGATTCTGTCATCTTAAATGATGTGGTTTAATGAATGATCTCTCTAACTTTAGTGTTGTAAAGTTGTGTAAATCACTAGGTTTTGAGTGATGTTCCACAGAATTTTTTTCTGATAAGGAAGCCAACAAGAAAATCATGCCATAAAAGTATTTGGAGAGAGTTTTTAAAGCTTAATCCTAAAGAGGAGTGGTGGATAGGTGTATGATGGGAGAAATGGGCAAGAAGGGCACCCAAAAAGAGAGTGGTGCGCAAGTAATGCGTGGGAGAGGAAGTACTGTGTGGGTGCACAAGTCCTAGTCACGTAGGTGTACCTACGCGACACATGGGTACTTGCGCGACGGTCAATCCTTAGTGTAGAACTTCGGTGAGGCTCGGTTCAAGCCTCTAATACTTCCCCTATAGACTTCTAGAAGAGAGGGGCGCAAGTTATGTGGAATGGGTAAGGCGGAACGCAAGTGTGTCCATTTCCCTTCAGGGATGGCCACCCAGGTGCGCAGGTGTTGATGAGTTTCAACACATAAGCCTTCCTCTCTTGCTTTAGATCATCCTTTCTAGGTAATAAATTGCCATAAAAGTGTTCAGAATCCTTGAGAAGAGTCTAGGGCGTCGGGAGCTCGAATCTGAGGTTTTGGAATTATTCCGTCCTTGAAATGAGGGACCCACAGGGGTATTTATAGGATGCTGAAGACCCCGATGGGGAATCAAAGAGGGCACAAAAGTCATCTGCGCGTCCACTAGGTGACACACAAGTATACTTCTGCTACCATGATGAAACTTGCGCGACCCATGTTGGAAGAAATCCTTTTCCATGACATTGTTGATTTTTTATGTTTCTTCAAATGATGAATCACATTGGGCCAAGGTATTCCCTTTTTCGGTCATTTAGACTCTGTGAAGAAAATGGAGCATCAACATAAGTCCCCCCTCAATGTTGGATCCAGAGAGAAAAGAGGATTTGACTATGAGGAAAAAGAGAAATCATGGGACTTTATGGTTATTGGTAGTTTAAATTCATGCATGTCAGACATAAATAAAAAAAGGCTAATGTTTAGGGTCAAAATAGCTTTGACCGAGTGGATTATAATTGACATATTTACTTGACAATTTATTTGAAAACATATTTCCATCATCAAGTATGAGGGAAAATATGTAAACGGTGACCTATAAAATTTTTGAATATGATGAATGATATGAAAAGGGACTAAAAGGCATTAGAAGAAGTAGTTCCCATGAATGAAATTACCATTATTTAACAAAACAATCAGAGGGTTGAATTATGCAGAGCCACCTAAGGGAATTGGCGGTATAGTCAAATAATTACATCTTTTGGCTGATAGGTCCGTTATATAGACTATTTATGCAAGGACACCTAAGGGAACGTGCTGCATAGTCAGGAAAAAGAACTCTCAGAAATTTACTTTTCTACTACTAAAAAGCCAATGGAAGTTTATGGAGATTAAAATTTTCTAAAGCATATAGTTTGATGTATGGAGAGTGGTACTTGAATATGGAAAAGATTTTTCCAAACAAGATTGTCTAAGAACTGGATGAATGCCACTCTTGCGAAGGTCTGACCCAAATGTAGGGTAGGGAAATATAAACAATAGACTTGAATACTTTCAAATCATGAAAATGGATGTGAAATAAATATGTGAAGGATGGATATTTTTTGCGGATCCTTACATACTTTTGATAAGACTAATAATGACAAAATAAGTTTTCTTCCCAAGAATGAAGTTACCATTATTTAAAAAAACTGTTAGGGGGTTGAATTATGTAGGGTCACATAAGGGAATTGGTTACATAGTCAAATAATAGTAACATTTGGCTGACAAGTCCATTATGTAAACTACTTATGCAAGGCCACCTAAGGGCATGTGCTGCATAGTCAGGAAAAAGAACTCTCAGAAATTTGACATTTTTGTGACTAGAAGTCAAAAGAAGGATTTTGAAGATCTGAAAATATTTAATGTTGGGATTGTGACACACTATTGTGGTTATTGTCCAATGTATGTTGCGATACACAGATCAATGCTCACCATAATCATGTTGTGGCTGGATCCTGAATTGAAATATTGGACTTCACAAAGTATCCCATAAGGATGGGAATCATGCCATGCATAGTTCTTGAAATACAGTTTAACGTCATATGGGATGATAGTATAAGAGATCTTGGTTTAGGGTCATAGAACTCAGACCATTATAAGAAATACACAGTGTTTGTTTTCACGGGGACTTTTCAGCCCGGGGACTGAATGTGGAATTTGGGGTTTGGCCCAAAAAACAAGGGGCCGGATTCGAGGGATACTCGAACATTCCTACGTATCCCATAAGGATTGGAATCATGCCCACGTAGTTCTAGAAGTACCCGCTGTACAAATTTGGTTCGTACATGTGAAGGGTTGAAACGAGACTTTAGTGCAATGATGGTTTAACCCAAGATAAATTGTTCGGGAATTTCCCTGTATATACATAGTCTGTGGAATATAACATGATTGAAAATCAATGTATTTAATGATTCCCTCTAAGGTGAGGGTATCAAAGAATATTGAAGTTTATTGTCATACAAGACAAAAGTGTTGTACAGTTTAACGTCATATAGAAAGGATGAAGGTGAACCAATGTAATGATATTGATTCTGGAAGTGGTTTCATGAATCAACATCATATGAGAGGGAGGTAAACCGATGCGAAGAGATTGGTTTTGGGCTTGAACCATTGGAGCTTGCCTACGTACCCAGCCTAGAAGGTGAGGATCAAAGTCCGCGTAGTTCAATTAAATAATGAATTAGTGATCATGTGGTTCTTGGGGACAACGACCTAAAAAATGGTTTTGGGACTTATGTGTGGTTAGCGGCCCAGAGAGGATGTTATATTTGATGTTTGCTCTAAAATCACGTGAGTCATACTCGGTGTGAGAAACAAGAGGTAGCAACAACCTTAATGATGCAAATTTTAATGTCATGTAGGACACATGATGGGACTGTGCAGTTTAATGTCTTGCAGTTAGGATTATTGGTGCTACATAGTTAAGAGTCATGTTGCAGGGAAAAAATACAGTTTATCGTCATGTGGGATGTATTAAGGGATTTATGTACAGTTTAGCATCATGTAGATAGGATGATGGGGAAAATATTGTTTAATGTAATGTTGGACAAAAAAGGGGACTGTGCAGTTTAATGTCATGCCATAAGGACAATAGAGGACACAATTTAACGTCATGTTGGACGTATTAGAGACTTTTTCATAGTTTAACGTCATGTTGGACAAAAAAAGGGATGATACAATTTAACGTCGTGTTGGACTATGGTGCAAATAATTTAAGGTCATAGGCATGGACCATTTCTGTATAGTTTAACATCGTATAGGACGATGAAAGGGAAATAGTTTAACGTCGTGTTGGACGAAAGTGCAAATAGTTTAATGTCTTATGCAAGGACCATTGGTTATGAAGTTTAACGTCTTGTCGGATGTAAGGGACTTCTGTACAATTTAACGTCATGTAGTTAGGACGTCTCAGTTTAACTTCATGTTGGATGTATGTGCCAATAGTTTAAAGCCATATCTATGGACCCTTGCTGTATTTTGTGTTCATACAAAATATTTCTTCAGAAATATGGCATTGGTTGGAGTAGTGATGAGTTCTCCATCCATTGAGATTAAAGAATAAGCTCTATTGGAGTAGACCTTATGTATTGAATAAGGTCCTTCACATTTTGGATCAATATTGGTATGTTTCTTTCCTGGTGTCATTGGAGTTATGAGAACTAATAACAATTATCCCTGAACGAATGAAATAAGAAGAAATTTTTTGTTGAAAGCTCGTGCAATTCGATTATGATAGACTTCCAAGTGGTGTAGAGTGAACAATATTTTCTCATCTAACCGTTCCAATTCATCCAATCGCTTTTGAGATTGTTCATCTGTAGATGACTAATCACAAATGGCTACTCTAAAAGAGGGTAGTTGAACCTAAATTGGCGAGACTACTTCCATTCCATATAACAATGAATATGGAGTTGACCACGTTGCAGTGTGGGTGGTAGTTGGATAAGCCCATAAAGCATGAAATAGTTTATCAGGACATGACTTCGTATCTTTATCCACCATCTTTTGCAGTATGTTTGAAAGAGTCTTGTTAAAGGATTCTATCTGGCCATTGGCTGCTGAATGATAACAAGATGAATGATTTGATATGATATTGTATTCTTGATACAGCAACTTCACCTCAGATGAACCGAAGATGGTGCCACTGTCCATAAATATGGTATGAGGGACACTAAATATGGTAATGATGTTAGAATTGATGAAGCTAAAAATGCATTTAGAACTAACTTCATTGAGAGGTGTTTCCTCTGACCATTCGAAAAATAATTCAGCAGCAGTAAGAATATACGTAGACTCTTTGGCTGTAGCTGATGGATAAGATCCCACCACATCCATTCCCCATGTGGAAAATGGCCATGAGTATTTAGCTGTATGAAGCAAGTATGTGGGTTGATGAATGAAGTTAGAATGTACTTTGCACGAATGACACTTCTTTGTGAAATCAATACAATCATGTATCATTGAAGTCCAAAAGTATTCAATCCTTCGAATTTGATCAGACAGTATGTGTCCAGACTGATGGGCACCAACAACTCATGCACTTCTTTCATGACATCTATTGTGTCATCACTATCAATGAATCTGATGAGAACTCCATCAAAACCACGCTTGTAGAGAATTGCTTCTAGGTGATCTGGGCTGTCATAAAGAGTAAAATTGACTATACGTCGCTGGATTTGTACTTTCTCGGCTCTATCAGGTGGAAGTGTTCTATTTTGAAGGTATTCCCTGATAGGGGTCATCCATCCAATAGTATGACCATATGGTTCAGATATGGGACCAATTTCATTAATTTCCTCTGTTCTGTATTGAACATAAGGTGAAATTGTATGAAGGTGGGCAATACTGATGCTTGTCTCATCCCGATTTGGATCTACCGGAGTTGTGGATATATTAGCTAGTGCATCAGCTTGAGCATTTTGTGATCGTGGGACATAAGAAAATGTTGGTTCTGAAGGGAATTCTTCCATTAACTCTCTGACATAATCATACAAAGGGATTATTTCTTCTTTTCTGATAGCATAATCCCCATTGACTTGTTTGATTACCAGGTCTGAATCACCTTTCACCTTTAAGTGATTCACTTGTGCCTGAAGTGCCAACTCCAAGCCTGCGGTGAAAGATTGGTATTCTGCTTCATTATTTGTACAACCTCCCAACAATGAAAAGGAATAAGGTAACACTTCCTTTTCTGAAAAAATGAGCACAATTCCTAAGCCAACTTTGTTGAATTAAGGTTTTTCCTTTTTCCTCCCTGTTGGACATCTGAAAGCACCATCAAAGTACATTTCCCATGTTTGATGACTTTCTTGAATATAGAGGACTTCCCCATTAGGGAGTTCAATATCAAGAGATGTGTCTTCCACTGATGGGTGTTCAGTAAGAAAATGAGCCAGACCTTGGACCTTTATTGCCTTTTGAGGCACATATTGAATATCAAATTGCAGCAAAATAACTATCCACCTTCCCAAATGTCCCCTAAGCATTGGACGACTAAGGATGAATTTTAGCGGGTTATTGTGAAATACCAATTGGACCACACGATGTTTCAGGCAGTTTCTCATCTTTTTAACTGCAATGATTAATTCTAGGTAGATCTTCTCAATATTTGAATATCGGGTTTCTTCTTCAAGCATAGTCCGACTGAGATAGTAGAGGTTGTTTTTATTCCCAGCATCATTCTTCTGAGAAAGAAAGGCACCCAATGATCGCTCTAGAGCTATCACAAAGAGGATAAGTGGTCTTCCTTCAAGAGGTGGCATTAACACCAGTAGACTCAAGAGATAATTCTTTAGAATATCGAATGATTTTTGAAATTCTTTAGTCCACTAGTAAGTGACTCCCTTATTCATCAATTTTGTGAAGAGTAATCTTTTCCCTACAAAATTTGCGATGAGACGCTGAATATAGGATAAGTTTACATGAAGTCCCCTCAATTATTTGAGATTTCTAGGAGGTGACATACTAAGTATTGACATTCTCTTCTTAGGATCGACTTCGATACCATGATGGCGTACAACAAAGCCGAGAAAGTTTCCTGAGGTTACCCCAAAAGAAAATTTTAAGGGGTTCATCTTCAAATTATGTTGTCGAAGTATGTGGAATATGACTTCCAAATCAGCCAAGGTATTAAAACATTATCTAGATTTGAATACCAAATCATCCACATTACATTCAATTAACTTCCCTAAAAAGGGTTTCAAGATACGATGCATGGAATGCTAATATGTTGCGCCTGCATTCTTTAGGCCAAAGGGCATTACCCGATATCAAAACACACCCTGAGGGGATCTGAAGGCTGTATATTCCTCATCTTCTACATCCTTTCGGATTTTATTATATTTGGAATATCCATCCATGAAGGATAATGCTTCATAGCTAGCTGTTGCATCAATTAATAGTTCTATAATCAGAACTGGAAAATCATCCTTAGGAAAATGTCGATTAAGATCCCTAACATCAATGTAAACTCTAATTTTCCAATTATTCATTTTCACTGGGACAATATTAGCCAACCACTTGGGATATTGAACTTATTTGACAATGTTTTCTTTGATAAGCATATCCACTTCAGCCTCAATTTTGGAAGCATAGGTTGGGTGTGTTCTTCTAGTAGCTTGTTTGAATCCTCGCTGTTCTTCTGGAAAACCCAAAAGATGAGTGGAAACATCAAGATCAAGCCCTGGCATCTCTGTATAGTTCCAAGAAAATTTATGTCAATTTTTTTAAAAAGGAAATATACATCTCTTTCTCTTCAATAGTCATAGCAGAACTAATTAAAGTGGGGTGTGGATCTTCTTTTGTACCCTGATTTATTTCTCTGAGTTCATCCAAAACAGTAGAGATACCCTCTTCAAATGCTGGAGGAGCATCCCTGTGATCTTCCTCTTCTTCTTCAACTTGTTTTATTTCATCTGTTTCTACTTGCAAAGTAGATGATGAAGCTGAATTTTCATGACTAGAAGAGACGTTAAAATTTTCACATCATGAAGAAGAAGATTCCATTTTCGACCCGATGGACGATGAAGGGTCTTCTTTGGGTAATAAAGAGGAGATGATGGATTGAGAATCTACATCATCGTTCACCTATAACATTTCTATAACTTCTTCTAGCCATGTCGGTGATGTATAGACTTTCTGGATTTCAGCTGATTAAATGAAGACATCTCCATTTGTGCTTTCATCATTTTTTGGTGGATCACCACTTTCTCCCATACTGTATGGATTGATTGTCATGATTGACATTATGGAGGTTTCCATGAGATTATTTTGATTTGGGTATATCCTATCAATTTGACTGATAGGCAATACATAATCTGTACTCACATGTGCTAATGGGTCTACTGGAATCTTTTCAAACCATATGGAGCATTATCTTTGATAATCTCTTTTTTTGGGGATTTCTCATTTCCCTTCATTTAATAAAATTCCACCTCAATCTATTGAGATTCACATTTCTTGAATGGGGCCTTATCACCACAAAATTTCCCAACTTGACCAACAAAACAATATATGAGACATTGATGGTATGATGAAGGGATAACCGCATGTTGATGTAGCCAGGTTCTTCCAAGCAAGATGTTGAAGGTGGAGTCTTTATCAACAACCATGAAATATAAATTGGATACAAGATATCCAAACTGAGTTTTGAGTGTCATCTCGCCCAGTGGTTCTTGTTCATTTTTATCATATTCTTGCAACATCATAGTTGAAGGAGATAACCCACATTCAGTGAGGCCCAATCGACGAAGTGTACGAATGGGCGTGAGGTTGAATCCAGAACCCTTATCCATGAAAGCTCTTCGGATGTCTACACCATTTACATTGCTAGATATGTACAAAGGTCTAATATTTCCATGCACGACATCATATTCATCTTCATCAGTAAAAGATATTACTACATAGCATTCTGTAGAATTATTCTCTACATGGTAGACTTCTTCTGCAGTAATTTCAGTCTCAAACTCACGAGTACTTGACAAAGCCTTGATGAGTGCCGCATGAAGATCCTTTGATAAATTAAAACCATCCATAATTGATAACATGGCCGGCATTTGGGCCAAGTGTTTCAATACATCATAATTTTGATCCAATGGTATGTGTTTCCCAACAGGAACATGTGGTTTTGCTGGTGCCTTGGAAATTGATGCTTTGGATGCTGATGAATCATGTACCTGTATAAGAGTCATTAATACTCTTGGATTGGAAGATTAGACTTATTAGGTCCATTTAAATACTGAGAGGAAGAGGATGGAACCATCAACCGATCTTCCAGAATATTTTTTCTAGGACTGAGACTGCCTTGAGTGGAATAACATGGTTGTTCTTGTTGAGCTCGTTGAAGGGATCTACCAAGAGTTTCTTCTGCATACAGAGTTTAGGTAGGGGTAGAATTGGATTAGTGGCCTCTGAAAGATCCATGTCTTCCCCTGTATCTTGAGCCTCTGAAACTTCTTCTGATTCCTCTGTTTGATACAGGGAACTCGGGCTCATAAAAATCAAAACTGTGACTGGCATATGGATCTGTTAATTGAATCATATTAATAGAACCGAAGATCAACACTTCATCCGATGAAGACTCTGCATGATTAGCCTATTTAGGTTGTTCCATTTGGTGGGGCGGTGCCCGTGGATTTGAAGTAGATGGCATGAAATCTTACAGATTCAAAGACAACTTAGGTTTTGACACATACTCATCTTCTTCTTATTTTTCTTCTTTATTTGAATTATTCCTTTTCATTGAGGATTTTCTCTCTGATGAAGAGGATTTTTCTGCGGCATTCATGGATGAAGGCACAATTGGATTCTTCAATTGTGTTTGAAAAAAAGAATGAGTTAGGTTGATCATCATTCTGACCATCCAATCATCATATTTTTGTGCATTTTTTTTCTTAACTTCTTGCCACTCTCCTTCCTCATCTAGAACTGTAGCAGTAACACATGCTAGAAGATCTGAAGAACCTTTCAATTTGAATTGTCCCAAAACGACCATTTTTTGCAGGAGGTCCTTGAAAACAAAACACTCCTAAATGAGATTCCCCAAAATTTGATGAAACGAGGCAATAGTTGAGACGGTCTTCAACTCCTTCCTTGTTTGGACGTTTGGCCCTTGGAAATTGAACCAAATTATTCTCCAGAGCCAAAATGAAATAACCAAGAACTTGTTCTTTTTAGAAAGAGTAAATGTTGCTTTTCAAATAGTCAAATTGTTTTCGTCTTTGATATCTTTGATCATATTGACGAAACGGCATCTATTGTTGGAACTCATTAGGTGGAGCCCTTCGAGAAGATGAAGGCTTTGAAGTAGAAGTAGGTACATGGGCTTGTTTAAGCATAACTATAGCAGTCTCTTCTTTACCCATTATCCTTCCTGGAGTTGATGGAATTACAAGAGCTTTAACCTTAGTCTTCATAATAGAATATTCAATATGTTGAGGAATTGAAGTAAGGTCTCGAAACCCTCATGTGTATTTCACAGGGATCAGCTGTGTGCGCAACTCATCATGTAAATTCGCCACACAGATTGGCAAAAATTCCTCTTGAGGGAGTGTTAATCTTAGGGAATATGTTATTCCCTTACAGTGAGAAATGAAATTTGAGACCCTTTAATTCTCCCTTTGAATACAGTTTGTGAGATCAAAAACTGTTGTCTATGGCAACGTTGAGCTGAATTGAAAAATAAATTGTTTACAAAGATCCTCCCATCCAGTAATTGACTGGGATTACAAGCTTGTGTACCAAACAAAAGTAGGTCCTTGTAATGATGGTAAAAACACCTGAGATTAGATTCTTCTTATTGATGAAGGGGTCCTATCATAGGATTTCAATGAGAAACAAATTGTTTTAAGTGTTTCTCTAGGTCTCCATGAACCATTATAGATTTGGAATGTGGTACTTGAAAAATTTGATGGGGGAGGAATTGCATCAACCCATTCAGGGTAAGCTCTCTTCTCTAGTTGAACTTGAGTAGGATTTCCATTTATAGCTTCAAATCGATCTATTAATGACTCAAAAGATGTTATTAACTTTTGAGTAACATCTGGTTGAGCTTGGACCTGAACAGGTGCAATGACTGGAGCAGGTACATCTGTGGCAGCTGGTACTGCATCAAATGGCAGCACTGTCGATTGTTGTTGGACTTGACCCATAGGATTAGACCTGTGAGGGTGTGCTGATAATGTAGGATATTCTTAATCCATCTCAGTAGCTACATCAAATTATTTTGACTGACTGACTCCAGCATTCTTAGAAAGAAGACTACCCTGAAGTATTTATGCATTCATCCTCCTCAATTCCTTCATTTATTCCTCTTGTTGTGCAAATCTTTTCTCTAGTGAGAGTGATTAGCCTTCTCAAGAGGAAGGTTATGTAACCTGATTCATTCATTTCCACTTGTTGGATCCCTTTCGGAGATGGGGATGTGGGTTACTTTAAGGATTATCTAGGTTTTGGGTAATACTTTGATTTCGTGTACTCACACCTTCTTCATTTGTGTCTGTGTGTACAACTTCTTGAGCAGGAAACTCTTCATCTGATCCCTCCGAGTGAGCCGCATATGGTGGATAAGTAACTACGGAATTGATGACATTGATTGATGCATAATGCATTGCATCCCTTGTATCATCAATTCTGTGATATTGTCTTCTTCCATGTCCTTGATGAGACATTTCCTTTTGTTGATTCTATCCCTCAGGAACATATTGACGAACCATAATTTGGATGGAATCTCCTAATTATTTAGTTCTTCGTACCTCTAGAGGCTTCCCCAATCGAGAGACACTTACTTTCTATGAGGGAGGGGATGAGGATTTGAAAAATTATCTAGTCTAGTGGAATGGGGATGTTCCTGCTATCTTTGCTCAACACCTCGAATCATATTTCTTGATTTTGAGGGTTGGGTTAAAAGAGTCCATAGTATGGAAAGCTGAGGTGTTTCATGACATGATATATCTGAGAGTTTCTTGAAATATCTCCAGATCAGGCGGACCATAGTCTGGGAATTATTTGGATGCATCAAACTACATCCACTTCTATCAACCGGCTCAAAAGATCATAGGAAGATTTCTGACACTTCTGTCACTTGGTGATGTGCTTGCTCCAAATGAGAGGCATGTTCAGTATTCATGTTTTCTTGATGCAAGAGTAATTCAACAACTTGTTCTCTATATTCTTGATTTTGAGAACAACTAGTTAAGGTCCATTCTTGGGAAATCTTTTTATTACTAACCAAACCCATTTATTATGGTCGGCCATGGGAAATAGCTTTGCATGAGACCATTTTCAGTGGGCTTTGTTGACTGGAGAGTACATTGAAATGTATCACTCCATGGAAACCCTATCCCCTGATATGAATACCAGATGGTTCATTGGCAATTAACTGGCGCAATCTTCTTAGTGCGCCAAGGCATGAATGCTGAAGGGCTCTCTGCTATTTTTCATCCTTCAGATATCGAGAAACTGAGAGAGATTCCAAGTCAATTTGGCTTTGTAACCCTTCTATTATCATGATATGATTTTCATATTCATCATAAGATAATATTATTTTTTTCAACTGAGAATGAGTTTTCCATATGTTGAGACGAATATCATGAATTCCATCTTCTGTCAACATCTCTGGAATATCATACTGAGAGTTGGCCAAAAGCCAAAACATGACGGGTACTTCGCCTTTTTCTAGTTGTTTTCTCAAATTCTGTACTTCCTATTTATCATTCAAAGAATATTCTTCTACCTGATTAGACTAGAGCTGGTTCTTCCTTGTTGGTTCATCAAATTCAGCAAGATTGGTAGAGAAATCACTGATTAAACTAGAAGATTCATGACATAGGGGTGGTTCAGATAATGAATTACACCCTGGGCTATCTTCTAGTCGAGAAAGTATTTCACCTGCTAATTATAAAGCATCAGACATGACTGGATTCACATTATCATGTGCCTCAAGATAAGAGGGATTTCTCATCACTACATTGTCTGTTGGAGAATTCTCCAAGAAATGTGAATCACTACTATAGAGGGGATTTTCACGACAAAATTCATCATCAAGGGGAGGACTACCATGTTGGGCTGTAGAAAAAGATGAAACATCTTACTCCATGGTCTTCTGACCACATAGAGGGTTCCTATGGCTCCCCTCTGAAGATAAAACTTCGAGATCGAACGAATTGTCATGAACCAAGCCTTCATGAATAAGTATTTGATGTAGACCTTCAGAATTAATGTTCCCACTATTGGGTATTGAGAGAGAATAATCATGAGTTGCAACAGATAGTTGTCTGAGTGCATCAAGAACTCCAGCACTGAGTAAGACAATGTTATAGATTGACCATTTATTTCTTGACTGTGCTTGGTGTGTCTTCTTCATAGATGCCTTATTACTCAATTTGGAAGGTGTATGTGCCTGCTCAGGAGAAATGATCAGGTTAGGCTGATTATCTCTGCTCAAACTAGGTGTATGTTCCTGACTAGTTTGTCTGAATGATATGGGAGAGTACGCCCCACAACCCTATTGGACTGGAACAAATGTGTGTGTCTGTTCCGGAGTGAATTTTTGATGTATCACTCCACCGGTAGGGATAGATTTATGTGTCCTTCCTAGATATGTTGCTGAAGTTGTTATAATATCATGGCAGGCATCCAGGATATGAGCAGTGATTTTCTTCTGCTCTTTCATCATTTATAGAATAGGCTTGGTGACCTCAGTTGCTGGAACGGGGATATATGTCCATTCCGTTCTTGGAGTAGGTGTGTGTTCCTACTCCTATCCTCCTTTTCATGTCAAGGAATCCTGACAGTACTCAAGTGTTGGGGTAGAGAGTTGAGTCTGCCTCCTGTTTGTCGCCGGAGCGTTCCGACTGACTTCTACGAATGCAACCAAATGAGAATTTTTGTAGGCATGATCAATACTAGTAGGTGTATGTGCCTGGTGATTGAACTCCGTCGAACATGGTTGACAATCTTCCTTCAACACTGACAGATGAGGCTGCTGGCAGGATTGATGAGTGTAAGCAGGTGTATCTACCTGTTTACCAATTGTCAACAAATTGGGTTGGCGGACTCCATCACATGTAGTCAAACGAGCCTGCTAACTATCTGATGATTTATAAATAGGTGTATGTTCCTGTCTGTAGTACTCCACCAGAATTTCCTGGCGGGATTGGCATGATGCTGCCAGAAGAGTCTGCTGGACATCGGAATTAAAACGGACATGTGTGTGTGCCCTTTCGTTGCTTGCCACCATGTTAGGTAGGTGGACTTCTCTAGAAACTACAAAGATAAGAACCTGATCATTGTTAACTGGTTTTCGCCTCTTGTGGTTCATCTTTCCTTCTCGGGTTCGAGGAACCTGAGCCGAACACCTGGATACGACACCCTCATCAGGTTGAGGGCACACTGTCGCACGAGTCTGGTGGCGATAGTTGATGGGAGCCCTTCGGAAGGACTCATGTATCCTTGAAATAAGTCCCTCAGAGACCTGATCATTCACCTACCTAGAATATGGGAGTGAAATGTGATTGCGTTCTGGGGATATCGACCCTAAACGGTTGGAGACGGTGGTTGGCACCACCTGCTCTATGATAACTGGTCATCGTTGTTCGGAATACCAGGTTGAATTATTCACTTGGAGGGCTTTTCGAGCAGCCTCCAAAGTTGGAATGGTACCGTGTTGATGGTACTCCATAACCAGTGCATTTGATACCCAGCATTGAAGATGCTGAGTAGGTGATATCATCCTTAGAGTGGACGACGATCCAGTAGGAGCAACAGTAGATGCATTCACAGTAGAGTCATTCACAATCGTGGACTTAAGAAAATCCATTCTTGTAGTGCAAAATATCTTGGGAAAAAGTGCATGTTTGATATAAAAAACATAATCAAGATAATTTTGGCTTCTACATCTTTTAGATGAGAAAATATGTTATTGATTGATTTGTTGGCCCTCTCATTGAGTTTAAATAGGGACCTAAAAAATAGGTAAAAAATCACTTTAACTTGGTTAGGGATTCACGTTGGGTTCAAAAATTTTTTTCCCTCTGGATTTGTGAATGACCTCATTGATTAAAGGTTCAAATATTTCAATCGGTTTCTAACGAGTTTGTTCATAGAACCAGAAACACCCAATGACTCCATATCCATTTGGACCTACTTTCTAAAGGTAGAAGCTCATTAGTTGTGGACTAGTGAGGCTTAGGAATTTTCATTGGTCGAGAGGATGGGAGTCAGACTCATCACACTTTTTTTAGGGGAATTATGTTCTACTAAGGGACTCTCTTTATAAATTTAAATTATGACTATGAATCCTTATTACATTACCAAGTATAAAATAATATTTCCTTTAGATATGACAATCATTGATTAAATATGTTGGAAATTTAGAGAATATTTTATTTGTATTCGATGTTCTTCATCGATATATAATCATCTTTATTTGATAAAGATTCTTCGTCAATGGTATCCTTCAATACATAAAAGTCTCTTGGCCATTATGATGACCATACTAGTTATAACGCCACTCAGTGGGGCACATGATGTTTATTGTCATTCAAAAGGACATAGATTATTTCAGAGTTGTGATCTTACCCGCATATGGATGACATATGTATCCTTTGTTTAGAAAAGGAATCAGAATCCACGTAGTTTGAGTAAGGGAGTTTGATGTTTAGGATTGATCGCTCAAAGAAAGATGTCATAATTACTTTTACACTCTAAGCTCACGTGAGTCATTCTCGGTATGAGAAACAAGAGGTATTGGTAAAACCAGAAAATTGGGCCATGAAAGAGGTGATCATAACAAATGAATAGGGTCTTATGTATGTGTGACTTCATAAATAGATAGAGATTAAGATTTAATTCACGGAATAAATCTAGGAACAGGGTCCATAAAGGTATATTTTCTTTATGGAGATTTGGATACTCTAATCTTGGGGCTTGCTCCTAAGGAAGTTGCCCAAGTTAGGAGAGGACTAATGATTGGGATTTACTCCTGAGAAGGAAGCCCAGATAAAAAGTAAATTAAGACTGGTTTAGAGAAATTAAGAATAGGGCTTACTCATGAGAAGGAGAACCAGTTTAAGGGATTTGAAAAATTAAGGGACTTAGGGCTTACTCCTAAAGAGTATGACCATACTTTAGACTTTGGATTACTCTTGAAATGGAATCCTAAGTAAAGAGAATTATGGTTGGGGCTTACTCCTATATAGGATGCCTATATTCTTGGGAACATTGTGACTGGGTCTTACTCCTGAAAAGGAATCCTTGGATAAGGGAATTATTACTGGGGCTTACTCCTAAGGAGGATTCCCATATTAGGGGACTTAGAGATTACTCTTGAAAAGTAGGCCCAAATTAATGAGGAATTGGGGCTTACTCCTATGGAGGATTCCCAAATCAATGAAAATTTGGATTGGGGCTTACTCCAAAAAAGGAGGCCCTGGTTAAGGACTATTTCATCTTAAAGGATGAGGTTGAATGAATAAACTCTCTAAATTTAGGGATGTAAATATGTGTAAATCACTAGGTTTTGAGAGATATTCCACAGAATTCCTTTCAGATAAGGAACCCAACAAGGAAATCATGTCATAAATGGATTTGGAGAGTTTTTTGAAGGCTTAACCATGAAGAGGAGAGGTGGATAGGTGTAAGAGGGGTTAAATGGGCAAGAAGGGCACCCAAAAAGAGAGGGGCGCACAAGTCCTGTGTGGGCACACAAGTACTGCGTGGGAGCGCAAGTCCTAGTTGCGCAGGTGTACCTGCGTGACGCATGGGTACTTGGGAGACGGTAAATCCTTAGGGTAGAACTTGGGTGAGGCTTGGCTCAAGCCTCTAATACTACCCCTAGAGACTTCCATAAGAGAGGAACGCAAGTTATGTGGAAGGGTTAAGGCAGTGCACAAGTGTGGCCATTTCCCTTCATGGATGGCCACCAAGGCACACAAGTGTTGATGAGTTTCAACACATAGGCCTTCCTCCCCCTCTTTATATATTCCGTTATAGGTAAGAAATTACCATATATGTGTTCGGAAGCCTTGAAAAGAGACTGGGGCGCCGAGAGCTCGAATCTGAGGTTTTGGAATTTTTATGAACTTGAAATGGTGGTCCCACAGGGTTATTTATAGGCTACTGAAGACCCCGAGTGAGAATCAAAGAGGGAGCGCAAGTCACCTGCATGACCACTAAGTGGTGCGCAAGTATACTTGCGCGACCTTGATAAAACTTGCGCGACCCAAGTGGGAAGAAATCCTTTTCCAAGCCTTTGACAATTTTTGATGTTTTTTCAAAGGATGAATCACTTTGGGGAAAGGTACTCCCCTTTTTCAGTCGTTAATAATATGTGATGAAAAAGAGCATCAACATCAAGCCACAAACCATTTTTCAAGAATTTTTAAACATCATATCCCACAACTCTTGGCTCTATCCTTCATCACCAAGATATTCTTCCATAGTCTCTTTGGTTTCCACTAGATGTTGTTGAAGTCCATCCTCAGGAGAATAATCTTGCGACCAAGCACGATCCCTTCCCGCTCAGCCTTCATGGATTTTTTCCAACTACTATCGCAACCACAGTTTTTGTGGCATGGAGGAAACAACGATCCTTGATCAACCAAGAAGAGATTCTTCTTTCATCTCTCTTTTCTATGCATCATGCTGGGTGCGTAAGATGACATTCCCTTCGGATGTAGATGAAACCAAATTTAACAAAGATAATAAATAAACCATTAAAGAATTAAGGGTGGGGATATTAATTTCATTTCATTGTTATAACTTTTTTGTTATGTTGTGATTTGTATGGGATTTTGTCCATATAAAATAGTGGTCGTTGGTGGTCCCTCCATACGAAGTAATGATCCTCTATTTTTCTGGTTAATCCTATCATTAAATGTCTATAAAATGAAAATTGGATAATCACGCTAACATGGTTGATTAAATGGATTCCCAATGCACAAAAATACATGTGTGATCACCACGTTTCACTAAACGTAATGATGGAACTTAATTAATGGTTAGGATAAAATTTGAAAAACATCTTTTCTCTGTTCTAGTGATATGTGTGTGGGCTGTACTTGATGTCGTGTTGGGGAGACATGGATGGGAATGGAACCTTTGGTTAATGTGTTGTTGGATGTGAATTGGGGACTGTGTGGGGCCATTTGTTGGGGCATGGATTGGTTCTAGTACATTAATGGATCTCACTGATCCATTTTGTAGTTGTGACTCTACAATAGAACTTGGTGTGAATGCTTATAATCAAGCTTTAAAATTTTGTTCCCGCTATTTTTTTGGATTTCTTTAAGCCTGATTAGTTTAATGGTAGTGATAAATTATATTAAATGAAAATCAATTGAAAATATAAAATTAGAGCTAGTACTATGGGGTAACTTATTTCCAGGAATGTGTTCTACTCTAGTTATGGTTCTTGTTAATTTGTTCATATAAGGGTAGAAACAAGTGTGGTTTTGAAGGGGCTGGTTGTCTTCTTCAGAACCATTAGGTTTGGAAGAGTGATTTATTAACTATATGTATAAATTCTAGTTCTTATCTTCTCACACGTACCCCACCAATGCTGAAAACTTCATTGAGAACACCCCCAATTCATGGGGGATGTTGTTTCTAACAACATTCCTATGAGTGTATTTTTATTAGCTATTTTTTTCTCCCTCTCCTAGGTAGTCCAAGATTCTTCAAGTAGGCTATTATTGCCTATGGATTATTATGTCCCAAGACTCTTTGAGTTGTGTGGTGTTGTGGTGGTTGGCCAAGGTGTTTGAGGTCAAGTTGTTTTTTTATGTTTCATAGGGATTACTCTCTTGTGACTTTGGGCATGGAAGTAGTAATTCTTTCCCTGATGTCTTTGGGTGTGGTGAGGGTTGTTCTGTTCCAGGTGTCTGTGGGCGTGGTTTTGTGTGGTTTTGGTGGGCCAGGTGTTTGTGGGTGGGATAAGTGTACAGTTGGGATGATATATATGTTTGTTGGGGGAAGTGAGACAACATTGGAAACAATTGTGGAGGTCTTATGCATAGTACGTCCTAAATAATCATCATGAAAGTAGTGTAGGGTTCCCAAATATATATGTGATATTACTATATCATTAAATGATTTTCATTATTTGTGGAGTGTTCCTTGTGATGCTGGGTTGAATGTTTCCGTTCTAGGTGTTTTGTTATCTTTATTTTCTCATTGGGAATTAGATTGTGTCACCACTTGTGCACGAGAGCTCTTGGTCTACCCTATTGAGTATACCTGTATACTCACCTTACATATTATAAATTTTTTTTCAGATAAAATGGAGCAGGTTGGAGATCAGGCTAGATAATACTAGCATGGGGTTACAGGAGTTGTTCATGCTTCATGGTTGATGAGGTTTTTCAATTTTTTTAGTAATTTACTATATGGTTTTATTGTATTTTTTATCACTTTACTTTGAACTTTCATGTGGGAATCATTTTTTGGATTTCCTCTTAAATTTAGTATAGGTGTTTTATGGGTTTTACCATCTAATCTCTAGATATATTTCTAGAAAAATTGTAATTCCTTCCGTATTAGGTGTGATTTTATACCCTTGGTTCTAGTCACCACTTTGGGGCCTACTAAAGGTGGGACATAGGGGTTATTATCTCTACATTAACATGATTAAGGAAGGGTCTGGCAGTTCATTGTCTCATCCATAATATTTTTGAATATGGTTCATTGTAGTGCACATGAATGGCCCATGAAAAAAGAAAACATCCCCCAACAATGTGAAAGGGAGTAAGGCCGAGATTATGTGGTCACAACGGCAGAGATTGAAGTTCCTAACAATGTGGTAGAAGGCGCATTAATCATTTCTTCAAACATATCCAATGATTTATTTGATTCTGGATCGTCACATTCATTATATCATCTGAATTCTCAAATAATATTATACATGTTAAATTTTATTTAATAAAGGGTTTGTCAGTTAAACTCATAGGTTATATATCATTTCAACAAAGATGTGCTGAAGAGTCCCCCCATTAGACAAAAACATGCTTTAGATTCTATCCTTATCATCAAACCCGTTATTGACAGTGATGTAATCCATAGTATGAGTTGGATTTCACATTATGATGAGAAAATCTATTGCAATAAGGGGGATGTACCAATTTTTGAGAACAATGTTGAATCCCTTAACATAGAGCAGAAAAATCGCCAGCTCATTCTTTTCAAGATCCACCACCAATATCTCTAATGAATTCAATTATTATGGTGGAAGGGTATTAAATATATATGGGTGAGGAAAGGAACGTTCAAATAGATGGAATACTAATTTTTCAAGAATATATATATCTGTTTCTTGAGGATTTATCTAGACATCCTCTAGAGCGAGAAATTGTCCTTTCAATTGACTTAATTTCTGGTTCATGGCCAATATCAAAGAATCCTTATATAATGGACACCGTGGAATTAGTATATTTGATGAAAAAATAGTCGAAATTGATAGATAAAATATTTATTCTCTCTAGTGTCTCTCTATGAGGATCCGATGCTATTTTTGTTAGGAAGAAAGATGGATCTATGAAGTTGTCCACTATGTATAGGGATATCAATGCTATTACAGTAATTGAAAAGTATCCCCTACCTCACATTGATGTTTTATTTGATCAAAATCATAGAGCCCAATTTTTTTCAAAGATTTCCCTTTAATTTGGATATCATTAGTTACTTGTGATGTAGGGGGACATTCCAAAAACAGTGTTACAAACCATGTTTATGAATTAAAAGTTTATAGTAATGCCTTTTGTACTGACTAATGCACCCTCGGTTTTCATGGATCTAATGGAAAGATGTTTCGAGGAATATATCGATGACCTTGTGGTGGTATTTTTTGATGATATCATAGTATACTCCAAAATCAAGGAAGATCATGAAATTCACATGTGCACTATTCCATAGGCTTTTAGATGAAATGAATTATATGGGAAATTTAGCAATTGTGAATTTTAGATTTGATCAGTTTACTTTTTTGGACACATTGTCTCTATGGAAGATATATTTGTTGATCCTATAATAAAAATGGTTGTTCGAGAATTACCTACTCCAATGAACATAACTAAGGTACGTCAGTTTAGCATCCTATTATTAGCATTTCATTCATAACATATCCAATTCAGCCAACCCAATGGCCAAGAATAGGCACACATGGGTTATGCTCGTATGTTCAAAAGAATATGAGGACTGTTTCATAGAATTGAACTGGAGATATGTGAATTCTCATATCCAAACACTACCATAGAGGAATGATGGGTTTTTTATCAATAGTGATGCATCAATTAAAGTACATGGTATTGTTGTTATGAAGAATGATAGAGTTATTTCCAATGCATAAAGACAACTAAAAATTAATGACAAAACTATCCTATTGATGATCGTGAGTTATTTGTAGTGATATTTGCTATGAAAATATGGAGACACTATCTCTATGGTTAAATATGTTTGATATATATGAATCATAAGAGTCTAAAGTAGATCACCTCACATAAAGAACTCAACTTGTGGATATAACGATCGAACTAACTACTCAAGCATTATGATTGTTCCATACATTGCCTCCAAGGAAAAGAAAATAAGGTAGTTGATGCATTGATCAAGAAGGATCATGGAGTTTTAAACAAAACAAGGGTTGATAGAGATCCCATGTTCTTGGATCTAATAAATATTGAAATTAGAATTATAAAATATGGTGAAGCATCATTACCTTTTCTTTTGGATTCCTATCCATATTTATTAGAATGGATTAAAATATCTCAGCCTGATGATGAAAACTATCAAAAGAAAATCAATGATGTGAAATATGGGTAGTTGACTGACAACATATGTGAATATGGAATTATAAAATTTGGGAAGAGGATATGTTATCCCTATATACCTAATCTAAAAAGGGATTTATTGGATGATACCCATTTCTCTAAATATTCTATACTCCCTCGAATAACTAAAATGTATAGAGATTTGAAGGATCATAACTAGGGGACAACATAAAGAAGGAAATTACTTATTATATATCAAGATGTTTATTCATTAAACAAGTGAAGGCCAAACAGAAACATCATATAAGAGTCATTCAATATCTACCTATTGTTACAAATAAATAAGATGACATAAACATGGATCTTATCACTTGATTACCCAAAACTCCATGAATCAATGATTCAATGTGGGTAATCAAGGTTCTACATAAAAAATGTGCAAAATTACTCATTATAAGGGAGGATTTTTCATTGGAATGGACTGAACGACTCTATATCAATAATGATGAACATCATTCAATAGTGTCTAAACATGATCCTGATTTACATTGAAATTTTGAAAATGTATTTAGAAATCATTTGATATTGAGCTTCGTTTGAGTACTGCATATCATCCTCAAAATGATGGGCATTCAAAAAGGATTATCCAAACCTTATAAAAATTGTTGAGATCTTGTTCACATTACCTTCATGGTATGTGGGATCAATATTTACCTTTAGTGGAATTTTCGTTCAATATTATTTTCCATTCATGTATTCAATTGGAACCATATGACGAATTGTATTGAATGAGATGTCGCACGTCAACTTGTTGGGTTGTTGTTAGAGAAAGTAATTAGTGGGGACAGAGCATGTAGAGGAAAAAATCGCAATGTTAAAGACTATTAAAACACACATCAAAGAACATCAAATATGGAAAAAGATATATGCCGATAATTGAAGTATGGTTTTGTAATTCCAAGTGGGAGATAACGTTTTCCTGATGGTATCTCTGAATAATGGTGTAATAGGATTTGGGAATAAAGGGTTACTGAGACATAGGTACGTTGGACCTTTTGTAATCCTAGAGATAATTGGCGTTGTTTCATATCATTGTTTGTGCCACCTAAAATGTCACATGTACACAATGTGTTCCAAGTATCATTATTTAGAAAGTACATTCAAGACACACCACATTTCCTCTGTTTTGATGATTTAGAATTGGCACATTAATTTTCTTTCTATAAAGTGCATATCTATATTCAATACACTAATGAAGTTGTGTTTTGGGATTGTAATAATCATCAGGTATATATTCATTGGAAAAAACATAAAATTGAAGAGTTAACATGGGATCCTAAGAAGATTATGATTAAGAAATACACAAATATTTTTGTGAGGTAAAATTCTGGTAATTTTGAGGATGAAATTTTTGTGAGGGGATAAGGTATCATCCAATGATTTTGAAAATAAATTTAATATTAAATGCACGAAACACTATGTCTCTAAATACCACTTTATTATAACATATGCAGTAAACATAATTTTTTTATCTCTATTATCAATATTTTGAAAAACTGACATACACAGTTGTGTTCATTAAGATATTTAGAGTCTGATAGAATCAAAATAGTTTTTTATAAATAGTAACATACTCTTATGAATAGTAACATACCCTTATAGATAATTAAATACCTTTATAAATATTAATGAATAGTAAATCAGACAAATAAATAGAAACTTCACCAATGAATGTATAAATACAATTTAGACATCTTATAAGTGAAGAAACGATCATAGTATACGTATTGTTATTTTTGTATGTCATAAATTTTTTAATTAAATTTTTTGAATAATTTAATAATCTAAAATTGAAATTTATTTTTATAAAATAAAATAATAAATTTTTATTTTATCGTCTTATGGTTATAATATAATTTTATTCAACCCCCATTAATTTTTTAAGGTGTTATAAAATGAGTTTTGGTTTTAATATTGTTTTTTTCAAATAAATTATGATTATAATAAGAAATTAATTAAAAATATTTTTAAAAAATGGATATATTTTTTGAAATATACACATAGATAAATGGATGGGTTGATGTTTTGGGATTTTTCTAAAATACATAAATTTTGGTTGAATGGTAAAATATTATAATTATTGATAAATGAAAAATATATGATTTATTGGGACATAAGTTATGTAAGGATAATGTAAGACCAATGTTTTCTAAATGACATGAACATATTATTATAAATGGTCAAAATAATAAATTCTATAGGTTTTAATTGGAAAAATAATAAAATAATGATCAGAATAATGGGAAAACCCTCCTCTCCTCCACTATAAACCCCCCTCCCCCCACTAACTCTTCTTTTCACTCCTGTCAAGCCTTGTTCCAGGTCTAAACTCTACTCAAATATCCTTCCAAGCTCCTACCCCACTTCCACCATCCTTTGGTCCCTTAAAAAGGCCAAGAACACTTCTATAAAGAGGATCTTAATGAATTTTACTTAATGAGGAAAATTTCTCTTTTCATTTCTTTTATTTCATGTTCATTTATTTTCTTTTTTATTTACTGACCACTATTCAAACAAATGTTTTGATGACATTAGTACCTTACATGTACTTCAATTTTGTTCTAATAAAGGAATAATATTCATCATTTCTCCACTCTCGTTATGTTACACTAGAAATGAAAATACCATCTGAGATATGTTAATTTATCACATTCAAGGATGACGGGTTTTCAATTTTTATTATCGTGTTCAATTTTGGTCATGAAACCATATATATGGTTGAAATAGAATATAATATATGTATTATAACTTATTTATGGACCATTAATTATTTTCTATACAAGATATTAATTTATAAATCAAAATGAGTTCATTGTGATCATGAACAACCAATCAACCCAAACAATTGTAATTAATGATTTATATAAGGAGTCATTATAGCATCCCACATTTTTATCATGTAAACTTTCATTACATTATACAAAACCGAGGATCTTTAAGGTTTACTGTCTTGGAAACCAGGAACTCAAAACATGAAAACATAAAACATTCTTCTTAAACATTTGAAAGGATTCTCCTTAGGTTCATCCTAGGTTCATTACTGCTTCTCATAACCTGGGGACATACATCAAAAGAAAGGGTGAGTAGGAGGCCCAGTAAGGGAAATAAGGAAATATTTAACTTGTGAACTTGAGATACATCAATAAAGTCATGAAAAAGAACTTTAAGGCATGAGAAAGAAATAATGAGGCATATTATAATAAAAATAAAAATTTTCATAACTTGAAGATGTGGCTACAACATTTTACAAAGTTAATAATTACCATTTCACCAAGGTCCATCCCCAAGGAATCAATAAAAATTACCAAGGTTATTCACCAAGGTATCAGTCTAAATGGTCATCTCTAGAGATTAAGTATTTACCCAATGCATCGGATTGCTATTAAGGAACACCATTAAATTTTCCTTTATTATCATGTGAGCCACATATATCATCATCAATAATTTCATAAACAACAGATATAGAATAAATGAAATGGGTTTCATTTCATAATCATAACATTTTAAAAACTGCTTTAAAGACATGATCTTAATGTCTCTTTAAACCCACGGAAAGGGAAAGTGGGTCTCATGAATGTAAATCCCAGAATTTAATATAGAACATTTTGGTATATATGTGAATACCCTTTTAGAAGAATGATCTTTGAGTATTCACTTAATAAAATAAATGAATTTGAGAATAAGGGAGACACGTTTTGAGACAGAAATTCTGCAGCATAACGACTATGTTTCGAGGCTTTAGAAAACATTTAAAAGAGAGGGGACATGGTTCAATCATTCATAAATGACCCATAAAATATTAGAGGGACATAATTTTAAGGATATATGAACATGGTAATGAAATTTTAAGGGAATACCATTTGAAATGAAAACATGTAAGGAAGATAAAAATTAGATTTCTCTTATGAAAATTCGGTAGACTAACGGCGTCACTTAAAATTCAACAAAAATGAATTAATGAGATCAAATAGGGTATCTCATAATATGAACATAAACTATCCGTATGGTAGATATAGAGATCATACCCCAACATAATTAAAGGGAATTTGAAAGGCTTGGCATGAAAGTAGAACTTTGAAAAATAAGAAAGGTGAAAGAATCCCTTAAAAATTTGGGAGCCTAACGACGTCACTTAAACTTCAACAAAAATGAATTGACGAGATCAAATAGGGTCTCTTATTATATGAATAGAAAATACCAGTTTGATAGATATAGAGATCATACCCCCAACATAATAAAAAGTAATTTTAAATACTTGACATGAATGTAGAACATGAAAATGAGAAGGGTGAAAGAACCACTTAAAATTTTGATAGCCTAACGGCGCCACTTAAAACATTAAAATACTAAATTGAAGAGATCAAATGGGGCTCTCATCATATGATCATAAAAGATAAGTATGAAAGATATAGAGATCATTCCCTAAAAAAATAAAAAGGAACTTGAATGACTTTACATTAAAATAGATCTTGAAAAATGAGAAGGGAGATATAAATAGTTACAAAAATTTCGGCAGCCTAACGGCACCTCTTAAACATTACTAAAACGAAATAATGAGAGTAAGAGGGGATATATCATTTAATGAAAATGAAAAGAGAAGTAAGAGGAATATAAAATAACATCCTCCAACATAGGAACATTGAGCATAAAGTAAATGACATAAAGATATTAATTGAAAAGAAAGAGAGAGGTCGGATCCCTTACCTTAAAATGTAACTCTTAAAACTCAACGGTTTGGACCTTGAGGGCTTGGGGGCACCTTGAGAGGACACCTTGGGAGGTAATGAGACCAGAGCATCGTTGTGGGAGAGTTGGGACTAAAGACACAAGGAGAAAAGGGTGGGTATTTGTAGGGAATGTGAGGGGACAAGGCTTTAATGGCCAAGGGACACCTCACAAGTGGTTTTCTCAAAACTGTGGGCTCTCCCACGGTATTTCCCATGGAGTTAGGCCAAATGGGGACCCCCATACAAAAATTCATCACCTTTGGTCGGCCAACCATTAAAATATGTCATGACATCATCATGACACAATTATGATGTCATTAAACATACCGAAACCCTAAAACTGTACTTTTACTATTCACTGAAAATTCAACTTTCTCAGAAAAATCCCAAAATTTCACCTTAACCAATTATCAATGCTCCGATTTCAAAAATGAACTCCATTTTATAAAAATATTTTTAATTTAATTTTGTAATTAATACACTATTCACTGAAAATTCATTTTTTTCATAAAAATCCCCAAAAATTACCTTACCATAATATCGATGCACTGAGTTCAAAAACGAAATTCATTTTATAAAAATAATTTTGTAATATTTTTAATTTAATTTTTAATTAAAAAACACTATTCACCCTAAAAAACTAATACTTGACTAATAATTTCTGAAATAGTTATTTACCTATTTTATTGAATCACATTACTTAATCAAGGTGCCTAGATTATATTAATACTTTCTTTTAGTGAGATTACTAATCCATTTGGTCACATTACTAATCCTAAACAGAAAATCACTATTCATCAAAAATCAAGTTGATCTTATCAGACTCTGAATTTCGTACTGAACATAATTGTAGAAGACCATTTTTTGAAAATCATTTCACATTTTTAATTATTTAAGGTTTACATAAACATTTTTAAAATATCCTTTTTCTAAAATTCATCAAAAATATGCATACTATATTTATCCGGTCATTTGAAAATTCATAAACTTCATTATAAGAAGAAATTAAAATTTTTATTTAAAAAAAAGGATTACGCAAGGCACTTACAGTCTCCTTACATAGCCCCTTATCACACCAGCATAGGGCCTAAGTGTAAGGTGTGCTAAGGTGGGAGAATCAGAGGGAGGCTCATCCAACATCGCATGAGTAGTAATTTCTATCAGTTTGAACTTCTCGCGGAGGCGATTCCATTCTAGCTTTACACGATGAAGTTCGACTTGGGTTTGGTCCAGAGAAAAGCCCAGTGGTGCTACCTCATTCCCAAGTTCTTTTATATGGGATTTGATTGGCCCGAGACTACAGGATGAGGCCATTGAATCTCCTTTCTATATTAATTAACCAAGGTCACTTGTATTTAGAGACAAAAGTCACAACATTCAGTTTTCAATGGTCATACTGACTAACAGTCATATAATAGTCAAAACCCAACAGTCACATTTTTATTATACTCATGTTATCAAATGAAACAGTTTGGTTGAGTATGAAAAATAAAATAACACACAAAATTAGGAAACAAGATTTATTCAAAATTTCTGGTCCTTACAATCTTCCCCCCTTACGAAATTGCATCCTCGTAATTTTTAAAATTGGGTTTTGAAATTTCATTGAAAGTCCCACATCGGAAAAAGTGTCAGTAACACTATTACTTTAAATGAATGAAAAGGAAGTATAAAGGTCACCCGAGTTAACCCATACTAGGATTTCATGTAGGAAAACATGGATATGGAAGAAAAAAAGGGTCATGTTCTGAGGGAGAGTGATAGAAAACATGATTAGGATAAAGTTAACAATATAAAAATCACAAACTTATAATGTGTGTAAACGGTCTTGGATTACCCAGTAGGAAACGTTAACAGAAAACATTTTTGTTTTATGTTCCTTTTCATAGTTTTGAGGAATTCATTTACTACATAGAATAAAAACATAAGGAAATAAACCTACCTTCCAGTAGAGTTTCATCCTTTAATAAGTTTCTACCAAAACAAATCTTTTCACCAAACGAAGAGCATTCAAAACTACTTGGTCTCATCAAATCAAAAGAATCATCTTATAGATAATAACATAATCCACCAAAGATTAACTATCTATTTCTTATATCTTTAAACATTATCCCAAAAACAGAAAGGGTAAGTTAAAACGACTCTTCCAAAAGAAAGAAACCTAGAGGAAGGGAAACTACTTTAAATCTTCAATGTTCCACGGTACTTCCCAAAGTTCATCATAGACCATTCCATTAATAACTGTTCTTAAAATTCCTAAAAAAAACCAAACTAAGATTGAAACCGAAATACAAGAAGTATTTTCTAACATAGTCTTCCAAAATAAACTTCATCGTTCATTTACAAACAACATCAACCACTCCTAATATCTTATAAAAAAATTAGCTAACCTAAAAAAATTTTCCCCAAGATAGGATAATAATTTCCATAAGTAACCTATATTACTATAAGTCCACCTTAAATTCATCGATTCTTCAAAATATAAGTCATTGTTTACTCCTCAAAGAAAATACCATAGTAATCTATTTACCTCGATCAAGTAGGTTCTCAAAATAGTGAACGTCTTCCAAAATAATAATCATCTTTTAATCCCCTAATCATCTCTATCATATTAATAAGGCAATCGTCACATTTCCTATCACATTTGTTGTTGGTACATGTTCTTCCATTTCCCGCCATTAACTAAGAAAAGAAAGTACAATTAGGGATTAAATACTTTTCCAATAAATATGAAAAGGAACTTAGAGAATATAAGGATAACTTTAAGAAGAAAATTATACCCTAACTTGTGATCCCCTAGGTTCCAAACTAGGTTACCCATGATCATAAATTCTTATGTGAATATTTATTTTATTTTATCTTTGTTCCTTTAATAATGGTTCATACTAAGCTTATGAATTTACCAAAGCATATCCCCCAGGAGTGTCGTAACAAAGAGTGCAGAAAGGCTCGTTGTCGTGTACCAGTTCCCATTCGAGTCTAGCTCAAAGCGCTGTTTTCAGGTTTTACCCCTATGTACATCTGTGCCAGATCCACCTCTACCTGCTCGTATCCAGACATGGATGTATTTTCTTGGCAACCCCTTACTCAATACTCAACAAAATACCACGAATATTTCCTATATTTAAACTTTTCTATAGGCTTCATCTCAATGTTTTTATATCCTAATTTATACAAATAACTAAACCATCCTTTGATACCAACTATAGCATCCTGCTTTTTTATCACATAAACATTCATTACATTATACAATACCGAGGATCTTTAAGGTTTAGTGTCTTGGAAACCAGGAACTCAAAACATGAAAACATAAAACATTCTTCTTATAAGCATTAAAGGCTTCTCCTTATGTTCATCCTTGGTTCATTACTGCATCTCATAACCTGGGGACATATATCAAAAGAAAGGGTGAGCAGAAGGCCCAGTAAGGGAAACAAGGGAAACATTTAACATGTGAACTTCAGATACATCAATAAAGTCATGAAAAAGAACTTTAAGGCATGAGAAAGAAATCATGAGGCATATCATAATAAAAATAACGTTTTCATAACTTGAATATGTGGCTACAACATTTTACAAAGACATTCATTTCCGTTTCACTAAGGTCCATCCCCAAGGTGTCAATAAAAATTACCAAGGTTATTCACCAAGGTATCAGTATAAATGGTCATCTCTAGAGATTAAGTCTTTACCCAATTCATTGGAGCGCTATCAGAGAGCACACTTAAATTTTTATTTTATTAACATGTGACCCACATATATCATCTTCAATCATTTCATAAATAATCCATATAGAAGAAAAGAAATGGGTTTCATTTCATAATCATAACGTTTTAAAAACTGCTTTAAAGACATGATCTTAAAGTCACTTTACTTCCATGGAAAGGGAAAGTGGGTCTCATGTATGTAAATACCAGAATTTAATATAGAACATTTTGGTATATATGTGAATAACCCTTTATAATAAAGATCTTTGAGTATTCACTTAATAAAATAAATGAATTTGAGAATAATAGAGAGATATTTTGAGACGGAAATTCTGCAGCATAACGTCTATGATTCGGGGATTTAGAAAACATTTAAAAGAGGGAGGACATGGGTCAAACATTAAGAAATTACCCATAAAACAGTAGAGGTACAGAATATGAAAGATATATGAACATGGTAATAAAATTTGAAGGGCATACCATTTGAAATTAAAACATGGAAGGAAGACAAAAATTAGATTTCTCTAATGAAAATTCAGCACCCTAACGGCGTCACTTAAACTTCAACAAAATTGAATTGATGAGATCAAATAGGTTCACTCATAATATGATCATAAAATATCATTATGATAGATATAGAGATCATACCCCAACATAATAAAAGGGAACTTGAAAGACTTTGCGTGAAAGTAGAACTTTGAAAAAGGAGAAAGGTGAAGGAACCCCTTAAAAATTTGGGATCCTAATGACGTCACTTAAACATCAACAAAAATGAATTGATGAGATAAAATAGGGTCTCTCATAATATGAACATAAATGATCAGTATTATAGATATATAGATCTTACTCCAACATAATAATAAGGAACTTGAAAGACTTGACATGAAAGTAGAACATGAAAATGAGAAGTGTGAATGAACCACTTAAAAATTCAGCAGCCTAACGACGCCACATAAAACATCAAAATACTGAATTGAAGAGATCAAATGGGGTATCTCATCATATGATCATAAAATATCAGTATGAAAGATATAGATATCATACCCCAACATAATAAAAATGAACTTGAAAGACTTTACATGAAAATAGATCTTGAAAAATGAGAAGGGAGAAAGAATTTGTTACAAAAATTTCGGCAGCCTAACAACGCCACTTAAACATTCATAAAACGAAATAATGATAGTAAAAGGGGATATATCATTATATGAACATGAAGAGGGCAGTAATAAGAATATAAAAGAACATCCTCCAACATATGAACATGGAGCCTAAAATAAATTACATAACAATATTACTTGAAAAGAAAGAGAGAGGTCGGATCCCTTACCATAAAATGTAACTCTTAAAACTCAAAGGTTGGGACCTTGAGGGCTTGGGGGCACCTTGAGAGGACTTGTTGAGAGGCAATGAGTCAAGATCTTCATTGGGGGAGAGCTGGGACTGAAAAATAAAGGAGGAATGGGTGGGTATTTATAGGGAATTTGAGGGGACGAGGCATTAATGGCTAAGGGACACCTCACAAGTGGTTTTCTCAAAACCATGGGCTCTCCCATGGTATTTCCCATGGAGTTAGGAAAAATGGGGCCCCCATACAATAATTCATCGCCTTTGGTCGACCATCCATTAAAATATCTCATGACATCATCATCACACATTTATGATGCCATTAAACATTTTGAAACACTAAAACTATACTTTTACTATCCACTGAAAATTCAACATTCGCAGAAAAATCCCAAAATTTCACCATAACCAAATATCAATGCTCCGATTTCAAAAATGAACTCCAGTTTATAAAAATAGTTTTTACAAAAAATTTAATATAATTTTTAAATAAATACACTATTCAATGAAAATTCAATTTTTTCTAAAAAATCCCCAAAAATTACCTTAACATAATAGCGATGCTCTGAGTTCAAAAATGAAATCCATTTTATAAAAATAATTTTCTAAATATTTTTAATTTTATTTTTAATTAAAAAACACTATTCATCTGAAAAAACTAAAACTTGACTAATAATTTCTGAAACAGTAATTTACCTATTTTATTGAATCACATTACTTAATCAAGGTGCCTAGATTATATTAATACTTTCTTTTAGTGAGATTACTAATCCATTTGGTCACATTACTAATCCTAAGCATAAAATCACTATTCATAATTTACTATTCATCAAAAATCAAGATGATCTTAGTAGACTATAAATTTCATACTGAACATAATTGTATAAGACCATTTTTTGAAAATCATTACACATTTTTAATTATTTAAGGTTTACATAAATATTTTTAAAATATACTTCTTCTAAAATTCATCAAAAATATGCATACTATATTTATCCAGTCAGTTGAAAATTCATAAACTTCATCATAAGAAGAAATTGAAATTTTTATTTAAAACAAAGGATTAAACAAGGCAGTTACGGTCTCCTTACATAGCTCCTTATCACACCAGCATAGGACCTAAGTGTAAGGTGTGCTAAGGTGAGATAATCCGAGGTAGGCTCGGCCAACATCGCACGAGTAGTAATTTCTATCAGTTTGAACTTCTTGCGAAAGCGATTTTGTTCTAGCTTCATAGGATTAGTTCATCTTGGGTTTGGTCCAGCGCAAATCCCAGTGGTTCTACCTCTTTCCCAAGTTCCGTTAGATGGGCTTCGATTGGCCTGAGACTACTGGATGAGGCCATCGAATCCCTTTTCTATATTAATTAACCAAGGTCACTTGTATTTAGAGACAAAAGTCACAACAATCACTTTTCAACGGTCATACTAACTAATGGTCATATAATAGTCAAAACCCAACGGTCTCATTTTTATTATACTCATTTCATCAAATGAAATGATTTTGTTGAGTATGAAAAATAAAATAAAACACAAAATTAGGAAACAAGATTTATTCAAAATTTCAGGTCGTTACAATCATCTTCACTCTCAACAACAAAAAATTTATAACCATGTAATATTATTATTTTTCAACAATAACATACATCTTATATTCTTGGGAAATCATTTTCTTTCTACATGATTATGCATACATGAATATAAGAACACCAATCATGAAGTCCTAGGAAGAAAATGCTTTCAAACAATGAAATTGAATATCATAACCCATCAAAAAGAAATGAATGAACCTAACAAGGTTATAATAAATAAATAAAATGTAGAGTGGGGTTTGGAATAATTATTTTATGAATAGAAATTTGATTATTTAGGACTTTAAAATCAATTGGGGAACACCTTCCGACTTAAGTTAAGGGTTTTCCACCCAAACAACCATTTTCATTCAGTTTATTTTTATTGTCTACTTACCTTAATAAAATTATTATTTACTCATATTTAATCCTCATATATTTTTTGATAATGCTATATATATCAGAAAAAACTAGAATCCTACTTTCAATTATTGGGAGTTATAAGCTTTAAAAGGATCATTAATAAATTGTCCCGAAATACAAGCCTGATTCAAGGGATTTTCTCAAATTAGTACCAATTTTTATGGGAAATATATAATATTTTTTTAGAAACCATAAACATTATTAAATAACTAATTTTGTTATTAAAATACCATCTTATTTAACTTCTAGTTTTACACAACATCTTTTCCTAGAGAACACGTCTTTTCATTGTAAAAGAGATTTTTTATGAATTACATTATTATTTTATAAGAGTACCTTCATCTATTTCAACAATCATGTCAATTCATATGTATTATAGGGATTAATATTTTATGATATCATATACCATATTTAATTGAATTTTATTTATTTGTTTGACTGTGAATGTGCTATATTAAAACCATTCAGCAATATACTCTAATTGGTTAGTGTTAATGCTTATTTTTCAGATAATGATATTTACATTACATATATTAGTTTCAATGTGAATTTATATGTTTTTTATGTTATCCCAATTCATATGAGGAATGAATTAGAAATGGTAAGTATTTTGTGGTTCCCTTTATAGCCACTCAGTTCATTAGGTTTTATCATGAGATAAACTATGGTCTTTGCATGAGGCCTTGAAAAATGGATACTTATGGTCTTGTCATGATGCCTTGGGGGTAAGGTAATGATGGACCAATTTATATATTATCTCATTATGAAAATAGTATTGATATATCATCTGGTTATTGAACAAGTTGAATACCTATGATTATGTTTTATTATTCCATTAATTATTCAACTCTTATTCCTGCCATTATGTTTTCATGTTTTTTAAAGGCACACATTTTTAGTTATTCACCATTTATAATGATTATGATTATGTTATATTCAATTCTACTGAAAACCCTTATTATTATTTTGAGCTCACACATTTCTTATGTTTAATTTTCTCAAGAAATGAAGATTTTTATTATTAATGACCAACATTGATAAAATTACAGTTGTTAATGTTCCCAATAAAACATATATGTCGTATTTAATATCAAATTTTAATGATGAACTTATGTATTTATCTTGTTTCCAATGATACTAAATTAATCGGTCCTTCAAGATTCATGTTCGTTGTTTATATGCCAATGTAATATAATAAGCCACCGACTCTGGGGAACTGGTTTCTAGTATTTATAATATATATGCATAATAATCATATTATTAATAAATAAAGGAAATATATATTTATATATTTTTTGTATTTGAAAAAAAACATTATTTATAAAAATTGTGAAAATGAAATAACTGTATTACGAACTGTGTAGCTCCACATCAACCATGTCAGTTGTAATGTGCTAATCATACGGTGGTTGTAACGTCCAGGATTTGAATTCCACTCAACTGGTGCCCCATACCTAGTTAGACACATAGCCTAAAGAACATTTCCCCTAATGACAATGTCTACTGACATGCATCAATGGCCTACGGTTCGATAGTTGGGAAACAATTCCCTCATTTTATGAGTTTAATTCAATAGAATAAATAATAATACAATAGAAGAATTAGTAAACAATATAAAACAGAGATAAATAGTAGATGATTAATAAGATAAATAACTAGGAATCATTCTATACACAAGATTATACAAAATATCACATGTACTAAGAAAGCATCAAAACATGTTCATTGTAGCAATACATAATATCTTTCTAAAAAACACAAAAGAAAAAAAATTCAATGAAGAATCGTAAGCCTCAGCTCAATCACATGTTGTCATACTCCAAACAACAAATCCAGTACCATTAGAAGAGCGCTTTCCCTGATCAACACCTGCAATCATTTAATCTGTTTGGGCCCAAAGCATGACCCAAACAGGATGTGAGACAAAATACTAGTAGGAAACAATCAATGATCTATTACGATCTATCAGTGAATATATATATATATATATAATAGGAAGTGTAAAATAGTTAACTCACTAAATAGTAGGTAATCCAAAAAGAAGCACTACAGATGTCTCAAAAGAAAATACGATCATGTATGAGTGAAGACAAAATACAAGATTTTACATTGGATTTGAAGACATGTAAATAGTCATTTTATTTCATTATTAAATTTGAAGCCAAGTCTAGTAATTAAATCCTAATGTAGAAACAAAGTATCACCCCTGGTGAATTTAAACTAGACCATATAACCGTTGTATACCATAACACCAAACTAGATCAAAACCAAATATATAATCATTTCAGCAGTTGATCAGGGTTGAAACATGGTGTATAATCATTTCATCATGTTCCTGGGTCAAAACCCAATGTATAATCATTTTAGCATGAATTAGGGCCTTTCTCGGTGTAAGAGATTATCAGCATTTAAAAACATCACATGTAACTTACACTATTAAAAGTATAACAACAGTATAACTCACGTTGGAAAAACATTCCATGAACCAATTCCATTCTAAATAACCATGAAAATAAAATCAAAGGTATTCAAAAAGGCATCCTTTTATAAATGGATAAATATTGATCATCCAAGGGAGAATGCATCCACATGGTTCCCCACAATCTAGACTAACAATCTCAAACATTCCTTGTAATCATTTAGTTAATTACCTAATAATCATTAGGTTAAAACATAGGTCAATATTCAACAAGGTGACACCAAAAAATGGGTGTGTGAAAATATGGAATATATAAGAAACTCGAATATTATCAAAAGGCATGAGACCACCTACCTCATCATATATGACTCTCCTAATCCTACGTCGGGCTTTGATTCTACCTAGAATAGAGTAGTTCAATAAAATAATGATAAACTCTAAACCTCAAATTACATTTATGATAGACAAAATCAGGATGAAAGGATCAAGCAGAATCAAGGGTGTACTGATTGGGTTCAAATTCAACTAATAGTGTTCGATTCTGTGTTCGGATGGAGATTTGGGAGGGAAAATATCTTCTAGCACTACTATTCATGTAAGGGAATAAGACTCCTATCCACATGATGAAAAATGACACTACTTATTGATTTAGTTACTAAATTAAGTACACAACATTTACTTGTGATTACACATTTTATCTATATAGTTTCATGGGCCGACCATGATGTGGTCGTGTATCAGGATTACATGGTGTTTAGACTTCCATACATGGCATGTACCTATAAGTACGTGGTGTTTAGTTCTGATTAACATCGTGTAATAGGCCTGTATCAAGCCCCTTGACCTCATTTCCCCCATTTTCTTAGGTATTAACTAAAAATGATGGATCCATACCTCAAAAGAAGAAATGGGTTCTTACAAAACTCCAAAATTAATGAAATCCATCAGCAAATATACTTTCTATGTGTGGTGACGAAAAATCTAAGAACAACTTCGGCCTCTATGATCTTACATTAGCCTCCCTCTCCCAAGTATCGTCATATACTCAATCATGTTATCATAACACCAATTCCAAATGAATAGACATGCAATGGATAACTGTTGGGATAAAATCCAAAATACTAATGGGTTTCTCCTCCAAGTACGTATCTTCTTGCAACTCGACTTCTTGTCGCTGAAATGAGTGAGATGAGTCAAAAGAGTAACGTTGCAATTGAGTAATTTGGAAGAAATCATGCCTATCCCTATACCTATGTGGTAACTATAATCGATAGGAAACTAGCCTGACCATCTCCATAATCCCAAATGGACCGACGTATCTCGTTGAAAGAATACCCTATGTCCTGATCCTCTTATGTCCCAACCATGGTCTCGATCCCCAACCTCAAAAGCTGGAGGTTTTCTATAGAAATCATCATATGATTTCTGTTTAGACTATGTAGTATCCATCTGCATCAGAATCAACTGGACATATTCAGAAGTCTCATGCACAAATCATGATCCTAGTAAAGCTGCCTGAAATTTAGATCATGTTGAGTAAAGATGTAATTGGGTCTTTTGTGGTATGTGTACACCAAAAAACTCTCACCTAATATGTAATGTCTCAAACTGTGTATAGAATTCATAACCATGACTAACATGAGATCGTGCGTCGAGTAGTTCATCTAATTTATCCTCAATAATTGAGACTCGTACACAATGACACGATCCCCATACATAAGAACTTCACCTATTCAGATACCTGATGCATGGTAGTACATTGTATAAATCATTCCAATCCCTAAAAAAATATGTATTGGGGTTAACGTTAATCTCCCTTTCATCTCCCAAAATGTTGCCTCGCTTGAATTTGATCACATGTCTTTCACACCCATCCTTTTCAAGCCCTTAACGAGTGCTTCTAAGCATGAGAAGTCTTTTTTGATATGCCTTCAGTAACTAGCCAGCCCTAGAATACTCCTCACCTCACAGACATTCTTGGGATGCTCTTAGGTAACCACTAGTCTCACCTTCTTTGGGTACATTGATATTCTTGTCTCTGAGATGAAGTGACCCGGGATGTGAATATGGTCCATCAGGAAGTGGGACATTGTGAGATTATCATAGAACTAATGCTCTCTCAGTGTACTCAAAATGATCTCATGATATGTGTAATGCTCGTGTCGAATATAAGATTATAACAATATATCATACATGATAAC
Source organism: Viscum album (assembly GCA_963277665.1). Classification (NCBI taxonomy): domain Eukaryota; kingdom Viridiplantae; phylum Streptophyta; class Magnoliopsida; order Santalales; family Viscaceae; genus Viscum; species Viscum album. Next base: position 1,533,379,850 of record OY728151.1, read on the forward strand.
TACCTCAAGATAATTCAGATAGGGATGGAAGACTTGGTTCATTAGTGCCATGAAGACCACTAGAGAATTTGTGAGACCGAACAACATAACCACATACTCGTACAGACAATATCTGCATTAGAAAGCTGTGTGTGGTATATATGATGATATAACATGCATTTGATGATAACTAGATCTTAGATAAATCATTGAGAATACCCGATCTCCTCGGAGTTAGTGAAAGTGATCACCTATTCACCAATGATGATAATGATTCTTTACCATTTACTAGTTCGACATTAGATAATCCACACATATCCTGTGGGTACTATCTATATTTTTCACAAAAATGACCAGAGAACCCCATGGAGAATCCTAGATAAGATAAACCCCTTTGCCTCCAAATCATCTAGCTACCTCTTGATCTCTTGCAAGTCCATCATAGCCATCCTATATGTAGGAATGGATTATGGTGCTACTCCTAGTACAATCTCTATTGAGATCTCTACCTATCTCACTGGTGGTAAACAAGAAAATTTGACCGAGATGACATCCCTAAAATGATCAACCACTGGTGGAAAGTCCAATTGATGTGTCCCTCGGTAATATAGATATAAAATGAAATTTATTTATCCCACATATCCCATGATGCTCGGGTCCAGTTTAGCTAACTTGGACATCCCATTCACACTTGTGTAAACAATGATCTTCCATATGGTGATGTAAAACTCATGATGTAGTGATATCACACAAAAATGACCTAAATGGAATGTAGCCAATACAATCCAAGGATGACATCATAACTTGTCTCCTTTAGTACAAAGAGATCCCAAACAAAGTGAAATCAACCTATCTCAAGGGATAACTCATTTCACTGCCACACACCTATCGTTTTAATCACTAACGAGGTGTCTAGATTTATTATGTCATCAAAAGTGAAAAGACATATCCCATGTCTATTCAAAATAGGCACATATATGAAACTAGGGGATTCCACTGTATCAAAAAGTGTAGAAGCTATAATAGAGGTGACTAGAATAGTACCTCTAATAGTATAAGGTCTAGGATCCTGCTCCTACTAGGTCTGCTACACTACAAATTTTTGGAAGGTACTACATCTCTATTATACTGCCTAGATACACTGAGTTGATCCTCTCTTTTGTCTCTAGAACCCAAGGGTCTGGCTACCATGGACACAACCACTACCTTGGCCTAAATTTCCTGACGTATTCCAGTTTCCTTTCTAGGGAGATGTTGTTGGCCCATCTATAGAATGTTGAGTCTATGAAGATCCTCTCTCAATAGATGTTGTTGGAAACATCCTGTAGAAGCGTTATAGAAGACATATCTTTCTGCATGCTTGTCATTAAATTGGGTCCACCATGCAAATAAGGTTTCGGTTTCCCAATGTTTCCACACTAGTAGCACCTAACATGGCTACCAGATAAATCTTAATGACTACTAGGTTCTCTAGGATTAAGCTCCAGACAATGCTTTCTGTTACCTATTGAGACAGTACCAGATCTCGGTGATGATCCATCATCACTTGTACCTCTATATTCCGTATGATTCTACATGGTAATCGGTTCCTATTTCACAATTTCATTTATAGTCGTAAGACAAAATATATTCACATGTGATCAAATGTCATACCTTAGACCATCCTTTAATTTCCTCTCCGATAAAAATCATCACCCATTATAATATGTGTGAAGCACTAGAGCTCAATAAAATGAGCCGTTTTTTTCATAATTGATAGAGCCCACTTTTATAGATGCATGAACACTCGGGCTTTGACGTCCATCAATGAATGAGGGTATAAATAGTCATTGAAGACTCTCTCGATTCCTTCCCAGGGAATATCCCGACAATTTTCTCTATGAATAACCACATCCCACCATCTCTTAATAGAGTCAGTGAGCATATAAGTCACTATATTGACTCTACGCTCAGGGGGGGAATCTTCTGATGCTCAAATATCGATAACATGACCCCAAGCCATGACTCTGCATCCAATGGTCCCCCATCCTTAAAAAATTTGAGAGGATATAACTGATAGAAAACTCTAGCTAGCATATCCATAGAAGAGGTAGGATAAGGTGATCACTAGGGAGTTTGCACAATGCATGTGGAGCTGTCGCAGATTTATGCATCAGGACATATATATGAATGAAACAATAGTGCATCATCTAGCACACATATGGGATCCACGTGTATCCCATGGCCTCCCACCATAGGGGTATACACATCACCACACTCCTGGATTAATATTCGATGTCTTCATGGCGGGTTTAATCTACAAGGTCCATTATATACACCACCATAAATGTATATTCATCAAGTAATGCAATTTAATAATGAAAGATAATAAAAAGAGAATAAAAGCCTCAAATTTTCACAAAATATGAGTACACAACATGTAGGAACTATACATGGTGTGTGCTCTTAAGACATTACTTGTTTATGTACACCTATCAGCATGGGCATGTAAACACCCAAGGACATGACATGTATGCACTATACAGGGTGTGTCCCCTTAATATCTGACATGGGTGTGTAACTCTCTATACCTTTGTTGTGTTAACATCCTATTTACACGAAATATCATGAAGTCACACATAGTGTACTCAATTAATTCCTCCTAGACATGTACATTTACTTGGCTAGAGCCACCTAGGTTTTCCTATGTAAATCAACATGTGGTGTATATAAGGTACACGACGTGTTTTGATCAGGGCTATAAAACCCATGTTTTATGTCACATGGTCAGACACATGGTCTAAAAGTGCACATCATGAACTCAGAGTACAAGGAATGTACTTAAAATCTTATTTTCATCCAAAACAGAAAAAAATGGACTATGTTCATGAACCCACAAACTGTGTTGTCGGGGTTTCAGAAATGTAATCCGTTGAAACATCTCCTAAACCCTTGTTTTTAAAAAGTAAAGAAACATTGTGCCAAATAATGGAAGATCGAGGACCATACTCCCCCCATATCAATGATTGGAATCAAAAATATCATATCATAACAAAACTATATACAATATTCGAAACATGATTTACCAAATTCTGATCCATGAGGGACCATACTCTCCTGCTCGAAACCGAAAATCAAGTAACAGTAGAAGGGAACTTTCCCTAATCGACACTAACAATCGTATAATGTATTTGGGTCCACAGAATGATCCAAACAGAGTGTGAGACAAAATCCCATTAGGAAACCCCAAAATATCTGTGTCGATCTGTCTGTGAATATATATATAATAGGAAGTGTATAATTGTGAAAGAACTTACCAATAGGTACTAGAAAAATAAGAACAACATATGTCCTAGAAGTAAATGCAATCATGTATGGGTGAAGACTTAATCCAAGAATGCTCTTTGTCTTGGCAGACATGCCAATAGTCATTTCATTTCACTATTCAATTTTCAAATGAGTTTGGTCCAGAAATCCTAATATGGAAACCATGTATCATTCTTGGTGTGTCTAAACAAAACCATATATCCATGGTATAACATAACAACAAACTGGATCAACACCATCTATATAATAATTTTAGCATTCAATTAGGGTTGAATGACGGTGTATAAGAATATCATAATGTTCCAAGGTCAAAACCCAATGTATAAGCCTTTCATCATGAATTAAGGTCATTCCTGGTGTATAATCATTTCATAATTTTAAAACAACACATGTAATATACACCATTACATGGCTATCAACAATATAAATAATGTGGAAAAACATTAAATCAACCAATTACATTTTAAATAACCCATAAGATATTTTCATGAGCGTTCTCCAAGTCATCCTAGGCCAAGAAGCTAAACGTTGACCATTCAAGGGAAAACACACCTATGGGGTGGCCCTCAATCCATATTAATAGTCACAAACATGCCTTGTAATTATTTAATTTATTACCTAATCATAATTACGTAACAACATAGGATAATATTCATTTTAGGTGATACCCATAAATGATCAATACGAACTCCGACATATATAATACTCTTCAAAATTATATAATGGAACGAGACCACCTACCTCATCATAGTACGACACTCATCATCCAGTGCCATGCTTTGATTCCTTCTAGAATAGTATATATCTAATATAATGATAAAAACATAACCAGTAATAAATTTTATGAGAGAAAAAATCAGGAAGAAAGGATCAAGGGGAATCTAGGTCTTACTGATTGGGTTCAAATGCATCCGACGGTGTTCTATTCATAGTTTTGACTGTGATTCAGTAGGGAAAACATCAGCTAGTTCTGTTATTCACATAACAAGATGAGACTCAAATCCATCTCATAAAAAATGATTCTACATCTCGATATAATCATTAAAAAAGATCACGATGTTTAATTGATATTACACACTAGGTCAATAAAGATTCATGGACAAACCATTATGGTGATGTATACCAGGATTATAGGGAGTACAACCTTCCAAACACAACGTGTACCTTAAAGTGAAAGTCATGTAGTTCCCAGTCACATCATGTAATGGGACTGCTTCCAGCCCCTTGGCCTCATTTACCATATTTTTATGTATAAACATATAAGGAAATATCCATAACTCAAAAGAAGAATCAGATTCTTATGCCATCATAAAAACATATTTATTTTCCTAGAATATCATAGAGGATAATCTTGGTCATCTCAATTGAGGTTCGTGGCAGTCAATAAAACTTTATGATCTAATTCACATAATGTATTTACCATTGTTTTGTTTATTTCTTTTGGGAAATAATGAATTTTTTGGGTTTTGTATAAAAGCAATGAATTCTTATCTAAAACCAAAATGTAGATGTTGATAGAATAATTCTAGGGAAGAAAAGACTTTCTCATAGGGTTTAGCTACATGGGTTACTTCATTATTATTATTTTCATTCAGTTTGATATTTTTTTTATGAAACCTCATTATCAAATTACATTTATTTAATATATTAAATATGGAATTTAGTATTCTAGGAATCCTCTTTGGCAATGTAACCCCCACTTCCTTCAGTAGCCATGTAGGATAACACCTCGACCGATAGTGAAATTCCAAAAAAACTTGGCTCCACCGTTTACCATTTCATCCCTTTAGTTATCCTAATCTCAACTATATGAAAATTTTTTCTTGATATAATGGATGGAATATATGTATATAAAGGAAAAGGGAAGAAAATTGTATCAGTTCCATGGTGGAAGACCACCACACCCATTCACTATAATCTCTTTCACCACAATCATTATTAAAAAAATTAAGTTTAAAGTTCAATCATTAATAATTCAATGAACTCTCCACCAAATCCAAGTGTAGGTGTAACAAACAAGAATTTCATCAATGTAAATTACATTATTATAAATATTTCATAATAACATTAAATGACATCATAATTAACTAATACATGTTATGTGACCCTTAAAACATATGTATTTCACTTATGTGATGTGAATTTCGAAAATCTGACATACACGGTTGCGAAAATATGTTATTTAGAGTCTGATAAGAAAAACATATTTTTTTGGTGAATAGTAATGTACCATTAAGAATAGTAACATACTATTATTAATATTGATATACCCTAATTACTAGTAACATTACTTATGATAGAATATAAATAATATTCATGTGGTTTTATGATATACCTATGCTTTGGAATAAGTAAATACATGTTTTAAAACTATTGTTTTTAGAATAAATTATGATTTTAATTAAATATTAAATTAATCATATTTATAAAATTATTCTTGAAAAATTACTTCATTTTTTGATTATAAATGTTGAAAAATGGTTAGGGTGGATTTCTTGTATTTATTTGAAATATTAGAATTTTTGAAGAATAGTGAAATACTGTAAAATACTGTAAATACAAATTATCAGTTAAATACACTATTTATGACATCACCAGTGATGTAATCCCCCTTGGTTAGAACTCACATGTATTTATCACTATTCTTGGTCATGTAATATTCACTATTTATAGTATTGAGGGAAATTAACAAACTAACGATTAAAAAATTATGAACCCCCCCCCCCACTATAAACACCCCCTATCACTCCCTCTTATATTCACTTTTTTTAAGCCTTTTGAATTCTCTAAATTCTGTCCAAATATCTTACCAACATCCTCTCCCACGTACAGAAAGCCTTGGTCTCATAAAAATATCAAAACCTCTCCCTTAAAGAGGCTCTCAAGGATGTTTGGGTCAAGAGGTAAATTCCTGTTTTCAATTCTTTGTCTTTCCTTTCAAGTTTATTTGTTTTATTTTTCTATTATTACCCCTGAAATTCAAAATGTTGTGATGAATCTGTACCATACATGTAATTAAATGTTTCCATGATAGTGGAATAATTTATCATCCTTTTTTATTTTATCCTTATCTTAGACTAGAATCATGAACACCATCCAAGATGTGTCAATTTACCACATTCAAGGATGATGGGCTTTCGATTTCTATTATCATTATCAATTATGGTCATCAAACCATTATTTTTATGTTTGAACCATTTTTTTATATGTAATATACCCTATGTAATGTTTTGTAATCCCTTTGTACAAATGGAATTAAGATATAATGAAAAATGAGTCTATTGTAATCAAAACTGACAATTTAATTGAAATTGATATCATTGAATATATATATACAATTTCATCCTTATGACATGTTTAAAATTATATAAATGACCACTAATACCTATGGATGAAAAAAATTATATGTGAATTCAATTCTAAATATTTACATGAACTCCATTTCTTATGAACAAGTGAACCGATTATGAAAATAAAGAAAACGAACAGTGTAGAATGACGAAATTCAATATAATAACTTATCAATAATGGAATAAATGAGCTATATAGAATTATGATAAACTAAATACATGACTAACAGGTTCTAAACTAAGTTATTAATAACTATAATTTCATATTTCAGGAGCTTATGTTCAAGAGCAGAACATGTTCTTAGTTAAGGTAATGGTTTTCCACCCAAACATCCATTTTCATTCGGGTTAGTTTTATTATCTATTATCTCAATGAAAATAATTTTTATTATCATGTACTCCTCAAAAACTATATGTGTGGGTTATATATATATATATGTTTACCATCCATATTATTTCCATATCTTATGGATGGGTACACCTTTGAAAAGGAACATTTTAAATTGTTTCTGAAATACATGCCCAATCCAAGAGAATTTATCAAATTCTTACATATTTTTGAGGGCACTATATAATCTGGTTTTATAAACCATAATATTTATAAAATAAATAATTTTATTATTAAAATACTATCTTACATAAATTCTTTTTTATAAAAATAATTTCCCTAATGCACTCTTCTTTTCCAAGTAAAAGAATATTTATTTCATGATTTATTCAAAGCTTTTATAAAAGAATATTCATATATTTCAACAATGATGTTGTTTATTATGTATTTTTGGTATTAGTATTCAATTTTATCATCTATAATACTAAATTTAATTATTTATTATTACTTTGGATGTTGATTTTCTATCTTAAATCCATCCCGCAATTTACTCTGAATGGTTAGTGTTTTTGCTTAATGTTCTGGGAAGGTTATTTTCATTTCATATATTATTTTCAATATGCTTGTGTATATTTTTTAGGATTATCCACATTCATATTATTAATGCATTGAACAAAGTAAGTGTCGGGTGGGGCCCGCTATAGCCCCGTGGTTCATTGGTTTGTCTCATGAGACAAACTACAGTCTTGACACTGGGCCTTGACAAAATTATTACTTAGGGTCTTGGCTCTAGGCCATGACAGTATGGTTATGTTGTCCCACAATATGTATTCTCCCATAAAAAATAGTATTGATGCTTCATTTGTTTATTCGAATAGTGGAATACCCATGATTATGTTTTGTTATGGAAATATTTTTCATGTCATATTTCTATCATATAATGTTCATGTTTATTTTTAGATGAATTCAAAATGAATTTGAGCTCACCAATTTATTATATTCCATTTTCACAAGAAATGACGAATTTTATTATGAGTTACATGCTTAAATAATCTAGGTGTTATGGATGTATTCTAAGGAGTTTTTATATTGTATTTATTTTTCATATTGTAATGTTTGACTTATGTATTTACCTGGTTTCCAATAATACTAAACTTCTAGGTCCATCAGGTTGCTTATTCCTTGTCTGTATGCCAATGTATTAAAATAAGGCACTGGATCCAGGCAGCTGGGGTAGGGTCCTTAGAGTTAGTATTAGAGAAAGTTTAGTAGATAACATGGAAACATTATTTATAAAACATATATTAAGTAAGAGTTCGTAAGATAATATTTGAGGATAAATATACAAGAATGTACTAGTATTTTGGTAATGAATTGATTATGTGGATTTTTCATGAAATACATTCATGTCTAGATACGAGCAGGCAGAGGTGGATCTGGAAGATTTGTATCTAGGATTGAAATCTCTGATAATGAGTTTCGATCTTGACCCTGGGTATCCTAGTACATGGAAACGGGCCTTGCTTCACTCTTGGTGATGATACTCCCAGGGGAATTTCTTAAGATAATTCACATTTTCATTAAAATCTATTATGAAGGATTTAAATCTAAAATTTTCATCAAAGAAACCATTTTTTTAATATGGGACTAAGCTAGCATAGGATTTCAATTTGTTCAATGTGTTGTGTTAAGATAATATTATACATTATGATTCATAACCTAATATATTGCAGGACATTGTCCAGAGATGGTACATAGTAGAAGGAATGTAAACCACACGAATGCATGCATCCCATGTATTGATTTCCCTCATATGCAAGATAATGATGTTGGCTCTGGTGCTGTGACAGGTGCTAAGAAACTGATAACTACATTGGGAAATCATAATCTGGTTATGAATAACATACTAACTCATATAGAGCATCTGGATCCACCACATGGAGGAGATATGTTAGATTTCTTTATGTGATAACATCATCCATCATTCAATGTGACTACAAACCCATCTATAGAAGAGTAGTGGATATGTTCCCTTTATAAGATATTTTTCTCTTTGTGATGCAACGAAAGCGAGATGGTTGTTATGGATGTTTATCGTCTAACAGGAGATGTAGATTAGTGGAGGTCATTAATCCAAAACACAATGGAGGAGGATGAAATAGAAGAGATGGAATGGAGGGATTTTAAGGAAGTATTGATAGAAAAATATTTGCCCCGTTAACAGCACAAAGATATGGAGACGCAATTCATGAATATGAGGTAGAATGAGTATGAATATGTTTCTATGTATGAAGCCATTTTTACAAGGGTTTCAAGGCATGTTGCGGACTACATATGTAATCCATGGAGAAAAATTTATCGATTCATTGATGGATTAAAATCATTCCTCCAAAGGGATCTAGTCTCCCAAAGTTTCACATCATATGAAGATATACTCTCTAGTGGTATCAAAACATAAAAGTAATTCTCTACATCTAATGACTTTATGGGAAAGAATGAGAAGAAAAGGGAAGATGAAAACTCTGGGAAAGGAAGTTAGGAAATGGGGAAGAAGGGAAGTGTAGAATTTCCAACATCTAGTAATTGTGGGAAGAAGTGCTGGTTGCGCCTATATTTACCCAACAGGTATGCGGTCGTTGTAGTACAAGTAGGGGTCGAGTCCACAGGGACCGAAGAAGAAACTGAGAGACACTCTGATTTTGGAAGGATTTGGCTATGGAGTGGCCAACTATTTGGATTGATTTTATTTGAATAACTACTGAATTAATTTAAAGAAAATAAATTAAAACATACACTTACTTAGTCTAAAACAATTAATGAAGATGAGTTGATCCTAAGTTGTTACTAGGGCTAGATTGGATGTATTTATTATCTTATAACGTTCGTTTTACTAATTCAAGATGTATCCACAAAATGATATAATTCCTCAACATCATTAACCAATTTAATCCCTCACAATTCCAAGGCTAATCACCAATGTACTTATAGGATAAATTTAATGATCACTCCAAGGAATTGGATCGTACTAGCACTTGAAATGTGTTATTTTTAAAGTTGGCAAAGATGAAAAAGAAATTAATCATCAAATAGAAATCTTAAATTAATGAAATGATTAAAGAATTTTAGATCATAAAATAACATCCAATCTTCCCCATACAACTCCCTAGGACCAACCCATAAGGTTTTATCCCTCCATTTATGCTATTAAATAAATGGAAGCGGGAAGTCGACTTAAAGAAGCAGAATTGGAGAAGAAAAATAAAACAATGAAACGATCACTCCACCGCTGTGTGAATAAATTCAAAAGTTCTGGTGTGAATAAATTCACACCTTAAAGCAACGGTATCAAAGTGATAAGAAGAAAAAAAAGAAAAAGATGAAATGAAGAACATTTATTGAGAACTAGTGTGATTCAAATAACTTACATGAGAATGAAGAATGATAACAACATCAAATGGACAGCAAAACATTACAATGAAAACAAAGCATCCAAGATGATAAGAAAATTTTCCACCCCCCATTCCCTTCCCCACTAGCTCCTTATATAGGCATATTAGGATCCTTAGGTACATCCCCCAACAAATAATTCACCCCCCAACAATTAATAGAGTCAAATGGAGGGTGAATAATCAAAAGGAAATTGATGTTTCGAATTTGACTCGGAAAACTGTCCAGATTCGTCCACCACATTGACGTGTGAATTCGAAATTGAAGAAGGCTGAATCAGGAGGGGCGTTAGAAGGGAAATATCTTAATCCATCTGTCCTCTATGATCTGTAAAAAGTTCAGGAAATTTCGCTCAGCAGTTTGGATGTTATAGTCTAAATGGTGGGACGGATGTTTGAGCATTAATGTCATGTCCACCATTTAAATCTCAACTTCAGATCCATTTATCATCATGATAACATCAGAATTTGCTCCGGCCACAGTTGAATAAAATGATCCTAATATTTTTATCTTTCTACTGTATAAATTTTAGCTTCATTGGGCTTGGTTTCTGGGCCCCACATTTGTTTGATGGGCCTTAGGCCCATTATGCTTTTTCCAGCAAGTTTCTGCTTTCAGGTGCAAAATTCTCCATCTTCCTTTGGGATTCATCCATCAGAACTAAAAGATAAAATGTTCCAAACAAAGTGATAAATCATATCCCAAAATTTCAAATTAAAATTATGAATATTGTAATTTACAAAAGCAAATTATTGAGTGGGCCCAAATTGACATTTTAAGCATGAATTGCACAATGATGGGAAATGAAGTTCAATTTCTGAATTGGACTAAAATTGATGTTTATGAACTTTTAAAAACAATAATATTAAGATCTTAACAATGAATATTATCCACATTCAGTGACTAATCACCCCCCCCAACTTGAGTTTTGCTAGTCCCGAGTAAAATAAATTACAAATATGAAATCCAAATCCTCTTTTCCAAAAACATTTAAATACACATTACTCACCCAAATATCTAATACCAAAAAAAATTATGAAAACGCATCAAAATCATTTAAAACAATCTAGGTCCATAAGCATTTCCCAAGCCCAAGCCCATTCCATTGTTCAAATTCATCGCTACATTTCATCCAATTCCAATTAAGTATGATAAAGTGTTGTGCATCATAAAAGATATGGGGCCCATTTTATTGTTCAAGGGGAAAAAATGGAAGCGCTAGGTGGGAATCACATTAAACCTTAAGATGAGTATCCATTTTATTTATTTTTTTTAATTTATTTTAACCACAATAGATATGAAAAGACTAACTTTGTGCAAGACAACTATGGAGTCACGATCCCCAAGTGCCGGACGCCACGCATTTCGTCAATTTCATGCTCTACAATAGAGATATAAAGCCTAACTCTGGGCAAGAAAACTATGGAGTCACGATCCCCAAGTGTCGGACACCACGCATTTGGACAAAACATTGCTCTATGTGGTCATTATTATTTTTTTCAATTTTTTTTTGTATTTTTTTGTATTTTTTTGTATTTTTTTGTTTTTTTTATACTCAAATTAAACTAAAAGTGACCCTAGAACCCTATGCTATAATGAAAGGTACCCAAGAACTCAAATTTACACCCACGATTCAGTAGACGTGTATTGTGGCATTTTTATTAAGAGGATGAAAATGTAAACTTTGAAAAATCACATCGGACAACTGCACTTTCCAAAAACTATGCTCATGAACTTAAACTTGCATTAAAATCATAATCAAGGCAAGCAAAATTTTTTTGATATCAAATTTCAGAGTTTTCAATGTGTGTTATCATGTTTAAGGTTAATGGAATTTTTCTTTTCATGCATGTTTTTATTGAAAAAAAATCATTTCTATCCCCCCCCCCCAACATAGAATAACACTGTCCCCAGTATAGTGGTGAGTATTCCCGCCTGTCACGCGGGTGACCCGGGTTCGATCCCCGGCAACGGCACCAAAATTTGGTTGCGCCCAAATTTACCCTACAGGTATGCGGTCGTTGTAGTACAAGTAGGGGTCGAGTCTACAGGGACCGAAGAAGAAACCGAGAGACACTCTGATTTTGGAAGGATTTGGCTATGGAGTGGCCAACTATTTGGATTGATTTTATTTGAATAACTACTGAATTAATTTAAAGAATATAAATTAAAACATACACTTACTTAGTCTAAAACAATTAATGAAGATGAGTTGATCCTAAGTTATCACTAGGGTTAGATTGGATGTATTTATTATCTTATAACGTTCATTTCACTAATTCAAGACGTGTCCACAAAATGATATAATTCCTCAACATCATTCACCAATTTAATCCCTCACAATTCCAAGGCTAATCACAAATGCACTTATAGGATCAATTTAATGATCACTCCATGGAATTGGATCGTACTAGCACTTGAAATGTGTTATTGTTAAAGTTGGCGAAGATGAAGAAGAAATTAATCATCAAATGGAAATCTTAAATTAATGAAATGATTAAAGAATTTTAGATCATAAAATAACATCCAATCTTCCCCATGCAACTCCCTAGGACCAACCCATAACGGTTTATCCCTCCATTTATGCTATTAAATAAATGGAAGCGGGAAGTCAACTTAAAGAAGCAGAATTGGAGAAGAAAAATAAAACAATGAAACGATCACTCCACCGTTGTGTGAATAAATTCACAAGTGCTGGTGTGAATAAATCCACACCTTAAAGCAACGGTATCAAAGTGATAAGAACAAAAAAAAGAAAATGATGAAATGAAGAACTTTTATTGAGAACTAATGTGATTCAAATAACTTACATGAGAATGAAGAACGATTACAACATCAAATGGACAACAAAACATTACAATGAAAACAAAGCATCCAAGATGATAAGAAAATTTTCCACCCCCCATTCCCTTCACCACTAGCTCCTTATATAGGCATATTAGGATCCTTAGGTACATCCCCCAACAATTAATTCACCCCCCAACAATTAATAGAGTCAAATGGAGGGTGAATAATCAAAAGGAAATTGATGGTTCGAATTTGACCCGGAAAACTGTCCAGATTCGTCCACCACATTGACTTGTGAATTAGAAATTGAATAAGGCCGAATCCGTAGGGTCGGTAGAAGAGAAATATATTCATCCATCTGTCCTCTATGAGATGTAAAAATTTAAGGAAATTTCTCTCATCCGTTTGGATGTTATAGTCGAAATGGTGGGATGGAGTTTTGAGCATTAATGTCATGTCCACCATTTAAATCTCAACTTCATATCCATTTATCATCATGATAAAATCAGAATTAGCTCCGGCCACAGTTGAATAAAATTATTCTCATAGTTTTATATTTCTACTGTATAAATTTGAGCTTCATTGGGCTAGGTTTCTGGGCCCCACATTTGTTTGATGGGCCTTAGGCCCATTATGATTTTTCCAGCAAGTTTCTGCCTTCAGGTGCAAAATTCTCCATCTTCCTTTGGGATTCATCCATCGGGCCTAAAAGATAAAATGTTCCAAACAAAGTGATAAATCATATCCCAAAATTGAAAATTAAAATTATGAATATTGTAATTTACACAAGCAAATTATTGAGTGGGACCAAATTGACATTTTAAGCATGAATTGCACAATGATGGGAAATGAAGTTCAATTTCTGAATTGGACTAAAATTGATGTTTATGAACTTTTAAAAACATTAATATTAAGATCTTAACAATGAATATTAGCCACTTTCAGTGACTAATAAAGTGCCATGGAACTTTTTTGTAGGTAATGGAAGTTAGTTACATGTTGGGAGAAAAAGGAAACCTATTTTGGGATTGTAAGGGGAAAATATGATACCAATGTTCTATGTTACAATTGCAGGGTGATGGGACATTATGCTAATGAATGTCCTAAGTGTCTGGGAAATGTTCCCCAAAGAATGACAAGGGGGCAAGGCCATGCTTATGTGGTCACAACAGTGGTAGTTTCTATTCCTAACGATATGGTGGCTGGTACATTGATCATCTCATTAAACATATCCAATGCATTATTTGATTTTGAATCATTGCATTCTTTTATATCATACCAGTTTTCCATGAAAAGTATACATGTCCAATTTGATTTAATAAAGGATTTATTAGTCAAAACTCCTAGAGAATGTATCATTGCAACAAAGGGGTGTCGATTAGTCCCCCTCAGGACACATAAACATCCATTAGTTTCTAACCATATTATCATACCAATGTTTGACTATGATATAATTCTCAGTATGAATTGGCTATCAAATTATGATTTGAAGTCTACTGCAAGAAGAAAAAAGTTACAATTTATGATAATGGTTTAGAATCACTTATTTTTAGAACATAAAACTCCCAATTTGATTATCATCTACTTCAAACCCCAGTAGCTCTACTTAATTCAATTATTGGGGAGGATGGGAATGAAATAAATAGGTGTTAGGAGAAGAATCTACTGATAGAGGGAGTACCTATTGTTCACAAATATGTTGGCGTGTTTCTAGAGCATTTACATGGACATCCTTAAGAGAGAGAAATTGAGTATTCCATTGACATAATTCATGTCTCAAGGCCCATATCCAACACCCCTTATAGAATGGAACTATAGAGTTAGTGGAACAAAAGAGAAAACTAATGGAATTGAGTAATACAAGATTTATATTAACTAGTGTTTCTCCATGGGGAGCACTGGTCCTCTTTGTCAAGAAGAAATATTGATCCATGATGTTTTTGTTGATTATAAAGAAATAAATACTATTATAATAACGAATAAGTATCCACATACATGAATTGATGATTTATTTTATCAACTTCATAGAGCCCAATATTTTTCGAAGATTGATATTTGATGTCGATATCATTTGTTTTTTGTGAGGAAGGATGAGATTCCAAAAACAGATTTTCAATCTAGGTACGGGCATTATGAGTTTAAAGTAATGACTTTTGGACTAATTAATGGACCATATGTTTTCATGGATCTCATGAACAGAGTCTTCGAGGAATATCTTGATTAATTTTTAGTGGTTTTTATTGATGATATCCTTGTATAATATATAAGGCATGAAGATCATGAAAATAACATGCGCACTATTCTGAAGACACATAGAAGAAATAATTTATTTGGGATGTTTATCATGTTTGATTTTTGGCACCAATCAGTCTCCATTCTGGGAACACATGGTCTATAAGGATGGAATATTTATAGATCCTATGAAGACAAAGGGTTTGGAAGAATTTCCTAGTCCAATGAACATAATTGAGGTACGTAGTTTTATTGTTTTAGTACGTTATTTTCAGCATTTCATTCAGAACATCTCCCGTTTAGAAAACCTATTCACAAAGCTCACATGAAAAGGTGTTATGTTTTTATAGACAAAGGAATGTGAATAATGTTTTGAATAATAGATGAGTTGGTTAGTAAAGGCTCTGATCCTAACCCTACTATCAGGGAATTATGTGTTTTATATCAATAGTGATGCGTAAAAAAATAACATGGTTGTGTCCTTATGAAGAATGATCATGTGATTTATTATTCATATAGGATGTTAAAAATTCATTAACAAAACTATCCAACTCATGATGTTGAGTTAGCAGTGGTAATAATTTCTCTAATTATATGGAGACATTACATCTATGGGGAAAAATTTGAGATATATACATATCATAAGAGTTTGAAATATATATTCTCACTGAATGAACTCAACATGAGATAAAGGATAACGATTGAGGTACTAAATTATAATTATTTCACAATACATGACCACCCAGGGATGGAAATTATGGTAGCATATGCTTTGAGAAGAAATGATCATGGGGTTCTGAACAAGTGGAGATTCGAAAGGGATCCTTTCTTCATGGATCTTATAAATATGGATATGGGAATTATCAAGGAAGGTAACACATAAATTCATTTCCAAATGGTTATCAAACATTTTTTTATTATAATGGATAAAATTTTCTCAGGATGAACATGGAGAGTTTCAAATGAAATTTAATTTTGTTAATTATTGGAAGTTGATGGACTTCATATATGAAGGTGACATTTTCATATTCGAGAAGATTCATTGCATTATAACTATTCTTGAACTAAAGAGGGATCTATTGGATGATTCTCATTGCTCTAGTTTTTCTATACACCCTATAATCACAAATATGTATTGAGATCTCCAAAAAAACATTTTTGGGGACAATATGAAAAGTGATATTGTTGAAAATACATCAATGTGTCTGGTTTGTCAAAAAGTGAAGGATGATTGGAAAAAGACTAAGGGGATGATGCAATGAGTACCCATACCAACATGGAAGTGGGATAAAATTACCATGGACTTTAACATTGGACTTATAAGGGAATCCGTAGGAAACAATGCTATATGGGTTGTTGTGGATCGTCTTACAAAGACAGCTCACATTACCGTGATTTGAGAGGACTTCTCATTTTATGAAATTTCCTGGATTTACATCAATGAAGTGGTAAGGATACATGGAGTAACACTATCTATTTAATCATTCCATGATTCTAGATTTACCTTGAAGTTATGGAAAATTCTACAAAACGATGTAAACATGGAACCGGACTTCAGTACAGCCTATATTCCTCAAACAGATGGCCAATCAAAGCTAAATATTTAGACACTAGAAGACATTTTGAAAGCATTTTCTATAGATTTTAATGGAGGACGGGACCAACATCTTCCATTGGTTTAATTCTCCTAAAACAACAGTTTCCCCTCGAGCATCTGAATGGAAGAATATGAATCCCATTATGGGTAGAGGTGGAGAACACGTGCGTATTGGGATGAAGTCTGTGAGCGTAAGCTGCTAGGACGTGAAATGGTCCATGAAATGGTGGAGAAGTTGAAAATAATTCTGAATCATATCAATGTAGACCAATGTTGAAAGAAGAGTTATGCAAATAACTATCAAAAATACCTTGAAATAAATGATGGAGACCTTGTATTTCTACACATATCTCCATGGAAGTAAGAAATGGGATTTCAGATGAAAGGAATGTTATGTCTTAAGAATATGGGCCCCTTCAGGATCCTTGATCGAGTCAGAGCTATCACCTATCGAGTGGCACATACACCTACTATGTCAAAATTACATAATTCCTTTCATGTATCTACCTTAATATATTGCATAATAGAGCCTTCACATGTACTCTCTTCATAGGTGGTACAGTTTGAGGATGATCTCTTATATGAGAAGCAACCAGTTAAGATCTTGGATCATAGAGTCAAAGTTCAATGAAACAAGACTACTCATCTGATCAATGTACTATAGAGAATCCATAAGTACAATGTGGAAAGACGGTAATAGGTGGATGAAATGAAGGAAAGTAACCCCACCTATTTTTTTTCCTAAATTGTAAAATGAAATTTCGAGGGAAAAATTTCTAAAGTGGGGAATAATGATATGACCCAATATTTCTTCATTGAAAATTTCATTCTTATAAATATTTCATAATCAAATGAAATCACAAAATAATTAACTAATAAGTACTATGTGACCCTTAAAACATACGTTTGTCACTTTTGTGTGGTGAATTTCAGAAACCTGACATACACGTTTGCGATTAGTATGTCATTTGGAATTCGATAAGAAAGACAGTATTTTTTATTGAATTGTAACCTACCCTTATGAATATTTACATAACCTTATGAATAGTTATATACCTTAATGAATAGTTACATTACCTATGATGGTA
This sequence comes from Viscum album, assembly GCA_963277665.1. Taxonomy (NCBI): domain Eukaryota; kingdom Viridiplantae; phylum Streptophyta; class Magnoliopsida; order Santalales; family Viscaceae; genus Viscum; species Viscum album. The sequence continues at coordinate 1,533,397,964 of OY728151.1, forward strand.
TATAAATAATATTCAAGTGCATGTATGATATACCTATGCTTTGAAATAAGTAAATAAATGTTTTTAAATTATTGTTTTTAGAATAAATTTTGACTTTAATTAAATATAAAAATTTTCATATATTGAAATTTAATTCATAAAAATAGAATTCATATTTGGATTATATAGGTCAAGAAATGGTTAGGGTGAATTTTTTTATTTTTATGAAATACTAAAATTTTTTATGAATAGTGAAATACGGTAAAATATGGTATTTACAAACTATCAGTTAAATACACTATTTATGACATCAGAATTGATGTAATCCCACTTGGTTCAAACTCACACGAATTTATTACAATTCATGGTCATCGATTCATCGTTATTGCTTGTCTGGAGGGAAATTAATAAATTAATGATTAAAAAATTATGAAAACTATCTTCTACTCCACTATAAAAACCCCCTCATGCTCTCTTCTCTTCACTCCTCACAATACTTGTTCCATCATCAAATTCTTTCCAAATATCCTCCCAACCCCATCTCCCACGTCCATCAAAAATGACGAGATATCAATTTCAATTCTCATTCTCAATTATGGTCATGAAAGAATTATTGTTATTGTTGAACCCGCTTAATATATATGTAATATACCCTATGTAAGGTTCTGTAATCCATTTTTACAAATGTTATTAAGTTATAAATAAATGAGTCTGTTGTAATAAAATCCCATAATTTAACCAAAAAAATTATCTTTGAAGATCTATAAAATAATTCATCCTCATTCCATCTAACCAAATTATATAAATGACCACAAAAACCATTGGAATGATGAAATTCAATATAATAACATATCAATTAGAGCATAATTGAACAAAAAAATGTTATGAAAAACTAAAAAAAATTCAAATAGGTTCTAAAATAAGTTATTAATAAATATAATTTAATATTCTAGGAGATTATGGTCAGGAGCGGTACACATTTGGAGTTATGGTAAGGGTATTTCCACCCGAAATTTCATTTTGATTCGGGTTAAATTTATAGTCTATTACCTCAAATTAACTATTTTATATTATTAGTTATTATTAAAAAATTATGTTTTTGGGTTATATATATATTTTTACCAACCACAATCATTCCTTGTTTTAAGGATGGTTACACGCTTTAAAAGGAACTTTCGAAATTGTTTTTCAAATACATGCTCGATCCAAGGGAATTTCTCTAATTCTTACCTATTTTCAACGGCACATTGTAATATCTTTTAGGAATCCATTACCTTTATAGAATCACTAATTTTATTATGAAAATACTATATTACTTCACTTCGGGTTTTTAAAAATATTTTTCCAAAAGAACTCTTCTTTTCCATGAAAAAGAGTATTTATCTCAAGAATTACTCGAAAATTTTATAAGAGAATCTTCATCTATTTAAACAATCTTGTTGATTGTTATGTATTATTTGGATTAGTATTCCATGTTATCATATACCATAATTAATTTAACGGTTTATTATTTCTTTTGATGTGGATGTAATATCTTAAATCCATTCCCTAATTTACCACGAATGGTTAGTGTTTAGGCTTAATGTTCAGGGAATGTTATTTTCATTTCATATATTAATATCAATATGAATATATATTTTGTTTATGTTTATCCACATTAATATGTGGAATGCATTGGACATATTATGTTTCTAGTGGGCCCCACTATAGCCCCCAGTGCAATAGTAGGTCTCATTAGACAAAATACGGTCATGGCACAAGTTCTTGAAAAATGATTACTTATAGTCTTGGCATGAGGCCTTGACGGTATAGTTATGTTGTTCGTTATTATGAATTCCCTCATTATTAAAATATTATTGATGGTTCATGTGGTTTTATAATAGTATAATACCGATGATTATGTTTTGTTCTGGAAATATTTACTCAGCTCATTTTTCTACCTTATTATGTTCAAGTTTATTTTTAGAGCCACATGTTTTAAATTATTCAACTTGTCCAATATTTTTGTAATCTTCTGTTGTATTTCCTACCCTTATATATCATTTGATCTCATCCCTTTATTATGTTTCATTTTTCTCATGACATGATTATCTGTATTATGAATGACTTGTTGAAATAACCTAGGAGTAATGGATGTTGTCTAAGGAGTTTCTATATTGTATTTCTTTAGAAGTTGTAATGCTTAAATTATGTATGAATCTTGTTTCTAATAATTCTAAACTACTGGGTCCTTTTTTATGCATATTCCTTGTTTTTATTCCAATGTAATCAAATAAGGCATCGACTCTGGGCAACTAGGGTCAGGTGCTTAAATTATGCTAAATAAATTTTCATTTATAAGTCAAATAGATTATCGCAGAAAGATGGTAAGAGAGTCATAATTTAGAATTTAAGAAAATGGAATTGATAAAAAAAATTAAAAAAAAAATTGAATGTGTGTTAAATTTCTAAATAATTTGAAAATAAAATAATTTATAGGAAAACCTAAATAATAGAATACTAAATACCCAGTGCAATGCCGACACCATAGAATGGTCGATTCCCTTCATTATCAACCCAAACTCTTATTTATAGGCCTCAATAAGTGATTGAGATTTCATAAATGAACACCATAAATTCATCATAATTCTATCCCAATAAATTATGGGGGTTCATGGGTCATTAATGCATGTTTCACCTTTAATTTACAAAACAAATCCACGTTCATGATCCCAAAAAACACTTTTTCATTGTAAAATAGGATTTTATTGCATAAAATCATCTGGTAATACCTCAAGAATATTTTATTTCTTGTCATAATTCTACAATTAAACTAGTTGAAATGATGTAATGATGGATATGAATCATTCCATGACACATGAGATGATTCTCCAGTAACCACCATTTTATTTACAACTTTTCTTTACACCCTGAATTATTCACTTTATATTTCATTATTTTTTATTTAAAATATAAACATGTATTTTCAATTAGGGTTTTCTCCATTTTCATCTAAATCTTCACTATTATGCTTTGAAGTTGTTCCTTGAGTCATTATGCTCATAGTGCATCATTTGAATCATTAAATCGTTTAATTTAAAATTGATATTGAAAATTTCCTGTATTCTGCCACAATTTTTGAAATCAATAAAATACCTAAAAAATTATCCCATTAAAGTGTATGAAAAATTTTTTATATTGAAATATACATGTTAAATATGAATCTTCCAATTGACCAACACTTAGAACATTTTTATCCTAAAGCATGTAATGTCAACAACATTCTCAATTGAACTTCATTACCAATATTTAAATATTAGAAGGAACAAAATCAAAAGTTTTTTAAAGGAAGATAAACATTAATATTCCACAAAAACCAATTCCTTAAACTCTATACCCTTAGAATAAAATATATAATGTTGCATTTCACATTTCCTCTTTATAAATAACTACACCAATCATTCCTTCCATTTTTATTTAATAATTTTTTATTATTGTGCATGCCATTTGTAATATACATTATATTGAATTAGTTTTACTCATCTCCTTGGGAAATAAATGAAAAATATAATTGTTATCACACATCTATTATATGTAACTTACCATAGTCTTTCAAGATATTTAACATCTTCGCAATTTAATGATAGAAATTGAAATTAATCTCGACGACTTTTCAAAAAAGTTGTAACTTCTCTAAGGATTATGGTTTCTGGGTAATGAATAAAAATAAATCTAAAAAATGAGTTTTGAATCATAATAATAGTTCATGATATTATTATATATTCATAATTAAATACTCCTAAAAATTTCATCACACTCATCCCTAATTATCAATGTTGGCACACGATAAAATCAGCATAATGAATGAATCACCCACTCTTGAATTTTTCCTTCTTTTTTCATTTTATTTCAAAAACGGTTCTTTAAAAAATCACACTTCCACCACCTAACACCATAAAATCATACGATCATTGGTCATGTGAAGGAGATTATTTATCCATAAAAGGCACACCACATTTTTATCAATTTTTTAATGTTTGTATTCTTTTCTTAAAATGAGAGGTGAATTATAAAGTATAATGAAAACATGGAATCTTCCAAAATCAGTGGAAAAAACCCTATAGAATCTCCTCAATTCAGTACATCACAATCAATATAGGATAACCATATCCCCCACACATAGACTTGGAAAATCATTTGATGTTCAGTGATTATGTTGGGAATGGAAATAATTGTCTTGTAGCACATATCATTTCCAATCTGGTCCATTTGGGGATTGAAATTGAAAAAGTAGGATATATATGAAGGTGGGTCCCAAGATAATGAAATAATCAATTATAATTTCCTTAATCTTATTAAAATTTGTTCTATTTATTCATAACTTTGATAAGATTCCATGTAACTTATTGAATAAGACATGCACCGTTCTCCTAAGAAATATATTATAAAAAGAATTGGGGTATATTGGTTCATATTTTTTCTCATGGATGATAAAATATGTTTGAAAAAATTATTCATATAAATGAAAAAATAAAATAAACATGTCAATACCAATTTCATCAATTAAAAACATTCCAAATATAAGAATACTTTCAATTAAAAAAAGAAATATATTACAAAAATTCATGATATATAAAATTCAACCACTCATTCTAAAAATAGATGTAATGACCCGTCCCTGGGGCCCGTGTTGTGACTACCCCAAGCCCGCCTTCCATAGGATAAGGGATAGCAACTAGCACCAAAATGTGTATTCCCTAATATGGGAAGGAATTGCCTTTAAACATATATAACAAACTGTCTGAGTACACAACAAGAAAAAAACTATGATGTAAACTGATGAAAAAAGGAGTTCTAAATGTAAATGGGGTCTGAATATAAGCCCAACTAGAAGTACGATTAAAACTAAAGAGTAAAAATACAACTAAAAAAGGTAAAACATATAATGAGTCATCCTCCAAGGATATTACCTGAATGGTTGGTACAGATCACCTCCTCATCACTCCACATTCACTTGTCTCCTCCACGTACCATCTAGTCATGGCTCCCTCAAGCCTCTGCCCACCATCTCGTCGTCTGCACAAGACACAACAAGGTTCTCGTGTAGCCCGTGTAGGGGTGTAAGTAAGGATACACAGTATGGACCCCAAGACCTTGGAAGGACTCTCATAATTCCACATGGAAAACCAAAAGGCATGATCTCAATCAATAAGCACAAAGCAACAAAAATAGCTCAATTAGAGTCTCAGATCAAACCAGGAATACAACTCATATAAATAGGATTATGATGCTAACAAACATAGTATCGCAATGAATGTTGATAGCCATCCATATATTTTCTAGGACTATGACAAGTAACATTCCAAGTCACAACGTCAAACACCTAGGCTACTGGAAAACTCCTCCTATATTGAGTACAGTGGGTTTTCCACATCACACAGAGGCACTTCCCACTAACCTTGAACTACTGAGGTACTCCTCCCCATCGCGTACTATGGGTCTGCCCAGTCTCACAGAGTCGCTCCCCCACCCTGACCTGCTGAGGTACTCCTCCCCATTGTGTACCATGGTTTCTTCCCACCGCTGACTGCTAAGGTACTCCTTTCCATCCTGTACTGTGCGATGCCGACTCACTTCGAGTCAAAAAGGCCACAGTCGTCAGGTCTCAACTAGTTGCAAGGTTCTGTACATATTGTGCTTGGGAGAATCCATCCCCAATAAATTAGTCATATCTCATCGAGAATACAGTCTCACACTATGTATCTTGAGGATCCTCTATGTCATAAGGGTTCCAATGCAACAGAAGGATCATCAATCGGGCACCGAGTCTGTGAATTATTGGCATTTTAGTGCCGAGGGCCCGGTTGGATTCGAGTGAGATCCAACCCTGACATACTCCATGATTCTCCAAAAATCTCACAAAGTAAGTGAAAGGGACCATATCATTGTACGAAACCCAATTCCACTGATGGTTTTTAAACTGAACATTAGATTCTCAAAATAAGGCCATTTAGAGTTCCGGGGCGGTACTGGGTCCGGGTACTATCATTATTGGTTGGGCAGGCTCGACTCGAGTCTGACCCAACTTGGGTCAACCCAGCCCACTAGGCTTAGTCCAACCCAGTTGAACCACGGTTTAGCCCGCTGAGTTGTGGGTCGGCCCACTGATCGGAGGGTCGGTCCACCAGACGGACCCGACGGTGCCATCGACCTGTCGGTGTAGGCCGCCAGGGATACCCGGATGCCGCGCATCTAGATATTGCTGACATGGCATGGAGACAAGTCTGCTGGTCAACCCATGGCGGTTGACCCAAACATAGCACCACATGGTTTTGTGGGTCCTCCGTGCCATGACGGACGGGTCACAGATTTGCCACTAGTGAACGTGCCATCCACCAGCCAACAATCAATCTGGTGGCCCCTTGCTCCCACCGCAACCAATGTATGACACAAACATGTTTCCACGTGGGTGCACCCAACCACTTCTCTGCTGAATCCATCATGGTCAACCAATATGTTGACTGAACTATCCTCCTGTCACTATAGATGACAAGCTACGGCTCTCCATGTTCATCGGTGGCATGTGACATTGCACTGTTCCTTCTACATGGTAGGCCGATGTCGGCCACTACGATGACTGACACAGCATTGCGCTGCAGTATCCTTTTGCGGCATGTGTCGAAGCACTATCCAAAATGTATCTGGTCGATGTCATTGCACTGTCAATTTTTATGGAGGCCTGAATATGTTACAAATATAGCGGATGGTTCGGGATGGGTATGTTTGGCCCACACCATCTACGTTTTCTCATAACATGAGTGTGGTTATTTGGTTAATAAAAATTGAATTAAACAAAAGGATAAACCCCACCATATTCCACACATCAACTACTCATAATGACGAATGAATCACTGGTCAAACCTTTAGTCAGTTGACCTGTGTTCTACATATTATTCAAGAACGAGGAAGAGTAAAATCATTTAAATAACACAAAATAATAAAACCCCTACCTCAAATCATCGGTTAAATACCCACACATAATGGTGGTTCATGTCCTTCATTCCCAAAAATTGTTCCAAAACACACCACTCGTACTTCACCCTTCGGTTCGTGGTTCGGTGTCGTCTGTCACCTTCTGCCAGGTAAGCTCCATCATCTAGGGGTCCTATTTCATAGTGCTCCTTCAACTCTTTATTTCCTGGCAAAGATGTGTCGATAACACTCCCCATGCTCCATATATATAGGACAGGGATAGGGTAATTATTGATATTGGAATTTAATGTGGCTCATTAATTATGAACCTTCCAAATTTTCCATCGATGTCATTACTTAGGGTTGGTAGGTAAAGCCATTTTTTTGGATTGACACATCACTGGCCCCGCAACATTACATTTCTGTTGGAGGAGATGAAATAAAATAACAAAATTATTTCATTTCATTTCATTTAAAAAGTCGTGAAACAACAAATTTTCTCTGGACCTACTACGGTCAATGTAAAGCCTCCCTTAAGCGAAACCTGACGCTGCAGAGTCAACGATGACCTCAGATTTTTAATTCGAGCTACGATTCAAAAATTAGAAAACGTTGCAAATGAATTTACAAAATGTACATGAATAAAAGTACAATATTTTATTTTCTCTCACCCTTGAGCCATGTAAGTCGAGGTTAGGCTTTGCCTAAGGAGGACATGCCCCAATGAACTCAATGGTACTCTCATGTTTTCTATATGATTTACCGCTTAAATGTTATGGATTTTATAATAAAATAATTGACACTTAATTATTATATTTATGGATAAAAACTAGCTTTCACTGTTGGCCCGCACTTTCCAATGTTCGTATCTTCCTTAAGAAAGCATACCATCACGAGTTCTTTGGTGGTCTCAGATTTTCAATACAAGTCACCGTTCCTGAGATATAATCATTTGAAAAATAAAATAATTTTATTTATTTATTTTAATGAAATTTATTCCATTTTTTCATTTTCTCGCAGGAATCATGCACTGACTAAACTTAAGTTGCACCTATGGTAAACCCGTCATCCCGAATGAAACAATGCACTTGTATTTTGGATGTGGGAAACCTCTTTTTAGGAAAATTTATTATTCATGCTAATTAAATCATAAAAAAACAACGACAGATCATTCTAGCAACTCTTGACCTCAAAATCACATGCTGTTAAATTTCGAGGTCTAGAAATAATTCCATATCTTTAAAAAAATTATACAGAAATTCCAGGATATTACATTCTATCCACCTTAGGGATTTACATCCTCATAATCCAAAATAAAGACCCATTAATCAAAAGAGGGTATTGAGCATGAATTCAGAGCGTCTCATTCCCATGTGATCTCTTGGAGGTTCTCGTGTTTCCAGAATACGCACACTAGAGATATAGACCGCCCATGAAGGACCTGCTCATGTTGATCCTAAATCTCCATTGGATCCTCTGTAAACTTTTCCCCATCATTGATGTACAGTTAGTCGTGGTCGATGATATGAGATGGGTCGTGCACATATATCCTCAACTAGGATATGTGGACGATGTCATGCACCCTCTCTGACTGTGGTGGAAGTGACAAGTGGTATACCACCTCGACTATACTTCGAAATATAAGAAATTGTTTGATGAACCTCATGGATAACTTTCTGCCTCGGCCAAATCTATTTAGTCCCCATCGAGGAGATACTCGCAAGAAAAAGTGGCCCCCCTCCTGGAACACCAAGGGTATCCTTCTCCTATCAACAAAACAATATTGTCTAATCTGTGCAGTCTTAATCTACAACTGGATGATCTACACCTTCTCAGTGGTAGCCCATATCAACTCTTCACCCAAAAGTGCTGCCTCCCCTGGATCTATCCTGCATATAGGTGATCTGAATGGTTGACTGTACAGGGCCTCGAGTGGTGTCATACCGATGGTATAGTGATAATTATTGTTGTATGAGTACTCCACCAAGGGAAAGTTATCATCCCCACTATGGCCAAAATATAGGACACGTGCACGAAGCATTCACTATAGTGTATGAATGGTCCGCTCCGTATGACAATATGTCTGAGGATGAAAAGTTGTTCTCAAATGCATCTGAGTCCCGAAAACCTCTTGAATTACCTTCCACAACTAGGTTGTGAAATGTGTGACATAGTCAAATACAATCCTCGATGGCACCCCATTATGTCACATAATATCTTTCATGTATAGGCGTCCAAAGACCTCTACTGATACCTACTCTCCGATTGGTATGAAGTGTGCTGACTTCATGAGTCAGTCTACGATCACACAAATAGAATAGTTTCCCATGGACGTACATGGAAGACCTGTCAAAATGTCCATCTAGATCCCATCCCACAACCACTCTGGAACTAGTAGTGGCTAAGATAATCCTTGAGGGACCTGATCCTCATCGTTCACTTGCTGACAAGTGAGTCATGAGGAAACAATCTCGGCACTTCCTTCTTCATCCCTGGCCACCATCACTAATGATAGAGGTTTTGGTACATCTTTTCTACACCATGATGCACCACCAGAGGGGATGTATGTATCTACCTAAATACCTCCGCATGATGTTTCATGGTTGCCATGGTGCATCCTGTTAAGAGAATAACGTGAAAACCACCTTCATAAAATCCTTCAAGAGATCATCCTAAGGATATCTGAGCACATCGAGCCTCGCAGTCAACGTCTCCAAGCTGTACCTCCCAAATTCATAGAAGGAGTGGGGGAGTGATTGTCATATACTAGAGGTAAGATTCTCCATCCCTATCCACGAAGGATATTTGCAGTGTGACTAGCTACTCTAATTCCTCACTCAACAGCTATAGACCTGACCTCATGCTGAGTGCTTCTGCTACCACATTCCCCTTCCCAAGAGTATAAACTATATTAAAGTCATTGTCTTGGATGAACTCTAGCCAACCTCGCAGTATCAGGTTCAGGTACTTCTATGAGAAGATAGACATGAGACTCTTGTGATTAGGGTAAATAATAAATCGCGCACCCATCATGTAGTTCCACCACATCCTTAGCACCAATACAACTGATGAAAATTCCTGGTCTTGGGTATTGTAGTTCTACTTGTCAGTATCTGTCTCAGCTATTGAAAACTCTTTTGACACTTCTCCAACTTAAGAAAGGCTCCCCCATTTTTGTTAAAGCTGAAATTGGTGTCGCTACCCTGAAGATGTTATGTACGAATCTCTTGTAGTACCCAGCCAAAGACGAAGTCCCTCTCCCTTTAGATAGGTAATACTGGAAACATCATTTGAAATGATGTCCCCACACTCTTGTTGGGAACTAAAAATTCCAAAAGCCATTCTACTATGAGGGTATGATTGGCCGACTCAGGAGTGATCGGTATCACCCTCCTATGCATGAGTTTATCATGTGATACTTGGGTTTCCTTTATCTCCTACCAAGAAAAACCCCCATTACCACATTTTAGATAAACAAAAACCTTATTGCCTAATACAGTCAATCTTTGTATGAACATTGGATGTCTAGTCTTTACCCATACTAACATCGTAAGGACTCAATGCTTCAATCGAGAGGTTCGAACCGAATATCTTGCCTTAAGGGTCATATATCACCGTTGAAATAAGCGTGATTTTTGAGTCCCCTTTCAATGGTATCTCTAGACGTGAGGGTCAATTAAATGGTTTAAAAGGAAACTCTAGGTCATGGATAATATTCGTGGAAGAAAGGAATGATTGGCACATATGCCTATTAATTCAAAAGTTAGTAGTATACCTAGACTGTATCTCGAATCATTCCTAGATCCCTTGGTTCGCACTCCATGACAGCAGGCATCCACTCCGTTCCCCTGTCCTTGAGCTCCCTGAGCCTACTGGGGACAACATTGAGGTGGGGGTTGTAACATGTCAAAATGAACACTACCTCGTGCTGCTCTCCTAGATCTACTTCCATATCCACAGCCCTAAAAATTCGTTTCCCCTATCACATTCTTTTCCTAAAACATTTTATACGCACTAGTATCTGTGACTGACTCCAGTTTCCTACTTTCCCACTGTTAACATTCCCTAGTTGTATTCGCTCAACAAAATTAAATTTAACACAAGGGTTCTCTCTAGAACCCTAAAATATGTAGGAATACATAGATCAATAGTGTTGTCTCACATGTCCCTAAACAGACCCCTCTTGGTGGTCCTAGCACTGAATCACTGATCGTATTGTATTCATGGGGTACCAGGAATGGTCGGTACACCTTGATGAATACTCAGCTACCAACATGTCATTCTGTCGAAGCTATATATTCTATTGGGAACTCTCATCCACCTCCTCAAGCAAGTCTATAGCCTTCTGTGAGTTTGTCTCTCTTCATAAACTGAGGGGTATTTGATGATTAAACACGTGTAAGGCACCAAGCCTGCATGTTTCCTCTACCAGTATCACCATCTACTCAACTGGTGTCCCAACTAGGCAGAAAACTCTAGCCATAGCCCAATGCCAGTCCGTAGCTTCCTGTGAATCTGTCTCGCCTGAAAACCTCATAGACCTCTGCTGCTGGAATTTGTGCAATGTGGTCATTTATCATGAATTGTTTTCCAGAGTGGCTGGTGGTAACAACTTTCCAAAGGGAGGGGTTTCTGCTAGTACACCACCCGAAGGGGACAACACAATAACATGGCCCTGCAATGCAGCCTCGTTGCTTGGTGGGCCGTCATCATGTACTCTCTCAGGAATCCTAGATGGATTTCAACATGGAAGAATCCTGATAAGGAACATGTGCACCATTGTAATTGTGTTATACATGGTGAGCTTACTCAAATAAATAAGAAGAAGAAATCTTCAAAAACACATGCAATCAGTGCATCCATATACGGAGTCAGAAATCAGAATTCAGGTTCCTGGTGTATGGATATGTCAGCCGCCACACCATAACTGGACTCCCCGAACATAAAAATACTCTCATTACATGTGACACTATTTCTTCATTGAAGTGATCAGAGTCCATGTTTTTCGGTAGAAACAAACTCCTCTGATATAATTATTCCACGACCAGTCCCCCGGGGACCGTTCCATGACTACCACAAGCACGCCTTCCATAAGACAGGGGCTTGTGACTAGTCTCGAAAGGCATGTCTACTAAAACATGAAGGAATTGGATTTAAACCTATACAACACATGGTCCGATTAGACAACAAGAGGCAACTATTACGTAAAATTCGGTAGAAAAACTAGTGCTAAAATAAAAGTTGTTGGAATACATGCCCAACTGGAAGTTTGAATAAAAATTAAATGTTAAAATACAGCTGAATGATGGAATGAAACTACTATGTCTTCCTCAAAGAATCCTACTTGAAGGGTAGGTAAAAATCACCTCCTCAGCACTCCACATCCACCTGTCTCCTCTGCGTACCATCGAGTCCTGGCTCCCTCAATCATTAGCCAAGCTGCTCGTTGTCTGCACAAGACACAACAATGTGTTGGAATAGCCTGTGTAGGGGTGAGTATAATGATACTCAGCTGAGACCTTGATACCCTTGAAGGTATAGAAAAATTAAAAAAACATGATCTTAATAACAAATCACAAAGAAATAAACACTGCTCAATTAGAGTCTAAGATCAATACAGGTATATAACATAGATAAATAAGATTATGTTACTTAACCACACAGGATCTCTATGCATACTAATATATAGTTGAAGATTCTCTAGGCCTTTGAACAAGTAACATTCTTAGTCAAAACGTTGAACACCTTGGATGGTGGATAACTCTACCTCTATTGAGTACAGTAGGCCTGCCACATCACATAGAGGTGTTTACTAGTAATATTGAACTACTTAGGAACCTCTCCCTATCGCGTACCATGGGTCTGTCGGGTCACACAGAGACTCTCTCCCACCATGGAATACTGAGATACTCCTCCCCACCATGTATCGTTGTCCATCTAGTCACTCCAAGTGGAAAAGTCTCCAGTCGTCAGGTCTCAGGCAGTCGCAGGGTTCTGTACATAGTAAACTTGGTAGAACCGCTCACAAACCATTAGTCATATTTCAACCAGAATTAAGTCTAAAAAGAAGTAACCATATGTTCCTCTATTTAAAAAGGGATTCAACACAACAAATGGAATCTCAATCGGACACCCCGTCTATGCGTTATTGACAATTCAGTGCCTAGTGCCCGGGTGGATTCGGGTGCGATCCAACCCAGACATACACTAAGCTTCATTAAAACACTCATGGAGTAATTCAAAATGATAATATCACTGTAAGGATCCTAACTCCAGAGAAGGTTTTTCAAATGTTCAACTAGTTCTCAATATAATGCTTTTTTAGTGTTCCTGTGCGGTATTAGGTTTGTGTCAGTTCCGCCTCGGTCGGACCGGCCCAACTCGAGTCCAACCCAACTAGGGTAAATGCGGCCTACTAGGCCCAGCACAACCCTGTGGTTCCACTCTTCTGGTGGTGCATGACCCTGAGGATATTGAGATGTGGCACGCCCGGGTAGGGATGAAATGGTGTGGAGCCACATCAACATGTCATCCAGTGGGGGTCGACCCCAACATAGTGCCTTGTGGCATCACAGGTCCTCCGTGTCTTGTCCAACGGGATGAGGCTTTTCCGCTCGGCGAACCTCTGGCGCAAGCCCCATATTCTATCTGCCGGTTGATTTGATGGCCCCTTGCTCCCCCCACAGCCAACGCAGGTAGTGACCTTACTACCACATGGGCGCGCCTCCGAGCAGGTACACCACCTCTACTCTTCCAGCTTCATCATCGCAAGCCAGCGTGTCAACCGACCTCTCTTCCGGTCACTGCGGATGACGATCCCAATTACTCCTTGATATTTAGGGGTGTGCAGCGGTGCACCACGCCTCCTCCATAGACTCCCAGTGTCGGCTGCTCTGATGACCAAAACATCTTTATCTCGCGGCCTCCTCTTGCAGTGTGCGATGATGCGCTATCCACCACATAGCTGGTCAGTGCCATCATGCTATCAGTTTTTCATGGAGGCACAAGGATGTAACAAATATAGCAGAGGATTCATATTGGGTTTCTTAGGCCCACACCCCCCACGTTTTCTCATAACACAAGGGGGTTAAGGGATTAATAACAGTTTAATTAAACTACATTATCAAAACTAAAATATTACCCACAAAAACCTCCCACAATGTCGAATGAATTGTGGTTCATGCCATTAGTAGGTTGACCTACGTTCTTTTTATTATCCATGAACGGGAAAGAGGAAAATTTTTTAAATAGCATGAATGAATATGCCCCTACCTCGAATCGTCAGATAATCATCTATGCATGAAGGTGGTTCTTATTCTTCGTTCCTGAAATATGTTCCCAAAAATTCCACTCATACATCAAACAGAGGTTCATGGTTCGGTGTCGTCCATCACCTCTTACTGGGTCGGATCTGTCATCTAATTGTCCAACGTCATTGCACTCCTTCAACACTTTCTTTCATGGAAAATATATTCCATTACCTCTCCCCATGTACATATATTTAGGAGAGGGGAGGGTAAATAACGACGTTGGAATTTAATGGTGTCATTAATTAGGAAGTTTCCTAATTCCCTAAAGATGTCATTATTTCGGTTGGCTGGTGATTCCATTTATTTTCTTAACAAATTGCTATCAACAACCCATTAATTTCTCGGTTGAAGGATATGAAATAAAATAAAAAAATTCTTTTTTTTCATTTCTTTTATAAAGACACAAAACATAACTTTGTATTAGGACCTTCTGAGTTCAATGTAAAACCTCCCTTAAGAGAATCACAGTGCTATGAATTCAATGGTGCCAACATATTTTAAATCTATGAAACAATTCAAATGTAAGAAAACGTCGCCCACATGTTTACTGCACGTACCTAAAAAAGGGGTTTAATAAATTATTAACATTCACCCTCGACCCATGTCGGTCAAGGAAAGGCTTTGCCTAGGACTATAATGCCCCAACAATCTCAACATTAATCTCATATTTTCAATCCGAGTTACTGTTTAAATGTTATGATTTTTACAATAAAATAATCGCCACTTAAATATTTTATTTACGGCCAAAAACAAACATTCACTGGTGGCCCACGTTGACCACTGATAGTATATGGAAAATGAAAACATACCTTCAAAAGTTTAGTGGTGGTCTCAGATTATCAATCTGAGTTATTGTTCGTGAGTTATAAGAATTTGAAAAATAAAATATTTTTATTCAATTATTTTATTTATAGTTATGTCATTTTCAAATTCTTTCATCGGAAGCTCACTCCGACTAAACATAAGTTGCACCTAGGGTAAACCCACCATCCAGAATACAACAATGTCTTATGATTTATGATTTGGGATACTGTTTATGTGTTATTACACGGTTTGAAGCAAAAAATTTACACATGATAATTAATGCTTAATAAAACTACGGTGAATCATTCTGAGCACTCTTGGCCTCTGAATCAGGGGCCGTCAGATTTTCCTGTCTTGAAATAATTCTATATATATCAGAAATATTATACATAAATTCCTGGAAATTACATATAATAAATATTTTCAGTATTTCAACATAATAATCATGTCAAAAATAAAAATGAAAACATGGAATAATCATTATTATAAGAAACTACGTATCCTAGACCGATACAAGAGTTCACGAGATTAATGTGGGGCTTGAAATTTATATTTAGATGCTTAAAATGTATTTACAAATTAGTGAGATTAATATTAAAAAATGAATTTAAAATCATACCCCTAACAATGATGCTCCATGTAAGATTTCACAGGGTTTATTTTTCACAGGTCATATATACAACATATTTATAACATAAATTCGCTTTTATGGAAGAAGTTATTATTTATAATGTGTTCTCTATTTTTTAAATTTTCAACTGTATATATTCATCTAATTCTAATCTTCCTTCATTGTGACATTAACATCATAAACCTATAATATTAATCAAGCCTCGTTAGTATGAGGAACATTACAATATAAATTAAAAAGAAAGAAGGATTGGACTAAATCTAATGCATTCATAAATGAAATTGAAAACTAAGTTAAAATTTAAATAATAAAATGAAAATAAATAAAAATAGGACATATCATTGTATAATCCCCCATGTGGGTCTTGAGTTTTTACTACCACCAGATGGTATGTACCTACTATCATCCATAATTCATTTGTGGGTGTATTTTCATAGACATTAACCACAAAGTTTTTCCCTATAGAACATGCAATTATTTTTATTTTTTATGGAGGAATCCATTGATATATTACACTAGATCTTACCCTTTCATAATGAGGTCCATCATTCATTATGATGGAAGGATGGAGTATGGGTACTCCTCCACATCAGTTTCTACTTGTAGAAAAAGTTTTTTACACTCATGTTCCTACAACAAATGTGATGCATCAATTGGAAAATCAATGGAAAAGTTATAATGTAATTTTATTAGGAAAAAATTTATATTTTAATACTAAATAGAAAAATATTCCATTTTAATGTGAGATTCATTTGTCTTCATTTATTTATTAAAATCTACATGAATCTATTTATGGTCTTCCTTCATACAGTTATCAATAAGTATGGGGAGTTCGATGTGTTCCCCAAATGGTGATTTTTTGTTTTTCTTATCTTCCTATAAGAAAAAAACTACTTATAAGAATCCAATAATTCCAAATAGTAGACATTGATTATCAATTCATGTTAAATAAAATTAGAATATATATGGTTCAATAATGGATTATCTCCCTAATTTGGTTAGACTCTAATCTCTTATTCAGTGGAAAGCACAACTTGGAGTTTATTTCAACCGGATGAAGGTAGGAAGTTAGGTTCCTCCAATATATCTTCAAATTACACAACTTGGGTAGGTCATTCACCATCCATAGTGAGATATTGGTATAATGGTGTTGGATATTCTACCTTGTATTTAGGGAGATTATCTTGCATTTCATCACCTGTTGAGTCACTCCAATATTGATCTAGGCCTTTTTTATCTCTCATATTTATATCAACATGCGAGCCTTCATATTCACTCTTAATCTAATGATTTTAGGTTATGATTTGGACCTCTAGATGGTTTAATTACTGATAGTCTTCAAGTATTTCCACAACCAATTGGATTTCCAAATAAAAATAGGGCAGATCAAAAGCTGTGTCCTCCATGACCTCTTGTTTAGGATTGGGTTTCTCTATAAATGTATGGAAATAAGTAGTTATCCCATCAATTTTTATCTATAGTTATTTTTTATTCATTTAGTACCTCCACCTGAGGTCTATTATAACCATGAACAACATCATATTGTTGTTGTTGAACCATTGAGTAGTAAACTCAGGCATAATAATCATAGGTTGAACACATAATGGGAATATATATATAAATTATTTATTTTCTTATTTGAATAAAATAATGAAAATTATTTACAAAAAATATAAAAAAGGAAAAATGAATAGAAAAATACATAGATCACCCACAACAATTCCATTTTTGATGTATATTTTCTAGGGTGGTAGAAAATATTATTTATTTTCGTTATTTAGTATATAGGATGACCAGGTTCAGCTCACATAATGTAAATTCTTGTCAATTAAATAATATTTTCTAAATCAAGAAATATATATATATATATATATGTTTAATAAATTAAGTTTTTTTTTGGGTTTTTAGATAAAAATATGCAATTAAAATATAAAACTAAAATTTAGATGGACATAGAATGAAATTTGTGAAGAATGTTCCTCAAATTAGGGTTTGGATACATGGGTTCCTTTATTATTTATAATTACATGAATTCAATTTTCAAATTCATTTATGAAATGTCATTAAAAAATTACATTTATTTAATTTTTTGAGTGTTAAATTTTTTGAAGCCATGAAAACATATTTTCCACAACAACCTCCACCTACTCTAATATCCATGTAGGATAATACCTCAACTAAGAGTGAAATTCCTAAATTACACAACTCCACCGTATGTTGTTTCATCCCTTATGGAATCCTCAACTCCATAGTATGTAGGGTTTTACCTAAGAGAAGGGAGGGAGAAATGTAAATAAACTATACGGGATAAATTTTATTTTGTTTGTGGTGAATGACTGACACACCAATTCAATTCTATCTCATTCACACTAAGTGGAATTAAAAAATAATGAATTTAAATCACAATAATTAATAATCCCATAAAATATCCCCATGGAAAAATTAGGGTTAATAAATTTACTTTTCTAAGTGAACGATATCACAAAAAAAGGATGAAAATTGAGAATGAAATTAAAATGGATGAAGACGGAATGGAAATAATAAAATTAGAAATATGGAATGTATCTTACTTGGAAAATGAATATGTAAATAATTAATAGGAAATAAAAACCTAAACAACAGTTCCCTAAATCCCCATTACATCATCTGCACCAAAGAATGACTGATTTTCTTCTCTATCCACCTGACAACGTATTTATAGGCTTCAAAAAGTGATAATGCAATCATAAATAGACTCCATTAATGTGTCAAAATTAAATCCCAGTCAATCATTGGGGTTCGAGGGTCTTTAAATAACTTTTATCATTTAATTTTCATAAAAATATTCATTCTTGGTCCCAATGAACACTTTTACAGTTTAAAATAATATTTTACAGTGTAAAAACATTGATGAAGCACCCCAGAATGATTTGAGGTCATGTAAGTATGAAATTGATGGGTGTGACATGACATAATAAATACTTTTCACACCACAAAACAAGTCATGTTTCTATAAAAACCTTTTTTGCTATACGAAAATTAATTACACCCATAATTATTCAAAATTTATGTCATAAATTCATATTTGAGATGTAAATTTCTGTTTTCAAGATGGTTTCACTTCATTTTTTTCCTGATTCTACAATTTTTAGCCATGGAGTTGTTATTTGACTCATCCTGTGGTGTTGGACACTATTTGAATAATGATATTATTTCTGTGAATCTTGTTTCTATAAATTTTTGTATCCTAACAAAATTTAATAGATTAGTGAAAAACATAATGAATTAACAAATTAATTTTTATAAACACAGTTTATTATATGAAAATATACATGTAAAATATGTCTATGTCACAAGTCCATACATACTCCCTACATTGTCGAGATAAAGTCAAACACACAAAATTCCACTAGGATTCTTGAATTTTATTTAATTTATACCCCTCATGGGGTTAAGTTTATTATATACCACTCTATTAATTAAATAATTAGACATTAGTGACTGAGGCATCACTTTATTTCAACAGTCTATTAGGTTCCTTGACACAATATTCATTTCATGCAATTTAATTAGAATATTCATATTAATTAAAATTATATTTTCTCTAAAGTGGTTAGATTTTTTATCAAATGACACAATTAAAAATTCATTTAATAAAGGGATATTTTTTAGGAAAAATCTACCTCATTCATAGAGTTATTCCCTTTTTGGACATGCTTAGTTTCACACATCGAATCTCTTATAGTAATATATAGTCATCACCCTTCAACATTTGGCCCTAAATATATCAATTAATCATCTGAATTAATCCTGAAAATTTTGAAATAATTTATATATTTAACCAAAAAAAATTCATATTTAATTAATTATTCAATCTCTTGAGCATAAAAAAGGAATTGACCACCATCAATTTCCTGAGGCCCAATCCTGAGGAAAGTAGGTGAACATCATACATGACATCTATATGAATCTTCATCACCTAAAATCCCTAATTTATTCTTTCACATAGTCCATTATACTCACCCCAACATCCAAAAACATGAATAAAATCTTTACAGTGACATAGCTATTTGAATATGTATTTTATATGGTGTGAATATACAATCGAGATCTATCCTAGATTTATCAAAAAAAATCTCATCAACATCATGTTTATTACACCTTTATCTTGTGGAATCGTCACATAATCCTTATCTTTGGTTGATATAAATTAACATAAGCATAAGGATAATAAATTAAGTAAAAAAAGTTGAAAAGTTCTTGATATACCTCATGTTTTCGCTACATCAATTAAAGCTTGATTCTAACTAGAATATATGAATATACTCCCCTTAAATGGAAGAGTGAGTGAGAACCCCATCCTAGTTGATCCCCCTATAGTAAAGGGTATAAAATAACAAAAAACCCATTTATTCACATTTATAATATATTTATTTTATCTTATTGAAAATATGAAATTACTATTCCTCCACACCCATGTAAGGGTCCAAATAAATGTTCATATAATGGTAAATGTAAGATAATTCACTTAGGAGTTTCCTATGTTTGTTAATTACCAAGTAGGGTTCAAATGATATTGGGGTCACCCCTTATAAGGGGATCACCATAATGCATCGGCCAACCAACATAATGTATTTCACACATGTAGGGGGATTTCCCCTATGTTTTGGTGGACATGTAAGGGTCCCCCATGTGGGTTAACCAAAAAATGTCACCTTATAGTGGTCTTCCAAATGGGTCACCCACTTTAAGATTACCAAATAGGGGTCTTCCAGACCCCTATTCAAAAGGGCACAAATTTTCTGACTTTTAGAAAATTCCTAGCCATGTGAGCAGTTTCACACATAAGGGTTTCCCCTAACACTAGGTCAAATAACCAATCAACCTAAATCAATGCTCATAATAACCATATCAATCACTTCATTGGAATACAGTTTCCAAAAAACAATATATGGTTCTATACATGCTCTCAATTTATCAATCTGAATTTTGGTTCTCAAGAAAACATTTTTTATAGTGTCAAGAATTAAAATTCCCATATATTTTCTAAACATGTATAGATATAGAACATTAAAATATCCCCTCCAATTTTAACTATTATACTTGAATATCCTTAGTGTTATTCAACCATATAACTAGTCATATCCAGGTATTTATTTCATTAATATCATTACATGTTCTATCTAGAAATCCAAATGAGTTTCCCCTACACAACTCCAAACATATGGTACACTATTCTTCTAAAATAAATCCACTCACACATTATAATATCCAAAACCAAGATGACACTCATCTACAACCATATATCCAAAGACAACATTTTCCCTTCAATCAATTCATCCTTAGACTCATGGTTCTCCCCACCACTAGTCTTTGCTCATAAAGGTCAATTCTGAGCAATGCTTCTCCCCACCATCAGAATCATCTACAAAAAATGCACTTTCAGTAGAATGAAGAAATTAATAGGGTGATTTTCATCTCATTTCACTAAATAACATATAAAAATGCTACTTCGTACTCCTATTTCCAAATTTTCCCAAATATTGTTGGCCACAAGCATTGACACACTATCTCAGAAATTGATCACGATGAACTAACCCCAGAAGGGATCCCAAGATCACTCAAACACCCATTATGATGTTTGATCTTGAATATTAGTGTAATTGTATTGCTGGATCTCAAAACATATACCTCATCCATAAAAATCTAACCCCATGTATTGACACATATCCAAACCAACCCATCCTCAGATTACCTCAAATCCATAATAAGTTTTAGGGAAACGGTCAGACTCGCCCCAATGTCAATATCTGATTCCAAATGATTAATCTTCCATGGAACAAGATAAATTTAGATCCACCTTCACATATTCATCTTAGTACCATCTCAACCAACTACCTATTGGTCTCACATATCCACAACCCTTCCAATATGAGGGTCATATCTCCACATCCTACACCCAACCCATAACCACATATAATGAATGGATGTGGTCTTCCCAATCATACCTGAGATCTACCCAAAAGTAACCATTAGTACCCTTTAACAGATAACAAAGAATCTCATCCATAGAATACACCAAATTTCCATATGTAATGAGGGTTACACCCTTGAAAATTCAGTGTTGTACTCCCACCATATGGTTTCCATTATATTTTCACCTAGAGTGTATCACCCAATGGATTCCTATTCTTACACCAACATGATAATAAATTTCTTGGAATAAGCCTAAGACGATCAAACCATGAAACCTATATCAATTTTCTTATGTCCCCTATCACTATAGTGTGGTATATATCATTCTCATCAATAATTTGGGAAACTATTCCCATAAACATTTCATCAAATCCATGGATCCTCATCCCACATATGGATACTCGCTAATCCATAATCAATGGAAATTATAATAATCAAGCATATACTCCCTGATCTCATCTAAAACTAATAGTTTAACCCTACTATAATTCATGATCATATAACCCATCTCAATCTCCTATAAATCATATGTCATCAAACCTAGTCTCACACAAATAATAACTCACCTATCATTTCCCTAATTTTTGTTAACCTTATCAAGCCAAAAGCACCCATACGATATTTTCCCAACATGATGTAGTAATATCACTCATACAACAACAAGAATCATGATCACTCATCAATGTATGTTATTTATATAAATTAAAAAACTACACATGGCCTATCCATAATAAACCAACCATTTTGTGTCTTAATCCACTAAAATACAAGGGATCACACCTGAATTCAATAGGGCATGGAATATCACTGATCATGACCATAGAAAAGAAGCATTGATACAATGATCACACTATTTTAATTACATAAAAAATTATAAGTCATCTCCAATCCTCCTAGATCATTATAAGGTTATCGGGAAATTATGTTACATAACGTATTCTCTGAGACTATACAACATACCTAAGAGCACCTTCCATGAATCAGTCTCATAACAAAAATAATATTCACAATTTTATCATATATAAGGGATTTCTCAAGACCATGATAACCCCTATAAATGTTAACCATCATATATCTTAATTTATTAAGATACCCTGAACCGAATCAACCACAGGGACCCTAATTGGTTGGTGATAAGCTGACAGTGCCACCCTAATCCCACCTCTAATAGGATAGGGATTTGTGACTAGCATCGGGTAGACACATCATACAATACATATGTCCATAGACTATAAATAACAATAAAATACTATTTCATCATGATTTTTGAAATGAACTGGGTTAAACCCAATGACTTTGATTGAGGGGGGGGGGTAGGCTTTTCTCTATCGCTCATTTCGGGTTTTTTATTTTTTCAGACTTCCCTTTAAAGCCAAAAAGGTTCCAAATTTAATAACTTGGAATGGACCCACATTCCAAAGGTAGGCATCCCATTAGGGTTTCATTCCCAAAAAACCGTTGGAACTCACATTGGATGAGAGGGTGGGAGGTCGGTCTCATCACAACCTTTTGGGTTGAATTCTTTCCTACTTTGAGACACTCTTATAGATTAAATATATGTTCATGAAATCCATCAAAGATCCCAATATTGTATTGGTTACCCTTATTCTAATGAATTGATTTTGAACATGTGTCGATAGGATCAATGTCAGGCATATCACGAGTTCTATATAATTTTCATATTTAGTTATGATTATTTGGGTTATTTCCATATTCCAGCACTCTGGGGTTTATTATCATCCTAGTAAGAAGTTGGAATCTTAGATATGGGATTGACACCTAAGATTAATCCTACATAACCTATGGAAAAAATAAAAAATCAATTATATCTTTTGGATTATTTTAAGGTTATGTGACTCAACCCATCAATGATGTTTAACATCATATGGTAGAGACATGAATATCAGGCTTCGCCCTCAATGAGGTATCCCACATATCAAACTAAATATCAGAATTAGTGTCTAATTGGTCATTATGATGGAAATCTATGTTGTGATTGATACAAAATTATTGGCCCTAGGATGGACTTATACATATGAGACAGACCTCGATTGATTTCTCGTAAATATGGACCTTTGAGAGGAGAATGAATTTAGTAAGGAATAATCTAAATGATGAGACCACACAAGGTGAAATATCCACATGGTATTGATACAATCATTAATGGTCTCCAATCCCATGTAATCCATTCTCAGTGTGTGAAATAATTGATTGTGGTAGATTTGGCACATTGGATGAGAGTATATTTGTATGGGGGTTAGACATTAATGATTCCTTTTGTTGGGAATGATTACCCATATCGTGGGGGATATGGTTTAGAGATCAGGAATTAATAAGTCATTGTATGTATCCTATCATATAACAGGAATCAAAGTCCTCATAGTTAGGTTCATCCACCATCACACTAATTGTTTTGAGGTTCTCAAGGGCATGGTCGGGAAATATTCATATAATGTTACACATGTATGAGTCCAATTCTAATCCACTGATGGAAAAAGAATAATGTAATACCTATAATAGTATTTAATATAGTTAGTCAAGAATACTTGGAACATTAAGGGACATACAATGAAGTGGATTCCCATTGGTGTTAGGACCTTATAAAGGTTTCCTATGTATCCCAAATATAGCAAGAATCAGATTTCTCATTGTTCACTTATCCCTTAACCTGTTGATAGGAAAATGTAGATTATTATATATTATTGTAATCCTTGAGGTTTTCAGAATTCTAGAGGCTTATAATAAGATGGATTCCCTTTGGGTGGGGTTTAAAAAAATAAGGATGCTCATTTTTTGGGGACATATTATAATATGCCAATAAATGTCGATTATGCACTGAGGCTTCAAGATTGGTTAGGGATTACACATCGAGGATTCTCACTAATACATTCATTCACTATATTCTATCGTATAAATAAAGGTGGTGATGACCATGAATGGTCTTTCCAAGATCTTGATATTGGTAGTGTCACATGAGTTTTAATCGTAGCTCATTAAGGAAACTTCCCTTATAAAGGGGGTATGTGTCCATAGGTTTTTGGATGGGGTGTACTTGGTATGATTCCAAGTAGGTCTATCAGATAAGGTTGCATGTCCATAGATATTTTCCTATCATTTCATGAATGTCTGCTAGATAGGAGTTAAATTTTTCCAAATGTATATGGGGTGTCAACCTTTTATGATAGGAATATCTCACAGTGTTAGCCTGATATGTTTATGATTCCTAACATGTTTTAAATTGGAATTTCCAAGATCTTCTGGATGACCTAATTGGACAAGATTTAGGTATTACTAATGATAAACTAAATTTTCTTTGATGTATTCACATGATTAAAGAGAGTATGTCCGAGATAATTTACATAATCCATGATGACATGTCTGTTATGACAACCCTTCTTTTTAATACAACTTAAGCATGCTTTATTACATAAAACATCACTTGATCCAACAAAGAAGATTGATAGGTTTAGTGTCTTTGGGGCTTAGGATCATTACATAAAAACTTTAAACATTAAATACAACATCATTATTGAAAACTTCCTTTACATGACCACTACATTCCTACGTACTTAGCATTGCATGGGATAACCTGAGGACATGCATAATAAAAGGGTGAGCTATAAAGCCCAGTAAGGGAGTACACAATGAATAAAATGAGGAGTAAAATACATGTTTGGAAATAGGAACATCAATAGAGAATAAGAGTAACATGAACATAAAGTCATGATAAAGCATGATAATCATAACATGGAAATGTGGCAACAACACTTAACATTGAATTAGCATGAGCCAAGGCTCATTGCACATGGAGCATGAGTAAACCCTCATTGCACTTGAAGCATGAGTAAACCCTAATTGCACTTGAATTAGCATGATTCAACACTCATTTCACATGACGTATCATGATACTATACTTTACCCAATGCATTGGAGCGCTATAAAGGGCGCACCCTTCTTAAACATTTCATTTCATGCATAAGTGTGCCATATGGATCATAATACATGGATTCATAAAACATAATAATTTATTCCACAGTAAAGGAATTTTAAATTTATACATGAGACTTTATAATCAATTAGTAAATTTGCATAAAGGTGAATACCCTTGATGGAGAAATGGGCATGGTATTCACTACACAATGATATTGGCTTAGAAAATCGGTGTGATTTTGGCAGCATAACGGCGTGACATAAGAATTCATAAAAATGGTTGATGAGAGATAAAGGGGTTCCTCATCATATTTGCATGTAATGGACAGTAAGGAGGTCATATAGATACATTTCCCAACAATTGAAAAGGAATTTAGATTCATGATACAAAAGTATTGCTTGAATATAGAAGGGGAGAAAACGGTTCCTTTTGAAATTTCGGCATAGTAACGGGTGTACATGGGAGGCATTTAATGGGAGAGAAAGGGGTCTCCCATAATTCAAACAATAATAGGGAAGGTTGGGAGAGGTTTTAAACCATACCCCAACATTCATAATTGAAATTAAAAGGGCAATACAACTTAAAGAAAATTGACAAAAATGAGAAAGGAAGAAAAAACCCTTACTTGGGAGTGTGCTTCCAAAGGCTAGAGAGAGGCTTGTGAGAGGCTTCTTGGGAGCTTGGGGCACCTTGAGAGGATTCTAGAGAGAGCAGGGTAGAGTTTTGACGAACTACAAGGGCTTTGAGTGAGGAGGAAGTGGGATCTTGGGTGGGTTTATATAGGAAAGGTGAGAGAATTCTTTATTATTTAGGTTTGGGAGCCCTTATATTAAAATAATCCAAACCACAAACCATATAATGGTATTTGCCCATGGTTTCTGGAAAAGGAAAGAGGAAAACAATATTTTAAAATGACAAGGTCAGATCTTATTAAAAAATTAGTGTTTCTTATGTGGAGGTGAGTCACACTCCCATGAAAATTAATTTAAAAAGGAAAAGTGTTGAATAAGTCTTTAGGGCTCCATTAATGCTTTGAAAAGTAAGTCAAACAAACCCAAAACCTCATTATTTTAATGATAAAACACATATTGGCCGAACATAAGGATTATGGTATTTTATTACATCAACATTGGGTCATTATGATGTCATAAAACACATTATATATTGAAATGGTATTTAATTTTTACCCAAAAATTTGACTGTCTCAGAAAATTATGAAAAATTCACCGTTGGATAATTTCGGCGTCCTGATTCCAAAAATAATATTTATTTTATCTAAATAATTTTCTTAATATTTGAATTTTCACTTTTAAAATAAAAACCGACATTTATAAAAAAATTCACGGGTTTTGACAGAAATGGCTTTCAAACCTTAATAAAAATTTTAATTGCATTCATAAAATTATAAGATCATTTATATTTAATAAAAATTAATTTAATATTAATAATAATATTTTTTTAAAATATTATTTAATTCAAAAATCCTTTAATTTAATAAAATATAATTCTTAATTAAATAATAACTAAAAACACCATTTGTACTTTAAAAACTAATTACAATGTATCAAAAATGACTAGAAATTATATTCATTATTATATACAGAAATAATGTACATGAACATGGTGCTACTTATTTGTTACATAACCCCTTAAAATAGCCACATAAGACTTAAGGGTAAGGTGCGCTATGGTGACAGACTCTTAGGGCAGCTCAGATAACATCGCTCAAGTGGTAATTTCAATCAACTTCCACTTTTCCCGTAGACGATCACGTTCGAGCTTGACTTGATGAAGCTCAGCTTGGTCTTGGTCAAGGGCAAAGCCCAAAGATGCCACCTCTTTTCCGAGCTTTGACAAATGGGCTTCGTAAGGGGCAATTCTACTGGATGAGGCCATCGCTTCCTTTGTCTGAGTAGAAATGGGTTCGTTAAAGCCTTATATTTATACTACTCAGATGATCACTGCTCAACGGCTAAAAAGTAATGGTCACAAATCTTAACATAAAACTAAAGAAGTTGAAATCTTATAAAAACATTTTTCATAAAGAAACATTTAATTGGATCAAGAGGAATTTTCCATTAATGAAACTTTGGGTCGTTACAACATTCCCCCCTTAAGAAATTTTTCCCTCAAAATTTTCCTTTTCCCACACTAAAACAAATGTGGGTAACTTAGCTTCATCATATCCTCCGACTCCCAAGTTTCTTCTTCAAACTTGTGGTTTCTCCACAACACCTTGACGAGGGGCATTGTCTTATTTCGTAGAACTTTTTCTCTACGATCTAAGATCTTCACTGGTTGCTCCTCATAATAAAGATCATCTTCTAATTGTACCACCTCAGAAGAGAGTACATGTGAAGGGTCTGGTATGTACTTCCTTAAGAGGGATACATGGAAGACATCATGCACCTTGTCCATAGTAGGTGGAAGTGCTAGTCGATAGGCCACAGCCCCAACACGATCAAGAATATCGAAGGGGCCGATGTACCTTGGACTTAACTTCCCTTTCTTTCCAAACCTCATGACCGTCTTCCACGGAGATATGCATAAAAACACCATGTCTCCGACTTTAAACTCAAGGTCTCGTCGACGATTATCTGCATAACTCTTCTGTCGACTTTGGGCTGCCTTGATATGCTGCTGAATGGTTTTCACCTTCTCCACCATTTCTTCGACCATTTCTGGTCCAAGCAGCTTACGTTCACCGACCTCATCCCAACATGCCAGTGTTCTACACCTTTTCCCATACAGGGCTTCATATGGTGCCATTTGGATGCTCAAGTAGAAACTATTATTATAAGAGAACTGAAATAGAGGAAGATGTTGATCCCATCCTCCTTTAAAGTGCATTGAGCATGCTCTCAACATATCCTCAAGTGTTTGGATAGTCCGCTCGGATTGGCCATCAGTTTGAGGATGATAGGTCATACTGAAGTTCAGTTCAGTATTCAGAGCATGTTGAAGATTCTTCCAAAACATAGAGGTAAATCTTGGATCTCGACCAGACACAATAGACAGTGGTACTCCATGCAACCATACCACTTCCCTGATATATATCTATTCCAGTTGATCCAAAGAGAAATCCTCTCGAATAGCAATGAAGTGTGCAGTCTTTGTAAGTCGATCCACAACAACCCAGATTGCATTGTTGCCTTTGGATGTCCTTGGAAGTCCAGTGACGAAGTCCATGGTGATGTTCTCCCATTTCCATTCTGGTATGGGCAATGGTTGCATCATCCGCTTAGACTTCTGCCTCTCTACCTTCACTTGCTAATACACCATGCACTTTGATGTATATTCAGTGATCTCCTTCTTCATATTATCCCACCAAAAGTTTTCTCGGAGATCTCGATACATCTTTGTGCTCCCTGGGTGAATAGAGAAATTTGAACTATGTGAATCATCCAAAAGTTCCTTCTTCAGCTCTGAACTTGATGGAACACGTAGTCTTTTCCCAAACCACGGAATTCCTTCTTAATTAACATTAAACTTTGAGGATTTTCCCTTTTTTATAGCTTCCACTTTTTCTTGGATTCCTGCATCATCCTTTTGAGCATCCTTTATCCTATCCAAAAGATATGGTTGAGGAATCATTTGTGAAAGGATTGATGACGTTCCCTTCTTTATGATTCCCACATCCATCTTCATCAAGTCTAAAAAGATTGGATCCTTCTCAATTCTCATCATTGATAGAATAGCTGGATCCTTTCTACTTAGGGCATTTGCCACCTTGTTCGCTTTCCCAGGGTGGTAATGTTTTGAGCAATCATAATCCTTGATGACCTCTATCCATCTTCTCTGGCGCATATTAAGCTCTTTCTGTGTGAATATATTTTTAAGACTCTTGTGGTCAGTATATATCTCACATTTCTCTCCATAGAGATAATGCCGCCAGATTTTCAAGGCAAAGATCACCGCCTCCAACTCCAGATCATGCGTTGGATAGTTTCGCTCATGGATTTTCAACTGCCTAGAGGCATAGGATATTACTTTATCATTCTGCATCAGCACACATCCTAAGCCCTTATTCGAAGCATCACTGAATACCACAAAAGCTCCCCACTTGTGGGTAAAGTGATCACGGGTGCAGTGATAAGCCTCCTTTTGAACTCCTTGAAGCTTTCTTCACATTCATCACTCCAAGCAAACATTACTCCCTTTCGAGTTAGCTTGGTAAGAGGGTTGGAAAATCATGAGAAATTTCTCACAAATCATCGATAATATCCAGCTAACCCCAAGAAGCTACGGATATCAGTTACCGATGTTGGCCTCGGCCATCCCTCAATTGCATCTATTTTGGAGGGGTCCACAGATATCCCATTGCTTGTGATGATATGGCCTGAGAATGAGACCTCCTTCAACCAGAACTCACACTTGCTATAATTGGCATAGATCTTCTCCTTGCGCAAAGTCTCCAGTACAGTTCTTAAATGCTCCTCATGGTCCTCCTTGGTTTTGGAGTATATTATAATATCATCTATAAAGACTACCAAAAATTTGTCTAGGTAATCTAAAAATACTCTATTCATCAAGTCCATGAATATTGTTGGAGCATTGGTGATTCCGAAAGGCATTACTATGAATTCATAGTGCCCGTACCTTGTACGAAAAGCAGTCTTGGGGATATCTTCCTTCTTCAACCTTATTTGATAATATCCCGATCGCAAGTCCACCTTGGAGAAGTATTGTGCTCCACGCAGCTGATCAAATAAGTCATCGATTCTTGGGAGAGGATACTTGTTCTCTATCGTGATTTTGTTAAGTTCACGATAATCGATGCAAAGCCGCATTGACCAATCCTTCTTCTTGACGAAGAGGACTGGTGCACCCCATGGTGATGCACTTGGGTGTATAAACCCTTTATCCAGATTCTCCTGTAGTTTTTTCTTCAGCTCTTCAAGCTCAAAAAAATCCATTCTATATGGAGTCTTGGATATTGGTAGTGCCACAGGTATAAGTTCAACTGAGAACTCAACATCTCTTCTTGGAGGAAGACCAGGATGTTCCTCGGGAAATACTTCAGCGAATTCCCTCACAATAGGCATTTCTTCAAGGGTGGTTTCTTCCTTGGACTCGATCATCTGAGCCAGATATGTGTGCTCATAAGGCAGTAATATCCATGCTTGAGATGATGGAGCTAATGGAGATTTATCTTCCTCCTGACACTTGTAAAAAATCGGGGGTCGATTCTCCATATGGAGTGTGATTTCCCTCTCCCGAAAATTTATGTTGGCTCTATATAAGGAAAGCCATTCCATGCCAAGAATTGAATCTAATTACACCAAAGGGAGTATGATGAGGTTTGCTGGGAAATTCAATCCACAGATTATAATAGGGGAGGACTTATACTCATGGTATGCAATGATTGCCCCATTTTCCGTACTCACCGACATCTTTACTTCCATGATTTTTGGTGGTGCAGGGATTGTTCTACTAAACTTTTGAGATATAAAAGAATGCATAGAACCTAAATCAAAATGTACGTTCACTATTCTTGAATGAATAACTAGCGTACCTGTCACCACTTCGTTGTCGGGGTTCACTTCGGCAGAAGTGATGGAAAAAGTTCTTCCTTTCTATTTTGGAGGTTGCTAGTTGCCTCCGATAACCCTTGGATTAGGGCACTGATTTGCAAAATGACCTGGTTCTTTGCATTTGTAGCATTGAACAATGCGTTGAGGTTCGAACGGAGCGTTCCTCTCCTCTGTCGCAGCCGCAGGTCCTTCTTGCTGACAGTTAACAGCTAGGTGCCCTTCTCTTCCACACTTGAAGCATTTTCTTGTCCCCCTAAGGCAATTTCCAGGGTTCTTCTTTCCGCACTTTTGGCAAGTGGGGTGCTGGAATTTCTTAGCAATGTTGGATTTATCCATTGGACCACCAGCATTGAAGTCCACCTTACTCTTCTTGTCCCCATGATACCCCTGTGATTCTCCGATCTCCATTTCAACCTTGAGGGACATCAGACAATTTCCTCATAGCTTTCGAAGTCACGGATCGCTAATGCTTTCTGCAAGCTAGGCTTCAGCCAAACAAAGAAGCGGTCAACATTGAATTCAGGGGTAACGACAAAGCCGGAAGCATATCATGCAATCCTTGTGAAGTTTTCCTCATACTCTCCCACAGATTCTTCATCTTTCTGTTTGAGGGAAAGGAAGTCCCTTTCCATCTTAAGACGGAGGGTGTGTGGAAAATATTTATCGAAAAATATCTTCCGGAATTCCTTCCATTCCATAGCCTCGATCTCCTCCTCAGGCTTCGTATTTTTTATCAACGTCCACCATTGATCAGATTCACCCTCCATACGATAAGCTGCCAGGAGAACCTTCTCTTTTTCAGAGCATTGGAGGATGAAGAATATCTTTTCAATGGAGGTGATCCATTGTTCAGCGATCGTGGGATCAGATGATCCACTAAAATTAGGAGGCCTTTGTCTCATGAAGCTTTCAATAGAGACTTGTTCTTTCTTAGGGGGGTTGAACGTTCCTCTTGAGCAGTGTTTCTATTCAAAACTTGAGTTCGCTGAGAGAGAAGCGTGACAAAGTTCGTGATTCCCGCTCCCATTGGATTGGGCATCTCATTAGTACAATCATCACACTAATCTTCACAACGGTTGTTAGCTCGAGTTCTCCTATTACCGGCCATTGGCTGGAATAAAAGGAAAGTTAGGGGTAACACATAAAGGGTAATCCAAAGAAAAAAGGTGATGACTTATAAATAAACATTAATCTCTTTAACTCATGAGTCTATAGGATTCAATCCAGGCTTTTCATGATCTTCCTGCTAACATATATTCTTAGGGGCATTTTTCCCTTAATAAGGGTTCATACTAAGATTGTGAATTTATCAAAACATATCCCCCGGGAGTGTCATAACCAAGAGTGCAGCAAGGCCCGTTGTCGTGCACAAGTTCCCGTTCGAGTCTAGCTCAATGCGGTGTTTTCGGGTTTTACCCCTAGGATACATCTGTGCCAGAGCCGCCTCTACCTGCTCGTATCTAGATAGGGATGTATTTGTTTGATAAACCACTTACTTGGTATTTACCAAAACATAGAGATGTTTTTATTATACTTAGTCTTGTATCTAAGGCTTTACTAGGGTTTCTTAATCCCAAAAATAACTAAACCTATCTTTTGATACCAACTATGACAACCCCGCTTTTTAATACAACATAAGCATGCTTTATTACATAAAACGTCACTTGATCCAACAAAGAAGATCGAGAGGTTTAGTGTATTTTTGGCTTAGGATCATTACATAAAAACATTAAACTTGAAATACAACATCTTCATTGAAAACTTCCTTTACATGACCACTACATTCCTTCGTACTTAGAATTGCATGGGATAACCTGAGGACATGCATAAGAAAAGGGTGAGCTATAAAGCCCAGTAAGGGAGTACACAATGAATAACATGAAGAGTACAATAAATGTTAGGCAATAGGAACACCAATAGAGCATAAGAGTAACATGAACATAAAGGCATGATAAAGCATGATAATCATAACATGGAAATGTGGCAACAACACTTAACATTGAATTAGCATGAGCCAAGGCTCATTGCACATGGAGCATGAGTAAACCCTCATTACACTTGAAGCACGAGTAAACCATCGTTTCACTTGAATTAGCATGAGTCAACACTCATTTCACATGACATATCATGATACTATACTTTACCCAATGCATTGGAGCGCTATAAAGGGCGCACCCTTCTTAAACATTTCATTTCATGCATAAGTGTGCCACATGGATCATAAAACATGGATTCATAAATCATAATCATTTATTCCACGATAAAGGAATGTGGAATTCATACATGAAACTTTATAATCAATTAATAAATGTGCATAAAGGTGAATACCCTTGATGGATAAATGGGCATGGTATTCACTACACAATGATATTGGCTTAGAAAATCGGTGTGATTTCGGCAGCGTAACGGCGTGACATAAGAATTCATAAAAATGGTTGATGAGAGAGAAAGGGGTTCCTCATCATATTTTCATGTAATGTAAAGTAAGGAGGTCATATAGATACATGTCCCAACAATTGAAAAGGAATTTAGATTCATGATACAAAAGTATTGCTTGAATATAGAAGGGGAAAAAAAGGTTCCTTTTGGAATTTCGGCATAGTAACGAGTGTACATGGGAAGCATTTAATCAGAGAGAAAGGGGTCTCCCATCATTCAAACAATAAGAGGGAATTATGGGAGAGGTGAGAAACCATACCCCAACATTCATAATTGAAATTAAAATTGCAATACAACTTATAGAAAATTGAAAAAAATGAGAAAGGAAGAAAAAACCCTTACTTGGGAGTGTGCTTCCAAAGGCTAGAGAGAGGCTTGTGGGAGGATTCTTGGGTTCTTGGGGCACCTTTAGAGGATTCTAGAGAGAGTAGTGCAGAGGTTGGACGAACTCCAAGGGCTTTGAGTGAGGAGGAAGTGGGAGCTTGGGTGGGTTTATATAGGAAAGGTGTGAGAATTCTTTATTATTTAGGTTTGGGACCCCTTATATTAAAATAATCCAAACCACAAACCATCCCATGGTATTTTCCCATGGTTTATAGAAAAGGAAAGAGGAAAAAAATATTTTACAAGGCCATGGTCCGAACTTATTAATAAATTAGGCTTGCTTATGTGGAGGTGAGTCACACTCCCATTGAAATTAATTTAAAAAGGCAATGTGTTGAATAAGTCCAGAGGGCTCCATTAATGCTTTGAAAAGTAAGTCAAACAAACCCAAAACCTCATTATTTTAATGATAAAACACATATTGGCCGAACATAAGGATTATGGTATTTTATTACATCACCATTGGGTCATTATGATGTCATAAAACACATTATATATTTAAATGGTATTTAATTTTTACCCAAAAATTTGACTGTCTCAAAAAATTATGAAAAATTCACCGTTGGATAATTTCGACGTCTTGATTCCAAAAATAATATTTATTTTATCTAAATAATTTTTTAAATATGTGAATTTTCACTTTTAAAATAAAAACCGACATTTATTAAAAAATTCGCGGGTTTTGACAGAAATGGCTTTCAAACCTTAATTAAAATTTTAATTGCATTCATAAAATTATAAGATCATTTATATTTAATAAAAATTAATTTAATATTAATAATAATATTTTATTAAAATATTATTTAATTCAAAAATCCTTTAATTTAATAAAATATAATTCTTAATTAAATAATAACTAAAAACACCATTAGTACTTTAAAAACTAATTACAATGTATCAAAAATGACTAGAAATTATATTCATTATTATATACAGAAATAATGTACATGAACACGGTTCTACTTATTTGTTACATAACCCCTTAAAATAGCCGCATAAGACTTAAGGGTAAGGTGCGCGATGGTGACAGACTCTTGGGGCGGCTCAGATAACATCGCTCAAGTGGTAATTTCAATCAACTTCCACTTTTACCACAGACAATCACGTTCGAGATTGACTTGATGAAGCTCAGCTTGGGCTTGGTCAAGGGCAAAGCCCAAAGACGCCACCTCTTTTCCGAGTTCTGACAAATGGGCTTCGTAAGGGGCAATTCTACTGGATGAGGCCATCGCTTCCTTTGTCTGAGTAGAAATGGGTTCGTTAAAGCCTTATATTTATACTACTCAGATGATCACTCCTCAATGGCTAAAAAGTAACGGTCAAAAATCTTAACGTAAAACTAATGAATTTGACATCTTATAAAAACATTTTTCATAAAGGAACATTTAACTGGATGAAGAGGGATTTCCATTAATGAAACTTTGGGTCGTTACATCTGGGGTGTTGTGGATGATAAAATTAGACATAACTGTTTATTATTGCATGATAAAAATTAACTATGTCACATGAAAATGTCTCCATGTCAATAAGTTTTTTGTGACATCGTCCTGAATTATTTGGAGTTTGTCTTGAGACAATTGAGACATATCATGGGTCTATCACCCGATCAACTTTGGTTGTCTTTGGAATGTCACATGATAATGCCAACATTTAAATAAGAAATTGTACGATCATACTGATATGTCAATGATGTTTTGTGAGGTCATCATATATTGTCTATAGCTTGTCTTGTGAAAATGAAAATAGGTAAAGGGTCTGTCACCAAATTAGCTCGTTTGTCTTTAGACTATCACATGAAAATGGTAACATGTAATGGGGATACAGGGAGATCAATATGACTGGTATGAGGCCTATCCAGCTATCAAAGTGACTCGTCTATAGCTTCCCAAAGACAACCAGATTCTCATGAGGAATATTGTGATCACATGAACATATACTATTTATGTTGGGGGCTATCACAGATGTGTGTAGTGTCTTTTGTTTGTTCGAATCACATTGGTAAATGTCCAAAGGTATCATTACCTATGTCTATATCGATGATAAGATTCCTTATAAGATGGATGAATGGAAATAGAATGGTCTACTCATGAATTCTTTACTCGGTTGAGGCTATATACTGACTGAGGATACGCTAGCATGAAAGAGTTTCATGACGGTCTATCATTCATGTGCTTCACATGATCATAAATTGTTATTATGAGGGGTGATGTATATCATTCAGTTTATATGATTAGGGTTTCTGCGGGGGTGTTGCATGTCAAGGTGTCCACTTCCAAGGCCACATGCTGACAACATGAGATATTGAGGATTCTCACACTGGACTAAGACCAATAACTAGGGGATATCAATCTTGACTATTAAATCCAATGGTGGCATCCCAGATGATCATTGTTTTGAGTGTATTATGTTCCCTTGACGGGTCACATGATCTCTGTATTCTCATGTAGTCACACGATCAAGGATTGTATCATGGAAAGGGTTCTCTACTCATGAACAAGAAGTAATGTTGATGAAACCTCATGCATGGGTGAGGGTTACCATTACCTGGTGAAGGACTGTGCATAAAATATTGAGGGTCACAAGTCCTCGTATCTACACCTTGAGACAACATAGAGGTGAACAAAGATATTGAGGGTTCGTGACACCGTAAGGTTCACATCCACTGGTGTATACCTTTAGACAATGATATAAGGGAATTTTACTCCCATGGAAATACCCTTCAATGGCACATGATGTTACATCACTAATGTGATTTTTTCACATTAATTAATGTTGTGAATGAGATCTCATGAACCGATTTAGGGTGCGCACGTCAAGATTTCATGTACGGGAGACTTTTCTACTTGGTGTGATTTTGAACCCTAAGGGTGTATCATATGATCATGTGAACACCTTATATAATCCTGGAACTACATAAATCATATATTTTCATGTGATCGTCATATATTCAATAGCCTATGTGGACGATTCCCACAATCACATGAGGGGATCTATCTAGGGATGATCGCTAGTGCAATCTGTTATTCTACCATCCTTCTTTTCTAGAGATCTCTTTTCTCCCTCCCATGTGTGATTTTTTATTTGAGTAGGGTTTTTATAGTATGATGTGAGGCTGTGTTTGATGCCTCTCTTAATGAGGAGGATGTTGTGTTATCCGACTATGGTGGTGAATATTTTCTTTATGGACATCACACGACCATAGGGAAGATTCACAGGAGTATAATTCCCTTGGTTTTATTCCATGACATCCCATGATCTGATAATTATGAATTGACATAGATGAAAAATTATTGAGGGGTGGAAGGGATCTCTATCAATAATTTCTTATAGAGACTTCAGTGATGATCTCCTCTTCCATCACATTATCAATGGAATATCGTGCGACGAATTCTAGTACCGGAGGGAGATAACATGGTATACTACTTCTGTCATTAATGGAGTCCTATGATAGCTAATGGTGGATGTCTTGGGCTCACCTGGTAATTAGTGAAGGTAGAGAGTGTCTTTAGTTTCTTTTCAATTTTGAACAAGTGTTGTGGGAGGGAGATAGATGAGCGGGATGTTGAAGTAGAATGTATAATGCTGCATGAGATTGATTTGAATTTACATAACATAAGATCATTACAATTTGGAGTTTGTGACATGTGAGATCGAGTTGGATGATTGATATTGGCATCAAGAATGTTCGAAGTGTCCATATTTGATTCGCCCCATCACACATTAAAATCCTGCATCACCTCCCCTCTATTATATAATCGATTAAGTGAATGTTGTTAGGTCAATCTAACAATGGGGTTGGAACCCATACAACATGCATAACCTCTACCTGAGATTCGGCCCTACAGGATTTTCACCCACGTTATTTGTGTCTTGGGCCTTTCACACCAAATTCCATATATAAAGGCTCGTTTTGTTCTTGCAATAACTATGATCCCCCTGATGGTCTACTAGAAATTCCAGGTTTGCTCCAATTAGGTGTGGATAGCCTTGGCCCCACTTGTTCCATGTGTTGAGCCTGGATTATTTAGTCAGTGGGATAGCCTTAATTTTTTTGGTGAATTATGTTAATAAAACCCAACTAAAAAGAATAAAATTATATGGGTAAAAATTGTACCTCCTATATATCGAATACCATTATTTATGGATTCCATACAAGCTATATTAATATGTCCATATAATATTGAAACATTTGGAAACTTAAATAGAAAATCATAAGATGAAAATATATACGGCTAGTAAAATTCCTCCCGTTAGAATGAGAATCATTCGAAAATAAATAAGAAATGATTATAAGGTAATTGTAGATCACTTTTCTGTATAATTGATTATCTGATGGGCGATGTTATTTGAGCCTTTTTATAGGATTTTCCCAGATTGTTGAATGAGGAGCTCTCAAGTGTTATGAATATTATACTTCTAGACAAAAATCATCGGCTGAATCTAATATAAGATGTATATTTGACTTTGGGCATGGAAACCCTATAGTTGAAATGTGTGTGAATTATTGAATGGAATTGGGATAGGGTGGAATTGAACTTGTGGTTGGATCCTATTTAAGGAATATGGATGTCACTCTGTATCACATGAGTATGGTAATCATGTCATACGTACTTATGAAATATACTGCTATATAGATGAGACTCATGAAAAGGGAACATAGGTTCATATATAATGAACTATATGATGAATATCCATACATAGATATAGCTCATATATAGGAGGCAGAATATCAGTATTTGTTTATGAAATCTTGAGAATAGATCCATGTTTAGCTGGAGATGTTGCTCAAATCATCCACGATTCCCAACCATTAGGTGTAGTACCAAACATATTCAATCAGTACAATCTGAGTTCTTGAATTTCAATAGGTTACTCTTTGGTAAATATTCATGAATTCCCACAAACATGAAATTATCCATTAATTTACCTACTACAATATTCTTGAGATCTTATAATTTACATGGAAAATTAGAACATGGTATCATTCTCAAATTTTCAAATTTTTTCTGAAGTCATGGGACTTAGAGTGCATGGATTTATTTTTTATAATGTTGTATGATGTCCCCCCAAGATTCTTATGTTTTTATTTATTTTCCCTACCTTTTTCTTAATATTTATATCAATGAAAATATAGTGTTCATGGACTTGGATTTTTATTATGCCCCCATCATATAGGTTTTCAACATTACATGTTTTGTGCCTCATTCATTCCATAAATTCTTAATATCACCTAGATCACACATAGATCATTCCCAATTTGAAAATACATAATTTTTCCTAGGATTAACTTATCAGGTTTTCAACATGGTGGGAATTATGTCTCTTTTGGTAGGGTGTTTTAATGTCTTGTGAGATGGACCATCACTATACTATAGTTTAGTGTCTTCTAGCTCAGTCCTTTGTTGTATTGTAGTTTAAGGTATTATAGCTCAAACCATTGATTTATATATTGTAGAGTCTTCTAGATCAGATCTTGATTTTATGATTTTTAAAGGCTTCTATATTGGATCTTGATGTGTCATGGCTTGATGTATTCTAGCATGGTCTTTTGTGTGATGTAGTTTAATGACTTATTTCCTAGAATTTTTCTATACTATAGTTAAGGGTATTATGGATAGAACCTTTAATTAATATGGAATATGAGTTATGTAGTCCATGGATGACACAAAACATACTGAGGTTATGGGTTCAGGCATGGTGTCTCCAAGTCTCAGGAGGATTAGAGTTCCTTCCTTTCAAGGAGGATATTCCATTAGTTGGTGGATTAAATACCATATATATCAATAGAATTGCCAAGAAAAGAATATATCTACTATTTTAAATGGGATATTGGATATTTATTGATTTAATTTGGGATGAGGGTTAAATAATATGGATTTTAGGTCCTTTTAAAAGTTACATTTTGGGTGATGTATTTCATAACCCAAAAGCTTGAGTTTGTGGATATAGGATGGGAAGACATATTGGCTATGTCCAATAAAACTATAATATTTTCAGTTCCACCTTTGTGTTTCTAGGACTCAAAAAGATTATAAATCCCTTTATATTGGGGTTTTACTTCACTAGATGGTGGGTCTCAATCAATTATATGTAATTATCATGGACTAACGGAGAGATATCTATTATTTTCAATGGGCTAGGAAATATTTTTGAAGACTGATTCATCTTTCCAATGATGTTGGGAATGGAAATAAAACTACCCAAGGAGGGTTCGGGGCCCTAGGAAAATTATGTTCATAACGCAAAGCTCATGGTTTATGCACAATGGTTTCAAATCATGAGGGATGGCCAATCAGATGTTCGAGAATAGAGTTTCACATTCTCTTAAAGGATCGATAATGGACTGTCACATTCAATGTAGGGACACAATTTGGGTAGTTTTTGATAGATTGAATAAGGTAGCCAACTTCCTTCCTATATGGAAGACATTCGATTTTGATGATTTGGGAATAATATATGTCAATGAGATAAAATTATTACATGGGTTCCCTTGTTCTATCATTTTATATAGGGATTCCAAGTTCCCATAGTGTTTCTTGAAAGGGTTACAAAAATAATTGAGTACACATGTGCTTTTGATCACATATTTTTACCCTCAGACCAATGTCCATTTGGAACGGACTATTGAGGGTATGGAGGAAATTCCACAAGAATTTTCCTTGATTCCATAGGTTATTGGGAGAATAAAATCTCTCTTTTTCATGTTCACCAATAAAAAAAACAATCACGAAATGCCACAGATTGATCCTTATGATTCCATACATGGTAGTCTATTTATTTCACCATATAATGTCTATTTTTTTGTGAGGGAGTGATACAAGGTACTTGTCTCATGTAGGATACTATTGAGCTGGTACAGTTTTGTGAAAAAACTAATGTCTACTACTCAATCTAGGTAGAAATATTATGTCAATATTCGTTGACTCCCTCTGGAGTTCGAGGATGGGGATTTGGTTTTCTTATTGGTAACAATTAGGATGGTGAATATACAAATACATAGTAATGGGAAGATGGGACCTCAATTTTTTAGCACTTGATAGATCTTGTAAAGAGTCAAGATGTTAGTCTATCATTTTATATTACCTCATAGGTACCATTCCATGTACGACGTCTTCCATATTTCACTACTTTATCATTACCATGTAGGCCATCACATACTTTTTATCGCAAGTATGTTGAATTGGATGTTCATTATCCTATTGACTATTACCCTATTTCATTCATTGACTGACGAATGAGGGATCTATGAGGCTAGCTAGTCCACTTAGAGTTTGTGCTAAGGGGAACAGCTGTGCACAAGATGATACATGGGAGTAAGATGCCAATGAAAATGCTGACTATTAGATGTAGTTCTCAGATAGTGTTCTTCCACCCATATAAGGGTATCTCAAGGATGAGTTCCTTTTAGGGTTGAATACTATATGTACCTATTTTTTCTATTATATATGGATCCTTTTAACATTTGGTTAAAACCTGTTTGAAGAAATATATTTGTATTAGTTTCAAATGTTGAGCCCTTAGGTCAGTTGGTATGTTTTTGGAAGGTAGGAAGTAGGTGATGAAGGATGGGGATATGATATATATACGTTAATTTTATTTGACATGAATGGAATTTATTCAATACATGATTTGTACTAGCCTATGTAGGTCAATTTACGACATTTAGTATTTGTTCCCTAGAGGGGAAAACCTTGATCTTTACATATTTTGTAATGATTACAAGCCCTGTAAATCCCTTGGGCTGTTTTTTAAAAGGAGTAATGTACATTTTTTCTCATACAAAAGCTCACCCCCTCCTTTTTATCTATTTCACATGAGCTCCACCAATGTGGATACCTCTTTTGAATAAACCTATGATTCTATCCTAGTTCCCCTTCTGACCTCAGAATCAATATTTTTTTTCCTTGTTGGATCCCTATCGATATGTGCATCAATCCATATGATACATTCATCGTTCTTATTATTGTCAACAATTTTATTTTGATATAGGCTCATATGCCCTATTTTCAGGGTGTTCATCAATTATTTTATTTTCTTCTGATCCAAGCCAAACTAAGGGTTAATACTTAGATGAGGCATCTACTATCGGAATAGGGAATGTAGTTTATGACTTTTACCTAAAATTCAAGACTCTTTATAAATTATTTCCAATATGTGCATGCCTGTCTCAACATGTGTTTCCCCTAAAAGTAATCTTTGTTCATTTAAATTTCCCACATAATAATCTAAACCCAAATGACACCTATTAACTTCATTAGAGTTTTATAACTCAATATATACCACCAAATAAGGGCACATTCCTTATTTATTCCTTGGTGACCCCTGATGGGATTATCTATTGTGTAGTTCAGGTTCACCTAACATTATCTTTGATAAGGTAAGTGTTCATTATAATAAATAAATCTTTAAATGAATGTTATGGAATGTATATATTTATAGATAAAACATTGCTTAGTAAAATTATAATTGGATTGAATATATTATCATTAAATTAATACCCATTTCCAAGTTATATGAAATTTAATTGAATGAACTTATTGAATGATTATAAATTTAATAGATAATTGGTTTCATGTCCCTAATTAACCTTTAAATGTTAATGGAATGTAGTGAAATTAAATTATTGAAATATTAAATCGAATGAGTTTTACATATCCCAAAATTACATTTGTAAATAAATTAAATGAGTATACAATCCATACCTACATTGAATCATTTCATATTTATATGATTGGTCATACTTGAGCTAGCATTGGATTCACAGGGGAAGTCCATGTGAACTCAGGGGATATCATTCCAATTTATTGAGCCAATTACCATGGGAGATATCCACAATAGAATATAGTATTTTTATTATTACATGAATGAATCAGTGTTGTACTGAAGAATCAATTCACATTTATTTTAATGAAATTTTATTTTCATGGATACACTCCTTGGATTCAAATTGATTTATTCAGATACATGAAGCCATGGATCCACATCAGTGTTTCTAGGGCTCAATAGGATTAGAAATCTCTTTATATTGGGCTAGGATGTCACCAGTTGGTGGGTCTCAATCCATTTTATGTAAATATCATGGAAAAATTGAGAGATAAATTTTGTTTTAAAAGGTCCATGAAATATTTTCCAAGACTCAAGAATTAGGCCAATGAAGTTGGTATAGAAATAAAGATACTTTGGGAGGGTTCTGGAATCCGAGGAAAATTTAGCTCTTAATGTGAAGCTCAAGCTCAATGACCTATGGTTTCGAATCGCGAGGCATGGGCCATTAAAGGATCGAGAATGGAGTGACACATTCCATAAAACGGTCGATAATGGATGGTCACATTCATGTTACTGAAACAATTTTGGTATTCATGGAAAGATTGAAGAATATATCCCGCTTCCTTAATATCTGGGAGACATTCTATTTTGATTAATTGGGAATACTGTATGTCTTTGAGATAAAAAAATTATGTTGTGCCCCACAGAGTATCATTTTAGTTAAGGATTCTCAGTTCACATATAGTTTCTGGAACGGGTTACAGAAATAATTGAGTATACATGTGTTTTTATCACATCATTTTACCCTCATACCAATGTCCAGTTAGAAAGAACTATAGAGGTTTTAGAAAAAATTTCATTGATAATTTTCCTTGATTATGGAGGATCTTGTGAGAAGCGTATCCCTTATTTCAAGTTCTCTAATAATAAAAATCATCATGAGATTACATAGATTGATATTTATAATGACTTATATGGTAATGCATTTCATTCACCTTATGTTGGACACTGGTTAGGGGTGTGCAACTATTTCATTGTCTCTTGTAGGGGAATTTTAAGCTAGAATAGTTAATCAAAAAAATTTCTACAACTTGGTCTAGAGAGAAATCTCATGTCAATATCGACTATCTCTCCCTGTATTTTGAGGTTAGGGATATGGTTTTCCTATGGGTAACAATTAGTCTAGGGCACAGATAAAAATATTAGAGAGGGAATACGGTGCCTCAATTTTATGGAACTTTATAGATCATGGATAGAGTCATCCTGATATCCAATCAGTTTCTATTTCCTCATGGGTACCATTCCATGTATTTTGTCTTCCATATTTCTCTTCTTCTTCATTACCATGTCGTCCAATCACATAATTTTCATCATATGGATGTTGAATTG
The DNA here is from genome assembly GCA_963277665.1 of Viscum album. Classification (NCBI taxonomy): domain Eukaryota; kingdom Viridiplantae; phylum Streptophyta; class Magnoliopsida; order Santalales; family Viscaceae; genus Viscum; species Viscum album. Next base: position 1,533,442,037 of record OY728151.1, read on the forward strand.
GATGTCGATGACCCTATTGATGAATAGACAATTTTATTCATCTACTAAAGGATAAAGGATCTATGGGGCTATTTAGTCCATTTTTGTTTGTGTGCTATCGTATAAAAATTGAGCACAAGATGATACATGGGAGTAGGATTCCAATGTAAGTGTTGATCATTCAAAGTTGTTATCAGAAAATGTTCTATAACCCATAGATGGCTAACTCAAGGATGAGTTCCATTAAGGTTTGAAGACTATAGGAACCTAATTTTCATTTAGGTATGGATCATTTTAACTTTTTGTTAAACCCTTTTTTGGTAATATATTTTAGACTTAGATTCAAAAGCTGATCCCTTAGGTTGGTTGTTATGTTTTTGGAATGAAGGAAGTAGGGGCTAAAGGATGGATATTGGAAAGGTACGTGAAATTTATTTAGAAAAATGCCTTTTATTCAATACATGATTTCTACAAGCCAATGATGTCCAATTCATGACATGTAATTTTTTATCCCAAGGGGGGAAAACCTAGAGCATTAAATTTCATGTAATGTTTACATGCCCTGTAAATCCCTTCGGTTTTTTAAAGGATGAAATGCCTCCTTGTTTTCTTAGACATAATATCACCCACTACTTTTTCCCTCAATCACATGGGCTCCACTGAAGTGGATACCACATTAGACTGAATGTAATATTTTCTTCTATTTCACCATATTAACTCAGAATCATGATTTTTCCAATTATTGGGTCCTCTTGGTTGGTTCTTAAATCCTTAGTATACTTTCATCATTATTATTCCAACTGATTATTTTATTTTGATACATGGTCATATGTCTTATTTTTAGGTTTTTCACCAATTCATATCTTTTTCTTCTGATCCAATCCAATCAAAGGGTTGATAATAGAATATGAATATAATACATGCATAAGGTAGATAGAATATGAATATTCTATAAAATTATCACATTTATTATAAATTTTTCTCATAATTTGCATGCCTGTCTAAATTGGATATTCCCATAAAACCAATATCCTTTCATCTAAATCACCTACAAAGTAATCTAGACCCAAAAGACACTTATTGACATAATTGGAAATTGAAAACTCAATGAAGACCACCCAATAGAAGTGAATTATTTATTTAATCCTTGTTGACCCATGATGGGTTTATCTTTGGTGCAGTTCAGGTGCCCCAGATATGAACATGGTTATGTTAAGTGTTTTTTATAATTAATTAGTCTTGAAGTAAATGTTATGGAATGTACATATTTATAGATATCACTTGGCTTAGTAATACTATAATTGGATTGGATATGGTATCCTTCCCTTAATACACATTACCAATGTAAATGAACGGCAATGTAATGAACTTATTGGATTATTATCAATTGAATTGATAATTGGATTCATGTCCCTAATTAACATTTTCATGTTAATGAAAAGTAATGGAATGAAATTTTTGAATTTTTAAATGGGATGAGTATTACATATCACGTGATTACATATGTAAATAAATTAAATGAGTATATGTTCTCTAACTACATTGAATATTTTAATATCTATAAGTGTGGTCAGACATGTGCTAGCCTTGGATTCACAAGGTAATGCCTTATAAACTTAGAGGAAATTATTCCAATTCATTGGTCCATTTACCATCAGAGGTACAAACAAAAAAATCTATTGTTTTTATTATTACGTAAATACCTCAATGTTTTACGGAATAATCACATTACATTTATTTTCATGATATTATATTGTCATAGATAGACTCCATGGATTTAGATTCATTTCCTCAGATACATGATTCCATGGATTCAACCTAATAGGCCCAGTCACACTTAGACTGGGATTACTATAGACATGGAACTTGTATTTTGTTAGACTCTTTTATAGTTTAATGCATTCAGTGTGTCCCTTCGATAACAATCAGATGTTTATTTGTAGAATGTATTAGTTATTACTATGATTTGTTCAACCACTCAGTTCAAGGATGCCTTGGATTCACCATGGATCCCCAATTATTACTATTATTATCTTTTTAGGTTTCTCGAAACTTTTACATGTTCCAAAGATATAGAACTAATCATAAATTAATTATTTAAATGGTTACATGCTCCGATACATGTTAAGGTTGTAGAAAGTTTGATTTTTTTATTTTACTATCATAGTTTATATATAAATGAAATCTATTTAAATTTATATAAAGGGAATGGATTTATATAGATGAAATTGGGGTAGGACTATTGTGATTTACATCACACCCTATTTAGGTTTTCATTGTTACATGATTAGATTATATTTTCACATATATAATGAAGGTGAAGTATCCTTCATTGGACACCTAATGTTATTACTTGATCTAGGCAGGGATCTTGGTAGTATATGACCAAGCGAGAGCTCATGATTCTTGGATAGTTTTATCCCACATTTTTCTTTTATATATCATGTATTTCACTGACTTCATGTATCCATGTATGCATGTTTAAAATTTTTATTGATAAATGACATCATCAATTTGTATATGATGCAGTTTACTATAGTTGGAGATAATTAATTATTATATGGATGATTTTGTTTATTTTTTCTACTAGACTGGTTCATTATATTACCGCTTCTTTTATTTATCTATCATTATCAATATTTTGATCCACTCTGACATTAGGTCAAATTCTTCCCAAAGACACACCCAAAGACCTCTTTTTTGGTTAGTAGCCTATGGCGTACAAGGATGCAAACATGTTGCCTTTTGGAAAATTTTGTTTGGATACATATGACTGACATTGGTCCAGGATGTCACATCAATGTTGTAGGAATTATCCACACCTAAATCAACTGCACCTCAATATAACACACAATGTCATCAGTATGACTCGAAGTGTATGTTTTTAGTTTATAATTTATATTTTAGGTCAAAACATAGTTCACAAACTCAAAACTGAGAAAACATATTCATATTGTTATCATACATTAGTAAAATGATATATAAGTTTTTATTTTTATTTTTTGAAATCAATCTCACCTCAACCATACCAATGGTGTGTCTTGTATGAATCAAATTTATTATTTTCATTTTAAAATTGATAGTTTATTTCAAAAAAATCTGGCTTACTCTAAATTGAGAAAAGATATTTACATTATATTGATAAATTTTAAAAACAATAAATAAGGAATTTTTGACATGTAGAAATCAGCCACACCTTAATATGATAAATGGTGTTCCAAGTTTGACTCGAAGTGTATGTTTATTAAAATAATCGACAATTTATTTCAAACCATATGACACATAATCTATATCTAGAAAATACTTATAAATTATTTTGATACATTAAAACAGTGATCCATTACTCAATTTTAAATGTAAGAGTCAACCAATCCTCGATCTAATACATGGTGTGACCTGTATGACTCGAAGTTTTTTTGTTCAAAATTGACATTTTATTTAAAAACAATCCTGACATACTCAAAACCATTCAAAATAATTCAAATATTTTTATTCTCATTTAAAATGATCAATAATTCATTTTTGACATGTAGTGATCGACTGAAAAATAATCTGTCACTTGATGTGCCTGTTATGACTCGAAGTGATTGTTTTCAATATAGAAGTTGAATTTAACTTTAAAATGTGTCTCACATATCCAAAACCATGAAAATGATTTAAAATTATTTTAAAAAAATTTGCAAATTAATACATAATCTATTTTTGATTTATATTAATCTATCAAACATCAATATAACACAAGAAGTGTTCAGAAATACTCAAAGTATATGTTTTTAATATAAATGTGTCATTTCAGTTTAAAAAATAACACATAGGAAAAACCATGAAAATGATCTATGATTTGTTTCCATACATTAGTTATGTGATGTAGAATTCATCTTTGATGTGTTGGAATTGACCATAAATCAATCCGATAGAGGATGTGATAGGTATGACTCGATGTGCATGTTTTCAATATAGAAGATCCAATTTAGTTTAAATCATGTTTCACATAGCCAAAACTGTGAAAATGAGAATGAATCATTTTCATTGTCAATTAAAATTATATATAATTCATTAGGGACATGTAATAATTGACCGCAAAAAAAATATTATAAATGGTGTGGTTGTTATGACTCAAATTATTTGTTTTCAATATAAAAGATTCATTTTACATTAAAACATGTGCCACATAGAAAAAAACCATGAAAATAAGCTCTAAAAGTTTTCACAATTTATGATAGTGATCGAGAATTAATTTGTGACATGTAGGAATCATCCACATTTCAATATGATGCATGATAATGTTGGTATGGCTCAAAGTTTTTTTTAATATAAAATACCCATTTTAGATAAAAATGTGTATCACATAGACAAAACAAAAAAAGATAATTTTTTTTATTTATTTTAGGAAAACAACCATAATTCAATTTTGTTGTGTAGTAATTGACTGAACATCAAATCTGCATACAATTTTGTATGTCTACATTGAAGTGCATGTTTCAAATACAGAAGTGAAAATATATTTTAAAATTCACAACACATATCCTAAAAAGGGAACCTGAGAATATATTATTTTCATACATTAGGAAAATTATCCATAATTCATTTGACAAATATAGGAATTGACCATACAACAATAAGAAATATGATGTTGAAGGTATGAATCATAGTGTGTGTCATTAATATAGAAATGTAATTTTCGTTTTAAATTTATTGTAAATATCCATTCCCAATAAAACGAGATCAAATTTTTTTTTCAAAATTTATAAAATTTATCGATAAATCATTTGTGACATGTTGGAATAAAACACAAATCAATCTAAAACACTATGTTTTATGTATGACTTGATGTATGTATATTCTATATAAAAGTGTTATTTTTGATTAAAACATGCATCACATAACGAAAATTGATAAAATGAGATCAGATTATTTTCAAAATTTCGGACAAGGATCCATATTTAATTTCTAACGTGTAGAAATTGACCACACATCAATCTGAAACAAGATGTAGTTTGTATGACATGATGTGTGAGTTTTCAATATACAAGTGTCATTTTATTTTTAAACCTGTATCACATAGCCAAAACTAAACAATGTAGCTAAGATTGTTTTAAAAATTAAAAAAATGATACAAAATTCCGTTATAAAATACAGGAATTGACCACACATAAATCCAATAGATTATATGGCATTTATAACTAAAAGTTTATGTTTTCACTGTAGAAGGTGGAATTTTAGTTTAAAACTAGGATCACATAGCCAAAACTAAGAAAACGAGTTCAGATTGATTTAAAACATTAAATCAATGATCCATTATTCATTTATTATGTTTAGGAATCTACCATACAAAAAACCGATAGATATTTTGATTTATATAATTCTAAGGGAACCATTTCAATATTAAAGTGTCATTTTAGTTTAATTTGTGCATCACATAGGAAAAATAGTGAAAATGATATCAGAATGTTTTCAAAATTTATGAAAATTATTGATTTTTCATTTTGATGTGCTGGAATTGACCTAATATCAATCCAACACACAATTTGTAATGCCACAACCCCAATTTCCCGGAGTTGGTGCATTATTTAATTACATTATAATGCTTAAAAGAAATTTGTTTCCCAAAGGATCTAGTCGTTTTGTAGTATTGGAAAAATATATAAATACTTAGGTTCAACATTACAAGATGAAATGAAATACTAGATATATGTTTTATTGAGAACATTCCCAACTGTATGTTTATTCCTACAGGTCATTCATAATAAACGTCTTCATGTCAAGATGAAATGAAACATAACAAAGGGGTGAGATAAAATTCTCAGTAAGGGTATGCAATACAATGGAAGATATCATAAGCATGAAAATTAGGCATGGTGAATAACTAAAAAAATGCCTTTACAAATACACTGGAATAATTATGGTAGGAACAAGAGATAAATAAATAATTCCATAATAATGAGTAATCATGGCTATTCTACTAGTCAAATAACCAGATGAACATTAAATTGATAGTTTCATAGTGATTAAATTCATAATGTGGGACATGATTACCATTCCATCATGGCCTTGTTCCATGACCATAAATATCCATTATTACAATGTATCATTCCAAGACCATAGTCTATCTAATGAGACATTCTAATGCACTGAGGGGATATAGAGGGACCCACTGAAAACATACTATGTCAAATGCATTCGTCTTATTAATTGAGATAAACATAAACAAAATATACATTCATATTTAAATTAACATATGAAATGTAAATAACATTCCCCATACATTAAACATTAACATTAACCATTCAATGTAAATTAGTGAACATTATCAAGATAGAAAATCCAAATTCAAAATAATCAGAAACACATAGAAAACATATTGTAGATGATATCATAATATATATTCCACTATGAAATAAAAGATTAATCAAAGTATTTTGACATAAATAAAGACACTTCTAAATGAGAAAATTGAGAAATTGATTAGGAAATAATACCTAAACATTCCAATGTGATCCAAAACACCTTGAAAATTTAAAATCATAATCCATTATAATATCATGAGAATAAGGAATCTCTGGATATGATATGACAAGGGTAATTACATACACCACATATATGGAATACATGGGGAAAAAGGCATAAATCTCATAAAAGATAATGTGAGGTGAGAAAAATCTATTTTACTTTGGAAAAAGTGTTCTTTTGGAAAATCATTTGAATTTTTCATAAATCTGGTTTTAAATATTTATATCCTTTAAAATTAATTTTAATGATATTGATATTACATTTGATGCAAAAATGATATACCACTAAAGAGAAAACATGTAAAAGGTGTTTTAAAGAAGATTTTGAATTACAACATTTTGTGGGGTTTATAGTAATCAATAAAGATATTTCAATGCGCAAAGGCATGTCTGATTTCATAAAACTAGAAATGAAAAAAAATCATGAATAATAATATGATTTTTTAAATATAAATATTGATTAATATATATTATAGAGTGAACTTCACATTTGGTAATAATTCGAGAAGTTCCTTGTATCATGCTTTCATTTCATAAGAATTTTTGAATGATTCTATTAAAAATGTAAATACACAAAAAATATATAAAGTTTATTATCAGTACACATATATAGAAAATTATAACAACATTTATGAGGATTTAACATGAATAGATAATAATTTCATTTAGGTGAGTAGAGAATTAGGGAAACTAGAATGAAAATGATGGATCAGGTAGAAAATATTTACAACATTTAATCAATTGAATTATAGCCCAAAATTAATAATTATAAATATATAAATTTAATATCATAAGAATAATAGATTAATTACATGAAACATCATAGGGAAGTATACATACACCATTCCCAAGTAATAGTTGGGAATACATAACAACTCTCAAAAATGGACGTGAGATGAAGAAACACTTAACTTAAGTCTGAAGGTGTTCTCACCATGATTTTAATGACCTAAAAAATAAAATTCAGGTTCATTAATAAATAAATCTATAAAATCATATCAATTTAATTTATTTATTAAAATCTTTTTAAGTTCATTCATGTCCAATTTTATTAGTTATGAGGTTCAATTTCACTGTTTGGGTTTGTTTGTTTCATGATTGGTATACTTAAATACATCAATGGAGAATATTGTAAAATGAGGATTGTTGTACAGAATTGACGTTATATATTATTTTTGACCAAATAGACGTTTACATTGTTGTAAATCTTATATGGTTACGTGGAGTGAAGGCAAATCATTATATAAATTATTTAATGACAACTGTTTGGGTTAATTGGCAGTTTTGAACACAATACACTTATTTTGATTTTAAATCAAAACCATCTGTACAAAAGGATTCCAGAACTGTAGATGAGACATAATACGTATATTATTTTCTGTTTCAAAAATAATAATAGTTTCATGAAAAAAACTGAAGAGAAAAATTGAAATTGAAAACCCCTCATCTTTGAATGTGGTAAATTATCATATCATGGAAGGTGTTTTTTACTAGTAGCATAAAATAAGGGTAAAGGATAGACGATAATAACTAATTCAATAATAATAATAAAAATTCAAGTTCATGTATGTTAATGGAGTTTAAAAAAAATGAGGATAGGTGAGGATAAAGAAGAAATAAGACAACCTGAAAAGAATGAAAAAGAATTGAAAAGAAGAATTTACCTATTTAATTAATCTTCCATGAGATCATTGTTAGAAGATATGATTTTGAATTTTTAGGAGGCCAAGGGCCTCTGTACAAGAGGGAGGATCATGGGAGGATATTTGGGATAAACTTAGACTAGGAACATGCCTTGAGATGAATGAAGTAAACATGGGAGTGTGAGTGGTTTTTATAGTGGAGAGGAGGGTTTTCTTAATATTTTAATCATTAGATTATTATGTATCCATAAGAAACGAAATTGTGAAGATTAAATCACCCAAAATAGCAATACATTCACGTGAATTTTATCCATGGGTTCTAACATCAGTTATAATTCTTGGAATAATGTATTTAACTCAAAATGGATACATAGGGTAAATTACCGTATTTCACTATTCATAAAAAATTTCAAGTATTTTAGGAAATTCCCAAAAATTCAATCTAACCATTTTCCAATGTGTATAATCCAAATATTATCCCCATTTAATAAATATACTTTTATAAATATTTTAAATTTTTTTTAAATAAAATAATCATTTACTCGTAAAATAATGTTTTAAAAATAAAATAGATTTTGTGATGCCTTCAATAATTTAAAAAGGTTTTATAAAATTTCACCAAAATACTAGGACAACAAAATTTTGATTTAGGAATAACTTTTATAAAAAATTATTTTTCTTTTAAATCAATTTTTTAGTTATAAAATTGTATTTAAATATTTACATCTCATAAAAATAAAAACACATAATTATTAATTTTTAAAATATTCACTCTCATTTATTTAGTGCCTAAATTTTAATTATACATATATGGGTGATGTTTCTATAAATGAGGGAAAATTGATATTCATTAGGGCCATGTTTCTATTCATAATGGTGCATTATTATTCATTAGGGTCAAATTAGTATTTATAAGGGTACATTACTATCCTTAAGGGTCAAGATACTATTCAGAAGCATTGATTACTAGTCATAAGGGTATGTTACTATTCATCAAAAATTATATTTATTCTGTCACACTCAAAAAATCAACCTGAAAGCAACTGGGTATGTCATTTTTTTGAAATTCAAAACAAAAAAGTGAAAAAATTGGTTTTATTGGCTAGGTTATAACAAAGTTTCTTTTTGTAGAAAATTAGTTTTTTAAGCATCCAATATTAAATTTATTTGAAAATACATGGGGTGTTACATTATCACTTCCATAAAAAATTTCATCCTTAAAATTTGAAATTGAACATTGAATTTTAGTGGTTGATACATGAAAATTCCATTATGGGAAGCCAATATCAGATATATGGTTAAACAAACCTCTTAATAAAAGGGAAAGGGAAAAGCATTAGTTACTAGAAAACTGTGTACTCTAATTGCACATAATTGTATTGGAAGAATAATAAATCCATCATGTTATGATGGAATTTGATAGAGAACATTCTCAGATGAAACATAATTAGCACCAAACTATAATCTAATGTTATGAAAAATTTAATTTATGTCATGGAAAAAATATGATAATAGGACAACATTTTTATCTAACACTCATTTCCTAGAGTTGAGGAATTATTCCACTATAAAAAGAGTATAAATATAAATTTCTATTTCATAAACAAAATTTTATCCTTTGTTTTTCCCTTGAACTATCTATTATTCCTCTCATAGCATATGTTGCATCATGTGGTGACATTAAACTCAAAATCCTCATACAATGATCAACATAATCCCTTCCTTAAATGGTTTATCTTTACAAAAGATCATGATAATATAATTTACAATTAACAACCTACCCATAATTCCTATATTAATGTACTAATAGTCAATATAAATAACCATTTCGTTTTTAACTCCTTGATCCATATTTGTCAATGCATCTACTACCTTATTTTTATTTAATCAATATTAAACAGCCCTGAATTTTCACATTGCAGACATGTGAATATCATCATCATCTGTGCCACACAAAATGGATTTAAAAATAAATATAATATTGAATTTATAAAAAATTGAATCTCTACAAAATAGAAATTTTTTATAATAGAGACAATGAACATAATTTTTCAACATCTGTGATTTGAATTTTGAAAATCTGACACACATGGTTGTGTTAAGGTGATTTTTGGAATCAGATGGAACAACCTTAATTTCGTATGAATATTATCATACCATTATGAATAGTAATATGACCCTTATGAATATTGAATCATATTATTATTATTTTTTTCTTAATGTTATGATCGTTATTAAATTTAAAATGTGATATAAAACAAATTATTGTTTAAAAAATAATATTTTTTGAATAAAATATTATTTTATTTAAAAGTTAAAATTATAATATATAGAAAATTATTTTAAAAAAATGGTATTCATATTTGAATTCTACAGGTCTAAAAAATGGATTGGGTGAATTTTTGTGACTTTTCGGAAATACTAGAATTTTTAGTTAAAAGTGAAATTTGATAATTTACAAAATATGCAAATTATGTGAATATTTGCATCATTTTTGAGTCATGGATGATCTAAATGATTATTGGTTCGAACAAACAAGAATATATTACAATTATTAGTCACAAGAATCATTACTATTTGTAGTCTAGGGAGAAAAAAAATACAATAATGAGTAGAATAATAGTCAACCCCCCACTCCTCCACTATAAAACCACCACTCCCTCCCTCTCCTCTTCACTCCTCTCAATCCTTGTGAATTTTCAAAATCCTTCCCAAATATCCTCAAAATATCATCCCCACTTCCATTAGCACATGGTCTCATAAAAAGACCCAAACCTATCCCCTAAAGAGGCTGTCAAGGAAGATTAATTAAAGAGGTAAATTCCACTATTCAATTCTTTAAATTTCTTTTCAAGTTCATTTGTTTTTTTCCTATCCAAACCTCTCATAATAAATATGTTGTGATGAATACATTATGATAAATTTAATATATAAATTTTTTATTATGGAATAATTTATTCTCATCAATCATTTACCCTTCTTTTATGCTAGTAGTAAAAACACCCTCTGTGATGTGCTAATTTTCCATTAAGGATGATGAGTCTTAAATTTCAATTTCTGTTCTAATTCGAGTCATGAAAAAATTATTATTATTTAACAGTACTATAATATATGTATTTTTTCCCCTCTATGGTTCTGGAATCTTTTTGTACACAAGTTTTGTTTTATAAATCAAAATGAGTTTGTTGTGTTCAAAAACCGCAAATTAACCCAAACAATTATCATTTAATAATTTATATAAGGATTCATATAAACTCCATGTAACCAAAAGAAATTTATAACCATGTATCCTTATTTATGTTTAGTAATAACATATAACTTCAATTCTAGACAACCATCTTTATTTTACACAATTCCACGTTCATGTTTATAAGTATAACAATCGTGAAACAAACGGACCCAAACAATGAAATTGGACCTCTTAACCAGTCAAAAAATGCCATGAATGAACTTAATAAGGTTATAATAAATCAATAAAATGTATAGGAGTTTCGATACATATTAATTAATGTATGTAAAATTTTATTATTCAGGTCATTATTACCAAGAGAAGAACACTATAAAAATTAAGGAAAGGGTTTATTCATCTAAAATCCATTTTTTTGAGATAGTATGTATTAAATAGTATTACTTGTATATGGTGTGTGCATAATTCCCATTAATTTTTCATATCATATATCTCATTAGTTTGTTGATATTAAATGTATCATTTTATTATTATTAATTTCAGGGCATACGATTCAATTGATTAAAAAGGTGTAATTATTTTCTTCCCGAACCTCTATATTCATTCAGGTTTCTCTTATTGTCTTCTCACCTCAATTAAATTTATATTAATTATTATTTTTTCCTAAAACTTTATGTTTCTATGTCAAATATATGTTCACAATAATAATCCTTCTTTATTATATGGAGAGTTAAATGTTTTAAAAGAATATTTCAAAAATTATTCTAAAATGCAATCCTGATTCAAGGAACTTCTCGAGTTCATAAATATTTTGACGTTCTCTCTATAATATTTTTCTTTCCATATTTTTCTTTCTAAAATCACAAATTTTAACATGAAAATAAGTATTTCATCATTTTTTGTTTTTATGATAGAAAATATTCCATTGTGCTTTAAAATCTCTTTAATGAATTCTTGAAACTGCTCCAAAATGTAATAATTCTAAAGCTTCTTTAAATATACTTTTTACATGAACCCACTTCAGTGGGACATAAATAATGGATACTATTTAATATCAATGTTCTTAAACTTTAATTTATTGGATATACATGTTTAATAACATGTTTATTTTAAAAAAATGATTTTCCAAAATAACTCTTCTTTGAAAGGTAAAAATATAATTTTCTCACCTCACATTAACTTTTATGAAATATATTCATTAATCACCACATATAATAGGAATTTGGTGTATGTACTGCACCTTGGTATATCATATCAAGGGTCAACTTATTCTCATTATAATCTAAGGGATTATTATTTGAATTTCTCAATGTCTAATTGGACACTTTGAAATGTTTAATGATTATTTCCTTAAGAATTTTTCAATGGTCTCATTTAAAATTATATTTTTTATGTCGAAATATTTTGATGAAACATGTATTTTATAGAGTTTTATATATTATGATATCATATAATATATTTTTTTGAATGTTTCCTAATTAATTTGAATGTGGATGTTCTATCTTGATACCAATAACCCATTTACATCAAATGGTTAGTAATTATGTTTAATTTATGTGGAATGTTATTTAAATATCATATGTTAGTTTCAATATTAATGTATATGTTGTTTAAATTTATACCCATTCATATTAGGAATTCATTATACTTAGTAAGTGTTGGGTGGGGTCCACTATATCCCCTCGGTTCATTGGTAGGTCTCATGAGAAAAACTACAGTCTTGGAACGAGGCATTGACATAATGGTAATTAATGGTCTTGGCACGAGGCATTGATGGTATGGTTATGATGTCCCACATTATTCATTCCATTATTATGAAACTAGTAATTTAACATTCATGTGTTAATTTGAATTGAATAATACCCATGATAATGCTTTATTATGGCATTTATAATCATCTCATGTTCCATCCATATTATGTTCATGTTTATTTTTAAACACATGTGTTTTTAGTTATTCCACATGCCTAATGTTTATGTTTATGATATATTCCACTGTAGTGATTTCCCTTAATGTGTATCTGAGGTCACCACTTTCTTATGTTTTGTTTTCTCTATAGATGAAGAAGTTTATTATGAATGACTTGTAGGGATAAACTTAGAGTTGTGTATGTTCCCAATAAAACTGATATGTTGTTTTTCATTTCAAGTTGTAATGATGAACCTATGTATGAATATGGTTTTTAAAAAACTACTAAAGTATTCAGTACTTCATGATTTTATTCATTATAGTCATGAAGATGTATTAAAATAATGTACCAGCTCTAGGCAACTGGGGTCGGGGTGTTAAAATTTGTATTAGAGGATGTTTAGTAGAAAACATAGAATATATATTTAGAAAATTTAGATTATGTAATAAAAATATAATATATTCATGTTGATACACATAATAGAATATCATAGAATTCTGGTATGTAATAGATTATTTGTACCTTCCTATAGAATAAATCGCTATTTTTATATTGCATGTTGATGTGGTTCTAGCACAAATTTACCTCGAAATAACAACATTGAAAAGGTGATTCAACCTTGACCCTGGGTAACCACATATAAGAAAACGATCCTTAATTCTCACCTGATTTGAAACTACCATGGGATATTCGTAGGATAGTTATTATTTTCTTTACAATCCATTATTATGGATTTAATCTTCCAATGGATCCAATGTATATGCTTCTAGGATTTACGATGTATAAATTTATTACCTTATTTAGAGTGATAGAATGTTCAGAATTTTATGAGCTTATATATATATGGAAACGATTAGAAATGGATCCAAGAATAAGAAATGAGATCTTCTCCAATGCCCATGATGCATATAGTATGAAGTATCATATATCACATGGTCTTAAGCCATCATTTCAAAGGAAGATAGTCTCCCAAGTATCCTCATCATGTGATGAGATAATACCACTTGTTAACAAGGTATGTAAATAATTATTTGAGTCCTATGATGTTGATGGGAAGGAAAAGAAGAAGAGGAATGTAGAGAAAAATATGGATTAAGGGAATACAGAAATAAGTGTTTTCCCACATGTGATATCTATGGAAAAAATCACCATGGTAAATGCTCGGAAGGGAATGGGAGTTTTATATAAGTGTGGAGAATATGGAAAAAAATTTAGTGATTTCAATGGAATGAAAAATGTTTATATTGTACATTTCTTCAAATGAATGGAGTCAGGACACTGTGCAAATTAATGTCCCAAGTGTCATAGGAATATACACCAAATGATGATACTGGAGAATGATCAAGTTATGATGCTACTATAGATGAAGTTAAATGATTAATATTCCTAGAAAAGAATCATGCCATTTGAATATTTTATCAGCAATGTGCTGATTATAATAATTATGAAATATATGTGGATTTTACTAAAATACAATTTAATTATGTATTTTATACCATAATTTGATTTGTAAAAAGAAAATATATTTAGTGTAATGTAAACCCTTTTTGGAAAATGCATGATTAAGGAAAGGACAAACCTTAATATTATTCAAATGATGATGATTGTGATGAAGAAATGATTCATTTGGATAAGTAATGAATACTTGTAGACTGATTTTTGACTTTTCGACAAGTGGTATATGCAATCATTGATGGAGTTTACAACATTTATGGATATAGAGAATATATCCAATAGTATTTGTAATGATAAATTTCTGATTCCAATAAGGATTTATGGTAATTTGAGTTATTACTATATTTCGAGAGGACACATGATGGGGATATTCACATGTCAGGAATGTGAAAAATTAAGGCTTCATCATGTTGATTAAAGGAAAATAAGGTAGAAGATGCATTGAGCAGGATAGATCATGGAGTTTTAAACAAATGAGGAGTGATAAAGACCCCTTATACATGGATCTTTAAAATATGGTTATGCGAATTATTCTAAGGTATTAGATCGTGACCATTTGGAAAGATAAACCATTTGTGAAATGGTTTAAGATAACCATTGTATGATGTTTTAGAGATTCATGTTAGTATGATGCAACATATTTTTATAGTTGAAGTATAGATGGTTCCTGGAAAAAAGTATGGATATGGCTATTTTTATGAAATAGAAACGTATATTTATACTCCAGGATAGTGGAATAAATCCTAAACTATAGGAAAAATGTCTTAAAAAATTATGTTTTCCTATTATCATTTTTTTCATAACTGTTGTTTATGGTTTTGTGGTAATGATCCTTCCTCTGAGCATGTTCTCTATCATATTCCATACAAACATGATGGTTTGATTATTCTTCTAGGAACATGTTATCCAATTAGAATTCATTGTTTTGTATTAACCAATGAATTTCTCTTTCCCTCTTATTAAGAGGATATTTTAACCCTCTGTGGGTTTCCCACAAGGGAATCTTCATGTATCAACCATTAACTTTTGAAATTCAGATTCAATATTTTCAGGATGAAATTTCTATAAGGAATGGATAATATAACACCAATAGGATTTACAAATAAATTTAATATTGAACTTAAAAACACTAATTCTCTATAGAACGACACTTTGTTATAATTGTTCAAATAAACATAATTTTTTCAACATATGTGATTTTTTTGAAAATATGACATAAATGGTTGCATTGAGGGAGATTTTTGGACTCTGATAGAATGAACATAATTTTTGGTGAATAGTAGCATACCCTTAAGAATCGTATTATTAAACTTATGAATAGTAAATCATCTTATTATTTTTCTTTCATGAGGTTATGACCTTTATTAATTTTTCAATGTGATATAAAACTAAATATAGTTTAAAAAATATTATTTTTCAAATAAGTTATGATTTCAAAAAAATTAATTTAAAAACATTTAGACAATTATTTTCAAAAAATGGTGCACATATTTCTAATATACACTTTTTAAATGGTTTGGGTGAATTTTTGGGATTTTTTTGAAATAAATGAATTTTATGTGAATTGTGAAATTTGATAATTTACAAAATATGATAAATAAGGAAATTTATGCATCATTATATAGTTAGGGATTATGTAAGTGACAATATTTTATATATCACATGCACTTTTTACTATTATTAGTCACAAGAATCAATATTATTGGATTTCATTGTAGAAATTGTAAAATAATACATAAAATAATGGGAAAGCCCTCCTCTCCTCTACTATAAAATCCCCCACACTCCATCCTCTCTTCACTCTCCTCAAGCCTTGTGCCTTGTCTAAATTCATCTCAAACAACCTCACAATATCATTCCCCATTTCCATCATCCATTTTCTTATAAAATGTCCAAAACATCTCTCCTAAAGAGGCTCTCAGGGAAGATTAATTCAAGAGATATATTCCTCTTTTCAATTCTTTTACATTCTTTTGAAGTTATATTGTTTTATTTTCAGTCCTGACCAATCCTCACCCATATTTTTTTTGATGAATCTAATACTATAATTGTACTATAATTTTTTTCTGATTATGGATTAATTTATTCTCATCTCTCTTTTACCCTTATTTTATGCTAGTAGTAAAAACACCATCCAAGATGTTTTAATTTTCCATATTCAGGGATGATGGGTATTAAATTTATATTAACATAAACAATTATGGTCCTGAAACCATTATTTATGGTGAACCCAACTACAATATATGTATTATGTCTCCACTATGGTTCTGGAGTCTTTTTTTACACAAGGTTTTCATTTATAATGCAAAATGAGTTCAAATTATCAAAAAAAATACCAATTAACCAAAACAATTATCAAAATATAATTTATAGAAAGATTCACTCTCAATCAATGTAACCAAATGAAATATTCAACCATGTAAAATTATTTATGTTCAACAATAACATAATACTTTAATTTTTAACAACCATCTTAATTTTAACTAATTCCATGTTCATTTATATAAGTATACTGATCAAGAACCAAGAAGAACTGAACAATGAAATTGAATATCTTAACCCATCAAAAAGACTATGAATGAACATAATATGTTTATAATAAATCAATAAATTTATAGGATATACACCAATTATTAATTATTAAACTTAATGTTTTATTATTCAGGTCATTAATAACAATATAAGAACACAATCAGACTTAAGGTAATGGTTTGTTCATCGCACTTCCTTTTTTGTGGGATATTCCATATTCACTAAAACTACTTCTGTATGGTGTATGAATACCACCCATTGATGTTTCATATCATGAGTCTCTTTATTTTCATTATATTCATTTTTCAATTTTATGATTATAAATTTTTGGTCATATGAATCAATTGATTACAATGTTGTATGTATTTTCTACCCGAACCTTTTTTTTCATTCGGGATTCTCTTATTCTCTACAAACCTTAATGAAATTCCTATTTTTTCAAATTTAATACTCATTATTTATGTGGGACTTTTATATATATATATTTACAAATCATAAAACTTCTTTATTTTAAGGGGTGTTTAATATTTTAAAAGAATCAGTAAAAAATTATTCCAAAATGCAATACTAATTCAAGTAACATATAGAATTCAAACCTTTTTTGAAGTTCAGTAAATAATATATTTTATGCAATAATTTTATTTATAAAATAATAAAATTTTATAATTAAATTATATTTTGTTTCATTTTATGGTTTATTAAAGAAAACATTCATTTGTGCTTTAATTTTTTTAATGAATTCCGTAAACAGAACAAAAATGTTTTAATACTAAAGCTTCATTAATATCACATTTTACATGATATCACTTCAGTGGGATATCATTTACGCCCAAAATGTCATATAAAATTACTTACCTTTTCTTTTGTAGGGTATACATGTTTAAAACCAGATTTATGAAAATTATAAATGATTTTACAAATGAACTCTTCTTTCCAAAGTAAAAAATAGAATTCTCTCACCTGATTTTAACATTTATAAGATATATTAATTTTTCACCACTTATTCCATGAATGTTATGTAAGTAATTACCCATTGTATATCATATCACGAGTCTCCTTATTCTCATGATATTCAATGGATTATGATTTTAATTAATAATGAAAGTATGGTACACCTTGGAATATTTAAGGATTATTTCCTCAATAATTATTCAATGGTATCATTTAAAAGCATCTTAATTTATTTAAAAATACATTGATTAATATATTATTTAATAGTGTTTTTTATCTTATGATATCATATACAATATATTTTTAATGTGAATTCTCTATATTGACGCCATTCACCAATTTAATTTAAATAGTTAGTGTTAATGTTTGATTCACGAGGAATGTTATTTACATTTCATATGTTAGTTTTAATGTGTATGTATATGTTGATTATGTTTATCCCCATTCATAAGAGGAATACATTAGAATTAATATGTTTTGGGTGGGGCCTACTATATCCCATTGGTTCATCCGTACGTCTCACGAGACAATCAAAATTCATGGCTTGATCCCTTGAAAAAATGTTTATTTATGGTCTTGGCATGATGCCTTGACTGTCTGATTATAATTTCCGACATTGGGCATTCCCTCTGTATGAAACTTGTAATTAAATGTACATTTGGTTATTTGACTAGTATAGTAACCCTCATAGTGCTTTATTTTTTCATATTTACTCCACTCATATTCTTGACATATTATGTTCATGTTTATGTTTAATGGCATGTGTTATTAGTTATTGATCCTCCCAAATGGTTATGTTTACGATATATTATATTGTATTAATTACCCTTACTGATCATCTGATCTCACCCATTTCATATGTTTCATTTTCTTAGTATATGAAGATGTTTATTATTAGTGATATGTAGGGATAAACATAGAGTTTACGATGTTTCCAATAAAACATATGTGGTGTTTTTCATTTCAAGTTTTAATGATGAACCTATGTATATATATGGTTTTCCAAAACTACTAATCTACATGACCCTTCAGAATATTATTGAATATAATCAAGAAAATTTATTAATATAACGCACCACCTCTGGTAAAATATGGGTGGGGAGTTACAATGTGTCCTCTTGAAATCAGTTATTAAATAGAATTACCATAAAACCTTATTATAAACATGAATTAATACCTATAAATTCTATTGGATATATTAATTATATCCAAATATGTTTTATAATCCATCAATGATATCATAGACCACTTTTTGAGATGATAATAATCAGTTTTGAGGTAGTTAGTGCTAACCTAAAACAATCATTTCTTCATCATTGCCTTAATCATTAGGAATAAATTTAAGTTTTTATTTCCATCAACCATAAAATTTCCCAAGATATTAAATTTATAAATAGTCACATATCCTTGGTAAAATTTATCATATGACCTAAAATACATAATCAAATAGTACTATAGTATAATACTCATATATTCCATAATTCTTATAACCAGTACATTGCTGATAAAATCCTCAAATGACATAATTCATAACAAGGCATATTAATCCATCCACTTCATCTGCGGTAGTATCCTAACATGATAATTATCCAGTAACATCAATTGGGTCATATTCCTTTGACGCTGGGTACACTGATTCAAATAGTGCCCATATTTTTTATTTGAAGCATTGTATATGGGAAACCATTTTCATACCCTTGAAGTCAAAAAAATCGGTGTCCTTTCTCTTTACAAATATAAAAAAATTCCATTACCTTTAAGCATTTACTAGGATGATTATTTCCGCTGTTATCACATGTTGAAAAACCCTTCATTACCTTATTCCCATTATCCACCCTTTTCTCTTCCATCCTCTTAATTTCATGATTACCTGCATATCCATTGGTCTCATTGAATTATTTACATATCATGTTAACACATGATACTATTTCCTCATATGATGAGGATATATATGAGACTCTCCTCCTACTAAATGACTAATTATTACCATAAGAGATATGATCCATCTTAATATTTTCATCGTGTTCATTGGTGAAGTTATCATTACATCTACTAGGAAACATTTCATTATATCATTATACACTATATTAGGTTCTGATTCATTATTTATAATCTCATCTTAGAAAGATATTAAAATCAATTGAAATGTTATGCATAACTAATCTGATTATAATAATCATGTTTTATTTTATGAAAAATTTACATTTGAATCCCTCATAATGTCATATTTGGAAAATGTGAATTATCCAATGATATCCCATGGGCGTGTGAAACCAGATGTGCAGTAAGGCTCGTTGACATGTATTAGGATACCCTGGGTCTATCCTGAAACTCCCTATCAGATTTGATATTCATAGGAACATTTTTTCAAGAACCATGTCCATTTGTAGTGTCAAAACATGGATATATTTTCTATAAATATCCACATAATCTATTCCATTTCAAAATTACCTGATGTTCATTTATTTTTATCCTCAAAGTGTGTCTTATGGTTTTATTCCCTTATCAATGTTTTTTAAATATAGTTTCCATGTTTTCAACTAAAATTCCTTTAATACGCACTATGACGCATTGTCCTCAGTTACCCGGAGCCTGTGCATTATTTCACAACATTGGCAGGATTAAAATAATTTTGTATCCCGAAGGACCATATATTTTAGTATTTTTGGAAAACAAGATACATACATAGGTTCAACATTACTGTTTTAAATGAAATACATCATATATGTTTTAATGGAAACATCCAGAACTCCAAATTTATCCCTATAGGTCATTCATAAAAAATGCTTCTTTTCCTGAGAAAATGAAATATAAGAATGGGGTGATCTCAGATGCTCATAAAGGGTATCTAATAAAGAGGAAAATATCTTAAACATAAACATTCTGCATGGTGAATAACTGAAAACACATTCCTTTAAAAATAACATTTAACACATTATATTGGGGAAAAGAGATGAATTTATAACTCCATAATAAATAACAATCATGGGTATTATACAATCAAGACCTCGTTCTAAGACTATAAATAATCATTATGTGAATGCCTCATGCCAAGACTGTAGTTTGTCTCAAGAAACCTAATTATGAACCGAGGGCCTATAGTGGGCCTCACATGAAACATACAAAGTCCAATTCATTCCTAATATTAATGGGGGTAAATTTAAAGAACATATACATTAATATTGAAACTAACATTTTAAATGTAATTAACTTTCCCAGTACATTAAACATAAACACTAACCAGGCAAAGAAAATTGGGGATTAGTATCAAATAGAAAATAAACATTACAATTAATTAGAAAACATTAAAAAAATATTTTATATGATATCATAATATATAAAACTCTATGAAATATAAGATTTATCAAATGATGTTGATATAAATAAAGATACTTTTAAACAACCCCATTGAGAAATTCTAGAGCAAATAATCCTTAAACATTCCAAAGTGTCCCATTACACATTGTGAAATTAAAATCATAATCCCTTAGAATATAATGAGAATATGGTGAATATTGATATGATATACCAAGGGGAAGTACATACACCACATTCATGAAATAATTGTTGAAAAAATGCATATATATCATAAATGTTAATTTGAGGTGAGAAAAATCTATTTTTACTTTGGAAAGAAGAGTTCTTTTGGAAAATCATTTGTTTTTTCCATAAATATGGTTTTAAACATTTATATCCTAAACAAGAAAATTAATGTACATTAATTTTTCTGTTTTGGCATAAATGATGTCCCACTGATGTGAAATCATGTAAAAAGGGTTTTTAGAGACGCCTTAGAATGAAAACATTTTAGTGATGTTTAAGGAATTCATTAATGATATTTTAAAGTGCAAAGGCAAGTTAGAATTGATAAAATCATAAATTAACAAAATTATATTTTTCATGTTAAAATTTATGATTTTATAAAGATAAATATGGACTATAATATATTCTAGAGTGAACATCAAAAAAGGTAAGGATTCAAGATGTTCCTTGAATAATGTTTTCATTTACAAAGAATTTTTGAATGATTCTTTTAAAATAGGTAAATCCTCTTTAAATAAAGAAATATTATGATTATTAATTGTATATATATAACATTATAACTTAATTTATGATAATTAAATAATAATAAATAATAATTTCATTGAGGGGAGTCGATAATAAAAGCATCCCAAATGAAAAATGGAGGTTCAAGTAGAAAATACATACTACTTTGTAATCAATTGAATCGTATGACCCAAAATTAATAATAATAAAATGATACATTGAAGTATTAATAAATTAAAGAGATTAGTGATATGAAAAATAAATGGATTGTAAACATACCCCATACATAAGTAATATTATTGAATATAGAATATGTCATAAAAATGGATTTGAGATGAAGAAACCCCAAACTTAAGTCTGAAGGTGTTATCAAAATGATCTTAATGACATGAATAATAAAATTTAGGTTCATGAATTAATATTTTAGAAAACCACCCATACAATTAATTTATTTATTATAATCATACTATGTTCATTCATTTCCTTTTTATGGGTTAAGAGGTTCAATTTCATTGTTCATGTCCATTTGTTTCATGTTCGGTATATTATTAAATAAATTAATGAAGAATCAACTAAAAAGAATATTTTTTTCAATAATTTAATTTATATATTATTATTGGTCATCAAGAAGGTTAGGTGCTTGTAAATTTTATTTGGTTACATGGAATGAACTTGAATCATTATATAAATTATTTAATGATAACTGTTTGGGTTAATTGGTTGTTTTTAATACAACGAACTCATTATTCTTTATAAATAAATACCATGTGTATAAAAAGATTACAGAACCATATTTTGATGACCCAAACTCTCTTGGTCCTTTCCTTTGCCAAAAAAATCCAGATCCTAAAGGGGTAGCGTCTTGGCGCACGACCGATCTGTGAGACTGATCGGCGCGACCGATCGGTGAGACCGATCGGTGAGACCGATCGGTGAGACCGATCGGCGTCACCCAGCCTTGTCGGGGTTTTTCCAGTGATGTGTTCACATTGAGTTTTTAAATCATTCTTGACCCCCTTTAAGCTTTTTTTAAAGCCTGGTAACACCCATAAATGTTATTATTATTTTTTAATCAATTAACCTAGTGTGTGTGTCAGTTTAAACCACCCGACCTCTTTAAAAACGCGTGGGGCCTCATGGTCAAACCACAACCCCCGCCCCTTACGCGGTTTGGCGTTCTTATCCCAACCATCTGCGACCCTTATAAACTAAGGGTTAGTCGGGGTTTCTTCTTTACTCGATCACCCTATGCAAAGAGTACCCTTTTTCTAGATGAGTAGGTTATCGTTCGGACGAGCCGCATCACAATGCGTGAAGTTCCATGCCCGGCCTAAGCGTTGATAGACTAGGCGATTTTTGTTCAGGAAAACCGCATTACTATCCGTGATGTTCCGCCCTCGGTCTCAGCTTAGAACTTTGATCCAAAAAGTAGGAAATTTCCCCTTGGTCTCTCTATTTTTTGTGTATCATATGGGGTGGGCGTGCTTTTTTTCTGTAGAATTTGATAAACCAGACCTAAATAAAGATAATGAACTGATTATATGAAGAAAGAAGGGGGGTTTGTGATCTCTGATGATGTTTTATGTTATGATCATCTATCTGTATTGTGCGGGCTTATGCCTATTGAAAATCATGGTCGTTGCTGGTATTTCTCTGTGCACTAATGAAACCTGGTGATGTTTTAAATGGCTTTTTTGTGGTTGTGAACTCCTGATGTTAAAAGGAAATTGGTTGATCACGTACACCAAGATAAATAAATTGAAAGCACCAGGATGTACCCTTCTATGATAACCCACGGTTAAAAGCACACAGAAAATGAAACCATGGAGTGTGTTAAATCTTATAAATATGAAATATTGGTATGGCCCTTATTTGTGTTGGTGGTAGTGGTTTGGTTGTTTTCTTTTACGGGCCGATTGCTGGAGATGTGGGAGGGGACGGGATCCCCTGTTTTTATACTTTCAGTGGTTGTGAGTCTCAATGACTGGGTGGTTACATTGTGTACATCACGAATTGGGGTGGGATCCTATGTTGATGAGAAACCTCTTTGGGGGAGGGACATGGGGTAGTGTCTCGTGGTTGTCTTTGGTTCCAGTACTTCGAGGGATCTCACTTATCCCTTTATTGTTGTGACTTTACAAGAGAATCGAGTGTGAATGTTTAAATTGACGTTTGGAAGGATTCTATTCCTTGGTTATGCTTAGGGTGTTATTTCCCCAAGTAGGTGCAGAACATAATTAAACATCATTACTGAACATGGAAACGAATGGGACAATCGTGTTCTGTTGGCAAGAGTTGTGGCTCGGACTTCAGTGCTGTTGGGATCTTTAGGTTGTCTGAAGAAAAACCTAACTTGGGGTGAGTGCTTGTTACATATATATATACTTGTAGCTTGGTGTTTCTTATTTTCGCCCCCACCATGTTGAGAACTTAGTGCGGAACACCCCCATGTTATGGCTAAGGGTGTTTTTCCCAATACTATTATTAGTGGCTTGTTATTAGCTCATTTTCTGCACCCTATCCTGGATAGCCCAAGTATCTTCGGGCAGGCTGTGAGGGGGTGATGTCCATTATTATCCCAAGAATCTTTAGGTGGGGTAGGGTGGTGGTTGGCCCAGGTGTGTGCGGGCCGGTAGTTTCCCAAGTATATTCGGGATGAGGCCTAGGTGTCTTCGGGCATGGCAGTGGATCTTCTAGACCAGGTGTCTATGGGCGTGGCGGTGGTTGTTCTGGCCTAGTTGTTTGTAGGTGTGGTTACGTGTGACAGTTGTGGCCCAGGTGTTTGCGGGAGGGACTCAGAAGTGGGACTGCCTGCGGTTGTGGCCCAGGTGAATGCGGGCGGGATTCGGCAGTGGGACTGCGTGCGGTTGTGGTCCAGGTGTGTGCGGGCGGGTGTGGTAGTGGGACTGCGGTGAGAATGGAGGGATTGGTTCGATGCGTTGGATGTCTCAATAACGAGTGGGAAGGTGGCGCGGGGAACCCAAAAATCTATGTTCTCTAATTATATATGTTACTTGGTTTTCGTTACTTGGTGTGTGTAGCCGGTGAGTGGGATGGGTGAACTCCTTCATAGTAATGGTTGTCTGCTTCTCAAGGGACTGTAGTACGTTCCCCCACTTGTGCACGAGAGTCATTTGTTTTCCCTACTGAGTATGACAACCCTGCTTTTTATCACAACTTAAACATGCTTTATTACATAAAACTTCACTTGATACAACAAAGGAGATCGAGAGGTTTAGTGTTTTGGGGCTTAGGATCATTACATAAAAACTTTAAACTTGAAATACAACATCATTATTGAAAACTTCCTTTACATGACCACTACATTCCTTCGTACTTAACATTGCATGGGATAACCTGAGGACATGCATAAGAAAAGGGTGAGCTATAAAGCCCAGTAAGGGAGTGCACAGTGAATAACATGAGGAGTACAATACATGTTAGGCAATAGTAATATCAATAGAGCATAAGAGAGACATTAACATAAAGGCATGATAAAGCATGGTAATCATAACATGGAAATGTGGCAACAACACTTAACATTGAATTAGCATGAGCCAAGGCTCATTGCACATGGAGCATGAGTAAACCCTCATTGCACTTGAAGCATGAGTAAAACCTCGTTGCACTTGAATTAGAATGAGTCAACACTCATTGCACATGACGTATCATGATACTATACTTTACCCAATGCATTGGAGCGCTATCAGGGCGCACCCTTCTTAAACATTTCATTTCATGCATAAGTGTGCCACTTGGATCATAAAACATGGATTCATAAAAATAATCATTTCTTCCACGATAAAGGAATGTGGAATTCATACATGAAACTTTATAATCAATATGTAAATGTGCATAAAGGTGAATACCCTTGATGGAGAAATGGGCATGGTATTCACTACACAAATACATTGGCTTAGAAAATCGGTGCGATTTCGGCAGCGTAACGACGTGACATAAGAATTCATAAAAAAAAAGCTGATGAGAGAGAAAGGGGTTCTTCATCATATTTACATGTAATGGACAGTAATAAGTTCATATAGATACATGTCCCAACAATTGAAAATGAATTTAGATTCATGATACAAAAGTATTGCTTGAATATAGAAGAGGAGAAAAAGGTTCCTTTCGGAATTTCGGCATAGTAACGGGTGTACATGGGAGGCATTTAATGAGAGAGAAAGGGGTCTCCCATCATTAAAACAATAAGAGGGAAGTATGGGAGAGGTGCGAAACCATACCCCAACATTCATAAATGAAATTAAAAGGGCAATACAACTTAAAGAAAATTGAAAAAAATGAGAAAGGAAGAAAAACCCTTACTTGGAAGTGTGCTTCCAAAGGCTAGAGAGAGGCTTGTGAGAGGCTTCTTGGGAGCTTGGGGCACCTTGAGAGGATTCTAGAGAGAGTAGGGCAGAGGTTGGACGAACTTCAAGGGCTTTGAGTGAGGAGGAAGTGGGATCTTGGGTGGGTTTATTTAGGAAAGGTGAGAGAATTCTTTATTATTTAGGTTTGGGACCCCTTATATTAAAATAATCCAAACCACAAACCATCCCATGGTATTTGCCCATGGTTTCTGGAAAAGGAGAGAGGAAAAATAATATTTTATAAGTCCAAGGTCCGAACTTATTAAAAAATTAGGGTTGCTTATGTGGAGGTGAGTCACACTCCCATGGAAATTAATTTAAAAAGGCAAAGTGTTGAATAAGTCTTGAGGGCTCCATTAATGCTTTGAAAAGTGAGTCAAACAAACCCAAAACCTAATTATTTTAATGATAAAACACATATTGGCCGAACCTAAGGATTATGGTATTTTATTACATCACCATTGGGTCATTATGATGTCATAAAACACATTATATATTTAAATGGTATTTAATTTTTACCCAAAAATTGGACTGTCTCAGAAAATTATGAAAAATTCACCGTTGGATAATTTCGACGTCCTGATTCCAAAAATAATATTTATTTTATTTAAATAATTTTCTAAATATGTGAATTTTCACTTTTAAAATAAAAACCGACATTTATAAAAAAATTCACGGGTTTTGACAGAAATGGCTTTCAAACCTTAATAAAAATTTTAATTGCATTCATAAGATCATTTATGACAATTAATTTAATATTAATAATAATATTTTATTAAAATATTATTTAATTCAAAAATCCTTTAATTTAATAAAATATAATTCTTAATAACTAAAAACACCATTTTTACTTTAAAAAACTAATTACAAAGTATCAAAAATGACTAGAAATTATATTCATTATTATATATATAAAAAATAATGTACATGAACATGGTTCTACTTATTTGTTACATAACCCCTTAAAATAGCCGCATAAGACCTAAGGGTAAGGTGCGCGATGGTGACAGACTCTTGGGGATGCTCGGATAACATCGCTCGAGTGGTAATCTTTATCAACTTCCATTTTTCCCGTAGACGATCACGTTCGAGCTTGACTTGATGAAGCTCAGCTTGGGCTTGGTCAAGGGCAAAGCCCAAAGACGCCACCTCCTTTCCGAGCTTCGACAAATGGGCTTCGTAAGGGGCAATTCTACTGGATGAGGCCATCGCTTCCTTTGTCTGAGTAGAAAATTTGTTCGTTAAAGCCTTATATTTAAACTACCCAGATGATCACTGTTCAACGGCTATAAAAGTAACGGTCAAAAATCTTAACGTAAAACTTAAAGAAGTTGACATCTTATAAAAACATAAAGAATCATTTAACTGGATCAAGAGGGATTTTCCATTAATGAAAATTTGAGTCGTTACAACATTCCCCCCTTAAGAAATTTCGCCCTCGAAATTTTCCTTTTCCCACACTAAAACAAATGTGGGTAACTTAGCTTCATCATATCCTCCGACTCCCAAGTTGCTTCTTCAAACTTGTGGTTTCTCCACAACACCTTGACGAGGGGCATTGTCTTATTTCGTAGAACTTTTTCTCTACGATCTAAGATCTTCACTGGTTGCTCCTCATAAGAAAGATCGTCTTCTAATTGTACCACCTCAGAAGAGAGTACATGTGAAGGGTCTGGTATGTACTACCTTAAGAGGGATACATGGAAGACATCATGCACCTTGGCCATAGTAGGTGGAAGTGCTAGTCGATAGGCCACAGCCCCAACACGATCAAGAATCTCGAATGGGCCTATGTACCTTGGACTTAACTTCCTTTTCTTTCCAAACCTCATGACCTTCTTCCACAGAGATATGCGTAAAAACACCATGTCTCCGACTTTAAACTCAAGGTCTCGTCGACGATTATCTGCATAACTCTTCTGTCGACTTTGGGCTGCCTTGATATGCTGCTGAATGGTTTTCACCTTCTCCACCATTTCTTCGACCATTTCTGGTCCAAGCAGCTTACGTTCACCGACCTCATCCCAACATGCCGGTGTTCTGCACCTTTTCCCATATAGGGCTTCATATGGTGCCATTTGGATGCTCGAGTGGAAACTATTATTATAAGAGAACTCAACTAGAGGAAGATGTTGATCCCATCCTCCTTTAAAGTCCATTGAGCACGCTCTCAACATATCCTCAAGTGTTTGGATAGTCCGCTCGGATTGGCCATCAGTTTGAGGATGATAGGCCGTACTGAAGTTCAGTTCAGTATTCAGAGCATGATGAAGACTCTTCCAAAACATAGAGGTAAATCTTGGATCTCGGTCAGACACAATAGATAGTGGTACTCCATGCAACCGTACCACTTCCCTGATATATATCCGTGCCAGTTGATCCAAAGAGAAATCCTCTCGAATAGCAATGAAGTGTGCAGTCTTTGTAAGACGATCCACAATAACCCAGATTGCATTGTTGCTTTTGGATGTCCTTGGAAGTCCAGTGATGAAGTCCATGGTGATGTTCTCCCATTTCCATTCAGGTATGGGCAATGGTTGCATCATCCCCTTAGACTTCTGCCTCTCTGCCTTCACTTGCTGACACACCAGGCACTTTGATGTATATTCGGCGATCTCCTTCTTCATATTATCCCACCAAAAGTTTTCTCGGAGATCTCGATACATCTTTGTGCTCCCTGGGTGAATAGAGAAATTTGAACTATGTGCATCATCCAAAAGTTCCTTCTTCAGCTCCGAACTTGATGGGACACATAGTCTTTTCCCAAACCGCACAATGCCTTCTTCATTAACATTAAACTCTGAGGATTTTCCCTTTTTGATAGCTTCCACTTTTTCTTGGATTCTCGCATCATCCTTTTGAGCATCCTTTAACCTTTCCAAAAGAGATGGTTGAGCAATCATTTGTGAAAGGATTGATGATGTTCCCTTCTTTATGATTCCCACGTCCATCTTCATCAAGTCTAAGAAGATTGGATCCTTCTCAATTCTCATCATTGATAGAATTGCTGGATCCTTTCTACTTAGGGCATCCGCCACCTTGTTCGCCTTCCCAGGGTGGTAATGTATTGAACAGTCATAATCCTTTATGAGCTCTATCCATCTTCTCTGGCGCATATTAAGCTCTTTCTGTGTGAATATATATTTAAGACTCTTGTGGTCAGTATATATCTCACATTTCTCTCCATAGAGATAATGCTGCCAGATTTTCAAGGCAAAGATCACCGCCGCCAACTCCAGATCATGCGTTGGATAGTTTCGCTCATGGATTTTCAACTGTCTTGAGGCATAGGATATCACTTTATCATTCTGCATCAGCACACATCCTAAGCCCTTCTTCGAAGCATCACTGAATACCACAAAAAGCTCCCCACTTGTGGGTAAAGTGAGCACAGGTGCAGTGATAAGCCTCCTTTTCAACTCCTTGAAGCTTTCTTCGCATTCATCACTCCAAGCAAACTTTACTCCCTTTCGAGTTAGCTTGGTAAGAGGGTTGGACAATCGTGAGAAGTTTCTCACAAATCGTCGATAATATCCAGCTAACCCCAAGAAGCTACGGATATCAGTTACCGATGTTGGCCTCGGCCATCCCTCAATTGCATCTGTTTTGGAGGGGTCCACAGATATCCCATTGCTTGTGATGATATGGCCCAAGAATGAGACCTCCTTCAACCAGAACTCACACTTGCTGTACTTGGCATAGAGCTTCTCCTTGCGCAAAGTCTCCAGTACAGTTCTTAAATGCTCCTCATGGTCCTCCTTGGTTTTGGAGTATATTAGAATATCATCTATAAAGACTACCACAAATTTATCTAGGTAATCTTTAAAGACTCTATTCATCAAGTCCATGAATATTGCTGGAGCATTGGTGAGTCCAAAAGGCATTACTATGAATTCATAGTGCCCGTACCTTGTACGAAAAGCAGTCTTGGGGATATCTTCCTTCTTCACCCTTACTTGATAATATCCCGACCGCAAGTCGACCTTGGAGAAGTATTGTGCTCCACGCAGCTGATCAAACAAGTCATCGATTCTTGGGAGAGGATACTTGTTCTTTATCGTGATTTTGTTAAGTTCACGATAATCGATGCAAAGCCGCATTGACCCATCCTTCTTCTTGACGAAGAGGACTGGTGCACCCCATGGTGATGCACTTGGGCGTATAAACCCTTTATCCAGATTCTCCTGTAGTTGTTTCTTCAGTTCTTCAAGCTCAACCACAGCCATTCTATATGGAGTCTTGGATATTGGTAGCGCCCTAGGTATAAGTTCAATTGATAACTCAACATCTCTTCTTGGAGGAAGACCAGGAAGTTCCTCGGGAAATACTTCAGCGAATTCCCTCACAATAGGCATTTCTTCAAGGGTGGTTTCTTCCTTGGACTCAATCATCTGGGCCAGATATGCGTGCTCATAAGGCAGTAATATCCATGCTTGAGATGATGGAGTTAAAGGAGATTCATCTTCCTCCTGACACTTGTAAAGAATCGGGGGTCGATTCTCCATATAGAGTGTGATTTCCCTCTCCCGACAATTTATGTTGGCTCTATATAAGGAAAGCCAATCCATGCCAAGAATTGCATCAAATTCCACCAAAGGGAGTATGACGAGGTTCACCGGGAAATTCAATCCACAGATTATAACAGGGGAGGACTTATACTCATGGGATGCAATGATTGCCCCATTTGCCGTACTCACCGACATCTTTACTTCCATGATTTGTGGTGGTACAGGGATTATTCTACTAAACTTTTGAGATATAAAAGAATGCGTAGAACCTGAATCAAAAAGTACGTTCGCTATTCTTGAATGAATAACTAGCGTACCTGTCACCACTTCGTTGTCGGGGTTCACTTCGGCAGAAGTGATGGCAAAAGCTCTTCCTTGCTGTCTTGGAGGTTGTTGATTGCCTCCGATAACCCTTGGATTAGGGCACTGATTCGAAAAATGACCCGGTTCTTTGCATTTGAAGCATTGAACAACGCGTTGAGGTTCGAATGGAGCGTTCCTCCCCTCCGTCGCAGCCGCGGGTCCTTCTTGCTGACAGTTAATAGCTAGGTGCCCTTCTCTTCCACACTTGAAGCATTTTCTTGTCCCCCTAAGGCAATTCCCAGGGTGCTTCTTTCCACACTTTTGGCAAGTGGGGTGCTGGAATTTCTTAGCGCCGTTGGATTTATCCATCGGGCCACCAGCATTGAAGTCCACCTTCCGCTTCTTGTCCCCATGATACCCCTGTGATTCT
The DNA here is from genome assembly GCA_963277665.1 of Viscum album. Classification (NCBI taxonomy): domain Eukaryota; kingdom Viridiplantae; phylum Streptophyta; class Magnoliopsida; order Santalales; family Viscaceae; genus Viscum; species Viscum album. The sequence goes on from OY728151.1 coordinate 1,533,473,857, forward strand.
CCGATCTCCATTTCAACCTTAAGGGCACATCGGACAATCTCCTCATAGCTGTCAAAGTCACGGATCGCTAATGCTTTCCGCAAGCTAGGCTTCAGCCCACCAAAGAAGCGGTCAACTTTGCATTCGGGGGTAACGACAAAGCCGGAAGCGTATCGTGCAAGCCTTGTGAAGTTTTCCTCGTACGCTCCCACAGATTCTTCATCTTTCTGCTTGAGGGAAAGAAAGTCCCTTTCCATCTTAAGACGGAGGGTGCGTGGAAAATATTTATCGAAAAACATCTTCCGGAATACCTTCCATTCCAAAGCCTCGATCTCCTCCTCAGGCTTCGTATTTTTGATCAATGTCCACCATTGATCAGCTTCACCCTCCATACGATAAGCCGCCAGGAGAACCTTCTCTTTCTCAGAGCATTGGAGGATGGAGAATATCTTCTCAATGGAGTTGATCCATTGTTCAGCGATCGTGGGATCAGATGATCCACTAAAAGTAGGAGGCCTTTGTCTCATGAAGCTTTCAATAGCGACTTGTTCTTTCTTAGGGGGGGTTGAACGTTCCTCTTGACCAGTGTTTCTATTCAAAACTTGAGTTAGCTGAGAGAGAAGCGTGACAAAGTTCGCGATTCCCGCTCCCATCGGATTGGGCATCTCATTAGTACAATCATCACACTGATCTTCACAACGGTTGTTAGCCCGAGTTCTCCTATTACCGGCCATTGGCTGGAATAAAAGGAAAGTTAGGGGTAACACATAAAGGGTAATCCAAAGACAAAAGTTGATGACTTATAAATAAACTTTAATCTCTTCAACTCATGAGTCTATAGGATTCAATCCAGGCTTTTCATGATCTTCCTTCTAACATATATTCTTAGGGGCATTTTTCCCTTAATAAGGGTTCATACTAAGATTGTGAATTTATCAAAACAAATCCCCCGGGAGTGTCGTAACCAAGAGTGCAGCAAGGCCCGTTGTCGTGCACCAGTTCCCGTTCGAGTCTAGCTCAAAGCGGTGTTTTCGGGTTTTACCCCTAGGATACATCTGTGCCAGAGCCGCCTCTACCTGCTCGTATCCAGACAGGGATGTATTTGTTTGATAAACCACTTACATAGTATTTACCAAAACTTAGGGATGTTTTTATTATGCTTAGTCTTGTATCTAAGGCTTTACTAGGGTTTCCTAATCCCAAAAATAACTAAACCTCCCTCTGATACCAACTATGACAACCCTGCTTTTTATCACAACTTAAACATGCTTTATTACATAAAACTTCACTTGATACAACAAAGGAGATCGAGAGGTTTAGTGTCTTTGGGGCTTAGGATCATTACATAAAAACATTAAACTTGAAATACAACATCATTATTGAAAACTTCCTTTACATGACCACTACATTCCTTCGTACTTAACATTGCATGGGATAACCTGAGGACATGCATAAGAAAAGGGTGAGCTATAAAGCCCAGTAAGGGAGTGCACAGTGAATAACATGAGGAGTACAATACATGTTAGGCAATAATCATATCAATAGAGCATAAGAGAGACATTAACATAAAGGCATGATAAAGCATGGTAATCATAACATGGAAATGTGGCAACAACACTTAACATTGAATTAGCATGAGCCAAGGCTCATTGCACATGGAGCATGAGTAAACCCTCATTGCACTTGAAGCACGAGTAAACCCTCGTTGCACTTGAATTAGCATGAGTCAACACTCATTGCACATGACGTATCATGATACTATACATTACCCAATGCATTGGAGCGCTATCAGGGCGCACCCTTCTTAAACATTTCATTTCATGCATAAGTGTGCCACATGGATCATAAAACATGGATTCATAAAACATAATCATTTCTTCCACGATAAAGGAATGTGGAATTCATACATGAAAATTTATAATCAATATGTAAATGTGCATAAAGGTGAATACCCTTGATGGAGAAATGGGCATGGTATTCACTACACAAAGACATTGGCTTAGAAAATCGGTGCGATTTCGGCAGCGTAACGACGTGACATAAGAATTCATAAAAAAAAAGTTGATGAGAGAGAAAGGGGTTCTTCATCATATTTACATGTAATGGACAGTAATAAGGTCATATAGATACATGTCCCAACAATTGAAAATGAATTTAGATTCATGATACAAAAGTATTGCTTGAATATAGAAGAGGAGAAAAAGGTTCCTTTCGGAATTTCGGCATAGTAACGGGTGTACATGGGAGGCATTTAATGAGAGAGAAAGGGGTCTCCCATCATTAAAAAAATAAGAGGGAAGTATGGGAGAGGTGCGAAACCATACCCCAACATTCATAAATGAAATTAAAAGGGCAATACAACTTAAAGAAAATTGACAAAAATGAGAAAGGAAGAAAAACCCTTACTTGGAAGTGTGCTTCCAAAGGCTAGAGAGAGGCTTGTGAGAGGCTTCTTGGGAGCTTGGGGCACCTTGAGAGGATTCTAGAGAGAGTAGGGCAGAGGTTGGACGAACTTCAAGGGCTTTGAGTGAGGAGGAAGTGGGAGCTTGGGTGGGTTTATATAGGAAAGGTGAGAGAATTCTTTATTATTTAGGTTTGGGACCCCTTATATTAAAATAATCCAAACCACAAACCATCCCATGGTATTTGCCCATGGTTTCTGGAAAAGGAGAGAGGAAAAATAATATTTTATAAGGCCAAGGTCCGAAATTATTAAAAAATTAGGGTTGCTTATGTGGAGGTGAGTCACACTCCCGTGGAAATTAATTTAAAAAGGCAAAGTGTTGAATAAGTCTTGAGGGCTCCATTAATGCTTTGAAAAGTGAGTCAAACAAACCCAAAACCTCATTATTTTAATGATAAAACACATATTGGCCTAACCTAAGGATTATGGTATTTTATTACATCACCATTGGGTCATTATGATGTCATAAAACACATTATATATTTAAATGGTATTTAATTTTTACCCAAAAATTGGACTGTCTCAGAAAATTATGAAAAATTCACCGTTGGATAATTTCGACGTCCTGATTCCAAAAATAATATTTATTTTATTTAAATAATTTTCTAAATATGTGAATTTTCACTTTTAAAATAAAAACCGACATTTATTAAAAAATTCACGGGTTTTGACAGAAATGGCTTTCAAACCTTAATAAAAATTTTAATTGCATTCATAAGATCATTTATGACAATTAATTTAATATTAATAATAATATTTTATTAAAATATTATTTAATTCAAAAATCCTTTAATTTAATAAAATATAATTCTTAATAACTAAAAACACCATTTTTACTTTAAAAAACTAATTACAAAGTATCAAAAATGACTAGAAATTATATTCATTATTATATATAAAAAAATAATGTACATGAACATGGTTCTACATATTTGTTACATAACCCCTTAAAATAGCCACATAAGACCTAAGGGTAAGGTGCGCGATGGTGACAGACTCTTGGGGCTGCTCGGATAACATCGCTCGAGTGGTAATCTCTATCAACTTCCATTTTTCCCGTAGACGATCACGTTCGAGCTTGACTTGATGAAGCTTAGCTTGGGCTTGGTCAAGGGCAAAGCCCAAAGACGCCACCTCCTTTCCGAGCTCCGACAAATGGGCTTCGTAAGGGGCAATTCTACTGGATGAGGCCATCGCTTCCTTTGTCTGAGTAGAAAATTTGTTCGTTAAAGCCTTATATTTAAACTACCCAGATGATCACTGTTCAACGGCTATAAAAGTAACGGTCAAAAATCTTAACGTAAAACTTAAAGAAGTTGACATCTTATAAAAACATAAAGAATCATTTAACTGGATCAAGAGGGATTTTCCATTAATGAAAATTTGGGTCGTTACACTGAGTGTACTTGTATGCTCACCCTATGTATATAATACTGTTTTCAGGATTCTAGGAGGACTTCGGGGATCGCGTAGGACCGTACTAGCTCGGACCTTTGTGGCAGTTGCAATTGCTATTTTCTTTCTTTGGGACGTACACTTGTAGCACTTTTGTACTTTGTGGCTTTTACTTTTGGAACATGCATGTGGGAAAGGTTTTCTTTTGGCTATACTTTTCTTTTAATTTTGGTTTTGTTGGGATTCATCATCTTATCTCCCGATCCTATAAAACGAAAAGGGTATTGCCTTCCTCTTGTGTGTAATTTCCATACCCATGGTGCTAGTCGCCACTCCGGGACCTATAGAAGGCGGGTTTCAGGAGTCCTAATCTCTCCTTCAACATAAAGAAGGAAGGGCTTGGAAACATGCTGACCCTTTCCTCCTTTTGGTGAAGGCAGGTCGTGACAGAATGGTATCATAGGCAGGTTGAGAGATAGGATGGATTCTGGAGTTAGGCACAGTGAGGATTGCATGGGATGGTAAGTCAACAGTGTTGCGTGACCTTGGTGCATGAATTAGGCCAGGGAAGACTGGATAGGACATGGGATTTTAGGCCCCCCCTGTGATCCGATGCAAGGCCTATGGACCTACCGAATGACCAAGTGAGGCCATGCTGATTGGAGGGCAGATACCCAAGGAAAGTTACATGCATCATAATGACTTGTGTTCTCGTGTTTCGGGGATTTCTTGGGAATTAAGAATAAATGAAAAGTTTAAGAAATTTTGAGAACAATATTCTGCATTACTTGGGCTTAGGCATTCCGTTTTTACCTTGCAGCTATGGCACCTGGATGGCAACCACGTGTGGTACAGGTGATCGAGGCCCTGAAGACTAATTTGGCCTATCGGAAGAGAGCTGATCGAGAGGAAGATGATGACTAGTGGCAGAAGACTCTTCGGGCCTTCCAGCGACAGACCCTCGAGAATTACGAGGGTATCACCTCTGACATGAAGACGGAAGGCTGGCTAGAGGAGCTAGTGATAGCCTTCGGCCTGATTCAGGCCCCGACCGAGTACTGGGTCCTTCTGGCCATCAGATAGATGCGGAGAGCAGCGCTTCAGTGGTTGACACTTTACTTAGGGGAGAGGAGAGAGGTTGAGGTGCCATGGGCTGATTTCGTGAAGGAGTTCTGGGCAGAATTCCTCTCCTCGACGATGTAGGCAGAAAAGAGACAAGAGCTACTCTCCCTCCAACAGGGGAGTATGTTAGTGAGGGATGTAGGAATCAAGTTCAAGGACCTCCTACGTTTTTCTCTGGACCTCTTTCCTGACTAGGAGTCTCAGGCAAGACGTCTTGAAGAGGCTCTCCGACCCTCCCTCCAGTATTTTCTTACCCCCTTTACCGTCCTGACGTACTTGGAGGTCAAGAAGAAGGCCGAAATGGTGGAGAGGATTCACGCTCTAGGATGTGTGTCATGAGAGGGGATCCATCTATGACAATCGAAGGGGAAGGCCTTCAGCACTAGGCCTCCAGCGTCAGCTCCAGGTTCCGACCTGCAGGGATCAGGCCGCAACAGTTTCAGTTTCGATCCCTTGGTCCTCGCCCTTTTCCATTAGGCCCAGGACTGCGGTTCTTCGTCTATGGCATCCATGGACATCTCCAGAGTCAGTTCCCGGACCGGGTGTAGTACGAAAGAGGTGGACAGCCCCAGCACCCTCCCCAGTAGCAGCTTCCAGCCAGGCCTTTCTAGCAGCAGCATCAGGGACAGCGAGCTCCCGCTCCTCTGAGGACAGACGTAGGAGGAGTGGGCCGACCATAATGCACTCCTCAGGGACCTCGACCAGGTCATGGTCAGGGAAGGGACCAATAGCCGAGGGGTAGAGGATCCGGGTGTGGAAATCTACACGCCGCGAAGGCAGCAATTCCAGCAGGGCCGGAGGTTGTTCGAGGTATGATAAGATTTTTTTAGCACTCTTGCTTGTTCCTTGTTCGATACCGGAGCTTCCCACTCCTTTGTTGCACCCAGTCTATCATGTGACTTGGGTCTCGATGCCGTGAGAATTCCAGTGCCCCTGGTGTTGAGCACACCAGTCAGAGGTCAGACCGACTTATTGTTTGTTTGTCGGGGATGCAGACTGATGATAGGGCCACATCAGTCGGTTAGGTATATTCTTCTACTACCAATACAGCCATACGATTTCATCCTAGTAATTTACTATCTATTCTCTGTATGTTCCATCATCGACTGCTTCTGAGGAAGGGTTGTGTTCTCGAACATGGGCGGCCGACATGTTACCTTCACTGGCGAGCGGAGCGGTCAGAAGGGCAGCAGGCGAGAGGAACTCCTCCTATTAGTGTTATCTGAGTTGTTAGTAGAGTCATTAGATGGTGAAATGGTGGAGGTGCCAGAGATCATCCGTGAGTTTATGGACGTCTTTACCCAGGAGGTGGCGGCTCTACCCCCTCGACGTGATATCGAGTTCGGGATAAACCATCAGCCCGACGCTCGTCCGATCTCGATGGCTCCTTACCGGATGGCACCTTCAGAGCTACGAGAGTTGCAGATCCGGATTGACGATCTGATGAAGAGGGGTTATGTTCGGCCGAGTGCGTCACCGTGGGGTGCTCTAGTCTTGTTCGCAAAGAAGGAAGATGGTGGTCTCTGGTTGTGCATATATGACAGGATACTGAATCACTTGATGATCAAGAATTTCTACCCTCTTCCGAGTATAGACGATCTTTTCGACCAGCTGAAAGGGGCAGGATGGTTCTCGAAGATCGACATGTGGTCTGGGTACCACCAACTGAGAGTGAAGTAGGGAGACATCCCGAAGACGACATTCAGGTGAAGATATGGACACTTCGAGTTCTTAGTCATGCCTTTCGGTGTTACAAACACCACGGCTGTGTTCATGGGGCTTATGAACTCCATCTTTCGGGAGTACCTATATCGGTTCGTAGTTGTGTTCATCGACGACATCCTGGTCTATTCAAGATCATGGGAGGACCATAAGGAGCACCTGGGGACAGTTTTGGAGGTCCTTCGACAACACCAGCTCTATGGTTAGTTGTAAAAATGAAAGTTATAGACACGAGAAGTGCACTCCCACAGACACGTGGTGTCTGAGCAGCGGTCGTCGTGGACCCATCAAAGGATGAGTCAGTTGATTCTTTGGAAGCACCCAAGAATGTGTCAGAGGTCTATAGTTTCCTTGGATTGGCAGGTTAATATCGGTGGTTAATACCCAACTTCTCCTGAGTAGAAGCCCCTTTGACAACCCTATCCAAGAAAGACCTGGTTTTCGTGTGGAGTAAGCAGTGCGAGTCAGCCTTCAGCTCTCTGAAGGAGAAGTTGGTTAGTGCCCTGTTGCTGAGATTACCAGAAGAAGGGGCGGCGTATGAGGTGTTATGTGATGCTTTAGGATAGGTCCTGGGGTGTGTGTTGATGTATAGACAAGGGGTGATCTCTTATGGGTCCAGGAACCTATGCCCTCATGAGCATAATTATGCCACCCACGACCTGGAGCTTGCAGCAGTCGTTTTTTCATTGAAGTTATGGTGGCACAACCTCATCGGAGAATGCATTGTCATCTTCACATATCACAAAAACTTGAGGTATATCTTATCCAAATGGGACCTAAACTTGCAACATCGGATATGGGAGGAGTTCCTCCCGGATTACAACTTCATGGTTTCCAACACTTCAGGGGAGGGGAATGTAGTGGCTGATGCCTTGAGCAGGAGGACGCAGAGGGATGTGGTCCGAGAGTCGGTGGACACCTGTAAGGAGATGGGGGAGTTGGTTTCCTTACACCTGGATACGAGGATGGATAGCAGTAGAGGATGCCTGTATCAGATGACAGTGCAGTATTCTCTGTTGTAGCATGTGGAGGTGTCTCATTGGGGGTCCCAAGAGTGCGAAGTGATGCGTGACCGAGTTGACCCGGGAAATGCTTCGGAAGGATGGGCGGAGGTTGGTCAGAACCGGATGCTTTTCTAGGTAAGGTTGTTTGTTCCAGAAGGGATGTGCGGCAAGGTCCTCAGTGAGTTCCACAACTCCCCCTAGCAGTACACCCAGGAGTGTCCAAGATGTACCAGGGACTGAAGAGACAGTATTGGCGGCCCGGAGTTAAGCGAGTAGTGGCAGAGTTTGTGGCCATGTGCTTAGTGTGTCAGCATGTGAAGGGTGAACACCATGTTCTAGGATGCCTACTACAGTCTCTAGATGTCCTCGAGGGGATGTGGGAGGACATCTCGATGGATTTAATCACAGGACTACCCATGGTCCAAGGGGGACGCGACGCCATCTGGGTGGTAGTGGACCGGTTGATGAAATTGGCTCACATTATGGAGATCAAGGAGTCGAGTGCAGTGGAAACTTTTCCGCGAATGTACATGGATGAGGTGGTGCAGTTGAATGGATTTATGAGGTCTATAGTCTCGGATAGGGATGCACGGTATACCTAGTGAGTATGGAGAGGGTTTCAGTATGCTTTTGGCACCCAGCTGCGTCTCAGCACTGCTTTCCACCCCCATACAAATTGACAGACAGAGCGCACCATCCAAACCTTGGAGGATATGCTACGAGCATGTGTTTTGGACTCAAGAGGAACATTGGTGAGATACCTGCCTATGGTAGAGTTCGCCTATAATAACATCTATCACTCCACCATTGGGACAATCCCGTTTGAAGCCTTGTATGGGTGGCCATGTCACTCACGTTTGTGTTGGACCGAAGTTGGAGAGGCAGGAATCCTTGGCCCAGAGGTGGTGCAGAGCACGACAGAGAAGGTTCAGCTTATATGGGAAAGGATGAAGGTGGCCCAAGACAGACAAAAGTTGTATGGTGATACCAGGAGGAGGCCCTTGGAATTTGAGGTTGGAGACAGCGTGTTCTTAATGGTCTCACCTCGGCGCGGACAACGGAGGTTCGATAAGGGGAGTAAGATTTCTCCCAGGTTCATCAGGCCCTTATAAGTGTTATGGAAGGTTGGCGAAGTGGCCTATCAGCTAGATTTACCACTGCCGCTACTGAGGATACATGATGTCTTCCACGTGTCCCAGCTCAGTTGGTATCTGCACGACGATTCACACATCCTCGGGAGGAGAGTGATGGACAACGAGGATGACGTGACATTTGTGGAGATACCAGTGATGATAGAGGATCACAAGGCGAAGGTTCTTCGTGGGAGAACCATTCCCTTGGTTCGTGTGTTTTGGAGATATGGTGGGCTTGAGGAGAGTATGTGGGAGAGGGAAGTAAAGAAGCGTTCCCATACATAGATTTGTTTTGAGTTTTGTGATGTTATGTTCGGTTTATAGCTGTTGTGGTAGAATGTTTTACCTTGTTGGCTATGAAATGCTAGTTTTCTTTTTTCTGAATGTGTGTGAAAAGCCCTGGATACGGGGGAGAGAGAACCTGACCCCAATCAAGACGCATTATGGTGGATGCGATTAAGCCCGTGCGGGCGAGTTAGTTTTTCCCAAAGTGGATAATGTCATGACATGGGGAAGGAGACTCCCCAACCCATATGCATGGGAACTTTGACGTGGTATCTTGCTTTGTTCTGGACGGGGAGTTGTTACTAGTTGACATGAGGTTCACCCTTGAGAGGTATCTTTCGAGGTGATTGTTCGGACACGCTCTTTCCTTCTGGGTTGTTTAAATTCTCAAGGGAGAGAATAGTTTGAGAGGTATCTCATGTGATGTCCCAGAATCTCTTGGTCATTTCCTTTGCCAAAAAAAATCTAGATCCTAAAGGGGTAGCATCTAGGTGAAAAACTGATCGGCGAGACCGATTGACGTCACCCAGCCTGGTCGGTGTTTTTCCAGTGATGTGTGAAAATTGAGTTTTTAGACCTTACATGACCCCCTTTAAGATTTTTTTAAATCCCAATAATGCCCATAAATGTTTTAATTAATTTTTAATGAGTTAACCTAGTGTGTGCATCAGTTTAAACCACACAAACCCTTTAATAACGTGTGGGGCCACGTGGTCAACCCACGACCCCCACTCCTTACGCAGTTTGGCATTCTTATCTCAACTGTCCGCGGCCCTTATAAACTAAGGGTTAGCCGTGGTTTCTTCTTTTCTCGATCACCCTGTGCTAAGAGTACCATTCTTCCAGATGAACATATTTTCGTTCGGATGAGCCGCATCGCTATGCGTGATGTTCCGCGCCCGGCCTAAGCGTTGATAGATGAGTCGATTTTCATTTAGGCGAACCGCATCGCTATTTGTGAAGTTTCGCCCCCGGCCTCAGCGTAGATCGTTGATACAACATGTATGGAATTTATCAATGGTCTCTCTCTTTTTTGTGTATCATATGGGGTGGGCGTGTTTTTGTTTCTACAGAATTGGATAAACTATACCTAAATAAATATAATGAACTGATTATATGATGAAAGAAGGGGGGGTTGTGATCGCTGATGCTGTTTTATGTTATGATCATCTTTATTAATTGTGAAGGCTTACACCTACTGAAAATAATGGCCTTTGGTGGTTTTTCTATATGCACTAATGAAACCTAGTGACGTTTTAAATGTCTTGTTTGTGGTTGTGAAAACCTGCTATTAAATGGAAATTGGTTGATCACGTACACCCGGCTAAATAAATTGAAAGCACCAGGATCAGCCCTTCTATGATAACCACCGATTAAAAGCACACAGGAATTGAAATCATGGAGTGTGTTAAATCTTATAAATCTGAAATACTGGCATGGCCCTGCTTTTGTATTGGTGCTAGTGGTTTGGTTGTTTTCTTTTACGGGGTGATTTCTAGAGATGTGGGAGGGGATGAGATCCCCTGTTTTTATACTTTTAGTGGTTGTGAGTCTCAAAACCAGGGGGATACTTTGTTTACATCACGAATTGGGGTGGGATCCTTAGTTGATGAGAAACATTTTTGGGGGAGGGACACGGGGCAGTGTCTCGGGGTTTTCTTTGGTTCCAGTACTTTGAGGGGTCTCACTTATCCCTATGTTGTTGTGACTTTACAAGAGAACCAGGTGTGAATGTTTAAATTCACATTTGGTAGGATTATTTTCCTTGGTTACGCATATGGTGTTAGTTGCCCCAGTAGGTGAAGCACATATTTAAACATCATTACTGAACATGGAAATGAATTGGGCAAACGGGTTTTGTTGGCGAGAGTTGTGGCTCGGACTTGAGTGATATTGTGATTTGTAGGCTATCCGAAGAAAAATCTAACTTGGGGTGAGTGATTGTTACCTATATATATACTTGTAGCATTGTGTTACTTATTCGCACCCCACCCAATTTGAGCACATAGTGCTGAACACCCCCATTTTATGGGGGAGGGTGTTTTTTCCAACACTATTATTAGTGGCTAGTTATTAGATCATTTTCTAATCCCTTTCCTAGATATCCCATGTATCTTCGGGCAGGATGTGAGGGCCAGAGTTCCATTATAGTCCCAAGAATCATCGGGTGAGGTAGTGTGGTGGTTGTCCCAGGTGTGTGCGAGCAGGTAGTTTCCCAAGTATCTTCGGGATGAGGCCCATGTGTCTTCATGCGTGGAAGTGGATCTTCTAGCCCAGGTGTCATCGGGTGTGGTGGTGGTTGTTCTGGCCTAGGTGTTTGAAGGTGTGGTTACGTGTGATAGTTGTGGCCCAGGTGTTTGCGAGCATGATTCAGTAGTGGGACTGCGTGCGGTTGTGGCCCAGGTGTTTGCGGGTGGGATTCGGCAGTGGGATTGTGTCCGGTTGTGGCCCTGGTGTATGCGAGCGGGTTTGGTAGTGGGACTAGGGTTAGAATGGAAGAATTGGTTCGATGCATTGGAAGTCTCAATAACCAATGTGAAGGTGGTGCGGGGTACCCAAACATCGATCTACTCTTATTATATATATTACTTGGTTTGCATTACTTGGTGAGTGTAGCCGGTGAGTGGGATGGGTGAACTCCTTCATAGTAATGGTTTTCATCTTCTGACAAGACTTTAGTACGTTCCCCCACTTGTGCACGAGAGTCTTTGGTTTTCCCTACTAAGTGTACTTGTATGCTTACCCTACGTATATAAATCTGCTTTTAGGATTCCAGGAGGACTTCGGGGATCACGCAGGACCATACTAGCTCAGACCTTTGGGGCAGTTGCAGTTGTTGTTTTCTTTTATTAGTACTTACATGTGTAGCACTTTTTTACTTTGTGGATTTTAATTTTGGAACATGCATGTGGGAATGGTTTACTTTTGGCTTTACTTTTCTTTTACTTTTGGAGTTGTTAGGTTTCATCATCTTATCTTTCGATCATATAAAACAAAAAGGGTAATGACTTCCACTTGTTTTTAATTTCCATACCCTTGGTTCTAGTCGCCACTCTGGGACCTATAGATGGCGGGTTTTGGGGGTTATTATCGCTCCTTCAACTTCAAGAAGGAAGGTCTTGGAAACCTGGTGACCCTTCCCGCCGTTTGGTGAAGGTGGGTCGTGACACATATATGAGACATAATACATATATTATTGTTTTGTTCAACAGTAATAATTGTTTAATGACCTGATTTGATGATGCTAAAAGAAATAAAAAACCCACCATCCCTGAATGTTGTAAATTAAAAGATCTCGGATGATGTTTTTTAGTAATAGTATAACAGAAGGGTAGAGGATAGATATTAATAACTTATTCCATAATCATAAAAAATAAATTATATTTAATGTATTTTAGTTTTAATAAAATTTGTATTAGGAGAGGAGATGATAGAAAATAAAACAAATGAACAAGAAATGAATGTAAAATAATGGAAAAGATGAATTTACCTCTTGAATTAATCCTATTTGTGATCCTATTTAGGGGAGATGATTTGGTATTTTCATAAGACCCAGGGATGCTTGACATGGGAGAGAATATTGGGAGGATATTTGAGAAGAATTTAGAAAAGGAACAAGACTCAAGACCAATGACGAGAATAGGGTAGTGTTGGTGGCTTTTATTGTGGAAGAGAGGAGGGTATTGTCAATATTTTAGTAATTAGATTTTTATTTTTCCATAAAAATATAAATATGCATCCTTCGATGAACAAAAATAGTAATAAGTACATGTGAGTTTTAATCAATGGTTCTTACATCAATGATGAATTTATGAATAGTGTATTTAACCAACAATGTATATATACCATAAATTATCATGTTTCACTATTCATTAAAAATTCAGGTATTTTAGAAAAATACCAAATAATCAACTATTTTTTGATGTGTAGAATATATATCTAAACTCTATTTTATCAAATTATTTTTCTAAATATGTGAAATTTAATTTTAAATAAAATCTTAATTTACTCATAAAATAATGTATTAAAACTAAAACTATATTTTATGCCCTGAAAAATTAACTAATGCTTTTTTAAATTACCCCAAAATCCTAGTACAACTAAATTTTGATTTAGGAATTCATTTTATGAAAAATAATTGTACTTTTAAATTATTTAATTATTATAAAATTGTAATTAAATATTTAATGCACAAAAAAATACCAAAACATAATTATTAATTTTTAAAATATTCACACTCATTTATAAGGTGCCTAAATTTTATTTATACTTACATGGGTGATGTTACTATTCATAAAGTGTAAATTACTATTCATGAGGGTCATGTTACAATTCAACACGGTACATTACTATTCATAAGATTCAACATACTATTAATAAGTGTATATTTCTATTCAAAAGGGTCATGTTATTATTCATAAGGGCTCGTTACTATTCATATGGGTATGTTACTATTCATAAAAAAATATTGTTCCTTTTATCAGACTCAAAAAATCACTCTGAATGCAACTATTTATGTCAGATTTTTTGAAATTCGAAACACTTAAGTGGCAATATTTTGTTTCTTGGTTAGGATATAACCAAGTGTTATTTTGTACAGACTCAGTGTTCCATGCATTCAATATTATATTTATTTGAAAATCCTTGGGGTGTTACACAATGCGGTCCTTATGGCTTGATGTTTGAGTATTCGATATAATGGTATTATTTTAGATTAAAATTATTATGTCATAAAAAATCTAAGATAATGAGCTCAGATTAATTTCAAAATTTATGACAACTATTCATAATTCATTTTTGATGTGTAGGAAATGACATCATGCCAATCCGACATATGATGTGGATGGGATGAGTTGAAGTGTGTGTTATCAATATAAAGTTTTCATTTTATTTTAAAATGAAAATTAGGTAGCCATAATCAAGGAAAAAACATTGAATTGTTTTCAAACATTATGAAAATGATCCAAAATTTATTTTTGATGTATAGGAATTTATTGTACATCAGTTCGATAGATGATGTTTCAATTAATGCAGGAAGTGTGTGTTATCAATATAGAAGTGTCATTTTAGATTAAAAGGTAGGTCACATATCCAAAACAAACAAAATGATCTTGTATTATGTTAATACTTTAAGAAAATGATACACAATACATTTTTCATATTTAGGAATTGACTGTACATTAATCTAACACACGAGGTGGTTGGTATGGCTCGAATTAAGTGTTTTCATTATAAAAGTGTCATTGTAGTTTAAAAAAACATCACATATCCAAAACAAAGAAAACATTATTGGATTATTTTAAAATTATAGAACAATGATCCATATTACATTTTTGACATTTAAGAATCGACTGCATATCAATCCGACATAGGATGTGATCGATATGACTCGATGTACATGATTTCAATATAAAATGGTCATTTTTGTTTAAAACACATATCACATAGCCAAAATCAAGTAGATGAAATCTATTTTTGTCAATATTTAGTACAAAGATATATAATTAATTAATTATGTCTATGAATTGACTACATGTCAATATATGGAAAGATTAATTGATAATGTCATTAGTAAACAAAGCGATTCAAAATATAATTTATCATATGTTGATTAACGAACATTAAAATCATAATTTCTCTATTTTTTATTTACTGTTGCTAAAATAAATATTTGTTTTATTGTATGGGTAAGATTTTATATGACGTTTGATAATAGGAAAAAGACTTCTAATTATGATTTGTATATGGGTTGTAATATTTTTGGATTTATTGAAAACACGACATCAATGTACATATTGTTTTTGGTAAATTTTGAATTTATATGATAGTGAAATGTTATATTATTAATCTAATATAGTTTAATAAAAAATTCAATTCATGTTTGCATATTATAATTGGGTTTAAATTTACTGGAGTGATGCATGGCTGTTGTAGGGTTGCAGATGTGTAGAAGTTGATATGGCCTTTAGTGGTTTTAAAAAGGAAGTGTTGATAAAGTTCTCATTTATCATCACAAATAAATATCACTGATAGAGGATCCATCTATCAACACTTTTTATTTTCCCAAATAAAGGCCTGACGCTTTTAATAGTGTTTTGGAAGTACACACTTTTTTTCTCTAATAAAGCTCTTTTATAGCCCTGTTAAAAGCATTATTTGTGTTAGTAATTCCAGTTATTGGGGAACTATTGTATGGTCATTATCTAGCATGATGGGAGCACATGTAGAGTCATCATCATTATCTAAAATGTTTGATCAAAACTATGAGCTCAGAATAGCATAAAGAGTAGATAATGAAATTCATGTGACGACTTGTACAAGATATATAGGGATAGAGTTTCAGCAACCCGATTCTCTAGATTATCCACCATTTCCACAATGATTGATATATTATGTTGATTAAAATTTTATGATGAATTTTGATGAATATGTTATGTCGAATATGAATATTAATTTATATGTCTAATTTTATATATATTCAGTTTTCTTTTTAAATCTGTTTTAGATTTTTCTAAAAACAACAATGTTTTTTTATATTTTTTTAGTTTTTATATATTTGTGATGAAATTATTTTTTCATCGCATGTATCATGGTAGAAAATATTTTTCATCACAAGTAATTTTTTTTTAAAAAAAGTTATTATATTGTAATAATAATTCTATTAAATGAATTGGAAATAATTTTCGATATTAATTATTAAATAATTTAACATTATTAATAAATTACTAATCAAGACTAATTATTATTATTTTCCTTGATAATAAATTATAATTTCTATTTAGTACTCATTATTATTAATTATAATCAATTCATATTTGTTGATAACTAATTATTATTTAATATGACCAGTTTTGTATTATTAAACAACCTAACAATAACTGTTAATTGTGAACATTAATTAATTAATAATTACTATTAATTAATTACTGTTTTTTATTAATATGTATTTCATAAATATGAAATTATTGTTTTAAATGATTTATAATTAGAAACTAAATTATTAATATATATATAAATATGTAATTTCTTATTAGTAATCCCATTCAGAGGGATGACATGATCTATATGAACACCATTGCCAATCTCAAACTGATTACATCTCGTGAATCACCAATGAAATATTTTTAATTTTTTTAATATATATATATATATATATATATATATTATTTAATGTTTTTTGTTATTAATAAGGTTCTAAATTATATAGTTAATATGAAATCAATGCCATTAAAATATATTATTTTTTTAAATTTTAATAATCATTACAATTATAACCCTTATTCATTTTTTAATTTATTCATTCTTATTATTTTATATTTCATTAATAGAAATTACATATTATATAACTTTATGGTTCAATTTAGCATATATCAAACTTGTTATATATATATATATACAAATTAGTTTCGCACACACATTTTAGTAATTAATCCAATATTATATTAAAACCCACAGAAATAATTTTTATATGAATTAATTCAATTTTAATATACATTTTGTAATATAATTTAGTGAAATTATTTATTTAATATATTATGTTTTTAATCGATAAAATCTATTTTCTCATTTTTATTATTATTTCATTTAATACAATCTATTCATTTTTAATATTTATTTTATTTTAAATTTCTTGTAATTTAATCAATTTTTAATATTTGCTAATAGATAATTATTTACTATGTTTTATTATTTTCAATATATATTCATCTTCATTTTAATATATATCCATATTTAATTTATTTAATAATTGTTAAAATAAATAAAACTTATCTATTTATTTAATAATTGTATCTTCTATGCAATTTTAATTAGTCAATGAAAATAATTTTTGACATTCATGCATTAAAGATTATATATTCATTTAGGATTATAATTGAATAACATTGGTGGTTGGGTGTGTTATCCCTTGGGAGGATAGGAACTACCTTTCTTGCCTTTGTGTGTGTGGTGTGTGTGTGTTAAATGTAATTGGACCCCCAAAGCACGGATTATATATATATATATATAATTATTATTATAAACACTTAATCATTACACAACATCATTGTCACACTCAACATCACAAATAGTGTTCGCATGTGACTTCCCTTTATCCTATTCCTTAAGTGGTTGCTCACGCTGATCATCATTAACCCATAGATTATGGCATTGATTATCATAATTCCCCATTTCCTTTCACATGAAGCATTGAAGTATTGGTGGTGTGTTCTCTACAGTATTTTCTTTATTCACATCATTAGAAACACTTTTTCCATTACATCAACACTCAGCTGGTCGATGACCTTCTTTTCCACACATAAAACATTTTCCAGTCCCTTCAAGACAGTATCCACCATGCTTCCGTCCACACTTTGAGCATAAAGAAACATTCATCTTCTTATCACCATTATTTTGATATTTCTCCTTGAACTCCATCTTTCATTTCTTGTCAAAACCATGAGATGGATATGTTACACCAACATCCAGTTCTACCTTGATAGCACAATGCACAATTTCATCATTGCTACTGAACTCTCTTATAGTTAATTCCCTTCGAAGACTTGGTTTCAAGCCACTGAAAAATCGATCAACTTTACATTCAGGTTGGATGATAAAACAAGACTCATACCTTGAAAGGACTGTATAATTCGATTCGTATATACCAAAAAATTCGTCATCATTCTGCTTAAGCTCAAGGAAATCGTTTTCCATCTTTCTTCCAAGAATACGAGGAAACTACTGTCTAAAAAACAAGTTCTTGAACTCGTCCCATACGATGGATTCAATTTCATCTTGGGGCCTTGTATTCTTAATTAGATGCCACTACTGGTCTCCTTCACCTTTTAAACGGTAAATAGCTAGAATGACTTTATCATGTTCTGAACAGTGAATTATGGAAAATATCTTTTCAATGGTATTGATCCATTGTTCAGCAACAAGTGGATTAGAAGACCCATTGAAAGAAGGTGGAAATTACCTCACGAAGGACTCAATATAATATTTTTCCCTTCTCTGATCATTTGGAAATCCGTAATGATTCATTTATTGTGTAACTATAGCAATAATATTTTTCACTCCATCTCCCATCACATTTGGTTGTTCAGGAGGAAAATCATATCATTGTCCATTACAATGACCAACACGGTTCCATCAGGTTCCAGCCATCGTCTAAACCCCAAAAAGAATAGTGAGAGAGGAAAAAATAATGCTAGAGAAAACAACATAATAAAGGGGGAGTACCTTCAATATATAAAATCTTATTGTTAATTCCAAGATTGTTACCATAATTCTAGGACTATAACCTATACCTATACTTAACGTTAGGGAAATCCCAAGATATACCATAGAAATATCTCTAGGGATCTGACTAAAGTTTTCGCATTCTAGTTTCCAAAGGTTAACTAAACCATTCCTCTGATACCAAATGTAGAGACCCAAGCTTAAAGTACATGGAAATTACATTACTTTTTAGGAATACTTAACACATAACAAAAACAAACACACAAGGACTGTAATAGTTTAGTGTCTTTGGAAACTCAAAAAAATTATCGTCTAATCATGGTGAAAGATCTTTAAATTCTACCATAAAGGTCTTTTCCTTTTGTATTCTTACCTAAAACCTTTATTCATATCCTATGGAAAATAAATCATTAAAAGGGTGAGCTCAAATGCTCAGTAAGGGTAAGCATGGAGAATATAAAACCAACCATGTACATTTGAACTTAAAATCATGAACAAGATGTTTAAACATCAAAATGATGAGCAATAAAATAAAACATGATAGTACGTAAGGCATAGATCATAATGTAACATCAATCATGAAAAAATATCATGTGAATAAAACATGTAATTGTGGAAAAACATTATGCACTTTATATGATTTCCATAGTAACCAAGGCAGTAGTGCCAAGACCATCTTCGTGGACAAAGTCCCTTTCTGAATTGAGTTCACTCCTCATTCCAGTCCATTAAGAGTAAACCAGATTAACTTACCGTTCTATCCATGTCTATCTAATGATATATAAATCTTTACCCAATGCCTTGGAGGGAGATATAGATCCCACCCATCTCATAAATAAATCATTCTTACATGTGCCACAAAATAAATATAAATCATTCATCATTACCGAAATTATTAAATGGGTTTCATAAACATCATCCCATTATAACATAATCCATAAAAAACAAAATGGATATCATTTCATCATATGAAAAGTGAAACCATGTAAATAATAGAGAAATTATACTTGAAATATACACATATGAAATAATGTCATCTTAGATATAAAATGGTTTTGATAAAACACTTGAAATGAATTCTTGAGGAAAATATCATTTTATTCTTCAAATTCATTTTCTTTTCACAAAATTCAATGAAATTTTAAAAGAAAATTATTTTGTTGAAAATATTTATAAAATCTTGTAGAGTAAGCTTCATGAACTTGAGGAGTTATGAAATCCTAAAAATCTGTTCACGCCGTATAAGTTAAAAAAAACATTATTCTCATACTTTTGTCGGAAAAGTCCAAAAGTTCCCCATTTGGTAAAAAATGTAATATTCCTTTCATAACATGCTGTATATTTCAAAAATGGGTAAAATGTAATTTAAAAATACATGAAAACATTTTTAGAAAACATGGGCATAGATGATAACAATAACCTTAGTAAATACTTACGAATAATAATCTCAGATAAGAACGAGATTGGAATAGTTATCCCTTACTTTAGGACTGATATGCTTCGTATGTATCCGAAACTCCTGTATACTGATTTAAATAATGACATTGACTTATTTAAGAATCATATTCATTGTTATTTTATCATATATGGTTCAATTATGACTTCATATTACCTGTTCTTTTGTAAATTCCATGTTAAAGTAGCGTTTTGGGTAAAATTGTTTTATTTATCGTACGTGTTTGGACTTGTTGTTCTTGATATTATTACAACTTATATCATGATTTACTTACATCCAGAATGTAAATAGTGATTTATATATCATATATATTTAGTATATATATATATATAATATATAGAGAAATTAAATAAAATACATCCTTCATGGAGACAGTAGGCTGTACGTATGCATAAAAGTTGTTTTACCTTCCTTATTGACTTGAATGGAAGTAAGCAGATGGCATATATATATATATGTATTCATAAATCCAGTAGCTTAATTATATCATATATTTCATTATTATTCGTTATATATAATTTATAATCATTCTTGAATGGTTATAATGGAGAATGAATCTCATGGGGTCGTGGAGATGATAATTCGTATGTACGTAAGAGAGATGATATCGTTCCCATAATTATTGAATGGAATTGTAGTGGATGATATAATATTTCTGAATCAGTATGATGTTATAATAACCATATATAGTTATTCATTACACCATTATACCCATCCATGTAAGGTGGTGGTGGAAAACATTACACCAATGTGTGGAGACAGAATTCCGTACGTACGCATGCGCGGTGATTTAGTTTCCGTAGGATGGATAGAAGATGAAATTGGATTGATTCATATTTATAATAACATATCAGTATATGAGTTATACATATTTAATTAATTTATGATGAAAATAAAAAATAAGAAGAAGTAGAAGAAGAAATGAATTGGAATGAATCGGTAAAGGATATTACCATTTCTTCGATGTGCCTCTTCTTAACCTCCTCTTAAGGCACTTGAGTTGTTCTTTTTAGGAGACCAGAACCACTATAGTGTTTCTAGAGAAGATTATAAGGGAATTTGTCAGGGTTTGGCCGAGCATAAACGCTCAAAAGTGTGTGAAGTGAAGAGGGAAGGGGTGCCCTTTTTATAATGGAGGAGAGGGGAACTTTTGAAAAAACATAAAATATGATTTTATAATAATGTCATATTCTATATATAATAGATAAAAGTTGATTTATTTCGAAGATAAAGTGGGGATGGGTAGAAATACTCTCAAAAAACAGGTTTTATACAAGTTTAGGTTTCTATTTTAACCTTATCATTTATATTTAACTCTATGTTAAATAATTTAACTTTTAGCATGTCTTCTTGTTTTCTTACACTATATGGTTAATAAACTTACTATAACAAGCCTAAAGAATCCAAAGTGGTTCATTATAAATATTTATAACATTATCTAAGTCATTTGGAAGATCCTTAGATTTTTAGAAATATAATAAAAATTAATAATATAATATTTTTTTTAAACTATTTTATGTCAATTTTGACACTATTTGGGAATTGATTTTTGTGAAAATCATAACAGAATTATTAGTTCAAAAACATTTAATTATATCAATACTGACATGTTATATTAACCTAAAAATTATATTAATACAAAAAAAGTCTCAAATTACATTTATTTGGGTATTTATAATATCAATTATTTTAATATTTCTTTATTTGGGTAATTACTGCATCACCATTGTGCCATGAATAAATTAAATTATATAATGTCTAAAAATTATAAATAAACTAAATTTAGGTATAAAATCTATTCATCTTTCTAATGAATATTTATAGTCGAATTTATCTTATGTATAACCCTATATTAAAAATGTTTTAGTTAATAAACGTTGATTTTAACCATTTTAACTCTTCTTTAAATAAAATAACATTAAATGTCCTAATCCAATCCAAGTGGACCTAAAGGGTAGTATATTATTCATAAGGTTGGTTTTGGTCAAATTACACTTATCCAATAGAATTAGGAAATGTGTTATGGTAATATTAATATCATTTTTACCCTTAATTACCCTATTTACTTTTAACCGTGGTAAATAAAAGTAAAAAGTTACTATTCACCAAAAATTACTTTTATCCTATTGAATAACATTTTACTACTTGATTTTAACTGCGTCTCTAATATTTTTGAAATTCCACTCACAGAAGTGGTAAAATTAAGTTTTATGTAAATTTTCAAATTCTTCTAGGAGGTGGGTAAAAATCGGTGAAAAGTTCAATAAAATTTTTATATATCTAAATTTATTATAAAATGACTCCATTTAATTACATTGAACATATATAGGTATTGTGTATCAGTTTTTATCTAAAATAAATTTAAATAAAATGAATAATTATTAAAATAAAAAGACGGGTTTTAAATAGTAACCCAGTGTTTTCACTATTCATCAAAAATTGAATGTTTTCATAAAAATATCAAAAATTCACCCTAGGATAATTTCGATATTCCGAATCCAAAAATGAAGTCCATTTCGAAAGATAAAATTTATAAAATATCAAAATTTGGGTATTACTATTCATAATGGAAAGTTTATATAACATAACACTGTTTAGCGAAACTTGGTATTGCGTACAAAACACGCTATCGTAGAAGGTCGCGATTCCATGTAATGCAAGCCAAGTCAGGGATGTGTGTAGTGAAAGCTCCTTTTGGTGTAACTTACTACACAAGACATAAATGAAATTAAAAAGAATATTTTTCATAATATCTCGGGATGTAAAATTTATCCTCAAAGTGTATTTTATGGTTTTCTTCCCTTGTCAATGTTTTTTAAATCTAGTTTCCATGTTTTCAACTAAAATTCCTTTGATACACACTATCACACATCGTCCCTAGTTAAATGGAGGTGGTGCATTATTTCAATACATTGGGAGGCTTAAAATAATTTTGTATCCTGAAGGACCATGTATTTTAGTATTTTTGGAAAACAATATACACACATATTTTCACCATTACATTTTTAAATGAAATAAAACATATATTTTTTATTTGATGCATCCAAAAATCTATGTTTATCCATATTGGTCATTAATAATAAAATTATTCTTGTCCTATGAAAATGAAATATAAGAATGGGGTGATCTCAGATGCTCAGAAATGGTACCCAATAAAGTGGAAAATATCTTAAACATAAACATTCTGTATGGTGAATAACTGAAAAAACATTACTTTAAAATTAACATTTAACACATTATAGTGGGAATAAGAGATGAATAAATAATTCCATAATAAATCACAATCATGGGTATTATAATTTCAAGACCTCATTCTATGACCATAAATAATCCTTATGTGAATGCCTTGTGCCAAGACTGTAGTTTGTCTCATGAGAACTACCGATGAACCAAGGGGCTATAGCGGGCCTCACCCGAAACATACAAATTTCAATTAATTATTAATATTAATGGGGATAAATTAAAAGAACATATAAAATCATATTGAAACTAACATATGAAAAGTAAATAACTTTCCCAATATATTAAAAATAAACACTAACCATTCGATGTAAATTGGGGATATGTATCAAATAGAAAATCCAAATTCAAATAAATTAGAAAAAATAATAAAAATAGTTTATATGATATCATAAGATATAAAACTCTATTAAATACAAGATTTATCAAATGATGTTGACATAAATAAAGATACTTTTAAATGAGACAATTGAGAAATTATGGAAGAAATAATCCTTCATCATTTCAATGGGTCTCATACCACTTTGAGAAATTTTAATCACAATCCCTTAGAATATAATGAGAATATGGTGAATATTGATATTATATACCATGTGGCAGTACATACACCACATTCCTGAAATAATTGCTGAACAATTCCTATATATCATAAATGTTAATGTGAGGTGAGAAAAATGTATTTTTACTTTGGAAAGAAGAGTTCCTTTGGAAAATAATTTGTTTTTTCCAGAAATATGAATTTAAACATTTATATCCAAAACCAAAAAAATAAATGTACATTAATTTTTCAGTTTAGGCATAAATGATGTCCCGCTAATGTGAAATATTGTAAAAAGGGTTTTTAGAGATGCTTTAGAATTAAAACATTTTATTGATGTTTAAGGAATTTATTAAAGATATTTCGAAGCGCAAAGGTATGTTAACATTGATAAAATCATAAATTAAGAAAAATATATTTTTCATGTTAAAATATATGATTTTATAATGATAAAAACAGAATAAAATATATTCTATAGTAAACATCAAAATAGGTAAGGATTCGAGATGTTCCTTGAATAATGATTTCATTTCGGAAGAATTTTGTAAAGATTCATTAAAACATGTAACTCCTCTTAAAATAAAGAAATATTATTATTATTACATGTATTTATGTAACATTATAAATTCATTTATGAGAATTAAATAATAATAAATAATAATTTCATTGAGGGGAGTAGATAATAAGAGCATCCCGAATGAAAAATGGAGGTTTGAGTGGAAAATAATTACTACTTTGTAATCAATTGAATTGTGTGACAAAAAATTAATAATAATAAAATGATACATTGATGTATCGATAAAATAAAAAGATTAGTGATATAAAAAATAAATGGGTGGTAGACATACCCCATACACATTTAATATTAGTGAATACATAATATGTCATAAAAATGGATGTTTGATGAAGAAACCAACACCTTAAGTCTGAAGGTGTTATCAACATGATGTTAATGACGTGAATACTTAAATTTATGTTCATGAATTAATATAATAAAAACCCTCCCCTACATTTAATTTATTTATTATAATCATACTATGTTCATTCATGCCTTTTTTATGGGTTAAGAGGTTCAATTTCATTGTTTGTGTCTATTTGTTTCATGTTCGATATATTCTTATATAAATTAATCGAGAATCAAGTTAAAATAATATTCGTTTTCATAAATTTAATTTATATATTATTATTGAACATCAATAAGGTTACATGGTTGTAAATTTTATTTGGTTACATGGAGTGAACTTGAATCCTCATATAAATTATTTAATGATAACTGTTTGGGTTAATTGGCCGTTTTTGAGCACAACGAACTCATTATTCTTTAAAAATAAATACCATGTGTACAAAAAGATAACAGAACCATATATGAGACATAATACACATATTATTGTATTGTTCAACAATAATTATGGTTTCATGACATGATTTGATGATGGTAAATGAAATTAAAAACCCATCATCCCTGAATGTTGTAAATTAGCAGATCTCGGATGATTTTTTTAGTAATAGTATAATATAAGGGTAGAGGATAGATATTAATAACTTATTCCATAATCATAAAAAAAATATTTAATGTATTGGAGTTTTAATAAAATTTGGATTTCGAGAGGATAGGATAGAAAAGAAAACAAATGAATATGAAATGAATGTGAAAGAATGGAAAAGTGGAATTTACCTCTTGAATTAATCCTCCTTGAGAGCCTATTTAGAGGAGGGGATTTGGTATTTTTATGAGACCCATGGATTCTTGACGTGGGAGAGAAGATTGGGAGGATATTTGAGAAGAATTTAGAAAGAGAACAGAACTTGAGACCAATGATGGGAAGAGCGTAGTGTTGGTGGGTTTTATTGTGGAAGATAGGAGGGTATTGTCAATATATTAATAATTAGTTTTTTATTTTTCCATAAAAAAATATATATGGATCATTCGATGAACAAAAATAGTAATAAGTGCATGTGAGTTTTAACAAATGGTACTTACAACAATGAGGAAGCTAGGAATAGTGTATTTAACCAACATTGTATATATACCGTAACTTACTGTGTTTCACTATTCATAAAAAATTCAGGTATTTTAGAAAAATACAAAATACTCAACCTAACCATTTGTTGATGTGTAGAATATAAATATGAACTCCATTTTATCGAAATAATTTTCTAAATATATGAAATGTAATTTTAAGTAAAATCCTCATTTACTCGTAAAATAATGTATTAAAACTAAAACTATTTTTTTATGCCATGAAAAATTATCTAATGATTTTATAAATTACACAAAAATCCTAGTACAACTAAATTTCGATTTAGGAATACATTTTATGAAAAATAATTTTTCTTTTAAATAATATTATTAATTATAAAATTTTAATTAAATATTTAATCCACCCAAAAATACCAAAACATAATTATTAATTTTTAAAATATTCACACTCATTTATAAGGTTCCTAAATTGTATTTATACTTACATGGGTGATGTTACTATTCATAAAGGGTACATTACTATTCATGAGGGTCATGTTACAATCTAACATGGTACATTACTATTCATAAGCTTCAACATACTATTAATAAGGGTATATTTCTATTCAAAATGGTCATGTTATTATTCATAAGGGTTGGTTACTATTCATAAGGGTATGGTACTATTCATCAAAAATATGGTTCCTTTTATCAGACTCAAAAAATCACTCTGAATGAAACTATTTATGTCATATTTTTTGAAATTCAAAACACTTAAGTTGCACTATTTTGTTTATTGGTTAGGTTATAACCATGTGCAATTTTTTAGAGACTCTGCGTTCCATGAATTCAATATTATATTTATTTGAAAATCCTTGGTGTGTTACACAATTCGATCGTTATGGCTTGAGGTTTCAGTTTTCAATATTATGGTATCATTTTAGATTAAAATTCTTATCACATAACAAAAACTAAGAGAATGAGCTCAGATTAATTTCAAAATTTATGACAACTATTCATAATTCATTTTTGATGTGTAGGAATTGACATCATGTTAATCCGACATATGATTTGGTTGGGATGAGTTGATGTGTGTGTTATCAATATAAATTTGTCATTTTATTTTAAAATTCAAATCATGTAGTTGTAATCAAGGAAAAAGATTTAATTGTTTTAATACTTTATGAAAATGATCCAAAATTCATTTTTGATGTTTAGGAATTTGTTATACATCAGTTCGATAGATAATGTAGCAATTATGACTTGAAGTGTGTGATATCAATATAGAAGTATCATTTTAGTTTAAAAAGAAAATCACATATCCAAAACAAACAAATTTTTCTTGGATTATGTTAATACTTTAGTAAAATGATACATAATACATTTTTCATATATAGGATTCGACTGCACATCAATCTAACAAACTATGTGGTTGGTATGGATCGAATTAAATGTTTTCAATATAAAAGTGTCATTGTAGTTTAATAAAACATCACATATCCAAAACCAATAAAACACTATTGGATTATTTTAAAATTATTGAAAATGATCCATATTACATTTTTGACATTTAAGAATCGACTTCATATCACTCCGACACAGGATGTGATCGGTATGACTTGATGTACATGATTTCAATATAAAATTGTCATTTTTGTTTAAAACACATATCACATTGCCAAAATCTAGTAGAAGAAATCGATTTTTTTCAATAATTAGTTCAACGATACATAATTAATTAATGATGTGTATGAATTGACTACATGTCAATCTATGGCCTGATTAATCGATAATATCATTAGTAAACAAAGCGATTCACAATATAATTTATCATATGTTGATTAAATAAAATCAAAATCAAAATTTATCTATTTTTTAATTGATGTTGCTATAAAAATATTTGTTTTATTGTATGGGTAATATTTTATTTAACGTTTGATCATTGGAAAAAGTCTCATAGTTTTGATTTGTATATAGGTTGTAATATTTTTGGATTAATTGAAAATACGACATCAATGTAAATATTTTTTTAAACATTGAATTGATATGATAGTGAAATGTTATATTATTAATCTAATATAGTTTTCTAAACATTTCTATTCCTGTTTGTGTATTATAACTAGGATTAACTTTATTGGGATGATGCATGGCTGTTTTAGGGTTATAGATATGTAGAAGATGATATGGCCTTTAGTAGAGTTAAAAAGGAAGTGTTGATAAATTTCTCATTTATCGTCACTAATAAAAATCACTTATAGAGGATCCATCTGTCAACACTTTTTATTTTCAAAGATAAAGTCCTCATGCTTTTAATAGTGTTTTGGTAGTACACACTTTTTTGCGCTAATAAAGCTCTTTTATAGCGTTGTTATAAGTATTATTTGTATTTTTTATTCCAGTTATTGGGGAAATATTGTTTGGTCATCATCTAGTATGATGGGAGCACATGTATAGTCTTCATCGTTATCTAAAATGTTTGATCCAAAACAATGATCTTGGAATATGGTCAAAGAGATCATGTGTTTGAAGCAAGATGAGATTCAACAACACCAACCTTAATAGGAGCAATAATTTTGATGGTAGAAGTAGCATCCTGAGTATATAATAAAATTCATGTGACGATGTGTACACGATATAGGGATAGAGTTTCAACAACCTGATTCTCCAGATTATCCACCATTTCCACAGTGATTGATATATTTTGTTGATTAAACTTATATGATGACATTTGATGAATATGTTATATCGAATATGAATATTAATTTATATGTCTAATGTTATATATATTCCATTTTATTTTTAAATCTCTTGGAGATTTTTCTAAAAACAAAAATATTTTTATATATATTTTTTAGTTTTTTATGTATTTGTGATGACATGATTTTATCATCGCTTTTATTACGGTGGAAAATATATTTCGTAGCAATTAATTTTTTTAAAAAGGTATTACATTGTAATAAAAATTCTATTATATGAAATGGAAATAATTGGAGATATTAATTATTAAATAAATTAACATTACTAATAAATTACTAATTAAGAATAATTATTATTATTTCCCTTCATAATAATTAATAATTTATATTTAATAATCATTATTATTAATTATAATCAATTCATATTTATTGATAACTAATTATTAGTCAATATGTCTAGTTTTGTATTATTAAATTACTTAACAATAATTGTTAATTGCGAACATTAATTAATTAATAATTACTATTAATAAATTACTACTTGTTTATTAATATGTATTTCATAAATAAGAAATATTATTATTATATAATTACTAATTAGAAACTAAATAATTATTTTATATATAAATTTGTAATTTCTTATTAATAATCCCATTCATAGGGACGACATGATCTATATGAACACCATTGCAAATCTCAAACTGATTACATCTCGTGAATCACCATTGTAATTTTTTTAATTATATATAAACATATTTATTATTTGATGTTTTTAGTTATAAATAAGGTTGTAAATTATATAGTTAATATGTAATCAATATCATTAAAATATATTGTTTTATTTATTTTAATAATCATTACATTTATTACCCTTATTCATTTTTTTCAATTTATTCATTCTTATTATTATATATTAGATTAATAGAAATTACATATTATATAACTTTGTGGTTCAATTTATCATAGATCAAACTTGTTATATATATATATATAGATTAATTTCGCACACACATTTCAGTAATTTATGCAATATTATATAAAAAAACTCAGACATAATATTTATTTGAATTAATCAAATTTTAATATTAATTTTGGAATATAATTTAGTTAAATAATATATTTAATATATCATGTTTTTAATCAATAAAATCTTTTTATTCATTTATATCATTATTTGAATTAATTTAATGTATTCATTTTCAATATTTATTTTATATTAAATTTATTTGTATTTAATCATTTTCTAATATTTATTAGTAGATATTTAATTACTATGTTTTATTATTTTCAATATGTATTCATCGTCACTTTAATATATATCCTTATTTAATTTATTTAATAATTTTTATAATTAATAAAAGTTATCTATTTATTTAGTATTTTTAACTTATAAGCATTGTTAAGTAGTCAATGTCAATAATTTTTAACATTCATGCATTAAAGATTATATATTCATTTAGGATTATAATTTAATAACATTGGTGGTTTAGTGTGTTATCCCTTGGGAGGCTTGGACCTACCTTTTAGCCCTTTGTGTGTGAGGTATTTGTGTTTATTGTAATTGGACCCCCAAAGCACTGAATATATATATATATATTTAATTATTATTATAAACAAATATATTTTTAACACATATTTACAGTTCTTTTAATAAACATATAATTATTTTTATTTATATTTATTTATAATTATATTTATAAATATTTATTTATAATTCAAAAAAATGTTTTTGATTATACAAATATATTTTTATAATTATATACATTTATATATTTTTATAATTATAAATATTTTAAATTTAATGAAATATTTGTTACATTACGAAAAATAAATTATATAGTCCTTTATCGGTGCTATAATATATTGCTCTATTAAAAAATATCTTTATCATCGCAAATGTTCTAGCATTGATAAATATATGTATTTGTCAGCACTCATTTATCACTGATAAAGGGTGGTTCCATCAGTACATATTATTTTATCCTTCCTAAAACCCCTCATTATGGGAGCTTTTTTAAAAGTACTGATAAAACTCCTCTCAGCCTTATAAATTTTCCAAAACCAATCCCAGTTCTGATGCACCGTTCAAGATCTCATGGATGTCTAACTCTATCGATGCTCCCCCTCGACATTCATAGATGAATCAGGCCTCTCAAAACCTACGTTGTTTTGTTATTTCTACTCCTATCTCTTTTATGTGTGTCATTATGTTTTCCTCAACGTGTCATACCTCCCTCGTGCCAACCTAGAACCACCGCGCAATGACTCCTATGATATCCATTTCATACTAGTCATTTGGTAGGGACGATTCTGGGGGAAATGATATGATTTGGAGGGATTTTAATATATTTACACAATTTGTAAATAATAGACCCAATGAACCTGAGAATGGAACATGTGGAGAAGGAGTTTCGTGTTCTTGAATCAGAATACATGTAACCAAAACAAGGCTTATTGATAAAGAATAATAGAATAAGGATTCTGATTTAGAGTAATCATAGGCAAATCATGCAGAATAGAAAATGTGTGAGATAAATTATATTTGAATAAATGGGATTCCCCCCTATTGTAGATCTAGAAACACCCCAAAATCAGGGTGTCTTGGATGGAAACCAATCATGGGCATGAAATTTTTTATTTAATTAAACATTTTTTTGAATAAATGTTTATTTAATGTCTATGATTATTATTAATAATAAAAAATAAATTCTTTTGTATATTTTTTGTTATTTATAAATCATGATATAGTTTTTATATTGAAACATTGTATATGAATATATCTCATTTTCTAGATTAATATTTTTTTTAGTCGCTTAAATTTAATGGTTTGAAAATTAATTTGTGAATATGATATTATATAAATATAAAATATAATTAATTAAAAATTATTAAAAATATTGATTACATAAATGAATTTAATTAATATATGAAATCACTTATTTTAATAATTTTTTATAAAAAAATATAATAATATCTGTATTATTTTATTTTTTTAGTTCTATATTTATCTAATTACAGTTACATGAAAACATAAGAATGAATAAAAAATTCAATTATTATTATTATTTTAATAAGAATGGTAATAAAAAATTTAATTTTTAGAAAATTTTATTTGTGTCCTTTAACACAGAATTATATCTTTTTATTTTATTTTAAAAAATGTAACCAAACATGATGGAAAGAAAATATAATCACTTCTTTTATTTTACAAGGTGTCTACCCAAGTATTTTTTTCATCATCATGTGTTGATTATTATTCACATAGTTAAACTCAGATTTTCTCCTTCACATGAAATATGGCATCATATTATCTTCTTCTATGTTCATGAATTACATATCCTTTTTTTCATCATAGTTACTTACCATGGATTATCCTTCTTCACCGTGAGGATAAGAGTTTTATTTTTCTTCCATTTTCAAGGTTTTACTCTTCATTTTATATTTCTATCCTCCATGTAACATTAAATATATTGAAAATGATTTTTTCATTAAAATTAGATAGGTGGGATTATTAAATTACATAGAAAATGGTTTTTTATATTTTGGGAAATGGGAGGGCCCAACTCCAATTCATTTGGTGTTGTATAGAAAAGCGGTGACCAATACATATCAGTGGTCAAATAAACCATATGATTTTACTTTTTTGAATCTTTTTATTTTCATGTCACCTAGGCTTAAAATGTTTACCTTTTTCCAATCATCATAAATAATGTTAAATCATTGGGTTCCCCTTTTTTGAATTAATTATATCTTTATCCTTTCATTATGAATATCATATGTGTATTTATTTATTTTTAATACAAATTTAATATTTTATGAACCAAATTGGATTAAAATAAATAAATATATTAATGGAATCTAATCATAGGAAAAACGAGTATGAATATAGACTTAAATAGACTATCCTTTTTGTAATGGAGAATGTAAATGACTCTTCTCAAATCCTTCATTTGTGTTTATTTTGATGTTATTTATGATAATATATTTTGAAAGAGTTGGTAGAAAATTGTCTTTGTGATAGTATAGGCCAATGCTATAAATGTCGGGCTAAACAAGGGGAGAACATTAATGTACACACTGATTGGTATGGTACTGTGTTTTATGGATTATTTGATATGAATACTATTATAAATTATGATGGTTATTGTATAAAATAAATGATAATTTAAATTGAAGATAAAATTATTTATTGTAAAAAAAAATTGTGATGATAAATAGATTTCCTAAGAGACTATTTTATTCTAGTTAAACTAAATACATAACATTTTCACCTTTATTGAAGTTATATAATATGAAATCTATCAGTGGGTAGTGTGAAACCATATTTATAAAACTACATAGTATCTTAAATGATATTATTACAAAAGAACAAAAGCATAATTTTCAAATATATGATTCCAGAATAATTTTTTGTGAAATTGGCATAATCTCCAAAAAATACATGCATGTCCAAATTATAAAATATTATTTCACAAAGACCATAAATTAGTGTGAAAATTCAAAAATTGTAGCACAAATCAATACATGAAAGATGAATTATGTCCATCAAAATATTTATGGTATATTCAAATCATTACAATAATTAGAAAACTATATTGATGTCATGAAACCATGAGACAATTGAAATCGCCTGTAGAAACAAGAATTAAGGATGGGAAACTACATCATCCATCAGACCCACCTCGGTGAATGAATATTCATTAAGAATATCACATATTTAGAAGTATTCATAGAAAAACCTATCTAGTGTTATCATTGATGGATTAATTAAATTTGTTATAAAAATTAATTCTCATAGTATATGTCAAATTATGTTTGTAAATAATAAATTTCTTCCATGGTTTTTCATAAAGTGGAAATACATTATGTTGTCTCTTTTTATAACTACACGCAAATATCCTAGTAATGATATTTATATCTATTTAGATATATTTATCGGATATATGAAATTTATGTGGAAGACAAGTTTTATGTTGTTTGATTCTCATATTAGTTAGGAATTCACATCGAGAATCATTTTTTAGGGGACAATAAATGATTTTCCTTACTATAGAAAACTTCATGGCTGTGACATGAATGGAATATTATGTTGTCCAAGTTTTGAAGAATTCACAAACTTAGTTTAGATGAAATATTCTTCAAAGATTGTTGTTTTAGTAAATCATGAATTTTTTTCCTCAATGGCATAAGTACTGACTAGGGATGACATAATTTTTTAGAAATACATAACAAGGTACAACATCACCTCCATTAATGGGTAATGATTGATTCAAGAATGAAAAATACCTTGAAACCATTTTTGGTAATCCTTTTTCTAAAGGGGTATTCAAAATATATTAAACGCATCATTTCAATGTATAATTTGATGTTACAGGGTATAAAATCTAATAAATGTCAATTTCTAATACTATATTTGATTACAAATACTTCATTTTTATTTCTTCCTTAAAATGAAAGACACATATTAACCAGACCATGCTTTTTTCAAATCTATATGCGGTAAATTTATATGACCGAGGAAGTTTAGAATCATTAATAATAATATTATAGTCATATTATGTAAATTAGAGATGATATTCCCATAATAATTCATTCATATAATAGTTCACATGATGGTTTAATTGGTTAGAGAGTTTTAACTATGTGGTCTTGTCTATTATAGATGGATATACCCCATGGAATGATATATGATGTTTTATAAAGGGTATTTCATGAATAAATTTTGGTTAGAATGTTGAATTTTAGATCAATATATTATTGGTGAAGTAATGTAATTCTATGATGAATTACTATAATATGTTGATATAATCGGTCTCTCAATGTATCATCCCAGTGTATTCCATTTGGGTGAATGGATTTATAAAAGAGTTGTTAGAATTACCATCACAGAACATCATCGAGATCACCATTACATATTACATAACAGTGCAATGTTTTCTCCTTATGTTGATGCCACACAGTAATTCATACACATTTCAATCCATCTAGGGTTGAAGTATGGATATCAAAGACACATAATAAATAGTTTATTGGATGGGTTTTAGATCATATTTATAATGATTTATTTGAAAATCCAAATTAAATTTTCGAATGGATATGACGGCCAGCCTGGGGCCAAATGCAAATGTAATATCATACATTGATTTTTTAATTAATTATTTATGTTCAACAGAAAGGAAAAATATGGATCCTGAATTATGAAAGGTATTGTATTTTTTCTTGTGGAAAAGTGACACATGTATCCAGTTCTAAGCATAGAAATCCAGTTTATGCGAATATGTTATATTTCTACATCATCAAACAAATATAATATTTGGAGTATAAAACATTTCAAGTGTCTATTTTCCATTGTAAATGGTTTATCAATAGGAGTATAGTGAATGCCGATGAATATGGATTTGTCAAGGTGAATTTCAGTGTGTAATGTTATAAGGAAAATCCTTTCATAATGTACTCACAAGAAGTTCATGTATTCTATGTCTCAGATCCAAAAAACATGAATTGGTCAATTATCCTGATGGCGACTACATCAACTGCAGTGTCAAATGAAAATTAAATTAATGATTAACCTTTCATTAGGAGATCATATTCACTTCATAGTGGTCCCAATGTAGCCAATACATTACACAAAATAGGGGACTATAAAGAGGGTGTTTTGATACACGATAGTGGATCCAAATCCCTTAAGCATTTAATGATAAAATGGAGAGTTAAATCATAAGGATAATGTTTTTTTTTTAATTTATTGTGATTTTCCTCATAATATTATGTGTTATCAACATCATTTCAATAATCTAAATTAAAATTTTTACTACTCATATTGATAATGATGTCTTTACAAGATGATGTTACCAATTATGAGGATGATCAATAGATTGATGTTAAAACTACAGATTTATTATGGGATAAACAAATAGTTGATGAAAAAACATGAACTATATAACACCACTATTTTATGTAAAATTTTCATTGAAATGAGAAAGAGTATAAAAATTGAGGTTTTTTTGTAATCAATGCGGCCAACATGTTGACCGTAACATTTCCATTTTCATTAGTTATACTGGGATGATAATGAAAATTTTTGTGACAATCAATATAGATACATGGTACCACGTCTATCATGTATTGATGGAAATACTTTGGAATGATATTAAGGTAATTTTATAATATACATTCCTTATTTTGTCGAAAATTTATATAATGAAATGTGCAACGTACCAGTTTAGGGTGCTTCCCAAAGGCTCCCCGTACCCAGTTGGTCACATAAACATAAGCACATTTCAATAAATGTCATGGGCTTATGAATAGTATCGAGGGACTTGGGTGTAATAGTGGGGAAACTATGCCCTCATTGGTAGAGTAATGCAGCAAATATATATATATTGCAGTAGAAGAAGAAGTAATATCAGAAAATAAGTAAAAAATGGATCGATGAAAGTAAATAAACAACAACATCATATATATAAATAATAATTCATGTCACAAGTATCTAGGAATGACTCCCAAAAAGCCAAAATAATGGAATATAGTACTATTCCAATGTACAAAGGAAGACAATTAAATCTCCAACAGTAACACAAGCCTCAACTTGGTCCAATGATCACTGGATCCATAGTAATCAAGTATCTAAAGTAGCAGGGTGCTTTCAATTATCTATACCTATAAAAATATAATCTTTTTGGTGCCAATATCATTACCCAAACCGGGTGTGAGAAGTTTCCCAGTATCCAACCACCCACTGATATGTGATAACTATTAGGGAATATATATATATATATATATATATGGCAAGAAAAATTTTATATAAAGTAATAGAAAATGATGTAATCCAAAGTAAAAAATCCTAAAATTTCAACTACATTAACTTACATTTATCAATTTAATAAACCAAACCAAAGTGAGAAACCCTCTGTAATGTTCTCACAGCCTATCACTTCTGGTTCAACCAATTAATCTCACGTAACCCTCTTGGAAGATCAAAAATTCTAATTCCATTGGATCAAATTATACAAATAGGATATAATGAACTTCTGGGATATCTCACACAGTCTAACCCCTTTAGTCTGATGCAAAAAAAGACTCTCTCAGGAAGCACTCTCCATCAATCCCTCTATAGTCTTTTAATAATAAATTACAGACACTATGAGGATGCACTCAACGTCAATTACCCATGTGGTCTCGCAATGGAACTATAGAAACTCTGAGGTATCACTCAACATCAATCCCACCTATGGTTTGATAGTATGATAAATATAAAATACACTGTGGGGAATCCCTATATTTCAATTCCACCTATGGTCTCACTACACCAGGTTCGCATAGCCACATGTAAAGCAATCATTAATAAACAATATTTATCATCCAAAGTTATCCTCAAGAACTACATGGATAAATAGAAACAAAGGATATCACAACATGTCAGATAATATCACTCCATCCAAACAACACTAGGAATTGAAATCGAGCATCCTATCAGGTAATACTAGACTAAATGGTCAATATCAAATAAAACAAGGGAAAATACCTCCATATCTGTAAAAATAACCATATTCAAAAACACGATCCATAACTCAAGCAAACAAGCTTTTTAGGAATCAAAAGGGTTAAAATCCCTAAACACGAAATACCCTAATCTGGGGAATTGGGCATATTTTCATATAAAACTAAATGAAAAACAAGATAAATACACAATGCACCTACCTTAGCATAGGTCAATCAATTTAACTGAATCATAGGCCTTGAATTGAATTAGAAAGACGTAGACCTACAAAAATGAATATAAAGTTCAACTAAGGAAACCTCATGAAAATGGAGAAAAAAACAAAGGAGGAACTATAAGAAATAATAGCTCACTGCAAAGATTCCAACACAATCAACGATGGTTGATTTGGGGAACTGGTGACTGATCAGGGGCTCTGAGAATATTCGGCAACAATAGTCGCTCCTGGATGAGATAAGTAGAGAAGAAGTGATTTCTGAAAATTAGAGGCGACCCCGGTCCGTTTAATCAATAAAAATAAAAATACATGTCATTTACTTTTAAAATACACCACATGTATATTTATTTATCGGACAATACTTTAGGTAGTATATAATTCACCCCACAAAACAATGTACTCATAAATTACATGGATTGTGCACGGCTACCCGCGGTGACCAGGTACACGACATGTACTCCTAGTACACAACATTGAATCCTTATGTATCAAAAAATCCACTATTCCTAAAAACAACCTGAAATGAAATACAAACCTGAAATGATGATCCAGGTTCATACAAACTCCCCCCATAAAAGAAAATTGAACCCAAATTTCTTATCAAGGCGGCATAGAAGAATAATCATTGAACATCTCCCACTGCTATGATCGATCATCAGCCTCCCTATCCCATGTTCCGTCATGTAATCTCCCATGTTTCCATAGCACCCATACCCGGGGAACAAACAATCCATAGAGAACTATCGTGCAGAAATCAACAATCCTGAGAGGATGCTCATTGAGTGATTCATCCACCTCCAACTCAACCACCACCGGTAGAAAACCATTAGATGAGTCACAAAAGTAACGGCTTAGTTTATAAATTTGGAAGACATCATGAATATATCATTACCACTGAGGTAATAGAAACCATTAAGCAACCGTCCCGACCCTCTCCAACACCTGAAATGGCATGACGTGTCTCGGTGAAAGGTTACCCTATCTCCTAGTCCTCCTATGTCCCATCCTTGGTGTGACACATATGAAAACCTGACCTCTGACCAAGAACTCTATAGGTTATCTCCCTCAATTAGCATAAGAATTCGATCATGACTTTGCGGTACCCATTCTCTTCCTAATCAAATCTATCTTCTCTATTGTCTCTTGGAAAAGACAAATTCCCAAAAAAGCTACATCTCCTGCCTCCAGCCAAAATAGGGGTGATCAGCATGGCCTACCATACAAAGCCTCATATGGTTCCATCTTAATTGTTTCTTGAAAACTATTTTTGTATGAAAACACCACCCGATGTATGTTCTTCTACCAAGAAACTCCAATTATCTAGGACTCATGATGTATCCATGTCCTCCAGCACCTGGATCGTACGCTCGTATTGGACATCTATATAAGGACGGTAAGTTGTACTCAGAAGTACTTGTGTAAGCAAAGCCCTTGGTAGTCCCTTCCAAACCTGAGAAGTAAAATGAGCATCTCTGTCTGAAACGATAGAGTTAAGAACCCCCTGTAAGTGTACAATCTCAATGATTTATAGCGTTCCTAGCTCGTCAACACTAAATGTATACTTAATCCACAAGAAGTGTGAAAACTTCTTGTGTATGTCAATGAAGACTCATACTACATCATTCCCTCGAGGCAACCTCATTAAACATATCACCAAGTCTATCATGACATCATTCTAGTTCCACTAGGGAATGTGTATCTGCCGCAAATTCTCTACTGGTCACTGATGCTCCAGCTTCACCTGCTGAAAGGTGGAAAATCTCATCACAAAACCCGCAACATCTATCTTCATGCCTGGACAACAATACTAATAGTATAGGTCTCTATACATCTTACTGACACAAGGATGAACTTCCAAAACTAATAAGTGAAAATCCTGCACCACCACCTCATGTATGTCTGCTGACACCAATATGCATCCATAAAAGATAAAGATCCCATCCTTGCCTACGCTCCATCCAGAAATAAGGTCCTATCTTGACACACTCTTATATATAACTACACCTTCCAAATCTGATAGCTTCCCCAATCGTACTCGATTAAGAAGAGTAGAGGTAATAGCTATAGAATAATGAAGGGTATTCCCCTCTCTATCATGCACCTCCACATGCATCTCATAGAATAGTTCCCTATGATACCACTCCATGATGGGCTCCTAAAATGCCTGCAGATGAGTTCTTCATATTAATAAATCAGCCACTACATTGCCTTTTCCAGCCATGTAGGCATGACAAAAAACAATTTACTAAAGTTATTAAATCCACATTTTTGTCTAAATAGATCCTCACATGATATTTACTTGAATGGCACTGCGGATTTTCACAGCACACCCACCCTTAATAGGTGAGGTGTTTAAACTGGCCCACTCAAACCACATTCATGAAACCAGAAAGAAAACGAGTAAAACCATCACCAGATGACTTATCAGAGAAAATTTTAGCTTAAAAAGTCAGTGTATTGCATCAAGGACAGACCTCCATCTCCTAAGGCACCACATTCTCAAAATGAACCCGTTCACCGAAGTCTACATCAGTCTCCTTTTGATGCTCATATGTTACACCATCCCTTGATAACTAAAAGGGGTTATACCATAGCACGAAATATTTAATTCTATATCCAGCCAACATGACTTATTACCTTCTTATGCATTACATCTGAGCCCCTCAAAAAGTAATATATATAGTCTGATTAATCAATCCATAGTTTATGGAATTCACCATGGTGGTCCATAATCCTCGTACAAGTGAGACATTGGTGTGAAGCTCGAAATCCCACACAAGATAATTGACTGAACACTAAATGGAATTCACCTGTCTGTCACTTCATGGAAACTTCAATCATCAAGAGTCTTCCCAAGGTGTTCTTATACCGATAAATCTGTATTCACTCAAGATTGACCAATACGATACATAAACCTTTCATACAACGTAGAACACAACCATAGATCACAAAACAGTCCAACGAAATCCAACTATAGCACGATGTATAACCAATTCTCTCTTAGTGCACCGAGGATAACGTCAAGATAGGGTAAATTCTCACCTATTATGAAATAAAACACTAAGAGGATTTCAAAGATTACCAGAAATGTATATCAAATAAAATATTGGTTGAACTACTATTGTAAACTAGGCTTTACCTACCGATTCATTGTCATTTAACCGATCACAAAAACATTGTGCTACCTAGTAAGCACCAACATTCAAACGGATTAGAATGTCTCAAAATCATTCATGTAAAAACAATACAATTAAAATGGTCCTTTATTATGATCCTTATACTTGGGAGATCATATTTGATACAGAACCAATGTGATTCTCCTTACCTAGGAGTTTATTGTATGTCAAGAAGGACTATTCTCTCTCAAACTATCTAGTTAAGAATATAATTAAACTCACATGTGTCATTCCATGAACAATGATCATCACATCACGTAATGTGGCATGAATCTGATAAGATAAACATACTAGCATGTCAAAACTCTAGTCTCCCAGAAAGTACTCTTGGGTAGTGAGATGAAAATGGTACCAAAACTATTAGGTCATTGTACACTAGAGATAACCCCTAATCATACACCACATATCAAAGATAAAAGATGAAACCGAACCCAATGGCCCATTAAAAACATTTAACATTTTTCGGGTATCGTGTATGTCAACGTGCACTACCCAAAGCATCCACGATCAATGACGTATTCTTGGTACTATGCATAGGTTGTCCACACTATGCATGTTAGAACCAGATGTCTCACACATCAACTAGTTAAAAAGAACATCATTTACACAAATATTAACTCAGGTGAAAATGTTCCATTTCTTCCACCACTAATGATAATGGAGGTTTACAAAGCCTCTTAATAGTCGAGCATGATCATGGCATGTCTAACCCAGAGAACCAAGAAATCCTCAAGCTTGATCCCACATCAAAAGTAAAGGAACATAGACCTCCCTTCCAAGGAATATAAGAAGAATAATCCTTCAAGAGAACATAGAATGATAAGTAGGAAGATCATACCACAAAAAGGATCCTTGAAAAGATAAAAATCTGAGGGATCATACTGGGGACACCCGAGAAGCAACAGGTCTGTTAGCCTCATAATCCAAAAGGCACATCTCACACATGAAATGTCCACAAAAGAAAAACATCATGAGAGATAGCTCGCAGCTCATCTCAGATAATGGGTTTTATCTATGTTGGTCAGAATACCCAACTGATCATTCACATAATGGCCTCACTCATAGGAGACATATTAGAATGGTAAATAGAAGATGAACCTCCTTTTATTGAAGAAATAAATACTTATATCAGGAGCTCTCAAAATTGTCCACAAGTTCCACCATCGCAATCTACGTGGAAACCCACTTAGGGAGAACTACACATGGGTCCAAATAAACATTTGGGAGTAACACAGGAACTGACTTTCAAAGGGTACAAATGATGATCACATGGCGTTTATAACACACACGCATGATGTTAACACTAATTATCTTACATGGGTGTCTTCCCCCGTATGAATAGGCATGTAAGCGGCATAGGAACATGACATGCCATCCCGGAACATTACATGTACTCATGCCCTCCCACCTGGCCATATTTTTCTACACAGAAAGCCTCAAATGAATTTTTTCTAGGGATAACAGCATGGGTTATACTTAACCTACACGGTGTGTCCTTAACTAGGCTTAACAACCTAGGTGTTTCCTCCATACAGATTAAACCACACTGTTAATCTCCTAGGGTAATACAACCTAGCATGTTCACCATATACCCCGTGTGTTCCACTTAAGTTCAAAACACCTGTTTCATTGGTCACACGGTTGTAGACACGTTCGACTCTACACATCAAGTTTATGCCAGTCACATCATGTACTAGATAATTTTCATCAACCCATGTCATCAGTCATAGGGTTGGTTACATTGTATCTATTGCACGACATGTACATCCAATACACAACGTGTCCTACCACGGATTTACCAACCCCATGTCTCTGCCCACACATGATGTAACACTGTTATAGACTAAACAGCGTGTACCTAATGTAAATGGTGTGTACATAAGAAAAATACTTCCTTCCCAAACATAAGGACACATGGCATGTATTTAGTAATACAGACCTTGTATTATGGTTTTTTCCTGACATTAAGCCTTAGAATCTACTCCAGGAGCCCATAACTCACTAAAACTATCATTCAAGTGCCATATTCTGACCTATGGGGGCCAATACTCCCCACGAATCAATGCTTGGAATTGTATATAGGTCACATACAAGCATAACCGTGCAATGATCTACCAAATTTTGGTCCAAGAAGGCCCACAAAATTCAGGGACAAACGTTTTCCGTTAATTCAAAAGAAACATTAAACATCAGAAAAACCCTTCCAAATAGTTGGTATTATATCAAGGCATATATCAAAACATCATGCATATCAATCACAACATCTATCACAACAACATGAAATAGGAAAAACACCATAAATGGAATGAAAAGAATGAATGACATGTGATCTATAGGAAGTTCCTATATGATTCATGAGATGGAATAACCTTATCTCATCGGATTACAACGGAAATAAAACCTCAATAACATCATATATAATAGCACAAAACATGTGAATCACTCAATGGGGAAATTAAATCAACTGTAAAATTGAAAAACTAGAGAATTGAAATAATCGTGGTAAATTAGAATTTCCATGTACACCGGCTAACCAATCCCTATTACAACTTATCACCCAATACCAATTTCTTTTTATATATATATCTATATGATCCAAAGATTATGTCATGAAGAAAATAAACCATCTGATACCACTTTGATACATCCATGTTTTGGTTTCCACCCAAAGGTTCTGCATACTTGGTTGGTTAGCGGGCCTCAAGAACAAATCACAATGCTAGAATAAAGTATTAAACAAAAGTAAAAAAGGAAAACAAATAAAACTCCATAAGCATTACAAGACTCAGATTGTCCCAAGCTCTCTATATCCAATCAGTCTAGTACCTGATGTATCAGGGCTCTTGGCCTTATATATAACTGTAGAAATATAATTTGTTTATGCCCAAAAGCAAGACCCAAACAGGGTGTTAGACAAATCACAGAAGTCAACCACCCAAATATATGTGCCTAACTAACAGTTAATATATATTGCAGAAAAAAATTCAAACTCAAGTAATAAACAAGGAATTATTCAAAAGTAAAAAATACTACAATTTCAACTAAATTCATTTACAATTATCAACTTAATAAACCAAAAAATGAAATCAACTCTTGGGGAAGTTCTCACAGTCTATCCAATATGGTTCAACTAATCATTCACAAGTAACACACTGGGATGTTCACATAGTCAAACCCCTTTGGTTCAACTTACATATATAGGATATGATGACTTTCTAGGATAGCTCACATAGTCTAACCCCTTTGCTATGATGCAAACAAAGACTCTCTAAGGAATCAATTATCATCAATTCCCCCTACATATTTTTAATAATAAAATATAGACACTCTGAGGAATAAATCAACATCAATTACTCATGTGGTCTTGTAACAGATGTATAGACACTCTGAGGTAGAACTCAAAGTCAATCCCCCAAATGGTATCACGGTGTGATAAATATAATAGACATTATCAGGAATCCCTCAATGTCTATTCCTCCCTATAGTCTCACTACAGGAGGATCCCGCATCCCCCATTAAAACAATCTTGCACAAAAGATATTCGGCAACCAATGAAATCCTCATGAACTACATGGCTAAACAGTTATAAATGATATCACAACATGTCAGATAATGTCGCTCTATCTTGAAAACACTATGAATGTAATAAAAGAAGCCTAACATGTAATACTATACCAAATGGTCTATATCAAATAAAACTTGGGAAGACACCTCCATAATAGGTAAAATAACCCCATTCACAAATAAGATCCCTAACTCATGTAATGAAGAAAATCAGGAATCAACATGGTCAAAATCTCCAAACCCGTAATGCCCTAATCTAGAGTATTGAGATCTTTTTCATTTGTAACTAAAAAAACTACAGGAAGAAAAAAACGAGATACCTCAGCGTTGTACGATAAATTATCTCGATTCATAGGCCCTAAATCGACCTAGAACTTCATAGTTCTACAAATGTTTTTAAATTTTTCAACCACAGAAATCTCATGAAAGAGGAGAAATCAGGACATAAGGCTATAGAATAAAGAATATCTGACTGTAGAGATTTCATTGCTATCGATAGTGGTTGATTCGGATCACGAAATGTCAATCGGAGGATCAGAGATGATTCAGCGGCTATGGTCCCTCCTGGACGAGGTGAGTTGAGAAGAAGGGATTTATAAACAGCAGACCTGACCCAAGTCCATTTAATCATTAATAATACACCCTGTGTCCTTTTAAAATACTCAGAATTTATATTCCATTATCGGTCCCCACTATAGGTGGTCTCTAGGTCACCCCACATGGCCATGTACTCTGTCATTACACAGCCAGTACAGAGAGACCTATGGCAACTGAGTACACGACGTGTATTCCCAGGACTTGGCGTGCACTCCTTAAATTTCCAAAAAAAAAATATATTTTCTGATAAAACAACATAAAACAAATGAAATACCTTAAAATAGGATCCAGGTACATAGAAAATGTTGATTTTCATTGCATTATAAGTTCTAGAGTTTTATTTATTTTTGCATATTTCCAAAAGAAATATTTCTTAATGGC
This sequence comes from Viscum album, assembly GCA_963277665.1. Lineage (NCBI taxonomy): Eukaryota > Viridiplantae > Streptophyta > Magnoliopsida > Santalales > Viscaceae > Viscum > Viscum album. The sequence goes on from OY728151.1 coordinate 1,533,518,505, forward strand.
CACTAGAAAATCACAGAGGCTTACAAACACATATTATATAGCACCATATCTAGGATTATGAGAGGAAAGTAAATCTACACCCATCAGTTTTGTATGATCACATTATAAAGAAATATTTATGGAAATCATTCATTAGTCATCACGATGAGAAAACATTTAGGGTGAAATGTATTTGATAATATTTTATTTGAAATTATTTATATTAACCACTTTGATTGAAAAAAATTATTTTTTGAAGAAATAATGAAGTACTGAAATAATGAATGTTCATCAATACTGATGTACCCCTACTGGAATGAAATGATGGTATATGCATCACTTGAAAATAAAATTTTATGTATTGTAAATATATAATAAAATATTTATGTGATATGAATCAAAATATATTCCTTTTTTTAAATTCAAATTGATGATTAATAATATGAATCCACTTCCATCCCAAATCATGAACTATCCAAAGGAGGCCCATGTAAAAAAACAGGGTAAACTAGTAAAGTAAAACACACACGCAATATGGGAAGTGTGATGACCCAGAGCAAGATGCCACATAACGGGTGCCCCAAGCCTAGTGGGACACATGGACTCAAGAGAATATTCCCAAGTTCTAGAGGCTATTGACTAGTAGTGAGGGCCTAGTGTCTGCTCGTGGGAAGAGTATTCCCTCATTATTAGTGTGTAGAACAATAAAAGTGATATAATGGAATAGTAAAAATTGGACCAAATATAAATAAATAGCGGAAGAAAACTGATGAAATAGATAAACAAGAATAACAATAACTGTATTAACTTTATCAATGATGATGTAATGTTATGTCATTAGAAAACTGGAAAGCATGGATACAAGATAATAGGCATACCATGTTACACAAGGTAAAAGTAAACAAGTCTACTCCAAGAATCCTAAGATCCTAGTTTGTCATCTTCCATCAAGGTACATCCTATCATCACAAAATCATGTATTTGAAGCTTCATGCAGACCATTTTCAGTACCTTCAACCGCGGAATCTACTATGGGTACCAAACAACATCTGGAGAGGGTGTGACATAAGTTTCAGTGGGACACTACCAATGGTATCTATATCTTCATGCATGTGTTAATAAATACGGCAGTGTGCATGCATGTATATATTAAGTTAATCAAGAAGTAAAATATAACTAAATAACCAAGTACATGATTCAGCCCTTAGCTAGTGTTTGACCATGTAACCAACCCATTTATTAATCAATTACCATTTAATGTTAATAGGTCACAAGAGGGATACCCAACATGGATATCACCTTGTAATAGTATAAGTTTTGAAGGTCCCAAGATGTACCAAGGCATCCAACAATGATATCTAGTGAGGGAGTTACAAGGTAAAATCCATGGTAATGTAAACTCACGGACAGCTAACTCATTAGCATATAAGTCTAGCTAAGGGGTAAGAGTGTAATAAAAGGAGAATAATCAATTGAATTCCGAGTTGCCTATTGAGTCCTAGGTGATCGACCTAGGTAAAATGAGGATAAGTAAGGACATATCCAGATGGGTTTTAACTATGGTACCTACTAGTCGATTCTGGATTCCTGGACTATATCCGAGGTATCCTGTAATAAAGAAATTTACCCAACTGTAGTATATCAGGAATCCCGTGAATAATCAAGAACAAATGTCGTGGTGGGTATCAACCTAAGAAACTGAATCCTTGAATAAGAATGGTGTTCCAAAGACCCAAGGTATTCACCTCTCTGAATCCTAGGAGAGATCGAGTCTATCCAATCCTATTTGATATTGTCATAATTCATTTAGTACATGTCTTTCCTTCCATTAGTGTGGATAGGTGAACTAACATTGAAACAATTTATTGGTCTAATCATTTTCATCCATTAATGTTGATAGGCCATGTAGAATTTCAACCATTTAATCAAGTCCTAGTTAGACATTAAGGATTTTTCAATTACTGAGGATCACTCCGCTACCTTCCATAAATATGGAATGGCGTTCTACAGACATGTAACCATCATTCAATCACTTTTGATAAGGCCCGTTTTTATAAGTAGTATTCTTTCCATTTCATATTTCCTATTTTACATTTAATAATCATTTGTAATCACATAACATAGGTGGGTCTAGCGTTGATCATACATGATACATGACATTATTCAATTCTCAATAATAAAAAGCCATTTATGATAGGAAGACTCACCTTTATGATGGTCAAGTAAAGGAACACCCGAATGGTGGCTAAAACGTGGAGAAACACTACAAACCCAATTATGGAATATCCACTGACATGAAGAGGATCGAGTTGTGGGTGAATCCACTAAAAACTATTCACATATTTTTATATAGCATACCATATTATTCTAACGAGTGTAATCATTGAATGCAAATTTATGAAACAGTTTCCAACGAAACCGGTGGGCCCCACATGAACAATACAAAAACAACAAACATTCGGGTTGAGTTATAGACCACCCACCTTAGGGTTGAATGAGAGTTATCCTCTGGTATCAGCCCTTTATTTACCACCAATCGAAGTAGTTCAATGAAAAGGTGAAAAATCCTCACATGGTGATATCTAGGTCTAGGTTGAAAGAGAAGAAGAACGAATAATGGGAACTTGAGTACTTACTATTGTAGATCCAACATGATGAACGAAAGCTTTATCAGATGTCTGATGAACTAGATCTCATGATCCATAGCTTTGGACTTCAAAAATCTCCAAATGAAAGTAAATGAAGGAAAATCTAATAGGATATCATATTAGGAGGAAGAGGATGATTAATATATCATTATTGGTGTTTTGGAAATTTTACATAGGTTGTTATCCTACATACGGTTTGTCTGCATGAGTTTTCAAAACATGAACAAAATGTGTGACATGGTTCTTGCTAAACCTGGAAAAGGGGCATTCACTTGGATTGGTCGCACGGTTGTGCGCCAATCGTGTGAGGGGACACTGCCTGAATAAAAAAATTATTCACGGTTAGGAAATCCATGCATTAATTGTGTAAAAACCATTCAAATTGGAATATTCTTCATAAAATATGGTTTCCAGGCTCTAGAAAAACCCCAGACACCCTGGAATCATTTTCTAACTCCTTAGGCTTCTGTGTTAGGTCCAAAGTAATGATTTTGACTGAAAATTTAAGGATCCATGCATGAGTGAAATTCTATGTTCTTGTAGTCTTCCCTTAATAAACGAACTCACCCCCCCCCATTTCTCCTTCCCAGGATTTGAAAACACTATATGAGAACAACTCTGGCCATTGGCAATGCACATCAACTTCCCTCTCCAATGTCTCGTCACATACTCAGGCATGATTCCATATAACTTGTACGAGTGGGACAAACTTGCCTCATAAATCCATTATTATTTGGACAATGATTCATACTGGTTATTTCTCAAAAGTATCATCGACATGTAACTCAAATTCCTTGGGAACAAATGTATGAAGCGGGTCAATATGATATTTTCAAAGCTATGAGACATGAAATACGTCATGCATGGAACATTACCTCTGAGGTAGTAGCAACCGATAGGCTTCCAGCTCAACTATCTGTAGAATTTCAAATGACCCTAACTAATGAGGCTACAACATTACCTGCTTCCGTAACTATATATTCCCTAACATGGGAGATACCCAATTAAAATCACGATCTCCAAAATTGAACTCAAGATGTTGTCAATGACGATCGATTTATGATTTACGCCTAGACTAAGCAGTAGTCATACACTTTGTGATCTTCTGGACCTATTCTGAAGTCGCCTGAACGAGATAAAGAACTAGTAGGGCTAACATACCTGCCTCAATCTTGCACAATGGTGAAAGACATGTCCTACAATATAATTCCTAAAAAGGAGCCATCTAAATCACTGCCTAAAAACTAATATTATAAGATAACACAACGAGATGGATATTATTCTCCCAAGTACCTCCAAAATCAAGGACACATTCTCGGAGCATATCCTCTAGAAAATTTTTCATCCATTATGATTTTCCATTGGTCTGAGGGTAAAAATATATGTTTATAAGCACCTAAGATCCCATATATTTCTGCAAACCCTCCCAAAATAGTGATGTGAAATAAACATCTCTATCTAAAATGATAGTACGTGGAACTCCAGGTATTCATATACTCTCATGGACATACAGTCCAACCTGATTATCAACTGACAATTTCACCCTAATTTGAATGGATTGGGATGATTTATTTAGTTAGTAAATGATATCTCATATGGCATCTCCACCCCTCCGTGACGTAGGTATTCTGACCCTAAAATCCATAACAACATCTTCCCATTTCCATTCCAAGATTGAAAGCAGTTGTAATAAGACTGAAGGTCTCTCGTGCTCCATCTTCAACTGCTGACAGGTGGAAAACCTAGTGATAAATACTACAATATGACATTTCAACCCCGGACACCAATATGGGAATCATATATCTCGATACATATTAGATATGCCTAGATGAACTAACCACTGGGAAGCATGTGACTCATTCAAAAACTAATATCTCACATCTACTGAAACCCCTATATGTCCACCTAGACTCAAGACGTCATCTCTATATACAGACCAATTTGGTGGAGGGTTATATCTTGATATACCCTCACAGAGAACCAAACCATCTGGATCCAAAAACATCCTAATCTTAAACTTCTCATGGAGGGAAGAGAAAACTATTAAGGGTGAGAAGTAATACTAGAAATGACTATCATGAAATTGTAGATGATATTGCGAAATGAGGGCCATTACCTTCCATTCATCACTAGACTCCTATATGACCTACGTTTGAGTTTTCTGACTCAGTGCATCAGAAACCACATGGCCTTTTCCAAGTGTATAGGCAAGATCAAAATCAAAGGATTGTAGATACTCGACCACTCTGCACTGTCATAGGTTCAATTCAAGATGAGAAAGATTTACTTATGGATCCTTTGATATTTATACTCCACTATGAGCTCACCCATGAGATAATGTCTCCAGCAATGTAAGGAATGGACAATTGTTTCTAGCTTGAGGTCATCTGTCGGATAATTTCTCTCCTGAGGCCTCAACTGCCAAGAACCTTATGCAATGATTTTGACTTTCTACATCAACAATACTTCGAGGCCATTGGCTGATTCATCTTTTAAGAGGATATAACCTTTACCTAGTTATGGAAGAATCAAAATAGGTGTCACGAAAAGCCTCCATTTCATCTCTTGAATGGATTTCTCGCATGCTTATGACCATAGGGACATAACACCCTTCTATGTAAGTCTAGAAATAGGTGAATAAAGACATGATAAATCCTGTATAAATCATCTATAATATCCAGATAGACCTATTAAGCCATTGGAATCAAACACGTTCATAGGCTGCTCCGAGGAGACTACAGCCCTAACTGTTTTAAGGTCAACAGATAATCATAATTCTGAAATAATATGGCCTGATTAATGGAATTTATCGATCCAAAAGTTTTATTTAGTAATCTTGACATAAAGATGATTTTCTCTCCATGTACTATGAATGATCTCATGATGTTGGGCAGGGTCATTATGAGTGCGGTAATACACCATGATGTCTTCCAAAAAGACAATGATAATAGAGTCCAAATAGGGATCGAAACCCTATTCATAAAAACCATGAAAACGACAGGCGTGTTTGTAAGACCGAAGAATATTACAAGAAACTAATATAGGCAATAACTACTATGGAATGATGTATGAGGTATGTATGATGGTCTGAATTGTACATGACGATAAATTGGTTTCACATACATATTAGAGAACACCTTTACTCCTCATAGCTGGCCAAATAGATCATTTATTTGATGAATGGGATACCAGTTCTTTTCTGTAAGCTGGTTCATCCATTTGTAATCATTGCATAAATGGAGACTTCCATCAGTCTTCTCTTCCAAAAGAAAAGGTGAATCCCTAGAGGATGTACTAGGCTTCGTAAAGGCTTTGGCCTCTATGAACATTATCTACCGGTTCAGCTAATGAAACTCAATAGGTGCTAACCGATGCTATAGAAATGAAACTGAAGCTTCTCCTAGAACATGATCTATTGAAAACGTTTCCCCTCTATAAGGAGGTAATCTTGAAAAGATGTTAGGAAAGACTTCCCTAAATGATCAACTAGTGGATAGAAATCAGTTTGATGAAAACCTTGATCGTCCTGAAAAGATTTTAAATCTAGGCAGTTGCATCACCTAGCCCATGATGCTTTGGACCATCTCTCCAAGCCTGAACATCCCACTCAACATTGAAAAGATAATTTCTGCCTTCTATTGATGTAGATGAAATTGTTCGGTGATAAAAGTCTTTATTTTCATGATAGTGGACCAACCAGTCCATCCATGGAATGACATTGAAGCCCATATTTTGGAGAACAATGAAATTATATAATAAATTGAAACATCTAACCTTAAGGGAACAATCCATCCCCTGGCATATAACCTCCATATGTATTCCCAATGGGTTATCGTGGGTCATTACACCATAGTGATATTGTATCTCTAGTATGAGTCTTTTATGATAGATATTGAAATAAAATAGTTTGAAGAACCTATATCAATCATAGAATAGAAAATCGTATAGGATTCTAGAATAATACCTCATACTCTAAATGGTCCCACACCCTGATCCTTAGGTATTGGCTATAAGGCATGAAAATGACATGATCCATAGACCAGTGCAAAAGATGGGCTTCCAGGATCCTGAAATCTCTGATGGAGTAGCTGGTGATCAGGGATCAGACTACCATAGACACGACCTCCTCCTCATCAAGTCCTACTGGTGATACTCCAAATCCTCTCTTAATATGGAGAAAAAGAACTCACTACTGACGGTGGAGATGAATATGATTCATTTCCACATGATGCTGGTGGAAATGTCCTACAAAATACCTAAATATGACCCATACAACCACAATCCATGCACTCCATAGAGTCTCTATCACACTGGGGATTCTTATTCCACGGTTTTACACACTGATGACACACTACAGAGCTATAAAACTAGATACTCTTGGTACAACTGCTTTGGCAGTAAACCTCAAGGAAACATTTCCTGCCTTTTGAAAAACTACTGGCCCGACACAGAACTTATCCATTAATTCCAATACTCGTTCTATACCTCAGGTTACACTCAATTATAAGTGTGTGATCAAATATTTCAGTGAAGGAGGGAAGGAAAAGGATAATCACTTGAGTTCGGATGACATACTGAATCCAATCCTCAAAATGTCTAGAACGTGAAATATAATCACAGGCTAGAAGTGTTTAAAAGACCAATATATCAGTGAGACATGGTGAATATTCCATAATTGAAATAGAAACCTGATCGTGATGCTAGAAATATATGGCTCTATCACCTCTCAATGACTTAGGAAATAACTAATTATAGAATATAGTTTGGAAGGAAACCCATAACATTCCATGATAACGTGTGGCCTGGGTAACGACATCCCACCCACGCATGACTGAATCCTAAATCATGTATGACGAAATCTTGACTCCCCAATATGGAGGAATTTCCAAATTCTCAATGATAGATATAAATGACTCTAGCTAAGACTCAACTGCCTGAGAACTGCCATCCCCTGAAAAAGTAGGAGGATGCTTATAATGGAACTCACGGGCTAGATCAGCCATCGTATGTGAATCCTGTGGAGCACCGTTCATGGACAACATGAAAATTATGAAACTGTCATGGAAATGGGAATTAGTTACCTGATTTGGTACAGAAGGAGGTACCTCAAGTGATAATTATGGAGGTAAGGATGGTAGCTCAGTGCACACCATGTCTAGGGCATAGTCGTCACCACCCTCTTGGAGAATGACACAAGGACGACATGGCATAATTGGTGTAAAAATGATAATCAAAAAAATGAAATCAAGATTAGAAGTAAGTATATTGAATCACAAGTAGAATCTAAATGTTATAAAACTCACTACCCAAGGCATACTACACAAACAACCTGCTTAGATTGCCAGGTATCAGTAAGTGATAACTATAAGTTTCATGTCATTTGCAGGTACTTCTTATGTTCACTCCATTACCATTCATAAACATGATAAAGAAGTATAAGGATGTATATACAATTCATTTTTGATTTTAGGATTCACTTTATAATGGATAGACAATTCTGATGAATCTATTCCCACACAACAATCACCAAATATGACACTGATTTACATATAGCATAATGGCTTGAATTGGAAAATTACTCATTCCAACCCATGAGGTTCCATACACCTCATTAATATCAATTGGAAATCACACAATCACAACCAAATTAATAAAATTACCTGAAACTATCACAACATCAATCAACAATTACAGACATATCAAGAAATGAAAAGCAGTGAAATGCACCAATATGGCATGTCAATATGATTGAAATGTGAATCATAGGTGCCTATGATGATGCATGTAGAAACTCTACTTTTCCTCATACCATCGGGATAACAATGAAATAAATTCCCAAATATTAATATTCAATAACACCACCCAACATGTGAGTCACCCAAAGGTGAAATCATCTCAACTGTAATATGAAAAATAGATCAACAATTTCAATATAGGTAGCTTAGATTTTAACCCAAACATGGGTTCATGACTCCCAAGCACATCTTATGACCATGTTACATGAATTCCTATTCTCTAATATATTTTCTTGAAATAGTAATCAAGGAAATGAAACCACCTATATTAACACTTTGTGACGACCCGAACCCGAAATTCATTTAACATGGGTCCCGGCTTGGAGGGCCACATGGCCTCAAGCGCATCTTCACAAATGCCAGAGGCTACCGTCTAGGAGTGATGGCCTAGGGTGTGTCATTGGAAAGATTATGACCATATCCTCATAGTGTATTACATCGGAAGGTATATAATAGAATAGTAAACAAAGTAATAAATATATATAAATAGTAGAAGAAAACTAATGCAATATATAAACAAGAATAACAATAACTGTATCAACTAGATCAGTGATGATGTAATGTTATGTCACTTGAAAACTGGATAGCATGGATACAATACAATATTTATAGTAGTTTTTACAAAGTAAAATTAATCAAGTATACTCCATGAATCAAGAGATCTACTCGGTCTTCATCCATCAAGCTCCATCCTATCAGTACCTAATCATGTATTGGAATATGCATGCTTCCGTTTGACAATACCTGCAACCATGAAATCTACCTCGGGTACCAAACAGCTCCCATAGAGGGTGGGAGATAAATCTAATTGGTCCACGACCAATGGTGTCAATAACATCTGGCCTATGTAATAGAATAAATAAGTGTGTAGGAATGTATATATAATGTTAAGAAATTGGTACAATATAACTTAATAACCATGTACCCCCATCAGCCCTCGAATGGTGTTTGAACATGTAACTAGTTAATTTATTAATCAACTACCATTTAATGTTTATAGGTCACGTGAGGCATATACAACATTAACATCACCTCATGATAGTATATGTAGTGATTCTCCCATTACGTAACAAGGAAACTAGACAATGATATCCATTGAGGGTTTTTCGGGGTAAAAACCAAGGTGATATAAACTCACAGAAAGCTAACCCAATAGTATCTATGTCTATCTGAGGGGTAAGACTGTAATTAAAAGAGCATAATCAATGGAATTCCACAATATGTCACTTACCGAGACCAATGTGATCGACCAAGGTAAAACAGGGATAACCAAGGACATGGCACAATGGGCTTTAACCATGGCACCTACTAGTCCATGCTGGATCCAAGGAGTGTATCTTAAGAATCTTGTAATAATGAAATGGACTCAATGGGATTATACCGTGCATCCAATGAATAGAAATGAATCGAAGGCTATGTGTGTATGAACCAATGAAAACCATATCCTTGAATTGGAATGGGGTTCGTGAGACCAAAGGTATTCTCCTCTCATAATACCAGGTGAGATCGAGTTAGTCCATTCCTATTTGATATTGTAACAATTAATTTCATTAATGGCTTGCATTCCATTAGTGGGGTTACACTAGGTAGAGTTGAAACCATTTATTTTTCCAAGCCCTGTCTTCCATGGGAGTGGATACGACAAGTTGTTTTTCATCCCTTTAATCAAGTCATAGTTATACATTAAGGCTTATTAAATTACTGAGGATCACTCCGCTAAATTCCATCAACATGTAAGGTTTATACACTTTCTATTCTGATGATATGGAATTCTATAATCATGGTGTATCTCAAATTTATCATTATTGACATAATAAATCCATGATTGGTACACCCTAGCAAGTGCTTCCACTGGTCCCAGAACGTACATGTGGTATCAAAGGTGTCAAATAGTCGATTATAATTATTAATTTTTTGGTTGATTATTTACTCTTTAAATAATTTAGATATTTCAATTCAAGTTAATCATTCGTTAAATCTGAATCTTGAGATCTATTCCTCCTCTTTTTATTCTCATTCACCTTACATAAATGATATTTTATTTTATTTATGATTATAATAAAATAGAGGATCTCATATGGAGGTTCCAATGGTTCCTAGCCATACAACACCAAACACATAGTGTGTATTCGTATGTATACATCATGTAGTTATAGATCAATGCACTAGGATTGGACTGCCAAACCAAGCCATGTGATTGGAGTTTGTCTAAGTATTAATGAAAATGTGTGTTTTCCTGGAATAGGTGGCACATAATTTCTAGATTACACTCCTTGGGGCCCATTGGCCACAATGTGTAGTCCCTTTGCATTAGTGTTGGACTGTGTACCCATTACTCGAAAATCCCGAATAGATAATGTGTACTATAGATACTAGACGTTGCGTGGCCCACTGGACACACAATGTACTCCAATGATTTTAGAAGTGAATCCTTACACTGTATCCATGGGAGCGTACTTCATATCTATGGTGAATTATAGTACACAACATGTAGTTGGAAGTACATGTCGTGTACTCAACCAAATTATTTATATTTATTAAGATTTATTATTAAATTACACAATCCCTTAAGATGTGTACCATGGTGTGTTCATAAAGTTGGGGCACAACATGTGATAGGTGGTTTATATATATCTGTTTAATTTATCATCTGCATGATGATCATTTCTAAAAATTGGGTAGTTATTAAAATAAATTCACCATCTTGCCTTCATGGTACAAGTTACATTTAGAGAAAAATTTTCATGAATTTATGTATGGAAAATTATGATGTATGAGAATCTAAAGTAAATTCATAAAAGAATTTAAGATAAAGGATTGATTAATTATAGATAATAACTAATTGATTTGAGAATGATTTAACATAAAATAGATTAATTAATTAATTGAATTATAGTTTTAGTTATGCATAAATTTCATTACATGTATGGAAGATCATGATATAGACCAGGACCTTTTAATGTGAATGGTTTATTTTAATCTATTAATTTAAATTAATTTTTTACCATGCGTGCCATCTCCAAATTAATATGTAGGGTCTGCGTGCCTAGAGTTACATTTATTTAAAATCCCATTTTACCCCTCACCTACTTGTAAGATGAATGCTTGTGTAATTATGGAGCTCCCATGCTAGTGGTGGTGGCTCAATTTGGGTGCCGAGGAGAAACCAATCCAAGGAGATATAAAGGAGGATAGGTGGAAATCTATAAACACGAACCCAAAAGGTTCTTGGTTTTTTCTCTCCTTGGTGTTGGGATGGTTTTTCAACTTCTATATAAACTAACAAATAGTACAAGCTCATGATCATTCCATTTTTTTATTTTTTTATTCAGTTTCATGGTTTATTTATTATGGGGTTGTTGTCACAATCACACTATTAATGAATTAAGTCAGCATGTAATACGGAACTAAAAGAAGACAAGATTATGCATAAATATTTACATACACCTTGTAAATATCATATGTATGTCCCCCATAATATTAGAAAATCTTGTAAGACATATAATTATATAGTAATTTATCTATAAAGATAAAATCCATCAAGGAAATATAAAGTTGGTATATCCATTCATAACCTTGGATAGAATCGAACCGTAGTTCAATGTGATTGACCAACCCTAGTTGGGGTGGTTTCAATTATCAGAGAATTATAATTATAGATTTTGGGCTGACTTGAATTGGTTGACATCAAGGGTTGACTGCCACAGAACGAATTGGTGTGACCAAGAGGAAAAGGATGTGGAAATCCAAAAGAAAATAATTTCAGGATTGTGGAGTCCACTCAACATATCAATGAAATCCATGTTAATACAGTTGTAATTGGTCATATATACTTAAACCCCTTCAAGTGTCTTTAACAACCCTGGTTAGGGCAATGAAAAGGTAAATATGGATCATTTCGACTTGAATATTTAGGAAATAGAATATTATGATGTCAATGGTGAGGGATATTGTATTTCGATATAATAGTGGGATACTAATAAGTATTAATTCATTTATTTATAATAGTTTTATCATGATAATGTACTATATAATTGCTCCTCATAATTTCTATAGAATCCAAGAAAAATGTTATCAAACATATCATTTTGAACCACACTCAAGAAGGAAAGCCTTCTAACATACACCAATTTTTGAGAGTGGTAGAGGCGCTTATGCTTCATCATTCGCCCTAAGAATAAATTGAAAGTGGTGATGGAGCTCGATCTAGTATATCATGGAAATTAGGCTACTGATGAAGATATATCATTCTATATGATTCATTTGGATGATTCCACAGATTTCAAATGTTTCATGCTATCGTCCATGTCTAATGATCTCTTGAAGCAACATGAAAACATGGACACATATAGCACAATGTATCATCTCAAGGATCTCTATAAAAATATCGTGAGACAAGAGAGATATGAGAACTCAATTTTATTGTTCACAAGTAATTTTAGAGAGTCTACTCCAACTGGTCATCATGTAGTCAAGCATATTGTCTACATTGAAATCCCAGAAATCATTGGGATTATGTTTTCAGATGATTTGTGTATAGATCTCATCCTATCATCACTTACCAAGACCTTCTATATCTTTATTATCAACTATAAGATGAAAAACAATGCGAAGAATATATTGGAACTTATGAACTTGATTCACTAGGTAGATAAGGACAGTGGGTGGGACAAACCTGTAATCCTTATGGTGAATAAGATGATCACGGATAAGAAAACGGGGCCAAGGATTTATATATAGTCTAAACACCCCAATAACCATCCCTCAATGTTGTAGAATATCCATAACCTCGGGCAAGGAATTGGAGGCCGTATGTTTTTCATGTGGCAAGCTAGGCCACTGGAAGAAGTAATGAACCCAGAACTGTGGGGACACTAAATTGACATTTTTTATCAAGTGTAATATTTCTATTTCTAAAAATTTGGTATTAGATGCGGCACTTCAGGCTCCGTCTATATTAAAATATAGGAACCAAGTATATTTATAATTATTTCCCACGGAGAGGTGGATCTTCGAGCTACCAACAGCATGAGGCTGGCTGCATTGTCCATTGGTGATTACCATCTGTCATTTCCAACAGTGATGATTTTGGTTTTACATAACCATTGTTATCTACCTAATGTTACCAAGAACAATATTTTTTTGTCATGTTTGTATATGGATGGATTTTTTTTCATATTTTAAAATAAGGTTTTTTTCCTTTTTAAGAACAATTAATGTTATGTAATTGAACATTTAAATAATGTTTTGTATGTATTAAATTACAAAAACTAGGTATTGGAAATCGATAACCAAGAAAGATCTCATGACTCAAACAACACCTAGTAGTGGCATCATCGTCTTGGTCATGAAAATTAGTAGAGATTGACAACTCTTGGTCAAGATTGTTATTTATACTCTGTTGAGATAAAATCGCATGACCGTTTTCACACATATTTACAAGGGAAAATGAAGGAGCCTCCTATATGGGGAAATAGTGAAAGGGCTACAGAGCATCTTGGATTGGTACACATTGATGTGGGTGGACCAATTCTAGAAAAATATATAGGTAGATATTCTTACATAATTATATTTATTGATTATTAGAATAGATATTCAATATATAAATTATGAGGTAGAAGTCAATGTCCTTTGAAGAATTTAAGGAATTAAAAAAATGATGTAGATAATAAGCTTGGTAAGAAGATAAATAAGCTTTGATCAGATCGAAGTGGAGAAAATTTGAACCAAGAGTTCATAGACCTTTTATGGTACTTTGTGATTCTATCTCATATCAGTCCCCTTTTTACACCACAACGGAATGTTGTTAGTGAAATGAGTAATTGAACCGTGTTTGACATGGTGAGGTCGATGATAAGTATGTAGATACTACATTATCCTTTTGAGGATATGAGTTACAAATTGTAGCACAAACATTAATCCATGTACCAACTAAGGTGCAAAATAGAATTCTTTCTGATATATGGAATAAAAAGAATCCCATTTTGTTTCATCCTTGTGTATGGTGATGTGAGGCATTTGTTAAGGCTATCTCAGGGAACTAACTAGCATCCCAGGGAATGATGTGTATCTTTATTGGATATCTAAGGAAATTAATGGATATTACCTATATAACCCTTCCGATAAGAAAGTTATTGATACCATAAAAACCATCTTACATGATAGGGAGAACATCCTCAAAAAGGATAGAGTGAGAAATATTGACTTTGATGAAATTGACTATAATGATACAAAGGAGTTGGTACAGGAACAAGTTTCACAGATCTCCGTGGAAGAGGTTCAAGAAACAAAAGTACTACATCAGAGCTCAAGAGAGGTAAGGGACCCATAAAGATTTGGTTTCCTAGTCGCCAAGGATATTGAATAATTATTATTGGAAAATGATGAACCTCTCTCATGCATGGAAGAAGTAGTGGGATTAGAATATGAAAAATGGATAGAAGATATGATTTCTGATATTGATTCCATGTATCAAAACAATGTCAGGGTTCTGTTCGATGTGGCGGTTAATGTAAGGAATGTTTGATGAAAATGGGTGTACTTGATTAACACTATCATGGAAGGTAATGTTAGCACATATAAAGAATTTCCAGTAGATAAATAATTTATATAATGTCATGTAATTGACTATGATGAATCCTTCTCTTGGTTTTCCTTATTTAAATCCATAAAAATCATACTTTCCATAGAAGCTTACCATGACTATGAGATTTGGAAAATGGATGTAAAAACTACATTCCATACTGGAAAACAATATAATGATGAATATATGACATAACCAGAAATGTTTGAGACACCAGGTGAAGCCAAATGGGTTTTGAAGTTGCTAAAATCCATGTATGGATTAATGTAAGCATCCAGGTAATGGAACATTCGATTTGATGGATCCATAGAGGAATTCGATTTCATTAAGAACTAATGTCATCTATGTTTTTATAAACTATTTAATGGGAATGAGGTCATTATACTAGTAGTATATGTTGATGATATATTACTTATTGTAATTGATGTACCTATCTTATAGTTAGTTAAGGACTGGATGAACAAGTGTTTTTACATGAAAGACTTAGGTGAAGCATCCTGCATTATAGGGATCAAGATCATTCGTGATAGATCTAAGGGACTTCTTGGACTATGTTAGGGTACATACATTGACCATATACTAATGATATTTAATATGGAACAATCTAAGAGGGAATTGGTTTTAGTGTCACAAGGCCTACATGTTTCTAAGTGAATGTGCCCTAACACAATATAGGAGAAAGATAGGATGATTAAGATCCTGTACGCTTCAGCTATAGGATCTATGATGTATTCCATTGTTTGTTTCAGTATTATTGTTTCCTATGCACTAAGCATGATATGGAGATATCAAGAAGATCCAAGATAAATACATTGTATTGCACTTAAAAATATCCTTATGTATCTGTGAAGTACTATGTATATGTTCCTGGTGTATGGAGGAGATGGGGATATTGTCATAATATGATATGTTGATGCTGGTTTTCAGAAAGATCATAATGATATGATGTCATAATTAGGATGTTTTTTCTGTATCAACAGATTATTTGTGAGATATAAGAGTTCAAATCCACTAGTTGTCACCAATTATATAGTGGAGTCCAATTATATAACGAATTATAATGAAGCCACATAAGCTGTTAGGATTCAGATCATTGTCCTGGATCTTGATGTGATACCTAGCATTAAAGACCCTATCACATTGTATTGTTATAGTACTACATGTGTGGCTCTTACAAAAGAACCAAGTTCACATCAGCAGGCAAAGTACTTTCTTCATAAGTATCTCCTCTTGAGAGATATCTATGAAAGGGGTGAGGTTTTAGTGTGCAATGTGTCCATGGAAGAGATCATGGTGGAACCCATGAATAAAGGAATATCTCAGTGAATTCATAAATATCATGTGCGAGCTAGGGGTTAATGGTTTTCCGTAGTTGGATCAAGTCCAATAGGGATAATGTAGGAGTTGGTGGCCTAAAACCAACTAAATTTTACTTTCTGATAAACATGTATTCATATATTTGAATGATAACAAGTACCTTATCAAATCGTGATTGATATTTTTTGTGGAAATTCATGTTATAATGTCCTAAGAATTTTGTTCCACTAAAGGGTTATAGTGGATACCTATTATGATGAGAACTAGTAAGTGACATAACACTATTCTAGAATATAAGTTTTATGGCCGAATGATTTTATTTCAAGGACAAAAATGATACCGACCATTAGGGGTGAGGAATAATAAATCATTGTGGTAGATTCTCATTTTGTGCGCCCTATGTAATATCCGAGTGAATATTATGAGAAAAAGACCCTCCAATAGGAAACTACATTTCATAATGTCATTGGATGTTCCTATCTCTGCATGTGTGTATTTTTTCTTAGAATTTATGATTATTTTTAATGGGTATTACAACTCACGCACAATGATGTTTTGATGAAAATAGTGATGACACACTAATCATAGTGAGGTAGGATATGTTGGGTGCATCACCATTAATACTACATTAATAGATAATTCGAGAATAGTTTTTTTCATTATGTTACATAATGGATTTTGATATCTCATTCCCTTTGATAGAATTGATATAGCCTAAATAAATCCATTACCATGGTTAGGAATGAGAAAGATCAATTTCTAGAAGTCAAAGAAATAATAATTGAGCACATGGGTTGATGGTACTAGCATGCAACCCACTTTAATTGAGATATTGTGAAAAAGGGATTGTATTACACTATAAGAGTTTGTAGGAGGTGATATGTCATTTCAACGTTATCATATTTCTCTATGGGTGCCTTGGAATGTTTCTAAATTATATTCTTTGACATTAGATAGGCCCCCCTAATTCAACATAGAAAGAGGCCTAGCGGGTCACACACAAAGTATATCTATGTATCTCAGTTAAATATTAATTTAACAAATTGAATAAATATTATTCCGGATTGTGGTTTTATATTTATTCAAGTATTCATGATCGCATATATTTTGACACTAGTTATTCAAGATAATATATTGCTGGTATATAATATATTTATTAGCAAATAATGTGGTGATATTTATTTAATAAATAATTAGTCATTATTCAAGGTCTAATAAATGTGGTGGAGGTAATAAAGAAAAATGTAAAACCAAAAATTCATGTCGTGTATATTAATAAATATGCCATGTGGTTTTTATGGGAATTTGTGAGAAATGATAATATTTATCTAATTAAATAATATTATGTGTAATTCTCTGGGAACATTTAATGTAATAATAATAGTCAAACGTTATTATTAGATATGTGGTCTTACTAAAAATTAAAGGAAATAAAAATATACCTAGGAGTAATTATTTAATTTTATTATTTTATGTATTTTAGATCCTAATTACATTCTACTAATGATGATATACATTCATTGTACTTATATGAAACAGATCTGGAAAAAGCTCACAAGCCAAGAGATAATTCTCTTTCTCCATGAACTCTCTCATGTTACAAGAGATATCCTACTCCACCGGATCATGAAATTTTATTTGGAAGTGGGTATTAATGCAATAAAAGGAGGAAATTTATTACTAAGTCTCTTCTGCAGTAAATCCTAATGATCAATTCATCAACATTCAATGATATGTGGAACACATGTGGACCACCGCTCATGGAAGCCAACAGTAGGATTCTGTGACGCAGTGACAGATCAAATCATATCATGACTGGAAACATCAATGAAGAGAGAATTCCATCAAGGTAAGTTTTTCCTTTTAATTATATTATTTATAACCAATATTTGGTGACCATTTATATGGTTCCTTGACTTACAACGTTTCTTTTTTTATTAATTCTATTTCAAAGATCTTGCATTTTATCATTGTGAAGGATCTCCGATTGATCGTTGTTAATGGAAAAAAATCAATGTTGAGTACACCCTTCCACATGTTTTTGTTGTGTTTGGAACCTACAGGATATATGTCACGATGATTCATTACATTTCATGAAGCAATTAAAGATCAGTTTTTAATTTTTAATGTTAGATTTTAGGTTGAGGTGATTCATTTCTTGGTTTTTATGAGAATTAATTGTTTGACGTCATGTTATAGGATTACACATTGTGTAATACCCCGACTGTGGTTTCTAAATTGGCAGTGCGGCTATGGTCCTTTTTTTCCTCCACTCCATTTTCTTCACCCTTGACCTAGATCCATCTCTGATAATTCATGAAGCCATTAAAACCTTCTGAATCCTATCATTGGGTGTTCAATCTCCATCATGCTTGCATTGCGATAACAGAGTAAGTGTTCTTCCTAGTGTTTTTCCTTTTACTCTTCCACCACCCTTGTTATTTCAATAGATCGTACTGAAACATATGGATTCACTAACTGTGATATTGGATCTCACATCTCAGTTGTGTTCGAGGACTTATCTACCATCAAACCCGTTGATGGGTGTCTATTAGAGTTTTGGGTATTAGAAAATAGTTGGTGGTTCCGTCCCGACTAGCCAAATTAATTGACCTCGAATTTCTTGATTTAATTGAATTATCGACATAAATTAAATTTCTCATCATTAATTCAATGGACTAAATAAAAATAAAATTCCAGTGAATTGGGATATTTTAAATGGTTTGGAAATGATAATTTGGAAAACCCCCAATTCCATTGAGATGGTGTGTGTTTATATATATTTGTGGATCAAAATTGAAAAATTTATATTTAAATTTTGATGGAGAAAATTTCAGTTAAATTATTGAATTTAGTTGTGGAAATAAATTTTGAAATGATGAAATTGGTTTTGATTTGATTTTAAACTTGTGCAAATGGATTAAAATATATTGAAATAAACCTAGTGGATTTATCATGGAAAAGATGCATGTTTTAGATTAAAACATGTTATGGTTTTAAATGGAAAATTGGAATTAAAATAGAAGACTGAGATTTTTTTTCAAGTAGTCATAAAATAAATTTCCCATAATTGAGTATGAAAGATCAAAAGCTATCCATAGGTAGTAGGGGAGGTTTTTGAAAACACTCTACACTATTATAACATTATTAAACCTACATGCAGTGGGTAACATCACTGTTGGTAGGGTGATGAGTCTCCTCTTCCAAGTGTCATGGGGATGTGTGTATAAACATATTTCAAAGATATCCTGGAGAGTGTGGAGTCCTATATCCAGAAATACTATCATAATGATTTCGCTGATGACCATGTTTCTGAAATTTTATTTATGTTTGAGATATACATTTATACCAATGTTCTAAAATGTATGTACATGCCTTTTTAATTTACATAAACTTTTTTATGTAATTTTTTAATCTCAATACATTATTTATGAAAAATGTCATCATTTGAAAAAACATTTCTCAATGTATTTTACATCATTTGAATTGTATAACATTATTTGTTTTAAAATGATTTAAAATAAGTAACCTGTTAATCTATAAAATTTAAATCATTCCATTGGTTATTCATTTATTGGAATCTGATATGGAATCTATGGTGAGATAATTCAAGGATTTTTATCTCACACACTACTTATGCCATTATGTGTTTGTAAATTATCTTCTTCTAGGATCGAGAAAAGGGAAAGGATCTCATAAAGGTGGATTGATTTGTTAAACCGTGGTCTTGGTGAATTTTGTTTCCCTATTTTTGTACATTGGTTATTGTAAATTGGGTAGGTATATGTGTTGTTGACATCTGGTGCTTTACTCTTGGTAGATTTTATTTTGTATGCATAATATCTTGTTTCTTCTCTTTTGACTTGTTTATGGAAAAATCATTCTCAATTGCATGTTGTGTGATGATAATGGATAGTCACCGACCCCTGGGAATCGAGAATGCCCTTCAGACTATGTCAGGGTCGGATCGGTTATCAGGTTACCGGGGAACCTGGGTTGGTTCATGAAAAAGCTGTATAAGAGCTATGTAGAGATTTTTTCTTGATGTCAGTATGCATTTTTGGAAATCTTGTTGGAACTCAGGGGGTATTTGTGATTGATATCCTTGACAACTCTCACCACAATGATCCTTATATCATCAGGCTTGGTTGGGGAAAGATATCTTATGGTATAGTTATAGTACTTTCCTTATTATTTTTTTGGGTAGAGTGAAATCCAAATCTCTTTCGTTCTTTATGATTGGGAATTAATTCCCATGTTTCTCATTTTTACTGTAAATATAAGGTCATCCTTATTATCTAATTATATTTTGGTGAATCGTGACTCTAAGAAGTGATGGGAATTTGATCCAGGAAGAGGTTGTTTTTGAACCAGAGCAAGAAAATCGATTTGTGGATCTGAATCTATTTGAGGTGATTTTGCATAGCATCCATGCTCTGGGACAAGCACCTCCACCAGTTTTCATTCAGGCACCATTTTTGGATTCGTAGGAGGGAGTCCTCAGAAATCATTCTAAAAAGTTCCTTCACATAAAACCTCAAGTTTTCAATGGCTCCAATGATCCTCCACATTCTGAGGAATGGTTGGGCAAGAGAGAACAGTTGTTTCAGTTCATGGAGACACCAGATGTGGTCAAGATGAAGTGTTCCACATTCGTGATGGAAGGACTGAGCAGTAGATAGTGGTACATGAATTTGTTGGTAGGGAAACATGAGGTCAAAGAGTGTATTGACTTCAAGGATATTTTCAACAACCAGTTCTATCTATAATCAATGGTGTTGGACAAGGTTGTAGAGTTTTTCAAGTGTGAGAAGGATAATAAAACAATGATGAAGTATTCAAATTGCATTACTAATACGGTCTAGTTTACTCCTGATGTTATATCTAATGAGATGATAAATTCTTGAAGGTTTAAGTTGGGGCTTTTATTATATATCCAATATCAGGTTTTCTTGTTAATGCTTCCCACTAATGCTAATGTGAAAGATAGGGAGATGATGGTTGAGATGGACCTGGATGGAAATTCAGGGTTATGAGGATTTTCTTTCTCATTTAATGGAAGAATGATTTCTTCAATGGAAAATGTAAGTGTGATGATTATCAAAGTAGTTATCGATGGATGAATAAATCTAGACCTCATTTAAAATTTTTAGGAAGTCCTTTGATTTTCTATTAGTGTGGCATGCCAGGACATTATAAGTAGGTTTGCACAGTGGGACCCAAGAATTATGACTCCTACTAATGTTCAGGAAACATGAAGATATTTTTTTCATAACATTTGTACTCTACTTAGTATATCAAGATCACCAGATCCATCTAAAACTGTGGGGAAATCAAATGAATAATGTATATAATGTTTTCATTCTATGGAATATGGAACAAATCACCATCACATAGTGCTTGAAACGGAACCAGAAGCAAACGATTGTCCAATGATTGTGAGAGGTACAATTACTATAGAATCATCATTAGTGACTAATTTATTTTGCAAAGGTCCATCTCATTCATTTAATTCAACCTGTTTCAATAATATTCTAAATGTTCATATGGATATTTTATCTTGTGAAATTGATATTACTACATTCCTTGGTCTAAATATTTTGAAGGGTATCTATATTCCCTCAGTTTTATTCTCCTTATCACATTTCATGTTGACTTTTAGTTTTCTAGTCTTCAACTGGAAATCTCTTGATGTCATATTCAGGATTGGTTTGATCGTTACCAATAATGATCTGATTAACTATTATCTTTGGCAGGTCTACTTCACTACACACAATGGTGTGTCTCTTGACTTTTAAGGAGATTGAGACGCAAGTTCATGTAGAGTTAGACCTCCTTATCTAGGGTTTGTGAATTTAATATTAGTTTTTTTTATCTGGAGGGGGAAACTTTGTGTGGTGATCTCCCTCTTGTTGTCATCGAGTTTATCATTGTATTTCCTTCTGATTTTTCTAGTCTACCACAGGTGATGGATGTTGAGTTCTATATTGACATAGTGCACAATACTCAACTAGTTTTTATTACATCTTACCACATGGAAATAGATGAAATGAAATATAATATGTTCCAATTGGATGATATTCTTTATAATGGCTTTATACTACCATGTGTGTCACCTTTGGTGGTGCCAGTTCACATCACCATGTATACTGATGGTTGTCTTATATATATGATGATAATTGAAATCTCCATCATGCTATAGAAAATAAATTTTTTTGGTTTTATTGGATTGTTGATTTGTTTGATCAATTTAATGGGGTGGAATGGTTTTCAATGATTGGCTATCTAACTATTTACAATCTATTGAGAATAAAATAATCTGACATCTATAAAACCAACTTTGTGAGCAGGTATGAACATTATAAGTACCATATTATTCCATTTGTTCTAAAAAATGCTCCTATAGTTTTCATGGATGTTATGAAAAAGATATTACATGATAATGTGGATTGTTTTGTAGTGGTTTTTAGAGATGGAATCCTTGTTTACTCTATATCCGTAGCGGATCGTGGGCATCATTTATGAATAGTTCTGGGTCTGCTGAGAAGTCATTAACATTATGAAAATATTTCAATGTGTGATTTATGGATTTTTGAAGTGAGATTTTTCTTACACATTGTGTCAAAACAAGTTATTATAGTCAATCCTAATATGGAAAATGTTGTTATGACTTGGGAGAAGCCAAGAAATGTCTTTTAGATTTGGTTCATTTTGGGATTCTCTGGTTATTATCATTGTTTCTGTAGGTGGTTTTCTTCCCATTTTCATTAATGAAAACCCAAACCAAACATTAAGGATTCTCAAATTATCCTAAAACCATTATTACTCATGACCCATTTATATATAGACTCCATTAAATCAAATTAACATAAATCCCTAAAAATAAGTAATTTTTCCAAAAAAAGGATCAATTCCTAGATCATCTTTAGTTTTCTTAAGTTTTAGTACAATCCAAGACTGCATTTATTCCACAAAAAAAACATCCATGATGAAAACAAAACCACCAATGTTTAAAGTTGCGGTAAAACTAAACCTAATGAATTCTAACAAAAAACTAAAAGAGCGAAGTACCTGAAAAAAGATGGGATCACACAAAAATCCTATACATAGTGTGTATGGTATGCCTCAATGTTTGTGTTTTTAGTTTAAATTTACATTTTTATCAAAATATATGTGAAAAAGTCAAAATTGTGAAAACACATTTGTATGGATTTTAAACCATACAAAATGATAAATAAATAAATTCTGAGATGTAATTATCAAATTCACCTAAATCTGATACATGGTGTTCCCAATATGACTCAAATTTTATGTTTTTAGTTTAAAATTGGCAATTTAGTTCAAGACATAAGCCATATACATAAAATGGAAAACAATATTTCATATTTTTTTGATACTTCATAAAAATGATCCATATCATATTTTTGATGTGTAGAAATCAACCACACCTCAATATAAAACATGGTGTTCCCAGTATGACATGAAGTGTATGTTTTTAGTTTAAAATTGAAATATTAGTGCATATCACACATGACATACTCAAAACCAAGAAAACATATACAAATTGATTTTATATTTTAGGAAAATGATTCATTAGTCATTTTTTGATATATAGGAATCGACAACACATCAACCTGCCAAACGATGTTCCTAGTATGACATGAAGGGTGTGTTTTCAATATATAATTGGCATTTATATTTAAAACATGTGTCACATATCCAATACCAATAAAATTAGATCACATATCATTAAATATCTTGTAAATACTTTCCCAATTAATTTTTTATTTGTATGAATCGACCACATATCAATTAGCACACTCTTTTTTCTCTATGAATCATAGTACACGTTTTGAAAAGAAGATTCATTTTAGTTCACATAGCCAAATTGAGAAAAATATATCTTATTGGTTCCAAACAATTGAGAAATGATCCACAATTCCTTTTTAACATGTATAAATTGATCGTACATCATTATTATAGATGTTTGTAATGTATGACCTGAATTGCATGTTTTTCAATATAGATGTGACATTTTAGTTCAAAAAGAGTTTCACTTATCCAAAACCTTCGAAACGAGACCGGAATTTATTTAATCATTATTAAAATTATCCAAAACTTTTTTATATGTAATAATTTTATGTGTGTTAGTCTAGAAGAATATGTGGTCGGTATGACTCAGTGTGTATGTTTTCAATATATAAGTGTAATTTTAGTTTAAGACGCGCATGACATAGCCAACACCAAGTAAATTGGATTTTGATATTTTAAAACATAAAGACTATGATCTATAATTCATCTATGACATGTAGGGTTCAATATCATTTCAATATGATACATGATGTGGTCAGTATGACTCCAAGTGGGCATTTTCAATAAAAAGTGTCATTTTATATAATATATGTATCATATTGCCCAAACCAAAACAAAATCAATTTTATTTCAAAATTTATTAAAAGAACCAAAATTATTTTTTTATTTGTATGAATTGACCATACATAGAACAGACATACATTTTGGTATGTATGACTTGAAGTGTGTGCATTCAATATAGAAGTGCTGGTTTATTTTAAAACACACATCACATTTACAAAACCAATAAAACGAGATCCTATTGTTATCATACATTAGAAAAAAACCATAATTCATTTATGATTTATAGGATTAATCCTTGGAACAATCAAATAGATTATGAGGTAGGTATTCAATAAGGTGTGTGTCTTTAATATAGAAGTACCATTTTATTTTAAAACACACATTACATAGCCAAAACCGATTAAACAATATTAGATTGTTTTAAAAATTTATGAAAATGATCAATAATTCATTTGTGACATGTTGGGATCAACCTAATGTCAATAAGACACAGGATGTGGTTAGTATGACTCGAATTATGTTTTTCAATATGAAAGTACCATTTTAGATTAAAAGAGTCACCACATAGCCAAAACTGAGAAAACAAGGTCATATATTTTTAGAATTTAGGAAAGAGATTAGTAATTAAACTGTGAAATATAGAAATAGAAAACACGTCAATATGATACATGATGTAGTTGGCATGGATTGAAGTGCATGTTTTAAATATACATGTTTCATTTTAGTTTAAAACGTGAATCACATAGAAAATCCTAATAAAATTGGCACATATTTTTTTTTAAATTTAGTAAAATGATTTATAATTTTTTCGATATATAGGAATTGACCATCGATCAATCAGATAGATGATGTAGTAGATATGACATGAAGTGAATGTCTCCACTACATAAGAGTTTTTTAGTAGTTGGGGTGGTAGCTGAGTGGTAAACACACACTGTAAGTCTGTATTGAACTTAGGATCAATTCACGATGGATGATGATTTCTTGTATATTGTAGCAGTACTATACTAGTATTGTGGTTGGTGGATTTATTCATTAGTTTATTCCTTCATGGTGCAGGTTTGGCCTTTAGACCACATGGGGCTTTGGTCCATCAATGGGAGGCGGTGATGCAGGAATGATGGGAAAGCGATGATGCAGGTCTGATGCAAGCAGGGTATTTGGGCTATACATTGGTGGGTCTATGGGCCATGTAATGGAAATCATTCCCAATGGGCCTTCGGGTGATAAATAATCAATGTAATAATGAATCCAGTTGGGTGGGTTATCCCCTAGGCTGGATACGATCTTCTTTTCTGGCCTATGTGTGTACAGTGTGTGTGTGTGTCTGTGCGTTTTTTATTTTAATTTTACCCCAATCACCTAATATAATATAGAAGTGTTGATTTAGTTTAAAATGGGGATCATATCGCCCAAAATATGAAAACAATCTCAGATTGTTTTCAAGCATTAGAAAAATGGTCTATAATTCATTTTTTATGTGTAGTAATTGACTATACATCAGTCTGATATATGATGTTCTAGGTTTGACTAGAAGTCCATGTTTTCAATATAGATTTTTCATTTTAGTTTAAAATGAACATAACATAACCAAAACTGAGAAAATGAGATTTTAATGTTTTCAAACATCAGTAAAATTATCCATAAATCATTTGTGTCATGTAAAAATCATTTTCATGCCAATCTAATACATGAATTGATCAGTATGACCCAAAGTGTGTATTTTCACTATAAGTGTTCTATTTTAGATAAAAGTGATCATCACATACCCAATGCTGAGAAAATGGGCTTAGATTATTTTCAAACATTATAAAATTGATTCATTTTCCATTTATGATGTGTAGGAATCACAAAAATGTCAATCTGACACACAATGTGGTCAGTATGACTTGATGTATATATTTTCAATATAATAGTGTCAGTATATTTTAAAACATGTATCACCCATCTATAATAGTGAAAAAATTCATATATTGTTTTCAAACATTATAAAAATTATCCACAATTTATTTTTAGTGTATAGGAATAGTATGTTCATCAATTCAATAGGTGATGTGGAAGGCATGACTCAAATTGTGTGTTTTTATTATAAAAGGTAAATTTTTGTTTAAAATGCATGTGGAATACCCAAAAACATGAAAATGATCTTTTATTATATTCTAAACATAGTACAATTATCCATAAATCATTTTTCAAGGGTAGTAATCGACTGCAAGTCAATCTGACACATGATGTGGTCGGTATGACTCGAAATACATATTTTCAATATAAAAGTGTTATTTTAGTTTAAATAGCGCATCCTATTTCCAAAAAATGTATATGAGCTTTGATAGTTTTCAAATTTAAAGAAAATAGTCACTAATTCATTTTTGACATTTAAGAATTGGTTTTACTTCAATCTAACACATGATTTGGTCTGTGTGACTCGCGTATGTGTTTTCAATTTATAAGTGTCATTTAATTTTAAACACAAATCACATAGGAAAAAATGAGAAAACAAGATTTAATTTTTATCAAACACTAGATAAATCATCCATAATTCTGTTGTCACATGTAGAAATTGACTGCATGTCAACTTGACGCATGATTAATAGATAATATCATTAATATGTAAAATAATTAATAATATAATTTATCCCATGTAGATTATATAACAATAAAATTATATTTTGATTATTTATTTACTATTAATAAAATAAAAATTAGTTTAATTGGAGGGAAAAGCTTTTATATAGTGGTTGTTTTTTTGAAAAAGTTGTTTAGTTTTGATTTTGTATATGAGTTGTAACATTTTTTGATTAATTGTAAATATTATATCAATTTAAATATTTTTTGTATGTAATATTTTATTTTAAATGATAGTGCAATGTGATATTTTAATTCCAAACTTATTTTAATTATATTTCTATTATTTTTTATGTATTTTAATTTGGTTTGTTTTTTAGAGATAATGCATGGTTCTTGTAGGGCTGCTACTCTATAGCTGCTGATATGACATTTATCGTCACTAAAAAGAAAGCATTGATATAGTTCATTTATAACTAAAAGAACTGATAGAGGATCCCTTAATTAACCCTTTATGTTAGCACCAAGAAGACACCATATAATTTTAATAGAACATAGGTAGTAAGTGGGTTTTATGAAAACAAAGTACATTTATTGCGTTTTTAAAAGTGTTATTTGTTTTTGTGCTTCCAATTATTATGCCACGGATGTGTGGTCATCGTCTAACTCGATGGGAGCATTTGCAGTCTCATCATTATCATCTACCAAGTATGAGTTGAAACTGCAACCTTAGAATGAGGTTATAGATAGCCTATGTTGAGATTAGGAGGAGCTTCATCGACACCAGCACCATCAAGAGGAGTGGAATTGTTGATGGCAGAAGCAGCAGTATGAGCAGAATATGAAATATGTGCAATTAATTGCATATTGTATAGGGATGAAGATCAATCAACCTGGTTCTACATATGATCCATCATCCCCACAATCAATTATATATTTTTAGACAAACATTATATAATGAGTTTTTTATAAATATATTGTGTATAATACGGTTATTAGTTTTTATGTCTAAAATTATATATATTGGGTTTTTTAATTCAGTTTGAGTTTATTTTTTTATTTTTATAATTTCATTATATTTTTAGTTTTTTTCTATTTTTAAAATATTTTTTAGGTATTTTCAATGGAATAATTTTCCCTTGAATGTTTTATGGGGGAAAATGTATTTAGTTATAAATAATCTAATACAAAGGAAAAAGTATTCCTTTCCCTATAATTATTCTTCTATATGTGATGAGAATTAATTGTGATAATAAATATTAAATAAAATATCATAATTAAAAATTTTCTTTTAAAGAATAATTCTTAATAATCACCATGATAATAATTAATTATTATCCATAAATAAAAATTACCATTATTTATTATTAATTCTTATTTATAAATTACTATTAATTACCTAATATTATTAATTATATATTAATAAATTACCTTATAATAATTGTTGATTATTATTTTTTATATTTAGTTCATTACTCAAGAAAAAAACATTTAAATGAAGTAAAATTTTACCAAGTAGAATGTTCATCAATGGTATGTGATGTAAGATAATGTTCCGAAAAAATGATATGTTTAAGAAATTATAACAAATTCCCTACCTATATAAGGGTTTGAGGTCCATCAAATGGCTCTTAGAGTTTAGTCGAATCCCCACACCAGAAAAATTGTTGATATGTGACCCCCTCTCCGTGAGTTACACTGAGTTTTTTCATAATATATTGATATGTGTTATCCACCCTATTATAGAACATGAGGAATTAAATTTTACGTTATTTAAAAATGGGGGAAAAATTGTGGCCTAAAAATCGAGAAAATGTCTTAATCAAGGAATTGGGAGAAGATGATAGGGCAACAATGAAGTATGGGGAGATTTAAATCTTATGATTCTAGATATGATAGTTCAAAGGTTATATAACGTGACAAATGAGGTTCATGATGAAATTAGTTTAGTGGTTTTAGAATGTTGTGATACATTGGTGAAATTTGAATGCTACTACTATTTCTCATGCTGATCATGGCTCATGTAGGGTTAGAGTGGTTGTTTAGTAAATTTGTGCTCGCTATTAAAATCACAAGAGGTGATTTATTTTTAGAATTATAAATAAGAAGAATTACTATGGAATTTAAATTTTAAGAGTTGTAAACAAACCCAAAGGGGGAGATTATTAGGTCAAAATACCTCATGGTGAAGCTTTTGGATATATTGTGTTTTTTGAAAAGGATTGTGGTTGTTGATGAGGGCTGGTTGTCAATGAATGGATGAAGAGAAATAAATAATGCTAATGTGATCTCACAAAAGCAATCAAAATCATCTTTGGAGCTCGTGATGGACCACAAAAATCATTGGGAGACATCAACACTACAAATCGTAAGATTAAATTTTGAAATCATGATGGAATCTCATAATGCACGTGATGATATTTGAGTCTTATAGTGTTAAATCACGGAGTAGTTGAATATACTTGAGTCTTGTGGTGGGATCCCACACATCGCTCATGATTTTATTTGGTTCCAATGAGGAATTTCATGTAATAGTCAAGAATATCTCTTGATCCCGTGATCAAATCTTGTACAATGCGGGTATAGGAATACTGCTTAGGACTCGTGAAAGATCATAAGAATAAATGAAAAATATTGAAATTATAGAGAATCTCATAGTCATCGATGACCTTGAAAAGTGCATGTTTGTCTCTGGTACTCATTCTTAGATCTCATGTAAAGTTTGAATGATGACCGAGGACTCGCACACAGAATTAATGATGAAATATCACCCATCCAGGGATCTAATGCAAACCATGAGCATATCTCTCACTCTGATCTAGCAGAGAAAATGATTTCGATGAAGTTATTGTTTTTCCATAATTTTTGGATTTAAAGATGTGGGTTTGTGCCAATAAATACCCTCTATCACATCCTTAAATTTTGAAGAAGTTATACATAAATTTTTTGATATAAATAATCATCTGAGAATGAGTCATGAAGGGAGATCTAATGAATGATACTCTCTGAGAGGTCTCACGAAGGAGTATACATGATTGAACTAGTTTATGTATTTTACTTGATGTGAACAAGGTATCACAAAAAATGGTCTTGTACTTGGGTGTTGCGTATGATTCGGATAGGGTCTTCCGAAAAAAAAAATTGGTCCTGCACCTGGTATTAATTATCAGTCCAAAAATAAACTCATGTAAGTGACATGAAAAAATAAACTCGTGTAATGGACTCATGTAAGTAGACTTGCGGAAGGGACTAGTAGACATGCCCTGCCCGAGGGATATCCCAACGACAACAATCCATTATAGGGAAACCTGCAACCCCCTCCTCTCACATGGCCTCTACAACACTAAGCATATAATCACACTTCTCCCCCAATGTTCCCTTCCCCATCACGCCTCCCTCATATTCCTCCCCACCACCCACCTTCACAGCTACCACGACCACCTCACAACCTCCACACCTTCCTCTTCACCACCCCCAATCGATTCCTCTCTTTTTTGTGCCTCCCTACACCCCCTTGTACTTATCTGTTCTGCTACCTTCCTCTACAGACGGTGCCTCCCCCGCCACCACTCTTGGTGGCCCTCTCTTTATATACATTTTGTGACCATCCAATACTATATCACGTTGGAGATGAACTAGGTATTACTTCATTCATCTGCTGCACCTCCCTCGCTCTCTCTCTACATTAAAATCATTTTCGAGTAACACTGACTTCATTTAAATTGTGTTACCTCTGTTATTCCATTCAACATTATACAATTTTATATGTTTTTACATAATATATGGTTTTCATTTCATCATATATGATCCCTAAGTGTTGAATTACACGAACGATCCACCTCTGTTTTTCTAGTGGTGCTACCTTGCACAAAACCAGAATGATGTTCGGGGAGGGGATATTAACAACCCGAAAATGGTGACCTCGAGATAATAAGCTGGGGTTATGGTTGAAGGTTTTTTTAGAAACACTATAGAGTGGATCTCCTGGGAAATGAAATCGATGTGCCCAAACAACCTCTCTTGATCGAGAACCTCTATTAAGACATGGTGGATTGGACCTGATAATGCTCACTACATGAGTTTTGTCATGCTGAAAGATATCTCCCCTTCCCGAGTTAAGTTTTTTGAAAACTAGTATTTATTTTATGTGAATTTGATATTTTTTCTACTAATTTTAATGTGAATTATTTATCTCTGATTTATGTTATTCTAATTGGTGGACTGAATATCAATATGAATTTTTTATCTAAATATTCTTTTTTTATATGTTACTTAGTGGTCTCATGTGAATTTTATTTTGAATTTCTACATTTTTATGATTTACTTCCATTTGAAATTATGTGAATGTAAATTTTGGTTTGTAAAAAATAATTCATCATTATTGTAACTCAATATTTAATAATAAATATTTGTTATTAGATTTTTACTAAAGTATATTTTAAGTAGTGCTTGTATGTGAGTGTATATATATATATATTAAACTATATATATATGGGCATAATTGGTTGAGTGAATTATGATAGTGAAAATAATTGGTGTGGTGGTGGTACTTTTTGAGTTTGTAGGCATAGGCAATAATGTAATGAAATTATATAAGTGCTACAATGATGCAAATTTCATTGTATAAAACCAACATGGTAATGAAGACTACTCATTTTCTATTTCTAGAAAGATTACTACATATGGTTTGTTGGTTATAGTGTGGAAAAACAAATTAATGGAGAAAATCTTGTACAACATCTCCATAATGATGTGGTGGGGTCTTGTGGGGTGAGGTGGTGCAAAATAGTGAAGATAATTGGTTAAACATGGTTTCATGGATGCTACTAAAATATGAATTGTGGTGTTCTTGTGTTGAAAATATGATTGATATTAATAATTTTGATTAATTTTATCCTTCATGATGCTAGGGTGTTTCAGTGGTGGTGCTTGATTGGGTTATGAAATATAAGGTCTTCATGTGGGGATCATTTTGTATAGTCAAATCAGGTTGTCAGCAGATGGAGGTTTCCCCCCTCTATAATGTTTTTTTATAATTAAAGTAGACTCTTAGGGGTCTACGAGTCGAGTAAACACGTTGAGTCTAATAGAATAGATTGATTCTAAGAGGTCTATAGAGTTTGAATATCTTGAATGGATGAATACCATATGGAAAAAGATACCCAGGAGGCAGCGCCACTTGTTGCGCAATCCCTGATCATCATTAGGGAATTCATATTACATCTGGTGGTGTGAATATTTCTATTTGGACTCCTCCACTTATTTCACAACTGTTCGGATCATTTTACACCAGATGTTTAAATGGTTGTATGAGGAGAGTTGGCGGAGGTAACTGGGTGTGTGTAAATGCAAGTGTGGAAGTGACATGACAGACACCTACATTCACTTTCACAATTGCATTTAAACACACGCACCTTCCTTCACCTACTCTCCTGATACAATAATTGCATCATCTAGAGTAACATGGTCGATGCGGTAGCTGAATAAGTGGATCAATCGATAATGAAAGATGCACAACACAAAATTTAATATGATAACAACAACGACGATCAGTGAATGCACAACTGGAAGCACCGCCTCCTGTGTATTTGGTTCTATTTGGTATCCATCCATTCAAGGTAGTAAAAATATAGAGACCACTTAGACTCATATGATGCTATTATACTCTACGCAATGACTCGACTCCTAGATCCCTAATAGTCTACATCAATAATAATAACAATTTAGAGAGGGGGGAAACCTCCATCCACTGAAAACCTGATGCCACTTTGCAACCTGCACCCCACATGTAGACCTCCTCTTTCCTCAACCAATCCAACACCACCACTGGACCACCCTTACTTCATGATGGATAACATTAATCAACACTATTTAGATCAATTAAATTTTTAACACAAGTCCACCACATTATCATATTGTATCATTTTCCATGAAACCATGTTTAACCAATTAATTTTTAGAGTTGAAGGATTACATATTTATGGAGAATAAATTTGAGAAATTTAGATATTTTTTTAAAATATGTATTCACTTTTATAAAGTGTGTTTGCATGTTACATCCCATTACAATTCATTTGTTGGTGGAATGATAAGTCCACCATAAAGGGTGTTGGTAAGCATCAGCCCATTAAGTTGTGCCTTTTTAAATTTTTTGCACCAGATCTGCAATAGGGAAATTAATATCAACTATAGATTTTTAATTAATTAATCATTAAATTGAATAAACATTTAATAGTAATCAACATTAAACTTTATAAATACTAAATCCTTGTTTCACATAATTGATATATGGGTTTAAAAAATAAGTCAAAGATGAAAAATTATATATTAATTAACATATCAACATAATTCTAGATAAGATTCATGAAATAAAAATATTGATTAACATGAAATTGAAATATTTAAATTCCAAATTCCTGGTTCGACATTAAAAAAATTCCACAGTTGAATAAGTCATGTAAAAACAAGTGAAACATTGTCTATATGGTCTCACTAACTAATTTAAAAAAAAGGTGAAAATTCATCAATATGGCCCCAATAAATCATGAAAACTCTCTATCTCAGGTCTCCAATGAATAGTCATATGATCAGTTTTTAAAGTGAAACACCATGGGGGGAAAAGTGGTTTAATGTGTCTGACCATTGAATAAAACTGGGGAACACCATTGTGGTATATGTGAATTGACAATACACATCATCATCGCTATTGGCATAATCAATAGTTAATTCAACTAGAAAAATATAATTATACCTATATACCCATGAAATTGTCCCCATCATCAGGAATGGATTATTTTATTCATTTTAATAAATAATATCAGATGCTTATAAAATTCATTGGAGGGTTTCTGAGGGTGGATTGGAGTTTTGAGGGAGCCGAAGTAATAGGAAAATACAGATAAAAGTAGATAATACAAAATTATTTTATTGCCACTGTAAGAAACATTTAATTGACATGGAAACATCTATTATCCCTGAGATGGATAATAAAAATATTAAAATATTATTTTATTCAATAAAGCATGAATTTATGGTTTTTCATATAATTTTATTTATTTTTTAACTTTTTATTTTCAGTTCTTAATGAGTCGCATCTGTTCCTGATATGTTTTTTTAATTTATATATTTTTAATTTAAGATATCATAAATAAATTTAGGATTAATTTTTTTTAAAAAGAAGCCCAAAAATGATCTTTCGATGATTTAAAAGGTATATATTTATTATGATTATAATATTTTGGATATGTTCTATATAAGATTAGTGGATGGATTTTGGGTGAAATAATGTTGGACATTACAACATTTTATATCATCTATCACTTATGATATGTTGTTTGAAAAATAAAGTATCATTTTGTTTCTTAAGAAAACCCACACACTTAAATACCCATAGAAAACCATGTAATAGCGAAAACACAATTTTTATGAATGTGTTTCGAGAACACATGATGAAGAGTCCTTATTGCACTTATTATTTATGATTATCATTTTGAGGAATCTAGTGATTCTTGTATCATTTTTTGGAAAAAAATCATTATAAATGTATTATGGAATTCATGAATCAGATAGTGATGCGTAATGTTTAACATTAAAATGGAATTTCAGAATAAACATTTGAATGAATTGTATTATGGAGTTCATGGAACCATGGAATATATGAGGGATGAGGTGGCTAAAAGTGTTCATAATGAAACTACTTATAATATAATAGAATCAAAAATATAATTTCAAAAAGAAAAGGCAAAATGATGGTGGAATCTGAATGACCAAGTATATGTAATTTGTAATGAATGTTTTTTAATGTTATTCTATTTTTTTGGTAATGAAGGCACATGGGCTCAAAATCATGTTTATCTTAAATAGGTTAGAAGGCCATTTAGTGAGGCTAAACATGATTAGAAACCATGGGATATGTTACTTGCACTTGATATCATATGAATATATGAAGATTTATTTGAATTAGTGATTTTTTTATGGAAACAAATGTATTTGACACTATTGGGATATGTTTTGTGATGGGAATAACATGGTTAGAGACCCTCAGATATGATATTATTGGAGCAACATAACAATAAAATTTTAGTGATATGGAAGAAGCATAACCTTGCAGAGATTAAGGTAGAACCAAAATGCATTTAGTATGTTACATGAATATTTTGGAAGAAAGGATTTGTAGATAATAAGGACACAACAAGAAATGGTAGAGAAAGAAGTTGAGAATGATTTGGGGTTATGTATGTTCCATTAGTGGAAATTGCAAGAGGTGTCACACTAAAACATGAAAGTGTTCACAACACCCCGGAGCTTACCACCATTGTTTGATACATATCATGCCATCAATCTTAATGAAGTAGTGGAACCAGTAAATATCAAGACATAAAAAATGGGAGCATGTGACATATTTCAAATTATTCCAAAACATGTATGAAATGTGTTTAGCTAGTGTAAGAACTCTAGTAGGTTATACTATATACTTCCATGTTTTGATAAGCTGACTTTAAGGTTTCTCTTTATGCTCGTACATTTTTTATTTGGTATGAAAAGAATTTAAAAATTATTTTGAAGGTAAGATACCTAATTAATTTTTTTATGATGGTAATTTTTTTTGAATATTCCAAAGAGCCTATCAATATAAAGTTATATATTTAGAGTGACACTACAATCCAAATTTTTATGTCTTCTTATCAATATGACAGTATGTACATTCATAAATTTTAGAACATGATTATCTAGTAATGTTATGGATATGAGATAGCGAAATTACATAGTTTAAAATGTTGATTAATTATTATATTTAGTTTCATTTCAATAATGTGATGGAGATATCGATGTTTATATCTCACACAGGATTCAATCAAAATGGATAAAATGGAAGACATTCTTTTGGGATGCTTTTAGTAGTTAGTGTTGGCCTCCGACGATACATCTTGAACAAAAAATTAGGGTAGCATATATAAATGGTTTTATATGACATATGGATATTCAATGTTGGATAATGTTAGAAATGGTTGTATTATAGTGAAAATTATAGTGATTTCAATTTATGAGAAGATGTTTAAAACTACATTAAGATTGTTTGAACATTTAAAAAGAAGATATGGAGATTCACCAGTTAGGAGGGTAAACATAATTTCCAATTAACATATTAAAAGAGTTAGATGTAGACCTAAATGTGCTCAAAGAATTTATATAAAATGACATTTTTCTAAAATGTTTCAATAAAAAGTTTGTTTTCAATATATCTAATTGGTGATTTTTGATCCATAAAGCTGTCCAAATCTAATTTGGTTTTAAGATTTGTTGGAAAACATTGATGAAATTCAATTGATCGAAAAATAAATTTTAAATATGAAATCTGTAAATACTTCTTCAAAAATCACAATGTCAACATCCTAAAAATTAAAAAAATTGAAATTTTGGTATAGTAATTCCTGCATATATGTGTACATGTTCATATATTGTTGGATTTGTGAAGATGTTTTTTAGTTTTAATTCATAACAAATTTTTTCATTTTGTAACCATTTTTTTGATAGGATAACATGTTTACAAGTTATTTTCATGGTGTACATGTGAACAATGTAAATTAATTTTTGACTATAAATTTATTCTGGAATATATTTTTTTCTTTTAGATCTTCCATTTAATAGTTTTTCATGTGTTTAAACATTTTAATTGTTGTAAATAATTAATGTTTAATATTTAATAATTTCTATTAGCTTCATAATTGAGATTTTTTTATTATAAATTAATATGGAGTGTAATGAACCTACATCGGTCAACCATATAATTCGCCCAAATTGGTCATTCCTATGGGGATGTGGAGTGTAATGAACCTACATCGGTCAACCATATAATTCGCGCAATTCGGACAATAATCGGTGGCAAGGTAATAAAAATAAAGAAACTAATGAATATAAACTTGATGTGATAATAAAGAAGTATTCAACATGGAAAAAAAGGAGATACAACCAAATCCATACATAACATTCCATATAGACTAAACCAGAAAGTATGAATTAGAAAAGGCTAGGAGCCTCTATGTGACCTACTGTCACCTCCATACCATTCCACTACTATGGTAGTGTCAATAAAGAAGATTAATTTCTCAAATATTCCCTTACCTTTACATATATCATGAATTACAACATTTAAAACCAACCTAATTCAGAATAAGGGCGTGAGCATAAATTCTGTCAAGATAACACCATAGATTTTACACATGGTCTAACATCACGAATTAAATACATCTTTCTTTAAAAACAAATCACTTTTAAAAAACATTTTTCATAAATCCCAAATCCATTAGTAAATAATTTTTCTATACTTTAATTTAGTTTTCATAAAATCCATTCATATTTAAATATCTAGAAATAAGACATGTAGATGTGATAAAACAATATTTGAAATCCATACATCAAGGGTAAAGCAGGGAAAAACATATCCATTAAATAACATATCATTAAAATCTATGTGATATAACCTCATAAAAAACATGTGAGCAATAAATTGCTATAAAAACCCATTTTGTGATAAATAAATAATAATTTAAAAAGACCATCATATTGGTATCCAACCCATTGGATTACATACTACACAATAAAGAGCCTAAACATTAATATTTTTGATCTAACCAACATCATGTTATTCCATTTTCCATTGATATTCCAAAGGTTACCTCCAAGTGCGTTCACACTCACTATGGCTTCCAATGTTTACTCCCCAACACACCTAAGATTCCTAATGATAAATGTTTTTAAAAATCCATTTCAGAAACATTCTCAATATTTTATAAAACATTTTCAATGCTATGTTAATATTTTTTTATTATTTGGAAAATAATTTCATTATTAAAACAACCCAAATCACACTATCGAATAGTTAGTGTGAATTTTTTTTTCAGAATAACCCCTATAAAAACCGATATCATTCTATGAAATCCAATGAAAAAAATTACTTTAATGAAATTTACAACCCAATGTAATTTATTATGAATTATAAGAAATTCATAAAATTAACTGATTGTATAGAAAAAATAACCTCAGAACACTATAAACATACTCACCTTCAATAATGGTTGATGGAAACATAGAGATCAGACATCGAAAGATGATGCATGGTAGGACACAATAAAGGATAACTAGAAACCATTACCCAATCATGAATTTGAATCATAAATGCGGACAAAGTCAAAACCATAACCAATGAAAATGAAGAAGGGATGTTGCGCTTACCCGAAGAGATGAACCACAATATGAATGATGATCAGTCAGCGAAGGAATAATATGAAAGGAACATAAATCATTAGAATTACCGGGAGATACCTCTAGGTCATGAAAGTGTGTCTTTAAGAAAAATTTAACATTAACCCCTAGGAAACTCCTTAAAATCCAAATAATAAATCAATGCACTATGTGTAATCCATTACACACATTGAATTCCAATATTTTTACGTTCTGCTGAAAAATGCTTTTATGAGATAAAAAACTCATACATTGAAAAATATATGACATGAACCTATTTCATGACATATAAACATATCATATCCTATAAAAGTTCATAGAATCAACCTGTAAATAAATATAGGTTGTTTAGTTCATTTTCACATCGTTTACAAGTTCATCAAACATTAGAATACCAGATTTCAATAGAAAAACACCAAATCCCATAGGATGTTTTCAAAACATGGAGAGAATATCTCAAATCCATTTAACGTAGTTATTTGTAATAAAAATTAATCAAATATACCATACATTGCTGAAAATTTGGTTATTTTACCATTCAAAATCTCTCTATCCCTGAGAAGCTTTCAAACACACACAAAAAAGGATGATGTAATAGAACATGGATAATTGAGTACCTAAAGAAGTAATAGAATGTTACAATATCCCTACCATATTGGATTTATATCCCTATATAGTCATTATGAACCTATATCTGAAAATTGAGAAGGAAACTTCTTCCTCATCAATGATTATCACTCCAACATACTATGGATATCCATTCTGTACCGCCACATTACCAAGACCTATGGAATCATTTTACGATGAATTAACATAATCTATTGATCCATAATCTAAAAATGATACAAAAACACCATGGTTTCATGATCAAGATGAACATCCTCCAACTCTATCACATGAAACAATTATAGGACATACCTCCTTAACTGAAAAACATGAAATACATCATGGATAGAAGTCAAATGTGATGGTAAGTTTAACCAATGGGCCATATTCCATATTATTCCTATAATCCCATGGGGCTGAAACCCCCATTTACATCTTACCCTTATTATGAAATTGATGATTTTTCATGTGAGCTGAATCTCTAATAAAGACTCAGTTTCCATCCTTAAACTCCAGTAGCCAATGAAGATGGTCCTAACAAAATTTATTATGAATATATTCCATGAATAAACTCCCCCAGATCAACATCCCTATATGCTTCATCTCCCAAAAAATTCTCAGCCCAACCATGGACTGCTCAACCAAATCATCCCAGAAAAATGTATATATAAATGGTTTCCCATAAAAAGATGAAAATGGAACAATATTTATCAAGTCATGATGAATATTAACATAGGAATATTTTAATAGTGGAAAATTTCATTACCTTGAAAAATGGAAACCAAGAACACATTCCCGGATCATATCCTTAAGAACCTGGATTTCCCTATCTATTTGTACATACAAATGAAATTTTATATTTAATATTCAACATAAAATGTGAACCCATCACCTATAGTAAATATTTCAAAAAACTAGATCAAAACCTCAGGTCCATATTAGTGAAAACCATAGAGGGATCCATATAAAGTCCCACAATCTGTCAGATATACAATTACTCGTGTTACTCTACAATCATCACCTCCATGATATGGAGAAAACTTGCATATTTCATGAGTCAATCAATGATCAAACAAATAAAATCCTTCCCACCGGGAGCACATGGAGGAAAAAATTAAGAAATCCATGGAAATATCATCCCACATCCGTACTATAATGGGTTAGGGCTGTGACAATCTTTCAGGTCTATGGTGTTACTCATTAATTTTCTATAAATTAATATAATTTGATGCAAAATATGTAATTTAATTCCTCATCCCTAGACATGAATACCAATGTCTCAAATCAAGATACATCATGGTAGTGACTAAGTGAACATACCAATTTGAACGATGTCTACTTTCCATCAACTCATTCTTTATGTAAAATGGAAAAACCAACATACCATGGAAGATCAAATCACCATTGGGAAACTAAGATCACTCAACTAAGGCATCCCTAAAATAAAATTATTTCCTAAAAAATTTGGAACTTGGTATCTATCACATTCTTGATATGCACATTCACATTTTAAGACAATCCTACTTTTATTGAAGCCAAGAACTCATGACCACAAACCTCTTCCATTCCCAAGTCCATCTTAATGAAAAATCTCATCTGAGGCCACTCCTCAAAAAATTCCTCCATTGATTTTGTTGCTCCCAATATATCAGAAAACACAATCCATTTTGCATGTGTATATGTAATATCAAAATCAAATATCTAATGATACTCAAACCAGCGTATTTGTCAAAAGTTCAGATCCCTCTATATAAAAATATATATCAGGATCTTATGATAATAATTCACTATTAACCACTCCAAAAAGTGAGAGTGATTACATTGGAATGATTCCATGGATTTGGATTTTTAGCTAGAATGATAAACGAAAAATTCATAACAATATGTTGTGATGGAAAGATCAAAATAAGTTAAGACGAGTAATTGTTGAACTAGGAATTAGAGTATAATGTCAAATATTAGGTAGGAATATTGAAAAAATTTATGTGTGAATATTCTATGATGGATAAAATTTAATATAATGGTCTTAAAGTAGTTCAATATATTACATTCTACAACAATTTAAATTGTGATCCTTGGGTGTTTCTTTGATCAAAATAGTTTCCTTAATTTGAAGTTATTGACAGTACATGGGATCTTGAAATTTAGTTTTATGTGAAATCATGTTGTTGGGAATGTGTGAATGTATACCATGGTGGAAACAAGAATCACTGGAAGTTTATGTAGACACTAGTGCAGAAAACATTTTTTACGTCGGTTATTTTTCATTATTTACGTCGGTTTTTAGGCGACGTTAATACGGACGACGTTATAAATAACATTTTTTACGTCGGTTATTTAAAACCCGACGTAACATCCCTAACATCACAGGGGTTTATCACGTCGGTTATTTCTAAACCGACGTGATAAAACGCCTGGGATATCGTTTATCATGTCGGTTATGACATAACCGACGTGATTAACCCTTCCCTGGGCCTATTATCACGTCGGTTTCTTAAATAACCGATGTGATAAAAAGGCATGGGAAACGTTTTAGCACGTCGGTTATCCAATAACCGACGTGGTAATTCAATTACCAGGCCTTTTAGCACGTCGGTTATATTAAGAACCGACGTGATAAAAGGCCCGAGAATGGTTTATCACGTCGGTTCTCGAAAAAACCGACGTGATAAACCCCTACCGATTTATTTACCACGTCGGTTATAAAATAACCGACGTGAAAGCGATATTTTTTTAAAAATAATTGCACTGCTCTCACCAAAAAGCAACCAGAAACCAAACAACATAAATAACCATGCCTGCCCTCCCCCAAGCCCCAACTGAACCCCACCCTCATCTATACCAACCTAACAACCTGGCTAGCCCTCCCCCACCACATTGGAGCCCCACCAAAATCCTTGGACACCCCCCACCCCTTGGACAACCCCCCCACCCTCATTTACACCCCCACGACCCCTAGTACAGCCTCAAACACCCATTGGACACCCGTCCCATATCCCTTGGACACCCCCACCCCTTGGACACCCCCCACCCCTTGGACAGCCCCCCCACCCTCATTTACACCCCCAAGACCCCTAGTACAGCCTCAAACACCCATTGGACACCCCCCCCCCACACCATGACAGCCCTCCCAGACCCCTTGGGCACCCCCCGACCCCTGGACACCCCCCCCCCCCCCCCGAGCCCTTGGACAGCCCCAAACACCCCTTGGACACCCCTCCCATATCCCTTGGACACCCCCACCCCTTGGACACCCCCCCACCCCTTGGACAACCCCCCACCCTCATTTACACCCAACCGGCCCCTTGGACAGAACTCCCAGACACCTTGGACACCACTCTCATATCCCTTGGACACCCCCCACCCCTTGGACACCCCCACCCCTTCGACAGCCCCCCCACCCTCATTTACACCCCCCGAACACTAGGACAGCCCCAAACACCACTTGGACACCCCTCCCATATCCCTTGGACACCCCCCACCCTCCCCCACCACAACCCTTGGACACCCCCCCACCCCTTGGACAGCCCCCCCACCCTCATTTACACCCCCACGACCCCTAGTACAGCCTCAAACACCCATTGGACACCCCTCACATATCCCTTGGACACCCCCACCCCTTGGACACCCCCCCCACCCCTTGGACAGCCCCCCACCCTCATTTACACCCCCAAGACCCCTAGTACAGCCTCTAACACCCCTTGGACACCCC
The DNA here is from genome assembly GCA_963277665.1 of Viscum album. NCBI lineage: Eukaryota > Viridiplantae > Streptophyta > Magnoliopsida > Santalales > Viscaceae > Viscum > Viscum album. Next base: position 1,533,561,327 of record OY728151.1, read on the forward strand.
CCCGACCCCTGGACACCCCCCCCCCCCCCCCGAGCCCTTGGACAGCCCCAAACACCCCTTGGACACCCCTCCCATATCCCTTGGACACCCCACCCCTTGGATACCCCCCACCCCTTGGACAGCCCCCCCACCCTCATTTACACCCAACCGGCCCCTTGGAAAGAACTCCCAGACAACTTGGACACCACTCCCATACCCCTAGGACACCCCCACCCCTTGGACACCCCCACCCCTTCGACAGCCCCCCCCCCCCCCCACCCTCATTTACACCCCCGAACACTAGGACAGCCCCAAAAACCCCTTGGACACCCCTCCCATATCCCTTGGACACCCCCCACCCCTTGGACAGCCCCCCCACCCCTGGACACCCCCCCGACCCCTTGGAAACCCCCCCCCCCCCCCGACCCCTTGGAAACCCCCCCCCCCATCCCCTTGGACAACCCCAAACACCCCTTGGACACCCCTCCTATATCCCTTGGACACCCCCCCACCACTTGGACACCCCCACCCCTTGGACAGCCCCCCCCCCCTCCACCCTCATTTACACCCAACCGACCCCTTGGACAGCCCCAAACACACCTTGGACACCCCTCCCATATCCCTTGGACACCCCCCACCCCTTGGACACCCCCACCCTCATTTACACCCCCCCGACCCCTAGGACAGTCCCAAACACACCTTGGACACCCCTCCCATATCCCTTGGACACCCCCCAAACACCCACCCACCCCCTTGTAACCTCTCCCCCATACCAAAATCCAGACCAGAAAAACCATCAACAGTAGACCAAAACAAGAAGTAGAGAAAATTAAACATTCACTTATATAACATTCAAAACTTACACTGTCAACTTCAAAAAAAACTAAATCCAACCTAAACAACTACAAAATACACAATTACATTGACAATATTCAAAATTACATTTTACATTACAAACAACTAAAAGTCAATCAAACTTGTAAAATAATTTGACCACTCCACTTGTAAGTGTTTGATATCTTCAGCAGTAAAGGGTTGAGGGTCATCAAAAAGCTACAAAGGAAAAGGATAGTATTCAACGTGTATGATGAATAAATCAAATTGAAATATTATGAGAAAGAGGAAATCTTACCAGGTCAAAACTCAGAACTGTCCCAGTTGTTATTATTTCATACATAAATCTTAACATGTAATATCCGCATTCGATGATGCCTTGTTGCTCATGACATTTCTGTTTGAATGAGTGTAAATTCAATATATTATTTTTATGTAATAAATCAAAATGTACAAATTATAAATGGATATTTACCTTCGCATGTACATATTTGATCTTGAAATTCCTTTTCTTTGCGCTTTTTCGAATGTGGACCCATGCCCTGTTAGAAAATAATACGAATGGGGTAAATTTAAAATTCATTATAATATATAAAACTATTGTGAAATTTAAACTTACGTTTCCAATATATTCTTAAAACTTTCTCGCACATCATCATGGAGAGAGCATATCCAATAAAGTGCTTTCTCCCTAGGGAAAAAAACCCCTAACATCCAATGATCCCTGATAAAAGGAAATTTAACGTTAGTGGTTTTTTATGTTAAAAGATAATTAACTCTTTGAGAGGGATGTGTTTCATACCTCTCACAAAAAGGCATCATCCAACACTGTGTGATTACATTCTTTTCAAATCTATCAGCAATATAAATCATTCTTTGTTCCTCATCCAATGCACATGCTTCAGGGGAAATCAATTGTGGGTCCACGAATCCATATACATCTGTCAGCTCATTCCTCTCACAAATTTTATACAGATACCTAATACAAAGCAGACATAAGTATACATTTTTAATAAATATAACGCAAGGAAAAGGTGTTAAGACTTACATGATTAAAATTTGCACCACGTTGATGCCCAACTTATCTCCAGTGACAAACTCCATGATATCAGTTTTCATAATCCCCACACGTAGTTCACGTCCACATACATGAGCTTCCATTGTAATGTCATAATGAACCGCCAACAAATTTGAATATCTTGACAATTTGTCAAGACTTCTAGTATCTGCATCTGATGTCATAGCTATCTGTCTTTGTTGTTGTCTATACAGTATTTCTTTACCTTTGAAGTATTCCTGTAAAAATAAATTGAAAAATATATTAGTTTTCAATTGATAAAACATTAATAAAAATATAAAATAAAAGATATAACATCCATACCTCTATGGTAATGAGTCGAAGAAGTCTAGATGGCCAAAGTAAAAAATGGCCGATACTATGTCCAACTATCGTCACCTCATCTGTAGGTAATGGTATCCGAGCTGATCTATCTATAATATCATGTACAGTGACCCTCTGATTCTCTACCTCTAACTGTTGATGATGAACTGTATCTCTTATACAATATACCATCCCATATGCAACTATATGATGTTGAGGATCATCAACATTCAACTCATAATAAGTAGGTAGCTGCGGCGGAGGAGGAGGATCAAAAATGGGGTCCGCAGGCTGAGGTGGGGGAGTGGGAGCTACTGGGAGAGGTGGAGTGGGAGCTGCACCCTGAAATTGTCTTTGCAAGTCTGCAAACATAAACTGCACCGATGCTCTAATCTTGTCCTCCATTGTCGCACTATTATTATAGACTTCAGCCTCCAAGGATTCTATTTTTTTTATAAACTCCCTCAACGTTAGAAGTTGAGGAACGTGGCAACACTTTTCTTACCGATACACCTGCCGGATATCCTCTTACACGGCCAGGATGTTCGGGCTTTCCCAATGCCACAGATAAAATATCTTCCCTCCCATATGGTGTAAATGTCCCCTGTGAACTCTTCTCCTCAAGAGAGTCCTGTAATAATTAATTGAACATTTCTATAATGATTGGAAATATATGACGAAAATAGTAAACTTAAATAAATAAAATAGATATCTTACAATCCTCTCAACTACGAGTCTCGATTCTTCCAAAAGATATTGTCCTTTTTTGCCCTTCCGAGCTCTTTTCCATTTCTCATGTCTAGATGGAGGGGATGGAGGGGCCACCTCTCCAGAGCTTGAAGACTCAGCTCTTAGTTGTTGAAATTTTTCTGCCATCATTTGTTCTTCCAATAATGCATACCCTCCCCGAGATAAACTATGAGGGTATACATTTTTAGATTGGATCTCTTGATGAGCTTTCCTTGTTTGCTGTAAATTAAGAATAAGTAATCATTAACAAAACAATAATAAGATTATTTATATAAGAAAGCTTATAAAAGTTTACATTGCCCTTACCAAAAATGATTCTTTTCTTCTACTTTAAAAAAATTGTCTCCATGTGTCTTCATCTATAAAAGGATATATACGACAAGGATTCTCACGACTCCTATGAACATAAATGAAATCAGATTAGAGGGTTGATTTGAAATCCCTCCATCTCCTAGCATCCAACGATAAGCATTTCTTCCTGACTCCTCCAGTGTCAGGAATATCAAATGTCATCTGATAAAAAAGAGGTTAAAAATATTATATATACTATAAACATTTAAAGACCAGTCAAACAATAGCAAAAGATCTTACCAAAATGGTCTCCCATAGCTGAGAAATTATCGCCTTATCCACAGTTCTCCAATCATCATAGAGAATGCTTACTTTGCTCTTAGCCTGAGTTGCTACAAAACCCTTAAAATATTTAGCATTTGGACCTCTAGGAAGATCATCATCATCAAACTCCACGACTATCCTCTCCTCCTTCGTACGGGCAAGTGATAATTTTGGGAACCGTGTGCACCCACGCTTACCAACCTTTGAACTCTTTTTCGTAATAGGAGCATGTGAATGTTCCTCCCCAGATGTATGACCAATATGCTCATATCCAGAATCATGTGGCTGATCAACTGATTGATCTGTCATTTTCCTTCAAATCAAAAAAACAAACATTAGTTCACAAATATACAAATTCAAATATTGTAATACTACTTAATCAGAAAATAGAAAAGTGTACTAAATTACATAATAGTAAACATTGGTAATATGGTAAGCATGTTAAACAATGATAAACATGGTAAACACAGTCTGTTGTACCCCTCTCTCTTGGATTTTAATGATCACAATCACTCTTATTATGTTCTAACTTGTTTTCAAGTGTTTTTGTTGATAGGCAAAAGGTTGCCAAGGAGTTGGCCCAAGAAAGCTGAAAAGTGGACTCACTGAGTCCACCGGTCAGCCGGTGTGAGATCACCGGCCAACTGGAGGACCCAGGCAGTAGACTTGCCCACTGCCTGGTGTCACCGGCCGGCCGCTGGCTCACCACCGGCCGGCCGCTGGCTCATCACCGGCCGGCCGGTGGACCAGACAGAGCTTTGCTGTCTGGACCACCGGCCAACCGGTAATCCACCAACGGCCCGCCGGTGCGCCCAGGACTTCTCCTCTTTACGGTTTTTATTGTTTTATCATTTTGGTTTGATACATGTTTTAATAAGTAAAAAATTTACAATATCTAACATTATATGAAAAAACTAAATGTAAACAAGAAATAAACATGTGTTACCTGTAATTTTAGGAATGTACAGTTGGATTGTTTTCCCAAATTCCTTCGTCGTGATCGTTCCTTATGGCACAAACCATGTCTTCAACATACTCATCATTATGTTCTGTTAATCCTTCCATGGAAGTAGGTATCTCACATAAATCAGCATCTTCATCAAATTCATCCTCACCAACATATTGTTTTTCCCTTGTAAAACAACATCCCACTGCATATCTGATTGATCTACTACATAGAAAATTTGTTTGGCATGTGTTGCCATTATAAAAGAATCAATTGTGTCTTCCAATCTATTCCGATTAACAAGTGTCATTCCAAATTCATCGTGTCTGACACTGTTGTTACCGATAAACCATTTACAGTTAAAAACAGGAACTTTAATTTTAATGTAATTAGCCTCCCATATGTCTTCAATCGCTCCATAATATGCACTTGATGCCGAAATTGGGTTTCTGTCCTTAGCACTCGAAAAATGCATTGCTTCTGCAAACACCAATACACCACTATTCTGAACTGCACTTCTGTTGTCCTGAGCTTTCGTATGAAATGTATAGCCATTAATGTCATAAGCTGACCATGTTATCACATTTAAAGATGGACCACCCACTATCCATTTTAATGTCTCTGATACATCTGATCTACCAAGAAAGGTCTTTTTAAACCATGGAAAAAAAGATTTGTTGTGGTCATTCAAAATCCACATTTCTTTCTTCTTTGGATGACATTGTTTCAACTCATTAATATGCAATGTGATATACGGTTGAACATCAGCTATGTTATTCAAGATGTATGATTCTAACTTCTTCAACTGTTCAGCTGACAGTGATATGACTTTCAAGCCACGAATCCCCTTTCCCTCATTATTAACACGTTCATGGCGAGATGGAGGCAAACCTATGTGTTGCGCCGTAGCCAAGTAGCTCATACAAAACTCTGCTACCTCCTCAGAAATATACTTTTCAATAATGGAGGCTTCAGGCCGATATGGATTTTTAACATATCCCTTTAATATTTTCATATACCTTTCAAAAGGATACATCCGACGAAGATATACAGGTCCACAAAGATTTATTTCTTGAACCAGATGAATCATTAAATGCACCATCATAACAAAAAAAGTTGGAGGAAAATACATTTCCAAATGACAAAGTATAAAAATTGCATCCTTTTCCAAAATGTTCAAAGCATTCACATCAATCGCCTTGTTACAAATTGAATTGAAAAAATAACACAACCTCATTATAGTCTTTCTGACACGGATGGGCAATATTCCACGCAGTGCAACTGGTAGAATTTGTTGCATCATGACGTGAAAATCATGTGATTTCATACCTATCAACTTCAAGTCTTTCAATGAGACAAAATTTTTTACATTTGAAGAATAACCTTGAGGCACTTTGATATCATGAAGACACTGACAGAAGCTACTTTTCTCCCTCTTCGATAATGTATGACAAGCCGGGGGAAGAAATGTTCGTCTTCATTTAGGAGTGGGAGCTAACTCCAAACGTATTCCCATTGATATTAGGTCTAACCTTGCATTCAACCCATCTTTTGTCTTTCCTTTAATATCTAGAAATGTTCCAATCAAAGAATCACAGATATTCTTCTCCACGTGCGTGACATCAATATTATGTTTGACTTCATGATACCTCCAATATGGTAGCTCAAAAAATATTGACCTTTTCTTCCAAATAAGTCTATCATTACCAGATTTATGTGTCTTTCCCAATGTCACATCAAGGTTTTTCACCCTCTCAAAATACAAATCTGGGGATAAAGCTTTTGGAGCAGTATCAAATTCTTGTGAGCCATTGAATGCCTTTTTTAGTCTTCTATAAGGGTGATCCATAGGCAAAAACTTTCGATGACCCATGTACACTGTTTTCCTCCCATGATGCAATTGACAATATGACGTCTGTTGTTCGCAAATTGGACATGCTTTATTCCCTTTAACACTGTATCTAGAAAAATTTCCATATGCTGGGAAGTCATTTATAGTGAATAGAAGCACTGCATGCAGTTGAAAATATTCCATTTTATAAGAATCATACACCCTAATACCATCAGCCCATAACAGTTTCAAATCATCAATCGGCGGTGACAAGTATACATCAATATCATTGCCGGGTTGCTTTGGACCAGAGATCATGATACTCAACATGACATATTTGCGCTTCATACAAACTTCAGGAGAGAGGTTTTAAATTACCAATAAAACGGGCCATGAACTATGTGTGGTTCTGAGGGTTCGGTATGAATTCATTCCATCTGTGCACAAGCCTAGTCTCAGATTTCTAATTTCATTTCCAAATGTAGGGTACTGGGCATCAATTTTCTTCCATTGTGGACAATCAGCTGGATGACGTATTTTTCCATCACAACCCGCTCATCAGCATGCCATCTTAACCCTTTTTCATCATGTGAATTAGCAAATAAACGTTTGAAACGAGGAATTATAGAAAGATACCAAAATACCTTTGAAGGGATCTTTGTAATCTCTACATCAGCTTGTGGTTTTTCTTTCACCTTATACCGTGATGTCTCACATTTAGGACACTCTTTCAGAAATTCATATTCCTTCCCATATATAATGCAGTCATTCAGACAGGCATGTATTTTCCTGTATCCCAATCCCATCGGGCATAATATTTTTTTGGCCTTATAATGTGAATCTGGAAGATCATTATCTTTTGGAAGAATGTCTTTCATCAATTGTAGCAGCTTTGTAAAACTTCTGTCACTCCATCCATGTTTTGCCTTTAGGTTAATCAATCTTAACACCGCCGACAAAACCGTAAAATCTGTACAACCAGGATATAATGGTTTTTCGGCATCACCATATAGACTCGAAACTGTCGGTTCTATCTCAATTTGTTCTGCTACAATATCGCGAATCATTTATTCAATTCCATCGAAGTTACCATCTTGCGATTCATTATCATCAGTGACATTCTGTCCAGTTTCTCCATGCCAAATCCAAGGGTTGTAACTCGGATTGAAACCATGACAAATCAGATGATCTTTTATCTCTCTACTTTTAAACTTCTTCATATTCAGACATTTCAGGCATGGACAGAAAAAAATGTCACTACTTGGAACATTTCGTTTAGCAAATTCCAAAAAGGCATCAACACCTTCCTCATATTCATTGCTCATTCGATGTGCCGTAATCCAACTTCGACTCATTATTACCTATAACAAATAGCAAAAATATATATATTTTTTAGATAAGACAAATATATGTTTATATGAAAAAAAATCATAATTTGAATGTAAACAGTTTTGAAATATAAAACAAATCGATGTGTATTTAAAAAAAAATACTTGAATATTATTTTTTAAACAAAATATAGTAAGATATAACACCCCCCCTGGACACCCCCCGACCCCTCTGGACAGCCCCCCGCCCCTCCTGGACACCACCCCCCCACCCCCTACCCCCTTGGACACCCCCTGGACATCCCCCAACCCTCTGGACAGCCCCCCCCCCACCCACCCGGACAACCCCAAATACCCTCTGGAGAGGCCGCCACCCACTTAGAAAGCCCCCCACACCCATCCAACCCCTTGGACACCCCACCGACCCCTCTGGACAGGCCGCCACCCCCCTTGGACAGCCCCCACACCCACCCATCCCCTTGGACACCACCCTGGACACCCCCCGACCCCTCTGGACAGCCCCCGACCCCTCTAGAAAGCACCCCCACCCCTCCTGGACACAACCCCCCACCCCCGACCTGCTTGGACACCCCCAACCCTCTAGACAGCCCCCCCACCCCTCCTAAACACCACCCCCACCCCCTACCCCCTTGGACACCCCCCTGGACACCCCCCAACACCCCCCAACACCCACCCACACCCTTGGACAACCCCCCACACCCACCCACCCCCTTGTAAACCCCCCTGGACACCCCCCGACCCCTCTGGACAGCCCCCCCACCCCTCATGGACACCACCCCCCACACCCTACCCCCTTGGACACCACCCTGGACACCCCCAACCCTCTTGATAGCCCTCCCACCCCCCTGGAATCACTGAAAATTTACCATAACAAGAAGTTGGGCCATTCAAAGAATGTTTTTATGTGTGGAGGAAGAACTGAGTTTCAATAGATAGAGAAGGAACTCGACATTAGGTTGTCTATTCCAGGTGTGGATTTGAAGGAGTTAATGTTTGTTCAGTGACCCAAGAGATTGAATCAAAAATTCAGATGTTGTGCCATTTTCTCATGATGAGGATGAATAATTGGTGGGGTTTGACTTTTAAATCGAGAGCTTAGCAGACCATCATATTTTCTATAGATCAGTAAAGGATGTTTGCATCGAACATAAGGCTTAAGGGATGCTTTCAGATCCAAATATGTATGTTGATGGATGCAATGGATCTAGTAGAGGTTCTAGAAAGAATGGTGGTTTTATTTGTTTAGGATAAGTAGTGAAGAAAAAACTAGTTAATTTTTTACTTGCTGAAAAGAGGGTATCTAAAATTTTTAACATGCCGAGGGGAAATCTGGCGAGTCCTCCTCATGAAACTTTGTTTGCAGGGGGTGAAAATGGTGATGTGATCCCAAATCCATGCACCTATTCCATGGTTGTGTGTGAATAAAGTAGTAACAACTATAAAAGGGCAACCCATCCAAATGGACATGCCCCAACCCTCTCGGGGATTTATAGAAAATGATGAAAAATTAGTGAAATCATAAAATTAGTCAATATTGCAAGTCGAACTAATAGACATAGGGATGATAAATAAGATTATGGTGCCAAAACAAGTTAAAAGGGTTCGCAATCGAAGAATCTTAGCTAGTTTCAACAAAAAAATCACAACACATATATATATACTATCCGCGAAAAAAAACGAACGAGTGGGAGGATTACCTGAGTGCTGCGAGTTTAGATGATAGATCCGAGGAGATTAAATATGAGAAACAATGATCACAAAACGATTCTAAACCAACGAAATGGACGAGCCGATTCGGGTTTACGCGTGAGAGAGACGAGTCGTGACTGTCGAAGGTAAACTCGTGAATGACAATCCACGGGTCTGGGTAAATTTTTAAATGAGTTATCACGTCGGTTATTCAATAACCGAGGTAAAAACCTTTCTCCGATTCTTTTTTTACGTCAGTTATTTTATAACCGACGTTATAAAGGGCTCAAAATCCATGTTTTTTACGTCAGTTATTCCATAACCGACGTCAAAAAAATCTGCGGATTCTTTTTTTACGTCGGTTATTTTATAACCGACTTAAAAAGGCCTTCAAAAACCGCGTTTTTTACGTCGGTTATTGAATAACCGACGTAATAACTCGTACATATGTCGATTTCTTACGTTGGTTAATGTATAACCGACGTCAAAAACGAATCCGCGCGATTAATAACGTCGGTTATTTTTATAACCGACGTTAAAGGTGTACTAAACACAGGTTTTTATATCGGTTATTAAATAACCGATGTAAAAAAACTCGTTTTACGTATTATGACATCGGTTTTATATAACCGACGTAAAAAATGGTGACGTAAAAAACGTTTTCTGCACTAGTGAGAGGGATATGGGACCCGAGTTAGGTTTTGGGGAACTCATTTTTGGTAGATTTTGTAGTAAACTAGCAATGATTAATGGGCTAGTTCTTCAAATTGGGCTAATGTTCATGGCCATGAAGCCCATCCTTAATAGTCTTAAATTATAATTAAATCCATCAATTGGTTTAGGGTATATTGACCATGAATTTTCCATTAATCAATCTCTGAGAAATATTAAAGCATATCTTGTTTGGATTTTCATTCAGGGGGAACCATTTCATAGGTGAATATTTATTGAGACGTTTTTCCAAACACATAGTATAAAACTATGAAAATGCATGATACTATAGCATTGGATAGAATATAGTCCTCAATCTATCATGATCGGTAAATGGAACATATGTAGTTCAAATGATAATCGTTCACACTCTTATGGAAATTTTTATCTGTAATATGCCATCATCGATCAATATTTTTCAAACAAGTATATATAGTATTGAATGATCCTTATAAATTATTCGGTGAATGACTTCCTTCTTCCATCATGTTTTTGAAGATAATTTTTTTGGGGTTTATAAACCACTTGTCTCAAGCTACTCTTCTTAAAAAAGATGTGGTTATCACAAAATTTTGTCCTATGTTACTTCATGTTCATAAAATGATGTTGGTTTGGGTTCCCTACATCACTGAGGGTTATTATATTGTTCATTAGAGAAGAAAAAAATTAGGTGTGTTATAATTGAATAGGGGATCAATTGTTTTTTTTTGAAAAACATTGAATTGTGAGATAGGTCCTGACCAAATGAGTTATTATTGTATAATGGCTCGACATAATTAATTATTCATGGTACAATAGATCAAGGATTTTCACCACTATAGGATAGTGAAGTAGGATTCATAGTTAGTGAGTGATTCTTATGGTATGTTCACCCATGACCACTTGAGAGAATTCATTTAGTAACTCATTTTTTATATTTTGTTATCTTGTGTGAGGTACAATAATTGGGGTGACTAGGAATTTTGAGGTAGGTAAATATATACAATTGAGGTAACTAGATATAACTCCTATTTTTGGTAATTGTAGACAGTCATAGAGGTATAGTAGGCTGAGTGACTATTATATTGTTTCCAGGTTGAGAGTTTCCATTTCATTTGTTCTTTTTCATTTTATGACAATAAGATGTGTTTGGTCCTAGTGTATAGATTGGTTATCAATTCCTTGTGTGGTCAGTTGATGGATGGAGAGACCAAATCATCATGTGGTCATTTGATAGAGGGGGATTGTGGTAGAGTGTTGATTTTCATTATGGTCAATACAATGGATTAATGTATTCATTTGATCTACATAATAGGAATATGGTTATGTGATTAGTTGAGTGATTGTGTTATATGAATGTTGTCGTATTTTTCTATATACACACAATTTTAATTTTTCTCATATGGTCAGTGAAGTGACTATGTTTCATTCTTTCATTAGCATGAGATATCATGAGGCTTGTGGTAAGTTATACCTTTTGAATTTTTTATCCTCATATATGAAATAGTGGAAAAATATCAACTATGTATTTTCATTGAATTAAACATTAAATTGAACAAACATTTAAAAATAAAAAATGTATAACTTTATAAATACTAAATCTATGATTCAAATAATTAATATATTTCTTCAAATTATTGGATAAATATTAAACTATTTATCTTAATCGAATTTTCAACATTATTCTATATATGATTTATGAATTTTGAAAATAGATTTACTTGACATTGAAACATTTAAATTCTAAATTCAAGGTTTGACTTAAAAATAATTCCACTGCTGAATATATCATGTAGAAATAAGTGAATCTGCATCCATATGATCTAAATATATCATGTAAAATCAACATCTATTAGGTAGCCAACAAATTCTCATCCCATCAGTTTCAGTGACCATTGGGGAAAAGGTGGTTTAGGGTGTCAGCCGCTCGAATAAATATGGGATGACCAATGTGGTATATCTGAATTGACTATAAGCATCGCCATCACTCTCTTCCCCATCATTATTCCTTGATTATTTTTTTCATTTTCAAAAGATAACATCAGATGCTTATGAAATTCAGAGGAAAGTTATGGAGGGTAGTTTAGAGTTGTGACGTAGCCGAGGTAATGGACGAATACTAGATGGAACCAAAGATTGAAACATTATTTTATTTACACTATAGGGACCATTTTATTGGAATTAATGCATCTATTCTCCCTATGACTAATATAAATATATGGAAACATTATTTTATTCCATAAGGTATGAATATATGCTTTTTCAAATAATATTATGAATATTTTATTTTTTTGATTCCAGTGCATAGTGAGTCGCATCTGTAGATGATATTTTTTTACAATTTATATTTTTATAATTTTTTAACTAATCAATTAATGTAGGATTAAAATTGGATTATAAAATAGAAGGCCTATAATGTTTGCTCAATGATTTTTATGTTATATATTTATTATTCTTATATTATTTAGGATGAGTTCCATGTAAGATTATAGGATGGATTTTGGATTACATTTGTTGTACTTTACACCACATTGAATCATTTATCACTTATTAATAGATGATTAAAAAATAATGTATCACTTTGTTTATTAAGAAAACACATACAATTAAATTTTCATAGAAAACCATGAAGTATCAGAAACACACTTTTTATGTACGTGTTTAGAGACACATGATGAAGAGTACTTATTTCACTAACTATTTATGATAATATGTTTGAGGAATCATTTGATTATTGTAATATTTTTAAAAAACAATTATAAATGGATTGGGGAATTCAAGAATCAGACAGTGACATGTAAAGTACAACATTATAATAGAATTCTAAAAAAAATCTTCTGAATTATATGGATTGGGGAGTTCAAGGAACCACTAAATATATGTTGGATGAGGTGGCTAAAAGGTATAAAAGTATTGCTACTTATATTCTAAATGTATCAAAAGGATTTTTTAGAAATGTAATAGTTTATTGGTGGTGGAATCAGAATGTCCAAATAAAAGTTAATGATGAACAAATTTGCATTAAAGTTTTACACTTTATGGTAATAAAGGCACTTGCGCTCAATATCTGTTTTCTTGTAAATTGTAATGAAAATTTTTAATGGGGCTAAAAATGTTTATATACCATGGAATTTGTTTCTTGTACTCAATTTCATATGAATATATGAATATTTAGTTGAATTAGTGGAATGTTTTGTTGAAACATATGTATTTGACACTATTGGTCTAGGATTGGTGATGGGTATAACATGGTTAGGGGCCTTGGGTTATTTAACTACTCAAGGAACATAAAAATAAATTTTATTATGAAGGAAGAAACATAACAATGCATAGATTAATGTAGAAAAAATAATAATTAAGCCTGTTACATGAATATTTTTGAAGAAAGGATATGTAGTTACTGGGGATGCAATGAGAAATGATAGATAAATAAGTCGATAACGATTTGGGGATATATACGATACATCAGGAGAAATTGCATGAGGTGATGTACTAGAACAATAATGTGTTGAAAAAACCTAGGATTTTACCACCATTGTTTGATACATATGTTTTATTCAAGCCTATTGAAGTAGTGTAACCAGTAAATATCAAGACCTAAAAAATCGGTGCAAGTGACATATATCAAACTCATACCACACTTGTATGAAAACTGTTTATCCCATCTTAGAACTCTATTAGGGTATAATAAAGAAATCCTAGTTATGATAAGGTGACAATAAGGTTTATTTTTAGTTTCATAAATTTTTATTTGGTCTTAAAAGAATTTAGAAATAATATTGATGTTAAGATCCATAAAAACATTTTTTTAAGATGATTAATTTTTCATTACCTAATCCAAAGAGACTATCAACATTAAATTAGAGATATAGGGAGATATTATAATCTAATTTTTTTTATTCATAATAATATGAAAGAATCCAAGTATAGTAATTTTAGAATATTATTCTCTAGTAATGTTATGAATATAAGATAATATGATTATGTTATTTCAAGTGTTGATCGATTATGATATTTAGTCTCACATCAACAATGTGATAGAGATATCAATGTTGAAATCACTCACATGATGAAAAAAATAGATAAAATGGAAAAATGATATTGGGATGCTTATGGTAGTTAGTATTGGCCTTTGACAAGGCATCCTTAACAATAGATAAGGGTAACGTATATAAATATTTTAATATGGCATGTGGATATACCATATTGGATAAGGGTAGAAATTAATTTTTTAGAGAGAAAAATAGAGTGAATTCAATTTATGATATGATGACTAAGACTAGATTATGAATTTTTTAACATGTAAAAATAATATCTAGAGATTCGCTAGTTAATTGGGTAAACATAATGGCCAATTCACTTATTAAAATATGTAGATGTAGACCTAAAGGCCATAAAAAATTTATTTAAAATGATCTTGTTCTAAATGGTTTCAATAAAAATATGGTTTTCAATATACCTATTTCGTTATGTTTGATCCATATAGCCAACAAAAACTAATTGGGGTTACAGATGTTTTGGAAAAAAATATTAAAAATCAGTTTTTAGAAAAATTATTTTTCAATAGGACATCTGAAAACAGTTCTATAAATATCAAAATGTAAAAATCCACAAAAAGAAAAACATTGATATTATTTTATAGGAATTAGTGAACATATATGTAGATGTTCATATCCTATATGGTTTGTGGAGCCATTTTTATGTTATAATTTATATCAAAGGTAGTATTTTTATAATATATCTTTTTAATAGGATTCCATGTTTACGAGTGATTTGTATGGTGTAGATGTAAACAACATAAATTATTTTTTGACTATAAATTTTTGTTGGCGTAATTTTTTTTCTTTTAGATATTCCATTTAATAGATAATTTATGTTTCTCTACATTTTAATTTTTATAAATATTTACAATTTCCTGTTAAATTTTTTGGATTGTTTTTATAATTGCGATTATATTTTATCAATGAAGTGGGATCAACTACTATTACACACGATTCATCTTCTACATTCATTCCATTTTTCTGTAAGACTATAAGACATGAATTCGTATATGTTCTGATTCTCAAAATTTATTAGTTTATAAATTTTATTGAGAATAAATAAATTCAAATCCTGATAAAAATACTCAGAATTTCTATGATTTTCTGTACTAAATGGATTGAATCATATGCAACACAATGTCACCAGTTCTTTGTTATCTGAAATAGTAATTTCATTGAATGATATTTGTAACAATACTCATCTAAAAATTGATAATGTTTATTTTATCGATCATGGATCAAATATTCTAATATTTTTTGGATCAATCTTAATATGATGATATTCTATGGGGTTTTACATATAGTGATTTCTGAAAAATTAATGGGCTAAATTTAAATCATTATTGCTTAAAAATATTGAATCTAACACATATATTATATATATTGACTATTATTACATATATTTATTTCTAAAAATTTAAGGGGTTATGGTTTCTCTATTATTGTATAAATAATATTGAATCTGACCTAATAATCTAACATGAATTAGACTTTGATATTTTTGGGAAGCAATTAGAATTCATAGGAAACATTTTTTCAGATGAAATTCATGTATATAACATTATAAAAAAACGTTGATACAAAATTTATATCTATTTGTTGATTTGTGTCTAAATTTGTACGAAGAAATACTTATTCTATGTTTATAGATTCAAGTTTGAAAATATTGTATACAGGAAAATATAAATTATATCAATAGAACTTATGATTATCTAATTGAAATTGGTCATTCCTAAGGGGATTTGGATTGTAACTAATCAACATGGGTCAACCAACCATTCGCCTAAGCCGACCCATAACAAGGAGTAAGGTAATAATGATAATAGAAACAAGTCATGAATATAAACATAACAAGATAATAAATTATTATAAAATGTGGATACAAAGAAGATGCAACCAGATCCATACAAAACAAGACAAATAGGATAAACTATAAAGAATGAATCTGATAAGACCACAAGTCTCCGTGTGCCCAACCACCAGCTCCAAACCATCCCACTATGAAGGTAGTGAAAAAAAAACTAACATGCTCCAAGATTCCCTTACCTTTGACTATATCCGACAATACAACATTTACAATAGACCAAATTCAGAAATAGCACTTGAGAACAAATTCCCTCAAAATAAAAATATAAATTATACATAAGTTCTCATACCATGAATTCAATTTGACTATCTTTCAAAACAAAACACTTTAAAAAAAATTAATAAATCCAAAATCCATTAGTAAATCATTTTTATTTCTATTCAATTAGTTTTCATAAAATCCTTTCATATTTCAAATTATTTAAATATGATAGGTATAAGTGATAAAATAGGATTTTCAATCCATACGTAAATAGGAAAGCTGGTAAAACATATCCATTAAATAACATATCCTGAAAATCGATGTGATTTAACTCATTCAATAACCCGTGAGCAATACACTGTTATAAAAACCCATCATGTGATTAATAAATAATAAATAAAAAAGATCATCGTAATGGGATACAACCCATGGGAATACATACTATACAATAATGATCCTAAAAAATAATATTCTAGATCTAAAAAATGTCATGTTCTGCCATAGTCCATTGTTATTTAAAAATTTACCACCTAGTGGTTTCACACTCAATAATCCACCCATGTTTATTTCCTGACGCATCTTAGGTTCATAATGTTCCATGTTTTTCAATATCCATTTTGAAAACATGATTATACTTTTATAAAAAAAAATTAAATCTACGTTAATCCTATTTTAGTTTTTGAAAACTAATTTATTTTTAAAAATTCCCCCATGCACATAGTCAAAAAGTTAGTGTGAGAAACCATTTTTAAGGAAAACCCATATAAAAACTATTTTCCAACCCAAAAATCCTTTGAAACCAAAAATAAAATCAATGAAATGTACAACCAAATAAAATTAATCATGAATGTTAATAAATTAACCAAATTAACCCATTTTATAAAAATACATACATCAATAAATAATAAACATAGCTACGTTCAACAACGGTGATTGGAAACATAGAGATAAGACATCGAAAGATGAGGCACGACTGGAAACTCAAAAGGTTTAATAGAAAACAGTAGCCAATCATGAATTTGAATCATAAATGCGGCCCACATCAATACCAAAACCAATGATAATGAAGAATGGAAGGAGGGCTTCCCTGGAGAGATGAAACTAAATAAGAATTATGACCAATAACTGAACGAATGATCCAAAAGGGTCATAGATATCCCGAACCACGTAGGGAGTCCTTCGGGTCACGGGAGAGTAGATTTATGGAATGGGGATGTAGTTATGTTCCTAACATGAATATTTGGGAAGAAAGGGGATGTAGTTACTAAGGATGAAATCAAAAATGATAGAGAAGTAGGTCAGGAATGAATTGATGCTATGTATATTCCATGATGAGAAATTGAAGGAGGATTTTTACTAGAACAAGAAAGTTTTCACAACACCTAGGAGTTTACCACCAATGTGCGATACATATAATGACATCAAGAATAATGATGTATTGGAACCTGTAAATATTAGGCCATAAAAAAGTGGATCAATTATCGTATATCAAACTCATTCAACCGTTGTTTGAAAAGAGTTTAACTTGAGTTATAACACTAGTTGGTTATAATACAGAGTTCCATATTTTATAAGGTGAATTTAAGGTTTCTATTTAAGATCATACTTTTGTTCATTGGTATTAAATGATATTAAAATGAATATTTAAGGAATAATACCTAAATAATTATTTTTGAATATGATAATGTTTTCAATACATAATCCAAAGAGGATATAAATTTTAAATTAGAGATTTAGATATAAATTAAAATATAAATGTTTTTGTCAACATAGAAATAAGATATAATGTATGTTGATACATTTTAGAAAATGATTCTCTAGTAATATTATGGATATGAGATAATGAGATTATGTTATTTCAAATGTTGATTGATATTGATATTTCGTATCATTTATATAATTTGATGGATATAAAAATGTTGATATCTCTCATAGGATTAAATCCAAATGTATTAAATGGTAAAATTCTTTTGGGATGAATTCGGTAGTTAGTATGGGCCTCGGACAAGACATAGTGAACAAAAAAATAAGGGTAACATATATGAAAATGTTAATATGAAATGTGGATATACATTGTTGTATAATGTCAGAAATGAATGTATTAGAGGGAAAATTAGAGTTGATTCAATTTATCAGATGATTATTAAGACTATATTAATATTGTTTGAACACATAAAAAGAAGACTGAGAGATAAACGAGTTAATATTGAAATCATAATATCCAATTCTATCACATCAATGAACTTCTTTTTATGTATCTTCCTCTTAAATTATTTTTATTTTTCCCCCTATTGTTTCCCCTAATTCCCCATTTAAATTATACAGAAATGATTTTTTTTGGGTGTACTAAACTGAGCGCCTAGTTTGTGTTCACGGTTTAATAAAATGTGGAGACTGACCATGCATAGTGTCAAAAATGTTATTTTTTAGTGTTTTCCATTGTTTATCTTACATGATTAAACCTAATGCACCCATTTCATCCCCCAATTAGTGCATCTTAACCTTTTATGTCTTCCAAGCTCCCTCATTCTCATTTGGAATCGATTTTAATGGGGGTTTATTGTTGGTGGAACTTCACGACATCTCATATAAGTTATTTCCCTTCTTGGTTTCTTCCATTTACTTAGGTTTTATTCTTTCCCCCTTGATGTTACAAAGGTGTAAAAGCTAGGGATTCATCCCAGGGGTGTGATTTTCATTTATTGGTCCAATATTGTGGATTATGGTTCATTTTAATTCCCTTATGGTGCGTTAGTGGTTTGATTGATGTTTCACATAACGGTTTGTGGTTTTTGACATTTATGGTAGGTGATTTCATGTGTATGAATTCATTATGAGTAATATTTTTTTGATTCAATTTTTTTATCATTTTTATTATCGATAATTTGTTGTTTTAACACCATATTTGATAGAATTTATTAATCATTTGGTTTTAACGATTGCTATTTTCTTAAAATTGGGTATTTTTCTAGTGTAACTCGTGTGATACTATTTATGGTCATTTTATAACATGTTCATGTGTTTTATTAAATGTTTCTAGGTCTATGAATTCAGTATTGGTGGAGGTATTGGTGTAATTTTGTAATTAGAATTGTGTTCTGAATGGTTTTTATGTGAAAACCTTTATTTTACTTCATGAAAGAGTTTTATAAAATTCTAAAATGGTTTATTGAATTATTCAAGGGGTGAAAAGTGTGTTTGGGTGCATTTTGGAGTGATTATGGTCCTGAAATGGTTTTTTTGTTAAAATATTATTTATAACATGAGAAACCTATTTGAGCACAAATAGGGAAACCTGTGTATCTTGGTGGGTGGACTAGAACTAGTATTATAGTGATCCAGTAGTGGTTTTATCCATGTTTCACTTAAAATTTTTGATGATGACAACGCTAACAAAACAATGATGATGACTATGGACTAATAGGTAATTGGGGTTTCCCCTCCATGTGGCTCTTGGATGTGAATGTATTGGTTGTGGTTAATTCACACTAAGATACGATGTTCCAAGATACCCACAACTATCTAGTTCAAAAGGGTGTTCTTGTGACTTGTTCTCATTGGATATTTTGTACATACCAACAGAATATGGTGTGTTTGGATGGAAAATGAAGTAGCATTTTTTTATTTAAATATCCCCTTCTATCAATATATACCTATTGAAAACATTTTTTATTTCAAGTTGCACCACTTTGAAATTATTACTAAATTTTTATTTATAAAACAGGAAATATTTTTGTCATAAAATGATTATCACATGGAATAAAATTAGGTGGCATCCTATTAGGTTATAGATAAAACAATACTAACAACATTCGGTGCCAATAGACATGGTTATGTTTGACAGATGTAATGTAATGTTCTTTTGTGATGGTGGTTTGGTTTAGTAGCATCAATTCTCATTGCGGAGTTGTGGAGATGGCTTGGGGGGGATGACCCCTTGTAGTGTGCCTATTTTTGAGTTGGACATGATGTTCCCTTTTTGTTGTAGTCCTTTTGGTTATGGTTTAAAAAAATCCATAATGAATTTTATTTAATGACAAGTTTGTATTACATTTTCATATTTGGTTTATTTATTATTATTGGTTGTTTAATTATTATAAACTCATGTAAGTCATTCCCAAACAAGTTATTTATGATATGTAGGAACTTGTGCCATCCCGGGGGGATCGGGAATGCCCTTCAAGCCTTTCCATGGACTAGGTCAGGTTATGAATTTGATGGTGATCATATCTGGTTTATGAAAAAATGGAATCAGAGCAAGGTTAACTATTTGGGTCATATTATTATTTTGGGGTGAGTCTTGTTAGACCGGATATAGGACTATCATGGCTTAGTGTTCTATATGGGATTAGGGGGTCTATACCACACCATTTATGATATACATAGATTCTATAAGGGGTTTTAGGAATTTTTTTGTTTGACTTATCTTCCTGGTGGTACATGTGGGATGAAAACTGCATGTGGACATTGGGTGGGAGTGAAGTTGTTGTTTATTTCATTATTTTGATATTTTTGATTTATTTGTATTCAATTTTATTTCATAATTTGTTTATAATGTCTATATTCATTATTTTCCTTGTTACTGTTGCTTTTTGTTGCAACATGACTCCCATGAATGCTTCCATGCACCCATGGTAGGAATCCAGAGATAATTATCGACCACTGCTTGATCAAATATTAGTGGAATCTCTTGTATGGTATTTACATGCTCTATTATTGAGATTAACTCCTACTCCTGCTCCAACCAGAGAAGATGAGTAAGGTCATTGGAAGGAAACAATCCCAAGAGTTCCTTAAGAACATTCCACCAACTTTCCAATTAAGCATGGTACCCCAAGAAGCATATGATTGGAGTGATTAGATCGAGAGTATGTTTAGGTTCCATGAAACACGTAAAGAGTTTATGGTTACATGTGCCTCATTTCATCTATAGGTTCCAAGATGCAGGTGGTGGGAATTAGTGCTCCATGCAAGGAAGTATGAACATATTAGATGGAAGGATTTCGAAAACAATCATTAATAAAAAGTATTATCATAAGGTCTTGGCCTATTATAGAACCCGAGAGTTTATGGATCATTCCCAGGGGGACTGGTTAGTGATGGAATACTCCATCAAGATTGTTGAGCTATTGAGGTACACACCTGAGACTTTTTCTAATGAATCCTTGAATGCTCAGAAATATTAGAAAGTGATACGACTATAAATTTTCTCTCATTTATTTTTTTCATGTTGGGAACATATATTGAGGTTGATTATAGTTCATGAATGGCCGTCATTGATAAAAAAAAACATATTTGTTTTTATGGATTGTTGTCTTCTCTAGGAAGTAGTAGTTCATCTATGATGAAAAGGAAGTTAGAGGAGAAAGGGAAGAAGGGAGGGGGAATTTCTAGCCATCCTCCTAGTCATTCTTCATCTTGGAATTCTAATGCAAGGTATGTTGTGTGCCACTAGTGTGGGAGGCCAAGGAACACCTGACCATTATGCACTTATTCCCCGAGTTCTTGTTTTTAGTGTGGATCTATGGGGAACATGTAATGAATTTCTATTGTGGCATGTCCACTCTAGTGTGGGGTAGAATATGTAGTCACTAGGGGTTTTACTCCAATAAGATCCATCTAGGATGGTGGGATATTGGTTTAGTGGAAATGGAGGAAGGGCCAGTTCGACTTCTAGGATGATCCAGTTTATAGTAGAGCTACAACATGACGACCATTCTCTAGTGGAGTCTAGGCATCATCATGCTATAGAGTAGGAACCAACGAGGCCAGATGCATGCCCTTCAACTGTCCCAGGCAGCATTTTGATTACATCTTCTTTTGCTACCATTATTTTTGATACTGGTGCATATGTTTCATTTATCTCAGCTGGTTTGTGAACCTATTGTATTTTATAATCAAGTTGTTATCATATATAATGGATTTGGTGATGTTGTTGGGTAAGAGGAAATAGAAAGGTCTTAGGTTCCCATTGTGTGAAAATTCTATGTCATGTGTTGAGATGGAGCGGGACCTCATAGTCTTAGTTATGGACCTTTTCGATGTAACCATCGGCATGGATTGGATAATGCACATTCAAGTGTATATCGACTACTATAGGTGGTGGGGGACTTTAATGTAACATAATGGGAGTGTTTAGGTTTTTCTTGGGGTATGAGACCCTAAGTCGGGTCGTGCGGGACTTCATCTCAAAGATTTAGAAATTACTATCATGATGTTATCATCTCTTGTTCTAGAGGATGATAGAAATTATAATGAGGGTGGGTTACCTCATGTTGTGTATAAGTTCCCATGGGTATTTTCACACTATTTTTTAGGTTTCCCCCAGAACGGGATATGGAGTTCTCAATTTAATTGTTTCTGGGATCACAACCAATATCACTTCATTTTTATTGTAAGTACCAAACTAAATTTAGGGAATTAGTGAAATATTTGTACAATCTAGAATAAAATGGGTTTATTTTCCCATGTGTCTCTTCATGGGCTGCTCCAGTTCTTTTGGCGTAGAAGGTCGAAGTATCCCTCTAGCTGTGAATTGAATACCAAAAGCTGAATAAGGTAACCATAATGAAAAAATATTATTTGACCTAAATATATAACTTATTCGGACAAATAATTGGGGGAAATGTGGCTTTACAAGATAGACTTGTGATCGGGTTACCACCAATTTTATATGAGTGAGGAAGATATCCCGAAGACATATTTCCAATATTTGTACATGCACATTCATTAATTGGTCATGACTTTAGGATAGACCAACGCTCCTATGGTCTTTATGGAACTCATGAATAGGGTGTTCCACAAGTATCTTGACTCGTTGATTGTGGCATTCATAGACTACATTCTGGGTTAGTCTGGATCTAAAGAAGAGCATGAGACTCATTTGAGTATCATGATTGGAACTCTACGAGATCATCACATTTATGAATAGTTTTCAATGTCCACATTCTGTAATAGGGGAGTGATGTTTCTAGGGGATGTGATCACGGAGATTTTGGTTTCTATGGACCCCAAGAACATTTTTGAAGTTAGGTCATGGGAGTAGTCGAACAAGGTTTTAGATATCATGAGTTTCTGTGTCCTTATAGGATATTACATGAGGTTTGATTGGATTTTCTCTTGGCTTGATTGACCCAAGACTACGCTCACCTAGAAAGGGGTGATGTTTGAATGGGCCCCCAAATATCTGGAATCCGATGAGGAGTTGAATCAGTGGTTGAATATTTCCCATGTGTTGATATTTTCATTGTCTGGAAAGGGATGTGCATTTTATTACAATGATTCATGTATGGGTCTCAAGTGTGTGATTATGTAGGATGATCACATGATATAATATGTCTCATGAAAACTCCGACCACATGAAAATATGTACAAAAACAATGAAATGGAGTTAGTTATGATGATTCATGCTTTGAAGACATGGGGTCACTACCTCATTGGAAAGAAGTTTTTTGTCCACTCTGATGAAAAGATCTTAGCCTACATATTTCCATAAGAATGATTTTAATATGAGGAAGTGCCATTTTATTGAGTATCTGTAATGGTTCAACTTTGACATCTTATATTCCTTGGTAAAGGGTAATGTAGTAGCTGACGCCTCAAGAAGAAGACTTCTAGTGAATGATTTAAGGATGTCTAGTGATGAGTGGAATCTTATGGGACTATTTTCTCAGATTCCTATAGATTCCAAAGAGAATTGTGGAGATGCATTATTATAAAGGTTTCAGTTGAATCATTATCTTTTATAGTTGGTTTAGTGATAACCTACCTGTGATGAGCTTTGTTATTAGTAAAATTATTTTCATCATGATGGGGTGACATCTTCTAATTGGTTTTCGTGTCTTGAGAGAATCTTGTGATTCAAGGTCTGTTCAGTGGTGTAGTTATCTTTGAGTTAGGTTGTGATGTCTGATAGCCACCAATTTTAGTGGGCCATTCATCCTAGAATTATGAAAATGTACTATTTTTTTTATTATTGTTTTGGAGTCTAGGAATGATGCGGGACATAACAAATTTTCAATAACGTTTTTATACTTGTCAGAAGGTGAAATAGAGATCAAAAGCCCTCTGGTTTGCTTCAACCACAACCAATTCTACCTGGAAGTGTGAGGAGACACCCATGGATTTTATTTTTGGATTTCCTTGTACATCATAGGGTAATAATGTCATTTGGGTTTTGATTGTCATCTTACCAAATCATACCACTTCATTCTATTCAAAGACAAAGATATAGTAGATGAGTTGGGATTATTGTATATTTAGGAGGTAGTGAGGATTTATGATGTTATGTCAATAGTTTTCTCTGATAGAGACCGATTTATCAACTCTCGGTTTTTTTTGGACTTTATAATGCCTTTGGGTCAAAGATTATGATGATCACATTATACCACCGTTAAACATATGGTCAGACTGAGCGGGAAAATAAAATTCTGGAGGACATGCTTCATTGATGTGTTTTGGACATTGGAGGACCATGGGATAGTCATTTGGGATTGGTATAGTTTTATTTCAATAACAGTTACTAATCCTTGATTCTAATGAATCCTTTTGAGGTTCTGTACGGATGGACTTGTCAGTCTCCCTTGTGTTGTGCTGAGGTATGTGAGACCTCACTGTTGGGTCTGAGCCTAATACAAGAGACATATGAGAAGGTCATGTTGATCAGGCAGTAGTTATTGATAGCTCCGAGTCACAAATAATTTTATTCTGATTATATGAATCAATATCTATAATTTATTTGGGTGACCGAGTATATTTTAATGTGGCCCCTTAGATGGGTCATTATTTTTTGGGAAAATAGGGAAATATTACACTGAGGTATGTCATAACTTTTGAGATCACTGAGAAAATTTAAAAGGTGGTATAAATGTAAGAATTTAGATCTCAGTTGACATTTATTCATGATGTATTCTATGTGTCCTAATTGAAGAAGTACAGTCCAGACACATCTCACGTGTGTAATTGGGAAGAGTTAGAGATAGTGCTTGAATTATCAATGTTTGAGAAGCCAGTGTGAATAGTGGATTCCCATGTGATGGTGCAGTAGGGGAATCCTATTCCACTATTTCAGGTACTTTGGAATCATGGTAATGATTAGAATAATATATGGGAGGGGAATTCATGGGTTTAGAAAGATTACCCATTCATGTTTTTCGATCAAGCATTAGGTTGACATTCCAAGGCAGAATGTTTTTCATGGTGGGGAGAATTGACCCATCCATTTCCTTATTTTCTGATAATCTCCTATTATATTATTTTTCAATATTTCCATGATGGTCTCCCATAATCCACAATCTAAATTTGAGAAAAATGTGATGTCTTTTTGTGGACAGAATTGGGAACACGGTTTATGAGCACGTTTTATGAAACTGTGCAGACAAACCGTGCATAATGTCAAACATATTATTTTTTTTCCAATTTTTCCCTTCTAGGATTAATCCAAATGTTCCCTTTTCTTCACAAATTCTTGATTATCATCCATGTAAGGATTACAAGATCCCTCCAGGTCATTTGTAATCCATTTATCAATTGGTCTTTCTTGTTGGGACTTAAATACATCTCAAGTATGTCATTTACCATCATTATTTTCCCCATTTACAGAGTGTTTATTACCCAATCCATGAGTTTCCAAATTTCTAGAAGATATTGATTCATATCAATGGTTTTATTTTGTGTTTCTAGGTCCAATATTGTGGATTAGGGTTTTTTTCATTCTATTGTGGTGCGGTTGCAGTTTCAAACAATGGTTTTTGGTTTTTCATGTATATATTAGTTGATTCCATGTGTGACCATTCATTATGATTTATAATGCTTTATTTAATTATTTAAGATATCCCTTACCTATTATGTGTTGTTTATAACCCATCTTTGATATAATTGGTTAAGCGTTGGGTTTTAAAGTTAAATGTTTGCTTGAAAATCTATGTTTTTCATGTGTAACTCATGTGATACAATTTGAGGTCACTTAATAAGATGTGAAAGTGATTTATTAAATGTTTCTGGGGAATAAAATGCTGTTTTGGTGGGGGTATTGGTCCCATTTTGAACTTAGAAGAGAGTTTTGGAATGGTTTTTATGTTCAAAACCTTGTTTTACTTCACAAAGTGTTTTATGAAAATATGAAATGGTTTATCAAATTACTAAATCGGTGAAAAGTGTTTTTGGGTATAGTTTTGTGGGTTTATGGTCCATAAATGGTTATTTTATGTGAAAATGGTATTTATAACATGTTCAATATACTTTACCACATGGATGGATACATAGGTATCTGTGTGGGAGGACTAGGACTAGTATGTTAGTGATCTGGTAGAGGTTTCATCCCTGTTTCACATAACATGTTGGATGATGAAAATAAAAAATAAACAATAATGATTATTATGGACCAATAGGCCATTATAATTTCCCCTCCTAATGGATTTCACATGACAAGTTTATTGGATGTGGTTACTATTACACCGACATACAATGTACCTAGGGCCCCACAACTAGCTAGTGTCTATAGGTGTTCTCGTGACTAGTTCTCATTAGATAATTTGTATATACATTTGGAATATGGTGTTTCTGAGTGGAAAATTCAATTGAAAGTGTGTTTTATTTAAATTTCCATGACATTCAAATATTCCCTCTTGAAAATTGTTTTCAATTAATGTTTCAACTCTTTTAAAATTATTACTTTCCTTCTTGTATATAAAACATTCACGATTGTTATCATTAAATGTTTATCGCATGTAATCACATTAGGTGGCATCCTACTGGGATTATTCTCACATCCTACATACTTATTTTGGTGTATGTAGACAATGTTATGTTAGACACACGTAAGGGAATTGAATTTGGGGAAGGCAGTACGGGTTGTTAGCTTTTTTTTTCTCCATATGGCGTTGTGGAGATGGCTTGGGGGTGATGAACACTGTCGTTGTGTCTATTTTCGAGAGGGACATTATGCTCCCATTTTTTTAATCGTTTAGGTTATGTTTTAAAACTATATACATAAATTATGAATTTTATTCAAAGACTTGTTTGTATTAAATTTTCCTATATGGTTTATTTATTATTATTATTTGTTTAATGCTTCTAAACTCAGGTAAATCATTCCCAAATCGTTATCTATCATACCCAACCACTAGTTCCAGAGCATATGGATAGGGAACTCCCTTTGAGCCCTTCCATGTACAAGTTTGGGTTCCATTTTTGATGGAGACTTGTTCTATTTTGTTATAAATTCAATTATTAAAAGAGGTAGATGTATATCTAAAATGACCATAAAAATATTATTTAAAATAATATAGTTACAAATGGTTTTAATGAAAATTTGGTTTTCAATATATCAAAATGGTGATTTTGTATCCATATAGCTGACCAAATATAATTTTTTCTAAGTATTTTATGGAAAAAATTGAAGAAAATATGTTGGTATAAAAATAAACTTTTCAATTAAAAATCCAAAAACACAACTACAAAAATCACAATTTCATCATCCTAAAAAATCTATGGATTTTTTTATAAGAATGCATGCACATATATGTAGAGGTTCATATCTTTTTGTGTTTGTGGAGATATTTTTTATATTTAATTGAAACCAAATGTAATAATTTTATAATCATTCTTTTTTAATGGAGAACATGGATACACGGGATTTATAGGCTGTAGATATAAAAAAAATAAATTACTTTTTTACTATAAATTTTAGCTAACATATTAAATTTTTTTTCTTTTAGGTATTACATTTAAAAGTTTTTTCATTTTTTCCTACATTTTAATTATTTTAAATATATATAGATTCCTTTTAACATTTTTGTTTACGTTTAATAATATAGATTGTTTATTATCAATGATGCTGGATTAACTACTCATACATACGATTAACCTTATTCCTTCCTTCGATTTTTTGTAAGACGCCATAGGCTAGACTATTATATGTTCTGATTATAAAAATTTATATGTTTATAAATTTTATTGAGATTAGATAATTATATATTTGGATATAAAGACACAGGATGACTATGATTTTGTGTCTATGTTAAATCGATGCATATGCAACACAACATCACCAGTTCATTCATAACTAAAATAGTAACATAACTGAACATGGTTTGTAACACTACTCATCAAAAATTGATTTTTTTATTTTATAGATCATGGAACAAATATTTCAATATTTTTTTGAATCTATATTAATATGTTGATGTTCTAAGGAGTATTACATGTATTTTTGTTTAAGTTTAATGGGTAAAATTAAAATTATTATTATCTAATTAAGACTAAAACTGACCTATATATTACATATATTTACTATTATTACATAGATTGATTTTTAAAAATATTATGTGTTAATGTAAATTCATTATTGTCTAAATAATATTGACTCTAACCCAAAATTAAACATGAATTAGACTTTTGAATTTGTGGCTAGAAAGAAAAATTCAAAGTAAATAATTGACAAATGGGGAGGGTGTGTGGGTTGGGTTGGTGGAAGGCAATGTGATATTCTATGGAAGTTGTGTATATGGAACTGATAGAGGAATGTAAAGACGGTGAGGTAGAGAATATGAAACACCATCATACACAAATACAACCAAACAATCCCTCAATATGTGTTTGTATGTGAGATATCCTTTAACATCTTTCTTAACCCATCCCTCTATAATGATTTCCCTCTGCCGCAAATGTATAAAAGCTGGGGCAGAAAACCCATCCCTCCACCATAATAAAAAACAGTCTATCCTCTTACTCTCTCGACCTGATATTTTTTATGAAAATCACTTCTTTCATTTCCAATGTCGGCCCTCTGTTTTCCCTTCTAATTTTTATGATTTAAATATTATTTATTGGGGTCAGTATGGGTCCTGGGTTTTCTTACCCATTTTATCAATGGAAACACTATGCTTCATACGAATATATAATATCTACATTAGGATTAGTTTTAATATTCTCACATATATATATTGGAATTTTGATATCCTATGTTTTCTTATATATATATTTTGTGTCATTCTATATTGTAAACTTGTAAACTCATTTAATGCGATTTTGATATCTCTCAAAGAATTTATAAACAAGTTGATGTTCAATGATGAGTGAATATTTAATAGATTTTAAATTCTGTAATAAATTAACTTTTCATTAACATTTTTATGTTTAATGTTCTACTATGACATGGAAAATGTAAAATTGTATTGTTTCAAGGTTGATAAAATCAAAAACTGGTTGTCTACCCAAATCTGCATATTCATATGCATGAAAATGCAGTACTTTAAATCAAATTTTTATCAATGCATAATATTGGTTTTATTGGGGTTAAAAATTGATGATGTTTTCAACATTTATAAAACCCTGATGATTTTTTCACTACTAAATAATTTTATTGATAAAAGCTATTATTTATCAGTGCTAAATTATAGCATTGATAAAGACTAAAAAATAGTTATAAATTATATCTTGACCCATGAACCGTACCTAGGGCTGGCCAAAGGCCAAACAACTACATGATGATACTTGGCATGACCACCCTGCACGTTGTTGTGAAGAAGCCTAAAAATTATAACTTAATTGCCGATACTATTTTATTTGTACTCAACATTCACATTATGATGGATCATACTTACCAGCAATGTGTGATGTTTTTTATTATCATAAAATGGTATTTTTACATAATTATATTTATTTGTCATATATATATATATATTGTACAATATTGTTTTTTAAAATGTATATATATGTGAGTGGATGTGTCTATATTTGATGCAAAATGCATATATGAAATCCTAATTTGAATTGGTCAATTCCACAGAGGCTCTGCCCCCTACACCACTGGTTCAAATAATTTTAGGTAGCTGTCTTGAGCCTTTGACTTGATCTATGTTCTTCCATAACATGCCCATAATTTTTTCACCATTTTGGTTCGTTTTCCAAACCACTATCTTTTCTGACTATACCAGTCAAATTATGATACCAATCAGCAATAATATATATTTTAATGCATACATTTATATTAATCTAAATTAAATTGAATCGACACATGTTCATTTATATATATATTTATATAATTTTTTTAAAAAATATAAATATTTATATTTATATATACATTTATAATGTATTTTCATAGTTTTTAAAATAACTAAATATTCATTTATATTTATATATATATTTATACAAATTTATAGTTTGTTTTATTTACACAGACATTTTTTTAATATATTTAAATTCATTATTAAATATTTTTTCTTCTTAATATAAATCTAATAATTTCATATTACATTGATTAGGAAACTAAAAATGATTATAAGTCCCTATTCTATGTTGATTCAGATTTTTAAAATATAAATTCCATATGTAAAAATATTTTTAATAAGTTAATTTATTTGTATATTTATTCAAAAAATGTTTATATTTTATAATATAGGTAGTTGGAGTGATGAATGAGTGTTAAACCTCGTAATCCAACATTAAAAATACTAGAGTTGTAATCCTGACAATCCCCATGATGATTTATGTTGGTGGTGGTGACACAGACATACCAGGTAACACAGAGCTAACAAGATGATGCAAACATGAATCTGCACTATATATTCAAGCCGCATTCATAGGTCATGTGGCCTTGGGCCTTAGAGCCATGTAATGGGTCCCCCTATACCCAAATTGAATTTGGTGTTTCATTTCAGAATAAAAAGTGGATTTGACCCAAACCTTAATATATATGTATATTATAATATCACAATGTAATAATAATTATATATATACACACACTTATAATTATAAATATATTTATATTTATAATTATAATATATGAAAAAATATATAAATTTAAATATAAAACATATTTTATGTATTTATAAATAATGTTCACCATTATATGTTTTATAATATACATATATAATGAAAATTATGTATATAATTTTAAATACGTTTCTATAAATATTGTATATATATTTATTTATTTATTTATTGTGACATAAATCACATTTTAAAATATATAAATATATGTATTTTTATATTAAATTATTCACATAACCCTTTATTAGATCTAAAAATACTGATAAAAGACAACTATTTCCATTGTTTAAAAAATCATTTATTATTGCTGACCATTACCATTGATAAAAAGTAATGACAAATGATACCTTTTTTATCATATGTTTTTTTAGAATTGATAAATTTCATCACTATTTTTCATCACTCTATAGTTTTGATATTGTAAAACAATGTCATCTGTTACTCGAATCGTTCGAAAAGTTTGAGTTATGATCTTACCGTTTATAGGAAAGATCAACCATTAGTATCCTCAATAATACACACATCATTATTCATTTTGCATCGGAGAAAGATTTGATCCTAGCCTGGTCGAAATCCCCCAAAATTCACAATGGATCTCGTTTCTTCTTATTCAGGTGGTATTATGATTTGAACATGAAATGAGACACCCCAACCACATTGATTTCTAATAGTTTTCTAGAACTCACTATTTTTTTCAGGATCTTTCGATTATTCGAATGTTAGGGAATTTCTTTGGTCAATATTTATGTTCCAATAGTAGAACTAGCCCTATTTTCCATCCTATTTCTTAGAAAATTTTCATTGAACTCAATGTTTCAAGATCATCAGTAAATTATGTTTGGATTATAGTTGTGGAAGTGTTCCTTTATAAGAAACAAGTAGTTTTCTTATACGTGGGATGATTTAAGTTCATCGTGTATGATAATGAGTTAGTTGATATTAATGTGCAGACACGAGTTCATGCTCCACTACTAGAAGACATATTTGATTTGAAAAGGTCTTGGTGGTAAGGTTTTGGTGTCCATTTCTAGTGTATTCTAATAGGAACAATTTGAAGTTGTAAATATTTCAGTTCGAAGCATTATCAACCCAATGTCTTCATATTGTTGGGAGGTATTGTTCATCAGAGATGTTTATACACAAGAGGTGCTGATAAAGGCAACAAGTGAGGTGGGTCCTTCTGTCTGCATGTCCATTCAAATTTCTCTACAGGCCTCCCTAACATCCAATATGGTATTGGAGGTGACCAATACAATCCCATCTGTAGGTCGAGAAGCTAAACAATTGGGTAAAAATGAAATAGAAAATGATGACCCTATCCATAAAGAGAATCATAACTAAAATAATGATCGATGTGAGTGGATGTATATGTAAGATTGATACATGATTTGGTTGAGCACAAATCATTAGTGAAAGCCCCCATTTAGGTCAATGAGGATCAAGGGAATGACTGCAACATGGCATTTGGAACCAAGAAGCAATGAATCAAATTCTGAATCCTATCAGGAGGTAGTGTGAACTAGAGATGAAGATACTCATATGGATGTGTTATAGGTGATAGGTGTGGAAGGTGAATTTGTCTTCACAACCCATGTAAATTCAATACAGGACACTTCAGATATAAACAGGGGAAGGGTGAATGCAACAAGTAGGAAAATAAAAAGAAGGAACATCTCGACTATTAATCATAGTAAATGTTTTGATGATCTAGATGTTTATGGTACACTTCGTGAATAAGGGGAATCAATACAAGATGGAATGGGCATCCAATCCCCAATACCAGAGAATAAATTCTCTACCAGGCAAGGTATCCATGAGGACTATTTGTAGGATGAGATATTCAGTCATGTTTCAGTTGATAGTGTAGATGGATTTCATGAAAATGTATTTCACAACCCAAGGAGGAAGAAGGGGTGGAAGGGAAAATGGGATTTGTGGAGATGCATTATTATTAAGGGAAAGAAGTATAAAGGGAATAATGATTAATCTCAGTTACCAAAGACAATGGAAACATTTCCTATCAAAAGAACCTTGGTGATGGACTATGAACCCATGGCTCAAGACCAGGAAATATAAGAAGAGTTGAAATGCTAATATTAAAAATAAAATGGTTGTGTGTCGTGATTCCAAAGAACTAGAGTAGTTCTGTGGTAAGATGGAAGAAATGATTTAGGGGAAGTGATAAT
The DNA here is from genome assembly GCA_963277665.1 of Viscum album. Taxonomy (NCBI): domain Eukaryota; kingdom Viridiplantae; phylum Streptophyta; class Magnoliopsida; order Santalales; family Viscaceae; genus Viscum; species Viscum album. Next base: position 1,533,594,457 of record OY728151.1, read on the forward strand.
TAGTGGTTACCTATAGTAAGGTCAGTTATGGAGGTAAAAAGAAGGGTAAAAATATGTATTATGTGTGATTATTATTCATTCAAATAAAGAAATGTTAGAGGAATAATATGATATAAATGAATCACTAGATGAGTTTAACTTGATCACTAAGAGGATTCCTCCAGTGGATTCTAATAAGGAATAGTGTGCATGGATCCATAAGAAATTCCATATTTTGAAACAAGGCTTCAACACAGATGATAAATTTGGAGGTGCATATGTAGTCCTTGGAAATTATCACCTATCATTTCGAATACCCTACTAAGGATAATCTAGACAAGATGAAAACTTATCTTTAATGGAGTTTATAGAGGGAAAATTCATTCATTTTATGTAAACTCATTTTTAATATTATGGTAATTTCATTTGGTGTCTGTTGAATGTATGTTCAATATTTATGAGGATTCAACTTTTTCAATAAAATTTATTTTCATTATAATAATTTTGATTTCTGTCTAGGGTATTCCCAATGTCACAATGATTGATTTATTCCATTAGAGTGATGAATAAAAACAATTACAAAGTAAAACAATTTCAAACCCTTGTATGTTAGTCCTCAATATATTTTCTCATGTTCCCATAATATTAGGTTTATAATTTTAGATATTGTTAATCTAAATTCAAGAGAGAGTAAACAAAACAAATAACAAAATTTTCATAGTCCACCTTCATTTTGATTGTTAGTTCAATGTGTATGGAATGTGCAGTAGAATTATACGTAGTTACAATAATTACATTATGTTTACAAGTTGTAAAGGGATCAAATACTTCTAAGTATCGTTTTCACTTATATAGATTGATCCGTTGAAAGGACATAAAAAATAAATTATCATTGTTTGGTCCCAAAATGATATATTTAGAGGATACGGTGATAATGGATTAAAATCCACCAATACAATTGGTTTTCAATAGGTTTAATTCTTAGATTTTATCTTATCTTCTCAATTTATTTAAATCATTCATTAATGATGAAATCACTACATCATCATGGTTTCATAAATAAATTTATTTTTTTAATATCTAAAAATTTTAAAAAAATACCATAATGTAGGAAATATTTTTAGGATTACAATGAATATTTATAGTACATGTTATCATTTATGTAAACAAAAACAAAATTGTTTTTCTTTAGGATATACAAACCTTTGTTATATTTCTCTTCTTTTTAAAAAATAATGTCATAAATGTAACTATTACACCCATGTGACTCCATGGGCACTCATGTTTGGTAAAAAGAATCCCATGGTCTGCCATGAATCGAAAAAGAGGATTTGGACACAATTTGGGGTCATTTTATATTATTATGATATTATTTTATTACCCTTAACTACCTGATTACTAATTAATCGCGATAATTAAAGATAATTATCGTGGTTACTATTCCTAATGTCCAAAAACAAAAAGGTATTAATGACATAATTTGGAACTTCTGATTCCAAATATGGAATCCATTTTTCCAAATTCCAAACACAAAATTGCAGTAATTAATTTAAAAATAATTCTCGTTGTCACAACGAAATACGTGTTTTAAGATGTAAAATTTATCAAAAGATTGACATGTTTTTACATCCAATTGCAAAGTGAAATTACTTCCAACGAACAAACTATTATTAAGTGATAAAAAAATAATTAAATTACAATTTAAAACCAATTAAATGTAAAATATATGTATATAATTAAATTATATGGAAAAGCAGTTTTGAAGTAAAATGTAGTAATTTTCAATGTTCTTTAAAAATGAACATTTGTTAGAAAAATACCAAAAATTTACCCAAAGTAAATTTTAAATTCCAAATTCAAAAATTATTTCTATTTTACCAAATTTAATAAATATAAGTAGCATTTATAAATTTTATAATTAATTTCAACTGTCGAAACAAATAGTGTGTTTTAAGAAACAATATCTACCAAAATATTGACACTTGTTTTTTACCAATTTCAAAATGAAATTAATTCTAATGACCACCATATAATTAAATGGTAAACATATATACTGATTACACATTAAAACCAATTATAAAGATAATCTAACCATATAGATAAATTATATTAAAATGAGGTTTTGAATTATAATATCGCATTTTTCACTATTCATTAAAAATGTACTTTATTTGAAAAATAACAAAAAATTACACAAAGTACATTTTGATTTCCCGATTCTAATGAAGGATTTTATTTTGTCTAATATAACATATAAAATTGAGAAAAAGTAGTTCTAAAAAAGGTTTCACCATCAAAAGGCAGTTAATCGACCTTTTAAAGAATATTAGAATATTTATTCGTAAAATTGGATTCATTTTCATTTTAATCCTCTTTCATTTAATGGGTAATGGTTAAAATATTTAACAAACATATATAATCATTTTTTAGCTATTTCTATTCATTACCGCCATTACAATGGCTTAGATTTAACTACCATTTAAAATAATATTATTATATTATTAGTGTGCAACGTAAGATTTCAAAGAAACTCATTGTTTTGTATTTGGTAAGCCATCGAACATAGAATTTACTTTAAAATAATATTATCATTTTATTCAAAAATATTAATAAATATGAAAATGTCATATTCTTTATTTACCTGGGATGTTACATCCTTCCCCCTCTTTTGGGAATTGCGTCCTCAGAATTTTAAAATTGGGCTCAGAAACATCATTGAAATCCCCACACCGGAAAAGGAGTCAATAAAACTATCACTTTAAAAGAGTAAAATAGAAGTAAAAATGTCACCCGAGACAACAGATACTAGGATTCTATGAAAACATGGATATGGAAGAGAAAACAAATGGTCATGTTCTGATGGGGTGTGGTTAAAAACATGTTTAAGAGAATGTTAACCACCATAAAATCACAAACTTGTAATTGGTTAAATATTATTTGATTCCCCAGTAGAAAATGTTAACAAACAAAGAGTTTTTAAGTTAAATTTCATTGATGAATTTTTTTTATGAGCTTAACTAAAACATAATGAAACATACATACTTGTCATATAGACTTTCAACTTTTACAATATTTCTAACACAAACTCATATTTCCTCCAATCTATGAGTATTTAGGATGACTTGTTCACGTTAAGAGCACTATAAAAAACTTATAAAGAATCACCTAATCCACAGTAGATGAACTATAAATTTTCCATGCCTTTAGACCTTAACTAAAACCAAAATTTTTAGAACCAGATCAGATAATCCCCATAAGGATAATCCCTTATAAAAATAAATAATTCTCTTAATCTCTAAAATTCAACATAAAGAACTCATGTTTAAAGAAAGACCATTAAATAAAGAGTTATCCATAAAATTCATCAATGTAATCCAAATTAATATTGAAACCCAAATCTCGGAAAGATTTAATCACGTCATCTTTCAAGGTAAATCTTATCATTTATCTCCAAATAACATCAATAACTCTTAAATTATCATATTGAAAAGTAATTAACCTAATCACATATCCTCCATGATAGGTTAATAATTTCCATAGATAACCCAAAATCAACTTATTCCTGATGCCTAAGATCATCTAAGTAAAAATAATAAGTCATACTAACTATGGACTTGGCGTAGTCCAGTGGTAGGCGATAAATTCTAGTCACACATTGGTTTTGAGGTCGATTCATGCAGCTTCGTCCGACGTGACGGGTTGTCACATGGACTGTGTGTTGTATCTTTTTAAAAACTATATAATTTTATAAAATTCTCCAAAAAGAGATAAATTCATAAAAAATAACCGTAATATATTTTAACCACAAAGGTTGTCAAATAACTTTCCTTTTGCATCCCAAAATGTATTAACCGGTAATTGCCCCAAATCAAGGATCATATAAACCCAAATGGTTCATTATAACTATATCCAAAAATAAAAAGATAATTATTCCTTAAATTAAATTTTCATATATCAAACATCAGGGTTACACATACTATAAAAATTCTTCTAATGTAATCCAATCATCAAAATATCCTTAATAATTTTAAGAATTTCACCATCCTAAAATCTACCATAACTCTTGAATCCCTTATATGTTTACTTCTTACTCTTTCATCATTATTTCTGATCCATTAACCATTCCTTTCCAAATTATTCTGAAATAATTCATTCCTACAAAAAATATTATGAATCATATCCTATGACTTCAATAATTGGAAATCATATGTTATGAAATAATCCATAACTTTCATTGGTCATTGTCAGTTTCTTCATCCTCAATCGAAATGGCATTAGGTATTGGTAAACAAATATTTGTATGATCCTTGTGATCCCATTCCAAAAAAATCTTCATAGGACATGTGTTTTCATAATGACAATAGATAACACATTTAAAACATTAAATTGATCCTTTAGAAAGAACTTCATTCCCATTTCTAGAGTCAACTATATGCTTCCTTTTTCCATGACGGGTTCTTTCTTTATAACCTTCATTTCCACATCTATAGCATCTTTCTGTCTATTTGAAAAAAAATCCTATGTTATTCTTTCCACATCACTGACACATAGGGTTTTGAACATAAATACCTTTATGATTATTAACGGAACATCTATAAGGATTTGTTTCTCGCATATATGATGTCTTATAAAAATCACTAAGGTTCAGGTGGTCAATCATGACTCCAGATTGTTGGTTGAGAGTAACCAAAAGATTTCTCATTGCAGCTCCCATATCATTCAGTTGTTCGTTCTGAAAATCGTCACAGATTTCTTCACATCCACGGTTAATTTTGTTCCTCCTAGATCCTTCCATTTAATAAAACCAAAATGTCAGTGTGAGTACATCAGTAAAATAATCATATAATACTAAGATATAATTATTCATGTTATCTTTAACTCATTCACTTTATCTAAAAAACTATGACTCTTTCTAAAATCCTAACCATTATGGTAGTGTCACTTATGCCTAAAGAATACCCCAACCTCTAATGTTATCTAAACTGAAAATTGACACCAACTATAAGGAACCTTCCTTAAAACATTACATAATCATGTATTTAATGAATAATTCACATTGAAGATCCTTTCAGGTATAGAGTTTTACAGAATTAGGACAAAAGTATTACATCTCAATGATTACTAAGTAGACACATCTACTCAGTTTCCATTTTTTTCAAAAAATAAAAACTCTTCATCAAAAGATTAATGTCTAGTTATATGTTTTGAATAGCATGACACTTCTTTGATCTCATCCTTGATCCTATTCCACATTATGTCCTGTGAAAAAAATTTCAAAAACATGGGATGATCATAAAAAGCTCAGTAAGGGATATAAAAATACAGAAATAAAATAGTAGTCCATGTATACATATGAATAAATAAAATTATACTTTACTCATAAAACATAATCACTTAAACATACCTCAAGAAATAATAAGTTTTATGAATAACTCATAGAAATCATAAGACATAAAGGTAACATGAGGCATTCAAAACATTCTTACATAGGGAGTAACCGTAATGGTTATGTTTGGAATACACATCACAGTATATTCCCTAAATCACTTCGATGAAACAATAGCATTTAACTACTTCACATTACACAATGAATTTGACAACTATCTCATGCTCACCTGCCCATAGTTTATCACGGAACCACCCGAATTCATAAACAATTCCCTTGAACCATAACATAATCGTATCATATAAAACATGCATAATGGAAACATAACAATTCCACATTTCAATCCCAAGATATCAATACAACACATTGATATAATCAAAACATTATCAAATCCATTTTCAAAACCAAAATAAATGAAAATTAAATCATGGTATTTATTTTTCATTTTAAAAAAAGTTATGGCTTATAGAGGATGTTGAAACTCAAATAATGGTCCTGGCGGTGGGGAATTTGTTGTCGCCACATATGTAAGACAAAAAAACATTCCTTTTGTCATTTAGTAAAACAATTGTTGTAAAAATATTCCTTTTGAATGAAATTAAATGTCAAAAGGTTTTATTATACAACTAATAAAATAAGGTCGTATATAAATTGAAGTATGCCTCAATGAAAGTAGATTGAGACGAAGTCCCTAACAAAGACTGTATCCTTAGATTAAAGATAAATAAATTACATAATTATGTGCGAAAAATATAAATACACCCAATATAAGTGGATATTAAGATTAAAACAATCATAGGTCATCCACACATATTCATAGTACAACATAATAACGAAGTATAGGTTAAACCCAAAGAACTGAAATTGGGTAAAGAAGTTCCCTTACAGAAATTTGACAGCCTAATGGCGTCACTTTAATATTCAAAAAATGAGTTGATGATAGATAAAATGGGTATCTCATCATTTGGACATACAATTTACAGAAATAATTATATATAATAACATATCCCCACATTAAGAAGTTTTATATTAAAAGACCTAATAAAAAGAAGTATTTTAAACAGAGGAGGGTAAAAAGTTCTCTTACCGATTTGGGTAACATTCAAAAAGTACACCCCATGAAAGAAGGACTATACAATGTTGACGTAAATACCCATAAATGAATTTATATTACACAATGAGTAGAATAATTGGAAGTATGTAAACCACTCAAAGGTGATAGTGACAAATATATCTTGAATCTCATGGGAATAAATAGTGAGATAAAAACCAGTTACCTCATTGTAAAAAATTGAGTCGTATGACCAAAGGATAATAAGAACCAAATGAATCATAGAAAATCATGAATATAAATAAATTCATGATAATATATATCAAATTGTAGTACACTATACACCACATGCAATAAATAAGTGTCGAATAACGGAAATCTCACAGAATTAGAAGTGAGATTTGAAATCCCCTTACCTCAAGTCTGACTTGTCTTATTCGTATCTTTATTTTCCTGAATAATAAACATTGGTCAATTTATAATTGAATAAGTACATACTTTAATTTTTATTATTCAATTAATATCACATATTATCATTTTATAATAATTAGTTAATTATGTGAGTTCATATTATATGTTTGGTCGATGTTCGGTACATGAGTCAACAATAAAATTGTTTGAAGAGAATTTTCCATGTAGTTATATGTAAATCACCACTGTAATGGTGTTCATGATTTAAATATAATATATCTCTAGTATATATGTATTCAATAATATTCCATAATTTGTGGAGATAAGAAATGAAATATATCATTCATGGAGACTGTAGGTCGTACGTACGCTTGAAATCTACCTTGATTTTTTGTCATATTAATTGACTTTAAAACTAAATTAGACATAGAAATATTATAATTAATGTATAATATATAATTTATATAGGTGAAATATGTTCAGTAATTACATTATTTATAAATTCCATGTTTGTCATGAATGATTCGCATCACTTGAGGGGGCGGTTTTCCGCACTTCCTCAGATGAAATTATCAAAGTTCCACAACAGGAAAAGCATAACGATGTGACTTAAAAATAAAATTCTGAAGCATATAAAAAAATACCATATATATAATATATAAATATAGTGATATCATAATGTCCACCATGAAAGGTGTTAAAAGATGATTGAACAATCATCGTTTCGTGGGGCAGTAATTCGCCACCCACAAAAATAGTATGTTCTTTAACCATTAGACGGGGGTGTGTGTAAGTGTAGGTAGAATCCATATCATAACAACATCCTATTTGTAACATCCTAGGTAAATAAAGAATAAATAATTTTCATATTTATTAATATTTGTGAATTAAATATTAATTTTACTTTAAAGGGCTTTCTTTGTTCGATAGCATACCCGATACGCAACAATGAGTTTCTTTGAAATCTTACGTTGCACACTAGTAATGAAATAATATTATTTTAAATTGTAGTTAACACCTAGCCGTTTTATAGGTGGGAATGAATATAAATAACTAGAATATGATTATATATGTTTTATAAATGTTTTTACATTTATCCAATAAAAGATAAAGGCTTAAAATAAGAAAAGAATTCCATTTTAGGCATAGATACTCTAATACTCACTAAAGGTCGACTTATCACCTTTTGATGGAGAACCATCTTTAAATATAGTTTTGGTCACTCTTATACATTATATTGGAGCAAATAAAACTCTTCTTTAGAATCGGGACATCAAAATTTACTTTATGTAAATTTTTGGTATTTTTCCGATGAAGTTCAATTTTTTTAATGAATAGTGCAAAATGTTGTATTTTAATTCACAACCACTTTTTAATCTAATTTATTTATATGATTATATTATCTTTTGAATTTATTTTATAGTGAAACTAGAATATATTTTTACCATTTAATCCAATAGTGGTCGTTGGAATTAATTCCACATTGAAATTGGACTTAAACTAGTGTCAATCTTTTGATACATATTGTTTGATAAAAACACGCTATTTGTTTTGACAACGGGAATTAAGTATTAAATTAATTAATGAAACTTATATGTTTTGAATTTTGTAAAAAAGTCATCATTTTTGAATTCGGAATATCAAATATATCTTAGGGTGATTTTTTCATATTTTTCTGAAAAACTTGAATTTTTTATGAATAGTGAAACCACTTAGTGGTAGTTAAAAAAATGATTTTTCATTTAAATGAAACTTCACCTCCTCTGTGTTTTGAATTTCAAAAATACGACATACATGGTTGTCATTAAGAAGTAAAATGTGGTTCAATGGGATTAAAATAATTTTTTGGTGAATAGTAAATGTTAAGTTTTTAATCGCGATTAGAGGTAATTAGTGTAGTTTAAGGTAAAAATAATGTTGTAATAATATGAAATGACCTAGACACATGTCCTATCATCATTTGATGTGTCATGACCGACCAATAAAATCCATGTGTCAACTTGGGGACCCCATGGAGCCACTTTGGTAGGAAAATGACATAAATAACTTTTTATTTAATGTTAAAATTTAAATGTCACAAACATGAGTTGTTTTACTAAAATTGGTTTTAAATGGGGTTATACAAGTCATATTTTTGACTATAAATATTACATAGAAAGATAAAAATATTTCCTACATCATGATAGTTTTTTTATAATTTTTAGACCTTAAATATATTATTTTATTTATGACACTATGATGATGCAGCGATTACCTCATTATTTAACGATTTAAATAAAATGAAACGATAATGTAAAATCTAAGATTTAAACATGTCATAAACCTATTGGATGGGTGGATTTAGAAATCTTATCACCTCATCCTCGAAATATATAATTTTGGGACCTTTAAAATCTGAAATGAATTTTATAATAAAGTAACCTTTTATAACATTCCAAGAGTGCCCCTCCTCTCCTCTTATAAAAGGCCCCCACCTCTACCACCTTACCCACACCTATCAAGACATTGGATAGGCCAAACCCTGATCATTTTGTCTCTCCATATCCCTATATTACTCCTAGAAGCCTCACTTTGGGAATAAGGCTTCCCAAGGAATCATTTGAGCTCAAATCAAAAAGAGTTACCCATTTTAAAGGTAGTGTCTTCTCTTGTGTTCTTATGTTTTATTTTGCTTCTCCAACCCCATAAACTATTTTTATTCATTTATTTTGTAACAACACCAGTATCCTCAATATACTAGTATGTTTATATAATAATTATTCGAGCTACACTTACACACACCTTTATATAATGGTTAAATAGAATACTGTTTCCGTGGATGTCGAATTTGTGCCTCACGAAACGATGATTGTTCAATATTCTTATAACACATTCCAAGGTGTACATTAAGATGTCACTATATTTATATATGATATATAATATTTTTATGTTTTACTTATTCTTCTATATTTTTCATTTATGGCATACCTTTAAGGTTTCCATTATGGGTAAATGCGATATCTTCATTTTAGGAAGTGCGGACTACCGCCCCCTCAAAGTGATTTGATTCGTTAATACCATATGTGGTACATATAAAGGATAGATTTAATGATATTATATATGAAATTATACTGGTATTATAATATAACTTTAATTCATTATAATTCCATTCCATAAAATATGAAATAGAAATGAAAGTAGCGTTCATTCGTACGTACGGCTTACCGTCTCAATGAAAGGTGCATTTCATTTCTTATCCCCAAATGTAATGTACTATTATAAGTACATATATATAATTGATATATATGATTTATGTTACATCTAAATGATGAATATAATTCTGGAATTAAATTATACATATCTCTCATTTAGTTTTAATTCCATTAATTTGACATAAAAATGAAAGTAGCGTTCATTCGTACGTACGGCTTACGGTCTCCATGAACAGTGCATTTCATTTCTTACATCTAGTGATTACGTAATATAATAAATTCATGTATATAATGGATATATATGATATATGTGGCATCTACATCATGAATATAATTCTTGAGATAATGGATATTTGACTACATGAACAACTTGTAAATATAAGAAGTTCACTTTTGACTCAAGTACCAAATATCGAAAAAACTACCGTTATTAACTTAAATTATTTCATAATGTTCATAAGATGGTAATAAGTGATATAAAAGGAATAATGAACTTGAAAAAGGTTCTTAAGAAAGTAGAAATTAACTCAAGTTTATTATTCGGGACATTAAAGAACGATTGAGTCAAGTCGGACCCGAAGTAAGGGACTTCATCTCAATCTCCTTTCATTGAGGGCTATTTTGTTCTAATACAGGGCTTTATTTTATACGGTGTATAAACCTCTTTCACTTTTAATTTTATAAAAAAGGAATCTTTTTCTAAGAGTCATTTTACAAAATGACAAAAGGAATTTTTATTTTAACATACGCGACGACATCGACCTTCTCCACCGCCATGAGTATTATTTGGACTTTGGCTTCCTCAACAAGCCATGATGTTTTTTTAAATGAAATAAATACCATATACTCTTTTATGTATTTTGGTATTTAAAATGGTTTTTATAATGGATTTTTTATTTCAATATATTTAAGTGATATATTATGTTTGAAATTTGGAAATGTTTTCATTACATTATTTTTGTTTTATGTCTTATGATTTTATAATGGTACAAGGACTTTTAACGGGTTGTTACGTGATAAACCATATGACGGGTGGTGCCGTGAAGACCAGGATGGGTGGTTATGTTATAACCTCTAATGCATTGGGTATGTAAATCAGCCGTATGGCTATTCCATTAAGTGATATGTTTTGAAGTCGACCGTATGGTTATTCCATTTAAGTATGTTTATGTCCCAAGTTACCTTTATATATTATGTGTTCATTATATGGGTTTCATGGTAACCATTTGGTTACAAAAGGGTAAGTAATGATCTTTTATTCAGTGAAGTGTTTTTACTACTTCTTAAAGGTAAAAAGTTTTACTTTGATAAAGTATACATGGTTTACTTGTTGTTTTGAAAAACTAACAGTTTTCTTTCTTTGTATATCCCTTACTGAGCTTTTTATGCTCACCCCAAGTTTTTTGGAAATGTTTTTCACAGTATTTAATGTGGAATAGGGTCAAGGATGAGATCAAGGGAAAGTCATGCTATATAAAACATGGAACTAGACATGTTTCTTTTTAAGAGTTTTTATTTTATAGAAACTTTGTTGAAGTGTCTACTTTGTAATCTTTTGAGATGTAATAGTTATGTCCTAATTCTATAAAACTCTAAACCTGAAAATATCCTCAATGTGAATTATTCATTTAAATAAATATTAAGTAAGGTTTAAGGCCGGGGCCTTATAGTTGGTATCAGAGGTCAGTTTAGACAACATTAGGAGTTAGAAAATTATTAAATTATTAATTAATTTGTGGTATGATTGAAATGATATAGCATTTACAGATTACCAAGTTGCTTCACCTAAGGTATTTCAGTGTTAATAATGGTTTTTCGTAGATGAAACATAGATGCTTTTTTGGGGAGGCATACTAAGGGAAATGACCTTCCAAATTAGCATACTGAGATGGTCAGAATCAAAACTAAACAGTTTGTTGTAGTGATGGCTCAGTTGACTCAGGAGTTAAAAAGAATATTGTTGAATGCCCCAGTATTGGAACTTCCTTCCAGTAATGGTGAGTTTGTTATATACATTGATGCTTCGTTGAAGGGACATGGCTATGTACTTATGAGTAATGGTCAGGTAATTGCATATACTCTACGTGAGTTGAAAACTCATGAGGTAAATTACCCTACACATGATTTGGAATTAGCTGCTGTTGTTTTTGCTCTAAAAATTTAGAGGCATCATTTGTATGGAGTAAAGTGTGAAATATATACTGATCACAAAAGATTAAAGTATATATTCACTCAGAATGAATTGAACATGAGACAGAGGAGACGGCTGGAATTAATCATGGATTATGATTTTACAATTCATTACCATCCGGGAAAAGAAAATAATGTGGTTGATGCTTTGAGTCAAAAAAGTAATGCACCATTTACCATGCTACGTTTGGAACAAGATCCTTTGGTTTTTGATTTGATGTACTTTGGAATAGAATTTTTTGGTGCAGGAATTCCTTCTGTTTTGTTTTAGGTATCAGTGAAATCTTCTCTATCAGACAGAATCAAGAAAGCACAGAAGCAAGACAGTGAGTTGCAGAAAAAGGTAGAGCTGGTTCAGAAGGGTAAGTTGCCTGAATTCAACATTGATAATGATTGTGTTTTTTGGTTTGGAAAGAGATTATGTGTGCCTTGTGATTCACAGTTCAAGGGTGAGTTATTATGTGAGGCTCATAGTTCCCCGTTTTCAATTCATCCTGGCAGTACTAAGATGTACAGAGATATGCGGGAGTATTACTGGTGGGATGGAATGAAAAGAGATATAGTCGATTTTACTATGATGTGTTTGACTTGTCAACGGGTTAAAGCAGAGTGGTAGTTACCAAAAGGGATGCTTCAGCCTTTACCAGTACCAGAGTGGAAATGGGAGAATATATCCATGGACTTCGTTGTGGGGTTATCGAAGACACCTCTAGGTAATAATGAAATCTGGGATATTATTGATCGCTTGACTAAATCTGCTCATTTCTTTTCTATACGAGATACTTTTTCCCTAGATCAACTTTCCCATTTGTATCTTAAAGAGATATTCAGGTAACATGGAGTTCCTCTCTCAATAGTATCTGATTGTGATCCCAGGATTACTTCTAACTTTTGGAAAGGCCTTCAGAAGTCGTTGGGTACTGAATTAAATTTTAGTACAGCTTTTCATCCTCAATCAGATTGGCAGTCAAAACGAAAAATTCAAACTTTGGAGGATATGCTACATGATTGTTCGATGGATTATCAGGAAAGTTGGGACCAAAATCTTTCTTTGGTTGAGTTTTCTTATAATAATAGTTTTCATTCCAGTATACAGGTGGCTCCGTTTGAGGCATTATATGGGAAGCGGTGTCAAACTCCAGATTTTTGGGATGAAGTGGGTGAAAGGAAGCTGATGGGACCAGAATTGGTAGATGAGATGGCAGAAAAATATCATTTGATTCAGAAACACATGAGATCAGCTCAGAGCAGGCAGAAAAGTTATGCAGATAACAAGAGGAATGATCTATTTTTCGAGGTAGGTGATCATGTTTTTCTCAAAGTTTCTCTGTGGAAAAGTGTGATGTGATTTGGTAAGAAAGGAAAGTTGAGTACATGGTTCATTGGACCATATGAAATTCTGGAGAAAGTTGGATCAGTTGCATACATAGTGGAATTACCTCCGAGTTTATCTCAGGTACACAATGTTTTTCATGTTTCGATGTTGAGAAATTATATTCCAGATCCATCTAATGTTTTGAGCCCAGAGGTAGTTCAGTTGGAAGAGAATATCTCTTATGAAGAACAACCAGTCCAGATTCTTGACTGAAGAGAGAAAGTGTTGCGAAATAAGGTAATTCACCAGGTAAAGGTTTTGTGGAAAACCCATATGGTTGAAGATGCAACATGGGAATCTGAAAAGGCTATGAGGGATAAATACCCCCACTTATTTTGATAAGTGAATAAAATTGTGAGGATGCGATTCCCAAAAGGGGGGAAGGATGTAAAATCCTAGGTAAACAAAGAATAAATCATTTGCATATTTATTAATATTTGCGAATTAAATATTAATTTTACTTTAAAGGGGTTTCTATGTTCGATAGCGTACCCGATACGCAACAATGAGTTTCTTTGAAATCTTACGTTGCACAGTAGTATTAAAATAATATTATTTTAAATGGTAGTTAACACGTTGTTGTTGTATTGGTGGGAATAAATATAAATAACTATAATTTGATTATATATGTTTTTTAAATGTTTTTACTTTTATCCAATAAAAGATAAAGGCTTAAAATAAGAAAAGAATTCAATTTTTGGCATAGATACTCTAATATTTAATAAAGGTCGACTTATATCCTTTTGATAGAAAATCGTCCCTAAATTTAGTTTTGGTCACTCTTATACATTCTATTGGGCCAAATAAAACTCTTCTTTAGAATTGGGACATCAAAATTTACTTTGTGTAAATTTTTTGTATTTTTCCGATAAAGTTCATTTTTTGAATGAATAGGGAAAAATGTGGTATTTTAATTCAAAACCTCTTTTTAATATAATTTATTTATATTATTAGATTATCTTTTTAATTGGTTTTAGAGTGAAATTAGAATATATTTGTACCATTTAATCCAATAGTGGTCATTGGAATTAATTTCACTTTGAAATTGGACTTAAACTAGTATCAATCTTTGGATACATATTGTTTCATAAAACACGCTATTTGTTTTGACAGCAGGAATTTATTATTAAATTAATTAATAAAACTTATATGTTCTTCATTTTTTAAAATAGAAATCATTTTTGAATTCAGAATATCAAATATAGCATAGGGTGAATTTTTAGTATTTTTCCGAAAAACTTCAATTTTTGATGAATAGTGAAACAACTAAGTGGCAGTTAAAAAAACAGATTTTTCGTTTAAATGAAAATTTACCACCTCTGTGTTTTGAATTTCAAAAATATGACATACACGTTTGTCATTAGGAAGTAAAATTTGGATAAATGGGATTAATTTTTTTTTGGGTGAATAGTAACTTTTAAGTTTTTAGTCGAGATTAGAGGTAATTAGTGTAGTTCAAGGTAAAAATATTGTTTTCATAATATGAAATGACCTAGACACATGTCCTATCCTCATTGGATGTGTAATGTCTAACCAAGACGATCTATGGCTCAACTTGGGGACCCCATGGAGCCACTTTGGTAGTAAAATGACATTAATAACTTTTTGTTTAATTTTAAAATTAAAATGTCACAAACATGAGTTGTTTTACTAAAACAATTTTTAAATGGGGTTATACAAGTCATATTTTTTACTATAAATATTAATTATAAAGATAAAAATATTTCCTACATCATGATATTTTTTATAATTTTTAGCCATTAAATAAATTAAATTATTTATGACACCATGATGATGTAGGGATTACCTCATTCTTTAACGATTTAAATAAAATGAAACGATAATGTAAAATATAAGACCTACACATGTCAAAAACCTATTGTATGGGTGGATTTCGAACTCTTATCACCTTATCCTCGAAAAATATAATTTTGGGACCTTTAAAATCCGAAAATAATTTTATAATAGAGTAACCTTTTATAACTTTCCAAGAGTGTCCCTCCTCTCCTCTTATAAAAGACCCCCACCACTACCACCATTCCCACACCTCTCAAGACTTTGAATCTTCCAATCCCTACCCATTTTGTCTCTCCACATCCCTCTCTTACTCCTAGAAGCCTCACTTTGGGAAGAAGTCTTCCCAAGGAAGCCTTTGAGATCAAATCAAAAAGAGTTACCCATTTTAAAGGTACTATCTTCTCTTGTGTTCTTATGTTTTATTTTTCTTCTCCAAACCCATAAACACTTTTTATTCATTTATTTTGTAAAAAAACCAGTATCCTCAATATACTAGGATGTTTTTATAAGAATGATTCTAGCTACACTTACACACACCTTTATCTAATGGTTAAAGAGCATACGGTTTCCATGGATGTAGAATTTCTACCTCACGAAATGATTATTGTTCAATATTCTTCTAACACCTTCAAAGGTGGCCATTAATATGTCACTATTTTTATATATGATATAGAATATATTTATGTTTTACTTAATCTTCTGTATTTTTCATTTATGGCATACCTTTATGGTTTCCATTATGGGTAAATGCGATATCTTCATTTTAGTATGTACGGACTACCACCCCCTCAAAGTGATTTGATTCGTTAATACCATATGTGGTATGTATAAAGGATAGATTTAATGATATTATATATGAAATTATAATGCAATTTTAATATACCTTTAATTAATTATAATTACATTCCATAAAATACGAAATAGAAATGAAAGTACCATTCATGCGTACGTACGGCTTACCGTCTCCATGAATGGTGCATTTCATTTCTTATCCCCAAATGTAAGGTACTATTATAAGTACAAATATATAATGGATTTATATGATTTATGTTTCATGTAAATGATGAATATAATTCTGGAATTAAAATATACATATCTCTCATTTAGTTTTTATTCCATTAATATGACATAGAAATGAAAGTAGTGTTCATGCGTACGTACGGCTTACCGTCTCCATGAACGGTGCATTTCATTTATTACCTATAAATGATTATGTAATATTATAAATGCATGTATATACCAGAAATATATGATATATATGGAATCTACATCATGAGTATCATTCTTGAGATAATGGATATTTGACTACATGAACAACTTGTAAATATAAGTAGTTCACTTTTGACTCAAGTACCAAATATAGACAAAACGACCGTTATTAACATAAATGATTACATAATGTTCATAAAATGGTAATAAGTGATATAAAAGGAATAATGAACTTGAAAAAGTTTCATAAGAAAGTAGAAATTAACTCAAGATTATTATTCAGGACATTAAAGAACGATCCAGTCAAGTCGGACCCAAGGTAAGGGACTTCGTCTCAATCTCCTTTCATTGAGGAATATTTTGTTCTAATACAAGGCTTTATTTTATACAGTTTATAATCCTCTTTAAATTTTAATTTTATACAAATGGAATCTTTTTCTATGAATCGATTTACAAAACGACAAAAAGGAATTTTTATTTTAACGTATGCGGCGACAACGACCTTTTCCGCCACCGTGAGTATTATTTGGACTTTGGTTTCCTCAACAAGCCGTGATGTTTTTAAAAATGAAATAAATACCATATAATCTTTTATGTATTTTGTTATTGAAAATGGTTTTTATAATGGATTTTTTATGTCAATATATTTAATTGATATATTGTGTTTGAAATGTGGAAATGTTTTCTTTCCATTATTTTTGTTTTGTGTCTTATGATTTTATAATGGTACTCGAAAATTTGATGGGTGGTTATGTGATAAACCATATGACAGGTGGTGCCATGAATACCAGGACGGGTGGTTACGTTATAACCTCAAATGCGTTGGGTATGGAATTTGGCCGTATGGCTATTCTATTAAGTGATATGTGTGGAAGTCGACCGTATGTTTTTTCCATTTAAGTATGTTTTTGTCCCAAGTTACCTTTATATGTTATGTGTTATTTATATGGGTTTCATGGTAACCTTTTGGTTAAAAAAGGGTATGTAATGATCTTTTATTTAGTGAAGAGTTTTTACTACTTCTTAAAGGATAAAAGTATTAGTTTGATAAATTATACATGGTTTACTTGTTTTTTTGAATAACTAAAAGTTTTCATTGTTTGTGTATCTCATACTGAGCTTTTTATGCTCACCCTAAGTTTTTTAAAAGGTTTTTCACAGGACATAATGTGTAATAGGGTCAAGGATGGGTTCAAGTGAAAGTCATGCTATATAAAACATGGAACTAGACATGTTTCTTTTTAAGATTTTTTATTTTATAGAAACTCAGTAGAAGTGTCTACATTGTAATCTTTTGAGATGTAATAGTTAGGTCCTAATTCTCTAAAACTCTAAACCTGAAAATATCCTCAATGTGAATTATTCATTTAATTCAATATTAAGTAAGGTTTAAGGTCGGGGCCTTATACTATTATATTGAGGATACTTTTTTTATTATGGGATCAAACAATAAGAAGATATTTGCGAGTGAAAAATTAAAATAAAAGAAAGAAACTCGAAAGAAGACATTACCTCTAAATTGGGTACCTCTTTTGGATTTGAGCCAAAGGCTTCCATGGAAAGAATTATTCACAAAGTGGGGATTCTATACGTGAGAGAGGGATGTGGAGTGATAATATGAGAAGAGGTTTTATGAGCCATGGGATTTATAGGTGTGGGTTAGGGGTAGATCTGGGGGCCTTTTATAAGAGGGAGGATGGTCACTTTTGGAATGTCTTGAAATGTTACTTTATTATAAAATGGTTTTCGGATTTTAACGGTCCATAATGATATATTTTGAGGATATGGTGGTAAGGGTTCTAAATCCACCAATATAATAGGTTTTTGACAAATTTAAGTCTTAGATTTTACTTTATCTATTCATATTATTTAAATCGTTCATTAATGAGGTAATCAATGCATCATCATGGTGTCATAAACAATTTATTTAGTTAATGTCTAAAAATTATAAAAAAAATTCCATGATTTAGGAAATCTTTTTAGATTTCCAATTACTATTTATAGTCTAATATATCATTTATGTAAACAAAAATAAAATTGTTTTCATTAGGATATACAAACCATTGTTATATTTCTCTTTTTTTAAAAAAATTATGTCATAAATGTCACTATTACACCCATGTGACTCCATGGGCCCTCAAGTTCGGTAAAATTCTTCCCATGGTCGTCCATGACTCAAAAGATATGATGTGGACACAGGTTTGGGTCATTTTATATTTTTATAATATTATTTTATTACTGTTAACTACCCGATTACTAATTCATCACGATAATTAAAGATAATTACCGTCGTTACTATTCATAATGTCCAAAAACAAAAAAGCCTTAATTACAAACTTTGGACCTTCTGATTCGAAATATAGAATCCATTTTAAAAATTCCAAACATATAAATTTGAGTAATTAGTTTAAAAATAATTCTCGTTGTCACCACCAAAGATAGGTTTTTAAGAAATAAAATTTATCAAAAGATTCACATGTTTTTACATCCAATTGAAAAGTGAAATTACACCCAATGAATAACATTGTATTAAGTGATAAAAATATAATTCAGTTACACATTAAAACCAATTAAATGAAAAATCTAACTATATAATTATAATAGATGAAAAAGCATTTTTGAAGTAAAATGCAGTATTTTTCACTATTTATTAAAAATGATCATTTGTCAGAAAAAACCAAAAATTTACCCAAAGTAAATTTGATATTCCAAATTAAAAAATTCTGTCCATTTTAAAGAATTCAATTCATAGAAGTTTCGTTAATTAGTTTTATAATTAATTCCCTTTGTAAAAAAAGGGTGTGTTTTTAAAAAATAATATCTATCCAAAGACTGACACTTATTTATATCCGATTTCAAAGTGAAAGTAATTCCAATGACCACCAATGAATTAAATGGTAAAAATATATTCTAATTAAACTTTAAATCCATTTAAAAATATAATCTAACCAAATAAATAAATTATATTAAAATGAGGTTTTGAATTAAATTACAACATCTTCACTATTCATTAAAAATGAACATTATCGGAAAAACTACAAAAATTTACACCATGTACATTTTGATGTCTCGATTCTAAAGGAGGATTTTATTTTTTCAAATATAACATATAAAACTGACAAAAGTTAGTTTTAAAAAAGTGTTATCCATCAAAAGTCGGTTAATCGACCATTTAACGAATATTAGAATATTTATTCTTAAAATTAGATTCATCTTAATTTTAAGCCTCTTTAATTTATTGGGTAATTGTTAAAATATCTAACAAACATATATAATCATTTTTTATTTAGTTTTGTTCATTCCTGCCATTACAATGTCTATGGGTTAACTACCATTTAAAATAATATTATTATCATAAGTGTGAAACGTATGATTTCAAAGAAACTCATTGTTGCGTATTGGGTAAGCCAACGAACATAGCATTCTCTTTAAAATAATATAAAAATTTAATTCACAAATATTAAAAAATAAGAAAATTTCATAATCTTTATTTACCTGGGATGTTACATAAACACTTTGTGTTGAATGACAAAAACATGAAAAAATTTAGAACTCTCCTTATATATATCCTATAGTTATCATCTAAATCACTCTTTATCTCCTCAAGTTCACTTAACTCACGAAATATACTCTCTTTAGCCCTCTTAAAGTAAAAATTTCAAGCTTTAATTTCCCAATATGACTTTTGATGCAACTCCATAGGAAAATAAATATATTTACCAAATAACATACTATATGGAGACATACCTATTTGGATCTTAAAAGTGATTTTATAGGCCCATAAAGCCTCATCTAACATAAGAGACCAGTATTTCTTAGAATTTGATAGAGTTTTATCTAGAAGTTGTTTCAGATACCTATTTGAAATTTTCATATGTCTTGTAGATTATAAATGTTTGAGAGAACCAGTATTATGAGACCAACCATATGTCTCTATTAAATTCTTAAAATTTTAGTTTTTATAGTGTTTTCCATTTACAATTATAAATGATATTGGTACTCCAAATAAAAAAGTGATCTTTTCACCAAACATTATTACACAGTTTACTTGATTTTTTGATAGTGTTACTACCTCAACCAAGTTTGACACATGATTTATAGCCAGAAGAATGTACACATTACCATGAGATGGTGGAAAAGGGCCTATGAAAACTAAACCCTAAACATCAAAAATCTCTACTACTAAAATACCATTTTGAGGTAACTCCTGCTTCCTCCTATCATTTCCCAACCTCTGACATCTTTTTATATCCAACAAAAAACTCCCCACATCCTCAAATAAGGAAGACTAATAAAATATACCTTGAAGGACTTTCTGAGCTATAGTTTCACTAAAATGATGTCCTCCCCATGGTATGGAGTGAAAACACTCCAGAGTTGGTAGCATTTCTTCCATAGCACACACCTTCTCAAAATTCCATCATCACATATTTTAAATACAAAAGGATCATCCAAAAGGTATTAAATAAGTTCTTAAATGAATTTATTCCTTGGTGTGTTAGAAATGTCTTTGGTAAATACACTTTCTTCCAGTAAATTTCCATAGACTACAAACAATGTACACTTCCTTACTGAAACATTCAGAAGCTTTTCTTCATGAAATGAATATTTAACCACCATTGTATTTTTACATTGAGTATGAGGAATCCTATAAAGGTAATATGCATCTATGTTTTTAACTCCCAACTTATCTCTAATATCCAAATCAGATTTTTGGAACACTAGAATCCATCTAATAAGAATAGGTTTGGATTCCTTCATAGACAGAATATATCTTAAGGTATAATGTTCAATCAATATGATAGATTTTGAACCCTAAATGTACTGCATAAATATTTATAAATAAATTACCACAACCAATAACTCCATCTCAGTAGTGGTGTAATTATTTTATGCCTCATCTAGAAACCCACAATCATAAAAAATCACATGTACCTTTTTATCCCTCCTCTATATTAAGAAATATCTAATATCCATATCACTAGCATCACACATTAATTCAAAAGGAAATTTAATATCAGGTTTAATAATGATAAATAAAGTAGTGATTTTTTTTGTTAGCAAATTGAATGAATTATTAGAGTTTTGATAAGACACCAAGGGTGAATTCTTGTCAAGAAGGGAAGACAAGGGCTTAGTGATTTTTGAAACCTATTTTATAAACATTTGGTATAAGTTTGTATGTACTAGTAAACTTCTATCCGCTTTAGCATTTTCAAAAGATGGTATTTTTTGAATAACTTCAATTTTGGGAGTGCAAACCTCCAATAACCTCTTGGACACTTCATATCCTAGTAAAATCTAATAAGTGACTATGAACTGATATTTTTACCAATTATAATATAGTTTGGTCTCTAAATATCTATATAACACTAGTTCTATATTACCAAAACCGGAATCAAATGTGATACCAACTATTTAAAATTCATCCTTGAAAACATTAATAATTATCTCCATCATGTCATAAAATATAGACATCATGAACATTTTAAAGGTAGGAGTGGATCCACACAATCAAAAAGGAATTAGTCCTTGAAAACATCAATGATTCTTTATAGGACTTTTATCCTTGTAGAATGAAGGAATAATTCCATTAATACCATTTATGTTCCAACCTACGGAAGATTTGAATTTCATCAACACGCATAACAATTTTTCCTCTTGGTAATCTATCAGCTCAGCATAATTTTTTATAAGAAGTGTTGAATTCTCTTCTAAAAATTAATATTTGAAATCAGAAAGAAGTGTTTTTAACTCTACTGTGGGAGATTAAACACTAAAAGGACAGATCTTGGGCCTAGGAGGACTAAGGTATTCAACATATCACTTGTAAGGTGTTTGAAAAGATGGAAATTTTTAATTTCTAGATTATTTTTAGGATTCATTGTACTACTGTCCAAAATGGAAAACTCACTGTCCAAAGATTCCATATTTGCGTTTAAAATATTTATCAATGAAAAATAATCACGTTGTTTAAAAATATATCCCTCTAAATAATAAAAATGTTAATAAGTATTGTTGATGGTAGAATAAAAATCAACATCCTTCAAAAAGTCATTAACTTTAGAAGTAGATGACACACCTCTAGCAGTAGAAAAAACTAGACAGTTTTCATGTTCTGGAATATTTTCCAAATATTATATATGAGAAGATTCTATAGAATATGAATTTTTTTTTCAACTTATATGTTTATTTACTCATATATTGATTTATTTTTAAATTCATCAATATTTTCAATTGTGTTTTCATTTTCTATGTAATCTATCATATAATAGTTTTTAGAGAATTTTGGTCCTTTGACATTTTTAAAAATATTAAACACTTCTTGTTGTGATAGAATTTTAAAGATATGTTCCCCTTATAAACATAAATAATATCTCCCTTAGTTGATAATTAGGTCTTACCCAAGATGATCGTAACCTCTTTGAAAAACTCAATATTTTTTACTAAGAAGTAAGGTAGTAGAAACACCTTCCCATATATAACAAGAATGTCATCTGACCTCCCTAGAGCATGTGTGATAGAACATTTATCCAAATGTAGGATGAATGTGGTGGGTTGAATATCACCCAATATCAACTATTGGAATAGTGATTATGGAAGTAAGACTATACTAGAACCTAAGTCATATAGAAAATTCCTTTGACTAGAACTTCCAAAAGTTCAGGATATGAAAAAACTACCTGGGTCATTAAACATCAGACATATCATCTTTTGGAGTAAATAATTTCACCCTTTAGTGACACTGTAGGTGTAAAATTATTCAAGTTTATTATTGTTTGAAATAAATTATTTATGTGATTTTAGGTAATATGGTATTTTAATAAAGGCTTGGATGAAAGGGATATTCACATGGATCTTGGTTAAAATCCCAATGAACTAAATAAGATCATCCTTGTTATTATATCTAGGTTTCACTTTTTTAAGGAATGGTATGGTTGGGGAAATTCCAACGGATAGTAGGAATATCCCTAAATTCATCAAAAGTTTTCTCCTTACCCTTTTAATTTTTTATTTTCATAAAAAAATCATCTTTATTTTCATGGGAAAAATATAAATTTTGTTCATTGTAAGAAATGTTCTAATGATTTCAAGATTGTGTATGAAGTTGATTTTTATTTTTAGATTCTTTTTAATTTATCGTTTGTGATTTTTCAAAATCTATTTCGGTTTTAGTTTGAGTGTTTATCCAACTTTTTGGTACAACATCCAGACATTTTCTCTAGGGTATGTTTTTATTTTTCAAGGAAATATTCTTTTATCACTTGAAGTCAAGTATCCAGCTTTTTTTCCTAGTTGTGTTTCTATAATCATCATTGTAGTATTATGTTTTAATTTTATTAAAGTTGAATTATGATTTTTGTTATTCAATTGAGTATTGATGTTTTCTTCTTGAGATTCCATTCTATTTAGGATTAGATTAAGTTTTCAAAACATTTTACCCTTATATTTTCCTTGTGAAATAGATGATTCTTTTCTCTGATGGTTTTCAATGTTTTGACAATGTTGGTTTTGGTAGGCAGCATCTGTGTTTTGTTTGATCATTCCTTATTCCATCCATGACAAGTTTGGATGGTCCATATTGCCATGATTGTAATGGTTTGAAAATGGGTTGTCCTTGGTAGGAATCATGGTACCATAATTAAAAAAATTTGTGTTTTCTTTTTGGGATGGAATATCAAATTTTGGGAAAAAAAATTCAATGTGACCAAACATCCCATATTGAATACATTGTTCCCTATGATATTGGTTTGTTTTTTGACAACCCGATTGATTAAAAAATTCATTAGATTTATGATTCATTAAGTATTGAAGTTGGTTAGTGATTTTATAAAATTCATCTTGAGTTTTATTTCAGGAACCAATGTTGTAAACATTTCTATTCAATGTCTTCCATATTGATTTTTTATGTTGATAATTTAAGGAAAAGATGTAATAAATTTGTCTCACTATTAATAAGTTTTTTCATTGTAATTTCCCCTATAAGATTGGTCATAATTGGTTTGACTATAGGAGTACATACATTCAATGAAGGTGTCTATGAGAACATGGGATGGGAGTTGATGATGGGGGCACTACCTAAGATGGTCCCAAAATGCTTACCAAGCCTCAAGAAATACTTCTCGATCCTCATAGTAAAAACCATTGATCTTGGTTATATGATCTTATTTATGTATTTGATGATAAAATTTCAGGATGAAATAATTATACCCATGATCACAATTTACAATGATATTCTCATCTTGGCTCAATAATTAATTCATATCATTCAATTTAAGGAAAAAATTAAATATACCCATTCTATGCACATTCTCAGGGATTTCTAAGAGTGGTAGTTATTACACTGTATTATATAAATCTCTAATGATGGATAAATATTCTTCATTGGAGATTCCATTAAATGTAGATAATAGTGATAGATTAGACTATTTCAATTCATAGTTCCTATCTCTATGTGACAATTCAACATAAGATTAGTTGATTAACACTTGAGGGAGTTGGAACACACTCATACTTGGACTCTATTAATATTCTAAGAGATCTAGTTCAAATCTGTGTATATTTTTTGGTGCAGGAACTCTATTTTCTTAATTTTCCATTTTAATTTTTTTTTCTTTTTTTGAGAAGTAAAGAGATTTTAAATTTCCAAGATCATGGGCTCTAATATATCAATAGATGGTTTAGTGTATATATAATGGATTGAAAAAATTGAAATTCAACACAAAAAGTAATCTAGAACTAAATGAAGTAGTAAGGTAGTAAAATAAGAAAAAATATCAAACAAGTAGTGAAAGATAGTAGAAAAATGCAGTAGAATTCCACAGCGTAATTATTTTACTGTAGTTTTCAATTTTAATTTTTTAATTTTTTTAGTTTTTATATATGAATTTATTTGATTTTTTTTTCATTCGAAAAATTCTTGCTTGAACCACTCCCTAACAACTCTACTAAAAACACTATCCGTATTTCATTGAATACACATCAATGTTTTTTTTATTTTAATACTTTCTAATATATTCTTTCTTGTAGGTTTGATCCCAAGGGAAGGATAAAAATTATGTTGAGTGACCAAAATTTTAAAACATTCCCATTATTTTCAACAGTGGGATGAATTTTGTTAAATTTTTTAATATTTTTCATTACATAGTAATGATATGTATTGATTTTTTTCATTATTTTTAATTTTATAAATAAATATATAGAAAATGGTCTATGATTAAGAAATGAGAAAAATAGAAAAGAAATGCAACGAAATGAACAATCATGATAAAATTCTTGAAGAAAAATTGTCCTACTGGTCTAAAGAGGGTTCTATTTAACAAAAATATAAATGCTAACATAATCACTAAAAAGGAATGAATAATATATCTCATTAGGAAATAAATCACATAGATTGAACAATCTTGGAGTTTTCCTCCACAAGAAAGATATAACTACAAAATTTAAATTTGAAAATTATAACATAAAAAAATCAGGGATTGATCAGAATTTTTCTTTTTGATGTCGAAGAATTAAAAAAAATGTATCGATGATTTAACTCATTGAATAATAATAGATTTTGAAATAGTGTATGAGTGGTACAAAAAATTGAATAATTTTAGAATTTATCTCACCGTTCATTTCTGAAAACATCGAAATGAATTGAGATAATAAAAATAAATTAAATATTACTAATAGAAATGAAATTCCCCCAAATAGAAATTTAGAAAATAATCATGTTCATATTATTCATTGATAAAAATGAATTACAAAATAAAAAATTGATATTTATAAGGGGAAGAAATAAATCCCCCTACTTTTGTGTTTCTCTCCTCCAAGTCTATGAGGTCATCAGTTCTCCTTGATCTTCTCATAGATTGTGTCTCCAAAAATTATCAAATGAATGATTTGTCCTGAATACCTACCTATGCTTCTATTGTTAAAAATCAATTGTCTTTTCATGGGTCACCTACCAATGAACCGACATATCTTGGTCCTCTCTGAGTCACCATTCATGTGTTTTATTATGCTTTTATACCTGTGAAAATATCAAAAACCATATAACTAACTACTTCAGATGGTTGACTGAATTAGGATGAGAATTGGACTAGGTTCCTATAAGTACATACAAACAATAATTAATTAATTAATTAAATTTTTTTTAAAAATATTAATCTATTATAAATATTTATTATTTTAATTCATATTAAATTATCTAAATAATTAGTATGTGCTTATTTATAATTTTTAATTATAAATTTTTTTTAAGTTATTTTAAATATTATGAATATTTACCTTGATAAAAGATAATTATTTAAAAATAATAATATTATATTAATTTATTATTTGTTTATTTGTTTTATTAATTATTATTAATAATGTTATTAATTAATGTTATTAATTATTTTTAATGTTAATTTGTTTTAATATGATTATTATTTAATATTTATTAATTTGATTATATTTTCTAATTTTTAATTTATTTATTATTAATTATTATTATATTTCGATTATTGATATTATTATTATTATTTATTTTTATTAATGTTTTGTTTTCAATTTTTTAAAATTATTTTTATCCCCCCCCCCCCGACTATTTGAGCAGCATTGTACGGGGTTTCCTATGGCTTCTTGAGGACACCGCTCCAACTCTACCTCCTGAATAGTAGTGGCTCCTCCGTACTTCATGAACAACAACTCCTCATGTTGGTGGTCCTTCTGGAATTAGCTCCACATTGTGGAATTTACATCAATGACAGGGGTCACTCGTGATAGTATCATCTTCTCTATTAACTCTTTGGTGGCTGCAACTCCTTATCGCACGAGTTGTGAAGATTCGTCTAATGGCACTAACAGTGACATCAGCATCAGCCTATGGGATTCTCAGCATCTTGGTTTTAGGAAAAACAAAAATCACAAAACTAGCAAAGGCTCAGTTTATATCAGTGTGGTGTTATTCAGTTTTTAGGTTTCAGATTTGGTAATACCTGATTCGATTGATGATTAAATGTTGATGGAGTTCTTAGATATGATGAATCGATGGGGGTGTGATTTATTTCTGTTAATTTTTTCTTCTAGTGGTGGATGGATGGTGGTGGAGGTGGCTCGATCCTACAATGATAGTGTGATGAATGTGTTTGTGATTTGAGATGGAGTGGAACAATAATGCCTCATTGAGTCACTTTTGAAGGAAAATGAGTGGTGAGACTCAAGTTAGGAATGTTGATGGTTGGTTATTTTTCCGCTGAAAGTATTTTGTGGAATCGATGAATAGGTGGATGGTGGAAGAAAGGTGCCACATGGTGTAAAAAGAGGCCGATGGTTGGATATATAATAGTGTTAAGGATTTAGTGAATGCGGTGACTCAAAGTTGGGTTTATTGCACATGAGAACGGTGAGAAGGTGTCTTCATTTCCTTATAGGAAGATAAAATGAAAGTGTCTCATTGAGACATTGTTGTACGGATGGTAACAAGTTCCAACTACCAATCAGGGACACACCACTACAGTGTTAATGTGTGGCCCCACTTTATGGTGAATTGTAAATTTAATAATGAAATTAAGCCAATGTTGGGTTCCCTTTATGGGTTCACATGTCTCGTGGTTACATGACAAATTTCATAAAAATTAAAAATTTAAAAAAAAAATTATTAAAATGGTATTTTAATTATTAATTGAATTAATATAGTGTTAAAATAATTAAATTAATTAAAAAAATTTAGAAAATAATTAAAATACTGAACAAAAATTATAAACTAAATGAAATTAAAAAACAAGAAAATAAATTTATAATGGATTTATAAATTGAAATTAAATATTAATGTTTGAAGAGATATATTAATTATTGAGATGTAATTAATTAAAATCAACTCAATTTATTAAAAATAGAAAATTAAAATAGGAAATATTAAATTAAATATGTTGATAATTAAATATATAGTGATTTTTACTCAATTACTAAATGTGGAATATAATTAATATTTTAAGAGGAATAAAATCATAAAAGGTTGAAAAATAGGAATAATACAGATAATGAATTTAATTGTTGAAAGTACAGGATTAATAATAACATTTGATAAATTGATAAATTTTATAATAAAATAATTAATAATTAATTATTTTACAATAACATTGTGAATAAGTAATGAAATGATTTAAAAAATAACAAATGATGTGAAAATTGTGTAAATTTAAGGCCACATCTGTGGGTACAAAAATAATTAAATAAATTAAGAAAATATTATTTATAAATGTTTATATAATGAATTATTTGGTATCCAATTAGAAATGTAACTAAAAACTATTTAAAAATAATGAAATTTATTTTCTAAAAAACTATTTTTATATGAAAAAAAATTATCATAATAAATAAAACAATTTTCTTAATATTTATTTTAATTTAAATTATACAGTATATATTAAATCAAATATTTTACAATATTCTTAAGTTTTTTCTAGATAGTATATAATAATAAATTAAATTTTAGTAATAGAAATATTATTTATTCAAAAATACATTTTTACTTCTTTTTAATGGAATTTTTTATAAAAAAAATCAATTATTTTAATTTTATACAATTTATTTTACAAAATTGTCTTAATTTTTGGAATAGTAATGTCAAAATTTTATTATGGTGAATTTTTTGTATTTTAATAATAAGTTTTATTTTTTGATGAATAGGGAAAAATAATGAATTTTAATTGAAAACATAAATTTTATCTAATTTATTTATATAGATAAATTATATATTAAATTCGTTTTAATATATTATTAGTTTATTTATACATATATTAATCTAATTTTGTGATTTTAACCAATTTCACATTGAAATTGTATATAAAAACATTTCAATCCTTAGAATATATTTGCTTTAAAAACATGTTGTTTCATCCCGTCAGTGGGATTATTTTAAAATTAAATTCTTCCAATTATGTGATTTTAATTTAAAAAAATGGATTAAATATTTTTATTAATCATTATTTCTAATTTCTAATAAGTGAAACTTATTTTTTCACCAAAAAATATTTGTGAAACAGTTAAAATTAATCATGTCGATTTAGAGAAAAATGAGTTTACTAGGGGACTACACATTAATCTTAAGAAGATAAATGACCTAAAAAACTAAAAAACCCCATTATATTGACATATTTCGACCATATACCATCTTATATTGAAATTTTATCATTATTGGAGGCACATGATGTAAGGGATACCTCCCAACAATTTTATCTTTTGATATATACAAAAATGTCACTCCTCTAATAAAAAAGTGCACTCATACCCTCACCTCTTCATGCCTCTTAACTGATTTGGTTCACCATAACCCTTCCAAAATAAGCTAAAATCATTAATCATATCAACCTTTAATCCTATCTTTGTCTATAAATCTAGACTATATTTTGTTTTGTGTAAACCAAAAGATGTTACCCAAACAAGTGGTAATGTTCAACAAAGTACATTTTTTTGTTTCCTCCTCCAACCCCTTCAATTATTACTATATAAAAGCTATAATTTATAAAAACGTCAGTATCCTAAATATAATCATATTTTTTTGAATTAAGTTTATTATATAAAACATTCACACACATTCATCAAATGGAATATGCAATCATAATTTTTATGTACGGTGAACAATTGCCTCATGAACTAAGGACATTCATTATTCCATTACAACCACTCATGGTTGGGAATAATGATGTATTTAATGTTAATATATGGTATATAAGGTATTTATAAGTAATTTATGATTTTTTCATTATTATTTAGCACGCACCATCATGTTTTTCATTTTTTTGGAATATAGTAACGTCGATCACGTTTACGGCGGACTACTGCCTCGCGAAGCGATGTGATTCGTTCACACATTACATGAAATGTATTAAGGATAGATTTAATAGAAATATGTGACATATATAGAACATAATGGTTATGATATATTGATAATATATATATATATATCATTTATTTTTCATTCTTCCGATATGAAAATAAAATGGAAATAACATTCATGTGTATGTATGACCTACCATATCCATGAACAATGTTTATCATTTGCTATTTCTATCCATGATTGATTATTATAAGACAATTTATACAGAATATATATATATTTTTTAAATCCGGTTTTACATTATTTAAATGATTAAATAATTATTAATTTAATAGTACCAAGAATAACAAGTCAAAAAATGTACAAAAAAACAAAGCGGTTATTACCTGAAGAATAACATAAAGATGGAATAACTAATATAGAGGTAATAAAAATTAATAAGTAAATCCTATATGATATTATATATATTAATATGATTCTTTATTATTTTTATAATAAACTTGTATTTATTATATGTGAGCTTTTAACGATAATGACAGAGGTCAAGGCTAAAGGTATATAGATTTTGATAGTCACTTTTATTTCTATAAGACTTATGACATATTCCCCACTTGTTTCTTTGTTTGTGGTTTATAAACATCCCTATTAAATGTTAAATCATTAATTACCTTTATTTCCTGATATTAAAATTCTGAATTTATGTTATACATTAATGTGGATCATGATTCCAAATTTACTCCAGTGGTATTTGATTTTCGTCTCACTTTTTAAATTTTGTGAGACACGTACTATATTCACCACCTCTTTCTTTTATGTGGTGAAAATACTGACCCTAAATTAATTTTATTATTCCTATCATAATTTTTTTATTTCAATCTTAATTTTATGATATCCCATTCATGTGTTTTATGGTTCAAAACTTTCTAAATCGGTAAGGGAATTTTGTCTCAATTTCCCTCCTATGAGACACATGTTTTGTTATGAGTCTTTATACATTTAAGAGGTGTATACACATAGCCATTGACATGTTATATAATGAATACCCTTATTTTACTGTTATTTTAAGCCTCCTTTAATGTTATTATTTCATGGGTAATTTTATTCAATGTTACCAAAGTGGTAAGATTTTATTGATACAATCTCATCGTAAATTGGGATTGTTTATGATTATGCTTCCATTAATGAAATATTATTGTTCATATTAAACATATTATCATGGGTTTTCATATAATATAGTTATTATTGATATATTTAATTAATGTTATCATTTTATTCTCTTTTTTACTTAATATAATTTAGAAATTATTTTTAAGAAAAATCATTTTTATTTCTCTATTTGGTCACAAATTATTGTTATTTCAAAATAATGTTTTTCAAAATATTATTTTAAAATTTTATTAAATTATATTTTAATCTCATTTTAATGGAAATTTATTTTTAAAATTCATTATTTTATAAAAATTCATTAAATTTTTTTCAAATATTCCTTTATATGTTTTCAAGTTTATCTTTAGTGAATAAATGTTTTCAAGATCTTTGATGATTTAAATAAATTATTAAAGTGGAAAATATATTTTCCTCACGAATTTTTTAATAAATTTTATATCTTAATTAAAAATTTCCCAATGTGGTTTTCAATGAAAATTATCTTGAATATTTTTTATTTCTAAAAAAAAATATTTTAAATGAATGAATTTTTTCCTAAGAAATGATCCAAGTGATCTTTCAAAATCCTTATACATACAATATGACATCCTTTTATATAGTTTATGATGTATGAGGGATATAATCCAAATACACCATTCTTATTGTTCTTAGAATGGTTTATTTCTGAGATGATTTTTTTTATGAAACACGTTTCTCTTCCATTGGTTATATCATGAAAAATTCTTGTTAAACATGTTTTCTTTCACGGGTTATTCTATGGTAAAATTTTGATGAAACCTATCTATTTTTCCATTGACTATGATATGATGAAAATTTTAACATACCCATTTCATTACATGGGTTAAGATGTGATGTTAATGAAACCCATCTCTTTTTATGGGTTATTATATGATGAATGTTTTATTATCTCTTGTCACACATTTGAGTGATTTCATTATGTGATGGATGGGACCTATTTCTCCCTCAAATTCCTTGGGTAATGATAAATGGTATATGAGATTAAATGTTACATGGATTTTTATCTCAATCCTAAAAATAAGAGTGTGCACGAGTGGTATCCATGTACTGAATATAAGAGGGTACACAAGTTGTATCCCAATCCTAAAAACAAGAGAGTACATGGGTTTTAGCCCAACTAAAAAATAATAGGGTGCACGTGTTGAATCCCAACCCCAAAAAAAGAGGTTACATGTTTCATTGTCCCATTCCTAATGTATTTATATAGGTGATTAGTCCAAGCCTTACAAGTTATGATATTATTGTTAGGTAACCTTGACATAAAATTTTATTTCCTTATTTTTATGCCACAATTTTATGTCATATTAATATTTTATACTCTCATAGATTTTTCAGTCAACTCCCTTAAGTTTCATGTCTTATGAACTATTAATTCCATGACTCGTGATTGTTCTCTCTAATATTCTGGGTATGGTTTTCAAATGTTATGATTAAGTTATCATATCCATATGTTCACGTTATGCTTGTGTATCTCCCTTGTTTACCATTAATGATAATATGAGATGATGCATTTCTTATATTTACTCTTCTAAGGTTATTAAGAAAGGGTTTAAGTAGGAGTATTAATTTGGGTGATCTTGGATGGAATCATTTATGATCTTTCACCAGACTAGAATATTGAGACCCATGTTTCTAAAGGCACTAAACAATTACGGTCCTTGGGAAAATACATTTTTTAATATAATGGGTATTATTATAAATATATTGAATATCCATTTATGTTAAGCATGTGTCGCTATAGATTCCACCAATGGTGTCTAAATAAATACAATCTAATAATATATCTTTAAATTGTACGTTATACAAAGGAATTTGTTAATATTTAAAATCGAAAAATCAATAAAAAAATGACAACCCTCAAGATCCTGGTTGAAACTCAAGGTCATCCAAATCTACATTGTCATGATATGAGGTTTCTTTATGTGTACACATCATTAGGTCATAGGGGTTTCCAGTATAAGGACCAATGAAAATTTCACAGCCATCCCATGGTGGATTCCCATGTTAAGGATAAATATCATGATCCATGTGTTTATATAATCTATGTAAATTATCATCCTAAAACCACTAACATGTTCCCTTGATTCATTTACATTATAAGGGAAAATTGTGTCAATGGGCCCTGTGAAAATTCACATGCTAAAGCCACTAACATTCTCACAAGATATTAGAACCAATGTGAATTCCAATAATAATTCTAATTTAACAACTCATACATCAAAAACAAGTAATATATGATGCATAAAAATTTACAAGAAATACCATACATTTCAACATATTACAATTTAGATAATTAATTCCTATTACCTATTTTATTCCATTTTTCCATTAATTTAATTACCAGTTTCATTCCAAGAAAACAAATCTCAATATTTTTTGGATAATTATGATTCACATTTGAATAATTCCAATTTATCATTTATCATTCCAATCAATGTAATCCATGTAAATTATCAATTTAATTTATATTTCATTGCAATAACTAATTGTCTATTACCATTATATGATTCTATTTTCAGAAGATCCAAGTTCTAATCCATGTTCAAGGGTAGGAACCCCTCTCTGGTGGCCATAAGTCTATGTCTCAATAACCAATAGGCACTACAAGATCCATGGATGATATAAGCATGAGGATTTAAACAATTCCATGTAATAGTAACCATTTTCATGGTGTGCCTAAATGATTACCCATTTTTTACATACCATTAAACCAAAATATAATTTATAGATATGTTCCATCCCACATACCTCAAAAGTAATATGAGGTTTTCCATGACCCGTCATCTGGAACAACATTCAACACCATGATTCCCTATGGACAGTGATAGGTCCAATGCATTAAGGATAGAAAAAAAATATTTTAAGGAAACAAGTGGACTCAATAATATTTCTAAATACCCATTAAATCTAGACATCCGGTTTGATGGATGGATCGATGTATCTAGAAAATTCTTTCAATAAGATTAATAATACCTAGAGACCTTCTCAAAATCATAAATCATGAGTTATGGTCGAAAGTAGGTGTAATTGGAAGTTAAAAGTGGGATTTAGGGGAAGAATATTTGAATTTCCCGTCATTGATTAGACCATTCCTGGTGTTACCAGGTGTCCACTACCTACCAACCGGTGGTTGATGGTTCTAGTAATTGTTCCTACACCCATGGGAACAACAATTATAGGATAATGGTTCCCACTAGTAGGTCAGTTGGTTTCTTTGAGAAAACCCAATACTCCTAAGATCCAATGGCTGGTCAGTGGGTCTCATTGGCTAGTTGATAGTTCTAACTAACCGGCCTTTGTGCTGCTTATATAACTCCTGAGTTAATTCATAGTCCAGCAATCTTATTATGGACATTATGGGGTATCCAGGGTCACTATAGCTTCTCTAATGTCATAAGAATCCACTATACCTCACTAGGATTCCTCATCTTAGCTCCCAACAAGCTATGGACCACCATTTGACCCTTGAACATAGGATCCTTTAATAAAAATGAAATGGTTTAATAAAACTCAATGTGATAAAGTACCATGATAAATGATGTGGTATTACATTTAACCTCATGTGACTTAGTTGGACTCCCTTGTTATATCCCACAGTAGGTTCTATTAATGATGTTTCCCTTATAAACCCATATAATCATTACTAATT
This sequence comes from Viscum album, assembly GCA_963277665.1. NCBI lineage: Eukaryota > Viridiplantae > Streptophyta > Magnoliopsida > Santalales > Viscaceae > Viscum > Viscum album. Next base: position 1,533,629,690 of record OY728151.1, read on the forward strand.
ATTATCTATTGTATACATCCTAACTCTTATCCATATATCTTAAAATAAATTTTTATAATCTACCCCACTGGGAACCCCTCCAGGGCCTAAATTGAATATGAGAGTGACATGTGTGGCTTGCCTCCAATAGAAACCAATTTGGCGATAATAACCTAGTGTAAAAATCACACAATGGGATACATTTCCCATAGAAATCCCCAAAAAAATTTAAAAAAAAATTACAACCCAGCAAGAAAAAACATAATAAAAATCAAATTAAACTCCCATAATAGATCATAGTGCATGGAAAATTCATACAAATAGAAAACCCCAATATTAAATACCAAAATTATATCAAATGTGTTAATTGTAACCACAAAACACAACTCCATGCTAGTAATTCTCCAATAAATCTCTAAAACCCTCTTGGAAACATAAAAAATATACTTAAACCTATGTGGGTGAACATAAATTTTTACTTAGTAGGATTCTTCAATGGACTTCATGTAAAAATGTTGAAGAATAATACTAGTTCCCCAGAGAGTGGAGAAAAATCAACATGCACATATACCAGGTCTACTACCACCCAATCTCACCTAGGCTCACTCAATAATCATTGACTAAAAATATAATAAAATAATATCATGAATATTTAAAAGATATACCTTATACTATTTCTCCATTAGGTTCTTTCTCTCACGCTCTAATTAAAAATGTATTCTCAATTTCATTCATTCCATATCATCATAACCACATACACAAATCCTCATATCACATTTCCAAATCATACCATATAAACACATAACCACAACCACATACCTCATATCTATTTCTCAACTACACATCACTTTTCCATCATAAATGGGTATTTTCAACATAATCAATATCAACCTCATTCCCTCCTCGAACCATGAATGACCCCCACTATATAACATATCCTTATAGAATCATCAACACACCAATAATACTTTTTTACATTAGTCCATCATATCCCATGAATAACAATGTTTAAAAGAGATATTAGGGAAGTGGGTGTGGTCAACCATCAAATCCCTAGGTAAACTGGATACATGGGGAAGTTTATCAAAACATAAAAGATTTTGGTGTTGGTAAGGATATAAAACTCAGGTGGGTTATGTATGGAATCATAAGAAAAAACAACATATAAGTTTCCACACACACGATAACAACCTCAGGTTCAATTACAAAACAACTCAATAAGTATCCATCTTCATCACTATACAATAGCCACTATCAACTAAAATCCACTATTTTCCCCATGAATAAACCATTTCAATTTCCATAGTAAATAGACATAATAACTATCCATAGTTTTCTATTTTAATAATTTAATAAATTAATTATGGATTTATAGTTTTCCCACCACATTATGTTTATTATCCATTCAATAATCATTATTAAAACCAACCATTCATAATGTGACATCCACTTAATTTATTTCATTTACCCCTTTTTATTCAATATCCCAACAATTCATTACAAAGAAACATCTTAAACTTTAATAAAATACCCAAATTATTATTAGTTACATTCATCATAATCTATTTCATTCCATGCCATTAAGCATCAACTGAAAAAACATCATAAAACAATCATTCACTATAGATACTATTGTATAAATCCATTCCCTCTGCAACTGTAATTTATGATAAAAAAATCAACCAGCTTCTATATACCCATTCCACCGATATCACCATAATAATTTACAATTGAGATATTCGACATATAGAAAATACTCACAACCAATCACAATTAATGCAACCATAATTCCCATATAAAATAAAAATTATTATTTTTTATCTTCCATGTGAACTATATACACCACCACGAGCATTATAACTATTCTATATTAACCAAACAACCCATTAATTACAATTTTTAAGTTAATAACCATTTATGCAATAAGATTCCAATATTTAATCACATTAGGGGATCATTTTTTTAGAAATAATATAACTCATTTTAGTCAGGATTCTTAATAAAAAATAAAACACATAACTATAACATTTAAAAAGTATTATCATTGATATCACCAAATTACTGAAGAATCATGTGATACTATATTCCACAAAATTTATTTATTATAATTATTATCATTATATGTTAAATCATAACATTTATTACAATGGAAATATAATCTTGTTAATCACATTATTTTCACAAAATAAAAGAGATAGTTATTGAATCCCCAACCTCAATGTGAAGAAATGATGACAAACTACATAGGGATTGCAAGAGAAGGATCCTTGTAAGTGCTAATAGCATGTTGGAATGAAACTTATAAACCTCTATGAATTAATCTTTTGTTATATAATGTTTAAAATAGAAAAAATAATTAAATTTGAGTGTGGTAATCCTAAATTTAATAAATATAAATATTAATAACTTCTGTCAAAATTCCCCATGGAGCGTCCTTCCTCAATAATTTTTCAACCCAGCCCTTAAATCGAATTAAATTTTGCAAGATTATTCTCATCATACCATTTCTATTTAACATCATACAATCTAGGAAAAAAATATTTTTTAGATAAATGAAATAATTTTATGTAAATAATTTCCTAATCTTACTAATTTTATGAATTTAAATTACATTTTAGATAAAAAATATTTATTTTGATGGAAATTGGAAAATATAAAAATTTATTAAAGGGGTGAGACTTAATAAATGAGAAAATTACCTTATAAAATCTCATTAACATTATGAAAACCAACATCAACATTATATAAGTCAAAAATGACTCTTAAGTAAATCACATGACTCTTATGAAAATCAAATGACTCATATGGAAACCAAAATGACACTTCTTAGCAGTGGAATGACCCTCATAGAAATAAAAAAAAAGGTACATATAAAATTCCCAAGATTATTATAGAAATTAAATAGCTATTATAGAATATATAATAGACTTTAGGGAAATATCATTACTCATATAGAAATTGAAGGACAAATTGGAAATCGAAATGACCCTAACAAAAATCCCAATTATTTATATGAAATAGATGAATGAATCTTTCCAAAACAAGAATACTCTAAATATTTGATAATTCAATAAAATTATTAATTATATGGGAAATTTATAGATATAATATAATTAATCAAACCCAACAAATAAAAAATTCCAATAAAAATTATATATTTTCATCAAGAATTGTAGAATCACTACTAAAAATACAGATTCACATTTAATCTACATATTAAAATTACACAAGCCTTCTCAAATCTATAAATCACCAGAAACATCCATGTACATACCTATGCCAATGAAATGAAATGGGAAAGGGATTGGTTAGAATTTAAGCCCTTATAAAACGTCTAGTATACTCATCTAAACCTGGATTGACAGATTTTAATGAGTATGAAACTCAAGAAAAATGTAATCACCATGTAAATATGAATCTCATAATTTCACCATAACTAATCAATCCAAAAAAACTAAAACTTATGTCCTCAATATTCTCCATTTACTATTGAGTATCATGATGGATCATTAATAAGAATAATGTTATTTATTTTATTGTTATATGTTTTTAGTGCATTTATCTCAAAATATTTCATATTTAAAATAGTAAGAAATTTTCATTATGTAAAAATCATTTTCAACCTTTTTTATAACCAATTTGGTTTATGAAAAGTTATACATAATAATAGAGACTCTGTAATATGTCTAGGTTAATCATTCTATTGTCTTCCTATTTATATTCTTTTTTATAAAATCCTTTATGTTCTAATACCACTACTATATAACATCACTTATTCAGTGATATCCATTCATTGAAGGTAAAAAATAAATCGCTAATAAGGATTATTTTATCAGTGTAAGCTAAAAATTATCATAAATGGTACCTTTATATGAACTTGAAATTTTTTATAAAAAGAAACCTTTATTATTGTTTTTTTGTGTTCTTAACATTTTCCCTTATTAATGATTTTTTAATACCTTAAAGGCCACCAATTATTAGTGGTTTTTATAACACTGAAAATGATGAAACTCATAAAAATTTATATATTATGAAAATAATTCTTAGTATAAAAAATATATCTCTATATATATGTATATGTAAGATATTTTTTAAAATATTATTTATATAATAGTAAATATATATCTACGAATAATATATAAGGTATTTAGATAAAATGGTTTTAACAAAATTTAAATAATTCCTAAAATTTGATAATTACTATCAGGTAATAGATAATTAAAAACAATTTCATTATATAAAATATTAATCAATTAATTAATATCTTCCAAATTGTTGGAAAAAGATCTTGAACATTAACTACTGTATTTTTTTTCTAGGTGTCTGTTCGGGCACCCAAATATGTCAAATGGATGCTTGTGAATTGATCAAGGCCAACCGGCCCATTGAGAACTCAGAATGCTCATTGTTAGTGATCAAAAAGAATAAAAAGACCTGTATAACTATGTTTTTAGTTGGGATGACATAATTTTTTAATATTTGAGGGAATTTCACCTTTATTGAAGTCGTTTTTCATGAATTTTTCATTATAGATTGTATTTATTCTAACTTATTACATTTATATGGATATTATGTTGTTTGAATTTTATTATTATTCTTGTTATAGTGTAAATTATAATTATATATATACATATTTTTTATATTTATATATATTAATTTAAATTTACATATAAATATTTATATACTGTTACATATAAAATATCTTTTTAAATATTCAAACCATATTTAAATAATAATCAATTTTATTTACCTTGTAAAAATATATAAAAATGTGTATACATATCCAATTTTGTATGAAATGTTTATATATAAATATATGTGTGTGTTTCTATATTAAAAAACATATTTATTTAAGTATATATTCTTATATATATATATATCAACATTAATATTTAATATAGGTATATTAATATTGATATATATATATATATACATAGGAACACACAAAAACATATACATATATATATACACACACAAACATATATATATTGAAAATGTAATTAAAAATAATAATAAAAATATGTGGATAAAAATATGGATAAAAAAGATGTATATAAATGTATAAAAAAATACATATATCATAAAATATAGAAGAAAATGATATGGGTAGTGGTAAGAGAATTTGTTATCCACATGAAGGTTTCAGGTTCATAAAATAATAGGCACATGTGCTTGTGTGTAGGGATGAGCACTAATAAGTGGGTAGGAACTGATAAAGGGTTGCTGTTTCATTCATGAGTAAGGGTATGGGGAGGGGTAAGAACTAACAAGGGGTGGTGGGTGAGTAGGATCATTGAAAAAAATTCTGATGATAAATTCATGATTGGTCAGTGCTATTTTTAGCATGAATAAATGATTTTTTACCAGTGAAAAAAATGTTATTGAAACTAGCACTAATAAACGTCGCATTTAACCATTCAAAAATAGGGGTCATATAAGTGATATGATATTCATCGTACTTATAACAAAAGTGTTTTTTTTTGCAACTGATAAAAGTAATTTATAGCATAGATAAAGGCATGATCTATAGTAGTATATGTGTGAACTAAAATTTTCATAATCAAATTCAAACCAAATCCTTACAATGAAATTATTGAGTGATAATTTTATTTTAAAATTTTGATATATTGTACCTATATCGACCAGTGTAGAAGGGAAAAAGAATGTAAAAATTCATGAATTATCTTTAAATTTGAGCCAATCGTATTTATTCAATTAATTTAAAATTTTATCCTCAATTTTATATAAAAAATAATATAAAATTCATAATATAAATTATATCAAATTAATTAAATTATGTTAACCATAAAGATTGAACTTCTGAGATACTGATTAAAACCAATTATTTGAGGCTGATATCATTTTATAAAAAAAGTGTTATAAATTATTTTTTAAAAATTTAAAGGGTTTGGTTTTTTAAAAATTATGAATATGATTATGAAAAGAATCAAATGAATTTATACTAGTTCATGTTTATAATGATATTAAATTCAATTAATGATCTTAGCTGACAGACCAGTGAGTGTCAATTGAATTGACACTCATCATTCAATTGTTGAACGTGGAGCTTCAATTTAGTTGACACTAGTAGTGGGATTCCCATATAAAAAGGTAGTCACATCCTATGATTTTTTACTTCAAACATCGTATCCTTTCCACTATCAAATTGAAAAAAAATTAAACTCCCCTTTTTCGTTTATGTTTTTTCATCCTTTAAAATTATTATGTATTTACCTATTTTTAGTTGTTATTTTTTAGTATTGCATTAATTCATTTAATATTAGTTAATTATTAGTAAAATGTTTTAGTTTCAATGTCGTAAATTTTAATTTTATTTATCATGTTTTAATACCTAGTAAATTAAATTGATAACATTAAATTGTTATTTTATTATTTTTATTATTGTTTTAAATATCATTAAATTGCATGATCAATATTATAGTATAACAATAAATTATAAATATAATTATTATTTGATTATATATTTAAATAGTTGTGATATTATTATTTTTCCTTGTTAATTTTAATTAGTAATATTAAAATTATTATTTAATAAAATTATATAGGTAATTTTTATCATTATGTTTTAATTATTTGTATAAAGTGTTAATCATTCGAAATATTAATATGTTTACATAGAAATATTAAATTTCAAGATTAATAAATTTTCATTAGTAATATTACTACATTGTTGTAATTATTAGTATAATGTTTTATTTATAAATAATTATATATTAGTAATTATTTATTTATTAAGAATATTATTTAATTTCATTTTTTAAATTAAGACAATAAGAACATCCATATCAATATAAGTCTTAACATAGGAAAACATCCTATCATTTTGGTAATGTAAATAGTGTATGGTCTCCCAGTTATTACATCCCTTTTAAGATGAAAACTATTGGATGTAGGCATAAAAATGATAGACATAGTGGTAATAACCCTATAAATTTTGGTTGGATATTATCTCAATAATAAAATATTGTATGAAAAAGGGGCCTAACTACACACCTCGTTCGACACACTAAGGTGAACTGCTCTAGGTGATTCACTTTATTTTTAGTCAATAAATATCTCAATAATTTTTTTTGGTATAAGTCTAAAAATATGAAAAAATTATAAAATTTTGGCAAATAGCTTTTTGTAATCTAGAAATGAAATCCTTCACTCCATACAAACCTGTTGACACAGGTTCTGACATAGATGCACCATTGGGTAAAAACCCTAAAAATGATATGCTGGTATAAACTCAAAATTTATTCAGTGAACAATAATAATGACTAACTACATACTTGTCTTGACAGTCTTAAGGGATTCTATTTTGATGATTCGCTTTATATATAATCCATCAAACTCACCCTGAGTAATATTTTTTATACCTTTAGTTAAACCACACACAGTTAATTGAAAATATTAAAATATTTTAAAATATTGTTATCCTTTTTTTTAAAATATTATTAACAAGTAATTACACATATAAATAAAAATATGGCTGCATATCATTATTAAAATGGTAAAATAAATGATACTGAATAAGGATTTAGTAATATAAGACATCCAGAATGGGTAGTAATGCTTGGGGTTTGTAATAATGTTGGAGAGATTTTATAAAAAATACATCACCGGTTAAAACTCATAGTTAACCAAGTGATATATTCTATAAAACATATACATAATGAATTCAATGATAGGTAGTGGCATATAACCAATACAATTTTTGAGAATTTGTACTAAGAATGTGTATTTTCATAGGTTAAGGACAAATCCAAAGATCAAATGATAGAGTTATGTATCATTATATATACTATCAAAGATTTTCTCTTGACAATGGATGTTGTTCCATAATTACATCAATATTTGTTGTCATATCCTTCTGATTTGAAATCTCATATAGATATTGATGTCAATGGGGATAGTCTGCCACATGTAGTAGATATGAAGGTGAATGATATTTAGGATGATGGACATTTCAAAAAACATTGATGATATTGAGGACATGAAAAAATAATAAAATTATGAAGATCATTCTAACTCAATCCATGATTCATCCCACAATCTAGTGAATTATACTCCACAATTGATATTAACTTTAATGGATCGTGTGGCACACTTTTTGGAATTTTATTGGTCAATCATTACTCTCATTACATAATATTCGTGAATTATTAGTGGTTAAAATATCACATTGGATAAAGGTAATTTATAAATTATAATAGAGTTTGATAATAAGGATGTTATAAAAATAGTGACAAAGCAGTATCACATGGAGAAACATTACAGTTATTTTATGGAATAGTCATGGGATTTTTTTTTATATTTTAAGTGACATGTTATATTCACATTTTCAAGTGAATTAAATGCTATAATTGGAAACAATTTCAACTATTGGATAATCAGAATATTTTCTCAACACACATATGTTATCGTAACCCTATAAAAGGGGAATGTGGTGATATATTTTGATTTTATTTATATTATTATTATTTAAATGATAAGAAAATAACAAGATATTCTAGTATTTTTGGTGGTGGAGAAGATAATAAATCATTATGGTTATCATATTTCTCACTGTAAATCCTGTGATGCCCGAAAAAAGGCCATCGTGAATGTATACAAGAAATGGGATGAATCCAATTGAGTACTAACAAAGTATATGGAGATATTGTATCACAACAATTATGTTACCTACTAGTTACACATAGTGCAATATTTTCGCTTATAGAACCATGTAGATCAATCAAAGATGGTATTTTAAAAAATAAATTTGTACATTTATACCTTGTGTGGCTACTATAAGACAGTATAAGTAGTTTATCCATATTATTGAAACATCGTTTATTGAAAATATACTATAATTTTTTTTATTAGGGACATGCATGATGGAAATAGTACAATTATTCCATTATCCTTAACTATTATTAAGAATGAAAACTTATCATCTTGGACCTAGTTTCTAGGTTGCCTCCAATAATCTGTGATTGATGTTATATTAATGTGTATGATTTATGATCAATGTTGAGAAATAATGGAGGTTGTACAGTTTTAGGGTCTTTCATGGTGACCACCCTCTGATTACCATCAATATTTTATTAGACACATCACATGAAATTTGTAGAAGAGTTTCATGCATGATTCTGTATAAAAATAATTCATCAATCATATTATTTATACAGTTCTTGTTGAAATAAGCCAGATGATGTAGAAAAAACTGTTATATATGTACCTCTATTTTCTCATTTCCTTTAGAATTTGACCTCAATATCTTTGAATGGAGGTTCATTTCTAATTCATTCACCAAGATAATCAAGAAATATAAATATACATGATTAATATTTAAATGTTTAAAGTGTTATTGGCATATATTGTTTACAGGTGATATAGATACCTGATGACAAACATTATGGAATGAATTAATGGAGTCTTTAATGGTGTTAAAAAGATACCTATAAAACTAAATTAGGAATATTAAATTATATGTCAATCAGTGTCACGAACAGAACTACTCGGGCCCTCCTGGATAGAAAAACATCGGGATTAATAGCCCTAGGTCATCTACCAATAATCTAGGTGATGGAGAAAATATCTATGAAGTCATAACTAAAATGGGAGGAAATTTCCTAATGTACCTATATGAATGGTCATAATCATCGTTATGTGAAACTGAAATGGAATATAAATAAAATATTGTAACATTTTTAATTAACCCATTCATGAAAGAACCTGTTAGGAACAAATTAGAGTTCCCTAGTACAAACCAATGTTTAAATATGGAAAATAATATGACCTTCCAAATATTTTGTCCAAACATAAAAATAACTTGAAAAGAGGAAAATTGAGAGGGTCTAACTCGTGATAAAAAATTCTACCCATTGTGCATGGTCATTGTACCTAATAATTAATATCCTCCAACAATATTATCGTCAGACATCATTTCATCTACATAATAGATGACATGTGTTGGAAAATCCCATGTTGGGGTGAGTATATTCATACTCAATAGGAAAATCCAAAAACTAAAAAGGTATTAATAGAGAGATACAATTGAGTTTTTCTCAACCATAGTGTTCTATCAATCCGAACATGATACAAACCAATAATTACCCAGATTTTCTCAAAAAAATCCCTAATTGTAGGGGAAGGAAATCTCCATCCTCATATCCCATCTATGATTGATGATTTTGCCAACAGATCCAAATTTCCACATTGGATTCCCAAAATCATGCACATCATTACAAGGGTCTCTATGGAGAGTCCCACACATCATCACTGTGCTCCAAAGTAAAGGAAGTCGTAACTCCAATCAACTGCCTCATGAAACATAAACAAAATCTATATAGAGGGGCCCACACATCACCATAACACTCCATAGCTGATGAAGTCATGCCTATCATGGGGGTCCCTCTACCGACCCAATAATTAATATAAAGGAGTTGACCTACATGTATAGAGGACCTATACCCTACTTTTGAGAATTATTAACTCTACCTATATGATAATTGTGGGGGACCCATTACCTAGTGGAATAGCGAATTACCAACCCTAGAATCATAGTATTGATCATTCCCTAATCACTACCATTTTGATGAATCACATAATGAAGATTAATTCTCATAAAACCTCCCGTATTATCTTGTATTCCACAATGAACGATTTCACAATGTTCTGTGTGGAAAAAATACGTTTGGAATCATGTAGTTAATACTCTATGTCGCAAATAAGGATATACGAGAGGAAGGATATTGTATGGGGAATACAATGTGTGTGTAATGTCCACATAGCATGTGAATTTTCCTAGTTCTTAGGCCATGTTCTCCCCTCGACATGGATTCAAAATCAATCTCACACTACACAACATGTACTTGTTGTACATGGTGTGTCTTAGCCACATGTGTCCCGAATGTTCCCTTCTATTTATGACCATGTACATCATCATGTTCCCATGTACATGGTCAGGTATGAGTATTATGGTTGTGTCTTAGTACATTCCCATCCCCATATACTCTGGTCGTGCCCATATTTTAGGCTATGTATGTGCCCATGTACTCCTAGAGTACATTTTGAGAAACCATTATAGGGTCACATGGAATATTTTGCATCCACACAATATGTTATATTCAACTCTATCCAGTACCCCAACTTCTACTACTAGGAGAAAACACGTTGTGTTTTCTTCGTAGTACATGTTATTTAGTGGAGTATTACATAGAAATATCAGTTTCATCATGTAGATAAAAAATTAAAATTTTTCAAAATGATATCCACTATTTGAAAACCTATGATAGAAGGGAAACACCTCTATCTATAAAATACCAAAATCTAGTTTCCCGAAATCAGATTCCATTCACCCACTACAGTATCCAATCATTGGCCTCATGTGCCTCCCATCACTTTTCACAGCTCCAGAATCTAGATCCATGATTTATCAACCATGATACAACACTAAAAATCCAAAGATATCTATATTGATCATTTTGGACACAACCACAAACAATTTATGGGTTCGATCAATCTGTAGCCCACACCAACAATGTCAAACTGCGACCTCATGGGAAAACAGTGAAGAACACAATGAAAAGTGAAGATAAATGCACAAGAATGATGTGAATTCTTCATTGGACAAGTATTCTGGGATAAAATCACATAAAAAGGGATATATTGTATTTATAGTAGGTGTGATGAGTTAATTTAATTGATTCACTAAAATTTAACTATTTTAAGCCTCATGTGAAGATCAAATGATCACATATCAAGTGATAAAAGAATTAAATATCATCCTACAAAATCGAATAGGGTATAAATACATAAATAAAAATCCCTAATAGGATTTAGGATTGATCATAGAAGTTTTCATCAATGATGATAAAGATCTATTGTGTTCACTACCTCCCAATACACCTCAATTAGCTCATCATTGATCATCAAATCCCATACCACCATTGAAGAATTCCCATTATCCACCTCTCAAATCCTCCAAGGATTGTGCATCTAACCCATGCAGATTTCCATAAATTGTAATTTTTTGATTGATTTAGGGTATGGTTATTAATGCAATGATTGAATTATTTAAATTATTTTATACATGGTATTCACCCTCTAATGGATACGTCGGCCAGAAAACGGGCACTAACTGACCTTAGGTCATTCCTAGGGTAAACCATGTGTTTTAGATCCAATTGTGGTCTTGTATTTACCATATAAGGATTCAATAAAAGGGAAAAAACACAACAACAATGCATGCTTGTGTAATAAAATATATTAATATTTATGATATATTATTTCAGGATTCTTGATAAACCCAAACACTATTCCAACTCTTATTATTAATCAAAATATATATTGAAATATTAAAAATATTGATATATAAAATTTATTATTGTGACACTCTCCCATCCTTTTGATATTTTTTCATGAATAGAAAAAGATACTCAAAATAGTGGGGGAAATTCTTCCACATTTAACTCTCTCTATCTGTCTCACCCATGAGATCTCATGTATGCTTTTATACTACCAATGCACAAAACCTAATGGAATAGTCCATCTGCACAAGATCATCTCCTACGAGTCTTCAAATTCTACAAGGCACTCCATGAATATTGCTACATCCTCAATTTCCATCTCATACTAGGAAATTATGTCCATAGGGTCATCCATGTATCATCATATATTCAGTACATGGAATATTTCATGCACTCATTCTAAATACAGGGTATAGCTCAAACCCCACTATAATAACTTGAATAGCCTGATGATCCTTAGGGATAGCATTTTTCCCCATCCAAATCTATTCAATCCTCATGAAAGGGAGACTATTAGAAAATATGGTATATCTACTTGAAATTTAAGGACCAAAAACCTCAGTCTAAATGTAATTTTTTTATACTCTGGGTTTTCCTCATATTCTTGTGGATCACATGAATCATCCCCATTATCGCCTTCAACATCAATAGTCGAAGAAGATATGTATCACTAATATTACTCTAGCATAAGGGATTATTTTGAAGTCTCTCATATAGAACCTCAAAAGTTTCCCTACTAATAATAGAGTGATAGGTATTGTTATAATAAATCCTTATTAGAGGTAAGTGATCCTCCCAATTTCAGGTGAAGTCTGACACACAACTCCCCAACACATCCTCCAACTCCTAGATTATCCACTTAGTCTGGCTATCCATATGGGGGTAAAATGTTGTACTCACCTACCACTAGGTCCAAAAATACTCCTACAGGCCTCTCCACAACTGATACATTAACCAAGAACTAGGGTTGGAGATAATAGTTGAGGGTTCTTCATGAAGATGGATGAACTCCCACATTTAAAAATTCCCTAGAATCTCAATAACATGTCTCCATAATTGAATGGAATTAGGATGGCTTGGTGAGTCACTCAACAATCAACTAGATATAATCATCGAATCTTTATATATATATAAGCATCTTCACAAATTCCATGGTTATTTGACCCTATTTACATTCCAGGATCATGATAGGTTGTGTAAAAACTATAGGAATATGGTTTTCAACTTTTACCTTATACCATGTGAGACATCAAGAGATGAACTCAAAAAATATATGCCTCAACTTATCCCACCAAAACTATAATTAAAGGCCCTTATATATCTTGACCACACCAAAACGTACAGATAATGGGGGATGTATGAAAATAACTCATCACCTACTCACAAAATGTGACTGAAACCACGCTTCATCCTAGAAATAGTGTAACTTGATATCTTCCCTTATAAAATACTCTCTCACATGCTGATGAAATGGAGGTGTCACCAAAATTGATTGGAGATAGAACAGACCTCTCTTATATATCATGGCCAGCTTTAATAAATCCAAATACTCAAATGCATACTCCACCAAGCGAGAATATGACTTCATACTAAGGGAATTTACCACCATATTTACATTACCAAGAGTATACACGATCAAAAATTAATTTCCCTGTTGGAACACCAAATAATTCCTCTATATGAGGTTTATATCTAACTATGTGATGATATAATTAAGGATATAGTGATGTTTGTACACAAAAAAACACTCACCTAGAAGATAATGTTATCACATATTTTAAACGAAGACCACTACTTCCAACTCTAGGTCATGAGTCATATAGTTATTTGTGTTGGGTATTAACAACCAAGAATCATATGAGATGATCACTGTAACACCCCAGATAAATAAAGAATATGAAATTTTTATATTTATCCCTATTTTTGAATAAAATGTTAATATTAATTTAAAGGGAACTCTATGCTCTATGGCTAACCCAATACGCAACAACGAGTTCCTTTGAAATCTTACCTTGCACTCTAATAATAAAATAATTTTATTTTAAATGGTAGTTAACACCTAACCGTTGTAATGACAAAAATGAACATAACTAACTAAAATATTATTATATATGTTTGTCAAATATTTTTTTACAATAAATGTTAGAGGGTTATTAATGGGAATGAATCCAATTTTAGGCTTAAACATTCTAATATTTTTTAAAAGGTCGATTAACCGCCTTTTGATGGAAAACCACTTTTAAATACACTTTTTTACAAATTTATGTGTTATTTTTGACAAAATAAAATTATTCTTTAGAATCGGGATATCAAAATTTACTTTGTGTAAATTTTTGTTATCTTTCCGATAAAGTTCATTTTTAATGAATAGTGAAAATGTTGTATTTTAATTCAAAACCTCTTTTTAATCTAATTTATTTATATGATAATATTATCTTTTTAATTTATATTAAAGTGAAATTATAATATATTTTTACCATTTAATCCAATAGTGGTCATTGAAATTAATTTCACTTTGAAATTGGACTTAAACTAGTGTCAATCTTTTGATATATATTGTTTCATAAAAACACGCTATTTGTTCTGACAGCGGGAATTAATTATTAAATTAAGTAATGTAACTTATATGTTTTGAATTTTGTAAAATAGACATAATTTTTTAATTCGGAATATCAAATATATCTTAGGGTGATTTTTTGGTATTTTTCTGAAAAACTTCAATTTTTGATGAATAGTGAAACCACTAAGTGGTACTTAGAAAAAACTGATTTTTCGTTTAAATGAAATTTTGCCACATCTGTGTTTTTAATTTAAAAAATCCAACATACATGGTTTTAATTAGGAAGTATAATATGGTTCAATGGGATTAAAATAATTTTTTGGTGAATAGTAACTTTTAAGTTTTTAATCGCGATTAGAGATAATTAGTGTAATTTAAGGTAATAATAATGTTTTAATAATATGAAATGACCAGGTAAGATTTCTTACCCATATTGGATGTGTCATGGCCGACGAAGAAAATCCATGGGTGATCTTGGGGACCCCATGGAGCCACTTTGGTTGGAAAATGACATTAAAAACGTTTTATTTAATGTTAAAATAAAAATGTCACAAACATATGTTGTTTTACAAAAGAAATTTTTAAATGGGGATATAGAAGTCATATTTTTGACTATAAATATTCATTAGAAATCTAATACGATTTCCTACATCGTGATATTTTGTTTCTAATTTTTAGACATTAAATAAATTAAATTATTTATGACACCATGATGATGCAGTGATTACCTCATTATTTAACGATTTAAATAAAATGAAAAGATAATGTAAAATATAAGAACTAAACTTGTCAAAAACCTATTTTATGTGTTTATTTAGAAATATTATCACCTTATCCTAGAAATATATAATTTTGGGCCTTTTAAATTCCAAAAATCATTTTATAATAATGTTACTTTTCAAGACTTTCCAAGAGTTCCCCTCCTCTCCTCTTATAAAAGCCCCCCACCTCTACCACCTTAACCACACTTCTCAAGCCTTTGGTTCGTCCAAACCCTTCCCATTTTGTCTCTCCAAATCTCTCTCTTACTCTTATAAGCCTCACTTTGGGCATAAGTCTTTCCAAATAAGCCTTTGAGCTCAAATCAAAAAGTGTTATGTGATTTAAAGGTAGTGTCTTCTCTTGTGTTCTTATGTTTTATTTTTCTTCTCCAACCACCTATACCCTTTTTATTCCTTTCTTTTGTAACAAAAACAGTATCTTAAATATACTAGGATGTTTTCATGAGATGGATTAGAGATACACCTACACACACCTTTGTCTAATGGTTAAAGAACATAATGTTTCTGTGGTTGGCGATTTTCTGCCTCACGAAACGATGATTGTTCTATATTCTTTTAAAACCTTTAAAGGTGGCCATTATGATGTCACTGTATTTTATATATGATATATATGGTATTTATGTTATGTATATACTTATGTATTTTATATTTAAAACATACCTTTATTCTTTTCATATTGTACAAATGCGATAATTTCATATGAGGAACTGTGGACTACCGCCCCCTCACGTGATGTGACTCGTTCATGCAATACATGAAATGTATAAATAATGAAATTAATGAACATATGTGACCTATAAAACATATATATTATACTGTAATCATAATATATATATCTCTCATTTATTTTTTAATTCCATTAATATTACAAAAAAATGAAAGTAGCGTTCATGCGTACGTACGGCCTACCATCTCCATGAACGATGCTTTTCATTTTTTATCTCCAAATTTTATGGAATAGTATAAAATGAATATGTACTGGATATATATGATATTTTAATCATTAATACTATACTGTAAATGATTTAATTATAACTACATGGGAATTCATTTTCAAACAAGTTCATTTTTTACTCATGTACCAAACATCAGCAAAAATGTCTGATATGAACTAACATTATTAAACAATTATTATAAAATTATAATATGTGATATGAACTGAATAATAATCTTTAAAGGAGGTCCTTAATCAATTATAAATTGACCAAAGTTTATTATTCAGGAATATAAAGAAATGAACAAGACATGTCGGACTTGAGGTAAGGGAACCAACCCCTCTCTTTCTTTTTAAGTACACTCTTTTATGTCATTATTTTTATGCACATATTTCTTATGATTGGGATGTTATTTTATATTAATCTTAATGTAATATTTTTTTTCATATGATGAGAGACCCTATTTTCTCTCATCAATCCATTTTAGATGTTTTGATTGGCGCCGTTAGGCTGCCGAATGTTCGTAAGAGATCCAACCTCTCTCTTTCTTTTTAAGTACTCTCCTTTATGTCACTTATTTTAAGCTCCTCTTTGTTATGTTGGGGGATGTTATTTTATATTAATCTTTCTGTAAATTTTATTTCAATATGATTAGAGACCCTATTTGATCTCATCAATCCATTTTTGGATGTTTTAATTGGCGTCGTTATGCTGCAAGAGTTTTCGAAAGGGATTTTTCATCTCACTTTTATTCCCATGAGATTTATGCTACATTTGCCACCATTTCCTTTCAGTGGAATATGTACTTCCCATTATTCTACTCTTTGTGTAATATAATTTCTTTTATGAGTATTTACATCAATGTTGTATTTTCCTTCTTTCATGGGGTGTTTGTTTCTAAAGATACCCAAGTCGGTAAGGGAACTTTTCACCCTCCTCTTTTAAAAATAATTCATTTTTTTGGTCTTTTAATTTACATATTTTTATGTTGGGATATGTTCTTATATATACTTATTGATTTAAATTTTATTTCCAAGTGATGAGATACCATTTTATCTCTCATCAACTAATTTTATGAACTTTAAAGTGACGTCGTTAGGCTGTCGAATTTTACCAAGGGAACTTCTTAATCAAATTTCTATTTCTTTGGGTTCAACTTGTAGTTATTGAATATGTTATCCTACTAATATGTGTTAATGACCTCTGGTTGTTTTAAAATAAATATAAAATTATATTGGGTGTATTTATATTTTACACACATAATTCTGAGATTGATTTATCCTTAATTTAAGGATACCTTCTTTATAAGGGATTTCATCTCATTTTACATTTCTATTGAGACTTCATTGTTGTTATGCACCAATTCACTCATATGTGGTGTATATACTATCCTTTGGAATATTATATCATGAATCCCTTTATTCTCATGATATTATAAAGTTCTGATTAAAATTTATTCCTCAATTATTGTATTCAAGTGTCTCTCATTTTGTTAGAAACCCTTTAATTAAACTATATTTTTAAATGATTTAATGATTTATTCTTATAAATATTTATCATTAATATCCATGTTTTAAAATTGGTTTTAATGATTCATTTATATGGATATTAATGGCTTAAAATTTCAAAATCATCAAAGTGGTATGGGACACTTTGATTCAAAAATCGCTTTATTAAATGTTTTAAATGGTTTTGAAAATGGTTTTAGAATGGATTCATTATTTCAATATCTTAATATGTTATATTGTTATTGAAATGTGGGAATGTTATATTTCCTTTATGCTTAAGTTATGTGCTATTATTATGTTATGGTTCTTGGGAATTGTTTATGAAGACTGGTGGTTCTGTGATAAACTAAGGGTGGGTGTGCCCGATATAGCCCTCCAATGCATTGGGTAACGCAGAGGAGTTAAACGTTATGGTTTCTCCGAAGACATTTAGGGAATATACTGTGATGGGTATTCCAAACGTAACCAAGATGGTTACTACCTACGTAAGAATGTTATGAATGCAACAAGTTACCTTTATGTCTTATGATTTCTATGATTTATTCATGATTTGATGAGGTATGTTAAAGTGATTATGTTTTATGAGTAATGTATGATTTCATACATGGACTAATGTCTTCATTTCATACTTTTATATCCCTTACTGAGATTTTTATGCTCATCCCAAGTTTTTGAAATGTTTTTTCACAGGTCAAGGGAATGGTACATGATGTGATGATAGGGTCAAGGAAGTGTCATGAAAGAATCCATGTTTTGTTTTAAATATGTTTCCGTCGATGGGAAAAAATGAATACTATCTTTTATGTAACCACTTTGTTTAAATGTGGAATATAATGCATGATTTATGATCTATTTCTCTAAAACACTAAATATGAAAAGATCCTCTATGTGAATTCTTCATTTAATTCAATAATAACTGATGTTTAAGGCCAGGTCATTATAGTTGGTATCAGAGGTCAGTTTAGACAACTTTAGGGATTATGAGTTTTTGTTAGACACATAGTTAGTCCCTATATCTATTATTTCAGTTAAATACTTGTTTTATATCTTTTTTCAGGTCAATTAAAGTTAGTTACGAATGGAAGGAGGAGGATCTCAAATGACATTCCTATATCGTCCTGATGACATGCTTGCAATAATTATTGAAAAGTCAAGTTCGGATGATTGTGAAACTTTTTCTAGCATACAACTCACTTGCAAGCAGTTGTTTGAGATATCAAACACCTACACTATACCTCATTATCATCATGGATCATGGGTTGTATTTAGACAAATACTATTTTCACAATATTCTCATATTTTCAAGAAAGGTAAATATTATCAAGGTATTTTCAAATATTTTACCTTATCATAAAAATTTGAAGCATATTATGATTTTAAAAATGGTGCTGAGGAAGGAGACCCTTGCGCAACCTATTTATATTTGATTTTAAAATATAGTCTCTCAGCACATACTTTTGTTATTTTAAAAGGACCAATAATATAAAGTTTCAACTGAAATTCTGTCCGACTATTTTATAGAAATCATGTTTTATCAGCTATTTAGGAATTATATGTCCAACATGATTATTTTCCAAAACTGTTTTTCTGTGAACACCCATATGACCCATGTTGTACAAGGTGTATTTGGATGGAGGAAGAAAATGATTTTGAAGGATCAATAAATCATTGTTGTAATGCATGGGACTTCTACCTTCGTGAACAAGATGACGATGAAACCGATTGGACGCCATGGTCAAGGTATGCGGTTATTCATTTTGGGAATCATTCTATTTTATGATGGTGAAATAAGACGTCAAGAATTATGATGTTGAGATCGTACTGAATTTGGATGAAAATGATAGGAATAAGGAAACTATTGAAGTTAAAACATGTTAGGGTTATTTTTGGAGTTTTATAAAAAGGACAACAAGCAGACCGTGTGACAACCCGTCGCGTCAGACAAAGCTACGAGAATCGAAACCACAACCAAAGTGAGACTGGTATTTATCGCCTATCACTGGAACTACGTGAAGTCCCTGGTTAGTATGACTTATTCTTTTTAGTTAGATGATTTTATGAATTAAGAGTAAGTTGATTTTGGGTTATCTATGGAAATTATTATCCAATCATGTAGGATATGTGATTAGGTTAATTACTTTTCAATATGAGACTTTTAGAGAAACTGATGTTATTTGGAGATAAGTGTTAATTTGTACCTTGGAAGACTATGTGACTAAATCCTTCAAATATTTGGGTTTCAATCATAGTTTGGTTTAATTTGAATAATTTTATGGAAAAATTGTTTATCGAATGGTCCTCGTTGAAATTTGGGTTTTGTTGGACAAATTTTGGAGATTAAGAATAGATTTTCTTTTTATAAAGGTTATCCATTTCTGGATTATCTGATCTTATTCTAACAATTTTGGTTCTGGTAAGGGTATAAAGAAATGAGAAATATATAGTTATCTTTTTTGGATTAGGTGATTCTTAGGAAGTTGATTATAATACTCTTAATGTGAAAAAGTCTTCCTAAATACTCATAATTTGGGGAAAGTATGAGTTTTTGTAAGAAATCTAGTAAAAGATGAAAGTCAAAAT
Source organism: Viscum album (assembly GCA_963277665.1). NCBI lineage: Eukaryota > Viridiplantae > Streptophyta > Magnoliopsida > Santalales > Viscaceae > Viscum > Viscum album. The sequence goes on from OY728151.1 coordinate 1,533,650,333, forward strand.
GACAAGTAAGTATGTTTCCTTAAGATCAAGAATAAATTCCTCAATGAAAATTAACTTAAAACAAAAATGTTGTTTATTAACTTTACCTACTGGGGAATTGAATACCATTTAAACCACCACAAGTTTGTGATTTTCTTGTGGTTAACTTTCTCCTAAACATGTTTTCTATCACTATCCCTGAGAACATGACCCTTTTCTTTTTCATCCATATCCAGGTTTTCCTACCTGGAATCCTAGTATGGGTTAACTCGGGTGACCTATCTACTTTTCTTTCTTTCTTTTAATGTGATTTTTTACCGACTCTTGTTCTGATGTGGGACTTTCAATGATGTTTCCGAGCCCAATTTTAAAATTGCGAGGACACAATTCCCAAAAGGGGGGAAGGATGTAACACCACAGGTAAATAAAGAAGATGAAATTTTTATATTTATCCCTATTTTTGAATAAAATGTTAATGTTAATTTAAATGGAACACTATGCTCGATGGCTTACCCAATACGCAACAACGAGTTCTTTTGAAATCTTACGTTGCACTCTAGTAATAAAATAATTTTATTTTAAATGGTAGTTAACACCTAACCGTTGTAATGACGGGAATGAACAGAACTAACTAAAAAAAGATTATATATGTTTTTCAAATATTTATACTTTTTACAATAAATGTTAGAGGATTAAAATGTGAATGAATCCAATTTTAAGCGTAAGCATTCTAATATTCTTTTAAAGGTCGATCTTCCGCCTTTTGATGGAAAACCTCTTTTAAATCCACTTTTTGTCAATTTTATGGGTTATATTTGAAAAAATAAAATTCTTCTTTAGAATCAGGACATCAAATTTTACTTTGTGTAAATTTTTGGTATTTTTCCAATAAAGTTGATTTTTTTAATGAATTGTGAAAAATGTGTTATTTTAATTCAAAACCTCTTTTCAATCCAATTTATTTATATGATTATATTATATTTTTAATTGGTTTTAAAGTGAAATTAGAATATATTTTTACCATTTAATCCAATAGTGGTCATTGGAATTAATTTCACTTTAAAATTGGACTTAAACTAGTGTCAATCTTTTGATAGATATTGTTTCAAAAAAACACGCTATTTGTTCTGAAAGCGGGAATTAATTATTAAATTAATTAACGTAACTTATATTATTTGAATTTTGTAAAATAGACATCATTTTTGAATTTTGGAATATCAGAGATATCTTAGGGTAATTTTTTGGTGTTTTTCTAAAAAATTTCAATTTTTGATGAATAGTGAAACCACTAAGTTGTACTTAAAAAAACTGATTTTTCGTTTAAATGAAAATTTACCACCTCTGTGTTTTGAATTTCAAAAATCCGACATACATGGTTTTCATTAGGATGTAAAATGTGGTTCAATGGGATTAAAATAATTTTTTGGTGAATAGTAACTTTTAAGTTTTTAATCACGATTAGAGGTAAATAGTGTAATTTTAGGTAAAAATAATGTTTTAATAATATGAAATGACCTTGACACATGTCCTAACCTTATTGGATGTGTCATGGAAAAACATGAAAATCCATGGGTCAACTTGGGGTCCCCATGGAGCCACGTTGGTAGGAAAATGACAATAAAAACTTTTTATTTAATGTTAAAATAAAAATGTCACAAACATGTGTTGTTTTACTAAAAAAAATTCAACTGGGGATATACAAGTCATATTTTTGACTATTAATATTCATTATAAATATAAAAATATTTCCTAAATCATGATATTTTTTTTATAATTTTTATACATTAAATAAATTAAATTATTTATGACACCATGATGATGCATTGATTACCTCGTTATTTAACGATTTAAATAAAATGAAAATATAATGTAAAATCTAAGACCTAAACTTGTAAAAAACGTATTGTATGTGTGTATTTATAACTATTATCACCTTATCCACGAAATATATAATTGTGGTACCTTTAAAATCCGAAATGCATTTTATAATAATGTTACTTTTCAAGACTTTCCAACCCTCCTCTCCTCTTATAAAAGGCCCCCACATCTACCACCTTACCCACACCTCTCAAGACTTTGGATCAGCCAAAATCTTCCCATTTTGTCTCTAAACATCCCTATCTTACTCATAGAATCCTCACATTGGGCCTAAGTCTTTCCAAGGAAGCCGTTGAGCTCAAATCTAAAAGAGTTATCCGATTTAAAGGTAGTGTCTTCTCTTGTTTTCTTATGTTTTATTTTGCTTCTCCAACCCCCTAAAATATTTTTTTTCCTTTATTTTGTAACAACACCTGTATCTTAAATATAATAGGATGTTTTTATGAGAAGTATTATAGCTACAACTACACACACCTTTGTCTAATGGTTAAAGAACATACTATTACTGTGGTTGGCGATTTTCTGCCTCACGAAATGATGATTGTTAAATATTCTTTTAACACCGTTAAAGGTGGCCATTATGATGTCACTATATTTTATATATGATATATATGGTATTTATGTTAACTATATGCTTCTGTATTTTATATTTAAAACAATCATTTATTCTTTGCTTGTTGTGCAAATGCGATAATTTCATATGAGAAAGTGTGGACTACCGCCCCATCAAGTGATGTGACTCGTTCATGCAATACATGGAATGTATAAATAATGAAATTAATGAACATATGTGACCTATATAACCTATATATTATACTTGAATTATAATATATATATATCTCATTTATTTTTTAATTCCATTAATATGACAAAAAAATGAATGTAGCGCTCATGCGTACGTACGGCCTACCGTCTCCATGAACGATGCTTTTCATTTTTTATATCCAAATGTTATGGAATAGTATAAAATGAATATGTACTGGATATATATTATATTTTAATCATTAATAATATTCTGTAAATGATTTACTTATAACTGCACGGGCAATCATTTTCAAACAAGTTCATTTTTTACTCATGTACCAATCAACGGCAAAAACGTCTGATATGAACTAACATTATTAAACAATTATTATAACATTATAATATGTGATATGAACTGAATAATAATCTTTAAAGTAGGTCCTTAAGTAATTATAAATTGACCAAAGTTTATTGTTCAGGAATATAAAGAAACGAAGAAGACAAGTCGGACTTGCGGTAAAGGAACCAACCCCTCTCTTTCTTTTTAAGTAAACTCATTTATGTCATTCCTTTTAAGCACATCTTTCTTATTATTGGAATGTTCTTTTATATTACTATTAATTTAATTTTTATGTTAATATTATTAGAGACCCTATTTTATCTCATCAATCCATTTTGGACGTTTTGATTGTGCCGTTAGGCTGCCGAATTTTTGTTAGAGATCCAACCTCTCTCTTTCTTTTTAAGTGCTCGTTTTTATGTCACTTCTTTTAAGATCCTCTTTGTTATGTTGGGGGATGTTATTTTATATTCCTCTAGCTGTATGTTTTATTTCAATATGATTAAAGTCCCAATTTGATCTCATAAATCCATTTTTGGATGTTTTAAGTGGCACCATTAGGCTGCCGAGTTTTCGTTAGGGATTTTTCATCTCACTTTTATTCCCGTGAGATTTATGCTACATTTTCCACCATTTACTTTGAGTGATATATTTACTGCCCATTATTCTACTATTTGTGTAATATACTTTAAATTATTATTATTTACATCAATGTTGTATTGTCCTTATTTCATGGGGTGTATGTTTCGAAAGATTCCCAAGTCGGTAAGGGAACTTTTCACCCTCCTCTTTTAAAAAGACTTCTTTTGTTGGGCCTTTTAATTTACATATTTTTATGTTGGGATATGTTCTTATATATCCTTATTGATGTAAATTTTATGTCCAAGTGATGAGATACCATTTTCTCTCTAATAAACTAATTTTATGAACTTTAAAGTGACGTCGTTAGGCTGTCAAATTTTACCAAGGGAACTTCTTAACCCAATTTCGATTTCATTGGGTTCAAATTGTAGTTATTGAATATGTCATCCTATGAATATGTGTGAATGAACTCTGGTTGTTTTACACTTAATATCCAATTATATTGGGTGTATTTATATTTGTCACACATAATTCTGAGATTGATTTATCCTTAATTTAAGGATACCTTCTTTATAAGGGATTTCATCTCATTTTACATTTCTATTGAGATTTCATTGTTGTTATGCACCAATTAACTCTTATATGGTGTATATACTATCCTTTGGAATATTATATCATGAATCCCTTTATTCTCATGATATTATAAAGTTCTGATTAAAATTTATTCCTCAATTATTGTATTCAAGTGTCTCTCATTTTGTTAGAAACCCTTTAACTTAAATATCATTTTAAATGTTATAATGATTTATTCTTATAAAAATTTCTCATTAAATACATGTTCTAAAATTGGTTTTAAGGATTTATTTATATGGATATTAATGGATTAAAATGTTAAAATATTCAAATTGGTATGGGACACTTTGATTCAAAATTCACTTTATTATATGTTTTAAATGGTTTTGAAAATGGTTTTAGAATGGATTCATTATTTCAATATCTTAATATGTTATATTGTTATTGCAATGTGAGAATGTTATCTTTCCTTTATGCTTATGTTATGTGCTATGATTATGTTATGGTTATTGGGAATTTTTTGTGAAGACTGGTGGTTCTGCGATAAACTAAGGGTGGGTGAGCCCGATATAGCTCTCCAATGCATTGGGTAACACGAAGGAGTTAAATTTTAAGGTTTCTACGAATAGATTTAGGGAATATACTGTGATGGGTATTCCCAATGTAACCAAGGGGGTTACTCCCTACATAAGAATTTTATGAATGCCTCAAGTTACCATTATGTCTTATGATTTCTATGATTTATTCATGATTTGATGAGGTATGTTAAAGTGATTATGTTTTATGAGTAAAGTATGATTTCATACTTGGACTAATGTCTTCATTTAGTACTTTTATATCCCTTACTGAGCTTTTATGCTCATCCCAGGTTTTTTAAATTTTTTTCATAGGTCAAGGGAAAGGTACATGATGTGATGATAGGGTCAAGGATGTGTCATGAAAGAATCCATGTTTTTTTAAATATGTTTCCATCAATGGGAAAAAAATGAATACTACCTTTTATGTAACAACTTTGTTTAAATGTGGAATGTAATGCATGATTTATGATCTAATTATCTAAAACTCTAAACTTGAAAAGATTCTCTAGGTGAATTATTCATTTAATTCAATAATAAGTATTTTTTAAGGTCGGGTCCTTATAATAACCATACATTACATCATCATTCAACCAATCACTACTTCAGAGGCATCACAAAACACTACGCACTCCACGCCATCCTCCAAAAGTCTCAACATAGAAGCACTATTAATCCTCAACCTTAACTTCACAAATGATCCCTATAATGAATAGATATATATAAAAAATATCCCTTTGTATGATAGGGTTTTAATAGGGTATATAATACTATAAAATTATACCACAATCCTCTAGAATCCTTAACTAACTCATAAAGAGCATCACAAAAAGATAGTTTTCTCAAAGAATTCATGTAACTGTCCTTAAGAGTCTCTCATTCTCCACCTCATACATTGAGTACACTATAAATTAACCAAATCATACTACCCTGAACTATTCCAGAAAGGTTTTGTAGTACCTTAATAGTATGTCAAACAAACACTACTGGGTGTTCAACACTATGAAGGGTATCACCGGGATCTCAATGAAACCATAGCTGCTCTAGGAACCCATGTTCAATACAAACTCCTCTCACATGTTGAGTTTGTGATCACCCTCCCTCTGGTAAAACTATGAGAACCACTTTTCCATAAACCACTTATAATGGAAATTGTTATTTCTCAATGATGATAATCCCTCATGATGATCAGTTAATTTAGGTGATGTAAATCCATGCCTAACCTCAATATCTTATGTGTCTATATGGTGAACCATACATGGTTTCCTAGTTGAAGACACTAAATTTAGTAATTCCATACTCTACATACTCCTCTAACTATGCCTATAGTTCTCACAACTATACAAGGTCATCTGTTATGCTAGTGTATATATCATGCCATTATTGTTTAAAATCCAAGAAAAAAATGAACTCTCAATAAGGAGGTTGACCAAGAACATCATAATATAAAAATTACCTTAGGCCTCTCCAACATTAATAGAATTGAAATCTAAATTAATCCACTACTTGAAGGTACATACAATCCAACCTATAGGAAAATTGGTGTATCCACCTACAAAAAAGTTCACAATTTTCTTCTTGATATTTATTTTCACCAACTAAGGTAAATATATTCCCACTAACTCAGGTACACTGCAACCATCATTAGTAGTATTCAACTAGGGGTATATCATTATATTATATTAATCCATTGATGAATTCAATTGCAGGTTATGCTTTTACCTTGATTCGTTTTACCCTTTGAGGTTTTAAACAAATAAAACTAGTGACTTACTGTATAATACGTCCATACAGATATTGGTCTATGAATGTTGTATTTCATGTATCTCAACTCCTCGAATATTGTCCATACTCATAACATATTTTCCAACCTGCTGTAGTTAATATACAAATGGGTATTTCTTTTTAGAGTACTGTGTGTGTATTGTGGATCAATGTGTGAAGACTCTCTAAAGAAGGTTGATTCCTTTATTATGGGTGCTATGGATGCATGGATGAGTACAAGAAGAGACTTGGGAGTGAGAAGATGATATATTTTCCTAATGGATGGATATTTTATCAGTTGATCCCTCCATACCCTTAGATGGATAACTCATGGATGAGTTGATTTTCGGAGAGGAGGATGCAATGACCTAGCTTTAAAAAAGGTGTGTATTATTATTTTTTTCACTTATATTCCTTAATTATATCCTTATGAATGTGATTAAATGAGTCACAGAGGTAATGAGGGAATCTGCATATTGTCCAAATTATAGAGCCTCGAAAATATGTAATTTTGACCAGAAGGAATGGTTAGTTGAAATCATGCTGCCAAGCCCACACAATTTCCCTATATTTTTTGCGGAATTTCATTGGGAAATGATGGGGAAATGTTTTCCCTAACCTTCAACTCAAACTAGCATGCTCATGTGAGGCCACCTACACTGTTTTGTAGAGATATTTTCCACTACATCGACATGGTTAGTTAAATTGTGTACCTAGACCATGATGGGTCCTTCCTTAGGTAGATCATGGTGCACAGTTGGCATACAGCTTGTCAAAGCATGTGGCCAAAACATACGACTCAGTTTCTGGTGGAGAATATACAATTTTTCCCATAAATTAATATAAATTATCACCCCCTCTTCCCATTCCCATTTCTAGCAGACAACACTCCCTACCTTCTCTCGTGATCTCTCCCATGGCCCCCTCCTAGGATTCTTGATAACACCTTCATCTGAAATCTGAAAGGACCATCCTCAGATGAAAAGGATTCTTCATGGTATGATCCTTAATATTATTGCTTCATTTTTTTTATCTTCCCATATTTTGTGGTATTTTTTTACAAGCACATTTTCCATATTTCAGTTCATTTTTCTAATTTTTTGATTTCATCCATTCTTCTTTGAATCAAAGACTGAAACTAGATGAGTCATATTATATGGGCCTCTATTAGGTGGTCAAGTTGTTTTCCCCTAAATTTTTAGGTGACTATAACGTTTTCATCATCATGCGGCATGTAAAAAAAATTATGCACCACCTAAAAATGTGTTTTACATTTCATGTTAATATATGTGTGGTATTATACTCCCATTGATCTATGTAATCTTGTTAGAGGATGTCTACCTCATTGATCTCCACCCATTTGGATGTTCCAGCTTAAATTCCACACATTAATATAAAGGTTTATTAATCATCCCACCTCATAAGTGGTTCATCTAGACTGTAAAATGGATTATCCTTTCTTAATTAAATTATATGGATTTGTTTAATGGAGTGGACATGATAGGAAATTCCATGCCACATGATAAATAATTATAAATGGGAGTTGGATAAATATTGATGCTAGTGATTGGTTGGTGTTGATGAATTACAATACTTTATATATATAATGATTTACTATTACTTTTTGAATTTCATGAATATTTGATTTTGAATTGTGGATAAGGGACTTTTGGAGAATGAAATTTCACACTCCCTTACATGGGACGTTTGGCATGATGTATCCCACCATTATACTTCTATTTGTATCATCAACATGATGTTCCACATCCTATATATTGGGTGTTGGCCATGATGACTAACCCAACCATATCAAATTACAATAAATTTTTCTTGAATTCATCAGGATATTCAGGGATTTTACCCTTACATGAGCCAATAGCACATCAGACTAGTTATGGATGCCTGAGTTATGCCCCAGGTCCAGCTAGCACCTAGTATCCATTTAAATTCTTAATTATGTCCTCACTTACATAGTGCATATACATGTATACAATATATATATATATATATTACTACTTATATATATATGGTATTCTAATTAGTCATATTCCAGCCTATAACAAAATAGGTAGAGTTTTATAGGAGTCCTCATGGAATCTGAGCTGAATTGTATTTATATATTGAGTATTTTTTATTATTCACATAGCTGTACACTTCATTGTAATATAAACATCTTGTATTACTTATAGACATCGTTGCTGGTGGACTAATCAGTTTCTCTCACACCCTACTCAGTCTGCCTTTGGTAGATGAGTAGACTTTATGACTACATTTATGGATACGGGTAAGCACCCTACTATAGATACTTGATCTGTTTTACATATATCATGGAGCATGGGAGTAGAGGGTGGTGCATATGCTCATGATACTATTGGGGCGATATTTTGATCTTTTTTATTTTAGTATAGGATGTTTTATATACATGTCCCATGTTTCCAATTTTTTTATATCATCATGGATTGACATTATTGTATTTGAATTATCCTCTGAGATTTCAAATACTATTGTAGTTTCTTCTATGTTTATACATCCATTTTTTTATTGTATCTATTTACATTATGTCATCGGTTATATTATACGTATTCTATTGTCAATTTATCTAACATTATTTGTGGTTCAACTTTTATATGAGGATATAGTATCCCCACCGTACCACTCTAGACCCTTACTGTTAGTCAATAGCTACTGGTGCATTGGGATGTACGCATGAGGCCATGTGACACACCGATTCAATGCCCTATTGTAGTGGATCTTAGGTCAGTATGTTACATGTGAAAAATTTTGAGGGAGATATATTTTACGAAGAAGGATCCACTCCTCTATGTGGCATACCAGAGTGGTGTAGACATCACACCTAGATTGGGTGTGAGGTTCGTACTCTAATTTTTCGGGTCGAGAGGTGATGAAGTTTATTTTTTCCAATGTAAAAACATTTTACAAATAAAAATATCTCATTTCTATAGTCATCATATATATTTTTTGATTCTATATTTTTACAAGTCCCCCTATTGCACGTCACACCTCATTATAATATTATATATCATTAATATTTGACCTGTTATATACAGTTAATAAAATGTGATCCATTCATATAGAAAAAAAAATTAAATACATGGTGATTAATAAAAAATTTAATATATGCTCTTAATAACATTAAATGGGATATAATATGAAACATAAATATATTTATAAGGGGATGTGTATATACATAGTCAATTAATGAATCCATTAAGGGAAAATATTAGGATTGTTGTGATAAATTCATTTTATTTTTGAAACATGTAATCGAATAAACCAATAACATTTATATCCTCATATCAATGTAACATATACTACTCTATAAAATTCCCATATATCACAAAAATTACATTTATAAAAACACACACACAAATATATATATATATATATATTTAATTATCATTTCTAATTTATTATTTGAAATAATAAATTATAATTCATATATATTAAAAAATCATTTGATGATACGTCTACACATATATCCACATTATCATCCTCGTTTGTATTACATGTTTTTGGAAGCATAATGTTTCTTAATTTTAATATATCTGTTGACATATATAATAATTTATTTTTGTTCTGGTATTTATATAAACAATAATAACAACCACATCACATTATTTTATTTTTTAAATATCTATATTATCTATTAATAAATGACACAACAAAAAACCCAATTAATAATACAATATATTTATAGCACCTATTAAATATCACAATCAAAATATTATAAGGAAAAACTCAATATAAATATATTTATATCACTAACAAAATATATAAACAGATAACATTTAAAATATTAATTTAAAAAACTTAACAAAAAAACCTAAAGTAAAAAAATTATAACTTTTATAAAGTATAACATTTAAGAAAACATAATACAATGAAATAAAATTATGGATTTTCAAACCATTTGGTACTCACAAAAATAACTAAACTATGATATATTTATAGCATTTATAAAATATAACATTTAAAAAAATTAATAAAAAACAATAATTAAAATAAATTTATAACAATTATAAAATATAACATTAAAAAAACAAAAAAAATTAATCGGTGAGCATAGATTAATTTGAAACTCAGTTAACCAAAATTCCAAAAAATTTAAAAACAGAACCCGTTTAATTAAAATCGAAACCATATATTCAAATAATTTTTCTTTCATGAACTCTTGTATTTTCACTTCCTCATCCTTTTCTTCTATATTTATATAATCATAATATTTAATAATAACAATAATTTAATTTTAATCATGTGTTGTTATTGAATTACTTTCACATAGCTAAAAATTTGTTAAGAAATTTTAACAACTTACTAACATGGCATGTGTAGTTGGTATGCCTAGATTTATAGTGTTTTCTTAATAAGACAATTTTTATTTCGCAAAAAAATTATATGATAAAAAAAATAATATACAAAAATATAAATAAATAATTAAAAAATATAGTTTATATTTTAAGGAAAATGAATGAATTTTTTTTATAAAAAATAAATTCATTTTATAACTAAATTTATATTTATCTCACTTTTAAAAAATATTCAATTCATAAAATTTCATTCAAATTGTTTAAATAATTGTATTTTTAAAAATAATTTTAATTTCATATAATCGTAAAACAAAAAAAACTAACACATTAATAAGATAATGAACAATTATAATAATCAATATATATATCTCATAGAAGATAATAAAAAATAATGCAAAATAGATTCCAATGGAAAACTGACAACATGAATAATTTATAGATTAATATTTAATAAGAAAATGATAATAAAATACAAAAGAATTTTTTTTAATTAAATAAAATATAAAAATATGCAGCATAATTGGAATGAAAATTAAATAGTCACCTATTTTAGGATGAAAGTAAGTATACCAATATTTAAATAAATGGAATATTTTAATTTATTTAATTTATTTTGAATTTGATTGCTCAAATGGATTGAAAAGAAAACATAACATAACTTCATTATATTAAATAAATCCAATTCACACTAAAAATTATTAACTATTTTAAAATTATGTTTTATTAAATTAACTATTTTATTATTCCATATACATCCAAATATTATGATTTCCCTAACTAGGGTTCCAAATGGCAGGTTGCTCATATGGCTTCTAGGTTTTATTCTCTATAGTATTCCATGATGTTGATAATGATATTCAAGAATGACATAATTTTTTAAATGTGTGGGATTTTTTGGCAATGGTGTGGTTTCACATAATCAACCTACATGATTTCATAAAGAGACATGGGGATTGGTACCAGTGGTCATGGGAGTAGTGTCTTGTAATGGGGGATGGTGTCTATATTCCATAAATAATAATGGTCAAATTTTAATAGTTATTATATTCCATGAAAAATTATATAATTATTTTTATTTTTATTTAGTATTAATTTAATTAATGTAATATAGAAATATTATTTAACATCACACTCATGATTTCTTTTTTTGATAGTTTTGTACTCCATAAAAATTTTTAATATTTTTGGATATGAAAGTCAAGTTGAACTTTTACAACATTATAATAATACAATAGTTCTTGAAGGCTCCAACATCTTAGTAGTCTCGAATGACATGTTACATATGTACATTACATTCGAAACATAAGATATAACGATGGAAACATTACATGAACATTGTTATCCCTTATAACAGATCTATGAAAATTACACGTAGTTCTCCTCTGGGTTACATGAATAAATGAAAAAAATAATTAATGACCTTAAATTATCAGTAAGGGGTAGTAAATAGTGAGAACTACAAAAAAATAATTGAAGAACAAGTGGCATGGAATGGGTAAATAAACATGAAGTCATAATAAACTATACATGAGAGAATAATATATACATGTATAAAAATTAAAATAAATAGATCACATTGATAACAATAACTATTTATTTTTTGATTAAATGTAAAATGTGGGATAGTTAATTCCATACCATAAAATAAGTCTTCATGATTTTAGGCATCAAAATTTTACAATAAAGACAACATCATGATCTGTGTAGGAATACACCAAAATACCTAAACAAGTTTGTCTCGTTATACCAAATGATGAATTGAGGTGATAAATAATTCCATAACCCCCCCCCCCCCCCCCCGCCCATCACTTTTTTATGTCTAATGTATTCATATTGTGAGAATATGAATAAAAAATTCATAATTTACTTTTCTAATAATCATCCTTATAGGAATAACAAAATATGGAATGTTGATACATTTTCCAACGTCAACAAAAGAGATAACATAATCACACCCCTTTTTGAAAAAAAATAATGATGGTTAACTAATAAATTTTAAACATTCCAACAATAATCTATATTTTTATAATGATATGTGGTTAATTAATACATTTCCCCATTTTAATAAAAGGTTAACATGATCATATCTCATCCGTAGAAATAAATTTGATGGTTATACAATAAATAAGCAACATAGAAACTATAGAGTATTCTTAATGTAAAAGGAATTACCCTTATCCCATAAATAAATTTATGTTTATGTAAATGATTAAATGAAAATTTTTGGTCTATAAATAGAATATAGTAATTTAGTTCAATATATTTTAATTGTTGTAGATCATAACAACGGTAGAAATAAATATAGGTTTTAATGATCGGTTGAATATTCCAAAGTATATCATTGATGACTGTTTATCCAAGTGTCAAATCCTAGGACCAATAATCATGTATTAGGGAAAAAAATTATTTTATCCTTAAACAAACACTTTTTCTGTGATTTCCCTTAGGTTCTTCTCTACCACAACCATATCCACCTTTTAGTATCCAAATAAGTATGTCATTTCTATGAAAACCATGCACAACTTACATTCCCAAAATTTAGGATTTTGGGTAATTATGAGGGATTATGAAATTTATATAAGGAGAGGAAATATAATTTTCAATATATCTAATGGTTGATAATTCCAACAAATTACAATCATTATGACTTTAACATATATTTTTGTAATTGAAAATGGAAGGGGGGGGGAATTCGGGCCCTTATGTAGGCATAATAAAAAAATAGAAAAGACGCCATAATATGAGATGATAAGTAGTATCTCATTAAAATCATATCAAATGTGATATAAAACTATGAATTTAAAATTATTAAAATATGTGGAAATTTTATTGAAAAAAATAATTTCAATTAAAAAAGGAATAGAATGATTGGGATCCCTTACCATACTAAATAGATTCATAAAGATTTTGGGGACTCATTTTACTATTAGTAACTCCATAAGAGTTATTTAGATATGGATAAAAAATAAAACATATTGAAAAATTTCATTATGGTGGTGTTTAATGAAATAATTTTTGGAATTGAACTAATTTTATAGGTTAAACAGATGGGGGTTTACATTGAAACAAAAGATAGGTAAGGTGTTCAAATGGAAACTCTAGGGATTTAGGTAGGTTAAGTGAGTTATCTATAGTAATAAAAAATGATACAAGTGGGTTTGAATTTCATACCAAAGAAGGATATAGTCAATTTATGTCTATATCTCTAATTATTTAAAAAACTACATACTTTATTTACCCGTTTTTACAAAAAATTAATCTTCACTACAAACTAAACATCATAATCATATTATAACTAATAATATAAGTTGAACCCTATTACAATTATTTCTCATTTTTGATACTAATTTGTACTACATTTAATCTAATTTAGTTTATAATTTTTATAAGATAAACCTTTCAAATAAACTAAATGATATAAGAAAAAATGTTTTTATATAAAAAGTTATAGTTATAAATTAAGTGTTTTTATTAATTTTTCAAATAATTATTAATTTAATTAGTGTTTATATGTTATATATATTTTGAAAATTTAATATGGGTAAATATTTAAAATATATAAAGAAAAACTATTTAGATGAAATTTATGTGACTCTTATAAAAATAATTCTTTGAAAACAACCATTTTACTATATCGTGGTAATAAATCCTTAATTTTAGTAGTTTATTTAAAATTAAAAAAAATAAGAACATTCATATTACATAATTTTTTCCTAAATATTATTAATATATATTCCATTTTATCAATAAAAACATTTTTATATGGAAAATTAATTTAAACATTAGTGGGCATAAAACCTATATTTTAGAAACACAAAATTTTTAAGTATAAAAATTATTTTTAGGGTAAAATTATTGGAGATATTAATTTTCATGACATAAATTTTATTATTATAAAAAATAAAAAAATAATTTGTGTATTCCAAAAAAATTAATGTTCTATTTTTTACAAAATAATATTTATTTAAAAAAGGGCATAAAATATTTTATTTGAATGTATTTCTTTTGTTCATAAAATGTTAAACATTAGTTTTGTAATTTAGGATTAATATTTTTACAAATATATAGTTTATAACTTAAAAATTTATTTTACAATTTTAAATTACTAATAGTCATTTATGACATTATTATATAAATTAATTTCATAGTTTTGATAAAGAATGTTATTTTAATATTAACTTAAAAATTTACTGTTTAATAATAATGTCCCAAAAAATTACTAAGACAATATAATTATGAAGAGTTATAGTATGAATTTTATTTCATTAAAACTTAATTATATATTTCAATAATTAAAAATTTATATATAATCATGAGTAAATTCTCTTTAGAGTATGTATTATGTGATATTTTAGTATATGGGTTTTCCACTTGTAGTTTCGAATATATCCAAAGGACCTTCACCAATAATGTTATTTTATTCTGAAATAATTTATCTCTAGTTTCTAGAATCCATATAGGCTCTTAATTATAAGAAAAGTAAGGATCCTACTCGATTCCATCAGATATTAAAACATGAATTGGATCTAGTAAGAATTTACACATTAATGAACCATAGAATATGAGTGTACTTTAAAAATGTTGAGTGACGTAGCCAATTGGTAATATACATCTCCAATTATTTCTATTCAATAGTAAACATGATTCTAGGACTTAACTACCACTTCTTACCAAATCTTATAGATCCCTTCTATACTGAATCCTTTAAAAATACATGATCCCACATATGAGATTACTTTTCTTTACTTATATTATTAGTTTATCTTTTTTATATAATATAGGTTTCTTCAATTTGATCCGGAATAGTCTCTAAATTAATATTGATATCCTACATAAGCTCTGGGTCGACATGTTTTTTTTCTTCAAATTCATCCTAACATGTCTGAGTATGAAACATATTCTTATATAATGATTTGTATTATGTAATCATGATACTCAAATGGAAGCTATTATTGTATAAAAAATCCAAAAAAGGTTGGTAATGATCCCACATAAGTTGGGGTACAATAGATCATTATATAAAAATGACTTCCAATCCATTTTTAGTCCTTTCATACTACCCATATCTTTAGGGATGATATATGGTTGTTAAATGTATCACAGTGTTGAGATCCACTAGAAAACACGTCTAGAATTTTTATTTGAATCAAGGGTCATAATCAAATACAATTCATAGAGGTTTCATATGACACCTTATAATTTTATGGATATAGATACTATGAAGTATGTAAATGGGTATGTATTCTCTAGAATCATATAAGTGAGAAGACATTGTAAAATAATGAATGTTGACCCATATTGAATCTCTATTCCTATGAGTCATGGGAGTCAGGTGAAAGATTCCATTATAATATTTTCCCACTTCTATATAGCTATAGGAAGTAGTTGAATGAGTCCCTTATGGAGATTTCCTTCTATCTTTTCCTACTTTCATACTAACCCTTTGGAAAAATAGTCTAAAATTTCTCCTTCATAAAGTCCCACTAGAAATGGTCTCATAAATATTTATAAATATTTTTTACTAGGGTGTATAGAGAAATTTGATCTCTGTGTTTTATCTATGAATTCCCTCTTCAATTCTGGCATGAATGGAACACATATCCTTTTTCCAAACATCAATAATCTATCTCTATAGATTTAGTTTTTTAGTCTCCTACTATTTATAGCTCTAATATTCCTTGGTATGTCCTCATCATTCCATTGGATATTTTCTATCCATTCTAGTAAGGATTGTTTTAACAATTTCATCGAAATGGAACGATGGATCCTAATGCCTAGAAATATCCATATATATATATTTAAAATAACTTTTATATAGGATCCATGTTAATCCATATAATGGTTAGAATTTCATGCCCCTCATATTCAATGGATCAACAATTTTTTTACTTCACATGGTGGTAGTGTATCGAGAAATCATAGTCATTTATTAATTTTAACCATCTTCATTGTCTTATGTTGATATCTTTTTAAGATAAGTTATACTTCAAAATGTTGTGGTCAGTATATATATATTTATCTCTAATTTTTTCCATAGAGGTTGTCTCTCCACATTTTAAATTCAAGTATTATCATTTCAATATTATGTTCATTAGTTGTATAGTCATATTCAGTTATTTTAAAAAGCCTTGATTTAGAGGTAATAATTGTATTATTATTCATAAGGCCACAACCAACCCATTTCTTTTATGCATATCTATATATTAAAAAACACTCCATACCTAATGATAATATTAATTCCAGTGTATTAATCATTCTCTTCTTCAACTTCTCCAAACCACCCACAAATTTTCTTGACCATTTTGTTTTAACCCATTTATGTGATAACTGGTTAATAGGTTTTCCAACCTAATATAATCTTGAACAATCCACTGCTAAGAAAATATTCACCCCTAAAATCTACATTTCTCATTTTTAGTTTTCAATATGTGTCATACTTTGGATAACATTATCTTCAAAGGGTTTGAAGATATTCAAAAATTATAGATAATATGGAAAATAAATGAAACATTACTGTGCCAAAATTCACCCATTCTATATTTCCCAAATAATTATTTTTTTAGAGGGTACCTATAATTATTTGTAGATAAATCATTTTATCTTCACATCTCATAGAGTATATCAATATATTATTAATTAAGACCACGAGAAAGTAATAATGATAATCCTTGAATACTCTATTAATCAGATCTATAATGTTAGTTGGTTCATTATTAAATCAAAATGGAACTACCATAAACTCATAATGTCTATACAATGTTCTATATATTACATTTAGTACAATATCCTTTTTCACACTTATCTGATTATAACTAGAGAAAATATTAACCTTGGAAAAGTATTGGGCTCCTTGATATTAACTAAATAATTAATCATTGTGTGGTAAATGATATATATTATTTATATTAATGGAATTTATCTCTAAATAATCAATTATTAATCTTATAGAATCATCAATATTTTTAATGAATAAAATAGGGTTTCCCCATAGTGAAACATAAGGTCAAATAAATATCAGATCACAATACTCCAAAACTAGTTTATTCAACTACACCATCTATATTGGTACCATTCTCTGTTTAGTTTTATATATGGCTCGTGCATCATTAATGAGTTCAATAGAGAATTTAACAATTCACTCATGGGGATAAGCAGATAATTATTCTAGAAAAACATCAATGAATTAATTTACCATGGGTCCAAATTTTATGATTAAAATATATTTTTTACTAAAACATCGCACTTAATAATACAATATTATAACAATTTCATTAAAGAGAGCTAATGGGGATTACCCAGAAATATTTTAGATGATGAATTCTACCCTCTGAAGAAAAGATATATCACCTCTCCTAATGAATCACAATATCTTTCTCTTTGATATAATTTTTTTAATTATGCATTGATTGAAAATCCATAACAAGGATTATATCAATGTATGTAATGAACTAGCATGGATACCCTAGTGGCCTGATAACTAAGCCGATCCTGAAATGGCCCTAAGGGAATTCCCAATCCCCACTGGTTGGAAACTATCAACTTGTATCATACAATATAAATGAGGGAATGATTTTTTTCAAAAAAAACTATGGATGAAATAAAAACTTATCAACATGATCAAAGGAAACTTCTAAAGGACACAGTATTAGAATATAAAAAGGTACAAAAAACCCAAACTGTATATCCTAAAAGTACTCAAAAATATACAAGATAAAACTACCCATGTTCAAACAAACACATCACTCTAGGTCCAATGGATCAACAATAACCACCACCTTCAAGTGGTGGATTCCATTTTCAATTAACATGGAAGAATAAAACGTACAAACAATTAAATTAAAAGGTAGGTTTCATGCTATAAACCACATTAGGGTCTTAAAAATTGATCTATAAGATGATTCTATATTAATAAAAAAATCATTCTATTAATTTCAAATAGAATATACATGGAAGTACAATGTTATATTTAAAACAAGCATGGTTTTCAATTCATGTTATGAAAATATTTCAAAATATTTCTCATTGAAACATTTAATATGAAACATTTTATAAAAACCAATAGGCCTGGATAGAGGAGTTCACAATAAATATCATATATATCTAGGTAAACACAATAAGAATCATGGTCAAGTTCCCTAAGGTAAAATAGTTCCTAATTATTCGATCCTCACACATATCATATAACATATCATGGAAATATGAGTACACACATCCCTCAACCACTAGGAAAAGGGAACATATCCACATCTCATTGGGGATTACATCTTTATGAATTTTTTTCTTAGAGTTCAATAACATCAATCCATTTATATAGAATTGCCATATTAGTGTGATTATTTTAAATAAATCATTTACTATCTAGGCTCATATATGTGCAAAAAATCAATCAATAAATGTAAAATAATTTTTAAACTATTTCAAATAATATTACCCCATTTTACATTTTCAATATTCCAAATTATCTTTTAAAACTAAAACACTGCTTTTTAATCAATTCATGCCTCATTCAATATAAACCCAATCTTGGGTTCTTATCAAATAAATTTAACATTTTTTTCTCATAATCAATTCACAATTAAGTTTCACAATTCGATGAACTTCAAATCACACCCCAAATTCCAATTCTATTGGTATTGAATGTTTTCCCAAAAATTTCATCCCAAAATAATTTCAGTTCCGATTCTCCATGAATTGAGTTTTCAAATTTCAATTGAAATCAATTAAAATAAATTTATTCAATTAAAGTGTTTATTAAGTAGAAAATATAATTATAACCACCTACCTCAACATGATGATCATGTATCATAACACCCGTAATGGAATTTTCCAACGAAGAACGGCCATAACTAAGATCTTGAAATAAAAAATATATTAAAGATAAAAAATGAGTTTATATCCATCAAAAATAATATGATATAATAAAATTTATTATAGAATGAAATATATAGGTGTAAATAATGTGATAATATATCTCATAGAAGAGGAATCAAATGACATTCTCCAACCTTCGAGCCACTTAGAGAGGGTTTTGGAGGACCTAGAAGCAGTTTTTGAGAGCTACCAAGTCCTATGAAATCATAATACCCTGATTTAGGGGCAAGAAGGAGGATAAATTTGGGTTTATTAATTTTAAATACATTTTTAAAAATTTAATCATTCCATATGCACAGTTAACTAGAAAGGGATGCAGAGTTTCTCAACATGTTTTCCCAAACCATACACCCCTCTGATGGGGTGCATAGATTCTACTAGGAGAGTGCATGATTTACATGTTTTTCCATAAATTTCCTAAAAAAGATTTAATTTTGATGTTGTACTACTAACTATTGCTATAATAAAACTAAACCAGTCATCAATGGTAATCCATAACCCCATAAAAATTAAGGATGCAATCATGAAGCATGTCCTCAAGAATATGGATATCTATTTTTTGGCCATTAATTTTAGGATGGTATTCATTACTCAATGAAGAGATCATAGTGCCTCCCAAAGGTCTATAAAAAATAGAGATGAATAAAAGGATCTATATCAGACACTATAGGATTAGGGACTCCTTGAAAATGAAAAATCACTCACATGTAGAGATTTACCACTCCTCAACATTGGTTATTTCACAAATCACCGTAATGTGATCCAATTTGGTTAGCCTACCCATAAAAACCCATATCAAATTCTTCTTTCCCTATCTATGTAGAAAACCTACAAAAATTTCTAAAAAATATCATCCCACTTCCATTTTGTTAGAGTAAGTGGATGATGAAAACCCAATGGTCTTTCGTGCTCAACCTTGATCTGTTGGAATGTATAATATTGAAAGACAAAATTAACTATTAGCCATCTCATAATATTCTACATGAATCAATTAGTCATGTTATGAAACATCAATTTGGTTTGTGTGTGAACTACCCACTGGGAATTATGAAAAACCCCAATCACTGCATTCCTCATAAATAACTATACAAATAACCATTTTCCAAAAAATAGAATACCCATTATGGCGAATGACACTCACCAATAGTATCCCTACCATAAAAAGAGTCTATAATTATATGCAACTCAACATCAGATATTGTTATTAATGAATCATCTTGAGAATAGTTGAGATCAACTAAAGACTTTCCCAGGTAACCTTATCTGATTCTTCTCAAACTACTATATGCAATTTCGAAAAAATATCCATCAAATTCTACTCCTCTAGGGCTACTTTCAAATCATGGTTCGGATGTTTTCTAATCATGGAATTTTCTATTACATTCCATTTCCTCATTGTATAGGTGATGTTTAAATCAAAATATTGCAGGTATCCCACAAAATGCCTCTGGCAGAGATTTAAATATATTTTAGAGAAGATATAACTCAGGATCATATTTTCAGAATACAAGGTAAATCATTCTCCAAAAAAATCAATGTTCTAAAATATTAAGTGCATGCATTAAAACTACATGTTCAAGATAAAGGGTCAGATGATTCTTCTCATGTGGACTATGTTTTCAATAACCATAGGTAATGAAGTGATCACCCTATATAAGAACCGAACCCAAACCTAAACCTAATTTACCACAAAATACAACATGGACCTAATCGTGCTCTAGAAGAGTCAACATCCGTGAAAAAGGACAAATATGTTTCAGATCAAAAAAAAATTTGAAATTTCTCATCCGAAGAAAAAGTTATACCCTTATGAGATATAGCAGTCATCAGAGAATTCGTCTTTGATAAATCCTTAATAAACCTGTGATTATTATAGTGTAACCCGACAAGATTTGAATCTCGAAAAAGTTATTCAGTTGATCACATTTCATAATAGCTTTCACCTTCCCAAAATAAACTAAAATACCATGATCCAAAACCACGTATCCAATGAACATCACTTCCCAAATACAAAAAATACACTACAATAGATTGGTATAAATTTATTGATTTCATAAAAATACCAGAACTTCTCTTAGATGATGGATATGTAACTCTTTATACATAGAGTAAACAAATATTTCATCCAAAAATATAGCCTTGGATGTATCTAGATACTCATGGAATATCATGTTCATAAAATCCATAAATACTACAAAAGAATTTGTTATAAAAATGGTATAATAAGGTAAATATAATGGCCATACCTACCTCTAAAGGAGATTTTATGAATGTTAGATTATTTTATTCCCAACTAGTGGTAACCAGATACAAGATAAATCATTGCAAACCACACCCCCCATTAACCAGGTCAACTATATCAACAATATGTGGCATCAGATAAATCTACATTACCAAAACTCGATTATGTTTTTGGTAATCAACACAAAGGAAATGTGACCAATCATTTTTATTAGAAAGGACAACCGGTGCCACCCTCAGTGTCACACAAAGGATTATAAATCATTTCTATAAATGATCATCAACTATGTATTCAACTCTTTAATTATAGCTACTACCATGTAGTAATAGGGAATATATACTAGTTCAGTACCATGAACTAAATCAAAAAACTCTAACTATCATACTAATGGGAAACAAACGAAGTCAAAAGGGAAAACATCGGGAATCTCGATGATAACTAGAGGGATATAATTAATCAAATATTATCATTCAAGATAAAAAGTAAATGATGATTTTAATTTACAAAACTCAATTTAATAAATTTCAACTCTGCTCTACCTTGGTTCCCATAATCCCTAAATTATAATTCACACCCAACCAAGGGATTTAATGGAGACCAATGAAAAATAAAAGTCAATTTAGGATTTATTATAAATTATCCAATACCTAATAGATATGAAATCAATAGGTTTTATGTCAAGAACCATAAAATTCCAAGTAAAATCTATATATGATACAAAGAAAACACATGCATGATAATGGAGTCCATTATCTATTTTCATTTCAAGGGGTGCAGAAATATCCCTCACATAAGATAAAATATCTATAGAAAGATTTAACAAATTCAAAAAACTACTCAATATAAATGAATGATATATATCAATATCAAATAATGCAGTCACTAAAGATGAATAAATAGTGATGGAACCTTTCATAGTCGATGGACATGTTTTTTCTTCATCTCGATACTCTTCTCCTATGTGAAGAAGTTTCATTCTATATGTCTATGGATAGAAGGACATAGTTTATGGAGCATCTGATTCCACCTTAATACTTTTAGGTGATTAAGATCATGTACCACTACATGGATCAAAATATAGATGATAAAAGATCTTCATGTGACTTAAGAATCAGTAGAAACCACATATCTTGGGTACCATAGTGAATCCCCCATTCGAGTGCCAAGGCACGACACATTGGTAGAAATTTGAAGGACCTATTGTAATAACTATAAGAGGTCCACAATAACGATTATATCAAGATCCACCATAGGAATCCTCATGAGTTCTCTTCCCATTATGGGAATTCAAAAAACTTCCACTTAGATAAAAATGGACTCCATTCATCCCTCACATATCTGCTAGGACAAGCTCAACCATCAACTCTCTATCTAGCACATCATTCTAAGAAGACAACCTCAATAATAAAACATAAAAATAAATATTGCATAAAAGTACCATCTCTATCCATCTAGTATTTATCTTCTCATTAAATAAAATCATATAGGAAAACTGAAAAAAAAAACAACAATGTTATTTTCATACTCATTAAAATATCTATCATCCTTATCAAGATTGAAAAAATGTATATCCTTATCCAACACAATAGAATCTGGATAGAATTGTAAGGTGAAAAGAACTTTAATATCCTTCCACTATAATCTCCCATGATTCTTCATTATTCCCATCATATCTTACCATCACCTACTATATCCTTCCATCTTTAATGTGGAACAATACACCTTAATCTCATCGGGAATCTCCAAAAACTCAAACAAAACCTCAATCATGATCAACTAATCCTAAACCGCATTAGGATTATTTGAGACTTTGAATGCTAGTGGCTTTTGGAAAAGGAGATCTTGGGCATGATTCATAAAAATATCCCTTTGAGGTTCCACAACTAGATCCTAAATATAAATGGGTGTATGTTCGTATCCTAGAGCTTGGATAGTATGCACAATAACCTCAACTGGTTTCTAGACCATGGGAGTATTTTCTATCTATTGTTCATCAGCAACTTCCTCCCGGATCTGATTCACATGACTTATTTGGGGAATGATGCTACACAACATCAGAAGACAATGTAGAATACATTATAATATTATTCAAATCAACATTAGAACAAGAAAAATAAAATAAATTAATCTCATCATATAGATAAAAAAGATTTTGATTTCAATCTATCAAAATAAAATGTACTCAAAGAAAATAATTAAACATCAGAAGTATTTCCAGAACTATGGTTGGTAATATAAGGATCATTATTATGATAGATGTCTAGGAACTCACTTGGAACTACCACCTATGTCCTAATAAGATTTACAACTACATTATAACTTCAAATAAATAATCTCAACATGGAATTTTGATAAAACATTGTCACAAACCATCCTAGATAACCTAATACCCTAATAACTAAGCTGATCCAAACATGGTCTAAATGTAATTCCCAATCACCATGAGATGGTGACTAGAACATTGCATCCTAAAATTTAAAATAAGGAATGATTTATTCCAAAAACAAAGTAGAAGAAACTGATACATATCGTTAGGGTCCGTGAAAACTCCCGAAGGAGATAGTACCAAAAGTAAAAAATGTATAAGATAACACAAATTTTCTATCAAAAATTTACTCTGTAAATAAACAAGATGAAACTACCAACATCCCATGGGTCAGATCACTCATGGTCCAATGAATCAATAACAGCCACCATATTTACTTGGTGATTTCCCTTTTCTCAAAAACAAATAAAGGAAATCTACAAACACCCAAAGGAAAAGGTAGGGTGTGAGATAAAAACCCTAGTAAGGTCTCATCAAGTGTTCCTTAATAAGATTACATAATAATAAACCAAATGAATATTACAATTTCAAATAAAATATGTATGGAAGTAAAATTACATATTTAAAACAAACATGATTTTATTTTTAACTTATTGGAATATTTCAAACAATGGATCCCGAAATTTGATTATATAAATAAATTTATATTAATGACTAGGAAATAATAATGCAGTTCACAGTAAATGGAATATATATAAAAATAAAAACACCAAAAAACAAGGTCATATTTCATAAGGTACAATAGTTCCTAGTTATGGGATCCTCACACATCCCATGTAAGTGATCACAACAATATGTTTAAAACATCTCTCAAACACATGATAAAGAAGGCTCATCAACATTCCATCTAGGATTAGATCTGTTGAAATATGTTTTTGTAAGATTTTTAATGAATCAATCTGCTAATATGGAATTACTATCCTAGAATGTGTGTACTAAATAACCCACTAACTAGGAATAATATTTTACATCTATTTAAAGTACTATATCCCCATTTTCAAAATTTAATATCCCTATTTCACTTTAAAAACCAAAACATGTGTTTTTAATCAATTCATAAACTTTTAAGGATTAAACCAATCTTGGTTTATTATCAAATAAATTTAATCCCATTTTCAAAAAATCAATTCATGATTAAATCAAGTTCAAATCACAACATGAAGTCCAATTCCATTAAAAACAGGGGTTTCCCATAAACTCCATCTCAAAACAATTTCAATTAAAATTTTCATTGAATTGAGTGGTCATATTTTTATTGAAATCAATTTAATTTAATTCAAGGGTTTATTGAATCTAAAATATCAATAGATCTACATACATCAACATGAAGATCTCATATCGCAACACCCATAATGGGGTTTTCTAATAAAGAATGATGGAAATAAAGATCAAGAAATTAAACCTATATTGGAGATCTAGAAATTGGGTAAAGATCCATTAACAACTAGATTTTATAACAAACCCAATAGAAGAAAGAGAGAGTGTGGGAGATATATAATAGGCCATGATCTCTTACTATAGAGGAATTTAATGATGTTATCCAAACTTTGATCCATTTCATAAGGGGTTTTTGAGGAGCCAAAAAATTGGTTCTTCAGAGCAAGACCTAGTAAATCATAATTCCCAGCGTAATGATTTATTAATTGGTTATACAGAGGTTTGTGATTTATTAAATTGATTTATAAAATTAAAATAATTCTATGTTCATGGTTATCTAGGAAGGACGCACAGTTTTTCAAACCGTGGAACCTAACTGAGGGACCCTCTGATTGGGTGCATAGTTTATAGTATGTGGGTGCATGGTTTTTCAAATTATGTGACTACTATAAAAACCCCCACTATATGGGTTTTCACAGGTTACCCTAGGTTGGTGCATGATTTGGGAAAAATATGTGCCAACTCTGCATAACCCAAGAGCCCTCCAAAAATTTCAAAATATCACCTGAAAGACCCCTAAAAGATACCAAGTAAATGGATCAACAAAATAGGGGTCAAGGTTAAGTTCCCATTAGGGATCCAAGTATCACTGGGAGGGGAGGGGTGAATAAGTGATAACTTTTTCTTTTATGAATCCATCTTCTTGAAACAACCTTCGCCTCCTCTTAAAGAGTTTCTTCCCTCCTGAACACACACAACCACAGAAATACCAGATTTAAAAGGTTCACTACTCAACATGAGTAGCTACATCGTTGGTATGGTACAGAAACAATCCAGTACCACACAATCCACTAGATAACAATCCTTTGATGTGGAATACAATGATTAGGATATAACCTTACACTTGTATAGCATTTGGTAAACAATCATCAAGTGTGTGTGCACACTCTTAGCATAAATAAGGAATTATAGTATTTCAGTGCTTCATCACAATTGAACAATTGTAATCTATGAAGTACAAATGTTCACTTTCCTATGCACAAGCTAGTAAGAACTCCCATACGCACAACTGAATATGTGCAAAGACCCCAAATTTTTCGTGCACCCTATAGGATATCTTGCACACAATTCTAATGACTTGCGTGTAAAAAATCATTTTTGGCGTGAAAAACTTTTTCATGCAACATCCCTTCTTGTGTAAACCTTTTCTATTTTCATGAAACTTCCCTTTTTCTGTGAAACTTTTTTACTTTATGCGCAGTGGTCCTCTTTTCGCGCAAACTCCATTCTTTTTGCACAACCCACTCAGCGCATAATTTTATGCACACCAGAGCTCGATATTTATTTTAAATGTCGAGCATTAACAAATGAGAAGTTTTCACCCCATATTTATAGGCATTTTGGACTCAGAGAGAAAACCACTAATTCACGTGTAAAACCCTCCTCATGCACGGAAAAAAAATTTCAGGTAACTTCACATTTCGCGCAATGCTTCAATATTTCGCGTACCTCATGCCTTTGACAATATTCGATCATCTGATCTCGAAACAACTTTTGCATGAAAAATATCAATCCTCTATTTCTCACACCATGCCAATATTTCACGCAGCATTCATTTTTCATGCAGAAAGTTGATATTTCGCAAACCACTTCATTTTTCACGCATCCCATTGATATTTCTCACCTCCCTAAAATATTTAGCACAACCCGCATATATTTTGCGCACCAAGTTATTTTTGCATGAAACTAGCCTAAATTTTCATGCACTTTAGGCCTTTGACATTTTTCGATGTTTTGACCTTCAATCATTCCTTCCACGCAAAAATCAAAACCATATTCAATCTTATATGCTCCATCCATTGCCAATAAGACATCTTCATCTCCCGATGGGAAATTCAAATACCTTCTTTTATGTCGCCTCCAGATGGTATGTTCCTTTGTCATTTATCTGTTCACTGCTTCCCATAACCATTCTACAGGTTTCATCATGAACTATGCTATCATGATATATATCCTTTGATAGATCAGCATTAGTATCGTCAGAGTTACAATGGGAAATACAAAAACTTTCTTATCTTCCAGAAAAATCATTCCTTCCAATCAAAACTGTATATGACTAGCATCATCATTTCTCCCACTTTCCTTCATAAGGATTGCATCAAATGTTCTCCTAACATATAATATTTTTGAAATGCATATCATCAAAACATCGTCTTGTTTTATGTCTTTTAAAAATTTAATTGATTTATTTTCTTTGACAACAATAGACAACATCCTGTAAACTCTAATCTCTTCAAACATTTTCTCTATCCGACTTGGTCCCAACAAAAGGAGTACCTGAAAATAGTAACATTATGTTAATATGTCTACCATATATATAGTAACTTGTATGTATATTGTGTATGATCATGCATGATAATTAGAATTCACTGGGGTATCCTGGTGGAAATAAGAGTTCCATGTAGTATCTTAATTGATAACATTCTTATTGAATGTTCTTTGGATATATTTGATATTTTTTGGAAACAAGGAATATATAAAAGAATGTGAAGATTAAAAATCAAATAAAACAATGGATAAATATTTGGATACAATCATTGTACCTCCCAACATATAATTAATATCAAAAAATTAATCTATCCAAATCACATATTATTGTCCTTGATTTCTTTTCCTTTTATAATGTAAAATTATCATGGTATTTAGAACAATATTAAACAAAATTATTATTCTTTTTACTCTCAAATATTTGAACATATAATGCTTCTACTTTACATTTTTATTTAAGATTTTGATGGACATTATCTTTGAACATGTAACAAGCTCATGTTACCTTCTTAAAATAATCATGTGTTTCATCCCATAGTTATCACCTATGTAAAATCACATCCTTACATTCAAAACTGTTGTCTCACTATTCTCCCCATAATTTTTAGTAGACATCTTCATCTCCTAATTTCACCTGAATGAAAACCTCCTAGAGAACTCCTTTTTTCCTTAATAGGGCATGAGAATATATATTCATATGATGAAAATATTTGAGATACCAATTCACTTCAATGTATTGGATTTAATCCATAAAATAATCATTTAATCTTACATTATAGTATATATATATAGTCCATTACATTTCTAGCTATCTGTGAGAGGTTTGACTCATACATAGAAAAATTTTACACCTCCTTTTGTCTAAGATTGTGGAACTGCCTTTTTATTTTATATCTTTCCTCAAGAGGATATTATTTTTTTCAAATAATATCTCATTAAACATTATTCATTCCATAATTTTTATCACATCCCCCTTTTAGTGTTTTGGATTAGCTACCAACATTTCTATGTATCCCTCTTAATATGTTAGATCACCATAATGGATTTTTCCTTTTTTACTACATATTATGGTGAGAATAATCTTCTACAAGGAACTGATCCATTGTTTATATAACCATTGATATCTAGTTCCATTGAATTCTGAAGGTTGTTATATCATGAAAATATCTAACATAGTTACATAATGTTGTGGATCATTAGTTCATTCTAGGTAAGAGAGGTTATTTTTCATTACCTTGGTCAATTTCGTAATATGATTATGATTTTATTATCCTCAAATCCATATTTATTTTCTTTTTTATGGGGAAAAACCCTAGACTGACAACAGGTGTTCATATAGTTACCATTCATCATGTTAGTCTCTATATCTCTATAATGACATATTCCTAATTAGGTCAAGATATTGAATTGTGAAATACAATTCCAATTATGTTTTCTGGAGTGTTCCCTTGTTATCATTAGATTTTTAGAGTACATCTTCTATCTAACTAGGTTCCTCTAAATCTAGTGCCCAAGGATCCTAAAAAACATTCTTTGATACAAACAGTAACATATAAGGATCTAGAAACTCTAATTTGATAGTTAAATTACATTATTTTAATAGAATATGAGAGTTTCCAAAGGATCCAGCATCTTAGTAGTCTTATAATACTAGATACATACATACATAACATTTGAACCCTATGATATGGTATGATCACATGGATAGAACATTATTATCCCTCCTACCTATCCCTAATAATTATACATAGTTTTTCTCAATGTTTCAATGGGAAAGTCAATTAAATAATTGTAATCCAAAAATTCCTAGTAATGGGTAGAATACAAAAAAATCATAACATAAAATTATCAAGAGTGATATGAAATGAATAAAAAACCACATAAATCCATAATCAGTTGAAACATAGAACATAATTTATAAATGGAGAGAAATGATAATAAATAAATCACATAGAAAAAAATAATTGGTTCCTTATTTATGAAAAGCATAATTTCATATAGATAAATTCATATCATAAGTTAATATATCATGATATAACTATCAAAGTATCTTCTTGTTTTGAGATTTAATACGCCAAAAATACCCAAACAATTTTTAATCATGAGAACAACTATCGCATCGAGGTTCTATATAATGGTTGGCCCCATCACTCACTTATTTTTGTCCAATACATTTATCATATGAAAAAATATTTGAAACATTCATAGTTAAATTTTCTAATAATCAACCATATTGGAATAATAATATACAAAATTCTCATAGTTTTCTACATGTAAATGAATTGAATAACATGATCAAAACCGAATCATATAATGGAGGTTGAAGGTTAAACAATGGATAGTCTACTTTCCAAATATCATTCTTATTGGAATAACAATATATGTAATGCCAATAATTTTTCACATAACATTAAAAGAAAAAAATTGATTCTAACCCATATATATAAAAATGGTGGACGGTTAAATAAACATAAACTACATAGAAATGATTTGGTATTATTAATGTAAACGTATGCTTCCTTGTCAAATAAATAATGATAAGGTTTTGTAGAGGGGTATAGGTGTATATTCTTTGGAACACCAATAATGAATCAAGGTTGTGGTTGGGTAAATTATTCAACAATCATTTTCAATGAAATTTCCCCAAGATTCAATTATATCATAGCTTCATCCACTTCCTAATATCATTACATGGATATATTTCTTGTAAAACCATATATTTCTTTCATTCCCAAAATTTAGGACTATTGTGAATTATAAAGGCATAGGAAAAGGATTTATTGAGGGGAAACATCATTTACATAATGTAAAATGGGAGTTCATTAATTGTAAATACAAGTATTTTGTCATTAAAATTATGGTTTATAATTTATAATGGAATTGGTTGGATGATATCCCTTATGTCAGCATCCTAACAACATATCAAAAAAAGGCTATAATGAGAGGGTATAAGTAATATCAATTTAATAATACTCCAAAATAAATATCAAATAATGAAATTAAAATAATTTAAATATGTTTAAATATTAATATAATAAACTAATTTCATTCAAATAGTAATGATAATGATTTGAAACCCTTACCTTATAATGTATATTCTTAAATCATATGAGTACTAGTTAAATCCTTATAAACTACATGGGATGGATTTATAGAGGGATGTGGAAGACAAATTTATTATTAATGTCATTTGGGTGGAGTGGGATGAGGGAATTAGTGGGAGTGGTCTTATTTTATATGGGAAAAAGGTGACAGTTTTTTATAACATCCCGTGTTTTTGGATAGGATGAAATTCTAAAGGAATTTAATTTTTTTTATTTGGGGAATGGTATAATGTTTTAACTAATTTTTAGAATGATATTCCAAGAGTTGGAACACTTAAATGTGTTATATTTAGACATATTTTACTCCCTAAGAGATTTCTCGGGTGTTCTATCATGTTTTGGGAGCTTCAAACCCCAAAACCTCAATATTTTTGGAAGATTGATTGGGCTGCATGGTTTGTCTGAAACAATGCAGCCGTAAGTGAAACTGTCCAGCTAATCCATTCGACCTGTAAGACTAATATAGTTTGTTATAAACATGTTTGAGGATCTACATGGTCATGTCCTTAAATACATGTTTTGCATTATTGGGAAATTCATGGTTTCTGAATGATTTCCAAAATCATGCACATTAACCGTGAAACTTCCCTCCATAAGCAGTAGATCTAACCCAGTTGGTGCACGATTTTTCCAAAGATGCATCCAAACCATGTGGCTCATTAAATATCATAAAATTACCCTTTTTAAACTATTTTCAATAAATATTATCCTCGTATTTCATTCCCAACTATGTTCAGCACCTCGCCTCTCCTGTGGAGATCCTCTTATCCTCTCTTGGGCAAGGGGAGATCTCCCTTGTACATTGTTGGAATCTTCCTCCATCCATCTAATTGGACATGTATCGTTAAGATATTAGTTCATCAACCTATTTTCATGGTTTCTATTCTCCTCATATATGATATATTCATGCGACCTAATTATCACTATTTTATTGGGTATTCATCTTATTCTTCATTTTATCGTCAATCAGACTGCATCAAGCCTCGATATTGGATTTCTAGATCATCTTAAGCTAAATTTTAATGTTCTAAAACTTTTCCACTAACTTTGATGTGTTTTATAAATTTCTCTATAGTGTTGCACGCTGATATTTTTATTTTATGCCTCTTAAATGTAATTTTTATTTTTAGGACATAATACCATGAATTTGTTATCCCATGTTTATTTATTTTTCCCTTACCAAAAATCATGAGACTCAATGTGGAATCACCCATAAGGGTGTGAACCTTGAATACTATTAATTAATAAATTATTTTCTAATAAAACCCATCTATTAGGTGTGTTGTCTTATAAAATATAATTGGTTAGTTAAATGGTAAGGTGGTGGGTTTTTTCACCCTACTATATCTCCTCTTTGTGACCAGACTATCGCCTAAGGGATGTTGGAACCTTATTTCATTAGATGAATTTTGGAAAATTATGAGTGGTATTCTTGTTAATCTAACCTATATAATCCTTCTAGACTGTGTGGTGTTATTTTATAAGGTAAGACCATCTGGCCTTAATATATTCAATCCATTCATGGAATCCCTTATTAATAAGAATAACTACTTAATAAATTAAAATATATTTTTATGAGAATAGAACTCTTTTATAGTCCTTGTAATGGGTTATCACCTGCATGATTATGTGGCCTCTGTCTTGGTGAAATTTAAATGATTAATGGGTTTAGGCCTCCTTGATTGAATTTAAATGTTAAAATTATTTAATAAATTATTTACACCTAGACATATACTTGAGTTCATTTTTACAGAACCCCATGGATGGGCTCATGGTTTGTTAAGAAATTATATTCTCTGAGAGATACATGTTATATCATGGACGGGCTCACCATGAAGGTTACTTACTTCAATAGGAGAAATATTTTTTCCCATGGGATAAAATGTTGATGGGATTTATGGAATGATGGGTACACCATTCCATGAGTGATACTCTGACCACTTTGTGAGATACTAGGGATGATAATAGAGGAGAAATGTTTTACTTATATCCATAGAGATACTTGGGAATCTATTAATGGATTTCCGTGATTGGACTCCTTCTACATGTATAATTATTACCTTGTTGGTGTGATACTTGGGTTCCTTTATATGTTTAGCCATATACATTCCTAGGATTCCTTTCAACTTAATAAAAGAGATGAAATTTTTTAATTTAATACAAATTGGAAATTAATTATCTTAAAAGGACATGTCTACCAAGCCAAATCTCATGAATGGGTTCTATCCAATATTTAATATTTTATTATGATGAATTTTCTTTTTATTATGTCCTACTTCAATAGTCTCACCTTATTCTATGACATTATATCTTTGGATAAAGTAGGTATCGTTGGATATGATTCCTTGAAGAACATGGGCCAACTTGTTATGTTTACTTATATATTTAGTTCTATCATTTCATTATGATTACACATTTCATTAATTTATATAGAGATGATGGATTGTGCATAGACATTTTTAGAGGTGGCCATAAGTATATATCACTCCCTTATTGGGCCACCATTTCAATAGGGTACCCAAAAAGATCTCATTAGTTATAGGACCATGGGTCAATTATTGTTCTATGCATTAAACCTAAGAGATAGGAGCATAGTACTAAGTTGTTGCTTAGGATACTCATTGGGACAACCCATAGGGATTTTTTATTTTCATTATATATTTTCCATTAATTATAGTTGTATGATAGTTCCTGTTTTATTATTATTTTTGTATAATGTAGAATGATAATGGAAATTTAATCAAGGATATATGTATTTGGTGTTGGACCGTAGATTTTATTATTATATTTATCTTATGCTAGTTGTCATCGATTTATAATACAACCATTGATGGTTTATTATTTATTATCTCCTATACCATTGTTCTTATCTACACATTAGGGTATAGTGTCTCCACATTACCACTATTGGTCCTTCACTTCTAGCCAGCATCCTCTAGTATATGGGCATCCCTGGTTGAGGCCTTGTGGTGATAGGCTCAGCTAATGGTTGGATAGTCAGTTAGGTTGGGTCATTACAAACTGGTATTAGTTCCTTCTTTTCAATTACATTTATATTTTGGGGATGATAGACCGAAGAGTATAAATGTTTCATCACGAAGTAAAAAAGATATGCCTTGGAGTGATCAACCTATATATGGGAAATATTCTAAGTGTCCAGGTAGGGGATTGTTGTTCATATTATTCATTATTACAGTTGATTATGATTTATCCCAGATTGATTAGGGTACTTTTTTATTATTATTGATTTATATTATTTATATTATTTACCCTCGGCCCTTTATGGGAAAGAAGTAGAATTTCAGGAATCATTATAGGTACATAGAGATTCACATACCATGAACATTCCATTCCAGGTATATTGCATTCATAGATTTCCTATTTTTTAAAATTTACCTTCCATGTTATGTCGTGTATCAATATTTATTTCTCATGTTCATCAATATACCATGAATAAGAATTTTAGTATGATGTTTTTGTGATTTATTTTGCATTCTTGGGTTTATATTAGGATGTGTGATTTATCTTTTCTACATACCTATTCAGAATGTATTCATTGTATTTACAAGTTTAGATTGCATGGTATTAAAATTGTAATTTACATTTCAGTTAAATAAAATTCCATAATCAATCTATGTGGGGTTTTCCAAAATATATTTACGTTGACTTTCAAATTTTGAAAAAACAGTTATGGAGTTTTTGATCCATGAACCATTGATTGAATGGGATGAATCATGCCAGTTCTGATTCAAAGGGAGAATATTTTCAATTCACAATGTGTATTACTCCTTTATAAATTAGAGAATTGTGAGTACTGTAATGAAACCATTATTTATAAACATTATATACCTAGATCCATTTTTATGAATATAATGTTACTAAATTCTAAATGAATTTTTTTTCGGTTATTGAAATTTTATCTCCATGACTTTGGAATGGTGACCCATATGACTAAATTCCTAAATGAACAAATGTACCCAAGTAGGTCAGTTGGGGAATGTTGTTATGAGATAGACTTTATATGGACCAAGTATGTCAGTCATGGTGCTTTGTATGTAAAATAGAAACCAAATAAAGGTGTTTTAAAATTCATAATGTTATTAATAAAATGGTTTTTTCATTTAGTTGAACCCAAAATGGATTATTGGGACCCTCATTGGTCACCTATTGCTTGGATATGGCTTGGTGATTTACCCCTGGGGGTATGCTTATGCTATGTAGTAATGGTAATGTAAAATGTCTACATCCATTTATAGGGTCTTAAATATATTCATATTGAGGACTCTTACTTGAATAGTCCCATTTTTAATTAATAAAAGTCTTTTAATCTGTTTTGATCTATAATTATACGAGGAATTAGTTATTTAAAATGATACAAAATCTTAAATGGTGTATTAATATATCAATTGGAATTGAAAAAATATTTAATTAATCCCAATTGTGATAACCTTGTGAATATATAAAATGGATAAAAATAAATTTATGTAATCAATAGCCTAATTGTGTTAGGATGTCAATGAATTAAATAATTATTGAATGGGCGTCACGATCTGTCCCCCGGGGCCCATGTCATTACAACCCCAAGCCCGCCTTCCATAGGACATGGTCTAGTGACTAGCACCAAAATCCATATTCCCTAAAACAGGGAAGGCATTCCCATTATAACCAGTAAACACACACAATCATGCACACAATAAGATACAAACATCAAGTCAACTGTATAAAAAAAGAGTGATGAAAGTAAAAGGGGCCAGAATACAAGCCCAATAGTAATGGTAAAAGTACAACTGGAAATACAATAGAACTAAATACACAGAATGAAAATTGATGGGTCATACTCTAAGGTTCCAAACTAAAAGGTAGGTATAGATCGCCTCCTCAGCTCTCCATGTCTGTCTGTCTCCTCCGTGTACCGACTCATCATATGGTCCACCTGCCGGCACTGTCCAATCCTGGTACCCATAGCCTCGATCAATGTTGTCCATTGTCTGCACCAAACACAACAAGGTGTAGTAATAGCCCGTGTATGTGTGAGTA
Organism: Viscum album; assembly: GCA_963277665.1. Taxonomy (NCBI): domain Eukaryota; kingdom Viridiplantae; phylum Streptophyta; class Magnoliopsida; order Santalales; family Viscaceae; genus Viscum; species Viscum album. The sequence continues at coordinate 1,533,686,381 of OY728151.1, forward strand.
TAACGATAATCAGTAGGGACTAGAGACCATAAAGGTTTCAAAAAATCCACAAAGGATAAACCACGAAGTATGTAAACCAGTGAAACCCCTACTTAGGTATATGCCCATAAATATACCTACGTTATCACGTATCCCATCTCAATCATGAGGAAAACACAGAGTCCAAATCTAAAGACCCATGATCAACTGTTCTATAATAGAAGAAATACCACAAAGGAAAGTACCACACAGGTACGTCACACAGAAGAATCACACCAAGGTATTACCACGAAGGAAAGTACCACACAGGCATGAACTCAGCTGACAGCAGGTATAACATATGTATAGTAGTAGAGATGATTATATGTAACTACTGAATCATATTACTCTATTAATAAGAAGACCCACACAAGATCCCTCGATCCTGACCAACATAGGATAGATTGGTGCTGACCCACACAGGATCTCTAGTTACTGACCCACACAGGATGACTCATTAATGACCCACAAAGGATCTCTAGGTGCTGACCAACACAGGATCGCTCGGTGCTGACCCACACAGGATCGCTCTTCATTCTTCACATCAAATCCAGATACTGGGTTTGCGAACTACACTTTCATTTCTCAGAGAGGTTTCACTCCACAGGCCACTGGTCGATACTCCAAATTCCATAAAGTCTCACTAAGATGTTTCTCAGGGAACTTCCATGTCATAGGGGTCTCAACACAATAAATGGTGCATCAATCAGACACCTGGTCTGTGAGTTATTAGCCTTTTAGTCCTGATGGCCTGTTTGGATTAATACTCGATCCAACCTGAACATTCCCCTACTTTATCAAAATATCATGTGGGTATACCAAAGAGATAGTGTCACTTCATTGTTTTCGGCGCCATAGATGGTTCGTCAAATGGACACCCAGTTACAAAGATATGGAAGAATGTGCGAAAATGGCTCGAAGTGGGTCTGGTCCAACCCGGTTGGACCGACCCAGTTTGGGTCGACCCACCTCCACCCGGCCTGGGTGGCGCGGAGGCCACGGGAGACATGGGATGGTCCGCGGTCACCGCTGATGTGGGGCGGCAGAGGCCATGGGTGCCACTGGACGGCTGAGGCCGCGAGAGGGTGGAGGATGCCAGACGGCGCGAGGTTGCAGCTGTCGAGGGGTCGCGTGGTGCCTCTGGGTGGCGAAGGCCATAGGTGCCGCATGACGGCATGAGGCCGTGGGTGCCGTGGGTGCTGCGGGATGGCATGAGGAAGCAGCTGACTCCGGGCACCGCAGTGCCATGTGGCGGTGGCCGTCTCGACAGCCGGTGGGAGGCGCAGTGAGGCTGCGGGGCGGCGTGGTGCCACCAGATTACGTGGATGTATGTGGAAGTGTCTGCGGATGGGAAAGGCCATGGGTCAGCAGTGGCCGCAGACAGCAGTGGGTGTGGTTCGGTGCTTTCCACAGACGGCGGAGGCCTTGGGGTTAAGGTTTGTCGTGGAGATTCATGGAGCGTGGTCGCGCGCCATGTCTTTGCCTGTGGCCGGCTCGACCAGCCACCCTCTTTTGTCACTTTCATTGTGGTAGGAAGTGGGGTGGGTCACCATTCTCATCATCCACCTTGGCCAAACGACAACACCGACCGTTGTCACCAATGCGAAGAACACATCAATAAAGAATAAAAATGGAGGGGTCAATCCATGTTTGTTTTTCTCGCACCCTCCACGGTAGGGTGGTTGAAAGTGGCTCAACAAAAACCGGAATCAAGAATGAAAAACTCTATAATTTAATATGGAATGTGGATCAACTAATTTTGGTTGATCCGCATTCATCATGCTTTCCATGAATGGGGAATTTAATAGAGAAAATTACATGAATTCAATATCAATACCTACCTCTTTTGTTTGTTGATGGAGGTCACGATGAAGGAGACGATTTCGTTAGGGATAGATGGATGTTGGTGATGTTGGCATTTCCTCGATTGTCAGTTCGTTCATCATTGGAGATGTTCCATATTGGCATTCTACGTTGGAGATCTTTCTCCCAATCCTCCAAGCTTCTCCCTTTGCAAATAGTTTCCCCAAATTCCATCAAAATGAGAATTTCCATCTTAATAGATTATGTTGGATAATTTTAAATTGAAAAAATTTAGGTTATCTTAATTAATTAATGATGAGATGGATTAATTAATTAAATGGTAGAGTTGGCATAATTAAGTGGGGGAGCTCAAGTGGTTATCTCTCATTTAGTGGGATGTTCAAGGGGGTTTAAGTCTCGGGTGGTTCCCACCACCTTATCATGTGTTGGGAGGTTATAGTTCTTATGGTCCCTACCTCTCAACATCCAAATGGGTGTTCCAACAAATAAAATAAAATGTATGTTTTTTTATGTTATTATATCCACCAAAAAACCAAAAATTAACTTTCACCCTCGACCAACTACCATTGAGGTAAAATTTTCCTTAAGAAAATATTGGCACTATGAGTTCAATGGTGTCCTCATATTTCAATTACAATTACTGGTTAAAAGGTTACGAGAACCCGCTTGTACATTAACTATATGTACCCAAAAAATGTTCAGAAATTCATTATGTGCACTCCGGGCCTCGGAATCTTGCACGGACTCTTAAAATTATTATTTATTTAATAAACATTATTTTACATGGATATTCTGGGTCTTTACAATGGAATGTGGATTAAACATACTTGGAAGCCTTATAATCATTTCTAAATAACATCCCATGTATAAATGTTTTCTTATCTGGTACTTGACATTAATTTAAGACCATAAGTACTAAAGTAATTAAATGTAAATTAATTTAATGACATAAAATGAATCGTGTGGAGGTGTTCTAAACCTTAACCCTCAGGTAAGGGAAGTTTAGATCCTCCATGGATTTTTACTTGAAATAGATATGTGATTGTTTTTTCTAGGTATTTTATCATATAGTCTAATAAAAAATAATATGCTATTAATCCAAGTAACATTGGTAGGTGTGACCTCATTTCAGTTCGATGATTTATGATTTGGTATGGTATTGGCCTATTGTAAGAATATCCCTTGCATCTTCAAAAACTTTTCTAGTTTCTTGTGAATATTTTTTTGGAATGTGGTGTTTTTAGGATCCATAATCCCATATAGGACTCCTAGTTTCTAGAATGATTTCTTTTTTGGACTTGTGGATATCTCGAAGATTAAAACTTTTTCTGCATTTGATCATTGTGTAATGCTTATTTCTACTGGGTTAGACATGCCTGGGGGATGGTTAGTTACTTGGGAGGTCATGTGACCCTTATTATTCGACATTCCATTATTGGATGACTCAAGAGGTTGTTATCTTATTTTAAATTCATCTACGATAGTACAACTTTTTTGGTAGATCTTTGCATGGAACCTTTGATGTTGAATTCATAGGGCCAATATACCTATGTATATTATCAAGGATGTTCCATTTTTATCATGTACTCTTAGGGTAGTATGTGTTGTTACATGCAATACCTATCGAGATGATTAAGTGGGACAATGAAATGTTGAGTTTTGTGGAAACATTAGATGCCTTATGTTGTTACAGTTCGTTCACAGGTCATATCTGAGGTAATGTGGCATGGTAATTAAGTGGAATAAAACTTTTCCAAATGATTAGGATGAATTTCTAAGTGGATAGGGAGTTTTGACATGTTGTTAAGTTGTTTTGTCTATTAGGCCTAATGTTATTCTACATGTGGACATAACTCGGACAGAGTGTCATGTGTACATATAGAGTAAATCTATTCCTAGATTACATAGAAGAATCTATTATTTCCAATTCCATCGCCTTAATACATTCTAGAAGCATATTGGACCCCTCTATGATTTTTAGTTAGTGGATGATGGGGCTTCTTCCATAGGATGAGTTCCTTTCCTCTGTTAATTTGATGATAAGTACACTCTTATGGGAGGGAGAGTTCCATCAATATAGGTAATATGTGTGATTCCAAGTAGAATTCATATAAAAAATATGTAATATTTCATATGGTAAGTTATACTTTTGAATTTATAAGAGGTTGTTATTCTTTCTAATATAGTAGTTGTTATTTGGTAGCACAAAAGATGAAGTTGTTGTCTATGTATAAACCATAAAAAAATAACATTTGTCAGGTTGAACGTAGGTTTTTTCTCTTTAATGATCAATGTATACCTTAGGTGGTATAGAAATTGTGATATATTAATGTTGATGTGTAATAAAGTGCAACTGAGCTCTTTTAAAAAAGGTTGTCCAGTAGTGGTTCAACACCTCTTCATTCTGGTAATTGGTTATGAATGGTTGGACACTTTCGAGACACTTCACCCTTGATGTTGCAGAAGTGAATTTTATCCTTTTAGGAATTGTTTAAATCAACATGGTGTAATATTTTCTTTGATATCAATCTTTTCCCCAATCTTGGCATAATCTGGATACACAAATAGAGCATCAATTTTGTTCCATGCAATATTTAATGGTCCTTATCTTCAGTGAACAACCTATGTGTAATTTTCTCTCCTAGGGAATGGTATGTTGAGGTGAATGATGGTACTATGTGATAGTGGGACTCACATGTAGTAATTTCATGGATAGAGACACAGATACTATGAATTTTATGAAATTTCAAATGGAAGTGGAATCAATTATCTTCATCATGTTTCAATGAATACGGATGGTAAGGAACTGTTTTAGGCATGTAGTTAGGTTATGTTGTGTGTGATGAAAATGTTATCTATGTAATTTCCTATAATAGTCTTCTCAACCAAGATAAATTAGGTTAATTGTGATTCATCAATTCATTCAATTTGAACATCTTTCCCAAATAATTGTTATAGAGCTAAGGGAATGTCTAAATGGACAATTTTAACGGTGGAGATGGCGTGACTCAGAATGGCCTCATTAATTTATATAATGAATGAAAGGTTAGTTCCCTAGGATATATGTTTAAATGAATGATGTTGTGATATTTCCTTGAGTTAAAAAGGCTAAAGTATGTTTGGTTTTGATGTTTTATGTTTGGATAGTAGGAATTGGATTGGGTTTCAATGGCTTGTAGGTCATATTCTTATCTGATACTTGAATATACATGGGATATTTGGAAAAGAATCATGCCTATTTTAATGAAACATCAATGCATAAGTATTTTAGGTTTTTATTATATTCATCCCCCTACACTTCATTGGGATGATAAGTTTTAAGGTGGTGAGACTGTATAGTCTTGGGTTTTGGACCCGATGAAATTCCTAAGGAATTTGAATTTTTTCATTTGGTGGACAATCCATTTTATAAACTGATATTTGGATTGTAATGATGAGATTTGTGACACTTAAATGTGTTATTTTCAGTCTATTGTTATGTAATGGGAGTTTTATCAAGTGTTCCATTGAGTTTTAGGCATGTCAAACCACAAAACATCAAAATTTCAGGATTGATGACAAGGGCACACAATTTTTCAAAAACCTTGCAGCCCTTAAATGTGTAGTTGATCTAATGGACCTATAGGAATCTCATAGTTTATTCTAACCATGTTAGAGGATCTTCATGGATATTTTTCCTAATTGTGGGTTTTCAGAAAGTGGTAAATGAAATTATTTTTCATGGTTACCCAAACTGTGTGCATGAACCATGTGACATCCCTCCTTAAGCAGTAGCTCTAACACAATTGTCACGTAGTTTGGCCAAACCTGTGGCTAAACTATGCACCTCATTATAGGGGGTAAAATTTAGATTTTCCTCTATTTTTTTAATCCTTATCCTCCTCCTTAGTTCATAGCTACGTGCAATGCCTACCCTATCACATGGAGCTCATCATATCCTATCTGAGGCATGGGGAGATCTCCCTCATTAGTTTTATGAATTTGTCATTATCAGTATTGTTGGATGATCCCTCGTATGTTATTCATTCATATTTCTCCTTTTATGGTTTATATTATCTTCATCAATATAATCTTCATGAAACCTAATTCACCATATTTATTAAGTTGATTATCTGTTTCTTATATTTCTCTCAAACCGGGCCAAATCAAGCATCGATATGGAATATATGGGTCATCATAAGCACGTGGTAGGTGGTATGAATATTTTCCACTAAATTCACTGTGTTTAATAAATTCTATAATGGTCCTACATGTCATTCATCATATGGGACACCTATAAAATGTAGTGTTAATTTTTTAGAACCTAATACCATTAATTTAATAACCCTTGTGTATTTATTTTCAGCCTTTCAACTAATCATGTGCCTCAAATTGGGACTCCCAATAAGGGTGTTCACCTTTAATGCCTTTAATTAATCAATTATTTTATAATAAAACACATTGATGATCTGTATTTTTTATAAAATGGTATAGTTATTTTAAATCAGAAGGTGTTGGGTTGTGGCACCCCACTATATATCCTCCTAGTAAATACACTATCACCTAAAGGAAGTTGGAAGATTATTTTTTTAATTGAATACTAGAAACTTATTGGTTGTATGCTTGCTAATATTACCTATCTAATAATTCTTGAATATATGTTATTATCTTCCATTTGTAGACCACCAAGCCATAATATATTCAATCAATACTTGGAATTCATTCATAATAGGAAGGACATCGTAGTTATTTAAATGAACTTTTTACGTTCATAGACATATTTCAGTGTACTTATAATGGAATTTGGAATGCTTGTGTACATGGCCACCATATTGGTGAAATTGAAATTATTAAAGGGTTTATCCATCCATTATATAGAACATAGTAGATTTATTTATTAAATAAATTGATTTCACCTTGAGAAATACTAGGGTTCCTTTTTATAGCATGCCAAGGATGAGATCATGGCATGTTGAGACATTTCCTTGAGAAATACATGTTTTATATTGTTTGGGCTCACTCTGCTAGTTACATACATTCATATGAGTGATATTAGTCCCTAGGGGGAACCCTTGGATGGGTTTTATGGAATGTTGGTTACACCATGCCATGAGTCATACTCGGACCCATTTGTGGGATACCAAGGATTGTCATGGAGGGGACATGTTTTATTTATGCTCAGGGTGATACATGGGATTTCATTTATGTATTACCATGGATGAGGTCTTATAGATTGGATAATTTTTATGCTCCTAGTGTGATACTTGGGTTCCATATCAAGGTTATCCTTTGACGGGACCCAGATTCCATTTATTTAATACAAGAAATTAAACATTTTAATTAAATAATAATTGATAATTTATTAAGTTAAAAGCACATTCATGCTAGGAAAAATCAAATGATTGGTATTTTCCCATTCCTGCTACATTAATTATGATAACACGTCATTAAATTATGTCCTATTTTTACATGTTCACCTTAGTACGAGACATTCTGACTTATTCTGAAGTAGGTTTGCTCATCATGGTATCCTTGAGGAACCTGTTCTTAGTTGTTTTGTTTATTTGAATATTTATTTTCAATATTTTATTATACCTTCACAGTAATTCACATTATATACACAGACTGGATTAGGATTATGCACCAATGGTGGTGGCTTACTGAGTATATCTCATAACTTCTTAGGTTTCCATTTCAATTGGGTACCCTAGAAGACCTCATTTGTTGTTGGACCATGAATCATTTCATATACTATGAATTATACCAGATATTTAAGAGCACATGACTAATTTGTATCTCATGATGCATGTGGGGATAACCCTAGGGATTTTGTCTTATAAATATTCATTTTTTATTCATTCTAGTGGTTTTTTTCTTCCTTTTTATTCCTTATTTTTTACTTTGTTGCATCATCATGAATAATCATGCACGGTTATATGCATTTGGCATTAGACCATATATTCTATTACTATATTAATCTTATGTTGGTTGTCTTCCATCTATATTTCATACGTTATTGGATGATTATTTATTATCACTAATACCTTTCTACTTATTTGATTAGGAGGGTATAATATCCCCATCATACCACCATTGATCCCAAAATATAAGTCAATGGCTTCGGGTATACAGGGAGGCACAATTGAGGCCATGTGGTGACCAGACTATCTACTGGTTAGAATATCACTTGGGTGGGGAATTCATAGTTTTCAAGGAAACTTATATAAGGAATGGGGTAATGATCGAATCAAATGAGTGTTAGGATGCTTAGGTGTGTTTGGTGGGTTAGGTGGAGAAATGGTATGTGAGAAACGTGGGTATGACTTTAATACCAAAAAAATGATTCACAGAAGGTGTATGTGATCTTTTAACTATTAAAAATTTGAGATATGGAATTCACCAATTTTACCATTATTAATCTTTACTAAAAAGAAAACATGGTAATTATTGTATTACTAACAATATAAGATGAATAATCATAAAAAAAATTGACATTTTCATTTCAAATTTTGAGTCCATTTAAACAAATTTATCAGGTAGATGCGTTAAAATAGTATTTTAAATTAAACAATATGATATTGAAAATAATATTTTAATCAAAAAATTCATTTTTTACATTATTTTTTTATTCTTATTTACTAATAATTATTAATTAAATGAGTGTTTATGTATTTTTTATTTATTTAAAAACATAATTATGGACAGAATTTATCATTTATTCGTTTAATTTATTTAGATACAATGTATATTACTCTTATAAAATTAATTCATTCAACACAACCATTTTATTTTTCCTATGGAAATTAATCATAATCTGAGTAATTTTTTTCTACAACAAAAAAAATATTGGATCTATTAGATAATTGGGACCTACTAATTCTTAATATAATGTCCATTTTTTCAAATAAAAGTAATATGTATAGGGAAAATTAATTTTAACATTATAGCATATAAAAACCATTATTTTAGAAAAACATTAATTTTCAGCATTATAATTATGCTTTGTGTAAGATTTTAAATGATGCTGATTTTCCTAAAAATAATTGGGTTATTATTACAAAGATAAATTTTATATGGCTTCCAAATCATTCCAAAACAAATATTAACAAGATAATTTTTAATTAAATGATAGTGCAAAAAAACATTATCTTTTAATCGAAAATATTACTTAAGTTCATAAAATGATTGAGATGGGTTTTATAAATTAATAAGTGTATTTCAAAAACTTATTTTTTTACTATATAACCAAAAAAATATTATTTAAATTGTTTAAAAACATCTTGGTGTTTCTTTTATAAATAAAAGTTACAGTTTTGATAAAAACTATATTTCTCATATTCCACATAGAAATAAAATGTTTCAGTAAGTCCCAAAACTACATATTAAAAAACATATTTATGAAGTGTTAAAATATGAAGAGAGATGCTCCATCCCTACATCACTTCTTTATAGGTATTTTTATTTCTTATCAGGGTGATGATCAGTGTCAGTGTAACTGGATATGTTGGCACTACCCTTCGGAGGGGTTTAAGATCAATAGTAATGGGTCTTGGGTGGATGTATTTTTTCAAAGTTAATGGGTTTTGTGGGATAACAATGGGTCAGTTTTTGTGGAATTTTCTATTAGGCTTGGGAAATGGTCCACCCTTTAGGCCAAAGCCATGTCCTTGCATGAAGGACTTAACATATGAAGACAAAGGGGTTTCAAAATTGAAAATGATGAAATATATTTGATGATCTTGTATAATTATCTTCAGGGTGTGGGTGTAACTCCTTGGTCGATTCATAATTTCATTATAAAATTTATTTTTATTCTGCGGTAAAATATCATTGTATCACATACTTCTCAGAGGGAAACAATATGGAAGAATACATAACATCTGTGCATATTTTTTGTAATGTTTTTTTACACTTTCATGACTTTAATACCTTAAATCTAGAAGAGGTAAACATTATTAATGGGGATGTACATGGTTTGCACCATATTAGAACTCCTTAGGCCTTGTTTTCCCTTTGATCTTACTTTGTCAGTTATCTTTCTTATATCGTTTATTTTATATCTGAAATAAAATTTATTTTTAGTATCAGTATAAAGTGCCTACCATCTTTGGAAGTTTTCATCTCTATAGATGTGTTCATCCATTAGCCATCCATGGTTTCCTGACGTAATTCCTTGTTCACTCATAAGATTCCATTCTAATTGATTGAGCTGATTTCCATGGGAGATACCCACCATGGATTGTGATCTTTTCCTTATTACATGAATTCTTCAGTATTTAACTAATGACTCACTTGAAATTTCTTTTCTGGATATTAGAATTCCTTTGATACAACCCCTGTATTTAGCTTGATGTCTTCGAACATAGCGAACCATTGATTCTCCAAATAGGGACCAATCATAATTAGACTATCATTACTATGGATTAGTTGTATGTACTTAGTTAGAATCTTTTATAATGGAATTCCTTAAGAATTCCCCTTGAATTAAACTAATTTGTTTATTTCCAAAAATCATAAGTTAATACAATGAGTTGTCCGAACCCCGAGGTTAAGGATTCATTAAAATCATCTTGGATCATTACTTATTATTATTATTCCATTTATCATGGTTTTTACACTTTTACATGTTCCAATGATATAACCTAGATCATAAATTAATTAATTAAATTGTAACATGTTCAAAAAATTACTATTTTTTAAGTAGTAGTGAGTTGTTTAATGCACTACCATACTTTACAAACACCTACTGTAACGCCCCGACCCCAGCTACATAGAGTCGGTGCATTACTTCGTAACATTGGCATGATCACAAGAAAGATCAAATCCCGAAAGACCGATTGGTTTAGTAGCCTTGGAAACACTAGATATAATCATAAAGTTTTACATTACATTTCAAAGTGAAAAACTACTACAATAACATAATGTCTCCATAATCCACACTCATATCCCCACATAATATCCCTGCAGGTCATTCATAACCTACTTCTTCACTTCCTGGGAAAAATAAAACATTGAAAAGGGGTGAGCTCAAATGCCCAGTAAGGATAACAATATAGCGGAAACTTTCATAAATAAGAATAAACATTTAAGGCAGTGTATAACTAAAAAAAAGCCTTTTAAATATGAACTTTCAGCATGGTATGGCATAAATAAAATGAAATAATGCCATTTACTTATTCACATGGATATTCTACTGATCGAATAATCACATGTAAAAATCAATAACCACTTTCATAATGTTGGAATGCATAATGCTAAACGTTAATTTCTTTGTCTAGGCCTCATCCCAAGACCTAGGGGTTACTTCTAACCGGAACCCAACCCGGAGTGCCTCTAATAACCGGACACCAACCCGGAGTGCCTCTAATAACCGGACACCAACACGGAGTGCCTCTAATAACCGGACACCAACCCGGAGGGCATACTTTTACCAGTCCCTAACCTGGAGGGCTTACTTTAACCAGTCCCCAACCTGGAGGGCTTACTTTTACCGGTCCCCAACCCGGAACATACTTGTTTAGCACATTCATCTGAAGAAAAGTTTGAAATATAACATAAACATTCGGATTAAAACTAGCATACGAAATGTCAATAGTTTCACCATAAACTATGAATGGTATAAAATAGCACATCCACAGTCAAACATATCACAAAACCTTCAATACAATATAGAAGTTTTGTATTATAATAAATCAACTTCAAATAAGCGTAAAATCCATTAAAGGATGTAGACATAGATGAAATCAAAACACTTTTTAGAGAAATATCTCTTTCTATTTTTGAAATCATTTAAGAGCCATATAAAATAAAACATTTTCTTGAAAATATTCTTGTAAGCTTGTAAGGAAAGCTTTGATGATTTTATAACGGTGTAAAATAACCGCACCCGCCGTATAAGTTAAAAAAAAACATTCTTACCTCAATTCTGTCGAAAAGGTTAAAAAGGACCTTGTTTTGAAAACGACGGAAAGATTCCTTTATAAACTTCTTATAAAAAGTCAAACAAGGGTATAAATGACTTTAACCCATATTCTTGTAAATAGTAAAAATGTTTTGAAATACATTTTTAAGAAACATGGATGTGGATGATAAAACAACCTCGGATAATGAAGAGATTGTGAAATAAACCCTTACCTTGTACTTTTCCTTGGTTGGGGTAGGTTAACCTCCTGTATAATGGTGAAATAATTGTTATTAAATTATACAAGAATCATATATATTAATATGATATCATATATGATCTTTTAACATTGATTTGTTAATAATATCTTAGAATTATCGTCGTTTCGGGTGTTAACTTACTCATTTTCTTTATATGTTTTGTTACATAAGCCATGGTCGTTGTATCTTATTCATATCCAGAATGATATCTAGTCCTTAAACATAATTTTTAAATCATCAAATGATAATTATACTTGAATGGTTACGATGGAGAATGAATCTCATCGCGTTCGTGGAGACGGTAGTCCGTACGTACGCACGAGCGACAGTATCATTCTTTTGATATTAAAATAATATATAAATGGATAGTATATCATATATACAGAATCATTAACATGTTATATTTATTATTTACATGAGTTACACATCATTATTATACCCATCCAAATAATATTATATTGAATAACAATTACACCACGACGTGGAGACGGTAAGCCGTACGTACGCACGTATGGTGACATGTTATTCAAAGGGTGGATAGAATACTGAATATGATTGTACCATATTTATAATAACATCACAGTATATGTGAGATACTGGAGTTATTATTTTAGAATGGTAAGAACAAAGGAAGAAGAAGTGGAAGAAGAAATGAACTTAGAAAAGGGTGGTGAAATCATTACCTCTTCTTCGGGTTCTTCCTTTTGATTTGATCAAAAGGGCTCATTAGGTTGGCTTTCTGATCAAACTAAGGCCTCTAGGTTGTAGTGAGGGATGTTGGGAGATTATTTGGGCAGAGTGTGGCCGAACCAAAAGGCTTTGAAGGTGTGAAGAAATGAGAAGGAGGAGTGCCCTTTTATAAGAGGGGTGAGGGGCACCTTTGGAAAAGCTAGAAATATTAATTTATAATAAATTCATATTCGGTTTCTAAAGGCTCCAAAGTTGACTATTCAAAGGATGAGGTGGGGATAGGTCGAAAACAACTCATCCAATAGAATTTAGACAGGTTTGGGTACTTATATTAACCTTATCTTTAAGTATTAACTCTAAGTTAATTAGTTTCACTTTTACAATGTCTCTTTGTATTTTTATATAATATGGTTAATAAACATACTATATACATCCAAGAGACCCCCAATTGGTCCATTAATGAGGAACCTATCATAATATAAGTCTCTTGGCTGAACCTTAGATTTTTAGGAATTTAATATCAATTAATAATATAATATTTGTTTTAAGAACTCTTTTATGTCAATTTTGACACTATTCAATAGTTGATTTTTTTGAAACTCCTAACATATTGATTACTTCGAACAAAGTAAATTAAATCAATCCTAATATATCATATTATCATATAAAATTAGTTTAATTCATTAAAAGTTTCATATTATAATTATTTGGGTATTTATAATATCAATTATTTTAATTTTTCACTATTATAGTAATTACTGCATCATCATTGTGTCATAAATAAAATAAATTATTTAATGTATAAAAATTATAAATAAAATATCATTATGTAGGAAATCTTTTTAGCTTTCTAATGAATATTTATAATCGAAAATCCAACATGTATAACCCTATGTAAAAATTGTTCTTCTAAAAGATGTAAGCTTATGCCATTTTTATTTTTATTTTAACTTTATTAATATAATGTGTCATTATCACTTACAAGTGGATCCATGGGGTCCCAAAATAGACCCAAAGATGCCCATGGTCGACCATGTATCAACCAATAGGGTTAAGACACGTTTTAGGGTAATTTAGTATTATTATAATATTATTTTATTAACCCTTATTTACCGGATTTACCCTTTAACCATGGTAAATAAAATATTTACCGCAGTAATTATTCAAAATGTCTAAAAATAAAAGTTACCTATTTACACAATTTGAACATCCTGATTCCAAATATGGAATCCATTTTTCTAAATTCAAAACACAGAAGTTTCAGAAATTAATTTAAAATTAATTCCCGCTGTCAAAACAAAAAGCGTGTTTTTAAGAGATAATAACTATCAAAAGATTGACACTTGTTTATGTTTGGTTTAATTGTAAAATTATGTCCAATGACCAACATTATATTAAACGGTAAAAATATATTCTAAATATACTTTAAAACCACTCAAATTCATAATTTATCACTATTAATTATTTTGATTAAAAAAGTTGTTTTTAATTAAAATTTAGTAATTTTCACTATTCATCAAAATATGAAAGTTATCCGAAATGTACCAAAATTTCACCTTAGGATAAATTCGATATTCCGAATCCAAAAATGAATTCCATTTTCAAATATAAAATATATATAATTTCAAAAAGTAGATATTACTATTCATAACGGTTAGTTTGATCGGTTGTGGTGTGTGTTAAAACTCGACGTTGCGTACAACACACGCTACTGTTTTATTCAAAGGAAAGCGTACCGTGGAAGCTTGGGATGTTTCATTTTAAATTTTTGATGTCCCAATTTAGTCAAAAAGTTTAAAATATAGTATTTAAAAAGGGTTCACTATTAAAGTTGATAAAAGTGAAATACTGAAAATGAATTTGTTCTTGCATTATATCTAAGAAACTCATAATATGGATTCTAAAATTATAAGGATTATATAAACATTAAAATTTATCTAATACTATTCATAACCTCTTTTGAACGACTTGTTTGGTAAGTCATGGTGTGTTTGAACTTTGTGTTGCATGTAGTGAAAGTTATTGAATTATTTTGAAGAACTAACACACTATGAAATCTTGGGGTGTTACATTCTCCCCTCCTTCAATAAATTGCGTCCTCGCAATTTGAAATTGTTCTTCGAAAATAAATGGTTGAAAATAGATAATATATATGTGGGAAAACCCACATCGGAAATTGGGTTACTAAAATTTAGTCTTAATATGAGGAAAAGAGAAATGAAAGGTTCACCACCAAATTATGATCTTGATTAGGAGAACATTGGTGGCAATTAGAGACATATAATCGGAGGAAAAACGTAAATATTTATAGGTAGTGATTGAGGTCATAAATCACAAACAAGTGTATAATTGAGGTCCTTAAACTCATCAATCTATGATGATTTGAAGTACCATCGGTTCAACAAAATATAGGGTATTGGGATAACACATTTTTGACGTTTCAAAATATCTTAGTTGAAATCCCACATCGAAAAATGAATTAACGAGGCCTCTATTTAAAATAAAGAGTCGAAAGTATGAAGATTACCTAAAATAACAATTACTAGGGTTCCATGTTGGAAAATATGGATATGGAAGAAAAATCTAACCATCAATTATCTGATGGAGAGTGGTAGAGAACATGGCTATGAAAAGGCCAACAATCCCAAAGCCATAAATTAGTGATGATTTAAGGTACCATCTAGGAAAACATTTTTCTTCAAAGTTGCTTTTCTTAATATTGAGGAATTTATTTATGAGATTGGCTAAGATCATAAGGAGATATACTTACTTTATAATTAGAGTTTTATCCATTAATAAATTTCTACCACAAACTCATCTTTCACTCTAAAAGATAATAGAATGTAAAAAAATTCTATTTACACTATTCGTATAGGGTTCCAGAATAAACGAATTTATAATTCATCTACATGATCTTTTAATAAAAACTACATTATTTAATCCAGGACATCTCATGGTCCAGTGGTAGGTGATACACCCTTGTCGCCCTTCAGTTGCGGGTTCAAGTCTCGCAGCCTTGCCGGACGCGACGGGTTGCCGCCCGACCTCCGGGTTGTCCTTTTATGGCAATCCAAAATAATCCAAACTAGAACTATCCAAAATACTTATGTCCAAACTCACAGTATAACATTTATAAGGAAGGTAAACATAATATAGATCCTTTTTACCCCGTAATATCATATGAATACCTTCATCATGTATTACCATATTCCTTGTTGATTACATTCATGCTCCCTTATTCCATATAGAATGCTGGATATACTTCATTAATCCAAAAATGTTTTAAACCCCAATAATGATGGAATATACAAAACATTAATCAGTTCCAAGGTAGTCAAGAATATCCAATATAATTTATCCAAAATCACTACCTCAGTATCAGAACTATATTATGATTTATCATTCTCTCAACCATATATTTTCCAAAAATTTATCCTGCTATTGAGTCACTTTTCTTTGTTCCACACAATCTCAAGTCCTTAATAAAATAGTACTGCAGTACAATCCTTATATACTCCATAATTTTTATAACAAGTACATTTTTGATACAACACTCAATTGACATAATCAACATAAGAACTCTAATCATTCCTCTTCATCTGTGGTAGTATCATAACTTGATTATTATCCAATAACATCATTTGTGGCATAGTCTGATGACTGGGACATATGTTCGCGTAGTGTCCAAACTCCTTGAAAATGAAGCATTGTAAATTTAAAGCCATTTTCTTACCCTTGCAGTCACGTACTTTATGCCCTTTTCCTCCACACTTATAACAAACTCCCATTCCTTTCAGGCAAGTTCCAGGGTGTTTCTTTCCACAGTTACCACATATGGGAAAATTCTTCTTTTCCCTCTTCCCTTTATCCATATTTCTGTCTTCTATCCTTTTCTTCTCTTGCTTCCCTTCAAAGCCATAGGACTCAGTAAACTCTTTACTTATCTCATCAACACATGATATTATTTCATCATATGGTGATAATATATGGGAGACTATTTCTCTTATAAATTCTAGCTTAAGAACATGAAAGATATGATCCTTCCTTCTCTTTGGATCATGTGCATTTCTGGAATTCTCATTCCTTCTACTGGGCGCCATTTCTAAACAATTGCATAAACTAGATCAGTTTATGAATCGAAATACATAATCCAATACTTATAAAACACTTAACATAAATTGAACTATTTATGGATTTAATCCATAATCATAAAAATGTTTTCTTTGAGGAATTATATACTCATAAACCCTTCATAATGATTTGTAAAGAAAATGAGAGTTATCCTAAGCATATCCCCCGGGAGTGTCGTAACCAAGAGTGCAGCAAGGCCCGTTGTCGTGCACCAGTTCCAGTTCGAGTCTAGCTCAAAGCGGTGTTTTCGGGTTTTACCCCTAGGTACATCTGTGCCAGAGCCGCCTCTACCTGCTCGTATCCAGACAGGGATGTATTGCTTGGAAAACTCACAAAATCTCTACAATACCAAAATTCTAGGAAGTTCTTCTATACTAATCCTCAAAGTTCATCTTAGGTCTACGTGCTCTAATCAGAGTTTATCTAAATCTAGCTTCCAAGGTTTGTACTAAACTTCCTCTGATACCAACTGTAACGCCCCGACCCCAGCTACCTAGAGTCGGTGCATTACTTCGTAACATTGGCATGATCACAAGAAAGATCAAATCCCGAAAGACCGATTGGTTTAGTAGCCTTGGAAACACTAGATATAATCATAAAGTTTTACATTACATTTCAAAGTGAAAAACTACTACAATAACATAATGTCTCCATAATCCACACTCATATCCCCACATAATATCCCTGCAGGTCATTCATAACCTACTTCTTCACTTCCTGGGAAAAATAAAACATTGAAAAGGGGTGAGCTCAAATGCCCAGTAAGGATAACAATATAGCGGAAACTTTCATAAATAAGAATAAACATTTAAGGCAGTGTATAACTAAAAAAAAGCCTTTTAAATATGAACTTTCAGCATGGTATGGCATAAATAAAATGAAATAATGCCATTTACTTATTCACATGGATATTCTACTGATCGAATAATCACATGTAAAAATCAATAACCACTTTCATAATGTTGGAATGCATAATGCTAAACGTTAATTTCTTTGTCTAGGCCTCATCCCAAGACCTAGGGGTTACTTCTAACCGGAACCCAACCCGGAGTGCCTCTAATAACCGGACACCAACCCGGAGTGCCTCTAATAACCGGACACCAACCCGGAGTGCCTCTAATAACCGGACACCAACCCGGAGGGCATACTTTTACCAGTCCCTAACCTGGAGGGCTTACTTTAACCAGTCCCCAACCTGGAGGGCTTACTTTTACCGGTCCCCAACCCGGAACATACTTGTTTAGCACATTCATCTGAAGAAAAGTTTGAAATATAACATAAACATTCGGATTAAAACTAGCATACGAAATGTCAATAGTTTCACCATAAACTATGAATGGTATAAAATAGCACATCCACAGTCAAACATATCACAAAACCTTCAATACAATATAGAAGTTTTGTATTATAATAAATCAACTTCAAATAAGCGTAAAATCCATTAAAGGATGTAGACATAGATGAAATCAAAACACTTTTTAGAGAAATATCTCTTTCTATTTTTGAAATCATTTAAGAGCCATATAAAATAAAACATTTTCTTGAAAATATTCTTGTAAGCTTGTAAGGAAAGCTTTGATGATTTTATAACGGCGTAAAATAACCGCACCCGCCGTATAAGTTAAAAAAAAACATTCTTACCTCAATTCTGTCGAAAAGGTTAAAAAGGACCTTGTTTTGAAAACGACAGAAAGATTCCTTTATAAACCTCTTATAAAAAGTCAAACAAGGGTATAAATGACTTTAACCCATATTCTTGTAAATAGTAAAAATGTTTTGAAATACATTTTTAAGAAACATGGATGTGGATGATAAAACAACCTCGGATAATGAAGAGATTGTGAAATAAACCCTTACCTTGTACTTTTCCTTGGTTGGGGTAGGTTAACCTCCTGTATAATTGGTGAAATAATTGTTATTAAATTATACAAGAATCATATATATTAATATGATATCATATATGATCTTTTAGCATTGATTTGTTAATAATATCTTAGAATTATCGTCGTTTCGGGTGTTAACTTACTCATTTTCTTTATATGTTTTGTTACATAAGCCATGGTCGTTGTATCTTATTCATATCCAGAATGATATCTAGTCCTTAAACATAATTTTTAAATCATCAAATGATAATTATACTTGAATGGTTACGATGGAGAATGAATCTCATCGCGTTCGTGGAGACGGTAGTCCGTACGTACGCACGAGCGACAGTATCATTCTTTTGATATTAAAATAATATATAAATGGATAGTATATCATATATACAGAATCATTAACATGTTATATTTATTATTTACATGAGTTACACATCATTATTATACCCATCCAAATAATATTATATTGAATAACAATTACACCACGACGTGGAGACGGTAAGCCGTACGTACGCACGTATGGTGACATGTTATTCAAAGGGTGGATAGAATACTGAATATGATTGTACCATATTTATAATAACATCACAGTATATGTGAGATACTGGAGTTATTATTTTAGAATGGTAAGAACAAAGGAAGAAGAAGTGGAAGAAGAAATGAACTTAGAAAAGGGTGGTGAAATCATTACCTCTTCTTCGGGTTCTTCCTTTTGATTTGATCAAAAGGGCTCCTTAGGTTGGCTTTCTGATCAAACTAAGGCCTCTAGGTTGTAGTGAGGGATGTTGGGAGATTATTTGGGCAGAGTGTGGCCGAACCAAAAGGCTTTGAAGGTGTGAAGAAATGAGGAGGAGTGCCCTTTTATAAGAGGGGTGAGGGGCACCTTTGGAAAAGCTAGAAATATTAATTTATAATAAATTCATATTCGGTTTCTAAAGGCTCCAAAGTTGACTATTCAAAGGATGAGGTGGGGATAGGTCGAAAACAACTCATCCAATAGAATTTAGACAGGTTTGGGTACTTATATTAACCTTATCTTTAAGTATTAACTCTAAGTTAATTAGTTTCACTTTTACAATGTCTCTTTGTATTTTTATATAATATGGTTAATAAACTTACTATATACATCCAAGAGACCCCCAATTGGTCCATTAATGAGGAACCTATCATAATATAAGTCTCTTGGCTGAACCTTAGATTTTTAGGAATTTAATATCAATTAATAATATAATATTTGTTTTAAGAACTCTTTTATGTCAATTTTGACACTATTCAATAGTTGATTTTTTTGAAACTCCTAACATATTGATTACTTCGAACAAAGTAAATTAAATCAATCCTAATATATCATATTATCATATAAAATTAGTTTAATTCATTAAAAGTTTCATATTATAATTATTTGGGTATTTATAATATCAATTATTTTAATTTTTCACTATTATAGTAATTACTGCATCATCATTGTGTCATAAATAAAATAAATTATTTAATGTATAAAAATTATAAATAAAATATCATTATGTAGGAAATCTTTTTATATTTCTAATGAATATTTATAATCGAAAATCCAACATGTATAACCCTATGTAAAAATTGTTCTTCTAAAAGATGTAAGCTTATGCCATTTTTATTTTTATTTTAACTTTATTAATATAATGTGTCATTATCACTTACAAGTGGATCCATGGGGTCCCAAAATAGACCCAAAGATGCCCATGGTCGACCATGTATCAACCAATAGGGTTAAGACACGTTTTAGGGTAATTTAGTATTATTATAATATTATTTTTTTAACCCTTATTTACCGGATTTACCCTTTAACCATGGTAAATAAAATATTTACCGCAGTAATTATTCAAAATGTCTAAAAATAAAAGTTACCTATTTACACAATTTGAACATCCTGATTCCAAATATGGAATCCATTTTTCTAAATTCAAAACACAGAAGTGGCAGAAATTAATTTAAAATTAATTCCCGCTGTCAAAACAAAAAGCGTGTTTTTAAGAGATAATAACTATCAAAAGATTGACACTTGTTTATGTTTGGTTTAATTGTAAAATTATGTCCAATGACCAACATTATATTAAACGGTAAAAATATATTCTAAATATACTTTAAAACCACTCAAATTCATAATTTATCACTATTAATTATTTTGATTAAAAAAGTTGTTTTTAATTAAAATTTAGTAATTTTCACTATTCATCAAAATATGAAAGTTATCCGAAATGTACCAAAATTTCACCTTAGGATAAATTCGATATTCCGAATCCAAAAATGAATTCCATTTTCAAATATAAAATATATATAATTTCAAAAAGTATATATTACTATTCATAACGGCTAGTTTGATCGGTTGTGGTGTGTGTTAAAACTCGACGTTGCGTACAACACACGCTACTGTTTTATTCAAAGGAAAGCGTACCGTGGAAGCTTGGGATGTTTCATTTTAAATTTTTGATGTCCCAATTTAGTCAAAAAGTTTAAAATATAGTATTTAAAAAGGGTTCACTATTAAAGTTGATAAAAGTGAAATACTGAAAATGAATTTGTTCTTGCATTATATCTAAGAAACTCATAATATGGATTCTAAAATTATAAGGATTATATAAACATTAAAATTTATCTAATACTATTCATAACCTCTTTTGAACGACTTGTTTGGTAAGTCATGGTGTGTTTGAACTTTGTGTTGCATGTAGTGAAAGTTATTGAATTATTTTGAAGAACTAACACACTATGAAATCTTGGGGTGTTACACCTACACACTATTTCGTTTTATATATACAGGATATATTTATATTGATGTCATTGATGGTGGAAAAATTATAATTATCTCACACCCTATCTAGGGTGCCATTGGTACCTAGTAATATTATATGATTCTAGGTGTGGACAAGGGGAAGTGTCCATCTCTAGACACCTTACATTCCTTCTTGCTTTAGGATGTCAGATTGTTAGCAGATGACCGATCTAGAGCATGGGATTCTTGGATAGTTTTTAGCCCTTTCGTTTCATTTGTACAACATGAATTGTACTGACTGACTTCTACCATTTATGAATGTTTTCCCTATTTATTGATACATGACATCATAATTTTTTTATGATGTAGTTTTCTACTATTTCTGTAGGTTATTTATTATATGGATGATTAAACTTATTTCTTCTCTTAGAAATATATATTATGTTATTACTTTTGTGATTCATCTATATTTATCTACACTATACACCAATCAGACATAAGGGAATATTATCCCCATAAAGAAACCAATGGATTTCACTACTAGTAGGTAACCTCAGGTGTACAAGGATTTGTGCTTGAGGCTGTGTGGAAAATTGGGTTCAGCTACCGAGGAGTGAAACAATTCTGGGAAGTCACAAACTGGTATAAAATCCATTTAAATTATTTTGTCTTAATATTTTGAAAATTTAGATTGTATATTAGAAATTTTTTTGAACTTGGATATAATTCATTCTTGCAAGTAGCTAACCGATGTTCGGGGTAAATACCATGTTTCTTGGGAATGGGAAATTGTTGTTATGTTTGTCTCTTATTACATTAGATATAATTTCTTCATTGGTTATTGAAAATGAATTTTGTTATTTTATATCCTCTATTATGATTTATGTTTGATGGTATGTAAGGATAATTGTTACATGCATCAATATAGGCACCTATAAATTACAATTCATTCATATACCATGCCATATAAGTGCATTTTACTACTCATATTTCCTATGTTGCAAGTGAATGTAGAGTGATCATTGGTTGTGATATATTCTTATGCCAATAACATCTTCTTCAATATATTAAAATTGGAAATTTAAAGAGTCTTCATCAACCTAAATGGTGTTTTCCGATATAGATTTATGGCAGCAACATAAATAGCCAAACCCAATACACATAAGCTATGTAACTCTTATTAGATTAAATGGTCTTCGGATGGGATTAATTGTGTACAAATTTCAATTTTTATAGTGTATGGTACCTTATAAATTGAAAAGGTTAATTCATTGTTATATATCCCTCATATTTTTTTACCTGTAACATTATGGGACTGAATGTAAGGGGGATGGTTACAATTACATTGTTATTAATCATAGATTATAAAGTGTAGGGGCCTTTATAAACATGGAAGGTAATCAATTTAATTTATCCTTATAATCATTATTTATGCATGTACAAACATTAGATATAAATTATGGCTTATAAATGAAATGGTTTCCTATTAATGGAGAGGCTATGTGTAATTTAAAGAGAGATTCTCACCTTAAATTTCAATAGATACACTATATAATGGAACCCATTTTATCAAAACATGAACCCATACAAATACCCTGGCCTTCTAAGAGAGTATATGTGGTAGTATTTTTGGTAGTTAACCCTTTTCTTAAAGTCCTATCTATTTTCAAAAC
Source organism: Viscum album (assembly GCA_963277665.1). NCBI lineage: Eukaryota > Viridiplantae > Streptophyta > Magnoliopsida > Santalales > Viscaceae > Viscum > Viscum album. The sequence continues at coordinate 1,533,709,483 of OY728151.1, forward strand.
TTGTTCTAAAGTGTGTTCATAGAATTTATAGAGCTATTCCAACATAACATCTTCTAGTTGTGTGCCATAGGGTGGGGAAAACCATGCTCTGAAGGTGGTGGGTTCTAAGCCACCAATGATCCCTCTAGTTGTGCAACCTAAAGCATAACATGTTATTCCTGAATTGGCCATTGATGTTGATCTTCGAGAGATTTTCCTACATCAGATGTAGACTATGCAGGGTGCCCCAAGCCATGCACCTACGATGTATGATCAGACTGGTGAGATCCAGTAGCAGAATCCACCCATATTTTTAGGGTATGATATTCCTAAATAATATGAGTCACGGATAAAGGACATCTTATTTATCACTAATCATCTAGAGACGACATCATATAGGAGGTACAATATAACCACCTACATGATGTGTGTTTCCTCCAACTGTTGGTGGGATGTGATTAATTAGGATAGTGTTCATAGGGGGATGGTCTAGGTGTAGTTCTATACTACTTTCTATGATTCATTTTTTCCTAATACATTGTGAAATGACCAAATCAAAGAGTTCATGTAGCTGGAATAGGGTTTTATGTTTTTTATGGATTATTCATCATGATTCATTGATTTTCAACGCTTTACATAACTTTTTATTGGTGATGAAATATCATGAGTGAGAAATTTTAAGGAATTTCTAAAGTATTCCATCCAATAATAGGTGAATTTTTTTCCCCCATATACTTTTTCTATGATTTTGAATTAGGATCTTATCATTGATCACAACTTGGGAGATGTTATAAGTACTAGGAATAAAAGGTCTATTTCTAAGAAAGGTTATAGTTCTTCGAGTAGCATGAAGAATATCCTTGAGGTGTCTCATTGGAGTAATGGTGGATAGATTATCCACACAAAAATCTATGCTATATTCCATAATTGTGGGAAGTGGGGGCATGTGATGTCATAGTGTGATAGAGACCGTCTTGAGTTTTTTTCTTGTGGTCAGATGGGGGATATTCAAAGGTTGTTCTAGAACATTCCACATTCATCTAGTGGAAAATGATCCTCACTAGCCCCATGTTTATGAGTGTGATCAACTATACCAATTAGGATGTAAGTTGGAGTAGCATCGACAGGACAAGCTGAGGAGGAGGTCATGGCCAACGTAACCAATCTTCTAATTTTCCGTGCTAGCAGAGTGGACTTGTTGATGGTATTATATCCATAGATATGGGTTATTCATCATGATACTTCCATGCATTATAGCTGATACTTGAGGATCAGAATATAATGATATCAATTGTATGAGGTAATATTGTAGTATCCTCTACTATCGTATCTTCTTTATTCAATATGGGTGCATCTCATTCTTTTATATGTGTATCTACTGTGAAAACTCTTTGACTGTAAAATCAGTTTTTATGTGTGGTGATGACCCTGGAAATAATGTTTGGTGTGCTATTAGAGGGTACAAACCAATGTGGTGATTATCCCCATAATGTAGTAAGTTATTGTTTCATATGGTACGTCTTCATCCTTGAGATTACAGGATTTGATATCACTCTAAGGATGGACTTGTTGGTTCCCTATAACACCTATGTGGACTTCAATCACATCAGGGTATTGTTTACATGATTATAGGTTTTTATTTATCTTTACAAGGGATATTGAAATATGAAGTAAAGTAGAGTTGGACTATAGCATCATGCGATGGGAGGAGTAAAAAAAAATATTTCTAGACTTTATCTTTTGCATCATGGATTACATCATTCTATTTTTCCTCTAATGGTAGATCCTTTTAGAGATGTTTTTCTAAATGATTTTTATTTCTTACCATCTGAGAGAGAGAGTTAGATTTTATGTTTGACCACTTCCCAGGAGAAGCCCCAGTATCTATTCCTCCATTTATTATTGAACTTATTAAGGTCCAAGATATCAAGAAATAGTTAGAGGATTTGGAATGAAAGGGTTTTATCTAACCCTATAGTTACTATTAGGGTTCACCCATTAATTTTTCAAAGATGGTATATGGCACCCTCGGGCTTTTAATGGATTATCGATTGTTGAACCATATCACAATTAAGAACTGATATCCATTTCTTTTATTGATTGAATCTTTTCAATAGGTGTAATTGAGCCTTTTAGATATACCACGTATGGATTTCCAAAGTTGGTAGGGTTTATATGAGTATTTTTTATGTCATTCTATCTTATGAATGCACACTATGTTTTCATTGACTTCATGAATATGGTTTTCCACCGCTCTCTAGATGAATTTTCTATGGTTCTGTGTGGATGACTTCTTTGTGTATTCTCATTCTCAACGTGACCATACTAAACATCCTATGATAATTTTTAATAAACTAAGAGATCCTTCATTATATGATAAGCTCATGAAATTCCACTTCTATATTGAAAAGGTTCACTTCATGGTTCATATTGCCTTGGAATTAGGAGTTTCAATTTAACCATAAAATTTGAGTGTTATTGTTTCCTTGGAGAATCCGAAGAATTTTTTTAGTCTTTAGTGTTTATTATGGAATAATTTATATTTACAATAATATCATATAGGAATTATCAAACCATTATGAACCTCTTACCAGTCTAAATAAGAAGGCTATAAAGATAACGTGGTTAGATGCGTGAGAGAATGCCTGTTTGGAGATGGAAGGAAGGATTACATCAGCATTTCTTATGATTCTTCCAGAGGAAAAAAGAGTCTATATAATGTTTGGTGATGATTTAGGTATCAAAAATGATTTATTGGTGATGTAGTAAAATAGATTCATTGCATATTGGTCTCACTAGTTGAGATTTATTGAGCCTGATTACCTAACTCATGAACTTGATCATATAGAATTTGTTCATTTCATACGTTATTTGAGACACTATCTAATGGTAGAGTGATTTGGGATGTATGAGGACCAAAATGGACCCAAATATAACTTTAGATATAAATTGAATCCCTGATATAAAATATGGGTTGAAAACATTATTATTATGAATATGAGTTTACCCGCATGCTCGTAATTGACAATGTGGTAGTGGATGTGCTAACCTGTAAAACATAGTCACAGGACATTCTAGAAGCCACTGATGAATAAAATTTGGCACCCTCCTTTTGGAGATTCATCTAGAGTTTCATGAGTGTAATAATAATCCTTTTCTCATATCCTTAGTAGTTACCTCTTACATCCTTGATTTCCTAAAGGAAAGCCCGTATTTGGGCCCTAATGGGTTTGTCCCACCAAAAATTAATTTATGTGAGGAGACGCCTCTAGATTGGTATGATGATGGATATGACATAATGTGTATACATGGTCATATCAGTATTCCTATATTTATACAAGACGATCTGATTCCAAATTATCATACTTCCCTAGGGGCAGTGCACCTCGAAATCTCATATATGTATCATGATACACATCACTAGTATTAGTGTACTAGGATGAAACATCACATTATAGGTTTTATTACTAGTGTTCCACCTATAATTAGGTGAAGGCAGAGAACCATCTACTTGTTGTCTTGTTACAACCATTACCAGTACCTAAATGGAAATGTGAAGACATTGATATGTGGTTTTTTGGTTGACTTATAAGGGTCACCTAATTTTAGTGACACAATTTTCGTAGTCATTGATTGATTCATAATGGAAACCCAATTCCTTCCAATCAAAGATACATTCTCCATTGATGAGTTGGGAATGATATATTTCTATGAGATAAAATTATTAAATGGGGTCCCCCATATTATCATTTTAAATAGGGATGTCGAGTTCACATAGAGGTTCTGGTAAGGGATACATAATGAATTGATTACACATGTGATTTGGATCACAACATTTCACCCATAGATTAGTTTCCCATTGGAACAGACTATACATGTTTTGGAGGAAATTCCTTGATCATGTTTTCTTGATTTTAGAGGTTCTTTGGAGAATCATATCCTTCCATCTGAGTTCTACGATAATTATAGTCCTTAGGAGATGACATATATTGATCCTTAAAATTATATATATGGTAGTCCATTTAGTTCACATATATGTTTTCTAGAGGTAGGGGATGCAGTGATACAAGGTCTTTGCCTCATCTATGACACATTAGAGACGGTATAGTTAATAAAACAAGAAATGTCTACTGCACGGTCTAGAAAGAAATCTTTTGTTGATCTCCATTGACTCCCTATTGAGTGTGAGGATGGGGATCTGGTTTTCATATGGGTATCAATAAGTCCTGATCATAGATAGATACATTGGAAAGGGAATATGGTGCCTCAATTTTTTGAGAATTTGATGATCTTGGATAGACTCAATTCGGTATCCTATAAGTTTCTATTATCTCAGAGGAACCATACCATGCACGATTTCTTCCATGGTTCATTGTATTGTCATTACCATATCATCTCATCGCATCCTTTTTATCCTAAGGATGTTTAATTGGATGTCGATTATCTTATTGAGAATTATCCCATTTTATTAATTGACTGAAGAATGAAGGATTTGGGAGTGTAGTTTGTCCATTTATTGTGGCTTCTAGGGGAGCACAATTGTGTACCAGATGATACTTTAGAGTGGGATGTTTATGTAATTAAATGGGAATGCCCAACGCATTACATTGTGACATGTAGTAATTAATCAAAATGTAATCTAACACATGATGTGTCTGATATGACAAAAAGTTTTATTTTCAAATATAGAAGATCCATTTAATTTTAAAATGTGTGTCGTGTATACAGTACTAAGAAAACTATCTCATATTTTTTTCAAACATTGGGAATATAATTCATAATTATTTTTTGATGTGTATTAATCAACAGAATATCAATTTGACACATGATGTGTTCAGTAATACTAAATATATGCATTTTCAGTTTAAAATTTTTATTTTATTTTAAAAATTATAACATAGGAAAAATCTATAAAAATATCTATGATTGGTTTCAAACATTATGTAAATTATCAACAATCCATTTATGATGGGTAGGAATTTACCATAAATCAATCAGATAGAGTATATGGTAGGTATAAATCATAGTGTATGTTTTCAATATAGAAGAACCATTTTATATTATAACACGTGCACATATCCAAAACTGATAAAATGAGAATGATTGTTTTCAGACTCAAGGAAAATAATCCACAATTAATTTGTGACTTATAATAATTGACCACACATCAATCTAAAAAATTGTGTTGTTAGTATGACTCGAAGTTTTTTTTCATATAAAAGATTAATTTTAGTTTAAAAAACCATCACATAACCAAAACTAAGAAAATGTGCTATAAATGTTTTGGCAATTCAGGATTGTGATCTAGAATTAATTTGTGACATGTAGGAATCCACCACATTTCAATCTAATGAATAATGTGATTTTTAAGTGTTTTTTCTATATAAAATTTTCATTTTAGTCAAATACATGTATCATATATTCAAAACAAAAAAAAGATCATATTTTTTAATTAATTTAGTGAAACAACCGTAATTCATTTCTGATGTGTAGTAATTGACCATTCATCAAATCGGTAGACAATATAGTAAGTATTCCTCGAAGTTCATGTTTTCAACATATAAGTTCCATTATATTTTAAAATGTGCATCACGTATCAATAGAAGATAAAATACGAATAGTTTATTTTTATACATTAGAATAATGATCCATAATTAATTTGTTATGTATAAGAATTGATCATTCAAGAATCAGATAGAAAATTTGGAAGATATGAATCAAACATTGTGTCATTATTATAGAAATTTCATTTCATTTTATAATGTGCACTAAATTTCCAAAACTAAGAAAACAAGATCATATTTGTTTTCAAAATTTAGAAAAATGGCTCGTAATTCATTTGTGAAGTGTTGGAATAAAACACACATCAATCTAACACACAATGTGGTCGGTATGACTCGATGTATGTGTTTTCTATATAAAAATGTTATTTTAGTTCAAAATTATCATCACATAACCAAAACCAATCAAATGAGATCATATTATATTCAACATTTATGATGGGGATCCATATTTCATTTCTTACATGTAGAAATTTACCGCACATCCATCTAATACATAATGTGGTCGGTATGACATGAAGTGTGTGTTTTCAATATACACGTATCATTTTAGTTTTAAACATGTATTACATATCCAAAACTAAACAAATGATCTCCAACTGTTTTAAAAAATAAGTAAAATTTTCCATAATTCCATTATAATATTAATTAATTTAATATACATCAACCTAAAATATGATGTGGAATTTATGACTCAAAGTGCATGTTTTCACTATAGAAGTGTTGTTATAGTTTAAAATGAGGATAACATAGACAAAACTGAGAAAACAACACATATTGTTTTTGAAAATTAATACAATTATCCATTATTCTTTTTTATGTGTATAAATTAACCGTACAAAAAACCAACAAACAGTGTGATATGTATAAACCAAACGTCATGTTTTCAATATTAAAGTGTCAATTTAGATTAATTTGTGGGTCACATATCTAAAACTAATAAAATAAGCTCAAAATGTTTTCGGAATTTATGAAAATTATCCATAATTCATTTTTTATGTGTTAAAATTTAAAAAATATTAATCCAACACACAATGTGGTCGGTACGACTCGAAGTATGTGTTTTTCATTATACAATTATCATTTTAGTTTAAATGTGCATCACATACCAAAAACTAAGAAAATGGCCTTAGATTATTTTCACAATTTATTAAAACTAATCCTTATTGATTTTTTTTGTAGTTATTAACATCGAATCATTCTGACACATGATGTAGTCAGTATGAGTTGAAGTGTGTGTTTTCAATATAAAACTGTCAGTTTAGTTTAAAACACATATCATATAGCCAAAATCATGAAAAAAGATCATATTATTGTAAAACATTGGGAAAATGATCTGTAAATAATTTTTTATGTATAGGAATTTATTGTATATAAATTCGACATATGTTGTAGCAAATATGACTCGAAGTACGTATTATCAATATAGAAGTTTCATTTTAGTTTAAAAAAGAAAATCACATAGAAAAAATTGACAAAATGGGCATGGATAAGGTTAAAACATTAGGAAAATTACAGGTAATTTATTTTTCATATGATGGAATCGAGTGAACCTCAATATATCATAGGATGTGGTCAGTATGACTCTAAGTGCGTGTTTTCAATATATAAGGATCATTTTAGTTTAAAACAAACATCGTAGCGCCAAAATAAAGAAAATATAGCAGGATTGTTTTAAAATTTTAGTACAATGATCAACAATAGATTTTTGACTTATTGGAATTATATTCACATCCATTCGACACATTATGTGATTAGTATGACTCGATGTTCATGTTTCAAATATAAAATTTATGTTTTATTTTAAAACAGGTATCACCTTTCCAAAATCAAGAAAAAAGCTCAATTTTTTTTCAATATTTATGAAATTGAAAAATAATTCATTTTTGAGGTGTATTAATTGAGTACACATCAATCTTATGTATGATTAACTGATAATATCATTATTATACATATTAACAAACTAAATAATTTATCATATATATATTATATAACATTATAATTATAATTTCTTTATTATTTATTTACTATTACTAAAAAATATTTGTTTTATTGCAGGGGTATGATTTTATATAGATGTTGATCTTTGGAAAAAGTATGGTAGTTTTTATTTTTTATCTGGGTTGTAATGTTTTTTTATTAATTATAAATATGAAATCACTATAAATATTTGGTATCTATGTTTTGAATTGAAATTATCATGCAATGTGATATTATTATTCACATATGGTTTTCTGTATATTTATAGTCCTATTGATGTATTATAATAGAGTTTATTTTTATTGGGATCATGCATGGATATTGTAGGGTTGCAACATTGTAGTATTTGATATGGCCTCTAATAGAGTTAAAAACAAAGTGCTGGTAAATTTCTCATTTATAAGCAATAATAAAAAAACATGAATAGAGGATACCTCTATCAGTGCTTTTTATTAACACTGATAAAGGCCTAAAGCTTTAAATAGTGTTTTCATAGTTAGAACTTTTTTATGCTGACAGAGATCTTTTATAGCACTATTAAAAGAGTTATTTTTAGTAGTGCTTCCATTTATTACGGCACTATTGTGTGGTCATCGTCCAACATGACGTGAGTGCATGTAGAGTCATCATCGTTGTCTAAAATGTATGATCAAAATCTATGACCTCATTAAAAACTCATAGTGATCCTGTGATGAGATCAAGAGGAGCTTCGTTGACACCAAAAGTAGCAGGAGGAGTATCACTATTTATGGTAGAAGCAATAGCACGAGAAGATGATGAAATACATGTGACAACTTATGTAGGATATAGGGATGGAGTTTCATTACCTCAATTCTCCAAATGATCCACCATCTCCACAATGATTGATATATTTTGTTCAAAAACATTATTGGATGACTTTTGATGATTATGAGATGTGTAATATACCTATTAATTTATATGTCTAATGATTTATATATTTATTTTTTTAAATTGTTTGATGATTTTTGAAAAATTAAAAAAATATATATTTTTTTAAATTTTTTACATATTTTTTACGGAGTAATTTTATCTTCACAAATATTATGGTGGAAATTATATTTTATAGAAAATAATATTTTTCAACGAAAATATTATTCCATTTTAAATACTAATTCTTCTAAATGCATTGGAAATAATTTGTGATATTAATTATTAAATAAATTATCATAAATAATAAATTACTATTTAAAAATAATTATTAATATTTACATTGATAATAATTAATCATTAATATTAAATACCAATGGTTATTAATTATTAACTGTTCATATTTATTAGTAACTAATTAGTATTAAATATTATTAGTTATATATTAATAAATTAACATACAATAATTGTTGATTATTAATATTAATTAATTAATAATTACTATTAATTAATTGCACCATTTTATTACAAAGGATCTCATAAATATGAAATATTATTATTAAACATTTTCTAATTAGAAACTAAATAATGATTTTATATATCAATACGTAATTGTTTAATAATAATCCCATCTACATGGATGACATGATCTATATGAACTCCCATTCCAATCTCAAACTTATTACCTCTAGTGAATTACCATTGTAATTTTTTCTATTTTTAATATTTATTTATATATGTCTATTCGTTAACATTTAATTTTTTTAATATGGTTTTAAATTATATGATTAATATGTATCCAATATCATTAACACATATTCATTTTGATAAAAAAAATTAATAATCTCTACAATTATATCCATTATTCATTTTTAAATTTATTCATTCTTATTAATATTTATTTCATTAATAGACGTTAGATATTATATAATGTCATTGTTAAATTCAACATTTATAAAACATTATATATATATACATAATAATTTCTCACACTAATTATCATAATTAATGTAATCTTATATATAAACATATACTCATAATATTTATGTGAATTAATCAAATTTTAATATTCATTTTAGAATTTAATTTAGTAACATTAAATATTTATTATATTTTTTAACTGGTATAATATATTTATTCATTTTTAATACTATTTCAGTTAATATTATCTATTAATTTTTAATATTTAAATAATTATATATATATTGGAATTTAATCATCTTCTAATATTTATTAATACATATTTATTTACTGTGTTTTAATATTTTCAATATGTATTCATCCTAACTTTAATATATATATGTATTTAATTTATTTAATGATTTTTATAATTAATAAAATAATTCCACTTATAAATTATTTTTAAAGTCTATTCATCTATAATTGATCAATTTCACTAATTTTTAACATTCATTCATTTAATATTATATAGTCATTGAAGATTATAATGTAATTAAGTGGGTGGATGGGTGTGCAATCCTGTTGGAGGATATTACCTACCTTTTTAGGCTGTGTGTGTTAGGTGAGCATGCGTTTGATATAATTGTACCCCCGAAACACCAAATATATATATATATATATAATTATATAAATATATTTATAATTATATGTTTAAATAAATATTTACGATTCATTTAATATATTTACAATTATTTATATTTATATATATTTATATTTATATTTATAAATACATATTTATAGTTCTTTAATTATATTTATAATTAAATTTATAAATATCTATTTACAATTAATTAAATATATTTATAATTATAAAAATATTTATTTATAATTGTATACATTTATATTTATTTATAATTAAATATATTTAAATTTTTAATAAAAAATATTACTTATATTATTAAATATTAATTATATAGGCCTTTATGAGTACTATAATAAAAATCACTAATAAAATAAGTCTTTATCATCGTAAATATTATAATACTGATAAATATAGGTCTTTATCGTCTCTTTTTTAGAACAGATAAAGAGAGGTTTTGTCTAAGCTTATTATTTTATCACTTCTAAAACCCCTCTTTAGCAGTTGTTTTTTAAATGTTCTCATAAACCCTTCTGAATGTTATAAATTTATCCATAACCAATCCCAATTCTCTACACTGTTCAAAATCCCACAAAAGTATAAATCTTCCACAGCTCCCCCTCAACCTTCGCAGATGAATCAAGCCTCTCAAAATATAACATATATTATTATTTCCACAACTCACTATTTTATTAGGGTCATTATATTGTCCATAGTGTTTGTTGCCTCCCTCATGCATACCTGTCACCCTAGTGCAGAATCCAACTAAGATATCCCTATCATATAGGTCGTATGGTAGGGATGACTCTGGGGGAAAATAGATGATTTTGGAGGTATGGAAATATATTTCCACAATTTGGATTTAGTAGAAATAATGAACTAGATGATGGAACACGTAGAGAATGAGTTTCATGTTCTTGAATCAACAAATAGATTTCTAGAACTAGACATCGTGCTAATGACGCATAGAATAAGGATTCATATTTTCAGTAATCATATGAAATGCAATTTCTCCCCTAATGCAGATCTAGAATCACCCCAAATCTGGGTGATTTAGAAGGAAACAAATTGTGGGTATGAAATTATTTACATAATTCATGATTTTTTTGAATTAATGTTTATATAATGTTTATGAGTGTTAATAATAATAATAAATAATTATTTTTTTATATTTTATGTTATCTATAAATCATTATATATTTTTTATAAAGATACTTTATATATCAATATTTTAAATTTTATAGATAAATATTTTTAATAGTTTCTTAAATTATTAGGTTTTAAAATTAATTTGTGATTATGATTGCATATAAATGTAAAATGTAATTAATTGAAAATAAATAAATATATTGATTATATAAAATAATTTAATTAATACATGATATCAGTTATTTTAATACATTATATTTAAAAATAAAATAAAATTTTAAATATTTTATTTTTTATTGGATGTTATTTAACAGATAATTTTGAATCTAAAACATAAGAATGAATTAAAATGGAATTATTATTATTTATTTTGTAGTAAAAAAGGTAATAAAAAATATATTATCTAGTAAAGGTTATTTGTGTTATTTAACATAAAATTATATCATTTTATTTTCTTTTAAAAACTATAACCAAACATGATGGAAATAAAATATAATCATTTCTTTTCATCTTCTAGGTTTCAAACCAACTATTATTTCATCTTGAAGTATTATTTCTTCTTCACATAGTTAAACTGAGATTTCTCCTTCACTTGAAATAATACATGATATTCTCTTCTTCTAGCTTCATGATTTGGTTCTACTTATTTTTCATGCAAGATATTTCCCATGTATTCTCCTCCTCCATGAAGATAAGAGTTTGGTTTTTCTTCCATTTTCATGGTTTTACTATTCTTCATGTACTCATATCTTCTATGTAACATTAAATATATTAATCATATTGTTTTTAAGATAATTAGTTGGGTTTTATTTTTTAATTATATAGGAATATGTTTTTTATATTATTGGAAATGGGAGGCCCCAACACCACGTCATTTGGTGTTGTCTGTTGAAGGGGTGAGTAATACTTTTTAGTGGTCAAATTTCCCAAATGATTTAAAATTCTTGCATATTTTTCTTTTCAGGTTACCCTAGCTAAAAATGATAACCTATTAGGAATAATCACCAATAGCATTCAAACATTGGGATCCCCTTTTTAGAATTATTTATAATCATATCCTTTGATTATTAATATCATATGTGTACTTAGTTAATTTTTTTTAAAATGGAATATTTTTTGTATCTATTTGGATGAAAATTAATTTAATACGAATGGAATCTAATTGTAAGACAAAAGAGTTTGAAGATGGACGTAAATAGTTGATCATGTTTTTAATGGAGTATAAAAATTACTCTTCACAAATCAATTGTTCGTATTTATTTTTATGAAACTTAAGGTAAATTATTTTGAAATTTTTGGAAGAAATTTTGATTTGTGACAAAATTGATCAGTTCTATAAATTTTTTACTAAACATGGGATGAAATTCATTGTACACAATTATTTAGATGATAGTACATATTAGGAATCATTTGATATGAATACTATTATAAATGATGATGAAGATAGTATAGAATAAATGATTATTTAAATTTAAGATGACCTTCAGGATTTTACAATGTTTTTTGAGAAGTTAAATAGATGTCATAAGAGACAATTTTATTCTGGTTCTACTAAATATACAACATTGTCACCTCTATTTAAGTTAAATAACATGATGGCTGGTAGCATATAAAGTGACACAAGCATTATAGAACAAATTAATCTCTTAAATGATATGATACCAGATGAAAATAAACATCCATTTCAAACATATGATTCTATATTAATTCAATATTCAATGGGAATAGTCACTAAAAATATATTCATGTCCAAATGATTGCATATTGTTTCACAAGAACCATGAATCTGTCATAAAATTTCTTAACAGTGGCATGAATCAGTACATGAAATGTGAATTATGTCCATAGAAAGATGTACGGTACATTCCTAACATTATATTGTTTAGAAAATTATATCTATGTCATGAAACCATGAGAAAAATTACATGGTATGAAAAAAACAAGATTTAATCATATGAAACTACATCATCCTACAGACTATCCGCATTGAATGAAAATTGATTATGGGTACCCTAAATTTGGAAATATGCAGAGAAAATTCTATCTTGTGTTTTCTACATATGTAACAAATCCTTTTGGTGTACAATGTAATACTCATATTATATGTCCAATTAAGTTGACTCTACTTATTTTGACGGGTGCGATGTATAATATCATAGGATACATGATACACAACAAAAAACTCCATACATAACACATGAGAGTGTGTATTAATGTAAATCATGATGTGAGTATTGGGTTCTCTATTCTGCTTTCTGACTTATATGTTACCATAATTTAAAATTTTTTTTGAACATTCAAAGCATGGAATTTTAATTTTGTAAAGATACATGAGGTATGTCTTTAAAAAGTTTAAAATTAGAAACTTATAATAGTTGATGATACAAGGAATGAAATGAGGTACAATATTATTATATAATAAATCATTGGGGAAATGGATGGTCAAGTTAATAAAATCTAGTAAATCATTTTGGAAAACAAAGGGACCTTCCTCGAGTACCATCTCCCTACCATTTTAAGTATTGAAAATATTAACATTACATGTTCATGTACAAACCACATTAAATGATTGAAATATTCCATACATTTAATGGGAAGAATAAATATTTTGATATTTCATTTCAGACATGGTAGATATAGAGTATATAAATGACATTATCAACATCGAAAGGATGGGAGTCTCAATTGTGAATACATGCTTGAGGTAAATTTTAAAAATTTGTCTATCCAAAAAAATGATATCATATCTTTGATATAGTTAATATCTATTTATATTTTCTACAAGTGTATATATTACTACTATAAAAAGGTAAAACCCTGTGAATCATGATTTGGACTCATTAATCTCAGTCACATTTCTACAAAACAATCTTAGGAATTCATTAAAACTCAAAATAGAAAACATGAACTATGAAAGGATTCTAAGAACAAAATATCAAAAAATAGTCTCTTCTTGATTAATAAAATGTAGGATTTAAATTATATAATTTAATCATATAAAATATATTTTTATCATTATTCTTTACTTAATTGTTTTTTAAAGAATCACTATATGTTATTCTCAATCAATTTGGATACGCCAATGTTGTTGTATCAAATGAATATATTGCCATCAAAATAACCACACATGATGACTATTGTCAATTTGTAATGCACTATAATCAACATTTTAAATAGTAACTATGAATTATATGTTTCGTTTTTTGTTTTAATGAAAATTTTGTTATGGTATAGAGATCTATAAATATAAGTTAAATAATGGTATAATGTCAATGATAGGACATAATAATCCTATTTATTTCTTCAAATTGAAATAGATTAAGGTATATATTGAAATATTTAACAATGAAAACAATGTTTGTAGAATTTTAATTATTTTTTAAAATTTTATGTATTGTAATAAACAAGACAATGACAACTATTTTTCATATTGTTCTTGAAAATTTATAAAATATATCATAATCCATAAAAAGACACAAATTCATGTATAGTTAATTTTCGCTGGAAATTAAATTTCATTAAATATGTTTTTTAATCATTTTTTGACTATATTTTCTTAGTACTACCAAGATTTCCAATAATATACATACTAAAAAGAATAAGTGAATTTTTTTAGAGATGAGGGGGCAGAGTACATTGTGTAAGAATGTTTTTTAACATCAAATTTAGTTTTTTACTTATTATGTTTGTGATCTAGTATGGGTTATGACCTTAGAGAGACATTTTGGATTTGAATTAGTAGTGTCCTAATGCTTATATATTATTTTTGACCCTTTTCTCAAGGAGAAGTATCATGGAGGTTACACTTTATGGATTTTGACATAGCTAGTAACATGTTCTAAGCTGCTCATGCTCATGAGGTATTGGACTTATAGGATACAACTGAAATAATATCGATGGTGAAATGGTTTGATATTTTATAGACACAACATGAAAATTTGATTTCCTACAAATTATTTAGTTAATTATTTCATCATTTTTTATACTATTTTAAAGTTAGTTTCCTTTTCATTTTTATCTGATACTTGTTTATTTATTTACCAATATCATTGAGGAAGTCATATTTTTCATTCAACTATCTACAATAAACCCTTAAAGGGAGAACATATTCCATTCATATGGAAGAGAAAACTAAATTATACTAGAAACATGAATTGAATCGCAATGATGTATCTAAAAAATCTATTATCAAACTAATTTTCATCAATTCATTTTTGAAAGAGTCTATGAAGCTCATGTTGAAGC
The DNA here is from genome assembly GCA_963277665.1 of Viscum album. Classification (NCBI taxonomy): domain Eukaryota; kingdom Viridiplantae; phylum Streptophyta; class Magnoliopsida; order Santalales; family Viscaceae; genus Viscum; species Viscum album. The sequence continues at coordinate 1,533,724,825 of OY728151.1, forward strand.
TATCATATGCCAATTAATTTTAATTTTGTTGAATGAAAAGTATGAATTCCCAAAATAATTTTCATTAAAATTGTCTTCAATGGTATAGGAATCAACCACAACACTATTATCTGCACCTCAATCAAATATACCATGTGCTCGGTAGGACTTGAAGTGTATGTATTCAGTTAATAATTTACATTTCTGTTCAAAATAGACACCACATACTCAAAATTGAGAAAACACATTCATATTGTTTTGATACTTTATTATGGTGATCTATAATTCATTTGTGTTGTGTAGGAATCTATCGGACATCAACTGTAATGTCATCTGATCCAACACTCGATCATTTAGATGAAAAGGGTTGGTTACAAGGCCTCAAGAATGCCTCCCTATATGCTGGAGGATACAAACTAGAATCATGGGTGTAATAATTATATTGGGTATACTATAACCCTTGGATTTAGACTTGACAACACAGTAGAAAAAATATTAATAATTGAATAAATATCAGATTGAGGAAATAATGTAAACAATGTGATGCAGTAGAAAACTAACAATAATGACAACTGAATAATCTAATAAATAATAATCGAAAAAAATAATGTCATGATGGAATGTAAATAAATGTCATGCTAGGAGTAATTCAACATCAAATACTAGAGGACTCAAAAGACATCAGTCTCAAATCCCATGCCAGTACGATATCCAAACTCTATCTCATCCAACAAGAAAACAATCAACATGAAGGTCTTTTTCCCTTTTCCAATCCTTCATCCATAAAATCTTCATGGGTACCAAACTGTGGACTAAATAGGGTGTCAGTATAACTCGGTAGGTCATCACCACCATGTCTAAACAAAAAAAGTCTAACAATAATTTCATGCAATAATAATTTGTTTTAATTAGTTAAACAATTAAATTAATACCATGTCAACCTACTTCAGATCCATTCTAGAATATCTCTGAGCTTGTCTCACAACCTTTCCAACCATAACCATGTAAAAACATAAAATGACGTAGTGCCATGGAAATTTTTTTCTGAGAATGTCTTATGACCATGCCCACCATAACCTTATAACAAAGGCAATACATAATTGTATAACCACGGAATAAATTACACAATGTTGGGTTAAACCAGATATATAATTATATCAATATATAATCAAGGTCGGTCCTAGTATATAATTATTTTAGAAAGTATCATGGGAAATCCCAATTTAGAATCATTTTATAATGTCTCAAAGCATAGCTCAGTATACAATCATTTCAGCATGTCTTAGGGAATATGCAGTTATATAATCATTTCATCATGTCTCTCGTATTAGCCCGATATATCCGTATTTCATCATTAAAATTGGATCAATTCCCTATATAAGCATTACAGTAATAAAATTGGGCTGACACCCCATATAAGAATCACATCATATAAATCACAACACATTTCATAGCATCAAGGATACCACAATATCACACCACCAAGATCAATGGTTAATAATGAAAATTACCATTTATCTTTCAATTTCCCATTTCATTTACCATTTGGTCTTCAACCAATAACATGAAAATCATTTCAACAATTAGGCCAATCCAAGGTGAATCTATATCAAGGAAACATCACAGTTTATTGTCAATCTAAACACGCTTTAATCCTTAAAAAATTCCATTTCCAATCAATGATTCTCCCATATAAATAGTATCCATAAACCAAGTTAATAACCAAATGGATCTAAAGGGACTCCAAGTAATAATCCAATTCATCATTCAATTAATTTGGGATTACACTATGTTGATGTCATTGAATTATTACACATAATTGGAAATTATCAGACCATAGGACTAGGGTCTAGACCCTCAACCTTTAACTAACAATCAAACAATGCTTCTAATGGAAAACTCCCATGAGAAATAAGGTGAAATGGTCGCAAGACGAATCCGAAATAAAAATCAATCCACGTAAAAACCCAAAATGCTCCTGGTTAAGAGATTAAACAACATAGATTTGGAAAACAAAGGGAGATAAGGAAAACCCTATCCAAAACCACTTGTGTAGGAATAGATGCACAAGTAGGAAATCCAAAATCTAGAGAGGCAATCCAAAATCACATGGACAATTCCATAAGGTTGAGTGGACAAGGATGCACATGAGGTAAATCAAAAAATTATCCACATGACACCCATTTATATTATTATTAGGATATTACAGGGTATATATTATATATACATATCATGTACTTATTTTTATATAGATACATATAAAACCCCATCACCTCATCCAAATATTAAATTCACTAGAAATATTACACAATGTGTAATCCATTTACACAGCATGTAAATGTCTCACAGGTGGTTTTCATCCTATTTTCTATAAAGAAAATATGAACCCCCCCCCCCTTTTAAGATTCACAAAAAACTAATAATCGTTTGTAACACTTGACCCATTTTTACCTGAAACCCATTAATTCAAATAAAAAAACATCCATGAACATTATGTAACTTTTACCAAAAAATTCTCTATACATGGATCCTCTCTAATTTTCTCAAATTTCCTTGCAACCTAAACCTTCTTTTATTATAATAAATAAATTTCCATAAAAAACACAACCACTAAGGTTTAATGACTGGTTAATACTCAACATAATTATGTTTAACAGAAAAACTGAAAGAAAGATGTTCCTGAAAAATGATGGGATCTTATAACCTCCCCACCATATTAGAGCTCGTCCGTGAGCTGCTCCAATACTCAATGTAGTGTCTCATCGAACATGTATGGACATTGTACTCACATATTATAATCCATCTCCTAGGTCTCATCTTAAAATCAACCATGCTGCCACTACACTAAAACCAATGGTATAGTCCTTCGCCGAAGATACCTATCACTACGATCCACTACCCATATCAAATGATCATAAAAGGACGCATCAATGCTAATATTGAATTCTTCAATGTTTATCAGGTGACATGGTTCTAGATGATATATGTGATGCTGGGATACAGGGAATTGGTTGTTCAATTCACTATAGTGCTATTGTAGGGATAAATTGCCTACCACTGAACCAACCCTTACCACTATCTCAAATAGCCTGATGAACCTGTGTGCTAGCCTTCAATATTTCTTGATACAGTGATTCCAAAATATAGGAGGCCCCCAAAGAATAACATTATGACTGATGTCTTACTCTAGAGGTCATCTACGGTGGTTAGTGCCAGATTTCTACCTTCTTTTTTATCTCACCAACCGAAGCCTGATCAGCTGAACCTACTCAGTCATATCCTGCATAACACTAGGTCTATCAAGTGTTGACTCGCCTAGCTCCAACCAACAAAGAGGTGAATAGTATAACCTATTATAAAAGGCATAAAAAGGTTCCATATGGATAGATTTCTAGAATTTATTACTTTATGAAACCTCCAAGAGTTCCAAATTATAATCCCTTAGTCCATAATAATCCAAAACATAGGCTCTTAACATATCCTCCAGAACCTAAACTGTCCTCTCAGATTGACTATTAGTAGAAGTATGATAGAATGTAATCAAAATAACCTGTGATCCCAGATCATTATTAAGATCCTTATTAAATCATGGTGTGAAACAAGGATCACTATTTGAAATAGTACTCCTATGAACACTATGCAATTAAACTAACTCCTGCACATAATGAATGTCAGGATCATGAATTATTAAGGTCTACCATATATAAATAATGTGGTATACCTTTTTCATTTAATCCAAAATCAACCATATTTCATCATTCTTACTGTTTTTCCAAGATAATCCTATAATAAAATAAATATTGACTTCATTCCATATCTACTTGGAAATGGGTAATGTTTGAAAAATCCCAGTTGGTCACTATTACTTTGCTTTCACCTTCTAACATGTGAAACATCCTTCCACATCCTTCATCATTTATAACCACTAGTATTGTATATAGATATCATTATGTATATTTTTCAAACCAAGATTTACTGCCCATCTAAACCCATGAAACTTCATCATAATATCCTCATGTAAACCCATTGGTACCCATAATCATCCTCAAAAAAGAATATAATTATCACAACCAAGAGATTATCTTGAGGGTGTATCTCCACCATATATGATATCTCAAAAAAATTATGTCATCTTGATGAGATAACTTGTTGGTCTTGATCCTTTCCAATAGAATGGGTATAAAAGATGTAAAAGTCATAGTTACTTGTCCCTGAGACTCATGAATATCTAGGTGCATGTCGGCAAAGATAGACATTATCCACCACTCTTTGTAAGACTCTCAAACTGATTCTTCCTACTTATTTAGGCTTAATGCATCAGTAATGAAATTTCCCTTCCCTGGTGTATAAGATAACTCAATGTCCAAAGACTAAAGCTACTCGACCCACCTCCTATGTTGAAAATTGATTTACCGATGAGAAAATATATACGTGAGGCTCTTGTGGTCCATGTATACCACAAAACACTCTCCCATTTCAGGGAATGTACCACTACTGCTAACTCAAAATAATGAGTAGGATAATTCCTCTCATGTGGTATCAACTATTTGGAGCCATAATAAACCACTTGATCCTTCAACATCCGGACTACTCTGAGTCCAACTCCAGATGTTTTATAGTACATTGTGTATAGTTCAGCTGAAATTGGTAAAGTGAGAATAGGATCTGAGTTCACCCTACCATTCATATCTATAAACATTCTCTCATATGAACCAAAAAAACAAACATAACACCATTTTTGGTAAACCCTGGAATTAGTGTTTCCAAATGGGAGATGTTCTGGATAAAGCACTAAAAATAACCAACTATACCTAGAATGCTATTGATTTTGAATAAATTCCTAGGATTATCCTAAGATATCATAGCTTCAAATTTATCTAGGTCCATTGACACTCCTACCATTGGGATGAAATGGGCCATGAAGTGCACATTATAAATATTGAAACATCAGTTGTTTAGCTTGGCGTAAATATGATGCTCTCTCAATATACACAAAATGATGTGAAGATTCTAGGTAGGATATTCTATTGACTGGGAGTAAACAAAGATTCTGTTGATAAAAACCACCACAAACCAATATAGATTAGGATGTAATGTAATATCTTATTACTGAACTAACAGGTACATCATTAACCCTATCATGGGTTTTCCATTTCATTAATGGGGTTGGGTCAACATTTATTTAGGAGGATAACATTAATGGTGAAGTTAATGATTTTTTAGACTATCAACATTAACTGACCTATTTCCACCGGTTGTAGGAAGTTTACACGTTGTGTAACAATGTTAAATGTCATGTAACACGGATACACATTGTGGCTTGGTTCTGTGTACACGTTGAGAATGAATCCATGTTGTGATGGGAAAATTTCATGATGAGTCATTACAAATCATGAAGGAATTAATTTTTATTTTTTAATTCATATTTTCAATGATTATGTCTGGATGATGCATCTCTCAGTGGTTATGAGAATTAATTTTTTCACGTCATGTAATTGGATTATGGGTCGTGTAATACATTAACTAAGATTTTTAAATATGAAGTGCAACTAAGATATTTAATTTTCCTCCACTAATTTTTTATTCAACATTGACCCAGAGCCTTCCCCATGTGATAATTAATCCTTTCAACCCTTCTAAATCCTCTTCTTCAGCATTATATAATCATTGTGTTTGTGGTGTGCTAATCGGGTAATCATTCTTCCTTGTTCTTTGTCTATCTCTCTTCCTCCTCCCTTGGGATTTCAATGGATCATCCAAAAATATATGGATTCATTCCATGTGTTTTTGGATCTTGCTTCTAGGTTTAGTTTTTAGTTATTCTCCACCATTGATCTCTTTGACTACTGTTGTTGAGATTTTTGAGTTTTGGGTAATGGTAGTTGGTTTCATCCAAATTATCCAAATTGATTAACCTTGAATAGATTTATTTAAATAAATTGATTATTTAAATTTAATTTTTCATCATTCTTTCAATTGATGAAATAAAAATCCATTTCTAGTGAATTATGATATTTGAAATTATTTTGTCCAAAAAATTTGGAAAACCCACCAATTCCATTGAATCGGGGTGTGAATATAAAAATTTAATAATATAAAATGTAAAATTTAAATTATAATTTTATGGAAATGATTTTAATTAAAAATTTTAATTTAATTTTGGAAATGAATTTTGAAATTATAGAATTGGTTTTTAATGGATTTAAATCTTTGGAAAATTGAATTAATTTATTTATAGAAACCAATTGGTTTTCTTTCTTTAAAGAGGCATGATTTTTTTTCTAAAATATATATTGGTTTGAATTAGAAAATTGGAATTGAAATGAATGAATATGATTTAATTTAATTTTATGTAGTCTTATAATTTATTTCCCATCATTGAGTATGTAAGAGCGCATGAAAACCTTAGGTAGTTGGTGAGTTATTTGGACACATTGTATGCTATTACATAACTCTAAAACATACATGGAGTGGGTCACATCCCTAATCATTGGGTGATGAGTCACATCTATCCAATATTAGGGGGACTTGTGTATACACAAATTTTTGATATCACATAGTGTGTGTGGTGTCAAATATCTAGAAATTCTATGATACATATTTGGAAGATGACCATGTTTCTAGCATATTATTTATATATGACATATAAATTTATGCCTATGTTTTAAAAATACATTACATTTCTTTTGAATTTACATATCCTATTTTATGTAACTATTTTATCGAAATCCATTATTCTAGAAATATTACATGATTTTAAAATCCTTTGCATAATGTATTTTCCTTCATTTTAACTATATTGCATGATTTGTTTAGATAAGATTTAAAATGCCAAACCTATTTACCATTAAAATTGAAATAATTCCTCTCTTTAATCATTTGTTGGAATCTATAATGGAATTTATGGTGAGACCCAACTAATCATTTTTATCTCACACCCTATTTGGGCCTTTAGGTGTTTGTAGATTATCTTTTTCTATGTTTAAGTAAATAATAAGGGTCTCTTGGAGGTGGATCCAGTTGTTGAATTATGATCCTTATTGGTTTTGATCCCATATTTCAGTACTTTTTTTATATTAATTTGGGCTCATTTATACCTTGTTGACTTCTGGTACATTACTCCCTATACATTTTCATTTGTTATGAATACTATCTTGTTTCTTTTCTTCTGCATTATTTGTGTAAAAAAAATTTCCCACATGCATGTTGTGTGATGGTATGTACTAGTCACTGACCCATGGGGATCAGGATTTCCCTTTGTACTATGTCAGGGCCGGATCATTTTTTAGTTACCAAGGTATCTAGGAAGGATCATGAAATAGTTGTATCAGATCCAGATTGAGATTTTGTCTTGAAGTCATTGTTCATTTTTGAAATCTTTTTTGGACTTAGGAGGTATTTATAGTTAAGTTTCTATACAAATCTCACCAAAATAAACCATAAGTCTCCATTGGTGGTTGGGGGAATTTGTCTTGTGGTTTAGTTCTAGTATATTTCTCCGGTGATTTGGATAAAGTGAAATACAAATCTCTTTTGTTCTTTATGATTGGTAATGAATTCCCTTGTTGATTAGTTTGACTGTTGATCTAATGTATTCTTTGTTATATGCTGATATTGTGTAGCATTATGCCTCCAAGAAGACATGTGAATCAGATCTAGGAAAAGGATACCACAGAGCCTCAGTAAGAAAAACATTTTGTGGATCTAAATATATTTCAGGTGATTGTGTACACCATAAAAGCTCTGGGATATGCACCACATCCAGTTCTCATTTAGGTTCAAGTTGTGTATCCATATGGGGGATGTTTTTTTAAATCATTTCCATGATTTCCTTCTCTATAATACTCTAGTTTTCAAAGGCTCCACTAATCATCAACATGCTGAGGAATGTTTATGCAAGATAGAATGTATGTTTGAGTTCTTGGAGACACCGGATGTGACCAAGGTGATGTCTTCCACCTTTGTGCTGGAAGGACTGAGGAGGAGATGGTGTGACACGATGGTTATGGTAGGGAATCATGATGGATTAGAGTGGACGAACTTCATGTTTCTTTTCAAAAACCAATTATATCCATATTAATTGGTTTTTTCCATGGCTATTGAGTTTTTCAAGATTGATAATAGTGAAATAACCATGACTGGGTATTCAAATCGCTTTGTTTAGTTGGTGCAGTTTTCTCCTAAGATTATATCTAATGAGAGGATGAAGGCTCAATGGTTCAACTTGGGACTTCAATTAAATATCAATTATATGGTTTTCTTGCTAAAGCTTCCCACATATAATTAAGTGATAGATACGGTGATGATGGTCGATATGGACCATGATGGAAAGTCAAGGTTATCAAGAGTTTCTTTCTCTCCCATTGACAGAATGAGTTCGTTCAAAGGAAAATGCAATCATGATGATTCTCATGACAGCTATCAATGGTATAGTCATTATAGACCTCCTATAGCATTAGGAGTAATTCTTTTGATTTTCTATAAATTTGGATATCTCGGACATTCTAGGAGGGTTTTCCTCAAGGCACCCATGAAATGTGGCTTCTTCAGACATTTAGGGAACATAAATAGATTCTTCCATAACATTTATACACCACATAGTGGAACATGATCATCAAATCCTCCTAAAACAATGGGGAAATCAGATGCTTTGTGTATAAAAGGGTTCCAGCCATTGGCATCTATAATGAATCTTCTTCACAGAGTGGAATATTCTCCATAGGAAGAAGACATAGACCCAAAGACTATAAGAGGTACCATTACTATATCATCATCATTAGTAATTTCAATATTGGATATTGGTGCATCTCATTATTTTATTTCAACTAGTATCATTAATCAGCTAAATATTCTTATTGAGAATTTATCTTGTGAAATGGATATTAATACACCCCTTTAAATGAAGAGAGTTAAGGGTCCCTATAGTCCTTCTTGTGTATTATGTCTATCAAATTTCAAGCCGACATTGTGTTTTTTATTCCTCAACATGAAATCAATTTAAATCCTTTTCAGGATGGATTAGCTCATTTCCAATAAATCATGTATTAACTGTTATCTTCAATAGATTTACTTCACTATCCCCAGAATTGTGTCTCTTATCATTCAAGGAGATTGGGACCGATGTTCGAGTAGAGCTAGACCTTCTTATCATGTGTTTTGGAAAGTAATATTAATTTTATATTTTGATCTGTAGTGGGAATCATTGAGTGGTGATATCCCTCCAATCTTCACTAAGTTTTCTGACGTGTTCCAATTTGATTTCTATGGTCTCCCACTAGTGAGTTAGGTTGAGTTTTCTATTGAAATATTTCTTGGTAATCAACCAATTTCTATTCCCTCTTACCATGTGGAACTAGCTGAACTAAAAGGGACAATGTCCCGGTTGGACAATCATCATGAGAAAGGATTTATATAGCAGAGTGTGTCACCTTCGGCGGCACTGGTTCTCTTCACCAAGAAGACTAATGGTTCTCTTTTCCTATATGTTGATTATCAAAAGTTCAATCGGGTTATAGTGAATAAAAAATATCTTTTTATATATATTGTTGATCCTTTTAATATTTGAAAGTGGTGAAGTGGTTTTCAAAGATCGACCTTCTTTCTGGTTACCATATATTGAGAAAAAAATAACATGACATCCAAAAAACCACATTAAGATGTATGTACCTCCATTATGAGTACCTTCTTAATCCATTTGGTCTGAGAAATTATCCATTAGTTTTCATGGCATTGATGAAAAAGATATTCCTTGATTATAAATATACTTTTTTAGTTGTTTTTGTAGATGAAATCCTTTTTTAATCTAAATCCCATGAGTATCATGTGAATCATCTCAGAATAGTTTTCAGTGGGCTATGAAGTCATCAACTTTATTCCCTGATTTTGAGGCGTGATTTATAGATTGGAGAAGTGAAATATTTGGAACACATGGTGTTAGAACATTGAATTTTAGTTTATCCTGAGATGGTAATGGTTGTTATAAATTGGGAACATCCATGAAATTTCTTTGAGATTTGGAGCATTTTAGGCTTAGTAGGATATTAACATTGGTTCATTAAGGAATTATCAAAGATGGATTCTCTGATGAGTTATCTAACTCATATGGGGAGATTTTTTTGGGATGATAAAATTCAGATTCTTTTTGTTGAGCTAAAGTGATTTTAACTATAAAGCTAATGTTGACACTTTCATAGGCTGAGTAGGCTATGTGGTCTTTTGTGATGCATTTTATAAAGGATTTTGCTAAGTTATTATGTATGGATATCCTATAGTTGCTTACTGATCTCATCATCATAGGCCACATGAGAATAATTATCCTACCCATTTCCTAGAACATAAAGTTGTGATGAAATTTCATAAGAGTTGGTAGTATTACCTTTATGGAAAACAATTTACTATATTTTCAGAACACTAGATGTTGAGTTATATCTTCTCTTAAAATGATTTGAATCTTCACTAGATGTTTTGGGTGGAGTTCAACAATATTTATACAATGACATCACCTATACCAAGGGGAAAAAGAATTTCATTACAGATACACTGAGAAGGAAACATCCAACCCTTGTAGTGAAGGAATCTTTGAAAGAGTGTAATCTTATGGATCTTTTTCGTTGTTTCATATTAGAGTTTAGGATAATGGGTTTGAGAATTATTTAACTATATTCATGTTATCGTATTCTCTTCTCAATATGATTCTTTAATATCAAAAATTTTATGATGAATGTTTTAACTATAGAGACTATCTTTATGGTGTGGATATTGTTTCCTAGTGGTCGTTCTCCAGAGAAGGTGTTCTATGCTATTGGAATATTTCATTATGCTATTTGAGGAAAGGATGATTATAATGGGGGATTGTCATAATTATTTTTGGTATGTGCACCCAAGAACCACAAATATGTTCTATAAAATGTGGTGGAAATTCAAGCGGCCCAGTATGAGTTATGGAATTACTGAGTTTGTCTCTAAATATTATACATTCTTGCATATTACGGTCGAGTAGCATAAACCATTAGTTTTTATTCAGCCACTTATAGTCCCTAAATGGATGTGGGATGACATATCTATGGACATTGTGGTTTGGTTTCCACATTCCCAGAGAAATAATAACATGATATGGGTTCTGATCAACAGGATGACCAAGTCATCTAACATTATACCCATTAATGATACAACCGAAGTTGAGGAGTTTTTAAAATCTCTATGTGGAAGATATTGTCCGTTTTCATGGAGTTCCATATTCTATAGTCTCTGATTGGGATCCTCAGATTACTTCTTTCTTTTGAAGGGGCCTTTAGGTGGCAGTGGGATCTTAGGTCTATTGGAGTATGGCCTACCATCCACTATCAAATGGTCAGATATAGAGATCTATATAGATTCCTAACATATTCTTCAAGATTATTTCCTCATCTTCAGGGGGATTGGCATGATCACATAAGTATGGTTGAGTTTTATTATAACAATAGTTACCAATCAAATATCAGAATGGCTCATTTTGAGGCCTTGTATGGTTGGACATGTAAATAATATTTGTGTTGGTTGGAGATTAGTGAATTTTCCTTGGCTGGACCATGTTTGGTGAATGATATGACAGTGAAGATTCAGTTGTTTTGTCAAATAATGTTGACAGAACAAAGAAGATATAAGTCTTATGATGATCAACACTATTGACCATTCAAATTTCTATTTGGTGATTAGTTGATCTTGAATGGTTCACCCCAGTTGGTTCATTGATGGGTTGGGAGGCAAGGGATACTTAGTCCTCATTTTTGGGAATGATTTATGTTTTTGAGGAGGAGGGTAATGTTTCATACCATTAATAACTTCAACCATATTTGATTTAGAAACATAATATGTTCCCTATATTATAGCTGAGAAGGATTATCTCTGATCCATTTCATGTTTTGAGTTGGATTGATCTTGAGATTGAACATAATTTATCTTTGACTGAGCGACCAATAAGGATTGTTCATTTTGAGACCAAGGCGATCCACTCGAGAGTGATTTATGGCATGAAATTATAGTCGTAAGAAATTGGGGGGGGGGGTGATGGTGTGATAGAGATTTTTTATGTCGTGTCACATGTCAAGTTTCCCCTAGAACCTATTTTTTCTTTTAAATCTTGTCATTGCACCATAAATTATTCAATTTTACATTCTAAATTTATATTCATGATGTAAATATTTGTTTTCCTACAGTTATATATATATATTCTTCTTTTATTTCACTTTTAATACATGAAGATGGCATGGGCTAATCCTTTTTCGTCGAGCAACATCTAAATCATGAAATCATTTTCTATAAGATCGTTTTTAGAAACATCTTTTTTCATCGCAGACATTACAAAATCAATCATATAAAAGCATAATTAAAAAAAAGTTCATGAAATTTGAATTTTAAATTCAAATATACATATAAAATATTACTATTTCAATTCCCCCACACATAGAACATACTTTTATTCATGCATGTAATATCAACACCATTCTCAAAGAAACATGATTTTACGTTTATTAAAATTTCAAAGGAAAAAAAATAAAAAAAATCCAACAGAAAATAAACATTAAAATTTCAATCAATATATTTCCATTCAAACATCACACTTTAATGAAATAAATTCACTCATGCATCTTACTTTTCCTAATTTGAAATAATAATGTCTATCCTTCCTTCCATTTATATTTCTTATTTAGTAATTAATGTGAAAACCACTTGTAATTTACCTTAAATTGAATTATTTTTACTCATATATCAAGGTAATAAATTAAAATAAACGTGTTCTCAAATACCATGTACATTTAACATACCATTTCCTGGAATACATCTAACATCTCTACCAAATAAAGAACTAAATCAAAATTAATCATGAGGACTTGTCATTAAGGTTCAAAAATTTCTAAGGCTTACTATTGGCGGGTAATGAGTATAAAAATATAAAAAAGGAGGTTTTAATCATAAACATACTATATGATATCAAAATATAATCACAAATATATATTCATCAAGTCATAATCTACCAATTCCCCAAATCTTAATGTAGGAACATGAGAAAAATCATCATAATGAACGAATCACCTTCCCTTGCTTTTTGTTTATTCTTTTTGAAAATTTTTTTAAAAAAATTCTCACAACCAAAAACTAACCACATATAATCTTAGGATCATCAGTCTAGTAATGGTGACATTTGATCCGCAAAGGACATGACCCATTTTTTCATTTTTTTCATTTCATTTTTTTCATTTCATTTTTTTCTTTTCATTTTTTTCATTTTTTAATTTTTTAAAAAGAGAGGTGAATAATAAAGTACAATTAAAACATCTACCCATCCAAAAAATTATGAATAACCCCCGAATAGAATATCGTTAATGTAGTACATCCCCATCAACCATGGAAAACCATTTCATGTACACTTAGTCATTTAAATATCATGCATTGTACTATGGTTATGGTGGGAATGGATATAATAGTATTGTAACATGACTCATTTCCTATCAAAGTAATTCAGGGATTCTATGGTAAAAAAGTAGTATTGATGTCAAGGTGGGTTCAAGGATAAGTGTATAATCAATTAAAATTTTGTCAATAATATTAAAATTGATTATTTTTAGTCATTTGTTCAATAATATTGCATACAAGTTCTAGAAAAAAAACCATGCATAGGTCTCTCAAGAAAAATATTATAGAAATAAGTGATAAATATTCATTCAAAAAATTTCTTAGGTATAAGAACATATGGGTTAGAAAAAATATGCATGAAAATGGAAGAAAACAATTAACCAATCTATTTCAATTTTAGAAATTCAATACAACACAAATAAAAGAATAATTTCATTTTAAAAACAATTACTTTTTACAAAAATCAATATTTTTCAAATTCGTCACCTCATGCATAACTCATAACATTCATTTTACAACTTGGATCATCTAATCATGTTAATAGAGAAATTTAAAACATGGAATAATTATTATCATATGTAACATACGTCTCATAGATCAGCACTAGAGTTCAAGAGTTCAATGTCAGGCATACAATTTTTATTTTAAATCATAAAATCATATTTAAAAATTATTGGGAGTAAAATTAAAGAATGAATTTAAACTCATAATCCCCTCACTAAGAAGGTAAAGGCTGTTATGAATTGTGAGTATACATGAAATGTCTTTAAGATTTGGATCTTTTTGGGCTTAGTTTGATATTAGCACCAGTTCATTGAGGACTTTTAAATATGGATTCTCTAATGACTACTCCAACATGGATGGCGTGATGATTGTTTAGGATACAAAATGTCAGAATTATTTTGTTCTGCTAAAGCATGATTCCACCAATACACCAGTGTTGACACATCATGAGGCTAGGTAGGACAATGTGGTATTTTGATGCATTTGGTTTAGGCTTTGGGTGTGTACTTATACAAGGTGATCATGTAGTTTCATATTGATCTTCTCATCCTTGGAAACCTGAGAAGAATTATCCTACCCATGACTAGGAACATGCAATTATTATGCATGCACTTAATAGTTGGCGACATTATATTTATAGAGAAAGGTTTACATTTCTTTCAGAACATTAGATCATGATTCATATCTTCCCTCAAAAATATTTTAATCTTTTATTGAGGCATTGGGTTGAGTACCTATAGTCTATCAACATTGACATCACTTATACCCTGGGGAAGGGGAATTTTTTAATAGTTGCGTTGAGTTTGAAACATCAAACACAGACAAAGAAGGAATCTTTGAAAGAGTGGAATTTGATTTCCCTCTTTGCACAATTTCATAATAGAGTTTAAGAGAAAGGGGTTGAGGTTTATTTAACTAGAATTATGTTATCATCCACTCTTCTTGAAATGATTCTTCAAGTTCAACAACCTGATAATGAATTATGTCTCACTAAAGACTATCTTTTTGGTGGGGAGATAATTTCACCCTGGGTTTTCTCCGAATAGGGTGTTCTATGCTATTGGAATCGTTTCATTGTGATGTTAGAAACATGGAAGGCTGTAATTAGGGTTTTCATAATTCTCATTGGGATGTGAACCCAGCAACCAAAAATATGTTCTATGACATGTGGTGGTTGTTATAGTGGTCTGGAATGAGGTAGATCATTACTGAGTTTGACTCTCATTTTTATACGTTCCAGAAGGTTAAGGTCGATCACTATAATCCTTTCGGTTTTATTAAGACACATCTAGTACATAATAGGATGTGGGATGAGATCTCCATGGAAACAATTGTTGGGTTTCCACATACCTAGAGAATGAATAATATCATATGGTTTTTTATCAACAGGATGACCAATTTATCTCACTTCATACCCATTCCTAACACATCCAATGTTGAGGAGTTTTGAAATGTCTATGTGAAAGAGATTATTATTTTTCATGGAGTTTCATATTATATAGTCTCTTCTAGTGTTCCATGGTTTACATCCCACATTTAGAGAGGCCATTAGGATGAACTAGGCACTCAGGTCCATTGATCACGGACTACTATCTGCAGTCAGATTGCCAGACATAGAGAGATATATAGATTCTTTGGAATGTGATTCATGCATGTGTTCTCAACTTCTGTGGGGCTTGGGATGATCACTTGGGGCAGTTTGAGTTTCCATATAACAATAGTTACTAATCAGCAATTAGAATGGATCCTTTAGAGTCATTCTATGGTTAGCCTTGTAAAAATCATGTTGGTTGGTCATATATTGTTGAAAAATTCATTGTTGGACCAAGTTTGGTGCAAGAGACATTGGTAAACAATTGGTTGTTTCATAAGAGAATGTTGATGTCATAGAGTTGATTAATGACTTCTTCTGATCATCCCTATAGAACATTGGAATTTTGAGTTGGTGATCTGGTGTTCTTGAATGTTTCACCCTGTTGGGGTCATCAATGGATTGGGATGCGCAGTGGAAGCTTTCTCTTCATTTTGTCAGATCATTATAATTTATTGAGTAGGTGGGTAATGTTTCATACCATTTTTTACTTAATCCGTAGATGAAGTTGATACATAATGTGTTCCATGTATCGCAACTAATAAATTATCTCTCTAATCGATCTCACATTTTGAGTTGTTGTGATCTTGAGATTGAACCAGATTGATATTTGACTAAGCAGCTAGTCAGGATAGATGATTCTGAGACCAAGGTGCATTATAGGAAGAATATACCTTTCTTATGTGTGTTATGGAAGCATGGTTCTCATAATCATGAGATATGGGAACAAGAGGCACTGATTAAATATCATTGTCCATGTCTCAATGGCATGATAGCTTATTCATAAGATTTTTGGGGACAAACAATTTATATGGTGGGGAGGTTGTAACATCCTTTTACTGATATGACAAGAATTGTTTTAACCGTGTCATTTTTTACATTTTTTTGATGGGGTAGGGTTATGATTTAATTTGAATGATACCTGTATTGGTGAATTCATAGATTTTCAGGACACTCACCTTGAACCAGCCTTTTTCTATAGGCTACAGGAGGGTTACACGTTGTGTAACAATGATACACATTTTGTAATGGTTATGCATACAAGTCATGAACGACATCACATTTTGATGGGTTCACATCATGATGATTCATTTCACATCATTTTTTAATTAAAGATAGATTTTTAATTAATTAATTAGATTTAATGTCAAGGTAAAATATTTTTCAATGGTTATGATAATTAATTTTTTCATTTCGAGTAATGGGATTACATGTTGTTTGATACCTAGAATATGGTTTTTAAACAGGCAGTCCTTATGATATATTTTCTTTTCCTCCACACTAGTTTCTTCACCCATGACCCAAAACCTTCCACATTCGAACATGATGCCTTTCAACCCTTCTGAATCATCTGATTCAGCATTCAATCTTATTTTCTCTAGCGGTCTAGTAACTCGGTAAGCATTCGTCCTTGTTCTTTATCTTTCTATCTTGATCCACCCTTGTTATTTCGATGGATCATCCTAAAATTGATGGATTCATTCCCTATGATGTTGGCTCTATATTCTAGGTTTATTTTTTAGGGCTTCTCCACCTTCGTTCTTGTTTACATGTGTCATTTTAAGTGCTGATTTTTGGGAAGAGGTAGGTGGTTTCATCCTGATTAGACCAAATTATTAACATTCAATTTCTTGAATTATTTAAATTATTGTTTTAAATTCAATTTATGAACATTATTTCAATTGATTAAATAAAAATACAGTTCTAGTGAATTGGGATATTGTTATGTTTTTGGTATGAGAATCTAGAAAACCTCCAATTCTATTGAGTCGGGGTGTGATTATTCATTTTTTTATTTAAATTGGAATTTTGATGAAAATGATATCAATTAAAATGTTGAATTTAATTATGGGAATTAATTTTAAAAATATTTAATTTGTTTTCAATGGATTTCAAACATCTGAAAATGGATTAAAATGTTTCGATAGAAACTTAGTTGTTTTATCTTATTAAAGAGGCCTTTTTATTATAATAAATTTTGGTTTTACATGGAAAATTGGAATTTAAATTGAAGAAATGGATTTAATTGTATTTTATGAAGGCTGAAAATATATTTCCCATCATTGATTGAGTAACATAACATTTATGTCATGGGTAGTTAGTGAGTTATTTGGGCACACTCAACACTATTACAATGCTCTAAAACATACATACAGTGGGTCACATCCATGATGGGAGGGTGATGAGTGTCCTCTGGCCAATGTTAGGTGGATGTGTTTGTTTACATATTGTTGTGATCACTTATAGAGTGCAGAGTCTTATAGCTAGAAATACTGTTGTACCATTTTGGATGATGACTATGTTTCTTCCTTGTTATTAATATTTGAGATATAAATGTACATCTACATTGTAAAACTTATTTACATGCCTTTTGAAATTACATAAACTATTTTTTGTAACTACGCTATTTTAAGAAATCGTTTTATAAATATTCCATTAATTGAAAATCCTTTGATTCAAGTATTTTCCATCATTTGATCTATATTGCATGATTTATTAAAATATGGTTAAAAATACCAAAACAATATACCTTTAAAATTGAAATCATTACCTTGGTAAATCATTTTTTATCATCTGTTATTGAATAAGTGGTGATACCATACTGAGAGTTTTAGAAAATACCCTACTTTATCCTTCGGGTATTTGTAGATTATAATATTTCACATTAAGAAAAGAGAAAGGATCTCGTAGATGTGGATCCAGTTGTTGAATCGTTTTCATGGTGGGTTAGGTTTCCATATTAGTACATTATGTAATACTTTGGGATAGTTTATTCCTTGTTGGATTCTAGTAATTTCCACCCAGTTGAGCTTCTTTTTTCATGCATACATTATTTTTTCTTTTCTTCTGTATTGTTGGTTGTTAAATTGTACCCACTTGCATGTTCTATGATTTTATGTGATAGTCTCCAACTCAAGGGAATTCAGAATTCCCGTAGAGATTTGTTAGGGCCATCTTGGTTATCATTTTACTAGTGTACTTGGGTTGATTCATGAAATGTATGATCATATCCATCATTTCCATTAATACTATCTTTTCATTGGTTAAACCAAACGGCGTCCCTATGAATCCAAACAAGCCTTACCTCCTCCTAAATGTAGTCTAATGTATGTCAGATGGTATCACCCTCAACTGATGGTTTCCTAATCTTAAATCAATCTTGGAGAATATCTTATATCTTCTCTTTTGATTGATGATATCATTGATGCATGGAATAGGACACCAGTTTTTGAACAACATCTTCTTCAATCTCTGATATTCCACCCATAATCATAAAGTCCAATCAGCCTTTTTCAACAAGTGAACTGAATAACCCCAAGATATAGGATGTATGAAACATTTAGTTTCCATATCATCCCACTATATCTTAAACTTGCAGTGCTCTATTGGTTACATTCAATAAAGTGGGATAGAAACTGGATCTCCTCCGGACTCCGACTCAATCGTGGGATCGATCTATCACTCAGGCAGTATGTTTGACAACTCATCTGGTAAAACAACCTAAAAATGGTCTACCACAAGATCAAAACAATCCTACTATATTCCACCATTAAATATAGAATTATTGGCTATCTAAGATAATATATGATATAATCTACATTGAATTGGTCCTACACGACCACCCTAAAGATCCCACTCACCCTGGTGAGAATAGATGCCTACTTATAGATATTGAAAGGTAACAATCCTTTAGTAATAGTCTTTATGATCTTGGAATAGAACTCATCAATCCATACCATGATTAAATTTAAACATATCATTTCTAGTACAAATGGTTCTCAAAAGAAATGGTAACCACCAATATCTAGAGAACATGTCTTCCAATGTTTGATATTCTATGACTGGACCCCCAATATAGTGTTAATGGTCAAAACACCATCCAAAATTTCCACATCCAATCACAAATAATTTACTAATAGAGAGAATGAAAAGGAATGTGATTCTTTCATATCAAATAATACATAAGAAAGGGAAGATTATACAAGAATTGTTCCTCTAACATTAAATATTCTTGCATCCACAATAGTTATAGTAGTCTTTATAACATCCAGATGATTATCCCCTCTTCCATGGGCTCTAGCCTGACACCCCAATGCTATGACCTCTACCTGGTACTATCATTCCTACATGGGGGTACAACATCCCCTGACTCGACCAAAACCTCTTGGGGGACTATTTCAATGTATCTATCGAGAAGTTGTTGAGTCCTTCCCAAACTCTAGTAACTATCATGTTCCTACACCAATGCTTTGTTGTTGCATTCCCCTACCAAAATCTCTATATGTGGCATAATCTTCCACAATAATGATTATCTAATGTGGGGTACATACACGGTATCAATTTTTAACCCATTTTACCACATTGATAACAATGAAACAGAACTCGATCTTGAGATGTATGCTCACTTCCCTAAATGATTTTCCCACTATTTCCCACAATAAATCTATCATAATACGCTATATTCTACCAGAATAAGAGTTCACAATTTTCCTTATTGAAATATCCTTGACGTTTCATATATCCTCTCTAAGAATCCCTTCCATGATGAGTTCCTCATTCAACACATAGTAAAAATATTGCAAACACAATATGTTCACCTACGACCTGATATCATTGTGAATACAATCCCAAAAATGAATTTCCCTAGAGATATCATAATCTACCAAATATGTCACAAATTTTTGCATGTTGGTGAATTGATCAGTTTAGTCCAACACAAAATTCCCTCATATGTTGGGTGCATGAAATCATTGACATTCTCATCCCACAACATCTCTGGATAGATATGTATTTGGAAATTTATCTGGAATTCCAACCAAGATAACTCCTCTTGTTGCCCTGTCTTCTCAAGAATGTCCCACTAATTCTTGGATGGTCCCTTAATGATATATGATACAAACTTCTCCCTCCTATATTCAGGTGTCTCAAGATGTTTATAGATCTTCTCGACCAAATCGATCAACAACTCGACTGCCTAGGGGCCTCACTTCCAAGTGAATATTAGTGGATGTTACAATTAAAAATATCTCATCATCTTGAACATTGTATTCACAATGTGAATAGTATCTCGTTCTATAGATCTCATGACCCTAAGGAAGATATCATGATGTTTAACATCCATATGATCCTCAGGAACTACAAGAATCATCGGTTCAACTTTATTAGGATCGTGATTATTTTCATTCTCCTAAAACTCAACTCAAAGATGATGAGGATGCATTTTCTCTACATGAGAAACACACTCCTTAGAACACAATCTATGAACAGATTCAACCTCAATAGGTGACACAAAGAGAGAACCACTAACTCCTGGTTTCTCTAAACATGGTTTAAAAGTGTTTTATCGTGACATTATTTTTATTTCATTTCATTTGAGAGATGTAGAGAGAATCTGATATCATATTTTAATAGGAAAGTATATATCATGTAAAATAAATATGTCTCTATCATTAAAAAGGCATGTAAATATACATATCCCTATGTGCCTATTATGATGCATTAATACACATCTCGAACCATACCGGGCCATGATTATAATCTCAAGAACCAAAAAAATTATAAAAGGATAACAACACACAACATGTGAATTGCACAGTGTGAAATAACCTCAACAAAAACAAGAGAACTACAAGAACAAAAATCCATCCATGTTTACTCATATTTCCCCTTGTTAGCTACTCCCATGCTCAAGCTCACCACCAAATCTTGCACATCCTATTCCTATCTCTACCATTCCAGAATTGTACTTAAACAAAAAATTATCCTCGTGTGCACTGATACCACATTATAAAATCCCCCAATCATGATCTCTCTCACATGGCCAAAACAGGTTTGTTACGAGACCTCAAGTACACCTCTTTTTACTCTAGAGGCTCCAGACTAAGAGCGGGGTGTGATATGTATAGTAGGCATACTATACCAATGGATTTAGTGTTTACAATATAGCAGAAACAAGAAATATAACTAAATGAATAAATATAACTGTGAATAAATAATCAAAACAATATGATAGGGAAGAAAAAAACTATAATTCCAACAGAATAATATAATAAATAATGAAATGTTCTAATGTAACAAAATTTCATGATATAAGTAATAAAAAATAAAAGAGTAGAAGACTCAAAATACCCCGGTCCTAAATCCCATGTCGGTCCCATCACCAAATTCCAAACCATCCAAAAACAAAATAATCAACAACAAGGTCCTTTTCCATTGTCCAATATTGTATCCACATTATATGCTAAGGTACCAATGACCAGCCTAAATATGATGTGAGCATAAATCTGTAGGTTGACACCATAATGCATAAACATAACAGTCTGATAATAAGTGCATGGAATAATGAAATAAGAAAGTATATTGATTAAATAAATAATTAATTAATACCCCATCAACCTGATTCAGCTAAATGTAGGAATATCATTGATCATGTCTCATGAACATGTCATCCATAACCATATAACCATGGAAAAAAATAACATGTCTTAGCTCTATGTCAGAATGTCTCTAATCAAGCATTTAGACCATGCCAAAAATATCCTTATAAACATTGTAAAATGTAACCTTATATCCAAGGTACAAATTACACAAATCTGATCCAAACCCTCTAAATAAGAATTTCATCATTTAATCTGAGATAAGAACAATATATAATCAATTCATCAGGTATCATGTCCAAGCCATGTACATAATAATTTTATTATGTATTAGGTCATAGCATGGTATATAATCATTTCATCATGTCTTGAGGTATAGCCAAATATATAATCATTTCTGCATATCTCAAGGAATAGCCTAGTATATAAGTATATCAACATTTAAACTAGGCCAACTCCCTATATAAGCAATACAATAATCAAAATAGTCCAACACTATATATAATCATTACAACATTGAAATCACTACACATGTCATATCGATAAGGATATCACAATATCACATCATGAAGATCAATGGTCAATTTTTAAAATTACCATTTATCTTTCAAATACCAATTTCATTAATCATTTCGTCATAAACCAAAAAAATTATAATCATTTCAATAATCAGTCCAATTCAAGGTGAATCTATATCAAGAAAACACTAATGTTATATGCCATGCTGAATACACATTATTCCTTTAAACAATTCATGTAATAATCAAGGGATATCCTACCCAAAATGTATCCATAGGTTATTTGAATAACTAAATGGATACAAATAGACTCCAAGGAATATATAAATTCATAATTTATAACATTCAGTCCCATTCCATGTTGGTGTTATTTCAATATTTCACATACATGACATTTATCAAACCATATAGTTAATGTTTATACCCACTACCTATAACTGAAAATCAAGAAATTATTCCAATAGTAAACACCAATAATGATGAAGGTGTAAATGATCACAAAAAGGATACTATATCAAAATAGATCAACATATAAACCAATAATTCTCACGGTCAATATGTTACAACTCAATAGTAGGAGAACCAAGGGAGATATGGGAAAACCTAACCCAAACCACTTACAAGGGATCAAATTCACAAACGGAACATATGAAATCAATAGAGGTACTCTAAAATAAATTAGATAGTGCTCTAGGGTCGATAGAATAAGAATGTATGAAAGTTAAATCATAAAATTATCCTCACTAAACCCTTAAAAATTTTCTCACAAAATTACATGGCATGTAATATAGTTACATGTTGTGCAAATATTTTTATAGGGGTACACTGAAAAAAATGTTTCCTCAATTGATTATTAAATTCAAACGAACATTACATGATGTGTAAACCATTTTCACTATGTGTGAATGTGCTACAAGTGGGTTTTAGCCCATTTTCATGACAGAATACGTGAGCTCCCTTTTTTGGCTTCTCAAATTGTCATGATCCCGTGGTAACAAATGGCCCATTTAAACTTGAATCCATTAATAAAAATAAACATACATACAAAAACATTAAATTATTTTCCCAAATAAATGCTCTCCTCTTGGATACTCTATGGTTTTATCAGGTTTCCTCGCAATCCAATATTGCATTTATTCCAAAAAATAGTCATCCATGATGAAAAAACAACCACATATGTTTAAAGATGAGGTAAAACTCAATGAAAATAAGTTTACAGAAAAACTCCAAAAGAGGCATACCTAGAAAAATAAGGGATCTTACACCAATCCTATATGTGGTGTGTCCTGTAGGACTCAAATTTCATGATTTCAGTTTAAAATTGATATTTTAGTTCAAAATTCATGTGACATACTCAAAATTGTAAAAACGAATTTGTATTGATTTTATACTTTAAAAAATTATCCACAAGTCATTTATGAGATGTAAGAATAATATGCACCTCAATCTGATACATGGTTTTCCTAGTATGAATCGAAGTGCATGTTTTTAGTTTAAAATTTTCAATTTCGTTCAAGAAATAATCCACATACCCAAAAATTGGTAAAAGTTTTCATATTGTTTTGAAACATTATATCAATGATCTGTAACATATTTTTACATGTAGGAATCAAACACACCTCAATCCAATTTAATGTGTTCTTGGAATGACATAAAGTGTATGTTTTTTGATTGAAATTGATATTTTAGTGCAAAGAACACATGAAACACTAAAAAAACTTATTCAAATTGTTTTTATATTTTAGGTAAATGATTCATAATTAATTTTTGATGTATATGAATTGACTGCACATCAACCAGACACAGAAGTGTCTTTTATGACATGTAGTGTTTATTTTAAATATATATGTGCCATTTTAGATTATAATGTGTGTCGCATATCCAATATTATGAAAATCAGATCATATTGTATTCAATATTTAGTAAAATAATTCCTTATTAATTTTTTATTTGTATTAATCGAAAACATATCAATCTTTCAAAAAAATCAGTAAGACTCTAAGTACGTGATTGTAATATAAAGGTGTCATTTTAGTTCACTTATATAAAACAAAGAAAAATATCTCTAATTGGTTTGAAATATTTTTGAAATGGTCCACAATTCATTTCTGACATGTATGAATCGACCGTACATCAATCTGACAGACAATGTGTTAGGTATGACTAGATGTGTGTTTTTTCAATATAGAATCAACATTTCAGTTAAAAATGTGTGTCAAATAGCCAAAACTAAGGAAATAAGACTAGATTGTTTTCATGAATTATGATAATTGCCAAAAACTCATTTTAGACAAGTAATAATTAATTGTATATCTATCTAACACATGATGTCTTTGGTGTGACTCGAAGTGCATGTTTTCAAAATAAAAGTGTAATTTTAGTTTAAAATGTTTATCGCATAGACAAAACCAAAAAAGCAATATTTGTTTATTTTAAACCATTCAGAAAGTGATCCATAATTCATTTGTAACATGTAGTATTCAATATCATTTCAATCGGATACATGATGTGGTCGGTATGACTCGAAGTGTGTTTTTTCAATACAAAAGTTTAATTTTAGATAAAAACATTTATCACATAGTCCAAACCAAATCAAGCTCCTGTTTTTTCCAAAATTACAGAAAACAACCAAAATTCATTCTTTATGTGTAAGAATCGAACATACATCAAACTAGCATAAAATTTTGCAAGAATGACATTAATTGTGTGGTTTCAATATAGAAGTTCCACAATATTTTAAAACACATATAACATTTCCAAAAAAATAAAATGAGCAATGATTGTTTTCATAAATTTGGAAAACAATACATAATTTATTTTTGATGTAGAGGAATTGAACATAAATAAATCATATAGGGGATGAGTCTAGTATGACTTGAAGTGCATGTATTTTATATAGAAGTACCATTTTAGATTAAAACAAATGTTACATATCCAAAACTGACTAAAAGATCATATATATTTTTCAGAATTTAATAAAATGACCAATAATTCATTTTTGACATTTTGGAATCAATCTCATGTCAATCTCAGACACGGTGTGGTTGGTATGACTTGAATTGAAACATTCAACATAAAAGTGTCATTTTTGTTTATAACATGTATCACATATCCAAAATCAAGGAAAAAAGATCATGTTATTTTCAGAATTTTGGATAGAGATACATAATTCATTTTTGACATTTAGGAATTGACCTCACATAAATATAATACATGATTGGGCCTTCATGACATGAAGTGCATGTTTTTAAAATACATGTGTCATTTTAGTTTAAAATGACTATCACGTAGCCAAAACTAAACAAATGGTCTCCAATTATTTTTAAAATTTAGTTAAATGATCCATAATTAGTTTTCGATATATAGTAATTTACCATAAATAAATCTTATAAAACATGTTTCTGATATGACTTGGAGTGCTTCTTTTCACTATAGAAGTGTTTTTAGCAATTTGGGTGGTAGTTGAGAGGATAAAACAACCTATTAGTCTATATGAAACATAGTATCAAATCCCATTGGATGAATATTTTTAGGATACTATAGAAGTACACTAGAGATACTATAGTAGCTGTAACTATTCATCATTTTGGGCCTTCGAGCAACCAGTTTGGGCCTATGGGCCACATGGGCCTTCAGTCCGTCAAAGGATGGCAATGACAAAAGAACGATGGGTAGGTTTTGATGTAAATGTGATTCAAGCGGGGTCTTTAGGCTATCCAATGGTGGTCCTATGGCCCATGTAACAGGAATCATGCCCAATGGGCCTTCGGGCCATAAATCATCAATGTAATAAAGCAATTTTTTGGGTGGGTTACCCCATGGGTGGGTTATGATGTACCTTATTCGAAAGTGTGTGTGCTGTGTGTTGTGTGTGTATGTGTGTGTGTGTTTTATTATAATTTTACCTCCAATCACATAATATAATATAGATGTTTTTTAGTTCAAAATGATGTTCATATAGTCCGAAATGGGATAATGAACTCGGCTTCTTTTCAAACATTGGAAAAATTGTGGATTATTTATTTTTGATGTATAGGAATTGACCATACATAAATCTGACATATAATGTTTTAGGTATGACTAGATGTTCCTATTTTCAATAGATAGGTCTATTTTTTAGTTTAAAATGCATGTCACGTAGCCAAAACTATGAAAATGAGCGTCGAATGTTTTCAAAATATAGGAAAATGGTCCATAATTCATTTTGGGTGTGTAGAAAAATTTTACATATCAATATGACTCACAATGTAATCCATATGACTTAAAGTGTGTGTTTTCAATATAAATGTGTCATTTAAGATAAAATATCGCATTACATACCCAAAACCGAGCAAATGAGTATAGATT
The DNA here is from genome assembly GCA_963277665.1 of Viscum album. Taxonomy (NCBI): domain Eukaryota; kingdom Viridiplantae; phylum Streptophyta; class Magnoliopsida; order Santalales; family Viscaceae; genus Viscum; species Viscum album. Next base: position 1,533,751,533 of record OY728151.1, read on the forward strand.
ATTTTCAATATTTAGGTCATTGATTCATATATCATTTTTGATGTGTAGGAATCAACATCATGTCAATCTAACACACGATATGGTCAGAATGACTAGAAGTGCATGTTTTCAAAATAATAGTGTCATTTTAGTTTAAAACATTAATCACATAGCCAAAATTGAGCAAACAAGATTATTTTATCATCAAACATTATAAAAATGATCTATTATCTATTTTTAATCAATAGGAATAGACCATACATCAAATTTGTAAGGTATGACTTGAAGTGTGTGTTCTCAATATAGAAGTTTCATTTTAGTTTAAAACTCATGTCACATAGCCAAAAAAAGAAAATGATCTTTGATTGGGTTCAAGATTTAGGGAAATTATCCATAATTCAATTTTCATGTGTAGGAATCGACCGGACGTAAATATGACACACGATGTGATTTTTATGACTCAAATTTTATTTTATTTTTCAATATAAATGTGTCATTTTAGTTTAAAATGTTCATCAAACTTACAAAACCATGAAAAATAGCTCGTATTATTTTTCAAATTTTAGGAAAATAGTCTATAATTCATTTTTGACTTGTAAAAATCAGTTGTACACCAATCTAACAGCTGATACGGTTGGTTTGACTCAATTTCATGTTTTCAATTTTAATGTGTCATTTTAGTTTAAAACAAAAATCAAATAGACAAAAATGAGAATAGGAGCCCTAATTTTATTCAAAAATTTGGACAATCATCCATAATTAATTTCTAATGTGTAGAAATTGACCACATGTCAATCTGATGCACGATTAACTGATAATATCATTAATATATATATTAATTAACAATATAATTTTTCTTATCGAGATTAAATAACATTAAAATTAATTTTTTTTACTATTAAAAAAATAAACATGAGCTTTATTGGAGGTACAAGATTTTATACAGACGTTGATCATTAGAAAAAGTATGCTAGTTTTGATTTTGTATTTGAGTTATTTTACTTATTGATTAATTTTCAATATGAAATCAATGTAAATATTTTTCTATGTAAATTTTGTTTTGAAATGATAGTGCAATGGGATATTTTATTCCAATCCAATTTTTGGTATATTTCAATTCCTAATTATATGTTTTAGTTGGGTTTATTTTTATAGGGTTGATGCATGGTTGTTGCAGGGTTGCAGCTGTGCAATAGCTAATATGACTTTATCATCACTGAAAATAAAAAATTGATGAAGTTTATTGCTAACTAGAAGTTCTTATAAAGGATCACTTTATTATCACTTTTGGTAAGCACAAAAAATGTCTCACACATTTAATAACTCTTAGTTAGTTAGTGTTGTTTTACGTTAACATGTAACGTTTATGGAATTGTTAAAATCATTATCTATAGTAGTTCATCCAATTAATAAGGCTTTTATGTGTGGTTTTCATCCAACTCGATGGCAGCACGTGTGGAGTATTAATCATCATCTTCCAAGCATGATCTGAAACTGCGTGCTCGGAATGAGGTTATTGAGTGCCTTTGATGAGAGAAGGAGGAGCTTTTTCAACACTAGCCCCACCAGGAGGAGCAGTAATGTTGATGGCAGAATCAAATGCATGGCAAGGTGATGAAATACATATGACATCTTGTCAAGGTTATAGGGATGAAGCTCCATCCACCGGGTTCTCTAGATGATCCACCATTTCCAAAGTGATTGATATATTTTGTTGAAGAACATTATATGATATGTTTTGATGAATATATTATGTGTAATACAGTTACTAATTTATATTTCTAAAATTTTATGTATTATTTTTTATAAATTGTATTTATTTTTTTATATTTTCATAAATTTTTTAAATTTTATTATATTTTTTAATTTATATATTTATGTATTTGTGATGGAATAATTTTTCACTTACATGTTTTGTGATGGGAAATGAATTTCTTTGTAAATATTATATTACAACGAAAAAATTATTCGCTCAAAAATATTAATTATTCTATATTTTGTTGAAATAATTTTTTATATTAATTAGTAGATAAATTAGCATAATTAATACATTACAATTTAAGACTAATTATTAATAATTACAATGAAAATAATTAATTATTATTCATAAATACTAATTATTATTTGTTATTAAAAATTATTATTTATCAGTAACTATTTATTAATATATATTATTAATCATTTTTTGGCATCTCTTATTGAATATGTGGTGACACCCCCCTCGTATTTCTAGCTCACAACCTACTTGTGCCTTATGGTGTTTGTAGATGATCTTATTTTATGTTTGAGCAATGGAAAGGATCTCTTGGAGGTGGATCTAGCTGTTGATTCTTTTTCATGGGGGTTGTGTTTTCCTATTTTAGTAATTTGGTTGTAGTACTTTTGGATGATTTATACCTTGTTGAATTCTGGTACTTTACTCTTGGTGAAGTATATCTTCTTATGCATATTGTCTTCTTTCTTTTTTTCCACAATTTTGGTGACCAAATTATTCCCACATAGATTTTGTATGATGCTAGGTGGTAGTGGATGTCCCGTGGGGATTGGGAATTCAATTCGGGATATGTTATGGTTGGATCGGTTATCGGGTTACCAAGGTACCCATGTTTTTTGTGACATGTAAGATAATATTCATCCTAGCCATTAATACCATAGTTTCAATGGTCAAACAAAACGACATCACATTGAATTCATACAAGCCATGGCTACTCCTAAAAGTAGTTTGAGGTATGTCAGATGGTTTCACCATAAAATGATGGTGTCCTAATCTCATATCGATCTTGGAGAATGTCTTATCTATTCTCAGCTGATTGAAGAGATCATTGATGCATGGAAGGGGACATCGGTTATTGACTGCTATCTGGTTCAATCTCTAATATTCAACACATAAGCCCAAATTCCCATCATCCTTCTTAGATAAATGAATTGGAAAACCCAAAGTATATGTACAAGGATGTATGAAGCCATTATTTTATTGATCATCTAAATAAATCTTAAACTCCGAATTCTCTAATAGTGCCATTATATAAAGTGTAATAGAATCTAGCTCTACTCTCAGCACAAACTCGATAATCAAATTAGTCTCTCGCTTGGGTAGTAAGTAATAGAACTCATCTGGTAAAACAACCTGAAAATGGTCTACTACTAGAGGAAAATAATATTATTATATTCCACCATTATCTAGAACAATATTGGCTGTCTAATACATGATACAAACCAATCTGCACTGAATTGGTCCTACACGACCAGCCTAATGATCCCAATCACCATTGTGAGAATAGATGCCTCCTTCTGGAGATTGAAAGCTAACACACCTTCATTAAATGTCAATATTATCATGGTATAGAACTCATAAATCCATACCGAGAATAAAATATAATCCCATCATATCCAGTAATAATGTTTCTCAATAGAAACGGTGACAACCAATCTCTAGAGAACTAGTCCTGCAACATTTCACATTCTCTAACGTCAATCCCAATTATGTGTTGATTGTCAAAACACCATCAAATATTTCAACATATAACCCCAAATATTTTAATAATAAAGAGAAAAATAATTAATGTGATGGTATGGTATAAAAAAAACACAAGAAAGGGTAGATGATACAAGAATCATTCCTCTAACTGTAAATGGCCTTGCATCCTCAATAGATAGAGTAGTCTACAAAATGTCCTGATGACCAAACCCTTTTTCTAGGGTTCCAGAATGACTACCATAATCTGTAACCACTACCTGGTACTATCGTTCCTACATGGAGGAACCATATCCCCTACCTCGACCAAAATGACATGCTAAACTCTAGCTACCAATCTGCTGAGGAGTAGCTGAGTCCTTCCTATACTCTGGTGTCTTTCATGTCCCCCACCAATACTCTATTGTTGAATTCCCCTTCCAAAATCCCTATAGGTGGCCTAATATACCACAAGAATGATTATCATAAGTGGGGTACAGACATTGTGGCCATTTGTGGACCATTATTCCACATTGATTGCACTGCCACAGAATGAAATCTTGAGATGTATTACGAATTCCCTAACTGATTTTCCACTATTTTATTGGAGAAAACTATCATAATAATGCTCCATTCCACTAGAAGAATACTTATCACTTTTCCATTTTTAAATATCTCATCAAATTCAAGGGTCCTCTCTTAGAATCCATTCCATGATGCGCGCCTAATACAACACATCAAAAAAAACTTCTCAGACACAATACGTTCACCTGTGGCTTATCTTATAGTGAAGACCATCCTAAATATGACATTCCCTAGATATATCATTAGCTGCCCATGATTTAACAAGGTACATTAAGTCGATGAAGCGATTAGCGTAGTTCATCTCTAACAAGACCACCTATGATGGGCATACAGACTCATGGATGTTCTCATCCATCAACCTCTTGGGATAGAAGTGTATTGGGAAGTTCATCTTGAATTCCTACCAATATAACTCCTCTCATCACCATTGTCACGACCCGTCCTCGGGGCCCGTGCCTTGACTACCCCAAGCCCGCCTTCCATAGGCCAGGGGATGGTGACTAGCACCAAGGCGTAATCCTGATAAAAAGGGAAGGCATTGCCTTTGTAAAGTAAACAAACACCACAGAGCAAGCAAGCAGAAGTAAACACTAAGTAAAACTGAGTAAAATAGTAAGTGCAGAAAAGTATGTGGGCCAGAATACAAACCCAAACTGAAAGTAAAGTACAACTAGAAAGAAAGTACAAAAACTGAAAATTAAAGCCGCAACGTCGAGTCATCCACTGGAAGTCCCACCTGAAGTGTGGGAACATATAGCCTCCTCAGCTCCACGGGTTTAGTCGTCCACTCTGTGTACGTCCCACCCAGTGGTCCACCTCCAGGAACTGACTTGCTCCACAAGCCTCTACCATGATCAGCGTTGTCCGTCGTCTGCATACAACACAACGTAGTGCGGGCATAGCCCATGCAGGGGTGAGTATAAGTTACTCAGTAGGGACCCCGAGTCCCCCGAAGGTCTCCCAGAATCCACAAAGGATAATCCACAATGGAAAGATAAGATCACGAAGTAACATCTGACACTACTTAGGTATATGCCCATACATATACCTAAGTCATCAATTCTAGTTCGGCTCCAACATCCGAGCCCAAGTAAAACCCAGTCCACATATGAAAACATAACGTAATCCACACAGGATGTCAATTCAATCTTATCGAAGATAAAGATTGAAAGTCAAGACTCAGCTCACACAGGAATACTTCTTCGTAAGACGATAGAGATGATCAGGTGTATCCACTGATTCTTCTACGTCGTCGGACCCACACAGGATCGATAGGTAATAACCCCCGCAATGACCCAGAAATGATCGATAGGTACAAACCCCCGCAATGACCCACAAAGGATCGATAGGTAGTAACCCCCGCAATGACCCACACAGGATCTGACCCACACAGGATCGGTACGCGCTGGCCCACACAGGACTGCTGAGCGCTGACCTACGCAGGATCTGAACCACACAGGATCGGTAGCACTGATCCACAGATGATTACGGAGTGTTGTAGTCGTCGTCGTCTAATCCACAGAGGATTTATGTATAGTCGTCATCATCGTCGCAGTCGCAGCAAGCTCTAGGGTTTCGGCACACAGCAAGATCATTCGGGAGGGTTCACCCCAAGAACCGAGGGGCTGATACATCAACTGACATGAAGTCTGGAGTTTATGTATCTAAATGCTCCATATCTTCAACAGGAACTCAACGTGACAGATGGCACGTCATTCAGATGCCCGGTCTGAGAGTTATTGTCTTTTTCTTTCCAGAGGCCCGGTTGGTTTTTAAGTCAAAACCAACCCGCCCGTACTCCAACTACATCCAAACCTCGAGTGGAGTAATCCAAAAGGTCTGTCTCACTAAGAGGAATCCAAAAAATTTGACAGCATGTCAATCGGGCATCCGGAATTCAAGTTATAAGGGTTTCCGCTCTGAGGGCCCAGTTGGTTTTGTGTTCGAACCAACCCGGACGAACAAAAAGTGCTATGAAACCTTGAGTGTAATATACCAAAACGCCCGTCTCGATCCAAGGATTGCATCTCAGCTGACGATGCGTCGTTTGGAGGTTTGTAGCTCATATTATGGGAAAAAGACCGAATGTGGTCCGAAAATTGGCGGTTCGGGCCCGGCCCGATACCCCCTGGGTCGGCCCGAACCGGGTTGACCCGACCCGGGTCTGGGTCCGGCCCATTAGGGAGCGACCCGGCAGCCCGGCCTAGTGCACTCGACCTGGCTAGTGTATCCAGGAAGTTTGTCCAAAACAGCCGAGCGGAATGGGGGGGGGCGATGCCCCCTGTTGTGTAACCGCATCCCCCATGTGGGGGCCGCTCCTTCGACCAGCCGGGGGTTACGAAACCCGGCCTTCTCGGTGACCGGCCGACCCGATTTTTCCAGCCAGTTACTACTGTCGCGGGAGCCCCATGGTCCCTCCCTCCTGCTCCGGCGGCCGGAAGCCGGTCGCCGCTCCCCCACACCACTACGACCATAGGTCGCGGCCTTGTTCGATCGGCGCGAGGAGACGGCGCCGCGCCCCTCCGCTGCGGCCCTGCTCCGGCCGCGGTCTCCTTGAGGTTCTCCGGCACGGCGTGACGACGGCACAACTTTGTTTGACTTCAACGGCGTGGCGCGACAACACCTCACTTCTCCGCCCATACTTCATTATTTTTGCGCGGTGCAATGGCACCACGCTACCTTGCTCGTGTCGTAACAAAATCTAGCAACAAGGGGGGAGGAGGGTCGACCATGTTCATGTGGTCCGACCTCCTCCCGTTATTAAGGTAAGAGTTGGCTCAATTAAGAAACGATGATCGGTGATGAAAGTAATCAAGAACATAAACAAATAATCCCCTACCTCGGTGAAATCGTTGAACGAAGGTTCGTCGCGGAATAGAACGTCGCGGAAGAAGGCGTCGTGGAAGAAGGCGTCGCGGAAGAAGAGGGTCGTTGGAATCATGGTGCATGGCATCGTGTCCTCGTTCTATAAGGAAGGAGTCTCTCACCATCGTCCGTCGTCGGAGGTCGACGTTCTTCGTCGGCAATGGTGGGTTCTTCGCGTTCTTCAAGGAGGAAGAATGTTCTTCGGAACTTAGAGCTTTCCTATCCAAAATCCTCTTGCACAACCAAACAACAACTTAATGAAATAAGACCTTGTCTTATTTAATTAACACACAATCCAACTTAAAATTTGAAATTCTAATTGAATTCAAGAATTAATTACTTTGAATAAGTTAATGAATTACTGAGTTCACTTTTCAATTAATAGGGGTGCGGGTGTGTTACCTTATTAAAAGAGGGGGTTTGAGGAAGTTGAATTGGTGGGGCTCGTGTGGGCCCCACCCCACAAATATCCAACCTAGTGGAGTAGGATATAGTGGGTCCCACTACAACCACATAGCATAGGTTAAACTACTTTAAATAAAAAAATAAATTGGTTGCACCATTTTATTTTTATTCTTTACTTAACTCAATTAATTTAATAACTACACCCGAGCAAACACAACTCTGGAAAAGGTGTTCTTAAGCAATTATCAGTGCTACAATTCCATTGGATCCCTCGGATTTTGATTCCATGCATCGGTTCAGAAGTTAGGAAAACCCGCTCGTTCGTTCACTGAACGTACCCAAGCTAAACTTCGGTAAATGATTCAGGGAACACCGGGCCTCGGAATCAGGTGCCATCAGAAACTACGTTCTTGTAAAATCCCAAAGAAAATTACGAAAAACTTTCCCTTGAATTTTACGGGTCTTTACATTACTACCACCTCAGGTCTTTACGTCCCCGTAAAGATACATCAAAAATTAGGGAAACAAAAGTGGGTATTGTGTACGCATCTGAGCCTCCCACTCCCAAGTGCTCTCCTGGAGGCTCCCGTGCTGCCACCTGATGCGCACTGGAGGAATCGACCATCCACGTAGAACCCGATCCTGTCGATACTCGATCTCCACTAGGACCTCCGCAAAAGTTTCCCCATCATCAATGTCCAACTCCCCATGGGCGATGATATGCATCGGGTCATGCATGTATCTCCTCAGCTGAGATACGTGGAAGACGTTGTGCACCCGGTGCAACTAAGGAGGTAGAGCTAGGCGATAAGCCAACTCGCCTATCCTGCTGAGGACCTAGAATGGTCTGATGAAGCACGGACTACCTTGGACAAATATCTGTAATCCACGTTGAGGTGAGACCCGCAAGAAGACGTGGTCACCATCCTCGAACTCTAGTGGCCTATGACTTCTGTCAGTATAAGACTTATGCCAGCTCTGAGCTGTCCTCATCCGCTCTTGGATGACCTGGACCTTCTCTGTAGTGGCCTGGACCATCTCCGGTCCCACAAGTGCGGACTCCCCAGGGTCTGTCTTGCACATCGGTGATCTGCAAGGTCGACTGTACAATGCCTCGTATGGTGCCATCCCGATGGTGGAGTGGTAGCTGTTGTTGTACGCGAACTCCACCAAGGGTAGGTGGTCCTCCCAGATTCGACCAAAGTTGAGGAAACATGTGCGGAGCATGTACTCGAGAGTCTGAATGGTCCTCTCTGTCTGACCCTCCATCTGAGGGTGAAAGGTGGTGCTCAGACGTAGCTGCGTCCCGAACGCCTCCTGCCATCCCTTCCAAAGCTGGGAAGTAAAGCGTGCATCTCGATAGGAGACGATAGATTATCGCACACCATGAAGCAGTACGATCTCCTGAACGTAGAGGCATCCCAAGCTCTCCACTGAGACCTACTCTCTGATGGGTAAGAAGTGAGCCGACTTGGTGAGTCGGTCGACAATCACCCAAATGGAGTCATGACCTCTGGATGTGCGTGGATGTCCAGTCACGATGTCCATAGATATCCAGTCCCACTTCCACTACGGGACCTCCAAGGGCTCTACGAAGCATGCTGGTACCTGGTGCTCTGCCTTCACCTGTTGGCAGGTGAGGCATCGAGAAACGAACTCTGCTACAACCTTCTTCATACCCAGCCACCAGTGCTGTCGTCTGAGGTCCTGGTACATCTTCACCACTCCTGGATGTTCCGCTAGAGGGGAAGTGTGGAAGTCCCTAAGCACCTCCTCCTGTAAAGCGGCTGGTACCATGGTACTTCCTCTGAAAAGGATGAAGTGCTCTCCTCCAACAGAGAATCCATCAGGTGCCTGTCCTGAGGATATTTGGGCACGCCGCGTCACACAGTCATCATCACCACGTTGTGCCTCTCTGACCCACTGTAGAAGTGGAGGAGTGATTGTGAGTGACAGTAGAAAGGCTGCTCCATCACTATCCATGAAGGATATCTGCAAAGCAGCTAGCTGCTCTGTCGCCTCCCCAAATAGCTGAATTCTCGTCCTCCGGCTGAGAGTATCGGCTACTATGTTCCCATTTCCAGGAGTATAGACTATCTCAAAGTCATAGTCCTGGAAGAACTCGAGCCATCTCCACTGTCTCAAGTTTAGGTCCTTCTGCGAGAAGATGTACCTGAGACACTGGTGGTCAGAATAGACTGTAAAGCACTCGCCCATCAGATAGTGTTTCCACATCTTTAGAGTGAAGACCACTACTGCTAACTCCAGGTCATGGGTAGGGTAGTTCTGCTCATGCTGCCTCAATTTACGTGATTCATAGGCGATCACTGCCCGCTCCTGCATCTGGAAACATCCGAGCCTGGTCCCTGATGCATCGCAGTAGACTACGTACCCTACTCTCTCCTCCAGCAGCCTCAAGATAGGTGCGCTGGTCAATCTCTATTTCAGCTCTTGGAAGCTCTGCTGACATCTGGCTGACCACACGAAGGGTTTACCCTTCTTCGTCAAAGATGAAAGTGGTGCCACAAATCTGGAAAATTTTGGCACAAATCTCCAGTAGTACCCAGCTAATCCCAAGAAACTCCGCACCTCTGTCACACTTCTGGGTGGCTCCCAAGCTAGCACTGCCTCAATCTTCGCAGGGTCCACCGAAACTCCCACCTCAGAGATGACGGGTCCCAAGAAGTGGAAATCATGTATCTAGAACTAACACTACGAGAGATTACCATAAATCTAGTGCTCTCGGAGTGTGTCCAGTATAACCCGCAAGTGGTAGGCGTGCTCCTCCTCAGTCGTCGAGTAAATAAATATGTCGTCGATAAAGACTACGACAAATCGATCAAGGTAAGGATGGAAGATCCTGTTCATGAGGCCCATGAACACTTCTGAAGCATTGGTTACATCGAATGGCATAACCAAGAACTCATAGTGGCCATACCGACATCTGAAGGTCATCTTCTGCACCTCCTCATCCCAAACTCTGAGCTGATGATAGCCTGACCTGAGGTCTATCTTCGAGAACCACCGTGATCCCTTGAGCTGATGAAAGAGGTCATCAATCCTTGGTAGCGGGTACTTGTTCCTCACGGTCACCTGCTTCAGGAAACTGTAATCGACACATAGTTGAAAACTCCCGTCTGCCTTCTTGGCGAACAAAATTGGGGAAGACCAGGTTGAAACACTAGGTCGGATGAATCCCTTATCCTACAAGTCCTCGAGATGTACCTGTAGCTCTCGAAGCTCGGCGGGAGCCATCCGATATGCCGGGGTGGATATCGGGGATGTCCTAGAGTACAAGTAAATATAAAATTCTACCTCTCTGTGAGGAGGTAGTCCTGGAACCTCGTCAGGAAATACGTCCGCATAATGATCCACCACTGCAGGTAAACTTGGACTCTGCACGTCAACTGCTCCTAGGATAAGGTTAGCCAACTGATGAGTGATGGGTTGCCCTCTCCTCTACATGAGTCCATCCTACGATTCAAAGGCTCCCTTCTCGCCGGAGAAGGTGACCATGCTCCCCTCAGTGCGAACACATCGCACCTTGCGCCTAATGCAGTCGATCTGAGCATGGAAAGTAGTTAAACAATCCATTCCCAAGATGACGTTGTAAGGCCTTGCCACCGCTACAAGAAGATCCCAACCAAAGCTATCGCCTCCTAGAGTAAGCTCACACTGCCGGCACCAGTGCGCAATCGTCGAGTCTGCTCCCGTAGGAGTCTCTAGCAGTAAGGATCGAGCCAACGGCTCCGATAGAATATCGGAGCTCCGAAAAATGCAGCGGGAATGAAAGAATGACTCGCTCTTGTGTCTATAAGAACTGCAACAAGGGTGGAGTAGACACAGATAGTACCTCGAATCATCTCGGGCACGCCGTGGTCTTAGGCCTCCACTGCCAGAAGTTGTGTCTGCCTCTTCTCGCCATCTCCCTGTGGTCGGGGTGGGCCTCGTGGTGGTGGTGGTGGTGGTAAGGCCTCACAACGTCTCCCACCACCTGCTGCTCGGCCAGCTCCTTTGCCTCGTCCGCCTGCTCCCTGCTAACCACCACGGTCGACCCTCTGCCTCTAACTGGGTGGCCCCTCAACCTTTTGCTGCTCCTCTGCCCGACATGTCGGGAAGTCACGAGCCATGTGGCCCTGCCTGCCGCATGCGTAGCACTATCTGCCTCTCGTAAGACTGGCTCTGCGCTATGTGCCCCGCACCTCTAAGCGAGTGTCCTGAGGTCATCCGCCTGAGGTTCTAGTACGTCTGGACCCATGTTTCATCCGTTGACTACCAGCTGCAGAAGACACTGCTACGTGCCGCCCTGCGGTAGGTCTCGTTGCTGGTGTAGGCTCAAAAAGAAATATCTCAATGAGAAGGGCTCGCTCCAGTACCCGTTCCTATGTTGGAATGCTGAGGGAGATCAGCGATTCCCTGATCTCATGCCTCAATCCCTGCTCGATGGTCTGAGCCCGAAAGAATTGGTCCTGTACCATGTCCATCTAATATCACGAGAGATCGGTAAATCTCGCCGTGTACTGGGCGACCGACAAGTTTCCCTGCTGCAGCTGTAGTATCTCCTGGATGCACACCACACGAAGGGTAGCTGGGACGAACTCCGAGCGGAAGAGGCTCTCAAAATCCATCCATAGGAGAGATTCCTCGTCGTGTACATGGAGCATCAAGCTCCACCATATTCCTGCTATCGCGTGTAGGAAACTCACTGCAAGGATCACCATAAGGTCTGCTGGTGTCCCTACCTAACGGAAAACTCATACAACTGCCTCCAGCCAATCCTCGGCTGCCTGAGGGTCCGTCTCCCTGCGAAACCTAGGCGGTCGCTGACGCTGAAACTCGTACAGTGCACTTAGGCGACGTGCACTATCAATGGCTAGGACTGGTAGCATCGGGGGCTCGGCGAGTAGTGGTACCACTGGTGCCTCCACAGTAATAGGGCCCTGCACCGGGCCTCGTCGCTTAGTGGGCTGTCATCACGTACAAAACTCGGAACCCTAGCTGGCTGCCGTCGTGGGGCCATCTTGAAAAGAAAAAGGTGTGCCACAGTTAATACTGTATACCTGGTGAGCTGACACAAAGTAATCACAATGAAAACTTGAAACACACATGCAATCAATGTTTTCGTGCACTAAGTCAGAAATTAGATGTCAGGGTCCTGGTGTACGGATACGTCGGCCGCCGCACCAACACTGGACTCTCTGGACTGATAACCACACTCAATACTCTTAACACTATTTCTTCACATAGAAAAATATCAGAGTCCCGAGTTCTGCAGTTGAATCGAACTCCTCTAATACCAATTTGTCACGACCTGTCCTCGGGGCGCGTGTCGTGACTACCCCAAGCCCGCCTTCCATAGGCCAGGGGCTGGCGACAAGCACCAAGGTGTAATTCCCTATAAAAAGGGAAGTCATTTCCTTTTTAAAGTAAACAAACACCACCGAGAAAACCATCAGAAGTAAACACTAAGTAAAACTGGGTACAATAGTAAGTGCGGAAAATTAAGTGGGCAGGAATACAAACCGAAACTGAAAGTAAAGTACAACTGGAAAGAAAGTACAACAACTGAAAAGTAAAGACGCAACGTCGAGTCATCCACTAGAAGTCCCACCTGAAGGGTGGGTACATATAGCCTCATCAGCTCCAGGGGTCCAGCCATCTGCTCTGTGTACGTCCCTCCCAGTGGTCCACCTCCAGGTATCGACTTGCTCCACTAGCCTCCACCACGATCAGCGTTGTCCATCGTCTGCATCCAACACAATGTAGTGTGGGCATAGCCCATGTAGGGGTGAGTATAAGCTACTTATTAGGGACCCCAAGACCCCCGATGGTCTCCCAGAATCCACAAAGGATAATTCAAAAAGGATGGATAAGATCATGAAGTAACATCCAACACTACTTAGGTATATGCCCATACATATACCTAAGTCATCAATTCTAGTTAGGATCCAACATCCAAGCCCAAGTACAACCCAGTCCACACAAGAAAACATAACGTAATCCACACAGGATGTCAAGCCAATCTTATCGAAGATAAAGATTGATAGTCAAGACTCAGCTCACGTAGGAATACTTCTTCGTAAGATGATAGAGATGATCAGGTGTCGGCACTGATTCTTCTAAGTCATCGGACCCACACAGGATCGATAGGTACTAACCCCCGTAATGAACCACAAAGGATCGATAGGTACTAGCCCTTGTAATGACCCACAAAGGATCGATAGGTACTAACCCCCGGAATGACCCCCACAGGATCTGACCCACACTGGATCGGTACGCGCTGGCCCACACAGGACAGCTGAGCGCTGACCCACACAGGATCTGACCCACACAAGATCAGTAGCACTGATCCACACAGCATTTATGAGTGCTGTAGGCATTGCCGTCGAATCCACAGAGAATTTTTGTACAGTCGTCATCGTCGTCGCACTCGTATCCAGCTCTAATGTTCCCGCACACAGCAAGCTCGTTTGGGAGGGTTCACCCAACGAGCCAAGGGGATGATACATCAACTGACACTAAGTCCAGATTTGATGTATCCAAAAGTTCCGTATCATCAACAGGAACTCAACGTGACAAACGGCGCGTCATTCGGACGCCCGATCTGAGAGTTATTGCCTTTTTTCGGTCCAAGGGCCCGGTTGGTTTTTAAGTCAAAACCAACCTGACCATACTCCCACTACATCCAATCCTCAATCAGAGTAAGCCAAAAGGTCTGTCTCACTAATAGGAATCCAACAAAGTCAACGACAGGTCGATCAGACGTCCGAAACTCAAGTTATAAGTGTTTCCGCTCCGAGGGCCCGATTGGTTTCGTGTTCAAACCAACCCGACTAAACCATGAGTGTAATATAGAAAAATGAATTTCTCGATCCAATGATCACATCGCAGCTGACGGTGCATCATTCGTAGGTTCGTAGCTCAAGTTATGGGCAAAAGACAGAAAGAGGTCCGAAAATAGGGGGTTCTGGCCCGGTCCAACCCGGCCTGATACCCCCTGGGTCGGCCCGAACTGGGTCGACCCGACCCGGGTCTGGGTCCAGCCTAGTAGGGAGCGGCCCAGCTCGGTTGGCGTGGCCCGGAACAGCCGGCACGGCCCGGCCCGGCCTGGCACGCTCGGCCGGGCCGGCGTGGCCAGGCGGCTCGGCCGAAATGGCCGAGCGGAAGGGGGGGGAGCTACCCCCCTATTGTTTAACCACGGCCCCCATGTGGGGGGCCGCTCTTTCGGCCAGCCGGGGGATATGACCCCTAGCCTTCTCGGTGACTGGCTACCTGGTTGCTGCTGCCGCGGGACCTCCGCGGTCCATCCCTCCTGCTCCGGCGGCCGGAAGCCGGCCGCCACTCCCCCGCACCACCGCAGACATAGGTCGCGGCCTTGTCCAGTCAGCACGGTGTGATGGTGTCGTGCCCCTCCGCCGCGGCCCGACTCCGGCCGCGGTCTCTTCGAGGTTCTCCGATGCGGCGCGACAGCGCCACATCTTTCTTTCACTTCAACGGCGCGACACGACAGCGCCGCGCTTCTCCACCCATAATTCATTATTTCCGCACGGTGCAACGGTACCACACTTCCTTACTCGTGCCGCAACAAAATCAAGCATAAAGGGGTGAGGAGGGTCGGTCGTGTTCGTGCAGTCCGACCTCCTCCCATTATTAAGATAACATGTGGCTCAGTTAGGAAAAGATGATCGGTGATGAAAGTAATCACGAACAAAAACAAATAATCCCCTACCTCGATGAAATAGTTGAACGAAGGTTCGTCGCAGAATTGAACGTCGCGGAAGAAGGTGTCATGGAAGAAGAGGGTCATTGGCATCACGGTAAATGGCATCGCGTCGTCATTCTCCGAGGAAGGAGTCTCTCACCGTCATCCGTCATCGGTGGTCGGCGTTCTTCGTCGGCGATGGTGCGTTCTTCGCATTCTTCAAGGAGGAAGAATGTTCTTCGGAACATAGAGCTTTCCTCTCCAAAATCCTCTCGCACAACCAAACATCAACTTAATGAAATAAGACACTGTCTTATTTAATTAACACACAAGCCAACTTAAAATTTGAAATTCTAATTGAATTCAAGAATTAATTACTTTGAATAAGTTAATAAATTAATGAGTTGACTTTTCAATTAAAGGGGGCGTGGGTGCGTTACCAAATTAAAAGAGGGGGTTTGAGAAATTTGAAAAGGTGGGGCTTGTGTGGTCCCCACCCCACAAATATCCTAACTAGTTGTGTAGGATATAGTGGGTCCCACTCCAACCACTTAACTTAAGTTAAACTACTTGAAATAAAAAAATAAATTGGTTGCACCATTTTATTTTTATCCTTTACATAACCCAATTAATTTAATAACTTCACCCGAGAAAACAAAACTCTGGAAATGGTGTTCTTAAGCAATTACTGGTGCTGTGATTCCACTTTTTCCCTCAGATTTCGATTCCGAGCAACGGTTAAAATGTTAGGAAACCCGCTCTTTCGTTTACTGAATGTACCCGAGCTAAACTTCGGTAAATGATTTTGGGAACACCGGGCCTCGGGATCAGGTGCCATTAGAAACTGCGTTCTTGTAAAATCCCAAGGAAAATTAAGAAAAAATTTCCCTTGAATTTTACAGGTCGTTACAGCCATACCTGCCCCATGTTATCCCACCAATGCATGGCTAATCCATGAATCATATATGCTATAAGATTCACCCTCCTATCTGTGGGTGTTGTGAGATTCTTAAAGATTATTTGGACTTACTTGATTGAGAAATCATCTTCCTAGGTGCCTCACTCCCATGTGATTCTCGGAAAATGTTATAGATGGAACTCTCTTGTCATATCTGACATTGAATGCACCATGTGAATAGTATCTCATTCCATAGGTCTCACAACCCTTAGTAAGATATCATAAGATGAACATCCATCTGATCCTTAGGAACCACAAGAATCTTCTGTTAAACTGTGCTAGGAGCGCACTGATTTCCACTCCCCTAACGCTCAACTCAAAGACTATGAGGAGAACTTTTCTCCAAAAGACAAACACACTCTTAAGAACACTATCTTTCAACAAGTTCAACCTCAACAAGTGACAAAAAATAGAACCACTATCTCTTAGATTATCTAAACATAGCTTAAAATTGTATTAAAAAGACGTAAGAGTTCTTTCAATTCATTTAATTGATATAAAAATCATATAATATCACATTTTAACAGAAAATTATATATCACATACAATGAATATGTCCCTATAAAGAAATATTCATGTCAATATATATCCCTATATTCCTATTATGATGCTTGAATACACATCTCTCATCATACCAGTCCATGAGTATAATCTCATGAACCAATAACAACATAAAATAATAACACCACAGAACATGTAAATCACCTAGAGTGAAATAACATAAACTCAAACAAAATAACAACATAAAAAAAATCCATCCATGTTTACTCATATTTCCCCCATACATTACTTAGCTAATCCCATGTAGAAGCTCATTACCAAGTCTTGACACATCCTATTTGTAATTCCCCAACCCTAGAAGCCCATGGATGTTGCATTATTTAATTATATTAGCATGATTAAAAAAATAAAATCTATAAGGGCCGTTTAATTTAGAATTTTTGGAAGACTAGGTTACATACATCATACCCAAGGTACATTAGGAACGATAGAAAATAAAACATGCTATATAATAAACTAAAACTAACTACCTCCTTGAAATATTATTCAAGTTTCCCTTTTTAATAACTTGGGGAAAGGAAAAATAATAAGGGTGAGCTCAAATAATCAGTATGGGTTACACATAGTGGAATAATGGATCAATAATAATTGAATTATAATCAAATAGACCTAACTAATAAGGCATGTGGAATAAATTAATGCACATTCCATCAATAATAAAAGAGTAAAAAAGAATCCATAGATTTTTTCATAATGAAAACCTAATGGAATGTAAAAACAAAATAACTATTAAAGAGATTATTTATTATTTGGACATTAAGTATTTTTCACATAAAAAATTATACAATTGAAACTGTTTATGTCTGTGGGTATAAACGCAACTGGATTTCTAGAAATAAACTCGATGGGTTTGGCACCGACTAGTTTTTCTCATGAGACATGTCGATGCATCGATGGGCCATAGTGGGCCCCAACCATCACTTCCTATCCAAATAATTATTTATAAAAAGATTTAATAAAAAAAATATTCCTTTTATATATTTTTATTGAGTAGAAGATACAAATTTGTCAATATTTTCATAGTTAATGTAGCATTCAAAATAAACATTGTATGTGAAATAGTATAGAGCTTCAAGAAAAAAATCATATCCATGATTCAAGAAAATTGATCATTAACAAAATTATATTATCAAATGAAAAATTATCTCAAAGGGTAAATAGATACACCAAATAAAAAATATTAGTTCCTCAATACCGAGTATACCTTAATGAAATGGAAATTTAGACAAAGTCCCTTACAATATTGTAATCAATCAAATCGTATGAACAAAAATTAATAATCAGAAAATGAATAACATAATACCATGAACATAATGAGATAATTATATTATATATCAAATGTAAGTACACATACAACACATACACGAAATAAGTGGTGAACAATGGAAATCTCATGGAATTAAAAGGGAGATGAAAAAACTATAACCTTATGCCCGAATGTGTTCTTTGATTTTTCCTAATGACCTGAATATTCAAATTTATCTTCATTAATTAAGACATAATGAACATAATCTTCATTTAATTTATGTATTTTATCTTTTTTAGGTTCATTCATGGGATGTTTGATGATTTTAAGTTGTTTAATGTTTTTGGTTGAGAAACATTTTCTTCCTTGGTTTTCATGATCAGTTTACTTGTATCCAACAATAAACGTTCGTTGTAAATGTTGTTAAACAACTGTAAATTGATAATATATATTATTATTGAAATTAAAGAGATATAAATTATCTTATAATTATTTTTCTTATATATCATTAGGATGACTCATTAGATAAAATTTAATGATAAATGCTTGGATTAACTTGGTGGTTTTGTGCACAATGAACATGTTTTGTATTATAATTTTATATTATGATTGTGTAATGATTCCATGAAAATAAAAGAGTTAAAATAAATATATTATAATCTAGATCATCAATTTAAATGTTCGGATGAACAGTTTTTAAGATAATAATGAAAATTGAAAACCTGTCTTGCTTGAACGTGATAAATTCACACATCTCAGACGGTGTTTTCAATTAGAGTATAAAAGGAGGGAAAAGAATAGATGATGTTGGAATATTCCATTATCATAAAAACATTATAGTTCTTTTAAGGTACTGGATTTTTCATAAAATTTTTATGATAATAGGTGATAATAGAAAAGATAACTATGGAACTTGAAAACAAAACATACGAATTGAAAAGAGGAATTTACCTCCTGAATCTATCTTGCTTTGAGAGCCTTCATAAGTTAAGGGATTTGGTATTTTGTGGAGACCAAGGGCTGATGGACATGGGGTATGTTCTTAGGGAGATATTTGAATTGAATTTAGGAATGTCTTGAAGCTTGATAGGTGTGAAAAAATGAGGTTGTGAGGGGTGGTATTTATAGTGTGGGGGGGTTCTTAATATTTTAATCATTAGTTTACTTTGATTTCCTAATAAAAGAAATAGTGACGATTCCATGACCAAAAATTGTAATAAGTTCAGGTGAGTTCTAACTGATGGTTTATTAAATCAGCCATGATGCATGGAATAGTGTATTTATCTCATATTGTATTAATACCGTAAATACCGTATTTTACAATTCCCAAAAATTCAATTTTTTCAGAAAAATCCAAAAAATTCATCCTAAAAATTTCTCATTGTGTAGAATAATAAAATGAATCCATTTTTCAAAAATAAATTTCTAAATATGAAATTTTTAATTTTTAATTAAAATCATCATTTAATCGAAAAATTCCAACACTTAAAATATTCAACTTCATTTTTAACTATACTAAATATTATTTATTATTCCATTGGTAAGGTTACAATTAATGAGGGTCATATTAATATTCATAAGGGTAATTTACTATTAATATGGGTTAGTTACTATTCATAAGGGTATGTTACTATTAAATGGAAAGTATGTTGATTCAATCAGACTCCAAATATCACCCCGATTGCAGCCGTGTATGATTGTTTTTCGAAATTCAAAACACAGAAGTGGAAAATTAATGTTTAATGGTTATATTATTAGTATAACCTATAAATAACATATTTTTATTTCACAAATAATTAGTACTTCATGAAATATAGTTTATCTAATGAGATGAAAGTATTTAAGAGAAGCATACTATAAAATGTTTTGGGTGATATATTCGTCCCACCATTGGAAACTTCATCCTAAATATTTTTCATGTATATTTATCCGTAAAAATATGTGGGTGGTTATTCGACATAACATCCTCAGATTCTCAAAATTATTCCACTATTTAATGGTATCTCCAAAGAACCTTTATCAGATGAGTCATCTAATTTCTAAATACATGCTCTCTAGTATCAAAAATCCTGATAGGCTCATCATAGTATGAAAAATAATGTTCCATCTATATTTCATCATAGGTTGGTACATTCATTGCGTAAGGAATGTTTTTCATTAATAATGACATAAGGAATAGATTATGATTTTTTGAGAGACATGGTGGCATTGTTAAATGGTAAGATACTACTCCGATTCTTTCCATAATTATAAATTATCTGATGTACCTAGGGCTCAGTTTCCCATTGTCACCGATCATTAAGAAAATTTTATACGGAGATACTTTTAGAAAGACATGGTATCCCACTTGAAATTCAAAATCCCTTCTCTGATTGTCTGAATAACTCTTCTACCTTCTTGGGGCTTCTTTAATATTGGACTGAATTGACTTTACCTTTCAGTTGTCTCATTGATAAGTTCTAATCCTATATGTTTCCTATCACCAAATTCATCCCTACAAGTTGGAATTCGACACCTCATTCCATATAATGATTTTTATGGAGCCATTTGAATACTATAATGGAAACTATTATTGTAGGAAAATTCCACCAAAGGAAGGTATTTATACCACATAACATTAATGTCAAGAAATCAATATCTCAACATGTATTTTAGTTTTTTAAAGGTCCTTTCACATTTTCCATTGGTTTGGAGGAGATAAGAAGTACTCATATGATGCTCAGTATCCAAATACTTCTGGAGACTTTTCCAAAATACTGATGTAAATTGGGGATCTTGATCAGACATAATTGATAGTGGATCACCACGAAGTCTTACAACATTATTAACATAAAGCCTTTTGATGTGATCATGTTGTCATCTTCACTTATAGAATGGAAATTTGATGATTTTGTAAAACAATCAGTAATTATCCATATTAAAACATTCCTTCTAGGTGTCCCCAATAGTCATATAAAAATGTACATCCTAATGTCAACCCACTTCCATAGAGGAATTCATATAGGTAGCATGACCCCTCTAGGAAGTTTTCTATCAGCCTTAACTTTTTAGAAAAATATACCTTGACACATATTCATCAATTTCTCGAAACATTTTATCCCACAAAAAATGTTCCTTCGAATATCTATACATCTTGGTGGTACCATTGTGTATGGAGAAATTTGATCCATGATCCTCATCTAATAGTTACCTTTGTATCATAGGTTTTGATTGAACACATAACCTCCTTCCAAATTTCAAAACTTCATCCTCATTCATGAAGTCTTCCAATCATCCATCCTTAACCACGTCAATTTTCTTTGGTAGATTATCATAATAAGATTGAGATATTTTATTAATCTCTAGTAAATATTATTTATCAATTATTTGAAAAAGGAAATATGTTTCCACTTCCATAACAATTCCCATATCTATCTTTAGGAGATCCATGATTATGCGAACTCTATCAATCCTCATTTGGGTCAGAATTCCATGATCATTCATTCTTAATGCATCATCCACCCTATTTTCCTTTCTTGGGTGGTAGGGTGTTGAACTATCATAATCTTTTTGTAACGTGAGCCATCTCTTTCTCCTCGTGTTATGTTCTTTCAATGTAAAATTATATTTCAAACTCATATGATCTATATATATCTCACATCACTCACTGTAGAGATAATTTCTCCATATTTTCTGAGAAGAGATTACGGTTTCTAACTCAAAATCACGAGTTGGATATTTTTTCATGTTTCTTAAACTACCATGATGCATAAGCCATAACATTATCATCTTTCATAAGGATTAAACCAATTCCATTCACTAATGCATCCTCGTATATCATAAATCCATCAATTATAGTTGGAATAGTCAAAATTGAGGCATTGAAAAATATTCATTTAAAATATTCAATTAATTTTGTAAATTCATTCATCCTCACAATCTTAACCCCTTTACGTGTGATCTTGGTTATTAAGTTATCCAATCGGGTGAAATTCTAAACAAAACAGTGATAGTAACCTATATGTCAATAATTATATATACATTGGATATGTTTATTGGTGTGGGAAACTCTTGGATTCCCTTTTTTTCAAAGAATAAACTACGATTCCATCCATAGAGACAATATTGATAATAAAAGAAACAGATTAAAGTCAAAATTCAACCTTGATAAACTTCCCATAAAATTCATTTATTCTAAGAGTTTTCAGAATGATCCACACTTAATTATCATAGTCTTTGTTTCAGTTTGACTTTAACAAGATATCATCAATAAATACCGTAACAATGTCATAAATATATTTATTAAAAACAATATTCATTAAATCCATGAAAACCGAGGGTGAATTAGTTAGACCGAGAGGCATTAATATAAACTCGTAATGCCAATACCTAGTTCAAAATACTGTCTTTGGAATTCCTTCCCTCTTCTCATGAAGTATATGATATCCATATTGAAGGTCCATCTTCAAAAAATATTGGGCACCATGACATTTTTCAAATAAATCATCATTATTATGATGATCATTCATGAGATTCATCGTATTAGCATTGACCACCCTATATTCAATGCAAAGCCACATAGAACCATATTTCTTCTTGACAAAGAGAACAAGGGATCTCCTTGGAGAAACACTTGGGCAGATAAATCCATTATCAGTCAATTCTTATAGTTTTTCCTTGAGTTATTCTCATTCCACAGTGGCCATTATATAATGAGTCATTGATATAGCTATTTCACCAAGAATTAAATAAATAGATAACTCAACTTCCCACTATGGAGGATGTTCATGTTAATCCTCTAGAATACATCAACATATTATTTCACAATAGTTACATCATATATTTGAACATTCATTTCCTCTCCCATATTTATTACATTCCATTCATCCCCAATAATTGAATTCAATGGAAATATTGGGGGTGGATCTAGATAAGAAGCAGCTGGTGAGGATTCTTTTCTAATGATAAGGGATTCAACACTATTCTTAAATATCATAACTTCCCTATTCTTACGATAGATATTAACACCATAACATTAAATCCAATAGATAACAAGGATTATATCACTTTAAATCATGATTATGATGATAAGGATAGAAACTAAAGAATGTATGGGTGTAATTAGGGGGACTGATGGACATATTATTGTTGTAATGATACATCCCCTATGAGTTTTGACTGAGAACTCCTTTATTAAATCAAATAGGACATGTCTCATTTTCATGGAATATTGGGAATATATAATGAATTTGATTATATAGAATTAAATAAAGCTTTGGGTATGTTCGAGAAAACAATTAATTTACCTGCCACCACATCATTATGAACTTGAACCACCATGGTTGTAATCTCATAATCATGCCATTTCTCTTTGGGCCTTTTCTGAGTCATGTTTCCTTGGATCTTAGGACAATCATTTTCATAGTGTCTCAACTCTATAAAAATATATCATTTAATTACATTGAATTGTTTCATACACTTCCATTCATTTGATTGATGACCCTTTTCTCCACACATATAGTAGACTCCCAATCCTTTCGTCAATTTTCCAAGATGATTCCTTCCACAATTATTGCATAATGGGAATTGCTTCATTCCCTTATTCTTCTTTGGTGTTTCACTATTTCCATGGTTATCATAGACCACAACTTATCTTGGTTTACCTTCAATAAATATAATCTAGAGTATTCCTTCCCTATTTTTATGGCACTTAATTTAATTCCATCTAGTGATGAAATTTTTTGAGAATCTAGATCCTTTCAAAGAAATGTCTTAATACCTTCCATGAAATGATCATTCATTTTTTTTGAGTCATGTATATAATCTATATCATACCTAGATAATCTTGTGAAGGTAGCCTCATACTACATTACTCATTCTTCTTCACTTTGATTTAAGCTATGTAATTTCTTCTTTATTTCAATTTGTTGTTCAGAAGGGAAATATTTTTCAAATAATAATTCCTTAAAAGTTATCCATTTTATATATTCTATTTATTCTCCCTCTATAGTATTCTTGATCAAGGACAACCATTGATTAGAATCTCCATTAAAGAAATATACTTTCAGTACTTCCTTTTAACATTCATTTCATCTTATTTCAAGAAGTATCCTTTCAAGGGAATTGATCCACGTGTCAGCTAATACCAAATTAGAACACCCACTAAAAGATGGGGGACTCTGTCCTGTGAAACTATACAACATTGGTGTAGCATAGTTATTCATCACAGCCTGATTATGTTTTCCAAATATGGTCATGATTTGGCCTGCTCCAACACTAACTGTGTTTACTTTCTCAGTAGGGAAATCCATAAATTGAACATGGGTATTGATTCCATTTCTTCCATTAGGAACCATAAATAATCAATTTAATACACTAAATTAGGTCATTTTCCAAAATTCCAATATAAAAAACACTTATCATAATCTAAAAATTAGGCACAACTAATCTCAAAATCCTAAAAAATTGTTTTGATTTACTTTTAAATTATTTATAATGGTTTTTTAAAAATATGTGAATTATCATAAGAATTTCCCCTAAGAGTGTTGAACCAGGTGTTGAGTGAGGCCCGCTTTCATGTTCCATTATACCCTGGGTAAGGATCGAATCTCCATGTCAGAGTTGTTAATCAAAGGTACATATGTTCCGAAATCATGTCCACTTGGTGTATCCAAAGAGGGATATATTTTATATGAATTCCCACATAGTCTCTACCTTACCAATATTCTAGGATGATAATATAAATTATAATCAATTTCTATCTCTAGTTATGTTCTCAAATCTTGTATTCCTAAATCTTATTTCCATGGTTGCAGCTAAACTTCATCTAATATCAAATGTAACACCCCAACCACGGAAGCCATGAGCATGTCCATTGTTTTATTATACTGGCCTGATTACAAGAAATCAAATCCAGAGTGAACAATTTGTTATTCAGTTTTCGAATACCATATTACATACATGATACCCATGGTACATTGGGAAGGATTGAAAATAAATCAAGATACATAATAGTTTGGAATAAACTGCATCCTTGAATGCTTATTCAGTGTTCTATTTTTCATAACCATGGGAAAGGAATCATAATAAGGGTGAGCTCAAATTCTTAGTAAGGGTTAAGAATTGGGGAATCATGGATCATTAATATTTAAATTATAATCAATTTTACATAAATAATATTTCATGGTAAATATATTAAAGAACATTCCCTCAATACACTGAGAATAAAAATGCATCCCTAAATTTTGACATAGTAAAAACCTCATGGAACATGAAAATTCAATATTGAGTAAATTGAATAATTATTATTTGGATTTTATGTATCTCGAACACTATCAATTATACCATCAATACTGTTTATTTCTCTGGGTAAAAACCCATCTGATTTTCTGAAAACAAACTCAAAGTGGTTTTCGCCAACTAAGATGCCTCATGAAAACTATCGATGCATAAAGAGGATATAGAAGGCCCCACCCATCCCTTACAGTCCAAATAATTATTTATACTATGATTTCATATAATAATATATTCCTTTTCAATGTACTTATTGAGTAGTGAATACATTTTCATTAATATTTTTATAGTTAATGTATCATTAAAAATAAACATCTTATGTGAAATGGTATTCAACTTAAGGAAATAATAATATACAAGATACAAGAAAATGTATATTTAGAAGTTTTATTATAAAAATGAAAATGATATCAAAGTGGTAGTAGACACACCACATATGATTGATTAGTTTCTCAATACCGATTAAGTCTCAACGAAATGGAAATTGAGACAAAGTCCCTTACCACATTGTAATCAATCAAATCGTATGACAAAAAATTAATAATCACCATATGAATCACATAATAAATTGAATATAAATATAATAAAGATATTATATATGAAATTTTATTACACATACACCACATAGAATAAATAAGTTTCGAACAATGGAAATCTCATGGAATTAAAAGTGAGAGGAGAAAATCCTTACCTTATGCCCGAATGGGTTCAAAAATTGATTAGAATGACCTGAATAGTCAAATTTAGCTTCATTAATTAATAATTATATAATCTCCTCTACATTTACATGATTTATTTTAACCATATTATGTTCATTCGTGGCCTTTTTTATTTGTTTAAGAGGTTCAATTTTATTGTTTTGGAAGCATTTTCTACAATGGTTTTCATGATTGATTTACTTGTATCCATTAATAGAAATTCATATAAAATTTGGTTAAACATCCAGAATTTTTAATATATATAATCAGTGAAATAAATTAAATATCATTGAAATTATAATGATTTTTGTTATATACCATTTGGATGCCTCATTAGATAAATGTTAATGATAAACGGTTCGATTAACTTGGCAGTTTTGTGCACAATGATCTTTCATGTATTATTATATATATTATGAGTGTGTACGGATTCAATAACATTAAATAAGATAAAATAAATATATTATGATCTGTTTAAACCATTAAAATGGTTTCATGATGATTATTGAAGATAGTAATGAAAATTGAAAACTCATCTTCTTTGAATGTGATAAATTAACACATCTCATATGGTGCTTTCATTTATAGTATAAAAGGAGGGAAAAGAAGAGATAATGATGAAATATTACATTATAATAACAAAATTTAAGTACATATAAGCTACATTATTTTTCATAAGATTTGAATGATAAGTGGTGAGAATAGAAAAGATAACAATGGAACATGAAAAATAAAAGAAACGAATTGAAAAGAGGAAAGTACCTCTTGAATCTATCATCTTTTGAGATCCCCTTTATTTGAGTGGATTTTGTAATTTGAGGAGACCATGGGCTGATGGAAACAGTGGAAGCCTTGGGAGATATTTTATTAGAATTTAGGCAAGACTTGAAACTTGAGAGGTGTGAAGAAAGGAGGGTGTGAGGGGAGGTATTTATAGTAGAGGGGAGGTGGGTTTTCTTCATATTTTAATAATTAGATTATTATATTTCCCTAAGACAAGAAATAGGGATGATTCCATGACTAACAACATTAAAAAGTTCAAGTGATTTTGATGTAATGGTTTCTTACATCACCCATGTTGCAATAAATAGTGTATTTATCTGGTAATGTATTTATACCGTAATTACCATATTTTACTATTTACCAAAAATTAAATTATTTTATAAAATTCAAATAATTCACCCTATCTATTATTTGATGTGTAGAATAAAAAAATGGACTCCATTTTTCAATAATAAATTTCTAAATATTGGAAATTTTTTTAATTTAAGTCAACATTTAATTAAAAAATACCAACACTTGAAAATATTCATCTTTATTTTAAGGTTCCTAAATTTTATTTAAACATTCATGGGTAAGGTTACCATTTTAAGGTTCATATTACTATTCATAAGGGTGTGTTACTATTTATAACGGTATGTTACTAGTCATACGGCTAAGCTACTTTTCAATACAAATTATGTTGATTCTATCAGACCCAAAATATCATCCTGATCGTATCTGTGTATGTATGTTTTTCAAAACTCAAAACACAGAAGTAGATATTTTATGTTTAAGATAGTTTATGACTATATCTGATAAATAACAAAGTTTTGTTTCATAGAGACTCAGTGCTTCTAAAATATAAGTTGTCGAATGAATTGAATGTATTTAAGAGAAACATATCATAAAATATATGGGGTGTTATATTCTTCCAACCATTAGAAATTTCTTCCTAAAAAGTTTTCATGTATATTTCTCCCTAAAAAGATGTGGGTGGTTCTTCTTCATAAAATCCTCAATTTCCAAAGTTGCTTCCTCCAGTTTATAGTTTCTTAAAAAAACCATTACCTGACGAGTCATCTTATTTCTCAATACATGATCTCTAGTGTTAATAATCTCAATAGGATCTTCAAAATATGACGGATTATGATCTAGCTCTACTTATTCCTAGGTGAGTACATCCATTGGCTGTGGAATGTATTTAATTAATAATTACATGTGGAAGATGTTATGAAATTTTGAGAGAGTTGGCAGCACTGCTAAATGGTAAGTTAAAACTCTGATTCTTTCTATAATTTCAAATGGTCTAATGTCCCTAGGGCTCAGTTTCCTATTCTTGTCAAACATTATGTAACCCTTCCATGGATATAATTTCAAAAAGACATGGTCCCCCACTTTAAATTCAAAATCCCTTCTCCAGTTTTCCGCATAACTCTTATTCCTACATTAGGTTGCATTAATATGGGCCTGAATTGACTTCACTTTTTTAGTTGTCTCTTCTATTTGTTCTAGGACTATAAGTTTACTCTCTCCAACTTCATCCCAACAAGTTGGAGTTCGACACCTCCTTCCATATAATGCTTCATATGGAGCCAATTGAATACTAAAATGGATACAATTATTGTATGAAAATTCCACGAAAGGCATGTATTGATCCCACATAACATGAAAGTTAAGAGATCATGATCTCAACATGTGTTCTAATGTATGAATAGACCTTTCAGTCTATAAATCGGTTTGGGGGTGATAAGTAGTACTCATATGAAGCTCAGTTTCCAAAGCCTTATAGAGACATTTCCTGAATATTAATGTAAATCAGGGATCATGATCAGACATAATAGATAGAGGTGCATCATGAATACATACAACATCATTAATATAAAGCCTTTCTCAGTGCTTTAGTGGTAAATCCTCTCTTATAGCAAGGAAATGTGATCATTTTGTAAGACGACCAACAATTACCCATATTGAATCATCACTTCCAGGTTTACTTACTAGTATTATGAAAAATTAAATCGTAATGTCATCCCACATCCACATAGTAATAGGTCAAGATTTCATGACCCCTCCTGGATGTTTTCTCTCAACCGCCACTTGTTATCAAACTAGACACATTGATATATAGTATGCTATTTTTGTATTCATTTTATCCCACAAAAAGTGTTCCTTCAAATCTCTGTACATCTTGGTGTTACCAGGGTGTATAGAAGAATTTTATCTATGTGCATCATATAATAGTTCCCTTTTTATCTTAGGTACTGATGGAACGTATAACTACCTTCCAAATGTTATAACTCTTTCAACATACATGATGTCTATCAATTTTCCATCTTTAATAGCTTTAATTTACATTTTTATATTCTCATCCTTAGATAGAGAGATTTTAATATTCTCTAGTAAATATGGTTTAGAAATCATTTTAAAAATGAAATATGTTTCCCCTTCCTTAACAATTCCCATATCCATCATTAGCACTTCCACGAAATAGGATCTCTCTCAATCCTCATTTGGTTCAGAAGTCCATGATTATTTCTACATAACACATCTTCCACTTTATTTGCCTTTCATGGGAGGTAGTGTATTAAAAAATCACAATACTTTAGTAACTCAAGACATCTCCTTTTCCTCATGTTGAGTTATTTCTATGTAAAAATTTATTTCTAACTCTTATGATCCTTATATATCTCACATCATTCACCATAGAGATAATTTCTCTCTATTTTTAGAGAAAATATTATGGATGCTAAATCAAGATCCTATGTTTGATAAAAAACTTCATATTTCTTCAACAGCCTTGATGCATAAGTAATTACATTATCATTTTGTATAAGGATGCAACCTTGTCCATTCTTTGATTCATCAATGAATATAAAAAATCCATCATTTCCAGGTGGAAGAGTCTGTATTAGATAAATGTCTAATCTTATTTTCAATTCTTGAAATCATTTTTTACATTCATTCATTCATACAACCTTAACCCATTTACGTGAGATATTGGTTAGTGGGAAAGCCAATCGGGTGAAATTCTAAACGAAACACCGATTGTAAACTACTAAAACAAAAAACTACATACCTTGGTTGTGTTAATTGTTATGGGATATTATTGGATTTCCTTTATCATTACAGGATCAACTAATATTCCATCCTCAGAGACAATATGGAAAGGAAAAGAAAAATATTGATTCCAGAATTCACACTTGATAAACTTACCATATAATTCATTTCTTCTAAGAGTTTTCAGAATGTCCTCCAAGTGATTATCATGGTATTCATAGGTTTTGGAGTATACATTGATATCATTGATAAATACCAAAAAAATTCATCATGATATTCCTTAAAACCCTATTCATTATATCCATGAAAATAAATAGTGAATTAGTCAATTGAAATGGAATTACAGTAAACTCGTAATTCCCATACATAGTAGAAATATTGTCTTCGGAATATCTTCCATCCTAAAACGATGCTGCTGATGTCTAGATCGATGTTCAATCATCAAAAAATATTCAACAAGATGATGTTGATCAAATAAATCATCAATATAAGGATATTATACTTTTTCATTATCTTAATAACATTGATCACTCTATAGTCAATGCACAGCCTCATAGATTCATCATTCTTCTTAACAAATATAATAGTGAGTCTTCATGTATAAACACTGGGGAGGATAAATCATCGATCACTCAATTCCTCTAGTTTTTTCATGATTTATAATAATTCCCCAATGGTTATTAAATAGAAAGTCTTTTATATAGGTCTTACAGTAGGAATTAAAGCAACAGATAACTCAACTTCCTGCTCTAGAGGATGTCCAGGTAAATCCTCTGGAAACAAATCACCATGTTCTTGTACAATAGCTAAATCTTATATTTCAACAATAAATTCCACACACATAGTTATTTCATTATCATATTCCTCAATGTCGAGCCTATATAATAATCCATACAATATAAAAAATAATACTATTAAAATATGAATTATGTCATTTTCCCCTGTTATTTTCTTTATGTCCGAAAAAATAAATTACAATGGATACCCAAATAGATGTGGTTAGTGAGCATTAATATGACCATCATACTTCCATGGGCTCTCATGGAGATTCTCAATCATCCACCATACATGCACTAATGGATTCATTCATCCATGTATGTTCCTCTACTATCAATCCGCATTCTATACCTGGTATTCATAATGGGTAGCTCCTTCCAGAACATCTAGATTACCCATGTCGATAATTTGTTTTCGTTTCATTAATGTATCTCCTCAGCGGTGACATGGGGAAGATGTCATATAGAAGGTCTATCAATGGAGGTAGAGAAAAGTGGTACAGTAACTCACCACCACTTCACAATATTAGGAATGGGAAAATTAACATCAGAGATAACATACCACACTAAAAAATCTATATAATCCAAATCAAGGAAAAACCCATGTGAATAATGTTTCTCATCCCTTAAAATAAAATGTCTTTCGTAACTTGTTAGTATAATAATTCTAGTGGCCCTTTGTAGTCTTCATCTTATCTTCAAGGATCTTTACCTTCTTGGTAGTTTCTCGCACCATATTTAGTCCCATTTGTGTCGACCCTCATAGTCCAGTTTGGCAATGTGGTCACCTTTATGAATACCCATACAAATCCACAAATGGGTTCATTCTAATTAAATAATGGTAACTATTTTTGTATGAAAAATCCACTAGAGGTTGGTGATCCTCAAAATATTTACTAGAGTCCATAATGTAACATCAAAATATGTCCTCCATAACCAAAAGGGTCTGCTCAGTCTAGACATATATGTGGGGGATAAATACATTTCTTATGTGTTACTCACTCCCAAATGCCTGATGTATTCACTTAAACAACTAGTATGTGAGGAGAGCATCACAGTTAGAAATGATCATCAGTGGAACTCCATTGTGTCGAACCATATCATGCAGGTTTATGAATCACTTTCTCTCTATTATCAATTTCTCATGTATTTCTATGAAATGTGTGGAAAAAGTGTGTTGGTATACGATCAACTTGATGGAATCATATACCTTGAATGGATGTAGCATTCCATTCATGGATTACATGGAAATCACATCCCACATCATTTATTGAACATCAAGGGGTTATTCTAAACTAGCTGTAACCTGATGATCAGCCTTTACTTGTTAACAAGTAAAGAATCAAGAGACAACATCTACAACTGATTTATTTATTTATAGAAACCAAATACAATGTAATAGGTCCTGGTACAGGTTTTCTACACATATATATATACCTTAAAATGTGATTTAGGTAACTCTCCTCAAAGCTCCTCCCGCAACATCCATGGTAACATTTCTTCATCCTAAAAAAATAATGACATTCTAACAACCTTTAGAAAATTCATCTGAAGTATGTCATGTGGATATCTAAGTACATAGTGTATCACACTCAGCATTCTCGAGTTCTGCCTACCTGACTTGACGAAATAGATCAGGAGTGACATGCATCAAATATTGGAATGTTCCTCCATATAAATCCATAATGGATATATATAACAAATAAAACTTCTCTAATTCCACATTATGTAACTATAGATAAAACCCCTTTTTGAGAGCATCAGGTTAACCATCCTCGAATTATAGAAAATATTTATTTCCTAATCCTAGAGAATCTATAGCCATCACATCTATCTCATGTTAATATAAATCTACGAGAATATTTGCATGAGACTCTTATAATCTGAATAGATAATAAACCTATCTCCCATTAGGTAGTACAACCACATCATTAGTGGAATGAATACCACTTCTAACATAAGACCAACGGTCACATTGCTCAACTCATATGTTCTCAAATTACATGATCTATAACTAATCACTGCATGACTTTTCATCCGAACCAAACCATGCTCGATTCCTAATGCATCATGGAACACTACATACAGGAAAACCTAATATGGAAATCCTAAGATAGTATGGATAATCATACTCTATCTTGTCTATAGGAAATCATCCTGGAACCTCTTTTTCCATACATTATTTTTCCCTTTTCGGGTCAAGTATTTCATCGGTTATTACATAATGGACAAATCAGTTATAAATATTCATAAATTTCATTCCAACCCAACAAATCTATAAAAATCAATAACATTCTCGGGAGGCTCCCAAGATCAAATTCCCTTTACCTTGTCCAGCTCAACTGCTAATATATCTTTAGAAATAATGAATCCAATAATGTGTACCATCAGAATCTAGAACTAGAACATCGAGAGTGTACCATAAAGAGGGTTATCTTAAAGAATTCCTAGATTTATACTCATGTTTCTAGTGAGATTCTTTTCATAAACAGTGTACACTATGATATTGTTAATGAATTCTACCATGAACTAAACTGTAAGTGGATTAATGACATGGTCCATTAGTCCCGTGAACCTAGTTGGGGAATTCATAACACCAAATGGAATCACCATGTATTCATAGTGAACCTAGAGGCATCCAAATTTCATCTTGGTTATATCTTCATGCATAAATATCAGTTGAAAATATCTTGACATGATTCCAGCCTCCAAATGAATATAATGTAGTCATTATTAATAAATAACTACCTATAACCATACTTGGGGATACTACAAAAAAATTCCAATGTTTTCCAAAAAATAATTTTTTTTAAAAATGATATAATTTATTGATAAAAATCATCTTGGATTCATCATTTAACATACACAATCTTATATCATGTGTCAAATATTTTAAAAAAAGGGATGCGCACAAAAATCTCAGTATGGGATATAATATAAGGAATAAAAATGTCCCTGCATGAACATTTCAAACTCAAGAAAATATTTTCATGAAATCATACTTTTCACCTATAAAAAAAGTCTCTTTAAAATACCTCATCAAATTATAAGATTCCTAAAAAAATTTCTTGGAAATAATAATTCAAAAAGGTAGATTACGGAACCAATATCATAATTATATTGTAGAATTCAAATCTACATAGGGAGTGACATTCATGGAAACAATTGGTATACCCATAACATAATTTTCTATAAAGCTCTTATGAGAAACCAGATCATTTTACTCTGCCTCATTACCAAATTATTTAGAGAGATGTGAAGGGATCACCATCACATAGTTTATCAAGGAACCAACCAAAAACATAAGAAATTTTCATGAACTATAACATAATCATAACATGTAAAATAAGAATAATGGAAGAAATAACATTTAAACATTGAAATCACAATATTTCATTTCAAGATATTGAAATAATAAATATCTTATCAAAACCATTTATAATAAAAAAAAATATAAAAATAATATGGAATTTATTTTCCTTTAAAAACATTAAGGCTCCTCTAGGAATCCAAATATCAAATAACAGTTATGGTGATAATGAATTCGTTTTCTTTGTATAACTTAAAAACATTCCATTTGTCATTTTATGTTGAATGTCAATCACACCACACAAAAAGTTTCATTTTTAAGAAAAAATTGTATTATATTAATGATATAAATAAAATATATTATATTAAAATCTTAATTCACATATAAGGGTTGAACGACATAATTAAGAAGTTGAAGTTTAACACAATTAATGGAACATGGGTTAAGCAATTCCCTTATATCGATTGTGAAACGTCTCATATATTCCTTGTTCTTCATGAGTAAAAAAATTGGGTAACATATATATTTTTGATAAAAATTTTCATTTTCATTATTCAATTTATTTAACTTCAAACCATATTATAACAATTACATGATTTGTTATGTTCATGTGGGACATTTGGTTGTTATTTGGCAGTTGAGTTGAAAATGAACTTGGTATGATGTCAAAAGTACCTATGGTTATAAGTTCATTATCTAAGGATATTAAAACCTGATATTAATATATTATATATTAATATGATAATTATTTTTAATATTATAATATGTTATACTAAAAACATTATTTATGGAGATGGTAGGTTGTACGTAACGATGAATGCTATTTTCGCTTTCCAATAATATTGAAAGAGAAAAATAAATTAAAATGTATTGAATTATGTATAAATATATAACATGGTTAGTATTCTATTAATAGTTTATTTATATTACATATGTTTACTAAAACAATCATTAAAACATACCATGTTATTTGTGAACTAATCACATCATTTTGAGGAGATAGTAGTCCACACATCCCCAAATGAAGTTATCATATAACAACAATATAGAAAACATGATGTTTTTTTAGCATAACATTTATAGAATATAAAATTTGGTATTATATAAATATTTAAATATTATTTACCCTCAAAATTAATTTTAATTCTATCCATATATGAGGTAATTGAAAAGAAAAAAAAACATTATTCACATGGGTCATCAAGCGGCATTACATGGAAAAAACATAACATCCTTGAATAAGAGGAGGTGAGAAATGTAATGGATATTTGATATTACAATATAAAAATAAAACTCCATTATGTACATGATTGTTTAGTTATGATGAATTTATTTATGAATTAGGTGAGGAATAAGTTTAAAAAGGAAATAAATTCAGAGAGGTACATTGAGAAAAATACCACTTGAATTTCTCATCATTGATAGACTATTGAGGACCATAGATTTGCATATTTTGTGATACCTGAAGCACATTGACATGGTTAAAGTGATGAGGAGATGTTTGGATGGATGATCATGGTTCTAAATGTCTTTTTGGTTCAAATAAATGGGTGGTTATAGGTTGTATTTATATATGAAGAGATATGGGTTTTAGTGATTAATCTATTGATTATTTGATATTAAAAGATATTCATATAGAGGTGGAATTAAATTCCAACACATCGGATCAAAACTAAATTCTTATTTTCTAATTATTTTATATCCATAACTCAACAAAGTGTTAAAAATTTCAACTTTTAGGTATGATATGATTTTACCTTTTTACTTTATCCCTTGTAAAAAATTTACCCATAAAACGTTAAATAAGTTTGTTACGATGGAAAATTTGTTATACATAAAAATAATTTACATTAAAACATAATTTGGAAATTATGATTCAAAATATGGAAATATTTTTAACTAATTAATTTCAACTACATAGAAAAATTCGAGAAAGAATTACTTGTATTGGAATAACTCAAAAGTGGGTTTTAATTGTGAAACATTCAAAAATTTGAAAAATTTTTATATATATTTTAAATTTGAAACTGATTCCAATGAAAAAATCTGGATTAAATGACGAAAAAAATTAATTACACTCCAATAAAAATTAAATTTATATTCTTAATACATAAATAATTTATACAAAAAAAAGTTTGGAATTAATATGCAGTATTTTTCAGTATTATTTAAAATATTAATATTATCTGAAAATTACCAACAATTTTTACAAACAATATTTTGATTTCCCACTTTCAAATAATAATTATATTTTGTAAAATATAACATATAAAGGTTTCAAAAACCAAATTAAAAATGGTATCTCCATTAAATAGCTGTAAAATAACCTTTATAAAATTTTAGAGGTTTTATGCATAAAATTAGATTTATTATTATTGTATACCCATAAAATGTATTGGAATAATGTAAAAAATTTAATAAACAATTTTAAACATAACATCTTTATTTCTAGTCATTACAGACAATAATACATCTAGGAGTTAACTTCCATTTAAAATAATAAAATAAATAGTATATTATATTTCGTTATAACTCAATCTTATTTACAAGATAAGATTTCAAATAAACACATTGTTATGTATCAAGTATGCTATAAAACATAGTTTCCACATTAATGTAAAATTAATATATAATTCATAACTATCAATATATATGATAGTATACAATTACCTGTGATGTTACTTTCTACCTTAGAGCTATGTTCTATATTTTATGTTATCGAAAATCTAGTTTCAAAGTTGTTACTAAACATTATATAATACCAACTGTAATGACCCCACCCCATAAGGGATGGATTAGGTGTATATTATCTAATAAATTGGCATAATTACAAGGACCCAAAACCTTAAGGACCTAATATTTTAGTTGTTTGATAAACAAGATACATACATGAATAAAGAATAAACTAATTAAAACATAATTTTTTAAATAACATAGAGGATACCATTATTAAATATAGTATAACCCTCTATATCATTCATAATATTCTTCATTGAATCCAGTGGAGAGGGAAACAAAATAAGTTTGAGCAAAAATTCTATGTTAGGGAAAATTTTAGCAAAATCAATTACTTTTCAATGTAAATATTATTTATATTATAGTAAATAACTGAGCACACATAATAGGTAATCAAGATAAGAAGTATGTTAAAAAACAATATAGAAATATAATAAATTGATACAAATTCCATCCAAATAAATAGATAATGAATAATCAATACGAAATGGTATGAAACTGAAACACACGCTACTAAATCAATGTGGTGAAAATGAAATGCATCCCTAGATATATCAATGAAAAATTTCATGGATGATAATAACTAAAACAAAATGAGTTAAATGAATTCATAATGGAAATAATTTTTGAGTCAGAAGAAAACCAATATCATCATGAACATTCTCGATATGGTTTACAATATTCTGATTTTCACAACTAATTTGTCTTCGGAGAACCTATCGATGCATCGAGGAGCTATATAATGTTCAGGGTTCACACTTCATTTCTCGTTTAAATAATTCCCTATATCAAATAGTTGAAATAAATAATATTCATTATAAAATATCTATATTGAATAAATAATAAATTTTTATAATCATTTTCCCAAATAATAAATAGTTTTCAAAGTAGATATCATATGTAAAATAGTATATGGTGTAGGAAATAGTAATATCTATGATAATTATACAGATAAATATGTTAAAATAATTGTTCAATTATCATAAGAAATATAATATTTCAAGGGGGGAAAATAAATAATTGAAATTAATTTCAATATTATCCTTGTCTAAATCAATCATAAACCATCCAAAAGAATAATATGGATTTCATTAGTACAAAATATACCATGTGGAGAAAAAATAGAGGGTTGATTTCATTAAAGAATACAAATACAATAAAAATATCTTTAAAAATTAACCATTCCTGGGGAAAGATACTTTTGATTTGAAAAACCATTTGTCAAAATATTTTTTTGAAAAAAACACTAAAAAATTAATCTTTCAAACATTTACCTTTCAATCATTAAAAGGAAGCTTGAATGGAATGAAGACGTGTAAATTAGTACTTTACTTAAATGTAAATTTCATTAGCATGTTAAAAAATGTATGAAAATTAATTTTTCATAAATTGAAAATAATATTATAATGAAAAAAATTGAAGATAAAATGAGTAAAAATGTCCTTACCATATAATTATAAAAACATTTTTCAAAACACTATTTCAGAATAAAGCATGTTCTCCGACTAAAGAGAGAAATGAGTTTGGGTTTTTAAAAAAAACTTATAAATAAATCGTAAGATCCTATGATTACAAAAATTGAACAAATTCTAGAAAAGGGACATGAATAACCATTGGAGAGTAAAATTAAATTTTTATGGAACAATTTTTTAATAATTTCATTGAATGGACGTACCATTTAAATACCATTAAATTAATTCTTTAGTAAAATGTTCTTTAAAAATTCCACTTGTAAACATTTAAAATCATAATCCTAATGATGTAATAATATTAAATGAATGTTTTAAATACCAAGAAGATAGATTAATTAATTATATAATATATAAAAAAGGGAAGTAGATAGACTATACAAAATGTGTAGTGAACATGATATTTATATCATAGAAGTAAAATGGTTTATAAATATTCCTCACACTGAGTTTCCATTCAAGTGAACATCCTTTAAATACATTTATAATAAATTAATTATAATTATCTACATTCATTAGAAACTATTCCACATTAATCATTAATTTTATTCCATTTATTATAGTGTTGTGTACAACTACATAAACTATTAAGCTTACCCCAGGTGTTTTACAAAATTCGGTACATACGTCGAAAAAAACATTGGTGGGTCAAATATAGGTAATGGGATCATTATATATCATCAACATAATAATAATAATAAAATATTTATAATATTTATAGATCAATTATATTATTAAAATCAATGATTATATATGGTTATGAAAAATGTACCAACATTACAATCATGGAGATGGTAGGACACACGTACGCATGAGTAATTTTACCATTTTTCATTGATCATTATAGAAACATGTTAAGTAACATAAATCATTCCAAAAGTATCATTATATTATTAATACTATATTAATTAATAATAAATATTTATATGTATAATTCTTGTGATGTAAATGGAATCACATCATTTTATGGAGACCCTAGTCAACATGTCCACGAATGAAGTTATAACTTTTTACGTGTGGAAAATGTTAATAAAAAATGATATATATATATATATATATGATAATTTTATAAAGGTACTTATTTCATGATAATCATATATAGATTTTTAGGTCACAAATGTTTATCTAAAACCATCATTTATACGCTCCATGTATAGTGTGAAAGAATCAAATCGCTTTGATGGGGTAGTAGTCCACACATCCATGAATGAAGATATCATATTCGCACAAAATAGATATTATAATGGTTTGTGTGGTAAAATAATTATATAAGATTAATGATTTAATAAATATCATATATAAAATATTTCAAAATATTTT
This sequence comes from Viscum album, assembly GCA_963277665.1. NCBI lineage: Eukaryota > Viridiplantae > Streptophyta > Magnoliopsida > Santalales > Viscaceae > Viscum > Viscum album. The sequence continues at coordinate 1,533,790,685 of OY728151.1, forward strand.
CCTTAAATATTTCCACTATGAGAGGTGGTAAATGGAAAAATAAACCATTATCATTTCAAGAGGAGGTAGTTCATCGTACGCGTAAATAGTATGTTTGATTCCCATTATATGGATGTTTATAAAAACACAGGTCCAAACCATAAAATAAAAACATCCTAAGATATTTAGAATTTTTATTCGTATAAAATCATCGAATATTAATATTGTATGTGGGGGAGAAAGGAAATACAACTATTGATCATAACGAAAGATGGCTCCTCAAAATCGGGTATCTTCATTTGGATTATACAAAAAAATACATATACTTATTTATGAAAAATTGAGAGGCTTCTAGGATTATGGGAGCAATATTGAATATATATTTAGTCCAATAATGGTTATGTCAAATTGGTTTTAGAGGTGCGAGGAAGTGGGAGGAGAGAGAGAATTTTTATAGTGGAGGACTTTGGAATGAGAATTCCACCAAAATTTATCCAATTTAAAATGGATAAAATAATTTTCCAAAGTTGATAAAATTTATCATAATGTCTCTATATGTCAAAAAATGGATCTAGGACATGTTTTTAGGTCATTTAGTATCTTGCAGTTAATGATTTATCCTATATTTATAATACAATTACCTTAATCGTTGTAATTAAATTTAATTAATTTCAATAATAGTTATTGTAATAAAAAATGTTGGAATTTTTAAAAATTATAAATTATTATTATTCATAATAAAAAATCCAAATTTAAATATTTCTATCATAGTAGTGGAATAAATTAATTTATAATTAATCCCACATATTTGATGACAATGCATGTATTAAAGCTAATATAACCAAAAGTTAACTACGTTTTTAAACCATATTTAAAATAGAAATTGATTAAAATTAATTAATTTGATTAATTGAAAAATTAAGATCTAATTAATCATTAAAACAAATTGAAAATATGATTTAACCTTACATAAAAATTAGATTGAGAAGAATATTTGAATTAAATTTATGTATTTTTAACTATTCCCTAAACATGAATCTTGATTAAAAAAAATATAAGACTTTTACTCCAATAGTTTTTTATGTTTCACATTAAAAGATGAATACTATATTGACATATAAACTGTATAAAAGTCCCAAAATTTGGATTCAAAATAGGTTTCCCATTAAAAGGCTGTCAAAGTGTTATAATCAAAATATATTTTTTGGTGTAAAATCTTGTTTATTTATCTTATACTTATCAAATATGTTGGATAACTGTAAAAAATATTTTTAATATATATATATATTTCATTTCTATAACTCATAATTTTAATAAATTAAATTTATTATTTTAAAATATATTTGTGATCATATAAATAGTTTTCTATAAAATAATTCCTTTACATTTATTTGGATCTTATATTAATATATAATCATTTTTTATGTTTGTAATTAGTTAGGTAAACCATATATTTTCAAATTTTTGTTAATACTATTCATAATGACTAATTTAATACTCTTTATTATGTTTAATAATAATATTTGAATAATATATTGTTTTCCAGTTAAAGATCAATCTATCATGTAACACAATCCATGGAAGATAATGATTATTATATATGTCTCATGCTATCTTTGTATCTATTAATTTAAATATATATAAAATATTGAATTAATTTAAAAAATTTTGTATATTATAAATAATAGTTATATTATATTCCCTTAATAACTTGGGGTTTCATGACATACATGCTATCAAATACAATGTTCATTATTTATATTTTAGGGGCATTACATTGACGACAATAAAATAGTTGAGCACCATATGAAGAATTATTTTCCAAAATAAATTTTATAGAAACATTATTTAATGTATTTAAAATTATTAAATTCATTGAAAAAATAACACCTTGAGGAAAAAGCTATTATGATCACTAGACGAAGAAAGGTGAATACCTTCTTTCAAGGAAAGGTTATATATACAAGCTTTAAAAATAATAATGTTTATACAATGGATGAAATATATATTTTCATTAAGGAAAATTATAAATTCACAAATCTTGAGGATGCTAATCTCTAATTACAATATATATATATATATATATTCAACCAATATTTTGATTAATATAATTAGTATTCATTGACTCTATTATTTTAGTATTCTTTAATAATGATTTTTGACTATTCGTTTCTGGATTCATGTGAGGAATTATAAAGATAGTGATTTGTGAAAAAAATTAAAGTTTCTATAATTTATTCAGTTAATACATTAGAGAGGATTTTAATATCTTATAATTTGTATAGATCCTTTATAATAATGTGAAGATTTAATTTTATGTGAAATATTATTACATTATTCTATGTTTCCAACCATAAATCAATTTTGTTGAAGAATTAAAGAATTTGTTGCATAAAAAATTAATTAATTTGATTGAAACTAGAGTGGGGTGACAAGATAATAATGTTTTTAATTAGTGGTTATAACCAAATAATATTTATGTTAATGGAGAATCCATTTTTATGGGTTTATCCAACATCTCAAGCAGTATTATCTCACATTTATTTCATTATTTGTAAATATCATTTTTTGTTATATGAAATAACATTTTATGTATATGATGTGAGGGTGTAAGATATATTTTAGTGGATAAAAATAGTAAAATGATTTCAAGGTTTAATTTATAAATAATTTATAAAAATTATAGGTCCATTGATTACCATCATCCCCATATAAATGATCTAAAATTATTATTTGTATTTCCATATTCTATTTGAGAAATCACTATTTTGGAAAATTTAACATTGTTAAGAATGTAAAAAATTATGTCCTAATGAATATATATAATATTAATCATGAAATAAAAAACACATTTGACACATTTCATATTGGTAATATTGTGAGTGAGGTTAATTAGAATGTTAAGATAAATATTACCAATCATTTTAAATTTTTACACTCAGATATGTGTGGTATAATGAGATTGTAGTCAATTAATAAAGATACATATTTCATTACATTTTTTAATTATTTCAAATCAATGACATCAGTCTATTTTGAAACAATTAAATTAAATACACGTGATAAATATATTAAATTATAATTTCATAATAAGAATAAATTGAGTTTTTCAATAAAATCATTATTCTTTAAAATGGACCAGAATGGAAGAATTCATAATTTTAAGAATATCATGAGAATATAATAATAATACATGGATTTTGGGCTCTATAAACACCTCAAAAATATAGTATCAATGAGGAATTTTTTTTAGTGGTGGATGATCAATGTTGTGAATGCATGGAATGTCAATGTAATTTTTGAGATATTACATACTAGTGTTTTCTTATATATTTTCCTGAGGGAATAATTTGGTAAATTTAAGTTAATAAAAATAATGAGATATAGTCTTATAAGGGAAACACATAGAGTGTAAATAAATTCATAATCCCATTTTAAATATTGACAAGATGGATTAATTTTTGAATATTTGATATTAGATATTATAATAGAATATTTTATTGGTATACACTTTATAGATGTAGTTATATCACAAAAAAAATCAATACAAGAATGATTTATGATATATTTAATGTAATTTTATGGAAATATAAATAATTTGGAAACATCGCTATCTATTAATACAGATGTTGAGGATGCTCTTGGATAAGGCACTCGAGAATATGGGAGTAATAGTGGGTTATAAGAATTTTTCTAAAACTCCCAGTGAGATAATGAATTATTACGGGATGAGTATGGTATAGATAAAGAGGATTATATGTTTTATAGTACAGAAATATATTTTGAGAATGAAAATATAATTTTAAATAGAATATAGTGTATTGAAGCTGAGATATTTTTATTAATTTCCAATCACACCATTATTCTATGTCTCATTAAACATAAAGTATTAAAGAATCATTGTAACATGAAGATTTAAAACAATAGAATATCTCTAATGATCTGTTATAAAATAAATAATATTTTTTTAAATGTTTTTAAATTCAATATTCCTAAATAGTCAATTTGAAGAAGAGGTCCACATTTAAATACCAGAAGATTTTATTCTTGATGATGAGGGTTCTAAAGATTATTTGAAAAATAAGGCTTATATGGGATGAATCACGTTCCACATGCAATAAATATAATTATTTATTATAGCTTAAGGAATATAGTTCATTTAATTAAAAGTGGATTTTAATTTAAATGTTAATTTAGATGTTACAGTCTCACTAATTATGATAATAAATTTTAATAAAATTTCTTTTGTCAATAAAAATATATAAAATTATGAGAAATTTAAATCATAATTTAGGATCCACGTTGTGATTTATATGATTTATGATATTTTTTATTTTTTTTATTTCAATTAATAATAATAGTAGTTTATATCATTATATCAAAATAAAAATTTACGTTTTAGTTATTGAGGATGTTTTTAATAGAATATTTTATAGAGGATTCTAATCCTATAGAAATTATGTATAATTTTTTTATTGAATTGGAATTTAAGAGTCTATAGAAAATTAATCTATGAAGTCTTGTTTGTGTCCAACTATATGTGAAAATTTATATACAATGCATATTGTTTGTTAAACATTGTTCACCCTTCCAAATCAATTATAAAAGAACATATCTTATAGAGATGAAATAGGTCTTTTGATATATCAAATGATCTCATAATTATTGATTGATTGTAAAAAGGAACATATTTATTGTGTTATGAATATAAAAAGGAATATTTTTTACGATATGTTAGTGATCATAAGTATACATCTTGGGATGATTTATTTATTGTATGAGGATGTTTCACAATGTGCACATAGAAGATCAGTTAAGTCACCCTTCATTCTATGGAAGCAACGTATTTTGTGGAATATTCACCTATAATAAAATATAATTTTAATGAAAGAATTTTATAATGGAATGGGGGTGGATTCATTATAACAATTGGTTATTTTAATTCATAATAATAGTGTTCCAATATGTGACTGAATCATGTATAATTTTTGAGGACAATATAAATTGAAATCATGTACTATTTTATCATGGAAAAGGTGTATCAAAATGTTATTTTCTTATAATGTAATTCAACCCTGGAAAAATAATTTAATATTTTAATAAATCCACTAATAACTGGTTTTTCAAAATAGTTGACTATATTTTTGGGATTGAATTTTCTATAAAAAACTCCATATGTATTTTTGATTATTTTTTCTCCTTAATTCCTAGGTATTTGATTACAATATGGGAGAATAAAAAATGTTATCGTTAATAAAACATTCAGATAATATTTTATTTTCATTTTATTGTTTATAAAAATTTGGTAAAATTGTTAAATAATGTTTCCTTACATTATAATAGATGAGGATATGTCAACAAAATCATTTGGAAATTGTCAAACATTATATTTCATGTTTATAAAAATTCAATTGATCTATAAGATATCATCATAAAAATATCAACCATGATTTTTTATGATATAGTGGTGTTATTCCTTTTAAAAATGACATGTTTATTATTTCATTTTAAATATTAAAAGTCGTTCAGATTATTATAAAACATTCAACTCATTACAGGTAACTTTTATCTAAGACCTATGAGAAGATAAATGGTTTACACATGTTCCAAATTTTAAATGAACTTGAGGTGAATTGAGGAGGAGGTCAAATTACTTTTTAAGGACCATAATAATTTATTTCATCTATTTTTTATAACAACCTTCGTGAAACATTTTTTTTCTTATTTATAATTATATAATAATGTTCATGGGTATATTTCACATATTGGTTACCAATGATTAGACACTCACGAAGAATAGGGAAATTGTTTTAATTTTTTCCTTGTGTGTTATTCATCACTATATCTCTCACTATCATATCAAAAAATTCAATAACCAATGTCACTAAATTTCCTTTGGAAAACATTGGTCAAGATTTGGGGATTTGGTAAACAATGAGTCCCCACCCCTATACATTCAATGGTGGAATACTCACTCATGGTCATATATTTTCTTCAAAAAGACATCATTAAAATGAAATTAATGTTATAAAAAAACTAGGATTATGTGATTATTTATATAGTTTAATTGTATGAAATTATCCCTTTCAAAGAATCATTGGATTTGACTCCACCTCTACATCAAACCTTAAAAACAATTTCCAAAAAAAATAAATGTATTCATTAAAAATCTCATTTCCAACTCGTATATTTTCCAAAATTATTTTTATTTCACTCATCACTCCATTTAACCATTAATTTTCCCACTATCATAATTATATCATATATTTGTATGTATTTCCATAGGCTCACCAAATCAACAATTTCAATCTATAATATTTGAAATGCCTAAAGTGTGTGTGGATAAATATATAGTTATAGTGCAAAAATGTATATCTATTGGTGTATATGTCGCATGTTACACTCAAATAAAACCTTCAAGAAATTAAAAATAAAATATAACTATAATTAATAAGAATAATATCTCATTTATCCTTTTAATATTCATTCACAAGAAAAACAGAGCTTGTTCATTATTAATCATATTAATATCCTCATTGTTATTCATTCATTGAAATATATATGGGCCAATTTGTTTAGAAATTTCTAAACACATTTTATCAGTAATAAAACAAACTATTTTTTTTTCAAAATACCAAATTAAAAATCATGCCACATTACTTATAGTTGAAGTGGAAATAAGAATAAAAAAGTATTCCCCCTATTAACATTATCATGTTGTCCATTATGTTGTGAAATCCAACCATACCTTTCAATAATAATTTTCTCTATATATGGTGCTTTATATTCCATATTTGAACACTATAAAAGGGTTATAATTTTGTATTTACTTGATATAGAATGATGAAAATATCTATCAATTAAATTAATAATTTGATTAATTATTTTTAAATTGTGAGGAAAAATACACCAATAATTCATATTTAAATTATATGATATCCAGTGATTTGGAAACAATATTTCCTTTCATTTTACATTTATATTTTAATGTATTGTTGTTTTCTTGGGAATAAATATTTTATATATTATTTTTTTCATAATATTTTCTAATGTTTTATAATCCTAATAAATAAAATGACATCTAAAATCCATATTGTGAAAAGCATCCTAAGTGTCTATTAAATCGATAGTCAACCCACACTTCCCATGAACCATGAAGTGTTATTTATCCCTAATGGATGAAAAATAATCATTTGAATCAATAATAATATTATTATAAAGGCATGACCATAATAGATGAAAATATAAAACCAATACTCCACCTTGTAATCTAAATCATCCAATAAATATGATGGATGACATGAATATTAATAATCATCTAATAAATAAATAAACATCCAAAATATTATATTTCATTATCAAATAAAAAAATCATCTCAAAATAGACTATATATCGCGCAATATTTTCTCCCTAAATAATCAATCCATTATCTAAATGATTTGGTAGATATAATAATTCAATTAAATAATATAATAAAAAACTATTAATTACATATCCATATAACTATAATGCAACACAACAAATTTCAATATAACTGATTAAGAAAATCAAAAAAATCTAGAAGAATTTATTATACCATAGGAAACTAAAAAATAAACCATTTTAACCACATAAACCAAATGGTGTATATAGTGTCTGAGTGAAACCAATATTTATAGGATCTCAACAATTATTTTTTTCAATTCATTCAAAATACACAACATTTTATTCTATTTTTAATGATCATAATGAAGTACAATTTTAAAACAAAATGATTCCAAAATAATAAAATTTCAACGCGTTTCCATAAAAAAATTTCCTTTTTGTTGAAACAAAACATCTAAAAGCATTAGTATAAAAATTATCCCATTCCATAGATACATCCCTTGAAAATTACCCATCCATATAAATATTATAAATAAATATTTCCAAAAAAACATTCAATATCATTTATTATAACTATTAAAAAACGTTGAACAATAAAATATCATTAAATAACTATACCATTGATGGTACAGAATAAGTAAATCAGTGACCAATGAAAATCATGGTAGTAATATGTTTAAATTTAACTATGGGATAAATGTAACTCCAAAACCTATATAGAATAAATGATTATCATGTGTCAAACACTATTATATTATATGAATGATATTGGACCTAGTACTCATACAATCACTCTACATAGGGTCCCCAATTGAAACTAGATAAAATCCCATTCATCAAATTCATAAATATTTAAGTAAGAGGTAAAACCCTATGAGGGGAATACACTCATATGGAACTAGCTATTGAGTTCACTTTTAGCTATAGTTCCATGTAACTAGACATTAAATAATATATCATGGGTCCCATGAAAAAAATAAATGGATGTCACACAAAAGATCATAATAAATAATCATAAAATATTTCATGTAATTGAAATATGCTAAATTCCATCTAACCTCATACACCCTCTCATAAATTATACACTAATGAAAAATCATATGTTAATTGTTTAGTGAATTTCTTGAGTTATGCACCATGATTGTACCAATTCAGACATAACTAATACCAAGTGAAAAATTTAGAATCATATTGAATGAATAAATAGTGGAAATAAATAAAAACATTAAATGTATAGAAATGGATAAGCCTTATTTTAACACTCAAGGTGGTCCCAAATATTTAGTTTCCCAAACAAATTCAATAACAACTATTATCCATTGTATGACAATTTGTAGTGATTCATTGAATTGAACCTGCATGTGTGGTCTCAAATATTCCACTTTATTTTCAATCCATTATGTCCAATTTGTGGATAGTGTGATGCAGTTCCTTCCCTAATGAAAAAATATATAACTTGATATGTGGGGTATAATAAATAGTGGGTTATCTTCCAATTTATTCATCCAAAAAAAATTTGGAATATTTCTTCAGTTATAGTTGTCTCTTATATTGTGTTGAATCAATATATTTTTCAAATGGAATGTCAGATACTTTTAAAATATAAATAAAATTTAAAAATAAATAAATTATATAAAAAATCAATATTAATTTAGACATCTTATGACTCGGTTTCTCGTTCAAATCAACTACGAATTCCTATAGTCATCCTTCAATAATATCTCATTCGGATTGGGGATATCCATGTGTTATTCATTAGGTGAATATTCATTTACTAAATTTAGTCTATATTAAATGCATATTGGACATTATTTTTCATTTTTCATTGATTTTTGATTCATTTAAATTTACATGTTCTATTAAATATGATCATTACTCATCAAAATCATTGTGGTAACTAAAATGATCATTGGATGGAAATAATTCTTAAATAACCCCCTCGTGGAAAGGATATTAGGGTCAAATGGATCTAAAATAAATTCTATTTTGAGAATATTATATTCATAAATTTGAAAACCTAGTGGGTTTACTACTTTATCCAATATCTTCAATTATTTCTCATCATGGTTCTCTTTAGATGTGTATATTGTAACACCCCGAGATTTTATGAAAAATATTATTTTTAATTTTATTTATGTCTTGTGTTGTAAGTTACAACAAAGGAGACTTGCACAACACGCAACCCTAACTTGGTTTCATTACACGCAATCTCGACCTTCCTCGATAGCATGTGTTGTACGCAATATCGAGTTTTAGTAAACAACGATATGCTATTAAAATATTATTAAAACTAGCCATTTTGAATATTAATAACCACTTTTTTAATTTTTGTAAATTTCATCTTTCAAAATGGACTTCATTTTTGGATTCGGAAAATCGAAATTAGCCTATGGTGAAATTTTTGTATTTTTCTGAAAACATTCAATTTTTGACGAATAGTGAAAACACTGGGTTACTATTTAAAAACCGACTTTTTATTTAAATAATTATTTAATTTAATTTTATGTCAAAATTGATACATAATACCTATATAAGTTCAATGTTATTCATTGGAGTCATTTTATAATAAATTTAGATATACAAATATTTTATTGAACTTTTCACCGTCTTTTACCCACCTCCTAGGAGAATTTGAAAATTTACATAAAACATAATTTTACCGCTTCTGTGAATGGAATATCAAAAATCCAAGAGACACGGTTGATGTTAGTATATAAAATGTGGTTCAATGAGATGAAAATAATTTTTTGTGAATTGAAACTTTTTACTTTTATTTACCACGGTTAAAAGTAAATAGGGTAATTAAGGGTAAAACTGATATTATTATTACCCTAAAACATGTCCTAATTCTATTGGATAAGTTTAATTAGACCAAAAACATCCTTAGGAATAAAAAAATGACCATTTAGGCCCACTTGGATTAGATTAATACATTTATTATTAATTTATTTAAAGAAGGGTTAAAATAGTTAAAATCAATGTTTAATAAATAAATAATTTTTAATATAGGTTTATGGATAAGATAAATTCGACTATAAATATTAATGATAAAGCTAAAACGATTTCCTACATAATTATATTTTATTTGTATTTTTTAGACATTAAATAATTTAATTTATTTATGAAACAATGATGATGTAGTAATTATCTTATTAATGAAATATTGACATAATTGATGTTATAAATACCCAAATAAATGTAATTTGAGACATTTTATGAATTAAAATAATTTTATAGGTTAATATGACATGTTATTATTTATTTAATTAACTTTTTAGAACTAATATTTCTTTTATGATTTTCAAAAAAATCAATTACCAAATAGTGTCCAAATTGACATAAAATATGTTTTTAAAACAAATGTTATATTATTAATTTTACTTTTATTCCTAAAAATCTAAGGATCGTCCAAATGACTTAGATAAGGTTATATATATTAATAATAAACAACTTGGGGTTCTTTAATATTATTACTTTTATTTTTAATGTAATTTTTACCCCTTTTTGACATTTACCACAAGGTACGGATGGTATCTTTCTTTTATGATTATGAGATTGGTTGTCCATACATTTTCAGATAATGTTATGGGTTTGTAGTTAGAAATTATGAATTATGACCTAATTTTGTGTATTCGATTGTTTTGTGAGAGCACCTAATGGAAGAAGGGGAATTAATACCCATAGACAATAACGGGAGGAGGTCGGACCACATGAACACGGTCGACCCTCCTCCCCCCTTGTTGCTAGATTTTGTTACGACACGAGCAAGGCAGCGTGGTGCCATTGCACCGCGCAGAAATAATGAAGTATGGGCAGAGAAGTGCGGTGTTGTCGCGCCACTCCGTTGAAGTCAAACAAAGTTGTGCCGTCGTCGCGCCGTGCCGGAGAACCTCAAGGAGACCGCGGCCGGAGCAGGGCCGCAGCGGAGGGGCGCGGCGCCGTCGCCCCGCGCTGATCGAACAAGGCCGCGGCCTATGGCCGTAGTGGTGTGGGGGAGCGGCGACCAGCTTCCGGCCGCCAGAGCAGGAGGGAGGGACCATGGGGCTCCTGCGGTAGTAGTAACTGGCTGGAAAACACCGCACTTCTCCGCCCATACTTCATTATTTCTGCGCGGTGCAATGGCACCACGCTGCCTTGCTCGTGTCGTAACAAAATCTAGAAACAAGGGGGGAGGAGGGTCGACCGTGTTCATGTGGTCCGACCTCCTCCCGTTATTTTCTATGGGTATTAATTCCCCTTCTTCCATTAGGTGCTCTCACAAAACAATCTAATACACAAAATTAGGTCATAATTCATAATTTATAACTACAAACCCATAACATTATCTGAAAATGTATGGACAACCAATCTCATAATCATAAACATTGTTTCTATTTATTTTTAAATCATTCACAATTGCTTGTTAAAAAATGTGAATTATCTTAAGAATATCCCACATGAGTGTCAAACTAGGTATGTAGAACGGGCCATTGTCAGGTACCAGGATACCCCGAGTCAATATAGAAACTCCTCGCCAGATTTTCTACTCCTAGGTATATATGTTCTAGAACCACGCCCACATGTCATATCCAGACATGGATGTATTTGTTAGGAAGTCACACATAGTCTCTACCTAACCAATATTTTATGACGTTACGCTATGCTTATCCTAAAAGTTTATCTTAGGGTATTTCCTCTAAACTATTTTCCTAAATCAAGTTTCCAAGGTTTCTACTAAAATTCCTCTGATACAAACTGTAACAGCCACACCCAATAATCCCGGAGCCGTTACATTATTTTATTATATTTGAATTATAATAAGAAACAGAATATAGAATCACCATTTATTTTAGTAGTTTTTGAATACCATATTGCATACATTATACCCAAGGTAAATTGGGAATGAAATAAAATAAAAAATGATTCATAATAAACTGAAATAAACTGCCTCTTTGAAGTCTTATTCACGGTTTACTTATTTATAACATGGGGAAAGGAAATATAATAAGAGTGATCAAAAATTCCTATTAAGGGTTACAAATTGTGGAATCAGGGATCAATAATATTTAAATCATAATCAATTAGACATAACTAATAAGTCATGGTGAATAAATGAAAACACATGTAATCAATAAGTTGATAATAAAAATGCATCCATATATTTTTTCAAAGTAAAAACATCATGGAAAGTAAAAAATGAATACTAAGTAAAGAGAACACTAACTATTTATAAATCATTTATCTATCACATGAACCATTATAATATTGAGATGGTTTAATTATATGGATAGAAAAACCACTAATTTTCTCTAAACAAACTAGATGGGTTTTTCACCGACTAGTTTGCGTCATGAGACTTGTCGATGCATCGAGGGGATATAGCAGGCCCCACCAATCACTTCCAATCAAAAGAATACATTATAAAAATATTAAAAATAGGAAAAATATTCCTTTTAAATATCCATATTTTGTAGATGATACAAATTACTCAATATTTTGATAGTTAAAGTATTATTCAAAATAAACATCGTATCTGAAATGTTATACGAATTAAGGAAAAAATCATATCCATGATAAAGGAAAATGGATATTTAGCATAATAATAATTTCAAATGAAAATTGATCTCAAATTGGTATTATATACACCACATAAGAAAGATTAGGTGCCAATACCAAGTAAGGCTCAATGAAATGGAAATTCAGACAAAGTCCCTTAACACTTTGTAATCAATTGAATCGTATGACCATAAAAAAATAATCACTAAATGAATCATAGAATACCATGAATATAATTAGAATCATGATATTATATATAAAATATATGTACACATAATCCACATTCAAGAAATAAGTGTCGGAAAATAGAAATATCAAAGAATTAAATGTGAGATGAGAAAACCATTAACATATGCATGAATGTGTTCTTTGATTGATCATAACAACCTTAATATTAAATGTTAGATTGATTAATTAATAATTAAATTACCTCCTCTGAATTTATTTTATTTATTTTCACTTTATTAGGTTAATTAGTGACTTTTTTAGTGGGTTTTAGAGGATCAATGTTATTTTTTGGAAGCATTTTCTTCCTTGGTTTTAATGATCAGTTTTATTTTATCCATGAGTGGAAGTTCATATGAAATGTGGTTAACCATATAGAGTTGATAATATATATTATTAGGGAAAATATAGGTATATGAATAACCATATGCATATTTTTGTTATATTACATGAGGATGACTCATTATATAAAAGTTAATGATAAATGCATGGAGTAACATGGGGGTTTTGTGCACAATGAACTTGTTTTTTATTATTATTTTATATTATTATTGTGTAATAATTAAATAACATTTAATGATATAAAATACACATATTATGATCCAATTAAACAATTATAAAGGTTTCCTAACCATTCATGAAGATATTAAGGAAAATTGAAAACACTTCTTCCTTGAATGTGATTAATTAACACATCTCAGATAGTGTTTTCATTTATAGTATAAAAGGAGAGAAAATAAGATATTATGATGGAATATTCCATTATCATAAGAAAATTATAGTACATATAAGGTAATATATTTTTCATAACATTATGATAATAATAGGTTAAATTATTAAAGATAACAAAGGCACTTGAAATGAAAACAAACTAATTGAAAAGTGGAATTTACCTGTTAAATCTACCTTCATTTAAGAGACACTTTAGGGTAGAGTATTTAGTTTTTTGAGGATTAAAAGGGATGATGGAAGTGGTGGAGGAGAGTAGGGATAAATTAGAGCAAAATTTAGGCAAGGATTTAAGCTTGAGAGGTGTGAAGAAATGAGGGTGTGAGGTGCGGTTTTTATAGTGGATGGGAGGAGGGTTTTCTGAACATTTTAATCATTAGTTTATTATTATTACCTAAGACAAGAAATAGTGATGATTACATGAAAAAAATAGAAATATGTTCATGTGATATTGAAATAATGTTTTCTTATATCAGCTCAGATGGATGTAATAGTGTATTTATCTCATAATGTATTTATAACGTAATTACTGTATTTTACAATTCACCAAAAAACATGTATTTAATAAAAATAAAAAAAATATCCCTAACCATTTGTCAATGTATAGAATCAAAAAATGAACTCCATTTTTAAAAAATAATTTTGTAAATATAATAAATTTAATTTTTAATTAAAATCATCATTTAATAAAAAAATACCAACACAAAAAATATTCATCTTTAACATTAAGGTGCCTAAATTTTACTTATAATTTCATGGGTAAGGTTACCATTAATATGGGGCATAATACTATAAAAAAGGGAAAGTTACTATTCATAAGGGTATGTTATTATTCAGAAGGGTAAGTTACTATTCACAGCTAATTATGTTTATTCTTATAGACTCCATATATCACCCTGATCGAAACCGTGTATGTCCATTTTTCGAAATTCAAAACATAGAAGTGGAAAAATTTAAGTTTAATGTATATTTTATGACTATCTCATATTAATAAACAAGTGTTGTTTCACAGAGAATCAATTATTTTTTTAAGATAGGTTGTCTAATGAATTGAAAGTATTTATGGGAAACAAATAATAAATTTTTTGGGGTGTTATACTATTCCTCTATATACCATCCCAAAATAGTAAAGAAATAGAAAAGAAACTGGGTGTGCATTGATACCACTTTGTAACATCCTCTGATCTTGAAATCTCTCACATGGTAAAAATTGGTTGGTTACGAGACCTCAAGTGCACCTTCTCTACACGCCATAGGCTGTAGACTACAAGGGGGTGTGATAATTATAGTGGGGAGACAATACCCTAGGATTTATAGTTTACAACATAGTGTAAATAAGAAATATAAATAAATGAATAAATATTAGAGTGTATAAATAATCAAAACAATATGATACAATAGAAAACAAATAATAATTCCAACTGAATACTCTAATGAATATTGAAGGAAAAAATACTGACATAATGGAATGTAAATAAATGTCATTCTAGAATTAATACAAAATAAAAGACTAGTAGACTACAAAAACCCAAGTCCTGAATCCCATTTTGGTCCTGTCTCCTAATTCCAGCCCATCCAAAAAGAAAATAATCAATAACAAGGTCATTTTTCCTTGTTCAATCTTGTATCCACATAATATGATCGAGTACCAAAAAGTGTCCCCAATATGATGTGAGTATAACTCTGTAGGTCGACACCACAATGTGTAACCATAACATGTATGATAATAAGTTCATGAAATAATAAAATAATTAAGTGTATTAATTAATTATACAAATAATTAATACCACATCAACCTGATTTGGCTCTATGACAGAATATTTTTGAACATGTATCACAACCATGTCAACCATAACCATTTTCCCATGAAAAAACAAGACATGTCTTAGTGCCATGTTGGAATGTATTTAAGCATGCCTTAAGACCTTTCCAAAAAGAAACTTATAAGCATGGTAAAATATAACCTTATAACCAAGGTAAAAATTACACAAATCTGGGTCAAACCCTCTATATAATCATTTCATCATTTAATGAGAGACATGAATAATATATAATAATTTGAGACTATATGAAGGAAAAGCTCAATATATAACAATTTCAGCTTGCCTCAGGGCATAGACTGGGATATAATAATTTCATCATGTCTTATGGCATAGCCTCTTATATAAGCATTTTAGCATGTCTCATGGAATAGCCCTATATATATATATTCATTTCAGAATTTAAAATGGGCTAATACCCTATATAATAATTACATCTATCAAACAAGTCCAACACACTATATAATCATTACGACCTAGAAATACTAGCACATTTCACGGAAATAAGGTTATCACAATATCAAATCATTATAATCGATGGTTAATTATGAAAATTTCTATTTATCGTCCATGTATGCATTTCATTTATCATTTGGTCTAAAACTAGTTACATTCCAATCAATTCAATAATCCTCAAAATTCAAGGTGATACAATATCAAGAAAACACTAATCTCCTATGTCATTCATAACACAATTTAAGCCTTTAAAAATTAGTTTAATAATCAAGGGTCATCCCACCAAAATGGTATCCAAAATTCAGTTCAATAACCAAATGGATACAAAGGGACTCCAAGGAATAATCCAATTCAACATTTAGTAAAATCAGCTGGACACCATGTTGGTGAAATTTCAATATTGTAATACTTTCCAATTATAAAACCATATGGTTATGGTTTGGACACCCTTCCTTTAACTGACTGTCCAATAATTCTTCAAATAGAAAACTCCCATGAGGAATAAGGTGCAGATAATCACAAAAAGGATCCTAGATCAAAACTGATAAAAATAGAAACCAATAATTCTCATGGTCAATAGATGACACCTCAACAATTGGAGAACCAATGAAGATAAGGAATAACCTAAATAAATCACTTACTAGGGATTTAATTCACAAACAGAACATATGGAATCAAGAGAGGCACTCAAAAATAACATGGACGCTGCCCTATGGTAGAGAGGAGAAGGTTGTACGAAAGGAAAAACTAATAATTATCTACACTACACCCTTAATGATATTCTTAAGAAATTACAAGGCATTTAATATAGTTACACATTGTGTAATTGATTTTAGAGGTACACACAAAAAACCCATCACCTCGGTTTAATATTAAATTCACACAAACATTACAGGATGTGTAATCTATTTTCACTGTGTGTGAATTTCCTACAGCTGGTTTTTAGCCCATTTTCATTGAATAAAACCCAATACATGCTTTAAGGATTATATAATTATCAAGAACCCATGGCTTGACCCTTTTATACCAGGATTCTGTTAATTCAAATTAACATATATCCCTAAAAATTCAGCAATTTTCCCTAACAAAGTCTCTTAGCTTGGATCCTCTTCAGTTTTCTTAGGTTTCTTCACATTCCATTACTATTAATTCTTAAAAATAAACATAAATGATGAAAAGACAACCAAAAAAGTTTAAATATGAGGTAAACCTCAATCTAAAATAGTTTAACAAAAAACATAGAGGGAGAAATACCTTGAAAAAGATGGGATCTTACATCAATCCAATATATGGTGTGTCCGGTATGACTAAAAGTTCATTATTTATATTCAAATTTAAATTCTAGTTAAAAAACATGTAAGATATTCAAAATTTTGAAAAATATTTCATATTGATTTTATACTTTAATAAATGACCCATATGTCATTTATTAGATGTGAGAGTCAAATTCACCGCAATCTGATACATGTTGTTCCCGGTATGACTCGAAGTGTATGTTTTTAGTTTAAAATTGGAAATTTAGTTCAATGCCTAAGCCACATACTCAAAATAGATGAAATTGTTTCATACTATTTCAATACATTATAAAAATTATCCATAACATATTTTTGATTTGTAGGAATAAACCACACCTCAATCTGATACATGATGTTCTCGGTGTAACTTGGTGTGTATGTCTTCAGTTTAAATTTGAAATTTTAGTGAAAAGAAAACATGACATTCTCAAAATCAAGAAAAATTATTCTAATGGATCTAATATTTTTGGAAAATGATTCAAAAGTCATTTTGGATTTATAGGAATCGACCACGCATCAACCTGACACATGATGTGGCTAGTTTGACACAAATCCTCTGTTTTCAGTATATAATTATTGTTTGAGTTTAAAACAATTGTCATATATCCAATACTGAGAAAACAATATCATACTATTTTCATGAATTATTGAAAAAATTATTAATTCATTTTTTATTTTTAGGAATTGAACACATATCAATCTGCCACATAATTCTGTCAGTAAGTCTCAAAGTATGCGCTTTCAATTTTAAAGGGTCATTTTAGTTCACATAGACAAAACTGAGAAAACAATTTCTGATTGGTTTCAATCATGAGAGAAATTATCCACAATTCATTTTTTACATGTAGAAATTAACCTTACATAATCAGATTGATGATGTGTTAGGTATGACTCAAATTGTGTGTTTTCAATATAGAAATGACATTTTTTTAAAATGCGCATCAGATATCCAAAATCATGGAAATGGGTTTGTATAGTTTTAAAAAAATAGGAAAATGATCCACAACTCATTTGTGACATTTAACAACTGATTTTTTGTCAATTTAATAAACGATGTGGTCGGTTTGATTTGATGTGTGTGTTTTCAATATATAAGTGTAATTTTAGTTTAAAATGTGCATAACATAGCCAAAACTATGAAAAAATCATTTGGTTATTTTAAAACATTATGTTAGTGATCCATAATTCATTTTTGACATGTAGGATTCAATATTATTTCAATATGATACAAGATGTGGTCGGTATGAATCGGAGTGCGTGTTTTCAATATAAAAGTGCCATTTTAGATAAAAATGTGTATCACATTCAAAAACTGAAACGGACCAATATAATTTTTAAAATGTAGAAAAACAACCAAAATTCATTCATTATGTGTAGGAATTGACTGAACGTAAAACAAGCAGCCAATGTGGACGGTTTTACATGAAGTGAGAGTTTTCAATATATAAGTGCCAATTTATTTTTAAACATGCATCATACATCCAAAACATAGAAAATGAGCTCATATTATTTTCACACATTAGTAAAACGATCCATAATTCATTTTTGATGTATAAGAATCGATCATAGAACAATGAGATAGATGATGTGGTAGGTATGACTTTAATTGTGTGTCTCTAATATAGAAGTTCCATTTTAGTTTATAACACACATTACATAGACAACCCTAAGTAAATGATCTTAGAAGGTTTTCAAAATTTATGACAACGATCAATAATTCAATTGTGATATGTTGGAATAAACCATATGTCAGTCTGACACACGATGTGGTCAGTATGACTTGAATTTAATTTTTTAATATAAAAGTTTCATTTTAGATTAAAACGCACATCACATCTCCAAAACCAAGAAAAAACATATTATTTTCATAATTTAGGATAGAGATACATAATTCATTTGTGACCTATAGGAATTAACCACACAAATATATGATACATGATGTGATCGTCATGACATGAAGTACATGTTTTTGAAATGCAAGTGACATTTTAGATTAAAAGGTTTATCACATAGCCACAAATATACAAACGAGCTCAAATTATCATTAAAATTTATTAAAATTACTAATAATTTATTTTCTATATGTAGGAATTTTCTGTACATCAATCTTATAGATGATGTGGGAGATATTACTCGAAGAACATGTTTTCACTATAGAAGTGTTGTTTTAGAAATTGCGGTGTTAGATGAATGGTTAAAACTCCCTATAAGTCTGCATAAAAAATAGGGTCAAATCCATGAGGATGAAGATTTTCAGGTTACTATAGTAGTACTATTGCAGAATTGTGGCAGCTGGAACTATTCATCGGTTTGGGCCTTCGGGCAACCAGTTTGGGCCTACGGGTCACATGGGCCTTCATGCCATCAAAGGGAGGCAGTGACACAGGCACGATGGGCAGGTGGTGATGTAGGTGTGATGAAATAGGTGTATTCAGTCCATCTAATGGTGGGAATATGGGAAAAGTAATTTTTTCATTCCCAATGGGACTTGTGGCCATAAATCATCAATGTAATAAAGTATCTTGTTTGGTGGGTTATCCTATGGGTGGTCTATGATCTTCCTTTCTGTGCATTTTATGTGCAGTGTATGTATGTGTTTGTTTGATTGTAATTGTACCCATAAGAGCCTAATATAATATAGAAGTGTTGTTTTAGTTTAAAACGAGGTTCATGGAGAAAAAAGGGAAAACGAGCTCATATAGTTTTCAAATATTAGAAAAATGGACCATTATTCATTTGGGATGTGTAGGAATTGATCATACATCAAACCAATTAATTATTTTCTAGGTATGACTAGAAGTGTATGTTTTCAATATAGAAGTTTCATTTTAGTTTAAAATGCACTTCAAATAACCAAATCTATGAAAATGATCTTGGAATGTTTTAAAACATTAGAAAAATGATCTATAAATTCATTTTTGGCGTGTAGTAATCAACTTCATGCCAATCTGACACATGAAATACTTATTACGACTCGAAGTGTGTGTTTTAATTTTAAAAGTGTCATTTTAGTTTAAGAAATATATCACAAGACATAACTAACGAAACCAACACAGATTAATTTTAAAATTTAGTAAAACAATACATTAATTATTTTTTATATTTTGGAATTGATAGTACATCAATCTTACAGACAATGTGGAAGATATGGCTCAATGTAAATGTTTTCACTATAGATGTCTTTAGCCATTGTGTTGTTACCCGTGTTCTTAACACACCAACTTTGTTTTCATGAAATTCAGGATCAAATACTGGTGGAAGAAGATTTCTATGTTATTCTAGCAGTACTCTAGCGGTACTGTGGCTTCCAGATCTATTCCTTGGATTGTTCCTTTGAGTAATTGGTTTGGGCCTACGGGCCACATGGGCCTTTGGGCCATCTATGAGAGACGTTGACGCAGGCACACTGGGAAGGCAGTGATGTAGGTGTGATGAATGTGGGGTCTTCGGTCCATCAAATGGTGGATCCATGGTCCATGTATTGGTCATCATGCCCAATGGTCCTTCGGGCCATAAATCATCAATATAATAAAGATGCTGGTTGGATGGGTTATCCCTTGGGTGGTCTATGATTTTCCATTCTGTCCTGTGTGTGTGTTGTGTTTGTATGTGTTTTTGATTGAATGTAATTGTACCCTCAAACACCTAATATAATATAGATGTTTAGTTTTAGTTTTAAATGAGTGTTGTATAGCCAATACGAGAAAATGAGATTGTATAGTTTTCAAACATTTGAAAAATGCTTCATTATTCACTTTTGATGTGTAGGAATTGATCATACATCAATCCGAAAAAATAATTTTTCCGGTATGACTAGAATTGTGCGTTTTCAAAATATAAGTTTCATTTTATATTAAAATTCACATCACATAGCCAAAACTGAAAAAATGTTCATGGAATGTTTTCAAAATTTTTGAAAATGTTCCATAATTCATTTATGGAATGTAGGAATCCATCACATTTCAATCTGAAACACTGGGTAATCGGTACAAATCTAAGTGTGTGTTTTCAATATAAAAGTGTCATTTTAGTTGAAAGCGGACATCACATACCCTAAAATGGTAAAATGAGATCTGATTATTTTCATACATTAGGATAGTGATTCATATATCATTTGTGATGTGTATGAATCAACATCATGTCAATATGACACACAATGTGGTCAGTATGACTTGAAGTGCATGTTTTCAATATAAAAATTCTATTTTAGTTTAAAATGTGAATCACAAAGACAAAATTGAGTAAACAAGCTTATATATTTTTTAAACATTTTAAAAATGATCCATAAATCATTTCATGTGTATATAAATAGACCATACATCAATTTTTTAGATGATGTGGCTGGTATGATTCAAAGTGCGTGTTAAAATTATAGAAGTTTCATTTTAGTTTAATATGTGTGTCATATAGCCACATCAATTAAAATGAGCTTTGATTATATTCAAAATTTAGGAAAATTATCCATAATTTATTTTTTATGTGTAGGAATTGACCACCCATCATTCCGACAATCAATGTGGTTGGTATGAATTGAAATGCATGTTTTCCATATAATTGTGTCATTTTAGTTTAAAATGTGCATCACATTTCCAAAACCAAGAAAAAGAGCTCAGATTGTTTTCAAATTTTAAGAAATGAACCCATAATTCATTTTTGACATGCAGAAATCTGTCACATGTCAATCTAACACCTGATGTCATCGGTGTGACTCGATTATATGTTTTCAATTTAAAAGTGTCATTTTAGTTTAAAACATGAATCTAATTTCCAAAAAATGATATGAATAGATTGAATTGATTTCAAACAATAATAAAATCATGCATAATTCATTTGGGATGTGTAGAAATTGACAGCATGTCAATCTGACGCACTACTAACTGTTGATATCATTAGTATATACAATAAATAACCAATAAATTTATCATATGTGGATTATATGACATTAAATTTATAATTTGTTTATATTATATTTAATATCACTAAAATAAACATTACTTATATTGGATGGATAGGATTTTATATGAAGGTTAATCGTTGGAAAAATTATGCTAGATTTGATATTATAGATGAGTTGAAATATTTTTTGTTTTATTGTAAATGTGATATCAATGTAATTATTTTTGAATGTAAATTTTGATAAAAAAATGACAATGAAATGTAATATTTCTATTCCAATCTAATTTTTTGTATATTTCTATTCTTCATTATGTATTTTAATTGGGTATTTTTTTAAAGGGATGATGAATGGATCTTTTAGGGCTGTAAGTGTGTAGCAGCTGATATGACCAATATCATCACTAAAAAAGCATTGATGAAGTTTAGTGCTCACTAAATGTGCTAATTGACATGCATAGGTAGGAGAACATTCCTCAGAGATTTTTTGGTATAATGAAATCATGTGTAGGTCAATTCTATGCGCAGATTAATCGGTAGAAATAAATGTTCATTTTCACATCTATTATCATTGTTGTAATAATGACAAAATCATGTGTGTAGGGGTATAAACCAACCAAATGAGCACCGATTGACATGAAATCTTCAGAAAACAGTATTTAAGACATTTATATTCTAAATGAAGAATCGGTATGTGGATCGGATACCCGAATTGCTCAATATGATCAAAATTGGAGTTTTCCCCTCATATTTAGAGTTTACTTATAAATCACATTAAAGATGTTAATGCCAAACTAATTAGATTGGGTTTTCATGAAGTCATGGTAGAACAATCATCGAGAAATTTTCTATATGTAGGAATCAACGTCATATCAATCAAATACTCTTGTCACCCGATATGATTAAAAACAATATGTAACATTGGTTAGTGTTATTAAAATGAAACATATGAAGTTAAGGGGAAAACATGAAAATGACATATAATTGATGTGAAAATGTAGGAGAACATTCCTCAACACATTTTGGTTCTATTGAAATTAATTGTGCTTCAATCCAATGCATGGATTGATCGGTACAATTAAAAATTCATTTTCACATCTATTATCACTATTGTAATAATGAGAAAATCATGTGTGTAGGGGTTAAAACAAACCAAATGAGGAATGATTAACATGAAATCTTAGGAAAACAGTATTAGAGACATTTATGTTATGAAGGAACAATCAATACGTTGATCAGATACCAGAATTGCTCGGTATGATTAAAAGTGGTGTTTTCCCATCAGATTAGGTGTTAACTGATTAATCACATAAAATTTGTCAATACCAACCTAATGCAATTTTGTTGAGATGAAATCATAGGACAAAAATCATTAGGACATTTTCGATATGTAGGAATCAGCATTGAATCAATTAGATGCTCATTTCACTCAGTAAGATTAAAAAAATTAGGAATGTTTCATAATGTTATTAAAATGACACATCACCAATGAAGAGGTAAAAATGTGAAAATGATTTCTAATTAACATGAAAATGTAGGAGAACATTCCTAAAATAAATTTTGGTCTATTGAAATCAATCACTCATCAATCCGATGAGCGGATTGATCGGTACAATTAAATGTTCATTTTCACAATAATTATTATTGTTGTAATAATGAGAAAATCATGTGTGTAGTGGTCAAAGCCGACCAAATGAGCACTGATTAACCTGAAATCATAGGAAAAAGTTATTTGATTTGATTAGTTGATTATTTTGTATCTTATTATAGTTTTATTATGACAAAAGATTGGAATGGATTGAAGCTTTTTGGATAACTAGATATGCGAGGAAGTATGTTTATCAATTATTGTTTTTTAGGATAATCATTTGTTTTTGGTGTTTCTACGGTTTGGACATGATTTTTTTATGTTTGCACTATTTATGTTGTTTGGGAACCAAAACGGGCGGTTTTTTAAAAAAAAAATATTCTAGGTTAGCGACCCCCTATGGCAGTCACTAATAGTTACAGTTTGTTTTCTTCAACAGCGACTGCTTCTAGAATTCACATTATACTTGAATTTTCCTAACCTACAACGACCGGTAAAGGAAATATCTAAGAGCATTCATATGCTGAACAAATAGCAGCCTCCAAATGACCACGTAGTAGATGAGCTATAGCGACCGCCATAGGCAGTCACAAAATGCTTTCACTGTCAGGCCAATTGCAACCACCTACTACCACCACCAATGGTGGTCTATAGGCTGTCTATAAAGACCATTAGAGAGTGATTTTGGTGGATGCTAAAAGGTTTATTTCAAGTAGTGATTATAGTGCAATGTGATATTTCTATTTCAATATGATTTTCTTTATATTTCTATTCCAAATTATGAAGTTTAATTGATTTTCTTTTAATAGGGTCGATGCAAGACTATTGTAGGGATGCAGAGGTGTAGCAGCTGATATGACCTTTATCACCAATAAAAAAATCATTGATGATGTTTAGTTCTAACTAAATGTGCTGATAGAGGATACCTTTATTAATGCTTTTGGTTAGTGAAAAAAAGGCCTCGTGCTTTTAATATAACTTAGGAAGTTATTTGTTTTTTATGATATCAAATATCATTTAATGAACTGTTAAATGTGTTATCTATATAAGAGCATCAAATTAGTATAGAATTGATGTGTATTCATCGTCCATCTTAATGGGAGCACATGTAGAGTCTTCGTTATCCTCTACTAAGTATGAGTTGAATCTACAAGATCAGAATGAGGTTATAGAGAGCATTTTTTGAGAGCAGGAGGTACTTTGTTGACACGAGTACCACTAAGAGGAGAAGAAAATGTTTATGGAAGAAGCAGCATCATGGGAATATGATGAAATACATGCAAAAACCTTCATAGGGTATAGGGATGAAGTTCCATCCACCTGGATCTCTAAATGATCCACCATCCCCATAGCTATGGACATATTTTGTTGGAAAATAGTATATGATAAGTTTTGATGAATATATTAACTGTAATACAGTTAATAATTTATAGTTTTATTATGAAAAATGATTGGAATGGATTGGAGCTGTTTGGATAACTGGATATGCGAGGAAGTATGATTCTCAATTATTGTTTTTTAGGATAATCATTTTGTTTGGTGTTTCTATGGTTTGGACATGATTTTTTTATGTGTGCACTATTTCTGTTTTTTGGGAAGCAAAACGGGCTGTTTTTTTAAAAAAATATTCTAGGTTAGCGACCCCCTATAGCAGTCACTAATAGTTACAGTTTGTTTGCTTCAACAGCAACTGCTTCTAGCATTCACTTTATGCTTGAATTTTCCTAACCTACAATGACCGGTAAAGGAAATATCTAAGAGCATTAATATGCCGAACAAATAGCGGCCTCCAAATGACCAGGTAGTAGATGAGCTATAGCGACCGCCATTGGCAGTCACAAAATGCCTTCATTGTCAGGCCAATTGCAACCACCTACTACCACCACCAATGGTGGTCTATAGGCTGTCTATAAAGACCATTAGATAGTGATTTTGGTGGATTCTAAAAGGTGTATTTCAAGTAGTGACTATAGTGCAATGTGATATTTCTATTTCAATATGATTTTCTTTATATTTCTATTCCTAATTATGAAGTTTAATTGATTTTGTTTTTATAGGGTCGATGCAAGACTATTTTAGGGATGCAGAGGTGTAGCAGCTGATATGACATTTATCACCAATAAAAAAAATCATTGATGATGTTTAGTTCTAACTAAATGTGCTGATAGAGGATCCCTTTATCAATGCTTTTGGTTAGTGCAAAAAAGGCCTCGTGCTTTTAATATAACTTAGGAATTTATTTGTTTTTTATGATATCAAATATCTTCTAATGCACTGTTAAATGTGTTATCTATATCATAGCATCAAATTATTAAAGCATTGATGTGTATTCAGCGTCCATCTTGATGGAAGCACATGTAGAGTCTTCGTTATCCTCTACCAAGTATGAGTTGAATCTACAAGCTCAGAATGTGGTTATAGAGAGCCTTTGTTGAGAGAAAGAGGTACTTTGTTGACACGAGTACCACTAAGAGGAGAAGAAAATGTTTATGGAAGAAGAAGCATCATGGGATTATGATGAAATACATGCAAAAACCTTCGTAGGGTATAGGGATGAAGTTCCATCCACCTGGTTCTCCAAATGATCCACCATCCCCACAGCTATGGAAATATTTTTTTGGCAAACATTATATGACGAGTTTTGATGAATATATTAACTGTAATATAGTTATTAATTTATATGTCTAAAATTTTATATATTCTGTTTTTTATATCTCAGTTTGATGTTTTTTATTAGTTTTTTTAACTTTCCTATACTTTTTAATATATTTTTTAGGTATTTGTGATGGAATACTTTTTCCCTTTCTTGTTTTGTGACAGAAAATGAATTTTGTCGCAAATAATCTATTACAATGAAAAATGTATTCCATCACAAATATTAATTATTCTATATGTGGTGGAAATAATTTGAGATATTAATTAGTAAATAAATTAGAATAATAAATAGTTTATTGATTAAGACTAATTATTAATAATTACCTTGATAATAGTTAATTATTATCCACAAATACGAATTATTTTTAATTATTAATAATTATTATTTATCAATAACTATTTGTTCATAAATATTATTAATTATATATTAATAAGTTACCTAACAATAATAAATGATTATTAACAATAATTAATTAAAAGTTACTATTAATTAATTACTACCAGTTATCTCTATTTATTTAAAAAATATGAAAAATTATTATAAAACAATTCGTAATTAGCGACTAAATTATAATTTGATATATCAATTAGTAATTGTTTAATAATAATAACCTATATTGTTAAATAATTATTAACTAATTTATAAATATTAATACAATCTATTAGTTATTAATAACTACTAAGTGATGTTAATTAGTTAATAATTCTTAATATAATTATAACTCCCCAAGCCTCTACGGTACCCTTCTCTTAGAATAATACAGTAGTGTGGGTTGTATGCAACTTCGAGTTCTTACACACACCACAACCAATCAAACAAACCGTTATGAATAGTAATACCCACCTTTTGAAATTTTATAAATTATATCACTCAAAATGGAATTCATTTTTGGATTTGGAATATCAAAATTACCCTAGTGTGAAGTTTTGGTATTTTTCTGAAAACTATCAATTTTTGATGAATAGTGAAAAACACTGAGTTATTGGATTAAACAGTTTTTTATTTAAATAATTATTTATTTCATTTAAATTTATTTTAGGTCAAAATTGATACATAATACCACTTATTTAAATAGAATTTCAAAAATCCGAGAGACACTGTTAATATCAAGGAGTAAAATGTGGTTCAATAAGATAAAAATAATTTTTTGGTGAATAGTAACTTTTTACTTTTATTTACTACGGTTAAAAGTAAATAGGGTAATTAAGGGTAAAATGTTATTAATATTACCCTAACACATGTCCTAATTCTATTGGACATATGTATCTTGACCAAAAACAACCTTAGGAATAATATATTATCAGTTAGGTCCACTTGGATTAGATTAGGACATTTATTATTATTTAATTCAAAGAAGAGTTAAAATAGTTAAAATCATTGTTTATTTACTACAAATAATTTTATATAGGGTCATACATAAGTTAAATTCTATTATAAATATTCATTATAAAGATAAAAAGATTTCCTACATAATTGTATTTTATTTTTAATTTTAAGACATTAAATAATTTAATTTATTTGTGACACAATGGTGATGAAATAATTACCTAATTAATGAAATATTAAAATAATTGATATTATAAATATCCAAATAAATTTAATTTGAGACTTTTTATGAATTATACTAATTTTCTATGTTACTATGACATGTTAGTAATAATTTAATTATGTTTGTTCGAAGAAATCATACTGTTATGATTTTCAAAAAAATCAAATACCAAATAGTGTCAAAATTGACGTAAAAGAGTTTTTTTGTAAATATTATATTATTAGTTGATATTGAATTCTTAAAAATCTAAGGATTGGCCAAGAGACTTATATCCAGATAGGTGTATCATTAATAGACCACTTGGGGGTCGGTTGGATGTATATGATATGTTTCTTAACTATGTAATATAAAAATACAAAGTGACATGGTAATTTTCAATCTAATTAACTGTGAGTTAAAACTAAAAGATAAGGTTAATATGATGAACAAAACCTGTCTAAAATCTATTGGTTGAAATGATTTTGAACCATCCCCATATTAGACTTTGAATAATCCACTTTGTAGCCATTATCAATCGAATATGAATTTATTATAAAATAGTACATTATGTTATCCAAAAGAGCCCCTCCTCCCCCAATAAAAGCACACCATACGTGTGTACGTACGGCTTACCATACGTACGTACGACTTATCGTCTCCATGTCATGGTGTAATTGTTATTCAAAAACATTATTATTTGGATGGGTATGATAATGATATGTAATTGTTGTAAATAATAAATATAAAATGATAATTATTCTGTATATATGATATACCATCAAATTATATATTATTTTAATATCAAAAGAATGATATTGTCGCTCGTGTGTACGTACGGACTACCGTCTCCACGAACCCGATGAGATTCATTCCCCATTGTATCAGCTCAATAATAATTCTCATTTAATGATTAATAATACTATTTAAGGACTTTATATCATTCTGGATATGAATAAGATACAACCAATCCATAACAAACATTACTTATGTAACAAAACATATAAAATAAAACGAGTAAGTTGACACCCGAAATGTCGATAATAAAAATATATTATTAAAAATGAAATGTTAAAAGATCATATATGATATCATATTAATTAAAAATTATTCTTGTATAACTTAATAACAATTATTTCACCATTATACAAGAGGTTAACCTACCCTTGACGATGGAATGTACAATGTAAGGGTTTATTTCACAATCTCTTCATTATCCGAGGTTGTTTATACGTAATTATCTACTAGGACCTCCTTATCATCCACATCCATGTTTCTTAAAAATGTATTTCAAATCATTATTACTATGGGTTAAATTCATTTATACCCTTTTTTACTTTTTATAATATTTTTATAATGGAATCTTTCGTCCTTTTCCAAACAAGGTCCTTTTTAACCTTTTAGACAAAATTTAGGTAAGAATGTTTTTTTATCTTATACGGAGGGTGAGGATATTCTCCACCATTAAAAAATCATTGAAGCTTCCCTTACAAGCATATAAGAATATTTTCAAAGTAAATGTTTTATTTTATAATTATGTGACTTTTAAATTATTTCAAAAAATGAGATATTTCTCTCAAATAGTTTTGATTTCATCTATGTCAACATCCTTTGATGGATTTTAATCTTATTTGAAATTGATTTATTATGATAGAAAACTTCCATATTGTATTGAAGGCTCTGTGATATGTTTGAATGTGGATGTTTTATTTTTATACCATTCATAGTTTATGGAGAAAGTATTTACATTTCGTATGCTAGTTTTAATATGAATTTTTATGTTATGTTTAAACCTGTTCATATGAGAAATGCATTGGACTTAATAAGTGATGGGTGGAGCCCGCTATAGCTCCTCGATGCATCGGTAGGTCTAATGAGAAAAACTAGTGTCTTGGCATAAGGCCTTGAAAAAATTTATTTGTAGTCTTGGCACGAGGCCTTGGCTACGTGGTTATGATAGTCTGGCATTATGCATTCCATCATTATGAAAATGGTTATTGATATTCCATGTGATTATTTGACGATTAGAATATCCATGTGAATAAGTAAATGGAATTATTTCATTTTATTTTTTCCATATTATGTTGACGATCAGGTTTAAAAGGCTTTTGTTTAAATTATATATTGCCTTAAATGTTTATGCTTATTTATGAAAGTTTCCTCTAATTTTTATCCTTCTGGGCATCTGAGCTCACCCCTATCTATATTTTTTTCCAGGATGTGAAGAAGTTTTTTTCTGAATGACCTATAGGGATAGTATGAGGGGATGTGAGTTTGGACTATGGAGACTATGTTTTTGTAATTTTCATTTTATGATGTAATTTAAACTTTTTAAATGTATCTAGTGATTCCAAGGCTACAAAACTAATCGATCTTTCGAGACATGATATTTTGTGATCATGCCAATGTTATTTAATAATGCACCAACTCTGGGAAACTGGGGTCGGGGCGTTACAGTTGGTATCAGAGGAAGTTTAGTACAAAAATTGGAAGCTAGATTTAGATAAACTCTGATTAGAGCACATAGACCTAAGATAGACTTTGAGGATTAGTATAGAAGAACTTCCAAGAATTTTGGTATTGTAGATATATAGGAGTTTTTGGAGAAATACATCTATGTTTGGATACGAGTAGGTAGTGGTGGCTCTGGCACATATGTACCTAGGGGTAAAACCCAAAAACACAGCTTTGAGCTAGAGTCGAACGGGAATTGGTTCACAACAACAGGCATTGCTGAACTCTTGGTTATGACACTCCAGGGGGATATGCTTAGGATAATCCTCATTTTCATTACTAATAATAATTAAGGGTTTATGAGTATATACTTCCTTAAAGAAAACATTTTTATGATTATGGATTATATCCATAAACTGTTCAATTTATGTTAAGTGTTTTACAAGTGTGGAATTATGTATTTTGATTCATAAACTAATCGAGTTAATTCCATTTTTTAAAAATGGTGCCTAGTGGAAGGAATGGAAACTGTATCAATGCGCATACTCCATGTAGGTATTACCCTCCTGATCAAGATAATTGTAGTGGAGCTGGTGATGCAACTGGAGCTGATTAGCTAATCACTATACTAGGACAACTCACTCAGGTTATGAATAATAACCTTACCCATATGCAGCACCCTGATCCACGGAATGGTGGATCAATGTTAGACCGCTTCATGAGGAAACAACCACCAACATTAAATGGGAGTACAACTCCCTTAATAGATGATAAATGGATAAATTCCTTAGAAAAAATATTCCATGCCTTGGGGAGTAGTGAAAGGGATAATGTTTTCATGGCAGTTTACCGCCTCACTGTAGATGCTGATCAATGGTGGTCATTAATTCAAAACACAAATGAAGTTGATGAAGTATCAAATATGGAATGGAGATAGTTCAAAGATATTTTCTTAGAAAAATACTTTCTTCGTGACCATAGAGCAGATATGGAAAGGAAATTTCTAAGTTTGAGAGAAAAGGAGGATGAGAATGTTGCAAATTATGAGGCTACCTTTGCAAGGTTAGTGAGGCATGAAACAGATTATATACGTAACCCAAGGAGTAAGATCTATCATTTCTTTGATGGGTTAAAACCATTTCTCTATCGAGCATTGGTCTCGTAATCCTTCCCTCCATACAAATATATTGTCTAATGTGCTATCAAGATAGAAATGGAATTCTCTAAGTGTTACGAATTTAATGAAAAGTAAGAGAAGAAGAGATCTGTTGATCAATATGGGAATGGAAATAAGGGTAAGAAGGGAAAATGTTGAATATCAATCCTTCAGTAATTGCGGGAAGAAACACCCCGGTACTTGCTTAAATGGAATGGGAGTCTTTTGCAAGTGTGGCAAAAAAGGCCACCAAGTTCGTGATTCCAAGGGGAAGAAAGAAGCTACTGATGTTCAATGCTACAACTGTAGGGAGATGGGACATTTTGCAAATGAATGTCCTAAGCGTCCGGGGAATGTAACTCAGAAAAGGCCAAGGGATCAAGGCCAAGCTTATGTTATCACTACACTAAGGAAGAAGCTCTGAAAGACATGGTGGAAGGTAATTTTATGGTTTCCTCAAGTTTAGAAAATGCTTTATTTGATTCTGGATCATTGCACTATTTCATATCTTCCTAGTTTGATAAGAAAATTAGATATTACCTATTTGATTTAACAAGGGATTTTTCATTTAAACCATCTAAGGGAATTATCATTAGAAAAATGTTTTGTGAATCAGTCCCCATTAGATCTCATAAATGTTCTTTATCCACTAATCTCATCCTCATACCTATGATTGAGTTTGATATAATCCTCGGTATGGATTTTCTCTCAGAACATGATTCAAAGATTTATTATAAGAAGAACGAGGTTATGATTTTTTATGATGATGATAAGGAACACCTTATCTTTAGAGAAAAATCATCACCGCCTAATTCTTATCTAGATCCACCCCCAGTAGCTCAACAAAATTCAATTATTGGGGAGGAACAAAATTAAATGACTGTGGGTGGGGAAAGGAATTTTTAAATAGAGGATGTACCTATTGTGAAAGAATATGTAGATTTGTTTCCAGAAGATTTACATGGACTTCCTCCAGAACGAGAAGTTGATTTTTCCATTGATTTAATTCCTGGATCAAGGCCTATATCGAATACCCCATATAGAATGGTCACTGTGGAATTAGTTGAACTAAAGAAACAACTTGAGGAATTGAGTAATAAGGGATTTATTCGCCCTAGTGTTTCTCCATGGGGAGCCCCTGTCCTTTTTGTTAAGAAGAAAGATGGATCTATGAGGTTATGTATCGACTATAGGTAGATCAATGATATAACAATAAAGAAAAAGTATCCCCTGGCTCGCATTGATGATTTATTTGACCAACTACGTGGAGCTCAATAATTTTCAAAGATTGACCTTCAATCTAGATACCATCTGTTGTGTGTGAAAGAGGAAGACATTCCGAAGACAGCATTTCAAACCAGGTATGGGAATTATGAGTTTACAATAATGCCTTTTGGGATGACTAATTCACCCTCTGTATTCATGGATCTAATAAATAGTGTTTTTAAAGAATATCTCGATGATTTTGTGGTGGTATTTATTGAAGATATCTTGGTATACTCCAAAAGCTACGAAGATCATGAAAATCACTTGCGTATTATCCTGAAGGCTCTAAGAAGACATAAATTATATGGGTAGTTTAGAAAGTGTGAATTCTGACATCAGGATGTTTCTTTACATGGCCATATTGTCTCTAAATATGGAATCTCTGTTGATCTTTCAATGACCAAGGAAATCCATGAATGGATTTCATCGATGTGTATAAATGAGGTACGCAATTTTATGGGTTTAGCAGGTTATTATCGACGTTCCGTCTAGAATTTTACCCGGTTGTCTAACCCATTAACAAAGATCACACGTAAAGGGGTTTAATTTGTTTGGATAAAATAGTGAGACTAATGTTTCAATGAATTGAAGATAATATTGGTCAATGCATCTATATTGACTCTACCATCGGGGAATGATGGGTTTGTTTTTTATAGTGTTGCATCGAAGAAAGGACTTTGTTGTGTCCTAATGCAGAATGATAGGGTTATCTTGTATGCATCATGACATTTGATAATTCATGAGCAAAACAATCGTACTCATGATCTCAAGTTAGCAGCTATGATCTTTTATTTGAAGATATTGAGACACTACCTCTTTGGTGAAAAATGTGAGATTTATACTGATCAAAAGAGTTTGAAATATATTTTCTCACAAAAAGAACTCCACATGAGGCAAAGGGGATGGAATGAACTACACAAGGATTATGATTGCACGATACACTACCACCCAAGGAAGGCAAATAAGGTGGCAGATGCTTTGAGAAAAAAATATCATGGAGTTTTGAACATGATTAGAATTGAAAGGGATCCTATTTTCATGGATCTAGAAATATTGGATATGGGAATCACCATGGAAGGTGAAACATCGATGCTTTTTCAAATGGTTTCCAAACCATCCTTACTAGAAAGGATTAAGAGTTCTCAGAGCAATGATGATGAATTTCAAAAGATGATTAAAGCAGTGAATGATGGGAGATTGAGTGACTTTGTGTATGAATATGGAATTTTGAAATTCGAGAAGAGAATTTTTGTTCCTGATATACCTGATCTAAAAAGGGAATTGTTGGATGATTCTTGTAGTTCCAATTTCTCTATACACCCTTGGAGCACCAAAATGTATAGATATTTGAGGGAACATTTTTTGTGGGACAACATGAAGAGGGAGATTTTTTATTTTGTGTCAAGATGTATGGTTTGTTAACAAGTGAAAGATGGAAGGAAACAGCCTAGAGGAGTCATCCAACCTCTTCCCATACCTGAGTGGAAATGGGATAATATCACGATGCACATTTTCAAGGGACTACCAAAGACTCCTAGAAGGAACGATGCAATATGGGTCATTGTTGATCGTCGTAACAAGTAACCACATTGTCTTTCTATAAGAGAAGATCTACCACTTGAACATTTAGCAAGACTATATATTAATGAAGTTGTGAGACTTCACGAAGTAACCCTATCAATTGTTTTGGATTGTGATCCCCATTTTACTTCATGGTTCAAGAAAAGTCTTCTGAAGGCCTTGGATACTGAACTTCATTTGAGTACTTCCTACCACCCTCAAACAGATGGACAATCAGAACGAACTATTCAAACCATAGAAGACTTGTTGAGATCTTTCGTACTTGACTTTCAAGGTATGTGGGATCAATATTTACCTCTGGTGGATTTTTACTATAACAATAGCTAACATTAAAGTATTCCGATGGTACCACATGAAACATTATATGGAAAGAGATGTCGCACACCAACATGTTGGGATGACGCTGGTGAAAGAAAACTTGTTTTCCCAGAACTGGTGGAGGAAACAATGGAAAAGGTAAATCTAATCCAAAACCACATCCAAGGAGCTCAAAGTAGGAAAAAGAGATATGCTGATAACCTAAGGAAAGATTTAGAATTTCATGTAGGGGATCATGTTTTCTTGAAGGTATCTCCATGGAAGAGAGTTATACGTTTCAGTAAGAACGGTAAATTGAGTCCCAGGTACATATGACCTTTTGAAATTCTAGAACAAATTTGGGATGTAGCATACCATTTGGAAATGCTTCCAAGTATCTCTAATGTTCACGATGTGTTCCACGTATCACTATTAAGAAAATACATGCCTGACCCAACACATGTACTCACTAACGAGGAATAAGAACTGGAACCCGATCTATCTTATTGTGAATAACCCATCAAGATTCTTGATACAATTGAACTAGTGCTGAGAAAATGGATGACTCGTCTAGTAAAAGATCTATGGAGAAACCATAGGATGTAAGAGGCAATGTTGGAACCTGAGGAACTTGTGATGAAGAATCACCCGAGTCCTTTCCGGTGATAGTATTCTCTAAATTTTGAGGATGAAATTATTTGAAGGAGGGGGGAATGTAATACCCCAAGCTTCTACGGTACACTTGTCTTTGAATAATATAGTAGCATGTGTTGTACGCAACTTCAAGTTCTAACACACACCACAACCAATAAGTCTAGCTGTTATGAATAGTAATACCATCTTTTTGGAATTTTATAAATTTTATCTTTCAAAATGGATATAATTTTTGGATTTCAAATATTGAAATTAGCCTAGGGTGAATTTTTGGTATTTTTTTTGAAAACTTTCAATTTTTGATGAATAGTGAAAAATACAGAGTTGTTGGTTAAAACCGACTTTTTATTCAAATAATTATTTATTTTATTTAAATTTGTTTTAGGTCAATATATATATATATATATAATACCTATATAAGATCAATTTAATTCATTGGAGTCAGTTTATAATAATTTTAGACATATAAAAATTTTATTTAACTTTTCACCTTCTTTTACCCACCTCCAAGGAGAATTTGGAAATTCACATAAAACATAATTTTACAGCTTCTGTGAGTGGAATTCTGAAAATTTGAGAGACATAGTTAACATCAAGGAGTAAAATGTGGTTCAATAAGATAAAAATAATTGTTGGTGAATAGTAACATTTTACTTTTATTTACCACTGTTAAAATTAAATAGGGTAATAAAGTGTAAAATGATATTAATATTACCCTAACACATCTCATAATTCTGTTGTACAAGTTTATCTTGACCGAAAAAAACATTAGGAATAAAATATTATCCTTTAGATCCACTTGGATTAGATTAGGACATTTATTATTATTTAATTTAAAGAAGAGTTAAAAGAGTTAAAATCAATGTTTATTTACTAAAACATGTTAATATAGGGAAATACATAAGATAAATTCTATTATAAATATTCATTAGAAAGATAAAACGATTTCATACATAATGGTATTTTATTTATAATTTTTAGACATTAAATAATTTAATTTATTTATGACACAATGGTGATGCAGTAATTTCCTAATTAGTGAAATATTAAAATAGTTGATATTATGAATATCCAAATAAATGTAATATGAGACTTTTTATGAATTAAACTATTTTTATAGGTTAATATGACATTTTATTATTCATTTAATTAGGTTTTTTTGAAGTAATCATGTTGTTATGATTTTCACAAAAATCAATTACCCAATAGTGTCAAAATTGACATAAAAGAGTTTTGAAAACAAATATTATATTATTAATTGATATTAAATTTCAAAAAATTGAGGGTTAGGACAAGAGACTTATATCATTATAGTTGTATAATTAGTGGACCACTTGGGGGACTCATAGATTTATATGGTATGTTTATTAACTATATAATATAAAAATACAAAGTGACATGGTAAATGTCAATCTAATTAACTAAGAGTTGAAACTAAAAGATAATGTTAATATAATGACCAAAACCTGTCTAAAATATATTGGTTGAAAGTATTTCTACCTATCCCCTCCTTAGACTTTTAATAATCCACTTTTGAGCCATTAGAAACCAAATATGAATTTATTATAAAATAATACTTTAAGTTTTCCTAAAGAGCCCCTCCTCCCCCTTATAAAAGGACACCACTTCTATCCAATTTTACACACCTTAAAAGCCTTTTGGATCGGCCAACCTCTTCCCAAATACCCTCTAAAATATCCTACCATTATCCTAGAGGCCTTCCTTTAGTCATAAATCCAACCTATAGATCCCTTTTGATCAAATCAAAATGAAGAACCCGAAGAAGAGGTAATGTTTTCACCACCCTCTTTCAAGTTTCTTTCTTGTTCAAAATCTTTATTCTTTTTTTATTACCATTATAAAATAATAACTCCAGTATATTCTATATACTATGATGTTATTATAAATATGGTACAACCATATTCAGTATTCTATCCATCCTTGGATGACATGTCACCATACGTGTGTACGTACGGCTTACTGTCTCCACGTCAAGGTGTAATTGTTATTAAAAAACATTATTGTTTTCATTGGTTTGATAATGATATGTAATTTATTTAAATAATAAATATAACTTGATAATTATTATGTATATATGATATAACATCCAATTATATATTATTTTATATCAAAAGAATGATATTGTGGCTCATGCGTACGTACGGACTACCGTCTCCACGAACGTGATGGGATTCATTCCCCATCGTATCCGTTCAAGACAAATTCTCAATTAATGATTAAAAATAATTTTTAAGGACTTGATATCATTATGGATATGAATTATATACAACCAATCCATAACAAACACAGATTAGGTAAGAAAACATACAAAAGAAAATTAGTAAGTTAACACCCTAAACGTTGATAATACTAAAATATTATTAACAAAGAAATGTTAAAAGATCATATATGATATGATATTAATTTAAATAATTCTTGTTTAATTTAATAACAATTATTTCACCATTATACAGGAGGTTAACCTAACCTCAGCCAAGGAAAAGTACATGGTATGGTTTTATTTCACAATCTCTTCATTATTCGAGGTTGTTTATACGTAATTATCTACTGGGACCTCTTTACCATCCACATCCATGTTTCTTAAAAATGTATTTCAAATCATTCATACTATGGGTTAAAATCATTTATACCATTTTTGACTTTTTATAATATGTTTATAAAGGAATCTTTCCGTTATTTTCCAAACAAGGTCTTTTTTAACCTTTTCGACAAAATTAAGGTAAGAATGTTTTTTTAACTTATACAGAGGGTGCGGCAATTTTCAACCTTTATAAATTATTTTAAGATTCCCTTACAAGCTTATAAGAATATTTTCAAAGTAAATGTTTTATTTTACAATTATGTGACTTTTAAATAATTTCAAAAAAAGAGATATTTCTTTCAAATAGTTTTGATTTCATCTATGTCAACATCCATTGAGGGATTTTAAGCTTATTTGAAGTTGATTTATTATGATACAAAACTTCCATATTGTATTGAATGTTTTTTGATTTGTTTGAATGTGGATGTGTTATTTTTATACCATTCATGGTTTATGGAGAAAGTATTTACATTTCATATGATAGTTTTAATACGATTGTTTATGCTATGTTTAATCCTATTCATATGAGGAATGCATTCGACTAAAAAAGTGAAGGGTGGAGCCCGCTATAGCTCCTCGATGCATCGGTGGTCTCATGAGACAGACTAGTGTCTTGGAACAAGGCCTTGACAAAATCTTATTTGTAGTCTTGGCATGAGGTCTTGGCTACGTGGTTATGATAGTCTGGAATTATACATTCCATCATTATGAAAGTGGTTATTGATATTGCATGTGATTATTGGACTAGTAAAATAACCATGTGAATAAGTAAACATCATTATTTCATTTTATTTTTGTAATATTATGCTGAAGATCAAGTTTAAAAGGCTTTTGTTTTAGTTATACATTGCCTTAAATTTTTATGCTTATTTATGAATGTTTCTTCTATATTGTTATCTTTATTGGGCATCTGAGCTCACCCCTTTCTATGTTTTATTTTTCGTAGGATGTGAAGAAGTATTTTATGAATGGAATTCAGGGATTGTATGAGGGGATATGAGTGTGGACTATGGAGACTATGTTGTTGTAGTTTTCATTTTATGATGTAATGTAAAATATATGAATGTATCTAGTGATTCCAAGGCTACTTAACTAATCAGTCCTTCGAGACTTGATCTTTTGTGATCATGTCAATGTTATGTAATAATGCACTGACTCTGGGAACTGGGGTTGAGGTGTTACAATAATAGTATTAAATTAATTATTAATACTATTTATTAGTTAATTACAAATTAGTATTCATTGAATAATAATTAATTGTTCAGTAATATTAACTATTATTAAAAAAATATAACTAATTAATTAAATTAAATAAATTATAAATTAATCAACCAAGAAAAAAAATATTTAAATTATGTTTTTAAATGTTTTAACTATTTAGAGAGAACCTCTACAAACTAGAACACAACCCCAGATAAAATTGGAAGGGAGGGAGTGGGTATGGAGTGTTAGAAGAGAGGGTGTGAGGGGATAGTTCTCTGGGGTGAAATCGAAAG
This sequence comes from Viscum album, assembly GCA_963277665.1. Classification (NCBI taxonomy): domain Eukaryota; kingdom Viridiplantae; phylum Streptophyta; class Magnoliopsida; order Santalales; family Viscaceae; genus Viscum; species Viscum album. Next base: position 1,533,830,258 of record OY728151.1, read on the forward strand.
ACATAGAAGATCAAAAAAACATTTTTTTTGGAGAAGGATTTTGATTCCTTTTGGTATCTTCAAGATTTTTTAAAACAAATTAAAATCCAAACCCTAATTGGAGTATTTTTCCCAAATTTATCCATAAAAAATTATGTAGCGCACTGTTATTTAATTTAAGATCGGGTGATGGGTGGTATTTTTTTAGGATATTTGAGGCTTGGTTTTAAATCATATAATGTAGAATACTAAAACCATTAATTTTAGTATATAAATGAGATATGGAGAGGTTGTGAGATTTGGGTTGGGGGAAGACAAAGTGAGATCTATTGGTGAATATGGAACGAACAAAAGTGAGTAAAGAGGGTGAGGGGAAGAGAATCTAAAGAACCTCATACAACCAATCCTTCCCTCGAGCTGTGTTTGTACATTAGTTATCTTTTAACATCTTTTTTAAACCATCTATCTACACAGATTCCCCTCTTCCACCAATGAAAATAAAGTAGGGGCAGAAAACCCTTCTTTCCACCCCAGTCAACAATGGACTGTGACCGTCCCTCTACACAGATTCCCTCTTACACCTCCCGCTTCATTTCACCACTATCAACAACGACATCCTATTTATCTCTCTACATGAGATTCTTTTAGTATAGAGAGAGGTGGTGGGGTACTGCCTTCATTTCCAGTGCAGGGTGGGCCCTCTATTATTCCATTATAATTTTTACAATTTAATTATTATTTAATGGGAGCAGTATGGGTCCTATGTGTTCTTACCCATATCATAGAAAAAACTATGTTTCATTCGAAAATATAAAATCTACATTATGATTAGTTTTATAATCATCGCATATATATATAGTAATTTTTATGGCCTGTGTTTTCTTATAAATAGATTTGTTGTCGTTCTGGGTTGTCATTATGTCAATTTGTTTAATATGTTTTTGATATCTCTGAAGGAATTAATAATAGAAAGGGGCAGGCCCAGGGAGTAATGCCCAGTCCTCCAAATTTATTGAAGAAAATAAGAGAGAAATTTACAATGAACAGAACAAGGCAACATTCCCCACAAGAAACAAATCAAAAGGGTTTATAATCATCACCCTTTCCAACATCTGAGGCCACCTCCAGATCAGTAGACTCCCACTCAAATTTCAAAATATAGGAATTTATAATTTTAACATATTTCACCATTAGTCGTAATTACTATGAAGTCATTTATAAACAAGTAAAGGTTCAATGATGAGTGACTATTGAATAGATTATATACTTTTAAAAAAAATTATTTTTCAACAACATTTTTAAGTGGATCTTTGCACAATGACATGGCCAATGATAAAGTGTGCTGTTTTAAGGTCGTTAAAATCAACAACTGTTTGTTTATCTGAATCCAAATATTCATATGCATGAAAATTAACTACTGTAAATCAAGACATTATCAATGGATAATATTGGTTATATTAGTGTTAAAAAACTGATGATATTGTCGACGCTAATAAAACTCGGATGCTTTTATCACTACTAAAAAAATTATTTATGAAATCTTTCATTTACTAGTCCATAGACCACACATAGTGCTAAACATGGGACAAAACCCTGCATTCTAATGGTTTACAAGGCCACCTGCATGTTGTTGTGAAATTACCAGAAAATTATGAATTAAATACAATATTTTTTTTACTCAACCTTTCCTCTAGGATGGAGCATACTTTCCACCAACCAATGATGTTGTTTATTATTATATGATGCTATTTATTATATATCTATATTTATATGTTATATATATATATATATATATATTAAAATTCATTTTTTACAAAATGTAAATATATTTGAGTGTATGTGTCTATATTTGATGACAAATTCAAATAAAAAATCATAATTTGAATTGGTCCATACCTCCTACACCTCTGGTTCAAATCATTGATAGGTTGTGGTCTTGAACCTCTGACTCGATCCATGGGCTTCCATTAATCACCCATCATTTTTCACCACTTTTTTCTTTTTCCAACCGCGATCTTTTCGAACTCTCCCAAACAAAATTATTATCCCAAACAACAACAATATTTATTTTAATGTATACATTTATATCAGTCTAATTAAAAATAAATTGATACTTGTTCATTTATATGTATATTTATATAAATTTTTAAATAAATTCATATATTTATATTTATATAAATTTTTATAATGTACTTATATTTTTTATTAAATATTTATTTATTTTATAAATTTATTTAAAAAATTTATAGTATCTTATTTTTACATATACAATTTTTTAATATATTTAAATTCATTATTAAATTTTTTTACTACTTAATATAAATTTAACAACTTCTTGTCACATAAATTACGAAAATAAAATTAATTATAAATGTCTATCCTATTTTGATTCATATTTATAAAAATACATTCTATATATAAAAAAAATTTAATATGTTTATTTATTTATTTTTTTAAACTACATATTTATATATTTTATAAAATATGCTGCAGGGGATATGTTTGAGTGGTTTAACTTGTAATCCTACACCAAAAAGACTAGAGTTCGAATCTTAACATGCCCGTTGAAAATTTATATTAGAGGTGGTGACACATACATGACTGGTAACACGGACAGGATGATGCGGTGATAAAGTTGCACTGGACGATCGAACCATGTTCATAGGCCACGTGAACTTGGGCCTACGAGCTATGTAATGGACCCCCTCTTCCCAAAATGAAAGTGCTATTTGATTTCATAATTAAAAGTGGATTCTGCCTAAACATTTATATATATATATATATATTAAAATATAACTATATACCTATAATTAATTATAGATATATATATAAACACACACACCTATAATTATAAATATATATATATTTTTAATTATATAATATGATAAAATATATAAATTTAAATATAAACTATATTTAATGTATTTATATATATCGTTTATATTTCTATGTGTTATAATATATATGTATATATATGTAATGATAATTATATATATAATATTAAATAAGTATATATATACTATATCTATTTCAAATATATATACATTTATTGTCACATAAATCACATTTAAAAATAAATAAATATATGTACATATAAATTAAATTATTAACATAACTGTTTATTAACACTAAAAATACTGTTAAAAGACAACCTTTACATGTGATAAAATAGCCTTGATAAAGGCTGGCCATTATCATTGCTAAAAATGAAATGACAAATTAAACCTTTTATGGTATATTTTTTTAGTATTGATAAATGTCATCACTATTTATCATCGCTCTATAGTAGTGATATTAACAAAAACATCATCCATCGGTTGATTCGTTCGAGATGTTCAATTTCTGATTTGTGTATTATATAAATGATAAACCGTTGGTATCCTCAATAATAGACATATCATTATTATATTTTTGTAGGAGAAATTTTTTTTCCTGGCCTGGTCCAGAGCCCCCCACATCCACAACAGATCATGTTTTTACTTATCAAGGTGATCTTAAGATATCCATATGAAATGAGACACCCTGACCACGTTGATTTGGAGTAGTTTTCAAGAAACCCCTCTTCTTTTTTATAATCATTCAATCATTAAAATGTTAGGGAATTGTGATGGTCAATTTTTATATTCTAATAGAAGAAATGGCTCTATTTTCTATCATATTTCCCCACCAATTTTCATTGAAGTTTATATTTAAAGATCTTCAGTAGATTATGTTATCATTGCATTTGAGGAAGAGTTTTGTTAAAAGCATCCAGTTGTTTTTGATATGTGGGTTGACTTTTGTTCTTCATGTAATAGAATGAGTCACATGATAGAAATATGCAGGCACATGTTCTTGCTCCCCCACTAGAAGATGGAAGCGAGTAGAATAGGTCTTAGGGGTAAGGGTTTGGTGTCCATTTCTGGTGTAGGCAAGAAGGAACAATTTCATGATTTCGATTATTTGGACCAAATCATTTTCAACCCAACGTGTTAATTCTATTTAGAGGTATTTTGCATCAGAGGTGATCGTACACAGGAGGTTCTGATAAAGGAAACAAGAGAGCTTGGTCCTTCTGTCTGCATGTCCTAGAGATATTCTCAACAGCCGCCTTCACATCAAATAAGGGCTATGAGGAGACCGAGACAAGCCCATCTGCAGGTCGGGAAACTAACCTGTTGGGTATGAATGAAATAGAAAATCATGACCCCATCCAGAAAGTGGATTTTTCCTTAAATCGTGATTGAAGTTAGTGGATGTCTATGGCATATTGATACACAACATGGTTGTGAACAAATCGTCAGAGAAGGCCACGATCTTGTTCAAAGGGGATTGAGGGAGTGCATGCAACATGTCCTTTGGAACAAAGCATCAATGCATCCAAGGGCACATCCTATGAGGAGGTAGTATGAACCAGTGATGAATATTCCCTAAAAGAGGTGTTACCGGTGGAAGACACGTAAGGTGAAATAGTCTTCATAACCCATGGTAATTCAATGTAGGTCACCTCAGATGTAAATAGTGGCTAGGTGAATGAAACAAGTAGTTCAAGACTGAGAATGACCATCTATAATATTTTTCCTAGCAACAGTTTTAATGATCTTGAATTTGAAGGTCCAGTTCAGGAACAAGGGGATTCAATACATTATGGAATGGGAATCCAGACCCCAATACCAGAGAATAACTTCTCTAACAGGAAAGGCTTCAATGATGTGGATTTGGAGGATGAGATATCTTGTCATGTTTTAGTTAATAGTGTAGATAGAGTGCAAAAAATAGTATTACACAACCCAAGGAGGAAGAAGGGGAGGGAGGTAAAAAGGGATTCGAGGAGATTCATTGTGCTTAATGGAAAGAAGTCGAAATGGAATAAAGATTACACTTAGTTACCTAAGGTAGTTGAAACAAGGCCAGTCAAAAGAACTAAGGTTATGGACTACGAACCCATGGCTCATGACTAGTAAGGTTTGAAGAGTTCCAAACCTAAGGTTGAAAATCAAATGGTTGAGTGTGTTGATGCCAAAGAACAAGATCATGCTAGTGGTATGATGGAAGACATTATTTAGAGATAGAGAAGATTAGTGGTTACTATAAGATCATGGATCCGGGAAAGGTATAATCTCATATTTATTTTAGTTTTAATCCATTTTTTTTGTTAATTAAGTTCTTACCAAATTCCTTAAGGAGGCTTGGGGATGTTCCAAGGGTTTGGAACATTAAAAATAGAGAAAAATGGGTTCTTTATGTTGGCTGCACGGTTTGCGTACGGTTGGTGCAAACCTTGAGGATATCCAAAGAAATAGTGAAGGAGGAGGGATTTTGGATAGTGGCCTCTACACGGCTAGAGCGTATTTTGGAAAACCGTGTGGCCGATATGCTATTAAAAAATAACAATTATTCCACTCCCACATTTTAAACACCAACTTAGGATTTCGACCCCATTATCCTCTCTTCACCATAGGAATGAACCAAATCTCTAACGATATACAAGAGATCAATCAACCTCATTTGTATAGTGTTTTTGGTGCCGTTGGTCGCAGATCTAAGCTCAGGTTAAGGTTAATCCCATCCTTTCTTATCTTTTGAGTTTAGTGTTTTTATATTATTCTCCTCTCCTTCTAAAGATATAAAACCCTAATCTTTGGGTGAAATATAGGTTGAAACATCAATGGTTGGTTGATGCAGAATCTAAGGGTTTGATTAAGAGTGTGTTCACCAATGGAATCAAGGTAGGTGGTCTATAAGTTGTATCCCATTGTTTATGTGTGGATTTTTGTATGTGTGGTTTTCTTCTTGGGTGTCACCTGGTATGTTTTTATCACCCTAGAATGTTTAGGTAAAATGATTATTAAAAAGGTAAATCAAAAATCTCACGATCTCCATGGGATGCATCGAGGGTGATGAGACTAATCTAGGGCCACCCATGTGTGTTCCAACACTCCCAAACCTGGGGTTTTGTCATGGACAATTGGGATTGTAGTGTAGGTATGTAAATCCATTGATAAACAAGTTGATGTGATTAATTGTGATGGAATAAAGTCTAGGTGATGCACCTAGGCTTTATAATAACCTAACGGATAATGGGTTAACATGAAAGTGGTAAATGAGTTGATACATGAGAATGATGAATGAATAATTGGGTTAACATGTGGAAATGATAAAGACCATAATTGAATTGATTATGAGACTGGTAATGAAGCCTTGTGATAAAGCCTAGTGAGATAGGAACAATGAATAAATTCTTCACAAGATAAACATATTAAACGGGGGATTAGGATAAATGGATAAACGATGTGAAATGTGGTGAAAGTGTTAATGGGTTTTGGAATGGTTTTAACACTCGTGTTATTTTTATGATATATTTTTTAAATGGTGAATGTTTGTGATGTTTCGTGATTGGTTAATGGATATACACATATATATATATATATAATGTGCACATGACTTGGTAGAGTGGGGTATTAACATGAGGCTCATCTCCCATGGGTCGAGTTAGACAGAGGCTATAAACTCCACCCCTAATGCACGAGTTAGGGAAGAGGACTGAGTCTCTATTCTCCTAACGGTTACATCCACATAGGATACGGCTTCGATGTGAGTATATGGTTTACATGAGGAAGTTAGTCCTAGTTATATAGGATAACAATGTGTTTTTTCTCATGTATGTGTATGTATACTTAAGCCTGTGTAACTTGTTTTATTTGATGAACCCATGATAAATGCACTAGAATTGGTAATTAATGGGAAATGGGTTAAAATGGTAAGATATCAAAATGGTAAAAAAAATGCTCGTGGTGGATATAAACTAGTTAAGGGCACTTCATATTTTATTTTTCATTTATTATTCTTTTTCCTCTTTTCATGCACAATTTTTTATAATGGATATTTTTTAGACACCATCGGTGGTGGTCTACTGAGTTGTACTCACACCCTGCTCGGGCAGCCGTTGGGTACTCGAGAAAACATCTTGTTTTTATGTCAAGTTAAGAACAAAGGATCATTCTATGGAGGTGGGTTGGCATGGGTGTACGTGGAGGAGGACCTGGAGTTGGTGTTGGGACCCTTTTGGGGATTTTGCAGTTTGTTTTCATTTTGGTTTTCTTTCACTTTTACAATTGTAGCATGGCATGGAATATTTACTGTGGGATATGGTTGTACCCCATTTTCGGGAATGGTTTTTTATGCAAGATATGATATTATTATTTATTATTAGAGAATTTTTTTTATATTATATTATGGATTACTTTGATATGTAGGGGTTATAGTGTCCCCAATTGACTATTTGGACCCCCACTGCTAGTCAGAAACCTTTGGTATGTAGGGAGGTGCGCTTACGGTCCTGTAACCACCTGACTCTGAGAACCGGTTTAGTGGCTTCTGAGTTGGGGATGTTTTAAAGTAGTATCATAGGATGTCTTTCTTCTCTATCTATTGAATCTTGTTATTTTTTATGGTAGATAAGAGTTATGATGTGTCAGGCCTTGGTAATGAGCACATTCTTGGGAGTATAGAACCCATGTACAATGGAAAAACCATGTTACCTAGGGTGGTAATTATTGTTCTTGACCGTTTGATGTTATAATTGATTATATTTCACCATTGGTTTATGCACATGTTGTGTGATGTGATAGTTTTATGATATTTGTATTGTCGACTCGATGGGGTAATGTTGTTCATTCATGAATCATTGTAGGAACCTAGAGACATATGTGACATGAATCATGGCAGTCACACATGAGTTTGGTGTGTGAGGCATGAAAGATAGAATGCACCATTCATCTTGATAATTTTAAAGGGAATATTTTTTAAATGAAACAATGCATGTGGGATATGATAAGAGAATGATAAGTGATGATTAATAAAATATGGGTAATTAATGGTTTGTAACGAATTGACAATGTTGTTTGTAATAGGTTTTGTGAGCCTTAGGGTGGTGTCTGGTTGTATACCCCATGTGGACAATGTCTTGCGGTTGGGATGTTCGGGTTGATGCTTTCAGAATGTCAAGGATTGTTGGGATAGTGAATGTATGGTGAGTTATTGGGGCTGGTGAAGAGCCTTCTTATTATGAAGTTGTTAATGTTTTATGTTTTATGTTCAAAACCTCATGTTTTTTAATGTAGAGAAATTCCACCATGACATCCAGTGTTGGTTGTGCAACATGAATATGTTGCTGAGAACACTCTTATCATAGAGGATGGAGAGTATATGGTTATCAAGAAAGTTGAGAAGAGTAGTTTTGAGAGAACATGAATCATTTTATGCAGGATATGGATTGGGACCCATGGCAGGTTTCACCGAGTATGTTTGATATGACTAGAGAGTTTTAGCTCCTTCACACTCCTTCCATTACCGGAGAGGGTGTTCCAGAGGCAAAAAAATTTTTCTTATAGTCTTTCGAGACTATAATTGATCATCTGGATACTCTTGTTGGGAAGCGAGTCAAGTTGACAGCTTATATGTTGTGTGGTCAAACAAAGAATTGGTGGGACATCCAAGTTCAGACTGAGAAGGTTGAGGGGATCTTGTGGAAATATTTCCATGAAACATTTTTTGGGAATTTTCACCCTATGACATTGAGACAAGTTATGGTTGTAGTGTTCATTATCCTAACATAGGGTTTGATGTTAGTGATGTAATATTCTGGCCACTTCACTGACCTATGATGCTTTAATCTAGCATTGGTGAGGGGATGCGTCAGCAGTTATGAGGCATTTCAAGGATGGGATGAGAATCAAGATCATGTCTCTGGTGAATATATTTCTCCTTAAGAGGTTTACAGAGTTATTGGAACTATCATTGATCTCAGAAGGGAATGTGAAGGGAGCTTCCTGTAGTGGGCTTGTCATGCCAACTGGGCAGACAAATTGTGCAGCTTCTAACAGTCGAAAGTGTCTTTTTGGAATTTTTTAGTAGTGTGGAATTGTGTAAGGTGTTCAGACAAGAGGGTCTTCCTCCAATGGTGGTGATTAGGTTTTCTACTATTAGTTTGGTTGCCCAGGTCACATGTGTGGCCAGTGTCCTTGACCTCCAGTTGAGTACTGGTGATGTGACAGACTTGGGCACGTGCAGAGGTTCTGTAGGAACCCTTAGATGGTGAGCATGAATTTTGGTGAGAGGATGATGCCAAGTGATGGAAAGGAATCAATTTCTCCTTGTTAGTTAGGTAGTTGGATCTCCATTGGTCGTACTAGTAGGGATGGTGGATGTGGAACTCTGGGGCACGATCGACCACATCAGTAGGGTAGTGCAGTGTAGGGAACATAGGTTGGAGCCTAGGGTGGAGGGGTATGTTAGCTTCATGCAGTTCAGTCGTCACCTAGTGATGGCAAGGTAGTGCCATCGACTATTCGAGGTATGATCCTTGTATTTTCTACACTTTCTAGTGTGTTGTTTGATACTGGTGCTACACACTCTTTTATTTCTTCTCATTTTGTGGTATAATTGGGGTTCCATGTAGAAATTTTGTTCAAGTTTATGTCAATTTACACCCCATTGGGGGTGAGAAATGAAGATATCTGTCATTGTAAGGGATATTCTCTGGAATTCAGTGGGTATCATTTGTTGTGGGTCTTTTTCATTCTCAAGATGTCGGGATTTTACTAGATATTGGGTATAGACAGTTTGGTGTTGTATCGAGTTAAAATAGATTATTACTATCGAATAGTATCTTTCAGTTCACTTAAGGGTGATTATTATGTCCATTGTGGAGAGTGGGATGTTTGAGAAGGTCATGTGGGATGGTTTTGGCATAAGTTGGGTAGGCTCATGGATCAAGTATCTTGTCTTGTTCTTGATGATGAAAGAGTGTAAATGTATGTATTCCCTCCAGGAGATAACAGTTCAAAATGAGGAGTTGAAGCATAAGGGGTTCATACTTCCTCGCATATATCCATGGGTATATTATGTTCTTTTTTCAAATAAGGATGGAAGGTCATTAAGGCTGTGGGTTGATTATCGAATGTAAAATTCGTTAATGGTGAAACATCAGTACCTTGTTCCAAGAATTGATGACCCTTTTGACCAGTTTAGGGGTGTATCGATTTTTTTTAAGATTGACCTAATATCATGTTATCACCAGTTGAGGGTGAGGCCTCTTTACACACCAATGAAAACTTTCAAGAGTCGGTATGGGTTGTTTGATTTTGTGGTGAAGCATTTCAACTTCACCAATGCTCCAGTGGTGTTAATGGGTTTGATGAATGAATCATTCATCTATACCATGATTCTTTTGTGGTTGTCTTTTCAAACTACATCTTGGTGTACTGGAAAACTCATGATGATCATGTCCTACATATTGACATCGTTCTGATAACTCTAAGATAGCATTATATTTACACCAATATGTCAATGTGTCAGTTCTTGATTAGAGAAGGGAATTTTTTGGGTCACATCATCTATGAGGCAGTTGTGTCAGTGGATCCAAAGAAAGTGATGTCTATTTTGTCTTTTTTTCAACCCAAGAGTGTTTCAGTTGTTCATATTTTTCAAGGTTTGGTCAGTTATTACCAAAAGGTCATCCAAGATTTCTCTCGCTTGGAAGCACCACTGTGAGGCATGACTAATAAGGGAATAAGGTTTGAGTTGTCTATGTATTCTGATAATGCCTTTCAATAGTTGAAAAAGTGATTGATTAGTGCACCAATATTGATCTTACCTGAGCCAGGTAGGATGTATGTCCTATTTTGTGATATGTATGGTATTGGGCATGGGGCCGTGTTGTTGCAAGATGAGTGAGTGGTGGATTATGGGTCGAGGCAATTGAGACACCATGAGCAGATCCCACTCACAATCTTTAGTTGTATCTAGTAGTGTAAGACATAATGTGATAGATGAACTACTTATTGGGGGAATGGTTCTTGGTTTATACCGATCACCAGAGTCCAATGTATATCTTTTCATAGTGGGATTTGAATCTTTGAAAATGAATATGGGTCGATTATCTCAAGTATTTTAAATTTGGGATGGTATATACACAAGGTAAATGGAAAAATGTTTCTCATCATTTGAGCAGGAAGTCTCAGAACCAGATGGATTAGGAATCCAACACTGAGTGTAAGGTGATGTATTTGTTTGTAGAGATGCACCTGGAGGTACGAGAGGAAAATGGTCAGGTGACTCTTACATTCGTGATAGTTGAGTAGATGTTTTTGAGTCATGTTTGGGAATTTTAGTTCGATTATCATGAATTTTTATCCATGAATGAAATAATTAAATGTGGGGATCCACCATTTAGTTGAAACTTCATTGTAGATGAGGATTTTTGTGTTCATGGTCGTATGGTTGTTCCGATATTCATATGGGAAGAGTTGATACCTGAGTAACCAGAACAAAAAGGGGTAGTGCATCATGGTTTGACCAAGATGAATCGTGATCTCTACTGGAAGTTTTTGTTTCTTGGAATGAAAAAGGAATTTGTGATCTTTGTAGCATAGTACCTTACCTATTAGTCGGTGAAGGACTAGCATCAACACCGAGGTGGGTTTTTACATCCATTTCCCATTATAGAATGTTTCTGGGATGACGTGATGATGTATTTCATAGTGGGTATTCTGAGGATTCCTTGAATGAATTATGAAATCTGGGTGGATGTCGATTGGCTAATGAAAGTGGCTCATTTATTACCAATTGAGGATACATACACAGTTGATTAGTAGGGTGAGTGGTATGATCGAAAAATATTTTGTTTTCCTGGTGTACCACATACTATAGTTTCGAATCATGATCCTCATTTCCCATCACACTTTTGAAAAGGGTTGCAGGATACGCTTTGTACACAGGTGATTTTGAGTATGAAATTCCACCTACAGATGGATGGGTAGTCAGAGCGTAAAATCCATATGTAGGAAGATATGTAGAGAGCTTGTGTCTTGGATTTTTTTGGTTCCTCGGAGAAGAAACTGTATCTTGTTTAATTTTCCAATAATTAAATTTTTCAGGCAATGGTTCAAATGGAACTTTTTGAGTTCTCTATGGTAGCATGTGTAGATGTCTGTTGTTGTTGGATGGAGGCCGGTGAATCCAAGCAGTTGGGATCAAAACCCATGCAGGAGAATTCGGGGAAAGATGTGTGGATTCCAAAACAGATTGAAAAGGATTAGATTTTGTAGAAGTCACATGCGGATCAGAGGCATAGAACTCTTGAGTTCGAGGTGGGTGATAGTGTGTTCCATCAGGTGTCGCCATTGTTGGGTCACCAATGTATTTTCAAGCAGGGAATGTTGGCGCCCATGTATGTGGGGTTGTTTGAGATTTTGGAGATAATCAGGGTAGTGGCATACCGATTGGATCTTCCAAAATGGTATAGTGGTATGCATGATGTATTTAATGTCTTATAGATTTAGAGGTATCACCTAGACCCTGCTCACGTGGTGGTTGTAGTGAATTTTGATCTTGAGACTGATGCATCCTTTGAAGAGCATCAGGTTCATGTCACGGATGGTAGTGATAATGTCTTTCAAGGCAAGGCTGTTCCATTGGTGAAAGTAATGTGGATGAATGGGAATGTTTAGGAAGATACATGGGAGCATGAATTAGATATGTGGGCTCAGTGGCCCGATAGATTTTCCATAAAAGTGAAAACAATATTGGAAGCTCTCCTCGAGGATAAGCCATTATAAGGTGGGGAGGTGGTAAGATTTTAAATCTTAGAGAGGTATTCTATCATTTAAGTTTTTGTTTGAGTCCCTTAATTTTGTTAATTAATTGCTTACCCAAGTCCTTAGGGAGGATCTGGGGTGTTCCCAGGGTGTGGGACCTGAAAAAAAGAGAAAAAGGGATTTCTGGGTAGGTCACATAGTTTGTCCATGGTTGGTTATGCAGATATCCCAAGGAACCAAGAAAGATGTGGGATTTTAGACAATATCCTCCATGCGATTTTGTGCTATTTGGAAAACCATATGGGTAAACTGTGTGGCCTAGAATCTTTTACAAATTTACAATTTTTCCACTCTGGTATTTTAAACCCCAACTCAAGATTTCCTCCCTATTCTCCTCTATTTACCCTAGGAAAAAACCACATCATCCAAGGGCTCCAAGAGATCAATCTCCATCATTTCAATGGATTTTTTGGTGATGTTGGTTGTGGATAAATTCTCTGGGAAAGGATTATAACATCCTTGCATCTCTTTTGTGTTTAGGGTTTTAATCTTATCCTCATCTAATTTCGGATCTCTAAAACCTTAATCTTTTTGTGAGATCTAGGTTAATTCTTCAAGGGTTGGATAAAGTGTAATCTAAGGGCTCGATTAAGAGTTTGATCACCCACAAAATCGAGGTAGGTGGTCTACAAGTTGTATCCCAATGTTTATTTGTAAATTTTTGTCTGTGTGGTTTTTTCCATGGGTGTCTCTTGGTATGTTTTTATCACCCTGTCATGTCTAGGTAAAATGATTATTAATAAGGTAAATATAAATCCTCACAACCCCCATGGGATTTGTCGAGGATAATGAGAATAATCTAGGGCCACCCATGGGGTGTTCCGACTCTCTGATACCTAGGGTTTTGTAATGAACAAGTGGGATTGTTGTGTATTTATTTAAATACATTAATAAACATGTTGATGTGATTGATTATGTTGAAATAGAATCTAGGTGATGAAGCTATGATTAATAATAACCAAGGGATATTGGGTTAACATGGAAGTGGTAAATGGGTTGATACATGAGAATGAAGAATGGATAAAGGGGTTAATATGTGGAAATGGTTAATGACCATAATGGAATTGATTATGAGTCTCGTAATGAGGAATAGTGAGCGACACACAATGAATGAAGCCTAGTGAGATAGGAACAATGAATGACGGCTTTGTGAGATAATCATAATAAAAGGGGGGTCAGTCTAAATTAATAAATGATGTGAAATGTGGTAAATGTGTTATTGGGTGAAGGAATGGTATTAACTCTTTTGTAATTGTTATGATTTATGATTTCCTTGGGAAATGGTTGTGATGTTTTGTGAAAGGTTTATTGATATACATATATATATAATTTTCACATGTATTAGTAGAGTGGGGTATTTACATAAGGTTGTACACCCACTGATTGAGATATAATGACGCTCAAAAACTCTACCCATAATGCTAAGGTTAGGGAAGGGGACTAAGGCTCTATTCCCCTAACGGTTTCATCCACTCTGAATGAGGCTTTGATGTGAGGATATGGTTTACATGAGGATGTTAGTAATACTGATATAGGATAACAATATTTTTTCCTCATGTATGTGTTTTTGTACTTAAGACCATGTAACTATTTGTGTTTAATGAACCCATGATAAATGATTTGGAATTGGTTGTAATGGTAAATGGGTTGAAATTATAAGATAATGAAATGGTAATAAATACTGGTAATGAATCTAAACTTGTTAAGGGTACTTAATATTTTATTTTTCATTTATTATTCCTTTCTCTTTTTGCAAGCACAATTTTTTATACCGGATATTTTTTAGACCCCGTCGGTGGTGGCCTACTGAGTTGTACTCACACCCTGCTCGGGACGCCATTGGGTACTCGAGAAGACTTCATGTTTGCAGGTCAGGGCATGGATGGAGGCTCTTTCTAAAGAGCTGGGATGGCATGGGTGTATGTGGAGGACCCAGACATGGTTTCCGCACCATTTTGGAGAATTTTAAGTTTGTTTTCATTTTTGGTTTTGTTTAATTTTTCACATATAGCAAGGACTAGAATATATACTATTTAATATAGTTGTACCCCATTTTGGGGAATGTTTGTTAATTCATTCTCTAGTATTATTGGTTATTATTTGGATATTTTTTTTTATTTTTTGGTGTTGCTTAATCTATTAAAAAAGTGGTATAGTCTTCCCAATTGACTATTTGGACCCCCACTACTAGCATCAACCTTTGGCGTATGGGGAGGAGCTCTTCAGGTCATGTAACCACCCAGCTCAGAGCATCGGTTTAGTGGCATCAGGGTCAGGGAAATTACAAAGTTGTATAAGAGGATTCATTTCTTCTCCTTCTCTAGAATCTTGTTATTTGGGATTGTATGTGGGAGTTAGGATGTGTCGGGCCTTGGTAATGAGCTTGTGATTGGGAGTATCTAACCCATGTATTAGGGAAAACCCAAGTCACCTAGGGTGGGAATTATTTAGCATGACCATGCGATGTTAAATTTGATGATAGTTCACCATTGGTTGATGCACCTGTTGTGTGATGTGATGGTTTTATGATATATGGCTTCTATCATAAATGACACGAGGTTGTGCATTCATGAATCATTTTAGGAACCTAGAGAGATATGTTACATGCATCATGGTCGGCACACACGAGTTGGGTGTGTGAGGTGTGAAAGAAAGAATGCACCGTGAATTTTGATAATTGAAAAGGGAAAATGTCGAAAATGAAACAATGCAAGTGGGAAAAGATAAGATAATGATATGTGATTATTAATGAAATATGTGTAATTATGGGATTATAAAAAAATTGAATATGTAGTTTGTAACATATTGTGTGAGACTTGGTGTGGGGTATGGTTTTTTACCCCATGTGGACCATGGCCTATGGTAGCGATGGTCAGGTTGATGTTTTCAGAAAGTCATGTTTTGTTGGGATGGTTCATGTATGGTGGGTTGTTATGGCTGGGGAAGAGCCTCCTTTTTATGAAGATGTGATTGTTTTATGGTATGTGTTATAAACCTCATGATTGGAAATTTAGAGAAATTCCACCATGACGTCGAGTTCTGGTTGGGAAAAAAGAATATGTTGCTGAGAAATATCCTCTTGTAAAAGAGAAAGAGAATGTGGTGATTTAGGAATGTAGAAAAGAGGTGTTCTCAGAGAAAATGGATCGTTTTATATAGATTATGGATCGAGACCCAGGGAAGTTTTCACCAAATATGTATGATATTTCTAGAGAGTTTCATATACAGCACCCTCCAACCATTATCGGAGAGGGTGGGCCAGAGGAAGCAGAGTTCTGGATAGTCTTTCTAGACAATACGTGATAATTTGGAGACTCTTGTTGGGAAGCAAGTAAAGTTGGCATCTTATATGTTGTGGGGTCAGGAAATGCTTTTATGGGACATCCTATCTCAGAATGAGTAGGCTGTGGGAATGTGGGGAAAATATTTCCAAGAAATGTTTCTGGAGCATTTTTACTTAGATACATTGAGGTAAGAGTGGCGTATAGAGTTCATGAGCCCAAATCATGGATTGATGTTAGTTATAGAGTATGATGGCCACTTCAATAACCTAGGACGCTTTTTTCTATTGTTGGAAATGGACGAGGTATTAGTTACAAGGAATTTCGATGATGGACTAAGACAAGAGATCAGGTATGAGGTGAACATATTTTTCTTGAATAGGTTTACAGAGGCTGTGAGTCAAGTTATGATCTCCAAAGGGAACCTGACGGGAGCATCAGGTAGTTGGATTTTTGTGCCAGCTGGGCGGACAAGTGGGGTAGTTTCTGATGGTCGGATGTTTAATTTTGGATGTTATAGCAGGGTGGGATGGTATAAAGTGGTTAGACAAGAGATTCAACCTCCCATGGTTGTGATCAGGTGTACTGCTATCAGTGTGGAAGGTTAGGTCACATGTGTGGCTATTGTCCCTGACTATTAGTTGAGTGATGATCGTGCTGCAGATGGGGGCATTTGGGGTGTTTTTTTAGGTTCCCTTGGCATGCGAGAATGAATTTTGGTTACAGAAAGATGCCATGAAAAGGAAAGGGATTAGTTTCTCCTTATCAAGATTGAATTTGGATCTCCACTGGTCGTTCTGGTAGGGGAGGTGACATGGAACTCTAGAGAAAGATCGCCCATGTCAGCAGGGCAATGTAGTGTAGGGAATATAGGTTAGAGCCAAGGGTAGAGGGGTAGGTCAGCTTCATGTAGTTCAGTTGGATCCTGGTGGTGGTGAGGCTGGGTGATCAACTATTCATGGTACGATCCTTGTAGCTTCGATGATTTCTACTGTGTTGTTTTCTATTGGTTACACAAACTCATTTATTTCTACTCAGTTTGTGGTGGCTTTGGGTTTTTCCTGTGGAGTGTTTTTGAGGGGTTATGTCGATTGACACTCTGTTGGGAGTACGAAATGAAGATATCATGCAGTGTAAGGGATGTGCTCTGGAAGTCGGTGGGTATCTTTTCCTGTGGGACTTTTCCATTCTCAAGATGTTGGGATTTGACTTGTTCTTGGGTATAGAAGGGTTGGTATTTTATCAGGAAGACATAGGCTACTACCATCTCATGGTATCATTCAGGTCACATGTGGGGGATGCTTATGTCTATCATGGATAGTGGGATGTTTGATCTGGTCATGCGGGATCGTTTTGTCAGCAGTTGGGTAGGCTCACAGCTTAAGTATCTTGTCTTGTGCTTCATGATGATAGAGGGTAATAGTCTGTCTTCCCTCAAGTAGTGGATCTGTTTCAGGATGTGTTTCATGAGGATTTCTTGGGGTTACCACCCGATAGGGATGTTGATGTCACGATTGGGTTTCTTCTAGGAGGGGAGACAATTTATATTCCTCCATACCAAATAGAACATGAATAACACCAAGAGTTAAAGGTTCAAATTGAGGAGTTGGAGCGTAAGAGGTTCATACGTCTAAGAAGATATCCTTGGGGATCTCCTGTGCATTTTTCAAAGAAGGTTGACAGTTTTTTAAGGCTGTGTGTTGCTTATAAGATGTTAAATCATATGATGGTGAAAAATAGGTACCCTATTCCAAGAATTTATTACTTGTTTGATTAATTGAGTGCTACATAGATTTTTTCTAAGATTTATCTTAGATGGGTTTATAACTAGTTGAGGTTGAGGCCTTCTGATGTACCACTGATAGCTTTTAGGAGTCAGTATGTGTTCTTTGAGTCTAAGGTGATGCCTTCCGGTTTGACCAATGAATCGGTTGTGTTCAGGGATTTGATGAAACAAATATTTCATCCTTATCTAGATCAGTTAATGGTTTTATTTGTTAGAGAAATCTTAGTGTACTTCCAAACTCTAGACAATCATATCCAATATCTTGACATCATTTTGAGTACTCTAATAGACCATTGAATTTCCACAAATATATCAAAGTGTTAGTTCTGGCTTAGAGAAGGGAATTTTTTGGGTCACATCATCTCTGAGGTAAGTGTGTTGGTGGATCCAGAGAAGGTGTAGGATTTTCTATAATGGGGGAAACCCAAGAGAGTTTCAGATGTCCGGAGTTTTCTATGTTTGGATGGATATTAACAGAGGTTCATCTAGGATTTTTCTTGCTTGGTAGAACCACTATCGGGCTTGAATGAGAAGTGAATCCGATTTGAGTGGTCTAAGTCATTTCATAATGCCTTTCATGAGTTATAAAAGTGATTGAAGACCACACTAATCTTGAACTTACCTAAGCAAGGTAGGATTTATGATCTTTTTCCGATGCATCCATTATCGATCATGGGGATGTTTTGATTCATGATGAGCAGATGGTGGTGTATAGGTTGAAGAAATTTATACCCCATGAGATGAACTACCCCACTCATAATATTGAGTTAGTTTTAGTAGTGTATTCCTTAATGTGCTGGAGGCACTACTTGTTGGGGGAACGGTTCCATGTGTATACCGATCACAGGATTGTAAAGTATATCTTCCCACATAGGGTTTTGAATCGTCATCAGTGAAGTTGCATCATGTATTTTTAGTCTTTCAACATTGAGATGGTATATGCAACAGGAATGGTAACAGTGTTTCTAATGATATTAGTAGGAAGGCATTGAACCATGTGGCTCAGGTATCTAGAATGGAGTGGAAGGTGATTTCTTTGTTTGTGGAGATACACCTAGAGTTACAGGAGGAAAATAGTTAGTTGAATATTGCTTCTGTGACATTTGAGTTGTTTCTTTTGAGTAGAGTTAGGGAAACTCATCTCGATTATCCTGAATTTTTGGCCATGAATAAAAGACTTAATGGTGGGGATCCACCTTCTAGTTGGGCCATCGGTGTGGACAATGTTTTTGGTGTTCAAGGTCGTATGGTTGTGCCAGTATGCATGTGGTAAGAGTTGATTTATTTGTTCCATTCATCAAAATGGGTAGTGCATCCGAGTTTGACCAGGATATATCATGATCTTCGCAGGCAGTTTGGGTGGCTTGGAATGAAAAAGGAAGTTTTTGGCTTTGTGGCATGGTGCCTTACCTTTTAGCATGAGAAGGACGTGCATCAATGAATAGGTGGTTTGTTACATCCATTTCCCATTCCATAATGGATGTTGGATGATGTGATGATGGATTTCATGGTGGGTCTTCTGGGGAAACCTCATAAGACTGATGCAATATGGGTTGTTGTGGATCGGCTAACGAAAGTTCCTCACTTATTACCGATTCAGTAGACTTACACATTTGATCAATTGGGTGAGTTTTATGTTCATTAAATAGCATGGTTTCATGGTGTACAAAAAACTATAGTTTCGGACCGTTATCCTCGTTTCACATCACGCTTCGTTCAAGGATTTTAAGAGGTTCTTGGTACACAAGTGCTTTTGAGTACGACCTTCCACCCGCAGATGGATGGACAGTCGGAGTGGATAATCCATGTGTTGGAAGATATCATGAGAGCTTGTGTATTGGATTTGGGTGATTCATAGGAGAAGCACATGTCACTTGTAGAATTTTTATACAACAGTAGTATTCAGGCTACAATGCAGATGGAACTGTTTGAGGTTCTCTATGGGAGACCGTGTAGATCTTCGCTGTGTTGGTTGGAGTTCGGTGAATTTGAGCAGTTGGGATTGAGTCTCATACATGATACATCTGTGATAGATGAGTTGATTTTGAAATAGATGGAAATATATTAGAGTTGGAAGAATTCATAGTTGGATCGGAGGTGTAGACCTCTTGAGTATGAGGTGGGTGATAGTGTGTTCCATCAGATGTATCCAAGGATGTTTCACTGACAGATTCGGACGAAGGGAAATTTGGAGCCCATGTATGTGGAGCTATTTGAGATTGTTGAGAGGATTGGCCCAGTGGAATACTGATTGGCTCTTCCACAATGGTATATTGGGATGCATGATGTATTTCATGTGTCATTGCTTCAATGGTATCACCGTGACCCATATCACATGGTGGATGTTGAGAATGTTGAGCTTGAGGCTAATGCATCCTTTGAGGAGCATCTGGTTTGTCTTGTGGATCTTATTGATAAAGTCTTGTGTGGAAAAGTTTATAAATTGTTGAAAGTAATTTGGAAGCATGTGAATGTTTGGTAAGGATATTTGGAGCGGGAATAAGATAAGTAGTATTAGTGTCTTGATCTCTTTTCATTGAAAATGCAATGATGCTTGGAAGCACGACTCGAGGACAATCTGTTACATGGAGGGGAGGTTGTAAGATCACATATCTTGTAAAGGCATTCTATTGTTTAAGTATTGGTTTGAATACCTTATTTTGGTCAATTAAGTGCTTACCTAGGTTCTTAAGGAGGCTCGGGGGTGTTCTGAGGGTCAAAGACATGAAAAATGGAGAAAAAGTGGTTTTTTGGGTAGGCCGCACAGTTTGCACACGGTTGTTGCTAACCGTATGGACAGCCCAAGAAACTATATAGGTGGTGGGGTTTTGGATTTTGGCCTCCACAAGGTTTTTGCATAGATTGGTAAACCTTGTGGGTAAACGGTGCAGCTCAGAATCATTTAAAAAATTACCATTTTTTCAATCTGGGATTTTAAAACCCAACACGGGATTTCCTCTCCATTCTCCTCTCTTAACCCAAGGATTGAACCAAATCTCCCAAGATCTCCAAGAGATCGATCTAACTCATTAGTAATACGTTTGTTTTAATTTTGGTTGAGGATCAAATATCTGAGTAAGGATAATCTCATCCTTGCTTCTCTTTTGAGTTTAGGGTTTGTATCTTCTCCTCCTCTCCATCCGATGGTCTAAAACCCTGCCCTTTGTGTGGGATCCAGGTTGAACCTTCATGTGATGGTTGAAGTAAAATATAAGGTGTCGATTAAGAGTGGGTTCACCTACAAAATCGAGGTAGGTGGTATACAAGTTGTATCCCATGGTTTTTTTGTGCATTGGTTCATGTGTGGTTTTGTTCTTGGATGCCTCTCTGTATGTTTTGATCACCGTAGACTGTTTAGGTAAAATGGTTACTAAGAAGGCAAATATAAACCATCACCATCCCCATGTAATACATCATGGGTGATGATACTAATCTAGGGCCACCCATGGGGTGTTCTGACTCTCCCGCACTAGGGTTTTGTAAAGAACAAGTGGGATTGTTTTGTAGTTATGTAAATCAATTGATAAACATGTCTATCTGATTGATTGTGTTGTAATAGAAACTAGGTGATGCACCTAGCCTTAATATTATCCTAAGCGATTTTGGGTTAACATGGATGTGGTAAATGGGTTGATACATGAGAATTATGAATGGATAAATAGGTTAATATGTGGAAATGATTAAATAACATAATGGAATAGATTTTGAGTCTGGTAATGAATCCTAGAGATCAACACATAATGAATGAAGCCTTGTGAGATAGGAACAATGAATTAATTCTTAGTGGAATTATAATAATAAATAGGGGATCGGGCTAAATGGAAAAATGATGTGAAATGTGGTAAATGTGTTAATGGATTAATGCATGGTATTATCTTTCCTATTACTGTTATGATTTATTTTTTCCTTGGGAAATGGTTGTGATTTTGTATGAATGTTTGATGGATGTATATATATATATATCATGTGCAATTGGCTTGGTATATAGGGGCATTTACTTGAGGTACTATGCGCAGAGGTCGAGTTAGATTGAGGCTATAAACTCCAACCCTATTGCGTGGGTTTAGGAAAAGTACTGAGACTCTATTCCCCTAACGGTTACATCCAACCGGGCTGAGGCTTTGAGCTGAGGATATGATTTACACGATGAAATATGCTATTGTGAGAGAGGATAATTGTGTGTTTTTTCTCATGCATGTGTTCGTGTACTTAAGCCCGTGTAACATGTTGAGTTTGATGAACCAATGATAGATGCATTGGAATTTTTATCTGATGGTAAATGGAATGAAATAGTAAGATAACGGAATGGTAATAAATTCTGGTAATGGATCTAAACTCGCTAAGGGCACTTAATCGTTTCTTTTTCATTTACTATTCATTTCCATTTTTCATGCACAACTGTTTATTCCAGTTATTTTTTAAACACCTTTGGTGGTGGCCTACTGAGTTGTACTCACACCCTGATCGGTCTACAGTTGGGTACCTGAGAAGACTTTCTGTTTTCATGTTAGGGAAAGGAAAAATTCTCTTTCTGGGGAGTGGGGTTGGCATGGGTGTATGTGTAGGAGGACCCGAACATGGTGTTGGGACCATTTTGGGGATTTTGCAGCCTGTCATCATTTTGGGTTTTATTCACTTTTTTAGTTGTAGAATGACATGTAATATTTACTAATTGACATGGTTGTACCCCTTTTTGGGGAATGGTTTTTCATGCATGCAATGGTATTATTGGTTATTGTTCTGTAATTTTTTTATCTTCTGTTGTGGCTTACTCTGATAATAAATGGGGGTATAGTCTCCCCAATTTACTATTTGGGCCCCAGAAGCTAGTTGTTAACCTTTGGAGCATGGGGATAGATGCTTAATGTCATGTAACCACTCGGCTTAGAGCACCAGTTTACTGGCTTCTCAGTTGGGGATGTTACAATTACTAATAGTAAGGTCAGGTCTACAGGTAAGGAGAAGTGGAAAAATAAGTATCATGTGAGATTATTCTTCATTCTAATGTTGAAATGTTAGAGGAGAAATCTTAGATCAATGCTATGTAGGATGAGATTAATAGGATGACTGAGAG
Source organism: Viscum album (assembly GCA_963277665.1). Taxonomy (NCBI): domain Eukaryota; kingdom Viridiplantae; phylum Streptophyta; class Magnoliopsida; order Santalales; family Viscaceae; genus Viscum; species Viscum album. The sequence goes on from OY728151.1 coordinate 1,533,853,016, forward strand.
GATGATTCAAGTGGATGTTAATAAGGAACAGTGTGTGTGGATCAATAAGAAAGACTTCTTTTTGACATGAGGCTTCAATAAAGACGATTAATTTGTAATAGCATATCTAGACATTAGAAAAGTTTGCCAACCATTTCGATGACCACAACAAAGATGATCTGGACAATAAGAACACTACACATTAATGTAGTTTATAGAGGGAAAATTCTTTCAATAGGATTAAGCTTATTTTTAATGATATGGTATTTTTTTGTGTCTGTTGAATTTTTGTTCAAAAAATATATAGTATCCCACTACTTCCATTAATGTTATTTTCAAAATAAAAATTTAGTTTTCAGTTAATGGTAGTACCAAAGTCCGAATGGTGGAGTTATTCTATAAGAGTGATGAATCATGATAATTAAAATGTAAAACAATTTTAGACCATTGTATTTTATTACTCAATATTATGGATCATGTTCCTGTTCTATTAGGATTGTAATTTTAGAAATTTTTTAAGTCAATTCAAGAGTGGTGAAATAGAATTTCAAAGAAATTACAAATTTACTTAGTCCACATTCAATTAGATTCTTATTTCAAGGTGTATGGAAAGTACACCACTATTATACATAATTACAATAATTACATTATGTTTATAAGTTTTAAATGGATCTCTTCCTTATAAGGATCATTATCACTACTATATATTGATCATTTAAAAGTACATAAAAAAGAATTTATCATTGTTTTAAAATAACAGATAATGTGTGAATCCTTTTATTTAATAGTTCCAGAAAATAACTAATAATGAACCTTTATCCAATATTTTTTACTTCCTATAAATAGATTTTTCAACTTCTAAAACAAAAAAAATTAAAAAGCTATAAAATGAAACAAAAGATAATATTCAAAGCAATATCATTTTCTTCTAATAATAGAGATATTATTACATTACAAAATTAAATTAAAATTAAAATAGCAATTATATTATTAAAATATATAAAGACGATGTTGTAAAAAATAATAGAAACTATAAACATTACAAAAAAAATTACAACATATAAAGAATTTTTTCTCTAAGGATCAATAATTCATTCACATGAACGATTCTAAAAAATTATTTTCTTGTAATGTAAAAAATATTGGTTTTATTAAAAAAATTAAAGAAACATTATAACTAATTTTGATTCCAACATTTTATAATACTTGAGATACTTTAATTGATTCACAATTTATTGTAATTATGATATGAAATATATGGGAAAAAAGATAAATAATACATAAAAAACATATCAAAAAATAATATAATTCAATTAAGATAGAAATAAGTTATAATTAAAAATATGCTCTTTAAATAATTCTTGATATATCACATGTCAAATTGATGTAATTTTTGTTCCAAAAGGTCATAAGATGAATAATTGGTCATTTTCATAAATTTCCATGACAATTAAAACTAAATTCCTTGGATTTGATTGTGTGAATGGAATTTGGAATATAAAATACGGATATAATTTTGAAAATAATGTTTTTATCGATATGAGAAAATCATACATTGTATTGATGTGTGGATTTTTTCTAGAAATTATAAATAAATTACCAATCATTATACATATTTTTAAAGATAATTTTATTTTCATTAATTATTATGATCATTTGAAACCCTTTATAAAATAGAACAAAAAATATAATTAGAAAAAGACACATTGGATCATTATAGAAATCACTCATTTGATTGACGTGAAGTTTGTATCAATAGGTAAAAAGGATTAAATAATTGTTGTCATACATTTTCAAGACAATATAAACCCATTTTCCATTTTTTTAAGGATGTTTATAAAATCTAAAAGTATTTTAACTACAGAATAGTACCATGGAGTATAAATGTGATATTTCACATCAGATTAACATTTAGATTTCTTCTACATTTTAAAAATGATTTGGAAATTATTTAATTATATCATTAAAATAATTTGAGTTTTTTCACTTAGTTGTGATTGTTAGAAATTTTTTTATCAATCTACAAGACTCTTAAAACTATAAAAAAACCTTGTGACATTCTAGATATAATTCCCATGGATTGAACAAATATTTGTTCCATATAGTCCGTAAATGAATTAATGATCAGTACAATTAAATTTTCTGATAATATGAAAAAAAAATTCATTGTTTTGATTATTTGGGGCATGTTTATAGAACATGAATGTGATGTTCATTAGTTTGAGAACATTAATCAGTTTCTGATTTGATGGTGTCATGTAACACATGCATGCCTCCCCATACACTAAAGGATGTTGAATAGTAGCGAGGACCAAGGGAGTTATTATCGGAATACTATACCCTCATATCATAGTGAAATTACATGAAAAATAATCCAATAATATACACAACTTAAAATAAAAGTGTGCATGATAAATAAAAAATTCCCATAAACTATAAATAAATATGAAAATATACAAGAAAACAACCCAAATAATCTCCTACTGGGTTAATTACATATGTAATAATAAAGAAATAAAATATACAAGGAATCTATAGTACAATCCTCAAAAGTCTCTTCATCCAACTCTCTAAATCCTCATCCTATATATTTATCTTAATGACCCAAATCTCAGGACTCTACTTATCCTAAACCTGTAAATAGTGTTGTCTACTTAGGTACCCATGTGTCATGGCCACCCGAGCAGTGTGTGGGAGAACCTCAATAGGGAACAACCAATTATGTCTATAACATAACTAGTAAATATATTTTATGACAATGTGATATAATTAAACTAAATTAATAGGTGAAAAAGAATAATAAAATAATTCATGTTAGTCCTCAAGTTCTAATGTGGCAAATGGGATCAACCATAACTACTTCAACTAGTTTTGGAGGGTCTCTAAGAACATGTAATAATATTACCATGGGTTGGGTAAACACACACTTATAATATAATCATGGTATATTGTGAAAGAACTAGATCCTAGGTAACACCATAAGAATCCCATAATATATCAGTTGTAAATGCTAAATCCTACCTAATATTTTAGGCCTTCTATATAGTATGGGGCTCATTATCCAGATCCTAGGTTGAAATCTATGTATCTCAGCGCACGAGTCATAAATCTAGATCCCATATAAACACATTCAGATCCATCATATTAGGTATATTTTTGAATCATATTCCCCCTACACATCCATATAATATCTGAATTAAAATTAGGATCACAGGTAATCCTTTAGGCATTCATCTTATCAGGAATAAAGCTAGATCCTACGTATTTGTTTTATCATGTTTAAAAGCTAGATCGCATGTAATTTCCTTGAAATCCATCATATCATGCATGGAAATAGATCCAAGGAACACACCCTTGGAATCCGTATAGTATTAAACTAAAAACAAATACTGTGTAATATCCTAGACATACATCATACCAGGAATAATGATAGATCCTATGAATCCAAGGAATCCACATGGTATCAGGATAAAAAGATGGATCCTTGGAAATCTCTCATAAATCTATCAAATTTTTCATAAATTCAAATACATAGAATCCATAGAATCCATATTATATTAGGATCAGAAGAAATTTCCAAGGTAGTCTCCTAGGAATCCATTTTATTTTTCTTAGAAGCGGGAACCTAGATAATCTTCTTAGAATCCATCATATTAGATATAAATCCAGATCATATAAATCCTATGAATCCATAAAATCAGGTATAAATAAATAAATTAAGAGAACATTCTATGAATCTCATATATAAAAATAAAATTACTTTGTGTCCCTACGGACATATCTCTCATCATTGATAATAGATATTGGTTGGACCTAATGTCTTAACCCATCATCATAACTATAGCCATACCAGCTCACACCATTAATCTTTAGGATCTATGATGAAACCAGATGTTGATAATACATACCCCATGAATTAACCCTATATAGTGTCCACATAACATGGGGAACCCAATGACGTCTCCAAAATCATATCTATTCCCATACACCTTACACCAAATCCTTATTTCCATCCTCATCTATTAGTACAATCCCTTCACTCGAAGGTAATAACATGCCTCAATATTACCATGATCATCTTATAGCCTAACGTTCCTCATAAGGTAATCCACAATTTCCCCACACTGGAGAGATAGAATAATTCCCAACCTTTTTTCCATGTATCCAAGGTCCTTCCTCTCAACCAACATTCATATATAAATACTACCTTGGGCATACCCACCGACGTACTCACATATAAAAGGGGTTAGAAACTCTCACCTAAATCTCATACCAACTAGCCTAATGACCATAGGTAACCTCAAGTCTCACATGTTTTACCCTTGGAATCTAATGTGATACATTAGGTTTCCCTTAACTAGTTTATGTGCTTGTTTTAGGGTGAAATAAAGATTATTTATTTTCCTAGTGCAGCACATAGGCTAACCAGATCTGTCATAATTGAGGAGAATTATAGCTAATCCAATGCTAATTTCTAATTCTCTCAATATATTTTTATTATGTATTTTATTTATTTACCAATAAAATGATAGTTTTGGGTTTTTTTATAAAAAATGGAATGAAAATATAAAACCTAATGTAGATATAGATAGAATGATGTTAAGAAATAAATGTATTGTTCCTAGGGTTTGTATTTGTGGGTTCCTTCATTAATTTTATTATTTATATTAAATTTTATAATTATTTAATGAAACCACATTAAATAATTAATTTTCTTGTATTTATTAATCGTGTAATTTTAGAATGTTAGGAAACCTCTTTTGCATAACGATGCATACCTCCTCCAACAGCCATGGAGGGTTATTCCATGATTAAGAGTGAAATTTCTAAAATATCTAGCTCTATCGAATGTTGTTTCATCCCTTCGAGTATTTTCGAAACAACCATATGAAGTGTTTTACCTGAGATGGGGGGGGAAGTAAGTCATTGAAAAAGATGAATTTTAGATTTGTGTCATGGTAGATGGCCAACAAAACCATGCACTTCTCTCTCATTCACTTCAAACAGTATTCAAACATAAATTATTTAAATCAAAATAATTTAGAATACCACAAATCCTCCCCTAGTCCAATCATAGGGATAATTAAATTCCATTACTAAGTGAATTAGATCAGGATGAAAATACAGAGAGAAAGTATAATGGAATAAAATTGAATGGGAGAACATAAATTCAAAACATGGAATGAGTGTTACATTGAAAAATAAATTCAAAATAAAGAACAATAAAAGAAAACCTAAACACCTATAGCCTAAATACCAAGTGAAGCATCCATACCCTAGAAATGATTATTCCCTTCTCCATCAACATGGAAACATATTTAAAGGCCTCTATATTTTCATTAGATATCATAAATGGCCAACATATGTGAATGAAAATTCAATCCAAGTCAATCCCGGGGTGCTGGAGTCTTAATGCATGTTATGAATTTAATTTACATAAAAAATATTCATTCATGGTCCCATTGAATAATTTTATGACTTAAATAATGATTTTTTGATGTAAAACCATCAAGGCATCACTTGATAATGATTTTATGGCATGAAATTACAGTCGTATGAAATTGAGGGGGGGGGCACTATGTGATGGAGATGTGTAATGCCATGTCACATGTCATATTTCCACAAAAAACCACTTTTGTTTCCGTTATATATTGTTGTTACACCTTTAATTCTTCATGTTTTATATTTTCAATTTATATTCATGATGTAAATATGTGTTTTACTATAAGATTCTATCTATTTTCATATGATTTTCACTTTGAGGACATGGAGTTTGTACTGGAATCATTCTATGTCATTGAGAATCATTTAAATCATGAAATCATTTCCTTTAATTCATTTTTATAAATTTCATATTTCATTCCACAAATTATGAAATCAATCTAATATAGGAATAATTTACAAATTAACGTGCATAAAATTTTTGTTTTATATTCAAATATACATATAAAATATAACTATTTCAATTCTCCCCCATTTATAACTTGATTGTAATCAAGCTTATAATATCAACACCATACTCAAAAGAACATGATTTTACTAATATTTAAATTTCAAAAGAAATGGAATAAATATTATTTAAATTGAAAATAAACATTAAAATTTCACAAAAAATAATTACTTTAACAAATCAAACTTTAATGAAATAAATTCACTCCTGCATTTTACATTTCCTATTTTGAAATAATAATTCTTGTCCTTCCTTCCATTTTTATTTCTCAATTTATCATTAATCTGCATGCCACATATAATTTACCGCACATTGAATTATTTTGAATCTTATATTAGGTTAAGAAATTAATATAAAAGTATGCTCATATATCAATTACATTTCACCAACCATAGATCTGGAAGGCATCTAATATCTCCACCACATAAATAAATAAATCAAAATTAATCATGGGGACTTTTCATTAAGGTTCAAACATTCTTAAGGCTTATATTTGGTGGGTAATGAATAAAAATAAATCCAGAAAAAATGTGGTTTGGCTCTTAAACGTAACATATGATATCAGAATATAATCATAAATAAATACTCAGGAAGAAATCATCTACCCATTTTCCAAAGCTCAAAATAGGCACATGATAAAAATAATGAAAATGAACTAATCACCTTCTCTTTATTTTTGTTTTTTCTTTTTGAAAAATTTTCATTATAAAAATATCACAATAACCACCTACCCACATATAATCCTAAGATCATTTGTTTAGTAATGGAGATTTTTTAATCACAAATGACATGGCCCATTTTTTTCATTTCATTTTTTTTCATTTTTTCATTTTTTATTTTTTTAGAAATAGAGGGGAATAATAAATTTTAATGAAAACATGTACACACACAAAATATAATTAAAACCCCTAATAAAATTTCATTAATGTAGTATATCCACAATAATCATGTACATCTATTCCCCATTCACATAGTCTTTTAAATATCATGCATTGTACTATGAGTATAGTGGGAATGGATATAATAGGATTGTAACATGACTCATTTCCTATCAATGTTATTAAGTGATTCTATGGTAAAAAGTAGTATTGATTTCATGGTCGGTCCATGTATAAGGGGATAATAAATTAAAATTAGATCAATAATATTAAAATTGATTATATTCAATCATATATTTGATAAGATTCCATACATGTTCTAGAAAAAAACCATGCACATGTCTCTCAAGAAATATATTATAGAAATAAATGATAAATATTGGATAAAAGTTATTCTTATGGATGAGATCATATGGTTTAGGATAATTATGCATGAAAATGGATAATAAAAATTAACCAATCAATTTAAATTTTAAAAATTCATAACATTCCAAATCTAATAATAATTTCATTTACAAAAAAATTCTTATTAACAAAAAACACAATTTTTCAAATTCATCACATCATGAATAACTATTATAATTAATTTTTCAATTTTAATCATCTAATAATGTCAATAGGAAAAAGTTAAAACATGTAATAATGATTATCATAAGTAAATTATGTCTTTGTGATCGACACTAGACTTCAAGAGTTCAATGTCAGATATAAAATTTATATTTTATATATTAAAATAATATTTAAAAATTATTTGGAGTAAAATTTAATAATGAATTTATTCTCATACTCCCCTCTCTATTATGCTTAATGTTGTGTTGTACATTCTTTTCTTTTCATTGTTCTGTTTTGCAACCTATTTATAATGTAATTATCCTTTATATTGTATATTCTCTTTTATTTCATATGTTCTCTTTTTGTAGCATCAACTATATAGATTTTTAGTTGATTCTCTTAATTCTATATTACATCAACATCACGGACCTATACTATATAAAAACTCTTATAAGTATGAGGTCTATTGCAATGTCTACGCGACAAGATAAATGGATTAATCTAAATCCAAATATATTTCTAAAAGAAATTGAAAACTAAATTGAAATTAAAATACTATAAATCAAATACATAAAAGAAATATTTTCACTGAGGAACCCAAGAAATGCAGTTCTTGTTCGTATTTAGGGCACTTAAAGAGATTTTTCCATATAATTTCTACACCACACTGTGGAATAGGATTATTAGCTCTTCCTAAAACTATAGGGTAGTTAGATTCTTCATGTGTAAAAGGCTTCCAACCAAAGGCATCAAGAACAAAGCTTCTTCACTTAGTGGTAGAGTCTCTAGAGGAAGCATATATGGGTAGAGTGACTATGATAAATACTATTACTATTACATCATCCTTAGTGACTATTCTATTTGATATTGATTCAAATCATCGATTTATTTCAACCCGTATCATTAATCTGCTAAATTATTTTATGGAGATTTTATTTTGAGCAATGGATATTACTACACCCCTTGGTATGAAGAGAGAGGAGGGTATTTTCAGTCCCTCCTGTGTATTATATCTATTAGATGTTGAGATGACTTGGAGTTCTCTATTCCTCGACATGAAATCTCTTGATGCCATATATGAGATGGATTTCCTCATTGCTAAAAAATCTTAGATTTATTGTTATAGATAGTGGGTCTACTTCACTACACCCTGTTGTGTTTCTTTATACTTTCAAGAATATTTTGAACCAATTTATAGAAGATATAGACCTTATTGTCTAGATTTTTGGAATGTAATATCAGTGTTTTCAGTTGATCTAGAGAAGTAATCTTTTAGTGGTGATCTCCCTCCAGTCATCATCGAGTTTCCTAACATGTTTCCTTTTTAATTTCTCTAATATTCCACTTGTGAGGGAGGTTGAGTTTTCTATTGACGTAGTGCCTTGTAATAAACTAGTATCTATTCCCTCTTACCGCATGACACAAGCTGAACTGAAGGAGATGATGTCCCACTTGGATGATCTTCTTGAGAAAGGATTAATATGCCTGAGTGTGTCACCTTCGGCAACACTGGATCTCTACTCCAGGAAGACTAATGGTTCACTTCACATATATGTTTATTATAAAATGTTAAATTGAGTTATGGTAAGTACGGAATATCTATTTCCATTTATTAATGATTTGTTTGATCAATTTATAAGGGAGAAGTGGTTCTCAAAGACCGACCTTCAACCTGGTTACCATATGTTGAGGAGAATAAAATAATTTGACATCCAAAAACCCTCCTTTAGGAGTAGGTATGAGTATTTGGAGTACCTAATTATACCATTTGGTCTATCAAATGATCCTATTGTTTTTAGGTCTTTAATGAAAAAGATATTACACAAGTATCCAAATAGTTTAATAGTTGTTTTTTTGAGGACATACTTGTTTAATCAAAATCCGTGGAGGATCATGTGCATCATCTATGAACATTTATGAGTCATATGAGAAGTCATTGACATTATTACAGGATTTCTATGTTTTATTTGTAGATTTAGGAAGTGAAATTTTTGGGACACATGGTGTCGATACAAGGAATATTATTTGATCCTAAGAAGGTAAAGGAAATTATGACTTGGGAGAGTAAACAAAATTTCTTCAATATTTGGAGCTTTTTGGGATAAGCTGGATATTATCATCGGTTCATAAAGAATTTCATAATGATGGGTTCTATGATGAATACTCTAACTCGAAAGGGGTGAAGTTTTTTTGGGATGACAAAATTCTGAATTATTTTGTTCAACTAAATCATATTTTGGGTACTACGGTAGTGTTGACTCTTCCAGAGGCATGGTAGTGCTATGTGGTCTGTTGTGATACATCAGGTTCATGATATGGATGCATTATTATACTGGGTGATAATGTAGTTTCTTATGGATCTCATTATCTTATGCCACAAAAGAATAATTTATTCATGCTCAAATTTACCCAAGAGAAGAAGGTAGAATGGTCCTTGTATTCTAGCTTGGGTTGTCGAATCCTTAGAGACCTAAGAAGTAACCTACAGACACGTACATTCTATGGACTATTTTTTGGATATGAAAGGGCCAACATGGACAGATTTTAAATGGGATTAATAGATATCTAATAGATTTATATGAATTCAAGTTAAAATAGTGAGTTGATCCTTGGTTATCACTCGGGGTGGATTGGATGAAATTCTTTCTTCAACTATTTAAATTTCTTATATTTGAGATGAGTTAATTTAAGAGGATCAAACAACATCCTCAATTATAGGTTTAATACCTAAAAACTTCAATACTAATCACCTATACACTTTAAGGATCAATGTTTTGAGCACTTCAAGGTAATTGTTCGTATTAGCAATTGAAGTGTGTGGCCTTAAATTCAACAAGGATGATTGAGTTTAGAAATTCTCAAATAAAAAACTCAATTAAATGAAGTGATTAAAAATTAATAGATTGATAAATAACATCCAGTTCAACCCCTATATACTCCCTTCAATCAACCCATAATTGGATAGGCCCTCCATTGATGTTATGGTTTCAATGGAAGCGGGAAGTAGACTCATGATGGAGGAATTGAAGATGTATAGAAAATAATAAAAATAAAATAATCACTCCACCATTGTGTGAATAGTTTCACAAGGTTTGGAGTGAATGAATTCACACCTTGAGGAAATGTTATCAAAGTGAGATGGATAAAAATAGAATAAGAGGTGAAGATGAACTTTTACTAAGAAACTATGATGAATTAAAACAACTTACATTTGAAGGACGAATGTTACAAAGACAAATTGGTAGCATAACATTAAGATGAAAACAAAGCTCAAGGATGATAAAATCATCCACCAGCACTGACTTAAATAGGAATTTTTTGAGACTTGGGTCGAGACTCCAACAGTACAATAGATCCCACATGAGTATGGTAGTCCTAGGGTGGTGGAAGGTAAATGAGATGAGACTTTTCCACCCATGACCTGAGGTGGCATCCAGCGTGCTTCCACTGAATAGATTCACCTGTAAATCCTTCAAGACTGCCGAATTGGAGTGGGCCATAGAATAAAACAATTAATCTCAATATTTCCCCTAACCTTATCTAATGGTTTATCCCGGAATAGTTTTTGGTTAACGATATATGTGAAAAATGGTGGGCTGTTTTTTTGGGCCGCAGAATCTGGCCTAGAATTTTATCTTCAAATTGGGCTACCTAAATATCCACAATGGAGGCATAATTTGCACTTGATCATGATGAATGATTTGTTCCTATATATTTATTCTAGAATCCCATGAAATTTGGGCTTCATGGGGTTTGTAATGTGGGTTCCACATTCTCATCAGTGGGCTGGTGTCCAATGTGCCTTCTCTATAATTGCTTCCATTCATCAATATATATATCCATCATCCTTTATGAATCCTCCATCGATCCCTGAATAAAAAATGTTCATATTTATGTGTAGATACAATTACCAAAATATCAAATTAAAATATGTATAATTACAATCCTTAATATCATATGAATCATTGGGCCTAAATTGGTGTAAATCAGGCATGAAGTGCACAAATTATAAGAATGGATGTTCAAAATTAAAATCCACTAAATCAGGACCATACTATCAAAAATGAACATTTAATACCATTAAAATGTAATTAAAATATTTATTTTTATTGGCTAATCACACCCCCAACTTGAGATTTTCTAGTCCCGAGAAAAATGTATCTCAACAATATGAAATTCAAATTCCCTTTTCCAAAAACATTTTAATACACAATGATCATAAAAACCCTTATACCAAAAAATCATGAAACTCATAAAAATATTTTAAAACAATATAGTTTCAGAAAAAGATCCCATTCCCAAGCCCATTCCTTTGTTCAAATTCATTTCCATATTTCATCCAATATCAATTAAGTATGAGGATGTGTTGTGCATCACAATAGACATGGGGGTTGATCTTTATTCAAGGGGGAAATGACAGAAGCACTAGGTGGAATCACATTTCAATTTTAAGATGAGTATTCAATTGTTTTTATTGTATTATTATTATTATTTTTGCAATTTTTCCATGGTAATTGAAATTGCACTCAAAAGAGTCAACCCCAGTAGTGAGACTTTGTCAATGACTCCAATACTAAAAGACCATAGGGAACCAAGTGAAGCCCACATACCCGGACATTATCTTGAGTTAACTTAGTAAAAAAATTCAAATTACCAAATTAGAGATAAAATTTCTAATTCTTGGCCCGAAAACTATGGAGTCACGATCCCCAAGTGCCGAAACCCATGCATTAGGTCATTTCATTTCTCTACGCGCAAATTTATTGTTTTTTTTTTTTTTAATATTCATATTAAAACTAAAATGAACACCAAACCTATTATATTTATTTCGGGGACCCCTTGGACTCAAACTAATACCCCACTATCCAAAGGACGTGCATTGTGATCTTTTTTTTATGCGGATAAAAATATACACGATGAAATATCACATTGGACAACCACACTTTCAAAAATCTATGCTCATGAAATTATACAAGGATTAAAATCAAAATCAGGGAACACTAAATTATTTGTTATTCAGTTTCAAAGTTTGAAATATGTATTAACATGTTCAAAGTTAAGGTAAATTTTCTTTCCATTTAGAAAAAAAATCAAATCATTAATTTTTTTTGACACAAAAGCATTTTTTATTTTATCTCCCCCAAAATAAAATAACATTTCTACTAGTGTATGAAGAAATGAAAATTGAGAAGGAGTAGAGAAAGATAAGGGATGCTCAAAAAGGAAATTTAATTATGAGGATCATGGAATGAAATCACCTGGTGGTTGCTGTTGATGTTTTGGTTTCTCCAATTTAGTCCACTGATCTCAATGTCACTCTGAGAATTCCCTAGTGGAAAAAAACTATATATATATATATATTTCTATATATATATATCTTTGTATGTGTGTGTATGTATTTATATAATAAAGAAATTAAAATATAAGTTCATATATAAAAATTGTGGAATAAAGAAGCACAAAAAGTCATAGGTTAGTGGTAAGCGCGCACCCCTGTCTCCCTTCGGTATCGAGATCAAATCCACACGGCTTCGCTGGTACTGACGGGGTTTAACCCACGACCTATGACGTGCCCTTTTTTAAATTTATTAATATTTATTTATTTATTTATTATTTTTATTTTAACATACAAACAAATAAAAATAAAATGAACTGATGATACATTGTCATATTTTTAGATTTATGGGTAAGGTATTACTCAAGGATCACACCACGTGACATGGATGAATATGGTGCTCCCCTTTCATACGCATCAAAAATCAGAATAGAAGAACAGACCAATAGTCTATTTTTTGAAATATCAAATTATTAATAAAAATTGATTCCAAAAATATTGAAAACATGAAAACCATGGGTTACCTCCCATGAAGTGCTTTGTTTAATTTTTCTAGGTCGACATAGACCATAAATTATTTAAGTATTTTCATCATCTAATGTTGGTTCACTCATGTTTTCATCAACATCATTTTTTTTAATGGTTCAATGACTGTTTTGACTCTATCACCATTAACTTTAATTTTTTGACCATTGGTGGGGTCTTGAATTTCTACAGCCCCATGGGGATACACCTTATGCACTATGTATGGACCCGACCATCTAGACCTCAACATTCCATGGTGTAAATGTTGTTTAGAACTATACAAAAGAATAGGTTTACCTGGTACAATGTGTTTGGTTTTAAGATTTTGAGATTGGTAATCTTGTACTCTATCTTTATTAACCCTCTAATTTTCATAAGCCTCCATCCTAAGTTTCTCAAGTCTGTTGAGATCTAATTTCCTTTTTGTTTTGGCCAATGAGAGGTCATTATTCATTTTCTTAATTCCCCAAAAAGCGTTATGTTCAATATCCACTATAAAATGGAATGCTTTACCATAAACAACCCTATATGGGTACATTCCTAAAATGGTTTTATAGGTGATTCGATAGACCCAAAGAGCATCCAAGTGTTTCTCGGACCAGTCTTTTCTAGATGGATTGATAGTTTTTTCAAGAATACTCTTAATATCCCTTTTTTCTAACTCATCTTGACCATTGGTTTGAGGATGTTATTTAGTGGAAACATTATGAGAAATCACATACATAGACATGTGTGAAGAGAATGGACGATTGTAGAAATGTGCTCCTCAATCACTGATTATAGCCCTAGAAATTCCAAATCTAGAGAAGATTTTTTATTTTAGGAATCTAATCATAGTTTGATGATCATTGGATTTTGTGGGAATTTCCACAACCCATTTTGAGAAATAATCAATAGCTAATATAATGTAAATATATCCCCTAGAGTTTGGGAAGGGACCCATGAAATCAAATCCCCAATAGTCAAAGATTTCAACCACTAAGATGGGAGTGAGTGGAATTTGATTCCTTTTTGTGATGAACCCCACTTGTTGACACCTTAGACAACTTTGAAAAAATGTGTAGGAGTCCCTTGAGAGGGTGATCCATAAGAGACCACACTGAAGAATCTTAGAAGAAGTTTTCTTAGCAGAAACGTGACCACAACATGCCTCACTATGACAGAATTTAATGACGGACTCTTGTTTAGATTCTAGGAAAAACCTCCTAATGACTTGGTCAGGGCATAAGTTATAGAGGTATGGATCATCAAACACATAGTTTCTGACATCAGAATGGAGTTTCTTTTGAGCTTGAGCCCCAACTAATTTTGGAATGACTCATGTAACTAAGAAATTGGTTACGTAAGTATACCAAGGGTAGTCACTCACAGAGTATAGGTGTTCATCAGGAAATGAATCAGACACAATAAATATGATTTGAGATGTCTTTTAATTCCATCCTAGAGAGGTTATTAGCTACAACATTTTCAACACCCCTTTAATCTTTGATTGTGAGGTAAAATTCTTGTTAGAGAAGGACCCACCTAATCTGTCTAGCCTTAGCATCCTGTTTTTGGAAGAGGTATTTTAGTGCAGAATGGTCAGTGAACACAGTGATGGGGGATCCTAAGAGGTAGGACCTAAACTTCTCTATGGAAAACACAATAGCAAGTAACTCCTTTTCAGTAGTGGTGTAGTTCATTTGGGCATAATTTAAGGATTTTCATTCATAAGCAATGACATAAGGAGTTTTCTCACAATGTTTTCATAACACAGCTCCAATAGAAAAGTCACTAGCATTACATATACGTTTGAACGGAAGGATCCAGTTTAGAGATTTCATAATGGGAGGAGATGTGAGAGAGGATTTTATGGTTAATAATGAACCCTCACAGCTTTCTGTCCAATCAAATGGAGCATCCTTTACTAGGAGAGTATAAAGGGGATGAGAGATTGAACTAATTTCCACGATGAATCTCTTATAGAAACCAGCATGTCCTAATAAATACCTCACTTCTATGAAATTTTTGGGTGATGGAAGGTGACGAATGATGTCAACCATGGATTTATCAACTTCAATCCCCCGACCTAAGTCTAGATGGGCTAGAACTAGTCCCTCTTAAACAATGAAATGGAATTTTTCCCAGTTTAGGACCAGATTATTTTCTTCACATCTTGACAAGACTCTCTCCACATTCATTATACATCCCTCAAATTAATCGCCAAAGATAGAGAAGTCGTCCATGAAGACCTCAAGAAAATTTTCTACCATGTCTGAGAATATTCCCATCATGCACTGCTAGAAGGTTTCGGGGGAATTGCATAACCCGAACGACATGCGTTTGAAAGAAAAGGTGCTGAATGGACATGTGAATGTTGTCTTCCCTTGATCCTCTATGGAGACCGAAATTTGATTATACCACGAGTACCCATCTATGAAATTGTAGAAGGCATGAACTTCCACTCTCTCAGGGACATGGTAAATGAATGGTAAGGGAAAATGGTCTTTCATGGTAAATGAGTTTATCTTCCTATAGTCGATGCAGACTCTCCAGCCGCTACTCACCCTTGTTGGAAGAATCTCTCCATCCCCATTGGTTATCACTATGATTCCAACCTTTTTTGGAACCACTTGGATTGGGCTCACCCAATCACTCTCAGTTATGGGATATATGATACTAGATTTTAATAATTTCAGAAGTTCTTTTCTCACAAGTTCCATGATATTTGGACTGATTCTCTATTGAGGTTGATGAAATGTATTTGAATCAGATTCCAGAACAATCCTATGATTCCCAATAAGTGGGCTAATCCCAAGAATATTAGAAAGGGTCCAACTAATGGTTTTCTTAAGTTTTCTAAGGACATCTAGAAGAATCCTCTCATGATTGGCTTCAAGAGAAGAATAAATAACAATAGGATTTGTTTGATTATCCCCAAGAAAAGAATACTTGAGTACAGTGGGAAATTCCTTCAATTCAAGATCAGGTTGGTTCAGAATTTCAGGTGAATATTGGGACATTGGATCAATATCAATATCTTTTTTTAGAGTTTCAGATAGAATTGATTCCCCATATATAGAATTTTCAGCTACATGATTGGTTTGATCAGGTTTAGGGAATGAATTTTGATTGGTCTCCATGAATGTGGTTTGATGAAAGGTTTCACTGATTGTTGGACCTAAGAATTCATAATAAGAGAAATTTAAAATGATTCAATACAAGTAGACAAACTTCCTTCATGTGAATAATGGAAATCAATCTCATCCTGACTTAAACATCCTTCAAATATTCCTTAATGTTCTATGGATTCATTATCAATACATCTTATCATGTTTACTTCATGAATGTCCTCATCATCCCCAATTTGTGAGCATTCATTATAGATGTTCAGGCCTAGACTCATGTTTCCAAAGGTGATGGTCATGTTCACATTTATGATTCAGATAACATAGTTGATTATTGAAAGGAAGGGACAACAAAGGATGATTGGGGTTTGTTCCTTATTTCTTATGTTTGGATGGTTGTCAAGGACAATAAAGTCTGCAGGGTAGGTGATGTTTTCAACCACTACCAGAAAATCCTTTAAAATCCCCTTGGGAACCCTAATGGAATGATCAGCAAGTTGAAGTGTGACAGATGTGTGTTGGATCTCTTCTAGGCGTAATTGGAAGTACACAGCATATGGTATGAGATTGAAAGTAGCACCTAGGTCACACAAGGCATTGACAATTTTTCTCTCTACTAGTTCAACATTGATGTAAAGGCAACCCACGTCATTCAAATTAGGAGGAATGGTCCCTTGAATGGTGGTACTCACATTAGCAGCCAAAAGTACTTGGTTTTTATGTAATATTTTATTTTAAAAGTGCAGAATACCTAAAGGTAATTTGAGTAGTAAAGTATGGTTTGGATAGAATAGATAAGGGGAATGTTAAACTTGACTTGTGAGAAGATTTCCCTCAATGTTTCACTCATTTCAGGCTTGGTTTTCCCCCTCATGCATTGATAAAATGGTGTAGGTTGTGGTTTTGTTTGTTGAAGAGTTGTTTATTTCACATTGTTATCATGTTTTTTAGTTTGATCATTTGGTTCATTTAAATTATCTTCCAAGTTTGAATCTTCATGTGGGTTCTGAATTAGTTGTTCAGTTTTCTCAATTGATTTCCCCTTTCATAAAACAGTCACATCATTTAGTTTTTCATGATTTCTTTGAGTACAACTTGACTCTCCCATTGAAGTTGAGGATGGAACCGCCTGAGTAGGCATGGGTTCCTTTTCAGTTATGATGGTTTTCAGTTGTTGTTTAAGGTAGGAGACTTCTAAGTTCATACTTTCCATTTTCTTTCACAATTGTTATAGTAGGATTTGTGGAATAGTTTGGGTTAGTTCTTGAGAAGATTGGTTTATCCCAGGGGGATATTTTGGAGGTGGGATGGTTTGTTGATAATGGACTGATGGCTATTGGTATTTGATATGTTGGGTTTGGAACTGGTTATGGGTTTGGTAGTTTTGATGGGGGTATGGATTTTGTCCATGAGGCTGGCTAGGTTGCTGGTTATCTTTCCGGCGGAAACCTAGGTGTTCATTGTACCTTGGGATGATGTTATTTTGGTATCGAGGCTTTTGAAAGTTCAAGGCATTTACATCCACTGGGGGTCCTCCTAAAAGAACATCCTTTATGGATGGAATGGTTGGGAAGTTTTCTATATTATGGTCATGTTTGTCACCAATTGTGCAAATAGGGTCTACCTTTTCGATTTCATGGACATTCTTAAGGTCTATCTCTTCAACCATCCTAGAGGGTGTATGAGTTAAGCCCTAAATATTTCCTCTTCTATAACTGTATGAATTCCAGTAGTTCTTTGTGTCTTTTTAGAATATGGTGAATTTCCCCATGTTTAGTTTTGTTCAGAAAGACTTTCAAGATACTCATATGCGTCATTTTGGGTTTTGTTTTTAAAGGTTCTATTACACATCATGTCAATGAATTGTTTGTTCCCTGGACCCAACCCTTCAATTAAAATTCTCACTTTTCTGGAATAGAAAAACCATGGTGTGGAACCGTGTTTAGAGTGTCCTTGAACGTCTCCCATGTTTCATAGAATGAATCCCCCCCATTTTCAAAAATGTTTTGGATACTCTTTTTATGTGAAATTGTTTTGTGTTGGGGAATGTATTTTTTGTAGAATTCGCTTTTTAGTTGGTCCTAAGAGTTGATGGAAGATGGTCTCAAATTTTTTATCCAATTTTTCCCTTGATCCTTTAATGAAAATGAAAATAGCCTCATCTTAGCTGATTCTAGTTGATGAGAGGGACACATGGTTTCTATAATGTCATTGAACTCCTTAATGTGAAGGTAGGTCATCTCGGACTCCATTCCATGGAATGTGGGAAGGTGGTTTAGGAATGGGGTTTATAGATGTAGTTGGCATCTCTTATGGAATTGTGTCTAATTAATGATGGGGCATTGGTCCAAGAAGGTGTGAGGTAGTCATTCATGGTTTGATCAATTGCAATCCCCAAGTTTGGGGTTGCATCATTTGGGTTTCCATTTTGGTTCCCACCTGGGTTTATGAGTTTCTTTCTTTGAAGGGATTCTGTTAAAATATGGTCAATTATTGACTCTGGAGTTTTAGGAAGATTAAAATATAGTGGAAAGAGTTCCCTTGGTGTACTAGGCTCCCCAACCCTAGGACTATCCACACTAACTAGACGGTTTGATTGATCGCGGGTGTCGGCGGGCATGAGCCAAAAGAAAAAAAATGAGAAAGGGAAAATATAAGAAAATTTGGATGAGAAACGAAGAAATGGGGGAGAATGGAATGGGTGTTTAGATGACTTACTTGGGTCCCTAGAAATGGTTCCAAAATTTGATTCACGCTGAAATTTATCCAAGAGTAGAAGGTATAATGGTCCTTGTATTCTTTCTTAGGTTTTCGAATCCTCAGAGACCTAAGAAGTAACCTACAGACATGTAAATTTTATGGATTGTTTTTGGCTATGAAGTGACCAACATCGATTGATTTTATATGGGTTTAAAGGATCACTAATAGATTTAACTTAATTCAATTTAAAAGTATGAGTTGATCCTAGATTATCACTCGGGGTGGATTGGATGAAATTATTTCTTCAACAATTTCAATTTATTATATTTGAGATGAGGTAATATAAGAAGCTCAAACAACCTTCTCAATTACTAGTTTAATACCTAAAAATTGTAACAGTAATCACCTATACACTTGATGGATCAATGTTTTAAGCACATCAAGGTAATGGTTTGTATTAGTACTTGAAGTGTTTGGCCTTAAATTCAACAAGGACGATGGAGTTTGAAAATCCTCAAATAATAATTTCAGTTAATAGATGTGATTTGAAATTAATATATGGATAAATAACATCCAATCCAGCCCCTTGCTACGCCCTTGGATCAACCCATAAGTGGATTAGCACTCCGTTGATGCTATGATTTCAATGGAAGCGGGAAGTAGACTCATGAGGAAGGTATTGAAAATTAAAGAAAACAATAAAAATAAAATGATAACTACACCGTTGTGTGAATAGTTTCACAAGGTTTGGTGTGAATAAATTCACACAATAAGGAAACGATATCAATGTATGATGGAGAACAACAGAATAAGTGGAGAAGAAGAACTTTTATTGAGAAACTAGGATGAATTAAAACAACATACATGCGAAGGAGGAATGTTTTAATGAAAAATTGGCAGCATACCATTAAAATGAAAACAATTCTCAAATATGATAAACTCATCCACCACTAACATATGAAACAGATCCCTCATACTCTTGCAGACTCTAGCGCTAAAACTCTCGGGGTGTCTTCCTCCATATGCCGTCGTCATCAACCTCTACCCTGCGGCATTCTGCTAGAACAGCCTGCTGGTCAATATCTATGCAAACCTGACGAGGACATTTAACTAGAGCCATACCGTTAAAATAACAAACTGTTATCGGTCCTAAGCCTAGAATATGGAAGAATCTAGATTAATTTATTGATTTTTTTCTTTTATTCATTTTATTTTAACCTATCCCAAGGTCTACCCATTCAAACACATGCACAAGAAGAATGATGTATGATCCTTTCCTAGCTCTGTACCCTGAAACTAGTATCACCTTGTTTAGTACCCATTGTAAACTTAATGGTCCGTACATCAGATAATAGCGGGCCCTAAATGCCTATGTCTCATCCAGTCTCCAGTGTTTACCTCACTTTCTAAACATGAATGACACAGTTTCCCTACCAACCCATGCAACCTCACATGTGCCTAACTCTGAACTCCATCCTATCCCTCAATCAGGGCTCTGATACAACTCTATCACGACCCCCTCCCCACAAAGTGTACCCCTCCTGGGCCGGAAATGTGAGAAGGGAGATAATGACCCTGGAGTCCCACCTCCAGTAGGCCCCAGGTTGGCGATGAGCACTGACGGTATAATAAACGCAAAAATGGGAGGCATTACCTTCTAAAAGAACACATGAGGAAGTGAGAGATAAGATAGACACCATCCAACTCCAACTCAGAACTAAAATATAAAAGAAACCCAAGTACATATATGAAATAACGTGAAAAGGTACTAAACCTGAAAGGGGAAACTACAAGTACCCAAAGGAAAGGAAAAGACATCAGCAACTACAAGCCCGAACAACTCCTGCAACCACAAATTAGTAGTAACCAGTCTAATCTCCAACCTGCTCCACGTGACCTGAAAAAATGTTTTTATATACGTAGGGTGATTATAACAGTAAAATCAGTAGGATCCTCCCCAAAGCATATTGTGAAAAAGTAAATAAAGCATGAAAAAGCACAGTTAACAACAAGTGAAACTAACTCGTCACCTAAACAGGTATACTAAGTTCCCAACCTCACCAAGGCTACTCTCACCAAGTAACGCATACTAGAATATAGCATATAGTAATGAATATCAAGGGTACCCCGCTACTACTTCCCCATTGGTTTTCCACTTTTTCCAAATGACATACGTCTTCTGCATCTCTCTCAAAAGGCTTGCCTATATACACTTGGGCTAAGTTCCACAATCTGCACCACGTCCACCACAAAGGCTTTCCCGCAGACACCTGCGCTAAGCACCACACCATCCTCGAAACCAAAAGTAAACAGGTAGTTTTTGGGAGCCACCACAACTAACATAACGTGTATCATACGTCAGTAATTATACCTCAAGCCATCGCATCCCATACTCTAATTAAGGATCCTCAATCCATCACAGCCTATACACGTTACAGCTATAGTAGTCCATGGAATACTATATCCAGAATATATGTTTGTGAAATAACCACAAGCCATTATTGTCCTCTACACACATATATGGGGAAACTAACCACTGTTCCTGTTGGCACAAGTATCTACCAAGAGAAGAGAGTGGGGCCAAAGGGGATAGTCAGTCATTCGTCCTCCCATCGGAATGTTGGGGAAAACACCCCGCTAGGGCTCAGAATCCCCGGGTGTCAGTTTCCCTTACTGACAGGGCAGAGTAGTGTATAGAAACACAAAAAGTACAGAATATATATAAATCACAACCACACTATGGGAATTACCTAGTCTTAGAAACAACTACAACTAATGTCTCTCAGACTCCGGGCTACTAAATCTTAGACTATGTATCCTATAAGAACACAACCATTTGAAGAGATTTATTAGATTACTTTATTCCCATTTTATCAATTCCGCTATAATTTAATTAATTCTTCAAACATGAATTAACCATGAAAAAAACCTCAATAAACTAAATTGGCATCATATTCTAAAAAATCAACTGCTCCTTTGAAAATTCAACCTCACCTTTAAATTCCAGCATCTCCATTCCCGTGGATTATCACCATTTTATCAATCTTTCATTACAGAATTACATTCCCATATTCCCAGGAATTCTAGAAAAGCATCTTATGCTACTAAACTAAAAGGGGGCTCAACACGGTCAGTAGATATACTACTTGTCGAGCCTTTGCCGCCTATAGAAAGAGCATAGACCCATTCTACCTCAAGAGGCTAAACAGGGAAAGCATGTGTCATACCCCGCGTGTCTTCGCCTCCTTCGGAAGAAGGGTAAGAAAGACCATCTGCCTTGAGCAGTGGGGAAAATTAAAGCTGATAATTATTCAAAGCAGCAAGCATTCAACAACCACATCCATTCCATTCCACCATCCTTGGTGTCCTCCCCGACACCCACATGCATAAAATGATGCATCTCACCACTCTAGAGGTCATTCGCTGCCACAACCACAAGGCCTCCCTGCCTCCACATATCACAACCGCCAACAAGGCTCACATCACAACACTAGCACCAGGAAAACAATCATAACATAAAATGGGCTCTTGGCCCTTTAACAAGGCATCCAGACTTCATACAAAATAAGCACTCATGGCTCTAAAGCACAAGGCACTCGGCCTTACAAAAAATAGGGTAACTAAGAACCCTACCAGGTGTTATCTTTTATCAACCAATCATTCCTTTAATCCCTCTTGAATTAACAGATTCAATTTGTAGGTTCAAATTCCAGGAAACTTATTAAGTAAGCTATCACAAAATATTTAACATGCTTACTATGCCAATTTGATTAACATAAAATTAGAACAACTACAACAATAACAACAATCGGATTCATTTACATGCCTCTTTATCTTTAGCCAATTAATTATCAATTATTTCCAGCTTTACGTTATTTATCAATTTGCATCAAGAACAAACAGCTAAGCAAAGAAAGCATAGATATGACACTATCTTGAAAAACATGAGGCAATAACAAACGAGCGATAACGATTTCTTTATCCAGTTCAAATATTTAATAAGTTGAATTTCATTGTGATCCAAAGGGATTAATCTTGTTATCTCTACGATTTCACATAAACAATTAGAGAAGCCGCGAATCCCCTACCTCAAACCGTTCCTCACGTTATTTATCCCCAAACGGGTCACAATCCTCATCTCGCGACAAATTATATCGAAGATTGATCGATATAGCTTGGTTGCATCCAAACAGAGCGGAACTGATAAGAGGAGTAAAGTGTGACTATGAAACTCTTACATGAAGGATTGAAAGGTTCTAGCATCTCATAGCCGAGAACAAAGTGGATTAACAAGGGAGAATGATACCTCATTCTTTTTTTAATATTTAATAAGGCGACGTTTTAAGATCCGTTTAATTCTCCATTAAAAACAGATCGCATTAACCCACGCGGATTGACCGAGTAAAAACATCCCGACCTTAGGAATAATTAATATAGGATTTATGGCCATTGAATCGTCTTTAAGAGTCCTTAATATAAGGCATTAAATGTATTTCTCATCAAAGGAAACATCAAAAGGGAAAAAACTATAGGAATCTGGAAACACTGTTCACCTACCATTACTGTACAGCTACCGATTTGTGAAACCAATATGTGAAACCGATCTGTGAAACCAATCTTTGAAACCGATCTGTGAAACCAATCTTTGAAACCGATCTGTGAAACTGATCTGTGAAACTGATCAATGAAAATGATCTGTAAAACCGATCTGGAAAACCAATCTGTGAAACTGATCTCTAAAACCGATCTGTGGAACCAATCTGTGAAACCGATCTGTGAAACGGATCTGTGAAACCGATCTATTACTGTTCATAAAACTAGAAACACTGTTCATAGAACTGGAAAATTGGAAAAGTGTTGGGGATAAGTCATCTTGACCTCTCGGAACACCTCCAACTCCACATTTTCAGAAAGTAATGGACCAGAGAGGTCCGGTCCATTATATGTGGTCACATGAAACATCTCAAACAACTACACTCTATAATACCTCAAATAGTATTACCAAGCATCTACATTGAACAGGCCACACCATATCCTTTTATATACCATATATGAATTTGTGCATCAAATTCAATGAAAAAAAACATATGGGAAAAATTCCTATGTAGTGGTGAATATATCCATACCCAGTAGGATTCTCTTTAAAAGTAACATAAGAAACAATAAAACTCTACTCATGTTGTTAGAAGTATCTTGGAGGAATACAAAGAGGGAAAACAAAACACTATGTTTATAATGACTCCAACTCCTAATTCCAAAAGCTGATTGTTACTTTATTACATTAGCTTGAGATAAAATAGAAAACATCCTAAAGGTCTAAATAGTTTATTAGTCTTGGTAAACTAGATATAATCATTCTTCCCATATATGTTATAAATAAAATATAAAAACATATTGAAAGTAAATATTCAGCATCCATGTAATCATTAAGTGGTTCCTTATTCACATCCCAATGAAAGTAAAAAAAATAAGGGTGAGCTCAAATGATTAGTAAGGGTTATGTATAATGGAATATATCATGATAAAATAAGGAATAATCTATATAAAAAGGTAAATAATTGAAAATATATGCAATTTAATTGATAACATGAGCATAAAGTATATTATGGAAGGAATAAATGATGATCAAATAATGCAATAAAAAATCACATATTCATATAAAATATCCATGGATATCATAACAACAAAAATAATCAAGTGGAAATAAATAACTGATTTATTAATGGTGGAATACAAAATTCTAGACAATATAATTTTACCGTAAAGGCCTCATGTCAGAACATATTATATTAATGGATATGGCTTGGGAAAAATACCCAAACTATTTTGTCTCATGATACAAAATGATGCATAGAGTGGCTATAATGATACTTACCCAATACATACTAAGTATAATTCATTCATCATATGAATAAACTACACATCTTAATCAAAATGACATAATAATCGATAACTATTAGTATTAGAATAAATATCCTATGAAATGTAAATACTTTTCATGATCATAAAACATTTAGAAAATAGAATCAGGATGTTATCATTAAAATATATCCCTTGTGGTACATAAGTAAAATAAATGGATGTTTCTATTAATGAATAGAAATAATATAAAATGATCAAAAAAAAATTAGAAAAATACCCATTCCACTTTGAAAACTACTTTTAAAAACCAAAAAAATACAAAATATTAGGAAATTAAATTTATTTGGAAAATAAGCATGAGAATATTTAATGGTATCTACAAAGAACGGGTTTTCATGGGGGTGATAAATTTCTTTCAAGCTAATTATGTTAAAGTAAATGCTCCTTTTATATTTTTATTAAAAATTAAAAAAATAACATCCTTTAGAAAATGAAAATATAATTCCATTGATACATAGTTATATGTTGTAAAAAATGTGAAAATTGAATATAAAATGTCATATTAAAATATTAAAGACATTATTGAAACATTTTACTGATAATATTAATATAGAAGATGTTTATTGATAGAATAGAAAACAAATTCATTTTTCCCTAAAATAAATTCTTTCGATCAATTGAGTAACTAAAAGAGTAAAATGAAACGATAACTTATAATATTTATTTTAATAAAATTATAAGAATATATACTATTTTTATGATTTAAATGTCATATATTTCATACAAAAGATACATAAACATAAAAAATCATGAATAATAATGATATTCTGAAATAAACCATTACCACTTTGGTAACATTGGGAAAACATTTTCATAAAAGAGATAACATTTTATGGATATAGAAATAACCAAAATTTTCATGAGAATAATCCTAAAATAAATTCATGGTTATTATATAAACAACATAAAATTAACAAATTGTGAATATGACATGTGTATCAAAGAAATAAACATGAGATGAAAATTCCTTACAAATATTTTATCATTGAAGTAACAATTTTTAAATGATGTAATTATGTATAAAAAAATTTAAATCCAAAAAAATAACATGTGGAAATAGAAAATAATAAAATAAGATTTCATTTCTTACATAAAAATGATGTAACATAGACAATGAAGAGGAATTATAACCCAATGTATGGAAATTGAGTTAAAAACCCCCTTACTTGATGACTCCAATTTGTTAAAACTGATTTAGCCTATTTTAAAATGGTTTCAAACATGTTCTTAATTTAATACATAAAAATATTCATATTTACATTATCATATATGATCCACTAATAATATCATATCAGCCATTGGTAAACAATAAATCATTATTATGATTGCTTCAGGTGTTAACAACATATTTTTCTCATGTATGTTTCATCATGGATGTTCCATTTCTTGTGAGTAGGTCATAGTTATATAATATATATAATTAAATCAATTTTATAAATATTATATTTATTTATTATATTCATCTTTAATATTATCCTGGAAACGTTGATATTGAAATGAATTACACCCTTCATGGAGACGGTATGTCATATTTATGTGTGAACATGATTTTCACCTTTTTACCGATAGAAAAATGAATATTAAATAATAATTCCCATTTTCATATTAATTATCATTTCATATATATAATATATATTCATTAAAATTATCCTTATTAACACCCATTCAAAGGAAAAATTAAAAAGGAATCACATCATCTCATGGACGTGGTAGTCTATATGTATGCATGGGCGACGTTACTGTCTTCCAACAAATGGGTAGGTAAGAAAGAAGATATTATATTATAATTAAAAAATCACAATTCTTCCCCAAATACAATATATTCTCATTAGTTCTATCATTATAACCACATAATTAATATAGTGACGAAAAATGAATTACACCGCTATATGGAGACAAAAGGAAATTTTTATGCAGACATGATGGTTTCACATTCTATATGATAGAAAAAAGGTGGATAATGGTTGGTTCATCATCATAATAACAATAAATAACATTAAATATACTGAATTAATTATTTTATAATGGATAACATGAATTTAGAGGAGTTATAAGAAGAAATTGAATTGACAATTCTCAGCTGGGAGTTATACATCTTCGTTCAGAACCAATTTTTAGTATTCCCCTTATGCATTAAAGGGATAATATTTTGGATATACAGGAAGATCTAGGATATAATAAAGGAATATATGAAGGTTTTATTTTAGTTTATTGATGATACTGGGGCTCAAAATGTGTGATGAAAGAAGGAGAAGTTGTTCTCTTTTTTAAAGGAGTGTATGCTCACTCATTGAATTACCTTAATTATAAAAAAATATACATTATATTATATAATTTGGTGAATCAAAATTGAAATATTTGTAATATAGGATTATTATAATTCTAAATAAAAATATATAATAATTTCTGGGAACATATATGTGATTTTTTAACCATTATCTCTTTGTTTTCATCCTATGTTAACCATTTTAGCAATTACCACGGTAACGAAATTGTTTACTCTAAAATAGCCATGAAAGTTACTATAAAAGGTAATGTGATCAATAAATATATCAAAGTTGAAATTTTATACTATTTAAAATTAAAATTTCATAAGATAATTTCTTAATTAATTTAAAATCATTTAAAAAGGTTTTTTTCTATAAAATATCACTAGAGTCATTTTGGGAAATAAATAAAATATTATAATATAATATGAGTCTACCTCATGTTAAATGGTTAAAAAATTTCTTTTATTTGAATATAAAGAGTATATGTTCCTAATATAATAATAAAATAATTTTTTAAAGGTTTTTACATCATGTTATACCTCATCATTAGGATTATCCCCTGTTAACAAATTTTAACCCTATCCATGATAATGAATTTTTCAACATTAAAGGGTTAAAAATTTACATATAAGAAGAAAATTAGATAATAAATATAAAAAGGGATAAATTTTTTCCTATTTATAATTCTAATTTCCCACTTCAAATATTTTTAGGTTTTTTAAACAATTTAAGATAAAATTATTATATATAAAATATATTCATTATAATTTTTGACACAATTCATTTAATATTTTCATTGAAAACAAAATTAACGAAAAATAATTTGAAAATAAATTTGTAAAACATAATTAATATGTTATACTTATCTATTAAATTCATTGGACACTGTAACTAACCCAAAAAAATTACTTTTATTGTTTAAAAAATCATTTACATGATTTTTGTACTACTTGCAAAAGTACTGTGTCGACATTACATAGGCATTTAAGGTAATTATATTATTTACAAAAATAAAAAATAAATTAAAATAAATTAAATAAATTATTTAATTTTGTTATAAACATTTATATTCATTCAATAAGTCTATTTAATAACTTCTTTGTCCTGCAAACTTATATAATATGTTATTTTGACTTTTCTAGTCTTGTGCAAGCATTACATAAGAATTTAGATAAAATTCTTGTAATATAACAATAAAATTTGAAAATATCAATAAAAAATATTTTTTATAGTTAATATTAACTAAAAAAGTCATTAAAATACTCATTTATTATTAATTGGTGTCATTAGTAAACCAAATTTTACTGTTATTGTGTTGTGCAGGTAGTATGTCTACATTGAAAGTGATTTTCATATTTATCATAAAAATAATTATACATTTTATTTTTTGAATTATTTTCATGTTATATTTTAAATATATTATCGTAAAATTTTAATTACCGAATTTTAATAATTTTTTTATCATATTTATGTCTTCGTAATATCTTAAAAGATATTGTATTTCCCAAAAATTGAATTTTTTACTGTTCACAAAAAATATGACTTCATTAGAAAAATATAAAAGATTAATTCTAGGAAAAATTTGAAATACAAAATCACAAAAAAACCCCATTTGATAATTTTAAATACTATAATTTGAATTATTTATTTTTAATATAAATGTGTAAAACGCAATGAAAATATTTTTTAGAAAAATACGTTTTAAGCCAAAAAATGATCTTATATCAAAAAAATGAAGTATAAATATGATTCCAATTTATTTAAATATATTATTTCTAAAAAATTAATATTATATTGATTTTATAAAAAATTTAAAGAAAACAGGTCTTTTTTTTGAAAGAATGACAATTTTAAAAAAAAAGTTGTATTTTTCACTATTTACTGAAAAAAAAATTTTTTTAATAAAAATAACAAAATTTCACCAAAAAATAATTCTGATACAATTTTAAAAAAAAATATCCATTTTATTAAATAAAATTTATAAATGTTACAAAAATTAATTATACAATTTACTCTCAAAAAGAAAAAAAAGACATTTTGAATAAAACACAATTTTTAAGCATAAAATGATTATACAAAACCATAGAGAGCTTATATCATAGGAATTAATGAATACATTTGTATTGAGTATGAAATTTATATATATTTCATAATTTCATTAATCCTCTTCATACATTCTAATTTTATAACTAGGATATATCTATAACAATCAAATATTAATATTTTAGGGTTTGTTTAAGCTTGATTTTTTGTGTTGTATATGATATAGTACATTAAATTAGTTTCAAAATACTAGAGTGTTATATTCAGCCCCTATTTAATAAATTAAATCCTCACGATTTTAACATGCTATTTGTAACCAAGGGTTTGACATTTTCTAATACCTTTTTTGAAATCCCACATTGTAAAAAGGATTAATAAAATATTCTCTTGAAATGAGGGAACGCGAAATATAAAGATCATATGGAATAACACAAAAATAAGTTTATAAATAAGAGAAAATTAGTGTGAAGTGAATATGTGGACATGGACATAAAATGTGATTTCCAAATAATGATAGAGACAGACATCAAACATTGATCATAAGCAATTGAATAATTAAGAATAACCTAATGGCTGCAAACCATAAATAACATATTTGTGAAAAGACAATCAGTTTATTAGAAATGAAGGTAATGGGATTCCATTTTTATTTCATGATACTTTTCCACGAGTTGAGGAATTACATTTCCATATAGTCTAAAGACATAGTAAAATATAATTGCCTCTAAGTATAATTTAATTTTTTAATCAATTTCAACAATAATATCATCATTGTCCCCAAATAGTGAGTAATCAAGAAGCATTTTTCCTTCATGAATCACTAAAATAAACTTCTATTCGACCATGAGGTATATATAATGATGAAAACATATTATTAAAATATTTATACATCAAAAAAATAACATTTTTTAACATTGTATAATATAATACCCAAAATGAATGAACCATTATATGATGAAAAAATGTATTAATCATGAAAACACAATAGTAATACACAAATTTCAATATAAATCCTTCCAAAAGTAACTATCATTCAAATTATTCATAATATTCCTAACTAATATTGAAACATAAAGGATATAATGATTATATCACATATTATTCCAAGATAAAATTCACATTTATCTAAAAATAACACCAATCACACATAATGTATCAGATCAAATATTTATATGATTTTCTCATATATTCTACTATTACCCAAACTAATGTCAAAATAAAATCATTTATCCTTTAAAAATTTAAATCAACATTTATTCTGAAAATAAATACCCATATTATTATAAATTATTTCTATTTACGTTTAATATATAATACTCCCACAATAATGAACTTTGTCAAAAATAACATTAGTCATATAGTCACCAAATTACTACTCAATCCCATGGTTAGCTATATGTTAAATAATATACTACCAAATTATAATAACTTATTATTAACTCAACATCAAAAATAAGATAAACCCTAAATGTTTACAATACCTTTAAAATTATGTCCATAAGATGTAATGGGATTCTTCCTTAAAAATAATTTTCATTAAAACCCATTAAAGACCAAGGGAAATATTACCAAAAATTTATCCCAAATTACTTTTAATAATCTTATAAATTCAGAACATAAAACCAAAAAAGGTATATCTATTCCTTTAAACTCATGATCAAACTTAGACTTTCCTGCCTAACACAGTGTAGGTTTATCCCATATCATTATATAATGTCATTGGTTTCTACAGGATCCACTATATCATTTATAATAACGTATTATAAATTAAATATGAATTAACCTAATAACTTCTCAAGGGAGTGTTAAACAAGGTTCATAGGACGGGAACAATCACTATTCACCAAAATGATGGCTGAGATATTTTTGACCAAATATTATTGGGGTTATTACCCAAGATGCATTCGTGGAAAAGACACATCCATTTATAGTATATAGGAAGGGATGTATTCATAGAAAACCCAAATAATATATACATAAAAAACATTATGATATTCTTCTATAATTAGACATATCGTAAAATTCTGTGATATGGTCATGTTTTTTAAAATATGTTTTCCTAAATCTAGTTCTCAATGATTATTTTAAACATCCTATTATACCAACTATAATGACCCCAACACATAAATCCAAAACTATGTGGGTATTTTATTACATTGTCATAAGATAAAATTTATTACATCTGAAAGGAACACATAGTTTATTAGTCTTGGTAAACTAGATAAATAATGTTTCCCATATTATATTGGAAATAAAATATAAAAAATTTGAAATTAAATATTATACATCCTTGAACTCATTCAAAGATTCCATCTTTAAGTCATAGGGAAAGGAAAATATCAAATGCTTAGTAAGGGTTATGTACAATAGAATCTATCAAGAGTAAATAAGGAATAATCAACATGTCAATGTGTATAAATGAAAACAAAATCAATTTAATCGATAAATTGCCCGAAAAGAAGAATATGGAAGGAATAAATTATGATCAAATAATTTCATATAAATAATCACACGATCTTAAAACTTATCCATGGATATTATAACTATTAAAATAATCACATATACATCAATAATTTATTTTATAATGATGTAATGTGTAATAAAAGATATTATAGACTTACAGTAGAGGAATCATGAAAATAAATATTAAATAAATAGGTAAGGCTTTGGGAAAATACCATAACTAGTTTGACTCATTAAACATACCGATACACCAAGGGGATATAATGGGCCCCACCAATCATTTACTTATTCTAATGCTTTTATTACATGAATAAACAATAATTCTTAATCAATATACCTTAATGATAAATAACTATACATATTGGAAAAACTATAATACAAAATGATAAAACATTCCTTGATAAAAAAGAATCCAGACAAAGAATAAGGATGAAATCATTGCAATATATCGCCAGTGAATCATAATAAAAAAATTGGTCATCATCATTAATGATTATAAATACCATAAAAATATAAATAAAAACATTCTTGAGGAAAATTACTTTTCACATTGAATATAACATTAAAAGACAATGAAATTCAAGATTATTAGCTAAAAAATTTATTAGTAAAGTAACCTTGAAAACATATAAAGAATGATTCAAATAATGAGTGTTTATGATGAAGGGAAATTCCGTTCATACTGAGTATATTTAAAAAATCCTTTCACCTTTTAGTTAAATAGTCAAAAGTAACTCATTTAGAAAACACAAAAAATATTCATTTCAAATAGTATCATAGAATGTAAAACATGGGTAAAATGAATTTAAAAAACATAATAAAATAGTAAAAAAAATGAAAACATTCCAATTAAAATATGGACATGGAAGAATAATATTCTTGACCATATATAAAACAAATTTGACTTTACTTATTAAAATTATTTTGATATCATGAGTACATAAAAGTGGAAAACTAAAGTAAAACTTATCATTTTATGAAATAACTAGAGGAAAATAAGTATATTGAGTTTATGATTGAATTTTTATATAATTTCCCTAATAGATATATAACAACCCTTCTCATTATTAGACACATTAACAAGATATATTACATAAAAATTCACCTAATACATCTATAAGAATTGAGAGTTCTAGTGTCTTCGTAAATTAGGAACATTACATGAAAACATAAGACATAGAATACAACATCTTGATTGAAAAATTATTTTACATGACCACAATATTCCTTCTTACTTATCATTGCATGGGATAACCTAAGGACATACATATAAAAATGGTGATCTATAATTACTAGTAATGGAGTAAACAAGGAATGACATGAATAATACAATCCCTGCTAGATAATAGGTATATAAATGGAGCATAATACAAACATGAACATTAAGGCATGATATAACACGATTATCATAACATGGATATATAGAAATAACCTTTAACATGATATTAGCATGAGAAAAGTCTTGTTGCACATTAATCATGAGTAAATCCTAATTTCACATGAATTATCATGCCTAAAACATCATTGCACGTGAATTAGAATGATTCAACACTCATTTCACATGACGTATCATAATACGATTCTTTACCCAATGCATTGGAGGGATATTAGGGCACACCCTTCTTAATCATTTCATTTCATGCATAAGTGCGTCACATAGATCTTACAACATTGATTCATTAAAATTCATAATTTAATCCAAAAATAAGATATGAGGAATAAAGAAATGTAATTCCTCAATCAGAAAGTACAAGTGCACAAAGCTGAATACCCTTGATAGATAAATGGATATGATATTCACTAACATGATGATTTTGGAATGAGAAATTTAAGTGTAATTTTGGCAGCATAATAATGTCAAATAGAAATATTAAAATGATTTGATGATATATAATGGTTTATCTCATTATTTATATATGAAATAGGCAGTAAGAGGGTCATGGAACATAAAATCCCAACATATGTAATGGAATTTAGATTCCTAATATAAAATAATTTCTCGAATATAAATTATAATAGAGAAATCCATTACCGAATTTTGGGATCATAATGGAGGTACATGGTAGGAATTAATGAGAGATAAATGGGTCTATCATCATTCAAAAATAATGGGTAAAGTTTAGTAGATGATATAAATCATAGGAGAACATTTTTAATTTAAAATAAAAGTGCATAACACTATAAGAAATTTGGACAGAAATAAGGTAGGAAGGAAAGTGAGGATCCCTTACTTGAGTCTGTGACTTCATGATCTTGAGGAGGGGCTTCATGAGAGCTTGGGTCACCTTGGGTGTTTTCTAGAGAGAGTAGGCAGAGTATAGACGTGATCTGAGGATTTTTAGGGAAGATTACTTGGAGGATGGGTGGGGTTATTTAGGAAAAGTGAGGGGATTTTTTTAATATTTCAGAAACTAAGGTTTCAGAATATATATAGTTAAATATTCAAACCCACAAAACACCCCATGGTTTCTTCCCATGTTTTTTCCAAGGGGGGTGGAAAATAATGTTTTATAAGGGCAATGACCAAACATATTAAAATATTAAGCTTGCTTCTGTTGTGGTGACTCATACTATCAAGGAAATTTTTTTAAAATGTTAAAATATTTGATAAGTTTGGAGGGTCCACTAAGGCATTATAAAATTAATCAAGAAAATATAAATTCATATTATTTTAAAGGTAAAACATATATTGTCTTAATAACCCTTTTATTTTATTTTTTTACTTAAATATTGGTTCATTATGATGTCATAAAATACATTATATATTTAAAAAGTATTTAATTTTTACCCAAAAATTCGACGGTCTATGAAATGTATAAAAAATTCACTTTTAGATAATTTCAACATCCTGGTTTCAAAAATATATTCATTTTATCAAAAATATTTTCTAAATATGTGAATTTTTATTTTTATAATAAAATCCAACATTTATTGAAAATTAATGAGTTTTGACAAAAACAAATTTCAAACCATAATAAAAATTACACTTGTATTCATAAAAATTATATAATCATTTATATATAATAAAAATTTATTTATAAATAATATTTTTTCAAAAAATTATTTAATTCAAAACTCTATTATTTCATCAAAGAATATTTATTAATTGAATTTAAATATTAAAGAAAAATACTATTTGTAATTTAAAAACCATTTTCATTGTAAAAATAATAAAATGAATGTATATTATTTATAAAAAATAATGAAAATAAAAAATAGTGCTACGGTCTTTTGACATTACCCCTTATAACACCCCCAGAAGAACTAATGGTAAGGTGTGCGATGGTGTCATACCTTTGGGGTTTCTCGGATAACATCGCTCAAGTGGTAGTCCCTATTAACATCAACATCTCTTATAGGCAGTTCCATTCAAGCTTAACGTGTTAATGCTCGACTTGGCTGTGGTTAAGAGAAATTCCCAATGATGCTACCTCATTTCCATGCTCCGACAAATGTGCTTCATATGGAGAAATTCTACTGGATGAGGCCATTGCATCCTTTTTTTGAGTAAATTGGATTTTTTAATGACTTATATTTATACTAATCATGTGATCGTGGTTTAATGGCTATATAAGCAATGGTAACAATTCTTAATGGTATTTTAGAATCCTAAAACATAAAACCAAGGAAATTCATATGTTTTATATAACCAATTTATATAATATTAAATTTAATTAGATCATTTGGAATTTTCAAAAATAAATGTTTTGGTCATTACAATATTCCCCCTTAAGAAATTTTACCCTTTAAATTTACTTTTCACACACTAAAACCGATGTGGGTAACTCAGCATTATCACTTCCTCCTATTCCCACATTGCCTCTTCAAACATGTGGTTTTTTTCACAACACCTTGACAAGGGGAATTGTATTATTTTGTAAAACATTTTCCCTATGATCTATGATCTTAATCAGATTCTCTTCATAGGAGAGGTAATTATCCAACGGTACCACCTCTAGATTGAGTAAATTCAATGGGTTATGTTTTCCTTACTCAAGTGTGATACGTGGAATATATCATGTAATGGAGAAAGGTTCGGTTGGAGTACTATTCGACAAACCACTACTCCAATGGGACCAAGGATCTCAAAAGGGACGATGTACCTTGGAATAAGATTTTCATTCTTCTCAAATCTCATAACTCTCTTTTATAGTGATATGTGGAATAATTCCATGTCTCCAACCTCAAACTATAGGTCTCATCAACAATTATCAACAAAGATATTTTGTCGACTCTGAGAATATTTAATGTGTTTCTGGATGTTCTTAACCATATCCACCATCTCCTACACCATTTATAGATGTAGAAGATTTCTCTCCCCAACATCATCCCAACATCATGGTGTTATGAACCACTTATAATAAAGGGCTTCATAAGCATCCATTTGGATGCTTGAGTGGAATGTATTATTGTAAGAGAACTCAACTAGAGGAAGATGTTGATCCCATTATCCTTTTAAGTTCATTGAGCATGATCTCAACATTTCCTCAACTCTTTGGATAGTACGCCCAGATTTTCCATCATTTTGAGGATGATAAGCCATACTGAAGTTCATCTCAGTAATTAGAGCATGTTGGAGACTATTTTAGAATGTAAAGATGAATCGTGGATCTCAATCAGATACAATAGATTGTGGTACTCCATGTGTAACGCCCCGACCCCAGCTACCCAGAGTCGGTGCATTACTTCGTAACATTGGCATGATCACAAGAAAGATCAAATCTCGAAAGACCGATTGGTTTAGTAGCCTTGGAAACACTAGATATATTCGTAAGTTTTACATTACATCATAAAATGAAAAACTAATACAACAACATAATGTTTCCACAATCCACACTATTAACCCCTCATAATATCCCTGCAAGCCATTCATAATTTACTTCTTCACTACCTGGGAAAAATAAAACATAGAAAAGGGGTGAGCTCAAATTCCCAGTAAGGATAACAATATAGCGGAACATTCAAAATAAGCATAAACATTTAAGGCAATGAATTACTAAAACAAAAGCCTTTTAAAATTGAACTTCAACATAGTATGGCAAAAGTAAAATGAAATAATGCCATTTACTTGTTCACATGGATATTCTACTAATCGAATAATCACATGCAAAAATCAATAACCACTTTCATAATGTTGGAATGCATAATGCCAGACTATCATAACCACATAGCCAAGGCCTCGTGCCAAGACTACAAATAAGATTTTGTCAAGGCCTTGTGCCAAGACACTAGTTTGTCTCATGAGACCTACCGATGCATCGAGGAGCTATAGCGGGCTCCACCCGTCACTTATTAAGTCCAATGCATTCCCATATGAAAAGGTTTAAACATAACATAAACATTCGTATTAAAACTAGCATACGAAATGTCAATACTTTCACAATAAACTATGAATGGTATAAAAATAGCACATCCACAGTCAAACATATCACAAAACCTTCAATACAATATAGAAGTTTTGTATCATAATAAATCAACTTCAAATAATCTTAAAATCCATCAAAGGATGTTGACATAGATGAAATCAAAATTCTTTTTAAAGAAATATCTCCTTTTATTTTGAAATCATTTAAGATCCATATAAAATAAAACATTTTTTTCGAAAATATTCTTATAAGCTTGTAAGGAAAGCTTTGAAGATTTTATAACGGCGTAAAATAACCGCACCCGCCGTATAAGTTAAAAAAACATTCTTACCTCAATTCTATCGAAAAGGTTAAAAAGGACCTTGTTTTGAAAACGACGGAAACATTCCTTTATAAACCTCTTATAAAAAGTCAAACAAGGGTATAAATGACTTTAACCCATATTCATGTAAATATTAAAAATGTTTTGAAATACATTTCGAAGAAACATGGATGTGGATGATAAAGAGATCCCAGTAGATTATTACGTATAATACAACCTCGGATAATGAAGAGATTGTGAAATAACCCTTACCTTGTACTTTTCCTTGGTTGGGGTAGGTTAACCTCCTGTATAATGGTGAAATAATTGTTATTAAATTATACAAGAATCATATATATTAATATGATATCATATATGATCTTTTAACATTGATTTATTAATAATATCTTAGAATTATCATCGTTTCGGGTGTTAACTTACTCATTTTCTTTTATATGTTTTGTTACATAAGCCATGTTTGTTGTATCTTATTCATATCCAGAATGATATCAAGTCCTTAAAAATCATTTTTAAATCATAAAATGATAATTATACTTGAATGGATACGATGGAGAATGAATCTCATCGCGTTCGTGGAGACGGTAGTCCGTACGTACGCACGAGCGACAATATCATTCTTTTGATATTAAAATAATATATAAATGAATGGTATATCATATATACAGAATCATTAACATGTTATATTTATTATTTACATGAGTTACAAATCATTATTATACCCATCCAAATAATATTATATTGAATAACAATTACACCACGACGTGGAGACGGTAAGCCGTACGTACGCACGTATGGTGACATGTTATTCAAAGGGTGCATAGAATACTGAATATGGTTTTACCATACTTATAATAACATCACCGTATATGTGAGATACTGGAGTTATTATTTTAGAATGGTAAGAACAAAGGAAGAAGAAGTGGAAGAAGAAATGAACTTAGAAAAGGGTGGTGAAATCATTACCTCTTCTTCGGGTTCTTCCTTTTGATTTGATCAAAAGGGCTCCCTAGGTTGGCTTTCTGATCAAACTAAGGCCTCTAGGTTGTAGTGAGGGATGTTGGGAGAGTATTTGGGCAGAGTTTGGCCGAACCAAAAGGCTTTGAAGGTGTGAAGAAATGAGAAGGAGGAGTGCCCTTTTTATAAAAGGGGTGAGGGGCACCTTTGGAAAAGCTAGAAATATTAATTTATTATAAATACATATTCGGTTTCTAATGGCTACAAAGCTTATTATTCAAAGGTTAAGGTGGGGATAGGTCGAAAACCACTCAAACAATAGAATTTAGAAAGGTTTGGGTACTTATATTAACCTTATCTTTAAGTATTAACTCTAAGTTAATTAGTTTCACTTTTACAATGTCTCTTTGTATTTTTATATAATATGGTTAATAAACTTACTATATACATCCAAGCGACCCCCAAGTGGTCCATTAATGATTAAACTATCATAATATAAGTCTCTTGGCCGAACCTTAGATTTTTAGGAATTTAATATCAATTAATAATATAATATTTGTTTTAAGAACTCTTTTATGTCAATTTTGACACTATTCAATAGTTGATTTTTGTGAAACTCATAACAGATTGATTACTTCGAAAAAAGTACATTAAATCAATCCTAATATATCATATTAGCCTAGAAAATTAGTTTAATTCATTAAAAGGTTCATATTATATTTATTTGGGTATTTATAATATCAATTATTTTAATTTTTCACTATTATAGTAATTACTGCATCATCATTGTGTCATAAATAAAATAAATTATTTAATGTCTAAAAATTATAAATAAAATATCATTATGTAGGAAATCTTTTTCGCTTTCTAATTAATATTTATAATCTAAAATCCAACATATATAACCCTATGTAAAAATTGTTGTTCTAAAAGATATATGCTTGTGTCATTTTTGTATTCATTTTAACTAAATTAAAATAAAGTGTCATTATCACTTACAAGTGGATCCATGGGGTCCCAAAATTGACACAAAGATGCCCATGGTCGACCATCTATCAACCAATAGGGTTAAGACACGTTTTTAGGGTAATTTAGTATTATTATAGTATTATTTTTTTAACCCTTATTTACCGGATTTACCCTTAACCATGGTAAATAAAATATTTACCGCAGTAATTATTCAAAATGTCTAAAAATAAAAGTTACCTATTTACACAATTTGAACATCCTGATTCCAAATATGGAATCCATTTTCCTAAATTCAAAACACAGAAGTGGCAAAAATTAATTTAAAATTAATTCCCGCTGTCAAAACAAAAAGCGTGTTTTTAAGAGATAATAACTATCAAAAGATTGACACTTGTTTATGTTCGGTTTAATTGTAAAATTATGTCCAATGACCAAAATTATATTAAATGGTAAAAATATATTCTAAATATACTTTAAAACTACTAAAATTCATAATTTATCACTATTAATTATTTTGATTAAAAAAGTTGTTTTTAATTAAAATTTAGTAATTTTCACTATTCATCAAAATATGAAAGTTATCCGAAAAGTACCAAAATTTCACCTTAGGCTAAATTCGATATTCCGAGTCCAAAAATGAAGTCCATTTTCAAATATAAAATATATATAATTTCAAAAATTAGGTATTACTATTCACAACGGCTAGTTTAATTAGTTGTGGTGTGTGTTAGAACTCGAGGTTGCGTACAACACACGCTATCACATTATTCAAAGGGAAACGTACCGTAGAAGCTTGGGGTGTTAGATTCTCCCCTCCTTCAAATAATTGCGTCCTCGCAATTTCTAGGGTATTACTGCATAAAAAGACTCGGGTGGTTCTTCATCATAAGTTCCTCGGGTTCCCACGTTGCCTCTTCCATCTTATGATTCCTCCACAAAACTTTTACCAGACGCGTCGTCCGGTTTCTCATCACTTGTTCTCTCGTATCAAGAATCTTGATGGGCTCTTCGCAATAAGACAGATCGGGTTCCAGTTCTAAATCTTCATAGGTGAGTACATGCGTTGGGTCAGGCATGTATTTCCTCAACAGAGATACGTGGAACACATCGTGAACTTTGGAGAGACTTGGCGGCATTGCCAATCGGTAAGCTACAGCCCCAATTCATTCTAGAATTTCGAAAGGTCCGATGTACCTGGGACTCAATTTACCTTTCTTACCAAAACGTATGACTCCCTTCCACGGAGATACCTTCAGGAAAACATGATCACCGACTTGAAATTCCAAATCCTTCCTTCGATTATCGGCATAGCTCTTCTGCCTACTTTGAGCTGCTTTAATGTGATTTTGGATTACCTTCACCTTTTCCACCGTTTCCTCCACCAGTTATGGGCCTACAAGTTTTCTTTCACCAACGTCATCCCAACAGGTTGGTGTACGACATCTCTTTCCGTATAACGCTTCATATGGTGCCATCTGAATACTCGAATGGAAGCTATTGTTATAGGAAAATTCTACTAGTGGTAAATATTGATCCCACATACCCTGAAAATCAAGTGAGCAAGATCTCAACATGTCTTCTAAGGTCTGAATAGTCCGTTCTGATTGTCCGTCTGTCTGAGGGTGGTAAGCAGTGCTCAAATGAAGTTCAGTATCCAGGGATTTCTGAAGACTTTTCCAAAATCTTGAAGTAAAACGGGGATCACGATCAGAAACAATCGATAGGGGTACTCCTTGAAGTCTCACAACTTCATTAATGTATAGTCTTGCTAGACGTTCCCGGGGTAGATCTTCTCTTATAGCAAGAAAATGTGCTGACTTGGTAAGACGATCAACAATAACCCATATTGCATCGTTCCTTCTAGGAGTCTTTGGTAGCCCCATGAAAAAGTCCATTGTAATATTGTCCCATTTCCACTCCGGTATGGGAAGAGGTTGCATGACTCCTCCAGGCTGTTGCCTTCCAGCTTTCACTTGTTGACAAACCATACATCATGACACAAAATCAGCAATCTCCCTCTTCATGTTGTCCCACCAAAAATGTTCCTTCAAATCTCTATACATTTTGGTGCTCCCAGGGTGTATAGAGAAATTGGAACTATGAGAATCATCCAGCAATTCCCTTTTTAGATCAGGTATATTGGGAACACAAAGTCTCTTCCCGAATTTCAAAATTCCACCTTCATACGCAAAGTCTCTCAATCTCCCATCATTCACAGCTTTAATCTTCTTCTGTAATTCTTCATCATCAGTCTGAGAACTCTTAATCCTTTCTAGTAAAGATGGTTTGGCAACCATTTGAAAAAGCATTGATGTTTCACCTTCCCTGGTTATTCCCATGTCCATCTTCACTAGCTCCATGAAAATTGGATCCCTTTCAATTCTCATATTTTTCAAAACTCCATGGTCTTTTCTACTCAAAGCATCTGCCACCTTGTTTGCCCTCCCTGGGTGGTAGTGTATCGTACAATCATAATCCTTGAGTAATTCAAGCCATCTCCTTTGCCTCTTGTTGAGTTCTTTTTGTGAGAAAATATACTTCAAACTCTTGTGATCAGTATAAATCTCACATTTTTCACCATAGAGGTAGTGCCTCCATATTTTCAAATCAAAGATCACTGCTGCTAACTCGAGATCATGAGTAGGATAGTTTTGTTCATGAATTTTCAACTGTCGTGATGCATAGGCAATAACTCTATCATTCTGCATAAGGACACAGCCAAGTCCTTTCATTGATGCATCACTATAAATATCGAACCCATCATTCCCCGATGGTAGAGTCAATATAGGAGCATTGACTAATCTTCTCTTCAGTTCTTCGAGACATTCTTCACACTCTTTTGTCCAAACAAATTTAACCCCTTTACGTGTGAGCTTCGTTAATGGGTTAGCCAATCGGGCAAAATTCTGGACGAAACGTCGATAATAACCTGCCAAACCAATAAAACTACGTACCTCAGTTATACTCGTAGGTGCTGGCCATTCTTGGATTGCCTTGGTCTTAGAAGGATCAACAGAGATTCCATCTTTAGAGACAATATGGCCAAGAAAAGAAATCTCCTGAAGCCAGAATTCACACTTGCTAAACTTTCCATATAATTCATGCCTCCTCAGAGTCTTCAAGATAATGCGCAAGTGATTTTCACGATCTTTGTAGGTTTTGGAGTATACCAAGATATCATCAATAAATACCACCACAAATTCATCGAGATACTCCTTGAAAACTCTATTCATCAGATCCATGAATACAGAGGGTGCATTAGTCAATCCAAACGGCATTACAGTAAACTTGTAATGCCCGTACCTGGTTCGAAATGCTGTTTTCGGAATGTCTTCCTTCTTTACACACAACTGATGGTATCCAGATCGAAGGTCAATCTTTGAAAAGTATTGAGTTCCATGCAGTTGGTCAAATAAATCATCAATACGAGGTAGGGGATACTTGTTCTTTATCGTTATAGCATTGATCTCCCTGTAGTCGATACATAACCTCATAGATCCATCTTTCTTTTTAACAAAAAGAACAGGGGCTCCCCATGGAGAAACACTAGGGCGAATAAATCCCTTATTACTCAATTCCTCTAGTTGTTTCTTTAGTTCGACTAATTCTACAGTGGCCATTCTATAAGGGGTCTTCGATATAGGCCTTGATCCAGGTATCAAATCAATAGAAAACTCAACTTCTCGTTCTGGAGGATGTCCAGGTAAATCTTCCGGAAATACATCTACAAATTCTTTCACAATAGGTACATCCTCTATTTGAACATTCCTTTCCTCACCCGCAGTTATTTCATTCTCTTCCTCCCCAATAATTGAATTTAGTTGAGCTACTGGGGGTGGATCTAAATAAGAATTAGGTGGTGACGATTCTTCTCTAAAAATAAGGTGCTCCTTATCATTATCATCAAGAATCGTAACCTCTTTCTTCTTACAATAAATCTTCACATCATAGTCCGAAAGCCAGTCCATACCGAGGATTATATCAAACTCAATCATAGGTATGACGATGAAATCAGCAGATAAAGAAAATTTATGTGCTCTAATGGGGACTGATTCACAAAACTTTGTTGCAACGATACTTCCCTTAGGAGTTTTAACTGACAACTCCCTTATTAAATCAAATTGGAAATATCTAATTTTCTTAGAAAACTGGGAAGATATGAAACAATGCGATGATCCAGAATCAAATAATGCATTTGCTAAACTTGAGGAAACCATTAAATTACCTGCCACCACGTCTTTCGGAGCTTCTACCTCAGCAGTAGTGATAGCATAAGCCTGGCCTTGATCCCTTGGCCTTTTCTGAGGTAAGTTCTCCTGACGCTTAGGACATGCATTTGCATAATGCCCCATCTCCCTGCAATTGTAGCACTGAACGTTGGTAGCTTCCTTCTTCCCCTTGCAATCATGAGCTTGGTGGCCTTTTTCACCACACTTGTAACAGACTCCCATTCCCTTCAGGAAAGCACCGGGGTGTTTCTTCCCGCACTTACCACAAGATGGATATTCAACCTTTCCCTTCTTCCCCTTATTTCCATTCCCAGATTGATCAGTAGGTCTCTTCTTCTCTTGCTTTGCTTTAAAGTCATAAGACTTAGAGAATTCCTTTTCGGTCTTGATAGCACATGAGACAATGTCTTCGTACGATGAAAAGGATTGTGAGACTAATGCTCGACGGAGAAATGGTTTTAACCCATCAAAGAA
This sequence comes from Viscum album, assembly GCA_963277665.1. Taxonomy (NCBI): domain Eukaryota; kingdom Viridiplantae; phylum Streptophyta; class Magnoliopsida; order Santalales; family Viscaceae; genus Viscum; species Viscum album. Next base: position 1,533,897,054 of record OY728151.1, read on the forward strand.
ACGATCAATCTTACTTCTTGGGTTGCGAATATAATCACCAGCGTACCTCGCTAACCTTGTAAAGTTAGCCTCATACTTTGTGACATTCTCATCCTCCTTTTGTCTCAGACTCAGAAATTGTCTTTCCATATCTGCTCGATGGTCGCGAGGAAAGTATTTTTCTAAAAACAGATCTTTGAACTCCCTCCATTCCATGTTTGATACTTCATCATCTTCCTTCATGTTTTGAATCAATGACCACCATTGATCAGCATCTCCAGTGAGGCGGTAAACTGCCATGGTAACTTTTTCCCTTTCACTACTCCCCAAAGCCTGAAATATTTTCTCTAGGGAAAATATCCATTGCTCAGCTACTAAGGGATTTGTACTCCCATTGAACGTTGGTGGTTGTTGTCTCATGAATCTATCTAACATTGATCCTCCACGCTGCAGATCAGGGTGCTCCATACGGGTAAGGTTATTATTCATAACCTGAGTAAGTTGTCCCAGTATGGTGATTAGCTGATCTGCACCAGTTGCATCACCAGCCCCACTATAATTATCTTGAGCAGGAGGGCAATCCCTACATGGAGTGTGTGCATTGATACGGTTTCCATTTCTTCCACTAGGCGCCATTTCTAAAAAATGGCATAAACTAGATCAGTTTATGCATCAAAATACATAATCCCATACTTATAAAACACTAAACATAAATTGAACTATCTATGGATATAATCCATAATCATAAATATGTTTTCTTTGAGGAAGTATATACTCATAAACCCTTCATAATGATTTGTAAAGAAAGTGAGAGTTATCCTAAGCATATCCCCCGGGAGTGTCGTAACCAAGAGTGCAGCAAGGCCCGTTGTCGTGCACCAGTTCCCGTTCGAGTCTAGCTCAAAGCGGTGTTTTCGGGTTTTACCCCTAGGTACATCTGTGCCAGAGCCGCCTCTACCTGCTCGTATCCAGACAGGGATGTATTGCTCGGAAAACTCACAAAGTCTCTACAATACCAAAATTCTAGGAAGTTCTTCTATACTAATCCTCAAAGTTCATCTTAGGTCTATGTGCTCTAATCAGAGTTTATCTAAATCTAGCTTCCAAGGTTTGTACTAAACTTCCTCTGATACCAACTGTAACGCCCCGACCCCAGCTACCCAGAGTCGGTGCATTAATTACATAACATTGGCATGATCACAAGAAAGATCAAATCTCGAAAGACCGATTGGTTTAGTAGCCTTGGAAACACTAGATATATTCATAAGTTTTACATTACATCATAAAATGAAAAACTAATACAACAACATAATGTTTCCACAATCCACACTATTAACCCCTCATAATATCCCTGCAATTCATTCATAATTTCCTTCTTCACTACCTGGGAAAAATAAAACATAGAAAAGGGGTGTGCTCAAATGCCCAGTAAGGATAACAATATAGCGGAACATTCAAAATAAGCATAAACATTTAAGGCAATGAATTACTAAAACAAAAGCCTTTTAAAATTGAACTTCAACATAGTATGGGAGAAGTAAAATGAATTAATGCCATTTACTTGTTCACATGGATATTCTACTAATCGAATAATCACATGCAAAAATCAATAACCACTTTCATAATGTTGGAATGCATAATGCCAGACTATCATAACCACATAGCCAAGGCCTTGTGCCAAGACTACAAATAAGATTTTGTCAAGGCCTTGTGCCAAGACACTAGTTTGTCTCATGAGACCTACCGATGCATCGAGGAGCTATAGCGGGCTCCACCCGTCACTTATTAAGTCCAATGCATTCCCATATGAAAAGGTTTAAACATAACATAAACATTCGTATTAAAACTAGCATACGAAATGTCAATACTTTCACAATAAACTATGAATGGTATAAAAATAGCACATCCACAGTCAAGCATATCACAAAACCTTCAATATAAGATAGAAGTTTTGTATCATAATAAATCAACTTCAAATAATCTTAAAATCCATCAAAGGATGTTGACATAGGTGAAATCAAAATTCTTTTTAAAGAAATATCTCCTTTTATTTTGAAATCATTTAAGATCCATATAAAATAAAACATTTTCTTTGAAAATATTCTTATAAGCTTGTAAGGAAAGCTTTGAAGATTTTATAACGGCGTAAAATAACCGCACCCGCCGTATAAGTTAAAAAAACATTCTTACCTCAATTCTATCGAAAAGGTTAAAAAGGACCTTGTTTTGAAAACGACGGAAAGATTCCTTTATAAACCTCTTATAAAAAGTCAAACAAGGGTATAAATGACTTTAACCCATATTCATGTAAATAGTAAAAATGTTTTGAAATACATTTCGACGAAACATGGATATGGATGATAAAGAGATCCCAGTAGATTATTACGTATAATACAACCTCGGATAATGAAGAGATTGTGAAATAACCCTTACCTTGTACTTTTCCTTGGTTGGGGTAGGTTAACCTCCTGTATAATGGTGAAATAATTGTTATTAAATTATACAAGAATCATATATATTAATATGATATCATATATGATCTTTTAACATTGATTTATTAATAATATCTTAGAATTATCATCGTTTCGGGTGTTAACTTACTCATTTTCTTTTATATGTTTTGTTACATAAGCCATGTTTGTTGTATCTTATTCATATCCAGAATGATATCAAGTCCTTAAACATCATTTTTAAATCATAAAATGATAATTATACTTGAATGGATACGATGGAGAATGAATCTCATCGCGTTCGTGGAGACGGTAGTCCGTACGTACGCACGAGCGACAATATCATTCTTTTGATATTAAAATAATATATAAATGAATGGTATATCATATATACAGAATCATTAACATGTTATATTTATTATTTACATGAGTTACACATCATTATTATACCCATCCAAATAATATTATATTGAATAACAATTACACCACGACGTGGAGACGGTAAGCCGTACGTACGCACGTATGGTGACATGTTATTCAAAGGGTGGATAGAATACTGAATATGGTTGTACCATACTTATAATAACATCACAGTATATGTGAGATACTGGAGTTATTATTTTAGAATGGTAAGAACAAAGGAAGAAGAAGTGGAAGAAGAAATGAACTTAGAAAAGGGTGGTGAAATCATTACCTCTTCTTCGGGTTCTTCCTTTTGATTTGATCAAAAGGGCTCCTTAGGTTGGATTTCTGATCAAACTAAGGCCTCTAGGTTGTAGTGAGGGATGTTGGGAGAGTATTTGGGCAGAGTTTGGCCGAACCAAAAGGCTTTGAAGGTGTGAAGAAATGAGAAGGAGGAGTGCCCTTTTTATAAGAGGGGTGAGGGGCACCTTTGGAAAAGCTAGAAATATTAATTTATTATAAATTCATATTCGGTTTATAATGGCTCCAAAGCTTATTATTCAAAGGTTAAGGTGGGGATAGGTCGAAAACCACTCAACCAATAGAATTTAGACAGGTTTGGGTACTTATATTAACCTTATCTTTAAGTATTAACTCTAAGTTAATTAGTTTCACTTTTACAATGTCTCTTTGTATTTTTATATAATATGGTTAATAAACTTACTATATACATCCAAGCGACCCCCAAGTGGTCCATTAATGATTAACCTATCATAATATAAGTCTCTTGGCTGAACCTTAGATTTTTAGGAATTTAATATCAATTAATAATATAATATTTGTTTTAAGAACTCTTTTATGTCAATTTTGACACTATTCAATAGTTGATTTTTGTGAAACTCATAACAGATTGATTACTTCGAAAAAAGTCCATTAAATAAATCCTAATATATCATATTATCCTAGAAAATTAGTTTAATTCATTAAAAGTTTCATATTATATTTATTTGGGTATTTATAATATCAATTATTTTAATTTTTCACTATTATAGTAATTACTGCATCATCATTGTGTCATAAATAAAATAAATTATTTAATGTCTAAAAATTATAAATAAAATATCATTATGTAGGAAATCTTTTTCGCTTTCTAATTAATATTTATAATCTAAAATCCAACATATATAACCCTATGTAAAAATTGTTGTTCTAAAAGATATATGCTTGTGTCATTTTTGTATTCATTTTAACTAAATTAAAATAAAGTGTCATTATCACTTACAAGTGGATCCATGGGGTCCCAAAATTGACACAAAGATGCCCATGGTCGACCATCTATCAACCAATAGGGTTAAGACACGTTTTTAGGGTAATTTAGTATTATTATAATATTATTTTTTTAACCCTTATTTACCGGATTTACCCTTAACCATGGTAAATAAAATATTTACCGCAGTAATTATTCAAAATGTCTAAAAATAAAAGTTATCTATTTACACAATTTGAACATCCTGATTCCAAATATGGAATCCATTTTCCTAAATTCAAAACACAGAAGTGGCAGAAATTAATTTAAAATTAATTCCCGCTGTCAAAACAAAAAGCGTGTTTTTAAGAGATAATAACTATCAAAAGATTGACACTTGTTTATGTTCGGTTTAATTGTAAAATTATGTCCAATGACCAACATTATATTAAATGGTAAAAATATATTCTAAATATACTTTAAAACTACTAAAATTAATAATTTATCACTATTAATTATTTTGATTAAAAAAGTTGTTTTTAATTAAAATTTAGTAATTTTCACTATTCATCAAAATATGAAAGTTATCCGAAAAGTACCAAAATTTCACCTTAGGCTAAATTCGATATTCCGAGTCCAAAAATGAAGTCCATTTTCAAATATAAAATATATATAATTTCAAAAATTAGGTATTACTATTCACAACGGCTAGTTTAATTAGTTGTGGTGTGTGTTAGAACTCGAGGTTGCGTACAACACACGCTATCACATTATTCAAAGGGAAACGTACCGTAGAATCTTGGGGTGTTACACCATGAATCCTTACCACTTATCTGATGTATATTTGTGCTAGTTGACCCAATGATAAATCTTCTCAAGTTGCAATGAAGTGTGCAGTCTTTATAATATGATCCACAACAACCCAGATAGTATTGTTTCCTTTTGATGTCTTATAAAGTCTGGTGAAACAGTCCTTGGTGATGTTGTCCAATTTAAATGTGGAATGTATAATGGTCACATAATCCCATTAGACTTCTTCCTCTTAGCATTAACTTTCTAACATAAAAGGCAATTTTATGTATACTTAGTGATCTCCTTCCTCACGTTATCCCTCCAAAAATGCTCTTAGACATCTCAATACAACTTTGTGTTTCCTGGGTGAATGGAGAATTTCAAACTATGTGCATCGTCCACATGTTCATTTTTTAACTCCAAATTTTATGGAACACATCGTCTTGTCCAAAATCTCACAATTCCTTCTTCATTAACATTGATCTTCATGGATTTCCCTTTTCTGATAGTTTCTCCTCTTTCTTCTGAACTCCCACATCATCCTTTGGACCATCATTTATCTATTCCAAAAGAGACTGTTGAGTAATAATTTGTGAAAGGATTGATGTTTTTCACTTATTTATGATTCCCATGTCTTTATTCATCAAATATAAGATGATTGGGTCCTTTTAAATTCTCATCAATGATATAATTGATGTGACCTTTATACATTAAGAATCTGCAACCTTGTTCTCTTTCCCAAGGTCGTAATGTATTGAGTAGTCATAGTCTTTGATTAGCTTTAACAATATTAATTGGTTCATATTCAACTCTTCCTGTGTGAATATATACCTGAGGCTTTTGTGATCTGTATATATTTCAAACTTCTCCCCAATAAGGTAATGTTTCCAAATTTTTAATGTGAATACTTTCTACAACCAACTCCAGATCATTTTTTGGATAGTTCTACCCATGAAATCTCAATTTCATTGAAGTATAGGTAATGGATTTTCCATTTTGTAATAACACACAACCCATTCCCTTATTAAAAGAATCACTGAATACCATGAAAATTTCTCCACTTGTCTGTAGTGTGACCATGGGCACAGTGATAATCCTCATTTTCGACTCCTAGAATCTCTACTCACATTCATAACTCCAATAAAACATGGCTCCCTTCTGAGTTATCGTGGTAATAGGGTTTGAAAATCATGAGAAATAACTCACAAATCAACGATAATATTCATCTAACCCATCAAAGCTATGAATATATGTCAAAAATGTTGGCCTCTTCCATCCCTCAATTGCATTTGTCTTAGAAGGATCAAAAAATATCTTATTTCTTGTGACGATATGACCCATGAATGAGACACCCTTCAACCAAAACTCACAATTGCTGTAAATTTCATATAGGTTCTCCTTTTTCAATGTAACATGTAAAGTTATTAGATGCTTCTCATGAACCTCCTTGGATTTGGAGTATATGAGAATAACATGTAAAAAGACTACCACAAATTTTATGAGGTAATCTATAATGACTCTATTCATAAAATCCATGAATTTTAATGGATTATTAGTGAGTATGAAACGAATTACTATGATTTCATAGTACCCATACCTAGTAAAAAATAGAGTCTTGGGGATATCCCCCTTCTTATCCCTTACATGGTAATATCCCGACAGTAGATCCACCTCGTAGAACTATTGTGCTTCACATAGCTGATCGAAAAAATTCATCAATTTGTGGAAGATGATACTTGTTCTTTATCACGATTTTCTTGAGCTTATGATAATCAATGAAATGGCTCATTGACCCATCCTTATTATTGATAAAGAAGACTGGTGCACCCCATGGTGAAGCACTTTGGCGTATAACCCCTTTATCCATATTCTCCTGTAGTTGTTTCTTTAGCTCCTCAAGCTCCAAAATAGCCATTCTATATGGAGTATTGGATATTGGACCTACCCCGGGTATAATATCAATTGATAATTCAACAAATATTTTAAGAGGAATACCAGGAAATTCCTTGAGAAACACTTCAGTGAATTCCCTCACATTAGTCATGCCTTCACAGATAGTTGATTCCATAGACTCAATCATCTGAGCAAGACATGTGTTCTCATAGGGAAGTAATATCCACACATGAGAATATGGTGCTAAAAAATAATCATCCTCATCCTTGAACTTGTACAGAATCAGGGTTCAATTCTCCATTTGGATAGTGATTTTCGTCTCATTGAAATTTTTGTTGGCTCTAAATAGGGAAATCCAATCCAAGATAAGAATTGCATCAAATTCCACAAGTGAGAGTATAATGAGTTTCTCCAGAAATATCAATCTACAAATTGTGACATTTGAGGTGTAATATTCATGGGATGAAAAAATTTCCTCATTTTCCTTTCTCACTAACATCTATACTTCCATGATTTTTGGTGGTGTTGGGATTGTTCTACTATACTTTTGGGATATAAAAGAATGTGTAGAACTAAGAATAAAAATTTAAGTTCTATATTAATTAATTAATAACTAGAATACCTCTAAACACTTCGTTGTTAGGTTTATATTTAGTGGTAGTGATGTAAAAATCTCACCCTTGCTGCCTTGGAGGTTGTTAGTTGCCTATGAAAACCCTTGTCTTAGGGAACTGGCATGCAAAGTGCCATGTTTCTTTGCAGTTGAAGAACTCAAAAATGTGTTGAGGGTCAAACAAATAATTCATATCATCTATCCCAAAAATGGTTATTTATTTTTATTAATTAATGGTCAGGTGACCTTATCTTCCACACCTAAATCGTTTCCTCATCCCCTTGAGGAAATTTTTGCAGATCTTCCTTCTACACCTTTGGCAAATGGGGTGACGGAATTTCATATCACTGTTGGATTTATCTATCTGGATATTATAATTAAATTACACTTCCCATTTCTTATCCAAATGATACCCTTAATATTCTCCAAACCCCATTTCAACTTTGAGGTAACATCAGAAAATTTCCTCATAGCAATCAAAGTCACAGATCACTATAGATTTTTGTAGGATAGGATTTGTCCCTCTAAAGAAGCGTTCAACATTTCATTTTTGGGTAACTACAATGATGAAGGCATATCATGCAAGACATTTAATGTTTTCCACATTCGCTATGATGGATTCACCATCTTTTTTATTGAGTTAAAGGAAATCACTTTCCATCTTAGGTCAGAGGGTTCAAGGAAAATATTTTTATAATTTTTTTTTGGAAATACTTCCAATCAAATGACTCGATATCTTCCTCATGCTTTGTATTATTTATCAATCTCTACCATTGATCAGCTTCACCCTCCTTATGGTAACCAACCATAATAACGTTCTCTTGTTAAGAACATTGAAGGATGAATAAGATCTTCACAATAGAGATGATCTATTGTTCGGCGATTGAGGGATCATATGATCCACAAAATGTAGGAGGCCTTTGTCTCATGAAGCTCATGATTGCAGCTTGTTCTTTCATGGGGAGGGGGGGTTGGAAAATCCTATTGACAAATGATTCTAAATAAAACATCAGTTAAATTAGTGAGTACCATGACAAAGATTTTTATTCCCACTCCCATTAGATTGGGCATATCATTATAACAGTCATCATATTGATCCTCACATCATTTCTTCACCCAGTTCCTCTTATTACATGGAATTGGATGGAATAAAAGAAAGTTATGGGGAACACATAAAGGGGAATCCAATGAAAAAACCAATAACTTATAAATTACATTTATTTCCTTAACTTAGGAATTTATAGGATTCAATCTATGTTATCCATGTGATACTTCCCAAAATATATTTTTAGGGGATTTTTTTATTCCATTAATAATGGTTCACATTATGATTAAGAATTTACTAATGAAAATCCCACGGGAGTGTCTAAAAAGAGCCCCATAAGGCCTGTTGTCATGCATCAGTTCTTATTAGAGTCTTGATCAAAGCTGTGTTTTTGGGTTTTACCCCTAGATACATCTGTGCTAGAGCCACCTCTACTTGTTTGTATCGAGACATGGATGTATTTTTTTGATAAACCATAGACTATACACTCACAAAAAATTTTGGATGTATTTATTATACTTAGTCTTAGCATTAAGGATTTTACTATGGTTTTCTAATACTAATCCCAAAAATCCCAAATATCATTATTCATATCCTCTTATACCAACTATAAGAACCCTTCTATTTGTTACAAATCTTAAAATTATTTATTACATAAAATTTCACTGAATACAACTCTGAGGATTGATAGGTCTAGTGTCTTGGAAAATTATTAAAACTACATGACAACTTAAGACATATAATATAACATCTTTATTGAAAAATTCTTTTACATGACCACAATATTTATTTGTACTTAGCATTCCACGGGATAACATGAGGACATACATAAGAAAATAGTAAGAAATAAATCCAAGTAAGGGAGTCAAGAATAAATAAAATGAATAATGCAATACATATTATTCAATAGTAATATCAATGTAGCATAAGAGAAACATGAACATAAAGTCATGATATTTCATGATTATCACAAAGTGGAGATTTGGCAACAACATTTATCATGATATTATCATTATCCTAGGATCATTGTTCATGGAGTTTGGGTAAACCCTCATTGGACCTAAATTATCCTGATTAAAACCTAATTGAACATGAATTATTGTGGAAAAACACTCATTACACATGATGTATAATGATAATATTCTTTACCTAATGTATTCTAGTTCTATGAGGATGCACCCATATTAACCATTTCCTTTCATGCATATGTGTGCCACATGGATCACAAAACATGGATTCATTAAACATAAAAATTTATTTCAAAAATTAGAGACATGGAATACATAAATGTAAGTCCTAAATCAACAAGTAAATTTTCATAAATTTGAATAACTTTGATAGATAAATGATTATGATATTCACTTACACGATGATTTTGGCGTGGGAAATTTCGGTGTATCTTTGGCAGCATAACAACATCAAATATAAATCGTAAAATTTTTTAATTAATGAAAATGGGGTATATAATCATTTATAAATGTAATGGACAGTATGGGGGTCATGAAATATAATATCCCAATGTATTTAATTGAATTTGGATGCATAATATAAAAGGATTACATGAATGTAAATGAGGAGAGAGAAATTCATTACGAAATATCGGCCTTGTAATAGGTGTACATGGGAAGAATTAGTGAGAGAGAAAGGGGTATCACATCATTAAAACATAATGGGGGAAGTGTAGGGGAGGATTGAAATCATACAATAACATTTTTAATTGAAAATAAAATTTCATAACAAAATAAGGTAACATGGACATAAATAAAAAAGGTAGGAAATTGAGGATCTGTTACTTGAGTGTGTGACTTCAAGATCTTGAGGATGGGATTTATGAGAGCTTGGGGTAAATTTGGGGGTCTATAAATAGATTAGAGAACATTAGTGACATTATCAAAGTATTTTTTGGTGATGTTAATTGGGATCTGGGGTGGTTTATATAGGAAAAGATAGGGGAATTATTTAATATTTCACAAACGTGGGTTTTGGAATCTATATAATTAAATATTCAAAACCAAAAACTAACCCATGGTTTTTGCACTAGTTTTTTTAAAATGGGAGTGGAAAACATTTTAGTATAATTAAAATGGATGAAATTACTAAAATATTTGGCTTTATTATGTGGAGGTGAGTCACACTATCAAGGAAATTATTTTAAAATGTTATAATATTTTATAAGTCTTGGAATGTCCACTAAGGCGTCATACAATTAATCTAGAAAACAGAAAATCACAATATTTTAAATTTAAAACACATATTGGACGAATATACCTTTAATAGTATTTTATTATATCACTGTTGGGTCATTATTATGTCATAAAACACATTATATATTAAAATAGTATTTAATTTTTACCCAAAAAATGGATTTTCTTTGAAAATTATGATGAATACATAGTTAGATAATTTTGATATCCTAAATCCAAAATTAATTTTCATTTCATAAAAATAATTTTGTTAATAAGTTAATTTAAATTATAAAATAAGAACATATATTTATCAAAAATTCAAGGGTTTTGACAGAAAAAATGTTCAAAACATAATAAAAATTACAATTGTATTAATAAAAATTATATGGTCAATTATATTTAAGAAAATGTAATTTAGAAATAATATTTTATTAAAATAATATTTTGTTCAAAAATTTATTAATTATTGAAAATATATTTCTTAAATGAATTTATATATTAACTAAATATACTATTTCTTCATTGAAAACCATTTCCAAAGTAATAATAATAAAGTGAATGTATATTCTTTCTTCAAAAATAATGAACATAATCATAGTGCTAGGGTCTTGTTACATAACCCCTTATAATAATTGTATAAGACCTATGTGTAAGGTGTGCTATGGTGACATAATCTTGGGGAGGATTAGATAACATTTCTCGGTTGGAAATCTCTATTAACATCCACTTCTCCTATAGGAAGTTCCATTCAATCTTAACATGTGGAATCTCAACTTAGTCTTGGTCAAGAGTGAAGTCCAATGATGCTACCTCCTTTCCGAGCTCTGAAAAATGGGCTTCTTATGGAGCAATTGTACAGGATGAGTCCACCTCTTACCTTATCTGAGTAAATTGGATTTGTTAAAGCCCCATATTTATAAAAATTATGTGATCACTATTCAATGGCTATATTAGTAATAGTAATAATTCTTAACATTATTTTAAAATCCAAAAACTTAAAACCATGGTAGTGCATATGTTTTATATAACCATTTTAGATAAAAATAAATTTAATTAGATAAAGATTATTTTTCATTAATAAATGTTTGGTTCGTTACTAGATACATAAACATAGGCAATCCCGAATAATAATTTGATTGTGAAGTGGACCCTTACCACTTTGGTAACATTTTAATCAAAATCTCATGAAAAGATAACCTTAGATGAAAATTTTAATTACCATAATTTTCATCTAAATTATAATATGTTAAATTCATGTTTAGTATAAACACCACATTAAGGAAACAAGTGGTGAATATGGAACTTCTCACACATATATAAAAGAGATACATAAATCCCTTACAAAGATCGTATCATTGAAGTGAGAATATATCAGGGAAGTGATTATATGTAAAATAAGTACATTAATATAAAAAATTGGAGAACAACATCATTGAATTATATATAATTTCATACATAACCATGGAATAACACAGCAAATGAAGTAGAAGAACAAACCAATGAATGTAAATTGAGTTAAGAAACCACTTACCACAAGATTCCACTTTTTTTAACATGATTTAATATATTAGATAATAGTTTTTAATGTTTGCTAATTTATTACAGAACTATATTCATATTTATTATATTATATATGACTTACATATAACTTCTTATCACCCATTTATCAACAATCTTCATTATTATCATTGTTTCAGGTGTCAAATTCTTAGTTTTATCTTGTATATTTCATCACGGATGTTCCAATTCTTGTGAATATGTTACAGTTTTATTATATAATAAAGGATATAAATGTTTTAAATATCATATATATTTATTATATAAATATTTTTAATCATACCTTAAGGGTGGATAAATAAAAATGAGTTACAAAAGTCCTAGAGATGGTAGGTCGTACGTACGCATGAACATTTCCTTCACATTTTGATATATGGAATGAAACAAAGATAACTAAAAATTGAACATTAATGAATCATTATTATATCATAAATATATATATAAATATATATAAATATTCATTATATTTTTCCTTATTACCATCCATGTAAATCAGAAATGGGGAAAGAATCAAATCACCTTGTGGAGGAGGCAGTGTACATATATACATGAGTGATGTTATCATCTTCCAAAAGATAATAAGGTTAAAATGAAGTGGTGATATTATAATTTCAGAAGTATAATTATTTCATAAATATCATTAATACTCATTAGATATATATTTATAACCATCCAATTAAAATATTTTTGAAAAATGAATCACACCTCTATTTAGATACGGTAAGCCGTATGTACGCATGAGCGATGATTTTGGGAGGAATATGGAAGAAGTGCTTACCACACAAAAATATTGTTCCCTTTTAGAGTCAAACCCTCACCACAATATTTTTCCTAGGATTATCTTGATTGATCTCACCCATACTGGAAACTTCCATGTTTATGGGAATGATTCTATAAGGGAATTATATTCATGCCCAAACATTCTCCGAGTCCTTGTGTGGGAATCAGGGTAAATTTTCGTAGCATGAAACCTTATGTGTACCATCATGAAACCTTTCTTCCAAGCAGTAGTGTGGTTAGTCTGAGGTCATAGGTACTTTTAGGTATCATTCTTCTTTCAGTAGTGAACAACAATAATCTTCTCGCCACTTTACCTAAAGAACCAATCTTTCACTTCTCTGATACCAATAGAGAGGACCAAGGTAGTTGTCCTTGCCACAGAAAATATCATAATATTTGGGATTCAAACCCCAAAGACATTATTTTTCATAAGTTTATTTTGTTATACATAGTGTTGGTGTCCTAGAACCAACTATTTTTTATTTTATTAGATGTATATTTAATGTATTTAAATATTAAACATATTATTACATATTGTTAATTTTTCAGCATGACCATGATATAATAATATCCTAGAGTATATTTTTCAATGATAAGGTCATAGAAGTTCTCCTCATTGATGAGAACCTTGAAATTATATAAAAATATTCATAAATATTTTTTTGTTTGTATGAAATAATATGATGAGAAACATAGTATATAGACCGTTAGGTGCATATACATGAAGGTAGATGAGACTTCCTCTCATGAAGTTCATAGTTTGTAATCTCTAAGATGGGAGATTTTGAGAATAGACCCGTTAGTAGGAATTCAACATGATATGGTGTCATCGATTATTCATATCTCTGAGAATGTGTAACGGTCCTTATATTTCAATTTTATCATTAATATGTGTCATGATTCACGTACATTGATTTACATATGAAAACCATCACGCCATATGTTGGCATGAAGTAGGGTACATTGGGTGTGTCATGATTGGAATATTATTAATGTATAAGTCGAGGAAGGATTTTTCCATTCCATTTATGAATGTTGATATCTTGCCCATTTGATTAAAATAGAACGGTTATGTGGAATTCCATGGCCATGGTGTAACGATGATTTTATTTCAGGTCGTCAAAGAATAATGTATAAAGCACAAAGGTTTATGACACTATCATGAAACCTACTTGATGAGATTTTGAGAAATATTAACTAAATTACACATTTAGTGTTCCTATGTGGATTTCATTATTGTGATTTTAATTTATTTCTCCTTAGACCGTTTCTAGGCATTACTCTATTTCTTTTGGAAAACTTGCCTAATGCCAACGAGAAATAATACTAGAGGGTCATACACTTGGTGTTTTCGCAGTCTCAGTTAAATTCTATTGAAATTTAATTAATGAAATAAAAATTATTCTCAAGACTATGGAATAATATTATTCATGTTAAAATGAAATAATAAATTAAATAAATATTTATTCACCATATTTTGAGTAAACTATATTTATTTATTTTATTGAAAATTTAATAAATATTTATCAACTTGTTTTTCAATAAAATTTTTATTTAAGAGAATAAATTATTTATTTACTTATTCAGATGTTCAATAAATGGAATTGGTGTTTGAAAGGGCCTTGGTCGATCCAGTAATAAAATAATTATTTACAAGATGGTAAAAAATTATTTAACTTGTTAGAACAGGTTAAAACAATAAAAACACTGCTATTATTTTGGGACACATAATTTTATTTATAAATAAAATTTTCAAAGGTTGGTAAACCATAAATAATGAATTCGTATTGTTATTAAGTGTTTGGGTTTTAATATAAGGTTATGAATTTCTTTAATTACTTTTCCATGATTAAATATTATAACTGAAGCCCTAAGTCAATAAATAGACAAGTATATATATTGTTCTATGTACAGGACTGCATGCCCTATGAATTGAGAATTGTTGTTCCAAAAAACCTCTCTCGAATCATATTCCTTCCCCACTCAAGAATGAGAGACATTCTTCAAGACCAATGAACAAGAGATCAAGAATTAACGACACAAGACACTCTTTTCACCATGCTAGCACTTCGAGAATGAGTGGTGTCAATTGGAGGGAATCATATCACCTGTGGATCACTACTAGAGGGATTCTGGGTTAGATCCTCTAAGCACAATGAGACAATCCGAAAGGGACATTCAAGATGATCAATATCATCAATGAAGAATGTATCAAAGATTGAGGTATTCATTTCCTTATGAAATTAATTAAATTAATTATAAACATGGTATGAAAGATCATTTCACTTTTGAATCTGGAACTTTTCTTCTTTTGTCTAAATCATTGATTGTAATCTATGGATTCTATAGTTAATATTCCTATTGATCCCATATTGGTAATCAATTACAGAAACGACAAAGTTGGGCCCCACCCAACACTGCAGTTCCACAACATTCGGATCCTGAAAGTGTTATCAGAGGGAGTTCATCATCATTTATATTTATTTAATTATCATTGATTATTTACACTTCAATAATTTAGATTTTCAATTAAATATTTAATAATTCTTTTAATATGAATTTAAGGATCTATTCTTCCAATTTTGTTTCTCATAGATTTCACAGAAATGAATAGTTTTGGTATTAAAATTAAAAAAAGGAACTCATTAAGAGGCACCGACGATTATACCTAGGTGACACAAAAGTACATGTTGTGGGTTCAGACTTGCAGATCATGTTCTCTTCCATACACTCTATGTAATCTGGTCTACACTCCATGTAGTCCACCAGACATGGATTATAGTGTCTTTGGGTCAGGGGCCAAACCGTGTATCCCATACACATCTAAGCTGAAAAGTAACCATGTGGCTGATTGGACATGGTTTGTAGTATCTTCACGTTAAGGTCCAAACTGTGTATCCCATACATGGATCAGCCGACCAGTAAACGTGTAATGTGAAGACAACACATTGTGTAATCCACTGTAGATGTCATGTATTCTGAAATTTAAAAAGTATTCCTCACACACTAATTCCCTAGGTGTGTACTTTGGTAAAGACAGTGAAGGTAGTACACTTCAAGTAATTAGAACTATACGCCATATACATTACCAAAATACACAAAGTTAAAACTGTAATGTTTATATAATGTTTGGAACTACTTATCATGTATAAATTGTACTCTATTTTTTTACTCAATGCATTGAAGCATCATGTATTCCATATTTCATAACAGTAAAATAGTATAAGAATACAATACATGTTGGGTAAATTCGATCAGGTATTCACCAGCTTACCTCCAAGGTGAATTTATGTACAATGATGATATTATAAAGGCAACTTGGAAAAGGAATTAAGATAAAAGGTTGGATTAATTAATGATAATAATTAATCCATTAAAGAGTGATTTATCTTAATAAGAATTATTAAAATAAATTAATGATATTTTTATTAATTATAAAATTGTTTGCATGTGTGTGGATGATCATGAGCTAGACAACTCCTTTGTATTCGATTTGTTTTCCTTTAAATTTATTTATTAAATTAATTTGTTGGCATGTGGGCCATCTCCCCTCATTAATATGTATGGTTGATGTGCCCATGGATTCTATTATGTAAACACCCCTTTTAGTACTCCCTTGTGTGTGAGTAAAAAAGCTTATGTAAAGGATGCAACTACCAAGCTAGTGGAGTCAGTTCATGTTGAAGCCATGATGAAACAAATCCGCGGAGATACTGAGGTGGGAAGGTGGAAGGCAGTAAACCAGAACCAAAAAGGTTCGAGGTGATTCTCCCGTAGTTCATGGTTTGTTTATCATGTTCTATATAAAAAAATAATTAGAAAATCTCATGAAAATGATTTTTACTTTATTTTATTTTTTCTAGTTGCATGTTTTATCATTATGGATGCATTGTCGTGGTCACATAATCAATGAATTAAACACACATGAAAGATTGAACTAAAATAAACCAAGATTATTCATAAATATTATCAAAACATGGTTAATTACTTATGAAACTTTTAATTTATATTATCATGAATGTGATAAAGATAATACGAAATCCACGCAGAAGAGATAAAAATCCATCAAATAAAATATTAAGTTAGACCAGCCTTCTATTACTTGATTAAGGAACGAACTCAATAAAATAATTTTTTTTACCAACCCTTGTTGGGAAAATTAGTTTTATATAGGAAGAACTTATTAACGGTTCCAGGTTGACATAACCATATTACATCAATAGGAGTTTCCCTTGATATAATTTGTGTAATATTGGGGGAATGATTTGAGTAAATCCAAAGTAAGGATTTCAGGATTGGGGATTCCACTCAATAGATCCAAGAGATGCAACCCCACAGTTGGAAAAGACCTGCCTACCGAAATACCTTCAAATAGACTTACCGACACTTTTTTTCCATTATGCGAAGGGGAATATGGATCCTTTAAACAATAATGTCAAGGAAATTGGACATTCAAAGTTCAATGTTGAGGGCTATTGGGACTTTATAAAATATTGGGGGACTTAAAATATTTAATTTATTATTTCTCATAAAATGAAATCAAGAAAGTAAAAATGACCATATATTTTAATATTTAGAATAAAAATTAAAATCTCATCAACCAAACTATCGCTACAATTAATTCTTGATAATGAAAAAATCCTCCCCGGAAGTAACTTCTAGGAATAGTTTAGACACCTTTGTGTTGACCTACTCCATGAATGGAATTCTTACGTGATGTATTCATTATTACCTAATCTTCTTGAGAAATATGTGAGTGATGAGGATTTTCTAGTCCATGATAAACATATGAATGATTTGGTCGATGTTCAATGTTTGATGCTATCATCACTATATAGTGAGACCATGAAATCTCACGAAAACATTGATTATTATAGCATGCCCGACTTCCTTTATGGTATTTTCAAGGAGAGAGAAATACTAGAATATTTTGAGATCTCTAAGGAACTCTTTCAGAGTATTCTTGGAGAGGGTTCCTCATATGTGCCTCATGAAGTCAAACTTATTGGATACGTTGAGTGCATAGAGTTTCTAGGGTTTAAACACCTCGAAGAACTGGGTACCGATATCATTCTTGCATCACTCCCTCAGAGATTCTCTAGCTTTGTTGTTAATTTCAATATGATCTAAATTGTGAAGTCTCTATATAATCTTATTATCATCATTCACCATGTGGATAAAGATATGAAGCGTGAAAAACATTCTGTCCTTATGGTGAATAGGAGGAATGGGAAGGATAATAAATTTCATCCCAATGATTCTTCAAGACCATCCAGTAAAAGGGAGATCAAAGGAGAGGAATGGGAATAAGAAACTGTTTGTTTTGCTTGTGGAAAGAAGTGCCATGGGAAGAAGAACTCCACCTATCCTAATAAGTAAGGGTGTTATTTAGGTGAATTTTTTATCAAATAAAATCTATCTATTTATAAAAATTGGGTATTAGATACAACTTGTGGTGCTCACTTATGTATCAAAATACATGAACCACGTAGATTCAAGAAGATTGGCCGAGGAGAGGTAAATCTATGAGATTCCAATGAAGGAAGACTTGTTGTTGTATCTATCAGGGACTACCACCTCACATTTCCAACTGGGATGATAATGGTATGAAAGGGTTTTTTTATGTTCCTTCATTAACCAAAAACATAATTTCTCTATCCAGACTAGATATTGAAGGATTTTTTTTCATGTTATTAAATGAATATATCTTTTTTTTATAAATATTTCGATTGTTTTTTGTAGAGAAAATGTATACAATTGTCATTATGTGATATATTACAAAATCCAAGTAATGAAAATTGATAAAAAGATACATCACATGACACATTCCACACCAAACTTTGGAATCACTGACTTGTTCATGTAGATGAGTAACACTTGACAAAGATACATCAATATGGATATTTAGATTCATTCAAACTAAAACCACTTATTGTATGTCATGCATGTTTACATGAAAAAATGAACAATTCACCATTTAGTGGGAAAGGTGAAAGGTCCAATGAGAATCTTGAATAAGTTCACACTGATATGTGTGGACCACTTCATGTTGAAGCAAGGGGTGGGTACTCATACCACATAACATTAACTGATGGTTTTAGTATATATGGATATATCTACTTAATGAGGTATATGTAAGATTCGTTAGATAAATTCAAGAATACAAGAAAGAATTTGAGAACCATCTAGGTAAGAAGATTAAGAAACTCCTTTCAGACCTAGGTGGAGAGTATCTAAATCAAGTCTTTATTGATTACTTACGGGCGTTTGGGATCTTATCCCAACTAACTCTCCCTTACACAACTTAGTGGATTTTTGTATGTGAAACGATGAACCACGCCATGATGGAGATGGTGGGATCAATGACGAGTCATACAAGTCTTCCATTATCATTTTGGGTATATGCGTTACAAATAGAAGTTTACATACTAATCCAAGTACCATCTAAATAGATAAATGGTATTCCATGTGAGTTTTTGAGTTGGAGAAAATCCATGTTATCGAACATACATGTGTGGGGTAGAAAATCATTTTTAAGGCCTCTTCATGTAACTAACATGCACCCCATGGCACAAAGTGTTCCTTTATAGGATACCCCAACGATACAAGGGGATATTACATATAGGAACCCCTAGAAAAATGGTTATAATTGCATGACATGACATATTTCTTGAGAGGGAGAAAATATAAAAAAGGGATAGTAGTCCATAGATAGAATTTGATGAAGTTTAGGCTCACTGTACAAAAAGAGTTGGTACAGGAGAAGATTCCACAAAGCCCCATGCAAGAATGATATGTTCTGGAGACAAAAATAATGCATAGGAGTACAAGAGAATTTAGAGAACCAGTACAGTATAGTGTTCTAGTTACTGTGTATGGTGACTCATTATTAGTTGATAATAATGATCCTCTAACCTACATAGAAGAAGTAAGTGTAACATATGATTCCAAGTAAAAAGAATCCATGATTTCTAAAATGGAATCCACGTACCAAAAACAATTATAGATTTCGGTGGGTCCTACAGTTGATGTAAATAATGTTGGTTGAGAAAGGGTATTCATGAAGAAATTGTACATGGATGGACAATTACATACCTATAAGGTAAGATTTGTTGCAAAACTGTTAAAACAGCGTCAAGGCATTGACTATGATGAAACCATTTCACCATTTGTGATGCTAACATCCATCAGAATTCTATTTTCCATTAATTCATACCATAATTGTGAGATTTGAAAAATGGATTTCAAAATAGAATTCCTTAACAGGATCATTCTGGAAGATATCTACAAGACACAACCTGATGGTTTTGTGACTCCAAAGGATTCCAATAAAGTATGAAGGTTTCATAATTCCATTTATGGATTAAAAAAGAACCCAGGTCCTGGAACATTTGTTTTAATGAATCCTTAACCAAATTTTGTATTATGGAGAATGAATGTGAGCCTTGATCTATAAACAGTTTAGTGGGATAGTGGCTATTTTCCTAATAGTATATGTTGATGAAATATTACTAGTTGGAAATGATATACCAGTTTAACAGTCTATTAAGGCATGGTTGAATCCATGATTCTCCATGAAGTAATTAGGCAAGGTAGCATATATTCTTGGCATCAAGATCCATCGTGACATATCCATGAGATTTTTGGGCCTATGTCAATGTACATATATTTCCAAGATACTGAAGAGATTCAGTATGCAACAATCCAAGAATGGATTGTTGCCAGCATCACATGGAATTCATATTTCCATGAAAATGTGTACTCAGACTCATGAGTAAAGATAGAGAATGGAAATGACTCCGTATGAATCAATGATTAGGTCATTCATGTTTTCAATTCTGTGTACTAGGCTAGATGTTGCTAACGCATTGAGTGCAGTAGGTAGATATCAAGATGAACAATGTGACCAAAATTGAATGGAAGTCAAGAATATCCATAAGTATCAAAGGCGTACTAAAGATATGCTGCTGGTTTATGGAGTAGATGATGAACATGTTATCAGAGGATATGTAGTTTCTAGTTTCTAGACCGATCATGATGACATGAAGTTGTAAACAGGATACATAATCAATTTGAATGGATGTGCTATGATTTGGAAGAGCTCAAAGAAGAGTGTGATTGTAATTTCTATAGCATAGTATGACTGTATCATAGCTTCAGAAGCAACTAATTAATCATTTTGGATGTGAGGCTTCATCCATGATTAGGATGTAGTACCTAACAATAAATATCCCATAACACTCTATTGTGATAATACTGCAGTAGTGGATCTCACAAAAGAGCCAAGGTCAAATCAGTGGAATAAGAACATACGCCAGAAGAATCATCTCCTTTTTAATTTTCATCAAAGAGGGGAAGTTAGAGTGTACAATATTTCTATGGAATACAATGTAGAGGACCTCATGACTAAATCCTTGAATCAGTAGAAACATGATTATCATGTGAGTTCTAATGGACTATAATTCATAGGTAGTTGGCTCTATTCCATGTGGGATTTTGTTATATATGGTGTACTAGAACCAAATCATTGAACTTTTATTACATGGATATTTGATTTATTTAAATATTAAACATCTTATAGCATATTGTTCATTGTTCTGAATGACTACGATGTAATAATGTTTTAGTGTATTTTTGGCATTGATAAGGTCATTGAAGTTCCCCACTATGATGAAACCTTGAAACGCTATAAAAATGTTCTTAAATATAGTTCTGTGGTTAGATGGCATACTATGATGTGACACATAGTATATGTACACTCAGGTATGAGTACTCGTAAGCAGATGATACTTCCTTTCATGATGTTCATACTTGGTAATCTCTAATATGGGAGATTATGAGAAGAGAACCCCTAAAAAGAATTATTTATGTTGTGGTGTCATTATATATTTCAATATGAGAGCATGTGTAATGGTCCTTAGATGATATTATTATCATTAATAGAAGTCACAAATCATGCACTATTATTTTCTGAGAAAAACTGCCATGCCATATGTTGGATGGAATTATGGTACATTGGGTGATTCATGAGTGGAATGTTATTAGTGGATAAGTTGAGGAAGGATTTTTCCATTATGTTTATGGATGTTAATATCTCATCCATTTGATTGAAATATAACCACCATGTGAAATTCCATGGCCATGGTGTAATGAAAAGTTTATTTCATGTTGTCAAGGAACGACATATCAAGCACAATGGTTGATGACACTATCATGAAACCTGCTTGATGAGATATTTAGTCAAAAAGATTATATTACATAGTTAGTGTTCGCATGTGAATGAAATTTTTGTGACATTAAGATATTTCTATTGGGTGGTCCAAACAATTTCTTGATGGTAAACTCAGACTTTAGGTAAGCCTGCCTAATTCCAACGATAAAGAATCATAGTGGGTTAGACACTAAGTGGTTTTCATGGTCTCGGTTAAATTATTTTTGAATTTAATTAATTAAATAAATATTATTCTCAAGACCAAGGAATGATTTTATTAAAGTTAAAATGATAACATAAATTAAATAAATATTTATTAACCAGATTGTGAGCGAAATATATCTATTTATTTTATGGAAAATTTATTTAATAGTAATTTACTATTTTATAAATAAAATACTTATTTATGATAATAATATATTAATTTATTTATTGAAGTGTTTAATAAATGGATGTTGGGTTCAAGAGGGCCAAGTCCGGTCCAGTAGTAAAATAATTATTTGCAAGATGGTAAATAATTATATAACTAGTCGGCACAAGTTAAAATAATAACAATGCTGCTATTATTTTATGACGTAGAATTTTATTTATAATATAATGTTTAATAGGTTGGCACACCATATAAAATGATTTAGTATTATTATTAATGGTATGAGGTTTCTCAAAGGTTATGAATGTATTTAATTACTTATACACAATTAAATATGTAACTGAATCCCCATGTTAATAAATAGAAAAGTACATCAGTTGTGCATGGTACCGAACTACAGGCTCGAGGAATTGATAATTGTTGAGCCAGAAAATTTCTCTCCCAAATCCTCGTCCCACCCCTATCAAGAATGAGAAATATTCTTCAAGACCAAAGAACAATCAATCATGAAAGACTGACACAAGATTCTCGCTTCTCCATGCTAGAACCTGTAGAATTAGTGGTGTAGATCGGAGGCCATTAGAGCACGTGTTGAGCACAACATGAGGGATTCCCGTTTAGATCCTCATAATCACAATGAGAAAATCTGGAAGGGTCATTTTGGAAGATCAACACCATCAACAAAGAATGTACCAAAGATCCAGGAATTCATTTCATTATAAAAATAATTTAATTAATTATAAGGATGATGTGTAATATCCTTTATCTCTTGGATCCATCATCTTTCTTATTTTGTCTAAATATCTGATTTTAATCTATAGACACTAGAGTTAATAATTTTATTCATCCTGGATTTTTTGTTGATTAAGGTATAGGCAAATTTGTGCCCTACCTAAGTCTACACTTCCACTATATTCAGATCAAATAGCTATATCTCACCCTTGATGGAAAAGGCCTTGTTTATGGGGAGAAGTTTACAAGGGACTTATATTCCTGACCAAACCTCCTATAAGTCCTAATTTGAGACAAAAGTAAAAATTTCATAGTGTGACACCTTATGTTTCATGCAGTGAGACCTTGATATGAAGTTTCCAGGTGGTTAGTCCAATATTATGTCCACAATTATTGCCCATGCTACTTTCAATTGGGCACAACAGTTTTCACTTTTGGTAGGATAGAAATAAAGTGGATAATGGTTGTTCCATCTTCATAATAAAAATTAAATATATTTGAGGAACTAAATACATTATTTTATAATTTTTTCCATATATTTATAGGATGTATATGAATCAATAAAATAAAAAATACTCAGTTAATAGTTATACCACTTTTTTGAGAATCCTTTTTCGTCTTATGCCATCAGACAAAAAGGGATGGTATTTTGGAAGGACCAGAAGCTATAGGATGTGATGGAGGAGTCTAGGAACACATAATAGTTGGTATTTATTAAGATATAAGAATAAAACGTGTGAGAAATAGCGGAGAAAAAGTTTTCATTATAAATGAGGGGAGAGGAACTCATGGAATTACATGAACTGTTACATTAATATAAATTAATTATTATAATCATGTGAATCAAATTTGAAATATTTTTAATATAGGATATGGGTAATTTTAAATACTCTCACATAATAAAATTTAGATAAGTTTAATTGATTTTTAACCCTTATCCCATATTTTTAACCCTCATTAACCTCTTTGAAAATTATTGCGATATTATTATTTTTTAGACGAAAGGAGCTGACAAAGGTACTATAAAAGAAAAAGTGACTAATAAATGGACCATGGATAATATTTTAAACAATATAAAATTAAATTTTCTAAAGATAATATTTTTATGAATTTTAAATCATTTAATAAAATATTGTTTATTATAAAATTTCATTAATGTCGTTAGTGAAAATGGAGACAATCTTATTATATAATATGAGTCTAACTCATCTTAAAAGGTAATAAAATTAAATATATTTCAATATAAATATTATATGGTCTTAATATAATCATCCAATTAACTTTTTATCAGTTTTTTTATTATTTTAATCCTCATCTTTCGAATTAACCCCTTGGTTTACCAATTTTGACCTTAACTGTGGTAATAACATTTTCAATATTAATGTGTAGGAAATTTAATTATAAGGTGAAAATTGGATAATAAATGGAAAAGGTATGAAAAACATTTATCATCTTAATTTCCACATTTAAATATTTTTATGATTTATAAATTATATATTAAAATATTATTTAACATAAAATATAATTATGGTCACTTTTGACAATATATATTTTATATGGCTTTAAAAATAACATGGCATAAAATGAATTCAAATACAAACATTAAAACCCCCTTAATGTATTAAATTTTTACTTGAAATTCACGGTACATAATAAATCAACCCAAAACATTACATTTATAATTTTTAAAATCCTTTACTTGATTTTTCTACTTCTTCCATAGGCATTGTGTCATCATTGAGTAATCATTTAAGGTAATTATTTGATTTATAAAGATTAAAAACAATTTAACAAACAAAATAACATTAATTAAGTTTAAGATATATATTTATATTCATTAAATATGGATATTTACTCAAATATGTGTCATGATAACTTATTTAATATGTTATTTTTAATTTTCTAGCCTTACACAAGCATTACAAAAGAATTTGGGCAGTATTCTAGTTATATAAATCCAAAATTTAAATATTTAAATTTGAAATGATTTTTAAATGAAATTTACATAAAATTAATTTAAATTTTTAGTTCTCCATTTTTATCATTAGGTAACCTAATTTAACTTTTCGAGTGATGCACAAACACTACATCGACATTGAAAATTATTATCATATTTATCATGGAATAAATTATAATCTATATGTTTTTAATTATTTTAATATTATATATTAATTATATTATCTCATATTACTTTATCCATATGTTTAATAAGTTCTTATATAATATTTATATCTTGGTGATATTATAAAAGATAGAATATTTCAAAAAAATATCATTTTTTACTATTTACCAAATAATTGAATTCTTCAAAAAAATATAAAAAATTAATACTATGATAAATTTGAAATTTTAGATCCAAAAAATTATTCAATTAAATTAATTTCAATTAATTTATGTGAAATAAATTATTTTTAATAGAAATGGGTACAACATAATGAAAATATTTTTTAGAAAAATGTGTTTTTTGTCCAAAAATGATCTTTTTTACAAAAATAACGTTTAAAGATTTTTCATATATAATTAAAATATTACATTTTACTAAAAGAGTATTATAATAATTTAATATAAAATATAAATCATATTGGGGATTTTTTAATAAAAAAATTACAATTTTACAAACAAAATTTATAATCCAATATTCCTTAAAAACAAATATTTCTGAAAAAATACCAAAATTTTCATCCTAATATAATTTTTATATGAATATTTAAAAACTTATATAAATTTTCATAAATGAAATTTCTTAATGTTATATAAATTATTTACATTATGTATGCTCAAAAATAAATAAAATATTTTTGTTAATAAAATACTTTTTTGAAGAATAAAATGCCCTTATTTAAAAATAGATTTCTTATATCCTATGAATGAATAAGTAAATTTTTATTGAGTATTAACCTTATATATATTTCACTATGTGGTTAATCATATTCATACATTCCAATATAATGGCTAGGTTATAACTATAACATTTAAATATTAATTTTTCATGGTTCGTTTAATCTTTATGTTGCAATTTTTTATAATATTGAACATAGAATTATTCTAAAAATATAGTAGTTATAAAAAGTCAAATCAATGATGATAGAAGGAAAGAGTGACCCAAATAATAGAAAAAAATAATACTCAAGATATTCTCAAGCATTATAAGTCTTTATAATCTAGATAAGTCCCACTCATTTTAGCTGTGAATCTCAGAATCGATACTATAAATGAAAACCAAAATGGTTGGATTACCAAAGAGTCCAAAAAACTGATGTCAATAGCTAGATACATGAATCACTATTGGGGATAAGTTGTTCGGAGAAGGTTTTTGAAAGAAGGAAATGTTAATTTTTGAAGAGTGTGGTATTTTGTTGTCAAAAATTATAAATCAATTCATTTCATAAATGAATTAGAAAATATGGTCATTCATTGATGATTTTTAATTCACAAAATATCATATTTTTTTTAGAGAAAATTTGATGAAAAACCTATGGAGGAAAGGGAGAGTAAAGGTTTTTCCAATAATATTCTGGTTTTATTGGAAATAAATATATTGTTGGATGAGAGGGATGTTTCAGTACATTCCACTGAAAATATGACAATGCAAAAGAGAATCGATAAACTGTTAAAATATCATGATGGAAAAGTTTTCTGATAAAAGAAGATGTACGTGAATCTATATTGTTGGAGTTTGCTAAATTATCTATTTAAGGAGGTGCCTTTTTCAATGTTTGCCAATTTTTTAGGCATGAAAATAGATTTTTTTTAAGAAAAATGAATCTTTTCCTCAAAGGATGTCATAGTTTGTGGACCGCTAATAATAATACACATTTAGAAAATTAGGATTTCAGAATGGTGAAGGAAAATCAAAAAAGGGGGGATTTTCGCATTGAAGTACTTTATGGACCGCAAAGGACACTACACAGACCACAAATAAAAAACATTTTATGGGTAGATTGTGGTTAGTAGGAGAATTTTTTTCATGGGAAGGCTGTTCTTAATAGCTGATAGGTGATGATCCATTTGTGGATAGAATTGGTCATTGTTTTGAAAGAAATACGCTATGTGGACCGCGAACAGAAAAATGGTTCATGAGAGGAGCACAATCCCTGGTGAAGATTGTCACACATCAATTTTTTTGTTAAATTTTATTAGTTTGATTTTATTATTTATTTTTTAATATAAGGTAAAACAATATCACCATTATGTAAGTGTTAATTTAATAAGAAGAGATTATCACTGTGTGAAGAATTTTGGATAAGTATGAGGTAGTTCATGGAGGATAATTCCCTGGAGGAGAAGAGTTCAAAGAGGATAACATCCGTAGAGGTGGAGCCTATTCACAGGGGATACATTACATGATAAATATGTTTTTTGGGAAAATATGAATAATATATTTAGGGATATATGTATCCCATAATATAAAAGGAACCACATAGTAATGGTGTTCTATGCGGAATTAGCCATCCGAAGAGAAGAGATTGTTCATGGAAGAAGAGGTGGTGTGCAAATAACTCCCAACACATTGTGAAACTTAATTTCTGGAGGATATAGATAGTTTACAGAGGAATCATGATAGATCATGGAGGACTTAAAGAAGTTCCTATCATCTTCTGGATTGGAATGAAAAGAATTTTTTTGAAAGATCATGTTTCTGAAAATGATCAAAAAGCACCGAAACATTGTATTGCATCATTTTTTGCTAGAAAAAACACAGAAACTGTTGGATTTTTTCAATGTTCTACATGAGTGTAATGGAATATCATACTCATTATATTCCACAAAAAATGAATGTATTCTAGTGTATTGTATGGTATTGGATTGTTTCTAAACCATACCAAGGATGTAGCTACTCTTGTTGACTAGTGAATCTTTTAAATTCTTGTATTCCTATGGATGTGTTTTTGAATTTGATTCATAAGGGAAAGAAATATTTAACTGTAAGAGAAGGTTGTTTCATTATAAAAGAGACATACAAGAAAAATATATCACTGATTCACCCCCTCCCCATTTCTGTGATAGATGAACCCTGATTGGGAAACATTAATTAGTAACAGAGCTAGGTTACCTTCATTTATTCATTATGGAAGTTTTGAAGAGAATTTGAGATAGAGAATATAAATTTCCTTAACATTAATGGGATATCAATATTTTATGAAATAATTATAATATCGGGGATGATAAAATGATGCCTTATCTTATTTCTCTTGGGTATGGAGTTTATTAAGCTACAACAGATGTATTTACCCTATTGATGTCAAGGTTTCTCTTACACGTGTAGATAAGAATAATACTAAGAATGATGGAAGAGATAAAAATTATTTTCTCTAATTAATTTCTAAAAGTGAGTTTTTATGAGTGAATGGTGTTTGTATAGCTAAAGGTATCTGGGATAAGCTAAAAAATATATATAAATTAAATAAAAATGTGAATAAGGGAAAACTAAAAATCTGAAGGCTAATGTATGAAGATTTGAAAATAGATGAGTGTGACTCTGTTTGGGACATTTATACCTGGGTAAATGAAATTGTCAAAACAATCATATTTATTGATCAAAATATAGAGTATTCTACAATTTTTTAAATGAAAATAATAATTATTCTTGGAAAATATGATGCTAAAGTTTCTTCATTAGAAGATAGGGACCCAAAAACATTATCTCTTGATGATTATCATAGCAGTCCCATCACTTTTTAAATGATAATGTAGAATACTATGTTGATAAAAACAAAATTGGATAGTGAAATTTCATTCAAATTTGCAAAGAATGAAAATATTAATAAGGATAATGAATAATTTGATGTTTCAAAATCTGACTCTGAAAATGAGGTATGAAAAAATATTTATGATATTTTATCCTTGATTTCTATAAATGGGTGAATAGGTATATGTAAATATAATGGAAAACATCCCTCTAAGTTCTTTAAATGTGGATCTATTGGGCACGTTACAACTAACTGACCTCACAGAAGGAAAAATGAAGATAGTGATGAAGAAGAAATAAGAAAAAGAAGGTCCTAGATGAAATAGGGTGGTAAAAAAATATTTTCAGTGATGGAAAGATAAAAATTTCTTCAAATCCAAAAGAATATTATTTTTGTATAAAGATGAATAAGAAAAAGTTTGTGAAGTAGAATATGAAAAATCTATTTTTGTGAATGCTATATAGATTTACATTATTGAAATAGTGAATAATGATGATTTTAGTAGTAGTAGTTTTGATGAAAAATAAAACAAACATGAATATAAACTGAAAGAAGAGTTTAAAGAAAGTTTGAGAAATATTATAAGGCTTTATATGGAAAAAGGCATGTTGAAAAATGATAATTCATCATTAAAAACGAAGATGGTTTTTCTATTGAGAAATTAAATATTCTAAAAATGTTGATTATTTGATGAATTTTCTAGAGAAATAAAATAATCATAATAAACATCTATAATTGAAGATAAAGGAAAAATGAATAAGTGTTTGAACTTTTCCAACAAAAATATTCTAAATAGGAATAGAATGATATTAGTTTCAAACACACTATGTAAGAGTTTGGTGAATGTTCTGTTAACAATGAACCTAATAAGATCAATAAATGTTACCTTCTAAGGATGAGACGAATGTTGGAGTTTGTAATGAGATGAATAAATCTAGGAAAATTATGTATGTTTCCAAAGATTACAATGTTGAAAAATGATAAGATTCTTAAAATCCTGAGACTGGAAAATTTTTACTACATTTTATTATGATAAAGCTTAAATGAAAATGATGATTTTGATTTATAATAGAATGTATGGCAGTTTAGATAAGAAATAAAATAATGTTGTCGAGAAGAATGTTCACAACTTTGATCGGTATGGAAATTTCATAGGAAAATATTCTTTCTATGGATACTGCTGTTATTGTGGTGTATTTGGACATACAAAAAAAATTAATCAAAAAACAACATTACTACTTTTTAAAAGGTTATGGAAGGAAATTATTGAGGGGGAGCCAATCCTCTTAAAAGAATAAGTATGAGAAGGAGGTTTAGAAGAAATATGAGAAGGTTTGTGTGATGGTTAAGAATAGGTTCCAGCCACTACAAATTATTTGTGAAATATGTGAAAAACATGGACATATTTATATGGACTTTCTTATTTTTTTACTAGAACAAGAAATGTTTATTAACAATTCTCAGAAGCCTAAGGTAAATAAATAAAAGGAATAAGAAAAGTCTCTTGTTCTTTATTCCACTTTGCAAAATATAAAAGGATAAAGACAGATTTTTTATATTGAGTGTTCTTATCATATGATAGGAGACATAATGTTTTTGAATATTTTGGAAGACTTTATATAAGGTATGGTGACATTTTGAAATGATGATTCCCTGAGAATCAAAGTTGTTGGATCAACCATCAATGAGAAATAAAATATGAAATCAAGAAAAGCATTATATGTTGATTGGATGAAACACAACCTACTGAGTGTTTCAAAACATTGCGATGTGGGTAACAAAATTATATTTAGAAAAGATGGGATTCATGTAAAAATTGAGGATGATATAAAGATAGTTACAAGATTTCAACATATAAAAGGTAACTTCTTCTATGTTGGTGAAATACAAAAATATTGTTAATTTGGTATGGTAGAAAACAATAAATTGTTCATTAAAAGCCTAGGAAAAAAAATTTAGATATAAATGAGTATATTATCAAAGTGATACAATGTGTGAGATATTCCTGATATTTCAAGGAGAGATTGGTGTTGCATTATTTTTCAAAAATGGAAGATTACAAATTCTTTGTATAAGAATATTAAAATTTGTTTAAAATGACACTTGTAACTTATTCATTATAATATCTTTTTTCCAATGATAAAACAATTAAAAATAATGTAGATAAGTAGTTTATAACTTTCATTTATGAATTTACACTCACTACTTATGTTATGTACATGATAAAAAATTCAAATTCACTGTAAATGTTTAATAGTTTCAAGAGGAAAGCTGGTAAGGAATGTGAGTATTGGGTAAATAAGTTGAGAAATGATAATGGTGTTGAATATAAGAATGAATAATTTGAATGTTATATTGAGAATCATGAAATTCAACATGAGTTCAATTCACCATAATCACCTCAATAAAATGAGATTCCTAAAAGAAATTATTTATCTCTGATTAAAATGGGATGAACTATGTTAATTGAAAATGGAATCTCTTGTTTTTATTGGAGGAAATACAAGAGTACTGTTGTGTATATTCAAAACTAATGTTTCTTGGAAAAGTTTTGATATGACACTGTATGAAATGTTTTATGAAAAAACTATGAGTTTGTAACACTTAAGAGTTTTTGGGAGACTATACATTATAAAAAAGAAAAGTGGACACCTTTGAATGTTTGAGAAATTATGAGATGATAAAAATTTTCATAGATATGTTTTTGAAGGAAGAGGAAATAGATGTTCTAAATAGTTAATATAAATAAATGTTGATTCGGCTGATGTGAATTTTATTTATAATGGTGAGAAAGAAAAGTATACTTTTTCTAATATGTTAGTCACTTGGGATAAGGAATGTTTTATAAACAATTTTGATACTGTTGTCAAAAATAGTAATTCCACTCAAGATGAATAATCAGACTCATCTATTTCTTATGATGAGGATATAACACAATTATCTCATTATAGGTTGAGGAAGAAAATGGAGGCTTAGAACATTATTAGTGATCAATATCTGAATGTTCAAACAAGAATAAAATCAAATGTTGTTAACCAAACATAATTGTATTTAAAAGTCGAGCTGAATGATGTGAATAATGATTTTGAGAATCCAGAATGGGTTCAATCTATGAATGAAAAACTTGATCAGATAGAAAATAATGATTCTTGGGAACTCATACCCACTCTAGATAACAAAAATATTATTTGTACACATTGGTTTTTCTGGAACTAGCTTAATGAAGAATGAAATGTGATAAAGAATAAGGAATTATTAGTGTGAAAAGATACTCACAAATTGATGGTTTTTATTTTGATGAAACTTTTTTATCCTATGGAAAGGTTGGAAACAATAGAATATTTCTTTCTACATCTATAAATCAAGGTTACATATTTTTTCAAATGGATGTGAAGTCCACATTTTTTACTGGTGATCTTGATGAGGATGTTTAAATTTAAAAACCATGTGGATTTTTTATTGGTAATGATGAATGTTATGTTTGTAAGCTAAATAAATCCGTGTATGGGATAAGAAATACACAAGACCATGGTATTCTAATTTTTATACTTTCTTGAGAATGATGAATTTAAAGAAAGGAAGAGTTGATATAAATATTTACATTACGGAATGTTAGGTTTTTCCCCCATTGTAATTGTTTATGTTGATGAAATTATCTTTTCATAGAATGATGAAAGGTCTTGTGAAAGATTTTATAAAGAGATGAGAATGATATTTGAGATTTCTATTATGGGAGAAATGAAATACAATCTTGGATTAAAAATAATACTAAATAATAAACATATTATTATTTCTAAAGAAAAATATGATCAGGAAATTCTTCTGAAGTTTGACATAGAAAATTAAAAATCAGTTTCCACAACGTTTTTGGTGGGACCCTAGTTGTCTAAATATAGAGAAGAAAATAAAGTTGACCAAAAAGTGTTTCGAAAACTAATTGGATGTTTTCTATATTTGGCTGCCTTAATACACGAAATTTTTTATTCCTTTACCTTATGTGAAATATTTTAGAGTACTCCTAAAGAATAAAATTTAATTTCTTGAAAAATAATTCTGAAATATATAAAAGGAACAAAAAATATCAAAATTATTTATGATATCTCACAAAGTATTTATTGATTGAGTATTCAGATGATGACTGGGAATGAAATTTTGATGATATAAGATCCACATCTGGTAGATTTTTCATTACAGGGAAAAGTTGTGTTAGTTGAAATAGAAAGAAATAACATTCAGTAACACTTAGAATGACTGAAAATGAGTTTGTTGCTTCCACTCAGTATGCTTCCCATTTTATGTGGATGAAAACTCAGTTGTAAGACTTAAATGTGGAAGTAACGTTTCACTTTCTATTAGTATCTGATAAACAATGTGCAATCAATCATAAAAGGATTCTAGTAAAACATTCTCATTAAAAACATATTAATATTATCTAACAATTCACGAATGAACTTGTGTAGAATAATGAATTGAAGGTGTATTATATTCCTACGTCGTAACTAGTTGCAAATATATTCATAAAACCTTTACCAGAGGAACAATTTTATAAATTGAGGTTGACCTTTGGAATAAAATTGATTTATAATCAAGGTTAGGTTATGTGTTTATATTCCCTCTCTCATCTTACCTTTGGATATTTTTCCATGTGGGAAAATTGTTTCATAAATATATGAATATGGAAACCTGTAAAAAGGGGAGAGTTATGGGTAAGATATAAATCTGGCATTATATGTGTCTGAACTATTATAACAATTTTTTTGAGTGGTTGTATGGAACAATATTTTTTATTCTAGGGAAGTATAATAAGTGTTAAAGGATTGGTTGTTTTGATGGAATCTAAAAAAGAACAGTTGAGGAAGAAAATCTGAAGAGATTCCATAGTTAATACTTTGGGATAACAAGGTTTTTTCTGTCAATAATTCGTATGTCCTATAATGAGTTAGATCACATAGACATAAAGTTGTTGATAATAAGTTTTTTGTTTGAGGTTATAATGTCATGTGACTTAAAAATCATGGTTTAAAGAAAATCCAAAGGGGGAGATTGTTTGGACCATGTTGGCTGGAGAAGGTTTTTGGAAGAATGAAAAGTTTGTTTTTGAAGAGTGTTGAATTTCTTTTGTCCAAAATGATAAATCAATTAACTTTTTAAATGTATGGGAAAATATGATGATGAGTTTTTCATTTTTATTTCAAAAATATCATTTTTTTATTGGATAACTTGTAGTGAATACCCTATAAAGGAAATGGGGAGTAAACATGTTTCCAATTGTATTTAGGTTTGATTGGAAAGAAAGATGTTGCTGGGAGATAGGGATGTTTCAATATGTTCCTCAAAAAATCAGAAGATGCTAATGATGATCAATCAAAGGATATAAATAATGACAGATATATTTTGTGTTAAAATCAGATTTCCACGAATCAGTATTTTTCATTTTTCCAAAATAGGTGATTAAGGTGGCAATGTTTCCCAATGTTTTCCAAATCATTTGTCATCAAAATCGGGAGTTTTTTTGTAAAATGATTTTTTTCTACAAAGGAGTTCATAGATTGTAGACGAAAAATCATATTTCGATGACCTAAAAAGAGTTTTATAGAATGATGATAGAAAATTGAAAAAGTAAGGATTTTTGTATAGAAGTGATATACGGGCGATGAAGGATAATACGCGGACCACAAACGTAAAATAGTTTGTGGGTGGATTGAAGTACATAGGAGAATTTTTTTCATATGAAGGATTATTTTTATAGATGATAGGGATATGATAGATTATTTGATGGAAATCACCACCATGAGGAAAGAAATTCACTACATGGACCATGAATAGAAAAACGATTTCGGATAAGAGCACGGTCCATGGTGAAGGCTGTCACACATCAATTTGCAGTTAAATTGGATTAGAGATATTTTAGAATTTTCTTCTCTATATAAAGGACCCTAATACCATCAATTTTTAAGAGATAATTTCAAAAAAATAGATCATCACACTTGGATGAATTTTTAAGATGTCTAAAGTAGTTAGTGGAGGAGAATTCCAAAAAGTAAAAGAGTTCCTGGAGGATAGTTTATACAGAAGATGAAGCAATTTGTTAGGGAAACGTTTTTCAATAATTGTTGATCATGGGTATAGTATGAAAAAAATTTGTGTAGAGCTCTATATCCCACAATAGAAAAGGAACCACATATGAATAGTGGTCTTTGGGTAATTAGCCATCTGCAGAGCATAGATGGTTCACGGAAGAAGAGGTGCCTTGTAATGAACTCACACCATGTGGTGCAATATAGTTCATGGAGGTTAAAGACAACTCTTGGAGGAAGCATGATGGTTTTTGGGGGACTAATGGATGTTCTTACCAGCTTCTATATTCGAATGAAAATAATTTTTTTAATGATAATATCTGTGAAGCTGATCAAGAATTATCGAAACATTGCATTGCATTATTTTTGTGATATAAAAATCACACGCACTATTGTATTGTTTTCATAGTTCAAAACGAGTGTAAGGTAATATCCAATTTATTATATTACACACAAAAGGAATGTTTTCTAGATCATTTTGTGGTATATGATTGTTTAAATACCCTACCAATGATTTAGCTACTATTATCGAGTAGGGAACTATGTAAATACATATGTTTTTGTGGATTTATGTTTGAACTATCTTCAGTTGGGAAATAAATCCTTAACATCAGGATAATTTTGTTTCATTATTAAGGAAACATAAAATAATAATATATCACTAATTACCCCCTCCCCATTTCAGTGATACTTGAATCCTGACTTGGAAACTTCAGTCACCTTGAAGGAAACGCAGGGCCACTCGAGAAGTCAAGAGTCTCGATGAATCCCACCTAGAACTATCATTTAAATTACCAAAAAATTTCAAAAATCCATGATGGAGAGCCTACTCATCACAAAAATCCTTTTTGCATTACAAGGTGATACAACACCCTCTATCCATCCTCAACAAACCACTAATCCAAAATCTAAACTAAAGTCATTATATAACCCAAAATAAATCTCGATAGCACTAGAGGAGGAACCTACACACTAGATTGATGGAAGGAATACATACCCTATTGTTTGATCTTCTAATTATAAGAAAACATATATATCCTCACATGAACTAATGTGTAGGATCATACACCCAAAATAGATGTGGAAGAATAACTTTGGTGGAGGATCTCTTTCCCTTACCATAGAAGGGGACTGTATCACTAAGAACAATCTAATTAACATGCCCAGTCCTTATCATAATCCCTATAGTGGTGATAAGAGTAAAATAATCATATCATTTTATATCATATGTTTGATATCAAAGAGGTTTCCACCATCATTATCTACATGAACAAACACTTATGATAGACTATTCACATACCCAAATATGAGTTTTCATCAAGGATAAATATATAAATACGTGGGATGTAAATCTGTATAGTGTGACCTAAGGGTTATAGGATGTGTAATACTTCACCCATAATATGTTCATGCCCTTCAATTTACCAGGGTGTGTAAAGTCGATTTATAAGGTGTGTCTTTATTATAGTACATGTTGTGTAAAGCATTCGGGGCACTCGACATGTCACCCATGTTTTCCAAATCATTTAACCCTTAATACATGATATGATCCAAATAGAACATGTCTTGTAGACCACATTTTCAACCTAGGTATGTACTACCACCATTGTTGTGATGTGTAGTCCCTACATGGAATGTAACTTAACTACACGCTGAGTAGATAGGTATGTCCATTGTTTTCCAACATGGTGTGTGTATCCTCACTATTTTCCATGTAAAATTTATAAACACCCAAAATACAAGTGTCACATCAAGGTGGATTACATGATGTGTGTACTTCTAAACTACACATCATATTGTCGGGTTACTTCACCCAAAATTTCCGAATCCATCATAGATTTCATGAATACTTCCCGAATTTGTCATTGACATTTCTATCATTCCCTACACCATATACTAAGATCATATAGGGTACTTCCTAGTGTAAAATACATCATTGTTCATCATATCTTGTGAATCTGGTATGACCAATCATATGAAAACCCTTAATCGAACAATGATTGTTCTATTCCACTACCTCCGAAGAATCACCTTTGTTTTTACCCATTATAATCATTATATCGATATTAATTGTACAATGGTCAAACCATATAACCAAATAATTTTCCAAATATTGATCATTCATCTCATTACAAGGGTATGTCGAAGATTTATTACCCGTGAATATACCATCCACCAAATCAATCAACAAATTTTAGTACTAAATTAAAGTGAATGAGAATCTCTTAGAAGAGGGAAAACACTAAAAAACAAAAGAGAATAAACACAAGGGAGATTAATAAGATATTGCATGAAGTGAACTTTTATCTCAATCATCAATAAACATTAGACAAAACTCAATAAACGGTCAATAGGGTAGTGTTAAGGTAACACTAGGTGTTTTTATGGACCTATTTTGTTGAATAGATTTAAATTTTCATTTATATCATGCAATACACTAATTAAATTATTTATTTCACATGAAACTGACTCAGATTATGTTCCAAGAAACACCGACTTGGGGTATGATGCACACAACAATGAGTTGGCATACGATACACGCATCATTGAGTTTCTACGAAACATCTCATTTTATAGTTTCAATTATTTAAATAAAATAATTTTAACCTATCAGTTAAACATAGTAATATTAATAGTAATAATTACTTTTAAAATAGTTTTTATAATAGTTTTATATAAATAATATATAATTAATTTTGGAAAAGTCCTTTTTGTGTTTAGAAACACCATTTTCTCGAATGAAGTACTTCTAATAATTAAAGAAATTTTAAATAGATTTAGAAATTTAATTTGATAACAGAAACATCATTTCTGAATTCAGAACATTTAAATTAGCTTAGGGTTAATTTTTTGGTATTTTTCTAAGAAACACCATTTTTTGATGAATAGTGAAAAATACAGCAATTTACTTAAAAACTGTCTTTTTTTATATTTAACTATTAATGATAAATGATATTATAAATTATTTATAAGATCATATTATATAAATATCACATATAAAAATTGATAATAATAAATTCCACTTTGATATTGAATATAAAAACTAAACAAATATTTGGAATTTTTCATACTTTCAGACCCAATTATTCCATCCCATCTATAAGATTAGCACTAATCTTAATGTTTCATATTCTGTGAAGTGAACATAAAAAATATAACACACAGCATTGTATTAAGTCAAATATTAAGGGTATAATGAGACCATATTAATTTTTGACCAAAATGATAATTAAATGTGAATAAAATTAATCACAGCATTTAAGGCCAAATTAAGCATAATTAGGGACTAAACACTAAAATTAATGTCCCAAATGCCCTAAACACTTGTTCAAAATCCATTTTATGTCTATATGTAGGCCATAAAAATTCCATTATTGAGTTTTTTTTGGTTGTTTAATACTTGTTTATGTAATAACATGTGAACACCTAATTTGTTTCTAAAAAATCTATGTGAGTCATTTTCCTTCCATATAAATGGCTGCCACCTCTACCCATTCCTAAAACCTCTAAAAATATTTAATTTCAGCCAAGATATGCCCATTTAGCCTCCCAAAAATACTCCCTTCATATTTTAATCCACTCTTTGGGAATAAACCCTCTCATGGAAACCTTTTGGTAGAAACCAAAATGAGTTACCTAATATAGAGGTAACGTCTTCTTTCAAGAAAAATTCCTTTATTTTTCATCTCCACCCCCTCCACAATCATTATATCATTATTTTGTGACCAAAAAAGTATAATAACATATAGGTATTCTTTTAGTCAATTTTTCTTACATACACTTACACACACCTCCATCTAATGG
The DNA here is from genome assembly GCA_963277665.1 of Viscum album. Classification (NCBI taxonomy): domain Eukaryota; kingdom Viridiplantae; phylum Streptophyta; class Magnoliopsida; order Santalales; family Viscaceae; genus Viscum; species Viscum album. The sequence goes on from OY728151.1 coordinate 1,533,935,881, forward strand.
ATTTTGAACATACTATTTCTGTGTATGGTGAACTATTGCCTCATGAAACGATGATTGTTCATTTCTCCTTTACCACAAATCATGGTTGCCATTATGATGGATAAATTATTTATATGTTTAAAATATAATATTTATTAATTTTTTAATATTATTTATTCCTTTAAAAAACAAAAATATTTTACCTTCCATTTGGTGTTAATACAATAATCTTGTTTGGGGATGTGTGGACTACCACCCCTCCAAGCGATGTGATTCATTCATGCACCACATGGAATTTATTAAGGAATGGTATAATAGAAATATATTATATATATGATATATAAATTATAATTTAATAATGATATATATAGAAATAAATATTTATATAAATACGTTTTTCGTAATTACTTTAAATACGACAATAAAAACGGAAAACATCGTTCATGCGTATGTACGACTTACCGTCTCCATGGACGGTGTATTCCATTGTGTACTTAATAGTTACATAAAATATTATAATGTACCTATAATTCTATATAACTGATATTTATATCATTTTATAAATTTTGGAATCATGATATAATTATAAGGACCAATGATATAACAAATTAAGACACATGTGAAGAACAAAGCAAATATTACCCGAAGTGAAAACATAACATAGGATCGTTAAAAAGTGGGTAATATATGTTAATAATAAAACCCTATATGGTATTATGTATAATCATATTCTTAACTAATATATTAATAAAAAAATTATATTTATTATACAGGATGCTTGTATGAGTTTGGAGATATTCGAGACACAAGGTAAGGGGATTTTAATCTCACTATTAATTTTTGTGAGGTACAAGCTATGTAATCCACTCTTACCGTTTTTGTGGTGTATATATTGACCATGATTTTAATCTATATTTATTTTAATTAAATTTATGGGTATTAACATATCAATTATATGATCGTTATTTCATGGGATATTACTTTCAAAAGTTACCAGATCGGTAAAACAGTTTGGTCTTAATTTTCTTTCTTTGAAACACTTATTTTGTTATAGAAATAAAATCTTATTAAATGTGTATATACCTCCATTTTACATGTTATATAATTAATATCCATATTTTAATTATATAATAAGATTCATTTATCTTCCTTTTATTACTTGGAGAGTATGATCCCATGTAACCATGTTATAAGAGTTTATTGAGACAATCTTATCGTTTTTCAAGATTATTTACGTTTATGCTTCCATCAATGAAATATCTCAAGAATACTAATGAGTTTCATTATCCTATATATATTGGAGATATCCTCATTTTTATTACCATTTTATTTACTAGTGTTTACATATTAAAATGGTTTCAATAAATTCCGATTTCCTCGCTTTTCAATCAAAAATCCATTGTATTCAAAAACTTTGTTCTCAAAAATGCTTTCAAAAATGTTTTAAAGAGATCCTTGAAGATCATTTTCAGGGAAAATTATTTAAAAAATGGTTCATTTTTTTCAATGTTTCCTTTATTTTTTTTCAAATATATTTTTAAATAAAATGGTTTTCAAAAAATTTTATGTTATAAAAATCATTTTTCAAAGAATTATTGATATTTTCATCAAGAATTGTATTTAAAAGACCATTAAAATTTTTTTCCAATCTATGATGACATCCATTGGTGTTTATCATTCATTTTTAGAATAATATTCAATTTTTCCATTCATATTATTTCTTTGAATGTGTTTTCTTTTGATGGAATTATGTTTATGAATCTTGTTTATCTTTCATGGGTAGTATGTTTCTGAATCCCTATTCTATTCATGGGTTATAATTATGAGGAAATTATTATGAAAAATATCTCTTTCTACATGTTATGATATGTTTACATTTTTATGATACCCATTTCATTTCATAGGTTATGATATGTTCATTTATGATCTTGTGTCACGTGTATTTAGGATTTCATTATGTGATGGGTGGGACTGATATCTCCATCCAATGCATTGGGTAAAGATTTATATCCCATGAGATAATACAGGTCTAGAACAAGGGTTAATAGGTTTATTACGAGAGGGATGGAATGAGGTTCCTCAGTTCATTAATATAGGGCCAAATGAGGGGTTTCTCCATTCAGTAATACAGGCCTCGAAGGGGGGTTAACCAATTTAGTAAAGTTCTTTTTCCACAATGATGGTCTTGGTAGTGATTCATTGGAAAATATGAAAATCATTATATGCTTATGTGTTTCAAAAATTCCATGTCTTTCTCCTATTTTATTATTTTACAGCTAGTGTCCTTTACTTCCTTTTTATTTATTTCTTATTAATTTATAAGATTTATTCCATGATTCTTGCATATGATCTTTGATATACAGGTTATGATATTATATATTCATTCTCATACCCATTCATTTTAATGCATACATGTCTCCCTTATTTACCCCAATTGAGAATTTGATCTCACCCCTTTTTATGTTTTCTTCGCCAGGTTGTGAATATATTTATTACGTTTGATATGTATAAGAAGGGTTCTTGCTAAGAAGAACCTAGTGGGAGATGTTGTAGCTCACATATGTACTACATTTATGTATCCTAGTTTCCAAAGTCACTATACCAACTATGGTCTTTGGGTTTCTCTTTTTATAATGTTTATGTGTTACAAAAATATTATGTAATGTTTATGTTTTGAAAAGGGAGGGCCCATATAGTTGGTATCAGAGAAACGTTATAGTTAACATTTGGAAACTAGGATGAGAAAAACATACTAGGAACCCTAAAGAACATGTCTATGGATATCTCTATGGACCAAGTAAAGTTTAACAAAATTCCGAGGAATTTTGGTGAAGTATAGTGTTATTGGTTTTCTATAAATACATCCCGGTCTAGATACAACATGTGGATATGGCTCTGGAACATATGTACCTAGGGGTAACAATTCCAACAATATGTTCCGATCATGACTTGGGGTAATATGGTACATGACAATGGGACTTTCTCCACAATTATTTTGAGACTCCCATGGGATATTATTTGGAAATGTACAAAATTGTTATAAAAAATTATGAAAGGTTTAAACCTCAGTTGACTTTGAATAACCTAGGATAAACCTATGGTGTCCGAGATTATGGAAGGTGTCATATGTTAGAAATCAAATAAGTTATTTTTCATGATTATGAGGTTAATCATATTTGATACTCAATCAACTGACCCTTTCATATCTTAATAATTTTTTAAGGGTGTTAAGATTTCACCAAATACATTCGAAGTGGAATTAGCGGTGAAAACCCCTAATGGTAAATTTTTGCATCTCATGTTTATTTTTCCTCTCTGGTTGATGTTTGTGGTAATGGGCTTCCTTCAAATATTTCCATTCTTCCTTTGGTGGAATTTTATGTCATATTAGGCATGGATAGGATTTCACAACAAAATTTCCATATCAATTGTCAAGGAAAGTAAATTACATCTGATATTTCAAACCCTCCTATGAACATCCATCAATGTGATGATATGTCTGCACTTCATATGGAGATTACATCTACTGTATGAGTGTAAATTTCTATTCAAAATGGATGTTTATATCTAATGGTTGGGGAGAAGATCAAAATCGATGATATGGCTACTGTTTGGGATTTTCTGGATGTCCATAGGAAAGAGTTTACTAGTCTTCCAACAAAACGTGATGTTGAGTTCTCAATTGATCTTATAGCTAGTTCCACAACAATTTTAAGGAATCCTTATATAATAGCCACAATTTAGTTATATGAATTGATGAAGAAACTCCATGAAATCCTAGATAATGGATTTATTTGGACAGGAGTGTCACATAAGGGTGATTCCGTTCTTTTTGTGAAATAGATATTTGGATCAATGTGACTCTTAATTGATTATCATGATTTGAACAAGATCACAATCAAGAACATGTATCCTCTTCCCTATAATGATGAATTTTTTTATCAAATAATCAGAGCACAATATTTTTTTCGAGATTGCACATGGTTCAGGATATCCTTAATTGAGGGTCAAGAAGGATGATATATCTAGGATGTCATTCCGTACATGTTATTTTCACATTGAAAATATAGTTATTCTTTTTTTCTCACTTATTACCATACTATATTCATGGATTTAATGAATAAAGTCTATAGAGATTACCTTTATATATCTATGGTAGTCTTTATAGATGATATTATTATCTATTAGAAGAGAAAGGAAGAGAATTAAGACCACATGATAGTGGTACTCAAGACCTTAAGGAAAGATAAGTTATATTAAAAACTAAAAAAGTGTTATTTTTAGTGGCAAAAGGTGTCATTATTGGGTCACATAATTTCAATAGATGGTATGGAGGTAGATCCATCAAAGACGGAGGCTATTAATATATGTCCCAAACCAACCACAATGACTGAGATCCGTAGTTATCTTGGTTTGTATGGATATTATTGACGGTTTGTGGATAATTTCTCACAAATATATAATCCTCTGACCAAGTAAAATCACAAGGGTGTGAAGTTCCTCTAGATAGAAGAATATGAGTAATATTTCAAGGAACTAAAGAGAAGGTTGGTCAGTGGACCTGTAATTACATCACCCAATAGTGGAAAATGTTTTTCTATTTATAGAGATGCATCTAAGAAGGTATTGGGATGTGTTCTTATGAATATTAACATGGGTATAGCATATGCCTCACGGTAGTTGAAGATTCATGAGAAAAATTTCCCATCTCATGATTTTTAGTTAGTGGAGGTATTCTTTTCATCAATGATATGGAGTAATTATCTTTATGTTGAAAAGTTTAATATATATAATTACCATAAAATTATGAAATATATATTGACACAGAAGGAGTTGAACATGATCCATAGAAGTCCGTTAGAGTTGATAAAAGATTATGACTACTCAATACATTACCACCTTGGGAATGTGAACAAGATGTCTGATGCTATGAGTCTAAAGGATCATACTATGTTATACAAGATGATAATCACAAAAGATCTAATATTTCTGATTTTTAAAAGGATGGATCTATAAATCCTAAAGTAAGGGGAAAAATATTATGAATCTGCAACCCTCTATCCATGTGATGATTATGGATGCGAAGACAGATGATGAAGAGATGTAAAGGTATATTTTCAATGTTTCTTAGTTTAATCATGATCGGGATGGAATGATAGGGTTCAGTAACCATGTATTTGTTCTTTAAATATAATATTTGAAGAAGGAACTATTTGAAGAAGCTCGTAGTTCTTCAATCTATATTCACCCTAGAAGTATGAATATGTATAGGGACATGAAATAATAGTTATGGTGGGATATAATGAAGAGAGATATTTTGGAGATTGTATCTCAGTGTTTGGTATTCTAGTATGTTCAGGCTGAAAGACAACGGTTTATGAGATACTGCATCCATTATCCATACAAGAATATAAATCAGAGAACATCTTTATGTGTTTTGTCGTTAGACTACCCAAAACCTCTAAAAGGTTTAATACAATATGGTTGTTAGTTAATCACCATAAAATGTAATGCCCTGGCCCCAGTTACCTAGAGACAGTGCATTATTACATTGCATTGTCATAATTATAAGGAATCAAGTCCTGAAGATCTGATATGTTTAGTAGTCTTCAAAAAATAGATTACATACATGAAAGTTACATTACACATTATATTTTAAGACAAAACGTACATAATACTTGGATAACTTCATTACTACCATAGCTTAAACCTTCATATCAATCATAATACCCATCTTAGAATCCTATGAAATAAAAACATAAGAAATAGTTGAGCTCAGAAACTCAGTAAGGGTAAATAATTTAGTGGAACCTATAATCATTTAAGGAAAAATGTGTAATAAAAACAACAGCATTTTAAACATAAACCTGAAGATAATATTGCAAAAATAATTCAAACATTACCATGTAAACATTCACATGTATATTCTACTAGTTTAATAATCACATGTTATAACTAATTTCATAATGAGGGAATGCATAATGCTAGACATGAAAACCACATATTTAAGGCCTTGTTCTAAGACTACAAACAAATATTTTGTCAAGGCATTATTCCAATAAAATAATTTTTCTCATGAGACCTATAGATGCATCGAGGTGCTATATCGGTCCCCGCCCGTCACATATTAAGTCCCATTCATTCCTCGTATGAAAAGGGTGAATCATAAGATAATCATTCGTATTAAAAATAGCATAAAAAATGTCAATATGTTAATAATAAAACATTAATGGTATAAAAATAGAACATCCACATTCAAACATATCATAACTCATTCAATATAATATGTAATGTTATAATATATTAAATCAACCTTGATCAAGAATAATATCTAGTAAAGGATGTTGACATAGTTGAAGATGATCAGTAAAACTCTTTGAGAGAAATATCCATTTTTTATGAAATCATTTAAAATCCACACAATTTATAAATGAATTAATTTAAAAAAGATTTTTGAATCAATGTATCCCATAACTCTTTGAAATTTTTTAAGGGAATTAACATTTTAAAACATTCATGTCTATATAAATATATCCTTAAACCATTTTGAAAACATGGACATTAATGAGAATGATTTAAAAGAATAAATATTTAAAACATTTAAAATGAAGTTTTAGTTAAAATTACCCATAAAAAAATTCTTTACAAAACTCTTTTATGAAAAATCGACATTGATAATAAATATGTCATAGAACATACTCACAAATAGAAAATCTCGGATAATAATGAGATAAAGGAAATAACACTTTTCTTGTACATTCCTTTTGTAAAGGGTATGTTTAACCTCCCATATAATGACCATAGTGTGTTATTAAATTATTCCAGAACCATATTCATATTTTTGATATCATATGTGACTCATTTATCACTTTATACTACTTATTTAATAATAATTACCATGAAAAAATTACTTTTTGGGCAATACTCGAATTCTTTATCATACATGTTTTAACTTGTTAATATTGATCGTATCACTTATATCCTGATTTAATTTTTTCCAGAGTATAAAAAATTATTTATGTATCATATATATTAATAATATATATATTTATAAAATAAAGATATTTTAAATGGAAAAAATGGTTTTTGGAGATGGTAGGTCGTACGTTCGCATAAACGTTGTTTTTGTTTTCATATCGTATTGAACAGAAGTAAGTGAATGAGATATGTGTAAATACACACACACACATATATATATATATATATATCTAGTAACATTATAAGGTCATTTATTACAAACATACTAATAATATATATTTTTATAATCAACTTTGAATGGTGAATGTTGAAATGAATCTTATCGCATTGTGGAGATGGTAATCTGTACGTACACACGAGTAACGATTTCATTCTATTGATGGAAAAATAATATGAAATTGGATGGTATATTATATATATAATCATTAACATGTTATATTTATTATTTACATCAATTATACTAATTATTATACCCATCAAAATAATGAAGTGTTGAATAAAAAACTACACCATGACGTGGAGACGGTAAGTCGTACGCACACATATATTTTGAATTTTTCATTCATATGAAGGATAGAATGATAAAAATATTTGTACCATATTTATAATAACATATATGTGTTTATATGTTACAGAAGGTATTATTTTAGTATGGAGAAAAAAAATAAATAGGATGTGGAAGAAGAAAAGATCTTTGAAAGAGGCGATGAAATAATTACCTATCTTTGGGTTCTTCCATTTGATTTGCAAAAATGTAACTTAAGATGGATTTATGATAAATTTAAGGCTCTATGATTAATTCAGGTTTGTTGGTAGGATATTTTAGCAGGTTTTTTTCTATCCAAAAAGCTTTGGAGGTGTGAATTTAAGAGAAGGGGAAGTACCCTCTTATAAGAAAGATGATGGGAACTTTAGGAAAAGCTTGAAATTTTTATTTATTCTAAATTCATATTCGGTTTATAATAGAAAAAATAGATTTATTTAGAGGATATGGTGGGTATGGTTCTAAATACTATCAACCAATAGGTTTTAGACAAGTTTAGTTCACCATATTAACCATAACATTTAGATTTAACCCTCAGTTAAATAGTTTAATTCTTACCATGTCTTCTTGTATTCTTAGACTATATGGTTAATAAACTTACTATAAAATTCCAAGAGAACCACAAGTTGTCCATTAATGAAATATATATCATTATATAGGTCCTTTGGATAAATATTATAGATTTTTGGAATATTATATCATTTAATAAAATATTATTAGTTTTAAAAACTCATTTATGTCAATTTTGACACTATTTAGTAATTTATTTTTGTAAAAGTCATAAAAATTTATTACTTAGAAAAAAATACATTTAATCAAAATAACATGTCATTTTCACCTAAAAAATTCTTGTATGGCATAAAATGATTACATTAACATTTATCTTGATATTAATAATAAAAATTATTTTAATCATTCATTAATAAGGTAATTATTTCATCATCATTCTGTCAGAAATATATTTTATTATTCGATGACTAAAAATTATAAAAAAATAACATCATGTATGAAATCTATTTAGATTAATAATGAGTATTTATTGTCAGTTTTATCTTTTTTATAACTCTATATAAAAAATGTGTTAGTTATTAATGTTTCAATTAAACACTTGTAAATATTCATTAAATAAAATATAATAAATATGTTAATCAAACCTAAATGGACCAAAAATAATTTTATTTTTGTCTTTAGGTTGATTTTTATCGAAATAAACTTATCTTATAGAATTAGGACACGTTTTGGGGTAATTTTATTATTATTTTTACAATTAATTACCTTATTTACTTGTTATCCCAAGTAAATAATATTCAAAAGGAACTATTCAACAAAAAATATTTTCATCCTATTGAACCACATTTAACATGCTAATGACAACCGTTACTTTCAGATTTTTGAAATTCAATTCAAAAAAGAGGTAAAATTATGTTTTATGCAAATTTTCAAATATACCTAGAATGTGGGTAAATGTGCCAAGAAGGTGGGTAAAAAATGTTAAAAAAGGTTCATTGAATTTTTATATCAAATTCTATTTTAAAATTACTCAAATGACTTACATTAGGATAATATATGTAATATGTATTTATTTTGACTTCAAGATAAATTTTAATTAAAAATAATTATTCAAATGAAATGTTGACTTTTATTTCCTATGTAGTATTTTTCACTTTTTATCAAAAAATTGAATGTTTTTAGAAAAAAAAACCAAAAATTTACCATTAGTAAATTTTGATATTCTAAATTCAAAAATGAAGTCTATTTTACCAAATTAAATTTTTAGTAGTTTCTAAAATTAATTTTATTATTATTATAAGCTTCTATATTCATTTTAAGAAAACACGTATTTTTACCTTCCATTTGGTGTTAATAAGATAATATCAGTTGAGGAAGTGTAGACTGACACCCCCTTAAGGTGATGTGATTCGTTCATGCACCAAATAAAATGATTTAAGGATGTGTTTAATGAACTTATATAATATATATGATATATTAATGATAATTTAATAATTTTATATATATATGGACACACATATATATATACACATAATTCATTTACATACTTTCTTTCAATACGACAATAAAAACGGAAAACATCGTTCATGCGTACGTAGGACTTACTATCTCCAGGAACGATGTATTTTATTTCATACTTAATTATGCTATAAAATATTATAATTTACATATAATAGATATATAAATGATATTTATATCATTATATACATTCAGGAATCATGATATTTTTATAAGGACCAATGATTTAATAAATTAAGACGCATGCGAAGAACAAAGAAAATATTACCCGAAGTGAAAACTTAAAATAGGATCGTTAATAAGATTGTAATATAAGGTCATAATAAAACCATATATGGTATTATGTATGATAATATTCTTATATTAAATATTTATAATAAACATATATTTATTAAATAGGGATCTTGTATGAGTACGGAGGGAGTCAAGACACAAGCTAAGAGGATTTTCATCTAACTATTAATTTCTGTGAGATACAAGCTGTGTTACCCACTCTTTATTTTTGTGTGGTGTATGTACTTACCATAATTTAATTTTATGTATATTTTAATTAAATTCAGGGTTATTCACATTTCTATTCTATTATCCTTCTTTCAAGGTGGTAAACTTTCAAAAGATATAAAATCAGTAAAATTTTTTTTTTCAATTTTCCGTTTTTGAGAGTCCTATTTTGTTATGCACCTACACACATCCATTTTATATGTTATATAGTGAATATAATTTTTTTTATGATATCTTATGCTTCATTAAATTTCCTTTTTTTACATGTATCGTATGATCCCATGTAACCAAGTTATAAGAGTTCATTGACACATTCTTAATTTTTTCAAGATTATTTATGTTTATGATTCCATTGATGAAATATATCAATAATAATAATGATTTTCCTTCTCTAAATATTATTAAATATATCCTAATTTTTCTACACCATATCCCACTATTTTACAGTTAAAATAATGTTTTAAATAAAGTTTTACTTTCTCTCTCTTCGGTTAGAAATCCATTGTATTCAAAAACCATGTTTTAAAAAATGTTTTCAAAATTATTTTAAAATGATCCTTGAAGATCATTTTCAAGGAAAAAATTAATTAAAAAATGTTTTATTATTTTCATATCTTAAATTATATTTATTAAAATATATTTTCAATGAAAAAAGTTTTCAAATGGTTTTATGTTATAAAAATCATTTTCCAAAGAAGAAAGGATATTTTACTCAAGAAATGTTTTTAAAAGAACTTGAATTTTTTTTCTCATATCCAATACCATATATTGGTGTTTATCCAAACATTATGGGGAAATTATTGAATATTTATATTCATATTATTTTTTTTGAATGGATTATTTTTTTCTCACATGATGTTTATGTAGACCATTTTTCTTTCAAGGGAAATTGTCTTTTCAAACACACTTCTTTTCACGGGTTATGATTATACTGAAATGATTATGAAACCTATATCTTTCTACAGTTTATGATATGATTACATGTTTATGATACTAATTTCTTTTCATGGATTATTATATGATCATATATGATATTTTTTCACATGTTTGTATGATTTCATTATGTGATATGTGGGACCTATATCTCCCTCAAATGCATTGGTTAAAGATTTTTATCTCATGAGATAATAAAAGGCTAGAAAGAGGGATAATAAGTTGAGTAATACATGGATGGGATAAGGGATACTATGTTTAGTAATATAGGGTTAGAATTAGGTTCACTCAGTTCCACAATATAGGGCATGAACATGGGTTACCCGATACATTAAAGGACTTTTTCCACTAAGATGGTCTTGGTAGTGATGCCTTAGCTAATATAGAAATTAGTATATTCTTATGTGTTTACAAAAATCAATGTATTTCTCTAATGTTATTATTTCATGGAATATATCCTTTACTTACCTTTTATTCATGTCTTATGAACTGCAATGATTTATTCCATCATTCATATATATGATCTTTGATATTAATGGTATGATCTTCTCTCTTCATTCTCATACCCTTATGATCACGTTAATGGTTACATATCACCCTTGTTTACCCTTTCTGAGCATTTTATATCACCATTTAAATTTTTCCATCCATAGGTTGGGAAGATATGTACGATGTTTTATATTTCTAAGAAGGGTTCTAGTTAAGATGAAGCTAGTGGGAGATGTTGTAGCTCACGGATGTACTCATTTTATGTATCCATGTTTTCAAAGGCACTATACCAACTACGGACTTTGGGAGTCTATTTTTATAATGTTTATGTATTCAAAAAATGTTATTTAATGTTTATGTTTTGAAAATCAATGGTTTCTAAAGTCACGTTTATAATATAATTTCAATCAATTTGTTAACATAGAGAAAAGGAAAAAATTCAAGAAATGAAGCCCTAACTCAAGTGTGATTTTACATATATTTCAATCTGATATCGACACTGTATGATCTCTTATTTAATTCCACTGTATATCTATTCTCTATGGTATGATTTTTTTATCATTGTCTCAATGGCCCGACCTCTCAATCAAATCATCAATCATCTCCCTTGGGGTTGAAGTCATTAGCAAGGGATAATCCTAGATAAACCAATAAAAGGGTTTATAGAAAGAATTCATATGGTTTCATTTTCATTGAAATGTATAATAGAATAACTAAAATATTAAATTAATTATCCCATTATAACAAACACTTTAAAAGCCTGATGTGGTCAAATATAACAACAATCATAGTTTAAAAATTCCATTTTTCAGTGAATGATTTTTTTCCCATATGTGTAAACATTCAAGAGATATAATCATTTCCTTGGAAATATGTGTGTGCATACTAAAAATAATACAATATTTTTATTACATTTTTATTATTCCTCTATAGGGGATACATTTATGCACATCCCCATATTTCATCATAATATAGAAATTATAAATATTCCAAAGAGTAAAACATAGAAACCAAGGTTATCGTACTGCCATCAAGCTCATAGGACATTTTTTTTATTTTATTAAAAAATATAAAATATCCTATAAAACCCAACTTACTAATTTTTTTACTAAAACCCTATAAAGGTGTATAAACAACACCCCACGATCAGAAAATTCATTAATAATTTTTTAAAGGTTATATACAATGATAACTTTACATTTTTACCCATGAGGAGGTCCTAAGGATACAAAAACTCAAAATTAGGATAAGTCTCATTACATAATTTTTTCAGATTACACATACCCCACCTATTCCATAATCATGTCTCACACAAGCCACAACACATAATCAATATCGCCACTCCAATCTCAAATATCATAAATATAGTCACATACAAAACCCCACCATAGTAATTTCATATATATATATATATATATATATAATTATCATGTATCACAATCCAAATGTAACAACCTTATGTTTATCAATGGCAATTCCTTTCTTATAAATATTTCATAATCACATAAAATCACAACATAATGAACTACTATGTGTTATGTAACCTCTAAACATAATTGTTTCACTTTTGTGATTTGAATTTCGAAAACCAGACATACATGGTTGTGATTAGTATGTTATTTGGATTCCAATATGACCATCTTAATTTTTGGTGAATAGTGAAATATGATTATGAATAGTAATGTTACACTTATGAATAGTTCCCTTACCATTGATTGTATATAAATATGATTTATGTGAAAGTATGATGTACCTATATTTTAGAAAAAGTAAATTAATGTTTTGAAATTTTTTTTAAAAAATAAATTATGATTTTAATTAAATATAAAATTTTTCATATTTAGAAAATTATTTTTGAAAAATTTATTTCATATTTGGATTTTACATGTCTATAAATTCTTAGGGTGATTTTTTTATATTTTTCTGAAATTCTTGTTTTTTTTGGATGAATAGTACAATATGGTAATTTACCATATATACACATTATAAGCTAAATAGACTTTTCCTACAATCATGTCAAATGTCACCGCCCTTGGTTCAAATTCGCATGACCCGTTTACAATATTTTGGTTATTTAATCATCCCTATTGATGGTCTAGATTGAAATTAACAATATTATGAATAAAAAACTATGAAAACCCTCCTCTCCTCCACTATAACACCCCCACACCCTCTTCTCTTCACTACTCTCAATCCATGTGAAGTCCCTATATTCTACCCAAATCTCTCCCCAATATCCTTCCCCATGTTCAACAACCTTCGGTCTCCTAAAATGTCAAAAACCTCTCCCCTTAAGAAGCTCTCAAGGAAGGTTGATTCAAGAGGTAAAATTCCTCTTTTTTTCAATCATTGTTAAGTTCTTTTGTTCTTTTTTATTTTCAAAAATATACTCATCCAAATTTTATGAAAATTCTAGTACCATAAATTTACTGTAATTTTTTTATTCTAATGGAATATTTCATTAGAATCTCTCATTTTCCCACCTTTTAATTGAATGAAATGAAAACATTGTTTGAGATCTGTTAATTTAGCACAATCAAGGAAAATTGTTTATCAATTTCTAGTTTCATCGTTAATTCTGGTCATGAAACAATCTTTATTATGGTTTAACCAGGATATTATATATTTAATATATCCTAGTTAGCGTTTTTAATCCATTTGTGCAAAAGGTATTGAGTTATAATGAAAATCATGTTTGTTGTAATCAAAACCCACTGATTAACCAAAAGAGCTATCACCAAGGATTTATATAATAATTCAACTTCACTCCCAATAAGAAAATGTTTTTTTAACCATGTATTCTCTTTAATGTTCACTAATAACATAAAACATAAATTTGGGAGAACCACTTTCACCATACATGTTTATATGAGCATGAACCGATCATTAAAACCAAGGAAGCAAATGGACCTGAACAGTGAAATTTAATCTTATAACCAATCTAAATGGTTATTAAGTAACATAAAAATATTATAATAAATATTCTAAATATATAATGGGGTTATGGACTTATTAATTTAAAACCCATATTTATTTATTTAGGTCATTAATTGCAAGTGTAGAACACCAACATACTTAAGGTAAGGGATCCTCTCCATTACACTTTTATCCAAGAATGTCCTCTATGTTATTCCATTTAATGGGTAATCCCTAATGATGGAGTCTTATTTAGAACATCACCATACTTTATTTATGATTTATAAAAGAGGTTAAATCCCTTTATCTCTCATTAATCCCTCTTAAGTACACCAGATATCATGCCAGAAATCTGTGAGGAATTCTACCCAAACAACTATTCTTCCTTCAGGTTGGTCTATATTTTTTTTACCCAAATGAAATTTTCTTTTCTTTTTATTTAAAACATGTTCAAGATATTTATATGTTCAAAAATAATGTTTCATGATACATACCTCATTCTATTTAGGGGATATACATTCTTTTAAGTTATTCCCTCCTCGATACATCCCAGTAAGCAAACTCGTTTTAAGGGAACATCCCAAATTATTACCCAATTTCAAGTTCAATATATCCTATGTATTAAGTCAAAATTGCCTTTATAATTTCAGTATTTTTATTGTTAATACCTTCTTGGTTCACTTATGGTTTTATAAAAAATATTTTTTCCTTTTCTATTTTAAATTCACTTTAGTGTTTTCCTTAAAACCACACAAAAACATTTTAAGGCTAATAATTTACTAAATACTCTTATTACATGATGTCACTTATGTTTTACATAACTTTCCATTTTATATTCCTATTTTACCTTATTAATATCCATGTATGTTTTAATTCCTTTCTCTCTTGGACACTATGATACCCTTATTTGTTATGCTTTTTGACATAATTGTGATACCCATTTCATTCCATGGGTACCCTTATGTTAATGTATTGTAGATTATGTATGATTATTCATGTGGAAATAAAATTCATGAAAAAGATAAGATGGGTGCACCAATATAGAGCTCCAATTCATTTGGTAATGTTATGTCTCAGGAGAGGTTATGTCCAACAGTCTTGGTGGTTAGCCTTGGCTTGTGCTAGCTTGGGAAATTATCTTGGCGAATAGCCATGAATCATACTAAAGTAATGTGTTATTTTATTGCCACATGTATATTATTACATATTCATATGATCCCTTTTTTATATGATTCTATTTTTATATGATTCCTTGTTTATATGTTATGATTCCATATGTTCCATGATTTTGATATCATTATGTCATGCCTCCTATCTCATGTGCTTAATCTTTATTCTTATGTTCATTTCCTTTCTGGGGTTTTTAGCACATCCCTTTTATCATGTGTTTCCCAGTGTAACCTATGAATTTGTAAGGGATAAAAGGAATTTAGGATCTCATTATGGATATTAAATTATGATGCTTGTTTTTTTGGTCCTACGGTTTCATTTTATGTACCTAGTCTTCCAAGAAACTATACATAACGATCATTGGCTTGTACGATGATTTATATTTATGCTTAAGAACATGTAATGATATATGTAAAAGGATAGGGTCACTATAGTTTGTATCAAAGGATGTTCTAGTTATTTTTTGATATTTGGAGTAGAGTACTTTAGTAAGAACCTTATGAATGAGATGAAGTATAAGAAAACATAATTAAATTTTAGTAAGTATAGAGTAAGTGTATTATCATGAAAATAAATCCATGTCCAGATAAAAACAAGCAGAGGAAACTCTTTCATAAATGTACCTTGGAGTGAAAACACCGACAAGTCGTTTTTGGCCTGACTCAGGGTATCCTAGTACACAACAATGAGCCTTTTTGCACTATTTTTTGACACTCCTGGGGGATATGCTTTGGTTGATTCATGAGCTCAGTACAAACCATTATTAACTGGAAAAAATCCCATAGGAATATATGTTATGAAACCGATTAAGGATAACCTAGATTTAAACCTACTGAGTCACAAGTTAGGATATACATCACCTTTATAAGTTTGTCCTTTTATGTTCAATGTTTCCTTTTTTTGGACAATATCTAAATTCAAGCCTTCTAACTATACGTTCGTTTCTTACATAATGGAGGGAAATAGAACAAAACATTCCAAAAAACAATGTGATATGCAATGTGAATATACCCCTAATGATATGCCCAATATTACAGGAATAGGGGCACAAAACATCATGACATTAATTGCTCTTCTTGCTCATGTTATGAATAATAACATTAATCCTGTGGAACACCCTACTCATCCAAGGAAAGAACAAGTTTCTTTAGAATCTGTCATGCGAGAAATGCCTCCCATGTTTAACAGATCATCTTATCCCCTCCTCACAGAACTATGGATTAACTCCATAAAAAAGATATTCTCCATCCTCTAGTGCTCGGATGAAAAGAAATTTGTTCTATCGGTCTATCATTTTGATGGGGAAGCATATCAATGGGGTAATCTGATCAAAAATAAAAATTTCCAAGAGTAAATTGATTCCATGGATTGGGAGGAATTAAATATTATGTTTTTCCGAAAATATTTTCCTCGAAATCTCCATCTTACGATGGAAAGAGAGTTCCTCAGACTCATGTAGAAGGAATATGAGTCTATCACGGAGTACGATGAAAACATTACAAGTATTCCAAGGTACGCCTATGGATTTTTCATGAACCTTGAATGCATGGTGGACCGCTTCATTAGAGAGATAATGTCGAGTCTATGGAAGTTTTGGGTGATTCAAGACTTTGATAATTATCAAGAGATTGTATGTTGTGCCCACAAGATTGAAATGGAGATTAGAGACTCTTAGTGGTCTCATGGTGCTGGTGAAAAGAAGCATAAAATGGAGAACAACTTGAGTGATTAAAAAAATTCCCATGGTTTAAAGAAGAATGAATATCCCAATTGTAAAATTTGTGGTAATAAGCATTCTAGGAACTACCTAAAGGGAATAGGGAATGGATTTAAATGTGTAAATTTTTTACATCTATTAAAGAAATGTTGATGGGATATGAAAAATCTTGATAATGTGGAAGATAAAAGGATTGTTTCGATCAAAACTCAGCCTATAGTGTTGTGTTACAACTACAAGGAGAATAGTAATTATGAAAGATTTCCCTAAGCCTATGGTTGGTGGTTGAAATCAACAAAAAACCTCTAAGGAAACACAGAACGTCTTATGTTATCACTACTACAGAGGTGGATCCGGACAACTATGTGGTGATAGGTACAGTAGTATTTCATTCATGAATAGAAAATGTACTATTTGATTCTAGGTCTACACATTCTTTCATATATTGTATTCTTAGTAGAACTTTTCAAACACCACATCATAATTTGGAGGAAAATTGTTCTTTGAAAACAATGAATGGGGAAATTTTTGTATCCATGGATTATAACTCATCCCAGGTTAATTTTTTTGGAATAATCCTCCCAGAAAATCACTTTATACTTAATTTATTATAGTTTGATGATATCTTGGGCATGTATTAGATATCATCATACAAATCCATCATCAACTTTTAGGAAAGAGATATCACTCTTCACATCTAAAAGCATCCTCTGATTCAATACAATTTTAAGGAGGAAGATTAATCTCCTTTAAAATAATTGTCTCATGTGTGGATATTGATTCCTTATGAGAAATCATATCTAGCTCAAAGGATTGAGAAAAAGGATAAAATACTACTTAAAGAAATGCTCATCGTGAAGGAATACACTCATGTATTTCCTAGAGAGTTGTCTGGTCTTCTTCCAGACTGAGAGGCTGAGAGATCAATTCAACTTATTTTGGGATATCTGCCTATATCAAAGATCTTGAAAACTCTCTATGAGCTCGTAAGGGGTGTATCGTTTTCGGTTTTATCTCCAGAACCGTCTTCTTCTTTGCATCGTTGGGACGACTGCTCTTCCTCGGTCTTCCCAGCATCTCGTGGTGCGACGACTTCTTACGCGTGGAGGGCGGCCTCTCTCTGGATCGGGGTTCGTTCTTCTGTGGAATGTTTGGTCAGGTCTTCGGTGGGCTCGGGGTCGGTTTCTGTTCTTCCATGGTGGGGAGTCAAGATCTGGTGTGACATCGGGGCGGTGGTCCTTCTCTACGGCGAGGTCTCTGGTTCGGGTGTGTCATGTTTCAAATATGGTGTGGTGTGGGGGTGTCTCTGGTGGTAAAGGGGTTTCGATCCGGTGTGCTAGGGCGAGATATGGTTTCCGCGATGCTGGCGGCCTACTCTAGTGTGGCTCTGGGGTTGCGATCTGGGCTGAGTGGGGTTGATTCTAGTGCGAGGTTTGGGCGACGACCTCCCCTCTTTCCACAGCATGGGTTGAGTTCTCTTTATTTCCTTCTTCTACGGCGTGGGGTAGAGTCCAGCTTCCTTATCTTCTTCCATGAAGAGGAGTTGTATCTTGTATTCTTCAATGTCGAGGCTCTATTCCTTCTTCGTGGTGAAGGGGTGGAGTTACTTCTGTTGTATTGTGTTCTGGCATGGGTTCTATGGTGGGATTACTGATGTATCTACAAGCAGGTTTGAGGGCGGCGTCTGGTCCTGTGGTGCGGATGGTGAAGATCAAGTTTCTTTGAAGTTTTTCTATGAAGGTTATGTGTTAATGACTGAGTTGGTTTATTTCGAGATTTGGTGTTTTTGCTGTTTTGGTTATCTAGTTGAGGTGTGGGCTGTTGGAATTGAGGTGCTTCTGGACTCGACCACATCTAATTCCAATGATGTTTTAGAGCTAGCATTCTTCCTTTGCAGAGTTGTGTGGATTTGGATGCAGAGAGTGTATGGCGTTAGCTGTCATATCAGGCTCGTGCTTCAAATAGGACACTTGTTTGCCATTCATCCTTGCATTAGTGGAGAGCATTTTCATGTTCACACACTAGGGAGGAGTGCTCCGTGTTGTCAGTCTGTTTTGTCTCTCTTGACCTTTAGGTCATGAAATGTCTTATGTCTTGAAGTCTGTTTGGGGTTCCCCCTTCATTCCTTAAAATGGGGTTCTTTCTATTATTAAATAAAAAAATCGAATGCCTTCGGGCAGGTGGAGATACCAATATCAAAGACAACTTACAAAATGTCCACTGTAGAGTTGGAATAGATTAAGAAGTAGTTACAAGGGAATCTGTAGAAGGGTATTATATGCTCTACTGCTTCAACTTGGGGTGTGATAGTCCTCTTCATCAAGAATAAGGACAGATCAATTTTCCTCTACATTTATTATCTTTAGCACAATAAAATCAAGATAAAAAACAAGTATCCCTTTCCTCGGATATATGACTAGTTCGATCATCTTTGTGGGGTATGTTAATTCTCTAAGGTGGACCTTCAGTTAGGATATAACCAATTAAAGTCAGGGTAGGATGATATTCTCTAAACTACAATTTGAACGAGTTATAGACACTATGAGTTCATAGTGATGCCCTTCAGAATCAGTAATGTTCCAGAAGTTTTCAGGGATTTAATGAATAGAATATTTGGAGATTACCTTATCAAATTTTTTGTATTCTTTATTGGTGATATTATGATATACTCCAAAAGAAAATAGGACGATGAGGAGAATTTGAGTATTGTGTTAAAAACTTTTCCAATGGAGAAGATGTATGAAAAGTATAGTAAATGTGAGTTCTGGATTGAGGAAATATCATTCATGGGACATGGTATCACTAGAAAAGGGTTATATGTCACTGCCCTTGGATTGAATTCACATGACCGATTTTCTATTTTTGGTCAGGTAATCATCTCTATTTCTGGTCCTGAGGTAAATTAATAATCTATTGATTACAAAATTATGAATACCCTCCTCTCCTCCACTATAAACCCCCTTCCCCTCACTCCTTCTTATCTTCACTCCTATCTTGCCTTTTACCTTCCCCATACTCTTCCCAAATCTCTCCCCAATATCCCTCCCCATGTCCAACAACCTTTGGCCTCCTAAAAAGACCAAAACCACTCCCCTTAAGAAGCTCTCAAAGAAAGTTCATTCAAGAGGTAAAATTCCTCTTTTCTTATCTTTCATTTTTAAGTTACTTTTTTATCTTTTATTTACAATCCTCTACTAAACCAAATTGTACGAAAAATACAGTACCATACATGTAATATAATGTTGTTATACTAATGGTATATTTCATTATCATCTCTCCTTTCCCACGTTTTATTTGAAATAAATGAAAAAACCATTTGACATGTGTAAATTTAGCACAATGATGGACAAAGGATTATCAATTTCTATAAACATAATTAATTATGGTATTAAAACCTTTTGTGTTATGGTTGAACGAGATTATTAAATAATTACTATATACTTGTTATTACTCGGTAATACTTTTGTACAAATGGTATTAAGTTATAAAGAAAAGCATGTTCGTTTTAACCAAAACCCACTGATTAACCAAAAAAGTTGTCACCAAGGTTTTATATAAGAATTCAACTTCACACCAAATAAAAAAATGAATTTTTATATCCATTTATTCTCATGTATGTTAAATAATAACATAAAACTTCAATTCTGGACAACCACTTTCATCATACATGTTTATCTAAACTTGAACCGATCATTAAAACCAAGGAATCAAACAGACCTGAACAATGAAATTGACACTTATAACCATTCAAAATGGTAATAAATGAACATAAATGTATTCTATATATATAAAGGGTTATGGAATTATTAATTAATAAAAGTAATTTTTTATTCATGTCATTAATAACTAGTTGAAAACCCCAACAGACTTAAGATAAGGGATCCTATCCATTTTATATTTATTCATGAATGTCCACTATATTATGCCATTTTATGGGTAATCCCTAATGATGGGGTATAATTACACACCTACCTTTAGAATTCCTAATTATGTATAAAATATTATAAAACCCTTTATCTCTCATTAATCCCTCTTAATTATACTGATATCATATCGATAATCCGTAAGGAATTATTCATGAACCTCTATTATTCATTCGAGATTCTCTATCATTATTTTTCGCCAAATGAAGATGACTTTTATTTTTATGTACAACTTCTAAATGATTTTAATAGGTTGATAAATCTTATTTCAAGATCCGTACATCATTCTCTTTCTTTGATATTCGTGCTTTTATGTGATTCCCTCCTCGATACATCCCAGTAAGCAAACTTTTTTTAAGGGAACATCCCAAATTTTTACCAAATTTCTAGTGAACTCTATTCCCTATTTTAAGCCAAAATTGTCATTATAAAATTAGTCCTCTTATAAATAAAAACGTATTGGTTCTCTTCTGGATTTATATAAAATATTTTTCCCTTTTCTATTTTAAAATCCCTTTAGTGTTTTCCTTAAAACCATAATAAAATGTTTTAATGCGATGAATTTCCTAAATACTCTTCTTACATGTTGTCAATATTGGTTTACATCAATTACCAATATATATTCCCATTTTACCTTATTAATGTCCATTTATGCTTTAATTCCTTTCTCTCATGGAAACTTTTATGATACCCCCCATTTATTATGCATTATCAAATGATTGGGATAAACTTTTCTTTCCATGGGTACCCTTATGTTTATGTATTATTGATCTTGTATGATTATTTTTGTGGAAAGAATATTCATGAAAATTATAAGATGGGTGTTCCAAGATAGAAATCCAATGCATTGGGCAATGTTACATCTCATTATATGTTATGTGCAATGGTCTTGGTGGTTATCCTTGGCTTGTGCTACTATGGGAAACGATCTTGGAAGTTAGCATTCACTTGTACCAAATTCATGTGTTCTTTTTCTAGAAAATTTATATGATCCCATTTTTATATGATCTCATATTTATATGATTCCATATTTTGATGTTTTGAGTCCATATATTCGATGCTTTTTATATCACTATGACATTCTTCTTAACACATGAGCTTAAGATTTATTCTTATGTTCATTTCTTTATTGGGAGTTTTAGCTCATCTATTTGTTCATGTGTTCCCTAGGGTAACCTATGAAGATTTAGGGGCTGAATGGAAGTTAGGATTTCTTTATGGATATTAAATAAAGATGTTTTTTTTGGTCCTATGATTTCAGTTTATATACATGGTTTTCCAGGACACTAGACTTAATGATCGTCATCTTATACATTGTTGTATATTTATGCTTAATATAATGAAACGTTATATGTAAAAGGCTAGGGTCACTATAAGAAAATCATTATCCAACAAGGGCCATGATACTCACTGAGTATCCATATATAGAACTAACCTTTAAATTATCATGATCTCATACACCATCATAGAATGGAGTCATCCAATTATGATATGTATAGAGTTATACCATAGTCCCATGGTTTGGTTACGTATAATTTCCCAAAGAATCTATACCATAAATCACCATATAGATTATTTTTGACACTATAATTAACCAAACATATGTCTTAATTGACACCAATATCATGGAATCACATTCTTTTATTGACCTACAAAGGGTCACTATACATTCCTTTTTTAGAGGGATTGCATAACCATTATCCAATATCACCCTCTATTGAATCCACATGCCCTATAATCAGAGAAAATATTGTGGTTTACTTGAGTAGAATTCCACTAACAACTTATATAGTAAAACACCATATAAGTTATTTTTAACACATTAAACATCTGAAATAATAATATCAAGTGATATCAATCACACATAATCATATTAATTTCATGGTAATAGTACATTATAAAAATAATACATGTATAAAAACTCTCTCTACTAGTGGAAAAAATCCAAAACCATAGAAACAATATCATATAAAAACATCATGTTTGAATAAATATATCAAATATAATAGTGAAAGACCATAATAATAATCCCATATCCCTAGAAACCCAGAAATCCTACAGTAAATGTGTTCTTGACACACTAGTCCAAATTTAATCACAATCTTTAACATATTCGAGGTCTATTTCAACCATATCAAAAATAACGTTAAAAAAGAAAAATATGATATGATACCACATTGTTTTCCCCCCAATTGAATAACACCAATATGTGTTTTAGGTTATGGTTTCATGTGATGTTAGAAAATAATACCTTTATGCTTGAGGCTTTCAACTAAAAGCAATGGTCTAGGGTCTTACAATGGGGAGATTATACAATCTTATCAGAGTGAAATAATATTTAGAATGACCAAACAACATTTATCATAAATAATCTGAGTTTTCATGATAAATAAAACATATACATTAATAATAAATAATTAAATAATCATATAATAACTTGTTACAAAAAATATCCCACTGGGCTGATCACATGTTCAATAAAAAATGAATAAAATTAACCAGGTAAATCTACCACTATTCCCAATCCTCTCATCATCATTGTATCCACATCCTCTTCTAAGATATCCAGATAAAAAATCTGAATCCCAAGACTCTTCATGGAATAAACATTCAAACAATGATGTCGACTCAGGCCAAGTCTATCACTCAAATGGGATAACATCCCAAAAAAATACCATGATCATATTATGTTCCAGTAGCCTTATAAGTTATTCTATAGTGGAACCACTTTAGAGACATGGAATAATGCCCATATTAGTATCCTAGGTCGATACTCAAACTTGACCTACATATATAAATCCTACCTATGGAATACCCATATGTTCCCTCACAAATAAAGGGAGGAAAGAGCTCTAACCGAATATCATTCTCAAAAGCTCGATGACTATAGGACACATCAGGTCTCACATGCTCTAATTCTGGGTTCTAATGTGACACTTCAGGTGGACAATAACTAGTCCATCCCAACTTTTCTCTTAGGTGTGATAAAGGAACATATACCTATGTACACCTTGTTTTATTTATTTGATTTAATTTATACTCCCATTGTCTCATGTATCTCACTAATCAATTTTAAATTTAATAAACTGGCAATCAATGTGTGAGGAATAACATAAATTCAAAGTTCCAGCAAGATCCTTTCCACTTCATTCATTTCATGGAATTTAAATAGAATAAATCAATTTTAATAAAATTTCCATCACTCCAATGTAGATATACCACATATCCCATGCCACATATCAAATTAATTTACTAAAGTGGCATTTTCAAGTAATCACATACCATATTCCTGAAGGTTTTCCATTTTTTACACGCCTGACATACCTCACTGAAACTCATCTAGGAACATCTAGTCCTCAACCATCTACATCAGGCCATATGTCTATCAAAAATATTTTCAATTAATTATAAAATATTTTAATTAATTAATATATTTATTAAAAAAACATAATTAATTCCATATTTAATATCAATGGCATAATCATAGAATTAATTAGTAAAAATTTAGCTGGGTCCAATCCTTAGGAAATGGTTTTCACATCACCCTCGACATACATCCATACCTTTTACACATAAAATCACTAATATATTGTTTCATTTAATCCAATAATTTCACCCCAACTGAAAAAACCATCAACAAAATCATTATAGTGGCATACCTCTTTGAATACACATGTTATCTTACATGATCATCCACTTGTTATCTATTCTATATAAATCAAGAAAACCCCCATGATATCGAGTTGATTCCACAATGAATATTCCCTTACATTGGCCGCCATAAATCAAAAGTGGAATGGAGGATATGAAATAGTGAAAATAATAAATTTGGAGTGTTAAATTTACTTAACGATTATATATATACCAATGAAAGTAAATTTAAAAAATAATTGATGGATGTACTACCCTTAAATTGAAGAGATGATGAGAACCCATTCCTGTTAGTGGTTCCCTTCAACACATGGTTTGAAAAAAATGAATTATAAAAATAATTTAAATCATATTATTTTTGTTTTTTAAAAGTATGTAAAAATTATTCACATGCACCCATGTAAGGTTATATATAATGTTCTAAATAAGGGATGATTTAAGGAAACATACATAAGGGTTTCCCAAGGTAAGTAGATTCCCATCTAAGGGTCCATCCATATAGGAGTCACCCAACACAAGGGGATCTCCCCCACATAATGGTCCCCCCGCATAAGGGGATTTCCCCTATGTAATGATATTTTCCACTATATTGAAGTGTCCATGTAATAGTTACCTATGTGTATGATCCATGTAACGGTCAACACATATAAGGTTTCTACATGGTTTAAGCATGTATGTTTGGTCATATATGGATATTTGAGACCCCAATTATCTAGGGATAGAATTTTAATATTTCTCAAAGTCCCAATAATGTAAGGGATTTACTAGATCAGGGTTTTCCTTACACCAGTCCACCCCATTCCTCAGATAAAAATACCACCCCTGAGCACCCCATTCAGCTCTCAATCCTCAAACCATATCAATAAAAACTATATGGGGTTGTCCCAAAACTTGGTATTTCAATCCAAATCTCGGTTCCCAAGACAACACACTCATCAGAGTCAAAAGTTAAAATTCCATTTAAATTTTGATAAAAATACAGATGCATGTATTTACATTAAAAATGATGTTTTAATCATTATAGAAATAACACACTTCTTATTGGTTTTTTTATTTTTCCCGTCGGTCAAAAATGAATCAATGATAATTTTCCAAAATATTTCTAATAATTCAGGCTTGATTGTAAATTTTTTTATCATTGTATGAATGATTGTAGAACTAATTACATAATACCACAAGATATAATTCTTTTAAAATTACACATTAAATGTTTATTTGATTTTTTTATAAGTGTAAAATGAGTCAAAGATGATCACCCAAAAAATTTCAATAATGCGAGCATGTTTTCCCAATTTTGATCATTTTATAATCATTTATACAACAGAAAATAAATTTTTTGAAAAATCACTTTTTATCATTAATGTTTTATTACGCATAAAATTGATATGTTGTTTTTTATTGACATGAGTAATATTAATCAATTTTTTTTAAAAAAAATATAGTAATATGAGATCATTTACTTAGTTAGGATCATTTGATTCATGTTTGGAGAACTAAAAGTCTTTTAATAGTGAAAAATAAACTTTTTATCATTTTATAAAAATAATATATTTGAATGATTTTTAATTTCATCCTATATTTCACATATAAATCATTTATCCATTTTATAAATTCTCACAATAACATGGGATTATTTTCTAGGTTCTGATAATTTTATGCATGTTTATATATCTTATTGGAAAATAATATTATTAAATTTAGAATTTGGAAAAAAACAGAAAATTTAATATTGAAAATGAAAAGGTAAATTATATTATATTAAAGAAGAAAATAATAATATAATTGATATAGAAAAACCTCTTCATGATGTTTTTAAACATCTTATCCCTATGTATACTATCCAATCATTCATTAAAAAAAATTTCATAGCCGGAATATTATATTTTCACTAGTCTCCATATAGAAATGAGAAAATATAGAAACATAAAAAGTTAATAAATATTTTAAATGAAATATAATTTTTAATAAAAAAGACACATCTTTAAATTACATATTTAATTAAGGGAATTTTATGATATTTTATGACATATTTCATAAATTTAAAATCATAATCTCCACATTCATATCCATTCATTCAAAAAACCTTCAAAAACATATTTTATTTAGTATATATGTTGTAATAGTGAAATATTATTATATATATCTTAGTAATTTTCCATCTAAAAAAAATCAAAGGATTATTTTCTATATTAATAATTCTCGTACAATTTACTTTTCATTAAATAATAAACACAAAATCGTTGAAATCAATCTTGGTGAAACAAATTGTAAAATAGATCATTCAAATATTTTTTATAATTTGTTAATTTAAAAGGTATTTCAAGGGAGTATTTTTTTGGGTATCTATAAAATGGATAATTAAAATATGTATTCAAATTAACTATATTTATCATAATGGGATAAAAATGATCCTTAAAAAATCAATTTTAAAAAAATATAAAATTTAATGAGAGTGTATGATTTTTCACATGACCCATCCATGTTAGAACACTTCCAAGGTTGGTAGTGATGCCAGGTGTTACCTTTAAATCCTACACCCAATTGGTCACAATTTGGTGACTAAAGGTGAGGGTATAATAACACATTATAGTTAAAACATACCCTTTGTAATCCTCCAAATGATATAAATTTACTACCCATAAAATCAAACAAATAATTAACTAAAAAATAACCCCATAATATGTTGGTAATTTCATATAGTATTGAGTATCCAAATAAAAAAAATTAAGATCTAACTCCTAATAAAATGATTCTAATATCATAAAAACACCACACCATGAGATATTATTATCCATCCCGGTCTAAGAATATTTTTTGATAATCTAATATATATATATATATAAAAAGGTGATCGTACAGGTATACCCAGTATGTTCCTCCCCAGACTCTATCAAGTAAATGTTGAAGAAACATATTTAAGGATTGGTAAATAAGAAAAACTAACTCATCAGCAACTAGCACCCATAACAAGAAATTATCGCTCCCAAAATCCTTATAAGATTATCATAATTTAATACCTAACAAAATATATTATAAAAGGTACCATGCACCCACTTCCCCATTGAACAAGTCACAATCATGAGCCAACATTATATGTCTTGAAACTTTTATTGCTTTCATATGCATGTAAATGTAATCTCATACCACATAAAATCCATATAAAACATCACCATACCATATACCACATACCAAATACTACAAGCACATACCACATATTTCATTCAAAAACTATAAAACACATACCACGAACACATACCACATCTTCAGGACATTTTTTCATGATAGAGACATCACTATATAAGGGGTACACCTAAAACATAAAACCTAATATTGGTATCAAATACATTACCAAAATTAGGAGGTATTTTATAAGAAATAAAAAAGTAAAATGTTATAATATAATAACACAGAAGACCAAACTAGGGTCCACCTCCTATCATAACACTATTACAACCACATCCATCATCTCACCATTTAAACAACATAATTACAACCTTTTACACATTATAAAAACTCAAAAAACTTCAATAAATTTCATATCTACCACACATATTCTCTCATGTCAAATTTCATTAGAAAATTCACATTATTCATTAACCAACCACTTTAAATTAATAAATCATTCACTCACTCCCTCTCTCACTTGTATTTAAAATTTTAATTTCTAGAAAACAACTTTTATGGGTTTCATGATAACCCTCATATAATTAAAATAATTGAAAAATTGCATAATTTATATAGGTTTCCATAAGATTATTCTAGAAAAATTTTAAAATATTAAAGCCATATACCTTGTGTATATTCCATTCAATGGAAAATTCCCCCTTCTCCAGATTATCTTCTATGAGGTTCTTACCGTAGTAGAAAATAATTATATTTAATTTGGACTATTTTGTTTATTTACTCTCGATATAAATTTAATGATGAAATACCAATTACAATTTACACTAAAATAACTAAATTTATTAAATTTCAATTACATTCTTTATCCCTTGGAAACGACCACACCTAACCATATTTACCTATCAGTATAGGAACCTGAAAAATACCCACACTACCATCATCTCTTCGTTTAATGAAACAAAGAAACCTCACCAAGGTTACTACCACTAAAAAACTATATTTTTAGTACTTAAATAACAACACAATAGTATCCATACTATTTTAAACAATTATCCCTTTTCATCATCTCTTATTGTCACATTCACAGTTCATGATATTTAAAATTATAAAAATAATTCACCATTATTTTCTATTAAAACATTTTAATTATTAATCTAGATTAATCGATACATTAATAATTAAAAAAATAATTATAAACTGCAATAGTATTATTATCATAATAATTAAGAAATACTTTGGAGATAATAAAAAGTCTTAATATTTCCTGTCAAAATTTTCTCCATTTTCTTTTGGTGTAATTTATTATCATCGTTAGGAAAATTATAATAATATACCCAATGAATCCAAATCATTATAATTCCACTTTATCACTATAAATATAGGAAATAATTTTAATCAACTACCTCAAGAAAATCTTTAATAATTATAGAAATATTATAAAGAGGAACTAATGATAAAATGAAATCAAATACACAAGAATATCTTAAAAAACATACACACATCATATCCTTATCATGCCCAAAACTTAAATTTATTTAAACCATGTGAAGATCCTTAAAAAACTTCCCTATGAATAATGAATGAAGATGAAACAAGTGATAGAGAGGATATGAGCACCATAAATCATTAGCACAAAATCAAAAAAACTATGAACCAAAGATACCACTAAGTAATATATCAAAATATCCTACAATTTATATTGTAAAACTTACAATGGATTTAATAGACCTTCAGAGACATGATGCACACCATTCAAATGATAAAAGACTAAACATCGAGACATGAACAAAGATACTAACCACTTCATACTCAACCACCAAACAGATTCAATAAGTGATGATACATCTTTGTTATATGAGGATGTAAAGACAAAGCTAAGCTATTAAAATTACATAAAACTACTACTTATATAATTTATGTTATAAAAACATCCCACAAAACACCACTCGGTCTTGATCATCCATTGACCACCCATTAAAAGAATCTCCATAGAAAATTTGATCCCTCCAAACTTCCAAATCAAGTTCTACTAACTGATACTCATCCACCTATTAAAGTAGAGAATATTCATCTATAATCATATAAAAAATAATCCAAAACTATATTTCCATATATATATAAATATACAAACCATTCTATCATCCTCTCTATATCGTTAAAATCATTATCAATATCATCATATATAAAACTATCAATCAAGTCAGTTACCACATTTCCTTTCCCTTAAGTATAATAGATATTATATTCATAATACTGAATGAAATCCACCCAAAACCATTGGTAAAAATACAAATCACAAGGATAGAAGATAAATTTCATGCTCTTGTGATCTATGAAGAACAAAAAGTGCAGAGCGATGAGATAATTATACTTTAACAAGAAATTAAAAACTACCCCCACAAGATCAAGATGATGTGATCAACAGTTATTTTCAATAGGAAATATATTCCAAGACCCATATATATTAATTATCACTTCAATATCCAATTATACCTGAATCTAAGATGATAAAAAGTATAGAAGCCATCAAAAATAAATCATTAAAAGGTTAAATATAGAACAAGATCACTAATCAACTTCTCTTTTAGTTACTGAAATTCCACCTGATAATGATCAGTCAATAGTAAATCCTTTTGCTCTATATTATAATCTATCGAATTTATTCTTATCAGTTATAAATTTGAAACAAACCTCCTAAAATAGCTTGTGAAAAATGAAATTATACACGCCTTCAATATTATTGATCGTTATAAAAGGAAAAAAAATTACTAAATCATAATGGATTGAAGAAAAAACATGATTATAAACAAAATTCCAAACAAAATTCATCTAATATGTCTAAACAATACATATGAAAGGCATCAAATAATACTGATGATATTGAAGAAACAATAAAATACTCATCAAATTTTCATCAATCTCCTCCCTGAATCCCAAATTCCCAATGACATATTTGATTAAAATTAGAACTAAATGTTCGAGTAACTGATGAAATATTGTGTTCATCTATCACATTAAAATATGTGGGGAGTTTATGACTCCAAAATTCATAACAATAAACTTAATGTGTCCATAGATACCCTAAAAATTATCTTTAAAATGTATTAATATTTAACCTATATATATTGATACCGGAATAACACTACATTCTATTAAATCGAGTATTCTACCTTCTACTGATTAAATAGATCCTCAATACTTAAGGGGATATACTGATACTTCACTATCACTTAATTCAACAAATAATAACTGAGGTGATGTGAGCATTATATACACACACATATTTATATATTACATAAATTCAGATGAATATTAAATACTTATCATAACAATATAAACCCAAGAACCATAAAGGGATAGATTCATTGTAGAATAGATACACAATCATCTTATTTTAGGAATGATATTAAACAATTTCCACAAATACCTTCTCATATAAAATAATTTTTAGACACACCCTACTTAAAACCTTTTTTTATTACCACAGTAAAGAAAACATAAGAAATGGTGAACTCAGATGCTAGGTATGGGTAAATATAAGAGATATCAATCAATGATCATAAGTAAGAAAATTATTCACATAATGGTATAAAAACAAGACAATAACATACAATAGTCATACCCAAACAGTCAAATATCATTAATCACAATTCTTTGTATAATGATTTTTCAAAACAAAATATACAAGTCACAAGTGTGAAGAATAAAAATTAATCAATCATGATGCATGAAAACATATCATAATCATAAGACATATGTTTTTTCATAATAAAAAAAATTAATCTCACTTCCTTAGTCAAATTTCACTCCCAAGACTATCATTATTGAAACAATTCTATAATGGAAATGCATATCCTAATCATTTATAAAATTCTTTTAGGATTAACCTCTATATAGTTCACCCCGTCATCTCTTGAGAGTTTATTATCTCCATAAACTATTAAGAGTTTCTAAACCCTATCTTTATTATCCAATATATTGGGGGATATTTCATTTTCGGTCCACCCATCACATGATCAAAAACTATTCAAACGTATGCCACAAAATAATAAATCATTCATCATATCATCATTATATTACCTATTTAAAATAAATGGAATTAATAAACATCTCATCATCATAATAAAAACCATACAGAGAAGGAATTAGGATGGTATCATTAGATAATATCCTTATTAAAGCATAAGTAACATAAAAGGCTTTTATCATCGATGAAAAATGATTTTAAATACCAAAGGGATATTTCATGAGGAAAACAACTTTTTCATTTTGAAAAAAAAATATTGAAAATCTTAAATTTTAAAAAATAATTTGGAAATTTGTTTCATTTAAAATAACAACGGAACAATTTAAAGGAATATTCAATGCATCGAGAAGTCATCAGGGTGGTAAATTTTATTCATTTCCAAACAGTTAAAAATAGAGATTCTATTTAACCATTTCATAGAAGGAACCTCATTCAAAAGATGAAAGGAATAATTATTTTAATATAGTTTTTATAGAAATTAAAACATGGGTAATTATTTATTTTTACATTCATTGAATTATAGTAAAAACATTTTAATTTTTTTAGAGAACACAGACATGGAGGTGAATGAATCTGAACCAAATGATAAAAAATAAGATAAAATTTTATTAAAAACATTTTTTAAAACATTTTTAGTACAAATGGGAGGAAAATGGTAATAAAAAATAAAAATTACATTAATAGACATATGATAAGGAAAATAAAGGTGTTTATTAGATAAAAAATATAGTTTATATTAATGGAAATTCAAGCACAAATAATCCTAATTCAAATGAGATTATGACATAAATCCATTACCTTAAGTAGTGTCTTACTTTTTACTCACTCAAAACTCCAAAATAATAAATATATATTGATTATAAATGTATTATAGAAAAATATTCACATATAAATTACAATGTAACATTCCTTTATAATTTATAATTATCATTTTTTTAAAACTTCTTCCATAAAATAGACGTTTAGTGGAAAACTATTCCTTTTTCCATTCATGCATGAGTTTGTTGGTTCTAATACTTTCACCATGTGTAGTGAGTGGTGAACCTAGAACTAGCTCAATTATATAATTTGATTTCAATTACATATATATAGTTTGATATATACATGTGTTTATCTTACCATAATAGTATAATTACATTTATGGGTACTATTTATATGGTAATTATCTTATATTACATGTCATATAAAAATGTTATTGAAATTTCTAGGCTATGATGAGAACCTATATATACCTTGAAAATAATCATAAACATGTGTCATATTGTCATGATACATCATAATTATAGGGAATAGATGATATTTGACTATCCGGTGTGGGGGATCATTAGAATTGTTACTTATTATCATGATGTTTTCACTTGGGATCTCAAGTATATGAGAAATGAGGAATGGCATGCCATTAGAAACACCCCATGTATCTGGTTTCATTTGTAGTTCCAATCTATGAACATGTGTTATAGTCTCATATCATGATATTATTATCAACGAATACTATTTGATTATAAACATTTATACAAGATGAAAACAATGAAATTTATGTTTTGGAAAGGTAGATTATGTTGGGTGTGACATTGGTGGTATTCCATTTATTAAAAAATCAAGAAAAAAATTGTCTCTTATGATAGAAGGTAATATATCAGGACTAGTTGATCAAGATGGTTGTATTGTTCCTAAATACATGGACAGGATAGAATAATTTAATTATATATAGTTGTGCCAATGAATAATAAACCATTAAAGTCTTCTGACATAAAGTGTGTGTCTTTAATTATGATATATCGTGAGTAAAATAGATAATATTACATGGTTTGTTTTCTTAGAAGGTTTTTATTTCTATGGTAATACCTTGTCTCCTTTCTGTCCTTGATGAGTTTCTAGAATGTACTCTTGGTCTTT
The DNA here is from genome assembly GCA_963277665.1 of Viscum album. Classification (NCBI taxonomy): domain Eukaryota; kingdom Viridiplantae; phylum Streptophyta; class Magnoliopsida; order Santalales; family Viscaceae; genus Viscum; species Viscum album. The sequence continues at coordinate 1,533,969,756 of OY728151.1, forward strand.
GACTAGTTCTTACTACTATCAAGATAAGGTCATAGAGTGTCACATACATTGAATATTCAGATATTTGGGCCTACATTAATGAAATGAGTAAAGGAAATAGTGGGACACACCATGTGGTATGGGATATGTCCAAGTATAAATGATTCACATGAAATAAATAAAATCATTATTATTTGAGTATATAATAATAGGAGTTGAATTTATGTATTTTCTAAAATTTAAGTTAATATATTTGAAAATATTTAATGAATGAATACTATTTTACTATTCATTGTTCGGAGAATATTTTTTTGGAATAATGAGTCATGATAATTACTTGATTATAAGACATAAAATATTTTTTATATTACAAGTATATGATAAGAATATAAATGATATTTATCACACAGTTAGTTGGTCACACCATATTTTATGAACTATTAATTTGGAAATACATATTTGGGGGGTCATGGAGCTATTTTGGGGTATTTATGAGTTATTATAAAATCAAGTGGCAGATCTCATTTGGTAAACATTTAATCACACAAATTTGAGAGATCCCCTTTCATATATCCCATGTACTAAAGAGAGATGAAATTGATTCAATCTATTGATCCAATATATCATTCTTGGATAAATGGATTTTCATTATGGTGATCGTTAGGACAAACGATTCCTCTACAAATATCTATTCTATAACCCAAGTATCGATGATTAGTGTTCCAATATACATTTGAAGCATCTATGGATGATCTAGTGGGATCCATCATCGGTTCATTTAGGAAATGGTCATAGGAGACACATAGTTTTTGAATGCGCCTTCAAATAAAATAAGGTAATAATTCAATTTATTTGTTATACATAAATTCATTGACATAATATATCAAGCCTTATATCGGTATCCACATTACATTTAAAGATGTTGTTTCACCATTCGAGTGATAAATTTTGTTGAATCCCCAACCCATATGATTTCGATGCACACCCTAGTACCAAAACATTGGTAATAAATCTACCTTAAATAACTATAATTATATCACAAGGATCATAAATATTTATTAAATCCATAATTATAATTATCAATGTGAATAAGTGATAAAAAACATAATGTATTTCTTCATAGAGGTGATAGTCCACACATATGCATAGGTGATGTTTTCTTTTTTCTCATAGGATAGAAAGGATGTAGATAATGGATTTACCATAATCAAAAATAAAAATTCAGTATATTGAAGACAATAAATTCAGTTTTTATACTGGATAAAATAGGTTTAGAGGAGGTAGAATAATTAATAAAATTGTAAGTACTCTGTTAAGATTTTTACCTCTTCGTTGGGAATACTACTTTGGATTACACGTTAATACTTGAATGTATATTATTTTTGGAACGAAAAAAATCTCCATGATGTGAAGAAGGTATTTAGGATGTTATTATGGTATGTCTTGACTAATATATAATGATTAAACTCTATTAGTAATTGAGTATAGTTGGTTTCCTTTCATATGTGAGGGACATGACACACATGGAATTACTTAAATGTTCAAATAATATATATACATCATAATCATTTCAAGTGGAGCCAAGTCAACAAATATTAAAATATATTATGTTATAGGGTTAAAATAAATTTAAAATATTATATTTAGGACTTTTTGGACACATTTTAATCTTTATCTCCTAGTTGAACCCTATTAAACCCTTAATCAAGATAACTTAACTTTTTTACACTTAAAACATAATTAACTAATAAAATACAAGGGACCTTATATAAATATTAACAAATGATGATTAAAATTTTATAATTCATTTTATCTGATTAAATTTCAATAGGTGGAAGAAATTATTTTTAATATATGAACAAACAATTCATGAAAAATATTTCATAGGAATATACCCAATAAAAGAGTAAAAGTAATTTCACCTTCAAATAAAGTAATAATTTGATTTCCAAATTTTTTTTGGTTAAATAATTAAAAAAATATTTTTTATACTTTTAAACAGAGATAAAACTAAATAGACTCAACCAACCATGAAATTAAATGTAATGTCCCAAAATAGTTTTTAATTTGAATTAAAATAACTTATATTTTGAAAAGTCAGTATTGGGTTCCAAATTTCAACATAATGTTTTAGAATACATTATCAAACCTATTAATAATATATTTGGTCAGAAAACACTTATACTACAATGCCCCAACCCTAGTAACCCAGTGTCAATGCATTATTTCATAACATTGGCTTGATATAAGGAATCATGTCCCGAAAGACCGATCAGTTTAGTATTAATAGAAACAAGATACGTACATTAGTTCAACATCATATCTTAAAATGAAATAAAACACTAATTTAATCCATTTGAAACATCCAATCCTCCTATATTATTCCTGCATGTCACTCATAACTAATTTCATCATGTCCTGGGAAAATAAAACATAAGAAAGGGTTGACCTCAAATGCTTAGTATGAGTAAGAAATACAATGAAAGATAACATAATCATTTGGCATGGAGAATAATTGAAAACACATGCCTTTTCAAATAATAAACATGAAAAAAGTATGGAAATAATATGATCTGAGTAAATAATGAAATAATAAAACATAATCATGGGTATATAACTAGTTGAATAACCACATGAACCATCAATATTATTTAAATAATGAGATAATGTATAATGCGGGACATTCTGAAACATTCTTTCAAAGCCACAACCAAGGCATCTAAAAATGATTAAGGCCTCATCCAAAAAAATATAACAAATTAGGAAAGTACTCATGAAATTCCACATCTAATTGTCTCATGAGACCTACCGATGAACCAAGGAGCTATAGCGGGATCCACCCTTCACATACTATGTCCAATACATTTCTCAAATGAAATGGTTGAAACAAAAAATAAACACTCATATTAAAACTAGCATACAAAATATCAATACGTTAACTATAAACCATGATTTGAATAAAAATAACACATCCATAGTAAAACATATCACAAAACCTTAAATAAAATATTGAAGATTTGTATCATTATAAATCAACATCAAACACGTGTAAAATTCATCAAAGGATGTTGACATAGATGAAATCAAAACTCTTTGATAGAAATATAACTTTCTATTTTGAAATCATTTAAGAGTAATGTAATTAGAAAGGAAAACATTTATTCTAAAAATATTCTTATAAGCTTTTATGGGAAGCTTGAAATGAGTTATAATGGTGGAAAATAGGTTCACCTTCCATATATGTTAAATCTTTCTTACCTTAATTTTTCAAAAAGGTTATAAAGTACCTAATTTGGAATACAACATATAGATTCCATTCAAATATTTATAAAAATAAATAAATGGTATAAATTGCATTAACCCATATTATAGGAAATAATAAAAACTTTTTGAAATACATTTTTAAGAAACACGGATCTGGATGATAAAGAAGTCCCAGTAGATACTTATGTAAAAACAACCTTGAAAAATAAAGAGATTGTGAAATTAACCATTACCTTGTATTTTTCCATGGTAAAGGGTAAATTTACCTCATTAATACTAGGTAAATATTTTATATTAAATTATAAAAGATCCATATAAATAAATATTATATCATATATGATCTAATATTTCATTGTTAATAATATTTTAGTATTATTGTCGTTTCGGGTGATAACTGATTCGTTTTCGTTTATATTTTTTGTAACATAAGACAAGTTTGTTATGGATAGGATTTGTATTATTCATATCCTGAATTATATTATGTTCTTAGAAAAAATTTAATCAAAAAATGAAAATTATTCTTGAATGGTTATGATGGGAAATGAATCTCATCGCGTTCATGGAGACGGTAATTTGTACGTACACACGAGCGACAATATCATTTTGTAAATATTAAAATAATATTTAAATAGATGTTATATCATATATAATGAATCATTAACATGTTATATTTATTATTTACATCAATTATACTCATTATTATACCCATCCATCTAATGAAGTGTTGAATAACAAACTACACCACGAAGTGGAGACGGTAAGTCGTACGTACATATGTATGGTGACTTTGTCATTCAAATGATTGATAGAATAATGTATATGGTTGTAACATATTTATAATAACATCACAATATTTATAAGGTACTGGAGTAATTAATTTTTTTATGGGAATAAATAAATAAATAGGATGTGGATGAATAAAATAACTTACAATGATGTGATGAAATTATTACCTCTTCTTTGGGTGCTTCCTTTTTATTTGATTAAAAGGGATAGCTAGGTTGCCTTTATGATCAGAGGAAGGCCTCTAAGAAGATGGGAGGGCAGTTGGGTGGATATTTAGGTAGGGTTTTGCTGAGTTAAATGGTTTTGGAGGTGTGAATTTGAGTGAAGGAGAAGTGCCCTTTTATAAGAGAGGTGATGGTCACATTAGAAAAAGTTTGAAATATTATTTTATTATACAATTATATTCAGTTTGTAATGGATCGAAAATGATTTATTTCGAGGATAAGGTGGGTATTGGTCGAAAACCATTCAACAAATAGGTTTTAGACATGTTTGTGTCACCATATTAACCTTATCTTTTAGATTTAACTCTTAGTTAAGTAGTTTAACTTTTACAATGTATTCTTCTATTATTATAATAATAGGATAATAAAAATACTATAAAAATCAAAGAGTAACCCAAATGGTTCATTATTGATATATCTAACCATATATATTTTCATTGGCCAAAACTTATATTTTTAGTATTATTATATCATTTAATAATATAGTATTTGTTTTAGAAAATATTTAATGTCAATTGTGACACTATTTGGTATTTTGTTTTTGTTAAAGTCTTAAGAGCATGATTACATAAAAAAATTCATTTAATCAGCCCTAAAATGTCATATTAATCTAGAAAATTATTTTAATTCATCAAAAGTCTCAAAATAAATTAATTTTGAAATTTATAATATCCATTATTTTAATCAATCATTAATAATGTAATTACTGCATCATCATTGTTTCAAAAAAATTATAATTATTTAATATCTAAAAAATTTATATAAAATAATATTATTTAGGAAATATTTTTATCTGTATGATGAATATTTATAGTTGAATTTATCTTATATATACCCCTATATTAAAAATATTTTAATTATGAATCCATGAATTTAAAACATTTTACTATTCATTAAATTACATAATAATAGATGTCCTAATCTAATATATGTGGATCAAATAGGATCATATTTAATCCAAAGGATTTCTTATGTCGAAATAAACTTATACTATAGAATTATGACACATGTTTGGGTACTTATAATATCTTTTTTATACCATTAATTACACAATTTACTTTTAACTGTGGTAAATAAAATTAAAAATTACTATTCAGAAAAAAAATATTTTCATCTTATTGAACCACATTTTACATATTGATATCAACCATGTCTCTCGAATTTTCGAAATTCAACTCACAGAATTGGTAAAATTATGCTTTATGCAAATTTCAAAATTCTCCTAGAAGGTGGGTAAAAGACGGTAAATAGTTCAATAAAATTTTATATATCTAATATTATTATAAAATTACTCTAATGAAATAAATTGAACATATATATATATTATGTATCTATTTTGACCTAAATTTTTTTTTAAAAATAATTATTTAAATAAAAAGTCGATTTTAAACAATAACGTAGTATTTTCAACTATTCATTAATAATTGAATGTTTTCAAAAAAAATAAAAAAAAATTAACCCTAATCAAATTTTGTTACTATCAATCCAAAATGAAGTAAATTTTGAAAAATAAAATTTATAATATTTAAAAAAGTGGGAATTACTATTCATAACGGCTAATTTGATTGGTCGTGGTGTGTTTGAACTCAATGTTGCATACAACGCAAGCTATTGTATTATACAAAGAGAAGCGTACTATGGAAGCTTGGGGTGTTACAATAATCCCTACTTCAAATAATTTCATCCTCAAAATTTCTATAATATCACTACCTAAAAATAATCTGGTGGTTCTTCATCATATGTTCCTCGAGTTCCCATGTCACTTCTTCCATCTTATGGTTTCTGCATAAAACTTTTATCAGACGTGCATCTGGTTTCTCAACACTTTTTTTATGGTATAAATAATCTTGAAAGGCTCTTCACAGTAATACAAATTGGGTTCTAGTTATATTTCTTCATTATTGATTACATGCATTGGGGTGAGCATTTATTTTCCCAATAGTGATACGTGGTACACAACATGAACATTGGAGAGACATGGATGCATTTTCAAACGGTAAGCTAGAACCCCAATTCCTTCAAGAATTTAGAATGTTCCGATGTACCTAGGATATAATTTACCATTCTTACTGAAACATATAACACCATTCTATGGAGGCACCTTCAAAAAAACATGATATTCTGCCTAAAATTCCAAATAATTCCGTCTGTTATCAGCATAGCTCTATTTCCTACTTTGATCTGCTTTGATGTGGGTTTAGATAATCTTCACATTTTAAATTTTTTACTCAACGTTTTCTGGGACTGCGTGTTTCTGTACCCCAACATCATCCCAAAATGATGGTGTGCAACATCTCTTTCCATATAACGCATTATTTGATTCCATCAAAAGACTTGAATAGAATCTATTGTTATAGGAAAATTCTACCAGAGGTAAATATTGATCCCACATACCTTGAATGTCATGTGAGAAAGGTCTAAGCATGTCTTCTATGGTTTGAATAGTTCATTCTGATTGTCCATCTGTTTCAGGGTGGTGGGTGGTGTTCAAGGAAGTTCAGTATCCTGGAAATTTTTATGAGTTTTCCAAAATGTGGATGTAAAATGGGGATCATGATCATAAAAAATCGATAGGGTACTCCATGAATTCTTAGAACATCATTAATATATAGTCTTTCTTGACGTTCAAGTGGTAAATCATCTCTTATAGTAAGAAAATGTGCTGACTTGGTAAGACGAACAACAATGACGCATATCGCATCATTACTTCTTGATGTCATTGGTAGTCCCATGAAAAATTCCATCGTATCATCATCTAATTTCCTCTCAGTTATGGGAGGAGGTTCAAATAATCCTCTAGGATGTTGTCCTCAAGCTTTCACTTGGTTAAAAAACAAACATCTCGACATGAAGTCAGCAATCTCTCTCTTTATGTTGTCCCACCAAAAGTATTCCTTCAAATCTATATACATCATAGTGATACCAGGGTATATATAGAAATTAGAGCTATGAGAATCATACAAAAATTGTCTTTTTAGATCAGGTATGTTAGGAACAAAATGTCTCTTCCCAAATTTCAAAATCTCATCTTCATATACGATGTCGATCAATCTCCCATCATTCAAAAATTTAATTATCTTTTGAAACTCCTCATCATCAGTCTGGGAACATTTTACCCTTTATATTAAAGATGGTTTATCCACCATTTGGAAAAGTATTGATGTTTCACCTTCGATGATTATTCCCATATCTATTTTTACTAGTTCCGTGAACATAAGATCTCTTTTACCTCTCATTTTGTTCAAAACTCCATGATCCTTTCTGCTCAAAGAATCAGCCTCCATATTTTCTTTCCCTAGGTGGTAGTGTATAGTGAAATCATAATCCTTGAGTAGTTCAAGCCATAACATTTTCCTCATGTTGATCCCTTTTTTTCAAAAACAATACATCAAACTCTTGTGATCAGTATAAATCGTGCATTATTTAACATATAGATAGTGTCTCCATATGCGTAGTGTTAATATTATAGCTGCTAATTCAAGATCATGAGTGGTATAGTTTTGTTCATTAATTTTTAGCTACCGTGATGCATTGGAAATAAATATATCATTCTGCATAATGAAACAACCAAGTCCATTCTGGAAGCATCAATATAAATAATAAACCCATCATTCGTCGATGGAAGAGTCAACATAGGATCATTTACTAATCTTCTCTTCAGTTCTTCAAAATATTATTCACAAAATTTTGTCCCATCAAATTTAACCACTTTCTGTGTGAGTTTGGTTAATAGGTTATCCAATCGGGAAAAATTAATGACGAAGCACTGATAATAACCTTTTAAAACCAATAAAAAGGTGTACCTCAATTATACTTGTCATTTTTGGATATTTTTGGATTGACATGGTCTTTGATGAATCGATAGAGATTATATCCTTAGGGACAATATGGCCATGAAAATAAATTTCTAGATGCCAAAATTCACACTTGCTAAACATTACATATAATTCATTTCTTCTAAGAGAGATTAGAATAATGGGCATGTGATTTTCGTGATCTTTGTAGCTTTTGGAATATAACAAGATATCATCATTAAATAACACTACAAAATCATAAAGATAATCATTTAAAACTCTATTCATTATATCCATGAAGACATAGAGTGCATTAGTCAATCCAAATGGAATTACTGTAAACTCATAATGCACATACCTAGTTCAAAATGATGATTTTGGAATGTCTTCCTTCTTCACACAAAACTCATGATATCCAGATGAAAGGTCAATCTTTGAAAAATATTTATATTCATGATGTAGGTCTAATAAACAATCGATTCAAGGTAGGGGATAATTGTTCATTATTGTTATAGAATTTATCTTCTTTTAGTTAATGCACAACCTCATAGATACATATTTTCTTCTTAACTAAATGAACAGGGGCTCCCCATGGAGAAACACTAGGGTGAATAAATCCTTTATTACTCAATTCCACTAGTTGTTTCTTTAGTTCCACTAATTCCACAATGTCCATTCAATAAGGGGTCTTCGAAATGGGCCTTGAACTAGGAATTAAATCAATTTAAAACTCAATTTATCCTTCTGAAGGATGTCCATGTAAATCCTATGGAAACACATCAACATATTCTTGCATAATAGATATATCATCTATTTGAACATACATTTCCTCACCCATAGTTTTTTCATTCTCTTCCTCCCTAATAATTGAATTATGTGGAGCTATTGGGGATGGATCTAGATAAAAACTTGATAGAGAAATTTTTTATCTAAATATAAGGTACTCCTTATCATCATCAAAAATTGTTACCTCATTCTTTTTGAAAAAAAATTTCACATCATAGTCTGAAAGCCAATCCATATCAAGTATTATATCAAAATTCATTCATGGCTATGACGATGAGATAAGCAGATAAATAACATGTATATGCCTTAATGGGAACTTATTGATAAAACATTCTTACAAAGATACTTCCTTTAATAGTTTTGATTGACAACTCCCTTGTTAAATCAAATTGGAAATATCTAATTTTCATATTAATCTAGGAAGATATGAAATAATGTGATGATCTATAATCAAATAAAGCATAGGGTAAAATTGAGGAAAACATTAAATTACATGCCAACACGTCTTTTGGAGATTCATCCTCAGTAGTAGTGATGACATAATCCTGGCCCTTCTCCCTTGGCCTTTTCTGAGGTATGTTTCCATTGTAGCATAGTACAGTCATGTGTGGAATGCCCCATATCTCTACAATTTTATCATTGAACATTGGTAGCTTCTTTTTTCCCCATAGAATCACCATCAAGATGGATATTATTTCCACAATTGTTGCATACTACTTTTCCATTTAGACATAAACTAGGGCGCTTCCTTCCAAAATTATCACAGGGTGGAAACTAAACTCCTCCCTTATTACCTGTTTCCTTATTTCCTTTTCCAAAGTATTCAGCTTATCTCTTCTTCTCTTACTTTTCATTAAAGTCGTAATAAATAGATAATTCCTTTTATGTATCCAAAAAACATGAGACAATATCATTTACGATGAGAATTATTGTGAGACTAATGATAGACATAGAAATTGTTTTAAACCATCAATGAAACTATAAATCTTACTTATTGGGTTACGTATATAATATAAATCATGTCTTGCTATCATTGTAAGCTCAGCTTCATATTTTGCAACATTTTCATCCTCCATTTTCCTCAGACTCAAAAATTTCCTTTCTGTATCCGTTCGATGGTCATGTAGAATGTAATTTTCTAAGAATATCACTTTAAAGTCCCTCCATTCCATATTTGATACTTCAATATCTTCCTTTGTGTTTTAAATCAAAGACTACCATTGATCTGTATCACTGGTGAGGCGATAAACTACCATGACAACTTTTTCCTTTTGATACTCCCCAAAGCATAAAATATTTTCTCTAAGGAACTTATCCATTGATCAACTACAAATGGATTTGTAGTCCCATTTAATGTTGGAGATTTTTTTCTCATGAATTGGTCTAACATTGATCCTCTACGTTTTAGATCATAGTGCTCCATACATGTAAGGTTATTATCCATAACTTGGGTGAGTTGTCCCTGTATTGTGATAAACTGATCATGACTAGTTTCATCAACAACTGCACAATAATTATCTTGAGTAGAGGGTAAATCCCTACTTGGATAACGTTCATTGATACAGTTTCCATTCCTTCCACTATGCATGTTTTCTAAACCATGGAATACAATATATTAGTTTATTAATCACAATACCTAATTCCAAACTTGTAAAACAATTAGAATTAATTGAACAGTTTATGGATATAATCCATAATCATAAAAAAACTTTGAGGAATTATATAATCATAAATACTTCATAATGTTTGTAATGAAAATTTGAAATATCCTAATCATATCACCTGGGAGTGTCGAATCCCAGAGTGCAGCAAGGCCCATTGTCATGTACCAACATACCCTGGGTCATGCCTGAAATACCTTGTCAAAGTTTTCAGTCCTAGGTACATATGTTCCAGAGCTTCCTCTACTTGATCATATCCAGACATTGATGTATTGATTAAAAAATAACCAAAATACCTACATTAACAAAATTCTAGTATTTTATTATATACTAATCCTCAAAGTCTATCTTAGGGTAATGTGCTCTAATCAGAGTTTATCTATTTTTAGTTTCCAATGTTTGTAGTAAGCTTCCACTGATACCAACTGTAATGCCCCAACCCCAGTTACCCAGAGTCGGTGAATTATTACATAACATTTTAATGATATAAGTAATAATTTCTCGAATGACTGATCTATTTAGTATTATTAGAAATAAGATACATACATATGTTTAACATCATGACTTGAAAATAAGTAAAACACTAATTTATTCCATTAGAAAATCCAAGCCTCCTTGATTATACCTACAAGTCACTCATTACTAACATATCCATATCCTAGGAAAATTAAGAATAAAAAAGGGGTGATCTCAAACTCTGAGTAATTGTAAGCAATACAATAGAATATAACATAATCATTAGGCATGGTGAATAATTGAAAACACATGCCTTTACAAATAATAAACGTGAACACTTTATGGCAGGAAAATGAGATGAGTAAATAATGCCAAAATAAAACATAATCATGGGTATTATACTAGTCGAATAACCACATTAACCATCAATATTATTTTCATAATGAGGGATTGTATAATGCGGGACATTCTGAAACATTTTGTCAAGGCCTCAGACAATACATCTAAAAATGATTAAGGACTTGGCCAAAAAAATATATCAAATTGGGAAAGGCATAGGTCAATTCCATGTTTAATTTTATAATGATACCTACCAATGAACCAAGTATCTATAGAGGTCTTCACCCATCACTTACTAAGTCCAATACATTCCTCATATGAAAATGTTGAAACATAACACAAACAATTATATTAAAACTATCATACAAAATGTAAATAATTTAACAATAAACCATGAATGGTATAAAAATAACACATCCATTGTAGAACATATCACAAAACATTAAATTCAATATGATAGATTTATATCATAATAAATCAACATAAAACAAGTGATAAATTCATCAAAGGATGTTGAAATAGATGAAATCAAACTATTTGAGAGAAATATCCCTTTATATTATGAAATCATTTAAGACTCATTTAATTATAAAATAAAAAATTTATTTTGAAAATATTTTTATAATCTTGTAAGGGAAGCTTCAAAGGAGTTATAATGGCCAAAAATAGTCATACCCGTCGTATAAGTTAAGAATATTCTTACCTTAATTTGTCGAAAAGGTAACAAAGTACCTTGTTTGGAATACGATGGAAATATTACATTCAAATAATAATAAAAATTCAAAAAAGGGTATAAATTATTTTAACCCATATTCTAGAAAATTGTAAAAAAAATTGAAAAACCTTTTTAAGAAACACGGATCTGGATTATAAAGAAGTCCTAGTAGATACTTATGTAAAAACAACCTCGGATAAAAAAGATACTGTGAAATTAACCCTTACCTTGTACTTTTCCATGGTAGAGGGTACTTTAAACTATTGCATCATAGTTAAATAATTTTTATTATGCTATAAAAGAACCATATACATAAATATGATATCTTATATGATCTTCTAATATTTCTTTGCTAATAATATTTTAGTATTACAGTTGTTTCATGTGTTAACTGATCCATTTTCCTTTATATGTTTTGTTATATAAGTCATGATTTTTATGGATATGATTTATTTTATTCGTATCCATAATGTTATTATGTTCCAAAAAATTATTTTTAATCCTAAAATGAATATTATTCTTGAATGGTTATGATGGGGAATGAATCTCATCGTGTTAGTGGAGACGGTAATCCGTACGTACGCATGAGAAACAATATCATTATTTTGATATAAAAATCATTCATAATTGGATGGTATATCATATATATAGAATATTTAACATGTCATATTTTTTATTTACATCAATTATACTAATTATTATACTCATCCAACTAATGAAGTGTTAAATAACAAACTACACCATGATGTGGAGATGACAATCCGTACGTACACACGTAGGGTGACTTTTTCATTCATAGGAAGAGTAGAATAATGAATACGGTTGTACAATATTTATAATAACATCACAGTATGTATAATGTACTAGAGTTATTAGTTTGGTATGGTAATAAAAAAATAAAGAGGATGTGGAAGAAGAAATGAACATAGAAAGAGGTGATGAAATTTTTACCTCTTATCTGGGTGCTTCCTTTTGATTTGATCAAAAGGGATCCTTATTTAGGATTCATGATCAAAGGAAGGACACTAGGATGAAGGGAGGGTAGTTAAGAGGATATTTAGGGAGGGTTTGGCCGAGTCAAATGGCTTTCTAGGTGTGCATTAGAGAGATGGGGAAGTGCCCGGTTATAAGATAGGTGAGGGCTACCTTAAGAAATGTTTCAAATTTTATTTTCATATACCATTATATTCAGTTTATAATGGCTCAAAAATGATTTATTTTGAGGATAATGTGGGGATGGGTCGATAACCTCTCATCCAATTTGATTTATATAGGTTTGGGTGACCATATTAACCTTATCTTATAGATTTAACTCTTAGTTAAGTAGTTTAACTTTTACCATGGATTCATGAATTATTATAATAATTGGTTAATAAACTTACTATAAAAATCCATGAGAACCCCAAGTGGTTCATTAATAATATATATGACCTTATATAATCCCTTTAGCTGAACCATATATTTTTTGGAATATTATATCATTTAATAATGTAGTATTTGTTTTAAAAACTCTTTTGTGTCAATTTTCACATTATTTGGTATTTTGTTTTTGTTAAAGTCATAGTAACATGATTACTTCGAAAATAATTAATTGAATCAACCATAACATGTAATATTAACCTATAAAATTAGTGTAATTCCTCAAAAGTCTCAGATTAAATTTATTTCGATATTTATAATATCAATTATTTTAATATTTCATTAGTAAGGTATGTAACACCCCGCCCCTACCTCATAGGATTGAGGAGGCGGTGAAGGTTACTTGGCCTTAAGCGACGTTCCCAAGGTGCCAATGGCTGGAATATATTACAAGGGATCAGAGAATAATTGGTAAAGGATTTTCCCTTAAGACAAAACTATCCAACCAACAACCCATAAACTATATGTTTCGTATCAACAAAACAATTCAACCATCTATTAAAAAATTACAACCAAGTTGTTCAACAATACAACCCCAAAACCCATACAACCAAACACAAAATCAGGGTACTATTTGGAAGAATAATAAAAAGACACAAAATAAACCGAGACACACTCCATGACTCCATCCCAAGCTCCATTCTCTAAGAGCCACCACATCTCCCAAGCATCACCACAAACCACTAGCAATGTGATGCCTTACCATTACTCATGTCCTGGAATACGACATCTGCAAAAACATCACAGTGACAAAGTAGGGGTGAGTATAAAACTCGGTAGGATTTCCCCAATGACATCCATACTCATGCCTCTAGGATAGAAAAGTTAGTCAGATTTATATAAAACAATTTACCCAACCAGTTTATAACCAAATATAAACATGTTTCCAAAACCATTTATAACCAAAAGCATACAAGTGCCATAGGAACCAATTTTTCCAACAAGTTATATTTTCAGAAAAATAACTAAGAAACCATTAAATCTATTTCACAATATCCATTTTTGGCATACCCAACCATTCCACAAACCCCTGAAACCAACCATGCATGCAACATTATAATAGTTCCATAATCATGGGCAGTTTCTCATCGATCTTCCAAGTCATCACAAGGTAATTCTTTCCCAAGGGAAATTACTCATTTGGCACTGATAACACAATCATATTTCAACCAAGCCACGTATATGAAATTCCTGTGTGCCATTACACCTTTGGAACTGAGCACAATGTCATATTTCAACCAAGCCCCGTATGTGCAATATGAACACAGAACACATATGCCCAATGATCAATCCAAAAAAACCTTTCAATAAAAACACCTTTTTATTGAAAACCATTTCCATCATAAAAATTTCAATGCCAATCCATTTCTATCAAAACTGTTTCCCTACCTAACCATTTCCCTCAAAACCATTTCAATAAAATGAATCTTTTATTGAAACCTAAAGCACAAATCATTTTAGAGAAACATTTAATTTCAATAAACCATTCCCAATTTATTGAAAACATATAATACTAATCATGTTCCACAATTCTAGAAAATCACCACTTTAATATCTCTATTTTAAAATTTAGAACCAGTGCACTCATTCAAAATCCACAATTTTCTAGATTTCACAACCACTACTCAAGAAGGTTTCCAAAAAGATTTAAACAACCAAATATCAATCAATTGAACACCAAAAATTAAATTTGAAATCATGAAAATCAGTTAAACTATGTGGAGTTGAGAAATAATCCTCCTACCTCTTAGGGTTTGGAAAAAACCACAATGAATGATGAACGCACAAGAAAACCTGGTAGATTCTTCAAGAACCCACCTTAAATATGTTTTCCTAGTATTACCAAGACCAAATCTCATCATATTTGGAATCCAAACACCTATATATACCTGTAAAGGGGGTAGATCCAAGATTATGAGAGAAGAGGAGAAGTAGATCTATGTAGATCTAAGGAACCAAACAAGAAAGAAGAAGAACGATTACATAACACAAGAATCTGGCTTTGATTTGCCATGGGAAGCCTTCGGATCATCTCCGAAATGGTGGGAGAACCTTCTTTGGCCTAAGTAGGAGAAAATACAGAGTTATGGAATCTTGGGAGGAAAAAATGGTCTATTTAAAGGCAATAAAAAGGGAGATCCACTTTTTTAGGATATCATTTAAGTGCATGCACGGTTAGTTCGCATGGTTTAACAAACCATGCGCTAACCTTGCATTAGCTACTACCTCGGTAGACCCTTGCACGACCTCCTCGAACGGTGTCCTGAACCATGCTTCAACCATGTGGAAGCTACTTCCTCAAAGTTCCAACTATGCATGGTTTGGCCGCACGGTTTAGATAAATTGTGCATCGCCCATCGGACTTCCCCTCATTACCTCAAAACTCCATTCTAAGTTCTCCTGACTCTCTCAATCAACACCCTTAACATTACAAACATTAAAATAATTATGTGAGTGTTACATACTAGAAACCACAGGTACTACATTCTTCCCACCATTGGTCTTTCCATACTCGGAAAGTAGACAACCCTTGCCGGCCAAAAATAGTTCTAGCCACTGTTCATTCATTTCCTTATCAAGTTCCCATGTCTCCTCCTGAATCTGATCATTTTTTCATAAAACCCGAAAAAGGCTGATGCATTTACCACACAAGACTTTATATTGTATGTCTATGAAATAGAATGGAATATGTACCAGGGATGCATCCAGTTCTAGCTCAACGTGATCCCATCTGACCACATGGTCAGGATCAAGGTGATACTTTTTCAACAGGGATACATGGAACACATTATGCACCAAACTAAACCATGGTGGTAATTCCAACCGATATTCTCCCTCTCCAGCACATTCCAGTATATCAAAAGGGCCAATTAATCTTGGATATAACATTCCCAACTTCCCGAAATGACATTGTCCAAGCCCTGTAGAGATCCTCAAGAATACATGATCACCCACAACAAACAACAATGGTTTTCGATGATGATCTACAGAATATTTCTGATAACTCTTATCTTTCTCCATCCTCTTTCTAATCAACTGGATCTTCTCTATAGTGTCTTGGACAAGGCCCATTATAACCATCATGAACTCACCCATTTCAACCCAAAATAGTGAAGAATGACCCAACCTCCCATACAATGCTTCAAACAGAGCCATACATATCGAGGCTTGATAGCTGTTTTTGTATGATAACTCCACTAAGTGTATATGCTCCTCCTATGAGCCACCAAAATATATTACACATTCCCACAACATGTCTTCCAAAGCTTGTATCATCTTCTCGAATTTCCATCCATTTGAGGATGATACGCGGTGCTCATAGTCAATTGAGTTCCAAGGGCATGATGAAATGATTTCCAGAAACAATATGTGATCCTCATATATCTATATGAGACTATAGAAACTGGTACACCATGCCTCTTGACCAATTCTCGGATATATATTTTAGAATGATACTCTACCATTTGAGTTTCATGAATAGGGATGAAATGAACCGACATGGTTAAACGATCCACTATGACCCAAATGGAATCGGGTTTCCAGACCATTCTTGGAAGACCTAAAGCAAAATCCATTGCTATTTGATCTCATTTCAAAACAGGGATTCTAAAATATTTTATAATACCAGCCAATCGTTGATGCTCTACTTTAACCGACTGACAAGTTAAGCACCGCGAGACAAACTTGACCGCCTTCCTTTTCATGCTGCTCCACTCAAACTGCACGTTCAACACTTTATACATCTTCTTGTGTACCTGGATGTATATCCCATCTTGAATGGTGTTAATCATGAAGAAGTTGTTCTTGAAAAACCATAGATACAACCATCCGATATTTGAAACACAAAACAGAACCCCCATAATGTTTCTAGCCATCAATGGTCTCCCCACCATTGAGTTTCGAAAATACAACAAGACATTCTACATCAGATGTTTGTGCTTCTTTAAGCATTTTTACTAAATCAGGAACAAGTGTAGCTGAATAAAAAGTGGATACATCACCTCAGTCTTCACATTCCACATTCATGTCGGCTAAGACTGATATCAATTGCCATTCATCTGAATATTCATTTTCCAACTGAGCATATGACATTCTACTCAATGCATCTGCCACCGAATTTCCTTTCCCCGTTGTTTACATCAATTCAAAGTCAAACATTTGGAGGTACTCCATCCACCTCAATTGCCTTAGATTCAATTATCGTTGTGATAAAATGTGCTTCAAGATTTGGTGATTTGTAAACACTGTAAATTTTTCGACAATGAGATAGTGTCTCCATGTTTTCTAAGCATGGACAACTAAAACTAACTCCAAATCATGCATTGGGTAATTCTTCTAACGCAACCACAACTTCCTTGAACCATAAGCAACCACGTGATCTCTTTCCATGAGAACACAACCCAAACCTAATCCTGAAGCATCAAAAAACACAACATACTAGTATTCTAATTCTGGAAAGGTCATGATACGTGCCGATGTAGGCCAAACTTTCAGTTCCTGAAAAAAAGTCTGTCATTTTTTGGTCCATTGGAATGGATCATGCTTCATAGTCAGAGCTGTCCAAGGTGAAGCTACTTGTGAGAAATGATGCACAATGTGTCATTAGTAACTAGATAGACCAATAAAACATTGTATCTTGAACACATTCTTTGGTTGTTGCTAAGAGATAACAGCTTCTATATTTTCATAATCAATAGAAACACCTTTCTCAAAAATGAAATTGCCAAGGAAACATAATTCTTGTATCCAAATATGACACATTGATAATTTGAAATTCAAACGATGATCTATCAAGATTTGTAGAACTATTTCCATGTGCACCTCATGATCATCCCTTTTCTTTGAATAGACCAAAGTGTCATCCAAAAAACACAACAACCAAAGATTCTAGATATTGTTAAAATATCTGATTCATCAATTCCATGAAGACTGCTGGTGAATTTGTTAGACCGAATGGTAGGACTTCATATTCATAGTGGCCATATCTACTTCAAAAAGTTGTCTTTGGAATATCCTCATTCTGAACACTCAATTGGTGATATCCTAATCGGAAGAGAACCACTGAGCTCCCCTTAATTGATCAAATAGATCATCAATGAGTGGAAGTGGATATGTATTATTTATGTTAACTTGGTTAAGCTTACGATAGTCAACACATAACCGAAGAGTTCCATCTGCCTTCTTCACGAACAAAACTAATGCTGCCCATGGAGATGTACTTGGTCTAATGAAACCCTTGCTTTCCAACTCCTCTAAATGAACTTTTAATTCTTGTAACTCTATTGGTTACATCCTATAAGATGGAAGGGATATAAGACTGGTCACTTAAAGGAGATCAATCATAAACTCCATTTTCTTTATATTTGGTATACTTGAGAAATTATTGGGTAAGACATTTGAAAATTTATCCACAAAAGATGGAAAAAAAATTCCTCAATATCTTCGATTGATGCCAAAGTAAACACTTCAAATTGGTATGATATTTTTCCCATAATTGGTGCCAACAGGCACTTTGCACCTTTATTTATAGTCCTCTATCCTCTAAAGAGATTCTTGATACCGTCCTCATTCATCAAACTAACTATTCTTCTATAACAGTCGATTTGAGCCTCGAACATTGTCAGCCAATCCATACCTAGGATTACATCATAGAAATACATATCTAACATTGAGAAGTCCCATTTAACTTAGCTCCATCAACAATTATAACACATGCTCTACACACAAATGTTTGAAATTCCCTTTCACCAATAGGAGTTTGTAGTATCAAAACAAAAGGCATAATTTCCTGTTTTAAGCATAGAAAGTCAACAAAAAGAGAAGAAATGAAGGAATGTGACACCCCAGTATCGTACAACACTTGCATAAAAGTATAATTTGAAAGAATAATACCTCTTACTGTAGATTATCCATCCTGATCAATGACAATCATCTGCTCAGCTCCAATCAATTGCTTCTTCACTGTACTGTTCTCCTTGTTTCCTTATTGAGGTTGGCCTGGTTGAGGAGTCATTGTATTTCTATAATCACTATGGCTAGCTTTTCTCTATTGACGAGACTGATTTTGCAGACCTCGTCCAGTCACAGCATACGATGCTTACGATAACTGTGAAATGTCTCCAGCACCTAATCAGGGAGAACTGTGAAAATAGTGCTGAAGATTTCCTATCATGATACAATTATGACATGCTATGGGATGTTCCAAACAATCTGGATTTATGTGGTTAAGAAACTCCTTCATTCTCACTATCTAGAAACTGATGGCTTAGCATTTCAAATTCTATCACATCAACTATCACAACATTGTTTTCCATGACATCCTTTTTCTCATGTTCAACTATTTTTGAAATCATTCCACATGATTTTTAAAAATCAATACATTTTCAATATAAAACAAATATTCCTTTTTAAAAATCAATCAATTGAAAAAAAAATTACCTTTTTTTTCAAAACAATTCACAACTTTCACAAAATCATAAATCACTCCTCACAATGAGATATTAAATACTAGTGTTAATTCATTCATATACAATGCATGTCATGATCATCTCATTCGATAAACCCATCACAATGAGATATTTAACATTCTAGAAGTGTATTCAAAACACTTATGTACCCAACACCATGGTAACATGAAGTCAACATAAATGGGTTAGCTACGTTCTTTTATTCTATACATTTCAACTTCAAAAAATCCTACTCCTATATAAGATTCCAACCCAAGAAACATAAGAAAAGGAATTAAAACTCCATGACCATGAACACTGATTATTTGTACCACAAGGGAAGGACTAGGGTAATACCATTTGTAAAACCCTGCCCCTAACTCATTGGCTTGAGGAGGCAGTGAGGGTTACATGGCCTTAAGTGACGTTCCCAAGGCACAAAAGGCTGGAAATAAATGCCAAGGGCTTCAAAAATAATTTGGGAACAATTTTCCCTTATGACACAACTAACCAACCAAAAACCCATAAACTATATGTTGCATATCAAAAAAACAATTCAACAATGTATTACCTAAAAGAAAACCAATTTGTTCAACAATACAACCCAAAAACCCATACAACCAAACAAAAAATGAGAGTACTATGTGTAAGACAAAAAAAATACCCAAAATAAACCAAGACACACTCCACAACCCCACCCCAAGCTCTATGCTCCAAGAGCCACCACATCTCCCAAGCATTACCATGAACCACTTGCAATGAGATGCCTTACCTTTACCCATGTACCGGAATAAGACATCTTCAAAAGAACCAATGTGCCAAAGCAGGGGTGAGCATAAAACTCAAAATTTATTCACCAATGACTTTCCTAATCATGCCACTAGGATAGAAATTTTAGTCACATTTATATAAAATAATTTATATAAAACAATTTACTAAAATAGTTTATAAAAAAATATAAACAAGTTTCCAAAACCATTTATAACCAAAATCATACAAGTGAAATAGGAACCAATTTTTTCAACAAGTTATTTTTCTAGAAAAATAACTAAGAACCATTAAAACCATTTCACAATATCCATTTTTGGCATACTCAACCATTCCAAAAAACCCATGCAACAAACCATGCGAGCAATGTAATGACAGTTCCATACTCATGAGCGGTTTCTCATCGATCTATCAAGTAGTCACAAGGTAACTATTTCCCATGTTACATTACTCTTTTGGCACTGAGAACACGGTCATATTTAAACCAAGCCCCGTATATGCAATTCCCATGTGCCATTACACCTTTTTCACTGAGCACAAGGTCATATTTCAACCAAGCTTCTTATATGCACTATGAACACACAACACATTGCCCAATTATCAATCCACAACTAACCTTTCAATAAAAACAACTTTATATTGAAAATCAATTATGTCCAAAGAATTTCAATGCCAATCTATTTCTATCAAAACCATTTCAATACCAAACAATTTCCCTCAAAATCATTTCAATAAAACTGAACATTTATTGAATCCCAAAGCACAACTCATTTCAAAGAAACATTTAAATTCAATAAAACCTTCCAATTTTATTGAAAACAACTAATACCAATCATGTGTCACAATTCCTGATAATTCCCATTTTAAAATCTCTATTTTAATATTAAGAACGAAAGTACTCATTAAAAATCCCCAATTTTCCTGATTTCACAACCATCACTCAAGATGGTTTCCAAAAAGTGTTCAACATCCAAATATCAATCAATTCTACACCAGAAATTCAAAATTAAATCATTCCAATCAGTTGTACTACATGGAGTCGAGAAAGAAGCCTTCTGCCTCTTAGGGTTTGGCAAAAACCACAACGAACAAAGAACACACAAGAAAACCGGGTTGATTCTTCAAGAACCAGCCTTAGATATCTTTTCCAAGCAGGACCAAGACCAAATATCATCATATTTGGAATACACACACATATCTTTTCCAATAATGGGCATAGATCTATGTGAACGAAAGAAGAGGAGAAGTATTTCTCTGTAGATCTACGGAACCGAACAAGAACGAAGAAGAACGATTTCATACCACAAGAATCTGACTTTTATTCACCAAGGGAAGCCTTCAGATCATCTTCAAAATGATAGGAGAATGTTCTTTGGCCTACTGAGGATATAAATCCCAAGTTATGGCCACTTAGGAGGAAAAAAGATCCTTTTAGAGGAAAAAACGTGTGAGATCCACTTTTTTAGGATATCATTTAAGTGCCCTCATGGTTTGTTCGCACAGTTTAACAAACCGTGTGCTAACCTTGAATTAGATATAGCCTCGACAGACCCTATCACTGCTTCCTCGCAAAGTCTCTCGAACTGTGCTCCAACCGTGTGGAAACTACTGCCTCAAAGCTTCAATTATGCACGGTTTGGCCGCACAGTTTAGACAAAATGTGCGTTGCTCATACGACTTCCCCTTTTTCCTCAAACATCTGTCATGACCCTTCCTCGGGGCCCGTGCCGTGACTACCCCATGCCCGCCTTCCATAGGCCAGGGGCTGGCGACTAGCACCAAAGGCGTAAATTCCCATAACTGGGAAGGCATTGCCTTTATAAAAGTAAACAAACACTACAGAGTACAAGCGGAAGTAAAACACTAAGTACAAAAGAAAGTGCTGAAAAGTAAATGGGCCAGAATACAAACCCAACTGAATGTGCATCTACAACTGAATTAAAGTACAACAGATAAAGACAAACAGCTGGAAGAAGCAAGCAGCTCCTGGGTCGTCCTCCTCGGATCCTACCTGAAGGGTAGGTACAGATAGCGCAGCTCCTGTATCGTCCACCACGGATCCTACCTGAAGGGTAGGTACAGATAGCCTCCTCAACGCTCTCGCCCGTCAACCTCCTTCATGTGTCGTCTCACCGTGAAGTCCACCTCCGGATACTGACTCATCATGTAGTCCACCTCCGGGTATCGTCCAGTCCTCGAACACTCAGCCTCTGTCAGCACTGCCCATCGTCTGCAACCAACACAATGAGGTGCGGGCATAGCCCGTGCAGGGGTGAGTATAACGATACTCAGTAGGGACCCCGAGACCCTCAAGGTCTCACTAAAACTGACAAGGATAACCACATAGAAGATCTCAACAGATAACCTCTACCTAGGTATATGCCCATACATATACCTAAGTTATCATGCAACCCATCTCAATCATGAGGAAACACAAGGATCATGAAATCAACGGATAACCACTACCCAGTTATATGCCCATACATATACCTAAGTTAACAAGTGACCCATCTCAATCATGAGGTAAACACAAAGGTCAAAAGTCTCAACTCAAACCAAGATTTTCATTATCGAAACTGTAACTGCTGAAGAGCCCCATCTCTGGAGTGTACAGTGGTCCTGTCACGACTCCGATGTACTGCTCACTAACCGAAGACTGTTGAGGTACTCCTCCTGTTGAGTACCACGGGCCTGCCACCTCACATAGTAGTGATTCCCATCGGGGTCTTCCACCCAAACATAGTAGTGTTCCCCCCTCATAGCCTACAGAGGTACTCCTCCTGTCGAGTACCGTGGGTCCGCCACCCAAACACAGTAGTGCTCCCCGCTATGGGTCTGCCACCCAAACACAGTAGTGCTCCCCACTGGGCTATACAAGCCTCTCCGACTCGAATCAGACAAGCAGTCTTCAGGTTCCAGCCAACTACACGGTCTCCGTACTCCGTACGCTCGTCTCTAGGAGGGTCCGCTCCACGAGCTACTGGTCGATACTCCAAGTATCTCAAAGTCCCACGAAGAAGTATCTCAAAGGACCACCTCATCATAGGGGTCTCAACGCAATAGACGGCGCGTCAATCGGACGCCCGGTCTGTGAGTTACTAGCCTTTTCATCCTAGGGGCCCGGTTGGTTTCGTAAGCAAACCAATCTGGTCGTATCTCAACTATACCCCGAACTCTCATAGTGAATACTCATAGGGACCTTTTTTTGATAAGATCACCAACGCCGCTGATGGTTTGTCAAACGGACGTCTGGTCTGAATGATATCAGCTTTTCCGTTCCAGGGGCCCGGTTGGATTTTGGGTACAATCCAACCCAACCACTATCCAAAATCAACCAAAACACGGGAGAAGTATGCCAAAAGTTCCGTCCCATCAAGAGGAAAACAACGAGATAGACGGCGTGTCAATCGGACGCCCGGTCTGTGAGTTATTGGCCTTTTCGGTTTAGGGGCCCGGTTGGTTTCGTGAGCGAACCAACCTGACCGCACTCCGACGGCATCCAAACCTCAAGCGGAGAAAGCCAAAAGATCCGTCTCACTAAGAGGAATTCAACAAAGTCGACGGCAGTCATTCGGACGTCCGGAGCTCAAGATATGAGCATTTCCGCTCCGAGGGCTCGGTTGGTTTCGTGTACGAACCAACCCGACCGAACACAAATTATTCTGAATCCTTGAGTGCGATATACCGAAACGACCGTCTCGATCCAAGGATCGCGTTTCCGCTGACGGCGCATCAATAGGAGGTCTATAGATCAAGATATGGGCATTTGACCAAAAGTGGTCCGAAAATGGGGGTCTGGGCCCGGGCCGACCCGGGCCGACCCCTCCTGGGTCGGCCCGAACCGGGTCGACCCGACCCGGATGGGCCTAGCCCGGCCCGACGCGGTCTGGCGCGGTCCGGTCCAGCCCGACCGGCCGGCCGCGGCCGAGCGGTCGCCGCAGAGCGGAGGGGGGTGCGCGCGGCCGCCCCCCTTCGCCGCTGATTGACGCCGGCGGCAACCGCCGCCAGCAACTTCCGGCGGCGCGCCGCCGCCGCCTTCCGCGGACCACCGAACGCGGTCCGGTGGTCCATTTCTCCTGCCGTCTTCGCCTAGGGTCCCCCAGGGACCCCACCTTCACTGCGAAGGGATTCAAACGCCAAAACGGCCTACTTCATCATCACCCGTCAATCCGCACGTCGAACGATTAGCGTCGTCTTTTTAGTTTTCCAGCGTGACCCGATGGCGCCGCGCCCCTTCGCCGCGGCCCGACTCCGACCGCGGTTCTTTGGTTTTCTTCGATGCGGAACGACGGCGTCGTGTTCTTAAACATCCTTCCACGGCACAGCGCGACGGCACCGCGCATATCCTTCCGCATGAAAACCACGTGGTGCGACGACACCCGCCTTCCCGTACCTACCACAAAGGAACCATCAAGAAAAATAAGGAGTAGGGTCGGCCGTGTTTGTGCGGTCCGACCCCCTCGCATTATTCGATAACAAATGGTTTAAATCCACAAATATCAACAAGTTGGTATTCACCAATAAAATAAATAAATAAAACCCCTACCTCGGTTCAGATACGGTGCACGTCAATCGAGTTGCGGAAGACGAGCGTCGCGGAAGTCGGGCGTCGTGGAAAACGAACGTCGATTCCGTTGTCGTCGAGGTGCGTTCGAAGGGGAAACGTCGTTGGAAGAAGACGTCGCGCTCTTTGGTGGAGATGTTCTTCATCGGAGGTGTTCTTCATTGAGGAACGGTGTTCTTCACGTTCTTCGTCGATGTTGAAGAAGAAGAAAACTTCAAACTTAGCCTTTTCTCTCCCAAGTCTCCACCACAAGAACAACTAACCCCAAAATAAAATAATCCTCCCACTTATTTTATTAACCCAACAAAGGTTTTGAATTTTAAGAGTTTGAAAATTCAAAACCCACATTTAACTCACTTAAGTTATTAACATATGATGTTATAAAATTAAGGAGGTGTTAAGTTAACAAAACTTAAATGGGGGTTTAGAGGGGTTAGGAAAGTGAAGGGTTAAGAGGAGTTAGGGAGTTAAGGAATTTGAAAAGGCAGGGAGGGGTTCGTGTGGGCCCCACTCTTTCAATTATCTGCACATGGGAAGTTGGGTGGATGTGGGCCCCACCACCAACTTCCCATGGGAGAAATTAACCACCTTGTTATGAAATAAAATTGATTCAACAATTTTATTTACTTTTTAAATAAACCTCAAAATTTAGCTTCTTCACCCGCACAAACACAACTACGGTAAGGGTCCCCTTAAGCGATTACCGGCGTTGAGAGTTCATCGGTTCCCTCGAAATTCGATTCCGAGCACCGGTTCATAAGTTAGAAATTCCCGCTCGTTCGTTCACTGAACGTACCTGATCCAAACTTCGAAAATTGATTCCGGGCACACCGGGCCTCGGAATCAGGCGCCGTCAGAAACTGTGTTCTTGTAAAATTCTAAAGAAAATTAAGAAAAAATTTCCTTGAAATTTCCGGGTCTTTAAAACATTATTACAAGTTCTCCCAAATCTCTAAATCAACACCCTTAACTTTATAAACCATTAAAAGAATTATGTAATTGATACATACCATAAACCGGGGGTACTATGAGGTAATTAATGCATCATCATTGTGTTTTAAATAAATTTGATTATTTACTGTCTAAAAATTATAAATAAAATACCATTATGTAGGAAATCTTTTTATATTTATAATAATTATTTATATTCGAATTTATCTTATGTATAACCCTATATTAAATTTTTTTTAATTTTGAATTCAGGAATTTAAGACTTTTAACTCTTCTTTAAATTAAATAATTATAAATTCACTAATCTAATCAATGCTGACCAATAAGGATGATATTTTATTTTTGAGGTTGATTTTTTTTAAATAGACTTATCCTATTGAATTATGACACGTTTTAGTGTAATTATAATATCTTTTTTTACCTTTAATTACTCTATTTACTTTTAACTGTGGTAAATAAAATTGAAATGTTACTATTCAAAAAAATATTTTCATCTTATTGAACCACATTTTACATACTGATAACAACTGTGTCTCTCAGATTTTTGAAATTCAACTCACAAAAGCCGTAAATTTATGTTTTATGAAAATTTGCAAATACTCCTAGAAGGTGGGTAAAAGATGGTAAAATTTTAAATAAAATATTATATACCTAAAATTACTATAAAATGCCTCTAATGAATTACATTGAACATATATAGGTATTATGTATCTATTTTGATCTAAAATATAATTATATAAAATAAACAATTATTTAAATAAAAGATTGGTTTTAAACAATAACAATGTTTTCCACTATTCATTAAAAATTGAATGTTTTCAGAAAAATACCAAAAATTCACCCTAAGCTAATTTTGAATTAATGAATCCAAAAATGAAGTTATTTTGAAAAATAAAATATGTAAACTTTAAAAAAGTAGGTATTACTATTCATAACAGCAAGTTTGATTGGTCATGGTGTGTTAGAACTCGAAATTGTGTACAACACAATCTACTATATTATTCAAAGAGAAGAATACCATCTAAGCTTGGGGTGTTACAAATACAATAGGATAATGATATGTGTGAGAGAAATTTCAAATCTCTACCCCATAGTTTTAACCCAGATTTACCTCTTTTATCGATGTAAAAAATGTTGACCATGGTTACTATTCATAATGAAAATTTTTTTTGTTAATCATAAAAAATTATATTAGTTTTTATTATTCACAATATGGAATCAATTTTACAAAATTAAATTTCTATATGTTGTATAAGTTCATTTTAAAATATGTATGAAAAAACATAATGATAAACGTTTTTAAACAAATGCATTTTTATGCATCCAAATAGATTTATTATTATTTAATGACTGGTAAAAAACATTAGATGAATCTTAAAAAATTTAAATGGGTATATTATCACTGAATTTATTTAAAATAATTCATCAAAATATATTTATTTAAATTATTATGATAAAAACTAATTTCATGAATAATAACCATTTTTTCCAAAAAAAACTTATTTTTTACCTTCAAATGCTTCCATTTTCATTTATAACCAATTGATAACCAATGAATTCATCATATATAAGTGTAAAAATTAATTTATAATAAATTTATTAATCCCTTTCATATTCAATATTCTAGTGGTAGGTGATAAATGTCACATTAAATAATAATATTTTAATTGTATATCAAGGTTCATTTAAACTCAGTGTTTCCTCTAATGCAAGATATCAGTGAAATTAAATTTTTTAAAAAATAAATATATCATAAAATATCATTGGGTTTCATTATAAACCGTTATAAAAAAATATCCAAAAATTTTATATACGTCTGATACAAACGGAAGATACTTCTGCCTCATCACATCCCTAGGTTCCTACATGGTTTCTTTAAATTTGTAGTCTCACCACAAAACATAGAACATGTGAGATGAATTTTTTTAAAAAACCCAATTTATTTGATCAAGAATTTCCACTGGTTATTCCTCATAAGAGATATATTTATCCAATTTTATGAAAAATGAGTTATGTATAGGTGAATGATCCAGTATTCACATCCTTTAGAGATATACTTGGAACACATCATGAGATTCAGATATATTAAACGGAAGTCAAAGGAAATTTGAAACCATTATGATATGATCATGAATTTTAAATTGAATGATATATCTAAATATCATATAAACATTATTTATAAATATCATTACCCTCTTCTAAGGAGATATTAGTTGGAAAACTTTATAACTAACTTCAAACTCTTGATCTCATTGATGATTGTCAATATTACTTTTCCAACAACTCAGAGTTACCCTATTGTGATGCTAAATGGTTCTAATATTCTCAATAATTTACATTGATTACACAATACAGAATATTTTTATTTCTGTAATTTTATCCTAACACATTTAATTTTATCACTTCTTTCCATACAAGGATTTATAAAGATCCCTTTTTATTCTTGAGTGAAAGAAATCATTGAAAAAAATTCAAAAAAAGTATTTTGTTTATACCAAAAACATTTTAAATCTATATAATATGATGTTATTATATATTCTAGGGTTTTAATGGTCCTCTTAGAATAACCATATATGTGAGGATGATATGATGTATTACATCTTAACTTTGTATCCAGACCCTACTAAAGACTTCTTCATAACTTTTATGTAAACCATGGATCCTGATCAGATATAATAGAATGTGATACTATATGAAACCTTATTGCTTGCAAATGTATATCCTATAAATATGATCAATAGATAAATATTATCCAAAGGTAATTAAATGCTCTTATTTTATAAGGTGATCGACTATAACCCAAATAACATTATTCCCTTTAGATGATTTGGAGAGTCTGATGACAAAACCTATGAAAGTGTTTTCCCATTTCCATTATGGTATGTGTAACATTTATTAAATCCTATTAGAGTTATATATGTTATCCTTAACATTATTTCAGCCTATGAATCAAGATATAAACTCCATAATATACATTTATATGTTTCCCCATTATAAATATTCTTTCAGATCACATTACATCTTCAAACTTATAGGATTAATAGAGAATAATAACATGTGAGCTTTATCCAAAATATCATTATTCAGATCGGGTATTGATGAGACACATACCTAGTCTATATCACATATCATTACATCATAATCATGGTTTTACATAGGAATATTTTCCACCTTCTTCTGTAGTTACACATCCTCCTTTTATGCCACTTCAATCATTACATGGATGGATGGTTGAACACTCATATGATCTTTACCCTTACATAATAATTTCATGATCCATATTATGAATATCCATAAATACTATATCTCTATAAATACTCATCATAAAAAAAACATGTATGGTCTTTCTAACTCAGAGCATCGACCACCTTATTCACTTTCCTTGGGCTTTAATGTATTGAGAAATCATAATATCGGATCAATACTAACCATTTTCTCTATCACATATTAAATTGTTTCTATGGGAATATGTAATTAAATATTTTTATATTCATATATATTACACACCTCTCACTATATATATTTTATCAATATATTTAGTGCAAAAAATTAACACTAGCTTCTCCAATCAAGATTCAGGAATCCTTCCACATGTATTTTCCATTAGTGAGAGGAATATGATAATAAATTTTCATTATATATAAGGACGCATCCTAATCACATCATTAATGTATAACTATGGATCAAAAAACCTTCTCCATTTCATGGTATTGTGATAATTGGTTCATTGACCTGCTTTCTCACCAACACATTGATTTTTTTTCATATTCATCTATCCAATGTAACATTTCTATATTCTAAGTCAACATGATTATTATATTATTTTTATGTGAGTAATCCCTCAAAATCACTAGTAAAATCTAGATAACATAATAATGCTATGGATATCCATTACCATGGTTGGTCTAGTCCATTGTCAAATAAATTACATATTTTAAGGATCCAGTAATATAACCTTACATGAGATTATATGATACAAGAATATCACTTTTTTTAGTAAAAATTCATAGTTAGTAAATTTAGAATATAAATCCTCCATTATCAGGGTATTTAACATAATCCTAAAATGTTATTCATGATTTTAATTTTCCTTAGAATATATAATAAAATCATCGATGAATAATACCAAAAATTGATCAAGGTAATATTAAATAACTATATTCAGTAAATCAATAAAGATAACATGAACATTGGTAAGTACAAATGGAATTACTATAAATTTACAATGACCAATCCTCATCTGAAATACTATCTTGGGTATATCCACCTTCGTGACTCTCAATTGATGATATCTAGAATGAAGATTAATATTGGAAAATTTTTTGAGCTCCTCAGAATTTATCAAAAAATCATCGATACGGGGTAAAAGATTCTTTTTCTAGATGGTCATATTTTTATGTTTTTTTTTATCTTTGAAAATATGAATTGAACCATGTTTATTTTTAATAAAAAGAATAGGTTCAACCAATGGTTAAACATTTTATACATAGGATTAACCACAGTTTTAACCTCAACTATCATTAAAACCACTCTCGAAAAATTAATTAAACCCTTCTCTAATAAAAATTCAGATACCCATGCATTACATACACATATATTATATGATTTAAGATGAAGAGTTAATGAAAATAATAACAAAACAATCCCTAGAACCATAAATGATTAGTGTAGTTTACTACTAGATATATAATTAACTAGTTTTATGAAATATCTTCAAAAAATCTCACAAATATATTCTCACCTAGAGCATGTATTAT
Source organism: Viscum album (assembly GCA_963277665.1). Classification (NCBI taxonomy): domain Eukaryota; kingdom Viridiplantae; phylum Streptophyta; class Magnoliopsida; order Santalales; family Viscaceae; genus Viscum; species Viscum album. Next base: position 1,534,000,665 of record OY728151.1, read on the forward strand.
ACATACAATACTTAAAACCTTTCATCATAACCTGCAGAAAGGAAACATGAAAAGGGTGGGATCTAATTCATATTATGGGTAAACATAAGTGATATCAATAAATGATCATAAGTGAGAATAATATAATAATAATTGTTTAATAACATGATAATAACAAGAAATATTCATACACAATCATTCAAATATTATTAATCATAAGTCATAGTATAAGGATTTATTATAAAAAATGTTATAGAGATTAAGTGTTCAAAATCATCAATAATCCATCATGATCCATGAAAACATATAATAATCATATGAAATAATTTGTGGCAAAAATATATGCATATAGAATCCCAACCTTTTTCATGGTTCACTCCCAAGACTATCATTTTGGACAATGTCCCATAATGGAAATGTCTAATTTTTCATTTCAAGCATTAACTTAGGAGTAACATTAATCTAGTTCACACCCTCATCTGTAAAGAGTTTATTAAATTCATTGTCTCATATGAGTCTATAAAATCCACCATCATAAAATAATGCATTTTAGGGATATATAATTTCATGAAGATATACACATAATTATAATTAATTCATATATATGCCACAATATTGTAAATAATTTTTCATATAATCAATTCCTAACCCATTGAAAATAATTTGGTTTTGCAAACATTTCATCATTATAATCATAAATCATATAGAGAAATAATAGGGAGGGTATCACCGGATAATAACCCTAGTAAAACATATGTAACATCCAAGTATATTATCATATAAGATAAGGTCCTCTAAAGATCACTAGAATATTTCATGAGGAAAATACCTTTTTAATTTTGAAATCAATTATTTAAAATAAAAAAAGATATAAAATCTTTTGGAATTTTTTAAAATAAATTAACCACTAAAAATATTAATGAATTCATCATATCATTGAGTTTTCATGATGGTAGGAAATTCGTTTCTTTTTGTAAATGATAAAAAATATTTTTTCACACCTTTATTAAAAATGTACACATTAAAAAAATTCCATTTAATTTCTATACAAAAACTAAATAATGGGTAAATAATATTGTTTACAGTCATTAGATTATAGTAAAATTATTATTATATTAATTTTATCAAACTTGGACATGGAGGTGAATGATTTTCAACTAAAATATAAGAAATAAGTCATATTTTCATAAAATATTTGTCTAGACCATTTTTAGTACCAAATAGAAAAATGGTACTAAATAGTCAGGATTAGAAAAAAATGAAGTATAATAAAATAAAATGGTTTTATCAAATAAGAGTAGTATAATTTACCTCAATGTAAATTCATGCAGAAATAATCACTGTAAAAATTCGATTGAAACAGAAATCACATACCACAAGTATTGTATTGTTTCTTATGTGATAGAAAATAATTTATAATAAATATAAGTTTATTATACATATATTAAAAACTTATATTAACTAATAAATTTTAATTTTCTATTCCATTATAATTTTCAATTATACTTTTGTTATTAATTTTTCCATAAAATGGGCATTCGGGTGAAAATGGCCCTTTTTTCCATGCATGTTTTAGTTTGAAGGTTCCAGTCTTTGAACACTGGTCATGCTTTCTCATATATATAATGTTAATCATGAAGTGTGTATAATACTTATTCATTAAATACACTATTTTAATCATTCAAATAAATCATTGATAAAAAATGGTAACATCACTTCGTAGAAACGGTAGGATGTATATATGCAAGGGTGATATTTCCACTTTTAAATGGGTGGAATAAAATTAAAGTAAATAATAATTAAAATTTATAGAAATATAATGATATCATATATATTTATTAATTCCATAATTATAATAATCAATTGGAATAGGTGTATAATAATGAAATGCTTCACTATATAGAGGTGGTACTCCACACATACACACAAGCGATGTTTTCTTTTCCCCCAAGGAAAAAGGAGGTGGATAATGGATGATACATAATCACAAATAAAAATTTTGTAAATTTAATATACTGAATTTATTTATTTAAAATGGATAACTTATATTTTAGGAGTAATAATAATAAATAATGTTGAAAGTAATTAATTAAGAGTTATACCACTTCGTTGAGAAACCTCCTTTGGCTTAAACCATAAGCCTTAAAATGATGATGTTTTAGAATGAAAAAAATCTTGGATGTGGTGAAGTGATATTTTAATGTATTTTAATAGGTATTGGTTGGGATATAAGTCTAAAACTTTTTGAATAATGGAGGAGAGGATGTGTCCTTTTATATGTGAGGCAAATGACACATTTGGAATTACATAAAATATTTAATAATATATATGTCATAATCTGGTAAAGTAGAACCAAGGAACACAAAATTAAAATATAAGATGTTAAAAGTTATAAATAAAATTCTAAAATCACATTTAGAAATGATTTTGACACATTTTAATCCTTATCTCATAGTCAAAACACTTTAAAATCATTTTTACATTAACTGAGGTAGCTTAGCAGTTTACCATGATAAAATAATTATATATAAAAAATTAAAATGGTCCTTATAATAAAATTTTTACATGATGAAAAAAAAAATTGAATTTATTTTATCATATTAAATTTATATATTTGTAGGAAATTACTTTTAATATATGAACTGGAAATGCATGAAAAAATGTTCTTAGGAAAATACATGATTTGAGATTGAAAATAAATTCAACTTGAAATCAAGTAATAAGATGGTTTCCTTGATTTTTATTTTTAAATAATAAAAATTTAATTTTTAAAACTTTTTTATCATGTTACAACCTAATTTAATCTTCTAACCATTCCATTAAATCTAAATACACAAAAAATGTTTTTAATTTGTTAAATATAACTAATCATTAAAAAAGTTTTTATTGGGTTCCCAATCCGGAAATAATGTTTTAAAATTAACCATTTAAATCCATATGAATATATTTTATTTATTACCACTCATGTAATGGCATAAATATAAGTGTTAGAGATTTTTTAATGCTTTATCCCATAGTATTAATTATGTTTTACATCTATTACGGAGGTAACATATCTTTTAAATGTTTATTTTTCATAGGGTCAAAACATTATCTTGAACCTATTACATTATATTATTTATTCTAATTAAAAATATTAAATATATTATTAAATATTAAATTTCTATATTTATAAAGAATTTATTTTAAAATTATTATGTAAAACGCAATAAAAATATTTTTTAAAAAATACATTTTATGTATAAAATGGATTTATTCTTATTCTAATCCAAGTATAAACAATTAGATGACTATTAAATAATTTAATTGATTATATAATATTTAATATCATTGAAATTATTCATAAATTGATATTAATTTAATTTATTATGGTAAAAATACAGTATGAGAATAAAAAAATTCTAAAAAATCATATCAAACATTAAATTCATTTATTTTCATTTATAAAAAATTTATAACCAGAAAATTAATTTTATATAATTGTAAAAATATATTTTATAATTTAATTAGTCTGATTCATATCCACCAATCCAATGTCTTGGTGATAACTATAAGTTTAAATAATAATATTTTAATAGAATATCACTGTTTGTTTAAACTCGGTGTTCTGTGTAATGAAAGATATAAATGAAATAAGATTTTTTTAAAAAGAATATATTATAAAATCTTTGGGTGTTGCAATAAATTTCTTAGAATAAAAAAAATACCATTTTCCTTATTTTTTAAAAATACCAAAGCACCCCATGGTGATACATTTGGCCAAATGAAACCCCTATGCAACAAATCATTCATTTGAATTCAAAACCCTCATTGTTCAGAAGACAACCACCAATAAAGACACATAGAATTTAAAAATAAAGAGGGTTATAATTATATTGTGTGCTCTACATCACCATGATGTAAAAATTATATAATCAATTTATAAAAACCAGCATGGAACTCATCTACAAATATTGGTAACATCACATAATGAACATCAAATAAACCCAATAAATCTCTACCAAATATGAAGAAAGAGGTTTTAAACATCTATGATTAATTTTACGATCATGAGTTCCAATGAAAACTACATTACTTCATTTTACATAAATGAAAATAACCTTCCCTTGTTTGAAATCAATAACAACATATATAAAATACCATAAAACCATGGAAAGGATAAAATCTTATGCACACATTTCTAATAAAATGAAATATCATATTGAATAATTCCATCATATTATCTTCCCACATCCCCAATACACCTTTGAAAATATATATTGACCTCTAAATGATGTTTTAAATAACATGGTCCATTGAATATTCCCTATAATGGGTCCCCATACATTAACTATGGTTAGTTCTTTGAAAGAGTAACAAGCTCTCAGACTAAAAAAGGTATAAGCATGAGTAGAATATATATAAATAGTAGGTCGTATAATATCTAGTCCACTCAATGATGGAAACTCTATAACGTTAAACTAACCATTCCTTGTTCTTATTCTAAAATAACATTGGTAAAATCCACTAGTTCAATAGTACTTAAACATAGGTCCCTATGAATATAGAATATCCTAGTGTTATCCTATTCATAGTCTCTCACCTTTGTAGGGAAAAAGCCTAAGTTCCCTATTTCTATTTGTATGATATTGGAGGAAACAATTAATGATGTTTCATCTGAAATAAGAGGCATATCTAGTGCTAAACACCATACTAAACTAAATATTAGATCTTCTAAAATCCATATCATCTATATAAGAAACCCACCACACCAAATTTCATGATTATAGATTGAGAATAATTGAATCCAAACAAATGAGATAATGAATATTGATAAATATTACTCACTGATTAACTCCTTGAATACACTTATAAATGAGATATCTTATCTATAAATCAACTCCTAGGGATGTTCAATTGAATTCACCCTTAGGATAAACCTTATTGGTTATGAAATCACATATATCAGCTAACCATAAAAACACTTCAAGATAGAATAAAAACAGGTAATGTATATGATAATAATAGATATTTATATATATCCTACTAAGAAAAGTCAAACACATGACTTTTTATTATAAATAATGTTTGGGAATTAATAACAAAGATATTGGAACCGAACTCAAAATTTACTCACTCAATAACACCCCTACAAAGTGGCAAGAAACTCATAATATAATAATACCATAAACATTGATGATAAATAGGAATTTCAAAATTAACATTAAAAAACTCCCCCAATACCACTGTCTCTTCATTATTACCTATAAATATGATCAACTTCTAATGAGCCACACCTCATAGAAAACTAACAACCATAGTAATAACATTCCTCTTTCTTAAAAAAGTCATACCAAATGAAATCTAAAGATCCTATAACCACCTATATATCTATTGATCATAGATATTCCCATCATTATTTAATAAAATCTTGAACATTAACTCTCACAACATATTCAACTATGAATCATTTTCCTTAGGATCATTATGCTTGACATAAATTTGATCATACTACATCACCTAACCAACCTAAACCAAAATGGGATTTTAAAAATCATATATATATATATATAAATATAGAACAAAATATTCTATGCCTATGAAATATAATTCATATAAAGGATCTATTAGTTAAAATCATTTCAACTTCCAAATAGATATTTCCCAATTCAAGCATAGGCATGAAAAAGAATGATTCTTGTACCATACTTATGTCTCTAACCCAAAATTAGAAAAATCATCTATTTGGATGCAATGTTTTATATAATGGTCCACAAATCAAATAATTGGGCCCATTCTAGGTTATGAAACATCTTTTGGTCTTACATAAAATGTCATGTTTGAGTGAAATGTTTCCCGAAAATACTAATTCAATCTTTACCAATGATTAACAAAATCTCTATAGTGCCTAGGAGGATGAAATCAATGTCTTTTATGACCCCTTAATCCTATCTCTAATTGGTCACAAATTTATGTCTAGTGAGGAGTCATAATCACAAAATATGGAAGGAATTAACTTTTAAATCCTAGGAATGATATTAAATATCCACTAATCAACTCAAAATGATAATAATATTAACCATAATCCAAAAAACATACATATAATATAATACAAGAATAATTCTCTAAGTAAAATAATAGTATGCTCAAAATATATCTCTAATAAATCAAAAACCAGATTATGTAATGAACTAACGCAGGTTTTCACTAGGCACCTGGCCCGATCTTTCACAAACCATAAGGGTCTTCCCGGCCTTGATAGGCTGGGAACAAGCACCCGAGCATCAAACAAATAAATGAAGGGAATGATTTCGCCCAACCTAAATGAGAAGAAAACATATATAAAGAGAAAAGAAGAAACAATAGAAGGCTAAAAAATATATATGCCATAATTGTAAGGAAAACAGTAGAAACCAAAAAACTAAAACAGTAGCTAAAAACTCCAAATGAGAAGTCTGAATGTGAGGGACTCGGAACCAAACAGCTAATCCAAAGATGTGATGGATGAAATCCAACCATCTAACCTCCATCTACCAATCCCAAATGACATTAACCTCACCGCCAAACTATGGTGCCTTGACTTTACCATCACTGGAAGAAAAAAAGATCTACACACCTCCGAAGTTTCACATTTGGTGTGAGATAATAGGATCAGTAGGATCCCACCAATGTCTTCCATAACAAGACTCTATATAAAAAATCTTGTATAGTCATTTTTAAAATAAAACACGGCATGATAATTAGTAAGTCATTTATATATAAAACATGGTAAACATTCCCATTTCCACAGTTCTAAACATAATTATGTATATCGATTTTAAATCACATATTCCATATCATTTTCCACAAGTATAAACATGCATATCCAAGGTTACTACGAAATCCAAGAAATAAAAAATAGATTCATGAGAATCACAACACCAAGGAATATTATAGGTCTGGGAAGTAGACTACTCATACAATAAGAATCAAGTGCACAAAAACTGATAATAGAAAAATGTTCCTAGTAAGAAAATTAATACACCTTGAGTAAACCCCCAAAAATGTCTATATCAGTCCCCGAGAATAATAGCCCTAAAAGCATAGGTTACCCCCAAGGAAAACATCATTGATAATAAAAAAGAAATGGAAGATGTCCTCAATCTAAACCTTCTACATAATAACCCAACGTCACCCATTTGGTCATTTCCAAAAAACCATTTCAATGCCAAGAAAACCATTCAAATCCATTTATAATCCATTTAGAAATAGCCAGGGAAAACACATTTTCATTCAAAACCTTTTTTCAACACACACAAAAATCATAAAAGTTTCATAAATCAATTTATAAAGAAACTTATGAAGAAAAACAAGTAAGATCATTATCATAGGATAGAGACGAAGCCACATAACTCAAATTTTGGGTCACACACGCCCACAATAGAATCCAAAAAAAATGAAACCTAAAAATTTTATCTTTGATGTCCCTAGAATCAAATCCAAAACTCAAAGGATTAATTAAAAATAAAATACAAGGGTTGGAGGTTATAAGAATCCCACGTACCTCAAGAACAAATGATCGCTTCACCAAAACTATCTAAATAATGGAATTACAGGAAATATTTCATAATAGATCTAGATGTTGAAAAAAAGAAACATGCAACTTGGATTAGTGGATCTGATAACACAAGGATAGGGAAGTATAATGATCAATCATAAGGAAGAATCATAGGGAACACTTACTTGAAGAGATGCACTATAGAAGAAACAATGAAACATAGCCAATCAGATTGATCCGGAAGGTAAAACACCTCTAAAAAATTCTAAGGATCAGTTTAGTGTCAATATCCAAGAGCTTCGGAGAGAAAAAAGACTGAAAAAAAACCCTTGAATGCATGACATTAATCTGGGTGCGGGTCGGTCATTATGTGTACCCCTTGGTCATGATGTGTAGGCCACGCTGGATATGTTACTCTAAAAAAGACACTGCCTCAAGTTAAAAAACCTCTATTTAACCCCTATATGACATATACCTTTGGTACACAATGTGTACCATCTCACAATATGATCTCCCCATTCACTACATGTATCCCACACGCAGTACACAACATGTACTTCAGGTACATAGAGGGTACCTATTTGACAATCTGTAGTAAAACCATAAAAATCACATAAAAGGATTTTAAAAACTAGAAGGGAACATAAAAGAAAAAAAATAAATCATAACCGATCAAGGTAACGGGATGTTACAAACTCTTCACCATAATGACATTTCACCCCAGGTAATTCATGTGGAAGATGTAAATTATGGAAAGAGATGAGGCCATTGCTCCATCATCAATGACTCACATTCCCATGTCTTATGAAAATCTAATCCTCGATTCCATAGAATATTAACCAATGGAATCGACATCCACCACAAGAATATATCTTGAGAGTCTACGATATCCACTAGTTTCTCTAAAGTAGAAGCATCTGGTTCTAGCTCAATTTTTTTACAACATAAAACATGAGTTGGGTAGGGGTGATACATATTGAGCTGTGATATGTGGAAAAAATCACGAATTACCATTATCTGAGCCAATGATGATAACTTATTAGAAACATTTCCTAGATGTTCAGTGATTTTCAATGGTCCAACATATCATGGATCCCACTTTTCTTGTTTTCCATGTATAAGTTGACCCAACCGAGGAGAAAATTTCAAGAAAACCCTTTCACCAATAGAAATCCCCAATGGATGATTCCACCAATTGGAATACAAATTATTTCTAATATAGGAAATAACAATATGTCATCGCACTTCCTAAATCTTTGCTGACGTCTTCTGAACCAGACTTTGTCCGAACAAGGATACTTCACCCACCTCTGCCCAACAAAGTGGTGATATGCATGGGCGGCGATAAAATTATTTGAAGGGGTCCATTCTAATTGATATCTAAAAACTATTTTTGTAAAAAAAATTAACTAGTCCTTGATGGATATCCCACAATACACCGAAATCCAAGACACAGGAACGAAGAATATCCTCTAGGATGTGAATTACATGTTATGTCTACCCTTCTGTCTATGGATGGTAAGTTGTGATCGACTTGACCTGAGTCCAAATTACCTTTAGAAGAATCCTAAATAAACATGAGGTAAAATTAGGATCCCTATCCAAGATAATAGAAAAATTACTCTCGTGTACCCTCACTATCTCCTACACATACAGCTTACCCAGATCTTCAACTTTAGTGGTGTCTTTGACTGGAATGAAATGAGAAGACTTCATCAACTGATCAACAACCACCCAAATATAATATTTCCCTCAGGACATCTATAGAAAACCAAGAAAAAAATCTATGTACACCACATCCTACATACAAACATGAACCATGAAAGGCTGAAGAAAACGAAAGGGATTTAAGTGCTCTGCCTTTATTCATTGATAGTTGTAACATCGGGACACATAATCTGCAATGTCACACTTCATACACTTACACCAGAACTATTTTATTATGCCATAACACATCTTTATAGAACATGTATAAATATCCCAAGAAGATACAAGACAATAAAACAATAATGAATTTATCGCAGGTGTTGGGATGAAAAATCAATTCCTGAAGTGAAATATGCCATCTATAGAAATAGACCAACATGGATCTATCTCCCCACCATAATGGTTTTCCCGAATCTACTTAAACTCATAATTTTGTGGTTTAGTTTTCAAGATAGACTCTATGATAGATGATTACAACTTAACACTGTTCAAAACAATACATGATACATACTCCTAAGCATCCAAGCACAATTGAGTGACAATCCCCATAAGATTCCACTATTCCATTGATTCTAGAATTGCCTGTGACGGTACCTTCCTACTTAGAGAATCTACAACTACATTCCCTTTCACTGGGGTGTAAGTGATGTTGATTTCAATTTCCAAAAGGTATTATATCTTCCACCTATATCTGATATTCATGTATTTGTTGGAAAATATATAACTCAAACTCTTACGATCATCGAATATCATGAACTTCTCCCTAAAGAGAATATGCTTCCAACATTTATGTTCCTACATCACCGTAGCAAGCTCTAAATAATAAGTGGGTAGTTATTATCATGTGTTAGGAGCTAACAAACGCCATATGCTTCCTCATGATCATCCTACATCATCACTTCTACCAAACCAACACATGATTGATCACAGAAGACCACGTACCCCTTACTGGGAACAAGTAAGATAAGAATAGTTGTAGATGTCATAAGTCAATTCTTTTCATCAATGGAAGATTGATTGTTTCATCCCATTAGATTTTCACCACTTTCATAGTAATATTTTTCAATGTTGATGCCATCATAGAGAAGTCCTTGAAGAACCATCTGTAGTATCCATCAATACTAAGGATGCTTCAAATCTAAAAGACATTAGGTGGTTCCATTCAAGACAAAAACAACTTTTAACTTTTTATATCAACAGATAAGTCATGATAAAAAATCTTGTGCCCCATGAACTTCACATATGATATCCAGAAACTGCATTTTTAAAGCATTCCATACTGATAGTGATTTCTCAGAATCTTCAAGACCAAACTCGGATAGTTCTCATTCTCACACTCACACATTGAATAAACCTGAATATAATCAATGAAAACTACAAAAAATGTGTCATGATTTTTGTGGAATATCTGATTCAACAAGGACATAAATACTTTAGGATAGATAGTCAGATTGAATGACATCATGAGATATTCATAATGGCCATACCTACTTCTGAAGGTTGTCTTTGGTATATCAGATTCCGAAACTATGATATGATGATAACCCGACCAGAGATCGATACTAGAAATCCACTTTTCTCCCATCAATTGATAAAATAAATCATCGACATGATAAAAAGGCTGTCAATTCATAATCATTACTCGGTTCAGGATCTGATAGTCCACAGCTAACCGAAGTGAACCATCCCCTTTATTGGTAAAGAGAAGAGGGGATGCCCAAGGCGTAACGCAAGGGTAAAAAACCCCTTCTCTAATTGGTCATCCAACTGAATCTTGAGTTTTTTCAACTTTTTTAGTGCTATATGGTAAGAAGTCATCGAAATCATATGCGTACCTAGTACTAAATTAATTGTTAACTTTGCTTCTCTATATAAAGGAAGACCAATGAAGTCAGCTGGGAAAATGTCTAGAATGTCTTAGACAATAATAGAAAGATCCTCAATAGAAGAAACATCATCAGGCTCAACATAACAATAACCAAAAAACACCTCAGTTCTAGGTAGGATGATTCTACATAACTTGACATTGGGTCCCACTCACCCTAAAACACATGAGAGCTCTCATCGATTGTAGGAAACTAAACAGACCAATGATTATAGTTAACCTCAACATGTTGAGTGTAAAGCCAATCTATATCAATGTTGACATCAAAAAGATCCAAATCAATAACAATAAAATCCTAGACCAACTTCATGTCAACTATTATTAACAAAAAAGAAGGACACCAGAACCCCTACTCTTTTTTCATGCCAAGAGGTGTCGCTAACTCCATTTTAAATGGAATATGTTCTATTGGACGGATAAGAATATCAAAAAAAATGTATATTTAAATGAGTGGGAGGTACAAGTATGAAAAAAAGAAGCATCTACTGAATCTACAATAAGGAGTGTACCACTCACTATTGTCGAACCTGCATCAACTTCCATTACAAACTCATCTACTGCTTGTAAATGCTTAACTCTTGAGGTTTATAACTAGATCCCTAGTCTTTGAAGCTTCTTACTACACCGTATTAGCATTTAGTGATGACGAACCATGACTATGACGTGGAATATTAATAGCCTGACATAAAATATATAGATGAATAACACATCCAGAGCTATTTCACGTCTTCATGGGCATAGGACAAGAACATCTAGTGTGATCACACTTTCCACACTGGTAGAAAGTTAGAGGAACACTGCCAGTTGCAACGGATGGTGTGGAGAATTCTTGCTACTAAGACTAACCTTGACCACTCCTGTGACAGTCCTTCCAATTCCAATCCTTCCCATGGATAACACTGAAGCTATCATTAGTTTTAAGAGAAGAGTTGGTACAATTTAATTTTCCTTCCATGTCCATATCTACCATCATTGCTTTGTCTGCTGTCTCGGTATAGGTATACAGATTCAACATGATCACATGTAATCTAATATAATTCACAAACCATAGTAGTACATTTGTGCCTTCATTGGGTCATTCCATACCACGTCCAAAGAAAAAGAACAAGCTCATCATTCTAGTTGGTGTAGGCAGACACAGAATGCTCTCATTATTGCAATGACAAGAACTCCAAATATTTCCAGTATCAGATACTCTGGAAAAAACTGTAGAAAAATAGGGTTTTGAATCCCTTCCATTCCAAGAACACATGTCTGTCTACCTGGACCATAGAGTCCCAAAAATCCTTGTTTAAACCCTCAAGTATGAATGCTACACACTTTACCCTGATATTCTCAGGTTCCTCCAAGAATTTGAATATTTTAACGATCCTATCCAGAAAATACTTTGAGTACTATAGTTCAATTTTCCCATTTAAAATGTTGTATTCTCATGAAAGAACTCACGTGATAAATCGCTTTCTCCTCAAGATCAAGGTTATAATTGAACTACTACATTCTGAACTTGTGGATCATCCTGATTGACAATGCATAATGCTCGTAAGGATGTTCATTATGATATTATAATCCATAGGTGGATTTCCTTGAGAAGCATCAGTTATACCTTCCTGAGGAACTTGCAAAAGACATTTTGGAGGCATACTGCAGCATACCGAAACATATGAATGATCAAACATATAGAAAATCATGTTTAGAAATAGAAAACCCATAATCCAAAACTGATATTTTTAAAATAAAAAACCAACACTAGATACTCATATCACAGCATCCCATGGTATCTTGAGTTTCGTTATGAAGAGAGCTGGCCAGGCACTCATCGCAACATACCTCCCAAGTATCAAAAATCTTATATATATCCTAACCAATATCCCAAGAAAATGTTACTGAGTAATGACCTCCTCTAATATAAAACTCTAATGAACTGACCTGGGATTCCCTAAAAATTGGCACCCGACCAGATCCGTCACAGACAAGAAGGGCATTCCCGATCCCCCACGGGCTGGGGAGAAGCACCCAGGCATTGAATGAAAAAAATTAGGTAATTATTCTGCACAACCTGAAAAATCACAAAACATATATATATATATATATAATAAGAAAAAATTTAAGACTAAAAAATATATATTCCATAGCTCTAAGGAAAATAGCAGAAATAGAACAACTGATATAGCAGCCAAAAAACTCCAAAAGACATGTTTGACTACAAGGGATCCAAACCAAACAGCTACTCTAATGATGGAATAGATGAACTCCATCCATCTAAACCCATGCTACCCATTCTAGCTAAAATGAACCTCTTCGCCTCATAGTGGTTCCTTGACATTCCACGTATAGGAAGACAAACAAAAGTCTACATACCCATGAAGCAGTGTGTAGGGTGTGAGATAACTGGCTCAGTAGGATCCCACCTAGGTTTTTCATAACAAGTCTCTGTATAAAAAATATTTTATAATCATTTTTAAAATAAAAAATTTCATGATATGCAGTAAATCAGTCTTATAGAAATCATGGTAAACATTCCCTTTTCCGCAGTTCTTAACAAAATCTGGATTATCATTTTCAATGAACATTTTCCATATCTATTTCTAGAAGCATAAACAATTGTCTAGGAATTTGACTACTGGTACCATAATAATCAAGTTTACAAAAACTAATCCTAGAACAATTGTCCTATGATGCAAAGGAATACCCCATGAGTAACCCCCATAAAATTTCAATATCAGTCCCCTAGAACAATAGGATTAAGATCAAGAGGTAAGACCCATGATAAAACTCATTGATAATCACAAAGAAATGGATGAGGCCTTAAAGGTAAACCTTCCATCTAAGTACCCATGGTAACCCATGTTCTCTTTTTCACAAACCCATTTCAATTCCTTGAAAACCATTCAAAACCATATATAATCCATTTATCAAAAGACAAATAAAACCCATTTTCTTTCAAATCCATTTTTCAACATACAAAAAATTCATTCCAATTTCATAATTCAATTTATAAAGAAATTTTCAAATAAAAACAACCATGTTCATTATCATATGCTAGAGATGGAACCACCTACCACGTAGTTCAGGTTTCATAGGCCCGTAATGGAATCCAAATGAAACGAAACCCAAAAACACTGTTAAAAAGGACCGAAAATCAAACCCTCACCTAAAATTATTTATTCAAAATAGAATAAAATGGGTTGACAGATAGAAGAAATCCCACATACCTCAACAATGAAAACTTTCTTCACCAAAAATAGCCATGGAATGACCTTCAAGACAAGATCTCACAACAGATATAGATGAGGAAAACAAGAAACATCCAACATCGATTAGTGGATCCAATAATGTAAGGCTAAGATACTATCATGAACAATTGAAAGGATGAATAGGAAAGAAGATTTACCCAAAGAGACACACCATATAAGCAACGATGAACTGGAGATGATAGGATTAATATGGAAGGTGAGACACCTCATAAAAACACCTAAGAACTATTTTGGGTCTAGAGCAATGAGCTTTGGATAGAAAAGGACCGAGGAAAACATCAGAATGTGTGCCTTTAACCTGAGTGTGGGCTGAATTAGGACGTGTACCCCTTGGCGATGATGTGTATGCCATGATGGATATGTTATGTAAAAAAACACATCACTTCAGGTTAAAAATGATCTGGTTAACCCCTACACAACATGCACCTCAGGTACACGATGTGTACCATCTCACATCATGGTCTCCCAATTCATGACATGAAACCCACACCAAGTACATGATTTTTACTTTAGGTACATGGATTTTAACTATTATATATTCTCCAGTAATCCCTAAAAATAACATTAAAGGATTTTGAACACCATAAGAGAATAAAGAAGGGGAAAAAAAGAAAACATACCTAATCAAGGTAATGGGGTGTTATAGATTAAAACCATGACACGAGCTAGTAATGTACATCCTAAACTTTAAATCTATCCTTAAAAATTCATATACAAAAAATGGATGAGAAGAAATGTATACTCAATATTTTCTTCCTAATATTCTATTATGAAAATGTTGAAGAATATTAAAGGATCACATAAGTTGTGATAAACAAAGAGGGTAGAGGGGTATGAAAACCCATAACTTTTATACACTTTGGTTCATGATTGATTACAACAATATAAAATTTATAAAACCCCATAATATTTTGAGTCCTATTTTAATTGGTTATTTAGGTACATAGAGTAAAAAATGAAACAAAAATTTAGATACGTAAACTAAAACATCATAACATTCCCTTATATTTCTTATATCTTCTATAACTCCCTAGGATAACCTAAGGATGTATATAATATTGGGGTGAGAAATAATTCCCAATATGGTAATAATAAAATAATAACATGATGGATGTAATACATGTTAGTCAATAGTCATATAAAGGTAACATAATAGTGGTGAGAATGCAAAAATAGAACATCAAATCAAGATAAAAGATGATAACATAAATGTAACATGAGAATGTGAAAACAAAAAATACGTGATATAATAAGAATTAGTCATGGATAACCACCAAGACATCATAACATAGTCCTCTTAGTGTGACCTCTTATGCACCATAAATGGAATATCCTAAGACAAAAACTTTAACAAATTTATTTGAGGGATATATAATTATGGGCCCACCCCTCATATTAATATCATGTACATGCATAAGTGTGCTACAAAGATCATATAATATAAGAACTACTTTCATCAATTTTAATCCCATGATTGAAGAGTGTGTGTTACATAAATAAAATTACCAAATAAATTAATTATAGGTACATCTCCTTGATTACCCTTGTGTGGAAATGGGGATGGGTATTCACTACAAAACTGTTTGGTTTGGAAAATCATATAATAATTCTAGTAGCATAACATGTGTACATAATGATTAATTGAATCTTTTAATGAGATTGAAATGGGTCTCTAATTACATTGAAATCCCAAGGATAGTAATAGGGATGTGTAAAAAAATTTCCCAATTCAAAAAATTGGAAATAAAAATGCATAATAAAAATAAAGTTCTTGAATGAAGAGGAGAAGGAAAGGTTCCCTTACTTTGGTATAGTAAGGACTTTGATAAAGGTTATAATGAGAGTTTCTAAATGAAATCTCATTCTCAAAAAATTAATTAGATATAAAAGGGATATTTATAAATATATAAAAACTTAATTAAGTGATATTTCAAAGGCACAATACAATGATTTTTCATAAATAAAAAAGAAGAGATAGAGATAGAGAGATCACATACATTGAGAGGGCACTTTTAAAATATTGGGAGTAGAATCTTAACAGCTTGGGAACAACGTGCGAGGGATATAGAGGTCTAAAAAAGAGTTGTTTCAGGATTAGAGGGGTTTTAATGAAGATTAATGTGATGTGGGGTGGGGTTTTATAGAAAAATATAGGGAAATTCATTATTAAATTTCTAAATATAGTTTTCGGACTCTATATGTTAAAATAATGAAAACCATAAACCTCTCAATGGTTCCTCTCATTTTTTATTCCAAAGAGGTAGTGGTATTATATACTATATAGGGCTATGAACTGAAATAATTAAAATAATAACATTGATGATGTAGATGTGATCCATGTTCATAAAAAAATAATTTTAAAACATTAAAATATTATATAGGCGTTTGAGGATTGAAAAGGGTTTATAAAATTAATTAAATAAAACCAAATTATTTTAATTGGGAAACACAATTTTTGTATTGGATTCTATTTATAGTATTTATTACATCACTTTTGGCCATTTATTATGTCATGCTACATTATGTATATTTATACCATTTTTAATTTTTACCCAAAAATTTGATTATCATAAAATTTTATCAAACATTCACCTATGATTATTTGGACATGATGATTTCAATAATAATATTTATTTTATCAAAATAATTATATGAATATAAGAGAAAATACTTTTTAATTAAAATCTAAATTTATGAAAAAATGTATATATTTGTGACGATAAGAGTTTTTTGATCCATATAAAAATTAATTTTGACATAAAAATTTATAATATAATTTATATTTATAATAAATATTATTTAATTAAAATATTTTATTAAAATAAAACTTATTTTAAATATTTATTATTTCACCAAAAATATTGTCTTACTTGAAACAATATATTTTCCAAAAAAATAAAATTTCTTTCATCCTATTAAAATAAATTTTTTATAAAACATTACAATTTAACCATTCTAAAGTAATAAAAGATAATTATTATAATTATTTTATTAAAAATAATATATATAAAAATTGATACTATTATAGAAACTCTAGGAGTTTTTATGAATTATTATTATTAATACTAATAAAATAAATTTCACTAATAGCTTGCAGTACACGCATCATCAAGTTTTAACAAACTATAATATATTATTAATATTATTATTTAAATATTTCCATTATAACCTAGCCATTAAACATATGTTAATGAATCATATTAACTATTTTTTAAATAATAATTATATTGGGTTTATATATAGCAAACGTATTTATTATAAAGTAAAGATGTTTTTAGAAAAGACATTACATGTTTGAAAAATACTATTTTCTCAAGAAATTTTTTTATTATTTATTTTTATTAACAATAATAAAATTTGTCTTCAATACATTTATAAAATTAATTTTATAAAAAAATCATTTTATAAATCAGCATATAAAATTTTTCTTAGGCTACATTTTTATTATTGTTCTTGAAAGATTATTTTGTCAATAAAGAGTAAAAAAACTATGTTTTATTTAAAACAGCATTTTCATTTAAAGAATTTATAAGTTTCCTTTTATAAAAAGGTTTAAAAGTAACATTAGTTCAATTATATATCAATTAATCTAATTAAGGTCATTAGAAACATTTTCATATTTAATTTTTATATAAAAACATTTCAATCATTCGAACATTTTCTCTTGGATCATAAATCCAACCTATGAATCCTTTTAATGAAAACCAATAGAATTTGTCCGAAAAAGAGGTAACACTACCGACCGAGAATTTTATTTTATTTATTCCCCCACATCATTCAATTATTTTTAAACCATTATGATATAATAACCTAATTATAAAACTTATATTGAGATTTTTTTATGCTAATGTAATTTTGTGCAACTATCTTCTCTTCCATTAAATTGGATACAAAATCATCTTTCTTGTGTAAGATTAAATATCACCTCATGAACTAAGGTTATTTTTTTCCATCACCACCTATCAAGGATGGATATAATTATGGATTAATCTGTATATATATTTTATATTTATGATATTATGGAAAATATTTTATAATTGTGGGAAATATAACTTCATATATTCAATTTTATGGTGTGACATCCAAGACCCAGATGCCACAGAAGGGTTCCCAAAGCACTTTTGTACACATGGCCTTAAGAGTATCTACCGAGATTCCAGTGGAGAAAATTCCCTCGTCACATGAGTGTAGCCCAATGAAATTTCAATATCAAATAAATATAGGTATTAATAAATCAATGATACAAATGATAAATGAACAAGACAAGAATATATAAATCATTCAAGAAGGGATCTCATATATAGATGGTGATGACACATGTCATGTGTCAAATAAAACATCCAAAATAGGTATGCATGGAAGGTGTACATTACATGGAAGAAAATTAAAAAAAGGACAAATAAAAATCTAGAAAGCATCATGAGCCTTAGCTCAGTCCCATTCTCCCATGCTCCTAAGAAGTAATCAAGAACCTTTTGTAGGAAAATTTCTCTTTTCCATTCCTATAATCATACAATCTGTTAGTTTACTTGTTAGTTTCCCGAACAGGGTGTGAGATATAATCCCAGTAGGTAACCATCCAGAGTTAAATTTCCAACCAGTCAGTGAATATATAACAACCACAGTGTGTAGGAAATAAATGGATATGTAAAGGAAGTACTAAATGTAAACAAACCATAATCATTGGGATCCCATAGATCCCTATACTCTATTACCTACTTCTACCATAACTGGTAAGTCCCAATATACACTCAATACTCTCTCACTTTATATTAAATTTCATTTATCCATTCAATATCATAACAATATTTCGTGAGACATGACACATAGCCCCACATCCCTGGTAAAAATATGCGATCATATGATTACTAAAATGTCTATATATAATATGTAAGGAAAGGACTGAATCCAAGATTGTGCTTTGGATTAGATGATATGTCATATAAATCATTTCATTCTTTAATCATTAAAGAACCTGATACCGTAATTGGAATTCTTAATATGGAATATGGGTATCGCTCGTGGTGTATCATGAACCAAGAACCTTACAACCCATTCTAGGTATACCTCAAGGAAATTCAGGTATCATTTGGAGTGTGGTATAACCTCACTACCATTCATGTCTATACATAAAATTCCACTGAAGGAGGTCATGTTTCACCCATGTAAAATATGTTCAAGTACATTTTGATTCCATCCTTGTTAATAAAAAAGGATTCCATGTATCTCTCAACTTATAATAGTCAGTCCCTAATGAGCCTATCATTTGAAGTCCACTATGGAGTAAAAGTGTTACTCTTGAATAACCAAGGTAGAATCCAAATGAGTCCTTCCAAGGAATTCATATAAAATATAATGTGTAACCCAATACATATATATTATCATTCATAAAATATAATTTAATTAAATCAAGGTAATCTTCTTATTCATTTCTATTCAATCTCACCATCAAAGGCAACTCAATTCATGGTCTATGCTTATAAGGCATGGAATCAATTTAACTCAGATGGAAATTTTTGATTGAAAAGGAAACTCACGATTAAATAAGAAATTACATGTCCAATACTAGGGTCATGGTATTCCAACACCTTTACTTTAATCATTTAATCTCACAATTCATTTTACAATTTAATTTACAATTCAATTCATGTGCAATTGACAATTCTTTGTTGGAAATCCCATGGTAATGGGTAAAAGGGAACACCCAAAAGGTATCCAAAATCAAATCCACCAATGATGGTCCAATTATAGAAAAACCCACTAAAATGGGTGATTGAGATTAAAGATTCTTAACCTCTATACAATTATCCATGGGTTTTGTTAATTATATATCCCACACCTATCAAATCATTTTAGGGATTAAATTCCAATTCCGTGGAATATCTTTGAAAATTGAGCATGAAGACCAAATATATACATATAAACACCTTGAATTTGGAAAAAAATCGTGGTACCACCTACCATAGGTTCATTATTGACAGATAATCTAGTATCAACTCATGATTCGACTTAGATAGAGAGAAAATCAATAATATACAGAGTTCCTATAAATAAGGTGAATTAGATTACACCTATATAGTTCATATGATACCAAATAAAATGAGGAATGGAACAAAATGAATTTCATAATCACTGATACAGACCCAACAAGACAAAATTATCTGGAATATACACTTGGATGGAGGGTCGATGACAAATCCTACTTTTGATCATCAAAGGAGCCCTCAAAATTCCACTGGCTATCCAATGTGGAGAATGAATAAAATTTTGATATAAATATAATTAATAAAGAGAAATATAATAAATTCACCCGAAATATAGGGTTAAATGGTTTGTCTTCATGGTTGAAAAAATAATGCATTGACCATTTACCATTTTTTGTATTATGGGGAACACCACATAGTTTTCTTGCAGAGTTTGAAAACCGATGCACAAATAGTGTATTAACCACTATCAAAAACATCAAACATGGCCGCCCAAATGTGCACCTCAAATCATATGGTTTTTATAGCCATGAATCCTATTTGAATCCTCTATCTATACATTCAGGGTTAGATGTAACTAAGCATCCCACCTCACACGATTTCTACTAACAGTGCACCAGCCCTTTTTCACCCCTAGAGTTGGGTTCCAGGATCTGAACAAGACCCATATACCACAACACCTCTTTTAACTCAAAGGGTATTCATACCAGTCCTTATTTAAGTATTCAAACTTAATTTTAATAGGAATTAACCGATTTTTTCCTCAATAAAAACCAGGTTCTTACTTAGGAGAATACAGTAACATCACTCATCTGTACAGCAGATTACAACTTTGTGAAGTAATGGGATTTGTTCACACATTACATTGAATTTAATAAGGATTTTTTTATAGAAAATATGGGATATATATTAAATAATAATTTTCTTAAATGATAATATATTATTTACCTTTCATTCAATCCATCGGAAAAATAGAATCAACGTTTATGCATATGTATGACCTATTGTCTCCATGAATTGTTTATTGACTTCTCTATCAGTAAATCATATTGATTATTCATAAAATGAATATAATGTGTATATATGATATTTATATAAGGTTTGAATTTATTTTAAAGATGTATCCAAAATCTATGTTAGAGGAATAAAAATAACAAATTAAAATATACATGAAAAACAAATTAGTTATTTCTCGAAATGTGACTTTAACATAGAATTTTTTTTAAATAGGTAATAAAAGGTCATAACAAAATCATAAATGGTATGATATATATAATTATTTTTTATAATATCCAAGTAATAAATTTATATTTATTAAACAGGAGTTTAGAACATGTATGAAGGAAGTCGTGAATTAAGGCAATTGATTTTTTTCTCAATTTTCCTTCTTTGAGACATATGTTACGTTATGCAACTACATTATTTTTAAGGTGTACAAGTAGAACCGTTTGAAATGTAATATCATGAATTTATTTAATTTCATGAATTATATGATTTATTTAATGTTATTATTTCATGGGGATTATTATTTAAAGCTAATAATGTCGTATTGATTTTATGTCATAATATAATTGTTTAATGGGTTTGATCATGATTTTTATTACATGCATGAAATATTATAATATACCTCTCAACAAAATCATATATTTTATTTTAATCTGGTTAATTTTGTAGAATATATGTTTTCCATTCATTTTACTATCTTTATGTACATGAGAGATCAAAATAAAATTTTTAATAATAATCATTATTATATTTATATTTGGTAAAAAAAATCTTTTTAAAAAGACCATGTTTTCTAAAAATATTTTCAAAATTTTTTTAAAAAAATTTCTATATGATATTTTAAATACATTTTTATCCATTTTTTACTTTTTACACTTTTTTTGAACGGAATACTCTTCTCACATTCAAAACAAGTCCCATTTTTCTTTTATAAAAAATATGAAAGGAATCTTTATTTTTTCATGTACGGAATAAACAAAATTTTATGACATAAGGACAAATCATTTCATTGAATATTCCTTTCTATTATTTCAAGATTATTTAGAAATATGGATTTTTAAAATGTATCAATTTTTAAAAAATGTTTCTCAATTCGGAAAGGATATTTTCATAATGAAATGTTTTAACTCTCCTTCTATTATATGTTTTCAAGGTTATTTTCAAAGCAATGGATTTGATAAATATTTTATAGATTTTTAGTTGTAAAAGGTGATTTCAAAAGAAATTTTATTTTCCTTTTTTAATGTTTTAAATGATCCTTAAAAATGATTTTAATTTTAATATGACATATGTTGATGTTACATATGGCTTATTGGGGTTGTGATCGATGTATAAAATTATTATTCGTTCTCTAAATTTTTTATGTTTATGATCGAATTATGTTTATGAATCATATTTTTCATCCACAGGTTATACCATGGGGAAATACTTATGAAACCTACTAATTTTAGTGGATCATTATATGATGGATTGATGAAATGATTATGAAATTGGTCAGTTTTTTACACATTATGAAATGATGAAATGTTTATGAATCCTCTTTCATTTTATTGGTTTTGATATAATAATTGTTTTATAATCTTATGTCACACATATGTATGATTTTCATTATGTGATGGGTGGGACCTAAATCTTCCTTGAATGAATTGGGTAATGATTTATATCTCATGAGATATATAGGATTAGAATGGGGAGTGAACCTAGTTCAATAAGGGTCGTTGTCCACTTTGATGGTCATTGGAGTGAACGATGAAAACTATGATGGTTTGTGGAGTGAACCAATTCCACTATGATAGCCTTGGCTAAAAGCGTTCAAAACTATGGAAATTGTTTTCTATGCTTATGTGTATGCTAAAATTCCATTTCTTATGCCAATTTTATGATCGGATGGTTCATGTTCTTTTATTTTCTTAGGATACATGTCTTATGATCTACCAATGTTTATTCCATGAATCATGATTATGAACATTGATATGCAGGGTATAGTTTTCAAATTTTATGCTCATGTTCTCATACCCTTATGGACATGTTCTGCTTATGTGTCTCCCTTATTTACCCATTAAACATTTCTGAGTTCAACCTTTATTTTATTTCCTTTACCCAGGTTATAAAGAGCTGTATAATGTATGATTTTTCAAATAAGGGTTCTAATTATGAATAACATAGTCGGACATTATTTGTATAACATATTAACCTTTTGTTTATGTTATTATATTTCCAAATGCGCTATACTTGTACGATCATAAGTCATGTTTTTGTGTTATGTAATTAATTTTAATTTAAAAATATGTAGTATAAATGTATATAAATTCTGAGTTATTAAAGTTAGGGTATAGATACTTAAAAAAAATTTACTAGAGAATTACCTAAGGGTAAGGTGTGTGATGGTGATATTTTCTTGGGGTGGTTCAAATGAACATGGAATGGGATGTGATCTTAAAAATATTTAAATTCTCCAAAAAAGAGTCCATGAATGATTTAGTTTCTAAATCTATTCTTAGGATTGATCAATGGAAAATCGTAGTGATTTTATCTCCATTAGAGTTAATGATAAATGGGTTTCATAGTGTAGAAACCTTCAGGTCGAGGCCATCACATCCATTTTCAATCTAAAATGGATTTATCATAACCATATATATATACTAATGATATGATCACTTTAAAAATATTATAATATCTATTGTCATGAGGCTTAATAGTATTTTAAATACAATATTATATTACTTATAATGGTTAAAAATAACCAAAGTAGTGTATGAATTATCTATAATTTAATTTATCAACGTGGAATTTAGTCATTTCAAATGGAAATTTATTTATTAATTTTTATTTCATTAAATTATTCCCCCCTCAAAAATTTCACACTCAAAATTTCATTCATACACTAAAAAATATAATGACACTTCTGTTTCATCATCTCTTCTAGTTCCCATGTCACTTTCTCATTCTTTTTCTTACACTAAAACACACTGATAAGGTGAGTTTTCATGTTTCATAGATTCTTGTATCTATGATCTAAGATCTTCACCAGCGACTCCTTATATGAATGATATTTTTTCACTAGTACCACCTATGGATTCAGTAAATGTTATAGGTCTAGTTTTTACTTCATCAAGAGGGATACATGGAAGACATCATGTACTTGAGATATTTTGGGTTGGAATTCTAGTTTATAGGCCACCATTCAAATGTGATCAAGGAACAAGAATTGGTCGATGTATCTTGGACAAATATTTCCCATCTTTCCAAACCTTATATATTTATTCCAATGTGATATATGAAGGAAAATTTTATCTCTAACCACAAACTCCATGTCTCATCAACGACTCTTAGCATATCTCGTTTATCAGAATTTTGTGGGTTTCATATGATACTGAATAGTTTGAAGCTTCTATATTATCTCTTATATAATATATGTTCCCATTATATTTCTCTCTTCAACATCAACCATTCATGTTGGTGTCAAGAACCTCTTCCCATACATAGCCACATAAGGTTCAATTTGAATGATTGAATGATAAATTTTTGTATATGAGTACTCCACTAGGGTAATGTTTTAATACCAAGATTTTTTGATATAAAATAAATAAGATATATACATATCCTATTTATTTTTAATGGTTATTTTATATTAACCATCTATATGAGGTTGATAACTAGTGTTGAATCTCAGTTTTGCATCCAATTCTCATTGAAGGATTCTCTAAAACATCAAGGGAAACATCAAATCATGATCAGAAAAAATAGAGATTGTATCTCTATACAGTCATACACTTCCCTTATTTATATCTTCATTATTTGGTCAAGTGGTAAATATTCCTTGATATAAATAAAATGTGATGAACTAGTAATTTGATCAACTACCACCAAGTTGGAATTATTTCCTTTTGGGATCATAGGAAAACTATAATGAAATCCATAGTTATGTATTCCCACTAATATACTGGTATGGGAAATGGATTCATCATACCCATGGAATACTATCATCCACCCTGGACTCGATGGCATACCCAACAACATGATACAAATTCTAGAATCTCCCTTTTAGTGTTATCCCACCATAGGTATTTCATCAAATTTCTATACAGCTTAATGATTCCATGATGAATTGAGAATTATGGGATATAGAAATCATCCATAAGATCCCTATTCAGTTCCATTTTTGGTGGGACACCTATTTGGGTTCCAAACCTTATTGCTCAGTCTTTAGAAAATATTATCTTCAGAAGATTCACTAAGTTTTTCTATATCACCTCATCATCCTTATGAGCCAACATAATCCTCACAAGAATATGTTGTTGGGAAATAATTTGATCAAGGTAGGATGAAAATCCTTTAAATATTATAATTTCCATAATATATATATAGAAGAAGAATATATACCTTTCATTTCTCATCATGCATAGGGTTGAACGATTATATTTTATTTATATAATCTTTCACTTTCCTAGGATGGTAATCAATTGAATAATCCTAATCTTAATTAGATGTAACAACCTTCTTTAGCACATATTGGTCTCTTTTTTAGTGAATATATACTTGAAGATGTTATGGTCCATATATCTTTCAATCTTCTCCCCATAGAGATAATTTCACCAAATATTAATCACCAAAATCACTATAAAATTTATATAACATGTGTTGGGTAGTTATTCTAATGATTTATTAATTAGAGGGAGGCATAGGCTATTATTTTTTCATATTTCATTAATACCCAAACCAATAATTTTTTAATGCATCACATTAGATCAAAAATCCTTCCACACTGGTGGGTAATGTAAGCGTAGGTGAGGTGTTTATCCTTTTCTTCATCTCTTTTATGCTTTTATTTCATTCATAATTCATGAAAAACATCATCCCCTTATTAGTAAGCATAGGTAATGGGCCTGAAAATCATGATATGTTTCTAAAAAATCATAGATTGTACCCATATAATCTATGTAAACTAAATATTTCCATAATAGGGTTGGTCTATGCCATATTTTAATTGCCTATATTTTTTTATGGTCCACATATATCACTATTTTGGAGAAAAAAATACCCATGACAGTTACTTGATCCATGTATAAGTTTGACTGAGGACTCTACATCACGTTTAGGTGGAAAACCAAGCAACTATTTAAGGAACATATTCTCTCACAATGAGCATGCCATCAAGGATGATATTTTACATAATATCAATTATTTTATCTTGATATGATTTCTCATAATTAAATAACAACCATTGTTGAGATAGTGATTCCATATAATACCCATCATCCTCCTTACACTTATATAGAATTAGAGGTTGATTCATGATAAATAGGGAGAATTTTTTTCAGTGAAATTTATATTGGATCTTTATAATGAAGCTAATACATATCTTGGAAAACATAAACATTTTATAAAGGGATAGCGATAATATTTTCAATAAGATTTTTCCACATATATTATCTAGTGGTAGAATTATCATAGAAATTATCCCCGATGATATTAAATCACTTGGGGTGGTAACTCGAAGTTCGTAGAAAAATTTCTATATATTCTACTGTTGTATGAGTTGAAATAAAAAGAGACATATACATATCTATAGTAGAAGTTAATTTTAATTTAATTATAAAGATATATATCAGTGATTTTTGTAGTATTAAACTATCCTTTTTCCCTTGGTGTTGGAGACTGTTAGTGCTTAGCATCCCTGTTAGCCCCTCAAATAAGGAATTTCCTTCGATAATTCGCAAGTCCATCACATTTATGACATTTAATAGTTAGTGGTTACTTAGATTTAAAATTATTCCCCTTCATATATTTAATTTAATTATTCATTTTCCAGGGAAATTAGATACTTTATGACATATTTTTACACACATAAAACATCTTACATTTACATTGTGACATTTTTCATGATGTATTTTTACAAATTGATGACATGAAAGAAATCGGATCTTCTTTACATTATAACCTTTATCAAATGAACATCCACAATACTCTATCATCAACTTATTTAATGTATTTATATATTCAAATATATACCAATTTTTAATATTAATTTGTGATGGTTATCTTGAAATAATCATAATACATATAACATTAGATCCTATAATGTTAGAAACCTCATTTGTTCATTAATCATATTTCCAATCACATTGGTTAATGACTTGGTTCCTCTTCTGTCCATCCATTGAATGAACTAACGGTTAAATTAGTGATGAATTTTTATAAACTATTAAAAACATAAATGAGGAATAATGAACATTAATGTGATAATTCAGAAATGACATATGTTAAATAACCTAGGAATTTTTAGGTTTAAATCTAAGTTAAACATGAAATATTTCGTAATATAAAGTGATATGAGAATTTTTATCCACATAATATTGGTTCTTAATGACATTGTGAATTTACCAATACACGACATTGGGATTATTAAGACATAGGTATTGTAAGGCCTCATTTTCATGCACTAAGTGATGATGGATACCATAGTAATGTTTCTTTTTTAAGGTTACTACACATAGGTAAAAATATTATTGATCCATATCCACTTGTAGTATCAAAATAAGGATATATTTTCATTGAACCCACTTACTAATTAATTTTAAAAAATAGTTATTTATTCCACTATTTATTATTATGCATAAAGATTTTATTAAATTTTTCTAATTCCAATACCCATAAATAACTAGACTTTTCTAGGATACCAACACTGACAACCCATATCTTTCATACACATTATTTCATTATTTATTTCATAGTTATTCACATAATATATCTGAAAAAATATAATTATGATTAGCGTAGTTGGGTAATTAGGTACATATCATAAGAAATTGGAATATAAATTCAAATAAAAAAACTAAAACACCATAACATGCCCTTAATTTTCATGATCTTTAATAAATTCACGGGATAACATAGGGATGTACATGAGAAAGTGTTGAGATATAAATCTTATCAAGGGACTAATCGAAGCATAAATTTATGAAATTAATACATGTGTTTCAATAAGAATATCAATTTAACATAAGAGGGGTGAGAATCATAAACTTGAACATTGAATCATGGTAAATGATGATAATGTAAGGAAACATGGGAATGTGTAAACAAAATACAACCTTCAATCATAAGAATAATTCATGGATATCAATTAATAAATAAAAATTTTGATTTTTTAGGATAACCTTACATTAAATATACTTGTAATATCATGAGAAAAAACATCACCCAATGCATTGTAGGGCAATATAATTCTTGTCCAACACATCACATTTATATCACATACATGAAAAAGTGTGACACATATACCATAAACCATAAAGATGTTATAACGACCCCAACCCTAGAATCCCGAAGCTGGTTCCTTACTTCATTACATTGGAATGATTACATGGAATAATATCCTTAAGGATTGAAAAGGTTAAAAGTTTTTGAGAACCATATCCATATATGATACCCATATTGCATTGGGAATTAAAAATAAAACATAATACATAACAAAAGTTAATAAACTAAATCCTGGAAAACTCATTCAATGATATATTCTTCATAACATGGGGAAATGAAACCTAATAAGTGAGATTTATAATTATTAGTAATAGTTAATTACAACTTTATCTATCATGAATAAAAAATGAATAATTAATATGTCAAGGTAATTAACTGAACACGCATTCAATTTAATCAATAAGCCGAGAATGAAATGTATCCATAGATTTTTTCATAGTGAAAATATCATGGATAATAAAAACTGAATTATGAATGTTCGAAATGAATAATTATTGGACAACAGGATCTCAGTTATCATGATACCTTTACTATTAAAATCTATCCAAAAGATAGTTTATGTATGTGGGAAGAAACTTTTCTGATTTAGAAAACATAATTTGTTTCATGAGACCAACCAATGTATCGAGGGGATATATTATACCAAGAAAATTCCATCACATTATGTATAAATCATTTATCATATATCAAATATTTTTTTATTTAATTCTATATGACTTATCATCAAATATCTCTATTGAGTAAATGATATATATTTATCAATATTTCCCATCTAGTTAAATAATATTCATTGTAAACACCGTATGAAAAATGGAAAAATGTTTTGGATATAATAATACAAATCACAAAATAATATTCATATTTAAAATAAATTTAATTTCCAATGAATGATTATTACAATAATGTGATTTTTTCAGGATAATTTTAACAATCAAAAAATAAAGTGGGATTTCACAATTACTTTTATCACTT
The DNA here is from genome assembly GCA_963277665.1 of Viscum album. Lineage (NCBI taxonomy): Eukaryota > Viridiplantae > Streptophyta > Magnoliopsida > Santalales > Viscaceae > Viscum > Viscum album. The sequence goes on from OY728151.1 coordinate 1,534,030,230, forward strand.
GGTAATTTTAAAATTAAACCCCTTGGATGAATTATTTAAAACTGAAAATGAATATACAATGATGAATCATTTATTCCTGATATTACATGTCAAAATTTCTTTTTATACACAACATAAAATTGAATTGGATTATAAAAACAAATAAGTCTCAATGGAATGAAAATTGAGATGAAATTACTTACCTTACAGTTTTATTTGGTTAAAAATTATTTAACCTGGTGTATAATGGATTTTATAATTTAATTAAATTATAAAAAACCCATATTTATATTTATAATATCATAAATTATCATTTTATAACATCTTATCCTCATTATGTTAATAATCTTTCATTATTTTCATTTTATGGGTATTAATTTCCTAGGTTTTTAAGTATATTTTGACTTGTTATTTTTTTGTTACTCTTAAGTAGGCCATTAATTTAACATATATAGAATGTAAAACATTATATAAAAATCATATATATTTATCATATATGTATTTATAGTAATCCATAAAATTTGGTAATGGGAAATGAAATACACTGTTTATGGAGATAGTAGGTCGTACGTATGTATGGACGTTGTTTCCATTTTCTTATCACATTGATAGAAGGAATGGTTTATGATATATATATATATATATATTATACATAAAATATAATTATTATTATATATATATATAAAATATTTTATTAAAAAAAATATTTATTACATTCAATTTCATGCGTTAATGAATCACATTGTTTTATAAGGCGGTAGTCCACTGAACACATGAGCGACGATATCGTATTCCCAAAAAATGTATAGAATGAAAGAATGTGTGATATAATAATTTTAGAATCATAATAACATCATATATATAATAATTATCATATATAAACAATATATCCATCATTATTCCCAACCTTGAATGGTGGTAATGGAAAAAAACAACATCGACTTGCGAGGCGGTAGTCCGCCGTACACACGAACGGTGATTTTGTAACCCATTTGATGAAAGTGTGTGAATTTGTAGGTCAAACCATAAAATAAAGACATATTAGTAGATTTATTGTTCTTTTGTTATAATATAATCATGATATATTAATAATTTAATGATTTGGAGAAGTAAATCAAATAAAAATTCATTTAGAAGAACATTATATCTTCTTCGAGTATCCTAATTAGGGTTTCACTAAAACCATTAAATAGTTGATGTGTTCCAAAATAAAAATATTCTAGGAAGAGGTTATAGATTTTTCTAATTTATATTGGTTTGTTTTGGTCGTGAAAAATGGATTTATAGGTGTTAATATGGGGGGGCTGTTAGTGCCCTTTTATAGTTGAGTAGGAGTGACATTCTTGTAAATAATCAAAAGTATTCACTATTGGGATGTCTCTCTTGCCACATGTGGACATAAAATTTAAAAATAATGTACGTAAGGGTTAATTTAAAATTGAAACATCTCCATCACACAAAAATAAATTCTTTTATATAATTTTATTCATTTACTTCTATGTTTCCTTATTTTACCATTTTTTGGTTTTTCAATATGTTAACTAGTTTTCTGACCAATGTAATTTGTCCGTTAAGAATAAACTAGGGTGAAAATTATTATAACATTTCATAAATATTTTTATAAATATTATTTATCATTTATAAAATTAAAATCTGATTTTGTTGGAAATTAATTTTAATAGAACAACATGTAACTTGCAGAACACCTCTTTTCCCTTAACCACGCTAACTAATTTTTTTTCAATATAGTCATTATACTAGAAATTTTTTTCCATTAATGGAAACTTTTTTATAATAATTATTATTTAGAAACCAATTTAAAAAATGTTGGGTTTTTAGTCATTTTAAATCAATTAATAAAATATTTATTTTTATAAAATAGAATTAATGTCAATTTTGACATTATTCATTAAATTTGAATTTATAAATATAAATACAATTAATTAATTATAAAATATTTAGTTAATATATCTAAAAACTATATATTCATCGATATAATTAATCCAATAAAATAATTAATTCAATTTACTTAACTTTTAATATATTTATGATTGTTTAGATTATTTAATTATTAGCCGAAAAATTCATGCATTAGAGTTTCTTAAGATTTTAATTTAATGATATCAGCTAAAAAAATTAAAATAAATTAAAATGGTATAAAAATCATTTATCATTAAAATTAATATTTATAACCAAACTATGTTGTTTTTTCCAAATCATAAAACATTATTAATGTGAATAGTAAAGAAGATATATTTTTTGTTTTTGTCATCACATAACTTATTATATGGGTCACTTCCATGTACATGAGACCAATAAAATCATAAAATTAGATACTAATATCATAGGTTTCTGAACATGACAATAAAATTGGTTTTGGACATATTTTTGGATATTTGTATGCTGTATATTCTATGTTTAGCCACCAAGAAAACCCTTTTTACCTTAATTTGTACAATTAATTTTAATTGTATTCACTAATAATTTTGATAAAAAGTTAATTTGACCTTTTTATAAATTAGAAATTTTTTTTATTCCAAATATAAAATCCATTTTTTTAAATTAAATCAACATATGTGGGAAAAAATTAATTTTAAATTAATCATGTAGATGAGATGAGAAAATGTGTTTATAATGTGAAAATGTTCAAAACATTTAATAGGTTTTTTAATATAAATTCAATATAAAAATGATTCTACTGAGAATAATTATACTAATATATGTATACATGATCTAATTATACTTTTAAACCATTTTAAAATATAATTTATCATTATAATATATTTATAGAAAAGTTATTTTCAATTAATATTAAATATTTTCTCTATTCATTAAAAAATAAAACATCTCATAAAAATTTAAAAAAAATCACCCAAATATAATTTTTAATTTTTTCTTTTAAAAGAATTTTTTTTCAAATAATTCTTTTAAATTTTTCAAAATTTAATATTAAAACAAATGCACTATTAAAAGTCGACCATACATTGATTAGATAAATAAAAAAAATTATATGTAAAATTTCATTTATTATTAAATTATAACTATCAAATATTTTTGATATGTTTAAAATTTTATAATTTAAAATATAATATATAAATTTCAATAATATTACTCGCTAATTTTAATTATTTTAATTTTTTAGAATAAAATGTCGTTGGGAACATAACAATAGTTTTTTTATAAAATTATTCCCTTTATATTAAATTTATTTTCATTTTCATTTATAATTAATTCGTAACCAATGAAGTAAATAATATATATTCATAAGTTAGTAAATCCTATTCATAATTTCTAATTTAATGGTGGGGATATAATTTTTTTTTAAATAATAATTTTAATATTATTCGGTAGAACTCGATATTCTGTGTAATGAAAGCTATCGAAGAATTTTATTATTATGTGCAACATAAGATAAATTATTGTTGAGTGAATTTCAAGAGATATCATATATTCAATTTATTTCAAATATTAAATATATTTCAATGTTTTAGGATGTTATACTCCATTATAGACTTGGTTTTTCGTGTCATACACGCTATTAAATAAAATTTTGTTCTTTTAGAATTTCAGGATGTCACATTCTCCTCAATTTAAATAAATTACATCATACCAATTTAATAACGATACTGGTAATGAATGGTTTGATACATAAAAATAAATTTATTGAAAAAACCACATCGTAAAAAGTTTAATAAAATATCATCTTACTAAGAGAGAAAGGGAAGTAAAACAGTCATATAGACTAACATATACCTATGTTTCTACATAAGTTAACATTAGTTTAAAGTGAAGATATGGGCTTTGACGAAAAGTGTAAATTATTATAGAATGTTATTTTGTTCATTGATCATAGGAATGTGAGTGATCAATGGAATGTCAAGGGCCTCAAAACCATGAATTTGAGATGATCTAAAGAACCATTTTATGCATCAAATATGAATCTAATAGGGTAGTATTTTTATTTTGAGATCCTTTTCCTAATGTTGACTAATTATTTTCTTATGTAAGAATATATGGAAGTATACTTACTTGATGAATTTTTATTTCATAAGAAAACATTAATACATTTTTTTTCTTCAATAAATTTAAATGAAATGAATTTTCCAAAAATAATTTTTCATGCATGAAGCATTAAAATATACTTGTAACGGGACATAAATTCCATAAAAGAGTAACAAATATTTCTGTTTACCTTTAACTATTTTCCAAAACCATTATGGTTAATACATTAACAGTATAAAAAATTGTATATTAGTGGGGGTTATTTATAGGGGGTTATAAAAAACCCCTCTAAATTCATTTTCAGTTATAATTAGAGAGGGATTATGTACAAACCTTGCTAATGATTTAATTTAGAGAGATTTATAAACCTTGTCTAAATTTTTTGACGTTATTTTTTTAATATGCAGTAGGATTTTATATGGGGATCAAACCACCCTATAATATCGTAAATTATAAGGGGTTGAAAAACCCCTATATTGTCTTAAATTAGAGGGGGTTCAAAACCCCCACTAAAGTAACGACCCAATATTTCTTCGATGGAAATTCATTTCATTTAAATATTTCATAATAACATGAAATCCCAACATAATGAACTACTATGTGTTATGTGACCCTTAAACATAATTTTTTCACTTCTGTGATGTTGATTTCAAAAATCTGACATGCATCTTTGTGATTAGTAAGTTAGTTGGAGTCCGATAAGGAAAACATAATTTCGAGTGAATAGTAACCTACCCTTATAAATAGTACTATACCGTCATGAATATTGATGTATCCTAATGAATAGTATCCTTACCTAAGATAGTGTATAAATAATATTCAAGTGGAAGTACGATTTACCTATGCTTTGGAATAAGTAAATAAATGTTTTAAAACTGTTAATTTTAGAATAAATTTTCATTTTAATTAAATATTAAATTAATCGTATTTAGAAAATTATATTTGAAAAATGGATTTCATTTATGGATTCTACCCTTCGAAAAAATGTTAAGTTTAATTTTTGGAATTTTTTTGAAATACTTGAATTTTTCTGAATTGGGAAATACGGTAAAATACCGAATATACAAATTATCATTTAAATACACTATTTAAGACAACATAAGTGATGTATTCCCACTTGGTTCAAACTCGCATGCATTTATTTCTATTTTATGTCATGGAAAAATCACTATTTCTTTTCTTGAGGGAAATTAATAATCTAATGATAAAAATTTTATGAAAACCCTCCTCTCCTCCACTATAAAAACCCCACATCAATCCCTCTTATCTTCAATCCTCTATGCCTTGAAGCTCATCAATGTTTTTCCCAAATACCCTTACCTAGTCACTCCCCACATCTATAATTCTCTTGGTCTTTCCAAAAGACCAAAATACCTTCCCTTAAGGTTGTTATCAAAAAGGTTATTTGAGGAGGTAAAACGCCATTTTTTATATAGTTTCATTTGAATGTAAATTATTTGTTATCCTCTCCCTGTATCATCTCTCCAAATGACCATGATAAATCTAGTATCATCTATATACTGGAATTATATCATGAGAATGGATTGTCCATCATTAATATCCTTACTCTCTCTCTTTTATTTTATAAATGAAATCAATGTCATTGAGGGTCCAATTTTTAACCTTCATGGACAACAATGATTTGTTCATCAATTTATCCTTCATTAATATTTATGAAACCATGTATATGGTTGAAACAAACTATAATATATGTATTATAACCTAATTAACAATAATTAAATAATATACATACATATTATTAAATCATATGACCAAACTAGTTCCTAATAATCAAAATACCACCAAAATAATCTAATTGAATGTCGTTAATATTTCATATAATGATTTATCCTCATTTAATGTTAACAAAAGATATAAATGACCATTAACAGTTATGTATGTTCATTAATTATATTTAATTTAAATTCTTGAGATTTACAACCATTCCACATGAACTCCATTACTTGAAAACAAGTGAGCCAATTATGAAAATAATGAAAATGAACACTCTGCAACAACAGAAATCAATATAATAATTTATCAATAATGGAATAAATTAACTAAAAAGATTTATCATACAGTAAATACATGTAAAATAGGTTCTTAAATAAGTTATTAATAATTAATATATTATATTTTAGGAGTTCATGTTCAAGAGTGGTACACGTTCGAATCTAAGGTAAGGATTTTCCACCCGAACTCTCATTTTAATTATAGTTATTTTGATTGTGTAATTAACTCAATGAAATTATTATGTATTATTATTTAATCATAATTCATTCTCTTTAAGTATTATATATATGTACATTGAACATAATCCTTCCTTATTTTATGGATAGCTACACATTTTAACATGAACTTTCAAAATTGTTTCCGAATGACAAGCCCAATTCAAGGAAATTTCTGAAATTGATACCCATTTTCAAGGGCACCCTATAATCACTTTTTGGAAACCATTATCTTTATTAAATAAATATATTTTTAATAAAACACTACCTTACATCACATATGTTTTAATACAAATAATTTTCAAAAGAACTATACTTTTCAAAGTAAAATGGTTTTTAACTCAAAAATTACTCGATAATTTTAAAAGAGTATCTTCATCTATTTAAACACTCTTATTGATTCTTATGAATTATTTGGATTAATATTTCATGGTATCATCTAACATATTTAATATAATGGTTTATGATTATTTTGGATGTGGATGTACTGTCTTAAAACCATTCATCAATTTACACTGATTTGTTAGTGTTTATGCTTAATGTTAGGGGAAAGTTATTTACATTTCATATATTAGTTTCAATACGAATGTATATGTTGTCAATATTTATCCATGTTCATATGTGGAATGCATTGGAAATAGAAATTGTCAGGTGGGGAAACTGGGATGATTATTCCTTGTTTATAATGGTTTTTGTATGTATCTTGTTTCCAATAATTCTAATCTACTTTGTAACAGCCCGAGATTTTATTAAAAATAATCTTTTTAATTTTAATGTCTTGTGTTGTACGCTACACCAAAAGGATCTTGCACAACACACATCCTTGACTTGCATTGCATTACACGCAATCGCAACCTTCCTCGATAGCGTGTGTAGTACGCAATACCGAGTTTCACTAAACAACGATATGCTATTAAAATATTATCAAAACTAGCCGTTATGAATAGTTATAACCACTTTTTGAAATTTTATAAATTTTATTTTTCAAAATGGACTTCATTTTTGGATTCGGAATACCGAAATTAGCCTAGGGTGAAATTTTGGTATTTTTCTGAAAACTTTCAATTTTTGATGAATAGTGAAACCACCAAGTGGTAGGTTAAAAACTGAATTTTGCATAAAACTTATTATTACCGCTTCTGTGAATGGAATTTCGAAAATCCGAGAGACACGGTTAATATCAAGGATTAAAATGTGGTTCAATGAGATGAAAATAATTTTTGGTGAATAGTAACTTTTTACTTTTTTAGTAAATATGGTAACTAAGGGTAAATATGATATTACTATTACCCTAACACATGTCCTAATTCTATTGCATAATTATAATTCGACCAAAAACAACCTTATGAATATAATATGACCATTTATTTCCAATTTGATTAGATTATGACATTTAATATTATTTTATTTAATGAATAGTTAAAATAGTTAAAATCAAAGTTTAATAACTAAAACATTTTTAATATGGGGTTATACATAAGATAAATTCTACAATAAATATTCATTAGAAAGAGAAAAACATTTACTACATAATTATATTTTATTTATAATTTTTATACTTTAAATAAATTAATTTATATATGATACAACGATGATGCAGTAATTACCCTTTTAAGGAAATATTAACATAATTGATGTTATAAATGCTCAAATGAATGTAATTTGAGACTTTTTATGACTTAAACTAATTTTCTAGGTTAATATGACATGTTATTGTTGATTTAGGTAACCTGGTTCGAACTTATCATTCTTTTATGAATTTCATAAAAATCATGTACCAAATAGTGTCAAAATTGACATAAAATAGTTTTTAAAACAAATATTATATTATTAATTGTTATTTTATTCCTAAAAATCTAAGGTTCGGACAAATGACTTAGATACGATTATATATATTAATAATAAACAATTTGGGGTTCGTTTGACATGTTATAGTAAGTGTATTAACCATATAGTGAAAGAAAACAAAAAGACATGGTAAAAGTTAAATTATTTAACTTAGAGTTAAATCTAATTGATAAGGTTAAAATAATACCCTAAACTTGTATAAATCCTATTGGTTGATAGTATTTCGACCCATCCCCACTTTAGCTTCGAAATAAGACCCTTTGGAACCATTATAAACTGATTTTGACTTTAATATAAAATAATATTTTGAGATATTCCTAAGGTGCCCCTCTCCTCCCTTATAAAAGGACACCTCCTCCCCCTCCTCCTCACACCAATTTGATCACTCAAGCTCGGCCAACCCCTGCCAAAATCTCTTCTCCACTTCCCTATCAACATCCTAGAGGTTCTGGTCTTCCTCAAAGACCAATTTTAGTGCCCTAAGAGGAGGTCTCAAAGAGGCGCTTCAAAGAAGAGGTAATTACTATAACAAATTCTTTCATCTTTATTTCTTCTTCCACTTCTTCTTCTTAGGTTGTTTCATTATGAAGTAATAACATCAGTATCACTCATATACCGATATTTTATTATAAGTATGAAACAACCCTATTTTACCACCTATCCATCCTACGGAAAAAGAAATCACCACGCGTGCGTACGTACGGAATATCGTCTCCACGCCGTGGTGTAATCTATTTTCCACCACCACCTTACATGGATGGGTATAATGGTGTAAAGAATAACTATACATAGTTATTACAACATCATATTGATTTTGATATATTGTATAATCCACTCCAATTCAATTAAATATTTATGGAAATGATATCATCGCTCGTGCGTACGTACGGACTACCGTCTCCACGACGCGATGAGATTCATTCTCCATGTTAACCATTTAAGAATGATTATAAAGTATATATAAAGAATAATAATGAAATATATGACATTATAAAGCTACTGGATTTATGTATATATATATATATATATATGTATGTCATCTACTTACTTCCATTCAAGACAATAAGGAAAGGAAAACAGCGTTCATGCGTACGTACGGACTACCGTCTCCATGAACGGTGTTTTTCATTTCATTTATCTATCTATTATATATATATATATACTGAATATATATGATATATAAATCATATTTTATATTCTGGAAGTAAGTAAATCATGATATAAGTAATAATAATGTCAAGAACAACAAGTCAAAACACCTACGATAAATGAAACGATTTTACCCAAAATGCTTCTTTAACATGGAATTTACAAAAGAACGGGTAATATAATGTCATAAGTGAACCATATATGATATCATAACAATGAATATGATTCTGTAATAAGTCAATGACATTATTTAAATCATTATATAGGAGGTTCGGACACATACGAAGCAAATCGGACCTAAAGTAAGGGAATATATCACAATCTCATTTTATCCGAGATTGTTTATTCGTAAGTATTTACTGGGGTGTATTTTATCATCCACATCCATGTTCCCTCAATATGTAATATTGTTTTCATCCACTTAAAATAGTTTAAATCCAAATTTACCCTTCGGTGAGTTTTTAGTAATGAATATGAAAGAAATCTTTTGTCGTTTTTTCTCGTACGAGGTACTTTTTGACTTTTCCGACAAAAGTACGAAAAATGTTTTTTTTAACTTATACGGAATGAATGGATTTTTAAAACATTATTTCCAAGAAATTTCCTTTAAAAGTTTTCAAGTTTATTTTTAATCAACTTATTTTATTTTAAAGTTGTATGACATGTTATGAAAGGAAAAATGTTTTTGAAGTAGAAAGGATATTTTCCTCAAGAATGGAGTTCAAGTATTTTATCAAAATTATTTTCCATCTATGATAATAAAAGGGTTCTGTTTTTATCCCTATTATTACATTGGTTTGATTATGTTGTGATGGAAATATTTTTATGAATTCCTTTATCTTATATGAATTGTTTTATGATGTCATGTTGTTTAAGAATTCCATTTTTATTACATGGGTTACGCTATGATGTATGGTTTATGATTATGTGGCACACATAAGAAAGGATTCATTATAAGATGGGTGGGACCTATATCTCCCTCCAATGCATTGGGTAAAGATTCTATATCTCATGAGATAGACAGGGCTGGAACTGTAGGTTATACCGGTTCAGTAAAACAGGACTGAAACGAGGGTTACTCGATTCAGAAAGGGACTTTGTCCACTAAGATAGTCTTGTCAATGAGTCTTGACTAACAAGAAATGATTCTCTATGATTATGTGTGAATGCCACAATGTTTCATGTTTTAAGATATGATTATTGTGATTACATTTCACTACCATGATTTATCCCATGTTATGAAATTATTCTCTCTTTTTCAGGTTAAGATTTCCAAAATGTTATGTTCTTATGAATACGAGGTGAATGATATTTCTTTTGTTTACCCTTACTGAGCATTTGAGCTCACCCTTTTTTGTTTTCTTTTCCCCAGGATATAACGAAAGGTTTTAGGTAAAAAAAAAGGAAGATCTTTATAGGAGATGTTGAAGATCTTTCACCACGATTAGAAGATTACGTTCCGAGTTTCCAAAGACACTAAAATATTACGATCCTTGTGTGTGTGTTTTTGTTATGTACTAAGTATTCCGCAAATGTAATGTAATGTCATTGTACGTCAGGCTTCGGGTCTCTACAGTTGGTATCAGAGGAAATGTTTAGTCAACCATTGGAAACTAGGATGCGAAAATGTTAGTGAGATCCCTAGAGATATTTATAAGGTATGTCTAGGGATGCCCCTAAGGATAAGTATACGTATAGGATATATTCCTAGAACTATGGTAACGATATTAGATTAAACCAAAGATGTTAGATATTTAAGTTACTCCCCCTTTATTATGATTTTTGCCTCTCACACTATTCTTTTTGGGTTTTAGAAAATGGCTGGAAACAAGGTGATTCATGATAATGGAGGAAATGATGGACAATGGAATGATATTATTCATGAGCAACCAAATGAAATGGGATTTGGAAGTCCAAACATCATTATTATGCTGAATCAGAAATCTCATAATATGATCAATAAAGTAAAATTTGGTAAGTTTCCTGACTTGGCTAATAAGAGAAAGATGGAGTTTCATGATGATCATAGAGGAAAGAATGTTCAATTTCCCCTATGTAAATCATGTGGGAAGAGGCATCAAGGAGAATGTTTCAAAGGAACTGGAAGATGCTTTGGGTGTGGAAAAGAAGGACACAAAGCCAGTAAGTGCAAAGGAAAAGGTTCAGTTAACACCAGGGATGAGGATAATGGTATTGCTACGACTTCAACAATGGTTAAATGTTTTAAATGTGGAATGTACGGGCATTATGCAAACCAATGCCCTAAGGGAAAGTCTCATGAAGATAATCAGTATGGTCGTATGGGAAGTATTTATTTGGATGATGATGAAGAGACTACCAATGATATGTGAGATGAAAGAATTGTTGAAGCTCGGTCAATGGTTTAAGAATGTAGTGGAATGATTACATGTTTATCATGTGTAATGTTGTATAAGTAATCTCATGGTACTATGGAATAAAGAGACATGTAAGGATTGTTACATTGTTGTCTGATTAATGTTACCAGTATCCATGAAAGGTTATTCAAATATTTTTGGAATGTAGATGATATGCGCATAATGAAGGGATAAGGAGAAAATGAAATGTTTGACAGTATTCATGAGCTCATGATTGATATAAGGACTAAGTGATATCATGGTTTGAGTATATAGAATTTTGAGGATTTTGGTATGTGGAAAGTGTTAACTTTTAACTGCATTCATGTTTTCACTAAGGTATTCAAGAGAATACACGATTAAGGACATTGAATGTTTGGAATGGGACCAACAAAACATATCTTATGATATATGGGGATCAACCATGGTATTAAATCTCTGGTAATCGTTTTCACTTTGTGGACTGCAGTATTATGGATAAGCCTAAAGATTGGAATGGATTATGTTGGACATAAGTTAGTATTGTTTAAGGATAGAAGTTTTTTTTTCGATATTACTGATGGGATGTTATAGTAATGTAGTTTTAGAAAAAGGACAACCTGCAGGACGGGCGACAGCCCATCGCTTCGGTCAAGGTTGTGGAAATCGAACCCACAACCGAAGTGCGACTGGCCTTTATCGCCTACCACTGGCCTACAGGAAGTCCCTGTTTAGTAGAAACTAGTTTTATTATATTAAGCAGTATGATATATGAAGTATAAGCCCATTTTAGGAACCATATATGATTAATCCCACTATAGATCGACTTATGTATATAAATTTTGCTAACCTTTTGAGACAGATGGAATGACCCGTCATTCTATCACATAATCTTCTAACACTTCACGAATAACAAATTCAACTTCATTTATTTAAGAGATGAAGTGGAAATTGTTCAAGGCACAAACAGAAGTGAGATTGTTCTAAAATAAAGTAAGTATTTATTCTAGTTCAAATTTTCAACTTTAGGGAAATGATCTTGAAAACCAAAAAATGTTGTCCTAGTGATATTATACCTGATGAATCAGATGTTACCTTATATCATCACAAATCTATGGATTTTTAATTACTGGCTTTTCCATAGCCATGTTCTCTACCACTCTCCATCAGAACATGATGGTTAGATTTCTCTTCCATATCCATATTTTCACCTATGTGGAAACCCAGTGATTAGTTTATTTGGGTAATCGTTACATTTCATACGTTAGTTTTTAAAGCCAAATTTTGGTATTCCTTTTTACGATGTGGGTTTCTATTAAAGAAACTTTCGAATAGTAAACCATTTATAACCCCGACGAATTTCGAGGGCGAAATTCATTTTAAGGGGGGTAGAATGTAACAGCCCGAGATTTTATTAAAAATAATCTTTTTAATTTTAATGTCTTGTGTTGTACGCTACACCAAAAGGAGCTTGCACAACACACATCCTTGACTTGCCTTGCATTACACGCAATCGCAACCTTCCTCGATAACGTGTGTAGTACGCAATACCGAGTTTCACTAAACAACGATATGCTATTAAAATATTATCAAAACTAGCCGTTATGAATAGTAATAACCACTTTTTGAAATTTTATAAATTTTATTTTTCAAAATGGACTTCATTTTTGGATTCGGAATACCGAAATTAGCCTAGGGTGAAATTTTGGTATTTTTCTAAAAACTTTCAATTTTTTATGAATAGTGAAACCACTAAGTGGTAGGTTAAAAACTGAATTTTGCATAAAACTTAATTTTACCGCTTCTGTAAATGGAATTTCGAAAATCCGAGAGACACGGTTAATATCAAGGATTAAAATGTGGTTCAATGATATGAAAATAATTTTTGGTGAATAGTAACTTTTTACTTTTTTAGTAAATAGGGTAACTAAGGGTAAATATGATATTACTATTACCCTAACACATGTCCTAATTCTATTGTATAAGAATAATTCGACCAAAAACAACCTTATGAATATAATAAGACCATTTATGTCCACTTTGATTAGATTATGACATTTAATATTATTTTATTTAATGAATAGTTAAAATAGTTAAAATCAAAGTTTAATAACTAAAACATTTTTAATATGGGGTTATACATAAGATAAATTCTACTATAAATATTCATTAGAAAGCTAAAAAAATTTCCTACATAATGATATTTTATTTATAATTTTTAGACTTTACATAAATTAATTTATATATGACACAACGATGATGCAGTAATTACCCTTTTAAGGAAATATTAACATAATTGATGTTATAAATGCTCAAATGAATGTAATTTGAGACTTTTTATGACTTAAACTAATTTTCTAGGTTAATATGACATGTTATTGTTGATTTAAGTAACTTGGTTCGAACTTATCATTCTTTTATAAATTTCATAAAAATCATGTACCAAATAGTGTCAAAATTGACATAAAATAGTTTTTAAAAAAAATATTATATTATTAATTGTTATTTTATTCCTAAAAATCTAAGGTTCGGACAAATGACTTAGATAAGATTATATATATTAATAATAAACAATTTTTGGTTCGTTTGACATGTTATAGTAAGTGTATTAACCATATAGTGAAAGAAAACAAAAAGACATGGTAAAAGTTAAATTATTTAACTTAGAGTTAAATCTAATTGATAAGGTTAAAATAATACCCTAAACTTGTTTAAATCCTATTGGTTGATAGTATTTAGACCCATCCCTAATTTATCTTCGAAATAAGACCCTTTTAAACCATTATAAACTGATTTTGAATTTAATATAAAATAATATTTTGAGATATTCCTAAGGTGCCCCTCTCCTCCCTTATAAAAGGACACCTCCTCCCCCTCCTCCTCACACCAATTTGATCACTCAAGCTCGGCCAAACCCTGCCAAAATCTCTTCTCCACTTCCCTATCAACATTCTAGAGGTTCTGGTCTTCCTCAAATACCAATTTTAGTGCCCTAAGAGGAGGTCTCAAAGAGGCGCTTCAAAGAAGAGGTAATTACTGTTACAAATTCTTTCATCTTTATTTCTTCTTCCACTTCTTCTTCTTAGGTTGTTTCATTATTAAGTAATAACATCAGTATCACTCATATACTGATATGTTATTATAAGTATGAAACAACCCTATTTAACCATCTATCCATCCTACGGAAAAAGAAATCACCACGCGTGCGTACGTACAGAATACCGTCTCCACGCCGTGGTGTAATCTATTTTCCACCACCACCTTACATGGATGGGTATAATGGTGTAAAGAATAACTATACATAGTTATTAAAACATCATATTGATTCTGATATATTGTATAATTCACTCCAATTCAATTCAATATTTATGGAAATGATATCATCGCTCGTGCGTACGTACGGACTACCGTCTCCACGACGCGATGAGATTCATTCTCCATGTTAACCATTTAAGAATGATTATAAAGTATATATAAAGAATAATAATGAAATATATGACATTATAAAGCTACTGGATTTATGTATATATATATATGTATTTCATCTACTTACTTCCATTCAAGACAATAAGGAAAGGAAAACAGCGTTCATGCGTACGTACGGACTACCGTCTCCATGAACGGTGTTTTTCATTTCATTTATCTATCTATTATATATATATATACTGAATATATATGATATATAAATCATATTTTATATTCTGGAAGTAAGTAAATCATGATATAAGTAATAATAATGTCAAGAACAACAAGTCAAAACACCTACGATAAATGAAACGATTTTACCCAAAATGCTTCTTTAACATGGAATTTACAAAAGAACAGGTAATATAATGTCATAAGTGAACCATATATGATATCATAACAATGAATATGATTCTGTAATATGTCAATGACATTATTTAAATCATTATACAGGAGGTTCGGACACATACGAAGCAAATCGGACCTAAGGTAAGGGAATATATCACAATCTCATTTTATCCGAGATTGTTTATTCGTAAGTATTTAATGGGGTGTATTTTATCATCCACATCCATGTTACCTCAATATGTAATATTGTTTTCATCCACTTACAATATTTTAAATCCAAATTTACCCTTCGGTGAGTTTTTAGTAATGAATATGAAAGGAATCTTTTGTCGTTTTTTCTCGTACGAGGTACTTTTTGACTTTTCCGACAAAAGTACGAAGAATGTTTTTTTAACTTATACGGAATGAATGGATTTTTAAAACATTATTTCCAAGAAACTTCCTTTAAAAGTTTTCAAGTTTATTTTTAATCACCTTATTTTATTTTAAAGTTGTATGACATGTTATGAAAGGAAAAATGTTTTTGAAGTAGAAAGGATATTTTCCTCAAGAATGGAGTTCAAGTATTTTATCAAAATTATTTTCCATCTATGATAATAAAAGGGTTCTGTTTTTATCCCTATTATTACATTGGTTTGATTATGTTGTGATGGAAATATTTTTATGAATTCCTTTATCTTATATGAATTGTTTTATGATGTCATGTTGTTTAAGAATTCCATTTTTATTACATGGGTTACGCTATGATGTATGGTTTATGATTACGTGGCACACATAAGAAAGGATTCATTATAAGATGGGTGGGACCTATATCTCCCTCCAATGCATTGGGTAAAGATTTTATATCTCATGAGATAGACAGGGCTGGAACGGTAGGTTATACCGGTTCAGTAAAACAGGACTGAAAGGAGGGTTACTCGATTCAGAAAGGGACTTTGTCCACTAAGATAGTCTTGGCAATGAGTCTTGACTAACAAGAAATTATTCTCTATGATTATGTGTGAATGCCACAAAGTTTCATGTTTTAAGATATGATTATTGTGATTACATTTCACTGCCATGATTTATCCCATGTTATGAAATTATTCTCTCTTTTGCAGGTTAAGATTTCCAAAATGTTATGTTCTTATGAATACGATGTGAATGATATTCTTTTTGTTTACCCTTACTGAGCATTTGAGCTCACCCTTTTATGTTTTCTTTTCCCCAGGATATAAAGAAAGGTTTTAGGTAAAAAAAAGGAAGATCTTTATAGGAGATGTTGAAGATCTTTCACCACGATTAGAAGATTACGTTCCGAGTTTCCAAAGACACTAAACTATTACGATCCTTCTGTGTGTGTTTTTGTTATGTACTAAGTATTCCGCAAATGTAATGTAATGTCAATGTATGTCAGGCTTCGGGTCTCTACATACTTAGTCGTTTGGGATGATTATTCCTTGTTTATATGCCAATTTAATCAAATAAGGCACAGGATCCGGGAAACTAGGGTCAGTTCCTTACAACTAATTTCTTTTAATTAGTGGGGGTTCAAAACCCCCTCTATTTTCTATAATGTATAGTGGGTTTGAAACCCCTTTTATTTTAAGAGATTAAAGGGGGTTTGAGCCCCAAATATTTTTTTAAAAGAAATGTACAGTATATATATATAAATAATTAAATCAAAAAATATAAATGTATTTAAAAATATTATATGAACATATTATATAAAATAGTTATATTATTGTATTTAATTTTATTTATATGTATACAAAAATATAATTGTAAAATGTTATGTACATTAATATATATATTTTTGGTAAATTGCATTTCATGTAAAATTGTTTATTTATATTATAAAATGTAACATACCAGAAAGATGGAACGTTAAATGACTAAATGATATGCCTCATGTAAACAAGTTTAACCTTCTTTTTCAAGAGCCTACGTAATTTGAACTCCATAGTTAACTGTGATTGGCCTGGAGTAGTGATCTGGATGTGTGACATTCTGGGATGTTTCCCAGGTTGTGTGTGAATGAGGAAAAAACACACTGGAGAGGACATGTTTTGGCCTATGGGGATAGTCATTAGTTAGATAACACGTCTATGCATGTGAGTGGGCACCAGGGTGGGGACCAAATGTCTATGGGGAAAAAGGTTGTCCATGATGGTCCAAGACCCGATGACCATGTTAAATTGTAGTGTAGGTGTTGTCACCAGGACCCAATTGATAATGTTTTGTCTGTTGTGGTTAGTTCTACCTCAAAGACTGGGAGTCTATGGTTTTTTGGGGAAATAGCGCTATGTTTTTTGAGTTTCGATTTTAGGCCAGTGTCTCTAGTGTTGGTGTGGTGACTGACATATCCATACACCAGGAATTTGGAAACCTACTTCCTCACTTGGTACATGGAAATAATGGTTGGAGGAAATAAATAGTACATGCATCATATAAGAATGGATTGTTCATTCCATTTCATTCTTGAGTCAGATCTCTAGATATAATCTTTTAACTTTATTTCATCTCAAATCATTTCAGGATTCCGCTACTAAGATTTCCTATCAGGGTTCCCAGATGATATATGAGGTTGTCTACCAAGTGATGAGGCTTTTGTATAAGTACTAGTGATAGGGATGACCCCACTGGGTAGCACACTAGTGTTACCACCACCCATAGATCAGCAGTTACAGTCAGAACTACCGGTAGAGGACTCATGTAGGCTCCACGGCATTCATGAGTTCTATAGGTAAGGAAATTCCAGGATTAGGTGTGAGACGATCCTCCACATGGCTGAGGATTGGCTTGAGGTAGTTACTCGAGTCATTAGCCTTGTGAGTTAGCCTCTTGACCAGATGACGATCATGGGTGCGAGCCTTCTTCCAGGATTGGTGGGGAGATGGTAGATATTAATGATCTAGACGCACGATGATGAGACCCTAACCTAGATAGATTTTGAGAACCTCTTCTAGGAGTAGTTCCTCCTATGAAATTACACTCATAGCGTATACAGGATCTACTGCACCTATAGTTGGGTAGCATGATGGTACCTGAGTACTCGAAGAGATTCACGGATCATTCTCACTAATCTATGGATATGGTTCTAGACTAATAATTCAGGGCCTAGAAATTCGTGATGGGACTATTCTTGGAGATTAGGGAGTCAGTGATACCCCTTAGCATTCCTACATATGCTAGGGTGCTAGAGAAATCCCTAGTGGTTGGGAGTTTCCTAGTGGAGGAGAAAATAGATATGACCTACAAAAGAGGACATGTGATAGAGGTGTATGTCAGATATTTCAAACGAAAGATGATACGATAGTGGCAATGGATTCATACAAATCCCTAAACATAGAAATGTGGGTTTGTGGTTCATGAACAGCACCATGGAGCAGATGAGTCGAAAGATATGTGATGTTATTCTTATGACGTCTGGAGGCATCTTGATAGAGATTGTCTGATCTGTCATTCCACTAAGAGGGATCCAGCCGACGAGCTACTTGGGTAGAGACATCGCTTGGAGAAAGGAGTTCTGCAAGATGGCATGTGAGGTAGAGGAGCTGGATGAGCAGCAGGTGGTGGTAGACAATTTTCCGTACTACCACGACAACCCCCATTTGGTCCGCACCAAGCTCAGGAAGTTAGAGGATGTGGGCGAGGGCAGCTGCCTGCAGTCCAGGATTATGACCAATATCCTCCATTAGAGATTTGAGGTATGATCTGTGTCCTCTCTTTTGGCTGTTTTTTTCATAGACATGGGTGGTAGTCATTCTCCTTTTCAATGAGTTCTATTTGAGACTTTGAGATTTTGGTTGTACCATGGACTTGACCCTCATGCTTAGAGACTCCTGCTGGAGGAGTACCATAGATCACATAGTAGTGCTGATAGTGTGACCTTACTCATGGGGGTGAGATTTGTGGTTGGGATATCTTAGTAATGGCATCGAGGCCTTATGTCAACATTCTTTGTATAGACTAATACCATTCATACATGGATGGTTGTATTAGGAAAAGGATACATTATGTCCCTAATGGATAAAAAGGGGATTCCTTTATGGTGAAAGGGACATTTGGGAGGCATGACTTAGACTGTCGCAAAGAGTCGTGCTTGGCATCATTCAGGGGTGGTAGAGTTAGAACCCATGATGTTTCTGAATTATGGAATGGTTTATTACCATCCATACTCAGCTGGGATAGCACTAGTGAGTGTGGCAGTGTTCTATTTTTGGAATGTTTTCTTGCCACTGGAGGTTGTAAAAAGAGGTCCTAGTAAGACACAAATTTTACTCATGGTAATCCCTGTTTCACTTGTAAAAACCCCTGTATGTTTAGCTTCAACCTTAAATTTGTATCTCTTGTTGATAATTTATCACAGTTCATCCATTGTTGGATGTGAACTGTGGGATTCTATCTGTATCTGTGTCAGGTAAGCGTGGAGGTGATCCGCTAGTCCCCATGAATGTTGATGGATAATTGTGCATAGTTATTTCCCTCTTGCCGAAGCTAATGAAACATGTGACAATTATTTCACGATGATGGCATAGAATAAGTTGGATATGGGAGTGGTTGATATCAGTTGTTCCTCAAGGTACATTCTTGTAAGCAGCGCAGGGACCCATAGTGAACTTAGTTTTCTTCCCTTGAGTGTAGGATTTTTCTTACAAGGATGTAAATCCCTAAAAGGGGGGATATAATGTAATACCCTAGAATTCAATGATTTTTATAAAAACATAAAGGGGATTATTTCAAGACCAGGCATTGAGATGGAATGTAATTACAAGGCCCGAAGTGGCTGGAATGTATTTTTGAACTTTTTTGAGGTTCATTAAATAATCATGTGAGTGTGTTTTTAAAACTTTTTAATCAATGACCGGATGAAACATAGAATGGAACCATTGAAATCAGAGTGTCAGTATTTTTCTTAAATTGGACAAACATTAGCCAACATGGGCCAATATAGGTAGTTAGTTTTTGTCTGTAAATATAATAATTAATTAACAATTATTTAATTTTAAAATCTTTATAACTCCAAAATAGTAACTATGATTGGAAATATGAGATTACCTTTGATCTCTATGGGGTGTATTTCCTTTAGGGTGATCTTATCCTTGACCAGTGTGGGTCGAGGGTGAAAGATAGTTTTGGGACTTTTTTATGAGAATTAAAATTGCCTGCTTGCGTGGTTTTGGAAACTTCTATACGAGTGCCCGAATTGAAAATCTGAGGGCACTGTTACATCCAGAATGATGACATTACCTCACAATCGAAATAACCTTCACTGGTGTGGGTCGAGGGAAAAAAATCAGACATTTTATGAAAAAAATAAATTAAAATTAATACATTTATTTTATTCTAATAAATTGTTTCACTATAAAGCAACAATGATCTGATAGTTTCACTACATAAATGAAATAGAGTAACAACTCTTTGACTGAAGAGTAAAAAAAATTGTTGTTTCATAAATGAAACATTGTAACGATGTGATGACTAAGTGCAATAGAAATTTTGCGATGTGTTTCACTTTTAATAAGATGAAAAGGATGGAGAAACATATTTAGATCTATAATTATTCTAATGAATGATGAAAGAATTATATCCAATAAAAAACTCTGAAAAATCCGAAAAGCGGTGAAGACACCATGGAGAATGGATCTGAGACTGATGAGAGATGAACCCAAATGGCTTAGAATAGATCGTGAATCCCCATGGAGAAATTTTCATCAGCGATGAGCCTTCCCTCTGATCGAAACTTCTCCGGGTAGGGGTTTATCTTTTGAAAACTTGAATGCACCAATCTTATTTTTAAAACAAAGAACGTGGATTATCCCACAAATAGGTTGACCTATCATTCAGTTGTGTTTTTGGGAGGGTATTTCATCATTGGGTTTTTCTTTTGGGAATACATTGTTGATAGAAATTTAGTCTTCCTATCCCATATTTCAAAAAATCAAACACTAAGGAATTAGGCATACACAACTAAGTCCCCGATTTCTCCATTATTGGACCTTCATCTTTTCTAATGATCGAGCCTCTGAATTGAAGAAAAAACAATCTCGAGGCCATATTAGGTAAGAAGACACCCCAAAGAGTCCACAAGAATAGACAGTTTGAGCAACGGACCACCGGAGTGGACCTAATTGTCCAAAGAAGGCACCACCGGTGGCCTGTGGTGGTAGCCACAGGTGGGGGCATGGTGCCGCAACAATGCACTGAGGTGGATTCTACAGTTGTCCCGGGCCATGACGGTGTAGCAGGGGGTGGCTGGCAGCGAGCTGGCAGTTGGTGGAGGCGGATGCCACCACCCGAAAGTGTTCTTTGAGCAGCTTGTGCTGGTAGGCAATCCAGTAGGGACCGCATGTGGGATAAGGGGAGGCCGACTCTTGCCAGCCATATCACACTCAAACCGAACACCCAGTAGGAATTTGGGCTGGATGAGACCGGCCCATAGTGTATTCTAGACCGGGTGGCATGAAGCGAGCCATTGTTTTTCCAGAGATGGAACTCAACGCGGCCTAGTTTTTCTATCTAGGATGGGAAAGAATTGGCCTTCCTGTTTAGGGTCAGGACATATGCAATCGGGTTGCTGGGAGACCCAACGGGTTGGACCCATGACTAAGTTGGGCTGGGTCCAGTAAGACCCAATGGGCATGGCCAGCCCAGACCCAAATCGGGCATGGTCAGGTTGGTCAAAATTTTATAGGTCCTGTGGGACCGTCATTTCAGGATGGTTGGGTCGATTGGACATAGTCAGGACGAGCCGAGACACAACCGTCCCCTATTTACTAAAACACTCACATCTCTCATATCAGATGTCTGATTGTTGAGCCGTTTCTAGAGTTGCATTCCTCACGACGAGAAGGTACTTTTGGGATACTCTAAGTGAGTTTTTCAAAATGTTGTAGGATGGCCTATTGATTTTATGAGTAGGCTCTATCGGTATAAGAAGTCTTTGAGATAGTCACGGTAGTTCTCTTGAAGATATTTTAGGACAGTTAATCCCTTGATGACCTAGGGAGCGGGTACTCCTTATCCCTATGATTAGGTTGAGAGTGTAATACCCAAGTAATGTATCTGGGTTTGTTTCCTTTGGGTAGTTTCCTCCGGGGGTGTTAATCCCCTGATGGACTAGGGCGTGGGTTCTCGAATATGGTCATGAAGGAAGAGTAGATACTCTCTTGTGGGACCAGGAAGTTAGTTCCCTAAAATTGGAGTCATTACTCCTCTACCATTCCATGGTGTGGGTCCTCCTTACGCATTGTGCCGATAGAGTCAGTACTCCCCTATCATTCCAGAGAGTGGGTCCTCTAGCCTGCGGTCAGTACTCCCCAAACATTCTAGGGTGTGGGTCCAGCATAGAAAATAAACTAGCATTGTCGGTACTCCCCAAGTACAGGGATGAGGGTCCTCTAGTCAATTAGTAGTACTCCGCTACTGGGTAGGGTGTAGGTCCACGACATACGAAGTAGTTCTCCCCTATCATAGCAGGGGGTGTGTCCTTCATGAGTATTACTCCCCTATTGAAACCAAGGCATGGGTCCTCATATATAGAGTAGTACTACACCATCTCCAAGTAGCGATGGGGAGCGGGTCCTCCATAGGAGTTGGATCTCCCTCAATTGTAGGATACATCTACAAGGAGCGGGCCCCTCCACTTGAAGAGATAGATGCCTAAGTATGGGAATTGATCCCTCGACGGATTGAGGTACGGGACACTCCCTACAGGAGTGATAGAGGTATCAAAGGTAATTATGGAGAATTGCTCCCTCGAGTAAGAACAGTGATGAGGAGCAGTCCTCTTCACTAGGGTTTCTTTAGACTTGTATTGTGAAAAATACGATGATGAATGGACCTCTTCGGTCGGGAACTAGAGCTAAACCTAGTTGAATAATCCCGATAGAGCACACTCTCTTACACATATCATTAGGAATGGTTGTGTTATACCTGAAGGAATGTATCTATCGGATGGTGCCATCATGGATGGATAAGCTAATGGAGCGTGTTCTTCTTGTTTATGTGTTACCTTTTGAATAATTGGTATGAATTATAATGCTGGTTATAAGGTTGGGACCTTATGTTTCTTAGTGGCTGAGATGAGTATATCTAGATGAATTTGGTATATGTATGGTAATATAACTTGGTAGAGATAAATATTGGTTTCCTTGGGGATTCCCTCTTGTGTTTTACCTTTTTGGTTTTGGGGTCCCCTACTATGTATTTTTTTACTCACCCATACACGGGCGCCACCCGCACGGGTCATGTCTGGTGTAGATGATAGGTGCTTCGATGGAGACCATGGTGGTCTGGGACTAGTCAGTACCCAATGAGATACAACTAGAAGGACATGCTTCTACAGCTTCTGGCAGCCACTCCTTGGCTAACCTGTAAGTGGGGCTCTTCTGTGGACAAATTTTCAGAGATTTTTTTACCTTCCTATTTTTAGTAGTCTTTTGTTGGGTTTGAATTATGTCCCATTTGACATACATCATTTACATTTACTCAATGGTTGTTTAGTGACATGCATTTTTTCCTTTCATGCTTTTTTTGGGATGTGGTAGTGTGTGTGCGTGTGTATAGGTACTCAAGTAAATGCCTCCTACTCATGTGATAATGTCTTTGGTGCTAGTTTCCAACTACTGGCCATTGGGAGGTGGGCTAGGGGTAGTCACAGCATGGGCCAAGAGGGATGGGTCATTACATAAAAGGGACCTAGGCTGCAGCTCAGTTTGTAGTAGGTCTACTGGATGTTGGAGAGGTCTCGGGTTCGAGTCTCGTCGAGTTCTTATTTGCTAGTACTATAGGGATTTTCATTTATTTCTCCCCCTCCACCGACCATCGCAATATAATACAAAATCGTAAACATAGTGTAAAAATATATAAATAAATAAAATTTATTTAAAAAGACATTTCATATAAAAACACAACCTCGTAGTTTTAATAATTTATATTAGGATAAAATATATATATATATATAAATAATATGTTTATGATTTTATATTATATATAATTAATATTATATGATATTTAATTTATTAAAATAAGTATATATTAACATATACAATATTATTCAGTTATATTTAATTAAATGTGTATAAATTAATGTACGTAATAATAAACATACGTATTTAAATACATTATATAAATATTTTTATAAATTGAATTTCGTATAATATTAATTATATATAATATAAAATTTTATTTCATATTTTATTTAGTATATATTTGATTAAATTTTATTTCATATAACATCGATTATATATAATATTAATATTAGTTATATATAATATAAATTTTATTTCATATAACATTATATAAATATATGTATAAATAGTATTTCTTATAATATTAATTATATATTGTATAAATAACAGTATAAATTTAAATTCATATAATAATAATTATATATTAATTATATATTATACTATATTGTTTATAAAAATTAATATATATTTATATATATATATATTAAGGTATGTAATGATAAATATAAGTATTGAAATACATTATATAAATATGTTTTTAAATACCGTATTTAAATATATTAAGTAAATACTTATATATATACATTAAATAAACTTATATATCATATATAAATATGTATTTAATTATAAATATAATTTATAAAAATATATTATATATTTTTATTTTATATAATATATGTATTAATCCAATCATTAAATAAATTTATAGTATTTATAAAACTAACATACACATTTTTAGTTTAAAAAGGGTATAATAACAATAATAACAATTAATAATATTACTATTATCATACACACAAATATAAGTATATAGAAATTATTAAATAAATATATATTATTATTATATTATATATATAAATATTATATAAATACATAAATAGATAGAGACAAATATAAATGTATTTATAAATATATATTTTTATATCTAAATATAAATATAAATATATATATTATTAATAAACGTGTATATAATATATAAATATGTATTTAATTATATAAATAAATTATATCAATAAGTTTATAAATATATATTCATATGTGTATTTGAATATAAAAAAAAAGTTTATATAAATTTTTTATATAGGTTATATATTTAAATGGATTTATATATATTATCTAAATAATATTTCTTAGAATATATGATAAAACATATACAAATATATTCATTTGTACATAAATATAATAAATCAAAATTGCATAGTGGTAGAAGGAGGAAAGCTTGTGGGTGCTCAGGATGTCTGTTCAGTTGTTCGAAGCCCTTCACTAATATAATTGTACAACGGGTGGTTATATTTTCAGGTGGGAGTGGGGAGTGGGAGAGGCTAGGTGGGCCTGGGGAGGTGTGTTCATATGTGGGGCGTCAGAGGAGAAATGAGGAGTAAAATATATAGGATGAAAGAGGGAAGTTGATTGGGACGTGAGGTGGAGGGAGGGGCATAGAGAAAACGGGATGGCAAGGGAGGGGGCCCAAGGAAATTTTGGGAAGATGGAGGAACCTGAAGGAGAATATATGAAAAATATACTGCATATTTAGGGACAATTATAGATGGGAAGAAGTAAAAATGGATTGGGAGGTGGGGGGAACTGAATAGGGTAAATTTAAAATAAAAATGTGCAAATTTGAAGGGGGAGGGGTCTTCCACCCCTAAAGAGTTTAGGTATTAGGTTCAATTTAATAACCACCCCAAAATTTTCACCTTCAAATAAATTAGGGGAGAGTTTAACCAAACCTGAATAGATAAAGTATTTTTAAAGGGATTAAACCCCTTATAAAATTATATTTCAAGTATATTTACATCAGTGTTAGTAGGGGTTTAAACCCCTTGTAACACAACTTTCTGTAATGTTCATCCAGATATACCAGCGGTTGAAAAAAAATGTTGCTAATCATACATTGCAGAAACTTTAGCGGTGGTTCACCATAACCACTGCTAATGAATTTATAGGGGGTTATAACCCCCTCTATGTGAAAAACATCATCTTCTAACAACATATTTTTTTTGTAGTGTAATCAACAATCTTAAAAACTAATATTATTGGTCCATCATTAATATTTATTCATAAAATTGATTAACTAAAAACAGTGACATAGTAACCAGGGTATTGCGTAGATCAATGGTTGACATTAAACCCTTATCATCCATTGATTATGGGTTCAAACAATAAAACCTTTCTGGATATTATGGGATGTCACCTGAAATACTAGTTTTCCTTTTTTAAACTATATTTATATAATTCCTATATCATTCCTAGAAGAAATTGATGCTCACCAATGAAATTTAATCATTAAATAACATTTTCTATAAGGTTTTCAACAGAATCAATTTTTTTTCAATGTATAATATTATTATTTATATATAATCTATAATTTTTATAAATACCATTAAACTTATGCCTATAAATATTAATGCATTATTCATCAAATAAATTTTACACTAAAACACAAACTTACAATAAATTATCAAAACTTTCCTTGATCTTGTGACATTCCTACCACAAATACCTAAAAAGGGTTTCTTATGAATTTTAACATAACATAAATCCTAAAATCATTAACCCATAATGGTATCCATACCTCATAAGTTAATTAATGCACAACTGCTCCAAATTTTTAACATAATCCTTAGATGTTTCATGATTTTTATAACCAAAATATCAATGGTAAAAATACATTTACTATTTAATTCTTGAATGAGAATATATAAATACAACTTCCATTATATTTACTCATAGACCCTTCCTTGGTCTAGGGTTTTACATAGTTCATTAACTTCCATTATATATTAAAATCCCTCATAATGTTTTGTATTGAAAATGTTAATTATCTAAATCATATTGTAACGTCCCGATTCTGGAACCCACCTAGAGGCACCCCATACCCGGTTAGTCACATGGCCTCAAGAACATTTCCCCAAACGCTAGAGGCTACCGACTAGTAGTGGGGGTCTTGGGTGTGATTGTGGTGAAACTATTCCCTCATTGGCAGAGTACACAGCGAAAGAAAAGAAAATACACAACAACAGAAACCATAACCATCCATACAAGAATAAAAGATAAAAAATATAAGACTAACAGTAAACCACTAAAGCACACACACATATATATAAAATAATGCATGACACATATGTCTAGTAAAACATCCAAACAAGTCACAATGCAGAATACAATACTAAATGAAAGTTCAAAAGAAAACAGGTAAACTGCTCAGCATCACTAGCCATAGCTTGGTCCCATGCTCTCCAGCTCCACAGCAAGTCATGTACCAGAAGTAGAAGGTCACTAGCCCTTATCTACACCTGCAAAAATATAGTCTGTTTGGGCCCAAAATCATGGCCCAAACAGGGTGTGAGATATGGTCCCATTAGGCAACCTTCCAATGATATGTGCCTAACAGTCACTGAATACATGGAAAATAAAAGTACATGAAGCAGTAGGCAGGAAAGCACACATTAGCTACAATCCGCAGTGTATAGCATATAAAGTATACACATAAAATCCAATCTACATGTAGACCAACAGGTAACCCCCTGGGTAGTTCTCACAACCTAACCCTTATGGTTCAACCTACAAGTACTAGCAACCCCTGGGAGGCACACACAGTATCACCCCTCTAGTTCAGCTGAAGAATTGACTCTCTGAGGAAGCACTCACCATAAATTACCCATATAGTCTCATATCGTACTAAAGGCTCTTTGGGGAAGAAATCAATGTCTCATTCCACCTGGGGCCGGAGTCGAGGAACTACAACCTCTCTGAGGAAGCACTCATCATCAATTCCCCCTTTAGTCTCGCATCGAATTAATAAGACACTCTAGAGAAGCCCTTACGTCTATTATCCCTATGGTCCACTACACTAGGTTCTCACAGCCCTGTGTAAAACAAACATGCATATCGCGCGTATCGCCCCAAGTAAACCTCAAGAACTACTTGGCTGTAATTCTAAGGCACAATAGCATTATAGTAAAATAGTTCCACTATCCTACAACTAGGCATGGAAACTGGAAAAACTCCTAACAGGGAAAACATGCATGGAAAAACATCCAGATCACAATAAAAATTACACTATTCACAAGCAATGACCTCTACTAAAAAAATAAAGTAAAGCAGGTAAACAACAGGGGAAAAAATAGGAAACACACAATTCCCCGTTCAAGGGAATTGGTGGAACTGCAAAAAATATTCAAAGACATCCTACAGAAAGGAACAAACCACCTACCTCGATGCTAAGAGATTGATATACTTGAACAACGACACTTGATTTTCCTTAGAACGACATAGATCTAAGAAAACACACAAAACTCTAAACCCACAATATCTTAAGGAAGAAGAGGAATTGGAAAACAAAGCTCTAGGAGAAGGAAGGTATTACCGCTGTGGTTCCAATGCAATCAACAAGGGTCGATTCAGAGAACGAATGGAGGCTCGGGGGCTCGGAGGAGTTCCCTGGCTATACGGGTTCTCTCGGATGAAGAACTTGAAGAAGAAGAGATTTCTTTCAATCAGGCGCGACCTCGATCCGTTTAATGAAAAATAGAACGTACACGGAATGTACATCTTGGGTACACGTCATGCACTTGGCCTTTCCATACTCCATTTTATGCAGCCTCCACATCGCCCTTACACACCGTGTGTGTGGCCCAGACATAGCCAGCACACGGCCTAGAGCAGCATCAAAGTACATGGAATGTACTTCTAAAGTACACGACGCTTAATTAGAAAATTTACAGATTTTCCTCTTTTTCTCAAAAACGACCAGAGAAGGAAAAACATACTTGAAACGAAGATCTGGGTTCTTACAATATTCTCCTGTTAAAGAAATTCATCCCCGAATTTCCCTAACGAGGCATAGATGAAGAAACCCGGAACAGCTCCGGCCACTGCGATCGTGCATTGGCCTCCCTCTCCAGGGTCTCGTCCTGTACTCGCTCATGTTTCCATAGCACCCGTACTTGAGGAACAGACCGCCCACGGATAACCTTCGTACTGCAATCGAAAATCCGGATAGGATGCTCCTCAAACGATACATCCACTTTGAGCTCAACCTCCTCAAGCTGAAAAACATGAGACAGGTCTGAAAAGTAAGGTCAGAGTTGAGAGACGTGGAAGACATCGGGCATGGCCTTGTACCTCTGAGTTAACTACAACCGATAGGCAACCGTCTCAACTCTCTCCAAAACCTCAAACGGCCCGACGTACCACGGTGAAAGCTTACCTTGTCTCGTAATCCTCTTCTTTCCCAACCTCGGTGCAACATGCAGGAAAACGTGGTCTCCGACCTCAAACTCTAGAGGTATTCTCCGTTGATCAGCATAAGACTTCTGTCGAGACTGTGTTGTAGCCATCCTCTTCTGAATCAACTCAATCTACTCAGAGGTCTCCTGAAGAAGACAAGGTCCCAGTAAAGCTGCCTCTCCTACCTCCATCCAGCATAAAGGTAATCGGCATGGCCTACCATACAAAGCCTTGAAAGGTGAAATCCGAATAGTCGCCTGACAATTGTTGTTGTAGGTGAACAACACAAGAGGGATATGCTTCTCCCAAGAACTGCCAAAGTATATAATTAATGCTCAGAGCATATCCCCAAGCACCTAGATCGTACACTCGGACTGGCCATCTATCTTGGGATGGTTTGTTGTTCTCAAAAGTACATGTGTACCCACAGCACTCTGAAGCCCCTGCCAAAACTGAGAAGTAAAGCGCACATCCCTGTCTAAAACAACGGACTATGGAACTCCGTGTATATGTACAATCTATCGGATGTATATTCATCCTAGATAATCAAAAATGACGGTCTCTTTGATCGGTAAAAAGTGGGAAACCTTCGTAAGCTTGTCGAGGACAACCCAAACAACATCGGTCCCTCGAGGCGACCTCAGCAATCTGGTCAGGAAATTTATTGCGACATTGTTCCACTTCCACTCTGGAATGGGTAACTACTATAAAAGTCATGTTAGTCACTAATGCTTTGCCTTCACCAACTAACATGTATAACACCTCAAGATGAAACCAGCAACATCTCTCTTCATACCTGGACACTAGTACTGGCGATGAAGATCCCGATACATCTTGGTGACGCCAGGAAGAACCTCCCAAACTGAGGAATGAAAATCCTGCATCAGCTCCTCGCGTATATATGCTGGTACCCATACACGTCCCTAGAAATGCAAGATCTCATCCTCGCCCACTGTCCTTCCAGGAAGAGGGTCCTCTCCTGACACACTCTTCTGCAAGACTAAGACTTCTAAATTTAATAGCTTCCTCATCCATACCTGATCAAGAAGTGTAGAGGTAAC
The DNA here is from genome assembly GCA_963277665.1 of Viscum album. Taxonomy (NCBI): domain Eukaryota; kingdom Viridiplantae; phylum Streptophyta; class Magnoliopsida; order Santalales; family Viscaceae; genus Viscum; species Viscum album. Next base: position 1,534,060,850 of record OY728151.1, read on the forward strand.
AGTGAAAGAAGAAAGGTAAGTCTGTCTATGTCTATCGTGCAGCTCCAGATGCATCTCAGGGAATAGAGCCATAAGCTTCCACTCATTGCTGGCCTCCTGAACTGCCTGAATCTGAGTTCCCTTTCTCAACGCATCTGCCACTACATTTCCCTTTCCTGGCATATAGGCATGCTCGAAATCAAAAGACCGAAGTTACTTGACCCACCTGCGCTGTCTCAGATTCAGATCACGTTGAGTGAAGATGTACTTCAGACTCTTGTGGTCGGTGGAAACCACAAAGTGCTCTCCCAGAAGTTCATGTCTCCAACAGTGCAAGGCATGAACAATAGCTTCCAACTCAAGATCGTGTGTTGGGTAGTTTCTCCCATGTGGCCTCAACTACCGAGACCCGTACACAATGAATCTATATCCATAAATAATCACAACGCCAAACCCGATACTTGAAGCATCATATTAAACAGTATAGCTATTTCCTGGATCTGGAAAGACTAGTATCGGTGCTGACGTCAACCTTCCCTTCAGCTCCTGAAAGGCTGACTCACAAGAATCTGACCATAAGAACTTCGCCCCCTTCTTGGTCTGACCTGTCAATAGTGTTTCTAGGCATGAAAGGTCCCGAATGATGAGTATGTAGTATCCAGCAAGCCTTAGGAAACTCCGTACGTCAAAAATGTTCTTCGGCTGCTCCCAGGAAACTATAGCTCTCACTTTTTCTAGAGCCACAGATAAACATGCCTCTGAGATGACGTGACACACGAAGTGAATCTGATTATTCCAAAAGTGGCAATTCGAGAGTTTATAATAAATTCAATGCTCTCTCAGTGTACTCAAAACAATCTCAAGATGGGTAGAATGGTCATCTCGAGTTTTAGAGTACTCCAATATATCGTCCACGAAGACCATGATGATGGAATACATGTAAGGATGGAACACTTGGTTCATCAGTTCTATGAAAACTACTAGCGCATTCGTGAGACCGAACAGCATAACCGTATACTCGTAGAGACCATACCTGCTCCTGAATGATGTCAGAGGTATATCTGATGGTCTAACACGCAACTGATGATAACTTTACCTCAAATAAATCTTCAAGAACACTCGGGCTCCTTGAAGATGCTTGAAAAGATCATCAATCCTTGGAAAAGGATATCGGTTCTTGACAGTCAACTGGTTCAGCTTCTAATAATCCACACAGAGCATAAGGGTACCGTCTACCTTCTTTGCAAATAGGACAGGAAAACCCCAAGGAGAAGTACTAGGTCAGATGAAACCCTTTGCCTGCAACTCCTCCAACTGCTTCATGAGCTCTTGCAACTCTAGTGTATCCATCCTATAGGGAGGAATGGACACCGGTGCCACTCCTGGAATGATCTCAATAGAGAGTTCTACCTCATGATCTGGAGGCAATCCTGAAAAATCCTTTAGAAAGACATCTATGAAATGATCCACCGTCGGAGGAAAGTCCAACTGTGAAGTCCCCTAATCATCCAAATAAAGACTAGCAATCTGGGCTGTAACCCTTCCTAGCCCATGATGCTCAAGTCCTGCTCGACTCGCCTGAACATCCCATTCACCTCTATGAAAAAAAGGTTCACCCTCTGGTAAAATGAAACTCACCCTGCGACGATAATAGTCGACGAATTCCTGGAAGGGAACCAACCAGTCCATCCTAAGAATGAAATCATAGCATGTCATCTCTAGGACATAAAGATCCCATAAGAAACGATACCTTTTAACCTTGATAGGACACTCTATGCACTGACGTACAGTAGATGTCTTCATCCCCAAAGGTGTTTCTAGTGTCAACATGTCGGTAGAAGAAAAGATACAGATCCCAAGGCTCTCCACAATAGAAACAGAGATAAATCTATACGTAGCACCAGTATCGAAAATAGATGAAGAAAAAACTGAGACTACTAAGATCGTACCTCGAACTGTAGAAGGTCTAGGATCCTACTCTAGATAGGTCTTCTCCACCGCAAAAGTCTGGCCTGCCCCGCGGCCCTGTGACCCTGCCTGACCACTCTGAGTTGATCCTCCCTGCTGATGCTGAAAGACTGGTGACTGACCGCCACGGCCTTGACCTCCACCTTGGCCCGAATGGTCGGATGATCTCTAGTTCCCTAAATGGTGAGAAATTGGTGGTGCTTCTCCTGAATGAGGAGTCATGGAAGAACCCCAGTCACCATGTACTGGTGAGAAAACATGGCAGAAACACTGGAGGTGACCCATATTGCCACAAGATCGGCACTCCACTGGGTCTCTCTAGCACTGCGGCCTCGTGTACCCTACCCTTCTACACTGGTAGCATACTACCTGGCTACCTGAAGATGCATCTATCCTCATCATATCACCGCATGTAGACTCCCTACAGCACTTCCTGCTGTCAACTGGAGGAATACTAGCTTTGGAAACAGAACCACCCTGCCTCGCAGCTCTGGAGTCTCTCAAATTGTGCTCCTCAATAAGTGTCTGGTTGACGATGGATGTGATGGAAGTCAACTAGATGATATTAACTTGTGAGTGAATCTCCCGCCAGAGACCATCCTCAAATTTCTTTTCTAAGAACATCCCATCTCCACCCTAGAGGGGTGTGAAACATTGAAGCTTAGTGAAACGAGAGGAATACTCCATAATAGAAAGATTACCCTGCTCTAGACTCATGAACTCCCGGGCTCGATCGGCCCTAAGGGTCTCCGGGTAGAAGTATTCGTAAAACACGCACTGGAACTCCTCCCAAGCCATAACTTGCTGATGACCTATCTGTGAGATTACGTCCCACCACCTCTTGGCGGAGTCTCGAAGCATATAGGTAGCGATATTGACCCGCCTCTTTGGAGGCATTTCCAGATTCTCGATGATAGTTAGCATGGATTCGATCCAAGACTCTGCAGCATGTGGTCCTCCTTCCCCTGAGAACGTAGAAGGATACTGCTACTGGAAAACACACGTAAAGTCTGAAATAGTCATGGTAGGAGGCGGTGCTCCCTGAAATGTCTGCATCATCCTCATAAAGTCATCCCTAAACTACGCATTAGTGCCTGCAACTGGTATGATAGTCGGTGCCAAGGCTGGAATGACTGGAGGATCAGCAGGAAGTCCCTGATCATCCATATCTGGCATCTGATCACTATCCTGCAACTGACGTACAACCGGAGGATGTCTTAGAGGCATAACTCAGAAAGATCAAAAGAATACCTTAGATTAGGAATATCAAGGACAGAGAACAAGGAGTAAAAAACGGAATCAAGAGAAGGAGAAACTCAAGTTTCACAAAACATGACTACATGGCATGTACATAACTCTATTCCCATGCCTGAGTCTCCTTGCAAGGAAAACTGACATGGTCTTCTTAAACTGAGACTACATGGCATGTTCTTTGTGGACAAGACGTGTAGTAGACAAGGTTTCAATGACCCATGTTGTTAGTTACACGTCCAGTTACATGTCTGAGACTACACGGTGTGTTCCGAACAAACACGGTGTGTACTTGATGATTTTTCCTGACCGATGTTGTTGGTGACACAGCTGGGTACACGGATGACCCTTACACAGAGTGTTCCGAACAAACACGGCATGTATAGGAGGAGATAACACCATCCTCTGTTGTTCGTGACATGGACGGGTACCTAGAACAAGGCTACACAGCACGTTCATACAAAACACAGCGTGTATTACATGAGCTTCCCCGACCCGTGTTGTTAGTGACACAGTCAGCTACACGAATCACTACTACACGGTGTGTATCTATCATAGATGGCGTGTTCCTAGAGATTTTTCACTACCCGTGTTTCTGCTCACATAGTCAGTGACATGGTTTAAAAACTAAACGGTGTGTATATATAAAGTACACAACATGTATTCAAGGTTTTCTTAGGTAGTTGCTCTGAAACTACACTGAAGCCCAGAAAACAATGAAAAAACAAGCATGAAGGTGCCAAATTCTGATCTGTGATGGCCCATACACCACGCGAATCAAAGCATGGAATCTCCTACATATCATATATAAGGGAAACAAGTCAATGATCCACCAAATTCAGATTCATGAGGGACCATAACAAATCAAGAACCAAAACATGGCGTTTATTTAAGCAAGGTACAAAAAAACAACCTCTCTATCAAACTGCATGGATTCTATCAAATCATCTATCACAACAGCATGCATAATCTACACAACGTCTATCACAACAACATGAAATTTCTAATTCACCCTAGATGGCATGGCAAAAATGCATGGCATGTGATTTTGAACAAGTGTCTATATGATGCATGAGATGGAATACCCTTATCTCATAGGGTTGTGACAGAAATAAAACCACAATATCAACAACAATAAAAACACAAAGCTTGTGAATCACTCTAGATGAAATCAGATCAACTGTAACATAGAAAAACTAGAAAACTATAATAAGCGATGTAGATTGGATTTTCCCTGTACATAGGTTAGCTACTCCCGAGAACAGCTTAATACTAAGTACCGAATCCGTCCTATTCCTGGCTGAATGCGCCAAATAGTAAATCAAGAGAAAAAAACCCCTCTGATACCACTTTTTAACGTCCCAGTTCCGGAAGCCACCCAGAGGCGCCTGGTACCTGGTTGGTCACATGGCCTCAAACGCATTTCCCCAAACTCCAGAGGCTACCGACCAACATCGAGGGCCTTGGGTGTTATTGTGTGGAAACTATGCCCTCATTGGCAGAGTACACAGCGGGAGAAAAGAAAATAGACAACATCAGAAACTGTAACCGTCCATACAAGACTAAACGATAAACAGCGGAAGACTAACATTAAACCACTGGAGCACACCCACACGTATATAAAATGATTCATGACACATATGTCTAGGAAAATATCCAAACAACTCACAATGTTGAATATAATACTAAAATAAAGTGAAAAAGAAAATGGGTAAACTCCTCAGCATCGCAAGCCATAGCTTGGTCCCATTCTCTCCATCTCCACAGCAAGTCAAGTACCTGAAGTTGAAGGACACTTTCCCTTATCTACACCTGCAAAAATATAGTCTGTTTGGGCCCAAAAGCATGGACCAAACATGGTGTGAGAAAAGGTCCTAGTAGGAAACCACCCAAATATCTATGCCTAATAGTCAGTGAATACATGGAATGTAATAGTATAGGAAGCAGTAGATAGGAAAGCACATAGCAGCTATAATCCACAGTATCTAGCATATAAAGTACACAAGTAACAACCAATCAACAAGTAGAACAATAGGTAACCCCCTGGGTAGTTCTCACGGCCTAACCCTTATGGCTCAACCTATAAGTACTATCCACCACCTGGGAGGCACACGTAGTCTCACCCCTCTTGTTCAGCTAAATAATAGACACTCTGAGGAAGCACTCACCATCATTTCCCCCTATAGTCTCGTATCATACTAATGGCTCTCTGGGAAATCACTCAACGTCTCATTCCCCCTTTGGCCCACTTCGAGGAACTACAAACTCTCTGAGGAAGCACTCATCTTCAATTCCCCCTTTGGTCTCGTATCGAATTAATAAGACACTCTGGAGAAGCCCTTACGTCCATTCTCCCTATGGTCCACTACACTAGGTTCTCACAACCCTATGTAAAAGAAACATGCATAGCGCACGTATCGCCCCAAGTAAACCTCAAGAACTACTTGTATATCATTCTAAGGCACAACATTACAACAGTACAACAGTTACACTATCCTACAACTATGCATGGCAATTGGAAAAACACATAATAGGGAAAACATGCATGGAAAAACATCCAGAGCATAGTAAAATTTACCCTATTCACAAGCATTGACCTCTACTCAAGCAATCATGCAATGAAGGAAAACAATAGAGGAATAAATAGGAAACACACAATTCCCTGTTTAAGGTAATTTGTGAAATTGCACAAAATATTCAAAGACTTCCTACAGAAAGGCACAAACGACCTACCTAGATTCTAGGAGATTGATATACATGAACCACAAGGCTTTATTTTCCTTAGAATGGTGTAGATCTATGAAAACGCACAAAACGATCAACCCATGATATCATGAGGAAGAGGAGTAATATTAAAACAATGCTCTAGGAGAAGTAAGGGGTCACCGCTGCAGTTCCAACGCAATCAACGGTGGTTGATTTGGAGAACGGACAGAGGCTCGGGGGAATGGAGGAGTTCTGCGGCCGTACGGGTTCTCTCTGATTAAGAACCTGAAGAAGAAGTGAGTTATATCCATCAGGCGCGACCTCGGTCCATTTAATTAAAAAAATAAAGTGCACGACGTGTACTTCTGGGGTACAGGGCGTGCCCTTGGCCTTTCCGTACTCTGCTTTAAGCAGCCTCCACATTGCCCCTACACACCGTGTGTGTGGGCCGAACACAGCCAGCACACGACTTGGCGCTACATCAATGAACACAGCGTGTACTTATAATGTACATGGCGTGTACTTAGAAAATTTCCAGATTTTCCTCTTTTTCTCAAAAACGACTAGAGAAGGAAAAATGTACCTGAAAAGATGATCTGGGTTCTTACACATATTCTCTGGGAGTGTCAAAATATGTGTGCAGTAAGGCCCATTGTCGTGTACTAGGTTATAATCTAGTCAAGTCCAAAACACCACATTTAGAGTTATTACCCCTATGTCCATATGTACCAGATCCATGTCCACTTGAATTATATAGATAAATATATATTTTATGGAAAATAACATAATCTCAACCTTACCAAAACATTAATATGTTCTTATATACTTACCGTCAAAGTCTATATTAGGGTTATGTTACCTAATCTGGGATTTCCTAAATCTAGTTCCCAAGGTTTTTACTAAACTTCCTTTGATACCAAATGTAGTGACCCCGACCCCAAAATCCTGGAGTTGCTTCCTTACTTCAATTTATTTGAATGATTATAAGGAATGAAATCTGATAGGATTGAAATGTTTATGAGTTTTATAGAACCAGATATATAAATGATACACATTTTTCTTTGCGAATAGAAAATTATACATAATATATAAATAAATCTAATAATTTATATCCTTGAAAACTCATTCAAATATATCTTATTCCTAACCTAGGGAAAGAAACAAAATATCGGTGATCTCAAATTCTAATTAAGGTTTATTTACAGTTTAATCTATCATGAATAAATTATGAATAAGCAATATGGAATGGTAAATAACTAAACACACATTCCATTTAATGAATATAATGAGAATAAAATTCATCCATAGATTTTTTTCATAGTGAAAATATCATGTATAATGAAAATGGAATTACGAATGAAGGAAATGATTAATTAATGGATGTCATGATCTCTCGCATAATGGTTCCTCTACTATCAAGATTTATCCTCAAAATAGTTTATGTTAATGGTTAATCACCGGCCTAATTTGGAAATCATTGTAACTACCAAATGTTTTACCAATAGAAAATACCTTCTTATAATTATTTCATATATTCCCCTGAAATAAGAACACAATGAACTAATATGTACTATGTGACCATTAAACATAATATTTTCATTTCTTTTTTTTGAATTTTGAAAATGTGACATACAAGGTTGTGTTCAATAAGATATGTGTAGTCTTATTGAATCAACATTGTTTCTGATAAATATTAACAAACCCTTGTAAATAGTAACATATCATTATGAATAGTAATGAATAGTGATTTCTCTATTGTGATAATGGTATAGTTTAACATAATCTCTCTATCCCCCTCCTTTTATTCCATAGATGAAAATATCGTCTGAGGTGTGTTAATTTATCATATTCAAGGACGACAGGGTCTTCAATTTCCTTTAAAATATTATATATTATTCATGAATCAATTTTAATGGTTGATCCAGATCATAATGTTTTTATTTTATATTATTTCATATTCTGAAATACTGATAAATTCAGGATGTAAAATAATAATACAAAAGAAGTTAATTATGAGCATAGTCACCACCATAATCTAAGAGTTTATCATTAATGTTTTATATAATGAATCAACATCACTACAGGTAAGAAAATTAAATTTACAACCATGTATGATTATGTATGTTAACTAATTTCCTTTAAATTAAATACTAGACAACCACTTTCACAATAAAACGTTATCCATTCATGTATATAAGTAAACCAATCATGAAACAAACAAACCCAAAAAATGAAATTGAACATCATAACCAATCAAAAAGGTTATGAATGAACTGATAATGGTTATACCAAATCACTTAAATGTAAAATTGGTTATGTAATCACATATTAATGAACCAAATTTTATTATTCAGGTCATTAATATCTAATGGATAACACCATCATACTTAAGGTAAGGGATCCTCTCTTTCTCACATTTATTCAAGAATCCCCTCTATGTTATGCCCTTTTACATATAACTCCAAATGATGGGGTATGATTTTACAAAATCCCCATACCTCCCTCACGATTTATAAAATATGGTAAATCCATTTATCTCTAATTAATACCTCCTAAATTCACCTGATACCATGCCGATATTCCATCAGGGATTCTACCATAACCAACTTTATTCCTTCAGGTTGCTCTATCATTAATTTTACCCAAATGAATATTCCATTTCAATTTATGTAAAACATATACAGTATGTTTATATTCTCCAAACTCATGTTTCAATAACGATCCATCATTCACATTAAGGTATATACATTCTTTTATGTTATTCCCTTCTTGGTACTTCAAAATAAGAAAACTTGTTTTAGGGAAACATCCCAAAATTTTTACCCATTTTCAAGTGCACTATAACATTTGTTTTAAGGATCCTATATTGTTATAAAATAAGCCTTTTTATTATTAAAAATTTATATTTTCAGAAATGGAATTATATAAATGATTATTCTCTTTTTGATTTTAAATTCTCTTTAGTATTTTCCTTAAAATAGCACTAAAATGTTTTAATGCTAAAAATTTACAAAATAATCTTCTTACATGTTTTAACATATATTTTACACCACTTAATGTGATATATTCCTATTTTAACTTATTAATTCCCATGTATTTTTTAATTTCTTTCTCTCATGGACACTTTTATGATATGCCCATTCATTATTCTTTATGGCATGAATGTGATAATCATTTCTCTCCACGAGTACCCTTATGCTTTTTTATTATTAATTATGTATGATTATTTATGTGAAAATCATATTCATGAACATATTAATATGGGTGACACTAGATATCACTCCAATTAAAGGGGTAAAGTTTAGTCTCATGAGACGTTATGTGAAATGGTCTTGGTAGTTAGCATTGACTTGTGCTACCTTGTGTAACGGTCATGGTTGTTAACCTTGACTTGTGCTCCTATATGTGGAATGGGACTTAACTAATGCTAAAATCATGATTTATTTTTATTGCAAAATTCCTTGAATTCAAGTTTATATTTTATGATTCTACATTCCATTTTATATCATTATGTCATGATCTCTAATCCTTATGTTAAGCCTTATTATTATGTTTAATCCCTTACTGGGATTTTATCTCATCCCTTTATTTATGAGATCCATAAGGTCCCCTATACATATGTGAGGGAACAATGGAAGTTAGGAGCTCTTTATGAAGATTAAATAAAGAATCATTATTTAGTCCCATGTTTTGTGTTTTATGTAACTAGTCTTCAAAGACACTAGACATTATGATCCTTGGCTTGTAATCTAAAGATTAATTATACTTAAAATCATGTAATGTTACGTGTAAATGTCTAGGGTATCTATATTTGGTACAAGAAGATGGTCTTGTTTTTTTTGGAGATTAGGAATACAGAACATTAGTAATAACCTTATGTTTTAAGCTTAGTATAAGAAAACACCTCTAAATTTTGTTAATTATAGAGTAAGTGGTTTATCAAGAAAATAAATTCATATCTAGATACAATTAGGTAGTGGTGGTTTAGACTAAGATGTATCTATGGGTAATACCTAAAAACAGAACTTTGTGCTAGACTCACATGGGAACTGGTGCATGATAACGTGCCTTGTTTCACTCTTGGTTTGACACTCTTGGGGGATACACATTTGAAAATTCATGAGATTACTACAAACCCTTATTAAGGGAATAAAAATAAGATCTCATAAGAATATAAGCTATGAAATAAATCAAGGATAACCTAGATTGAATCATAGGGAATCACTAGTTAGGATATATTTCTCCAGTACAAGTTTATCCTCTTATGTTCAATTTTTCCTTTTTATGCTCAATTGATAAGTATTTAATTCCTATAATTGAATATTATTTTTCTTAGTTAATGGCAGGAAATAGAAGAACACGTTAGAAAAATCAACGTGATTGGGAATGTGAATATTTCTATAATGATATGATTGATATGATGGGAAAGGGTTCTCAAAACATCATGATAGTACTTGATCAGCTGGCTCAAGTTATGAATATTAAAACGAATCATGTGGAACAACCTCCCCTTCCAAGGAAAGATAATGTTTATATTGAATCCTTTTGGTGGAAATGACCTCCAATTTTTAGTGGATAATCTTATCCCATCCTTATGGAACTATGGATTAACTCCATTGAAAAGATATTCTCTGTACTCCAGTTCTTAGAAGAAGATAAATTCGTACATGCATTATATAATTTTGATGGGGAAGATGAAAACGGTGGACATTGTTCAAGAATACAATTCCCTAGGAGTAAATTTATTCCATGGAATGGGGGGAATTAAAGATAATGTATTTCAATAAATAATTTCCCAAAACCATCTGTCTTAATATGGAACAAGAGTTCCTCAAACTCAAGAATAAGGATGATGAGTCGATCAGGGCATATGAAGAAAACTTTCAAGCTTGAATGGTAGCCACTGGCATTGTCATGAACACTGAAATCATGGTGGATCACTTCTTTGGTAGAGTAAATCTGAGTCTATAAAAAGTGTGGGTGATTCAAGACATCGAAATCTATGAGGAGATTGTTTTTTGTTCCCTTAAGGTTGAAATAGAGATCATAGACTCTCAGTGGTATTGTGGGCCCAATGATAAGAAGTGGAAAATGGAATCTCATGGGGGTTGTCTCACAAAAAAACCAATGATGGGAAGAAGCTCGATAATCCCATGTGTAAGAACTGTGGGAAGAATGGTTTTGGGAAATATCTAAAGGAAACCAATAATTACTTCAAATGATGAATGTTGGGATATCTGACTAAAAATTTATAATGGGATATGATCAATCCCGCTAATGTGGAAGAAGAAATAAAGGGTCAAATAAACATTTAGCCTCTAGTGCAGTGTTACATCTGTAAGAAGAATGGGAATTTTGTGAACAATTTACCTAAGAAGAGGGTTGTTGGAGGCAATCAATAACAACCTGATGGGTGACAGGGAAGGGATTATGCTATCACTACCACTAAGGTGGATCTGAATAGTGATGTGTTGACATGTACGGTAGTTATTCATTCAATAATTTCAAATGTACTATTTGATTGTGGTTCTACACATTATTTCATATCATGAAATTTTAGTAGAACTATTCAAACACAACCTCAAAATTTGGAGGACAAGTTATCTATTAGGAAAATGAATGGGGAAATTCTTGTGTACATGGTTTATAAATCCACCCCAGTTAACATTTTTGGATAGATCCTCCCCTCAAATCTCATCATACTTCATTTAGTGGTGTTTAATGCTTCCTTGGTTATGGATTTTCTATCTTTATACAAAGCCAATATCAGCTATCAGGAAAGGGATATCACTCTTCACATCCCAAAGAATTCTCAATTATGTTACAAGTGTAAGGAGGAAGATGAATCAATTTTAGAATTAGTGTCTCATTTGTGGATATTAATTCCATATGAGAAAGCATGTCTAGCTAAAATTAGTGAGACAATGGAGAAAATCAATCTTGATGAAATGACAATCATGAGTGATTACATGGATGTATTTCTTAAATAGTTTCCTAGCATTCCTCTTAATTGATAAGTTTATTTCTCAAATGTACATATTCCAGAATCTCTTCCTATATTAAAAAAAATTATAGAATGGCCACTGTAGATCTAGAAGAACTGAAGAAGCTATTATAAGAGAATTTAGAGAAGGGTTTTATATGGCTGAGTGATTAACCATGGGGTGTTCTATTAATATTTTTCAAGAAGAAGGATGGATCAATGCACCTATGTATTGATTATCATGAGCTTAATAAAATCACGATAATGAAAAAGTTTCCCCTCATAGAGATTGATGACTTGCTTGATCATATTTGTAGGGCCAGTTATTTCCCTAAGGTGGACCCTCAGTCAGGATATCAAAAAGTAATGGTGAGGAGGGAATATTTTACCAAGTCATCCTTTCGAACGAGGTATGGAAACTATGAGTTCATATTTATTCCCCTCAAACTCAATAATTCTCTAGTATTTTTCATAGATTTTTTTAAGAGTCTTTAGCTATTTCCTCAACAAATTTTTAGTAGTCTTTATAGATGATATTATGATATTCTCCAAGAGCAGGGAGGAACATGAGAAGTATTTGAATACAGTGTTAAAGACATTTTGAAGGGATAATATGTATTAAAAGAATAGAAAATGTGAGTTTTGGATAGAGAAAGTATCATTTTTGGAGAATGTTATAACCAACAAAGGGATATATGTAGAACCTTCCAAGAAAAAGGTGATTGAAGAGTGTCCCATGTCAACATCTGTAATAGGGATCCATATATTTCTGGGTCTACCCTTTATTGTCAATGATTTTTGGATATATTTTCCTAATTTTCAAACCCAATGACCAAGCTATCATGGAAGGGACTAATGTTTATCCGGACTCTAGAATGTGAATATTGTTTTAAGGAGTTGAAGAATTGGTTAATCACAGTGCCAGTACACACACTCCCAACAAGTGGAAAACTCTTTGTGGTGTACAGTGATGATTATAAAAAGGTATTGGGATTTGTGCTGATGAAAAATGATAACATGATAGCCTACACCTTGAAAATCCATGATAAAAACTATCCTACTCATGATCTGGAGTTGGAGACTGTGATCTTTGCGTTAAAAATCAGGTAGTGTTGCCTCTATGGGGAAAATTGTGAGATATATACTAATCACAAGAGTCTCAAATATAAATTCACACTAAAAGAGCTTAATATGCACCAGCAATGATAGATAGATCTCATCAATGTTTATGACTGATCAATCCATTACCATCCCGGTAAGGCAGAAGAGGTACCATATGGTCTAAGAAGAAAGGATCCTATATATTTACAAATGATGAGAATTGAAAAGGATATGATCTTCTCATATTTGCAGAGGATGGACATGGGAATAATTAAGGAAGGAACATCATCATTCCTTTCTCAAATGTTTTCTCAACCATCCTTCCTAGAGGAAATAATTTATTCACAATGAAAAGATGTGGAATTTTTGAAAAGGGTAGAAGCTATTAGAAATTAGAAATCCTCAATGATCATGATTAATGGGAAAAGGACTTGTAATATTTTTATCACTATTATGTGTACCCTTTGATCTAGAGATGAAGAAGGAGCTTCTGAATGATGCACATAGCTCAACCTTCTCTATCCACCCAGGGAGCACAGAGTTGTATCGAAATATCTGATAGAAATTTTGTTGGGATAATATGAATAAGGATATTGGTGAGTATACATCAATGTTCCTTTTATGTAAAAAAGTGATGGATGAAGTATATAAGTCAAATGGGATGATGAAACCACTACCCATACCAACATGGAAGTGTGATACCATCACCAAAGACATTGTCACGAGACTTCCAAGGACATCCAGAGGAAAAAATGCTATATGGGTCATTGTGGATTGTCTTTAAAGACAAATTACTTTATCACGATTCAAGAGGACTTATCCTTAGATCATCCTTACAAGGATATATATAAAATAAGTGGTAAGAATTTGTGTATTACCACTATCTATTCTATCCGATCGAGATCCTAGATTCACCTCGATGTTCTAGAAAAATCTGCAAAATGATATAATCACAGAACTAAACATCTGTACGGCCTATCATACTCAAATTGATGGCCAATCCATGAGAACTATTCCGACACTGGAATATATGTTGAGATCATGTTATATGGGATTAAAAGGGGGATTCTACCAATATATTCCACTAGTTGAATTCATAAACAACAACATTTTCCACACAAGCATCCAAATGGAACCATAGGAAGCTCTTAATTGGAAAAGTTGAAGAACACCGATGTGTTGGGATGATGTCTAGGAGCGTAATCTTCTAGGACCAGAAATGGTCGAAGAAACAATGGAGAAGGTGAAAACCATTCAACATAAAATCAATGAAGCCCCAATTATACAAAATATTTATGTAGATAGTCATTGACAAGACCTTGAGTTCAAATTTAGTGACATGGAATTTCAAGGCATATCTCCATGGAAGAAGCTTATGAGGATTACGAAGAATGGAATGTTAAATCTGAGGTAATAGATCTATTTGAGATTCTTGATCATGTCAGGGTTGTGGCTATCAACTGGAACATCCTCCTACCATATCCATATTACATGATGTATTTCATGTATCCCTCTTAAGGAAGTATGTACAAGACCCTTCACATGTACTCTCTTCATAGGTGGTATAGTTGGAGAATGATCTTTCTAATGAGGAGAAACCAGTGAAGATCATGGATCATAGAGATAAATCTCTACATAACAAGACTACTCTCCTTGTCAATTTACTATGGTGGAACCATAAGTATGAAGTGTAAATATGGTAACTATAGGTGTAAATTAAGGGAAAGTACCCACACATGTTTATGGCAAAGAATGTAAAAAAAATTTGAGGGCGAAATTTCATAAGGGGGGAATAATGTAACAACCCAATGTTTTATCAATTGAAAATCACTTATTCTAATTATGTCATATTATCGCATGAAATCACAACACAATGAACTACAAAGTACTATGTGACCTTTAAACATAATATTTTCACTTCTGTGTTTTGAATTTTGAAAACCCGACATACACGTTAGCATTCAGTAAGATATTTATAGTCTAATAGAATCAACATTGTTTTTGATGAATAGTAACATACCATTTTAAATAGTAACATATCCTATTGAGTAGTAATGAATAGTAAGTTTTCCAAAAAAATATATACTTCACCCATGAATGTACAAGTACAATTTAGACATCTTATAAGTGAAAAAATGATCTTAGTATAAGTATTTGTATTTTTTAATGTGATAAATATTTTAATTACAGTTTTAATATTAATTTAATAACTTAAAATGAAAATTTATTTTCATAAAATGTAATCAAAAATTTTCATTTTATTGTTCTATGGTTATAATATAATTTCAATGGACCTTGATTAATTTTTCAAGGTGTTATAAAATGAGTTATAGTCTAAATGTTGTTTTTTCAAATAAATTATGAATTTATTTAAAAATTAAATAAATCTTATTTATTAAATTATTTTTGAAAAATGGAGTTTTTTTTACATCTCATAAAATGGTTAGGGTGACATTTTGGGATTTTTTTAAAATACATGATTTTTTGATGAATAGTAAAATATGATAATTCACAAAAAATGCTAAAACCTAAGTTTCTACGCCATTCTTGAGTAACTGATGATGTAAATGGCCATTATTTCTAACTCACATGAACTTATTACTATTTTTGGTAACACTCATAAAAAACTATTGCTTTTCTAGAAAGAAATAATTAAATAATGAATTAAATTTTCATAATTCACTCCTCTCCTACAATATAAAAACCACCAACACTCTCCTCTTCTCTTCACTCCATTAAATCCTTTTTCCTTGCTTATTTTATACCCAAATCACTCTAAAATATCCTCCCCCACGTCCAAAATCCCTTGATCTCCTCAAAAAATCAAATCCTCACCCCTTAAGAGGCTCTCAAAGGAGATAACTCAAGAGGTAAATTCCTCTTTCTCATTCCTTTATTTTCATTCATGTTCTTTTTTTCTGGTTTATTTACTCAACCCCATTCAACCAAATGGTATGACAACTCCATTAAAATAAAAAACTATTATATTATTCTAATGTAATATATTATCATAATCTATCCCACCGACTCATTTAATTCTATAAATGAAAATGTTGTCTATGATGTGTTGATTTATGTCATTCAAGGATGAAGGGTTTTTTATTTTCTTTACCATATTCTAGACTGGTCAGTAAAAAATTATAATTGTATTACGAGATCATAATATATGTATTGTATCTTATTTAATGTTCAGGAATACTTATTGATTCATGATGTAAAATAATAATACAAAACTAGTTAACTGTGAGAAAAATCACCACATTAATCCAAGATTTGTCATTAATGTTTTATATAATTATTCACCTTCACTCAAAGTAATAAAATTAAATTTAAAACCATATAATCATATATATGTTCAATAATGTTATATTACTTAAATTATGGTCAACCACTCTCACCATACATGTTTATACATTCTTGTATATTAATAAACTGAACATGAAACAAACGGACCCGAACAATGAAATTGAACATCAAAACCAATCGAAAAGGTTTTGAATGAATTCAACAATTTTATAAAAAGCCATTTACATTTAAAATAGGTTATGTATTTATTTATAAATGGACCTAAATTTATTATTCAGGCCATTGATATCAGGGGAATAACACCATCATACTTAAGGTAAGGGATCCTCTCTTTCTCACATTTAATCAAGAATCTCATCTATGTTATGCCCTTATACATATAACTCCTAATGACAGGGTGTGATTTCTCAACTTCCACATAATTCCTTCATGATTTTTAAAATATTATAAATACATTTATATATCATTAATACCTCCTATGTACACCTGATACCATGTCTATATTTCATAAGGGATCCCACTCGAATCGCCATTATTTCATCAGATTGCTCTATAATTTTTTTACCCAAATAAAGTTGTCTTTTCATTTTATGTAAATGATATAAATAATATTTATATGATACAATCATATGTTTCATGATCCATCCCACATTCTCTTTTGGGGATATACATGCTTTTAAGGGATTCCATCACCAATACTCCCCAATAACCAAACTCGTTTTAAGGGAACTTCCCAAAGTTTTTACCCAATTTCATGTGCACTCTACCATTTCATTAAAGGACCCTATTTTGTTATAAAATCTTAATTTTATAATGAAAAAATAATTGTTTCACTTAGGTTTTTTTATAAAAAATATTCCCTTTTTGATGTTAAATTCTCTTTAGTATTTTCCTTAAAACCGCACTAAATGCTTTAATGCAAAGAATTTATTAAATACTCTTATTACATGTTTTCACTTTTTTTTACATCACATACCATGATATATTCATATTTTACTTTATTAATGACCATTTATGTTTAAATTCATTTATCTCATGGACACTTTTATGATATTCCCATTCATTATTCTTTATGACATGAATGTGATAACCATTTTTCTCTATAGGTTCCCTTATGTTTATGTATGACTAATTATGTATGATTATTATATAGGAAGCATAATCATAAACATGTTCTGATGGGTGTTCCTAGATATTTCTCTAATTAATTGGGTAAATTTTAGTCTCGTGAGACATTATGTGCAATGATCATGGCAGTTAGTCTTGACTCGTGATACCATGTGCAAAGATCTTGGTGGTTAACCTTTTCTAGTGCTTCTCTATGTGCATTAAGCCTTGAATCGTGCTAATATCATGATTTATGTTGCTTCCAAAATAATATGAGTTCATTTTATATGATCCCATGTTTTTATTTTATGAATATATGTTCCATTTTATATCATGATGTTATGATCTCCAACCCTTGTGCTAAGACTTATTCTTATTTTTAATCCCATAATGGGATTTTAGCTCATCCCTTTGTTCAGGGAATCCTCAGGGTCCCCTATGTAGATGTATCCGATAAAAGGAAGTTAGGATATCTTTATCATGATAAAATAAAGAATCATTTTTTTAGTCCCATGCTTTATGTTTTATGTACCTAGTATTTAAAGACACTAGACTTTATGATCCTTGTATTGTAGTCTTATTTTTAATTATGGTTAAAATCATGTAATGTTATGTATAAAAGGCTAGGGTCACTATAATCTAAATTTGTATCATTATACATTTCAATGAATCGAGGGGATATATTATATTATTCCCCACCCATCACTTCAGGTCCAATGAAATCCTCATATATCAAATATTTTATTTAACTAAATAAATATTCCTTATCATGAACATCCATATGGAGTAAAAAATATATATTTTTCAATATTTTACTTGTTAATCAAATAAAATAAAACACTGTATGTAAGAATGGTATAGGATTTAGGTAATAATAATATCTATTAAAAAATAATATGTAAATTTATGATAAATTTAATGTCCAATGGGAGATTATTAAAATAATGTGATCGTTTCAAGAGAATGATAACAATCACAAAAAAAGTGGGATTTCATAATAACATTGATCACTTGGTAATTTTCAAATCAAATCCCATCAAATGAAATAATTATAATTTAAAATGATAATACAATAAATAATTATTTAATGATTATATTATATTTCAATTTTTTAGTATATATACCACATAAAAGTTAATTGGTTCATAACAAGAAATAAATCCTAATTGAATGTAAATTGAGATGAAATTCCTTACCTTATGCTTCCTTTGGGATGAACACTCTTTAACCTCCCATGAAATGGTATTAATAATTCTATTAACATATAAAAGAACCATATTAATATTTATAATATCATTTTATATCATTTTATATTATCTTATCACTCGTTTTGTAATAAGATTCCATTATTTTTATTACTTTGGGCATTAATTGCATTGTTTTTCAAGTATGTTTTGAATTTTTTTATTCCTCTTACATTGAGCATTATTTAATCTTCTAAATAATGTACACCAAGACTTAAATATCATATATAGTAATTATATATATATTTAGATTAATCCATAAAATCTGGTGATTGGAAATGAAATACACCTTTCATGGAAACTGTAGGTTGTACGTACACATGATAACTATTTCCATTTTCTTGTCGTACTGAAAGAATTTAAATATAATATATATATATATATATTATAATTATGGTATAGTTTTTATGTCATATATATCAAATATTTTTTTTTAAACTATCTATAATACAGTCCATGTAAAGCGTGAACAAATCACATCACTTCGTAAGGCGACAGTCTTCCATACACACAAGGGATGAAAATGCATTCCCACAAAAAATGTAAAGCATGAAGTTATGTGGGACATAATAATTAAATAATAAAAATAACATCATAAATATCATATATAAACTATAAATATAACATTATTACCATCCTTTAATGGTTGTAATGGAAAAACAAACGACAACGGTTCGCGAGGCGGTAGACAACCTTACACGGGAATGATGATTTTGTAACCCATATTATGGAAATGTGTTATGTTTTAGGATGTACCAAAATACAGAAAAATATTATTATATGAATGATATTGAGGTTATTATATAATCAGTGTATAATAAGAATTATAGTAGTTGGAGAAATAAATAAAATAAAAATTCTTTTAGAAGAACATTACCTCATATTCATGTATCCTCATTAAGATTGCACTATAAACATAAAAGGTTTTATTTATACCCAAAATAAGTGTATAGGATGTTTCAATTGATGTTTTTATGTTATTTTGGAAGTGTTTCTTCATGAAAAGATTCTTTATATGTGTGAATATGGGGGAGAGTGAGTTCCATTCTATAGTTGAGGAGGAGTTCCATTCATATAAATAATTAAATGTATTCATTACTGGGTGGTATCCCTTAACTCACATAAAAAATGAATAATATTTAGGGGTTGTTTGATGTGTCTAAAAAAAACCTTCACCAAAAAAAATTCATGTTTATATTGTTCTTTCTTAACTTATAAGTTTCCTTAATTTACAATTCTGGTTTTTCATTATGATAACTAGTTTTCAAACGAAAATAATTTTTAAGTTTTTACTAAATTAAAGTGATAATTATTAGAAAATTTAAACCCTACTTTTATAAATTTTATATCTCATTTATAAAATAAAAATACCTTTTATTTTGTAAATCAATTTTAATAGAACCCCATGTAACGCACAAAAGTATAGCTTTAACCATAACCACACTAAATGGGTTATTTTATTATATTTAGTAGAGAGTATGTACATTGTTGAAGAAAATTTTTCCATGAATGGAACATAATTTATATTTTTTAATATTTAAAAACAACTTGATAGAATATTGGTTTTCAGTAATTTTATCTCAATTAACAAAATATCATTTATTATAAAATAGTATTAATATTAATGTAGAGATTAATCATTTAATTTGAACTTAAAAATATAAATGAAATGATGGTATTCTAATATATAAAGTAAATTTCTATGATAAATGATATATTAGCCTAAAATTTTGGTGGAAAAGAACAACTCATTCAATATATTTCACTTTTAATTATTTAGTATCATTTAATTTATTTAAATATTAACCAAATAATTCCTACACTGATGTTTCTTATGAATTTAATGAAATTATATCATCTAAAAAAATAAAAATATATTATAGTTATATAAAAACTCATTTATATTTCACAATAATATTTATAACCGAACCTGTGTAGTATTTTTCACTTTCTCAAAGCATTATTGATAATAAAAGCAAGGAAGGTACATTATTTTCTTATTCTTAACTTATTTTATGTTTCACTTTCATCTATATGTACATCAAAAAATCATAAAATTAGATCCTTATGTCATAAGGAGATAAATGTTTCCTTCAAATTGTTGTTGGACATGTTTTTGGTTATTCGTACACCATAGATTCTATGTTTAACCACTATGTAAATTTCTTTTTACCTTTATAACAGTAATTATTTATAATGGTTTTCACTAAGCATATTCCTCAAAAATTAAGTTTAAAATATTAGAAATTAGAAATTATTATGATTCCAAATATGATATAAATTATTCCAAATTCAATCCATATATGTGGTAAAATTTTGATTTAAAATTAATCCCATAGATGGGATGAGAAAACTGGTTTTTAAAGTAAAAATATTCAAATGTTTAATATGTTTTTATACCTAAATTAAATATAAAAAGATTTAAAATGACCAAAATTTTATTAATATATTTATATTTTATCTAATTTGACAATAAAAAAATTCATATATTATTTAATATTATAAATTATTTAGATGAAAAGTTATTTTTCAATTAAAATTCAGTATTTTCAATATTAATGAAAAAATGAAACTACTTATAAAAATACAAAAATACACCCTAAGATAATTTTTAAATAAAAATTTACAAAATGATGTTTATTTTTTATAATAAAATATATAAATTTGTAAGAATTTGGTTTTAAAACAAGTGAGCCATTAAAAGGCGGCAATACTACCTTTAGAAAAAATACATTTTTGATGCGTAAACTTTGACATGTTCATATCATATTCCTAGAAAATATATTGGTTTAAATGTCAAAAAATACATTGAATTTATAATATATAAATATCATAATTTAATTCAATAAAATTATTTAATTTAATTAATTATAAAAAACACCATCGGGCATATAACAATTGTTTTTTTTTTGTAAAAATAATTCTTTCATATACAATTGTTTTTAATTTAAAATTAATTCATAACTAGTAAATTCAAAAATATATTTTCATAAGCTATTTAATCGTATTCATAACAAAGAAATTAACTTCTAGGTGATAATTTTCATTTTAAATAATAATACTAATAGTATTCAGTAAAACAAATTCTTTTGTGCATCAGAAGCTATCGAAGAAAGTCATTGTTGCGTGTAACACAAGATAACTCATTATTGAATAAATTTCAATATATAGCATAGATTTAATTTATTTAAAATATGAAATATATTTTAAACTCTCAGGTTGTTATATTCCTTTATATGCTTGGTATTTCAGGTTATACACACTACTGAATAAAATATTTTTCTTTTAGAATATTAGGGTGTTACATATGTGATTCATCACTTTTAATCACATAATTGTTGAGTGTGATTTATATAAATACAATTTCCCTAAAATTAATTGTGCTTACCTCTACATGAATACCCATGAGTAAAAATATAGATGGGTATTCACTATACAAATATTCACCATAGAAAATCGTATGATAATTTTGACAACATAACGGGGGTACATAATGATTCATGGAAGGTTTTAATGATAGTAAAATGATACTCTCATCACATTAAAATAATAAGTAAAATAAGAGTTATGTGAAAAATAAATATACAAAGATGAACAATTGAAAATAAAAATTCATAATAAAAACAAGGTTCATGAATGATGAGGTGAATGAGAGGATCCTTTACTTCAACCTAGCAACAAATTAGGTAATGGTATAATGGATAAGGGATAAATTATATCCAATTATTATAACATAAATTATATATTATAATAATATTTATATTGTCATGGAAACATAATAAATGTATATTCATAAAGATAAATACTAATAAGGTGCTTGAATTGAAAAGAAGAGAGAGAGAGATCCCTTACCATGATATGGGGCTTCTAAATGCTTGGGAGGAGCTTCCTAAGAGATTGGGAGAACATTGGGAGGGCTCTATGGAAGGAAATTTTGATAAATTTAATGATAAAATGGGTTTTAGTGAATAGTACTGTGAGGTTGGGTATGTTATTATTGAAAAACTGTGTGTAATTATTTATTAATTTGTAATAATATGTTTTGGATTGTATATGATAAAATAATCTAAAACAAAAACCTTACAATATTTTTTTCCATGTTTTTTAACAAAGTAGAGATTTTACATATATGTTAAAAGGATAATAACATAATTCATTAAAATATCACCCTTGGTGGTGTGGAAGTGATCCATATTCACAATTAATTAATTTCAAAACATTAAAATATAACATAGGTTTTTGGAGGATTCATTTAGGGATTATAAAAAAAATAACTTCAAAAACAAATTACTTTAATTGGGAAACATTATTTTCTGTTGTATAATATTTATTGTTTATATTAAATCAATTTTTGTATTTTATTTCATCTTAATACATTCTATATATTTATATCATTTTTTATTTTTTCACCAAAAATACGACTGCCACAGAAAATTATAAAAAAATCACCAATTTCTAATTTCAATGTGATGAGTTCAAAAATAATATATATTTTATCAAAACAAATCTATAAAAATAATATTTTACATTGGAAATTCAAAATCCCCATTTATTGAAAAATAAATGTTTTTACAACGATAACAGTTTTCTGACCATTATAAAAAATACATTTGAATTAATAAAATTATATTATATTTTTTTATTAAAATATATATTATTTAATAATAATATTTTATTAAAATAAAATTTATTTTTGAAATTCTTGAAATCATTAAAATGAGCATCTTAATTGTTACTATATATTTCCTAAAGACATAATTTATATATCCTTATATCAAATTGTAATTTTTATCAAAAATTAATGTTTAACTATTATAAAGTACTAAATTATAAATACAATACTTTTTTACTAAATATAAATAAATATAAATTATTACTGTTAGGTTCTAGATACATACCCCATCATTACACCAGCGAATTCCCTATGGGTAAGGTGTGAGATGGTCATATTTTCTTAGGGTTGTTCCGCAAATATATCTTGGGACATGATGTTGATGAGCTTTAAAATCAACCATAAACGTGTTTGATCATGAATTAGTTATTTTATTTAATATTGGTCTTGGTGAAGGAAAATTCCTAGTGATTCTATATCCCTCATAAGCTATGATAAATGTGCTTCATTTTGTATAATACTGTTGTTTGATACCAAAACACCATTTTTCTATATCTAATGGATTTTTCATTACCCTATATATATATCGATCATACAATCACTGTATAATGGATATGCTTTCAATGGTTATAATTCGTAATAACCATTTAAATCTTATAGGATATAACTGATAACGGTCTAAAATAACTAGTGTAGTAAATTCTCTTTCTATAATTTTACTACATAATAAGGAATTTACTCATTTAAAAATTGAATTTAATTTATAAATGTTTGGCTCATTATAGTGGGTGAATCTGTGTTTCATTTTTTTCTCAAAACCCTTCAAACATCAATATTATTCAACACATGTTCCCTTAATGTACTCATTGAGGCAGACAAATAAAATATCATAAAAAAATTTTAAGAAGGTTTTCTTCTTTTATGTATTACTACATGCCTGATGTGTCATTTTTTTTTATCACACACACAGTCTACTCTGCTTTTATTATCTATAAAATCGTGGTATAGATAATTACCTTTGATCTAATTAAATATCTGGTACAAAAAATTACATCTTAGAAAAATTGATACTTAATAAAAATCAAATGCCTGAGCCTCCACAAGATCTTGGAATGTATTTTTATACATATGTGACTATGTGATCCTAATAAAAATATTCATTTTACTCATGTAGCATAAGTGGTACACAACTTTTTAATAAAAAAACAAATTATTACAAAAATCTATTTCATTGTTAATTTGAGAACTAATTCTCAAATATACTTGGAAGTAGAAACCCTATCCCTTGGTCATGACTTGTAATTATAGATGAGGCTTTACTGACTAAATCTTTTAATTTTCCACATCTAGTATACTTATTATACCCTATTAATAATCATTTAAATCCCAAATAAAATCCATAAAATGAAAAATAAATCTCCTAGAGACTTAGAGATTAAACACCCATTCCATATATAAAACCTACATCCTCAAAAACTATGTTCTTCAAAATTAAACACCTGATATATTTGTGGCTTCATACTATCTACAACATTGTTGTAATTTGATACTTCGAAAATTGTTATATAGTAATCGGCTATATGATTCTCAAATTGGATACATTGCTGATTCAACAATGTGATTCAACGATATGGGAATCAGTTATGTGGTTCTAAAGTAGGCTAAATAGAATATTCCCCTATATAATATTGTATTCATTTATGTCACTAACCAACTATGTCAATATCACTAAAAATTTTCTATGAAAATCATATTGAAATTTATATACATCAATAAAGTATCTAATGTATCACCTCATAAGATAATTTACTATAAGATCAGGTCACGTAGTTGAAATTTAATTTATGTAATTTAAAATAACTTACATGATCCAAAATATCCTATGTGCATAAGATAAGTGTCTTTGCTAAATTTAAAATCCAAAATATCCTCTGTTCATAAGATTAATACACATGATAAATTTTGAAGTTTGAATCTGAGCATGCATAAAATAATTATATGAATAATATATCAAGGGAGAGATCTTCTCGATTCACACCATTCTCTTCCATTCCCTAGATGAAGATGATCGCCGCACCGGCTCCTCCCCCCTCGGTGGGGTGGGTTATCCACTATCTCTCAAAAGAAGTCAACCACCTCCCTTCTCTCCGTTTTTAACCCGGATTTCTTTCTGTCATTCCCCTAGATATCCCTCATCTTAATGGTTCTGGTGTTATTTGATGAATCCCTAAATCTATCTAATTCAACCACATAATTCACTGATACTTACCCTTTGTTGCATCTAACACTGATTACACGGTTCAAACAATGGTGACAATCAGTGGACTCCTTTGAATATCTAATTTTTTGATCCATGGTATTATTGGATTCAGAGACTGTAGGGTTCCTCGATAAATTTCATATTATGATAAGTTTTTCCGCGGAAGCTAATCCGATCCATGCTTGGATAAGTGTGCCTTATAGTTATAGTAGATCTAATTTCCATCCATTCAAGTGGATACAGGATTTCCACATGAATCATTAATCACCAACCATATCTATATGTTTTTGATTTATATAACTCCCTATTACTTTCTAGGACCCTTATATTATGCATATGGTAGGGAATCTAGTTGGGAGTTACCTCTACTATGATAGTATAATTTGAACAATTTATCATCTAATTTAACTGATAATATGCATTGAAGTGGATTTATTGAAATAACATATTGATTCAATCTTGATTGATATTAGTGAATAGTTCCACTATACAAAATTGGTTACCTTTGAATCATGGGGTGATTTCTTCCCTTTGGTCATGAAATTGGGCCATATGTTGTTGGTTTATAGGCATGGGATATTAAAGTAGAAGGTTTATAGATATAGTTAAAGTCGGATTAATTAGGTCCCATATGGGGTATCTAGTGGCCAAGGATGTTTTGTGGAATTATAATGAAATTTACCACATGAGGAGCATGGGATGACAAATTTTGATCAACTGGCTAGTTAGGATGATGGTCTTGTGATCTTAATTTAGGAAATCAATGAGGCTTATAATCAAATAAGGGTTCTACCTCTTGATCATATATTTGGAAGGTTGTTGTGGGTTTTGGAGGGGGATTAACCACTATGGGATGTGGTTAATATTTTTTATTTAGCGTCAATGATTTATAGTCTTGAAAGAGTTGTTGATCCCCATTAAATTTCACCTCATTCAGCATACAATGAGGATGCAGGGGAGGCCTATGCTTGTACTATGATCATGGTGGTGTCTTAAGATAATTTTTTTAGAATTAAAGATTTAGTAGAGTCTTTATATGTTGATCCATACATATAGGGAGGCTATTTTAATCAGGATAATGATGATGAGGTGAATGAGGAATCCCTCATTGATGTATTTGCTTGAGGTAATACCAATTGTGTGGATATGAATGACGCTAATAATCAAACTCAATTTATGGGGAGAGGATTAATATATCTGAAAGATTATGAGTGAAGAAAATATTGGGAGGATGGATATTTTGGAACTGGTGAAAAAAATATTAATATCCAAGAGGAGATCCAAAAAATTAATAACTCTATGGGAATCTCTTATAAATGGGAGAATGTTTTTGAAGATGAATAAGAAATGGAAATCACCCAAGTATGGATTTGGATCAAGGTAAAACCTAATTCAATGATTTTATCATGCATTGGAATAAAAATATTGTTTATATCAAGGGATTCATCTCTTCCCCCGAGGAAAAGTCATATGAAATACTACTCTATCATTCCAAAGACCATGTCTACCAGGTCCTTCGATAAGGTGTCATGAAGGTCCAATAATGATATTCTTACGATCTTTAAACAAGTTATTTTCAATATGAATGGGAAACCACTGATGATTATGGTTATGGGAATGCTTTGTCTTAATATGATCTTTAAAATTGATTCTACTATATGTGGGAAATTATTGTTTGCCCGGTCTTCTTTTGTTATAGGTTTTTTCTATTTTTTAATAAATGGACAGAATTTTTTTATTCTGATAGGAATTTCCTTTTAAAGGATTTAAATTATTAGTTAAATTAGTTTAATAATGTGGTTCCCAAATATATAAATGAAATTTTCATTTATACGGGTCACTGTAAGATAAATGTATCTTAAATTTTTTGGGCATTGGGACAACACTTACAAAATTTATTCTTCTCAAATATAAGAATCATAAAAGTGTCATCAACCCTTTTCATTCACCTTATAAATTATCAATGATGTTGTATAACATTATCCATCATCCACCACTATAAGACTTTTATTATTTAAAGATCGGATAAAAACATCATAAATATTATTCTATTGACAACAAATACATCATTACCCATAGATGGGTTCAAAAATCAACCCCATGGGAATGGTTGTAAAAACATCATCTATCACTCTATCCCCCTTATTGACATGAAAACCAAACGAAAATGAATATATGGAATAACTACTTAATATAAATGTGTTATAAATTGATTAACACTATTTCTATTTAAGATAACATGGGGTAGAAAAAAAGTGTACATTACAGATATCAATTCTATCCAAAAAAACACCTCAAAAATCTTCTCTATACTCAACTAAAATATAAATGAAAAAAATATGTATTTTCCTTCACAGTTAAAAACACCCCTCAAAAAATTTTATAAGTCAGCTGAATATGTTTCTCCCCTCACACATGAAATCTTCTAATGAATTTATAAATAAAATTTTCATGGAGAAAACTCCATATAATCACACCTCATTGGTGGGGAGTGGGATGAACTCCCATTTGTAGCATTAACTTCACAAAGGAATGTGTTTTATACTATTTTGTGATGGTATTGACAATATTTTCCTTAGAAAGAACGGATTTTAGTTTTATGATGACATTAACAACATTATATTTTAAGAAATTATAATTGATATTAATGTGTATGGATATGGAATGTTTAACTCGATACTTTGATATATTGATGGTGCTATGATTTTCACATTCATTGATCAGTGGATATTTAGCTTCAGCATTCAGATCATTTAGCCATTTCTTAATTGACATAATCTGAGTAGATTTCTATGATGGAGCCACATATTCAACTTCAGTTGAACTCAAGGTAACTATTGTTTGTTTCTTTGAGTGACATGGAGAAATAATTATTCTAATATAAAAATATACACTATATGTGAATTTTATATCATCAACAACACCTTCCCAATTAGTATATGCAAATCATTTTAAATCGTTATTTTTCTTGTTATTATACATCTATCAGTGACTTTATAAATTTACGAAATATATATGGACTATCCTAGATTCCAAGAGATATGATTATTTTGGTCTGGATTTATATCTGATATAGATAGTAACAACATATACAATATTAGGGATTATTTCTATTAGGTAAAAAAGACTACAAATCATATTTCTAATTTTTTTTCATTAACAACTTTACCTTAATAATCATTTCTCAATTTTTTGACCACCTAAATAATAGTGGGCACAAAAATACATTCATGTATATCAAACCTCTTTAACCACTCATTTTTTTACTTATATTGTCAGAAACAAATATTATAAATTTATTAAGTCATTGTTTGGACTAAGAAAATTTTCACCTAACTATGAATTTATATTTAAAACAACACTTTTAAATGCATTGAAAAATCATTAAATGTCAATTATTCATTGTTAGAAAAATATTTTCATCCACATAAAAATATAAAAAAGTGATGGGGTGTCGGTGTTCTTGACATTAAAATTTCCATAAAAATGTCCCTTCTTGAATTCCATATTTCTTATGTATTCATAAATATTAAAATTCCATGATCTTGAAGGTTGAATCTAACTATAACAATATTTCTTCAGCTTACATACCCCATCATCCCTTTATTATACCAAATTTTGAATTTTTGATAAATGTATTCTTAAACCCCCACTCCATTCTAATTAAATTATTTTATATTGGTATAGGAAAAACATAAAATGCTTCATTCTTCTCAAAATGGTCCATTTAATTATTCATATAATGAATCCACTCCTTGTTCAGAAAATATTTCTCAATTTTTTGAGTTTTTATATTTGATTACAAATTTGTATGGTTGGTTGCAATAACTATTCTCTTTTCTTGTACTATTTTATTTTGATCACCAATGATAATCTAAATATCAGCTTGTTTCATCAATTTGGTGTTATCTCTTTAATATCTAATTTTCATCAATATCCATTGTGTATGATGAATGAAAATTATCATTTTGAATTTTTGAGCTTTCTTTGACTTCATTGATTGGTTCAAAATTGATAACGCCATCCTCATCATCAAGAATGATATAATTATTGATCTCTACCTCTTTTTGAAAAATCATTACATCATCACTATAAAAAATTATCTCATGTTTTTCATTTTAATAGTTTTAGGAACATATATTTGGTGTATAACCAAGAAAACTACATCTTCAACATTGTTATCAACTTTTACTACACTTTTATCCTTATTATTTATTAGACATGGTCACCCAAACACTCTAAAGTTTTAATAGTTCTATTTTTCTTAAACAATATATTATAGGGATTCATATCTAAATTTCTCATTAAGAGGCACCAATTATAAATTATTCCATCTATTTAATGGAATATAACGAGTAGTATATTGGGGCATCAAACATTGTCAGCGTGGTTATTTCCATATTAGACTTTTTATTTTTGTTTTAGCTACCCCATTCTACTATGGTTTTTATGGGGCACTGAACTCTTGTCACATACCATATTTTTCTAGGTATTTGGTGATATATATATTAGTATACATTCTATTATTATTATACCATTGTATCTTAAAGGATAATCCTATTTTTTCTCTGAAAGTATTTTTAAACTCTTAAACCTGTCAATGTCTTGTATCTTTTGTGTAGTTAACATGATACACATCATACTTGTGGAATCATCAATGAATGTAATAAAGTTCTTATTTATACTTGTTCAATTTTTTCCATATGTCTGAAAACAACTGAGTGGATTAACTCAAGTGTCCTTGATGTTTAAACAATAATTATTTTGTGAGTAATGTTCTCCATGTTCCACTTTTTACATGATTTTTAGATAGTGGAAATATCTTATTTAAAAATAGGGATATTATTTACAACTTTACTCTAATAATTTTATATTTTATTTTGGCCAAGATGACCATGTTTTATCTTCCACAATTTTCTTTTATTAATATATTATGTAATAATCTATCATGGCATCTCCAACATGAAATAAATTTCCTTGTGTTATCATTCCCTTAGTTATAAATACATCATATATTATGACATTGAAAAAACAATGATTTCTGTATGAATATAAATTCATTTAATGAATCATATAGTATTGATATAATTAGTATATTGTTCTTTATCCGATCTATAAAAAATAATTTGTTCATGCTTATTTTATTCTTACCCATATTTACCATTCTAATTCCTTTGATTGGTAGATATCATCCATTCCCAAATATGATAGACCCAACATTATACTTCACAATATCATTCATATTATTGTTATCTCCTATCATGTGGGACGGACAACCACTATCAGTGAACCAAGTTCTTTCATATTTATAGTATTTAAATTCAACTTCCAAAAAATTGTCATAGTGTTTAGTTTGGTTTTGAATTTTTTTATTTCCAAAACATTGAAATAAATTTAATTGAGATTTTAAAAGATAAATACATACATATGATATATGTCCATCTTGATCAAATTGTCCTCCAAACCCTTTCAAAATTTCAAAACCAGTTCTCTCATGTAAAAATTTCCCAAGTAGTTTATGCTTATGTTTAGTTATTAACTGATTGTTTTGTCTCCACCATTAATCATTATCCTTTCCCAATATTTTAAAGGAATAATATACCAAAAGATGTTCTGTTTTTTGATAAATATATCAAAACACTAAAAATTACCTTGAACCCTTCTTCTTTGATAGATTTTTTGTCGTCATCCTCTATCATCAACCCTTAGTTGTGTTTTTGACATTATGTTTTATTGTGAAGATCCAATTTTAATTTCAGTTATATAATTTGATGGATTGTTCGAATCATTCTTCCTCTATCCTTGAGATATTTTTTCCCTTTCCGTCATAATTTCTGATTAGCTCAATATTTTCACCTTTTCAATGTTTTTTGGAACTATGAATTTATATTGATGTTTTTCTCAATGAATATGTTCCTCGGTTATTTTGATCATCTATATAACATAGTTTCTATAACAAATCATTTAGAATATTATCTCATTTATTTTATATCCTCACATAGATCACACATAATATTTTCCTTCAGTTTCTTTGTTTCATCTATCCTTTTACTCAACATAATGATCTACTTATTACCAAGATCAATATCATGATTTGTGACTCCAATAATTATTCCTCTCTTGTATATTTCATGATTCATCTTCTCAATTTATTTTAAAAAATTTAACATCTAATCGTACAGTTCATTTTTTCCTTCTGATCTTGTTTTTTTCTTAGAATTTTATTTTATCATTTATTATAGAAATCTAAATGATACCAATTTTGTTCAAATGGTTTAATAAAAATGTGATAGTTTTATGAATATGATCCTGATAATGTGGTGCATCGATGCATGTTTTTTTATTATGTGATTGTTGGACCAAAACTTTTATAGCTATAAAATGTATTGGATAAAATATTATATCCCAAGAGATGACATGTATGGGACTGGGGAATAAACTCCATCCATTATAAGACACTATCCACTATGTTTATGGTACTAGGAGTGATCCAAATCGACTATGTTATTGGACTCTTTCCACCATGTGAATATTTTATTGCAAGTGAGTCTTGACATAAGTAATGATTTTATATCATTATTTATATTCTACATTCTTGTGCCATATTTATATGTTATTCTAAATTCATATGTTCAATTTTCATGGATTCGGATAATTATCTCTTGATCCCATATTCCTATGCCTATGTTTTCATGTTATGTCAAATGAAAAATTTCCTGATTCATGACATATTATCCATGTTTTATTATATATTATTTCATTATGTTATTTTATATACCTTTATTGTGTTGTCAAACCCATTTATTCATCATATTGACAATTATTATATTCTATTTTTTTCTTACATGTTTACCCCTTTCTGAGAATCTATTCTCACGATTTATCATGAATTCATTTAAATAGGTCATAAAGAATTCGATTGTGTTTGATTTATATGGAAGGATATATTATCTAAAGAATATTTGGGGGATATATTGAAGAATTGTTTTGTAAAATTACTTGTTTAAGTTTATAATATACAGATACACTAAACCTATAAGTTATTGGTGTGTTATTTATTGCGAGATATAACGAATATTCATAAAAAATTATAATATATAGAAATATATATGTTTTTTATGTTTCAGTAATTTCATTTTGTATTAGATAAGGCTTTAGTTAATTTGTTTTTTTAGGATTTAAGGAATAAGAGGATAGAACATAAAACAACCCATGTTGAGACATATGTGATTTTCAGTGAACCAAAATATCAGTAGTTGGAATTAATGTATTATAATTTAAGACATATTAATATTTATTTTACTTATCATATGATTGCATACTAGGGTTATTATTTCATAATACTCAAACTAATTTTTTGGTTTTTATCAATTTTTGAAAATAGGAGAAACCAAGTAAATAATGAGTGCAATGGACAACACAATGATTTTCACAATGAGAAACTAAACTGGATTAGAGATGGATTGAAACATATTATGTCTATTTTCACTCAAATATCTCATGATTTAAAAAATAAAAAGAACCCGAACTAAATCTAAAATATTCCATAAAAAAGTAATCTCTATTGTTTTATTCATGCAATAAAATCCACCAACCATTATTAGGTCTTATAATCCACTAATTGTTGTGAAGTAGGTCAATACAACAAAATATATATTTTTCATTATGCAGTTCTCAAAGCTTAATTTTTTTTTCATTTAGAAGGTAAGGTAGTAATTGGTGGACTCTCAATAAGAATATGTGGTATGAGGAATAAAAAATTCAATGGAATGAGTGGTGTTTATAAAGATAATTTTTAGTAAATAATTTTTCAAAACACTTCACAACAAAATATAGAATGGATTCCTTGACATGAAGATAATGATGAATAAATCCCTAAAAACCTATTAAGAAAACATCAAAAGATATATTATTTTGATATTATCATTGCCTTTTAAATTAAAATATATAAAATCCTAATTGTCTTAAATTCATGTCTTCAAAAAGAATTAATTATAAGGTACATATATATCTATAATGAAATAGTTATATGTATTATAATAGTGTAAATTTAAATTAGAGACTCCCATTATTCTCTTAGTTTTGGGGGAAATAAGGGAAACATAGATTTTTTTGGACACTCAAAAGATAAAAAACATGGTAAAAGGAAGATTAATATTCTTATAATAAAAAATGTGGGAATAATAAAAGGGGAATTACACAAAGGAATAGTTAAATGATTAATGTGTAGAATATAATTCCATGATTTATATGAATTCTAAGAATATATGAAGAGGCCAATTGATGAAATAGAATAAATCAAGGATCAATTAAATACATTACCAATACATAAATTATTAAATTTATAGGAGTATATACCTTATGTAGGATATTACAAATATCAATGGTTTAATGATGAAAATTGATGTTCATAACCTCTAAATTTGATGGAGAAAGGGAAATCCTATTAAATAAGAACCGCTAAAGTAGGTAAAAAAATAAAGTTGTGAAAGGTACACTCATTATCCAATAATGAAATTAAAATGATTTATAAGGTTTTGGTTTCACCCACTCCATTGTATTTATAATGATTTCTATGAGAACGAAATTAGATCCTTAATGATTAGATATTGATTTATCAGTGATAGTTAATAATTTTACAATGATTTTATCCCATGTATATAATTTCTTTTTGATAAAATTTTGTGGGAATGTTATTATTTTTAATATTATTAATCATCATTTAGTTTAATTTTATGTGATTTAGGAATGGTTTTATTTCTTTATATAGATCCCATATCAATTACAAGGATGAATAAATAACATTTCATATCTCAAATCAACCCATGATAATCTATTGGAGAACTATTGAATATGAACTCCCTATGGAAGTTACTTCACTTTTATGGATGTTATTTAATTATAGATATGAATATTGTTCACAATATTGTGAAATATAAAGTCTCTTTTTATGATATACTGATTAATAATGAATATATTGATGTTTTCATTAAGAGATTCACGGTGTTCCCCCAAATCATTATATTTATCATTACATAGAATTTTTATATGTTACTATGCCGAAATTGATGATTCCTTAGAGAATTTCTATAATTAAATTATAGGAATAAAATAATATAATCAAATATAATCTAGATGTGGGTTTTATACACACAATTTCTTCACCATAGGGTGCATTGATTCTATTTTCTAAGAAGAAAATGAATCAATGCATCTCTACATTGATTATCATGATTATAAATAAACCATGTTCATGAAAAATATCCACTACCCTCTATTGTTGACATGATTAAACAACTATGAGGTGATCAATACTTATCAAATATCTACCACCAATATAGATATAATCAATAAACGGTGAGAAGATAGTATGTAACAATACAAACTTTCATATAATATATTGACTCTATGGAATCATAGTTTTGTTATCTATTTTTTAAAATTACCCTAATATTATTATAGTTATAATTAATAGATTCATTATATATTACCTTGATCAATTTATGGTAGTATTTATGTAACAACCTAACCCTAGAAACATGAAATTTTTTCCCTAAGACAGTTCTCTATCTCGACTCAAGTACACCTCCCCATATACAAGAGGTTATTGACTAGAAAAGAGGGTCTAAAGGTGGTATAATTGGGAGAATATACCATTTGGATCAATTATTAATATATTAGAATCATATATAAAATAATTTAAATGAAAGTAAGTCATCCCAATAACAATAAACATCTAAATCCCAAAACAATCATATAAAAATGATGATAATAAGATACTAAACAAAAAGGGAGCATGCATACCATAAAAACATGCTATAAAAAATACAGAAAATACAAAAAGCTAAACTCTACTTGAATTTTTAGAACTAGATTTTTCTTTTCTCCCATTATCTATCCTATTATAAAATATAAATCATCCAAAAATTGGATATTTACCCAATCCATTTCTGCATCCATGAAGTCTATCCTGGTACCAAAGGGTAGCCTGAATAGGGTGTGTGTAATACTCACTAGGACATCACCAATACTGACTAATGAAAAATATTCCATGAATATAAAATAAATTAGGGATTTTATATTTTAAATAGAAAAGTGAAAATTTAATGTAATCAAGTTAGCTCAGGTTCCTAAAAGGTCACCTGGATGATTGTACCAACTTCGACATAATCATTAATTTATTTTATCATGTTTCATCATATATATATATATGCATACATATAAACCTATATATGAAAAGATATACATAAGCCAATGAAGATCCATGGTGTAGAGCCAAGTAATCCACATAATAATAATATACTATGGGTTTCATATTTTAAATGGGATTTCATGCCCAACAATCTAAAATAAATTACAAGGAACACTATACCCAATGATTATTCATGATATAATTCCCATGGATCTCAAATAAATGAAAAACGATTCCATGACCTATGATTACAATAAAAATAATGAGGGAAACTATGGAAATATATTATCATTTCAATGATAAGGGAATCCATGACCATATTTCTTAGATGAATAATAAAATCTATCATACCCAATAGTTTCAACTTAATGTAAAGGGTCCTCATTCCCAACATCTCATGTCTTGGGATTGTGAAGCTTAATGTACATTACTTCCCTTAACCATGTCAACATATCCAAATTTCTAAATAATTATATTAATAAATCCCTTCATTTAATTCTTTAACATAATCCAATGGATTGTTTACCAATTATTTAACATTTAAGATGAAAACTTTGTACATGAGGAAAATTTATGTCACACTATATAATGATTCCTGATCATTACATTTCCATTAAATTTATAGTCAATAAAGAATAACTTGTTGATATATAATTCATTTAATGGTTTAAGAATGGTCAATGGTGAATCCTTTCCATATTTCAATTAATCATGATTTATGTAGTTAATCAATTCCCAATTCAATTAATTTAATTACATTGAACAACTCATTTGTGAATGGTTTATGGAAAAAAGTGATAGTATTTAAACATTTAGGATCTCAATTGTCAATAAAATCCAACCATAGGTGGAGGTTTTATTGTATATTCAATTAAAGAGCACACTAGAGGTGTGGTTTAATCATCCAGAAAGAAAGGTTTACATTATCATGGTTTTAAACTCACATTAAGAGGTGGATCAAGTTGATGTTTGTGACATCTAATAAATAAATTATCTATGGAATCATCATGTTTCTGTTATAATGATTTAATTTAAGTTCAACGAAATTTTAAAAGCAACGCATGGTGATTTCCATCTTGTGAAAAGAAACTCATTTTATAAATGAAGGAACATTAATTGAAAAAACATATATACCTCCTACCTCATGCTTAGTAATCCTCACTCATCCATTATCGGTCATTGATTTAATCCAAAACATTATAAACTGATGAAATGAATAAACTCTCTAGAAATTGGGAACCTTAGCTATCATGGAAATAACATCCAATATGGAGAGATAATTGAAGAAAATAATCAAGAGGACTTATGGAATTATGGAGGGATAACCAATAAGAAAATTGGTGTTTAATTATTAGTCTATATAGAGGATAACCAAATAATACTAAGGGATGAGGATAGGGGAGCTTGAGTGGCCTATGGTTCATTGGAGGAAAGGGATATGAAATGGTTTATAAGGTTTAAAGGATGGAGGGGAAATGAGTAATTTACTACCTTTTAATGAGAAAAACGATTTGACATTATAGTTAGAAAACCTGTGAAGCAAAAGTGTGGGCTCACAGTCCATGATGGCTTGACCCCCACATCTATAGGCACATAGTTGTAAAAACCATGCATAGCCCATGTGGTTCCATTTCCAAATGGTAACCCCCTCTCACACGGTTTCAACACACGATTAGATAAACTATGCACCAACTGTTAAAGTACAATTAACCCTATGCACCAAATCACATGGTTCCTGAGATCCACTACATGGTTTGAATATACCATGATATAGTAAAAATTTGGTGACATGGTTAGTTTTCTTGGATATTACTAATTGTGTTCTAATCATACTCTATATCCAGCTTCACCTAGAAATGTGTTTTTAAGGCATAGAACTCCCAAAACACAATTTAACATTTGAAGCACCTCTAGGTCCTTAATACTTATCCAAAAATAACAATTTAATGTGTTCTAATAGTCAAAATTACATTCAAAATGTATATTCAAAATTTATCCCATCCATAAAATAGAAATATCATGTTCCTTTGGAAAATTTAACCCATCTAAAACATGTGACATTACAACCTCTATATATTTTAACTTCTCATCCTTAAGAAGTATTCAGGGGATAATAAAGAAATCACCCAACCTACTTTGGTCGTGAGCTTCCACTCAAATTTCCATGTCGTATTTTCAAATTCCCAATGCACCTCTAAGAGTGATTTTAAGAATAATACATGTAAGCTGCTTAAATTTGATCCAATCCTCTTATGTACCATTGTAACACTAAGATAGTCCATACCCATGCCCTTGTAACCTAGGACACAATCACATATTTATCTCTCATATGAAATAGCCTATGGTACTCCCTAACAAAAGTATTAGATTTAAATAGAAAATTACTTTTCATGGAACATCCACCATTGGGATTTCCAATTGATGAACATCCGAGTCATAAAAATTCTCGTAACATTGTTCATAATTTTATTGAACAATTGAATTATAATAAATTATGATTAACTATCCAACATTGGATTTTACTTGAAAATCCTAAACCAACCATTAAATTGAATTCAATTGTTCTCACTGATGCTCATAACTGAATCCGAGTGACTTGTGCTACTCAAAAAAAATTATATCTCAATTTCATTACCACATCATTGCATGAAAATAAGAACCACTATGATCCAGCATCCTAGAATCATCACACTGTACCCATCAATTGAGATCAATAGTAAGTCTAAGGTAACCTTAGTATCAACTATTGGAGTTCATGGAGATCGTTCAGGGAAGTCTATTCTCCCATTTATATGGGTGAGCATTGGTGCACTACCGAGACATCCCACATTAAAACACTAACCGAGCCCAATTTGGAATCTCACATGAGGTTGATTCAAATAATCATCTATTGTCCATGAGTTCTTCCATGTAATTCCTACTAAAAAATATAATTGTATATTAGCATAAATCATGCCTATACAGATATCTAGGTTCATGACCATACTCTAGTATAATAACCAGTAGATTACCTATAATTTACCAAGACATCCCACATGCGTTATTTTATAT
Source organism: Viscum album (assembly GCA_963277665.1). Classification (NCBI taxonomy): domain Eukaryota; kingdom Viridiplantae; phylum Streptophyta; class Magnoliopsida; order Santalales; family Viscaceae; genus Viscum; species Viscum album. Next base: position 1,534,099,610 of record OY728151.1, read on the forward strand.
CTAGAAACACAAAAATAGAAACAACTATCTAATTACTGCTCTAGTACTCGCATGAGGGTTACCCTCCAAACTAATGATTGTGGCATCCACATGAAGATTCTCTTTTAATGTCACTCCATGAGCACAAATCCCAAGTATTCCTTCATTATAACCAAAGGGAATTAGATTTAAATGATTTTTCTCATCATATAACTGAAACACACATAGAATACTCATGATTATGTCAAGATATTAAGCATGATTGACACTAGACTCATATTACACCAACGTTACAAACATAACCCTTTGTTGATCCATAGATTTGAAAAGCCATAAATTCATAAAAAATATGGATAGGTGTTTATATATTTCCATATCCACACTTTATAAAAAAGGTTATATTCACCTTGAACCCACCACTTATACGTAATATGATTCATACAAGGTAGTGTCTACAAAAATTCACAATTTATCAATGAAACATATATCAATACACTCTAGACTAACCTATTTAAGTGATTTCCATCTTAACATCCAACATTTTAATTAATTTACTATTCACATTACGTTAGATGCCCCGGTAAAAATGATCATTCAAGAACAACAACTGAAGTCCAATAATAAATCTCAACTTTCCTCAACGGTTGGGTTCTCAACCAACCACATCACCATCATGAAAACTTTATTTCATAGATTTGATACTGATATACAAACTCCTGGATAACTTATTCATCCTAATCACGAATCCATCATTCATATATAGTCTAAACTAACAAATTAGTTTTAAAACTCATCATCACATCCTAGACCATAAATCTCTAATATACCAACCCACTAAAATTTAGATTTGGTTATGAAAATTTCCAATGGATTTATAACGGTCACTTTCACTCTACATGGAAGGAAAAACGTTCCACAATAATCATAAAACACCCCACCATAGGACTGTACTATGAATCATTTTACCTAAAATAGTATCTCAACCCATGAAACACACTCTACTGCCACCAAACACGGCTTCTGAATGTGGAAAGCATGTATACTCCAAGCACTAAAACTAGAATAGAGGAACCAACTACTTAACAGCACACTATATTACTTTATATTTTATATTCATATATTCTAATCACCCTTATACATGATCATTCACATCCTGAGAATTTGGAATAAAATAAAAAACTAACCTATATCAATCGTGTTATATCACATGTTCCTTTTTATAATATCATCTTGAATCACTAGGAAAACTCATCTTCTGATTACCGGTTTGATATTAAAACACCCACAATGTTATGCCAACACATAGGTTACTCTACTACCAAGATAACCTATGAACATAGCCCTCATGTACTAATTAATATTTCCTTAAAATTGTGAAGCCACCTAGTTTATAGTGTTACTCCACCTTATCTTTAAACCATATATGACTTAATGCACAATTTTTTAACCTGACAGACCTTGTGTATAATTATTCTTGCTACTATGATATCAAAACATCATAATAAGATCTAAAAATTACTATTATGTGATAGAATAAAAATAGATAAACTAAGATTCATGTTATATTCACAATAATTAATAGAATGATGACTCTCACATCCCTCTGATCGAGATCATTACAAGATTTTCACATCCCTCATAAGGATATGTTTACCAAATGACCACACTTCTACCCAAGGGTGTTATTCTATCACTTATAGCTCTAATTGGGAAAGTAGAAACCCTCATGGTTTGACACACTTGAAAATAATAATAAAACATTTAACAAACATTTTATATCTGAGGGTGCTACCACAATAGGTTATCTAAGCTTTTAGTATAAGGAGTCCAATTTTAATTCAAAGTCATGCTTAAATGGTCATGAGACTCTATGTCATATCATTTATGTTAAATTAATAGAATAATAATCTTATGGAAACTCTCATGTTCCCATTCCAACACAAATATCAAGGGAAAAATTAAAACTGACCCCTATACGAGGGTTCGTGCTATAAAAACCTGCAATAGGTTTCATTTTAAGGCATTTATTTTATGTTTATTTATCACAACATTTAATGATTCTTATATATAAGGTATAAAAATTAACCATTATGAATGAATAATATAATAAGAACATTATTTAGTTGACTCCATGAATAAATAGTCATATTATATCATAATTTCCTTTTTAACCATCATTTATTCAGCTCGATGATCTAAAAATGGCTCACTTAAAATAAAATTACTATTATAAGCTATAGGGAAAACACCCTTTATGTGGTAATTGTCATTTTAATTAACTAGAGTCTCCCATAAAAGGTTTTAAAAAATATCCAAAGTTCATTAAACTTTTTAATGGAAAATTTTAGTAATATTCAACCATACATTTATATGTAACTCGTATAAGTGGCTATTGACACATTAAAGAACCATCCCATATTTATCATAAGCATACCCTCAAGGGGTTTATAGGTAAGTCATATTATGATAAAGGAATACTATGAGTGTATTTTCATTTCAACCTAGTTCTATTTAAGTGAAAACCAATAAATGTTGATTTATAAGAGATTAATTAAAACATTAGTGGGATAATCAAATAATCATATCATGTCAAGAGCAACCTACTTTGGATGAGTCTATTTTATCTCATAAAAATAACTTGAAAAAAATAATCTTCAATGTCCAATACAAGAATCTAAGGATCAAATCATATGGTTCATCATGCCCAAGTTATATAGGAACATTCTTTTATATATATATAAAATGGTTCAGTTAGATGCACTACCATTCTTATGTTATAATGGTAATAGCCTTTATACGTTATAATTGTAATTCATTTAACTATAACTAGTTATTTAGCATTTGTATCAGAATATAACAAGTCTATATATGATGGTTTGAATATATAGGTTAATATTACCCAATTTATAATGGCACGTTAACATCATAAATTATGGATTTAGAACCCATTTAATCACAACCACTAAAGTTTCATCCCATTAAACTAAGGGTCCACTACCCAATCATGTCATAATAGGTTAATCACTACTGGAAATCCAGCATCTCCCAACGGTTTAGAACCGTTGGGAAAGGCTGCAGAACCGTTGGTATATGTTATACCAACGGTTCTGCAAACCGTGGGGAAGTAAGCCGTTGGGAAAGGCTTTTCCCAACGGTTTACACAGAACCGTTGGGATAGGTCATAAAAAATCAACCTATCGCAACGGTTCTGCCAAACCGTTGGGAAATCAACAGATAATTTTCTTTCCCAACGGTTTACAAACCGTTGGGAAAGGTTTTTACCAACGGTTCATGGAACCGTTGGTAAAAACAATCATGCAACAGGGTATCCCAACGGTTTCAAACCGTTGGGATAGGGTGTTTTTACCAACGGTTCCTTGAACCATTGGTAAAAACAGCTACATAGAGCCTATGCCAACGGTTTGAAAACCGTTGGCATAGGCTTTGCTGTGCAAATTGCATAGGAGCCTGCAATTTGCACAGCAGGTCTAGTTTTTGGGCATTTACCCTCGGTTTCAATTCAATTTTCAATCCAATTATGCCCTTGTTTTCAATTCATTTTTCAATCCAATTATTGTAACTGTAACACATAAAATGCATACATATAGAGAACAAACCAACACATACAAATAATGAAAACCAACCAACCAACACATATAATGCATCCTGAAAATATACACATCCATAATTAAAGTAGAATTCATAACATAATTATAAACATACATAATTCATTTAGAATTCATTTTAAAATTTAGATGACAATTATATGTGGAATCCGAAATTCAATTCATAATTTGATCGGTTTTTTCTATACCATATATTTTTACCTCAAATGATGTCCATTTTAAACAAAATACATACACCTGAAGTGATACCGGCCACACCGCACCTCATATTGAGGCGGGGTTGACTCGTACATGTCACATTTGACCCATGGATCGTTGTGCTAAAGTATCGACACAATCCGAATACGTTTGGTCGGTTTTCCGTATGCCAGTTGATGTTTTTCACTTAAAATGACGTCCTTTTGAAACAAAAGATGGACACTATGAGTGGTGTCGACCACACCGCGTCTTTAATTGAGGCGGGGTTGATTTGTACATGTCACATATGACCCATGGATCGTTCTCCTAAAGTTTAAATGGAAACCGAATGTGTTTGGTCGGTTTTCCGTATGTACTTAAAATGTTGTCCATTTTAAACAAAAGAGTGACACTTAGACTAATCCTAACCACACCGCAACTCAGATTCATCCCATTTTGGCTCGTACATGTCACATATGACCCATGGATCGTTGTGATAAATTATCAAAAGATTACGAATGCGTTTGGTCGGTTTTGCGTATGCCAGTTGTTCTTTTCATTTATAATCATGTCCATTTTAAACAAAAGAGACAGAGTTAGAGAGGTTTCGGCCACACCGCGTCTCGGATTAAGACAGGGTTGACTTGTACACGTCACATATGACTCATGGATCGTTTTGCTAAAGTATCGATAGAATCCGAATGCGTTTGTTCGTTCTTCCGTATGTCAGTTGATGCCTTTCACTTAAAATGGCGTCCTTTTGAAACAAAAGACGGACACTTTGAGTGGTGTCAACCGCACCGCATGTCGGATTGAAGCGGGGATGATTCGTACATGTCACATATGACCCATGGATCGTTCTCCTAAAGTTTCAACGGAAACCGAATCCGTTTGGTCGTTTTTCCGTATGTACTTAATATGGTGTCCATTTTAAAAAAAAGAGAGTCACTTAGACTTATCCTGGCCACACTGCGAATCAGATTCATCCCGGGTTGGCTCGTACACGTCACATATGACCCATGTATTGTTGGGATAAATTATCAACAGATTCGGAATGCGTTTGGTCGGTTTTCCGTATGTCAGTTGATGCTTTTCACTTAAAATGACGTCCTTTTGAAACAAAAGACGGACACTTTGAGTGGTGCTGGCCACACCACATCTCCGGATTGAGCTGAAACCACCGTGAAACATTCTAATTATTATTCGTGACGTGTACGCGTAGACGGCACATCAATCGGACCTGCGGTTTGCGCGGTACGACTCAATATTCGTGTTTTAAGTGATGTGTGCGCTTCGTAAACGCACGTGAGGGGGGTCCAAACGGGCCGAACGAAGTCAGAATGGCCTGAAATCAGACGGTGAATACGGGAGAGTGATTTATGAAGTGGTTGAGCAGACGACACGTCAATCGGACGTGCCGTGTGCCCGCGGTGACCGACAACGCAGTTCTGGTGTCAGAAACGGACAAAACGGGCGTCCAATGATCAAATTCATAGCAGACGACCTCAGATTGAGCTGAAACCACCGTGAAACATTCTAATTATTATTCGTGACGTGTACGCGTAGACGGCATGTCAATCGGACGTGCGGTTTGCGCGGTACGGCTCAATATTCGTATTTTAAGTGATGTGCGCGCTTTGTAAACGCGCGTGAGGGGGGTCCAAACGGGCCAAACGAAGTCAGAATGGCCTGAAATCAGACGACAAATACGGGTGAGTGATTTATGAAGTGGTCGAGCAGACGGTACGTCAATCGGTCGTGCCATGTGCCCGCGGTGACGGACAACGCAGTTCTGGTGTCATAAACGGCCAAAACGGGCGTCAAATGGTCAAATTCATAGCGGGCGACCTCGGATTGAGCTGAAACCACCGTGAAACAATCTGATTATTATTCTTGATGTGTACGCGCAGACGGCACATCAATCGGACATGCGGTTTGCGTGGTACGGCTCAATATTCGTGTTTTAAGTGATGCGCACGCTTCGTAAACGCGCGTGAGGGTGGTCCAAACAGGTCGAAAGATTTCGGAATGGCTTGAAATCAGACGAAAAATACGGGTGAGTGATTTATGAAGTGTTCAAGCAGGCGGCACGTCAACCGGACGTGCCGTGTGCCCGCGGTGACCGACAACGCAGTTCTGGTGTCAAAAACGGCCAAAACGGGCGTCAAACTGTCAAATTAATAGCGGACGACCTCGGATTGACCTGAAAACACCATGAAACATTCTAATTATTATTCGTGACGTGTACGCGTAGACGGCACACCAATCAGATGTGCGGTTTGCGCGGTATGGCTCAATATTCGTGTTTTAAGTGATGCGCGCGCTTCGTAAATGCGCGTGAGGGGGTCCAAACGGGCCGAACGAAGTCAGAATGGCCTGAAATCAGACAAAAAATATGGGTGGTGATTTCTAAAGTGGTCTAGCAGACGGCACGTCAATCGGACGTGTCGTGTGCCCGCAGTGACCGACAACGCAGTTCTGGTGTCATAAACGGCCAAAACGGGCGTCCAACGGTCAAATTCATAGCGAAAGAACTCATATTGAGCTGAAACCACCATGCAACATTCTAATTATTATTCGTGACGTGTACACGCAGACGACACGTCAATCGGACGTGCGGTTTGTGCGGTACGGCTCAATATTCGTATTTTAAGTGATGCACGCGCTTCGTAAACACGCGTGAGGGGGGTCCAAATGGGCCGAACGAAGTCAGAATGACCTGAAATCAGACGAAAAATACGGGTGAGTGATTTATGAAGTGTTCGAGTAGACGGCACGTCAATTGGACGTGCCATGTGCCCGCGGTGACCGACAACGCAGTTCTGGTGTCATAAACGGCCAAAACGGGCGTCGAACGGTCAAATTCATAGCAGACGACCTCAGATTGAGCTGAAAACACTGTGAAACATTCTAATTATTATTCTTGATGTGTACGCGCAGACGGCATATCAATCGGACGTGTGGTTTGCGCGGTACGGCTCAATATTCGTATTTTAAGTGATGCACGCGCTTCGGAAACCCGCGTGAGGGTGGTCCAAACGGGCCGAGCGAAGTCAGAATGACCTGAAATTAGACGAAAAATATGGGTGAGTGATTTATGAAGTGTTTGAGTAGACGGCACGTCAATTGGACGTGCCATGTGCCCGCGGTGACCGACAACGCAGTTCTGGTGTCATAAACGGCCAAAACGGGCGTCAAATGGTCAAATTCATAGCGAAATACCTCGGATTGAGCTGAAACCACCGTGAAACATTCTAATTATTATTCGTGATGTGTACGCGCAGACGGCACGTCAATCGGACGTGCGGTCTGCGTGGTACGGCTCAATATTCGTGTTTTAAGTGATGCCCGCGCTTCGTAAACGCGCGTGAGGGTGGTCCAAACGGGCCGAACGATTTTGGAATGGCCTGAAATCAGACGAAAAATACGGGTGAGTGATTTATGAAGTGGTCGAGCAGACGGCACGTCAATCGGACGTGTCGTGGGCCTGCGGTGACTGACAACGCAGTTCTGGTGTCATAAACGGCCAAAACGGGCGTCCAACGGTCAAATTCATAGAGGACGACCACGGATTGACCTGAAACCACCGTGCCACATTCTAATTATTATTCGTGATGTGTACGCGCAGACGGCACGTCAATCGGACGTTCGGTTTGCACGGTACGGCTCAATATTCGTGTTTTAAGTGATGCGTGCGCTTCGTAAACGCGCGTGAGGGGGGTCCAAACGGGCCGAACGAAGTCGTAATGGCCTGAAATCAGACGAAAAATACGGGACAGTGATTTCTGAAGTGTTCGAGCATACGGCACGTCAATCGGACGTGCTGTGTGCCTGCAGTGACCGACAACGCAGTTCTGGTGTCACAAACGGCCAAAATGGGCGTCCAACGGTCAACTTCATATAGGACGACCTCAGATTGAGCTGAAACCACCGTGAAACATTCTAATTATTATTTTTGACGTGTACGCGCAGACGGCACGTCAATCGGACGTGCGGTTTGCGCGGTACGGCTCAATATTCGTGTTTTAAGTGATGCGCGCGCTTCGTAAACGCGCGTGAGGGTGGTCCAAATGGGCCGAACGATTTCGGAATGGCCTGAAATCAAACGACAAATACGGGTGAGTGATTTATGAAGTGGTCGAGCAGACGGCACATCAATCGGACGTGCCGTGTGCCCACGGTGACCGACAACGCAGTTCTGGTGTCATAAACGGCCAAAACGGGCGTCAAACGGTCAAATTCATAGCGGACGACCTCGGATTGACCTGAAACCACCGTGCAACATTCTAATTATTATTCGTGACGTGTACGCGTAGACGGAACGTCAATCGGACATGCGGTTTGCGCGGTACGGCTCAATATTCGTGTTTTAAGTGATGCGCGCGCTTCCTAAACGCGCGTGAGGGGGGTCCAAACGGGCCGAATGAAGTCGGAATGGACTGAAATCAGACGACAAATACAGGACAGTGATTTTTGAAGTGGTCGAGCAGACGGCACGTCAATCGGACGTGCCGTGTGTCCGGGTGACCGACAACGCAGTTCTGGTGTCATAAACGGCCAAAACGGGCGTCAAACGGTCAAATTCATAGTGGACGACCTCAGATTGAGCTGAAACCACCGTGAAACTTTCTAATTATTATTCTTGATGTGTACGCGCAGACTTCACGTCTATCGGATGTGTGGTTTACGCGGTATGGCTCAATATTCGTGTTTTAAGTGATGTGTGCGCTTCGTAAACGCGTGTGAGGGTGGTCCAAACGGGCCGAAAGATTTCGGAATGGCCTGAAATCAGACGACAAATACGGGTGAGTGATTTATGAAGTGTTCAAGCAGACATCACATCAATCGGACGTGACGTGTGCCCGCGGTGACCGACAACACAGTTCTGGTGTCATAAACGGCCAAAACGGGCGTCAAACGGTCAAATTCATAGCGGACGACCTCAGATTGACCTGAAACCACCATGAAACATTCTAATTATTATTCGTGACGTGTACGCGCAGACGGAACGTCAATCGGATGTGCGGTTTGCGCGGTACGGCTCAATATTCGTGTTTTAAGTGATGGGCGGGCTTCGTAAACGCGCGTGAGGGGGGTCCAAACGGGCCGAACGAAGTCGGAATGACCTGAAATCAGACAACAAATACGGGAAAGTGATTTATGAAGTGCTCGAGTAGACAGCACGTCAATCGGACGTGCCGTGTGCCCGCGGTGACCGACAACGCAATTCTGGTGTCATAAACGGCCAAAACGGGCGTCAAATGGTCAAATTCATAGCGGATGACCTCGGATTGACCTGAAACCACCGTGAAACATTATAATTATTATTTGTGACGTGTACGCGTAGACGGAATGTCAATCGGACGTGCGGTTTGTGCGGTACGGCTCAATATTCGTATTTTAAGTGATGCGCGCGTTTCGTAAACGCGCGTGAGGGGGGTCCAAACGGGCCGAACGAAGTCGGAATGGCCTGAAATCAGACGACAAATACGGGTGAGTGCTTTCTGAAGTGTTCGATCAGACGGCACATCAATTGGACGTGCCATGTGCCCGCGGTGACCGACAACGCAGTTCTGGTGTCATAAACGGCCAAAACGGGCGTCAAACGGTCAAATTCATAGAGGACGACCTCGGATTGACCTGAAAACACCGTGAAACATTCTAATTATTATTCGTGATGTGTACGCGCAGACGGAACGTCAATCGGACGTGCGGTTTGCGCGGTACGGCTCAATATTCGTGTTTTAAGTGATGCGTGCGCTTCGTAAACGCGCGTGAGGGGGGTCCAAACGAACCGAACGAAGTCGGAATGGCCTGAAATCAGACGAAAAATACGGGACAGTGATTTCTGAAGTGTTCGAGCAGACGGAAAGTCAATCGGACGTGCCGTGTGCCCGCGGTGACCGACAACGCAGTTCTGGTGTCATAAACAGCCAAAACGGGCGTCCAACGGTCAAATTCATAGCAGACGACCTCAGATTGACCGGAAACCACCATGAAACATTCTTATTATTATTCGTGACATGTACGTGTAGACGGCACGTCAATCGGACGTGCGGTTTGCGCGGTACGACTCAATATTCGTATTTCAAGTGATGCGCGCGCTTCGTAAACGCGCGTGAGGGGGGTCCCAACGGGCCGAACGAAGTCGGAATGGCCTGAAATCAGACGAAAAATATGGGTGAGTTATTTCTGAAGTGGTCGAGCAGACGGCACGTCAATTGGACATGCCATGTTCCCGCGGTGACCGAAAACGCAGTTCTGGTGTCAAAAAATGGCCAAAACGGGCGTCAAATGGTCAAATTCATAGAGGACGACCTTGGATTGACCTGAAAACACTGTGAAACATTCTACTTATTATTCTTGACATGTACGCGTAGACAGCACGCCAATCGGACGTGCGGTTTGCGCGGTACGGCTCAATATTCGTGTTTTAAGTGATGTGCGCGCTTCGTAAACGCGCGTGAGGGGGGTCCAAACGGGATGAACGAAGTCGGAATGGCCTCAAATCAGACGAACAATACGGGACGGTGATTTATGAAGTGGTCGAGCAGACGGCACATCAATCGGACGTGCCGTGTGCCCGCAGTGATCGACAACGCAGTTCTGGTGTCATAAACGGCCAAAACGGGCGTCCAACGGTCAAATTCATAGCGGACGACACCACATCTCGGATTTAGGCGGGGTTGACTCGTACACTTCTCAAATGACCCATGGATCGTTGTCTTAAAGTATCAACACAATCCGAATGCGTTTGGCCGGGGTCCAGGGTGGAGGGTTGGGGGCTGTCCGGTGGGTGTCCGGGGGGCTGTCCGGGGGGCTATCCGTGGGGCTGTCCGGGGGGTGTTTGGGGGGTGTTCGGGGTCCAAGGGGGAGGGGGGGTTTTCAGGGTCCAAGAATGAGGGGGGTTGTCCAGGGAGTTCACAAACACACAACCACTAAAAGACAACAACATCCATAAAAACAGACAATATATAAAAATAACTCAACTCCAATACTATATTACGAGTCTAGATAAAACCAACAGCTAGAATAGATTAAACATCAAATCTCAGTAATATAAGTCAAAAATGTAACGGATCAATATGTCCCACATCAGCATCAGCATCACCATCATCATCATCATCATCACCCTCGTCATTGTCCTCCTCATTGTCCTCACCCTCCACAGTGCCTTCCTCCCCGCCTTCGCCCTCCTCCTCGCCCTCCTCATCTCCCTCCTCTTCCGCATCAGACTCCTCGCCATCATCATCTTCAAGCTGGACATCGGCCTGACCACCACTGGAACTGCCACCTGGTGCACCATATATAGAATGTATCGACGACATTTATTCATCAATCGCTGGGCTGGCCTCTGCTGGAAGTGTTGGACGTAGAACTTCAATAAATTTCATAAATGCACTGTTTGCCCTAGCAGACTGTTCTGCCGTCTCTGTGGCCCTTTTCTCAGCCTGCTCTTCTTGTGCCCTAACTTGCTGCAGCTCGGTGGCACTACAACTCGTACCTGAGGCATGCCAATACCTCGTCGGGGGCTATCCTAGGTCGGCAGCGTACTCTGCCAGAATGATCCTCTCCCAACACCTGATGTAAGTGATCAGATGGCCCAAAATTGTCTGCTTCTTGGGCATAGAGGGCCTCTAAAGCAACCTGTTACAAATATAAATATATTATTAAGTTACAAAATAGATTTTAAAATATAAAACCAACAGATTAAAACTTACAATCTGATGCTGAGTCGCTTCGTTGACAGCACTTCCATCCTTTTTTCGTCTACTCGAGCAGAACAGTTTTTCTCAAGGCACACGTCCTTCAATATTTTGTACATGCCTCTACAATGACATTGAAAACAAAAGTTATATAAAAACTTTAGAAAATGATTAAATAATTGAGGAAAGAAAAGAAAATGTAAGTCGTAAAGAAAACTTATAAACAATTGTCATACCTGCTGCCTCTCATGATCCGGCATCGTCGTGCGTCCTAGTGTATGGAGGTATTTTTTTGCATCAATGTTTTTTTTATTTTTTCCAGATGATTCCTAAATAATATTCGATAATGAAAAGGATAATATTAATGCAAAACTTGAAAGTTATTATTTAAATACCTCAAATGTAATTCATACCTTAAACTGGGTACTCGTCCAATGAGTAATCATCTGACGATGCTGCTCTATAGGACAATCATCCACGACTGGTACCGCCTCTAACTTAGTGCCAACTCTAGCACGCTAGCCAATATAAAGCTCATGCTTGTAGGCTCTCCAAAGCTCGCCTAAATCCTTTAGACGTTCCAGTCATGCACCCTCACCATCAGGAAAATTAAATCGAAGCTGAAATCAAAATATTAATTCATATAAATACAAAAATAATCCATGGCATTAAATACAACAGATTTTTTTACCCATATCTCTTCCCAAGATCTATCTTTGACCTCATGTGGCAAATGTCTCCACGACAGCGGGCTGACGGGAATGATGTCGGAGTATTTGGAAAGCGTCGCCAGAAAACTCCGACATTGCTGCCCTGTTTTCTCAACCATCTGATTGTCTTCATTATATTCCACCATAACCTGTGTGTGACGGTTCCACACCGAACGCATGCGTGTATGGCCCCGCCCCCGCCTCCTGTCAGTAGATGTATCTGTCATGAAAGAAAAACAAATATTTTTTCAAAACATGTTATAATGAAAATAAATATTGCTATAAAAATTTGTTAGGGTTTTATAAATATACCTGCACTAGTCTGATCAATGAGTGGCGCTGGATCCACAGAACCTGATGGAACACCCTCTGGTGGAACAGGAGTCGAAGACGATGGAATATAAAAGCTTGGAGAGACAGAAGTAGAAGGAAAAGAAGATGGAACAGCTGTATGACCTGATGTTGACTGGGGAGTGGGAATCATCATGGGATGTAAAAATGATGGGGCAGAAGATACAGAAGGTAGCGAAAACATGGGAGGCCTAAATACCCCGTGTGTCCCTAATGACACACCGGGATCAGAATGTGGGAAGGCTGAAATGTCAGTGGGAGGGGCAGGGTCTAGTCGGGCACGCGTAGCTCTACGTCCACCTCTGGTACGAACCCTCCTCGTACCACCGGCCTGAGTACTAGGACCAGTACTAGGCTCCTCGTCAAATAACTGTCGACGTAATGGTGGATCCTACAAAAAAGTTTACAAAAAAAATTAATCACATGACATTATATATTCTGCAAATATATATATATATATATATATATATATATATTTGAAATAAAGTACTCACTGTAGGCACTAATGGTGGAATGCCCATCTCCTCCATCCGACGATTGTTCTCCGCCATTTTTTTTTCTTCATCTCTCTTCAATTGGATGCATTTCCTGCATTTGAAAACAAATATGTAATTAATTAGAAAAAGAAAATTAATGTGTAAACCAAAAAACTAAATATATGAGGGAATGAGGGGATTCATTGGTAATTTAGCTATCAATTGTTTTAGAAGAGATTGAATGAATTTAATAAAACATACAAGTTGTAATATTCACCAAGTTAGAAATATTGTTTGATTTGGTTTGAATACAGTTCAATTCCAAATTAGAAAATGCAATTCAAATAAAACAGCAACCAATAAACATTGAAAATTCACATAACGGTCAAGTCAGCTAAAACATATTTGTGATCAATACTAAATAAATATGAATATTACCAACCTTAACAACCCAAATCGAGGTAAACCAAAAGAATTGAGAACATGGATGAATGATTCTATATATTTCCAACCACAACTTCAGGTTCACAATCAACTCGGACAATTGAGCTATTGGAGTCATCAAAAGAAATAAATGGATTGGTTCCAATGCCAAGAGGGACAGTGTCAATTCCATCATCAGCATCATCAAAAATATGTCTTGGAATTACTTCAACTATGACACCAAATTCAGGTTGAAGTTGATCTTTGACATAAAAAACCTGTTTAGCCATTGATGCCAACACATATGCATCTTCGGTTGCAAGAGTGCGGGTCATATTAATTACTCGAAATCCACAATTATCAATAAATGTTCCATGTCTCGTCATCGAATCAAACCAATGGAATTTCATCATTGTGACTCGTCCATGAGAGTAATAATCCAATATTATTATTTTCTCAACGACTCCATAATAACCCACATTTTCAAGTCGCGGTCTACTATCTGATGCACTGGCATAACAATTTGTTGTGGCAGTAACCATAATACCATCATGTTGTGTTCTCATGTTTTTGGCTCGTTCAGTGACAATAAATTTGTACCCATTGATAACAATTGATTTACAGTCACGAACCACGGTATTAGGACCAAAAGCCAAAGCTCTTATTTCCTCAGAGATAGAGTCAGTAGTCAAACTCAATACCTGCAATATAAATGACAGATAAACTTAAGTAAATATTGAAATAATTAATTTAAACAGTAATATTTTTACCTTCAATTTTAACCAAGCAGAAAACTCTTTTCTATGAAAAGTCTCTCTCCTTCTTAAAGATAAAGAATGATGCTTCCTATTTATCATTGTTTTATGTTCCCTGTAGATAAAAAAATATGAATAGTTTAACAGATATATATGTAAGATATACATATTCAATTTTGTTACCTGATATAGTCATCGAACAAATCACAGTTGAACAAAACTGTGCGATGTGCCATCTCCCGCTCTTCAAGGCTTAATGTCTTCAATGTATATGATCTAGGAATTCCTACTGTTTGAGTAAGTGATGGAAAACTGGGTTCAATTTTCTCATATTGTTCTTCTTCATTTCTCATTGGTCTGTTCATTCTTGTAATTAGATCAGACAAATACATTGAACAGAAATCCATACATTCTTGAGCTAAGTAACCGTTCACGATAGAACCTTCGGGATGATTCTTGTTTCGAACATAAGACTTTAATGTGAACATATTTCTTTCAGTTGGATACATCCAACGAAAAGAAACAGGTCCTCCGAGAAGTATTTCAGTTGGAATATGGATAGTCAGATGCAGCATGCATGTGAAAAATGATGGGGGAAATATTTTCTCCAACTCACACAAAATTAATGGGGCATCTGTCAAAATTTTTTTCAAGAAAGACTTGGACAACTTCTTAGCACAAAGATCTCTAAACAAATGGCACAACCGAATAACACCCACCCTTACATTATTGGACAAAAGATGACAAATTGCTATTGGAATCAACTCATGCAGTAGAACGTGATAATCATGAGTCTTCAAAGATTTTAGCTTCAACTCTCTTCTGTTGACCCGTTTAGATATGTTGCTTGAATAGCCATCAGGAACACTAATAGTCTCTAATACTTCCAAAAATTGTTTTTTTTTCAGTAGGTGTCATCACATAAGAAGCACATGGAAGTTGCCATTTATTTTCACTGATATGCACAGGATGCAATTCTAGTCAGATTCCCCAATCCACCAAGTCACGTCGAGATCGTAAATCATCTTTTATCTTCCCCTTGACATTTAGAATAACTGAAAGCAACATTTCACATATATTCTTTTCAATATGCATTACATCTAGGCAATGACGTAGCAAATTGGTTGACCAATAAGGCAAATCAAAAAAGATACTCCTCTTCCTCCAATTGTAACAGGTTTCTGTGGAAACATTCTTTCTCTTTCCAGATTTCATTTGACCCTTCCCGAACGAAAAACTGAAATCTTTCAATTCATTAAGCACATCAGTTCCAGACATACGCTGAGGTAGATCATCAGTCTCTATAGTATTATCAAATCTTCGACGATTCATTCTATATGGATGATCCTTTGGCAAAAATCGTCGATGTCCCATAAAACTGAAACTACAACGATGTTTCAGTCTTTTGGATCGTGTATTCTTCATACAAACTGGACATGACAGTTTTCCCTTCGTGCTCCATTCAAACATCATTGCATAAGCCGGAAAATCATTGATCATCCACATAAGCGCAGCACGCATCTAAAATATGTCTTTCGAACATGCATCGTATGTGCGCACACCCACACCCCAAAGAAGTTTCAACTCTTTTATTAAAGGTTGAATGTATACATCAATATCAATGCCGGGATCAGAAGGACCAGATATGAGTATACTCATGAAAGTGAAAGATTTTTTCATACACAACCATGGGGGAAGATTATAAATGTCTATAAAAACTGGCCATGTGTTCTGCGACGTAAGCATCTGCCCAAACGGATTAAAACCGTCGCATGAAATACCCAGCCTCACATTACGCACGTCAGCTGCAAAATCGGGATGTCGAGCATCAAATCTCTGCCATGCAAATCCATCTGCAGGATGAACCAACTCATCATTAGTCTTCTTTCTCTCGGTATCATGCCATCTCATTTTTATTGATATGTCATCAGACATAAAAAGATTCTGGAGTCTGGGGATCAATGGAAAGTGCCACATTACTTTCTGTGGAACGCGGGATGGTGTTCCATCAGATTTTGACTTCCAGCAGGATGTGCCACATTTTATACATTCATTTCGTTCAGCGGTTTCTTCCCAGAATAAACTGCAATCTTTCGGGCAAGCATGAATTTTTTTCTGGAAAATCCATGTTCTTCAACTAACTTCCATGCCGTATAGTGGTTTGAGGGAATATCTACATCATCTGGAAGTAAATCCTTCAAGAGGGTAAGAATGTAATCGATTGCTGTATTAGAAATCCCATACATAGTTTTTCCATGAAACTATCGGATTAAAAATTCCATCTTTTTCATTTTATCGCATTGTCGATATACTGGAGTTGTGGCAGCATCATTCAATTTTTTCACCCTATCAATATCATCATTTTCACTAGATGCATCAGTTGTCCTCATATCGACGTCTTCTTGAGTCGAAATCCTTTCTTTTTCATGATGACGAATAAACAGAAACTGATCATCTAACAAATTCTCCATTCCAGTCCTTTCATTTCAATCATCACCAATTTGAGATTTCATTTTCTCCCCATTGTGATACCACACAAAGTAGTTTGCTTGAAAACCATTTTTGGTTATGTGGTAGCTGACTTCTTCACGACTCAACCAAGGTCTACCAACACAATTGGAACATGGGCAGTGTATGCGACCACTATTTGGAGCATTGTGAAATGAAAAATCTATAAAGCTCTCCAAATTGTTTTGAAAATCACTTGAGATATGATCGGTTTCATACATCCAACTTCTGTCTATTCTGTAAAAAAAATCATATAAGTCATTTTTTCATAAACAATTCAATAGGATTGAACTTTAATAGAAAATATATTTAAGTAAACGATAAAGGAAGAAAATAATCATGGTATCAACTACACATGTGAAAAAAACATACTAATGTGTTATTGAAAAAATGTAAAACCAACAAGAACTTAATGTGTTATCACATCAGAGCATGCCTCATCCCATAACCATATTAGTAGGGTACCCTCGTGGACAGCCCCGCCCACCCCCGTGGACAACCCACCCACCCCCGTGGACACCCCCTACCCCCTAGACAGCCCAACCACCCCCGTGGACAGCCCACCCACCCCCCTCGACACCCCTTCTCCCTATGGACAGCCCCCACCCCCTTGGATAGCCCGCCCACCCCCTGGACATCCCTACCCCATGTGGCCAGCCCACCCACCCCCCCAAGATAGCCCGCCCACCCCTCCTTGACAGCCCGGCCACCCCCGTGGACAGCCCGTCCACCCTTGTGGACAGCTCGCCCACCCCCGTACCCCCCTGGACACCCCGTACCCCCCCTGGATAGCCCTGCCAACCCTCCCAAACAGCCCACACCCCCTTCCCTACAACCCCACCACCACCACCTAGACATACCACCCCACCTGGACACCCCACACACCCCTCCCCCACCAGGACACCCCACCCAGACCCCCAGGACAGCCCACACCCCCTGGACAGCCCCGCCCACCCCCGTGGACACCCCCTACCCCCTAGACAGCCCAACGACCCCCGTGGACAGCCCACCCACCCCCCTCGACACCCCTTCTCCCTATGGACAGCCCCCCACCCCCCTTGAATAGCCCACCCACCCCCTGGACACCCCTACCCCTCGTGGCCATCCCACCCACCCCCCCCTGGACAGCCAGCCCACCCCTCCTTGACAGCCCGGCCACCCCCGTGGACAGCCCGTCCACCCTTGTGGACAGCCCGCCCACCCCCGTACCCCCCTGGACACCCCGTACCCCCCTGGATAGCCCCGCCCACCCTCCCAAACAGCCCACACCCCCCTCCCCTGCAACCCCACCACCACCACCTAGACATACCACCCCCTGGAATGTGTAGAAATAACATAAAAATACATGATATATAGATAGCACAAAATACTCAACCTATGGGTTCACATTAACTACATAATCACACACTTCACTACTACCATAAAACACATAAACCACACCACTACCACACAAGACGCATAGCATTTCTCACATTCATTTATAAGCCACTTCATTCACACTTACATTGTCCATTCATTTAATGTTAAATTAATTAAATCCATTTACCACACATCCATTTCTATTTCATCTCATTTATTTAATATCTTGTTTTTTTATTTTAACAGCATAATTTATTCCATAGATAACCAGGAAACTAATAAAACCACCACACAACAACTCACCATCTCACAATAACCATCGACACCATGTTACATCGACCAACCATCTCACCAAAACAACCACATATCACAATAAAAATATTGCACATCACAAACCACTGCACAACCAAAACCACCTCACCACACTATACACCAGAACTTCATCACACAACACCTCCACACGACACAACACCACCACACATCATCACTATCATACAACTTCACATGACACATCCATGCCCACTAACCATCACATTACAACCCCACATATCACAAAGCCCAACTGGTCACCTCAATCCCCATAAAATAGCCTACAACATACAATGAAACACAACAAAAAACCTCTCATAGAGGCAACATACCCCAACTTCCACAATTTATTTATTCAAGGTCTTTTATTACATTACCCCTTTATTTAGCATGGACATTATAACAAAACTGATATTCCAGGGGAAACTAATTAATTAACAAAATATTTATTCATTTCCCTATTTTACACGGTGAAATCACATCAAAATCCAAACTTAAAACTAAAATATTAGATCAATAACAATAAAAACAAGGTACCATATGTGTATAAAGAAAAAATTACTTGATTTGAGATGATTCAAATGGGTTTTCACCTATTCGGATGGGGGATTTGGAGAGCAGCAGAGAGCTGGAGGTGGATTGATAACTTAAAACTAAAATACTAAGGCAATAACAATAAAAATAAGGACGTATATGTGTATAAATGAAAAGATACCTGATTTCATATGGTTTTCACCTCTTCGGATAGGGGATTTCGCGAGAGGAGAGCGGTGGAGAGGATGAAATTAGGTTCTGTGCGAATGGGGGAGAGCAGCCTCGTGGCTGGATTTGGGGGAAATAATTCCCAACGGTTTTAAAGAACCGTTGGGAAAGAGATGCTAAGGACCCCTTTGCCAACGGTATGAGGAAACCGTTGTCAAAGGGGTGACCCTTTCCCAACGGTTCAAAAGAACCGTTGGCAAAAGGTGATTAACACACCCCTTTACCAACGGTTTCTTCAAACCATTGGCAAAGGGGTGGCTTTTCCCAACGGTTTCAATGAACCGTTGGGAAAGGATTTCTTAATCCTTCAAGCCCAATGGTTTTAGCAAACCGTTGGTAAACACCCGTTGGGAAAAACAACATTTCTAGTAGTGAATGAAGGTCCATCTAACAAACAATATGGGAAAACACCATTTAGGATAATGAATACATTTTAATAATAAATAATATATCATAATTATAACAAGGTATGCTATGATAAAGCAATTATGAAGAATAGGAATGGCAGGCTACTACAGAAGCAGATAATATGGGTAAACATTAAAAAATAACCCAAGAAGGGTATATAGATAAGCATGCTAAATGGTCACACATCATGTTATGTCTAAAATCATGCTTAAAAATTAAAAAGTCACAACCAACATGTATTAGGCAAAATAAAACTATAATCTACATTTAACCGAATATGCATGGATTGTGAATCGTTATGTGCCTAAAATGATGCACCAAACAATACTTCCATTCCATAAAATTCTAAGGGTAAAAATAAAAAAATTAGTAAGCAATGAAAATACTCCAATTCAGTCATGGTGATAAAATAATCAACTATAATAACGAATAGCATGAACAACCATCCTATATCTAGAAACTTGATCTTCCCCTATACAAGGGTAGGCCTAACCTAAACATGAGATATTTACCAAGTAATGAAACATTCCTAGTCTCTTGTATACCCTACCAAATAGAAATGCTGTGTAAAATATACCCATTGATACCACTTTTAATGTCCCAACCAGAGATCCACTAATATGGTGTGCCGATCTATTTTTGTATGTGGCCTCATGCACTCCTTCCCGCATTCCAAAGGCTATAGACTAGCAGTGAGATTCTAAATGTGGAACAATGGGGATACTATACCCTTTCAATCAATAATAAATACACTAGAATCATATATAAAGTAGATATAGTGGAAGTAAATAAGGTCAATAACATTTAATGGACAAATCCACAAACAATATCATATAATAATTATGATAACATGATTCATTACCAGTAGGTAACATTCATACCATACAAAACACGATATAAATAATACATAGAAGGCCAAAAACTAAAGTCCACTAGAATATCCACCACTAGAATGTTCCTATTCTCACGTATTCTATCCAATTAAAGAAGATCAATCATCCAATATCAGGCGCTTTCCCTAATCCTTACCTACAAACATAAATTCTTTCTCAGTACCAAATGGTAGCCTGAATTGGATATGAGAAAATTTTAGTATGCCAACACCAACAGTGTTTAATTAAATCTAATCAATTAATATAAAATAAAGAAGTGTACATGTGTAGTAAATAGAATAGTGAATAATAAATGTAATTAATTCAGAACAGGTTCCTCAAAAGTCATCTGGCTAAGTATACCTTCTTCAACCTATGTTGGAATGTAATTTATCATGTCCCACCACATATATATATATATGAATATAATTATACCTATATATTAAAAGATATACATGAACCAGCAAGGATTTGTGGAGTAGGTCCACAGAATCCTCATTAAAATAATATAGTTAGGGTATCATATTTTAAATATTTGACATATTTCCCCAATATGTCAAATAAATGATAAGGGATTTAATGATAGATGAGTTTCTATGAAATAATGAGGGAATGCCTTCCTAGGGATCTCAAATAAATGATAAGTGATTCCAAACCTAATGAGTATCATCAAAATAATGGGGGATTCCATGCCCAACTATTACCAGTGAAATGATAAGAGATTCCATACCCATCAGTCTTAGATGAATAATAAGTGACATCACACTCAAGGATCTATATGAATTTTAATCTACTTATATACCAATATCTCACCTTAAGGGAATATGAAGCATCATGTCGATCACTTCCCTTAACCATGTCACCATAACCAATATGGCCAAATAATAATAGTAATAATTTCCTTCATGTAATGCAATAACATAATCTATGGGATGGTTTTCCAATTATTTAACATAATAACACATAATTTTATCAATGGAATTTTCCTTCTTATAATTATGTCATGTAGTATAATTAACATACATCACATAGAAAACCAAAAAAAATTATTCTCATAAACTAAGGGCGATACATTAATCAGAAAATAACCAATAACAATTCCATATATTACAATGATATAATAAATAGAAAATAATAGAATAAGAATATGATGATTTTTTTCTCAATCCACCATAATGGCCAAACTCATGAAAAAAGATGTAGAAATAAAACACCGAGTTAGTAATAAACTATTAAATTTGAATATGAAAGTTTATATAAATTTTATAAAAAATTAATTAATTAATATTTAATGGAATAATAGGTATTTATAGGATGTAAGGAACCCATATGACCATTCTAAATCGGCCCATTTCAATTGTAATTTGATTGTTGTAATAGTTACATATACATTGGAATAGTAATATAATCCTTAAGAATAGTAATACATATGTTAGAATAATAACCTCACATATGGAAATGTAATAAAATATCTAGTTATCTTATAACATGAAAATATAATATATTTATATCATGTTACAAGTAAATAAATGTTTGAAAAAAGACAAATTAAATGTTGTTAGTTTTATAAAACATAAAAGTTTTATTTTCAATTTTATATGAAAATAATAATTTAAATGAAAATTAATTTTCATAAAATGGATTCATAATTTAAAAATATGTATTATCATAATTATAACATAATTTTATAAGACCATAAGTACATTTTCAATTGTTCATAAAATTGATTATAATATTAAAATAATTAATTTTTGAAAAAATGATTATTTTATTAAAACATTAATTTTCCAATATTTAGAAAATCGTTTTCATAAAATGGATTCCATTTTTTAAATCTACACATTAATAAATTCTTAGGGTTATTTATTTGGTATTTTTCTAAAATAGTTGAATTTTTTATGAATAGTGAAATATGACAATTTACAGTATTTTATAATACAATCCAAATACCTGAATTGTTTAGTCACAAAAGATTTAAGAACTCATTAGTTCGAAATAAAATTCACATTTTACTTTATATATTCATAATAATAAATAATATTGTATATTTTTATCCAGAATAATAAAAGAATCAATATAATAACAAAAAAACCCCTCTCCTCCCCTTATAAATACCATCCCACTCCACCCATTCTTTTAATACCTTATATTCCATGAATATTTCCAAATATGTTAAAAAAATATCCTAGCCAATATTCATATTTACAAGTGCTTTTTTTTCTATGAAAAATAACAATTCAATATTCCTTATAGGGGCCTTTACGGAGGTGATATTCTAGAGGTAACATTATTGAACCACCTCTTTTAATTTCTTTTCTTCTTCTACCTTCTTCCCACCCACTTCATCCACAATAGTATAATAAATACAGTATGATTTATATAATATAATTTTATATTTCTAATATATTATCTTATTTACACCCCTTATCTCATTTCATCTTTTTCAAAGAAGAATGAAAAAAAATTCCTTGTTATGTCGGTCAATTGCATCCATGGACAATGAGTTTTCATTTTCCAATAATGAATTCATGAAATTATTAAATTCACATGTAATTGTATAAAATTAACTAATTATCTATATTTTATGTTTTCCAAGAAATTTAAATAATATATGAACATAACCTTAAAAAACAATAGTATTTTTATATGGATAGAAAATCTCCAAAATTAACTAAACAATAATCATTAACGCTTTATCAAATGAATCATCCACATGTTGGGAAAATGACCTAATGGAAAATTTAAACATTATTTAGTTAATTAATACAATTTAATTTCATAACTATAGTAGTATTCCCATTTTACAAGAACATCCATATTTATACACATTTGAATCAAACATGAAACCGTGAAACAAACACTCCTGGAACAACTAAATTGAACTTTATAACTCATTAAAATGGAATAAATGACCTTAATAAAATTATAAAAATAAAATCTATTTAGAATTGGTTCTTAATTAGTTAATTAATTAATCTAATTTTATTATCCATGATACTATGTGAATTTTCAGTTCTCATTCTTGTATAAGGTAAGGGATCCCTCAGAACCACCACATATCTTTTAGGTAATGTTTTAGGTCTTTTTACCTCAATTTATCTCATAATTCATTATATATACTTATCATATATTCTATATAAATTTTCCATATATATATATATATGTCTCAATTAATCTTTATTTTTGGGGTAAATACATTTTTTAAAAGGTCCCCTTCTCAATTCCTCAAGATAATAAAACCTGGTTAAAGAGAACTTATTTGTTTCTTACCTCATTTCATGTACACTCCATTAATTTTTTTAACCAACAAATATTTTATAAAATCACTCAATTTATCATGAAAAAATATTTTTGGTCATTTCTATTTCTATATAAATAATTAATCTTTTATCCTCTTTAAGGGATCTTTATTCATTTTCCTAAAATCGCGCTTAAGTGGCACATCTCTAAAGGTAACATACCAGTATTTTTAATGTTTTCACTTCTATATACCATTTTTGTTCTTAATATATTTATACTTTTCTTTATTAATGACCATTAATGATATAAATCCTTTATTTTATGAATACCAATATGATACACCCTTTGGTTATTCCTTAAGACATGATTACGAAACCCATTTCTTTCAATGGGGAACTCTTATGTTTATTAAATATGTTTGGTTTCATAATGTGGAAAACATACGCATGTTCATGTTATGCTAGATATGTCCAAATTTCACTCCAACACATTTGATAATGTTTTGTATCATGATACGTTGTGTATGCGATTAGGGAGTAAATGTAATCCATTATGATACTCTATCCACCATTTGATATCATCTTGGTAGTTAGCATTGACTCATGTGTATATCATGATATTGGTTACTTCCACATTCCCACGTTTCCATGATAATATGATTTTATGTTATATATGTTATTTCCTCAATATGATTATTCATAATCCATGCCTTTTATGTTATCATGTTATGCCTTCTGACTCATTTTCCATGTCTCATATTCATATTTATTACCATAGTGGCCAATTTATATCACCCATTTTTCTATGTATTCCCCATGTTATCCTAGGAAGTTGTAGGAGTCCAAAGGGAGTAAGGAGATCATAATTCAGATTACTAAAAAGTAATTACATTCTAGATTCATTTCTTTCTAATTATATAAATAGTCTTCCAAATACACTATGCCTTTCAATCCTTTGTTTGTATTTAATTGATAATTATTCTTACAATCATGTAATAATATATTTAAAAGTCCAGGTCATCTATAGGTAATATCATAGGGAGGACTAGTTCTTTTTTTGTATTAGTAATATAAAACATTAGTATGATCCCAAGGGATAATTCTATAACTATGTATCACATAGATTAAAATATAGGGAATCATATGTTTGGATATATATTTTATTTATACACTATTCGTTTTTATGTTCGTAGTTTTATTTTTATATTCACATTAGAAATTTATTAAAACCCTTAACTTTTTGTTTTAATTTTGTTTCTTAATAGAGAGAAATAGAAAAATTATTTCTATCAAACATTGTGATAGACAATGGGATGATTTCCCTAATGATATGCCAAACTTGATAGTAACTGGAGCTCAAAGCATCATGAAAGTACATGCCTAACTAGATCATGTTATTAATAAAAACATGAATCATGTGAAACACCATCCATCTCCTAAGAATGATAAAGTTGTATTTGAATCCATTATGGGAAAAAGGCCTCATACATTTACTTTATTTACTGATCCCCTCATCAATGAACAATATACTATCCCAATTGATAAGATATTATCTATTCTCCAGTGCTAAAAAGAAGAGAAATGCTTGATGGTGGTCTATATTTTTATATAGAATTTGATCAACAGTGGACATTGATTAAGAACATGAACTTCGAAGAGGAAATTTATTCCATGTAATGGGAGGGATTAAAGAAAATATTTGTCAATAAATTTTTTTACATGAACTCTCTATCTTAATATAGAGAGGGAGTTCCTAGAAATGAAGAAAAATAAAGATGAGTCTATTAGGGTGTATGAGAAAAAAATTTACATAATTGCATGATGCACCTTTGGATTTTTTTTTTGAACACTTAAAGCAGGGAGTATTACTTCTTTAGTGGATTATAGCTGAGTATAGAATAATCCTAGGAGGATAGAAACATTTATTACTATTAGGATATTTTCTATTATTCCCTTAATGTTTCGTTGGAGATTCGTAACAGTTATTGTTATGATGGGGTTGGAGATAAAAAATGGAAAATGGTGTTTAATATTGGAGGATCAATAGATAAATTCCATGGAGGAATGAAAACCCAACATTACACATGTCAAAAGCGTGTGATGAATCATCCCATGAACTGCATAAAGTGAACTAATATATGCTTTAAATGTGGAAAAATGGAGAATAAAGCTAATAATTACTGAAGGGATATAAGGAATCCCACTAATTTTGAATAAGAAATGAAGTTTCAGATCAACAGTCATCTATTATTATAGTGTTTCAACTATAAGGTACAAAATCATTAAGTGATCAAGTTCACTAATCCCATGTTTGATAGAGATAATCAATAACTACAACCACCAAGGTATCAAGGAAGGGAATATTCTATCACTACTACTGAGGTGGATGAACATACGGATATGGTGAAAAGTATGATGGTTATTCATTCAAGAATAGAAAACATACTTTTTAATTATGGGTATATACATTCTTCAATATCTTCTAAACATTTATGAACAATTCAAAACTACATCAAAATATGGAGGTTGAGTTATTCGTTTGAATAAAAAATAGGTAAATTATTTTATCTAAAGTTAATAACTCTTCCCCAGTCAATGTTTGTAGATTGAACATCCCAGAAGATATCATTTCAATTCCTTTGGTGAATTTTGATGCTATATTGAGATTCTATTGACAATCATTATATAAACCTAACATCAACTATTGGGAAAGAGAGATCACTCTCACACCCCAAGGCATCATTCTATTATCATAAAATGAAATTAAGATGATGAATATACATTGGAATATTATTATCAAGTATAGATACTATTTCCTTATGAGAAATAATATATTTCTCAAGTTATTTAAATAATGGAGAGGACTATGCTTGATTAGATTCCCATTTTGAGTGACTACACTGATGTGTTCCTTAAGTAATTTACTAGTATACCTCCCAACCGATAGGTTGTATTATCAATTGAAATTATCCCCAAATATCTTCCCATATCAATGTTCCATAATATTATTTCCACCATTGAGTTAAAATTACTAATGAATTTGTTATAATAGAATTTGGATAAGAGTTTAATATTCCTTAGTGATTTATTTTTTTTATTCATTGGTCTTCATTATAAAAAATAATAGTGGATCAATGAACCTCTACATTTATTATCAGTAGCTCAAAAAAACCCCAAAAACAAAGAATTATTTCTTACCAAAGAGAGATGATTTTTTTTATCAACTATTTTGGGCCAATTATTTATCTATAGGGGACTTTCGGTTTGATTATTAGTAATTAAAGGTGAATAAGAAAGATATTCCCAAGAGTTCCTTTCAAACAATGTGTGGAGATTATGAGTTCATATTTATTCATTTAAGACTCACTAATTCTCCAACAATATTCCTTTACTTAATGTATTTATTTTTTATATATTACCTTGACAATTTTGTTGTAGTATTTACATATTATATTCCGATTTAATCCAAGAGAAAGGTGGAGTATGAGGAGAATTTGAATATTGTGATGTAGACATTGTGATGGGAGAAACTATATTCAATGTTTTGTAAATGTGGATTCTAGATAGAGAATGTTTCATTCATGGGGAATTTTATCACCATCATATGAATATCCATGGACCCTTCTATGATAATGGAAATTGAAAAGTAAACGAGGCCATGTGACCTCCTGGTCTGGTTTTGAAAAATAAGAGACCCAAACTGGTTCACCAAAATACCTCAGGCACGCCTCCCTATATGCTAGTGGATTCCAACTAGCTATGAGGATTTAATATGTAGCATAGGGAGACTATACACTCTTTGTGAAGGAACTATAATAGTGTAAATAATTATTAAATTTAACCACGTTAGAAGAATAATCAATAAATAAACATGAATAAATACAAAACATGAAAAATGACCATAAAACAAAGAAGGAAATATGACATTCCATACGCATGACTAGTGACTAAATAAACCCCAAAATAAATACACAATATTATCTCCCATGATGGTCCCTACATATTTTCTGGTTCCCTAATCCAGGATCCATCCCAAATCCCAACTCATCCATCTCACATTGAGATCTTTACCTTTTCTTTTCCTACAAACATGATGTCTGTTTAGGTAATAATCAGCCAGCCTATGTTGGGTTGGAGTAAAACTCAGTAGTCCACCACCAATGGTGTCTAATGAAATATATAGTATATATCACTGTATGATGTTTTATAATGAAGAAATATAAAAATAAAAAAGCAAAGTGGTTTCGCATTTATTATTACTTAATAACCACATAGGCCCTTAGGTTCATAGTAACACCTAATCTAATCAAACCTACTTTAACCCTTACCCATGTCTAAAACATACACCATAGTGATATAAAATTTTATTCATTAATCGGATTTCATAATTAATTAATTTACAATTTCATTTTAGGTAGCTTGTTGATTTGGTCCAGTCATCCATATCTCAGGAACATGGAACATCTGTCTAGTTCCAATATCTCTGGGGCCTAGACCACTAATATAGAAACCAATGGGTATTTTTAGCATCAGTACCTGACCCATAAATCATTGTTCACATGCCTAATTTTGGGGAATGGAGTGTAATTTTTGAACCCTATGCATATTTGGAGCATCAGTACCTAACCCAAAACTAATTGATCAATCATTCACAAATATCATATATATATATACATATATATCATGTTTTTATATCTTTAAACTTCTCATAAATCATTCAAATCATAGTGCACCATTAAATTTGTAAGTCAAAACCACGGTTCTTTAATTCAATCATAAGAGATAAAAGGAACAATTTTTCATTAATCCAATAATAATCAGTTATTCATATCCCATTAACCCTTTAATGATAAGCCATTCAACCATTTAAATCCCATTATCAAACATACAATATGGATTTTGTTCAATTTTATAAACTTTCCATTTTACCTTATAAATTCAATTTATCATCATTTCATGTTAATTGGAACACCCCATGGGTTTCAATAAATCTCACTCACATAATCTCCAATACGTCCAATGAGATCGGTGAAGGGTATTTCAATTTAAAAAAAATCAATCATTTTTTCAAATTTAAAATAAATTTCACAGTATAGAAATGAAACAATACAACTACAACCCATGATAAATCATGATACATTGGGAATTATTAATTAAACAACCTACATCAAGATCATTGATGAACGATCTCCGAACAATAACCTTCAATTCAATATAGAATGATTGAAATCACAAGGGTGAGGAATATCTAGGATCAAAAACTAGAATCAAGATCCAATAAATTGAGATCTGTTAAAACATATATATAAACCATCAACAATAAAGAAATAAATCCCTCTCTAAAAGGGAATAAATATTAAATATATATAAATCTAAACAAGGAATAAATTACATACCATAATGGGTTTTATTTTTTCCACCAGAACGTCAATTTTCATAAAAAGAGATTTAAGGAGACTACAAATCATCTCAAGAGACTATTAGAGAGAAGGAAAATGTGTTAGGTCAATCCAGGGTGATAAGGGATATAAAATGGGGGTTTGATAATTTTTAATCTAATTTTTGAGGGTTTAAAATTGCACATGGAAGGATTCATGGAAGGGACACAAAGTTTGGAAAATGGTGCACCCTACTATTTGGGGTGAAAAATTACTCCTATGTGGGTGCATGGTTTGAAAACTGTGCCCCAACCACACAAACCATCTCTACTAAAAAGTGCACAGTTTAGGGAGGGTGGATGAATGGTTTCGTTAAACTGTGTGCCCCATCTAGGCTCAAAAAAAGGGTTCACTGATTTCTAGATAAAACCACTTTGGTAATGAGAAATACCAAAGTAAGACTAAAACAATGTTTGATAAAAAGTTAATATAATACCATAAAATGAGCATGAGAATCCTTATTAAATGTCAAAATCTTACAATATCCCCGCCATATAACAACTCATCCATGAGCTCTGCTTCCATGATACACTAATCTTCTATGGTGAAAAGGTTGGGTGCATGAGACCATATATATTCTTCCCTCTCTATGGTTTAATCCTAAAAATAGACATGCTACCATAGTAATCAAACCAACATCATGGCCTTTCCCTATAAAACATCCTCACTACAACTTAAAACACGAATCAGATTATCCTCAAAGGGCTCACTAACCTTGAACTCAAAATCATTAATGGGAATAACATGAGAAGGGTCAAGGTGATAGTACCAAATTTATGAAACAGGAAAAAAATTATCCAAATCACTATACCACATTGGATGATACAATCGATACACTGTAGGACCAATCCTCTCTTCAATATCAAATGGCACAATAAAAATGTGTTCCAACTTATCCTACATCTAAATCCTATGGTGAACCAATCATGGTGACACATTAAGGAACATATGATCACCCACTATAAACTCAAGAGGATTATGTTTTCAATCAACATACACTTTTTCTATTACTTAATGTATAAATATGTTTCCAAATCAACTGAACTTATTCAGATGCATCATGTACAAGACTCAGTCCCAACAACTCGGACTCACCAGCCTTCATCCAACATATGGCTGATTTTCATGGACTATAATAAAGTATCTCATATGGTTACATATGAATAGTCTTCTAAATGATTTTGTTATAGGAGAACTCAACCAGTGATAATTGCTTCTCCTGAGATACAAAATGGTTTAGGAAACTTTCTCACAACATGTCCCCTAGCACCTGAATAGTATTCTCTGATTTTTCATATGTTTGTGAGTGAAAATACATACTCAGAAACAATTGGGTATGCAATTACTTTTACAATAATTTCTAGATGTGTGAAATAAAATAAAAATAATAATCTAAAACAATACTCTTGGGAAAAAAATTTAAATAGTATATATCATGAACGTACATATCCTCGAACTAATAAATCATTAATCTTTCCAAGATAAAAGATAAATGGGATACTTTAATCAATTGGACCACAATAACCCATATTGCGTCATTCTTACAAGGATTCACCAAAAGACCAATCACAAAGTCCCTTGTAACATAGTCCTACTTCCATTATAGAATGGAAATGTCTATAGAAAACTACTAGTCCTTTGATACTCAGCCCTAATCAACTAATAGGTGTAGCATTGTGTCATGAAACCTACAATATCATTCTTCATTTTTATCTACTCATACATTCGACATAGGTCATGGTATATTTTAGTCAAACTATGATGCAAATCCCACTTTCATGCATGAAACTGAAGCATCAATACGCTATGGATACACATAGTTACAAAAAAATGGACCCAAACATAGATAATATCATCATTATCTTTGGTCCAATCTAGAGATGGATCCACACCTTTAAAATAGTCTATCTATGATAGACACTCTGGTTCCTCATATTGACTTTCTATGGTCTAGTTCATAAGTTTGGTCTCAACTAATATGGAGAAATGGATCGTCCATTCTCGATCCTTCTGAATATCCACAAGTATCTTAGTAAAAAACGCCATCATCTTCAACTCAGAACTAGACTCATAGACTACTTAAGCCCATGCCTTCTAGATCAAATAATCACAAATACTATTTAATTTTTATACATGTTGGCTAGATAAATGTTAAATGACTACAAATTCTCAACCCACCTTTACTATTGTAGATTCCAATATTGTTGTGAAAAATATACATTTTTCTTTTTTAGTCGGTATACACATTGAACCTTTCAAAAAAAAGATAATTCCATAGAATATTTAAGGAATAAACCACCATTACTGACTTGAGATCATGCATAGGTAAATTCTATTCATATTGCTTCAACAGTCATGGTACATAATATAGAGGATGGTCACTCTACATAAACACTATTCAAGTCCAATACTAGATGCATCATAGAATAATCTATAATGCCCACATAACTCACATAGGGTCAAAACTGGTGTGGTAGTAAAATTCTTCCTTAAATCCTAGAATCCACCTTCCCATTCTCTAGGTCATTCAATCTTGATCCCCATCTTGGTTTGGGTTGAAAGTGGTGCTACCCATCATGATAGGTCCTTCATGAATCTCTAAAAATAACCCGAGAAACCTATAAATATATGGATATAAAAAAATCATGGGATTCTACCAATAAAAAACATCCCTAACTTTCTCTGGGTATACTAAGACACCTTACTCTAATATTATGTGTCTCATGAAATGTACCTTGTTGATCCATAATTGAAACTTAGATAGATTGGCATATAGCATGCAGAGGCAAAGGCATGACTGGAGGATGTGGTCTGTGGGAACGCTAGTTCAAGATGAGAGGGTATCTCATGTTGGAAGAGAGTCAGGAGGGAAATAGTTTTCTAGTATAAGGAAGGAGTGAATGAAAGGGAAATGGGAGGGACGAGGGTTGTGGAGTAATAAGGTGATGTCATGTTTCATAGGAGTAATGTGGTGATGACATGTGGAAGTAATGGTACCCAGGATTATAAAAGTAGGTTGATTCATGTGTGGATGATTTTTTAACATACCCAACTATAGTGAGTCCATTATGCATTTAATCGAATTAATTTATAAAAAACAATGAAAACTATAATAAATCATCATTATTGAAACAATAGAAAATGGTTATTGAATCAAATAATTATAGGCATTCCTAAAATGGATTACTAATTCTTGTGGTGGAGGAAATATATATCAACCATGGAATAAAAATTAGATGAAGAAATATTGACCATGAAAAAGAATTACATGCAGTAATTGGTGAATATAATTTCTTATGGAAAACACGAATTTGGCTAAATATGTAAATGTAGGGATTTAACAAGTGCCATATTTTTGTAACTATATGGGAGCCTGATGTAGAGGATGGAGGAAAAAACCAAGAGGTAGAGGATGTGAAGGAAATGGATAGTGGGAATGGATGTATAAGTAATCCAGAGCGACATCCTCGATACTACGAGGGAAGCCCTGGAAGAGTGGTGGGGAACCAAGAGATGGAGGGAGATGTCGACTAGGGAATGCTGGAACCCTAGCATTAATGGAGGTGAAACCAGAGTGGTCGGATAAAAATATATGATTAAATATGTTGCGTCAATGTGAAGGAAATATAGTGCCACAAAAGGAGAGATACAACACCATGAATGGATGGAATTATCAGGGGTTGATTCGGAGGATATTATCGGAGTTTGTGCATAGTGATATTGCGCAGGAATCCATGGATTACGGAGGGGATCTAGGATTTGGTTGAACAAAAATACTGGGTTCTTAGGGAAGTGTAGATAAATAGGGGATGTAGCATGAGTGGGAGGAGAAACCAAGGAAACCACATTTAGAAGGGGGAAGTAAGGGAAGAAAGGGTTTCAGGCAATGGAAGATGATGAATATGGTGTGATGGAACTCTAGATCAAGAGGAGAGGGCGTGCGAGCGGGAGATGAACCCAATGGAAATCATGAGGGTAATAGTGGTGGAGGGATAGTAATGTAGAGAGGGTATGTGTAAAATAGTCAGGGCACGATCGTTGAAGTCTAATGGGTGGACACATGGAATGGATGGTACCTCGGATTAGTATATATAATAGATACTGAACATCGACAAAATCTCCGATATGAACTCAAGTAATTAACTAATTACTATAACATGCTAATAAGTGATATAAAATGAATAATAAAAATTAAAAATGTTTTAGTGAAATTATAAATTAATATAAGTTTATTGTTTAGGAAATTAATGAATGAACGATACAAGACGGTCTCAAGTCAATGGACTTCATCTCAATGTCCATTCATTTAGGCATTTCTAGATAATATATGCCTTTATTCTTTTATAAGGTGCATATACAGCTACTATCACATTTATATCCATATTTTATATGTACAAATTTTATTTATTCTATCATAAAGATTAATATTTAAATGTACGAAGTTGTATCAGACACCTTGAACATTTAATTATTTAATTATCAAATATTTTTCTTCCTGATATTAAATTACATATTTAATTATATGGGAATAAAAGGAATATATTAGGAATTTTATGAATTTTATTCAATGTATTCAAAAGGAATATATTTATGGGAATAGTTTTACATTATTTACAACCTATCAAAGGGAATTCACTTTTAACTTATATTGCGACAACAACTTCTCTACCGCCATTACCGTTATTTGATATTTGGATTCCTCTATATGCCATAAATGTCTTCTAAAATAAAAATAAAACCCTTCTTTTTTTATTTTGGTATCTTGGTATTGAAAATGGGTTCTTAAATGAAAATGTTACTTTTATATGGAAATTTTTTTCATATGGGATTAGAAGAAAATTTCATA
Organism: Viscum album; assembly: GCA_963277665.1. Taxonomy (NCBI): domain Eukaryota; kingdom Viridiplantae; phylum Streptophyta; class Magnoliopsida; order Santalales; family Viscaceae; genus Viscum; species Viscum album. Next base: position 1,534,133,554 of record OY728151.1, read on the forward strand.
AAAGCGGTATTGTGATGATCATGTTTTATTCATGAAATGGTATATGAAAATTATATGAAACCATTGAGCATGATATAACTTATGCGAAGGGTTGAGCCCCATTATAGCACATGGGTGAGCAATATATAGCTTATATGATGGTTTTATCACCATTATAGGTCAAGGTTGATCCCGACATAGCTTATAGGATTGGTTGAGCCCCATTATTGCTCACAGGTTATACCAATATATCTTATACAAAGAGTGATCCCTATTATAGACCTTCAATTTGGAAGTCAACCAAATGGTCATTCTAATTGAAAGATATTTGAAAGGTTTTTATGATTATGATTATCTAAGTCACCTAAAGGAGTACTAATTTATTTCTATTAGTTTTAGTGTTTTTCATTGAACATAAAGTATTAGTGTTATTCATGAAAAAAAAAATTTGATACACTCAGGGAACATTGAATGGGTTATCAAGTTTTAACTAGACTAATGGGTTTTCATTAATTTTATGTCTCGTACATTGATTTTTTTTCCTCATCCAAATTTTTAAATGTTTTCATAGGGTTTCAGGGAGAAAACACTGAAGGATGGAATCAAGGAAATGTAATGATGATTAAACATGATAGTAAACAATGTTCTAATTGACCAGTTTTTTTTATGGATGAAATAGATTATGATGGAATTTTCCACTTTGTATTTACATGTTTTTGTTATGTAATAGTTATGAACTAATTCTCTAATGTTATGAACCATAAAGGATCCTCAATGTGAATTCTTGATATAACTCAAGATTATGTATTGTTTAAGGCTGGGGCCATATAGTTGGTGTTAGATGTTGGTTTAGATAACATAATATGTTAGTATGGTGTTAATGACTTTACAAGGATTTTAATTTATGTTTATATTGAAATGATGTATCATTTTATGATAAACTTGCTGCTCCATTTAAACTATGCCTATTTCGAAAGGTTTTCTAGAGAGAAAATAGAAAATCTATAATGGGAAGGAATTGATAGGAAAAAACATTCAAATCAACAACATGTTGTGGTGAGGATTGAAACTAAACAATTTAATGTGGTGATGGAGCAGTTGAATCAGGATATAAATGGTAGTGGTATTCATGAATGAGATCATCCCAATCAACCATAAAATAATATCTCTATAGTGGAACATTTTATTAGGAAACATCCCCCATCTTTCAATGGATCATCTGACCCAGGTTGGTGGATGGATCAATACCTTATAGAAAATATATTTAAAAATGGGATGTTTGGAATGTAAAAAGGTTACTCTATCCATCTATTTTTTAAAGGTGAAGATGATCTATCGTGGTCATTAATTATGAATACTATAGAGAAAAATGATCATGATGCCATCGAATGGGAAGAATTTAATGATATTATCCTTAAGAAATATATCCCTATGGTTGTTCGACATAGGATGGAGAAAAAATTATTTCAAGTAAAGAAAACGGGTAATGATTCAATTACCGTATATGAATCATACTTCAGAATATATTCCACGTATGTTCTATATTTTATTTGAGAAAATGATAGTAAAATATATTGATTTTACTCAGGATCAAAACCAGGGCTACAAAGAGGTTTGGGATCCTGAGAAGTTGGAAGTTATGAAAAATTGGTTCTTTGTGCTAAGAATGATGAAATGGAGTTTTCTGACACTTATGTTTCATGAGATAATAAGAGTACGAAATGGTAATGGTGCAAGGAAATGGAGAAGAAACCAACTATGAATTATAGAGGTAATCCCAATACATTTTCCATGTGTGGTAGAATACATTTTCGGGAGTTTATGTTAGGATCAGGAATGTGTTATAGGTGAGGTACATTTGGTAAAAAGGTTCGTGACTGTAGAGAAAAGGGTCATAAATAGTGTAATATTGAGATAATTGATATCCAGTATATAGTAAGATTATTTAGTTGTATTTATTTTGGTAATCATACAAATATGTTCTTGAAGTTAATAACATAAGTAGGAAATTAGTATGATCAGAAACAAAAAGGTTTGGGAAAATATTTTGTTGCTGCTACAGTTGATGTTGATATATCTAGTTAAGTTGTAGAATCTCCTAAGTGCCCGGTATTTCTTAAAGGATAAGCATAATTTAAAGGTTTTAGAAAAACCTTCTGAGTTTTTATGTGATGTGATAATAAGTTATTAAGGTCTCTTCATGGTATTGTTTTATGGGTCTATGATTATGTATGAGTTTTGTAATTTGGAAGTATGCCTTTACTTTTGGACCTCAGTTTTAAAATATTAACATCCTTTATGGTTTGTGTGATCTTATATACTTAAGGTTATTCTTAGGGATTTACATCATATTTTGGTAATATTGTGAGGATGAAATTGTTTTTATAAAATAGAAATATGTCATGTACTTATGTTTCATTATGTTCTTATTATATGAATTAAATTAATTCCAAAACTCTATAAAAAGGATCATAAAACAAAAATATTATTCATTTACATTTCTCAATAGTATTTTGACCCATAAAATAATTATGGTTTTGTGATTGACAATATTCAAATGAATATGTTCTATACCACTCACTATTAGTCTTTGAGAGTTATCTTTATCGTCCACATCCAAGTTTTCCTATATGGAACCCAAGAATATGATATCTCATGAGACCTTTGTACTTCTCTTTCTTTATATTAATGTGATAGTTTTATTGACCTTTTTTTCTATGTGTCATTTTCAATAAATATTCTAAGCCTAATATAGAAATTGTGAGGATGCAATTTTCAAAATGTGGGAATGATGTAACATCACAGGTATTTTTAGAAAAATACATTTTCATTTTCAATTCTTTTAATATTTTTGAATTTAATAATAATTTCAGTTTAAAGGGGACACTATGTATAAATGAATACCCAACATGTAACAATGAGTTTCTCTATAATCTTATGTTGCACACTACACTGAGTTATATCAAAAAATAATACAACAAACATATTATTATTTTAAATGGTAGTTAATGCCTAGTTGTTGTATTGGAGGGAATGAAAAGAACTATCTATATTATTATTTTAATATTTTTTAAATGTTTTTTACATTTATCCAATGATTTTTATAGGCATAAAATGAGAATGAATCAAATTTTAAGCATTAAAAATATAATATTTTTAAAAGGTAAATTACCGTATTTTGAAAGAAAACCATTTTCAAAAATATATTTTATTCACTTTAAGATTTATTTGATTAAATAAAATTATTATTTAGAATAGGGAAATTATGGTTTACTTCAGTTGAGTTTTTTTTATTTTTATGAAAAAATCCATATTTTTATGAATAGTTAAAAATATTACATTTTAATTCAAAACTGAATTTTCATCTAATTTATTTATATATTTTTATTGTATTTTTAATTTTTTTAATGTGAAATTGGATTATTATTTTATTACTTAATCCAATGATGGTAATTGGATGAAATTTCACATTTAAATTGGACAAAAGCACAAGTTAATCTTTTGATAGTTTTTACATCATAAAAACTAGTTTTATGATTTTTACAATGGGAAATAATTTTAAATTAATTTTTGGAAATTATATATTTTGAATTTTTAAAAGATGATTCTATATTTGGAATCATAAGGTCAAAATTATGTAAATAGATGCCTTTTATTTTTTGATATTATGAATAGTAACTTCAGTAATTATTTTTAATTACCATGGTTAAAGGGTAAACCAGCAAGGTAGGGGTAAAATTATATTATTATAGTAATATAAAAATACCCAAACATGTGTCCTAATATGATTTTATGAGACTTTTATGACCATGATCATCCTTGGGTAAAATTTTGGACCTCATGGAGCCACTTGGCTTTGATAATGACCTTTTATAATATTTAATTTATAGAAAAGGGTAATACAACATAATCATGCATCTCATAACTAAGAGAATTTTATTTTGGTATATATAAATTATATCATAAACTATTAATAGTAATTATAAATATAAAAATATTTTCTACTTTATGGTATTTTATTTATAATTTTTAGAAACTAAATAAATAAATGTATTTATGACACAATGATTATACATTGATTACCTTAATAATGAAATATTCAAAAAAATGATGTTATAAATACTAAAATAAATGTAATTTGAATATTTTGATTCCATAAATGAATTTTTGGGAATACATTTACATGTTAGGTATGAGTTAATTCCTTTTGATATAAGTAATCATGTTGTTATGACTTTATCAAAAATCAATTCCTAAATAGTTTGAAAATTGACATAAATGAGTTTTTAAAACAAATAAAATATTATTAAATTATAAAATAGTACTATAAATATAAGATTCTTCCAACAGACTTATATAATGTTAAAAATTTTATTAATGCCCAACTTGTGGATGTCTGTTAATTTTTCAGTTACTGTAGTAACAATATATTTTGAACATACAAAAAGACTGGGTAAGAGTTGATGTCTTTATCTAAGGGTCAATGCTAAAAGATAACACTAGTTTTGTGACCTAGACATGTAGAAAAACTATTGGATGAAATTATTTAGACCCATAATCATCTTATACGCTAAATTGGACACTTTGGAAATATTATAATTCAAAAATAAAATTATAATAAAATAATATTTCAAGACATTCCTAAAGTGCCCCTAATCCCTCTTATAAAAAGGCAACAAACTCTACCCAATTAATAACACCTATAAATCCATTTATATAATACAAAATCTACTCAAATAAGCTTCCAAAATCCCTTACTTACTCATATAATCCTTATATTGGGGAGAAGGAAATTCACGAATGCATTTCGGCTAAAATTAGGAGTTACCCGATTTAGAGGTACCGTCTTCTCCCAAGCTCCTATCATTTATTTTCATCATAAAACCTCAAGAATATATTTATTAAATAATTTTTTAACAACACAAGTGTCCTAAATATAGTAGTATGTTTTTTTCTATGGTTTTGACCTACACATACACACATATCCATCTAATGGATATAGAACATACTGTTTTTGTGTATAGCGAACTGCTGCCTCATGAAATAATGATTGTTCGATTTTTTTCAACCACCTCTCATGGTGAAAATTATAACGGAACATTATTTATATGTGATATAATTTATATTTATATTGTCTCTATTATTTTGTATTTTTTATTTACGACATACCTTTATGCTTTCCATAACGAGTAAATACGATAATTTCATTTGAGGAAGTGTGGACTACCACTCCCTCAAAGTGATATGACTAGTTCATGCCATACATGGAAATTATAAATGATAGAATTAATTAAAATATGTAACAAATATATCATAGATATTATACTGGAATTATAATATACATATGTATCTTTTATTTTTTATTCCTTTAATATGACAGTGAAATTAAATTAGCATTCATAAGTACATACGACCTACCATCTCCATGAATAGTGCATTTCATTTATTTTATAAAAATGTTATTGACTATTATAAATACACACATACCAGGTATATTTTTATTAAAATCATGAATAATATTCTTTAGATAATGGACATATGTCCAAATGGATAATTTCCATCAAAATAAGTTCATTTTTTACACAAATACTGAACATCGACGAAAGGTCCAATATGAACCCAAAAAATTAACTAATTGATATAACATGGTAATAAGTGATATAAAATGGATAAAAAAATTAAAAATGTTCTAAAGAATGTATAAATTAACCTATGTTTATTATTCAAGAAATTAATGAACGAACAAGACAAGTCAAACTCAATGTAAAGGACTTAGTCTAAATCTCATTTTATTGAGGCATTTCTATATAATATGAACCTTTATACTACTATAAGGTGTATATATAGCCACTATGATACTTCATATACATATTTTATCTAGACTAATGTTATATATGAAATCATATAGATTAATATTTAAATGTTCAATGTGGCATGGGACACCATGAACATTTAAATATTTATTTATTAAATATTTTTATTCCTGATATTAAATTAGATATTTAATTATATTGGTATAAAAGAAATATACTATAAATTTTATGATTTTCATTAAATGTTTTCCAAAGGAATATTTTTATACTAAAAATTTTACTTTCTTTACAAAATGACAAAAGGAATGTTTTTTAACGTATATGGAGATAATGACTTCTCTTCCACTGTTATAATTATTTGATATGTAGATTCCTCTATATGCCTTAATTTATTTTAAAATAAAAATAAATTCCTTTTACAATTATTTAGGTATGTTGGTATTGAAAATGGTTTCAAAACTAAAAATGGTATTTTTATACAGAAATTGTTTTAATATGGGATTAGAAGGAGATTTCATGAAAGGGGTTTTCTGATGAATGTGTTTTATTCATGAAATGGTACATTAGAATTATATGAAACGGGTGAGAATGATATAGCTTATACGAAGGTTATAGTCCCATTATAACTCACAGGTGAGCTCAATATAGCTTATACAAAGGGTTGAGCCCCATTATAGCTCACAGGTGATCCTGGCATAGCTTATACGAAGGGTTGATCCCCATTATAGTTCATAGGTGAGCCTGATATATCTTATACGATGGGTGATCCCCATAACTGATCTCCAATTTTAAAGTCAAACATATGGTTATTTAAATTTGAATATGTTTGAAAGGGTTTTAGGTATATGATTCTCTATGCAGCAAATTGAGTTTTAATATCATGTAATTAGCTTTACTGTTTTTCACTGAGAAAAAAGTATGAGTGTTATACATGTGAAAATGGTTTGTTTCTTCTGCTCAAAGAACATTGAATTAATTGTCATGTTTTAACTTGACTAATGGGTTTTCAATATTTTTTATGTCCCTTGCTGATCTTTGTATTCTCATCCCATGTTTTTAAATTTTTTCATAGGATTTAAGGGAGAATATAGTCTAGGATGGAATGAAGGAAAAGTTACAATGAGGAAACATAAAAATAAAATATGTTTCTTTTTAAAAGTTTTTATGTTATGGAAGAAGCAGATACTTTTGGAAGTTTCTACTTTTTATTTCCATGTTTTTGTTATGTAAAAGTTATGGCCAAGTTCTATAAATCTTTAAACCTGAAAAGATCCTAAATGTTAATTCTTGACATAACTCATGATTATATTATGTTTATGTCTATGGACATATAAATTATAGTTGACATTATCATGTGATTTAACTCAACATAAGAGGTGGACCGCGTTGAGTTCATCGACCTCCAACCATCTAAGGGTCCAAGGAATCATCATGGTTGTAATCTAATGAATTAATTTTTGGTATATGAAATTTTAAAACATTATGTGGAGCTGTTTTTCTTGTGGCACAACAACACATTTTTAAATGAAAAAATCATTAGGGAAAAACATGTAGACCACCTAACTCATTCTTAATAAGCCCCACTCATCCATTATTGGGATTTTATTTAATCTAGAATGAGAGAAATCAAAGAAGAATATGAACCCCCTATAAATAAGGAACATGATATTTCATGAAAATATCATCCAATATGGTGATATATGTGAATAAAATAGTCAATATGAATCATAGAAATTCCAAGGGATAACAAAACATACAAATAATGGACTATTATGGGTTTGGATGGTGGAGAACCACGGAATCATGGAATAAGAGGGGATGGGAGATCGACAGACCTATGATGTGTGGGATAAGCGTGAAAACAATGGGGGTTGATGGGTTAATGGTCAGATAGGAAAAAGATAAATTTCTATACTTTTAATGACTTACACATTTTGGTCACACAATTTTCCCAATGGTGTGACAATTGTTCTGGGTCACTGTCTATATCGAAATGCCTCTCGAACAACAAGGAACTCTTTTATACAAATATAATGAAACCAATACAGTGTCACTACCCAAATAGAAACACTCTCGCATAGTTGCACCACAAAATTACAAAAACTATGAACTAACAATGAAAGTACATTTACCCCTCTTTACAAAGTCCCATTGTTCCCTAGATCCACTTCACAGTTTGAAAAAACCATGTTCTAGTACAAATTGGGATAGACTGTTAGATTTTATGGTTACTACATACCATGCACCAAATATGCACCCTATGGTACCTCTCTTAAAAATGCCTTTTAAAATCATATCACACTGAAAACCCAACTGAACATCTAATATAGTTTTAGAGCCTAAAAAATAACAAAAAATAACACTTCTAAGTGTTACAACAATCATAATTATATTTTGAAGCACAAATAAAAATTTATTCCATCATCCAAACTAAATAGTTATATACCTTTGGAAATTTCAGGCAGTAAAAAACACAGTATGTTACACTTTATAGATGATACTCTCAAATATTAAAATATTAAATAACAAAATTATGATAATTTAATTATTATGTTGAATACCAAGAGATAGGATAAATATAATGGAAAATTTAGTATGTGTGAACTTTTTCTATAAAATGTATCATTCCAAGATTATTTAATCACAAGTTAGAGTATATATATGGGTCCTTCAATGATATAGGTAATTAATGAGTGTACTATAATGACCACTATAATGAAGATCTATAAGTTTCTTGAATTGTCTAGATACTATTGATGTTTGTGAGAAAATTATTAGGACTACCAAATAAATTAACAAATTTATCCCAAAATAGATACATGTTTCGATGGATAAATAAATGTGAAGATAACATCATGGACCTTGATATAAGGCTGGTCACTACACCTATACTCATATTACCTTTCAATATAGATAGGGTTTTGTTATGTATTGATGAACAATGAAGGGATTGTGATTTTTCCTTATAAAAAATGGCATGGTGGGATTATATGAATGGTCAAATTTGGTTCCATAGAACTAACTAAAATTATTCTAGTCATTAAAAAAATATTTAGATACATGAATATTTATAAATACCATATCCGATAATTATTTTTATCCTATTTAACACTAATGTGATAAATGTCTCTCGGTTATTTTCACTTCAACAGATTATAGAAATTCCGTTCCATAATAAGAACTTATAAATGCTATTATAGTATTATTAAACATATGTAGTATGGTATATATGTTATCTATATAATAGTAAAATGATTAATTTTTTACCTTTAGGTGTGGAATGATTATAAAAATATGAGGCTTCTTCTAACGATGATCATACATGGTAATCTCTTTGATAAAATTAATGTGTTTCAAACTAATCTACATATGATGATCAAAAGCCAAAAAAAAAGTTAAAAACCTTTTTATAATTTCTACCATTCATTACATATTAATTATATGATGAAAAGGGAAATTAATAACTATTAGTAACAGGTGTACCTTTCACCAAAGGAACACTACTTTGTATTCTCTAATTCACAACCCCTTTGAATGTTCTCAATAATAATCAAAAGGTGGAAGCCGAATTATTTCCCACATCCTATGGTATACATGGGTTAATCTAAATCACATTTTTTATATACTTTACTCTATATCCTCCATAATGTGGTAACATATCATAATGTAATGGATGTAAGAGAAAGAGAGCTTGTGGTTTTGGTAAGTATGACCTTGCATCATGTGATCATCCACACCCACAACCATCATATGGTTGTATTATTTATTAGGCTTACATATGATACATGGGCTATTTAATTTACTCCAGTATTAAACATTCATGAGTGAATTATTTTTTGGCCAACTCAAGAATCATATGAAAAAAATATGTAAAACTCCCTCATATTTCATCTTATGAAATGGTTTATTTAAATGATAGTTTGACATGGGAGAAAAAATAAATGATAAAAATGTATAATTTTATTGAAAATTTCATGAAGTGATATGCCATCCTTGAAAATAATAATTTTCACATAATATGATATTTTCATTATATATATTATATATATGTACAAAGATTTATGGTATATCTCCTTAGATCTCCCAATTGCAATAAATCCTAATAGACATTGTTCCATTTATATTTATATTATATTGTATAAAATAACTTATGAAATCATATCCAAAAAAATTGTGTATATCTTCCAAACAACATTTTTAAAACCATCATTAACGTCACATTATACCACATATTATGAAATACCTTGTCAACACCAACCTAAAACCCTTTTAGGAATAACTCTAAAAATAGTTTTAAGTGAATCTCTCAGATTCAAAATCAATCATCAGTCAATTAACCATGAATTATTATTCTATGGGACTTTATAGAATTGGAAAAAAAAATTTAAATCATCAAATTAAAATATGTATATATATAGAGGCCTCTAGAACAATGCCCATGCTACTTAATCTATAAAGGGATATGGTGTGATCTCCATCAAACACATGTTTCTCTATACCAGTATCCACTAGTCTTCATCATATGAAACAATAAATTCTCATATTTTCCATTTTTCCAATACATTTAGTGACCATAGGACACAAAATATGTTAATCCCATTTGGACAACAAATCTATTGTCGGTTCTTAGACTATAGCATGATCTGATTGATGAATAAATCACATGTACTTCATCCTTATGTATAATCAACTCACATATCTCTTATCTCAATAGATATATAACTACATGGTGCATTCGTAATCTCAAAATAAATCATAACCACCTGTGCAAATGTCATACTCATTGTATGAGAAAAAAATTACCATCTTATTTAAGATTCAATAAAAAACATGGTCACCAACATACCCAACCATGCTCATATTAGCTATGTTAGTATGTAGAAATACATAATATGGGTATTAATGTATGAGTTTCCTTTCTAGGTATCTCACTAATTTTAGGTAATAAGGCCTTAGAATATGATCCTTGAGCCCTTATTATAACAAATACACCCATATAACACTCAATGTTGTACACATAGTAGTTCAACCAACATACAAAAATAAATCATATTCAATATTTTTTTGCCTCATGAGCATATTATATCTCTTTATACAAGAATCCTACTCACAATAACCATAATATTTCTTCATAACCTATAATACAACATGATGAACATATGTTAGGGATAAACTCAAAGTCTTGTAGTGAGTGGTCAAACATCATTATAGTTTATGAATTTCATATCAATATATATCTCTATGGTACCATTATGAATGAAATTATAATGTGGATGTTCCCCCTAATAGGATATAGTTTAATATTCTTAAACACAATATGAACATTTAACACAAGCAATATAAGCAATGGTTTTTCAAATAACATTTGAAAAACTATAAAATCATCTCTATGTTTTCTGTCCTTTTGGGTATTGTAAACCTAACAAAGTATATATAATCCCTATCACATCTCTATATGAAAATTTAATTCAACCCTCCCAATATAATCATTAATGAGGAACATCTATAAAGTAATACAGTTTGAATAATAGTGAGACATTAAAATCCCATTCCTAATAGTTGAACTACTTAAACAAATTTGATCCTCTTAACATGAAAACATAAAAAATTTACAATGTTAAATTATATTTTCTGTTTAGAACCTTTTATGTTCATCATCACCTTCATCCATTGAACTTTAAATTATTTTTTGTTAAAAAATTGTAACAAATTCCATTATTTTTAATAATATATCATAAACTCTTTTAGGATATTATGTGAAATAAACTTTATACATATAATAGAATAATATTTTAACTTTGAACATCACTTAAGTCCAAACATATTGCAACAAACCACTTAGACACTATATTATTTTCACCTTACCTTGATAATATATTCAAAATACATTGAGTTTAAAAAAAGAATTCTATTTTTTAATGTTAATATTTATCAACATTTAAACTAGTCGTTCAATGAAATATTTTTTATTCTATTTTTTTGAAACATTTTTATTTTAAAATAAGAATTAAAGCAATATAAAACTGATGGGTTTTATGAGAACATTATGTAATATATTTTTACCATATATACATATATATACATTTTTCCTTTGACAAAAAATTATTATCCATATTTTCCTCAGAAAACATGTTATAAAAATTAATTAATTATAATCAATGTGTATATATTTAATAATCTCATACATGTTCATAACAACTATTTGTTATTTCAGATCTTCTCATATCATATAAGAGAAATGAGATGATGATACACATTTTTTAATGATATTATTTTGATCTTGATAAAATCTATTATATTTAAATCCTCAATATAGTAACTGTTTACTTAATCTTATTAATATAAGAAATAATCTTAATTAATTATTACATTGACATTAAAATCCTTTATATTTACAATTTTTTTAAATATACATTTGGTACCACATACCATTCAATGTCAATGAATAAATTATTATAAAATCCACCCATGAAATGGAAATTCCATAGAGTTTCAAAAATACCTCCAGGTACATATTTTGATAATTCAATCATATTGAATTTTTACTCATCCTTCCTAACAACCATTGATTTCAATGACATTGTTTTGGATCATTAAGTGGTATTGGTGAAATTTTCAATAAACATTCCTTCATAAAATTTGTACTTTTACCTAAATTTACTATCTATATAGTAATTTAGAACCTATAAATCATATTATCATTTCATATATTTCCCTTCACTTTATGAATATTGGGTAAATGTTTTTTGAATTCAATCATATTTTTAGAATACTTCAACAGTTTATAATATGATAAATCCCCTAACTAGAACAATCCATTTTTTTGTCTCCCCTTAAATCATGTTATAAAATTAAACAAATCATAAAATATTTTTATTAAAAAGAAAAATATCATTTCATTTAATCATATATTGTTTACATTCACATTTCATGATTGAAATAAGACAAAAATACAAATATTATGACATGTTTTTCTTAGATTGAATTATCCATGTTATTAATTTAGCAACTCCTTTTCTACCCTAATTCAAAGAAAACTATTAGATCCAAACATGAATTATTTTCTCCTTCATACCATTTGTATATTTACAACACTAGTAAATTATAAAATCAATATCCTTTATCAATAATAAAAATATAATAGAATTATATTAAAAATATTTTAAAAAAAATTAGCCTTCTCGATTCATTAACATATTAAACCATATGGAATATAATTTGTAATATATAATCATATTTCATATATGAGAATAAAATTCCTTAAATAATTTTACTTATAATAACTTTGAAACCAAATTTTTATCATTATACTTCTATAAAAATCTAGATTCACTTGTTTATAATGTCAATACTAGATTAATCAAGACGTAAGTAGTCAAACACATAATTTTCTTTAATAACTTTTCTTAAATCGCCAATATTTCTTAAGAACCATTTTTATGTTATTAGATTTAGGTGTGTCTAAAATTAAGAATAACCTTTCAAGGAATAATACCAATATTTAGTTTGATGATGATGATGATATTCATCTATAATTGCAGCTATTATACGATGATTATCATGTCTTATAATAATTTATTAATTACTTTGATTAAATGGTATAACACTAAATGGTAACGCTTTTTTTAATTTTTTAATACCCATTAATGGGAAAAGATTCATATTTAACAAAGAAAATTACCCCTCTATTGAATCAACTCATAGATTCGTTATTTAGTTAAGTAATAATCCCAATTATATCATATATTACTCCTAGATATTTGAGTGGAGAAATATTTCTCCAATCCATCATATGGATAAAACCAACTATATTCCTTTGGTATCCCAACCACTTTGAGGTTTCCTACTATTATAAACAAAAAAAATTCCTGAACAAGAAATTCAAAACACAATCATGATGAACCGTATTTGTTCATAAACCACACAAGGATGTTCCATTATCACTCATTACTTGTTTATCTTATGTAGGATAGTCTAGAGACATCCCACATTGGCATGAATGTAACTAGATGGGTGAATGGGGTCTTGAGAAGTGTTTATGTTTAAATAATATAATACATAGTACATGAAGAGGATTTTAATCTCACTATATTATCTCATGTTAATTAATCTTTTTCCATATGTTTTCTTCTTGTAATTTGGTTTTGAAACCAATTATACCCACCAAGTAAATATGTCCAAACCATATTGATGTGTAACACTTTACACAACCTTAATGTTTTTTTTACACTCCCAATAATATAATTCAAATATATTCAAAAATATTATAATACATCATATGAATAAGTTATAATAACAGTTCATGGAAAGGTATAATGTTATATGAGATTTACAGCCTTCACATGAGTATTCTCGAAGTGAGAAATATCCAACCCCATTCCCCAGCCTAGATAATGTAGAAACCACTAGGGAGGTAGCTTAGTAGTCCGACCCCAAGTGCCTCTACCCAAGGATACATTACTCAAAATATAATTAAATTAATCATAAATCAAAAACCTATTATCCATAAAAAACATTCGAAAACTAAATTCATTTTCATAACATTAATCCTAAACCACAGTCAGGGTAGATGAAAAACTAAATTCATTATTAAACCTACTACGTAATTTATGGCTCTATCTAGAATAGATTATTATTTCAAAATAAATAATACCCAATTATTGACATAAATATTTTATAACTATTACTAAAATAAGGGGTAAAATTTAAATAAATGAAAAATTCATATATTTAAACACAAGATCAATATTTATGATAAATTCATAAATAAAATCTAATTATAACCATTTTATAATTATTCTAATATGAACAAATTCATATTTATAATTATATGGAATTATAATTTTTAAATATATGATATTATATGAATTATTAAATATTTTTAATCTAAAAATATAAAATTATATACCTAATCAATTTTTAAACACTGATCATACCATTTATCAAGAAACTATTTATTTGGATTAATTTATATCCAACCAAGGCACCTATAATTTGAACAATTCAAATTAATTTATTATTGAAAATTCATAATTTAAATATAATTGCATTTATTATTTGACATTATTTCATAATTTATAACCAATTATAAAACATTTCTAATAATTTATAAAGAAATACATCTCTTTATATATCATAAGTTATGCCATATAATTTTTTAAAAAGTATTTCAAATAATAAAATTTAATATTTTTTGGGAAAACAATCTCTAAACAATTATTTAATTATAAACCTATTATAGTTTTTTTATTAATTAATAAATAACTGATAAATTAAATATTTACAATAATAACCTTTAATGTAAATTCTAAACATGTTATAAAACATTAAATCAATTTTATTAATTTAAAAAAAAATTAAAACAGTTATGTTTTCCATGATACAGAATCCAAATTTTGTATGATAAAAAATCCATCAATATTTACATCGACCTTCTAAATAAGGTTACATATCCCTAAAATTTAAGTATAAAACATTGTTTAAGGGTACATAAGTTATTACATTTACATGTAAAGGTATATATATCACTCACCTTTGTCTAGACAAAATTTTGCTTTTTAGGTATACGTTATTAAAAAATGACCTTTATATAAGCTATCACATATAGGTACCACCTAGGTTTCCATTACACAGAACAATTTCATAATGATACTACCACAATTAGCTTTACTTAAATATAAAATCTTGTATTGCATCAAAGTATCTTGCAGTAACCATTGTAGAAGCTTTAAAATAATTACATAACTTTTACGCAACAACCATTACACTATTTTTGAAATTCACAATTACCCCTATATGAAACCCTTTATGTAAATTTAAGTGGTGGATTATCTTATCCTGGACAATTTAATAATGTAATTTTCTGGCTATCCTTATGAAAATGTGTAGTGTAAGAATAATTCCTTGGATTCTTTTATATATCCCAACGACATACATGTAAAACAAGTAGTAAAAAATATCCAATAACATGATTCATTTCTATGTTTTTTGTTTCATTTTCATTTCATTCAATATTTTTTAGATATAAATAAAATTTTACCTCTGGTATAACTAAAGGGTTTCAAATATATCTAATAATGATAATTAGATGCTTCAAAAGTGATCCCACACACTATTTCCAAGATCACCCATGTCTGATATATGAAACCTACAATAAGAATATACAAGATTAACTATATTAAAAATGTGTACCTTACATTAAAGATCCACTACTATGTAGTCTCCAATTTCGAACAACGTTGAATTTTCTTGATAAAGATCCAAAGGTGGCAGTCTAATTACATCACACCTCCATATGTATCCATGGATAAATCTAAATCGTATGTTTTATAAGAATTACTCCCCATCGTCTATGATGTTCTAGAGTCTAATAGTGCAATAAAGGTAATAGAAATAGTACATATGGTTTAGGGAAGCATGTCGATGCACTATGAAATCATCTAGAACAACAAATATCATATGGTTTTATTATTTATAATCCTCGAGGACACTCCTTGGGTTATTTCCTTGACTCATGACTTAATAACACACGACTGAATACACGTTAGCCAAATTATGAATCATAAGAATGAATATATATAAAATCCCAAAAGGTTCATTTTATGAAATAGTTTTTAAAAATGAAAAAAATAAACGGGCGGAAAAAAATAAAACAATTTATCATTTTTTTAAAAATTTCATGGTGAAATATTCTATACATTCAAATCATAATTTCTTTTCAATAAGAAAGTGTGTATAAATATTGAAGGATTATGGGCCTCTAGGATTTTCATAATGATAGAAAAAATATTAATAATTCAGCATATTGTTGGTTTTAGTTGACATCTCTATATACATTAATGTGTATTGGTCCTTAGACTTAAGATTACTTTTAATGTATTTTATAAATTTTGTGTATAGATGTATTGATTAAAAATAGATGATATATTCTCATGGTGAGGTATGATAGTTTATGATCATTAAAAGTGGAATGATCTTAATTTAATATGTTTACAAATAATTTTTCACTTCTATGTTAATGAAAAATGATTTATTTATCCCTATGACTAAAATTGAAAAATTGTAAATCCATGGCCATTATATTTCATTAATGATTTTATTTTCAATATCAATGTGGAGTATATCCAAAGGATAATATCCCTCCAAAGATCCTAGGGCCATAGATGGTTCATCAAACGGACGTCTCGTTTGCAAGATACAACTCTTTAAGAAAAACTGGGTGTGAATGGGTTTGATTTCGGCCCGACCCAATCTGATTGACTCGGGCCGACACAACCCGGATCAGTCCACGTGACCCGGTTCGAGCTGACCCAGCCTGTTTCGGGCTGACCCGACCACGTTCGGTCCTCCCAACCCAGTTTTGGTCGACCTTCCCTGTTCAGGTCACCCCGACATGATCCATGTCTGACCAGGCCTGGCCCTGTTGGACTGGGCAACAGCTAGTGTGGCCTGTTGGGCCCCCTAACAGCCCGGTCCACCCTGAATGGGGTGGGTCGTGGTGGCTTAGCCCATCGGCTTCTGCGACCTACACGGGGTTTGCGCGGTCCACCTCCTGAACTACTTAATGAGCCATTAGGATTTTTAAACGGTGGCATGAGGTTACACCACCTCATCACCCATGGGACCCGAATAGAGCGGATCCCCTCCTTTTTCATGTAATTGTAGCTATGGCCAACTCACTATGACACGCAAAGGCATCCCGGCTCCCACCTCCACGGATAGTCAAGAGTTGTTCGCTTGTCAATCTGTCGCGGCGTCGAGCGGTGCCACCTCCTTCCATTGCCAGTGAGTGTCGGCCACTGTCTTTACCCACTAGTGTCATTCTACAGTGCCTCCATGCCGTTTCCACACTAGTAGCACATCTTTAGGACATCCGGTGAGCTCTAGTGGTCCATTCTTCTTTTCAGACGTGCCTACGGGCCTCCCGGGATGTCGTCGTTGTTGTGTGCCTCCCAGTTTCTACTTTCCGTAGAGTTGGAAATTTGTCCCCCAAAGAATGCAACATGAAAAAAGAAGTGGAGGGTCTGGACTTGTTAATTTGGATTGCACCCTATGCATTATCATTATAACAAGAAAGATATTATTCAATTCATCAAGGTTAATATTTAGTAAATTAACACCCTACCTCGAGTTTTGTTGGAGAAATCACAGTGGTGGAAGGAGAATTTATGCTTGATGAAGCCACCAAAGTTCTTTGTTCCCTATTAGATTCTTATGACATTTCCATGTAGTCTTATGTTCCTCGGTGTATGTCGATGCAACAATTCGTCATAGGTTCCTCAAATTCATGCCCAAAGCCCACGCCTGAGATTCTATTAAATATAAAGAGGATCCAAATGAGTTTCATGACATTAATGAAGTTCATTTATGAACCAAATTTAATTTTACAATGTCGAGGTTACAAAAAAAAGAGTCAGACCATTAAATGTCTTGACAAGTCAATGGTCCAACCACTGCCTCCCAACAGTTACAGAAAGGAAATAAAAGAACTTTGTTATTTTTTTTAATTTCCAAAATTTATCTTTTTCCTTCAACGTATTATGGTAGAAGTGAAGCTTCCCTTAAATGAATCCCAGTGCATCGGATTCAACAGTGCACTTGGATTTCAATTCTGAGCAATGGTTCAAAAGTTAGAAAATGTATGCCACATGTTTATTAAACATTCCATAAAAATGTTGAAAAAGTATTAATAGTCACCCTTGACCTGCGTCGTTTGTGCTTAGTCTCTTCTTAAGGGAAAAAATCTCTCATGTGATCAATAGTACTCTAGGATTTCAAATCTGAGTTACCATTTCGGAGTTATATAATTTAACAAAAAAAGAATTTTTACTTTATTATTTTATTTGTGGCCAAAAACTAACGTCCACGGTTGGCCCGCTTCGACCAAAGTTAGGATCCACCTAAGGAGAGATTACCCTCATGTGTTAAGTGGTGGCCATGGATTATTAATATGTGTCACCATTCGTGAGTTATATGAATTTGAAAATTAAATTAATTTTATTTAAATATTTTATTTACGGTTATGAAATTTTTGGGTTTTTTTCACATGAAGCCTATACTGACTAAACATAAGTCACGAATAGGGTTAAACTGCCATTCTGAATGCAATGGTGCTCTATGATTTCTGATTCGGGCACCCAATTAAGAGTTATTCCACCTTTTTTAGGAAAACTACTCACATGCAAAATTTTAAGCATATCACTTTTTCGATAGATTATTCTAGGCACTCCTGGCCTCGGAATCACATGACTTCATATTTCGCAGTCTTGTAAAAAATCCATATAATTAAAAAAAATATACAAACTTTTGAGGTCTTTAAATTCTCCCCATCATATTGATGTACATCCCCAAATGAAAAAAAATGAAAATTAATCAACTGGGGTACTGAGAGTGTATCATAGCCTCTTGAAGCCATGTGATCTCCTGGAAATTCTCGGGCTACCAACAAACTCGCACCAGAAGAATCGACCACCCACAAAGGACGTTCTCCTGCAGATCCACTATGTCCATCGGGAAATCTGAAAATATCTCCCCATATTCGATGTCCAACTTTACCAAGTTGATAACGTCTGATGGATCATGCATGTATCTCCTCAGCTGTGACACATGGAAAACATTATGCACCCAGTGTATCTGTTGGCGAAATTCAAGATGATGCGCCACCTCTCCTACTCAGTTGATGATTTAGAAAGGACTGATGAAGCTCAGAGATAGTTAGTCTCCATGGCCAAACCTCTGTAATCCTCTTAAGTGTGAGACTAAAAGGAAGACATGGTCTCCCTCCTCAAACTCCTAGGGTCTCCATCTCCTGTCGGCATAAGAATTATGCAAGCTCCTTGTAGTCTTCATCAGCACAGGGATGATCTGCACCTTTTCTGTGGTAGCATGTACCAACTATGGACTCATACGATCTGACTCCCCTAGGGCTGTCAAGAATATAGTTGATCTAAATTTTCTCCCATACTGGGCCTTGAATGGATCCATGACGATGGTGGAGTGATAACTATTATTGTATGAAAACTCCACCAGTGGCAGGTGGTCCTCCCAACTGTGAACAAAAGAAAGGAAATAAGAATGAAGCATGTCCTCAAGTGTATGTATGGTATGCTCTATCTAACCATCAGTGGGGGGATAAAAAGTTGTGCTCAAGCATGATGGATCCTGGTGCTCAGCATTCACTTGCAGACAAGTGGGGCATCGTTATACGAACTCTGCCACCACTTTATTCATCCCTGACCACCAGTACTAATGCTTGAGGTCCTAGTATATTCTCACCACACTAGGATGTACCTCCAATGAGGATATATTGAACTCCCTCAACACCTCCTCCCGTATCATCACTAGTATCATAGTAAGTCCTCTAATGAGGATGACCTACTCTCCACCTTTAGAAAATCCACTAGGAGCATGTCCTTATGAAATATGAGTATGTTGGGCCTCATATTTTACCTCCCCCTGTTGTGCCTCCCTAACTGACTAATGGAGTGCGGGAGTTACTATCATATACTGGAGGTAACCTTCTCCATCCCTATCTACAAAGGATAATTGAAACAGGGCTAGTTCCTCTGTCGCATCACTCAAGAACTATAAACCATACCTCCTAATGAGTGTGTCTACTACTACATTCCCCTTCCCAGGTGTGTAGACTATCTCAAAGTCATAGTCCTAGAGGAACTCTATCCATCACCTCCATCTCATGTTCAGGTCCTTCTATGAGAAGATATACCTTATACTCTTGTTATCGGAGTAGACAGTAAAACATACTCTTAAATATAATCTCAGCATTTGGAGCATCATATAAGCCATCCGATATGCAGTTTTAGATATTGGTGTATTCATTGGGTATAATTCAAAGTATAAGTCCCTCTCCCTGCAGGTAGGTAATCCTAGAAACATCTTTTGAGAGGATTCCCCCGCACTCTGCCACTACTATTGGGGACTGAAAACTCAAAACACCTTCTTAGAAAAGGGTATGTTTTGTCAATTCAAGAGTGATCGGCTGAAACCTCCCATGCATTAGTTTAACATGTGCGGCCTAGGATTCATTTTTCTACGAACATGGAAAAACTCCATTCCAATAATATAGATACACCACAACCTTTTTTCCAAAAAACAGTCAGTTTAAGCATGAATTGTGGATGACCATTCCATACACAAACTAATGTCGTAAGTCCTTGATGCTGCCACCATGAGCTTCCAACCAAAACTCTCTCCTCATGGGTCGGATCACACCATCGACATAAGTGTAATTATTTACTCTCCCCCTAGAGGTATCTCTAGAAGTAAGGGTCAGGTCATTGGTTTAACAGGAAACACTCGGTCATCAAAAATATTTGGTACAAGATGGAATGTCTAGTACCTATTTCTATTAATATGGAAGCTAGTATTAGACACTACCCATATTTTGAATCATTCATGGAGGCCTGAGGTCACACTCCATGACCGCATGTAGCTACTCCATTCCCCTTCCCTCCAACTCCCTAGGCCGCGTGGTGGCTCATTGGGGTATTGGTTGTAACATATCAAAATCTACACCACCACCTCCAGCTCTCCTAGCTCATATTTCATGTTTGATGCCCTGAAGATTCATCTGTCGCTATCAATTCCTCTTCCAGAAGCATTTGACACATCCAAGCCTCCAAGAAAAACGTCGGTTTCCTCCTTTCCCACTACTGACATCCACTACTAATTTCTGCTCAGCCAAGGAATTTTCAAACATAATGTTTCTATCTATCACCCTAGCATATGTTGGAATGCATAGAGTAATTGTGACAACTGGGATGTCCATAAACACATTTTATTTGGAGGTTTATGCCCTGATTCACTGATCATACCATATTCATCGAGTACCTGGAGTGGTAGGTACGCCTCGATGAACACTCAGCTACCGAACAGTCATCTTGTCGAAGCTGTAGAAGCTCTTGGGAACACATACCCCTTAGCATTTTATTGAATGAGACCACCATCTCTGAGGAATGTTTTCAAGATCTTCCCCTGAAAAAAGTCACATCATCATAAGATTGGGGTAATATAAACCTTACCATCACCGTGATGAGCCACATAGAATGCTCACTGATAGGTCCACCATCTTACCAAATGGTGTCCTAGCTAGATGGAAACTCAGTCACCCCCTCAAGCCAGATTTTAGCCACCTATGAATTTGGATCACCTTGAAAACTGATGGGTATCTGTCAGTGAAACGCATGTATGTCACTGAGCCTATAAGTTCCATCTACGAGAAGTTACATAAGTAACTGATGACCAATAGGTAGTGGTATCACTAGGACCCAGTACGAAGGTACCATCATAGAAAATAGTTTGTGTATTGAGGCCTCATCAAACTCTGGACCATCCTCATGGTCACGCATTGGAATTAGGGCTGGTTGTCTACATGATGGAATCATGAAAGAGAATCAAGATGAAACATGTTCAATAAGTTATTCCTGGTGAGATGACTCAAAATAGATCAATAGAAAAAAAAATTCAAAACACATGAAACTAGTTTTTTCGTGTACAGAGTCAAAAAAAATGAATTTAGGGTCTTTGTGTATGTATACGTCGGCTGCCGCACTAACATTGGACTCTCTGAACTAAAACCCAAATTTAGGATACTTAATAATATTTCTCCATAGAAAACATAGACTATTATTTCTTTTGGTAAAACTGACTACTTTGATACCACTTTGTCATGACCCTTCCCCCGGGGCCCGTTCCGTGACTACCCCAAGCCCCCATTCCAATGTCCAGGGGTTGGTGAGTAGCATGAGAAAGGAATATCCCTAAAACGAGAAGGAATTTCCTTTAAACATGTACAAACACATAGTCCAAGAACACAACAACATGAAACCACGAAGTAATACTATTGTAGTAAAAGTGTGTACTAAAAATAAAGGGCCTGGAATACAAGACCAACTGGAAAGATACAACAATAACTGAAAATAGAGAACTAATCCTGATATCGTCCAACATGGATCTTACCTGAAGGGTCAGAACAACTCATCTCAATAGCTCTATGCATCAATCGTCATCATCGTCCACCATTAGGTCCTAGAAACCTTAGACTCAGTCAAGGCTACATATTGTCTGCACAAGACACAACATGGTGCAAGTGAAGCCCATGCAGGGGTGTGTATAACAATACCTAGTAGGGACCCCGAGACCCTAGAAGGTATCTTAGAATTCAACTAAGGAAAACCACAAATCTTGAACTCCATCACAAAGAACAAAGAAAAAGACACAGCTCAAAAAAGGTTTACAATTCAGAGTTCAGGAATAAATATGATTAGTCTTAATCTATATCATACTATTCTGTTAGGAAGTTTCCAAAACATAACCATGAATTTGTTTTTCCATTGTTGATCCACATAGGGTTGAATATCTTTGATCCATGATGGTCATCTCGAAGGCTGGTCCAAGTCAGGTCGCGCGCTACTAATCTACACAAGCTCGCTAGATTACCGATCCACACAGGGTCGCTAAGATGCTGATCCACATAGGTTTTCTAGAATAATTATCCACACATGGTTACTAGGATGATGATTCACACAGGGTTTATATGATTCAGATCCACACAAAGTCACTAGGATTCTGATCCACACAGGTTCTCTATAGATTTTGATCCACATAGGGTCACTAAGATTCATATTCACACAGAATAAAAAAGTGTTGATTCAAATAGAATCTCTAGGTTTTGATTCACACAGAATCACTGGGTGTTGATTCATACAAAATCACTGGGTGATGAATCACATAGAATCATTTGTTGCTGATTTACATAGATTCACTAGGGGGAGATTCACACAGAATTGCTCTTCATTCTACACATCTCATCTATCCACATGATTCCTTCTTATTGTAGGCTTGTTTCTGGGAGAAACCACTCCTCAAGACATAAGTCATTTTTCAACAGAAATGAAGATCCAAAAAGAGTAACCCAAAGGACCTCAATGTATTAAGGGTTCAAATGAAATAGACAACACATCAACTAGATGCCCGACAATTCAGTTATTGACATTTTAGCGCTGAGGGCCTAGATGTATTCAGGTACGATCCAACCCAGTGATACTCCAACATTCTCCAAAACCCAAGTAAGCCATCTCAAAAGAACTGTATCACTCTAAGAATCTCTCTTCCAAAATTCTTCATCAAACGGACATCTGGTTCACAAGATACAGCTCATTAAGTGAAATTGGGCCTGAATGGGTCTGGATCCTGTCTAACTTAGCACAAACCGGCTTGGGATTGTGCATAGAAGATGTGGCCCATTGTTCCACTAACTGGCCCGACCCACCTTTGGTGGGCTAGGCTGTAGATGCTCAGCCTGCTTACCACTGCATGTGATAGTGGGCCACCTGCCGAGAGCCGGTTGCTTCTCCGTCAGTCGTGGCGTCGAGCGGTGCTGCCTCCTTCAATGGCTGGTGAGAACCAGATGCCACCTTTACCCGCTGGTGCCGGTCACCGGCATTTCCATGCCATTGTCGGGCTGGTAGGACTTTCGCGGGCCCCCATCTGTGCTCTAGTGGTCTATTTTACATTCTAAATGCTCCTACGGGCCTCCCTGGATGTCGCAGTCATTGCATGCCTCTCGGTTTCCACTTTCCGTCGAGTTGGAAATTTGTCCCCCGAAGAACACAACATGAATGAAGTAGAAGATGGTCTATCCTTGTTCATTCATCTCACTTCCTCTGCATTAGCATTATAGCAAGAGGGATATTATTCAATTCATCAAAGATAGTCTTTAATAATTAAACCCACAACCTGAGGTTTCATTAGAGATGTCACGGTGGTGGTAGGATAATACACGCTTGACGAAGCCTCTTCCATTCATCATTCCAGATTCGATTCCTCTGAAATTTTCATCCAAGATTTTTTTCCTTAGTGGAAGTCATAATAATAGTTATTCAGAGGTTCCTCACCTTCATGCAAAAATACAATGCCCGAGCATCTATTAAATAGATGTAGGATCCATATGTGGTGCATGACATTAAAGTAGTTCATTTATGAAATGAATTTAATGTTATAATGTCGAGGTTACAAAACATCAGGGTCAAGCCATTAAATATCTTAAAAATTAATCTTTCCTAGAACCGCCACTCAAAAGTTACAGAAAAGAAATAAAATAACTTTGTTAAGTTATTATATTATTTGTTTTGTAATGTCCAAAATTTATCATTTTCTCTCATCCTACTACTGTCAAAGTGAATCTCCCCTCATGAGAATCACCACACTTTAGGTTTAACGGTGCTCTTTGATTTCAATTTTTTGCACTGGTTCTGAAGTAAGAAAATGCCACATGCGGGTTTACTGAACGCATCTTTAAAACAGTTGAAAAATTATTAACAGTCACCCTTAACCTATGTTAGTCGAGGTTAGGCTCTGCCTAAGGGAAACACACCCTCACGAGCTCAATAGAACTATCGAATTTCCAATCCGAGTTACCTTTTAGGAGTTATAGAATTAAACAATGAAGTAATTTTTATTTAATTATTTTGTTTGTGGCCAAAAACTAGCTTCCACTAATGGCCTGCATCGGCCAAAGTTGGGATGTTCTCAATGAAGGAATAACCTCCCAACTTCAGATGTAGGCACATATTTTTAATCTAAAACATCATTCATGAGTTATAATAATTTGAAAAGTAAAATAATTTTATGTAATTAGTTTATTTACAGTGATTCGATTTTTGGGTTTTCTCTCTAGAGACCTGCACTGACAAAACATAAGTCACTCCTAGGGTAAACCTTCTATCCTAAATGCAACAGTTCCCTCCAATTTCTTATTTGTGTATCTATTAATAGTTATTCCACTTTTTCAGGAAAACTACTCACACTCTTTATTTTATGCTTAACACTTTTTCGACGGATCATTCCAGGCACTCCGGGCCTCGAAATCACATGATGTCAAATTTCTTGGTCCCATAAAAAATCTCTATAATTAAAAAAATATACAAATATCAGGTTTATTAAATTCTCCCCACCTATGTTATTTATGTCCATCAAAACCAAAACAATGGAAAATTAAATAGGTGGGGGTACTGAGCATGTATCTAAGCCTAATTCTCCCATGTGCTCTCTTGGAGATTCCAGTGAATCCAGTGAAATCACACCTAAGGAGTTGACTACCCATGAATGACCTTATCCTTTCAATCCTCTATATCAATTGGGAAACCTAGAAATGTCAAACCATCATCGATGTCAAGCTCCCCCAATTCAATAACGTGCGATGGATCATGCACGTACCTCCTTAGCTGCAACACATGGAAAACTTTATGCACCCGGTGCATCTGTTGGGGAAGAGATGGACTGTACGCCACCTCACCTACTCTACTGAGGATATGGAAAGGTCTGATGAACCTTGGTGATAGATTTTCACTATGGTCAAACCTCTGTAATCCTCATCGGGGTGAGACCTGAAGGAAGAAATATCTCCCTCCTCAAACTCCAAGGGTCTCTGTCTCCTATTGGCATAATAATTCTACCGGCTCTATGCAGTTTTCATCCACTACTAGATTATCTCCACCTTCTCTATTGTATCCTATACCAACTCTGGACCTCTAAGATCTGACTCCCCTCAGTTTTTCCACCATAGAGGTGATCTACAAGGTCTCCCTTATAGGTCCTCCAATAGATCCATGCCGATGGTGGAGTGATAACTATTATTGTATGTGATCTCCACCAATGGTAGGTGGTCCTCCCAACTATGACCTAAATTATGGAACCAAGAATGTATCATTTCCTCGAGTGTCTATTTGGTCCGATCAATATGACCATCATTATGGAGGTAAAAACCTATGCTCAAGCATGATGGAACCTGATGCTCAAGATTCACTAGATGACAAGTGTGGCATCGTGATATGAACTATACCCCCACTTTCTTCATCCCTAACCACTAGTATTGTTTTCGGAGGTCCTGGTACTTATTTTCAACACCAATATGTACCGCCAATGGGTATGTATGGAACTATATCAACACCTCCTCCCATAGTGTCACTGGAACTATAGTGCGTCCTATAAGGAGGATGATGTCCCACCCCCTTCATAAAATCCATCATGAGTCTGTCCTCAGGATATCTGACCACATTGGACCTCACATTCTATGTCCACAAGTTCTGCCTCCCTGACTCACTAAAAGAGTGGGTGAGTAACTATCATAGACTAAATGTAAGCTTCTCCATCACTATCCACAAAGGATAACATCAACGCCGCTAGATTCTCGGTTGACTCACTCAGCAACTGTAGACTAGATCTCCTACTGAGTGCATATACGACATTCCCCTTCCATGGAATGCAGACTATCTCAATTTTTTAGTCCTGGAGAAACTCAATCCATCATTTCAATTTCATGTCCACATCCATCTATGAGAAGATATACATGACTCTCTTCTGATCATATTTGATAGTAAACCATTCTACCAACTATATTCTCAGCTTATGGAGCTTTGCGTAATCCATTCGATATGATTTTGTAGTTATTGGTTCCATCCTTTGGTATAAGTCAAAGCATATTTACCTATCCTTGTAGGGATTTAATCCTATAAACATCTTTTGGGATGATGTTCATGCACTCTTCCACTACTATTAGGGAATGAAAACTCAAAACAACTGCTACCACATGGGTACGGTTGGCCGATTCAAGAGTGATCGACTGAACCCACCCATGAATGAGTTTAAACCATGCTTCCTAAGTTTCCTTTTTTTATGACCAAGGAAAAACCCTATTCAAATGTTGTAGATATAATACAATCTTTTTACCTAAAATAGTAAGTCTGAGCATAAACTCTGGATGACCTGTCCATACCCAAATGAACTTTGTAAGTCCTCGACGCTTCCACCAAGAGGTTATAACCAAAACTCTTGCATCAATGGTCAGATCACAATGTCGGCATAAGTGTGATTGTTGAGTCTCCACCCATAGGTATCTATAGACTTATGGGTCATGTCAATGGTTTAACCAAAAATTCTCTACCTTAAAAAAGATTTGCGATTAGAAGGAATGTCTAGTTCCTATGTCTAATAATATGATAACTAGTAGAAGACACATACCGTACTTCAAATCATTCCTAGAGCCCTGGGGGTCACACTCCTTGACCGCATGTATCTACTCCCTTCCATTTTCCTCCAGCTCCCTAAGCCTAGTGAGGGCCACATTGGGGTATTGGTTGTAACATATTGAAATGTATACCACCTCTGGTTTCTCTCTTAGCTCCTCTTCCACACCTGTCGCCTTGAAAATTCATATGTACCCATCACTTTATCTTATTCAAGAATTTTAAACATCCTTGTCTCCAATACTGACGTTAGTTTCCTCCTTTCGAAATGCGGACATCCACTGGTTGTTTATGCTCAGCCATATAATTTTAAACCACAATGTTTCTGTACTGAACCTTAAAATAAGTAGGAATTAACAGAGGAATATTTGTAGCTTGGGTGTCCATATACACATCTCACTCAGAGGTCCTAAACTTGATGCACTGGTCATAGAGTATTCATAGCATACCTGGAATGATCAGTATGCCTCGCTGAATACTTAGCTACGGATATGTCGTCCTACCCAATCTGTAGAAGATCATGGGAAAAAATACCACATATATTTTTTATGGCAAGATAACCCCTTCTCTAAGGAAGATTATGATTCTCTATCCATGGAAAAAGTCACCTCATCATAAGATAAGGGTAATCTAAATCCTGTCATCGCCCTGCTGAGCCACATAGAATGCTCATTACCAGTGCCACCATCTGAACTAATGGTTACTTGTCTAGATGGAAAATCATTCACCCCCTCAAGCCAGTCCTTAGCTTCCTATGAGTTACACCAACCTTGGAACCTAAGGGGTATCTGTCACTGAATATCATGTATAGAAATGAGCCGAAAAGTGTCCTCTATCGGTAGCACCGGTAGTAACTATTAACCAATGGACAGTGGTATCACTATGACACCGCTTGAATGTACCATCTCAGGCAATTTTCTATGTACTGAGGCCTCATCCCACTGTGGACCATCCTCATGGTCACACATTTGAATCATGGATGGTTCTATGTGTGAAGGCATCTTGAAATAGAATCAAGATGAATGAAATTCAATAAGATATACCTGGTGGGCTGACTCAAATGATATCAATAGAAAAGCATTTTCAAAACACATGCAACTAGTGTTTTCATATACTGAGTCGGAAAATAGAATTCAGTATCATATTGTATGGATACGTCAGCCACTGTACCAACACAGGACTCCCCAAACTGAAACCTAAATTCAGGACACTTAACAATATTCCTCCATTGAAAAAATATACTCTTAGTTGTTCTGGTAGAACCAACCACTTTGATACCACTTTTTCAGGACCCGTCCCACATGTCTCGTGATGTGACTACCCCAATCCCACCTTCCAAGGGCATGGGGTTGGTGACAAGCATCAGAAATGTGTATCCCTAAAATGGTAAAGCATTGCCTTTAAACATATACAAACACACAGTCGAAGAACATAATAAGAAGCAACCAAAAAGTAAAACTATAGTAGTAAAAGTGTGTACTAAATGTAAAGGGTCTGGAATATAAGACCAATTAAAAAGATACAACAAAAACTGAAAACAGAAAATAACTACTAAGATCATCCACCATAGATCCTACCTGAAGGGTAGTTATAACTCATCTCCACAACTCTCTGTGTTAACCATCATCAGCGTCCACCGTCAGGTCCTACCTCCCCGAGAATCGGTCAAGGATACTCGTTGACTACATAGGAAAAATCAAGTTGCAGGATAAGCCTATGCGTGGGTGAGTGTAACAATATCCATTAGGGACCACGAGTCCCATGACGGTCTCTCAGAATTACTCTATAGAAAACAAAAAATCTTAGTCTCAATCAAAAATCACAATGAAAAAGAATCATCTCAAATAAGGTATACAACTCATAGTTTAGAAATAAATATGATTAGTCTTAATCTACATCATATTATTACATTAGTGAGTTTCAAAAAATTAACCATGAAGGATTTGTTTCATTGTTGATCCGCACAGGGTCGTATATCACTGATTTGCGATGGGCTGCTCGGAGTCTGGTCCTCGTCGGGTCACGCACTGCTGATCCACACAGGGTATCTAGATTTTGGATCCACATAGGGTAACTAAGATACCAATCCACATAGGGATGCAAGGATTTTGATCCACATAGGGTAGCTAGGATGTTGATTCACAGAGGGTCGCTACGATGTTGATCCACATAGGGTTGCAAGGATTCTGGTTCACACAGGGTCTCTATGAATGTTGATACACACGGTGTTTCTATTATTCTTATTCACACAAAATTGCAAGGTGCTGATTCACATAGAATCGCTGGGTGTTTATTCACATAGAATCGATGGGTGTTGATTCACAGAGAATATCTTAGTGCTAATTCACACAGAATCGCTCTTCATTCTTAAGGTCTCAACCATCCACACGATTCCTAGTCATAGTATACTTATTTCTGGGAGAAACTTCTCCATAAGCCATCATTCATTTTTCTACAACCATGAAGTTCCACAAGGAGTAACTTAATTGACCGTAATTTCGTAAGGGTTCCAACGCAAAATAGGACGCATCATCTAGATGCTCGATCTGTGAGTTATTGGCATTTTAGTGATGAGGGCCCAGTTGGATTTAGGTATGTTCCATCCTAGTCATACTGCAACATTCCCCAGAACCCTTGTAGAGATTATAAAAATGATCGTCTCACTTGAAGAATCTAATCGTCATAGACGATTCATCAAACGGGCGGCTAGTTTGCAAGATAAAGTACTTTAAGTGAAATTGTCCTTGAATGGGTCAGGGTCTGGTCCGATCAGGTAAGGACGACCCAACCCGGTATGGGATGACCTGAACCGGTTTGGGCCGACCTAACCCGGCCATGCCCAAACCCACCTGGGCTAGCCCGGTTGGGCTGGCCTAGACCGCAGTGGCTCTGCCCGCCGGCTTGGGCAACCTACGCGAGGGTCACGCGGTCCGCCTCTCAAATGACTCAAAGAGCTATCCGGATCTATAAATTTCCTTGTAAGGTGGCATTGCCTCATCAACCGTGATACTTGTAGGGAGCGGGTCCAGTCCTTCATCACGACTTCATAGTTATGACCTGCTCACCACAGTCCACGATGGTGTACCACCTCTATCCTCCGCGGTCGGTCGAGAGCTGGCCGCATGTCCTTCTGCCACGACGTCGCCTCCTTCCGTTGCCGATGAGTGCCAGCCTCTGCCATTGCATGCAGGCACTGTTCATCGGAACCTCCAGTCCAGTGTCGCGCCGGTGGGAATTCTATGGGCCACCATGTGAGCTTCATTGGTCTGTTCGTCTTTCTGGATGCGCCTATGTGCCTCCAGGGATGCTGTCGTCATTACATGCCTCCCAATTTATGCTTTCTGTCGAGTTAGAAATTTTTCCCGCAAAGAATACAACATGAACGAAGTAGAAAAGGGTCATGCCTTGTTCTTTTGTCTGATTCCCTCCATGTTGGCATTATATGAAGTGAGAGATCGTTCAATTAATCATAGATAATCATTAATGAATAAAACCCCTACCTCAGGATATGTTGGAGATGATGCGGTGGTTGAAGGAGAATCCACACATGACGAAACCACCATCATTTGTCATTATAGATTAAATTCATCGGATGTTTCTTTCCACGCATCTGTTCCTTGGTGGAATTCGTCACAACTCATCTTTATAGGTTCCTCACCTTTGTGCCAAAAGCCCACGATTGAGTTTCTATTAAATAGAAGAAGGATCCAAACGTGTTACATGACATTAATGTGGTTCATTTATGAACCACATTTAATGTTACAACATTGATGTTACAAAATAGAAGAGTCAAGCCATTATTTGGCTTGATAATTCATCGGTCCCATCACTGCTACTCAACAATTAGAGAAATAAAATAAAATATGATTGTTAATTTTTTTTTACAGTCCAAAATTAATCATTTTCTCCTGACATACTGTGGTCAGAGTGAATATTTCTTTAAGAGAATCTCATCATTGTGGATTCAACAGGGCTCTTGTATTTTAATTCTGAGCACCAATTAAAAAGATTGATAATTCAACCCGCACGTTTACTGAATATACCTTAAAAAGGTTCAAAAATTATTAATAGTCACCCTCGACCTGTACCGGCCGAGGATAGGCTATGCCTAAGGGAAAAAAGCCCTCATGAGCTCAATGGTACTCTCTAATTTCTAATCCGAGTTATTGTTTAGGAGTTATAGAATTTAAAAATAATATAATTCTTAATTAATTATTTTATATACGGTAAAAACTACCTTTCACTATTGTCCTGCTCCAGCCAAAGTTAGGATTTGCCTAAGGAAAGCATACCCTCTTGAGTTCATCGGTGGTCTCAGATTTTTTATCTGAGTCACCATTAGTGACTTATAACCATTTGGTAAATAAAATAATTTTATTTAATTATTTTATTTACCGTTATTTCATTTTTCGGTTTTTACACTGGAGGCATGCGCCGACTAAACATAAGTCTCTCCTAGGGTAAACCCGCCATCCAGAACGCAACGGTGCCCTCAGATTTTTGATCTAGGTAATTGTTTATGATTTATTCAAATTTTTCATGGAAACTACTCACACCAGCTATTTTAATATTAATACTTTTTTTGATGGATCATTCTTGGCACTCTGAGCCTCAGAATGACATTTCTTCATATTCTGCAGTCCCGTAAAAAATATCATATAAAAAAATTATAAAGAATATTAGGGTCTTTACACATATGGACAAAACATTACTCTATGTGGTCTTTTTTTATTTTTTTTAGATACTCAAATTAAAAATAAAGTGGCCCTAAACCCTATGTTATGATTAATGTGACCCAAGAAATCATATTTACATATATGATCCAATAGACATTCATTTGGGAATTTTGATTAAAAGTATGAAATTGTTAATGTAGGAAAATCACATCGAACAACCTCAAATTCCAAACACTATGATCATGAACTTAAACATGAAATAATATCATAATCAAGGCATTAAAAATCATTTGAAATTTATTTTTCATGTTTCAAAATGTGAATTAATTAATTCAAGGATAATGAATTTTTTTCCTTCATTGATTTAAATTTATGTCAAGAAAGACCTTTTTTTCAAAATCCCAGATTTTCACTCCCCCAACAAAGAATGAAACTACCCTCTTTTTTGAAATTGAAGAGAATAAAGAGATTTGAATTAGAAATAAATTTGGGGAGAAGTGATTTATAATGAATTCATGGAACAAAATAACTTGGTTTGATGTTGATGAAACTTCAATAGGCAATTAATATATTTGGATGTATGTCACGTGTAGAATCTATAGGGGTGATTGAAGGTTGGGCTTGATCCATGGATGTCATGGGTTTTATTTGAAACGATAAAACTTCTTCAGCTATAAAATCAAACAAAAAAACAATATATCACATTTGAATCCAAATGGAGTTCCCCTGAAAAAAACACAAAAACACACAACATAAAAAATTGCAGAAGATAGGATTCCTCTTGGAGAGAGATAAATTTAAAGTGTTTAGCTTGACATGTACCCCTAATATTATCCATTACCATATTTCCATATTTTAGGTCCCCATTGTTGTCCATTTCAAATTTATTGGGATTGATTATTTTTTTATAATTTTCTTTATCTGAAACCCCATGTTCAATAATGAGTGTGAAAGTCCATGAAATTTCTGCAATGATTTAGTGAGTTTCATCAAGTGTATTTCCTATGAATTCAACGAACGTTCCTCCTTTGTGACATTATTGATGAAAATGGATGATAATTGAATGGTCTTGGATATCATAAATTGATGGATTCTGAGTGGGGAAGGAAGGATCGTATATTTGAGTTCAGTTTGATTGAATATTCCCAATGATGAATTGAAATTTGAATCAAAATTTTTTTTCTTTTCCAAAACGATTTGAAATAATTTATTCCTTTTTAAAATAACATTAATCCCCAAAATTTCCATTTGAATGGCTGGAGTGGGTATAGACTCAAAATTTTTATCCCTCCCAATGGTTCAATGCTCGGTGATTCTAAAAAATCATTATTGGAGTAATATTCAAGACACTCAATCCATGTGGAAAAAATTTAACCTTGTGAATACAAAAAATTAATTTCCACCTAATTTAAATAACCTCCAACATTACCATAATCTTCTTCAGTTATCCCATGTCCAATGGAGAGTTATTTTTTAAATTCATGAGTGGTTTTTGGGATAAAATATTTTTCTATTAGTGACGAGGAAAGGACATCATAGTTGGAATGGATTCCTCATAAGTCTCAATGCTTTGAATTTCTAATCTCAATGATGAATCGTCTGAATTCATTTTATCCAATTGTTAAAATAATTATTCAAAAATTTATTGGGTATCAGGATAGATAAAATATTGGACATCATGGAATTATTTTTGATTGATATATTCTAGTATACTTTATAGGGATGAATGTTGATTTTTAAAATAGTCATCATCTCATTGATTGTACATCTCATCTTTTGTGGGGTAATCAAAAACTTTATGGTTTGAGAAATCCCCTAGGTGAGTGGATTCCCAATTTTGACATGTCATTTTATTATTGCATGGATTTTTTTATGGTTAATTTGGAAGATACACCATTGGAGTGGGCTGAAAGGAGGATTTTAGTTCATTTGGTTTATCTGTTTGGAAATTATGCTCAAAATGGTGTTCTGCATTTATGAACATTAAGATCTAGACCACCATTTAAATGTCAACTTCATATCCTTTAATCTCCATGAAAACATCAGAATTAGCACTAGAAACAATTTAATTAAATAATCCCCATATTTTTCGCTTTATAAAGTTAATATTTTATCTTTATTGGAATTTTATTGTGGGCAACATTTTTTTTATGGGACATGGGCTCATTATTCATTATTAAGAAATTTTTTGTTTCATTCCCAAAAATCTTCATCTTCCCATGAAATTCATCCCTCGATCATAAAAGATAAAATTTTCCAAAAAAGTTCTCAATCATATACCAATATAATAATTTAAAAAAATTAATAAAATTTTCTTCACAAATAGATGATTTATTGGGACCAGCTTTTCATTTTAAAAATGAATTCCACTTAAGATGGGAAATGAAGTTCAGTTAATATAATGCAATAAAAATGGTGTTTATGTTCATTGTAATAGATGAATATTAATATATAATCAATTAATATTATCTCATTTAATTAGATAATAAAAATTCCATGATAAATAATATATCCTCACTACCATGAATTTCCAATAGTGAAACACAAATTTATACACTATACTACTACAGAAAAATATGTATTGTGTGTTAGAATCCCCTATTCATATTCCACCACCTCAGTGAGCGAGTGAAGATAAAAAGGATTCCTATCAAGGATACTTGGAGGATGATTCAAATTTGTGTTTCATAATGTTATCATCTATTTTTAGAGATTCAAATATGAAACATAAATACATGGACATATAGACATAGTTAACTCATCTCCTAGAACATAGAGTGGAGAATGTGGGGCTTTTGAGCTACAGTTTTAAATTTTCATTGCATGTCTGCAAACATAGACTTTATCGATAATTTGATATTTTTCTCCATCATCACATTAATATTACGAACTTTAGCCTCCAAAGAATCTATTTTTTTTATAAATACCCTCCATTATAGAATCTGAAGAACCTAGTAACACTTTTATCACTGATGCACTCGCTGAGTATCCTCAAACACTAACCTGGTGTTCAGGCTTTCAAAATACTTCAAATAAAATATCATACCTCAACTCACCTAAAAATATCCATTGTTTTCTTTTCTCAACAATAGAATCCTATATTAATTATTTGAAAATTCTATAATGATTCAATATATATAATATTTTTAATTAACATAAATAAATAAATAAAATAAAAGTCTCACTATCCTCTTATCTATAACCCAATATTCTAAAATAGGATATTGCCCCTTTTTTCACATCTGAGGCCTCTTCCATTTTTCATGTCTAGCTAGGGTGAATGGACTGTAATCCATTACAGAGCTTGAAGAACCAACTCTCATTTTTTGAAAATTTTCCACCATCATTGGTTTTTCTAATAATGTATACCCTCCATGAGATAATGTACATGTTCATACATTACTAGATTGGATCTCCTGATGATATCTCCTCAATGACCTTAAATTAAGAATAATAAATAATTAACAAATAAATAATATGATCATTATAATATATGAAAACATATAAAATTTTACATTGCGCTTACCAAAAAATATTCGTGTCCTCTACTTTGAAAAAATTGTTTGCATGTGTCTTAATCTATAAAAGGATATATATCAGATGGATTTTAATTTTTCTAATGCCCAAAAATAAAATCAAATGGAAGGTTCAACATAAATCCCTTCATCTCCTAGAACCTATTGTTAAGAATTTCCTCCTGAGTCCTCTAGTGTCAAGTATATCAAATGTCATATAATAAGAATTGGAAAACATATATTACTATAAACACTTCATGATTAGTAAAACAATAACAATTGATCTTTCCAAAATGGTCTCCCATAACTGAGACAGTGTTACATTTTCAACACATCTTCAATCATTAAACAAAATACTAACATTTATTTTAAACTAAAATAAAAAAAATCTTGAATTTCTCTACATTATGACCTCTTCGAATATCATTATCATCAATGTCCACCACTATCCTTTATACTTGTCTATGAGAAAAAGGTAATTTTGGTAAACGTGTGTTCCCACGTTTACCAACCCTAGAACATTTCTCTGTCTCTATTGGAGTATATGACACTTGTAAATAATGTTGGGGATCCTCAAGAGGACCATGTGCACATTCCTCACTAGATGTATCAGTACAATAATCTCCATATGTATGGTTTTCATCAGTTGATTTATATATCATTATCCTTCAAATCAAGGAAAGAAACAATAAGTACAAAAATATAAAAATTCCACATATAATAAAAATTAAAATAAAAATGAAAAATATGTAACAAAAAAGTAATCTAAAACATAACACATTATTATTAATATGTGTTATAGTTATCTAAAATGATAATAATAGTAATTATATATGAAATTTCAAATAAATTAATGAATAAAAAATACATAATTGGTGTAGGAATATTAAAAATAGTCCAACCAAATAAATCATTTTTACAAAAAAAAATTATTTTCAATATACTCTTATAAAATATTTTTTTTATTTAACATATTTGATTTAAATTAATTGAATTTAAACAAAATCAATAAATATATAAGTTATGTAAAGGAAAACATGGAAAAATAAAAAAACTAATATAAACAAACATTTTAACTTATCAGTTTTATTTTGCGTTTTAATTAAGAAAAACAATTAACATATCTAACATTTTATAAAATTAATAAATGTAAATGAGACGTAAACATGTGTTACATGTAATATTAGGAATGTACTAAAGGATTTTTTTCCCAAATTCCTTCATCATGATCATTATTTATGGCACAAACTCTGTATATAATGTGCATGTCATTATTATCTATTAATCATTCCATGGAAGTAGGGATACCACATAAATCAACATCTTCATCAAATTGAACATCACCAGCATATTGTTTTCAATTGTAAAAAAATAGACCAGTTCATATCAGATTGAACCAGAACATAGATTTTTTTCTTTCATTTCCATTATAAATGGATCAGTTGTGTCTTCCAATCTATTCAAATTAACAAGTGTAATTCCAAATTCATCGTGTTTGACACTGATTTTACTAATAAACCATTTATAGTTAAAAAATGGAACTTCAAATTTAATGTAATGAAACTCTTATATTTCTTAAAAGCCTCCATAATATTCACTTGATGCATAAATTGGGTTTTAGTCTTTATAACATGAAAAATGACTTGATTTTGTGAACACCAATACACCACTATTCATAACTGCACTTTTGTTTTCTAGATATTTTGTATGAAATATATATCAATTAATATCATACACGGACCATGTTATCACATTTAAACATGAACAACCACTAACCATATTAATGTATAAGATGCATCTAATCTACCAAGCATGATATTTTTTTACCACGGAATTTTTTTTGTTATGCTAATTCAAAAAACACACTTCATTATTCATTGGACGAATTTGTTTCTACACATTAATATGAAATGTTATTTATGGTTGATAATCATCTATTTTATTCAATATGTAAAAATGTACCTTTCTTATCTATTCCATGGATGAATATTTGTCCTTCATGTAATGAATCCCCTTTCCCCCATAATTAAATCATTCATGGAGAGATGGAGGCAAGCCAATATGCTCCACCATAGTCATGTATCTTGTACAAAACTACACAACCTCCTCAGAAATGTACTTTTCAACTATGGATTATTCATGTCAATATGGATTCTTATCATACCCCTTCAATATCTTTATATACCATTCTAAATGAGACATCCAACATGGATATATATGTCCACAATGCTTTATTTCTCAATCCAAATGAACCATTAAATGAAACTTTTTATCAAAAAAGTTGGAAGAAAATACATTTCCATTTGAAAATGTATAGAAATTATTCATTTTAAAAAATGTTCAATGCATTCAGATCAATTACATTGTTAGAACAATAATTGAAAAATAACACACCTTCATGATGGTCTTTTTGACATGGATGTGAAATATTCCATGTAATGAAACCAGTGGAATTTATTACTTCATGATGTGAAAATCATGAGATTTCATAAATATCAACTTCAAATCCTTTGAAGATGTATTTTTTACTTTTGATGAATAATCCTATGAGACATTCATATCATTATGAAACTATGAAAATATAATTTTATCCTTCTTGGATAATGTTTGAAAAATCCATGGGATGAAATGTTATCCTCTCATCTATAGTGGTATCTAACTAAAAATGTATTCACATTAATAGTATGTCTAATCTTGCATTCAACCCATCTTTACTATTTCTGTTAAAATCTAACAAATTTCCAATCAAGCTGTCACATATATTATTTTCTACATGCATGGAATCAATGTTATGTTTCACTTCATGATATCTCCAATATGGTAGCTCAAAAAATATTGATCGTTTCATTCAAATATTTGTATCATTACCAGATTTATTTGTATTTCCAAACGTCACATCAAGGTTTTTCACCCTCTTAAAATACTGATCAGTGGATAATGGTTTTGGAGAAATATCAAATTCTATTGAGAAATTGAATTTCATTTTTAATATTCTATAAGAGTGATCTATAGACAAAAACATTTGATGAACCATGTATATTATTTTTCTCCCATGACACAATTTATAATATAAATTATCCTGTTCACAAATTGGATACACTTTATTCCCCTTAAAACTATATCTTCACAAATTTCCATTCACTAGGAAGTCATTTGTAGTGAACATAATAATTTTATGCAGTTGAAAATATTCCCTTTTATAAGAATCATACACCTTAATACCATTGTAGAACCCCTGGTTTCTAGTAGATAACCCTTAATAGTTTCTTTTTATGTTAATAACGTCTATGGGTGAGGTTTGGGAGAGTTGGATGAACATTAAAAGTGTTTTAGGGCAGAATAAGAAGAGAATGGGATGCACACCGTTTTCCTAAATAGTGTGGTAGTCTTAGTAGAAACCATGCATCTTGTTCTAGGTTGAGAAGTTTTGAGGAAGTAGCTTTGACACAGTGTCTGCATGGTTAGAAAGACCATGTGAAGAAGTTGTTCATGGGTTTCCTAAAAGTAGTAGCTAACACACGGTTAGTTCACGATGTGTCTAACCGTGTGGTCTAACTGTGTGCAGAGTCAAATATAGATCATATTTTTTAGTATCATAATCATTTTAGTGATATCTCCCTCATTTTTTCTCCAATGAATCTGTAATTTGATAATACTATCCATTTAAGGTTGGAGAACCTCTCCTAGGTGTTTTAGAACTGATCCAGAGCCTTCCCTTGTCATTTTAAAGCCTGGTTCTTCTAGTAAGAGTCTTTCATCATCATTATTGTCTTGTTTCATAGATCGACTTAGATATAGTTCTCCACTCCACTTTCTTTTTTATATATACACCTGTTATGCATAGATCTATGTTAGGGGATTCCAAATATGATGATATTTGGGTTCATTGATCGATGTAGAATAGATCTAAGTACATTTGGGTGGAGTTTCGACCCGGTTGATAGAGATTTCTTTGTCCATTGTCAGTTTTCATCAAAACCATGAAGGTAGATGACATCAATATCATCTCTTATTACTATAATTGATTTTATTAGTTTTAAATTGATTAAATTGGATGAAACTGACTGTGAAAATCATGGAATATGTTTTAATTAGTGATGATTTATGGTTTTAAATAAATTTTGTGATCTTGGTGAATTGTTGTGCAAAGTGATTTTATTCCATGAATTTAAAATGTAATTTTAAATTATGGACTTGCTGGAAATTCTAATTAGTTTCATGGGAAATAGGTTTTCAACAAAAAGGGGGTTTTATCCAACTATTTTGGATTTGAAATGGGTTTTTTAAAAATGGTTTTCAATAAAAAGGGTGTCTTTATTGAAATGGTTTTTGGCATGATCCATGAGAATACATGGTGTGTGTTTTTATATTGTATTTATAGGTCTTGGTTTAAATATGACCTTATTCTTGGTGTTAAAGGTAAAATGAAAAATGGGATATAATCACCTTCTAATGACTCGGTATATTGATTAGAAACCACTCATTAGTATGGAACAATCATTGCATAGAATGCATGGTTTATTGTGAGGATGTTTGGAATTTATTTGGTATACATAAATAACTATTGGGAAATGGTTTTAGGGATTCATTTAGTAATATTTTATAAAATTAACTTGTAGAAAAAAATAGTTTTCAGTTTCACTTGTATGCTTTTTTTTCATAAATCATTTTAGGAACTTGTTTATATTTTGTTATAAATATTTTTGATAAATTGTTTTATATAAATTGTTTTATATAAATATTGATAACTCTACTATCCTAGTGGCGTTATTGGGGAATTCATTGGGGAAAACCTGCTAAGTTTTATGCACACCCCTTCTTTGGAAATTTGGTGCTTTTGGAGATGCTATCTTCGGATACAGGGGAAATGGTAATTTATCTGACGTTTTTAGCACCACTTCGTGATACATGTGCCATTTCGTGATCTTAGAGAATGGGGATTGTGGGCCATGGAGTCATGGGGTATTCTTGGAGTATTTATTTTCTTTATACTATTTAC
Organism: Viscum album; assembly: GCA_963277665.1. Taxonomy (NCBI): domain Eukaryota; kingdom Viridiplantae; phylum Streptophyta; class Magnoliopsida; order Santalales; family Viscaceae; genus Viscum; species Viscum album. The sequence goes on from OY728151.1 coordinate 1,534,174,579, forward strand.
TTTAATAATTTTTTGGCCTTTTTGTATTTCACACTTTGGAGTGGTTTTGACATGAATAATGTAGTTGAGTTGTCTTGATTTTATTTACGCATCATATAGTGAGTTGTTTCATTATGGTTTGTTGGGTTAATGTTTTATTCATAAAGGGTAAATTTTCCCCCACTTGTAATTGAAATACTTCATCATTTATTTTTAGCCTTTGGAATCTTGGGTATGTCACTTAAGGTCGTGTTATGACTCGTTATACTCTCAATCTAGTGAGAATTATTGATTAATTACAAATGGTATTAGCTTGTTTGTTTCTTTACTAACAAGTATATTTCGGTGTTCTTGGTCTTGAAGTGGAAATTCCTTCTTGTTTATTCCTTTGGAAGAAATCTAATAAAGGATTATCATTGTCAGAACTTCAAATGTATATCATTGAAGGACATAGCTAACCCGTTTATGTTGAACTTCATGTTACCAAGGATTTGGGTACATATGTATTTGGAGACACTTCTATTATTTTGAACTCTTATCATCATGGGTTTGGACAATGATACGACCATTCCATGCATTATAGGAATCAATTCCTAGTAGGAGTGCATACATCATTTGGAGTATTAACTTATGTTGTGTAAAAGTGTTGATTTTTGAAGGAGTATGAAATTATTTTTTCAAGAAATTGTTTTGAAAACGGAGATGATTATGGAATTTTGAAAATGGATTGATTTTCAAAAGAATGAATTGATTAATGGTTGAATGTGAAAAAGGGTGTTTTTGGAAAACAATGTTGTGGTAGTTGATTTGATAGAAGTTGAAATATGATGCCCTGAGTTGTTAGAGAGTGAAACTTACAGAGTTTATTGTTTGTTTAAAAATTTGCACCAAGTAGGTGTCGTAGAAACCAACTTGAATAATCTGTGGAGAATGTGGTTTCATTTGAGTCATAGGTGAACCAAGAACTAGTTCAATGTATTGTCCAATCATTTCAAGATATGGTCATGGGGAACTAGAGAGCTAAGCCGAGGCACGTAGATCATTCCATCCTATCCATGAATAAAAATCCACTCTTCTTTTTGGGTGAATCTGAACTAGAAAAGGTGGATTTGTGCATGAACAAGATGAATCATATCATCGAATTCGTCTGCACACCATTAGAGATCATGGTCAATCTTTCCACATACTTACTCGAAGATCTTGTACACCAATGGTGGAAACTAATACTACATGCTAAAGCGTATCAAGGAATTACAAGGGAGGATTTTGAGGAATGGATTAATAAAAAATTATATCCACACACATTCAAGATCTAGAAGATGATGAGCTTATTTATCTTGAAGTAGGAGAATCTATCTGTCATAGAATATGTGTAAAAATTCATGAATTAAGTTCTCTTAACACCCGTGGTTACAATGACTATGGTCTTGAAGGCACAAATCATATAATCTTGTATTATATAGGATATTTGATTGAATATTTCGCTGATCTGTATTAATGACTATACCAAGATGGTGAATAGAGAGGTGGTGGCTAAGAGAGACATCACAAGAGCTATGGGAGGAGGAAGTTTGATGATACCAACTAGAATTGGTGGAAACACCAATACTGGTAGTAAGAGAATCTGAGACACCAATTTTCATGGTTGGAGCAGGAACCAGAATCTAATAGATAGATTAGTAAATATTTCTCCATAACTAAAGAGACAAGTGGGATGTTACAAATATTGTTACTTCGACCACTTAAAGTCGGATTGTAAAACAACACCAATAGCATGCCATAATTTCAAGAAGATTGGACACCCTATGTACATTTTTTGTAGTGCTCTGAGGTCTTTTACTCAAAAAATTTCTTAGTTGTTGCAAGAATCGCATGCTTCAATAGGAAAAGGACATTAGAATCAGTCCTATCAGCAAAGCAAAGCAAGCCATGATGATTCTCAGAATTCCATGACTCCTCAATAAGATCAATATCAATAAGGCAACTAAGAGTATAGTGCAGAAATGAAACAAATGTATGGAGCTATGAAGATGGTAGTTGATTATCATGATGGACCATATACAGTTCCAGGTACAATTATTTTGAATTCTTCCTTTGTGTAAGTACTGTTTTATACTATTGTATCCCATTCCTTAATTTCTTCTTGTGTTTTTTAATTTCTATTTTCTAAACTGGAAATAGTTCTTTTTGTGATAAAATATCAAACACCTCATAGAGAAAGCGAATGGCAAGCCTTTCTGTGAAGAGATTTTTCTATAATTATTGATGGAGCTAAGATAATGTGGGACTTATTAGTTTTTTAAATTGATGTATATGATGTAATCCTAGGTATGTATTGTTTGAAAACGTTTAAGTATCACATTGACTATTATATATGTTCAATGAGTTTTGTGACTAAGGACAGCATCAAGCATATCTTCATTGTAGAGAGGGTTGTAACGAAATGTGCAACAGGATGGTTGGAACAAGCTGTGGGGAAGATCTCTTCCCAGTTACTGGTGTTGACACTATAATCGATAGAAGATATCAAGGATACTATTTTTATAGAAGTTGTGGATCAATTTTCAGATTTATTTCATGATAATTTGTCAGGTTTACCCTCTATAAGGGAATTGGTGTTTACGATTGATCTCCTTTCAGGGATCAGTCCTATTTCCCTTTCACCATATAGGATGGAACCAAAAGATTTAAAGGAATTGAAAGTGCAGTTGTAGGAGCTAGAAAGAAATGGATTCATTTGACCGGGTACATATTTGTGGGTAGCACCAGTCATGTTCGTGAAGAAAGAATATGGAAATATTTGGTTGTGTGTCAATTATAGTAAGCTTAACCTAGATACATTAAAGAATAATTAACCACTTCCTTGCATTGATGATCTATTTGATAAAATGTGGGGGGATCAATGGTTCTCTAAAATTGACTTGTGATTAAATTATAATTAATTGAGAGTTCTTAAGGAATCCATTTTGAAGACACGTTTCAGAAGCAGATATGGACACTATGAATATGTAGTCATGACTTTCAGTATAATGAATGTACCATAATATTCAGGGATTTGATGAATCTAATATTTCAATGATATCTGGATTCTTTTGTGGTTGGTTTTTTGGATGATATCTTGGTGTATTCATGAACTAGGGATGAGAATGAGAAAGACTAGGCAATAGTGTTGTAAAATCATAGAGATCATTGACTATATTATAAATTCAGAAAGTGTGACTTTTAGATACAACAGGTATTATTTTTGGGCCATGTGATTTCTAAAAAAGTGTTTCAGTGGATCCTGAATAGATAGAAGCTATGATCTATTAAAAATGATAATGAATGTATTTTAGATATAATATTTTCTTGGTCATGCAGGTTATTACTGACTCTTTTTTCTATACTTTTCATGGCAAGCCTCGCCAATGAAGTATTTGAAAAAGATGAATGCCCCATTCCAATGGATAGAGGAATTCCAAAAGTCTTTCCACGAGTTAAAAGTCCATCTTACTTCCACAACTATCTTAAATTTTTCAGAATCAGGATGGGGATATATGATGTACTTATATGCTTTTGGATCGGGGTTGGGATATGTTCTTATGAATGTCGACCATCTTGTGGCATACATCTTGAGGTAGTTAAGATTCCATGAGAAGATTTTCCAAAAACATTATTTTTATATATCAGTATTCATCCATGCTTTGAAGACCTCACATAATTATCACTTTGGTGAGAAATTCATAGTTTTTACAAATCATAAAATCTTGAAACACATTTTCTCATAGCAGGATTTAAATATGTGGAAAAGGATATGGATGGATTATCTCTAGATGATTGTATTCGACTTGATGTATACACTAGGAAAAGGGAATTCTGTGGAAGAAGCATTGAGCATAAATTCATATGCTCAGTTGATGAAAGAAGCTTCAGATGATTTTTGGTTGATATCGGTCCTAGATAACATGCATGTGGAATTTGAAGACCATGTTAATGTTTTAGTTTTATTTTCAGCTATTCTTATTCTTTATTTGTTATATATGGTCAAAGAGGTAAAAAAATCTGATGCAGAATGCCTGATAATGAGTTCAAAACTCAGTGGCAGGGATACCATTGATGGTGGAAACATAATGGGAGTTTAGTTTTGTGTTTTAGAGATAGGAGGTTTGTACTTATGGCCTTTCTGCAACAACTCTTTCATTATTACCACCATTCAATATGGAATTATTTATAAGACATTGAAGGCACTTTTTTTGTGAGAGACATGAAAAGGATGGTAGCCAAGTTTTTCCTGTGGTGCTTAATTGGTCAGTAGGTTAAAGTATAGAATCAGAGACCAGCTGGAGTGTTGTAGTCTTTAATGATTCTATTGTTGAAATGGGAGAAGATAGCAATGGATTTTGATACATTTCTCCCATGAATGGTCTATGAAAAAGAATCCATATGGGTGATAGTGGGTCATCTTACCAAGTCGACCCATTTCTTCCCAATTTGTGAAACTTATATGGTGTTGGATCTGTCCAAAATCTATATCCATGAAGTGGTAAAGACACATGGTGTACCACTATCAATAGTATCATACAAAGATCTGAGGTTCATGTCTCGATTCTTGAAATACATATATAAATCATTTGGCATGTAGTTGAATATTATCATGGCCTATCATCCTCATTCGGATGGGTAATCCGAACAAATAATACAGAAGTTGGATGACACGTTGTAGGCTTGTGTAAAGGATTTTAGTGGCTCATGGGAGGAGCATCATCCCTTAGTATAGTTCAAAAATAATAACATCTATCAGGAAATGATACAAATGGCTTCGTTTAAAGATTTGTATGGACATCCTTATCTTTTTCCACTATGCTGGGTGGAAATGGGTGAAACTTCGCTAGTCGGGCTGAGCTATTTCGAAGAAATAATAGAGAAGATTCATCATATCAGAAAGATTATGGAGATGGATCAGGGTTTTCATAAAACATATGCTGATCATCATCGATGACCCTTGTTGTTTTCCATGAGTGATAATGTGTTTTTGAGGATCTCTCCAAGGATGAGACATCATCGTTTGGGGAATAGGGGAATGTTATCTCCTAGATTCATTAGACATTAAGAGATTCTAGAATGGGTTTGAGAGGTCTCATATCAGTTTTCATTTACACCATGGTTTAGTTCATTGAATAATATATTTCATGTATCTCATTTGAAAAATTATTAGCCTTATCCTGACCATGTGATCAGTTGTGATCACATTCACCTAGAGCCAGATGCTTCATTGGTACATATCCCAGTTTGGATTGTGGATAGGCAAGAGAAAATATTGCATGAAAAAAGCATTATTCTAGTCTAGGTTTTAGGGAATCATGGTCATATTTAGGAAGAGATGTCTAAATGTGAGAAGGAAATTAAAGAGCAATGGTCGTAACTCTTTCAAGGATTTGAGGGTTTTCTACATTCCAAGGGTGGAAAGACCAATGGTGGGGAGTGTGTAATACCCCCAATTTCTTGTATGTAACAATTAAATGTTTATTTATATGTTAATATATTATATGGGTGAATTTCGGGAGATTTTGGAGAGCTTTCAAGTAGTTTTGGGGAAAAAGATAAGAGCATGAGATGCACATGATCTACCAGAACCATGTGACTGTCATAGTAGAAATTGTGTGGCTTGTTCTAGGTTGAGCAGTTTTGAGGTAGTAGCTTAGGTATGGTGTTAGTAGGATTAGAAAATCATTACAAGGAGTCCATGTAGGTGTTTCATTAAAGTAGTATCTAATGCCTAGCTAACACATGATTTGTCTAACCATGTGGTCTAACCGTGCACATATTCAAAACTAGATTCTATTTTTAGGATGTTACTCGTTTTTGAGATATCTTCCATATTTTTCCCTTTTATTATCTTAATTTTATATTCCACACCATTAATGGTAGGAGAATATCCCCTAAGCATTTTTGGAACTGATCTGAATCCCTCTCTTAGCATTTTCAAGACTGATTTTTACGATAAGTGTCTTACTTCATCATTCTTGGCTCATTTCTTAGATCTACATTGATCTACTACTCTTATCCACTTTATTTTTCATATCTACACATTTAATGGGATGATCTATTTTGGGGGATTTCAAATATGATGATATTTGGGTTTATTGATTTTAGGAGAATAGATAAGGCCGTTTTTGGGTAGTTTCAACTGAGTTTCTATGGCGTTCTTCTCCCTTTGTTGGTATTCATCAAAACCATCAAGGTAGGTGGCTTTAAATTCATAAACTCTTTCTATAATTGATTTAATATGTGTTAAATTGATTATATTGAATGAAATTTATTGTGATATGCATGGAATAAATCTTCATTAGCGATGATTTACTATTATGATGAAATTGTGTGATCTTGGGGAATTGTTGTGCAAAGTGATTTAGTCCCTTGAATTTAAAATGGTAATTTTAAATTATGGAATTTTAGTAATTTCTAAATGTATTTATGTGAAATAGGTTTTCAATAAAAATGGTGTTTTATTGAAATGGTTTGGCTTTGATATTGGTTTGATGTTAAATTGTTTTCAATAAAATGGTGTATTTATTGAAATGTTTTTTTGCATGATCTTTGGGAAAAATTGGTATGTGTGTTCATACTGTATTTATGAATCTTGTTTTAAATATTACCTTGTTCTTAGTGGAAAAGATAAAATGGAACATGCGGTTTAATTACCTTGTGACGACTTGGTTGATCGATGAGAAACTGCTAATGAGTTTGGAACTGTCATCAAGTAGCAGGCATGGTTTATTGTGTGGATGAGTTGAATGGATTGGGTATTCCAAAATGAATATTGGGAAACTATTTTAAATATTATTTTAGTTTTTCTCTGGAAAAATAACTTTCTAGAAAAAGTTGTTTCAATTGCACTTGTATCCTTTTTTTCATAAATGGTGTTAGGAACTTTTTTATATTTAGTTATAAACTCTTTTGAGGAATTTTTTTTATATAAATTGTTTTATATAAATTTTGATAACTCTTATATCCTAGTGGAATGAGTACGGATGTCATTGGGGAAAACCTATACAGTTTTATAATCATCCATACATTAGAAATTTTGTTCTTCTGTAGCTGTTATCTTCTGAGACAAAGGAAAAGGTAATATATCACTCGTTTTTAGCACCACTTCATGATATGTCTGATATTTGGTGGTATTGGATCATAGAGATTGTGGTTCTTGTATTATTTAGTTACATTATGGAGTTTACATTGATATTGGTTTGGTCAACTTTTCTTGCATACTTTGGTGTGTTTTTGATATGAATAAAGTAGATTAGTTGTCCTCATTTTATTCATGCACCATATAATGAACTATTGGGTTATGGTTTGTTGGGTTAATGGTTTTATTATAAAAGAGGAAATTTTCTCCCACTTTTAATTGAAACCCTTTAGCATTTATCACCAGCCTTTGGAATCCTGGGTATGTCGGTTTGGGAGAAGTAATGACTCGTTTTACTCTCAAGACAATGAGATTTAGAAGATAATTATAACCACCCTCCCATAAGTGAATCAAATTATAAAATAATTGTGACAAGAATAAATCAATTTTATTTTCAGGTTATTTTGGTCTACTTATCTTTAATCTCAAAATTATATATTTTTTCTTCATAAAATATTCATGAGATAAGTTGTAAATTTCCAATAAAATAGTCCACAAACTATTTGTGGTACTAATACTTCAATATGAATTCATTCTATCTATGCATAGTCCAAGTATCATATTTCTAACTTCATTTTCGAATGTAGGAAACTGGTGGTCAATTTTCTTCTACTGTGCACAATCAACTAGATGGAATATTTTTTAATAACATATCTTCTCATCAGTATTCTATATTAATATTTTTGCATCATGTGATTTAGTATGTAATCATTTGAAAAAAGAAATTACAGGATTATAACAAAATACCTTTGTATGGGTCTTTCTATCCTCTAAATCATACTATGATTTTTCTACCCACTTATACTATGATGTATCACATTTTGGAAACTCTGACCGAAATTCATATTCATTCCTATATATCACATAGTCATTCATAAATGCATTTATTTTTTATACCCTAATCCCATCAGGTGTAGTATTTTATGCCCCTTATAAGGTGAATCGGTAAGATAAATATCTTTATGGATAACATGATTCAACAATTATATCAAATTAGTAAAAAAACATCAGCACAACCATGTTTCCCCTTGAAGTTAATCAATATTATCACGAACGATAAAACAATAATTTCAATAAAACTATGATACACTGGTTTTTCAGCATCACCATATAAAATCTCAATTTTTGGTTCGTCATCAATTTTCTCTGATCAAATATCATAAATCATTTCTTCAATTTAATTAGAGTTACCATCTTGAAATTCATCATCATTTGTAGATCTAAAATTCCTCCCAGTTTCACAATGCCAAATACAAGGGAAGTAACTCTAATTAAAATCATGATAAATTAAATGATCATTGATCTCTATAATTTTCAACTTCTTCATACTTAATCATTTTAGTAATGCACAGAAAAACATGTCATAGTTTGGAGCATTTCATTTAGAAAATTCCAAAAAAGTTTCAACAACTTCACCATATTAATCACTCATTCGATGTTCCATAATCCTACTTTTATGCATTAATAAATAAAAAAAATATAAAAAATATATTTCTTTTTAAGATAAGACAATTTTATATTTATATTAGTTATGCCATAATTTGAATGTCACAGAATTTTGAAATATAAAACAAATATATGCGTATTTTAAAAATATAATTATAATTTCTATACAACAATGGAATATAAGTTTAAATATAAATTACAAATCATAAAACGATATGCAAGTAAATAATTTAATAAATATATATTGTTAGATAATCAAATTATATATTTAAAACAAATAAATGGTAAATTATAAAAATATATTCATGGAAATAATTTTAAAAATAAAATATGGTTCTATAAGACAATTTTAAATTTATAGGAAATATTCCATAATTTGAATGTTACAAAATTTTGAAAAAAAAATATATGTATTTTAGAATTATATTAATTTATTATATAAAATAATTAAAGATAAGAATAAATATAAATGATATTCATGTAAATAAATTAAAAAAAATCATAGTTAGACAAAATTTTGACATATAATATACAAAATAATTTGTATATAGTCATAGACATGTTCATCAAGGTTGTAATTTGTTTTGTTGATGATGGAACCAGTTAGGGAACCATATATAATGAAAATGAATATTTTGTAGGGATTTAAAATATATTCTAATTGGCATGAATTTATGTATACTTCCCAAACGCAACAAATTATTTATAAAAATTCACCCAAAATTTAATGATATTATTTATGATCAATATGGAAGAAAACCACTATGAAAAAATTAATCAACATCCACTAGTGTGGTGTATTATTAACCCATAAATTTCTTTGTGAGTCAATGTAACTCATTAACAAATCAAAACATAAGAATAAAACCCTTGAAGACATATAATAATTCACTCACATTATATTCCACATTATAGTTTAATATGTTTCTATGTGATGTGGTATATAAATAATGTCCAAGAGTTACCACATTGAAATCATTTTCTATAATTTATCTCTAGAGGTATAAAATACATTTTTTATGTATTTATTAATATTTTAAAGGAAATCACTATATTTTATAAGAGTCAATGTTGTAAATGAAGCATGATAATATAACATGTTGAAATATATTGGTTGTATGAATAAATATATATGATAGAACCCATAAAATTGAATGAAAAGACAATGAAAATAGGGAATGAAATATGAGATTTTATGAAAAATAAAATTTAAAAAACTGAATTTCATGATTGAAATTAAAACTATAAATCATGTGTTAATGATAACATGTAATGTAAATAATATAAAACCTATCATTTTCATCCATTAAACAATTTTCAAGTAACGTTCATTGGAATCTAGATGTATAATAAAACATGAATATTGTTGGGGAAAATAATTCTACTGTATGGAGACTATTCCATGTGCTAGCAATATATGGAATGAAATAACATGAGGATATTACACATGATTGAATATTATATATTAGGAATATAAATTTTAAAATGGAGAGCTAGGGAATCTGCGAAATTGAACGACCTAAAGTGAAGAGTGTACAGATTACTTGAGGACTGTGAGTTGATCAGATAGATACACTGATGAAAAATAGAATGAATCAGTTAGAAATGAGGTTGGAGGCCAAATTATCTAAGAAACAGTTTTTTCATTTCCACATGAGAAAGAACTGAGTATGGCATCTCCGGATCAAAAATCATCACAATGACTTGTTACATGAATTAATTACATTTTAAATAATTTATCATGTTGGTAATGTAATATTAACATGATATATATATTTTTTATTTGATTCATCACATCAGTTTTTTATATAATCAATGTGATAAATTGATTCCTCTCACTAGTTATAAAAATCCCAATGTGATAAATCAATGATATTTACTTTATCATGTTGGTTATTTTATAACTGACATAAAAAACTATCTTCATCATGTCACTTATAGAGAAACCAATGTGTTAAAGCGTTCTACCTCATTTATCACATCAGTTATTCTATATCTGATGGGATATATAAGGGATAATTCATTTATCATTTCGATTATAGAATATTTGATGTTATAAAAAATGGCTTTTCACATTGGTTATAAATAACCAATGTCAAAATGGCAATGCGATAAATAATTTTTGTACTACTGAAATATTGGAGATATTTTATAATGGGAAATTATTTGATAAATAAATTAGGATAATATTGATTAAAAAATCTAGAATGTGAAAGGGGGAAGGGTATTATGAGATTTTCAATTGTGTATCCTCAAAGAGCTGATATTGAAGAAGAAGAAGATAAATTTTAAAAATGAAAATACAATTATTATTTTTGGGTATATCATTATTTGTGAATGATATTTTAGAAACTTTTGTGTTGTGTGATCTTGTAAATACTTAACTCAAGTTGTTTTCAAAAGATTAATAGTTGAGTGTGTGTCTAATATTTGTGGTAAACCCTTTCCAAACCATGGTATCATTATTGTGGATGGTATTAAATACTATTACATCAACACCCTACTAAAATTTTCTCTTTGGACCAACCCTTAGCAATTAACCATGTAAAGCTCTATGTCCTTAAATTAAATTATTACATTCAATTATTATATGTTTTCATGAAAATCCAACGAATTTATACTATTCTCAAAAACATGTGGGAATGAAAATAAAAGTGAAAGTAAAATCACACCCCAATTTCCCCTACCCTCTTTGGGAGTTTCTATTTATGGTTACAACAAGAATTATTTTGTCTAGGATAATGGAAATGAATATGTTTATACAAATTTATTTATAATAGAAAACATGATTAATATGAAATGATTTTCAATATTTAATGGTAGAAACATATAAATTTAGAATGATAGAATGATATCCCGTTTAAGATACCTTAGTAAATAATTACTCTTTTCAGATATTTATAGAGTTCAAGTCTATGATGCTTCTAAATTAACTTCAATCGATGGAGATATGAAGTTTCATGATTCTGATACCATGGAATTAAATTATATATCTAGTATGTTATCAAATCAAATATACATGAATGTGATGATTTGTACAACCATAAAATCAATGCATGATTTTTTGACTTATAAATAAGATGGTGGCTATATGGATAAGGAGGTAAATATTAAAATTTACAAAACAGGTTTGATGATATAATGATGTACTGCAATTAAAATATTTATATATTATACAAATAAAATATTGTGGTCGTTGGTTCCATCTAAGGTCAAGGGGAAGATATTCAACATGTTAATGTTGTAAAGATGATATTGAGGAAATTAATTCCTCTCTATAACCCAAAGGTGGCATCCATTAAAGAGAATAATCTAGTTTATTTATCCCTAGATAACCAACATACTATTTTGGTGTCTTATACAATGTGTGTAAATCCTAAGGAATGATCCAAACAATTCATCAAGGATATGGCATTCAAATCTACAGATAAGATTGACATCAATTAAAATGGTGGTGATGATGTAGTTATAGTTGATGTGTTTCATTCTCTTGTGGAATGAAAATTGAAAAGTGGAAATGTCATTTTTGAATTCAAGAAATGTCTACCATATTTTAGGAATGGAATGGTTATATATTTTTCATGTAGTTGTCCTAAATTATTTAATGATGAAGAACAAGAAATAGAATCTTTGAAAAATTTAAGAATATAGTTTCCCCCTAGAATATACTTTAATAAAGGAATATATTAAATAAATATGTTTTGAAGGATCCTACTTATGACCATGTAAAAACAAGCTATGATGGCCAAATTTGAAACTAGTAAAAATTTAATTAGTGAATAAGAAAGATCCTAAGGAATGTTTAGATTCAAATTTTAGCTAGAGGAGATCATGAACTACTTGACATTCAAAGAATGATGAATAGAAAAATTGGTGTATAAGTAAAATAATCCTTATAGTATTTGGATAATGTGAAAGCTAAAATTTATTAATTATTTGGAGTGTTGGAAGATCAGTAATAATTTCATATATGTGTGGGAGAAATAATTGACTATAAAATTAAATTTTACCACAAATTATTGAAATATATGATATCAATGTTTTTATAATGAAAAATTAAAGAGAACTGAAGCTCAAGAAGAGAATGTGGTTAGATTAAATGGATAGATCCAAATTGGAGTAAAATAAAGTGAATCAATGAAAAAGATACCTTTTATGATGTTCATTGATGCATAATTATTTGAAAAATCCAAATGAGTCCCAGAAGGATTTAGGTTATTTTTTATGAACAAAGACCTAGGTGCATGGGAAAGAGTGGTATTGGTTATGAGGAAAAGAAAGTAATGGTCATTATATAACATGTATCATGAAATTGGGTGAAAAAATTATAGGACAATAATATATCATCAAAATATAATCATTTGTCATATAAATAAACTATATAAGGATACATGTGGATGAGTGGATGTTGAAAAATATTACTACTTATGAAATTCTAGTTTAAAGGATTTCATGGCCAAATAATGACATATTTCTCTGAGGATAAAACCTTGTTAAGTAGATAAGATGTATGTATCAAGAAAATGATAGTGGCTCTATATCGTTTAACCAAATGAATAACCTCCTTTTATGAATATGGTTTTAACTACTCTAATTTTTTTCATAAGGCCATAAATTGATATAAATTAAGAGATATAATTATCTATAATGGAAATAAATTGTAAATTAATTATTGAAAATATACATCTATTTCCACAAAAAAAAAATCTCATCATAGGCTGAAGAATTTGTATGTGAAAATACTACCTAAGATGGAGGGAAAAATGGTACACCCTATAATACCAATCAGATCTGCACTATCTTTTGAAGAAATATTGAAAATTGAGAACAATAATCTAGGGGAAGATGCTCTCAATATATAGGAAAGATTTGATGGTACTATATGATTTTACAATAATTGGGATTTAATATAATTAGGTGTAAAAAGTGGATATCAACAGAACAACTCAATATCATAAAATTTCATGTTAATGAATTGTGACAAAACCACATGAAATTGAGATAACAATGTGGTTGCTCGCCCGAGGATACATTTAATTGAAAATAATGGTTGGTAAAAAATAAAATTGGAATGTTTGTTATGAATAGATGTATAAAGAATAAAAATTTATCTTGGTTAGCATAAAATATATCATTTGTTTTATTACCATGAAAAAAGAAAATACTACATGACATCAATGCTTTTTACAATATCACAAAAACATAAGAGAGAATATATCCAAGAATTAGGATGAAATGGATATGTCAAATCTAAAGTGAAATAGAGGGAAAACATGTGATGCATGCATGCGTCAAAATATGGATTGAAAAAATAAAAAATAAATTAAGAACAGAGTATCCAACTTTCTTGAACTAGTCTACACAATCATATATGGTCTAATGAATATATCTGGAACACAATGGTAAATAAATTTTATTAAATTCATAATTAGTTATATTATCATGGTTTGTGTAATATTAATGAAATGAAAGATATAGGTGATAGGTTGTATTATGAGATATAGTATTAGAGATAATAAATAAATTTACTATACTATAAGAATTATTTGATCTTATAATGAAAATAAATATATGAACATTGAATTTGATAACTATCTTGATAAACATAGTATCCAACAAAAATTATCCATATTCATAACTAAAGGTTCTAGGAATAACAAAATAATGTGATGGGTCATTCCCGACATTTGATTTTGTCATGATCAATGATCAATTTTATATTTACCCATTTATAAACTCTATAATCAATTGAATTAAATCAAATAATATAGACAATGGATAAAATACAGAAATAAGATCACAAGACCATCACATATTATTTATACTAAATTTATGCCATAAAAAATTAACATACAAGATTATTTCTTCATGGATAGATTTGAAAATGGATTTATGTCCTACCATAGATTCATTTTAATAATCAAGAGGTGATTCCCTCTAGTGGTGATCCATTCCAATTCCAAAAATCTTTGTAAATTGCCTTAGGAATCTTCAGATGCTAGTACAAAGATCCTAACACATTTATTGTACAACTATTATCACCTTGAGAATCATTTCTGAAGTATTATTCATGATCTTTTTAGAGTCGAGAGTGGATGGTAGTATAAGATCATACTCTTCTATTGTGTGTTTTCATAGAAAAAGTAGCTCTCTTGGGCTTCTTGATGATTCTATGGATTCATTGTGCACAAAAAAAACTAAAGATTTGACTCCCTTGAAAAAATAATATTATTGGGTTTATATACTACTAGGATTATATTTAAATAATTGCACAAGTGACCTTAAATATTAATTTAATCCCTTCATAACCCTGTGTCTATAAAATTATTATTATTATTATTATTTGACATTCTTTAAAATACAAAATTTAATTAAATATTATTTACTTAAATAATATTCAATATATATTATTTCTCATCATACCTATAAACTCGGTCCACCATTCCTCCACAATATTTATCGTCCCTTGAATAATGATTATTTATTTAATAAATAAATATCAAAACATTAATCACCAATAAATACATATATATTATATTCACTAAATAGAAAATAAATAATTATTATATATTCCGCTAACATAATATTCTATCGAATAACTAGTGAAAGAATCAATGTGATCATGAAAACATGGATTATTCTTAAACAACATGTGAGAATAATATTTATTCAACTTATTAAATAAAAAAATAATAACATATTATTTAATTGAGATTTTGGATACACTTAGTCTGTGACCTTCTCTCCTATTTCTCAGTGGAATTAGGAGAAGTATCCCAAATATCAAGTTTATCATCTTGAAACATTCCATGGAATCCATATAGAAATAATTTAATCCCAAAATTTCATAATAACTCATAATTATTTTTACTAACTAATATAATTAATTTATCATGACATCTCTAATCAAGAAGGTTGTTTGTTGGCGCCTTCAATTTATGTGTTTGTTATCTCTTTCTTTGAATTTAAAAAAATCGAACATGCCTATAAAACACCACATACATGTATTTATTTATCATATATCATTTCCATCAAAAGGCTCAAGATATGAAAAATTATTAAATAATATAATGGATAATCCTTTCTCACATTCTTCATTAATGCAATATTACTCGTGACACGCTCAATGTATCTTACCACCCCATGAAAAAATGTCATCGTAGTTTTAATTAATAAATAAATGTACCCAACCTATGTTACTAATTAATAAAAATCTTAATTTTTAAGGATGGATACAAATATTTTCAGAAAGGATCATCCAATGACACATATAAATTTGGATTTTCAATTGGCAGGTCCCATTTTCGAAATATCCTTCCCTGGATATTATCAAGGGAATAAACCATGAGAAGGTTCTTAAAAGTCTTATAAGACTCCACCACTGATATCCTAATTCAGTTGTGTCCTTAAAATGATTTAATATATCGATAAAACATGTTTTTTAAAATACATTCAGGGATCTTTGGGGTTTTCATCATAGCGAGGAACTACTATGACCTTTCAGTGAAACAATTACTCTTAGTCCATTATCACGTACTAAGTTACATAGAATAACAATAATGATGTGATAAAGAGTTTATTGATACTAAAAAATATTAATAGGAGTTATTGTAAAGTACATAAAAATTTATTCTAGGGTAACAAATCCAATAGATTCCAACTTTAACTAGATCAAATGATAACAACCTTATGTCCACCAGCTCACACACAATACTCGTGATTATATAGATATAGACCTTTAGTGAAGGGTTAAACCATGTTTTATCCTATAGAAGATATTATTATTTCAAATTAACCCCTTTGATAAAAATCTATGGAGATGTTATATTTCTAGATTATATTTTCTATCTGTTGGTGTGAACTTAGTTATTTTACAAGAGCTTCCCCTACAGTATTATCACAGTGCAATGTCATAGGATATTTACTGCTAAGTACCACATTATTCTCCTATAATAAAGTTTTATTAAAAAATATATTCCTTAGATACATCAAAATATAATATATACTTGGACTCTAATATAAAATCCTTCAAAATTGGTCTCTTTGACTTCTTCCAGTTCATAGCTCCTCCCTTAAGACAAAAAAATCATAAATGAAACTTTAGATCATTATATTTTTTTAAAAACTAGCATCAGTATAAAATCTGATGACTAGCTCCTTATATCTTCCATACACTAGGAACATATCATTATTAATTCATAGATAATTGATTATAGCCTTAACATCGAACTAATAATATTCTCATTGATATTATTGATGTCTTCCTAATATTATCAATGTAGGGGAAACATCAAATCAAGTACATAACATGGAATAGATGATTGATCATATTGTTGAATAATATAGGATATTACACATTCTTTCATTCTCATATTGTGTCTAAGGACACATTTCATATAATTACATATACCCTGTGATGGTGGAACCAATCCCCTCTTGGATTGTTTCATACTAAATATCTTTTGTATCCGGTCAATGTATTTACATTGAATTATTCCAAGTAGCCTCTTGGATAAATCACAAATGATCTTGATCCCTATAATATAGGTTGATTACCCTAATTCATTCATGTAGAAACAATTGTTTAACTAGCCCATGACAAACTATAATATTGATAAGTTATTTCCAAAAAGTGTTATGTTATCAGCATATACTACTATGATAACAATAAAATTATCCCTGAACATCTAAATACTAAAAAACGGCATATTTACACTTTTCAAAAATGAGTCAATAAGCCCAAAAAATTCGTCAGTATCCTAATTTCATGGTTTTGAAAACCACGAAAATAATCCTAAAAAAAGGCCACTATGGTGGTTGGCTTAGAGACATGGTTTAAACCATGGCTATAGGAATATATTTAAATCATTAAAACCATGGATATAGGAATATATTTCCTCTTTAGAAACTATGGCTATAGCCTCAGTAAACCATGGTAATAGCCTAAATAAAAAATTTCACAAGTGAGTTTCAATTCATGTACCTCCCCTTTATGAACAATTGTACTCACCACTACACCGCATGAAAATTCAGGTATATATATATATATTATGATATATATTAATATAAATCATGGGAATATCCTCAAAACCATGGAGGTAGGTCTTCCAACAAAATTCTTTGGTGGGAATTTGTTCCCTGCAGAAGTATATGAACCCTATTGCCACGGTTTTGAAAAACCGTGGATATAAACCAAAAAACCATGGCCATAGCCACATATATACATTGTTTTAATACTGTGTATATAGCCACATATAGACATGGTTTTAAAATTGAGGCTATAGTTCTATGGTAGTAGCCTCATTTTCTATTAGTTTCTTATAAACACATGGGTCACATTTTTTCTTAATGAAAAAAAAAATCTTACATAAATTCATTGAATTGAATGTTCCATGACATAGATGCTTTCATAAATACATAAATGTATAGATTTAAATATAAAATATTTTTTTAATCACTTAGAGTCACTAACACTTATGGCCATGTCCTAGAGACATGTTCTAGAAGGTTCACAGTTGGTAAATATGTTTTGATGTCCATCTTCCAAATTTCATAGTCATAGAAATCAATTATAGAAAGTAGAATATTGATGGATTAATTCTTGGAATCTATTGAAATTTTTTCATCATATTAAATTCATGGATTATGTTTAAACCATTTTTACACTAGCCTTGTATTATTGGTATTTACATTACCTTACATGTCCATTTTTTCTTGTATACCCATTTTCAGCTGATGGGTTTCACATCAACTGGTGCATCGACCAAAACCCAGACATGGATTTGGTACATGGAATACATTTTATAATTGATGGATTCTTTCCATATTGTAGATTATTACCTCACTACGAACTCTTTTTAAGAGATTGGTTCACCATTTTAAACAAAAAATGTGACACCATCATTGGTGACTTGAAAAATATATCATTCTGGTTCCCGTACCTCTCTAGTGATCCTACACAGTACTTCTATTTCGGGAACAACTTCTTCCATGGGGACCTATGTAATCTATTACTCTACCAAGACTTGTGTATCATGAGGATCTACTTCATCAAAGTCTGTTTTTATCCCACTATCATTTTTGAGGATGTGCTCCCTCCCAAGAAATATGTCTTTCCTAGCGACAATCACTTTCTTGTATGAGTGGTTTTATCGGTAGTATCCCTTTGTTTCATTAGGATACCCAAAAAATATACAATTTTTTCTTAGGTTTCTATTTATTTCATAAAAGTTCTTAACAAAAACCTCAAAACCCCATACAGGTTTGTGGGAAAAAATAGGTTTATTTTGACTTCATAACATAAAGGTAATTATGTATTCTACATTACTTGGTACTCAGTTTGGTTTATATACTATAGTATTAAATTTAGATCTACAAAATGATAATGGAAGATCTTCACAACTCATCATCAAACATACAATGTGTAAAGATTTATGGTTCCTCTTTTCACTAACAACTTTTCACTATGGTGTGTGAGGTGATGTTAGTTTATATATAATCCCAAATTCCCATAAATTGTTGATAAACTCTTTTAACAGATATTCACCAACTCACTATGATTAGAGATTATTTGTATTATTTCCTAGTTTATTCCCTATTTCATTCTTGAATTCTTTGAATTTATCAAAGGACTCAGACTTATAATTAATCATGAAGGCATATCCTTATCTTCAAAAGTCATCAGTAATAGTTATGAAGTAAGAATACCCACCTCTACCTTTAACTAGAAATGGTCCACACACACAGTGTGTACCAATCATAAAAGCTATGTGGACATTTCACACTATCCACCGAATGGAAGTTTGTTCATTTTTCCTTATAATAAATCATGATATCTTTAAAATGGTTTTATCTCAGAGGATTCTAAATAACCATCTTGATATATCTTTCTCAAACTCTTCTTATTTGCATGAATAATATGGTGATTCCAAAGTCAGGTGTTATATGTGTTTTTTGAACTTGATTCGTTGTCACGACCCGTCCTCGGGGCCCGTGCCGTGACTACCCCAAGCCCGCCTTCCATAGGCTAGGGGTTGGCGACTAGCACCAAAGGCGTAAAATCCCGATAACTGGGAAGGCATTGCCTTTATAAAGAAAACAAGCACCACAGAGTACAAGCGGAAGTAAAACACTATGTACAAAAAGAAGAGCTGAAAAGTAAAAGGGGACGGAAATACAAGCCCAACTGTAAAGTACAACTCGAAAAGGAAAACAGCGACTGAAAAGTAAAGCTGCTACGCTGAGATGTCCACTGGAATTCCCACCTGAAGGGTGGGTACAGATAGCTCCTCTGCTCCACGGGTCCCGCCATCCGCTCCGAGTATGTCCCGCCAGTGGTCCACCTCCGGGTACCGCCTCGTCGTATAGTCCACCTCAAGGTACCGTCCAGACCTTGAACCTTCGGCTTCTGTCAGCACTGTCCGTCGTCTGCAACCAACACAACGAGGTGTGGGCATAGCCCGTGCAGGGGTGAGTATGACGATACTCAGTAGGGACCCCGAGACCCTCATGGTCTCACTATAACCAACAAGGATAAAACACAAGAAGATCTCAACAGATAAACCCTACTTAGGTATATGCCCATACATATACCTAAGTTATCAAGTAACCCATCTCAATCATGAGGAAACACAAGGATTGTGAAAACGACAGATAACCACTACACGGGTATATGCCCATACATATACCAAAGTTAGCAAGTGACCCATCTCAATCATGAAGTAAACACAAGGTCAAAAGTCTCAGCTCAAACCAGGATTTTCATTATCGAAACCGTAACTGCTGAAGAGCTCCGTCTCTAGAGTGTACAGTGGTCCTATCACGACTCCGAGGTACTGCTCACTAACCTAAGACTGCTGAAGTACTCCTCCTGTCGAGTACTGCGGGCCAGCCACCCAAACACAGTAGTGCTTCCCGCCGAGGTATGTCACCCAAACTCCGTAGTGCACACCCCCTAGTAGCCTGCTGAGGTACTCTCCGGACGAGCACCGCGGGTCTGCACTGTCACACAGGTAGTGCTCCGTCCGCCATGGGTCTGCACCTCAGAAAGTAGTGCTCCGTCCACTGGGCTAGTCGACTCACTCCAAGTCGAGTCGGTCAAGCAGTCGTCAGGTCTCAACCAGCTACACGGTCTCCATACTTCGCACGCTCGTCACTGGGAGGATCCGCTCCACGAGCTACAGGTCGATACTCCAAGTATCTCAAAGTTCCACGAAGAAGTGTCTCAAAGGTCCGTCTCGTCACAGAGGTCTCAACGCAACAGACGGCGCGTCGATCGGACGCCCGGTCTGTGAGTTATTAGCCTATTCGTCCCAGGGGCCCGGTTGGTTTCGTGAGCGAAACCAATCCCGGCCGTATCTCAACTGTACCCCGAACTCCCATAGGGTATACTCAAAGGGACCGTTACTCAACGTAACCACCAACGCCACTGACGGCTCGTCAAGCGGACGTCCTGTCTGAAAGATATCAGCTTTTCCGTTCCAGGGGCCCGGTTGGATTTCGGGTACAATCCAACCCGGCCATACTCCGACTGTATCCAAAACTCGGGCGGAGTATGTCAAAAGTTCCGTCTCATCAAGAGGAAGTCAACGAAACAGACGGCGCGTCAATCGGACGCCCGGTCTGTGAGTTATTGGCATTTTCGTCTCCGGGGCCCGGTTGGTTTTTAAAGCAAAACCAACCCGACCGTACTCCACATGCGTCCAAACCTCGGGCGGAGTATTCCAAAACATTCGTCTCATTAAGAGGAACGCAACGCGACTGACGGCGCGTCAATCGGACGTTCGTGGCTCAAGATATGAGCGTTTCCACTCCGAAGGCCCGG
Organism: Viscum album; assembly: GCA_963277665.1. Lineage (NCBI taxonomy): Eukaryota > Viridiplantae > Streptophyta > Magnoliopsida > Santalales > Viscaceae > Viscum > Viscum album. The sequence goes on from OY728151.1 coordinate 1,534,195,992, forward strand.
TTGGTTTCGTGAACGAACCAACCCGGCCAAACTCAAAGTTAACCGAAACCTTGAGTGCGATATATCGAAACGACCGTCTCGATCCAAGGATCGCGTTGCCGCAGACGGTTCGTCATTCGGAGGTCCGAGGCTCATGTTATGAGCCAAAAACCATTTCTGGTTCGAAATGGGGGGGTCCGGGTCCGGGCCGACCCGGCCCGACCCCCCCCCCCCCCCCCCCCCCCCGGGGGCGGCGCGGCGGCGGCGGCGCGGCGGCGGCGGCGCGGCGGGCCGCGGTGGCGGACTGCGGCGGCGCGCGGCGGCGGGCCGCGCTGGCGGCGGCGGCGGCGGCGGGCCGCGCTGGCGGCGGCGGCGGGCCGCGCTGGCGGCGGGGAGGCCGCACGTGGGTGGCTGGCGGGGGGGCTTGATTGCCCCCGCGGTTTCCTCTGGCGGCGCGGCTATGCCGCGCCGTTTTAAAAAAAAACTCCCCCCCCCCCCCCGCTCGAGGGGGGGCTTGCTGGAACGAACCGGGGGGGTTTTGCCCCCCCCCCCTCCTTTAATTGAACCGCCCCCCTCATTAAGTGGGGGGGTTTGAAGAACCGACAGGGGGTTTAATCCCCCGGTTTTAAGACATCCGGCCGGCCCGCTGGCCGGCCGGTTTTTACCAACGGGACCGGAAATTCCGGTCCCGCCCTCGACTTCCGACGCCGGCGGCCCGGCCGCCGGTCTTTCCTTCCGCCGCGGCCCGGAACCGGCCGCGGTCTCCTCGTCCCGCCGCGGCCTGGAACCGGCCGCGGTCTTCTCGTCCCGCCGCGGCCCGGAACCGGCCGCGGCGTTCGTCATCTGGCGCGGTGCGTCGGCACCGCGCCCCTTCGCCGTGCTTCGATTCTTTTCAACGCGGCGCGACGGCGTCGCGTTCTTGAAGATTCTCCTCGGCGTAGCGCGACGGCGTTGCGTAAATTAAACGCACGGTAAACCGCGTGGTGCGACGGCACCACGCCACTTTGCTTCCATCGCAAGAATTAAACAAGAACGTTGGAGGGGGGTTCGGCCGTGTTCGTGCGGTCCGGCCCCCCTCGCGTTAATAATAATAACGCAACTTAAAGAAAAATCATGTCACACGTTAATCTTGCTAAAAGCACGATCAAGAATAAAATGAGGAATCCAAAAGAAATTCGACAACCCCTACCTCGGTTTTAAGATTCGAAGAATCGTCTACGATCCGCGGAAGACGGCGTCGCGGAAATCGGGCGTCGCGGTCGTCGTTCGTCAAATCCGTTGACGAAGAGACGTGTCCGAAGAGGCACGTCGTTGGCGAATCCTTGTACGCCGACGAAGGTTGTCCGAGGAAGGTGCGGTGTTCTCTCTCGTTGACACCGAAGACGAAGACGAGCGGAGCAGCGTTCTTCGTCGGAAAAAGAGCGTTCCTCGTCAAGTCTTGAGGAAAGTCAAAATATAAAGAAAGCAACGAACTCAAGAACCCTTACCTCGATAGTCGCACGTTGACGGAGTCGTGGAAAATCGGTGTCGATTCCTTTGACGTCGGAGGAAGAGTCGTTGTCGAAGGCGTTCGTCGCGGAAAACCGTCGCGGAAGGGATGACGCGGAAGAAGTACGTCGCGTCGCGGATACGGCGTCGCGGATGGATCGTGTTCTTCGGCGGAGAAGTTCTTCGTTGAAGAATGTCGTTCTTCGCGTTCTTCGTTGAGTTGAAGAAGAAGAAGAAGAAAAGCTTCCAAAGCTCTCAAGAAATCCTCCCAAGGGTAAAAGAAACTCAAAGAATAATATAAGCTTTAACTTATATTATTTCATAACTTAACCACAAGAATTTCAAAGGTTTGAAATTCAAAATGGATAACTCCAAAATTAACTCACTTATTTAATATACATGAATTGTATAATTAAATATAAGTTAACTTGTCAAGCCATTAAGAGGGAGAGTGGGGAGTTGAAAAGGTGGGGGGTTCGTGTGGGCCCCACCACTCTTAATCCTCCCAAGGGAGGTTAAGTGGGTGTGGGTCCCACTTCCAACCTCTTTTGAGAGGTTTCAAGAAGTTATAATAAAATTTGTTCTACACAAATTTTATTTAACTCAACTAAAACCCTCAAAAATTAACTTTCAACCCGCAACAAACGCAACTCCCGAAAAGGTCTCATTAAGCGAAAATCGGCGCTGCGAGTTCATTGGTGCCCTCGGATTTCAATTCCGAGCACCGGATCAAAAGTTAGGAATTCCCGCTCGTTCGTTCACTGAACGTACCCGAGCCAAACTTCGGAAATTAATTCCGGGCACTCTGGGCCTCGGAATCAGATGCCGTCTGAAACCGCGCTCTTGTAAAATTCTAAAGAAAATTAAGAAAAAAATTTCCTTGAATTTTACGGGTCTTTACATTACTCCCACCTCAGGGCTTTACGTCCCCGTAAAGCTACATCAAAAACTAGGGAAACAAAAGAGAGTACTGAGCACGCATCTGAGCCTCCCGCTCCCATGTGCTCTCCTGGAGATTCCCGTGCCGCCATCTGTTGCGCACAAGAGGAATCGATCGCCCATGTAGGACCCGCTCCTGGATGACATGGACCTCCTCTGACGTGGCCCGGACCATCTCTGGTCCCACAAGAGCTGCGAGATTTCTTCTTTGCCGAAAAGAGAAACCTGGTCTCATCCCCTGGATGAACCACATTCTTTGCCTAAAACAGTCAATCCTAACATGGATGATATTAATCCATACCAAGGATGACGTCGTAAGGCCTCGACGCTACTACTAAGAGATCCAACCGTTACTCTCGCCTCCAAGGGTTGAGTCACACTGTCGGCATCAGTGTGTGGTAACTGGTCTCCTCCAGTAGATGTCTCACAAGTGAGGGTCAAGTCAACAGTCAACTGGAACCTCTTAGTAACATCACTAAAGAGGACAGGAATGAAAACATCACAAAGGATGCGTCTTTTATTATTGCAGCTCATATTACAAGACGCTACACAAAAGCAGCAAGGAACCAGAAGTACAAGGATGTATCCACTAGTTCTGCTCCTGTCCATCGGCTCCCAGAGCTCCATGTTCGTAAGCTTCAACTGCCTGAAGCTGTGCTCTCGCATGTTCACCTACTCCCTGTGGTCGGGGTGGACCTCCTGGTGGTGGTGGTGGCAGAGCCTCAAAGCGTCGTCCACCACCTGCTGCTCGGCCAGCTCCTCTGCCTCGTCCGCCTCCTCCCTTCGGACCGCCACGGTCGAACCTCTACCTCTGCCTAGGTGGTTCCTCAACCGTCTGCTGCTCCTCCGCATGGCGGGTCGGGCAGTCACGAGCCATGTGGCCTTGCCCGCCGCATGCAAAGCACTGTCTTCCACTCAAAAGACTGACTCCAAGCTGTGTGCCCTGCACTGCTGAGCCAGTGCCCTGAGATCGTCTGCCTGAAGGTCTGGTCTGTCTGGACCCCTGAGTCATCTGTCGGCTACCTGCTACCGAAGACTCCGCTACGTGCCGCCCTGCGGTGGGTCGCTGCGCTGGTGAAGACTCAGCAAGAAAGCTCTCGATCAGAAGGGCCCTCTCCAGTACTCCTGTCTGAGTCGGTAAGCTGAGGGAGATCAGCGATGCCCTGATCTCGTGTCTCAAACCCTGATCGAAGGTCCGGGCCCGGAAGAATGGGTCCCGTACCATGTCGGTCGAGTAGCGCGAGAGATCGGTAAATCTCGCCGAGTACTGAGCGACCGTCATGCTGCCCTGCCGCAGCTGTAGAAGCTCCTGGATATGCACCGCACGAAGGGTGGCTGGGACGAACTCCGAGCGGAAGAGGCTCTCAAAGTCCGTCCAAAGTAGAGATGCCTCATCGTGCACCTGGAGCATCAAGCTCCACCATCGTCCTGCTGCTGCGTGTAGTAGACTCGCAGCGAGGATCACCATGAGGTCTGCTGGTATCCTCACTAGCCTAAACACTCGTACCACTGCCTCCAGCCAGTCCTCTGCAGCCTGGGGATCCGTCTCCCCGCGAAACCTGGGCGGTCGCTGACGCTGAAACTCATGCAGTGCGCTGAGGCGACGTGCATCGTCAGCAGCTGCTGCTGGAAGCATCGGGGGCTCGGCGGGTAGAGCTACCGCCGGTGCCACTGCTGACAAAGGGCCCTGCACCGAGGCCTCGTCGCTCGGTGGGCTGTCGTCACGTTCGATTCTCGGAACCCTAACTGGCTGCCGTCGTGGGGCCATCCTGAAAGAAACAACGTAACACGATCAAACGATTATACCTGGTGAGCTGACCTGGTTTGAGCTGTTTTAAGGGGAAAAACCTTTGAAAACACACACGCAATCAGTGTTTTCGTGCACAAAGTCGGAAATCAGTTGTCAGGGTCCTGGTGTATGGATACGTCAGCCGCCCGCACCAACACTGGACTCCCTGGACTGAAAACCACACTCGGTACCCTTAACACTATTGCTTCACAGAAAGAAAGATCAGAGTTATAAGTTCTGCGGTAGAACCGAACCCCTCTGATACCAATTTGTCACGACCCGTCCTCGGGGCCCGTGCCGTGACTACCCCAAGCCCGCCTTCCATAGGCTAGGGGTTGGCGACTAGCACCAAAGGCGTAAAATCCCGATAACTGGGAAGGCATTGCCTTTATAAAGAAAACAAGCACCACAGAGTACAAGCGGAAGTAAAACACTAAGTACAAAAAGAAGAGCTGAAAAGTAAAAGGGGCCGGAAATACAAGCCCAACTGTAAAGTACAACTCGAAAAGGAAAACAGCGACTGAAAAGTAAAGCTGCTACGCTGAGATGTCCACTGGAATTCCCACCTGAAGGGTGGGTACAGATAACTCCTCTGCTCCACGGGTCCCGCCATCCGCTCCGAGTATGTCCCGCCAGTGGTCCACCTCCGGGTACCGCCTCGTCGTATAGTCCACCTCAAGGTACCGTCCAGACCTTGAACCTTCGGCTTCTGTCAGCACTGTCCGTCGTCTGCAACCAACACAACGAGGTGCGGGCATAGCCCGTGCAGGGGTGAGTATGACGATACTCAGTAGGGACCCCGAGACCCTCATGGTCTCACTATAACCAACAAGGATAAAACACAAGAAGATCTCAACAGATAAACCCTACTTAGGTATATGCCCATACATATACCTAAGTTATCAAGTAACCCATCTCAATCATGAGGAAACACAAGGATTGTGAAAACGACGGATAACCACTACCCGGGTATATGCCCATACATATACCAAAGTTAGCAAGTGACCCATCTCAATCATGAAGTAAACACAAGGTCAAAAGTCTCAGCTCAAACCAGGATTTTCATTATCGAAACCGTAACTGCTGAAGAGCTCCGTCTCTAGAGTGTACAGTGGTCCTGTCACGACTCCGAGGTACTGCTCACTAACCTAAGACTGCTGAAGTACTCCTCCTGTCGAGTACTGCGGGCCAGCCACCCAAACACAGTAGTGCTTCCCGCCGAGGTATGTCACCCAAACTCCGTAGTGCACACCCCCTAGTAGCCTGCTGAGGTACTCTCCGGACGAGCACCGCGGGTCTGCACTGTCACACAGGTAGTGCTCCGTCCGCCATGGGTCTGCACCTCAGAAAGTAGTGCTCCGTCCACTGGGCTAGTCGACTCACTCCAAGTCGAGTCGGTCAAGCAGTCGTCAGGTCTCAGCCAGCTACACGGTCTCCGTACTTCGCACGCTCGTCACTGGGAGGATCCGCTCCACGAGCTACAGGTCGATACTCCAAGTATCTCAAAGTTCCACGAAGAAGTGTCTCAAAGGTCCGTCTCGTCACAGGGGTCTCAACGCAACAGACGGCGCGTCGATCGGACGCCCGGTCTGTGAGTTATTAGCCTATTCGTCCCAGGGGCCCGGTTGGTTTCGTGAGCGAAACCAATCCCGGCCGTATCTCAACTGTACCCCGAACTCCCATAGGGTATACTCAAAGGGACCGTTACTCAACGTAACCACCAACGCCGCTGACGGCTCGTCAAGCGGACGTCCTGTCTGAAAGATATCAGCTTTTCCGTTCCAGGGGCCCGGTTGGATTTCGGGTACAATCCAACCCGGCCATACTCCGACTGTATCCAAAACTCGGGCGGAGTATGTCAAAAGTTCCGTCTCATCAAGAGGAAGTCAACGAAACAGACGGCGCGTCAATCGGACGCCCGGTCTGTGAGTTATTGGCATTTTCGTCTCCGGGGCCCGGTTGGTTTTTAAAGCAAAACCAACCCGACCGTACTCCACATGTGTCCAAACCTCGGGCGGAGTATGCCAAAACATTCGTCTCATTAAGAGGAACGCAACGCGACTGACGGCGCGTCAATCGGACGTTCGTGGCTCAAGATATGAGCGTTTCCGCTCCGAAGGCCCGGTTGGTTTCGTGAACGAACCAACCCGGACAAACTCAAAGTTAACCGAAACCTTGAGTGCGATATATCGAAACGACCGTCTCGATCCAAGGATCGCGTTGCCGCAGACGGTTCGTCATTCGGAGGTCCGAGGCTCAAGTTATGAGCCAAAAACCATTTCTGGTTCGAAACGGGGGGGTCCGGGTCCGGGCCGACCCGGCCCGACCCCCCCCCCCCCCCCCCCCGGGGGCGGCGCGGCGGGCCGCGGTGGCGGACGGCGGCGGCGCGCGGCGGCGGCGGGCCACGCTGGCGGGGGGGAGGCCGCACGTGGGTGGCTGGCGGGGGGCTTGATTGCCCCCGCGGTTTCCTCTGGCGGCGCGGCTATGCCGCGCCGTTTTAAAAAAAAACTCCCCCCCCGCTCGAGGGGGGGCTTGCTGGAACGAACCGGGGGGGTTTTTCCCCCCCCCTCCTTTAATTGAACCGCCCCCCTCATTAAGAGGGGGGGTTTGAAGAACCGACCGGGGGTTTAATCCCCCGGTTTTAAGACATCCGGCCGGCCCGCTGGCCGGCCGGTTTTTACCAACGGGACCGGAAATTCCGGTCCCGCCCTCGACTTCCGACGCCGGCGGCCCGGCCGCCGGTCTTTCCTTCCGCCGCGGCCCGGAACCGGCCGCGGTCTCCTCGTCCCGCCGCGGCCTGGAACCGGCCGCGGTCTTCTCATCCCGCCGCGGCCCGGAACCGGCCGCGGCGTTCGTCATCTGGCGCGGTGCGTCGGCACCGCGCCCCTTCGCCGTGCTTCGATTCTTTTCAACGCGGCGCGACGGCGTCGCGTTCTTGAAGATTCTCCTCGGCGTAGCGCGACGGCGTTGCGTAAATTAAACGCACGGTAAACCGCGTGGTGCGACGGCACCACGCCACTTTGCTTCCATCGCAAGAATTAAACAAGAACGTTGGAGGGGGGTTCGGCCGTGTTCGTGCGGTCCGGCCCCCCTCGCGTTAATAATAATAACGCAACTTAAAGAAAAATCATGTCACACGTTAATCTTGCTAAAAGCACGATCAAGAATAAAATGAGGAATCCAAAAGAAATTCGACAACCCCTACCTCGGTTTTAAGATTCGAAGAATCGTCTACGATCCGCGGAAGACGGCGTCGCGGAAATCGGGCGTCGCGGTCGTCGTTCGTCAAATCCGTTGACGAAGAGACGCGTCCGAAGAGGCACGTCGTTGGCGAATCCTTGTACGCCGACGAAGGTTGTCCGAGGAAGGTGCGGTGTTCTCTCTCGTTGACACCGAAGACGAAGACGAGCGGAGCGGCGTTCTTCGTCGGAAAAAGAGCGTTCCTCGTCAAGTCTTGAGGAAAGTCAAAATATAAAGAAAGCAACGAACTCAAGAACCCTTACCTCGATAGTCGCACGTTGACGGAGTCGTGGAAAATCGGTGTCGATTCCTTTGACGTCGGAGGAAGAGTCGTTGTCGAAGGCGTTCGTCGCGGAAAACCGTCGCGGAAGGGATGACGCGGAAGAAGTACGTCGCGTCGCGGATACGGCGTCGCGGATGGATCGTGTTCTTCGGCGGAGAAGTTCTTCGTTGAAGAACGTCGTTCTTCGCGTTCTTCGTTGAGTTGAAGAAGAAGAAGAAGAAAAGCTTCCAAAGCTCTCAAGAAATCCTCCCAAGGGTAAAAGAAACTCAAAGAATAATATAAGCTTTAACTTATATTATTTCATAACTTAACCACAAGAATTTCAAAGGTTTGAAATTCAAAATGGATAACTCCAAAATTAACTCACTTATTTAATATACATGAATTGTATAATTAAATATAAGTTAACTTGTCAAGCCATTAAGAGGGAGAGTGGGGAGTTGAAAAGGTGGGGGGTTCGTGTGGGCCCCACCACTCTTAATCCTCCCAAGGGAGGTTAAGTGGGTGTGGGTCCCACTTCCAACCTCTTTTGAGAGGTTTCAAGAAGTTATAATAAAATTTGTTCTACACAAATTTTATTTAACTCAACTAAAACCCTCAAAAATTAACTTTCAACCCGCAACAAACGCAACTCCCGAAAAGGTCTCATTAAGCGAAAATCGGCGCTGCGAGTTCATTGGTGCCCTCGGATTTCAATTCCGAGCACCGGATCAAAAGTTAGGAATTCCCGCTCGTTCGTTCACTGAACGTACCCGAGCCAAACTTCGGAAATTAATTCCGGGCACTCTGGGCCTCGGAATCAGATGCCGTCTGAAACCGCGCTCTTGTAAAATTCTAAAGAAAATTAAGAAAAAAATTTCCTTGAATTTTACGGGTCTTTACATTACTACCACCTCAGGGCTTTACGTCCCCGTAAAGCTACATCAAAAACTAGGGAAACAAAAGAGAGTACTGAGCACGCATCTGAGCCTCCCGCTCCCATGTGCTCTCCTGGAGATTCCCGTGCCGCCATCTGTTGCGCACAAGAGGAATCGATCGCCCATGTAGGACCCGCTCCTGGATGACATGGACCTCCTCTGACGTGGCCCGAACCATCTCTGGTCCCACAAGAGCTGCGAGATTTCTTCTTTGCCGAAAAGAGAAACCTGGTCTCATCCCCTGGATGAACCACATTCTTTGCCTAAAACAGTCAATCCTAACATGGATGATATTAATCCATACCAAGGATGACGTCGTAAGGCCTCGACGCTACTACTAAGAGATCCAACCGTTACTCTCGCCTCCAAGGGTTGAGTCACACTGTCGGCATCAGTGTGTGGTAACTGGTCTCCTCCAGTAGATGTCTCACAAGTGAGGGTCAAGTCAACAGTCAACTGGAACCTCTTAGTAACATCACTAAAGAGGACAGGAATGAAAACATCACAAAGGATGCGTCTTTTATTATTGCAGCTCATATTACAAGACGCTACACAAAAGCAGCAAGGAACCAGAAGTACAAGGATGTATCCACTAGTTCTGCTCCTGTCCATCGGCTCCCAGAGCTCCATGTTCGTAAGCTTCAACTGCCTGAAGCTGTGCTCTCGCATGTTCACCTACTCCCTGTGGTCGGGGTGGACCTCCTGGTGGTGGTGGTGGTAGAGCCTCAAAGCGTCGTCCACCACCTGCTGCTCGGCCAGCTCCTCTGCCTCGTCCGCCTCCTCCCTGCGGACCGCCACGGTCGAACCTCTGCCTCTGCCTAGGTGGTTCCTCAACCGTCTGCTGCTCCTCCGCATGGCGGGTCGGGCAGTCACGAGCCATGTGGCCTTGCCCGCCGCATGCAAAGCACTGTCTTCCACTCAAAAGACTGACTCCAAGCTGTGTGCCCTGCACTGCTGAGCCAGTGCCCTGAGATCGTCTGCCTGAAGGTCTGGTCTGTCTGGACCCCTGAGTCATCTGTCGGCTACCTGCTACCGAAGACTCCGCTACGTGCCGCCCTGCGGTGGGTCGCTGCGCTGGTGAAGACTCAGCAAGAAAGCTCTCGATCAGAAGGGCCCGCTCCAGTACTCCTGTCTGAGTCGGTAAGCTGAGGGAGATCAGCGATGCCCTGATCTCGTGTCTCAAACCCTGCTCGAAGGTCCGGGCCCGGAAGAATGGGTCCCGTACCATGTCGGTCGAGTAGCGCGAGAGATCGGTAAATCTCGTCGAGTACTGAGCGACCGTCATGCTGCCCTGCCGCAGCTGTAGAAGCTCCTGGATATGCACCGCACGAAGGGTGGCTGGGACGAACTCCGAGCGGAAGAGGCTCTCAAAGTCCGTCCAAAGTAGAGATGCCTCATCGTGCACCTGGAGCATCAAGCTCCACCATCGTCCTGCTGTTGCGTGTAGTAGACTCGCATCGAGGATCACCATGAGGTCTGCTGGTGTCCTCACTAGCCTAAACACTCGTACCACTGCCTCCAGCCAGTCCTCTGCAGCCTGGGGATCCGTCTCCCCGCGAAACCTGGGCGGTCGCTGACGCTGAAACTCATGCAGTGCGCTGAGGCGACGTGCATCGTCAGCGGCTGCTGCTGGAAGCATCGGGGGCTCGGCGGGTAGAGCTACCGTCGGTGCCACTGCTGACAAAGGGCCCTGCACCGAGGCCTCGTCGCTCGGTGGGCTGTCGTCACGTTCGATTCTCGGAACCCTAACTGGCTGCCGTCGTGGGGCCATCCTGAAAGAAACAACGTAACACGATCAAACGATTATACCTGGTGAGCTGACCTGGTTTGAGCTGTTTTAAGGGGAAAAACCTTTGAAAACACACACGCAATCAGTGTTTTCGTGCACAAAGTCGGAAATCAGTTGTCAGGGTCCTGGTGTATGGATACGTCAGCCGCCCGCACCAACACTGGACTCCCTGGACTGAAAACCACACTCGGTACCCTTAACACTATTGCTTCACAGAAAGAAAGATCAGAGTTATAAGTTCTGCGGTAGAACCGAACCCCTCTGATACCAATTTGTCACGACCCGTCCTCGGGGCCCGTGCCGTGACTACCCCAAGCCCGCCTTCCATAGGCTAGGGGTTGGCGACTAGCACCAAAGGCGTAAAATCCCGATAACTGGGAAGGCATTGCCTTTATAAAGAAAACAAGCACCACAGAGTACAAGCGGAAGTAAAACACTAAGTACAAAAAGAAGAGCTGAAAAGTAAAAGGGGCCGGAAATACAAGCCCAACTGTAAAGTACAACTCGAAAAGGAAAACAACGACTGAAAAGTAAAGCTGCTACGCTGAGATGTCCACTGGAATTCCCACCTGAAGGGTGGGTACAGATAACTCCTCTGCTCCACGGGTCCCGCCATCCGCTCCGAGTATGTCCCGCCAGTGGTCCACCTCCGGGTACCGCCTCGTCGTATAGTCCACCTCAAGGTACCGTCCAGACCTTGAACCTTCGGCTTCTGTCAGCACTGTCCGTCGTCTGCAACCAACACAACGAGGTGCGGGCATAGCCCGTGCAGGGGTGAGTATGACGATACTCAGTAGGGACCCCGAGACCCTCATGGTCTCACTATAACCAACAAGGATAAAACACAAGAAGATCTCAACAGATAAACCCTACTTAGGTATATGCCCATACATATACCTAAGTTATCAAGTAACCCATCTCAATCATGAGGAAACACAAGGATTGTGAAAACGACGGATAACCACTACCCGGGTATATGCCCATACATATACCAAAGTTAGCAAGTGACCCATCTCAATCATGAAGTAAACACAAGGTCAAAAGTCTCAGCTCAAACCAGGATTTTCATTATCGAAACCGTAACTGCTGAAGAGCTCCGTCTCTAGAGTGTACAGTGGTCCTGTCACGACTCCGAGGTACTGCTCACTAACCTAAGACTGCTGAAGTACTCCTCCTGTCGAGTACTGCGGGCCAGCCACCCAAACACAGTAGTGCTTCCCGCCGAGGTATGTCACCCAAACTCCGTAGTGCACACCCCCTAGTAGCCTGCTGAGGTACTCTCCGGACGAGCACCGCGGGTCTGCACTGTCACACAGGTAGTGCTCCGTCCGCCATGGGTCTACACCTCAGAAAGTAGTGCTCCGTCCACTGGGCTAGTCGACTCACTCCAAGTCGAGTCGGTCAAGCAGTCGTCAGGTCTCAGCCAGCTACACGGTCTCCGTACTTCGCACGCTCGTCACTGGGAGGATCCGCTCCACGAGCTACAGGTCGATACTCCAAGTATCTCAAAGTTCCACGAAGAAGTGTCTCAAAGGTCCGTCTCGTCACAGGGGTCTCAACGCAACAGACGGCGCGTTGATCGGACGCCCGGTCTGTGAGTTATTAGCCTATTCGTCCCAGGGGCCCGGTTGGTTTCGTGAGCGAAACCAATCCCGGCCGTATCTCAACTGTACCCCGAACTCCCATAGGGTATACTCAAAGGGACCGTTACTCAACGTAACCACCAACGCCGCTGACGGCTCGTCAAGCGGACGTCCTGTCTGAAAGATATCAGCTTTTCCGTTCCAGGGGCCCGGTTGGATTTCGGGTACAATCCAACCCGGCCATACTCCGACTGTATCCAAAACTCGGGCGGAGTATGTCAAAAGTTCCGTCTCATCAAGAGGAAGTCAACGAAACAGACGGCGCGTCAATCGGACGCCCGGTCTGTGAGTTATTGGCATTTTCGTCTCCGGGGCCCGGTTGGTTTTTAAAGCAAAACCAACCCGACCGTACTCCACATGTGTCCAAACCTCGGGCGGAGTATGCCAAAACATTCGTCTCATTAAGAGGAACGCAACGCGACTGACGGCGCGTCAATCGGACGTTCGTGGCTCAAGATATGAGCGTTTCCGCTCCGAAGGCCCGGTTGGTTTCGTGAACGAACCAACCCGGCCAAACTCAAAGTTAACCGAAACCTTGAGTGCGATATATCGAAACGACCGTCTCGATCCAAGGATCGCGTTGCCGCAGACGGTTCGTCATTCGGAGGTCCGAGGCTCAGGTTATGAGCCAAAAACCATTTCTGGTTCGAAACGGGGGGGTCCGGGTCCGGGCCGACCCGGCCCGACCCCCCCCCCCCCCCCCCGGGGGCGGCCGGCGGCGGCGGCGGCGCGGCGGGCCGCGGTGGCGGACGGCGGCGGCGGGCCGCCAAGGCGGCGGCGGCGGGCCGCGCTGGCGGCGGGGAGGCCGCACGTGGGTGGCTGGCGGGGGGCTTGATTGCCCCCGCGGTTTCCTCTGGCGGCGCGGCTATGCCGCGCCGTTTTAAAAAAAACTCCCCCCCCCCCCCCCCCCCCCGCTCGAGGGGGGGCTTGCTGGAACGAACCGGGGGGGTTTTGCCCCCCCCCTCCTTTAATTGAACCGCCCCCCTCATTAAGAGGGGGGGTTTGAAGAACCGACCGGGGGTTTAATCCCCCGGTTTTAAGACATCCGGCCGGCCCGCTGACCGGCCGGTTTTTACCAACGGGACCGGAAATTCCGGTCCCGCCCTCGACTTCCGACGCCGGCGGCCCGGCCGCCGGTCTTTCCTTCCGCCGCGGCCCGGAACCGGCCGCGGTCTCCTCGTCCCGCCGCAGCCTGGAACCGGCCGCGGTCTTCTCGTCCCGCCGCGGCCCGGAACCGGCCGCGGCGTTCGTCATCTGGCGCGGTGCGTCGGCACCGCGCCCCTTCGCCGTGCTTCGATTCTTTTCAACGCGGCGCGACGGCGTCGCGTTCTTGAAGATTCTCCTCGGCGTAGCGCGACGGCGTTGCGTAAATTAAACGCACGGTAAACCGCATGGTGCGACGGCACCACGCCACTTTGCTTCCATCGCAAGAATTAAACAAGAACGTTGGAGGGGGGTTCGGCCGTGTTCGTGCGGTCCGGCCCCCCTCGCGTTAATAATAATAACGCAACTTAAAGAAAAATCATGTCACACGTTAATCTTGCTAAAAGCACGATCAAGAATAAAATGAGGAATCCAAATGAAATTCGACAACCCCTACCTCGGTTTTAAGATTCGAAGAATCGTCTACGATCCGCGGAAGACGGCGTCGCGGAAATCGGGCGTCGCGGTCGTCGTTCGTCAAATCCGTTGACGAAGAGTCGCGTCCGAAGAGGCACGTCGTTGGCGAATCCTTGTACGCCGACGAAGGTTGTCCGAGGAAGGTGCGGTGTTCTCTCTCGTTGACACCGAAGACGAAGACGAGCGGAGCGGCGTTCTTCGTCGGAAAAAGAGCGTTCCTCGTCAAGTCTTGAGGAAAGTCAAAATATAAAGAAAGCAACGAACTCAAGAACCCTTACCTCGATAGTCGCACGTTGACGGAGTCGTGGAAAATCGGTGTCGATTCCTTTGACGTCGGAGGAAGAGTCGTTGTCGAAGGCGTTCGTCGCGGAAAACCGTCGCGGAAGGGATGACGCGGAAGAAGTACGTCGCGTCGCGGATACGGCGTCGCGGATGGATCGTGTTCTTCGGCGGAGAAGTTCTTCGTTGAAGAACGTCGTTCTTCGCGTTCTTCGTTGAGTTGAAGAAGAAGAAGAAGAAAAGATTCCAAAGCTCTCAAGAAATCCTCCCAAGGGTAAAAGAAACTCAAAGAATAATATAAGCTTTAACTTATATTATTTCATAACTTAACCACAAGAATTTCAAAGGTTTGAAATTCAAAATGGATAACTCCAAAATTAACTCACTTATTTAATATACATGAATTGTATAATTAAATATAAGTTAACTTGTCAAGCCATTAAGAGGGAGAGTGGGGAGTTGAAAAGGTGGGGGGTTCGTGTGGGCCCCACCACTCTTAATCCTCCCAAGGGAGGTTAAGTGGGTGTGGGTCCCACTTCCAACCTCTTTTGAGAGGTTTCAAGAAGTTATAATAAAATTTGTTCTACACAAATTTTATTTAACTCAACTAAAACCCTCAAAAATTAACTTTCAACCCGCAACAAACGCAACTCCCGAAAAGGTCTCATTAAGCGAAAATCGGCGCTGCGAGTTCATTGGTGCCCTCGGATTTCAATTCCGAGCACCGGATCAAAAGTTAGGAATTCCCGCTCGTTCGTTCACTGAACGTACCCGAGCCAAACTTCGGAAATTAATTCCGGGCACTCTGGGCCTCGGAATCAGATGCCGTCTGAAACCGCGCTCTTGTAAAATTCTAAAAAAAATTAAGAAAAAAATTTCCTTGAATTTTACGGGTCTTTACATTACTCCCACCTCAGGGCTTTACGTCCCCGTAAAGCTACATCAAAAACTAGGGAAACAAAAGAGAGTACTGAGCACGCATCTGAGCCTCCCGCTCCCATGTGCTCTCCTGGAGATTCCCGTGCCGCCATCTGTTGCGCACAAGAGGAATCGATCGCCCATGTAGGACCCGCTCCTGGATGACATGGACCTCCTCTGACGTGGCCCGGACCATCTCTGGTCCCACAAGAGCTGCGAGATTTCTTCTTTGCCGAAAAGAGAAACCTGGTCTCATCCCCTGGATGAACCACATTCTTTGCCTAAAACAGTCAATCCTAACATGGATGATATTAATCCATACCAAGGATGACGTCGTAAGGCCTCGACGCTACTACTAAGAGATCCAACCGTTACTCTCGCCTCCAAGGGTTGAGTCACACTGTCGGCATCAGTGTGTGGTAACTGGTCTCCTCCTGTAGATGTCTCACAAGTGAGGGTCAAGTCAACAGTCAACTGGAACCTCTTAGTAACATCACTAAAGAGGACAGGAATGAAAACATCACAAAGGATGCGTCTTTTATTATTGCAGCTCATATTACAAGACGCTACACAAAAGCAGCAAGGAACCAGAAGTACAAGGATGTATCCACTAGTTCTGCTCCTGTCCATCGGCTCCCAGAGCTCCATGTTCATAAGCTTCAACTGCCTGAAGCTGTGCTCTCGCATGTTCACCTACTCCCTGTGGTCGGGGTGGACCTCCTGGTGGTGGTGGTGGCAGAGCCTCAAAGCGTCGTCCACCACCTGCTGCTCGGCCAGCTCCTCTGCCTCGTCCGCCTCCTCCCTGCGGACCGCCACGGTCGAACCTCTGCCTCTGCCTAGGTGGTTCCTCAACCGTCTGCTGCTCCTCCGCATGGCGGGTCGGGCAGTCACGAGCCATGTGGCCTTGCCCGCCGCATGCAAAGCACTGTCTTCCACTCAAAAGACTGACTCCGCGCTGTGTGCCCTGCACTGCTGAGCCAGTGCCCTGAGATCGTCTGCCTGAAGGCCTGGTCTGTCTGGACCCCTGAGTCATCTGTCGGCTACCTGCTACCGAAGACTCCGCTACGTGCCGCCCTGCGGTGGGTCGCTGCGCTGGTGAAGACTCAGCAAGAAAGCTCTCGATCAGAAGGGCCCGCTCCAGTACTCCTGTCTGAGTCGGTAAGCTGAGGGAGATCAGCGATGCCCTGATCTCGTGTCTCAAACCCTGCTCGAAGGTCTGGGCCCGGAAGAATGGGTCCCGTACCATGTCGGTCGAGTAGCGCGAGAGATCGGTAAATCTCGCCGAGTACTGAGCGACCGTCATGCTGCCCTGCCGCAGCTGTAGAAGCTCCTGGATATGCACCGCACGAAGGGTGGCTGGGACGAACTCCGAGCGGAAGAGGCTCTCAAAGTCCGTCCAAAGTAGAGATGCCTCATCGTGCACCTGGAGCATCAAGCTCCACCATCGTCCTGCTGCTGCGTGTAGTAGACTCGCAGCGAGGATCACCATGAGGTCTGCTGGTGTCCTCACTAGCCTAAACACTCGTACCACTGCCTCCAGCCAGTCCTCTGCAGCCTGGGGATCCGTCTCCCCGCGAAACCTGGGCGGTCGCTGACGCTGAAACTCATGCAGTGCGCTGAGGCGACGTGCATCGTCAGCGGCTGCTGCTGGAAGCATCGGGGGCTCGGCGGGTAGAGCTACCGCCGGTGCCACTGCTGACAAAGGGCCCTGCACCGAGGCCTCGTCGCTCGGTGGGATGTCGTCACGTTCGATTCTCGGAACCCTAACTGGTTGCCGTCGTGGGGCCATCCTGAAAGAAACAACGTAACACGATCAAACGATTATACCTGGTGAGCTGACCTGGTTTGAGCTGTTTTAAGGGGAAAAACCTTTGAAAACACACACGCAATCAGTGTTTTCGTGCACAAAGTCGGAAATCAGTTGTCAGGGTCCTGGTGTATGGATACGTCGGCCGCCCGCACCAACACTGGACTCCCTGGACTGAAAACCACACTCGGTACCCTTAACACTATTGCTTCACAGAAAGAAAGATCAGAGTTATAAGTTCTGCGGTAGAACCGAACCCCTCTGATACCAATTTGTCACGACCCGTCCTCGGGGCCCGTGTCGTGACTACCCCAAGCCCGCCTTCCATAGGCCAGGGGTTGGCGACTAGCACCAAAGGCTTAAAATCCCGATAACTGGGAAGGCATTGCATTTATAAAGAAAACAAGCACCACAGAGTACAAGCGGAAGTAAAACACTAAGTACAAAAAGAAGAGCTGAAAAGTAAAAGGGGCCGGAAATACAAGCCCAACTGTAAAGTACAACTCGAAAAGGAAAACAACGACTGAAAAGTAAAGCTGCTACGCTGAGATGTCCACTGGAATTCCCACCTGAAGGGTGGGTACAGATAACTCATCTGCTCCAGAGGTCCCGCCATCCGCTCCGAGTATGTCCCGCCAGTGGTCCACCTCCGGGTACCGCCTCGTCGTATAGTCCACCTCAAGGTACCGTCCAGACCTTGAACCTTCGGCTTCTGTCAGCACTGTCCGTCGTCTGCAACCAACACAACGAGGTGCGGGCATAGCCCGTGCAGGGGTGAGTATGACGATACTCAGTAGGGACCCCGAGACCCTCATGGTCTCACTATAACCAACAAGGATAAAACACAAGAAGATCTCAACAGATAAACCCTACTTAGGTATATGCCCATACATATACCTAAGTTATCAAGTAACCCATCTCAATCATGAGGAAACACAAGGATTGTGAAAACGACGGATAACCACTACCCGGGTATATGCCCATACATATACCAAAGTTAGCAAGTGACCCATCTCAATCATGAAGTAAACACAAGGTCAAAAGTCTCAGCTCAAACCAGGATTTTCATTATCGAAACCGTAACTGCTGAAGAGCTCCGTCTCTAGAGTGTACAGTGGTCCTGTCACGACTCCGAGGTACTGCTCACTAACCTAAGACTGCTGAAGTACTCCTCCTGTCGAGTACTGCGGGCCAGCCACCCAAACACAGTAGTGCTTCCCGCCGAGGTATGTCACCCAAACTCCGTAGTGCACACCCCCTAGTAGCCTGCTGAGGTACTCTCCGGACGAGCACCGCGGGTCTGCACTGTCACACAGGTAGTGCTCCGTCCGCCATGGGTCTGCACCTCAGAAAGTAGTGCTCCGTCCACTGGGCTGGTCGACTCACTCCAAGTCGAGTCGGTCAAGCAGTCGTCAGGTCTCAGCCAGCTACACGGTCTCCGTACTTCGCACGCTCGTCACTGGGAGGATCCGCTCCACGAGCTACAGGTCGATACTCCAAATATCTCAAAGTTCCACGAAGAAGTGTCTCAAAGGTCCGTCTCGTCACAGGGGTCTCAACGCAACAGACGGCGCGTCGATCGGACGCCCGGTCTGTGAGTTATTAGCCTATTCGTCCCAGGGGCCCGGTTGGTTTCGTGAGCGAAACCAATCCCGGCCATATCTCAACTGTACCCCGAACTCCCATAGGGTATACTCAAAGGGACCGTTACTCAACGTAACCACCAACGCCGCTGACGGCTCGTCAAGCGGACGTCCTGTCTGAAAGATATCAGCTTTTCCGTTCCAGGGGCCCGGTTGGATTTCGGGTACAATCCAACCCGGCCATACTCCGACTGTATCCAAAACTCGGGCGGAGTATGTCAAAAGTTCCGTCTCATCAAGAGGAAGTCAACGAAACAGACGGCGCGTCAATCGGACGCCCGGTCTGTGAGTTATTGGCATTTTCGTCTCCGGGGCCCGGTTGGTTTTTAAAGCAAAACCAACCCGACCGTACTCCACATGCGTCCAAACCTCGGGCGGAGTATGCCAAAACATTCGTCTCATTAAGAGGAACGCAACGCGACTGACGGCGCGTCAATCGGACGTTCGTGGCTCAAGATATGAGCGTTTCCGCTCCGAAGGCCCGGTTGGTTTCGTGAACGAACCAACCCGGCCAAACTCAAAGTTAACCGAAACCTTGAGTGCGATATATCGAAACGACCGTCTCGATCCAAGGATCGCGTTGCCGCAGACGGTTCGTCATTCGGAGGTCCGAGGCTCAAGTTATGAGCCAAAAACCATTTCTGGTTCGAAACGGGGGGGTCCGGGTCCGGGCCGACCCGGCCCGACCCCCCCCCCCCCCCCCCCCCCCCCCGGGGGCGGCGCGGCGGGCCGCGGGGGCGGACGGCGGCGTCGCGCGGCGGCGGGCCGCGGTGGCGGCGGCGGCGGCGGCGGGCCGCGCTGGCGGCGGCGGCGGGCCGCGCCGGCGGCGGGGAGGCCGCACGTGGGTGGCTGGCGGGGGGCTTGATTGCCCCCGCGGTTTCCTCTGGCGGCGCGGCTATGCCGCGCCGTTTTAAAAAAAAACTCCCCCCCCCCCCCCCCCGCTCGAGGGGGGGCTTGCTGGAACGAACCGGGGGGGGTTTTGCCCCCCCCCCCTCCTTTAATTGAACCGCCCCCCTCATTAAGAGGGGGGGTTTGAAGAACCGACCGGGGGTTTAATCCCCCGGTTTTAAGACATCCGGTCGGCCCGCTGGCCGGCCGGTTTTTACCAACGGGACCGGAAATTCCGGTCCCGCCCTCGACTTCCGACGCCGGCGGCCCGACCGCCGGTCTTTCCTTCCGCCGCGGCCCGGAACCGGCCGCGGTCTCCTCGTCCCGCCGCGGCCTGGAACCGGCCGCGGTCTTCTCGTCCCGCCGCGGCCCGGAACCGGCCGCGGCGTTCGTCATCTGGCGTGGTGCGTCGGCACCGCGCCCCTTCGCCGTGCTTCGATTCTTTTCAACGCGGCGCGACGGCGTCGCGTTCTTGAAGATTCTCCTCGGCGTAGCGCGACGGCGTTGCGTAAATTAAACGCACGGTAAACCGCGTGGTGCGACGGCACCACGCCACTTTGCTTCCATCGCAAGAATTAAACAAGAACGTTGGAGGGGGGTTCGGCCGTGTTCGTGCGGTCCGGCCCCCCTCGCGTTAATAATAATAACACAACTTAAAGAAAAATCATGTCACACGTTAATCTTGCTAAAAGCACGATCAAGAATAAAATGAGGAATCCAAAAGAAATTCGACAACCCCTACCTCGGTTTTAAGATTCGAAGAATCGTCTACGATCCGCGGAAGACGGCGTCGCGGAAATCGGGCGTCGCGGTCGTCGTTCGTCAAATCCGTTGACGAAGAGACGCGTCCGAAGAGGCACGTCGTTGGCGAATCCTTGTACGCCGACGAAGGTTGTCCGAGGAAGGTGCGGTGTTCTCTCTCGTTGACACCGAAGACGAAGACGAGCGGAGCGGCGTTCTTCGTCGGAAAAAGAGCGTTCCTCGTCAAGTCTTGAGGAAAGTCAAAATATAAAGAAAGCAACGAACTCAAGAACCCTTACCTCG
This sequence comes from Viscum album, assembly GCA_963277665.1. Taxonomy (NCBI): domain Eukaryota; kingdom Viridiplantae; phylum Streptophyta; class Magnoliopsida; order Santalales; family Viscaceae; genus Viscum; species Viscum album. Next base: position 1,534,216,258 of record OY728151.1, read on the forward strand.
ATAGTCGCACGTTGACGGAGTCGTGGAAAATCGGTGTCGATTCCTTTGACGTCGGAGGAAGAGTCGTTGTCGAAGGCGTTCGTCGCGGAAAACCGTCGCGGAAGGGATGACGCGGAAGAAGTACATCGCGTCGCGGATACGGCGTCGCGGATGGATCGTGTTCTTCGGCGGAGAAGTTCTTCGTTGAAGAACGTCGTTCTTCGCGTTCTTCGTTGAGTTGAAGAAGAAGAAGAAGAAAAGCTTCCAAAGCTCTCAAGAAATCCTCCCAAGGGTAAAAGAAACTCAAAGAATAATATAAGCTTTAACTTATATTATTTCATAACTTAACCACAAGAATTTCAAAGGTTTGAAATTCAAAATGGATAACTCCAAAATTAACTCACTTATTTAATATACATGAATTGTATAATTAAATATAAGTTAACTTGTCAAGCCATTAAGAGGGAGAGTGGGGAGTTGAAAAGGTGGGGGGTTCGTGTGGGCCCCACCACTCTTAATCCTCCCAAGGGAGGTTAAGTGGGTGTGGGTCCCACTTCCAACCTCTTTTGAGAGGTTTCAAGAAGTTATAATAAAATTTGTTCTACACAAATTTTATTTAACTCAACTAAAACCCTCAAAAATTAACTTTCAACCCGCAACAAACGCAACTCCCGAAAAGGTCTCATTAAGCGAAAATCGGCGCTGCGAGTTCATTGGTGCCCTCGGATTTCAATTCCGAGCACCGGATCAAAAGTTAGGAATTCCCGCTCGTTCGATCACTGAACGTACCCGAGCCAAACTTCGGAAATTAATTCCGGGCACTCTGGGCCTCGGAATCAGATGCCGTCTGAAACCGCGCTCTTGTAAAATTCTAAAGAAAATTAAGAAAAAAATTTCCTTGAATTTTACGGGTCTTTACATTCGTTACCAATTTATAATCCCGGATTTTTATAATTTAATATATAATATCCATTATTTAAATTCACCATACCATAACATATATATTCTTCATAAAAAAACATTATTCACAAACATGAATATAAGACCATAAACCTCTAAAATGGTACATTAATTATGTTTTGGAAACAATTAATACAAAAAAATCTATTAAAAAAATATCATTACCATTGGAAATGAAGGTCGTAGTCACCAATGGATAGAGAATCTAACCTCACACCATCAGCATCTCACAAATCCATGTATCCTCTATCAATATTTTAGAATATACATGGTTACAGCATTTGGATGTTGATGTGGGAACCATAAGATATATATAAAAACAATTGTGTAGATATTGAAATATTACACTTGATAACGAATGAACCTTGAACATACCATTTCTTATAGGGGAAATTCATCTTCATGTGGCCTTTCATGAAACAAGAAAAACATAACTTCTCATTTTTCATAACCTACCTTTGGATCTTCCACTTCTTCAAAGTACAATGTTTAGTAGATTTAGATTAGTAATGAGTCTTGGGCCCCTTATACTTTCTATTACATTTCTTATTCAGCATAAGGACCATGGTTTTGTCATTACCCATGTCCTTATCCACCTAGAGAAACAATTTAATAAGTTTTCAAGGACTCTTATAATTATTTATCATGGAAAACATAACAATAAAACTAGATATGCTCTTGGGTATGAGGAAAGTATGGTATATCTGTAAAAATCATATAGTAATTTAATCCATAATATGTTTAAGCATTCAATGTAGGGAATAATCTAGACTACATGGGGCCTAGGTAGTGCATTCTCTTTTATAATAGTTTTAAACAATGAATTAGCGGTCTTTTATATCCATTTATACACCCTTTTAAATAACATTCTCAAGGTGGGAAATAATTCTATACACATCCAAGTCCTCATGTTTCTTTAATAGATCATTGGTCCTGGATGATAGCATATAATATTGAACATTTATTTTATCATTCAAAATTTTCTCATAGAGAGACAACTATTCCTCACGGGCATCATTACAGGGTGCATCAGGAATAGGTTCTTATAGTACATATAATTCCCTTTCATGGTGTAGGATGATGTGCTACTACCATTGCCCCTCATGGAAATTTTTTCATTTTAGAAGGTTATCCTTCACATGTATGGATCCTAGTAACATTTTTGAGTTCAATTTTGTTAGTGTTTCTTCAAATTATTTGGGCATTGATTTAGTACATTAACTAATTAAATTTAGAAAAAAAATTAAATATAATATTTATTAATCTCCCAATAGCCTAATATCCCTCCCCATTGGCTTAAGAATATATTGTTTCTTCATCATTACAATTTTAAGGATCCATATTCCCCTTCTCATCACCCAGACATTGGATAGTAATGAAATTTCTTGTTATTTAAGTAGACATTTCAAATTCCAACTACATTAAATCAAAATTCCTTGACCTATTGAATGGACTTTCCAATCCTAATATCCTTAAATTGGATTTCATCTACCCTTGTATCTTTGTTAAACCAAGTACAAAATTTTAATTCCACCTTTGATATAAATTGAGTTCAGTCAACTAAAAACATCATGTTAGAATTCCCTGATAATTGAAAGCACGTGAACAATTGATGGTCTGTAAAAACCTGGAAATTTCAAGGAAATTTTTTTCTTAATTTCTTTGGAATTTTACGAGTCTTTGTCTTAATACAGAAGTTAATTATGGGGCCCGATGTGCCCGGAATCAATTTCCGAAGTTTATCTTAGGTACGTTCAGTGAACGAACGAGCGGGTTTTTCTATATTTTGAACCGGTGCTTGGAATTGAAAACCAAGGGCACCGATTAACTTGTAGCACCGGTAATTTATTAAGGGGACCTTTACCACAGTTTCATTTGAAGCAGGTTGAGAATTATTAATTTATAGTTTAGTTAAGAAGTTAAATAAATTTCGTAAAGCAAATTTATTTCTAAGGAAGTTTAATCCTCCCATGTGTGGATATATGATAGGTAGGGCCCACACGAGCCACATCCTATAATCTTCCCATAACTCCCTCCACCCCCCCCCCACTTAGCACCTCTTCAATTTAATGTGACAACTTCCCTTGTTATGACAACCCTTCACCTCCCTATTTAATTTTCCATCAAGGGTTTTAAAGCTAAAAAATCATGATAGTTTTATATATTGGGGAGCCTTCACTCAATTATGGGTTGGAAAATATTTTGGAGAACCTTGTGGGAAACCTCTGGAGAAATTTAGAAGAGCTCCCTCCTTCCAACGAAGAACGCGAAGTCACCGATGACGTGTCTTCTTTTCTTCATCCTCCACGTCAAGGGAGGAGACACCGCCGTGGGGAATGTCTCCATCGATGATGACACTTACTCCGACGTCAATGGAATCAACACCGATCTTCCACGATGTCCGATCATCGCAACGCTTGCCTCTATCCGAGGCTCGATGATGTGTGACATCTTTGCGAGGTAGGGGTTTATTTCGAGTGGTTTTATCTCCCGAGAATATGCATTTATTTATATGATGTTTGTATAATTTTTTCTTGAATAAATTATACCCTTGTAATTGATGAAATATAGTGTTTGTTGATCGGCACTTTTGATAACGCCTAACGTGGAGGGCGCAGGCCGAACAAAAACGGGCCAACAACCCTCCGCCAATTGTTTGTTGATGTGAGGATTGATGGGAGACGAGGAAACGGGCCACAATGGCGATTTGAAGCCACTGAAGTGAATTTTGGGTTCCATGGTGATAATAGGGGCAGACAGTGGGTGAAACGGACCACCGGTGCACGTTAGGTGGAACGCAGAAAGCGGTGGCGGTGCCGGCGACCGACGGCGGCGGCGTGCCGCCGGAGAAGACCATCGCGGCTGAGCTGCAGTGGCGGGAGATGAACCGGAATGGCTTTTCCATTCCAGATTTGAGAGGCACGGCTTTAATGCCGCGCCGGTTCAATCAACCAGGGGGAACGACGGCCCCCGCTCCGCGGCATCCGCTCGGCCACGCTAGCCGAGCCACAACCGGCCGAGCCACAACCGGCCGAGCCACAACCGGTCGGGCCGGGCTGCCAGTGCCGGGCTGGGCCGCGCGCAATCGGGCTGGACCCAGACCTGGGTTGGGTCGACACAGTTCGGGCCGACCAAGGGGTATTGGGCCGGGTCGGACCGGGCCCAAACCCCCTATTTTCGAGCCTAGTTCATTCAAATGCCATATCATGGGCTACGGATCTCCGATCGAAACACTGTCAGTTTCGTAGGGATCCTTGGATCGAGATGGTTGTTTTGGTATATTACACTCAAACTTTCGGCAAATTTTGGGTATGGCCGGGTTGTTTGGAACACGAAACCAACTGGGCCCTCGGAGCGGAAATGGTTATAACTTGAGCTTCGAACGTCCGATTGACGTGCCGTCAACTTTTTTCATTTCCTTTTAGTGAGACGGATATTTTGGTATAATTTACCTAAGGTTTGGAAATAGTTGGAGTATGGACAGGTTCGATTGTACCCAAAATCCTACAGGGCCCCTAGATCGGAAAAGTCGATAACTTTCAGAACGGACGACCGTTTGACAAACCATCAACGACGTTGGTAATCATGTTGAGAAACAATCACTATGAGTATATATAAGGCCATGGCCTTAAACCTTACTTAATATTGAATTAAATTAAAAATTCACATTGAGGATCTTTTCAGGTTTATAGTTTTAGAGAATTATAACAAAACTATTACATCTCAAAAGATTACAAAGTATACACTTCTACTAAGTTTCCATAGAATAAAAAAACTCTTAAAAAGAAACATGTCTAGTTACATGTTTTATATTGCATGAATTTCCCTTGATCCCATCCTTGACCCTATTCCACATTAAGTCCTGTGAAAAACATTTCAAAAAAACTTGGAATGAGCATAAAAAGCTTAGTAAGGGATACACAAAGAATGAAAACTATTAGTTTATCAAAACAACAAGTAAACAGTGTATACTTTATCAAAGTAATAATTTTCACCTTTATGAAGTAGTAAAAACTCTTCACTGAATAAAAGATCATTACATACCCTTTTGTAACAAAAAGATTACCATAAAACCCATATAAATATCACATAACATATAAAGGTAACTTGGGACATAAACATACTTAAATGGAATAACCATATGGTCGACTTCCACATATATCACTTAATGGAATAGCCATATGGCCGACTTCCATACCCAATGCATTGGAGGTTATAACGTAACCACCCATCCTGATATTCACGGCACCACCCTTCATATGGTTTATCATGTAACCACCCATCAAATGTCCAAGTACCAATATAAAATCATAAAACATAAAACAAATATAATGGAAAGAAAACATTTCCACACTTTGATCACAATATATCACATAAATATATTGACATAACAAATCCATTATAAAAACCATTTTCAATACTAAAATACATAAAAGATTATATGGTATTTATTTCATTTTAAAAACATTATGGCTTGTTGAGGAAGCCAAAGGCCAAATAATACTCTCGGCGGCGGAGAAGTCATTGTCCCCGCATACGTACGACAAAAACATTCCCTTTTTTCGTTTAGTAAAACGCTTCTTATAAAAATATTCCTTTTGAATAAATGTAAAAGTAAAAGGGGTTTATACACTGTATTAAAGAAATTGGTGTATAAAACAAAAATATGCCTCAATGAAAGGAGATTGAGACGAAGTCCATTACCTCGGGTCCGACATGACTCGATCGTTCTTTAACATCCTTAAAATCGGGTAACTCTCTTAGATTTGAGCTCAAAGGTTTCCCTGGGAAGGCTTCTGTCCAAAGTGAGGCTTCTAAGAGTTAGAGAGGGATGTGGAGAGACTAAATGGGCAGGGGTTGGCGGAGCCAAAGGCTTTGGAAGTGTGGGTAAGGTGGTAGAGGTGGGGGCCTTTTATAAGAGGAGAGGAGGGGCACTCTTGGAAACTAAAGAAATGTTACTTTATTTTAAAATGAGTTTCGAATTTAAAAGGTCCCACATTGATATAATTCGAGGATAAGGTGATAAGGGTTATAAATATACCCATCCAATAGGTTTTTGACAAGTGTAGGTCTTAGATTGTACATTATCTTTTCATTTTATTTAAATCATTAAATAATGTGGTAATCACTGCATCATCACGGTGCCATAAATAATTTAATTTATTTAATGTCTAAAAATTATAAAAAAATATCATGATGTAGGAAATCTTGTTAGATTTCTAATGAATGTTTATAGTCAAAAATCTGACTTGTATAACCCCATTTAAAAATTATTTTAGTAAAATAACTCATGTTTGTGACATTTTTACTTTAACATTAAATAAAAAGATATTAATGTTATTTTCCTTCCAAAGTGGCTCCATGGGGTCCCCAAGTTGACCCATGGATTTTCTTGGTCGTCCATGACATATCCAATAAGGTTAGGACATGTGTCTAGGTCATTCCATATTATTAAAACATTATTTTTACCTTAAACTACACTAATTACCTCTAATCGCGATTAAAAACATAAAAGTTACTATTCACCAAAAAATTATTTTAATCCCATTGAACCAAATTTTACATCTTAATGAAATCCATGTATGTCTGATTTTTAAAATTCAAAACACAGAGGTGGTAAAATTTCATTTAAACGAAAAATCAGTTTTTTTTAAGTACCACTTAGTGGTTTCACTATTCATCAAAAATTGAAGTTTTTCAGAACAATACCAAAACTTCACCCTGAGATATATTTGATATTCCGAATTCAAAATTGATTTCAATTTTAAAAAATTCAAAACATATATGTTTCATTAATTAATTTAATAATTAATTCCCATTGTCATATCAAATAGCGTGTTTTTATGAAACAATGAGTATCGAAAGATTGACACTAGTTTAAGTCTGATTTCAAAGTGAATTTAATTCCAACGACCACTATAGGATTTAATGGTAAAAATATATTCTAATTTCACTTTAAAACCAATTCAAAAGATAATCTAATCATATAAATAAATTATATTAAAAAGAGGTGTTGAATTATAATACAACATTTTACACTATTCATTAAAAAAAATGAACTTTATCGGAAAAATACCAAAAATTTACACAAAGTAAATTTTGATGTCCCGATTCTAAAGAAGAGTTTTATTTGGTCCCATAGAATGTATAAGAGTGAAAAAAACTATATTTAATGACGGTTCGCCATCAAAAGGCGATAAGTGAACCTTTAGTGAAAATTAGGGTATATATGCCTAAAATTGAATTTTTTCCGTATTTTAAGCCTTTATCATTTATTAGATAAATTTAAAAAAATTTAAAAAACATATATAATCATATTTTAGTTATTTCTATCCATTCCCGCCAATAAAATGGTTGTGTGTTAACTACCATTTAAAATAATATTATTTTATTACTAGTGTGCAACGTAAGATTTCAATGAAGCTATTTGTTGTGTATCGGGTAAGCTATCGAACATAGCAACCCCTTTAAAGTAAAATTAATATTTAATTCATAAATATTAATAAATATGAACATTTATTATTCTTTATTTACCTAGGATGTTACATCCTTCCCCCCTTTAGGGAATTGCGTCCTCGCAATTTTATTCACTTATCAAAATAAGTGGTGGTATTTATCCCTCATAGCATTTTCATATTCCCACGTTGCCTCTTCAACCATATGGTTTTTCCTCAAAACCTTTACCTAGTGAATTACCATATTTCGCAACACTTACTCTCTTCGGTCAAGAATCTAGACTGGTTGTTCTTCATAAGAGAGATTCTCATCCAACTAAACTACATTTGGGCTCAAAACATGAGATGAATCTGGCATATACTTTCTCAACATCGAAACATGAAAAACGTTGTGTACCTATGATAAACTCGGAGGTAATGCCACTCGGTAAGCAACTGATCCAACTTTCTCCAGAATTTTATATGGTCCAATGAACCTTGGACTCATCTTTCCTTTCTTACCAAATCGCATCACACTTTTCCATGGAGAAACCTTGAGAAAAACATGATCACCTACCTCGAAAGATAGATCCTTCCTCTGGTTATCCGCATAACTTTAGTGTCTGCTCTGAGCTGTTCTCATGTGTTTCTGAATCAACTGAACTTTTTTTACCATCTCTTCTACCAATTCTGGTCCCATCAGCTTCCTTTCACCCAATTCATCCCAAAAAGCTGGAGTTCGACACCGCATCCCATATAATGCCTCAAATGGTTCCATCTGTATACTGGAATGAAAACTGTTATTATAAGATAACTCAACCAAAGAAATATGTTGGTCCCAACTTCCCTGATAATCTATAGAGCAAGCTTGTAGCATATCCTCCAAAGTCTAGATTGTTCGTTCTGATTGCCCATCTGATTGAGGATGAAAAGCTGTACTAAAATTTAATTCAGTACCCAATGACTTATGAATGCTATTCCAAAAGTTAGAAGTGAACCTGGAATCATGATCGGACACAATGGAGAGGAAAAATCCATGTAACCTAACTATCTCTTTAAGATACAATCGAGAAAGTTGATCTAGAGAGAAAGTATCTCGAATAGGAAGGAAATGAGCAGATTTAGTCAAGTGATCAACAATAACCCAGATTGAATTATTACCTAGAGATGTCTTCGGTTATCTCACAAAAATGTCCATGGATATGTTTTCCCATTTCCACTCTGGCACTGTTAAAGGCTAAAGCATCCCTTTCGGTAATTTCTGCTCTTCTTTAACTTGCTGACAAGTCAAACACATCACAGTAAAATCAACAATATCTCTTTTCATTCCATCCCACCAGTAATACTCCCACAGATCCCTATACATCTTAGTACTTCCAGGATGAACTGAAAACGGGGAACTATGAGCCTCACATAACAACTCATTCTTCAACTGTGAATCACTAGGGACACATAATCTCTTCCCAAACCTCAAAACACAATCATTATCAATGTTGAATTTAGGCAACTTACCCTTCTGAACTTTCTCTACCTTTTCCTGCAACTCACTGTCTTCCCTCTGTTCTTGCTTAATTATGTCTGATAGGGATGATCTCACTGATACCTGAAACAAAATAGAAGAACTTCCTACACAAAAAACTTCTATGCCAATGTTCATCAAATCAAAAACCAATGGATCTTTCTCCAAACGTAGCATGGTTAATGAAGCATTACTTTTTTGACTCAAAGCATCGGCCACTTTATTTTATTTTCCCGGATGGTAATGAATTGTACAATCATAATCCTTGATTAATTCCATCCATCTCCTCTGTCTCATGTTCAATTCTTTCAGAGTGAATATATAATTTAAACTTTTGTGATCAGTATATATTTCACACTTTACTACATACAAATGATGCCTCCAAATTTTTAGATGAAAAACAACAGCAACTAATTCCAAGTCATGTGTAGGGTAATTTACCTCATGATTTTTCAACTGACGTGAAGCATATGCAATTACCTGATCATTCTGCATAAGGACACAACCAAGTCCCTTCAACGAAGCATCACTGTAGATAACAAACTCACCATTCCTAGAAAGAAGTGCCAAAACTGGAGCATTCACCAATCTTCTTTTCAACTCCATCGGTAGTAACCTAAGTCAACTAAGCCATCAATACAACAAACTATTTAGTTCTGATTCTGAACATCTCGGGATACTGATTTGAAAGGTCATTTCCCTATGTATGCCTTCCCAGAAAAGATATTCTATTTACTCTATGAAAAACCATTCTTAACAAAGAAATATCATAGGCGAGGTAACATGGTAATCATTAAATGCTATATCATTTCAATCCTACCATAAATTAATTTATAATTTAACAATTTTCTAACTCCTAAAGTTGTCTAAACCGACCTTTGATACCAACTATAAGGCCCAGGCCTTAAACCTTACTTAATATTGAATTAAATGAATAATTCACATTGGGGATATTTTCAGGTCTAGAGTTTTGGAGAATTAAAACATAACTATTACATCTCAAAAGATTACAAAGTAGTCAATTCTACTAAGTTTACATAGAATAAAAAAACTCTTAAAAAGAAACATGTCTAGTTCCATGTTTTATATAGCATGACTTTCCCTTGATCCCATCCATGAACCTATTCCACATTAAGTCCTTTGAAAAACATTTCAAAAAAACTTGGGGAGAGCATAAAAAGCTCTGTAAGGGATACACCAAGAATGAAAACTATTAGTTTATCAAAACAAAAAGTAAAGCATGTATAAATTATCAAAGTAATACTTTTCACCTTTATCAAGTAGTAAAAACTCTTCACTGAATAAAAGATCATTAATTACCCTTTTGTAACCAAAAGATTACCATAAAACCCATATAAATATCACATAACATATAAAGGTAACTTGGGACATAAACATACTTAAATGAAATAACCATACGGTTGACTTCCACACATATCACTTAATGGAATAGCCATACGGCCGACTTCCATACCCAATGCATTGGAGGTTATAATGTAACCATCCGTCCTGGTATTCATGGTACCACCCGTCATATGGTTTATCACGTAACCACCCGTCAAATGTCCAAGTACCAATATAAAATCATAAAACATAAAACAAATATAATGGAAATAAAACATTTTCACAGTTTGATCACAATATATCACATAAATATATTGACATAACAAATCCATTATAAAAACCATTTTCAATACCAATATACATAAAATATTATATGGTATTTATTTAATTTTAAAAACATTATATCTTGTTGAGGAAGCCAAAGGCCAAATAATACTCGCGGCGGTGGAGAAGTCGTTGTCGCCGCATACGTACGACAAAAACATTCCCTTTTTTCATTTATTAAAACGCTTCGTATAAAAATATTCCTTTTGAATAAACGTAAAAGTCAAAGGGGTTTATACACCGTATTAAATAAAGTGGTGTATAAAACAAAAATATGCCTCAATGAAAGGATATTGAGATGAAGTCCCTTACCTCGGGTTCGACTTGACTCGATCGTTCTTTAACGTCCTTAAAATTGGGTAACTCTCTTAGATTTGAGCTCAAAGTCTTCCTTGGGAAGACTTATTCCCAAAGTGAGGCTTCTAAGAGTTAGAGAGGGATGTGGAGAGACAAAATGGGCAGGGTTTGGTCGAGCCAAAGGCTTTGGAAGTGTGAGTAAGGTGGTAGAGGTGGGGGTCTTTTATAAGAGGAGAGGAGGGGCACTCTTGGAAAGTAAAGAAATGTTACTTTATTTTAAAATGATTTTCAGATTTAAAAGGACCCACATTGATATAATTCAAGGATAATGTGATAAGGGTTTGAAATATACCAAACCAATAGGATTTTGACAAGTTTAGGTCTTGGATTTTACATTATCTTTTCATTTTATTTAAATTGTTAAATAATGAGGTAATCGCTGCATCATCATGGTGCCATAAATAATTTAATTTATTTAATGTCTAAAAATTATAAAAAAAATATAATGATGTATGAAATATTTATAGATTTATAATTAATATTTATAGTCAAAAATCGGACTTGTATAACCCCATTTAAAAATTGTTTTAGTAAAATAACTCATGTTTATGACATTTTTACTTTAACATTAAATAAAAAATATTAATGTTATTTTCCTTCCAAAGTGGCTCCATGGGGTCCCCAAGTTGACCCATGGATTGTATTGGTCGGCCATGACATATCCATTAATGGTAGGACATGTGTCTAGGTCATTCCATATTATTAAAACATTATTTTTACCTTAAACTACACTAATTAACTCTAATCGCGATTAAAAACTTAAAAGTTACTATTCAGCAAAAATTTTATTTTAATCCCATTGAACCAAATTTTACATCTTAATGACAACCATGTATGTCATATTTTTGAAATTCAAAACACAGAGGTGGTAAATTTTCATTTAAACGAAAAATCAGTTTTTTTAAGTACCACTTAGTGGTTTCACTATTCATCAAAAATTGAAGTTTTTCAGAAAAATACCAAATCTTCACCCTAATCTATATTTGATATTCTGAATTCAAAAATGATGTCTATTTTACTAAATTAAAAACATATAAGTTGCATTAATTAATTTAATAATTAATTCTCGTTGTCAGAGCAAATAGCGTGTTTTTATGAAACAATAAGTATCAAAAGATTGACACTAGTTTAAGTCCGATTTCAAAGTGAAATTACTTCCAACGACCACTATTAGATTTAATGGTAAAAATATATTATAATTTAACTTTAAAACCAATTTAAAAGATAATCTAATCATATAAATAAATTAGATTAACAAGAAGTTTTGAATTAAAATACAACATTTTACACTATTCATTATAAAAATGAACTTTATCGGAAAAATACCAAAAATTTACACAAAGTAAATTTTGATGTCCCGATTCGAAAAAGAATTTTATTTGGTCCAATAGAATGTATAAGATTGAATAGAACTATATTTAATGACGGTTCTCCATCAAAAGGCGATAAGTTAACCTTTAGTGAAAATTAGGGTATATATGCCTAAAATTGAAATCTTTCCATATTTTAAGCCTTTATCTTTTATTAGATAAATGTAAAAACATTTAAAAAACATATATAATCATATTTTAGTTATTTCTATCCATTCCTTCCAATAAAACAGCTATGTGTTAACTACCACTTAAAATAATATTATTTTATTACTAGTGTGCAACGTAAGATTTCAACGAAACACTTTGTTGCGTATCGGGTACGCTATCGAACATAGAAACCCCTTTAAAGTAAAATTAATATTTAATACTTAAATATTAATAAATATGAAAATTTATTATTCTTTATTTACCTGGGATGTTACAGTATACCCTATGAGAGTTCGGGGTATAGTTGAGAAACGGTCGGGTTGGTTCGTACACGAAACCAACCGGGCCCCTAAGACAAAAAGGCTAATAACTCACTGACTGGGTGTCCGATTGATGTGTCGTCTGTTGCGTTGAGACCCCTATGACGAGGAGGTTCTTTGTGATAATTCTTCATGGGACATTGTGATACTTGGTGTATCGACCATTAGCTCGTGGAGCGGATCCTCCCGGAGACGAGCATAAGGAGTTCGAAGACATTGTAGATGGCTGAGACCTGATGACTGCTTGTCCGATTCGAGTCAGAGTGACTTGTATAGCCTAGTGGGGAGCACTACTGTGTTTGGGTGGCAGACCCACTGTGGGGAGCACTACTGTGTTTGGTTGGCAGACCCGTGATACTCAATATAAGGAGTACCTCTGTAGGCTATTAGGGGGAGCACTACTGTGTTGGGGTGGCAGACCCATGGCGGGGATCACTACTTTGTTTGGGTGGCAAACCCGTGGTACTCAACAGGAGGAGTACCTCAGCAATCTAATGTTAGTGAGTAGCGCCTCGGAGTCGTGACAGGGCTACTGTACTTGACATAGGAGGAGTTCTCCAGCAGTTATGGTTTCGATATCTTTAATGAAAATCCGGGTTTGAGCTGAGTCAATGACCTTTGTGTATTCCTCATGATTGAGATGGGTTAATTGATAACTTAGGTATATGTATGGGCATGTACCTAAGTAGTGGATATCTGTTGATTTCATATCTGTGTGATACCTCATGATTGAGATGGGTTACTTGATAACTTAGGTATAAGTATGGGCTTATACCTAAGTAAGGGTTATCTGTTTAGATCCTTTTTTGTGGTTATCCTTGTTGGATTTAGTGAGACCTTGGGGGTCTCAGGGTCCCAACTGAGTATCGTTATACTCACCCCTGCATGGGCTATGTCCGCACCTCATTGTGTTGGATGCAGATGACGAACAGCACTGACAGAGGCCGAGTGTTTGAGGACTGGACAATACTCGGAGGTGGACCTCACGACGAGTCAGTAACTGGAGGTGGACTTCATGATGAGACAGTACTCGGAGGAAGTTGATGGGCGAGAGCGTTGAGGAGGCTATTTGTACCTACCCTTCAGGTAGGATTCGAAGTGGACGACCCAGGAGCTGCTTCTACTCTTCCAACAGCTTGTCTTTTCTGTTGTACTTTCATTCAGTTGTAGCTGTAATTTTCATTTGGGTTTGTATTCTTGCCCATTTACTTTTCCTCACTTCCTTTTGTACTCAGTGTATTACTTCCATTTGTACTCTGTGGTGTTTGTTTAATTTTATAAAGGCAATGCCTTCCCAGTTATCGGGATTTACGCCTTTGGTGCTACTCGCCATCCCCTGGCCTATGGAAGGTGGGATTGGGGTAGTCATGGCACGGGCCCCGAGGATGGATCGTGACAAATTGGTATCAGAGGATTTGGTTCTACCGCAGAAATTATGACTCTGATCATTCCTTTCTGTGAAGAAATAGTGTTAAGGGTACCGAGTGTGGTCTTCAGTTTAGGGAATCCAGTGTTGGTGTGGCGGCTGGCGTATCCATACACCAGGACCCTGACTTCTGATTTTTGACTTTGTGCATGAAAACACTGATTGCATGTGTGTTTCCAAAAGTTTTAAAGTCATCTCAAACCAGGTCAGCTCACCAGGTATAAATCGTTGACCGTGTCGCATCTATTCCAGATGTCTCCACGTAGATAGTCAGTTGGAGTTTTGAGATAGTACATGATGACGGCTCACCGAGCGATGAGGCTCCGGTGTAGGGCCCTTTTTACTATATTGGCACCCTCGGGTGGTGTACCAGCAGCACCACCACCTGTTGGGCAGCGAATTCCACTAGCCATACTAGCAGACGGTGCACGCCAACAGAGGGCGTTGCATGAGTTCCAGCAGTAGAGGCCTCCGAGGTTACGAGGTGAGGCAGATTCCCAGACAGCAGAGGACTGGATGGAGGCGATTGCTAGAGTTTTCCGCCTAGCTGAGACACCAGTATAGTGGATGGTCGACTTGGGTACTAGTGTTTTCTAGTGAGTTACCATGAGGATGGTCTGCATAGTGATGAGGCTTTGATACGTGGACTGATGCTTGAGAGAGTACCTTTGGGTAGTGTGTCAGCTATACATCACTACCTTTTGGCTAGCAGTTACAACCGGAAGTATTAGTAGATGACACATGTAGGCATAGTGCCATACACGTGTTTCAGCATCAGATACCCCTCAGGTTCCAAGGCGAGTCTGACTCACAGGCGGCTAAGGACTAGCTTTAGGAGGTGGCAGAGAGTTTTCTGGAGCTTATACAGTTTTGGTAGGATGACATGTCGGTAGCTGAGTAATCATCGAGGCATACCAATCATTCCTGGTACTTGATGACTACGATACGATCAGTTCTCCTGGGCTCATACTTCTGAGTAAGGTGTGTTTAAGGACATCTGAGCCAGCACCTTTCCTCTATGAATTCCTACTTATGTTAGAGTTCTAGAGAGAACCTTTGTGGTTGAATGTTCTTTGGCTTAATGGATACAGCTAGAGAATGTTAGCAGTGGAAGAGCATAGAACTAGTTCCAGTCTCAGAGACATGGGCGTGTAAAATGTTTCAAGAAGATGAAGTGTTAAGGATAGATGAATCTGTAGAGCAGTAGACGTAGAAGCAGAGCTAGGAGTGGAGCATGAGGTGGTGTATATTTCGACATTTTACAACCACCCGCCTTTGTAGTCCCCACCAGGCTCAGGGAGCTGGAGGGAATGGGAAGATAATAGCTTCATGTGGTTAAGGAGTGTGACCCAAGGGATCTAAGAATGATTTGAGGTACGGTATGTGTCTACTACTAGTTGTCGTATCAATAGACATAGGTACCAATCATTCCTACCTTCCATGAATCTTGTCCCATACCTAGAGTTTCCGGTTAAGCTGGTTACTTGACCCTCACATCTGGAGATACCTTTGGGAGGAGACTCGATAATCACACTTATGCCGACGGTGTGATATGGCCCTTGAGGCGAGAGTTTTGGTTGGAACCTCTTGGTGGGAGCATCAAGGCCTAAAGACATTAGTTGGGTATGGAATGGGCAACCACAGCTCATATACGGATTGACGGTATTAGGCAAAAATTATGAGGATTATCTACAACGTTGGGATGGGTTTTTCCTTGGTCAGTGAAATGGAAAACCCAGACAGAACAGGACGGAATCTTGCATAAGAGGGTGCATTCGATCACTCAGGAGATGGCCAAAATTACCTTTGTGCCAGAATTCTCCAGAGATGCGGCACCACTTCGAGTAGAGCTTTCAGGAGCTGTGGTAGAGGTTGACCAGTGCGCCCAACCTGAGGGCGTTGGTTACATAGTTCACTGCGACACATCAGGGACCGGACTCGAGTGTGTCCTAATGTAGGAGTGGGTAGTGATTGTATATGGATCACGGTAGATGAGACTGCACAGAGCAGATAGGAGACCACTAGAGTTCGAGGATGTAGACCACATCTTCATACGGGTCTCACCTCGACGAGGTCTAAGGAAATTTGGCCGAGGCGGAAAGTTATCTCCAATGTTCATCGAGACCTTCTAGGTCCTCGGTAGGGTAAGCGAGGTAGTTTACTGCATGACCTTTCTACCACAGTTGCACCGGGTGCACAACTTCTTCCACTTATCTCAGCTGAGGATATGTATGCACGACCTCACCGTCATCATCGACCATGGAGAGCATGACATCGATGACGGGATGAAATTCTCAGGGTTCCATTCGAGGTTGAGGATCGATAGGAGCGGGTCCTATGGGGATGGTCTATTCCTCATATGCGCTTTTGCTAGCAGCACGTGAACCTCAAAGAAAGCACATGGGAGCGGGAGGCTCAGTTGTGTGCTCGGTACCTCCTTTTGTTTCTATAGTTTGTGTTATAGCTTTACGGGGATGTAACACCCTGAGGTGGGAGTAATTTAAAGACCTGGAAATTTCAAGGAAAGTTTTTTCTTAATTTCTTTGGAATTTTATGAGTCTTTGGCTTTAGAAGGCACTTGATTCTGAGTCCTGGAGTGCCCAGAATCAATTTCTGAAGTTTATCTTGGGTACATTCAGTGAAGGAACGAGCGGGTTTTTCTATCTTTTGAACCGGTGCTTGGAATTGAAAACCGAGGGCACCGATGAACTCGCAGCGCCAATAATTTCTTAAGGGGACCTTTACTGCAGTTTTGTTTGAAGCGGGTTGAGAATTATTAATTTGGAGATTAGTTAAGAAGTTAAATAAATTTGTTAAAACAAATTTATTTCTAAGGAATTTTAATCCTCCCATGTGTGGATATATGAGAGGTGGGTCCCACACGATCCCCATCCTCTCATCTTCACATAACTCTCTCCAACCCCCCAGTTAGCACCTCTTCAATTTAATGTGACAACTTCCCTTATTATGACAACACTTCACCTCCCTATTTAATTTTCCATCAGGGGTTTGAAAGCTAAAAGGGCATGATAGTTTTATATATTGGAGAGCCTTCACTCAATTATGGGTTGGAAAATATTTTGTAGAACCTTGTGGGAAACCTCTGGAGAAATTTAGAAGAGCTCCCTCCTTCCAACGAAGAAAGCCTCCGACGAAGAACGCGTAGTCACCAACGACGTGCCGTCTCCTCTTCATCCTCCACATCAATGGAGGAGACACCACTGCGGGAATGTCTCCATTGATGATGAAACTTCCTCCGATGTAAATGGAATTGACACTAATCTTCCGCGATGTCCGATCATCGTGACGCTTTCCTCTTTCCACGGCTCGATGACGTGTGACGTATTTTCGAGGTAGGAGTTTATTTCGAGTAGTTTTATCTCAGGAGAATTTTCATTTATTTATATGATGCTTGTATAATTTATTATTGAATAAATTATACCCTTGTAATTGATGAAATATAGTGTTTTTTGATCGACCCTTTTGATAACACCAAATGCGGAGGGCACGGGATGAACAAACAAGGGCCAACATCCCTCCGCAGATTGTTTGTTGATGTGCAGATTGATGGGTGACGATGAAACGGGACAAAATGGAGATTTGAAGCCTCTGCAGTGATGTTCGGGTTTTGTGGAGACCATATGCGTAGACGGCGGGCGAAATGGACCACCGGTGGGCGTCTTGTGGTCCGCGGAAAGCGGCGGTGGCACGCCACACCAGCGCGGTGGCGCCGACGACCGGCGGCGGCGGCGCACCGCCGGAGAAGACCGCTGCGGCTGAGCCATGGTGGTGGGAGCTAAACCGGAAAAGATTTTCCATTCCGGATTTGAGGGGCGTGCCTTTAATGTCGCGTTGGTTCAATAAACCGGGGGGAACAACACCCCCAGCTCTGTGGCATCCGCTCGACCACACTGGCCGAGCCACAACCGGCTGGGTTGGGCCGCTAGCGTCGGGATGGGCCCCCAGCGCTGGGCGAGGCCACGCCAGCTAGGCCGGGCAGTTCCCAATTGGGTCGGACCCAGACCCAGTTTGGGTCGACCCGGTTCGGGCCGACCCATGGGGTATTGGGCCGGGTCGGACTGGGCCCAAACCCCCTATTTTCAGACCAGGTTCGTTCAAATGCTCATATCATGGGCTACAGACCTTTTATTGGTGCACCGTCAGTTGCGTAGGGATCCTTGGATCTAGAAGGTCGTTTCAGTATATTACACTCAAGATTTAGGTAATGTTTTGGTACAACCTGGTTGGTTCGAACACGAAACCAACTTGGCCCTCGGAGCGGAAATGGTTATAACTTGAGCTTCGGATGTCTGATTAACATTTTGTAAACTTCGTTGGTTTCTTTTTAGTGATACAGATCTTTTGGTATACTTCACCTGAGGTTTGGATGCAGTTGGAGTATAGCTGGGTTGGATTTTACCCAAAATCCAACAGGGCCCCTGGATCGGAAAATCCGATAACATTCAGACCGGACGACTGTTTGATGAACCGTCAGTGGAATTGGTAATCTTATTGAGAAACGGTCACTATAAGTATACCCTATGAGATTTCGGGGTATATTTGAGATACGGTTGGGTTGGTTCGTACACAAAACCAATCGGGCCCCTAGGACGAAAAGGCTAATAACTCACGGACCGGGCGTCTGATTGATGCGCCGTATGTTGCGTTGAGACACCTGTGATGAGGCAGTTCTTTGTGATACTTATTCATGGGACTTTGTTATACTTGGAGTATTGACCAGTAGCTCGTGGAGAAAATCCTCCTGCAGATGAGCGTATGGCGTATGGAGACCTTGTAGCTGGCTGAGACCTGATGACTGCCTGCCCGATTCGAGTCGGAGTGACTTGTATAGCCCAGTGGGGAGCACTACTGTGTTTGGGTGGTAGACCCACGGTGGGGAGAACTACTGTGTTTGGGTGGCAGACCCGCGGTACTCGACAGAAGGAGTACCTCTATAGGCTATTAGGGGGAGCACTATTGTGTTGGGGTGGCAGACCCATGGCGGGGAGCACTAATTTGTTTGGGTGGCAGACCTGCGGTACTCGATAGGAGGAGTACCTCAGAAGTCTAAGGTTAGTGAGTAGCGCCTCGGATTCATGACTGGGCTAGTATACTCGACAGAGGAGGAGTTCTCCAGCAGTTGTGGTTTCGATATCTTTAATGAAAATCCTGGTTTGAGCTGAGTCAATGACTTTTGTGTATTCCTCATGATTGAGATGGGTTACTTGATAACTTAGGTATATGTATGGGAAAGTACCTAAGTAGTGGATATCCATTGATTTCATATCTGTGTGATACCTCATGATTGAGATGGGTTACTTGATAACTTAGGTATAAGTATGGGCTTATACCTAAGTAAGGGTTATCAGTTAGACCATTATTTGTGGTTATCCTTGTTGTATTTAGTGAGACCTTTAGGGTCTCGGGGTCCCTATTGAGTATCTTTATACTCACCCCTTCACGGGATATGCCTGCACCTCGTTGTGTTGGATGCAGGCAACGAACAACGCTGACGGAGGCCAAGTGTTTGAGGACTAGATGGTACCTGGAGGTGGACCTCATGACGAGTCAGTAACTGGAGGTTGACTTCATGACGAGACGGTACTCGGAGGAGGTTGACGGGTGAGAGTGTTGATGAGGCTATCTGTACCTACCCTTCAGGTAGGAATCGAGATGGATGACCTAGTATCTGCTTCTACTCTTCCAGCAACTTGTATTTTCTGTTGTACTTTTGTTTAGTTGTATCTGTACTTTTCAGTTGGGTTTGTATTCTGGCCCATTTAATTTTTTTCAATTCCTTTTGTACTCAGTGTATTACTTCCGTTTGTACTCTATGGTGTTTGTTTACTTTTATAAAGGCAATTCCTTCCCAGTTATCAAGATTTACGCCTTTGGTGCTAGTCGCCAGCCCCTGGCCTATGGAAGGCGGGCTTGGGGTAGTCACGACATGGGCCCCGAGGACGGGTCGTGACATGGTCAATCACTTTAAAATATGGTTAAATTTTATTATAAATAGATTAAGGGTATACGAACTTAATATATATAATTTATGGATTTTGACTTTATGTGTAAATTTAATATTTTTAACATTATTACATCCTTATTAATATTAAGTGGATTTACATAAGTGATTAACAATGTCTCATATAATGATTACACATATTCAAATTTAATTTAGTTTTATCTTGCATGGTTATTAAATCATTAATTCATGAGATCATGAAAAATCCATAACAAAATAACAATGAAACTTGGAAAAAATAAAATAATAAATTTTTATGATCATGTGATTTTAATAATGTCTTGTGTATCTAGAGGATGATAAATTAACCTTCAACCTTGTGGAAAAACACCTAGACCCATTAATGGTTCATGTAGTAGTTTTCCACATATCCACCTATGTATACCTCTTTGATTGGCTTTTCCTTGGCTCCAATCATAAACCACCACCACTAGCTTGGGAGCTTCATCCATTACATATTCTTTTCATACATGAATGTGAGGGGAATGAGACTACATAAGGAAAATCATGTTCACACATTCCCTTAAATAATAAGAAGAGAGATGAAATTTATTCCAAAAAATTAATTTAATAATAAATTTAATGAAACCAATCACGTGAAATGGTCTGGTCATGACCAAATGGTCATCTACATTCATGCTACAAATTAATCATTTAATAAATTATCATTTAATTCTTAATCTTTCATAGTTATGATAAATCAAAATCGAATCAAGTAATTATATTATTTAATTAATGTATTATTTTATCATATTTCTCAACTTAATGACATTGATATTCACATCCATAAAAATTTTATATAAATTAAAAAATATATATTTAAAATTTTCTGTTCACAATAAAAAATGTACCATGGATGCAATATTGTGAGTACCCATTTGAACTACCCAACATGTATTTTACTCATAAAATACTTAATAGTGTCATTTGTTGAATACATGACTTATCACATTCTTCATGATATGTACTATCAACTTAATTTTTACATATATTACATGATTTGTCTGTCATGTGTTTTTCTTTAATGCATGTGAAGTAATGACTATAATACAAATCATACATGATATGAAAATTCAAACATTACACAGAACATTATTAAACATTTATGTATTTTAAAACTAATCAGGTGTCATGTTCTATCAACTTCATGACCACATGAAATTACATGTTGATATGGTTTTCACAGTATAAGAAATTATTTTTTAATTTTGTGTAATTTGGTGTAAGTATATGGCATGTAAAATCCATCTATATGGAATGTACCATTATCATCATCTATCTGAGCCTCACACATAGCGACATGACATATAATATGTTCTATATAAAAAATTGGATTACCTAGAATTTACACATTCTAAAAATTTTATAGTCTCCAAGCCACATAGACACCAGTTAGGTAGGTTGTGTAAGAAGAAATATGACCCGCCTGTGATAAAAGGACAATACTCTATGTATGGCAGTTACACGATGTGTACTCTGGCTAACCGTGCGCCATGGTGGCCTAGTCAGCACACAATGTATAATTAATTTCACCACATTTAATAAATTCACACACCATGAATTAATTGTAAATTAATTATTAGTGTATTGAACATTAGTAAAAGACATGTACCTCTAGTTTACACGATAAGTAGTCTTCTGTCGTCTATCCAGACTCTGTGGCACCTATATATGAAATCTTTGTATTTTTTTTATTATAAAATTAATCTATTTGATTATATTTATAACAAATGAAGAGGAAAAATAAGATCTAACAATTTTGATTAAATAATGATTGAATTATAATTATAAAATAATATCTTATTCATAAATCAATCCTCAATCATTAAATAATTAAAAATAATAATGTGATAGTTCAGATTCCACTAGAAGGTTTCGGGTGTTGTGAAATCATGTGATGGGTCATGGCTGACATTTCATTTTTTACATGATCGATTTAAAATATAAGATTTAAATGGTGAAAAATGTCTTGATCAATGGGTTTAAATCAAATAATATAGATAATGGATTAAAAAATCATAACTCGAGTTCATTA
This sequence comes from Viscum album, assembly GCA_963277665.1. NCBI lineage: Eukaryota > Viridiplantae > Streptophyta > Magnoliopsida > Santalales > Viscaceae > Viscum > Viscum album. Next base: position 1,534,238,498 of record OY728151.1, read on the forward strand.
GAACCACATATTATTTGTAATTAATTTATATAATTAAATAATTATCTTATGAGAATTTATTCTTAGTTAATGGAAATCAAAAAAAATCTACTTCATACCCTCAGTGCATTGTAGTAATCATGTGAAGAACCCATCTAGTGGTGATCAATAGGTGTTGAAAAAAAGACTAAATGTTTCCATAGTAATCTTCGAGATATAGAACAATAGATCCTAAAACATGGGTCATCCACCTATGATCCCCTTGAGAATCACTTATGTATAATTATTCTTGATCTCTATAGACTCTAGAGTGGAAGGTGGGGGAGTATTTCTCACCACTATTGGGAGCGTTCTTATTGAAGAGCTCTCTCTACGAGTCTAAGAGGTTTCTCAAAAATTTGTTATCTACAACAAAACTAAGGAATTTTATATCTAAAAAATAATATAATTGGGTTTATATACCATTAGGGTTAGAAATATATAATTTTAAAAGTTCCCTTTAATATTTATTTAATCCCTATGGAAGCCCAAGTCTATAATAAATAGGTAAATATTATATTTACCAATAAATAAATATCATTGCATTAACCACCAATAAATAGGTAAATATTATATTTACTAAATTAAAATTAAATATTTATTTAATATTCCACTCACATAATAATCTATTGAATATGTGGTGACAAAATATATGAGATCATGAAAATATGAATAATTTGTAAACCATTTGTGGGAATAATATTTATTCATCTTTTTAAATAATAAAAAAGAATATTATTTAACTAAGATTCTGGATACACCTAGTTTGTGACACTCTAGGTCTCTTTCTCAGTGGTATTATGATAAGTAGTACAAATTCCAATGATTTCATCTAGAAAAGCAGTAATGAACAAATAATGAATGAGGCTAATTAGAAAATGAAATAATACTTTATACAGATGATTACTACTTGATATAATCCCCGTATCATGATATCTGTAATAAAGAAGGATGCATATTGGTGCTATCAACCTATTTGCTCGATTTCTCTTTCTTTGACTTTCTGAAATTAATGCATTCCTATAAAACACTACAAACATGGATTTATTTAGGCTATATCAATTAAGAAAATGAACTAATATATAGATTTCTATTAAATAAAATAGGTGGAAAAAATCCTTTCCCAAATTATTCATTAAATAAAAACTACACATGACACACCCAACTTAACCTGCCCTGTCGTAAACATATGTTATCATTGTTTTTGATAATAAATAAAATAACGTGACTTTTAATAATAATTTATAATAATATTAAATTCTAAGGATCAATAATCATATTCGTAGATAGAAACATCCAATGAAGCATATGAATACAAATTTCCTATGGGTGGGTATCGTTCTCACAATTTCATACATTGGATATTACATAGGGCATACACTATGAGAATTTGCCTCAAAGTCTAATTAGTCTCTACCACTGATATCCTGAATCATTTTTGTACATAAAAGGATTTCATCCATATATAGAAAATATATTTAAGCATACAATAATGTCACTTTTTGGTTCTCATCCTTACAGTGAACTGTTATAACCTTTACATTCACATACTATGTTACATAGAATAACAATCATGATATGATAAAAAGATTATTTATATTTCATACTATCAATAAAAATTATTATAAAGTAAAAATATGTTGGTAATAGAAAACCAACTCCAACAATAACACTAATAAAAATATAGTGTTTGAACATAAAAACTGAATGATGAACAACAAGGATAAGACACTAGTCATTAGAAGTGGTATACCATGATTTTACAAGAAATAAGCTATTCAAGTCCTTGTGTAAACTCAAAAATGGGATTTCATAATCCATGGATAATATAAAACTACTTATGAGATGTGTCATAGGTTAATTCCATCAGTTAATAATTATTTAGTTTCTATGTTTTATATAATAAATAAAGATGGAAAATGGGGTAAATGTGGAAATATAGAAGAAAAAAGGAGTATTTCTGGGATAATCTACGTAAAGAAATGATTAAAATTACAATAAAAAAATTATTTTAAAATTATGTGAAATCCATGATGTTTTTATTAACAAAATGATAAATTTAATGAAAACATGAATCTAATTTATATATGAGTAATGTGAATAATATGATGAAGAAAAAAGAAACCTAGAAACTTTTCATGGGTCATAAAAAAATATATACATAGAAGATAAATCAGAGGAGGGGTAGATGGTTAAAAAAGGTATCCTAAAATCTTAATATTGAATAAGATGATGGATTTTGATCCTTCAAATATCATTATATATATAATTGGACTAACTTAGATAATAATAATTAGGTTATTTGAGTATGTTTCTCTATTATACATACTATAATCTACATAATTCAATGAATATGTAAAGGATGAATCATGTGTAAAGGCCATGGATGTGGAGTTATATGAGATTGATAAGAATCATACATGGGGACTAATGGAGAGAACAAAAAAAAATAAAACCATTGAAACAAAATGGGATTTAATTTTTTTGAATAACATGGTGAGGTAGTTTGACATAAATCTCAGTGGGTTTGAAATGGATACACTCATGTAGAAGGAGTCAATATAGAGGAGACCTTCACACCAATGTCACAACTTCTGTGATTTAGGTTATTCTTGTTAGTGAAAATATAAAAAAAATTAAACAATTTTATATAGATGTAAAAATATATTTCTTATGTGGGGTTCTTAAGGAAGAAGTATACATTGAGAAACCAATCAATTTCTTGACTGCTAGTTATGAAAATAAACCATCTAGATTTGTGAAGTAATTATATTTATTAAAACAATCACCTCACGAATGATATTATCAACATGACTCAAACATATTGAAGTTGTAATTTAAAATAGGTGGTTTTGATCATAATTTTCATGTTATTTTTTCTATTGAAAAATAGTTTATGGTTTTTATGTAGATGATATTATTTTTTGAATAAGCAAGAAAAATTAGTTGATAAATTTTTTGTATTGATGAATATAAAATTTTAGATGTCACTGATTAGAGAACGTACATACTTCCTAATGAAAAAATTGAATCAAGAAGAGATTTATAAATTTGTATCACAAAAAATGTATGCAATTGAACTACTTTGAAAATTTTATATGCATGATTCAATAACAATGTCAGCTCCAATTATCGTCAGAATAAATCTTGGGAAACATGAAGATGTAAAAAAATGGATCCTGATCATTATAGAAGAATTAATCAATGTCTCTTGTACTTTATATCCACTCAGTCTAACATTGAACTTGCAACTATTTTGATATCCCGGTTTTAGTGTATTACCAAATAAAAACACTTTCCAGAAGTGGAAAGTGTTATGAGATAAATTATATGCCCTCATACATATAGATAAATCTCCATCAAATATAAGGAGAATGTGTTTCCAGTTTTAATTAATTCTTATTTTTATAGTGATGTGGTGTGTATAAAATCCATAAGTGGAGGTGATATTTTACATTATAACTAATTATGTTGGATATTTGATAAGAAAATAGGAAAGTAAATCTCTTAGTATAACTGTATAAGAATAAATTCATTATATAAAGGATTTTAGTGATCTTTAGTGGATTAGGTAATAGATGAAAGATCTATATATGGAAGTAAAACAAAATATAAACATTTTCAAAAAAAAAGTGTTTGATTACCTTACATACAATCTAGTACAACACTATTGGAAAAAGCACATTAAAATCAAATAAAATTTTATTAATGAAAATTTACAGCAAGGATTTACAAAGATGGAATTTATTAGGTCTTATAAAATGGTAACTAATATGATAAAAAAATCTTGGATACAGTATCTTTTGATATACACTGGTTGAATATTAGTTTTTAACTACCTATTTCATACTAAGTAGGTTTTTCAAACTCCCTATCTCCCATTTTAAAATCATGTTTCACTTTTATTTTTTATTATCATGTTGTTACTTACATTATATTATGTGTATCATGAAAAGGTGAGATACTATCAATGGTGAATTGTATAAGGGTAGTGAAAATTTACTTTTATTGTATGGTAAAAGAAATTTATAGTAATATATTCTCCTTTTTTCTACAATTCACCTTTGATCATAATGGATTATAGAGTTTATTGATGAAACATTTATCAGTTTTCAGTCTGATTGTTGTGATGATTTATTGGAATAAAATCTAAATAAAGACTTAACATTGAATTGTATTGTAATATGGGACGATATAAATGAAACTATTCATGAATGATAATATGGAATGTATATATTAATCAGGTGGATTTTGAGGTAATGAGAACTTGAGAATGAAGATTTATTATTGATAACAAAATACAATGGTAGATAATGTTTAAACTATAACATGCATTTGTTTGATTTTTTTTTCAACTATTTTATTTGGGTGTCATACTAACTGGTATGTAATATTTTAATTATTTTGGTAGAAATATGATGATTATAAATTCTTGATGTTTTATTGTGGTTTATGAAAAAATAATAAAAGAAGTCACCCTATACACATATGGTTTATAAGATCCCGACCTTTCTGGAGGATTATCATTAACATTTTTAGGTATTTTTTTACCCTTATATTGTTCATAATTTTGGAGGGTCATTCATTGGAGATTGTAGTAGGTGAATTTTGTGAAATTTGGAATCCCATGGGGCTATGTACAGTTTCCGAATGGTCATAGAAAACTGTGTGGTTTTCCCCAGGGAACCATATGCCTCATTTTGACACACAAAAAGAGGGCACAAGGTTTGACCAAACCCTGTCTCCACCCTCCCCAAACCATGAAAACGTTGATAGAGGGGGTTTTCATATTTGGATCATTGGTTGGTGAACCATGTTCTTACCTAGGATTTACCACATAACCTTGATAGTATGGGTCCATTATTCGGTCATACAGTTTTACAAGCCATGTGACACATCCAGGAAAGAATATGTGTATGAATCTAAACATTCAAAACTTTATTTTAAACTTATTTTTCAATATTTTAATATCCATAACCCCTATTTGACCTAAAATTATTTCCATCACTTTTAGAGGCTACTTAAAGGGTACCCAGTCTCAGGAAACCCCATTCATGGAGAAAAAAGGGTCCAGTTCAATGATCGAATCATCTTTGGAATGTGATCTATACTTTGTTTAGATTCTTCTAAATCCCATATTTCTCTCCCCTTTTAGAGAAATTATTCTTCTCCAGTTTTGATGGTTTAGATATAGGTTTTAATGGATCTTGAAGTTGATGGTATAATTTATAATTACCATTGTCTCAATCAGGATATCATGTTTTTAGTTATACCATTTCATTTCTAGGTTTATTAATTTCATTTTAAATTTGAAATAACGAATTGATTTCTACGATATTGTGAGACACATCATGGATATTATTGGGCCTTTTAGACATTTGAGATATATCTTGATGGAAGTTTAGGTGTGTATCAATATACATTAAATGATTTTTTATGAGTTTTTAAAAAGAGAATAAGGAGTTAATGGAATTGAACAAAATCATTATTGCATGGTTGATAATGGGATTTAAAGGGTTAATTGGATTTAATTTGATGAGTAAATGAATATTGTATTAAATGATGATGAATGTAAAATGGGGAACTGTTCCTGTTAACCATTTTATTAAATTAAAGAACCATGGTTGTGATTTATAAACTAAATTGTGCACTAGGAAATTATTGACTAAGAGAAGGTTAATGTTGTATTACCATGATATATATGTGATATTTCTGAATGTGAAAAATGAGTTATTGGTGACAGAATGATTCTCAAAATACCCATGGGGTGGGAGGCTGATTCTCTTGGCCCCTGATGCATGAATATGGTCAATGAGTTAAGGGATAGGGATTTATTCACTAAATACCCATGGTTTATAGAGTGATTCTCTAGGCCCCCACGATATTGGCATTGGAATGAGGTTCCATGTGCCCGATATATTGGTTCTGGGACCGATTATCCAATGTAACATAAATTAAATAGGAATTAAATGAATAATGAAAGACCATGAAAAAATGAATTGTGAAATTTATGTAGTTTATTCTTCAAAATCTGGAATGGGCTGAAGTTGGTATGATATTGTTGGATAAAGAATAATAAATATAAAACATTTTTACTTTTATTATTTTTTCTTTGTTCCTTATAATGTTTTATACTCTATTATATAATGAATATTTTTTTAGACACCATTGGTGGGGGAATACAATTTTGTACTCAAACCCTAATTTGGAATCCTGATTGGTACCCAAATATAATTCTTGTTTACAAAAAATGATAAGGGTGTGAACATATGTTAGATGGATGAGTTGGGACATGGGATAGAGAATGAATGAGGGAACCGGTCTTATTTTTGGGACCCCTTTAGGAAATTTTAGCGTGTGTATATTTTCTATTTTCATTAGGTACATGACACATGGACAACATGAAATATTTATTGTTAGATTTTATGGTCATTTTCCCTATATTAGATTTATTCATGTGTTGTTTTCTAGAATGTTGATTAATATATTTTCATTTGTTCATTTCATATTTATTTAAGCTATTTTACTAAATTTATAGAGGGTATAGGATCCCAGATTATTTATTTGACCCTCACTTCTAGTCGACAACCTATGGAACATGGGGAGGCATGCCTGAGGTTATAGAACGAATCGGCTCGGGGAACTGGTATGTGGCACCCATGTAAGGACATTACAAAGTGGTATTATAAGATTTTTTCATTTCCATTATTTTTCTATTGTCCTACTATTTTGGAAAGGTAGAAAAGGAGACTTGGATGAGTTAGTCCTTTTCCATGAGCCCATTCTTGGGAGTAGCTAATCCATGTTTGGGGAAACCCAAAGTAACCATGGTGGGGTGGTTGATATTGAGGTTAGTTGTTACAATTTAATGTTATTTCACCTTGAGTGATAAGTACCCCTTAAATATACATGAAAAATGGGGGTTCAAAACCCATGGGGTGAAGGTACTGTAGCGTACTGTAGCTACGGCGCCACTGTAGCAGCGGCGGTAGAGTACTGTAGCAGTGCGGGTACTGTAGCAGTACTATTCACAGAATGGGATTTGGGTCAAAAAAATGGGCCTACGGGCCATGTAATGGTCTAATTGTCCTCTGGGCCTTCGGGCTATGTAATGGGTCTCCCTCTACCCAGTTAAAAGAGGTCTTTGCTTTGCTTTAATAATAAATTAGGCTTCGACCCCAACCTTTAAAAAAAATCTTGAGTAATGCTCCTCTTGTGTTATGTCTTATTTCCTGAGATGTTACATTAGTCATGGTATGGAATGAGAGTTGAATATTGATGCATAATTCATGGTACACAAGATTATATGTGACATTCATCATTTTAGGAATGCATAGAAAGTCATGTTATAAGTGGGGGTTTGGAAGTAGAAATACTTTTTTATTTGATTAATTTAAAATAAACGGTTCCTAATGATGAATTTATTTAGAAATGATTATAAATGTAGTAATTTTAAATGTTTAAAAAGGGTGACTAATGAGACCACTATAATTAAGAATGTTATTTACATTAACTAGCCATGGCCTAGGTTTTGGATGATTATGGGTAGTGAAAGTTCTTCTTTTCGACTACAGTTTATTGAATGAAGAATGAATTTTTATTGAATTACATGAACCCATTTTATGTAAATGTGATATTGATGTGCTATGTGTCCTAATAAATGTGTTTGGAATTTTATAGACTTGAGAACACAATGAAATATTTTTGGAGGAAGACATGAAACTATGAGAAAAATTATCTATGACTAAAGATTTATAGGTATGTGTCTACAACTTTATTTATAGAAACTATTTGTTTAAAATAGTGGCTATATGTTTACATAAAGCCACAGTTTTACGAAAACCATGGTAATATGGTTTATTTTTTTCACATCCACCCCCCTACCCTCATGTAGCTCTCCTCCTCCCCACGACCCTAGCCCCACTACCCTCACAATCTATCCACTATGTGACCCTCCTCCCCCAATGATACCACCCAAAAATTGATAACACTTCTCCTATGACATGGTCACCCAACCTCCTCACAATACACTTCCATCAACGCATCCACCACACCTTCCTATCGATGCAGCTCTAATGTAGCCTGCCTAAATCCTCCTCTGGCATGGATCTGATACAATGACCCCACATTCCATTGATTTTCCTCCTCATGGATCTCTTCCAGTTAAATATCTTGAATATACATACCCAATGAAGTTATTTATGGTTTTCTATCATTAGGTTGATTGAATTTCATTATTATTCACCTTCACTATGCATCGTCTTCCCTTTCTCCAACCTAATCGTTGATTCAGGATTTCCCTTGGATTGTTAATTTCAACAACATCCTATAGTATATGTTAATAAGAATTTTAACATGTTTTTTTCTACTGTTTCCCCTCTATGTATGTTAAATATTTTCCCTCAAAAATATTTCTCCTCTATTTCCAATTATACTCTAATTTTTTCCATTCGATCCTATCATTGAAGTTTTAGATTTTTTTGTGGTAATGTGGAGGAAATAATTACTAAAAATAATAGTACTTTCTTATTATTTATATTTTTTTCAAGACTCTACACTTTTCTAAATGAAATTAACATCAATATAACTCTATAGACTTTGAAACCCATATACTTTGTTGGTATAGAACTCCTGAAATTAAGTCGTCCTTAAAATTTATCGTGTTGTTCATAAGTGGTTTCATTAAAAATGATTGATCTTCTTCTTATGATCGTATGATATGAATTTTATTGTAGAGTATTAAATATTTGTTATTAACTCCTCTATAGTTTTATCATTTAAATCTCTACAAATATTCTAATATTTTAGAGTTTTCTATTATAGGGAGACATTGTTATAAAATGTGTCTATGAGAAATCATTCATACATTGATGGTTCTTACACTACCTAATTAAAACTCTAAATAATTCCCAAGATTCGTAGAATAATTGTCCATCATCTTGAATAAATATAATTTTTAGAAATAACAATTATATATAATTTACTCACAAAATAACCGAACAATTGGTACCATCTTTCAAAAATCACATCATCTATTTGGTGGAACCAAATACTATAATTTCTCATAAGGAAAATTGGGAAAACAATAAATTTCATTTCAACATTTCTAAACCCGTAATGTTGTTATTGATGGACCATGGTATACAATTAAATAAATTATTCATGATTTTATCGATTGGGTAATACATTATATGATGGAATTATAGAAAAATGGGATTTTTTGACCTCATAACTTATAGTCCAAGGGGATTTCATAATATATGATGTAATTATGTAAAATATAGCACATAAATATATTTAGTACATTCTCACTCTATTAACTCATTCATAGGTTAAGGTTGGTTTATTATTATAATTTTATTAATTTTCATATTCTCCCAATTATCATCCATTTTTCTTATCTTATATTTTATAGAGAATATATATCTATTAATTTTAGGATTAATGGGCTCAATTATATCATATTTTACCATGTTTTACTTCACATAATTGATTTATTGAAATTATATTTTTGATTTCCATTGAGAATATATTTGATAGTTTTTTTATTTATCTTGAGAATTTCTTAATGTTTCTTGGTCATATTTTATTTCCTACACAATGGCACAAAAATAAAACTGAGCATGTGGATAGTGCATAATAGATTAATTATTTATATTTTTTAAAATAAACTAGGATAGTTAAGAGAATGGTCGATCATTAGTGATGGAAAAACAAATCTGGGCATGACTAAAAAAGGAAACAAAGAAGAGCCCAAAAATTAAATAAAAACCTTGAAGTAATTTTAGTTAAGGAAAGTGACGGTTATGATAAATTAGTGTGGGGTTAGGTGAGATATGTCAATGAAGATAACATATCATGAAAAAATTTCTAACAATTAATTGATGCAATATTGGAATTAAATTTTATGGTTTTATAAATATTTTCCATTAATTATGAACAAAAATCACTAGATACTAATAAAAAGGGGTTGACCAACTTTTTTAATAGATTATTCTATGAGTGGGTTAATCTCAACATCCTTCTTCTATAGAAATAACTCAATAAAAAAAATTATTAACACAAATTCCTTACTATGTCCAACTTATAGGTTGATCAATGGGTATGAATATCATGTGTCGATAACATGTTAGATTAATCCATTTATTATTTATAAATTAAAATTAAAAATTAATCATTATAATATATCTCTGATTATCTAGGGTTGTCGAAAAATTAAACTAGAAGTGAAATTGATTTTGAGAAAAACAAGGAGGAAATGGAGTTATAAATGATGTGAATAGATTACCCTCATAATCCCAATCTCCTAATGATTTTTTTCATGATGATCATATTTGATTAAAAAAAATTATTGAAATTCCCTATGATTAATATATAATTCCTAGGATTATTCTATCCTCAAATAGATATTTAGGTGTTTCTATAGGTTTTCTAATTCAAGGAATCTTACTGTCAATCATTCCCTTTCCACCGGGACAAAAAATAGGTTTCAAATAATATGTATTTATATGGAGTATAATGGAAAAAATATCAATGTTTTGTCACACAAGAAATATTAATTTTGAAACATTTCATTAAGAGAAAACTCTTGAGGTCTAATAGTTTAGGAAATGTAGTTATCCATTGTATGTAATTAATTTTAATTATTTTAAATATTAATTTATTATAACACAATTTTTTAGGGTAAGTCAATTTTACAATAAAGGATAGATTCGAATATTTTTTAATTACAAATATCCCAAAAAATCAATTCGGGTTATGATATTCTCTATTGATAAATATATTTTTATATAATAGACATAGAAGATATATTCTACTTTAAAATTAAATTCTACAATGAAATTGAAAATGATTCTCTCCCTTAGAATATAAGGATAGGAAATTGAAGTCTCCATAAAATAACTAAAATCATTAAAAAACAACCACAAATTAATTAATAGATATTTATTTTGATTAATCAAATGATTTTGATCATGACTAATAAAATATTCAATATAAAAATAACTTTAACCCAGCATGTGAAATCAACCAAATATAAATCTCTATAATTTATTTATATGGATCATCTTGGATATACGGATATATAATGAATTGAAAGGATAAACTACTTCAATATCCTATATGGTAACTATTAACATTGATGTTGATTTTGATTGTTTATAAAAACCACTTATATATTCCATTAGTGTGTATTGTAATTTATATTAATTGGATTTAATTTGATTTTTTTGTTAAAAATATAACATTAATTATGTTATTTTTCTTGTTCGGTGACTTAGTTTTGAGAGGCGTGAACCACATGTCGCGCTTCATGCTGTATCCTTAAGAGGCCTCTATGCCTTACTGTGCCACATGTCTTTGAAGCCAATGAAGTCATCCATGCACAAAATAATCACCAAAAGATTCAAATGACAAATAAAATCACCCCAATAGGGATATTATAATTCAATCACCGTAATTATTTCATTAGTGAAACATATAAATTATGTAATGCATATAAAAAATTGATTGAACTCAATAATATATTATATCTCATATGAGTATGATAGTATATTATTTTACATTCTATTAATGATATTTATTTTTTTTATAAAAATGTTATTGATGATAGTTTTTATCTTATGAAACAATTTATATAATGTTTATTCATTTTCAATATTATTTATTTAATTTTTGTTTATTTTATATTGGATGGATAGAGGTTGGATGTAAAATGTTGATTGGATCACTAATGAGTTTTAGAAAGGGTAATGATATTTTTTGAACATTTAATTAAATAATAATTCTAATAGAAGATTTATTTGTGGAGTTTATTTTGATTATGTTGGAATAACATGGTTAACTAATTAGTAAGGGACTTTCCATGTCACTAAACTTGGTTTGCAAAAACAATATCACATGTGGTATCCCATTATGGAAAAATATCAAGTGGAGAGTGACATTTATTCAACTGAATGGATCAGTATGAAATATTTGATTTCTATCTAGTTTCCATTTGTTTCTAAACCCATCTTCTCATGTAGACCAGTGTAAGATGAAATGAATATTGGAACATAGTTTTTGAATATTTATTAGAATGATTATATTGGGAGTGTTAGAAATATGATGGATGATGTGAATACCCCAATATATCAGGAATATGAGAAAAAATGAGAAAATCTGAGTTTTTAATGCGATTATATCATGGAAAAACAATGTATGGATTTAGTAATATAGTAGTTGAATATATCATTAAATTTATTTAGGATTTACTACATGATGATTCATATATTATATAAAATTACTACCTGACATCAATGTTGGTTGATTTTTGTTTTATTTTCATCTACTAAGATTCATTATTTCCCTAATGATTATTTTTTATTTGGATGTAAAATGTATAGGAGAGTTCGTGAAAAAATTGTGGTGCATCATGTTAGAAGACTAATAAAGATATAACTCAATCTTGCATACCGAATAATGTGATATGACACTTCCTTTTAATTCCATGTGTTCAAAAACATTTTGTATCGTAACTAATGGAAAGAAATATGAGATGGCATGAAGATGAAAAAAATAAGGATAATAATGAAATAGTGTATCCTGTAGAAGAGTTATATTATATTAAATTTTATAGGATACATCCTGGTTGTTCAGTATACCCACCGAATTTTAAATTGGTATAATCATATGATGGTTTCAACCCAATTTTCCAAATGCATACTGTATAAATTACTTGGCCTATTTTCTTTCACATTTATAACATTATTTTATGGTTGTGTATGAAGAATCTATTTACTATTATGATTATATTGATATTTGTATGATGTCATCCTATAAATAATATTGGCATATACTTTCATCCATTAGTATATGAGTTAATGGAGCATTGTATTGTTGGTACACAAGTTTATGATGAATTCATGAAAGATAAATTTATGTTTCATATAGGTTTATTATGAATGATAAATGAATTCATTTCCTACAGAATGCTGTATAGTTTGAGTAAAAATGGGAAATAATCCTACCCTGTTTGAATGAAAAATAAACGTTCTCATAGAATAATGTTTCGATAATCTTTTAGTTTCATATGAAATAAATTATTTCTAATGATGGACCATCCAAATAGTGAAAATAATAGATAGATCGATAATTTTATATAGATATATGAAAAAATCAATTATTTTTGATGAATTATTTTGTTAAAGAACATGATGGTTTTAATTATGGTCTTGAAAAAAATCAATCAAATATCAGAAAGATAAATCTTTTTAATTCAAATTACAACAAAAATTTGAGTAAGAAAAGTAAATTATTTGAGTTACTATATTTTTCATTGAATTTATTATTTCATTTTTTGGATTTAATTAATATTAATAAAAAATATTGAGAGATGTTATTTGATACACCTTTAAATGTTAATGGAAAAAATAAAAGTCAATTTGATGTCATGTCATGATTTGATTTATTGGGGTATAAGAACAAGACTTCATCATGAGTTATTTTGTCAAAATAACAAAAAAGTAATGTTTTCCACTAATTCAATGATAAATGTAGATAAAAAATAATTTATTTAGGTATTGTTAATTTTGATTATTTCAAATGGTTTTTCAAGTAACATTTCAAAAATGGTGAATACATAAGATGCGAAACCAAATTCTCATAAAACCCATTGTTACCAAGTCTTTATATATGATTTGATTCCTATTGCAATTTGATATATACTTTCACGTAAAGATAGAGTTGATGTCATTATGTTATTTCATTTTTATTTAGACCTTTGGACCTTAATACTTAAAAGTGGTGTTTATTAGAAATTATATATATATATTTGTTAATTATTTTTTATGAATTGGAGAAAATTTTCCCACCAAAAGTTTTTACATGTATCTTATATATGATTTTGAATCTTCCCACAAAAGTTACTTTTAGTTGTCCTGTTTTGTTGTACTTGATATATCTGAGTGATAGAATGATGTTTACATTGAACTATTATGTGAGAAATAAATATAATACTAAAGTCTCTACTATTAAAGGCTATTGAGCACAATAATGTATGAATTTATTTTCACTGACTTGGATAACATCACTACGAGGTCTAATAAAGTTATGAGAACTAATGGAGAGTAATTATATCCCACTAAGCCTGAATTTTGTTCATAGGATCAAACAAGGGGATATCTAGATCATACTCATTGTGTACATTAATTAGGGAAGAGTGGGAAATTTCTCATTGTATAGTATTATTCAACTGTGATTTTTATGATGATTACATTAATTATATAAACTAATAAATATGATTTTTTTAATTTATTTAATTCATTATATCATATGAAATTTTAATTATTTTATATTTGTATAGATCATTAAAAAATATAAAAAGGAGTCATATTTATCTATTTATTAATAGGATGTAACAATTTCACAATAAATAATTTACTACTTATTTCATATTAAAGATAATAGATTTCATTTTTTTCATATAGAACAATCATATGTATCTATTTAATATTCTATGTTTTTATCATTACAGTACTAAATATACCAATTTATTATGTATTAGATAAAATAAGAGCATTATCCATTGATCCAAACAATGTGATACATGATTGTATGAAAATTGATACCAATGGATTAAAATTCATTATAAATAATTATGCAATAAAAATGGAAATACAACATGAATGTGTCACGATAAGAGCCCCAACATATTTTTAAATGAGAGAATTAGAAAATAAATCATGATATATATATATATATATATATCAGATTATGGGGTTTTCAAATGAATCATTTTATTATATTAAAATTCACATGGTCAGATCGCAATGATGGAGTGCAAGTGTTTTGATTCAATGATAGAGGAAGGCATGCATATAAATAAATATTTATTAAGACTGATTATATGAACCGTTAGCTTCATACCGATGAACCTTATATTCTGGAATCATAAGATAGATAGGTGTTTTATGAAACTAACCTATTAAAGAAACAATTTGGTTTTATTGTTGATTTCAATCCTGGAAATATTTTTAAATATTTAATTGATGGTAATGACATTGTGGATTAACTCATTGATATTTAATCAAATGATCTGTTTGATTACATTGATGATTCAATTGATAGAACGGAATGTAATCCAGAAATTTTCACATAAGACACATAGCATTGGCACATATGTAATTATTTACCCAATATTATTTCAATATTATATGTTTTTAAAAAATAGAATACATGATATAAATTTAATATTATTTCCCTAAGATATTGCATGAGATATGATTTGTTTTTTAAATTATTTTTTGACAATGAATTAAAAATATCAAACATTAGAGTATACGCAATACTGTTTGAAATGAAATACTAATTTTTTTATGTTCCCAGAATATTCTTTTTGATGACAAGTAGAGTCCAGATATCTTTCTAAAAATTAAAAAATCTTGTGTAGATCATTTAATATGATTTCTTCTTATATTGGTTGTTATATATGACTGTAGACCACTGAATATCGGGATACAAAATTTTTATAAGTTGAAGATCATTCTATAAATATGGTCCTATCATGGTTGAAATTATTATGCAAAAGTATGAACTAAAATATAAAGTCACTAATTACATTAAATATATTATTAACACTATGTTCGTGAACCATTATGTCTAGATGAAACTAATAACCTATACCAGAGAATTATTCTCACTTCAAACCTTATACCATGGAGGCTTAAATGTAAATTATATAATGAGACCATTGATTCCATTAATCTGAGAAGGAAATTCATTAGTGGCATCCTCTAATTTCAATTATTCCTTTTATTCCATGACAAAACTAATGGTTTATAGAATCATTTGAAATAAATTCATTAATTTTGCTAAGATATGGTGATAATTCCCTAATAAAAACTGAATTATATTTTTTCACATTGGTCTTGCACAAAAAATTATATAACCAACAATAAGAGGAGAACAAACAATGACACATTAGAAAAATTTAGTAGAATGTCCTATTTCAAAACACTTTTCTATATGTATGTAATCCATTGATATCTCTGGTATATATAGTAATAGATTAGTAGAGAGGTATATCTAATCAAATATTTACATTCCTCTCTTCTTGAGTCAATAAAATTCTAAATATTTTAACACATTATGAATTTTACAAATTTATAGTTTAATGTTAAATTAATTGAAAGATTTATATGAAGTTTCATATTTTGGTTTAGTCGAAATTTTTACCATGATCAAGTTGGATGGTATTTGGTATGGTTGTTGTTGGTTTCATAGATAAATTTTATTGTGTTGTGTATTATAAATCCATGGGTCCACTACACTTCTATTTACATTTAAGGGATAGTCCTCTGTGATTGGGGTAATGTATACTCTAATGGTAGTAGTTAATCTTTGTGTACATGTTATCATTATGTGGTTATCATGTGATGTTCCCAATATGATGGGATGTTCTGGCTCATTATCAAGGTCAAGATGGAGTGGTTGGGTTGGGTTAGAACAATACGTCTAGGGTGATGGTATGTTGTGAAATGTGATTTAAAACATCAAGGAAATTGGAGCATTACGCTTCAATAATTAACTAAAAATAAATATATATAATTTTTAACATATTAAATACATGTCATATATTAGTAGATTACACATTTTCAAAAATAGAGAACTAAGAAAAGAATTTTTTTCAATAAAGTGAAAGTCATAGTGTTTCTAAATGTACCAAATTATATGATGATGAAAGATACATGGATGACTATAGAACCGAACAACATAACAGTAATAGAATTTTGGAAAAAATTCTTCTCTTTTTCTAAGAGGCTAGTTAGATTTTAAGATAAATTTAAAGGAAGGAATTGATATTTTTTTAATAAAATTCAAACATCATCTATTTAAAATTAATGTCATTGAAAAAATGATTTTTTTAAGTGCATAACAATGGATTAACTGAACATCAAATTTCTTGTGAGTAGTTGAAAATTCCACGTGGGATTGGATTTTAGGTATCAATAATTATAAAAAGTGTGTTAAAACACACAATAGAAATGATGAATTGGAGAATAAATACTTGAATGGGGCCACAAAATGAATCATAAAAAAATACCAATTTGTATCTAAAAATAGTTAGGACCAGAAAAAACATTAGGGATGTATATAATTTATATACATTAAAGGTTCTAATTAGATTATGTATGACTATTCTAGTCATGAAAAACATCATGTCAGATGATAAAACCTACTGGTCATGTTAGCTGACCAATATAACAACAAATAATTATACTACGAATTTTGGGATGATAGGTTTTAGCTGAAAAGAAAGGAGTTCAAAAAAAAAACATAATCCATTATACCTAGTATTGAAAATTTGGGAGATAAAATATAAATGAATAAACTGTCTTTGATGAAGTCCAAATTGAATAAGGGTTTTCCTCTAGTAGTATGAATAATAATAACTGAAGTGCATAAACATTTTTATTCCCAAAGATCCAAAAATTATCCTTTTATCTACAAAAAACAATGATTCAAAATTATATTTTCATTTTTTTTTTGGAATTGATAGATTTAAATCATATGGGTAATTATTCATAATAATTAGGGCATTGTTAAACTCATTCACACATTGTTTCCTCTCCTGTAGATTCCCAATCACTATGAAACTACAAATTAATTCTACAAATAAGTTCACTGAGCTTATGGAATAATGAAATGAGTTTGTGAGTTATAATTTTATCAACATAGAATCCAAGTTTAATGTTTTTAGTCACATAAAATGTATGAAATATGTTATCGATAACTAACATTAATCCTTGTTCTCTAATTTATAAACAATATATAATAACCTTTTTGAATTTGTGTTCTTCCAATTTTCCACCACATAAAATGACGTCATTTAAAATAAATAATTTAACATCAATTCACAATTTAAAATAAAAAATAAATAAAAACATCAAAACATTAATTGAGAACAATGGTCATCATTAAGAGAGGGAAATCCCAACTACCCCTAGTAATATATGGTTCAATATGAAAAGTTTTGGACAGACACATAATCATACATATATCATAATACCTATATGTCCTATAATAGCTCCACCATGTCACCCATAATTAAATAAACAAAACAATGATTTGATAAAATTATACAAGGATCCAAAAAGAAGATTATATTTCATTATTGGTTCTCATTAGTGCTTGTTTTATGTTATAGTTTTATTATTTAACATTTTATTTATTTATATTTATCTTTGAATATTTTCATTAATTTCCATGTCAAAATTTCTTATTATTATGATGATAGAAGAAGAAGAATACAAAGAAATGAATAAGGTATTAGAGATTTAGGCATGTATCCTCTGATCACAACAGTAAGTACAATTTTTTTTAGGACATTATGTACATTCATATTATCCATCTTGTTATCATTTGTTTTATTTTATAATCCATGTTTTCTTACCTTACATAATCAATGAGGTAGTTGGATTAAGCTATGGAGGATGATATTACGGTGGGTGGGTACAACTGGTTCCTTAGTTCAGCCTATCACTATGTTGTTTCACTAAAGTTCATTTAATATATCCCCCCTTCATATCTATTTATTCACAAGGAGGCCATAATCCAATTATTCCATCTCCATATTTTACATACCCAACTTTTCCATATCCATTTCATCTTACACCTACACAGAATGGATGTTCTTTGGGTCCCATACCTCATTATCACCCACTACCACCATCCACTATACCGGGAACTCCTACCCCATATATCCCACTACCATATACATATCTATATCCACCATCATTTTTAGGGCCATCCATTAGTTTTTATCCCTCAAATAGTACACTTACCTTCATTGACTATACATATTACTCTTACTGTAGATATCCCACCTACCATAAAGGATACACCCCCTATAATAGGCTCATCACTTCTGGGGTCAGTAGATCCCCCATCTACAGGAATGTGTTTAAACATAACTGATAGTGACAGATGATAAATTAATATATATTTTTAACATTACTAATTATTTTTCATGATTAAAAAAATCCTCTACCAAACAATGACGTCGGACAGAAATGAGAGATGTAGGGAATCAACACATGCATATCATGGTTCAATGCAATGGGGAAAGTGTTATAATTAAAAAAATGGTAATTAATGTAAAAGATATATGGGAGGAATTTATAAACTCAATAATATCATTCTAGTTCAACGGATATGTTGGATAGAAGTCGGTGAAAAAATAAAGAACAATGTATGAGATGATATTTGGTTAAGTAATGTTAATAAATAAAAATATATATATATATTAATTTATTATATTTTATTAACAAATATTTTTTCCAATACATCTCCAATATAATTTCCCTAATGGAAAAAATACCAAGGACTCAAGGTTAGTGGAGTTGATAGATATGTGATGATCGTACAAGTATGAATTTTATATTGGTTTGAAGGAGAGAGTTGATACAAATCCTACAGAAATACCAAACATTCCTGATTTCCCAATATCACAATATAGAGAGATGATCAACTATTGGAAGAGACTAGAGTTTAATGTATTAGTTAAAATTATATATATAATCATTTATTTTATTGAGAATTATATTTAATGTATTAATTAATTATTATCTTTATGTTAAATTAATTATATAATTTGTTATTTATAAGAAAAAATATGAAGTAAATAAAAGAAATATGACGTAAATAAAAGAAATATGAGTACAATAAAATATATTCACACTATTGGACAAAATTCATTCCTAGAACTGGAGAAAGAATAGTCACATTTAAAATAATAAACTTCATTTAATTGAAATATAGATTTATTACCTTTAAAATGTTGTTTCCCTATCAAAATGGATTTTCTTTTTAGATTATTATATTTTTATATAATGCCTTTTTAATTTGTCTATCTTCTTTTTCCAGATAATTTCTCCCATCTTATAAAAGATGATACATATCAGTTTTTTTGAACAACAACGAATTTGATTACCATTCAGTTGTGGTGGATCCTTCTTGAATTTTTTAAAAGAATGTAATTTCCTTGATTTCATTGCCTTATTATTTTTCTTTTTTTTCAATTTTATGGCCAAAAAATATACGGTGAAAAAAATTATAATAACATATAATTCATTGAATAGAGGTAAATGATGGGTATTTAATTATAGGGAGAAACCATGTTTAATCGGATAATGCATTCTAGAAACCCTACACAAATATAAATAGAAGAAAAAAATAATTCCACTCATGTCAAACACCTATAGTAAGTGTTCCATAGAGAATTCCCCCTATAGAATAAAACATTACCTCATAATCTTCTAGATCAACCCAAACATGATTTCATTACATCACACAATTGATACATCTCTCTCTATTTATTAAGGTGTTCCATAGTAACCCACAGGTTCTATTGATTTCATAACAATTAGAAAATCATGGCCATACTTCCATTTTTTTCAAAGAAACATAATGAGCTCTACCACCATAAAAGAACCACCAAGTTAATAGTGAAGTTATGGATTATCTATTGTTTTTATTGCATTCACATGCCTACTTCGGAAACCACATATTATAGATTCCACACTCCCTATAAGCAACTAGATGATCCTATAATTCTACATTAATCTTCTACAACCCTCTATATTAATATGATATCGAATTTATAACACCAATTTCACACCTATATAATCATTTTTTGATGTTACATATCTCATCGGAATCAGTTATCTATCGATATCCTTCATTTCCACAAGAAATTTCATGTCACTTTTGAAACTACACATGGTCACTTCCTCCCAATGTGGATTCTACCTGCACTACTAATAGCCTAGAAATTAACATTCCCAAGTGAATATGAACTACTCTATTTTGGTTATGTTTGTGTCACTATAAAAGAAAAGTTCTGAATACTCAAATAATTTAACCTCAAAACACTTCTCACACCAAAACCCTAAAATCTATTCAATTATAATTTTTATTAGGTTAATTTTAGAAATAACCCACTCAAATAACAATATTGAGGCTCTCACTGAAGTCCAAAAACCAAATTTTCGACAACATTTTCAACTCATATTTCCTTTATTATGTTTTTATATTCCTCTACTATCCTTACAATCATAAAATACCCACTAAGAAAAAATAGTCTGTAAGTTCTAAAATCTAAACACTCTATTTTTAAATCCACAAAAACTTCCCAATGACTCTATGGAAGTTCACCAATGAAAATAGTCACAAGTACCTTTTGAATTTCATTAAGTACCATCAATAATACTTTTCCCAGTAAGATATCTATGGTCTTACTCCTTCTAAATTCTTATGTTCCAAAAACTCATTGACTAATCATCTACAAACCAGAATATTTTCAATTTATATGGCCCTATATATACCTTCAAAAACAACCTCCATTCAAGACAATTTTCTAGAAATTCTAGAATCATCAAATAGTAATACTCCTACTTAATTATTTTTTAGAACAAGAGATACATTTATCAATTAAACCAAGGAATGAACTAGTCCTCCACCATAAATCACATCCTAGTTCTGATCCATCAAAATATCACACCCATTATAAAGGGTATTTTTAAACTTTAACGATCATATATAAATCTGTATCCCAAATTTGGAAATTAAAAAGTCTTCAGTTCCACTCATTTTAAAAGATGCATAGTTAGGAATTGGAGTTGTACCTCATTTGGAAGTGATATGTTCATGTTACATTTCCAAAATATTTTGTTTGTTATAAAAAAACACATTCCAAACATGGAATTTAATTATATGATCTTTCCTTAAATGGAAATATAACAACCTTGATCTACAAGATATGATTCAGGTTTAGTAAGACCCAAAATCTTATACAACTATTTATGGAATACATAACATAATAACAGAACGTGAATAATTTTGATGTAAGGAATTATTCAGGGGTCCTCTATGGGATTCCAACCTTCTTATCAAAATTTTGAAACCCCACCAACAACACCAAATTAAAGTACTCAATTTATAGTATCCTCAAAAACTGATAGTATATAATCTAAAAAACTTTTCAAAACTCCCACTGCTTCTGAACTCTTCACCTAATACTATATATAGTCTATCATACATTCAATTATATTATAGAAAATAAACATGATGGTTCATCTTCAACAAAGGTTCCAAGATTCCTTATACTTGTTTTTTAAGAAGAAGCACCCACACTATTAGTCCATATCATCAATAAAGGTACAATGTTTAGCAGCCCTATACGAACAACCAAAACTGGATAGATTTTGATTCACTGGTATCTCTTATTCCATAAATGAAACACCTTCCACCTTCTCACATCCTTATAAATGATATGTACATATCATAATCTCTTGGTTCCTAAGGTCTATTGCTTCACCATGTATTCTTATTCCATATAATTCAATCATTCTAACAACTCAATGTAATCCACAACCCAATTGTGCACAATATAATTTATCATGTTATCAATAACATCATTACCACTATATCCCAAGGGAACTCTTAAAAATTTCTCCAAAAAATTGAATCACACTAGGTTTTCATCAATATAATCATACCAATTCATTATATCCATGGTTATAAAAGTATAATCAATAATTTATTCAAGAATAAAAACCAAGGGATAGATCTTCAATACATGAATAATAATATAATAACTATAAATCCATCATATTAGGTTAAAAAATCAAGGAATAAAATAATTTATGAGACCCCACATAGCATGTTCATATTAAAGGAAAAAAATAATTCTATAATTACATGATTGTTGCTAACATCATTTAAATGATTCATTTGCCTACTTCTAAATTATAATATTTTTTACTTACCATTTATAAATTAATCATAATAGGATATTTAACTATTTATATGTGTTTAATGAATAACTTTAACACTTCACCATATCATAATTTACAACATGATCATTACATAATGGTTTGTCATGTCATTATTTACAATGAATGGGATGTAATTAACAGGGAATATATCACATCATTCATACATCTTTCTTAAAATTTATAAATATTATACATGATATCCATGTTAATAATTTTATATATAAAAAATAAATTCTTATTAAATCATGTGATATTAATTCCTTTTTTTGGTCTGCTATGTGATAGGAATGAATTCAATGTAATGGGTTGAATTCCTTGGATTGGACCTAAAATTTCTTCATGATTTATATTATCTTCTAAAACAACCAATACTATGATTAGATGTAAACCAATATATATAATAAAATCCTATGAAATGGAAATATTAAAGGCTCGCATTCAATCACAAATTGAATTCTTCTCAATAATATCTTCACAAATTTATATAGTTTAAATTATTTCTCAGTTTGGTTTCTTTTATTTGAATAATTTTATGTTTTATTATTCAAATTTATTTATTGATATTTTTTTTTGGTTTTAATATTAAAATCTATTTTATTATTATCAATATAATTCAGTTTAGATTAGTTTAGTTTAATTTAATTCAATTATAAGTATTCTTTATTTCATTGTTTTTTAAGAAAAAGTCATTGAATATTGAGGTTCATGTTCATATCTCTAACTTTTTTTTATAAGTAGAATAAAGAGAGATGGTAATGTGGAAAATAGTGACACCCATGAGATGATAATAATAATAATTATTATTATTTTATTTTGACAGAATTTAATTCTTCATATTATTTTATAATTTTAATTAATGTTATATATCACTATAAAAAATGATTTGGAGGAATTAACATAAAAAGAACCCGATAATTTAGGCTTAAAATATTATCTTCGCAATGTATTTTGAGATGAACATCGTGGAAGAGTTCATTGTCAACCAGGTAAGAAAAAATTACCATCTGATACTGGTATTCAAAAAATGTTTCTTTGAGTAATATTTTCATTATGGTCATAGTGGTAGAGATGAATAGAAAAATAAGTCAATCAAAACCAAAAGTAGGAGAATATACTCAATGTTAAAATATGATAAATGAATATATAATGAATTCCCTGTCTGAAATTTCTTCTACACTTCCACTAGAAGCTTCTATAGTGGTTGATGGATTTTTTATGTCAATGCATTATGTTTAAGTAGATTCCTACGCTCCTGTTAGTGTCGGTTCCATTGTCGATGCCAATGCCAATGTCGATTGTGATGCTTATGTTGCTTCCAGTGCTAATGATAATGCTCATGGTGTGAGAGAAAGTGTTGGTTTTTATTTAGAAGGTGTGGATGTAGGTTATCATGATTCTGATGATTGTGATATTGAGGTTAACTTCTGATGTAAAATATTTTTTTGCTACTATTTTTTCATTAGTTTTATTATGTAGTTATGTTTTATTATTGTTATATTTAATTTTATTCTACGTTTCTGTCTGTATTTGTATATATTGAATAATTGAATTATTGTTTCTGTCTATTTCTATATGACTGGAAATGTGGCTATATATTTCTCAACCATGTGGAGAAATCTATAACCAATGTTGGAAACCATGGAACATACCAATAGCCATAATTTACACTATGGAATTACAATTATATCCACAGTTACATTCCAATGTGGGAAAACCAATAGCCATAGTTTAAAACAATGGATATATGTGTACTTACGTGGTTGAAACCATGGATATTGGCCATTTTCAATGGGTTCCAACCATGATAATGGTATATAATAGAATTACATATATCCATAGTTTAAAATTTTGGCTATAAGTGTACTAAAAGAGTGTAAACTGTAGTTATAGAGCTATAATAATGTTTTAAACTATGGTAGTAAATGTTGACCAATTTCCACGACAATAAAATCCATGCTCATCCAAATCGTGGCTATTACCCATAGCCTTGGTTTTGTGGTAGGTAGCCACGGTCATAAGTCATTTATATAAGAATAATTTATAGTAGTGGCAGGTAATTTCTTGAAATGCACCTTTATAAGAAGAAACATAGGCCTTAAGAGTTTCAGATGAAGGGATGAGAGAGATGTTCCGTGATAAATTTTCTATCTTTATGTAGTTCATGGAGGGAGAACCATATCAGGATATGCGGGATATGTCTGATCTAGCCTAGGATTTTTAGTTTCAAAACCCTCTCAAATCCACTATTGACGGTAGATCTAAGGTAGTTGAGTTCTAGATTGAGTCCATCTTGAATATTCTTGACCATTTAGAGACTCCTCTTCTAAAAATAGTCTAGATGGATTCTTATATGTTGTGAGGATCAACAATGTGCTAGTGGTAAATTTAGGATCAAGATGAGAATTTGGAGGGTATGATATGGAAATAATTCAAGGAAAATATCATAGAAAGATTTTATCCAAAGACATTGAGACTAGAGAGGGCGATAGAGTTTTTGTCATTGACCAATGGAATCATGTTAGTGATGGATTGTGCAGGTCACTTCAATAACATGTATCTCTTTGCCTTCATGTTGTTAGGGGATGAGGAAGCCACTGAGAAATGTTTTTAGGATGGAATTAAATGTGATATTATATCTATGGTTAATATCTTTTGATTGAAGAAGTATTATGATGTGGTGAAATAGGCCCTCATTTCTAAGGGGAACTGGAAAGAGGATTCCAGTGGAGGAAATTTGGTTTCTACTGGATAACTAGGGGCACATCATTTGAGGTTAAAAAGTATTTCTAAGGGAATTTTAACTAGATAATTTGAAATAAGAGGTGTGTGGGGGAAGAATATGTTACCTAGGAAAAAACATGACCATGTTTCCATTAGTGCAGTAGGCTAGGTCACTTTCATAGCCAATGTCCCCAACAACAATTATAGTGCTGAGATTGTGGAAAGATGGAGTATATACAATAGTTATAGAGGAATGCACAACATATTGATAGTGATGGAGGAGCTAAAACAAAAAATAGTTCCATAAGGTGGTCTTATGCACTTTACAAGTCTGGTAGTTAAATCATTACTTTCCAGGATACTCAAAAATGTGGACATGGTAATTTAGGGTATGATTTCTCATATTAGTAGAGAAATGATGCTTATGGAAATCAGATTTGAGCATAAGGTAGTGAGAGATGAAATTTTCATGTATTTCATAATGCACTTATTGATAGCGGGTTTGGGTCATTGAGAGTCAGAGGTACTATTATTATAGAGTCTATACTTTTTAGTGCTTTATTTGATATCAAAGAATCACATTCATTCATATATTACCAAATTCTGTATTTTTTGAGTCTAACAGTGGGGTTTTTGAGTGGATTGAAATGTATCTTACCAATCCCACATTGATTGTTACCATAAGAGAGTAACCATTTAATATTCTTAGGGTGATAGATATGTTAATTTGGGGGAATGGGATATCCAGACAGGGCATCTAGGGCTAGTTCATCAGTAACCAGGAGAGCTCACTGACCAAGATGAAATTATTTTGTTTGAATATAGGGGTGTGAAATATTATGCATTTCCACCCATAGTGGATCAATTTCAGGATGTGTTTCCTAAATTATTCTTATGGATTCCATGTGAGATACATATTGAATTTGAAATTCATCTCATGTTGGGTGCTGATCTAGTTTCTATAGTACCTTATTGAATGGAACCAACATAGTTTCAATTGATTAGAAATCACCTATAATAATTCATCAATTAGGGATTTATATATCATAGTATGTTGCATAGGGGTTCCCCAGTTTTTTTTGATATGAAGGATGAATGTACATTTCACTTATGTTTGAATTATTAGATTTTGAAATGAATGAAAGTTATGAACAAGTATCCTCATCCATGTAACAATGATTTTGTTGACCAGTTGAGAGGTGATTATTTATAAACCATGATTTACATGAGGTTGGGTTATTATCATCTTAGAGTGAGAATTTCAGATATACCTCTAACAACATTTAGAAGTGTTTATGGCCTATACGAGTTCATCAGGATTCCGTTCAGGCTGATGAATGATTTTATTGTGTTTATGGCCTTTATGATCTGAATCATCCACCCATACCACGATCATTTTTTGTTTTTTTTTGGATGAAATCTTGGCATACTAAAAAAACTCATTAACATCATGTCCAAAATCTTGAAATCATCCTGAGTACACTAAGAGATCATATGATGTACACCAAGCATTATAAGTGTCAATTCTAGACATCCATTTTATGTTTCATGGGTCATATCATCTCAGAGGAAGTTTTTTCAGTGTACCTAGAGAAATTTCAAGCAGTTTCTTCTTGAGATAATCCTAAGAATATTTTTGATATAAAAAACATTATAGGTCTAGAGAGATACTATTGAAGATTTATCTAGGGATTTCCCCATTTGGAAGAACCCCTTTTGGATATGACCAATAATGGTGTCATGTATGAAGGGTTTGAAGCATGAGATAATTGTTTATAGGAGTTAAAGAATCATTTGACAACTATACTGATTTTAATCATACCCAATATGTGTGAGGACTATACCTTTTTTTGTGATGCATCCAAGATTGGTCTATCAGTATTGGTGATGTTGGGAGATTTATTTGTGGAATATGGGCCATGATATTTAAGGCCACATGATTAGAATTTACCTATTAATGATATCATGTTATCCATGATGGTTTATTCAATAATATTGTGGTGACATTACCTATTAGGTGGAAGTTTTACGTGTATACTGACCACAAAATATTAAATTATATTCTTTCAGTGTGATAGATGATTCTCTAGAAGTAGAGGATGGTTGATTTTATATAGTCATTTTTTTTATATAGACTATAAACTTGAGAAAGGAAATACTGTTTCTGATTCTTTGAGTTGAAAAAAATAGGCTCGTGGAGTTCAATAGTCCGGATCTAAGTTGAAGATGATGAATTTGTTAGATGAGAATCATTTAGTGACTATGGAGGGACTGAAGTAGATGAATCTTGTGTCCTTATCTATTGATTTCTCACGTTTGAGCCTAATCAAGGAGAGGAAGTATGAGTGTATGGAGTGTTTGGACATATGGGTAATCCCTGAAGGTGGGGATTCACCTTTAGATTAGATAATAGATTAGTATGACTTCATTTAAATCTGAGGTCATGTTGTTTTTTATAAATATATGTGGGATGATTTTATGTTTGAGTTTCATGCATCAAAGGAGTATGTTCATCCTCATTAGATCAAAATGTACCCTAAAATTCAGAGTCTATACTGGTGGCTAGGAATGTAAAAGAATATTGATGGTTCTGTGACATGATGTTACACCTGTCAATAGGTGACGCCCATGAATCAAAAACCATGTGGGTTATTACAACTATTTCTTATTCTTGAATGGAAGTGGGATGATGTTATAATGGAATTCATAGTGGGGTTATGAGGAAGCCTTAGAATTATGACACAATATGGGTGATTGTACATCGATTGATGAAAGTAGTTCATTTCATTCCTATCTGGGAGACATTCATGGTTGATCAGTTGGGTGGTATTTATGTACAAGAGATTGTTCCTTATCATAGGATGTAGTAGTGAATAGTTTTATATCATGTTCAAAACATTAATTCATGACTCTGGAATGGTTTTGTGATTTCATTGGGCACACAGATGTTTCTGATTATGAATTTTCACCCATATACCGGTGGGAAATCAGATCATACTATTCAGGTGCTAGAGTACATGATGCGAGCATGCATCCAAGACATTTATGGATCTTATGGGAAGCACTTAGCCCAGGTTGAGTTCCTCCATAAAAATTTAATCTGGTAACTTTTCATATGGAACTATTTGAGGTTATTTATGGTTATCCTTGAAAACCAAATCCTTTCAAGATGGAGGTAAGTGAGTCAGAATTAATGGGGACGAGTTTCATTCTGGAGACATTAGAGCAGGTCAAGTTTATTCATAAATATATGGCTACAACCCATCACATAAAAAATTCATTTTCTAATTGATGTTGTAGACCTCTTGAGTTTTTAGTGGGATATAATTTTTTTATTTGGGTGTTGCTAATATCAAGTCACCATAGAATTTGGAGGAAGGGAAATTTGAAAGATGGGTTTTTCGGACCATTTGAGGTTTTGGAGATGATTAGATCAGTGGCATTTCAATTGGAGCATCCAGATAGGTATAGTTCCATTGTCATAAATCAACTATTTAGTTAAATTTATTTTATTATTTATTGGATTTAGTCAACCTCATCGAGGTGCGGGCTAAGCGGGGGTCTAAATTTTTTAGTGTTTAATATTTGTAGCGTGTTTCGGACCTATTCTCAGTCACTGTATGGTGGGAAGTAGCCACTCAATCATATCATGTGTCGTTCAGATGTCTATCAATTGAAAGAAATATTTTTTTACACAAATGAAATAAGTAAAACATTTAAAACATAATAATAATAATAATAATAAATTATGGTGTAAGTAATAATTTTATTATTCTGAATGGTGAATAATATTTTTTATATATAAAATTTGATATTAATATAATTATTAAAAATATTGTTATTTAATTGGTATTTTTATTATTTAGATATTAATTTAATTTTATTATTATTATTATTATTATTTTATTATTATTATTAATATTATCATTATTTGTTGTTATTTTTATTATATTCATTTTTTTCTAATTATTATTATTCGTTATATTATTGTTGTTTTTATTATTATTTGAATTATTATTATTATATATAATAATATTATTATTATTAATACATTATAATAGAATAAAAACACTAGGAAACCCTAATCCTGCGCCCCCCCCCCCCCCCCGCACTTCACCCCAGCACATCCCGTCCCAACGCAAGCCTCCTCCCAGCCTTTCCTTTGCCTACTTACCCCCGTCCGCTCGAAACCCTGCCTCCGCACTCAGCCCACTGCATCCAACCATCTGCTCGTGCCCCGACCTCCACGCTTAGGTCCCTTCATGTAGCCTTCCTCTCACACTCTGGCCTTCGTGCTCGCACCTTTGTCCCTACCTCTACAATCCAGCCCTCCGTATCGCACCTCTACCTCCGAACCCAGCACCGAACGCTCCCTCTCCCACTATATCAACCTCCCCACACCTAGCTACACCATAAAACCTACGGCCGCTCCCCTCTCGTCTCTGGCTGGCTCACATCCGCCCTCTAGCTCCCCTTTCCCTCTACTCCGGCCTTCCCTCTCCCGACCAACCCCCGCCTCTCCCCTTAGTGCCCTCACCACACTCCCGGCCAACTAAACTCTCCTTGATTCCCTTTTGTATAGTAGAACCCTCCTTGTTCTCCCTTGATCCGGCCAACGACGCACTCGGACCACCATCTCTCTCTTGCGACCTGCACTGACAGACCTTTTTCAGTATATTTATTTATTTATTCAGTTGTTCATTTATTTATTCACCACTTTCGTTTCATTTCATATTAGGTGTATTTCTTTAATTCGGATAAATCCTAATACCACCATGGGTTTGGTTTCGTTTGTTTTTCTTACTGTTTACCATGTGTGACTGGTCTATAAGGTTATCTTTTTCCTCCCGTCATAGTTTTGTCGCGTCCGTGCATTCTTTGAGGTAGGCGTTTTCAATCTTTCCTTTCGGAAATTATTCATTGTCGCTTGCATATTTTCAATTGTTTCTTAAAGGTTAATTGAACGTCTATTATATATATGGTTTGATGTGATTAGTGTTTCTAACTTTTTATAATTCACTAAAAATGAGCTTTTCTTGGGGATTGTGTAAATTGACAATGTTCAGATAGTTACGATGTTTTTTAAAATGTGGTTTTTCTTCAAAGTGGGATTTGGGGTTTCCACGGAATTTTTTGGTCCATTTATAATGTTTTTTATAAATTTTTTATTTCATTATAAAAATTTTTATCAATTATTCAGTATAATTATTAAATTGTTTATAGACTATTTCATCTATTTATAAAATTTTTAATAAATTATTTGTCATTGAAGATAAAAAGTGGTTTTGGAATGATATTTTGGGTAATGTTTTTGATATGTGAAGCTAAAGGTCCGTTTGGAATCATTTGTGTTTTCAACGATGTGATTTGATTATTTATGTAATGTGATGGCCCGTTTGGTACCTTCAACTCAAATGATGATTTTTGAATGAAATTTTAGAAATGATTGTGTTAAAAACTATGTATCTTCATGATAGCCTTATTATTTAGGTTAATTTGTTTTGGAATGTTTTTGTGATTATAAGGCAATGGTTTTGTTGTTTTAATGTAATGATTTGTTATTCCTAAAAATGTTTTCTTTATAACATGGTTGTTTTCCTTTGAAATGTGTTTTGATGTGAAGTTGAAAAGGGTAAAGTTTTGATAGGTAGTTGTGAAATGATTCGGTGTGTGTTTTGGAACTCAAGGGACTTTGTGGATTTGAAAATAAGAAACAGTATTCATGTGATGATTTGGTAACAATATATTTACACCGATGTTAAGGACCATTTGGTACGTTTAGTTTAAGTGTGATGTTTTTTTGATTCCTTGAAATGATGGTGTTTTGATAACTGTGTGCCAGTTTGGAAACTCTATTGTTTTCTAAAAATATTTAAATGGTTTTGATGATTGTATGGTGTGACGGCCCAGTTGGAACCTTTGATGATATAATGCATGTATGTATATATATATATGTGTGTGTGTTGGGAACCTCTATAGGGTGAATATCCCTTTAGTTGTTATCGTATAGAGTGTACATGTTTGGGGTAGGCTTGTGCGGTGAGATGAGTCATGCATGTGAGGGAATCCTACATACACAGTATTATTATACCCACCATGGGTTCCTGGGAATCCTTTAGATGATCGCATGACGGTTTCTGATCAACCCCAATTAGTCGTTTCGGTACCCCTGGATTGGTTGTTAGACTAGGTGGGCATTTCAACTAGATTGGATAGTTATAGGGAGGCATGTTATCTATAGACTTAGGAGCTTCACCATACGCCAATATGTGGTTCTGAAATCGAGTAGGTCCTGGGGACTTCTAGGGATGTTTAGGATCACCCATGGTTAATCATTTATTTACATTGTTTGTTTACTTTATATCATACTAGTTTATTCTCACCTTGCCTTGTTTAGTTATATTATTTTATCCCAACTCTGTTATCTTTTCCTTTGGGTTTCTTTTATAAAATGAAAAATTAGTTTTATTGAAATAGCATGTAGTGACTACTAGCTTTTTGAATGAAAAAATCATGTCACTTATTTTAAAATTTGAAAACCCTACTTTTATAATTATATTACAGACTTGTGTTAATGGATTGCTTTGGAAAATGAGGCGTTGTATTATGTGGTTTTCTTGGAAACCCTACTTAGCATTTTAATTCTCATTCCTATTTTATCATTTTAGTAGTAGGTTTACTTTGCTCAGGTTTTCTTGGATGAAATTCTCATTATTGAAGAAAGGTCGGCCTTTAGTTGGGAGGTGACCTCGAAGGTCATGTTGAGGTATGTTGAGCTATTCTGTTTATTTCTTTTTCTAGTGCTTGAGTTTAGTTTTATAATTATATTTATTTTTTGGTTATTTATTTATCTATTTTGACCATATTGTTCCCAACGATTATGTTTGGATGCCCGACACTTGTTTCCATCCCGTGGGGATCAGGAACGCCCTTCAGACTATGTTGTGGACCACCTCGGGTGACCGGTTCAAGGTCGACCCGGGTTGGTTCATGGAAAAATATTATGAGAGGAAGGTTTTTGTTATTTGGGGTGTCCGGTTGATGAGTATTATGACTTTTGGGACTCAGGAGGTTAGTACGAGAAGGATGTCATGAACCCTCTTTTGTTCCAAACCTTGAGTCGCTAGGGGTAGTCCTTGAATTGAGACTTTGTCTCATTCTAATTTTTTTTTAGATTGAGGGATGCCAATAGAGGTAAGATAATGTTACATCATAATTTCACATAGAGTAGTGACCCACGTGGAGCCCGAGTACATGGTTTAAGTTCCTCCTAGTTGATGACGCTTACTTGGGGCATGGCCCAGTATAATGTCACCAGGTTATGCTTGAATACTAGTCCCTCACTCCTGTAGCTTTGTGCAAGTTGGGTATCATCTTGGTTCTGGTTGATGTAAGTGTGCTTTTGAAAATGAAATGGGGTTTTTTAAATGGGAATGATTTCTTTTAAATGGATTTAAATTTGTGAAATGTGTGTTAAAACTAAAATCTTTTGGTCTAAAAAACTAATTTTTTTCTTGAATTGGTAGAGAAATGGTTTGTCTACTCCCTCAGGTACTCTTTATGAACGTTCTCAAATGTGAGGGAATACATGGGATGTTTGTGTTGGTGCGTATGGACTAGAGAGGATGAATACATACTAAACAGATCGTGGGATTACTGGGGTGTGTACTTGTAATTAAAGGCTTCATCTTGTTTTTCTAATGTGATTTTAAAAAGGGAAATGATTTTAGAAAATGAATTTGGTTTGAATAGTGGTTAGGTATTTGGAAATTTGTATTGAAAGAAGGTGATTTTGAAATCTAAAATGAAAAAGGGAATTTTGGGTTGTATTTCTATTTGTTTTGTTTTTCAGCGGGTTGTTTTTGGATGAAAGTGCTTTCATTGATTTTTCTTGATCATGATATTGGTTTTGGATTTGTGTTTTATATGTTGTTCAGAAAATACATCTGAGAAATTTCCCCATGGATTTCGATAAGTCATTCTTAGTTTTTGGTCCTTCTCAAACATTGCATATTCGTCATGGTGATTAGGGTCCATTAGTGGCGACATAGTGGCTTGAAGAGGTCGAGCTCTTTTTTTGGGTATTGGGAACTCTCGAAGCTGTCAAAGTGCATGATGTTTTGGGTTTGTTCGAAGGTACAGCTCTAGAAGAATGGGAGTTGTTATCCCCACCATCACTAAGTGTTGGGATTGCATGGGATGTCTTTAAATCCATCTCTGTCTGATGGTTTATACCTGAATACATGAAGACGATGAAAAGGGAAGAGCACATGTATATTCAACAAGGCTAATAGACGGTGAAGGAATATGTTGATAATTTCAAGGAACATGTGTCCTTTTTATGGAGGTAGCATCACAGGATTTGATGAAGGCTTCTCTCATCATTGGGAGTCTTCATCTAGAGATTAAAGAGTGGGTCCCCCCTTCCATAGACAATCATTTTGAGAAGTTGGAGGATGAGGAGTTTTAAGCAGAATTGGTCCTCGGAGCTTAGATGGTTGTAAATTCAGAATATCCAGTTCCTCGTGAAGGTTCCCAATCTAGAGGGAAGGGTGTTCCAAAGGGACCAGTTTTTAATGTGTCCTCTACAATGGGTATGGCTTCCAATTCCTCAGATCGTTCAATGGTGTGACACTATTGTGTCCGGTTTGGGCATATGAAGTCGTCATGTCACATCCCACCAAGGACATGTCATCATTGCAGTTTTCTTGGTCACATGGAGAACTTTATTAGGAAGAATAACCTGGAGAAGAAAATGTGACTTGAGAAATTCAAGTTTGTGAATTTGAGGAAGGAGATGCTTTAGCCATCAATGCCCTAGCTACAGGTCTTGGGATGAAGATTGTGGACAGTCAGGGGTTGTCAGGGGTGTGAGGTCTCAGTTCAGGTTCTATGCTCCCTATTGGAAGTATAACATTTAATGTCTTTCAATTCATGTTTTAATACTACTAAAGTCTTCAAGATTATTTATTTCATTTTTTTCAAGATGTTATGATAGACTAGTTCTATTATAATATAATCAGTCATGGTTGTGTGGATGTAGTTTTCTGAATCATGTTTTTCTTAAAAGTGTGTTTGTCCCTTTTGGGGTTGATCTTGGTTTAGATGCATTCATTTGGAGATTTAAGTGCATGTGGAAGAGTCGATGTTTATGTTTATTCTCGGGTACACTGCTTGGGATTATGATCTTCTCATAGATTTTTTCTCAAGTGTTTGGGGTTTATGTTCTGGGTCGGGTGTTCCAAGTTTCAGCTGAGGTGTTGTTCAATCATTCTATAAAAGTTAGTTAATATCAATTCGGAGTTGATGCATTGCCGAAAAGCTCAAAAATGAGTAAGCGAGCAGACCAACGTATTGTAGCCGAATCGACCAAGGCTTAAAGGCAATGACACCCACCAAGGTTCCTCCACGCTTAAAGACCACGTCACCAATAATGGAAATGCACCACCAATTCCGGGCAAAGGGAAAAGGCTAAAGCTAGAAGAATGCACAGCAAGCTTCACAAATTCGTCCAATTCAAAAAACTCCATTTCAAAGGGATGAAAATACATTATAAAGACAAAATTAAGAAAGGAAAATGTCCCAATTCGAGTTACAAAGCATGGGGAACCCAAAAGGCACATAAAATGCATAAAACAACACTTTCCCAAGCCATTTAATGACCCCACTAACTAAAGTAGCGGGATTCTCTCTTAATAATACTTTTCTCCACCTTCTCTCTCCTCATTAATGCGCTGCTACGAATTTCCACCCTTTTCCATGTGGATAACTGATTCTGGGTCCCAAATAAGTGTGTTGTGGCCCACCATTGTGTTGGACATCAATAAGTGTGGGCTGGTCCAATTCGAACAACAATTGGGCTTGGAATTTTTATCAAGCCCAAAATTATTCTCCTTGGACTGAATCTGATCCATATCATTCTCCCCTGGTTAAAGAGGATTTTCCCTCAAATCCATGACATCATCTTCTTCAATGTTAGGAGATAAGTCCCCAATGTTGAACGTTGCAGAAATGCTGCCAAAATCATCTGGTAAATCAATTTTTTAGGCATTGTTTCCCACTCGTTTAAGCACTTTGAATGGACCTTCAGCTTGTGGTGCCATCTTTCTCTTCCTTTTGGATATAAATCTCTCCTTGCGAAGGTGAATCCACACTTTGTCTCCAGGTTGGAAAATAGCCTGCTTCCGATGCTTGTTTTCTCACCTCTTATATGCTTCATTAGACTTCTCTATTTGATCACGAATAGATTCATGGAGCTTCTTCATCTACTTTGTCTTCTCCTCCGCGTCAATATTTACCTGAAAATCTAGTGGCAAAGAGCACAATTCTGTAGGAGTGATTGGATTGATTCCATAAACCACTTCGATTGGAGAATGTCGGGTGGTAGCAC
Organism: Viscum album; assembly: GCA_963277665.1. Classification (NCBI taxonomy): domain Eukaryota; kingdom Viridiplantae; phylum Streptophyta; class Magnoliopsida; order Santalales; family Viscaceae; genus Viscum; species Viscum album. The sequence continues at coordinate 1,534,274,441 of OY728151.1, forward strand.
TGGGAGATCTATTGTATGAAAATTCAGTTTGTGCAAGTTGAAAATACCAATCTCTCATGCTCTTGTTCACCAATGTTCTCAGAATAGTGCCCAATGTACGATTGGTAACTTCTGTTTTCCCATCCGTTTGAGGGTGATGGGATGTGCTGAAAAGATGTTTCGTACCGAATTTCCCCCATAATGTTCTCCAAAAATGGCTGAGAAATTTTGTGTCTCTATCCAAAACAATGCTGCGAGGAATTCCATGAAGGCGAACAATCTCTTTGAAAAACAATTCTGCCACTTTCACCGCATCTTCAGTCTTATGACATGGTATGAAATGAGCCATCTTAGAAAATCGATCAACAACAACCATTATTTAATCTTTACCTCGCTGAGTCTTTTGTAAAGCCATAATGAAATCCATACTGAGATCTTCCCACGGCTGCTCCGGAATAGGTAATGGAGTGTATAAACCAGGCTTGAAATGACTCTTTGCTCTTTGACATGTTCAGCATCTCGAAAGAATATCCTGGACATCTGATTGCATCTTCGGCCAGCAGAAATTCTCCTTTAGTATCTCCAAGGTATTATGGATGCCAAAATGACCAGCAAGTCCCCCTTCATGTGCTTCCCGAATGAGCAAGTCCCTGTAATTACCCTTTGGAACACACAACTTGTTTCTCTTAAAGAGAAACCCATCATGTACAGAATAATCCTCCACAAATCCATCTTGACATTGGATTAAAATAGAATTAAACTTCATATCATACTGACAATCTTCTCTCATAAGCTGAAATCCAAGAATTCGAGCATCAAGAATTGTAAGTAATGCATACCTCCGAGATAAAGCATCTTCCACCAGATTATCTTTCCATTTCTTGTATTTTGACACAAATGAGAATTATTGCAATAATTCCACCCACTTTGCATGCCTCGAACTCAGCTTGTGTTGACCATTGATAAACCTCCATGCCTGATGGTCAGAATGAAGAACAAACTATTTCGGTCTCAAATAATGAGACCAATGATCTAAGGCTCTTATAACCGCATAAAATTCCTTATCATAGGTGCTATAATTCCTCCTTGAATCATTCAGTTTCTCACTGAATTATGCAATAGGACTCTTTCTTTGGATGAGAACAGTGCCTATCCCAACTCCACTTGCATCACATTCTACTTCAAAGACTTGATCAAAATCAGGCAATGCCAAAACTGGTGTTTCACACAACTTTTTCTTAATGATTTCAAATGATTCATTTGCTACCTTTGACAACCCAAATTTCCCCCTTTTCAAGCATTCAGTGATAGGTGCCATGATAGTGCTGAAATTGGAAACAAAACGATGATAAAAAGATGCCAAACCAGGGAAACTTCTTACTTCAGTGATGGATTCTGGTTGTGGCCAAGACTTGATTGCTTCCACTTTTGATTCATCCACCATGATGGCTTCTTTGGTTACCACATATCCCAGAAACATCACTTTTGTTGAAAAGAATTCTCATTTTTTCAGCTTTCCATACAGCTTTTGTTTCCATAGCACATCAAATACCCACTGAAGATGACCCACATGGCTCTCCACATACTTGCTGTAAATCAAAATATCATCCAAATAAACAACTACAAATTTACCAATGAATGGTTTCAGAACTTCATTCATGAGTCGCATGAATGTGCTAGGAGCATTTGAGAGGCCGAATGGCATGACCAACCACTCAAACAATCCTCCTTTAGTTTTGAAGGTCGTTTTCCACTCATCCACTTCCTTCATTCAAATCTGGTGGTATCCACTACGAAGATCAACCTTTGAAAATATTGATGAACCATGTAATTCATCAAGCATATCATAAAGTCATGGAATGGGAAACCTGTATTTGATGGTAATATTATTGATATCTCTACTATCAATGCACATGCGATGCGTACCATCTTTCTTCGGCACCAATAATGCAGGAACAGAACACGGGCTCATGCTTGGCCTTATAAAGCCTCGATCCATCAACTCCTCTACTTGCTTCTGTAATTCCCTTAATTCTCCAGGATTACACCGATATGCTGTTTTATTTGGCAATTGAGCACCTGGTACAAGATCAATCTGGTGTTCAATGCCTCTAAATGGTGATAATCCTACTGGAAGATCATTAAGAAAAACGGCATGATATTCCCCAATTAAGGAATGAGCTAACGGATGTTGATGACTCTTCTCATCATGGCTTGACTTTTCCATCATCAACATAGAATAACTAGCTTTTTCTTATTTATGGATTTCTCCACTTGAGCTTTGTTGATAAAGAGACTATCTTTGGGCACTTCGAGAACAGATTTTTCTTGAAGAGTTTGGGATAGCTTCAAAGGAGCAAGTGTGATATTCTTTTCCCCAGATCGAAAAGAATATGTCTTCTTTCTCCCATAATATTTCACTTCCCTGTCAAACTGCCAAGGCCTTCCCAACAACAAGTGACAAGCATCCATAGGAATAACATCACATAATACTTCATCAGCATAGTTCTTACCAATAGAGAATGAAATCAGAACCTGTTTGTTGACTTGGAGAGTGCTCCCATTGTTCAACCATTGCAATTTATACGAGCGAGGATGATTCTGAGTTGGAAGCTTCAATTTCTCCACTAGTGTTGTTGAAGCCACATTTGTATAGCTCCCACTATCAATAATAACCATGCATACCCACTGATTAATGGTGCAGCGAGTTTGGAACATGTTTTCTCTTTGATCTTCTTCCGGGCAGATTTGAGCTTGCAAAACTCTTCGTAGCACCATCATGTTTCCCACATCAGCTTCTTCCACAACATGTTCCTCATTTTCAGATTCGTCACCATCATGTTCTCCCTCTTTGATCACCTCTTCAATTTCTTCAATCTCCTTTATAGTAATAATTCGGTTGTTAGGGCAATTGGCCTGAAAATGACCATACCCATGGCATTTGAAACACTTTCGATTCCCACGTTCAAAGGAGTTGGACTTCCCTTTTGGTTGTTCCATAGCCTTCTCTTTCCCTTTATCCAGCATCTTGTTTCTTCCAAATTCCTTCTCACCAACACAATATTTATTAGAAGAAATACCTTTAAAAAAAGTTGTATCTCTATTGGAGTTTTTTAGCGCAGGTGCCTTTGAGGTTCTCTTTTACTTTTCTACCTTAATCGCCAGCTTGAAAACATCATCAAGTGAGCAAAATGGTTGCAACTCCACTGAATGTGCAATTTCATCATTTAATCCACCCAAAAACCTTGCAATTGTTTGCTTTTTATATTTTGGAACATCACTTCGCGTCAATAAACGATCAAACTCCCGAATGTACTCTTCAACAGATTTATCTCCTTGTCGCAGGCTATGCATTCGGAAATAAAGATCTTGCTTATAATTATCAGGCAGAAATCGTCTCCTCAAAAGCTTTTTCAACTTCTCCCATGAATGTATTTTGCCTTTGTCATCACGTTCCCACTGTTTCTTTAGATTTTCCCACCAAAAAGATGCATAATCTTTAAATTTCATAATGGCTACCTTGCACTTCTTCTCGTCAGAAAAATTCTTAAATTCAAAGAACCATTCGATTTCCCGCATCCAATCCAGAAAATCATCCGGATTTATACTCCCATAAAAATCTGGAATGTCAATCATTAATCCTCTTTCAATATCTTCATCATCTCTTCTTCTTCGCATATCCACCTCTGAATCACTGGAATCATCACCATTTTCACGATCTTCATAAAATGGAGCTGCATTGCGCCTATTACGTGGTGATGGACGTCGAGGATACTGCTGCGGTGGAGGGGAGTCAGGTCGCCGCGCTCTCAAAAGTTGAGCAAGTTGCTCACCGATTTGAGTAATTTGTGATTGTAGCTGTGTGTTAGCTATTTCCCATGGAGCAGGAGGAGTAGAAGATCCTCTCTTGCGAGACATGATGAAGAGTAATAAGAAGAATTCTATAGAACTTACTCGTTGGAACTGCGGCGCTGATACCAACTGATGCGTTGCCGGAAAGCCCAAAAACGAGTAAGCGAGCAGACCAACGTACTGTAGCCGAATCGACCAAGGCTTAAAGGCAATGCCACCCGCCAAGGTTCCTCCACGCTTAAAGACCACGTCACCAGCAATGGAGATGCACCACCAATTCCGGGCAAAGGGAAAAGGCTAAAGCTAGAAGAATGTACAGCAAGCTTCACAAATTCGTCCAATTCAAAAACCTCCATTTCAAAGGGATGGAAATACATTATAAAGACAAAATTAAGAAAGGAAAATGTCCCAATTCGAGTTACAAAGAATGGGGAACCCAAAAGGCGCATAAAAAGCATAAAACAACATTTTTCCAAGCCATTTAATGACCCCACTAACTAAAGTAGCGGGATTCTCTCTTAATGATACTTTTCTCCACCTTCTCTCTCCTCATTAATGCGCTGCTACGAATTTCCACTCTTTTCCATGTGGATAACTGATTTTGAGTCCCAAATAAGAGTGTGGTGGCCCACCATAGTGTTGGACATCAAGATGTGTGGGCTGGTCCAATTCGAACAACAATTGAGCTTGGAATTTTTATCAAGCCCAAAATTATTCTCCTTGGACTGAATCTGATCCATATCAGGAGTTCTCGCGCCCCCCTCCTCTCAGGATGGTATGTTTGAGTGTTAAATTTCAGAACTAGTTGAATTCTTTTGGTGGGGATAACCCTCTTGTGTTCTTGTGTTGTGGTTTATTTTGAATTCATTTGGCCATGAATTTTTGTTTTGTATGTTGATCGGCTAGTGACTTTCTGAGGACAGAATGTGTTTGTGGATGGGAGAATTGTCACTTCTAGACTTTTTAATTTAATTTAATTTATTACTTCATGGATTCAGTCAACCTCGTCGAGGTGTGGGTTGAGTGCGGGTCTAAAATTTTTTTGTATAATAATTTTAGAGGGTTTGAGACATGTGCGCGGTCACTAAAAGGTGGGAGGTAGCTACGTTATCGGGTCACATGTCGTGCAGATGTCTATCGGTCGAAAGAAATAATGTTTTACATAAATGAAATAAGTAAAACGTTTAAAATATACTAATAATAATAAATTATGGTGTAAATAATAATGTTATAATTAATAATGGTTAATAATATTTTTTTTATTTAAAATTTTATATTAATATAAATATTTAAAAAAATTCTAATTTAATTGTAGTTTTTATTATTTAGATTCAAATTTTTATTTGATTATTGTTATTATTGTATTATTATTATTTATATTTTTTTGTTGTTATTTTATATTATAATCATTTTTGGTGTTATTATTATTATTATTATTCTTTATATTAGTGTTATTATTATTATTATTATTATCCTTTATAGTAATAATAATATTATTACTACATTATAATAGAATAAAAAACTAAGAAACCCTAATCCCGTGTCCCCCCTGACCCATCTCACGCTAATCCAGGTGTATCCCCTCCATGCACGAGCCACTTTCCGGACTCGCCTCCTCCTGGCGACCCACTGTCCACTCGCGCCTCGGCATCCGCGCTCAGGCCCCCGCCTCCAGCCTTCTGCTTGTGCCCCGACCTTTATGCTCAGGCCCCGGCCTCTATCCTTCCAATCGTTCCCCAGCCTCCACACTCGCCCCTCCATCCCGACCATTGCACTCCAGCCCTCTATATCGCGCCACCTCCCTCGACCCCATCATCGACCTCCCCCTCTCCCACTACAGCCAATCGCCCCTCGCCCATTTACTCCCCTCTCGGCTCCAGCTAGATCCCGTCCTCCCTCCAGGACCCCTCTCCCTCTACTCCGGCCTTTCCTCAACCGTCCAACCCTCGCCTTTCCCCTCAGTTCCCTCTCCGTACTCCAGGCTAACCGAACTCCCCTTTCTGAACTTTTTTCCAGTCGAACACCCTGCAATCGGATTTTTTTTTTACGTTTTTCTTAAAAAAAATTTCTGAAAAACGGCCTAGGTCAATTTTTTTTTTTAAATACGCTACAAAGGTGGCATCTGCGATGCCGCCTTTGTATTAGCGCACAAAGGCGGCATCTGCGATGCCGCCTTTGCTCCCCCGCGCCGCCTTTGGCCCGGATCGATGACATGGCAAAGGCGGCCGGGAGGAGGCCGCCTTTCGGCTCAGGGTAAGGCGAAAGGCGGCATCGCGGAAGCCGCCTTTGGCCATACGCAGAGGCGAAAGGCGGCTTCCGCGATGCCGCCTTTTCCTGAAGTCCCTATAAAAGGGCGGCCACCCCCCCCCCTCTCCTCACTTCTTCATTGCAACTTATCTCTCCAATTTGCTCTCTCTCTCTAATTTTTTTTGCTGTGCGAGCTTTTACGAAGCTTCATTTAGAGGTATGTTTCTTTATTTAATTTAATGTTTTTATTTAATTAATTTAATTTTGTTTAGTTTTAAATCTTTCATTTGTTAAGCAGTTTAGGTAGTTCCTAATATTTGGTTATTTAGTTTTTGTAATTAGTTATATATAGTTTTAAATAATTACTGTTAGGTAGTATAGATTAACTTAAGATTAACTTAAGATTAAGTATTTAGAAATTTTGGTAGCTTAATGATTATGTGGTTATCTACGCAATTAAATTCCTGTCTGGATTCAAACAAGTGGATGTGGCTCTGGCACAGATGTACATAGGGGTAAAACCCGAAAACACCGCTTCGAGCTAGACTCGAACGGGAACTGGTGCACGATAACGGGCCTTGCTGCATCCTGGTTTGACACTCCCGGGGAATATGCTTAAGATGATTCATATTTTCTTTATAAACTACTAAAATTTCTAAGAGAAGAAAAAGAAAATCAGTATATTTATCAATGATAAATGATAAATATAATTTTATAGAATGAAATAAGGATATAAGAATTAACGAATTAAAGTTATTATTAGTTAATTATAAAATAATAGAATAATTAATGATTAGTTGTTATTAGTTAATTTTAGAATAATTAATAAATAACATAGGATTAAAACATGAATTCATATAATGATTAGCTAACGATACTAATGATCAGTATATTTATCAATGATAAATGATAAGTATAATGTTATAGAATCAAATAAGGACATAAGAATTAACAAATTAAAGTTATTATTAGTTAATTATAGAATAATAGAATAATTAACGATTAGTTATTATTAGTTAATTTTAGAATAATTAATAAATAACATAGGATTAAAACATGAATTCATATAATGATTAGCTAACGATACTAATGAACATATAAAGTGAAATGAAGAAGAACAAACAAACTAAATAAAAAGGCGCTCTAAAATTACATTCTAAAAAATATCATATGGTCAAACATCAGTAGCATAGTTTATGGTATAGAAAGGCGCAATAAAATTACATTATAATAAACATCATATCGTCAAACATAATTGTTAATATTTTGTTACACTATCATAATTTTGATGAAAGAACACATTTTTGACGTAGAGAGCCATGTATGCCTGTGTGTACTGTTATGGGGAGATTATTCAAACTGAGCAAGGAGCTTCTTACAGTACACAACCAATTACGGTGGTTAGTACAGTGGATTGTGTTACCATAAGTGACCTTCAAGAGAGAATTCATGTTTCCTTAAATTTGGGACCCGATCAAGAGATAATTTCTATGAGCTATAGACATTTGCAATTTCCAACAACAATGTGGCATATAGCTTGTCCATTGGTTGCTGATGCGCAGTGGGTCCAAGCAGTTAATTTATTTTCTCAACGGTTAGATGGTACCATGATGGAGTTATACGTTGTTGTTGCTACTGTACAACAACAACGTCCACTTGTACAAAGACGTAGAAATACAAGAGTGGTTGAAGACAATCTACCTCATGACATTGAGCCTATTCCAAATGATGCAGCAGAAGAGGACAACCTAAATGATCTTCCGGATATACATGTCAATCCGAATTCTGATGAGGAGTTTCGTAATGATGGATCGGATGGCGACAACAATGCTGATGAGGAGGGACCAACAAAAGATAGAGAGGAGGTTTTGAGAAATGCAGTTGTTGTACATCAACCTCGGTCAATAAATCATCCACCATTATTTTCATCTTGGTCAGAAGCAATGACACGTGTGCCTGAATTCGATAATACTGTTCTCACACCGGCAACTGAGTTCCCTGGAGTTGTACCAGATAGGTTTAGTGAGGTGGACAAAACCTTATATATTGGAAGGAATTTTCCCAGTAAAGATGCCTTAAAAAGCACGTTAAAGAGATTTCATATTGAGAGAAACTTCAACTATGTAGTTCACGAATCATGCCGTAGTAAATATGTTATACGGTTCGTGAAGTATGGGGATGATTGTAGATTTTGCTTAAGGGCTATTCCAGACATTACCTTTGGAGGTTGGAGAATCTCAAGGATTGAGGCGGCTCATAGTTGCGTTCAGCCAAGTCTCACACAAGATCATACTTCATTGGATGCAGAATTTGTGTCATCTATTGTTGTTGAGATGATTAGGACATGCCAAGATGTTCCAATATCCCTTGTGCAAGAGAGGATTCTACAGACATTCGGTTATAAGATTTCCTATAATAAGGCATGGATGGCGAAACAGAAGGCAATTGTGAAGGTATATGGTGATTGGGATGACTCATATCGAGTATTGCCGCAATTGCTAGCCATACTGAGGCATCATAACCAAGTTGTCTTCCATCTGGATACAAACGAACATGTGTCTCCTGATAATCGACTTGATCCATCTCGTGTTCAATTTCATCGGTTGTTCTGGGCATTCCTTCCTTGTATCTCTGCATTTCATTTTTGCAAACAATTTATTCAGATTGATGGAACATTTCTGTATGGAAAATACAAGGGCGTATTGTTGATTGGGGCAACCCAAGATGGAAACCGTTCACCTCTTCCGCTTGCCTTTGCCATTGTAGAGAAAGAAAACTATGAATCATGGAGTTGGTTTCTGGCATGTATCAGCAACCATTTCACCAACATTCAGGGAGTTTGTTTGATATCTGATCGTCATCGAGCAATTAATGAGGCAATCAATGCAGATCCTGATACATGGAGATACCCAAATGCACATCATCGGTTCTGCATTAGACACATTGCTAGCAATGTACATAAAAAAGTCCACAACGAACCGATGAAGAAGGCAATCACGAGGCTTGGTACGTATTTTATTCATTCTGTTTTACTGTTTCAATATAAATATAAAATCAATTTATGTGAAATATCATCTACGTTTTGTAGCATATGAGTCGGACCAACGACGATTTGAAGAACGTTTTGAACAAATTCGTCAGGCTAATCAAGAAGTTTATGATTATATGATGCGGATTCCAAAAGAGAAATGGACATTGGCATACGACGGGGGAAAGAGGTACGGACACATGACGACAAACATTGTGGAGTGCATCAATGGTATCTTCAAAGGACTTCCCAAGCTACCTATAACCGCATTAGTTCAGCAGACATTATATCGATGCATGAAGTACTTTGTGGATAGGCAAAAACTAGCATCAGACAGAATACATCAAGGGATAAGATATGGAATACACTTTCAACGAGAGATAGAAAAAAATATTGAAGAAGCTTCTGGTTATCACGTATGTCTATTTCGAAGAGAAGACTCCCGATTTGAAGTTCAAGAGCGTTCAGACCCCATCACGAATCACGTCGGTGAAAAAATGGTGGTATTACTGGAAACAAGGCAATGTCAATGTGGAAAATTTCAGGCCTTACGGTTTCCATGTACACACGTCATCGCAGCATGTGCCTCTGTGAACATCTCATGGGAAGCATATGTTGATCCAGTGTACCAGATGGATATCATTGCCAACTGTTATGCTGCACCGTGGACACCTATTGGGGAGTATCGTTATTTCCCAATGCCTGAAGGCCAGCCGATAGTGATACCTGACATGAATCGGTTACGTCCTCGTGGGAGACCAAAGGCGAGTAGGATGCGTAATGAGATGGACTGGCCTCAAGAACAAGGGCAGAGTTTGCGATGCACAATATGTCATAAAGAAGGTCATAACCGGAAGCGATGCCCTAACGTTGTTGGGTCGACTTCACAGTCTCATTCATAATGATGTATTGTCTTCATTGTGACATTCCCATATTGTGAACTAAATGTTGTTATCTCTTTTTTAGAAAACTGTTCTATAACAAATTTATAGTATCATAATAATTAGCATAAGATATTGAATACATACAATTATATAAATTCTAAAAACATCATTACTAATTGACATGGTTTATCTTAATCCAATCCATAAGTAGTTAATCACAAAGCTCCCCCAAAATATGTGTAACCAAATTCAAGACTCAATATTTTAGATAACATAACTTATTTCATATTAATATTCATGCTTTCAAGAAATAACTTTGAATATGAAATAATAGAATTTATTTCAAAACTCCGAAAGCGGAACACTTAACCCATATTGAAATGTGTATGTCAGTTAACCCATTAACATGTTTCCCGGACGTTAATATTAAAAATTTTAACCCTAAACCCTCCAACCTAAACTCCAATCTAAACATGCAGGATATTTTAGAAAACTATTCTATAACAAATTTATAGTATCATAATAATTAGCATAAGATATTGAATACATACAATTAGATAAATTCTAAAAACATCATTACTAATTGACATGGTTTATCTTAATCCAATCCATAAGTAGTTAATCACAAAGCTCCCCCAAAATATGTGTAACCAAATTCAAGACTCAATATTTTAGATAACATAACTTATTTCATATTAATATTCATGCTTTCAAGAAATAACTTTGAATATGAAATAATAGAATTTATTTCAAAACTCTGAAAGCGGAACACTTAACCCATATTGAAATGTGTATGTCAGTTAACCCATTAACATGTTTCCCGGACGTTAATATTAAAAATTTTAACCCTAAACCCTCCAACCTAAACTCCAATCTAAACATCCAGGATATTTTAGAAAACTGTTCTATAACAAATTTATAGTATCATAATAATTAGCATAAGATATTGAATACATACAATTAGATAAATTCTAAAAACATCATTACTAATTGACATGGTTTATCTTAATCCAATCCATAAGTAGTTAATCACAAAGCTCCCCCAAAATATGTGTAACCAAATTCAAGACTCAATATTTTAGATAACATAACTTATTTCATATTAATATTCATGCTTTCAAGAAATAACTTTGAATATGAAATAATAGAATTTATTTCAAAACTCCGAAAGCGGAACACTTAACCCATATTGAAATGTGTATGTCAGTTAACCCATTAACATGTTTCCCGGACGTTAATATTAAAAATTTTAACCCTAAACCCTCCAACCTAAACTCCAATCTAAACATGCAGGATATTTTAGAAAACTGTTCTATAACAAATTTATAGTATCATAATAATTAGCATAAGATATTGAATACATACAATTAGATAAATTCTAAAAACATCATTACTAATTGACATGGTTTATCTTAATCCAATCCATAAGTAGTTAATCACAAAGCTTCCCCAAAATATGTGTAACCAAATTCAAGACTCAATATTTTAGATAACATAACTTATTTCATATTAATATTCATGCTTTCAAGAAATAACTTTGAATATGAAATAATAGAATTTATTTCAAAACTCCGAAAGCGGAACACTTAACCCATATTGAAATGTGTATGTCAGTTAACCCATTAACATGTTTCCCGGACGTTAATATTAAAAATTTTAACCCTAAACCCTCCAACCTAAACTCCAATCTAAACATGCAGGATATTTTAGAAAACTGTTCTATAACAAATTTATAGTATCATAATAATTGGCATAAGATATTGAATACATAAAATTAGATAAATTCTAAAAACATCATTACTAATTGACATGGTTTATCTTAATCCAATCCATAAGTAGTTAATCACAAAGCTTCCCCAAAATATGTGTAACCAAATTCAAGACTCAATATTTTAGATAACATAACTTATTTCATATTAATATTCATGCTTTCAAGAAATAACTTTGAATATGAAATAATAGAATTTATTTCAAAACTCCGAAAGCGGAACACTTAACCCATATTGAAATGTGTATGTCAGTTAACCCATTAACATGTTTCCCGGACGTTAATATTAAAAATTTTAACCCTAAACCCTCCAACCTAAACTCCAATCTAAACATGCAGGATATTTTAGAAAACTGTTCTATAACAAATTTATAGTATCATAATAATTAGCATAAGATATTGAATACATACAATTAGATAAATTCTAAAAACATCATTACTAATTGACATGGTTTATCTTAATCCAATCCATAAGTAGTTAATCACAAAGCTCCCCCAAAATATGTGTAACCAAATTCAAGACTCAATATTTTAGATAACATAACTTATTTCATATTAATATTCATGATTTCAAGAAATAACTTTGAATATGAAATAATAGAATTTATTTCAAAACTCCGAAAGCGGAACACTTAACCCATATTGAAATGTGTATGTCAGTTAACCCATTAATGTTATATTTACATTTTACACATACGACTCATTTTCTTTGTTTATATGCAGATGGATGATACCATACTACTCACTCAGCAGCCTACCCATATTTCGCAGGCCGTGTTAGAGGGTCATCCAGATCGATTTGTGAAGGTGCGTCGAGCGCACCATTTTCATCACATGGAGCCTCCACATGCCATTAGACCTTACTTGCGCCGTGCTGGCTTCTATGGCCTTGCCGTATCAGATTTCACATTTGTAGATCATTACCTACTTGCTGCCCTCGTTGAGAGATGGAGACCAGAGACACACACATTCCACTTGCCTGAGGGGGAGATGACCATCACCCTCGAGGATGTCGCAGTTCTTCTCGGTCTTCCTATCCAGGGGAGACCCGTTATTGGACCCACTCGTGCATCTTGGCCAGACCTTGCTCAACACTTGTTAGGCGTTGATATTTTGTCCGACCGTAGGGCTACAGATGGATCGTCCATATCTATGCGTTGGTTGGAGTCGCAGATTCCACATTTACAGGATGATGATGATGAGCAGACCGTCATGCGTTACGCCCGTGCATATATCTTACGACTCATTGGTGGGACCATGTGTACTGATCACTCGGGGATGCACGTGCATATGATGTATCTACCCCTACTAGAGGACTTTGATCGGGCTGGGACGTACAGTTGGGGATCAGCCTGCTTGGCATACACGTACAGATCATTATGCAGACTATCCCATAGGGACCGTACAGGTCTTGGAGGATGCGTCATCCTTATTCAGATGTGGGCATGGGAGCGCATCCCATCATTCCGCCCTGACCTTGTTGGTCCACCGGTCGAGATGGAGGTGCTGCATGACGCTCCGCGTGGACGCTGGTATGATAAGTCATTTCTATTGGTTTTTTATTCTACTATGAGTTATTGACTATAATTTCTCATTATTTGTCATTATCGTTGTATTTTACAGGTGGTGTCAGCGACACAATTTCGATGTGGTTCCGAGACAGCATTTGGGCGTATATCGGCTACAGTTGGACTGTCTCTTACCTGATCAGGTATGTATATACAATCTATCACTGTCTAACATTTTTAATAATAACATCAATTTTGGTTTTTAGTTGGGTGTTTTTTTGACAAAATCACTTGTCATTTCAGATTTCATGGCTTCCATACTGGAGTATTATGGACCAGTTGCCAGCATACTGCACTGTTGGTCTTGAGGATTCTATGGCTGTAGTGCCCCTCATTCACTTTCATATTATTGAGTGGAAGCAGCCTGACAGGGTCATGCGCCAATTTTTTCGTACTCAGCCGATTCCATTACCATCTAGACAGACAGACAAGCTTCATGGGATGAAGCTGACAGGGAGGCAGGATGATGACTGGTCCCAAGTACATGCGAGTTTTATCGACTGCTGGCACAGACGTGCAGAGTTACGTATTCAAGGTGTTCCTATAAATAGATTCTCTCTTTCAGAGCAGGTTGACTATGCGCCCTGGTATAGACTAAAATCTATACTGTATCTTACCCAAGCTGGCATAGAGATGCAGAGGATGGTAAGTTAATAAATTCCTATTACTTTGTTTATTGAATTATTTTCTAATTCCATTTGAATCTATTTACAGGGAAGTCACACAGAGCAGCTTGTTCGCATGAGCGATGAAGAGGAGGAGGGGGTCTTTAGCCGGGCAGCCGTCCATGCTACAGCGCTGGAGGCGAGGGAATCTTTTCATGCGCTTTCCGAGAGCATCTTCATGCGTCTGGCTCGGAGACAGGAGGTTCCTGCCCCAGAGGAACATCCTCCAGCTACTGCTGGTGCTGAGGAGCCACGACCACGGCGACGTAGACAGCGTCGTGCTGCACGTGAGGCATCGCCTGTTCCACAGGCAGAGGTCGGGCCTCTAGTAGTCCAGGATCAGCCTATTCAGGATGTGCCTCAGGTGGCATGGGATCCGTCTTTCCTGACAGGATATCCGCAGTTCTCTCCATCTTGGGTTCCAGATCCTTCCCAGCCTTGGATTCTAGAGCCGTCGTCGTCTTGGGGTATAACTCCATCACAGGCTTCGTTCCCCTCTGCGATGGAGGCAGGTCCTTCTACCACCCTAGTGGGATAAGGATCTGAATGGCAGTACGAGATGCAGTTGTCAGCTCCTCCAACTGACACACAGATGGAGGATGCGACAGTCGACGTTTCATTGCCCGAGGATCAGCCTTCTCCAGGTCATCAGACTCCACTGCGCACTCGACGCGGACGTCCTATTCGCAGACCACCATGTGGGACAGAATCTCCTCGCCACAGACATATGCATTGATTGTACATTATTGTTTACATGTTTTATGTGTACTGAAATCAAAATACTATTTTTACTTGTTGGTCAGAGTGGAATCTCAGGAGGGGGTAAATTAGGTTTTATTTATATATATTTATATAACCATACGAACATAATAATAAAACATTAATAATTACTAATTACCTAATTACAGATTATATAATTAATAATTCTATTACTAATTAACTATTTAATTAGTATATAATTAATATTTATATTACGAAATAACTAATTAATTAGTATATAATTTGTAATTTGGTAATTAGTGTTTATTAATCGTTAATTATATAATAACTAATTAGTTAATTAGTAATAAAATTATCAATTATATAATACTTAATTATTACATATATAATAAATACTTAGTTAATTAGAAATATAATTAATAATTATAACTAATTAATTAGTAATTAGTAATTATTAATTAGTTAACCAGTAATATAAATATTTATTATAATTATTCATTATAAGAGGGTTTTCCCTAAAAATCATTCTGCATTTTCGATGTGGAATTCAGGTTCTATCTTTACTGTGCAGTAGATTCTGCATTTCCGATGTGGGATTCTGTTTCAAGTACGTCACTTTGAAATACAATAAAAGATAAACTATAAGACCAACATAAATGAAACTTAAAACATGGATTAAACATATAAAAAATAGTTTAAAACAAAAGCAATTTACAAAAAAATGTTAATGAAAAATAATTTATAAGCTTTCAAAACCGCCTACTTGAAACTTAAAAATGTTTCAAGTACGTGACTTTGAAAGACTGTAAAATATAAACTATAAAACGAATATAATTGAAACTTTAAACATTGATTAAACATATAATAAATAGTTGAAAAAAAAAAGAAATTTCCAAAAAAAAGTTGATGAAAAGTAATTTATAAACTTTCAAAACCGCATACTTGAAACTTAAAATTTTTCAAGTACGTCACTTTGAAATACAATAAAAGATAAACTATAAGACCAACATAAATGAAACTTAAAACATGGATTAAACATATAAAAAATAGTTTAAAACAAAAGCAATTTACAAAAAAATGTTAACGAAAAATAATTTATAAGCTTTCAAAACCGCCTACTTGAAACTTAAAAATGTTTCAAGTACGTAACTTTGAAAGACTGTAAAATATAAACTATAAAACGAATATAATTGAAACTTTAATCATTGATTAAACATATAATAAATAGTTGAAAAAAAAAGAAATTTCCAAAATAAAGTTGATGAAAATAAATTTATAAGCTTTCAAAACCGCATACTTGAAACTTAAAATTTTTCAAGTACGTGACTTTGAAAGACCATAAAACATAAAATAGAAGACCAATATAAATGAAACATAAAACATGGATTAAACATATAAAAAATAGTTTAAAAAAAAAGAAATTTACAAAAAAATGTTAATGAAAAATAATTTACAAGCTTTCAAAACCGCCTACTTGAAACTTAAAATTGTTTCAAGTACGTGACTTTGAAAGATTATAATTATATTACTAATTAACTAATTAATTATTATATAATTAATAGTTATATTAATAATTAACTAATTATTTATTATATATGTAATAATTAATGAGTAATAATTAATAATTAATAATTTAATGAATAGCTATAATTAATATTTATATTACTAATTTACTAATTAATAATTACTAATTACTTATTAATAATTATTAATTACTAATTACTAATTATAATGAATAATTATAATAAATATTTATATTACTAATTAGCTAATTAATAATTAATAATTACTAATTAATTAGTTATAATTATTAATTGTATTTCTAATTAACTAAATATTTATTATATATGTAATAATTATATTAATAATTAATTATTATATAATTAATGATAATATTACTAATTAACTAATTAATTATGACATATTTAATTATTAATAATTACTAATTAATAATTAAAAATTATAATGAATAAATGTAATTAAAAATTATAATGAATAAATGTAATTAAAAAATAAAAATATATATTTTTAAGAGAAAGGCGGCATCCGCGATGCCGCCTTTCACCCGCAGCGCAAAGGCGGCATCGCAGATGCCGCCTTGCCCCGAAATGAAAAGGCGGCATCCCGGATGCCGCCTTTGAGGTGCAGTTTTAAAATTTGTTTTGCCGGAAGTGTTTTCTGGAATTTTTTTTTTAAAAACGTAAACAAAAAAAAAATCCCCCTACAATCCCATGATTCATCCAATGATGTACCCGGAAACCCCTTCTCTCTATTGTGACTCACACGGGAGAACCTGATATGGTATATTCATTCCTTCAATCTTTCATTTATTTATTTATTCACTTTTTCCCATTCATTTCATCAAAGGCATCTTTCATTAATTCTGTTAAATCCAAACACCACCTCGTGCTGGGTGTCGTTTGTTTTTCTTACTGTTTAGAACACATGGATGGTCCGTGATGCATTGCTCTTCCTCCCATTAGAGTATTATTGCGTCCGTGGTTGGTTTGAGGTGGGTGTTTTCAATCTTTCCTTTCCGAAATGATTCATTGGAACTTTCATGTTATCAATTTGTTCTTAAATGTTATTTTCACCTCTATTATATCTATGGATTGATGTTCTTAGTTTTTTTTGTCTTGTTATAATTTACTAAAATTGAGTTTTTCTATGGGATTTCGTAAATTTCCCAAGTTAAGATACCTAGGATGTTTATTTTAAAAGTTTTTGTTCATCATTGTTGGATTGGGGGTTTCCACTAAGTAGTTTGGTCCATTTATAATGTTATTTATAAATTTTTTAGTCAGTTGTAAAATTGATAATAAATTATTTAGTCTATATATTAAATTGTTTATAGATTGTTTTATCTATTTATAAATTTTTTAATAAACTATTTGTCATTAAAAATGAAAAGTTTTTCTTCTGTGATATTTTGGGTATTGTTTTGGCTATGTGAAGCTAAAGTTCCGATTGGAAACACTTGTGTTTTCAAAGAAGTGATTTGATTGTTTATGTAATGTGATAGACTGTTTCGTACGTTCAACTCAAATGATGATGTTTGTATGAACTTTTAAAGAAAATTGTGTTTAACAACTGTGTACCTTCTTGAGAACCATATTTTTTGTGCTAAATTGTTTTGGAAAGGTTTTCACATTATAAGGAAATGGTTTTGTAGTTTTAAAGTAAAGGGTTGTTCTTACTAAACAATTGTTTTCTTTAAAACATGGAGGTTTTCCATGGAAATGTTTTCTAACGTGAGTTTGAAAATGGTAAAGGATCGTTTGGTAGTTGGGAAATGATTTGGTGTGCATTTTGGTACTCAAGGTCCTGTTTGGATTTGTAAATAAGAATCAATATTCTTGTGATGTTTTGGTAATGTTGTAGTTACATCGAGGTTAAGGACCATTTGGAACTTTCAGTTTATGTGTGATGTTGTATTGATTCCTTGAATGTTTGGTGTTTTGATAACTATGTTCATGTTTGGAAACTCTATTTTTTTAATAATCTTTAAATGGCTCTGATTAGGGCATGGTGTGGTGGCCTGGTTGGCACCATTGATGATATAATGCAAGTGTGTATGTATATATATATATGGGGCGCCTCAATAGTGGGGATATCTCATTGTGGGTTATCATATAGAGTGTCCGTTTTAGGGGTAGGCTAATGCGGTGAGTTGAGTCACGCATACAAGGGCCTCCAACATACACAATACCATTATAACCACCATGAGTTCATGGGCGTCTTTTAGAAGATCGAGTGATGGTTGCTGATCAAACTCGATTAGATTGGTTGTTACCCCATGGATTGGTTGTTAAGCCTGGCGGGCTTTTCCACTACATTGGTCAGTTATAGGGTGGCCAGTTGGTTATAGACTTAGGAGCTTCACCATATGTCAAGAGGTGGTTCCAAACATGAGTACATACATGGGTGTTCTAGGGATGTTCAGGATCACACATGGTTACTCATTTATTTACTTTGTTTGTTTACTTTCTATTGTACTGGTTTATTCCCAGCTTTCCCTGTTTACCTATATTAGTTTAGCCCAACTCTATTATATTTTGTTTCTAGTTTTGTTTATAAAAGTAAAATTATGTTTTAATGAAATAGAACGTAGTGACTGCTGGATTTTTGAATGGGGATATCTGGTTACATATTTTAAAATGTGAAAACCATACTTTTATACTTTTATTTCAAACTTGTTTCAATGGATTGTTTCAGAATAGAAGACGCTAGATTCTATGGTTTGTGTTGATAACCCTACTGATCATTTTAATTCTGACGCTTATTTTATCATTTCAATTGTAGGTTTCATTTTCTCCGGTTTTCTTGGATGAGTTGCTTATTATTGGATCATGGTTGGAATTTGGATCAGAGGAAACCTAGAAGGTCATGTGGAGGTATGTTGAGCTATTCTGTTTATTTATTTTCCGACTACTTGAGTTGTGTATTATTATTCTTTTTATTCATGTTTATTTATTTATCTATTTGGTCCAAATCGTTCCAGGTGATTACGTTTTGATTCTCGAAACTAGTTTCCAGTCCGTGGGGATTGGGAAATCCCTTCAGGCCATGTCATAGAGTGGCTAAGGTGTCCAGTTCAGGGTCGACTTGGGTTGGTTCATGCTATCCATTCATGATGATTTTCTGGTATCGTATATTCAGAAGTATCACCATGACCCTTTTCATGATATTGAAGTTAATTATGTTGAGCTTGAGGCTGATACATCCTCTAAGGAGAATCTAACACATGTTGTGGATTGTAGTGAGAATGTGTTGTAGGGAATGACCGTGCGGTTTTTCCCGAGTGATGTGGAAGCATGGATGTGTTCAGAAGAAATCATTGGAGAGAGAAGCAGATATGTGGGCCCTATGTACTGAAATTTTAACTGTGATGTGTAAGGGATGATCGGGAGTACAACATAAGAATGAATTATTTTAAGGGGGTGTGATTGTATGATCCTGAACCTTATGGAGACATAACATTCTCATTTTGAGAAATTATTTTACCAATATTTGGTAATACATTGGATGGGTATTTCTTTGGGGTCATTATGATTAATTTTGTGAATTTTGGAAAACCATGGGGAAATTCATGGTTGGCTAACAGTTATGGAAAATAATGTTGTTTTCTCCCAGGAAACTGAACACCCAATTCCGATCAACATGAAGGAGGTGCACAGTTTGTCCACACCATGTGATCGTGATCCCTAGACCAAGAACCCATTGATAGAGGGGGATTCGTGGTTTGAACATGGATTTTTAAACAATGTGGTCTTCAAGGAGTAACCATGCACCACAAATAGTATGGACACATAGTTAGGGTGCACAATTTGTCAAACCATGCAACTCATACAAGAAACCGCAAGTATGGGATTTTAAAACATTGCTAATTAATTACAAAAGTCCTTAAACCATATTTTATACCCCTAAGAATCCCGATTCAACCTATTATTATTTCTATCTCTTTAGGAGGCTTCATAGAAACTTACAAGGCTCCTATAACCCATTTCCTAGTGAATCGAAGATCTGATTAAAGGATAAAATCATATTTGGTAAGTGATATCATCTTTATTTAGACTCCTCTATCTCCTATATTTCTATAACCTTTGAGAGGGTTTACTGTCCTCCATTTTTGATGAATTTGATCTAGGTTTTAATAGATATCATTTTTTTGGTGATTGATCATAGGTTTTGATCCTAAATATTTTTCCACATTGTAATTCCGATTGTTCTAGATCCAATTATGGGCTATAGATTTGTGGGAGATCGTCAATGATCCTTAGCTAGTTGAAATAATTTCTTATTACCAAATTATTTACCATAATATCATATTTTGGTTATGGAATTTCATTTCAACGATGGGAAATTTCAATTTAAATTTGAACTATTGAATTGATTTCCATGTGATTGTAAGACCCTTCCGGGATCCTGTCGGGCCCATTAAATATTTGAGAATGGGATTGATGGTAACCCATAGAGTGTGGAAATACACTTAAAATGATGATTTATGAATTTTAATAAGGAGAATAATGAATTAATTTAATTAAACTAAATCTGTATTTTATTGTTTATAATGTGATTTAAAGGGTTGATTGGCTTAAATTGGATGTATTAATTAGTTGTGAATTAATTGAGGATGAATGAATTAAAACGAAATTGTTCATGTTATACCATGTTATTAATGAAAAGAACCATTGTTGTGATTTATAAAATAAATGGGTCACTATTATTTGAATAATTATTGAGATGGTTATAGTTGTTAAACCTTGAAATATATATATATATATGTGAGATATTTGTGTATCTGAAAAATGTGTTGTGGGTGAGGGGCTGATGCTCCAAATACCCATGGGATTCCAAAATGATGGTTTAGGACCACAATCAAAGAATGTGGAAAATGAGTTGTTGAAGCGAACCATGTTGAAGGGACTGAGTCGATTACCTGAGTAGAGGAGTTGGATTTTCAAGGCACAATGTCATTTGAGAGATTAATGAGGATGAGTGCCACAATTAGAGCCCATCTCACTTCATTAAATTCCCAATGGATCTTTCCTTTCATTTATGGATCAAATGGGACTATTATCTCACCTATTCAAGCCCAAATATGATGTTTAATGTTTGGACCACATGGTTGCACGAATTTTAGAAGACATAGCCCTACGGAGAATTCTAGAATGTCATCTTTGGACACAAAAGTCAAATCTGATGGGCTATGAGTGGAAAGGCATGTTCTACTTTTACTAAAAGTCTTTGTTAGACTTTATTTTTTTACTTTAAGGGGACAAGGTCGATTTTTCCTTTTTGAATTTAGGGTATTAGTACATTGACTATAGTATAACCCCTTGGATATAAATTGCCACCCCATGAAATTCTATTTTCATTCAAGATTTAATTCATCACTTATTATTTGTTTCTCTAAGTTGTGTGAGGATTATCACAATTTTCCCCCTTGATCTTATGCATTCTTTCCATGTCAATCTACACGTTATATTGGTGATCCAAGATCACAAAGCCCCCAATTCCATTCTCCAACCCAAGTGTGTTTTTGTGTGGATTGGATATCACATCCCTCCCTTGAGTGTGTAGTCTAAGTAGTCATTCATGCTCCTTATAGAATTGATTGACTACATGCATCCACTATTCAAACCCATCATCTGTCATGTAGCCTCGAACAACATCCTACATCCACCGACCTACGCTGTGAAGATTAGGACACCCAATGTGTCTCACATCTGTTGGTATTACAGCTCCAGTTGACACAGTAGGAATCTATCCCTTCATTTATTTTATGTTTGTCCATTACCATATTTATCCTTCAATAATATTCACCTATTCAACAAAAAATCAATTTTCATGAAAGCCTCCCTAATGATACTAGTTTGTAAAATATTTTATTATTATAAATTGAGCCAAAATTTCATTAATATTATTTCCACATCTAATTCTCTATTTGTGATTGTGTATCTAAAAAAATCAAAAAATTCAAATTCTGTCAACTCATTATTTTGTGCTTTTCAAAATTAAGAACATCATTTATTCGAGAGATATCGAAAAAAATTTTCATACTCTCTATTAAATCATCTTGTTCATTAAAAGTCCAAGAAAATTACTTTATGTGGAAAATTGAATAAAAAAAGAAAACAAGAAGTGGATATAATTACTCTTTTTTTTCTTTACATTATTGGCACTTTCCATTTCCATACATCAGTTTCTCTCTAATTTTACATCATCCCCATTTTAGATTTGGATCACATTTTTATTCATTTATCTTATATTGAAAAATTGGGAAAAAACAAAATACCACCTTTCTACCCACTTTTCCACCCACACTTTGTCCACTTTCTACCCACTTTTTTCCCTTTATACATTACCACTCAAACAGGTTATGTTAAACCATCCCTCAAGACATTATTGAATTGGGAAGGATTGGTGGAACGTGATCATCCCAAATAAGGTATTATATTTCATATGAACATGGAATTTTAATTGACTGTTAAGAGTAGAGAGAAATAAGAAAAAAAATTCTTGTGTCTGTGAGCAAGTGCATCTTATTGTGTGTGTGTGTACATATTTTGTGTGTGAATGTGTATATCTTTCATGTGTGAATGTTTATCCATGTGTACATGAGTGTGTACATCTTGTGTGTGTGTGTGCATATCGCGTGTGTGAGTGAGTTTGTATCATTGTGTGTGCCCCCTGGGTGTGTTTTTGTGTTTGCGTAACTTATCAGGGTAGAAGATCATGGGAAGAAATTTGCACCTATTAGCATTGAAAGAAGACGAAGTAGATCTCCCACACTCGAATCTACACAACTCCAAATTAATGATTTGGTATGACACTTTGAGAATCTTCTTGATAGGATGTTAGATGTGATATATGAGAGGATTGATAAATTGGAGAATAATCCAAGCCCAAAGATGATCCATGATAACCCACGACGCGCTCTAGCACCATGTCGTCCCAATATCATGGTGGAGAAGATGGTGAACCTTGATGATGATCTTGATGATGTCCCTCAATGGAGTGGGTTTTACCAAATCCCTAGAGGAGAACAAAGGAGACAACTTGATGATGACCTACTTGGCGAGATCATGGTGAAGGCCCCTTCATTTCAAGGGAAAAGAGATCCGGAAGCATACGTAGAGTGGTAGATATGGATCGATCAAGTCTTTTCATTTCAGTACAATTCTGATGAGAAATAGGTAAATCTTTCTGCCCTTGAATACATTTATTATGAATTAATATGGTGGGTTCAATTTCAAAATGAGAGAGCCTGATATGGAGGATGTCCTATGAAAACATGGGAAGACCTGAAGTTTTCCATGTAGAAGCAGTTTATTCCCTCACACTACCATAGAGATATACATATAAAAGATCAGTAGATCACCCAAGGGAGTAATACTGTAGAGTATTACTATAAGGAGATGGAAATTTCTATGATCCGCGACAACATTGAGGAGGATACAGAGGCAACCATGGCACTGTTTTTACAAGGGTTGAATCGGGATATTGCCGATCAGGTAGAGATATACCACCATGTGGAAATAAAAAATATAATCCATCATGCCAGCATGATCGAGCGACAAATCAAAAGGATGAGAAACATGAGGATACCCACAACCCATTTCATTCCATGGATAAATATAGGGAAAGAGATTAGAGAACCATCAAAGGAAAAAGAGGTGGTTGATCACAAAAGTGACAATGCAATTATTCCAACTAATAAAACTTCTTTTGAGGATATCCTATCCGAGAATCAGGATATTCATTGTTAAAAATATCAAGGAAGGGGTCACATTGCTAGTGAGTTCCCAAACTGCCACACCATGACCATAAACAAGTATAGAGAATGAGTGACTGATGGAGGGAGCTCGGAAGAAGAGGAAGAATCTCAAAAAATTGATAATGGAGAATTTGTAGAAGATGTTGAGATTCTTATCACTATGAGAGTTTTATGTTCAAAAATGACTATTATAGATAAGTATCAAGGGTATAACCTTTTCCATGCATGATGCAAGATCAATGGGAAGGTATGTAGTGTTATTATTGATGGGGATGTTGTATAAATTTGGTGAGCACAGAATTGGTAGAAAAGTTGGGACTCCCAACTTTGAGGCGTCAAAATACGTACTGACTTCTGTGTTTGGATGATTACAGTAAGCTAAAGGTCACCAAGAATGTTAATGTTTTTTTCACCATCGGTAAGTACCAAGATGAGGTTTTTTGTGATTTTATTCCTATGAAGGCTTGTAATTTGTTGTTGGGGTGACCATGGCAGTACGATCAGCATGTTACTCATGAAGGTTTCAGGAATCGTCACTATTTTCTACTCCAAGAAGAACCTATAAACCCCAAAACCATGCCCCCCAAGAATATTATGGAAGGTCACATTTTGAGAGAAAATAGAAAAAATGAGTGATGAGGAAAAAAATAGTAAAAATTAAAAGGGAGAGATTGAGAGGAAAGTAGAAAATGAGAGAAGAAAATAAATGGAGAGTAATGTAAAATGAAGAGATGAAAAATATTTTAGAGGAGAGAAAGGTGTGATGTTGGAAAAAATAGTGAGGTTAAGGATGATTTTATTTCATAGAAAAATTTATTAGTACTTCTGTACAAAGAGGTGATGTTAAACACTAACGACTTAACATCTCCATTTCCACGTGTCGTTGAGTCTTTATTGCAAGAATTTGAAGATCTGTTTCTCGAAGAGGTGCCACCTGGTTTGGTACCCATTAGAGGTATTGAGCATCAAATTGACCTCATACCAGGAGCATCACTACCGAACTGAACAACATATCACACCAAACAAGAAGAGACAAAAGAAATTCAAAGGCATGTTCTGGAGCTGGTGGATGTGTGTTATGTCAGAGAAAGCCTTAGTCCTTGTTCAGAACCAGTGATTCTAGTACCAAAGAAGGATGGGACATGGAGAATGTCCATTGACTATAGATCCATCAATAATATCATGGTCAGGTATCTTCATCCTATCCTAAGGATAGATGACATTCTAGATGTGTTAAATGTCTTTACTATTTTCTCAAAAAATGATTCAATAAGTGTCTACCATCAAATTAGGATGAAATAAAGAGATAAATGGAAAATGGAATTTATGACAAAACATGGACTTTATGAATGGTTACTCATGCCCTTGGTTATCACCAATGTACCTAGTACATTTATGAGGTTTATGAATTGTATCTTACATGCATATATTGGAAAATTTTTGGTAGATTAATTTGATGATATTTTGGTGTATAGTAGGACTTTTTATGGACATATAGATCACTTAATAAAGTTCCTAGAGGTTTTATGGAAAGGAAAATTGTTTGGAATCATTAATATGTGTGAATTTTTCCTTGATAAGATTGTTTTCCTTGGATTTTTTGGGTGGAGGAATAGAGTTGAAGTTGACACCGACAAGATCAATGAAATACAAGAATGGCCTACTCCGACCTCCTTTGGGATGTTAAGATGTTTTCAAGGAGATTTTAGTTTTTACATGATATTGGTGACGGACATTACCACACTAGTAGCATTGTTGAATGAATTAACAATAGATAATTATCCTTTCAAATGGGGGAAAACTCAAGAGAAGGCTTTCCATGCTCTCAAGGATCAACTCACCCAAGACACTCTACTTCTACTCCCAAACATTGGTAAGACCATTGAGATTGAATGTGATGCAAGTGTAATTTTTATTGGTGGAGTACTCATGCAGGAAGGTAGCTCTATTTCTTATTTTAGTGAAAAGTTAAATGGGCCAAATCTAAACTATGATACATATGATAAAGAGTTGTATTAATTGTTTGGAATACTAGATACATGGAAGCACTATATTTGGCCAAATGAATTTCTGATCAATTCTGATCATTAGGGTCTTAAATACCTTAGGATACAACATAAACTAAAAATGATACATGCAAGATGGCTGGAATTCATTAAATCATTTCCATATGTCATCAATAATAAGAAGGATAAAGAAAATATTGTGGCCGATGTAATTTCACATAGATATTATCTTTTATCATTGTTGGATTCAAAACTCCTTGGTTTTTAATGTGTTAAGGAATTATATGCCACTTATTGGGATTTTATATGCCCTTATGAAAATTTTAAACCAGATGCTATTTGTGAATTGTTCAATTTACATGGTGGATTCTTATTTCAGATTGATAAGATTTCCATTCCCAATTTCTCTATCCATTTACTTTTATTGAAGGATTCACCTTCAGGTGAGTTAATAGGACATTTTGGTATTTCAAAAACTCGAATTATTCTTAATGAGAATTTGTATTGGCCTAGGATTTCTAGAGATTTTAATAAATTTGTGGGAAAGTGCATTGTCTGCCATAAAGCAAAATCAAAACTGAACCGACACAAACTATATCTTCCTCTCCCAATCCCCTATACACTTTGGGAGGATATATCAATGGACTTTATTGCATGGTTACCATGGACCATGAGGGGGCGATATTCCATTATTGTTGTGGTGGATCAGTTTTAACAAATGCAATAGTTTATTCCTTGTCACAAAACTGATGATGTCACTAACATTGCAACACATTTCATTCATGAAGTAGTCAAACATTATGGAATGTGAAGGATGATCGAGTTAGATAGAGACAAAAATTTCCTCATCTACTTTTGGAAGAAATTATGAAGAAAAATATGAATGAAGTTACTAGTTTCATTTCCACTACTTTTCATCCGAAAACTGATGGATAAACCGAGGTGGTGAATCAAAAACTATCATCCCTTTTATGAACCATTGTGAAGAAGAACATCAAGAATTGTGAGGAGTGTTTGCACATGTGGAATCTATATATAACAAGGCCAAGCAGTCAACTAATCAATATTCCACCTTTGAAATTGTTTATGGCTTTAACCCCCTTGCCCATATTGATCTAGTTCATTTTTGTTACAGTAATTAGAAAACATGGATGCAAAAGGGCATGAAAAATTCATATAGAAAATCCATGAAAATGAATGAATAAATATCAAGAAAATGACATAGAAATACTTTGATCATGTAAGCAAGGGTCTCATGAAAATGTTGTTCGAGCTCGGTGACCTAGTCTCAGTTCATATGTGGAAGGAATGATTTCCCAACAAGAGTAAATAAAAAATCATGCAATGAGGAGATGGAACTTCCGAGTGCTTTAGAATATTAACAACAATTCTTACAAGATAGGTTTTCTAGGTGAGTATTCTTTATGTTCCACTTTAAATTTTTGTTGAAATTTTACCTTTTTGGGTGTAGAGGATGAAGAGTCAAGGAACAATCCTTTTTAATAGGGGGATAATGATGTGACCCATATTGAAGGCACTGAGTCAATTACCTAACTAGAGGAGTTGGATTCTCAAGGCCCGCTGATGCGTGAGAGATTAAAGAGGTTGAATGAAACAATGGGTGCCAATCACGCTTCATTAAAGGCCCAATAGATCTTTCCTTGCATAGATGGAGAAAATGGGTCTATTATCTCACTAATTCAAACCCAAATATGATGTTTAAAGTTTGGCCCTCATGGTTTCGCAAATTTTAGAAGCCTTACCCACATGGAAAATTCTATAATGGAATCTTTGGACCCCAAAGAAAAATCTGGTGGGCTATGAGTGGAACAGTATGTACTAATTTTCCCAAAAGTATTTGTTAGACTTTATCATTTTTACTTTATGGGGACAAGGTTGATTTAAACTTTATGACTTTATGGTATTAGACCCTTGACTAGTGTATCACCACATTGCTATAAATAGCCATCCCATGGAATTTTATTTTATTCAAGAATTAATTGAGCGCTTATGCTTTGTTTCTTTCCGTTGTGTGATGATTATCAAGGTTACCACCCTTTCCCTTCTGCATTCTTTCCTTGTCAATCTATATGTTTGATTGGGGAGCCAAGATAAAAAAATCCACCAATTCCATGCCTCAACCCAATTCTGTTGTTGTGTGGATTTCCTATCACATCCCTCCCTTGAGTGTGTTATCTAAGTAGTTAGTTGCACTCCTTACAGAGTTGATTGACTACTTGTATCCACTATCCATACCCATCATCCGCCACATATCCCCAAACCGCATCCTACATCCACCACCCTACACCGTGATTATTGGGCCACCTCATGCATCTCACATCAATTGTTGGCCAGGGAATGATGTTCTAAATACACATGGGGTTCCAGACTAATTATCTAGGCCCCAGGGAATTTTCACAAGATTTTTGTTTGAACTACCTGACAGATTGGTGCCGGGATAGATGAAAAAACCAACTATAAATGAATTTTAAAATAATATAATAATGAAAAACCATGAAATAATGAATTCTATTATTACTAAGGAGTATGTTTAAGACTTTGGAATGGGCCGAAGCAAGTATGATGTTGTTGGAAAAAGAATAATAACTAAGAAAACTATTTAGTTTTATCATTTCTTCATTGTTATCTATTCAACTGTATAATATTTTATATCCTGTATATAATTTTAGAAAGAATTAGTGGGGGTCAACTATGTTGTACTCACACCCTACTCAGACTACATGATTGGTACCCAAATAAAACTCATGTTTGAAGGATATGATTTGGGAAAGAGCCATTTGTTAGATGGATGAGTAGTGACTTGGGATGGAGCATGGATGAAAGAACTAAACATGATGAAGGGTCCTATGTGGGAGATTTTAGTGTGTATTTTTTCAGTTTTTATTATACACTTGACCCTAGTATGATATGACATATATACTTCTTTGTATTATGTTAATTTTCCCTATTTTGGATTATTCATTTGTTGTTTGGATATTTATGTATTAATGTAGTATCTTGGTTATATTTTATATTGATTTATACATTCGGAATACTTTTATAAAGTTGGTATAGTATCCCCACATTACATATTGGACCCCCTAGTTGTCAGAAGCCTCTGGCGTATGGGGAGGTATGCCTTAGTTCATTTAACAAACTGAATTTGGGAACCAGTATGCGACACTTGGGTCGGGTTGTTACATGGTTTTTATTTTATGAAAGGAATTTTAAAGTCACCCTATGAACATTATATGAATTTATAGACATCATTAGAAGTTTTCATGGGGTTTTATAGTGATGTTACATCCATGTAACATGACATACCAATTCTATAACATGAATTCTTGTCAAAATAAGGTGATTTCTTAGCATTATAAGACGATTTCATGGGAACATAAGGTGAATTTATTCCCTAGTATGGTTCGATGATGTTTTTATAACATGGATTTCTAAAAATCCTAAGGTGATCAAATTTTATAAAGTTGGAGGGGTGTTTTCATATGGTACATATACAAACATCAAAATGATCACATGAAATTGTGTTAGTGATATTTTCTAAGAAATACAGGTTTTCATATTTTAGCATCCATGAAAATCAATTTATATCATCCTTGTGGATTTCATTTCATATTATTAATCTTAATAATTGATTAAAAAAATTTCAATAATCCATTCTGGAAATATTTATTGATAAACGAATTTGTGTTTCAAATAAAATAGGGAATTACTATGATATTGTTGGAAACATAAATTAAGAATTTGTATAGATTTAAATGATGACATCTTAAAGGAATTTTTTTTGATATCTCTCTACCAATAATACATACATTGATATTTTCTTTTTGAATGATTACTTATCAAACAAATATCATGGTTAAAATATCCAATTATCCTAGAAGAAATAATTGGTTATTAAATAAGTAAAATTAAATAATATTCAAAAGAGTGAACTAACATTATATTTATGGTTTTTTAAATGTCATAATAACAGATATATATAAAAATAAAAAATTATTAAAGAAAAAAGTATGATGGAAACGTTAAGTTGAATATCTAGAGCCTAGAATGTGAATGTTCTAAAACCTCGACACTAGTAACCTGAAGAAGGTTTTTATTTTATTATAAATGTATTTAATAAATAGATCAAAATATACATGACCAATAAATTTTAAAGTAATATTAAACTAGATATATAATTAAATATTATATTACATTTTATAGTTATGATAAATCAACTGAATACATGAAAATATATTATTACTCCTCACAAGTCCCTATACCACACATTGTAATCTTTATAGTTTCCCCAGGATATGGGAAATGTTATTTAGTGGCGATCTCAGACCATTAGAAATGATTAATATACAACATAATATAGTATGACATCAATGAGGAATAAATAAATACTCTAGGAATAATTAAATAAAATATTTCAAAATAAAGAAACAGTGAGCATATTATATCCATTTTCAACATGAAAATAAATAAATACATGGATATCAATATCTAATATCATAGTGACATAATTATTAATTCTAAATATCAAAAACATATATCCAATTCTACATTTTTTGCCATTATATATAAATAGGAGATTAATACATCCAATACACAAACTTGTTTGACCCATGAGACTTTTAGATGCATCATGAAACAATATAATTCTAGTCTCACCTATCTCATAATATGTCCAATTAATTCATCATTTTAAAAAATTAGATAATAAATACCTATCATAATGCACCTAAGGAACCTGATAAAAATAATAGATATGTATTCAATTTTAATACTTATAAAAATAGTAGATTTATAGATCATCAATATTTTTCCATTTATCATAATAATGTGGATAATTAAGTGGATATCCAAATATACAAATATTCAAAATGAAATAAAATGTATCCTTATCCAAGGAATGATTACATGGTATTGGGGGGGGGTACATTAATAGTGCGGGGATATCAATATAAAATAATCTTTTATTATGGTTTGTAAAGATTATCTGAATCACTCGAGGTAAATCCCATAGGAGTGTCAAAACATGTGTGAATTTATGAAAAACATTTATATACAATGTGAAGATTGAGTTAATATAAACTAACATTTTCAGGGTTGTTACCCCTATCTGAATATATTATAGAGTTTTATTTAGTTGATTGTATCATGACAGGGATGATATTTCATGGAAATCACCCATTTTATTACATTACATAAATTTTATGATATATTACAAATATAAGAATGTTTGAACTTTATAATAGCAAATTATGGTGTTATAATGAGAGGTAATAATGATCACTAATTAATAATATAATAAAAATTTAATATAAATTATGCCTAATAAAAGTTCACATTTATATGAAATTGAATTTGAAATAGTAATATAATAAAATTAAGAGAGGTAGTTATGAACCCTTACCTTAATGAACGAATTATTTAAGCTCAATAAGTACAACTTAGAACTGTAGAACCCCCATGGTTTAGAATAGAAAGAAGATAATGAGATTAAATTCATTTTTGATGATGTTTTCATGTAGAAGAATTGTACAATAGGTTTATATTTATATTAAATGATGGGGAATATTTTTATTGATTTTATAACACATTCCTTGTAATTATATATTGTTGAAAATGAAAAACAATGGATTTTCCATGGTTTTAGTTCATGGATTCCAAAATTTAGGACACGGTTTTGATATTTTCATTGTTATAACTCAAATCCATTATTTTATATTACTCTGGCCTTACAAATATCATTTTCCACAAAATATGGTCTGTAAATTATTAGTTTAATTTCTAGAATTTGGAA
Source organism: Viscum album (assembly GCA_963277665.1). Classification (NCBI taxonomy): domain Eukaryota; kingdom Viridiplantae; phylum Streptophyta; class Magnoliopsida; order Santalales; family Viscaceae; genus Viscum; species Viscum album. Next base: position 1,534,306,247 of record OY728151.1, read on the forward strand.
TGTATATTATAGATTGGGAAATGCATTTTAATTAATTTAAATACATTATATTTATAAAATAACTTATTTTTGTTGAGAAATTATTTACATTATTATAATTTTTTATGTAATTATGATTTCATAATATTTATCAAATATTTATTTTTTATTTTACTATTTAAAGAAATAATTTGACCATATCATCAAATTATAAAAAATCAATAATGGTAAATTTTTTCATAATGATTTCAAATTTAAATTCCATTTATATATATATATATTTATATATAATACTTTTATTTATTAATTAAATTTCTTTTTGAATTTTAAAATGACGTTTAAATGCCAAATATTTAAAAACATTTTCTTCTAGTAAATCATATTTTTTTAAAATAATTTTTGTGTGATTAAATTAGTAATAATTTTTTAATATATATTTTTTATAATTATTAATTATATTATTATTAATTTATTTTCTTCGTTTTGTTGGTTGTTTCCATGAATTTTTGTTTTGTTACTTTTACAACTATCAAATTCCCAATGGGAAAATTAGAGTGGATCTATTCCAATAGTCATATTACCGCTATATAAATATGTAACTCTAACATTAAAATATTATTGTTACCCTTAACTTATTTATTATAAAATTTCTATTCAATTTCTTCTTTTTTTCACTATAATTTCATTTTATCTTATATATTTTTCGTTATTTTAAGAGTATAATTATCTAGTGCTTAATATTATGTCGTTCCCTTATTTTGCAATGTGTTCTATCCCACTATATGAGTCTATTATTGTAAATATAATTTTATACTTTTGTGTTTCACTATGTGTTTTACCATTATAATAGAATAATTTAATGTTCATTATGAAATATTTTTTTTGTTTTGAAGTGTTTATTTACTAATGTAAAATCTCTGATATTACATTCTCCCCTAAAGAATAATTTTATCCCTGAAATTTAGGGTGAAAATTAATAAATAAACATATGAGGGTAATTATTTCTCATAATACCAATTAGATCCATTGATCCTTCATCCAACTTGTGATTATTCCAAATAATGTTCACCAATTTGGTTTTATAATTATATAACGTGATCTCTTTTGTGTTAAAAATATGGACACGCACCTAATTATCCAATATTATGGGTTCATGTTCTATTTCATTGGTGGTGAGTTTGTGTATAGGGTATATCTTGTACTTCATTCACATTGATACATGTGAGACACCATATAATTTTATGAGTTTGGGTGGAATATCCAAATTATAAGCCATTGGTTCAATTCTCTCCAAAATCTCAGAAGTACCAATCGACCATAGGCTTATCATTCAGTTATTAAAAAATTTCTAACTCTAATCCATGGTGGTACATTAAAGAAGACATTATCCCCACATAAAATTAAAAATCCTTCCTAAAAGTTTTATTATTTATTTTCTACCTATTTTGATTTTTCTTGATATAATTCTTTATAATTCTCATGTTCTGAGTTGTCTCCTCAATGAGTTTTGAACCAAGTATCCTGCTTCTCCAAAATTAATTCGAACTTGTTGGAATATGAAATTTTTTTAAATACAAGGCCACATATGATGAATTTTTTGTTCTTAAATGGAATCTATTATTGTATTTAAATTAAACTAGTTCTATTTTTTGGTCCCAAATTTCATAGAAGTCAACTATACATGAACTAAACTTATTTTATATGGTTTTGATGATCATGTAACAATGCTCATATTTTTGGGAATAATTGGTTGTGCTCAAATGTATCTTAGTGTTCAATTTTTTTAATAGTCTATTAACATTTTTTTTGTGAAATTATGGTCATGTTCAAATATAATAGATAAAAGTCCACCATGAGGTCACACAAATTCATTGATATAGATCTTTATATGATTTTCAAAGGGTAGATCCTCCCTTATTTCTATTAAATGTGTATTTTTTGAATACTGTTACATAATGACAAATATATCTATTTTTATAATATGACTTATGGAGCTCATTAAAAATGTATTTTCTGCTATTCCAACACATTCAAATTGGTATAGGGAGTGGTTTTATGACACAGTTTAGAGGATGTCTATCAAACTTTACTTATTAGAATACCAATCATATAGATACATAATCAGTAATTTACCTCTTTATATTTTCCCACCATAACATCTCTTTTAGATCCCAATGCATCTTGGTACTACCAAGGTGTATTAATAAGTTGGATTTATGTTTTTTATCCAACAATTACCACTTATGATTAGGTAATTATGGTACACATATTCTCATTCCAAACATTAACATATCATCTTCATACATGAAGTCACTCAATTTTACCTATTTTATATCTTTGATATTATTTTTTAATCCCTTTTCATCCCACTAAGTATTTTTTTATCTTTCTATTAAAATTGGTTGGTTAATTACTTCTTAAAGTAATAACACATCACATTCCTTATAAATCATGTTATCCAAAAATAATAAATCCATGAATATAGGATTCTTTTCCCTCCTCTTCAGGGTTAGAACTCCATGACTTTTCCTTCTCAACATATCTTAAACCAAATTCAAATTCCCATAGTGGTAGTGTATTTCATAGTCATAGTCCTTGAGTAGTTCTCAACATCCAATTTCTCTCATGTTGATATCCATCTATGTGAATATATACATCAAAAATTTCTTATTTGTATATATGTCACATATTTCATCATATTGGAGTTATCTCATTATTATTGAAGAAAATATTTTGATTATTAACTCAAGATAATGATTTGAATAGTTTTTCTCTTGGGTGTTTAACTACCTTGATTCATAAGGAACACCACTATCATTCTGCATAAATACATACACTATTACATTCTTCAATGTATCAATATATATAGAAAATATATATTTTTTGAATGGTAATTTCAGTACCAGTGCATTGATAAATGTCTTATTTAATTCCAAAAAGTATTATTCACACTCCTTAAACCATGTAAATTTTACACCATTACATATCATCTTTGTTAGCACATTATATAATCTATATTAAAAAACACAGATATCAACCATCTAATACAAGGAAACTATGTGTCTAAGTTATGTTCATTTATGTTGTCCATGATATATATATTTTTTAATTTTTTAGGAATAACTGTTATTCCATTCCTATAGATATTATGGAAATAAAATGAAGAATTCTCAATAAAAAATTCAATCTTATTGAATTTCATATATAGTTTTTTATCTCTTAGAGCCTCAATGATCATTCAAAAAAGATATTCGTTCTCATCATGACACATAAATTATATCATGATGTCATTAATAAATACTGTAATTTTTTTCAAGATAATCCTTGAATAATATATTCCCTAGATCCATGAACATTGAGGGTTCATTTGTTAACCCAATGGGAATTACTATGTACATATAATTCCCATAACATATCTGAAAATATATCTTTGTTAAATCCTCCTTATTTACTTTTTATTGGTGATAACCAATATGTAGATTACTCAAAAGAAGTATTAATCTCCTTGAAATAGATCAAATAGATCATAAATGGGAGGTAAAGGATATAAGATCTTAATAGTAATGGCATTGATTTCTATATAATCAATTTATAGACTCATTAAACTATCCTTATTTTTCAACAATATGATTTTTCTTCCAAAGGTGAAACACTAGGGTGTGTGAAACCCTTATCAAAACATAGGTATATCCTCCCTCAAATTTAATTCTATCGGGCTCATCTGCGTGCCCCCCGCAAACCCTCCTCTCCCCTGAAAACAGTCACCCCCACCAATCATCCCCGATTATTCATCGCTCTAATCCCCGGTGCCAAATCTCTTCTTCCCCGATTCCTCTCTCTTCCATTGCACTCATCCCACTCAAAGATGAAACCATGCCTCGATGCTATGGTTCCTTCTGATTCCATAATTCCATATTGGGCTTTGGTGCTCATCCCACTCAAAGTCGAAATCATGTCGCGACGTTCCAGTTCCTTCCGATTCCACCATTCCAGATTGGGTTTCTGCCCTCCCTTTTAATGCTCAAAGCCCAGTTTATGGTGTGATCTTCATGGTTTATGGTTGGATCACCTAGGTTGGGTCTCTAATTCATTTTTCCATAATTCCTTGTAGGTTTCTCCTTCCCTATTGTGGTTTCATTGATCCCTGGTTCAAGGTTTTGAATAGATTTTTTTTGGTTTCATTGGTGTTTAGGGTTCATGGCAGTTTTATATTGGTTATTTGGCCATCCTACCACAGAATGGATGCATTCTGGCTCATGAGTTAGTGGTTTTTATATATGTCTACATTATGCTTTGACTGAACTCCCTATCACCCAAAATGTGGGATGTCTTTTGGATGCAATTTCAGTTATCTATCTCAAACCCATATGCTGGTGTTTAAGATGATACAATGGAATCTTCAATAAATGGTACACGTTTTTCAGGATTTATTAATTTTAGTTTCCTATGCATTTTTCATATTTCTAGCATGGTAGATAATTCATATGGGATTTTATACCCTTATAAAGGATCTAATAATGGTTATTAGAATTATTTATAACCCAATAGTGGTATCATAGCCATACCATGAATTTGATTTATGAATACTTGCATGAGATGAAGAAGAAAACAAAAAGAGAAAGTTATTTTTAGTTTTATGGAATGTTCAACTTACCTTTATGTTTTCTAGATCTACCTAATGGTTATCAGTTTTACCCAGATTTTGAATGGTCTATATAAGTGACATCTCCACATACCCTTTTATAATGCAGTCTATGTAAGGATAAGCTAGTATTATCCTTACATAGAACAATTTGTATAAGGATCATTTTTTTACCCTTGTCAAGCTAAATGAAGTTACCCTTATGTAGAATGTTTTTTATAAAGGTAAACGAAATTACCCTTAACCAGAATGGTTCTATGTAAAATTAAATTTTATATTTCCTTTTCACTGAAAGATGAATTTTATTGAGTTTGAAACATTAATTGTAATTCACTATGTGTTGGGTGGAACCTATTATACAACCAATGACACACACTATATTCTTGAAGAATCATTAAAAAACTCAATTCACTCTTACACTCAACAAAAACTATCATACACTGGTCCTCATTCACACAAACACTCAGTATTAGTGTGACCTTTACATAGGATTGACAGACCTCCAACACTTATTTCCCAAATGTTTAAAAAACCATTGGGATAAAGACCCTTTAACAATGGTTCTAGTAAACCGTTGGTATAAGGTGTTATGTGTTGGGTTTTCCCAACAGTTTTGTTAAACCGTTGGGAAAGAAAAATTTTACTTACGAATTTAACTTACAGTTTTTATTAACCATAGGGAAAAAGCACACCCAATTTAGGGATCCTCATCCTAGACCCCCTCCCTCCCCCCCGATATCGATCTCCTCCCAGCCTCTGCCTCCACCTCCCGACCCCCTCTCTCTCCTCTGGCGGCATTCCCCTTCCCCTCTCGGCTCCCTCTCCGATGACGATGTCCCCCTCCCCTCTCGGCTCTCGGTGACGTTCCCCCCCCCCCCTCTCGTCTCCCACTCCTGGTGACATCCCCCTCCACTCTTGGATTAATCTCCTCCTCCGACATCCCCCGACCCATCTCCAGTCATGCGCGAGACCCCCCATTTCCGAACACCCTGCGAGACATCCCCCCTCTTGGCTCTCTCTCCTCCCGCCAGGGTTCTTGATCAGTATTTCAAGGTAAGAATTAGTCTCCTTTTTTTAAAAATGAGGCAATAAGGAATGAATTGTTACTTTCATAATTAGGATAACCATTCATATTAATCATGCATTTTCTAGATTTTTGGTTAATAACCAACTCATGGTGTGGTCAATTATTGGGTAAATTGTGATTTTCTTCAAAATAGAGTTTTCTAAAAATGCAAGGATAGATTCACAGGTTGTATTCCATTCATTCGAACAATGCATTCAATAAAAAGTTCAGGATTTTTTAAAAACCTCATATTTTCCTCTATAGACTCCTATTAGACCTTATATTGTGTTTGATTTTTTTGTTAATCCTGATATATATGTGATGAGGTTGTATCATCATTAAGATGTGCAATGATGTGGGTTAATTTGAGGTGAGTGATGCTATATGAGATTTTATGGGTTATGGTGAGGAGTTTCTTTCCTTTTAATTTATTGGTTCATAAAACATAAGTTGGTGCTGCATATATTATGTAATTGTAATTGGTAATGTAAAATGTTTTTCTCAGATTTCCGAGTTAGTTATTTGGATGGTATGTTATTTGGATGGTATTCCATATCAAAAGTGGGTATTTCTCAATTGACTATGGGTGTATTTTCCAATTTACCAATGTATTTATTAAACTAACCATGAAATACACATTTCCCACGATATAGTAGCACCACAAATATCATAGATAGACACTAAACACCACAAGAAACACATGGGAGACACCCCTTGACATCTACATATAGTTAAGGAGCCATTAACTTAGGAACTGAAGTCGATTGGCACTCAATCCTTGAGAAATTCCCATTACTGGTAGTAAATATACCATCACCTTTATTCTTAGTATAGTATAATGAAATGGTTTACACCCTCATGACCAAGTAAACCATCTGGTTCATGGACTGGTGCCTAACCAGGTTCAAGAGTAGGATCAGCTAATAAACATTGATTGTGGTCCCTATGATGTTCTTTCCATAGTGAAGAGTGTTATGTGCACAATCTTCAACACAACTAATGTAACATAGGTGCATATTCAATGGCCATGTGTACGGGTGTGGTGTTTCCAACAACGTGCTATATAAATAACAGAATGATAAATGAAGAGATTATTAAATGGAACTGTTTCCCCCTTGCTTTCATGAACATGACTTGACCCATGGGGCGGTGTGGTTCTTATATATTGGGTGGTGACATGTATAGTCACAGGATACAAGTATGTTTTTGTTTACTTTTTATTTTATTTTCTTCATCGCATTGGCCACTTAGGTATTTTAATTTTTTCTATGGATAGAGGGTAGTGATGCTATCCTGACTAGTTGACGTAGATCATTTGTATACTGTAATACCATGAGGTGTGAGTGTGAGGAAACATTGGATGATAGAGGAGCCTTGGGGTCTTCTATGAGATGGAATTGTTTTTCTAAAACATTGCGTGGGAACATTTCTGGAGTATGTTTGAGTCATTAAATAACCCCAAGTGTCTCCATGAGATAACATAAATAACCCCAAGTGTCTCCTTGTGTCACCATACATCGTAGCATCCTTGCATGGGTTGGCCACAAACCCAATCCGATCAAAACTATCCTAGTCTATCCTCTCAGTCACATAGTCTAGACTCATCTCTCGAGGATTATCCCACGCCTCGATGCACATCTCATCATCCAACTAGACAAAGAGGACTATTCACCTTATGATTGTCCTAGTCACAAAAGCACCCCATATCGAACCCATCTACATTATATTCTCAATAATCCAGTCAAGAATCTCATCAAAATCATGTATTATAACCCAGCCCCACTAACCAGGCTCCATCCTAAGCTAAATCACACCAAGCCTATTGGAATTATAATGCCAATCTGTCCGATAATACCCAATACCCACACCAGCATCTCATCCTTCATCTCTTTAGTTGAACTCCTGAATCATTAAATGGAGTAAAAACATTCATAATACATTTTATATACTCAGAGGGACCATCCCACTCTAATAACTTACCATGATTCCAAACCATCCTCATAAGTATTTCCTCATCAAACGCTAGATGTTCAATTTCCACACCTATCACTACAAGGCCCAATCCTCTTAGGAATATTTTACTTGATCTAAATCATCATCGTTAGTGACATAAATCACATTAAAGCACATAAAATGTCAACTAAACCCTACATTCCAAGAATTATTCATGTGGACATTCCCCATGGAAACTGGCTAAGAACTAAAACCATAAATAATAATGCTAATTACATGCACCATTTTTAAATAAATATCTCAAGTGTTAACATAAAAACAATGAATAATAAGACATCATCCCTTGTATCGAACAAAACCAAACCATGTTGAATCTTGGGACAAATTGATTATATACCATTAATAGGAAGAGTAATTGTTAATTAATAGGAATGTACTATTTGATAGTATCATTTTGAAACATTGATTTTTTTCCCCTTTGCTTGCAGGAACATGATTTGACCCATGGGGCACTGTGGTACTTATCTGTTGGGTGGTGACAGGTATAGTCACAGGAGACAGGTATGTTTTAGTTTAGTTTTTATTTTATTTTCCTTATCACATTGGTCACTTAGATCTTTGAATGCTTTCTATGGATAAGGTTAGTTATATTCTGCGAAGAGGACCCGAAGGAGTTTAGATTGATTCAGTCCATCAGCTTTGATCTGAGGTATGATTCTATGGTTACTACTTGTCCCGCACCTCATTTATTTGGGGATTTAGTGTTTTTGACTCCATATTATGTTTTCGGTGGGGCGTTGGATCATTTCGTGTTGGTTCAGGTGGATTTGGATCTCCGCTACCAATATAGGTAAGTCTTTAATGCTATTGGTTGGTTTCTCACTGGTTATGTAGTTTCCTTCATGTGTTTTAAGGTTCTTAATATCCTTTGTGTAGTGCGTTGATCCCTGCTCATTGGTTTCGAGTCACCAAGTCAAGGGTGACTCGCCTACATGTGCATAGGTAAGTAAGTATATGTATGTGGGTTCCCCCGTTACGTGTATAGTCACCCATGGCAGTGATTATGCACGTATGGGGATAAGTGTTCCCATGTTTATATATATATATATAAATGCATACACAGGTGAGTGGAGACTAATATATGCATATAAACATATGTGCAAGTATCCCCATGAACATGCTCATGGCTATGCAGGTGTGTGCAAAGGGGATAGGAGTCCCTGCATGTGTGTGAAGGTGCATATACCCAGTGGAGGAGTAGAAGCTTTTAGTTAGAAAGCTCCATGAGCTGAAGTGGGTGGCTTGGTTCCACCTTGAGGTAGTTTCCCTCACGTAGCCTCTTTAATTTAAGAATGCATTAAATTGAATTTAGCTTCTTTCTTAATTCTACTTAATTGTATTGAATTGCATATCTTGAATAAGTTTTCTTTAATATAATTATTTCATTTGATAAATAAAGTCATGTTTTTATAATAAAACCACTTTTAAAAACAACGAATATAAAATATATATCTTTATCATACCACAATGCTGAATCAAGAGTCTATTTTTAATAACATAAGATCAGTTTCTATAATGTGAAGGAAAACTACATAGGATTTATTAGGAATCCTGGCCTGAAGATGTTTCCCCGCAGATGTTGTTGGACCGGGCCAACGTGTCGCAACCACCCCGAGGTCACGCCGTGGTCACGCCACGGTAAAGTCGTGATTTGGCTATGCTCCAGGACGATACCCCATGGTGGTTCGCCATCCTATCATAATTTGATGTATGATACCTAGATAGAGTTTTAGATACATTACCCACCCATAGTTAATGGGGAGGGAGGTAACGTCCGAAATGTTACACCGCTTCCTCCCGCTCCCTTCGCTCCTGGTTGGAAGATGCTGCCCCGTAGATGTCGCTGGACTAGGCCAACACGCCGAGGTCAGGCCATGGTCAGGCTGCAGTCATGTCGTGGCCATGTTGCGGTCAAGACGTGGTCACACCATGTTCACTCCATGGTCACGCCGTGGTCATGTCACAGTCACGTCACGGTCACGCCGCGGTCACACTGCGGTCAAGCTACGATCATGCCGTGATTTGTCTTTGCTCCAGGATGACATCTCGCGGTGGTTCGCAGTCCTGTTAGAATTTGATGTATGATACCTAAATTGAGTTTTAGATACATTACTCACCCATAGTTAATGGGTAGGGAGGCGATGGCGGGAAAGTTTCCCCGCTTCCTCCCGCTCCCTTCGCTCCTGGACGAAATATGCTGCCCCACGGATATCTCCAGACCGCGCCAACACGCCGCTATCATGCCGCAGTCACGCTATGGTAATGCCATGATTTGGCCCTCCTCCGGGACGACACCCCTTGGTAGTTTGCAGTCCTGTTAGAATACAATGTATGATACCTAGATAGAGTTTTAGATACAATACCCATCCATAGTTAATGGGGAGGGAGGCAACGGCCGGAATGCTGCCCCGCCTCCTCCCGCTCCCTTCATTCCTGGCCGGAAGATGCTTCCTTGTGGATGTCTCTAGACCGGGCCAACACGCTTCGGTCATGCTATGGTCATTCCGCAGTCATGCTGCGGTCACGCCGCGGTCACATCGTGGTCACGCCACGGTCACGCTGCAGTAAGGCTATGATTTATCCCTTCTCCAGGACGACACCCCGTTGCGGTTCACAGTCCTGTCAAAGTTCGATGTATGATACCTAGATATAGTTTTAGATACATTGCCCACCCTCCTTCCTGGACCCTAGACAACCCCCACCCTCCTCCTTGGACCCCAGACAGCCCCTGGACAACCCCCACACCCTCCTCCCTGGACCCCGGACAGCCCCCCGGACAGCCCACCCCCACACCCTCTTCCATAGATCCTGGATCCCAATCTAAGAACTCTTCAAGATTCACCCTAAATCCCAACGGAAAAGAGGGTTTTAGAGATTCAGAAGAAGATGAGAGAAGAGTGAAAACCCTAATTGAAAAAAGGAAGCAAGAAGAGGATTAGACTCACCAAGATCATCAATCTGCACTTAACAGAACTCAAAATGCCCAAGTGACATGTATGAGTCAACCCCGCCTAAAACCGAGGCACGTTGTGACCGACACCACTCAAAGTGTCCCACCTTTATTTGAAATGGACAAAATTTTTAATGAAAACAACAAATGACATATGGAAAACTAAACAAATGGATTCAGATTGTGTTGATACTTTATCAAAACAATCTATGAGTCATTTGTGACATGTATGAGTCAACCCCGCCTCAATCCGAGTCATGGTGTGGCTGGTACCACTCAAAGTGTTTCACTTTTATTTGAAATGGACAACATTTTAAGTGAAAATAATAACTGGCATATGGAAAATCGACCAAACACATCCGTATTGTGTTGATACTTTAGGAAAACGATACATGGGACCTTTGTGACGTGTACGAGTCAACCCCGCCTCAATCTGAGGCACGATGGGGCCAGTACCACTCAAAGTGTATTTCTTTTGTTTAAAATGGATACTCTTTTATGTAAAAACAACTAGCATATAGAAAACTAACCAAATGCACTTGGATTGTGTTGATACTTTAGGAAAATGATCCATGGGTCATTTTTGATGTGTATGAGTAAACCCCACCTCAATCTGAGGTGCGGTGTGGCCGGAACCACTCAAAGTGTCTCTATTTAGTTTCAATATGACATCATTTTAAGTGAATACAACAACTGAAATACAGAAAACTGACCAAAGGCATTCATATTATGTTGAAACTTTTGGAAAAAAATACATGGGTCATATTTGAGTTGTATGAGTCAACCCCCACCTCAATACGAGGGCTGGTGTGGCTGAAACCACTCAAACCGTCTCACATTTATTTGAAATGGACATGATTTTAATTGAAAATAACAAATGGCATACGGAAAACTGACCAAATGCATTTAGATTGTCTTGATACTTTAGTACAATGATCTATGGGTCATTTGTGACATGTACAAGTCATCCTCGCCTCAATCTGAGGCACAGTGTAGCCGAAACCACTCAAAGTTTCTCTCTTTTGTTTAAAATGGACATCATTTTAAGTGAAAACAACAACGAGCATACATAAATCCCACCAAACACATTCAAATTCTATTGAAACATTAAGACAACGATACATGGGTCATATGTGACATGTACAAGTCAAACCTTCTTTAATCTGAAGCACAGTGTGTCCATCATCACTCAAAGTGTCTCTCTTTTGTTTAAAATGAACATCATTTTAAGTGAAAACAACAATTGACATATGAAAAACCAACCAAACGCATTCAGATTCGGTTGAAAATTTAGGACAATGATCCATGGGTCATATGTGACATCTAAAATTCAACCCTTTCTCAATATGAGGCGCGGTGTGGTCGGAACCACTCAAAGTGTCTCTCTTTTGATTTAAAAGGAAATCATTTTAACTGAATACAACAACTGACATATGGAAAACTGACCAAATTCATTTGAATTTAGCTGAAACTTTCCGAAAATGATCTATGGGTATTATGTGACTTGTACGAGTCAACCTCGCCACAATCTGAGGGCCAGAGTGGCTGGCACCACTAAAAATGTCTGACATTTATTTGGAATGGATTGGATTTGATGTGAAAACAACAACTGGTATATGGAAAACTGACCAAACGCATTTGTATTGTGTTGATACTTTAGGAAAATGATCCATTGGTCATTTCTGATGTGTACGAGTCAACCCCTCCTCAATCCGAGGCGTGGTGTGGCCAACACCACTCAAAGTGTCTTTTTTTTTTTAAAAAATGGACATCATTTTGAGTGAATACAATAACTGACATTCATAAAAATGAAAAAACGCATTAGGATTCTATTGAAACTTTAGGAAAACTATATATGGGTCATATGTGATGTGTACGAGTGAACCCCACCTCAATCCGAAGCACAGTGTGGCTGGAACAACTCAAAGTTTCTCTCTTTTGTTTAAAATGAACATTATTTTAAATGAAAACAACAATTGACAAATGGAAAACCGACCAAATGCATTCAGATTCTGTTGAAAATTTAGGAAAACAATCCATGGGTCATATGAGACTTTTATGAGTCAACCCCGCATAAATCCAAGGCTTGGTGTGGTCGATACCACTCAAAGTGTCTATCTTTTGTTTAAAATGGATGTCATTTTCGGTGAAAACAACAACTAACATACGAAAACCGAACCAAAAACATTCTGATTTTGTTAAAACTTTAGGAAAATGATCCATGGGTCATATGTGACATGTAAGAGTCAACCTTGCCTCAATTTGAGGTGCGGTGTGGCTGGTATCACTCTAACTGTCTTTCTTTTGTTTAAAATGGATATCATTTTTAGTAAAAACAACTGGCATACATAAAATCAACCAAACATATTAAGATTGTGTTGATACATTAGCACAACGATCCATGGGTCGTATGTGACGAGTATGAGTCAACCCTTCCTCAATCTGAGGCGTGGTGTGGCCGGAACCACTCAAATTGTCTCACCTTTATTTGAAATGGAAAACATTTTAATTGAAAACAACAATTGGCATATGGAAAACCGACTAAACGCATTCAGGTACCATGTTAAATTAGTATCAGAAGAGCTCTCAATACCAATTTTTGAAGGAAAAATATCTATGTCACACCATTTCTAGTCCTTGAGAAATTATTCTACTTGTTTTACACATCATATGTCATTCCACCATTAGAATTGTGCTCCCTTCCTGAGATGGGAGGGCACATTCTATTTTTTTGCATGTGACTAGTTTTTTTAACATTCACGATATTTGGTCCTATAATATTATCCTCGACTCAAATTTACATGGCTTAAAATTTACTATAAATGTCTCCTTCTAGTAACATGTCTCATGTATTTTGAATCGAACCATCAAAATTGGCCTAACCTTTGCATGTCTTAACTTCAAAATCCTCATCTTGGATATTTACATTTAAGGAGGATTTTATGGGTATTTTAAAATACATTTTCGACCACTTTTCCATTATATGTTATGTTATATAGTGTTATAACTATTGAAATTACTAAAACTATGTGATATCTTAGTCTCTACGTGAGAGGATAATCCCTGCATGACATTGGACTCCCACCACACTGCCCTCTAGGAAAATGTATGGCTTGATTCCCAATATACATGATACATGGTGATGTCTAGACATCATATCCTAGACCAAAACAATTTTAATTCCATCCAAGATCATAGGGATTGTGACACACTCATGTCAAGCCCCTGCACAGCCTAATTCTCAGATGATGCCCCTTCCTCTGAGTATGAGCTATATCTGTGTGAGAGGTTCACTTGTTTTTTCTTGGGTGATATGGACATACTAAATTCACATAAGTAATTATTTCCCACCTTAGCATTTACCATCCTTATGTACATGATCATGATCTTTATATAAATATTCTAGTCCAAACACCATGACCTTAAAAGCTATGCACCCATACCAGAGGTGTTCCTAATAATCCATATGCTATTAAAACAGTCTAAGTTCATTTTCCCGCTATTTATTTATTTAACATCTATCCCCTTGTTCCTTGCTACAAGACCATAAAAATTACACCCCTACACTCTAGGATATATTACCTTATGGTTTATACCCCTCTGGTTAATGTCATGAGACCATAAACTAATCTATTTTTGGATCATCCTTGATCTTACCAGTAAATCATACCAAGATCCCATTTTTGTATCCCCTGTCCATATGCTCAAAGGTGTAACCCTAAGAGTACTTGAATAATTCCTAAGTATTTTCTCCCTTATAACATCCTTACCCTGATCCATATCTACTGAGTGGTGCCTGAATCAAAAATTCACCACTAGACCTTATGTACACATTCCCATACACTAGTGGATAACGATTAACAATGAGGTTATAAGGTCTTTCCATTGGAAGACTATACCCCATATCAGAGTTCACGACAACAGATGAAAATAAACCAATCAACATCAATGATATAAACATCAGAGCACACATGATTATACATCACTGAATTAAAATTAAATACATAAAAACTAACACTAACGGGTCACCCACCAGATTGACCCCATATACAAAAAATTAATATAAAAGGAAAAGGAGACTCCAATCTATCATTGAGTCTCACATCATCTCAATCACCAAACCATCGAAACTGCTCTATCATTATCATTTAATAGTGATCCTTTACCCAATTTGATCCTATATGCAAGTAATAATTCTTCTCAGGGACCAAAGTGTCATGGACTCCTAAGCACGATGAGAGTACATCATAGTATGAAACCACTAATATAGTTTGATACATAACTAGTAAATGTGTGTCTCTACATGTGATATTATTAGATAAATAAATTTATAAACTATTTAATATAAATAAATAAATCTCTATTGATCCTTAGGCTCTAATGTGACACTTATGATCAATCAAACCTACCTTGTCTAGTGTTGAAGTGTCTCTGAGCATGTCGTGAAACCATTCCAACTTGTATATCTTTTAAAAACAATTCCCATCCTCTTAGGAAAATCCATTATCAAAGTAGTATGTTCAAGCACTATTTCCTAGGGTAATGGCCCTAGGAAATATTGCAGCCAGCCCACAACCAATTCCCAGGGGTCCTAAGAAATCAAATACTATCAGGCACAATAGTAAATTCCTAGATTTCATGGGAAGTCAAACATCATCTAGTATCATCCAATTATCATGCTCCTATGAAAATAGAGTTTCAATGTACATAGAGTCAATGACACCTCCTTTGGTTGTGCCACACCAACTCCTCTAAAACATCCTATTTTTCTCAGAGCTTCATGTTGTTATCTCGGGTTCAATTATAGATAAACTATTCATTTGATGCTCTTGAGGGTTTTCACTCATCTAGAAATGTTGAAAGAAGAGATCATGTTGCCATGATGTTAGAAATGGGAATGAGAAACCAAGAAGCTCACAGTTTGTTCATTGATCGGGACTCGCTTGGTGTTCACCACTACAATCTAGGTCTCTTGTGGGTTGTTCATGTGTTTTGATACTTAAATTTGGGTATGTCACTATGGGGTTTGTGCCATGATTGTCAAGGATGATTTTGGGTTCCCAGGAGGCTGGCGGCTGAGTTTGCAGAAGTTGGTTCTTGGATCAAGAGTTGGACGATTTGAGTGATGCTTGCGAGCATGAATGAGTCTGGATTTGGTCATTCGAGCGTGTTCCAGATTTGCTGAGAAGCTCTAGATTATCTTTTGTTTTTGCTGCTTGGAGGCTATCCTCAGAGGATACTGAACTAGGACTGAAGTAGGTGGAGGCTACTATTTATTGACCTCCGCTATTGTAGGTTTTCTTCTACTTCAAAGAGTGGGGGTATCAGTGCTACTTCAGTTCAGGTCAGGGTTGCAATGCTTGTTTGCCTAAGATTGAGTTAATAGATGCTCGTGAATGAATGCTCAATGCTGAAATTGTGCCCATTATTAAGCTGTTTATGTAGGGGGATAATGTTTCATCCAATGTTGGTTCACTACTGATCAAGGGGAAAAGAGAAGCATCTGGGTTTGTAATTAGTGAACTGAAATTAGTTGCAGATCCACCCAGGTCTGACCATGCTAGTGGGTTTGGTATGGTGTTGTGTAATTAATCGAGCTTGACCCACTAGCTCACTCCCTCTCCTGTTAGGTGTTATACTTTTTCTGATAAGAGTTCTTCCAATTTATCAATTTTTTATCTATTCTGAATTTTCTGTTATTTGATAGTTTTTTAACAGGGAAACATTTTCATCAATGGTCTTGGGCAATCAAATTGGCTGGCCTGGCCCTGATTGCAGGTTTCAGGTTTGCAGTGTGTTTTGATTTTGTAGTGTGTTTTTGTTTGATTGAAGGTTGCAGGTGGTAGTAGTGTGATTTCTGTGTGCAATGTGTTTGATAGTAGGTTATGTGCCTGAAATTGAGTGGGGGGTCTATACCAACGGTTTCAAAACTGTTGGAATACCTCTATATAATTTCTGAAGCCTGTAATAGGCCTACAGTTCAAAACCGTTGATACAGATTTAGTATAACTCTATCCCAATGGTTCAAGCTGAACTATTGGAACAACATAAATCCATCACCTGTGGAAACCGTTGGTAGAGAGATATACCAACATTTTAAACCATTGGAATAGAGATGTCCCAACAGGTTAAAACTGCTGGCATAAATTTATACCAACAGTTCACAATGAACCATGGGAATATTGAAATCTGACCCCCCCCTATACCAACGGTTCAATGTGAACCATTGGTAAAGGGCTACCGAAACGTCCCACATGCCAACAGTTAATGAAACCGTTGGGATAGTCTCTCCGAACGGTTTCAGGGACTTTCCCAACTATTTCATACCATTGGGAAAGGTTATATTTCCATCAGTGATCCCTTTTCGGGATTGATCTTGGTTTAGATGCATTCATTTGGAGATTTAAGTTCATAAGGAAGAGTTGATGTTTATGTTTATTCTCAGGTACACTGCTTGGGATTATTATCTTCTCAGAGGTTTTTTCCCAAGTGTTTGGGGTTTATTGTCTAGGTCGTGTGTTCCAAGTTTCAGCTGAGGTGTTGTTCAGTAATTCTATAAAAGTTAGTTAATATCGATTGGGAGTTCCCACGTCGCCCCCCTCTCGGGATTGTCTGTTTGAGTGTTAAATTCCAGAACTAGTTGAGTTCTTGTGGTGGGGATAACCCTCTTGTGTTCTTGTGTTGTGGATTATTTTGAATTCATTTGGACCGGGATTATTGTTTTGTATGTTGATCGGCTAGGTGACTTTCTGAGGACATAATGTGTTTGTGGTGGGGAGAATTGTCACGTCTCGACATTTTAGTTTAATTTATTTTATTATTTCATGGATTCGGTCAACCTCATCGAGGTGTGGGTTGAGTGTGGGTCTAAATTTTTTTATGTTTAATAATTTTTGAGGGTTTCAGACCTATGCGCAGTCACTATAAGGTGGGAGGTAGCTACGTGATCAAGTCACATGTCGTGCAGATGTCTATCGGTTGAAAGAAATAATTTTTTACATAAATGAAATAAGAAATCCTTTTAAAATATAATAATATTAATAAATTATGGTGTAGATAATAATGTTATTATTAAGAATGGTTAATAATATTTTTTATTTAAAATTTGATATTAATATAATTATTTAAATAAAATTGTAATTTAATTGTGATTTTTATTATTTAGATTCAAATTTTTATTTGATTATTATTATTATTATTGTATTGTTATTATTACTATTTTGTTGTTGTTATTTTCTATTATAATCATTTTTGGTATTATTATTATTATTCATTATATTAGTTTTATTATTATTATTATTATTATTATTCTTTATAATAATAATATTATTATTACTACATTATTATAGAATAAAACAACTAAGAAACCCTAATCCCATGTCCCCCCATTACCCCCCTCGCGCTAATCCCTGGCGTATCCCCTCCACGCAGGAGCCACCTCCCTGCCTCGTCTCCTCCTGCCGACCCATTGTCCGCTCGCGCCTCGGCATCCGCGCTTAGGCCCCCGCCTCCAGCCTTCTACTCGTGCCCCGACCTTTACGCTCAGGCCCCTACCTCTATCCTTCCAATCGTTCCCCAGCCTCTACACTCGCCCCTCCATCCTGGCCTTTGCACTCCTGCCCTCTGTATCGCGCCACCGCCCTCGACCCCATCATTGACCTCACCCTCTCCCATTAGAGCCAAACGTCCCTTGCCCATTTACTCCCCTCTCGACTCCACCTAGATCCTATCCTCCCTTCCGGACCCTTCTCCCTCTACTCCGACCTGTCCTCAACCGTCCAAACCTCACCTTTCCCCTCAGTGCCCTCTCCATACTCCCGTCAAACCGAACCCCCCTTTCCTAACTTTTCATCAGTCGAACACCCTTCAATCCCATGATTCATCCAATGATGTACCCGGACACCCCTTCTCTTTATTGCGACTCGCACCAGCGAACCTGATCTGGTATATTCATTCATTCTTTCTTTCATTTATTTATTTAATCACTTTTTTCCATTCATTTCATCAATGGAATATTTCTTTAATTTGGTTAAATCCTAATACCACCTCGTGTTGGGTGTCCTTTGTTATTATTACTGTTTTGAACACGTGAATGGTCTGTGATTCTTTGTTCTTCCTCCCATTAGAGTATTGTCGCATCCGTGATTGATTTGAGGTAGGGGTTTTCAATCTTTCCTTTCCAAAATGATTCATTGGCACTTGCATGTTATCAATTTCTTCTTAATGGTTAATTTTACCTCTATTATATTTATGTATTGATGTGATTATTTTTTTTGTCTTGTTATAATTTACTAAAAATGAGTTTTTCTATGGGATTTTATAAATTTCCCAAGTTGAGATACCTAGGATGTTTATTTTAAATGTTGTTGTTCATCAATGTTGGATTGGGGGTTTCTACTAAGTAGTTTGGTCCATTTATAATGTTATTTATAAATTGTTTGGTTCATTGTAAAATTGTTTATAAATTATTCAATATATATATTAAATTGTCTATAGATTGTTTTATCTATTTATAAATTTTTAAATAAACTATTTGTAATTAAAAATGAAAAATGTTTTGTGTGTGATATTTTGGGTATTGTTTTGACTATGTGAAGCTAAAGGTCCGATTGGAAACACTTGTGTTTTGAAAGAAGTGATTTGATTGTTTATGTAATGCGATGGACTGTTTGGTACATTCAACTCAAAAGATGATGTTCGTATGAAATTTTAAATACAATTGTGTTTAACAACTGTGTACCTTCTTGACATCATTATTCTTTGTGCTAAATTGTTTTGGAAAGGTTTTCTGATTATAAGGAAATGGTTTTGCAGTTTGAAAGTAACGAGTTGTTCCTACTAAACAATGTTTTCTTAAAACCATGGTGGTTTTCTAGGGAAATGTTTTCTGACGTGAGTTTGAAAATAGTAAAGGATCGTTTGGTAGTTGGGAAATGATTTGGTGTGCATTTTGGAACTCAAAGGCCTGTTTGACTTTGTAAATTAGAATCAATATTCTTGTGATATTTTGGTAATTTTGTAGTTACATTGAGGTTAAGGCCCATTTGGCACTTTCAGTTTATGTTTGATGTTGTTTTGATTCCTTGAATGTATGGTGTTTTGATAACTATGTGCATGTTTGGAAAATCTATTTTATTAATAATCTTTAAATGGCTCTGATGATGGCATGACATGACGGCCCGGTTGGCACCATTGATGATATAATGCATGTGTGTATGTATATATATATGCGGGGCACCTCTATAGTGGGGATATCCCATTATGGGTTATCATATAGAGTGTCTCTGTTAGGGGTAGGCTACTGTGGTGAGATGAGTAACGCATACGAGGGTCTCCTAAATGCACAATACTATTATAACCACCATGGGTTCTTGGGCGTATTTCAGATGTTCGAGTGATGGTTGCTGATCAAACTTGATTAGATGGGTTGGTATCCCTCTGGATTGGTTGTTAGGCCAGGTGGTCTTTTCCACTACATTGGATAGTTATAGGGTGGCCAGTTGGTTAAAGACTAGGGAGATTCACCATACATCAGGAGTTGGTTCCAAACCTGAGTATGTCCAGGGGTCTTCTAGGGATGTTTAAGATCACACAAGGTTACTCATTTATTTACTTTGTATGTTTACTTTCTATTGTACTGGTTTATTCCCACTTTTCCTTGTTTACCTATATTATTTTATCCCACCACAATTATATTTTGTTTTTAGTTTTTTTATAAAAGTAAAATTATGTTTTAATGAAATAGAACATAGTGACTGCTGGATTTTTGAATGAGAATATCAGGTTACTTATTTTAAAATATTAAAACCATTCTTTTATAATTTTATTTCAAACTTGTTTTAATGGATTATTTTAGAAAATAAGATAATGGATTCTATGGTTTTTATTGATAACCCTACTGAGTATTTTAATTATCACGCCTATTTTATAATTTTGATTGTAGGTTTAATTTTCTCAGGATTTCTTGGATGAGTTGCTTATTATTGGAGCAAGGTTGGAATTTTGTTCAGAGGTGACCTAGAAGGTCATGTGGAGGTATGTTAAGCTATTCAGTTTTTTTATTTTTCCACTACTTGAGTTGAGTATTATTATTCTGTTTATTCATGGTTATTTATTTATCTATTTGGTCCAAATTTTTCCCAGTGATTACAGTTTGATTCCCGAAACTAGTTTCCAGCCCATGGGGATTGGGAACGCCCTTCGGGCCATGTCGCGGACTGGCTCAGGTGACCGGTTCAGGATTAACCTGGGTTGCTTTATGCTCACAATTCATGATGATTTTCATGTATCGTATATTCAAAAGTAGCACCATGAACCTTATCATGATATTGAATTTGATTATGTTGAGCTTGAGGCTGATACATCCTCTAATAAGAATCTAATACATGTTGTGGATTGTAGTGAGAAAGTGTTGTAGGGAATGACCGTGCGCTTTTTCCCGAGGGATGTGGAAGCATGGATGTGTTCAGAAGATAACTTGGGATAGAGAAGAAGATATGTGGGCCATATGTCCTGAAATTTTAACCGTGATGTATTAAGGATGATTGGGAGTACAATATAAGAATGAGATATTTTAAGAGGGTGCGATTGTAATATCCCGACCCTTATGGAGTCATATCGTTCTAATTTTGAGGAATTATTTTACACATTTTTTGTAATACATTGGATGGGTCTTTCTTTGAGGTCATTATGATTAATTTTGTGAATTTTGGAAAACCATGGGGGTGTTTATGGTTGGCTAAAATATATGGAAAATAATGTTGGTTTCCCCTAGGAAACCACACACCCAATTCTGATCCCCATGAAGGAGGTGCATAGTTTGGCCACACCATGTGACCATTATCCCTAGGACAAGAACCCATTTATAGAGGGGGATTCGTGGTATGAACATGGATTGGTAAAAAATGTGCACTTCAAGGAGTAACCATGCACCCCAAATTGTATGGACACACAATTCGGGTGCACAATTTGTCAAACCATGCAACCCATACAGGAAACCGTGAGTATGGGATTTTAAAACATTGATAATTAATGAAAAAAGTCCCCAAACCCTATTTATACCCCTAATCACCCTATTCAACCTATTATTATTTCCATCTCTTTAGGAGTCTTTAGAGAAACTTAAAAGGATCTTATAACCCCTTTCCTAGTGAATCAAAGATCCGATTAAAGGATCAAATCATATTTGGTAAGTGACCTCATCTTTATTTAGACTCCTGTCTCTCGTATATATCTATACACGTTGAGAGGGAGTATTTCCCTCCATTTTGTATGACTTTGATCTAGGTTTTAAGGGATATCATTTTGTTGGAGATTGATCATAGGTTTTGATCCTAAATCTTCCTCCACTATGTAATTTCGATTGTTCTAGATCGAATTATGGGCTATAGATTTGTGGGAGATAATCAATGATCCCTAGGTAGTTTCAATAATTTCTTATTACCAGATTATTTACCATGATCTCATGATTTTAGTTAGGGAATTTTATTTCAAAGATGGTAAATTTCAATTTAAATTTGAACTATTGAATTGATTTCCATGTGATTTTGAGACCCTTCAGGGACCCGGTTAGTCCCATTGAATATTTGAGAATGGGAATGATGGTATCCCATGGGTTTTGGAAATACACTTAAAATGAAAATTTATGAATTTTAATAAGGAGAATAATGAATTAATGGAATTGAACTAAATCTGTATTTCATTGTTTCTAATTTGATTTAACGGGATGATTTTATTAACTTTGATGTATTAATTAGTTGTGTATTAATTTAGGACGAATGAATTTAAAGGAAATTTTTCATGTTATACCTTCTTATTAAAGCAAAGAACAATTATTGTGATTTATAAAATAAATGGTTCATTGTTATTTGAATGATTATTTAGAAGGTTATAGTTGTTAAACCATGACATATATATATATATGAGATATTTGTGTATCTGAAAAATGAGTTGTGGATGAGGGACTGATGCTACAAATACCCATGGGGTTCCAAAATTATGGTGTAGCACCACAATCCAAGAATGTGAAAAATGAGTCTTTGATATGAACCATGTTGAGGGCACTGAGCCGATTACCTGAGTAGAGGCGTTGGATTTGCAAGGAATGATTTCACGTGAGATATTAATGAGGTTGAAAGCAACAATTGGAGACCATCTCGCTTCATTAAATGCCCAATGGATATTGCCTTTCATTGATGGAGCATATGGGCCTATTATGTCACATATTCAAGCACAAATATGATGTTTAATGTTTGGACCACATGGTTACACGAATTTTAGAAGCCATAACCCCATGGAGAATTCTAGAATGTCACATTTGGACACCAAAGTCAAATCTGATGGGCTATGTGTGGAAAGGTATGTGCTACTTTTACTAAAATTCATTGATAGACTTTATCTTTTTTACTTTAAGTGGACAAGGTAAATTTATCCTTTATAAATTTAGTTTATTAGTCCCTTGACTATTGTATCACCCCTTGGCTATAAATTTCCACCCCATGGAATTCTATTTTCATTCACGATTTAATTTATCACTTATTATATCTTTCTCTATGTTGTGTGAGGATTATCCCAATTTCCCCTGTGCTCTTATGCATTCTTTCCATTTCAATATACAATTTAGATTGGTGATCCAAGATCACAAATCCCCTAATTCTATTCCTAAACCCAAGTGCGTTGTTGTGTGGATTAGATATCAGATCCCTCCCTTTAGCGTGTATTCTAAGTAGTCATTTGTGCTCCTTATAGCATTGATTGACTACATTCATCCACTATTCAAACCCATCATTTTTCATGTAGCCCCGAACTGCATCCTACATCTGCTTCCCTACACCGTGAAGATCAGGACACCCAGTGTGTCTCACATCTATTGGTATTACAGCTCCAATTGACATGGTAGGAATCTATCCCTTCATTGATTTCACATTTGTCCATTACCCTCTTTATCCTTTAATATTATTAACCTATTCAACAAAAAATCAATTTTCATGAAAGCCTCCCTAATTATCCTAGTTTGTACAACCATTTTTTTATAAATTGTGCCAAAATTTCATTAATATTCTTTCCGTATTTAATTCACTATATGTGATTTGTATACAAAAAAAATCAAAAAAAAAAATCAGTCAACTCATTATTTTGTGATTTTCAATATTAAGAGCATCATATATTCGAGAGATATCAAAAAAAAATTCATACTCTCTGTTCAATCATCTTGTTCTTTAAAAATCCAAGCACAATACATTATGGGGAAAATTGACCAATAAAATAAAACATGAAGTTGATACAATTACTCCTTTTTTTCTTTACATTATTAGCACTTTCCATTTCCGTACATCAATTTTTCCTTAATTTTACATCATCCCCATTTTAGATTTGGATCACATTGTTATTCATTTATCTTATATTGCATAATTTGGAAAAAACCAAAATATCACATTTCTACCCACTTTTCCACCCACCCTTTTCCACTTTCTACCCACTTTTTTCTCTTTAGCCATTACCACTCAAACAGGTTGTGTTAAACCATCCCTCAACACATTCTTGGGTTGGGAAGGATTGGTGTAACTTGATCATCCCAAATAAGTTATTATATTTCATATGAACTTGGAATTTGAATTGACTGTTGAGAGTGGAGAGAAATAAGGGAAAAAAAATTCTTGTGTGTGTGAGTGTGTCCATCTTGTTGTGTTGTCTGTGTACATATTTTGTGTGTGAATGTCTATATCATTCATGTGGGAGAGTTTATCCTTGTGTGCATGAGTGTGTAAATCCTGTGTGTGTGTGTGTGTGCATATCAAGTGTGTGAGTGAGTGTGTATAATTGTGTGTTCCCCCTGAGTGTGTTTTTGTGTTTGCGTAACTTATCATGTCAGAAGATCGTTGGAAGAAATTTTCACCTATTAGCGATGAAGGGAGTCGAAGTAGATCTCCCACACCTGAATCTACACAACTCCAAATTCAAGATTTGGTGAGACACTTCGAGAATCTTCTTGATAAGACTTTGGATGTTCTATATGAGAGTATTGATAAATTGGAGAATAAACCAAGCCCAAGGATGATCCATTATAACCCATGACGCACTCCGACACCACGTCATCCCAACATCATGGAGGTGAAGATGGTGAACCTTGATGATGATATTGATGATGTCCCTCAAAGGAGTAGGTTGTACCAAAACCCTAGAGGATAAAAAAGGAGACAACGTGATGATTACCTACCTGGAGGGATCATGGTGAAGGTCCCTTCATTTCAAGGGAAAAGCGATCCGGAAGCATACTTTGAGTGGTAGTTATGGATCGATCAAGTCTTTTCATGTCAGACCTATTTTGATGAGAAAAAGGTAAATCTTTCTACCCTTGAATACATTTATTATGCATTAATATGGTGGGTTCAATTTCAAAATGAGAGAGCCTGATATAGAGGACGTCATATGAAATCATGGGAAGACCTAAAGTTTGCCATGCGGAAGCAGTTTATTCCCTCACACTACCATAAATATCTCCATAAAAAACATCGGTAGCTCACCAAAGGGAGTAATACCGTAGAGTATTACTATAAGGAGATGAAAATTTCCATGGATTGTGACAACATTGAGGAGGATACAGAGGCAACATTGGCCCTATTTTTACAAGGTCTGAATCAGGAGATTGCCGATCAAGTAGAGATATACCACCCTGTTGAAATACAAGATATAATCCATCATTACAGCATGATCGAGCAACAAATCAAAAGGATGAGAAACATGAGGATACCCACTACCCATTTCATTCCATGGATAAATACAAGGCAGGAGATTAGAGAACCATCAATGGAAAAAGAGGTGGTTGATCACAAAAGTGACAATATAATTCTTCCAACTAATAAAACTTCTTTTGGAGATAACCAATATGGGAATCAGGATATTCGTTGTGACAAATATCAAGGAATGGGTCACATTTCTAGTGAGTTCCCAAACTGGCACACCCTGACCATAAACAAGTATATAAAATGGGTGACTGATAGAGGGAGCTTAGAAGAAGAGGAAGAATCTCCACAAACTAATAATGGAGAGTCTGCAGAATATGTTGTGATTCTTTTCAGTTGGAGAGTTTTATGTGAAAAAATGACTATTGGAGAGAAAGATCAGGGAGAGAACCTTTTCCATACATGATGCAAGATCAATGGGAAGGTATGTAGTGTTATTATATATGGGGTAAGTTTCATCAATTTGGTGAGCACCGAATTGGTGGAAAAGTTGCGACTCCCATCTTTGAGGCATCAAAATCCGTACCGAATTCCGTGTTTCGATGATTACAGTATGCTGAAGGTCAACAAGATAGTGAATGTATTGTTCACCACTGGTAAGTACCAAGATGAGGTTTTTTGTGATTTTCTTCCTATAAAGGATTGTAATCTGTTGTTGGGGTGACCATGGCATTACGATAACTAGGTTACTCATGAAGGTTTCTTGAATCGTCACTATCTTCTACTCCTAGAGGAACCAATAACCCCCAAACCCATGCCCCCCAAAAATATTATGGATGGTCACATTTTGAGAGAAAATAGAAAAAATGAGTGATGTGGATAAAAAGTGTAATAATGAAAAGGGAGAGATTGAGGGGAAAATAGAAAATTAGAGAAGAAAATAAACGGAGAGCAATGAAAAATAAAGAGAGGAAAAATATTTTAGAGGAGAGAAGAGAGAGATGTTGGAAAAAAAGAGTGAGGTTAAGGATGCATTTATTTCTTAGAAAAATCTATTATTACTTCTATACAAATAGGTGATGTTAAACACTAACGACTTAACATCTCCTTTGCCAAGCGTCGTTGAGTCTTTATTGAATGAATTTGAAGATGTGTTTCTCAAAGAGGTGCCACCTGGTTTGGCACCCATTAGAGGTATTGAGCATCAAATTTACCTCAAACCAGGAGCATCACTACCGAACTTTACAACATATCACACCAACCAATAAAAGACAAAATAAATTCAAAGGCATGTTCTAGAGCTGGTGGATGTGAGTTATATCAGAGAAATTCCTTGTCCTTGTTCTATACCAGTGCTTCTAGTACCAAATAAGGATGGGACATGGAGAATGTGCATTGACTATAGAGCCATCAATAATATCACGGTCAGGTATCTTCATCCTATCCCAATGTAAGATGACATTCTAGATGTGTTAAATTCCGCTAATATTTTCTCAAAAAATGATTTAATAAGTGGATACCATAAAAATCAGAATTAAATAAAGAGATGAATGGAAAATGGCATTTAAGACAAAACAAGGACTTTATGAATGGTTAGTCATGCCCTCGGTTCTCACCAATGTACCTAGTACATTTATGAGGTTAATGAATCATATATTACATGCATATATTGGAAAATTTGTAGTAGATTAATTTGATGATATTTGGGTGTATAGTAGGACTTTTAATAGACATAAAGATCTCTTAAGAAAGGTCATAGTGTATTTAAGGAAAGAAAAATTGTTTGGAATCATTAATATGTGTGAATTTTTCATCGATAAGATTGTTTTCTAGGGATTTGTTGGGTAGAGGAATGGAGTTGAAGTTGACACTGAGATGATCAATGAAATACAAGAATGGCCTACTCTGACCTACTTTTTGAAGTTAAGAAATTTTCATGTATATTGTAGCTTTTACATGATATTTGTGAAGGACATTAGCACACTAGTAGCACCGTTGAATGAATTGACAATAAAGAATTGTCCTTTCAAATGGGGGACAACTCAAGAGAAGGATTTCCATGCAATCAAGGATCAACTCACCCAAGCCACACTACTTCCACTCCCAAACATTGGTAAGACCATTGAGATTGAATGCGATGCCAGTGGAATTGGTATTGGTGGAGTACTCACGCAGGAAGGTAGCTCTATTTCTTATTTTAGTGAAAAGTTAAATGGCCCAACTCTAAACTATGATACATATGATAAAGAGGTGTATTAATTGTTTGGAGTAATAGATACATGGAAGAACTATCTTTTTAATAATGAATTTGTGATCAATTCTAATCATTATGGTCTTAAATACCTTAGTATCCAACATAAACTAAATAGGATACATTCTAGATGACTGGAATTCAATAAATCGTTTCCATATGTCATCAAGCATAAAAAGGATGAAGAAAATATTATGGCCGATGCACTTTCACATAGATATTCTATTTTAGCATTGATGGATTAAAAAATCCTTGGTTTTGATTATGTTAAGGAATTATATGCCACTTATTGTGATTTTAGAGACCCTTATGGAATTTTTAAACTTGGAGTTAGTTGGGAAATGTTCAATTTACATGGTGGATTCTTATTTCAGATTGATAATATTTTCATTCCCAATTTCCCTATCCATTTACTTTTATTGAAGGAGTCACCTTTAGCTGAGTTAATAGGATATTTTGGTTTTTCAAAAACTATAAGTGTTCTTAATGAGCATTTGTATTGGCCTAGGATATCTAGAGATTTTGATTAATTTGTGGGAAAGTGCATTGTATTCCAAAAAGAAAAATCAAAATTAAACCCACAAAAACTATATCTTCCTCTCCAAATACCTAATACCAATTTGGAGGATATATCAATGCACTTTATTACAGGTTTACCATGGACCATGGGGGGGAGAGATTCCATTTTTGTTGTGGTGGATCATTTTTAAAAAATGGAACAGTTTATTTCTTGTCACAAAACAGATGATGTCACTAACATTGTAACACTTTTCATTCAAAAAGTAGTCAAACCTCATGGAATGAAAAGTAAGATTGTGTCAGATCAAGAAAAAATATCCTCATCTAATTTTGGAAGACATTATAGAGAAAAATAGGAATGAAGTTACTATTTTCCACTACTTTTCATCTGAAAACCGATGTATAAACCGAGGTGGTGAATCAGAAACTATCATCCCTTCTGTGAACCATTGTGAAGAAGAACATCAAGAATTGGGAGGAGTGTTTGCACTTGTGTAATCCGAATATAACAGGGACAAGCAATCAACTAATCAATATTCCACCTTTGAAATTGTTTATGGCTTCAACCCCCTTGACCAAATTGATCTAGTACATTTTCCGTTACAGTAATTTGAAAATATGGATGCGAAAGGGAATGAAAAATTCATAAAGAAAATCCATGAAAATGAAAGAATAAATATCAAGAAAATGACACAGAAATACATTGATCGTGAAAACAAGGGTCTCAAGAAAATGTTTTTCGAGCTTGATGACCTAGTCTCGGTTCTTTTGCGGAAGGAATGATTTCCCAACAAGCGAAAATAAAAAATAATTCAATGAGGATATAGACTATTCTGAGTGCTTAATAAGATTAACAACAATGATTACAAGATATCTTTTCAATGTGATTATGGTGTTTGTTCCACACTAATTTTTTTTGATCTTTCTCCTTTTTGGGTGTAGAGGATGAAGAGTAAAGGAATAATCCTTTTCAATATGGGGAGAATTATGTGAACCATGTTGAAGGAACTGGGTTGATTACTTGACTGCTGGAGTTGTATTTTCAAGGCCTGATGATGCGTGAGATATTAAAAAGGTTGAATGAAACAATGGGCGCCAATCATACTTCATTAAAGGCCCAATGGATCTTGCCTTGCATAGATAGAGAAAATGGGTCAATTATCTCACTCATTCGAGATGAAATATGATGTTTAATGTTTGGACCTCATGGTTGTGATAATTTTAGAAGCCTTACCCATAAGGAAAATTATAGAATGGAATCTTTGGACACCAAAGTCAAATCTAGTGGGCTATGAGTGGAAAGGTACGTACTAATTTTCCCAAAAGTATTTGTTAGACTTTATCCTTTTCACTTTAAGGGGACAAGGTATATTTATCCTTTATGACTTTATAGTATTAGACCCTTGACTAGTGTATCACCTCGTTGCTATAAATAGCCATCCCATGGAATTTTATTTTCATTCAAGATTTAATTGAGAGCTTATTCTTTGTTTCTCTCCATTGTGTGAGGATTATCTTGGTTTCCCTCCTTTATCTTATGAATTATTTCCTTGTCAATAAATATGTTTGATTGGGGAGCCAAGATAATTAATCCACAAATTCCATGCCTCAACCCAAGTATGTTGTTGTGTGGATTGCCTATCACATCCCTCCCTTGAGAGTGTTATCTAAGTAGATATCTGCACTCCTTATAGAGTTGATTGAATACTTGCATACACAATCCATACCCATAATCTACCACATAGCCCCAATCCTCATCCTACATCCACCACCCTAAAACATGATGATCAGGACACCTCGTATGTCTCACATCAATTGTTGGGTAGGGAATGATGTTCAAAATACCCATGGGGTTCCAGACTGATTCTCTAGGCCCCAGGGAATTTTCATGAGATTTTTGTTCAAAGTACATGACAAATTGGTGCTAGGATAGATGAACAAAGAAACTAGAAATGAATTTAGAAATAATATAATAAATAAAACCATGAAATAATGAATTATATTATTACTACGGTGTATGTTTCAGTCTCTCGAATGGGCCGATGTAGTTACTATGTGGTTGGAAAAAGAATAATAACTAAGAAAATTATTTAGTTTTATCATTTCTACATTGTTCTCCATACAAATGTAAAAATTTTATAGCCTGGATATAATTTTAGAAAGCATTAGTGGGGGTCAACTATGTTGTACTCACACCCTACTCAGACTGCATGATTGGTACCCAAATAAATCTCTTTTTTGAAGGATATGATTTGGGAAAGAGCCCTTTGTTAGATAGATGAGTAGAGACTTGGGATGGAGAATGGATGAAAGAACTAAACACAATGACGGGGTCCCACGTGGGAGATTTTAGTGTGTATTTTTTTCAGTTTTTGTTATACACTTCACCCTAGTACGATATGACATATATAGTTCTCTGTATTATGGTAATTTACCCTATCTTGGATTATTCATTTTTTGTTTGGATAATTATGTATTAATGTATTATCTTGGCTATATTTTATATTGATTTATACTTTTGGACTCCTTTTATAAAGTGGGTATAGTCTCCCCACATTACATGTTGGACCCCTACTAGTTAGAAGCCTCTGGCATATGGGGAGGTATGCCTCATTTCATTTAACGAACTGAATTTGGGAACTAGTATGTGGAACTTGGGTCAGGTTGTTACATGGTTTTTATTTTAGGAAAGGCATTTAAAAGTCACCCTATGAACATAATATGAATGTCTAAACATCATTAGAAGTTTTCATGGGGTTTTATGGTGATGTTACATCCATGTAACATGACATACCAATTCTATAACATGATTTCTTATCAACATAAGGTGATTTATTAGCATTATAAGACGATTTCATGGGAACATAAGGTAAATTTATGCCCTATTATGGTTCGATGATGTTTTTATAACATGGATTTCTAAAAATCATAAGGTGATCAAACTTCAAAATGTTGGAGGGGTGTTTACATATGATACATCAACAAACATTGAAATGATCACATGAAATTGTGTTAGTGATATTTTCTAAGAAATAGAGGTGTTTCTATTTTATAATCCACGAAAATAAATTTATATAATCCTTGTGGATTCAATTTCCTATTATTAATCATAATAATTGATTAAAAAATTTATCAATAATTAGTTCTGGAAATAGGTTTTGATAAATGAAATTGTGTTGCAAATTAAATAGGGAATTACTATGATATTGTTGGAAACATAAATTAAGAATGTGTATATAGTTAAATGATGAGATCTTAAAGGAAAATGTTTTGTTGGATATCTCTCTACCAATAATACATACAGAGATATATTCTTTTTGAAGGATTCATTTTCAAAAAAAATATCATGGTTAAAATATCCAATTATCCTAGAAGAAATAATTGGTTATTAATTAAGGAAAATTAAATCAGATTCAAAAGAGTGAAATATAATTATATTTATAGTTTTTTAAATGTCATATTAATGGAGTTTTATAAAAATTAAAAATAATTATAGAAAATAGTAGGATGGAACATTATGTTGATTATCTAGAGCCTAGAATGTGGAAGTTATAAAACCTCAACACTAGTAACCTGAAGAAGGTTGTTATTTTATTATAAATATATATAATACGTAGATCAAAATAGACATGACCATGAAATTTTATAGTAATATTAAACTAGAAATTAAATTAAATATTATATTACATTTGATAGTTATGATAAATCAGCTGAATACATGAAAATATATCATTACTCATCAAAAGTCCCTATACCACACATAGTAATATTAATAGTTTCTCAAGGATATGGGAAATTTTATTTAGTGGCAACCTGAGACTATCATAAATGATTAATATTCAACAGAATATAGTATAACATCAATAAGGAATAAATAAATATTCTAGGAATAATTAAATAAAATATTTTACAATAAAGCAATAGTGAACATATTATATCCATTGTCAACATGAAAATAAATAAAGACATGGACACCAATAAATAATGTCATAGTGAAATAATTATTAATTATAAATATCCAAAACATATATCCAACTCTACTCTTTGTGCCATCATATATTAATAGGAGATTAATACATCAAATACCCAAACTAGTTTAACCCATGAGACTTATAGATGCATCATGAAACAATATAATTCTAGGTCCACCAATCTCATAATATGTCAAATTAATTAATCATTTTAAAAAATTAGATAATAAATACATATCATAATGCACCTAAGGAACCTAATACAAAATCATAGATATGCATTCAATTTTAATACATATAAAAATAGTATATTTATAGATCATAAATATTTTCTCATTTATCATAATAATGTGGATAATTAAGAGGATATCCAAATATATATATATATATTCAAAATGTAATAAAAAGTATCCATATCCAAGGAATGATTACAAGGTATTTAGGGGTGTACATTAATAGTGTAGCGATATCAATTTAAAATAATCCTTCATTATGGTTTGTAAAGATTATCTGAATCACTCGAGGAAAATCCCATAGGAGTGTCAAAACATTAGTGAATTTAGGAAAAACATTTATATACAATGTGAAGATTGAGTTAATAAAAACTAAAATTTTCAGGGTTGTTACCCCTATCTGAATATATTATAGAGTTTTTATCCAGTGGATTGTATCGAGACAAGGATGATATTTCTATGAAATCACCCAGTTTATTACATTACATAAATTTTATGATATATTACAACTATAGGAATGTTTGAACATTATAATAGCTAATTATGGTGGTATAATGAGAGGTAATGATGATCAATAATTAATAATATAATAAGGATTTTATATAAATTATGCCTAATAAAAGTTCACATTTATATGAAAAGGAATTTGAAATAGTAATATAATAAAAGAAAGAGAGGTGGTTATGAACCCTTACCTTAAAGAACGAATTATTTAAGATTGATAAGTAAAACTTAGAACCACATAACCCCCATGGTTTAGAATAAAAAGAAATATAATGAGATTAAATTCATTTTTTATGATGTTTTCATGTAGAGTAATTGCATAATAGGTTTCTATTTATATAATATAATGGGGAATATTTTTATTGATTTTAAAACACAAGCCTTGTAATTATATGTTGTTGAAAATGAAAAACCAATGGATTTTCCTTGGTTTTAGTTCATTTATTCCTAAATATAGGACATGGTTTTGAGATTTTCATTGTTATAACTCGAATCCATTATTTTATATTACTCTGGACTTATAAATATCATTTTCCAAAAAAATATGGTCTGTAAATTATTAGTTTAATTTGTAGAATTTGGAATGTATATTATAGATTGGGAGATTCATTTTAATTAATTTAAATACATTATATTAATAAAATAAATTATTTTTTATGAGAAATTATTTACATTATTATAATTTTTTATGTAATTACGATTTCATAATATTTATCATGTGTTTAGGATTTATTTTACTATTTAAAGAAAATATTTGACTATCATGAAATTATAAAAAAATCACTAATGGTAAATTTTTTCATAATGATTTAAAATTTAAATTCCATATATATATATATATATTCATATATAATACTTTTATTTATTAATTAAAATTCTTTTTTAATTTTAAAAACATGTTTTCATTTTAAAAATTTAATAACATTTTCTTCTAGTAAATCATATTTTTTTTATAAATCATTTGTGTGTGATTAAATTAGAAATCATTTGTTAATATATATTTTTAAAAATTATTAATTATATTATTATTAATTTATTTTATTCATTTGTTAGATGTTTCTATTAATTTTTGATTTGTTACTTTTACAACTATCAAATTCCCAATGGGAAAATTACAGTGGATTGATTATAATAGTCATATTACCACTATACAAATATGTAACTCTAACATTAAAATATTATTCTTACCCGTAATTTGTTTATTATAAAATGTCTATTAAATTTCTTCTTTTTTTCACTATAATTTCATTGTATCTTATATATTTTTCATTATTTTAAGAGTATAATTCTTTGGTGTTTAAGATTATGTCGTTCCCTTATTTTGCAATGTGTTCTGCCCCACTATATGATTCCATTATTGTAAATATAATTTTATACTTTTGTGTTCCACTTTGTGTTTTACCTTTATAATAGAATAATTTAATGTTCATTATGAAATAGTTTTTTATTTTGAAGTGTTTATATACTAAAGTAAATTCTCTAGTATTATATTCTCCCCCAAAGAATAATTTTATCCTTGAAATTTAGGGTGAACATTAATAAATAAACATATGTTGGTAATTATTTCTCATAATACCCATTAGATCCATTGATCCTTCATCCAACTTGTTATTATTCCAAATAATGTTCCCCAATTTGGTTTTACAATTATATAACTTTATCTCTTTGGTGTTACAAATATGGATAGGAATTTTATTATCTAACAATGTGGGTTCATGTTTTATTTCATTGGTGGTGAGTTTGTGTATTGGTTATATCTTGTACTTCATTCACATTGATACATGTGAGACACCATATAATTTTGTTAGTATGGGTGGAAAATCCAAATGATAATCCATAGGTTCAATTATCTCCAAAATCTCAGAAGTACCAACTGACCATAGGCTTATCATTAAGTTATTAAAAATTTTCTAACTCCATTCCATGGTGGTACATTAAAGATGTCATTATCCATATATAGAATTAAAAATCCTTCCTAAAAGATTTATTATTTATTTTCTACCTATTTTAATTTTCTGGATATAATTCTTGATAATTCTCATGTTCTAAGTTGTCTCCTCAATGAGTTTTGAACCAACTATCTCGCTTCTCCAAATTTAATTCTATCTTGTTGGAATATGAAATTGTTTTAAATACTAGGCCACATATGATGAAATTTTTATTCTTAAATGGAATCTATTATTGTTTTTAAATTAATCTAGTTCTTTTTTTGGGTCCCAAATTTCATAGAAGTCAACTAAACATGAACTAAACCTGTTATATAAGGTTTGGATGATCATGTAACAATGCTCATAATTTTGGGGAAAATTTATTGTTCTCAAATGTATCTTAGTGATCAATTTTTTTAACACTCCATTAAAATTTACGTGTGAAATGATGGTCATGTTCAAATATAATTGATAAAAGTTCACCATGAAGTCTCCAAAAATCATTGATATAGAACTTTATATGATTTTCAAAGGGTAGATCCTCCCTTATTTCTATTAAATGTGTAGTTTTTTAATATTGTTCCATAGTGACCTATATAACTTTTATCCAATAATATGTCTTATGAAGATCAATAAAAATGTATTTTATGCTATTATAGCACATTCAAATTGGTATAGGGAGTAGTTTTATGACACATTTTAGAGGATTTCTAAGGAACTTTACTTGTTGGAATACCGAGCATATAGACACATAATCAGTAATTTACTACTTTATATTTTTCCACCATAACATCTCTTTTAGATTCATATGCATTTTGGTACTGCCAAGGTGTATTAATAAGTTGGATTTATGTTTTTTATCCAACAATTACCACTTATTATTAGGTAATTATGGTACACATACTCTCATTCCAAACATTAACATATCATATTCATAGATGAAGTCACTAAATTTTACCTATTTTATAAGTTTGTTATTATTTTTAAACCCTTTTCACCCCACTAAGTATTTTTTTATCTTTCTATTAAAATTGGTTGGTTAATTTCTTATTAAAGGAATAATGCATCACATTCCTTAACAATCCCTTTATCCAACAATAATAAATCCATGAATATAGGATTCTTGTGCCTCCTCTTCAGGGATAGAACTCCATGATTTCCATCCTCAATATATCTTCAACCAAGTTCAAATTCCCATAGTGGTAGTGTATTTCATAGTCATAGTCCTTGAGTAGTTATTGACATCTCATTTCTCTCATGTTGAGAACCATCTATGTGAATATATACATCAAATTTTTTTATCTGTATATAAGTCACATATTTCATCATAATGGAGTTATCTCTTTATTATTGAAGAAAATATTATGATTATTAACTCAAGATCATGATTTGAATAGTTTTTCTCTTCGGTGTTTAACTACCTTGATTCATAAGTAACACCACTATCATTCTGCATAAGGACATACACTAGTACATTCTTCAATGTATCACTATATATAAAAAATATATATATTTTGAATGGTATTTTCAATACCAGTGCATTGATAAATATCTTATTTAATTCCTAAAATTATTATTCACACTCCTTAAACCATGTAAATTTTACCCCATACATATCATCTTTGTTAGAACATTATATAATCTAGATTAAAAAAACACTGATATCAACCATCTAATACATGGAAACTATGTGTCTATGTTATATTCATTTCTGTGGTCCATGATTTATATATTTTTTACTTTTTTAGGAAAAACTGTTATTCCATCCATATAGATATTATAGACATAAAAAGAAGAATTCTAAATACAAAATTCAATCTTATTGGATTTCATATATAGTTTTTTCTCTCTTAGAGTCTCAATGATAATTCAAAAAAGATATTCATTCTCTTCAAGACACTTAAATTATATCATGATGTCATTAATAAATACCATAAATTTTTTCAAGATAATCATTAAATAATATATTCACCAAATCCATGAACATTAGGGTACATTTGTTAATCCAATGGGAATTACTACATACATATAATTCCCAAACCATATCTGAAAATATATCGTTGCTAAGTACTCCTTCTTTTCTTTTAATTGGTGATAACCAAGATGTATATTACTCATAAGAAGTATTGATCTCCTTGAAATAGATCAAATAGATCATAAATGTGAGGTAAAAGATATAAGTTCTTAGTAGTAATGGCATTGATTTCTATATAATCAATGTATAGACTCATTAAACTATCCTTATTTTACAAAAATAATATTTTTCTTCCAAATGTGAAACATTAGGGTGTGTGAACCCCTTATCAAACAAATATTGTAGTTGTCTCATTAATTAAAAAAATATCACTCGATCCATTTTATAACGAGGATTAGATATGTGTTTTGCATTGAGAATGAGGGATCTTTTATAAAATATCCTTATCATCTATCCTCTGTAATAATTTAATTAATTTTTCTCACTATAGTTAATTCAATAATATACATAGGTAACCAAAACTATCCCTTAAAAATAGTTGATTACATTATAAAATCCCATAATATAATACCATTCTCACAAAAATAAATTCATTCATTATATTTAAAGGTCCAATCTATCCCAAGGGTTTTGTAAAATTCAATCATTTGTATTACAATGAAGTTTCAAGTTGAGTGTCTCCACAATTTTTAATAGATATAGAGTAATATAAATTAATTTCTAAAAGCTTTCCACAAGGAGATCTATTGAAAAAATCTATCATTAGTGAAAAGGGTATGATTCAATGATCATAGAAAACGTAAAATACATGAAAGAATTATTATATATAGAATAAAATAATTTATTAGATATATTTGAGTTTGTAATAAAATTAATTCATATAACATCATTTTGTAATTGAAATTATACTATAGTGATTAAAATATCTAGCCTTGTTCCCTTTTACTCTTATGTGATATATTACCTTCATTATTGTGTATTTTTTTTCTAATGCCACATTTCCATAGAATCGAAGCATTGGAAATTAGAGGCATCTC
This sequence comes from Viscum album, assembly GCA_963277665.1. Taxonomy (NCBI): domain Eukaryota; kingdom Viridiplantae; phylum Streptophyta; class Magnoliopsida; order Santalales; family Viscaceae; genus Viscum; species Viscum album. The sequence goes on from OY728151.1 coordinate 1,534,343,996, forward strand.
TATTTCCCTTATACTCATGATATTGATGGTATTTATTTCCATACAACAAGAAAATTTGTAATGAACTAAAGCATTCAATGATGTTTTTCTTTTTTCAGTTACAACACGTTGAAATTTAACCATACCATTTCTAGGTGTTTACATAATTATTTCAAAATATTTATCACATTACCTATTATTATCATAAATTCCATTGAATGACAATTATTTTGAGAAATAATTCCCATTATTGATTCCACTTGTCACTATCTCCTTATATGAGAAAAATATAAGAGAGTATTATATCATTTAAAGGATTATCTTTAGGCCATCAAATAAAGGATTGATATTTGTATGGTTGTGTATTTAATTAGAAACATGGATTTATAACCATGTAGTGTTAGCTTTGTAATCGTCCATGACATCCTCTTATTTTTTATTAAATTAAATAATTTCATTTCCATGTTAGATCTATGCTCTTGAGGAAAATAGTTCTTCAGGAATATCATTTTAAATTCATTATAAAATATGATTTATATCTTTTCCTACTCCTTTTGGTTTTGAATTAAAGTCCACCTTTAATCCATATATACCTTTAGTCGATATATAACCATTATAATCTTATACATATCAATACATTACAAAGAAAGAAATATCTTCTCTAAAAAATGGATCTATTTTAGTTCCAATAATGGAGTGGTAGTTCCGTTAAAGGATGTATGTTTTTTCCTCATGATGTGGCCCAATATTTTTTCATTATGTTGTATAGTTTGAGTTTGATTAATATAGTCGTGGTTATTTTTCAAAACCTGAGTCAACTACCCTAATATGGTTCCATATTTTTCACTCCAACACCAGCCTCATTGATATGATCTAGAGGTAAATCTACACATTGATTATGGGTTTTGATTAATTTATTATTTCTTCTACTAGGCCCTATTTCTAAACAATGTAAAATGATTTATTCGTTCATGAATAAAACATTAAATTTTAAATCACAGTATGTAATTACTATGAATTTATTAAAAATTCATGAAATTTAAAATAGAAATATTTTTAGAATATTGTAAGTATGCTCTATTGTGTTACATTTGTAACACCCTAAGATAAAAAACACATTATTTTCAGTTTCATATACCATAAACAATACTGTTATTAAAAAACCATGACATATTATTAAAATTTTATTATTTAAATTTGACTATTATAAGCTAGATGTGAAGTTTTCAGGTTCGAATATGTTTATATAATTGATTAAATAGACATAATGGTTCTAATAAATATAAATTATTTATAAATTTTTATGAAATAAACACAAAATTGTTAATAAAAACATTTATTCTTAAAAAATATGTTCCCTTTAAAAATGATTTTTATTTTTTTGTGATCAAATATTATAATTATTTTTTTTGATATTTTAAAATTTTTATTTTATAAAGTAAAGATAATTGTTTATATCATAATATCTATTTTAACTTAGGGTGAAATTTTGATATTTTCTTGAAAATGTTAATTTGTTTTGTGAATTGTGAAAATAACCATTTTTAGTGAAAATACAATTTATTTTTAAGGAATGAAGTTAATTGAATTTTCCATAATTATTTTAATTTGATTAAAAATTAAAATATCTATTATTAATTTATATAAAATCCAATTATTACATTTAAATAATCTATATAATTGATTTTAGTATATGTTTATTCTTAGGTTTAAAAATGTAGTTTTCAAAAAACTGTTTTTATGTGCATAATACTTATACATTTTAATTAGTTAAAATAAAACCTAAATAGGATTGATTAAAATAATATATATATATATATTTAATATATCTTCACTAAATTAAATTCATAAAACTATGATTACTAGCTATATACTTAATGTAAAATCACATTTTCCTTGAAAACTGCTTTTTTCGGAAAAATTATTCTTGATTGTAGTTTTAATTTAATATTATATTATACCAATATGATGAATTTAATTTGATAAAATTTATTACATATTAATATTAATCACAATTTATAATATATAATAATCCATACTTAATTTTTATAAATAATGAAAAATAACAATAAAAATACTAGTTACCATGGTGAAAATATTTAAAATTTTAAAACTGAGTGAGCATAGTGGTAAAGGGGATAAAATATTTAAAATAAAATTATTATTAGTTTTATAGGTACTAATTAGGCCTATAACTCTTCAAATCCTTTATTTTTCATTTTTTAGTCACTTCTGTAACACCCCAAGCTTCCACGGTATGTTTCCCTTTCAATAATGCAATGATGTGCATTGTACGCATATTCGAGATTCTAACACACCACAACCAATCAAACTAGTCATTATGAATAGTAATACCAACTTTTTAAAATTTTAGAAATTTTATCTCTCAAAATGGACTTTATTTTTGTATTTGGAGTATCGAATTTAGCCTAAGGTGAAATTTTGGTACTTTTCGGATACTTTAATATTCTGATGAATAGTGAAAATTACTAAATTTTAATTAAAAACAATTTTTTTAATCAAAATAATTAATAGAGATAAATTATGAATTTGAGTGGTTTTAAAGTATAATTAGAATATATTTTTACCTTTTTATCCAATTGGGTTCATTAGAATTAATTTCACTTTGAAATTGGACATAAACAATTGTCAATCATTTGATATATATTGTTTCCTAAAAACACGCTATTTGTTGTGACAGCGGGAATCAATTATAAAATTAATTAATGCAACTTATATGTGTGGAATTTTGTAAAATAGAGATCATTTTTTAATTCTGAATATCAATTATAGCTTAGGGTGAAATTTTGGCATTGTTCTGAAAAACTTCAATTTTTGATGAATAGTGAAACTACTAAGTGGTAGTTAAAAAACTGAATTTTTCATAAAACTTAATTTTACTGCTTCTGTGATTGGAATTTTGAAAATCCTAGAGACACGGTTAATATCAGAGAGTAAAATGTGGTTCAATGAGATGAAAATAATTTTTGGTGAATATTAACTTTTTACTTTTATTTACCACGGTTAAAAGTAAATAGGGTAATTAAGGGTAAAAATGATTTTAATATTACCCTAACACATGTCCTAATTCTATTGGGCAAGTGTATCTCGACCAAAAACAACCTTAGGAATAAACTATTATCATTTAGGTCCACTTGGATTAGATTTGGACATTTATTATTATTTAATTCAAAGAAGAGTTAAAAGAGTTAAAATCAAAGTTTATTTACTAATTTTTTTTAATATAGGGTTAAACATAAAATAAATTCGATTATAAATATTCATTAGGAAGATAAAACTATTTCCTACATAATTATATTTTATTTAAAAATTTTAGACATTAAATAATTTAATTTATTTATGACACAATAATGATGTAGTAATTACCATAATAGTGAAAAATTAAAATATTTGATATTATAAATACCCAAATAAATATAATTGGAGACTTTTATTGAATTAAACTAATTTTATTGGTTAATATGACATATTAGGATTGTTTTAATTGAATTTTTTTGAAGTAATAATTCTGATATGAGTTTCACAAAAATCAATTAGTGAATAGTGTCAAAATTGACATAAAAGAGTTTTTAAAACAAATATTATATTATTAATTGATATTAAATTCCTAAAAATCTAAGGTTCGTCCAAGAGACTTATATCATGATAGGTATATCATTAATGGACCACTTGGGGGTCTCTTGGACGTATATAGTAATTTTATTAACCATATAATATAAAAATACAAAGAGACATTGTAAAAGTGAAACTAATTAACTAAGAGTTAATACTTAATGATAAAGTTAATATAATGACCTAAACCTGTCTAAATTCTATTGTTTGAGTGGTTTTCGACCTATCCCCACCTTATCCTTAAAATAATCCACTTTTGAGCCATTAGAAACTGAATATTAATTTATTATAAAATAATATTTCTAACTTTTCCAAAGGTTCCCTTCACCCCTCTTATAAAAGGGCACTCCTCCTTCGCATTACATCACAACTTAAATGCCTTTTGGTTCGGAAAAACCCTGCCATAATACTCTCTCAACTCCCCTCAATACAACCTAGAGGCCTTAGTTTGACCAGAGAGCCAACCTAAGGATCCCTTTTGATCAAATCAAAAGGAAGAACCTGAAGAATAGGTAATGTTTTTACCACACTTTTTCAAATTCTTTTCTTCTTCAACTTCTTCTTTTCTTGTTATTACCATTATAAAATAATGAATCCAGTATCTACTCTAAACTATAATATTATTATAAATATGGTATAACCATATTCAGTATTCTATCCATCCTTTGAATGACATGTCACCATACGTGTGTACGTACGACTTACCGTCTCCACGTCGTGGTGTAATTGTCATTCAATAAATTTGGATGGGTATAATAATGATGTTTAATTCATGTAAATAATAAATATAACATGATAATTATTCTTTTTATATGATATACCATCCAATTATTTAATAATTTAACATCAAAAGAATCATATTATCGCTCGTGCGTACGTACGGACTACCGTCTCCACGAACGCGATGAGATTCATTCTCCATAGTATCCATTCAAGAATAATTCTCATTTGATGATTAATAATAGAATATAAGGACTTGATATCATTCTGGATATTAATAAGAGACAACCTATCCATGACAAACACGACTTACATAACAAAACATATAAAATAAAACGAGTAAGTTGACAACCAAAACGACGATAATTCAAAAATATTATTAACAAAGCAATGTTAAAAGATCATATATGATATCATATTAATATATATGATTCTTGTATAATTAAATAACATTTATTTCACCATTATACAGGAGGTTAACCTACCGTCGACCAAGGAAAAAGTACAAAGTAAGGGGTTTCTTATCTCACTTTTAATTCCGTGGGAATTCCATTGTTCACCACTTATTTATTACATGTGGTGTGTGTACTGCCCATGTTTTTATTCATTGTGTAATATAATTTAATTCATGTATATTTACATCATCATTGTATTATCCTTCTTTCATGGGTATATGTTTTGTATGTTACCAAATCAATAAGGGAATTTGAAATTTCAATTTCCACTCATTCGGCTTTACGCATACTTCATTGATTATTTTACTCCAAGATTATGTGTAGAATCACTATTAATTTGATTATGTCATAATTTTCACTCCCCTTTCTGTGGATATAATTTTTATACACATAATCACTCCATTGATAAATTCTCAAGTCATCGGTATGAACTTGATAAGAGTAATTTTAACTCAATCTCCATTTGTTGAGTTAAATATCCAATTCATTGGTGTTGTTTTTACAAGAATATGTGTGAATGTGATCCGATTGATTTACACTAAATATCCAATCATATTGAGTGTATTTATATTTTTCACACTTAATTATGTCGTTTATTTATCCTTAACCAAAGGATATGGTCTTTATAAGAGAATTCATCTCAATTTACATTCCATTGAGACTTCTTTGTTGTTATACACCAAATCACTTTTATATGGTGTATATAATGTACTTTAACATAGTATATCATGAATCCCTCTTTTCTCATGATATTATAAAGTTTTGATTACCTCAATTATTTTTATTCAAGTGTCTCTCTTTTGGTTAGAAACTCTAACTAGAATACATTTTTAAGTGTTTTAAAGATTGATTATTCTAAATATTTCTCATTAATGTCCATGTTTTAAAAATGGTTTTAAAGATTTATTTATATGGACATTAACGTTTTAAATTCAAAATTTCTTTTAAAAGTTTAAAATTGGTATGTGACACTTTGATTCTAAAATCTATTTTAAATGGATTCTTGACAAATAGTGTGACTTTTAAATGATTTCAAGAAAAGGGGAATATTTCACTCTAATTGTTTTGATGATTATTTTCATCTATGTCAATATCCTTCATCATTATCAATTGAGGTTAATATGATACAATACAATCTTCCACAACGTATCGAATGAGTTATGTTTGACTGTGGATGTGCTATTTTTATATCATTCATGGTTTGTGGATAATGTATTGACATTTCGTATGCTAGTTTTAATACGAATGTTTATGTTATGTTTAAAACTTTTCATATGAGGAATGAATTGGACATAGTAAGTGACAGGTGGAGCCCGATATAGCTCCTCAATGCATCGGTCTATCTCATGAGACAAACTAGTGTCTTGGCACAAGGCCTTGGAAAAATATTATTTGTAGTCTTGGCACGAGGCCTTGGCTATGTGGTTATGATAGTCTGACATTATGCATTCCATCATTATAAAAGTGGTTATTGATATTGCATGTGATTATTCGACTAGTAGAATATCCATGTGAGTAAGTAAATGACATTATTTCATTCTATCATTGCCATATTATTCTGAAGTTCAAGTTTAAAAGGCTTTTGTTTTAGTCAAACATTGCCTTAAGTGTTTATGCTTATCTATGAAAGCTTCTGCTATATTGTTATCCTTACTGAGCATCTGAGCTCACCCCTTTCAATGTTTTATTTTTCCCAGGATGTGAAGAAGTAAATTATGAATGACCTACAGGGATTTTATGAGGGGATAATAGTGTGGAATATGGAGACAATATGTTGTTGTAGTAGTTTTTCACTTTATGAAGTAATGTAAAACTTTATGAATATATCTCGTGTTTCCAAGGCTACTAAACCAATCGGTCTTTAGAGATTTGATCTTTCTTGTGATCATGCCAATGTTATGTAATAATGCACCGACTCTAGGTAATTGGGGTCGGGGCATTATAGTTGGTATCAGAGGAAGTTTAGTACAAACCTTGGAAGCTAGATTTAGATAAACTCTGATTAGAGCACATAGACCTAAGATGAACTTTGAGGATTAGTATATAAGAACTTCCTAGAATTTTGGTATTGTAGAGATTTTGTGAGTTTTCCGAGAAATAAATCCCTGTCTGGATACGAGCAGGTAGAGGCGGCTCTGGCACAAATGTTACTAGGGGTAAAACCTGAAAACACCGCTTTGAGCTAGACTCGAACGAGAACTGGTGCATGACAAGGGGCCTTACTGCACTCTTGGTTACGACACTCCCGGGGGATATACTTAGGAAAATTTACATTTTCTTTACTAATCGATTTGAAGTATTAAATATATAAGATGAGAGTAAATGACCTTGGTTAATCCTAATGTGTTTCAAATTGAGAATATGGTGACATGTTAATCTCTAAATGATTTTATGACTACTGTTACTCACACAATGCTATCTGGTTTTAGTCAATGGATGGATTCCAAGGAAGTCATAGTGACTTTGAGAATGATGTACAAGGTGGGAACGATGGTGGCAATGACCCACAAAATGTAATGTTGATAGGCGTAAAAGATATCGTCTTTATGCCAAATCAATTTTCCAAAAATATGATCAAATATATATATATATTAACCAATTCCTGGACTCAACAAAGAGGAGAAAGGTGGTGAATGATAAGAGATCCAACAGTGGAGACCATGGAGAAAGGAATTTTCAATTTCCATCATGCAGGAAATGTGGAAGGAGACACCCATGAAAGTGTCCCAATGGGACAAAGAAATGCTTTACGTGCGGGAAGGAAGGACATAAAGTGAAGAATTGCCGAATAAAAATGAAGATTAATGTGGAAGAAGATAAAAATGGTCCCAAGAGTCCATTTACAGTCATTTTCCGTAAATATAGGGGACCTGGACATTACCCGAGTGAATGCCCTATTCTATAGGATATTTTCTTGGAAAAAGAATAAGCTATGTGGAAATAAATGGTTGGAGAAATGTTTAAAAAGTATTAATGCACCTTGTTGATGGGTTTACTTTGGAATAATTTTATCTTGTATTTGTAACCCTACAGTTTTCCATGTGAGAATGATATTTTATGAATAATTATCTTTTCTCTTGTGGATAATGTTATAAATAACCATTTGGTTTTATATGTTCATTGGGTTTGAGGCAATTACAAGTTATTATAATTTGGGAAAAAAATGCAAGGTATGAGATAACATTTGGGGTTAAATTATGTTATGGTTATTTTGAGTAATTTATCTAATTTTGATAATGTTATAAAATATAGTTTTTGAAAAGGGACAACACGCAGTCCATGTGACAACCCATCGCGTCGGACAAAGCTGTGGGAATCGAACCCACAACCAAAGTGCGATTGGGATTTATCACCTACCACTGGACTAGGTGAAGTCCCTAGTTAGTGTGACTATTATTTTTAGTTTAATTATTTTATTGATCATTAATAATTTGATTTCGGATCTTATGTCTTATCAAATGAATACCCTTAGTATATGAAAAGGATTTGGTAATTAAGTGATAAATGTTATTTTGGAAGTTGTTCACTTTGTTGTATGGAAAATAGAATAGTATGGGATTTCATTTGAGGAGTAATGGTGGATTTTTTTTATTGTGGATTTATAGTGATTTGGGTTGTTTATGGAAATGATTAGGTTAATTACTTTTAAGTATGCGACTTTAAGAGTAATTAATGTCATTTGGAGATACGATTTAACATGGAAGACTACATTCTTATAAGTTTTGAGTTTCAATATTAGTTTGGATTATATTGAAGGATTTTAAGGACAATTGATTATTGAATGGTATTTATTTAACTTTGGGGTATTGATGGTTAAATTTTAGAAAATAAGATTAGTGTTTTTTTATCTAATGGAATATCCATTTGGGGGGTCATCATATATTATACTAACCATTTTGGTTTTGATTAATCTCTAAAGACAAGGTAAATATATAGTTTATCCTACGTGGATCATGTATTTCTATAGAAGTTTATTCTAGCTCTTCCATTGTGACCAAGTATTCTTGAATACTAATTGTTCAAAAAAAAATGAGGTAGTGGTAAAAAGTTATTAAAGAATGAAACTCTACTTAAAAAGTAAGTATATCTGTTTTTGTTTTTATTCAATATCATAAATGAATTCCTTGTCCCTATGTAATGTAACTTAAAACAAAAAAAAATGTTGTCCGTTTACTTTTCCTACTGAGAGACTAAGGACCGTTTGTACCAACACAAGTTTGTGATTTTATTATTGTTAACTTTCTCCTGATCATGTTTTATATCCCTCTCCATAAGAACCGAACACTTAGTTTATCATCCATATCCATGTTTTCCTACATGGAATCCTAGTATGAGTTATCTTGGGTGACCTTTATACCTATCTTCCTTTCTTTTGAAGTGATAGTTTTATTGACTCTTTTTCCGATGTGGGACATTCCATTATATTCTCAAGCCCAATTTTAAAAAAATTTCGTGGACGCAATTTATTGAAGGAGGGGAGAATGTAACACCCCAAGCTTCTACGGTATGTTTCCCTTTGAATAATGCAATGACATGCATTGTACGCAACTTCGAGATTCTAACACACCACAACCAATCAAACTAGTCGTTATGAATAGTAATACCTACTTTTTAAAATTTTAGAAATTCTATCTCTCAAAATGGACTTCATTTTTGGATTTGGAGTATCGAATTTAGCCTAAGGTGAAATTTTGGTACTTTTCGGATAACTTTAATATTTTGATGAATAGTGAAAATTACTAAATTTTAATTAAAAACAACTTTTTTAATCAAAATAATTAATAGAGATAAATTATTAATTTGAGTGGTTTTAAGTATAATTAGAATACATTTTTACCTTTTTATCCAATGGTGTTCATTAGAATAAATTTCACTTTGAAATTGGACATAAACAATTGTCAATCTTTTGATATATATTGTTTCTTAAAAACACGCTATTTGTTGTGACAGCGGGAATCAATTATAAAATTAATTAATGCAACTTATATGTTTGGAATTTGGTAAAATAGTCATCATTTTTGAATTCAGAATATCAATTATATCTTAGGGTGAAATTTTGGCATTGTTCTGAAAAACATCAATTTTTGATGAATAGTGAAACTACTAAGTGGTAGTTAAAAAACTGATTTTTTCATAAAACTTAATTTTACCGCTTCTGTGATTGGAATTTCGAAAATCCGAGAGACACAGTTAATATCAAGGAGTAAAATGTGGTTCAATGAGATAAAAATAATTTTTGCTGAATAGTAACTTTTTACTTTTATTTACCACGGTTAAAAGTAAATAGGGTAATTAAGGGTAAAAATGACATTAATATTACCCTAAAACATGTCCTAATTCTATTGGACATGTGTATCTTGACCAAAAACAACCTTAGGAATAAAATATTATCATTTAGGTCCACTTGGATTAGATTAGGACATTTATTATTATTTAATTCAAAGAAGAGTTAAAAGAGTTAAAATCAAAGTTTATTTACTAAAACATTTTTAATATAGATTTAAACATAAGATAAATTCGATTATAAATATTCATTAGAAATATAAAACGATTTCCTACATAATTATATTTTATTTATAATTTTTAGACATTAAATAATTTAATTTATTTATGACAAAATAATGATGCAGTAATTACCATAATAGTGAAAAATTAAAATAATTGATATTATAAATACCCAAATAAATATAATTGGAGACTTTTATTGAATTAAACTAATTTTCAAGGTTAATATGACATATTAGGATTGATTTAATTGACTTTTTTTGAAGTAATCATTCTGATATGAGTTTCACAAAATTCAATTAGTGAATAGTGTCAAAATTGACATAAAAGAGTTTTTAAAACAAATATTATATTATTAATTGATATTAAATTCCTAAAAATTTAAGGTTCGGCCAAGAGACTTATATCATGATAGGTGTATCATTAATGGACCACTTGGGGGTCTCTTGTATGTATATATTAAGTTTATTACCCATATAATATAAAAATACAAAGATACATTGTAAAAGTGAAACTAATTAACTAAGAGTTAATACTTAAAGATAAGGTTAATATAATGACCCAAACCTATCTAAATTCTATTGTTTGAGTGGTTTTAGTCCTATACCCACATTAAACTTTAAATAATCCACTTTGGAGCCATTATAAAATGAATATGAATTTATTATAAAATAATAATTCTAGCTTTTCCAAAGGTGCCCCTCACCCCTCTTATAAAAGGGAACTCCTCCTTCTCATTACATCATACATTCAAAGCCTTTTGGTTCGGCCAACCCCTACCAAAATAATCTCTCAAATCCCATCAATACAACCTAGAGGCCTTAGTTTTATCAGAAAGCCAACCTAAGGAGCCCTTTTGATCAAATCAAAAGGAAGAACCCGAAGAAGAGGTAATGTTTTTACCACCCTTTTTCAAATTATTTTTTTCTTAAACTTCTTCTTTCTTTGTTATTCCCATTATAAAATAATTAATCCAGTATCTCCTATAAACTATAATATTATTATAAATATGGTACAACCATATTCAGTATTCTATCCATCCTTTGAATGACATGTCACCATACGTGCATACGTACGGCTTACCGTCTCCACGTTGTGGTGTAATTGTCATTCAATAAATTTTCATGGGTATAATAATGATGTGTAATTCATGTAAATAATAAATATAACATTATAATTATTCTTTATATATGATATACCATCCAATTATATATTATTTTAACATCAAAATAATCATATTATCCCTCGTGCGTACGTACTGACTACCGTCTCCACGAACGCGATGAGATTCATTCTACATAGTATCCATTCAAGTATAATTCTCATTTGATGATTAATAATAGTATATAAGGACTTGATATAATTCTGCATATTAATAAGAGACATCCTATCCATGACAAACACGACTTACATAACAAAACATATAAAAGAAAACGAGTAAGTTGACAATCGAAACGATGATAATTCGAAAATATTATTAACAAAGAAATGTTAAAAGGTCATATATGATATCATATTAATATATATGATTATTTTATAATTCAATAACAATTATTTCACAATTATACAGGAGGTTAACCTACCGTCGACCAAGGAAAATGTACAAAGTAAGGGGTTTCTTATCTCACTTTTAATTCCCTGGGAATTCCATTGTTCACCACTTATTTATTACATGTGGTGTGTGTACTGCCCATGTTTGTATTAATTGTGTAATATACTTTAATTAATGTATATTTACATCATCAATGTATGATCCTTCTTTCATGGTTGTATGTTTTGTATGTTACCAAATCAATAAGGGAATTTGAAATTTCAATTTCCACTCATTCGGCTTTACGCATACTTCATTGATTATTTTACTCCAAGATTATGTGTAGAATCACTATTAATTTGATTATGTCATAATTTCCACTCCCCTTTATGTGGATATAATTTTTATACACATAATCACTCCATTGATAAATTCTCAAGTCATCGGTATGAACTTGATAAGAGTAATTTTAACTCAATCTCCATTTGTTGAGTTAAATATCTAATTCATTGGTGTTGTTTTTACAAGAATATGTGTGAATTTCATTCGATTGATTTACACTAAATATCCAATCATATTGAGTGTATTTATATTTTTCACACATAATTATGTCATTGATTTATCCTTAACCAAAGGATATGGTCTTTATAAGAGAATTCATCTCAATTTACATTCCATTAAGACTTCTTTGTTGTTATACACCAAATCACTTTTATATGGTGTATATAATGTACTTTGACATAGTATATCATGAATCCATTTATTCTCATGATATTATAAAGTTTTTATTACCTCAATTATTTGTATTCAAGTGTCTATCTTTTGGTTAGAAACTCTAACTAGAATACATTTTTATGTGTTTTAAAGATTGATTATTCTAAATCTTTCTCATTAATGTCAATGTTTTAAAAATGGTTTTAAAGATTTATTTATATGGACATTAATGTTTTAAATTCTAAATTCCTTTTAAAAGTTTCAAAGTGGTATGTGACAATTTGATTCTAAAATCTATTTTAAATGGATTCTTGACAAATAGTGTGACTTTTAAATGATTTCAAGAAAAAGGGGAATATTTCACTCTAATTATTTTGATGATTATTTTCATCTATGTCAATATCCTTCATCATTCTAGATTGAGGTTAATATGATACAATACAATATTACATAATGTATCTAATGAGTTATGTTTGACTGTGGATGTGCTATTTTTATATAATTCATGGTTTGTGGATAATGTATTGACATTTCGTATGCTAGTTTTAATACGAATGTTTATGTTATGTTTAAAAATTTTCATATGAGTAATGCATTGGACTTAGTAAGTGACGGGTGGAGCCCTCTATAGCTCCTTGATGCATCGGTAGGTCTCATGAGACAAACTAGTGACATGGCACAAGGCCTTGGCAAAATCTTATTTGTAGTCTTGGTACGAGGCCTTGGCTATGTGGTTATGATAGTCTGGCATTATGCATTCCATCATTATGAAAGTGGTTATTGATATTGCATGTGATTATTCGACTAGTAGAATATCCATGTGAGTAAGTAAATGGCATTATTTCATTCTATCATTTCCATATTATTCTGAAGTTCAAGTTTAAAAGGCTTTTGTTTTAGTCATACAGTGCCTTAAGTGTTTATGCTTATCTATGAAAGAATCTGCTATATTGTTATCCTTACTGAGCATTTGAGCTCACCCCTTTCAATGTTTTATTTTTCCCAGGATGTGAAGAAGTAAATTATGAATGACCTGCAGGGATATTATGAGGGGATAATAGTGTGGACTATGGAGACAATATGTTGTTGTAGTAGTTTTTCACTTTATGATGTAATGTAAAACTTTATGAATATATCTAGTGTTTCCAAGGACACTAAACCAATCGGCCTTTCGAGATTTGATCTTTCTTGTGATCATGCCAATGTTATGTAATAATGCACCAACTCTAGGTAATTGGGGTCAGGGCGTTACAACTTCGCATGAGATTGACTTCCCTTTATTGACTAGTTTTGGGTCTTCTGAAAAATGCCACTCCTCCTCAATTATAAATGGTCATCCCATATCCTCACATAGTCACACCTTTTAAGAAATTTGTGTCAACCAAAACATGAAAAAATATCTCACCAAAATCTTTATCCATAATCAATATTTTCTAGTATTCATAAAAATATCATCATTTGGGTTCTAAATGAGAGATCCAAATGAGGTTCTTCAAAGTGAAGGAAATCGTCTTCACCAAGGTCCTTATATTTTATGTATTAATTTTATATATTGAATTATGTAATAAAAATTAATATATAATAAAAATATTATCTCTTATATATTGAGATTTTATTATTTTTATGGCATAATATTTATCCATCTCCTCTTCCATCTAACGTGCAATGAAATAATCTTTCATATGTTTGGCGGACTAAAAACTCTTGAACCGATGTAATTCATTTTCAATAATCACTTATCATGGATATTAATGATGATGGGTTTAATTTTTATATATTATATTATTGAAATATTAATCATTCTATAAATTTAACATATCATATACTTTATTACCTTAAAACCATTGAATAATGATATCATTGTTCGTGTGTATGTATAACTACCACCTTGTGAAGTGATGTGAGTTGTTTTTGTTATCGCATTATATAGATGGTATTTTTATGTGAATTTAAATAAATAATTTTATATTTAGGATATAATTTCTATTCTATAAATATTATAAAACACATACCATCCTTCCATCATGATCATTGAAAAAATAGAAATGTTACTCATTAATATGTACGACCTACTGTCTTCATGATCAAAAAATAGTTCATTTTTCATAACCATAATTAAAGATATTTTTTATAAATTATTAATAACATATTAAAATTATAATTAAATAATTATTATTACAATTGTGATGATGAAATAATAATCACTTTTAACTTATTTAACTTACCAATGTGATTTTTGATATACGAGAGAAATATCATCAAAACATCCAACATGAACCTAAATGATTAATTAATTGAATATAGAATGATAATAAATAAAATAAATTCAATAGTAAACTTGAAAAATTTTAACATGAAATTAAAAAATTATAATAATTTTATTATTCTGAATGGTAAATAATGGATGTGACAATTCAGGCTCAGGTAGCGGTTTTCATCTTGAAACATAATTCTTTGCGGCACAAGTTCTTTTATGAACCTAATTTATTTTATATGGTGTATATAATACTTATTTAAATATCATTTCTTAAATCCTTCATAAATTATGTCATTTGAGGGAAAAATTCACTTACATAATTAATTGTAGTTATGATTGAAATGTTACCATAGTGGTAAGGGTTAATGATTTAATCTCATTTTAATTAGAATTGATTATGATAGAATTTCATTAGAAAGAAATTATTTGACCATGTTATAATAAAACTATTTAATATTATTCTCCTCTTTTTATTAATGAAATTTTCATTCAATAAAAAAATTTTATTCTCTTTGGTACTAATAATTATTGAGTAAATGTTTTTAAAAAAAATTAACAATATTATTCTCTTTAGACTAAAAGAATTTCTCATTCTTGTCAATTTTTTCTTAAAAATTTGTTCAATTTTTTCATAATATAATATGATTATATTAATTAATATTTACAATTTTTTAATAATGTTTAAACAAATGTATAAAAATGAATTTTCTTATCATTTTCTGAATGAGGTAATTTTTTACATTTTACCAAATTGTGAAATGAATGTTTTTTATCCTATACACCATTTGTGAAATTACACACTATCCTATCCATTATTTTATATTGAGATTACATTATATGTTTCATAGGTCATTTTAAACTAAAATTATTTTCCAATATTTTGTGAAGTTTAGTTTTTCAAAAGTAATTTTCATATTGGTATGGTTATTTTTCTGATGTTTTTAAAAGTATTTCTATTCATTAATTAAAAAACCATTAATGTTTTGGAATTACTATAAATTATTCCTATATGTAACTTACATATATATATATATACTCTTCATATTATTGGTAGGGTAATTACTACCTTATAATAATTTCTCAAATTCGTTCTTTATGAAGTCTATTTTGATTATGAAATCTGGTAGGATTTTTAAACCCATATTTTTTATATGGTTAATTCTTATATTTATGAATTATTATTTATTTATGTACTTAGATCACCTATTTATATACAAAAAATGATTTCATTTTGTGTTCTTGGTGTTATATATCCCTCCAATGCATTGGGTAATGTTTTAGTATCATGAGATGTATTGTTTTGCATTTGGGAGTGGACTTGATATATTACGGGACTCCATAAACCATGTGATGCTGGGTAGATAGTTATACATGAATTATTATTATGTCATGTTTTATATTTCTACCACATTACCAATTTTACCATGATCTATTGATACCGTGTTTCTTACGTTATACTCTCATGTTATCACCCACAAGACTTCTCTTTCATGATATCATATTATACGTTTGAACCACATGTTATATTTCTTTATCATGTTTATTACCTTAATAGTATTCTTGTATCATAATTATTTTATGTATAAACAGGTTATAATATGAAATTTTCATATCAAAAGGAATATATAAGTATATTATGTATATTAAAATAGAGAAGTTTTATTTTAGTTATTTTGAGTACTTAGTCTTCCAAAGACAACAAGCCTTTTTATACCCAGTTTGTATTTAATGGATACTTATGTTAAAAAAACATGTAATACTATCTTTAAAATTATTTGGTTCAAATAGTTAGTTTCATATTTAAGGTTTAATTAATCTTTGGATGGATTGAAGAGAACTAATTTTTGAGAACCATAAGGATAAGTCTATTGATAAGTCTATGTTTTGGAAAATATTTTTGAATATTGGTGGAGGTTAGAGTGAGTGTATTATAAGTAAATACATATCTATCTAGATATAAATAGAATATTTCTATTAGGAATAGTTATATCATGGAGTAATAAACACAAAATGGTTTATGTCACGACCCCCTCCCCACAAAGTGTACCCCTCCTGGGCCGGCAATGTGAAAAGGGAGATAATGACCCCCGAGTCCCGCCTCCAGTAGGCCCCGGGTTGGCGACTAGCACCGAGGGTATAATACACACACAAATGGGAGGCATTACCTTCTAAGAGAACACATGCAGAAGAGAGAGATAGAATAGAATCCAACCAACTCCAACTCATAACTGAAATGTAAAAGAAACCCAAGTACATATATGAAATGTCATGCAAAAGTACTAAAACTGAAAGGGGAAACTAAAAGTACCCAAAAGAAAGTAAAACGACAGCGACCACAAGCCCGAACAGCTCCTCCTCCAACCGCAAGCTAGTAGTAACCAGCTTGATCTCCAACCTGCTCCAAGTGACCTGAAAAAACAGTTTATATATACATAGGGTGAGTATAACAGTATACTCAGTAGGATCCTCCCCAAGACTCTCGTGCAAAAGTAAAGAAAGCATGCTAAAGCCCAGTGAACAACAAGTGAAACTAACTCGTCACCTAAACAGGTATACTATGTTCCCAACCTCACCAAGGCTACTCTCACCAAGTAACGCATACAAGAATATAGCATGTAGTAAAGAATATCAAGGGTACCCCGCTACCACTTCCCCACTAGTTTGCCGCTTTGCCCCAACGACATACGTCCTGTGCATCTCTCTCCAAAGGCTTGCCCGTATCAACATGGGTCAAGCTCCCCAATCTACACCTCGTGCACCACAAAGGTTTGCCCGCAGACACCTGGGCTAAGCTCCACACAATCCTCACAACCAAAAGTAACCAGGTAGTTTCCGGGAGCCACCACAGCTCGCATAACGTGTATCATACGTCGGGTATTATACCTCAAGCCATTACAGCCCATACACCGAGTAAGGATCCTCAAGCCATCACAGCCTATACACGTTACACCTATAGTAGTCCATAGGATACTATATCCAGAATATATGTGTGTGAAATAACCACAAGCCATTACAGCCCTCTACACACATATATGGGTAAAACTAACCACTGTGCCTACCAGCACTAAGATCTACCAAGAGAAGAGAGCGGGGCCAAAGGGGGTAGTCAGCCATTCAACCTCCCATCAGAATGTTGGGGAAAACACCCCCCCAGGGCTCAGAATCCCCGGGGTGTCAGTTGCCCTTACCGACAGGGTGGAGTAGCGTATAGAAACACAAAAAGTACAGAATATATAAGTAACTCACATCCACACTATGGGCATTACCTAGTCTTAGATACAACTGCAGCTAACGTCTCTCAGACTCCAGGCTGCTACTTCTAAGACTAGGTATCCTATCAGCACACAACCAATTGAAGAGCTTTATTAGATTACTCCATTCTCATTTATCAGTTCCACTGTACATTAGTTAATTCTTTAAGCATTAATTAAGATTGAACAATTCCCCATTTAACTGAAATGGCGTCACTTTCAATACAACTGCTCCTTTTTAAGATTCACATCACCTTTAAATTCTAGCATCTCCATCCCCGTGGATTTTCACCATTTAATCAAACATTCATTACAGAAATACTTTTCCACATTCCCAGGCATTCTAGAAAAACATCCTATGCTTCTAAACACAAAGGAGGCTCAACACGGTGAGTAGATATACTACCCGTCGAGTCTTTGCCGCCTATAGAAAGAGCATAGACCCATCCTCCATCGAGAGGCTAAACACGGAAAGCACGTGGCATACCCCGCGTGTCTTCGCCTCCTTCAGAATGAGGGTAAGCAAGACCAGCTGCCTTGAGCAGTGGGGAAAAGCAAAGCAGATTAACATTCAATAAAACCACAAGCAACCAGCAACCACATCCGTCCCATTCCATCACCCCCGGTGTCCTCCCTGACACCCATATGCATAAACCGATGCATCTCGCCACACTAGGCATCATCCGCTGCCACAACTATAAGGCCTCCATGCCTCCACATATCACAACAACCATCCAGGCTCACATCACAGCACAAGCAGCAGGAAAACAAACATCACAAAATGGGCTCTCGGCCCTTTAACAAACAAGAGGGTAACTCAGAACCCTTTTTGAAATTCCCACATAATCTGTTCTCTAAACCATATTGAATTAACAGATTTGTTATTCGTAGGTTCCAATCATGGATACCTAATCAGTAAGCTATCACAATTAAATAACCATGCTTACTTCCTTAATTTGATTATCCTCAAATTAGAACAACTACAACAATGACAACAACCAGATTAATTTACATGCCTCTTTATCTTTATCCAATTAATCAACAATTAATTCCGGCTTTACGTTCATTATCAATTTCCATCATGAACGAACAACAAAGTCAAAGAAAACATAGGTATCACTATATCTAGGAAAACATGAGGCAAACCGTTATCACGGTATAAAGCAACAGCATGCGATCAACCATTTCTTTTAATCCGGTTCAAGTATTTAATTAGGTCAATTTCATTGTGATCCAAAGAGATAAATCATTCTAATTCTACGATTGCACATATATAATTAGAGAAGCCATGAATCCCCTACCTCGAAGATTTCTAGACGTCCTTTATCCACACAGCAGGTCACGATCCTCCCCTCGCGACAACTTATGTGGAAGAATGATCGACACAGCTTGGTTGCATCCAATAGAGCGGGACTGATCCTAGGAGTAAGGGTTGATTGTGAAACTCCTACAGGAAGGATTGAAAGGTTTTAGAGCCTCTTAGTTAAGAATAAAGGTAAGGAACAAGGGAGAATGATATCTCGTCCCTTTTTAAGATTTAACGAGGTGACGGTTTAAGATCCGGTTAATTCTCCATTAAAAACGGATCGCATTAACCCACGCGGTTTGACCAAGTGAAACATTCCAAGCCTTAGGAATAATTAATATAGGATTTATGGAATTTGAATCGGCCTTAAGAGCCCTTAAAATAAGGCTTTAAATGTATTTTACGTCAAAGGAAACGTCAAAAGGGGCAAAACTGTTGGAGTCTGGAAACACTGTTCACCTACCGTTACTGTACACCTACCGATCTGTGAAACTGATCTGTCTCACCGATCTGTGAGACTGATCTGTCTCACCAATCTGTCTCACCGATCTGTCTCACCGATCTGTGAAACTGATCTGTGAAACTGATCTGTCACACCGATCTGTGAAACTGATCTGTGAAACTGATCTGTCACACCGATCTGTCTCACCGACCTGTCTCACCGATCTGTCTCACCGATCTGTCTCACCAATCTGTGAAACTGATCTGTCTCACCGATCTGTGACACTGATCTGTCTCACCGATCTGTGAAACTGATCTGTCTCACCGATCTGTGAAACTGATCTGTCTCACCGATCTGTCTCACCGATCTGTCTCACCGATCTGTCTCACCGATCTGTCTCACCGATCTGTCTCACCGATCTGTCTCACCGATCTGTGAAACTGATCTGTCTGACCGATCTGTGAAACTGATCTGTCTCACCGATCTGTGAAACTGATCTGTCTCACCGATCTGTTACTGTTCATAAAACTGGAAACACTGTTCACAGAACTAGAAAATTGGCAAAGTGTTGGGGATAAGTCCCCTTGACCTCTCGGAACACCTCCAACACCAACATTTCACAAAGTAATGGACCTGAGAGGTCCGGGCCATTACATTAGATACCTCTCAAAACATTCTCGTCCTCGAGAATTAAAAACCAACCCAGAAGAAAAGAGGGGTCCGAACAACCACCCCATAAGATACCTCTCAGGGGAAAACCACCACGAGTTGTTCGAAAGCTGGAACAAAACTATGACATCCGGGAACAAACAATCCATACCCAAACAATTCATTCACAACATCACATCAAAGGTACATAAATAAAACATGAAAGGTGCAACCACAGAGAAAACATCATTACATGAAAGGAGTTAAACATTAAACAACTCTAGGTACTGAGCACGTATCTGTGACTCACGCTCCCAGGTACTCTCCTCCATGCCACCGTGTCGCCACAAGACACGAACTAAAGGAATAGAACGCCCACATAACACCTTCTCCTTGTGGTCTTGGATCTCCACAGGTCGCTCCTCGAAGGTTGCATCATCATCAATATCGATCTCTCCCAAATCGATAACATGAGATTCATCATGAAGATAAGGATGGAGCTGCGATACATGAAAAACATCATGTATCCGACTCATCCGAGGGGGAAGTGCTACTCGATATTCCACAGCTCTAACACGAGCTAACACCTCGAAAGGCCCAACAAAACGGGGAGAAAGCTTACTTCCGCGACCAAACCTTCGCTGCCCACGACGGGGAGTCACCTTCAGAAACACATGATCCCCAACATTAAACTCTAAGGGTCTCCTTCTTTGATCCGCATAAGATTTCTGACGATCTTGTGCTGTCTTCATCCTCTCACGAATCACTTGAACCATCTCCGTCATATTCTGCACTAGTTCTGGTCCGAGAATTGCTGACTCTCCGGCCCCAGTCCAGCACAACGGAGAACGGCATGGCCGGCCATACAAGGCTTCAAACGACGCCATGCCGATGGTAGAGTGAAAACTATTATTGTAAGCGAACTCTACCAAAGGTAAGTGCTTCACCCATGAACCTCCAAAATCAAGAACATAAGAGCGCAACATGTCTTCAAGAGTTTGGATGGTTCGCTCTGTCTGACCATCCGTTTGAGGATGAAAAGCAGTGCTAAGGCATAGTTGAGAGCCAAAAGCATGCTGGAGACCTCTCCACACCCTCGAGGTAAAACGAGGGTCTCGATCAGAAATGATCATCTTAGGAACTCCGTGAAGCCTCACCACCTCCTCCAGACACTGCCTCGACAAAACCTCCACTGAGCTCGACTCCTTGATTGCTATGAAGTGGGCCGATTTAGTTAAACGATCCACTACCACCCATATAGCATCATGTCCTCCCGGAGCTCGAGGTAAACCTGTAACAAAGTCCATTGAGATGTCCTCCCACTTCCACTGAGGAATCTCTAAGTGCTGGAGAAGACCACCAGGAACACGGTGTTCGGCCTTCACCTTCTGGCAGACTAAACATCGAGACACACATTCTGCAACTGAACGCTTCAGCCCAGGCCACCAAAACTGACTCCTCAAGGATCGATACATCTTCGTCACACCAGGATGTACAGCTAAGGGTGAGCTATGGAACTCTCGGAGAACCGTCTCACGCATCGCCAAGGGAACAAAAAGCCTGTCATGATACAACACTCGGTGTTGTTCATCCTCTGACCAACCATCAGGGGCCTCCCCACAAACAACTCTGTCTCTCAAAACTTCCACCTCTAGATCACCCAACTGAGACTCTTCCACCTTTTGCATCAGGGATGACTGCACCGTCATCTGGAAAAAACAACCTCTTCCTCCAACTTCTCCCATATCAAGATGCAAAGCTGCTAGCTCTTCCATCCCTCTCCAGGAATCACCAGATTCACGCACAACATCATTACGTGACTTTCGGCTCAGTGCATCAGCAACAACATTTCCCTTCCCAGGTGTATACGATATTTCGAAGTCGTATTCCTGCAAGAACTCCATCCACCGACGCTGCCGCAAGTTCAAATCCCGCTGAGAGAAAACATACCTCAAACTCTTATGATCGGTGAAAACCACGAAGCGCTCTCCAATGAGGTAATGTCTCCACAACTTCAACGCAAACACCACGGCTGCCAACTCAAGATCATGGGTGGCATAGTTGCGTTCATGGGGACGCAACTGCCGAGACCCATAAGAAACAACTGACCTCTGCTGCATGAGAACACAGCCTAGCCCCAGATGTGAAGCATCACAGAAAACATCAAACTGGACTCCCTCCGTTGGAAGACAAAGGAATGGAGCACTTACCAACTTCTCCTTTAGATACTCGAAAGTTGTCTGACACTGATCAGTCCATATGAACGCTTGATCCTTCCTGGTCAAAGCTGTCAGAGGAGTCGCAACTTGGGAGAAATTAGCCACAAACCTCCTATAATAGCCTGCGAGACCAAGGAAACTTCGCACCTCTGACACGGTCTTCGGGGCTGGCCAAGACACCACTGCTTCTATCTTCGAAGGATCCACAGCTACTCCCTGTTGGGACACAACATGTCCCAAGAAACGAACTTCTCGAGCCCAGAACTCACACTTGGACAACTTCCCAAACAACCGATGTTGGCGAAGAACTCCCAAAACAGCTCGTAGATGTTCTGCATGCTCTTCTTCAGATGTGGAGTACACAAGGATGTCGTCAATGAAAACCACAACAAACTTGTCCAAGAATTCACGGAACACAGCATTCATCAACCCCATGAAAACAGCTGGAGCATTTGTCACGCCGAATGGCATTACAACAAACTCATAATGTCCATGACGACAGCGGAAAGCAGTCTTCGGGATATCCTCATCCTTTACACGCATCTGATGATATCCTGACCGCAAGTCGATCTTTGAAAACCAACTTGCACCCTTCAGTTGATTGAATAGGTCATCAATCCGCGGGAGAGGATAACGGTTCTTTATTGTCACTTTGTTTAAGCGACGATAATCGACGCACAACCGCAAACTGCCATCAGCCTTTTTCACGAACAAGACTGGTGCACCCCACGGTGACACACTTGGCCGAACAAAACCACACTGCAATAGACCATCGAGCTGAATACGTAGCTCTCGTAACTCAGAAGGGGCCATCCTATATGGAGACATAGAGATGGGAGACGCTCCTGGCTGTAGCTCGATCCCAAACTCGATCTTCCGTCGAGGGGGTAAGGATACAACCTCTTCTGGAAAGACATCAGGGTACACTTCTATGACCCTAGGAAACGCCAGCTGTTGAACCTCTGAAGAACTCAGCATCATCCCAGCCATCATGGATGATAAGGATGAAACTCGTCTATGACTCATCCGAGGATCTCTCTCACCAACAAACACTACTTCCTCTCCATCTTTATCAAAGAAAACGACCTTCTTCCTGTAGCAATCCACAATAGCCTGCACCGAATACAACCAATCCATGCCGAGGATGACATCATATGGTTGTATTCATAAACATAGGAAATCTCCCCAAGAGCGGTGCTGCCCCAACACTAGCTCACAGTCTTTACATACTTCAAACAAGCTAGCTCGACCTCCAACTGGCGTAGTCAACGCCAAGGGCACCGGAAGCCTCTCTACCTCAAGTCCCAAAGCGTGGACAAGGGTAGGAGATATAAAGGAGTGTGTCGCTCCTGAATCAAACAAGGCATACACCAAGGTAGAAAACAAGCAAAGGGTACCTCGGACGACGTCTGGCTCGCCTGGAGCTGGCAACGCTAGAGCATGAAGCTGACCATGACCACCTCCACGGCCTCTCTGACCCTGATGACGACCACCACCACGGCCGCGCTCTGCTCTCTGAGGACGGGGAGCGTCATGGGGCTGTCCTCTGCCTGCTCCATCTACCCTCTGGTGATCTAAAGCTGGTGCAACCTGCTGCTGCTGCCTCCGCTGGAACTGCCTCAACGGAGGAACCTGGAGTGGAGCGCCTGGTGCACGATGACTGCTCTGAAGAGTTGGGCACTCCCGCTGCTGATGACCACGTCCACCACAAGAAAAACAAGCGCCTGATCCCTTGGCATAGGTCTGAGAGTTGCTACCTCCAGAGAAATGAGATGGGAAGTGCTGGGACCTACCCCCAGGTGAACGGAAACTCTTCTGTCCTGAAAACAGGGAACCCCGGACCACAGCTCTGCTTCTTGAAGAATCATGACGATTCCCCTCTCTTGACGATCCGGTCCTAGCCAAAGTCCTCTCAACAACCTCTGCCCTCGCCAGCACCTCAAGATATGTCTTCAGCATAAATGGGGTGACCTGGCGCTGGATCTCTGGACGCAAAGCCTCCTCGAAATGCCTCGCCCTGGCCTCATCATCTGGTAACAGGTCTGAAGCATATCGTAGAATGTTCCTGAAACGGATTCCAAACTCCCGAACACTGGAGCTCCCCTGTCGAAGGGTAAGAAGCTCCTGGCGACTGGATGCCTTCGCAGTCGAAGAAAGAAACTCGACTCTAAACCTGTCTCGAAACTCCTCCCATGAGATCGCTGACTCCTCACGATCCCCGAGGAACAAGAACCACCACTGTCTCGCTGCTCCACGCAACATCGTCACAACCAAGGACACCCAGTGTTCCTTCCGAGCACGAATCGAACTGAAGCCTATCTCGACCTCCTCCAACCAGTCTTCTGTGACTGCATCTGAAACGGAGCCCTCATACTTCTGTAGACTCTGGCGCTGAAACTCTCGGAGTGTCTTCCTCCAAGTGTCATCGTCGTCAACCTCTACCCGGCGACGATCTGCTGGAACAGCCTGCTGGGCACCTTCTGCGCAAACCTGACGGGGACGCCGACCTGGAGCCATACCTGTAAAATAACAATCGTTAGAGCTCCTAAGCCTGGAATATGGAAGACTCAACATTAATTAATTAATTATTTTGTTTTATTAATTTTAGGTTACCTATCCCAAGGTCTACCCATTAAAACACAGGCGCAAGGAATAATGATGCATGATCCTTTCCTAGGTCTCTACCCTGCAACCAGTATCACTTTGTTTAGTAGCCATCGTAAACTTAAAGGTCCGTGCAACAGATCATAGGGGGCCCTGAACGCCTATGTCTCTGCCGGTATCCAGTGTTTACCCCACTTGCTAAACATGAATGACACTGTTGCCCTACCATCCCATGCATCCTCACCTGTGCCTAACTCCAAACTCCATCCTATCCCTCGACCAGACCTCTGATACCACTCTGTCACGACCCCCTCCCCACAAGGTGTACCCCTCCTGGGCCGGCAATGTGAAAAGGGAGATAATGACCCCCGAGTCCCGCCTCCAGTAGGCCCCGGGTTGGCGACTAGCACCGAGGGTATAATACACACACAAATGGGAGGCATTACCCTCTAAGAGAACACATGCAGAAGAGAGAGATAGAATAGAATCCAACCAACTCCAACTCATAACTGAAATGTAAAAGAAACCCAAGTACATATATGAAATGTCATGCAAAAGTACTACAACTGAAAGGGGAAACTAAAAGTACCCAAAAGAAAGTAAAACGACAGCGACCACAAGCCCGAACAGCTCCTCCTCCAACCGCAAGCTAGTAGTAACCAGCTTGATCTCCAACCTGCTCCAAGTGACCTGAAAAAACAGTTTATATATAAATAGGGTGAGTATAACAGTATACTCAGTAGGATCCTCCCCAAGACTCTCGTGCAAAAGTAAAGAAAGCATGCTAAAGCCCAGTGAACAACAAGTGAAACTAACTCGTCACCTAAACAGGTATACTATGTTCCCAACCTCACCAAGGCTACTCTCACCAAGTAACGCATACAAGAATATAGCATGTAGTAAAGAATATCAAGGGTACCCCACTACCACTTCCCCACTGGTTTGCCGCTTTGCCCCAACGACATACGTCCTGTGCATCTCTCTCCAAAGGCTTGCCCGTATCAACATGGGTCAAGCTCCCCAATCTGCACCTCGTGCACCACAAAGGTTTGCCCGCAGACACCTGGGCTAAGCTCCACACAATCCTCACAACCAAAAGTAACCAGGTAGTTTCCGGGAGCCACCACAGCTCGCATAACGTGTATCATACGTCGGGTATTATACCTCAAGCCATTACAGCCCATACACCGAGTAAGGATCCTCAAGCCATCACAGCCTATACACGTTACACCTATAGTAGTCCATAGGATACTATATCCAGAATATATGTGTGTGAAATAACCACAAGCCATTACAGCCCTCTACACACATATATGGGTAAAACTAACCACTGTGCCTACCAGCACTAAGATCTACCAAGAGAAGAGAGCGGGGCCAAAGGGGGTAGTCAGCCATTCAACCTCCCATCAGAATGTTGGGGAAAACACCCCCCCAGGGCTCAGAATCCCCGGGGTGTCAGTTGCCCTTACCGACAGGGTGGAGTAGCGTATAGAAACACAAAAAGTACAGAATATATAAGTAACTCACATCCACACTATGGGCATTACCTAGTCTTAGATACAACTGCAGCTAACGTCTCTCAGACTCCAGGCTGCTACTTCTAAGACTAGGTATCCTATCAGCACACAACCAATTGAAGAGCTTTATTAGATTACTCCATTCTCATTTATCAGTTCCACTGTACATTAGTTAATTCTTTAAGCATTAATTAAGATTGAACAATTCCCCATTTAACTGAAATGGCGTCACTTTCAATACAACTGCTCCTTTTTAAGATTCACATCACCTTTAAATTCTAGCATCTCCATCCCCGTGGATTTTCACCATTTAATCAAACATTCATTACAGAAATACTTTTCCACATTCCCAGGCATTCTAGAAAAACATCCTATGCTTCTAAACACAAAGGAGGCTCAACACGGTGAGTAGATATACTACCCGTCGAGTCTTTGCCGCCTATAGAAAGAGCATAGACCCATCCTCCATCGAGAGGCTAAACACGGAAAGCACGTGGCATACCCCGCGTGTCTTCGCCTCCTTCAGAATGAGGGTAAGCAAGACCAGCTGCCTTGAGCAGTGGGGAAAAGCAAAGCAGATTAACATTCAAGAAAACCACAAGCAACCAGCAACCACATCCGTCCCATTCCATCACCCCCGGTGTCCTCCCTGACACCCATATGCATAAACTGATGCATCTCGCCACACTAGGCATCATCCGCTGCCACAACTATAAGGCCTCCATGCCTCCACATATCACAACAACCATCCAGGCTCACATCACAACACAAGCAGCAGGAAAACAAACATCACAAAATGGGCTCTCGGCCCTTTAACAAACAAGAGGGTAACTCAGAACCCTTTTTGAAATTCCCACATAATCTGTTCTCTAAACCATATTGAATTAACAGATTTGTTATTCGTAGGTTCCAATCATGGATACCTAATCAGTAAGCTATCACAATTAAATAACCATGCTTACTTCCCTAATTTGATTATCCTCAAATTAGAACAACTACAACAACGACAACAACCAGATTAATTTACATGCCTCTTTATCTTTAGCCAATTAATCAACAATTAATTCCGGCTTTACGTTCATTATCAATTTCCATCATGAACGAACAACAAAGTCAAAGAAAACATAGGTATCACTATATCTAGGAAAACATGAGGCAAACCGTTATCACGGTATAAAGCAACAGCATGCGATCAACCATTTCTTTTAATCCGGTTCAAGTATTTAATTAGGTCAATTTCATTGTGATCCAAAGAGATAAATCATGATAATTCTACGATTGCACATATATAATTAGAGAAGCCATGAATCCCCTACCTCGAAGAGTTCTTGACGTCCTTTATCCACACAGCAGGTCACGATCCTCCCCTCGCGACAACTTATGTGGAAGAATGATCGACACAGCTTGGTTGCATCCAACAGAGCGGGACTGATCCTAGGAGTAAGGGTTGATTGTGAAACTCCTACGGGAAGGATTGAAAGGTTCTAGAGCCTCTTAGTTCAGAATAAAGGTAAGGAACAAGGGAGAATGATATCTCGTCCCTTTTTAAGATTTAACGAGGTGACGGTTTAAGATCCGGTTAATTCTCCATTAAAAACGGATCGCATTAACCCACGCGGTTTGACCAAGTGAAACATTCCAAGCCTTAGGAATAATTAATATAGGATTTATGGAATTTGAATCGGCCTTAAGAGCCCTTAAAATAAGGCTTTAAATGTATTTTACGTCAAAGGAAACGTCAAAAGGGGCAAAACTGTTGGAGTCTGGAAACACTGTTCACCTACCGTTACTGTACACCTACCGATCTGTGAAACTGATCTGTCTCACCGATCTGTGAGACTGATCTGTCTCACCGATCTGTCTCACCGATCTGTCTCACCGATCTGTGAAACTGATCTGTGAAACTGATCTGTCACACCGATCTGTGAAACTGATCTGTGAAACTGATCTGTCACACCGATCTGTCTCACCGACCTGTCTCACCGATCTGTCTCACCGATCTGTCTCACCGATCTGTGAAACTGATCTGTCTCACCGATCTGTGACACTGATCTATCTCACCGATCTGTGAAACTGATCTGTCTCACCGATCTGTGAAACTGATCTGTCTCACCGATCTGTCTCACCGATCTGTCTCACCGATCTGTCTCACCGATCTGTCTCACCGATCTGTCTCACCGATCTGTCTCACCGATCTGTCTCACCGATCTGTGAAACTGATCTGTCTCACCGATCTGTGAAACTGATCTGTCTCACCGATCTGTGAAACTGATCTGTCTCACCGATCTGTTACTGTTCATAAAACTGGAAACACTGTTCACAGAACTAGAAAATTGGCAAAGTGTTGGGGATAAGTCCCCTTGACCTCCCGGAACACCTCCAACACCAACACTTCACAAAGTAATGGACCAGAGAGGTCCGGGCCATTACAGTTTATTTATCTAGATGTGATCATTACTGGATGTATGATAATGGTCTTTACTACACATCTACTATAAATATCCTAGGGGATGTTCCATGGAGATTTAAAAAAATATTTATGAAAAACTATGAAGGAATTGAATAAATTGATAGGGTATAAGACCTATTAGGAAAATTTACCTTGTTTAATAAAAATTGAAAATTAGATACTCTTATGTTAGGATATACTTATCATTTATAAGTTACATATTCTAGGTTCATATGTTTACTTTTTTATATGTTAATTCATTCTAATCTGTTTTCTTTTATTATTTTTAGTTAATGATAGTAAATAAGATAAAGTATGCCAATACCCAATATGATGTAAAATTTAATGATTTCACTAATGAGGGGCCTAACTTAATGGGAATGACAATTTGAAATTTTGTGATCATTATAAACATCAAATATGAAATTATGATTAATAAATAGAAAATATTTGAATTACCTATCACATAAAAGAAGAGAAGGATGGTGTATTATGGATCTTTAAGTGTTAAAGATGATAATGAAAAGATTATCCATCTCCCCACATGGGAAAAAGTGCGAAGAGGGACCTTGTAAAATGACTTAATGGAACTGGAAGATGATTTATGTGTGGGAAAGGACACAAAGAAGCTCATACTTAATAAAAAAGAAGATATTAGTTAATAATATGTAATTAAATAAGGTTTATCCAAGGGCACCAATAATAGTTCAATGACATAGATATTGGGAACTTTGTCATTATCTTAGTCATTTACCAAAAAAAGGATTTATTACTAAGGTCTGATGTTATTAAAATAATTGATGTGTAATAATGGAAGTGTACATGTTTTAAAACTCAAGAATCATATTGTTGAATTATTTTTATCAACTTTTTTCTCATTATAATAGTCATGTATCATATGAGGACTATTATTAGTAATTTTTCCTTAAGGATTTGCGAGAATATGTTGAATTAAACAAAATAACTAGAATTCATTTTTAACGGAAAAGTGGAATTTCATGTAAAAACACATGGTTGAGGAAATGGTAATCATTGATATGTTCCTAATGTAGAGGTGATTATAGTCTATTATGATTATTTTTTAGGGGGAAAAAGTTTTATAAAATACTTTAGTTATTAAAAATTTATTGTATGATTAATGTTATTTTGAGCATGTTCATCATATTTTTTGAAATTATGTAGGAATTATATTAATATAGTTTTAGAAAAAATAAAAAAATTATGCAGGGAAATAACTCATTGTATTTGGAAATTCCATTGTTTATTAAACCCAGAACTGAAGGGTAAGAAGGGTACATCTCCTAAGACTTCTCCATGAGATGTAATGGTTAATATGACATTTTTTTATAAAAATTATGGCTCATAAATATATTTTTTATTTATGTAAACTTATTATATGATCAAATATTTTTTATTTCTTAGGATTTTTAAGGGATTAATGATATTTTGGGAAAATTTTATATGGTTTTTATATTTAAACAATCTAGGTTTAACATAAATGAATATTTGGTAAGAGTATAATTATGTTTTCGACGATGTAAGTTGAATGATATTAGATATATTTGTGGTTTAGACCTTATTTCATATTAAGGTGATGCTATTTTGAATATAAGTGTTTTAAGGAATGATATATATTAAAACATGGGTATTATTATTGAATTCAAAATATTAATATATTATTTTAATTTTTGGTGTTATCATGCTTTGAGGTAAACATTTTGGTTTTAGAAAATATAGGAGTAATATGTTGTTACTATTTTAGATATATTTTGATAAGTTAAAAATAATTTTATTTCTTTTGGAATACAAAAATATATATTGAATAATAGTAAATGATGTTCACTACTCTTCAATGGAGTTTATACATGGACAATTCTTCTAATAGGCTTAAAAACAAGTTCAATGATTTGGGGATTTATTATTGTGTCTATTGATTGTGTGTTCAAAACATATGAGATTTACCAATTTTTCCATAAAAGTGTTTTTTAATATAAAATGGTAGTTTTTAGTTAGTGGTATAACTAAGGTCCCAATTTTGGAGTTATTATCTTATAGAGAAGAATCATAATATTTAAAAAGTAAAATAGATTCAGATCATTTTATTTTAGTCCTCAATATTACGGATCATGTTCCCATGATATTAGGGTTTTAATTTTAGATTTATTTAAATTAAATTCAGGAGATATGAAACAAAAGCATAATGAAATATAAAACCTATTTATTTAACCTTCAATAAGATGGTTTGTTTATGTTGTATTGAAGGTGAACCAATTTCAATCATAGTTATAGTGATTACTTTATGTTTAAAAGCTATTAGGGGATAACATCCCACTATGTTTCATTGTTAGATCTATAGAATCATCCATTAAAAGGACTTAAAATGCCTTTATCGCATTTTTAAAATTTCTAATAATGTGTGATTCTTTTTATTTATCAGTACTAAACATAACTATTATGACCTTTTACCTGGACTTGGTTAGTGCTGGTAAAGTCCTTTTTCAACTTCAAAAACATAATAACAAACTAAAATTTCAAAAAAAGGAAAAAATTTTAATTTTAAATTTAATATCATTTTTCAAATAACAGAGATATTATTACATAAAAAATATTTCTTAAAATTAAAATATCAGTTATATTTTTAATATAGTTAAACAAGAAATTTTAAAAATTTATTAAAACTATATAGATGAAAAAAACATAAAAAATGTAATGAATTGTTTCTCTATATATCCATAATTCATTGAAATGATATTTTTTTTGAAAAAGCGTGTTCTTGTAAAGTATATAAATATTTTTTTTATTAAAAAAAGTTAATGGAAAATGAAAATTAATTATGATTGTAAAGCAATATAATACTTGTGATAATTTAATTGATTCATAGTATATTGTCTTTATGTTATATAATATATGGGTAAGAAATAATATCATAATAGATAACAAAACATATCACAAAATAACATAATATTATTAAGATAAACACAAATTATCATTTTAAAAATACAGTTTGAATATTTCTAGAAAGATCACATTTCAAATTGCTATATTTTCTATTCCTAAAGTACATAATACTAATAAATGGTCATTTTAATAAATTTTAATGAAAATAAATAAAATTAATTCCTCAGTTTGGATTGTGTAAATGGTATATGGAACATAAAATAAGGATATAGTTTTGAAAATAATATCTGGTTCAATATGATAAAATCCCACGTTGTATTGATGTGAGGATTGTTCCTAAAGAATATAAATAAATCAATAAGCACAATATTAATTTTTAAAGATAATTAGAAATTAATTTTTCATTACGATCATCTGATTCCCTTTATAAAACTTAAAAACAAAATATAATTACAAATAGACACTTTGGACCATTATGGACATCAAACATCTGAATGATGTAATGTTTTTCTCAAAAAGATAAAAAGGAATCAAAAATCATTTGATGGATGTTTATAAAATCTGAAATTATTTTAATTATAAAATTGTTTTGTGGAGCATAAATCATATATTTCACATCTGATTGACATTTAGATTTATTCTACATTTGAAAAATGATTCATAAATTTGTTTCTTAATTTATAACAATAATTAGAGTTTCTTCACATAGTTATGATTGTATATAAAAATTTTATCAATCTACAAAGACTTTTATAATTAAAATTACACCTTCTAATATTCCAGGAATAATGAACACCCGATTTACTTGATATTTTCTTCATAC
Organism: Viscum album; assembly: GCA_963277665.1. Lineage (NCBI taxonomy): Eukaryota > Viridiplantae > Streptophyta > Magnoliopsida > Santalales > Viscaceae > Viscum > Viscum album. The sequence goes on from OY728151.1 coordinate 1,534,376,947, forward strand.
AGTACAAAAATGAATTAATTTTCATTATAATTAACTATTATGACAATCCTAGATCATTTTATTATTTTTATTATTTGGATAATTTTTAAATAACATGAATGTGACATCCACTAGATGGAGACCATTTATTAGTTTTTTAGCCAGTGGTGTCACATAACTTTAGACTTTTCTCTCTATCATTAGAGGTTATCAAATAGTGGCGAGGGACTAGGGTGTTACTATGGGGAGACTATACTATCATATTATAGTGAAATTTCAACATAAATAACCCAATAATATCCAATATTGGTAATAAGAGTAGACATTATAAATAAAACAAATCCATCAACAATAAATAAATGTTAAAATTTACAAGAACATGTCCCAACTGATCTCCCACAGGGTTGATAAAATATGTAAAAAACCATAGAAATAAAATATACAAGGATAATCTAATAAAATACCCAGGAATCTCCTTATACATGTCCATAAGTCCTCATCCAATGTATCTAGCTGACTGATCTAAATATCCGACATCTCATCAACCTGAACCTACAAATACTTTAGTCTGCTCAGAAACCCATGTGTTAGGGATACCCGAGCAGGGTGTGAGTACAACTCATTATGCCCCAACCAATGAGGTCCCTAACATATACAGTAAATATATTTTATGAAAATGTTATATAATTATAGAAAATAAACCTATTGAAAAGAATAATAAAATAATCCTTGTCACTCATCCGGTTCTAATCTGTAAAATGGGAATGACCATAACTGTTTTGACTAGTTCCAGAGTGTCTCAAAGCACATGTAATAGTAATTCTGAGGGCTTGAAAAAAATAACCGATAATATCTTCATGGTATCAGGTAAAATAAACAGATCCATGTAACTCTATAATAATCCCATATTATATCAGGTGTAAATGCTATATCCTATGTAATATCATAGGCCTCCCCTATAGTATGAGGTTTAGTAGTAAGATCCTAGGATGAATCTTTTCTACATACTCATAATAGTCCTAAATATAGATCCCAAATAATCTCATATTAATCAATCATATTAGTTATATTTACAAATCTTATGTATTATAAAAATTCATATAATATGGGGTTCCAAAGATGGAACCCTATTAATCTCCCAAGCATTTATCTTATTAGACATAAATCCATATCCTAGGAATCAGTCTTATAATGTTTAGAAGCTCGATCCCATGTAATCTCCAAAAAATCCATCATATCATCAATGGGGATAGATCTTAAGATCACATTATAGGCATCTATATATTATCAAAATATGAATATGAATCCCGGGTAATCTCCCAATAATATATCATAACAAGAATAAATCAAGATCATAGGAATATAAGGCATCTATATTGTTTCATGATCAAAAGTTTTGTCCTCAGAAATATCCCATTCATCCATCATATTAGGAATACGTTTATATCCTTATAATCCTAGGAACCCATATTATATGAGGATTATAAGCAATATAACATGTAGCATCCTCGGAATCCGTTCTATTAGGCTCAAAATATGGATCTTAGGTAATATTCTAGAAATACATTGTATTATCTATAAATATAGACCCCTACACATCTGAGGAATCCATAATATCATTCATAAATCCATATCATAATAGAACATTCTAGGAATCCCCTGTATAAAATTCAGTGTGTAGTGTGTCACTCTCAACACATCACTCATCATTAATAATAAATAAGGGTTGGACCTAATGTCAGTACCCACCATCGTGAAAATATCCATACCAGCTCACACTATCGATCATCAGGTTCTAAGATAAAAGCTGATGGTGATAATACTTACAACATTCACTAACCACCTTTAGTGTAAACATATCAATTGGCACCAAATGGGGTCTCCAAAATCATATCACTTTCTAGAAACCAAACACGGGTTCCTTATTTCCAACCTCAAATCATAGGAAAATCACTTCACTCGGAGGAGATAACATCCCTCAATAATACCAATAGAAACTTACAACCATAATTTCCTTATATGGTAAGCCACAATGGAACCAATATTGAGATATATTATAATGTCCATCCTAGTTTCTACATATCAATGGTTTTTCCTCCCACCCAATCATAATATATAAATACCACATAACGAATCCCCACCAGAGAACTCACATATTAAATGCGGAGGGAAATCTCACCTGAATCTCATACCAACTAGCCTAATGAATGTAGGGAAACTCAAGTCTCATATATATTACCTTTGGGTTCTAATATTATACCCGAGTCCTCCCATAACTAGTTGATGTGCTTGTTATAGGGTGAAAAATATTTGTTTTCCATGTACCAAACAGAGGCTAAATAAGGATATCTCATTTGAGGATCTTTTTAGTCAATCAAACATTAATTTATTAAAATCTAAATATATTTCATTTTGTGTTATTTATTTTGTCACGACCCGCCCTCGGGGTCCGTGCCGTGACTACCCCAAGCCCGCCTTCCATGGGCCAGGGGCTGGCGACTAGCACCAAGGCGTAAATCCCGGTAAGAAGGGAAGGCATTGCCTTTGAAAAGTAAACACACACCACAGAGTAAACAAGCGGAAAGTAAACACTAAACAAGCAGAGTACGACTGAAAGTGCGGAAAAGTAAATGGGCCAGAATACAAGCCCAACTGAAAGTAAAGTACAACTCAAAAAGGGAAAAACAGCAACTGAAAAGTAAAAGCCGCTACTCCGAGCTGTCCACTGGAAATCCCACCTGAAGGGTGGGTACAGATAGCTCCTCTTCTCCACGGGTCCCGCCGTCCGCTCCGAGCACGTCCCGCCCAGTGGTCCACCTCCGGGTACCGTCCCGCTGTGCAAGCCTCAGCTAAGGTCAACGCTGTCCGTCGTCTGCAACCAACACAACGTAGTGCGGGCGAAGCCCGTGCAGGGGTGAGTATAAGCTACTCAGTAGGGACCCCGAGACCCCTGAAGGTCTCTCAAATCCACAAAGGGTAAACCACGAAGAAAAGTACAATCACGAAGTAACAACCGACACTGCTTAGGTATATGCCCATACATATACCTAAGTCATCAATTAAAATACGCTCCAACCTCCGAGCCCAAGTACAACTCAGTCCACGCAAGAAAGTATACGTATTCCACATAGGAAAGCAAAACATAATCCACACAGGATTGCACAACACAATCCACACAGGAAAACAACATGATTCAGCTCACACAGGTATACTTCTTCAAGGACGATAAAGATGATCACTGATCCATCTAAGTCGTCGGACCCACGAAGGATCGATAGGTAACTAACCCCCGCAAAGACCCACACAGGATCGGGCTCACACAGAACCTGTAGGCGCTGGCTCACACAGAACCGCTGAGCGCAAGGACCCACACAGGATCGGACCCACACAGGATCGGGCCCACACAGGACCTGTAGCACTGATCCACGTAGGATCGCTGAGTGCTGAAGTCGTCGTCGTCGAATCCACACAGGATCTCTGTACTGTCGTCGTCGAATCCACACAGGATCTCTGTACTGTCGTCGTCGAATCCACACAGGATCTCTGTACTGTCGTCGTCGAATCCACACAGGATCTCTGTACTGTCGTCGTCACAGTCACAGTAGCAGTCGTAGCAGTAGAACAGTCGCAGCCAGCACTAGGGTTCCCGCACACAGCAAGCTCGTACGGAGGATCCGCTCCACGAGCCGAGAGGCTGATACATCAACTGTCACGAAGACCGAAGTTGATGTATCCAAAAGTTCCGTATCGTCAACAGGAACTCAACGCAATAGACGACGCGTCGATCGGACGCCCGGTCTGAGAGTTATAGGCATTTTCGTCTCCGGGGCCCGGTTGGTTTTTAAGGCAAAACCAACCCGACCGTACTCCACCTGCGTCCAAACCTTGGGCGGAGTATGCCAAAAGATCCGTCTCACTAAGAGGAACACAACGCGACTGACGGCGCGTCAATCGGACGTCCGTAGCTCAAGATATGAGCGTTTCCGCTCCGAAGGCCCGATTGGTTTCGTGAACGAACCAACCCGGACGAACTCAAAGTAAACCGAAACCTTGAGTGCGATATACCGAAACGACCGTCTCGATCCAAGGATCGCGTTGCCGCAGACGGTTCGTCATTCGGAGGTCCGAGGCTCAAGTTATGAGCCAAAAACCGAATCTGGTTCGAAACGGGGGCGGCGGCGCGGCGGCGGCGGAGCGGCGGCGCGGCGGCGGCGGGCCGCGGTGGCGGCGGCGGCGGCGGGCCGCGGTGGCGGCGGCGGCGGGCTGCGGTGGCGGCGGCGGCGGGCCGCGGCGCACGCGGGAGGCACGCGGGGGGCTAACCCCCGCTTCTTTGTCAAGGCGGCACGGCTTTGAGCCGTGCCTTTGCAACAAACGGCCCCCGCAAGTGGGGGCCGGCTGGACGAACCGGGGGGCTGTTGCCCCCCCCCCCCCTCCTTAAATGAACCGCCCCCCTCATTAAGAGGGGGGGTTTGATGAACCGGCCGGGGGATTTATTCCCCCGGTTTTTAAGATATCCGGCCGGCCAGCTGGCCGGCCGGTTTTTACCAACGGGACCGGAAATTCCGGTCCCGCCCTCGACTTCCGACGCCGGCGGCCCGGCCGCCGGTCTCCTCTTCCGCCGCGGCCCGGAACCGGCCGCGGTCTTCTCGTCCCGCCGCGGCCCGGAACCGGCCGCGGTGTTCGTCGACCGGCGCGGTGCGACGGCACCGCGCCCCTTTCGTCGTGCCATGAATCCTTCCAACGCGGCGCGACGGCGTCGCGTTCTTGAAAACTCTCCTCGGCGCAGCACGACGGCATTGCGTAAATTATAAGCACGATCATCCGCGTGGTGCGACGGCACCACGCCACTTGCTTCCACCCGCATGAATAAAACAAGAACGATGGAGGGGGGGTTCGGCCGTGTTCGTGCGGTCCGGCCCCCCTCACGTTAAAATGAAAACGCAACTTAAAATAAATCAAGTCACACGATAGTCTTGATAAAATCACGATCAAGAATATAAATAAGGAAACCAAAAGAAAACGACAACCCCTACCTCGGGTTTAAGATTCGAAGAATCGTCTACGTCCCGCGGAAGACGGCGTCGCGGAGGTCGGGCGTCGCGGTCGTCGTTCGTCAAATCCGCTGACGAAGTGTTATGCCCGAAGAGACACGATGATGGCGGATCTTCGTTTGCCGACGAAGAAGGTCCGAGGAGGAAGAAGAGGTCCGAAGATACCGGGTCGCCGAGTCGATGATCCTTGACGAAGTGTTGTCGTTCTTCGTTGAGGATGAAGACGTTCTTCGCCGGAGAAGATGAAGAGGAGCTCTCAAAAAGCTCTCAAGGGAATAAACCAACAACCCATAAACAAATAAGATTACATCTTATTTTATTAACACATAACTCAAAAGGATTTCAAAAGTTTGAAATTCAAAAGATTTAACTCCCAAAATTAATTAAGAGTAACCTAAGCCAATTAATTAGGGGTTAGGTACGTTGAGAGAATTTGAAAAGAAAAGGGGTTCGTGTGGGCCCCACCACACTTAATCCTCCCAAGGGAGGTTAAGTGGGTGTGGGTCCCACTTCCAACCACCTTTGATAGGTTTTTAAATAAGTTAAAATAAAATTTGTCTTACACAAATTTTATTTAACTTAACTGAAAAACCCCAAAACGTAACTTTCAACCCGCAACAAACGCAACTCCCGAAAAGGTCTCATTAAGTAAATATCGGCGCTGCGAGTTCATCGGTGCCCTCGGATTTCAATTTCGAGCACCGGATCAAAAGTTAGGAATTCCCGCTCGTTCGTTCACTGAACGTACCCGAGCCAAACTTCGGAAATTAATTCCGGGCACTCCGGGCCTCGGAATCAGGTGCCGTCTGAAACCGCGCTCTTGTAAAATTCTAAAGAAAATTAAAAAAAAATTCCCTTGAATTTTACGGGTCTTTACATTACTCCCACCTCAGGGCTTTACGTCCCCGTAAAGATACAACAAAAACTAGGGAAACAAATGAGGGTACTGAGCACGCATCTGAGCCTCCCGCTCCCATGTGCTCTCCTGGAGATTCCCGTGCTGCCATCTGATGCGCACAAGAGGAATCGATCGCCCACGCAGGACCCGCTCCTGTCGATCCTCTATCTCCACCGGGACCTCCGTAAAAGTCGCCCCATCGTCAACGTCATGCTCCCCATGATCAATGATGTGCGTCGGGTCGTGCATGTATCTCCTCAGCTGGGATACGTGGAAGACGTCGTGCACCCGGTGCAACTGAGGTGGTAGAGCCAGGCGATAAGCCACCTCACCAATCCTGCTGAGAATCTGGAAAGGTCCAATGAAGCGCGGAGATAACTTGCCGCCTCGGCCAAATCTCCGAATACCACGTCGAGGTGAGACCCGCAAGAAGACGTGGTCGCCATCCTCGAACCCCAGTGGCCTCCGCCTCCTGTCAGCGTATGACTACTGCCGGCTCTGAGCTGTCCTCATCCGCTCCTGGATGACCTGGACCTTCTCTGTCGTGGCCTGGACCATTTCCGGTCCCATCAGAGCTGCAAGATTTCTCCTTTGCCGAAAAGAGAAATCTGGTCTCATCCCCTGGATGAACCACATTCTTTGCCTAAAACAGTCAATCCTAACATGGATGATACTAATCCATACTAAGGATGACGTCGTAAGGCCTCGACGCTACTACTAAGAGATTCAACCGTTACTCTAGCCTCCAAGGGTTGTGTCACACTGTCGGCATCAGTGTGTGGTATCTGGGCCTCCTCCAGTAGATGTCTCACAAGTGAGGGTCAAGTCAACAGCCAAAACTGGAACCTCTTAGTAACATTACGATAGAGGACAGGAACGAAAACATCACAAGGTATGCGTCTTTTATTATTGCAGCTCGTAATACAAGACGCTACACAAAAGCAACAAGGAACCAGAAGTACAAAGGATTTATCCACTAGTTATGCTCCTGTCCATCGGCTCCCAGAGCTCCATGATCGAAGGCCTCGGCTGCCTGAAGCTGAGCTCTCCCCTGCGGTCGGGGTGGACCTCCTGGTGGTGGTGGTGGTAGAGCCACAAAGCGTCGTCCACCACCTGCTGCTCGGCCAGCTCCTCTGCCTCGTCCGCCTCCTTCCTGCAGACCGCCACGGTCGAACCTCAGCCTCTGCCTAGGTGGTTCCTCAACCGTCTACTGCTCCTCCGCATGGCGGGTCGGGCAGTCACGAGCCATGTGGCCTTGCCCGCCGCATGCATATCACTGTCTTCCACTCGAAAGACTGGCTCCGCGTTGAGTGCCCTGCACTGCTGAGCCAGTGCCCTGAGGTCTGGTCTGTCTGGACCCCTGAGTCATTCGTCGACTGCCTGCTGCAGATGACTCTGCCACGTGCCGCCCTGTGGTGGGTCTCTGTGCTGGTGTAGACTCAGCAAGGAAGCTCTCTATCAGAAGAGCCCGCTCCAGTACTCCTGTCTGAGTCGGTATGCTGAGGGAGATCAGCGATGCCCTGATCTCGTGCCTCAAACCCTGCTCGAAGGTCCGGGCCCGGAAGAATGGGTCCCGTACCATGTCGGTCGAGTAGCGCGAGAGATCGGTAAATCTCGCCGAGTACTGGGCGACCGTCATGCTGCCCTGCCGCAGCTGTAGAAGCTCCTGGATACGCACCGCACGAAGGGTGGCTGGGACGAACTCCGAGCGGAAGAGGCTCTCAAAGTCCGTCCAAAGAAGAGATGCCTCGTCGTGCACCTGGAGCATCAAGCTCCACCATCGTCCTGCTGCTGCGTGTAGTAGGCTCGCAGCGAGGATCACCATGAGGTCTGCTGGTGTCCTCACTAGCCTAAACACTCGAACTACTGCCTCCAGCCAGTCCTCTGCTGCCTGGGGATCCGTCTCCCTGCGAAACCTGGGCGGTCGCTGGTGCTGAAACTCATGCAGTGCGCTGAGGCGACGTGCATCGTCAGCGGCTGCTGCTGGAAGCATCGGGGGCTCGGCGGGTAAAGCTACCGCCGGTGCCACTACTGGAAAAGGGCCCTGCACCGAGGCCTCGTCGCTCGGTGGGCTGTCGTCTCGCTCGACTCTCGGAACCCTAGCTGGCTGCCGTCGTGGGGCCATCCTGAAAAGGGGAACAAGATCACCACAGTCAGAACAGTATACCTGGTGAGCTGGCACAAGTAATCACAAGGAAAACTTGAGACTTTCATAAAGCAGATCATTATACCTGGTGAGCTGACACAAGTAATCACAAAGAAAACTTGAAACACACACGCAATCAATGTTTTCGTGCATTAAGTCGGAAATCAGAAGTCAGGGTCCTGGTGTACGGATACGTCGGCCGCCGCACCAACACTGGACTCCCTGGACTGATATCCACACTCAATACGCTAAACATTATTGCTTCACATAGAAAAGATCAGAGTTCACGGTAGAACCGAACTCCTCTGATACCAATTTGTCACGACCCGCCCTCGGGGTCCGTGCCGTGACTACCCCAAGCCCGCCTTCCATGGGCCAGGGGCTGGCGACTAGCACCAAGGCGTAAATCCGGTAAAAAGGGAAGGCATTGCCTTTGAAAAGTAAACACACACCACAGAGTAAACAAGCGGAAAGTAAACACTAAACAAGCAGAGTACGACTGAAAGTGCGGAAAAGTAAATGGGCCAGAATACAAGCCCAACTGAAAGTAAAGTACAACTCAAAAAGGGAAAAACAGCAACTGAAAAGTAAAAGCCGCTACTCCGAGCTGTCCACTGGAAATCCCACCTGAAGGGTGGGTACAGATAGCTCCTCTGCTCCACGGGTCCCGCCGTCCGCTCCGAGCACGTCCCGCCCAGTGGTCCACCTTCGGGTACCGTCCCGCTGTGCAAGCCTCAGCTAAGGTCAACGCTGTCCGTCGTCTGAAACCAACACAACGTAGTGCGGGCGAAGCCCGTGCAGGGGTGAGTATAAGCTACTCAGTAGGGACCCCGAGACCCCTGAAGGTCTCTCAAATCCACAAAGGGTAAACCACGAAGAAAAGTACAATCACGAAGTAACAACCGACACTGCTTAGGTATATGCCCATACATATACCTAAGTCATCAATTAAAATACGCTCCAACCTCCGAGCCCAAGTACAACTCAGTCCACGCAAGAAAGTATACGTATTCCACATAGGAAAGCAAAACATAATCCACACAGGATTGCACAACACAATCCACACAGGAAAACAACAGGATTCAGCTCACACAGGTATACTTCTTCAAGGACGATAAAGATGATCACTGATCCATCTAAGTCGTCGGACCCACGAAGGATCGATAGGTAACTAACCCCCGCAAAGACCCACACAGGATCGGGCTCACACAGAACCTGTAGGCGCTGGCTCACACAGAACCGCTGAGCGCAAGGACCCACACAGGATCGGACCCACACAGGATCGGGCCCACACAGGTCCTGTAGCACTGATCCACGTAGGATCGCTGAGTGCTGAAGTCGTCGTCGTCGAATCCACACAGGATCTCTGTACTGTCGTCGTCGAATCCACACAGTATCTCTGTACTGTCGTCGTCGAATCCACACAGGATCTCTGTACTGTCGTCGTCGAATCCACACAGGATCTCTGTACTGTCGTCGTCACAGTCACAGTAGCAGTCGTAGCAGTAGAACAGTCGCAGCCAGCACTAGGGTTCCCGCACACAGCAAGCTCGTACGGAGGATCCGCTCCACGAGCCGAGAGGCTGATACATCAACTGTCACGAAGACCAAAGTTGATGTATCCAAAAGTTCCGTATCGTCAACAGGAACTCAACGCAACAGACGACGCGTCGATCGGACGCCCGGTCTGAGAGTTATAGGCATTTTCGTCTCCGGGGCCCAGTTGGTTTTTAAGGCAAAACCAACCCGCCCGTACTCCACCTGCGTCCAAACCTCGGGCGGAGTATGCCAAAAGATCCGTCTCACTAAGAGGAACACAACGCGACTGATGGCGCGTCAATCGGACGTCCGTAGCTCAAGATATGAGCGTTTCCGCTCCGAAGGCCCGGTTGGTTTCGTGAACGAACCAACCCGGCCGAACTCAAAGTAAACCGAAACCTTGAGTGTGATATACCGAAACGACCGTCTCGATCCAAGGATCGCGTTGCCGCAGACGGTTCGTCATTCGGAGGTCCGAGGCTCAAGTTATGAGCCAAAAACCGAATCTGGTTCGAAACGGGGGCGGCGGCGCGGCGGCGGCGGGCCGCGGCGCACGCGGGAGGCACACGGGGGGCTAACCCCCGCTTCTTTGTCAAGGCGGCACGGCTTTGAGCCGTGCCTTTGCAACAAACGGCCCCCGCAAGTGGGGGCCGGCTGGACGAACCGGGGGGCTGTTGCCCCCCCCCCCTCCTTAAATGAACCGCCCCCCTCATTAAGAGGGGGGGTTTGATGAACCGGCCGGGGGATTTATTCCCCCGGTTTTTAAGATATCCGGCCGGCCAGCTGGCCGGCCGGTTTTTACCAACGGGACCGGAAATTCCGGTCCCGCCCTCGACTTCCGACGCCGGCGGCCCGGCCGCCGGTCTCCTCTTCCGCCGCGGCCCGGAACCGGCCGCGGTCTTCTCGTCCCGCCGCGGCCCGGAACCGGCCGCGGTGTTCGTCGACCGGCGCGGTGCGACGGCACCGCGCCCCTTTCGCCGTGCCATGAATCCTTCCAACGCGGCGCGACGGCGTCGCGTTCTTGAAGACTCTCCTCGGCGCAGCGCGACGGCGTTGCGTAAATTATAAGCACGATCATCCGCGTGGTGCGACGGCACCACGCCACTTGCTTCCACCCGCATGAATAAAACAAGAACGATGGAGGGGGGGTTCGGCCGTGTTCGTGCGGTCCGGCCCCCCTCACGTTAAAATGAAAACGCAACTTAAAATAAATCAAGTCACACGATAGTCTTGATAAAATCACGATCAAGAATATAAATAAGGAAACCAAAAGAAAACGACAACCCCTACCTCGGGTTTAAGATTCGAAGAATCGTCTACGTCCCGCGGAAGACGGCGTCGCGGAGGTCGGGCGTCGCGGTCGTCATTCGTCAAATCCGCTGACGAAGTGTTATGCCCGAAGAGACACGACGATGGCGGATCTTCGTTTTCCGACGAAGAAGGTCCGAGGAGGAAGAAGAGGTCCGAAGATACCGGGTCGCCGAGTCGATGATCCTTGACGAAGTGTTGTCGTTCTTCGTTGAGGATGAAGACGTTCTTCGCCGGAGAAGATGAAGAGGAGCTCTCAAAAAGCTCTCAAGGGAATAAACCAACAACCCATAAACAAATAAAATTACATCTTATTTTATTAATACATAACTCAAAAGGATTTCAAAAGTTTGAAATTCAAAAGAGTTAACTCCCAAAATTAATTAAGAGTAACCTAAGCCAATTAATTAGGGGTTAGGTACGTTGAGAGAATTTGAAAAGAAAAGGGGTTCGTGTGGGTCCCACCACACTTAATCCTCCCAAGGGAGGTTAAGTGGGTGTGGGTCCCACTTCCAACCACCTTTGATAGGTTTTTAAATAAGTTAAAATAAAATTTGTCTTACACAAATTTTATTTAACTTAACTGAAAAACCCCAAAACGTAACTTTCAACCCGCAACAAACGCAACTCTCGAAAAGGTCTCATTAAGCGAATATCGGCGCTGCGAGTTCATCGGTGCCCTCGGATTTCAATTCCGAGCACCGGATCAAAAGTTAGGAATTCCCGCTCGTTCGTTCACTGAACGTACCCGAGCCAAACTTTGGAAATTAATTCCGGGCACTCCGGGCCTCGGAATCAGGTGCCGTCTGAAACCGCGCTCTTGTAAAATTCTAAAGAAAATTAAAAAAAATTTCCCTTGAATTTTACGGGTCTTTACATATTTATTGATTGAAAAATGAAATTTTTGGATTTTTTTGAAAAAAATGTAATGAAAATCAAAAACCTAAATGAAGATGCTAAAAAAATTAAGTTAGGAAATATATGACATTATCCTAGGGTTTGGAAATATGTGTTACATAATTATTTATTGTCATTTAAATTCAATTGGATAACAAATTTATGAATCCTCGTTATTGAATTAATTATATTTAATTTATTTTGTGTGGAATTTTAGCATACTATAAATACTCTTTCATACACCAACCCCCACCTCCTCCAATATCCATGCAGGATAACACCTTGATTGAGAGTAAAATATATAAAATATCCAGCACTGCTAAATGCTATTTCATCCCTTCAGGTATCCTCAATTCCACCTTATAAAGAGTTTTAGTTGAAATAATGATGGAAAAAGAAGTAAATCAATAAAAAGCGGTGAATTTAAGATCAATATCATGGTAGATGACTACCACACCTGTTCAAATCTCACTCATTAACCAAAAATGGTAGTCAATCATTAATAATATAAAGATAAATAATTAATAACAATATGAAACATCTCCCATGGACAATACTAGGGATAATCACATGGTATTGATAAGTGAATGAGATCCCAATGGAAAGAGGGATGAAAATTTAAATGTAAGAAATTGGAATTGAAACACGAAAATTAAAAAAAATGGAATGAGTGTTAGATTAAAAAAGAAATTGAAAATAAAGAACTGGAATGGAAAACCTTGACAATAGTAGACTAAATACCCAGTACAATATCCACACCATAGAATTATTGATTCCATTCTACATTGACCAGGACAGTTATTTGGAGGCCTCAATAAATGCTTGAGATTTCTGAAATGGAATCCATAAATGTGTCGAAGTCTAAAAAAGTCAATCCTAGGGGTGCTCGGGTCATTAAATAATGTTTCACCATTAATTTACTTAAAAAATCCTAGCTATTGGTCCCATTAAGCAATATTATGTTGTAAAACGTGATTTTATGGTTTAAATTCGTTGACCCTTCAATAAAGAATTATTTATGGCCTAAAATTATAGTCATAAGATGTTTATGCGGAATTACGGTGTGATTAAGATGTGTAATGTCATGACACATGTCATGTTGCTCGGGAAACCTGTTTTCCCTTTACAACATGTCCATACACAATGAATAATTCAATATTTATGTAATAAATTCACTTTAATGACATAAATATGTGTTTTCCTACCGGGTTTCACTATTTTTAAACAATTCTTCACTTTAAACACTTGGATTTGGTATTTTAATCATCCTTTGTCAACAAACATCATTTTAATTATGAAATCATTGCCTTTAAGTTCATTTTTAGTCATTATTACATCCTACCACACATTAGAAAATCAATCAAATATAGATAGAATAAAAAAAATATTGTTCATAAAAATTGTCTTCTATATTAAAATATACATGTAAAATATGACTCTATCGATTTCGACACACTTAGAAATTTCTTGTCCTCAAGCATGTAATCTCAACAATATTCAAAAAGGAACTCCATTTTTCCAATATTTAAATTTCGAAAGAAAATAAATCATTTTTTTCAATGGAAATTAAACATTCAAAATTTACACAAAATAATCCCTTTAGCTCCTCTTTCTCTAATGAAATAAATCAAATCAAGCATTTCACATTCCCTCTATTGAAACAAAAATGCACCTCCTTCCTTCCATTTTTATTTCTAGATTCATAATTAATTTAAATTCCACATTTAATTTACATCACATTGATTTATATTTATTCATATATAAGAGTAATAAAGGCATGTATAATTGTGTTAACACATTAATTACATGTCACTTACCACAGTGTTATAATACATCTAACATCCCTACAACATAAAGACAGAAATAAAAATTAATCATGGGGACTTTGAATTATGTTTTAAACGTCTCTAAGGCTTAAAATTGGTAGGTAATGAATAAAAATAAATCTCAAAAAGGAAGTTTTACTATTAATAATAAAATATTATCTCAAAATATAATAATATTGAACCACTCTTTAAGACAACTTCTCGCCATACCCCAAATCCCAAAGTAGTCACATGACAAAAATCATCATAACAAATGATTCAACCTCTCTTTTATTTGGTTATTTTCAATTTTTTAAATTATTCTTTAGAAAAATATAAAATTCAAATACTAACCACACGTGATCCTATGAATATAGTTATGGTATTGATGATTTTAGTTCCACAATCAACGCATCCCCTTTCCCCCCGTTTTTCATTAATTATTTCCACCATTTTATCCTTTTTTTGAAACAAAGGTGAACAATAAAGTGCAATGATAACTTGTAAAATCACAAAATATCATGAAAACCCACCAATAGAACCCCCTAAAGGTAGTATATCTCCATCAACCATGGAAAAAAATATCCCTCACACATATTAATTAAAATTTCATGCAATGTACTACGAGTCTGGTGGAAATGGATATACTAGGCATCAAACATGGCTCACATCCTAATAATATAATTCATGGATTCTATGGATGAAATTAAGAATAATGACATGGTTGTTCCAAGTATAAGGGTATAATTAATTTAATTACCTCAATCATATTATAATTTATTTTATTCTGTAATAGTTTCGATATGATGAAAAACATGTTCTAGAAGGATACATGCATATGTCCTTGAGAAAATATATTATATAAGGAAATGATAAATATGAAGGAATGTTTTTCTTAGGGATGATAAAATATGTCTTCAGACAATTACTCATGAAAATGACAGAAGAATATAAACCAATAAATTTCAATTTATGAAATTCAAAACATTCAAAATATAATAATAATGTACTTTATAAAAACCTACATATTCGAAAAAATTCATGATTTTTAAAATTCAACCCCTCACTAATAACTCTAATAATTAATTTTACAATTTCTCTCACCTAATCATTTAATAAATAAAAATTAATATAAGGAATAATGATTATTATAAACAAATTATGTCTCCATGATTGACATTAGAGTTCCAGAGTTTAAATTGGGGCATGTAATTTATATTTTAAAGTATAAAAACTTATTTAAAAATTATTTGAAGTAAAATTAAATAATGAATATAAAATAATACTCCCCTTTCAATAATGTTCCATGTCAGGTTTCACAGTCATTATTTTACATAGTTTTTTTTTCTGAAACAAATGTCTGATATAAATTCTCACTTATAGTCTAAATTATACTTTACGGTGTAATTTCTCTTTATATAGCATGAACTATATTTATTCATAAATTTATTCGAATACTTATTTGTTCCATAAAAATAATATAACTATAAAATAAAATAACTCTTATAAGAATTATTTCCACTCTAATATATACTCAAAAAGAAAAAGTGATTGTTCTATGTCATAATATTAACCAAAATGATATTGAAAACTAAATTGAAAGTTAAATATTTGAAAGTAAATAAAGAAATGAATAATAAATATTGGTATAATCCCCCATGTGACACCTAAGTTTTTACTTCCTTTATATGGGATGTACCAGCAATCATCTGTAATTCCTTATTTATTGTAATATCTAATACTTGAACTATCAAATTTCGTTCATTCCAAATTACACTTCATCGTATTTTTTATGCAGGATTCCATGGATAGAGTACACTAAATCCGCCCTGTTTCAATGTGGTACATCATGAATGGAGGGGGTTGGATAAATTATGGGTACTTCTCCACATTGGTGGATACTTGGGGAACCACTTATTTACTCTCATGTACATAATCAAGATGTGCTGCATCAATCAGAATATCAAAGGGCAAGTGGGAATGTAATTTTTTTTACATATTTTAAATTTAAAAAATAAATTATTTATTTTTTATTTTTTATGTGATCAACATTTTTCTTTATTTATGTAGGCTTGGTTACTTGGATTTCTTTATGGTAATCTTCATGTATATAATAAATATCTTCATGGAGATTTATGTGTTCCTTCTTTAGGGGTATTTTTTTGGTTTTCATCTTCATCGATGGAAAGCTGTGAGTTTGACATATATGAAAATTACAAATAATATTGAGTAATGATCAATTCATATTGAATAAAATTATAAGAGATATGGTTCAAGAAATTATAATAACCATAGTTTGACTTAAATATCTTATTAATTTGTGAAAAACACTTGGTGTTCATTATCATCGAAAAATGGTATGTAGTTGGTTTCCTCCATTACATCTTCATATTACATAACATGGGTGTTTCTTTCATATTCCATTCAAAGAGATGGGCACAAAGGTGATGGATCATTTACATTGTATATAGGGATATAACATCCCATTTCATCATCTTTCCAGTAACTCCAATAATGATCTAGGACTTATTGATATCCCAGATATATAACAGCATGTGAGTCTTCAAATTCACTATATATCTCTTCAGGGTATGTTTTGATTTGGATCTCAATAAGGATGGGTTGCATATAGTATTCTTGTATTCCCTCTTCCTCTATAATTTTCTCTAGAAATGGGAATATTTAATGGTACTTCTTACAATGACTTTGTTTTGGGATTGGGTTAATCTAGATATTCATGGAACTATATAGTTATCAATTAAATTTTACTTTATAGTTGTTCAATGTATTATTTTAGTTCCTTCATCTAATATCTATTATAATAATAAACTGTTTCGTCTTATTTTTATTCCATATGTGAGTATCCAATCCAAGCATAATAATCAAAGTTTGAATACATGATGGGAATATATATATTTATTTGATAAAGAATAAAATTATTTACAAAATTGAAAAAATAGACTAGAGAATGAAAAAATTCTTAGCTCCTCATCAATGGTTTCAATTTTTAAGCACCTGTTATAGGGTAGTACAATAGATTATTTATTTTCATATCACAACACAAAGGCTAGTCAGGGTCATCTCACTTGAGGATCATTTACGTCAATCAAACAATAATTTCTAATTCACCTTATCTATTTAATAGATATTTTATTGATTTATTAATCAATACAATGATTTTTTGGGGACTTGAGAAAACAAGGAATGAAAATATAAATCCTAAATGTAGATGAAGATAGAATTTAGTTATGGAAGAAGGTTCATGGTCAAAGGGGTTGGCACTAAGGGATCATTCATTAGGATTTTTTTAAATTAAATTTGATAATTCATTTATGAAAAATAAATAATGAATTAATATCAATTAATTTATTGTGTGTGGAATTTTATATTTCAAGGAAAAAACTCTAGAATAGTAACCAACACCTCCTATAATAGATAAGTAGGATAATTCCTCAACCAAGAGTGAAATTCCAAAAGGACCTGACTCCACTATATGCCATTTGGTCCCATCATTTTTCCTCATCTCCATTGTATGAAGAGTTTTACCTATTATATGGAATGAAAAATAAGTATATCAATGAAAAGGTATAAACCTTATATCAGTTATTTGGTGGATATCCACCACACACATGCACTTCTCTCTCATTCCCTACAAACTGTATTAAAAAATTAATATTTTTTAGTGAAATAATTAAGAAATACACAAGGCCACCACAAAGGACTAGCCTAGGGTTAATCACTTGCAATTACTAAGTGAAAGAGATTATAGTAGAGTGTTATTAAGAGTGAAATAAACTTAAATTAAAAATATTGAATGTGTGTTACATTTCAAAACAAATTGATAAAATAGAACATGGAATGAAAACCTAAACTGTAGTAAAAAAAATCCCATCATAGTGGTCACACCCTAAAATGGCTGATTTACTTATCCATTAAACCAAAATATTATTGATAGGCCTCAATATATGATCAATATTTCATAAATATCTAGAAAAAATGCATCAAAATTTGGTCCTAGTCAGTTGTGGGGTTCCTGAGTCCTCATAGAATGTTTCTTGCTTAATTTACTTAATAAATCCACATTATTAGTCCCAAAAAACACTTTTACAACATAAAATTGATATTAGGGGATAAAATCATCATGAAAACGCTTGGGAATGGTTTAAATCATGAAATTATAGACATAAGAAATTGAGGGTGGCGTCATGAAGTGATGTATATATTTCATGCTATGACACATTCCATGTTGATCAAGAAACCCCATTTTCCATTACAACTAATCTTACCTCCTTAAATTTTATCAATTTTATGTCTCAGATTCATATTTATTATTTTAATATGTGTTTTCCAGTAGGTTTCAATCTATTTTTGTGTGATTCATTACATTGATTCCTTGGAGTTGGTCCATGACTCGTCATTTGTCCCCGAGAATCATTTGAACCATTAAATCACATCATTTAAGCTTGTTTTTGGAAATTTTCTGTATCCAACCTCAATTTATAAAACATATTAAATACAAGAACAATTATCCCATAAATTATTATAAATATTTTGTTTCATATTGACATATACATTTCAAATATGACTCTATCAATTCCTTACGTATAACATGCTTGTCCTCAAGTATGTAATCTCCACAACATTTGAAAAAGAACATTGTTAAAAATATTTAAATATAAAAATCCATGAAATGATTTTTTTTCAATAGAAGATAAACATTCAAATTTCATATAAAATAATTCCTCAAAATCCACAGTCTTTGAATAAATAAATATAATCTTGTATTTTACTCCTCCTCATTATAAATAACAACTCCTATCATTACATATATTTTTATTTCGTAATTCATCATTAATGAGAAATAAAATATTATTTTTTAGTGACACAAAGCTTGAAGTACATGGAAATTACATTACTTTTTCAGAAAACATAATACATAACAAAAACCAAAACTCAAGGATCGTAATAGTTTAGTGTCTTTGGAAACTTAGAACATAATCTCCTAATCATGGTGAAAGATTTTCAACATCTCCCATAAAGATATTCCATTTTTGTTTTCTTACATAAAACCATTTTTTATTTCCTGGGGAAAGGAAAAAATATAAAGGGTGACTTCAAATGCACAGTAAGGGTAAGCATGGAGAAAAAAAACAAACCACATACATTTGAACTTAAAAAAACATGAACATAATGTTTAAACAACAAAATCTTGAGCAATGACATAAAATATGACAGTACATAAGGCATAGATCATAATGGAACATCAATCATGATAAAATAGAATGGAAATAAAAAATTTAATTGTGGAATCCATTAATCACATGTTATGATTTCCATATTAGCCATGACATTGCTGCCAAGACCATCTTAGTGGACAAAGTCCCTTTCCGAATCGAGTTCACTCCTCGTTCCAGTCCTGTATCACAGAACCGGATTAACATGCTATTCCATCCATGTCCATCTCATGAGATATAAATATTTACCCAATTATTTGGAGAGAGATATAGGACACACCCATCTCATAATGAAATCATTCTTATGTGTGCCACAACATAAGCATAAATCATTAATCATAACCCAAAGAATAAAATGGGTTTCATAAACATCATCCCATCATAACATAATCCATATAAAACAAATGGGTATCATTTCATAATAAGAAACTTGAAACCATATAAATCATACATACATTATACTTTAAACATACACATATATAATAATTTCATCTTATATGGAAAATGGTTTTGATTAAACAATTGAAATGAATTCTTGAGGAAAATATCCTTTCTTCTTCAAAATCTATTTCTTTACACAAAATGTCATGCAATTTTAAAAGAAAAGGATTTTGTTGAAAACAGTTATGAAATCTTTTGGAGGAAGCTTCATGAAAATAAGGCTTTATTAAACCTTAAAAATCCATTCATGCCGTATAAGTTAAAAAAACATTCATCTCGTACTTTTTCCATAAAAGTCAAAAAGTACCTCGTATGGTAAACAAAATAAGCATTTCTTCCATAACACAAAGTAAAAGTAAAAAAGGGGTATACATGACATTAAAAATACATGGAAGAATATTAATCACTTTATGAAAAACATTTTTATGGACATGGATGATGAAAATATAAACCCAGTTAATACTTACGTATAAGAAATATCAGATAAAATTGAGATTTGCAAAATTATCCCTTACCTTATATCCGATATGCTTCGTATATACCCGAACCTCGTATATAATTATATAAATAATGTCATTGAATTATTACAGAATCATATTAATTTTTATCATATAATATATGGTTCACTTAGGTATTTATATTACCCATTCATTTGAAAATTCCATGATAAAGTAGCATTTTGGGTAAAATCATTTCATTTATCGTACGTGTTTGGACTTGATGTTATTGATATTATTATTACTTATATCATGATTTAATTACTTCCAGAATGTAAAACATGATATATATATCATATATATTCAGTATATATATATATATATATATATATAGTAGATAGATAATTGAAATGAAGCACACCATTCATGGAGACGGTTGGTCGTACGTACGCTTGAACGCTATTTTCCTTTCCTTATTGACTTGAATAGAGGTAAGTAGATAAAATATATATATATATATAAATACATCCATTAGATTTATAATTTCATATATTTCATTTTTATTCATTATATATACTTTATAATCATTCTTGAATGGTTAACATGGAGAATGAATCTAATCGCTTCGTGGAGATGGTAATCCGTACATACGCACGAGCGATGATATCGTTATCACAATTATTGAATTGAATTGGAGTGGATGATATAATATCTCTGAATTAGTATGATTTTATAATAAATATATATAGTTATTCTTTACACCATTATACCCATCCATGTAAGGTGGTGTTGGAAAAACAGATTACACCACGACGTGGAGACGATATTCCGTTCGTACGCACACGCGGTGATTTTGTTTTCCGTAGGATGGATAGAATGTGAAATGGGGTTGTTTAATATTTATAGTAAAATATCATTATATTAGTGATATTAATGTTATTACTTTATAATGAAACAACTAAAGAAGAAGAAGTTGAAGAAGAATGAAACTTGAAAGAATCGGTAGAAGATATTACGTCTTCTTCGACGCACCTCTTTTAAGCTTCATCTTAAGGAACTTGAGTTGGACTTTTTAGCAGACCAAAACCTCTATAATTTTTCTAGGGAAGTTTAGAAGATAAATTTTCAGGGTTTGGCCGAGCTTGAAGGATAAAAATTGTGTAATGAGAAGATGAAGGAGGTTCACTTTTATAAGGGAGGAGAGGGGGCACCTTAAGAAAAACATAAAATGTTATTTTATAATAAAGTCATATTTGGTTTATAATAGCTTCATATTGATTTATTTCTAAGATAATGGGGGGATGAGTCTAAATCCTCTCAACCAATAGGTTTTAGACATGTTTAGGTTACTATTTTAACCATATCATTTAGATTTAACTCTATGTTAAATAATTTAACTTTTACTATGTCTTATTGTTTTCTTACACTATATGGTTAATAAACATACAATAACAAGGCAGAAGAACCTAAAGTTGTTAATTATTAATATATAAAACATTATCTAAGTCATTTGGCCGAACCGTAGATTTTTAGGAATAGAATATCAATTAATAATATAATATTTGTTTTAAAAACGTTTTTATGTAAATTTTGACACTATTTGGTAATTGACTTTTGTGAAAATCCTAACAGCATGATTAGTTCAAAAAAGATAATTTAATAAATAATAACATGTTATATTATCCTATAAAATTATTGGAATTCATAAAAAGTCTCAAATTACATTTATTTAGGTATTTATAACATCAATTATGTTAATATTTCATTAATATGGTAATTAATGCATCATCATTGTGTCATAAATAAATTAAATTATTTAATGTCTAAAAATTATAAATAAAATACCATTATGTATAAAATCTTTTTGAATTTCAAATGAATATATATAGTTGAATTTATCTTATGTATAATCCAATATTAAAAATGTTTTAGTTATTAAAAATTGATTTTAACTCTTTTAACTCTTCTTTGAATTAAATAATAATAAAAGTCCTAATATAATCCATGTGAACCTAAATGATAATATCATATTACTAAATTTGTTTTTGGTCGAATTACACTTATCCAATAGAATTAGGACATGTGTTAGGGTAACAACAATATCATTTGTACCCTCAATTACCCTATTTACTTTTAACCGTGGTAAAAAAAGTAAAAAGTTACTATTCACAAAAATATTTTCATCTCATTGAACCAAATTTTACTTACTAATATCAACAGTGTCTCTTGGATTTTTGAAATTCTAATCACAGGAGCGGTAAAATTAAGTTTTATGTAAATTTGAAAATTTTCCTAGGAGGTGGGTAAAATACGGGGAAAAGTTCAATAAATTTTTTATATATCTAAAATTATTATAAAAAGACTCCAACGAATTAAATTGAACATATATAGGTATTATGTATCTATTTTAACCTAAAATAAATTTAAATAAAATAAATAATTATTTAAATAAAAAATCGGTTTTTAAATAGTAACCTAGGTTTTTCACTATTCATAAAAAATTGAATGTTTTCAGAAAAATACCAAAAATTCAACCTAGGCTAATTTCGATATTTTGAATCAAAAAATGAAGTCCATTTTGAATGTTAAAATTTATAAAATTTCAAAAAGTGGGTATTACTATTCATAATGGTTAGTTCATAATAATATTATAATAATATTTTGTTTAGTGAAACTCAGTATTGCGTACAACAAACGCTATCGAGGAATGTTGCTCTGGCATGCAACAAAAGACTAGAATAGTGTTTGTGTATAATAAAAGATAATACAGTGTTTCGTATAGCACAAGCTAATTTTGGTGTGGCGTACAACACAAGACATCAATGTAATTAAAAACAATATATCTCATAAAATCTTGGGGTGTTAAATTCTACCCCCTTAAAATGAATTTCGCTCTCGAAAGTCGTCGGGGTTATAAATGGTTTACTACATGAAAGATTATTTCATAGAAACCCACCTCGTAAAAAGGGATACTAAAACATAGTTTTAAAAACTAATGTTTGAAACGTAATGATTACCCAAATTAACTCATCACTGGGTTTCCACATAAGAGAACATAGGTGAAAATATGGATATATAAGAAAAATAAAACCATCATATTCTGATGGAGAGTGGTAGAGGAAATGGCCATGAAAAATCCATCAATCAAATATCCATAAATTTGTGATGATCTAAGGTACCATCTAATTCATCATATATAAGGACACTAGGACAATATTTTTTGGTTTTCAAGATCATTTCCCTAAAGTTGAAGAATATGAATTAGAAGAAATGCATACTTGATTTTGGTATAATATCACCGTTGTTCGTGCCGTGAACAATTTCCACATCATCACTTAAAGAAATGAAGTTGAAATTGTCATTCTTGAAGTGTTAGCAGACCATGTGATAGAATGATGGGTCATTCCATCTGTCTCAATAAAAATGTTAGAAAAGGTTACCAAATATACATAAGTCCATCTATGGTGAGGTTAATCATATATGATTCCAAAAATGGACTTATACTTCAACTATCATACTGCTTAATAAAATAAAACTAATTTCTACTAACCGGGGACTTACTGTAGGCCAGTGGTAGGCGATAAAGATCTATTGCACTTTAGTTGTGGGTTCGATTCCCACAACCTTGTCTGACGCGATGGGTTGTCACCTATCCTATGGGTTGTCCTTTTTCTAAAACTACACTATTATAACATTCCATAAACAGTTATCAAAAATGTTCTAGCCTTAAACAATTCTATCTGATGTCCAACATAATCCATTCCAACCTTTAGGCTTATCGAAAATAATTCTATCCAATCTTAAAGTATAAAGAAAATGATTAATAGAAATGGCATCAACCAAGCTTGTGAATACTATCATTTATTCCCCATATATCATATGATATATCTTGCTGGTCACATTCTGAACATGTGAATACCTTAATCATGTATTCTCTTGAAAAATGAATACCCATTGAACATTAGTGAAAGCTTGAATGATGTCAAAAGTTAACTCATTCCACATACCAAAATCCCAAAATTTATATATACACAAACCATGATATCACATTGTCCTTATATTAGTCATGAGCTCATTAATACTATCAAACATATCATTATCTTCTTATCCCATCATTATGCACATATCATCTACTTTCAAAAAATATCTGAATAACATTTCATGGTTACCAGTACCATTCAACATATAATTTCAAATTCTTTAGGAACAACAATAGTGGAACAATCCTTAGATGTGACTTTATTCCATAGTACCATTACCTATACTACATAACTCTTGATAAACATAAATCATTCCACTACCTTCTTAAACCGTTGACCGAGCTTCATCATTTTATTCCTCAACACATCTTTCATCTCATATATCATTTATAGTCTGTTCATCATCATGAATATAAATACTACCCATATGACCATGCTGATTCTCTTCATGAGATTTTCCCTTAGGGAATTGGTTCGCATAATGCCCGTACATCCCACATTTAAAACATTTAACAGTTGTTGATATCCTAGCAATACCAGTATCCTTGTCCATGGTGTTAACTGATCCTTTTCATTTGCACTTACTGGCTTTGTGTCATTCTTTTCCACACCTAAAGCATCTTCCAGTTCCTTTGAAACATTCTCCTTGATGCCTCTTCCCACCTGATTTACATGGGAGAAATTGAACTTTCATTCCTCTATGATCATCATGAAACTCTATCTTTCTCTTATTAGATGAGTTAGGAAACATTCAAAGGTTTAGTTTATTGATCATATTATGAGATTTCGGATTAGGAATAATAATGATGTCTGGATATCCAAATAATGTTTCATTTGGTTTCTCGTGACGAATATCATTCCATTGTCCATCATATCCTCCATTATCGTGAATATTCATGTTTCTAGCCATTTTCTAAAACCCAAAAACAATAGTGTGAGAGGAAAAAATCATGCTAGGCAAAACAACATAATAAAGGGGGAGTACCTTCAATATCTAACATCTTAGGTTTAATTTTAAGATCTTTACCATAATTATATGACTATAAACTATACTTATACTTAACCTTAGGGATATCCCTAGACATACCTTATAAATTTCTCTAGGGATCTCACTAAATCATTTGCATCCTAGTTTCCAAAGGTTAAATAAACCTTTCCTCTGATATCAACTGCAGAGACCCAAAGCGTGACGTACATGGACATTACATTATTGTTGCAGAAAACATAATACATAATAAAAACCAACACTCAATGATCATAATAGTTTAGTGTCCTTGGAAACTCAGAACATAATCTTCTAATCATGGTGAAAGATCTTCGACATCTCCCATAAAGATATTCCCCTTTTGTTTTCTTAACTAAAAAAATTCTTTATATCCTGGGGAAAAGAAAACATATAAATGGTGAGCTAAAATGCTTAGTAAGGGTAAGCATGTAGAAAATAAAACAAACCATATACATTTGAACTTAAAAAAACATGAACATAATGTTTAAACATCAAAATCTTGAGCAATGACATAAAACATGGCAGTACATAAGGCATAGATCATAATGGAACATCAATAATGGTAAAATAGCATGGGAATAAAACATGTAATTGTGGCATCCATTAAGCACATGTTATAATTTCCATAGTAGCCAAGGCATTGCGGCCAACACCATCTTAGTGGACAAAGTCCCTTTCTGAATCGAGTTCACTCCTCGTTCCAGTCCTGTATCACTGAACCAGATTAACTTGTCATTCCATCCAAGTCTATCTCATGAGAAATAAATCTTTACCCAATGCATTTTAGGTAGAAATAGGTCCCACCCATCTCATAATGAAATCATTCTTACGTGTTCCACAACATAAACATAAATAATTCATCATAACCCAAATAATAAAATGGGTTTCATAAACATCATCCCATCATAACATAATCCATATAAAAAAATGTATATAATTTCATAATAAGAAAAGTGAAACCATGTAAATCATAGAGAAATTATACATGAAAAATACACATATGAAATAATGTCATCATAGATGGAAATTGGTTTTGGTAAAACACTTGAAATGAATTCTTTAGGAAAATATCCTTTCTTTTTCAAAATCACTTTCTTTTCACAAAATGCCATAAAATTTTAAAAGAAAATGATTTTGTTGAAAATAGTCATGAAATATTGTAGAGGAAGCTTCATGAAAATAAGGCTTTATGAAACCGTAAAAATCTATTCATGCCATATAAGTTAAAAAAACATTCTTCTCATAATTTTTCTGGAAAAGTAAAAAAGTACCTCGTATGGTAAACAAATGAAAGATTCCTTCCATAACACAAAGTAAAAATCTAAAAGGGTTAAAAATGACATTAAAAATATATGGAAGAATATTAAACACATTATGAAAAACATTTTTATGGATATGGATGAAAAAAATATAACACCGGTTAATACTTATGTATAAGTAATCTCAGATAAAAATGAGATTTTCAAAATTATCCCTTACCTTATGTCCGATATGCTTCATATGTATCCGAAACTCCTATATAATGATTTAAATAATGTCATTGAATTATTAAAGAATCATATTAATTGTTATTATATCATATATGGTTCACATAGGTATTTATATTACCCATTCATTTGTCAATTCCATGTTAAATTATCATTTTGGGAAAAATCGTTTCATTTATCGTACGTGTTTGGACTTGTTGTTCATGATATTATTATTAATTATATCATTATTTACTTAATTAGAGAATGAAAAACATGATTTATATATCATATATATTCTGTATATATATATATATAATAGATATATAAATGAAATGAAACACACCATTCATGGAGACGGTAGGCCATACGTACGCATGAACGCTGTTTTCCTTTACTTATTGACTTGAATAGAAGTAAGTAAATGGAATATATATATATATATATATAAAAATAAATATAGTAGCACTATCAAGTAATATATTTCATTATTATTAATTACATATACTTTATACTCATTCTTGAATTGATAACATGGAGAATGAATCTCATCACGTCGTGGAGACGGTAATCCGTACATACGCACGAGCGATGATATCGTTACCATAATTATTGAATTGAATTGTAGTGGATGATAAAATATCTCAGAATAAGTATGATGTTATAATAAATATATATAGTTATTCTTTAAACCATTATACCCATCCAAGTAAGGTGGTGTTGGAAAAACAGATTAAACCACAGTGTGGAGACGATATTCTGTTCGTACGCACGCGCGGTGATTTCATTTTACATGGGATGGATAGAAGGTGAAATGAGGTTGTTTCATATTTATAATAACATATCAGTATAATAGTGATACTTGTGTTATTACTTTATAATGAAACAACTAAATAATAATAATTTTAAGAACAAAGAAATTTGAATGAATCGGTAGAAGAGATTGCCTCTTCTTCGACGAACCTCTTTTAAGCATCCACTTAAGGCACTATAGTTGGTCTTTTGAGGAGACCAGAACCTCTATAAAGTTTATAGGGAATTTTATAAGGGAAATGGGTATGGTTTTTCTGAGATTGAAGGCTCAAAATTGTTTAATTAGAAGAGGGAGGAGGTGCCCTTTTATAAGGGAGGAGAGGGGGCACCTTGGGAAAAAACATAAAATATTATTTAATAATAAAGTCATATTCGGTTTATAATAGATCCAAATTGATTTTTTTCAACGACAAAGTGGGGATGGGTCGAAATACTCTCAACCAATAGGCTCTAGACATGTTTAGGTTACTATTTTAACCTTATCATTTAGATTTAACTCTAAGATAAATAATTTAACATTTACCGTGTCTTCTTGTTTTCTTACACTATATGGTTAATAAACTTACAATAACAAGCCAAAAGAACCACAAGTGGTTAATTATTAATATATATAACATTATATATGTCATTTTGCCGAAACATAGATTTTTAGGAATATAATATCAATTAATAATATAATATTTGTTTTGAAAACTATTTTATGTCAATTTTGACACTATTTGGTAAGTGATTTTTGTGAAAATCATAAAAGCATGATTTGTTAAAAAAAAGTAAATTTAATCAATACTAACATGTCATATTAAACTATAAAATTAGTGTAATTCATAAAAATCTCAAATTATATTTATTTGGCTATTTATAACATCAATTATGTTAATATTTCATTAATAAGGTAATTAATACTTCATCATTGTGTCATAAATAAATTAAATTATTTAATGTATAAAAATTATAAATAAAATACCATTATGCAGGAAATCATTTTATTGTTCTAATTAATATTTATAGTCGAATTTATCATATGTGGAATCCAATATTAAAAATGTTCTAGTTATTAAACTTTGATTTTAACTCTTTTAACTCTTCTTTGAATTAAATAATAATAAATGTACTAATCTAATCCAAGTGGACCTAAATGATAATATTATATTCCTAAGGTTATTTTTGGTCTAATTACACTTATCCAATAGAATTAGTACATGTTTTAAGGTAATAATAATATCATTTTTACCCTTAATTACCCTATTTACTTTTAACCATGGGAAAAAAGTAAAAAGTTACTATTCATGAAAAATATCTTCTTCTCATTGAACCACATATTACTTAATGATATCAACTGTGTCTTTAGGATTTTTGAAATTCCACTCACAAAAGTGGTAAAATCATATTTTATGTAAATTTGCAAATTTTCCAAGGCGGTGGGTAAAAGACTGTGAAAAGATCAATAAAATTTCTATATATCTAAAATTATTATAAAATGAATCCAATGAATTACATCAAACATATATAGGTATTATGTATCTATTTTGACCTAAAATAAATTTAAACAAAATAAATAATTATTTAAATAAAAAGTCGGTTTTTAAATAGTAACCCAGATATTTCACTATTCATCAAAAATTGAAAGTTTTCAGAAAAATACCAAAAATTCAACCTAAGCTAATTTCGATATTTTGAATCCAAAAATGAAGTGAATTTTGAATGATAAAATTTATAAAATTTCAAAAAGTGGGTATTACTATTCATAACGGTTAGTTCATAATAATATTATAATAATATCTCGGTTAGTGAAACTCGGTATTGCGTACAACAAACGCTATAGAGGAATGTTTCTCTGGCATGCAACACATTCCTAGAATAGTGTTTGCATATAATATATGATAATATGGTGTTTCGTATAACACAAGAAAATTTTGGTGTGGCGTAAAACACAAGACATCAAAGTAATTAAAAATATTATTTCTCATAAAATCTCAGGGTGTTACATTTTTCCCCCCTTAAAATGAAATTTGCCCTCGAAATTCATCAGGGTTATAAATGGTTTTCTACTTGAATGTTTCTTTCATAGAAACCCACCTCGTAAAAAGGGATACTAAAACTTAGTTTTAAAAACTAATGTATGAAACGTAACGATTACCCAAAGTAACTCCTCACTGGGTTTCCACATAGGAGAACATAGGTGAAAATATGGATATAGAAGAAAAATTGAACCATCAGGTGCTGATGGAGAGTGGTAGAGGACATGGCCATGAAAAATCCATCAATCAAATAACCATATATTTGTGATGATCTAAGGTACCACCTGATTTATCAGATATAAGGACACTAGGACAACATTTTTTGGTTTTCAAGATCATTTCCCTAAAGTTGAAGAATTTTAATTAGAAGAAATACTTACTTGATTTTAGTACAATCTCATCGTTGATCATCCCTTAATGAATTTCCACTTCATCACATAAAGAAATGAAGATAAATTTTTCATTGTTGAAGTGTTAGTAGATCATGTGGTAGAATGATGGGTCATTCCATATGTCTTAAAAAAAGGTTAGAAAATGTTACCAAATATACATAAGTCCATATATGTTGAGATTAATCATATTTGATTCTAAAAACAGACTTATACTTCCACTATCATACTGTTTAATAAAATAAAACTAATTTCTACTAATTGGGGACTTCATGTAGGCCAGTGGTAGGAGATTTAGGCCAGTTACACTTCAGTTGTGGGTTCGATTCTCACAACCTTGTCTGACGGGATGGGTTGTCACCCGTCCTATGTGTTGCCCTTTTTCCAAAACTACACTATTATAACATTCCAGAAATAGTTATCAAAAAAAGTTCTAGCCTTAAACAATTCTATCCAATGTCCAAATTAATCCATTCCAAGCATTAGGATTATCGAAAATACTTCTGTCCAATATTATAGTATAAAGAAAATGATTACTAGAAATTTCATCAACAAAGAATGTGAATACTATCATTTATTCCCCATATATCATACGATATATCTTTTTGGTCACATTCTAAACATGTGAATACCTTAATCATGTATTCTATTGAAAAATGAATACCTAATGAACCTGAGTGAAAACATGAATGATGTCAAAAGTTAACTCTTTCCACATTCCAAAATCCCAAAATTTATATATACACAAACCATGATATTACATTGTCCTTATATCAGTCATGAGATACTTACTACTATCAAACATCTCATTATCTCCTTATCCCTTCATTATTCGCATATCATCTACTTTCCAAAAATATTTGAATAACATTTCATGGTTAGCAGTACCATTTAACATATTATTTCAAATTTTTTAGAGAAAAAAATAGTGCAACGATCCTTAGATGTGTCTTTATTCAATAGTATCCTTACATATACAACATAACTCTTGATGAACATAAATAATTTCACTACCTTCTTAAACCATTGATCAAGATTCATCATTTTATTCCTCAACACATCTTTTATCTCATATATCATTTGTAGTCTCTTCATCATCATCAATATAAATACTACCCATATGACCATGCTGATTATCTCCATGATATTTTCCCTTAGGGAATTGGTTTTTATAATTCCCTTACATCCCAGATTTAAAACATTTAACCGTTGTTGATGTCCTAGCAATACCATTATCCTTGTCCATGGTGTTAACTAAACCTTTTCTTTTTCACTTACTGGATTTGTGTCCTTATTTTCCAAACCCAAAGCATATTCATGTTCCTTTTAATAATTATCCTTGATGCCTCTTCCCACATGATTTACATGGGGGAAATTGAACTTTCTTTCCTCTATGGTCATCATGAAACTCCATCATTCTCTTATTAACTGAGTCAGGAAACATACCAAAGTTGAGTTTATTGATCATATTATGAGATTTATGATTAGGAATTATAATGATGTTTGAATATCCAAATCTTGTTTCATTTGGTATCTCATGAAGAATATCATTCAATTGTCCATCATATCCTCTATTATCGTGAATCTTCACGTTTTCATCCATTTTCTAAAACCCAATAATAATTGTGTGAGAGGCAAAAATCATGCTAGGTAAAACAACATAATAAAGGGGGATTACCTTCAATATCTAACATCTTAGGCTTAATTCTAAGATCGTTACCTTAATTCTAGGACTATAACCTATACTTATACTTAACCTTATGGACATCCCTAGACATACCTTAGAAATATCTCTAGGGATCTCACTAAAGTTTTCACATCCTAGTTTCTAAAGGTTAACTAAAACTTTCCTCTGATACCAACTATAGAGACCCAAAGCTTGACGTACATGGAAATTAAATTACTTTTGAATAAAACCTAATACATAAAAAACACCAACACTCAAGGATCATAATAGTTTAGTGTCTTTGGAAACTCGGAACATAATCTTCTAATCATGGTGAAGGATCTTTGACATCTCCCATAAAGATCATCCCCTTTTGTTTTCTTACCTAAAACCTTTCTTTATACCCTATAGAAGATAAAACATATAAAGGGTGATATCAAATGCTCAGTAATGGTAAGCATGGATAAAATAAAACAAACCACATACATTTTAAATTAAAAAATCATGAACATAATGTTTAAAAATCAAAATCTTGAGCAATGACATAAAACATGGCACTACATAAGGAATAGATCATAATGGAACATCAATCATGATAAAATATCATGGGAATAAAACATGTAATTGTGGCATATATTAATCACATGTTATGATTTCCATAGTTTCCAAGGAATTGCTACCAAGACCATCTTAGTGGACAAGGTCCCTTGCTGAATCGAGTTCACTCCCCATTCTAGTCATGTATCACTAAACCAGATTAACTTGCCTTCCCATCCATGTCTAACTCATGAGATATAAATCTTTACCCAGTTCATTGGAGGGAGATAAAGATCTCACCCATCTCACAATGAAATCATTCTTATGTGGGCCACAACATAAACATAAATCATTCATCATAACTCAAATAATAAAATGGGTTTCATAAACATCATCCCATCATAACATAATCCATATAAAACAAATGTATATCATTTCATAATAAGAAAATTGAAACCATGTAAATCATACAGACATTATACTTGAAACATACACATATGAAATAATGTCATCTTAGATGGAAAATGGTTTTGATAAAACACTAGAAATGAATTCATGAAGAAAATATCCTTTCTTCTTCAAAATCAATTTCTTTTCACAAAATGTCATGTAATTTTAAAAGAAAATGATTTTGTTGAAAATAGTCATGAAATATTGTGGAGGATGCTTCATGAAAATAATTCTTTATGGAACCGTAAAAATTGGTTCATTCTGTATAAGTTAAAAAAACATTCTTCTCGTACTTTTGCCGGAAAAGTCAAAAACTACCTCGTATGGTAAACAAAAGAATGATTCCTTCTGTAACAGAAAGTAAAAATAAAAAAGTGGTAAACATGACTGTAAAAATACATGGAAGAATATTAAACACTTTATGAAAAAAAATTTTATGGACATGGATGAAAAAAAGATAACCCCAGTTAATACTTACGTATAAGCAATCTCGGATAAAAATGAGATTTGAAAAATTATCCCTTACCTAATGTACGATATGCTTCGTATGTATCCGAACCTCCTATATAATGATTTAAATAACACCATTGACTTATTATAGAATCATATTAATTGTTATTATATTATATACGGTTCACTTAGGTATTTATATTACCTGTTCATTTGTCAATTCCATGTTAAATTAGCATTTTTGGAAAAATCGTTTCATTTATTGTACGTGTTTGGACTTGTTGTTCATGTTATTATTATTACTTATATCATGATTTAATTACTTAAATAATTTAAAACATGATTTATATATCATATATATTCAGTATATATATATATATAATAGTAAGATAAATGAAATGAAACACACCGTTCATGGAGATGGTAGACCGTACGTACGCATGAACACTGTTTTCTTTTCCTTATTGACTTGAATGGAAGTAAGTAGATGATATATATATATACATAAATCTAGTAGCTTTATCATGTCATATATTTCATTATTATTCATTATATATACTTTATAATCATTCTTGAATGGTTAACATTGAGAATGAATCTCACCACGTCGTGGAGACGGTAATCCGTATGTACGCACGAGCGATGATATCATTATCAGAATTATTGAATTTAATTGGAGTCGATGATATAATATCTCAGAATAAGTATGATGTTATAATAACAATATATAGTTATTCTCTACACCATTATACTCATCCATGTAAGGTGGTGTTGGAAAAACAGATTACACCACGCTCGTTGATTTCGTTTTCCATAGGTTGGATAGAAGGTGAAATGGGGTAGTTTCATATTTATAATAACATATCAGTATAATATTGATACTGATGTTATTACATTATAATGAAACAACTAAATAAGAAGAAGTTCAGGAATAAAGAAACTTTAAAAAATCGGTAGAAGAGATTACCTCTTCTTCGACCCACCTCTTTTAATCTTCCTCTTAAGGCACTAGAGTTGGTATTTTGAGGAGACCAGATCCTCTATAAAGTTTCTAGGGAAGTTGAGAAGGGAAATGGTCAGGGTTTGGCCGAGATTTAAGGCACAAAATTGTGTAATGAGAAGAGGGAGGAGGTTCCCTTTTATATGGGAGGAGAGGGGGAACCTTAGAAAAAACATAAAATATTATTTTATAATAAAGTCATATTCGGTTTATAATAGATCCAAACTGATTTATTTCTATGATAAAGTTGGTATGGGTCAAAATCCACCCAACCAATAGGTTTTAGACATGTTTAGGTTACTATTTTGACCTTATCATTTAGATTTAACTCTAAGAAAAATAATATAACTTTTACCGTGTCTTCTTGTTTTCTTACACTATATGGTTAATAAATATCAAATTACAAGCCCAAAGAACCCCAAGTGGTTCATTATTAATATATATAACTGTATCTATGTAATGTGGCTGAACCATAGATTTTTAGGAATAGAATATCAATTAATAATATAATATTTGTTTTAAAAAATATATTTTTTCAATTTTGACACTATTTGGTAATTGATTTTTTTGGAAATCATAATAGCATGATTAGTTCGAAAAAAGATAATTTAATAAATAATAACATGTCATAGTAACCAATAAAACTAGTAAAATTCATTAAAAGTCTAAAATTACATTTATTTGGATATTTATAACATCAACTACGTTAATATTTCATTAATAAGGTAATTACTGCATCATCATTGTGTCATAAATAAATTAAATTATTTAATGTCTAAAAATTATAAATAAAATACAATTATCTAGGAAATAATTTTATGTTTCTAATTAATATTTATAGTCGAATTTATCTTATGTATAATCCTATATTAAAAATGTTTTATTTATTAAACATTGATTTTAACTCTTTTAACTCTTCTTTGAATTAAATAATAATAAATGTCCTAATCTAATCCAAGTGGACCAAAATGATAATATTATATTCATAAGGTTATTTTTGGTCTAAATAAACTTATGAAATAGAATTAGGACACGTGTTAAGGTAATAATAATATCATTTTTACCCTTAATTACCCTATTTACTTTTAACTGTGGTAAAAAAAGTAAAAAGTAACTATTCAACAAAAATTATTTTCATCTCATTGAACCAAATTTTACTTAATGATATCAACTGTGTCTCTTGGATTTTTGAAATTCCACTCACAGAAGCGGTAAAATTAAGTTTTATGTAAATTTGTAAATTCTCTTAGGAGGTGGGTAAAAGAAGGTGAAAAGTTCAATAAAATTTTAATATATATAAAATTATTATAAAATGACATTAATGAATTACATTGAACCTATATAGGTATTATGCATCTATTTTAACCTAAAATAAATTTAAATAAAATAAATAATTATTTAAATAAAAAGTCAGTTAAATAGTATCCCAGTGTTTTCTCTATTCATCAAAATTTGAATGTTTTCAGAAAAATACCAAAAATTCACCCTAGGATAATTTAGGTATTCCAAATCCAAAAATAGATTCCATTTTGAAAGGTAAAATTTATAAAATTTCAAAAAAATTTTATTACTATTCATAATGGTTAGTTCATAATAATATTATAATAATATCTCATTTAGTGAAACTCGGTATTGCGTACAACAAATGCTATCGAGGAATGTTGCTCTGGTGTGCAACAAAATCCTAGAAAAGTGCTTGCGTATTATAAAAGCTAATATGGTTTTTCGTATAACACAAGCTAATTTTGGTGAGGTGTACACGAGAAGACATCAATGTAAGTAAAAATAATATTTATCATAAAATCTCAGGGTGTCACATAATTAACCTTAAATTAAACTATTTTTACTCATATATGAGTGAAATAAATTCAAATTGAAAATTTCACATATATCTAGTACATTTCACTTACCATATGCTTGTAGGACATCTTACATCACCACCATATAAAGATAGAAATAAAAATTAATCATGAGGAATTTTCAATAAGGTTAACACATCATTGAGGCTTATTGTTGGTGGGTAATGAATAAAAATAAAGATCAAAAATTATTTTTGACTATTAAGAATAATTTTGGATTTTAAAATATAAGAATAATGAAATAATCCTAAAGAACTCACCCACCTTATTCCCCAAATCTCAAATTAAGAACATGATAAAATATGCGTAATGAATGAATCACCCTCCCTTGATTTTTTCTTTTTTTTCCTTTTTATGTGTAAATATTCCATCAGAAAATTATCATTACCACCACCTAACCACATTCGATCTTATTATCATCATTCATGCAATGCTGAATATTGATCTACAAAAGGTACAACCAATTTTTTCCTTTCATTTCATTTTTTCATTCTATTCTTATTTTTTAGTAGTGAAGGTCAATAGTAATGTATAATGAAAGCATTAAATCCCCAAAAATCTCAGGAAAACCCCCAGAATAATCCACTAATTATAGTACATCCCCCCTAGCCAGCGATATCCATCTCCCCCACACATAGTCCTTTGAAAATCATGAAATTTTATATTAGTATGGTAGTAATGGATATAATTGTATTTTAACAAGACTCATTTCCGATAACGGAAATTCATTTATTATATGGGAGAAATCTAGATTGACGACATTGAGGGTCTAGGATAATGTGATAATCAGTTAATATTTCCTCAATCATATTAAAATTGATTCTTTTCAGTCACATTATTGATAAGATCCCAATCAAATTCTTGAAGAAAACATGCACTGGTCTCTCAAGAAATATACTAATAAATGAAATGATAAATATTGGTTTAGAATTTTTA
Organism: Viscum album; assembly: GCA_963277665.1. Taxonomy (NCBI): domain Eukaryota; kingdom Viridiplantae; phylum Streptophyta; class Magnoliopsida; order Santalales; family Viscaceae; genus Viscum; species Viscum album. The sequence goes on from OY728151.1 coordinate 1,534,413,252, forward strand.
TTATGGATGTGAACATATTGTTTGAGGAAATTTCACATATAAATATAAAAAACATTTTTAATTTCAATTTCATAAATTCAAAACATACTAAATTTAAAAAGAGTTTCAATTACAGAAATAAACTTATTAATAAAATCCTTATTTTTAAAATTCATCCCTTTAAGATTAACTATAATCATTAATTTTAGTATTTCACACATGCAATCATGTCAAAATTTAATATTAAAACATCTAATAATTATTATCCTGAGAAATATATGTCACCCATATCAATACTAGAGTTCAATAGTTTAGATTGGGACATTGAATTTATCATATAAAAATTAAAAGTATATTTAAAAATATTAGGGAGAAAAATTAAATAAATAATTTAAAGTAATACACCCTAGAAACAACTCTCCTTGTCATATTGCATACATTTTTCTCATAGTACAATTCTATAGAGTATTATTAACAAAAAATTTTATTTTATGGCACAAGTTCTTATTTTTTGTGTTGAATGTTTTCTTTTATACATCTTAATGTGTGATGATTTTTCTGTTTCTTATCTTACATCATTGTTCCATTAACATCGTGTTCCTATAAAATTTATCAAATCTTATATATACGAGGAACATTCTATTGTATGATAATAAAATATATATCAATTGTGATACGTCTTATATATTCCTAAAGCAAATTGAAAAATAAATTTAAATTTAAATATTAAAAGGAAAATAAATAAAATTAGGATAGTTATTGGAAATATTTTGACATGTGGGACATGATTTTTTACTTCCACCAAATGGGTAGTACAACCTATCATCCATATTTCATTAGTGGGTATAGTTTATTAAAAATAAACCACCACAATTATCTCATTCCCAATTCAACTTATTCATTTTTTTTAGGACTCCATGGATAGTGTAATCTAGATCCACCCCCTTCACAATGAGGTACATCTTTCATATCGGTGGTAGGATGATTTATTGGTCCTTTTAAAAATCATTTTCAACTTGTAAAACCTCTTATTTACTCTCATGTTCATTCTTTAGATTTGATTCATCATTTGGAAAATCAATGATAAAGTGATAATGTAATTTTATTTTGAAAAAAATTTAAATTTGAAGGGTGAAAATAAAAACAATCCTTTTTAATGTGATCACCATTTTTCTTGATTTATTCAGTAAAGGATACATGAATCTCTTTATGGGATTTGTCTAGTAAATGACCAATATTTCTAAGGATCTCCATGTGTTACTCAATAGGTTCACATTGTTATTTTTAATCTTCCTCCACAGAAAAATACAAATCATCTGAATATGAAAATTCAAATTAGTATGGAGTGATGCTCAATTCAGATTAAATGAAAATATATGCTGTTGTGTTCAATATAGAAGCATCTACGAAGTTGGTTTGACTTTAATATCCTACATAGTGGAAGGAACCACTTGGATTTTATTTTCACTAGATGAAGGTAAGTAGTATTGTTTCTCTAGTATATTTTCAAATTCCACAACTGGGGTGGTTCATTCATCTTCCAAGGATATATATTGTTACATAGGTGTTGGATCTTCTACTTTGTAGATAGGGAGATCATGATTCATTTCATCATCTTCAAAATCACTCCAATATGTATTTATCCCCTGTTGATATCTCAGATGTATGTTAACATGTGAGTGTTTATTTTCACTCTCAATCCTTTCATGGTTGGTTTCAATTTGTATATCCATACAGTTTTGTTTCCAACAGTCATACTGTCATACATCAAGACCGTGAATTTCAGTAGATAAATTTTCCTGATCAAATGGAACTTCCTCCTTGGTGTCTAGTTCAGGTTGATATTTCTCTAGGGATTTCGGTAAATATATAGTTATCCATTCCATTTTTCTCTATAGTTGATTTTTTCCATCTTTTAGTTCATTCACATGATCTCTATTAGAAACTTGAACTAATTTTTCTTCTTATTATTGCTTTCTAACACCCCAATATTTTATGAAAAATATTCTTTTTAATTTCATTGATGTCTTCTATTTTACGCTACACCAAGATTATCTTGCACTATACGCAACACCATATTAGCTTGCAGTATACACAATACTATTTTTGGATCGTGTTACACACAATTTCATGTTCGTCTGATAGTAGTTATTCTACGCAAAATTGAGTGTGTCTGTGTATATATATATGTATATTAAATTTATAAATGAAATATGGTTGTATTCTTTTATACGAGACAACAAAAGAGTTTTTCACTACACACAACCTTGACTTGGATTGCATTACACGCAATCACGACCTTCTTCGATAGCGTGCATTGTACGAAATACCGGGTTTCACTAAACAAAGATTTACGGTTATAATATTATTATAAACTAGCCATTATGAATAGTATTAAATAAAATTTGAGTTTTATAAAATTATTATTCATCTTACACATTTTCTAGAACATGGTATGAGAATAAAATAATTTTTTCGGGTAAAATAAGTATTTTTAAAAAAATGCAGTTTTGCCGCCTTTTGATGGCGCACCCACATTAAATCTATTTTTTAAAATGTTTATAAGTTAAATTTTACAAAATAAAATCATTCTTTGGAATCAGGATATAAAATTTTACCTTGGATAAAGTTTTCATATTATTCTGATAACTTTCATATTTTAATGAATAGTAAAAACATGCTATATTTTAATTCAAAACAACTTTTTTCATCGTAATAATTTATGTGGTTAAATTATAATATTGAATTATTTTAAAGTATAAATAGAATATTTTTTTACCATTTAATATAATGTATGTCATTATCATTGATTTTACCTTGAATTCGTAGGTTAAATCAATTCAATCTTTTGCAATGTTTTAAACAAAATCCCGTTCTCTTTCGACAACGGGATTAATTTTAATTTAATTTCTGAAACTTTTGTGTATTGAATTTGAAAAAATGGATTCCATATTTGGAACCAGTGGGTCCAAATTATTTTAATAAGCTACTTTTTATTTTTGGGAATTATTAATAGTAACTACGGTAAATTTTATTTACCGTAGTTAAAGGTGAATCGGGTAATTAAGGGTAAATATAAGATTATAAAATTACCCTAACACCTGCCAAAATTCTATTGGATGACTAAAAGTTTACCAATATCACATAAGGGTCGTAATAGATTCATTTTATGGACTTGTTTCTTTGAAAACAATTTAATTATTATTAAAACCAAAGAAAGTGACAACATGTCACTCTCTTAAATCTTATAAGTATATTTATTTTAATTTAGTGATAACCATAATGAAACTTAGAACATGAATAGTATCCATAATGCTAATAAAATTATCTACATCATGATAATTTATTTAAAATTTTTAGGGATTAATTAACTGTCATTAATGGTGATACATTAATGATGCAGAAGTTATTTATTAAGTGAAAAATCAGTAGTATAGTTTTTATTGAAATAATAATACCCATTAAGAGGCCCATAATGTAACAGCCCAAGATTTTATGAAAAATATTATTTTTAATTTCACTAATGTCTTGTGTTGTATGCTACACCAAAAGGAGCTTGCGCAACACGCATCCTTGACTTGCCTTGCATTACACGCAATCGTGACCTTCCTCGATAGCGTGTGTAGTACGCAATAACGAGTTTCACTAAACAACAATATGCTATTAAAATATTATTAAAACTAGCCGTTATGAATATTAATAACCACTTTTTGAAATTTTGTAAATTTTATTTTTCAAAATGGAATTCATTTTTGGATTCGTAATATCGAAATTAGCTTAGGGTGAAATTTTGGTGATTTTTGGATAACTTTCATATTTTGAAGAATAGTGAAAATTACTAAATTTTAATTAAAAACAACTTTTTCAATCGAAATAATTAATAGTGATAAATTATTAATTTTAGTGGTTTTAAAGTATATTTAGAATATATTTTTACAATTTAATACAATGTTGGTCATTGGATGTAATTTCACATTTACACTAGACATAAACAAGTGTCAATCTTTTGATAGTTATTATCTCTTAAGAACATGCTATTTGTTTTGACGACAGGAATTAATTTTTAAATTAATTAATGCAACTGATATGTTTTTAATTTGTTAAAATAGAAATCATTTTTGAGTTCATAATATCAAATATAGCTTAGGCCTTATTTTTGGTATTTTTCTGAAAACTTTCAATTTTTGATGAATAGTGAAACCACTAAGTGGTAGTTAAAAAAACTGAATTGTTCATAAAACTTAATTTTACCACTTCTGTGAGTGGAATTTCAAAAATCTGAGAGACACGGTTGATGTCAGTAAGTAAAATGTGGTTCAATGAGATGAAAATAATTTTTTTGGTGAATAGTAACTTTTTACTTTTTTTACCACGGTTAAAAGTAAATAGGGTAATTAAGGGTAGAAATGATATTATTATTACCCTAACACATGTCCTAATTCTATTGGACAAGTGTAATTCGACCAAAAACAAACTTAGGAATAAAATATGACCATTTAGGCCCACTTGGATTAGATTAGGACATTTATTATTAATTTATTTAAAGAAGGGTTAAAAGAGTTAAAATCAAAGGTTATTTACTAAAACATTTTTAATATGGGGTTATACATAAGATAAATTCGACTATAAATATTAATTAGAAAGCTAAAAAGATTTCATACATAATGGTAGTTTATTTGTAATTTTTAGACATTAAATAATTTAATTTATTTATGACACAACGATGATGCGGTAATTAACTTATTAATGAAATATTGACATAATTGATGTTATAAATACCAAAATAAATATAATTTGAGACTTTTTATAAATTACAATAATTTTCTAGGTTAATATGACATGTTATTATTGATTTAATTAACTTTGTTAGAACTTATAATTCTGTTATGATTTTCACAAAAATCAATTACTAAATAGTCTCAAAATTGAAATAAAATAGTTTTTAAAACAAATATTATATTATTAATTGTTATTTTATTCCTAAAAATCTATGGTTCGGCCAAATTACTTAGATAAGGTTATATATATTAATAATAAACAATTTGGGATTCTTTTGGCTTCTTATAGTATGTTTATTAAACTTATAGTGTAAGAACACAAGAAGATACGGTAAAAGTAAAATTATTTAACTTAATGTTAAATCTAAATGATAAGGTTAAAATAGGAACCTAAACTTGTCTAAATTCTATTGTATTAGAGGATTTCGACCCATACCCACCTTATCCACGAAATAAATCAATTTGGAGCTATTTAAAACCGAACTTGACTTTATAATAAAATAATATTTTTAGTTATTCCAAAGGTGCCCCTCTCCTCCCTTATAAAAGGGCACCTCCTCCCTCTCCTCCTCACACCAATTTGAGCATTCAAGCTCGGCCAAACCCTGCCAAAATCTTTTCTCCACTTCCCTAGTATCATCCTAGAGGTTCTGGTCTTTTTCAAAGACCCATTTTAGTGCCCTAAAAGGAGGTCTCAAAGAAGCACTTCAAAGAAGAGGTAATGTCCGTTACCGATTCTTTCATCTTTATTTCTTCTTCCACTTCTTCTTCTTAGGTTGTTTCATTACGAAGTAATAACATCAGTATCACTCATATACTGATATGTTATTATAAGTATTAAACAACCCTATTTCGCCATCTATCCATCCTACGGAAAAAGAAGTCACCACGCGTGTGTATGTACGGAATACCATCTCCACGCTGTGGTGTAATCTATTTTCCACCACCACCTTACATGGATGGGTGTAATGGTGTAATGAATAACTATACATAGTTATTAGAACATCATATTGATTCTGATATATTGTATCATCCACTCCAATTCAATTCAATAATTATGGAAATGATATCATCGCTCGTGCGTACGTACGGACTACCGTCTCCACGACGCGATGAGATTCATTCTCCATGTTAACCATTTAAGAATGATTATAAAGAATATATAAGAAATAATAATGAAATATATGACATTATAAAGCTACTGGATTTATGTGTATATATATGTATGTCATCTACTTAATTCCACTCAATTCAATAACGAAAATAAAACAGCGTTCATGCGTACGTACGGCCTACCGTCTCCATGAACGGTGTATTTATTTCCATTTATCGATCCATTATATATATGTATATTCTGAATATATATTATATATAAGTAATGTTTTATATTCTATAATTAAGTAATAATGATCTATGTAATCATATGAATAATTACAAGTTAAAACACGAACGACAAATGGGACCATTTTACCCAAAACGCTACTTTAACATGAACTTACAAAAGAACGGGTAATATAAAGTCATAAGTGAACCATATATGATATAATAACAATGAATATGATTATGTAATAAGTCAATGACATTATTTAAATCATTATACAGGAGGTTCAGACACTTATGAAGCAAATTGGACCTAAGGTAAGGGAAATATCAGAATCTCATTTTATCTGAGATTGCTTATACTTTGGTATTTACTGGGGTGTATTTTATCATCCACATCAATGTTTCCTCAATATGTAATGTTATTTCCATCCACCTACAATTTTTTAAATCCAATTTTACCCTTTGGTGAGTTTTTAGTAAAAGATATGAAAGGAATCTTTTGTCGTTTTTCGTACGAGGTACTTTTTGACTTTTCCGACAAAAGTACGAAAAATGTTTTTTTTAACTTATACGACATGAATGGATTTTTAAAACATTATTTCCAAGAAGCTTCCTTTACAAGTTTTCAAGTTTATTTTTAATCAACTTCTTGTAGTTATAATTTTATGACATGTTAAGAAATGAAAAGTGTTTTTGAAGTAGAAAGGATATTTTCCTCAATAATGGAGTTCAAGTGTTTTATCAAAATTATTTTCCATCTAAGATAATAAAGGGTTCTGTTTTTATCCCTATTATTACATTGATTTGATTATGTTGTGATGGAATTATTTTTATGAATTCCATTATCATATATGAATTGTTTTATGATGTCATGATGTTTAAGATTCCCATTTTTATTACATGGGTTATGCTATGATGTATGGTTTACGATTTTGTGGAACACATAAGAATGGTATCATTATGAGATGGGTGGGACCTATATATCCCTCCAATGCATTGGGTAAAGATTTTATATCTCATGAGATAGACATGGCTGGAACGGTAGGTTATACCGGTTCAGTGAAACATGACTGAAACGAGGGTGAGTCGGTTCAGAAAGGGACTTTGTCCACTAAGATAGTATTGGCAATGAGTCTTGACTAACAAGAAATGATTCTCTATGATTATGTGTGAATGCCACAAAGTTTCATGTTTTAAGTTATGATTATTGTGATTACATTTCACTGCCATGAGTTATCCCAGGTTATGAAATTATGATCTCTTTTACAGGTTAAGATTTCCAAAAGTTATGTGCTTATGTATATGATGTGATTGATATTTCTTTTGTTTACCCTTACTGAGCATTTGAGCTCACCCTTTTATGTTTTCTTTTCCCTAGGATATAAAGAAAGGTTTTAGGAATAAAAAAAGGAAGATCTTTATGGGAGATGTTGAAGATCATTCACCAGTATTAGAAGATTATATTCCGAGTTTCCAAAGACACTAAACTATTACGGTCCTTGGGTGTCAATTTTTGTTATGTAATAAGTATTCCGAAAAAGTAATGTAATGTCCATGTACTTCAAGCTTTGGGTCTCTACACACAAACCTGACCAAAACTTATTGGTAGTGTATATATACACCATAATCATCCAATTAACTAATATATAACCGTTTGGAGTCTTATAAATGTGATTATGACACTTATATTATTTTATTTTAAATAATGTAAAAGTTGTCACCTTCATAATATAATAAATATAACATTATAAAAGTTGGGTATTTTAGAAGATAAATCCGACTAAATGTATTATTATGAAAGATATAGGATATATCTTAATCCTAGTATTTTATTTTTAATTTTTATGCAAAAAATAAGTATATTTAATAAATACACAAAAATGTTGTAGTAATTATTTTATTAAGAGCAATATCAAATAAATGGTTTTACAAATAGTAAAATAAATATTATATGAACTATTTGATGTTCTACACTAATTTTATAGAGTACTATGATATTTTAGGAACCTATTAAATATTTTAGTTTGAATATATCTTCTGTTTGGATTTTATTTAAATTCAAATAAATTAATAGCTTCAAAATTGACACTATTGTTATTTTATAAAAATTATTATATTATTAAATTGATTAAAAATCACAAAAATATTTAAAAAATATAAATTGAAATTTATATAGTCTGAAATGTCATAAATTATCTAATTATGGATAATTCACAGAACATAATTAATTATTTATACCAATTTAAAATTTAGAATCTTATTACCACAAATAAAATTTAATAGATTAAATAAGGATAAATCAAGTTGATAATGTTTAAAATAAATTCCCTACATGTATAAATTTTATTGGATGATGTGATTACAACACTATTGAATGTAATATTTTAATATGAGTCATTTTTGGAGGTTTTTAAGTGGGGTTAGATTTATTATAAATTAATAATTTTAAGATTTCCAAAGGTGCCCCTCTCCTCCCTTATAAAAAGGGAACCTCCTCCCTCTCCTCCTCACACCACTATGAGCCTTAATTCTCGACCAACCCCTGAAAATTTATCTTCTCCACTTCCATAGAAACATCCTAGAGGTCCTGGTCTACTTCAAAGACCAATCTTAGTTCCCTAATAGGAGGTTTCAAAGAGGCGTATCGAAGAAGAGGTAATATCCGTTACCGATTCTTTAAAATTTATTTCTTCTTCTACCTCCTCTTATTTAGTTGTTTCATTATATTTTAATAACATCAGAATCACTAATATATTTATATGTTATTATAAATATGAAACAACCCCATTTCACCTTCTATCCATCCTATGAAAAACAAAATCACCGCGCGTGTGTAGATACAGAATACCGTCTCCACACCGTGGTGTAATATGTTTTTCCACCAACACCTTACATGGATGTGTATAATGGTGTAATGAATAACTATATATGGTTATTATTACATCATACTGATTCTGATATATTATACCATCCACTCCAATTCTATTCAATAATTATTGGAACGATATCATTGCTCGTGCGTACGTACGGATTACCGTCTCCACGACGCGATGAGATTCATTCTCCATGTTAACCATACATGAATGATTATAAAGTTTATATAATGAATAATAATGAAATATATGACATAATAATGCTACTGGATTTATATATATATATATGTATATCATCTATTTAGATTCGTTCAATTAAATAAGGAAACGAAAATTGCGTTCACGCGTACGTACGACCTACCATCTCCATGAACGATGTATTTCATTCCTTTTATCGATCTATAATATATATGTATATGATAAATATATATTATAAATAAATCATGTTTTACATTCTGGAATTATGTAAATCAGGATATAAGTAATAATATCCAGAACGACAAGTCGAAACACATACGATAAATGAAATGATTTTACCCAAAACGCTGCTTTAACATGGAATTTACAAAAGAATGGGTAATATAAAGTCATAAGTGAAACATATATGATATCATAAAAATGAATACAGTTATTTAATAAGTCAAAGAAATTATTTAAATCATTTTATAGGAGGTTCATATCCATACGCAGCATATCAGACCTAAGGTAAGGGATAACTTTTCCAATCTTGTTCTTATCCGAGATTGTTTATTCGCAAGTATTTACTGGGGTTATTGTTATTATCCATGTCCATGTTTCCTAAAAATGGTTTCATGTATGTTTAAAGTCCTTTTTAACCATTTTTTACTTTTACTACATGGTATTTATGGAATCTTTCTTTTACGAGGTTCTATTTGACTTTTATGAAAAAAGTACGAGAAGAATGTTTTTTTAACTTATACGGCATGAAAGGATTTGTACGGTTTTATAAACCCTTATTTTCATGAAGCTTCCTCCAAAATATTTCATTAATATTTTCAACAAAATCTATTTCTTTTAAAATTGCGTGGAATTTTGTGAAAACAGAATGATTTTCAAGAAGAAAGGATATTTTCCTGAAGAATTCATTTCAAGTGCTTTATCAAAACCATTTTTCCCTCTAAGATGACATTATTTCATATGTGTATGTTTCACGTATAGTGTCTCTATAATTTACATGGTTTCAATTTTCTTATTATTAAATGTTATCCATTTCTTTTATATGGATTATGTGATGATGGAATGATGTTTATGAAACCCATTTTATTCTTTGGGTTATGATGAATGATTTATGTTTATGTTGTGGCACAAGTAAGAATGATTTCATTATGAGATGGGTGGGACCTATATCTACCTACACACACTAGGTAAAGATTTATATCTCATGAGATAGACATGGCTATAACGGAAAGTTAAACCGGTTCAGTAATACAGGACTGAAATGAGGAGTGAACTCGATTCAGAAAGGGACTTTGTCCACTAAGATGGTCTTGACAGCAATGCCTTGGATACTATGGAAATCATAACATGTTCTTAATGATTTCCACAATTAAATGTTCTATTCCCATGATATTTTACCATGATTAATGTTTCTTTATGATCTATGCCTTACGTACTTCCATGTTTTATGTCATTGCTCAAGCTTTTGATGTTTAAACATTATGTTCATGTTTTTAAGTTCAAATGTATATGATTTGTTTTATTTTATCCATGCTTACCCTTACTAAGAATTTGAGCTCACCCTTTATATGTTTTCTTTTCCCCAAGATATAAAGAAAGATTTTAGGTAAGAAAACAGAAGGGAAAGATCTTTATGGGAGATGATGAGGATCTTTCACCACGATTAGAAGATTATTTTTCCGAGTTTCCAAAGACACTAAACTATTACGGTCCTTGTGTGTCTATTTTTGTTATGTATTATGTATTCCACAAAAGTAATGTAATGTCCATGTATGTCAAGATTTGGGCCTCTACAGTTGGTATCATAGGAAAGGTTTATTTAACCTTTGGAAACTAGGATGCAAAAACATTAGTGAAATCCCTAGAGATATTTTTAAGGTATGTATAGGGATGTCCCTAAGGTTACGTATAAGTATAGGTTATAGTCCTAGAATTACGGTAACAATCTTAGAATTTAACCTAATATGTTAGATATTGAATTTACTCCCCCTTGATTATGATTTTTGCATCTCACACTATTCTTTTTGGGTTTTAGATAATGGCTAGAAACATGAAGATTCACGATAATAGAGGATATAATGGACAATGGAATGATATTCTTCATGAGAAAACAAATGAAATTGGATATGGGAGTCCACATAACGTTATTATGTCTAATCAAAAATCTCATAATATGATCAATAATCTCAACTTTGGTATGTTTCCCGACTCCGCTAATAAGAGAAAGATGGAGTTTCATGATGATCATAGAGGAAAGAAAGTTCAATTTCCCTCATGTAAATCATGTGGGAAGAGGCATCAGGGAGATTGTTTCAAATGAACTGGAAGATGCTTTGGGTGTGGAAAAGAAGGACACAAATCCAGTAAGTGCAAAGGAAAAGGTTCAGTTAACACCATGGACAAGGATAATATTATTTCTATGACATCAACAACGGTTAAATGTTTTAAATGTGGAATATACGGGCATTATGAAAACCAATGCCCTAAGGGAATATATCATGAAGAGAATCTGCATGGTCGTATTGGTAGTATTTATATTGATGATGATGAAGAGACTACAAATTATATGTGAGATGAAATAATTGTTCAAGATCGATCAATGGTTTATGAAGTTAGTGGAATGATTGTATGTTTATGAAGAATAATGTATGGTACTATGGAATAAAGAATCATATAAGGATTGTTACACTACTGTTTTTCCTAAAGTATTTGAAAGTATATGTTTAATGGTACTGGTAACCATGAAAGGTTATTCAGATATTTTTTGAATGAAGATGATATGCGCATAATGAAAGGATAAGGAGAAAATAATATGTTTGATAGTATTCATGAGCTCATAACTGATAAAAGGACAAAGTGATATCATGTTTTGAGTATATAGATCTTATTTGGGATTTTGGTATGTGGAAAGAGTTAACTTTTGACAGAATTCATGTTTTCTCTAAGGTTCTATGGTAATTCATGTTTCAAAATAATACATTATTAAGAAATTCACATGTTTGTAATTTGACCAACAAGATATATCGTATGATATATGGGGGATAAATGACGGTATTAACATGCTCAGTAGATGACATTTCTAGTAATTGTTTTCTTTATACTATGAGCTTGGGGAGAAGTATTTTAGATAATCCTAGAGATTGGAATGAATTTTGTTGGACATAAGTTAGTTTTGTTTAAGGCTAGAACATTTTTCGATATTATTTCTAGAATGTTATAATATTGTAGTTTTAGAAAAAGGACAACCTGCAAGACGGACGACAACCCATTGCGTCGGACAAGGATGTGGGAATAGAACCCACAACTGAAGTGTGACAGGACTTTATCGCCTACCACTGGCCTACAGGAAGTTCCTGGTTAGTAGAAACTAGTTTCATTTTATTAAGCGCTATGATAGATAAAGTATAAGTCCATTTTTGGAACCATATACGATTAATCTCACCATAAGATGGACTTATAACTTTTTTTATCCTTTTGTTTGAGAGAGATGGAATGACCCATCATTCTTTCACATGATCTGCTAACACTTCAAGAATGACAAATTCAACTTCATTTCTTTAAGAGATGAAGTGGAAATTGTACATGGAAAGAACAACGGTGAGATTGTACCAAAATAAAGCATTTATTATAATTCTTCAAATTTAGATAAATGATCTTGAAAACCAAAAATTTTGTCCTAGTTCCCTCATATCTGATGAATCAGATGGTCCCTTAGATCATCTAAAATTTATGGCTTTGTTACTGTTGGATTTATCATAGCCATGTCCACTACCACTCTCCATCAGAACTTGATGGTTAGATTTCTCTTCCATATCCATATTTTCACCTATGTTCTCCTATATTGAAACCCAGTGATTAGTTAATTTGGGTAACTATTACATTTCATACTTTAGTTTTTAAAGGTAAGTTTTGGTATTCATTTTTATGATGTGAGTTTCTATTTAAGAAACTGCCAAGTAGTAAACTATTTATAACCCGACAAATTTCGAGGGAGAAATTCATTTTAAGGGGGGTAGAATGTAACACCCCGAGATTTTATGAAAAATATTCTTTTTAATTTCATTGATGTATTCTGTTTTACGCTACACTAAGATTATCTTGTGCTATATGCAACACCGTATTATCTTGTAGTATACACAATACTATTTTTGGATCATGTTACACACAATTTCAAGTTCGTTTGATAGTAGTTATTATACGCAAAATTGAGTGTGTGTGTATATATATATATATTTATGTATATTAAATGTATAAATGAAATATGGTTGGATTATTTTATATGAGACAACAAAGGAGTTTTTCACTACACTCAACCCTGACTTGGCTTGCATTACACGCAATTGCGACCTTCTTCGATAGCGTGTGTTGTACGCAATATCGGGTTTCACTAAACAAAGATTTATGGTTATAAAATTATTATAAACTATCCTTTATGAATAGTATTAACTAAATTTTGAATTTTATAACATTATTATTCATCTTACACATTTTCTAGAACATGGTATGAGAATAAGATAAATTTTTCGGGTAAAATAAGTATTTTTCAAAAAATGCAGTTTTGTAGCCTTTTGATGGCGCACCCACATTAAATCTAGTTTTTGACATGTTTATAAGTTAAATTTCACAAAATAAAATTATTCATTTGAATCCGGATATAAAATTTTACCTTGGATAAATTTTTCATATTATTCTAATAACTTTTATATTTTAATGAATAGTAAAAACACGCTATATTTTAATTAAAAACAACTTTTTCATCATAATAATTTATGTGGTTAAATTATGATATTTAATGGTTTTAAAGTATAAATAGAATATATTTTTACCATTTAATATAATCTACGTTATTAGCATTGATTTTACCTTGAATTCATAGGTTAAATAAATTCAATCTTTTGCAATGTTTTAAACAAAATCCCATTTTTTTCGACAACGAGATTAATTTTAATTTAATTTCAGCAACTTTTGTGTATTAAATTTGGAAAAATGGATTCCATATTTGGAATTAGTGGGTCCAAATTATGTTAATAAGTTATTTTTTATTTTTGGGCAATATGAATAGTAACAACGGTAAATTTTATTTACTATAGTTAAAGGTGAATCGGGTAATTAAGGGTAAATATAAGATTATAAAATTACCATAACACCTACCAAAATTTTATTGGATGAATAAAAGATGACCCATATCACCTAATGGTCATAGTAGATTAATTTTATGGACTTGTTTCCTTGAAAATAATTTAATTATTATTAAAACCAAAGAATGTGACAACAAGTCTCTCTCTTAAATCTTATAAGTATATTAATTTTAATTTAGTGATAAACTTCATGAAACTTCTAAAATGAATAGTCTCCATAAAGCTAATAAAATTATCTACATTATGATAATTTATTTATAACTTTTATGGATTAAATAATTGTCATTAATGGTCATACATTAATGATGGAGAAATTATTTATTAAGTGAAAAATCAGTAGTATAGTTTTTATTGAAATAATAATACCCATTAAAAGGCCCAAAAACCTGACCAAAACTTATTCGTAGTGTATATATACACCATAAGTATCAAAGGACATAATATATAACCTTTTAGAGTCTTAAAAAAGATATTATGACACTTATATTATTTTATTTTAAATAATCTCAAAGTTGTCACCTTCATAATTTAATAAATATAATATTTTAAAAGTTGGGTGTTTTAGAAGCTAAATCCGACTAAATGTATTATTATGAATGATATAGGATTTATCTTCATCCTAGTATTTTATGTTTACTTTTTATGCAACAAATAAGTATATTTAATAATTATACAAAAATGTTGTAGTAATTATTATATTAAGAGAAACATCAAATAAATGGTTTTACAAATAGTAAAATAAATATTATATGAACTAGTTAATGTTCTACACTAATTTTATAGAGTATTATGACTTGTAAGGAACCTATTAAATATTTTATTTCGAATATAACCTCTGTTTGCATTTTATTTAAATTCAAATAAATGAATAGTGTCGAAATTGAAACTATTGTTATTTTATAAAAATAACATATTATTAAATTGTTTAAAAATCACAAAAAAATTTAAAAATTATAAATTGAAATTTATATAGTAAAAAATGTCATAAATTATCTAATTATGGATATTTCACAGAACATAAGTTATTATTTATAACAATTTAAAATTTAGAATCTTATTAACACAAATAAAATTTTATAGATTAAATAAGGATAAATCAAGTTGATAATGTTTAAAATAAATTCCCTACATCTCTAAATTTTATTGGTTGATAAGATTACAACCCTACCTAATCTAATAATCTAATATGAGTCATTTTTGGAGGTTTTTAAGTGGGGTTATATTTATTATAAATTAATAATTTTTAGATTTAAAAAGGTGCCCCTCTCCTCCCTTATAAAAAAGGGAACCTCCTCCCTCTCCTCCTCACACCACTTTGAGCCTTAAAGCTCGAACAACCCCTGCAAATTTATCTTCTCCAATTCCATAGAAACATCCTAGAGGTCCTGTTCTACTTCAAAGTCCAATCTTATTTCCCTAAGAGGAGGATTCAAAGAGGCGTATCAATGAAGAGGTAATAACCGTTACCGATTCTTTCAAATTTATTTCTTATTCTACCTCCACTTATTTAGTTGTTTCATTATATTTTAATAACATAAGTATCAACAATATACTTATATGTTATTATAAATATTAAAAAACCCCATTTCACCTTCTATCCATCCTATGGAAAATGAAATCACCGCGCGTGCGTACGTACGGAATACCATCTCCACGCCATGGTGTAATCTGTTTTTCCACCAACATCTTACATGGATGGGTATAATGGTGTAAAGAATAACTAAATATTGTTATTATAACATCATAATGATTATGATATATTATACAGTCCACTCCAATTCTATTCAATAATTATGGGAACGATATCAATGCTCGTGCGTACGTACGAATTACTGTCTCCACGACGCGATGAGATTCATTCTCCATGTTAACCATACATGAATGATTATAAAGTTTTTATAATGAATAATAATGAAATATATGAAATAATAATGCTACTGGATTTATGTATATATATATGTATGTCATCTATTTAGTTTCATTCAATTCAATAAGGAAACGAAAACAACGTTCATGCGTACGTACGACCTACCGTCTCCGGGAACGGTGTATTTCATTCCTTTTATCGATCTAAAATATATATGTATATGATAAAAATATATTATATATAAATCATGTTTTAAATTCTGGAATTATGAAAATCAGGATATAAGTAATAATATCAAGAACGACAAGTCGAAACACATACGATAAATGAAATGGTTTTACCCAAAACGCCGCTTTAACATGGAATTTAAAAAAGAATGGGTAATATAAAGTCATAAGTTAAAAATATATGATATCATAACAATTAATACGATTATGTAATAAGTCAATGAAATTATTTAAATCATTATACAGGAGGTTCGGATTCATACGAAGCAGATCAGACCTAAGGTAAGGGATTACGTTTCCAATCTCATTCTTATCCGAGATTGTTTATTCGTAAGTATTTACTGGGGTTATTGTTCTCATCCATGTCCATGTTTCCTAAAAATGGTTTCATGTATGTTTAAATTAATTTTTACCCATTTTGACTTTTACTACATGGTATGCATGAAATATTTCTTTTACGAGGTGCTATTTTACTTTTCCAGCAAAAGTACGAGAAGAATGTTTTTTTAACTTATATGACATGAAAGGATTTTTACGGTTTTATAAATCCTTATTTTCATGAAGATTCCTCTATAAGATTTAATGACTATTTTCAACAAAATATCCTTCTTTTAAAATAGCATGATATTTTGTGAAAAGAAATTGATTTTCAAGAACAAAAGATATTTTCCTCAAGAATTCATTTCATGTGCTTTATCAAAACCATTTCCATCTAAGATGACATTATTTCATTTGTGTATGTTTCAAGTATAATGTCTCTATGATTTATGTGGTTTCACTTTTCTTATTATAAAATGATATCCATTTATTTTATATGGATTATGTTATGATGGAATGATGTTTCTGAAACCCATTTTATTCTTTGGGTTATGATGAATGATTTATGTTTATGTTGTGGCACAAGTAATAATGATTTCATTATGATATGGGTGGGACCTCTATCTCCCTCCAATGCATTGGGTAAAGATTTATATCTCATGATATAGACATGGCTGGAACGGAAAGTTAATCCGGTTTAGTACTACAGGACTGGAACGAGGAGTGAAATCGATTCAGAAAGGGACTTTGTCCACTAAGATGGTCTTGGCAGCAATGCCTTGGCTACTATGGAAATCATAACATGTGCTTAATGGTTGCCACAATTACATGTTTTATTACCATGCTATTTTATCATGCTTAATGTTTCTTTATGATCTATTCCTTACGTATATCCATGTTTTATGTCATTGCTCAATATTTTGATGTTTAAACATTATGTTCATGTTTTTATGTTCAAACGTGTATGATTTGTTTTATTTTATCAATGCTTACCCTTACTGAGCATTTGGGCTCACCCTTTGTATGTTTTCTTTTCCCTAGGATATAAAGAAAGGTTTTAGGTAAGAAAACAAAAGGGGAAGATATTTATGGGAGATGTTGAAGATCTTTCACCACGATTAGAAGATTATTTTTCTGAGTTTCCAAAGACACTAAACAATTATGGTCCTTATGTGTCTGTTTTTGTTATGTATTATGTATTCCACAAAAGTAATGTAATGTCCATGTACTTCAAGCATTGTGCCTCTAAATGCTTCACCATGGAATATTATACCTATTCATAATAATCATTTTTTGAATACATCATGGTAATATATATATTAGTTATATTCTTATTTGAAAAAATTAATATTGTTTACAAAAAATGTAAAAAATAAATAATTGAATGAAAAAATTCTTAACTCCCCAATAAAAATGTCTCTATTTATGAAACTTTTGTTGGGTGGTAGAAAATCATACTTATTTTCATTATCTAGTATAGATATTGATCCAGTTTATATCAATTAAGGATATTTGTATTCAATAAAACAATATTTTCTAGTTGATGATAATCTAAATATTTTTGTGGTATTAATTTATTTATTAAAAAATTGATTTATTTTTGTTTTTTGGGGCTTTGGAGAAAAATGTGGAATGAAAATATAAAAAGGAAATGTTGATGAAGACATAATGACATTAGGGAAGAATAGTCCAAGGCTTAAGGTTTGGCTGCACAAGTTACTTCATTATTTATTATTGTTTAAATTCAACTTGGTAATTAATTTATGAAACCTCATTAATGATTTACTTTTATTTAATTTATTGAGGGTGGATATTTTACATGCCTAGGAAAAATTATTGGGACACCAATACCAACCTCCTATAATATCCAAGTAGGATAACACCTCCACCGAGAGTGAAATTCCTTAATGTCTCTTCCCTATCGTATTCTATTTCACTTCTTAGGGTATCCTCTATTGCACTATATGAAGTGTTTTACTGAAGAGATGGGAGGGAAAATATGAAAATGAAGGTAATGGGATGAATTATAAATTTTTTACATATTTTAATATAGTCACACCCATTCATAACTCTCTTGTTCACCATAGGTGGTATTCAATCTTAATTAATTTAAATTTCAATTATTAAGAATTTTGTGAAACCTCCCCAAGTTGAAATCATGGGTTAATTAATATCCATTTCTAATTGAAGTAGATCTCATTTTAAATATGATAATAGAGGAATAAATTATAAAAAAAGAATATGGCCTAGAAAAACATAAATAAAAAATATGGAATGCATGTTACATTGAACAATAAATTGGAAATAAAGAATATGAAAGGAAAACCTAAAGAACAATAGGTTAAATCCGTATCATTGTGGAGTCACCCTAGAATGATTGAATTCATTATCAAGCCACCAAACCACTTATTTATAGGCCTCAATATGTTGTCATTCTATCATAAATGGCCTCTATAATGTAACAAAATTAAATCATAGTCAATCTTGGTAGTGCGCGGGTCTTTTAATCATGTTTTACCTTTAATTGACATATAAAATCATCATTCTTGGTCCTGGATAACACATTTACAATTTAAAACCTAATTTTATAGCATTAAATCATGGATTAATCTCCCAAGAATTATTTATAGACATAAATAACAGAATTATGAAACTCAGGGGGCATCACGATGTGACTGATATGTGTCACACTGTGACACATGACATGTTGCTCCAAAAACATATTTTTTCATTATGGTTTGTATGTATGAAATAAATTATTCATGAAATTTTTCATAAACTCATATTAATAATGTAAATAGGTGTTTAAAATAGGTTTCACTTCATTTTTGTCTTGTTCCTTCAGTCATCCTTTGTCCTTAAATGTCATTTGAATCATGAAATATTTTATTTTAAGCTAGTTTTCATACATTTCTTGTATCATGACATGATTTATGATGGTAAATACCTACTGGAAGAACTAACATATTAATTTTAATAAAAAATTTTCATTATATTAAAATATATATGTAAAATATGACTCTTTTAATAGTCCATCCTAATCACTACTTAGGGGATATAAAATCACATATACTATAGTCCATTATTTTTCATTAATTTTATTTAATTTATTCAATAAATGGAGCTTAAGTACCTTATAAACCACTATAATAATTAAATTCTTGGACATCAGTGACTGATGCATCACTTTAGTTCAAGGGTGTACCAAGGTCATTGTCACTTTATTCATTTCATGTAATTTAGTTATGATAATTGTTTATGTAAAATTTCAATTACTAAGAAGTTGTGTGACTATATATCACATGAAAAATATAGAAATTAATTTAATATTATTTTATGTATGTATAATTACCTACCAAGAAAGCCATATCCAAAAGGGAAAATTATTTTAGTGTTTTTTTAAAACTAGATATATACATAGGTTCAATATTTCATCTTGAAATGAAATACGACATATAATTTTTAATGGGAACATCCACAACTCTAAGTTTATCTGTGCAGGTCATTCATAATAAACTTATTCATGTTCTGAGAAAATGAAACATAAGAAAGGAGTGATCTGAGATGCTCAGTAACGGTAGGAAATAAAGTGTAAGATATCATAATCATAAACATTAGGCATGGTGAATAATTAAAAACACATGCCTTTAAAAATAAACAAGAACACATTATTGTAGTAATAATAGGTGAATAAATAATTCCATAATAAAGAATAATCATGGGTATTCTACTAGTCAAATAACCACATGAATATTAAATTACTACTTTCATAATGAGTGAATGTATAATTCTTGACATCATAACTGTATCGTTGAGGTCTTGTGCAAGGACAAAAAATATCCATTTTTTCAAGGCCTCATTCCAAAACCATAGTTTGTCTCATGAGAACTACTGATTCTCTGAGGGGATATAGAGGGCCCTATCCAAAACCTACTAATTCCAATGCATTACTCTTATGAATGGGGATAAACATAAACAACATATACATTCATATTGAAACTATCATATGAAATTTGAATAACTTTCCTATTACATTAAACATTAACATTAACCATTCAATGTAAATTGGGGAATGGTATCAAGATAGAACATACAAATTCAAAAATAATCAGAAACCCTTCAACTACATATTTTTCGATGATATCATAATATATAATCCTACATGAAATAAAAGATTCATCATAGGATTTTCACATAAATAATGAATCTTTTAAATGATACAATTGAGAAATTATTAAGGAAATAATTCATAAACATTCCAAAGTGTCCCATACCACCATGAAACAATCAAATCATAATACCTTATAAAATCATTAGAATAAAGAGAATCTTGATATGATATAACAAGGGTCATTACATATACCCCATGAAAAGAATAAGTGGTAAACATGGCATATATCTCATAAAAGTTGAAGTGAGGTGGGAAAAATGTATTTTACATTGGAAAGAAGAGTTCTTTTGGAAAATAATTTTTATTTATCATAAATCTATTTTTAAACATGTATATACCCTAAAAGTAAAGGTAAATAAATTTAGATTACATTTGAGGCATAAATGATATCCAATTGAAGTGAAAACTTGTAAAAATATGAATTTAAAAAATCAATAGAATTAAAACATTTTAGTGCGGTTTAAGGAATTCATTAAAGAGATTTTAAAGCACAAAGTCATGATTGCTTTCATAAAAACAGAAATAAACCAAAATAAATTTTTCGTGATAATTTTTTTGATTTTACAAAGATAAATTAGGATTTAAATAGATTATATATTGAACTTCAAAATAATAGAAATTCAAGAAGTTCCTTGAATTGGGCTAGGATTTCGTAATAATTATTTAAAATATTGTTTTAAAAATTGTATCTCCCCATAAAATAAATAATGCTTATTATTGGCACAAAAATATAGAACATTAAAAACTAATTTATGAGGACTACATAATAATAATTAATAATTTCATTGAGGTGAGTAGATAATAAGATAAACTAGAATGAAAATAGAGGTTCAGGTAAAAATTACTTACAACCTTGTAATTAATTTAATCATATGATCAAAATTAATAATCATCAAATAATAAATTCAATATTATGAAAATAAAGTGATTCATGGTATGAAACCATAATGGGAAGTATACATACCCCATACACATGTAATAGTTGTGAATACAGATTATCTCTCCCAAAATGGAAGTGAGATGTATAAACCCTTACCTTAAGTCTAGAAGGTGTTCTCCACTTGATATTAATTACATGAATAATCAAATATAGGTTCATTAAATAATAATTTCAAAACCAAAACTAAATTTAATTGATTTATTATAACCTTATTACGTTCATTCATTTCCTTTTTTATGGGTTTAGAGGTTCAATTTCATTGTTTGGGTCCGTTTGATTCATGATTGGTATACTTATATACATGAATGAAGAATCATTTAAAATGAGGATGGTTGTCTAGAATTGATGTTTTATGTTATTAGTGGAAATAGTGAAGGTCACAAGGTTGAATTTTTTTTTTGGTTACATGGATTGAAGATGAATAATTATATAAGTTATTAAACGATAACCGTTTCGGTTAATTGGCGGTTTTATAACACAATAAACTCATTTTTCTTTATTAATCAAAACAATGTGTACATAAAAATTCCAAAACCATAGATGAGGAATATTACATATATTGTTTTTCTGGTTCAACCATAACAGTTTCTTTAAGACCAAAATTGAATACAGTAATAGAAATTGAAAACCCCTCATCCTTGAATGTGGTAAATTAGCACATCTCGGATGATGTTTTTTCACTAGTAGCATAAAATAAGGGTAAAAGAGAGATTATTTTAACTTATTCCATAATAATAACAAAATTATAGTACATTTAAGTTACTGGAGTTTTAAAAACATTTGGATGAGGATATGTGAGGATCGAAAAGAAAACAAAGGAACTTGAAAATAAAATAAAATAATTGAAAATATGAATTTACCTCTTGAATTAATCTTCCTCGATAGCTTCTTTAGGGGAGAGGATTTGGTCGTTTTATGAGACCAAGGGATGATGGATGCGGGGGAGGATATTGGGGGGAAATTTGAGTAGAATTTATACTTTTCACAATCCTTGGGGGGAGTGAATAGAATAGGGGAGTGTTAGTTGTTTTTTGAGTGGAGGAGAGTGGGGCTTTCTTAATATTTTAATCATTATATTATTATTCTTCCATAAAAAAAGAAATAGTGATGATTAAATGACATTAAATATTAATAATTTCATGTGTGTTTGAACCAAGGGTGCTTACATTATTGAGAATTCTAGGAATATTGTATTTAACTCATAATGTATATATAGGGTATCTTACCGTATTTCACTATTCATAAAAAATAAATGTATTTTTGAGAAATCCAAAAAATTCACCCTAAACATTTTTCAATGTGTAAAATCCAAATATGAACTCCATTTTGTGAAAAATAATTTTCTTAATATGTGAAATTTAATTTTTAAATAAAATCATCATTTACTAGTAAAATAACGATTTAAAACTGAAACTTATTTTGTAATTCCCTAAAAATTTAACTAAGGTTTTATTAAATTTCCCTAAAATCCTAGGACAACAATTTTTTTATTTAGGAATACATTTTACGAAATTTTGTATTTTTTAAATAAATATGTTATTCTAAAAATTGTAATTAATTATTTACTTCTCAAAAAAATACCAACACATAATAATTAATTTTTAAAATATTCACTCTCATTAATAAAGTGCCTAAATTTTATTTATAATTACATGGGTGATATTACTATTAATAAGGGTAAATTATTATTCATCAGGGTCATGTTTCTATTCATATGGGTGCATTACTATTCATCAGGGTCAAATTAGTATTCATAAGGTTACATTACTATCCATACTAGTCATGTTACTATTCATAAGGGTACGTTACTATTCATAAGGGTATGTTACTATTCATAAAAAATTTAGTATGTTCTGTTAGCCTACCAAAAACACCATGAATGCAACCGTGTATATCATATTTTTGAAATTCAAAATACAAATGTGGAAAAATTATGTTTCTTGGCTAGGTTATAACAAAGTGTTATTCTATAGAAACTCAGTGTTTCACGCATTCAATATTAAATTTATTTTAATATCCTTGGGGTGTTACATTTTACCCTATTGACAAAAATTTCATCATCAAAATTTGAAATTGAACATTGAACATTAATGGTTGATACTTGAAAATTCCCTTATAGAAAACTGATATCATAAATATTATTAAAATAACATCTAAATAAGAGGGAAAGAAGAAAGCATATATTACTACAAAACTACATATTATAACTGGACATCATGGTAATGGAATAATAATAAATCCATCGTGTTATCGTGGAAGGTGATAGAGAACATTCTGAGATGAAATATTACAACCACAAAACCATAAACAACACTTACATAAATATCTATTGATATCATGAAAAAAATATGATAATAGGACAACATTTTTATTTAATACTCCTTTCCTAGAGTTGAGTAATTATTCCAGTCTTATATGAGTATAAATATAAATTTATATTTCATAAACACAATCTTATCATCTTTTATGCCCTGAACTATCTTTACATCATCTCTTAGAAAATGTAGCATTATGAGGTGACATTAATCTCAAAAACCTCATACAATGATCAAATTAAACCAATTCAGAAATGGTTTAACATTAAAAAATATCGTAATCCAATAATTTAGAATCATTCAACAATACATAATTTATAGATCCATGTACATGAGTTCCTTGGAAATCCTCATTTTTTAGAACACCATGACCCATTCTACTCAATGAATTTTCTACCTTATTTGCCTTTAATCAACATGAAGCATCCATAAATTTTTACATTCCAAACATGTGAATATCTTCATAATGTTTGAAACACCCCAAATATTTTCAAATTAATTTAATAATGAATCTATAAAACAATGAGTCTCTACGAAAGAACTATTTGTTACACCCGAGCTAATAAACATAAAATTTCCACTTTGTGATTTGAATTTTGAAAATCTAACATATTTGGTTGCGTTTAGGGTGATTTTTGGAGTCTCATATAATTACCATAATTTTTTTGAATAGTAACATAAAATTATGAATAGTAATGTGACCCTTTTGAATAGTAAATCATATTATTAATTTATTGTCTTAAGGTTATGATCTTGATTAATTTTTCATTGTGATATAAAATGAATTATAGTTTTAAAATTGTTATTTTTTGAAAAAATTAGTATTTTATTTAAAAATTAAATTAATAATATTTACGAAATTATTTTATAAAAATGGTGTTCAAATTTTAATTCTAAACATTGAAAAATGGGTTTCATGAATTTTTGGGATTTTTCTGAAATACTTGAATTTTGGGTGAATAATATAATTTTATAATTTAAAAAATATGCAAAATAAGTGAATTTATGCATCATTCATGAGTCATGGATGATGTAAATAATCATTGGTTAGAACTAACATGCACATATTAATATTCTTGGTAACAAAAATCAATACTATTGGTTGTTTTGGGTGAAATAAAAAAATAATGGGTAAAATAATGGGAAAACCCTCATCTCCTCTACTATAACCCACCAATCCCTCCTCTATTCACTCCTCTCAATAAATGTACCTTGCCTAAATTAAATTAGAATATCCTCCCAATATCCTACCCCACTTCCATAATCCCTTTGTCTCATAAAAATACCAAAACCTCTCACTTAATGTTTCTCTCCAGGAAGATTAATTCAATAGATAAATTCCACTTTTCAATTATTTTACTTTCTGTTCATGTTCCATTGTTTACATTTCTATCCACACCCCAACACATCCAAAATTTGTGATGAATAAAGTACCATACATGTAAAGGAATTTTTCAATTATTATGGAATAATTTATTCTCATCTCTCCTTTACCATAAATTTATTCTAGTAGTAAAAACACCATCTTAGATATGCTATTTTTCCATATTCAAGGACGATGGGTCTTCATTTTTAGTTGTCATCTTGAATTCTGGTCATGAAGCCATTATTATGGTTGAAACATACTATAATATATTTATTATGTCTCCTCTATAGTTATGTAATATTTTTGTACACTTGTTTTTGTTTTATAAAGAAAAATGAGTTCGTTGTGCTCAAAAACTACCAATTAACAGAAACATTTATCATTAAATAATTTATATACTGATTCATATTCACTCTACATAATAAAATGAAATATACAACCATTTGAACTTACAGATGTTAACTAATAACATATAAATTCAATTCTGGAAAACCATCCTCATTATACACTATTCTCTGTTCATGTATATAAGTATGCAGATCATGAAACAAACGGACCCGAACAATGATATTGAACTTCTTAACCCATAAAAAAGGACATGAATAAACTTAATAAGGTTATACTAAATCAATTAAATGTAGAGTAGATTTTATAAGTATTAATTAATGAATCTCAAATTTGATTATTCATGTCATTAATATCAAGAGAAGAACACCAAAAGACTTAAGGTATGGGTTTCTTCATCTCACTTCCATTTTTGTGAAGTATTATGTATTCACTAATATTACTTGCGTATGGCATGTTCATACATCCCATTGATGTTTCATATCATGGTACTAATTATTTTCATGATATTAAATGTATAATATGATTATTAATAATTTTAGGACATATGATTCAATTGATTACAAGGTTGTATGTATTTTCTACCCGAACCTCAAATTTCATTCGGGTTGCACTTATTCTATACAAAACTAAATAAAATTAATATTTATTTTTATTTTATCCCCAAAAATTATGTGTGAATATTCTATATATGTTTACCAATAAGAATAACTCTTTATCTTATGTGGAGTTATATGTTCCAAAATAATCATTCAAAAATTCTTCTGAAATGCAAGCTTGATTCAAGGAACTTCTCGAATTCATAAATATTGTGATGTTCACTCTATAATATTTTTTAAGCCATATTTGTCTTTATAAAATCACACATTATAACATGAAAATATATTTAGATTCATTTATGGTTTTATGAAAGCAAACATTTATTTTCTCATTAAAATCTCTTTAATGAATTTCTCAAACCACACTAAAATATTTTAATTCTAAAGATTCTTTAAATACACTTTTTACATGATTACCCTTAAGTGGGACATAATTTTTGCCTAAAATGTAATATCAATGTACTTAACTTTTATTTTCTAGGATTTTTATTTTTAAAACCATATTTATGACACATACAAATGATTTTCCAAAAGAAATCTTCTTTCCAAAGTAAAAATATATTTTTCTCAGCTCACATTATCTTTTATGAGATATATGCTGCTTTCACCACTTATTCCTTGCATGTGGTGTATGTAATACCCCTTGGTATATAATATCAAGAGTCTCTTTATTCTCATGATATATTCAGGTATTTTGATTTGAATGTATCACGGTGGTACGAGACACTTTGGAATGTTTAAGGACTATTTCCTCAAGAATTTATCAACGGTTTCATTTAATAGTATATTTATTTATGTCAACATTATTTCATGAATATTTCATTTCATAGAGATTTATATCTTATGATATCATCTAAAATATTTTTTTGAAGGGTTTCTAATTAGTTTGTATGTGGATGTTCTATCTTGATACCATTCACCATTTACATTGAATGATTAGTGTTATAATTAATGTATGCATAAAGTTATTTTCATTTCAGTTGTTAGTTTCAATATGAATATATATGTTGTTTATCTTTATGCCCTTTCAAAAAAGGAATGCATTGGACTTTGTATGTGTAGCGTGGGGCCTTCTATATCCCCCCAATTTATCCGTAGGTCTCATGAGACAAACTATAGTTTTGACATGAGTCCTTGACCAAATGGTTATTTATGGTCTTGGGATGAGGGATTGATGGTTTAGTCATGATGTCCCACATTATGAATTCCCTATTTATGAAACTAGTAAATTAATGTTCATGTGTTTATTTGAAAAATACAATACCCATGATAATTCTTTATTATTGAATATTTACTCAGCTCATATTACTGCCAGATTATTTTCACATTTATTTTTAAATACATGTGTTTATTGTTATTTATCACACAAAATGTTTATAATTATGATATCATCCACTGTATTTATTAAACTTACTGAGAATCTGAGGTCACCCCTTTCTTATGTTTCATTTTCATAAGACATGAATAAGTTTATTATGAATGACCTACATGGATAAACTTAGTGTCTTGGATGTTCCCAATAAAACATATCTATTGTTCTTCATTTCAAGAAGTAATGTCAAACCAATATATGTATCTGGGTTTTCCAAAACTAATAAACTACTCAACCATTCAATATTTGATTCCATATAATCATGCCAATGTATTAAAATAATGCACCTGCTTTAGGCAATGGGGGTCAGGAGGTTACAATTGATATCATAGGATGCTTAGTAGAAAAAATGTAAAGTAGATTTAGAATGTTTAGATTAGGGAATAAAAACCTATGATATACATAATGATACATATACAAGAACATCCTCAAATTTTTGTATATAATAGATTATTTTGACGTTCCTAGAAAATACATCTCTATCTAGATAATGCACATGGATGTAGTTCTAACACATATTTACCTAGGATTAACAGATCTGAAAAGGTGTTTCGAGCTTTTCTTTGGGTAACCTGGTAAAAGAATATGGGACTTACTATGCATCTGATTTGACACTCCCATGGGATATTCTTATGATAATTCATATTTTCATTACAAGCCATTATGAAGGATTTATTCTTCCATAGTATCCAAAGTATATGGTTCTTGGATTTACGATGCATAAATTTAGAATATATAATATACTTTCTTAAGAGTTATAGAATGTTTATAATTTCATGAGCTAATATTGTATATTGAAATGATAAGAAATGAAAATTATCATAAGGAATGAGATCTTCACCAATTCACATGATTAAAATAGTGAGAAGGATCATATATCTCATGATCTTAAGCCATTGTGTCAATGGAAGATAGTCTCCAAAGCATCTTCATCATATGAGAAAATAATATCATATGTTAACAAGGTATGTAAAGATTTATCTGAGTCCTATGGATTCGATGTGAAGAAAAATATAAAGAAGAGGATAAATGGAAGAAGTGAAATAAGGGTTTTCCCACGTGTGATAACTATGGAAAAAATCACCTTGGTAAATTCTTGGAAGGTAATGGGAGTCTTTTATAAGTGTGGAGAAAAATGATAGTATTTTTGACATTTCAAGGAAAGGAAAAAGGTTTCTAATATACAATGCTTCAACTGCAAGGATATGGTACACTATGCAAATCAATATCCCAAATGGCATAAGAATATACCGCAAATGATGATACTGGATAATGATCTTGTTATGATGCTTCCACAGATGATGTAGAATTATTATTATTCATAGTCTATAGTCATATCATTTGAATATTTTTTTAGTAATTTACTTATTATAAGAATTATGGAATAAATGAGGATTTTACTACAATACTTTTTCATTATGGATTTGAAACCATAAGTTGACTGGTACATAGAAAAGATATTTATGAGAAAGTTAAACTTTTTTTATAATGCATAATTTCAGGAATCACAACTCGTAATATATTTCTAATAATGAAGATAGTGATGAATAAATGATTCATTTAGATATGTATTGACTACCTCATGACTGATTTATTACTTTTCTATAAGTGGTCTATGCTATCATTGATGGAGGGTACAACATTTTTTTATATTGGGAATATATCTAATAGCATGTGTAAGGTTGAATTCACGCTTCCAATAAGGTTTTATGGTAATTTGAGTTATTACCATATTTCAAGAGGGCGCATGATGAGGATATTTACATGTCAAAAATGTGAAAATTTAAGGCAACTTCATGTTGATTAATGGACAATAGCATAGGATATGTATTGAACATGATTTATCTTGGAGTTAAAAAAAATGAGGATTGCTAATGACCCTGTGTACATGGATTTGGAAATGATGGTTATAAGAATGATTCAAATGTATTGGATCATGATCTTTTAGAAATTTAAACCATTTTTGAAATGGTCTATGTTGATCATTGTATGATTTTTTAGATATTAATTTTAGTACATGATGAAAACTGTGCTAAGAGATGATGTATAGATAGTTCAAAGCACAAATAAAGAATAAGATTGTGTTTATGAAATATATTCATATATTTATAGTCTTTTAGAGTGGAATAATTCTTGATCTCTAGGTAAAGAGTCTTAAAAAATAATTTTTTCCTATTATCATTTATTCATAACTATTGTTTATGGTTTTTTGGTAAAGATCTTTATTTAGAGCATGATCTCTATCACTTTCCATCAGAACATGATGGTTTAGTTATTCTTCCATGACCATGTTATCAAATTAGAATGCACAATTTTGTAGTTTCTGATTCTTTTCCCTTTCCCTCTTATTAAGAGGAAATTTTAACAATATGTGGGTTTCTAACAAAGGTAATTTTTACGTATCAACCATTATGTTTTGAAATTCAATTTGAATGTTTTGGGGATAAAATTTTTGTAAGGAGGGATAATGTAACAGTCTAAGGATTTAAAAATAAATTTAATATTGAATTCATAAATCACTAAGTCTCTACAAAAAAACGCATTGTTATAACTGAGCCAATAAACATAATTTTTCTACTGCTTTGATTTGAATTTTGAATATCTAACAAACATGGTTACGTTGAGGGTGATTTTTGGAGTCTGATAGAATAATCATAATTTTTAGTGAATCATAAGATACCCATTTGAACAGTAATATTAATAGTAATATGAACCTTATCAATAGTAAATCATATTATTTTTTTATTTTCCTAAGGTTATCATCTTGACTAATTTTTCAATGTGATATGAAACGAATTATAGTTTTAAAATTATTATTTTTCAAATAAATTTATATTTTATTGAAAAATTAAATTAATAATTTATGGAAAATTATTTTCATAAAATAAAGTTCATATTTTAATTATACTCATCAAAAAATGGATAGGGTGAATTTTTGGCATTTTGCTGGAATACATGAATTTTTGTGAATAGTGAAATTTTGTAATTTACTAAATATGCTAAATAAGTGAATTTCTATATCATGCTTGAGTCATGGATTTTTAAATTACCATGGGTTTGAACTCACATGAACATATTACTATTATTGGTAATAATAATCAATAATATTTGTTGTATTTGTAGAAATAATAAAATAATAAGTAAAATAATTGGAAAACCCTCCTCTCTTCCACTATACCTCCCCCCCCCCCCCGCACTCCCTACACTACTCACTCCTATAAAGCCTTGTTTCTTGTCTAAATTCTCCTCAAATATACTCCCATTATCCTTAACCACTTCCACCATCCCTTGGTCTCAAAAAAAGACCAAAAAACTCTCCACTAAAGTGGCTCTCAAGGAATATTTATTCAAGAGATAAATTCCCCTTTTCAATTCTTTTACTTTCTTTTCAAGTTCATTTGTTTTCTTTTTTGTCCTCAACTATCCACATAAAAATGTTTTTATGAATCTATTATGATACATGTACTATAATATTATAATTATTACTAAATAATTCATTCTCATATATCCTTTAACCTTCTTTGATGCTAGTAGTAAAAACTTTATCCAAGATGTGCTAATTTTCCATATTCTTGGACGATGGGTCTTTAATTTATTTTTCCATTTCAAATTCTGGTAATAAAACCATTATTTTTGTCAAATTAGACTATAATATATATATATATATATATATATATTATCTCTATTATATGTTTATGTATTCGTTTTGTACACATGGTTTTATTTATAAATCAAAATGATTTCGTTGTCTTAAAAAACGACCAATTAACCCAAACGATTATCAATAAATAATTTATATAATAATTCATCTTCAATAAAATTAAAAAAAATTAAATTTTCAACAATGTAACCACATTTATTTAAATTAATAACATATAACTTCATTTTTTTACATGCATCCTCATTTTACATGAATCTCCATTCATGTATTTAAGAATACCCGTTATGAAACAAACAGACCATAACAATGAAATTGAACCTCTTAACCCATCAAAAAGCCTAAAAATGAACATAATAAGGTTATATTAAATCAATTATATGTATAGGATATATTGTAATTATTAATTTATGAAGCTAAAATTTTATTATTCTGGTCATTTATATCATGAGAAGGACACCATCAGAAATAAGGTAAGGGTTTCTTATCTCCCTTCTGTTTTTGTGAGATATTCTATATTCACTACTATTACTTGTGTATGGTGACTGAATACATCCCATTGATGATTCATAACCTGAATCTATTAATTTTAATTATATTAATTTTATCATATTATGATTATTAATTTGGTGTCATATGATTCAATTGATTAAAAAGTTGTAAGTATTTTCTACCTGAACCTCCATTTTCATTTGTGTTACTCTTATTCTATACTCACCTTAATAAAATTCCTATTTATTCTTATGTAATCTTCATAAATTATGTTTTAATTTTATATATATCTTTACCAATCATAATCCTTCTTTATTTTATTGTGAGTTAAATGATTTCATAGAATCATTCAAAAATTATTTGTAAATGCAAGAACGATTCATGAAACATCTCAAATTATTACTTATTTTGACATTCAGACTATAATATATTTTAATCCATATTTTCAATTCTAAAATCACACATTTTAACATAAAATTATATTTTGGATCATTTCTGGTTTTATGAAATCAAACATAACTTTCCACTTTAAAATCCCTTTAATGAATTCTTTAAACCTCCATAAAATGTTTTAATTATAATGATTCTTAAAATACCCTTTTTACATGATATCATTTCAGTGGGAAATAACTTATGCCTAAAATGTCATCTCAATACAATTAACTTTTCTTTTCTGGGATATACATGGTTAATGTCATATTTATGAAAAATAAAAATGACTTTCCAAAAGAACTCTTCTTTCCAAAGTAGATATAGATTTTTCTAACCTCACATTAACTTTTATAAGATATATTCATTGTTCAACTCTTATTCCATGTATGTTGTGTATGTAATTCCCTTTTTTATATCATATCCATAGTCTCTTTATTCTCATGATATTTTAAGGGACTGTGATTTGAATGTCTCAAGATGGTATGGGACACTTTGGAATGTTTAATGGTTATTTCCTCAAGAATTTATCAATGGTCTCATTTAAATGTATCTTCATTTATGTCAACATCCTTTGATGAATCATTTATTTCATAGAGGATTATATATTATTATATTATCAACAATATATTTTGAATGTGGATGTTCTATCTGGATACCATTCCCCAATTTACTTTGAATAGTTAGTGTTTACGTTTAATGTATAGGGAAGTTTATTTAAATTTCATATGTTAGTTTCAATATGAAGGTATATGTTGGTTATGTTTATCCTTGTTCATAATAGGAATACATTGGAGATAGTATGTATCGGGTTGGCCCGTTATTGAACCTCGGTGAATTGGTAGGTCTAATGAGACAAACTACGGTCTTGGCATGAGGCCTTAATAAAATCATTATGTATGGTTTTTGGTATGAGGCCTTGACGGTATGGTTATAATTTTCCTCATTGGAAATTCCATATTTATGAAAATAGTAATTTAAAGTCCTTTTGGTTATTTGACTTTTAAAATACACATGATTGTTCTTTATTATGTCATGTTTACATAGCTCATATTTCTGCCATATTATGTTCCAGTTTATTTTTAAAGGTATGTGTTTTTTTGTTAATCATCCTTGCTAATGTTTATGTTTATGATGTATTTTATTGTATTTAGTATACTTATTGAGCATCTGAGATCCCCCTTTCTTATGTATTATTTTCTCAGTACATTTATAAGTTTATTATGAATGACCTGTATAGATAAACATATAGTTTTGGATGTTCCCAATAAAACATATATGTTGTTTTTTATTTCATGTTGTAATGTTTAACATATGTATGTATCTAGTTTTTCTAAAACAACTAAACTTCTCAGTACTTCGGAATATGATTTCTTATAATCATGCCAATGTATTAAAATAATGCACCATCTCTAGGAAACTGGGGTATGAGCCTTAAAACTCGTCATCTTGAAATATGGTAATAAATCAAAAATACCATAAAACATTATCAGAAACATGAATTAATCCTTAGCCTTGATATTGGTTATATTCCATATATCAAAAAATGTTTTAGACTACATTAATGATAGTATAGACCACTTTTTGACAAGACAATAATCAGTTTTGAGGTAATCAGTACAAATCCAAATCAATCATTCCATCATCATTGTATTAACCATTTGGAATATATTTAGGGTTGTCTTTACCTAAATCATATACTTTCCCAAGATATTAAATTTATACTTATTCACATATGCTTGGTAAAATTTATCATATGACCTCTAATACTTAATGAAATAATACAATAGTACCATCCCCATATATTCCATAATTCTTATAACTAGTACATTGTAGATAAAATAATCATATGAAATGATTCTTGACATGGCGTATCAATCCCTCCACTTCATCTGTAATAGTATCATGACTTGATCAGTATCCAGTAACATCATTTGGGGCATATTCCTTTGAAGCTTATGATATTGATTGGACTAGTGCAACGTCTCCTTGTAGTTAAAGCATTGTACATCAAAAACATTTTTCTTACCTTTTCAATCATAAAATTTGTTTCTTTTTTTGTAACACATATAAAAAATCCCATTTCCATTTAATCATTTACCGAGATGATCCTTTCCACAGTTTTCCCATGTGGAACAACCCTTCTTTCCCTTCTTCCCTTTATCCATTTGTTTCTCTTCCCTCTTCTTCTTTTCATGATTCTCTTAAAATACATAGGTCTCATAGAATTCTGTAAATATCATGTTAACACATTATGATATATCCTTATATGATGAGGATTCTTGGTATACTATCTTCCTTTGAAATTATGTCTTTAGAAAATAAGTGATATTATTCTTCTTACTATTTTCATCATGTGCATTGGTGAAATAATCATTCCTTCTACTAGGGGAAATTTCTATATAAAATCATACGCTAGATTATTTTATGAATCATAATTTAGAATATAATATTATAAAAATACTTAGCATAAATTGATATCATATTCTTAGCTAATCTCATAATCATAAAAATGTTTTATTTAAGGAAAAATTTACATTTAAATCCTTCATAGTGGATTGATAATAAATTCATAATTGTACATAGCATATCCCCTAGGATTGTCAAACAAGGTTCATAGTAAGGTCCATTTTCAGGTACTAGGATACCCTAGGTCATTCCTGGGACTCCTTGTCAGATTTTTTACTCCTAGGTACATTTGTTCAAGAACTATGTCTACTAATAGTATTTAGACAGGGATATATTTTCCAGAAAGATCCACATAATCTATTAATTACCCAAATTCAAGGATGTTATTATATATTTATCCTCAAAGTATGTCATAGGGGTTTTTCTCTAATTTATGTTTTCTAAATCTAGTTTCAATTCTTTCTACTAAATTTCCGTTGATACCAACTATAACACCCCGTCCCCAATTACCCGGAGTCAATTAATTATTTCACTACATTGTCATGCTTACAAGAAATTAATATCTTTAAAGATTGAGTAGATTATTAGTTTTGGAAAACTAGATACATACATAGGTTCAACATTTCAACTTGAAATGAAATACAACATATGTGTTTTATGGGGAACATCCACAACTCTATGTTTATCCTAGTAGGTCATTCATAATAAACTTTTTAATGCCATGATAAAATGAAACCTAATAAAGGGGTGAGCTCAAATTATAAGAAAGGTTATAAAATATAGTATAAGTAATCATAAACATAATCATTATTCATGGTTAATAACTAAAAATGCATGCCATTAAAAATAACCTTGAATACATTATAGTTGGAATAAGCACTGAAAAAATAATGCCATAATAAATTATAATCATGGGTGTTATACTAGTCGAATAACCACATGAAATTAAAAATTACTAGTTTTATAATGAGGGAATACATAATGCAGGACATCACAACTATACCATCAAGGCCACTTGCGAATACCGTAAATATCCATTTTGTCAAGGCCTCGTGTCAAGACCATAGTTTGTCTCATGAGACCTACCAATGTAGCAAGGGGCTATAGTGGGCACCACCCAAAACATACTAAGTCTAATCTATTCTTCTTATGAATGGGAATAAACATAAACATCATATAAATTCATATTAGAACTATCATATGAAATGTAAATACCTTTCCCCGTACATTAAAAATAAACACTAACCATTCGAAGTAAATTTGTTAGTGGTATCAAGATAGAACATGCAGATTCAAACAAATAAGAAAATCTTCAAAAACATATTTTAGGTGATATCATAAGATATAATACTCTATGAAATACATTATTCATCAATGGATGTTTACAAAAATATAGATACTTTTAAATGAGACAATTGAGAAATTCTTGAGCAAATAACCGCTAAACATTCCAATGTGTCCCCTACCATGATGAAACATTCAAAAAATAATCCCATAGAATATAATGTGAATAATGATACACTTTATATTATATAACATAGATAATTACATACACCACATGCATGTAATAACTAAAAAACAAGGCATATATCTCAGAAAAGTTAATACGAGGTGAAAAATATCTATATTACTTTGGAAAGAATAGTTATTGTGGAAAATAATTTTTTTACATAAATATTATTTTAAACATATATAACCCAGAAAATAAAATAAAAGGACATTGAGATTAAATTTGAGGCATAAATCATGTCCCGCTGTAGTTAAATCATGTAAAAATTGTATCTAATGAAGCTTTAGAATTGAAACATTTTATTGTTGTTTAAGGATTTTGTTAAAGGGATTTTAAAGTTTAAATGAATGTTAGTTTTCATAAAAACATAAATGAACCTAAATACATTTTTCATGTAAATTTTTTGATTTTAGAAAGATAAATTTGGATTAAGGTAGATTAAAATGTGAACTTCAAAATAGGTAAGGATTTGAGAGGTTCCTTGAATCAGGCTTGCATTACGGATGAATTTTTGAATGATTCATTTAAAACATGTATATACCCCTAAAATAAAAAATTATTCTGATTATTACACATATATATAACATTATCACAGAATTTTTAATGATTAAATAAGAATAAATAATAATTACATTGAGGTGAGTAGAGAATAAGAGCAACCCGAATGAAAAATGGAGGTTCGTGTAGAACATACTTACTACACTGTAATCAATTGAATCCTATGACCCAAAATTAATAATCATAAAATGATACATTTAGTATCAATAATATGAACATATTCATGATATTAAATATAAATTGGTGGTATACATACACCATACACAAGTAATAGTAGTTAATAGAGAATATCTCACAACAATGGAAGTGAGACGAAGAAACATACCTTAAGTCTGATGGTGTTCTCAACTTGATATTAATGAAAAAAATAATAAAATTTAGATTCATTAATTAATAATTTAAAACCTAAACTTCATGTAATTTATTTACTATATCCTTATTATGTTCTTTAATGTCCTTTTTATGTGTTAATAGGTTCAATTTCATTATTCTGATCCATTTGTTTAATGATCGGTATACTTATATAAATGAATGAAGAATCATGTAAAATGAAGATGGATGTTCAGAATTTAATTGATATATTATTATTGAAAAAACATTAGTTTACATGGTTGTAAATTTCAATTGTTTATTTGTAATAAAGTTGAATTATTATATATATTATTTAATGATAACTGTTTGAGTTAATTAGATGTTTTTGAACACAGCAATATCATTTTTCTTTATAAATAAAAATCATGTGTAAAAAAATATTATATAACCATATATGAGAAATAATACATATATTATAGTCTTATTCAACAATAATAATGGTTTCATATCCATAATTGATGATGGTAATAGAAAAGGAAAATCTATCAACCTTGAATGTGGTAAATTAGCACATCTCCGATTGTGTTTTTACTACTAGCATAAAAGAAGGGTAAAGGAGAGATAATAATAAATTATTCCATAATAATAACAAAATTATAGTACATTTATGTTACTGTATTTTTCATAACATTTGGATTAGTAGAGGTGAGGATGGAGAAGAAAACAAAGGAACTTGAAAAAAATGTAAAAGAATTGAAAAGTGGAATTTACCTCTTGAATTAATAATCCTTGAGAGCCTCTTTAGGAGAGAGGATTTGGTATTTTTATGAGACAAAGGGTTGTTTTATGTGGGGGAGGATCTTGGGAGGATATTTTAGAAGAATTTAGGCAAGTAAAAAGACTTTAGATGTGTGAAGAGAAGAAGGGAGTGTGGGTGGTTTTTATAGTGGAGGAGAGGAGGGTTTTCTCAATATTTTAATCATTTTTTTATTATTTATCCATTAAGGTAATAAATAGTGATGATTCCATGACCAAAAACATTAATAAGTGAATGTGTGTTTGAACTAAGGGTTCTTACAATAGATATGATTCTAGTAATAGTATATTTAACTCATAATGTATATATACGTTAAATTACCGTATTTAATTATTCATAAAAAATTCAATTATTTTAGAAAAATACCAAAAAATATACCTAATCATTTTTGGATGTTTAGAATAAAAATATGAAATCCATTTTATCAATATAGTTTTTAAAATATGCTAATTTTATTTTTTAAATTAAACCATAATTTACTCGTAAAATAATGATTTAGAACTGGAACTCATTTTGTAATTCTGTGAAAATATAACTAATTATTTTTATGTTACCCCAAAATCCTTGGAAATTTTTTTGATTTAAGAATACATTTTATGAAAATAGATTTTCTTTTAAATAAATTTTTTAATTATATAATTGTAATTAAGTATTTACTGCTCACAAAAATACCAACACATAATTATTAATTTTTAAAATATTCACTCTCATTTACAAGCTGCCTAAATTATATTTATACATACATGGGTGATGTTACAATTCATAAGTGTAAATTACTATTCATGACAGTCATGCTCCTATTCATAAGGGTGCATTACTATTTATAAGTGTCAACTAACTATTCATAAGGGTGAATTTCTATTCATTTGGGTCAAAATAATATTAATACGCCTATGTTATTATTCATAACGGTATATTTCTATTCATCAAAAATTATGTTTGTTCTATTAGACTTCAAAAATAACTTTGTACGCAACTGTGGATGTTATATTTTGGAAATTCAAAACACAGAAGTGGAAAATGATGTTTATAGTCTAGCTTATAACCAAGTGTTGTTTTGTAGAGACTCAGTGTTTCATGAATTCAATATTAAATTTATTTAAAAATCCTTGGGATGTTACACAATGGGGTCAGTACGAATCGAAGTTTGTGTTTTTGATATAAAATTATAATTTTAGATTAAAATGTGTATTACATACCAAAAACTAAGAGAATGAGATCATATTATTTTGAAAATTTATGAAAACTGTTCATAATTCATTTTTATGTTTATGAATTGACATCTTGTCAATATGACACACTATGTGGTCAGTATGAGTTGAAGTGAATGTTTTCAATAAAAAACTATCATTTTATTTTAAAATGCATATCACATAGCCAAAATCATGGAAAAAAGATCTGATTGTTTTCAAACATTAGGAAAATGATCCATTTTTCATTTTTGATGTATAGGAATTTATTGTACATCAATTCGATAGATGATGTAACAAGTATGACTTGAAGTCTATGTTATCAATATAGAAGTGTCATTTTAGTTTAAAAGGCACATCACATATCCAAAACTGACAAATCAATCTTGTATTATGTTAAAAAATTAAGAAAATGATACATAATTAATTTTTCATACGTAGGAATCGACCACACATCAATCTGACACATGATGTGGTCGATGTGGATTGAAGTGCGTGTTTTAAATATAAAAGTGTCATTCTAGTTTAAAAAAACAACACAAAACCTAAACTAAGGAAACAAGCTCTAATTATTGTAAAATTTTAGTACAATAATCAATAATACTTTTTTTGACTAGTAGGAATTGACTGCACATCAATATGATATAGGATGTTATAAGTACGACTCGAAGTTCATGTTTTCAATATAAAATTATCATTTTAGTTTAAAACACATATCAAATAGCCAATATCATGAAAACAAGCTTGATGTTTTTCAATATTAATTCCAATGATCCATAATTAATTTATTATTTGTATAAATTGACTACATTTCAATATGAGGCATGATTAACTGATAACATCAATAGTATATAGAGTAATTAAAAATGTAATCTATCATATATTTATTATATAACATTAAAAATTTAATTTGTTTGTTTTTTATTTACTATTACTGAAATAAATATTTGTTTTATTTCAGGGGTAATATTTTATTTGGTGGATGATCATTGGAAAATGTCTACAAGTTCTGATTTTGTATATGAGTCGTAATATTTTTTCATTAATTGATAATATGAAATCAATGTGCATAATTTTTTTTTGTAAATTTTTTAATTGAAATGATAGTGAAATGTGATATTATTATTCCAATCTAGTTTTCTATACATTTCTATTCCTGTTTATGTATTATAAATGTGTTTTTTTATAGGGATGATGCATGGATTTTGTAGGGCTGCAGTTGTGTAGAAGTTGATATGGCCTTTATTAGAGTTACAAAAAGAAGTGTTTATAATGTTCTCATTTATCAGCACTAATAAAAAGCGTTGATAGAGGATCTATCTATCTGCACTTTTTATTTGTACTGCTAAAGGAATCATGATTTTAATAGTGTTTTGGAAGTTCACACTTTTTTATGCTAAAAAAGATGGTTTATAGCGCAGTTAAATGCATTATTTGTAGTAGTGCTTCTAGTTATTATTTAACTTTTATGTGGTCATCATCCATCATGATGGGAGAACATGAATATCATAATAGTTATCTAAAAAGTATGATCTGAAACATTGAGCTCAGAATAAGGTCATAGAGAGCCTACGTTGAGAGAAGGAGGAGCTTCATAAACCCCAACAATAGTAGGAGGAGAAGTAATGTTGATGGCTGAAGCCGCAACACAATTGGATGAGGGAATACATGTGACGAATTATCTGATATATAGGGATGGAGGTTCATCAACCCGGTTTTCCAGATTATCCACCATCTCCATAGTGATTGATATATATTGTTGACAAACATCATATGATGACTTTTTATGAATATGTTATGTTTAATATGAATATTAATTTATATGTCTAACATTTTATATATTCAGTTTTCTTATTACTTATTTTTGATATTTTTATTAATGAAATTATAATTGTTATATATTTTTTTAGTTTTTTACGTATTTGAAACAGAATACTTTTTTCATCGCAAGTATTATGGTAGAAAATATATTTCATCACAAATAATATTTTTCACCAAAAAGGTATTACATTATAAATACTAATTCTTTTATATGAATTGGAAATAATTTGTGATATTAATTATTAAATTAATTAACATAAATAAAAAATTACTAATTAAGACTAATTATTAACATTTACCTTGATAATAATTACTAATTAATATTAAATATTTATTATTTTTATATATAATTGATTAAAATTTATTAATTACTAATGATTAATAAATATTATTAGTTTTATATTATTAAATAACTTGATAATAATCATTTATTATTAACATTAATTAAGTAATACTAACTATTAATTAATTACTACTTATTATTATTAATTATTTTAAAAATAAAAGAAATTTTTATTATACATTTATATGTATTTATAATTGTATATAATAAAATTTTAAATAAATATTAATTATATTATTAAATATTAATTATATAGGCCTTTATTAGTGCTATAATATATTACTCTCTTGAAATAAATCTTTATCGTCACAAATATTCTTGGAGTGATAAATATACCTCTTTATCAGCTATTTTTTAGCACTGATAAAGAGAGGTTTCATCAGTGCTTATTATTTTATCCATCCTAAAACACCACATTATCAGTGGTTTTTTGAAAGTACTGATAAAACCCTTCTCGGTCTTATATCTTTACGCAAACAAATCCCAGTTCTCTTGAACCATTCAAGCACTCATGGAAGTCTAAATCTATCGCTGCTCCCCCTCAAACATCTTGGATGAATCAAACCTCTCAAAACCTAAGGTATGTTATTATTTCTACTCCTCTCACTTTTTTAGTGACACTGTATTTTCCTCGATGTGCAATACCTCCCTCATTCCTACCCAGCAACACTACGTAAAGCCACCTACGATATCCCATTCATACAAGTCATTTGGTAGGGTTGATTCAAGGAGAAATGAAATGATTTTGAGGGATTGAAATATATTTCCTCAAATTGGAAATAGTATACCTAATGAACTAGAGAATAGAACATGTGGGGAATGAGTTTTGGGTTCTTGAATCAATATATAGAGAACCAAAACAAGACATGGTTCTAAAGAAGCATGGAAAAATGATTCTGACTTTGATTAATCATAGGAAAATCACATATAA
This sequence comes from Viscum album, assembly GCA_963277665.1. Taxonomy (NCBI): domain Eukaryota; kingdom Viridiplantae; phylum Streptophyta; class Magnoliopsida; order Santalales; family Viscaceae; genus Viscum; species Viscum album. The sequence goes on from OY728151.1 coordinate 1,534,455,531, forward strand.
TATAAAATGTATGAGATAAATGAAATGGGAATAAATGGATTTCTCCTTTAATTTAGACCTAGAAACACCCCAGAATCATGGTGATTTGGAATGAAATAAATCGTGCCAAGGAAATGTTTTATTTAATTAATTGTTTTTTTGAACTAATATTTATATAATGTATATGATTGTTACTAATAATAAAAAATAATTTATTTTTTATATTTTATATTATTTATAAATCATTATATTTTTTATACTAATACTTTTTATATGAATATTTTTAATTTTTTTAGATTAATATTTTTAATAGTTGCTTAAATTTAATGGGTTGAAAATAAAATTTTGATTTTGATTTTATATAAACGTAAAATATAATTATTTTAATATAAATAAATATATTGATTACATAAATGAATTTAATTAATATATGAAATCACTTATTTTAATACATTATTTCTAAAAATAAATTAAAATTTGTATTATTTAATTTTTTATAATTTAATATTTATCTAATTACGGTGACATGAAATTAAAATAATAAATTAAAAATGAAATTAGTATTATTTATTTTTTATTTAAAAAGGAAATAAACATTATATTTTTTAGATTTTTTTTTGTGTAATTTAACACAAAATTTTATCTTTTTATTTTCTTTTAAAAACTATAACCAAACATGATGGCAAGAAAATATAATCTATTCTTTTCTTTTACATGGAGTCTAACAAAGTATTATTTCATCTTCATGTATTATTTATTCTTCATAGAGTTAAACTCATATTTTCTCCTTTGCATGTAATAGGGAATGATATTCACTTTTCTAGGTTCATGAATTACTTCTCCTTATTTTTCATACAAGTTATTTCCTATGGATTATCCTTCTTCACCATGATGATAAGAGTTTTATTTTTCTTCCATTTTCAAGGATTTAATCTTCTTCCTATACTATTATTCTCCATTTAACATTAAATATATTAAACATATTTTTTCCATGAAAATTAGGGGGATGTGATTTTATTTTAATTACAAATGAATATGTTTTTGATATTTTGGGAAATGGTAGGGCCCAATTCCAGTTTATTTGGAACTGGTTCGAAAAAGGGGTGACCAATACATGTCAGTTGCCAAATGTACTATATAATTTCAATTTTTTGTATCTTTTTCTTTTCATATTCCATGTTTTAAAGTGATAACCATTTTGGAATCATCACCAACAACATTTAAACATTGGGATCCCCTTTTTAGAATTATTTATAACTTTATCCTATGATTATAAATATCATATATGTATTTATTTATTTTTTATGAAAATTGAATATTTTTATGAACCTAACTAGATGAATATTAATTAAAAATTAATGGAATATAATAGTAAGAAAAAAGAGTATGAATATGGACATAAATTGTTCATCATGTTTGTAATAGATCATGAAAATGAATCTTCTCAATTTCGTTGTTTATGTGCATGTTGTTTTTATTTAAGACAAACTAGTTTGAAAGAGTTGGAAGAAAATTTTATTTTTGACAAAATAGATGAGTTATATAAATTTTGGAATAAACATGGGGATAAATTTAATGTAGAAAATTATTATGGTGATACTACATTTTATAGATCATTTGATATGAATACTATTATAAATGATGATGGTGATTGTATAGAAGAAATGATAATTGAAATTAAATATGAACTTCATGATTGTAAAATGTTTTTTGAGAATATAAATAGATTTTAGAAGAGAGTATTTTATTCTAGTTCTACTAAATACACAACATTGTCAACTTTATTGATGTTATATAATATGAATGCTGACAGCAGATGGAGGGACACCAGCATTATAGAACTACTTAGTCTCCTGAAAGATATGATACCAATGGAACATAAACATAATTTTCAAACATATTAGTCTATAATAATTCTATGTTAAATTTGAATAATCTATAAAAGAAAAAATTCATGTCAAACTGATTTCATATTGTTTCATAGGGACCATAAATTAGTGATAGAATTTCCTAATTCTGGCATGAATCAATACAGGAAATATGAATTATGTCCATATAAATGTGTATGGTACATTCCAATCCTTCAAATGATTAGGAAACTATATTTATGTCATGAGACCATGAAAAAATTTACATGTAATGATGAAATAAGAATTAATGATGGGAAACTACATCATCCAGTAGACTCTCCTCAGTGAATGAAAATTGACTAAGAGTATCCTAAATTTGGAAACATTCAGAGAAAATTGCATCTTGTGTTATCTATAGATAGAATAAATCATTTTGTAAAAACAATATTAATTCTCATAATATATGTCAGATTATATTTGTAAATTATAAATTTCTTCAATGGTTATGCATGAAGTTGAAATACATTATGTTGTCTCTGGTTATATCTCGACCAAAACAACCCGATAATGATATTGATGTTTATTTCGCTCCATTCATTGGTTATCTAAAATTGATGTGGAATACAAGTCTTACATTGTATGATTATCATAGTATTTAAGTATTCACTTTGAGAGTAATTGTTTTGGACAATAAATGACTTTCTTACTTATGGAAATCATATTGGCTTTAACATTAATGGAATTTTAAGGTGTCCCATTTTGGAAGAATTCAGACACTCAGTTCAGTTGAAACATTCCTCTAAGACTATGGTTTTATGACTTCATAAATTTTTACCTCAATAGCATAAATACTGACCATGGATGAAATAATTTTATTTAAATACATAACAATGTACAACATCATCTCCATTAATGGGTGATCAATGATTCAAGAATGTAAAATACATTGACACTATTTTTGGTAATCCATTTTCAAAAAACATTAAAAAAATCAGGATGGAAAAGTGATCAATTTTCATTGAATTATGATACTTTAATTGTTTTTATGCCATAAATTTTTTTGATTTTATGTCTGTAAAAAAATTCTATGAAATAGTTATTCATACATTACTAAATTTTCCTAAAAAAGGATGGAATCAAAGCTAAGATAGACATGATTGAAATGGGAATAAGGGAAGAGTTTTCACCAGTGAAGGGTTAAAGGTGGACTTTTCTTCCTCATTAATCTTATAATCTATCCAGAAAAGTAAAATTTCAATTCTAATATTTCCTTAATATTGTAAAAGTTACATAGGGGTATTCAACATATATTAAACATGTTATGCCACTGACTAATTTGAAGTTAGAAGCTCTAAAATCACATGTCTGCCCTGTTTTAATACAATATTGATTTACTACCACCTTACATTGAATTATTTTTAAAAAAGTATGAAATATATTAACCAGACAATGCTTCTTTTTCAAATCCATATGTGGAAACTTTATATAACTGGAAATGTTTCCAATCATGAATGAGAATATTTCATTCATATTATTTGAATTAGAGATGTTATTCCCACTATAATTCATTTATATAATGGTCCACCTAATGGTTCAATTGGTTATAGTGGTTTAACATTGTGGTATTATCGATTATATATAAATGTACCCCATTGAACTATATATGAATACTTTTAAAGGTTGCATAAAGAATAAAATTTTGTTAGAATTCTTTATTTCAGATCGACATATTGTTGATGAACCTATTGAAATTTATACTGATTAACCATCATATTTTGATATAATCTACCTCCCAATGTTTCATCATAGCGGATTCCAATTTGGTGAATGTATTTATAAAAGAAATGTTATTAGAATTACCATCACAGTGCTGGATCAAGATCACCATTACATTTTACATAACAGTGCAATGAATATCCTTATGTTTAATCCCAAAAAATAAATCATATACATTTTAATCCATCAATGTTTAAAGTATGTATATCAAATAAACATAATCAATATTCTATTGTATGGTTTTGAGATCATATTTTTAAGGAGTTATTTTAAAATCCAAATTAAATTGTCGAACGGATTTGATGGCTGGATAGGGGTCAAATGAAAATGTCATATCCTACATACATTTTTTAATTTATTATTATATGTAAAAGTAATAATATAGATGTTTTAGGATGAAATGTAGTGGATTTTTTCTTGTGGAAAAAGTGATGCAAGTATCCAGCTCTAAGGATAGAAATTCAGTTTATGTGAATATGTCATATATTAGCATCATCAAACAAATATAAGTGTTGTATTATACCACATTTCAATTGTCAATATTCCATTTTAAATGTGATGACAAAAGGAGTACAGTTAAAATCAATGAATTGGGATTTTTCAAGGTGAATTTCAGTGTGTAAGGGTATAAGGACAAGACTTTCGTAATGTAATCACATGTAGTTCAAGTATTCTATGTCTCAGATCTAGCAAACAACAGTTGGTCAATTATTTTGTTAGAAACTAAATCAACTACTGGGTCAAATGAAAATTAAAATGAGGATTTAACATTCCTTAAGAGATCATATTTATTTCATAGAGGTAGCAATTTAGCCAATACATTATACATTATAGGATACCATAATGAAAGGTTTGGGATACTAGATAAAGAATCCAAATCCCTTAACACTTTAAAGAAAAAAAGTGAGAGTTTAATGATATGGTTAAATTTTTTTAATGTACTATACTTTTCATCATAATATTATGTGTTATCTACTACATTTACATAATCTAAATTAAATTTTTTACTACTCATATAGATAATGACTTCTGTACATGATGAAGTGACCAATCCCAAGGAAGAACAAAATGTTGATGTTTAAGCTATAGAATTATTATGGGATCAACAACAAGTTGATGAAAAAAGTCATAAACTGTATAACATCATTATATTATATAAAATTATCAAATAAATGAGAAAGAGTATAAAATTTGTGTTTGGTTGTAATCAATGTGACCAACCTATTTACCATAACATGTCAATTTACATTAGTTATATAGGGCTCACAATAAAATGAATGTTCTAGTCAATATAGTTACATGGGACCACGTCTATCATGTATTGATGTAAAACCATTGGAAATATATTAAGGTAATTTTATAACATACTTTCCTTATTTTATTGAAAATTTATATAATTAAATGTTTATTTAATTTTCATTATCCCTTGAAGAGTTTTTTTAGATGATTTCCAAAAGAAATATATTTTAATGGAAACTAGAAAATCTCATAGTGGCTTCCAGAAACATCATATAAAGCGCCAACTCATGGATTCTAAGGGGAAATTAAATCCACACTCATCAGTTATGAATGCACACATGATAAAATTGATATATAGAAATCATTCATTAGTCATCGTGATGAGAAATCATTTTTGGATAAATGTAGTAAAAAAAATTATTTGAAATTAGTAATTTAAACCAGATGGACTAAAAAAATTTAATGTTTGAAGCAATAAAGGAGTACTGAAAGTAAAAAACGTGCATAAAAACCAATGTACCCTTATTGTAATGAAAGGATGTGGTATGCTTCACATGAAAAGAAAATATTAGATATGTTAAATATATAATAACAGATTTATGTGAGATGAAACAACATATATTCCTTTTATGAAATTCATATTGATGAACAAAAATATGAAGCCACATTCTTCCTACATCATGAACTATGAAAGTAGGCCTGTTTAAATAAATAGGGTAAACTATTTAAGTAAAACACAAAAGTAGTATGGGAATCTTGTATAAGTATGAAAAAATAGTAATTCATTAAAATTATAACAATACAACATAAAAATATATATTTATGTTCATATTTTTTATATAGTTTTGACACAAGAATCAATATAAAATTTTCATAAATAAAAACTTCTTTAAGTGGATTTGAAGCAGCCAAAATAATATACCCATGTTAGAGGTGCATGTTTTAGAGTGTCACCTAGAACATATTTCAGGATGACAAAGACACACAGAGATATATATGAGATGTTAGAAGGACTTTAGGTGATGATACAGGATTTTAAAGGTATTACTATATGGTCTAGTTTTGTGGATCAATATTTTTGAAATGATCAAAGATAACCAGTAGTGGAAAAAAGATGATTACATGAAGATCCAAATGGCCCCACTTGCATTGAGCCTATCCAGTCCCCTCAACAGCCTACCTTACCCAAGGTAATCAATTTTTTCATTAATATTTCTCACAAATGTAAATATTTTTTTTTATAAATTTTTTTTATAGAATTATATAGGTTGAAGTTGTATGTGATTTATATATATTAACACCCACACATCGCCTTATTATGAGGGGTATGATGTATAATATCATAGGAAACAAGATACATAACTAACAACTCCCAAAAGAAAAAAATGAGAGTGGGGATTGAAGTGGATCATTGTCCGAGCACTGGGTTTACTATTCCACTAGATGACTAATATGTTAAAACAATATATAATGTTGTTCTAACTTTTATAGCATGTATTTATATTCTTGTAAACATACATGACTTTTTCCCTTAAAAAATGTCAAATTAAAAACATTTAATAGTTGATGAAATAAGGTATTAAATGTGGTTTGGTAATATAGTTTTAAAAAAAATTGGTGAAATATATGGTCCAATTAAGGAAATACATCGAATCGACTAAGAAAACAAAAGGACCTTTCAGGAGTAACATCTCCCTACCATTTCCATTATTGAAAATATTAACACTAAAATTTCATGCAGACACCACATTAAAATATGGAAATAATTCATACATTAAATATGAATTAAAAAATATTTAGATATTCCATTACTAGTTGGGTAGATATGGGGAGTATAAAAGATATTATCAGGTGTGAATGATTGTGAGTCTAAATTGTAAATATATTCATGAGGTAAATTTTCATATCTGTGTGTCCAAAAAATGATCTACTATCTTCATTACAGTTAATATCTATTCATATTTTCTACAAGTGTATATATTAATACTATATAAAGGGAAAATATTGTGAATAATGAGTTGGACTCATTAATACCTGTATCATTTCTACAAAGAAAATCATCAGAATTAGAATAAATTGAAAATATAATAGATAAACTAATAAAGGATTTTGAGAAGAAAATATCAGACAATAGACACTTCTTGATTCCTATAATGAAAGAGTAATATTATAAAATTTAATCATATAAATATATTTTACTTTTTATTCATTACTTATTTGTTTCATTAGGAAGCATTGGATGTTGATCGCAATCAATTTTGATCCCCCAAATTTTTTATCTAATGCATGAATTTCAATCAAACTGATGACACATGATGACTATTGTTAATTTTTAATGCATTGTAATCCAAATTTTAAAATGTAACATAAAATTATATGTTTTATTTTTTATTTTAATGTGATTTTTTTTATGACAAGTAAAACTATAAATATACGCTAAATCATGGTATGATGACTGTGACAGAACAAAATAATCCTTATACTTTCATTAAATGGAAATTGATTAAGGTATATAAGGAAATATTTTACAATAAAAACATATTTCAAATCATTTTACTTATTTTTTCAATGTTTATTTTGTTTAAAAATAATTCAATGACAAAAATTGTTGAGATTCTGTTTGAAAATTTATAAAATATATCATATACCATTAAAAGACCATCATTCATAAATATTCATATTTCGAATGTAATTAAATTTAATTAATTTTTTTTAATCATTAGTTTTTCTATATTTTTTAGTACTATAACGATTTACAACAAGATAAAGACTCAAAATAATAATTTAATTTGTTTATAGAAGAGCGGGAAGAGTACATGGTGTTAGAATGTTTTCTGACATCAAATTTGGTAGATTACTTATTATGTTTATGATTTAGTATGGTTTATGACCTTAGATATAAATTTGGGATTTGAAGAAGTAGTTTCTTAATACTTATACATTATTTTGACCAATTTATCAAGGATAATTATCATGGAGGGTTACACTCTATGGATCCTGATAGAGCTAGTAACATGTTCGAAGATTCTCATGCACATGAATGATTGGAATTATAGGATAAAACGAAAATAATATCAATAGGTAAATGGTTTGAGAATGTATAGATAAAAATGGAAAAGATGACATCATACTACATATTTATTTAATATTTCCATCATTTTATCTACTATTTTAAATTTAGTTTGAATATAATTATTATATGATATTTGTTTAGTTTCTTCCATAGATTATTTGGAAATAAAAAATTTTCTTCCAACAATCCTAAAAAATCCATAAAATAGAGAACATATTCCATTCATATGGAAGAGGAAACCACATTCTACCAAAAACATGAATTGAATCGCAATCTTGCATCTACAAAATCTATTATCAAACTAATTCTATTAAATTCCTTTTTTAAAGAGTTGATGTAGTTCAAATATAAGCTCTCATCTACAAAGGTATTTTACTATAGTTGAAGGAAAAGTATGAAATCAAAAAATATTTTTCATTAAAATTGTCTTAAATGGTGTTGGAATCAACCAAAACTCAATCCAATATAAAATGTTCTCAGTATGACTTGAAGTGTTATGTTTCTATATTAATGCTTACATTTGAGTTCAAAACACACATCACTTACTCGAAATTGAAAAAACACATTAATATTGATATGATACTTTATGATAATTATCTATAATTCATTTGTGATGTGTTGTAATCAACTGCACATCAATTGTAATGTCCCCCAATCCACAACTCGATCATGTGGACAAAATGGGCTGGTTATGAGACCTCAAGAATGCCTCCATATATGTCAGAGGCTATTAAATAGTAGCAGAGGAGTGATAAGTATATTGGGGAGCCTATAACACCTAGACTCATCATTTAAAACATAGTGAAAATAAAAAATATAAAAAAAGAATAAGAATCATATTGTGGAAATAATGTAAAAAATAATATATAGCAAAAACCAACAATAATTCCAACTAAATGATCCATGAAATAATATAGGAATAAATAATGACATGATGAAATATTACTAAATTTAATTCGTGGATTAATACAAAATAAATGACTAGAGGCCTCAAAAGACCGGTGTCTTAAATCCCATGTCAATCTCATCTAAAAAATGTAGCTCATTTAGTGAGAAAACAATTAAAAAAAATGGTATTTTACCCTTGTCAATCATGTATCCATATAATCTTCTCAGGTACCAAATAGTGACCTAAATAGGGTGAGTATAACTCAGTATGTCATCGCCACCATGTCTAAACATAACCAGTATGATAATACGTACAAGAAAAAAATGCAATAATATATTTTAATAATTAATTAAATAATTAAATTAATTCCACATCAACCTGCTTCAGATCCATGTCAGAATATCTCTAATCATGTTTCACGACCATTCCATCCATAACAAGATAAACATACAAAGACATTACTTACCTCAGTACCATGCCCAAATTTTCCTATGAATTTATTGGGACCATTACCACCATAACGTTATAACCAAGGTAGGGCATAACCTTATATCCAAGGCATAAATTACACAAATTTGGGTCAAACCCAATATATAATAATTTCATCATTTAATTAGGTTTGACCCTAGTATATAATTATTTCAGCATATATCAAGGTAAAGCCCGATATATAGGCATTTAAGTATATATCAGGGCATAACACAGTATATAAGCATTTCAATATGTCTTAGGGCATAGTATGGTATATAATAATTTCATCATGTCTCAAGGAATATCCCACTATAATAACTTAAAGATTAAAATAGGGATAATTCCCTATAGAAGCATTAAAATAGTCAAACTGGGCCCCCATCCCATATAAGCTTTGTTAATAACCAAATGGGTCCAACGGGACTCCAAAGAATAATCCAATTCATCATTTAGAAAATTTGGGTGCACACTATGTTGGTGCAATTACAATATTGCAGATAAATGAAAATTATCAAACCATGGGGTTAAGGTTTAGACAAACTACCTTTAACTGACAATAAATCAACACTTCTAAGGAGAAATTACCATGAGAAATAAGGTGTGGTGGTCACAAGAAGGATCCTAGATCAAAATAAATCATGGTCAAAAAAATGATCTTGGTCAAGAGATTACATGTCAGCGACTGGAGAACAAGGGGAGAGAAGAAAAATAATGACCAAAACCATATACTAGGTATCAGATGCACAAGTGGGACATCTTGGATCTATAGAGGCACTCCAAAATCACATTGATGTTTCCCAAAGGTTGAGTGGAGAAGTCTGCAAACATGGTAAATTGGAAAATTATCCACACGACACCCATTAAAATTCTTCACGACAAATTGCATGGAGTATAATATAGTTACACACTGTGTACTTATTTTTAGAGGGATACGTAGAAAAAATCATTACCTTGGATGAATATTAGGTTCACATGAACATTAAATGACGTGTAAACAATTTAAACAGCATGTAAATGTCACGTAGGTGGTTTTGAGATTATTTTTCTTAACAAAAATATGACCCCCCTTTAAGGATTATCAACTTACAATTAATATTTAGCAACACAAGACCCATTTATTTACAAACATAATTATTTCTAATAAACATACATCCAAAAACATTAAGTCACTTTTCCCAACAAAGGATCTCTATGTGTATCCTCTCTATTTTTTTCAAGTTTCCTTATAACCCAATAATTTATTTATTCTTACAAAATGATATCCAAGACAAAAACACAAACATTAATATTTAATGATGAGTTAAAAATCAATTGAATGAACTTTTACAAAAAAGTAAGAGAGAGATGTACCTAAAATAATATTTTATCATACAACGTCTCTACTACATAACAACTCATACCCGAGTTTCTCCAAGCATCATCATGGGGTCTCATAGAACACATATGGCCATTGTGATCACATATGAGATTCCCTCTCCTAGGTCTCCCCCTGAACTCACCCATGTTTTCACTACACTTGATCCAATGATATAGTCATGCCCTGACGGTACCTCTCACTATGGTCCACTACCCATATCAGATTCTCATAAAATGATGCATTGGTTCTATGCTCGACATCTACTATGTTTATCATGTGAAACGGTTCTGGATAATATATATAAAGCGGTGATAGGTGTAACATGTCATTCATTTCACTAAAACACTACTGAAGGGATAAATAGTATACCACTGGACCAGTCATTTCCATAATCTCAAATGGCCCGAAAAACATGGGTGCTAGGTTTCCCTATTTCTAGATATAGTGTTTCCCCAATCTACGGTACCCCAAAAAAACATCATGACCAACATCATACTATAGAGGTCATATTCTATGGTTAGTGTAGGATTTCCGCCATCATTTTAAAGCCCCCATACACTTTATGATCTGATGAACCTACTCAGAAATATCTTGCATGAGACTAGGTCAAATAAGTGTTGACTCACCTAGCTGTAACCGAAAAATAGCAGAATGGTATTGCCTTCAATTCAAGGCCTCAAATGGTGTCATATGGATAGATTCCTAGAATCTATCCTTATATAGAAACTCCATGAGTTCTATATTCTACTACCATGAACAACCAAAATCTAAAACACAGGCTCATAACATATCCTCCAAAACTAAAAATGTCTTCTCTGATTGACCATCAGTCGGAGTATGATAGGCCATACTCAAAAGAACCTATGATCCAAGAGCCTTTTGAAGACACTTCCCAAACCATGGTGTGAAATGGGTATCTCTATCTGAAATGATACTCCTTCAAACACCATGCAACCGAACTACCTCATGCATGTAAAGACATCCCAGATCAAAAACTATTATGGTCTCCCATATATGAATGAAGTGGGATACCTTCATCAGTCAATCCACTATCTCCCATATTTCACCATTCTTATGGGTTTTCCTAGAAAGTACAATCACAAAATCCATAATGACATCATCAAATATCTACTATGAAATGGGTAAAGGGTAAAAAATCCTAGATTGACTCTGTTGATCAACATTCACCTACTGACATGTGAAACATCCTAACATAAATCTAGCTTTCTCTTTCATCATTCCTAACCTCCAATATTGTCTATAGATATCATGATGTAAAATTTTCAAACTAGGATGTACCTCCCCTCTAGATGCATGAAACTCCATCATCGTCTCCTCACATAAACCCATAGGTACCCTTAATCAACCTCAAAAAGAAGATAATTATCATTTACAAGAGACTATCTTAATGGAATATCTCCACTACATAATTTATCCCACAAAAAATTTTCATCTAGATTAGATAACTTGTTGATCTTGATCCAATCCAAAAGCAAAGGTATAACAGATATCAATGATAGATTTACATGTCTCTAAGACTCCTGAACATCTAGGTGTATGTCGGAAAAGATATAAATTTTCCACCGCTCATCCGAAGACCCTAAAACTACCTCTTCCAACATCTTTCAGATCAATTCATTGTCAATGACGTTTCCCTTTCCTGGTGTATACGACAACTCAATGTTGAAAGACTGCAGATACTCGACCCACCTCCTCAATTAATGATTTAGTTCTAGAAGATAAAATTTGTACATGATTATCATATAGACCATGTTTACCAAAAAATATCATCCATATCAGGTCAGGTACCACTGCTAATAACTATAAATAATGAGTTAGATAATTCCTATCATGTGGTCTCAACAGTCTATATCCACAAGAAACCACTTGATCCTTCTACATCAGAACTACTTTGAGTCCAACATTGGATGTGTCACATTACATGTTATATAAATTACATGAAATAGATAAAGTGAGGATAGGATATGAGTTCAACCTACCATTAAGATCCTAAAAATATCTCGCATATGCATCTGACCAAAAAAACATATGTCCCTCTTTGGTAATCCTTGACATCCGAGTTTCCAGATTGGGGAAGTTCTAGATAAAGTTCTAACATTAACCTACTAAACCCAAAAATATCAATATTTAGAATATATTCTTGAGATTATCCTATTATATCACAACCACAACTATCACTGGTTCCATTGACATGCCTTCCATTTAGATGACATGGCCCATGAATTTCACATTATCAATCTAGAAACAGCATTTGGTTACCTTGGTATAAATATAGTGCTCTCTAATTATACATGGGATGATTTCAAGATGATGTGAATGATATTCTATTGAATGAGAGTACAGTAAGTTTTTTTATACAGACCACCACAAACCAATCTAGATAAGGATGTAATGTAATATCTTGTTACTAATCTAATAGTTACATCTTTAACCTTGTCAGGTGTCACGACCCGTCCTAGTGGGGCCCGTGCCATGAATCCCCAAGCCCACCTCCAATAGGCCAGGGGCTGGTGACTAGCACCGAGTAGGCATATAACTAACATGGGAGGCATTGCCTAAGTACCTGTACACATGCACACATCTCCAAGAACACAAATGCTAAAATTTAAGACACTAAGGAACAAAATGCATGCATACAACTAAACCCCAACCAACAGAGTACGACGAAAGGTAGAGTACTAAAAAGTAAACTGGGCCTGAATATAATCCCACCAAAAACAAACCAACAAGAGTCTGAAAACTGAAATTTGCAACCTATAAACACAAAAGGTATTGGGACTACTACTCGTAGTCGTAGTAACACCTCAGCATGTAGGGAACTCAAAAAGCTCGGTCCTGTCCTGGTCCACCCTAGACTCTGTCAAAAGGTTGCTCGTCTGCACAAGACACCAGACGTGAAGGAAAAGCCCGTGCATGGGTGAGTATAACAATACTCAGTAGAGGACCCCGAAAACTACAAAGTAGTAAACAAAGTAAAGGTACAGTCAAATACACACAGTATATGTCTACAGAACATACAGAACAAACTTTATATATACAAAACCCAGACCCATAGTCAAGGGACAAGTCACATAACCACATACCCCTGTTAGGGATTCTTTTCGAAGATTCTGTGATGCACTCATTCCGGGAGAACACACTCCACTGGTCTTATATCTCTGATGACGTCCGTTTGAGAAGTGTTGTTCGTCGGGAACTGTCACGAGGGGTAACTGCACTCATTACGGGAGACACACTCCTGAGTGGTAAGGTAACGATAAAAGAGATGAACTCATTATGGGAGACACACTCTTGAGTGGGAAATATCCTGATACATAGATGAGGATCACTTCCAGGCCCCTGGTGGATACTACGACTCATTCGGATTCACCAGTTAGGTAATACACCAGCTAGGTAGAGGATCAATGCCTGATAGAGTAGGTCACGATGATGCCTGACTCTACCTAGGGTCAGGAATGGATAGAGGATCTCGCTCTGGGCCTCTCGGAGGGATGTCGAATCTATCATAGAATGTCCGACTGAAGGGATCATACTCCTGTAGAAGGAAACAATGCCTGACCTATAGGGGACCAAGAATAAGGGGCACTAACCCAAACGAAAGACGTCCAGGATACGGTGAACAAGAGGACCATGCTATTTTCCAAAAAGTACATGGTGTGTAGAAAATATACACGTCATGTTGTCTGACCCTGGGTACTGCCCATGTACAACAGCTCGTGTCTTAGGCTAGTCATGTAGGAAAACTCAATACATGGCGTGTAGTACGGTATACACACCGTGCCTGGATAACTGGGGTTGGCTCCATGTACTCTGGCCATGTGCCCGTACACGGTCATCAACCCATGTACACCAACCCGTGTAACAGCCACATGGGGTGACCCACGGTACTGGCCTCGCCTGGCCGTGTGATGGAGTACACAGTCGTGTACCCCATCCAGTGTTTGCGTAACCCTGGGATACACACCGAGTCCTATGTAGTTGCTTCTGCACGCTGTACACGTCGTGCCGCCTGAATCCATCTATATCATCCCGTGTCCGTGTACTACCCAAAATATATGCGAAGCTTCAGGGAAAGTACAACATGCCATGTGACTAGGGTCACATGCTGCATTATTCCTCTCTGACCCCAAAACCCTAGCCTCTGCCACCAGCACTACATGACGTGTTCTTCAGAAGTACACGCCCTATATTCTGGAAATTTTGAGAAACGATGCCCTTCGTTAGCGCGCCTCCTGTGGTGCTCCAATCATCGATATGGCTGTCCGATCTCCACAAAACTTCCAGGTTTTGGTAGCCCTGAAACAACAAATCCCATTATGTCATTTTCGGGCCTCCGATCATCTCCAAAAACATGATTTGATCTACCCGTATGAAGAACGCTTTAAGAACGCCCTTTCCCAATGCAGTCTGATTCATCACCTGACATCGTCGCCGCACCTCCCAAAGGTCGTTGCGATGCCTAAACTTTGATTTGGGATCATTGCATCATGAAACGGATGCACAACGATCCGTTGTTCGTCACCCAATGAAGAACGTGAAGAACGAGCAAGAAAAGAATGGGGGAGAAAATCCAATAAACAAATTGAGGAACGAACCTCCACTGTCATTCTTCACAGTGTTGATCTACTCCCGTTAATAGGATTAAATGGAGAGGAGATCAACATAAATAAAAAGCATGGATTAATTCCCCAAAATCATCCCAAAAAAAACCCTCCCGCAAGAATGTATGAATCCACAGATCAACTTGTTTGTGGTTGATCCGTGTTCGTTGTTTAAACTCAAAAATGGGGAAAAGAAATTGAAGTAACAAACCCCTACCTCAAACCGGTTGAAGAGCGATCATCACGACGTGTCCGACGAAGGGATTCGTCAAAATACGAGGGGCCTTGATTGATCACGTCGCCGTCATCCCCCAATGCATCCTCCTCCTCCCAAGATCCTAAGAGAAAATCTCTCTCACTCTAGACTCGCAGGGTTATGAGGCAAACCCTGCGAATTATCCATAAGCATGTATTTATAGGGGAGGATTAGGTCGTGGCTCAACAAAAAGGAAAAGTTTAAATAAAATAAATCATTAATTTATTTTAATCTAACTAAATTGCTTCCCTTTTTAAAACGCCCAAAATTAAACTTCGCAGCTGACCTGCGCCGGTCGAGGTTAGAACCGTTCTTTTGTAAAGTCGTCATCCTGGACACAACGGTGCCCTAAAAATTTTAATCCGGGAACCCATTTGGGAACTTCCCCAACCACACACGAGTGTCGACTCACATAACTTAAAAAAAGTTCAAACCACCATTCCGGGCTGACTGGACCTCAGAATGATGTGCCGTCTTCGCGCCCGGTCTCGAAATAATTCCATATAATATTTAAAATAATACATGGAAAACCCGAGACATTACATTCTCCCCACCTTGGGGCTTTATTTCCCTGAAAAGCCAAAATAAAGTCTACTAAAAAAGATGAGGGTATTGGGCATGAATTTGGGCCTCCTGCACCCACGTGCTCTCCTGAAGATTCCCGTGCTGGCACTGAACACGCACCAAGGTAATCGATTGCCCATGAAGGATCCTCTCCGGTCGATCCTCGATCTTCACCGGGTACTCAGTGAAGGTCACTCCATCATTGATGTCCAGCTCGCCCCAGTCTATGACATGCGACGGATCGTGCGCGTACCTCCTCAGCTGCGACACGTGGAAGACATCATGTACCCGATGCAACTGTAGCAGTAGAGCTAGGCGGTACGCCACCTTGCCAAATCTGCACAGAATCTGGAAAGGTCTGATGAACCTCGCAGATAGCTTGCCGCCTCAGCCAAATCTCTAAAACCCTCATCGAGGTGAGACCCGAAGAAAGATGTGGTCTCCCTCTTCAAACTCCAGAGGTCTCCGTTATCTGTCAGCATAAGACTTATGCCGGCTCTGTGCAGTCTTCATCTGCTCTCGGATGATATGAACCTTCTCTGTGGTGGCTCTAACTAACTTTGGACCCATGAGTGCAGACTCTCCGGGGTCGGTCCAGCAATGTGGTGACCGACAGGGTCTCCCGTACAAGGCCTCGAATGATTCCATACCAATGGTGGAGTGGTAGATGTTGTTGTACGCAAACTCCACCAGTGGTAGGTGGTCCTCCTAGCTACGACTAAAGTCCAAGATACAAGCTCACAAGATATACTCCAGAACCTGAATGGTCCTCTCCGTCTGACCATCAGTCTGGGGATGAAACGTTGTGCTCAAGCATAGATGAGTCCCAAAAGCCTCCTGCAATCCTTTCCACAACCGGGATGTGAAGTGGGCATCTCTATCTGAGACTATAGTCGAGGGGACACCATGAAGCCAAACTATCTCCTGCACATAGAGGCGTCCCAATCTCTCTACGGAACTCTGCTCCCTGATAGTTAGGAAGTGGACCGACTTGGTGATTCGGTCAATGATCACTCAGATGGAATCATGCCCCTTGGACATCCTTGGTAAGCTTATCACGATGTCCATCGATATTCCATCCCACTTACACTCTGTAACTTACAGGGGGTGAGCTAACCCTGCTAAAACATGCTGCTCAGCCTTCACCTACTGGCATGTGAGGCATCAAGAAATGAAATCCGCTACTGCCTTTTTCATGCCTGACCACCAGAACTGTCGTCAGAGATCCTGGAACATCTTTGCCACCCCATGATGTACCGCCAAATGGGACGTATGAAACTCTCTCAGGACCTCCTCCTGAAATGCCACTGGTACAACAATCCATCCTCTGAAAAGAATTATGTGCTCCCCACCTTGTGAATATCCATCTGGAGCATGTCCTGTGGATAACTGAGCACATAAATCCACATAGTCGACATCCCCAAGATGTGCCTCCCTAACTCACTGTACGAGTGGAGGGGTGACAACCATTGACTATAGGTAAGCTGTATCCTCTCCATCCATGAAGGATAACTATAACGCAGCTAAATTCTATGTCGCCTCACTCAATAGATGTGAGATCGACCTCCTGCTAAGGGCATCTGCCACCTTTTCCCTCTTTCTAGGAGTATAGATGATCTCGAAATCATAGTCCTGTAGGAATTCTATCCAAAGCCTCTGCCTCAGATTCAGATCCTTCTGTGATGAGATGTACTTGAGGCTCTTGTGGTCAGTGTAGACAATAAACCACTCAACCATGAGGTAGTGAAACCACATATTCATTGCGAAGACTACCGCTGCCAACTCAAGATCATGGGTCGCATATTTCTGCTGATGTGGCCCAAGCTAGCATGAACCATAAGAAATCACTGCCTGCCGCTGCATCAGGACACAGCTGAGCCCGGTCCCTGATGCATTGCATAAACCAACATACTCGACACCCTCTTCCGGAAATCTCAAGACTGGGGCGCTCGTTAAACTCTACCTCAACTTCTCAAAAGCCTGTTGGCACTTCTCCATCCACACGAAGATTTTCCCCTTCCTAGTCAAGGATGTCATCAGTGCTGATATCTGGGAGATATCAGGAATGAATATTCGGTAATATCCTTCCAACCCAAGGATGCTCCACACCTCCGTCATGCTCTGAGGTGGCTCCCATGAAACCACAGCCTCCACCTTGGCTGGATATACAGTTACTCCATCTGCTGAGATGACATGTCCCAGAAAGTGGACCTCCTGAATCCAGAACTGGCACATCGAGATCTTCCCATAAAGCTGGTGCTCTCGAATCATGTCTAGAACCATCCGTAGGTGTCTCACAAGCTCCTCTTCTGATGCCGACTACACGAGGATGTCATCGATGAATACCACTATGAACCGGTCCAAGTACGGCTGGAAGATCTGGTTAATCAGTCCCATGAACACTACAGGAGCATTCGTCATGCCAAAAGGCATCACCAAGTACTCATAGTTACCGTAGTGGCATCTGAAAGCCGTCTTCGGTATATCCTCATCCCGCACTTGTAGCTGGTGATAGCATGATCGAAGTTCAACCTTTGAGAACCACTAAGCCCCTATCACCTGATCGAAGTGGTCATAAATTCTCGGTAGTGGATACTTTTTCTTCACCATCACCTAGTTTAGGAGCCGGTAATCCACGAACGACCTCAGACATCCGTCGGCTTTCTTGGAAAACAAGACTGGGGCCGCCCAAGGTGAAACATTGGGTCTCATGAAACCCTTGCTCTACAAATCCTCCAACTACACCCTCAGCTCGCGAAGCTCTGCAGGAGCCATCCGATATGCCGATGAAGAAATCGGTGTCGTCCCGGGGTGTAATTCGATGCAGAAGTCAACTTCCCAATGGGGAGGTAATCCTGGAACATCTTTGGGAAAGACACCCTCATACACTGCCACCACTGCTGGTAATAGAGAGCTCACAACATCTACTACTCTGAGGGTAAGGCTAGACAACTCATGAGTGATCGGCTGCACCTTCCTATGCATGAGCCCATTTTGTGCTGCCTGGGTTTCCTTTTCTCCAAAAAAGGAAATCCTCATTCCATCACGGCGGACACACCGCACCCTTCGCCTAAAATAGTCAATCTGGGCATGGAATGAAGATAACCAATGCATAACAAGAATGACGTCATAAGGCCTCAATGCTACCACCAAGAGGTTCCAAACGAAACTCTCTCCTCTAAGGGTAAGATCACACTGTCGGCAAAGGTGCATTATCATCGGGTCTCCTCCAGTAGGTGTCTCCAAGCAGAAGGATCGAGTCAATGGTTCTACCAGAATATTGTGGTTTTGTACAAGACATGTGGCTATTAGGGAATGACTGGCACCTGTTTCTATGATTATGGAAGATAAGGTAGAAAAGACACAGATTGTACCTCGAATCTTCTGTGGAGCCCCTAGGTTGTATGCCTCAACCACATGCAGCTATCCCCGTCCATGTCCCCTAGCTCCTTGAGCCTCGTGAGGACCTCCTAGGGGTGGTGGTGGAAGTATGTCGAAGCGTCTGCCACCACCCAAAACACTCCCTGCTCCTCTACCACATCCGCTGCATGGTGGGTCTACCTGGTCTATTCTCAGCCTCAGCCTTGGTGGTCCATCCACTGCTTCCCTATCAGCAGCTCGACGGGTCGGGAAATCCCTAGCGAGATGTCCCCTACCGTCGCATGCATATCATTGCTTCTCCCTAGGATGACTAAATCCAGCCTGAGAGCCTTGGAATATCGATCCCCTATCCTGGGTCCTCCTCCGACGTCTCTCACATCCTGATCCCTGCGTCTCATGCCTGTTCCCTGCTGCCGAGGTCTCCGCACCTGTATTCCTGCTGCTGACTGCCGGTGGCTGTCTCTACTCCTCCAAGAATCTCTCGACCACCAAAGCTCACTCGAGAACCCTTGCATAAGTCGATATGCATAGAGGCACAAAAATAGATCGGATGTCTCATCATAAAACCCGCTCGATGGTCCGAGCTCTGAAGTACTGATCTCTGATCATGTCCATCGAGTACCTGGTGAGGTTGGTAAACCTCGATGAATAGTTAGACACAATTATACTGCCCTACTGGAGATGAAGAAGCTCCTGGATGTGTACAACTCTCAGCATAACCAGAGAGAACTCCTCTCTAAACAGTCTCTCAAACTCTATCCATGAAAGGGTCTCCTCATCGTGAGTCTATGTGGTTAGAATCCTCCATCGCCCCGCCGAACCCTGAATAAAGATCGCTCCTAGGATCACCATCTGGTCTGCTGGTGTCCTCACTAGACGGAAAACTCTGGTCACTGCCTCAAGCCAGTCCTCAGCTACCTGAGGGTCGGGCTCACCTCGGAACCTGAGGGGTCTCTGTTTCTGGAACTCATGGAGCGTGCTAAGCCTTCACTCTTCGCCGGTCGGTACTGCAGGTACCACTGGCTGCTCCACTGGTGGTGGCATAACAGGTTCACCACCCAGTGGCAACGCCTAGGGAACTGGTCACTGTATCGAAGCCTCGTCACTGAGGGGGTGATCCTCATGATCATGTTGCTAAATCCTAGTGGGTATGCATCACAGAGGCATCCTTTAAGGAAACAAGATGTACCATAGTCTAAGAGTATATCTGGATAGCTGACACAAAGGATATGGAAAACACAACCCATTCCTGTATGATGCATGTACCTTTTATTTCCACGAAACTAGTTTTTTTTGTGTACTGAGTCTAAAAGTAGGTTATCAGAGTCCTGGTGTATGGATACGTCGGGTGCCACACCAAAACTGGTGTCTCTGGCCTGAAAGCCGAACCTGAAAAACTCAACACGGTTTCCCCAAACAAAACTCACAGACACTTGGTCCTAAGGTAGAACCGACCTGCCTCTGATACCACTCATTCATTACCCGTCCAAGTGGGGCCCACGCCGTGACTCCCCAAGCCCACCTCCAATAGGCAATGGGCTGGTGACTAGCACCGAGTAGGCATATGACTAACATGGGAGGCATTGCCTAAGTACCTATACACACACACACACATCACCAAGCCCACAAATGCTGAAATGTAAAACACTAAGGAACAAAATGCATGCATACAACTAAACCCCAACCAACAGAGTACGACGAAAGGTAGAGTACTAAGAAGTAAATTGTCCCAGAATAAAAGCCCACCAAAAATAAACAAACAAGAGTCTGAAAACCACAATGTCCAACATGTAAACACAAAAGGTACTAGGACTGCTACTCGTAGCCATAGGAACACCTCATCCTATAGGAAACTCAGAAAGCACAGTCCTATCCTGGTCCGCCCTGGACTCTGTCAAAAGGCTACTCATCTACACAAGACACCAGATGTTGGGGAAAATCCTGTGCAGGGGTGAGTATAACAATACTCAGTAGAGGACACTCAAAACCACAAAGAAGTAAACAATGTAAAGGTATAGTCATCTACACATAGTATATGTCTTCAAAACATATAAAATAGATCAGATATACTCAAAACCCAAACTTGTAGTCAAGGGACAAGTCAGACGACTGCATACCCCCATTAGGGATTCTGTTTGAAGATTCCGTGATGCACTTATTCTAGGAGAACACACTCCACGAGTCTTATAACTCTGATGACGTCTGTCCGAGAAGTGTTGTTCATCGGGAACCGTCACGAGAGGTAGCTGCAATCATTATGGGAGACACCCTCTTGAGTGGGAAGGTTATGATAAAATAGAAGCACTCATTACAGGAGACACACTCTTGAGTGGGAAAGATCATGATACACAGATGAGGATCACTTCCCGGGCCATGGAGGATACCGCGACTCATCCGGATTCACCAGTTAGGTGATACACCAGCTAGGTAGAGGATCAACGCCTAGTAGAGTTGGTCACGTCGATGCCTGAATCTACCTAGGGTCAGGAATGGATAGAGGATCTCGCTCCGGGCCTCTCGGAGGGATGCCGACTCTATCACAGAAAGTACGGCTGAAGGGATCATACTCCTGTAGAAGGAAATGATGCATGACCTTCGGGGGAATGAGAAGAAGGGGAACTAACCCAAATGAAAGATGTCCAGGATACGGTGAACAAGAGGACCATGCTGTTTTCCAAAAAGTACACGACGTGTAGAAAATATACACGTCGTGATGTCCTACCCCGGGTTTTTCCCATTTACAATAGCCCATGTCATAGGCTAGTCATGTAGGAAAACTCAGTACACGGCGTGTAGTATGGTATACATGCCGTGTCTGGATAACTGGGTTTGGCTCTGTGTACTCTATCCATGTGCCCGTACACGGTCATCAACCCGTGTACACCAGCTCGTGTAAATGCCACACGGGGTGACCCACGTTACTGGCCTCGCCTAGCCGTGTGATGGATTACATGGTCTTTTACTCCATCTCGTGTCCACGTAACCCTGAGATACACACCGAGTCCCACGTAGCCGCTTCTGTCACGCTGTACATGCCATGCCGCCTGAAGCCGTGTAGATTGTCCCGTGTCCGTGTACTACTCAAAATACACACCGAGCTTTAGGGAAATTCCATCACTCCATGTGACTGGGGTCACACACCGTGTTATTATTATTTTAACCTAAATCCCTAGCCACTACCATTAGCACTACAAGGCGTGTTCTTAGGAAGTACAAGCCCTGTATTCTGGAAATTTCCAGAAACAATGCCCTTCATCGGCGCGCCTCCCATGGTGCTCCGATCATCGATCTGGCCATCCGATCGCCACAAAACATCAAGGTTTTGGTCGCCCCTACACCACGAAGACACTTCCATTGTTTTTGGGCCTCCGATCGGCTCCGAAAACATGATTTGGTCTTCCCACATAAAGAACGCTCGAAGAACGCCCTTTCCCGATCCGTTCTGATTCGTCATCCGCCATCATCGCCTCACCTCCACAAGGTCATTATGATGCTGAACCTTCGATTTCGGAATGTTGTGTCATGGAATAGATGTGCAACAATCCATTGTTCATCGCCTCACAAAGAACATGAAGAACGCGCGAGAAGAGAATGGGGGAGGAAATCTAATAAACAAATTGAGGAACGAATCTCCACCGTCGTTCTTCACGGCGTTGATCTGCTCCCGTTAATAGGCTTAAACGGAGGAGAGATCAACATAAATAAAAAGCATGGATTAATTCCCCAAAATCATCCCAAAGAAAACCCTCCCACAAGAACGTACGAATCTACGGATCAACTTGTTCGTGGTGGATCCGCGTTCATCGTTTAAACTCAAAAACAGGGAAAAGAAATTAAAGTAACAAACCCCTACCTCAAACCGGTTGAAGAGAAATCTTCATATTGCATCTGCAGAAGGGATTCATCAAAATATGAGGGGCATCGATTGCTCACACCGTCGTCGTTCGCCAACGCATCCTCCTCCGCCCAAGCTCCTAAGAGAAAATCTCTCTCTCTCTCTCGACTCGCAGGGTTATGAGGCTAACCCAGTGAATTTTCCATAAGAATGTATTTATAGGGGAGGATTAGGTCGTGGCTCAAAATAAAGCAAACATTTTAATAAAATAAATCATTAATTTATTTTATTCCTTCTAAAGTGATTCCCTTTTTAAAATGCCCAAAATTAAAATTCGCAGCCGACCTGCGCCAATTGAGGTTAGAACTATTCTTTTGTAAAGTCGTCGTCCCCGACACAATGATGCCCTCACATTTTTAATCCAGGCACCCATTTGGGAAGTGCCACAACCACGCGCGAGTGCTGACTGACTTAACATAAAAAAAGTTCAAACCACCATTCCGGGCCCACTGGACCTCGGAATAATGTGCCGTCTTCGCGCCCAGTCTCGAAATAATTCCATATAATATTTAAAATAATACACGGAAAACTCGAGACATTACATCTGGGTTTTTCCCTTTTTTTGATGAGGTAGGGTAGAAATTTAATTGGGAGGATTATAATAATGGTGAAGTTAGATATTTTTTGGACTATCACCTTTAACTGACCTTCTTCCACGGGTTTTAATATTGTTATACACCGTGTAACAAGGATACATGTTTTTTATTGGTTCTACGTACAATTTTTGAATGGATTCTTGTTGTGATGGGATTGTTGGTATTGGTGGACTAAATCCCACTAAAATTTACATTATGAGAATATTTTATTCAAGTATCTGAATATAGACAAGTACCGTATGACATGTTGATTGTTCTTCTGTGTGACAATGCATATGGTAATTTCCTAAGGATAGTTATTTTACTAAAATGTCATAGTAGATCCCTACTATGATGAGAACTTGGAACTTCTATAAAATTATTTTTCAATATGAGTTCTATTGTTGGATGATGTTATTTGAGGGACAAATAAGATACATGCCATTAGGGGTGAGGAATAATAAAACATTGAGGAAACTTCTCATGGTGTGCTCCCTTGGTTATATCCAGGAGGCTATTAGGAGAATGAGACCCGCTAGTTGGTAATCCACATTTCATAGTGTCATTGGATGTTCATATCTACGTACATGAGTATTGGTCCTAGAACTTTAAGATTGTTATTAATGGGTATTACAACTCACACACTTAGATATATTGATGAAAATTGTGAAGACACACTATTCGCAGTGAGGTAGGGTATATTAGGAGTTTCATGAGTAATACTACAATAATAGATAACACGAGAATGTATTTTCCCATTTTGTTCCATAATGGAAGTTGACATCTCAGGCCCTTTGATGGAATTGATATAGCCTAAATAAATCCATGTCCAGGGCGAGGAATTGGAAAGTTCATTTCTGGGAAGTCAAAGAAACAATAATGGAGCAGTTGAGTTTATGGAACTATCATGAAACCAACTTGATTGGAGATATCATGACCAATTGATTACATTACATGGTAAGAGTTTGTAGGAGGTGACACGTCATTGCGACAATAATTTATTTCTCTATGGGTTCCTTGGTGTGTTTCTATATTCTAACCTTGTACTTTAGGAAGTCTCTGCCTAATTCCCCTGAGAATGCGGCCTAGAGGGTCGTACACTACATGCATCCAAGTATCACATTTAATTATTTATTTAACAAGTTAATTATATATTATTCCTGATTTTGGTTTAATAAATATTCAAGGATGCAAAATAACAATTATTTCGAAACTATCTATTCAGTAGAATTTATTCTGGGTGAAATAATATATTTATTACTGAATAATTAGTTGATATTTATTTATGAAATAAATAGTAATTAATCAAGGTCTAATAAATGTGGTGGAGGAAATAAGGGAAAATGGAAAAAAGAGAAATACATGTTGTGTATATTAATATATATGTCGTTTGGTTTTTCTAATAATTTGTGATAAATAATATTATTTATTTAACTAAATAATATTTGGTGTAATTCGATGGGTGCATGTAAAACAATAATAACAGTCAAATGTTATTATTAGGCACGAGGTCTTACTAAGAATTAATATAAATAAATAAATACCTATGGGTAATTGTTTTATTTTATTATTCTATGTATTATAAATCCCAAATACATTATTCTCATTAAGCTATCCATTATTTGTGGCTATTCACCATGGATCTGGAGAATGCTCTCAAGCCTAGTGATAATTTCTTTACCCTAAGAATACTCTCATGTTATGAGAGAGATCCTCCTCAACCAGATCAAGTAGAGCACTATGGAAGCGGCTCTCAAGGCGATCAAAGGTGGATATCTCAAGCGAAGGATATTCCGTACAAGCATCTGAAGATCCCGTCGGTGATATCTAGAGATATGAGGATCATGTGGGGATCACCATTTTAGGAATACAATACTTTGATTCTATGACACAACGGCGAATCAATTCATATCGTGACAAAAAACATCAAAGGAGGGAGAATTACATCGAGGTAATTCTTGTATTTTAATTAAATTAATTTTAGACAACATATGATGATCAAATCTAAGGTTTCAGGACTTACCTCTTTTCTTTTCATTATTCTTTCTATTCCTATGTTCTGTTGTTTTATCGTCATGGAGGATCCCCAATTGATCGTTGTTGACTGAAAAAATCAATGTTTGGTACACACTTCAATGTGCTTCCGCAGTGCCGAAAACCTAAAAGTTGTATCAAAGGGTTCATATCGTTGATTATAATTATTTTGTTTTTCATTAATGATTTACACATTTTATAATTTATTTTTTTCAATTCATGTTAATCGTTCTGTAAATCTTAATATTTAGATCTATTCTACCAATTTAGTTTATCAATCACCTTACAGAAGCAATATTTTCTTTTAATTTTGATTAAAATAAAATAGAGGATCTCATCTAGAGGTGCCAAAGGTTCCTAGAAATACAACATCAGAATACACGGTGTATATATTTGGCAGTATAGGCTATGTAGTCAAGGATTAATGCATCAGGATTTTTTTAGCAAAACCAATAAATGTGATTAGATGTTTTCGAAGTTCTAATGAGTCCATGTATTGACTAATAACATGTCGCGCACCAATTCTAGATTACACACTGTGTGTCCCATTGGACACTACGTGTAGTACCTTCGGGGTAGGGTTGGACCGTGTAACCTATACATGGCATGCCCGAATGGAGACCGTGTAATGTGGATACTACACAATGTGTGGCCCATTGGACACGATGTGTACTAAAAATATTTCTGAAGTACATCTACACACCGTATCCCCTGGTGCATACTTCAGATAAATGGTGAATTATAGTACATAACTATTAGTCTAATGTAAACGTAAGGTATTCATCCAAATTACACATACATATTAAAATTTATTATTATATTATACAAACCCTTGAGACAGATACCATGGTTCAGTCATAATTCTAGGTCACAACATGTGATAGATGTTATAAATATATGTTTTTAATTTAACATCTGTGTGATGTTCATTTATTCTAATTGGGTAGATATGGATGGGTATTTAAATGGTTGCCTCTATATTATAAGTTACATAAAAAGATAACTTCAAATGAATTTATTTGTTTAAAATTATGATTGATGATAATCACAAGTAAATTAATAAAATAGTTTAAGATAAAAGGATTTATTAATTAATGATAATAATTAATTGATTTGGGCATGATTTATCTTAAAAAATATTTATTAATGAATTGAATTTTATTTTTATTAATGTCTAAATATCATTGAATGTATGGATGATCATGAGCTAGACCGAGACAATTTTATATGTATGTATCCATTTATGTTATTTATTCAAATTAACGTTTTGGCATATGATCATTCTCCTCATTAATATTTAGGGCTTGCATACCCAAGGTTTATTTTATGTAAAACCCTATTTTATCCCCCACCTATGTGTATAATTAAAGCATATGTAATGGATGGAGCTCCCATACTAGTGGATGTGGTTCAAGTTGGGAGCCGAGCTAAAACCAATCCAAGGAGATACAAAATTGGACAGTTGGAAAGCTGTAAAAACAAACCCAAAAGGTTAAAGGTGTTTTTTACACTAGCACTTGGGTTAGTTGATCAACAACTATACAAACTAACAAATAGAACAAGATCATGATCTTGATATTTATTTTATTTATGTCTATTTCATGGTTATTTTATTATGTGTGTGTCGTTACGACCACACAATTAGTGAATTAAAAATGAATGCAAGATGGAAGTAAAATAAAATGGCTTATGAATAAATATTAACATAGACATGGTTAATCACTTAAGTATATCCCAATTAGTATTAAAAACCATGTAATATAGATAATAAAAATGAAATTTATGTATAAGGATAAAATCCATCAAGGAAATATTAATTTGGTATAGCCTTTCATTATCTTGGTTAGAATAGAACAATAGTTCAAAGTGATTAATGAACCCTATTTTGGATTCATTCAATTATCGGGGAATTATAATTCAATATTTTGGGTTGACTTGACTTAGTTCACATCAAGGGTTGACTGACATAGAAGGACATGGTGTGACCATGAGGAAAATGGAGAGGAAATCCAAAATAAAATTATTTCAGGATTGGGGAGTCCACACCGTGAATCAATGAAGTGTAAGTTAATGCCATTGGTATTTGGAATGCCTACAAAAAAACCATCAAGTTTCTTTTCCAACCCCATTTTGGGTATTGAAAATGGAAATATGGATCCTTGCCACAAAAATATTCAGGCAACAGAATATTCCAAAGTTAGTGGTGAGGGATATTGGATTTCAATAAAATAGTGCAAGACAGATAATTATTAATTTATTTATTTGTCTCGATTTTATAATGATAAAGTACATAATCTTTTATCGTCTTAACTTGTAGAAATGAAATTAAAATTAAATCAAACGTATTATTTGAATCATACTTGAGAAGTAAAAACTTCTCACTCACACCAATTTCCAAGAGTGGTAGAGGCATTTATGCGTCATCCATTTCTAAGAGAGAAAATTTTATGCGATAGAGGAGCCTGGTCTAATTGTGCCTGAAAATGAGGTTAGTGATGAGGAAATATCTATCTATATGAAACGATTGGATGATGCCACACATGTCCAATGTTTCATGCTATCTGACATATCTAATGATCTCTTGAATCAATATGAAATCATGAATGGATATAACAAGATGTATCACCTTAATGATCATTATCAAGATAGGCGAGACATGAGAGATATGAGATATCCAATTCATTGTTCACAAATAATCATTGAGATTCTGTTCCAGTTGGTCCTCTTTTAGTCAAGATTATTAGCTACACTGAATGCACAAACATATTTGGGATTATGTTCCCAGATGAGTTCCATACAGATATCGACCTATCATCACTTCCAATGAACATATGTAGCTTTATTGTCAACTAAAACATGGGAAAAATGATAAGAATCAATCATAACTTCTAAATTTTATTTTCTAGGTAGATAAGGACATGGGGCGTGACAAACATGCAGTCCTTATGGTGAATAAGAAGAGGAAGGAAATGGAAATGGGGATAAGGATTTATAAATGGTCTGAAGCCCTTGAGAACCATCCCCACAAGAAGGGGAAGATCTAGAGATAGGGAAAGGAATGGGAGGTAGAATGTTTTTCATGTGGCAGGGCAATCCAATGGAAGAGGAAATGCACTCAGAAGCATGGGGACACTAAAAGTGAATTTTTTATCGAATGTAATCTTTCTATTTCTACACATTGGATATTAGATAAAACATGTGGGGATCACATTTGTATTCTAGGGAAGGAACCTAGAATATTTAGAATGATTAATAGGGGATTGGTGGATTATTGAGCTGCCAATGGCACAAGGATGGATTCAATGGCCTTTAGTGATTAACATCTCTTATTTGCAACTAGGATTATTTTGGTTTTACATAATTGGTAATACGTGAATAGTGTTACTAAGAACATAATTTATGTATCATGTTTGAATATGGATAGATTAATTTTCATATTTGGAAATAAGGGTTGTTTCATTTAGAGAAATAATGTATGTTATGTTATGACTCATTTAAATAATAGTTTTTATGTGTTAAATAAAAAAAATCAACTAATTTAAATCGATAATGAAAAAAAATATAATGAATCATAGAACACCATGATCTGGAATCATCGTCTCAGTCATGTAAATGAGAAGCTCATGAAAAAGATATGCCAAGATGGTTATCTAGACTCTACTGTGCTAAAAACACTTGATAATTTTCATGATTTTTTACAAGGGAAAAAGGCCAAGCCTCCTTTTAGTGGACCAAGTGAAAGGGCCAAAAATATTCTAGTATTGGTACACATGGATGTGCGTGGACCATTTCTAGAAGAATCTAGAGGTGGATATTCTTACTTCATTATTTATATAGATGATTTGAGTAGATACAGATATATATACAAAATGTCGTATAAGTCAGGGACCTTGGAAAAATTTAAGTAATTCAAGAATGAATTATAGAATTAGTTTGGTATGAAGATAAAAAAGCTTTGATATGATCAAGGTTGAGAATATCTAAACTAGGAGTTCATTGACCATTTACAGGAGTTTGTGATTCTATCTCAACTCTCTCCTCCTTGTATACCATAGTGTAATGTTGTTAGTAAAAGGAGGAACTACACCATGTTGGACATGGTGAGGTCGATGATGAGTCATGCAGATCTTCCATTATCCTACTGGGGATATGCATTAAAAACTGTATCATACACAATAAATCGAGTACCAAATAATGTGGAAAATTGAATTCCCTCCAATCTATGGAATGGAAAGAAATCCATTTTTTCCCACACTCATGTATGGGGATGTGAGGCTTTTTTAAGGCCTTCTCAGGAAACAAACTAGCACCTTAGGGAACAAGATTTATCTTTATTATATATCCCAAGGAAACTAAAGGATAAAACCCATAAAACCCTTCAGACAAGAAATAGATTGTCAATTGAAAAAATATCTTTCTTTAGAGGGAGTACATACTCAAAATGGATAGTGGGTGTAAGATTGTATTTGTGAAATTGATGCTCACGATACATAGGATATGGTACAAGAACAAGTTCCACTATTCCCTGTGGAAGAGGTTTTGGAAACACAAGTACTGCCTAGGAGTTTAAGATAAGTATGGGAACCACATACATTTGTTTTCCCAGTCACCAAAGATGGTGAATCATTATTGTTAAAAAATTATGAACCTATCTTATACAAGGAAGAAGTATAGGGCTCAGAAGATGAAAAATGGATAGAACATATGAATTATGAGATGGATTCCATGTATCAGAACCACGTCTCGGTTTTGTTTGAAGAGCCAGTTGATGTAAGGCTTATTGGATGCAAATGGGTGTTTAAGTGAAAGATGGATATGGAAGGTCATGTTAGAACCTAAAAATAAATTATAGTTGATAAAGGATTTGGTTCCACCAAAATTTACCCAATAAATATTGTAAAAGTGGTCACTTGTATACCAAAATTGGTTATCTAATCCATAGGGACCAAAGAAGTATCTTTTAGACACTCAATGATGTCGATGGAGGATTGGGATGTTTGGCTATGAAGTGGCCAACTATGGTGTTGATTGATTTGAAAAAATTGTGATTTAATTTAATGAAAAACAAAAAAATGTCTTCAATTAAAATAATTAATTAATATGAGTCGATCCTAGGTTTTCTCTAGGGATTCATTGGTTTTTTTTGTTTTTCTTTGGATTTTATATTCATCAGTTCAAGAGGTATCCATTAAATGAAATAATTCATAAATATCATAATCTAACATAATCCACACAAAATTTAGCAGCTAATCAACTTATCACATAAGGGATGACTTGAATAATCACTCTAAGGCATTGGATTGTACTACCACTCAAAATGTGTCATCGTTAAAGTAGTTGAAGACAAAGTAGAAGAAAAATCATTGAAAGGAACACTTAAAAATAAAGAATAGATTTAAGAATTTATAACATAAAATAACATTCTATCCACCCCATGATAATTACTATGACCAACGTTAATAGGTTATCCCTCCATTGATTCTATTCTATCAATGGAAGTTGGTATTTGACTCATATAAGCGAGATTGATTGAGTAAAACATTGAAAAATGAACACTCCACCATTGTGTGATGAATTCACAAGTGCTGGTGTGAATAAATTCACACCTTCATTCAATGGTATAAACGTGTAAAGGAAAGGAAAATAAATGTGAATAAGAATAATAACATTTATTAAAATACTAAATGTGAAATAAAAACTTACATTATAGAAATTTACGATGCTATTACAAAATGAAAGTGGGAAATTACAGTTGAAAGAAATACAATGGATGAAAGAAAAACATGAATTGAAATAAAAATATTAGATTCTAATTAACTTCACCACTAGATAATTATATAGGCATATTAAGATCCTTAGTTACAGCCCCAACATTAAATTCCATCCCCAATAATTTAGACAGTAAAGAGGATGTTGAGATAATCAAGGAAATTAGATGTTCCGAAGATGACCTGAAAAATCATCCAGATTCATCCTCCATTTCACATATTAATTTGTAACTAAATATGTCCGAATATTGATGGGTAGTAGAATATAAATATTCTCTACCATCTGTACTCTAATAGATATAAAATATAGGGTCATTTGGTCCTTCTGTTTTGATGTTATGATCAAAATGGATGGAAGACTTTATTTGCGTTCATGTGAGGCCCATCATTTAAATGCAATCTTGAAATCCCTTTAACTTCATTAGGCATTAGAATTAACTCTGGACACAGTTGAATAAAATGATCCTCCAATTTTTATCACTCTTTAAGTAAAAATTTTATATCATTGGACTTGGATTGTGGGCCCCACTTTTTTATGGTCCTCAGGCACATTATACTTTGTCCAGAAATTTTTTTCATTCATGATGAAAAATTTACATCTTCTATTAGGATTCATCCATAAATCCTAAAAGGTAAAATTTTCCTAAAAATTTGATCAATCATATCCCAAAATATAAAATTCAGAAAATGAATATAATGTTTTTGACAAACTAATTATTGATTAGGCGCATATTTTCATTTTAAACATTAATTACATTTGAGTTGGGAAATGAAGTTCAATTTCTACAATGCACTAAATTGATGTTTTTGGAATTTCAAACACATGAATATTAAGATATAAAAAATAAATTTTATCTACTTTTAGTGGCTAATCACACCCATAACTTTAGTTTTCATAGTCCTGAGAGAAAAGTATCTCAAAATATGAAATTTATTTCGATTTTCATAATATATTTTAACGTACATTTCTCTCAAAAATAAATCATGCCAAACAACCTTGAATCCATTCAAAATTATTTCACAGAAGATAGGTCCAAAATCATATATCAAGAACAAGCTCAATACTTTGTTAAAATTTATCGTCATATTTTATCCAATTTCAATTAAGCATGATGATGTGTTGTGCATCACAAAAGACATGGGGCCCATTTTCTAGTTCAAGGGGAAAAAATGGAAGCCCTGGGTGGGAATCTCATTAACCCCTAACATGAATATTTTTTTTTTGGAATTTTTTTATTTTTTTTATTGATTTTTAATCCAAAATAGATATGAAAAGACTAACTCAGGGCAAGATAACTATGGAGTAACAATCCCCAAGTGTCGGACGCCACACATATTGTCAATTACATGCTCTAAAATTGAGATATAAAGACTAACTCTGAGAAAGAAAACTATAGAGTCATGATCCCCAAGTTCCAAAAACCACATATTTGGACAAAAAATTTATTTATGTGGTCATTTAATTTTGATTTTTTTATACTCAAATTAAAATTAATGTGGCCTAGAACCCAATTCCATGATTAAAGGGACCCAGGAAATAAAATTTACACCCATGATCAAATGGATGTGCATTGTGGCATTTTGATTAAGGGGATGAAAATGTAAACTTTCAAAAAACACATAGGACTACCACACTTCAAAAAAAATTTCATGAACATAAGCATGCATTCATGTCATAATCAATTCATTAAAAATCATTTGAATTTCAGCTTTTATGTTTCATAATGTACATTGATTCATTCAGAGATAATGAATTGATTTTTTATCATAAAATGACAATTATTTTTGAAATCCCGTATTTTCAATAACCCAAAGTAGAATTAAACTACCCACAGTTTTTAAAGAGAATAGAATAGAGATATTGGAATTGAGAATAAAAAGGAGGAATGTGATTTGTAATGAAATCATCGGAAAAAAGAACCTGTTTTGTGGTTGATGTCCCATCAAAAAGTAATTGATCAATTTGGCGTCATGTAACATGTAGACTCCCCAGGGATGTTTTATTGATGGGTTTAATGTCTTGATGGAATGGGTTTTATTTTTAAATATTTAAATGAATCAACACCTAAATCTCACAAAAAAGATACATTTTATCATATTGGAAACCCCAAGGGGTTCCCTTGATAAATAAAACAAAAAAACACATAAAATAATAATAAAAAATGTAGAATCCTGGTTACCTCCCGAAAAGCTCTTAATTTATAGTTCCTAGATCGAATTGGACCCCCCAACTTATGTAATTCCAACATTCATCATTTTAATGAACCCATCATTCTCAACTTTAACAAGATTGAGGTTCATTATTTGTTTGATATTTGTCTCATGTAAAATCCTATGTTCAACAATGAGTGTTAAAGTAAAAGGAATTTTGGTAATGTCTAATTGAGTTTCATCTAGAGTATTTTCTAATATTTCAACGGTCATTCCCCCTTGGTGGGATTCATTACAAAAATGGATGATAATTTAATGGTCATTGATATCATAAATTGATGGATTATTGAGTGGGGAAGGAAGGATCATAACATTGAATTCAGTTTGATTGAATTTTCCCAAAGAAGAATGTAAATTTGAATCGAAATTTGTATCTTCTCCAAATGGTTTTGAAAGAATTGGCTCTTTATAAAATATGATTCATCCCAAAAACTGTCCATATGAACTTTGGGAGTAGGTATAGACTCAATATTTGTTATCTCTCCCAATGTTTCAATGAATGGTTATTCTAACAAATCATTATTGGAGAAATATTCTGGACACTAAACCCATGAAGACAAATTTCCTCTTGTGAATCCAAAAAATTAATTTCATCCTGATTTAAATACCCTTCACAATTTCTAGGATCTTTATCAGTTATCCAATATCGAAAGGTTAGTTCTTTTATGAATTCGTGTGTTTTTTGGGATAAAATATTCATCTATCAGGGATTAGTAAAGGGCATCCTCTGTGGAGATGTGATCCTCATAAGTATCAATGGTTTGAATTTCAAATCTTAATAATGAAGCTTCTAAATTCATCTTATCCATTTGTTCACTAAATTTTTCAAGAATGTTTTTCGGATAGGGTTGGATAAGAGTTTTGACATCATTGACTTCATTATGTTGGATCTTATTAACCATCCTTGAATGTTCTAGAAATTTATCCTTTAAAGGTTCATCATCCCCAATATTGTAGGCCTCATAAGTTTTGGGGTATTTATACAAGGGTAGATTAATGAAATTTTAAATGTGACGAGATTCCAAATATTGTTTCTCATTTGATTTTATGATGAGTTGATGATGTGGTATGTTTGGTGATACTCCATTTTATTAGAATGAAATTTTGATTCAAAGTGAATAAAAGGGAAAAGATGATAGAAAAGGGGGGGTGAGAAAAGAGAATTTTGGGAGAACAAATAAGGTGAGTGTCTAAGATACACCCTTGGGTCCCCTGAAATGGTGCAAAAATTTGGTTTCACCCAAATTTACACAAGAAATATAATTAATGTGGTCAATTTTAGTAGAGATTGGGTTATCGAATCCATAGGGACCAAAGAAGTAACCTTTATACTCTTAATGAGGACGATTGAGGATTGGGATGTTTGGCTATGAAGTGGCCATCTATGGTGATGATTTTTTTGAGGAGATTTTGAATTAATTTAAAGAACAAAACAAACAAACTGACTTTAATTAAAATATTTAATTATAATGAGTCGATCCTTGTTGTCTCTAGGGCTTGATTAAATGTTTTTGTTTTTCTTTGGATTTTCTGTTCATCGATTGAAGAGGTATCCATTAAATGAAATTATTTTTAAAAATAACTCTCTAATTTAATCCACACACAATTTCAATTATAATAACCAATTCACTTATATGATCAATTGAATGAGAACTCCAAGTAATGGGATCATACTTTCACTCAAAAACTTTCATCGTTAAAGTCAGTGAAGACAAAGAAGAAGGAAAATCAAAGAAATGAACTCTTTAAATGATGAATAGATTTAATAATTTGAGAACACAAAATAAAATTATATCCACCCTATGAAACAACCTATGATGAACCCTTAATAGTTTTTCCCTCTATTTATTCTATTCTATCAATGGAAGCAGGTATTCGACTTAAAGAAGTGGGATTTATGAAGAAAAACGTTGAAAAATGCACACTACACTATTGTGTGACGAATTCACAAGTACTGGTGTGAATAAATTGACAACATCATTCACCGGTATCAACGTGTGAATAAAAATAAAAATAAAATGTGAAGAAGAAGAATACATTTTATTAAAATACTAAATATGAATGAAAAACATACATTAGATAAATTGACTATGCTATTACAAAATGAAAGCAGGAAATTACAATTCAAAGAAATGAAATGGATAAAAGAAAAACATGGATTGAAATAAAAATATTAGATTCTAATTATATTCTCCTCCAGATCCATATATAGGAATATTATGAGCCTTATAGTCACCCCAACAATATATTCCATCTCCATTAATTTAGTGTGTCAAAAGGAATTTGAAATAATCACGAGAATTGGACGTTTTGAAGTTGACCCAAATAATCGTCCATATTCATCCTCCATTTTGGCATGTGAATTTGTAACTTAATATATCTAAATCTAGATGGTTCTTATAATAGAAATAATCTCTTCCTTATTTCCTCTATTAGTTATAAAAATTCCATGTCATTTAGTTCCTTCGTTTGAATGTTATGATCGAAATGGTGGAAAGACATTATGGGCGTTTAGGTCGGGCCCACCATTTAAATTTAAATATCGGATCCCATTTTCTGTATGAAAACTTCAGAATTAACACCTTCCATAGTTTAATTAAATGATCCCCATATTATTTTATTTCTTCTGAAAAAATTTGAGCTTCATTGGACATGGGTTTTGGGCCCCACATTTGTTTGATGGACCTTTGTCCCGTTATACTTTGTCTAGAAAATTTCATCATTCATACTGAAATATATACATATTTTCATGGGATTAATCCATGAATCCTAAATGAAAAAATGTTCCAAAAAAAGTGATCCATCATATCTCATAATATCAAATTCAAAAAACAAATACAATTTTCTTCACAAACAGATTATCGATTTGGCTCAAATTTTCATTTTAAACATGAATTGCATTTGAGATGGGAAATGAAGTTCAATTTCTAGAATGCACTAAAATTGATGTTTATGGAATCTGAAACCCATAAATTTTAAGATATAAATAGTAAATATTATCCACTTTCTGTAGCTAATTAGGATTCAGAAAACATTAAGGAATTAACTATGATGAAACCTTATCTTTTGTTTCCATGTTTAAATCCATAAGAATCATAATTTGCATAATATATTACAATGTCTACGAGATTTGGAAACTGTATTTCAAAATAGAATTGCATAATGGGATCCTTTAGGATGATTTCTATCTGACACAACCAGAAGGTCTTGTGACACCAGGTGAAGCCACACATGTTTTCAAGTTTAAAAAATCAATTTATGGATTAAATAAAGCATCCAGGGAATGGAACATTCAATTTGATGAAGCCATAAAGTAATTTGGTTTCATTAAGAACTAATGTGATCAATGTGTTTATAAACATTTTAATGGGATTGACGTCATTATCATAGTAGTATATGTTGATGATATATTACTTTTTAGAAATGATGTGCTAGTCATGCAGTCTGTTAATGACTAGATGAACAAGTGTTTATCCATGAAAGACTTAGGTGAAGAAACCTACATTCTCAAGATCAAGATCATTCATGATATATGTAAGTGGCTATTTTAACTAAGTTAGGGTACATACATTGACCATATACTAAAGATATTTAGTATGAAAAAATACAATAGGGGATTAGTTCTATTGTCACATTGCTTACATATTTATAAGAGAATGTGTCCTCATACACAACAGGAGAAATATAGGATGAGTAATATCTCATACGTTTAAATTATAAAATCCATAATGCAATTCATGATATGTACCATGATTTATTTTTCCAATGCAGTTATCATGGTAGGCAGATATCAACCAAATCTAGGAGAACAACATTGGAATGCTGTTAAGACTATCCTTAAGTATCTGAGAAAGAACTAATGATTTGTTCATGGTGTAAGGAGGAGATGATGAGCTTTTCATTAAGGGTATGTTGAGGGTAGTTTTTAGACTTATTTAAATGATAATAATTCACAAACAAGATATGTTTTCTATCTCAACAGAAGAGATGTGAGCAAGAAGAGTTCAAAGCTACTAGTTCTCACTCATTCTATAGTAGAGTCTAAATATATAGCGGCTTCTGATGCAACTAATGTAGTTGTCTAGAATCAGAACATTTTCTAAGAGCATGATGTGGTGCGTAGTAGTAAAGACCCTATCACATTGTATTGTGATAATAGTACAATGGTGGATCTAGAAAAAGAACCAAGGTCACATCAACAGACAAAGTAAATTATCTAGAAGTATCACCTTCTGAGGTATTTCAATCATAGGGGAGAGTTATAGGAAGTAGAGTGTCCATGGAAGAGAATTTGGAGGATCCCATGACTATAGTCATATTTCAACATAAGAATAAGTATCATGTGAGAGTTTACAGGTTAAAGGTTTTTAGCAGTTGGATCTAGTCCAAGTAGGATTATGTTAGAGTTTGTGGCCTAGAATGAACTACTTTGGACTTTATGATAAAATTTTATTCATGGATTTGGATATTAACATGTACCTTATCACATATTGATTTTTTTATGTGACAATGCATGTGATAATGCGCTATGTATTTTTGTGGAACTAAAGGGTCATAGAGGATCCCTACTATGTTGAGAAACAAGAATCTCAATAATATTATTCTTGAATATTTGTTCTATGGCCAGATGATGTAATTTGAGAGACAGAAATGATATTAGACATTAGAGGTGAGGACTCATATAACATTGAGGTACCATCTCATGGTTTTCATCCTTAGTAATATCTAGGAGGATATTATGATGATGAGACCCTCCAGTAGGAAATACACATTTCATAGTTTTATTGGATGTTCCTATCTATAGAAGTGTATATTGGTCATTGGAAATTTTGATTTTTATTAACGGGTATTAAAAATAACATACTTAGATGTATTGAAAAGAACTATGATGACACACTATTCTCTGTGATGTAGGACATTTTGGGTGCGTCATGAGTAATAATGCATTAATAGATAATGTGAAAAACTATTTTCCATTGTGTTTCCTAATTTATGTTGATATATCAAGCCTTATTTGGAATTGATATGGCCTAAATATATCCATGTTCATGGTGAGGAATATGCATGTTCACTTTTTGGAAGTTAAGAATGAGTAAACCAGCAGATGGGTTGATGGTAGTAGCATGCAACCTGCTTGATTGGAGATATTGTGAAAAAGGTATTAAATTACACGGTAAGCATTTATAGGAGGTGACACATCATTGCAACGATAACTTATTTCTCTATGGGTGCCTTGGAGTGTTACTAGATTCTATCATTGGACATTAGGAAAGAACTTCCTAATTCCCCTGAGAAAGAATCATAGCGGGTAACACACTAATTTTATCCAAATATAACAATTAATTATTCATTTTACATGTTGAGTAAATATAATTCCCCATTGTGGTTCTATAATTATTCAAGGATGCCTGATCGTATTTATTTTGACACTATTTATTCAAGAGAATATATTGTGGGCTAAATAATATATATATTATCGAATAATGTGGTGGTATTTATTTAAGTAATAAATAGTCATTATTCAGTGTCTAATAAATGTGGTGGAAGAAATAAAGGAAAATTGAAAAAAATACATGTCATGTATATTAATATAAACACCATGTTGTTTTTCTGGAAATTTGAGAGAAATAATAATTAAATAATATCAGGGGAAATTCTTTGGGTTCATGTAAAGTAATAATAATATTCAAATGTTATTTTTGAATATGGTGTCTTACTTAGAATAAAATGAAATAAATAAATACCTATCAGTAATTATTTTATTTTATTATTTTATGTATTGTAAATATTAATTACATTATTCTCATTAAGATAGCCACTATTTGTGGTTGTTCAAAAAGGATCTATATAATAATCTTAAGAATATATATAATTCCCTTCCTCCTAGAATGCTCTCAATTTACGAGAGAGATCCTCGTCCACCAGATCAAATAGAGAACTTTGGAAGCATCTTTCAAGGTGATCAAAGCTAGACATCACAATCAAAGGCTCTTCCAAAAAAACACCCAAAGATCCCATCGGCGACATCCAGAGATATGTGGAACACATGTGGATCACCTCTAGAGGAAGCCTGCACATGTATTCTGCATTGCAATGACAGATCACATTGGATCATGATCGGAAACATCAACGGAGAGAGACTTCCATCAAGGTAATTTTTAACTTTTAAATAGATTAATTATAACCATCATATGAAAATCCTTTCTAAGGTTCTGTGAAATCCCTCTTCTATTTTAGTTCATCATTGTATTATGAAAATATGGTATTTTATCAATATAAAGGATCTCATATTGATTGTTGTTAATGAAAAAAAATCAATGTTGGGTACACCCTTTCATGCACTTCCACTATGACTGAATCCTATACAGTACATGTCATGATGATCCATTACCCATCATGAAGAAATTGAAGATTAGTTTTTAATTTTTAGTGTTAGAGATTATGTTGAGGTGATGTGTTTCTCCAATGTTATGAGAATTTATAATTTTAAGTCATGTATTGTGATTACACACCATGTAATAACCTGACTTCGGTTTTTAAATAGTGAGTGTGGCTATGATATTTTCTTTTAATCTACTCCATTTTATTCACCCATGACATACAACCTTCCCTAAGAAATCTCTAAGCCTTCCAACCAATATAAATCCTGTCTTTTTGTGTTTTATTATCGTTATTCTTGTGGTTTGATTATCAGGTATGAGTTCTTCCTAGTTCATTGCCTTTCACTCTTCTACCTCCCTTGGGATTTCAATGAGTCATACTAAAATTTATGGATTCATTTCCTGTGATATTGGATCTCTCTTGTTGGTTGAGTTGTGAGGACATCTCCTCCTTCATTCTTATTGATGGGTTTTGATGAGATTTCTATGTTTTGAGAAATAGTAGGTTGTTCCGTACCGATTAGCCTAATTAATTAACCTTTAATTGCTTGATTTATTTCAATTGGTGATTTAAATTAAATTGCTAAGAATTATTTCAATTGATTATATAAAAATCCAATTGCAGTGAATTGGTAGATTTGAAATGGTTTTGGAATGATAATATAAAAAACCACCAATTCCATTGTGTTGGGTTGTGTTTATGGAAATTTGATTATTTAAATAGATAAATTTAAATTTAAATTTTGATTGAAATGATTTCAATTAAATTATTGAATTTTATTGTGGAAATGAATTTTGAAATGATGGAATTGGTTTTGAATGGTTTTTAATCCCGTGAAAATGGCATAAAATATTTTTATTGAAACTGAGTGGTTTGATCTTGTTAAAGAGGCATATTTTTACTAAAACATAATTTGGTTTTTATTGGAAAATTTCCATTGAAATAGAATAATGAGATTTAATTGAAATTTAAGCAGTCTTAAAATAAATTCCCATCATTTAGTGTGTAAGATAACATGCGATCCTTAGGTAGTTGGTGATTTTTTTTGACACACTCTACGTTATTACAACATTCTAAAATTTACATGCAGTGGGTCACATTATTATTGTGAGGGTAATGAGTGTCCTCTAGCCAGTGTTAGGGGGACGTGTGAAAACACATATTACTAGTATTTCCTAGAGGGTGTGGATTCCTATATCCAGAAATACAATCATACCTATTTGGAATATTAAGATGATTATTACTTGTTATTTATATTTGAGTTATAAATGTATACCTATGTTGTAAAACTGCATTACATGAATTTTGAATTTACCTAAAATATTTTTTGTAATTTTTTTTATCTTAATCCATTGTTTTATAAATATTTCATTTTTCGAAAAGACTTTACTTAATGTATTTCGCATCATTTGAACTGTATAACATGATTTGTTTTAATACGATTTAAAATGAAATTTTTTTTACCTATAAATTTTGAAGCTTTCCTTTGCTTAATCATTTATTAGAATCTGTTACAGAATCTGTGGTGAGACCCTACTAGGATTTTTAGCAAACACCATACTTGTGCCTTCAGGTGTTTGTAAATTATCTTCTTATAGGTTCGAACAAAGGTAAAAGATCTCTTAGAGGTTGATCTAGTTGTTGAACCATGGTCTTGGTGGGTTGTGTTTCCCTATTTTAGTACTTTTTTTGTAGTATATTGGGATGTTTTATGTGTTGTTTACATCCCGTACTATACTCATGGTGGAGTTTCTTTTGTTATGTACATTGTCTTGTTTCTTTTTTTCCACATTATTGGTGAAAAAATCCTTCTCACTTGCATGTTGTGTAATTCTAGGGGATATTCACCAACTCAGGGGGATCAAGAACACCCTTAGGACTATGTTAGAGATGGCTCAGTTATTGGGTTACCAGGGTACCTAGATGGGTTCATGAAAAAGTGGTATTAGAGTAAGGAATAGCTTTTGTCTTGACGTTAGTATGAATTCTCTAAAATCTTATCGGGACATAGGAGGATGTTGTTATTTAGTTCCTAGCCAGCTCTCACTGCAATGAACCATAAGTATCCAGGGGTGTTTGGGGAAATTGGTCTTGTGGTTTAGTTATAGTATTTTTGTTATTTTTATTTGGATAGAGTGAAATAAAAATCTCATTTTTTCTATGTAATTGGGAATGAATTCCCTTGATCCTCAGTTCAACTATTAATCGAATGTCTTTATTGTTATCTACTGATGTTGTGGAGCATCATGAATCTGAGAAGATATGTGAATTGGATCCAGGAAGAGGTTTTTTTTATTGAAAATCATCAAGAAAATCCTTTTGTAGATCTGAATCTAGTTAGGTGATTTTGCACACTATTCAAGCTCTGGGACACGCACCACCTCCAGTTCCCATTCAGGCTCCAATTGTGGATCCTTAGTGGGATGTTCGTAGAAATAATTCTAAATAGTTCATTCACTAGAACCACCAGTTCTCAAATTCTCCATTAATCCTCAACATGTTGAGGAGTGGTTGGGAATGATTGAAATATTTTTTTAGTTCTTAGAGTCAGTAGATGTGATCAATGTTAAGTGTTCCACATTTGTGATGAAAGGACCGAGAAAGAGGTAGTGGGACACGATGGTGATGGTAGGGAAACATGAGGGCTTAGAGTGTATTGACATCAAGGTTTATTTAACCAACTAGTTCTATCCATAATCAATGGTGTTGGCCAGGGATGTTGAGTTTTTCATGTCTGAGAATTCTTACAGAACTATGACTGAGTATTAAAATTTATTTGCAGAGCTGGTGTAGCTCACTCCTAAGATTATAACTAATGAGATGATGAAGGATTAATGTTTCATGTTGGGAATTTGATCAATTATTCATTCTTAGGATTTCTTGCTAATGCTACCCACATATTCTGATGTGCTAGATACAAAAATTATGTTTGAGATGGACCTAGAAGGAATGTCAGGTTTATTAGAAGTTTCATTCTCTCATAGTGTAAGTGTAAGTTCCTTTAAAAAAAATTAAGCGTGATGATTCTCACAGCAGTTCTCGACATATGAGTCATTCTAGACCTCATAAATCATCTATAGGAAGTCCTTTGATTTGCTATTAGTGTGATATACCAGGAAATTCCTAGAGGGTTTTCACTAAGGGACCCAAGTATTGTGACTCCAACTGATGATCCGGAAACATACTAAAATTATATCATAAAATTTCTACTCTGATTAGTAGAACAAGATCATCAAATCCTCCAAAAACTATGGGGTAATCAGATTCTTAACATATAATAGAGTCCCAGCCTTAGGAATCTTGAAAAAAGCTTCTTCACATAGTGAAAGAGTCTCTAGAGGGAGCATACATGGGTCTAGTGATAGTGATAGGTACCATTTCTGTAGAATCATCATTAGTGACAAGTCTATTTTATACTAGTGCACCACATTCATTTATTTCAACCTGTATCATTAATATGCTAAATAATTATAAGGAGATTTAATCTTGTGCAATGGATATTACTACATCCTTTTGTCTTAAGAGAGAGATGGGTCTCCGTAGTACCTCTTTTGTATTCTCTCTATCATATTTCAAGTTGACTTATAGTTTTATAGTCCTCGACATGAAATATCTTAATTTTTTATTCAGGATAGGTTGGTGCATTTCCAATAAAGCTGAGATTGAATAAT
Source organism: Viscum album (assembly GCA_963277665.1). Lineage (NCBI taxonomy): Eukaryota > Viridiplantae > Streptophyta > Magnoliopsida > Santalales > Viscaceae > Viscum > Viscum album. The sequence continues at coordinate 1,534,499,523 of OY728151.1, forward strand.
ATATTCGGTGGATCTACTTCACTACACCCAACAGAGTGTCTCTATACTTTCAATGAGATTGAGACACAAGATCAATTAGATCTGGACATTCTTATCTAGATTTGGGGAAAGTAATATCAGTGTTTTCTTCTTATCTGGTGCGGGAATTTTTGAGCGATGATCTCCCTCTTGTCATCATTGAGTTTCTCAATGTGTTTCTTTCTAATTTATCTAGTCTTCCACTGATGAGGGATGTTGAGTTTTTTATTGACTTAGTACCTGATACTCAAATATTTTTTATTCCATCTTACAAAATGGAACTAGATGAAATGAAATAGATGATGTTAAAAATGGAAAATATTTTTTATAATGGTTTTATACACCCATGTGTGTCAACTTTCTTAGTGCTTGTTCTATTCACCTTGAAGACTGATGGTTCTCTTGCCTTATATGTTAAATATTGAAATCAAAATCAAGTTACAGTAAAGAACAAATATAATTTTCCCGGAATTGATGTTCTAATTGATCAATTGAAATAGGTGAACTGGATTTCAAATATTGACCTTTGATCTGGTTTACATCTGTTGAAAATAAAATAATCTATCATCCATTAAACCACCGTACATAGTAGGTATGGCCATTATGAGTAATTTATTATGGAATTTGTTTTAAAAAATGCATCTTTTGTTTTAATGGATTGAATGAAAATGATATTACATGAATATCTGGATAATTTTATAGTGGTTTTTGTAGAAGGCATCTTTGTGTACTCTATATTTGAGGAGGATCATGTAGATCATCTAACAACTGCTCTGATTCTGCTGAGAAGTCATCAACTTTATGAAAATCTTTCAAAGTGTGATTTATGCATTCAGGAAGTGAAATTATAATGACACATGGTTTCAAAACAAGGAATTTTAGTTGATCCTGATAAGGTAAAGGCTATTATGACATGGGATCATCCACAAAATGTATTTAGGATTTGGATATTTTTGGACTTATCTTGATATTATCATCAGTTCCTCTAGGTGGGTTTCTGCCCATTTTTCTTAAAGAAAACCTAAAAAAACCTTTAAGGATTCTCAAATTATCCAGAACCCTTGTTAACACATGACCCATTTATACATGGACTCCACTAATTTAAATAAACGCAAATCCCTAAACATTATGTAATTTTCCCCAACAATGGATCTTTGCTTGGACCCTCTTCAGTTTTCTCAAGTTTCCTCAAAATACAATTTTGTATTTGTTAAAACAAGAAAACAACCATGATAAAAATACAACAAGAAATATTTAAATATTTGGTTTAAATCAATCTAAAGAAGATTAACAAAAAAAATCAAAGAGATACGTACCCAAAAAATGATGGGATCATACATCAATCCTATACATGGTGTGTCTGCTGTGACTCAATGATTGTGTTTTCACTTTAAAATTTTCATTTTAGTTCAAAACACATGTGAAATACTCAAAATTGTGAAAACACATTCATATTGATTTTATACATTAAAAATTGATCCATAAATCATTTGTGATATGTAAGAATCAAATGCACCTCAATCTGATAAATGGTGTTCCCTATATTACTCAAAGTGTATGATTTTAGTTTAATGTTGAAAATTTAGTTCAAGACATAAGTAACATACTCTAAATAGAAAAAATATCATATTGTTTTGATACTTTATAAAAAAGATCCATAACATATTTTTTATGTTTATAAATCAAACACACCTCAATCTGAAACACGATGTTCTCGGTAAGACTTGAAGTGTATGTTTTTAGTTTAAAATTGAAATTTTAGTGAATAGAACACATGACAAACTCAAAACTAATAAAAAATATTCAAATCATTTAGATATTTTAGTACAAATATTAATAAGTCATTTTTATGTATAGGAATCGACCGCACATCATCTTGACACACGATGTGGCTAGTATGACATGAAGTGTTTGATTTCAATATATAAGTGCCATTTAAGTTTAAAACGTGTGTCACATATCCATTACCAAGAAAATGTGATCATATTGCTTTCATGATTTAGTAAAACAATTTTTAATTCATTTTTTTATTAGTATGAATCGACCACATATCAATCTATCACACAAATGTTTCTCTAAGACCCAGACTACATGTATTCAATATAAGTCTAATTTTAGTTCACATAGCCAAAATGGAGAAAAATATATCTAATTTATTTCAAATAATAGATAAATTATCCACAATTAAATTCTATCATGTACAAATTTATTGTACAGAAATCTGATTGATGTTTGTGAGGTTTGACTCGAAGATCATTTTTTCAATATAGAAGTGACATTTTAGTTTAAAACGTGCATCACATAGCCAAAACTTATGAAATGTGACCAAAATATTTGTAAACATTAGGAAAATGATCCAAAACTCATTTTTAATATGTAATAATTGATTGTGCGTCAATCTAACATACGTTGTGGTCAGTATGACTCGAAGTGCATGTTTTCAATATAAGACTGTAATTTTAGTTTAAAACGTGCATCACATATCCAAAACTGGGAAAAAAATATTTGGTTGTTTTAAAACATTATGATAGTGATACATAATACATTTCTGATATGCAGGATTTAATCTCATTTCAATCTGATACACAATGTTGTCAGTATGACTCGAAATGGGTGTTTTATAAAAATTGTCCTTTTAGTTAAACATGTGTATCATATAGCCAAAACTGAAAGTAGCTCAGTTTTTTTCAAAAATAATGAAGAAAACCAAAATTCATTATTTATGTGTAGTAATTGAGCAATTGTAAACTGTAATACAATGTGGAAGGTAGGACTTGAAGTGTGTGTTTTTATTATAGAAGTGTACTTTAATTTAAAATGCCCACCACTTTTTCAAAACAAAGAAAATGCACTCCTATTGTTTTCATACACTCAGAAAATGATACATAATTCATTTATGATGTATATGAATCAACCATATATCAATCAGATAGTTGGTGTGGAAGGTTTGACTTAATGTTCATGTCTCTAATATTGAAGTTACATTATTGTTTAAGACATGCATTACATAGCCTCAACTGAGTAAACAAGATAATATTGTTTTCAAAATTTAGGACAATTACAAAAAATTCTTTTGTGACATGTTGGAATTAACCTCATGTCAATCTGCCAAACGGTGTGGTTGGTATGACTCGAATTACCTTTTTCAATATAAAAGTGTAATTTCAGTTTAAAACAAACATCACATAGAGAAAACCAAGAAGACGAAGTCATATTATATTTAGAATATAGGAATGAGAGACATAAAATTTTTGTTCCATATAGGAATAGACCACACGTCAATATGATACATGATGTGTTTGACATGGCTTGAAGTGCGTGTTTTCAATATACAAGTGCCATTTAAGTTTAAGAATTGTATCACATAGCCAAAACATAAAAAGGGAACAAATTATTTTTAAAATTTAGTAAAATGATCCATAATTTTGTTGATATTTAATAATTGATCGTACATCAATATTATAAATGATGCAGAAGATATAACAAAAAGTCAGTGATTTCACTATAGAGGTGTTGTTTTAGTGATTGGGGTGGTAGCTGACTGGTTAACACACCCTGTATGCTTCTATGAAAATCAGGATCAAATCATGGTGGATAATTATTTCTAGTTTATTGTAATAGTATTGTACCAATAATGTGGCATCCAGAACTATTCATTGGATTGGGCCTTCTTCCAGCCGGTTTGGGCCTTCGGGCCGTATAAGTCTTTGGGTCATCAAAGGGAGGCGGTGACACATGCATGATGGGAAAGTGGTGATGCTATTATGATGAAAGCGGGCTCTTAGGGCCATCCAATGATAGGCCTATGGAACATGTATTGGGCGGCATGCCCAATGGGCCTTCGGGCCATAAATCATCAATGTAATAATGCAATTGGTTGGGTGGGTTATCCCTTGGGTGGTATTTGATCTGACTTTCTAGAATATTTGTGTATAATGTGCATTTTTCAGCATGTATTATTTTAATTGTACCCATAAGCACCTAATATAATATAGATGTATTGATTTAGTTTAAAATGAGGGTCATAGATCCAAAAAGGGAAAACGATCTCAGATGGTTCTCAAACATTGGAAAAATGGTCCATTATGGATTTGTGATTTGTAAGAATTGACTATACAACAATAAAATAGATGATGTTCCATGAATGAATAGAAGTACATGTTTTCAATATAGAAATTTCATTTTAGTATAAAATGCATGTCACATAGCCAAAACTGATAAAATGTGCTTGGAATGTTTTCAAACTTTAGGAAAAAGAACCATAATTAATTTGTTGTGTGTAAGAATATATCACATGCCAATATGATACATGATGTACTCAATATGACTCGAAGTGTGTATTTTCAATATAAAATTGTAATTTTAGATTAATGTTTGCATCAGATAACCAAAACAGAGAAGATGAAATCAGGTTCTTCTCAAACATTAGGAAAACGATTCATATTTAATTTATGATTTGTAAGAATCAATATCAGGTAAATCTGACACACAATGTTGTCGGTATGACTTGATGTATATATTTCCAATATAAAAGTTTCATTTTACTTTAAATCACATATCAGATATCCAAAATTGATCAAACATGCATTAATTGTTTTCAAAATTTATACAAATGATCCATAATTAATTTTTGGTGTATAGGAATAGACCATACATCAATTCGATAGATGATGTGGCATGTATGACTCAAAGTGTGTGTTCTCAATATAGAAGTGCCATTCTAGTTTAAAATGCATGTGATATAGACAAAACCATGAAAACTAGATTTGATATTATTTCAACATGTGTAGAATGATACATAATTTATTTTTCATGTGTAGGAATCGACCACATGTCAATCTGAAACATAATGTGGTCTGTATGACTCGAAATGCAATTTTTCAATATAAAAGTGTCATTTTAGATTCAAATGCGCATCACATTTCTAGAAAAAAGTAGTTGAGCTTCGATTGATTTAAAATTTTTAGAAAACTGTTCATAATTCATTTTTGAGGTGTAGAAATCAGTTGCATGTCAATCTAACACATGATGTGGTAATATTTTTTGATTAATTGCAAATATGATATCAGTGAAAATATTATGCGTATCTACATTTTGATTTGAAATTTTAGTGAAAAGTGGTATTTTTATTCCAATATAATTTTCTTATATATTTATATTCTTGATTATGTATTTTAATTGGGATTATTTGTATAGGGATGATGCATAGTTTGTGCAGGGTGGCAGTTTTGTAGTAGTTTATATGACATTTATTAGCACTAAAAAGAAAGCATTGAGGAAGTTCAGTGCTAACTAAAATTGCTGATAGAGGATCCCCGTATTAGAGATTTTTTTTAGTGAAAAAAGGCCTTGCACTTTTAATAGTGCTTAGGTAGTCTGGGTTTTTTATGCTAACAAAGCATTTTTATAGAATTGTTAAAAGTGTTATCATTAGTAGTGCTTCCAATTATTATGGCACTGATGTGTTGTCATCTTCCAGCTCGATGGGAGCATGTGTAGAGTCATTGTCATCATCTACCATGTATGAGCTAAAACTATGACCTCATAATGAGGTTATAGATATCCTGTGTTTAGAGAAAGAGGATCTTCATCGACACTAGCAACAACAGGAGGAGAAGAAATGTTGATTGCAGAAGCGGAAAAATGGGCAAATGATGAAATATGTGCAATAACTTGCAATGGTTATTGGGATGAAGTTCCACCCACCCGTTTCTCTATATTATCCACCATCCCCACAATGATTGATATGTTTTGTTCAAAAACATTATATGATGAGTTTTGATAAATATATTATGTGTAATATAGTTATTAATTTATATGTCTAAAATTTTATATATTTTGTCTCTTTAACTCGTTCTGAGGGAATTTATAATTATTATTATTTTTTTAAATTTTCTTATATTTTTTAAATATATTATTTAGGTATTGGTGAAGGAATACTTTTTCCCTTCCAAGTTTTGTTACTGAAAATGTATTTTGTTGCAAATAATCTATTACAACAGAAAAAGTATTATGCCATAAATACTAATTCTTCTATATGCGTTAGAAATTATTTGTGATATTAATTAGTAAATAAATTATCATAATTAATAATTAACTAATTATGAAAAATTATTAATAATTACCTTGATAATAATTAATTATTATCAATAAACACAAATTATAATTTAAAAAATACACATTAAGACATTCTAGATAGATCACAATCCAAACTGATTTATTTTTTATTCCCAAAAATCATATGAATAATAAATGGTCATTTCCATAAATTACCATAACAATACAAAATACATTACTTCTTATCAATTGTGTGAATGGAATTTGGAACATAAAATAGGGCAATAATTTTGAAAATAATGTTTGGATAAGTATGAGAAAATCAAACATTAGATTGATGTGAGGATTGTTCCAAAAAATTGAAAATAAATCAACAATATTTATAATTATTTTTTATGATAAATATATATTCCTTGTTCATTATGATAGTTTGAAACCATTTATAAAACATAAAACAAAATATAATTACAAAAATAAACTTTGGATCATTATGGGAGTCACACATATGATTGATTTGAGGTTTGTTTCAACAAATTAAAAATGAATAAAAAATTGTTCTCATACATACTCAAGACAATCAAAACCCATTTCCCAATTATTTATCATTTCATGGATGATTATAAAATCAAAAGGTATTTAATTATAAAATAATGCCCTTGATCCTAAATGTGATATTTCACATCGGATTGACATTTAGATTTCTTCTACATTTGAAAAATAATTTGGAAATTAGTTAATTAAGTTTTTTAAATAATTTGAGTTTGTTCACTAAGATATGATTGATTGAAAAATGTTTATTGATCTACAAGACTTTTAAATCTAACATGACACTTTGTAAAATTCTAGATATAATTCATACTAGATTGAAGTAATATTTGTTTCATATAATCCATAAATGAATTAATGATCATTATAATTAATTTTTGTGATAATCCAGGAACATATAATTTGTTTTCACTATTTTTGATAATGTTTATATAATTTGATTGTGATGTCCATTAGTTAGGGAACGTTAACTAGTTTCTCAGTTGACGGTGTCACGTAACCCATGAATGCCTCCCCATCCACCCATGGCTGTTGACTAGGATCAAGGGAAGAGGGTGTTACTATGGAAAGACTATACCCTCCTATAATAGTGAAGTTACATCATAAATAACCCATAATATCCATCACATTCATCCAAAGTATGAAGGATAAATAAAACAAATCCATAAACTATAAATTAATATAAAACTATACAAGCACACAAACCAACTGATCTCCCACTGGATAAATCACATATTCAATAAACAAAAGAAATAAAATATATAAGGATTCTATTCTACAATGCATATAACTCTCCTTATCCAATTATCTGAATCCCCATCTAAGATATCTAGCTCAATTATCCAAATCTCAAGCATCTACTCAACCTAAACCTGCAAGGAATGTTGTTTGCTTGGGTACTCAAGTGTCATGGCCACCCGAGTAGGGTGTGAGTAAGCACCAGTAGGGAAAAACCAATGACTTCCCTAATATAACCAGTATATATATTGTAACAACCCGAGATTTTATAAGATATATTCGTTTTAATTTCTTTAATATCTTCTATTGTACACTACAACAAGATTATCTTGCGCTATATGCAACAATGTATTAGCTTCCAGTATACGCAACACTAATCTTGGATCGTATTACACACAATTTCAAGTTTGTTTGATAGTAGTTATTCTACACAACATTGAGTGTATATATATATATTAAATGTATAAATGAAATATGGTTGCATTTTTATTATACGCAACAACAAAGGAGTCTTGCACTACACGCAACCTTGACTTGGCTTGCATTACACGCAATCACAACCTTCCTCAATAGCGTGTGTTGTACGCAATACCGGGTTTCAATAAACAACGATATATGGTTATAATATTATTATAAACTAGCCATTATGAATATTAGTAAATACATTTTATATTTTATGACATTATAATTCATCTTATACATTTTATAGAACATGGTATGAGAACAAAATAAATTTTTCGAGTAAAATATGTATTTTTTAAAAAATGCAGTTTTGCCACCTTTTGATGGTGCACCCATTTTAAATACAATTTTTGACAAGTTTAGAAGTTAAATTTTACAAAATAAAATTCTTCTTTTGATTCAGGATATAAAAATTTACATTGGATAAAGTTTTTATATTTTTCTGATAACTTTCTTATTTTAATGAATTGTAAAAACACGCTATATTTTAATTAAAAACAACTTTTTTCCTCATAATAATTTATATGGTAAAATTATAATATTTAATGGTTTAAAGTACAAATAGAAAATATTTTTATCATTTCAAATAATTTATGTCATTTTCATTGATTTTACATTGAATTCATAGATAAAATCATTTCAATATTTTGCAATGTTTTAACTTTTAAAAATCAATTTCATAACGACGAGATTAATTTTAAATTAATTTCTGAAACTTTTGTGTATTGAATTTTGAGACATGGATTCCATATTTGGAATCAGTGGGTCCAAATTATGTTTATAGGCTACTTTTTATTTTTGGGCATTATGAATAGTAACTACGGTAAATTTTATTTTTCCATAGTAAAAAGTAAATCGGGTAATTAAGGGTAAATATAATATTATAAAATTAACCTAACACTTGTATTAATATAATTGGATGCTTATATTTTGTCCTAAGGCATATTTGGGTCGAAATGGAATCCATTGGAACCCACTTGGAGGTGATTAAGACCTTTAGTTTATTTTATTTAAAGAAAAGTGAAATATGTCTCACTCAACTTTAATAATTAGTGTATTTCTAATATAAGTTTATACAGAATATAAATTAGGTTATAAGTACTCATTTTAAAGATAAAATGTTTTTCTTTATCATGTTAATTTATTTATAATTTTTAAGAGATATTTAATTACCTTAATAGCTTATACATTAATGATGCAGACATTATTTATTTAGTAAAATATAAGTAATGTAGTTTTTATTGAAATAATAATACCCATTAAAAGACTCAAAAACCTGACAAAAAATTATTGGTACTGTATAGATACACCATAAGCATCCCATGACCGAATATGTGACCGTTTGGAGTCTTATAAAAGTGATTAAGACACTTATATTTTTTTATTTTAAATGATGTTAAAGTTGTCACCTTCATAATTTAATAAATATAACATTTTAAAGTTTGGTGTTTCAGAATATAAATCCAACTAAAAGTATTATTATGAAATATATATGCTGTATATTCACCCTAGTATTTTATTTTTAGTATGTATATTTAATAATTATACAAAAATGTTGTAGAAATTATTTTATTAAGAGAAGTATCAAATAAATTGTTTTACAAATAGTAAAATAAATATTATATGAACTATTTAATGCTATCCACTAATTTTATTGATTAATATGAAATGTTAGGAACCCATTAAATATTTTAGTTTTAATATATCCTCTGTGTGGATTTTATTTAAATTCAAATAAACGAATAGTGTCAAAATTGACACTATTGTTATTTTATAAAAATAACATATTATTAAATTGTTTAAAAAAATATTTAAAAATTATATATTGAAATTTATATTGTCTAAAATGTCATAATGTATCCAATTAGGGAAAATAAACAACACATAAGTGATTATATATAACCATTTAAAATTTAGAATTTTAATACCACAAATAAAATTAAATAGATTAAATAAGGATAAATCAAAATGATAAGGTTTAAAATAAGATGAAAACATGTCTAAATTTGATTTTCTGATGATATTACAACAATATATCATCTAATATTCGAATTTAGTCATTTTTGGAGGTTTTTATGTGGGTTTTGAATTTATATTAAACTAAAATTTTGAGGATTCCAAAGGTGCCCCTCTCCTCCCTTATAAAAGAGCACCTCCTCCCTCAAATCATTACACAACTTTGAGCCTTCAATCTCAGAAAAACCCTACTTATTTATATTCTCAACTTCCATTGAAATATGCTATAGGTCATGGTCTTCTTCAATGACCAATTTAAGTGCGCTAAGAAGAGGTTTTAAAGAGGCGTATCGAAGAAGAGGTAATATCCGTTACTGATTCTTTCAAAATTATTTATTCTTCTACTTCTTCTTATTTAGTTGTTTCATTATGAAATAATAACATAAGTATCACTAATATACTTATATGTTATTATAAATATGAAACAACTCTATTTTAGATTCTATCCATCCTAAGGAAAACTAAATCACCGCACGTGCGTACGTACGGAATACCGTCTCCACACCGTGGTGTAATCTATTTTTCCACCACAACCTTACTTGGATGGGTATAATGGTTTAAAGAATAACTAAATATGTCTATAATAACATCATAATGATTCTAAGATATTATATCATTAACTTAAATTCCATTCAATAAATATGGGAACGATATCATCGCTTGTGCGTACGTATGGATTACCGTTTCCACGACGCGATGAGATTCATTTTCCAGGTTAACAATTCAAGAATTATTATAAAGTATATATAATAAGTAATCATAAAATATATGACATAATAATTCTACTGTATTTATGTATAAATATATGTATGTCATCTACTTAATTCCATTCAATTCAATAAGGAAACGAAAACAACGTTCATGCGTACGTACAACCTACTGTCTCCATGAATGGTGTATTTCATTCCATTTATCAATCTATCATATATATGTATATGATGAATATTTATTATATATAAATCATGTTTTAAATTCTGAAATTAATGAAATCAGGATATAAGTAATAATATCAAGAACAACAAGTCGAAACACGTACGATAAATGAAACGATTTTACCCCAAATGCTGCTTTAACATTGATTTACAAAGGAACGGGTAATATAAAGTAATAAGTGAACCATATATGATATCATAACAATGAATATGATTCTGTAATAAGTCAATGAAATTATTAAAATCATTATACAGTAGGTTCAGATACGTTCGAAGCATATCAGACCTAAGGTAAGGGATAATTGTTCCAATATCATTCTTATCCAAGATTGTTTATTTGTAAGTATTTACTGGGGTTATGTTTATTATCCATGTCCATATGTTCTCAAAATGTTTTCATAAAATGTTTACTTTTCTTCCATGTATGTTTAAAGTCATTTTTACCCTTTTTATGACTTTTTACAACATTGTATGGAAGGAATCTATCCTTTGGTTACTATATAAGGCACTTTTTGACTTTTCTAACAAAAGTACGAGGAGAATGCTTTTTTAACTTATACGGCATGAAAGGATTTTTACAGTTTTATAAATGATTATTTTCATGAATCTTACTCTAAAATATTTAATGACTATTTTAAATAATTTTTTTTCTTTTAAAATTGCATGACGTTTTGTGAAAAGAAATTGATTTTGAAGAAGAAAGGATATTTTCTTCAAGAATTCATTTCAAGTGTTTTATCTAAACCATTTTCCATCTAAGATGACATTATTTCATATGTGTATGTTTCAAGTATAATTTATCTATGATTTTCATGGTTTCAATTTTCCTATGATGAAATGATATCCTTTTTTATATGGATTATGTTATGATGGGATGATGTTTATGAAACCCATTTTATTCATTGGGTTATGATGATTGATTTATGTTTATATTGTGGCAGACGTATGAATGATTTCAATATGAGATGGGTGGGACCTATATCTCCCTCCAATGCATTGGGTAAAGATTTATATCTCATGATATTGACATGGCTGGAACGACATGTAAATCCGGTTTAGTAATATAGGGCTAAAATGACAAGTAAACCCAGTTCAGTAAGGGACTTTGTCCACTAAGATGGGCTCAGTAGCAATTCCTTGGATACTATGGAAATCATAACATGTGCTTAACAATTTCTACAATTACATGCTTTATTACCATGCAATTTTATCATGATTGATGATCCATTATGATCTATGCCTTACATACTTCTATGTTTTATGTCATTGCTCAAGATTTTGAAGTTTAAATATTATGTTCATGTTTTGAAGTTCAAATGTATATGGTTTGTTTTATTTTCTCCATGCTTAACCTTACTGAGCATTTGAGCTCACCCTTTATATGTTTTCTTTTCCCCAGGATATAAAGAATGGTTTGAGGTAAGAAAAAAAAGAGGAAGATCTTTATGGGAGATGTTGAAGATCTTTCAACAAGATTAGAATATTATATTCTGAGTTTCCAAAGACACTAAACTATTATGATCATTGAGTGTCTGTTTTTTTTATGTATTAAGTATTCCGCAAAAGTAATGTAATTTCCATGTACATTACGATTTGGGTCTCTACATATATTTTATGAAAATTTTATATACATAGAATAAATAAAAAAGTGAAAAATCAAAATAAAATAATTCATATGAGTCCTCAGGTTCTAATGTGACAACTGGGATTAACCATAACTGGTTCGACTAGTTTTAATGTGTCTCTGAGAACATGTAATAATAATTCCAAGGGTTGGGTGAATTCTCACCTACAATATCTTCATGGAATTTGGTGAAAGAACTAGATCATAGGAAACGTGCTAAGAATACCATATTATACCAGGTATAAATGCAAGATCCAAGATAATATTTTAGGACCTCCCTATAGTATGGGGATAAGTATCTAGATCCTTGGATGAAACCTATATATATCATCGCATCAGTCATAAATCCAGGTCCCAAATAATCACATATGCATCCTACATATTAGGTATATTTCTGAATCTTATTTTTCCAACTCATCCATAAAATATTAGCATTAAAAGTCAGATCCCAAGTAATTTTTTAGGAATTAATCTTATCAGGAATAAATCCATATCCTAGGCATCAGTCTTATCATGTTTAGAAGCTGGATCCAAGGTAATCTCCTAGACATCCATCATACCATGCATGAATCTAGATCCTGGGAGCCCATCCTAAAAATCTATATAGTACTATACTCAAAATCCAAATACCATTTATTCACCGAGAAATACATCACATCAAGAATAATGCTAGATCCTAGGAATTCATGGCATCCACATAATATCAGTCTCAAAATATGGATCCTAGGAAATCTCCCACACATCCATAATATTGGTCATAACGTCAAATCCTTATAATCATAGGCATATATATTGTATCATGATCAAAAGAAAGAAACCTTGTAATATCATAATCATCAATTAATTAGGCATAGAAGCTAGAGCCCAGGTAATCTTCTGGGCTTCCATTGTATCAACTATAATTTCATATCCTATACATCCTAGTAATCCATCATTTTAGGTATAAATCATTATCTTAAGGGAACATCCTAGGAATCCCCTATATAAAAATCACAGTGTAGTGTGTCCTTCCCGAAGTATCTCTCTTCATTAAAAATAATTATTGGTTGGCCCTAATGTCTAAACCCATCATCATCACTATCACCATACCAAATCACACTATGGATCTTTAGGATCTAAGATGACACCTGATGTTATTAATACTTACTCCTTTAACTAACCCTATCTAGGTACAACATAACATGGGACACCTAATCATGTCTCCAAAATCATATATCTTCTCATACACATTACACAGGTTCCTAATTTCCATCCTCAATTATCAAGATAATCCCTTCCCTCTAAGTGAATAACATACCTCAACATTACCATGATCATATTATAGCCTCACCTTCCTCATAAGGTAAGCCACAACAACACCACTTTAGAGATATGGAAAAATTTTCATCCACGTTACCATGTATCAATGTTTGTTCCTCTCACCCAACCTTAATATATAAATACTACTTAGGTCATACCCTCTCGAGTACTCACATATCAAAGAGGGAATAAACTCCCTCCCAAATATCATACCAACTAGCCCAATTTCCATAGGTATCCTCAAATCTCACATTGTTTACCCTTTGGTTCTAATTTGATACATGATGTTTCCCTTAAATAGTTGGTGTGCTTGATGTAAGGTGAAACAAAAGCTTATTTATTTTCCCATTATATCACAGAGGCTGACCATATCTATCTCACATGTGGAGCATTTTAGTTAATCAAATTATAATTTCGAATTCTCCTAATATATTTCTGTTTGTATTTTTATTTATTTACTAAAACAAATCTTTTTTTTGGGTTTTGGAGAAAAATGTGTAATGAAGATCTAAAACCTAAATATTGATGTAGATAAAATAATGTTATGAATGAAATATATTAGTCCTAGCATTTGGATATGTGGATCCTTTATTATTGTAATTATTTAAATTCAATTTTATAATTATTTTATGAAACCTCATTAAAGAATAAATTTTCTTTTATTCATTGATAGTGTAATTTTATCATGCTAGGAATCCTCTTTCACACTCCAACCCCCACCACCACCAATAGTCAGGAATGATAATACCTTGATTGAGAGTGAAATTACTAAAAGAACCATCTCCATCATATGTTGTTTCATCCCTTCAGGTACCATCAACTCCATCATAAGAAGAGTTTTACCTATGATAAGGTTGGGGGAGAATTAAATCAATTAAAAAGAATAATTTTAGATTTTTGTCATGGTAGATGACCACTGCAACCACACACTTCTCTCTCATTCACCTAAACTGGTATTCAAAAAAATAATGATTAAAATAACAATAATTATGAAAAACACAAAACCAATCCATAATCCAATCCCAAGGAAAATCATTTTCCATTTCTAAGTGCATTAGATCATGATAGAAGGAGAGAAATAAAGTATAATGGAAGATAATTGAATGGGAACACTTAAATTAATAATATGGAATGTGTGTTACATTGAAAAATAAATTGAAAATAAAGAACAAGAAAGGAAATCCTAAACCCCACAAGACTAAATCCCTAGTTCATTATCCGCACACTAGAATGTATTATTACCAAATAAATCAACCTAGAAACTTATTTATAGACCTATATATGTTCTTTAGATATCATAAATGGCCTCTATAAATGCATCAAAATTCAATCCTTGTCAATCTGAGGGGTACCTGAGTCTTTAAAGCATGTTTTTACTTTAATTTCCATAAAAAATTCTCATTCATTGTCAAATTTAAAACTTTTATGTCTTGAAACACGATTTTATAATGTAAAATCATCAAGGCTTCACTCAAGAAATATTTATTGCATGAAATTATAACTCTTAAAAATTGAGGGTGGTGGGGGGGGGGGGATGGTTTGAAGGAGATATGTCATGACATGAAACATGTCATGTTTCTCCAGAAACATCTTTTTTCATTTACAACTTGTCATTACACCCTAAATTATTCAATGTTTATATCATCAATTTATATTCACGGTGTAAATATGCATTTTCCAATAGGTTTTTATCTATTTTAACCTGATTATTCACATTAAAGGTGAGAAAATGGTCTTGGACTCATCGTTTGTCATCGAGAAACATTTAAATCATGAAATAATTGCCCTTAAGTTTGTTTTTAGAAATTACATATTTCCTTACACACTTTTTAAATCAATCAACAACATATAGAATTAACAGATTAAAGTGAATAAAATTTTTGTTTTATATTGAAATACACATATAAAATATGACTATTTCAATTCCCCCAATCATAGAACATGATTTACCTCAAGAATGTAATATCAAAACCATTCTCAAAGGAACACGAATTTACTAATATTTAAATTTCAAAAGAAGTAGAATAAATTTTTTTCAATGGAAAATAGCGATTAAAATTTCACAAAAATTAATTCCTTTAACTCTTATCACTTTATGAAATAAATTCACTCGTGCATTTTACTTTTTTTATTTTTAAATAACAATGTCCATCCTTCCTTCTTTTTATATTTCTTAATTCAACATTAATGTGAAACCCACATTCAATTTACCGCACGTTGAATTATTTTTACTTATATATCAGGATAATTAATGAAAACAAAATTTTTATCATATATTTGGTATATGTAACTTACCATAGTCTGGTAAGACATATGACATCTCTAGGACATAGAGAAAGAAATAAAAATTAATCATAAGGAATTTTCATTAAGGTTCAAAAGTTTCTAAGGCTTATTGTTGGCGGGTAATGAATAAAAATAAATCTAAAAAGGTGGTTTGAATCATAAAAAACCGATATGATATCAAAATATAAACATTAATAAGTACTTTTTAAGAAATCATTTTTCAATTCCCCAATGCTCAAAGTAGGCACATGATAAAAATATCATAATGAAATAATAACCTTCTTGTACTTTCTGTTTTTTATTTTCTTCTCATTTTGAAATTTTTTCTTTATAAAAATATCATAATGGACACATAACCACATAAAATCCTAAAATCATTGGTCTGGTAATGGTTATTTTTGATACGCAAACATCATGACCCATATTTTTTCATTTTATTTTTCATTTTATTTTTTTCATTGTTTACTTTTTTAGAAAGAGTGGTGAATAATAAAGTATAATCAAAACATGTCCTCACCCAAAATATCATGAAAACCAACAACTAGAATATCCTTAATGTAGTACATCCCCATAAACAATGGACTACCAGTTCCCATACACTTAGTCATTTAAATATCATGTAATATACTATGACTAGGGTGGGAATGGATATAATAAAATTGTAACATGACTCATTCAGTATCATGTTCATTCAGGGATAATATAGTAAAAATTAAGATGGAAGATAAGGTGGGTCAAAGGATAAGTTGTCAATCAATTAAAATTACTACAATCATATTAAAATTGACTCTGTTCAATGATATATTCAATATGATGTCATCAAAGTTCTAGAGAAAAACCATGCACATGTATCACAAGAAATATATTATAGAAATAAATTAGAATTATTGGTTCAAAATATTTCTTAGGTATGAGAACATATGTCTTTGGTAAAGTGATGCATGAAAATGGTTGTAAAAAATAATAACAATCAATTTAAATTTTATAAATTAAAAACATTCAAAATTTATGAAGAATTTCCTTTACCAAAAATTTCATATTCCAAAAAATCAGGATTTTTCAAATTAATCAACTCATGCATAACTATTATCATTCGTTTTACAATTTTGAACATCTGTCTATGTTAATAGAAAAAATATTAAAAATTAGAATAATGATTATCGAGTTATTACCCCCTAGGATGCTATTCCATTTTGACTAGTAATAACTCCTTCCTAATGGAGGTTCTGACGTCTTCAGGAGGAGAGGGGTTACTGGGTGCAGAGTTTTCAAAAAGGCCACTCCTAGGAATCACCATTAAGGAATGTGGTACAACATTCATGGTGGGGGTATGATAAGGTATGGTTCTTTCTCCGTATTGTTTTCTACTTGTGGAACATATTATTTACTCACATGTGGAAACTCATTATGTGCTACATCAATCATAAAATAAAAGGGAAAGTGAGAATGTAATTTTCATTGACCAAAATTTAAATTTCCAGAATAAATAATAAAATCCTCCCTTTTAATGTGGTCAATATATTTCTTGATTTTTCCAGAATTAATACATGGATATCATTATGGGATTCATCTAGTAAATGACCAATATGTTTAGGGAGCTCTATATATTCCTCAATAGTTAAAATTTGTTATTTTTAATCTTCCTCTAAAGAAAAATGCATGTTAGATGAATATGAACATTCTAAACATCAAAGGGTGATGCTCAATTCATATTGAATAAAATTATAAAAGATATGGTTTAGGAAAGGATTAACTTCCTGAGTTAGTTTTACGTCAATATCTTATTCAGTGGGAAGCACCTATTGGAGTTGATTTTCACAGAATGAAGGTACACAGTTAGGCTCCTACGATCTATCTTAATATTCCACCACTTGGGTGTTTCTTTTATATTCCATGGGAAAAGATAGGTATAGAGGGGATGGATCTTTTAGTTTGTAGATAGTGATATCATGCTATATTTCATCATCCACCTGGTCACTCCAATATATATCTAGTCCATATTGATCTCTCAAATGTATATCAACCTGTGAGTTTTTATATTCAATATCAATATCTTAATGGTAGGTTTTGATTTGGATCTTCAGATGGTTGGTTCGCTTATAGTATTCAAGTATTGTCTAATCCTCTTGGACTTCCTCATAAAAATTATGTAGATCTAACTATACTTCCTCCATGGACTTTGGTTCAGGTTTCAATATATCCAAGGATGGGTGGAACTATACAGTCATCCTTTCCATTTTCTCTATTTTTGTTTTATGTATTCATTTAGTTCCTTCACCTAAATCTATTATAATATTTAACTGATTCTTATTATTGTTTTTTAAATTGTGAGTAGTCTATCTATAACACCCAAAGAGTTTGAAAATAAATTTAGTATTGAATTCATGACACAATGAGTTTCTACGAAACACCTATTTGTTATAACTTATCCAGTAAACATAATTTTTCTACCTCTGTGATGTGGATTTCAGAGAACTGACATACAGGGTTGCATTCAAAATGATATTTAGTGTCAGATAAAATAAACATAGTTTTTGATAATTAGTATCAATCCTATATGAATAGTCACAAATCCTTGTGAATAGTAATGAATAGTAAATCAGAAAAAAAAAATATAAACTTCACCCATGAATGTATAAATACAATTTAGACATCTTATAAGTGAAGAAAGGATCACAATATTGGTATTTTTGTATGTCAAAAATATTTTAATTCAATTTTTTGGAATAATTTAATAATTTAAAATGGAAATTTATTTTCCAAAAATGTAATGATAAATTGTTATTTTATTTTCTAATGGTTATAAGATAATTTAATGGGACCTTGGTTAATTTTTCAAGGTGTTATAAAATGAGTTATGGTTTTAAGGATGTTTTTTTGAATAAATTATGATTTTGGTTAAAATTTAATGTCAAAATAATTAGAAACTTATTTTCAAAAAATTTATTTCATTTTTGAATTATATTTTTCTAAAAAAGGCTAGTGTGAATTTTTGGGATTTTTATAAAATACATGAATGTTGGGTGAATAGTAAAATAAAATAATTTATGATAATTGATTAATACATAATTTATAGGTTCATAGTTTATGTAAGACTAAATTAAGACCAATTGGTTTGAAATAACATGAAAATATTACTATTCATGGTCATAAGAATTTATACTATTTGTTGTATTTGAAAAAATAATAAAATAATGAGTAAAATAATCGGAATACCCTCCTCTGCTCCACTATAACCCCCCGCCTCAATCCCTCTTTTCTTCACCCATCTAGCCTAGTTCCTTGTCTAAATTCCACTCAAATATCCTCCCAAGCTCTACCCCCATGTCCAACAAACCTTGGTCACATAGAAATACAAAAACCTCTTCCCTAAAGAGGCTCCCAAGAAAGATTACTTCTAGAGGTGTATTCCTCATTTCATTATTTTATTTCATGTTCCTTTAATTTATTTTTCTTTTCCCAACTCCTTTTATCTGAATGTTTTGATTAACCCAGTACCATACTTGTAATTTAATTTTGTTATTATAAAGGAATAATTCTTCATCATTTATCATTTCCCATTTTTTATACTGGAAATGAACTCACCATTCAAGATGTGTTAATTAATATCATTTAAGGTCATCGAGTTTTCAATTTCTATTTCCATCTTCAATTACAGTCATGGACCAATTTTGATGGTTGAATCTGACAATATTAGATGTATTATAACTTATTTTAGGTCCTAAAATATTTTTAGATACATGAAATTAATTTATAAATCAAATGAGTTCATTGTGGTCAAGAACTGCCAATGAACCCACACAGTTGTCATTAATTTTTAATATATTGACTCATCTCCACTCCCAATAAACAACCCAATTTTATAACCATGTAATATTCTGATTGTTCACTAATAACATAAAACTTTTATTTTGGACAACCATTCTCATTCTACATGTTTATCCATATATGAATATAAGTAAATTGTTCATGAAAATGAATGATGAAAATGCTACCAAAAAAAAATTGAATCTGTTAACCCATAAAATATCATGAATGAACCTACATGGTTATAGAAAATCAATTAAATGTATAATAGGTGCTGAAAACATTAATTTATGATCAAAAATATTATTATTCATGTCATTATGATCAGGTGAGAATCTCTTTTAGACATAAGATAAGGGGTTTCCACCCAAACCTCTATTTTCATTTGGATAACTCGTATTGTATACATACCTCAATTAAATTATTATTTATTCATATTTGAAAATTTTATATATATGTGTACCAAACTGAATCCTACTTTTAATTATGGGGAGTTATATGTTTTAAAAGGATCCTTAAATGATTCTTCCCAAAATGCAAGCCAGATTCATGGGAATTTATCAAATTATTACATATTTTTAGAGGCACTCTAAAATATATATTTGGAACACATTATCTTTATAAAATCACTCATTTTGTTATGAAAAAATATCTTACTTAACTTCTAGTTTTATATAGTTATTTTTCAAAAATAACTCTTCTTTTCAATGTAAAAGAGTATTTATTTCAAAATTTACTCGATGATTTTATAAGAGTATCTTCATCAATTTCCACAATTGTGTTGATTATTATGTATTATTTGGATTTATTTTTTATTATATTCTCTTCCATATTTAATTAAATGGGTTGTGTTTAGTTTTACTATAGATGTTCTATCTTAAAACCATTCACCAATTGTGACATCCCAAGTAAATAAACAATAAGACATATTTTATATTTATTAATATTTTCGAATTAAATATTTGTTTTACTTTAAAAGGGTTTCTATGTTCGATAACATACCCGATAAACAACAATGGGTTTCTTTGATATCTTATGTTGCACACTAATAATATAATATTATTATTTTAAATGGTAGATAACTCCTAGCTGTTGTATTGGCGGGAATGAAAAAAACGAACTAAAAAATGATTATAAGTGTTTGTAAAATGTATTTACATTTATCCAATAAATGATAGAGTCTTAAAATGTGAATGAATCTAATTTTAGGCATAATTTACATTAAAAGGTCAATTTACCACCTTTTAATAGATAACCCTCTTTAAATATAGTTTTTGTCTCTATAATAAATTCTATTTGACCAAATAAAATCCTTTTCTAGAATGGGGACATCAAAATTTAATTTGTGTAATTTTTTGGAATTTTTCCGATAAAGATCATTTTTAATGAATATTGAAAATATTGTATTTTAATTCAAAAATGCGTTTTAATCTAATTTATTTCAATAGATATATTATCATTTTAAATGGTTTTAAAGTGTAATTAGAATATATTTTTACCATTTAATCCAATTTTTGTCATTAGAATTAATTTCACTTTGAAATTAGATATAAAGAAGCATCAATCTTTTGATAGTTATTCTTTCTTAAAAACATGCTAGTTGTTTTAACAACGAGAATTAATTTTAAATTAATTAATACCAATTATATGATTTGAATATATAAAAGTTGACATCATTTTTTAATTTGTAATATCAAATATATCTTAGGCTCAATTTTTGGTATTTTTCTGAAAAACTTCAATTTTTGATGAATATTGAATCCACTTAGTAGTAGTTAAAAAAACTAACATTTTCCTTTAAATAAAATTATACTGCTTTTGTGAATTGAATTTCGAAAATAAGACATACATGGTTGTTATTAGTATGTAAAATGTGGTTCAATAAGATGAAAATATTTTTTTGTGAATAATAACTTTTGACTTTTATTTACCGCGATTAAAGGTAAATAGGGTAATTAAAGGTAAAAAGAATATTATAATAATTCAAAATTACCTTATCACTTGTATAAACCTTATTGGATGTGTCATGGCCGACCGTGGGCATATTTTTGTTGATTTGGGGACCCCATTGAGCAAAATATAAATGATAATGACACTTTAGATGAATTAATTTAAAGTAAAGGGAAAAATGACATAAACAAAAATCTTTTAGTAAATCAATATTTATATGGTGTTATATAAGTCATATTTTCGTCTATAAATATTCTCTAGAAATATAAAAATATTTCAAAAATGATAATAGTTTTTTTAATATTTTTAGAAATATAAAAAATTAAATTATTCATGACACAATAATTATACAATATTTACCTCATTAATATATGATTTAAATAAACAAGATTATAATGATTAAAAAATTATCCAAAACCTGTAAAATTCCTATTAAATGATTTTATTTCGACCATGAGTCATCTTATCTTCGACTATAATTATTTTTAGACATTTATAAAGAGAATATCATTATTTAATAAAATAATATGTTCACACTTTCCTAAAGAGCCCCTCCTCTCCCTTATAAAAGGAGACCACTTAAAACCATTTCCTCACACCTCTCAAGCCATTTATCTTGTCAAAACTCTACCCAATATGACTCCCTACATCCCTTTCCTTCTCCTAGAAGCCTTACCTTAGGTATAAGGCACTTTAAAAAGTCCTTTTGGTTCAAATCAAAAGAAGTTACCCAAATTAATGGTAACAATTTCTCTTAACTTCTTTTAAGTTATTTTACTTCTCCAACCCATAAACTATTTTTATTACTTTATTTTATAACAAAAATAGTATCCTCAATATACTAGTATGTTTTTAAAAGAAGGATTATAACTACACATACAAACACCTCCATCTAATAGGTGAAGAACATAATGTTTCTGTGGATGGAAAACTAACGCCTCACGAGACGATGATTGTTCGATTACCTCCTACTGCTTCTAATGGTTGACATTATCAAGGAAATGTATTTATATATGGTATTTATTATGTTTATGATTTCCTTATTATTTTGTAATTTCCATTTATAGAATTCATTTATTGTTTTCATAGTGGGTAAATACAATAATCTCATTTGAGGAAGTGCGGACTACCGCCCCCTCAAAGTGATGTGGATCGTTAATGCATTCTGTGTGATGTATGAAGGATGAAATTAATGATATTATATATTATATTATATTGTAATTATAATATACCTATGTATAATTATTTTCTAATTCCATTAAAATAATAAATAGAAATTAAAGCAGCGTTCATGCATACGTACGACATACCGTCTCCATGAACGGTGCATTTCATTTCATACCTTCAAATGTTATGTACTATTATAAATACATGTATATAAAGGATATATATGATATATATGATATCTAAATCATGAATAACATTCTGGATATACAGGACTATTGACCACATGGACAACTTGTAAAAATAATGTGTTCATTTTTTAATCAACTACCAAATATATTAAAACGACCATTATTAACATGAGATGATTAAATAATGTTTATAAAATGGTAATAAATGATATAAAAGGAATAATAAACTTGAAAAAGGTTCTTAATCAAGCAGAAATTAACTTTAGTTTATTATTTATGAGATTAAAGAACGATCGAGTCAAGTCGGACATGAGGTAAGAGAATTTGTCTCAATCTCCTTTCATTGAGACATTTTTTGTTTTAGTATACAATTCTATTTTATACAGTGTAAAAACCCCTTTTAATTTTAATTTCATTCAAAGGGAATCTTTTTATATGAAGTGTTTTACTAAACAGAAAAAAGTAATTTTTTTTACGTATGCAGTGACAATGACCTTTCCGCCGCCGTGAGTATTATTTGATCTTTGGAATCCTTAACAAGGCCGAATGTTTTTAAAAGGAAAAATAAATACCATATTCTCTTTTTATGTATTTTGGCATCAAAAATTATTTTGTGAATGGATTCGTTATTTCAATATCATGAAATGATATTTTGTTATTACAATGTGGAAATGTTATCTTTTATTTATGCTTATGTTATGTGTTATGATCATGTTATGGTTCTTGGGAATTATTTACATATAGGGGTGGTTCCATGATAATCCTAGGGTGGGTGAGCCCGACATAGCTCTCCAATGCATTGGGTAATGTGACAGAGGTAAACGTGAATGTTTCTCCTAAGAGATTCATGGAATATACAATGATGAGTATTCCAAAGTAACTTCATATATAGCTGTGATAGCTACAATGAATGTATGATATGGATGCCACAAGTTACCTTTATAATTTCTGATTTCAATGTGTTATTCATAAAATCATATGGTTTGATGTGGTAAGTAAATGATTTCATGTTCTGTATGTATTTATGAACAAATGTTTTCTTTTTTGTTTTATAACCCTTACTGGGATTTTTATTCTCATCCCATGTTTTTAAATGTTTTCACCGGACATAAATATAAATAGGGTCAAGGATGGGATCAAGGAAAAGTCATACTATCTAAAACATGGAACAAGGCATGACTCCCTTTTTCAAGAGTTTTTTATTTTATGAAAAATATGGAAATTGTGTAGAAGTTTCTACTTTGTGATCTTTTGAGATGTAATAGTTATTTCCTAATTCTCTAAAACTATAAACCTAAAAAGATTATCAATGTGAATTATTCATTTAATTCAATATTATGTAATGTTTAAGGCTGGGTCCTTATAGTTGGTATCAGAGGTCGGTTTAGATAACATTAGGAGTTAGGTTATTGTTAAATTAATATCCATAAAGTAATTTATGTTAATATTGAAATCATATAGAATTTACAGATTACCATGTTGTTTTTCCGAAGATATTTAAATGTTCAGAATGGCTTTCCACAGAGGAAACAAGGAAGCTGTGTTGGGACGACATCAGGAAGAAGAAAACCTTTCAAATCAGCAACCTCAAATGGTTGGAATCAGAACTGAATATTTTTTTTCATTGATGGCACAGTTGACTTAGGCTATAAATGGTGGTGGTATCCATGTATGAGATCTTCCATATCAACCATAGAGGAACATGTCAGTAGTGGAGCATTTCATGAGGCAACATCCCCCATCATTTAGAGAATCATCTGATGTGGTGATAGAAGATGGGTGCATTAAATCACTAGAAAAGATTTTTGATGTCATGGGTTGTTAAGAACATCAAAAGTTTAGTCTTGTTGTTTATCGTTTTGAAGGTGAAGCTAATCAGTGGTGGCCGATGGTGAAAAATATCAGGGATAGTGAGGAGATTGATGCTCTTTTTTGGGATGAATTCAATGGTATGTTTCTTGAGAAATATTTTCCTAAGGTTGTTTGTCTTAGGATGGAAAAAAAATTCTTGGAATTAAGGCTAGAGGATGACTCAGTGGCTGCATATGATTAAAAATTAACTCGATTGGAAAGGTATGCTCCAAATTTTATATGAGATCTTGATAGTAAAATCAACCATTTTTACTCAGAATTAAAGAGAATTTATTGAAGTGATTTATCTTCTCATGAGATAAAAATTTATGAAAAACTTTTTCATTGTGCGGAGAAGGTGGAAATGGAGTTTAGTGATGACCGGGTTTTCTTTGAAAAACAATATAATAAGAGGTCGAGGTGGTAGGTGAAAGGGAAGAACTGTTCAAAAAAGTCTGATGGTAAGAAAATTAAATTTACAATTTGTTAAAATTATGGTAAAAAGAATGTAGGGGAATGAATCTTGAATTTAGGTAAGTGCTACTGATGTGGTAAAATGGGACATAAGGCACATAATTGCACCGAAAAATATCAGGGTAGTACTAATTCAAATTCTGATTTACAGTCAGTAAAATGTTTTAAGTGCAATGAAATGGGTCACTATGCATATGAGTG
This sequence comes from Viscum album, assembly GCA_963277665.1. Taxonomy (NCBI): domain Eukaryota; kingdom Viridiplantae; phylum Streptophyta; class Magnoliopsida; order Santalales; family Viscaceae; genus Viscum; species Viscum album. Next base: position 1,534,525,139 of record OY728151.1, read on the forward strand.
TCCAACAAAGAACTCAATTGAAGTAAAGCAGCTAGACTATAAGTAGAAAGGGGTAGTGAAATCCTTTGCATCTTCATCATAAATGTTTGGGCCATCAAATGAAGTTGTACCAGGTAAACTATTTTTTTTTCAAATTATGCCAATGAGTTGTTTAATTCGAGGTCTATAAACTCTTATATTTCATAGAATTTTTCTAGTAAATTGGGAATTACATCTCATGATATGAATACAGAACATACGGTAAAAACACCTGGAGGAAATGTTGAGACAAAAAGAATACATAAGAGCATCCATTTCCTTTTTTGCAGAATGAATCTACCTAAAAACCTTATTGTTTTTCCTCTAGTAGAGTTTGATGTTATTTTGGGCATGCATTGGCTTCCTTTTTATCATGCTAAGATTATATGCCGAGCTAAAGAGGTTTATTTTCAGAACGATTTTTAGTTTTTATTCAAAAATGAACCCTTAATTTTGATGACATATCTAGCAGCTGAGAAACTTGGAAAAGAGGGAAATGAATGTTACCTTGCACATATTGTGGAAAACAAAGGAACTATTCAGATTAATGATGTGCCAATGGTAAATGAGTACCTTGATGTTTTTCTTGATGAGTTTCCTGGTGTTATACCTGATCGGGATGTTGAATTTACGGTTGAATTAGTTCTGGATGCTAAGCCAATTTCAAAACCCCCTTATCGAATGGCTCTAATTGAACTTTTAAAGTTAAAGAAGCAATTGAACAATTTATTAGACAAAGGTTTCATTCAACCAAGAAGATCACCATGGGGAGCTCCGGTATTGTTTGTTAAAAATAAAGATGGTTCAATGAGACTTTTCATTGATTATAGAGCATTGAATAGCATCACTATGATGAATAAGTATACTTTGCCTCATATCGATGATTTGTTTGATCAAATCCAAGGAGCTCAGTATTTTTTGAAGATTGACTTGAGATCGTGGTACCATAAGTGGAAAGTAAAGGAATCAGACATTCCAAAGACTACATTTCGTACAAGATATGTCCATTAGGAATTTATACTTATGACTTTTGGTTTAACCAATGAACCTAAAGTATTCATGGATCTTATGAGTAAAATTTTCCATGAGTTCTTGGATAAGTTTGTGGTTGTGTTCATTGATGATATTTGGGTTTATTCCAAATGTAATGATGAACATGAAATTCATTTATGGGTTGTCTTACAAAACATAAAAGAAAAGAAACTGTTTGGGAAATTCAAAAAGTGTGAGTTTTGGTTACATTTTTTTTTTCCGTGGTCACATTGTTTCAAAAAATGTCATAACTATTGATCCTGCTAAAACAAAAGTTGTTGAATAATGGAAAAGACCCACAAATATAACTGAGATCTATTGTTTTCTTGGTTTGGCTGGTTATTACTCGAGGTTTTTGGAATATTTTGCACGGTTATCTAGTCTAACAACTAAGTTAACTCGAAAAGGTGTTATGTTCATCTGGACAAAAGAATGTGATGATTTTTTTTTTCTGGAATTGAAAAGAAAATTGGTGAATGCTCCAGTTTTGGAACTGCCATCCAGAAATGGTGAGTTTTTTATCTACAATGATGCTTCGTTGAAAGTACTTGGATGTGTCCTTATGTAGAATGATCAGGTAATTTCTTATGCTTCAAGTCAGTTGAAACCTCATGAGTTAAATTACCCTACACAAGATTTGGAATTAGCTGCTGTTTTTTTTGGCTTGAAAAATTTGGAGGCATCATTTGTATGGAGTAAAATGTGAAATATATTCTGCCCACAAAATTTTTAAGTATATATTCAATCCAAAATAATTGAACATTAGACAGAGGAGATGGATAGAATTAATCAAGGATTATGATTTCACAATCAATTACCATCTGGGGAAAGCAAATAAAGTGGGCGATGCTTTGAGTCAAAAATATAATGTCTCATTAGCCATGCTGTGTTTGGAATGAGATCCTTTGGTTTTTTATTTGATGAACTTTGGTATAGAAGTTGTTGGTGCAGGAAATTCTTCTATTTTGTTTCAGGTGTCAGTAAAATCATCTCTATCAGATCGAATAAAGCAAGCATAGAAGAAAGACAGTCAGTTGCAGAAAAAGGTAGAGTTGGTTCAAAAGGGTATGTTTCCTTCTTTTAACTTTGATAATGATTGTGTTTTGATATTTTAAATGAGATTATGTGTGCCTTGTGATTCATATTTGAAGAATGATTTGTTATGTGAAGCTCATAGTTCTCCATTTTCAGTTCATCCTAGCAGTACTAAGATGTATAGAGATCTTCAAATGTATTATTGGTGGGATGGAATGAATAGAGATATTTCTGATTTTACTGTGAAGTGTTTGACTTGTTAGCAGGTTAAAGCAGAGCGGCAGTTATTCAAAGGGATTTTTCACCCTCTACCAGTTCCAGAGTGGAAATGGGAAAATATATCCATGGATTTCATTGTGGGATTACCAAATACATCTCGAGGTAATAATGTAATATGGGTTATAGTTGATCAATCAACCAAATCTAATCATTTCCTTCCTATTTAAGATACTTTTCCTCTAGATCAACTTCCTCAGTTGTATGTTAAAGAGATATCCAGGTTGCAAGGAGTTCCCCTCTCTAGTGTATCTGATAGTGATCCCAGGTTTACTTTTAACTTTTGTAAAGGCCTCCAGAAGTGATAGGGTACTATATAAAATTTTAATACAGCTTTTCACCATCAATCAGATGGACAGTTCGAATGAACAATTCGGACCTTGGAGGATATGTCACGTTCTTGCTTGAAGGATTATTAGGGAAGTTGGGACCAACATCTTTCTTTGGTTGAATTTTCTTATAATAACATTTTTCATTCCTGTATACATATGGCCCCATTTGAGAAATTATATGGAAAGCATTTTAGAACTCCAGGTTTTTGGAATAAAGTAGGTGAAAGGAAGCTGATGGGACCAGAATTAGTAGAAGAGATTGTAGAGAATGTTCAGTTGATTCAAAATCCCATGAGAACAGCTCAGAGCAGACAGAAATATTATATAGATAACCAGATGAAGGATTTTTTTGAGGTAGGTGATGATGTCTTTTTAAAAGTTTCTCCATGGAAATGTGTGATGTATTTTGGTAAGAAGGGAAAGTTGAGTTTGAGGATGATTGGACCGTATGAAATTTTGGATAATGTTGGATTAGTTGCGTATATAGTGGCTTTACCTCTATGTTTATTCCAGGTACACAATGATTTTCATGTTTTGTTGTTGAGAAAGTATATACCACATCCTTATCATGTTTTGAGCCCAGAGGTAGTACAGTTGGAAGAGAATATCTCTTATGAAGAACAACCAGTCCAGATTCTTGACTGTATAGAGAACATTTGGTGGAATAAGGTAATTCACCAGGTAATGGTTTTGTGGAAAAACCCTATGGTTGAAGTGGAAATGTGGAAATCTGAAAATGCTATGAGGGATAAATACCCCCACTTATTTTGATAAGTGAATAAAAATTATGAGAACATAATTTCCAAAAGGGGGGGAAGGATATAACATCCCAAGAAAATTAAGAATAAGACATATTTCATATTTATTAATAACTTTTAATTAAATATTAATTTTACTTTAAAATGGTTTCTATGTACGATAGCGTACCCGATAGGCAACAACTTGTTTTTTTAAAATATTAAATTTCACACTAAATATAATTTTATTATTTTATATGGTAGTTAACTCCAAGCCATTATATTGGCAGGAATGAAATATATGAACTAAAATATGATTATAAATGTTTGTTAAATGTAATTACAATTATCGAATAAAAGTTAGAGGCTTAAAATGTGAATGAATCTAGTTTTAATCATAATTTGCATTAAAAGGTCGATTTACCACCTTTTAATGGAGAAATCTTAGTAAATTTAGATTTGGTCACTTTAATACATTTTATTTGATGAGATAAAATCTTTTTTTAGTATGGGGACATCCAAATTTACTTTGTGTAAATTTTTGGAATTTTTTTGATAAAGTTCATTTTAAAATGAATATTGAAAATATTCTATTTTAATTCAAAACTGCGTTTTAAACTAATTTATTTATATGGCTAGATTAACTTATTAATTGGGTTTAAAGTGTAATTAGAATATATTTTTACCATTTAATCCAATTTTGGTCATTATAATTAAATTCACTTTGAAATTGGACATAAAGAAGTGTCATTCTTTTGATTGTTATTGTTTCTTAAAAACATGCTATTTGTTTTAACAATGGGAATTAATTTTAAATTAATTAATTCCACTTCTATTTTTTAATTTATAAAAATATACATAATTCTTGAATTTGGAATATCAAATATATCTTAGGCTCAATTTTTGGTATTTTTCTAAAAAACATCAATTTCTGATGAATAGTGAAACCACTTAATAGCAGTTTAAAAAACTGACATGTTCATTTAAATGGAATTTTACCACTTCTGTGAATTGAATTTATAAAATCCGACATACATGGTTGTTATTAGTACGTAATATGTGGTTCAATAAAATGAAAATAGTTTTGGTGAATAGTAACATTTGACTTTTATTTACCACGGTTAAAGGTAAATAGGGTAATACAAGGTAAAAAGAATATTATAATAATTCAAAATTACCTTAACACTAGTACAAACCTTATTGTAAGATTCATGGCCGACCATGGGCATATTTGGGGTGATTTTGGGACCAAATGGATCCACTTATAAATGATAATGAAACTTTAGATTAATTAAATTAAAGTAAAGGAAAAAATGACAGAAACTAAAATCTTTTAGTAAATTAATTTTTATATGGTTTTATATAAGATATATTTTTGACTATAAATATTATTTATAAATCTAAAATTATTTCCTACATGATAGTATTTTTTATAGTTTTTATATATCTAATAAATCAAATTATTCATGACACAATAAGGATCCATTAAATAGCTCATTAATAAATGATTTAAATAAATAATATTACAATGATTAAAAAATTATCCAAAACCTGTTCAATTCTTATTATATGATTTTATTTTAACCATGAGTTATCTTATATTCGATTATAATGTTTTTGGACATTTAGAAACCGAATATCCTTATATAATAAAATAATATTTTCACACTTTCCTAAAGAGCACCTCCTCTATCTTATAAAAGGGGACCACTTCAAACCAATTCCTCACACCTCTCAAGCCATTTGTCTCATCCAAACTCTGCCCAATTAAGCTCCCTACGTCCCTCTCCTCATCCTAGAAGCGTTACCTTAGGCAGAAGGTACTTCAAGATGTCATTTTGGTTCGAAACAAAGGAAGTTACCCAAATTGAAGGTAGCAATTTCTCTTAACTTCTTTTCATTTAACTTAATTTTCCAACCCCTAAACTCTTTTTATTAATTTATTTTATTACAAAAAAATTATCCTCAATATAGTAGGATTTTTTTATAATATGGATTCTAACTACACTTACATACACCTCCATCTATTTGGATGTTTATGAGGATGACAAACTAACTCCTCATGAGAGGATGATTGTTCGATTATATCCTACCGCCTCAAATAGTGGCCATTATGATGGAACTGTATTTATATAAGATATGTATTATGTTTATGATTTCCTTATGCTTCATTACTTTCAATTTATAGGACGCCATTATGGATTCCATAGTGGGTAAATACGATAATCTCATTTGAGGAAGTGAAGACTACCTCCCCTTCAAAGTGACGTGACTCGTTAATGTCTTATGTGTGATGTATAACGGATTGAGTTAATGTTATTATATATGATATTATACTAGAATTATAGTATACCTATGTATAATTATGTTTTAATTCCATTAAAATAATAAATTTAAATGAAAGTAGCGTTCATTTGTATGTGTGGCTTACCGTCTACATGAACGATGCATTTCATTTCTTACCTCCAAATGTTATATACTATTATAAATACATGTATATACTAGATATATTTGATATATATGATATCTAAATCATGAATATCATTTTGGATCTAATGGATTATTTACCACATGGACAACTTAAAAAAATAAGGTGTTCATTTTTTACACAAGTACCAAATATCAAAAAATGACAATTATAAACATGAGATGATTACATAATGTTTATAACAATGTAATTGTAGATACCCAAAGCTTGACATACATGAAAATTACATTAATTTTGCAGAATACTTAATACACAATGAAAACAGATACACAAGTACCGTAATAGTTTAGTGTCTTTGGAAACTCGGAAAATAATCTTCTAATTGTGGTGAAAGATCTTCAACATCTCCGATAAAGATCTTCCCCTTTTGTTTTATTACCTAAAAACATTCTTTAAATCCTGGGGAAAAGAAAAAATATAAAGGGTTAGCTCAAATTCTCATTAAGGGTAGTCATAGATAACATAAAACAATCTATAAACATTTGAATGCAAAAACATGAACATAAAATCTAAACATCAAAATCTTGAGCAAAGACATAAATCATGGAAGTGCATATGGCATAGATCATAAAGGAACATTAATCATGATAAAATATCATGGGAATAAAACATGTAATTGGGGCATCCATTAATCTCATGTTATGATTTCCATAGTACCCAAGGCATTGCTGCCAAGACCATCTTAGTGGACAAAGTCCCATTCTGAAATCGATTTCACTCCTCGTTCCAGTCCTGTAACACTGAACAGGATTAACTTACCATTCCAGCCATGTCTGTCTCATGAGATATAAATCTTTACCCAATGCATTGGAGGGAGATATAGGTCCCACCCATCTCATAATGAAGTCATTCTTATGTGTGCCACAATATAAACATAAATAATTCATCATAACCCAAAGAATAAAATGGGTTTCATAAACATCATCCCATCATAACATAATCCGTACAAAAAAATGGATATCATTTCATCATAAGAAAAGTGAAACCATGTAAATGATAGAGACATTATCCTTGAAACATAAACATATGAAATAATGTCATCTTACATGGAAAATGGTTTTGATAAAACACTTGAAATGAATTCTTGAGGAAAATATCCTTTCTTCTTAAAAATCAATTTCTTTTCACAAAATTTCATGCAATTTTAAAAGAAAAAGATTTTGTTTTAAATAGTCATAAAATATTTTCGAGGAAGCTTCATGAAAATAAGGCTTTATAAAACTGTAAAAATCCTTTCATGCCGTATAAGTTAAAAAAACGTTCTCCTCATACTTTTGTCGGAAAAGTAAAAAAGTACCTCATAACGTAAACAAAAGAAAGATTCCGTACATACCAAGTAGTAAATGAAAAAACGAGTAAAAAGTAAATTAAACATACATAAAAACACTTTTAAAAAACATGGACATTGATGATAACAATAACCCTAGAAAATACTTACGAATAAACAATCTTGGATAAGAACGAGAATGGAAAGGTTATCCCTTACCTTATGTCTGATATGCTTTGTATGTATCCGAACCTACTTTATAATGATTTAAATAATTTCATTGACTTATTACAGAATCATATTCATGGTTATGATATCATATATGGTTTACTTATGACTTTATATTACCCGTTCTTTTGTAAATTCGATGTAAAAGCAGCGATTTGGGTAAAATCGTTTCATTTATTGTACGTGTTTCAACTTGTTGTTGTTGATATTATTACTTATATCCTAATTTACTTAATTCCAGAATGTAAAAAATGATTTATATATAATATATATTCATCATATACATATATATTTGATATATCGATAAATGGAATGAAATACACCTTTCATGGAGACGGTAGGTCGTACTTACGCATGAACGTTGTTTTCGTTTCCTTATTGAATTGAATGGAATTAAGTAGATGAAATAGATATATATATATATATTTACATAAATACAGTATAATTATTATTCCATATATTTAATTATTATTCATTATATATACTTTATAATCATTTATGAATGGTTAACATGGAGAATGAATCTCATCGCGTCGTGGAGACGATAGTCCGTACGTACGCACGAGGGATGATATCATTCCCATGAAAGTGGAATTGTATTGAAGAGTATGTATAATATTTCAGAATCAATATAAATTTAAAATAATAATATATCGTTATTTATTTACACCATTATAACCATCCAAGTAAGGTGGTAGTCGAAAACAGATTACTCCATGGCGTGGAGACAGTATTCCGTACGTACGCACGCGTGGCGATTTCATTTTCCGTAGGATGGATATAAGGTGAAATAGGGTTTTTTCATATTTATAATAAAAAATCAGTATATAAGTAACACTGATGTGATTACTTTATAATGATACAACTAAATAAGAAGAAGTATAAGAAGAATGAAACTTGAGAGAATCGGAAGAAGAGATTACCTCTTCTTCGACACACCTCCTTTAAGCTTCCTCTTATGGAAGTAGATTTGGTCTTTTGAGAAGACAAGAACATCCAGAATGTTTATAGGGAAGTGGAGACTAGAAATGGGAAGGTTTTGGATGATCATTAAGGCTCAAAAGGGTGTGAAGAGAAGAGGGAAGGGGTGCCCTTTTTATAAGGGAGGAGAGGGGCACCTTTGAAAAAACATAAAATATTATTTTAAAATAAAGTCATATTCGGATTATAATAGCTTCAAATTGATTTATTTCTAAGCTAATGTGTGTCTGGGTCTAAATCCTCACAAAAAATAAATTTTAGACTAGTTTAGGTTACAATTTTAACCTTATAATTTAGATTTAACACTAAGTTAACTAATTTAACTTTTACCGTGTCTTCTTGTTTTCTTACACTATATGGTTAATAAACTTACTATAACAAGCCATAAGAACCCCAAGTGGTTCATTAATAATATATATATCCTTATCTAAGTTATTTTGAATAACCTTAGATTTTTAGGAATAAAATAACAATTAATAATATAATATTTGTTTTAAAAACTATTTTATGTCAATTTTGACACTATTTGGTAATTGATTTTTGAGAAAATCATAACATCATGATTAGTTCTAAAAATGTTAATTAAATCAATAATAACATGTCATATTAACCTATAAAATTAGTGGAATTCATAAAAAGTCTCAAATTACCTTTATTTGGGTATTTATAATATCAATTATTTTAATATTTCATTATTTAGGTAATTACAGCATCACCATTGTGCCATTAATAAATTATATTATTTAATGTCTAAAAATTATAAATAAAATACCATTATGTAGGAAATCTTTTTATATTTCTAATGAATATTTATAGTCGAATTTATCTTATGTGTAAACCTATATTAAAAATTAATTAGTTATTAAACTTTGATTTTAACTATTCTAACACTTCTTTAAATAAATTAATAATAAATGTCCTAATCTAATCCAATTGGTCCTAAATGGTCATATTTTATTCCTAAGGTCTTTTTCGGTCGAATTACACTTATCCAATAGAATTAAGACATGTGTTAGGGAAATAAAATATCATTTTTACCCTTAAATACCCTATTTACTTTTAACTGTGGAAAATAAAATTAAAAAGTTACTATTCACCCAAAATTATTTTCATCTCATTGAACCACCTTTTATTCCTTGATATTAACCGTGTCTCTCCGATTTTCGAAATTCCACTCACAGAAGAGGTAAAATTATGTTTTATGTGAATTTCCAAATTCTCCTAGGAGGTGGGTGAAAAACGGTGAAAAGTTCAATAAAATTTTTATATATCTAAAATTATTATAAAATGACTCAAATAAATTACATTTAACTTATATAGGTATTATGTATCAATTTTGACCTAAAATAAATTTAAATAAAATAAATAAATATTTAAATAAAAACTCAGTTTTTAAATAGTAACCAGGTGTTTTCACTATTCATCAAAAATTGAAATTTTTCAGAAAAATACCAAAATTTCACCCTAGGATAATTTCGATATTCCGATTCCAAAAATGAAGTCCATTTCAAAATATAAAATTTTTAAAATTTAAAAAGTGGTTATTACTATTCATAATGACTAGTTTATATAACATATCGTTGTTTAGTGAAACTCGGTATTGCGTACAACACACGCTATCGTGGAAGGTCACGATTACATGTAATGCAAGCCAAGTCAGGGATGCATGTAATGCAAGCTCCTTTTGGTGTAGTGTACAACACAAGACATCAATAAAATTTAAAAGAATATTTTCATAAAATCTTGGGGTGTTACATTCTATCCCCCTTAAAATGAATTTCGCCATCGAAATTCGTCGAGGTCATAAATGGTTTACTACTTGTGAGTTTATTTAATAGAAACCCACATCGTAAAAAGGAATACCAAAAATTATCTTCAAAAACTAAAGTATGAAACATAACAGTTCCCCAAATTAACTAATCATTAGGTTTCCACATAGGAGAACATAGGTGAAAATATGGATATGGAAGAGAAATCTAACCATAAAGTTATGATGGAGAGTGGTAGAGAAATGGCTATGAAAAAGCCAACAATCACAAAGCCATAAATTTGTGATGATCTAAGGTACCATCTGATTCATCGGATATAAGGGCACTAGGACAACATTTTTGGTTTTCAAGATCATTTCCCTAATGTTGAATAATTTTTGAATCAAAAAAATACTTACTTGATTTTCATACAATCTCACCGTTGTTCGTGCCTTGAAAAATTTCCACTTCATCTCTTAAAGAAATGATTTTGAATTTTTTCATTCGGGAAGTGTTAGATGATCATGTGATAGAATGATGGGTCATTCCATATGTCTCAAACAAAAGGTTAGAAAAAGTTATCAAATATACATAAGTCCATATTTGGTGAGGTTAATCATATATGATTCCAAAAATTGACTTATACTTCATATATCATACTTCCTAATATAATAAAACTAGTTTATACTAACCAGGGACTTCCTGTAGGCCAATGGTAGGAAATAAAGGCATGTCGCACTTCTGTTGTGGGTTCGATTCCCACAGTCTTGTCCGATGTGATGGGTTGTCGCCCATCCTACAGGTTGTCCTTTTTCTAAAACTACATTATTATAACTTTCCATCCATAATATCAAAAAAGTTCTAGCCTTAAACAATACTAACTTATGTCCAACATAATCCATTCCAATATTTATGCTTATCAAAAATACTGATGTCCAATTTCATATTATAGTGAAAAAGATTAAAAGCATGTCAATACCGTCATTGATCCCCATATATCATAAGATATGTCTTGTTGGTCACATTCCAAACATTCGAAGTCCTTAATCATGTATTCTCTTGAAAAATGAATAACCATTGATCCTTAGTGAAAACATGAATACTCTCAAATGTTAATTCTTTCCACATACCAAAATCCCAAAAATTCTATATACTCAAACCATGACATCAATTAGTCCTTATATCAATCAAGAGCTCATTTCATTTTTTCATTATCCATTCATTATGCGCATATCATCTTCTTTCCAAAAATATTTCAATCACTTTTTCATGGTTACCAGTACCATGTAATTATTGAAAACCAATGCATAGATATCCCAAAATTCCACAATACTATAAATGAGATTCCATGATACTATTTTAAAATCCCATTATATAAACACTTAATCATTACACAACATCATTTTCATACTCTACATCACAAATAGTGATTGAATGAGACATCCCTTTATCCTTTTCCTTAAGAGGTTTCTCACGTTGATCATCATTAACCTGTGGATTAGGGAATTTATTAGCAAATACCCCATTTCCTTGCACTTGAATCATTGAAGTGTTGGTGGAGCATTCTCTGTAATCTTTTCTGTATTCACATCATTAGCAACCTTTTTCCCATTACTTCGACAATCAACTGCTCGATGAACTTTTTTCCACACTTAAAAACATTTTCTAGTACATTTTACGCAATCTCCACCATTCTTCTTTCCACACTTTGAACATAAAGAAACATTCATCTTCTTTTCACCATTGTTCTGATATTTCTCCTTGAACTCCATCTTTCGTTTCTTGTCAAAACCATGAGATGGATATGTAACACCAACTTACAGTTCTACCTTGATAGCACAATGCACAATTTCTTCATAGCTACTAAAGTCTCTTATAGCTAATGCCCTTTGAAGACTTGGTTTTAAGCCATTGACGAATCGATCAACTTTACTTTCAGGTTGGATGATAAATCCAGATGCATACCTTGCAAGCCTTGTAAAATTTGCCTCGTATATTCCAACAGATTCATCATCCTTTTTCTTAAGCTCAAGGAACTCCTTTTCCATATTTGTTCGAAGAATACGAGGGAAGTACTTACTGAAAAAAAGTTCTTAAACTCGTCCCATTCCATAGATTCAATTTCATCTTGGGGCCATGTATTCTTAATTAGATTCCACCCCTGGTCAGATTCAGCTTCTAAACGGTAAAAATCTAAAATGGATTTTTCATGTTCTTAACATCAAAGTATGGAAAATATCTTTTCAATGGTACTGTTCCATTTTTCAGCAATAAGTGGATCAGAAGACCCATTGAAAGACGGTGGATGTAGCCTCATGAAGGACTCAATAGAATATTGTTCCCTTCTCTGATCATTTAGAAATCCAGAATGATTCATAGCTTTTGTAAGTATAGAAATTAGATTTTTCACTCCATATCGCATCACATCTAGTTGCTCGAGTGGAAAATCATTTCATTTTCCATTACATTAATCAATACGCCTCCTTCGGGTTCTAGCCATCGTCTAAAACCCAAAAAGAATAGCGTGAGAGGCAAAAATCATGCTAGGAAAACAACATAATAAAGGGGGAGTACCTTCAATATCTATCATCTTAGGTTTAATTCTAATATCGTTACCATAATTCTAGAACTATAACCTATACTTATACTTAACCTTAGGTAAATCCCTAAATATACATTAGAATTATCTCTTGGGATCTCACTAAAGTTTTCGCATCCTAGTTTCCAAAGGTTAACTAAATCTTTCCTCTCATACCAACTGTAGAGACCCAAAGATAGACGTATATGGACATTACATTACTTTTGCAGAATACTTAATACATTACTAAAATAGACACACAAGGACCGTAGTAGTTTAGTGTCTTTGGAAACTTGGAAAATAATCTTCTAATCGTGGTGAAAGATCTTAAACATCTCCCATAAAGATCTTCCCCTTTTGTTTTCTTACCAAAAAACATTCTTTAAATCCTGGGGAAAAAGAAAACATACAAAGGGTGAGCTCAAATTCTCAGTAAGGGTAAGCATAGAGAACATAAAACAATCCATAAACATTTGAATGCAAAAACATGAACATAAAATCTAAACATAAAAATCTTGAGCAAAGACATAAATCATGGAAGTACATAAGGCATAGATCATAAAGGAACATTAATCGTGATAAAATAGCATGGGAATAAAAAATGTAATTGTGGAATCCATTAAGTACATGTTATGATTTCCATAGTATCCAAGGCATTACTGCGAAAACCATCTTAGTGGACAAAGTCCCATTCTGAAATCGAGTTCACTCCTCGTTCCAGTCCTATAACACTAAACCAGATTAACATACTGTTCCAGAAATGTCTATCTCATGAGATATAAATCTTTACCCAATGCATTGGAGGGAGATATAGGTCCCACCAATCTCATAATGAAATCATTCTTAAGTGTGCCACAACATAAACCTAAATCATTCATCATAACCCAAAGAATAAAATGGTTTTCATAAAAATCATCCCATCATAACATAATCCATACAAAAAAATGGATATCATTCCATCATAAGAAGAGTGAAACCATGTAAATCATATAAACATTATACTTGAAACATACACATATGAAATAATGTCATCTTAGATAGAAAATGGTTTTGATAAAACACTTGAAATGAATTCTTGAGGAAAATATCCTTTCTTCTTCAAAATCAATTTATTTTCACAAACCGTCATGAAATTTCAAAAGAAAAAGATTTTGTTTAAAATAGTGATGAAATAATTTGGAGGAAGATTCATGAAAAGAAGGCTTTATAAAACCGTAAAAATACTTTCATGCCGTATAAGTTAAAAAAACATTCTCCTCGTACTTTTGTCAGAAAAGTAAAAAAGTACCTCGTAACGTAAACAAAAGAAAGCTTACTTACATACCATGTAGTAAAAGACAAAATGTGTTAAAAGGACATTAAAAATACATAAAAACACTTTTATAAAACATGGACTTGGATTATAATAATAACCCCAGCAAATACTTACGAATAAACAATCTTGGATAAGAACGAGATTGGAATGTTTATCCCTTACCTTATGTCTGATATGATTAGTATGTATCCAAACCTCCTGTATAATGATTTAAATAATGTCATTGACTTATTGAAGAATCATATTCATTTTTATGATATCATATATGGTTTACTTATGACTTTATATTACCCATTCTTTTGTAAATTCGATGTAAAATCATTGATTTGGGTAAAATCGTTTCATTTATTGTACGTGTTTCAACTTATTATTCATCATATTATTACATATATCCTGATTTACTTAATTAAAGAATTTAAAACATGATTTATATATAATATATATTCATAATATACATATATATATTATAGATCGATAAATGGAATGAAATACACCATTCATGGAGACGGTAAGCCGTACGTACACATGAACGCTGTTTCTGTTTCCTTATTGAATTGAATGGAATTAAGTAGATGAAATAGATATATATATATATAAATAAATCCAGTATCATTATTATGTCCTATATTGCATTATTATTCATTATATATAATTTATAATCATTCATGAATGGTTAACATGGAGAATGAATCTCATCGAGTCGTGGAGACGGTAGTCCGTACGTACGTACGAGCGATGATATCATTCCCATGATCATGGAATTGTATTGAAGCGTATGTATAATATTTCAGAATCAATATCACTTTACAATAATCATATATATTTATTTATTTACACCATTATACCCATCCATATAAGGTGGTAGTCGAAAATAGATTACACCATGGCGTGGAGACAGTATTCCGTACGTACGCACGCGCGGTGATTTCATTTTCCCTAGGATGGATAGAAGGTGAAATATGGTTGTTTAATATTTATAATAACATATCAGTATATAATTAATACACATTTTATTACTTTATAATGATACAACTAAAGAAGAAGAAGTAGAAGAAGAAAGAAACTTGAGAGAATCAGAAGAAGAGATTACCTCTTCTTCGACGCACCTCCTTTAAGCTTCCTCTTATGGAAGTAGAGTTGGTTTTTTGAGAAGAAAAGAACCTCCAGAATGTTTCTAGGGAAGTGGAGAAGAGAAATAGGTAGGGTTTGGCCGATCATCAAGGCTCAAAAGGGTGTGAATAGAAGAGGGAATGGGTGCCCTCTTTATAAGGGAGGAGAGAGGAACCGTTGGAAAAACCTAAAATATTATTTTATAACAAAGTCATATTCAGTTAATAATAGCTCCAAATTGATTTATTTCGAAGCTAAAGTGGGGATTGGTAGTAATAATCTCAACTATTATATTTTAGACAAGTTTAGGTTAAAAGTTTAAACTTATCATTTAGATTTAACTCTTAGTTAAATAATTTAACTTTTACCGTGTCTTCTTGTTGTCTTACACTATATGGTTAATAAACTTACTACAATAAGAAAAACAAACCCAAAGTAGTTCATTATTAATATATATATATCCCTATATAAGTCATTTAGCCGAACATTAGATTTTTGAGAATAAATTAACAATTAATAATATAATATTTGTTTTAAATACTATTTTATGTCAATTTTGACTCTTTTTGGAAATTGATTTTTGTGAAAATTATAACAGCATAATTAGTTAGAAAAAAGTTAGTTAAATCAATAATAACATGTCATATTAACCTATAAAATTAGTGTAATTCATAAAAAGTCTCAAATTACATTTATTTGGGTATTTATAATATCAATTCTTTTAATATTTCATTATTTAGGTAATTACTGCATCACCATTGTGTCATAAATAACTTAAATTATTTAATGTCTAAAAATTATAAATAAAATAAAATTAGTTAGGAAATATTTTTAGATATATAATGAATATTTATAGTCGAATTTATCTTATGTATAACCCTATATTAAAAATGAATTAGTTATTAAACGTTGATTTTAACTATTTTAACCCTTCTTTAAATAAATTAATAATAAATGTCCTAATCTAATCCAAGTGAACCTAAATGGTCATATTTTATTCCTAAGGTTGTTTTTGGTTGGATTAATCTTATCCAATAGAATTAGGACATGTGTTAGGGTAATAATAATATCATTTTTACCCTTAATTAACTTATTTACTTTTAATTGTGGTAAATAAAAGTAAAAAGTTACTATTCACCAAAAATTATTTTTCTCTCATTGAACCACATTTTAGTCCTTTATATTAACCATGTCTCTTGGATTTTCAAAATTACACTCACAGAAGCGGTAAAATTATGTTTTAATTGAATATCCAAATTCTCCTAGGAGGTGGGTAAAAGATGGTGAAAAGTTCAATAAATTTTTTATGTATCTAAAATTATTATAAAATGACTCCAATGAATTTCATTGAACTTATATAGGTATTATGTATTAATTTTTACCTAAAATAAATTTAAATAAAATAAATAATTATTTAAATAAAAAGTCGGTTTTTAAATAGTAACCTAGTGTTTTCACTATTCATCAAAAATTGAAAGTTTTTAGAAAAATACCAGAATTTCACCCTAGGATAATTTCGATATTCCGAATCCAAAAATGAAGTTCATTTCAAAAGATTAAATTTATAAAAATTTTAAAAAGTGGGTATTACTATTCATAACAGTTAGTTTATATAACATATCGTTGTTTAGTGAATCTCGGTATTGTGTACAACACACGTTATCGTAGAAGGTCGTGATTGCGTGTAATGAAATCCAAGACAAGGATGCATGTAGTGAAATATCCTTTTGGTGTAGTGTACAACACAAGACATCAATAAAATTAAAAAGAATGTTTTTCATAAAATCTCAGGGTGTTACATTCTATCCTCCTTAAAATGAATTTCTCCCTCGAAATTCGTCGGGGTCATAAATGGTTTACTACTTGTGAGTTTCTTTAATAGAAAAAAAATCATAAAAAGGAATACCAAAAATTATCTTTAAAAACTAAAGTATAAAACATAATGGTTACCCAAATTAACTAATCACTAGGTTTCCACATAGGAGAACATAGGTTAATATATGGATATGGAAGAGAAATCTAAACATAAATTTCTGATGGAGAGTGGTAGAGAACATGGCTATGAAAAATCGAACAATCACAAAGCCATAAATTTGTGATGAACTAAGGTACCATCTGATTCATCGGATATAAGGGCACTAGGACAAATTTTTTGGTTTTTAAGATCATTGCCCTAATGTTGAATATTTTTCGAATCAAAAGAAATACTTACTTGATTTTGATACAATCTCACCGTTGTTCATGCCTGGAACAATTTCCACTTCATCTCTTCAAGAAATGAAGTTAAATTTTTTCATTTGTGAAGTGTTAGCAGATCATGTGATATAATGACGGGTCATTCCATATGTCTCAAACAAAAGGTTAGAAAAAGTTATCAAATATACATAAGTCCATCTATGGTGAGGTTAATCGTATATGATTCCAAAAATGGACTTATACTTTGTATATAATAATTCTTAATATAATAAAACTAGTTTCTACTAAACACGGACATCCTGTAGTCCAGTGGTTGGAAATAAAGGCCTCTTGCAATTCCGTTGTGGGTTCAATTCCCACAGCCTTGTCCGACGTGACGGGTTGTCGCCCGTCCGACAGGTTTTCCTTTTTCTAAAACTACATTATTATAACTTTCCATCCATAATATCGAAAAAGTGATAGCCTTAAACAATACTATCTTATGCCCAACATAATCCATTCCAATATTTATGCTTATCCAAATTATTGTTGTCCAATCTCATATTATAGTGAAAAATATTACAGGCATGTTAATACCATCATTGATCTCCATATATCATAATATATGTCTTGTTGGTCACATTCCAAACATTTTAAGTCCTTAATCATGTATTCTCTTGAAAAATGAATACCCATTAAACCTTAGTGAAAATATGAATGTTGTTGAAAGTTAATTCTTTCCACATACCAAAATCCCAAAAATTATATATACTCAAACCATGATATCACTTAGTCCTTATATCAATCATGAACTCATTTCATTTTTTCATTATCCATTCATTATGCGCATATCATATTCTTTCCAAAAATATTTCAATCACTTTTTCATGGTTACTAGTACAATATAATTATTGAAAACCAATACATAGATATCCCAAAATTCCCAAATACCATAAACGAGATTCCATGATACTATTTTGAAATCCCATTACATAAACACTTAATCATTACACAACATCATTGTCATACTCAACATCACAAATAGTGATTACATGAGACTTCCCTTTATCATTTTCCTTAAGAGGTTACTCACATTGATCATCATTAACCCGTGGATTAGGGCATTTATTAGCATAATGCCCCATTCCCTTCCACTTGAATCATTGAAGTGTTGGTGGAGCGTTCTCTGTAGTCTTTTCTCTATTCACATCATTAGCAACTTTTTTCCCATTACTTCGATAATCAACTGCCCTATGACCTTCTTTTCCACACATAAAAAACATTTTCTAGTACCTTTTAGGAAATCTCCACCATGCTTCATTCCACACTTTGAACATAAAAAAACATTCATCTTCTTTTCAACATTGTTCTAAGATTTCTCCTTGAACTCCATCTTTCGTTTCTTGTCCAAACCATGAGATGGATAGGTAACACCGACTTCCAGTTCTACCTTGATAGAACAACACACAATTTCTTCATAGCTACTGAAGTCTCTTATAGCTAATGCCCTTCGAAGGCTTGGTTTTAAGCCACTGAAGAATCGATCAACTTTACTTTCAGGTTGGATGATAAAGCCAGATGCATACCTTGAAAGCCTTGTAAAATTAACCTCGTATATACCAACAGATTCATCATCCTTTTGCTTAACCTCAAAGAACTCCTTTTCCATCTTTGTTCGAAGAATACGAGGGAAGTACTTACTAAAAACCAAGTTGTTGGACTCGTCCCATTCCATAGATTCAATTTCATTTTGGGGCCTTGTATTATTAATTAGAGTCCACCACTGTTCTACTTCACCTTCTAAACGGTAAATAGCTAAAATGAAATTTTTATGTTCTGAACATCGAAGTATGGAAAATAACTTTTCAATGGTACTGATCCATTGTTCAGCAAAAAGTGGATCAGAAGACCCATTGAAAGACGGTGGACGTCGCCTCATAAAAGACTCAATAGAATATTGTTCCCTTCTTTGATCATTTGTAAATCTAGAATGATTCATAGCTTGGGTAAGTATAGCAATAATATTTTGAACTCCATCTTGCATCACATCTGGTTGCTCGTGAGGACAATCATTGCATTTTCCATTACATTGATCAACACGGTTCCTTCGGGTTCTAGCCATCATCTAAAACCCAAAAAGAACAGTGTGAGAGGCAAAAATCATGCTAGGAAAACAACATAATAAAGGGGGAGTACCTTCAATATCTATCATCTTAGGTTTAATTCTAATATTGTTACCATAATTCTAGGACTATAACCTATACTTATACGTAACCTTAGGGACATCCCTAGACATAACTTAAAAATATCTCTAGGGATCTCACTAAAGTATTCGCATCCTAGTTTCCAAAGGTTAACTAAAACTTTCATCTGATACCAACTATAGAGACCCAAAGCTTGATGTACATGGACATTACATTACTTTTGTGGAATACTTAATACATAACGAAAACAGACACACAAGCACCGTAATAGTTTATTTTCTTTTGAAGCTTGGAAAATAATCTTATTATGGTGAAAGATCTTCAACATCTCCCATAAAGATCTTCCCCTTTTGTTTTCATACCATAAAACATTCTTTAAATCATGGGGAAATGAAAATATATAAAGGGTGAGCTCAAATTCTCAGTAAGGGTAAGCATAAAGAACATAAAACAATCCATAAATATTTGTATGCAAAATCATGAACATAAAATCAAAACATCAAAATATTGAGCAAAGACACAAATCATGGAAGTACATAAGGCATTGATCATAAAGGAACATTAATCATGATAAACTAGTATGGGAATAAAACATGTAATTGTGGAATCCATTAAGCACATGTTGTGATTTCTGTACGTACGCATGAATGTTGTTTTCGTTTCCTTATTGAATTTAATGGAGTTAAGTAGATGAAATAGATATATATACATAAATCTAGTATAATTATTATGTAATATATTTCATTATTATTCATTATATATACTTTATAATCATTCATGAATGGTTAACATGGAGAATAAATCTCATCACGTTGTGGAGATGGTAGTCCGTACGTACGCACGATCGATGATATCATTCCCATGATCATGGAATTGTATTGAAGTGTATGTATAATATTTTTGAATCAATACAACTTTACAATAATCATATATAGTTATTTATTTTTTCCATTATATCCATCCAAGTATGGTGGTGGTCAAAAAAAGAGTACACCACGGCGTGGAGACGGTATTCCATATGTACGCACGCACGATGATTTTGTTTTCTGTAGGATGGACAGAAGATAAAATAGGGTTGTTTCATATTTATAATAACATATCATTATATAAGTAATACTTTTGTTGTTACTTTATAATGATAAAACTAAATAAGAATAAGTATATGAAGAAAGAAACTTGAGAGAATCGGAAGAAGAGATTACCTCTTCTTCGACACACCTCCTTTAAGCTTCCTCTTATGGAAGTAGAGTTGGTCTTTTGAGGAGAACATAACCTCTAAAATGTTTCTAGGGAAGTGGAGAAGAGAAATTGGCAGGGTTTGGCTGAGGTTCAAGGCTCAAAAGGGTGTGAATATAAGAGGGAAGGGGTGCCCTTTTTATAGGGGAGGAGAGGGGCACCTTTGGAAAAAGTTAAAATATTATTTTATAATAAAGTCATATTCAGTTTATAATAGCTCCAAATTGATTTAGTTAGAAGATAAAGTGGGGATGGGTCTAAAGTCTCTCAACCAATATATTTTAGGCAAGTTTAGGTTACAATTTTAACCTTATCATTTAGATTTAACTCTATGTTAAATAATTTAACTTTTACCGTGTCTTCTTGTTTTCTTACACTATATGCTTAATAAACACACTATAACAAGACAAACTAACCCAAAGTGGTTCATTATTAATATATATATCCTTATCTAAGTCATTTGGCAGAACCATAGATTTTTAGGAATAAAATAACAATTAATAATATATTATTTGTTTTAAAAACTATTTTATGTCAATTTTGACACTATTTGGTAATTGATTTTTGTGAAAATTATAACAGCATGATTAGTTCCAAAAAAGTTAATTAAATCAATAATAACAAGTCATAATAACCTATAAAATTAGTTTAATTCACAAAAAGTCTCATATTACATTTATTTTGGTATTTATAATATCAATTATATTAATATTTCATTATTTAGGTAACTAGGGCCTCACCATTGTGTCATAAATAACTTAAATTATTTAATCTCTAAAAATTATAAATAAAATACCATTAGGTATGAAATCTGTTAAGTTTTCTAATTAATATTTATAGTCTAATTTATCTTATTTATAACCATATATTATGAATGAATTAGTTATTAAACTTTGATTTTAACTATTTTAACCCTTCTTTAACTAAATTATTAATAAATGTCCTAATCTAATACATGTTGACCTAAATGGTCATATTTTATTCCTAAGGTTTTTTTGGTCGAATTACACTTATCCAATAGAACTAGGACATGTTTTAGGGTAATAATAATATCATTTTTACCTTTAATTACCCTATTTACTTTTAACCGTGGTAAATAAAAGTAAAAAATTACTATTCACCAACAATTATTTTCAGCTCATTGAACCAAATTTTAGTTCTTGATATTAACCGTGTCTCTTGGATTTTCGAAATTCCACTCATAGAAGCGGTAAAATTACGTTTTTTGTGAATTTCTAAATTCGCCTAAGAGGTGGGTAAAAGACGGTGAAAAGTTCAACAAAATTTTTATATATCTAAAATTATTATAAAATTACTCAAATGAATTAAATTGAACTTATATAGGTATTATGTATCAATTTTGACCTAAAATAAATTTAAATAAAATAAATAATTATTTAAATAAAAAGTCGGTTTTTAACTAGTAACCTAGTGTTTTCACTATTCATCAAAAATTGAAAGTTTTTAGAAAAATACCAAAATTTCACCCTAGGCTAATTTCGATATTCCGAATCCAAAAATGAAGTCCACTTCGAAAGATAAAATTTATAAAATTTTAAAAGTGGGTATTACTATTCATAACGGCTAGTTTATATAACATATCGTTGTTTAGTGAAACACAGTATTGCATGCAACACACGCTATTGTGGAAGGTAACGATTGTTTGTAATGAAAGCCAAGTCAGGGATGCATGTAGTGCAAGCTCCTTTTGGTGTAGCGTTCAACACAAGACATCAATAAAATTAAAAAGAATATTTTTCATGAAATCTCAGGGTGTTACTGTAATAATTGATATAAAAGGAATAATAAACTTGAAAAAGGTTCATAATAAAGTAGAAATTTACATTAGTTTATTTTTTAGGAGATTAAAGAACGATCGAGTCAAGTCTGACACGAGGTAAGGGACTTCGTCTCTTTCTCCTTTTATTGAGGCATATTTTGTTTTAATACACAATGTTATTTTATATGGTGTATAAACCCCATTGAATTTTCATTTCATTCAAAGAGAATCTTTTTATACTAATAATTTTACTAAATGACAAAAATAAATGTTTTTCTATGTAAGCGGTGACAACGACCTTTCCGCCACCGCAGGTATTATTTGATCTTTGGCTTCCATAACAAGCGAGAATGTTTTTAAAAGGAAAAATAAAAAACATATTCTCTTTTTTCATATTTTGTTATAGAAAATGATTTTGATAATTGATTTATTATTTTAATATCTTGAAATGATATTTTGTTATTGTAATGTGGAAATGTTATCTTTCCTTTATGCTTATGTTATGTGTTATGATCATGTTATGGTTCTTGGGCATTATTTACGTATACGGGTGGTTCCGATATAAACCTAGGGCAGGTGAGCCCGAGATAGCTCTCCAATGCATTGGGTAATGTAATAGAGGTAAACATGAATGTTTCTATGAAGAGATTTAAATAATATACTATGATGGGTATTTCAATGTAACTCTCTATGTAGTTTGATAACTACAATGTATGTATGATATTGATGCCACAAGTTACCTTTATGATTTATTATTTCTATGTGTTATTCATAAAATCTTATGAATTCATGTGGTAATTAAAAGAGTGCATTTTTTGTATGTATTTATGAACAAATTTTTTCTTTCATTGTTTTATAACCCTTACTGAACTATTTATGCTCATCCCATGTTTTGAAATGTTTTCACAAGACATAAAGATGAATAGGGTCAAGGATGGGATCAAGGAAAAGTCATGCTGTCTAAAACATGGAAGTAGACGTGACTCCTTTTTAATGATTTTTTTATTTTACAAAAAAATGGAAACTTTGTAGAAGTGTCTACTCTGTGATCTTTTGAGATGTAACAGTTTTGTCCCAATTCTTGAAAACTCAAAACCTGAAAAGATTCTCAATGTGAATTATTCATTCAATTCAATATTATGTAATGTTTAAAGCCAGGTCCTTATACAATATACTTTGAATTGATAGTGTTTTGGATTATTGTTTAGGGAAACATATTTACATTTCATATATTAGTTTCAATATGATTTTATAAGTTTTTTATGATTATCCCCATTCAAACGATGAATGAATTAGATATTTTAAGTTTTTGTGGGGCCTTCTATATCCCCTCGGTGCATTCGTAGGACTCTAATGACAAACAATGGTCTTGGAACAATGGATTGAAAAAATGGATATTTATGGTCTTGGTGCAAGGACTTGATGGTAAGGTTATGTTGTAACACATTATGCATTCCCTCACTGTGAAAATAATATTGATAGTTCATGTGGTTATTTGACTAGTATAATACCCATTATTATGTTTTATTATGTAATTATTTTTTCATCTATTATTCCTACCATAATGTGTTTTAGTTTATTTTTAAAGGCATGGGTTTTTAGTTATTTACCATGACTAATGTTTATGTTTAAAATATCTTCTGCTATATTGCTTACCCGTACTGAGAGTTTGAGCTCAACCCTTTCTTATGTTTCATTTTTAGAGGAAATGAATATGTTTATTATGAATGACATGCTAGGATAAAGTTATTGTTTTGTATGTTACCAATAAAACTTATATATTGTATTTCATTTCATGTTGAAATGTTGAACTTTTGTATGTATCTTTTTTCCAAAGTTACTACACTTCTCGGTCCATTCGGATGCATATTATTTGTTTATAACCAATGTAATAAAATAAGGAACCGGATCAGGAAACTAGGGTTGGGTCTTTATAGTTGGTATCAAAGGATGTATAGTAGAAAACATGGAAACTAGATTTAGAAAACACAGATTAAGGAACAAAACCCAAAGATAGTCTTTGAGGATAAACAAAAATGAACATCCTATAATCAGGGAAGGAATCGATTATGTGCATCCTTCTAGAACATAATTTTCTATCATGATACTTCAAGTGGAGGTGGTTACTTCACATATGCAACAAGGAGTGAAACCTCTGACCTGGAGTTTCGTGCTTGACATGGGGTATCTTGGTACATGACAATGTTCCTTTCTATAAACCTAATTTGACACTCCTTGGTGATATTCATTGGACAATTTACATTTTCGTTAAAATATATTATGAAGGATTTAAATCTAAATTCCTCCTCAAAGAAACCATGTTTTTGATTATGGGATTATCCATGATTAGGATTTAAATTTATGCTTAATATTTTTTAATGTTGAGATTATACATTATGATTCAAAATCTAATCTAGTGTATTCCATTTTTTAAAATGGATCCTAGTGGATGAAACAAAAACCACATTTATGCATGAATCCCATGTTGGGATAGCCCTTCTATGCAATATAATGATGTTTACTTTGGATCTATGATTATTGTTGAGAAACTTATAACTATAATGTGAAAACTAACATGGGGTATTGATTATAACCTTACCCATATATAGCATCCTAATCCACAATGTGCAGGCGATATATTGGAGTTCATTATGCGAAAAAGCCTCCATCATTCAATGGGAATACAAACACATTTTTAGCTGAGTAGTGGATATGTTCCCTAGAGAAGATATTTCTTGTTTTAGAATGTAATGAAAAAGGGAAGGTTGTCAAGGGAGTCAATTTTCTATCAGGAGATGCAGATCACTGATGGTCGTTAATCAAAAAAAAGGACGAGGATGAAATATAAGTGACAAAATTGAGGGATTTTAATGAAATATTCCTCGAAAATATTTTCCCGACGAACAATGAGAAGAAATAGAAAGTAATTTCATGAATCTGAGGCAGAAAGAGGATGCAAATTTTGTCAAGTATGAAGCCAAATTTACAAGGATTACAAGGCATTCTATGGACAACATACATAATCCAAAGAGCAATATTGATATATTCTTTGATGGTTTAAAACCATTCCTCCGAAGGGCACTAGTCTCCCAGAATTTCTCATCAAATGAAGATATATTTTCTTGTGATATCAAGAAAGAAATAGAATTATATAAGTCTTATGACTTTAAATGAAGTTAAGAGAAGAAGAGGGATGATGAAAAGTATGTAAATGGAAATAATGAAAAGGGTAAGAAGGGATGAGTTGACCTTCCACCCTACAGTAATTGTGGGAAGAAACTCCCTGGAACTTTTTTAAAGGGAATGGTAGTTCGTAACAGGTGTGGTGAAAATTTCCATCAATATCATGATTTCAAGGGGAAGAATGAAAAAAAACAATGCTCAATGCTATAGTTCTATGGAGATGGGACATTATGCACATGAATGTCCTAAGTGTCAGTGAAATGATCCACACAGTATGCCAAGGGAACAAGTCCATGATTATGCAGTCACAACTACCGAGGTTGATTCTCTAAATGATGTGGTTGAGGGTACTTTAATCATTTACTCGAACTTAGAAAATGATTTATTTGATTCTAGGACATCACATTCTATTATATTTCCCAGTATTCCTTGAAATTTATACATGTTCAATTTTATTTAATAAAGGAGTTCTTAGTCAAATCACCTAGGGGTTGTATCATCGCCATAAAGATATATCAATGAGTACCCTTAATGACACATAAAAGTTCTTTTATTTCTAACCTTATCATCATACCCATGATTGAATTTGATATAATCCGAGGTATGATTTTAAATTCGTGTTATGGTGTGAATATCTATTGCAAGAATATGGAAGTTACAATTTGTGAGAATAGTATTGAATACCTTAACATTAGAGGATAATCTTCTCCAGCTTATTATTATCATGTTCAACACCCAATAGCTCTACTAAATTAAATTATTTGGGAGGAAGGGAATAAAATATCTATTGGTGAGTAAAGGAAAGTTCAAACAGATGATGTACCTATTGTGAATGAGTATGTTGATGTGTTTGTTGAGGATTTACTTGGACATTTTCAGTAGCAGTAAATTGAGTTTTCCCTTGATTTAATTCCTAGTTCTTGTCTTGTATCAAATACTACTTATATAATGGACACTATGGAAATATTATAATTGAAGAAACAACTAGATGAATTGAGTGATAAAGGATTTATTGTCCGTAGTGTCTCTCCATGGGGAGCCATTGTTCTTTTCATTAAGAAGATAGATGGATCTATGATGTTGTGCATTGACTATTGGGAGATAAATGTTATAACACTAAATAACAAGATTCCCCTACCTCGCATTGATGATTTATTTGACCAAAATAATGTAGCACAATATTTTACAATGATTGACCTTTGATCTGGATATCATTATTTATTTTTGAGTAAGGAAGACAATCCAAAAAAATAACGTTTTGAACTAGGTATGGGAATTATGTGTTTATAGTAATTAATTTTGTACAGTCTAATGCTCCATCTATTTTCATGGCTCTAATGAATCGAATTTTCAAGGAATATCTTGATGAATTATAGGATGTATTTAATGATGGTATCTCAGTATACTCTAAAAGTAATAATGATAATTTAAATCACATGAGAACTATTATGAAGACAGTTAGAATAAATGAATTATATGGTATGATTAGAAGGTGTAAATTTTGGAAAAAATCAGTTTCCTTTCTTTGAAACATTATATCTATGGATGGAATATCTGTTTATCATGAGAATAAAAAGGCTTTTAATGAATTAAATACTAAAAAAAACATAATTGTGGTACATAGTTTTATTGGTTTAGAAGGTTATTATTGGTGTTTCATTTATAACATCACCCATTTAGCCTACACAATGACCAATCATACATATAAAGAAGTTAAGTTCATATGGACAAAATAATGTGATGACTATTTTGAATAATTGATGAGGATATTTGTGAATGATATTGTCCAAAATCTACCATTGGGGAATGATGGGTTTCTGATCTATAATGATGCATCAACGAAAGGGAATGGTTGTGTCCTTATAAAGAACAATATAGTTTTTTCCTATGCATAAAGGCCGTTATAAATTCATGAACAATACTATCATACTCATGACCTTGATTTATCTTCTATTATCTTTGCAAAGAAAATATGGTCACACTATCTCAACGGTGAAAGATGTGAGATATATACAGATCACAAGAGTCTAAAGTATATCCTCTCATAGAAATAACTCATCATGAGGAAATGATGATGGCTATAACTACTCAAGGATTATGATTGTTCCATACACATCCACCTAGGAAATGTAAATAAGGTAGCAGATGCATTGAGAAGGACGTATCATTGTGTTTTAAACAAAATGGGTATTGAAAGAGATCACGTGTTCATGGATCTAGTAATGATCAAAACGAGACTTATCAATGAAGGAGAAACATCATTAATTTTTCAATTGGTTTCCTAAAAATATTTATTAGAATTTATTAAAATCTCTCAGCCCGACAATGAACCTACAAAAGAAAGTTAATGCTATGAAAGATGGGAAGTTGGCTGAATTTGTATGTGAATATGGAATTCTGAAATTTTAGAAGAGGCTAGGTGTTCTCTATATACCCTAACTGAAAAGGGAGTAATTGGATGATTCCCCTAGACCTAATCATTCTATACACCCTAGAAGCACTAAAATGTATATAGACTTGAATGAACATTTCTAGTGGGACGACATGAAGTGGGGATTTGTGGATTATGTAACAAGATGTTTACTCTATCAGTAAGTGATGGTCGAAAAAAAAATCCTAGAGGATTCATGAAACATATAACAATTCCTACATGGAAATGGGATTACATCCCCCTGGATTTTATCACAGTATTACCCAAATTTCCAAGAAATAATAATGAATTTTGGGTAATTATGGACCGCATAACAAAATATTCACATTTCCTCATTATAAGGGAGTATTTTACACTAGAACAGATTAAATGAGTCTATAGAAATGAATTTTAAAGTCTTAATTTAGAAACTATTTCAATAGTTTATGATTGTGATCCACAATTTACATCATAATCCAGGAAAAGTTTTCAGAAAGCTTTGGATATTGAGCTTCGTTTGAGTACTCCTTATCATCCTTCAAATAATGGGAAATTAGAAAGTATGATCCAAACCATAAATGAAATGTTAAGGTAAATTTCACGTTACTTTCATGTTATGTGGGGTCATTTTTTACCTTTAGTGGAATTTCAATACAATTATAGTTTCCATTCAACTATTCAAATGGCACCATATGAAGCATTGTACGGAAAGAAATATCGCACACCAATTTTTTGGGATGAAGTTGGAGAATGGAATCTTGTGGGATAATAGATTTTAAATGAAACTACAAAAAAGGAAAAGACTATTCAAAACCATAACAATGAATCTCAATGAAGGAAAAAGTGTTATGCTTATAATCGAATGAACGATTTGTAATTTCATGTGGGAGATAAATTTTTCTTGATTGTATCTCCATGGAAGGGTGTTATATGATTTGGGAGGAAAGGGAAACTAATCCCCATGTACATTTGAACTTTTTAAATCATATAGGGAATTGGATTTGTTGTATATCATTATGCTATGCCACATATCTTGTCTAATGTACATAATGTGTTCCATGTCTCATTACAGAGAAAGTACACGTCAGACCTAACATTTGTCCTCACTTCTGTAGGTATAGAATTGAAACTGAAAATATCTTACTGTGAAGAACCTATCCAGATTCTAGACACTAAAGATCAAATGTTGAGTAATCGTACAACTCTACTTGTAATGATACTTTGGAAAATCATAAAATCGAAGAGGCAACATGGGAGCCTAAGAAGCATTTGATGAAGAACTACCAAAATATTTTTGTGAGGTAACATTATAGTTATTTCAATGAAGAAATTATTTTAAGGAGGGGAAAATATAACACCCCAAGATTTTGAAAATAAATTCAACATTGATTTCATGAAACACAAAGTCTCTACAAAACCCCACTTTTTTATAACATAGTTACATAATTTTTCTACCTCTCAGATTTGAATTTCAAAAAATTGACAAACATGGTTGCGTTTAGAGAGATATTTAGAGTCTAATTGAATAAAAATAGTTTTTTATGAATAGTAAATACCCCTATGAATAGTATCATACCATTATTAATATTAATGAAATGTAAATCATACAATAAAATTTTAAACTTCACCCATGAATGTATAAAAACAATTTAGATATCTTATAAGTGAAGAAATGATCATAGTATAAGTATTGGTATTTTTGTGTGTCATAAATATTTTAATTAATTTTTTTATTAATTAAATAATTTAAAATGGAAATTTATTTTCATAAAATGTAATAATAAATTGTTATTTTTTTGTCTTACGATTATTAGATAATTTTACAGGACCATGATTAATTTTTGAAGGTGTTATAAAATGAGTTATAGTTTTAATGTTGTCTTTTTTGTATAAAATATGATTTTATTTAAAAATTATATTAAAAATATATTATAAAATTATTTCCAAAAAATTTATTTCATTTTATAATTATTAACATCAAAAAATGGTTGTGGTGAATTTTTGGGATTTTTCTAAAATACATGAATTTTGGGTGAAAAGTAAAATATGGTAATTTTTTATAATTGATAAATACATGATTTATATGGTCATAGGTTATGAAAGGATGACTTAATACCAATTGGTTAGAACTCACATGCACATATTACTATTCATGGTCACAATAATCATTACTATTGGTTGAATTTGGAAAAATAATAAAATAATGAGTAAAATAATGGGAAAACCCTCCCCTCATCCACTATAAAACCCCCCCTCATCCCCTCTTCTCTTCACCAATATTAAGCTCTATTCCTTTTCTAAATTATGATAAAATATACTCCCATGATACTACCTCACATCCAAAATCCCTTGGTCTCATAAAAATACCAAAACTTCTTCCCTAAAGAGGCTTTCATGCAAGATTACTTCAAGAGGTAAAATCCTCTTTTCATTTCTCTTATTTCAAGTTCCTTTATTTTCTTTTTAATTACTGACCTCATTTTATCTTAATGTTGTGATTACACTAGTACCATATATGTACTAAGATTAGGTTATTATAATGAAATAATTCTTCATCATTTCCACTTTCCCCTTCTTTTATACTATAAATGAAAACACCACCCGAGATGTGTTAATTTATCACATTTAAGGACAATGAGTTTCCAATATCTATTCCAATATTGAATTATTTTCATGAAACCATATTTATTGTTGAAAAAAACTATAATATATTTATTATAACTTATTTAAAGTCCAGGAATCCTTTTTTATACATGATATTAATTTATAAATCAAGATGAGTTTATTGTGATCAAGAACCACCCATCAACCCAAACAATTTCCATTAATGTTTAATATAACGACACATCTTCACTCCCAATATACAAAAGAATTTTATAACCACGTAATATTCTAGTTGTTCAATAATAACATACAACTTATATTCTGGAAAACAATTCTCATTCTACATTCTTAGCCATACATAACTTTAATTAAACCAGTCATGAAACCCAAGGAAGAAAATGCTCCCATACAAAGAAAATGAATCTCTTAACACATAAAAAGGCCATTAATTAACCTAAAAAAGTTATAATTAATCAATTAAATGTATATTAGGTTCTGAAATAAATAATTTATTAACCTTGTTTTGATTATTCAGTTTATTAAATCAAGTGAGGAACACATTAGGAATTAAGGTAAGGGTTTTCCACCCGAACTTCCATTTTAATTCAGGTAACTTTTATTTTCTAAATAACTCAATTAAATTATTATTTACACATATTTACTCATCATATATTCTGTGATAATTCTATATATATGTGAACAAACAAGATTTAAACTTTTATTTACGGGGAGTTGTATTTTTTAAAAGGAACATTCAAAAACTCATCCTGAAATACATTCCTGATTCAAGGGAATCTCTCAAATTCTTTCATATATTAATGGTCACTCTATAATATATTTTTTGAAACAATTATCATTAAAAAGTGTCTTGTTTTAATTTGAAAATAAAATCTTACTTCACCTCATGTTTTTTACAATGATTTTTTATAAAGAACACTTCTTTTCAAAGTTGAATAGTATTTATTTCAAGAATTACTCGATGATCTTATAAGAGTATCTTTATCAATTTAAAAACTCTTATAGATTGTTATGTATTATTTGGATTAATATTTTATGATATCATCTACCATATTTAATTTAATGGTTTATGATTAGTTTGCCTATTGATGTTCTATCTTAAAACCATTCACCAATTTACTCTGAATGATTAGTGTTTATGCTTAATGTTCAGGAAATGTTATTTAAATTTTATATATTAGTTTCAATATAAATTTATATGTGGTTTATGTTTATCCCCATTAATATTAGGAATGCATTATAATTAGTAAGTGTTGTGTGGGGCCCTCTATATATCCTCAGTGTATCGGTAGGTCTCATGAGACAAACTATGGTATGGGCATGAGGCCTTGATGGTATGGATATAATGTCCCGCATTATGAATTCCCTCATTATGAAAATAGTATTGATATTTCATGTGGTTACTTGTCTAGTATAATACCCATGATTATGTTTTATTATGGAAATATTTATTCAACTCTTATTCCTGTCATAATGTGTTCAAGTTTATTTTTAAAGGCATGTGTTTTTAGTTATTCACCATGCCAAAAGATAATGTTTATGATATCTTCTACTATATTACATACCCATACTAAGAGTTTGATCTCACCCCTTTCTTATGATTCATTTTCATAGGACATGAACAAGTTTATTATGAATTAATTGTAGGGATAATCATATAGTTCTACATGTTCCCAATAAAACGTATATGTTGTATTTCATTTAAAGTTGTAATGTTGAACTTATGTATGTATCTTTATTCCAAAGCTACTAAACTACTAGGTCCATTGGGATGCCTATTCCTTTTTTAAATGAAATGTAAATAAAATAATACACCTGCTCTGATCAACTGGAGATGGGTCTTTACAGTTGGTATCAAATGAATTTTAGTAGAAAACATGGAAACTAGATTTAGAAAATATAGAATAGGGGAAAATCCTAAGGTAATATTTACGGATAAATGTAAAAGAACTTCCTAAAATCATGCTAAGTAATAGATTATGTAGATCTCTCAAGCTCATACATCGATTTCAAGATAATACAAGTGGATGTTGTTATAGAAGATATGTACCTAGGAGTGAAAACTATCACAAGGAGTTTCGGGATTGACATGGGGTATCCTGGTACACGAAAACAGGCCTTACAGCACACCTGCTTTGACACTCCCAGGTTCTATGATTAGGATAATTCACATTTTCCTTCCAAGACTTTTTGAAGTATTTAGTTATAAAATTATCCTCAAAGAAACCATGTTTATGATTATGAGATTGGCACTGCAGAAAATTTCAATTTATGCTATGTATTTTTATAAGTTGAGATTATACATTATGATTCATAAACTAATATAGTGTATGTAATTATTTAGAAATGGTGCCTACTGGAAGTAATGTAATCCAAATGAACACATGTATCCCATGTAGGAATTTCCATCCTATACAAGATAATGAGGTTGGCTCTGGAGATAAGACTGATGTTGAGAATCTTAAAACTATACCGGGAAAACTGACTCAGGTTATGAAAAATAACCATACTCGTATAGATCATCCTGATCCACAGTGTGGACGTGCTATGTTGGATACCTTTATGCGAAAATTACCTCTATCATTAAATGGTAATACAAATTCATTTGTAGATGAGAAGTGGATAAGTTCTCTAGAGAAGCTATTTTTCACTTTGGGATGTAATGAAAGAGAAAAGGTTTTCGTAGCAGTTTATTCTCTATCGGGAGATGCTGATCAGTGGTGGTCATTAATCAAAAAAAGGAGGAGGAATAATGAGAAGATATGGAATTTATGGATTTTAAGGAAATATTCAATGAATAATATTTTCCCCAAGAACAACAAGCAGATATGGAAAGGTAATTCTTGAATTTGAGGAAGAAGGTGGATGAAAATGTTTTCAAGTATGAAGACAACATTACAAAGCATTCATGGCATGGTATAGGATACATACATAATCCAAAGAAAAATATTGATCAATTCATTGATGGTTAAAAACCATTCATCCAAAGGGAACTTGTCTCATATAATTTCTCATCATTTAAAGATATAGTCTCTTATGATATCAAGAAATAAGAAGAATTATTTATGTCGTATGACTTTAAATTAAGTCAAGAGAAGAAGAGGGATGATGAAAATACTAGAAAATGAAATAAGGAAATTGGGAAGAAGGGGAGATTTGACCTTCCACCCTGCAGTAATTGTGGGATGAAACAACCTAGCACTTGCCTGCAGGGAATGGAAGTCTATTAAAAATGTAGATAAAAATTCCTCAAATCCCATGATTTCAAGGGGAAGAAAAAAACAACCAATATCCAATTCTATAGATGTAAATAGGAGTAAAAGTATGCACATGAATGTCCTAAGTGATAGGGAAATGTCCCCCAATGAAGGCCAACGGAGAAAGTCCAATATTATTCAGTCACAACTGTCGAGGTAGATATTCTTAACGATGTGGTGGAAGGTACATTATTCATTTCCTCAAACTTATAAAATGATTTATTTGATACTAGATCATTATTTTCTTTTATATATTCCCAACTTTCCATGAAAATTATACATATTAAATTTGATTTAATAAATGAGTTGTCAATTAAAAATTTTAGGGGATATATCATTGTAACAAAGATGTGTTGATGAGTCCCCCATATGACACATAAACATGATTTAGTTTCTAACCTTATAATCATTCTGATGATTGAATTTTATTTAATCCTTAGTAAGAGTTTTCTTTTACATTATGATGCAAATATCTATTTCAAGAAGAGGGATGTTATTATTTTTGAGAACGATGTTCAATCCATTAACATTAAAGCAGAAACCTCACTACTGATTCTTTTCTAGATCCACCCTAGTATCTTTATTAAATTCAATTATTTGGGAGGAATGTAATTAATTATCTATGGGCGAAGAAATTAATTCTGAAATAGATGACTAACCTATTGTGCATGAGTATGTTTATGTGTTTCCAGAGGATTTACCTGGACATCCTCCAGAGTGGGAAATTGAGTTTTCCATCAATTTAATTCCTAGTTTAATGCCAATATCAAATACTCCTTATTTAATGACCACTGTTCAATGAGTATATTTGGAGAAAAAACTTGAGTAATTGTGTGATAAAGTAATTATTTTCAATAGTGTATCTCCACGGGGACCCCTATTCATTTCATTTAGATGAAATATGGATCTATGAGGTTTTGCATTGACTAAATGGAGGTCAATGCTATAATAGTAAAGATCATGTATCCCCTACCCCACATTGATGATTTATTTTATCAACATCATAAAGCCCAATATTTTTTAATGATTTTTCATTGATCTGGATATCATCAATTACTTGTGAGGAATGAATACATTCCCAAAACATCATTACAAACTGGTTATGGGCATTACAATTTTATTGTAATGCCTTTTAAACTGACTAATGAAACCTTTATTTTCGTGGATCTAATGAATATAGTTTTCAAGGAATATCTTGATTAATTTGTGGTGGTATTTATTTATGATATCTTTGTATACTCCAAAATATATTAAGATCATGAAAATCACTTGCGCACTATTTTAAAGACTCTTAGAATAAATGAATTATATTGTAATTTTAGAAAGTGTGAATTTTGGATTCAATTAATTTCCTTTCCTGACCA
Source organism: Viscum album (assembly GCA_963277665.1). NCBI lineage: Eukaryota > Viridiplantae > Streptophyta > Magnoliopsida > Santalales > Viscaceae > Viscum > Viscum album. The sequence continues at coordinate 1,534,560,515 of OY728151.1, forward strand.
CATAGTATATATGGGTGGAATATGTATTGATCTTAGGATGACAAAGGTTTCTCAAGAATTTCCGACTCCAACAAACATAACTGAGGTTTGTAGGGTTAGTAGGCAATTATCAGTGTTTCATTTAGAACTTATCCCATTTATAAAATCCCATTACCAAGCTTACACATAAAGGGGTTAAGTTCATACAGACAAAAGAATGTGAGGATTGTTTCGAAGAATTGAATATGAGATGTTTTAATGCTCAGATCCTGACTATACCATCGGTGAATGATGGGTCTGCGATAATTAGTGGTGCATCAAAGATAGGACTTGGTTGTGTCCTTATACAGAATGATAGAATTATTTTCTATGCATAATGGCAATTAAAACAACATGAAAAAAACTATCATAATCATGATCTTGAGGTAGATATTATGATATTGGCTCTGAAAATATGCAAACACTATCTATATTGTGAAATATGTGAGATATATATGGATCAAAAGTGTATAAAGTTTATCTTATCACAGAAATAACTCAATATGAGGAAATGACAGTGGCTGAAACTACTCATGGATTATGATTGTTCCATCCACTACCACTCAAAAAATTCAAATTAGGTAGAATATGCAGTGAGTAGGAAGTATCATAGAGTTTTATACAAAATGGGGATTAAAATAGATACTGTGATCATGGATCTAATAAGGACGGACATGGGAATTATCAAAGAAGGTAAAACATCATTATCTTTTAAATTTGATTCCTAACCATATTTATTAGAAAGGATTAAAATCCCTCTTCCTAATGATGAGGACCTAAAAAAGAAAATTAATGTTTTGAAATATGGGAAGTTGGATGACTTCGTATGTGAAGATGGAATTCGAAAATTTGGGAAGAGGCTATCTGTTCCCTCTCTACCCAAGCTGAAAAGAGATTTATTGGATGATGCCCATAGAACTAATTTTTCTATACACCCGTAAATCACTAAAATTTATAGATATTTGATTGAAAATTTCTTGTGGGACAACATAAAGCAGGTAATTGACAATTATGTATCAAGAGGATTAGTCTTTAAACAAGTGATGGCCAAATGGTAAAATCCTAGAGTCATCATGGAACCACTAAATATTCTTACAAGGAAATGGGATGAAATCACCATGAATATTATCATTGGATTACCCAAAACACCAAGAGAGAATAATGCAATATGGTTAATTGTGGTCTGACATAAAAAATTGGCATATTTCCTTGTTATAACGGAGGATTTTACACTACAAAGGATTTCATGGCTCTATATCAATGATGTTTTAAGACTTCATGGTGGAACTCTTTCAATAGTTTCTGATCACAACCCTCGATTTACATCAAAATTATGAAAAATTCTTAAAAAATAATTGGATATTGAGCTTCATTTGATTAATTCTTATAATCCACAAACTGATGGGAAATCAGAAAGGACGATCCAAACCATAGACATGTTGAGATCATGTTCACATGATATTCAAGGTATGTGGGATAAATATTTACCTTTAGTGGAGTTTTCTTACAATAGTAGTTTCCATTCAAGTATTCAAATGGAACTATATGAAACATTGTATAGAAATAGATGTCGCACACCAACTTGTTGGGATGAAGTTGGATAAAGGAAACTTGTGGGACTAGAGCCTATGGAGGAAACAACTACAAAGGTAAAGACTTTTCTAACCAATATGAAAGCACCTAAAAGCATTGAAAATATCGACGATTATAATCGAAGGAGGGTTTTGTAATTTCAAGCCGGAAATAATGTTTTCATGATGGTATCTCCCTAGAAAGGTGTTATAATATTTTGGAAGAAAGGGAAACTGAGCCCTAGGAACAATGAAACTTTTGAAATCCTAGGGAGAATTGGAGATGTTGCATATCATTTGGCTATTCCACCTAGCCTGTCTGAAGTACAAAATGTGTTATATGACTCATTACTAAGAAAGTACATGCAAGAACCACCATATTTCCACCCCTCTGAAGGTATAGAATTGGAACCTAACCTATCATACTGTGAAGAGCCTATCTAGATTCTAGACACTAAAGAATAAGTGTTGAGGAATCTGACAACTACACTCTTATAGATACACCGAGAAAATCATAAAATTGAAGAGTCTACATGGGAGACCGAGGAGCTTAGGATTAAGAACTAACCAAATCATTTTGTGAGGTAACATTCTGGTAATTTTGATGATGAGATTTTTGTAAGGAGGGGATAATGTAACACACCAAGTTTTTTAAATAAAATTTAATATTTAATGCTTGAAGTAATATGTCTCTACAAAACAATACTTTTTTATAACCTGGAAGGAAAACACAATTTTTCTACCTTGGGGATTAGAATTATGAAAAACTGGCATAAACGGTTGCATTCAAAAAGATATTTAGAGTCCGATAGAATCAACCTAGTTTTTTATAAATAGTAACATACCCTTATAAATAGTAACATAACCTTAGGAATAGTAACATACCTTTTTGAATAGTAATGGATAGTGAATCGAATAAAAAAGAAACTTCACCCATGAATGTATAAATACAATTTAGACATCTTATAATTGAAGAAATGATCATAGTATAAGTATTGGTATTTATTTATGAGATAAATATTTTAATTAATATTTTGTGATTAATTTAATAATTTAAAATGGAAATATATTTTCATAAAATTTAATCATAAATTGTAATTTTATTTTTTTTGGTTATAAGATAATTTAATGGGACATTGATTAATTTTTCAATGTGTTATAAATTGTGTTACTATTTTAATATTGTTTTTTTTCAAATAAATTATAATTTTAAATAGAAATTAAAATAAAAATATTTAGAAAATTATTTTAAAAAAATTGATTTCATTTTTAATTTCTACATGTTGAAAAATTGTTGGGATGAATTTTTTGTATTTTTCTAAAATACATGAATTTTTGGTGAATAGTAAAATAAAATGGTTTACGATAAATGCTAAATACATGATTTATTGGGTCATAGGAGATTTAAGGCTACTGTAGGACCAATTGGTTCGAACTCACATGAACATATTACTATTATTGATCACAATAGTCAATACTATTGTTTGTCATTGGAAAAATAATAAAAGATTAATTAAAATAATGGGAAAACCCTCCTCTCCTCCCCTATAACCCCCCACCCCTCACTCCTCATAACTCATATATAACCTTGTTCCATGTTTAAATTATGATCAAATATCCTTCAGAGATCTTCCCCCACTTCCATTAGACCTTGGTCTCATAAAAGACCAATAAAATCTTCCCTTAAGAGGCTCTCAAGGAAGATTACTTCAACTGGTAAATTCCTCTTTTTATTTATTTTATTTCATGTTACTTTCTTTTCTTTTTCATTAATATCCTCCTTTCATCCAATTATTGTGATGACTCTAGTACCATACATTTAGTATAATTTTGTTATGATAAAGGATTAATTCCTTATCATTTCTCCTATCTCCTTCTTTTATACTAGAAATGAAAACAACATTTAAGATGTCTTAATTTATCACATTCAAGGATAATGGGTTTTCAATTTCTATTACCATCTTCAATTCTAGTCATGAAATGATTTGGATGGTTTATCCAGACTATAATATATGTATTATAACGTATTTAAGGTCCTTGAATCCTTTTTTATATGTGATGTTAATTTATAAATCAAAATGAGTTCATTGTGATCATGAACCACCAATCAACCAAAACAATTGTCATTATTGTTTTATTATAAGGTCTCATCCTCATTCCGAATAACCAAAATAATTTTATCACCATGTAATAATCTTGTTTTACACTAATAATATAAAACTTCTATTCTGGGAAACCATTATCATTCTACATGTATATCTATACATGAATATAAGTAAACTGGTCATGAAACCCATGGAAGAAAATGCTCCTAAACAATGAAAATGAATCTATTAACCCATAAAAAATCCATGAATGAACCTAAAAATATATTAATAAATAAATTAAATCTAGAGTAGTTTCTGGAATAATTAATTTATGAAACTAAATTTTATTATTCAGGTCATTAAGATCAATTGAGGAACACTGTTGGACTTTAGGTCAAGAGTTTTCCACCTAAACCTCCATTTTCATTCAGGTTACATTTATTTTATACTGACCTCAATTAAATTATTTTTTACTCTTATTTATTCCTCATATATTATTTTAAAATTCTATATATATGTGAACCAACCTGGATCCTACTTTCATTTATGGGGAGTCATATGTTTTAAAAGGATCTTTAAAAAATTCTTCTCGAAATACATGCCTCATTGAAGGGAATTTCTCAAATTCTCACATATTTTAAAGGGAACTATATAATATGTTTTTGGAAACCATTACCATTATAAAATCACTCATTTTATTTTTAAAATTTTATCTCACATAACTTCAAGATCTATACAAGGATTTTTTCAAAAGAACCCTTTTTTCAATGTAAAAGAGTATTTATTTCAAGAAATACATAATGATTTTATAAGATTATCTTCATCTATTTCATCACTCATGTTGATTATTATGTATTATTTGGATTAATATTTTATGATACCACCTGCCATATTTAATTTAATGGTTTATTATTACTTTTATTGTGGATGAGCTATCTTAAAACCATTCACTAATTTACTCTGATTGGTTAGTGTTTATGCTAAATGTTCAGATAATGTTATTTACATTTCATATATTAGTTTCAATGTGAATTTATATATTGTTTTTTAACCCCATTCATTTGAAGAATTCATTAGACTTAGTAAGTGTTGGGTGGGGCCCTCTATAGCCCTTCGATGCATCAGTAGTTCTACTGAGACAAACTATGATCTTGGCATAAGGCCTTGACATTATGGATATTTATGGTCATGGAACGAGTCCTTGATAGTATTGTTATAATGTCACACATTATTTATTCCCTCATTATGAAAATATTATTGATTGTTCATCCGGTTATTCTACTAGTCGAATACCAATGATTATGTTTTATTATGGAATTATTTATTCAGCTCTTATTCCTGTCATAATGTGTTGAAGTTTATTTTTAATGGCTTGTGTTTTTTCTTATTCACCATGAATAATGATTATGTTTATGAAATATTATGTTTTATTTCCTACCCTTACTATGAATTTGATCTCACAACTTTCTTATGTTTTATTTTATGAGGACATGAAGAAATTTATTATGAATGACATGCATGGATAAACATACAATTATTGATTTACCAATATAACATATATGTTGTATTTCATTTAATGATTTAATGTTGAACTTATGCATGTATATTGTTTCCAACGATACTAAACTAATCAGTCCTTGGGGATGCATATTCCTTGTTTATATTCAAATGTAATAAAATAAGGCACTAACTCTGGGAAACTGGGGTTTGGTCATTACACTATCCATTAATAACAATATTATTTTGAATAAATAATGGGAATATATATATTTAGATTTTTATTATATTTGAAAAAAATAAAATTATTTACAAAAAAATGTGAGAAAGTAATAAGTGGATGAAAAACTATGTAGATCCTCATCAACAATGCCCATTTTGAAGTTCTAATCATAGGGAAGTTGTAACGTCCTAGATACAGATGGCACTCAACTAGAGCCCCGTACCCGGTTGAACACATGACCTAAAGCCCATTTCCCCAAAATCCAGAGTCTTCCAACTTGCAGTGAGGGCCTAAGGTCTCATAGTGGGAAAAAATGCCCTCATTAGAAGAGTGTAATGTAATGAAATAAATAATATTATGATAGAAGAAGTAGTAAACAATACATATTTGTATTAAATAGTGGAAGAATAATAAGATAAATAACTATACATCATTCAATACACAATATGATGCACCATATCAAATATTCTAGGAATTTATCCAAACAAGTTTATTTAAATAATACAAAATATAGGTCTCAAAAATACAAAAGAAATAGAAATTATATACGAAGATTCTTAATCCTCAGCTCGGTCCCATGCCCTCCTACTCCTAACAACAAATCAAGTACCTGTAGAAGGGAACTTTCCCTAATCAAAACCTGTAATCATATAATATGTTTGAGACCATAGCATGACCCAAATAGGATGTGAGACTAAATACTAAAAGGAATCCACCAAATATCTATGTTGATATGTCAGTGAATATATATTTATATAATAGGAAGTGTATAATAGTGTATTCGCTAAATAATAGGTACTCCAAAATAAGCTCAATAGATATCTCAGAAGAAAATTTGATCAAGTATGGGTGAATTCCAAATCCAATATTGTACTTTGGCTTGGAAGACATGTCAATAGTCATTTCATTTCATTATTCACTTTGAAACTAAGTTTGGACATATAATCCTAATGTGGAAACCAAGTATCACTCTTAGTGAGTTTAACCCAAACCATATAACCAATGTATAACATAACACCAAACATGATCAAAACCATCTGTATAATCATTTAAAAAGTCAATAACTATCATAACCTAGTGTATATGGATTGTAGAATATTCTAGGCTCAAAACACAATGTATATGAATTTTAGAATGAATTACGGATAATCTCGGTGTATAATCATTTTACTCATTTAATAAAATCACATGTAACTTAAACGGTTAGATGGATAACATCAATATAACTCACGTGGGAAAAACATTCAATCAACCAATTCCATTCTAAATAACCCATACAATAAAATCAAAGGCATTCCCATAGGCATCCTCAGATAAACAGTTAAACATTGATCATCCAAGGGAGAACGTATCCATGACTTGGCCCTCAATCCAGAGTAACAATCATAAACATGCCTTGTAGTGATTTAATTAATTAACTAATCAACATTAGGTAGCAACATAGTTCATTATTGAATTTAGTAAATACCAAAAAATGGGTGCATGACACTCTGGCATATATAAGCAACGTGAAAATTAGCGACAGGCACAAGACCACCTACCTAATTATAGTATGACTCTCATCATCTAGTTTCAGAACTTGTTTCAACCTATAAATGAGTAGATATATAAAACAATGATAAAATATTAACATTAAATAACCTCTATGAGAGAAAAAATTACGTAGAAAGGATCCACTAGAATCAAGGGAATAATGATTGGGATCAAACGCATCTGATGTCGTTCGATTTGGAGTTCAGACAATGATTTAGGAGGGAAAATCTTGCTCGAAAGTTATATTTGCATAACGGGATGAGCCTCATGTCCATATGATGAAAAATTACACTACTACCTGATTTAATAATTAAAAAGTACATGGCGTGTAATTGGGATTACATGTCGTGTCCATACATTTTCATGGAATGACCTTTATGTGTATGTGTATCAGTATTACATGGAGTGTAGACTTTCATACACGACAAGTACCTATATCTACATGTTGTGTTGTTCCCAGTAACATCATGTAATAGGCCTACAACTAGCCTTATGACCTCATTTCCCCCATTTTCTTATGTATAAACTAAAAATCAATGATCCATACCTCAAAAAAAGAACATGGTTTTTATAAATCCCCCCTTAAAGCAAATCATCCCTAAATTTCCCTTCCAAGGGATATGAAAATAATGAGAACAACGCCGAAAAAATTTATCGTACATCAGCCTCCTCTCCCAAGTATCATCCTATATTCGACTGTTCTATCATAAAACCCATACCCATGGAACAGACCTACCATGAACAACCATCATACTGCAATCCACAATACAAACAGGATACTCCTCAAAGGATATATCCTACTGCAACTCCACTTCCTCTTGCTGAAAGTTGTGAGACTGGTCTAAAAAGTAACATCACAATAGAAAAATGTGGAAGAAATCATGCATATCCTTAGACCTCTAAGGTAACAAAAATCGATAGGAAACCATCCCGATCCTCTCCCGAATCAAAAAATGGACCGACATATCAGGGTGAAATCACACCCTATCTCATGATCCTCTTGTGTCCCAACCTCAGTGAAACACGCAATAAAACTTAATTCCCAACCTCGAACTCCATAGGTTGTCTGCAGTGATCACCATATGTTTTTTGATGATACTATGTAGTAGTCATATTCTTCTGAATCAACTGGACATGTTCTGAAGTCTCCTGCATGTGTTGTGTTCCCAGTAATGCAACCTCAAATTCAGATCACGCTGAGTAATGATGTGCTTGAGACTTTTGAGGTCTGTGTACAACAAAAAATTATCACCTAACAAGTAATGTCTCTAACATCATACAGTATGAAAAACCAAGGCAAATTCAAGATCTTGCATCAGGTAGTTCCTATCATGCATCCTCAACTACCGAGACCAGTACACAATGACTCGATCCCCCTACATAATTACTTCTCCCAGTATGATACATGATGCATCATTGTACATAGTATAACTCCTTCCCGGATCGGGAAAAATCTGTATCGATGCTGATGTTAATCTCCCTTTCAGCTTATAAAATGTCATATTGCAAGAATATGACCTTATGTACTTCAAACCCTTCTTTTTCAAGTCCGTCATCAACGTTAATAAGTGTGAGAAGTCTTGTATGCAATGCATATGATAACCATCCCTCCCTAGAAAACTATACACACTCAATGAAATTCTTGAGATGGTCCTATGTAAACATTACTCTCACCTTTTTTGGGTCCCCTAATATAATTGTCTCTGAGATTACGTGACCCAGGAAGTGAATCTGATCCATCTAGAAGTGGAACATTGCGAGATTAGCATATAACTGATTCTCTCTCAGTGTATTCAAAACATTCTCGAGATATGTTGCATGGTCAGTTCGATTATGAGAATATACCAAGATATCATCCATGAAAACAACCATAAAATAATCTATCTAGGGATGGATCAATTAGTTCATCAGTGGCATGAAGACCATGGGAGCGTTCGTGAGACCAAAGGACATAACCACAAACTCGTACATACAATATCTGATTCAGAAAGATATGTGCGGTTTGTCTGATTATCAAACATGCACTTGATGATAACCATATTTGATATCAATCTTAATGAATATTTTATCTTCCCATAGATGATAAAAGAGATAATCTACTCACAGAAGAGGATATCATTTCTTTACCGTTAAGTAGTTCAACTTCTGATAATCCACGCAGAGCATGAGGGTACTATCCACCTTTTTTGAAAAAATGTCCGGCGAACCCCAAGGAGAAGTACTTTGTCAGATAAACCCATTTACCACCAAATCTTCTAGCTGGCTCTTTTTCTCTTTCATATCCTTAATAACCTTCCGATATGTAGGAATGGATACTAGTGTTACTATTGGTACTAGCTCGATAGAGAGATCTACCACTCTAACCAGTGGTAAACCTGAGAACTTGTTCCGGAAGACATCCCTGATATGATCAACCACTGGATGAAATTATATTTGACATTTCCCTAGTCATCTAGATATAAAATGGATTTTTTTGGTAATCCCACTCAACCCATGATGCTCGAGTCCAGTTCGACACAACAGGACATCCCATCAACCCTTGTGTAGAAGCGATCTACCCTCTTGTGATGTGAAACTCACCCTATGTTTATAGAAATCAACAAAGGAATAAAAGGAAACTATCTAATCCATTCCAATGATGACATCAAATCATGTCATCTATAGTACATAGGGATCTCAAAATGGATTGAAATCCACAAATCTCAAGGGGGAACTCCTTTCACTATCCCGCACCTATCTTTCAAATCCCCAGCAGAGTGTCTAGATTCATTGGGTCATGAGAAGTGAAAAAAATAAGCCCAATTATATTAAAAATAGGCATAAATATGAAACTATGTGACTCCCCTGTATCAAAAAGTGCAGAAGCTAAACAAAGGTGACTATAATAGTACCTCTAATAGTAGAAGGGTTGGGATCCTGCTCCTACTATTTCTACTCCACTATTAAATTTTGGCATGTACCGCAGCCCTATGACACAACCTAGATACCCTGAGATGATCCACTCTACTTTCTCTAAAACCTAGGGTCTAGATACCACGTCCACAAGCACTATGTCAGCTTGAATAGCCAAACATATTCTAGTTTCCAGACTGGTGAGATGCTGCTCGCCCTTATTTGGAATGTGGGGTCTGTGCAAATCCTCTCTCACTAGCCGTTGGTGGAAACATCTTAAAGAAGCGATGTAGATGACCCATCTTTCAACAATATTTTATTTCAATTAGGTGCATTAGGAAAAAAGGTTTCATGTTCCAATATTTTCCACCCTGGTATTATCTCACCATGATACATGATGAATTGTTATGAATACTAGGTTTGTTGTATGTAATCTCCAAATGATGCTTTCTACTACATGTTGAGATAGTACCATATCTCGGTGTAGAACCACCCAAGCTCGTACATCTAGATTCCCTCTAATTCTGCTCTGTAATTAGTTCCTAGTTCACTATTGTAGATATAATAGTTAGACAAAAGATAATCACATGTGATAAGAATTCATACCTGATACAATCCTTGAATCGCCTAGCTTGTGAAAGATCATCACCCATTAAAATAGGTGTGAAGAACTCGAGCATAGTAAAATGATATTAGTAGTACATAACTAATAGAGAATCGTGGTATAAATGCATGAACTCCCAAGATTTGTCGGACCTCAATGCCTCATGATAGAAATAGTCCTAGAAGACTCTCTATAAGTCATCCCAAGTTATATATCGACAATTCCCCATATGAGTAACCACATCCCACCATCTCTTAGAGGAATCCCACAACATATAAGTCTCTTGATTGACCCTCCACTTAGGGGGGATCTCCAGATGCTCAAATATAGATAACATGGTCTCATGCCATGAATCTACATCCAGAGGTCCCCCATCCCCAAAAAACGTTGGAGGATGTATCTTCTGTAACACTCTAGTCTGCTTATCCATAGAAGTGGAAGGATGAGGTGATCCATGGAGAGTATGCATAAAGCATGTGAATTTGTATCGGAACTATGAATCAATGCCTACATCTAGAGAAACCAATATTTCATTAGCTGGCATGAATAAGGGATCCACTTGTATCCCATGGCCTACAACCTATGGGGTACACTCATCACCGCCCCATTATATTACTACTAGAGGTCTTCATGGTGGAATTTCTCAGCAAGGCCAAACACATACACCTGAATACAAGAATTTTCATCAAGGTACACAATTTAATAATTCAAGAACTAAAAAGGATAACAAAATCCTCAAATGTTCACAAAATATGAGTACACTACATGGCGGAACCATATATGATGTGTGCACTTAATCAATTACATGGTCGTGCACTCCGGTCTGACTGGGAGTGTAAACACCCAAAGTACACGGTGTGTATAGACTATACATGTTATGTCACCTTAAACTCTCACATGGCTATGTAACTCTCCCAACCGTGGTTGTGTAAATATCATATGTACAAGACGTGTCAGGATGACACACAATGTGTACTATAATATTTATTCCTGGACATGTACATTTACATGGCTAGAGACACATGCGTCCTCCTAGGTAAAACTACATATAATGTACATAAGTTACACACCGTGATATGATCAAGGATCAAAAACCCGTGTTATCTATCACATGGTTGGACAGACTGTCAAAAATAACAAAGCATGTACTCAGAGTACACGGTGTATACTTAAAATTTTCTTTTCATCTAGAACAGAAGAAAACATGGCGTGTTTCCATGAACCCACAAGCCATCTTGTCTGGTTTCTCGGACAATAAGCCTCTAAAACTTCCCTAAAACCCATGTTTTTTAAAATTAAAGCAACGATGTTCCAAATTTCGACCAGTGGGGGAACATAATCCCTTGGAATCAATGTTTAGAATCAAATATTGCACATCATAACAAAACTATATCCTTTAGACAAAACATGATCCACCAAATTCTGATCCAAGATGGTCCACACTCTCCTTCTCGTAACAAAAAATGAAGTACCTGTAGAAGGGTTCATTCCCTGATCAACAAATGGAATCATATAGTCTGTTCGAGACCAAAGAATGACCAAAACATGGTGGGAGACTAAATACCAATAGGCAACCACCAAATATCTATGCCTATCTGTCAGGGAAGAAATATATAATTGGAAGTGTATAATACTAAGAGTAGTAAACAATAGGTACTGAAAAACAGTCACAAAATATGTCTCAGAAGACATCGCAATCATGTGTGGGTGAAGACCAAATCCAAGCACATGATTTTTCGTGGAAAAAATGTCAACATTCATTTCATTTCATTATTTAATTTGAAACTGAGTCCAGTCCGGACATCCTAAAATGGAAACCAAGTATCACTCTTGGTGCCTAACCCATACCATATAACCATGGTATAACATAACAACAATCCAAATTAAAACCTACTATATAATAATTTTATTATTCAATTAGGGTTGAAACCCAATGTATAATAATTTCATCATGTTCCGGGGCCAACACCCAATGTATAAGCCTTTTAGTATGAATCAGGGCCATGGCCGGTGTATAATCATTTCAGCATTAAAAAACATCACATTTAACTTACACTATTACAAGGCTAAGAAAAATATAAATAACATGGTAAAACATTAAATCCAGAAATTCCATTATAAAGAACCCATAAAATATTATCAATGTCACACCCATAGGCAACATAGGCCAAACGAATAAACATTCATCATCCAAGGGAAAATGAACCCACGGTGTGGCCCCCAATCCAGACTAACAATCTCAAACATGCCTTTTAATCATCTAATTAATTAACTAATCATAATTAGGTAACAAAATGTGTCAATATTCAATTTAGGTGTCACATTAAAATAATCACATGGCACTCTGTCATATATAATCAACTTGAAGATTAGCGGAAGTAATGTGACCACCTACATCATCGTAGTACGACTATCCTCATCCAGTGTTGAGTTTTTATTCAACCTAGAAAATTGTAGATCTACAAAACAATGATAAAAATTATCCTTAAATAACATATATGAAAGAAAAAATTGGGACGAAATGCTCAAGTGGAATCTAGGACTTATTAATTGGGTTCAAATTCATCCAACAGTGTTTGATTAGGAGTTCAAATGGAGATTCAAGAGGGAAAAGCTCATCTAGCACTGCTATTTTTGAAACTGGATGAGCCTCCAATCCATCTGATAAATAATGATGCTACTTCCAGATTTTATCATTTAAAAAGTACATTGTGTGTACTTGAGATTAGACGTTGTGTACGTATATTTTTTTGTCCTGACTATTACCTGGATGTGTATTAGGATTACATGGAGTGTAACCTTCTATACACAGTGTGTACCTATAAGTACATGACATGTAGTTCCCAATCATGTCATGTTATAGGACTACAACCATCCCCTAGACCTCTTTTCGCCCATTTTTTCTGAATAAGATTATAATGAAATATCCATATCTCAATGAAATTGTAATTTCTAATTCACATAATCTATTTCATTTTGTTTTATTTATTTCTATAGTTAAATATTTATTTTTTTGGGTTTTGGAAAAATCCATGGAATGATAATCTAAAACCAAAATGTAGATGCAGATTAAATGAAGTGGGTGAAGAAATGTCTTGCTCCTAGGGTTTAGCTACATGGGTTACTTCATTATTTATTATTATTTAAATTCATTATGATAATTTATTTTGGAAGCCCCGTTAACAAATTACTTTACATTGATTTATTGAGTATAGAATTTTGTCATGCTAGGAACCCTCTTTGGAATACTAACCCCCGCCTCCTTCAATATCCAAGTTGGATAACACCTTGATCGAGAGTGAAAATCCTAAAATACCTGGCTCCACCATATACTATTTCATCCCTTCTAGTATCCTCAACAGCACTATATGAAGAGTTTTACGTGAGATGATGGAGGGAAAATAAGTAAATACAAGAAAAGGGATGAACATGTGATCAGAGTCATGGTGTAAGACCACCACACCCATCCACTTATATCTCATTTCACCACAAACATTATTCAAAAATTAAGAATTTAAAGATCAATAATTAAGTATTCCATGATCTCTTCACTAAATCCAAGTATAGGCTTAATCAGTTTCTATTTCTATGTAAAATTGATTATCTCAGAAATATGGGAAGAGAGGCATAAATTAGAATGGATGAAAATGGAATGGAAACACTTAAATTAAAAATATGGAATTTGTGTTACATTTCAAAATAAAGTGAATATAAAGAATATGAAAGGAAAAGCTAAACAATAGAAACCCAAATCCCCAGTGTAATGGCCACACCATAGATAGGATGATTCCCTTATCCATCCACCCAACTTTTATTTATAGGCCTCAATAAGTGATCAAGATTTCATAAATGGACTCTATAAATGCCTCTGAATTATAACCCATTAAATCCTTAGGGTTTCTCGTTCTTTAAATCATTTTTACATATAATTTATAGAAAAACCCCACGTTCATGGTCTTGAAAATCACTTTTACATCGTAAAACATTATTTTATGGAATACAATCATATTTTAAGCCCGTAGGGATAATTTATGGAATGAAATTAAAACTACAATAAATCAAGTAGGCATCATAGAATGATGGATATGTATCATTTCACTACACATGACATGTTCCTTCTGAAACAACTTTTTCATTTACAACTTGTCTTCACACACTGGATTCATCACTTTTTATGTCATAAATTCATATTCAAAATATAAACATGCATTTTCCATTAGGTTTAGCTTTTTTTTCATCTGACTCTTCACTATAAATCCTTTAAGTTGGTCCTTTAGTCATTCTTGTCATAGTGCATCATTTGAATAGTGAAATCATTTCTTTTAAACTTGTTTTTGGAAATTTCTTATATTCTTCCACAATTTCTGTAATCAATAAAATACAAGAAGAATTATCCAATTAAAGTGATAAATAATATTGTTTTATATTAAAATATACATGTTAAATATGACCCTTTCAAACCCCCGCCCTTATAATATTCTTCTCCTCAAGCTTGTAATCTCAACAACATCCACAAAGGAAATTCATTACCAATATTTAAATTTAAATGTAAATGAAATAAAATTTGTTTCAACGAAAGAAAAACAATCATATTTCACAAAAACTAATTCCTTCAACTTATCACACATAGAATAAAAAATATAATCCTGCGTTTTACATTTCCTATTTAGAAATAACTAAGCCTATAATTCTGTGTATTTTATTTTTTAATTTTTCATTAATGTGCATGCCACATGTAATTTACCTTACATTGATTTATTTTTACTCTTATATTTGGGAAATAAATGAAAATATAATTGTGCTCATACATCTACTATATGTCAGTTACCATACTCTTGCAAGATATCTAACATCGCCATCAAGTAGTGACAGAAATTAAAATTAATCATTAGGACTTTTCAATAATGTTCAATCATCTCTTAGACTTAAGGTTAGTGGGTAATGAATAAAAATAAAGATAAAAATTGAGTTTTTACTTGTAATAATACTTCATTATATTAAAAAAATAATCATCATTAAATACATATAAAAAATTCATCTCCATATTCCATAATTATCAAAGTTGGGACATGATAAAATCAGCATACTGATTGAATCACCCACTCGTGATTTTTCCATTTTTATTATATTTATTTAAAATATTTTATTTTAATAAAATCTCACTTCCACCACCTAACCATATAAAAACATATGATATTTAGTCTCGCAAAGGTGGATTTTGATCTGCAAAAGGCACACCCCATTTATTTAATTTTTTTCATTTTTTTCTTCATTTTATCAAGGGCGGGAATTATAAAATACAATAAAAACATGAAATCATCCAAAATCTCATGAAAAAACCACAATATAATATCCCCAATATAGTACGTCCCCATCAATAATGGAAAACTATCTCCCACACACATAGTGTTTTGAAAATCATACCATGTACTATGATTAGGGTAGGAATGGATATAATAGGCTTGTAACAAAGATAATTTCCATTCAAGTCCATTCATGGATTGTATGGGAAAAGATAGGATTGATATTAAGGTGGGGCCCAAGATAAAGGTATAATCAATTATAATTTCTCTAAACATGTTAAAATTTATTCTATTCAATCATATCTTCGACAAGATTCTAGGTAAGTTCTAGAATAATAAATGCACCAGTCTCCCATGTAATATATTATAGAATGAAATGGGGAATTTTGGTTCATATTTTTTCTCAGCAATTGTAACATATGGTTTAGGATAATTATTCATAGTAATGAAAAAAGAAAATAAAATTATCAATTCAAATTCCATAAAGTAAAAACATTCCTAATCTAAGATTAATTTCAATTAAAAACTCAATATATTTCCAAAATTCATGATATGTCAAATTCATACCCACATGCTTAACTATAATCAATCATTTCAGTATTTCAATGAACTAATAATGTTAAAAATAAAAATAAAAACATGGAATAATCATTATCATAAGAAAATATGTATCATTGACTAATACAAGAGTTCAAGATTTTAAATTGGTGCATGAAATTTATATTTGGAATCTTAAAAACCTATTTATAAATTATATAGAGTAAAATTAAATAATTAATATAAAATCATACCCTTCACAATGATGCTCCTAGTTGTATTTCATAGGCTTTTTCATAGTTCAAATATACAACATATTTATGAAATATATTCTAATTTATGGAACAAGTTATTATTTACAATGTATGTTCTATTTTTTTTATAGTGTGAATTGTGCATATTCATTAATTTCTTATCTTGCTCAATTAGGCCATTAACATCATAGACCTATAAAATTAATCAAATCTCGTTAATATGAGGAAAATTCTAATCTAAGATAAATAAGATAGTGGGATTGGGATGAATATAATATATCCATAAAATAAATTTAAAACATAATTTAAATATAAATACTAAAAATAAAATTAAAAAAATTTGGGTAAAACATTGTATAATACCCCATGTGGGTCTTGTGTTTTTATTGCAATCATATTGTAAGTACAGTTTATCATCCATCATTCATTGGTGGGTGAAGGTTCTTAGACAATAACCCCAAAAAATTTATCTTTAGAACTTGCACATATTCTTATTTATTATGGAGGAATCCATGGATAGATTACACATGATCATCCCCTTTCACAATGAGGTACGTGTTTCATGGTGATGTTGGGAGGATGTATGGGTCCTCTCCTAAATCGGTTTCTACTTGTGAAACCTCTTCCTTACTCTTATGTTCCTCGTCCAAATGTGATGCATCTATTAGAAAATCAAAGGTAAAATGATAATGTAATATTATTTGAAATAAAATAAATTTTAATAATAAATAGAAAAATCTTCCCTATTAATGTGAGAATCATTTGCCTTGATTTCTTACATAATGGATACTTTAATCTCTTCAGGGAAATCCTCCAGTAAATGATCAACATGTTTGGGGAGTTCTATGTGTTCCCCAAATATGGATTTTTGGTTTTTTGTTATCCTCCTACAAGGAAAAATATGAGTTATCATAATTTCAAAATTCCAAATAATTGGAAGTGATACTCAATTAGTATTAAATAACATTAGAAGAGATAGGGTTTAAGAAAGGATTATCTCAATTATTTGGTTCGACTTCAATCTCTTATTCTGTGGAAAGCACCTCTTCAAGTTTATTTTCTCTATATGAAGGTGTGTTGTGACTTTCCACCAATATATCTTTAAATTCCAATACATGGGTAGTTCATTCATCTTCTATAGTGATGGATAGGTATAGATGTGTTGGATATTCTACATTGTAGTCAGAGAGATAATGTTGCATTTCATCATCATCCAAGTCACTCTAATATTGATCTAGGACTTTTTGATATCTCAGATGTATATCAACATGGGAGTAGTCATCTTCATTCTCTATCCCTTCAGATTAGGTTTTGATTTGGACCTCTAGATGGTTGGGTTACCGATTATATTCATGTACGGCCACAACAACTTGGTTTTCCTCAAAGAAAAATAGGGAAAATCAAATGCTACTTCCTCAATGATATTTGGATTAGGTTTGGGTTTCATTAAGGATTTTTGTAAATATGTAGTTATCCATTCCAATTTTCTCTATTGTTTTATGTTTCTTCTTTTAGTTCCTTCACGTGACCTCTATTATAATCTTTAACTACTTATTATTGTTGTTGTTGCACATATGAGTAGTCTAACCATGCATAATAATCATATTTTGTATACATTATTGGGATATATATATATATTCATTATTTATTTTACTATTTGAAAAAAATAAGGAAAATTATTAAAAAAAAATATAAAAAATAAAAGAATGAATTAAAAACTACTTAGCTCACCAGAAACAATTATAGTTTTGATGTACCTTTTGTAGGGAAATAGAAAAGATTATTTATTTTCCTTATATAGCACAAAGTATGACCAGGATAATCTCACTTATGGTGCATTGTAGTCAATTTAAAAAATTGATTCACCTAATCTATTTATTTTTGTTTTATTTATTAATTAATTAAAACAATTTATTTTTTGGGTTTTTATGGTTCTAGAAAAAAATTTGGAATGAAAATAAAAAACTAAAATGTAGATGCACAAAGAATTATGTTAGTAAATAAATTTCCTCACATTAGGGAATGGATACATGGGTTCATTAATTATTAATTATTATTTAAATTCAATTTGAATTTTTTTATTGAAACGTCATTAAAGAATTACATTTATTTAATTTAATTATTGTTGATTGTTTGCAAGCCTAGATTACATATTTTCCGCACCAAACCTCACCTCCTCCAATATCCACGTAGGATAATAACTCAACCAAGAGCTAAAGCCCTAAAAGGTTTGGAACCACCATATGTTGTTTAATCCCTTAGGGCATTATCAAATCCATTTTATGTAGTGTTTCACCTAAGATAAGGGAGGGAGAAGAAGTAAATCCATGAAAAGTGATGAATTTTCGATTTATTCCATGGTGGAAGACCACCACACCCATTCAATTCTATCTCATTCACCATAAATGGATTTAAAACATAAGGTATTTGAATCAGAATAATTAAGAATGCCATAATATCCACTCTAAGAAAAAACTAGGGTTAATAAAATTCTATTTCTAAGTGAATGAGATCCCAACAAAAGGATGATAAGGGAGAATGAAATTATAATATAAGAAGATGGTATAAAAGAAATTAAATTAAAAATATGGAATAAATATTACATTTAAAATGAAATGGTAAATAAAGAATAGTAAATGAAAACCTAAACAATAGTTTCTTAAAGCACCATTGCTTTGACTGCATCGTAGAATGACTGATTTTATTCTGCATCCACGAAACCACTTATTTATAGGTCTCAATCAGTGATCACTCATTCATAAATGGGCTCCATAAATGGGTCAAAATTAAATCCCAATCAATCTCTAGGCTGGTAGGTTCTTTAAATCACGTTTATCATTCAATTTACATAAACATCCTCATTCTTTGTCCCAATGTACACATTTACTATTTAAAACAATATTTTACAGTCTAAAATCATTGATGAAGCACCCAAGATTGATTTTTTGTCATAGATGTAAGATTTTTATGGAGTGAAATGAAAAGAAAAATATTTTTCACACCACAAAACATTCCTTGTTGCTTAAAAAACCTTTTTTCCATTAGGCCTTGTCCATACACCAATAATTCTTCAATATTAATATCATAAATTCATATTCATGATGTAAATATGTGTTCTCAAGTTGGTTTTACTTCATTTTCATTTCGGATTCTACACTATTAGGCCTTGGAGTTGGTTTTTGACTCTTCATTTGTTGCTGGACACTTTTTGAATAATGAAATTATTTACATTAATCTTGTTTTTTAGAAATTTCATGTATCTTAACATAATTTTTTAAATCAATCAACTACCTGTTGAATTAAAAAAATTAATGGTTATAAATTTTTTGTTTTATATTAACATATATAGGTAAAAGATGACTATTTCACTATTCCATCCCCACTCTGTACATAGGGGAACTAAAGACACATATGACATGGTCTATTATGTTTCATTAATTTTATTTTATTTATACCCCTCATGGGGCTTAAGTATCTTATATACACTCTAATAATTATATCATTGGACCTCGATGATTGAGGAATCACATGAGTTCAAGGGTCTATTAGGGTCGTTGACACATTATTCATTTCATGCAATTTAATTACAATATTTATTTTATTTAAAAGTTAAGTTTATCTAATGTGGTTAGATTGTATATCACATGAAAACATATATATTTAATTATGGGTTATGTTTTAGGGACAACCTTCCTCATTCATATAGTTATTCCCTTTTAGGACAGGCTCTGTAGTACACATTGAAGCTCTTCTAGGACCATTCAGTCATCAACTGTTAACATGTGTCCCTAAATCTCTCAATTAGTCATCTGAATTAATCCTAAAACATTTTAAATAATTTATATATTTAACCAAAAACAATTTCATAATTCAGTCATTATTCAATCTTTGGGGCATAACCAAGGAATTAATAACATTTAATTTCTCAAGGTCCAATCCTTAGAAAAGTGGGTGAACATCATCATGGACATCCATATGATCCTTTAACACATAAAATCCCTAATTTATTCTTCAACATAGAACATTATATTCTCCCCAACATCCAAAACCCTTGATAAAATCATGATAGTGACATAGCTATTTGAATATATATGTTATCTAGCATGAACATCCACTCGAGATCTATCCTATGTAAGCCAAAAAAGTTCCCATCAACATCTTGTTGATTCTACCATGAAATAGTTTGATCGTCACATAATCCCTATATTGGGTTTATGTAAATTAACATAAGAATAAGGATAATGAAGTGAGTAAAAATAGATGAGAAGTGATTAATATTCATAATGTTTTATTCTTGATCAAATGACACTAGATTCTATCTAGAATTGATGAAGATAATATCCTTGAATCTAATAGAGAGTGAGAACCCTTTCCTAGTTGAACCCCCAATAGTAAAGGGTGTAAAACACCCCAAAAACAAATTTAAAACAAATTTTAAATATATTTTTTTTATTTTATTGAAAATATGATAATATTATTCATCCACACCCATGTAAGGGTCCACGTAAATGATTATGTCTGGGTAAATATAAGATAATTGAAATAGGGTTTTCTCATGTATGTTAATTACAATGTATGGTTCAATTGACATAGGGGTCACCCCATATAAGGGGATCTCCCTAATGTATGAGTCACCTCACATAAGGGGATTTCCCCCATGTAAGGAGATTTCCCCTATGTTGTTGGTGGACCAGCAAGGGTCCCCCAAGTGGGTGACCCACATAAAGGTCCCGATATAGGGGTTTTCCACATGGGTCACCCATATATGTGTGACCACATATGGGACTTCTTGGCCCCTCTTATTAAGGGAACAAATTTTCTGAATTTTAGAAAATTCCTAGCCATGTAAGCAGTTTCCCCTTACAGTAGGCCCAATAAATGATCATCCTAAAACTATGATCCTAATAACATTATCCAACACTTGATCATCCAACCATTTCCAAAAAATCATTATATGGTTCTATCCCAAATCTCATTATTTGATTTGAATTTTGGTTCTCTATAAAACATTCTTTATAGTTTCAAGAATTCAAATTCCCATATAATTTATAAACATATATAGATATAGAACCATACAAGATCCCTTCCATTTTAATTGTTATCCTTGAGAATACTTAGTGTTCTTCAACAATATAACTAGTCATATCAATATATTAAGTTCATTATTATCTTTTCATGTTCTAACCAGAAATCCAAATGAGTTACCTCTACACAATTCCAAACATAAGGAACAATATTCTTCTAAAATCATGCCACATGCCCATTATGATATCCAAAACCATGATGATACTAATCTACAACCATATATAATAAGACACTATGTTTACATCAATCAATTCATACTTATACTCTGGGTTCCCCCCATTTTGATCCATTCTTCTCCCCACTATCAGAATCGTTTACAAAAAATGCATTCTTAGTGGTCTAAAGACTTTCATAGTGTGATTTTTCATGTCATCTCACTCAATAACAAAAAAAACACTTTGTAGTCCTCCTCTTTCCATATTTCCTCAAAAATAGTGGTCCACATCCATTTACACACTATCCATCATCTGATCGTGGTGCATTAACCCCCAAAGTCATCCCAAGATCACACGAAAACCCATAATGATGTCTTATCTCAAGTCATATTGTAATTATATTGCTGGATCTCCAAAAATATACATCATCCATAATACTCTAACATCTTGTATTGACACATATAAAACCAAACCCATCTTTAGATTACCTCAAAACCATAATAAGTTTGATGGTAGTGGTCAGACTCCCTCTAATGTTATATCTGAATCTCAATGTTTAGTCTACCATGGAACCAGATGAATATAGATCCACCTTCACACTTTCATCCTAGTGCCATCTCAACCGTCCTTCTATTGGTCTCACATATCCGAAACCCTTCTAATATGAGGGTCATACCTCCACATACTTCTCCCCGCCCATCACCACACATAATGAATGGATGTGGTCATTCCAACTATACAAAAGATCTACACAAAATTAACAATAGTTACCCTTTATAAGATCACAATTAATCTAATCCACATTATAAATCAAATTTCAATATGTGATGAGGGTCAAAACCTTAAATATTTAGTGGTGTACTGCCCACCATATGGTTTCTATTATATTTTCACCGAGAGTGTAACCCCCAATGGATTCCCATTATTACACCACTCTGATAAACTATTTCAAGGAATAAGCTTTTATAGACCATACCATGACACCTCTCTCTATTTTTGTTCTCACATGTCACTATAGTTTGAAATATCTCATTCTCATCAATAATTTGGGAAACTATTCAAATAAATTTTTCATAAAATCCATTGATCCTCATCCCACACATGGATACTCACTAATCCATGATCAATGGACACTATACATATCATGATTATACTCCCTGATCTCATACCAAACTGATTGGTGTACCCTACCATACCTCTTGACCATATAACCCATCTCAATCTCCAATAATTCATATTTCATCAAACATAGTCTCACACAGCTAATAACTCTCCTGAAATTTCCCCACATCTTGTTAACCTTATCCATCCAAAATCACCCCTATGATCTTTTCCCAACATGATAAAGGAATATCAATCATACAACAATAAGTAACTTTGTCACTCACCACTCTATGTAATTTTATATTAATAAAAAGAACCCACCCATGGTCTATCCATAATAGACCTACTATTTGGGGTCTTAATCCACTAAAACACTAGGGATCCCAACTGAATTTAATTGGGCTAGGAATATCATAGATCCTACCCATAAAAACCCAACATTTATACATAGATCATTATAAGTTATTTACATAAAAAATTATAAGTCATCTCTATTCTTCCTAGACCCTTATAAGGGTACTTCGAAATTATGTTACATAAGGTATTCTCTAAGCCTATACCAAATACCTAATAGCACCTTCCTTGATTTAGTATCATAACACAATAAATATACCCATGTTTCTCATATATAAGGGATCTCACAAGCCCATGATAACCCATATCTATGGTTACCCTCATATATCACAAGTCATTAGGCTACCCTGAAATTACTCAACCACCAGGGACCCTCCTTGGTTTGGGATAAGCTAAGAGTGCCACCCTAATCCCACATCTAATAGTTTAGGGGTTAGTGACTAACATTGAATAGAAATATCTCACAATACAGAAGGCCATATCCTATAAAAATTTATAAAATACTATTTCATCACGATTTATGATGTGGATGGGATTTCGCCCAATGGTTTTGATTGCAGGGGGGGTAAGGCCTTTCACAATCACTCGTATTGGGTTTTCTATTTTTGTAGTCTTACATATAAACCCGAAAAGTTTCCCACTTTCATAACTGGGTATATACCTACATTCCAAAGGTATGAAGTCCGTTAGGGTTTCATGAACAATAATTCTTAGGAACTAACATTGGTAGAGAGGATGGGAGGATGGGATTATCACACCCTTTTGGGTTGAATTGGTTCCTTCTCCAAGACTCTCATATATATTTAAGATACATTCATGAAATCCATCTGAGAACCCGATACGGGACTGGTAACCTCAATGCTAATGATTTGATTTTGAAAATTATTTGATAGGATCAATGTCATGAATATAATGAGTTCTATATAATTCACTTATTTAGTTATTATGATTTGGGCTATTTCAATATTCCGTCACTCTGATGTTTATTACTATCCCATTAAGAGGTTAGCGTCGTGGATATGGGGTTAATATTGTATGAGTCATCCTACATATCCTACGAAAACAAGAATAAAAACCCACATCTATCCTTTGGAATAGTTTATGGTCATGTGACTTGACCCATACCTGAAGTTTAACGTCATATAGTATGGAAATGAATATCAGGCCCAGAACTCAATGAGGTGGGCCACATATCTAGATAAATTTTAAATTAGAGTCTATATTGTTATTATGACAGACATCAATGTCATGAGAGATACAAAAATAGAGGCCCTAGTTTGGACTTATGCATATGAGACTGCCCTAGATTTCTTTCTCGTAAATATGGACCTTTGAGGGGAGATGGGATGTAAAAAGGATTACATCCTAATGATGGGACCACACTAGGGGAAATATAAATATGCTTTTGAAATAATCATCACTGGTCTCTAATCCCATGCAAGCCTTTCTCTGTGTGAGAAAGAAGAGATATCGGTAGATTTGACACATTACATGAGAGAATGTCTGTATGGGGATTACAGATTAAAGTATCCCTTTGAGGGGAATTATTACCATATCATAGAGGATAGGTTATAGAGATTGGGAAATAGTAAGGAATTGTATGTATCCTATATTATAACATGAATCAATGTCACCATTGTTTGGTTTGTCCCCCAACCCACAGATAGGATTGAGGTGCTCAAGGGCACGATCGAGACATATTCTTAAATGTTTCCCATGTATGAGTCCAATTATAATCTTCTGATGGACAAGGAATAATGTAATGCATATAAGGGTATTTAATACCATATGTCAAGAATACTTGGAACATGAAGGCACTTACAGTGAAGTGGATGCTCAGTGGTGTATGGGCCTTATGAAGGTGTCCTATGTATCCCAGGTATTGCAAGAATCAGATTTCTCATAATTTACTTATACCTTAACCTGCTAATAGGAACATGTAGATTATAATATAATATTGTAATTCTTGAGTATTTCATAATTTTAGGGGATTATAATATGATTTATTCCCTTTGTTTGGGGCTAAAAAACTAAGTATTCCAAATTATTGGGGACATATTATATTATTCCTTTATATGGGGCTTATGTAGTGAGGCTTCTTGATTGGTCAGGGATTACACATCGAGGATGATCACTGATACACTAAATATCTATATTCCGACATATAATGTGAGGTGGTGATGAACATGAATGGTCTATCTGAGAAGATGAAATTGGTAGGGTCGCATGAGTGTGTAACCACAACTCATCATGTACACTTCCCTTATTAAAGGTGTTTGTGGCCGAAGGTTCTTGGATGGGGTCCACATGTTATGATTCTAATGAGGTCTATAATATGAGGTTGACATGTCCTTAGTGATTTTCCATTCATTTCTTGACAGTCTACTAGATAGTTCTTGAATTTCTACAAATGTAATTGGGGTGTCAACCAATTACGAAAGACATATCTAATGGTGTCTTCCTAACATGTTTATAAATCCTCACATGTCCTAAATTACCATTCCCAATATATTTTTCATAACCAAATAGAACATGAATTTTGTATTTTTTATGATCAACCAAATTGTCTCAGATTCCTTCGCATGAGTGAAGAGAGTATTTCAGAGATACTTCTCATAATCAATGAAGACATGTCTAGGGTGTTTTTCATGATCAAAGTAAGCATAAATATTTGTTTTTTCATGTTCAAATTGACTATGTCACATGAAAATGTTTCCATTTTAAAAAGTTTTTGTGAGATCGTTCTGACTAGTCCAGATTTTGTCTTGTGACAATAAAAACCAATCAAGGTTTTATCTCTTGATTGACATGGGTTGTATTTGGAATGTTTCATGATAATTCCACCATGTCAATGCGAAATTTCATGATCATAAAAACATGTAAATTTTGTTTTGTGAGGTCGTCATATAATTTTCTTGAGCTTTTCTTATGACAATATAGACTTGTAAAGGGCATGTCGCCAAATTATCTTGGTTTGTCTTTGGACTATCACATGACAATGGTGACATTCATGGTGCTCCCATGAGATAATTATGACTTTTATGAGGCATGTATTGTGATCAATGTGACACGTCTATATCCTCCAAATAACATCATGAGTCCTAGGAGTAATCTTAGGATCACGTACCCTTATATTAATCATGTTGCGAGGTCTCCCAGATGTGTTTAGTGTATTGTTTCTATTTGAATCTTATTGGTACATGTCCAAAGGTATCATTACCTATGTCAATATGGATGATCACTTTCCTTGGAAGAGGTATTCATGGACATTGAATGGTCTTATCATGAATTCCCCACTTGGTTGAGGCTATATATTGGCTGGGGATTCGTTATCATGAAGGAGATTTATAACGCTCTATCATTCATGCACATCAAATAAAAATGAAAATGTATTATGAGGGGTGATGTTTATCATTTTCTTTATATGACAAGGTTGTATGCGAGGATGATTCATGTTGAGGTGGTCACATCCAAGTCCATGTGTAGACATCACGAGACACTGAGGATTCTAAAATTGGACTAAGGCCTTTCATTAATGGATATCTATCTAGACTATTAAATCTGATGGTGGAATCCAACTTGATCATGGTATTGAGAGTGTATCTTGTTATCATTAGGGATTACATGATATCCATATTTTTATGTAGTCACACGATCCAGGATTGGATCATGCGAAGGGTTCTCAACTCATGTGCGATAATTAAATATTGAAGAAAACACGTTCATGGGTGAGGGTTCCCATTACATGGAGAAGGAAGGTGTCTGGAATATTGAGGGGAACAAGCCCTAATATTTATATCTTGAGGCTACGTAGAGGGGAACCACTAGATAGATGGTTGCTGACAACGCAAGGAACACATCCACTAGTGTATACCTTCGAACAATGGCATTAGTACATTTTACACCCATGGAAATACCCTGCTATGGCGTATGAGGTTCCATAACTCATGCGATCTTGTGATATTAATGAATGTTGTGCTGGAGATCTCATAAAAAAATTTAGGCGGTGCACATCGGGATTTAATGTATGGGATACTTTACTACTTGGTGAGATTGTGAACCCTAATGGTGTATCATGTGAACATGTGAACACCACATATAAACAAGTCACTAAATAAAACATATATTTTCCTGCAATCATTATATATTCAAATGTCTTTGGTGAATTTTTTCATAGTCACACGAGGGGGGATCTCAGGGGATGATTGCTAGTGCAATATATTCTTCTACCATCATTCTTTTTTGGAGATCTCTTTTCTCCCTCCCATGTGTTTGTTTTTCATGATGTGATTAGGGTATTTATATAATTATGTGAGGCTGCGTTTTATGCCTTTGTTCATGAGGTGGATGTTTCATACTCCAAATTAGGTGGTGAATATTTTATAGATTGACATCACATGACCACTGGGTAGATTAGAAGAGAAAAATTCCCTTGGTTTTATTCCATGAAATCACACGATATGATATGTAATATTCAATTTGGATGAAAAAACATTAGGGGGGGGGAAGGTATCAATATCAAAAATTTCCTGTGGAAAATCCAATGACTATCTCCACTTCAATCTCATGATTAAAGGATGTTAATGAAAAAAATTCACGTACTAGAGGGAGATATCTTTTTATATTACCGGTGTCTTTAATGGAGTCTCGCGAAATCACATTTTGGATATCTTGGGATCACTCATATATTAGTGAAGTATGAGAGTGATGATAGTTTATTTTCCATGTAGAACTAGTGGTGTGGGAGGGCTACAAATGAGCGGGTGGTTGAAGTTGATGGTATCATGCTCCACGAGATTGATTTGAATCAACACAACTTAAGATCATATTAATTTTGAGTTTGTGACATGTGAGATCGAGGTGTATGATTGAGATTGTTGGGAAGCATGATCGAATGGTCTAGATTTTTTCTCCACATCCAACATCAAAATCATGCTTCTCCTCACCTCCATTTTATAATCCATTATGTGAATGATGTTAGGTCGATCTGACAGCGGGGTGTGCATTCGTACCACATGCATCACCTCCATCCAAGATTTGGTCCTATGGGCTTTGCACCCATGCTATGTATGGCTTGTGCCTTGCACACTAGAGGCCATATACACAGGCTCGTTCACTTTATGGAACATATATGATCCCCCCGTTGGTCAGTTGGAAAGACCCGATTGGCTCCCATTGAGTGTGGATGGCCTTGGACCCACATGTTCCTTAGGTTGAGCCTGGATTATCTAGTTGGTGGGGTGGACATAATTTTTTGGCCATGTGTGTTAATAAAACTGAACCATGGGGAATAAAATAAGAAGGTTCAAAATTGTGTCTCATCTATATCGTATCCTCTTATTTTTGGATTCCATGAATTATATATTCAAAATTCAATATAATATTTAATCTTATGAAATCTTCAATGGAAATAATAAGATGAAAAATTATGGGTACCAACTAAATTCGTCCCCATAGAATGAGATTCGTTTGAAATGGAAAGGAATATTATTCTATGGTAAATTTAGATCACTTTTCTGCATAACTGAATATCTGATGGGCTATGATATTTGAACCTTATTATAAGACTTTTCTAGAGTTTTAATGAAGATCTCTCATGTGTTATGAATATTATACTTTTGACCAAAAATCATCGGCTAAATCTAATATAAGAAGTAGATATGACTTATTTTATGGAAACCCTGGGATTTTCTCCTATTTCTCCATTTGACCTCAGAATAATTTTTTACCTTGTTAGATCCATCTCGGTAAGTGCTTCAATCCTTAGGATACATTCATCATACTTCTTCATATCGAAGATTTTATTTTAATACAGGATCATATTCCCTATTTTGATGGAGTTAACCAATTCTTCAATTTTCTTCTGATCCAAGAAAAACTAATGGTTGTTTCTAGATGAGGAATCTACTACAGGCATAAGGTAGGTAGTTTATGAATTTTCCCTAAAATTATCACTTTTTTATAAACTATTGTCATTGTGTAGATGCTTATATCACCTGATGTTTCCCCTAAATTTAATCTCCTTTAATTTAAATTGCCTACACAATAATCTATACCCAAATGAAACCTATTGACATAATTGGAGGTTGAGAACTCAATGTAGACCACCAAATAACGGTATGTTTTTTATTTATTCCTCGGTGACAAATGATGGATTTATTTGTACTGTAGTTTGGCTGCACCTGACTTGAAATTTGATAAGGTAAGTGTTCTTTATACTTAATTAATATTGTAATGAATGTTATGAATGGTACATATTTATAGATATCACTTGGCATAGTAAAACTATAATTAGATTGAATATGTTATCATTACCTTAATACCCATTAAAAAATTAAATGAACGTTAATTGAATGAACTTATTGAATGATTATAAATTTAATTGATAATTGGTTTTATGTCCCTAATTAAACTTTTAATGTTAATGAAATGCAATGGAATGAACTTATTGAATTATTAAAATTAATGATAATTGTATATCCCAGGATTAAATATGTAAATAAATTGAACGAGTATAAGATACCTACCAACATTGAAGATTTTCATATTTGTAAGAGTGGTAAGACTTGATCTAGACATGGATTGATATGGTAATGCCTTGTGAAATCAGAATACATATTTCCAATTCATTGAGCCAATTACCATGGAAGATACCCACAACAGAATCTAGTATTTTTCTTATTATGTTAATGCCTCAGTTTTGTACTGAATAACCACATGACATTTATTTTCATGATATCAGAATGTCATGGATACACACCCTGGATTTAGATTGATGTCTTCAGATACATGATTCCATGGATTCACCCCATTAGTCTAAGTCATGCTTATCCTAGGATTAATATGAAAAATTTATATGAATTTGGTTAGACTCTTTCATAGTTTAATGCCTTGGGTGAGCCCCTTCAATTAAACTCATACCTTTATTTCCATACTGTATGAGTAACTACTATGATTTGGTCGACCACTGAGGTCAAGGATGCCTTGGATTCACCTTAAGATCCCAAAGTATTATTATTATTATCTTTTTTAGTGTTGTTGAATATTTTACATATTCCAACAATATAGACTGAATGTTAAATTAATCAATTAAATGGTTAGATTCTCAGATACATGATAAGGAAGAAGAAGGTATGTGTTTTTTTATTGTCATTACTTACATTATATATACATGCAGGATATTTAAATTTACATAAATGTATTGGATTTGTATAAATGAAATTGGTGGTGGACTACTAGTATTTATGTCACACCCTATTCTGCTCATCATTGGTACTTTAATAGATTATATGATCATAGTTATGGACACAGTGAAGCATCAAAATTTAGACACCTGACTTCCTAACATGATGTAGGATAGGATCTTAGTAGTAGATGACTGATCTAGAGATCAAGATTCTTGGATGATTTTATCCCTTTTGATTTTATTGTATAGCATTAATTTCACCAACTTCTTAATTCTATGTATGCATGTTTTACCTTTTTATTGATACATGACATTATCATTTTTATATGATGCAGTTTACTATAGTTTGATTTGGTTATTTATTAAATGGATGATTATGTTTATTTTTTATACTAGTCTTATTAATTAAATTACCATTTAGGTTTCTTATCTATCATTATCTTTATTGTGATCCACTCTGAAATTATCTCATAGTCTCCCTCTGGACACAACCAATGCCCTCGTTGTTGGTCGACAACCTCTAGCTTATAGGGATGTGCACCTGATTTCTTATAGACAACCAATTTTGGATACACAAGAGTGATCCGGGTTCAGGATGTCACATCAATGGTATAGGAGTCAGCCACACCTAAATCAACTACACCTCAATCTAATACATAATGTGATCAGTATGACTTGAAGTGTGTGTTTTTAGTTTATAATTTACATTTTAGGTCAAATCACACATCACATACTCAAAACAGAGAAAACACAATAATATTGTTTTGATACATTATAAAATGATCTATATGTTATTTTTTATGTGTACAATTCAACCTCACCTCAACCATATACATGGTTTGTTTGGTATGACTCAAATTTATTATTTTCATTTTAAAATTGATGTTTTATTTCAAAAAAACACGAAATAATATAAATTGATAAACCACATTTAGATTGTTTTGATACATTATAAAAACAATCAATAAGTCATTTTTGACATGTAGTTATCAACCACACCTTAATATGATACATGGTGTTCTCGGTATTCCTCAAAGTGTATGCTTAGTTTAAAACATACGCCACATAATCAATACGAATAAAAATCTTTTAGATTATTTTGATACTTTAGAAAAATGATCCATAACATATTTTTTCCATTTAAGAGTCAACCAACACATGATCTAGTACTTGGTGTGCCCGGTATGACTCGAAGTGTAATTTTTTAGTTTAAAATTTACATTTTAGTTCAAAACAATCATGATATAATAAAAACCATAAAAAATCATTAAAAATTATTTATTATTAATTAAATTAATCAATAATACATTTATGACAAGTAGTGATTGACATAAAAATATTCTGACACATGATGTGGCTATTATGACTCAATGTGTGCATTTTTAATATAGAAGATCCAATTAACATTAAACTGTGTGTAACATATCCTAAACCAATAAAAAGATCTCATATTATTTTATAACTTTTGGGAAACAATTCCTAATTAGTTTTTGATGAATATGAATTAGAAAAACATTAATCTAACACATGATGTGTTCAGTAAGACTCAAACAATGTGTTTTTGATATAAAAGTTTCATTTGGGTTTAAAAAATATCGCATTGAAAAAACCTATAAAATGATATCTAAATAGTTTCAAACATTAGGTAAATAATCCAAAATTCATTTATGATGTGTAGGAATTGACCATACATCAATCTGATAGACGATGTTGTAAGTATGACTCAATGTGCTTGTTTTCAATATAGATTTACCATTTTAGATTAAAACACATGTCACGTAGACAAAACATAGAAAATGAGAATTGATCATTTTTAAAAAAAATGAAAATTATTTATAATTCATTTGGGACTTGTAATAATTGACTTCACAACAATCTGATATATGACGTGGTCAGCATGACTCGAATTGCGTGTTTTAAATATTGAAGATTCATTTATGTTTATAACATGCACCACATATCCAAAACCATGAAAATGAGCTCTAAATGTTTTCACAATTCAAAATAGTGATCCATAATTTATTTGTGATATGTAGGAATCAACCGCATTTACATATGATGCACAATGTGGTTGGTATGACTCGAACTTCATGTTTTCAATACAAAATTTTCATTTTAGTTAAAAATGTTTATAACATAGAAAAAAACAAGAATATATTTTTTATTTAATTAAGGAAAATAACTGTAATTAATTTTTCATGTGTAGTAATTGATGATACATCAAATCGGCAGAAAATGTGGTATGTCTTCCTCAAAGTGAAAATTTTAAATATAGAATTGCGAATATATTTTAAAATGTGAAGCACATAGCCAAAAGAAGGAAAATGAGAATAGATTATTTTCATACATTAATAAAATGATCCATAATTCATTTGTTATATATATGAATTGACCATACAACAATAAGATAGATGATGTGGATGGTATGAATCTAAGTGCGTGTCTTTAATATAGAATTTTCATTTTTGTTTAAAATGCACATTACATATCCAAAACAAAGCAAATGAGATCATATTTTTTCCAAAATTCTGAAAAATGATCTGTAATTCATTTGTGACATATAATAATTAAACACACATCAATCTAACACACTATGTGGCTAGTATGACTTGAAGTCTATGTTTTCTATATAAAAGATTCATTTTAGTTTAAAACATGCTTCACATAACCAAAACTGATAAAATAAGATCCAATTAATTACAAATTTTAGAACAGGGATCCATGTGTCATTTCTAACATGTAGAAAACGACCACACATAAATCTAATACCTGATGTGCTTAATTTGACTTGAAGTGCGTGATTTCAGTATACAAGTGTAATTTTAGTTTTAATGGCGTATCACAGAGCCAAAACAAAACAAATGAGCATAGATTGTAATAAAAATTAAAAAAATGATCCCAAATTCCACTATAATATGTAGAAACTGACCATACATCTATCTAAAATATGATGTGGTAGTTATGACTCAAAGTGAATGTTATTACTATAGATGTTCTATTTTAGTTTAAAAAGAGGATCAAATATCCAAAACTAAGAAAACGATCATAGAATGTATTCAATCATTGATTCAATGATCCGTTATTCATTTTTTATATACAGAAATTGACCATACAAAAAACAGATACACAGTGTGATAGGTATAACTCAATGTACAAGTTATTAATATTAATGTGTAATTTTAGTTTAATTTGTGTGTCACATAACCAAAACTGATAAAATAATATTATAATATTTTCTAATTTTAAGAAAATTATCCATAAATAATTTTTGATGTGTTCAAATTGACCGAATATTAATCAAACACACAATGTGTAACGCCCCGACCCCAATTGCCCAGAGTTTGTGCATTATTTAAGTACATTGGAATGCATCAAAGAATGTTGTATCCCAAAAGACCAAGTAGTTTAGTAGTTTTGGAAAACTAGATATATACATAGGTTCAACATTACAACATGAAATGGAATACAACATATATGTTTTATTTGGAACATCCACAATACTAAGTTTATCCATGTAGGTTATTCATAATAATCTTTTTCATGTACTAAGAAAATTAAACTTAAGAAAGGGGTGAGCTCAGATTCTCAGTAATGGTAATCAATACAGTGGAAGAAATCATAACCATAAACATCATGCATGGTTAATAACTACAAACACATGCCTTAAAATATAATATTTAACACATTATGATAGAAATAAGTGCTGAATAACTAATTCTATAATAAATAATTATCATGGGTATTATACTAGTCAAATAATCACATTAACATTCAATTACTAGTTTCATAATGAGTGAATGCATAATGTGGGACATCATAACCTTAACGTTAAGGCCTTGTGCCAAGACCATAAATATCCATTTTGTCAAGGCCTCATGCCAAGACCATAGTTTTTCTTATGAGACCTACCGAATCATTGAGTGTTTATAACAAGCCCCTCCTAAAACATACTATGTCCAATGAATTCCACTTTTGAATGGGGATAATTAAAAACAACATATACATTCATATTGAAACTAACATATTAAATTTAAATAAAATTCCCCACACATTAAACATTAACATTAACCACTTGAAGTAAATTGGTGAACAATATCGAGATAGAACATACAAATTCTAAATAATAAGAAACCCTTCAAAAAATATTTTAGATAATATCATAAGATATAATCCCCTATGAAATAAAATATTAATCAAAGTATATTCACATAAATGATGACACTTTTAAATGATACCACAGATAAATTATTAAGGAAATAATCCATAACCATTCCAAAGTGATTCATACCACCTTGAAACATTAAATTCATAATCGCATAGAATATCACGAGAATAAGGAGAATATTAATATGATATACCAAGGGTCATTACATACATCACATGCAAGGAATATGTGTTGAACAATCCATATATCTCATAAAAGATAATGTGAGGTGAGAAAAATCTATTATACTTTGGAATGAAGAGTTCTTTTGAAAAAACATTAGTATTTGTCATAAATATGGTTTTAAAAATTTATATCCCATAAAAGTAAAGTTTATTAAATTTAGATTGCAATTTTAACATAAATTTTATCCCATTGAAGTGAAAACATGTAAAAAATATTTTTATATATGCTTTAGAATTTATACATTTTAGTGTAGTTTAAGGAACTCATTGAAGAGATTTTAAAGAGAAAAGGAATGTTTTCTTTCATTAAACCAGAAATAAACCAAAAATAATTTATTTATGACAAAATATGAGATTTTAGAATGATAAATATCTATTAAAATAGATTATTTTGTGAACTTAAAAATAGGTAAGAATTCACAATGTTTCATGAATCGGGCATGCATTTCATAATAATTTTTGGAAAGATTATTTTAAAACATGTAACTCCCCCTAAAATAAATAATGTTTTTTTGGTACACATATATATAACATTCCAGTAGAATTTAATTGGAATAGGTAAGAATAAATAATATTTTAATTGAGGTGAGTATAGAATAAGTGAAACCCGAATGAAAATGGAGGTTCAGGTAGAAAATACATACAAACATTTAATCAGATGAATCCTAAGATAAAAAAATCAATAATAATTAAATGTTAAATTTAATATCATTAAAATAAAATTATTCATGATATGAAACATCAATGAGCAGTATACAGACACCATACACAAGTAATAGTTTTGAATACAAAATATCTCTCAAAAATGGATTTGAGATGAAGAAATCCTAAACTTAATTCTGAAGGTGTTCTCCATTGGATAATAATGGCTCGAATAATCAAGTTTAGGTAAATTAATTAATACTTATAGAATCTCCTCTCCATTTAATTTATTTATTATAACCTTATTAAGTTCATTCATGGCCTTTTTTTTAAAGGTTAAAAGGTTCAATTTCATTGTTTTGGTCCGTTTTTTTCAGGATCAGAATACTTATATACCTGAATGGAGAATTGTGAAAAATGAAGATGGTTGAATAGAATTGAAATTATATATTATTAGTGACCATCAATAAGTTCACATGTCTGTAAATTTTATTTGGTTACATGGAGTGAATATTAATCATTATATAAATTATTTAATGATAACTATTTGGGTTAAATAGTGGTTTTTGAACACAATGAACTCATTATACTTCATAAATCAAAACAAAGATATTCTAGAACCATATGTGAGACATAATACATATATTTTGGTCTGGTTGAACCATAAGAATGGTTTCATGACCATAATTGATAATGCTAATAGAAATTGAAAACCCCTCACCCTTGAATGTGGTAAATTACCACATCTCGGATGGTGTTTAATACTAGTAGCATAAAATAAGGGTAAATGAGAGATGATAATAACATATTACCTAATCATAAAAAATTAATTTACATTTAAGTTACTAGAGTTTCGAAAAAATATTGGATGAGGAGATGTGAGTATCAAAAAGAAAATAAAGGAACTTGAAAAAAAGTAAAAGAATTGAAAAGGGGAATTTACCTCTTGAATTAATATTCCGTGAGAACCTCTTTAGGGTAGAGGATTTGGTCTTTTTATGGGACTAATGGTATCTAGACGTGGGGAAGGAGCTTGGGAGATTTTCCAAGAGTCCTTATGGATTTAATAATTGGTTTTTCAGTAGTATTGGGAGATAGTCCACGTAGATGTGTGAAAACTTGTCAGATATTTCTTTACCAATGGTATTTTACCCCATGGTATCAATGCTCAATTTATTTCCTTAATCTTAAAAGAGGAAAATTCTGCAGAAATCCATCTCTTCCGACCCATTTCTCTCATTAAATGTATTTACCAAATCATTACAAAACTGCTTGGGAATAGACATTCTGTGTTAGGCAATAAAATAGTATCTTGGAATCAATTATGGTTCATCAAAGGAAGATCCAAAGATGACTTCCTCGGCCTTGCCACTGTTTGTACCAACACCCTCAACAAAGCCACTAGAGGTGGTAATATTTCCATTATACTTGATATTAGGAATGATTTTTATACCATTGATTGAGGTTTCATCTTCAAATATCTTCAAGCATTTAGCTTTAATGACACCTTCGTCAATAGGATAAAATCTCTTTTAAATTCTGATATTGTCCCCATCATGGTCAATATTCCCTTGAAGAATATATTTAAGTGAAAAAAGGGGTCAGATAAGGAGACACATTTTCTTCCATTATCTTTGATATTATAGAGGACTACCTTAGCAGACTGCTCACTTGCCTTATAGATCAAAATAAGCATAAACCTATTCAAGCTACTAGAAATTTAAATGTGCCTACTCATCTTCTTTATGATGATGAAATTATCCTATTCTTACAAGGTGATAAAAAGAATATTCAAAATTTAATAAATTCCATGTGCCATTATGAATATATATCTTGGTAATCTATTAGTTAGAATAAATTTTATGTTTTATTTGGATTTTTTCCACTCCTAGAAGGATTAGTGTCCTCACCAATTTAGGCATCAAAGAAGGATCGTTACCCTTCACATACCATGGAGTTACTATCTTTTGGGGAAGGCCAAACTCAATGTATTTTTCGAACATTATTGATCAGGTCCTTAACCAACTGTCTTCCTAGAAGGGTAAATACCTTTCTATGGCTAGAAGGATCTGTCTGGTGAAGTCTGGTACAATATCCAAAATGGTCTAGTCGAGAACGGTCAATAAGTGTCCAACTGGTCTCCATATGAAAATTAATGTTTACATCAAGAATTTTTTTGGACCGGTATAATTCTTAAGAGGAAACTTCTGACCATCCCATGGGCCACATGTTGCAAACCTTCATAGAAAGCTAGTCTTGGTATCAAAAATCTTAATCTTTTTAATGATTCCCTTCAAACTAGTCACACCTAGAGGCCGATTCATAACCCCTCTATGTCAATTGTTGTTCTTAAAAAAATATTCCCCATGAAGATAAATAAAGGCAATTTGAACTAAATTAACTCGTCTATTTGGCCTTCCATTAGAAAATCCAATGATGGTATCATAAATAACTATAGATGGATGGTTATAATGAACTCTTCCATGAACTTTTGGCCGGAAAACTACTCTAGTGTTTCCCTCATCTATATGGTGCCTCTTGTTTCTCTTCTGAAAAATACTAAATTCTCTATAAAATAAGTCATGCATTCTCAAAATACCATCTTTCCTAATCATACCACACAGGTCATTGATAATTTTTACTTCTCTAACTACGAGGATTTTCTTATCTATGATCCTGCCCATAGTGGTGTCCTTCATTCCAAAAGTTTTTACAATCATAATTTCTCAACATCAGATCATATTTTTGTTGGTTAAAATCTTTTGATAATCCTTGGATTGAACCCTCGAGGATAACTCTAGTTTGGCGTCTTGCTCACAATCTGTTCCCACTAAAGCTTGTCTTCAATCTTTTTGGGTCCAACTCTACTCTAGATTCCCTCTTTATCATCAGCATAGAGAAGATACTAATTAATATGTTCTTGTATTATGATACAACTTCGGTACTTTGGAATTATATTTCTGATATTCTTTATTGGACATGGTTATTCATGGACTCTATCCGCCCACTTTTAAAATGTTGCGTAGATGTTTATTCCTCTCAGAAGATAGATAAACTCTTTCTACCTGCTATTTCTGAGCTTCTCCATGTGATCTAGAATGCTAGAAATGCTATTATACACAAAAATCACTCATTGAATCTGAATGCAAGTGGAATACGAATTCTAATTTCCATCAAGGTTGCTACTTCGATTCAATAAGCTCACTGTGACAACTATATTAGAGACATTGAGATCCTTCATCATCTCTAGGTTGACGGGATCTACAAATAACCGCGGTGCACTTTTGAGGTGTTCTGGAAAGCCCCACTTCCATGATGGATCGAAGTGAATGTTAATGGTCCCTATAAAGGCAACCTGATTCCTATAGGATGTTGTTCCATTTTCAGAGACTACCTTGGTATGTTTCATGGATGAATTTTTGGCAGCTGTGGCATTGCCTCATCTCTGGAGGTAGAGATGATGAGTGTGAAACACGACGTTAATTTTTCCAAGAAAAACGACTAGAAAAATATTTGGATTGAAAGTGACTCAACCACTATCATTCATGCTATTTTGGGGGTTGTGGTTTATCTCTCCTGGCCACTGACTACCTGGTGGATGAAATGCCTTGCTTCTCTTCTAGAGAACAATTACATTTCCACTCATTCCTTTTGTGAAGTGAACATGGTTGCAGATGGCCTTTCCAAAAAAGGAATAAGCCATGACATAACTTAGATGGATGACGTGCCTGCTGATCTTCATCCTTTTTTGATAAATACTGTAATAGGATTCCTTACTTTAGACTTATGTAATTATTCCTTCCTTTTATTTAATAATTCGTATCCTGGATTTTGAACATGGCACTACTTAATTTTAAAAAACATGTGTAAATGACTATTCATAAGGGTCATGTTTTTAGCCATAAGGGTACATAACTATTCATCATGTTCAAATTCATATTCAAATGGGTACATTACTATCCATAAGGGT
The DNA here is from genome assembly GCA_963277665.1 of Viscum album. Classification (NCBI taxonomy): domain Eukaryota; kingdom Viridiplantae; phylum Streptophyta; class Magnoliopsida; order Santalales; family Viscaceae; genus Viscum; species Viscum album. The sequence goes on from OY728151.1 coordinate 1,534,599,919, forward strand.
CAAGTTATTATTCATAAGAGTAGGTTACTATTCATAATAGTATTTTACTATTCATAAAAAATTATGTTTGTTCTTTTGAACTCCAAAAATCACCCTTAACGCAACCATGTATGTCAGATTTTTTAAATTCAATACCCAAAATTGGAAATATTATGTTTATTGGAAAGATTATAACCATGTGTTATTTTGTAGAAACTCAGTGTTTCACCCATTCAATATTAAATTTATTTGAAAATACACGGGCTGTTACATTCTCCCCTCCTTATAGAAATTTCATCCTGGAAATTTGAAATTGAACATTGAAAGGTAATGGTTGATATTTTAAAATTCCCTTGTGGGAAACCCATATCAGAAATACAGTTAAAATAACCTCTTAATAAGAGGGAAAGGCAAAAGCACTGGTTACTACAAAACTACGTATTCTAATTGAAAATCATGGTCATGGAAGAATAACCAATCCATCATGATATGATGGAAATTGATAGAGAACACGCTCAGATGAAAGATCATTAACACAAAACCATAAACTACAGTTATGAAAAATTTTATTGATATCATGAAAATAATATGATAATAGGGAAACATTTTTATTTAAGAATATTTTCCTAGAGATGATAAATTATTCAACTCTTATAATATTATAAATATAAATTTCTATTTCATAAACAAAATCATATCATTTCTTTGTTCCTTTAATAGTCATTACTTTATCTCTTAAAATAGGCTGCATATTGTGGTGACATAAAACTAAAAAACCACATAAAATGATCAACATAAACCATTTCAAAAATGGTTTGACATTACAAAATATCATGATCCAATAATTTAAAATCAATCCTTTATCCATCCATTCTAGATCCCTGTACATGGGGTCCTTGGAAATCGGTATTTTGTTTTGAATTCCCTGATCCATACTTCTCATTGCAACTATTACCTTATTATCCATTAATTTACATGAAGGAGCAATCAATTTTGAAATTCCTAACATGTAAATATCATTATCATGTGTGAAACACCCCAAGGATTTACAAATAAATTTGATATTGAATGCATAAATCAATGAGTCCTTACAAAACCACACTTTGTTATAACCGAGCAAGTAAATTTAATTTTCCACATTTGTGATTTGAATTTTGAAAATCTCACATAGAGGGTTCAGTTTAGTGGGATTTATGGAGTCTAATAGAACAACATTAATTTTTTGTGAATAGTAACATATTATTATGAATATTAATATCACCCTTATTAATAGTAAATCATATTATTATTTTATTATCCTAGGGATATGATCTTGATTAATTTTTCGATGTGATATAAAATGAATTATAGTTTTAAAATTGTTATTTCTCGAATAAAATATAATTTCATATAAAGATTAAATTAATAATATTTTTGTAAATTAATATCGAAACATTGAGATCATATTTGAATTCTATTCAATGAAAAATGGTCTAGGTGAAATTTTTGGAATTTTATGAAATACTTGAATTTTTGGCGAATAGTGAAATTTGATGATTTACAAAATATGTTAAATAGGCGACTTTATGAATCTTGCATGGGGAATGGATGATGTAAATGACCATTGTTTTTAACTCACATGCACGTATTACTATTCTTGTTCTCATGAATCAAATACTATTGGTTATATTAGGAGAAATAATAAAATAATGAGTAAAATAATGTGAAAACGCTCCTCTCCTCCATGATATCCCCCCACTCCCTCATATATTGACTCCTATAAAGTCTTGTTTCTTGTCTAAATTCTACTCAAATATCCTCTCAAGATCCTCCACCACATCCATAATCCCTTGGTCTCAAAAAAGATCAAAAACCTCTCCCCTAAAGAGGCTCTCCAGAAATATTAATTCATGAGGTAAATTCATCTTTTCAATTATTTTACATTAATTTCAAATTCGTTTGTTTTCTTTTTCTATCTACACCTCTCATCATTCATATTTTGTGATGACTCTAGTAAAATACTTGTACTGTAATTTTTTTATGATTATGGAATAATGTATTCTCATCTCTCATTTACCCGTCTTTTATTCTAGTAGTAAAATCACCATTTGAGATGCGATAATTTTCCATATTCAAAGACAAAGGGTATTAAATTTATATTACATAAGTATTATTTATATACTGATATGTTATTATAAATAAGAACCAACCCTATTTCACCTTCTATCCATCCTATGGAAAAAAAGTCACCGCGCGTGCCTTTGTATGAAATACCATCTCCACATCGTGGTGTAATCTGTTTTCCACCACCACCTTACCTGGATGGGTATAATTATGTAAAAAATAACAATATATGATTATTATACAAATTTTTATATATTATATCATCCATTCCAATACCATTCAATTATTATGGGAATGAGATCATCGCTCGTGCATACGTACGGATTACCATCTCCACGACACGATGAGATTCATTCTCCATGTTAACCATTCAAGAATGATTATAAAGAATATATAATAAATAATCACGAAATATATGATGATAAAATGCTATGGGATTTATTTATATATATATGTGTGTGTTATCTTATTACTTCCATTCAATTCAATAAGAAAATGAATACAGTGTTTATACGTACGTACTGCCTACCGTCTCCATGAATGGTGTGTTTCATTTCATTTAACTATAAATTATGTAAATATATACTATATATATATGATATATATATCATGTTTTACATTTTGGAAGTATTTAAATCATGATATAAGTAATAATAATATCAAGAACAACAAGTCCAAACACATAAGATGAATGGAGCGATTATTACCCAAAACGTTGTTTTAACATGGAATTGACAAATGAACGGATAATGTGATGAAATAAGTGAATCATATATGATATCAAAAATATTATTATGTTTCTGTTACAATTTTATAATATGTTTAAACCCACTATAAAAGAGTTTCAGACACATATGGATGAAATTGGACCTACGGTATGGGATTATTTCGTCTCACTTTTATTGCTGTGAGACATATGCCTTAATCACTATATATTTATTTTGTATGGTGTTTATGATTTACATTTAAAGTTTTATGATATTTATTATAAATTATATGATATTTACATATGCATGTATGTTTCTTTATTTTATGACACGTATGATTCCACCGATCATAAATGGTAAGGGATAATTATTCTAATCTCATTCTTAACTGAGATTTCTTATTCCTAAGTATTTGTTGGGGTTATATTTAATATCCATGTCCATGTTTAATAAAAACGTTTTCCTAAAACGTTTACAATTATTCCATGTATGTTTAAATTAATTTTTACCCTTTTTTTACTTTTACCACATGGTATGGAAGGAATCTTTCTTTTGTTTACCATATATGTTACTTTTGACTTTTCAGGTAAAAGTAAAAGGAGAATGTTTTTTTAACTTATACAAAATGAATTAATTTTTATGATTTTGTAAGGCCTTATGTCCATGAAGATTCCTATAAATTATTCCAATATAACTTTCAACAAAAATCGTTTCTTTTATAATCACACGACATTTTGATAAAAAAATTATTCTGAAGAAGAAAAGATATTTTTCTCAAGAATTCATTTCATGTGTTTTATCAAGACTATTTTCCATCTAAGATTACATTCTTTAATATGGTCATGTTTCAAGTATAATGTCAATATTATTTACATGGTGGGATTTTTTTAATGATTAAATGATATCCATTTCATTATATGGATTATTTCATGATCATATGATGTTTACGGATCCCATTTTATTCTTTGGGTTATGATGAATGATTTATGTTTATTTTGTGGAACACAAAATAATTATTTCATTATGAGATCAGTGGGACCTATATATCCCTCTAATGCATTGGGTAATGATTTATATCTCATGATATAGACATGGATGTAATAAAAAGTAAATCTAGTTTAGTAATACTAGGCTAGAAAGGTAAGTAAACACGATTCAAAAATGGACTTTGTCCACAATGATGGTCGTGGAAAAAATGCCTTGGATACTATGGAAATAATATATGTGCTTAATGTTTTGACACAATTACGTGTTTTATTCCCATGATATTTTATCAGTATTAATGTTTATTATGATCTATTCCTTATGTACAGCCAAGATTTATATCTTTACTCGTGATTTTGATGTTTGATGTTTTTGTTTTTTACATTCAAATGTTTATGGGTTGTTTTATGTTCTCTATATTATCCCTTACTGATCATTTGATCTCACCCATTTTATGTTTTCTTTTCCCCAGGATATAAAGATAGGTTTTAGGAATGAAAACAAAATGGGAAGATCTTTATGAGAGATTTTGAATATCTTTCACCAGGATTAGAAGTTTTTTTTCCGAGTTTCCAAAGACACCAAACTAATACGGTCATTGGGTGTCTTTTTTTGTTATGTATTTAGTATTTTGTGAATGTAATGTAATGTGCATGTACGTCATGTTAGGGTATCTACATAAAATTTGATTATTATGGTCATTAATATCAACATAAGAACTCCATCAGACTTATGTTAAGGGTTTCTTCATCTCACTTCCATTTTTGTGAGATATTAAATATTTACTACTATTACATGTGTATGGTGAATTCATGCTGCACATTGATATTTCTAATCATGAATCTAATTATTTTCATGATATTCAATTTATAATTTACTGATTATTAATTTTGGGGCATACGATTCAATTGAATATAAAGTTGTGAGTATTTTCTTCCCAAACCTCCATTTTCATTCAAGTTTCACTTATTCTCTACTCATTTAAATTAAATTCATATTTATTCTTATGTTCTCATAAAATATTATCTGTTAATGTTTTATATAAGTTTACTAATCATGATCCTTCTTTATCTTATGTGTAGTTAAATGTTTTAAAATAATCATTCAAAAATTCTTCTGAAATGAAAACTCAATTCAAGGAACATCTCAAATTCCTAACTATTTTGAAGCTCACACAATACAATTTTTTAAAACATATTAGTATTTCTAAAATAAAAAATTTTAACATGAAAATTTATTTTGGTTCATTAATGGTTCTATTAATGCATACCTGCCTTTTCATTTTAAAATATCTTTAATGAATTCCTCAAACCACACTAAATTGTTTTAATTCCAAAGCTTTTTTAAATACACGTTTTACATGATTTCAAATCAATGAGACATCATTCATGCCTAAAATGATATCTCAATGTAATTTCATTTTATTTTCATGGATATACATGTTTAAAACCATATTTAGGAAAAATACAAATGATTTTCAAAAAGAACTCTTCTTTCCTATGTAAAAATAGATATTTCTAACCTCGCATTATCTTTTATAAGATATATGACTTATTCACCCCTTATTACATGCATGTGGTGTATGTACTTCCCCTTGGTATATCATATCATGAGTCTCCTTATTATCATTATATTCTACAGTATTATTATTTTAATGTTTCAAGGTGGAATGGGACACTTTGGAATGTTTAAGGATTATTTCCTCAAGAATTCCTCAATGGCATCATTTAAAATTATCTTTATTTACATCAACATACTTTTATTAATTTTTTATTTCATAGAGTTTTATATCATATCATATCATCTAAAATATGTTTGTGAAGTTTTTATAATTATTTTTAATGTGGATTTTCTATCATGATATCATTCACCAATTTACATTGAATGGTCTGCGTTTATTTTTAATATTGGGGGAAATTTATTTACATATCATATGTTAGTTACAATATGAATGTATAGGTTGTTTAACATTATCTCCATTTCCAATAGGAATTTTTTTGGACATAGTAAGTGTCATGTGGAGCCCATTATAGCCTCTCAGTTCATCGGTAGGTCTCATGAAACAAAATGCGGTCTTTCCAGGAGGCCTTGACAAAATCGTTATTTATGGTTTTGGCATGATTCCTTGACGGTATGGTTATGGTTTCCAACATTATGCATTCCATATTTATGAAACTAGTAATTGAAAGTTCATTTGTTTATTTGTCTAGTAGAATACCCATGATAATGCGTAATAATGACATATGTACTCAGTGCATATTTGTGCCATATTGTGTTCATGTTTATTTTTAAACACACGTGTTTTCAGTTATTCATCCTGCCTATTATTTATTTTTATGATATATTCCACTCTATTTCTTACCATTACTGAGCATCTGAGGTCACCCCATTCTAATGTTTCATTTTATCAGTACATGAAAAAGTTTATTACGAATGACCTTCATGGATAAACATAGAGTTGTAGATGTTCCCAATAAAACTTATATTTTATTCATTTTAATTTGAAATTTTGAACCTATGTATGTATCTAGTTATTCCAAAACTACTAGACTTATCAGTACTTTAGGATTTGATACCGTATAATCATGAAAATGTATTAAAATAATGTACCATCTTCAGGTAACTAGGGTCAGGGAATTATAATTTGTATTAGAGGATGTCTAGTAGAAAACATGGTAACTAGATTTAGAAAATGTTTATTAGGTAATAAACCCATAAGATATACATGATGATACACATAAAATAACATCCTAGAATTTTGGTAAGAAATAGGTTATTTGGACCTTCATATAAAATAAATAACTATATGGATACTTCAATTGGATGGGGTTCTGGCACAAATTTACCTAGGAGTAACAACTCTAAAAAGGTGTTTTGGGCTTGGCTTGGGGTAACCTGGTACTTGTAAATGATCCATACATTGCAAATAATTTGACACTCCATGTGGAAATTCCTAGTATAATTCAAATTTTCTTTACAAGCAAATATGACAAATTTATTTTCCCATGTAACTAAAGTATATGGTTCTAGGATTTATGTTTCATAAATTTAAGATATGAACTATACCTTGTTTATAGTTATTGAATGGTCATAATTTTATGAGATAATATAGTATATGGAATTGATTATAAATGGAGACTAGAATAATTAATGAGAACTTCACCAATTCACGTCATGGAAGTATTAAGAGGGGTCATATCTCTCATGGACATAAGCTATCATTTCAAAGGAAGATAGTCTCCCAAGTATCCTCATCATATGAGAAAATAATATTATGTGTTAACAAGTTATGTTAACACTTCTATAAGTCATATATCTTTGATGGGAAGAAAAATAAGAAGAGCCCGACAAAGAAAATTATGGATTAAGGGAAAAAGGGAATGAAGGGTTTTCCCACATGTGATAACTATGGGAAAAATTACATTGGTAAATTCTTAGAAGGGAATAGGATTTTTTATATGTGTGTAGAAAAAGGTCACTAATTTCTTGATTTCAAGGGAATGAAAAAGGTTTCCAATGAACAATGCTTCAACTGCATGGAGATGGGACACTATGCAAATCAATATCCCAAGCATTATAGGAATATACCCCGAATGATGATACTGGATAATGATCATGTATTGATGTTATTTTAGATTAATTATAATGATTTAGGGAAGGAAAACCCTTAATATATTTATAATGATGAAGATTGTGATGAAGAAATGATTCATTTAGATATGTACAAACTACCTCAAGATTGATTTTTGAATTGTCAGCAAGTGGTTTATGCTATCATTGACAGAGTTTACAACATTTTTGGATATAGGGTATATATATAATAGCTTGTGTAAGGATTAATTCAGGATTCCAATAAGGTTTTATAGTAATCTGAGTTATAACCATATTTAAGGAGGACACATGATGAAGATATTCACATTACAGGGATGTGAAAATTTAAGGCTGCTTCATGTAGATAAAATGAAAATAAGGTATGAGATGCATTGAGAAGGATCGATCATGGAGTTCTAAACAAATGAGGATTTATAATGACCCCATGTACATGGATATGGATAGAATGGTTATAAGAATGATTCTAAAGTATTGTACTATGAAATTTTGTAAAGTTAAACCATTTCGGAAATGGTTTAAGTTGATAATTGACTAATGTTTTAGAGATTAATGACAATACATGATGCAACATGTGCTATGAGATTAGGTATATATCATTCAATGTACAAACAAATGATAAGATTGTGGTAATGTAATAGAAATGTATATTTATACTCTTTGAGGGTGGAATAATTGCTGAACTCTACGAAAAGAGTATTAAAAAAGAATTTTTTCAAATTATAATTTTTTATAACTGTAGTTTATGGTTTTGTGGTAATGATCATTCCAATAAGCATGTTCTCTATCACTTTCCATCAGAACATGATGGTTTTATTATTCTTCCATGACCATGTTATCCAATTAGAATGCATAGTTTTGTAGTCACTGATGTATTTCCGTTTTCTTCTTATTAATATGATATTTTATCCATATGTGGTTTTCCCCCAGGGGAATTTTGATGTATCAACCATTAATTTTCGAAATTTAATTTCAAAATTTCAAGGATGAAAATTTTCTAACGAGGGGATAATGTAACAATCTAAGGATTTACAATTAAATTTAATTTTGAATGCATAAAACACTAATTCTATACAAAAAACACCTTTTTATAATTGAGCCAATAAACATAATTTTTCCACTTCTGTGATTTTAATTTTGTGAATCTCAAATACATGGTTGCGTTCAGGGTGATTTTTGGAGTTTGATTAAACAAAAATAATTTCTGGTGAATAGTAACATTCTATAATGAATAGTAATATGATCCTTATGAATTGTAAAAAATATTATTACATTATTTTTGTAAGGTAAGGATAATTATTAATTTTTCAATGTTATATAAAAGGAAATATAGTTTTAAAATTGTTATTTTTCATATAAATTATGTCTTTATTAAAAAAATCAAATAATAACATTTAGAAAATTATTTTCAAAAAAAGGAGTTCATATTTGAATTCTACATGTAAAAAAATGGTTAAGATGAATTTTTGGGATTATTCTGAAATACATGAATTTTTGGTGGATAGGGAAATTTGATAATTTACAAAATATGCTAAATAAGTGAATTTCGACATCATGCTTGAGTCATGGAATATGTAAATGGCCATTGGTTAGAACATACATGAACATATTAATATTATTGGTCACAAGAATAAATTCTATTGGTTTTCTTTGGAGAAATAGTAAAATAATAAGTAAAATAATTGGAAAAACCTCCTCTCCACCACTATAAAACCCCCCTCACTCCCACCTCTCTTCACTCCTCACAAGCCTTGTGCCTTCTATAAATTCTGATCATATATTCTCCCAAACTTCTATCTCACTTCCATCAGACCTTGGTCTCACAAAAAAACCAAAAACTCTCACCTAAAGAGGCTCTCAAAAAATATCAATTCAATAGGTAATTTCCTCATTTAAATTATTCTAATTTCTTTTCATGTTCATTTGTTTTTATATTTTTCATCACATATTCTCATCCAAATGTTGTGATGAATCCATTACCATACATGTTCTATAATGTTTTTATGATTGTGGTCTTATTTATTCTCATCTCTCTTTTACCCTTCACTTTTTCTAGTAGTAAAAACACAAGGAGAGGTGTGATATTTTTCCATATTCAACGATAGTGGGACTTCAATTTCTATTACCATATTAAATTATAGTCATGAAACCATTATTTTGGTTGAACAATACTATAATATATTTATTATGTCTCCTCTATTGTTCTGGAATCTTTTTAAACTCATGGTTTTTCATTATAATGAAAAACGAGTATGTTGTCTTCTAAAAACTCCAATTTTTGATATCCATCCTCATTTTACATGACTCTCTATTCATGTATATAAGTATACCAATCATGAAACAAACAAACACGAAAAATGAAATTGAACCTCTTAGCCCTTCAAAAAGGCCTTGAATGTACTTAATAAGGTTATACTAAATCAATTAAATGTGTAGGATATAATATTATTATTAACTAATCAACATATAATTTGATTATTCTGGTCATTAATATCAAGATAGGAATACCATCGGTCTTAAGGTAAGGGTTTCTTCATCTCACATAAATTTATGTGAGATATTCCATATTCAATACAATTACTTGAGTATGGTGTATGAAAACTGCATACTGATGTTTCATATCATGAATATATTTATATTCCTTATATTTATTGTATCATTTTATGATTATTTATTTTGTGGAATACGATTCAATTGATTACAAAATTATAAGTATTTTCTACTCGAACATCAATTTTCATTCGGGGTGCTCTTATTCTCTACTCACATCTATGAAATTCCTATTTATTCTTAAGAACAACTTAGAAATTATGTGTGAAATATATATATATATATATATATATATATTTATTTACCAATCACAATCCTTTTTATGGGGAGTTAAATGTTTAAGAAGAATCATTCAAAAAGTATTCTAAAATGCATGTTTGTTTGAAGAAACGTACTGAATTCTTACCTATTTTGATGTTCACTGTATAATCTATTTTAGGCCATATTTTTCTTTATAAAATCAAAAATTTAAATATGAAATTATATTTTTGTTCATTTCTGGTTTTATGATAGAAAACACCCCTTTGTGCTTTAAAATCTCTTTAATGAATTCCGTAAATCGCACTAAAATATTTTAATTCTAAAGTAACATTAAATACACTTTTTACATGATTTCATTTCAATGGTACATAATTTATGCCCAAAATTTAATCTCAATATATATACATTTAAATTTATGGGATATTCATGTTTAAAACCCTATTTATGAAATATAAAAAACATCTTCCAAAAGAAATCTTCATTCCAAAGTAATATAGAATTTTCTCACCCCACAATACCTTTTATGAGATATATGCCTTCTTAACCACATATTCCTTACATGTGGTGTATGTAATGCCCCTTGGTATATCATATGAATAGTTTCATTACTCTCATTATATTCTATTAGATTATGATTTGAATGTTTCAAGGTGGTATGGGACACATTGGAATGTTTAAGGATTATTTACTCAAGAATTTCTCAATTGTCTCATTTAAAATTATCTTAATTTATGTCAATATAAATTGATGAATATTGTATTTCATTGTGGTTTATATCTTATGATCTAATCTAAAATATAGTTTTAATTTTTATTTTCTATCTTGATACCATTCACCAGTTTACTTCGAATGGTTAGTGTTTATGTTTAATGTATGAGGAATGTTATTTATATTTCATAGGTTAGTTTAAATATGAAAGTAAATGTTGGTTATGTTTATCCCCATTCATAATAGGAATACATTGGACTTAGTATGTGTTTGGTGGGTCCCACTATAACCCCTCAAGGCATTAGTCGGTCTCATTAGAAAAACAACAGTCATGGTGCGAGGCCTTGAAAAAATGGTTATTTCTAGTCTTCAAACGAGGCCTTGAAAACATGGTTAAGATGTACCGCCTTGTGCATTCCCTCTTTATGAAACTTGTAATTGAATTTTCCTATGGTTATTAGAAAAATATAATACCCCTGATAGTGCTTTATTATGTCATATTTACTCATCTCATATTCCAACCATATTTTATTCAAGTTCTTTTTTAAAGGTTTGTTTTTTGTTATTCATCAAGACCAATGTTTATGTTTATGATATATTCTATGGTATTTATTATCCTTACAGATCATTTGAGCTCACCCCTTACTTTTGTTTCATTTTCTCGGTATATGAAGAAACTTATTATGAATGAACTTTAGGGATAAACTTATAGTTGTGGATGTTTCCAATAAAACATAGATGTTCTTTTTAAAATCATGTTGTAATGTTGAACCAATGTATGTGTTTGGATTCTCAAAAATTACTAAACTACTCGGTCCTTCAGAATTAGAGTCCATTTAATCATTCCAATGTATTAAAATAATGCACCAGCTTTGGGAAACTAGGGTTGGTGTGTTATAATGTTTCCTCTTGAAATATGGTAATAAATTAAATTACCATAAAACCTTATTGTAAACCCTAATTCATACTCAAAAATTCTAATGGATATATTCCTTATATAAAAATATGATGTAGGATCCATCAATGATATCATAGAACACTTGTCGACAAGATAATAATCAGTTTTGAGGTAGTCAGCACTAATCCAAATCAATCATTTCATCATCATTGTCTTAATAATCATGAATATATTTATGGTTGTCTCTCCCTCGTCAATATACTTTCCAAAGATATTAAATTTCTACACAGTCACTCATCCTTGGTAAATTCATCATATGACTTCAAATACTTAAGGAAATTGTACTGTAGTACAATCCTCATATCTTCCATAATTTTTATAACCAGTACATTGCGGAAAAAATACACAAGTGACATGATTCTTGACAAGGCATATTAATCCATCCACTTCATCTGCAGCAGTATCATGACATGATCATTATACGTAACAGCATTTGGGGCATATTCTTTTGACTCAAGGGACATTGATTAAAATAGTGTCCCATCTCCTTGTATTTTAAGCATTGTACATCGGAAACATTTTTCATAACCTTGCTATTAAGAAATTGGTATCATTTTTCTTCAACTTATATAATCCTCTCATTCTATTTAATCATTTACCGGGATGATTCATTCCACAGTTATCACATGTGGGAAAACCCTTCATTCACTTATTCCCAGTAAAAATATTTATCCCCTCCATCCTCTTCATTACTTGATTCCATTCAAATTGATATGCCTCATAGAATTGTTTTCATATCATGTTAAGACATGATATAATATCATCATATGGTGAGGATACATGGGATACTATCTTCCTTCTAAATGATGTCTTAAGAACATAAGAGATATGATCCTTCTTATGATTTTCATCATGTGCATTGGTGAAGTTATCATTCCTTCATCTAGGGGACATTTCTATATTACATCATACACTAGATTAGGTTCTGAATCATAATGTTTAATCTCCTCATTGAAAAATAAATATCATAAATTGAAATCATATTCATAGACAATATCAAAATAATATAAATGTTTTATTTGAGTAAAAAGTTACATTTAAGTCCTTAATAATGGCTTGTAAAGAAAATGTCAATTATCCTATGCATATCCCCTAGGAGTGTCAAACCAGGTGCACAATAAGACCCATTTTTTGTACCCAGATACCTCAGGTCAATCCTGAAACTAATTTTCAGAGTTATTAATTATAGATATATCTTTTCTAGAACCACATACAATTTTAGTATCCAGAAAGAGATGTATTTGTCAGAAAGATCCACATAATATATTCCTTAGCAAAATTCTTGGATGTTCTTGAATGTTTATCCTCAATGTTTATCTTATGGTTTTGTTCCCTAATATATATTTTCTAAAAATGTTTTCCTTGTTTTCTACTAAAATTTCATTGATACCAACTATAATGCCCCATCCCCAGTTTCCCAGAGCTGGTCCATGATTTCACAACATTGCCAGGCTTACAAGAAAGTCATATCCTGAATGATCGATTATTTTAGTAGTTTTTAAAGGAAGATACATACATAGGTTCAACATTACAACTTGAAATGAAATACAACATATAAGTTTTATTGGGAACATAAAAAACTCGATGTTTATCCTTGTAGTTCAGTCATAATAAATTCATATTGAAACTAACAAATGAAATGTAAATAACTTTCCCCATACATTAAACACAAACACTAACCATTTGAAGTAAATTAGTGAATTGTATCTGGATAGAACAACCACATTAAAAATAATCATGAACGCATCAAAAAAATATTTTAGATGATATCATAAGTTAAAATCTCCATGAAATACAATATTCATCCATGGATTTTTACATAAATAAAGATACTTTTAAATGAGACTAATGGGAAATTCGTGAGGAAATAATAACTAAACATTCCAAAAGTGTCTCATACCACCATGAATCATTAAAATACTAATCCATTAAAATATCATGAGATTATTTAGACATTTTATATGATATAAGATGGTAAATTACATACACCACATGCATGTAATAATTGAAAACAATGAATATATCTCATAAAAGTTAAAGTGAGGTGAAAAAAATCTATTTTACTTTTGATATATGAGTTCTTTTGGGAATCATTTATATTTTTTAGAAATCATGTTTTAAACATGTATATCCCATAAAATAAAATGAAATGACATTGATATTAAATTTTAGGCATAATTTTTGTCCCACTAAAGTGAAATCTTGAAAATATTGTTTTTAAAGTTTCTTTAGAGTGAAATCTTTTTAGTGCGGTTTAAGGAATTCATTAAAGGGATTTTAAAGTGAAAAGTAATGTTAGATTTAATAAAACTAGAAATGAACAAAAATATATATTTACTTGTTAAAACTCATGATATTAGAAATATAAATATGGATTTAAATAGATTATAGAGTGAACTTCAAAATAGGTAAGTATTTGAGAAGTTCCTTGAATCAGGCTTGCATTTCAGAAGAATTTTGGAAAGATTTTTTTAGCACATGTAAATCCCAATAAAATAAAGATATATTTTTATTGGTAAAAATATATATTAAATTATAACAGAATTTATGAAAATAAATAATAATAAATAATAATTATATTGATGTGAGTAGAGAATATGGTCAGCCCGAACGAAAACTGGAGGTTCGGGTAGAAAATACTTACCACTTTGTAATCATTTGACTCGTATAAACCAAAACTATTAATCATAAAATGTTACATTGAATATCAATAAAATAAATAGATTCATGATATGAAACATCAATTGGAGGTATACATACAGTATAGATAAGTAATAGTTGTGAATAAGGAATACCTCAAATAATTGAACCGAGATGAAGAAACCCTTACCATCAGTCCGAAGGGTTTCTACACTTGATATTAATGACACGAATAATTTTATTTAGGTTCACGAATTAATAATTTTAAAACCTCCCCTCAATTTAATTTATTTATTATAACATTATTATGTTCAATCATGTCATTTTTATGGGTTAAGAGGTTCAATTTCATTGTTCGGGTCTATTTGATTCATGATCATTATACTTACATAAATGAATGGAGAATCGTGTAACATGATGATAGTTTTACCGATTTTAATTTATATATTATTATTGAACATACATAAGGTAAAATGTTTGTAAAATTTATTTGATTAATTATAGTTAACCCGAATCATTTTATAAATTATTTAATGATAACTGTTTCGGTTATTTGATGGTTTTTGAACACAACGAACTCATTTTTTTACAATAAAATCCACGTGTAAAAAATATTATAGACCCATATATGTGACATAATACATATATTATAGTTTTTCTCAACCATAACAATGGTTTCATTACCATAATTGGAGATCGTAATACAAATTGAGAACTCATCAACCTTGAATATGGTAAATTAGCACATCTCATATGATAATTTTTACTACCAGCCAAAAAGAAGGGTAAATGAGAGATAATCATAAATTTTTACATAATCATAAAAACATTAAAGTAAATTAATGTTACTAGGGTTGTGATAACAATTATAATAGGTGAGTTGAGGATAGAAAAAAAAACAAAGGAACTTGAAAAGAAAATAATAGAATTTAAAAGAGTAATTTACCTCTTGAATAAATCATCCATGAGAGCCTCTTTACGGGAGAGGATTTGGTCTTTTTAGGAGACCGGGGGATGATTGATATGGGGGAGGATCTTGGGAGGATATTTGAGCAGAATTTATACGAGGAATAAGACTTGATAGGAGTAAAGAGAAGAAGTTTGTGTGTGGTTTTTATATTGGAGGAGAGGAGGGTTTTCATAATATTTTAATGCTTAGTTTATTATTTTTCCATAAGACAATACATAGTGATAATTACATGAAAAAAATAGAAATAAGTGTATTTGATTTTGAACGAAGGGTTCTTACATCATAGATGATGCTAAGAATAGTGTATTTAACTCATAATTTATATATACAGTAAATTACCATATTTCATTATTCAAGAAAAATTCAAGTATTTTAGAAAAATACCAAAATTTCACCTTCACCATTTTTCGATGTGTAGAATCAAAATATGAACTCAATGTTATCAAAATAATTTTCTAAATATGTGAAATTAAATATCTAAATTAAATCATCATTAAATCATTAAATAATGTTTTAAAACAATTTTTTTTAATGTCGTAACAAATTAACTAAGGTTTTTTTAAATTACCCCAAAATGCTTAGAAAAAAAATTGTTTTAGGAATACATTATATGATAATTATTTTTTATTTTAAATCATTTTATTCATTACAAAAACGTAATTAAATATTTACTGCTCACAAAAATAAAATCACCAAATTATTAATTTTTAAAATATTCACTTTCATTTATAAGGTGACTAAATTTTATTTATACTTACATTGATGATATTACTATTCATAAGGGAAATTTACTATTCATGAGGGTAATGTTGCAATTCATAAGGGTACATTACATTTCATAAGGGTCAACTTACTATTCATAAGGGTACATTACTATTCATAATGGTCAAGATATTATTTATAAGGGTAGGTTACTATTCATAAGGGGAGGTTACTATTCATCAAAAATTATGTTTGATCTATTAGACTCCAAAAATCCCTTTTTAACGGAATTGTTTATGTTGGATTTTTGAAATTCAAAACATTGAAGTGGAAATTTTTTTTTATTGACTAGGTTATAACCAAGTGTTATTTTGTAGAGGCTCAGTGTTTCATGGATCCAATATTACATTTATTTGAAAATCCTTGGGGTATTACATAATGTAGTTAGTACGACTCGAAGATTGAGTTTTCATTATAAAAGTATCATTTTAGATTAAAATGTTCATAACGTACTAAAATCTAAGTGAATGAGCTTATATTATTTTCAAAATTTATGACAACTATTCATAATTCATTTTTGATGTGTCAGAATTGTTATCATTTCAATCCGATACACGATGTGGTCAGTATGAGTTGAAGTGCATGTTTTCAATATATTACAATCATTTTAGTTTAAAATGCATATCACTAGTCAAAATCAATGAAAAAAGATCTGATTGTTTTAAAACATTAGGAAAATGATCCATAATTCATTTTTAATGTTTTGAAATTTATTGTACATCAGTTCGATAGATGAGGTAGCAAGTATGACTTGAAGTGTGTGTTATCAATATAGAATATTAATTTTAGTATAAAAGGCATATCACATTGACAAAATTGACAAAAAGAGCTCGTATTAAGTTAAAATTTTAGGAAAATGATACATAATTCATTTTTTCAAATGCTGGAATTGACCAAACATCAATCTGACACACGATGTGGTCGGTATGGCTCAAAGTGCATGTTTTCAATATAAATGTGCTATTTTAGTTTAAGACAAACATCACATAGCTAAAACCATGAAAATAAGCTCAAATTATTTTAATATTTTTGTAGAATGATCCATGAAACATTTTTGACATATAGGAATCAACTTTACACTAATCTGACATAGGATGTGATCAGTATGACATGAAGATCATGTTTTCAATATAAAATTGTCATTTTAGTATAAAACATGTATCACATATCCAAAATCAAGAAAACAAACTCAATTTCATCAATATTTAGTACAACCATCCATAATTAATTTATAATTTTTATGAATTGACTACATGTCAATCAATGGATTTATTAAATGATAATATCATTAGTATACAAAATAATTAAAAATATAATTTATCATATGATGATTATATAACATTGAAATTGTAATTTTTTTTATTTACTATTACTAAGATAAATACGTGTTCTATTATAGGGATACAATTTTTTTGGAAGGATGCTCGTTGGAAAAAGTCTGCTAGTTTTGATTTTGTATATGGGTTTTAATATTTTTTTATTAATTGAAAATATGACATCAATGTACATATTTTGTTTGTAAATTTAGAATTGAAATTATAGTGAAATGTGATATTATTATTCTAATATATTTTTATGTACATTTCTATTCTTGTTTATGTATTATAATTGGGTTTATTTTTATAGGGATGATGCATGGTTGTTGTGGGGTTCCAGCTTTGTAGAAGCTGATATGGCCTTTATTAGAGTTAAAAAAGGATGTTTTAATAATGTTCTCATTTATCATCTCTAATAAAAATCACTGATATATGATCCCTCTTTCAGCGTATTTTATTTGTAATAATAAAGGCCTCATGATTGTAATTGTTTTTTGGTAGTACACTATTTTTTGTGCATAAAAAGCTCATTTATATGCTGTTAAAAGAATTATTTGTAGTAATGATTCTAGTTATTGTGTCATTTTTGTGTGTTTATCATCCAACATGATGGGAGAACATGCATAGTCATCATCGTTACGTAAAATATATGATATGAAATTATGAGGTCAGAATAAGGTCATAGAGAGCCTATATTGAGAGTAAGAGGAGCTTTATCGACACAAACAGTTGTAAGAGGAGCAGTAATGTTGATGGAAAAAGTAGCAGCATGAGTAGATGATGAAATAATTATGATGACTTGTCCAAGATATCAGGATGGTGTTTCATTAACCCGATTCTCCATATTTTCGACCAACTTAATAGTGATTTGATATATTTTGTTGAAAAACATTATATGATGACTTTTGATGAATATGTTTTGTAGAATATGAATAATAATTTTTATGTCGAATGTTTATATATTCAGTTTTCTTTTTAAATATCTTTGATATTTTTCTAAAAAAATTATATATATATATATATATATATTTTATTATTTATTTGTGATGGAATACTTTTTTCATCGCAAGTATTATGATGGAAAATATGTTTTTTCCTAAATAATATTTAAAAAAACGTATTACAATGTAAATACAAATTTTTATACATAAATTGGAAATAATTTGTGTTATTAATTAATAAATAAATTTACATAAATAATAAATTGTTAATAAAGACAAATTACTAATATTAACTTGATAATAATTAAAAATTAATATTAAATACTAATTATTTGTAATTGTAATCAATTCATATTTATTAATAACTAACTATTTGTAAATATTATTAGTTTTATATTATTAATTTACCTAATAATACTTTCTTATTAATAAAAATAATTATTATTAATTATTATTAATTAGTTACTACATTTTATTATTATGTATTTTATAAATATGAAATATAATTATTAAACAATTACTAATTAGAAACTAAATAATAAATTTATATATCATTATGTAATTGTTTAATAATAATATCATCCAAAGGGACTCCATGGCCAATATGAACACCCATGCCAATCTCAAACTGATTACTTCCGATGAATCACCATTGTAATTTTTTCCATTTTTCTTATTTATGTATATATTTTTATTCTTTAACATTTAGATTTTTAATATAGTTTTAAATTATATATTTAATTTTTATTCAATATCATTAACATATATTCATTTTTATTTTTTTAATAATCAGTAAAATTATAATGCTTATTCATTTTTTAAATTTATTCATTCTTATTATTTTTTATTTCATTAATAGACATTACATATTATACAATTTCATTGTACAATTTAATATATATCAAACTTGTTGTATATATATATATATATTAATTTCGCACACAAATTTATGTAATTATTGATATCTTATATAGAAATTCACAGACACAATATTTATGTGAATTAATCAATTTTTAATTGTCATTTTTGTATTTAATTTAGTAAAATTCTATATTTAAAATATTATTTTATTAATTGTTAAATTATTTTTATTCATCATAAATATTATTTCATTTAAAATAATCTAATCATTTTTAATATTTATTTACTATAAAATTTATTTGGATTTAATAATTTTCTAATATTTATTATTGAATTTTTATTTACTATGTTTTAATATTTTCAATATGTATTCATCTTCATTGTAATATATATCCATATTTAATTTATTTAATAATTTTTCTAACTAATAAAACATATACATTTACATAATATTTTTAAAGACTATGCATTTTTAATTAATCAATGTCACTAAAATTTTACATTCATGCATTTAAAATTATATATTAATTTAATATTATAATTTAATAAATGGGATGTTGGTTGTGTTATCCCTTAAGAGGCCATGACATGCCTTTCAGTCATGTGTGTGTGCGGTGTTTTTGGTTTATGTAATTGTACCGCCATCAACCTAACATATATTTCATTATTTATTTATAATTATTATTATAAACCTATATATTTATAATTATATTTATAAATACATATTTTCAATTCTTTTAGTATACTTATAATTATTTATAATTGTATTTATTTTTAGTTATATATATAAATACATCTTTATAATTCTTTAAATATATTTTTAATTGTAAAAATATTTTTTTACAATTGTATACATTTATATGTATTCATAATTATATATATTTAAATATTAATGAAATATTAATTATCTTATTAAATATAAATTATATAGGACTTTATCGGTGCTATAATATATTTCCCGATTATAATCTATTATTATCATTGAAAATATTATAGTGCTGATAAATATAGGTCTTTATCAGCTATTTTTTAGCTATGATAAAGAGAGGGTTCATCAGTGCTTAATATTTAATCCCTCCTAAAACCCCTCTTTATTATTTCTTTTTTTAATATACTTATAAAACCCTTCTCAATCTTATAAATTTACCATAACCATTCCCAGTTCTCTTGAACTGTTCAAGATCTCAAGGAAGATTAACTTTGTCACTTCTCCCCCTCAACCTTCATATATGAATCAATCCTCTCAAAACCTAAGGTATGCTATTATTTCTACTCTTCTATCTTTTATAAGTGTCTTTATATTGTTATCGATGTGCATTACCTCCCTCGTGACTACGTCACACCACCACACAAAGCCACCTACGACATCCCTTTTATTACAAGTCATTTGGTAGGGATGATTTTAGGGTAAATGAGATGATTTGGAGGGATTGAAATATATTTACCCAATTTTGAAGTAGTAGACCCAGTGATCTAGATATTGGAACATGCGAAAAATGTGTTTTGTGTTCTTGAATCAAAATATAGATTACCAAAACAAGACGTGTTGCTAAAGAAGCATTGAATAAGGATTGTGACTATGAGTAATCATAGGCAAATCACGTAGAATATAAAATATTTCAGATAAATTAAATGGGAATAAATCAATTTCTCCCCTAATGCATATCTAGAAACACCCCCAAAATAGGGTGATTTGGAAGGAATGCAATCGTGGGTATGAAACTTTTAATTTAATTCAACTTTTTTAGGAATTAAAGTCTATATAATGTCTATGATTATTGATAATAATAAAAAATAATTTCTTTTCTATATTTTATGTTATTTATAAATCCTTAAATAATTTTTCTATTTTTACTTTTTAAATGAATATTTTAAAATTTTAACATTAATATTTTTAATAGTTTCATAAATTTAAAGGTTTGATAATTAATTTATGATTATGATTTTGTATAAATTTAAAATATAATTAATTTAGAATAAATAAATATATTGACCTGATAAATGAATTTAATTAATAGATGAAATATCTTATTTTAATACATTATTTCTAAAAATAAATTAGAATTCGTATTATTTTATTTTTTATTGTTTAATATTTATATAATTATGGTGAAATGAAAACATAAGAATGAATTAAAAATGAAATTATTATAATTTATTATTTAGTCAACAATGTAATAAAAATTATATTTTTTAGTAAAGGTTATTAGTGTCATTTTACACAAAATTATATCGCCTAATTTTCTTTTAAAAATTGTAACCAAACATGATGGAAAGAAAATTTAATCTTTTCTTTTTCATTTACAAGGTGTCTAACCATGTATTATTTCATATTAATGTATTATTTATTCTTCAAATATTTAAACTCGGATTTTCTCTGTAGAGACCCGTATCCTGACGTACATGGACATTACATTACTTTTGCGGAATACTTAGTACATAACAAAAATGTACACACAAGGATCGTAATAGTTTAGTGTCTTTGGAAACTCGGAACGTAATCTTCTAATCCTGGTGAAAGATCTTCAAAATCTCCCACAAAGATCTTCCTTTTTTTTACCTAAAAACCTTTCTTTATATCCTGGGGAAAAGAAAACATAAAAGGGTGATCTCAAATGCTCAGTAAGGGTAAACAAAAGAAATATCAATCACATAATTTTCATAAGAACATAACATTTTTGGAAATCTTAACCTGCAAAAGAGAGCATAATTTCATAACATGGGATAAATCATAGTAGTGAAAATGAAACCCTTACTTAAAACATTACTCATTGTGGCATACACACATAATCATGGAGAATCATTTCTTGTTAGTCAAGACTCATTGCCAAGACTATCTTAGTGGACAAAGTCCCTTTCTGAATCGAGTAATCCTCGTTTCAGTCCTGTTTCACTGAACCGGTATAACCTATCATTCCAGCCATGTATATCTCATGAGATATGAAATCTTTACCCAATGCATTGGAGGGAGATATAGGTCCCACCCATCTCTTAATGATACCATTCTTATGTGTGCCACAAAATCATAAATCATACATCATTTCATAACCCATGTAATAAAAATGGGATTCTTAAACAACATGACATCATAAAACCATTCATATAAGATAAAGGAATTCATAAACATAATTCCATCACAACATAGTCAAATCAATGTAAAAATATGGATAGAAACAGAACCCTTTATTATCTTAGATGGAAAATACTTTTGATAAAACACTTGAAATGAATTCTTGAGGAAAATATCCTTTCTTCTTTAAAATCAATTTCTTTTCACAAAACATCATGCAATTTTAAAAGAAAGATATTTTATTGAAAATAGTCATGAAATATTTTAGAGGAAGCTTCATGAAAATAAGGCTTTATAAAACAGTATAAATCCGTTCGTGCCGTATAAGTTAAAAAAAACATTCTTCGTACTTTTGTCGGAAAAGTCAAAAAGTACCTCGTATAAAAAAAACGGCAAAAGATTCCTTTCATATCTTTTAATAAAAACTCATAGAAGGGTAAAATTGGATTTAAACAATTGTAGGTGGATGTAAATAATATTATATATTGAGAAAACATGGATGTGGATGATAAAATACACCCCAGTAAATACCAACGTATAAACAATCTCGGATAAAAATGAGATTGTGATATTTCCCTTACCTTAGGTCCGACTTGCTTTGTAAGTGTCCGAACCTCCTGTATAATGATTTAAATCATGTTATTGACTTATTACAGAATCATATTCATTGTTATGATATCATATATGGTTCACTTATGACATTATATTACACGTTCTTTTGTAAATTCCATGTTAAAGAAGCGTTTTGGGTAAAATCGTTTCATTTATCGTAGGTGTTTTGACTTGTTGTTCTTGACATCATTATTACTTATATCATGATTTACTTACTTCCAGAATATAAAATATGATTTATATATCATATATATTCAGTATATATATATATATAATAGGTAGATAAATAAAATGAAAAACACCGTTCATGGAGACGGTAGTCCGTACGTACGCATGAACGCTGTTTTCCTTTCCTTGTTGTCTTGAAATGGAAGTAAGTAGATGACATACATATGTATATATATACATAAATCCAGTAGCTTTATAATGTCATATATTTCATTATTATTTCTTATATATACATTATAATCATTCTTAAATGGTTAACATGGAGAATGAATCTCATCGCGTCGTGGAGACGGTATTCCGTACGTACGCACGAGCGATGATATCATTTCTATAAATATTGAATTGAATTGGAGTGGATTATACAATATATCAGAATCAATATGATGTTGTAATAACTATGTATAGTTATTCTTTACACCATTATACCCATCCATGTAAGGTGGTGGTGGAAAATAGATTACACCACGGCGTGGAGACGGTATTCCGTACGTACGCACGCGCGGTGATTTCTTTTTCCGTAGGATGGATAGATGGTGAAATAGGGTTGTTTCATACTTATAATAACATATCAGTATATGAGTGATACTGATGTTATTACTTCATAATGAAACAACCTAAGAAGAAGAAGTGGAAGAAGAAATAAAGATGAAAGAATTGGTAACGGTAATTACCTCTTCTTTGAAGCGCCTTTTGGAGACCTCCTCTTAGGGAACTAAAATTGGTCTTTGAGTAAGACCAGAACCTCTAGGATGTTGCTAGGGAAGTGGAGAAGAGATTTTGTCAGGGGTTGGCCGAGCTTGAGTGCTCAATTTGGTGTGAGGAGGAGGGGGAGGAGGTGTCCTTTTATAGGGGAGGAGAGGGGCACCTTAGGAATTCTTAAAAATATTAATTTATAATAAATCTAACCCCACTTAAAAACCTCCAAAAATGACTCATATTCGAAGCTTAGATGAGATAGGGTTGTAATCTCATCAACCAATCAAATTTAGACATGTTTTGATCTTATTTTAAACCTTATCAATTAGATTTAACTCTAAGTTAAATAACTTAACTTTTACCATGTCTTTTTGTTTTCTTTCACTATATGGTTAATACACTTACTATAACATGCCAAACGAACCCCAAATTGTTTATTATTAATATATATATCCTTATCTAAGTCATTTGGCCGAACCTTAGATTTTTAGGAATAAAATAACAATTAATAATATAATATTTGATTTAAAAACTATTTTGTGTCAATTTTGACACTATTTGATATATGACTTTTGTGAAAGTCATAACAGAATTAAATGTTCGAACCAAGTTGATTAAATCAACACTAATATATCATATTAACCAAGAAAATTAGTGGAATTCATAAAAAATCTCAAATTAAATTTATTTTGGTGTTTATAACATCAATTATGTCAGTATTTCATTAATAAGATAATTACTGCATCATCGTTGTGTCATAAATAAATTAAATTATTTTATGTCTAAAAATTACAAATAAAATACCATCATGTAGGAAATCTTTTTAGCTTTCTAATGAATATTTACAATCGAATTTATCTTATGTATAACCCCATATTAAAAATGATTTACTTATTAAACTTTGATTTTAACTATTTTAACCTTTCTTTAAATAAATTAATAATAAATGTCCTAATCTAATCCAAGTGGGCCTAAATGGTCATATTTTATTCCTAAGTTTGTTTCTGGTCGAATTACACTTGTCCAATGGAATTAGGACATGTGTTAGGGTAATAGTAATATCATATTTACCCTTAGTTACCCTATTTACTATTAACCGCGGTAAAAAAAGTAAAAAGTTACTATTCACCAAAAAATTATTTTCATCTCATTGAACCACATTTTAGTCCTTGATATTAACCGTGTCTCTCGGATTTTCGAAATTCCATTCACAGAAGCGGCAAAATTAAGTTTTATGAAAAATTCAGTTTTTTTAACTACCACTTAGTAGTTTCACTATTCATCAAAAATTGATGTTTTTCAGAACAATGCCAAAATTTCATCCTAAGCTATATTTCATATTCCGAATTCAAAAATGAAATCTATTTTACCAAATTCATAACATAGAAGTTGCATTAATTAATTTTATAATTAAATCCCGCTGTTAAAACAAATAGCGTGTTTTTAAGAAACAATATCTATCAAAAGATTAACACTTGTTTATGTCTAGTTTAAATGTGAAATTACATCCAATGACCAAAATTGTATTAAATTGTAAAAATATATTCTTAATATACTTTAAAACCACTCAAATTAGTGATTTATCACTATTAATTATTTCGATTAAAAAAGTTGTTTTTAATTATAATTTAGTAATTTTCACTATTCATCAGAATATGAAAGTTATCCGAAAAGTACCAAAATTTCACCTTAGGCTAAATTCGATACTCCGAATCCATAAATGAAGTCCATTTTGAAAAATAAGATTTACAGAGTTTTAAAAAGTGGTTATTACTATTCATAACGGCTAGTTTTAATAATATTTTAATAGCATATCGTTGTTTAGTGAAACTCGGTATTGCGTATTACACACGCTATCGAGGAAGGTCGTGATTGCGTGTAATGCAAGGCAAGTCAAGGATGCGTGTTGTGCAAGCTCCTTTTGGTGTAGCGTACAACACAAGACATTAGTGAAATAAAAAAGAATATTTTTCATAAAATCTCGGGCTGTTACATTCTACCCCCCTTAAAATGAATTTCGCCCTCGAAATTCGTCGGGGTTATAAATGGTTTACTATTCGAAAGTTTCTTTAATAGAAACCCACATCGTAAAAAGGAATATCAAAACCAATCTTTAAAAACAAAAGTATGAAACGTAACGGTTACCCAAATAAACTAATCATTGGGTTTCCACATAGGTGAAAATATGGATATGGAAGAGAAATCTAACCATCATGTCCTGATGGAGAGTGGTAGAGAACATGGCTATGGAAAATCCAACAATCACAAATCTATAAATTTGTGACGATCTAAGGTACCATTCGATTCATCAGGTATAAGATCACTAGGACAACATTTTTGGTTTTCAAGATCATTTCCCTAAAGTTGAAAATTTGAATTTGAATAAATACTTTCATTATTTTGGTACAATCTCACTGTTGTTCATGCCTTGAACAATTTCCACTTCATCTCTTAAATAAATGAAGTTGAATTTGTTATTCATGAAGTGTTAGCAGATCATGTGATAGAATGACGGGTCATTCCATCTGTCTCAAACAAAAGGTTAGCAAAAATTATATGCACAAATCGATCTATAGTGAGATTAATCATATATGGTTCCTAAAATGGACTTATACTTCATATATCATACTGCTTAATATAATAAAACTAGTTTCTACTAAACAGGGACTTCCTGTAGGCCAGTGGTAGGCGATAAAGGCCAGTCGCACTTCGGTTGTGGGTTCGATTCCCACAGCCTTGTCCGAAGCGATGGGATGTCGCCCGTCCTGCAGGTTGTCCTTTTTATAAAACTATATTACTATAACATCTCATCAATAATATCAAAAAAAAAACCTTCTATCCTTAAACAATACTAACTTATGTCCAACATAATTCATTCCAATCATTAGGCTCATAATACTGCAGTCCATTCTCATAACATAGTGAAAACGATTACCAGAGATTTAATACCATCGTTGATCCCCATATATCATAAGATATGTTTTGTTGGTCACATTCCAAACATTCAAAGTCCTTAATCATGTATACTCTTGAATACCCATTGAACCTTAGTGAAAACTTGAATGCAGTTAAAAGTTAACACTTTACACATACCAAAATCCTCAAAATTCTATATACTCAAACCATGATATCACTTAGTCCTTATATCAATCATGAGCTCATGCATACAATCAAACATCTCATTATCGTATTATCCCTTCATTATGCGCATATCATATACTTTCCAAAAATACCTCAATCACTTCGAATACCACATTAGACCAATACATAAATATTCCAATACACCATAAAAGTACCTCAACAACATTATTCTTGAATACCAACACTTCAGTCCATCCACTTCAATGACTGTCCTGGAATAATTCCTTCCTTGATTTAGAAGTATCTTTTCAGGTCAGGGCATTGAGTTGGGTAATGCCCATGTTCTCCACAAATAAGACATTGAACTCCATAACAATCTGTCACTCTATGACCCTTTTCTCCACACAGATAACATCGGTCCCTCCATTTGAGGTATTCCTCAAGGTTCTTCTTCCCTTCTTTAGAAATCTCAATCTTCCTTTCTTTATGCTCCTCAACATGCGAACATGCATAATAGTTTATCTTCCTCTTCTTTGATGAATTATTCATACCACTAATTTTCACCTTGTTAATCATATATCGCGATGACTGATTCGGCATAATCAGAATATCTTTATCTCTAGGCATCACACAATTTTGTTGCTCATAGTCACCAATTTGTCCATTGGATTCAATGTTAACCAAATTCCTTCTGGTTCCCTCCATTAACTAAAACACAAAAATAATTTTGTGAGAGGAGAAATCATGCTAGGGAAGACAATATAGTAAAGGGGGAGCACCCTCAATATCTAACATCTTAGGTTAAATTCTAAGATTGTTACCGTAGTTCTAGGACTATATCCTATACGTATACTTATCCTTAGGGGCATCCCTAGACATATCTTAGAAATATCTCTAGGGATCTCACTAACGTTTTCGCATCCTAGTTTCCAAAGGTTGACTAAACCTTTCCTCTGATACCAACTGTAGAGACCCGTATCCTGACGTACATGGACATTACATTACTTTTGCGGAATACTTAGTACATAACAAAAATGTACACACAAGGATCGTAATAGTTTAGTGTCTTTGGAAACTCGGAACGTAATCTTCTAATCCTGGTGAAAGATCTTCAAAATCTCCCACAAAGATCTTCCTTTTTTTTACCTAAAAACCTTTCTTTATATCCTGGGGAAAAGAAAACATAAAAGGGTGAGCTCAAATGCTCAGTAAGGGTAAACAAAAGAAATATCAATCACATAATTTTCATAAGAACATAACATTTTTGGAAATCTTAACCTGCAAAAGAGAGCATAATTTCATAACATGGGATAAATCATAGTAGTGAAAATGAAACCCTTACTTAAAACATTACTCATTGTGGCATACACACATAATCATGGAGAATCATTTCTTGTTAGTCAAGACTCATTGCCAAGACTATCTTAGTGGACAAAGTCCCTTTCTGAATCGAGTAATCCTCGTTTCAGTCCTGTTTCACTGAACCGGTATAACCTATCATTCCAGCCATGTCTATCTCATGAGATATGAAATCTTTACCCAATGCATTGGAGGGAGATATAGGTCCCACCCATCTCTTAATGATACCATTCTTATGTGTGCCACAAAATCATAAATCATACATCATTTCATAACCCATGTAATAAAAATGGGATTCTTAAACAACATGACATCATAAAACCATTCATATAAGATAAAGGAATTCATAAACATAATTCCATCACAACATAGTCAAATCAATGTAAAAATATGGATATAAACAGAACCCTTTATTATCTTAGATGGAAAATACTTTTGATAAAACACTTGAAATGAATTCTTGAGTAAAATATCCTTTCTTCTTTAAAATCAATTTCTTTTCACAAAACATCATGCAATTTTAAAAGAAAGATATTTTATTGAAAATAGTCATGAAATATTTTAGAGGAAGCTTCATGAAAATAAGGCTTTATAAAACAGTATAAATCCGTTCGTGCCGTATAAGTTAAAAAAAACATTCTTCGTACTTTTGTCGGAAAAGTCAAAAAGTACCTCGTATAAAAAAAACGGCAAAAGATTCCTTTCATATCTTTTAATAAAAACTCATAGAAGGGTAAAATTGGATTTAAACAATTGTAGGTGGATGTAAATAATATTATATATTGAGAAAACATGGATGTGGATGATAAAATACACCCCAGTAAATACCAACGTATAAACAATCTCGGATAAAAATGAGATTGTGATATTTCCCTTACCTTAGGTCCGACTTGCTTTGTAAGTGTCCGAACCTCCTGTATAATGATTTAAATCATGTTATTGACTTATTACAGAATCATATTCATTGTTATGATATCATATATGGTTCACTTATGACATTATATTACACGTTCTTTTGTAAATTCCATGTTAAAGAAGCGTTTTGGGTAAAATCGTTTCATTTATCGTAGGTGTTTTGACTTGTTGTTCTTGACATCATTATTACTTATATCATGATTTACTTACTTCCAGAATATAAAATATGATTTATATATCATATATATTCAGTATATATATATATATAATAGGTAGATAAATAAAATGAAAAACACCGTTCATGGAGACGGTAGTCCGTACGTACGCATGAACGCTGTTTTCCTTTCCTTGTTGTCTTGAAATGGAAGTAAGTAGATGACATACATATGTATATATATACATAAATCCAGTATCTTTATAATGTCATATATTTCATTATTATTTCTTATATATACATTATAATCATTCTTAAATGGTTAACATGGAGAATGAATCTCATCGCGTCGTGGAGACGGTATTCCGTACGTACGCACGAGCGATGATATCATTTCTATAAATATTGAATTGAATTGGAGTGGATTATACAATATATCAGAATCAATATGATGTTGTAATAACTATGTATAGTTATTCTTTACACCATTATACCCATCCATGTAAGGTGGTGGTGGAAAATAGATTACACCACGGCGTGGAGACGGTATTCCGTACGTACGCACGCGCGGTGATTTCTTTTTCCGTAGGATGGATAGATGGTGAAATAGGGTTGTTTCATACTTATAATAACATATCAGTATATGAGTGATACTGATGTTATTACTTCATAATGAAACAACCTAAGAAGAAGAAGTGGAAGAAGAAATAAAGATGAAAGAATTGGTAACGGTAATTACCTCTTCTTTGAAGCGCCTTTTGGAGACCTCCTCTTAGGGAACTAAAATTGGTCTTTGAGTAAGACCAGAACCTCTAGGATGTTGCTAGGGAAGTGGAGAAGAGATTTTGGCAGGGGTTGGCCGAGCTTGAGTGCTCAATTTGGTGTGAGGAGGAGGGGGAGGAGGTGTCCTTTTTTAGGGGAGGAGAGGGGCACCTTAGGAATTCTTAAAAATATTAATTTATAATAAATCTAACCCCACTTAAAAACCTCCAAAAATGACTCATATTCGAAGCTTAGATGAGATAGGGTTGTAATCTCATCATCCAATCAAATTTAGACATGTTTTGATCTTATTTTAAACCTTATCAATTAGATTTAACTCTAAGTTAAATAACTTAACTTTTACCATGTCTTTTTGTTTTCTTTCACTATATGGTTAATACACTTACTATAACATGCCAAACGAACCCCAAATTGTTTATTATTAATATATATATCCTTATCTAAGTCATTTGGCCGAACCTTAGATTTTTAGGAATAAAATAACAATTAATAATATAATATTTGATTTAAAAACTATTTTGTGTCAATTTTGACACTATTTGATATATGACTTTTGTGAAAGTCATAACAGAATTAAATGTTCGAACCAAGTTGATTATATCAACACTAATATATCATATTAACCTAGAAAATTAGTGGAATTCATAAAAAATCTCAAATTACATTTATTTTGGTGTTTATAACATCAATTATGTCAGTATTTCATTAATAAGATAATTACTGCATCATCGTTGTGTCATAAATAAATTAAATTATTTTATGTCTAAAAATTACAAATAAAATACCATCATGTAGGAAATCTTTTTAGCTTTCTAATGAATATTTACAATCGAATTTATCTTATGTATAACCCCATATTAAAAATGATTTACTTATTAAACTTTGATTTTAACTATTTTAACCTTTCTTTAAATAAATTAATAATAAATGTCCTAATCTAATCCAAGTGGGCCTAAATGGTCATATTTTATTCCTAAGTTTGTTTCTGGTCGAATTACACTTGTCCAATGGAATTAGGACATGTGTTAGGGTAATAGTAATATCATATTTACCCTTAGTTACCCTATTTACTATTAACCGCGGTAAAAAAAGTAAAAAGTTACTATTCACCAAAAAATTATTTTCAACTCATTGAACCACATTTTAGTCCTTGATATTAACCGTGTTTCTCAGATTTTCGAAATTCCATTCACAGAAGCGGCAAAATTAAGTTTTATGAAAAATTCAGTTTTTTTAACTACCACTTAGTAGTTTCACTATTCATCAAAAATTGATGTTTTTCAGAACAATGCCAAAATTTCATCCTAAGCTATATTTCATATTCCGAATTCAAAAATGAAATCTATTTTACCAAATTCATAACATAGAAGCTGCATTAATTAATTTTATAATTAAATCCCGCTGTTAAAACAAATAGCGTGTTTTTAAGAAACAATATCTATCAAAAGATTAACACTTGTTTATGTCTAGTTTAAATGTGAAATTACATCCAATGACCAAAATTGTATTAAATTGTAAAAATATATTCTTAATATACTTTAAAACCACTCAAATTAGTGATTTATCACTATTAATTATTTCGATTAAAAAAGTTGTTTTTAATTATAATTTAGTAATTTTCACTATTCATCAGAATATGAAAGTTATCCGAAAAGTACCAAAATTTCACCTTAGGCTAAATTCGATACTCCGAATCC
Source organism: Viscum album (assembly GCA_963277665.1). Lineage (NCBI taxonomy): Eukaryota > Viridiplantae > Streptophyta > Magnoliopsida > Santalales > Viscaceae > Viscum > Viscum album. Next base: position 1,534,631,863 of record OY728151.1, read on the forward strand.
ATAAATGAAGTCCATTTTGAAAAATAAGATTTACAGAGTTTTAAAAAGTGGTTATTACTATTCATAACGGCTAGTTTTAATAATATTTTAATAGCATATCGTTGTTTAGTGAAACTCGGTATTGCGTATTACACACGCTATCGAGGAAGGTCGTGATTGCGTGTAATGCAAGGCAAGTCAAGGATGCGTGTTGTGCAAGCTCCTTTTGGTGTAGCGTACAACACAAGACATTAGTGAAATAAAAAAGAATATTTTTCATAAAATCTCGGGCTGTTACATTCTCCTTCATATGAAATAGGGAATGATAAGCTCTTCTTCTAGTTGCATGAATTTCTCTCCTATTTCATGAAAGCTATTTCCCATGGATTATCCTTCTCTACCATGAAGATAAGAGTTTTATTTTTCTTCCATTTTCATTTTTTTACTATTCTTGCTATACTAATATCCTCTAATGGACATTAAATATATTAAACATATTGTTTTCATGAAATTTAGTGCAGTGGAATTTTTTTAATTAAATAGGAATAAGATTATTATATTTTGGGAAATGGGAGGGCCCAACGCCACTTCATTTGGTGTAGGCTATAAAAAGGGTGACCAATAATTGTCAGTGGTCAAATGTACCATATGATTTCAATTTCATGTATCTTTTTTCTTCATGTTACCCTAGTTTAAAATGATATCCTTTTAAGAATCATCACCAATAACATTCAAACATTGGGTTCCCCTTTTTAGAATTAATTATAACTCTATCCTACGATTATGAATATTGTTATTGTATTTGTTTATTTCTTACACAAATTAAATAATTTATGAACCAAATTGGATGAATATGAATTGAAATTGATTGTAATATAATCGTATGAAAAAAGAGTATGAATATAGAGTTAAATAGTTCATCATGTTTGTAATGGAGAATGCAAACGACTCTTCTCAAATCCATTATTTTTGTTTATATTGTTGATATTTAAGATAAATTATTTTGATTGTGTTGGAAGAAAATATTATTTGTGATGGAATAGATCGGTGCTATAAATGTTGTACTAAACATGGGGAGAAATATAATGTACACACTGATTGGGATGATACTGTGTTTTATGGATCATTTGATATTAATACTATTATAAATTATGATGGTGATTTTATAGAATAAATGATAATAGAAATTGAAGATGAACTTCATGATTGTAAAAAAAATTTGGAGAAGAAAAATATATTTCCTATGACAATATTTTATTATAGTTCTACTAAAAACACAACATTGTAAACTTTATTGAAGTTATATAAAATGAAAGCTGGAAGTAGATGGAGTAACACCATATTTAAAGAAATACATAGTCTCATGAATGACGTGATACCAGAAGAAAATAAACTTCCTTTTCAAACAAATTATTCTAGAATAATTTTATGTTCCATTGGAATAATCTCTAAAAAAATACATGCATGTTCAAATGAATGCATGTTGTTTCACAAGGACCATAAATCAATGAGAAAATTCCCTAATTGTGTCATAAATCAATACAAGAATAATTAATTATGTCTATATAAATATGTATGGCACATTACTATCATTCCAATGATTAGAAAACTATTTTGATGTCATGAAACCATGAAAAAATTGAAAGGGAATGAAGAAACAAGAATTAATGATCGGAAACTACATCATCTAGCATACTCTACTCAGTGAAAAAAATTGATTATTAGTATCCGAAATTTGGAAATATTCAGAGAAAATTACATCATGTGTTATCTATATATGGAATAATAAATTTTTGTATAAAAATTAATTATCATATTATATGTCAAATTATGTTTCTAAATTATAATTTTCTCCCATGTTTATGCATGAAGTGGAAATACATTGGGTTGTCTATGGTTATATCTAGACCAAAACATCCTGGTAATGATATTGATGTCTATTTGGATCCAATGATATGATATTTGAAATTGATGTGGAATACAAGTCTTACATTGTATTATTCTCATTGTATTTACGAATTCAAATTGAGAGTCATTTTTTAATGGACATAATATTAATTTCTATCTAATAGAAATTTTCTAGTCTATAGCATTAATGGAATATTAGGGTGTCCCATTTTTGAATAATTCACACAATTAGTTTGGTTGAAACATTCCTCAAAGATTTTTGTTTTAGGACATCATAAATTTCCACCTCCACAGCATAAATAATGACTATAGACGAAATCATATTATGGAAATACATAACAAGGTACAACATCGTATCCATCAATGGGTGATAAATGATTTAATAAAGTAAAATACATTGACACTGTTTTTTGTAATCCTTTCTCTAAAAACATTAAAAAATCATGATGTAAAAGTGATTAATTTTCTTTGAATTATATTACTAGAAATGTTTTTATGTCATAAATTTTCTGGATTTCATGTATGTAAAAAAAGTCTTTGAAACTGTTATTCATACATTAATAAATGTTCCAAAAAAATACGACATCAATTCTAAGTTAGACATGATTGAAATGGGAATAAGGTAATAGTTGGCACCAGTGAAGGGTTAAAGGTGGACTTTTTTTCCTCAAGAATATTATAATCTAATAAAAAAGGAAATTTTCAATTCTACTATTTCCTTAATAGTGTAAAAGGTCCATAGGGGTATTCATCATATATAAAATATGTTTGAAAATGAGTAATTTGAAGTTACATGGTCTAAAATCACAAAAAATTCATGTTTTGATAGTATATTTGATCCCCACAAATTTAGGTTTAATTGATCCTAAAAATTTATAACATATATTAATCAAACTATGATTATTTTTCAAATCCATATGCGGTAAATTTATAAAACCAATGAAGTTTCCAATCATGAATAAGAAAACTTCTGTCATATTATTTGAATTAGAGATGTTATTCCCACGATAAAACATTTATATAATGGTCCACCTGATGGTTCAGTTAGTAAGAGTTGTTTAACTATTTGGTCTTTTCCATTATAGATGGATTCACCCCCATTGAATAATTTATGCTGATTTTTAAAGGGTACATCAAGAATCAAAGTTGGTTAGAATGTAGTATTTCAGATCAATACATTGTTGATAAAGCTATTGAATTCTATACTGATTAAATAACTGATGTTGATAGAATACGTCTCTAAAATTATTATCATATAGGGTTACGTTTTTGTGAATGGATTTATAAATGAGATGTTGTTACAATTACCATCACAGATTTAGAGCAAGCTCACATTTACATATTACATAACTGTGCACAAGTTTCTCCTTATGTTGAATCCCACTATGTAATTCATAGATATTTGAATCCATAAATGGTTGAAGTATAGATATCAAATACGCATAATAAATCATTTATTGGATGGTTTTGAGATCATATTTATATGAAGTTATTTGAAAATCCAAATTAAATTGCTAAACGGCTTCGATGGCTAGCCATGGGCCAAATGAAAATTTCATATCATACATAGATTCTATAATTAATTATGATATTTTATAAAAAAGGAACAATATGTATGTCATATGATGAAATGTAGTGGAGTTTTTCTTGTGGAAAAAGAAATGCATGTATCCGGTTCTAAGGATAGAAATCCAATTTATGCGAATATGTCATATTTCAACATCATCAAAAAAATATAGGAGTTGGATTATACAACATTTCAATGGTCTATTTTCCATTGTAAGTCGGTTGAAAATAATATTACAATGAAAGTTTATGAATTGGGATTTTTCAAGGTGAATTTCAGTTTGTAACAGTACAAGGACAATCCATTCAAAATGTAGTCACAAGTAGTTTATGTATTCTATATCTCATATCCAGCAAATTAGAATTTTTCAGTTCTCACATTGGCAACTAAAACAACTAAAAATTCAAATGAAAATTCAATTGTGGATTAACCATTCATTAGGATATCATATTAATTTCATAGAAGTACCAATGTAGCCAGTAAATTTCAACTTATAGGGAACCAAAAAGAGGGTATTTGGATTCTCGATAGAGGATCCAAATCCCTTAAGTCAGTAAAGAAGAAAAGATATAATTCAATGAAAAGTTTAATGTGTTTTTCATATGTTGTTCTTTTCCTTACAATAGTATGTGTTTTATACTCCATTTACATAATATAAATTAAATTTTTTACAACTCACATAGAAAATGACTTATGTACATGATGATGTTACCAATCCTGAGGAATATCAAAAATTGATTTTGAAATTATAGAACTATTATGGGATCAATAAAAAGATGATTAAAAAACATGAACTATATAACAACACTATGTTTTATAAAATTATCAAGGAATGTAGAAAGAGTAAAAAATTTGTGGTTGGTCGTAATCAATGTGACCAACCTATTGACCCTAACGTGTCAATTTTCATTAGTTATGTTGGTGTCACAGTGAAAATGAATTTTCCAATCGATAGAGATACATGGTACCATGTCTATCTTGTATTGAAGGAAAACCTTTGGAATGAAATTAAGGAAATTTTATAACATACATTCTTTATTTTATCAGAAATTATATTATGAAATATTGATTTAATTTTCATTATCCCTTGAAGTGTTTTTTAGATGATTTCCAAAATAAATATGTCTTAATGGCCTCAAGAAAATATCGTAGAGGCTTTGAGACCTATCTTATAAAGATCCCTCTCAAGGATGTTGAGGGGAAATTAAGTCCACAACCATTAGTAATGTATGAACACATTAGAAAACAAGATATATAGAAATCATTCATTATTCATCGTGATGAGAAATAATTTCAGGTGAAATGTAGTCCACAATATTTTATTTGAAATTATTTATTTTGACAACTTTGATTAAAAAAATTATTGTTTGAAGCAGCATAAGAGTATTGAAAATAAACAATGCGAATCAAAACCAATGTACCCCTACTAGAATGATAGGATGGGGTATGCTTCACATGAAAAGAAAATCTTACATATTTTAAATATATAAAAAAAGTTTTATGTGATATGAAACAAAAAATATTACTTCTTTTAAATTTATATTGATGAATGAAAATATGAATCCACATTCATCCCACATCATGAACTCTGAAAGGAGACCCGTGTAAATTAAATAGGTTAAACTAGTTATGTAAAACACACAAGAAGTATGGTAAGAATGTATATGTATTTCATAATAGTAATTCATTATGATTTATAATAATACTACATAAAAAAAGTATATTTTTTGGTATGTTTTTATATAGTTAAGACACAAGAATAAGTATATATTTTTCCTAAAGAAAAACTATTTTCAGTGGATTTGAAGCAGGCAGAATAATATAACCATGTTAGAGGGGCATGTTTTGGAATTTCACCATGAACATATTCCAAGAAGACATAGAAAAAACTATATTCACATGAGATTATGGAAGGGAATTAGGTGCAGATATATGATTTTAAAGGTATTACAATATTTCCTATTTTGGTGGATCAATATATGTGAACTGATCATATAGAGCTGGTTGTTGAAAAAAGATGATTACATGAAGAGCCAAATGACACCACTAGCTTTGAGGTTTTCCATTCCCCTCAACCCCTACCTTACCAAAGGTAATCAATTTTTTCCTTACTATTTATCACAAATATAAAAACACATTTGATAAGAGACATGATACATAACAAAAAACTTTCAAAATAACACATGGGAGTGGGGATTGAAGTTGCTCATTATATGATCACGGGGTTTTGTATTTCGATTGATGACTTATATGTAACCACTTTCAGTAATGTTGTTGGAACATTCATTGCATGGATTTGTAATCTTTTAAATATACATGAGTTATGTCCGCAAAAAAAATTCAAATGAAAAAAATTAAATTGATGATTAAATAATGTATGAAATGAGGTATCGTAATATATTTTAATAAAACATTGGGGAAACAGATGCTGAAATTATGAAAATACTTTGAATCGACTAAGAAAACATAAGGTCCTTTCAGGAGTACGTTCTCCTGCCATTTCCACTATTGAAAATATTAACATCACAAGTTCATGAAGACACCACATTAATAGATAAAAATATGTCATACATTAAATATGTAGATGAAATATTTATAGATTCCATTATAGGAAGGGTAGATTTATAGAGTATAAATGATATATCAGGTTTGAATGGCTGGGAGTCTCAATTGTGAATATATACATGAGGTAAATTTTCAAAATTCATATTTCCAAAAAATTATGTACTATATTCATTATATTTAATAGATATTAATATTTTCTATAAGTGTATATATTACTACTATATAAAGGGAAAACCATGTGAATCGTGATTAGGACTCATTATTCCCTATATCATTTCTACAAAAAAAAATCTATGGAATTAAAAGAAATTAAAAAGAGAATAGATGAAATAAGTGCGGATTTTGAAAAGAATATATTAGAAAATAGACTATTATTGAAGACTACAATGTAGGAATAAAATTATATAATTTAATCATATAAATATATTATTCTTTTTATCCATTAATTATTTGTTTTTGTTTTCTTAGGAAGCACTCGATTTTGATCGCAATCAATTTTGATAGCCAAATTTTTTTCTAATGCATGGATTTCCATCAAACTGACCACGCATAATGACTATTGTGAAAATGTAATACAGTGTAATCATGTTTTTATAATGTAACTTAGAATTATATGTTTCATTTTGAATTTTAAGGGGTTGTTTTTTATGATAGAGACAACTATATATATTGGCCAAATCATGGTATGAGGTCAGTGATAGAACATAATAAGAATATTTATTTCTTCAAATGGAAATAGAATAATGTATATAGGAAAATATTTAAATATCAAAACATATTTAATAGAATTTTACTTATTTGGTTCAGTTTTTATATAGTTTTAAAAATAAAACAATGACAAATATTGTGGATATTATGTTTGAAAATATTTAAAATATATCATATACCATCAAAAAACTAGAATTCATAAAAAGTATATTTGTTAAGGTAATTAAATTTCATTAAAAATGTTTCTTAATCATTCATTTGTCTATATTTTCTCCATACTAACAAATTTTACAACAATATACATACTCAAAAGAAGAAGTGAATTTGTTTATAGATTAGTGGGCGGAGTACACAGTGTCAGAATGTTTTATGACATCAAATTTAGTTTAATACTTATTATTTTAGTGATCTAGTATGGTTTATGACCTTAGTGATAAATTTCGTATTTGAAGCAGTAGTATCGTAATGCATATATATTAATTTGAGCTATTTTTCAAGAAGAAGTTTCATGGAGGGTTACACTCTAGGGATTCTGATAGAGCTAGTAACTTGGTTGAAGATGCTCATTCTCATGAGAGATTTTACTTCTAGGCTACAACTAATATAATATGAATAGGTAAATGGTTTAAGAATGTATAGATACAACCTGAAAATGTGACTTCCTACTACTTTTTTGTTTAAATTTTTCAAAATTTTATCTATTTTTTAATGTTAGTTTCCTTATAATTTTCATATGATATTTTTTTTAATTTTTTTCCAAAAATCATTTGAAATTTAAATTTTTTCTTTCAAAAATTTTCATAAAGCCATAAAAGAGAGAACAAGTTCCATTTTTATGGAAGAGGAAACCACATTCTACTAGAAACCTGATGTGAATCTCAATCATGCATCTAAAAAATCTATTATCAAACTAATTTTATTAAATTCCTTTTTGAAAGAGTCTGTGTAGTTAAAATACAAGCTCTCATATATCAAGGTATTTAATATAGGTGAAGGAAATGTATGAATTCAAAAATATATTTCATGAAAATTGACTTCAATGGTGTATGAATCAACCACACCTCAATAATCCACACTTCAATCCAATATACAATGTGATCGGTATGACATAAAGTGTTATGTTTTTAGTTTATAATTTATATTTATGTTCAAAACAAACATCACATACTCAAAATTTATAAAACACATTTCTATTGTTTTGATAATTTATGATAATGATATATAATTCATTTGTGTTGTGTAGTAATCAACCATACATCAATTTTAATGTCCCCCAATCCACGACTCTCTCATGTGGCCGAAATGGGTTGGTTATGAGACCTCAAAAATGACTACCTATATGTTGGAGGCTATTGACTAGAACTAGTGGTGTGATACGTATAGTGGGGAGACTATAAATCTTATATTCATAGTTTACAACGTAGAAGAAACAAGAAATATAAATAAATTAATAAATATCATGTAGTGGAAATAATATAATCAATAAGATATAGTAGAAAACCAACAATAATGAAAACTAAATAATCCATGAAATAATATTGGAAAAATAATGACATGATGAATATAACTAAATATAATGATAGGATGAATACAAAATAAATTACTAGAGGACTCAAAACACTCCAGTCCTGAATCCCATGTCAATCTAGTCTCCAAAGTCTAGCTCATCTAGCAAGAAAACATTCAACATAATGGTTTCTTACCCTTTTCAATCCGGTATCCATATAATGTTCTTGGGTACCAAATAGAAGCCCAAATAGGGTGTTATTATATCTAAGTATGTCATCACCACCATATCTAAACATAACCAGTATGATAATAAGTGCATTAAATAATAAAATAATATTATTTATGAATTAATTAATTAATTAAATTAATACCACATCAACCTGCATCAGATCCATGGTAGAATATCACTAAGCATGTCTCATGACCATGCCAACCATAACATGATAACCATGAAAAAACATAACCTACCTCAGTACCACGCCAAAATTTCTCTAAGAATGTCTTATGACCATGCCCACCATAACCTTATAACCAAGGTAAAACATAACCTTATAACCAAGGTATAAATTTCCAAAATTTGGGTCAAACCCTATATATAATAATTTAATTATTTAATCTGGGTTGACCCTAATATATATGAATTTCAGAATGTATCAAGGGAAATCCTGATATATTGGCATTTCAGCATGTCTCTGAGCATAGCTCAGTGTATATGCATTTCAACATGTCCCAGGGAATAGACTGGTATATAAGAATTTAAACATGTCTTTGGGAATATCCCAATATATAAACATTTAAGTATTAAAATTGGGCCAATTCCCTATATAAGAATTATGGTAATCAAACTGAAAAAACAACCCACATAATCATCACAACATAGAAATCATGACACATTTCATAACAATAAGTATATCACAATATCACATCACCACGTTTAATTTTTATTTATTAAAATTACCATTTATCTTTCAATTACCTATTTAATTTATCATTTTGACTTAAACCAATAACATTCCAATCATTTAAATACTCACGCAAATAGAAGGTGAATCTATATCAAGAAAACACTACAATCTAATGGCATTATAAACACACTTTAATCATTTAATAAATTCATTTAATAATCAAGGGTTCTCCCAAAGAAAATGTATCCATAAGGTATGTTAATAACCAAATGGATCCAAATGGACTCCATAGAAAAATCCAATTAATCATTTTGTAAATTTGGGTGCATACTATATGGGCGCAATTACAATATTACACATACTTGACTATTATCAAACTAGAGGGTTAAGGTTTGGACCCCCTACCTTTAATTAATGATCAAAAAACACTTATAATGGAAAATTCCAATGAGAACTAAGTTGTGGTGATCACAAGAAGGATCCTCGATAAAAATAAATTAAGGTCCAAACCAAAAATTCTCTTGGTCAAGAGATTACACTGCAATGACAAGATAACAAAGGGAGTGAAGGAAAATACTGTCCAAAACCACTTAGCATGTATCTTATGAACAACTGGAACATCCAGAATTCATAGAGGTACTACAAAATCACATGGGATTTATCGTAAGGTTGAGTGGAGAAGGATGCACATGAGGTAAATCGGAAAATTATCCACACGACACCCATTAAAATGCTTCTTGGGAAATCGCATGGATAATAATATAGTTACACATCATGTACTTTATTTTATAGGGATACATTTAAAAACACATTTCCTCAGCTGAATATTAAATTAACCTATACATTACATGACGATTAAATCATTTACATGACATATAAATGTCTGGAAGGTGGTATTCATCCAATTTTCCTTAAATAAAATAGGAACCCCCATTATGGATTCTCAACATACGATGAATATTTGGTAACAATTGAACGATTTATTCATGAACACCATTAATTCAAATAAACATACATCCTTAATCATTAAGTCACTTTTTCTGAAAAAGTCTCTCTGTGTGGATCTTAGTTGGTTTTCTCAGGTTTCCCTATAACCCATGAATACTTTTATTCTAACAAACTGATATACACAACAAAAACACAAACACTGTGGTTTAATGATGAGTTAAAACTAAACTAAAATAATGCTAAAAAAATAAGATAGAGACATACCTAAAAAAATATGAGATCTTACAACCTCCCCAACATATAACAACTCATCGCTATGCATCTCCAAGCATCAGTGTGGGGTCTCGTGGAACAAGTATAGACATTATGCTCACATATCAGACTCCCTCTTCAAGATTTCGTCCACATGTAAAGACCCAAAAATCCTGTGGAATTTTTTTTAAATACATGGGAATTTTACGAGTCTGTGAAAATTGACGGTGCCTGATTCTGAGTCCCGGTGTGCCCATAATCAATTTCTGATGTTTTGTTCATGTACATTCAGTAAACGTATGAGCGGGTGATTATAACATTAGAAGCTGTGCTCGGAATTAAAATCTAAGGGCACTGTTGAACTCATAGTGGCAATATTCTCATATGAAGACTTTCACTTCGACGGTAGTGAGTCGAGAAGAAAAGTTAGTTTTTGGGTTTTAATTGAATTAAATAAAAATAAGATTGAGATATATTATTTTTATTTGGTGGTTAAAGCCTCCCCTTGGAATTTGGGAGTTGGTGGTGGGACCCACCACACATTAAACTTCCTTGATTGGTTATAGATGTGGGGCCCACCCAATGTCTAAACTCCTCCTCTTGTTAAATGTGGTGGGCACCACCTAGGCTTATAACCACTTGGAACTCCCCATTTAAGGTGGAGAATGTCGCAAAACCCCCCTTTAATTATTTTTTTTCCAACTATCTCTAACCCTCCACATTAATTGGGTGGGAGCCAATATAATTAAGTTTGCTACTCCATTTTAATTTGGGGCCAACAATTAATGAATGGGTGAACATAATCCATTATTTTTAGGACGGAATTTTATTTAGAGTGTTGGGGAGAAAGAACAGAATTCTCCAACGAAGAACAGAACTTCCTCCAACGAATACAGATCTTCAACCAGAACTTGGGAGGAAGCGCTATCCAAGAAGAATGCTGACGTCGTCATCCTCATCTTATTTATCTTCCTTCCCAACTTCAAAAAATCAACTTCTTCCTATTCGCGACATCGTCATTGAAAAAAGGTAGGGAATTCATGCTTTGTTGTTGCACGTTATGCGAATTTCTTCAAAGATTAGGAAAACAAGCCGTATGATATCACCCTAACACGGAGGGAGAGGGCCGAAAAAACATGGCCTGACCCCCTCCGCCTTCTTTGTGGAATTTGACGATATACATGACGTGAGTTCGGAATGAGAGTTACTCATCAATAATGGGTGAATAATGAAGGCGACATCCCGAGGAGTTCATGACAACTTCTGGAACAAGAATCGGGCCACCAGAACTCGTCTGGTGACCCGCGTAAAGAATCACCGATAGATGGAACTAACGAGTGGCCACATGGATAGCGGCAACGCAACCATGCTGCCAGAGGAGAAGGTGTGGATGACTGGCCTTGGCGGTTCAACAACGGCCGATGTCAGGCCAGTCGCGGGGGAAACCGGCAACACAGGGCCACCGGGTCACTGTAAGGGCGTGGCACCGTCCCGCTGTGCAAAGGAGGAAGCCTTGGCTAGTGCAGTCCGTGGCGGTGGAGCAGAAGAGGCTAGGTGGGCTGGCCATCTGCGGAGCGGAAGCGGATGGCCGCTCAGCGAGCCGGGAGGAGTGGGACCCAGCGGGTCCCATGTGATGCTGACCAGTGCCACATGGCACAGGGTTTCCTTCCACCCAAATGGCTATTACATTCAGGTTACCAGGGGGCATGCGTCCTCTCCCTGGACGTAGCTAGGGTGGACCCCATGGGCCGCCGGGTCGCCAGCCATGTGGGCTGCCAGCGCGGGCCGCCGGGCCGTACCCAGTGCAGGTCGGGCCACCCCCGTGGGTCAGGCCACCTTCGCGGGTTTGGTCGGATCCACGGACCGGGTCGAACCCATGGACGGGGTGGGACCCCAGTCCGGACCCAGGTCGGTTCGGGTTGGTTTGACTGGGTGGGACCGGACCCGGTCCTGTTTGACCCAATTTCACATTTTCACCCATAACTTGGACTACGGGTGTCCAATTTACAAATCGTCTATGACGACGGAAGGAATGGAGAGTGGTGGTTCTTTTGGAATACCCAAATCTAGTTTTGGACATAGTTTGGATATGGTCAGGTTGGATGGAACCTGACTCCAACTGGGCCCTCTGAATGGAAATACCAATAACTCTCAGACCGGGCGTCTGATTGACGCACTGTCTATCGTGTTGGGTTCCCTTTGACGAGACAAAATTTTTGGATACATCAACTTAGGACTATGTGGAATTTTATGTATCAACACTTGGATTGAGGAGCGGAACCTCTTGGAATCAAGCATGCTTTTTGGAAACCTTGGGGCTGGCTGTGCGCTGACTTCTATTCCTGGATCATTTGTTGGTCTTACAGAATACCTGGCCATGGGTCATGTGTTGGTCTGACAGCTCTAACGACTTTTCTTGGATTATGTGTTGGTCTGACAGTTCTAACATCTTTTCCTAGATCATGTGTTGGTCCGATAGAATAGCTATTCCTGGATCATGTGTTGGTCTGACAACTCTAATGATTCGGTGGCTATATCTGATCATCTCTATCTCTAAACAGAAGTTGTATACATGTGTGAGCTGAGTCAGCACTTTTGTGTTTACCTCATGTTTGAGATTTATTACATGATAACATAGGTATATGCATGGGAATACACTTATGTGAGGTTATTTGTTGATTTCATAATTTTTGTATTATCCTTGTTGGATTTTGTGAGACCATGAGTCTATCATGGTCCCTACTAAGTATCGTAATACTCACCACTGAACGGGCTATGCCCGCACCTCGTTATGTTGGATGAAGATGACGAACAACACTGACCAAGGCTGAGTGTTTGAGGACTGTACGGTACACGGAGGTGGACCTCACGATGAGTCGGTACCCGGAGGAGACTAATGGACGTGGAGTGTTGAGGAGGCTATATGTACCGACCCTCCATGTAGGATCTGTGTTGGATGATCCAGGAGCTTCTATTTTCCCTTCAGCTATTTTATCCTTTTCAATTGTACTTGTTTTCATTTTTCCTTGTACTTTACAGTTGGGCTTGTATTTTTGGTCACTTTACTTTCATCACTCCTTTTTGTATACAGTTTTACTTTGTGTTTTCTTCTACCATATACTCTGAATGGGTGTATTTATTTTTTATAAATGAAATGCATTCCCAGTTCTAGGGAATTATGCCTTTGGTGCTAGTTGCCATCCCCTGGCCTATGGAAGGAGGGCTTGGGGTAGTCACGACATGAGTCCTGAGGATGGTTCATGAAAAATTGGTATATGAGCTATTAGTTATACCATAGAACTCAAGTATCCGATCTTTCTTTTCTGTGATGCAATAGTGTTAAGGGTACTTAGTGTGGTTTTCAGTTCAGGGAGTCCAGTGTTGGTCTGGCGGCTGACATATCCATACACCAGGACCCTGACTTCTGATTTCTGACTCAGTGTATGAAAACATTGATTGCGTGTGTGTTTTCAATACTTTTCATTGTGAAATCTTGAGTCAGATCACCAAGTATATCTTATTGACCGTGGCACACCAGTTTCTTTTCTGGGTGCCTCCACACTGATAGCCAGCCAGGGTTCCAAGAGTTGTACGAGATGACAACCCACCGAGCGACGATGCCTTGATGCAGGGCCCTATCACAGTGGAGGCACCAGTGGTACCACAACCCATTGGGACAATGATACCACTAGGACCAGTAGTAGAGAGTTAACGCCCCTTGAGCGCGTTGAACGAGTTCAAACTCTAGAGGCCACCCAGGCTCAGCGGTGAGACGAACCCGTAGGCAGTAGAGGATTGGCTGGAGGCTGTGGTGAGAGTCTTCAGACATGTTGGGACACCAGCTGACCTTATGGTAATTCTTGCCTCAAGTCTCGTACAGGCAGCATTAGGCAGATGGTGGAGCCTAATGCTCGAGGTGTGTGAAGAGATGACACTACTCTGGGTAGACATTGTGAGCCTGTTTTGGGTAGATTTTTTCCCATACCCCCTACGTGCGGTGAGGATACATGAGCTACTACATCTACAGAAGGGTAGCATTACAATGGCATTGTACTCAACGCGGTTCACCGACCTCTCATGCTACTCCACCGATATAGTGCGAGACCCAATCTTCAAGGCCCATACCTTCGAGCAGGGGATCAGGTGAGAGATCAGAGATTTGATGATCTTCCTCAACATCCCGACACAGGCGGGGGTATTAGAGAGAGCCCTCATAGTGGAGAGTTTCCTTGCTGAGCAGTCACCAGCTGTGAGACCCATCACTAGTCAACATGCAGCGGAGCCTTCTGTAGCTGGTAGTAGATAGATATCGCAGAGGTCCAAGCGGACTAGACCATCCGGTGGATGAACTTAGAACACAGGTTCAGTTGTGCGGGCACAAGAGATAGAGCCAGTCATGCCATGAGCCCGCGGTGCTACTGTTGCAGTGGGAAGGGTCACATGGCTTATGACTATCCGACCCGCCATACTGATGATCTAAAGATAGTTTAGGGACTTCCCTGGCAGAGGAAGAGGTCCGATCAAGGTGGACCGCAGGTAGAAAGCTGGTGTGGAGAAGAGCTGGACGTGTAGCTGGTGGTGGATGATGATTCGAGATTTACCACCACCACCACCAGGAGGTCCTCCCCGACCACAAGGAGCTGGTGGAAAAGGGAGAGCTCAGCTCCAGGAAGGTAAGGCATATTTCCACAGCTCTCTAGAGATGATTCAAGGTATAATCTGTGTCTACTCCACCATAGCTGCAGTTCTTATAGACACAGGTGTCAGTCACTCTTTCAATGATACTGCCCTCATTCGGATATCAGAGATTCCAATGGATCCATTTGCTTGATCTTTACAGTAGAGACTCAAATTGAAGCAGACTTGATGATTACGCACTGGTTCCAGCTATGTGAGCTTACTCTAGGAGGTGAGATCTTTTGGTGGGATCTCCTCGTAGTGGTGTCAAGGCCTTAAAACGTCATCTTGGGTATGTAATGGTTCTCTACAATCCACACACAGATTGAATGTATTAGGAATAATGTGTGGTGTGTCTGCATGAATGGGACATGTTTCACCTTCACTGGCGAGAAGGGAGACTTTACAGTGCACGATGAACTTACTCGGAGGAGGGTTCAACCAATCACTCACTATTTGGCATGCCTTACCCTTGGAGCTGTTGATGTGGAGAGTCCGAGCTATCCTGTAGTAGTGGACAAGTATGCATATGTTTTCTCTGACGATGTTCCAGGACTACCTCCTCACAGATAGGTGGACTTCTACATTTACCTGTATCCTAGGATGGCACTGATATCTACACCATCATATCGGATGGCTCCCGCGGAGCTTCACGAGCTACGGGTACAACAAGAGGACTTGCAGGGGAAGGGATTCATCTGACCTCAAGTTACTCCCTAGGAACCCCAGATTCTATTCACCAAGAATGCGGATGGAAAATTGAGGCTTTGTGTCAACCACCTTCACCTAAGCCAGGTGACAGTGAAGAACAAGTACCCACTTCCAATGATCGACGACCTCTTTGATCATCTGAAGGGAGAATGATGGATCTTGAAGATAGAACATAGATTAGGCTCTCACCAGATCAGTATTCGAGATGAGGATGTGTAGAAGATGGCCTTCAGGTGTCGGTACGACCACTATGAGTTCTTGGTTATGTCCTGAGGAAGAACCACCACTCCAACAGTGTTCATGGGACTCATGAACTTGATCTTCTAGTCGTACCTCGATCACTTGGTCGTAGTCATCATTGAATTAATTCTGATCTACTCGACTACCTAGGAGGAGCATGCCAACCATTTGCGGGTAGTATTGGACACACTCTGAGAGCATTAGCTTTATGGTAAGCTCTTGAAGTGCCAGTTCTGGATCTGAGAGGTTCACTTTTTGGGATATGTAATCTCAGAGGTTGGTGTTGAAATGGATCCAGTGTTGATTTAAGTGGTACATGCTTGTGATCCACCTAGGAGTGTGATAGAAGTATAGTTTTTTCTAGGGTTTTTATGGATATTATCGAAAGCTCATACCATATTTCTCCAGAGTTGCAGCACCACTATCAACCTTGAAAAAGAAGGGGAAAACCTTCATTTGGTCGGAGAGATTCCAGTAGAGCTTCCAGGAGCTAAGGCATAGGATGACTAGTGCCCCCATCATGAGGCTTCCAGAGGATGGAGTATGGTACGTAGTCTACTACGACGCATCAGGGACCGAAATCGGGTGTGTCCTGATGCAGGAGTGAGTAGTGATCACATATGGTTCTCGGCAACTGAGATAGGAGAAGCAGAACTACGCTACCCCTGACCTGGAGTTAGCAGCATTGGTATTCTCCTTAAAGATGTGGCGACACCATCTTATGGGTGAACATTTTACCATGTAATCTGATCACAAGAGTCTCAGGTATATCTTCTCTCCAAAGGACCTAAACCTGAGACTGCAACATTGTCTTGTGTTCCTCCAGGACTATGACTTCGAGATAGTCTATACTCCTGGGAAGGGGAACATTGTTGCAGATGCACTCAGTAGGAGAACTGGTATACAACTACTTGAAGAAGCAACAGAGCAGCTACCTGCTTTATAGATATCCTTTATAGATATAGATAGATAAGCTTTTCTTCAGTCTCTTACATTCACTCCCCCACTTCTTCAGCGAGTCAGGGAGGCACAGCTTGGAGATGCAGACTTCCAGACATGTCGTGCTTAGATATCTATAGGGTAGGCACCTGATGGGTTTTCTGAAGATAGGGAGCACGTCATCCTCTTTTGAGGATGTACCTTGGTGCCAATGTCACTTCATGACGAAGTGTTGAGGGAGTTCCACACATCTACACTTGCAGTATATCCAGTAGTGGTGAAGATATACCATGACCTTCGATGATATCACAACTTCAAGGTATGAAGAAGGAAGTAGCAGAGTTTGTCTCATGATGCCTCACTAGTCAGGAAGTGAATGCGGAGCACCATGTACCAGAAGGCTTGGTTCAACCCTTACAGGTCCCATAGTGGAAGTGGGATGGGATATCCATGGACTTCGTAACGTGTCTTCCATGTACATCTAGGGGTCACGACTCAATTTGGGTGATCATTGATGGACTCACCATGTTGGCCCGCTTCCTACCAATAAGATATCAGGGTTTAGTAGAGAGCTTGGAACACCTATACGTGAAGGTGATTGTGCGGCTACATGGAGTACATTCTTCTATTGTCTATGACCGTGACACACGCTTTACTTCACATAATTGGAAGGGGTTTCACGATGCTTTCGGGAAATAGCTTCGTCAATGCACCGCCTTCCATCCTCAGACAGAAGGTCAGACTGAGCGGATCATTCAGAACCAAGAGGACATGCTGCGTGCTTGTGTCCTCGACTTCGGTCATAGTTGGGTGGACAATGTACATTTGGTAGAGTTTTCCTAAAACAACAACTATCACTCCCCCATAGGGATGGATCCTTTTGAGGAGTTATATGGGCAACCTTGCAGATCACCCTTGTGATGGACTGACCCTGGGGAGTCTGCACTAGTGGGAACAAAGATGGTATGGGCTACCATAGAGAAGGTGCAGATCATCCATGAGTGGATGAGGACTACACAGAGTAGGCATAAGTCATATGCTGACAGGAGACAGAGACCTCTAGTGTTCGAGGATATAAACCACGTCTTTCTATAGGTCTCACCTCGATGAGTCCTATGGAGATTTGGATGAGGCGGAAAGTTATATCCATGATTCATCGGACCTTTCCAGGTCCTCAACAGAGTAGGTGAGGTGGATTACTACATGGCTCTTCCACCTCAGTTTCACTGGGTGCACGACGTCTTCCATGTATCTCAACTGAGCAGATACGTTCACGACCCTACTCAAATCATTGACCATGGAGAGCTATACATCAATGATGGGGAGACTTTTACAGAGGTTCTAGGGGAGATTTAGGATCTACAGGAGTGGGTCCTATGTTGACGGTTGATACCTCTGGTGCGTATTCGCTGGCAACACAATAACCTCCTGGAGAGCACATGGGAGCAGGAGGCTCATATGCGTGCTTAGTACCCACATTTGTTACCTTAGTTCAAGTTGCAGCTTACGCGGATGTAAAGTGCTAAGGTGGGGATATTGTAAAGACTCAGAAATCCCTTGGATTTTTTTTTAAATACTTGTGATTTTTATGAGTCCGCAAACATTCACGGCGCCTGATTCTGAGTCCTAGTGTGCTCGGAATCAAATTTTGATGTTTTGTTTGTGGACGTTCAGTAAAAGTATGTGCATATTTTTATATATTAGAAGCGTTGCTCGAAATTGAAATACGAGGGAACCGTTAAACTCACAGTGCCGATATTCCCTAAATAAGACTTTCACTTTGATGGTAGTGAGTTGAGAACAGAAGATAGTTTTTGGGTTTTAATTGAATTAAATAAAAATTAGATTGTGAAAACTTATTTTCATTTTGTGGTTAAAACCTCCCCTTGGATTTTGGGAGTTGGGTGTGGGACCCACCACACATTAACCTCCATTGAGATGTTATAGATTTGGGGCCCACCAGAGGTCTAAATTCCTCTTCTTGTTAAATTTGGTGGGGACCACCCGGGCTTATAACCCCTTGGAACTCCCCATTTAATGTGTATAAACTCTTCAACTCCCATTTAATTATTTTTAGGCCAACTATCTCTAACCCTCCACATTAATTGGGTGGGAGCCTATCTAATTAATTTGCTACTCCATTTGTATTTGGTGCTAATAATTAAATAATGGTTGAATTTAATCCATTATTTTTTGGTTGGCATTTCATTTGAAGAGCTGGGGAGAAAGAAAATAATTCTCCAATGAATAACATAACTTTCGCCAATGAAGAGAGATCTTCAACTGGGACAAGGGAGGAAGCGCTATCCTAGAATAATGCCAACGACGTCATCCTGAATATCTTTATCTTCCTTCCCGACATCAAAAAATTGATGTCCGCCTATCTGTGACATCGTCAATGAACAAAGGTAGGGAATTCATGGTTTGTTGCTGGAAGTTCTTTTAATTTCATCAGTGATTAAGAAAAAAAGTCATATGATATCACCATAACACAGAGGGTGCATGCCTAACAAACACGACCCAACCCCTCGGCCTTCTTGTGAAATTTGACGATAAAAAAGGCGTGAGTTCGGAATGATCATTACTCTTCCAAAATGGGTGCAGAATGAAGGTGATTTGACGAGGTGTTCATGAAAACATCCAGAACAATAATTGGGCCAATGGAACCCGTATGGTGCCCACAGAAAGATTCACTGAGGGATGGAACTGATGAGAGGCTGCATGGACCACGGTTGTATAACCACGACACTAGAGGAGAAATCCGCCGCAAACTAGTCAGAGAGGTGCAACAGCAGCCAGTGTCGGGTCAACCGCGAAGGAAACTGGCGGTGTAGGACCGCCGGAAGGGCGCGGTGCCATCGTGCCGTGTGGAAGAACATGCCATGGCCCCTGGCTGGGTCAGTGCACATGACTTCCCTCTAGTACACCGGAGGGGCACGATGTCATCGCACTATGGAAAGGAAGAGGCCGTGGACAGGGTGGGCTGCGGTGGTGGAGCAGAAGTGGTTGGGTGGGTCAGCCGGCAGTGGTGCGGAAGAGGCTCGCCGCTCGGCCAGCCGGGAGGAGCAGGACCCAGTGGGTCCTGCGTAACACTGAATGGAGCCACATGGCATCGGTTTTCCTTCCACCTAAATAGCTACGTCGTTCGAGTTACTATGGGGTGAACTATCTCCCCTGGATGCGACAAGGGCATACCCCACGGGCCGCCGGGCCGCCAGCCGTGCAGGCTGCCAGCGCGGGCCGCCGTGTCGGACCCAGTGTGGGCCGGGCCACCTCTATTTGCTGGGCCAGATCCGTAGATCAGGTTGGACCCGCGGACCGGGTCAGACCCCAGTCTGGACCCGGCTCTGGCCGGGTTGGTTCGACTAGGCCGAACCGGAGCCGGACCCATTTGACATGATTTCACCTTTTCGTCCATAACAAGGGCTACGTGTGTCTGATTGACGAAACGTCTATAGAGATAGAAATCTTGGATCAAGAGGGTACTTTTGGAATTCCCAAATCGAGATTTGGAGACAGTTTGTATATGATCGGGATAGATTGAACCAAAATCCATCCGGGTCCTCGGAACGAAAATGCCAATAACTTTCAGATCGGGTGTCTGATTGATGCACCATCTGTCGCCTTGGGTTCCTATTGATGAGATGAAACTTTAGGGTACATAATCTTGCGACTATGGGGCATTTTCTCTATCAACACTTTGCTTGAGGAGCAGACCCTACCAGAATCAAGCGTGCTTTGGGGAATCCTTGTGGACGGCAGTGTACTGACGATTGTTCCTGGATCATGTGTTGGTCCGATAGTTCTGACTTATGTTGATTGTTCATGTGTTGGTCTGGTAGAATAGTAGGCCCTAGATCATGTGTTGGTCCGACAGTTCTGACTCTTATTCTTGGATCATGTGTTGGTCCGACAGAATAGCTGGTCCTGGATCATGTGTTGGTCCAATATGTCTGATGATTCAGTTGCTATATCTGATCATCTCTATCTCTCTACATAAGTTGAATACATGTGTGAACTGAGTCAGTGCTTTTTTGTTTACCTCGTGTTTGAGATGGATTACTTGATAACTTAGGTATATGTATGGGCATATACCTAAGTGAGGTTATCTGTTGAATTCCTACTTTGTGGTTTATCCTTGTTGGATTTTGTGAGAACTTCAGGGTCTCAGGATCCCTACTTAGTATCATTATACTCACCCTTTCACGGGATATTCCCTCACATCATTGTTTTGGAATCAGATGACGGACAAAACTGATCAAGACTGAGTGTTCGAGGACTAGATGGTACCTAGAGGTGGACCTCATGATGAGTCGATACCTAGAGGAGACTGACGGATGTGGAGTGCTGAGGATTCTATCTGTACCTACCCTTCTAGTAGGATCCGTGGTGGATGATCCAGGAGCTGCACTTCACCATTCCGCTATTTTTTCCATTTTAGTTGTACTTGTTTTCAGTTTTACTTTTACTTTATAGTTGGGATTGTATTTCCGGGCCCTTTACATTCAGTACTCTTTTTTTGTATATAGTTTTACATAGTCTTTTGCTTCCATCTTATAATCTGAATGTGTGTTTTTATATTTTATAAAGTCAATGCCTACCCAGTTTTAGGAAATTACGCCTTTAGTGCTAGTCGCCATCCCCTGGGCTATGGAAGGCGGGCTTGGGGTAGTCACGACACGAGACCCAAGGACGGGTTGTGAAAACACAACACCCCCATGCTTCCACTACACTCGAACCAATGATATAGTCTTTACCTGAAGGTACCTCTAACTATGTTCCACTACCCATATCAGATGGTACTCAAAGGACGAATCAGTGCTACATTTGGCATCTTCTATGTTTATCATGTGACAAGGTTCAGGATAATATATCTGAAGCTATGATAGGTGTAACATGTCATTCATTTCACTATATCACTGTAGAGGGGATAAGTAGTATACCACAGTACTGACCCTTTACACTATCTCAAATGGTCCAACAAACCTGGGTGTTAGATTTCATAATTTCATGATATGGTGTTTCCCCAGTCTAGGATATCCCCAATGAAAAACAAGATGAACAACATCATACTCTATAGGATATCTTCTGTGGTTATTATATGATTTATTCTAACTTTTCGATGTCCCCAAATGCTGTTTGATCAGATGATCCTACTCAGACATCTCCTGCATGAGACTAGGTATAGCAATGGTTGACTCACCTACCTCCAACCAACAAAGAGGTGAATTGAACATCCTACCATTCAAGGACACAAAAGGTGCCATATGGAGTGATTCCTAGAATATATCATTATATACAAACTCAATGAGTTCCATATTATACTCCCACGAACATAAAACATCTAAAACATAGGCTCGTAACATATCCTCCAGAACCTACACATTCTTCTCTAGTTGAACATCAGTCTGATTATGATAAACCATACTCAAAAGAACCTGTGATCTCATAGACTTCTAATGAAACTTCCCAAACCATGTTATGAAATGAGGATATCTATCTGAAATGATACTCCTTCGAACACCATGCAACCAAACTACCTTATGCATGTAAAGACTTCCCAGATCATCAACTATTAAGGTGTCCCATATAAGAATGATGTGGCCAAATTTCATCAGTCAATACACAATCAACCATATTACATCATTCTTATGGGTTTTCCTAGATAATCCAATCATAGAATCTATAGTGAAATCATCCCATATCTACTCAGAAATGTGTAATGGGTAAAAAATAGTAGCTGGACTCTGTTGATTGGATTTCACCTGCTGACAAGTGCAACATCCTACCATAAATCAGGCTCCCTCCTTCATCATTCCTAATTACAAATATTATCTATGGAGATCATGATGCCAAATTTTCCAACCAGGATGTACCACCCATCTAGATGCATGAAACTCCATCATTATTTCCTCTATTAAACCCATAGGTACAAATAATCAGCCTCATAACAGAATATAATTATCATTTCCAAGAGACTATCATGATGGCGTATCTCCACTATATTATCTATTGATCAAAACTAATCCCATTGGATTATATAACTATTCACACTTGATTCAGTCCAAAATCATGGGTATAACAGATATCAAATTCATATTTACTTCTCCTTGAGATTTCGGAACATCTTGGTTCATGTCGGAAAAGATAGAAATTATCCAACACTCATCAAAAGACTCTCATACTACCTCTACCTACGTCCTTCAGATCAATTCATATGCAACGACATTTCCCTTTCCTCATGTATAAGACAACTCAATGTTGAAAGACTGTACATACTCAACCAAACTCCTCTATTGAAGATTCAGGGCCAACTGCGAAAATATGTACCTGAGACTCTTATGGTCCATGTATACCAAATAACAATCACCCATCATAGGGAATGTATTACTACTACTAACTCAAAATAATGAGTTAGATAATTCCTCTCATGTGGTCTCAACTCCCGAGAGCCATAAGAAACCACTAGATCATTCTTCATCAAAACTACTATGAGTCCAACATCAGATGTCTCATAGTTCATGGTATATAATTTACTTGAAATAGGTAATGTGAGGATTGGATATGAAGTCATTCTTCCTTTCCGATCATGAAAATATCTCCCATATGCATCTGACCAAAAAATACATCACTCCCACTTTGGTAGGCCGTGACATCTGTGTTTCTATATGGGATATGTTCATGATAATGTTCCATTAATAACCTACTAAAAACAATAATTTCAATATTTCTAATACATTATTGTGCTTCTCCTATGATATCACAACTGCAACTTTCTCTAAGTCTGTTGACACTCCTTCCATTGAGATGACATTTCCCAAGAAGTGCATATTATCAATCTAGAATCTATGTTTGATTACCTTAGTGTAAATTTGATGCTCTCTCAATATACTAGATATGATGTCAAAATGTTGGGAATTTTCTTCTATTTACTGTGAGTGCACTGAGATTTTTTTTAAAAATAGCACCAAAAACCAATCTAGATAAGTAAGCAAGTTAACATCTCGTAACTAATCTGACAGGTATGTCTATAACCTTGTAATGGTTTTTCCCTTTCATTGACAAGATAAGGTCGATATTGAATTGGTAGGATAACTATAATGGTGAAGTCAGATATTTCATGGACTCTCACCTTTAACTAATATTTTTTCACAGGTTTTAAGGTGGTTACATGTCGTGTAACAAGGTACACATTGTGTAATGGTTCTACATACAAGTCACGAATGGCTTTAAATTGTGATGGGTATGTTGGAGTTAGTGGCCTAGAACCAACTACATTGTACATTATGATAAAATTTAATTCATTTATTTGAATATAAACGCATTCCTTAACAAATCATGATTATTCTTCTGTATGAAAATTCATGTGATAATTTCATAGGGATGGTTGTTTCACTAAAGGGTCAGAGAGGCTCCCTACTATGATGAGATCCTAGAGGTTCTATAGAAGTATTCCTGAATACATATTATATGGATGGATGATGTTATTTGAAGGACCCAAATTATACATACCATTAGGCACGAGGACTCATCAAACGTTGAAGAACCTTCTCTTGGTGTGCGCCCTTGGTAATATCTAGGATGATATTATGAGAACAAGACCTGCTAGAAGGAAATCCACATTTAATGGTTCCATTGTATGTAACTATCTATTGACATGTGTATTGGTACTTAGCCATTAATATTACTATTAATCTATATTACAACTCACACAATTAGATGTATTGACGAAAATTGTGACGACACACTGTTTGATGCGAGGTAGGATATATTGGGTGTGTCACGAGTAATACTACATTAATAGATAATGCGTGAAAGGATTTTACCCTTCTATTCCATAATAGAAGTTGATATCTCAGGCCCATTTATAGAATTTATATATCCTAAATAAATCAATTTCCATTGTGAGGAATAGGCAAGTTCAATTCCGAGAAGTCAAAGAAAGAATAATCAATCACATTGGTTGATGGCACTATCATACAACCCACTAGATTGGAGATATAATGACCAAGGGATTATATTAAATGGTTAGAATTTGTAATAGGTGACACGTCATTATGGTGTTATCTTCTTTCTCTATTAGTGCCATGGTGTGTTGCTATATGCTAACCTTTGAATTTAGGCATGCTCTGCCTAATGCCACTAAGAAAAAGGCCTAGAGGGTCACACAATATGTGTATCCAAGTATCTCAGTTAAATATTTATTCAACATGTTGAATAAAGATTATTCCTGATTCTGGATTAATAATTATTTAAGGATGCCTAATTTCATTTATTACGACAGTAGATATTTAAGATAATATATTTTGGGTGAAATAATATATTTATTAGAAAATAATTCGGTGATATTTATTTAAGAAATAAATAGTCATTATTCACGGTCTAATAAATGCGGTGGATGAAATAAAAGAAAATAGAAAAGACAAAAATACACATCATTTATATTAATATATATGTCGTTTGGTTTTTTTGGGAATTTTTGAGAAATTATATTATTTATTTAATTAAATAATATTAGGTGTGATTCGATGGGCGCATGTTAATTAATAATAATAGTCAAACGTTTTTATTACACATCCGGTATTACTCAGAATTAAATGAAATAAATAAATACCTATGGGTAATTATTTTATTTTGTTATTCTATGTATTATAAATCCAAATAACATTTTTCTCATTAAGAGAGCCATTATTTTTCATTGTGCATAATGGATCTGGAGATATTTCTGAAGCTAAGAGAGAATTATATTCCTCCAAGAATGCTCTTATGTTACAAGAGAGATCCTCCTCCACCGGATCAAGTAGAGAATGTTTTATGTAGCTTTCAAGGTGATTTATGGTGGAAATTATAAGAGAAGGATCATCTGCACAAGAACCCAATGATCCCTTTAGTGAGGTCTAGAGATACATGGAGCACATTTGGATCAACGGTTGAGGAAGCCTATACTTGGATTCTGCGACACAATGATGAATTCCATCATATCATGATTGGAAACATCAACGGAGAGAGAATTACATCAAGGTAATTCCTGTATTTTAATTAAATCAATTATATCCAACATATGATGATGCTCTATATGGTTTTGGGACTTCCCTCTTTTATTTTTGTTCTTCTTTCTATTACTATTTTCTGGCATTTTATCATCATTATAGATCTCAGATTGATCGTTGTTGAGGGAAATAATCAATGTTGGTTTAACCCTTCCACGTGCATCTAATGCACCCAGAACCTACTAGTGGTATCAAAGGGGTCATATTGTTGATTTTAATTATTTATATTTTCATCAATGATTTATGAATTTAATAATATAGTTGTTTCAATTCATGTAAATTTCTAAGTATATATGAATCTTGAGATCTATTCCTCCTCTTTAGTTTCTCAATCATCTTATAGAAATGAACTTTTCTTTTAAATTTGAATAAAATAAAATAGAGGATCTCTTTCGGATGTGCCAAAGGTTCCAGGAAATACAACACTATAAAACATGGCTTTAATTCAGAGGTATACTCTATGTAGTCAAGGATCAATGAATCGGGACTGGTCTTCCAAACCAATCCAGGTAATTAGTGTTTTTCTAAGTCTTAATGACTCCATGTGTTGACCAAGAATAGGTGGCACACAATTTACAAATTACACACCACATGGACCACTGAAAATGGCATGTAGTCCATTCGTGTTTGCGTTTGACCATGTACCCCATACATGGGTTCCCGGAATAGAGATTGTGTAATGTGAATACTACATGGTGTGTGGCCCACTGGACATGCCGTGTACTCCGAATATTATTGAAGTACATATACACACAATATCCCCGGGAACATACTTCATAGGGATAGTGAATAATAGAACACACCATGTAGTAGAATGTATACACTGTGTAATCATCCATATTACACAGTTTTATTAAATTTTATTGTTATATTATACAAACCCTTCATACATATACCATAGTGTAGACATAATTCTAGGGCACAACATGTGATAGGTATTTTATATATATGTGTTTAATTTTACATCTGATCGATGTTCATTTCTACTCAATGGGTTGTTTTGAATGGGAATTCAATAGCTTTCCTCTATGGTACAAGTTATGTACAAAGATAATATTAAATGAATTTATTTATTTGAAATTATGATGGATGATAATCTCAAAGAAATTCATAAAAGAGTTTAAGATAAAATGATTCATTAATTAAAGATAATAATGTATTGATTTGAACATGAATTATCTTATGAAATAACAATTAAATAATTGAATTCTAGTTTTCTTTATGAGTAAATATCAATGCATGTTGTGTTGATAATGTGGTAGACCAGAACCTTTGTATGTGGATGGTTTATTTTATTTTATTTATTTAAATTAAAAATGCTGGCCTGTGAGCCTTCTCCACATTAATATGAAGGGCATGCGTGCCCATGGTTTCTTTAATGTAAGCCCCCATTTTACCCCTCACTTGTGTGTAAGATGAAATCATATGTAATGGATGGAGTTCCCAAGATAGTGTAGGTGACTCATGTTGTTAACCGATGAGAAACTAATCCAAAGAAATATAACATCACATAGGTGGAAAGATGTAAACATAAACCTAAATGGTTCAAGGAGTTTTCTCCCCTAGGTCACACGTTAGTTAATAAACCACTATATAAACTAAAAAATTGGTAATGATCAGGATAATTCCATTTATTTTAATTATATCAGTTTCATAGTTTATTTAGTATGGGTGTGTCGTCACCATAACAAAATTAATTAATTAAACAAGCTTGCAAGATAGAACTAAACTAAGACCAGATTATATGTAAATATTAACATACAAAAGATTAAAAAGTTAATTATATGCCACCTAATATTAAAAATCATGTTTGATAGGTAATAAAAAGACAATTTATGTAAAAGGATAAAATACCTCAAAGAAATATTATGTTGGTATATCCTTTCATAATATTGGTGAGAATCAAACCGTAGTTCACTGTGCTTGACCAATATAAGTTGGGGTGTTTTAAATTATCACGGAATTCAAATTCGAGATTTTGGGTTGACTTGACTTGGTTCACTCAAGGTTTGATTGCCACAACAGGACTTGTTGTGAACAAGAGGCAAGGGTTGAGGAAATCCTAAATAAATGGATTTTGGGATTGGGGAGTCCACTTAGCGGATCACAGAACTATGAGTCAATGCAGTTGGCATTTGGAATGCCTACCTAAACACCATCATGTTTCTTGACAAACCCTAGTTAGGGAAATGAAAAGGTAAATATGGATCCTTTATTGTAGAATATTTTGGCATTAGAATATTTCAAAATCAATGCTGAGGGAAATTGGATTTTGATAAAACAGTTGGAGACTAATAAGTATTAATTTATTTAGTTGTCTCTATTTATTCATGATAAATTACTAAATCATTTCTCATCTTAATTTTTAGAAAGGAAAAGAAAAATGAAATCAAATGTATCATTATGAACCATACTCGAAAAATAAAACCTTCCCACTAGCTTCAATTTACAGGATTCGTAGATGCCTTTATGCATCATTCTTCCCCACAAGAGGAAATTGTATATGCTGGAGGACCCAGTTCTCATTATGCCTAAAAATGAGGCTTCTAATGAGTAACTAAATCTCTATATGAAACATTTGGATGATATGATGGATGTCCAATGTTTCATGCTATCATCCATGTCTAATTATCTCTTGAAGCAACATGAAAACATGAATGTATATAGCATGATGTCTCACATTAAGTATCATTATCACGATAAGGTGATATATGAGAGATATGAGATCTACAATGCTTTGTTCACAACTAATCTTGGAGAGTCTGTGCCATCTAGCCCTCATGTAGTCAAGCTTGGTGGATACATTGAATGCCTGGACAACTTAGGGATTAAGTTCCCAGATGAGTTATGTACAAATCTTATCCTATCATCAATTCCCAAGACCTTCTCAATCTTTATTTTCAAATAAAACATAAGAAACATTGAGAAGAATATATCAGAACATATATGCTTGACTTTTCCGATAGATTAGGATGTGGGGCATGAGAAACCTGTAGACCTTATGGTGAATGAGAAGAGGAAGGACAAGGCAAAGGGGCCAAGGTTTTATAAATGGTCTGAAGCCCCAGAGCACTATCCCTAAAACAAGTGGTAGATCCAGAGGCAGGTTAAGGAACAGGACCCAATATGCTTTGCATGTGGCAAGCCAGGCCACTGGAAGAGGAACTACACCCAAACTCTTGGGGACACTTTAAGTACATTTTCTATTAAGTGTAATATTTATATTTCTACACATTGGGTATTAGATATAGTATGTGGGGATTACATCTATATTCAAATGTTGGAACCAAGTAGAGTTAGAATGATTTATTTGGGAGAAGTGAGTCTTCGAGCTGCCAATGGCCTGAGGCTGGCTGCATTAGACATTGGCGATTACCATCTCTCATTTCCAATTGGGATATTTTTGGTTTTAAATAACTGTTATTATTTCCTAGGTGTTACCAAGAATATAATTATGTTATCATGTATGGATTTGGATGGATTTATTTTCATGTTTATAAATAAGGGTTGTTTCTTTTATAAGAACAATGTATTCTATGGTATTGTGCATTTATATAATTGTTTGTATGTATTAAATTAAAAAAAATAAGTGTTGGAAATTGATAACAAAACTAAATCTCATGACTCATACGACACCCAGTTGTGTGATCATCATCTCGTTCATGTAAACGATAATCACTCGACAAAGCTCTGATAAGATGGTTGTTTAGTCTCTAATGAGATAAAACCACTAGATTAATGTCACACTTGTTTACAAGGGGAAATGACCAAGCTTCTTTTCAGTGGATAGGGTGAAAAGGGCCAAAGAGCTTCTAATATTGGTACAAATGGATGTGTGTGGACCATTTCAAGAATAATCTAGAGGTGGATATTCTTACTTCTTTACATTTACTGATGATTTTAGTAGATATGGATATATCTACTTAATGAGATATAAGTTAGAGTCCATAAAAAAAATTTATTGAATTCAAGAATGATGTAGAGAATCATATTGGTATTAAGATAAATAAAATTTGATCAGATCAAGGTGGAGAATATTTGATCCCAGAGTTCATCAACCTTTTACGGGAGTTTGAGATTCTATATCGACTCAATCATCCTTATACACCACAGTGTAATGTTATTAGTGAAAGGAGGAACTCCACCCTGTTGGAAAAGATGAGGTTGATGATGAGTCATACAGATATTCCATTATCCGTTTGGGGATATGAATTAAAAACTATAGTATACACATTAAAAAGACTACTAACTAAGGTGGAAAATGGAATTCCCTCAAAGCTATGGAATGGAATGTACCACATTTTTTCGCACACTCGTGTATGGGGATGTGAGGAATTTTTTAAGGTCTTCTTAGGAAAAAAACTAGAACCCTGGGCCCAAAGTGTATCTTTATAGGATATCCCATGTAAATGATAGGATATTACCTATATATCCCTTCAGAGGGATCAGAATCTGCTGATTCATTATTGTAAGAAAATGATGAACCTATCTCCTAAAAGCAATCAAGAGAGGGCTCAAAATCTGAAAAATGGAAAGAATCTATGAATTCTAAGATGGATTCCATGTTTCATAACCATGTATGGGTTGTATTTTATGAGCCAGTTGAAGTAAAGCCTATTGGATGCAAATGGGTGTTCAAGAGAATGTTGGACCTAGAATGAGATGTCAGAACCTATAATGTAAGGCAAGTGGATAAAGGATCTCGACAACATAAAGCAATTGACTATGAGTAAATCTTTTTTCTATTTTCCATTTTTAAATCCATAAGAATCATAATTTACATAGAATCTTACCATAACTACAAGATTTAGAAAATGGATGTCAATGTAGTATTCCTTAATGGGAACCATTAAGAAGTTGTCTATATGACACAACCAGAAGGTTTTGTGAATCCAGGTGAAGCCAAACGGGTTTGAAAGTGGAATAAATCCATTTATGGATTAAAGAAAGCATCTATGTCATGGAACATTATATTTTATGATGCCATAAAGAATTTGGTTTCATTAATAACTAATGTGAGCCATGTGTTTATAAACAGTTTAATGGGAATGAGGTCATTATCCTAGTAGTATATGTTTACGACATATTACTTATTGGAAATGATGTACCAGTCTTATAGTCAGTGAAAGATGGTATGAAGAAGTGTTTATCCATGAAGGACTTAGGTGAAGCAGCCTACATTATAGGGATCAAGATCATTCATGATAGGTCCAAGAGGCTGCTTGGAATAAATTGTTGTATATACATAGACCAGAAAATAAAGAGATTTGGTATGGAACAATCAAATAAAGGATTGGTTCCAGTGTCACATGGCCAATATCATTCTAAAAGAATGTTTAATCAAACAAAATAGTAGAAAAATAGGATGGGTAAAATCCCATATGCTTCAGCTATAGGATCCATAATTTATTCCATGATATTTACCATGCTTGATGTAGCCTATGAAATGATCATGGTAGGCAGAAATCAAGCAGATCTAGTAGAACAATATTGGACTAATGTTTAGACTATCCTTAAGTATATGATAAGTACAAAGGATATGTTCCTGGTGTATGGAGTATATGAGGAGCTTGTCATTAGAGGATATGATGATGCTAGATTTCAAATTGATCAAAATGATATGAAGTCACAATCAAGATATGTTTTCTGTCTCAACGGAGGAGCTGTGAGCAGGAAGTGTTCAAAGAAGCAAGTTGTTGCTGATTCTACAATGAAGTTCGAATATATAGCGGATTATAATGCATCCAATGAAGATTTTTGGATTCATATAATTGTCTAGGATCTTGATGTGGTTCCTAGAACTAAAGAACCTATCACATTATATTGTGATAATACTCCAGCGGTGGATCTTGAAAAAGAACCAAGGTTACATCAATGGACAATGAAAATTCTCTATAAGTATCACCTCTTGAGATATTTCTATAAAAGGGGTGAAGATGTAGTAAGAATAGTTTCCCCAAAGGAGAACGTGGAAGAGCCCATGACTAATGTAATATCTCAATAAATGAATAAATATCATGTCAGAGCTAGCAGGTTAAAGGTTTTTAGTAGTTGGATCTTTTCCAACATGGAGTATGTTGGCTTTGTTGGCCTAGAACCAACTAATTTTTACTTTATGATAAACTTTTATTCCTGGATATGAATATTAATAATCACCTTATAACATTTTTATTTTTTTATTGACAATGCATGTGATAAAGTCTTATGGATTTTTGTTTCACTAAAGGGTCATAGGGGCTCCCAACTATGATGAGAACCTGAAAATTCCATAACTCTATTCTTGAATATATGTTATATGGATAGATGATATTATTTTTGGGACACAAATAATACAATCCATTAGGGGTGAGGACACGTTAAAAATTGAGGTACCTTCTCATGGGGTGCATCCTAGGTAATATCAAGGAGGATATTATGAGAACAAGACCTGCTAGTTGGAAATCCACATTTCATAGTGTCCTTAGATGTTCCTATCTGCAGAGGTGTGTATTGGTTTGTAGACTTTAAGATTATTATTAATGGGTAATACAACATGAACACATATATGGATTTATGAAAACTGTGATGACACACTATTCGTAATGAGGTTGGATATGTTGGGTGCATCACGAGTAATACTTAATTAATAGATAATTCGAGAATGGATTTTTTCCTTCTGTTACATAATGGATGCTGATATCTCAAAAACTTTTATGGAATTGATATATCCTAAATAAATACATGGAAATGGTGAGGAATGTGAAATTTCAATTTTTGGAAGTCAAAGAAAGAATAATAGATCACATGGTTTGATGGAACTAGAATGCTACCCACTTGATTGGAGATATTTTGACAAATGTATTACATTACACGGTAAGCGTTCGTAGGAGGTGACACATCATTACGGAGTTAACTTATTTCTCTATGGGTTCCATGGTGTGTTTCTAGATGCTATCCTTGGACTTTAGGCAGGCTTCGCCTAATGACACTGAGAAAGAGGCCAAGAGGGTCACACACAAAGTGTATCAAAGTGTCTAAGTGAAATATTAATTTAACAGGTTGGATAAATATTATTCCTGATTGTGGTTTAATAATTATTCAAGGATTCCTGATTGCATTTTTTTCAACAATAGTTATTCAGTAGAATATATTGTGGGATGAATAATATATTTATTAGTGAATAATGAGGTGATATTTATTTAAGAAATATATAGTCATCAATCAATGTCTAATAAATGTGGTGGAGGAAATAATGAAAAATGAAAAAAATACATGTAGTGTATATTAATACATATTCCATGTGGTTTTTATGGGAATTTGTGAGAAATAATATTATTTATTTAATTACATAATATTATGTGTAATTGGATGGGTGAAAGTAAAGTAATAATAATAGCCAGACATTATTATTATACATGGGGTCTTAATATGAATTAAATGAAATAAATAAATAACTATGGGTAATTATTTTATTTTATTATTTTCATTATTATAAATCCCAATTACATGATTCTCATTTAGCTATCCATTCTTTGTTGTTGTGCACAAGAATCTATAAAAAGATATCAAGCCAGGGGAGAATTCCCTTTCTCCAAGAATGCTCTCAAGTAACTTGAGAGATCATCGGCTACTGGATAATGTAGTGTGCTTTAGATGTGGCTCTCAAGGCGATTAAAGGAAGACATTTCAAGTGAAGACTCATCTGTACTAACACCCAAATATCCCTTCAGAGACATCTAGAGATAAGTGGAGAAAAAGTTGGTCACTGCTAGAGGAAGCCCACACTTGGATTCTTCGACGCAATGACAGATCGCATTGGATCTTGATCAGAAACATCAATATAGATATAATTCCAACAGGGTAATTTTTTTATTTTAATTAAATTAATTATAACCAACATATGATGATCCTTTCTATGGTTCTGGGACTTCCTTTTTTATTTTTTCCTTTATTCTATTATGAATATCTAACATTTTGTCATCGTGAAGGATCTCATATAGATCGTTGTTAACAGAAAAACAATGTTGTGTACACCCTTCCACATAATTCTACTGTTCCTAGAAGATACATGGTACATGTAATGATGAGTCATTACATGTAATTAAGGAATTACAGATCAGTTTTTAATTTTGAGTTTCAGAGTTTAAGTTGAGATGAAGCATTTCTCAAATGTTATGATAATTAATTGTTTCATATAATGTAAGGGGATTACATGTCATGTAATACCCCGACTGCAGTTTTTAAACAGGTAGTGTTGCTAAGATATTTTCTTTTCCTCAACTCCATTTTCTCCTTCCTTGATGTAGAGCCATCCCAATGAAATATTAATGACTTCCAACCCCTCTTAATTCTCACTTTCGGTGTTTGATCGTCATTGTGATTGCAGTGTGATAACAAAGTAATCGTTCTTCCTAGTTTATTGTCATTATCTCTTCCTACACCCTTAGGATTTAAATGGATCATATTTAAATTTATGGATTAATTACATGTGATATTGTATCATACATATAGTTTGAGTTCCTAGGTCTTTGTCACCTTCATTATCATTGAAGGGTTTCGTTGAGTGTTTTGAGTGTTGGGAAAAGGTAGGTGGTTCTATCCCGATTAGCCAAATTAATTAACAATGAATTGTTTGATTTATTACTATTTCCAATTTAAATACAATTTCTCAATAGTCATTCAATTGATTAAATAAAAATCAAATTCCAGTGAATTGGGAGATTTGTAATGGTTTTGGCACAACAATTTGGAAAACCCCAATTTCCATTGAGTCAGGGTGTGTTTATGGAAATTTTTTATTTAAATTGGTAAATATGAATTTAAATTTTGATGGAAATTATTTCAATTAAATTATTCAATTTAATTGTTGAAATAAATTATGAAATGACTGAATTTGTTTTTAATGGATTTTAATCTTGATAAAATGGATTAAAATGTTTTGATAGAAACCCGATGGGTTTATCATATTAAAAAGGCATGTTTTTAATTAAAACATGTTATTATTTTAAATTTAAAATTTGAATTGAAATGGAAGAGTGAGATTTAATTGTATTTCAAGCAGTCTTAAAATGAATTTCACATCATTGAGTGTGTAAGATTACATGTTATCCTTAGGTAGTAGGTGAGTTTTTTTGACACACTCTATGGTATTAAAACATTATAAAACCAACATGTAGTGTGTAGCATCTATGTTGGGAGGGTGATGAGTCTCACTACAAAATGTGGATTTTACCAATAGAAAATTACTGCCAGATAATAAATCTATTTCTTAAAATGATTAATTCCAACATATATTAATTTCAATTAATATTAACTACATACACCAACATTTTTCTTTTACAATAGATATATCTGTTCTTATTAGTAGTTGAATACCAAAAAATCATTTAGCAACATTTAAATCTGTTGTATTATCATACTAATACCAAAAATTGAATTAAATATAATTAAATCCATTGTTATTTATTAATATCACAAAAAATAATTTTCCATTATAAAATACTATTATAATGAATTATTCTATAATATCAAATATTCTTCCAAAAAAATTGAATATATAGATATATATTACCTTTTACAAAATATATATTTTTGATAATAAAAATACATGATTAATTAAAATATCCACAATTTAAATAAAATACTCATAAAAATATATGATAATATATATAAACATAGTTTTTATACAATATAATTTTGTATATCAATTATGTAGATATTATGAACACCCCCATCCCAGGGCCTTTTCCTCAGGAATCCCCATGACCCCCCATCCCCAACACTACTTACCCTTTCCATGCCAACATTCCTCATTGAAATTCCCCACAAACATCCTCTCATGACTCTTCAATGTTACCGATCTGTGATCCACATTTATATTTTCTATATAAACCCTCCCTATTCCCGATTGACACCCCCACCAACATCATCATGAAAATCCCCTCTATCATCCCTACTCCTCCATCGTTTTCCAGGTCATTATAGAATGGTATCCCTATGTGAACCCTCTATCCTCGGAGCCACAGCTCGACCATATCTGATACAGATAAGCAGAAATTTTTATATTCGTTTGATCTATTTTTTCATTTCTATTATAATTCAATTTAAAAAATATATCCCATTTTCCCAAATTTTCCCTACAAAACAACATGCATTCTTACATTTAAATTAGTAAAAGTGTCATAAGAGGAATGTGATGAAACTGTTCAACATTTATCAACAAAAAATAGAACTCATGCAGTTGATGGGAATCTGAAATAGAGTGGGTATATTATTGAGAAATCACCTTCAATGGTGCAAGGATCATAAATTTTTTTACCCTATACACTAGGTGTTCAAAAATAATGCTAGATTATTGAGCGATCACCTTCACCCCTTAAGAGTTGATGAGTATAAAGTCCATTATTGAAGTCATTATAGTGATGGGAAATTTCAATACTTGTTGCATTAAATAATGGAAAAAGGGGAGTTTTTTTGTTTATTTTAGTGGTTATAAGAATCCACTTGTTTTTTTTTATTTCATTGAAGAACATGCACTAGATATACTAAAATATAGATATAGTGAAGTTAGTACATAATTTTATAATCAAACCAGAGAATGCCTGATTTCTATAGTGGTGGAAGAACTTAAATGAAATCCTACGTTTAAATACATTGACCTTCCATGGAAATGAATCTTATTATATTATTTTTTGATGGTTCCATGTGTATTTCCTAATAAATTTCAAGTAGTGTAGAATCTGAATTAATGGTTAAACAAGTCTTAGATTTCAGTACAGGTGAGATGCTAATGTTGCAGATGTTTGATCTGATTTATCTTCATTTGAACACTTTTATTATATGGAAATCCGTATTATATGTCGTATAATTTCGTTTAATGATATTTATGTTGAACTTTATATCATGTAACATAAACTGATGTTGTTTACTACTTCATAAATATTAAAATAGTTGTTGTTTCTAGATGTTTTCTACGATTTTCGGCATTTGTGAGTAGTGGAGGGATGCAATGATTGTTTTTGATTCTATGTGTTAGTGGTTTGATTGAAATTACAAACCCCATTTTTTAGTCTTTCTTGGGGAGGAGATTCTTTTTCTTCTATTCATGTTTGATTTGTCTAATTCATATACTTGGTTTATCAGTTAGAATGGAATTTTACTCACTTCAAAGAAACGTTTCATGATTTTATGTATGATGAAGCAGTTTGAAAATTGATTGATAGTAAGTATTTTTGGGACTGCTAAGATATGATATTTCTATTTCTTCTTGATTTGGTATTCTGACTGGATAAATACACATATGATATCTTGATATACCTGGGAAAACTGAGTCATGATGTCCCTAGATCATGATAATTCACATGGATAGTCATTTGGAAGTGGCATCATATATCTGCCGACCATCATAATTTGTATCTCTATATGTAGAAGGATTATTTCATGGAGGTTGAACTGATCCATTTCTCATTCAATTATTCTTGTATGTTTTTCCTTCATCAACATTTAAAGAGTTTTGGACTAAGCTTAAGTATCTTCTAATCTTGAATAATGCACCATGTTTGAAGGAAGTAACCAGTTCTAAAATGTAACATTAGTATTGCATGTGACTACCTAAGGAAGAATTCAAGAGGGAAATACAATTCAAGTTCAGACCATAATGAGATGGAAACATCTTTTCTGAGCAGTCTTTTGATATTTCATATCTGGTTTTACACTAACATGTTAGATTATGGTTGGCCCATCAAAGAATGTATCCACATATATTATCGACTTTATTTCCATGGAGATGAGATGGTCCATTTTCATTCACTTCTTTATGTAATTTTGTTTTAATAGTATTCAATTTCATGTTTGTGTATCCTCATTACACATGGTGTATTCACAACAAATATTGTTTTATTTAATAATGGTTTAGTTGTTTGATTTGGGTGAGCAACTCATGCCTCATTAATTATAATTTTTTGGGTTTCAATTTATCTATAAAATTTTCACTGATTTGTGGGTATGAATTTTTATTGTTTTTATATAGATTTTGGAGGTGAATGACGTGGAATAGCAATGACATGAAGTTTCGCATAGGTTTTGGAGATGGATTGATTTGTTTCTCACTGGTCCTGGAGATGGCTTTCTAGTACTGGTTGATGGATGTGTCACTACTTTTGGTTTGCTAATGGTTATGGTATAGCTGATGTAGGCTTGATGGTCCTGAGGTGTGGATGGGTTGTTGGTTCTAGAGCTGGGTCAGTGAGGCTTGGATGAGTTTTTGGTACATGGGGGGGGGTATGATGTATCCTACTGGGTAAAGCTTTTGGGTGGGGGGGATCATGTATTTTTTAGTCAAAATTTTGTATTATATTTCATTTTTAAAATAAATAATTTTTTCTATGTTTTAATATTCTTGTCAATTGACTTCGGTTTAATAGTTAAACATGATGAATTATATATTATAAATTAATAAATAAAAAAATTTATAATTTTTATTCAAATGTATTTTATAAATATATATTATATATTGGTTATATTATTACCAATAGGAAAACATGTCATAAGAATATATTTCTAAACACATTAACCAACAAATATTTTATCTGTTGGTATTATTATAATTGTAACCAAATTATTTTATCTAAACCAAAAACATTTAGTGACAGAGTTGTTACTGAAAATTTAGTGGTAGGGACATTTGTGTTGGTGAAACGTTTTACCAACAGAAAATACACTTTTACCAACAGATATGTCCCTATTGCAAAAAGTCAGATTTTTTATAGTGTCTCCTCTGTCCAGTTTCATGGGGATGTTTTTATAAACATATTTCTAAGATTTCCTAAAGTGTACGGAGTCCTACAGCCAGAAATACTATCATACCTATTTGGAAGATGACCATGTTCCTCACATGTTATTTATATTTGAGATATAAATTTATAACAATGTTTTAAAACTTCTTTACATGCACTTTAAAATTATATAAACTATTTTTTGTAATTGTTTTATCTTTATCCATTTTTTCTAAAATATTTCTTCATTTGAAAAGACATTGCTTTAAGTATTTTCCATCATTTGACCTGTATAACATGATTTGTTTTAATATGATTTAAAATGAAAATTTTGTTTATATATAAACTCAAAATCACTCCATTGGTTAATCATTTATTGGAATCTATTTTGGAATATGTGCTGATTCCCTACTGGGAATTTTATCTCACACCCTATTTGTGCCTTTAGGTGTTTGTAAATAATATTCTTCTAGGTTCGAGCAAAGGGAAATGATCTCTTAGAGTTCGGTCTAGTTAATGAACCATGGTCGTGGTGGGTTTTGTTTCCCTATTTTAGTACATTGTTTATTGTTTATTGGGATGTTTTATGTGTTTTTGTCTTCTGGTATTTACTCATGGTGGACTTTCTTTTGTTATGCACATTGTCTTGTTTCGTTTATTTTTCATTGTTGGTGGAAAAATCATTCCCACATGCATGTTGTGTGATGATAGGGGATAGCCACAGACCCAATGGGAATGGGAATTACCTTCAGGCTATGTCAGGGCTGGATTAGTTATCAGTTTACCAGGGTACCTAGGTTGGTTCCTAAAAAACTGGAATCTGATCCTGGTAGAGATTTTGTCTGGATACAAGTATGTATTTTTTGAAATCTTGTCAGAAATTAGGAGGTAGTTGCGATTGAGTGCCTACCAGCACTCACCAAAATGAACCATAAGTCTCCAAGGGTGGTGCGGTAAAGGTGTATTGTGGTTTAGTTCATGAATTTTTATTATTGTGATTTGGATAGAGTGAAACCCAAATATCATTCGTTCATTATGATTGGGAATGAATTCCCTTGTTTCTCAGTTTGACTGTTAATTTATTGTATTCTTTGTAATCTAATGTTTTCGAGCATCATGACTCTGAGAAGACGTGTAAATTGCAACCAAGAATATGTTTTTTTGAACCACAACAAGAAAATATTGTTTTAGATCTGAATCTAGATGAGGTTATTTTGCACCCTATCCAAGCTCTAGGACAGGCACCACCTCCAGTTCTTATTCAGGATCATGTTGTGAATCCCCAGGGGGATGTTTTTATAAATCATTCTCAATAGTTTCATCACTAGAATACACTAGTATTCAAAGGCTCCACTAATACTCATCATTCTGAGGAATTATTGGGAAATATAGAACAATTTTTTGAGTTCTTGGAGACACCAGATGCGATCATGGTGATGTGTTCCACATTCATGAGGGAAGGACCGAGCATGAGATAGTGGGACAAAATGGAGATTATAGGGAAACATGAGGTCTTGCAGTGGAAGGAGATCAATTTTCTTTTCACCAACTAGTTCTATCCATAATCAATGGTTTTGGCCAAGGCTTCTGAGTATTTCAATCTTGAGTAGGCTGACAGAGATATGACTGAGTGTTGAAATTGATTTTCTAAGCTGGTGTAGTTTAATCCAAAGACTATATCTAATGAGATGATTAAGGATGGATGTTTCAATTTGGGACATTGTTAAAATAGTTTTTCTAAGGATTTATTTCTAAAGCTTCCCACATATGCTGATGTGTTGGATAAGGAGATGATGGTCGAGATGCACCTGGATGGAATGTCAGTGTTATCAGGAGATTCATTCTCTCCTAGTGGAAGCATGAGTTCCATCAAAGTAAAATGTAACTGTGATGATTCTCATAGTAGTTCTTGATGGATGATTCCTTCTTGAACGCATACAAAATCCATAGGTAGTCCTTTAATTTGCTATCAGTGTCACAAGACCGAATATTCTAGGAGGGTTCGCATCGAGGGACCTATTAATTGTGACTCCAACTAATGATCTGGGAATGTACAAAAATTCTATCATAATGTTTAAACTCCTCTTAGGGGAACTGGACCATCAGATCCTCCTAAAGCTTTAGGAAAATCATATGCTTTATTTATAAAAGGGTTACAACCTTAGGAATCTGGAACAAATATTCCTCACCAAGTGGAAGAGACTCCAAAGGAAGCAGACATGGGTCCAACAACTGTGAGAGGAACCATTACTATAGAATCATCATTAGTGACTACTCTATTTGATAGAAGATTATATCATTCATTTATTTCAACTCGTATCATTAATCTTCTAAATCGTCTTATGGAGATTTTATCTTGTGCAATTTATATTAATACATTTGTAAGTCTAAAGAGAGAATAGGGTCTCAGTAGTAACTCTTGTGTAATCTCTATATTAGATGTCTCGTTTACCTTGATTTTTCTAGTCCTCGACATGAAATATATTGATGCCATATTCATGATGGTTTGGGTTATTGCCTATAAAACATGGATTGACTATTATCTTCGGTGGATCTACATCACTACACCAAATGGTACGTCTCTTGACTTTTAATGAGATTGAGACCCAAGTTCAAGTAGATAAGGACCTTCTACTATTAATGGATGCTAAATGGTACATGTAATGATGAGTCATTACACGTCATGAAGGAATTAATGATCAGGTTTTAATTTTGAGTTTAAGAGTTTATGTTGAGCTGACACCTTTCTCAGATGTTACGACAATTTACTGTTTCACATCATGTAATAGGATTACATGCCATGTAATACCCCAAATTTGGTTTTTAAATAGGCAGTGTGGCTATGATATTTTCGTTTCCTCCACTCAGTTTTCTCTACCCTTGACCTAGAGCCTTCCCCAGAAAATATTGAAGCCTTCCAATGCTTCTTAATCCCCTCTTTCGTTGTTTGATCATCATTGTGCTTGCATTGTGATAACCAAGTAATCATTCTTCCAAGTTCTTTATCATTTTCTATTCCTCATCACTATGGATTTCAATTAATCATATTGAAATTTATGGACTCATTACATGGGATATTGGATCATACTTCTAGGTTGAGTTTCAAGGTCCTCTTTACCTTCATTATTGTTGAAGGGTGTCCTTGAGAGTTTTGAGTTTTTTGAAAATATATGTGGTGCTGTCCCGAATTTCCAAATTAATTAACCATGAAATGCATGATTTATTTCAATTTCTGATTTAAATTCAATTTCATAACAATCATTTAATTGATTAAATAAAAATCCAATTCCAGTGCATTGGGATATTTGAAATTGTTTTGGCATAAAAATTTTGAAAACCCCCAATTCCATTGAGTCAGGGTGTGTTTATGGAAATTATTTATTTAAATTGATAAATATTAATATAAATTTTGAGGGAAATTATTTCAATTAAATTATTGAATTTAATTTTGGAAATGAATTGTGAAATGATGGAATTTGTTTTGAATGGATTTTAAACTTGAGAAAATGGATTAAATTATTTTGATAGAAACCCTATGGTTTTTCATTTTAAAGGGGCACGTTTTTTATTAAAACATGTTATGGTATTTAATTTTAAATTGTAATTGAATTGGAATAATGAGATATAATTTTATTTGAAGCAGTCTTAAAATATATTTCCCATCATTGAGTGTGTAAGATCACATTTAATTATTAGGTAGTTGGTGTGTTTTTCGACACACTCTATGCTATTAGAACATTCTAAAACCTACCAATTGTAGGTCACATCCATTTTGGGAGGGTGATGAGTCTCACTAAAAAAATGTGTCTTTTTCCAAAAAATAATTGTTGCCATATAATATATCTGTTGTTAAAAATGATTAATTCCAACATATATTAATTTCTATTGATATTAACTAGAGACACCAATAGTTTTTTTACCAACAAATATATATGTTTATATTAGTAGTTCAATACCAAAAAAATAATTTAACAACATTTAAATCTATTGGATTATCAATATAATTACAACTATTGAATTACCGATAATTAAATCCATTGTTATTGATTATTTTTAGAAAAAATAATTTTCCATTATAAAATACAATTGTATTAAATTATTATATAATATCCAGTATTTTTCAAAAAAATTGAGTATATATATATATAAAATTTTACAATATATATCATTTTAATAATAAAAATAAATGATTAATTAAAATATCTAAAATTTAAATAAAATACTCATAAAAATATATGATAATTTTGCCCACTATCCATGCTCTAGGATAGGATCCACCTCCATTTCTAATTCAGGCTCTTATTGTGGATCCCTAGGGG
Source organism: Viscum album (assembly GCA_963277665.1). NCBI lineage: Eukaryota > Viridiplantae > Streptophyta > Magnoliopsida > Santalales > Viscaceae > Viscum > Viscum album. The sequence goes on from OY728151.1 coordinate 1,534,674,892, forward strand.
GATGTTTTTAGAAACCACTATCAACAGTTCCTTCACTAGAATCCACTTGTTTTGAAAGGATCCACTGATACTCATCATACTGAGGAATGATTGTGCAAGATAGAACAACTGTTTGAGTTTTTGGAGACACCGGATGTGATCAAGGTGATGTGTTCCACATTTGTGAGAGAAGAACAGAGCATGAGATAGTGGGACATAATGGTGATCATAGGGAATCATGAGGTCTTACATTGGAAGGAGATCAAGGTTCTTTTCACCAACTAGTTCTATCTATAATCAAGGGTGTTGGCCAAGGATGTTGAGTTTTTGAAGGTTGAGCAGGCTGACAGAACAATGACTGAGTATTCAAATTGATTATCTGAGCTGGTGTAGTTTAATCCTAAGATTATATCTAATGAGATGATGAAGTCTTGATGGTTCAATTTAGGAATTTGATCAAATATATGTTCTTAGGTTTTCTTGCTAAATCTTCCCACCTATGCTAATGTGCTCAATAGGTTGATGATGGTTGTGATACACCTAGATGGAATGTTAGGGTTCCCAGGAGTTTCTTTCTCTCCTTGTTGAAGAATTATTTCCTTCAAATGAAAATGTATGTGTGATAAATTTCAAATGAGTTCTCTATGGATGAGTCATTCCACACCTCATACAATATCCATAGGTATTCCATTGATTTTTAATTAGTGTCGTAATCCCGGACAATCTAGTAGGGATTGCATCAGGGGACCCAAGAATTGTGACTCCAACTGATGTTTAGGGAACTTACAAAGATTCTGACATAACGTTTATACTCCTCTTAGTGGAAAATTATCATCAGATCATCCTAAAACTATAGGGATATTAGAATCCTTATGTATAAAAGGGTTCTAAACTTAGAAATCTGGAAGAAATATTCTTCAAATAATGGAATAGAATCCAACGGAAGCAGACATGGGTCCAGCGAATATGAGAGTTACCATTACTATAGAATCGTCATTAGTGACTACTCTATTTGATACGGGTTCATATCATTCATTTATTTTAACCCGTATCATTAATTTGCTAAATATTTATATGGACCTTTTATCTTGTGCAATGGTAGTAATACAAATGTAAGTCTGAAGAGAGAACAGGGTCTCAGTAGTCCCTCTTTGGTATTATCTATTAGATTTATAGTTGACTTGGAGTTTTCTAGTCCTCGACATGAAATCAATTGAAGTCATATTCTGGATAGGTTGGCACATTGCCAATAAAACTCAGATTTATTATTATCTTTTGTGGATCTACTTGACTACACCCAATAGTGTGTCTCTTGACATTCAAGGAGACTGATACCCAAGTTCATGTTGATAAGGACCTAATTTTCCATAGTTGGGGAAGGTAATATCAGTGTTTTTTATCTGTAGAGGGAATTATTGAGCGGTGATCTCCCACTAGTCGTTGTTGAGTTTCCCAATGTGTTTCCTTCTGAATTTTCTAGTCTTCCACCAGTGATGGAGGTTGAGTTTTCTATTAACTTAGTTCCTGGTACTCACCTAGTTTTTATTCATTCTTAAAACATTGAATTAGAATAATTGAAAGAGTTGATGTTCCAATTGGACAATCTTCTTGATAAAGCCTTTATATGCCCAAGCGTGTCACCTCGGGCGGTGCCAGTTTTCTTCACCAGGTAGACTGATGGTTCTCTTCACCTATATGATGAATATTGAAATCTCAATCAAGTTATAATAAAGAACAATTATTGTTTTCCATGGATAGATGATCTGTTTGATGAATTGAAAAGGGTGAAGTGGTTTTCAAAAAATTACATTCAATATGGTTACCATCTGTTGAGAATAAAATAATCTATCATCCATAAAACCACCTTTAAAAGTATGTACGACCATTATGGGTACATTATTATGAAAATTGGTTTGACAAATGTTTTTTTAGTTTTCACGGATTTGATGAAAATGATATTACATGAGTATCTGGATACTTTTGTAGTGGTTTTTTTGGATGGAATATTTGTATAATGTAAATCCATGGAGGATCATGTGCATCATCTGAGAATAGTTTTGAGTCTGCAGAGAAGTTATTGAATTTGTGAAAATATTTCAAAGTGTGATTTATGGATTTGGGAAGTGAAATTATTGTGACACATGGTGTCAGAACATGGAATTTTAGTTGATCTTGATAAGGTAATAGATATTATGACTTGGAAGAATCAATGAAATTCCTTTGAGTTTTGGATCTTTTGGGATTATTTGTAAATTATCATCGATTCTTGTATGTGGTATTCTTCCCATTTTGCTTAAAGAAAACCCAATCCATACTTTATGGCTTCTCAAAATATCTAGAACCCTTGATAATAATTGACCCATTTTTAGATGGACTACATTAATTAAAATAAACATAAATCACAAAAAATTATGTAATTTTTCCAAACAATATATATCTTCTTGGATCCTCTTCAGTTTTCTCATGTTTCCATAGAAACCATGATGGTATTTATTCCAAAAAAATAAATTCCATGATGAAAAAACAACCACCAATGTTTAAAGTTGCAGTAAATCTCAACCTAAATAAGTTTAACAAAAAACTCAAAGAGAGACATACTTAAAAAAAGATAGGATCATACATCAATCCTATACATGGTGTGTCTCGTATGATTCAATGTTTGTGTTTTTAGTTTAAAATTTACATTTTAGTTCAATACACATGTGAAATACTCAAAATTGTGAAAACACATTAGTATTGATTTTATAATTTAAAAAATGTTCCATAAATCATTTGTGATATGTAAGAATCAAATTCACCTCAATCAGATACATGGTGTTCTTGATATGAATCAAAGTGTATGTTTTTAGTTTGAAACTGAGAATTTAGTTCAATACATAATCCACATACTCAAAACAAAAAAATTATTATTTAGATACTTTATAACAATGATCCATAACATATTTTGACATGTAGAATTCAAACACACCTCAATATGAAACAAGGTGTTCTTGGTATGACATGAAGTGTTTGTCTTTAGTTAAAAATTGACATTTTAGTGCATACCACACATGAAATACTCAAAACCAAGAAAACATATTCAATTTTTTATGAATATTTTATTTAAATAATTCATAAATCATTTTTGATGTATAGTAATCGACTTCACATCGAACTGACACACGATGTGGCTAGTATGACATGAAGTGTGTGTTTTCAATATATAAGTGCCATTTATGTTTAAAACATGTTTCACAAATCCAATAATAAGAAAATGTGATTATATTGATTTTATGATTTAGTAAAACAATTCTTAATTCAATTTTTATTAGTATTAATCGACCACATAACAATCTAGAACACAATTGTTTTCTACGTCTTAGAGTTCGTGTTTTCAATATAAGTGACATTTTAGTTCACATATCCAAAATTGAGAAAAAGATAACTAATTGGTTTAAAACAATAGAGAATTTTTCCACAATTCATTTGGGACATGAGGAAATTGATCGTACATCAATCTGATAGATGTATGTTAAGTATGAATTGAAGTTCATGTTTTCAATATAGAAGTGACATTTTTGTTTAAAAAGTGTGTCACATAACCACAACTGAGGAAATGAAATTTGATAGTTTTTAAACATTAGGAAAATGTTCCAAAACTCAGTTCTTATATGTAATTATTGATTGTGTGTCAATCTAACACATGATGTGGTTGATATGACTCAAAGTTCATTTTTTCAATATAAAAGTGTAATTTTATTTTAAACCGTGCATCACATAGCCAAAATTAATTAAACTGGATTTTGTTGTTTTTAAAAAATAGAACTATGATCCATAATTCATTTTTGACAAGTAGGATTCAATATCATTTCAATCTGATACACGATGTGGTCGGTATGATTAGAAGTGCATATTTCCAATAAAAAAGTGTCATTTTAGTTAAAAACAAGTATCACATTGCAAAAACTAAAACAAGCTCAGTTTTTTTTAAATTTATGAAAAAACCAAAATTCATTATTTATATGTAAGAATCAACCAAATGTAAAATTGGAAGACAATGTGACAGGTATTACTTGAAGTCCGTGTTTTCAATATAGAAGTTCCACTTTATTTTAAAATTCACATCACATTCCCAAAACAATGAAAATGAGAACATATGTTTTTCATACATTAATAAAATGATCCATAACACATTTATGATGTATAGGAATCAACCATACATCAATCATGTAGATGATGTGGTAAGTATGAATTAATGTTCATGTCTTTAATATAGATGTACCATTTTAGTTTGAAACATTCATTACATTGAAAAAATTGAGTTAATGATCTTATATTGTTTTCAAAATTTTGGAAAATGATCAATAATTCATTTTTTAACTGATGGAATAAAACTAATGTCAATCTGACACATGATGTAGTCGGTATGAATCGAATTACGTTTTTTAATATAAGTGTCATTTTAGTTTAGAACATGCTTCTCATAGCCAAAACAAAGATAACATGGTCATATTATTTTTAGAATTTAGTAAAGAGGTACATATTTCATTTGTGACATGTAGAAATTAACCACACAAAAATCTGATACCTGATGTGGTCGACATGGGTTGAAGTGCCTATTTTCAATATACATGTGTTACTTTAGTTTAAGACGTGTATCAAAATGACAAAACTAAACAAATAGGCACAAATTATTTTTAAAATTTTGTTAAATGATCCATTATATTTTTCAATATGTAGGAATTGATCATACATCAATCTTATAGATGATGTGGTAGATATGGCTTGAAGTGCGTGTTTTCACTATAGAAGAGTTGTTTTAGATGTTGGGGTAGTAGCTAAGAGGTTAACACACCATGTATGTCTATATGAAACTCGTGATAAAATCATGGTGGATGATGATTTCTAGGTTTCTGTAGTAGTACTCTACCATTATTGTGGCGACTGGAAAAATTCATTGGTTTGGGCCTTCAGGTAGCTAGTTTGGGCCTTCAGAGCCACATGGGCCATTGGGCAATCAATGGTAGGTGGTGATGCAGGAATGATGGGAAAGAGGTGATACTAGTATGATGCAAGTGGGTTCTTCGGGCCATCCAATGGTGGGACTATGGGGAATGTAAAGGGCAGCATGCTCAATGGGCCTTCGGGTCATAAATCATCAATGTAATAAAACGTCTGGTTGGGTGGGTTATCTCTTAGGTGGGATATGATCTACCTTTCATGCCTATGTGTGTAAAGTGTGCGTGTGTGTGTGTGGATGTTTGATTTTAATTATACCCCAAGCACATTATATAATATATATTTGTTGATTTAGTATTAAATGTGGATCATATAGCCAAAATGGGAAAACAGTCTTGGATTGTTTTCAAACATTAGAAAAATGGTCCATTATTCATTTTTGATGTTTAAGAATTGACTTTACATAAATCTGATAGATGATGTTCCAGGTATGACTAGAAGTGTGTAGTTTCAATCTCGAATTGTCATTTTAGTTTAAAATGCACATCACATAACCAAAATGGAAAAAATGTGATTGGAATGTTTTCAATCATTAGTAAAGAGATCCATAATTCATTTGTTGCATGTAAGAATTAGTCACATGCCAATCTGACATAAGATGTGCTCGGTATGACTCGAAGTGTGTATTTTCAATAAAAAAGTACCATTTTAGATAAAAGTGTGCATCACATACCCAAAACCAATTAATTGTGCTCATATTATTTTCAATCATTAGTTTAATTATTCATATTTAATTTATGATGTGTATGAATCAACATCAGGTCAATCTGACACACAATGTGGTCGGTATGACTTGATGTGAATGTTTTGAATATAAAAGTATCATTTTAGTATAAAACACGTATCACATAGATAAAATTTATAAAAAATCTTATATTGTTTTCAAACATTATAAAAATGATCCACAATTAATTTATTTTGTATATTAATAGACCATACATCAATTCAATAGATGATGTGGCAGGCACAACTCAAAGTGTGTGTTCTCAATATAAAAGTGTCATTTTAATTTAAAATGTGTGTGACATAGCCAAAACTAATATAACAAGCTTTTATTGTATTAAAACATTATAAAAATCATCCATAATTCTTTTTTCATGTCTACTAATCGACTGCATTTCAATCTGACAGATGATGTGGTCAGTATAAAAAAAATGCATGTTCTCAATATAAAAGTGTCATTTTAGTATAAAACGCGCATCACATTTCCAAATCAAAGTAGACAAGCTTAGATTGATATTAAATATTATGAAAACAATACAAAATTCATTTTTGATGTGTATGAATCGGTGGTATGTCAATCTAACACCTAATGTGGTTTGCGTGACTCGAGTACGAGTTTTTAATTTAAAAGTTTCATTTTAGTTTAACACATGAATCACATGGAAGAAAATGTGAAAAAGCTCGAATTGTTTTAAAAAATAAGTAAAATCATTCATAATTCCTTTGTAACATGTAGAAATTGACGCATGTTGACCTCACACATGATTAACTAATTATATCATTAATATGTAAAGTAATTAACAATATAATATATCCTATGTTGATTATATAACCATAAAATTATAATTTTCATCTTTCATTTATTTACTATTACAAAAATAAACATTAATTTAATTGGAGGGAAAAGATTTTATATGGAGGTTGATCATTGGAATAAGTCTTGTAGTTTAGATTTTGTATATGAGTTGTAATATTTGTTGATTATTTGTAAATATGATATCAATGTAAATATTTTTTGTATGTAAATATTGATTTGAATTGTTAGTTAAATGTGATATTTGTCTTCCAATCTAATTTTCTTTATATTTCTATTTTTAATTATGTATTTTAATTGGGTTTGTTTTTATAGGGATAATGCATGGTTGTTGTATGGCTGCAGCTGTGTAGTAGCTGATATGACCTTTATCATCACTGAAAAATAGAATTGATGACATTCAGTGCTAACAAAAAGTGCTGACAGGGGAAACTTTTATTAGCACTTTTTGTTAGTGAAAAAATGTTCTTGCATTTTTAATAGCGCATAGTTATTCAGTGGTTTTTTATGCTAACAAAGCACTTTTATTGCATTTTAAAAAGCGTTATTTGTAGTAGTAATTCTAATTATTATTGAACTAATGTGTGGTCATCGTCCAACTCGATGGGAGAATGTGCAGAGTCTTCATCATCATCTACTATGTGTGAGATGAAACTACGACCTCATAATGAAACTTTAGAGAGCCTGTGTTGAGAGAAGGATGAGCTTCATCGACACTAGAACCACTAGGAGGAGCAACAATATTGATAGTAGAAGCAACAACACGAGAAGCTGATGAAATATGTGCAATGGATTTCATATGGTATAGGGATGAAGTTACATCCACCTAGTTATCCATATGATCCACCATCTTCACATCGATTCATATATTTTGTTGACAAACATTATATGATATGGTTTTGATAAATATATTATGTGTAATATAATTTTTTTAAAGGTTGGGGATAAAGCCTCATTTATTATTTATGCAATGTAAAGACCTCTTTTAACTGGGTAGAGGGAGACCCATTACAGATCCCAAAGTACCACTGGGAATATATCCCATTACATGGCCCGTAGGCCCAAATTATTTTCCCATGGACCATTCTGTGAATAGTACTACTACAGTACCTTCCTACTATAGTGCCCGCACAGTACCGCTGCTACTATAGTGCCCTGTCGCCGCTATAGTGCATTGCCTCCACTATAGTATATACCATTTCTACAATGACTCTATTGCTAAAGTACGCTACCATACTTCTAAATTACCTGCACCCAATTGGATTTGAACCACCATTATTCATGTAGGATTACAGGGTGCTTAACACTAAACCAAACCCCAACAATGTGTGCAATACAGTTATGAATTTATATGTCTAAAATTTAATATAATTGTTTTTTTAACACGGTTTGAGGTTTATTTATTAATAAATGTTTAATTATTATTTTTTTTAAACTTTGTTATATTTTTTAAATATATTTTTATGTATCTGTGATGGAATACTTTTTCATTTGCTTGTTTTACGATGGAAAATGTATTTTTTTGAAAATAATCTATTACTACGGAAAGTGTATTCCATTGTAAATAATAATTCTTATACCGTTGAAATAATTTTTGATATTAATTAGTATATAAATTACCATAATAAATAATTCACTAATTAATACTAACTATTAATAATTAACATGATAATAATAAATTATTATCCATAAATAGAAATTATTTTTAATTATTAATAATTCTTATTTATCAATAAAAACAAATTACTAAATATAATTATTTATATATTAATAATTTACCTTACAATAAATTTTGATTATGAATTTTTTTATATTTAGTTCATCACTCGAGAAAAAAGCACATTTAAATAATGTTTTATTTGATCAAGAAGAAAGTGGATCATGGGTCTGTGAAGTTGGTGAATGTTTCTAAAATACTATAAGTTGTATAAATTATGAAAAATTCCTTACCCAAAGAAGGGTTTGAACTTCATCATATGGCTATTGGAGTTCATTAAATCCCAAAACATGAAAAAGTGTGGATATGGGAACCCTATCCCTATGTTATGATGTTTTTTTAGTATATTGATATGTGTTCATTACCCTATTGCAGACCACAACAAATAAACTTTTGGGTTTGTTAAAAAGGGGGAGTATTTGTGGATTTAAAAAAGGAGAAAATGTCTTAAACTAGACAAGGGGGAAGTTGATATTGGGATCAAGGAAGTAAGGGGAGATTTAAATCCAATGATTCTAGAGGTGATTGATTAAAGGTTATATATTGTGATAGATGATGTTCATGAAAACATTTATTGAGTGGGTTAATAATGAAGTGATAGATTGGTGAAATTATCATGCTACTGTTGTTTCACATGCTAATCATGCCTCATGTGGGGTTAGAGTGTGTGTTTAAAAAATCTGTAATCGTGGTCATAATAACATGAAGTGATTTCTTTTTCAATGAATAAGGAATAAGAATTAATTTGGTATCAAAATATGATGTCTTTTCAACAAACCCAAAGGTGGATATTATTAAGAAAAAAACCACATGATGTTGGTTTTGGGTAGATTGTAATTTTCGAAAAGGTTTGAGGTTGTTGACAAAGGATGGTTGTAAATGAAGGCATGAAGAGTAAGCATGAATGCTAATGTGATCTCAAAAAAGAACTCATAATTTCGTTTGGAGCTTTTTATGGACCAAAAAAATCATTGGGATACATTAACACTAAAAATCGCAAGATAAAATTATGATATCATGATGGAATCTCATGAAGCACGTGATTGTATTTGAGTCTTAGAATGGGAAATCACGAAGCAATTGATTATCATTGAGTCTTTTTACGGGATCCCACACAATGATCATGAATGTATTTGGATCACATGGAGGGATCTCATGCATCACTCATGATTATCTCTGGAGGCCGTTCTCTAATGTTGCACAAATCGTGAATAAGAATCGCATTCTGGACTCATGAATGATCATGAGGATAAACGAAAAATATTGAAATTATGGAGGATCTCATGGTCATTAATGATCTTGTGAAGCACATGATTGTCTTTGGTACTCATTATTAGATCTATGATGAAGTGATAATGTTGACCAAGGACTCGTGGAAAGTATAAATGATGGAAGATGACCCATTCATGGATCTCATGCAGAGCATGAGCATATCTCTAACCTGGATCTCGTGGAGAACATGATTACGATGAGGTGGATGGTTGTACACAATTTATGGAGTTATGGTGGTGGGTTTTTTCCTATAAATACCCCCTAACCCATCATTAATCATTGATGAAGTTATACATAATATATTGATATGAATAATCATCCGTGAAGGAGTCTTGAGGAGAGACCTCTTGAAAGGGACCCCAGGAGAGGCCACGCAAAGGAGTATTAGTGATTAACATAGGGTATGTTTTTTTAACTTATATGAACAAGTTCTCACGCAAAATGGACTTCTTCCTGGGAGTTTCACATGATCTGAATAAGTTCTTACTCAGTGAACAAAAGTCTTCTCGCACCTAGTATTAATTCTCAGTGTTAAAATAAACTCATGGAAGGGACATGAAAAAACAAAGTCATGGAAGGTACTCATGTATTTAGTCTTGCGGAAGGGACTCGTAGACAGGCCCGGACCAAGGTAAAGCCAAACGGAAACAATCTATAAAATGATGTGTTTTGATAAATATATTATATGTAATAAAGTTATTAATTTATATGACAAAAATTTTATATACTTGGTTTTTTTAACTATGAGGTTTTATTTTTTTATTTTTTTAATGTTTTCATTTTATAAATATATATATATTTTTAGGTATTCCTGATGGAATAATTTTTCCATTACTTGTATTGTGACAAAAAATTAATTTCGTTGCAAATAATCTATTACAACTGAAAAAGTATTCCAACACAAATAAAAATTCTTCTATATGCGGTGGAAATAATTTATAATATTATTTAGTAAATAAATTATCATAATTAATAATTTACTAATTAAGATTAATTATTAATAATTTCCAGGATAATAATTAATTATTATATATAAATTTTGATTATAATTAATTTTTAATAATTCTTATTTATCAATAACTATTTATTACTAAATATTATTAATTATATAATAATAATTTAACTAACGATAATTCATTAATAATAATAATAATAAATTAATAATTATTATTAATTAAATAATAATAATTATTTAAAAAATATGAGAAAAATTTATTAATAAGTTTCTATTTAGGAACTAAATAATAATTTTATATATCAATTAGTAATTTTTTAATAATAATAACTAATATTTCTTAATTAATTATTAACTAAATTATAAATATTAATACAAGCTAGTAATTATTAATAACTACTAAGTGATATTAATTAGTTAATAATTCATAATATAAAAGTATTAAATGACTTATTAAGACTATTTATTAGGTAATTAATAATTAGTATTCATTGAATTATAATTAATTTCTGACTAATATAAACTCTTATTAACAAATTAAAACTAATTAATTATACTAAATAAACTAGAAATCAGTCAACTAACAAGAAAGAATTTCTTTAAATGAACTTTGAAAATATTTTGACAATGGAAACAGAATAGCCACATACTAGAACTCAACACCCGAAATAATTGGAAGGGGGTTCGGATTGTGAGAAGAAAGGGTGGGAGGGGGCTAGTTCTATAGGGAGAAATCGAAAGGAATATAAGTCCACAACAAATTTTTCATTTTATTTAGTGAAAGGCGTTGATTCATTTAACACTATTTAAAAATTTTAAAAATAAAATAAAATCAGTACCCTAATTGGAGTATTTTTTTCTCAAAAAACCAAAAAACAATTTCTGGACACATTTATATAATTTAACACCAGGTGAAGGGTATGATTATTTTTATAACATTTGAGGTTAGGATTTAAAATAAATGATGTTGAATACTAAAACCATTGATTTTTGTATATAAATGAGAAATGGGGTGGGTGTTTGAGTTGAGTTGGAGGAAGATAAAGTGATATTCATTGGCAGCTGTGCATATGAAACTGAAAAAAGAGAGTGAAGAGTGTGAGGGGGAGAGAATTTGAAACACCTCATAAAACCAAACCTTCTTTCAAGTTGTTTTTTTATCTGAGATATCCTTTAACATATTTCTTAACCCATCCCTCGGCACATATTCACTTCTACCAAAAATATAAAAAAAGAGGTGGTGTGAAACCCTTCCATTCACCACAATGAACAATAAACCATCATCTCTCTCCCTCTCTATCCATATGTGAATCTTTAAGGACAACCAATTCATTCCTTTCCAGTGAGGGCCATCTGTTATTCCCTTCCACTGCAGGCCCTCTATTACTCCCTTCCACTTTTTATTATTTTTTGGATGTTTTTGAAATCTAAAATAATTTTTTGAAATTAAAAAAATAGATTTATATGACATACTGTAAGTTTTGTACTTGATCTGGACAATGTACTCGTAGAAAATCCCAGCGCAAGGGAAAGCCCAATGGAAATATTCCAACAATGGGAAACCCACGAACCCCTCCATTGCAACTCTAAGAATAAAATCACTTTCTCTCCCAATGTTTCCTTCCCCGTCATTCCTCCCATGTCTTCCTCCCCACCATCCTCCTTCACAGCTTCAATGATCTCCTCACCACCTACAAATCATTCTATTCGTTCCCCCCCCCTTCAATTCCACTCTTCTTCATGCCACCCTACACACCATTGTACTTCTCTATGTTGATGCCTTCCTCCACAGCCGACGCCTCCCCCCCAACCAGACGACTCATGGGGGCTCTCTCTCTAGATTCTGTTTGCGATCAAGCACTACCATATCACCATGGAGATGAATCAAGTATGCCTTCATTATTTTGTTTCGCCTCCCTCTATCTCCTTACATGATGATCATTTAGGATAACCACTACCTTCATTTTCAGTGCATTCGTTCTATTATTCCCTTCCACTTTTTATTAAATTATTTTTTAACAAGTGCTATTATGTGATTGTGTGTATATATATATATATTAAACTATATATATATGTGCATTATTGGATGAGTGATTTCTAATTGTGAAAATATTTGGGGTTGAGGTGGTACTTTTATAGTTTGCATGCTTGGAAAGGAATTTAGAGCTATTATAAGTGTTTTAAGGAAACATATAACTTTGTGTAAAAGCCAATGGTGATGAAGAATTCTCATTTGGTGTGGCTAGATAGATTAATCCATATACTTGGGTTTTTATAGTGTGGGAAAATCAATTGATGGTGAAAATATTGTACAACATATACATGTTGATGGGTTGGATATTATGCTATGAGGTGGTGAAAAATAGTGAAGATAATTGGTTAAACATGGTTTCATGGATGCTTCTACAATATGATCCTATGGTGGTCATGTGTTGAAAATATTATTGATCTTAATAACATAGATTAATGTTTGCCTTCATGCCACAAGGGAGGTTTGGTGGTGTTGTAGTATTGAGTTAGTAAATAAGAGGTCTTCAAGTGGGGAACATGTTGCACAGTGGCATCAGGTTGTCAGTTGCTGGAGGTTTTCCCCCTCTATAATGATTTTCTTAAAATTGAAGTAGACTATTAGGGGTCTACAATTCGAGTCTACACATTGAATCTACAAGCACTGAACGAGTCTAAGAGGGATCTTTAGGTTGATTATCTTGAATGGATAAATAACTGATTGAACCAAATACCCAGGTGGTGGCGCCGCCAGTTTCTCTTTCACAGATCATCATTGGTGATATCATATTACATTTGGTGGTTTTAATATTTTGTTTTGAAATCATTATTTTATTCCACTACTACCCTGATCATGTTACTCCAGATGTTGAAATGGATTTACAAGAATAGTACGTTGAGGTAGGTGGCTGTGTGGAAATGAAAGTGTGCAAGTGACACGATGGAAACCTTCATTTACTTACACACTTTACTTTATAAACACCCACCTATATCGACATACTATCCTTGTAAAACCACTTCATCATACAACATAACATGCTCAGTGCAGCAGTAGAATAAGTGGAGTAATCCATAACAGAAGATGCACACCACAAGAAGTAATATGATTCCATCAATGAAGATCAGTGAAAGCGCAAATTGGGGCGCTGCCACCTGGGTATCCAATTCCATCTTGTATCATTCCTTTAAAGGTAGTAAAACATGAGATTCCACTTAGACTCATTCGGTACTTGTAGAGTCGACGTGTGGTCTCAACTTATAGACCCCTAAGAGTCTACTTCAATGATAACAAAACATTATAGAGGGGAAAAACCTCAAGCAGCTGACATCCTGATACCACTATGCAACTTGTTCCCCACTTGCAAACCTATTCTTTCCTAACACAATACAACACCACCATCAAACCTCCCTTGCTTCCTGAAGAATAACATTAATCAACACTATTCATATCTTTTAAATTAGCAACACTTGAGCACCACAGGATCAGATTGTAGAGGCATCCATGAAATCCCATCTAACAAATAAATTGTTAGAGTTGAAGGATAACATTTTAATGATGAATAAATTAGAAAAATTAAGTTAATTTTTAAAATATTTATTCAATTTTATAGATGGTGTTGATATATTTTAGCCCATTAAGTTGTTCCTTTTTAATTTTATAGCCTCAAATATGCAATTACAAAATTAATGTCAACTGTGGATTTTCCTTAAATTAAAAAGTAAATTGAATAAACATTTAACGGTAAAAAAACATTATAAATACTAAATCCATGTTTCACAGAATTAATAGTCAGCTTAAATAATAGGATAAAGATGAAAAATTATATCTTAATCGACTTATCAACACAATTCCAAACAAAATTTAAGAAATTAAAAAATAGATTTATATGACGTTGAAATATTTAAATACTAAATTCAATGTTTGACTTCAAAATAATTCCACAGTTGAAAAAATCATCTACAAATAAGTGAACATATTCCATATGTTCTTAATAAATCATTTAAAAATTAATTGAAACTCTAACCATATGGTCTCAATAAATCAAGTGAACTCTCCGCCTTGGGTCTTTGTGGAATTTTCATTATGTTTGATTTTTTCAGTGAAATGTCTCGGGGGGGAGTGGTTTAAATTGTTAGATCGTTGAATACTTTCAAGGATGACCAATGTGGTATATGTGAAATGATAATACACATCATCACGGTTATGACCATAATCAATAGCGACTGGAGCTAAAAAATACTTATTATACCTATATACCCAGGTTATCTATCCCATCATCATGCATGGCTTAGTTTTTTCATTTAAACAAAATAATATAGAATGTTTATAAAATTCATTGGAGGGTTGTATAGGGTAGTTGAGAGCTATGACAGATCCGAGGCAATGGGAGGATACCGGATGAAACCAGAGATTGAAAATAAAAATTATTTCCACTGTAGGAAACATTTAATTGACATGGAAACATCAATTATCCTTAGGATGGATACTAAAGATGTTGGAACATTATTTCGTTCAATAAAGTATGAATTTATGATTTTTTGTATAATTTTATTTATTTTTTACATTTTTTCTTTTCAGTGCTTAGTACGTCGTATCTATTGCTGATATGTTTTTATAATTTATATGTTTATAATTTAATATCTCACCAATAAACTTGGGATTCAAATTTATTGATACAAAAGAAGGCCTATAAATATCTTTCAATTATTTTGAAGGTATATATTTATTATGCTTTAAATATTTTGGATGTGTTCCTTATAAGATTAGTGGATGGATTTTGGATGAAATATTGTTGGGCTTTACAAAACATTTTATCAGTTATCACTTATGACTAGTAGTTTTAAAAATAAGTATAATTTGGTTTATAATGAAAACATATACTCTTAAATTCCTAAATAAAATCATATAGTATAAAAACACACTTTTTATGTATGTGTTTTGAGAACACATGATGAAGTGTCCTTATTGAACATATTATTTACGATAATCAGTTTGAGGAATCTAGTGATGCTTGTATCATATTTGAAAAAAATTATAAACAGATTATGGAATTCCAAAATTAGATTGTTACATGTAAAGTATATATTTAAAATAGAATTTAAGAATTTTTTTTTGAATGATGTAGATTGGGGAGTTCAAGGAACCGTCGACTATATGTTGGAAGGGGTAGCGACAAGTGTTCATAGTATAGATACTTCTATTCTATGATTATGAAAAGGATTTTTTCAAAAATGAAAAGAGTAGCGGTGGTGGAATAAGAATTCCAAATAATATTTAAAGTGGAACGAATGTGATTTAATGTTTTTCACTTTTTGGTAATGAAGGAACTTGGGATCAATATCATGTTTCTCATAAAGAGGCTAGAAAAGCATTTAGTGAGGATAAACATGTTTAGAGACCTTGGGATATGTTACTTGGGATCAATATCATATGAATATATAATGATTTAGTTTGAGTGGAGGATTTTGTTTTATGGAAACATATGTATTTGATACTACTGGGCCAGTTTTGGTTATGGGCATAACATGGATAGAGAACCTGGGTTATGTTACTACTCAAGGAACATACCAATAAATTTTTAGTAGGAAGGAAGAATCATAATAATGTAGAGATTAAGGAAGGCCCAAAATGTTTTAAGTGTTTTACATGAATTCTTTGGAAGAATGGAGATTTAGATACTGGGGATACATTGAGAAATGATAGAGAAAGAAGTCGGGAATGATTCGGGGTTATGTAGGTTCTATTATGGGAAATTTCAGGTGGTGTTTCACTAGAACAAGAATGTGTTCACAACACTTAGGTGTTTACCACCAATGTGTGATACATATCATGCCATCAAGATTAATGAATTAGTGGATCCAGTAAATATCACGCATTAAAAAATGGTATAAAGTGACATATACCAAACTCTTCCAACACTTTTATGAAAAGAGTTTTAATCGAGATAGAACACTATAATGTTGTACAATAGACTTACCTATTTTGATAAGGTGACATTAAAGTTTCTATTTAATCTCGTACATTTTTTTTCTTAAACGAATTTATAAAGAATATTGAAGGTAAGATATTAATTAGATTTTTTTGAAGATGATAATTTTTTTGTAGAATCCAAAGAGACTATAAATTATAAATTAGATATTTAGAGAGACATTCCAATAAAAATGCTTCTATCTTCATAACAATAAGACATAATGTATGTTAAATCATTTTAGAAAATGAATATCTAGTAATATTATGGATATGAGATAATGAGAATACATTGTTTCAAATGTTGATCGATTACAATATTTTTTATCATTTATATAATGTGATGGAGAGATCAATTTTTATATCTCTCATAGGATTCAAAAAAATGGATAAAATGAAAAATTCTTTTGGGATACTTATAGTAGTTAGTGTTGGCCTCTAACAAGACATCCTAAAAAAAATAATGGTAGAATATATGAAAATGTTAATATGAAATCTGGAAATACTATGTTGGATAATGTTAGAAATGAATGTATTAGAGAGAAAATTAAAGTGAATTAAATTTATGAGATGATGGATAATACTACATTAAGATTGTTTGAACATTTAAGAAGAAGATCTGGAGATGTATCAGTTAATCAGGAAAAAGTAATGGCCAATTAACTTAATAAAATTGGTAGATGTAGGCCTTAAACGACCCAAAAAAATTAATTAAAATGATCTTGTTCTAAATGGTTTAAATGAAAATTTCGTTTTCAATGAATCTAATTGCTGATTTTTGATCCATATAGCCAACCACATGTAATTGGGTTTGAGGATTTTTTTTTTGTAAAACATTGATGAAAATCTGTTGACAAAAAAAAACAATTTTTTATTAGTAAATTCAGAAACACTTGTTCTAAAATCACAATCTCAACATCCTAAAATATAAAAACATTTATATTTTTGAATTGGAATTCTGGAAAATATATATACAAGTCCATATCTTGTTTATTTTGTGGAGATGTTTCATGGTTTTAATTGATAGAAAATTTAGTCATATTGAAATCTTTTTTTCTCGATAGGAGAACACGTTTACAAGTTATTTTAATTTTGTATATGTAAACATCATAAATTAATTTCTGACTAAAATTTTTTGTTGGAATATTTTTTTTCTTTTAAATATTCCATTTAATATTTTTTTCATGTGTTACTACACTTTAATTATGGTAAATATTTAATTTTTCCTATTAAATTTTTTGGATTGGTTTCTGAATTTTGATTGTTTATTATCAATGACGATGGATCAAATACTCGTTCTTATGATTGATCTTCTACCGTCTTTCAATTTTTCTGTAAGAAACCAATGACATGACTACTTATATGTTGTTATTCTAAAATATTAATTGGTTATAAATTTTATCAAGATTAAGTAAATTCAAATCTGAATAAAAATCCTTAGGATGAATATGATTTTGTGTGCTGGATGAATCCAAGAATATGCAACACAACATCAGCAATTATTTCTTAACTGAAATAGTAATTTCCTTGAAAGATGTTTGTAACTCTACTCATCTAAAAATTGATGATTTTTAATTTTTAGATCATGGATCAAATATTCAAATATTTTTTTAAACCTTGATATGTTGATGTTCTAATGAGTAATACATATATAGTTTTTTTAAAATTTCATGGGTGAAATTTACATAATTATTTTCTAAAAAATATTTAATCTTACCCATATATTATATATATTGACTATTATTAGATATATTGATTTCTAAAAATTTTATTGGTTAATGTTACAACATTATCGAATTAATAATATTGAATCTAACCCAAAAATTGAACATGAATTAGACTTTGGAATTTGTGGGAAGCAATAAGAATTCACAGCCATCATTTTTTCAAATGAAATTCTAGTATATAATTTTGTACATAATGATTGATTTAAATTTTTTATCTATTTGGTGATTCATGTATGAATTAGTAGGAAGTGATATATATTGTATGTTTCGTGATTCATGTTTGAAAAATTTTTATATAGGAAAATAAAAAAAATATCAATAGAGCTTGTGATTATCTATCACAAATTGTTCATTCCTATGGGGATGTGGAGTGCAATGAATCCACCTGGTTCAACCAAACCATCCACCAAAGTTAGGCCATCACAGGTGGTGAGGTTATAAATATATAGTAAACAAGTCTTGTATATAAATATAAGAAGTGAAAAAATCAGTATACAAAATGGAAACAAACGAGATACAACCAGATCCATAAAAAACAAGCCAAATAGGCTAAAAAAGAATTTATGATTCAGAAAAGACCAGGAGTCTACATGTAACCAACTCAATACCATCACACAAAGTGGGTAGTGACAAAAAATATGCAGACATGCTCCATGAATCCCTTTTGTTGAACTATATCCTTCAATACATCATTTATAACAGGCCAAACTCAGAAGTAGGGTGTGAGCAAAAATTCCATCATGATAACACCACAGATTACACACAAGGTCTAATATCAAGAATGAAATTCCTCTATCTTTAAAAACAATACACTTATACAAAACATTTTTCATAAATCCAAAATCTATTAGAAAATCATTTTTCTTTCTGTTCATTTAGTTTTCATAAAAGCCTTTTATATTTATAAATCTAGAAATATGACAGGTAGAAGTGATAAAATAGGATTGTCAATACATACATCAAAAAGAAAGCTGGTAAAAACATATCCATTAAATAACCTATCATGAAAATCTATATAATATATTCTTATATAAAAACTCATGAGCAACACATTTCTATATTGTCTAGTTATGTGATAAATAAAATATAAATTAAAAAGTCCCTCATATTGGGATCCAACCCATGGGAAAACATACTAGATAACAAAGATCCTAAACATTAATAATATGTATATAACCAATATCATGTTATTCCATAGTCCATTGATATTTTAAAGGTTACCTCCTATTGGTTTCACACTCACTAAGGCAACCCATGTTTATTTCCTAGTGCACCTATGGTTCCTAATGTTCCAATTTTGTAAAAATCTATTTCAAAAACATTCTCACAATTTTATAACACATTTTCAATACTATGTTAATATTTTTTTAGTGTTTGGAATCTAATTTCATTATAAAAATAGCCCCAAGCATGTAGTCAAATAGTTAGTGTGGAAAACCATTTTTAAATAAAACACTCTATAAAAACCATTTTCCTTCAATAAAATCCTTTGAAACAAAAAATAACTTCAATGAAATGTACAAACCAAAGGAATTTATCAAGTATGATGAGAAAGTCATCAAATTAACCCATTGTATAGAAATACATACCTCAAAACGTTATAAACATATCCTCCTTCAACAAATGTTATTGGAAACATAGAGATCAGACATCGAAAGAAGATTCATCATAGGAAACTATAAATGATCAATAAAAAACACTACCCAATCATGATTTTGAATAAAAAATGTGGCCCACGTCACTACTACAACTAATGACAATGAATAATTGAAGGAACACTTACCCATATAGATGAACCACAATAATAATGATGATAAATCACTGAAGGAATGATCTAAAAGGATCATCACCTAGAGAGACCTCTATGACACAAATGGGTGGCTTTAGGGAAAGATGAAACATTAACCCCGAACACAACCACTTAAGAATCCCAATAAGAAATCAATTTAACGTGTGTATTATTGTACACAATGTGAAGTACTTTATTCTTAAGTTATGATGAAAAATGAATTTCATAGATAAAAAATATAAACATTAAAAAATATATGACATGCACCTCTTTCATGACATGTAAACCTATCATGTCCTAAAACAATTCATAGCTTTAACCTGTTAATATTTTTAGGTTGTGTAACTAATTTTCACATTGTGTAAATGTGCAAAAGATAGTAGAAAACCATATTTCAATAGAAAATCACAAAATCCCCATGCATGTTTTCAAAACATGTGTATAATAAATCAATGACATTTAACATAGTTATTTTGAGAATAAATTAATCCAAGAGACCATACATTGCTGAAAATTAGGTTATTTTACCAATCAAAGGCTCTCCATCCCCGAGATGCTTGCTAACATACAGAAATAAGAATGATGAAAAAACATGTATAATAGAGTACCTAAAAGAAGTAAGAGAATGTTACAATATCCCCACCGTACTGGCTTCTTATCCCTAAATGGTCACCAATATCATAGATATGAAAAATGAGAAGTCCACTTCTTCCTTATAAATAATTTTTTCTTACGCGTATTGTGGATATCCCGTCTGCACTTCCACATTACCCAGACTAGTGGAATCATTTTTCTGTGCATTACCTTAACCTGTTGATGTATAATCTAAACTAGCTGCTAAACAACTTTGGATTCAAGATCAGGATGAACATCCTCCAATTCAATCACATGGCAATGTTATAGGATACCTCATCAACTGAGAAACATGAATGACATCAATGATAAACGTCAAATGAGATGCTAAGTATAACCAATGGGCCATCTTCCATAGTCATCCAACAATCTCAATGGGGAAAACAGACTCTAGTGCCAACATATCCTTCTTATGAAACTAATGATGTTTAATGTGAGGTTATTCCCTATGAAAGACCCGGGCACTATCCTTATACTCCAGTTTCCAATGATGATGGTCCATATAAAATTTATGATGACTCTCCCAAGACTAATGTATAATCCCAAAGCATGACGTACATATACATTAAATTACTTTTTCGGAATACTTAAAACATAACAAAAACAAGCAAACAAGGACCGAATAGTTTAGTGTCTTTGGAAACTCAGAACAAAATATTCTAATCATAGTGAAAGATCTTCAATATTTCCCATAAAGATCTTCCCCTTTTAGATTTCTTACCTAAAAACTTTCTTTAAATCCTGGGGAAAAAACATATAAAAGGGTGAGCTCAAATGCTCAGTAAGGGTAAGCATGGATAAAATAAAACAATTCATATACATTTGAACTTAAATACATGAACATAATTTTTAAACATCAAGATCTTGAGCAATGACATAAAACATGAAAGTACATAAGGCATAGATAATAAAGAAACATTAAGCATGATAAAATAGCATGGGAATAAAACATGTAATTGTGGAAACCATTAAGTACATGCTATGATTTCCATAGTAGCCAAGGCATTGCTTCCACGACCATCTTAGAGGACAAAGTCCCTTTCTGAATCAAGTTCACTCCTCGTTCCAGTCCTGTATTACTGAACCAGTTTAACTTGCCATTCCAGCCATGTCTGTCTCATGAGATATAAATCTTTACCCAATGCATTGGAGGGAGATATAGGTCCCACCCATCTCATAATGAAATCATTCTTTCATGTGCCACAAAATCATAAATCATACATCATAGCATAACCCATGTAATAGAATGGGATTGTTAAACATCATGGCATCATAACATAATCCATATAAAAAAGGATATCATTTCATCATAAGAAGAATAAACCCATATAAATAATGGAGACATTATACTTGAAACATAAAAATATTAAATAATGTCATTTTAGATGGAAAATAGTTTTGATAAAACACTTGAAATGAATTCTTGAGGAAAATATCCTTTTTTTCCAAGATCATTTTCTTTTCACAAAATGTCATGAAATTTTAAAATAAAAGGATTTTGTTGAAAATTGTCATGAAATATATTGGAGGAATCATCATGAAAATAAGGCTTTATAAAACCGAAAAAACCGTTCGTGTAGTATAAGTTAAAAAAACATTCTTCTCATACTTTTGCCGGAAAAGTCAAAAAGTACCTCGTAAAAGAAATATTCCATACATACCATGATGTAAAAGTAAAAAATGGGTAAAAAGGACATTAAAAATACATGAAACCATTTTTAGGAAACATGGACATGGATGAGAACAATAACCCCAGTAAATACATACTAATAAACAATCTCAGATAAGAATGAGATTGGAAAAGTTATCCCTTACCTTAGGTCTGATATGCTTCGTATGGATCCGAACCTCCTGTATAATGATTTAAATAATTTCATTGACTTATTACATAATCTTATTCATTGTTATGATATCATATATGTTTCACTTATGACATTATATTACCAGTTCTTTTGTAAATTCCATGTTAAAGCGACGTCTTGGGTAAAATCATTTCATTTATTGTATGTATTTCGACTTGTCGTTCTTGATATTATTACTTATATCCTGATTTACATAATTCCAGAATGTAAAACATGATTTATATATAATATATATTTACCATATACATATATATTATAGATTGATAAAAGGAATGAAATACACCGTTCATGGAGATGGTAGGCTGTACGTACACATGAACACTTTTTTCGTTTCCTTATTGAATTGAATGAAACTAAATAGATGACATACTTATATATATACATAAATCCAGTAGAATTATTATCTAATATATTTCATTATTATTCATTATATAAACATTATAATCATTCATGTATTGTTAACATGGAGAATGAATCTCATCGCGTCGTGGAGACGATAATCCGTACGTACGCACGAGCGATGATATCGTTCCCATAATTATTGAATAGAATTGGAGTGGATGGTATAATATATCAGAATTATTATGATGTTATAATAACCATATATAGTTATTCTTTACACCATTATACCCATCCATGTAAGGTGTTGGTGGAAAAACAGATTACACCACGACGTGGAGAAGGTATTCCGTACGTACGCACGAGCAGTGATTTCATTTTTCGTAGGATGGATAGAAGGTGAAATGGGGTTGCTTCCTATTTATAACAACATATCAGTATATTATTGATACTAATGTTATTACTATATAATGAAACAAATAATGAAGAATAAGTTTAAGAAGAAATAAAATTGAATGAATCAGTAATGGATATTACCTCTTCTTTGACACGCCTCTTTGAAACCTCCTCTTAGGGTACTAAAAATGGTCTTTTATGTAGACCAGGACATCTAGGATGTTTCTAGGGAAGTTTAGAAGATACATTCCAGGGTTTGGTCGAGCTTTAAGGATCAATGTGGTGTGTGGAGGAGAGGGAGGAGGTTCCCTTTTTATAAGGGAGGAGAGGGGCACCCTTTGAAATCATAAAATTATTAATTTATAATAAATCTAACCCCACATAAAAACCTCCCAAAATGACTCATATTCGTTTATTGGATTATCTAGGGCTGCAATATCATCAACCAATAAAATTTAGGCCTGTAGGGAATTTATTTTAAACAGTATCAACTTGATTTTTCCTTATTTAATCTATTAAATTTTATTTGTGGTAAAAAGATTATAAATTTTAAATTGTTATAAATAATTACTATGTGATGTGAATTATCCATAATTAGATAATTAATGATATTTTAGACTATATAAATTTCAATTTATAATTTTTAAATATTTTTTGTGATTTTTAAACAATATAATAATATGTTTGTTTTATAAAATAACAATAGTGTCAATTTTGACACTATTTATTTATTTGAAATTAAATAAAATCCACACAGAGGATATATTCGAAATAAAATTATTAATAGGTTCCTAACATATCATAGTCCTCTAGAAAATTAGTGGAGAACAATAAATAGTTCATATAATATTTATTTTACTATTTGTAAAACCATTTATTTGATATTTCTCTTAATAAAATAATTACTACTAAATTTTTGTATAATTATTAAATATACTTATTTGTTGCATAAAAATTAAAACTAAAATACTAGGATGAGGATAAATACTATATATTTCATAAGAATACATTTAGTTGGATTTATCTTCTAAAACACCCAATGTTTAAAATGTTATATTTATTAAATTATGTAGGTGACAACTTTGAAATTATTTAAAATAAAAGAATATAGGTGTCATAATCACTTTTATAAGACTCCAAACGGTTATATATTATGTAATTATATGGGTATGGTGTAGATATATACTACCAATAAGTTTTGGTCAGGTTTGTGGGCCTTTTAATGGGTATTATTATTTCAATAAAAACAATACTACTGATTTTTCACTTAATAAATAATTTCTACATCATTAATGTATCACCATTAATGACAATTATTTAATCCCAAAAAATTATAAATAACTTATCATGATGTATATAATTTAATTATATTTCTTGAGACTATTAATGTTTGATGTTTCATGAAGTTTATCACTAAATTAAAATTAATATACTTATAAGATTTAAGAGAGTGACATGTTGTCACTTTCTTTAGTTTTAATAATAATTAAATTATTTTCAAGGAAACAAGTCCATAAAATGAATCTATAACGACCCTTAGGTGATATGGGTCATCCTTTAGGCATCCAATAGAATTTTTTCAGGTTTTAGGATAATTTTATAATATTATATTTACCCTTAATTACCCGATTCACCTTTAACTATGGTAAATAAAATTTACCGTAGTTACTATTCATAATGCCCAAAAATAAAAAGTAGATTATTAACATAATTTTGACCCACTGATTCAAAATATGGAATCCATTTTTCCAAATTCAATACAAAAAAGTTGAAGAAATTAAATTAAAATTAATCTCGTTGTCGAAAAAAACGGGTTTTTGTTTAAAACATTGCAAAAGATTGAATTGATTTAACCTACAAATTCATGGTAAAATCAATTCTAATGACATACATTATATAAAATGGTAAAAATAAATTCTATTTATACTTTAAGACAATTCAATATTATAATTTAACAACATAAATTATTATGATGAAAAAAGTTGTTTTTAATTAAAATATAGTGTGTTTTTACTCTTCATTAAAATATGAAAGTTATCAGAATAATATGAAAACTTTATCTATGGTAAAATTTTATATCCTGATTCCAAAGAATAATTTTATTTTGTAAAATTGAAGTTATAAACATGTTAAAAACTACATTTAATGTGGGTGCTCCATTAAAAGGCGGCAAAACTGCATTTTTTGAAAAATAATTATTTTACCCGAAAAATTTATTTTATTCTCATTCCATGTTCTAGAAAATGTGTAAGATGAATAATAGTGTTATAAAATTCAAAATTTAGTTAATACAATTCATAACGACTAGTTTATAATAATATTATAACCATATATCTTGGTTTAGTGAAACCCGGTATTGCGTACAACACACTCTATCGAAGAAGGTCGCGATTTCATGTAATGCAAGCCAAGTCAGGGTTGCGTGTAGTGGAAAAATCCTTTGTTGTCTCATTTAAAATAATCCAACCATATTTCATTTATACATTTAATATAAATATATATATATATATATACACACTCAATGTAGCATAGAATAACTACTATAAAACGAACTTGAAATTGTGTGTAACATGATCCAAAAATAGTATTGTGTATACTACAAGCTAATACGGTGTTGCATATAGTGCAAGATAATCTTGGTGTAGCATACAACAGAATACATTAATGAAATTAAAAAGAATATTTTTCATAAAATCTCAGGGTGTTACATTCTACCCCCCTTAAAATGAATTTCTCCCTCGAAATTTGTCGGGGTTATAAATAGTTTACTACTCGAAAGTTTCATAAATAGAAACCCACATCTTAAAAATGAATATCAAAACTTATCATTAAAAACAAAAGTATGAAGTGTAACGGTTACCCAAATTAACTAATCACTGGATTTCCACATAGGAGAACATAGGTGAAAATATGAATATGGAAGGGAAATCTATCCATTATGTTCTGATGGAGAGTGGTAGAGGACATGGCTATGATAAATCCAACAGTCACTAAGCCATTATTTTCTTATGAACTAAGGGACCATTTGATTCATCAGATATGAGGGAACTAGGACAACATTTTTGGGTTTCAAGATCATTTCTCTAATGTTGAAGAATTAGAAGAAATACTTACTTAATTTTGGTACAATCTCACTGTTGTTCGTGCCTTGTACAATTTCCACTTTATCTCTTAAATAAATGAAGTTGATTTTGTCATTCTTGAAGTGTTAGCAGATCATGTGATAGAATGATGGGTCATTCCATCTGTCTCAAACAAAAGGTTAACAAAAGTTATAAGTCCATCTTATGGTGTGATTAATCGTATATGGTTCCAAAAATGGACTTTTACTCTATCTATCATAGCGCTTAATAAAATAAAACTAGTTTCTAATAACCAGGGAATTTCTGTAGGCCAGTGGTAGGTGATAAAATCCTATCACACTTCAGTTGTGGGTTCTATTCCCACAGCCTTGTCCGACGCAATGGGTTATCGCCCATCCTGCAGGTTATCCTTTTTCTAAAACTACACTATTATAACATTCTAGAAATATTATCGAAAAGAGTTCTAGCCTTAAACAATACTAACTTATGCCCACCATAATTCATTCCAATATTTAGGTTTATCTAAAATACTTCTGTCCAAGCTCATAGTATAAAGAAAACCATTACTAGAAATGTCATCTGCCGAGCATGTGAATACCATCATTTGTCCCCCACATATCATACGATATATCTTGTTGGTCAAATTACAAACATGTGAATACCTTAATAATGTATTCTTTTAAAACATGAATTACCATAGAACCTTAGCGAAGACATGAATTCTGTCAAAAGTTAACTCTTTCCACATACAAAAATCCCAAATAAAATATATTTTCTCAAATCATGATATCACTTTGTCCTTTTATCAGCCATGATCTCACAAATACTATCAAAAATATTATTTTCTCATTATCCCTTCATTATGATCATATCATCTTCTTTCCAAAAATATCTGAATAACCTTTCATGGTTACCAGTACCATTCAACATATACTTTCAAATACTTTAGGAAAAACAATAGTGTAACAATCCTTAGATGATTCTTTATTCCATAGTACCATAAATTATTCTTGGTAAAAATACAATCATTCCACTAACTTCTTAAACAATTGATCAATCTTGAACAATTCTTTCATCTCACATATAATTTTTAGTATCTTCATCCTCATCAATATAAATACTACCCATATTACCATGATGATTCTCTTCATGAGATCTTCCCTTAGGGCATTGGTTTGTATAATGCCCGTACATTCCACATTTAAAACATTTAACGGTTGTTGATGTCATAGCAATACCATTATCCTTGTCCATGGTGTTAACTGAACATTTTCCTTTGCACTTACTCGATTTGTGTCCTTATTTTCCACACCCAAAGCATCTTCTAGTTCCTTTGAAACAATCTCCTAGATGCCTCTTCCCACATGATTTACATGAGGGAAATTGAACTTTCTTTCCTTTATGATCATCATGAAACTCCATCTTTCTCTTATTATTAGAGTCGAGAAACTTACCAAAGTTGAGATTATTGATCATATTATGAGATTTATGATTAGGCATAATAATGATATGTGGACTCCTAGATCCAATTTCATTTGTTTTCTCATGAAGAATATCATTCCATTGTCTATTATATCCTCCATTATCGTGAATCTTCCTATTTCCAGCCATTTTCTAAAACCCAAAAAGAATAGTGTGAGATGAAAAAATCATAATCAAGGGGGAGTAATTTCAATATCTAACATCTTAGGTTAAATTCTAATATTGTTAACGTAATTCAAGGACTATAACATATAATTATACATAACCTTAGGGACATCCCTATACATACCTTAAAAATATCTCTAGGGATTTCACTAATGTTTTCACATCCTAGTTTCCAAAGGTAAACTAATCCTTTCCATTGATACCAACTGTAGAAGCCCAAATCATGACGTACATATACATTACATTACTTTTGTGGAATACTTAATACATAGAAAAAAACACACAAGGACCGCAATAGTTTAGTGTCTTTGGAAACTCGGAACAAAATCTTCTAATCATAGTGAAAGATCTTCAATATCTCCCATAAAGGTCTTCCCCTTTTTGTTTTCTTACCTAAAACCTTTCTTTAAATCCTGGGTAAAAGAAAACATATAAAAGGGAAATATCAAATTATCAGTGAGGGTAAACATGGATAAAATAAAACAAATCATATACAATTGATCTTAAATACATGAACATAATGTTTAAACATCAAGAGATTGAGAAATAACTTAAAACATGGAAGTACGTATGGCATAGATCATAAAGAAACATTAATCATGATAAAATATCATGGGAATAAAACATGTAATTGTGGCAACCATTAAGCACATGTTATGATTTCCATAGTATCCAAGGCATTGCTGCCTGGACCATCTTAGTGGACAAAGTCCCTTTCTGAATCGAGTTCACTCCTCGTTCCAGTCCTGTATTACTGAACCGGTTTAACTTGCCGTTCCAGCCATGTATATCTCATGAGATATAAATCTTTACCCAATGAATTGGAGGGAGATATAGGTTCCACCCATCTCGTAATGAAATCATTCTTTCATGTGCCACAAAATCATAAATGATACATCATAGCATAACCCATGTAATAGAATGGGATTCTTAAACATCATGCCATCATAACATAATCCATATACAAAAAGGATATCATTTCATCATAATAAGAATAAAACCATGTAAATAATGGAGAAATTATACTTGAAACATAAACATATTAAATAATGTCATTTTAGATGGAAAATATTTTTTATAAAACACTTGAAATGAATTTTTGAGGAAAATGTCCTTTCTTTTTAAAAATCGTTTTCTTTTCACAAAATGTCATGCAATTTTAAAAGTAAATGATTTTTTTGAAAATAGTCCTGAAATCTTTTGGAGGAAGCTTCATGGAAATAAGGCTTTATAAAATCATAAAAATATGTTCGTGCCGTATAAGTTAAAAAATCATTCTTCTCGTACATTTTCCAGAAAAGTCAAAAAGTACCTCGTAAAAGAAAGATTCCATACATACCACATAGTAAAAGTAAAAAAATGGGAAAAAAGGACATTAAAAATACATGAAACTATTTTTTGGAAACTTGTAAATTGTTGAGAACAATAACCCCAATAAATACTTACGAATAAACAATCTTAGATAAGAACGAGATTGGAAAAGTTATCCCCTACCTTAGGTTCGATATGCTTCGTATGGATCCAAACCTCCTGTATAATGATTTAAATAATTTCATTGACTTATTACATAATTTTATTAATTGTTATGATATCATATATGTTTCACTTATATCTTTATATTACATGTTCTTTTGTAAATTCCATGTTAAAGCAGTGTTTTGGGTAAAATCATTTCATTTATCATATGTGTCTTGACTTGTCATTCTTGATATTATTACTTATATCCTGATTTACATAATTATAGAATGTAAAACATGATTTATATATAATATATATTTATCATATACATATATATTATAGATCGATAAAAGGAATGAAATACACCGTTCATGGAGACGGTAGGCCGTACGTACGCATGAACACTGTTTTCGTTTCCTTATTGAATTGAATGAAACTAAATAGATGACATACATATATATATACATAAATACAGTAGCATTATTATGTCATATATTTCATTATTATTCATTATTAAAACATTATATTCATTCATGTATGGTTAACATGGAGAATGAATCTCATCGCGTCGTGGAGACGGTAATCCATACGTACGCACGAGCGATGATATCATTCACATAATTATTGAATAGAATTGTAGTGGATGGTATAATATATCAGAATCAGTATGATTTAATAATAACAATATATATTTATTCTTTACAGCATTATACCCATCCATGTAAGGTGTTGGTGGAAAAACAGATTACACCATGGCTTGGAGACGATATTCCGTACGTACACACGCACGGTGATTTCGTTTTCTATAGGATGGATATAAGTTGAAATGAGGTTTCATCATATTTATAACAAAATATCAGTATATTATTGATAATTATATTATTAAAATATAATTAAACAATTAATGAAGATGATGTTGAAGAAGAAAGAAAATTGAAAGAATCGGTAACGGATATTACCTCTTCTTTGACACGCCTCTTTGAAACCTCCTCTTAGGGTACTAAAATTGGTCTTTGAAGTAGACCATAACCTCTAGGATGTTTCTAGGGAAGTGTAGAAGATAAATTTTCAGGGTTTTGTTGATCTTTAAGGCTCAATGTGGTGTGAGGAGGAGAGGGAGGAGGTTCCCTTTTTATAAGGGAGGAGAGGGGCACCTTTGGAAATCTTAAAATTATTAATTTATAATAAATCTAACCCCACTTAAAAACCTCCAAAAATGACTCATATTCGAATATTAGATGAGATAGGGTTGTAATATCATCAACCAATAAAATTTAGACATATAGGGAATTTATTTTAAACATTATCAACTTGATTTATCCTTATTTAATCTATTAAATTTTATTTGTGGTAATAAGATTCTAAATTTTAAATTGTTATAAATAATTACTTATCTGCTGTGAATTAACCATAATTAAATAATTCATGAAATTTTAGACAATATAAATATAAATTTATAATTTTTAAATATTTTTCTGATTTTTAAATAATTTAATAATATGTTATTTTTATAAAATAACAATAGTGTCAATTTTGACACTATTCATTTATTTGAATTTAAATAAATTCCACACAGATTATATATTCAAAATAAAATATTTAATAGGTTCCTAACATTTCATAGTACACTATTAAATTAGTGGAGAATAATAAATAGATCATATAATATTTATTTTACTATTTGTAAAACCATTTATTTGATATTGCTCTTAATAAAATAATTACTACAACATTTTTGTATACTTATTAAATATACATATTTGTTGCATAAAAATTAAAAAAAATACTAGGATGAAGATAAATCCTATATATTACATAATAATATATTTAGTCTGATTTATCTTCTAAAACACCCAACTTTTAAAATGTTATATTTATTAAATTATGAAGGTGACAACTTTGACATTATTTAAAATAAAATAATATAAGTATCATAATCACTTTTATAAGACTCCAAACGGTTATATATTAAGAAATTGTATGCTTATGGTGTATATATATAATACCAATATGTTTTGGCCAGATTTGGGGGCCTTTTAATGGGTATTATTATTTCAATAAATACTATACTACTGATTTTTCACTTAATAAATAATTTCTACATCATTAATGTATCACCATTAATGACAATTATTAAATCCCTAAAAATTCTAAATAAATTATCATGAGGTAGATAATGTAATTAGATTTCTTGGGACTATTCAGGTTAGAGGTTTCATGAAGTTTATCACTAAATTAAAATTAATATACTTATAGGATTTAAGAGAGTAACATGTTGTCACGTTCTTTGGTTTTAATAATAATTAAATTATTTTTAAGGAAAAAAGTCCATAAAATGAATCTATTCCGACCCTTAGGTGATATGGGTGAACTTTTAGTCATCCAATAAAATTTTTTCAGGTGTTAGGGTAATTTTATAATCTTATATTTACCCTTAATTACATGATTCACCTTTAACTATGGTAAATAAACTTTACCATGGTTACTATTCATAATGCCTAGAAATAAAAAGTAGCTTATTAAAATAATTTGGACACAATGATTCCAAATATGGAAACCATTTTTCCAAATTCAATACACAAAAGTTTCAGAAATTAAATTAAAATTAATCATGTTGTTGAAAGAAAGCGGGTTTTTGTTTAAAACATTGCAAAAGATTGAATTGATTTAACCTACGAGTTCAAGTTAAAATCAATGCTAATGACATAAATTATATTAAATGGTAAAAATATATTCTATTTTTACCTTAAAACCATTCAATATTATAATTTAACCACAAAAATTATTACGATGAAGAAAGTTGTTTTTAATTAAAATATAGCGTGTTTTTACTATTCATTAAAATATGAAAGTTATCAGAATAATATGAAAAAATTATCCAAGGTAAAATTTTATATCCTTATTCCAAAGAATAATTTTATTTTGTAAAATTGTACTTATAAAAAAGTCAAAATCTAGATTTAATGTGGGTGTGCCATCAAAAGGCGCAAAACTGCATTTTTTGAAAAATACTTATTTTACTCGAAAAATTTATTTTATTGTCATACCATATTCTAGAAAATGTGTAAGATGAATAATAATGTTATAAAATTCAAAATTTAGTTAATACAATTCATAACAGAAAGTTTATAATAATATTATAGTCATATATCTTTGTTTAGTGAAACCCGGTATTGCGTACAACACACGCTATCAAAGAAGGTCGCGATTGCGTGTAAAGCAAGCCAAGTCAGGGTTGCGTGTAGTGAAAAACTCCTTTGTTGTCTCGTATAAAAGAATCCAACCATATTTCATTTATAAATTTAATATAAATTTATATATATACACACACACACTCAATATTGCGTAGAATAACTACTTTCAAACGAACTTGAAATTGTGTGTAACACGATCGACAACTAGTATTGCGTATATTGCAAGCTAATACGGTGTTTCATATAGCGCAAGATAATCTTGGTGTAGGTTACAATAGAAGACATCAAGGAAATTAAAAAGAATATTTTTCATAAAATATCGGGGTGTTACAACTAAACTCTTCCAGATCAACTTCACTATATTCATCATCTCCTAAACAAGACTCGATCCATCCAAGGACTGCTCGACAAGCTCTTCCCATAACAATGGAGATCTACATGGTTTCCCATAAAAAAAGATTCAAAGGGCACCATATTAATCATTTCATGATAAATATTATTACAGGAAAACTCTAATTGTAGAAAATTTATTTCCCAAGAATAATTGAAATTAAGTGCACATTCCCTAATCATATCCTTAAGAACCTAGATAGCCCAATGTATATGTCCATCCATAAATAAAATGATATTTAGTGTTCAATTTTAGATGGTAACCTATCACATATAGTAAACATTTCAAAAAAAGGATTAAAACCTTAGGTCCCTGTCAGAGAAAACTATAGAGCGAACCCCATGAAGTCCCACAATCTCCAAGATATACAAGTACCCATGCTACTCCACCATTATCACTTCCTTCGTATAGAGGAAATGTATCGATTTCATGACTCAATCAATGATCACCCAAATCACATCCATTCCACTAGGAGTCCATGGAGAACCAACGGAAAAATCCTTGGAAATATCATCCCACTTCCATACTAAAATTGGTTAGGGCTTTGACAAACCATCAGGTATCTGGTGTTCCTCCACAATTCCCTAGAATGTAAGACTTTATGATACAAAATATGTAATTTAATTCCTCATTAATTTCCAATAATACAAATGTTTCAAATCATGATACATTTGGTTAGTTCCTGGGTGCACAGACCAGTAAGAACGATGTCCATTTCCATGAACACTTGCATTAAGTAAAATGGACAAACCAACCTACCATGAAAGATCAATGATCCACTGGGAGACTTATTTGAGTCAACTGAGGTGTCCAAGGAATAAAATTATTTCCATAAAATGTTGGAACTGTGTATTTATCTCCTTCTTGACCTAAACATTCTCATTTTAAGACAATCCATCTTTTATCGAAGCCATGAACACAGGACCACAAACCACTTTCTTTCCCAAGTTCTTCTCAGCAAAACAACTCATCTGAGACCACTCCTCAATTGATTCCTCAATTTATTGTGTTGGTAATATCATTCTCAACATATCTGAAACAACATTCCTTTTTCCAAGCATATATAAAATATCAAAATCAATAGTCCGAAGATACTCCACCTTGAATATTTGTCACATGTTCAGATCCCTCTTAGTGAAAATATATTTCAGTATCTTATGATAATAATGCACTGTAAACCACTCCAAAAAGTGACAGTTTTTCCATTGGAATGATTCAATGTATCTAGAGTTGTAGTTGGCATGATGAACCAAAAATTAATAACAACACCTCATGATGTAAATATTACAATAATTTAGGAAGTGTAAAGGTTGAACTAGTAATTAGAGTATAATGTCACAGTTTAGGTAGTAATCCTTAAAATATTAATGTGTGAATATTCTATGATGGATAAAATTGAGTATAAGGGTCTTAATCTAGTTTAAGACATTACACGCTACAAAAATTTAAACATTGCTCATTGGGTTTTTCTTTGGTCAAAACAGTTTCTTGAATTTGGAGTAATTGACATCACATGGGATCTTGGAAATTGGATTGATGTGAAATGTGTGGTTGGGAATGTTTGTAAGTATACCTTGGTGGAATCAATCATCATTGGCACTTTATGTAGTGGAATATGGGACCCATTCCTGGTTCTGGTAAACTGAGTTTTGGTGGATTTGAGTGAAAATTTTCTATAATTAATGGGCTGATTCTTGAAATTTAGCTAATGTTCATGGGCATCAAGACCAAACATCATAGTATTCAAATCGAATTAAATCATTCAATTTTTATAGGGTATATTGACCTACAATTTTCCATTAATCAGTCTCTCCAAAATATCCATAATGATCTCGTTTGGGTTTTCATTATGGGGGAACCATTTCATAAGTGAATATTTATTGAGTCGTTTTTTCAAACACCCAGTGTGAAACTATCTACATGCATGATATTATATAATTAGGGATAATCTATGCCTCCATCAATCATGACCCACACATGGAACATATATAGTGCAACTGATATTTGATTGCACTCTTATGAACATTTTTATATCAAACATGCCTTCTTCAAACCATTGTTTTTAAAAATTTATAGATAGTCATAAATGATCCTTATAAAAATTTATTTTCATGTATTACTTCATCCATCATGATCTTGAAGATCAATTTTTTGGGGTTCACACACCACAAGCCTCAAGCTATTCTTCTAAAAAAATTAGTGGTTATCACAAATATTTAGCCAATGTTACTTCATGTTCATAAAATTATGTTGGCTTGGGTGAACTACATCATTGAGAACACATGATGAAGAGTCCTTATTGCACTTATTATTTATGATAACCAGTTTGAGGAATCCAGTGATGCTTGTATAATTTTTTAAAAAACATTACAAATGGATTATGGAATTTATGAATCAGACTGTGACATGTAATGTATAACTTTATTATGGAATTTAAGAAATTTTTTTGAATGATGTGGAGTGGGTAGTTCAAGGAAACGCTAACTATATGTGTGATGAGGTGGATAAAACTATTCACAATATACATACTTCTATCCTAGGAGTATCAAAAGCATTTGTAAACTTTTCTAATAAATTTTTTTGGATTGGTTTCCGAATTTTGACTGTTTATTATCAAGGAAGTAGGATCTACAACTCGAACTTATGATTGATCTTCTACCTTATTTCCATTTTTATGTAAGACTTCATAGACATGACTTATTATATATTCTGATTCTAAAAATTTATTAGTTAATAAATATTATTGAGAATAAATAAATTCAAATCTAGAGAAAAATCCATAGAATTAAAATGATTTTGTGTTCTAGATGATGTGATGCATATGTAACAAAATATCAGTAGTTCTTTCTTAACTGAAATAGTAATTTCACTAAAGGCGTTTTTTAACTCCACTCATCTAAAAAATTATAGTTTATATTTTATCGATCATGGATTAAATATTTCAATATTTATTTTCTTGATCACTCTTAATATGATTATGTTCTATGGAGTATTACGTAAAATGATTTTTGAAAAAGTAATGGTTAAAATTTTCATCATTATTGTATAACTAATATTGAATCTAACCCATATATTACATATATTGTGTATTATTACATATATTGATTTCTAATAATTTGATGTGTTAATGTTTCTTCATTATTGTGTAAATAATTTTGAATCTAACAAAAAAATACAACATGAATTAGAGTTTGGAATTTGTGGGATGCAATAAGAATTCATAACCATTATTTTTTCACATGAAATTCATGTATACATATTTTTAAAAAATTTGTGATTTAAAATTTCTATCTATTTGGTGATTCGTGTTAGAATTTATAGAAAGAAATATATATATATTATATTTTTGGTGATTCATGTTTTAAAAATTTGTATACAGGAAAATAAAAATAATATCTATAGAGATTATGATTATCTAATCCAAATTGGTCGTTACTATGGGGATGTGGAGTTTAACTAATCAACCTAGGTCAACCAACCATCCACCAGAGATGACCCATCACAGGTGGTAAGGTAATAAAGATAATAGATAGAATCTTTGAAAATAAAAACAACAACACAATAAATCAGTATACAATGTGTAAACAAAGGATTTGAAACAAGATCCTTAAAAAACAAGCCAAATAGTATAAACTATAAAGAATGAATCAGAGAATACCACAAGTCTCCATGTGACCAACCGCCACCTACAATCCATACCGCTATGAAGGTAGTGACAAAAAATAAGCAGACATGCTCCATGATTATCTTCCATTTACCTATAACAAGCAATACAACATTAACAACCGACTAAATTATGAAGCAGAGCGTGATTAGAAATTCCATCAAGATAAAACCAAATATTATACACAAGTTCTAATATCAAGAATTAAATACAAATATATTTTAAAACAAAACACATATACAAAACATTTTTCATAAATCCCAAATCCATTAGTAAATAATTTTTATTTCCTTTTATTTAGTTTTCATAAAAGCCTTTCATATTTAAAAATCTCAAAATATGACATCTAGAAGTGATAAAATATGATTGGAAATCAATACATCAATAGATAAGCATGTAAAAACATATCCATTAAATAACCTATCATGACAATCTTTGTGATATAACCCCTTATAAAAACTCGTGAGTAATATAGTGCTATAAATACCCATCATGTGATAAATAAATTAAAAATGAAAAAGACCCTCATATTGGGATCCAACCCAGGAGAATACTTACTAGACAATAAATAACCTAAACATTCATATTTTGGATCTAAAAATATCAAGTTTTTCCATATTCCATTGATATAATAAAGGTTACCTCCTTGTGGTGTCACAAATAATAAGGCTACCCATGTTTATTTCCCGACACACCTAAGGATCATAATGTTCCATGTTTGTCAAAATCTATTTTAAAAACATGCTCCAAATTTTAGAACACATTTTAAATGTTTTTTAAATCATGTTTTAGTGTTTGAAATGTAATATATCTATAAAAATCACCCCATGAAGTAGGATAAATAGTTAGCCTGAATAATCTTTTTTAATGAAAACCCCTATAAAAACCATTTTCCATCCAAGAAAACCATTGAAACAAAAAATCACATCAATAAAACATACAACCAAAAGGAATTTTTTATGAATGATAATAAGTTCATTAAATTAACCCATTGTACATAAATACCTACCTCAAAATATAATAAACATATTTGCCTTCAAAAACTGTGATTGGAAACATAGATATCAGACTTCAAAAGATGAGGCATGGAAGGATACTCTAAAGGATCAATAGAAAACACTAACAAATCATGAATTTTAATGATAAATGCATCCCACATCAATACCACAACCAATGATAATGATTAATGGAAGGAGTGATTACATGGAGAGATGAACCTTAATTAGAATTATGACCAATCACCAAAAAAATAATCTGAAAGGATCATAGATCTCCAAAATCACCCAGAGATTCCTCTGGGTCATGAGACGGTGGATTTAGGGAAATTATAAGTAGTTAATTGCCTAAATTTAATATTTTGGAAGAAATAAGATTTAGTTACTGGGTATGCAATGTTAAATGATACAGAATGATGTCAGGAATGATTCGAGGCTATGTATATTCCATCAGGGGAAATTGCAGGAGGTGTTATACTAGAACAGAAATGGGTTCTCAACACCTAGGAGTTTACCACCAATCACTAGTGCAGAAAACATTTTTTACGTCGGTTATTTTTAATTTTTTACATCGGTTTCTAGCCGAAGTTAATACGTGCGACATTATAAATAAGGTTTTTGAGGTCGGTTATTTAAAAACCGACATCAAAAAGCATAAAATCGCGATGTTTATCACGTCGGTTATTTTAGAACCGACATGACAAAGGGCCTGGAGAATGGTTTATCACGTCGGTTATTTTAGAACCGACGTGATAAAAGGCCTGGAGAATGGTTTATCACATCGCTTATCGAAGAACCGATGTGATAAACTGGGGTGAGGGTGGTTTATCACGTCCGTTCTGTAAGAACCGACGTGATAAGCCGGGCTGAGCGTGGTTTATCACGTCGGTTCATATAAAACCGACGTGAAAAACTGGGGGAGGGGGGTTTATCACGTCGGTTATTGACTAACCGACATGATAAACCAGTGGGAGGGGGTTTATCACGTCGGTTAGTCAATAACCGACGTGATAAACCCTTGTACAGGCCGTTTAGCACGTCCATTATTCAATAACCGACGTGCTAAACCATTCTCCAGGCCCTTTATCACGTCGGTTATTAAATAACCGATGTGCTAAACCATTCTCCAGGCCTTTTATCACGTCGGTTATTAAATAACCGATGTGATAAACCATTTTCCCGGCCTTTTATCACGTCAGTTATTAAATAACCGACGTGATAAACTATTTTACAGGCCTTTTATAACGTCGGTTATTAAATAACCGACGTGATAAACCCATTTTTTTTAAAACAGAATGCAGTGATCTTCTCTCCACCAGAATCAACCAAAAAATAAATCAAGAAATCATACCACAAAAATAGAAGTACATAAAAAATAAGCATGTAAGTAGATAACATATAAAACTTACCCACTAGACAGCATCCACCCTCATTTATACCCCATGGACAGCCCTCCCCCACCCCATTGGAGCCTTCACCCTCATGTACACCCCCTGGACAGCCCTCCCCCACCCTGTTGGAGCCCTCACCCTCATGTATACCCCCTGGACAGCCCTCCCCCACCCCATTGGAGCTCCCACCCTCATGTATACCCCTTGGACAACCCTCCCCCACCCCATTGGAGCCCCCACCACACTCCTGGACTGCCCCCTGGCCCCCGGACACCCCCAAACACCCCTCGACAACCCCCACCCGCCTGAACAGCACCTCCTCACCCCCTCACCCCACTTGACAGCCCCCACCACACCCCTGGAAAACCCCCCCACCCCTAGACAGCACTCCCACACCCCTGGACCGGCTTCCCACACCCCTCGACATCCCTGCCACCCCCCAAGACTGTCCCCCACCCCACCGGACAGCCCTACCAGACCGCTGGACACCCCCAACCCCACTGAACACACCCCCACACCCTGGGAACCCCTCCCCCACAGACCCAAATCCATACCAGAAGAACCATCAAAAGTAGACCAAAACAAGAAGTAGAGAAAAATTAAACATTCACTTATATAACATTCAAAACTTACACTGTCAACTTCAAAAAAAAAACTAAATCAAACCTAAACAACTACCAAATAGACAATTAAAACGACAATATTCAAAATTAAATTTTTCATTACAAACAACTAAAATTCAATCAAACCTGTAAAATAATTTGACCACACCACTTGTACGTGTTTGATGTCTTCAGCAGTATAGGGTTGAGGGTCATCAAAAAGCTACAAATGAAAAATAAGATAGTTTACGTGTATAATGAATAAATCAAATTGAAATATGATGGAAATGTTTAAGAGGAAATCGTACCAGGACAAAATTCACAACTGTCCCAGTTGTTATTATTTCATACATAAATCTTAACATATAATATCCGCATTCGATGAGGCCTTTTTGTTCATGAAAATTCTGTTTTGAATGAGTGTAAATTCAATATATTATTTTTATGTAATAAATCAAAAAGTACAAATTATAAATGAAAATTTACCTTCACCTTTACATATTTGATCTTTGCATTTCTTTTCATTGTGTTTTTTCGAAAGTAGGCCCATGCACTGTTAGAAAATAATACGAATGGGGTAAATTTAAAATTTATTATAATATATAAAACTATTGAGAAATTGAAACTTACTTTTCCAATATATTCTTAAAACTTGCCCGCACATCTCCATGAACAGAGCATATCCAATAAAGTGCTTTCCCCCTTGGGAAAAAAATCCCTAACATCCAATGATTACTGATAAAAGGAAATTTAATGTTAGTGGTTTTTTATGTTAAAAGATAATTTACTATTTGAGAGAAATGTGTTTCATACCTCTCACAAAAAGGCATCATCCAACATTGTTGGATTATATTCTTTTCAAATCTTTCAGCAATATAAACCATTCTTTGTTCCTTAGTCAATGCACATGCTTCAGGGGAAATCAATTGCGGGTCCATGAATCCATATACTTCTGTCAGTTCATTCCTCTCACAAATTTTATAAAGTTACCTAATACAAAACATATATAAGTATACATTTTTAATAAATATAATGCAGGGAAAAGGTGTCAAGACGGACATGGAAAAAATTTGCACCACGTTGATGCCCAACTTATCTCCAGTAACAAGCTCCATGATATCAGATTTTGTAATCCCCACAATTATTTCACGTCCACAAACATGAGATTCCATTGGAAACTCATAAAAACCCAACAACAAATGTGAATATCTTGACAATCTGTCAAAACCACTGGAATCTGTATCTGATGTCATAGCCTGTTGTCTTTGTTGTTGTCTATACAGTATTTCTTTACCTTTGAAGTATTCCTGTGAAATTTTTTTTGAGAATTATAGTAGTTTTCAAATGATAAAACAACTTTAATAAAAAAATAAAATAAAAGATATGACATTCATACCTCTATGGTAATGAGTCGAAGAAGTCTGGATGGCCAAACTAAAAAATGGACGATACTCTGTCCAACGGTCGCCACCTCATCTGTAGGTATTGGTACCCTAGCTGATCTATCTATAATATCCTGTACAGTGACCCTCTGATTCTCTACCTCTAATTGTTGATGATGAACTGTATCTCCTATACAATATACCAACCCGTATTCTACTATATGATGTTGAGAATCATCAACATACAACTCGCAATATGTAGGAAGCTACGGCGGAGGCGTAGGATAAAAAATGGGGTCCGCAGGCTGAGGTGGGGGAGTGGGAGCTACTGGCGGAGGTGGAGGATAAATAATGGGGTATGCAGGGGGAGGTGGAGGAATGAGAGCTGCAGTCTGAAATTGTCTTTCCATTTCTGTAAACATAGACTGCACCGAATCTATAATCTTGTCTTCCATCGTCGCATTAATATTTTGAACTTCAGCCTCCAAGGATTCTATTTTTTTATAAACCCCCTCAATGTTAGAATTTGAAGAACGTGGAAACACTTTTCTTACTGATACACCTGTCGGATATCCTCTTACACGATCAGGATGTTCGGGCCTTCCCAATGCTACAAATAAAATATCTTCCCTCCCAGTAGCTGTAAATGTCCCCTCTGAACTTTTCTCCTCAAGAGAGTCCTGTATTAATTAATTGAACATTTCTGTAATGATTGAAACTTATATGAAGAAAAAAGTTAACTTAAATAAATTAAATAGATATCTTACAATCCTCTCAGCTACGATTCTCGATTATTCCGAAAGATATTGCCCTTTTTTTCCCTTCTGAGCTCTCTTCCATTTTTCATGTCTAGATGGAGGGGATGGAGGGGCCACCTCTCCAGAGCTTGAAGACTCAGCTCTTAGTTGTTGAAATTTTTCCGCTATCATTTTTTCTTCCAATAATGTATACCCTCCCCGAGATAAACAATGAGGGTATAAATTTTTAGATTGGATCTCCTGATGAGCTTTCCTTGTTTGCTATAATTTAAGAATAAGAAATCATTAACAAAACATTAATAAAATCATTTATATAAGAAAGTATATAAAAGTTTACATTGCCCTTACCAGAAATGACTCTATTTTTCTACTTTCAAAAAACTGTCTCCATGTGTCTTCATCTATAAAAGGATATATACGACATGGATTGTCATGACTCCTATGACCATAAATGAAATTAGATGTGAGGGTTGATTTGAAATCCATCCATCTCCTGGCAGCCAACGATAAGCATTTCTTCCTGACTCCTCCAGTGT
Organism: Viscum album; assembly: GCA_963277665.1. Taxonomy (NCBI): domain Eukaryota; kingdom Viridiplantae; phylum Streptophyta; class Magnoliopsida; order Santalales; family Viscaceae; genus Viscum; species Viscum album. The sequence goes on from OY728151.1 coordinate 1,534,717,171, forward strand.
CAGGAATATCAAATGTCATCTAATAAAGAAGAGGTTAAACATATTATATATACCAGAACCATTAAAAGAATGGACAAACAATGACAAAAGATCTTACCAAAATCGTCTCCCACAACTGAGAGATAATCGCTTTATCCACACCTCTCCAATCATCATACAGAATGCTTACTTTGGTCTTAGCCTGAGTTGCAACAAAACTCTTAAAATCTTTGGCATTTGGACCTCTAGGAATATCATCATCATCAAACTCAACTACTATCCTCTGATCCTGCATACGGGCAAGTGATAATTTTGGTAAACGTGTGAAACCACGTTTACCAACCATTGAACTCTTTGTCGTAATAGGAGCATGTGAATGTTCATCCCCAGAGGTATGACCAACAATATGCTCCTCCCCATAATCATGTGGTTGATCATCTGAATGATCTGTCATTATCCTTCAAATCAAAAAAACAAACGTCAGTTCACAAATATACAAATTCAAATATTTTAATACTACTGTAATCAGAAAATAGAAAAGTGTACTAGGTTACATAATATTAAACATTGGTAATATGGTAAGCATGTTAAACAATGGTAAAGATGGCAAAGATGGTTTCTTATTTATAGGAGAAATACCCATAAACACTTCAATATGGCCGTTGGAGGGCTTCCGGAGCCGTTGGGGGTCAAAAGTACAAGTCTGGTCAAAGCCCAACAGCTAGTTTGACTGGGCACACCGGCTGGCCGGTGGTGTCTCACCAGCGGGCTGGTGGTCCACCGGCTGGCCGGTGCTGAGCTACCGGCTGGCCGGTGGTCCAAACAGAGCAGGCTTTCTGTCTGGGTTCCACCGGCTTGCCGGTGGTCATCCACTGGTTGGCCGGTGTCACCAGGCAGTGGGCAAGCCTACTGCCTGGGTCCTCCGGCTGGCCAGTGGGCAAGAACCGGTTGGACGGTGCCCATACCGGCTGGCCGGTGGTCATCCACCGGATGGCCGGTGTCACCAGGCATTGGGCAAGCCTACTGCCTGGGTCCTCCGGCTGGCCGGTGGGCAAGAACCGGTTGGCCGGTAGACTCAGAGAGTCCACTATCAGCCTTCTTGGGCCAACTCCTGGGCAACCTTTTTCCTAGCATCAAAACACTTGAAAACAAGTTAGAACACGATGAGAGTGATGGTGATCATTAAAATCCAAGAGAGAGGGGTACAACAATAAACATGATAAAGTAAACTAAACAAACTTAAAACAAACAATAACATATACTTATTTTATTTTAAAACATGTTTTAATAAATAAAAAACATACAATATCTAACATTTATGGAAAAAATAAATGTAAACAAGAAATAAACATATGTTACCTGTAATTTTAGGAATGTACAGATGGATTGTTTTCCCAAATTCCTTCGTCGTGATCGTTCCTTATGGCACAAACCATGCCTTCAACATGATCGTCATTATGTTCTGTTAATATTTCCATTGAAGTAGGGATCTCACATAAATCATCATATTCATCAAGTTCATCCTCACCAACATATTGTTTTTTCCCTTGTAAAACAATAGCCCACTGCATATCTGATTGATCTACTACATAAAAAAGTTGTTTTGCATGTGTTGCCATTAAAAAAGAATCAGATGTGTCTTCCAATCTATTCAGATTAACAAGTGTCATTCCAAATTCATCGTGTCTGACACTTTTGTTACCGTTAAACCATTTACAGTTAAAAACGGGAACTTTAATTTTAAAGTAATCAACCTCCCATATGTCTTCAATCACTCCATAATATGCATTTGATGCAGAAATTGGGTTTTTGTCCTTAGCACTCGAAAAATGCATTGCTTCTGCAAACACCAATACACCTCTATTCTGAACTGCACTTCTGTTGTCCTGAGCATTTGTATGAAATGTATAACCATTAATGTCATAACCAGACCATGTTATCACATTTAAACATGGACCACCCACTATCCATTTTAATGTCTCTGATACATCTGATCTACCAAGCAAAGTCTTTTTAATCCATGACAAAAAAGTTTTGTTGTGCTCATTCAAAATCCACATTTCTTTCTTCTTTGGATGACATTGTTTCAACTCATTAATGTGCAATGTGATATATGGTTGAGCATCAGCTATGTTCTTCAAGATGTATGATTCTAACTTATTCATCTGTTCAGCTGACAATGATTTGAATTTCAAGCCGCGAATCCCCTTTCCCTCATTATTAACTCGTTCATGGCGAGATGGAGACAAACCTATGTGTTGCGCCGCAACCAAGTAGCTCGTAAAAAACTCTGCTACCTCCTCAGAAATATACTTTTCAATAATGGAGGCTTCATGTCGATATAGATTTTTAACATACCCCTTTAATATTTTCATATACCTTTCAAAAGGATACATCCAATGAAGATATACAGGTCCAAAAAGCTTTATTTCTCGAACCAGATGAATCATTAAATGCACCATTATATCAAAAAAAGTTGGAGGAAAATACATTTCCAATTGAAAAAGTATTAAAATTGCATCCTTTTCCAAAATGTTCAAAGCATTCATATCAATCGCCTTGTTACAAATTGAATTGAAAAAATAACACAACTTCATTATAGTCTTTCTGACACGAATGGGAAATATTCCACGCAATGCAACTAGTAGAATTTGTTGCATCATGATGTGACAATCATGTGATTTCATACCTATCAACTTCAAGTCCTTCATTGAGAAAAAGTTTTTTACATTAGAAGAATAAACTTGAGGCACATTGGTATCATGAAGACACTGACAGAAGCTAATTTTCTCCGTCTTCGATAATGTATGACAAGCCGGGGGAAGAAATGTTCGTCTTCCTTTAGGAGTGGGAGCTAACTCCAAACGTATTCCCATTGATAGTAAGTCTAATCTTGCATTCAACCCATCTTTAGTCTTTCCTTTAATATCTAACAATCTTCCAATCAAAGAATCACAGATATTCTTCTCCACGTGCATGACATCAATATTATGTTTAACTTCATGATACCTCCAATATGGTAGCTCAAAAAATATTGACCTTTTATTCCAAATATGTCTATCATTACTAGATTTTTGTGTCTTTCCAAATGTCACGTCAAGGTTTTCACCCTCTCAAAATACAGATCATGGGATAAAGGTTTTGGAGCAGTATCAAATTCTTGTGAGCCATTAAATGCCTTTTTTAGTCTTCTATAAGGGTGTTCCATAGGCAAAAACTTTCGATGACCCATGTACACTGTTTTCCTCCCATGATGCAATTGACAATAGGACGTCTGTTGTTCGCAAATTGGACATGCTTTATGCCCTTTAACACTGTATCCAGACAAATTTCCATATGCTGGGAAGTCATTTATAGTGAACAGAAGCACTGCAAGCAGTTGAAAATATTCCATTTTATAAGAATCATACACCCTAATACCATCATCCCATAACAGTTTCAAATCATCAATCAACGGTGACAAGTAAACATCAATATCATTACCGGGTTGCTTTGGACTAGAGATCATTGTACACAACATGACATATTTGCGCTTCATACAAACATCAGGAGAGAGGTTGTAAATTACCAATAAAACAGGCCATGAACTATGTGTGCTACTGAGTGTTCGGTATGGATTCATTCCATCTGTGCACAACCCTAGTCTGAGATTTCTTATTTCATTTCCAAATGTAGAATACTGCGCATCAATTTTCTTCCATTGTGGACAATCAGCTGGATGACGTATTTTTCCATCACATACCCGCTCTTCAGCATGCCATCTTAACCTTTTTGCATCATGTGAATTAGCAAATAAACGTTTGAAACGATTAATTATAGGAAGATACCAAAATACCTTTGAAGGGAGCTTTGTAATCTCTACATCACCCTGTGATTTTTCTTTCACCTTATACTGTGATGTCCCACATTTTGGACACTCTGACAGAAATTCATATTCCTTCCTATATATAATGCAGTCATTCGGACAGGCATGTATTTTCTTGTATCCAAATCCCATCGGGCATAATATTTTCTTGGCTTTGTAATGTGAATCAGGAATATCGTTATCTTTTGGAAAAATGTCTTTCATCAATTGTAGCAGCTCTGTAAAACTTCTGTCACTCCATCCATGCTTCGCCTTTTGGTTAATCAATCTTAACACCGCCGACAGAACCATAAAATCTGTACAACCAGGATATAATGGTTTTTCAGCATCACCATATAGATGTGCAACTGTCGGTTCTATCTCAATTTGTTCTGCTACAATATCGCGAATCATTTCTTCAATTCCATCGGAGTTACCATCTTGCGAATCATCATCATCAGTGACATTTCGTCCAGTTTCACTATGCCAAATCCAAGGGCTGTAACTCGGATTAAAACCATGACATATCAGATGATCTTTTATCTCTCTACTTTTCAACTTCTTCATATTCAAACATTTCAGGCATGGACAGAAAAAAATGTCACTACTTGGAACATTTCGTTTTGAAAATTCCAAAAAGGCATCAACACCTTCCTCAAATTCATTGCTCATTCGATGTGCCGTAATCCAACTTCGACTCATTATTACCTATAACAAATATCAACAAAAAATATATATTTTTAAGATAAGACAAAACATGTTTATATGAAAAAAATCATAATTTGAATGTAAAACAATTTAAAATATAAAACAAATCTTTAAAGTAGTAGTAGTTTTCATAATTACCCAACACCAAATAGCTATACATCGTAAGTGTCATGTTAAAAATATGAATATAGACCATTTGTTTTATGTTTAATAATATTGTCATATTATCTGATCATTCTGATTATATATTAGAATTACTATATCCTTTTGATCCGATATATAATCTAAGGACATTAATATTTCTTTAGAAAAAGTAATGTTAATATCATGGTAATGTAAAAAAAAGTATATGTCGAACTATATATATGTAATACCAATAAAAAAATACATATGTGTTTGGCCTAGGTTTCACACATAAATCAACTCATCTCACAGATTAAATTTTTGAATCATCCTACATAATACTTATTTTTATAACTTAGGGAATGAAAATAATAAAAGTTTTGATTTATGATACTCATTATGGGTAAACATGATATATATAAATATAATATATAATCTCATAAAAAGATATCCATGGGGGTATAATAGCATACACAAAGCACATGATCAAAAAGATAAGTGAAACAGTTCTATATAATCATAGATCATAAAACCTGAGTCCATGTATAACAATTTTAGCATAACATAAGACATGATTTATATGATAGTGGGAACATGATTTAAAAAACCTTATTCACAAGATCACAACATTGGTATGTGGAATAACATAAGAGTGTGGAACAAACATAATCATATAAGTCATAACATATGTCAAGGGAAAACATAGTTTCATTCACCTCATATTGGGATATGTTAATAAGCTTTCCTATAATTTATTATAATATTTCTTACCAGGCACATCACATAACACATTGGACATGGTATAACCATCTGTATCCCATATTGATCTATGATATATAATGCATTGTCTAATGCATTAGAAGGATATTATGGACCCAAATGTCACATAATGACTAACCATATATATGGGTGAATCGTGATCATCAAATCATTTACAACACTTTCGTAGATCAATTAACTAACAAAAATGAAATGGGGGTCATAATTATTTTTACAAAACATAATAATTATTAATACATAAAAATGTGTTTGGATGGTAAGATAAGGTAATATACCTAATTAAATCTAATTATCATTAAATTATTTCTACCTAGATAGAAAAGACCTTTATAAAAAATATAATTTAACTTGAGAATGAAAAGAAAGTACCCTTTACCTTTTTTATAATGAAAAATCTGAAAAGGATGATAATAATATTTAGGTATTATAATTTTTTTATGAATTATTAATAATAAAAGAAATCACCTCACTTGGTTTTGTTGAAAATCGGACATACCATCGTATTCAAGAAATCAGATAAACTTTTCATGAAAAAGTCCATCATTTTTAGGAGATGACTGAAAGAAGAAATATATTATCAGACTCACCATGAGTCTAGAATGAAATATTTGATTGTAATAGGTATGAATTGATATTTTTATGAATGCAGATGAAAACAGATGATGGTTTTCTGATCTAGGAGTTCTAAAAATCATAATTTTTTGAAAAAATATTATGATGTAAGAATGTTGAATGAAATTTTAAGGATAGGTATTACCGATTGTACCTGGTCCAATTTCATTCATGAAAATAATTTTCTGGACAATCATATTGAAAATATGATTTTAAGAAAATAAGTAGTACCAATCTTCATCCAGAAAGACACATTCCAGCTAAGTAGGAAATAATAATGTTGCTGGAAGAATGGAACGTTACAGTACCACCCATTATTTTTCAGATTTTGCTGAAGCTAATCCACAATGTTTTAATAACCATTTGCGAGTTGAATGTTGCGAGTTGAATGAACATAATAACCATTTGTAATAAAAAAAAATTCCACGAGATTCAAAAACGAACGAAAAGCACATCAATAATCGAAACAAAAACGAACGAAATAAATTCGTGGAAGGCTTACTTGAATGTCGCGAGTTGAGATGATAGATCCGAGAGAAGTGAAGAAGATAAACAATGAAGCCAAAATGAGTGTAATGCAGGCGATCGACGAGCCGATAGGGGTTTACCGCGCGAGAGAGAGACGATCCAGCGACTGTCAATCGAAAAAAACGTAAATGACAGAACACGGGCTTTAAATTTTTTAAATTCTTTATAACGTCGGTTATCTTAAAACTGACGTAAAAAGGCTCCCGCACTTTTGTTTTTTACATCGGTTATTTTATAACTGACGTAAAAAATGCATAGATATCAGGTTTTTTTACATCGGTTTCCAAATAACCGACGTAAAAAACCCCGATATCAACGCGTTTTTTATGTCGGTTATCAAATAACAGATGTAAAAAACCAAATCAACCGGGGGTTTTTTACGTCGGTTATAAAATAACTGACATAAAACACACCGTGCTTTGGTTTTTTACGTCGGTTACAAAATAACCGATGTAAAAAACCCGCCGCGCATTGGTTTTTTACGTCGGTTATTTGATAACCGATGTAAAAACCCAACAGGCGCGATTTGTAACGTCGGTTGTTAAAATAACCGACGTGAAAAATCTACTCACCGCATTGTTACGTCGGTTATATATAACCGACGTAAAAAATGGTGACGTAAAAAACGATTTCTGCACTAGTGAATGTGTGATACACATTATTCCAAAATGCTTAATGAAGTTGTGGAGCAAGTAATTCACAGAACATAAAAAATGGGAGAATGTTACGTATATCAAAATCATCCAACACTTGTATGAAAAGTGTTTAACATGAGTTAGAACTATAGTAGTTTATACTACAGACTTCCATATTTGGATAAGGTGAAATTGAGATTTCTCTTTAGGCTCATACGTTTTTTCATTGGTATTAAATTAATTTACAAAGAAGATTGAAGTTAAGATACCCAATTATTATTTTTTGAATATGATAATGTTTTCATTGCATAATCTAAAGAAATTATCATTTTTAAAGTAGAGATTTTGATAGACAATAAAATCAAAATGTGTATTTCATCATAGAAATAAGATATAATGTTTGTTGATTTATTTTAGAAAATGATTATCTTGTAATGTTATGGATATGAGATAAGGAGATTATGATATATCAAATTTTTACTAAATTTGATATTTATTTTGTTTTCTACAATGTGATGGAGATTTCAATGTTGATATCTCTCACATGATTCTAACAATATGGATAAAATGAAAAAAATGATTTTGGGATGCTTCTGGTAGTTAGTGTTGGCCTCTAAAGAGACATCCTGAACCAAAAATAAGGGTAACATATATGAAAATGTTAATATGACACGTGGATATAATTTTATGGACAAGGTTTGAAATGAATGTATTAGAGGGAAAATTAGAGTGAATTAAATTAATGAGAGTATGACTAAGACTATATTAAGATTTCTTGAACATGTAAAATGAAGATAGAGAGATGAAATAGTAAATAAGGTAAATTTAATGGCCAATTATTTCACATAAATGTCCTTATTTTTATGTATTTTACTGTACTATTATTGGATTGCATTTCCCACATGGTTTACCCTATTCTCTCCCTTAAAATTGGAGAAAAATGGAATGTTTTGGGGTGGATAGAACTGGGCACATGGTTTGGGTTCAATGTTTTTCCAAATTTTCCCTTCAATGATTAATCCTAATTCGTTCATTTCATTCCCCATTTTTTCCTCTTATACTTGGAAGGCTTCTAGGCTCCCTTAAGCTCACTGGGATTCCATTATGAAGGGTTATTTGCTGGTGGGACTTCATTAATTCTCAAGTAAGTTATTTACCTTCCTTGTTTCTTCCATTTCCATAGGGTTTCTTCCTTCCTCCTTGATGTTCCAAATTTCCAGATGATAGGGCTTCATACTAGGGTTTTATTTTGTGTTTATTGGTCCAATCTTGTGGATCAAGGTCCATTTTAATCCCTTGTGGTGTGTTAGTGGTGCAGTTGAATTATCACAGAACAGTTTTTGGTTTTTGACATTGAAGGTATGTGATTCCATGTATAAGCATTCATGATGAATCAAGTTTGATTGATTTACTTATTTATCATGTTTCTTACCTATTATATGTGTTGAGAAAACCATATTTTATATGATTTTTACGTGTTTGGTTTTAATGTTTCATATTTTCATGAAATTGTGTATTTTTCCTGTGTAACTCTTGTGAAACAATATGAGGTCATTTTACAACAAGTTCATCTATTTTATTAATTATTTCTACGGCTCCCAATTCTGGTTTGGTGGGGGTATTGATGCGATTTTGTCCTTAGAGGTGTTTTTTGAATGTGTTTTATGTGAAAAATATTATTTTACTTCTTGAATGTTTTTTATGAAAATCTAAAATTGTTTATTGAATTACTCAAAGGGTGAATATTGTGTTTGGTTACTATTTGGTGTGTGTATGGTCCTGAAATGGTATTTTTATGTGAAAATGGTATTTATAACATGTGGAACCTATTTGATCACAAATATGGAAACCTGAGTATCTATGTGGGTGAACAAGGAAAAGTATGTGAGTGATCTGGTAGTGGTTTCATCCATGTTCCACTTCCCATGTTTGACGATGACATAATATTTAAAAAATGATGATGATTGGGGAATAATAGGACATTTCGGTTTACCCTCCTAGGTGCTCCTGCATGAGAAGGTTATTGGTTGTGGTAAATTTTACACAGAGATACGATGAACCAAAGTCCCCACAACTAGATAGTGCCTAGGGGTGTTCATGTGACTAGTGCTCATTAGATATTTTTCATGTACCTTCTGTAGATGGTGTGTTCGGATGGAAAATTATGTATCACATGTGTTTTATTTAAATATCCCCATATTTCAATGTATCCCTCTTGAAAACTGTTTCCATTTAATGTTTCACCTCTTTGAAGTCATTAATAGCTTTTTTTTAAAAACATTCATGATTTTTTTCATAAAATGTTTATCACCTGGAATATTATTGGGTGGCATCCTATTGCGCTTAGTATAACACCCTACATACAACATTGGCTGTATGCATACTTGGTTATGTCTGACACATGTAAGTGCAATGACTTTGGTGATGGTGGTTCGGGTTGTAAGCTTCTTGTCTCATTGCGGCATTGTGGATATGGCATGGGGGTGATGACCCCTTACCATGTGGGTATTTTTGAGTTTGACTTGCTGCTTCCTTTTTGTTTGAGTCCCTGTGGTTATGGTTTAAAACAATGTACATCAATTATAAATTTTATTTAAAGACCTGTTTGGATTAAATTTTTAGATTTGGTATATTTATTATTATTGGTTGTTTAATTCTTATAAACAAAGGAAAATAGTTCCCAAAAAATTATATATGATACCTAGGAACTTATACCAGCCCAAGGGCATATAGAATGAACTTCGGCCCTTTACATGGACTATATTGGGTGTCCGTTTTGATGGATACTAGATCTGGTTCTTTGAAAAATGGTATCAGAGCCAGGTTAGCTCTTTAGGTCATATTATTATTTTGGGGTGTGTCTAGTTAGACATGATCTAAGAATATTGGGGCTCGGAGTTCTGGATGCGAGTAGGGTTCCTGGCCCACACCTCTTGAGATAGACTTAGAGTCTCTATGGAAGGATAGGATTGTTTATTTGACTTCTCATCTAGGTGGGATGTGTGGGATGTAGATTGCACGTGGACATTGGGTGAGAGTGAATTTGTTGTTTATTTCATTGTTGTGATTAGTTTGATGTAATTTTTTATGTTATTGTTGAAAAAATTCAGAATGACTATATTAATGATTTCCCACGTGATTATTTATTTTTGTAGCCACATGAATCCCCAAAAATCTCCCACGAACCCATGAGAGGAAACCTGAGTGTGTTATCCCTAACCTATTGATGAAAAATTAGTGGAATCTATGGTTTAGGATGTTCATGCTCTAGGACGGGGATTACCTATTACTCATGCTCTATCAAGGGAAGATGGGTTAGTCCCTGGGAAGGAAAAATCCTTGGAGTTACTTAATAACATGCCACCCACTTTCCAAGGAATCATGGATTCCTACGAAGGAGATGATTGGATTGATAAGATCAAGTGAATGTTCAAGTTCCTTTACACACCTAAAGAGTTCGGGGTGATGTGTGTCTCATTTCTGCTAGAGGTTCCTAGCCGCAGGTGGTGGGAATTAGTGCTTCAAGGAGGGAAGAATGAACAGATGATATGTAAGGATTTCAAAAACCATATTTGACGAGCAGTATTGTCTTAAGTATCTAGCCTATGCTAGATCTGGAGAATTTATGGATCATTCCCAAAGAGATTGGGTAGTGATAGAATACCTCAGCTGGTTTGCTGAGCTAGTGCGGTACGCACCTGATAGTTTTTCTAATTAATAGTTTACAGCTCAGAAATTAGAGAAGGGGTTGCCACTATAAATTTACTCTCAAGTATTTTTTTTCAGGCTGGGAACTTATATTGAGGTGGTCTATTGTGCTTTAAAAATCATATTGATAAAAAAATATTGTATTGGATATCTAGGGTGGGGTATTATCTGGGAATTAGTTGTTTATCTAAGATGAAGTTAGAGGAGAAGGGGATGAAGGGTGGTGGTCGTTCAAGCCATCCTCCCATGTAGTTTTCATCTATTGATTCTGATTAAAGGTCTGTTGTGTTCCACCTATGTGGGAGGCCAGGGCACACCCGACCAACATGCACATCCTCTACGAGGCCTTGTTTTCAGTGTGGAGATATGGGAACTTGTAATGCTTTTGTAAGGTGGCACGTCCAATCTAGAGTGGGGTATGATCTGTTGCCTCTTGGGGGTGTCAGTTCAATCAGAGCTATCTAAGATGATTAGATCAAAATTTGGTGTCCGAGTATGTAGGGCCGGTTCATCTTCTTGGAAGAGCAAGTTTAGGGAAGAGCCACAGGAGATAAACCATTTTCTAGGAGAGGCTAGGCATTGTCACGCTATGGAGCAGGCACCAACTGGGTCAGATGTAATACATTTGACAGTTTGATGTACCAACTTGATTGTGTCTTCTTTAGCTGTCGTCCTTTTTTATAATGGTGCATCTATTTCATTTATCTCTACCTGACTTGTGAACCTGTAGAATTTTCCACCTGAGATGTTATCTTCTGCAATGGAGTTGGTGATTTTGTTTGGTAAGAGGAAGGATAATGGTCATTGGTGCATGCCATGTGCACTTTCCATGTCATGGGATGACATGATGTGGGACCTCATAGTCTTGGTTATGATCCCTTTCAATGTAATCCTCTACATGGACTAGCTAGTGAACTTTCAAACACATATCGACTACTATAGGTGGCCGATGACTTTCATGGCATATGATGGGAGTAATTAGGTTTTTTTGGAGAATGGGATCCCAGGTATGGGTGTACGAGACCTCCACTCCCCAATTTTGTAATTCTTCTCTTCCATTTATCAACGATCATGCTAGGGGATGATGGAAATGCTCTTGAGGGTGGGTCACCTCATGTGGTGGATGATTTTTTGGGGGTATATCCAGTTTTTGTTTCTTTGGTTTTCCCCTAGAGGGGAACATGGAGTTCACAATTGATTTGGTACCAGGAACACAACCAATATCTCATCCCTCATATTGTATTTCCCCCCACTGAATTGATGGAATTAATGATATATATGGATTATCTAGAATCCAAAGTGTTCATTTTCCCAAGCGTCTCTCCTTGGTCCGCTCATGTTATTTTTGCGAAGAAGGCCGACAGATCCCTATGGCTATATATTGACAATTTTAAGATGAATAAGGTAAAAATTAAGAAGAAATATTGTTTGACACAAATATATGACTTATTTTTCCATCTAAAGGGGGAAAACTAGTTTTCAAAGATAGACTTGGGTTTGGGTTACCACCTAGTCCCGTTGAGAGAGGCAGATATCCTAAATACATATTTCCAAAGCATGTACGGACATGTTGAGTACTTGGTTATGCATTTTATATTGACAAACGCTCCTTCTGCCTTTATGGAACTCATGAATTTGGTGTTCCACAAGTATCTTGACTCTTTCATTGTGGTGGTCATGGATGTCATCCTAGATTATTCTTGATATGAGGTTGAGTATGAGCATCATTTGTGGATCATGTTTGGAACTTCATGGGATCATCACCTTTATGAAAATTTGTGAATGTGCACTTTATTGATCAGGGAAGTGATGTTTTTGGGGAATTTGATCTTGGATAATAGATTTTTAATGGACCCCAAGATGATCAGTGAAGTTATTTTACGGGAGAAGCCGAAGAATGCGATCAATATCATTAGTTTACCCAACATGGGAGGTTATTACAGGTGGTTTGTTAGGGATTTCTCTTGGATTTCATAACTCATGACCTCAGTCACTCGTAAAGGGGTGAAGTTTGAATGGGGCCCATAATGTTTGGAATCCTATAAGGAGTTGAAGCGGTGGTTGGCTACTACCCCTGGGATGATCTTTCCAGAGTCTAGAAAGTGATGTGTGGGGTATTATGATGCTTTATGTATGGGTCTCGAGTGTGTGCTTATGTAGGATGATCACATGGTGTCATATGGCTCTCGCCAACTCTGACCACCTAAAAATAATTACATGAACGGAGACATGGAGTTAATAGTGATGATGCATGCTTTGGAGACATGGCGTCACTACCTCTTTGGGGAGAAGTTTGTGGTCTACTCTAATCATAATATCTTAGCGTACATCTACTAACAAAAAAAATTAATTCTGGGGAAGTGTCGTTGGATTATGTATCTATAGGGGTTCTACTTTTACATCGTCTATACCTCAAGAAAGGGTAATTTGAAGGCTAATGCCTTGAGAAGAAGACACTCAGTGCAAGATTTGAGGATGTCTAGTGGTGAATGGACTCTGATGGGGATATTTTCTTAGATTCATTTAGAGACCAAGGATAATATGGGAGGTTCTTTCTAGGAGAACGTTTAGTATAATCCGTCTTTTTTGGAGTTGGATCAGTGGGAGAATCCCAATGATGAGCTATGTTTGTGGTCGATGTAGTTTTTTCATGATGGGGATAAATCTTCTGATTAGTCTTTGTCTCTTAAGGTCATCATGTGCTTCAAGGTCCTTACAATGGTGCTGTTATCTCTAAGGATTGTGGTGATTTAGGATATCTACCAATCTCAGTGATTCGTTTATCTTGGAGAAACCAAAATTTACCTTGATGTTCGATGAATGTTTTGGTGTCTAGGTATAAGGCGAGATATAACTGATTCCATATCGATGTGTTTTACTTGTCAGCAGGTGAAAGAGGAGCAACAGAAGACCTCTGGTTTACATCAATTGCTACCCATTCCTACCTGGAAGTGGGATGAGGTATCCATGGATTTCATTGTTTTCTTACCTCATACAACTCAGGTTAAGAATGAAATTTGGGTAGTGATTGATCGTCTAACCAAATAATCCAACTTCATTATGATAAAATCCACTTCTAAAGTTGATGAGTTGAGAAAAATTTATATTCGTGAGGTGGTGAGGCTTCAAGGTGTTACATCGGAATTTATCTCTAATAGAGACCCCCATTTCACCTCTCTATTTTTTGAAGGCCTTCATAAGGCCTTGGGGTCGCAGATTAAGATGAGAATGTCATACCACCCTGAAATAGATGGTTAGATGGAGTGAGGAAATTAAATTCTATAGAACATGATTTGTGGGGGTGTTTTAGACTTTGGAGGATCATGAGAGAGCCATTTGGGATTGTTATAGTTTTATTATAATAATAGTTACCAATACATTATTCTAATGAATCCTTTTGAGGAACTCTATGGTTAAACTTGTTGGTCACCCCGTGTTGTGTTGAGGTAGGTGATACCTCACTATTGGGACTAGGCCTTCTGCAAGAGACACTTGAGAATGTCTAGTTGATCATGCAGTGGTTTTTGATAGATCCCAATCACCAAATATCTCAAAATGATAATAGGAATCATGATATAGAACTTCTGAGGGTCACTGAGTATTCTTGGAAGTGGCCCTCGTCTGGGTTATTGTTGTTTGGGAAATATGGGAAATCTAACACCGAGTTATGTAAAACTGTTTGAGACCCTAATAGTATTGGAAAGGTGGAATAAATGTTTGATTTTACCCCTCACGTGACATATTTTCTTGATGTTTCCCATGTCTTCTAATTGAATAAGTGCAATTCAGAACCGTCTCACTTGTTGAATTGGGAAGAGCATGAGATATATCTCGATTTAGGAGTGTATGAGCAGCAAGTGAGAATAGTGTATTCCCAATAGAATGTTATTCAGGGGAAGTATATTCCAATAGTTCAGATCCTTTGTAATCATGGGAATGATGTGAATGATATATGGGATGGGAAGTATTGGTTTGAGCATGATTACCCATTATTGTTTTCCGATCAAGCATCAGGTTGACTTTCTGAGGAAGAAAGTGTTTAATTGTTGGGAGAATTGTCATATACATGTACTTTTTTTATGATATTTTACTCTTCTATTCTTGGATTGTATTTAACCCTTTGTCTCCTCTAATCCCCCCTTGAAATTGGATCAAAATGGAATATTTTTGGGTAGAAAAAATTGGGTGCATGGTTTACTAAACCCTGTAGACAAACTGTGAACAATGCCCAAAAAAATAATTTTTATTATGTTTTTCAAATTTTTTCCTTTTCAGATTAAACCTAATGTGCCACCTTTTTCACCAATTTTCACCTCTCAGCCATATATGGCTTCCAAGCTCCCTCAAATAAATTTGGAAGCCATTTTATGGGGTTATTGGTAGTGGGAAATAATGATTTCTCAATTAGCTGATTTCACTTCCTTGTTTCCTCTATTTCTGTAGGGTTTCTTCCCTCCTCCTTGAGGTTCCAAATGTCTAGAAGCTAGGGATGTATGCCTAGGGTCCTATTTTTTTGTTGGTACAATATTGTGGATTGGGGTTTGTTTTCATTCCATTATGGTGCGGCGGTGGTGCTGTCATAGTTTCACACATTAGTTTGTAGGTTTTGACATATAGGTTTGTTGATTCCATGTGTAAGAATTCTAGATGAGTTATCATTAATTAATTTACTTATTTCGGATGTCACATACCTATTATGTGTGGTTCATAAACCCTTTTTGATATAATTTTTAATTTTTAGGTTTTAAAGTAGCATGTTTGCTTGTAATGATGTGCTCTTCATGTCTAACTCAAGTGGTACCATTTGAGGTCATTTTAGAACATGTGAAAGTGTTTTATTAAATGTTTCTAGGTAATCCAATTTTATATTCGTGGGGCATTGGTGATATTTTGGCCTTAGAAAAGTGTTTTTGAATGGGTTTTATGTGAAAACCATTATTTTACTTCTTGAAAGTGTTTGGTGAATATCTGAAATGGTTTATTGAATCTCTGAAAGGGTGCAAAGTGTGTACGGGTACTGTTTTGTGTGAGTGTGGTCAATAAATGTTATTTTTATGTCAATAAGGTATTTATAACCTATTGAACTGGTTTGATCACAAAGATAGAAAACAGGATATCTAGATGGGAGGACTAGGACTAGTATGCTAGTGATCCGATAGTGGTTTCATCCATATTACACATAGAATATTTGAAGATGATAACACTATATCAACAATGGTGACAATTAGGGACCAATATGCCATTAATGATTCCCCTAATAATGGCTTGTGCATGATATGGTTATTGGATGTGATTACTTTTACACTGAGATACGATGTACCTAGGGCCCCACAACTAGTTAGTGCCTAGGGGTGTTCTCGTGACTATTGATCATTTTATATTTTGTACATACCATCAAAATATATTGTTTTTGGCTGAAAAATTAAGTAGAATGTGTGTTTTATTTAAATTTACCCAAATTTCGAAGACTCGCTCTTGAAAACTATTTTCATTTAATGTTGCACCTCTATAAAATTATTACTAGATTTCTTGTTTATAAAACATTCAATCTATTTTTCATTAATTTTTTATCACATGGAATCTATTTTGTTGGAATCGTATTGGGATTAGGCTCACACCCTTCATAATTTTTCGGGTGCATGTAGACATAGATATGTTTGAAACAGGTAAGGGAAAGGTCTTTGGTGAAGGTGGTTCGGGTTGTTAGCTTATTTTTTTTCAGTGCGGCGTTGTGAAGATGGCTTGGAGGTGATGAACCCTTTCCATGTTGCTGTTTTTGAGTTGTAATTGCTGCTCCGTTTTTTGTAGACCTTGCTATTTTGGTTTAAAACTATTTACATAGATTCTTAATATTATTTGAATACTTGTTTCTATTAAATTTTCAGAGTTGGTTTAGTTATTGTTGTTAGTTGTTTAATGCTTCTAAACCTGGGTAAATCATTCCCAAACCATTATCAAGGATATGCAGGAACTTGTTCCAGCCTATGGAGATAGGGAATTCACTTTGGGCCTTTCCATAGAATTTTTTGGGTTCCATTTTTGATGGAGACCATATCTTGTTTGTGACAAATTCAATTATTAAAAGAGGTTGATGTAAACCTAAAATGACCCTATAAAATTATTTAAAATGATATTGTTATAAATGGTTTCAAGGAAAATTTGGGTTTCAATATATCTAAATGTTGATGTTTGATCCATATAGGAGACCTCATCTAATTGGTTTTAATGATTTGTTGGAAAACATTGATGAAAAGCAGTTGGTAGAAAAATAAAATTTCAATTGGAAATCCGGAAACACTTCTACAAAAATCACAAATGTCAACATCCTAAAAAATCAAACCATTGATATTTGTGTATAGGAATTCATGCACATATATGTATATGTTCATATCTTGTTGGATTTGTGGAGATTTTTGTTTGTTTTAATTGATACCAAAGGTAGTTATTTTTTAATCTTTCTTTTAGAATGGATAACATGGTTAAAAGTTATTTCCACGGTGTAGATGTAATCAAAATAAAGTATTTTTTGACTATAAATTTTAGTTGGAATATTCTTTTTTAATTTAGATATCCCATTTTATAGTTTTTTAATTTGATTATATATTTTAATTGTTGTAAATATTTAGAGTTTCCTATTAAAATTTTCGCATTGGTTTCTGAATTTTGATTATTTATTATCAATGATGTTTGATCAACTACTCAGACTTATGAATGATCTTATAAGTTATTTCCATTTTTTTCAAGACTCATACATTACTAATTATATGTTTTCATTCTCAAAATTTATATGTTTATAAATTTTATTGACATTAAGTAAATTACAATATGGATAGAAAGACTCGGGATAAATATGATTTGGTATGTTGGATGAATCAAATCATATGCAAGACGCCATCACCAGTTCTTTCATAAATAAAATAGTAATTTCAGTAAAAGTGGTTTGTTACACTACTCATATAAAAATGATAATATTTATTTGTTAGATCAGGGATCAAATATTTCCGCATTTATTTTTTTGATCACCCTTAATATGTTGATGTTCCAAGGCATATTACATATATTGATTTTTTAAAATTTAATGGGTAAAATTTACATCATTAGAGTGTAATTAATATTGAATATTACACATATATTACATATATTTACTATTATTACATATATTTATTTATGAAAATTTTATTGGTAAAAGTTACTTCATTATTTTCTATATAATACTGAATCTAACACAAAATTCGAACATGAATTAGACTTTTGAAATTTTGGGAAGCAATAATAATTCATAGCCATGATTTTTTCACTTGAAATTCATTATATAGTTTTCTAAATAATCATTGATGATAAATTTCTATATGTTTGGTGATTCATGTTTGAAATTATTGGAATTGATATATATATATATATATATATATATATATATATTTTGATTCATGTTTGAAAAACTTGTATATAGGAAAATAGAAATAATATCAATAGATATTATAATTATCTAATCCAAATTGGTCATGCCTATGGGGATGTGCAGCGTAACGAATCATCCCAGGTCAACCATACCATCCTCCTGAGCCAGAAAATCACAAGCAGTGAGGTAATAAAAATAAAAGAAATAAGTATTGAATATAAACACAATATAACAATAAATTAGTATACAAAAAAGGAATGAATAGATATACAACCAGATCCATAAAAAATAATCCAAATAGGCTAAACCAGAAAGCATGAATTATAAAATCCCATGAGACTCCATATGACCAACCATCACCTCCAAACCATACCTCTATACAGGTAATAAAGAAAAATAAGAATACATTATCAAAGATGACCTTCCCTTTACTAATATCATACAATACGACATTCACAACCGACCAAATTCATAAGTAGGGTGTGAGCAAAAATTCCATCATGATATCACCACAGATTATAGAAAATGTTTAATATCATGAATATAATTCATCTATCTTTCAAAACAATACACTTTTACAAAATATTTATCACAAATCCCAAATCCATTAGTAAATCATTTTTATTATCTTTTTATTTAGTTTTTATAGAAGCCAATCATATTAAAAAATATAGAAATATGACCTGTAGAAGTGATAAAATAGGATTGTCAATCTATACATCAAGATGTAATAATGTCAAAAAAATATCCATTAAATAACTTATTGTGTGAAACTATGTGATATAACAACATATAAAAACCATTGAGAAATACACTTTTATAAAAAACCATCATGGGTTAAATAAATAGTAAAAGAAAAAGACCCTCATATTGGGATCCACCCCATGGGAATACATTCTAGAAATTAAAGATCCTAAAAATTAATATTTTTGATCTAACCAATATCAAGTTCTACCACTGTCCATTGGTATTTCAATGGTTAAATCTTAGTCGTGCCACACTCACTAAGGCCACCCAAGTTTATTTCTTGTCGCACCTAAGGTTTTTAGTGTTACATGTATTCAAAAATCCATTTAAAAAACTAGCTCATAATTTTATAAAAAAATTTCAATGCTAATATAATCCTATTACAGTGGTTGATAACTAATTTCTTTATTCAAATAACCCAATGAACTTAGTCGAATATTTTATGAGAAAACACACTTTTTATAAAGAAAATCCCCTATAAAAACATTTTCCTTCCATGAAATCCTTTGAAATGGAAGATAACATCATTGAAATGGAAAACAAAAATGAATTTATCAAAAATGATAATCAATTCATCTAATTAACCCATTGAATAGAAACACCTACATCAAAACAATATAAACATTGACACCTTTAACAATGGTGATTGGAAACATAGAGATCAGATTTCGAAAAATAAAGAATTGTAGGAAACTGTAAAGGATTAATAGAAAAAACTACCCAATAATGAATTTGAATCATAAATTTGGACAATATCACTACTGAAACCAACGACAATGAATAATGGAAGGATTCCTTGCCTTGAGAGATGAACCACAATATGAATGATGATCAATCACCTAATGAATGATCTGAAATAATTATAGATCTCTAAAATTATATAGAGAGTCCTCTGGGTCATGAAAGGGTGTATTTATTGAAAAATGAAACAATAACTCCCAACATAATTCCTTAAAAATCCTAATAAGAAATAAATTCAATATTTGTAATCCGTTACATGCTGTGAATTTCTTTATTTTTATGTTATGCTGAAAAATGAATTTCCTAGATAAAAAATCGAGACATTGAAAAATATATGACATGAACCTCTTTAACATAATTTAAAACTATCACATCCTAAAAAAAGATCACAACATCATCCTATAAATAAATATAGGTCGTGTAACTAACATTCACCACTTGGAAATGTTCAATAGACAATAGAAAAAATATTTCAATAGAAAAACACCAAATCCACTAGGATTTTATTTAAAAATGTGGAGAATATATCAAAGGCTTTTGATATAGTTATTACAAGAATAAATTAATCCCAATGACATAAAATTTCTGAATATTACGTAATATTCCCCAAAAAAGGCTCTCCATCCCCGAGAAGCTTGTAAACACATAAAAATAAGGACGATTAAATAAAACATTGATAATGGTGTACCTTAAAGAAGTATGAGAATGTTACAATATCCCCACCATATAAGATTTATATCCCTATAAATTCATCAAGATCTTAGATCCAAAAAAGAGAAGTACAATTCTTCCTCATCAGGGATTCTCCATCCCATGTATCCTGGCTATACCGTATGCACTTCCAGATTACCTAGACTAGTGGAATCATTGTATCGTGCATTAAATTAACATACTGATCCGTAATATAAACTATTTTCTAAACCCCCATGGTTTTAGGATCAAGATGAACATCCTCCCATTCCATCACATGGATATGTTCTAAGACATACCCTGTAATCTGAGAAATATGATATACATCGTGGATATAAGAAAAATGAGATGCTAAGTCTAACCAATGGGCCATCTTTCATAGTCTTCCAAAAATTTCATTGGGGCCAACAAAACCAGGTGTGAACATAACCTTCTTATAAAACATATTATGTTTCAAGTGAGGTGAATCTCTGAGAAATACAGAGTCACCATTGATAAACATCAGCATCCAATGAAGATGGTCCTCATAAAAATTACAATGAATTTATGCCTTGAATAAAAAACATTGGATAAACTACACCATAATTGTCAACTCCTAAATAAGACTTGTCACAACGAAGGACTGATCAACCAAATCTTCCCATCATAATGGATATCTACATGGTTTCCTATAAAATTATGAAATGGGAACCAAATTAATAATGTCATGATACATATAATTATAGGAATACTCTAAAAGTGGGAATTTTGTTTCCCAGGAACAATGTAAATTAGGAACACATTCCCAGATCATATACTCAAGAACCTAGATAGCCCAATATATCTATCCATAAATATGAAAATGATATGTCATTCTCAATTTAAAATGGTAACCCATAAAATCCATGAAACATTTCAAAAAATACGACTGAATACTCAGGTCCCTTGTAGAGAAAACCTTATAGGGAACCCCATGAAGTCCCACAATATTTCATATATACAAGTCCCCATGATACCACACATTCATCACCTCCTTAATATGGATTAAATGTTCTAATTTAATGATATAATCAATGATTACCCAAATAAAATCAATTCCACAAGGAGTATTTGGAGGACCAATGAATTAATCCATAGAAATATCATCACACTTCCACACTAAAATGGGGCAGGGTTGTGACAAACCATCAAGTATCTGTTGTTCCACAATAATTATCCGGATATTAAGACACTGTGTAAAAATATATATAATTCAATGCCTCATCCTCAGCCACCAATACCGATTCCTCAAATCATGATACATATTGGTAATTCCTGTGTGCACAGTCTAGAAATAATGATGTCCACTTTCCATAAACTCTTTCCTTATGTAAAATGGATTAACAAACCTACAATGAAAGTTCAAAGCTCCACTAGAAGATTGAGATAACTCATCGGAGGTATCACCACCATAAAAGGATTTCCTAAAATGTTGGAACTCTGTATCTATTAATATCTTGAGTAGAAAATTCACATTGATAGACAAGTCAACTTTTATGAGATCCAAGAATACCGACCAACCAACCTCCTCCATTACCAAATTCATCTCAGTAAACAAACTCATCTAATACCACTCATCATACAATTCTGCCCTGGACTATGTTTATAATTTATTCCTTAATGTATCAGAATCCACATTCACTTTTGCAAGTGTATATCCAATATCAAAATAAATAGTCCGAAGATACTCCACCTAGCATCATTGTCAGAAGTTCAGATCCCTCTCAGTGGAAATATATTTTAGGATCTTTTTATTAGAATGAACTATAAAACACTCCAAAAATTAATTGTAATGCCATGTTTTTAGTTCATGCATAACCAATATTAAATCAAGATTATAGTTATTGTAGTTCTTATCAAGAGGGCGTAATTGGAATGTTCCATAGGCCACCACCTACTTCCCTTACAATATGATTCATCCCAAACTCATACTAGAATCATCATAGAAAATTCCCAAACATGAACATGGTTTTGGAAAAATAAAAACTAGATATTAATTCAATCACACTTTAAGTTCCTTATAATATCACAAACAATCATCATTATTCACAAACATTAAGGCCTTGGAGGTTAATGTGTGTATGAGAGATGCAATCTTGGAGATGTCTTGAACAAACCACCTCTAATAACCATCCAACTCTAAGAATATATGGACCTAAAATAAATTTATGGGCCTCTTAGAATACTTATCTGAATGTACCATCAGAAGAAACACTATGATTCCCCACCCATATATAAAATCCCCTAAAGACATTACCCCCTGAATCCAGAACTCACTATTGGAAATGTTAACATACAAAAGAGGTTCCATAAATTTTTAAAGAATTATATCAAAATAGTCTTTGTTGTTCTCATCATAATTAGGGTAAACCAAAATATCATGAATAAACACCAAAACAAATATTCTAACAACCAGTCAAATATTTATTTCACTAAAGCCATAAATACAATAGGACTGTTACTAAGACTGAATGGCATATCTAGAAACTAAAAATTTCCATACCGAATCATAATCACTATGTTATGTATATCCTACTCTCAGAATCTAAACTAATGGTATCCAGACCATATGAAAATAATTAAAAACAAATGATTCCATCTATGATGATCAACGAGTTCAAAAATCATGGGAAAAGGATTTTTATTCTTTATAGCCACATGATTTAACTTATGATTATCAATAAAAAGTATAAGGAACTAATCTTCCTTCTTATCAAAGAGGAAAATAGAAGTCAATGATGAAAATCTTGTATGAATAAATCCATTAGGTTCTGGGTCTAAAAGCTAGACCTTACATTCCACCGAATCAGTAGGTTCCATTCGGTAAGATGGTATAAAATGGGATTCATACAAGGGAATAAGTCGACTATAATATCAACAAATCTCTATATATATAATCTAGAAAAACCATCTTAGAAGACCTCAAGGTATACACACAACACCATAGGTAGTGGAATTCCCTAGAAAGGTTCGACTACATCAAGAATCTTCTCTGCCAACATGCATGAGACTAACCCTGTATATGGAACAACATGCATGGCCCTTCCTGATCTAGAGTCCCACCCACGGTGAAAAAATTGAGTGCCCCCCTTAACATATAAGAACCATACCAAACGACAATAATAGTTTATCTTGTCCTTAACACTAATCATGCAGTCCATTTTGATAATCAATTTTACTATGTCATGTGCCTAAACTAAGAATTCCCACTCCAACACAAAGTCTCTATCATCAACCGACACACGAGATACTTAAAGACTTGTTCGGATCTCTTTCCCAATGGTGTGGAAAGATGAAAAAAGAAAAAAATAAGATCCATATGTGATCGAAAAACCTCAAACATATATTATGTTATAAAATAATGAGTATCACCGATATGGGAAAGAAACATTTCACCATATAATATGGAATAAACACTGTACCTCTAGTAATAGTTTCCCCTGCATCAGATTCCTCTGGCGCATACAACATTACTTAAAGGAATATGGTCTCAACATGTGCCTAAAAATTCATAGCAACATGAACATCCCTGTTATCCTACAAATAAGACCCAACACCTTTGAAAGCATCTCCATGATCCTAAGAACCCATGGGGAATATGGATCCTTCCTTACTTTCCTGGGATATCCTATAAGAAAATATTTCACATGGATAGAACATCCACATATATGATAACTCTTTGGAGGCTTAACATATTTAGGCTTGGTAAGAAATCACATTCAATACTGATAAAATAAGAAATAACATTTCCCTAATGAATCCCCTAAAATAGGTCCTGAAGGGAACTTACCACTCTTGAATTTCCTTTTCTAGACAGAAGATACACCCCAGCTAACCACTCCTCCTAATAAACCTCCACCCAAATTTGTTTCCACCACTATTTATGGCACATCCAAATATTATTTTTCAAATACTTCAATAAAGTCCATGAGGTTCATTGTAATAAATATAGAAAAAAATATTTGGCCTCAATCCCAACTCCAACCTCTAATCTCTAATGTACTCATTAGTGAAAATATCAAATTGAAGATGCATAAAATTAAAAATACAGTTGGAATACCCTATAATGGTAGGCCCCCATCTCCATTGTTAAAAAACTCCAGGTCTTTGTAGCATGTAATGTATCTAGGTAAAAATAATGATTATATATTTTCTTAAAAGAATCCCAAGTAACCCTCCTAAAACATTTCATACACTATAGTTTTAGACCATGTCCTTCCTAGCCCCTCAAGCATGTATGTGTGAAAATCCAGCATTGAGTCCTCATGAGTCTTCAAGAAATATAAAATCCTCTCAATCCACTCAATATTTTCTTCAAATTACTATAGACCTTTGTCACCATAGAAGATGGGAGGGAGTATCATAGTAAAATCAGAGTGATGATCCACAAGACGTCCTAGGTTATTGAAAACCACTTGTCCTAGAGTCTGAATAGTATACATTTCAACTTCAACCGAAGAAGTTTCCAATGGAGGTTCTTCCTTTGGATCTATCCTCATAGATTCCTATCTCATTTTTTTTTGAATTTATATAATCAGAGGGTTTTTCTAATAAACTGAATATATTAAAAAATCAATCAAGATACAATTAAAAAATAATTTGACCAACTTCATGTATTGATATCAAATAGTTATTTATGTAACAATTTAAAGGATAAATAAATTATACTGATAAAAATACAATAATTTATGATAGGACTTGCACATTTAAATAAACCTTCCATACAGTTCATTCAAATTACCTCAAACAATAAGTCTCAATCCTGGTAAAAATCTTATACCACCCATGAAAATTGGAATCCAGTAATTGAATTTAGCTACCTAGGTCCCTTTTCCACACCGACTATCTGAATTCTTATGGTCCTAACCCCTATATACCAAAGGCACTGAATGAAAATCAAGTAGTGTTAAAACACTTCGGGGTCGACACTTTTTTAATACCAAATTTTTACAAATAAACCCAAAAAACCATCCACATAAGCCAATCAATTATAGGGGGTTAGGTAAAAATGAAAATAGTAACAAGTCTTGAATATAAACAAAACAAGATAATAATTTAGTGAAAAAATGTGAAAAAGGATGATAAAACTATATACATACAAAAAAATAAAAAATAGGCTATACTAGAAATTATGAATAAAAACATACCATGATTATCCATGTGACCTACCTTCACATCCAAACCATCCCACTATGAAAGAAGTGAAATAGGGAAGATGACATGGTACAATATGTTGTTCCCATTACTTGTACCCCATTATACAACATCTACAACTATCCATCCGAAAAATATGGGTGTGAGAAAAACACCCAGTTGGATACCACCATAGATTCTATACATTGTCTAATATATATAATTCTATAGTTATATCATTTAAAAATAAAATTTTTTACAAATTTTTTTTCATAAATCCAAAATCTATTTGTAAATCATTTTTTCCCTTTCATTTGGTTTTCATAAAATCATTTCATATTTACAAAGCTATAAATATGAAATGTATAAGTGTTAACATAGGAATTACAATCCATAAATCAATAGGTAGAATGTAAATAGATATATATGAAATAAAATCTTATAAAAATATATTTGATAAAACATCATATATATACTAGTATGTAACAATAAATGAACAAACACATCATGCGATAAATAAATCATAAATAAAAAGGAACCTATTATTAGAAAATATCCTATGGGAATACATAAAAGACATAAAAGATACTAAACATGAATATGTTGGATCTAATGAATATCTAGAACTTCCAAATACCATCAATATTCCATGGGTTATCTTCTAGTGGTGTCACACTCACTAAGGCTACCCATGTCGACTTCCCAATGCACCAATGGTTTCCAGTGCAACATGTTTGTCAAAATCCATTTAAAAAATTTATCAAAATTATATTAATAATTTTCAATGTTTATACAATCCCACTTAATTGTTTGAAAATACATTTCCAAATCACAATCACAAACAAATAATTCAGTTAAACACATGGCATTAAAAACCCTTTTCTGAAAATAAAAACCCAATTTTTTTCTATACATTAAATCATTTGAAGCCTCAATTCACTTCAATACGATGAAAAATCCAATGGAATTTATCAATAATAACATGAACTTCATCGAATGATCCCATTATATAGAAAAAAATATCAAAATGGAAGAAACCTAGCTATCATCAACAAAGGTGATGGGAAAATAGGAGATCAACCTTCAAAAGACAAGTAATGATAAGAAATTTCAACAAATAAAAAAAATAATGGATCAGGATTCTAAATCAAAATTCACCCAAAACCATTACTACAAAAAATGAAAATGGAGATATTATGGAGGTCTTACCCATATATATGAAATAAAATAATCGTGATGAACAATCGTCAAAAGATTGATCTAGAAAGATCAGATATCACCAAAACTGATTGGTGAGGAATTTGGGTAATGATTGGGTTGCATCATGGTCGAATGAAACATTAACACTCCACATAGCCACATAAAAGCACAAGAATAGATAAATTAGTGGTCTGTAATCCTTTACACATTGGGAATTCGTTTATTTTTATATTATAATGAAAAACACATCGCTCTGATAAAAAATTCGGACTTCAAAAAATACACGAAGTGTACACCTTTCAAATTGTGTAAAACGTTCACATCTTGAACTAGTACAAGGCATCAACCCTGTGAAAAATACATATTGTGTAACCCCCTTTCATGGGTTGTAAATTTTCAAAAGGTAGCTGATTATCCAAATTCCCAAACAAAAACTTCAAATATGCCGAGGCATCCTCCAAACGTGGGGGGAACCCTAAAAATCCATTTAACACATTTATACCTTGGCTCCATTAATCCCAACGACCATAGAACACTAAAATTTAGGTCATTTTCCGCATCAATGGTTCTCCATCCCTGATAAGTCTGCGAATGTACCCAAACAAGGATGATGAAATAAAAAATGTATAATGATGTTATTAAATGAAGAAATGAAATGTTATAAGGAGAAATGATGGAAAATATAGATATGAATCAATATTTTTACATGATATGTCTACATTAATATCAATGTTTGAATAAAAATATTAATATTTTCTATTTTTTCTACATTTTTTAGAGTGGGTGTTATTATATTTTTTATAAATATATATATTTTAGCTGTTAAAGATTCTGTATGGATGTGGTAGACAAAGGTGTAGATGGTGACACCCCTTATATGATTAATACTAAATTAAAAGGTTTAAATCATTTAGATTATGATATCATTGTTTTTTTTTCTACTAGATGAAATTTCCTTCCAACTATCATTCTCCTCCCTCAACTGAAAAAACAAAAAAAAATGTTGGTGCCTTCCTTTTAGAGGAATTTTTTATGAACTCTGTAGGGAGATAGTTTTGCAAACATTTTTCCTTTGAGCTGGAGAATCTTTCTTTATTTAATGTATTGGTGGTTAAATAAATATCTAAAGGGTTGTAGGGGAACTTGAAGTGAATGTTTGAAGGAATTATGAAGTAGAAATATAACACAAAAAATAATTTTAGAACCACGGTTGTTGGATTTTCATATAACCATTCAAAACAGAGTCAGTGATCGAATGGTCTGAACATAAATTCTTTAGACAAAAATATTCCAAAAAAGTGATGAAAATGAATAAAAAAAAAGATTACTTTGAATATTGGAAATATTATTTTGTGTAATTCCATTTATATTCTAAGAATTTTTAGATAAGGGTTGCCAAAAATCCATTAAATTATATCATTAAACACCCAAACAACAGATCGATGAATTTCATTTGATTATGTTATCATGAAAACATCCAATTTTTTCCTTAACATGTTATGGAAGAGGTATTTTAAATCATTCATTTAGATTTTATTTATCACATTGTATTTGTAATGTTATGTGTCCTCTCAGCCTCTTACATTGTCGGTTTTGGGTATTAGAGGTACTCGGGGGAAGTTGTGGGATTTTTAGCGGGAGTGGATGGAACAACAAAGGTTTTATGGGAGTTACGCATTGTGTATGTAAGTTATGTGATGTGAAAGTCAGTTTAACAACATGTATAGGGTTTGTTCATGGTGTATAGTTTTTTCAGTTTAATTAAAGAATAAAATGAGAAGGTGAAAGATTTTTTTAGCAAAAACCAGGTTTGAGGCATTATGCGACGTGAAACAAGATTACACGTTATGTAATACCCAACTGCTGTAGCTTTTCAGTGTTTTTTCATCTACTTAGGTTGTCAAAAATTATGTCTAGAGTGACCCTCCCTCAACCCCAGGTGACCTAGAAACCCCTCGATATCATTTTGGGGATTCCTATTCCAATGATTTCTTCTTATCTTCTGTCAATTGATCCTCAATGATCCATCATTTATTTAAGGGGAGTTCTGCCTCTATTCTTGCGGTTTCCTTCAGTTTGATCTCCTTAACCTACAATTTCTTCTTGACATGTGATAGAGTATTATGTCCCATGGTTCTAAAGGTTATTATATTCAGATTTATTGGTGTGGTGGTGCCAATAAATACTCATATGGATGCATATCTTGTGAGAGAGGTGATCAAATATCTATTGCATGGCATGTTCTTGTGAGTAGATTTTTGACACCCTTTTGATGTAGGGATTCCATTTTTTCTATATTTTTGAATCAAGTAGGAAGGGAATTAATTTTCTTATCAATTGTTTTTGGATAAATCAATGATAAATAGTAGGAAAATTTAAATTTAAATTAGGTTTGGGGTTTGATCTTCTTGTTTTTACAGCTTGTTTCTTATTGGTATATCATTGGTTGTTTAGGCTTCATCCCATGATGATAATTATGGCCATTGGTGGATTTTGTTTATGCCAAGATGCATATTATGTGGTTTTTTATTTGTTTAAATTACTTTTTATCATGTGAAAATGGAAATTTTCTAACCACGTATACTTGGATAACAAATTGGTTTTCCCACGATTTGTCTTCGGTGATAACTCCAAAAAGAAAATATATGGAATGTGAAAATTGTTTTTATGAACCCGTAAAATGTTTGGATGTGATGTGATTTCTGTTTTTTGTGACTTTTATGTGTGGGGTAAGTGTATTTCATGTGGTTGTATAGTGGGACCATGATGGCATGGTATGTTTTTGTAATAGGGATTCAAATCTAGTTGTGGTTGTGAGTTTGGGGGTTGTTTTGGATGGAAGTAATTGGTTGGAAGGTATGACATTGAAAATGGAAGGATGTGGAGGTATTGGTATTTTTTCTAGAGTTTATCCTTTATTAACATGAATAAATATTCAGCTATGTCTATAGATTGAAAAATAGTATAACGTGAATGGGGGTTAAAGGGAGAAGAAACGTGAAATTGCATAAGTTATCACGATGTACACATTTTGAACTGACTTTTTTTGTGTTTCCTAATGTGTGTTGTTCTTAATAGTTTCATGGGTATTGATGAAATGAATAAATGAATTTTTTAATAAATAATGTAGTTGGTTAAATAAATTGTTTGGGAATGTGAAATGTGATTTGTGGCTTGATGTGTGATGTTTTGATTTAGAGACAACAACAAAGGTGGTAGTGTTGTGACGTGGTAGTTTGATTGAGATCCCATAGGTTAATCTTAATTGTTAGTTATCATATATGTATATACTTGTATTTTCCTAGTGTTTTTTATATGTACCCCACCCTAATTGAGAAATATGTTCCGAAAACACCCATTGTTATGGGGGAAGGTGTCTTTCCAAACATCTAGTGATGGGTATGGATGGATTGGTACCCACTCATTTTGACACACTAATCTATTATAGGTAGATATGGAATAGGTTGTGATGTCCAGAGGTTTGTGA
Source organism: Viscum album (assembly GCA_963277665.1). Lineage (NCBI taxonomy): Eukaryota > Viridiplantae > Streptophyta > Magnoliopsida > Santalales > Viscaceae > Viscum > Viscum album. Next base: position 1,534,747,503 of record OY728151.1, read on the forward strand.
GTTTCCTTGTATGGTGGTTGTGGTGGGACATGTTTCTTTGGGATAGATGTGATAGCCCATGTGTCTTATAGAGAGGTGGCTTGTTCTTCTTCCCATGTGCCTTCAGGATGAGAGGCGACTTTCTTTCTCAGGTGTCTCTGAGATGACATGTGATGTGTTACGACACCTAGGTGTATACAAGAAGGTTGTGATATGGTTTGTGGACTACGTGTGTGCATGTGGGTAGTGATGTAGTTTATGGACCAGGTGTGTATGGGCAGGATGTGTTGTGATGTACATAATGGATGGGAGCACTAAGACATCTAATGTTGGACATTAGTGGAATAGTCAGTGGTAATGTTATTTGGGGTACCCAATTATAGACGTGATTTATAATAAATTACATGAATTCTGTTATTTTCTGTGAATTCCTTGGTGAGGATGGGTTGTTTAGTATACCTTCTTTGGTGTTGTTTGGTTCCACTATTTTCTCAAGGGTGCATTAGTATTCCACTTTTACTTGTGGATGAGAGATGTTGGTTTTCCTACATTTTATACATGTATGCTCAACATACGTAAATAGATTTTATTCATTTTTCCATTATGATTTCACACACCGCGATGGACCCTACTAGCTCAGATATTGACGGTTGTTGTGTCGTTTATTATCATTACATTAGGTATTCACTTTAGAGACATATTTATTGTAACCATTTTATTTTTACACATGCATGTGGGATGCTTTTATTTCCTTTTATATTGAGTCATGGAGTTTCACTGTGGATAATTAATCATATCAATGGATATTGATTTTCTAAAAATATTAATGCCTCCCATATTGAGAGATTTGGATACACTTGGTTCTAGTTTCCATCTTTGGGCCTTCTAGAGGAAGGACATGGGGATTATTATAACCCTTTTTTCAATCCCATACCTAGAGGGTTATCTTTTGGGGAAGGGGGTTGTTATAGAGTGGTATCAGAGCATATGGTAGAGAGATAGAATGAAGTATGACGTTAGAAATAGTGAGTATTTCATGTAATGGTATGGAAATAGTTTCATTTGACCTTGGTGTGTGACATAGGTCAAGGAAATTGGCCAGGACATGAGATTTTAGGGCCCCCGTGATATAGTTCATGGACACTGAGCTTATTGAACAACCATGTGAGGTTGACTTGCTTGGAGGGTAGATACCATGGAACGATACATGCATTATTTGTTTGAATTATATTTTTGGGGAAGGTTAAAATGTATATAATAAAAGAAATTAGTTGAAATAAATCTTAATGAAAATAAATACTACTCGAGCTTAAGAAATAATTTTTTACATTTTAGCAATGGACACTAGTCATCATCTACATGTGACTTATATAGTATAGGTTCAATATGATAATCCAGTTGACCTCTATAGGGTTAATCTGACAGTGTAAGATGTCTAGAAGTTGAGGTAATTGTACTCTTTCTAGTAGAAGACTGTTGGAATGTATGAGGGAATCGACTCAAATGTAGAGATAGAGTGATTGTTGGAGGATCTTGAGACCTCCATTAATTTGATATGGGTCGTGATGGAGTAATAGGTCCCTTTGGTAGTTTTTCAGATGTGGGAGTTGTGTGGTAGTGGTGGATGTTGTATCTAGGGCATGGAAGGAGGAGAACATGTTGTAGGTTAAATTCCAAACGGTGTTCGGAGTAGAGTTCCTTTTGTCAACTGTGAATCTGGAGAAGAGTATGGAGTTTCTCTCCCTTTAGAAAGGGAGTATGACAGTGCAGGATCTTAGGATCATGTTCATGGATCATCTTTGTTTCTCCCCGGGTCTTTATCCAGATGAGGAGTATCATGTATGACGTCTTGAGGAGGATCTCCCTTCTTCCATCTAGAATGCATTCACCCTTTTTATGTCTCCGACATATCTAGAGGTTCTAAAGATGGCATAGGTGATTGATTGTATGAACTCATGGGGAGGTCTACCATGTGAGGGAGTCTAGTAGAGTTCTTCAAGAGGTAGAGGAGCTAGGAGTGATTAGTTACACATAGTAGAGCCAATAGTTCTAGAGGAGGTAGAGATTTTTAGCGCTATCATTAGCTTGTTTAGTACCCTTTCTTGTACCTTGTTTGATTTAGGAGCGTCACACTCAATTGGTTCACCCACTCTAGCTCATGCTCTTCGTCTAGACATAGAGTGGTTTCATATGACCCTAGTGTTGTGTACGATAGTTGGAGACTAGACCAACTAGTTTAATGTGTGTCGAGGGTGTAAAATGATGACAAGACCACATCAGTCCAATGGGCATATCTTCTTTCTACAAATATAGTCATACGATGCCATCCTTGTAATTGATTGATTGTATTCCATACATTCTATTATTGAAAACCTTCGGGGGAGATTCTTGTTTACATGTGGTTTTATTAGTATGTGGGGTTTTTGGGTGGGAAGACGATGTGTGGAGCCTCTTATTTCCTTTTTGGATGAGCGATTTGTGGTATATATAGATGCTGAGTAGGTAGTGGTTCCTAAGATCATTTGGTAGAATACGGTTGTTTCCCCCCAAAGTGGATGTGACACTACCCCCACGACGTGATGCTGAGTTTGGGATAGACTTATAGCCTGATAGATCTTCTATTTCAATGGATACTTATCATATGAAACCTTATGAGTTGAAGGAGTTTAGGATTCAAATGGATAAACTCATGAAGAAGGGATTTATATAGCCTTGTGTATCTCCATGGTATTCTCTAGTGTTCTTCGGGAAGACAGAGGACATTGGTATGTGGTTGTTTATAGACTTCCGAAGGATGAATCAGGTGATAGTAAAGAACTTATAACCTCTTCCATGGATAGATTATATTTTTGACTAGATGATAGGGGAGTGTTGGTTTTCTATGATTGATCTACGGTTTGGATATCACCAGCCGAGTGTGAAGGAGGGAGATATCTAGAAGACATCCATTAGATGCAGGTATGGGAGCATAGAGTTTTTATTCATGAATTTTGGTGTTATGAACACACCATATGTGTTCTTAGAGTGTATGATATCTATATTCCATGAGTTCTTGTACCAGTTTATCATTATATTCATAAATGACATCTTAGTCTACATGAACTCTAAGGAGGAGCATACCAAGAATCTCAAAAATTATTATAGTTCATCGATGCCACCAGCTCTATGGACGTTTTTTCAAGTGTAAGTTCAGGACATGATTGTTGCATTTCCTTGGCCTTGTGGTGTTTCAGCAGGGCATGGCACTAGACCAATCGATTGTTTAAGTTGTTTTTTCTAGCACCCTGGAGAATGGCATAAGTTCTCAGTTTCATTGGTCTCATAGGATAATATCAAAGATTTGGGCTCAATTTCTCTTGAGTTCCATCACCATCTACATCATTTACTAGGAAGGAACAATCATTTGTCTGGAATTATCAGTGTTGGGTAACGTTTAGTTACCAGAAGGGGAATTTGGTTTGTGCTATAGTTCTCCAGTCTCTACATGAATGGGTGATGTTTAAGGTGTTTTTTTGATGCTTCCCATTTGGTTTTGAGATTCAATTTGATGTAGGAATGATTAGTGAACTCTAATGAATCTAGGTAGTAATGTCATCATGGGAATAACTATCCCACCCCTGATCTAGGTTTAGAATTGGTAGTGTATTCGCCGATGTTGTGGTAGCATAACCTCATGAGAGAGCGCTTTGTGGTATTCAATGATCACAAGATCTTGAGGTATATATTTTCTCAGCGTGACCTAAATCTATGAGAGTAGATGTGGATACTGTTTCTTGAGGAATATTATTTTGTTATCGCCTACACCTATGAAAATGGAAATATCATGGTAGATGTCTTGAGAAGAAAGTCACAGAAGGAGGTTATTCTGTTTTTTTCAGATTCTATGCGTGTAATGGAGGAGTTTCGAGCCCTGCACATAGATGCAAGAGTGGATACTTGTAGTGGAATTTTGTTTCAAATCATGGCACAATATTCTCTAATTCTATAGGTGGATGTACCTCATTGGGGAAACCTAGAGTAAGAGGGATGTGCGATCATTTTGTCCCTAGTGATGCTCCGAAGGGATGGTTAGAATCCAATGTTGTTTCATGGAAAGTTTCTTTCTAGTGATGACGCATAGTGGAGTCTTTCATGTGTTTCATAATCACCTTTAAAAGTACACCCATGTGATTCCAAGATGTTTCGTGGCTTGAGCACACAATTTTGGTGGCCCGATAAGAAATGAGTGGTGGAAGATATTGTGGCAATGTTCATGGATTTCCATTAGGTAAAGGATCAGGACAATGATCCTAGTGGTTTTTGGAGCCCTTTGATGTTCTAGTGTGTAAATGAGATGACATGTAAATGGATTTTGTCACAGTGTTCAGAAACTCTCAGGGAGATTGTGCTACTATCTCGGTGATAGTAGATTAGTTTATGAAATATTCCCACTTCATAGAGATCAAGGAGTCGGGCATAGTGGATTCCATAGCCACGAGGTATGTGGATGAAGTGGTGTGGTTTCATGGAGTTAAATGTTCCATTGTCTCAAATCAGGATAGGCGGTTTACCTCACGAGTCTGGAGGTTATTTCATCATGCTTTTGGCACCTGGTTATGCCTTAACACTACATTCTACCATTAGAATGATAGAAAAATAGATCAGATAATATAGATGTTGGAGGATATTTTCATTCCATGAATCATAGAATTTTGAGGATCTTGTGTACAACCCGGTCGTTTGGTATAATTAACTTATAATAATAACTATCACTCTTCCATTATCATCGCTCCAATTGAAGATTTATATAAAAGACAGTTTCATTCTCAATTGTTCTTGATGGGGGTTGGGGAGACATCTATTCTTGGTCATGTTGTGGTCCCGGATATGACAGAAAAGTTTAATCTTGTTTGTGATAGGATTAAAGAGTTGAAGAACCAGAAAAAGCCTTATGCTGACTACAGGAGGAGGCCATTGGATTTCAATGTTGGGCACTTTTAACTATTGGGACATGTTGGCAATGTGGAATACATGTTGGTGTTTCCATCACAGTTGTAGATGATCCATGACATATTTCAGGTCTCTTAAATTTTACGGTATCCTCACGATGAATCCCATATCATTGACTAGAGAGAGTTCGATATCGAGGGTAATGCTTCATTTGTGGAGTGTCCAGTGGAGTTCCAGGATTGTCGAGAGAATACACTGTGTGGGTAGATTATTCCTTTGGTTCATGTGTTATGGAAGCATGATGGCTATGAAGAGAGTTCTTGGGATCGAGAGTCGTAGATGTGTGCCTAGTACTCAGAGTTATCTTGAGCTTTATTTTATCTTGTTTTTTTGTATAATGTGATGTTTGAACTATGTATCTTATGCGATGATATTTCCCCCCTTGATTATGATGTTTCTGAGGGTGATGTGAGATATAGTCATGACATATGAAAAAGGGGAGGACCAAATTCATAATCGAGACACACTAAAAATGATGTGATTAAACCCGTGTAGACCAGTCTGTGCCTCTTATAGCAGATAGTGTCTTGACATGGAGGATGAGATTAACTAATTCGTGTGTTTTGGATGGTGTGGTTGTTGTGCTTTGGTGGTGTGTTTTGTGATCGATTTGGTAGGCGTGTTAACACGTATGTTGACAAAATTGTGGTTTTCAGATGTTCAAGGAGGTGTCCTTAGATGTAGAGGTTTAATATCGAACATTTCATCAATATAGGGTGGATTATCATTGATCATTGATTTGTTTTGTTTACAAAATTGTCTTGAGTGCAGCGAGATCCCTGAGAGGTATCTCAAGAGAAGGTTATATGGACCCTTCCAATCCTTTTTTCATTCTAGGCTTGGTTATAGATTATTGAGGGTGAGAATCATTTGATAGGTATCTAATGTAATGGTATGTGTCCTCCCAATTTTTTGGTTTTGGGTGTCAGAGGTGCTCGTGTAACGTTCCAGAAGTTTTGGTGGGATTTAAAGGCACAATAGAGGTGATGCGGGAGTTACATGCCATGTAACAATATTACATGATGTGAAATTCAGTTTCATGACTTTTCTAGGGTTGGTTCATGACGTGTAGGTTTTTAGGGATAATTAATTAATGAATTTATATGGAAAAATGTTTTTTCATGAAATCCAACATTGATGCAGTAAAATATGTGAAACAAGATTTCACATCATTTAATACCTATCTTGTTTATCTTTTATGTGTTTTTTCAACCACTCGGGTTTTCAAAACCATCAGTTGTAGTGACCCTCCCTCGACATTAGGCATCCCGATGACCCCTATTCAATGTTTTAGATATTTATACGCCAATGATTGATTACTATATTCCCTATTTCGATCTGTATCAATCCATCTTTGATCTATGTTGAGTTCTTCCTATGTTATTGTCGTTTCATCTAGTTTGGTCTACTTCTCCTCCTCTTTCTTCATGACATGTGACAGTGGGTGATATTCCCTTTTTCTAAATTGGATTTTCCTTTGTTTTTTGTGAAGTGGTGTTGTGGCATCCTCAAATGGATCCAGATATTATACGTGAGTTGATTGGTGGTCTGATTCAGGGAATGTTCTTATACGAAGATCGTTGAAAAACTTTTGAGGTAGGGATTCCCGCATTTATCATTATTTTTTCAACATTTTGGAGGGTTTTTACTTTTTTATCTATTTATTATGGTTTCAACAAGTAAATTAAAGAAAAATATTTTCTAATTGAAATTTATTGGGGTAAAGGGGTTTGACCACATGTTTTTACAGCTTGTTTGTTATTTTGTTATCATGGTTTTCTCAGGATTGATGCCTTGTTCAAAATTTTGTCCATTGGTGGATTTTTTTTCCAAAGTGAATCTACTTTGGTTGTTTCATTGTTTACATTTTTTGTTATACCCCAAAAATGAAAATTCTATAACCACATAAACTTGGCTAACAAATTGGTTGCCCCATGATTTGGTTTGTTTGATAACACCCCGAAGAACAGAAGTCAAATTAGATAAATGTATTTTGTGAGACTATAAAATGTTTGGCTATGATGTGATTTTTTTTAAGTATTTTACATGTGGTGGAATTTTATTTCATGTGGTTTTATAGTGGGTCCATGATGGCGTGGTATGTTTATGCTGTAGGGCTTTAGATCGGGTTGTGGTTGTGTGCTTGGAGGATGTTTTGGTTGGGAGGAATGGTTTTGAAGGGATGGATTTGGAGAAGGTGGACAGTGGATATTATTGGTAATTATCCCAGAGTTTTTCCATGTGTAATATTCATAAATCTTCACCCTTTCCTAGAGATCTATAAATGGTATAACATGAATGGGTTTTAAACGGAAAGAAAATATGATGTCGACTCAGTTATCAGGCTCTTTAGATATTGAAATTACTTTTGTTGTGCTTCTTGTTGTGTGTTATTCTTATTAGTTGACTGGGTATTGATGGGAAGAATAAATTAATTTTTAAATAATAATTTAATTCGATAAATAAATTGGTTTGGAATCTGAAATGGTTTTTTTGGCTTGATGTGTGATGTTATGAAATAAAGGTAGTAGAATCCATAAGAATGTCTTGGGTTTTTGGTATCATATATTTATATACTCATAATTTCATAGTGTTTTCTATAGGATCCCACCCTAGCCAAGCACAATGTGTCAAACACCCCCATCGTCACTTGGGAGGGTGTCAATCCCAACATATGGTAAGGGTTAAAGATGGATGGGTACATACTATTTTCCACTCTGTCTTCTACATGAGGTAGATATGGAACATGTTGTGATGTAAAGAGGTCTATGAGATTCCATAGATTGTGGTTTTGATGGCCCATGTTCCATTATGTGAGATGTGATTAGCCAGGTGTTTTCGGGTGAGGAGGATTGTGCTTTTTCCCACCGGTCTTCAAGATGAGTGGTGACCTTATTTCTTCGGTGTCTTCAGGATGAGATGTGATGTGTTGTGAGGCCCAAGTGTTTTTGGGTGGTTTTTGATATCGTTTGTGGACTAGTTGTGTGTGGGTTAATTGTGATGTGGGTTGTGGCATGGGTGTGTATGAGCCAGTTGTTTTGTGAAATACAGAAGTTATTGGAATGCCATGATATCTGACATTGGAAAAGAGTACCACGACTAGTGGGGAAGTCATATGGGGTACCCTATCATCGATGTGATTTATATTATATTACTTGAGATTCATCATTTGGTGAGCATTCATTGGTGAGGAGGGTTGGTTAGTATACATACTTAGGTGCTGTTTGGTTTGGATGTTTTCTTAGGAGTTCGTTTGTATGACTACTTCACATGTCCATGAGAGACCATTGTTTTCCTAAAGGGTATACCTATATACTCACCCAATTATATAAACTATTTTCACGTTTCCATGAGGCTTTCGTAGACAGATCTGGATTTTCTTGCTCGAATCCTGACGGTTTTCATGTCACTGCTTATCTTTAGTTTTGACATTTACTTTGGAGACATTTTTTATTGTAATAATTTTATTTTTACACAAGCACGTGGGATGGATTTTAGATTTAATTTTATATCACGTCATGGAGTTTCATTGTGGAAGAATAATCTTATATCATGATCTTGTTTTTCTAGAAATGATAATGCCTCCCATATTTAGAGATTTTTACACCCTTGGTGCAATTCACCAACTAGAGGCCTAATGGTGGGGGTTATTATCTCTCTTTATTCATTTCCTGCTGAAAAGGGGTATAATTGTATATTGGGGGTCGTGACCATAAAATATAGATCATTTTTATCAAACATATTTTTGGATGCTCTAACATGTCAATTATTATCACTAATGTTAATTTGTAGAATTTATACTATGGTTTAGGTAATTTTAATCTTGTAATTATTGTAAAAATATGTGGCATGTATATTGTTTAGGAAGTGATTCATGATGTTCACATGAATCATCAAAAAAAATTAGAAGGATTGTGAACATCAAATTGATATATAACCCCTTTTTAATTGTTTATCTTGAGAAGATATAACTACCTCTTTCATAAATCAATCCATTAACCTGAGAGAAAGAAAAAAGAATAGATGGATCTATAGATGCTCGATCTTCTCACAAAAATGTTACAGTTTCTCGGTATCTCCCTTTATCTCATTCTGGGTGAAATAAGATAATGTTAAATACACATTTTTGACTTTTTCCCAAAATTTTTTGATAATGGATTTTCTTCTTAGTAGATGGAAACATACCAATGTTTTGTAAAATATTGGAAATGAAGATTGTGATAGGGAGAACATGCATGCCAAGAAAACTTCTAGATCAAAATAGTGGGGGTTCCTTGAGGATAAACTCAAAATCATTCTTCAATTGAGTGGAAAATTTAATAATATTTATACAGTTATGTCTGACCTATCCATTCCCATCTTGATTTTAAGTGATATTTTGTTGATTAGTTTTTTCCAACAAGACAATTGTTTTTTAAAATAAAATATTGTTGTAAAAAATATAGTATGGTTGGTAGTTGTAATGACCCACCCATTCTCATTTTCTTGATAGTGTAATGAGTCATTATTTGGCCTTAAGCGACATCCCCAAGACACCAAAGGCTGGCAATAAATGCCGAAGGGTTTCAAAATACATGGGGGACGATTTACCCTTTAACTGAAAACAACCAAAAAATAGAGAAAACTAGATAAACATCTCCATGAAACCACTATATGATGCATGATTTAAAACCAAAACAACTAAACCATTAATTTCATCAAAAACCAACCAAAAGTACCACTGTGAAATCCAACACTAAAAATCAGAGTAAACAGCGAAAAGACAACTCAAAGACTACAACACAACGACCGAACTCCATGCTCCACAAGCTCCAAGATCCAACAACACTAACCATCCCAAGTATCATGAAGCAGTGCTCTAAACATGTGATACTTTACCTTTTCCAACGTCCCAGTATATGACATCTACAAAAGCACCAATGTGCCAAAGCAGGGGGTGAGTAATGAAACTCAATAGGTTTTCCCTGATGACTTCCCAACCCATGCCTTTAGGATAAAACATGTTAGCACATTTATATAAAAGAATTTATATAAAAAAATTCCAAAATAGTTCTCAAAAAACAAGTTCCATGTAAAAACCATTTTCCATAAAAACCCATCTTTCTTAAGAAAATTAACCAAGCAATGTTCCCAATTCCATTCACATTTCCATTTTCCACATTCGTTCCCTTCCACCAATCCACACAACCAACCATGCATGCAACCTGGACCTCCCTATACTTTCAAGTGGTGAGTTATCCTTCCACTATGTCGTCACATAATGGAATACCTTGACGGGGGTACTTCACGACATTATCCGTCCCAACGTATTGATGGGGGGACTTATTTCCCTTATCCATCCAAACAAATTCATGGGGGGACTTCTCGCCCTTATCCATCCCAATGCATATGAACACACACCACGTCCCATGAAATCCATGCACGAAACCAAGTGTGTTAAAGAACTTTCAATAAGGAATCACCCTTTTATTGAAAACCATTTCATTCAAACAGAAAAACCATAGCCAATTTAAAATAACCATTTTAAATTTACCACAACAACCACTTTCAAAAAACAAAAAAAAATCATCACCCATTACTAAAAAGGGGTTTCAACCATTCTTTCATAACAGATAAAGAAACCATTGCAATCATGGAAAAACAAATGAAACTAAACCTTCATGTTCTGAGAATGAGGAATCGAGAGTGAATCCACCTACCTCAACAATTTGGGTGAAACTAACCGATGGATGAAGAACGCCAAGAACACTGGGTAAAAGCTCCAAAAACTCTCCTTAGATCTCTTCTCCTAACACAAGCAAGACCAAATATTTTCATATATGGCATCAACAACCTTAGATCTATGCATAACGGGTGTATATCTAAGAAAATGAGAGAAGAGGAGAAGTAGATCTAAGTAGATATAAGAAATTGATCAATAACGATCACATACCTTAAGAATCCGGCTTCGATTCGCCAAGAGAAGCCTTCAGATCGCCTCCAAAACGCTTGGGAGAAGTCTTCCAACCTTCAAGGGATATTAATCCTGAGTTGGGGGTGCTTAGGAGGTTTAAAAAACGCAATTAAAGGAAAAAAAAGTTAGATCCACAATTGTAGGATCTAACTTTAAGTGACCGCATGGTTAGTCTGCACGGTTTGAAAAACTAAGCACTAACCGTGCGTTAGCTTCTGCCTCATCCATCCTTCACGCATGGTTTGGCCTCATGGTTAGACAAACCATGCGCCGACCGTGCAGAAGCCACTACCTCCAAGACCCACTACGCATGGTTTGGCCGCACGGTTAGACAAACGGTGTGCCGACCATGCAGCTTCCCCTTTGCCTCCAAACATCATTCCGAGTTCTCCCGACTCTCCCATTAAACACCCATTACTTTAAAACCATGAAAATCATCAAGAAAGGGTTACATACATGAATCTGGGTGTACTACATTCTCTCGACCATTGGAGTTTCTGTTCTCAGAAAGTAGAAAACCATCGCTTGACTGAAAGAGTTCTGGCCACTGCTCTATAATTTCTTTCTCGCGTTCCCAAGTCTCTTACTGAATCTGACCATGTTGCCACAAAACCTGCACTAGGACGATGCTTTTTCCACACAAGACTTTATCTTGCCTATCCAAAATCTGCACCGGGATATGTACCAATGAATCATCCGGCTCTAGTTCAACATGATCCCATCTGATCACATGGTCAGGATCAGGCTGATACTTCTTCAACTAAGATACATAGAACACATTATGCACTGCATTGAACCGTGGTGGTAATACCAACCGATACACCACCTCACCAACCCATTCCAGTATCTCAAAAGGGCCTATATATCGATGAGATAAATTTCCCTGCTTCCTGAAATGACGATGTCCATGTCTTGGAGAGATCCTCAAGAAGAAATGATCACCCACAATGAACAACAATGGTCTTCGATGGTGATCTGCATAAGATTTCTGACGACTTTGAGCCCTCTCCATCCTCTTTCTAATCAAATGAATCTTCTCCGTTGTTTCTTGGACAAGGCTCGGCCCAACTAGTGAAGTTTCACTAGTTTCCACCAAGCATAGTGGAGAACGACAAGGATTCCCATACAATGCTTCAAACAGAGCCATGTGTATCGAGGCTTGATAACTGTTATTGTATGAGAACTCCACTAAGGATATATACTCCTCCCATGAGCCACCAAAATCCATTACACAAACCCGGAACATGACTTACAATGTCTGTATCGTCCTATCATATTTCCCATCCGTCTGAGGATGATACGCCGTGCTCATAGTCAACTGAGTCCCAAGGGTTTGTTGTAAGGATTTCCAGAAACGAGATGTGAACCTCAAATATCTATCTGAGACGATAGAAACTGGTACACCATGTCTATTAACCACTTCCTTGATATAGATTTTTGAATGATCTTCCACCGTATGGGTTTCACGAATTGGGATGAAATGGGCCGAGTTGGTTAGACGATCCACTATCACCCAAATGTCATCGTGTTTCCGAACTGTTCTTGGAAGAACTGTAACAAAATCCATTAATATCTACTCTTATTTCCATACTGGGATAGGTAAAGACTATAACATACCAGCTTGTCTCTAATTCTCTGTTTAACCTAATGACTAGTTAATCATCGTGAGACGAATCCAGCCACCATCCTTTTCATGCCGCTACAACAAAACTGTGCCTTTAGCACCTTATACATCTTCTGTGTACCCAGATGTACATCCCATCTGAAATGGTGGTAAGTAGTAAGGAGTTGTTCCTAACAAACTATAGGTACAACCATCAGATCTCTGAAACACAAAACTGAACCCGCTTCCAGTTTCCAGCCATAAATGGTCTCCCTACCATTGAGCTTTGAACTCATTATCAGATATTCAGCATCAGATGATTGGCCTCTTTGACCACTTTTACCTGTTCTGGGACAAGCGTCGCTGAAATGAAAACCACAACATCACCTCGATTTTCACATTCCACATTCATGTCGGCTAAGAACGACATCAACTGCCATTCATCTGAAGCTTCTTTCACCAACTGAGCATATGACTTTCAGCTTAACGCATCGGCCACCGAATTTACCTTACCTGGTTTATAAATCAAGTCAAAGTCGAACATTTGTAGATACTCCATCCATCTCCTCTGCCTTAGATTCAAATCTCGCTATGAGAAAATGCATTTCAAGATTTTGTGATCCGTAAACATAGTAAATTTCTCACCAAATAGATAATGTCTCCATGTTTTCAAAGCATGGATGACTATAGCAAACTCCAAATCATGTGTTGGGTAATTTTTCTCATGCACTCTCAACATCCTTGAGCTATAATCAACAACATTGTCTCCTTTCATGAGAAAAAAAAACCCAACCCTCTTCCCGAAGCATCACAATACACCACATACCCATGTCCTGATTCTGGAAAAATCATGATGGGTGCTGATGTAAGGCGAACTTTCAACTCTTGAAAAGATCTCTAACAATCCTCAGTCCATTGAAATGAGCTGTTTTTCTTTGTCAATGCTCTCATAGGGGAAGCTAGTCGTGATAAGTCACGCACAAAGTGTCGGTAATAACCAGCTAGACCAAAAAAACATCGTATTTCAAATACATTCTTTGGTGGTTTCCAAGAAATAATAGCTTCTATATATTTTGGATCCACTAAAACACTTTTATCAGAAAATACATGGCCAAGAAAACATACCTCTTGTATCCAAAAATCACACTTTGATAATTTTTCATACAATTGATGGTTCCTGAAGATGTCCAACGCTATTGATAAGTGTTTCTCATGCTCAACCCTTGTTCTTGAATACACTAATATATCATACACAAACACCACAACAAAATAATGCAAATATTGTTGAAATATACGATTCATCAAAGCCATGAAGACCAATGGTGCATTCGTAAGACCAAAAGGCATGACTACATATTTGTAGTGGCCATATCTGCATATGAAGCTTGTCTTAACAATATCCTCCTTCCGAACTCCCTACCGGTGATATCCTGATCACAATTCAATCTTGGAGAACCAATGAGCTCCCCTTAATTGATCAAACATATCATCAATGCGGGGATGTGGATATCTATTATTTATCGTAACTTGGTTAAGTTTATGATAATCCACACATAGCCTCAAAGTTTCATCTGCTTTCTTTACAAACAAAACTGGTGCTGCCCATGGAGACACGCTTGGCCGAATGAAACCCTTTCTTTCCAGCTCCTCTAATAGCACTTTCAATACCTTTAATTCCATTGGTGCCGTCCTATAAGATGGAAGTGAGATAGGACTTGTCCCCGTAAGGAGATCAATCATAAACTCCACTTCTCTTATTGGCGGTAACCTTTAGAAGTTTTCAAGAAAAACATCCCAAAATTGATCCACCACACCTGGAAAACTATTTTCTGTGACTTTTCCAATGATTATATGTTCAATGCCTCCAATTGGTAAGAGATCGTTCCCACCATTGGTGCCAACAAACACTTTGTGCCTTTCCTTACAATGCACTATCCTCTGAAGAGATGCTCCATGCCGTCCTCAGTCGTGAAACTCACCGTTCTCTTATGAAAGTTGATGTGAGCCTTAAATGTTTTCAACCAATCCATACCCAGGATTATATCATAGACATCCATCTCCAGCATAGAGAAATCCCATTTCATCTCAGCTCCATCAACAGTTATAGCACATGCTCTACACACAAAGGCTTGACATTCACTTTCACCAAGAGGAGTTTATAGTTTCAAGATAGAAGACATCATTTCCTTTTTTAGGCCAAGAAAGTCAATAGTATGAGAAAAAATGATGGAATGTGATTCACTGATATCAAACAACAATTTCAAAAAGTTATAATTCAAAAGAATCGTACCTCTTGCTATTGATGGTCCAGCGTGATCATCAACACTCATCTTCTCCGCTCCATACAATAGCTTCGTCGTTGCACTGTTCTCCTTGTTGCCTTGCTGAGATAGCCCTGGTTGAGGAGTCATGGTATTTCGAGAATCACCATTGCTAGCTCTGTTATGCTGATGAGACAGAATCTGCTGTCCTCATCCTGTCGAAGCATACGATGTTTGCAATGCCTGGGAAGTGTCACGTGCACCCGAACACGGAGTATTCCTACAATATAACTGTACATGCCCCATTTGCTTGCAATTGTGACATTGACTAGGTTGTTCTAGAAACTCTCGATTTATGTGATCCGTCGAGCCACATTGGAAACACCAGGCTTTCATCATGGGTCGTGGAGGAAGATTCACTGATCTAGCCGTTTGATTCTGATTCACAATCCCAACTTGGAAGTAGGTGTCCCACTTCTTCTTATTCCCATCATTAGAGTTCCCACCCGTTCTTGTGGGTATCATGATTCTTCCTCCTATCGATCCCGAGATATCATGTTTAGAAACCGTTTCTCTGTTCACCATATCTGTATAATCCGTAATACAAAGGACCACAATCTTCGATCGAATCTCCATCCTTAGCCCTGATTTGAAGATGTGTTCCATCAAAGAAGAACTTGCCGCAACCTCTGGTGAAAAAAAGGACTAAATTCGTGAATTTAGCTACATACTCTATGATAGAGAGGCTCTCTTGTTTCATCCTGAAGAATTCTGTCATTTTTAAGATCTTGAACATGTGAGGATAGAATTGTTTGTTAAACAATTCTTCAAAATCCTCCCATGTACGACCTTCATCCAATTTAGCATGTACCGCTATGTCCCACCACTAACGTGAAAGATCCTCGAGCATATACGTCTCCAGCTTTACATTCAGATCTACTGGTGTGTTGAGGAAATCAATGATACGATTCATCCTACTCAGCCACACCTCCACCCTTTCTGGTTCAGAATCACCCCATAAGATGGGTGGATTCTTCTTCTGGAATTGGACGGAATGGTCTACATGCCTTGACTCATCCCTCCGATTACCTATGTCCACAGCTTGGAATGCATGAATGATACTTTGAACCATCTCTTAGTTCACATGTGGTTTAGGTGCGACCACAATCTCTGCATCTTCTTCGGGTTGGTTTCTATGACGCGTAACAGGTGCCTTTTTCTATACAAACAATGCACGCCATTAGTCCGACTTCCTAGCAACTAAAGGCTTAGCAATTCAATTTCGATCACATCAACTATGGCATCATTGTTTTCCATCCATCAAGATTTTCCAAATGTTTAACCATTTTTGAAAACACACCACATACTTTTTGCAAATCCACCCATTTTGAAAATATTCTAACTATCCTTTTTTCAAAATCATTCATTTGAAAATCAATTTCTGTATTTTTCAAAAAATTTCACCTTTCCCAAAATCATAAATCATTTTTTGTAGTGGGATAATCCATCCTAGTGGGATTTCATTACTCTAATGCATGTCATGCTCATCTCATTGGTTAAACCCATGACAATGCGGTTTGCGACATTCTAGAGGTGTATCCAAAACACTTATGTTCCTAACACCCTGGTAACTTGATGTTCATCATAAATGGGTTAGCTACGTCCTTTTATGCTATACATTTCAAGTTTTGACAATACTACTCCTTTATAAGATGATCACCCAAGGAATAGACAAGAAGGAATTTCAACTCCAAGATAAGAACATTGATGACCACTTGTTAGGCAAGGACCGAACAAGATGATACCATTTGTAATGACCCGCTAATTCTCATTGGCTTGAGAGTGTAACGAGTCATTACATGGACTTAAGTGACATCACCAAAGCGCCAAAGGCTGGCAATAAATGCCGAAGGGTTTCAAAATACATGGGGGACAATTTATCGTTTAACTGAAAACAACCAACAAACAGAGCAAACTAGATAAACATCTCTAAGAAACTACTATATGATGCATGATTTAAGACCAAAACAACTCAACCATTAATTTCATCAAAAACCAACCAAAAGTACCATAGTGAAAACCAACACTAAACATCATAGTAAACTGCGGAAAGACAACTCAAAGAATACAACACAAATACCCAACTCCATGCTCCACAACCTCCAAGATCCAACATCACAAACCAGCCCAAGTATCATGAAGCAGCGCTCTAAATATGTGACACTTAACTTTGCCAACATCCTGGTATATGACATCTGCAAAAGCACAGTGTGCCAAAGCGGGGGGTGAGTAATGAAACTCAGTAGGTTTTCCCCATTGACATCCCAACACATGACTCTAGGATAAAATATGTTAGCACATTTATATAAAACAATTTATATAAAACAATTCCAAAACAGTTTTCACTAAACATGTTCCATGTCAAAACCATTTTCCAACAAAACCCATCTTTCTTAAGAAAAGAAACCAATAAAGGTTCCCAATTCTATTCACATTTCCATTTGGCACATTCATTCCCTTCCACCAATCCACACAACCAACCATGCATGCAACCTGGACCTCCCTATACTCGCGAGTGGTGAGTTATTCTTACACTAAGCCGTCACTTAGTGGACTACCTTGATGGGGGTAATTCACAACCTTATCCGTCCCAACCTATTGATGGGGGGAATTCTCACCCTTATCCATCCCAACCTATTGATGGGGGGACTTCTCGCCCTTATCCATCCTAATGTATATGAACAATCACCACGACCCTTGCAATCCATGCCCAAAACCAAGTGTGTTCAAAACCTTTCAATAAAGCATCACCCTTTATTGAAAACCATTTCATTCAAATAGAAAAACCATATCCAATTTAAAATCAACATTTTTAATTTACTTCAACAACCACTTTTCAAAAACATACAAATTTCATCACCCGTTAATAATAACGGGTTTCAACCATTCTTTCATAACAGATAAAAAAACCATTGAAATCAAGGAAAACAAATTGAAACTAATCCTTCAAGTTCTGAGAAAGAGGAATCGAGAGTGAAGCCACCTACCTTAATAATTTATGCGAAACCAACCGATGGATGAAGAACGCCATGAACATAGGGTAAAAACTCCAAACACTCTCCTTAGATCTCTTCTCCTAACACAACCAAGACCAAATCTTTTCTTACTTGGCATCCAAACCCTTAGATCTACCCATAACGGGCGTAGATCAATGAAAAATAGAGAAGAGGAGAAGTAGAACTATGTAGATCTATGAAACCGATCAAGAATGATCATATACCTTAATAATCTGGCTTCGATTTTCCAAGAGAAGCCTTTGGATTGCCTTCAGAATGCTTGGGATAAGTCTTACAACCTTCAAGGGAGAGTAATCCCCAGTTAGGGCCTCTTAGGAGTTTTAAACATGGCAATTAATAGAAAAAAGAGTTACATCCACAATTTTAGCATCTAACTTTAAGTGGCCGCATGGATAGTCAGCACGGTTTGACAAACCGTGCGCTAACTGTGCATTAGCTTTTGCCTTAACCATCCTTCACAAATGGTTTGGCTGCATTGATAGACAAACTATGCACCGACTGTGTGAAAGCCACTACCTCCAAGACCCACTACACATGGCCTGGCCTCAGGGTTAGACAAACCGTGCGCCGACTGTGCGGCTTCCCCTTTTCCTCCAAACATCATTCCAAGTTCTCCCGAATCTCACATTCGACACCCTTAACTTTAAAACAATGAAAAGCATCAAGAAAGGGTTACATACCAGAAACCGGGGGTACTATAGTAGTGTTTTCCAAAATTCAAAATCATTAAAAAACAAAAATTTAATATAAAAAAAATATTCAAATTTGTTTTTCAAGAATTAATTTTGTGATTGAATGTACATTATATTATTATTATTGAATAAAAATTTGTATTTTGAAAATAAATTTTTGGGATTGAATGTAATTTATTTATTATAACTAATACAAAATAACTTCTTCTTTTAGAAAATAACTTTTTATAACCACCCCAAAATAGATTGAAATTATTTTTTATTATAACATAACCATTAAACAAATATGACTTTTGTAAAAATCATTATTTAAAACTACCCAATAATTTATTAATTTCAAAAATCATGGTTTTCAGTAGAGGTGTAAATTTTAAGATCACCCCAAGAAACTGACTTGACACGAATGAGTTTGGTTTGGGCATAAATAAGTTCATGTTAATGTCCAGATGAGTAATTTGATAAGAATATTATACAAGCATATTTTGTGTTGAGTTTTTTTGACATGACTAAATCCTTAATAAAAAATATATATAATTATATAAAATACTAAAGACTTTAAAATAATTCATTTGATAATATATTTTAATATTATAACCAACATTAATAAGAAATATTTCCTATTATTTTTTTATAATAGGTCATGGTCTCATATATGGTTATTTTTATTTTATTTGGATATCATATATACTATATTATTATATATATTCAAATAAGGTCAGAAATCCACTCGTGAAGGAACTTTCCCATCAATGTGAATTTTCTATTGGTTAGTCATTCCGACATGACAAGGTGGATCTAATGAAAGGGGTGAATATATTTCATATTAAGTTATTTTTAGTATAAATTACATAATTCAATTAATTTTGGTCTTCGAGTTTATGTGAAATTCAATAGTAGGCTATGATAGAGTTCCAAACATGAACTATAGCCTTTAGTTTTAAAGCTTATTTTCCCCATAAAATTTAATACATTGAAGTTTTTTACACCAAATAACATTTAATGTTTACTATAGTGGTTTACGATACTAAAAAATCAGAATCTAAATAACACTTTGTACTTTTTTGAAAACTATTTTGATTAAAAATTCAAAAACTAATTATCAAATTTAATGTAAAAAATGATTTATTTTGTTTTCAAAAAATAAAAAAAGAGCTATAAAATATTTTGATTATAGAATATTTTGTTGTCTATTTCATTCACTATTGTAAATACAATCCTCCTTAACATTAACATGTGATTTCCCTAGAGCATTCTAGAAAGCTTTTTCGACCATATGAAGGACTTTCTACTCAACCATCTAGATTTCCATTGGACATGATATACTTCTAGGCCTCTTATGAGAACCTCCACAAGAGAAAATCTTAAATCCAATCATAATCTTGAGAAAATACTCTCATCGATGGATAGTGATCCATGTTAAATAGGTTCCCAAAAACCAAGGAAAAAGGATAGTGATTCATTGGACCCATGTGCAGTAGATTCTAGGATCCATGTGTCTTTAAAGATGGTTTCTATGAAGATATTCCAAAAGATCCAAAAAAACTAAAGCTTTAGAATTTGGTTGGAGAGGACACACATGGAGTGTGTAAGGTAGAAAGGAGGTGGGGTGATGTCAAGATGAAAGGTATATTATTGGCTTATGCATATTGGCTGTTATATTAGATGACAATAAGAAATAAGATGGAGCACTGGGTGGCAGTACGGTGTCTATGGCAGTCTAATGAAGAAGTGAAATAAGAGGAGAAGTAGTAAATTTTCTTGGGGAAACACTATATTTATAATTATTTGATATTTTTTATATTTGATTTTTTTAACATGGTTCAATTATATGTTATTTTAGTAGATTAATAAAAAGATTAAAATTAATTATACTCTTTTGGATATTCATTCCTCATATAATTTATAAAGGGTAAAAAGGGATTTAGACCTTACCATTAACTAAGAGAGTTATAACAAACCTTGTTGTGGTTATATTATTATCATCTCCTAGATAAGGATGGGAGACCACCACCTTTTATCAGATATCAAATCCATGTGCCCCTCATTTTATTAGCAAAGGGGTAGACCTCCCCCAACCATTTTATGATCAATAGACATCGCTATGCACAGACCTGCATACCCATACTAGTTTTGAACCAGTGACCCCCCACATAGATCTCTATATTTAGAACATCCCACTATTGTTTTGTTCTCTATTTTTGATATATGTATATATATATATATCATCACATATCTTATTTGTATATTTTAGTATATTTTATTATATTTATTTTAAATTACATTTATAAAATATGTTTTGTATGTGTGTGATTATAAATACATACATTCATCCAAACAAACAACCATATATATAAATATATTGATATATGTGTGTGTCTATAAATATATTTAAACTTTTTTATATTTATTTACATATGTTATATATTAATATTTGTATAATTAGATTAGAATATATAGATAAATATATATTTTATTGCCAACACACACACATAAATAAATTTATACATATATAACATTTATATATACCTTGTAGAGGCATGTAAATATTCATACTTTTTTATTTTTAATAAATGGATATTACTTTTTATATAGATATGGTTTATAAATTATGAATGATATTTTATATGTTAATATGTTTATATATTTATTTATAAAATTTAATTTTTATGTGTTAATATATTCAAATATGAGTATATATTTAATTATAATCAATAGTTCAATAAATAAACATGAATGTGATAATATTCATATGTGTGTAATACGTGAGAATAAATTTATTCTCCTTCAAAAAAAATTAATGAAGACTCCACTTAATTGAGGATGAATTTAAATCAAATGTAAAAGAATGTTTGTACCCCTAAAAAACATAGTTTTGGAGGCTTTTCAGGCCTTCTATGTCTCCAAAAAAATGATGAGCAAAATTTCCCTAGGCTAACATGATGTAGATATTTTTTAATGATTCTATTTAATATTTGTTAGAGGCCAAACAGACACTGAGATCAAAAGTAATGGTCGTTTGAAGTTAGAGTGTTGATTTCAACTTATTTAATATCATTTATTAATTTATTGAATTTTTCTATAATTAAATTGTTATTTAATTACTACTTCTCATTAATAATTAGATTTTTTAATTAATATTATTTTTTATTTATATTATAAATAATTTTCCACTAAATATATTATATATTATGTTTTATTACATCTTTCATATTATATAAATAATTTTTTTTAATATATTATATTTATTTTAATATAAATATATCTATATATTAATATATGATTTTTAGTGATATAATATTTTTTATAAAGTATTCCATTTATTAGTGCAAGAAACAATCATTTTAGCAATGATAAATTACATAATTTTATAAGTGCAATGAATAGTGCTGACAAAAGTACATTTTATCAATGCAAATAAAGTGCTGATAAAGGGTGTTCCATTATCACCACTAAAAAAGCCTAATAAAGGGGCAATTTTATAACCCCTGATAAATGAACTTTTATCACTGATATTTTTAGCGATGATAAAAATACCCCCTTACTAAATTTTATTAGCATTGATATAGGGTTGAACGGAATAAAGCCAAATATTTGGCCATGTACAATCATATTTCCTCACTTTCCAGTCATCCATGGAACTATATTTTCAAAAAGAAAATTATTTATATGAAATTAGAGAAACAAATATGACTAAAATAATCATATAATACTCCCCTACTTAGTATTAAGCTTACCACAATCATCACTCCTTAAATGATAAAGCATAATAAGAAATACTAATATGAGCAATGCGATTACTAGTGTTGTTCCTTTATCCATGAGGTAATTGTCAATCACTATTCACCAAATAATATATCACGAACCACTATGCTATAGTGGAGTATCAGATCCTTACTGTGAAAATTAGTATTAGTCAAGGGAGTACCCGACCCCACTATAAGAGGACTAATACCCCATTTATCGATTAAATAACTGAATATACAGATTGATTACCCGCATCATGATTATCATGGTATTACCAAAAAACACTAATTGAGGACGTATTCTATGGTAATTAGTGGAGTATAAAAGTCTAATAACAGATGACCCACACCCATGTCTTTGGGGTAGAACCCAAAAAACTGTTCCCGGACCTGTACCATAGTTGTTGGTGGAGTAATTGACTCAATAGATATAGGAATGACAACCAGTTATTAGGGGCGCACATGAACAGATCTAATATATATGGGACCTACACATTATTTATGATACATTGAACAAGGTAGTATCTACCCTAATAAAATATATAGGTGACCCACACCACATTAATAATAGACTAATACGGGTGTAACCAAACCCTTGCTTATACCAAGCACTTACAGACAAAAAATAATTATCCCAGTTATAGGGCCATGATAAGAAAATTATTTAGGTGAATAACAAAAAAACATTGAGATGAAATCAACCAAGAAAACTCATAGTATAGATAGATATTTTGATTCTTATTTTATTCATAAATGGTACATATCAAACCTTTAATGAAGACATTTCTAGGAAAATAACCATATCCACAATATATTGGGACATTACTAGTATTAGAATACCATTTCATGAAAAACAAAAATGATAATCCACTATATGATGCACGATGAAAAATTGCTATACCCTTTGAAAAATAATCCTAATAATGATGTTAGTCACTAGAATATTAGAGTTCCTATATACGAATGTGTTGACCAACAGATCCAATATTATGTCTCCTGAGTCCAACAACTAGAAAAAATCATCTCAAACATCATTTCACTGAATTTCTTATAACAATACCACACCTAAATCTGTATGATTAATTTTGTTCATAGGTTCCTTAGTAGAAGACCCAATCACTATTCCCCCATTACTCTGGAAATTTGTTCACCATAGATGAAAGGTCATAATCTCAAGGGAGTAAGGTTGTTTGTGATGGATGAGGTTCCATCTAATGACAATGATAACCATTCTATTATTATAGGAATATTCCTCGTCACTACTATGTTATCTTCTAATTTTTTTGATATCATATCTTCCCATTATTTTATATATTTCATGTTGTTCTTGTTTTAAATTTAATATTTAAGTTATCATATGTGTCACTCTCTCTTGGCATGCCCTTGAGAAAGAAATTAGACCATCTCCAACAATGGCATAAGTGTCCCATAGTTGTTGTCAACTATAGATATATAAGAATCATCATGATCTTATAAATGAATAATTTTAATGAGAGATTCATAATGGAATGGTTAACTAATAATCGAGACCACAGCTGGTTCTTAGAGTTGAATTAGTAGTATCGCCTATATTTTGTATTACTGGGGTAGCCTGATTAATTTAGATGTTGTGGGGATGAATGATTGCAGCCTATACTACAAACTAGACCACAACTCTCATGGTATGAGCTCCACGATGAGATCATTTGTGGTAATAGGAGAATAATGCCCCTATAAACATATCCAATGGCCCATCAGCCAGATTTTAGGCAACTGTCGCATCGCTGATCGAATGTAGCAAAGATGAGAATGTGAAATTTATAGGGAACTATACCAGTGTAGACTTTGGTGACAGTGGTACGATATCCATGTACACTTCATTCCACTGACCACTATAGAATATACAACATTTGTTTTTTTGGAACTGTAGTAAAGCAGAATTATTTTGTAGGTAGTGGAACAGTGCATCGTCTTCATTATTAGCTAATTTGAGATAGGTTTTCTTGGTTTGTCATAACTCTGATATTATTCCTATATTTATTCTCGTGAATCATAGTAACACTATACCTATCTATGAACATAGGTATTATTCCTGGACAACATAAAAGTTTTTTTGCAATGAGATATTATTCTCTTTCACTTTTCATTTTATATTTTATATTTTGTTTGTCATCCCTCATGTTTTATCCCTGAAACGCCCCAAATTTCCTCAATAACATTTTCTCTCTAGTTGTGGATCATAGTTAGGATGTTTTCCAAGATTAATTATCAAGTCTTCATCTATATAGAGAAATTTAATTTTATATAGAGATTATATATGGCACAGAAATGATATTTATTCCACCTTATAATATGTCCTCAGTGGATTAAAAATGTTGAATGTATGATTAGAGGATTTGGAGTTTCATTGTATATTCAGAATTATCACATCTCCTTGGGGAGCCCCATTTTTGTTCTCCATGAAGGTGAATAGTATTCTCTAACTTTGTGTGCATAATAGGAATCCGAATCAGGTAATGGTGAAGAAAAGTTACCCATTAACTATTATTGATGATCTGTTTGATTAGTTAAGGGTAGCTTGATTGTTTTCAATGATTGATCTTCTTTCGAGATGCCATCAGATAAGAGTTAGATGGGAGGATATTCCCAATACAAATTTTAGGAATTGATATGGATTTCTATGTATTTTTTCATGCTATTTGGGTTGAAAAATTCTGTACAAGTGTTCAAGGTTGTCATGAAAAATATTTTCCATCCATATCTTGAATCCTTCATCATTGTATTTATGGATATTATTATAATATAGGATTTTATATATGAATTCTAGAAACCATAATATTGTATTGAGATTAATTTTAACACATCTTGTTTATTCCAAACTATTGAAGTGTCACTATTGAATTTAAGAGCTGTAGTTCCCCATGAATTTAATTTCTAAGATAATATTTTTTTGGACCTAGAGAAGGTATAGGTTGTGATGTTTTGGTCAAATATTAGGGATCTGTTTGAGATCATGTTATTCCATGATCTTATTGAATATTAATGAAATTTCATTCAGGAATTATCCCATTTGGATGCATTGATTAAAAATGAGGAAAAAATGTGGGTGATGATTGAGTGGTATGATCAGTGTGAAGAGGATAACATAGATTTCAAGAGATGATTATCAATAGTTAATGTTTTTTTTAAATTAAATCCTACAATGAGATTCAAAGTTTATTATGATGCCTCAGTTGGTGGTTTTGTAGATGGGTTGATATAGTTGGATCTTGTGGTCGCTTTTGGGTAACATCATTTGTGACCCCGTGACAATAAGTACCCAATGCATGGCTTAGAGTTGTCCATTATGGTCCAAGAACTAATGTTTTAGTGTCAGTGTCTCATTGGAGACTAGATTTTCATCTAAACATACCATAGTATCCTATGATGCATATTTAATTAATGGGATCTAAATTTAGAGAATATGAATTCGGTGGAGTATTTAAATACATCCAAAATTTAGATGGACTATGCTCTGGGGAATGGTAATTTCATTGAAGATGCTCTCTATAGGAAAATTCCAGATACACAAGATCTTGGAGAGAGGCCTTCACAGTAGAAATGACATCTCAACCGTTTAATGGTCAAGTGGCAGGTAGATTCATATGGCTATCATGGAGTTATGATATTTCTGCCTTTTATTATTGTGTCTTATTTAGTGAACCGAGTAATGGTTGTCCAAGAGATTGATTCTAAATTTATGGTGATGTGAGAATTATTGGTAGGAAGTGAACCAATTCTAGATTGTTATCTAAATTATGGAAATGTAATTTAAATTCTTGTATTGTTGGTGGTGACATAATCCTCAAAGGAGTGAATGATGATGGACTATAATGCATCAAAATGGGAAGTGAATCCAATGTTGAAAAATATATACCATGACATCTGTCATCCGTTTTCATTGATGGGTATAAAGAGGGACATCATTTTTTTATTTTTTACCATTCCTTACCCGATAGAGGGTAAAGATCGAGAATCATAATGCTGGTGGTTTTTTCATCCACATTCAATGCCTTTGTTAATGTAGGATGATGCGATGATGGAATTCATGATGTGGTTTCCCAAGACCCTAAGAAGTCATGAAGATGTTTGAATGACACTTAATCAGCTAATAAAAGTGTCTCATTTCTTATGGATTCGATATACCCTTTCAATGGATGAGTGAGGAAAGCTATATATATTGAATATTGTAAGAAAAAATTGAAATCCGTTGATAATAATGTCTAAGAGTGACCCATGATTCACATTATGGTTTTTTATGGGCTTAAAGGAGGCTTTGTGTACCCTACTCTGACTGAGTACAATGTATCATACATATAATAATGGACATTAAGAGTGGAAAATATAAATATTATAATATATTTTGTTTGTATAAATTTTATATTTTAGTGGGACTTGGGATTACCACCTAGGCTTGGTTTAGTTTGCGTACAATAAAATATTTAATGATTTGATTTAGATATCACCTACTAAGGCTCTTTATGGATGGTTCTTTTACTCATTGAAATTTGGCACATGATCGGGGAGACGATAATTGTGGGGTCGGGGATGATAGAAGAGACAACTGAAAGTGAATAAAAGAACAGGTAGTGGTTTACCCATGGAGTTCATTGTAGGAAACCGAGTTTTCATATGGTTGACCCTCAATTAGGGAACCATTGATTATTGAAGAATAGCTAATACCAAGTTTTGTGGGACCATTAGAGATTATCGAGTTTGTCCGGATACAATATAACTAATATGGGTTTATCTAGTGCAAGCCTCATTCAATTCTAGCTAAATGTTCTAATAAATGTGGTCTTCATTAGTTTTAAAAAAGCAATGATAAAGGGGATATTTTATCAATGGTAAAAAAGTTCTATTAAAGACCCTCTTTATCATTGATTTTTTTTCTAGCACTAATAAATGGTATATTTCTAAAAATATTATCTATATCTTAAAAAATATATATTAATTTTTAAATATATTTATAATGATATAAATATAATATGTTTTGTTAAATATGGCTTAGATAAGGACAAATACACATTTACACATAATATATAAGATATTTAGTAAAAAATATGAATAAAAATTGATAATAAACATTAATATATATATATATATAAATTTATATATATATAACATATTTACCTATATTTATATATAATTAATCATTTTTATGAGTAAACATTTAAAAATATTTAAAAATGTATTTTATAATATTTAAACATTATGGAACTAAATATTTATTATTCATTTTATATAAAATAAAATACTATCCATTTTATTTACCTTATAAAAATGAATTAACATATATATACCTATAAAAGTAATTTTTATTGATAAACAATTGTGGGTATCAATAAATAAATATATTTTTTGTGTATACTATAATTTATGTAAATAAATACATATATGAAAATATTTGTTCATGTAAGTGGGAAATATAAATGTGCATGTGTTTGTGTAAATATGTGTGTATGTGTTTCCATATCAAATATTATGTATACACATCATATATAAATGTATTTTTATATAAAAATCTCCTTATCATTAAATATAGTATATAAATGTATTTAGAACAAATATTTATAAATAAATTAAAAAAATTGACATCTAATTATAGATATATATATATATATATATTTATAAATATATATATTCAACGATATAGGCTTATAAATATATCTATAATTTATAAAATTTATATCTAAATGTACAATACACATAAATATTTTAAAAATGTTTTTAAGATAATTTATAAAACCAAAGTAATTAATTATCAACCATTCTATTTAAAATTATATCTCCAAATTTATTCATTATTATATATATACATATATAAATGCATAATGTTTATATATACTTATGTGTGTGTAGAGATAAGAAAGCTGGTAAAGATAATTGGGAAAGGGGGTATAACAGAAATAGGGGGGTCAGAGTATTGATAAAGGGGGTCTTGTTCTGAGAAATGGGGGGTGGTTCAGGAGCTCTCGTTGAAGGAAAAATCATAATTTTATTAGCACTAAAAAATTGCAAATAAAGGAAACCTTTATCATTTGTAACAAAAACATTGATAAAGGGTCCATTTATTGACACTTTTTCATAAAACTGATAACTGAAAACATTATTAGCACATTTATCAAGCACTTATAAAGTATGACTATGGACAATGTTGAGGTTATCCATGTTTAGAAAGCACTGATAAATCCTATTTATAGTGATGTTAAAATCCCAATATGTAGTAGTGACCGTGGCATACAGTTTGGATCTACCTCCACAATACCATGGTTTGTTTGTTGTGTTCAATGTTTCCTAGCTTTGGTGGTACAAGACCAATCCTATGTGTAATTCCCTGACCCCATTTACCCAGAGTCGATGCATTATTTCATAACATTGGCATGATCTTAAACGATCATGTCTCGAAAGAGAAATTAGTTCAATAGCCTTTGAAACACTAGTTACGTTCTTAATGTTTATATTACATCATAAAGTGAAAACTACAACAACATAGTATCTATAGTCCACACTCATATCCCCTCATACTATCCATATAAGTCATTCATAAAATATTTCTTCACATCCTGGGAAAAATGAAACATAGAAATGGGTGATCTCAGATGTCTAGTAAGGATAAAAATGTAGAGGAAACATTCATAAATAAGAATAAACATTTAAGGAAATCTATAACTATAAAAAAAGCCTTTTAAAGTTTAACTTCAATATAAAATGGAAGAAATAAAATGAAATAATGTCATTTAATTATTCACATGGATATTCTACTAGTTGAATAATCACATGCAACATCAATAACCACTTTCATAATGATGGAATGCATAATGCCAGACTATCATATCCACATATTCAAGGCCTTGTACCAAGACTAAAAATAAGATTTTGTCATGGCCTTGTGCCAAGACACTAGTTTGTCTAAGGAGGCCACTGATTCATCGAGGAGCTAAAGCGGGCTCCACCCATCACATACTAAGTCCAATTCATTTCAAATATGAGCAGGTTTAAACATAACATAAACATTCATATTAAAACTAGCATATCAAATGTCAATACATTATATATAAACCATGAATGGTATAAAAATAACACATCCACATTCAAACATTTCACAAAATCTTCGATAAAATATGGATTTTTTGTATCATAATAAATCAACATCAAATAAGCTAAAATTCCATCAAAAGATGTTGACATAGATGAAATAAAAACAATTTGAGAGAAACATCTATTTTTTGATATCATTTAAAAGAAAAATAATTTTAAAAGAAAAAATTTAATTTGAAAATATACTTATAAGATTGTAAGGGACACTTTGGTGATTTCATAATGGCGAAAAATAGCCACACTCGCCATATATGTTAAAAAAGACATTCTTACCTCAATTCCGTCGAAGAGGATAAAAAATACCCTGTTTGGAAAATGACAGAAAGATTACTTAATAAAAATTCTATCAAAGGTATAAATAACATTAACCCATATTCTATAAAATAGTAAGAATGATTTGAAATAAATTTATATGAAACATGGATGTGGATGATAAAGAGGTCCCAATAGATAATTACGTATAAACAACCTCGGATAATGAAGAGATTGTGAAATAAACCCTTACCTTGTACTGTTTCTTGGTAGATGGTAGGTTAACCTCTTGTATAATGGATAAATAATTGTTATTAAATTATACAAGAATCATATACATTAATATGATATCATATAAGATCTTTTTACATTGCTTTGTTAATAATATCTTAGTATTATCATCATTTCGGGTGTTAACTTACTCATTTTATTTTATATATTATGTTACATAACTTGTGTGTGCTATGGATAGGATGTATCATATTCATATACATAATGATATCATGTACTTAAACATTATTTTTAATCATCAAATGAGAATTAAACTTTAATTGATACGATGGGGAATGAATCTCATCACGTTCGTGGAGACGGTAGTCAGTATGTACGCATGAGAGATAATATCATTCATTTGATATTAAAATAATATATAATTGGATGGTATGTAATATATAAAAAATAATTATCATGTAATATTTATTATTTACATCAATTACACACAATTATTATACCCATCAAAATAATAACGTATTGAATAATAATTACACCACAACGTGGAGACGGTAAGTTGTGCGTATGAACGTATGGTGACATGTCATTAAAAGAATTGATAGAATATTGAATATGGTTGTACCATATTTATAATAACATAATAATATATAGAATATACTTGAGTTATTATTTGAGAATGGAAATAACAGTGAAAGAAGAAGTTGAAGAAGAAAGGGACTTGAAAGAGGGTGGTGAGAACATTACCTCTTCATCAGGTTCTTCCTTTTGATTTGATCAAAAGGGCTACATAAGTTGGATTTTTGATCAAACAGAGGCCTCTAGGTTGAATTGAGGGAAGTTAGTAGGATATTTGGGTAGGGGATGGCAGAGCCAAATGGATTTTAAGGTATGAATTACAGAGAAAGGTGAGTTCCCTTTTATAAGAGGGGTGAGGGGAACCTTTGGAAAAGCTAGATATATTACTTTATAATAAATTCATATTCAGTTTCTAATGGATCCAAACTGATTAATTTCAAGGATAAAAAGGGTATGGGTCCAAAAAAACTCAACTAATTGGTTTTAGACAGGTATGGGTCACTTTATTAACCTTATCTTTTAGTTTTAACTCTTAGTTAATTAGTTTGAAATTTACCATGTCTCTATGTATTTTTATATTATTTGGTTAGTAAACTTACTATAAACTTCCAATAGACCCCCCAAGTTGTCCATTAATGATACACCTGTCATGATATAAGTCCTTTGGCAGAACATTATATTTTTAGGAATAGTCAATGAATTAATAATATAATATTTGTTTTAAAAACTCTTTTATGTAAATTTTGACACTATTTGGTATTTTGTTTTCGATAAATTCATTAAAGAATTATTACTTCAAAAAAAATTCATATAAGTAGTCCTATTATATCATATTAACCTAATAAATTAGTGTAATTCATAAAAAGTCTCAAATTACATTTATTTGGAAATTTAATATATCAATTATTTTAATATTTCATTAATTTGGTAATTACTGCATCACCATTGTGTCATAAATAAATTAAATTAATTAATTTATAAAAATTATAAATAAAATACCATTATGTGTGAAATATTTTTATCTTTCTAATTATTATTAATAATCGAATTTATCTTATGTATAACCAGATATTAATATATTATAGTAATTAATCATTGATTTTAACTCTTTTAACTCTTCTTTGAATTAAATAATAATAAATGTATTAATCTAATCCAAGTGGACCTAAATGATAAAATTTTATTCCTAAGGTTGTTTTTGGTTGAGATACAAGTTTCCAGTAGAATTAAAACTTTTTTTAGGGTTATATTAATATCATTTTTACCCTTAGTTACCCTATTTACTTTTAACTGTGGTAAATAAAAGTAAAAAGTCACTATTCACCAAAAATTATTTTCAACTCATTGAAGCACATTTTACATACTGATAGAAACTGTGTCTCTCGGATTTTTGAATTCCCACTCACAGAAGCGGTAAAATTATGTTTTTTGTGATTTTGCAAATTCTCCTAGAAGATGGGTAAAAGACGGTGAAAAGTTCTAAGAAATTTTTATATATCTAAAATTATTATAAATTGACTCCAATGAATTACATTGAACTTATATAAGTATTATGTGTCTATTTTGTCCTTAATTAAATTTAAATATAGTAAATAATTATAAAAATTAAAATTTGGTTTTAAACTATAACTCGGTGTTTTTTCACTATTCATAAAAAATTAAATGTTTTCAGAAAAATATAAAAAATTCACCCTAATCTAATTTCGATATTTTGATTCCAAAAATGAAGTCCATTTTAAAATATAGGATTTATAAAATTTCAAAAAGTGGGTATTACTATTCATAACGGCTAGTTTGATTGGTTGTGGTGTGTGTTAGAACTCGAAGATGCGTACAACACACACTACTGTATTATTCAAAGAGAAGCGTACTGTGGAAGCTTATGGTGTTACATACTCCCCTTCTTCAAATAATTTCATCCTTGAAATTTCTAGAATATTACTAAATAAAAAGACTCGGGTGGTTCTTCATCATATGTTCCTCAGGTTCCCACGTTGCCTCTTCCATCTTATGGTTTCTCCATAGAACTTTTACCAGACGAGTCATCCGGTTTCTCAACACTTGTTCTCTGGTATCAAGAATCCTAATAGGCTTTTCTCAATAAGATAGATCGGGTTCCATTTCTACTTCATCATAGGTGAGTACATGCGTTGGGTCAAACATGTATTTTATCAACAATGATACGTGAAACACATCATGAACATGGGAGAGATTAGGTGGCATTGCCAAATGATAAGCTACAACCCCAATTTGTTCTAGAATTTGGAAAGGTGCAATGTACCTAGGACTCAATTTACCTTTCTTACCAATACATATAACAACCTTCCATAGAGATACCTTCATGAAAATATGATCTCCCACCTGAAATTTCTAATCCTTCCTTCAGTTGTCGGCATAGCTCTTCTGCCTACTTTGAGCTGCTTTAATGTGGTTTTGGATTACCTTCATCTTTTCCATCATTTCCTCCACCAGTTCTGGGCCTACATGTTTTCTTTCACCAGCGTCATCCCAACAGGTTGGTGTGCAACATCTCTTTCCATATAACAGTTCATATGGTGCCATCTGAATACTTGAATGGAAGCTATTGTTATTGGAAAATTCCACCAGTGGTAAATATTGATCCCACATACCTAGAATGTCATGTGAACATGATCTCAATATGTCTTCTAAGGTTTGAATAGTCTGTTCTGATTTTCCATTTGTTTGAGTGTGGTAGGCAGTGCTCAAATGAAGTTCAGTATCCAAGGTTTTCTGAAGACTCTTCCAGAATCATGAAGTTAAACGGGGATCCTGATCGAAACAATCGATATGGGTACTCTATGAAGTCTCACAACTACATTAATATATAGTCTTGCAAGACGTTCAAGTGGTAAATCTTCCCATATAGCATGAAAAATTGCTAACATGGTAAGACGATCAACAATGACCCATATCACATCATTCTTTCTAGGAGTATTTGGTGGTCCCATGACAAAGCCCATCGTGATATTATCCCATTTCCACTCAAGTGTGGGAAGAGGTTGCATGACTCCTCCAGGATGTTTCCTTCTATCTTTCACTTGTTGAAAAACCATACATCTTGACACAAAATCAGAAATGTCCCTCTTCATGTTGTCCCACCAAAAAATTTCCTTTAGATATCTATACATTTTGGTGCTCATAGGGTGTAGAGATAAATCCCAACTATGAGAATTATCCAAAAATTCTATTTTTAGATAAGGTTTATCTGGAACACAATGTATCTTCCCAAATTTGAAAATTCTATCTTCATATACGAAGTCACTCAATCACCCATCATTCACAGCTTTTATCTCCTTTTTAAACTAATCATCATTGGTCTGGTAACTCTTTATTCTTTCATGTAAAGTTGGTTTGGAAACCTTTTGAGAAAGTATTGATGTTTCACCTTCCATGGTGATTCCCATAACCATCTTTACTAGATCCATGTATATAGGATCCTTTTCAACTCTCATCTTGTTCAAAACACCACGATCCTTTCTACTCAAATCATCTAACACCTTATTTTCCCTCCCCGAGTGGTAGTGTATCATGCATTCATAATCCTTGAGTAGTTCAATCCATCATCTCTTCCTCATGTTGAGTTATTTCTGTGAGAAAATATACCTTAAACTCTTGTGATAGGTATATATCTCAAATTTTTCACCATAGAGATAATGTATCCATATCTTCAAAGGTAAGATTACAACAGCTAACTCATGATCATGAGTAGGATTGTTTTTATCATGAATTTATAGCTGTTGTGATACATAGTCAATAAACCTATCATTCTGCATAAGAACACAACCAAGTCCTTTTTCGACGCATCATTATAAATAAAAAACCCATAATTCACCGATGGTAGAGTCAATATAGAATCATTGACTAATATTCTCTTCAGTTCTTCAAAACATTCATCACACACTTTTGTCCAAACAAATTTAACCCCTTTACGAGTGATCTATGTTAATGGGTGAGCCAAACATGCAAAATCCTGGACGAAACGTCGATAATAACCTTCTAAACCAATAAAACCACATACCTTAGTTATACACATTGGTGCTGGCCATTCTTGGATTGCCTTGGTCTTAGAAGGATCAACAGAGATTCTATCCATAGAAAAAATATGACCAATAAAAGAAATATCTGGAAGCCAGAATTCACACTTGCAAAAATTCAAATATAATTCATGTCTTTTAAGAGTCTTTAGAATATTGCACCAGTGATTTTCATGATCTTAGTAGCTTTTTTATTATACCAAGATATCATCAATAAATAACACCACAAAATCATTGAGATATACCTTGAAACTCTATTCATTAGATCCATGAATATAGAGGGTGAATTAGTAAATCCAAAAGGCATTACTGTAAACTCGTAATGTCTGTACCTGGTTCGAAATGCTGTCTTTGGAATGTCAACCTTCTTCACACAAAACTGATGGTATCCAGATCTAAGTTCAATCTTAGAATAGTATTGAGCTCCATTCAGTTGGTCAAATAAATCATCAATGCGAGGTAGGGTATACTTGTTCTTTATTGTTATTGCATTGATCACCCTGTAGTCGATACATAACCTCATAGATCCATCTTTATTCTTAACAAAAAGAACTAGGGCTCCACATGGAGAAAAAATAGGTTGAATAAATCCCTTATTACTCAATTCCTGTAGTAGTTTCTTTAGTTCAACTAATTCCACAGTGGCCATTCTCTAAGGGGTCTTCGATATAGTCCTTGAGCCATGAATTAAATCAATGGAAAACTTAATTTCTCATTCTGGAGGATGTCCAAGTAAATATTCTTGAAACACATCAACATATTCTCTCACAATAGGTACATCCTCTATTTGAACATTCCTTTACTTACCCACAATTATTTAATTCTCTTCCTCCCTGATAATTGAATTTAGTTGTGCTACTAGGGGTGGATCTAGATAAGAATCAGGCGGTGATGATTCTATTATAAAGATAAGGTGTTGTTTATCATCATCATAAAAAATCATAACCTCCTTCTTATTACAATAAATAACCGCATCAGGGTCTGAAAGACAATCCAAACTGAGGATTATATCAAATTCAATCAAAGGTATGATAATTAGATCTGCAGATAAAGAACATTTATGTGCTCTAATGGGGACATATTCACAAAATATTGTTGCAATGATACTTCCCTTATTATTTTTAACTGAAAACTCCCTTGTTAAATCAAATTGTAAATATCTAATTTTCTTATCAAACTGGGAATATATGAAACAATGCGGTGATCCAGAATAAAATAATGCATTTTATAAACTTGAGGAAACCATTAAATTACATGACACCACGTCTTTTTGAGCTTCACCTCAATAGTAGTGATAACATAATCTTGTCCTTTATCCCTTGGCCATTTCTGAGGTAGGTTCCCCTGACTCTTAGGGAATTCATTTGCATAATGTCCCATCACTCTGAAATTGTGGCATTGAACATCGTTAGCTTCTTTCTTCCCCTTGCAATCACGATCTTGGTGGCATTTTCACCATACTTGTAACAGACTCTCATTACCTTCAATCATGTACCAAGGTGTTTCTTCCCACATTTACTATAGGATGGATATGCAACATTTCCCTACTTCCCCTTATTTCTATTCCCAGAGTGATCAGAAGATCTCTTCTTCTCTTTCTTTTCTTTAAAGTAATGAGACTTAGAGAATTCTTTTTCTGTCGTGATAGCACATGAGACAATATCTTCGTATGATGAGAAGGATTGTGAGACTAATTCTCAAAGAATAAATGGTATAAACCCATCAAAGAAATGATCAATCTTACTTCTTGGGTTACACATATAATCTGCAGCATACCATGCTAACCTTATAAAGTTAGCCTCATACTTTGTGACATTTCCATCCTCCATTTGTCTCAGACTCAGAAATTGCCTTTCCAAATCTTCTTGATGGTCACGAGGAAAAGATTTTTCTAAGAAAAGATATTTGAACTCCATCCATTCCATATTTGATACTTCATCATCTTCCTTTGTGTTTTTTATCAATGACCACCATTGGTCATCATCTCCAGTGATGCGGTAAACTGCCATGATAACTATTTCCATTCACTACTCCCCATGGAATGGAATATTTTTTCAAAGTAATTTATCAATTGCTCACCTACTAAGGGTTTTCTAATGCCATTGAATGTTGGTGGTTGTTTTCTCATGAAGCTATCTAACATTTATCCTCCACGCTGCAGATCAAGGTGTTCTATACGTGTAAGGTTATTATTCATAACCTGAGTGAGTAGTCCTAGTATGGTGATAAGATGATCAGCACCAGTTGTATCACAATCTCCACTATAATTATCTTGAGCCTGAGTACAATACCTACATGGAGTGTGTGCATTGATACAGTTTCCATTTCTTCCACTAGGCGCCATTTCTAAACAATGGAATACAGTAGATTAGTTTATGAATGGAAATACATAAATCCAAACTTGTAAAACACTTAACATGAATTGAATAGTTTATGGATATAATCCATAATCATAAAATGGTTTTCATTGAGAATTTATATACTCATAAACCCTTCATAATGGTTTGTAAAGAAAATGAGAATTATCTTAAGCATATCCCCCAGGAGTGTTGTATCCAAGAGTGCAGCAAGGCCCGTTGTTATGCACCAGTTCCTATTCGAGTCTAGCTCAAAGAGGAGTTTTCGGGTTTTACCCCTAGGTACATCTGTTCCAGAGTTGCCTCTACCCACTCATATATAGACAGGGATGTATTGATTAGAAAACTCACAAAATCTCTAAAATAAAAAAATTGTAGGAAGTTATTCAATACTAATCCTCAATGTCGATCTTAGTTCTATGTGATCTAATCAGAGTTTATCCAAATATAGCTCCCATGGATTGTACTAAACTTCTCTGATACCAACTTTAATACCCTAACCCCAGTTACCCATTATTGGTGGATTATTACGTATCATTGGCA
The DNA here is from genome assembly GCA_963277665.1 of Viscum album. Taxonomy (NCBI): domain Eukaryota; kingdom Viridiplantae; phylum Streptophyta; class Magnoliopsida; order Santalales; family Viscaceae; genus Viscum; species Viscum album. The sequence continues at coordinate 1,534,784,933 of OY728151.1, forward strand.
TGATCACAAAAGATCAAGTCTCGAAAGACCGATTAGTTTAGTAGCCTTGGAAACACTAGTTACATTCATTGAGTTTACATTACATCATAAAGTGAAAACTACAACAACATAGTCTTCATAGTCCACCATCATATCCCCTCATACTATCCCTGAAGGTCATTCATAAAATATTTCTTCACATCCTGGGGAAAGTAAAACATAGAAGGCGGTGAGCTCAGAATCCCAGTAAGGATAACAATATAGAAGATACCTTCATAAATAAGCATAAACATTTAAGGAAATGTATAACTAAAACAAAATCCTTTAAAACATGAAATTAGGCATAAAATGACAGAAATAATATGAAATAATTCCATTTACTTATTCACATGGATATTCTACTAGTCGAATAATCAAATTAAATATCAATAACCACTTTCATAATGATGGAATGCATAATGCCAGATAATCATAACATCATATTCAAGGCCTTGTGCCAAGACTACAAATAAGATTTTGTCAAGGCCTTGTTCCAAGACACTAGTTTGTCTCATGAGACCTACTGATGAATCGAGGTGCTATAGCGGGCTCACCCATCACTTACTAAGTCCAATGCATTCCTAATAGGAACAGGTTTAAACATAACATAAACATTTTTATTAAAACTAGCATACGAAATGTCGATACATTATCCATAAAATATTAATGGTATATAAATAAAACATCCACAATAAAAAATATCAGAAAACCTTCAATACAATATAGAAGTTTTGTATCATAATAAATCAACTTCAAATAAGCTTAAAATTCAACAATGGATGTTGACATAGATGAAATCAAAACAATTTGAGAGAAATATCTCTTTTTTTTATATCATTTAAAAGATACATATTATAAATGAAAACATTTACATTTAAAATATCCTTATAATCTTGTAAGGGAATCTTTTATGATTTCATAATGGTGGAAAATAGCAGCACCCGCCTTATAAGTTAAAAAAGACATTCTTACCTTAATTCTGTCGAAATGGTTAAAAAGGACCTTGTTTTGAAAATGACAGAATGATTCCTTTATAAAAAAGTCAAACAAGGGTATAAATGACTTCAACCCATAGTATATAAAATATTAATATTTATTTGAAATACATTTTTATGAAACATGGATGTGGATGATAAAGAGGCCCCAGTAGATAATTACATATAAACAACCTCGGATAATGAAGAGATTGTGAAATAAACCCTTACCTTGTAATTTTCCTTGGTAAAGGGTAGGTTAACCTCCTATATAATGGTAAACTATTTTTTATTAAATTATACAAGAATCATATACATTAATATGATATCATAAATTATCTTTTAACATTTCTTTGTTAATAATATCTTTCTATTATCGTCGTTTCTGGTGTTAACTTACTTGTTTTCTTTTATATGTTTTGTTACATAAGTCGTGTTTGTTATAGATAGGTTATATCATATTAATACACATAATTATATCATGTCCTTAAAAATTATATTTAATAATCAAATGAGAATTAGACTAGAATGGATACCATGAGGAATGAATCTCATCACGTTCGTGGAGACTGTAGTCAGTAAGTACGCACAAGCGATAATATCATTATTTTATATTAAACAAATATACAATTGGATGGTATATCATATATACAGAATCATTTTCATGTTATATTTATTATTTACATGAATTCAACATCATTATTATACCCATCTAAATAATAATTTTTTGAATAACAATTACACCACGACGTGGAGACGGTAAGCTGTACGTACGCACGTATGGTGACATGTCATTCAAAGGATGGATAGAATATTGAATATGGTTGTATCATATTTATAATAACATCACCATATATAGAAGATACTAGAGTTATTATTTTATAATGGAAATAAAAATGAAATTAGAATTAGAAGAAGAATGGAACATTAAAGAGGGTGGTGAAAACAATACCTCTTCTTCGGGTTCTTCCTTTTGATTTGATCAAAAGGGCTCCTTAGGGTGGATTTATGATCAAACTAAGGCCTCTAGGATTATGTTAGGGAAGTTGGAAGGATATTTAGGCAGGGTTTGGCTGAGACAAATGTCTCTGAAGGTATGAATTTGAGAGAAGGGGGAGTTCCCTTTTATAAGAGGGGTGAAGGGAACCTTTGGAAAAGCTTGAAATATTATTTTATAATAAATTAATATTAGGTTTTAAAATGGATATAAACAGATTTATTTAGAGGATAAGGTGAGTATGGGTCGAAATAAACTCAAACAATAGGTTTTAGATAGGTTTGGGTCACTTTATTAACATTATCGTTTAGTTTTAACTCTTAGTTAATTAGTTTGAAATTTACCATGTCTCTTTGTATATTTAAATTATATTGTTAATAAACTAACTATAAACTCCCAAGAGACCCCAAAGTGGTCTATTAATGATAAAACTATCATGATATAAGTCCTTTTACTGAACCTTATATTTTTTGGAATATAATATGAATTAATAATATAATATTTGTTTTGAAAACTCTTTTATGTCAATTTTTACACTAATTGGTATTTTGTTTTTTATAAATTCATAACATCATTATTACATCTAAAAAATTCATATAACCAGTCCTAATATGTCATATTAACCAATAAAATTAGTGGAATTCATAAAAAGTCTCATATTACATTTATTTGGATATTTATAATATCAGTTATTTTAATATTTCATTAATTAGGTAATTACTGCATCACCATTGTGTCATAAATAAAATAAATTATTTAGTGTATAAAAATTATAAATAAAAGACCATTAGGTAGGAAATTGTTTTATAATTCTATTTAATATTTATAATCTAATTTATCTTATGTATAACCCTATATTAAAAATGTTTTAGTAATTAAACATTGATTTTATGTCTTTTAACTCTTCGTCGAATTAAATAATAATAAATGTCCTAATCTAATCCATGTGGACCTAAATGATATTATTTTACTCCAAAGGTTTTTTTTGGTCGAGATACACATGTCCAATAGAATTAGGACATGTGTTAGGGTAATATTAATATCATTTTACCCTTAATTACCCTATTTACTTTTAACTGTGGTAAATAAAAGTAATAAGTTAATATTCACAAAAAATTATTTTCATCTCATTGAACCAAATTTTACTTACTAATATCATCTATGTCTCTCAGATTTTTGAAATTACCCTCACATAAGCTGTAATATTATGTTTTATGCAAATTTTCAAATTCTCCTAGGAGATGAGTAAAAGATTGTGAAAAGTTCTAAGAATTTTTTATATATATAATATTATTATAAATTGACTCTAATGAATTAAATTGAACATATATAGGTATTATGTGTCTATTCTGACTTTAATTAAATTTAAATAAAATAAATAATTATTTAAATTAAAATCCGGTTTTAAACTATAACTCAGTTTTTTTCACTATTCATCCAAAATTGAATGTTTTTAGAAAAATACCAAAAATTCACAATAAGATAATTTCGATATTCCGAATCCAAAAATGAAGTAAATTTTAAAATATAATATTTATAAAATTTCAAAAAGTGGGTATTACTATTCATAACGTCTAGTTTGATTGGTTGTGGTGTGTGTGAGAACTCGAAGTTCCGTATAACACACGCTAATGTATTATTCAAAGAGAAGCGTACCGTGGATGTTTGGGGTGTTACACTATGTATGTGTTTGATTTAAATGATTTTGAAATGGATCCTGACACATTATTTTTGGAATGCCAGCATGAATCATAGACCAAAGAAATTTTTTTCTTTCATTAAAGACGATGTCACTTACTAGAGTCCTATGTAAGCATGGAAATATCCCAAAAGTGACATGATAGAAGGAATCTGATGTACATGCTCAAAAATATGAGATTTTGAGAATAAAAAATTAGACAAATTCTCAAGGATGAGAAGTCCTCACTGTGGGAGAATATAATGGACCAATGTTTTTGAGGTTCCATATGTCTTACATAGAACCTTTCTTAATGTGTTTATGTTTTATTCTTTACTTCATTCATGTCTCTTATTGATTCTGGTGGGATTTTAATATATATAGTGACCTTTTAGGGGGTGTATGATTGGAATATGGTTATGTCAAAACTATGTGTTTCTTCCCACGAAACCATGTGTCATGTCTAGAGAAGGGCAGTGGGTGGGGCAGAATTGGTGCACGATTAGAGCTAACCATGAAACATTTCACCATAAAACTGTGTGGATCCGGAAAGGGGCGTTAACCACTAGTTTCACACAGTATACCAAATATTGTAGCCAATCTCTGAGGGTGCCTATAATAGTATGAAATTTGTTCATGGTTGACACATTGTTTGGAAATCCATGTGGCTAATTTATGTGTAGGATTTTAATTAATCCAGAAATTATATTTTAAACATGAAACCTCTATTAAATGAATCATTATTCCTCCTACTCATTGGGATCACAAACATAGGGACTCAAGTAATAGTTGCTTTCCCCCCATGTACTATAAATCTAAATAATCCTGAATTTTGAATCTGTCAATTCAATGTAAGAGGTGAATTCTTTCAAAATTATTCAAATTTATCCTAATTCACCTTTTTCTATCTTGATGTGAATCATATAACCAATATTTGTTCACAAGTTAATGGATTTTATAGTGATCTAATATAGAATTCTTGGATAGTGTAAGGATCATAGTTATATTTATTGAGAATATCTTCCTCTATTATGAAAAGGTAAAGTTCCACAATTACTGATATATCACTTTTGGTAATCTAGAATCCATTCCATATATTTGAGAGATATCATCTATAAAATCCCAATTCAACATTACTTTTTATAATGAATTGGGTCTTATATAGTGAAATTTGGTTCACGGTTATGATCTTGGGGTCATGTCTTTATAGATCTCAGATTTGAAATTAAGGCGTTAATGGTAGGAAGTCCATTCCATATTGGTCCCTTATAAGAAATGTTAGATATTTCATGTTTTTAATTATTATTAAAGGGCTTTTTTTATTTTAATAAGATTTTTTGGAAGTGATTAAAAAAATTTTGGAGAAATTATAGGGAAGATAATAAGAGAAACATGTAAAATACTAAAAGTAATTACTATTGTATGTCTGTGTAACTTTCACTAGAGAGCTATTGCAATATTTTTATCTTCGACTGATGATTTTAATAAAGATAATGAAATTGAAAAAATAATCCCACCTCTATAAATATATGTGGGCTACATTGAATTATCTAATGTTTATAGGGAAACATTCTATCATTCACGATGTTCTGTTATCATGTATGTAAATAATGAATAATGGAGAGAAATGGGTCTCATGGATTTTTGACCAAGAATTAACAAACAACAACCATGATATCATTTCATCGAAAAAATATATATAAATCACCAAGAGAATTTCTTGGGCATTTTCATTTATTCACGTGTTGTAACGCCTGGATAAAGGGAATGGATAGTACATTCATTCACCTCAGGAATGAATTTATTCCATTTATTTAATCTTATAAAATGATTGACTAAATAATAATGACGTTTAAGACTTAACTATCTGTACAATAATTATTATCATAGGATTTATAAAAAATATTCTCATATCATCATGAAAATAAAAATATGTATTCAATTCATAAAATATATATATAAGGCGTTAAGGGATATCTTCATCAATCCCCAACTTTTACTAAATCTTAATAGACATTGTTAAATATCGCATTATATTAAATCATATACAATGAATTGTGAAACAATATCCAAAAATAATCTTTTGATATCATAAAAAACACTTCTATAAATTCATCACTATCTTAACCTTGTATAACATTATATGTTATAACTTATTAAGACCTAAAAAAAACATTGTCTCATTAACACTAAAACACGTTTAGAGTATCTATCATTGTCAAACTAAATCACCATTAAATCAACCACAGTTTCTGATCCCACTTACCTTTATTATGTTAAAAAAATCTAAACAAATTGATCCTTATAAGTATGAAAAGGGAGACCTCAATCAAATCATCTACGATGCACAACTTATAAAGGGATATGATATGAACTCCATCAAATGCATGTATCCATATACCTCTTTCCACCAATCTACACCATATGAAAACATGCATTATAATAATTTACAATTATAAAAGGCATTGAGTTACCATTGGACACATAACATGCCAATCCCATATAGAAAAGTCATTTGTTCTCGATTCATAGAGTGTAGACAAAACTGTTAAATGAATGTATCACATGTAATCCATCATTTTGGATAATAATATCACATGTTTGTTATCCATATAGATATATGTAATAGCAAGAAGTACTTTCACACTCCATAGTCTATCTCAATTTAGCGATCTAATTTCTTACTTGTTATAAAATAGGAAAAATCATATTATGGATAAGATCCAACTGATAACATGATCAACAACATACCCAACCACTATTGTATTAGCTAATCCAATATATTGATTTTCGTAATTGGGGGTTCAATTTATAATGGTTTTAAATCTTGGAATCTCACTAACCTTATATAGTGGGGACTCAAAAATGATCCATTCACCCCTAGTATACTGAGGACTTCTCTACATGACACAACATCTGGTATACTGACCTGGTCATCTATAACACACAAGTATCATATTCATTGTCTTGCGATTCATGAGATTATATTTTATGTCTATACAAGAATCATACTCACTCTAAACCTAAAATATAATCATATCCTATACTACTCCATGATGAATATTGGTTGGGGATAAACTCAATGTCATGAATTGGGTGGTCAATTATCATTACACTTCATGAAATGTATATCTAAATATACCTTTATTTATCCATCTTGAATGAATGATAAAGTGGAGGATACGATTAATATGAAACATTTTAATATTTTTAAATTATAAAAAAATATTTAACAAAACAAACATAGGCACCAACTTATCATGTCATATATCATAAATTTCAGGATCATCCTTTTGTTTGATACACTTTTTGGTTTTTTTAATACATTACATAATATGTAATCAATGTCACATCATGTTGTGGAAAATTTACTGAAACCCTCCAACTAAACTCTTTAGTGATAAACATATAAAAATTAATCTAGTTTGAATAATGGTGAAACTAATGAATCATATTCATAACTATTCATCTTCTAAAACATTTTCAAACTTCTTAACTTCAGAACATCAAATGTTATGAGGATAACATTTTTTGTATACTTCAAACTTTTTATACATTTATCATCATCATACTTGGCAATACCATCAATTTTTTCCCATTAAATATTATATCTGATTAAATTATTGTTTAATAAAACATTTTAACTCTCTATGAATATTATGTTAATTTCACATTAAACTAAAATTGGTGTAATTTTTTATTTGATAACTTGTAAATTCATTAATTATAACATACCCTCAGTAGCCTCATAGACACAATATAATTTATAGAATATCATTATATGATAAAAAAACCCTTTTATTTTAGAAAATAATATTTATTTCCTTATATTGTGAATAATTAACAAATAATATTTTATTTCCATATAATATATAATAATCTATGTGTTTTCAAAATAGATTCATTTAATAAGTTGGATTTATTAAAATATACCACTAATGGGTGTTGGGAAACATTCAAACATATTTTAACAAATTCCTTGATAAACATTCAATAATCGATAAAAAACCTTTTTACTTATTAACATCTCAAAACATGTTGTAGAAAGTGATGAATCATTAACCTTGTGTATACATGTAACCATATCATAAATGTTCACAATGAATATTTTTAATAAAAAACTTCCCTTATCACACAAGGGAAATGTGATGAAGATACACATCATTTACATAGATTCATTAGAGTTTGATAAGACACATTACATTTAAATTCTTGATGTGGTGACAATTTTCTTCATCCCATGAATATAAACTATAATCTCAGTTAATTCATACATTTATTTTGAACTCGTATATATTTAAATCACATTATAAAATATACATTTGGTTTTACATCCCTTAAAAAATAATGAATTTATTTCTTTAACATTCATAACTGACATTGAAATTCCTTTTTGTTTCCTAAAATCATCAGTTTTATCTTGGATTGTGCAATAAAATTGAATTAATATTTCTCATTCTTGACAACCTCATGTTTTAATAACCTTGATTGACTTCATGAATAAACATTGTTGAACTTTTCAAATAATTTGTATTCTTCTGGTCTGAAATTTTACCTAATTTTACTATCCATAAATTAATTTAGAACCTATACATTATATGTAATGTTCATATTCATTCCAATTATTTTGAGAATATAGGGTAAATGTTATTTAAATGAAGTTATTTTTTTCCAATATAAATATATGAAAATATGATAAATTCCCTAACATGATCAATCCATTTTAGTATCCCTATAATGAATGTTATAGAACTAACAAAATTATTAATATGTGTATTAAAAACACCATATCTCATATTATTAGGAAATAATTGTCTCCATGATCTTATCATAAGCTTAAAGTGATAGAATACACATATTTTTATAAGTTTATCCAAGAATTAGTAATCCATGTTTTCATTGAAGAAACACTTTTTCCCCAGTACTTTAATACAGAATTAAATCATCAATTATTTTCTATTTTTGATTATGTATATATTCACAACACATATAAATCATACAATTTATATAATTTATTTTTCAAAACAACATATTTTATTTCAATTTCCATTTAATATTTTATGAAACCATTAGTATCTCTAATTAATGTATAATATTAAATTATATTTAAAATCAATTGAGATACCCAATATAATTTATTATATGAGAGTAAAATCATTGGAATACCCAATCATACTTAGTACATGGGTGTAGACTAAGATTCCATTGTTCATTTTTCAGGTAATTACTTCAAAAACATTAATTAATCAGTCTATTATTCCATAAGAATATAGATTCACTTATTTACAAACATCAATACATTGATACTAAAGAACTTTTTTGACATATATTATTATCAATAATAATATATCTTAAATCACTAATCTTGTTTAAGAAATTTTAATAAGATATGAGTCAAAGGAGTGTCATATTTTAAGTTTCACGTTATCATGGATTAATCAAAATGTATAGTTTGGAAGTTATGATGTTTTTCATGTACAATATATTCTATTATAAAATTAGTATAATGTATCAATAACCATTTAATAATGAAATTATTTAAATGGGATCTCATTAAAATGATGACTATATTAATATCCATAATTCTCATTAGTGGGGCATGATCCATATTTAACTAAGAAATGTTTCCACTAGGGGAATACTATTATCACATTATTATTTAGGTAGGGAATCATTCAAATGATATATTAAACATATCTTAGATAGTGAAGCATAAAAACCTATGTCCAATCCTTTATATTTAAAAACTCACCTTTATTCCTCTGGTATCCTTCCAAAGGGTATTAAAGATTAGTGTAACCTAAATAAAAAGTAAAAAATAGATTAAAAAAATACAAACCAATGGAACCCTAGTTATGTATGACCCACTCAAGGATGATCTAGTGGAAACCATTACATACATTCATTACACATGATAATATAGGGTAACCCAAATAAGGAATAACCTAAATGGTTGGGTGATAAAGGTCTTGACAACTGTCTCTCTGGAAGGAATGTCCAACGTAGTATTTTAATGTGATTTTAACCTGACCATATTATCTCATGTTTTCCCATTTTATGTTAGAATTATTATTTTAATTTACATGGTAACCTTATTCCCTCCCCCAAACCAATATTATCAAACCATATTGATGTGTAAATCTATAAACAACCTTCAGGTTTGTGATACATAAACAAAATTAGAAGTCTCTTATATTCATACATATCCAACTGCATCAAATGAAAAATTTACATGAAAACACAATGTAATGGCATATTGGGATTTTTGACAGTTGTTTTTTCATGAATCCTTGGTCAATATTTTATTTACCTAAACATGCAATAGAGTATATACCCATTTTCGATCTCAAGGAGGTAACTCACAGAACACAGAATTTATATCATCACTATTTATATTTCAAATAATATAAAGGTAAATAATTTAGGGAGTAAGAGTTTGAAATATTCCTGATATATATATATATAATTCTACATAGGAAAAATGAATATAAGAAAAATGATGGTTGGAAAAAAGGAGTTTCTCTGAGGTGGACACCTAGAGTGAACCTTAATAATCACTTTATTATATACAAATCAATAAAATGATCACTCTAAATCATATGAATGAAAAACATCTCCTAAAAATTATTTTAATATATGGTTCACTCAATGATATCTGAGAGACAACACATCCACCTCCTCGATCGATGAAGAATATTGTAGAAAGAAATCTAAGACTTATGTGGCATGTGGAGAAACAAAGATGCCTTACCCAACAATACACCCTTGACCTTACTATATGAAAATAAGAAACAATTAAAATTATTGTGAAATAACTTGACTTCAAAAATATATTTCTACCCCTCTATCCTCCCAAGGTCAGTGACTCATGATCATGAATATTACTGATCATAGTGAGAATAGAATAAAGTGAAAACACAAAAGATAAAAAATATTATATTAGAGTTAGAATAAGAGAAATATTTATTAAAAATTCATAATACTAACACATCATAAAATAAACTACAAAAATATAGAAAATGCCCACAAAAATTTCTTATTCATTTAAAAGGCAATGTCATTCATTTTTATTGGGAAATAGTGAAATATTGGATGTAGAATTTTCCTCTAAAATATTGTGTGTGGTAGATAACATAAATGACATAATTTGGGAAAGAAATATACATTAACATTGTTGAAATATGTCTTTATAATTATATCACAAAATTTCAACTTCATTATCAATGTTTTAAAAAAAATTATCTTATTTACATAGAGAATTCATTCCATACAGGATGAATCATTGATTTCCCAAATCAGATTTCCCATGTATTTATAGACTTGATATCGATAGAATAATCCAGGGTCATAGTTAGGAACGATTTTTTATGGATTTTACCTTTATAAGTGTTTAATCATTACCCCGTTATGGAATCTATTTAAAAGCTATATGCACAAATTAAAAAATATACATATTTTTGCATGAATTTTGATGCCAAACATGAGGGAATATTTTGGGCCTTCAAATGTGGGATTCAGTTCATGGTTCAGATGAATGAAATGAATCCCACGATGTTTTTAATCCTAAAAATGGAATCAAAAAAATTAATTCAGTGTATAAATGTTTATTGTTGAAATACATTAATAAATTTAAATATTTAAACTCCAAAATTCATCTATGTTATCAATTATGATCAATTTTTTTTAAAACCATAAAATGTGACAATTGAACTTAAACTAATCATTGGTGGGATTAAAAATATTGAAAATAAATTAAAATATTTTAAAAATATTTTCTCTTTAAATTTCCTCACACTTAAACCATGCTTGTCCTAAATCATAAAATATCAACATTAAAAATCATAGGGAACTAATGTTATCATTATTTATATTTCAAGGAAATAAAATTTAAAAATCATCAATGTAAAATCATATTTTCAAATGTTACAAAAAATATAAATTTCATTTCACATTTTCCAAAGAACAAATCAATTATAATATTTTCCATTCTACATTTTTAAAATTATTGAACTTATTTTTTATTTCATTCAAGAAGCTTAATTAATTATTATTAACCATGACAAATTATTATCTACCTCACTCTTCAATCCATTCACTCATCACTAATGATATTAATTCAGGTGGATTCTTGCTCATATCATGAGAACATTATCTTAATCCAATGCCTTTTAAATGAACTATTTTATCTACTTTGTAAAGAATAAAGACACATGACATCCTTAGAATATTAAATAAATATTTAAAGGACTATAAGACCTAATGCTTGTAGGAATTGATGTTTTAAAAATTTAGGATAAAAGAAGAGGTTTATCTCTTATTTATAATTAATTATATCAAAAGTGAATGTGTACTGAAATGATCCCCTTCAATGTTTAACAACTCCAACTTCCCCTAAAACTAAAAGTAGGGACATGATCTATGTAAAATCATAATGAATGATTTGTTCAACCTCTCTAATTTCCTAAAATTATTTGATATTTTTTTAATTTTTTAATTTTTTTGTTAGAATAAATCTCATAGAAACCACATAACAACATATGATAAAAATCATAGGTCATGGGATGGTTATTTTTTATTCTTCTCAATCATAACCCACAATTATTATATGTTTTTGGTTTTTCTGTAATCTTCCTTTTTAAAAGGGGAATATATAAGGTTTATAATAAATTTTCCACATCATTTTTAAATCCTCATTTGTATCCCCACTCACATAATACGTTCAATGTAAATCATTTCTTTCATCACGATTCCATTATCCCAAACACTTCAACATGAAAATATCACAAAAAACTAAGAGGATTGTATGAATAGTTAAAAATTAATTGTAAAATTTATCATTACAAAATGGTAAATAATGTTCTTTATGGGATTCTAAAAGATTAATTCAAAGGTTTTATTTAACTAAAATTTATTTTCAAAAGAAGGATCAGTAATTTTAAATGTTTTTTTCATAGTCAAAGATTTGAAAAGTTCAAATGAATGTTCTAAGTCGTCACATGTTCCATGATTACTCAAGAAATATGATTAATAATAAATAAGAAGTACATAGTCTAGAAATAATCTTAGGAATTTGAAATTTGATATTATACAGTCACTCATTAGCATGAATAATAATAAAAAATTAATTTAGATTAATTTCCTAAATTAAATGAATAAAAAATGTTAGGGAAATTCATTTATATGAATCAAACAATTCCCTTAAATCACGAGTCATCGCATTGGTATCCATGATTCAATTTAACTATTCAATTATAAATTTTACTATTTCAATATTGTTACCGTTGAGATCTAAAACCTGAAATCATAGAATTACTAAGATACTCATGTGTCCTAGATAAGTCATGTAATTAATAAATTAAAATGAGGGAATGAAATTCTAGTTTAATCTCAAAAAGGTTTTTAGACAGTAATTTAGGCTTTTCAATTGATAAAAAATGAATGTTAACTCACTTTACCATGAATCATCGTAATTTCATTCCCTATTTTGGGGATAGAATTTCCATCACGAATCCTTTAAAATAGAATTACTCAATTAAGTATAAGGATCATGTAATTTAATCTGAAAATGATTAGAGAGAGTGTGATGCATGCTGGAATAATATGAAAATTAAAACTGAAATCTAAATTCCTATAAATCAAATTGTATGACATGTAGTGGTATAATCCCCAATGTGGTACCTGGATATTTACTACCTCTATAGGTAATTACTAGCTATTATCCATAGTCTTACAGTTGGTGGATATTTTTAGATTTTAACCACAACATGTGGATTTTCCTATCAGGTTATTCTTTGTTAGTGATGATGAATTATCCATGGACATAGTATACCACATCCATACAATTTAAAATTAGGAAAATCTTACATGGCAGGGGTAGAATGATATATGGGTCATCCTCTTCTTTGGATGATACTTATGCAACCACCTCTTCATTTTTTATAGTGCTGGATCAACATGGGCTACATGAATTTAATAATCAAAGGCAATGTAATCTTGTATTTTAATTTGAATAAATATTAATGAGAATATTTAATAGTAATTTCCCTATTTCAATATGATTATCATCTATCATGATTTCATCAGGCTCAATAACATTGACTTCTTCATCAATCTCCTCAAATGTATATTAATCATAATTAAGCAGATCCATGTATTCCACTACATGTGGACGTACAATTTCTTCATCTTACTCAATGTCTTGAAAATAATTGTCCAAATCATAAAAACAAAAACAAAATGAAGTGATACTATAATTATATTGCATAATTTTGGAAAATAAGGAGATCAATGAAAGAACATCTTCCTAGGATTGATCGAGATCAATAACTACTTTAGTGAAATGTTCCTCTTGAAATTGGATCTTAGTGGATGGAGGAAAGTATTGGGGTTGCTCTATATTTTCATCAAATTCAATTATTTTTGTGTAATAGTCTTATTACATGTATGGACACATGTAGAGTGGTTCTGGATCTTTGTTACGTATGGAATGGAGAGATCTGGTTTTACGTAATACTCATTATAGACGTTTTATAGGCCTTATTGATCTCCCACATGTATTTTAGTAGGAGTGTATTCATCATCATGAGTCCAATCTATATTATGTTTTTCAACATGGATATAAATCCTCATGTTGTTTGGATCTTTATTATCTTTAAGATGTTTCTAAACTTCCAGGATGTCTTTAGTAAAATTGGGATGCACTAGTTTAACTTCTACCTGGTCGTCCAGTCATTAACAATTTGGCATGGATTTATTGAGTATGATCACTAGTTATGGAAGTATGATACTCATGTCATTCCCATTAACCATATTTTTTCCTAGATAAACTAGTTACATAATACTTTAATGTTATAACTCTTCTATATCATTTTAAAACCATGGTTATTTCACATGCAATTAATTTTTCCTTGTATTGAAAAAATTATCATTTGAAAACATCATGGAAAAAATAATTTTTTTATTATTTTTGTGATAAATGTTTTGTTAAAGTGTTGTTCATCCCAAAAAACGAATCAAAATTGATGTGTGGTAATTTTTCATGTATACTTGGTGATATTTTATTTACATAAACATGCAATATAGTTCACACCCAGGGTCGGACTCCAGGAGGCATCTCACACAACATCGAAATTATATTTCAACAATTTCTATTTTAACTAATATAAATCTAAATAATTTTAAGAGGATGAGTGTAAAATATGAATTAAATATTGATATATATTTATATATAAATAATGGAATGTGAGAAAAACAAATGCATAAAAAATGATGTTTGATAGAAAAGAGATTCTCCCAAAAGGACACCTAGAGGGCATCTTTATCGTCTCTTTATTAGATCCAAATTAACATAATCAGCATGATACATAGTATTCATAGATATACTATCCAACCCATACTATGATTATATGATGAACTCAACAATCGCTGGGAGACCTCACATCCACCTCCTCGATCGAGGGAGAATATTACAGAAGAAAATGATAAGCTTTAGGTGGCTAATAGAGACACAAAGGCTCCATACCCACTATGACCCCATGACATATCCATAAGAAAATAAGAAACAAAAAAAATGAAATTTAAAAGACATGAGTTCAACAATATATTTTTCCACTAAGAACTTCCTTAGGTTAGTTACTCATGATCATGTGTATTAGAGATCAGAGTGAGCAGAGAACAAGGTGGAAACACAAAAGATAAAAAATATGAGAATGGAGTAAGAAGAAGTGTAAAATATATTAAAATTTACCAATAAAATTATGTTATAAAAGAAACTAAAATACTATATAAAATTTCCACCTATAGTTCCAATTCATTCAATAAGAAATGAGATACATTTCTATAGGGAAAGGGATGAAATTGTTTCTTTATAATATTCGTCCACAATTTTTCATGTGTTAGTCCCAAATAATGTGAAAATCTGGTACTGATTTATTCTTAAATGTTTTTCATGTAGGTATTTTCAATTAAACCACCAATTATCATATTAATTATCCACATTTAAAAAAGGCTATATCCCATTTACTCTGAAATTTTAAATTTCCCATGAAGAATCATTGAATTTTTAAATTCTGATTCCACATGAATTTATGCCCTTAATATCAGTATAATTATGTGGGTCTAAAATTATTAATATTGTACCTATAGATTTTATTTTTATCAATGCCAAATTTTAGCTCCATTATTCAATACATTTAAATGTTATTGTCCTAACTTCAAATATATCACTATTTGTACATAACATTAAATGCTTGACTTGTGAGAATATATTGGGACTCAAAATGCTGGATTCGTCTCTTTTTATTGTAGAATAAAATGAACCCCATGATTTTATTAATCCAAAAAATTGAGTTTAATAAATTAAATCAGTTTATAATAATTTATTACCAGAATACATAAATAAATTAAAATTGTTAAAATATATTAATTGGCCATTGTTTTGTAATTAAACTTAAAATTATTATAAATCAATTAAATGTGACAATTGACATTAAAATAATTATTTGGAGGAATTAAAAAAATTTAAATGAAATTAATATTATTGAAAATAATTTCTCTTTCAATTCCCCAACACATAATCTAAGATTTTCACCAATTATAAAATGTGAAAATTAAATATCATAGGGCACTAATGTTATGATTTTTAAAATTTAATGTAAATAAAATTAAAAAAAACCATCAATTCAAAATTGAATTTTAAAATCTAACATAAAAAACAATTCAATTTATCATTTTCTAAATAAAAAATCAATTCATATATTTTACATTATTCATTTTGAAGATAATGGAACATATTCTTTCAGTCCTTCAAGAAGCATTATATATTTTTATTAATCATGCCAAAATCATTATTTACCTCAAATTTGATACTCTTAACACATAACTCATGAAATTAATTCATGTTGTTTTTTGATCATTTAATATAAAAATTCCATTAATCCATAGGATTTTAATGGAAATCTTTTCTTCACTTTTTAATGAAAAAATACCCAAAAAATCATGAGGAAATTAATTAAAGGTTCAAATAACTCTGAGGCTTACGGATTTTATGAATTGAGGTTTTAGAAATTAAGGATCAAAGTGGAGGATTGTCTATTAAGTACAATTAATGATATGAAAATTTAATATTTAATGAAATTATCCACTTCAATTTTTATATTCTGCAATATTCCCCAAAACTCAATTTATGTTCATGACCAATGTAATGGAATAATGAATGATTTGTTCACTCTCTTGAAATTTATCTAATGTTTTCATTTTTGTACTGTTTTTTTGAGGTTTATTCTTAGAATAACTCTAAAAACCACATCTTAACCTCATATGATAAAAATAATAGGTCATGTGATGGTTTTATTTATACATATTAGTCATAAAACATTCTATAATATTATTGTTTCTTTTAATCACATTAATTTTTAAGAGGGAAAAAACAATAAAGTGTAAATTTAGTGTTCAAAAAAATTTTCAATCCCCAAATTTATCACCCCCACACATCATCCTCACAATGTAAATAACCTATTTCATAATGATTCCCATCACTCACACACTTCAACTTGAAAATATCATGAAAATACAAAGACTATGATAGAAATGGGTAGATATTTATTGTAACATGGATCATTATTAACAAGTTCCTTAATGGTCTCTATAATCTTAAATAAGATTAATGTAATGGTGGTATTTAAGGAAAAGGGGTTTTTAAAAGATTCTAGAACCATTTTAAAAGTGTTTTTTGATAGTCATAACTTTGACCAGTTCAAATTCAACCTCTAGCAGGTAACATGTCCCATGATCACTCAAGAAATACGACCAAGATAAAATGAGAATTAATTTGTCTAAAATAATCATTGGAATTGGAAATTTGATAATATAAATTTTCCCATTAGAATGACTAATAATAATTAATTCTCATGAATTTTAGAAATTCAATGCATTAAAAATGTTAAGTAAATTTCATTTACATGAATCAACCAATTCCCTTAAGTCACGATTCCTCATTTTAATATCAATATTTCACATTAATTACTCAAACCTCCATTTTAATCATTCAATATAATTAAAATTGAAATATATAATATTTAATCAAATTATTCCTAAGAAACCCATGTATTATAGATAAGTTATATTAATTAAATATTAAAACACGGGCATGGAATTCGAGTATAAGCTCAAAATATTTTTTTGGAAAATAATGTAAGGAGTTTAAAAGATAAAAGATAAAATTTAACTCCATTACCCTTGAAGCTTAATCCATTTATTATATTGTTTGGGGTTACCTTCATCCATGTTGAATCCTATAAAAAATAATTAATCAATTAATAATAAAGGCAATGACATTTAATCTCAAAATGATAAGAGGGAGTTTCATACATGCTAGAATAATCCTAAAAATGAAATTAAATTATAAATTTCATGAAATAAAATAGAATTATAAGTGTTGGTATGATCCCCAATGTTGTTCCTGAATTTTCACTACCACAAGGGGATAGTACCAGCTGGTATCCAATGTCTAATGGTGGGTAGATCTATTTATATTTGAACAACCACATGGGTCTTTCCACAAAATATGCTTATTTGTTGGTAGTGATGAATGATCCATGGATAGAGTATACCACATCCATCCCCTTAACAATTAGGGAAAACATTCATGGAAGGGGTAGGATTATGTATGGGTCATCCCCATCCATATTTTCTTCTTATGAAACCACCTATTTATTGTTTACAATTCTTGTTCAACAAGGGATTCATAACTTGAATAATCTATGGGAAATTATGTATTTATTTTTATATGAATAAATTATTAATTTTACTTTTTAATAATAAATTTCTCATTTTAAATATAATAATATTTTTTTTGATTTCCTCAAGCTCAACAACTTGTACATCTTCATTGGTTTCCCTCAAATGTATGTTGATAAAAAATAGGGCGTTGCATGTGTTCCTGAATAGGTGCATGTTTAGTTTCTTGATCATCCTCTAACGTAGGGGAAGAATATCCCAATTTTTTTTACAAAAATATCAATTAGTGATATTAAAATGATATTTAATAAGATCATAAAAATATAGTTTAAATAAATATCATATCTTTGAGTTGGTTATGGTTCAATAACTTTTTCAAAGTTAAGTGACTCTTGAAATTTAATATTAGTGGATGGAGGAAGGATGTTGGTATTCTCCATATTTTATTCAAATTACAAATCATTTGTATATTACGCCACATGTATTGATAAATACAAGTAGATTTGGGTTGGTTCTTATACATTTTAAGGAATGGGGATATCGTTTTTTTAACTCATACCCATCTTGCAAATTTTTCAAGGTCTTGTTGATCAACCACACACATCTCTGCAGGTAAGTCTTCCTCATCTTTAATCCACTCTAGATTATCAGGGTAATATTAAATTTTTCTCATCAAATGGTTCGGTTATTTATGATATTTTAGTAATTTTTCAACTTCCTAGATGTCTTTAATAAAATTGGAAAACTGACATGGAACTTCTTCCTCACCCATCAATCTTTGAAATTCAGCCTTGACATGATTGAGCGTGATCTAATGTTCTTGAAGTGAGATACCCATTTCATAAAACATCAACATATTATTTTCTATATAAATAAGTTCCTTAATAATTTGATATAATATGTCTTCTACATCATTTTGATAAACTATATCTTACACCTGAGTGTAATTTTTCCATGTATTGAAAATATGATCACTTGAAAATAGAATGGAATATTGTTTGCATTTTTTTTATTAAAAAATATGTATTTATTAGTTTTCCTCCTATAAAATGGTTAGAAATTGATACTCTATAATTTTTCATGAATTACAAGTAAATTTTTTTTATACCTAAGCATGCAACATAGTTTACACCCAGGGTCGGTCTTGAGGTGGTAGACTACACAACACTAAACATATATTTCCATAATTTATATTTAAACTAATATAAAAATAAGTAATTTGAATAGTATGAGTGTGAAATGTGAATGAAATATTGATATAAATATATAATGAAACGTGTTTAAAATGAATGCAGATAAAATGTTGCTTAACATAAATGATATTCTCCTAGGATAACACCTAAAAGGAACCTTCATCATCTTTTTATTAGTTCAAATCAACTTAATGGACATGATCCATCGTATGTATGAAAATCCTATCCTAACATTGTTTTAAATATATGGAAAACTCAAAGATCACCAAGATACCACACATCCAACTCCTTGATCGAGGGAGAATATTGTTGAAGAGAATGTTAATCCTAGGGTGGCTTATGGAGACCTAAAAGAACCTTACCCACTATGACATTCATTGACGGAAATCTAATAAAATAAGAAAAAATAAACCTTATTGTTAATTTTATTTAGTTAAAATAATATTTATCCATTTGGAACATTCCTAGGTTAGCTAATAATGATTATGAGTATTAGGGATCAGAGTGAGAAGTGAATGAGGTGGAAACAAAAAAGATAAAAAATTTGAGAATGGTGGAAGAAGAAGAGTGAAATATTTTAAGAATTAATTATACTATAAAATAAAGAAACTATAAAACTATATAAAATTTCCACCAAAAGTTATAATGATCTAAAAATCATATGAGATAAATTTTTATTGGAAAAGGGGGTAAATATTTATCTTTATAATTTTACATCAATTTTTTGCATCGTAGACAACATTAATGGCTGAATTCAGAAAATATATCTTATTGAGTGTTGTTAAGATATATTTTAATAATTATATCATAGAATTTCAAATTTATTAGATACATTTAGAAAAATTTATATCCAATGAACTCCAAAACATCATTATAACCAGGCATAATCATTGAATTTACAAAATCTAAATCTTCATGCATTTATGGCTTTAATATCAGAAAAATCATGTTGGGAAATAATGAAAAAAGTTGTTCATCCAATATTTACCATTATTTGTGTTTATTTGTTTCTCCATTTTTTTATCCATTTATGTTTTATATGGACTAATTTACAAATATCTTTATTTGTGAATAGATTTTTAGGCCAGATTTTTGAGCTTATTATGGGAATCAAAATTTTAGATTCACCTCTGGGTCCAAATGAATGAAATGAATAACAAGATTTTTTTAATCCTGCGAAAATGATTTTTATATATTAAATCATAGTATAGAAAATTTTTACCAAAATACATATATAATATTAAATAGTGAAAATACAAAATTAGAACATTTTTTCAATTAAGCTCAAAATTATCCTAAAAGAACAAAATGGGACAATTGACCTTAAAATAAAACATTTATAGACTTAAAATTATTTAAAATAAATTAAAATAATTGAAAATATTTTCTCTATAAGTTATCCTCATGTGTAATCCCAATGTGATTTATTACAAACCCCATTCACAATCCTAGAAAAGGTGTAATCATTAGGGTATGTAGGTGGTCCAACCAAAAGTCTCTCTACCCAGGGATAAATTACTCAATTGAGAATTAAATTCATCATAACTCTAAATTATAACATTGAGAAACTTTATTTAAAAACTAAATTCGAGATCATGAAAATAATTACAAACTATGGTCAATGTAGATGAAAAACATGATTCATACTAAATTCAATCCTAGCATGTAATGCAAGGCTCTGTCCTATAAGCTATTCAACAATTAGAACTAATGAATACATAATATTCATATATCTTAAAAAATTTACTAATCATGAATATAACCATTAAAAAAATGAGTAATTTAGATATTGAAACAATATATTATCATTTAAAAAAATCATAAATAAAAGACAATTATAGACATTTTATTATTAATGATTAATTTTTTTTACATTACAAAATTTTCAATATATAATCATTTTATATTCATTATGATATTTATTCATTCATATTTATCGTTATATAACATTCCAATTTTATATATCTTCTATTTTATTAATTATAAATATTTTATAATTCATTTTATTTTATGTAGAAAGATTAAATAATAATATATCAAATATATGATCATCATTTAAACAAAGATAATATCAATCATCAAAAACATTTTTTATATGACACAAGTAACATCCAACCATAGAACCCAATTATTTTGAACAATTCAAAATATTTCATTAATAAAAATTAATTGTTTAAATATATACATTTTATATTTTGGCCTTTTTTCATAAAATTTAACTCTTGATAAATTACCAGTTATGATATTTAAATAAACAAATTTATTTCTAGATAAAATTCATTTCATATAACTTTGTAAAAATTTATTTTAAATATTAACTTTAATTGTTGGGAATATGATGTCTCATAAACATCTAATTAGTTATAAATAATTTTCTAACGATTCATATATAATCCTTTTATAAAATTTAATATCCCCATGTACCTTTTATAATGATTTTTAAACATTTTACAAACCATTAAAATCAATTAATAATCCTAAAATATGTTCTAAAATATATTATGTTTACCCATACAAAGAATCCATATTCTGCATATGGGGATCCACCATCTACCCTTACAAAAATAGTTTACATAAGGTTAAATAGGCGCGACCCTTACCCAAGGCATACCATGTTGGGGTACATAGATTTTACCTTTAGGTGAACCCTTTATGTTAAGGTAAAACATTGGTTACCCACTTAATGTAAAGGTAAAAGGTGGAGACCATTACAAAAATCCCCGTGTAAAGGTAACACATCGGTTACCTTTACATAGTTGTGTTTCACGTAAGGGTAAGTGGTTGGTTACCTTAATGTGAGTACCTATATATAGAGATTACAATTATTTGAGCCATTATATTACTATAACATGGACCACACCATTAAAGGTTATGTCTAGATGAACCTTGCATAAAACACGTCTGCGTAAGGGTAATCCATGTTGACACTTACATGAACCACTTCACATATAGGTAAATCACAAGATAACATCACATTACCACTCACTTATAAGTATCACTCTAGTCAACCTTACAAAATTGATCTATGTAAGGGTAATTAATCAGTTAAATTTATTCAATCTATATGAATCAATGTAACAGCTCAATTAGATTTACATATTATTTATATGTAAGGGTAAATCATTTTGAAAACTGAATTTATAGGGTATAAAAAACATATATTTTTTAATTTTTTTCATGAACTATATATACAAAAATAATGAATTAATATCTTTGATACAATTGAAGGGTTTTTTAGAGATTGTTAATAATTATTAGTAGAAGTAGAAGTGATTAAAAAACATTATGAGTATATCCATGAATGAAAAGATGAAAACTACACAAATCATTTTAAAAAGACCTTTTGTAATAATATTTACATTATAGAAAATATAAACATCAACCTTTTGGGATTATGCTGATGAGTTTAATAAAAATCACCAAAGACAAAAAAATCATCCCACCTACGTAGGTATCCACATACTATGATGAATCATTCAATTTTCTAATGAAATTATTTCTTCATTTATGATGTGAATGATTCCCATATGAAAATAATGAGGAATGGAGAGCACCAGATCATTGTAATTATTGTTCAGTAATTATCAAATCACACCCATGCTACCATAAAATGGAATAAATATATATAAATGACCAAGAAAATTTATATGGATTCTACATTTATACATGCATTGTAACAAATCGATAAATTTCAGGGCCAATATATCCATTCATATCAAGAACACATTTATTCTCAACTATTCCTTATTATAAAAAACATAATTAAATAATAGTTGCATAGAAGGTTGAACTATCTAAATTATAACTATTTTAATAGGTAGTATAAATGATAAATCATTTTCAATATGAAAATTTAAATATGCATGAAATCCATAAAATATGTGTATGTGTGTGTGTTCAAGGATTTGGGGTATATCTCTATCAATTAAGTTGTGTATTCCTTGAATAATATTTCATATTATGTCGAATAATTATAGTAATATATCGTGGATTTCTATGTTATGACTTATATATGGATATGTACATAGCATATGGAATAATTATACAGTGTTTATGTTAATACATGACCCTAAATAACTTAGATGACCCCTTAAAGGGGTATAATTGAAGATATGACTCATTAGTTGTGGATCTACGTAATATGGTGAGCACCTATGCTTGGAATTTGTTGAGCCCATAGTGGGACATTACATGGCTTTAGAAGAGGGTCCATATGTTGATATGACTTTCAAAGGGGAACATCATTGTTTATGAGTAGAGTTATAGTGATTTGGGTGTTCCATATGTGTGTACCATCGAAGTCGATCAAGTAGCCATGATTATTTGAAAAAACTAGCCCTTAATAGCGGGTGTGGAGATTTCCTTAATGGCGGAATGTTTATTTTTGTATAGGGGAGAATAGATTCTCGTGAAATGACCAATGTCATGTGATAACTGCTTATGATATTCTTCTGAAATGCCACTAAATAATCTATGACCAAGGTTTGTGGAAACCTAGTTAGAACATGATAACTCATTATATGAACAGTTGTATTCTGATATACACATTTATTTTATATCATGACATTCACTACTATATACATGTCTACATATGTTAAAGATTCATTCATGGTGTCATATTAGGTTATACTCACACCCTGTATAGATGTATTGGTGTTCATGAACACTTCATGATGAGGGATACAGAAGGAAAAGGGAACAATGGTAGGTTGCTACAGATCATGGAGTTAAGAGATTAATGCAGTACCCAGAATGAATATGGATAGATTCCACAACTTCTTTTATCTATCTTCATAATGTTTTCATGTTTGCAGTTATTGATCAACCACATCAAGGTACCATTTGGTATATATTTTTTGAAATGAAATGACATCTGGTATTTGATTTCGTTCTGTATTTTCCATTGTGATCAATTGTTTGACTATGGTTACTGAGGATAGGGTCTCTCCACAACACTTCAAATACTTTCCCGCTTGTTGTAAACCTATTTCATGAAGAATGAAGCACATTAGGCAATGTGATACTTTGATATAGACCTATTGATATTTTTCGGAATGTTATTGGTCTTCCAACTAGCCACCCACTAGGTACCATGTACCCAATAATTGCATACATGATGCACTTGTACTGAGTATTTGGTAATCCCATCTACCCTTGGCAGCTAAACCACCAAATAAAACCGTTTGACTGAACATCTAGAATCGCCACTGAGATCACCAAACATGTCCAAAAACTTCATCAAATAAACAATTACATGAAAATTATTTATTACAAATCCAGAATATTAAATTTACCCCTTACTGCTATCCCACTACAGGATAGTATTTTTACAGTTCAGATGAAAACCAACGATATAGTCTATTACTGAAATACTATATTACCATAAAAATGCATCCATGATAATTTATATTTTAAATTAAATAATTTAAATACCTTGGGTGATTGATAAATTTATAATAAATATGAATTATAAAATAAAAAAACAAAATATTGAAAAATGAAAAATATCAAGGGATGAATTTCATTTACCAAAAACAAGTCATCACTTGCATGAGTTGATTCAAGGATATATTTTCTTGACAAACAGTAATTGTATAATTGATAAATGAATTTATAATAATTAATAAAATTAAAATTAATAGTACTATTATGAAGTAAGATTAATTAATATCAATCGATGGAGCCAATGCTTTAGGGAAACTATCGACTCACACGTGGCGATAAAAACTTAAAGGGAAAAACGACTAGAGGGCGCTATGATTTGGATTTATAATACATAAATAATAAATTAATTGACCTATATAGGTAAAATATTTGGAATGATATTCAACTATTAATGTCACGAATCGTCCCCCGGGGGCTGTTCTATGACTACCCCAAGCCCGCCTTCTATAGGCGTAGGGCTGGTGACTAGCACAAAAAGGAATACTACCAAAAATGGGATGGCATTGCCTTTACTCCCTACAAACACACGGTGCAAGAACACAACAAGAAGCATCAATGAAGTAAATTGTTGTATTAAAAGAGTACTGAAAGTAAAATGGTGGCGGAATACAAGCCAAACAATAAAGGTACAAGTAAAACTGACAATACAATACAACTTAAAGAAAAAGTAAAAAAACTACTGGGTCGTCCTCCGAGGTTTCTACCTGAAGGGTAGGTACAAATCACCTCCTCATCACTCCACATCTACCCGTCTACTCCGCGCCATGTCATGCCGAAATGGTGCACCTTCGGGCACCATCTAGTCCTAGATCTATCAACCGCACTCAGTGTTGTACGTCATCTACAGAAGACACAACACGGTGTAGGCGAAGCCCATGCAGGGGTGAGTATAATGATATTCAGTAGGGACCCCAAGACCATGTATGTCTCCTAAAGTTCCACAATGGAAACCACAAATTAATACATCCACTATTGTTAAATATATGCCCATACATACTCCTGTGTAATCATGACATACTCATCTCATACATTTGGGATGCATACCATGATGGTAACACCACGAAGGTGAAGTATCACATAACATATCATTAATAACAAGCACAATGTAAATACAATTCACACTAGGATTTACTCTTGGGGTAGTAACAGGTAACCTCCCCAGTCACATTGTCCAACACCTCGGTTGCTGAAGAACTCCTCCTTTATCGAGTACTGTGGGCCTACCGCTTCACATAGAGGTTCATCCCACTAATCTTGGACTACTGAGGTACTTCTACTGTTGAGTACTGTGGGTCTTCCATGGAACACAAAGGCGCTCCTCATCATGAGTCGGTCGCGTCACACAGTGGTGCTCCCCCTCGTGGCCTACTGTGTTAATATTCTTTTCGGGTACAATTGGTTTTCCACATCACATAGAGGCGCTCACCACCATGGGACTACTGGGTCAGACATAGGTGCTCCCCACTGGGCCTTTTGAGTCACTCCGAGTTGTAATGGTCAGCAGTCGTCAGATCTCATGCAGTCACAGGGTTCTGCACATTGCATGCTTTGGAGAACCAATCCCCAAACCATCTATCATACCTCAACCATCCCGAATTTACATCAAAAAATATCCCAGAAGGTCTATCATGCCAAGAGGGACCCATGTAATAGACGCTGCGTCAATTGGATGCCCAATATGTATGTTATTAGTGTTTCTGCTCTGAGGGTCCGGTTGGATTTGGAGTCTGATCTGACCTGACTATACTCTAACCATATCCAAAAATAAAGCGGAGTATACAAAAATGATAGTATCGATACAAGGGTTTCAGTGTTGCAGGAGTTTCATCAAATGAATGCTCTAATAAAAATTTAGGGCCCAAATGGGAAAACTCGGTCTAGATGGGCCCAGGTCCAGTCCATCCCGGTCGGACCAACGCGGCCCGATCCGACCCGACCCAGTGCGGGTTGACCTAACCTAGTCTGGGTCCGGACCATATGGCCTGGGCCTTGGAGGACGAGGCCCACATAGGGGGTGGTACAGACCGGCCGCGTAGGGGCCAGCCCGGCCCAGCCAGTTGGGCGCTGCCCGACCCAGTGTTGCGGCCCGCTGGGCGCGGCTTGCTACCATGGTCCTATGGGCTGCATGCGGTGTGGTCCACAGTGCAGCTCATAGTGGGCAGTTGATCTAACCTAGACATAATCAGAGGGGGAGGTTCCCCCAGTAATCCAAACAGCCCGATGGTCGTTTGGTCACCCTACTGGCATGCGGGAATGCTTGGCGGTCCCGCACGGTGTGCTTCAGATGGATGAAATGTTCGACGTTTTTTCTTTCCACCGGTGTGACGACGCTGCTGTCCACCTGCGGTCGGCCGGGTACCAGCTGCCCTCCATCCTCCCACCACGACCAAGCGGGCGGGGCTACTTGCTCCACCGGTGGTGCGGACGCGCGCCACCGCTCAACCATGCGGCTAGCCGGTTGCTGGTCACCACACTGCCTGACGCGGCAGACAGGCCGCAACCTCTTCTTCAAGATGCGTCATGGTCACTCACCACCCTTCCTTCCTCGCATCCGGTTGGGTTCCGACTGCCTACTTCTTCCATGAGCTAGCGGGTGGTGCTAGCGGGCTGCAACACCGGGTCGGGCCGCCCCCTACGTGGGCCAGGCCCACCAAGGCCCAGGCCATCCGGGCCGGACCCGGGCACATCTGGACCATGTTTTTCCTTTTTGGACAAAACATGTGATCCTAGCATCCTGTTGACGAACCATCAACGACACAAAAATCCTTGTACCGAGTCGGTACTTTTGGTATATAAACATGTGTTTTGGATAAGGTAAGAGTACGGCTGGGTTAGATCAGACCTCGAATCCAATTGGGCCCTCGGAAGAGAAACGCTAATAACTTACAGACTAGGCATCCAATTTACGCGCCATCTATTATTTTGGGTCCCTTTTAACATGATGAACCATTGTGATAATTTTTCATGGAACTTCAGGATAGTTGATGTATGACCAATGTCTTGGGGAGCAGTTCTCCCAAGAGTGCTATGTTCGGAACCCTGCGACTGGTTGAGATCTGAAGACTGCTAACCATTACGACTCGAAGTGACGCGATAGGCCCTGTGGGTAGTGCCTCTGTGTAACCCAGTAGCCCCACGGTGGGCAGTGCCTCTATGTGATGTGGAAGACCCACGGTACTTGACAGGTGGAGTACCTCTACAAGCCATGAGGGGGAGCGCCTCTGTGTGAAGAGGCATACCCACGTTACTCGACAGGAGGAGTACCATAGCAGTCCACGATTAGTGGGAAGCGCCTCAGTGTGATACGGTAGGCCCACTCTACTCAATAGACGAGGATTTCTCCGGCATCTGAGGTGTTTGATGATGTGACTTTGGATGCTACTTGTTAATACCCCTAGAATAAATCCCGGCGTGAGATATCTTTACTTTGTGTTTGTGATAGATGATATGCTATGTGATACTTCATGTTCTTGGTGTTACCTTCATTGTATACTTCCCACATGTATGAGATGATTATATCTTGATAAAGTCGGTGTATTTATGAGAATATATCTATGTAGAGTTGATGAATTTCTTGGAGGTCTTCATTTGTGGACCTTTTGGAGTCATACGGGGTCGCATGGTCCCTACTACGTATTGTTATAATAACCCATGCACAGGCTTCCCCCACACCTTGCTGTTTATTTTGCAGAAGACATACAACAATGATAGAGGATGAGGGATCAAAGACTGGACGGTGCACAGAGGTGGGCCATTTCGTCGTGACGTGATATGGATGAGACGAACAGATGTGGAGTGCTGATGAGGTGATTTGTACCTATCCTTCAGGTACGAACCTCAGAGGATGACCTAGTAGATGTTTTCCTTTTTCTTTTAATTGTATTGTATTTTCAGTTTTAGTTGAACCATTATTGTTGGGCTAGTATTCCGACCCCCTTTTACATTCAACACACTTTTACCACAGCATTTTACTTCCCAGTTGCTTCTTGTCGTGTTATTGGACCATGTATTTGTATAGGATTCAAGAAAATGCCTTCCCGTTTTAAGGAGTATGCCTTTTAGTGCTAGGCACCATCCCCTACTAATGGAAGGTAGGCCTGGGGTAGTCACGACATAGGCCTCGGGGGACAAGTTGTGACAATTAATCACCATTAATTACAATATTAATTATCAATTATTACACTAATTATTATTAATCACATTATTAATTATTATTAATTCCCATAATAATTTTATTAACTGATTTGTTAATAAATATTAATTACAAGATCAATTATTATTAATCACAATATTAATTATTATTTAATCATAATATTAGTTATTATTATTCCCAATAATAATTAGTATTAATCATTATTATTTATCTCATTATTAATTATTATGAATTGTATTGTTAATGGATATCAATATTATTATTAATATCACTAATAATTACTATTAATTTGAGAATTAATTATCATTAATTCCAATATTAATTATTATTATTATCAATAATATTAAACTAATGTTAATTAATAATTACTACATAATTAATTAATTATATTGTTAATCACCACTAATTCTTACTTTGGTTATTATTAATACAAATGATTTTTATTACTAATTATATTTTTAATTATTATAAATTAAATAAAAAATTACATCAACTTTATTAATTATTAACAACTATTATTTATTAATTAGTTACTATATATTATGTCTATTATTATTATTATTAATTCATTATTTATTATCATTATTTAAAAAATAAAAATAAAATCATATATATAAATTTATTAAATTTTTTTTATTAATGTATAAAAGGAATCATGTGAATAAACATCATTAATAAAAAAAATATGCATTATATAAATAAATTTACATTAATATTTATTTTTTCATTTGGGATCGAACCAACTGTACGTAGATGAGAACATTAGAAAATCCCTTGGCATGGAGAGGTTCTGATGCTCGAAATGAAAACGTCTTGATTGGAACACTCTTCTAGGTGATGTCGGTGAAAGCATCACCTACCCACAATGTTGTAATCTAAACTGAATCCTTACTTTATAAGAATTCACAAAATCAATTGATTTACATGTTTTTGCAGAGATTCATCCATTAACTAAATTGAAAGTCTATCATTTTTCTATAATGGAAGATATCAAAATTTAAACCACGTGAAATCATGCTGAAGATGACTTTAGAATGTTTGTATTGTATCAATTTGGTGACTTTCCTAAACATGATCATTAGAAAATATTCAAGATCATTATGACAATGTCTAAGGATATTATATATGAGAGCCTTCCAATGATCTAAATATGAAGTTCACCGATTTTATAAACATCGACATATTTTGTGTGTAAATAGATCTCTCTCATTTTAATAACACCAGATAAGGTATAATTGTTGGATGTACCTAAACTCTATGGGATTCTTCATGGGTTCCTGACAAAATACCATCCAAACTAAATGTGTTTATTTTGAAAATATTATATCTAACTGTTAGGATTGTTCTAATATTAAAAATTATATTGAACATATACTATTTAATACCATCAGTAGTTGAATATATTTTTTTATATGATGAAACATTCATATATCATAACCAATGACAAATAAACAACTTCAAAAATTTGTTCATAACAGCACTATAATTTTCATCCAAAATTATTATTTATAATCATTCCACTAATTATTGTGGAATGATAACGTTGATTAGAAAATATTGTTTAATTTACATATTTTTATTTATACTATTTTATATTATCATTAGATAGAAAAATATTTTAATACATTCTCAGAGATTGATGGCATGAACATATGTTTATCAAGGATATTTTAAAAACTTTTCAATGAATACTGATGCTAGAAATTGAATGATATGGTGTTAGAAAAATCTATGAAAGTTTTATTTTACTTACCTGTGGATATAGTAAAGCTACCAATGGAGGCCCCAAAGGTGATCAGGACATCCTCTACCTTTTATATCCATTTAGGGAGTTTCCACCTTTTATGGTAATGAGATACAAGACTAGAACATTTATGTATTTCAAAACTCATTTGGATCATTGACATCATATTTTCACAAGGTGAATAAAATATAATTTAAATTATATTTATTTCATCCAATAATTATATATTCCCCCAAAAATGTTTCTTGATGTATATGTAACCTTATAGATTTCAATTTCTATGAATGAAAAATCAAAAAATGACTTGACATCCTATGCCTGCTTGCTAAATTTTGAAATAAGGGATGCTTTTTTTCATTACAGATAGATATGTGTTGTTAAATTTCTTATCAATTTCAATTCTCTAAATGGGTTAGTTTTCATTTTTTTTTGTGTTTTCATAAATATGTACTGCAAAACTACTGATAATTTCTGTTATATTTAATACATCATGGCTTATAGGTATCTTGGAAACTGAACATGTTAAGGATGTGTTTTTATAGATGAAGGCACTAAAGGGGTTAACGCATTCATATATTTATTGTGATTTGATTGAAAATGGATGGATAAAATAATACAAAGTTACAATTTAGATTCATGGAGGTTAGAGCCAAAAATAATTGAAAATTATTTTCATGTCTTATAATATTACATGACTATACATTTAGTATAATTTTGGGATTCTTTGTTTCAAGTTGATGCGACATTGTATGAAATATTATGTAGTGCAGTTGTCAATTTTTTCTTAAATGATTTCAGTTTTTGTAAATTTATTCCATCCATGTATCAAAAGATAAATTGGATTGAGGGAGTCCCATGATAAACTTGTATAATAAAACAAGAAAATTTCATAGAAATAATATGTGGTTTCATTATTTTTATATTTTAGAGGAAAATTATTTAATGCTTTTTGAATGAATCATCCATGGAATTGATGCTTGTATTTCTAATTGCTATGGATTTGATATAATATGAAGTGATTAATATTATTTGTGAAAATATGATATTCCTTTTTTAATTAAAGATGGATCATACTATTTATGATCTATTTAATTTATTCTTTCATCAAAATTTTTATTTTGGTATCTTGAATATATATGAAAATCATTTTTTGTGGATTAAAATTTTCTTTTTTATGTTGATAAAATTGTGGCCGACATGTGTCATCATTTCAAATAAATGTTAAATTCAACTAACAATGGGAAAAAATGAACTTGGAAAATGATTTTGGTTGTTGAAGGAGTATTATTAATTTTTTGTCTTTCATTCTATAAATGATGTTTACTACTCCCCAAGACTCATTTTCTCAAGGAGTTTTGAAAGGAATGTTGGTAGTGGGCTATCCAAATTGGGGGTTGGGTTAGGTAACTACTAAGGGTAGTATTTCCCATTGATTTATATAGTAGTTGGTCAGTTGGTAATGGGATTGATATCTATTAGAGGGGATAATTTATGGTGGAGTAAACATATGTTTTTGTTGGATTTCATCTTGGATTAACAAGAGAATTCGGTCTTGGCCTCCAAGAGTGACATCCCATTGGAGTTCCATCCTTCATCTTCTACTTATGATTATTTATTCAATTTCAATCAGTGATACCATATTAATCACAGCTACTATTGTAAAATAGAGGCATCAAAATAATGATCGATGCATGAAGATTTACATGGTACATTCACTATGAATTCTTTTATATACATAGGTTTGGTATGTCAAAGATGAATCACCTCAACATTCACTCGAACATCAATATATTTCAATGTTACGAGACCAATGAAGAAACAAAATATTCAATTGGATTTTACATTACAAATGAAGAGACTGAAGTATGATGAGAGAAAGGCAATAGTGGATAATGAAATTGTATCAAAAGTAGATTCATATACCAACTCTACTTCAGTGTTCACATCAATTCTATTTTCACTTGTTATAGATAAAACTACCTCCATGTAGGACCTACACCCAACTACAAGTTACTCTAGTCAATACCTGATTTTTAATTTCACATGAATAAATCTAGAGAATCCATTTCCATATCATGTGGTTATAGTTTCATTGTAGGACTCTATATTTGAATTTTGTTAGATGAATTCTAGGAATGATAAAGGGATTAATTTTTATCCCTGGTTAGAAAATATTATATAACATTCCCATGAGCTCACAAATAGTTGGTCCTTCCTGAATATTGTAATAGATGATTCGTCCCATTTTTTCATGTTAGCGAGCTATACAATCTAGTGTTTCTGGGATACATAATAGAAAATCCCTGACCAATAATTCAAAACTAATAAAGAATGTGTTGAAGTAGAAAAAAACAATTGTGTAGTGTTTTTTAGGATCATTATGGGATGACCAAAATGAGGGGGGTGAATCAGTGAATGATGTATGTTTATCACTTTAAAACATTTTTCATTTTTTTATACATATATCACTTGTTCAGTGAATGGTTTTCCATTTTACAATACCAATAATTATCTGGAATGCACATAAGTTAGTAAATAAAAAATAATAGGAATTTTTATTTCATTTGTTTAGTTCTCTTGGCACCATCCATTTTCAATGAAATTGTTAACTATGAATCCTGAGATTACATGATATCGATCTACCCCTCCTAGAGTGACCGTTAGTGTAGCGCCAGTCCTCACCAATAGACACCAAATTTTTTTGATGAACTTATTCTAAATGATGTAATCAGATGGAAAACATTATGTCACTACAATCAATGGGATATAACCGAAATATAGCAATCCAGAAGGTTGTTTCTACTTCTTCCCCTTTTGTAATAATATTCTCATGATCTCAAGTCAATATTATTTGTTGAATGAGCAAATGCATGTATTCATTAGATTTCACTAACAATCTATAATTGTTATGTAATGTTAATTCCATGAGTTATTCTTCTATTCCTTCATTTGAGAAATGCACATGGGATTTTTTTCTTTTCATAAACCAAATCTGAATCAAACCTTGTGGATGAAATAGATTCCTTACAGAACTATTATATAATATTATCCATGTAAAAGTTTAAATAAACCATCTCAATATAATTTTCATCATTGATAACCCTTAAATGTTATTTGAATAGAAAAAGTTACATTGTTCTTTCTTCCTGAAAATAAGTGCACATTACCACTTCTTCAAATATATGTGTTTCTCTAAAAACCACTTCTCACTAGTGTGTGTGTGAAACATTACTTTTATGAAGACTAGTGTCTCGTAATTAATTTTTTATTTATGATGAAAAAAACATCCCTCAAATGAATAATTAGATCATATAGGCCTCCGTACCATACTATTTTCAAATAACTTCCACATACTTTTCCCATTCTGAAAACATATTTTGTTTACTAAAATTTCCATGTCAAGACTAATAAATATCTTTGATTGAAATGGAATTTCATGTATCAATATAAAAATTACTTATGATTTTGGTATTTTATAATTCATGTGGTTTCCATCACATGTCTCAAACAATCATGGATTCTTCACATAGATTGATTATGTCATCATGGGTTTGGACTCACACACATGCGATAATATCACATTCATCGCCGCATGAATGAATCACTTAACAAATTTGGTTCTTCTGTGGTAGTTGATATGTCATCATGTAAACACATTAATGCACATCATAGACTAATGAAAAGTATCACATAACAATTTCATTCATTATTGAGCTGATTATGAAACCATGTGATCATCCCCATCACCGAACCAGACATTGTTCGATCACTAAAGGTTATTATGTCGGATGTTGTGAACTATTATAAAGGTGGACACCAAATGTGTAAGGGTATCTATGTATAAGGATAATCTGCATGATCTTATTTCTCTTGTGATGGACAATATTCTGTCGAACGGTACTATATATGAGGGTCGATTTATATTATGGTTACTGGAGTTTGAAGATGATGTAGACGTGGATCAGGTGGCACAGATGAAACAGATCAGACCAGTAGAATTATATGCATATCGTTTTACCATGATAACAATTGACCGCATGAAATTTTCTGACATTAGAATTTTTTTTCAGTTTAGAACCACTTTATAAACTATCCCTTCTCATTCAGATCTTAATCTGGATCTGGGGTCATCACCTGGAACACACATTCACACACGCCCATCACCGGGCTACACCACACCCTTTCATGGTCCCCCTGCCACCCTCTTGCATGTACCGTGTCTGCCATGTGTAGACTTATGTTCTCCAAGTGGGTTCTATTCTCTATCCCACCTTGCAATGCTAACATGGCTAATTATTTATCTTTTGAATCCTAGGTGGTAGAGCCTAGATCCCATATGTGTTTGGCGTGACCCTCTTTTAGTGGATGTGGATGACACTATTTGTTTTTGGACCACTAAATTTTTTTAGGATAAATACAATTATTGAATTTAATACCATACTATTTTTCCTCTTCATTATTTATTCATAAATAAATCTTCTGACAATAACAAAATAATTATATTTTTTCATGACACTTCACTCAACTGTTATATAAGAAGTTTTAATCTTGTAATGAATATTAATATTTTCATGGTCTTCCATCTTATCCAATAAAATTATTATTTTAATCATATTCTACATTTGATAGATTTCATAAAAATTGTGCAACTACCACATGTTCTTAAATCAACAATGTTAGGTACATCAATCATCCTACCTAAATCATTTTCACAAAAATCAAAATATATTATCTTTGAACTTATTTTTGATGAATCTTCTTCAAATCATTATCTACTTATTGGTATCATAATTCAATGCACATATTTTCTTGGGAACCTCATTCTTCTCACATTACCATTCATGGGTACAAAAATTAACTTCCAAGATGTTCTTATTTACCTTAATTCATGCTGACATTAAGTGAACCCTCATTTTATAACTAATTGAACATAAATACAAAAAAAACATAATGTATCATCACCAATCTCTATCATTGTATTTTTTTCAATTTCTATGTAGAAAATACAATGTTAGTATGATCCCTTTAATTTCAACTATCTTTTCATTTTCATCTCCCACGCTTATTGATAACAAATTCAAAGTACCCAAGAGAGGATGATTTAATTTAATTCTTAACCAATGTGAAATAATTTATTTCACACTATGTATACTTGGTATAACTCAGTGTATAAAACTGGATGATATAATTTTGACATCAATGTTGTCTATTATCAATTAAAAATGTGATACCAACTAATATACCACAACATACTTATTTCAGCAGAGTTCGTCTTTATATTTCATGGTTGATTCCAATTGGTACAATACAAGTAAAAATTTTCTAATACTTAACAAGAAAAGTTCACAAGATACATTAAACCTCAAATTCATGTTATAATATCAACACATAGATTAAAAACATTCAATTATAATTGGTAGGTATTTTTTATGAAATATTTCTTGGAACATATTCAAGATTCTTTTATTCATGTCATTAATTTATTTATATTATCCCTATAAAATCAGAAGTCATTTAATTTTGTTAGTATGTATTGGAGAGTGCTCCCAAAAAACTTGTCAATGAGAAATTCATTATGTAGCTTCTAGAGATTTTTTTTAAAATATAGTTTTATGTGAAATTATTTGGATAGTCACCCTCATGGGATGATCTATAGTTTCAATTCATCAAGATGGATATTATCATTAGTTAATCTTATTAAATGTTGACATGAATAAAAATTTCTGTTAAAAAATTTATGATGGTAACTTTAAATTTGTTGATCAGCTATGATAGCATGATCATATTCATCAAGGATGATCTTTGATCTCTTCCATCAAATAATATTTATGATATTAGAAAATAGATAAAACCAATATGGTTACTTCCAAGAAAAATAGTATGTATATTTCACCTTGTAGATATAGAAATTTCAATACATCCATTTAGTTATCTAAATGAATATGTGCATCACCTTCATCTATGTAAAAGTAATGAATAGATAAAAATTATTTCAGATTGAGGTGGATATACTTTTCTTCTCAATGAGATCAATAAGTGTGATGATTTCCTCTTACCCATGAAACCATTTTCTTTTCATCTACAGGAGTGGATGAACCATTCATGCCGAATTTTCTCTTGTTCTTGGATGTTTTGGGTATCATGTAATCTAATCATTATTTAGAAAAAACTTTGTGTGTTCCTTTAGTAATAAAACTTCCAATAATGGAAGATTCATCATTTTATGAGTCCTGATTCTTCTTTTTCATATATTCTTTAGATGGTGGTATGAACACATTTTTTTCTGAGATATATCCTACCTTATTTCACCATCTACGCATTATTTCGTCATGTAGTAGGTTGTTATTTTGTTTTAAAATACATTTAAATTAAACTTATTCATGTGTAATATTTTATTTTTTTTATCGTATTCTTTCATTCGTTCTTCTTCTAATATTCCCGATCCTTCCAAATTAGGTGGTAAAATTACCATTATGTTATTTGGAATATGAATAACTTCCTTGGTAGATCGACATGGATTTTTGGGTTTTCCCTTTACCACTTATAAAATTTTATTTTCCTTTTATACTGGTGTCTTATTTTATTTCTTTATCTTTCCTCCTTCCATTGAAATATCAATGGTTTGTTTATAGTGATCCATGATGTAACTGAGTTTCCAAAAAATGTATTTTCCTCTATTTATTTTAAAACTATTTTATATAATTCTAGGATTTTTGTGAGTATCACACTTATTCTAATTTTCAACAAAGATATTCTTACATGTATTCATTATAAATTTCTTTTGAATGTTCATTGTATGAATTTTTTCTGGATTTGTTCCTAATGAAGGATTATCTCCAGCAATCATTTTTATGGTATTTTCTTATAAATTGTTATAGTGACATTCTTTAATGATTTATACCTGAATACTTCATCACTATGACCACTACCATTTTAAATACAACATAGGTTCTATAAACATTCAAATCAATATATAATAATAATGTTGTTTCCTTTCATATGTTGTCTTTTATAATTCCCTACATTACTACCCCTTGATGTATGCAACCTATGATTTTCATATTTTTATATATTATACCATTAATCAGATGCATTATTCTAAAATATTTAAAATTATCAACAATAACTAGCAAATATTGATATCATATTTGGAGTAATAATTCTCTTAGATTGAAATGTTGTCCATTTTTATTTCATCTCATTTTTCAAGTGGTATACTTTTGGAGAAAAATTATTTATACTATTATTATTCTTCACTATAGATGTTGTTGTAAGTACTTCATCACAATTATTCATCCATTTTAATATTGTATTGGTCTTGGAACTCACATTATCCATAGAATGATAATTATCACAAATAAATTATTTGAAGTGTATGGTACAATCAACCTAGAGACTTCTTGAGTTAGATAATTAGATGGATTAAATCAGTTATTACCATCAAATGGATGACTTTTATGATTAGGATCCTCCTTGTATGTTTTTGTGGCCTCAATTATTTTATTAACAACTCATCTTTTTGCATGTTTTAATGACTAAACTTGAACATTTTCAATATTTTATTGTTTGACCCCTTGTTCAAGTAATTTCATATTTAGGATGAATTTATAATCATCTAATAATTTTATCCAATCTTCATATTCTTTATTGAAATTCTTAACTTCCACATCATGAATTTTATATTTAACATACAGTAGAGTGTTAAAATCATTTAACTTTTTTTCTTTGATTTCAAGTTGAGAATTATTTACAACAATGATAGCCTTCCATTTTCTGGTAATGCATTGAATTTTTTTTCATATTACCGAGTGAAATCCTATTCATTGTGAATTTTATTAATCCATTGATCTTAAAAATTGGAGCATCTTTCTTCAAGATCAATAATCTATTAATATTTGGATCAAATTTTCATAGAGAGCATGAAATTGTCTTTCCTTATTTCATGAGAGGATTTCTCCATGATCTCTATGGGTCCTCCATGCTCCTAAACTCTAGACCTTTTGGAATTACATTGTTTAGTGAGATAAAAAATTGTCATCACCCATTGTACCAATGGAATCATTCTTTTGACAACTGATTCTTCTAGAAAAAATGATCTCTTCTTGAATGTTTTTTCTCAAAATTGTATAATGTTCATTGGCTGAGGAATTATCATGACCTATTTGTTTTTTTGAAAAATATAGAGAAAAATATATATGAATCTTCATCACCATATAAGTTATAAATTATTTAAATTTCCTTGGTATAAGAATAAACAATCAGATCATTTAATCCCATGTTTGACTTATCTTGCATAGAAATTATATATTGGGGAACTGATTCATCATCCTTTTTTCATAAAAGGGGAGTATCTTCTTCATAATTATCAAAAAAAAATTCTAATTTTATTAAATGTATTTGTTGAAATATAATTCTTATATTCAATAGATGTGACTTAGAGATGTTTTCAATCCATTCAGAATTGAAAAGAGAAATAATGTCTTCAACAAGATTATAAATAGGGAATCCAGTTAGAGGTGTTGTATCCCTCTGATACAAATATTTAGGATCACTTTGGGATGCCCACATTGAGAGGTGGATGAAATAGTATTGTATGATTGCTTAACACTTTATAATTTTTGTACCTTTTTATTCCTCTATAACTTTTTCAGTTAATAATTCTCGTTTTTCCTTTATTTTTATTTATAAATAATGCTCATATGAAAAAATAATTGATGAAGAACAGAAGGATTTTTATGATTTTTTCCTCCAATGTGGATGATTAACCCTAAGTGTATGGTATTTATTATCCCTCTCATGAATAGATACCCTATTATTATAAATGGAAGAATGAACAAAGGGATTACCATGGACTAATTCTCCTAGAACCAACCAGGTACAAAAAAAGAATTTTTTTTCATAAGATTATAGGATATCTATTGGTCCTTCCTAAAGTGTCCATCTATGTAGAAAATATTCTCACCAACAAACACCAATAATCTCCAATTAACTTCTTCTAAATATAACAATCAAATGAATGCCTATGTATCACAATAATCAATGGGTTTTTTTTGAAAATTTATGAATAATTTAGGCTATCAATTATTATTCCTCTTACGTAAAAATATTCTTAATTTATGGATTTTTCATATGAGATTAATGTGTTCATTGTTGTATAAACATCCTTTATTGCACAAAACTAAATAGGTATGGGATGTTAATTTTGTTAGCTATTCATTTCCTTAATGTAAAAAAATCACATTGGATATTATTATTCATTAAAATAATGAATAGAACAATATTCATGAATGAAATTCATGCTTTGAAGAAATTATATATAATAGTTTATATATAATAGTGTAAGTACACATTGAATATATTTTCTTCTTATTCATGTAACCCTTGATTGTTTTTTAACAGATATTTTCACATGGTTTGTTCTTCACGTAAATCAGTGTGTGGATCATTTTCATTTCATAGATGAGTGTCTCACAAAACCTCTTCATGAGAGTTATAGAATGAAACATTCCCTTAATGAAGTCGAGTAGCTCACAGTTTCTTTATTTTTCAAGAAGAAAAAATAGATCCCTCAAGTGAAGTAGTAACTAGACTACACTTTAGTACCTTTCTATTTTTAGTGACGTTCATCCATCTCTACCCATCAATAAAATGTGATGTTTTTGATAAATTCATCATGTTGAGGATTATAAATATCTGATACCAAAATGTTTTTTTTTATATTAAAATTACTAATTTTTTTGTATATTAATCATCATGTGGTTTCACTCATATGACACTAAAAATCATTGATTTTTTTCATTAGTGGCCCCTTTATTATCTTTTTCCAACTCACATGCATATGATAATATTACATGCCCCATCACATGAATTAATATCATTTAGATGCACCATTTTTTCCTAGGTAGAAGATATGTCCTCATATAAACTCATGCATGTGCATCTTAGACTCACAAAACACATCATAGAACACTATAGTGTTTTTGAGCTACTATGATATCATGTGTTGTACCACATCACCAACTAATGATTTGTTTGATCACCAGAGGTTTGGATATCATTTTTGGCGGGATCGATTAATGGTGGATCTTGGGTGTGTTAGGGTAGATTAGGACTTAGTGTATGCTGGATGACCTTATTATTTTTGAGATATCCTATGTATACATATGGGTTTTCTACAAATGGTTACTTTTTGTCTAGTAATTCTTCTAGAGTGTTGATCCATGTAAGGGTAACTGAAGGTTGATGATGGTGCAAGTGTGGATCAAATTACATAGATGAAATATATCGTACAATAAATGTTATATGTATATCATTTTAATTTATGAAGTCTCTACTACGTGAAATTTTTCCCAGAATGCATTTTTTTTGTTGAGCACCAACTTATAAAAAATCTCTGGTCATCCCCATGTCAAGTTAGTACCTGAGACACTATTTAACCCATGCGCATATCTGGTCAACACCATACGGTTTCATAGTTCCTTAGACACTCTCCTTCGCACTCTGTGTGCACCATGTTAACATGTGGGTGCTCCCTATGGGAACTATGATCAACCCCACTATTCTCTATCTCCATGTATTCCCTAGCATAGGATGGATTCCTCATGATTGTGGATGAACTAAACTTCCATGGTTGGATGTGGTTTACCCTATTATTTATAATGGTCTGTGAAAAATATAGAATAATTCTATGTATGGTCATTAATACCAAACCAGTTAGCGACTTCCTTAATTATTCCTTAATAAATATTCATGAATATATATAACAACGTTTCTTTCTGAGATTCAAATGAATTATTCTATATAAAATTTGAGTTTATTTATTAATATCAATATTTTCATGGTCATGCACATCCTCTCTTCAAAAAAATATTTTCATGGTCTTCCACCTTCTTATGTTATTGTAAAAAACGTGAAACATGGAACATGTTATTGAATAATTGAAGACAAGTTCTTCCCTCAAGACACAAAAATCAATTTTTCCCAAGACATAATATATGTCCATTTAATATTTTTTGATGGATATTCTTCAAAACATAAATTAATTCAATGATTTACAATTTAATAAATTTAAAATATTAGAATACTAAATCTTCACACATTACCATGCTTGGGAACACCAATGAACATACCAACTATTATTATTTACATCAATTGATTTTGACAATATATTATCCATCACATACTAACTCATTGACAACAAATAAAAAAATAGTATAATCAATGGTTGTGTTTGATGTTGAAGCATGGGCCCATGATGCGTCATAAGAGTCAAATGATTATCAACCGGGGTTCATGTCTCCACTACCTTATGTTTTATGGTAATTTTTTGGGTTTTCATGGGCTTGATATGGGCTTGTTGGGTGGGCCATTAGGATATAAATCTATGTCAACCCTATGGGTTATGATTTCTAGGTAGGACATGGTCAGTCTTTGGGATGAAGCTTATTGGGATTCAGGATATGTCGGGTTAGATGTCGTATGATTAGGATACATTTTAACCCCTAGATACAATAAATAAAACATTCTATAACAATGATGGTGAAATGATAATTCATTAACTTATTATAGTAAGTTGTGTATGACGGTTTATTAAATTAATATATTGACCACTATGATTTATACTAATAGAGATGGTGCTGAAATTTAGTTGATACGAATCTAGTGAAACTCTAAATTATCTAATATCCATCAATTCAGAAATTATATGTATGGGTATAAATTCATTAATAAATAGTAAGATTCCAAATTATTTTATTACAACTGGTGTACCCGGTCCTATAGAAGGTAAAGCCCCACTAAATAATAGGATTACACATTGGAAATTAAGGATGAAAGTAGATATGATTTTTCAAGATACAAAAAACACCAGGTCTATACAAACTCTATTGATGAACAATCTCTTTTAAAGACTTCATAGAACTATCAAAACCATGTTTGTCAACAAAATTCATGAGATATTTTATTTTGATAAAAAATGTGGTCTTTTTTTTGTTGATGAGTCAGATGATTTATTAGGTGATCGAAGCATCTCAAACATGACTGAATCCAAAAATAAAATCATTTTACATATTTTTGTTCATTACCCAAGACCCATAAAATGACGTGGTCCTGATTCTTATAGAAAATAGGCTCCCTAATCTCAACATTTCTATCAGAGATTGGATATATGAGGTGATTGAGACCCCCAACATGGGTTTGAAGGAGAATTATGAACTTTTGAAGATATACCTAGACAAGTACCTTCATGGAAACAAAGAATAACTATCTTCTAAGAGGATCTTTTTGGAGAAGAGAACCGGTAGGCTGACAAAAATACTCCCAAGAGAAAAAATAGTGGTAAAAATTTATATAAATTCATCCTTTTTATGATTGTGTTGTGGATGCGGAAATGGAATGGGAAATCATCTGAAAATTTAACATGGGATATTGTGGGGAATATGAAATCACAATTCAATCTCTGAGGATAAGGTGGATTTTTCAAGAGTGCAAAAGTTATAGGACTGGGTATTGGGATTTCTGAGTGGTGGATGGGTTTTGGTTACTGTCGAGGGTAGTAAGAACATTTATGTATATAGATTTTGTAAACATGGTGGTATAATATGAATTAATTATAGGGTATTCATTATGTTTTATGGAACATATGTTTTTATTTTCATTTATCATGGTTGTATAAGAAACTTCAATCTTGGCAACCTAAAATGAATTTTTAGGGGAGTTCTTTTCTTCCTTCTTCTACTTCTTCTATTGCTTCTTTTTCATCTAATTTGATCAATGATACTACTGTAGTCAAGTAAAATACTAATTATATAATAATCTCCTTTCCTTAATACAATACATACGATGTTATCAATTTTGATGAATTTTTTTTCGTTGACACGATCTTGATGTTATGTATATTAAATTATTAAATATTGTGCTTATATTATTCATTATCAATACCATAAAATATTATATTTAGGTAGATATTATTATTTTATGTTGAGGAAAACATTGAAAATAATGGTTTACTTGAAAAATTATCTAGATGATGACATTCCTTATGGGAATCAAATAATCCCAATGTCTCAATTTATTATTCATTTTTTCACTTCTCAATATTGACAAAACAATCATATAGAAAAAAAATTTTCTATTTGTTTTAATTTTTATAAAGTTATATATATATATTTTTAAAATAAAAAATCTCAAAATATGGTTGATTATTCCCATTTTTTTCCATTTTTCAATTTATTTTCATTTTATATTTTAAAAACAAAAAAAATCAATGTAGACTTATTTTTTCTAATGTTGTTTTGTTTTTTATTAAAAAAATAAGTTATAGAAATCTCAACACTATGGACATAAAGTTTTTATGGACCAAATTATTCTAATTAAAACATCTTGTACCATGGAAATGTTTAGATAGGCATGGTATGATCCATGCCTTAAAATTAAATAAAAAATTAAATTTTTTAAAACTATATATTTATTATATTAATTAGAAATATTAAATGTATCAGATTGAGTTGAATTAGGTCTGGGCAACTGCATTAAATCAATTCTAATTTTATGTTTTAGGACTAACTTCAACCTACCCCAAAAAAACAACATCATTCCCATCATCCAATCTTAATACAACATGCCATTTTTTCAATACTTGTAACTTATATCAAATGAATTGAATTTTAAATTTGATTATACATATATTTAATGAATAAAATACTTATAGTAAAAATAATAATTATTTGTTATTGAATAATGATATGTATTTTCCATGTTATTTATCAAATTACATCATAGATTATTGTATTTACTTTCATAAATGTGTTTGAAATTATATTGGTGGAATGGGAGATAAGTCATATTAAAAATTATTTCCATTTAGTTATGTGTTTAGGATGCATAGATATTTCCCATTAAAAGCAGTATTTTTTTTTCATGGCTACGTATCCTTCGAGAGCCAGTTTTGTAAATGGTTGGGCTGGTAAGGCTAAAATAAAAAGATTTATGATCT
Source organism: Viscum album (assembly GCA_963277665.1). NCBI lineage: Eukaryota > Viridiplantae > Streptophyta > Magnoliopsida > Santalales > Viscaceae > Viscum > Viscum album. The sequence goes on from OY728151.1 coordinate 1,534,829,864, forward strand.
CTTCAACATAAATTATCTTTCTTATTTTTTCTATTGTATGTATTGGATATTTTATAATGATGAGTTTTTCATAGATAAAATTATATGGAAGGATTATTTTTTATCCATTACTACTAAGGAACTATTGTAATACATATGGTCTATGTATACCTCCTTTTGTGCCTATAAAAATAATACAACCGAAAGATTTTAGTAAATTAAAGAAAACACAATACATTGGTTTCTATAAAGATCCTTATGTTACTATAAAAGTATTCTTTGGAATTCAGATTCACATTTGATGAAATAAAATAAATTTGTGATGGAGTAGAAATTTCGGATTTTGATGCTCCTTGGTTGAATTATTTAGCTAGCCATAAACTATAATATGTTTCTAAAAAATTGAGGTTGTGGAGGGAATAAAATTCTGAAATATATCCTACCCATTCAATTCTTTTCCAATAATCAGTAAATGGTGAAGGTATTTGTTTCTAGGTACATTTGTTTTGACATTCCGAGATTATTGTGAATATTCTTTGATCAAGCATAGTTTACATAATCATCAAGTCCTTAAAATTATTAGATTTAGGATATGTTTTACAACACTCATAAAAAAATTCAAATGGTACGTATCAAATATGATGATTTATGATGATTTATGATGATTTATTTTGTATAGGTATTTCCTAATCTCTTATTGAATCAACACATTTATTATAAGTATTTAATTAATTTTCTTCCATAACTCTTGTGCATGTGTTTTTTAGAAATAGAGAAAACAGTATTTATATATTTTAAATTTACTATCATATGTGATAGGGGATGTAAAAATATTTCTTTATTGAAAAAATCAGTTTCCTAATTATTTAATTAGTTTTTAAAGTATTTATGTTTAATTGTTTTTTAATAATAAACATGCACATATTTTTTAACCTTCTTAACATAAGAGAGTACTATATATATTCTTTTAATAACAGCCTAGTTAGGGATGCTAATATTATGTAACATTTCGATTGTAGCCAATAGATATGTATTTTTTAGTATCTTTATAATATTATATCTGGATCCTTTTAATCTATCCTAAAAATTGAAAATTAATTTTTTATTCTTGTATATTTTCCCATGGACCTTCAATAGATAACCCACTTTTTGGATTATATCTGGGATAATTTATAATTTTACATCATCTATATTAATTTTTTATTTTATATAATCCTCGAAAAAATATTATCCTTTTTTATTTTAATTCTCTAGGATTTCATTTTTATCCCTATATAAATCTTTATCTAGTTTAATGGAATTAAAATGCCATTTATATTATTATATGTCATCATATTGAGTGTTATCCATTTCTTATCTAGATAAAACTGTAATTTATGGGGTATTCAAATCTTATAAAAATTCCACATAAATATGTGACATTCATTTTATCATTCCAACACATCCATTAACCATTACTTGATTACTGATTTTATATTTCATTTTAATACTGAACTTTCAATATATTTAAATATTTTCTAAAATATGAAATCAATATCATATATTTTTCAAAACAATAATATGAATGTTTATAAGAAATACAAAATTAATAATTCCTTTTTTACACCAATTAATTATCCTATTAAGTCATATTTAATATCATTTTGAATACGAAATCACATTCAGTACATGGATGGAGACAAAAATTTCATTTTTCATTTTTTATGTAATTATTTTTTCAATTATTACTAAATTATTCCATTCTAATATATTAACCTATAATTATATTTAAAAAAATTCAATATATTATTAATCTATAATGATTATTTCTCCAACTCAAAGAATATTTGCAATAAATTAATAAATATAATTTTACAACTCATGATTATGAACATTTATTATGTTACCTGACATAGGATTACCATACATTAAAATTATACTTCCAAGGATTAATATAAATTATTATTTTGATGATGATGATGTTATTTTTATAGAATATATGATTCTAGTAGATTTGTATCACTCTTTATTACCACTAAATATGGACATTTATTAAATTAATTATTATAAAATAATGTCCCAAAATATCATATCTATTTTTTGAGTTAGGGTCCAAATTTCTATATAATATTATTCCCCTAGGGAGTTCTTCTCACAAAATAATTATTTAAATTGGAATAAATCACAATAATAGTAGTAGAGACTACTAGATACATTAGTGGATAACTTTTAATCTAAACCACTCCTTTCAAATAATTCAACTATATTCCTCTTGTTTGATTCCTATGGTTTTCTTTGGATATTTTATCAAAAATTAAATTCATGCATTGTTTAAAAAATACAATCTAGAGGAACCATACTTTGGAAAACATCACCCAAGGATGATAAAATTTATCTATTACTTAAATTACACTCACAAGACAATATTGTGGAATCATTATTCTAAATAACCTATTGGGTTGAATGATTAATGTCATGAAAATTTCATTTTAATATGTAATATATTGAATAGTAATTGAATAGAGATTTAATCTAAATATATTTTCTCAGGTTATTCCCCTTATTAATGTGTGAATTTAATTAATTAGTCATATATGGTTGTCAATTTCACCTAAAAGTGGGGTTTTTATGATAATAATAGAATAATTATTTTGAGGAAGAATGTATGCATCTATTCATATAATTTAGAATTTCATTTCCCAATAATATCAACATGTTTAAATGAAATTGAGGATTGAATATTAACAAAAAAATACATTTTTGATATTAAACCTCAATTTTAAGTAAAATATATTCAAACATATCAATATACATCATACACATAATATACATGAACTCTTCATGTAATGGTTAAGAGTTTTATAACATTGAAATCTACACATGAGTACTCCAGGATTTTCATATATCCAATCCCATTCATCTATCTATGTAACAACCCAACCCTAGTATCTTAGAGCTGATGCCTAATATAAATACATTATAATATATATAAGTTCTTAATCCTAAATGATAAATTATTTTTTCTATTTTGGAAGCCATATTACATACTTGAACCATAAATAACATTTTTAAAAACAAAATAATACATATAAAATTCATTGATAACTCCATTATTCTCGTAGATTATCCCTTTATATAATCAATTAAATACTTCTAATAATCCTTGTTAAAACGAAACATATGAAGAAAGTGAGATCAAATTCATAGTAATGGTAAGAGTATAGTGTAAGTTATGAGTGAATACGAAATAAATAATATGGAAGTTTTATAAAAGATACATATTAAATTTAAATAATACATTTATCTAGATAACACGACCATGTATATTCTATGTAATAAAGTAATCACATAGAATTATAATAATTATGTAAAGAATAATGTTGGACATCTACATTATCATGATATATCCTCATGATTGTTTAATTCTATGGTTAAAAAACCATATGATTTGTGTCAAGATCTATCATCCTGAAAATTTTAAACATATTTGAAAAAATAACATATGGAATTTAAACAACTAATTTTTTCTCAAGATACATACTGATTCATTGTTGTGCTACAACTGGCCACACCCATCAAATACTATGTCCAATTTAATCATCATATGAAAACACATACATCACCAATAATCATATTGAAAAACTAGCATAAAAATTGCGAATACTTTATCAATAAACCCTAAATGGTAAAACAATAGAACATCTATAGTCAAAAAAAATATGGAAACATGATTATGCTAAAATAAAATCATGTTGTACAAGTTAAAAATAAAAATTCATTTTGTATTTTTTGTCAAAGAAGTCATTATGTACATCATTAGGAAAATGAAAAAAAAGATTCAATTAAAACCCCTTTTTAAAAAATTATATCATGTATAAAATACAAATTAATTTGAAGGATAATAGTTAAAAAAATATAAAATATTTTTATGAAACATTGAAAAGGATGATACATATTCACCTGCAATAACATAGATATAAAAAACCTAAATAATAATGAGATCAGGAAATTAACCCTTACCTAGTGTTTCTATTATGGAGAACATCCATTAACATCCTGGATAATGGATTCAAGAATTTTAGGAACTTATTATAGAACTACATTAATTTTTATGACATTATATATGAACCTCCTATAATATATTTTCACCCATTTGTTAGTAACCAGTCATTATTTTCACTCTTTCATGTGTTAATTGACTAGTTTATTAATTATGTTATGACATGTTAATTATTATATCTGTTAATTAGATTATGGTTTCATTATCTACTTATTTTAATCCATGATGTAAATATCATATATATCCACTATATTTGTATTTAAAATAATTCATAATATTTGGAGATAAGAAATGAGATGAACCATTCATGGAGGTGGTATGTCATACATACACATGAACGCTACATTAATTTCTATCATATTATTAATAAAACCATTCTTAACATTTTCAATGTTTATAGTGAATGAATCACATTTATTTGTGGTGGTGGAGGGTTCCACACTTCCACAAACGATGATTTCATATTTTTTAAAAATGAAAATCATAAGGGTTGTTTTATAAAATAATTACATAAGAATTAGGTGATAATAAACATAATATATATCATATATAAATATAGTTTCCAACATAATTCCCTAACATGAATGGTGTTAAAGTAAAAACATATAATCATCGTTTTTTGTGGCGGTTGTTCGTCGTGCACTTAAAGAATATGTTTGTAACCCATTATATAGAATCTTGTGAAAGTATAGGCTGAACCCTTGGTATAAAAATATATCATTATATTGGGGATAGTATTTATGTTACATAATCATGTAATAACGATATTTTAGGTGGTATAGAATTTAAATATATCTAATAAGCTTAAGGAATGACGTTACCTCATCTTTGGGTAACAACCTTTGGTTTGCAGCGAAGGGATTCCAAAGATGTATTTATTCCCATATTGATAATTCAAGTATGAGTGGAGGTATTTGTAGAATCTATTTGGTCAGATATGGGTTGCGTAAAGGTGTCACGAGTTATGAGATGAAGTTAGTGAGGTGGTTCCCTTTTATAATTGACGTGAGGGAGACTTTTGGAAAATCTAAAAATATTAAATTAAAATAATTTACCTATTAAATATAAATATCTACAAGGTGATATATTTTAAGGAGTAGATAATAATGTCTCTAAATGTAGTCATCCAATAATCTTTAGACACATTTAGGTAACATTTTTACCCTTCTTTTTTTGGCTTTAACATTTAGAAAAACATTTTAACTCTTACCTTGACAACATTGATTTTTACCATTTAAGAGTTTATATACTAACTATTCATTGCCAAAAGAAACCAAAATGGATCATTGATGTAAAAATTAACCTTATCCATTATATAATTATGTTTTTTTATATTTTTATTTATTTTATATCATTTTCTATAATATAATTGTTTTTAAATATCATTTGTGTCAATTTTTATAATATTTATTACATGACGTTTCAAAAATATCATTAAAACATTATATCATTGAAAAAAATATTTTAAATAATCTATAATATGTAAATTTATTCTATTTATTTTTTAATACATTCATTATATCACATTATATTTATTTTAATATTTTTAATATCATTTATTTTATTCTTCAATTAATTAAGAAATTACTACGTCATCAATGTGTCATCATTTAATTTAAGAATAACATTCCTAAACATTATAAATAAATAACCATAATATAGTGAAAATTTTTATACTTAAAGTGAATATTTATAGTCTAAGTTATCCCTTCAATAACCATATATAAAAAACATAATAATAATTATTATAATGTTGTGAAATATTAGACATCCCTTACAATAAAAAAAAACAAAATGCATAAATATATCCATATGGATCCAAGAATACATAACATTGGTATGAGGATGATTTAAATTCATTCTATATCATCCAATAAAATTATGACATGTTTTAGTATAATTGTATAATTTTTTTACCCATAATTACATGATTTGCCCTTAATCGTGGTAAGTAAAAAAATTAAAATATTTACTATTTATTTCCCAAAAATAAAATATACCCATTTAAATAATTTGGGCTCACTGATTAAAAATAGCAATTACATTTTTAAAAATTAAAAACACATATGTTTAAGTAATTATATTAAAAATAATCTCATCAATAGAGTGAGAAAAAGAGTTTTCCGTGATTAAAACAAGCAAAATACTAAAATATATTTATATGAAAATTCAAAGTGAAATTGATTTCAATAAAATAAATTGTATTAAATTATATGAAATTATCTTATTTTTACTTTAAATCTAAATAAAATTATAATTTGAAAATATTTTTTTTCTTAAAAAATTTGTTTTCAATTAAAATATATTAATTTTCATTATTCATCTACACATGTAAATTATTAGAAAAATACCAATAATTTAACCAAATTAAATTTTAATATTAATATTTTAAGAAAGAATGATATTATTTTTCAAATTTAATACATAATAGTGTAAAAATTTTATTTAAAATAGATTCTCCATAAAAAGTTGGTAAAACTGCATTTTTAGAAGAATACAACATTTTAGCATAAAACTGGATTTTGTCTTACCTTATGCATAACAATTATATCTGATGAATAAAAAATTATTTCATTCAATCAATAAAATATATATTTCATTAATATCATTCCTTAGTTCTAATTAATTTAATTTATTAAGACACATCTCCTTTGAATGCATAATTGTTTTACAAAAACATTTCCTATATATTCTATTGGTTTCAATATTCATTTAAAATTAAATTTTAAACAATAAATTCAAAAATCAATTTTTATTAGACATCCAATACTATTAATAACTAACAACTTCATGGCTAGGTTCTATCTTATTATATAAAATAATATTATCATTATATAGTATTATTGTTTAGTAAAACTCGGTCTTGTGTGAAATGAAAGAAAACACTTTGTTTTGTATAGAATAACATTAACATGGTGTTACATATAAGGAAAGATATCAATAAAATAAAATTCATCCAAAAATTAAAATATTTTAATGTCTTGGTGTCTTATACTCTCCACTCCTTCAATAAATTACATCCTTATAGTTTGAAATTTCTTTCAATAATCAAAGGTTGATTATTAAAAGATCCTTTATGGGAAATCTAGATATAAAATTTGGTGCATAAAACATACACATAATTATATGAAATGGGAAATGAAACATGTTGGTCGGAGTGGATAATCAAGAGGGGGGGGGGGTGAATTGAGTTCCAATTAAAATTTCGGTTAAAAACGATTAGGATTAAAATCCACCAAATTAGAACAGCCCAGTTAATTAAGGTAGTAGAGATATAAGTGACTTATTATTCATCATATTTCTCAAAGGTTGATTACTCCTCAGTTGAATCAGTGTGATAACTAATTCCACTATTGAAAAAAGTTGACTAAACAAATCAGATATACACACTAACCAGAACTAACTATCATATTATGTACAAACAGATTTTCCATCTTGCTAATATAAGCATAGTGGATAAATGTGAAATAGAGTAGAGCAAGGATGAACACAAAAATTTAAACAAGAGGTTCATTCTTAAGACAAGACCTAGTCCTCTACACTTGGTGATCATCTTCCACCAAGCAATTATATTAAAAGTGATACACATCTTGTATTGGGCTGTACAACAGTTTTCACAAACACTCTAGGTTTTGCAACCTCTACCACAGTTCAACATGGGAAAAATAAACTACCAAGCCATAGAAGGATTCTTCCACAGTTATACGTGGGAAACAAATATAAAGATAGTTTGGTATGTGGATTTTCAGTATCCCTTAGTTCAATCACAAGAGTCAGTGTGTGTGATACATACACACTTCTCACAAATGTAATGTATTTAAACATAGTAGAGCTATAGATAGTAGGAATGAGTTTTGAATGCTCTGTTGTGTTGACCGATCTGCTCTGGACTCGTTGGAATGACTGAAATGATGTTTTGGTCCTTCTCTGCATGTTGAATCCAATACAGAGTGTTGAAACTTTCAGGTTCTAACTTCCAGATGTAGAGATGATCAGCTTCTTCGGTTTTAAGCTCTTTGCAGCACACCAAGACAGCTTGAAGGAGATTCTTTCAATTTATCCTTGTGAAGCACTGTGTTCTTCTGAATGAGTTCTTGAGGGTTCTTCTTGAGATTGTGTATGGTTATCTCTTATGAGTGTTCTGTGTATATTCGAAATGTCCACGCCACTTCTCCTGTTTCTGTGTGTATTATACCCACTAGTCTGAAAGTCTCTTTCTTATATATATACTCTTTTCTAGTTCAGCCTGTTCTCTTTTGGTTCAGGAGGGGACGACATGAAAATGTTTCAACCACCTGTGGTCTTCCTTGTACATCGTAATGTTTCCTAATATGCCTTCAAATAACATGAAATAATGTTAGGTGTATTAATTTGTTCAGACATGGTCATTATAATAGTATTAATAAAATTGGTAAAGAAAGGAATTGAATATCATTATACTGGTAGTAGATTCATGTCACATGGTAGACTTTAGCTGTGGTCTTTCCAATTGTGGACTGCATCAGTAGACTATTTAACTGTGAGCTTCAATGGTAAGTTATTCAACAGTAAGCTTCTTTGGTAGGCTCTTTGTATGTAGGGTTGTAACAGTAGCTGTTATTCTATGTAACTGTAGCTCCTCATCAGTATAATTTGAGAAATAGTCGACTATCTCGACAGTAGTAGTTTTCCAGCGATAGCCTTGTACTAGACTTGTCCAGCTATAGGATTGAACAATGAGGTTCTCCACATAGGACTTGAGAAAGAGTCTGACAGTGAACTTCTAACAGAAGCTTTGTCATAGTAGTGACCTTGTGACTGTAACTCTTTGTCTGTGAGCTTTGATAAGCATATCATCGGTAGACTTGTGACAGAAACAGTGTACAGGTAGATTCCAACATTGACTTTAAGTCTTCAACGGTGATATTTTAGCAATAGTGACTTAGAGTGACAGTGAGCTATAATGGTGACTTTGAACAGAAGGCTCTCACCAGTAGCCTTTAACAGTGAACTTATATTTAGACAAGTATAAACTGTAAGCTAATGCAGCAAAGTCATGAGTCTTAAGAGTTTACATTGTTCAGTATATGATAATTAGAAATGTAGATTAAAAGGATTAGTAACTGAATGAATATATCATGATCAATATTTAAAAATTATTTGGGATTATCAAAATAGGTGAGTCCAACAATCTACCCCTTTTTGATAATCACAAATTATGCCAGTATATGTTATAGATAGATATCATATATAATACAGTTACTAAAAAAATGTCTCAAGTATCAGAGATTAATAGGAGTGTAAAACCAAAATATTTGTACATGGAATCAGAGAGAAAGGCAAAAAATATTCAACATAGAATTATAGTAGTATATTATCATGATTCATCCTAATCACATGATTAGTCTAGAATTACCATAGTATTCTCCAATTAGCATAGTATTTCTCCCCCTTTGTTATTATAAAAAAGAAATACAAAATGAGAGAGAATAGTGAATGTTTGTATTAATAAACAGTGCAGTACAAGACCCAAAAAAATACATAGTCCCTATCAAAAGACATAAATAGACTCAATCCACATCATCTGTAGGTAAGCGGTCTTTCCCTTTGGAAAAAGAAGATAAAGGATGAGCTAGTGAGTCAGCAGGTTTAGTAATGGCTACAGGAATGACTGGAGGGGCAGCAATAGAAGCTCTTGTGGTTCTGTAATGGGTAGCTCGCTAAGGGATCAGTGGAGTAATTCTACTGATAGCTTCAGTAGGAGACAGGGTGGTAGAACCACTAGGTTGATATGCAAGTAAGGCAGGAGGGATAATGAGAGGGGTGCATTACACATGGATAAAGGGTAGAAGAAGGTTCCTGAAATCCATAATAATGCTCCCTCCTTGGTCCATAGCAGATAAAAAATCATCTTTATTCTCCAAAAACATATCTAAAGGAGGGGTCAATTCTCTCAGTTTGCTGGCCTTCTCCTTGAATGCCTGAGTCACTAGAGGCTAATTCATATTTTCTATCAAGATCTTGAAGTGAATGGTCATTTTATGCTTGGTATAGACCTTCTCAAAGTAAGAATCTACCTCATTCTTAATGGCCTCTTGAGAAACAGTAGCTACCCGCAAGTGGTCACGAACAAAACTAATGAAGTCCCTAGTGGTAGAAAGTATCTGAGAATAAGAGGTGCCATTAGGACTGGCCTTATCATGCTCTTCCTAGATCATAGTTTTGATCTGGTCAATGCTTACAGAGGAGCTGCACGAGGGATGGGGTTTTACTGAGAAGGCTACGGTCTCTTTGAAAGACTGAGTCACTTTACTAATCACATTCGGTACAGGTGCATCCTAACTATTCAAAAGTTCTTCGACTGATTTCATAAAAGCCTAAAAAACGTCCACAAAATTCATGACTACTTATTTGATATATCTAATATCAGCATTCACTTGGGTTTGAGAATTTCTCATGGCAGTCAATGAAGCAACTTATTTCCCTAGAGCAACCACAGCTCCGGTCCAACTTTTAATTTGAGTATGGCACACTTTAACTTCATCCATCATTCCTATCACTGGACTAGACACATCACATCTCAGAGATAGCTCCATGGATTTCTCTACACTCCTCATCTCTTCAACCAAGATTTTCATCAAATCATCCACTGATTCTCTCAGTGACTCTTTCATTTCAGCCTTTAAGGACTCAAGGTCCTCCTTGGCTGCCAATTTGTCAGGCATAACTACTGGAACTCTTTCAGGTAGGATAACAGTATTCCTTTGAGGCCGGTATTCCTCATCAGAATCTCCATAAGTGAGGCCAAGTACCATGTACCCTGGATCTGATGACCAACCTTCGATTTAATACAGCACAGAAACTGAGCCAAGATTCACCCCCTCACATAAAGCTCTCTCCTAAGGAAGCTCCTATATCTGTTCTACTCTAGGTAACTCCACAACCTCCTCTGCAACTCCATTAGATTCAACAACTGTTTTCTCTGTTAGTTCAATAGTAGGGTGAGTCTTATCCTTCTCTGAGTCAATAATGACTTCCATATATATGGCAGTAGATTCCACTCCTACTTCCGGACCAGAGACTATCTTGTTTGTACAATCTATCAGAGGGATCAAGCTGATCTCTTCTTCTTCATTGTCCTCATCATCAGATTCACCAACAACCTCCTTTTCCTCATGAGAAAAATGATCTGACTCGGTAGCCTCATCCTCTTCAGAGGTGTCCTTGACCACATTATGATATGATTCTTCTTCTTCTTCAGTGGTCTCAGTATCATTGTCCTTTAGAACAGTCTCTCTCCATGGCAGTTCTTTTGGAGGGCTAGCTGCTCCGAATTCTACTGTCCTTACAGAACTATGAGGAAAATCAGGATCACTCCCATCATCAATTGGGGTGTTTTCTCTTTGAGGGTCCATAGCTCCTTCAGCCTCCTCCTCATCTGAGTAATCCGGTTCTAGCTCATCAGGTTTCAAGCCGGGATATCTCATGTATTTTGGCCTAGTTGTATGAGTAGTAGGATCAATCTTTTCATACAACATTCCTTCATCATTCACCCATGTCCTTTTCTAGGGATTCCTGCTAATTTTCATGAATTTTCATATCACCTTGGAGATACAGACACTATTCTTAGACACTATAATTTCATCTTGATTTCCAGCCACACCCTTTATATTTAGCATATCTGAGATAAGCTTGGCATGGAAAAGGAATTTGATTTTGAGCTTGCCTTAGTCATATCCTCTAATTGTTCCATCAGTAACCTAAATAGGTTAATCTTATTTCCATGATTTAGTAAATACAACTGGAATATGTACTGGTACGTTAGTACTGAAAAGTCTCCTCTCCTCGGACTAAGTACATGTTGAATGAATTTGAATAAAAGCCTGTCTTCTCCATTCATCTTAGCTGCAATGATTCTTCTTGATTTTAAATCTACTGTTAGTTCTTCCAGAGCCTTTTCATTTTCCAAAACAGTGTTGTCTGGAGGAGCCACTCCAGACTAGTAATCATATATTCCTTCATGAGGAACTCTCAAATAGGCAGTCCACTCAGCAGACGAGAAACTGACTTCATTACCATTGACACTGGATATTAGCATATGCACATCCTCTTCCTCTTCAAACATCAGATATTAATATAATTCTTTCACAAGATTCGGGTAGTACGGTCCATTTTTATTGGAAAAACATTTGGTCCATCCTTGGGAATTTAGTACTTCCAGCACTAATGAATTTCTCGACAGCAGCCATTCTTCACTTAACTCCTTCTCAGCAAGGATTTTTCTCTTGTTCAGATGCAGATTTACAGGTCCCTATGAGGTATTACTAGTTCCAATGGATTCGGCTCGAGTCCTCTTTGTCCTTGGCACATCCTCATAGATAGTCGGGGGTTTCTTTGTTCTGTCCATAGAGATTTAGAGAGGTTTGAGGGCTCATGTGAAGGGTTAGGGGTTAGGAATTTCGAGAGCAAGGTTCAATATTGGGAGAAGAAGCTGGATTGAAATATGTTCATTGCCTTTGATTTTATCATTTATGGATTAAAACAAAAAAAATAGAAATAATAAAAAGGAATAAGAATGGTTCTAATTCCAGCAAAAATAAAAACAAACAGTGAGGTATCCATCAGTGAGATGTACCAGTTAGGTACACCGGTGAGGTGAAACAGTTAGGTATATCAGTAAGGTCAAACTATGAGGTCCAACTGTGAGGATTAACTATGAGGTTCAACTGTGAGGTCTAACTGTAAGGTTCAACTGTGAGGTCTAACTTTGAGGTTCGACTGTGAGTTCTAACTGTGAGGTTCGATTGTGAGATCTAACTGTAAGGTTTGACTGTGAGGTTTAACTATGATGTTCAAATGTGCGATCTAACTGTGTGGTTCCACTGTGAGGTCTAACTGTGAGGTTCGACTGTGAGGTTTCCTATGCTGAAATTAATCATACCTAACTCATGATTTATGTAATTTAACTTCTTAGAATTCATTGGGTTTGTGAATCTATCATCCAATTGTTGTTTGGTGCCAATGAATTCAAGAGTGATATCACACTTTTGATAATGACCCCTCAAAGAGAGATGTCTCACATCAATATGCTTTGTACTAGCATGAGATACTGGATTTTTGGAAATGTTAATAGCACTTGTATTGTCACACTTTATAGATACATGTTTGAATTGATATCCATAGTCCAGTAATGTATGTTTCATCCATAGAATTTGAGCCCAACAACTGCTAGCAGCAATTCACTCATCTTCGGCAGTGGATAATGAAACCGAGTCCTTCTTCTTACTACACGAAGATACTAGAGACTTGCCTAAAATGTGACACGTGCCAGAGGTGCTTTTTCTATCTAACTCACAGACGGAAAAATCAGCATTAGAATAACTCAACAGATCAAATGATTGTCCTTTTGGATAAAATAATCCTAAGTTGGTGGTATGTTTGAGATATTTAAAAATCCTTTTAACAACAGTTAAATGAGACTCTTTTGGATTGGATTGAAAGAGAGCACGCATGCATACACTAATCATGATGTCAGGTCTACTAGCTGTAAGATAGATTAGACTCCCAATCATACCTCTGTTGTTGGTTTGATTCACTAGTTATCCAGTTTCATCAGCATCCAACTTATAAGTGGTACTCATAGGTGTGTCACTACCTTTACTACCATCCAAATAACAACGTTTCCAATGATCCTTAATATATTTACTTTGATTCAAAATAATTCCATTTTTGTTTTGAAAGATCTGAAATCCAAGGAAAAATTTGACTTCTTCAATTAAACTCATTTCAAACTCATTTTGCATCATTTTTGACAAATAAACACAAAATGAATTTTTAGAATATCCAAAAATAATATCATCCACATAAATTTGTACTATAAAAACATCTTTATAAATCCATTTAATGAAAAGAGTAGGATCAGCTAACTCTTTAGTAAATCCTTTTGAAATAAGAAAATAGTTGAGCCTATCATACAATGCTCTTGGAGCTTGTTTTAATCCATATAAATATTTAGATAGTTTAAAAGATGATATGAAAAATAGGGATTTGTAAAACCAGGTGGTTATTCAACAAACACATCCTCAACTATATACCCATTTAGAAAATCACTTTTAACATGCATTTGATATGGTTTGAAATTTAGATGAGCTGTATAGGCAAGTACTATCCTAATGGCTTCTAGTCTAGCTACAGGTGTAATGGTATCCTCATAGTCTATTCCTTCATCTTGACTATATCCTTGTGCAACTAGCCTAGCTTTATTTCTAACTATATTCCCAGACTCATCTACTTTGTTTCTAAACACCCATTTAGTGCCTATGGTTAAAGTGTCCTTGGGTCTTTCCACTAATTTCGAAACTTTGTTTCTTTTGAACTGATTTAGTTCTTATTGCATAGCCATTACCCAAAATTCATCATTGATGGAATCATTAATAGTTTGGGTTCACGCTATGAAAGAAAAGCTTAATGTTCAACCTAGTTTCTTAGAGAATCTCTAGTTTGTGTTCCTCTATTTAAATCACCTACAACAACATCTAGAGGATGATTCTTAAGAGTCCTAATACCTCTAGGAAGGGTTGAACAGGATTCTTCATTGTTGTCTATTGGTTCAGAATCAGCAGGTGTAGATTCTGGAAAATTTCTAGAACTGTATATTTTTACAGGGGAATCACTATCCTTATAATTAATGTTCATATTTGAAAAATCTTCCTCAGGATTTTCAAGAGAGGCTTTAGGCTCATGTGGATTAGTCTCATCGAATTAGATATGAACTGATTCTTCCACACATTTGGTTTTCTTATTGAACACTCTATAGGCTTTACTTGAAATAGAATAACCCAGGAAAATTAATTCATCACTTTTGGGAGCTAATTTGTCAAGATTCTCTTTAGTAATAAGAAGAAATACTTTGGAACCAAAAACTCTAAGATAATTAACGTTAGGCTTCCTATTATTCCAAAGTTCCTAAGGGGTCCTTTTTAAAATAGGTCTAATTAAAACTCTATTGATAATGTAACAAGCTGTATTTACAGCTTCAGCCCAAAAATAAATAGGTAAGTCAAACTCATTAAGCATAGTCCTTGAAATTTCCTGAAGGGTCCTATTTCTTCTTTCTACAAATCCATTTTGTTGAGGTGTCCTAAGGGCAGAGAATTTGTGACAATATCCATTATGTGGGCATTAAGATTCAAACTCGTGATTCTCAAACTCGTGACCATGATCACTTCTTAGGGTTTTGATCTTAAGTCCACTATGGTTTTCTAAAAACATGGAATATTTGACAAAATAGGAACATGCTTAAATTTTGTGAGCTAGAAAGTATACCCAAGTATACCTAGAAAAGTTATCTACAAGAACATAAACATAGTGATTCCCATTTAAACTTGAAACTCATGATGGTCCAAACAAATCCATGTGAACCAACTCATGTGGCTGAGAAGTTGAATCTTCTTTATTTGGATTGAATGAAATATTGTGTTGTTTTTCCTTTTGATAGGGATTACACACTTTATCAATTGGCAATTCTATTTTAAGTAGGTCTCTAATGAAACATTTCTTAGATAGCTTCCTATGTGAGTGCACATTATAGTGTCCTAATCTTCTATGCCACAACCAAGATTCTTTATAAAAATCATTTAAGCAGGAAACATTTTGTTTGGATAACGAGTTTAAATCAACAACATATATATTCTCATTTCTACATGCAGTGAAAACTAAATCATTTTTTGAATTAAAAACATTGCATGAATAATTTTTAAATTTAACATTAAATCCATCATCAGATAACTGAGATATGCTAAGTAAATTATTTTTTAATCCATCAACAAAATGTACTTTAGAAATTAATATTGTATCAGGGTTACCAATCTGGCCTAAGCCGATGATTTTTCATTTTTCATTGTCACCAAAGTTGACATGCCCAACATCAACTTTAATTTGACTCTTGAAGAAAGAATAGTCTCATGTCATATGTCTTGAACATCCACTGTCCAAGTACCATAGTGTATTACATGAACTCTTTACGAAATTTCCCTGCAAAACAGATTATACATGTTGTAATTTTGGTACCCAGATCTTCTAGGGTCCAGATAGGTTAGCCAATAAAAATTTGGGAACCCATATTGGCCTTATAGGTTTTCCAAAATCAACAAAAAAATTTTGTGACATAAATACATTGTTCGGTCCTTTAGAAAATTGCTTCTTAAAAGATAATCCAGAATTGGCAGTGAATTGTCCAGATTTTGGAAAAAATTTGGTTTTGCTAATTTTCCTCTGTCCAGGCTGATATCCTAGACCTGTTGTATATTTTGGAGCAATATGTTTTCCTAAAAACTGTGTCAAGGTATCCCTACCAGCAGTGAAATTCTCAATATCATTTCTTAATTATTAATTAGATAATTTGAGTTGAGTGTTCTCTTTCAACAATTGTGCATTCTTTTCTTTTCCTATAATTAGATTTGTTTTAATATTACTGGTCAAGGCATTCTGTTTCTTTAATGATTTATATTTATCTTTTTGTTCATTGCAGGTATCTTCCAGCATATTGCAATATTCAAACAGTTCATCCTTAGACATGTTTTCATCATTATCTAAATCACTATTATTTCCAAGAATAATAATCATTTAAAACAGGGGAAATAGGTACCTCAGATATGCTATTTAGGAAGCACTTGTTGCCATGATTTTTTTTCAGAATAAGTAGCTTTTGATTCACTTGTGCTGTCTTCCGAAACACTCCAGGTCGCATTCATGGCTTTCTTGTACTTCTTTTACTTATAGTCATATTTCTTTTTGTATTTTAACTTCGCACAATCAGCCTTGATGTGTCCTTTCCTCTTGCATTCATAGAAGACTATATCATCTTCCTTATCAGATTTCTTCCAATCCTTCTTCCACTTACCTTATTGATCATACATACCCTTGTAGTTCGGTTTTCTGAAAAACTTCTTCTTCCTATAGAACGTCTTAAATCTCCAGGCTATTTGAGCCATTTCTTCATCATTGTCTGAATCTGAATCTTCACTAGTTGAACTTTCTATAGGTACATGTATTTTCTACTTGTCTTTGCTCTTTGAAGAAGTAGACTTGAATGGTGTATATTTTCTTTTGGGTTCATTATCTTCTTCTTTGTTCACGTTCAGTTCCTCTTTATACACCATTAGTTTACAAATCAACTGCTTATGAGGTAGCTTGCTGATGTCACATGACTCTCGAATAGACACAGAAGTGCCTCTCCATCTTTCTGGAAAACATCTCAATATTCTCATGATCTGCTCCTTCCCTGGAATAGCTTTTCCTAGTGAACTCATGGTGTTAACAGTCTCATTAAACCTAAGATACATGTCAAAAATGGGTTTGTTAGGTCTAATCTTAAAATTATCATATTTAATAGTATAAGTAGTTAATCTCATTTCCTTCACATTGGTTGTTCCTTTAGGAGACCTAGCCAAGGTGTCCCAGATTTCATGAGTTGTTTTACATGCCGAAATTTGGTTAAATTCCTCATCTTTTAATGAGCAGTAAAGGGAATACATAGATTTACAGTTATTGTTATAGTCAGACATTGTAGCATTATCCCAGGTTGATCTAGATGTTTTGGGAATTTCATATTATGATTCTATAGCAGACCAAACACACCCTTAAAAAAAGGTGGCCTGTTAGTAACAACACCTTCTAGTCTTTTTTCCATAACATATTTTAGAAAATATATTAAAGAGAGAAAATTTAGAACCAACAGAAATTTAAGATCATTAAGATAAAACTAAAATCACAGCTTGAATAACAGAGTGATAAAAACATTGTATATAACGATGTCTCCTCTGATACCAAATGTTGGTCGGAGTGGATACTCAAGAGGGGGGGGGGGGGTTAATTGAGTTCCTATTAAATTTTTTGTTAAAAAAAATTAGGATTGAAATCCCCCAAATTAGAATAGCCCAGTCAATTAAGGTAGTAGAGATATAAGTGACTTATTGTTCAACAGATTTCTCAAAGGTTGATTACTCCTCAGTTGAATCAGTATGATAACTAATTCCACTTTTGAAACAAGTATAATAAATAAATCAGATATACACACTAACCAGAACTAACTATTAGAGTATGTAAAACATATTTTCTGCCTTGCTAATATAAGAACAACGGATAAATGTGAAATAGAGTAATGCAAGTATGAACAAAACAATTTAAACAAGTGGTTCAGTATTAAGACAAGACCTAGTCCTCTCCACTTGGTGATCACCTGCCACCAAGAAATTATATTAAAAATGATACACAACCTATATCGGTCATTACAACAGTTCTCACAAACTGTCGAGGTTTTGCAACCTCTACCACAATTCTACATGGGAAAAATAAACCACCAAGCCACACCAGGCTTCTTCCACAGTTTTATGTGGGAAACAATTGTAAAGATAGTTTGGTATGGGGATTTTCAGTATCCCTTAGTTCAAGAACAATATTCAGTGTGTGTGATACATACACACTGCTCAAAAATGTAAAGTATTTAAACACAGTAGAGATAATGATAGTAGGAATGAGTTTAGAATGCTCTTTTGTGTTGATAGATCAGCTCTGGACTTGTTGGAACGAATGAAATGAAGTTTTGGTCTTTCTTTACAAGTTGAATCCAAAACATAGTGTCACAAATTTCAGGTTCTGACTTTTGGTTATAGAGATGATCATCTTCTTCAGTTTTATGCTCTTTTCAGCACACCAAGATAGCTTGAAGGAGATTCTTTCAATTAATCCTTGTGAAGATCTGTGTTCTTATGAATGAGTTCTTGAGGGTTCTTCTTGAGATTGTGTACGGTTCTCTCTTATGAGTGTTCTGTGTATATTCAAATTGTCCATGCCAATTCTCTTGTTTCTGTGTGTATTTTCCCCACTGCTCTAAAAGCCTCTTTCATATGTATATACTCTTTTCCAGTTCACCTTTTTCTCTTTTGGTTCAGGAGGGGCCGACAGGAAAATGTTTCAACCACGTGTGGTCTTCCTCGTACATCGTACTGTTTTCTAATATGCCTGGAAATAACATTAAATAATTTTAGGTGTATTAATTTGTTCAGACATGACCGTTATAATAGTATTAATAAAATTTGTAAATAAAGGAATGGAATATCATTAGACTGGTATCAGTTGCATGTCACACGAGAGACTTCAGTTGTATTCTTTCCAACTATGGACTGCATCAGTAGACTATTCAACTGTGAGCTTCAACGGTAAGTTATTCAACAATAAGCTTCTTTGGTAGTCTCTTTGTCTGTAGGCTTGTAACGGTAGCTGTTACTATATGTAATAGTAGCTTCTCATCAATGGACATTGAGAAACAGTCGACGATCTCGACATTTGGAGTTGTCCAGCGGTAGCCTTCTAATAGACCTGTCCAACCGTAGGCTTGAACAGTGAGGTTCATAGTAGAGGACTTGAGAAAGAGTCTGACAGTGAACTTCTAACAGAAGCTTTGTCATAGTAGGGACCTTGTGACAGAAACTCTTTGTCTATGATCTTTGATAAGAAGATCATCGGTAGACTTGTGATAGTAACCATGTTCTGGTAGCTTCCAACAGTGACTGTATGTCTTCAATGGTGATCTTTTAGCATCAGTGACTTAGAGTGACAGTGATCTATACCAGTGACTTTGAACAGAAGGCTCTCACCAGAAGCCTTTAACAGTGAGCTTATATTTAGACAAGTATAAACTGTATGCTAATGCAGCAAAGTCATGAGTCTTAAGAGTGTACATTGTTCAGGATAAGATAATTAGAAATGTAGATTAAAAGGATTAGCAACTTACTTAATATATCATGATCAATATTTAAACATGATTTGGGATTATCAAAATAGGTGAGTCCAACAAAACATATATCACAAAACTAGGATTAATAATAGGTGAACATTAGTTAAGACATATATATGGAAGAGAAATCAGACCATCATGTTCTGATGGTGACAGATAATGAACATTTTAATGGAAACAATGTTGACCATAAGACCAAAAACTAGGGGTATGAATAAATTTCATTGATATCATCATAAATGATGAGAATAATAAATTTTTTATGTTTTAATACCCATTTCCAAGAGTTGAGAAAATAGAAAATTCTCTATTGATAAAAGTATATATATGCTTCTAAAAACACAATCGTACCTTTTTATTCCAATTTGAATTATTTATACATCTTCTCATAGAATAGGTAGCTAATTTGGTAACGTAATTAATTAAACTCTAAAATAATATCCGTAGTTCAATTGAAATGATTTCACAATTGGTTAACCATTCCTGAATTTAAATATCAATAATCTTTCAAAAACTTGAATCAATACTTAATTGTCTAATTCCAAAAAATTTAATACCTTCATCATGTATTTTCTTTGAACATGGTAATAACATTAATTACAATAAAACTTTAATGAAAACATGAAATCTTCATTATTACATAAATAGAATAACTTTTATTTGATATACTACTTAAATCCAATAATTTTGTACACTCTTTCGATTATGGAATAAACAAATTATACAAAAATCGATTAATCCCATGGTAGTGAGTACTATCCAATTTATTTCTTCTAAATCAATCATATATTTATTCTGATATTATTTTCCCAGAATTAGGAACATATCAAGGTTTACCATTCCTTCAACCATATGTTTTCCAAAACCATGCTACTGAGTCACATTTCATGATCAATATAATGTTTATTTCCTTAGTGAAATAGTACTACAATACGATCCTTTTATATTTCATAAATGTTATAACCCTTACATCATTGATAACATACTCAAATTCCATAATTCTTGAATACAAACATAAGCACATTAATAATTCCTCTTCAATTGTGCTAGTAATATAATATTTACCATAATTAGTAAGCCTCTTTTTTTGTATACTCTATAGTCAATTGAGACTTTTATTATTGTAGTGTCTGATCTCATTACAGTTGAATCATTGCACATGAGATATATATTTTTTATCCTTGCAATCCTATAGAATGGTTTCATTTTTCTGAAAACCTGTAACAAACACCCGTTGTATTTAACCTTCTACCGGGGTTATTATTTCTAAAATTATTACATGTGGTATAATAATTCATTACTTTATTCCCTTTAACAATATTTTTTCAAGATATACACTTATTATTATTATTCCATCACAGTCTATAATACTTAGAGTATATTTTCCTATCTTGTAATCACATGATACCATTTCCCTATCTTTCGAGAATGCTTCAGACACATTTACTCTTAAAAATATTGTCTTAAGATCACGAATGATAAGATACTTCTTACACACTGGATCATTTTCATCGATGATGATAACATTTCCTCTAATAAGGGACATTTAAAAATTGATAAAATACACATGTTTAGATCAAATCATAATATATAATCCAAAAACTTGAAGAATGCATAACATAAATTAAAAAAACTATGATTATGTGTCCTTAAAAGAATATAAATTAATTATTTTTTTCTTATATTCTTATCCTCATAAACTACCTTTGGGATTTATTCCTTGTTATATGTTTTCTAAATCTAGATTACATTGTTTCTGCTAAACAAGCTCTTGTAACAACTGTAATGACCCATACCCTGGTAGCATGGATACGACGCCTAACAGAAATACATTTTCATAGATTCAAGTTTCAAATCTCAAAGATTAAATAAGTTTAGTAGTTTTGGACTCTGCATTACATTCAGAAACCATACATTACAATTGAAACAATATAATACAACATAGAAATTCCATTGAGAACTCATTTATCCTCCTAGATTAACCCCAAATATCACTCATATCATACATCTAAAAATCCATGGAAAAAAGAATCATATGAAATGTGTATTCTCAAATTCTTATTATGGTTTATTGTAATATGGTTTATTTGAGTATATATGGCATAAAAATATCAAATGGTAAATAACTAATACATATGTTATTTAAATAATCACATGAGTTGGTATACAAAACAATGGATATTCACACTTATAATATCATCACATGGATTAGTAAAAATGGCTTAGTGAATAATGTTGGATATACGCACATTCAATATATTTCGTCAAGTTATTTACTATCATGATCTATACGCATGAAAATTTATTTCTATGGGTAGATCAAATTTTTATTTACATATGGAAAAATCCAAATAACAATTTAAAACTAATTGTATTCAAACCAAAATGGGTTTTCACAAACTTATTTAGTCTCATTAGACCTACTAATTCATTGAAGTCTATAGTGGGCCCTAAATGTCACATACTAATACCAATGAATTTCTCATACGAAAACCTAATCAACATTAATATTTTTATTGAATAACTAGAATACAAAATATGAATACTTAAATCATAAATCATAAATGATATCATAATAGAACATCTATAGTAAAAATAACAATAAAACCTTCAATAAAATAAGGTAGATTGTATCAAAAGAGATAAAACTAAAATAAAACATAATATTACACAATGTATGTTAATATATGTGAAAATACTATAACAAAATATTTATAAATATCTTGTAAAAAATACCCTATCACTTTGACATGATTTATTTAAAAGCCACACTTTCATAAAAAAATTTAAAAACTAATTTGTAAACCTATAAATGAAGATTTAAACATATAGGATTCATGATAGTAGTAAAATCTTCTTATTCGATATAGGATAAAAATATACATATTTTTGTATTTTGTGGAATAATTTATAATGTTCTTCATTTGGGAAATGTCAAAAAGATTCCTATTGAACCCATTTTATTAAAATTCAATCATGGGTAAAATAAACAAAACATTTTTAGGATAAAATTAAAAATATTTTTAAAAATATTATTAAGAAACCTAGACATGGATGATAAATATTCCCCAATAGATAATTATGTATTAATAATTCAGAATAATAATGAGATTATGAAATTAACACATATCTTTGATTTTCATTAGGGTGAGAGTCCCTTAACCTCTCATATAGTGGTTTTACAAATGTTACATGATTTTTATTGAACCATATTAATATTTATGACATCTTATATTATCTTATTGTAACATCTTGTTTCTAGTATGTTAGTAATACATCATTATTTTCAATATTTTGGAAATTAATTTTCTAGTATAACGAGTATTTTTTGACATGTTAATTGTTATTCCCATTAATTAGAGCATTGATTAATAATATACATAATGTTAAAAATTATTTAAGATCATATATATCCATTATATATGTATTTATAATAATGTATAAAATTTTGAGATATGAAATGAAATGCATCGTTCATTGACAAGGTAGGTTGTAGAGATACATAAACTCTAAATCCATTTAATTTTCATTTTTAAAAGAATTATAAGTAAATTATATAAAATCATATTTCAATTATATATTCATACATATTACATATTTATATAATATTATTGTTAAATAAACATTAATATGTTATATGTTTAGTGTGAATTAATCACAACGCTCTGCGGAGGCCGTGGTCCACACTTTCATAAACGATCTTATCATATTTATCCAAAATTGAAAGTATATGTGTATGTTTTATAAATAAATTATAGATGAAAAAATATATAATTATTAACATATAAAACTAATATACATAAAATTTCCATTATAATTTCAATCCATGAATTTTTGTAATGGAAAAAAGAATAATCAAATTTTCGATACCAATTTGATAGAAGTGTGTGTACATATAGGAAGAACCCATAACATTAAAAAATATATGTATATTGAGCATAATTTTATATATATAATGTTTTAATAATGAGAGTTTAGGGGGTGGATAATGGAAAAAATAACTTGGGGAAATATTTTTCATCTTATTTTTGAAACTAATTTTAGATTCCACCAGGGTGCTTCCATGGATGGATTTATGGACAAATATAGGCTTTTAGGATGAGGGGAGGGAAGTTGAGAATTTATTTGGGAGTATATTATTTGAGGAAAAATCCCTTGACATGTGTGATAATGTGAGGAAGGAGCTTCCCTTTTTTAATTTTTGTGATTGTCAATTTTGGAAATAATCAAATTATTAAATTAATAGAAATTAGATTTTAATTAAAAATGGTTATAAATTGATTTATTTCTAATATAATATTATTATTCTTAAAATTATATCAAACAATTTTTTATTGGAATTTTTATGTCCCATTATTCCCATTATCTTTTTCGTATTTAACATTAGTTAAACCCTTAATCTAATAGTGTTAAATCATGTCTTTTTACTCATAAATAATTAATATTGTTACAATAAAAAGAAAAAAGAATCTTAAATGGATCATTGATGAAAAAATTCACAATATCCCAATTATATGGATGGATTTTATATAATTTAATAAAATATTATTAATTTTAAATTATAATTTGTGTCATTTTGACACTCTTCATTACAATAGTTTTTTAAAAAATCACAAAAACATGTCATATTTGAAACAAATCCTTTAAATAATCTCTAATATGTAAATTTATTATCTAAAATTTGTTTATGACATTAATTATTTCAAATTATAATTATTTTAATATTTTTAATATAATTTTTAGGATTCTCCTATTAATGAAGCAATTAATGCAATCATTAATGTGTCACTATTTAATTTAATTATTTATTTCCTAAAAATTATAAATAAATTATAACAATGAATATAATGATTTTAATTTTATAATGAATATTTATAATCAATTTTATCCTTTAAATAAAAATATATAAAAAATTTAATACTTATTAAAACAGGAGTGTGACAAATTAGACATCCCATATAATAAAATACTATAAAAGTATTTAAGTAATACAAGTTCCTCCAAGAAGGTATAAAATATACCAATTTATTAATTTGGACGACAGTTTCCGAAAGAATAAAGTTAGGACACGTTTTTTGGCAATTTTATAACTTTATTTTACCCTTAATTTCCCTATTTACCCTTAACTATGGTAATTAAAATATTACTAAATTTAATATTCATATGCCAAAAAACAAAATAAACCTACTTAAAATATTTTGACCTAAGGATTCCATATATAAATTTTTTTAAAATTAAAAATATAGAAGTTGTCTAAATTAATATAAATATAATCTTTTTGGCGAGGTGAGAAAACGAGTTATTAAGGATTAAACCATGCAAAAGAATGAAATATTTTTTTATAAAAACTAAATGTAAAATTTATTTAAATGTCATACATTGGATTAAATGATAAATAATTATTCTAATTAGACCTTAAAATCAATTAATATTAAAATTTAACTATATAAATTATTTTGATGAAAAAATTTGTGTTCAATTAAAATTTAGTATTTTTCAATATTCATCAAATCATAAAAACTATCATAAAAATTGAAAAATATAAAACTATGTAAATTAAAATATTTCTCTTTAAATTAAGATTTTTTATTATAAAATTTGATATAAAAAATTGTAAAAAAATCATTAAAATATGTTTCTCATTATTAGGTACTAAAAATTCATTTTAAAAGAATAAAACATTTAATAATAAAACTGGTCTTATTCTCATCTTATCCCTATCATATCTATTTTGTGAATGTTAAAAATATTTTATCGAATAAATAAAATACAAGCTTCATTAATATTAATTTAGTAATTGAAATTAAATTAATTTATGATGACAAACACATTTGAAGTCATATAAATAGTTCATTATAAAACCATTTCCTATATATTATGTTGACTCCTATATTCATTTCAAATAAATTATTCAAAAAACATTTCAACAAAATATTTTCATAAGTTAGTTATAAATTGACAACTATATACATAACATATATTTTATATCTTATTGTATTAAATAATAATATAATAATAATATATTATTTTTTCCTAAAATTTGGCCTAGAGGGAAATGCAAGTAAACTCTCTGTTATGTGTAGTATAAGATTAACACAGTGTTACATTTAAATAATGCTATAAGAAATTAATTTTATCAAAAATGAAAATATTATCAAGACTAGGGGTGTATGCTTCTAGATAATTAATAAACCTCTAGGTTAGTAGGTTGTCTGACCCCATGTCCATATACACTGGGATACACACATAAGAGTGAGTTTAGTTGATTATAGCTGTAACACCAAATACACACAAACAACATTCAACTAATAATTTAATTAATAAAAAATATATTACATACCAAATTAAATGTGGAAAAAATAACATCCATTGTTATTCCTAGTATATTAAATATAGTGATCCACGTAAAAGTATATTTATTGTATATATATATTTTTAAAATATTGTCAATTTTTATAATTTATATCTGTGTCCAAATATGATAATAGCCTTTAAATTAATGAAAAAATCATGAATTTATGAATTATATAATTATTTAAGAAAACATTTGGAAAAAATTCATATCATAAAGAAATTAATAATTTTATATATACATTAATGATATTCTCTAATAAATAATAAAACAAATTTATATTCACATAAATTATGAACTCTATAATATTTATCATTACACGTGAGTTCATATAAGTCCTTAATGATTTTCACCAACTCAAGATATAATAATTTAATATTTTTAACTTAAAATATTAACTATTACATTTCCAATCCTAATTAATTTAGTTTATATAAAAATAAAAAATTACCCTTATATGATTATAAAAATTACGCATTTATTTATAATTTCTAAATCAGGTAACAAAAAATGTATTTCGAATATGAATAGGATTTGTTTTTAAAATTTTAAATTAAATGTTTTAAATTCATTTATAAAGTCATTATAATTATATTAAAATTAATTTTTTGATAAATGAGTTATTAACTAATATAAGTCCAAAAAAATGAATATCATAAAAATTTATTCAAGATTTATTAATAATGAAAAAAAATCAAAAAGTAAACACTGGGGAATAGTTCTTCATAGAATGACAGAATGATTTACAATGTGTCTTCCTTCCAAATGTTAATTTAAAGAATTATGGATTATTCTTTTCTATGATGGTAACCATGGTCAATCACCCACACATATCCAAGATATATTTTGTTAATGGATGTACACAAAAAATAGTATTTTGTTGTGTATATTTTTAAAATGCCTTCATAAACCATGCAAAATGTGTAAAACGACATCCAAACCATGCCTTGGTAAAGAGGAAATAGCCATTTCACTCGAATCAATGATTAAAGAATTATATAATATGGTTTCCTATAAACTCCATATTTAATTTAATGTGGATATTTTACAATTTTTAACTCCTATATAATGGTCTAAAATTTCATCCTCTATAGGGTTGTGATGTTTTGGGTAAACAATTACAATGGTTCACATGATTCTATTTTCTTCAAATATCAAAATTTCTCAAACAATATTTCGAAAAATGCGATCATGGATTTATATAATAAAAAATTTTATTCTCAACATTCATGATTACGACTAAATATTAATAGAAAATGAATAAGAAACAAAAAAATCCTAGTTCAACATGGAATAAAGTTATAGCTATTTGTAAACATAAATATATATACATATCCACATTCATACAATTTAGTGAATAATACTATACAACCATTTTGATACTCATATAATGTGATTTATAATGATCAATGGTGTGGATGGTAAATGAAATCCAAAAATGGAGGTAGTGACATGATAAACATTGTCACTAATAACATTAGAGGCACAAAGCTTCACAGATAGTGCACAAGGACCTCGACGTTCTAAGGTTGAATTTGAATAGTTATTATGGTATATGCATTTTTTAACTAATCATGCATAACCACACACTAGAATCGTGATATTTCAGCGGGTTATATTTCTATTTAAGAAACACTTTGACCTCTATTTCATTTATAGATCCATTTAAAATTCATGAGTAAAATCCATGGAAAGTGATTTAATCTCATGAATTTAAACCCTACTCTAACACTATATCTTATGTATCATATTTTTGAATAATGTATTTAACTAATGGTGAACAATTGAAATAATATCAGGATTAATATTTGGTTCACCTTTTATTAAAGGAATTCACATTAATGAAACCACAATACATGAATAAATCTCAACATATATATATATATATATATATATCATACTATATAACTCATATATGAAATAATTTTTTTATACCATTAATTTGGATTTAGAATTTTTTTCCCTTTAGTATGGTCCTACAGACAATTCATAGAGATCTTGTTTTTTTATATTGATAGTTGAAAATTCATTCCAAGATTCATGATAGTAGTTTATTTGTATCAACTAAATTTATTCAGGTCTATGAGTTAATAGAAAATATAGGGTATCTTTCAAGTTCGTAAGTCCCATCAATCAAGATCATGATTTTTTTAGTATAATATATTTTTTATTAAACAAATTATTGTACTCATAACCAATAATTAATCCTCGAATACAACATTGAAATTTCGTGGGGATTTCAGTGTTGTTGATGGACTCCCTTTAACTAATTGATAGATCATGAATGAATATCACTGTTTTGGAATTTGGTATTGGATGTTATCAAGAACTATTTTCGACCTGTTAACATATCTTTCTCTCTCTCTCACACATATATAAATTAATTTATATGATATAAAAATAAATTGTTAAATATTTTTATTTATAATTCATTAAGATAATGATTTATGTATTTATCCCATAGGTGTTATGTAAGAATATGAATTTAATAATTTTATAGAATGAACATCCAGTAAGATAGATTCCATACAGTTTATGTTACGAGAAAATTTAGTGTGCATTATAAATTTATTATGAATGATTATTTATATAAAAATCATAATTTTTCTTACAAAGGAAATTTTATCATGTGATGTTTATTATTTTTAAATTTTGATTTATTTCATCCATTATTGTATTAAAGTGATAATGATATATTTAAAAGACCTTAATTTTTTTATTGAGTGAGGAATGTGAATAGGAAATTCATTTGGAAAATATATTTCTTAAAATAATATTCTCATTCATGTTACCATAAAAATTTGTGTGGTTTTAGAAAACCAAATAGTTGCCTCAGATTTCACAATTCCTTAAGAATCTATGCATGGGTGAAAAATAAGATCCATTATAATTTTTTTTGATATCATAATTATTTATATAGAGTATTCATTAAGGAGTGTAATAGTTTAGGGGACTATTCATGTAAGGTAGGATCAAAATATAAGTAATGATGATGAATATGGATTACATGAATGGGTTATGTGCTAGTATGGTAAAAATATTATGGTGAATAAGGATTCTATTTGCGAAAATGGAGTAACCTATTATTCACGGATTCTATTCGAATATTATAATGTAATTTTTTCCCTCAAAGGTGTCCTATTATAAGGATTTTATTAGGGAAAGTTGCCTTTTAAGATGGTTATTTTCTAATTGGTTATTTATAAATGATTAATATAATAATCCATTTTCATCATATTTTTCATAATCAGGTGTGGCTATTCATTTTGGGGGTAAGATCGTGAACCTTTCTGGCGTTACCATATGCACATTTCTAAGGTAATTTTTTTACTTAATTAACAATGATTGAATTTGTGACATGGGGTGTATTTGGCTTATGTCTAAGAATATTTTTGAGAAATGATTCTATGAACATTTGGCGCGTAGTTTGAACAAACTGTATGACTACCTAGGATAAAATGTGTTCCCATATGTCATTTAAGGTAATAGATTCAGTAAAATTAATTCATGGTATGAGAGGACAATCATGGGAGCCAGATTATATTCCCCCTTAAATTAATGGTTAATGCACGGTTAGTTTACGATTTGACTAACTGTGCGACTAAATCATGTGCAGGCTGACAGTGAGATCCTAAAATTGTTGATATCAAATCGTTTTCAACATTTAATGACTTTATTCACATACAATGTGGCATAAATCTGGATTTTTATTTATTAAAGGTAAAGGAAGGTTCTCCCATAAATATGGAGGGATTACAAGGCCTTAAGAACACCATTCATCGAGATCAAATTCCATAATTGAAGATTTTATCTTCTCCTAATATTTTGATTTCATCATGATTCTTCTCTCATTATATCATCAATCATCCCTTGATAATTAAATGGGATATATCTAATTATTCCATTGATATATACATATGTGGGGAGATATTAGTCTAGGATTATGGTTCTAGATCAAGATTTATGTGATCCTAATGTCATTGTTCATGATTTTTGTTTAGGTATTTATATCCAGATGTTTTATCAACGTCATTGTGCTTCTGGGATTTTGGGATATTCCATTTTGAATACATCCTTCAACTAATAATGGTGGGTGTTATAAATATAATTCCCATAAAAATGTATATGATTTGTATATGGAAAATTGAATAATATTGTGCATCCTTTAGCAAATGATTTTCATGAATTTGGTTTATTAGATTGACTAATTGATTTATCAAAGGTCTCTTTAAATAGTAGATTAATTATGGAATTAAGCATTATACCAAGGGGATTCCCTAATAGATAATAAAATTTTGTAATTTATTATAATAATTAGGGGTTTAAATCTAGATTATTAATCATGGGATTAATTATATGTTTATGAAACAGATAAGTTAAGAAACATTATTGTTCATTAATTATATGCATTTGATAATATGATCTAGATAATAAATTATGGGATTAATTTTGTAATTCTGAGATTAGAATGAGATAATTAATTATATAAAACTATTTATGGAATATGACTTGTGAAATATTTAAATAATTGATGAATTAATTAATTATTTGAATAAAGAAGTTAATTGTTAAGCTAACTAATGGAATTTTTTTGTTTAACTAATTGTTGAATTAGTAATTGGATTGGGGTGGATAATAAATTGTTAAATTAATTATGTGATAAATAATTGGAACACGATCATTATAAATAAATAGTTACAAATGGTTACATGGTTATAATAATTATGAGTAAATGGAATGGGAACATGGTCATTCAAAATTGGGAAGTATAGATGGTAACATGGTCATTATTCTTATGAGTAATGATAATGGGAACATGGTCAATATATTGATGAGTAAGCATGGTAACGACGTCATATTAATTTTATTTGTCACATTGGTAACTTTTGAAATGTGTTATATAAATGTGAAATTAAATAATTACATATATTGGAACTCTGATTTATAGCCTCAAACAAGAATAGTTTAACATTTAGATGACTCATATCAGGTAGTGATATATCACAACACCTTAAATATATTGATATTTGGAATGAAGTAGTTATTAAGACTTGATATTTCCTAGAGAAAAATTCATACTCCAGTATGAGATGAAGATATTATTGAGGTACATGTATCATTGGGATCTATAGTGTTAATGTAGTCAGATAAGAATAAATAAAAATGTGATAAAATATTTATTATTTCATTTTACTTATTTACTAATATAACTGCATGCATTATCTTTTGATTTTATAGGTTTTACAAACTGTTGGTGGTGGCATACTGAGTTGTACCCACAACCTATTCAAGATTCTGGATCCATAATCAAATAGATTATATTGTTGTTGGACTGGATAAGGGAAAAGTCCCTAGGATTGGCGGTTGATTTGGGATGGATTTTGGAGGAGGGAACCAGATAATGTTCGTGACCCACTTATGGAGTGTTAGATTCTTTTTAAGTTAAATATTAGACACCTAACACATTTATTAGAATAAAATGTTTTCCCTTTCAGTTGAGTATTGTTTCTATGTATGATTATCCTATGACATGAGTATTTTTCTTGTTATATATATGCCTCTCAATTGGATTGTTTATTTCTCTTGGCATTTTACTATAATAAATGTTTGTATATTCTCCACATGAGCGACATAACATAACCTCACTTCTAGTCATCATCCTCTAGAATATGGGTATGAGTGGTTCTGGTTTTGTTGCAAACTAGATTGGGGCATCTCTGCTTGGAACAAGTGTTGGGACATTACCAAGTGGTATCAGGGGTCCATATTTCATTCTTGTTCTTTTGTATTAATATTTTGGGAATTGTAGGCAAGATACTAGGAAGGGTTAGTGTTTGGAATTGAGATCATGAATGGGAGTTGAAAACCAATTTTTGGGAGATAACCCATGTTCTAACGGTTTGATTGTTGTTATTACAGTCAATTGTTATATTTGAATATTATTTCACCTTGGTTGATGAAATTATGGTTAGATGTGATTATTGTTTCTATGAATTTTTAGTATTGATTCTTGGCCAAGAATGGAATGAGAGTTGATTCTCCATGCATCATTCTTGGCACTCACGTATATTGTGACATTCACTATTTTAGACATTAATAGTAAAACCGGTCATAGTTATGTTTTTGAACTTAAATTATTTTCAATATTATTATATTAAAATAAAAAATAGTTCCTAACATGAATTGATAAAATGTTTTAAAATTATTGAAAATGAGAATAATTGTGTGTAAGATTGAGAATCTTGTAAATGCTAGTTTTTACCCCTTTTAACAAAAACCAAGATGTAGGATGGTTCAGGGTAGTGATAAAACCCCGGGTTTGACTGTTTGGAGAGGTGGGGAAAAGACATGTTATGATTAATTCATATTACATAAATGTTATAAATTTGTTTTATGAGAACTGATACATATGTTTGAAATTTTCGAGAATACGCCTACATAATTCTTATTAAGTGGACGACTGATGGGCTTGCTGAGGAATGTTATTACAGTTAGGTAACATGAGGAATTGACCATGCCAATTGAAGATGAAGGTGAGTGGTTTTGAGGGAAATTCTCCATATTGTTGAAATTCATGAATGAAACCCAGGGAAGGTTGTGAAATGTATGTATCATTTTACATTGGAGTTTCAATTGAAGCACCCACAACATCTAATATAAAGGTTGGACCTAAGGGAGATGAATTCTGTGATGAGTCCATAGAGAAAATAATTCACCATCTGGAGACTCTAGCTGAGAGTAATGTCTTGTTAGTTTCATATATGATACAAGGATCATGAAAGTGCTGGTGGGACATTTAGGAACGAACTTGATAGATTGAAAATATGTTATTGAAGGACATCATGGGGAGGTTCTTGGAATAATTTTTTCTAGAGACATTGAGACAAGAGAATGAAAATGATTTCATGAATCTGACCAAGAGGATCATGTTGGTGATGGACTATGTTGGATTATACACAGATCAACAATTCCATACTCGAACATTAGTGGGAGAGGAGGAAACTATGATGAAATGTTTTCATAACGAACATAAGAGTGATATTTATTCCTTGTTCAATTTCATTAGAATGAATTTGTTTATAGAAAATGTGGATAAATATCTAGTAGTTAATGGGAACCTGATGGAGGGTTCTAGTGTTGGATAATTAATTGGTATATGATGGTCAAGAGGTGCGACATTCGAGAGAAGAAAGAACCATTATGATAACTTTAGCCAATGCAGTGGGAATAAGAGTACGCATACAAGAGGGTAGGTTGGGCATGATCTTAATGGGGTTATCTGTCATTAGTTTGGTAGGTGAGACACTATTGCTAACACTATTCCTGACCTCTAGTCGAGTGTCAATATTGCGGTAAGATGAACCATATATAGAAATTCTGTAGGTTAATGTAACAGACTGGTTCTAAAGGAGTATCTGGACAGAGTTATAGAATGGAAATAGGATCTTCTACACCAAATTGGTCAGACAGTTGGTGTTATACTGGATAAGGGGGTGTAGGTATTGGATGAGATGCTTCTGAGAAGGAGTTCCCACATTAGAAGAGTGGTGCTACTCAGGTAAGTCATACAACATCACATGTAAGAGGGGTATCACAATTACATGCATTACATCATACACATGGAGATAAAGAGGATTAAACATTGAAAATGATAAGTATTTTTATAGTATTTTCTACTTTAGCTAGTTCCTTGTTAGATATTAGTGCCTCTAATTTCTTTTAATCTACAAAATTTTTTGAGGGGTTGATCCTATTGGGGGAGTTTGTGAGTGGGGTAGTGACTATAGTTATACCATTGGGAGTGTGGTCTAGTGATATCTATCTATTCAAGAGATGTTCACTAGAGATTAGGGAATATTTTTTCCTAGGAGATCTCTAGGTTGTTGATATGAGAGGATTTTACCTAATTATAGGGATGAACTATATAGTCTCCTACCAAATCCTCATCAATTTTTACCATAGGAGTGTTACCATTGTGTCTCCAAAGGATGACCAATATATTCATCATGGAGAGTGGGATACCTAGGTCAGTTGAGCATGGAAAATTACTTTGCAACTATGAGAGCTCAGAACCCATGTTTCTAGTCTATTTTTGGATGAAGGGGTGATACGCAATATGTCCTTCCACTTGTAGTGGATCTTTTTTAGGATGTATTTCTAGAAGACTTCTTAGGGTAACACCATAGAGATAAATGGAAATAATTATTGAGTTCATATTGTGGGCTAAGCTAGTATCTATTAAACCGTACATAATGGAACCAATTGTGCTTCATGATCTTAGGACACAATTTTATGTGATTTAGGATTAGGGATTTATCTATCCAAGTACATCACGTTGGGGATCACCTATTTTATCACAATTATGTCTCATGGGAGTATATGTTTGGGTATTGATTACACATCATTGAACAAAATGACATTGAAGAACTAATATCTTCATCCATGTATCAATGATCTATTTGACCATGTGATGGAAGATTGTGTGATCTAAATGATTTATTTGAGACAATGATATGATAATTAGAGTGCACAGACTTTTGATATACCAAGGACATCCTTAAGAGGATTTTATATCATTTATGAGTTTTTTGTAATTCGGTTTGGGTTGAATAATGAAACAATAGTGTTTATGGCTTTGAAGAAAAAGATATTTGATCTGTACCTAGATCATTTTGTGGTGGGGTTTGTGGATTAAATCTTTGTATACTCCAAAACACATGATGATCATCCCCAAAAACATGACATATTCCTGGTCACACTAAGAGATCATCAGTTATATTCCATGATATCATTGTTTTAGTTTTGGATTGACTAGGTACAATTCATGGGGCACATAATCTCAGATGATGGTGTGTCAGTGGACCCATAAAAGGACCTGGATGTGGTTTATTGGGTGAAATCCAAGAATTTTTTTCATATCTAATGATTTATATGATTAGCTAGATATTACAAGAGATTCATCCAAGACTTTTCAAAAATGGAAGCACTGCATTCAGGTTTGACAAAATAATGGTGTAATGTTTTAATGGTAAAAGGATTGTGAGGGTAAATTTCAAGAGTTAAATAAGTATTTAACATCAGCACCAAATTTAATCATATATGATTCCGGTGAGTATTATAAAGTTTATTTCTATGCTTCTTGGAGCGGACATAGAGTTGTGCTGATAAAGGTAGATCACATTGTAGCATATCAGTCTTAGCAATTGTGGCCTCATGAACAGAACTACCATACACATGACCTCATTATGGAAGCAGTGGGGTATTCCCTTAATTAATGGGGGTAGTATCATTTTGGAGAAAAGATCATAGTCTATATAAATCATAAGATCTTGATGCCTATAATTTCATCAAATGATTTCAAAATTCAACATCAGATATGGGTTGATTATACACATTAATTAAATTTTGTACTAGAATATATGCATGTGATGGGAAATAGTGGGGTTGATGTCGTAGAAAATAAAAATAAGGCATAGATGGTTCAAGAGTCAAGTAAAAAGTTGACGATGATCGCCTCTAGGGATGAAATTCATGTAATGGTTCAAGAGATCCAGAGTAATATGACTTTTTTTAGTTTAATTTGACAATATGAGTTTGAGATGGATCAATTATAGACAATATGAGGATCTATAGTTCATAGCATTGAGGGAATGCTTTGAAGGTTTCGAGACATCTTCAGACTGGTTGATAGTTGAGGATGGGATCCCCTATATAGATAATTGAGTTTAGGTACCTACCAGCATGCAAGGGAAGCTCATGTGGGAATTTAATGCCTCAAAATGGGCAGTGCATCCAGGTGTATCAAAAATGTACAATTACTTGTGATGAATTTTTTTGTTTCCTGGAATGAAAAAGATGATAATAGGGTTTTTGACATGATGTGTCACCAGTCAGTTGTTGATGGAGGAGAATCAATGACCCAGTGGTTTGTTATAGTCTTTTCCCATCCCTTAATGTTAGTGGGAAGACATGACTATAGATTTTGTGTTGTGTCTCCAGAAGACACTTAGGAAGAATTCCTCTATTTTGGTCATTTTGGATTGACTAACAAACATAGAAAACTTCATGCCAATAAGGGAATCCTTTGTAGTAAAATATTTAGGAGAAAAATACATTTGTGATATAGGCCATCAACATTGAGTGAAACAGACTACAGATTCACATCCTTACTAACTCTTTACATCATGCTTTTGGTAGGGTTTGAAGAGAGAACTAAGAATAGATGTATTGTTGAGTATGGATTTCCACCCACAGAAATATGTGCAGTCCTAATGTACTATATAGGTGCTTGGGGATATTCTATGTGCATGTGTTCTTGACATAAGTGGATTATTGGAAATTATCTTGGAATTAGTTGAGTTTCCTTATAAAAATAGTTATCCGTAAACTATATATATGGAACCATACAAGGATCTTTATGGTAGGCTATTTAGATCATCACAATACTAGATACATGTTGCTGAGTTAGGGTTTTTGGGATCGAGACTCATGCTAGGGACATCATAGAAGGTATAGTTGATTCAGAATCATAATTCAATTAGTGAAAATTACACATAATTCAGATTATGATAGATGGAGATGACACTTAGAGTTTACCGAGGGTGGTCCTATGATCATTTCGGCATATCATAGGTTTGGTCACCGTAGGATATGGATGTAATTAATGTTGGAGACCATGTTTGATTGACTCTCTGGGATAGTGGAGATAATCGGGATGGTGGCATACCAATTTGATCATCCATATAGAAAAAACTATGTGCATGATGTTTTTGATTTATCACAACATTAGCAGTATCATACTGACCATTCTCATGTGATCATTGTGGATGAGGTGGACCATGACATAGATGCGTCCTTTGAGGTGATTTTGATACGTGTATTGGATTTTAGTGAGAATGTTTTGTGGTGAAATAATGTGCTGATAGTTTGTGTGTTATGGATACAGCGATATCTACAAGAAGAAATGTGGAAATGAAAATCAGAAATGAGGGATCAATGGTATAATATATTTGGCTTAGAATCATAGAATAGATTGGAAGTGCAGCTCGAGTATGATCTATTATAAGGTGTGGAGACTGTAGGAACCTGAACATTTCTATAATTTTCTAGGGAGCATTTTTAGGAACTTAGTGTTTTTACTTATGTACAATTGATTGGAGTGGTGAAAAGTGGTGAATTTTGGTGAGGTGATTGATTTTTTTGGAGAAAAGAGGTTGTGCTTGATTGGCACAAGGTTTGTACAAACCGTGCAGCTAAATAAGATAAACTATGCACTCTATAGTCTTTTGAGACAGTACATTTGGCTCTTTTAAAGAAGAGTTTGAGTGTCCATGTGAGGTATCCATGAGATGACCCCCCTTGAAGTAGTGGATAATGCACGATTAGAGCATAGTTTTTCTAACCATTCGACTATAACGTGTGTGGGATGATAGTTAGATCCTAAAATTATGGATCTCAGTCATTTTCAAATTTTAATGGCATGTTTCATCTCTTATGTGCATTTGACTTTGGATTTTACATTCCTATTGGAATAGAAAGGTTCTCCAATCACCCCAGTGGGATTACAAGGCCTTGCAAACACCATTCTTTGAGATCAAAATCTTGAATTGAAGATACTCTCTTCTACCAGTAAGTGGATTTAATCTTGATATTTCTCTCATTCATTCATCTATCATTCCATGATATTTTCATGGAAGGTATCATCCATTTTCTTGGAAATGAACCTATGTGGTGAGATATAGGTCGAGGAATGGGGATCTAGATCTAAATTTTTGAGGCATTGATATCTTTGATCTCAATTTTGGATTAGGTATTTAGATCTATATATTTTATCAACATCATTGTTCTGCATGTATTTTTATAATATCCATTCAGAAAATGTCCTTAAATTAATCAAGGATGAAGGTATAAATCAAATTCCCATAGTAGTGGATTTGATAATTATATTCATTTTTTTAATTTATAGAAACCTTTAGGAATTGATTTTCATTAATTGGGTTTATTAGATCATGCAATTGAATTATCGAAGATATGTTGGAATAGGTGATTAATTAGAGAATTAATGATGATACTAAGGGGATTCCCAATTAGGTGCTTAATTTGGGTAATTGATTATAAGAGTCATGGGTTGAAATATAGACAATTAATTGGGGGATTAATTTTTTGATTTTGAAATGTATTAGTTGT
Organism: Viscum album; assembly: GCA_963277665.1. NCBI lineage: Eukaryota > Viridiplantae > Streptophyta > Magnoliopsida > Santalales > Viscaceae > Viscum > Viscum album. The sequence continues at coordinate 1,534,868,195 of OY728151.1, forward strand.
GATATTTAATTTTAGATTCATTATATGCCTTTGATAATATGATCTAGATAGTCAATTGTAGGGTTAATTATGAAAATTGATATTATAATTATATAATTATATCTGGAAACTTAATTGTGGAATAATTTTGGTGATATTGATTAATTAATTAATTAATTAATTAATTGTTTGAAGCACTTAGTTAGTTTTTGAATTAACTAATTGAATAGATGTGTTTAAGTAATTATTTAATTAGTAATGGAATTAGGGTGGATAATTACTTGTTAAATTAATTATGTGATTTATATTGGGAACATGGTCATTCTAAATTGATAAGTACAATTGGTAACATGGTCATCATACTTATGAGTAAGGAGAATGCGGACATGGAACTTCTAAATTGGGATGTATACATGGCAACATGTTCATTATACAAATGAGTAATGAGAATGAACACATGGTCATTATATTGAGGAGTAATCATGGTTAAATGGTCATATTAGATACAATTGTGATGTTGGAATCTTTGGAAATGGGATTTTTAAATGTGAAAATAATGAATTAAAATAATGGAACTATGATTTATTGCCTCACATGAGAATATATGAACCCCAACATGAGTCTAATCAAGTACTGAGATATCATATCACTATTAATACATTGAACTTCAGAATGAAGAAGGTATTTCGATATGATATTTCCTAGGGAACACATCCGGATTTGTTTCGAGATGAAGTTAGTATTTAGGAACATGTATCCTTGGGAAGCATGGAGTTAATGTAGTTTCATAAGAATAAATGAAAATGTGATACACTATTTATTATTTCATTATATATATTTCATTAAAGAACTGCATGAAATTCTATTGAATGGACATATTTTAGAATCTATTTTTAGTGGCCTAATGAGGTGTACTCACACCCTATTAGGGCCTCTTGATCACTACCCAAATAGATTATACTGTTGTAGAACTATTTAAGGGAATTGGACTTGTGATTGGTGGCTGATTTGGGATGGATCTTGGGGGAGGGAACCAGAAATGGTTCGAGACTTGCATGGGGAGTCATAGTGTCTTTATTTTTAGTTCTATATTAGAAACATGTCACGTATATTAGAATAACTTGTTTTACCTTTCAGTTGAGTATTGTTTCCCTGTTTGAATATCCTTTGACATGAGTATTTTTAATGTTATATATATGCTTCCTCTTTTCATTATATATTTCTACTGGCATTTAACACAAATAAATGTGGGTGTAGTCTCCCCATGAATGAATTTAAAAATCCTCACTACTAGTTAGCATTCTATAGCATACGAGGAGTCTCACATGAGGTCATGTAGTGAACCGGCTCCGGGCACCGCCACGTGGAACACGCGTCAAGATGATATATTGGGAAACATTCGATTTTCATTGATTTAATAATTTTTTTTTGATTTTTAATGTGTTGTTTTTATGGATTAAATATCGATTTTGAATGTTTTTTATACTATTTTTTGATATGGTGATATGGGAAAATATATAAATAATGAAATTAAAAGTTTTGAATTATATTAATAACATTTATTAAAACCGTGTTTGGATAAATAAGTTTATTGGAAAATTAATAGTTATTTATTAATGTATGGTGGCCTTTAAATATTAAGATTACACAGGAATCGATAGATATTTATATCATTAAATAATTCATATATTGTTTATAATAAACCCCAAATCCAGAAATAATGTATATATATATAGACATTATTTATCAATAGATTGAAATAGGAAAGTCATATTTTATTAAAAGTGGTGTGATATAGAATGGTAATGGAAATATGTTATACATGTTGGTGGTTTCTGTTTTGAGTAACTTAATTTATCTAATTTCAACATGGGTCCTTATTATTTTCCTTGGATATTCATTTTATAAAACATAAATATTTCAACTATGTGATTTTTTAATTTTCTATTTACATATTTTTATTTATAATTTATAGATTTTAATTATGGTGTGTTAAATTCAAATCAATTTCTAAATGGTATTTTTTATCAATCATTAATTTTTATTTGGATATAATGATTTAGGAGTTCACAAATGACCATGTGGTATCCAAAATATGGTGTTGAGATTCAACCACCTTGGTATGTGGGTTATATAAATATTCTACTAATGAAATATATATATAACTAATAAAAAAGTAAATGATATAATCATTAATAAATCATCCAAAAAAGTGCATGAATATTTATATAAATAAAATTCTGATAGTCTAAATGAAATATAAATTCAAACAATGTGAAATAAATTTAATTTTTTTTAATATTAAAATATATTCAAAACACATTTAGCATATCACAATATATGTTTTATTTTATAAAATGATTTTTATAGAATGATTTTGTATCATGAGGTTATAATGTTCTCATGATTCATAACTATGAGTTAAATATTATAGAGATTAAGGGGGTTTTATAAATAAAAAATTAGGATTATAAATTAGGTGTTCCATGTATTATAATGTGAATATATTATAAATTAATGACATCATTGAATGATCACCACATATTTTAGTTATTACCTAGATAAATATATGTTAATTATTCCACTAAATAATAATGGAATTCATTTTTAATTATTCCAAATGATTGTTTTCAATATTATATTTAACAAATGAAAGTTGAGTTTCAAATATTTAAGAATGAAATGAAAAAAATCTAACATAAATAAAAACTATTTAAACAAAATAATTAAACAACTAGGGTTTGATCTTGTGGATTATATTGATTAGGTGTACTTATCTATTAGATGATAATTGAGGAAATAATATAAGTGTTGACTTATTTTGATGGGCCACTATATATTAATTGTCCCTTAATGATTTTGAAAATTAATAGAAAATATAAAAAAATTTAGGAGAGGTAATGATCTATGAATAATTTCATTATAAAACACTTAAAATAAAAAAATTGTTTCCCAAGAATTATATTGGATTACAATCCTATCAAAGAGTTTCATTATATCTACACATCCTAAAGTATAATTTTTATTTGGAAAAATATTTATCATTGAGGAAAATGACTGGATCACTATATATATTATTAAAAAATGATTCATTTCATGTTTTTCAATAAATTGATAATATACGGGGATTTATTTTGATCAAAATTAATTAATATTAAACCAATACTGAAGATTAAATTAGTCATACACATTAACAAAATTTTAACTAAATTGTAAGCATATAGAGAAACAAAAATATATATCAAATCTAAAATGTTTATATACAATTAGTCATTATTCCACAAAAAATCATGTACTATATATAACCCAGCATCCATTTTAAGAGAAAGAAATTATAAGAAATAATTAGTATATTTAAATTTATTGTAGAAAGAAGTTTATCATACATTATGTTTCCCCTAGCCTCTCTCCCTCTATTCATCTCACAAAATTCCTATATCTCTCCCTCTCTCATTCTCTCAAAAATATAGACACATTGTTTTATAAAGTTTTATTTGTATATATGAATTCATATTTATTCAATCCATATATTACTCCATTATATTTTTCACATATATATTTGTGATTTTCAAATTTATTTCATAATTATTATAAAATTCATTCTTTTTTGAAGTTGTAATTTTTTTTAAAAAATTGAATTTTTTATGTTTTTTATTATCATTTTTATTAATTTTCGTATTTTCTCAGCATTCTCTATCTCTCTCTATATATTCCTTAGTCATTTTTCTTATAGTATTTCTCATTATTCAATATATATAATTGGATTTCATTTTTTTTTATTATTTACATATTTAATTATTATTTTTACATAACAATCCTAATATTTGACAAGTCAATACTGAAATTTTTATAAATAATATTTACTAATTATATTATTTTTTGTTTTTATATTTTAGAAAATTCGTTAAATGGGAAAAAATTAATCATTACTAAATCCTAGATGATATATTAATACCTTAATTGATAATAATAAACTATAGAGGTTCAATTACTAGATAAAAAATACAGAATTCCATGTATTATATTGCATAATTTTAGTTTTTACATTGACCATACTATTATAGTACATGATAATCCGATTGGTTATAATTAGTTTAAAATAATATTAAAGGAATGTGTTCATTCAAAGTATAATTTCCACATATTTAATCAAAAAATGGATGGAATAATTAATGTATTAGTCTAAATATATGAATTAGTGAGATCCAAAATTTTGAGAGATATTAAATATTTAATTTTTTGTTTATAAATAAATATAAATTATCTTATATGATTTCATTATTTAATGCAATATGATAAATTAGAATTTGATAAGATTTTAATATTTAATTTCATTTTGTAAGTATTTTTTGTAATTTATAAAGATAGGAAAGTAACATTTTTATGATCTCATATATCTTAAAAATTAATATCTGAATTGATATCCTATATAATATTTTTAACCAACGTAAATGAAATAAGTGTCAATGAATTTCATGTTTTTCATTTTTACACTCTATAGTGGAGGTTTCCCTTATGAACCCCACATATTACATTATTAACAGTAGATGTATTGTAGGTAATCATGGTTCCCAATATAATATCAATTAGAAATATGTTTTAGTGTTGGAACATGAATTTTTATTCAAGGTTCATGTTCAATTACATCAACTATACACGGTGTAATGTGATTCTAAATCGGTTAATTTTAAAGAAAATTTAAATTTTTTCCTCTATTTGAACAATAATGTTTAATAGATTTATGAGACAACGCATGATTATAGATAATATAATAATAGAAATTATATTAGAAATTATGATGGTACTATAAAAAGGAATAAATAATATTTTTGATCTCGATAATCCATGTGGATCATACTCATGTGAGAATACGTCACCAAATTTCATTGGAGATCAATTCCCAATAATGAAGAATTATATTTTTAAATAATATGAATTTTTCTTGAATGTTATATTTTTTAAAATCTTATGTTACACCATACATTAATGGTTTGATATTACGGTGGAAAATAGATTTTCAACCATTCATGAACATTATTTTAATACTAATATGATTCGTTCCTGTATTATAATTGTTTAAATAAAAATTATAAAAAAACTATAATCGTTAAAAAAGAATAATATTAATTATATATTCCACAATATATTTAAATTTTTACATTGAGAAAATTGTCTAACCATAATCCTTAAAGAATTATATGTTAATGTTATAAATATTTTTTCAATAGTTATGATTTCATGAAAATATCTCCCTTATTACATAAATAATTTTTTCTAACTATTTCAGGGATATATTTCACTTATTAAAAACAGTAATATATTTATTAAAATATTTAATCAATTTTACTAAGACATTTTAAATATTTAAATATGTAAAAATAATTACTGTGAAAATTTAATTAATATAATTATAAAAATTAATGATGATTTTCTAATGTTTACTATTAATAATAATGTGATTTCAATCCAATGTTTAAATTTTTTTAAAAATGTATTTTTAATTATATTTTGTACATGATGGTAAACACTAAAAGTTAAAAATATATATATAAATACATAAAACTAAACATCTATTGATTATAAGTTGACATAATGATTTATTTAGGTATTGTTCAATATTGAAGTATTGATGAATGGGTCTTATTATGGATGTGATGACATTATTATCATTAAAATTAATTCAATGATTTTAAATATTTAATTTATTATGTCTTATTATATATATATATATATATATATATATATATATATATCTTCTTGAAAGAAATTTGGGTAATGGTCCTAAGATGAAACTAGTATAAATATATTGGATTTGGGTAGACATAATTTTCATAATATGAAAAAACAATAAAAATATAATAGGATTTATTTAGTGTTTATAGTGTATATGATTTAGTGTATAAAAAGGAATCTCTTACATTATTTTCTAAAAAAATTAGCCTCCAAAAAAAATATTACACCAAATTACAACATTATTTTTTTCTCAATAGTTGTGATGTTAATGTGTATGTTAAAAAACTTCTATTCAATTTTGGATATGATTAAAAAATATCTATACATACATACATTTAATAATTCAAAAAAAATAGATTATATTTATTCATGAAATTTTAATCCTCCATATTTATTTGGTTTGTTAGTTAGGTTTTCGGGGGTTATTATGGGGGATATTACATAACAAAATGAAAAGGATTTAGTTATTGATAATTTATGTGTAATTTTATATATTGATAATTTGTTTTATTATTAATTTTTTTTTATCTTTTATCTAGTTCTAATATTTTTTTTGAATCACTAGTTGATGAAATTGTTTTTTGGGGCTTCAAGATACAAAATTTTAAAATTTAAATACATGATGTCAATTGTGAAATAGTTCTGAATCCAAATGTTTCATTTTATTATTCTCAAAATAAGGATGACTAAATTAGATAATAGGTGAAACACCTATTTTTATAAATTTAAAACAGTTATTTTATGAGGGATTTAAATTTTATAAATTATCTAACTGAGTCCCTTTAGTTACATATACTAGATAAAACCAACGACGAATCGAAGTAGAGGTGAATCAATATGTGATATATGAGAAATTTTTATATATAGATTAGATGTATAATTAGGTCATAAATATTTGGATGAATGTGATTAAAAATGATAAAAGATATATAAAAATTATAATCGATGATAAATTACAAATGTTTTAATACTGATTAATATTTATCAATAATTTCCAATAATATTAGGGATGAAGTATTTATTTTATTTCATTTCATTTATAATATAACTATTAAAAAATTTTCCATCAAATCATATATTATTAATTTTAAACAAGAAAATATTATTTTTTTATAAATTATTATTCAATGTTTATTGAATTCACCATCCTTCAATTGATATAAAAATATTTTAAATTTAAGTAGACTATAGGAATTAAAAATGGAATAGGGGGTAATTATGTCACATACAAACATTGAGTTATATTACATTTTAATATAATTAATAGTATTATTCATTTTTTAGAAAAATTTGTGTTTTTAGGTTTGTGAGTATTATTCCTAATTATTCAGAAAGGCTTGTGGGTTGGTCACATTGAGGTTAAACAAAAAATAATACTATGTTATCTTAATTTATAAAATAATTCATCAAGATTTCAAATAAAATATAAATTTTATAAAAGGGTATACACAAAAAAATTATAAAAAATAAAAAATATATTTCTTTAAAAATTATATTATCAATATTTATTCATTGTTTAAATTTTTTTCATTGATTAATTTTTTATCAATAAAAAAATAAATGAATTTATTTTATAATAATATCTATAATATTTATTTTTCTATTGATCAATATTTAGTCTTCTATGATTCTTATTAGATAATAAAATATAAAACATATAAATTCAATTTGTTTTTTCATGTAATAGTACAATGAGTAAATCAATGTGAATATTATATATAAGAGAATCAATTTTTATATAAGAATAAAATTCATTCCTTAGAGTATGCATTAATTAGAAGAATTTTTTAATTGTTATTTCAATCAGTCCTAGATTGGAAAGGAAAATATATTCCCATGTACCATTTTAAATCATTTAGATGATATAATATAGTGTTTCACAGAGTAATTTTTTGATAAAACAATCATAGATTCATTATTTTTGTATAATTAAATAATATTCTATGAAAACTGATGTGATAACTCAATTATGTTGATTAAATTATTATTTAGTGTGATTTTAAAAAAAACACATTTTTGTAACATATTTACTCCATATTTTTAATATTTATCACATCATACATAAATTTCTAATTAAGTATGTTTTAGGAAGAATATAAAGAAAATACTAACAAAAAAACACTTTGACAATATTAACATAGTAACCAAATAATTTTAACAAAGAAGCTCACTATATGTCTCAAAATTTAATGGATTCTCAATGATAGAATGTTGTTTTCATAGTATTCTCCCAACTGATAGATAAATATTTGAGGGGATAAATTATACAAGATTATATGGGGAATTGATTCATTACAATGACATTATATGTGACATCATAATATATCATGTGCCTCTAATGCTGAAAATGTTAAAACATCTTCACTTGTGATGATGTTAATACACTCTGTTATAGTTTCAATGGTACCAATGTTATTAATTAATGATATAATAATTCCATTAATCTATCAAACACAATCACAAAGATAGTGATATATTATAACATTTCCTACATCATACAAGAGACATGTTTATTTTGTGATGATATTTTTGTGATGTATTTTCATAAAAATGTTTTTTTTTCAATGGAAATTTATCATAAAGATGGCATCACATAAAAAAAGTATTAAATAGATGAACATTACAAATATACCATTATAAATAATTACTAATTTTCATATTCTTTTATTCCAATCAAATATAAAATAAAAAAATTAGAATATTAATTATGATCGATTAAAAATATTAGAAAAGACTGTTACTCCTTTCAAATAGAAAATTTGAAAAACAAAATTTAAAATAATAATTTTGGATTGTTTTTTTTCTAAAATTTCTCAATAATTTATAAATATAATATTAAATACATCATAAAATTTTATTAAAAACTTTTAAAAATAATAAGAAAAATGGATAACATTAATAAAGAAAATCAAACACAATGTTTTTATCGAAATAAAATAAAAATAATTCAAAATAATAATATTTGATGAACTGGTACCCCGTTTTAAGAATATAGAAAGGGGTAAGGGGAATATTGTACCGACCCTACATGGATACTATTGCTTATAAACATTCATTTCTTCATCACTCTAATTATTATTCTCTCATTATTCCCCCGCTATATCTACAACAATTTTATTTTCTCATCCAGAGATTAGAAACTATATTTATACTATATAGTGGATGATAAATACTCATAATGATCTCCCTTTGATCTTACTAATGACATCAAATAAATACCATAATAAAAAGTATGTTTTAATTGAAACCAATATGTTTCACCCAAACATTATCAACATTATGCACCGTATTATGTATCAAAACCCCTCAATCAAGACATGAATCACACATGGAATAGGATTTTGACTCAGATTTCATCCCTATTGAATGAGAATTCAGTGGCTCAAGAATTTCCTTCAAATATTATTATATATCTAAAAAATATTACATTACAAAACATCTAAAAATAATAATAATTAGAAATTTACAATGTACTTCATAGACATGATGCATGTATTGGGATAATTGTACAATATCTTTTAAAATCGTAATTATATAATAGATTATTAAGTATTATCCTGTAATATATAACAATAAATGGAAATATAATGTATATATACATTAATAAAATATATTACATACCCTATTTTGAAAATGTATATCAATGTTTTGACTCCAATCCGAAGGTGAAACTTCCTACCTCCCTGCGTTATAACACACATATGATGAAAACCACATAAAAAACTCTCATATATAATACATGAAAATTCCATCTGATACTTGAGATGAGATATAGTCAAGTTGATGAGATAAAGAAAACTAGTCAAAATAACAATGAATGATACATCCAAGTCACTCTTTATTAGGATGTATAAAAAATTATGAAAAAATAATTTATTAAAAAATCACATTCCTCTTATATATGACCTATAAATCTATAATCAATCAGAGACAATAAATTATATAATAAAATCAAAAATATCATGTTACTAATTAAATTAATTTTATATAAAATATATCATTTTTAACACATAGTCCAATGGTTAGGAATCAAATGATAAATACAAACGAGATCCTGATCCAATGACACCCATGGTGTACAAATATATTTTCTTATAATCACACCCAAATTAAAATTAGCTACAAGAGAAAAAAATTTCAAATAAATAAAAAATATAAATATTATTTAAAAAAAGAAGAAAAATATTTAATATAAATAAGTAAAAAAATGAACACACCTCTATCTATGATGACGAATATATTGAAATAGACTTAATTCATTAATATGGTCATGAATAATCAATCAACCAAGGTCACACCCCTCATATGATATGTTGTAGCAATATAAATTAAGACAAACAAAGAAATAAAATCATTAGTATGCCTGACATCATATAGAGAATAAAATAGATTATCAAGACAATCCTTACCTATCTGAACTAAATTATATACATAAAAAATGGTAATATAGATATTAAATATAAAAATTATATGTATAAAAAATATATCAATCATGCAATTAAATAAAATTTATTAAAAATATAAAATATAAAAAACACCAAAATATTATTATTACTGGTAAATATTTTCAAATTTTTTAAATATAAATTAGTTAAAATATATATATAATAAAGTTATTTTATAAATACCATATATAATATTATAATATTAATTATGAATAATTGTTATTGTAGATAGGAAATATAAACAAATATCAACAATATAAAAGAGGTTTCAGTATAAATATTTACATCGTGTCAAGTAAGATACGTATTTCTAAATGTTTCTTGAATTTTTTTATAAAACTTAATTTCCAAAGTTGAAATTAAATTTTCCTGAAATTAATTTCCATCATATAACATTTTTATTATACAGCACTAATAATATATTTTTTTCAAAACAATTTAATAACATTACTAATAATCCTTTTTCTGAATAATGATTAAAAAATGTTTCTGTTGATGCAAGATTTTTTTATATTTAATGACAATTACTCTATATCATAGATGAAATCACAAAAACAGATCAGTATGAATCCAAATACATTAAAACATTATTACATAATTATGTCAAAGATAACAAAACTGAAATATTTAATCCAGAAAACAAAAAAAAAAATCTTCCATTTCTTTACTATAAGATATATTCAAACAAAAAACACTACTCATGTATTTATTTGGTTCTCCATATAAGTGGTTATGAAATAGAAATCCATTAACCACATTACCATTTTATTATCATACCCATTGAGATGTATGATTTTTATCACAAATAATCGATTATAAATTTGACCTTACTATTGTGTAGCATCAGAATAATGAATAAAAAATTTATAATAGATATCATTACAATAATCATTTAATGTTCCCTAAAATACAAAACCTACAACTCATTGAAAAAAATAAAAGATATTGTTTTAGACATTATTATATATGATTATGGGTAACTTTTATAATTATACATTTGATATAGTCAACATGTATTATATGAAAAAATCAATACAAGTTGATATATATGTTAAAAAAATTGAATATATGAATAAGTACTACTTACTACAAAAATCATTTCCTTTTTTAGAATGGATAAAAACATAAATATAATTACTATAATGATTATCAATTAAACGAAATCACTCCTATTAACAACCAAAACCATGATTTGAATAATTTAAAATTTAATGTTAATGGACTTTTAAATATTGAATATATTACTCATTACGAACAATGAAATTACATTTTAAAAGATAATAATATTGAAAATAATAATAGAAGATATTTGTAATGTCCTCCATAATGTATGCTTCAATAATTGAGCTATTAATCAATTAATTGTGGAATATTTCATATTTAATAGTTTCACACATATATAAAAACTCTATATCCATCATAATCATACAATCCCTCCACTTTTAACTTAAAATGAAAAATATAATTTTCTATGTTCCCTTGAGTCAATGTGGGATGATGGAAATAAAATTTCAAATTGACATAAGATTAAAACCTAATATATCTGAAAAATATTCAATGAATCATAAGATGAGGTTTCCATAAAAATATATCTAAATAAATTTGATTACTATATGAACACCTATCATATTGAATAATTCAACCTCCCTATTAGAAAAAAAAAGACATTATGCATTTTATTATGACCTTACAATCATGTCAGTATACCCCGATTTTGATTCAATGTCTAATGTAATGATAATATTTTTAAACGAAAACATATAATTACGTGAAATATATCATTAATATAAAAATTATTAAATTAAATTATCTAATAAGTGTGTCATATACTTTTGGATTCATCAAATCGTGTGTTTTCTCAATTTTAATTAAATCATATCTAATTTGAATATGAATTTCTACATGATATAACTGTAACATCCCCAAACGATAAAGGGTTAAATGAATAAATGATATGACTCATGTCAACAAGGTGCACCTTCCTTTTCGAGAGCCGTCATGATTATAACTACGTAGTTAAGCGTGCTTGGCCTAAAGTAGTGATCAGTATGGGTGATATTCTGGGAAGTTTCCCAGGGTGTGTGTGAGTGAGGAACAATCACACTGGGAAGCACATGTGTTGGACTATGTGGGATATCATTAGTCAGATGACCCGTTCATGCATGTGGGTGGATCCTGGGGTGGGCCCCACATGTTTATAAGGCAACTAGTGGTACCTGGTGGGTCAGGACCCGATGGCCATGTTAAGGCAGGGTGGTTTTAGAGTCACCAGGACCCGGTTGTCACAATAACCATTTCATTATTTTATCTATGGAATTATTGGGTGTGTAAATGATTGTATAAAATATTTTATCAAAAACATTCTTCTCAATATTCCTTATATCTAACATTTGACGAACCCAAAAATTATACCAATATGTCAGGCCCCAAAAACATGATTTATCCAATTATGATCAATACCTATACCATATTTTTTTATTATAGTTGGTCCAAATGTATATGGATGTTATCAAGTTATGATTTAATTTACATGAATATATCCACGAATAATTTAAGGATCATCTCTTTCAATTATCTATGCTATAAAATTATATCTATTTAATCGGAAATTATTTTTAATATAATTAAATATTTGATGAAAATAAAAATAAAATTTTATTATTACACTAACAAGAATAAATTATCTCTACTAATCAATGACGTATGGTCCTTGTTTTGGACAATCTGTACTATATCATGATAATATATAATAATTCCCAAATTCATTGATTTTCAACATTAATTTATATATCAATGAAAGTTTTCGATAAGTTACAATTTCATAAGCAGTAACACCATCATTCCAGAATGAGATTAACTAATAATTTTGTTTAATAAAATAAACATTAATATTCTTCATCATATTTCAAGTTAGTAATATTGATTATTTATATATGGTTCTCCATCTATATCCAAGGAGAGATGTTGTATCAAGTTATAAAAACATACCAACAATAATATTTACTTCTATAAGATCCAAATGGAAAACAACCATAAATATTAATACTTAATTGTATGTTAGGAGGTCATGAATAAAAATTATCATCCATATGATCAATCAGTTTCAATGAAATCCCATCACATGGATGAAAGGATGTTTTACTAATTAATTTAATTTATTTATTTTATATAATCATTACAAATATATTGTGAGACGTAAATAAACAATGTAAATTTTTTGTAATTGAAATGTTCTTCAACAATTTCATTAAAAATCTGTAATTTCCTTATTGTGTCTCATTATAACTCGATTCTCCATGTGTTGGATAAGTAACTAGTGATTCACAATGACTATAAAAAATATGCAGTCATTAAAACCTTCTTGGATCTATTGATAACTAAAACCCAAATTTTGGATCAACTTTTAACATATATAGAAAAATGTAGGAAATGTATTTTTTTCAAGAAGCGTTGACATAATTAAATACAATATTTGGTAAAAACAACTATTTGACATTATATAAATTGATTTCATAGAAAAATATTTTGTAACATCTTTTTCTTCTCTTATCTAGAGTTCCGAACATAAATCCTCCACTACCGATTCCAAAAAATTATAAAATAGGGATGGATCTGATTCATGATTTGAAAAATAATAAATAGTACAGGTGTACTAAATATACTTGAATAACACCAATGTTACAAAATTCAGAAATAGTGTCTCATGAAACAATTTCATTTATTTTCTACTGATTATTTTGCACCATGTTGGTACATAAAAATATATTATAAAAAAGAAATAAAATAAATGAAGTCCATCATTTTCAAACATTTTAAACAAACAATGGTGACATTACACAAATTGAAATTTAATTTTTTATATACAATAAATATTGATGATGATGATAAATACGATAAGATGTTTCAACACACTCAAAGTAGACATGTTTCAAAACAGATCTTCTTGGATTTTTTTATGTTTTTACAAACCATGAACACATTTTACTAACTAGGTACAAATTTCAAAGACCATAGATTTCTAAAAGAACAATAAAATTAATAATAATTATATCTCACATTAACATATTACATATTATAATTTAATATTAATAATGGATAATTATGACCTCATATCACAAAATAATAATAATTATTACTAAATATTATGAATACTTCTTAATTATTACATATTGTTAAATATATAAAATACATAACAATAATTAATTATTATTTTCAACTAAAATTTTATTAAAATTTTAAATTTTTTGTAACTCTTTGTTTTTTTTACAAGTTACAAAAAATAATAATAATTCTTACTAAAATTTAAAAATTAATGATAATGTTAAATAATTATTACTTATATGTAGTTTTTTTACTGACATTCAGTAATTATAATTATAATTATGTAATTTTAACTAATATTTCAAATGTCATTGAATTTATTTTATAATTATATATTATTTTTTTGTTATAAACAACCATTTAGTACATAGTAAGAATTTTTAATGGTTGTTGGTATTTAATAAATTTCATTATAATTTATTAGTATTTATCATTATTTACGATTTTTTATAAATTATTACTAATTTTTTATAATAAATTTTAACATTTACTAGTTATTATTATTATAGTCAATTTATTTATAAATTAATACCATATAATTAATTATCATTATGAATTTTTTAAATTTTGAAAAAAATTTACTAATTATTTTGAATTTTTATGAATTTTTTGTACATTTTGAAATTTTAAAAAGGTATTATAATATTTTTCTAATTATTAGAAATTTGAATTCTGTTTTAATAATCAATTTAGTCATTTAATTTATTGTACTAATTATTTATTAATTAATGCTATTTTTTGATAAATATTTCTAAATTTTAATATGTATTAGTGTGTCGTTTTTTACCAATTTCTTGTAAATAATAATAATTTACTACTATTTTAAATTTATAAATAATATTTAGAAATTAGAGAAAAAATTTAATAATAATCACTAATATTGACCACTAATTTATTAATTATTAAAATTAATTAGACGATCATTACAAATAATATTTAATTACAAGAACATTTACGAAATTATATTTTTTTTAATAATTGTTTCTGTTTTTATATAATTTTACAATTTGTTATAATATTTATTCTAATTTTGAAAAAA
The DNA here is from genome assembly GCA_963277665.1 of Viscum album. NCBI lineage: Eukaryota > Viridiplantae > Streptophyta > Magnoliopsida > Santalales > Viscaceae > Viscum > Viscum album. The sequence continues at coordinate 1,534,883,492 of OY728151.1, forward strand.
ATAATAGATATTCCTTATTTTTGGTAGTTATTTTAAATATATATATTTCAAATTTGACACGTTATATCACAATTTTCTAATAATTAATAATATTGACTATTTAATTAGTCATTATTAAAAATATTATAAAAATAAATAATATTGTTTTATTTATTAAAAAATTAATAATAATTAATGTGAAAGTTTAGTAACTATTACTATTATCAATATTATTTTACAATTTAATATAATTTATTAATAATTATTAATTATATATAACAATTGTTTTTTTTTTGAAATTTAATTTTTTATATTAAATATTACTAAGAAATTTTTAATAATCTCAAACATGGGAGAAGTTCAAATATGTTAATATTAGTAATCTAATATCATTTTTGGAATATATGTATCATTAAAAAGTTAATAGAATCTTATAGCATGAACACATAGTTCATATATTACATATATTTCATTATGTGAAATAATTAATTAAAAATTAATCATATAATTAAACATATCATTCAATCATATTGTGACACTAGATTTGAATTATATAATCATAATTGTATAATTATTAAAAAAATATATTATATCCAACATCAAATATATTATAATATTTTGAGGGTAAAAAATTTACTATATGAAAATAAATCATTATAAAAATTATGATCTAGTGATTAATTTTAATGTAATCAATAAAACCATGGAAGTACACTTGAAAAACATTTTCAAACCATATTTTTATTTAAAATAATTTTTAATTTCATTATAAGAAAATATAAACACCCAAATAGGAAGATCTATTAAATATTAAATCTAAAAGATAGGAAAACTACCTCAAATCATGTAGAATCACCATGTGTGGCATCAGAGTCTGTTGTTTTTGACTGTGAACAATGAAATGGGGAAGATTAAACCACAAGTAACCATAAATATAGAATAAAGTATAAAATAGTATAACTTTTCATTACCTGCTGTTTACTAATAAAATTGAATCATGATGGGAGGTTAACTCATAAAATAATGGAAGGTGTTTGTAATTAGTGTCCAAAACAAGGGTATTCAAACCTCAATCAATCAAAAATTTGGGGTGATAGACAAATTTTGGGTGGGATACATGATGGCGACATGATGAGGAAAAGCTCTGTGAAAGGCCAAATCAATGATAAATAATATATAATTTTACAGAAAATGGTATCATATGCTTTTAACTACTTTTTTTAATGAGTTAATATTTATGTATCCCCAATCAAGAAAATGATTTTGAAATGACCTTTAGTTATGGAACACATTTTTTGTCACTAATAATATTGTGGAAATAAAAAATAATTTCAAATTATATTACGTAACTATATTAGTTTTAGAAAATTATATTTATCTCATCTAAAAGTACATTATGTCAAAAAAATATTTTTTCATATAGTATGAGAATGTTTTAAATCTATCCCAAATTACCCACCACAATTGAATTCTTCATTAAAAGTGATGTACCATTTCTAAATTCTCTTCCACCATCTTCATTTTCTTATTTAATATTCATTTTATTTAAATTATATTTATTATTTATGGACAACCCCGAAGAGGGTCCCTATATTTTGTTTGATTCCCTCGTTTGTGCTCCCTCCCAACACAACAATCCAACAATGGGAGATTTCCCTTATCCTATCTTATAAAACAAAAATTCTATTCCGGTATCAGTTAAGAAGCCCAAATAGGGTGTGTGTGAAACTTAGTAAATCACCAACATCTGTGTCTAAAACAATATTCATTCAATATAAGTTTCTACAATTTTTTAAATAATAAATTGGGCTTAATCAAGGAAAATCTTTTAAAAATTAATTATTATTTAATAAACTACATAATAACCCATGTATAATATGAAAAAAACCATCAATACCTTTTCCTCGCAGTTTATTGTCTAAACCATCACCATGAGATATCACATTTCATTAAAACATATGTTTCATTAATCAATTAGTTGAATTTTCAGATCAAGGCTACTTGTAACCTTCGTCCAATACCAATTACATGGGCATAGAACACTATGCCTAACAACCTATTGATATCTATTCCCTTAGTCCCTATCCCACACCTCATTTTTATCACATATGGGTATTTGGAGCATCAATCCCTATCCTAATCTTTTAGATACCACATTTTTGTATTTGCAGCAAGGCTCCTTCTCCTACACTCATTATAAAAATATCATAATATAACATATATCACATATTTAATGGTTAATCAACATTAACCTTTTTATCGAACATTCAGATGATGATCTTTCATTTTAAAAATCAAAACAACCATTTCTCTATACATTTACCACAAGGAAAAATATGAACATTTAATCATTAAACCATTTTCAAGATGTATTCCCATAACTCACTATACATCATTGATAATTCAAACATCCCTTACATCCCATTATCAGTTAATTCATAATCACATTAGTCAACAAATTTCATTAACCAATAATCCCCCAATTTCATTTTCACAATTCGACCAATTTAAATTTCCCCAAGTTCTACAAATTTCATTATGACATGAAAAATAAATTTAATCAACTCATTTTATAATGAGATATTACAATGTGGAAATTTAAATTTAACAATTACATACATGAAATTTCAACCAAGTCATTATGATTTGATAAATATAACACCTATCCAATGATCATTGATGAGTGTTTTCCAACCAGTAAACGTCAATTTAATTTGAAATGGAAAAAACTACAATGAATAATGAGATTGATATTCAATATATACAATCAAGATCCAATAGATTATGAACAATAAGAACCAAGATCAAAATCATCTCAAATATTGGATTAAAATTCATCTTCATTCAAATATATTGATATGAGATATAGAGTGAGATAGAAATCCTATGGGATGGGATCATATACTAGGGGTTTGTAATATCATACAATAATAATACCAATTAATCAAGAATAGAGTTTGATAACCTATGAACCCATCTCGGATAAAAAAAAGGAAAATGTTAGGATTAATACAATGTGATTAGGGGATAATATTTAGGCTTTATGAATTTTTAATATCATTTTTGAGGGGATTGAAAACATTTCACATGATTTAATAGGATGAGGAATATGGGTTTCCAATCCATACTCCCTAATAGTGTTCCAAAACTAGGTTTTAAATGGTTTTTAATAAGAGAGAACACTTTTTTTAAAAAAATTATCCAACTATGAAAGAAACCTTTGATTGGTTTTGATTCATTCTGTGGAAGGTGGCTACAAAATAGGTTCCAACAGTTTCCCAACCATGCTCCACCAATGTCTCACCCAATAGGGAACATAATTTTGTAGGAAAAATCATCATTTTTTAGCTAACTATGCACCAACCATGTACACCCCCGTTGGCTTCCATAATTATCTACTATCAGATGAAAAATCCAATATATACCCCCAACCAAGAGATATCCAAAACATGGACAAAGAGTACATGAAAACGTTCTTGAGACATATCCATAAATTTTTAGGATCTTACAATCTCCCCCACCTTATAACAACTTTTATTTGATCATTAATCCCAATAATCTCTATGATTCCAATGAAAAAACGGTCATGAAATTGAGTTTCATATCTTATTCTCACTCCCATGTTTCATACTTGTCACATCCATGTTTCCAAAATACTCAAACTGTCGGCATCATAATTCCTTGCAACACATTTTTCACCATGATCCATAACATGCAACATATTCTTCTTAAAGGATTAATAATTTTAAATGCCAACATAATTAACATAAATAACATGAGAAGGGTCACGTCGATACTTCCAATGTGGTGACACATGATAAACATCATGAATAAACTATTCCTCTATAGAAGAACCAATCACAATCTATCAAAACTATGTACAAACAATCCCAACCTTCAGATCCTACGGTGACCTAATCTTGGTGACATCGTAGAAATACACAACCAACCACTATAATACCATGGGGTTTTCAATGATTATTATTATATAATTTCATCCTATTATGATCCATGGACATACATTTCAAAATATAGTGAACCATATCTGAAGTCTTTTACATAGTACTCAGTGAAAATATATCTAAATCATTATCTTCATCGAAAGAAGTGGTGGCCCGTATGGCCTTCCATTAATATTATCATATGGTTCCATCAATGTATTTTCGTGATAACTATTACTATAGGAGACTCAAAATGTGTTGGGTCCTTCTTACAAGACTCATCAATGTCAAAAAATAAATGCCCATAGCATATCCTCTAAAACATTTATAGGATGTTATGACTTCCAATTATCCTATGGGTGTAAATCCATACTCATAAATACCTAAATAGACAGCTCCCTCCACAAGGTTTTCTTGAAGCATGATGTAAAATACCATTCATAATATGAAACTACGCTCTATAGGAACCCATTCAGATAGAATATTTCTCAAGATTACAAATATACAATAAAATTAATTTAAAAAGTATCTAATATAAGATAGAAATGTGATACATTTATCAAACAGTCCACATGGACCCACATAACATCATTATTTTGATGCATCCTTGGGAGACCAACCACACTGTTCATGGTAACATCATCAAAAATCTTTTCTAGAATCAGAAAAAGATATAGTAAACCACCAAAACATTTATACTCACCATTCACATGTTGACATGTGTAGTATCATATAACAAAACCTTCAATCCCCTTCTTCATTTGGGACCACCAATATTTTTGACATTGGTCACAATAGATTTTTATCAGACCTCGATGCACCTCCCACTATAGGGAAATAAATTCATGAATCATTTACTAATGAATAAATGTAGTCAAAACTACATTTACCAAGACATATATGATATTATGGTCATATATAGTCCAATAATAAGGTGATTCCCTACTATAATGGATATCTTTCACGGCCAAACAATCAAGATGCGAATACATACTTATACTAATCTGAATCAATAGTGTAGAATCCACTGACACTAATAAAAGTTTTATCTACTCCATACCATCCCATTGAACATCATGCATTACTTCCAGAAATTTCATCATAATCTACTTGGAGGAAGACTTAGAAACACATAGATATTATGTTTTCATTGTCAACGGTTCATAACACTATTTCCATTCCAAGGAATATATATTAGATCAAAAAATGAATGCATATACTCAACCTACCTCCACTACCATAAAATTATGTACGGTTGATAAAAGACTTACATAAAGATTTTGTGGTCATTATATGTAGAAAAAAATTATCCCAATAGAAAATGATTCCAACTCTTCATGAATGGAACCACTAGAGTTAACTCGAGGTCATGCATAGAGTAATTCCTTTTATAGGGCCTCATCTTCTATTACCAAAATAGAAAAACCTGATCTCCCAACAAAAATAATTTCCCACAAACATTAAAATAGGCATCACAAAACACTGTATACTCTTCCAATGGATCAGGTTGAATCATGATTGGTGATTTTTTGAACTACTTATTAAACACCTAGAATTAAATATCCAATTATTTAGACCATTAAAAAATTATTCTATTTCATTGAAAATCCATAAAATGGTTCCTCTAAGGGATAACACTATTGGATGAAACAATGATAACAACCCACTTATTCTAGAATGATAATTAAATCAAAAAATATTCTACAAATACTCCCAATAAACAACAACCTTCACCATCTTTGGGTCAACTAAAAAACCATCCATAGAGATGATGTGACCTAATAAATGTAACTGATCAATCTATAATTAACACTTAGATCACATGAAATAGAGTTCTTGCTCTCTTAGTGTAAATAAGAATATTTCTAGGTGTTGATCATGATGATCATGAGTCTTGAAGTACACAAAAATGTCATCCAAAAACACAACAACTAATTAATCGAGGTACTGGTGGATGATTTGGTTCATCAAGGACAAAAACCAAAAAAGAGAATTTTACATCCCAAACACATCACAACAATCAAATAAAGCCAAAATATAATTGTGAATATTATATTTGGTAAATCCTATGGTCTAACTCTCAACTGATGATACCCAAACCCCAATTCGATCTCAGAAAAAACAAATCACCTTTTAATTTTTTAAAAAAGAAAATTGATATGTGGAAAAGGAAATTAGTTATTTAGTATCATCCATTTCAACATCCAGAAGTCAATACATAATCAAAAGGATTTGTGGTCCTTCTTAGAAAACAATACTATTGAACCCTAATGTTATGTACTAGGAAAGATAAACCCCTTATCCGAAAACATCTCTAGGTTATTCTAGTGAATTTGAAGCACTATTATTGACATAATATTTTGTGGAACAGAAAGCAGATCATCCCTAGGAATGAGATCAGTAGTAAACTCAACATTGTTCTCAATTGGTGGCCCAAATAAATACTCAGAAATCACATCCTTGAACTGGTCCACTATGTGTGGATGGAAATCATGGTTTACACCCCCATAATATATTAATAGACTTGAAATATAGGTTTTATGATCCCTATTAGCTATTGAACATCCCTTGAATGATAATTCTTGACATCCAGCACTCCATGATTGACATAATTTTCACCCTCAGGATCAGTACACTTCAGTCAGCTGTGGAAAAGATATATATGGGATCTGAATGATACTATCCAATCCATATCCAAAATATGGTAAAATTATAACATACCAAGGATGTAAAGATATATAAGAAATATATACTCTCCAACCATGATAGAACACACCATGAAAAAACATTTTCTTCTCGACCGTACTCTCAATGAAGTGTCAATTTTCATAACCTCACATAAAAAATACACCATCAGACTCAAACCATTCAGAATTTGTAGAGAAGTAAAGGAATGAGAGGAAACAATATCAAATAATGAACTAAGAAGAATATATGCTACAATAATTGTACCTCTAATTTATAATTGTCCACTCTCCCTATCCACTTGTTATTGCATATTTGAATGAAATGATCATGAAAATATTCTCTATGTTGCAGTCCTACATTCATGTGCTTCAATACTCTGCTGATATGTATGATATTTCATGAAGTACCACATCACCTAAATAGACTGTCAAAAAAAGAGAACTCCATATTCCTGGATGATATGGGTTACAACACCACATTCTTGTGCTCTAATTATTCAAAGGTCCTTATCCTTTACCAATCTTCGATGGGTTCCTACAGAACAATTATAGATGTCCCATCGTGCAACATGCCTAACACTCTTCTAGTGTTCGGGGAACTATTTTAAATTGGGACCTGAGCTACTACAATAGTGGTAGAGAACTAGAGTAAGGTACTTAAGAACATACTCTTTCCCCTGGGTACTATTTTTTTGAACTCCTTGGATAATGATTTCAAAGAAAAAAATTCAATATTTTAGAACAAATACCTCTAGGTAATCAAGTAAAAAACCTATCCTCCAATAGAAACTGCATTAAGGGTCCCTATAGATATGATAGCCTGATTCAGCGCCTTAGAAACATTCATTAGACAACTGATATTTACATGGGAAATAATTGTACATTTAATCACATCTAGAAAAAATTTCTCTGTAAATGCCTCAAAACCTTTTAAAATTTGTTCAAAGTAACAAAAATTAGTTAAGCAACCTAATAAGTCCGTCATGGACTTATTCCCCTAGTCTAGAATCTTGATATTTGATACACTTTCCTTCCTGAGAATCTCAAGGAATAAGTTCTCCATTAACATCTAGAAAATGTACTTCCACTCAATTTTTTACAAGTTTTAATCCCAAGTGAGTATTTCACACCAACACATTGCTTATGAAATGTAATATTTCATTTATAATCATAAATATATTCTTATAATGACTCATCAGGTAGTCAAAAATCTACTGAATATAATCAATATTGAACTCTACCTTCTTAGGTCAACTGTCTATAGTAAAAATTCAAGGGATTATCAATAGAAACTCTGATGTCATATTAGAAATGTTCCACAAAACACACACAAGGTTTCTTTCAATAAACTATATAAAAATTAAAAATTTATCTTGGAACTTCTCTCTTGTTTCTTCATTTAATACTATAATAGACTCACATTAAACTACAATAGTATCTTTTCCACCATTTTCCTGTAGTCATTTTATCAACACTCTACATCCTGGAGGTATAACTATAAAATTACAAAGACACATCTTAGGACGCATAACACAAAATTATTATATTTATGCAAGTGTGATTCACATGAGTCCATAATAGGTCATCCCACATACCCTACTAAATGGTCAAAACTGAGGAACTATCACTACCCTTAACCAAACCTCATATAGGTCATTACTAACATAGGGTAAACACATTCCCATTATTCATATATCTCATTAGACACCCATTTATCAACACTTTTTAATGAAATTTAGAATTATATACAATGTTCAAATTCATTTTACTCACGATTTTCATTAAATTTACACATGAAATGAAATTAATTTAAATTTAATCAATTTAACCAGAACACTCTTTTTCATGTGTGCCTAAATAGAAGCATCTCACCTGAAAATACCATGTACCTAGAATTTTTCATCTACGTTCTACATTTGAAACAGTATGGGTCCCAATATAAATATAAAAAAACAATAACATTATAAATCATGTGCATATATTGAGGTGAAACAATATTTAACTATAAAAACAAAAATCAATAACATCAATCAAACATTGTGATCTTTGTATTTACCGCCAATCAATTTATTCACATGTCCTCAAGCGTGCCTCCCCAATCACCAGATTCTGGTTAATAATATTGATGGAATAATATATATATATATAATGGAGCGAAAATAAATTCTATATAAAAATCACAAAATAGTGAAAATAAATACAACATAATAAATTGATAACACCAATAAAACAAATAAATTAATGATAATACAAAATATTATGACATTAAAAAACAATTTGAAAGCAATTTCCAAACTATAAATTAGATAGGAAATACTCTATATGTTTAAAGGTTGAATATGTAAAGACCCAAAATAAAGACACTAGAAATGCTCAAGTGGGTCCCAAAATCATGTCTGGTTCTCTCATCTATGATATGTGAAAACTCATACATCTATTATTGGTCATTTTAACATATCTTGTCACTATGACAAAACTGGGTTTTTTCACCCCCACTCTTTAACATCTCAAAAAAAATCTCTAATAAAGGGGGTGGATCTATCAGCACTAAAAGAATCACTAATAATGGGAACATTTAACAATGCTAAAAAAGAACTGTTAAATGTGACCCTTTATCATCACTTTTTTTTGTAGTGCTGATAAGGGGGTGGCTTAATCAAGGATTTCTTCCTATCACTGTTATAGTGTATATTTAATATATATATATATCATAAAAAATAATATATTGATATATTAATATATAAGTATATTTATGTTGATATAAATACAATTTATTTTTTTAAATATGTTTTAGATAAGTATAAATATTCATTTTCACTTCATATATAATACATGTAGTGATTATGAGACATAAAATATCTTAAAAAATTATTAATTAATAATTTTTAAATTATCATAAACTAATAATAATTTAAAAACAATATGAAGAAACAAAAATCGAAAAAACTATTAAAAGATCTAAAATAAGTTGAAAACATAAGTCAAACTTCAGACAACCATAACTTTTGATCAGAGTGTCTGTTTTTGCTTTACAACATATTAAATCAAAGCCTACGATGAGCTATACATGCTAGTGACCCAATGGAAACTTATGTTATGATTTTCGAAGCTGAAAGGCCCAAAATACCAAAAAATTAAGTTTTTAGTTCAGATACCCAAATATTTAACATTCAATGGAATGTCAGCTTCATTTCAGGGGGGTCATTTTGACCTTTTTCACAAGGGACTGAATTTATTCTAAGGGGTTACATTTATATTAATATTATGGATTTTAAAATTTTCAATTTTTCAAAATGTAAATTTATTTATAATAAATTATATTACAATATATACATATTTTTCATATATTCACCATAAAAATATAATTTTATAAACAAATAATTAAATTTTTTTCCATATAACGTATATTTATCTATATATAAGGCTTATATAAATACAACCTTAAATCCATTTTATATAAACTATTAATATATTAATATTTATATACCTATATGATGTGTATGTGTGGGTGTATATATTTTTGTGCTTCTGAATTGAAAAACTGATATATATTTTCTATACATTCTAAACATTTTTATTTACATATTAATATATAATATTTGTAAATATATATAAATATTTATAATTATACTTACAAATATATGTATAATATGTTTTTGTGTGTTTTATATATGTATTAATTTATTTATAAACACACAGAAAAAAGAATATTTTATAAATGCACATAAAACTGATCATATAAATATATTAATATACGAATAGATATATAAATTTATAAATATATAAATATAAATATATATGTATATATATATTAATTTAAATATATATATATATTTTAATATAACTAAATATATATATGAATATATATATATATATGTGTGAATATAAATATATATTAATATACAAGTAAATATACGTAATATATATATAAATATATAAATATATAGATATACTAAAAAATGAAGATAAAAGCAATATGGTGGAGTGGTAAAGGATTAGGTGCATAGGCAACATGTCCTGAGTACGAATCTAGAGGGAGGAAGGTCGCGTGTGTAGGTGGAATAAGGGATTGCACAGTTAAAGGGTCAGTGAGGGTGGTGGATTAGGCATGTGGGATCGGGGGTGGGTGTAATACCCCGACCATAGTTACCTAGAGTCGTTGCATTATTATGTATCATTGGTATGATCACACAGAAAATCATGACTTGAAAGACCGATCAGTTTAGTATTATTGGAAACAAGATTCATACAAAAGATCAACATTATTACATGAAAAGAAATACAACACAAATTTATTCCATTAGAAACATAAAATCCTCCAAGATTATGCCTTCAAGTCACTCATAACTAACTTATTCATATCCTGTGAAAATGAAACATTAGAAAGGGGTTGAGCTCAAACTCTCAGTAAGCATATGCAATACAACAGAATATAACATAATCATTAAGCATGGTGAATAATTGAAACTAGATGCCTTTACTAATAATAAACATGAATACTTTTATTGAAGGAATAAGAGATGAGTAAATAATGCCATAATAAAATATAATCATTGGTATTCTACTAGTCGAATCACCACATGAAACATCAATATTATTTTCATAATGAAAAAATCTATAATGCCAGGCATTCTGAAACATTTTTTCAAGGCCTCGACCAAGACATCTAAAAATGATTAAGGCCTCGGCCAAAACCATATATCAAAATGGGTAATCCCTCTGCCAATTTCTAGTCTAGTTGTCTCCTGAGACCTACTGATGCATTGAGGAGCTATAGCAGGCTCCACCTGTCATATAAGCAGTCCAATACATTCCTCATATAAAAAGGTTGAAATATAACACAAACATTCGTATTAAAACTATTATACAACATGTCAATAGATTATCCATAATATTTGAATAGTATAAAATTAGCACATCCATAGTATAACATATCACAAAATCTGAAATACAATATGGAAGTTTTGTATAATAATAAATCAACATCAAATAAATGTAAAATCCATCAATATATGTTGACATAGATGAAATCAAACATTTTTTTAGAGAAATATATCTTTCGATTTTGAAATCATTTAAGAGTCACATAATTATAAAGAATTTTTTTTTGAAAATATTCTTATAAGAATTTAAGGGAATATTTGAGGATTTTATAACAGTAGAAAATAGCCGCACCAGCCGTATAAGTAAAAAAACATTCATACCATAATTTTGTCGAAATGGTCATAAAGTACCTTGTTTGGAAAATGACAGAAAAATCCCTTTAAATAAATATAAGGTCAAATAAGGGTATAAATTACTTTAATCCATTTTCAAGTAAATATTGAAAATGGTTTCGAAATCATTTTTATGAAACATGGATGTGGATGATAAAGAGGGCCCAGTAGACACTTACGTAAAAACAACCTCGGATGATAAAGAGATTGTTGAATTAACCCTTACCTTGTACATTTCCTTTGTCGGGGGTAGGTTAACCTCCTGTATAATGGTGATATAATTGTTACTAAGTTATACAATAACCATATACATTAATATATTATCATATATGATCTTTTAATATATCTTTTTTAATAATATTTTAGTATTATCGTCATCTCGGGTGTTAATAGATTCATTTTCCTTTATATTCTTTATTACATAAGAAATGTTTGTTATGGATAGTATGTATCTTATTAATATTATTAATGAAATTAATTCATTAGAAATTAATTTTAATCATCAAATGAAAATTATTCTTGAATGGATACGATGGGGAATGAATCTCATCATGTTCGTGGAGACGGTAATCCGTAAGTACGCACTAGCGACAATATCATTTTTTATATTAAAATCATATATAATTGGATGTTATATAACATATATAGAATATTTTTCATGTTATATTTATTATTATCATCATTTATACATCATTATTATAACCATCCAAATAATAATGTATTGAATAACAACTACACCACGAGGTGGAGATGGTAAGTCGTATGTACCCACGTATGGTGACATGTCATTCAAAGGATAGATAGAATAATTAATATGGTTGTACCATATTTATAATATCATCATATTATATAAATGATATTGGAGTAATTATTTTATAATAGAAACAACAAAGAAAGAGGATGTGGAAGAAGAAAATACATGAAAGAGGTGGTGAGATATTTACCTCTTCTTCAGGTTCTTCCTTTTGATTTGATAAAAAAGGATCCATAGGTTGGAATTATGACTAATATAAGGCCTCTAGGATGAAGGGAGTACATTTGATAGAATATTGGTCTAGTTTTGGCTGATCCGAATTGCTTTAATGGTGTGAATTAGAGAGATGGGGGAGTGCCCTTTTATTAGAGGGGTGAGGGGCACCTTAGGAAAAGATAGAAATATTATTTTATAATAAAATTATATTCGGTTCCTAATGGATAAAAAATGGATTATTTAAAATCTAAGTTGGGGATGGGTCTAAAACCACTCAACAAATGTGTTCTAGATAGGTTTGGATCACAATATTAACAATATCTTTTATATTTAACTCTTAGTTAAGTAGTTTGACATTTACCTTGTCTCGTTGTATTTTTATATGCTATGGTTAATAAACATACTATATACATCCTAGAGAACACCAATTTGTTTATTTATGATAAAACTATCATTATATAAGTCTTTTGGATGATAATTAGATTTTTCAGAATAGAATATCAATTAATAATATAATATTTGTTTTAAAAACTCTTTTTTGTCAATTTTTACACTATTTGGTATTTTGTTTTTTCTAAATTCATTAATTCATTATTAATAGAACTAAATTATTATAAACAACCCTAATATGTTATATTAACCTATAAAATTAGTGTAATTCATAAAAAGTATCAAATTACATTTATTTGGATATTTATGATATCAATTATTTTAATATTTCATTAATTTCTTAATTACTGTATCGTCAATGTGTCATATATAAATTAAATAATATAATATATAAAAAATATAAATAAAATACCATTATATAGGAAATCGTTTTATATTTCTAATGAATTTATATATTAAAATTGTTCTTATGTTTATCCCTATATTAATAATGTCTTAGTTATTAAAAATTGATTTTTACTCTTTTAACTCTTCCTTGAATTAAATAATTATAAATGTCCTAATCCTATCCATGTGGACCAAAGAGGTTCATATATTATTTATATGGTTGTTCTTGGTCTAATTATACTAATCCACTAAAATTAGGACTTGTTTTATGGTAATAATAATATCATTTTCACCCTTAATTTCCATATTTACATTTAACTGTGGTAAAAAAATGTAAAAAGTTAATATTCACCAAAAAATATTTTAATCTTATTGAACCACATTTTACATTCTGTTATAAACTGTGTCTCTCTAATTTTTGAAATTCAACTCACAGAAGCGGTAAAATTATGTTTTATGTAAATTTGAAATTTCCCTTCGGAGGTGGGTAAAAGACAGTAAAAAGTTTAATAAACTTTTTATATATCTAAAATTATTATAAACTGAAACTAATGAATTACATTGAACATATATATGTATTATGTATCTATTTTTACCTAAAATAAATTTAAATAAAATAGATAATTTTTTAAATAAAAATTCAGTTTTAAACTATAACTTAGTGTTTTTCACTATTCATCAAGAATTTAATGTTTTCTGAAAAATACAAAAAATTCACCCTAAGAAAAATTTGATATTCGGAATCCAAAAATGAAGTCCATTTTTAATGATAAAATTTATAAAATATCAAAATGTTGGTATTAATATTCATAACGACTAGTTTGATTGGTTATGGTCTGTTATAACTCAAAGTTGCATACAACACACTCTATTGCATTATTCAAAGGTAAACATACCGTAGAAGATTGGGGTGTTACATTCTTTCCTCCATTAAATAATTTATTCCTCAAAATTTCTAGAATATTACCGCATAAAAAGACTCAGGTGGTTCTTCATTATTAGTTCCTCGGGTTTCCACGTTGCCTCTTCCATCTTATGGTTTCTCTATAGAACTTTTACCAGACGAGTCATCCGGTTTCTCAGCACATGTTATCTTGTATCAGGAACCTTGACAAGCTGTTCATAATAAAAATGATCGGGTTCTAGTTCCAATTCATCATAGGAAAGCACATGTTTTGGGTCAGGCATGTATTTTCTAAATAGTGATATGTGAAACACTTCATGAAATTTGAATAGACTTGGCATCATTTCCAAACAGTAATATACAACCCTAATTCATTATAGAATTTGAATGGTCCGACATACCTGGGACTTAATTTTCCCTTTCTTACCAAATCATATAACTAGCTTCTATGCATATACCATCAAGAAATCCGGATCCCCTACCCGATATTCCAAATCCTTCCTTTGGTTTTCTGTATAGCTATTCTGCATACTTTGAACTGCTTTGATGTGGGTTTTGATAAACATCACCTTCTCCAAAGTTTCCTCCAAAAGTTATAGTACTAAGAGTTTTCATTCACCAACATCATCCCAACAGGTTGGTGAGTGACATCTCTTTCTGTATAACACTTCATATAGTTCCATCTGAATACTTGAATCGAAGCTACTGTTATAGAAAAATTTTACCAGGGGAAAATATTGATCCCACATACCTTGAAAGTCAAGTGAACATGATCTCAACATGTCTTCTATGGTTTAAATAGTTGGGTCTTATTGTCCATCAGTTTGAGGGTGGTGGGCAGTTCTCAAACGATGTTCAGTATCCAAGGATTTCTGAATAATTTTTGAGAATCTAGATGTAAAATGTGGATCAAGATCAGAAACAATCGATAGGGGTACTCCATGAAGTCTTACAACTTCATTAATATATATTCTATCGAGACTTTCTAGTGGTAAATATTAAATTATAGCAATAAAATGTGTTGTCTTAGTAAGACGATCGACAATGACCCATATTACATCATTACTTCTAGGAGTCATTGGTAGTCCCATGAAAATGTCCACAATAATATAATTTCATTTCCACTCAGTTATAGGAAGAGGTTTCATAACTCCTCTAGGCTGTTGCCTTCCAGCTTTCACTTTTTTACAAACAATACATCTTGACACAAAATCAGCAATCTCCCTCTTCATGTTGTCCCACTAAAAATGTTCCATCAAATCCCTATACATATTGGTGTTACCAGGGTGTATATAGAAATTAGAACTATGAGCATCATCCATCAATTCCATTTTTAGATCAGGTATAGCAGGAACACAAATTCTCTTCCCAAATTCCTAAATTCCATCTTCATAGACAAAGTAACTCAATCTCCCATCATTCATAGCTTTTATCTTCCTTTGAAACTCCTCATCATCATCTTTAGAATATTTTATCCTTTCTAATATAGATGGTTTATAAAACATTTGAAAATGTATTAATGGTCCACATTCCATGGTTATTCCCATATCCATATTTACTAGATCAATGAGAATAGGATCCCTTTCAACTATCATCCTATTCAAAACTCCAAGATCATTTTTTCACAAAGAATCTGCCACCTTATATTACTTCCTCGGGTGGTAGTTTATAGTGAGATCATAATCCTTGAGTAGTTAAAGCCATTTTCTTTGCCTCATGTTGAGTTCTTTTTGTGGGAAAATATACTTCAAACTCTTGTGATCAGTATATATCTCACATTTTTTACCATAGAGATAGTGTCTCTACATCTTCATAGAAAATATTACAGATACTAACTCAAGATCTTGGGTAGGATAGTTTTTCTCAGGAATTTTTAGCGGTCGTGATTCATAGGAAATTACCCAATCATTCTGCATATGGACACAACCATGTCTTTTCTTTGATGTATCACTATAAATAACAAACCCATCATTCCCCGATGGTAGAGTCAATATAGTATCATTGACTAATATTCTATCCAGTTCATCAAATTATTCATCATAATCTTTTGTTCAAACAAATTTAACCCCTTTATTTGTCAGCTTGGTTAATGGGTAGCCAATCAAGAAAAATTCTGGATGAAACGCTGATAATAACTTACTAAACCAATAAAACTACGTACCTCAGTTATTCTCGTCGGTGCTGGACAATCATGGATTGCTCTTCTATTAGAAGGATCGACAGAGGTTCCATCCTTAGAGACAATATGTCCATGAAAAGAAATCTCTTGAAGCCATATTTCAAACTTGCGAAACTTCCCATATAATTCATGTCTTCTAAGAGTCATTAGAATAATGTGCAAATGATTTTCATGATCTTCATATCTTTTAGAGTGGACCAAGTTATCATCAATAAATACAACTTCAAAGTACTCAAGATATTCCTTGAAAACACTATTCATTATATCCACGAAGACAGAGGGTGTATTAGTCAATCCAAAAGGCATTACTGTAAACTTATAATGCATGTACGTAGTTCTAAATGCTATTTTCGAAATGTCTTCCTTCTTCACACACAACTTATGATATCCATATAGAAGTTCAATCATTTAAAAGTATTGAGCTCCATGATGTTGGTCGAATAAATCATAAATGCAAGGAAGGGGATGCTCGTACTTTATTGTTATAGCATTGATCTCCATGTAGTCAATGCAAAACCTCATAGATCCATCCTTCTTCTTATAAAAAAGGACAGAAGATCCCCTTGGATAAAAACTAGGGAAAACATATACCTTATTACGAAAATCCTCTAGTTGTTTTTTATCCTCTATAATTATCTTGAGTAGGAGGGAAATACCTTCATGGAGTACGTGCATTGATACAATTTTTATTCCTTTCACTAGGCACCATCTCTAAACAATGTCTTACACTATATTAGTTTATGAATAACAAAACATAATTCGAAACTAATAACATACTTAACATAAATTGAATATTTTATGGATACTATCCATAACCATAAAAAGGTTTTCTTTGTGGAGGTATATACTAATAAATCCTTCATAATGGTTTTTAATGAAAATGTGAATTATCCTAAGCATATCCCCCAGGAGTGTCGTAACCAAGAGTGCATCAAGGCTCGTTGTCATGTACCAGGATACCCCGAGTCATGCCTTAAACTCCTTGTCAGAGTTTTCACTCCTAGGTACATCTGTGCTAGAGCCTCCTCTACCTGGTCGTATCCAGACAGGGATGTATTTCTCGGAAAATACACAAAATCTCAACATTACCAAAATTCTAGGATGTTCTTCTATACTAATCCTCAAATACTATCTTAGGTTTATGTGCTCCAATCAGATTTTATCTAAATCTAGCTTCCCAGGATAGTACTAAACATTCTCTAATACCAACTATAAGGCCCTGGCCATAGTTACCCAGAGTCGGTGAAGTATTATGTATAATTTGCCTGATCACAAGGAAATCATGTCTCCAAAGACCGATCAGTTTAGTATTATTGGATACAAGATTCATATATAAGTTTAAATTTACAATTTGAAATGAAATTCAACACAAATTTATTCCATTAGTAACATCCAAGCCTCCTAGATTATGCCTACAAGTCACTCATAACTAACTTATTCAAATCATGGGAAAATGAAATATAAGAAAGGTGTGAGCTCAAACGCTCAGTAAGGGTAAGCAATACAGCAGAAGAAAACATAAACATTTAGCATGATGAATAATTGAAACCACATGCCTTTACCAATAATAAACATGAATACATTTATGAAAGGAATATGAGATGAGTAAATAATGACATAATAAAATATAATCATGGATATTATACAAGTCGAATGACCACATGAACCATCAATATTAATTTCATTATGAGGGAATGTATAATTCCAGACATTCTGAAACATTTTTTCAAGACCTTGGGAAAGATGTCTAAAAATGATTAAGGCCTCGGCCAAAACCATATATCAAAATGGGAAAAGCCTCGACCAATTCCTCATCCAGTTATCTCATGAGACCTACCGATGCATCAAGGAGACATAGAGGGCTCCACTAGTCACTTAATAAGTCAAATACATTCCTCATATGAAAAGGTTTAAGTTTAACACAATTATTCACATTAAAAATATCATATGAATTGTCAATACATTAACCATAAACCATAACTGGTATAAAAATAGCACATCCACTATAAAACATATCACAAAATCTTCAATATAATATGGAAGTTTTGAATAATAATAAATCAACTTCACATAAACTTAAAATCTATAAAAGGATTTTGACATAGAAAAAGTCAAACCTTTTTTAGAGAAATATATCTTTCTATTTTTAAATCATTTAAGAGTCACATAATTATAAAGAGAAACATTATTTGGGAAATTTTCTTATAAGCTTGTAAGGGATGCTTCGACAATGTTATAACGATGTAAAATAGCCACACCCACTTTATAAGTTAGAAAACCTTCTTACCATAATTTTGTAAAAACATTTCATAATGTACCTTGATTGGAAAATGACAGAAGGATTCCTTTCAAAACATATAAGTTCAAGGAATGGTATAAATTAATTTACCCCATTTTTAGTAAATATTAAAAATGTTTTGAAATACATTTTTATGAAACATGGATGTGGATAATAAAAAGGACCCAGTATACACTTACATAAAAACAACCTCGGATA
Organism: Viscum album; assembly: GCA_963277665.1. Lineage (NCBI taxonomy): Eukaryota > Viridiplantae > Streptophyta > Magnoliopsida > Santalales > Viscaceae > Viscum > Viscum album. The sequence goes on from OY728151.1 coordinate 1,534,902,642, forward strand.
ATAAAGAGATTGTAGAATTAACCTTTACCTACTACATTTCCTTGGTCAAGGGTAGGTTAAACTCTTGTATAATGGTGAAATAATTGTTATTAAATTATACAAGAATCATATAGTGTAATATGATATCATATATGATCTTCTAATATTGCTTTGTTAATAATATTTTAGTATTATCATCGTTTCCGGTGATAACTGATTCTTTTTCCAATATGTTATTTGTTACATAAGCAATGTTTTTTATGGATAGGATGTATCTCAATAATATTATGAATGATATGAAGTCTATAAATATTATTTTTAATCCTCAAATGAAAATTATTCTTGAATGGATTCGATGGTGAATGAATCTCTTTGTGTTCGTGGAGACTGTAATCCGTACGTACGCACGAGTAAAAATATCATTCATTCGATATTAAAATCGTATATAATTGAATGGTATATAACATATAAAGAATAATTATAAGGTTATATTTATTATATAAATAATTTATACATCATTATTATACCCATCCAAATAATAATGTACTAAATAACATCTACCCCACGACGTGGAGACAGTAAGCCGTACGTACGCACGTATGGTGACATGTCATTCAAAGGACGAATATAATATTGAATATGGTTATACCATATTTTTAATAACATCACAGTATATATAAGATACTAGATTTATTATTTTAGAATAGAAACAACAATGAAATATGAAGTGGAATAAGAAAATACATGAAAGAGGTGGTGAGATATTTACCTCATCTTCAGGTTCTTCCTTTTGATTTGATAAAAAGGGCTCCATAGGTTGGATTTATGACTAATGTAAGGCCACTAGGATAAAGTTAGGACCGTTTATAGGATATTTGGGTAGGGTTTGGCCAAGCCAAATGGCTTTGAAGGTGTTAATTAGAGAGAAGGGGGAGTGCCCTTTTATAAGTGGGGTGAGGGGCACCTTAGGAAAAGCTTGAAATATTATTTTATTATAAAATCATTTTCGGTTTCAAATGGCTCCAAAATATATTATTTAATGGCTAAGATATGGATGGGTCTAAAAACACTCAACCAATAGCTTTTAGACAGGTTTGGATCACTATATTAACCTTATCTTTTAGATCTAACTCTTAGTAAAATAGTTTGGCATTAACCATGTCTCTATGTATTTTTATACTATATGGTTAATAAACATACTATATACATCCAAGCGAGCCCCAAGTAGTCTATTAAAGACACACCTATCATTATATAATTCGTTTGACCGAATTTTAGATTTTTAGGAATAGAATATCAATTAATAATATAATATTTTTTAAAAAAACTCTATTATGCCAATTTTTACACTATTAGGTATTTTGTTTTTTCTAAATAATAAAAGAATTATTACTTTCAAAATAATTCATCTATCCGACCTTAATATTTTATGTTAACCTAGAAAATTACTGGAATTCATAAAAAGTCTCAAATTACATTTATTTGGATATTTATAATATCAATAATTTAAATATTTCATTAATTTTGTAATTAATGCATCATCATTGTGTCATAAATAAATTAAGTTATTTAATGTCTAAAAATATAAATAAAATAAGATTATATATTAAATCTCTTTACCTTTAAAATAAATATTTATAGTTGATTTTATCTTATGTAGGACCCTACATTAAAAATGTTTTAGTTATTAAACTTTTATTTTAACTCTTCTTTGAATTAAATAATAATAAATGTCCTAATCTAATCAATGTTGACCAAATAGGATCATATTTTATTCAGAAGGTTGTTTTTGGTCGAATTATACTTATACAATAGAATTATGACATGTGTTAGGGTAATAATAATATCATTTTTACACTTAATTACCTTATTTACATTTAACTGTGGTAAATAAAAGTAAAAAGTTACTATTCACAGAAAAGTATTTTCAACTTATTGAACCACATATTACTTACTACTATCAACCGCGTCTCTCAGATTTTTGAAATTCAACTCACTGAATCAGTAAAATTATGTTTTATATAAATTTTCAAATGCTCCTAGGAGGTGGGTAAAAGACGGTAAAAAGATCAGTAAACTTTTTAGGTATCTAAAGTTATTATAAACTTACTCTATTTAATTTCAATGAACATATATATGTATTATGTATCTATTTTGACCAAATATAAATTTCAAATAAATTAATACTTATTTAAATAAAAATTTGGTTTTAAACTATAACACAGTGTTTTCACTATTCATCAAAAATTGAATGTTTTAAAAAAATACCAAAACTTCACCCAAAGCTAATTTTGATATTTTGTATTCAAAAATGAAGTCCATTTGGAAATATAATATTTATAAAATATCAAAAAGTGGGTATTAATATTCATAACGGCTAGTTGATTGGTTGTGGTGTGTTAGGACTCGAAGTTGCATACAACACATGCTATTGCATTATTCAATGAGAAACGTACCGTAGAAGCATGGGGTGTTACACTGGGGGGGGGGGGGGGGGGTCAAGCGCAATTGAAGGGGGGTTCATGTTTTGTTGAACCCCCTCCCTCATATGAAGATTTTTTTAATGTTTTTTTTAAAATTTATCAATGCTTTTTATCACTGATAAAAGGGACCTTTATCATCTCTTTTATGAGAACTGATAAAAGGACCCCCCCCCCCCCTTATCTTCAATGAGATTAAAAACCCTTTTTTATTACTAATAAAGGCCCTTTTTTGGGCAGATAAAAGCCTATTTTATGGTGTGTGTCCTCCATAAATAAATTGTATTCTGGTATCTATCAGGCATCCTGAGTAGGGTGTGAGTGAAACTCATTAGGACACCATGAACATCATCTAAAGTAATATCCATTCAACAATAGTATATAATGATCTATAATAAATAAATTAAACTAAATAATGTAAAAAAAATCAAATTTCATTATTCTTTAAATAACTACATAATTACCCAAGTTCATGATAACATCAAAATCATAAATGCATGATTCAACTCATGTCAAAGTCTAAACCATCCCCAAGAGATATCACATTTTATTACAACATGAATTTCATTAAACAATTAATTTCATTTTCATATGACAAATACATAACTATATTCCAATGCCAAAGGCGGGTCCCATGAATTCCATGTGTAGAAACATGTGGGTGTTTAGAGAATTAGTCAATGTCCCACAACTCATTATTATAACATGTGGGTATTTGGAGGTATAGTCACTCCCCCACACTCATATTTATCACATATAGTTATTTGGAGGATCAGTCCATGTCACACACTCATTATAATAAATATAACTACATCACATATATACCATATTAGAATGTTAATCATTGTGAACTTTCTTATCAAGCATTCAAATCTCTTTAACGATTTTAAACTATCAAAACAAGAATGGTTTTTGTAAAAACTATATTAAATAATATAACCAATTCACCATTAAATAATTTTTCAAATTGTGTATCACATAAACTATTAACCATTCATTATTAAGTCAACCATCAATTAATTAGAATTATCAATTAATTTATAATCACATTGTCAAAAAATTATAGTGAAGAACCATCATAACCTAGATCAAAACCATCACCAACAAGATAAATCATTCCCATTAATTTTAAAAGAAATACTAGAGAGATAAATCCAAATGGAATGAAATCACGTTCTGGAATAGGTGAGATATTTCAACAAGAGCTATAATTCTTCATGAAAGGAGTTTATGTGAGATGATTAAGAATTAAAGCTCCTAAAAATTATGGAAAAATATTAGGGCCATTCCAGAGTGATTATGGGTTAATAGGGGGGTTTTATTATTAAATTTTTTTTTACCATATTAATACCTGCATGCACAATTTCCTAGTCCTGGGTGACAATTTTCCATGTAGTGTTCCCTAATAGTGTGCCTCACATCGGTGTCAAATAGTTACTACAATGATGGTGAATAGTTTGAACCACTAGACACCAACAATGAAAAAACCCTCTATTTGGGATTTCACCATTTTAGGTATAGAGGTCACATGGTTAATCCAAATCATGTTCCATACCCTCTCTCTCCAAATAGGGAATATAGTTTCCTTGCCTAAAGTGCCTACATTTCCAATAACATGAATCAACTATGCTCAACACCTTTGGCTTCCATTTTTTTCCAATTTCACCATAAACAACCCATTGTAAATAGAAAAACATGGTATAACAAAAATAAGTAAAAATATAACATTCAAAATTTCTCGATTAAACTATATATAAGGGTAATATTTTATCGCCAATAATTGTGTGGTTCAAAATTACAACTCCAATGTCCAAACAAAAATAAATTGGCCAGCCCAAGATTGATGACATAGTGGAAAGACATACAACACTGAATGTGAAACACATTGAACCAATATAGGGAAAATACTAAATCCTTATTATCACTACGTAATAATTTATAATGAATAACAATAGATTGAGAGTGAAAATATAATTAACCCATACAGTTTTCTCACTTTGATAACATGACATGTAATAATGCGTATGTATGTTTTGTTGACATCATTCTCCACGACATGTGATACATGGTCTATGTAAATATATTAACTCAGTTTATGAAATATATGTTAGGTTATCTCTTTATTTTATATCTATCATGACCCCATCCACCCAATGATACCCCATCGAGGATGAGTAATTGATTAGTGAGATAATGACCCCTGAGTCAATTCTCATGTATCCTACATGATGCCGATTAGCATAGAGGATTTATAATACATGAAAATGGGGGGACTTTCCCTCTACGTGAACATGTATGTGATTGTGATAAGATAGATACATTAATAAAATCCTAATCATAGATATAATATATATCAATGTTCATACATGTAATATCATATAAAGATGGAAAAACAAAATAGGAAAATTTATTTCCCAAAAGGTAAACATGGAATTGATCATGATGTCCAAATAACTCCAAAAAAAGATGAACTGTTAAAAACTATTATGATATCCATCCTACTACTTCATTCCATAAAATTTTTAATATATATTCGGTGAGAATTGTAGTTATACTCAGTAAGATACTCCACAATTCCTCTCATGAAAAATACAATGAATTCATACTAAATAATAGTAAAAAAATTGAAGCTATGTTTTCACCAAAATGGGTATAATATTTTCCAAACCTCACTATAGATATATCTCATCATGTATCCCATACATGAGATCATATATTATAATTAAAATAATAATACACATAGACTACTTCGTAAATGGGTTTCCACACTTCCCCAGCATTACATCTCCATAGTCATCTCTCTCCAAATCAGGCCTTCCTCATACACTTTCAAAAATTATCAAATCATTCACCTCACAAATCAAATATTCACATCCTTGCATAATGAATCTCCAAATAGTGACTGGTTAGATTCTAGAATCCACTACAACCAATATTACATGTATCATATGTTTGGTATTAAACTTCATTCCGTTATAGTCCATCCATTGAGTAAGGTAGATTAATCTTTAACATTAAATACATGTCACATTAATAATAATTATTTTTATTCAATATCCTTAGTAATATGAGTATGAAATAATGGAAATAAATCACATAACTCTACACAAATATAATGTAATTAAGTAACACTATACATACAATCACATATACATTCGTGTGGAGAGAGAAGGGCCAGAGGGGGTAGTCACTCATAATTTTCTATTTATTTATTCCAAAACAATAGGATAGTAGACCAACGAGAGGGGGCATACATCCATCAATATTCCCCAGTACAATGTTTATGAATATACCCTCATAGATACCACTATGTGATAGTCACCCTACCAACTTGGGTGGGTAGTGAAGGATGTCACAAAACATACATGATATAATATAGATGAAAACAACACTATGGACATAACATTTTCCTAGGCACAGTTTTAGATATCATCAGTCTAACATCCTGAGGAAACTTCTAAGGACTAAATATTCAATAAAAACAATATATTATGAATAATTACATTTAATTAAACACTCCTTCATATATTTTTTTATTTAATACTAAATTTATTAATTATCATTCCATTAATAATCCTCCAATATTATTCCATGTTATAAACATTAACTATTCGGGTGGAGTCTATGTCCTCTTGGAATAATCCAATGGGGTCCATAGATTCTAATTTTTTTTAATATTTAGAAATCTAAAAGGACACTACTCAATGTGTTATGAATTTTAATAGTCATATTCCATTCCACAACTCTATGATCTATATGAATTTATCTTATGCTTCTAAACAAGGTATGCGTAATCAAGAAAAATGAGCTACCTCAATCAGTATAGAATGAATTACTAGAATACAATAAATCTAGACATCAGACCTATAAACTGAGTCATTATCATGAAATCATCCATCTTCAATCAAAAAAACCAAAATACCATATTCAACAAATAAATAAAATTTATTTCCAATCAATTAACTATCATGAATATCCCCATGCATCTCACCATCAGAGTCATCAACGAGTTTAATAACCAAAATCCTATGCATCAATATCTTATCTACCATCCCATGAAGATGGAAAATAAAATAGAAAGGTCCAAATCATGATCAAATCATTAAAATTAAAAATAAACAATATTTTTAAATAGGATAATTTTTCCCTAAAAATAACGCATACAACCTTCAATGGAAAACTTACACTCAGAGACCCCACACAAGGTATCCATCCTTTACAAACAAGGAACCCCATGAATTTTATTTATTCAAACAACCAATTATATTTCATCGTGAATTACATTTTCATTAATTCCTTGTTCCAAATACAAGAATCATAAAACTATAGTTTTGACATACTATACAAATATTTTAACATTTTCTTGGGATTATTTATATTGTCAAAAAAATTGAGAGGATAACCTTTCCCATTTAGTATTCCATTAATTATTATTCTCACAAACATGATTTCATTCTTCTTTATCACTATCCAGTACTATTAAAAATTAAATGAAATATTTAATTAAAGTTGATCAATTTTTTAGTATTATTTACAACAAATTATAAGAATAATGGTTTCAATTCCTATGCATCATTAATTTATAGTTCCAAACAAAAAATATATAACATTTTTTAATTTTAAATTTAATCAAGAGTATAATGATAATAAAATCATTACCTTTATGATTAATATCATAAAATAGATTTAAAACTATCTAGTAAATCTTGATGCTACCCATTTTCACATAGGAAACATAAACATTTAGTCCCAAAACCTAAACCAATTTCATTCATTAATCCAATTAAATTCATTGTAGGTTTATTATACTCATATAAAATGGGGTAAACTATGGTAAATTTTGGATTTCTTTATATAAAAAGGATATGTAATTAATTCCCAACAACAAGTGATTGGAGTTCTCGAAAAAGGAATCAAACTTGTGGATCATTGATCACCTCACCAACATCAAAATTGACTCCCTCAATGGATTTTTTGCAATAAAACACCAAACACATACATAGAAACTCCCTTAGAATGATATAAATCACAAAACATATCATGAAATAAATAAATATAAAGAAATGATATCAGACATAGAGGATATGCAAGAATTTCATGGAGAAATCACCCTTGATAACTGTAAATTTATTTAGTGAGGCTTGGAAAAAAACATATTGAAATAGGATTAAATCCATCATAATATCTATGGAGTAAATACTGTTAGAGATAACAGGATAGGATACTAATTGATTTGGGGTCCACAAGGGTATTTATAGGATATATTAGAAATATAAGTCAATGTAGTAGTCTTGTAGACCATACCATAGTACTGGTTGACATATGGAATTATATGGAGCAGTGCATGGTGCCCTCATGTAGCCCACCAAGAAAAACGTTCATTTATAAACCATGAAGTCTCAAATGATTTGGATCCCATGAAAGGGGGAGAGGGACCATGGTACATGGATACAAAAAATTCTAAATAAAAAATCACCCAAATGAATTCTACATCAAAGACTAACCACTATGTCATAGATTCCAAGAAATTAGAAGAAAATCACTTGAAGTCAAACACCATAACCATTCACAGTATTCTATAGGGATAAGATATCATATATCATAGTCCCACTCAATAGATTAGCTATTTATAAAAAGTATATGTTTTATAATATCCACATTAAGGCCCCCCATACTGAATTTTCAACTCCATACTATACATGAAAACACTATGGATTATCCAAAGGCTCTATACCATTTTCTTTATCATTTTAGTCATTACATCTATACATCCACCTCTAAAATCATCTTATAACCATCATATAGGTAGTCAGTTAAATATAAGTCTAGTTGGATCGGATCACATACATCAAATACCTCTCAAATTGTTCACATCCTTGATAATTCAAAACCAATCAAATATAGAAAAATGGAAAGGTTCATTTGAGTCAATGGCCTTTGGTATACCTCTAAATGGTATCAAAATAATATCAGATTCACTATACAAATCAAAATGAAAATGAAACAATAACATCAATATATATTTAACCATATCCTAAACACTCTCTAGGGAATATAACTATGAAATGAGATTATGAATCAATAAGAAATACATCAAGAGGAGACAACGTCATAAGTGAGATAAATAAAACAACTATAAGAGAGAAATGTTACAATAATATAGGTACACATCAAATTGAATGGAGTTAATAACATGTATATTTGGAAAGTGTTACATGGTATAATCATCCAAACCTCTGTGCAACCATATGATATGAAGCATGGTCATATTAAATCTTCAAAACACTATATAATCATGGTATTCGATATATAATGGACCCTCCATGAATTTCACAACATTTTCAACACCTATATATCCCCAATCAGTGATGTGATAGTCATAAGAAATACACTGTTTGAGATATTTTGGCATTCTACATTTTTATTTCATAACATTACATTGAATTACACAAAAAAATATTTTTTAATTTTTATTTTAATAAAAATATGTTACATAAAACATGAAAGCATAAAAAATTCATCTATTATAAAATAACGGATTCATGAAGGTTCTTATTAAGTACATTTATTTAATCTCATAAACTTTGGACATAGATCAATAGAATGAGTGAGTACAAGGCCCAGTAAGGGAAATCAAGGAAAACCATTTTATTTAAATATTAAGGAATATAAATAAAAAAATTTTGAAATACATAAATGAATGTGAAATGGAAAATAGGAATATAATATTAAAAAGGGTATGATTCAAATCATATAAATGTGTATAAAACATTTAATTGAGAAATTTATAAGCATATCAATAAGGTCTATCACTGAGGATTCATAAAAATTACCAAGGTTATTCACAAAGGTATTGTAAAACTTGTCATATATAGAGATTAAATTCATTAACAAATGATTTCTATAACTATGAGGGCACAAAGTTAATATTTAATAATTAATTTCATCCACATTGATCATAATAAAACATCTATAAAATAACCTATGGAGAATAAATGTAATGAGTAACATTTCAAAATCATGGGGTTTTAGAAGGTGCTTAAAATATGATTCATTTGTAAATTTAAACCCATAAAAAATGAACATGGGTTTCATGTATTTTAATAAAAGAATTAAAATATATAATATCAAAATATATTTAAATACCCCTATAGAAGATATTATTTTGGGTATAAAAAATATAAAATAAAATAATTTCTAGATAAAAAGTTGGATATTTTCAGATGAAAATCCAGCAACATAATTAGTTTGAATCCTAGATTTAGAAAACATTAAAAAGTGAGGGGAAACAGTATACCATTCATACAGTACTCAAATTATAGTAAATTAATAAAATAAAATTGTCATTAGAACATGATATGGAATTTTTAATGAAGTACCACAAAAAAATATAACTTGAAAGGAAAACAATTGATGTTGATATTTCTTTTACCATGAAGAGGGGCTCCTAAAATTTTACGATTCAAAACATGTGGGCTTGAGGAAAAATTAGGAGGACTCATTTGGAGGTAATACTGTTAGATCATCTTGGATGAATAATTGGGAATGAAATATAATGGAGGAATTTGTCGGTATTTATAGCAGAAGTGAAGGAGATTTTTATTAATTTCCAAGGGCACCTTAGTAGTTGTTTTTGCAAAACTATAGGCTCTTACATTGTATATTACCATGTTATTTTCCATGTGGGTCACCTAATTTCATTTTTTTGTCCACAATAGTCGACAATAATATTATACTACTCATTTTATCATTAATTATGTTTTTAAACATAATAAAAACTCACAACATTATTTTTACTATTCATTGAAATCAAATATAATTTACAAAAATCTAAAAAATTCATCTAAACCTTATATCGACATTATGAATTCAAAACTGAAATCCATTGTATGAAAATAATTTTCTAAATATGATAAATATAACTATTATTTTATATCATTATTTTCTAGAAAATAATAATAAATAACAAATAATTTCTAAAATATTTATTTACTTATACTATGATATAATGTTATCACATTAAAATTTAAGATGCGTAAATTATATCAATAAATCCATATGTGAGGGTACTATTAGATTGGTTATATTACTATTCATAATGGTAATATTATTATTCCAATGGTAAAAATTACTATTCAACAAAAGAATGTTGATCCTATGAGACTCTAAATATCGTATTGCCTGTAACTGTGTTGGTAAATTTTTCAAAAAATAATTTCATAAAATCAATTATTTAATGTATAATAATTCTTTAAATGGAACAATATGACATTTTTCCATATTCATCCAAAATACGAATCTTCATATAAAATTACTAAAAATTCACCCATGATTAATTTTGACATTTGAAATTATAAAATGATGTTTATTTTAACCTATTAAATCTATAAATATGATAAATATATGAAAAGTACAATTTTTAGCTGTAATATGAATTGTTGAAATTTTTCTCAATTAAACATATATATTATTAGGAAACACTATTCTTAAAATATAAATGCTGAAATAAATATTTTATTAAAATAAATGGGATTACATTTTATGTATCAAGGGCCTCAACACATAACCCCTTATAAAACTGACATACAATATAAGGGTATGGTGTGTGATGGTGATATACTCTTGGGGTGACTCGGATAACATCGCCAGATTGGTCATCTTCACTAACATGAACCTCTTCCATATGCAATTTAATTTAAGTATATCATCTTAAATCTCAGCTTGGGATTATTCAAGAGTGAATCCCAGTGATGCTACCACCATCCCATGATCTGAAAAATAGGATTCACATGGAATGATTCTACATGATGAGGCCATTGAATCATCATGTTTCATTTGTTAACCACTATCATTTATAATTATAAACAATAATAATTATGTTATGATTATTATTTGTAACGGTCAAACTAACCAGTAGTCATAGTTGACCAACTATCATATAACATTAAATACCCATCGATCTCATTTCATTATACTCACTTAAATTATAATAGGAAATAGTTTGGTTGAGTACAAAATAATATAACACACATTTTCAAGAAAGAATTACCTTTCAAAAAGATCAGGTCATTACCGATATGATGCATGGATGATGTTAGGATTTTGGATCATATGTGGGGGGACATCTATCTAGAAATACGCTACTCTAACACGGTTTGACATGTCAAAAGACCGAAAAAATAGGGAGAAATGTTGTTACAGAACCAATCATTCATTGACCATTTTGGGGAGTTACCATCAGGAGTACATGATCTCTAAATTCAAACACTATAGGAATTGTCTGATGATTGAAATATGATTTTTAAGTTATTACACTTCTTTATTCCTCTATGAAAATACCTGATCCATTTATATAATTTCCATTTCATGACTTAGGACAAGAAATTATGACACTCTGACGCCAATATTGAAAAATGTAGATTGAAATGGTCGGTCATAGAATTCATTTGAAGGTATCAAAACAATGGTAGAGTGAAAAATATTTCTGTATGAGAACTCAATCCAAGGTAGGATAATTATCCACAAATATAAAATATATAGGACATAATAACTGAACATGCCTTATAGAGTGTTGACATTCAGATGTATTTGACCATATATATATGGACAAAAAGTAGATATATGCACCAACTGAGATCCAAATAAAATATGAAGATACTTCCATACCATAGAGGTAAAATTAGGATCATGATCATATATGATCATCCTAGGGAGTTTATAGAGTTTCATTGGATGTTCCAAGTACTATCTCGACAAATCAAACACCATGGTCCACTCAATGATCACTCTGAGTGGGGATGATTTTTTCATAAAATAAACTATCACCCATATATATGAATTTATTCCTTATATTAGAGGTAAAATTTAAACAGTGACAATAGACAACTCCTATCACATTATCTATATGACCTCATAAAGTCATAGAAATCAACTATGAACACATTTCTTGTCATTTACCTTCTATAAGACTAAATATTGAGAAACAAATCTTGCAACTACAAGATTCATTTTGAAGGAAAAAACTGTCCTCTTCGTGATCCAAATATCTTTTCCACACTATGATTCATGACCAAAGGTGTTATATTGAACTAATGGATAACCATCTCACAAATATTTAATGGAATTAAAATCCTCCCCTAGAACAACAACTGATTAGATTGGTCCTCAAAACAACCATTAAGGGAATATCAAAAAAAACTACTTCTTTGTAGACCTCATCCATTGTCTCCACCATCTATAACTCCTCCACCAAATACACAAAAATGTCTAAAGTATTATTTTTAATAGTCTAACTCTACCAATAACATATCCCATATCATTTTTGGTCACTAAAAAATATTGAAAGAAACTATAAGAATCTAAAGATTCATGAAAGACATCACTATGTGACTTCCTTCGAAGCACATAATCTAAAAATTTTACATTTCTTGGTGTATTTGAAATCTCAATGTCTTAAAAATGAAATAATATCTTCACCCATCCAAATTAAAATATAATTTCATTCTAGGAGAATGCATACACCTTTATCTTATGATAACTAAAAAACCAGATCACTAGTAGATGAGGTAACGAATAAATAACTTCAAGAAAAACACACATGCCACCAACTTGGGAACATGGGTGCCCTAGATACTCATATAGAGAAATAACTACCGAGACCCATAAAACATAATCTCTAATTCATAATAGAATATCCAAATACTTGATGTAATATATAATATTTAACACCAAATTTATATCCCTCATCTTATAGGTAATGAACTTGAGAAATAACCAACTAAAGCATGAGGTACCACATAGATTCCAGATGCTGATCACTCCAAAAGGATTTATGACTCTTCCATGTAAGGGTTTCATGAGGAGTACCAAATTAATATAATTCACTAAAACCCTCATATCATATAGTTCATGAACAATGAAACATCATACCTAAACAAAAAACATGGGAAAACTAAATGAACGAATTCATGAAACATAAAAGATACACATAATTAGAACATTAAGACAAACCAGTCCCTAATAATCCAATATCTTGAGGCCATTAATCACACTTCAACAACATCACAAAATTTTGTTGATAATGATGAACTCCCAAAATGGAACACATTTGCATTGTATGTTAATATTCAGATGTGGAGTAAATAAGGATTTATTTGATAAAAACATCCCTTGAAATTTCAAGAAATTCTCAAAATAATATATTCATCAAACACACGAACATTGATGGAGAGTTCATCACACTAAAAGGAATATCCATGAAATTTTAATGAACACATTCACATCCAAATGAAATCTATATACCATTCACATATTTCATCCAAATTTGATAATAACATGAGGTTGAGATCAATTTTTGTAATGAAAAAATCCCTCATAATATGACAAAAAATCATAAATCTCTATATTTGTATAGAAGTAATTAACTATCACTGGATATATGAATTGATAATTCATTTAAATAAAAAAAATTCATCATACTTATTTAAAAAAAAGTTCATCCCAATGTAATATACTTTTCCAATAACAACCACACTACAAAATATTATTTAGTTATACATGTAACTCTCACAAATTATAAGGAATCATCCAATAGAAAGATATAAATATCAAATAAACCCCCATCTATGAATAAATCCATAGCTTGATCACTCTTCAAGAAGGTAAAACTACAACCTCCTCTTGAGGGAAATCAAATTACACTCCCATAAACCTAAGAAACGTCATAGTATGATCATCTAATGAAACCAGATTCACCATATTCATTAATGATGATAAGGATTGAACATTCCTATGATACTTTTGAGCATCTCTCTCATGATCACACACTAATGTCCCTCCATCAACATCATGGAATAGAACATGTATCTCGAATAAATCTATAATTGTTTGAACCAAATACAGTGAGTCTATACAATGGATAAATCCATAAAACTATATTAGTAATAATATGATGCTTCTAAAAGAGCATTGTTTCCTCAAAATATGCAAAATATGTCCACAAAAATTATATAAATAAATCAAAATATATATTATATAGTCAATTAATATTACACAAGATGCCTCTATACCTCAATTACCAAATAATTCACTAGGTAAGGTTATACTATTGAGTGCGTATCTCCAAAATCAAAAAATTATTTCACCCATTTTTTAAATAATGATATGGTAACATGAACTTTGTCTATATCACTTTTCATTGGTAATGCAGGAGAATTTACCTTTCCATAACCTACTCTAAATCGGATTTTATCCTGATGATGACAACATAAATAGAAATGATATAATATCTAATGATAAAGATCATATATATGAGTTCCTCTAACTACACCATCTCTTTGATACATATCCCATGATGGGGCATATAGTTGATGCTAACATGGATGAAAAATCATCGACAGAGGAATATGAAGCATAACCCAACATGCACAAAGAATACGTTGAATGTTTGGGAACTATCATCACTAAAGGCCATGGGATCCAAAAGAGAAGAAATAATTTGATCATATAGAAAGGTCCAAATATTCCCCACCCATGGTAAAATAGAATATTACGGTGGAGAACAACCCTTGTATGACTGAATAATCTTATGCTTTCGAATCTAGGAAACTAATAACCCAACATTCCATCATGGAGAATCATTATGAATACCAAATTGAAATGATCCAATTCTGATTAGAGTCCTCCAAAAAACCACTTCACTCAACATAACCTCGATATAGGTTTATAATATAAATAAGTTAACATGGGTCAAGATCGTTTGATGTAAAGCCTCCTCAAAATTATTGACCCTTTCCTCATCATTTGTATATAGGCTTGAATCATATCCCAAGGGGTTGGAAAAGGCTCCTGAACTCCGGCTTACTGGATCTCCTCTGTCGATGTATATGTAGGTATTCTTGGAATTATTCCCTTATAACCAAAGAAATAATATATTCTCGAAAAAAGTCTCAGAACATATTCCATGAAACTTCTTACTCATATCAATCACTAAGGAACATGATATATGAATACCTCACCTTTCCATGAATCAAAATCACAATGGATGAATCCCAATTCTCATATTGACAATTGATTGAAATGAATGATATATCTACTACAATTAAGAAGTATTACATCACTAATTCAGAAATGGTTCCCACATAATTATTCTTAACTCACAATAAAACTCTATGAGTTTCCTCCATCTGTTGTTTTCATTGACCTCTAGTATGTGTCGATCAACATGAACATCAAGAAAGCATCAAGAATACAGACATAAAAAATCTATTAAAATTGAACTATATCATAAGTGTGGTAAAATGGTAAGACACTCCTTATCATAGAATATTGAATATATACGATTAATTAAGAAATTAAAAACTATTTTTTTCAAGGTTAGACAAGTTCTATTTTCTACCAAATTCAAATACAATAAAAATAGGAATTGTGCATAGTATAATAATTAACCTATATAATGAAAAAAAAAATTAACTTCATTTATTACCCTTAGTAAACATATGGATTCAAGGATCAGATCACAAGGTCCCCAAAATAAACATGTCTCAGTCTTTCTCCCACGTCTATATCACTTACTAAATTAATATGACATTATTTACCTACCATCACATGAAATATCCCTATTAGATAACTCCAAAATCCATCATATCCCTGAAATTGAACCTCTGATTGGCCTTAATCGTGAACCCCTCCCCCATAGGTACCCCACATGGTCCATCAATGAGATGAGGGAGATAAGTTACTCTATATTCCAAACGATAGTAGTCCACATGTTGGATATAAGAACATATGGTATATATTACATGCATACGGTAGACATTATCCTCTAAGAGATAATGCAGAATGGAGAGAAAAAAATTAAAAAATTAAAAAATTCTCATAAAAAAAATAAACTCAATTGGATATAATTAAGTTCTTACAAAAAATATATATTGGGAAGAAGAATTTTCTAATGGTGAACTTGGAATCAACCGTAAAGGCCATACAACCCCTAAATACAGAAGATAGTAAATATAACTGGATCTAAAACATGCTCTTACTAACCTCCATAATAGTTCATATATGTAATGTTATCATATCAGATATACTTTATATTATCCTCCTAGGAGTAGCTCAATCAAAAGATAAAGCATGTATACTAAATCAGAGTGACCAACAAATTAATGTAACTATTCACCTAAATTGGTAGAGTATGTTACCATCTATCCATGGTTATATATCATAATGTACAACATATAGTCAATCATATTGTATAATAACAACAAGGTTACGACGATACTTCTTTCTCACTAGTTTTCCTCTCTACCACAACATCACATATCCTACACCCTCTCTCTCAAATTGTGTCATCCCAAGGTCACTAGGTCTATGTATCACATCATGAAAATAGTGCACTATTTCATCAAAAAATCCAATCAAACATCCCTATATAATAACCAAGTAGTTTTTGTGAGGGGCCACATTTCATATGACATTTATCATAGATAATTTATTATACCTAAATCTACCACAACATATACATTGATTAAGTTATCTCAATCCTTCAAAGCCTATACACAACACACCTACCATTACCCTTAGGGTACAACAAATAGAGATATATGTTTCAAATAACCAAACTCAATTAAAACCCTCTACACATGTTTTTAGGAATTATAAACATATGTGAATAGTAGTATATAAAATTCATTTATATTTGAGCATGACCAGAGGGGGATGTCATCCATCCATCCTCACCACCATAATAATGTCACCAGACGAGAGTCCACTGGGTTTTAGTAGTATAACCAACATGGTTGGGGTAACAAATGAAATCACAAAACATAGATGATATAATATACAATAAAACTACACCATGGGAATAAAATAGTAATATGATAAACTACATCTCTCATCACATGATCACCCAAACTTCTAACCTAAATACTTGATATTATATTTCATGAAAATAATATATGAATAATTATATTAAATTATGAATTTCATTTTTAAAAATTTCACTGAAATTAATTTATTAATTATATAGCAATTAAAAAAACATTATAACTTGTTAAAATTCATTTCTCAAAATTGTAATGTCTATTCCCTCTAGGAATTATCCAAGTGGGTCTATGGATTAACATGATTATCATCCTTAACATTACCTAATGAAACAAACCCATGTATTATTTTATTAAATAATTATTTACCATTATAATATTCTAGTTAATATTGGAAATAGTCATATACTACCAACCATGGAATAAATTTCCATGCATAACTAGATTCCTCAAGAAAATGGGGAATGTAATGCCAGTAAAAAGGAAAACTAATAATACATCCATTTAAAATTATTCATTATCTAGAACAACAAATCATTAATGAAAACCAAGGGAAATAAAATCATCCATCCATTCCTTAAACTATGGTTCCACCCAAAATGATATCATGCATATCCCCATACATCGCAACATCATATACATAAAATGTTTCAATAGTCTCTGGCCACCCCTCCGATATCTCATATTCGATACATGATCATATCATATCATATAAAAATGACCACACCTATATACTTTCATAGTTGGATGAAGTAAAAAAACATAAACAACAATGAAAAATGAACCTAAAAACATGTAACGGTTACCCAACATACAAATGGGATCTTAAGGACTCATACAGATGGAATCCATCATTAAACTTAATGGGTAGTATCGACCCCATGAAATTATATTTTTCAAAAAAATAGATTTTTATCATATCATGAATTAACTATTTGATTATTTAAAAGGTTTAAAATACATGAAACATAAGGCATCCATTATAATAAATCTATAAAATTATCTAAACATTCTTTTAGGATTAAAACAATTTTTAACAAACTAAGAGGAATACCATTCTCATTTAAAATACATTTTATTATTATTCTCATAAAAAACCAATATTGAAATGTGATAATAATATATTTACATTAAAAATGTCATTTCACTTTCAATTGAGCATGCATACATGAACCAATTTGATTTAAATAAAATTTAATAAATAAGAGTTTGATTACAAAAGATACTTTAATTAATTATCCAAAAAACCAGTTAATAGAATGATGTTATTTTCCAATTTCTTGATGATAAGAATTCTAATCATATAATGACATAAATTTTTAATAGAATAACATATTTAGAACACTATATAATATTCCAGTGGATGAGAATTTTCTTGATGGGAAAAAACATGAGATCACTAAACCAAAACCAATTCATGTATTTAATCATATTTAGTACATATTCAGTTTTGTTACATGGTAATGGAATGTGTAAAAGAATTGTAAATTTATTATTTATTGTAAATTAAATGTATAAGGAATGAATACGCTACCTAAAACATCTAATGTTCCTAAAATGGTAACAAAATGACAATGAAGATCTTCTATCACATCTCTTGTAAGTAATATGTATCCCAAATATGATTCTTCACTATAGTTGTGCTAGAAAAGAAAATATAAAATCAATTATAATGATGGAGAGAAATCATTATAAAACATAATAAACAAATCGTAGGATACATGATTAAAATGATTAAAACAATGGAAGTGGAGGTAGAAATCCTATCATATCACAATATATTGATATATATATATATAAACAGTGATTAATACCTATTGAAAAGAAATTAAAATCCCTTAAAAATATCAATGGAGAACAAGTGGGTTGGTAGGAATAAGTGGGTGAAATGTGGGTTCATGGGATTCTTGGTAATTATATTACATCAATGAAATATAAGATCGTAGTGAAGCCACCTCACCATGCCATTGTAGGGGATAACACATGGAATTATACAACACATTGGAGGGTTTCATGATGGATTTGACATAGTCATACACACATGAAAAAAATAGAAACACATATGGTGTATATCCTATAATATATCAAGAAGAATAAAAACATAAGGAAACCAAAAATGATGCAGAACCCATTTCCAAAATAGATACTAATACAAATCTTGTCCCTTATGATGTAGTTCACATGAAACATGCCAAACACAAATCCTAACATTATACAGTAGGTGACCATTGCACACCTAACAGCTCATCCAGACAACATTTTCACCAAGATCCATTCCAATGATATGTATAAAAAGGATGTGGCTCCTAATTTCCACCCATCATACCCCTACTTTTTAGTTACCTCTTAATGATATTTTTCCATACACAATAACACAACCCAATGATCCACACTATAATACAAATAATTTCATCCATAATCCTCTTTCTTTTTCTAAAGCCTCTACCTATATCCTCAAACACTTCAAACACTCGAAGAATAAGGGCCAAATAGATATGTGATCTTACTCTACAAATTATTTCATATAAACATAACCAAATTATTAGATATTTTCTCTTATACAAACAAATTGTAAACATATGTATCTCATAATAATTACAATAATAAAAATGAAATAAATACTCATATCTATTGTCCTACTCAATCAAAATTTCACATTTAGTAGATAATATAGAACCTCTGAAAATGTTATTTTGGACAATTCATTGATGTATCATATATTTCTTAGAGTAAAATCATAAAAAAATTAATGATTTAAAAACAAAAATAAGAAAAACCAATAAATAAATAAAATCATGTCATTATCATATCAATAATAAAATTCCAAAATAATGAAATTATATTTTATTCATTATTGTTTTATTTTAATGAAATAAATAAATTACCAATCACTATGATATATAGTTTTATTTAAATATATATAGTATAGGTCATAAGGAAAATATCGTACTTTTATCATTTTTTGGTGTATATAAGAAAAATTATTTTGGTTTAGTTTTTTAGTTGAATATGTAAAAAATATAAAAATATATTCGGATAGGGAGATTTTGATCAATATTGGATGAAAATGGGGAAATAATGCAAGAAAAAAAAGAGAATATGTTTTCTATTTTACTCTAATTAGTGAGAGGGAAAAAACTAAAGTGATTGAGATGGTGTATCATTTGTTAGATAACTAGACGATATCCAAATAAGATAAAATAAAAAACAAGAAGTAATGAGAGAAGAAAATGTGGAGATTTTCAGTGGTTGTGTATGTGATGTGGATTTCATTTCAATTTTCATAAAACATAATTTATTATAATTAAAATAATATAAATGTACATTATTTATAATTTATTAATTTAGAATTTTTGATAACATATAAATTAATTATTATTAACATAAATATAATACTAGAAATGTAACGCCCCGACCCCACTTACCTAGAGTCGGTGCATTATTACATAACATTGACATGATCACAAAGGATCATGTCTCTCAAGACTAATTAGTTTAGTAGACTTGGAAACACTAAATACATTTATAAAGTATACATTACATCATAAAATGAAAACTACAACAACATCGAATCAATATTCCACACTCATATACCCTCATACTACCCATGCAGGTCATTCATAAAATACTTCTTCACATCCTAGGAAAAATAAAACATAGAAATGGGTGAGCTTAGATAACCAGTAAGGATAAAAATCTAGAGGAAACATTCATAAATAAGCATAAACATTTAAGGGAATGTATAACTAAAATAAAATCCTTTTAAACTTGAACTTCCTCATAATATGGAAGAAATAAAATGATATAATTACATTTAATTATTCACATGGATATTCTACTAGTCAAATAATCACATGTAATATCAAAAACCACTTTCATAATGATGGACTACGTAATGCCAGACTATAATAACAATATAGTCAAGGCCTCATTCCAAGAATATAAATAAGATTTTGTTAAGGCCTTGTGCAAAGACACTATTTTGTCTAATGAGACCTACCGATGCATCGAGGAGATATAGCAGTCTCCACCCGTCACTTACTAAGTCAAATTCATTCCTCATATGAAAAGTTCGAAACACAACATAAACATTCGTATTAAAACTAGCATATGAAATGTCAATACATTAACCACAAACCTTAAATGGTGTAAACATAGCACATCCACAGACAAACATAACTCATTAGATACAATGTGGAAGATTGTATTATATCATATTAACCTAAATCAATAATAATTAAGGATATTGACATAGATTAATATAATCATCAAACTATTGTGAGAAATATCACCCTTTTTCTTGAAAACATTTAAAAGTCACACTATTTGTCAAGAATCCATTTAAAATAGATTTTTGAATAAAAGTGTCCCATAACACTTTGAAACTTTTAAAAGTAATTTTTATTTGAAAACACTAATTTCCATATTAATAAATCCTTAAAACCGTTTTTAAAACACGGGCATTAATGAGAACGATTTAGAATAATAAATCATTAAAACATTTTAAATTGATATTTTAGGTAGAGTTCCTAATAAAAAGTGAGACACATGAATACAAATAATTGAGTTAATAAAAATATTCTAATATCATGAGAACAAAGGGAATCAAGATATAATATGTCAAAGTACATTATATACACAATATAAAAGTGATTTGGTGTATAACAACGATGGAGTCTCAATGGAATGTAAATTGAGATGAAATCTCACATAAAGGATGTATCCTTAGATTATGTATAAATCAACAACATAACTATGTGTGAAAAATGTAAATACACTCAATATGATTGGATATTCAGTGTAAAACAATCAAAGTTCATTCAGACATATTCTTGTAAAAACAACACCAATGAATTGGATGTTTAACTCAACATATCGAGATTGAGAAAAAATTACTCATATCAAGTTCATACAGATGACTTGAGAATTTATCAATGGAGTGATTATGTGTATCAAAAGTATATCCACAAAAATGGGAGTATAAATTATGACATAATCAAATGTATAGTGATTCCACACATAATCTTGGAGTAAAATAATCAATGAAGTATGCGTAAAGCCCAATGAGTGGAAATTGAAATTTCAAATTCCCTTAATGATTTGGTAATATACAAAACACACAACGATGAAAGAAGGATAATACAATGATGATGTAAATAATCATGAATTAAATTATATTACACAATGAATACAAACATGGGTAGTACACACACCACATGCAATAAATATGTGGTGAACAATGGAAATCTCACAGAATTAAAAGTGAGATAAGAAACCCCTTTCTTTGTACTTTTTCCTTGGTTGAGAGTAGGAAAAAATCTTTTATAATGGTGAACTAATTGCTATTTAATTATACAAGAATAATATACATTAATATGATATCGTATATGATCTTTTAACATTGCATTATTAATAATATCATAGTATTATTGTCGTTTTAGGTGTTAACTTACTCGTTTTATTTTATATGTTTTGTAACATAAGTCATGTTTGTTATGGATAGGTTTTATATTATTCATATAAAGAATGATATAAAGTCTTAAAACATTATTTTTAATCATATAATTAAAATTAGACTTGTATGGATATGATGGGGAATGAATCTCATCGCGTTCGTGGAGACGGTAGTCTGTACGTATGCACGAACGATAATATCATTCTTTGGATATTAAAATCATATATAATTGGATGGTATATCATATATACAGAATAATTATCATGTTATAATTATTATTTAAATGATTACACATCATTATTATACCCATCCAAATAATAGTGTATTGAATAACAATTACACCACGACGTGGAGATGGTAGGCCGTACGTACCCACGTATAGAGACATGTCATTCAAAGGATGGGTAGAATACTAAATATGATTGTACCATATTTATAATAACATAAAATTATATATAATATATTGGATTTATTATTTTATAATGGAAATAACAATGAAAAAGAAGTTGAAGAAGAAAGGAACTTGAAAGATGGTTGTGAAAACATTACCTCTTCTTCGGGTTCTTCCTTTTGATTTGATCAAAATGGCTCCCTAGGATGGAATTATGATAAAACTAATGCCTCTAGGATGAAGTTAGGGAATTTGAGAGAATATTTGGGCAGGGGTTGGATGAACCAAAAGACTTTTAATGTGTCAATTAGAGAGAAGGGGGAGTGCCATTTTATAACAGGGGTGGGGGTACCTTTGGAAAAGCTAGAAATATTATTTTATAATAAATTCAAATTCGGTTTCTAATTTCTAAAAAGTGTATTATTATAAGGTTAAGATGGGGATGGGTCTAAATACTTTCAAACAACAGATTTTAGATAGGTTTGGGTTACTATATTAACCTTATCATTTATATTTAACTCTCTGTTAAATAGTTTGACATTTACCATGTCTCATGGAAGTTTTATATTATATAGTTAATAAACATACTATATACCTCCAAGAGACCCCCAAGTGGTCCAGTAATGATACAACTATCATTATATAAGTCGTTTGGCCGAACCATAGATTTTTAGGAATTGAATATCAACTAATAATATAATAATTGTTATAAAAACTCTTTTATGTCAATTTTGACACTATTGGGTATTTCGTTATTGATAATTTCATAACAGCATTATTACTTCGACAAATATTTATATAACCAATAATAATATGTCATATTAACCTATAAAATTAGTGGAATTCATTAAAAGTCACAAATTACATTTATTTAGACATTTATAATATCAATTATTTTAATATGTGATTAATTGGGTAATTACTGCATCACCATTGTGTCAAAAATAAATTCAATTATTTAATGTATAAAAATTATAAATAAAATAAAATTATATAGGAAATATTTTTATATTTCTAATTAATATTTATAATCTAATTTATCTTATGTATAACTATATATTAAAAATGTTTCAGTTATTAAACTTTGATTTTATCTCTTTCAACTCTTCTTTGAATTAAATAATAATAAATTTATTAATCTAATCCAATTGGACCTAAATGATAATATTTTATTCCTAAGGTTGTTTCTGGTCAATATTCACATGTCTAATAGAATTAAGACATGTGTTAGGTTAATATTAATATGATTTTTACCCTTAACTACCCTATCTACTTTTAACTGTGGTAAATAAAATTAAAAAGTTACTATTCACCAAAAATTATTTTCATCTCATTGAACCAAATTTTACAGCATGATATTAACCGTGTCTCTCGGATTTTCAAAATTCTGCTCACAGAAGTGGTACAATTATGTTTTATGTGAATTTCCATATTCTCCTAGGAGGTCGGTAAAAGACGGTGAAAAGTTCAATAAAATTTTTATATATCTAAAATTATTCAAAACTAAATCCAATTAATAAAATTAAACTTATATAAGTATTATGTATCTAATTTGACCTTAATTAAATTTATTTAAAATAAATAATTATTTAAATAAAAATTCAGTTTTAAACTATAACTCAGTGTTTTTTAGCTATTCATCAAAAATTGAATGTTTTTAGAAAAATACAAAAAATTCACCATAATCTAATTTTGATATTCTGAATCCAAAAATGAAGGCCATTTTGAAAGATAAAATTTATAAAATTTCAAAAAGTGGGTATTACTATTCATAACAGCTAGTTTGATTGGTTGGGGTGTGTGTTAGAACTTGATGTTTCGTACAACACACGCTATTGTATTATTCAATGAGAAGTGTACTGTGGAAGAATGGGGTATTAAATTTTCCCCTCCTTCAAATAATTTTGTCCTCAAATGTTTTAAAATTGGGATTGATAATATAATGGAAAGTCCCACATTGGAAAAAGAGTCAATAAAACTATCACCATAAAAGAAATAAAGAGAAGTACAAAGGTCATCCAAGATAACACATACCAAGATTACATGTAGGAAAACATGGATATGGAAGATAAACTAAGTGTCATGTTTGGATGGAGAGGGATAGAAAACATGATCAGGAGAAAGTTAACAACAAGAATGCCACAAACATGTGATGGGAAAAACTTTCATTAGTTTCGCATTAGGAAAAGTATACAAGCAGCATTTTTTAAGGTACATTACATAAATACGCGGAAGTAGTTTATGAGATTGACTACGAAAATAAAGAGATAAACTTACTTTTTAAGGATAGTTTCATTCTTTTATAAATTTCCACCACTAACTCATTTTTTTTTAAATTATGATTATTCAAGAAGACTTGGTCACACTGGAAGAGCTAGAATAAACTTCTATAGAATCACATGATCCACGAAGGTTAAACTATATATTTACATTGTCTTTAGAGATTAATGAAAACCAAAATGGTTAGTACAAGAAATGATGATCCCCCAAAGGGATATTCCTTTAGAGAAAGAAACACTAGTCTTAATTTCTAAAATTAAACCAACATTACACCAACGTTAAATAAATACCATTCAATAAACAGTTGTCCTTAAAATCTGTCAATATAATCCAATATAATATTGAAACCCAAAACATAAATTAAATTGGTTATTAGACTTCCATGTTAAATTATATCTCCAAATGACATCAACTACTCTTAAAGTCACATACTTAAAAGTAATTAACCTAATCACATATTCTCTATTATAGGTTAATCATTTTAATAAATAACCCAAATAACTATAATTACACAATAAAAACATAGATAAAAATCCACCATTACTCCCCAAATGAAATCCCATAGTGTTCTATTTTCCACGGGCATACAGTGCACCCAACAAAGCGACCATCTTCCAAAATAACATTTATCACTTAATCACCAAACCATTTTCATATACTATGGGTATTCATTTGATAAGACAATAGTACCCAAATGAACTTATTATTGATCAATAAAACCATTTAACTAATAATAATTAGTCACACTAACGAGGGAATTCACGTTGTCCAGTGGTAGGTGATAAATCCCAATCGCATTTTGGTTGTGGGTTTGATTCTCATAGCTTTGTCCAACGCGACGGGTTGTCACATGGTCTGCATATTGTCCTTTTTCAAAAACTATATTTTAAAACATTACCAAAATGAGATAAATTTCTCAAAATAACCATAACACAATTTTAACCAGAAACGTTATCTCATACCTGGCATTTTCTTCCCAAAATATAATAACTACTAATTGCCTCAAACCCAATGATCATATAAATCCAAATGGTTATTTATAACTATATCCACTAGGGAAAAGATAAGCCTTCCTCAAATATCATTCTCACGTGGAAAACGGAGGGGATAAAAATATAATAGAAAAATATTCCAATGTAATCCCATCAACGAGGAGCACTAATACTTTTAAACATTTCTCCAACCTTTTATTTCCACATAGCTTCTCATTTGACCCATAAAATATCCTATAGAATAGGGCATTCACTCAGGTAATGTCCAGGTCCCCTATATTTATGGAAAATGAATGTAAATGTATTCTTGGGACTATTTTTTTCTTCCATAGTACACTTCATTTTTCCGTAGCAATTATTCACTTTATGACCTTCTTTCCTACATGTAAAGCATTTCTTTGTTCCGTTGAGACACTTTCATGGGTGTCTGCTTCCACATTTCCTACATGATGGAAATTTAGGATTCTTTTGCACATGGTCTCCACTATTGGAGCTCTTATCATTCATCACATTTATATTCTTTGTTGAGTCTGGGAGTTGGTAAATATATATGTTGTTGATCATATTTTTGGAAAACTGATATGGAATGAACAAGATATCTTTTACGCCTATCAACATTCCATTTTGTTGCACATTTTCACCACCATTCCCACCTTGTACATCATTCTCAAAGTTACTATGACTTCTTTGGAATCCAGCCATTAAATAAAACCAAAAAGCATTGTGTGAGTAACCGTAGTCATAAAATCATTTACAGTATATCATGACACCATATTCTCAATTAGAAACACGTTAGGATTAACCAAGATCAAATAATTCAAATTGGTTTCTAAATAAAAAGTAAATTATCCTATTAATATCCCTCGGGAGTGTTGTAACCATGAGTGTAGTAGGGCCCGTTGTCATGCACCGATTCTCATTTGAGTCTAGCTCAATGAGGTGTTTTCAAGGTTTACCCCTAGGTACATCTGTTCCAGAGCCACCTCTACCTACTCGTATCCAGATAGGGATGTATTTCTTGGAAAACTCAGAAAATCTATACCATACCGAAATTCTTGGAAGTTCTTCTATACTAATCCTCAAAATCTATCATAGGGCTATGTGCTCCAATCAGAATTTTTCTAAATCTAGTTTCCATGGTTTGTACTAAACTCCCTCTGATACCAATTGTAACACCCCGACCCCAGTTACCCATAGTCGGTGCAATATTACATAACATTGGCATGATCACAAAGGATCATGTCTCAAAAGACCGATTAGTTTAGTAGCCTTGGAAACACTAGATACATTCATAATGTTTACATTACATCATTAAATGAAAACTAAAACAACATAGTCTCCATAGTCCACAATCATATACTCCCATACTATCCCTACAGGTAATTCATAAAATACATCTTCACATCCTGGGAAAAATAAAACACAGAAAGGGGTCAG
Organism: Viscum album; assembly: GCA_963277665.1. Taxonomy (NCBI): domain Eukaryota; kingdom Viridiplantae; phylum Streptophyta; class Magnoliopsida; order Santalales; family Viscaceae; genus Viscum; species Viscum album. Next base: position 1,534,930,472 of record OY728151.1, read on the forward strand.
CTCAGATTCCCATTAAAGATAACAATATAGCGGAAACATTCATAAATAAGCATAAATAATTAATGGAATGTATAACTAAAACAAAAGCCTTTTAAACTTGAACGTCAGCTTAATATGGGATAAATAAAATGAAATAATGTCGTTTACTTATTTACATGGATATTATACTAGTCGAATAATCACATTAAATATCAAAATCCACTTTCATAATGATTGAATGCATAATGCCAGACTATCATAACCACATACTCAAGACCTCATGCCAAGACTACATATAATATTATGTCAAGGCCTTGTTCCAAGACACTAGTTTTTCTCATGAGAAAAACTGATTCATTGAAGAGATATAAAGGTCCCCACCTGTCACATACTTAGTCAAATTCATTCATCATATGAAACGTTTGAAACATAATGAAAACATTCGTATTAAAACAAGCACATGAACTGTCAATACATTAACCACAAACCAAGAATGGTATAAAAATAGAACATCCACAGTCAAACACAACTCATTCGATACAATATAGAAGATTTTATTATATCATATTATCCTAAATCGATAATAATGAAGGATATTGACATAGATTAGAATAATCATCAAACTATTGAGAGAAATATCCCCCTTTTTCTTGACAACTTTTAAAAGTCGCACTATTTGTCAAGAAGCCATTTAAAATAGTTTTTCGAATCAAAGTGTCCCATATCACATTGAAACTTTTAAAATGAATTTTGATTTGAAAACTTTAATGTACATATAAATAAATCCTAAGAACCATTTTTAAAACATGGACATTAATGAGAAAGATTTATAATAATAATTCTTTAAAAAAAATTAAAATGATATTTTAGTTAGAGTTCCTAACCAAAATAGAGACAATTAAATACAAATAATTGAGGTAATAAAAACTTTTTAATATCATGAGAATAAAGAGATTCATGATATACTATGTCAAAGTACATTATATACTCCATATAAAAGTGATTTGGTGTATAACAAGAAAGGAGTCTCATTGGAATGTTAATTGAGTTGAAATCTCACATAAAGGATGTATCGTTAGGTTAAGGATAAATCAAAGACATAATTATGTGTGTAAAATATAAATACACTCAATATTATTGTATATTCAGAGTAGAATAATCAAAGGACATTCACACATATTCTTGTAAAAACAGCAACAATGAACTTGATATTTAACTAAACAAATCGAGTTAGAGTAAAAATTACTCTTATCAAGTTCATACCTATGACTTGAGATTTTATCAATGGAGTGATTATGTGTATCAAAAGTATTTCAACATAATGGGGAGTGGAAATAATTACATAGTCAAATGGATAGTGATTCCACACATAATCATGGAGTAAAATAATCAATGAAGTGTGGGTAAAGCCGAATGAGTGGAAAATTGAAATTTCAAATTTGCTTATTGATTTGCTAACATACGAAATATAAATACTTGAAATAAGGATCATAAAATTATGATGTAAATATACATTAATTAATGTATATTAAAAAATGAATACAAACATGGGCAGTAAACACACCACATGCAATAAATAAGTGGTGAAAAAAGGAAATCTGACGGAATTAAAAGTGAGATAAGAAACCCCTTACTTTGTAATTTTTCGTTGGTTGAGGGTAGGTTAGCATCCTTTATAATGGTGAAATAATTGTTATTGAATTATACAAGTATCATATACATTTATATGATTTCATATATGATCTTTTAACATTTCATTGTCAATAATATCATAGTATTATCGTCGTTTCAGATGTTAACTTACTCGTTTTCTTTTATATGTTTTGTTACATAAGTTCTGTTTGTTATGGATAGGTTGTATATTATTCATATACTAAATGAAATAAAGTCTTTAAAAATTATTTTTAATCATAATATGAAAATTAGACTTGTATGGATAGGATGGGGAATGAATCTCATCGCGTTCGTGGAGACGGTAGTCCGTACGTATGCACGAGTGATAATAACATTATATTGATATTAAAATCATATATAATTGGATGTTATATCATAAATAAAGAATAATTATCATGTTATACTTATTATTTAAATGATTACACATCATTATTATACCCATCCAAATAATAATGTATTGAATAACAATTACACCACAGTGTGGAGATGGAAGGTCGTACGAACACATGTATGGTGACATGTCATTCAAAGGATCTGTATAATACTGAATATGGTTGTACCATATTTATAATAACATCACAGTATATAAAAGCTACTGGAGTTATTATTTTATAATGGAAATAACAAATAAATAATATGCTTAAGAAGAAAAGGAACTTGAAAGGGGGTGGTGAAAACATTACCTCTTCTTCAGGTTCTTCATTTTGATTTTATCAAAAGGGCTCCTTAGGTTGGCTTTCTGATCAAACTAAGGCCCCGAGGTTAAATTGAGGGAAGTTGAGAGAATATTTTGGTAGGTTTTTGATGATCCAAAAGTATTTTAAGGTATAAATTAGAGAAAAGGGGGAGTACCCTTTTATAAGAGGGGTGAGGGGAACCTTTGGAAAAGATAGAAATATTATTTTATAATAAATTCATATTCAGTTTCTAATGGATAAAAAGTGGATTATTTAAAGGTTAAGGTGGTTATGGGTTTAAATACTATAAACCAATATATTTAAGATAGGTTTGGGTCACTATATTAACCTTATCATTTATATTTAACTCTTAGTTAAATAGTTTGACATTTACCATGTCTCTTTGTATTTTTATATTATATTGTTAAAAAACATAATATATACCTCCAAGAGACCCCAAAGTGGTCCATTAATGATACATCTATCATTATTTATGTCCTTTTTCTATACCATAGATTTTTAGGAATATAATATCAATTAATAATATAGTATTTGTTATAAAAACTCTTTTATGTCAATTTTGACACTATTGGGTATTTTGTTTTTGATAATTTTATAACAGCATTATTACTTAGGAAACAATGTATATAACCAATTCTAATATGTCATATTAACCTATGAAAGAAGTGTAACTCATAAAAAGACACAAATTACATTTATTTTGACATTTGTAAGATCAATTATTTTAATATCACATTAATTAGGTAATTTCTTCCTCCCCATTGTGTCATAAATAAATTAAGTTATTTAATGTCTAAAAATTATAAATAAAATTCAATTATCTAGGAAATATTTTTGGAATTCTTATGAATATTTAAAATAGAATTTATCTTATGTATAACTCTAAATTAATAATGTTTTAGTTATTAAACATTAATTTTATCTCTTATGACTAATCTTTGTATTAAATAATAATAAATGTCGTAATCTAATCCAAGTGAACCTAAATGATAATATTTTATTCCTAAGGTTGTTTTTGGTCGAGATACACATGTCCAATAGAATATGGACATGTTTTAGGGTAATATTAATATCATTTTTAAGCTTAATTACACTATTTACTTTAAACCGAGGAAAATAAAAGAAAAAGTTACTATTCACCAAAAATTATTTTCATCTCATTGAAAAAAATTTTACTCCTTGATATTAAATATGGCTCTCCTATTTTCAATATTCTGCTCACAGAAGCGGTAAAATTATGTTTTATGTGAATTTCCATATTCTCCTGGGAGGTGGGTAAAAGACAGTGAAAAGGTCAATAAAAATTTTATATATCTAAAATTTTCCTAAACTAACTCTAATGAATGAAATTGAACTTATATAGGTATTATGTATCTATTTTGACGTTAATTAATTTGAAATAAAATAAATAATTCTTTAAATAAAAATTTGTTTTTAAACTATAACTCAGTGTTTTTTCACTATTCATCAAAAATTGAATGTTTTCAGAAAAATACCAGAAATTACCTTAATCTAATTACGATATTTCGAATCCAAAAATGAAGTCCATTTTGAAAGATAATATTTATAAAATTTCAGAAAGTGTGTATTACTATTCATAACGGCTAGTTTGATAGGTTGTGGTGTGTGTTAGAACTCGAATTTGCGTACAACACATGCTACTGTATTATTCAAAGAGAAGCGTAGCGTGGAAGTTTGGGGTGTTAAAAGAAATTAAATTTTAATATTTATTTTATTCATGTTTTTAATTTTATGTTAAAATAATAAATAAATTTTAATCAACATTCTAATTAATGTTCAATTGAATAAATTTATTTTTTCTCATTTATTTAATTCATTTAATATATTTTTTCATTATTATTTTTGTGTAATTTTAAAAAAATTATTCACTATGTTTTATTTATTTATTTATTTAATTTTCTATAGTTTTTTAAAATATCAATTTTTGGATTCAATAATTTTATATTATGTTTAATAGTTCTACACTATGTTTCAATTAAATGATTTATTAATTGATAATATTTATTTTTTTTATAATATTAAATAAGTATTAATACTAAAAAATTTAATAATTTATTTCATTAATTAATTTAATTTTTTGAGTATTATTTTTTAATTATTTTTTTATTTATTTTGTAAGATAATTTAATTATTTGTGTTTTTATTTTTTTAGGTAATGTACATGAACAGTTTGTATACTCACCATGCTAGGATTAGATTACATCCAATGAGTGCACCACTTCCTATCATTATCTGCATACCCTACCATTATACAATTTCAAAATTTTCAATCAGACTATTCCTAAAAAATGAATAACTATGTAAGTTATTGAATGTAAAAATGGAACATGCCATCCTGTAGCTTACCATCATTGGGCAGTCACTATTGTGTATGTGCTGTTGATTATCAACACATCATGTGTTCTAATGATAACCAACCATGAAAAATAAATATTCTCATGGGTCCATTATTAGAAACTACCCTAGGTAAATCTTAGACCTATCATGCATGTGAATTAAAACTAACATGCTAACTATCTCTTCTACCTAACTATACCCTTCACTTCCCTACTAGCCATCCAATGAAATCAAGAATCATCGACCACTTCCACTTACACCCAGACAACCTCAAACACCATAATGAATACGTTAATACAACATGTATGATTGTGGATGCACTATTTATATACCTACACCATTGAGTACAAAACCACCCAGGTCTAGAAGAGGAGGTCTCCATTAAAAACCGAAAGATAACTGAGGATGGAAGAGATTAGTATTTTGATAGAGGAAGAATATCTTCAAAGACATTACACATTTTATTGTAGTACATCAATGATTAAAATCATGCATCACACCACTAAAGAATACGATGAACCCAAATATCTGTAACATGGGAATCATACTATTGGATAACTGACATTGATATAAGCATCACATGATTATGACGTCTCATCCCCTTCTAAACCAAATCAAAGTTCTAATTCATACAATCATTCCTATGGATGATGAACCATTCACCTCACCAAATGATTTTCACAATACTGGTTGAAGAGGTAGATGAGTGGAGCCCACTCACACCCTACAAGAAACAAAGAAAAAAAATAGATATATTTATAATAATAATAAGAATATACTTACTCTAAAATTAATATTAATTTTATATATATATGTATATATATATATATATTCATATATCATTAACTATAATCATTGATATAATATATATATATATAATAAAAAAATTATTCTTAATACCTACTTGGGATGTATGAGACCATAAGAATGAAAGGATATGGGCATGTTATATGTGAATTATAATAGACTAGAAAAATTAGACCATGCTTAACCATCGAGTAATTTTCTAAAGTGAATTTTATTTTCTAATTATTGTAATTTTAAAACTTTTAATATTAAGGATTTTTAAGAGAGTTATGTGAGATTAATGATCATGGGTGATGATCACTTGGAGGGATCACAGAAGGTGATAATGGTTATTATAAGAAATTTTTTGAAAGAAATAAGACTCAATTTTTAAGAGTTTGACTATTTTAACTATATCCTCATTGAAATATAGTGGTGAATGTGTTAATAGACTCCCCATTGATTTGTAATTCCGGTTAGTTATTTTTTCACTGCATTCTTTTTTGAATAAAATAACCATTTACCCTATTTTTTATGTATTACTGTATAATAGATGTTATTTTTTCAATTACCCATACATAGAATATAGAGGGAAGTTTTTTTCCATTATCCTTTTCACCTGTATTTCTCATTGAGTTTTTTCATATCAGTTTTTGTGAATAAAATTAAAATTTTGATATTTATTATCTAACTAGGTTTTGATCTCAAATATATATTAATGTAGGGATATCCTTAGAATAATTTTAATGATTTTATGATGAATTTTTACTTAAATATTGAATTAAATTTCAATAATATTCAACATCTATAGTACCTATATATTTCCTGAATGGAGTGAGGATTAGTGAAAATGCACATATTACAATGAATGATTTTATAGTTTTATCTACATGGATTATTTTCCACATTATTCTCCTATATGAACAATAATGAATATAATGATAGGAATTGTCATTTAATGATCTATTTAAAATCACTCTATATAGGATGTTATTTTGTGAAAATGAAATTTTAACTTATGATTAATTTTAGGGTTTGGAATGCATTCTTGTACTGGAATACCATTCATGCATGGTTTTTACATATTTATGAAGAAATTGATATTTTTATAATGAAATATAGTCGATATTGAGTTAGGTTAGTAGTGTAGATTTATTATTGTTGATTAAATATTCCATGTGTAGGAGATAATCATTCAAGAGAATGTTTTCTTCTCACTTACTTTATTCATAATTTTTCCAATTATAATAGTTGTTTCTATTTTTCTGTTTACATTAAATATTAACTATGTTCCCCATTAAAAGTATTTTTTCATCTATTTTAATATTTAATTTAGTTTTTTAAAATATATAAAAACTCAAAAGAATTATTTAGAATGAAAACATGGGAAATTGAAACTTCATCATTGAGATAGACCCTAACGATGTCCACAATGATATATCTGAGGCTTTTTAAATTTATCATTAACCACTATCACAATAAAGAATTTTCCAAATTTAGATGATTATATTGAGTGAATGATTTTAAATCTAGGAAAATTATGGGGTACTAGAGATATTATATGTTATTGTGCTCCCTAAATAGTTGATAGAGGTGTGTGATTTGAGTGATAATCAATTTATTTATTTAGTTTATAGCTGATGTATTTATTTTACATAAGTTATATATAGGGTAGATGAGATTGGATCATGTTGGATTCAACATTTTTCTGTTTTAATTTAATATCATTATTTCAATCTTTCTAGCCATTTCTATTTCATTCATCCTTTATGCCTATCCTACATTACCAATTTATCAACCATTTTACTATAATCCCCATTTCATTTTTGATTTTGATAATGATTTCTTCATGTATTAATCTACAATATTAAATTTATTTGAGTCTCAAAATGGTTTTAAGGATGGCCATTTGGGTATTCTAAACATATTCTTTGTGAGTGACCCAAACGTTATTCACTACATTATATCTAGGGATTATAAATTTATCATTGACCATCCTTATGACATGGGCATGGTAATAAAGTTTCATAGTTTCATGGGATCGAACTTAGGAAACCCAGATGATATGTAGTAATTATCATGAAAATACACATAGTGTTTATGGGCAGTGATCGTAGAAGGTGATCATTAGAATTTCCTGACTTATTGGGAGGCAAGAATACACTAGAAGGTGAGGTTGACTATTTTAAGTTATAACTTCACCGATATATAATAAATTGTGTATTAAAGCATTCCACATGTATCTCTGCCTCATTTTAGTTAATTTTTTCACTTATTTTATTCTAAAATAAGTAGTTCTATTATATTATATTTTAAATGTAACCTAATATTGGAAAAAAATATAATATTCTAAATTCTTGAAAGGTAGTTATGTATTATTTTGTATGTCTCATAATAAACATTTTGTCTAATGTTGGATTTTTCTGAATGAAAATTTAATTTGTTATTTCATCTCCAAATATTATATGTTACTGATCCTTCAGTATTGGAGGGATAAACTATGGAATAGTTAATGGATGTGAAGCACTAGTTCATTCTAGTGATGGATTATATTTCCAATCACCAACACAATTGGAACTATTGGAAAATTTTGATCGTGAATTTAGGAAATGTGACCACAAACTCATTAGAATGATAGTTTTTCACATAACATATACATCAATTAATTTTATTATTTTATAATAAAATAATGATTTAGAATATATTGATAGAAATTTATTTTTTAATAATTTGAAAATATCTTTTTTCCAGAATACATTTTATCGATATTTGAAATGAACATGTAGTTCATTTAAAAATTCGACGATAATTCATATACTATATGTCATCCCATGCCTGATTTTTCATTTTGTTGTGATATAATTATTATTGTATATATGAATAGAGGGATATTTCAGTAATTTTAGTATAATAAATTTAATCGTGTATATTAGTGATAGGTAGTGGAATAATTGATTGTTTTATATTTCAAATTCTTCTCAGTGACATCCTTTTTTCTTTATAATATTTTGACAAATTTTAATCATTTTGTTTTCATAGTTCTAGTTCACACTTCCACCACTCCAATTATTTCTATTAATAGTGTTAAAATTTATTTTTACATCATTAAAAACATTTTAAAACAAAAAATGTGGTTTGAGAAGACCACTATGGAATTCGACACTACTTCCTTGAGAATGAACTCGAGATTAACCAATATGTCGTATTTATGGTTTTATAAATTTATCTTTTTCCCTCAACTAGAAAATGATAGTAGGGGAATATTTTCAATTTAGCATATGGTATCTTCAGTCCCAGACACAGTCCATGGAGAACAAATATAATCTAGAAGAATAGAATGATGAGGATATTGAAGGATATTTTCAATTAATTGAACAAAATTTCACATTATTTGATTATTATTTTATTCATCTCATATTGGTATTTATTTTCCCTCGATAGATTAAAAATATTCATCTAAACATTGTTATTTTATGAATAGTCAATAGGAATTAAGGCTAATCATACTAAGGAATAGTTTTATCTCTAGTTTGTTACAAAATAATTATGTTTTTTAGATATTTATGTGGGTTGGGATTTTATAGATTTGTGAATTGGAGTTAAGGAGTATGTTTCAAATTTTTATGGAACAATTATTTAAATGTATTATTGACTGGTTTATAAGACCTTAAATAGTTGTTTTATGTTACACATTTTCATGTTTAATTTCCCATTTTATTTTCTTCAGTCATATAATCAATTTGTATGATTTTTTATATAGGATTATAATAAATCAATAATTATATGTGGTAGTCAATAAATGAAGATGGTTGTATCACATTTTATTAACAAGATAAAACTTCACAGTTCCTAAAATGATAACAATACTCATTAATCATTATATTATGATTTCTATTTTTCATCTGTTGGCATTGTAGGAATAATAATTTTGTAAGTGGGGATTAAGAAGTATGCCAAAAAAGGAAGCCTTATATGGATAAACTAAAAAATGAGATTCTTCCACACATAGGTGAGTATTTATTTAAATACTAAATATTTTGAATCTTCACATTCATATTACATACAACTTGGAATATGTGTACTATAATACCCCTTGTTAGGTTATGTCAAAATGTTGAATTGTTATCTTTTATGGGTGTATAGCTTTCTTATTTATAGTAAGTTGATTTTTTTTAGTTTTATTAAAAATAAAGATTTCACCACCATGTTTTATCCGTATTAAAAAGGGTTTTTTTCTATCGCATTGCTTCATTAATACTACATGGGAATATTTGGGTAGTGGTATTCATCAGTATGGCAATTAAATATAGGAACGTTTTTAATAAAAATAAGTAATTTATTATGTGGTGATGGATTGTAGGGAAAATTTTTATATGTTTTTATTACATATTATTCTGTGGAAAAAAACTGATCTCCACAATTATCCACTTAATCAAAACATTTTTTGTATTATATTTTGAAGTATGTTTTAATAAAACTTTTAAATTGTGTCTCCAAACCTATGATTTAAAATAATGCAAAACATTTCAATTTATGTGTAATGTATGAGTCTATAATGTTATAAAAATTATTTTACATTGAATCCATAAAAAAACCATCCCCACATTTAATACTCATCATTTTACCCAATTATAAATATCAAGGTGATAGAGGAGTTTTAAATTTGTTAACTATGAAACTACTAATTAGAACAATAAATTTTACCAAATTCATTTTTTCAAACATCATTTTAGGATGTTATTTAAAATATAATAAGAAATAATAGGTAAATTAATTTTAAAAAAAGAGAACAACCCAATAATATTTCATCCTATCTATGTGAAAAATTATTTCATAGTTGTGGGTTTTCACTAATTTTGAATTATCTAGAATTGCATGACTACTGTGTGATTTTATGTCATAATATATATTTTAGTACTATGAAATAAGTAAGTGTGTGTGATGGGAGATATTTTTTTTGGAATAGATATTTTTACATGAAAAATTTGGAAATTATAACTTTTTCCAAGCTAATAATGTATATTTGAACAGAAAACTCATGAAGCCTACAAAAATGATAATCATTTATGTCCTTTGAAAATATATAAAATTTGAAAATTAGATGCCTAATGAGTTTTTGGGACATTAGGAACTATGACTATGTAAACACTTTATACATAACAAAAAAGGGCTATATAATGTGCGTTAGAAAAGAACTAAATATAGGATATATTCAAATAAATGATCCCTTTATAAAAGAAAATTATTTTGATGAGGATAATTCTAAACCCAAATGAAACTGGGGAATGTTTATTTATAATATAATTATTTTAATTATGTAAATTATGTGACAAATGGAACATAATTCTTTGATTGTAGAAGATATATATAATTTACGGTTCTACTTGTTAGATTTTATTACCAATTTTATCAATTCACTTTCAATCTTAGAATTGGATATAGAATTGGAATTAAAATGAGGTGGTTAGAGTGACATCATTTAAAAGAACGATTATTTCATTCATTAGAGGTATTTTATATTTCCTTGGATTTTATGAATATTTGAACAAAGGGATGTCACTAAATTTATTTTATCATACAATGTAAATAATTTAAATACATTGATTTTTTGAATAGCAAGATTGATTAATTATGATGGAATTTGATGTGGACTCGAGTTCACTATTACGTCAACCTCATTTATTGTCATTATATATACTTTTCTTATAATTTTTTAAATTAATATTTTATAATTTTTTATTTATTATTTTAAATATTGAAACACTAAATTTAATGTTAAAAATATAAATTATTTATTATTTTAGTCATGTAGTAAATTTTTAGATAAATAAATCAATTATTTTTAATAATAATTCTTATTATAATGTAATTATTTAATCATATTAATTAATTTAATCAATTATTATAATTTATTTATTCAATATTATTTCTATGTATATAAAAATAAAAATTCAAATGACTAAATTCAACAAAATTAATCATTTGTTTGAATTTATATAATTTTTTATATTAATAATTTTATATTTTTATTTTTCAGTTTTATTATAAACATTGTATACTATATTATAATTTATTTATGTTTTAAATTATTTTATATTTTTTTATTTATTCTAATTATTGAATTTACTTACTAATTTAGTCATTTCATTCATTAATTTTCTTATATTGGTAAATATTAATATATATATATATATGGATTATGTTTTAAAATAATTTAATAATTTGTTTACTTATTTTACTGGAATATAGTAAATGGATGGTCTATATATTGATTGTTCCTTGGTCATTTCACTGAATATGTGTCAACCCCTACCTATAATACTCTACATTCCCCCTTACTATTAAAAAAATTTAAAAATAAAAGTGTTCAAAATATGGAAACCTCTTCATGTGAATTCTTGTTAAAATGACACCAACTGTGATTAAACTAGCATGCTTCTCACTATCACTATAATGATTGTGTAATTGATTTTCTGTTTACCATGTATGAAATTGATAAACAAACATCTTCAATATAAGTGGTCGTATGACTTCATGAGTACCTATTGTGGGTACGTATGCAACCAACTGCATGTGTGAATTAAATATACCATGATAAAAATTATATCAGTGTAACCAAATTCTTTTCTTCCACACATCTCATATATCATAAAATAATTTATAGCCAACCCCAAATAATCATTCACCACCATATGGTTATTAAAGAACATCATACAACTAGGAGGATGATGGTCAATGCTCTCCCGTTAAACACCTTCAATTGAGTATAGAACAACCTAAGAGTTGAAGAGGATATCATTGTTTGAATCTAGAAGATAAAACATTATATATAATGTTGTTATCACTAAATAAGGAGAAAATATCCCTAAATTTTATACTTGTGATTATTGGTGTTCTTTGATATGAGCCAAATCTCACAGCACAGAGTGAGAATATGACCACTATGATATGAATCCAAAGTCTCATGTTCTTCAATATAGAACTATGAAATGAGAACAACAAGGTAAATATGGGTGAGAAACTAATGAACCATATCTAAGTTCTACATATTCTTATTGACCATATAGACGAAGAACCAAACACCTCATCGAATGATCCTATACACTATGGTTAAATATGAAGCTAAGTGGACCTATCATGCACCCTGTGAGGAAGGAAACATAAAATAAATATAAAATATTTTTAACAAAAAATTTTTTATAATAAAATTATTATTAATTTTAAATATATAACAATAATTGAAAATATAATATATATATATATATATGTGTGTGTATAAAATATGATTGAAATCAACTAGTGTAATATGATTCCAAAAAATGGATATGGGAATATGGGTCGGGATTTAAAATGGGATAAATAATTATTCAAAGACAGTAAACTTCCTTATTTTCCAATGGGCTTATAATTTTCATTTTTTTTAAATGTAAACTACAATCAGAATTTTTTTGTCTATAATAATCGGATATGATCAATCATCATTTTTGGTGATCATGGGAAATGATCCTAGAAGACGATCGTGGCCATTTCAAGATTTATTTTTAGGTTATTAAAACAAATTGAGAGAGGATGAATATTTTCATAGTTTCTTCACTAGATGTTGGTTATGAGCATGTCAAAGCATGCGATTTTCATCTGTACATCTTATTATTTAGTTTTGTCAATTATTTTATTTTAAAATAATTTGTTGACTTCTCCCATATTTTTTGTATTCTTATTAATGGGAACAAATTCCTATAATTATCTATTTTTTGGATGTGGTAGGAATGATTTTTTATCTTTAATGTTCACCATTTATTCATATTATGTTTTTATTTATCTATTTTATATATACAATGGTAATGTTGTTCATTCATCTACTACCATGTTATGATCTCGAATCACCTGTAATGTATGGAATACAAGGAAAAAAGTTCATTAATGGTACGAAATGATAATTACTAGATATTTAATATGTTTACAATCATAGTCATCTTTTTCCCTCTTATTAAATTTAAAGTGTTAAGTGATGATATTTAACCCCAAAATCAATATCATAAATGGTTTGATAGATTCATCTCCATGAAATATCTTTCCAATTCATGTCTTGTAATAAATGAAGATAATCTTAAAATAGGTTGTATTATTTTTTTATATAATTAAAATAACATTATCATGCATTACATTTTTTCTAAAAATCTCATTTGAACTTCATATTCATATCATAATTTGGATTGAATTATTGTAATATTATATTACTCATCCATGGTGGTTAATTTTTAAAGGAGAGTGAAATGTTGGTTTTGAGACATCGAGAAAACATTGATTAAGGGTATTGATGGCAGGTTTATCCAGTATATTATTAATCGTAAGATTAAAAAATCATTCAAGATCTAGTTTTATTATCACTAACAACCTTCTCCCTTTACCCTATTGTCTGATGTATTTTTCAATATGATATCTCTTTAACAATTAACTTCCTTCCCCACATTATCTATATTTCTCAAACCATTTAATATTTATTTAAATTATTTCAATATACTAAAAAATGATTTTCAGGAGAACCACTTTGAATCTCAACACTACTTACTATAATGAATCCTCAAGGAAAACCATTGTGCTTTATCATAGGTTTTAAAAATTCATCATTAACCTTCTTCAAGATAGGGGAAAAGATAGTATGAAATGAAATACAAAATTTGTCAACCCTAAATATGGATCCACCAGTCATAGAAACATTGAATTATTTTTTAATGAATGATATGGACTATTTTATACAAACCGTATATTTAGTGTGGTTTAAATGTTAATTTTTTTATCATTACTGGGTTGCTACCCATGATCTACATGTATATTAATAATTAATATTTTAATTCTAAGGATTTGTGGATAATTAATTAAGTTGTTGTTATGAATAATGCATCATATCCCCCATATCATTATTCGTGGATTTGTAATAAATCATGGATGAGGGATTAAAAACAAGATATCAAGGGTGGATCCTCAAGGCGAATTTATATAGTTATTATTCAATTTTAGTAATTTAACTCACGTTAGATAGATTAACTTGTTTTCGAAAAAACAAAAATGTTTCTAAATCTCTAAAATATTTTAATATCTACTTACAGTTTATAGAAAAAGATGATGAATCACATAAACAATATAAGATTATGTTTTGTTTTTGTTATTAATTTTTGGTGATATATATTTTTATTTTATTCAATAACCTTATATAAAATTTTGACTGTATAAATTAATTTTGGAACTTCAAATTTTTTATTTGATTTTTTTAGGAAAATGTTTTAAGTGATAGAATTTGAAAAAATTGGTATTAAAATAAATCTATTTACATTTTCTAATATTAGAGTCATGATAAATAGAATTATATTCAATTGTTTATATATATTTCATTAATTTTTAATCTAGAAATTAAATTTTCATGTATAAATTATTTAATACAAAATTGGGATTAAATTTTGAAATAAGATTATAAGTCAGTTGATGAGTTTTTACAATGAAATAAATTTAATGTTTATCATTAATTATTATTAAATATGATTATTTGTTAGTTTAATTTATTAAAGGAAAATTAATTAGTTTTTAGAATTCAAATATTTTTTATTCTAGTGTGTTTAAATGTATATATTAAAATATATAAACTAATTCCATGACCAAGAGATTAAATAAATATGAATTGTGACCTTACATATTTTTTCCTTTATTTCAATAATAATATTTTCAAGTGGTTATTGATATTGGAATTTATTTATTTTAGATTATTTAAAATAATTTTTGAATAAGAATATATTTGAGGGAATTATAATCAATGTTTATTCTATTCAATTATTTTTACACATAACCTAGAGGGGTTCCAACTATGATTTTTTATTTATTTATAGATATTATTTATTCAAAATAAATGAGTGATTTAAAAATATAGATTTATCTAAATAAATTATAAAAAGTATGTTGTTCATGTAATCCCAACCATATTGGATTTGGAAGGAAGTGGATGAGCGTGTCAAAAAATAATAATTGGGATTCTATAAAAGATTTTAAATTAAAGGTTAAAATTTTAATGAAATAACAGGTTTTAACATTCATTAACAAAATTTAGTATGTAGGGAATATGAAATTTTATTATTTTTCATCATTAAAATTGATGAATGTGAATTTATTAATATGATAAAATGATATGAATTTTATTATTTCAATGAGTTAGTTCATTTTTATTGATTCAGAGGTTGATTCTTGGGGATATGTGTAAAGACCCAGAAATTCCCGTAGAAATTATTTTAAATGCATGGGAATTTTACGAGTCCGTGAAAATTTGTGGCGGTTGATACCGAGGCCCGGTGTTCCTGGAATCATTTTCTGAAGTTTTTTCAGGTACATTCAATAAAAATATGAGCGGGTTTTTATAAAATTTGAATCGTTGCTCGGAATTGAATTCTGAGGGCACCGTTGAACTCGCAGCGCCGATATTCGCTTAAGAGGACTTTCACCTCGACGGAAGTCCTTCGAGAATAACGGTTCGATTTTGAGTTTTTTTTAAAATAAGTTAAATAAAAATAATTGTTATCTTATTTTTATTTTTGAGGTGGTTAAGACCTCCAAGTGGTGGCTTGGGGTATGGACCACCACACCATAACCTCCCATTAGATGTTATGGATGTGGGGCCCACCCGAGGTTTAAACATCTCTTTACAGTTAATGAGGTGCGGAATACCCGAAGGTGAAACCCTTGGAACCCCCCATTTACATGGGAGAAACTCTTGAACTTTCCTTAATTAATTATGTGGACACTTCTCCACTTTAATGGTGCCATCTCCCATTAATTAATTCTATCAACTAATTAACCCAAGACAAGGATTAAATTTTGTAAATATAACAATTTGGCTACCTCTCATTTTGGGTTGGCGAAAGAGAATGAGGAGAGCTCTTTGGAGGAAAGGAACTCTCCAATGAAGAACATGAGGAAACTGGTGACGTTACTTCTTCAGTCTTATACCCTAGACACTTTCTGATGATGATGAATCGACGCTTCCTTTTTGACGCACGAGCTTATGTTGGGGGTGCGTGACGAACGCGGCGAACAACGAATCAATGCTCGCTTCCTGCGACTTCGTCAACGATCATCATCAAATGAGGTAGGTGATTTGAGTTGGTTTTGTTTCTGTTTTACATCATCTAATTTATGGAATTTGAATTGCCGAATGATATCAACATAACATGGAGTGCTCGGACCACATGAACACAGCCTGAACCTCCCCCTCCATTTTTCTTCCCTTGATGATGATGGCGGTGGCGCACAAATACGATGGCCGATGGACAGCAGCAGAGCAACGCGATCGGTGTAGGGGCGGCCATGACGAAACTAGCAACGCAAGGCCACCGGATCGCCGGAAGAGCGTGGCGTCGTCGCACCACGTGGAAGAGGAGAGTCGCGGCCAGGGAGGGCTTAGGCGGAGGGGCGCGGCACCATCACTTCACGTGGAGGTGCAGAACCACGGCAAGGGCAGGCCACTGCGGAGGGGCGCAACACCGTCGCACCACGCCGATGGTGCAGAGCGGCATGCCGCTCTGCCAGCCGGGAGGCGCGGGACGCCATTGGGTCTCGTGTGAGCTGGACCGGCACCACCTGGTTCCAGATTGTTTCCACCTGAATGGTTCAACCATTTGGGAGCTAGGGGTCGCGCACCTTCCCCAGTGGGTGCGGCTAGGGAAGGCCGCTGGGCTGCCTGCCAGTAAGGCTTCGCGGGTCGCCAGCAAGCCGGGCCACGCGGGCCACCGAGCCGGGCCGCCCACTTGGGCCGAGAAGCCCTTGGGCCGGGCTACCCACTTGGGCTAGGGCACCCACCCGATCCATGCCTCCCCCTCTAGCCTGGCTGGACCCTCGGGCTGGGTCAGACCTGCAGACTGGGTCGGACCCCAGTCCTGACCCGGGTCAGGTCGGGTTGGTCCACTGGGTCAGACCGGACCCTGACCCGTTTGACCCGATTACACCTTTTTACCCATAACATGGGATAAACGTGTCCAATTGACGAACAGTCTATGGAGATGGAAATCGTAGAGCCAGAAGGTTCTTTTTGAATACCCCACTTGAGGTTTGGACACAATTGGAGTACGGTCGAGTTGGTTTGAAACTAGAATCCAATCAGGCCCCCCAGGACGGAAATTCAAATAACTCACTGACCGAGCGTCCGATTGACGCACTGTCTATTGCGTTGGGACCCCTATGAAGAGGAAAACCTTTGAAATACTTTTTTGTGGTACTTCGTGACAGTTGTAGCATCGACCAGTAGCTTGTGGAGCGGATCCTTACAGAGACATGCGTGCATAGGGCGGAGACCGAGTAGCTGGATGAGACCTGACAACTGCTGACTGATCGATTCAGATTGTTTAGACTAGCCTAGTGGGAAGCGCTTATGTCTGATGTGGAAGACCCACAGTGGGGAGCACGTCTATGTGTGCAATGAAGACCCACGATACTCGACAGGAGGAGTACCTCAGCAGGCTATGAGGGGGAGAGTCTATGTGTGCGCGGTAGACCCACAGTCGGAGTGCGTCTATGTGACACAGCAGACCCACGGTACACGATAGGAGGTGTACTACTGCAGTGAAGGACAATGGGAAGCGCCTCTATGTGATGCGACAAGCCCACTGTAGTCTATAGTGGAGGAGTAATCCAGTAGCCGAGGATTCGACAAGTTTGACTGGGGTTGTTACATGAAACTACCCCTAGAATAAAATCCTTATTTGAGATGAGTCAATGAATTTTGTGTTTCACTCATGATTGAGTTGGGTTACTAGATAACATAGGTATATGTATGGGCATATACTTATGTAAGGGTTATCTGTTGATTCATTACTTTGTGTTTATCCTTGTTGGATATTGTGAGACCTTGAGGGCCTCAGGTTCCCTACTAAGTATTGTTATACTCACCCCTACACGGGCTATGCATGCACCTCGTTGGGTTGGTTGTAGATGATGGAAAATACTGACTGAGGCAGAGAGTGGTAGGACTGGACGTTACCCAGTGGTGGACCACTCTGCGTGATAGTACACAGAGCGGACAGACTGACGTGGAGTGCTGAGGAGGCCATCCATACCTACCCTTCCGGTAGGAACCCTAGAGGATGTCCCGGGGATTGTTTTAATTTGCATTCAGTTGTAATTTCTTTTCAGTTGTACTTTCCTGTTGGGATTGTATTATCGGCCACTTAGTACTTTCGAACACTTATTTTTTATACATTTTTTCTTAGTGTTTTTATTCCAGTTGTGTACTCTGATGTGTTTGTTTATAGTTTATAAATGCAATCCCTTCCCAGTTTTAGGTATTTACACCTTTTGTGCTTGTTCCGATCCCCTAGCCTATGGATGCTAGGCTTGCGGTAGTCACAACACGGACCCTGAGGATGGGTCGTGAAAAATTGGTTTCAGAGGTTCCATTTTACCGCAGAGCTTAGAACTTTGATCAATCATTTCTATAAAGCAATATTGTTAATGGTACTATGTGAGGTCTTTAGTTCAGGGAGCCCATTGTTGGTGCAGTGGCCAAAGTATCCACACACCAGGACCCAGACTTCTGATTTCCATATTAGTGCACAAAAACTATGATTGCATGTGTGTTCCAAAAGTTTTACTTTAACTAAGCTCAACCAGGTTAGCTCACCAGGTATAACTATTTTGACTGTGTCGCATCTGTTTCATTCAGGATGCCTCCCTGCGGACAACCAGTTAGATCCCTGAGAGTTGTACGCTTCGATTACCCTCTGAGCGATGAGGCCTCGGTGCAGGGCCCTTTACCAGCAGAGGCACTAGCTGTACCACTTCCTGTTGGGCTACCGATGCCACCAGCCCCAGCAGTAGATGAAGCACGCCGCATGAGCCCATTGCATGAGTTACATCACCAGAGGCCACCCAGTTTTTGGGGAGAGATGGACCCACTGGCGGCTGAGGATTGGATGGAGGTTGTGATTAGAGTCTTTAGGCTAGTAGGGTCACCAGCAAACTTAATGGTGACACGTTCTGTTAGTCTCCTTTATGTAGCAACTGGTAGATGGTGGAGCCTGATGCACCAGTTTCATGGCGAGGCGACACTACTGTAGAAAGTCTTCGAGAGCCTGTTCCGGGCGGAGTTTGTTCCAACCACCCTTCATGTGGTGTGGATATAAGAGTTAATTCATGTATAGATGGTTAGCATGAAAGTAGCACAGTACTCAACGAGGTTGACTGACCTCTCGCGCTACTCCACAGATATAGTGCGAGGCCCATTCTTTAGGGCCCAGAAACTAAAGCAGGGGCTCAGGTGAGATATCAGGGCATCGATGATCTCCCTCAGTATCCCGATGCAGGAGGGGGTGTTAGAGAGAGCCCTCCTAGTGGAGAGTTTCCTTGATGAGCAGTCACCGGCAGTGAGACCCACTATTGGTCGACATGCAACGGAGTCTTCTAAAGTTGGTAGTAGATAGATGACGCAGGTGTCCAAGAGGACCAGACCCATGGGTGGAAAACCATAGGACTCATGATCTATTGTGTGGGGAACCTAGGGCGGTGACTTACCAGCCAAGAGTAGGCAGTGGTACTCATGCGGTAGGAAGGGTCACATGGCTTGTGACTGTCCTACCCGCCATTCAGATGATCATAAGTGAGTTAAGGGACCTCCTAGGTAGAGGAAGAGGTTCAATCAAGGTGGTCCATAGGGAACAAGTGGACAAGGAAGAGGAGATGGTCGAGCAGCTGGCAGTGGGCGATGTTATGAGGTGTTACCACCACACCCACCAGGAGGTCCTCCCCAACCGCATGTAGCAGGTGGACAGGGGAGAGCTCATCTCCAGGAAGCAGAGGTATATGAAAATGGTGCTCCGGAGATGATTCAAGGTACGATATGTTTCTACTCCACCTTAGATTCAGTTCTTATAGACACAGGTTCTAGTCACTCATTCATTTCCACTACCCTCATTTGGAGCTCGGAGATTCCGACGGTGCCCTTAGCTCGATCCGTACGGCTAGAGACTCCTACAGGAGCACACTCGACGATTACGCAATGGTGTCTGCAGTTTGAGCTTACTCTAGGAGGTGAGAGATTCGGCTGGGGTCTCCTTGTAGCAGTTTCGAGGCCTTACGACGTCATCTTGGGTATGGACTGGTTAACAGTCCATGCTCAGATTGACTATATTTGGCAAAAAGTGTGGTGTGTCCGCATGGATGGGGCCCGGTTCATCTTCACTAACAATAAGAGAACCTTTGAAGCACATTTAGGACTTACTTATATGATCGTGTAGCCAATCACTCACCAGTTGGCTTGCCTTACCCTCCGAGTAGTTGATGTGGAGAGTCCGACATATCCTATAGTGTTGGACGAGTACACGTATTTTTTCCCTGATGATGTTCTAGGACTACCTACTCAAAGAGAGGTGAAATTTTACATTATCATGTACCCAGGGACGACACTGATATCTACACCAGCATATTAGATGGCTCCTATTGAGCTTCATGAGCTACAGGTACAATTTCTGGACTTGTAAGAGAAGAAATTCATCTGAACCAGTGTTTCTCCCAAGGTAGCCCCGATTCTGTTTGTGAAGAAGGAGGATAGGAGCATGAGGCTATGTGTTGACTACAGTTGTAACGCCCCGTACCCAGAAGCCTATAGTCAGTGCATTATTACATAACATTGACTTGATCACAAGAGATCAAGTCTCGAAAGACCGATGAGTTTAGTAGCCTTGGATGTACTAGATACATTTATAAGGTTTAAATTACATCATAAAATGAAAAAGTATGACAACATTGTTTCCATAGACCACACTCATATCCCCTGAGACTATCCCTTCAAGTAAGTCATAAAATACTTCTACACATCCTTGGAAAAAATAAAACATAGAAACGAGTGAGTTCAGATGCTCAGTAAAGAAAACAATATTGCAGAAACTTTTATAAATAAACGTAAACATTTAAGGCAATGTATAACTAAAACAAAATCCTTTTCAACTTTAACTTCAGAATAACATGGAAAAAATAAAATGAAATAATTCCATTTAGTTATTCATATGGATATTCTACTAGTCGAATAATCACATGCAATATTAATAACCACTTTCATAATGATGTACTGCATAATTCCAGACTATCATAACCACATAGTCAAGGTCTCGTGCCAAGACTACAAATATGATTCTTTCAAGGCCTTGTTCCAAGACACTAGTTTATCTCAGGAGACATACTGATGCATCAAGGAGCTATAGCGGGCTCCTACCATCACTTAAAAAGTCCAATGCATTCGTCATATGAAACATTTGAAACAAAACATAAACATTCGTATTAAAACTAGAATACGAAATGTCAATACATTATCCACAAAATATGAATGGTATAAAAATAGAACATCCACTGTAAAAAAATCTCATTCAATACAATATGGAAGATTGTATTGTAACAGATTAACCTCAATAAAGAATAATGTATGATATTGTCATAGATGAAAATAATCATCAACTCTATTTGGGAGAAATATCCCCATTTTTATTGAAAACATTTAAAAGACACACTATTTGTCAAGAAGCCATTTAAAAATAGATTATTGAATCAAAGTTTCACATAACACTTTGAAAATTTTAAATGGAGTTTTAATTTTAAAACTTTAATGTCCATATAAATAAATCCTTAAAACCATTTTTAAAACATGGACATTAAAGAGAATTATTTAGAATAATAAATCTTTAAAACATTTAAAATAATATTTTAGTTACAGTTTATAACCAAAAGAGACACTAGAATTCAAATAATTGCGGTAATAAAAACATTATTATATCATGAGAATAAATGTATTCATGATATACTATGTCAAACCACATTATATACACCATATAAAAGTGATTTGGTGTATACCAACAAGGAATTCTCAATGGAATGTAAATTGAGATGAAATAACTTATAAAGTCTTTATCCTTAGGATAAGGATAAATCAAAGACATAATTATGTGTGAAAAATATAAATACACTCAATATTATTGGATATTTAGTGTAAATCAATTAGAGGAAATTCACACATATTCTTGTAAAAAACAACACTAATGAATTGGTTGTTTAACTCAATAAATGGAGATTGAGTTAAAATTGCTCTTATCAAGTTCATATCAATGAGTTGAATATTTATCAATGGAGTGATTATGTGTATCAAAAGTATATCCATATAATGGGGAGTGGAAATTACTACACAAATAATAAAGAGTGATTCCACACATAATCATGGAGTACAATAATTAATGAAGTATGCGTAAAGATGAATGAGTGGAAATTGAAATTTGAAATTCCCTTAAAAATTTCGTAACATATGAAACATACAATCATGAAAGATGGATCATAAAATTATGATGTAAATATCCAAAAATTAATGTATATTACACAATGAATACAATCATGGGCATTACACACACCACATGAAATAAATAAGCGGTGAACAATGAAATTCTCACGGAATTAAAAGTGAGATCAGAAAGCCCTACTTTGTACTTTTTCCTTGGTCGAGGGTAGGTTAACCTCCTTTATAATGGTTAAATAATTGTTTTTTAATTTTAAAATAACCATATACATTAATATGATATCATATATGATCTTTTAACATTGATTTGTTAATAATATCTTAGTATTATCGTTGTTTTGGGTGTTAAAGGATTCGTTTTCCATTATATTATTTGTTATGAGAGCCATATTTGTAATGTATTGGATGTATCGTATTCATATCCATAATTATATCATCTCTCAAAACATTATTTTTAATTATCAAATGAAATTTATTCTTGAATGGGTACGATGGGGAACGAATCTCCTCGCTTTCATAGAGACGGTAATCTGTACGTACGCACGAGCGACAATATCATTATTTTGATATTAAAATAATATATAATTGAATTTTATATAATATATAATGAATCATTATCATGTTATATTTATTATTTACATGAATTTCACATCATTATTATACCCATCCAAATAATAAGGTATTGAATAACAATTACACCACGACGTGGAGACGGTAAGTCGTACGTACACACGTATAGTGACATGTCATTCAAACGAAGGATAGAATAGTGAATATGGTTGTACCATTTTTATAATAACATCATAGAATATATAAGATACTGGAGTTCTTATTTTAGATTGAAAATAACAAATAAAGAAGAAGTGGAAGAAAAAAAGAACTTGAATGAGGGTGGTGAAATTAATTCCTCTTTTTCAGGTTTTTCCATTTGATTTGATCAAAATGGCTCCTTTAGTTGGATTTATGACCAAAGGAAGGCCTCAAGGTTGATGTGATGGAATTTCAGAGAAAATATGGTCAGATTTTGGCCTAACAAAAAGTCTTTGAGGGTATGAATTAGAATGAAGGTGGAGTGCCCTTTTATAAGAGGGGTGAGGGGCACTTTAGGAAAAGTTAGAAATATTATTTTATAATAATTTTTTTCGGTTTCTAATGGCTCCAAATTGGATTAGTTAAAGTCTAAGGAGGGTATAGGTAGAAAAAAACTCAACAAATAGGGTTTATACAGGTTTGGGTCACTTTATTTACCATTTCTTTTAGTTTTATCTCTTAGTTATTTATTTTGACATTTACCATGTCACTTTGTATTTTTATATTATATGGTTAATAAAATCTCTATAAACATCCAAGATACCCCCAAGTGGTCCATTATTGATACACATATCATTATATAATTCCTTTGGCAGATACATATATTTTTAGGAGTAGAATATCTATCAATAATATAATGTTTGTTTTAAAAACTTCTTTATGTCAATTTTGACACTATTTAATATTTGATTTTTTTAAAGTCCTAACATCATTTTTAATTAGAAAAAAACTAATTTAAGAAATATTAACATGTCATATTAACCAATAAATTTTATGGATGTCATCAAAACATTAAAATTATATTTATTTTGACATATATAATACTAATTATTTGATTCTTTCATTAATAAGGAAAATACTGCATCATTATTATATCAAAAATAAATAAATTTATTTAATGTATAAAAACTATAAAAAAATACCAATATGTAGAAAATATTTTTATCTTTATAATGAATATTTATTCTCTAAAATATAACATATATAACCTTATGTAAAAATTGTTTTTCTAAAAGATATATGCTTAGGTCATTTTTTGTATTTACTTTAACTTAATTAATATAAAGTGTCCCTATCACTTACAAATGGATCCATGGGGTCCCAAAATTGACCAAAGATTCCCATTTTCGGACATGTATCACAAAATAGGGCAAGGACACGTTTTAGGGTAAATTAATATTATTATAATTTTTTTACCCTTATTTAACAGATTTACCCTTTAACCATGGTAAATAAAATAATTACCGAAAAAATAATTCAAAATGTCTAAAAATAAGATTTACCTATTTAGAAAATCTTGAAATCATGATTACAAATATGGAATCCATTTTGTCTAATTCAAAACATAGAAGTGACAGAAATTAATTTAAAATTTATTCCCGCTGTCAAATCAAAAAGCGTGTTTTTATGAAATAATAACTATCAAAAGATTGACATTTGTTTATATCCAGTTTAAAAGTGAAATTATGTCCAATGACCAAAATTGGATTAAATTGTTAAGATATAATCTATATATACTTTAAAACCACTCAAATTCATAATTTATCACTATTAATTATTTTTATTGTCATAGTAGTATTTAATTAAAATTTAGTGATTTTCACTATTCATCAAAATCTGAAAGTTATCAAAAAAGTACCAAAAAATCACCCTAAGATAATTTTGATATTTAGAACAAAAAAATGAATTTGATTTTGAATGATAAAATTTATAAAATTTTGAAAAGTGGGTATAATTATTCACAACGGCTAGTTTGATTGGTTATGGTGTGTGTTAGATGTCGAAGTTGCGTACAAGACACGCTACTGTACAATTCAAAGAGAAGCATACCATGGATTATTGGGGTGTTACATTCTCCCCTACATTAATAAATTCTGTTTTCACAATTTAAAATTGTTCATCGAAAATAAAAGGCAGAAAAAAGAAAATATCATTGTGGGAAAACACACTTCATAAATTGGGTTAATAAAATTTAGTTTTAATAAGAGGAAAAAAGAAATGAAAGGGTCACCAACAAATTATGATCTCGATGAGGAGAAAATTGGTGGATATTATAGACATATAATTGGAGGAAAATGTAAATATTTATATGTATTGATTGAGGTCATCAATCACAAACATGTGTAAAATTGATGTCCTTAAATTCATAAATCTATGATGATTTGAAAGACCATCAGTTCAACAAAACATAAGGTATTAGGATAACACATTTTGGGTTTTAAGATCCCCTCCCTAAATTTTAAGAATTAATATACCCATTGAATATGATATAAAAATTATATATATATATATATACCTGACAAGTTGAGTTTCATACGTCAATAAGTTCCTACGACAAACTCCTCTTTCACTTCAAAAGATCCCAAAAATATATATATTCTATTTATCCAAATCGTATAGGGTTCCAAAAATAATGAATTTTTAAATCACTTATCAGCACTATTAAAGATAACTACATTATTCAATCCAGGAAATCACGTGGGCCAGTGGAAGGTGATACTCCCTTGTCTCCCTTCAGTTGCGGGTTTAAGTCTCATGGCCTTGCCGGAAGCGACGAGATTCCACCCAACCTCTGAGTTGTCCTTTTATGGAAATCCAAAAATAATCCCAAAATAGAATTATCCACAATAATTCTTTCTAAACAGACAGTCCAAAGTTTATAATTAAGGTAAACACAATAAAGATCCTTTTTTCCGCGTAATAACTTGTGAACACCTTCATCATGTATTCTTTTAAAACACAGCAACCTTCTAAATTACCATAAAACAATATTGATTACATTCATGAACCCTTATTCCTAATATAATACTGGATATACTCCTTATGTCCAAAAATTTTGTAAACTCCAAAAATTATGGAATATACAAACCATTAATCTGTTTCAAGGTAGTCATGAATATCCAATATAATTTATCCAAATCAATCATGTATTGTTCCAAAATCACTAACTCGGTATCAGAAACCATATTCTGGTTTATCATTCTCTCAAACATATATTTTCGAATAATTTAACCTGCTATTGAGTCACTTTTATTGGTTTCACACAATCTAAAGTCCTTAATGAAATAGTACTACAGTAAAATCCTTATATACTCCATAATTATTATAACCAGTGCATTGTTAATACAATACTAAAATGGCATAATTTTTTAATAGAAACATAAGAACTTGAATCATTCCTCCTCATCTTTGGTAGTATCATAACATGATTATTATCCAATATCATCATTTGGGACATACTCTGATGATTTGGAAATTGGTTCGTGTAGTGACCCAACTCCTTGCAAATGAAGCATTGTACATTTGAAACCATTTTCTTCTCCTTGCAGTCACGCACACGGTGTCCTTTTCTCCAAACATATAACAAACTCTCATTCCCTTCAGGAAAGTTCCTGGGTGTTTCTTCCAACAGTTATCACATGTGGTAAAATTATTCTTTTACCTCATCCCTTTATCCATGGTTCTATCTTCCATCCTTTTCCTCTCTTGCTTCCCCTCAAAGCCACAAGACTCATAGAATTCTTTACATATCTTATTAACACATGATACTATTTCTTCATTTGTTGAGAATACATGGGAGACTATTTACCTTCTAAATGATGGCTTAATACCATGAATGATATGATCCTTCTTACTCATTGGATCATACGTATTGCTAGAGTTCACATTCCTTCTATTGGGCGCCATTTCTATACAATGGATACACTAGGTCTGTTTATGAATTACAATGAATAATTCCAATCTTTTGAAATACCAAACATAGATTGAAAAGTGTATGGATATAATCCATAATCATAAAAAAATTCATTGAGGAAATATATACTATTAAACCCTTCATAATTGTTTGTAAAGAAAATGATAATTATCTTAAGAATATCCCCCAGAGTGTCGTAAACAAGAGTGCTGAAAGGCCCGTTGTCGTGCACCAATTCCTGTTCGAGTCTAGCTCAAAGCGTTGTTTTCGGGTTTTACACCTAGGTACATCTGTACAAGAGCCGCCTCTACCTACTCATATCCAGAAAGAGATGTATTGCTTGGAAAACTCATTAAATCTCTACAACACCAAAATTCTAGTAAGTTCTTATACACTAATCCTCAAAGCTCATCTTAGGTCTATGTGCTATAATTAGAGTTTATCTAAATCTAGCATCCAAGCTTTGTACTATACTTCCTCTGATACCAACTGTAACGCCCCGACCCCAGAAGCCTAGAGTCGGTGCATTATTACATAACATTGGCATGATCACAAAAGATCATGTCTCTAAAGACCGATTAGTATATTAGCTTTGGACGTACTAGATACATTTATAAGGTTTTAATTATATCATAAAATGAAAAGCTATGACAACATTGTTTCAATAGAACACACTCATATCCATTCATACTATCCATGTAGGTAAATCATAAAATACTTATTCACATCCTGGGAAAAAATAAAACATAGAAAGGGGTGATTTCAGATTCTCAGTAAAGATAACAATATAGCAGAAACTTTCATAAAAAAACATAAACATATAAGGCAATTAATAACTCAAACAAAAGCCATTTAAACATGAATTTCAACATAATATGGAAAAAATAAAATGAAATAATTCCATTTACATATTCACTTGGATATTTTACTAGTCGAATAATCACATGAAATATTAATAACCACATTCATAATGATGGAATGCAAAATGCCAGACTATCATAACCACATATTGAATGCCTCGTGCCAAGAAAACAAATAAGATCTTGTCAAGGCCTTGTTCCAAGACACTAGTTTGTCTTATGAGAGCTACCGATGCATCGAGGAGCTATAGCGGGCTCCACCTGTCACTTACTATGTCCAATGCATTCCTCATATGAAAAGTTTAAAACATAACATAAACATTCGTATTAAAAGTAGCATTAGAAATGTCAATACTTTATCCACAAACTATGAATGGTTTAAAAATAGCACATCCACAGTCAAAGAAAACTCATTCAATACTATATGGAAGATTGTATTGTAACATATTAACCCAAGTTGAGAATAATAAATGATATTGACATAGATGAAACTAATAATAAAAACTCTTTGGGAGAAATATCCCACATTTTCTTGAAAACATTAAAATGTCACACTATTTGTCAAGAATCCATCTAAAAATAGATTTTTTAATAAATGTTTCCCACAAAAATTTGAAATATTTAAAAGGTTTTTTAATTTAAAAACTTTAATGTGCATATAAATAAATCTTTAAAACCATTTTTAAAACATGGACATTAATGAGAATGATGAATAATAATAAATCATTAAAACATTTAAAATGATATTTTAGTAAGAGTTACTAACCAAAAGAGGGAATATTGAATAAAAATAATTATGGTAATCAAAAAATTATAATATCATGAGTATAAAGAGATTCATGATATACTATGTCAAACCACATTATATATACCATATAAAAGTGATTTGTTGTATAACAACAATGAAGTCTCAATGGGATGTAAATTGAGATTAAATATCTTATAAAGACAGTATCCTTAGGTTAAGGATAAATCAACAATATAATTGTGTGTGACAAATATAAATACACTATATATTATTGTATATTCAGTGTAAATCAATCAGAGGACATTCACACATATTCTTGTAAAAAACACCACCAATGAATTGGATGTTTAACTCAATAAATGGATATTGAGTTAAAATAACTCTTATCAAGTTCATATTGATGAGTTGAGAATTTATCAATGGACTGATTATGTGTATCAAATGTATATCCACAGAAAGGGGAGTGGAAATTACTACACAAATAATAAATTGTGATTCCACACATAATCAAGGAGTACAATAATCAATGAAGTATGCGTAAAGCTGAATGAGTTGAAATTGAAATTTGAAATTCCCTTACAAATTTGGTAACTTACGAAACATACAACCATTAAAGAAGGATCATACAATGATGATGAAAATATAAATAAATTAATGTATATTACACAATGAATACAATCATGGGCAGTACACACACCACATGCAATAAATAAGTGGTGGACAATGGAATTCTCACAAAATTAAAAATGAGATCTGAAACCACTTACATTGTACTTTTTCCTTGGTCAAGGGTAGATTAACCTCATGTATAGTGGTGGAATAATTGTTATTGAAATATAAAAGAATAATATATATTAATATAATATCATATATTATCTTTTAACATTGATTTGTTAATAATTTCTTAGTATTAATGTCGTTTTGGGTGTTAAAGGATTCATTTTCCATTATATTTTATGTTATGTGAGCAATATTTTTTATCGATGAGTTGTGTCATATTCATATCTATAATGATATCATGTCTCTAAAAATTATTTTTAATCATATAAAGAAATTTAATCTTGAATGGATTCGATTGGCGAATTAATCTCATCGTGTTCGTCGAGACGGTAATCTATACATACGCACGAGCGACAATATCTTTATTTTGATATGAAAATAATATATAATTGGATGGTATATCTTATATAATGAATAATTATCACGTTATATTTATTATTTTAATGAATTACACATCATTATTATACCCATACAAATAATATGGTATTGAATAACAATTACACCACCACGTGGAGACGGTAAGCCGTACGTACGCACGTATGGTGACATATCATTCAAATGATGGAAAAAATACTGAAAATATTTGTACCATATTTATAATAACATCACAGTATATACAAGATACTGGATTTATTATTTTAGAATGAAAATAACAAATAAAGATGATGTGGAAGAAGAAAAGAACTTGAAAGAGGGTGGCAAAATTATTACCTCTTTTTCGGGTTCTTCCTTTTGATTTGATCAAAAGGGATCCATAAGTTGGAATCATGACCAATGGTGGGCCTCTAGTTTGAAGTGAGAGAATTTTATAGAATATTTTAGTAGGGTTTGGCCGAACAAACAGGTGTTTAGGGTATGAATTAGAGAGAAGGGAAATTCCCTTTTATAAGAGTGGTGAGAGGAACTTTAGGAAAAGCTAGAAATATTATTTTATAATAGCATTATATCCGTTTTCTAATGGCTCCAATGTGGAGTATTTAAAGTATATGGTGGAGATAGGTCGATAAAAACTCAACCAATATTTTTTAGACATGTTTGGATCACTTTATTAACCATATATTTTAGTTTTATGTCTTAGTTAATTAGTTTGACATTTACCATGTCACTTTGTATTTTTATATTATATGGTTAATAAACATTCTATGAACATCCATGAGACCGGAAAGTGGTCCATGAATGATAAAAATATCATTATATATGTCATTTTTCCAACATTATATTTTTAGAAATAAAATATCAATTAATAATATAATATTTTTTATAAACTCCTTTATGTCAATTTTGACACTATTTAATAATTGATTTTTTAAAGTCATAAAAACATTATCAATTCAAACCAAATTCATTTATGAAATCCTAACATGCCATATTAACCAATAAAGTTTTTTGTATGTCATCAAAACATTCAAATTATATTTATTGTAACATTTATAAAACTAATTATTTGATTATTTCAATAATAAGGAAAATAGTGCGTCATTATTGTATCATAAATAAATTTAATTATTTAATTACTAAAAATTATAAATAAAATACTATTATTTATTAAATCATTTTATCTTTATACGGAATATTTATAGTCGAAAATATAACATATATAACCCTATGTAAAAATTGTTTTGCTAAAAGATATATGGTTATGTTATTTTTCTATTTACTTTAACTTAATTAATATAATGTGTCCCTATCACTTACAAGTAGCTCCATGGGGTCCCAAAATTGACCCAAATATGACCATTGTCGTACATGTATCAAATAACAGAATTAGGACACGTTTTAGGGTAAATTAATATTATTATAAGATTATTTTTTACCCTTATTTACCGGATTTACCATTTAACAATGATAAATAAAATATTTACCTAAGTAATTATTCAAAATGTCTAAAAATAAGAGTTACCTATTTACACAATATGGACATCCAAATCCAAATATGGAATCTATTTTTCCAAATTCAATACACAGAAGTGGCAGAAATTAATTTAAAATTAATTCCCATTGTCAAAACAAAAAGTGAGTTTTTAATAAATAATAACTATCAAAAGATTGACACTTGTTTATGTCCAGTTTAAATGTGAAATTATGAAAAATGAAAAAAATTGAATTAAATGGTAAAAATATATTCTAAATATACTATAAAACCACTCAAATTTATAATTTATCACTATTAATTATTTCGATTAAAAAACTAGTTTTTAATTAAAATTTAGTAATTTTCACTATTCATAAAAATAAGAATGTTATCAGAAAAGTTCAAAAAATTCACCCTAAGGTAATTTCGATATTCCAAATCCAAAAATGAAGTCTATTTGGAATGAAAAAATTTATAAAATTTCAAAAATTGGGTATTACTATTCAAAACGACTAGTTTGATTGGTTGTTGTGTGTGTTAGAACTCGAAGTTGCGTAGAACACACACTACTGTATTATTCAAATAGAAGCATACTGTGGAATCTTAGGGTGTTACAACGGTCTCCTGAACCAGGTGACCATGATGAAAAAGTACCCACTCTTGAGGATTGATGACCTCTTTGATCAGATTAAGGGAGAACGGTGGTTCTTGAACATATGCCTCAGATCAATCTATCACTATCTTAGAGTTCGAGATGAGGATGTGCAGAAGATGACCTTCAGATGTCGGTATAACCACTAAGAGTTCTTTGTTATTCCTTTCGGCATAACCAATGCTCTATCATTGTTCATGAGTCTCATGAACAGAATCTTCCATCCTTACCTCAATCGCTTTGTCGTAGTCTTCATCGATGACATTCTGATCTACTCGAAAACTGAGGAGGAGGATGCCTAAAATTTATAGATAGTACTGGACACACTCAGAGAGCACCAGATTTATGGTATTCTCTCGAAGTGCTAGTATTGGATTCGAGAGTCTCACTTCTTAGGTCAAGTCATCTGGGATGCTGGAGTTGCAGTGGATCCATAGATGATTGAGGCAGTACTTGTTTGGGATCCACCTAGGAGTGTGACGGAGGTACGATGTTTCCTGGGTTTGGATCGTTACTACTGGAGGTTCGTTCCATACTTTTCTAGAGTTGCACCGCCACTATCAACCTTAAGGAAGAATGGGATACCCCTCTTGTGGTCAGAGGGGTGCCATCAGAGCTTTCAGGAGCTGAGGTAGAGGCTGACTAGAGCCCCCATCTTAAGGCTTCCAGAGGGAGTCATAGGGTAAGTAGAATATGCATTGCATCAGAGACCAGACTCGGGTGTGTACTGATGGAGGAGAGAGAAGTGAACATGTATAGTTCTCGATATCTGAGAAAACATCAGCAGAACTACGCTACCTATGACCTGGACTTAGTAGTAGTGGTCTTATCCTTGAAGATGTGGTGGCACTATCTGATGGAAGAATGTTTTATTGTGTACTCTGATCACAAGAGCCTCAGGTATATCTTCTCTCAGAAGGACCTGAACATGAGACGACGGTGATGGATTGAGTTCCTCCAAGACAATGACCTCAAGATAGTCTATTCTCCAGGGAAGGGGAACGTTGATGCAGATGTGCTCAGCAGGAGGATTGGTATATAACTTCTAGGAGAGGCGACATAGTAGTTGGTTGCCTTGATGATATCATTTGTGGACTGAGATAGAGAATCCTATCTTCAGTATCTTACAGTCACTCCACCACTTCATCATTTAGTTAGGGAGGCACAACGTGGAGACGCTGACAATGAGACACGACGTGTTTAGATATCCACAGGGAAAGCACCTGATGGATTTTATGAAGGTGGGGAGCACTTCATCCTCTTCAGAGGATGTAACATGGTACTGGTTACACTTCATAAAGTGGTGCTGAGGGAGTTCCACACTTACCCTCTTGTGGTACATCCAAGAGTGGTGAAGATGTATCAGGACCTCAGATGACATCACTGGAGGCCAGGTATGAAGAAGGCGGTAGTGGATTTTGTCTCATGATACCTCACTTTTCAGCAAGTGAAGGCGGAGCAGGTGGTACAAGCAGGCATGGTTCTGCCTTTAGAGGTCCCATAGTGGAAGTGGGATGAGATACCCATGGATTTTGTTATGGGTCTTCCACATACATCCAGGGTTCACAACTCAAATTAGGTGTTCATCGACCAACTCACCAAGATGGGCCACTTCCTACCGATCAGAGATCAGAGCTCAGTAGAGTGCTTGGGACATCTCTATATGGAGGATATTGTGAGATTACATGTAGTACAATTTTATTGTCTCATATAATGACACACTCTTTACTTCACGGCTATGGAAGGGGTTGCAGGAAGCATTCAGGACATAGCTTCGTCTGAGCACCACCTCCCATCTTCAGATGGATGGCCCGACCGAGCGGACCATCTAGACCCTCGAGGACTTGATCCATGCTTGTGTCCTCGACTTCGGTCGCAGTTGGGATTACCACTTACCGTTGGAAGAGTTTTCCTATAACAACAGTTATCACTCCACCATTGGTATGACACCTATTGTGGACTTGTATGGTCAACCCTGCGGATCGCCACTGTGCTGGACAGACCATGGAGAGTTAGCACTAGTTGAGCCAGAGATGGTTACAGATACCACCGAGAAGCTACAGATCATCACGGAGCGGATGAAGACTGCACAGAGAAAGAAGAATTTGTATGCTGATTAGAGACAGAGGCTTTTAGAGTTTGAGGATGGCGACCACATCTTTTTACGAGTCTCACCTCGATGAGTCTACATATATTTGGTCGAGTCAGTAAGTTACCTCTGTGATTTATCAGACCATTCCAGTTCCTTAGCAGAGTAGGCGAGGTGGCTTGCCTCTTAGCTCTTCCACCTCAGCTGCATCGGGTGCTCGATGTCTTCTATGTATCTCAGCTGAGGAGATACCTGAACTACCCTTCGCACAACCTCGACCATGGAGAGATAGATATCGATGATGGGGAGAGTTTTACGGATGTAGAAGTCGAGATCATGGATCGACAAGAGCAGGTCATGTGTGGACGTTCGCTGCCCCTAGTGTGCATTCACTGGCAGCACGAGAACCTCCAGGAGAGAACATGGTAGCAGGAGGCTAAGATGCGATCTTAGTACTCCCATTTTTTCCCATAGTTTTTGTTGTAGCTTACGGGGATGTAAATCCTTGAGGTGGGGAGAATGTAAAGACCCAGAAATTACCATGGAAATTTTTTTAATACAAGGGAATTTTAAGAGTCTGTGAAAATTTACAGTGCTTGATTCCAAGGCCCGATGTTCCCAGAATCAATTTCTAATGTTTTGTTCAGGAAACTTTAGTAAAAATACGAGCAGATTTTAATAACATTTTAACCGATGATCATAATAGAAATCCAAGGGCATCGTTGAACTCACAGTGCCAATATTAGATTAAGAGGACTTTCACCTTGACTTCAGTCGATCAAGAATGAGAGTTAGCTTTTGAGTTTTTAATGAAAAAGTTATATAAAAATAAGTGTTAGCTTATTTTTATTTTTGAGGTTGTTAAAACCACAAAGTGGTGGTTAGGAGTGGGAACCGCCACTCCATAACCAACAATGAGAGGTTCTGGAGGTGGGGCCCACCTGAAGTTTGAACATATCATGACATTTAATGTGGTGGGGACCACCTGAAGGTGAAGCCCTTGGAACCCCCCATTTATGTGGGAGAAACTCTTCAACTACCCTTTAAATAATTGTGCCAAAACTTCTCCACGTTAATGGTTCCATCTTCCATTAATTAATTATAAAAATTAATTATTCCATGCCTACAATTATATTGTGAAAACAAAACCAATTGACTACTTTTCTTTTTGGGTTGGCGAAGGAGAAAGATGAGAGTACTTGGGAGGAAAGGATCTCTCCAACGAAGAACGCGAAGAAACTAGCAATGCTTCTTCCTCAGACTTCATCCCCAAACAATTTTCGACGTTGACAAATCGACAATGGTTTTCCAACGCATGAGATTAATTTGGAGGTTCTTGATGAACACGACAAACGACGAATCGACTTTCACTTCCTGGAACTTTGTCAATGATCATCGACAAATGAGGTAAGGGATTTGAGTTGTTTTTTTTCTATTCTAC
The DNA here is from genome assembly GCA_963277665.1 of Viscum album. Taxonomy (NCBI): domain Eukaryota; kingdom Viridiplantae; phylum Streptophyta; class Magnoliopsida; order Santalales; family Viscaceae; genus Viscum; species Viscum album. The sequence goes on from OY728151.1 coordinate 1,534,966,198, forward strand.
GTCATCTAATTTATTGAATATGAATTTTTGATTGATATCAAGATAACATGGAGGTCTATGACCGCAGGAACATGGCCTATCCCTCACCCTCTATTTTTCTTCCCTTGATGACGATGGCGGTGATTCACCAATACCACAACCATCAGACAATGGTGGAGGAACATGACTAGCGTCAGGCAGGCTGTGAAGAAACCGGCAGAACAAGGCTGTTGGATCACCGGAAGAGTGGGGTGCCGCTGCGCCGCACGGAGGAGGAGTGCCATGGCTAGGGCGGGCCCGAGCGTTGGGGGGGTGGCGCTTCCGCACTGCGCTGGTGTTCCAGAGCGGCTGGCAGCTCAGCCAGCAAGGAGGAGCGAGACCCTCCTGGATCCCACAGGAGCTGGACTAGCACCATTTGGTGCCGGTTTGGTTCAACCCAAATGGTTCAACCGTTCGGGAGCCAGGGTAGTGAACCTTTCCCCATGGGCATGGGTACGACAGGCCGTTGGGACGCCAGCCAGCTGGGCAATCAGGACACCAGCTAGTCCGGCCACGTGGGCTGCCGCCCAGCCGGGCCACGCGGGCCGCCATCCAGCCCGGCCACGTGGGGCCACCCATTAGTCGGGCCACGCATGCCACCCACTCGGGTTGGGACGCCATATCGGGCAGGGCAGACCCTCAGTCCGGGTCGGACCTACAGACCGAGTTGGATCCCGATCCAGACCCAGGTCAGGTCGGGTCGGGTAAACAAGGTCGTACCAGAACCGGACCTGTTTGACCCGATTACATCTTTTTTCCCATAATATGGGCTATGGGTGTCCGATGGATGAACCTTCTACGGAGATAGAAATATTATAGATAGTCCATTATTTTTTAATACCACACTAGAGGTTTGTACCCAGTTGGTGTATGGTTGGGTTGGTTTGATCCCAAAAAATCCAACCGGGCCCCCAGGATGTAAATGCCAATAACTCACAGACCAGGCGTCTGATTGACGGGTCGTCTGTTGTGTTGATACCCCTATGACGAGAGGTACCTTTGTGATACTTATTCATGGTAATTCATTACAATTGGAGTATTGACTAGTAGCTCGTGGCGCAGATCCTTCCAGAGACGAGCATGTGTAGTGCGGAGACCGAGTAGTTGGCTGAGACCTGACAACTGATGACCAATCGATTAGGAGTGTTTCGAGTAGCCCAGTGGAAAACACCTCTATGTGACGCAGCAGACCCATGGTGGGAAGTTCCTCAGTGTGAGCATGACAGACCCATGGTACATGAAAGGAGGAGTACCTTAGCATCCTATGAGGGGGAGCGCCTCCATGTGAGCGCGGTAGAACCGCAATGCAGAGCGCCTATGTCTGACGTAGCAAACCCACAGTACTCGATTGGAGGAGTACTACAGCATTCCAGGATAGTGGGAAGTGCCTCTGTGTGATGCAGCATGCCCATAGTACTCTATAGAGGAGAAGTACTCCAGCATCCGAGGTTTTGACAAGATTTACTAGGGTTGTTATTTGAAACTACCCCTAAGAATAAAATCCTGGTTTGAGATGAGTCAATGACTTATGTGTTTTCCTCATGATGGATATTGGTTACCAGATAAATTAGGTATATGTATGGGATATACCTAATTAAGGGTTATCTGTTGATTCTTTACTTTGTGGTTATCTTTGTTGGATATTTTGAGACCTTGATGGTCTCACGTTCTCTACTGAGTATCATTATACTCACCCCAACACGGGCTATGGCCACACCTTGTTGTGTTGGTTGCAGATGACGTACAACACTGACTGAGGAAGAGAGTAGTAGGATTGGATGACACCCGGAGGTGGACCGCTCAGCGTGACAGTACACGGAGTGGACAGATGGACGTGGAGTGCTAAGGAGGCCATATGTACCTTCCCTTCAGGTAGGAACCCTAGAGGATGACCCTATAGCAATTTTACTTTGCTTTCAGTTGTACATGATTTTCAGGCATACTTTCCTATTGGGATTGTATTTCTGGCCCCTTAGTACACTCCAAAACGTCTTCTATATACAGTTTTTCTTAGTGTTTTGCTACCAATTGTGTACTCTGATTTGTTTGTTTATATTTTATAAAGGCAATGCCCTCCCAGTTTTAGGGATTTTTTCCTTTGGTGCTCATGGCCAGCCCCAGGCCTCTGGATGGCAGGCTTGGGGTATCACGTAACGGGCCCCAAGGATGAGTCGTGACAACATGAATCATTTTTTTGTTGGTCACTATCACCAGAAAAAACAAGTTCTTATTCATATAATTGATTTTATATGTTTTTTGTGAATTAATGTTATACACCATTAAATATCAGTATGTAAATAATTTTGTAATTTTAAGTAATCAATTTTGTGTATTAGAGTATAAATTTAATTTTTTTTAACATAATTGATTAATTAATTAGGAAAAGTAATTTTTCACATGAATATAATGATGTTAATATTGATATTATGTTTTAACCAATAAATTATATATTTGTAACTTAGTTATAATTTCTATCAATTACCATTTTATCACATAACAAAATATTTTGTTAAAATATTTTTATTGGAAGAGTGTATCTAACCATGAAATATAAATACCAACAATGTTTCCACTTCTCAACAAAATCAAATAATCCTAGTAGTTTTTTATTTATATTATATTTCCTTGGTATTTTTATTTGAGAACAAAATTGATTTCTATTCCAATATAATGTTCAATGATTAATTGTGAGTGAAATCCAAAAACTATCTTATAGAAAAATGAAATTTCATAATGATTTCCTCTACGAAACAATAATTTTGAATAAATATCAAACAAATAAAAAATCACAAGTATTTATCCCTCTAGTATCTTATGATATAAAATGAAATGCGAAAACAAATTTTATGATTTCAGTATAGAAAGCTACAAACCCATTTTTATATTGTGACATTTAAACATTCAACATCATCACATTACGCTTTCAATAGAGTATATGATTTCATATTTCATTTATATCTCCACCGGAGGAGATTATTTTTTAAGACTAAAATCACTTCTATTTATTTTCCAAAATAAAGGGGAACACCATTAATTTTAGGGAGGGTTGAGGATATTTTACCATTTCAAAGATAAAAACATGAAAACTCATTGGAAACATAAATAAGAACTATTTAATCCTATATTATAATATCATGTAAATAATTTAATGAAATAAAACATGGTTAGGAATCATGAAAATAGATTTTAATAATATTTAATGATCTATATTAGTGAAATTTTGTTTCGTGAGGGAGTAAATTATCTGTAATCAAGATAGTGGTTTCACATGAACATCCTCTCCATTGGAGTTAACACGTATACCGAAGGAAATGTAAGGATATTACATAATGGTAAATGGGAAACATATAATATAGTTCACCAATTAAATGATCAAGAGAAAACATACATGAGGATGGAGTGTTCCTAAACCTGATAAGATTCTAGATAGGAATATATATTATTGGAAAATAAATTTTGGTTTGTAATGTGTTTAGAGTCCTTTATAATGAACATAAATGAATTATATTCCCTATTGAATAATTTTATATTTAGATTATTTATTTCTATTATACATTAATATTTCATATATTAGAACCAATTTAGATGGTTTGAATTTATTAAATTACTATGATTATTTAGTTTTCATTTATCACATTCATTTTAAATCTATGTTTTTGAAAGAATGATGACATAAAAATATGTGTTAGTGGTAAAAATGAGGAATTAACAAAAGGTACTTAGAATCGACACACTATAACATGAAAATTAAACTATAAATTTATGTAATATAATAATGTATATTGTAAACATAGAAATAATTGAATGGAACTATCTATTGTAGAAAGGGGTGTGTAAATAAGTGATATCTATAAAATTTTAATTTAAAAAAACACATAATTTTTCATGAAAACACAAAATACTTACTCCTAATGTAATGAAGACAACAGAAGTACATACCTATGTGAAAGTATTAAATCATTTAACTTTCTCAGTGATAGCCTAGTACACTTAATGGGATCTTCTTCCTTGTTTGGGATACCATCATAAATTCATGAAAATTATTTTTTAATTACATTTTTTCATTTCGCATGACTTCTTCTTCACCAGTTATAATACTATTATTGGTCCAGTTTATTTTAATCTCCACAAAAATATTTTTCCAGTCATATGGAAAAAAATCCAATGTTATAAAAATTATGACTGATTATTTATATATTTTCTATCCATTCTATACAATACCCTCCACCCTTTTATATAATATATTATTATATTAAATAATTTAAAAATAATTTTATATCACTACATTAACTGATATTTAAATGAGTTGTATAGTATCTAGAATTTTGTTATACTAATGTCTTGGAACCTAACGAGAATCATATAACATTAATCATTCATAAAATTTAAAAATCTAAAAATATTTTATTTTTAATCACTCATTTGATATTTTTTAGGTAACATTTAAAATGAATGTAACACTATAACATAATTTGGGGTTTCAAATATTTCTAAGGAAGTGTATTTTTCTTAATTTTTCATGTTGGTTGATATTTTATATGTTGAAATGATTAACATAAATACATATAAAGACATTATGATTGTACAAATAATTAATAATAATGTAATAAATCATGGTTAAATTAATTGCATCACTTCATGGAGATGGTGATCTATTAAAACACACGTGTGATTTTTCCACATTTCGATAGATGGAATGGAAGAAGGGTAAATGTTATTCACTATTATTGAATCATTGTTCAATAATTAATACCATATATGTTTATTAAATGTATCTTTGTTACTAGACTTGTAATGTTGATGTAATAAAAAAAATCACATCTCTTTAGGGTGGATTTAGTCCCCTCATTTGCACAACTATCTTTATCATTTTCCAATAGATTGAAATGATAGAATGTACAAAAGATAGTATAAATCCTGAAGCATAATCATATTATAATTATAATTAAACTAATATTAAATTGACAATAATAATAACCCATGAATTATGTTGATGTAAAATAGATTTTATCTCTATGTTGAGGTTCTAGTTGACACATATGCTCAAAATATACTCTTACTTTCCATATGATAGAGAAAATATGAAAAGTGGTTTTTGAAATCATCATAATATCTTCTCCTTCTATTTTTGATAGTATATTCATATTTTTTTAAATAATTTTTGTATTGAATATAAAATAAGATTTATTATTTAAATATCATTTTTATAATATATACCTATAATTTGTTATTCCACATTTGGGTTACACCATAGGTTATGAAGGATAAGTCTTTAGAGAATAGAATATAATCTATGATTATGGTAAAAATATAATACTGATTTGTACTAGGTCTTAGCTAGGATAAAATGGTAAAATATTCTGAATAATGGATGAGGAGAGGTTCATATTTAAAATCATTTGAAGTATAAAGAAGGAATGTTTTAATATATTAGGATGGAATGGGGATAATTTTTAGGGAATGTGGACCGTAATGGAACAATATGAAAAATTAAGATAATATAAGGTTAAAATACATTAAAATAAAAAATATTAGAGATTTTTGGATCCAAATCCATCCCGTATCTCATGATTTCACTCCCAGTAAATTCATTGTCATGAACATGGTAAAACATTTTTTGTTTTTATTATTTTTTAAGAGAGATTATTACGTTTAAAAACCCATATCATATAATTTATTCGAATTATAGATATATAATTCAAAACTTTATATTATTTCTACATGTTTTATTTTTTAATATTAATTAATCGTGGAGGAAATAATGAAATCATATTTTACAAAAATATATATTTATGGATAAAATTTAATTTACTTCATTTTATTCCCATTAAAAACAATAAAATGAATGTAAATTTATATTAGTTAATTTATAATAAATATACGTCAATGAGAACATTACAAAATATATATTACTTTAATTTATTACTATAAAAATATTATGCAATCCGAAAAATAGATTTTTTAGAAAAATATATTATAGTCCAAAAAATATTCATACTATATATCAAAAGTGTATTTACGAATCATAAACTATTAATTAGTATATTTATATTTACATTATAGTTATGTTATTTTATGGTATATTTAAATATATAATGTTCCTTTTACATAAATATAAATTAATTATTTTTCTAAAAAATAAAAAAATTTCATTATTCTGTGAAAAATATATATTTATTGAAATATACTAAAAATTAAACATACGATAATAATTAAAGGATAAAATGTTATAATATATTAAATCACTAAAATAAAATAAATAAATATGGTTTTATATAATTAAAATATCCATGTAATAATTGAAAATAATTTAATTTTTTCCTGAAAACATGTTTTTTAGAATAAAACTACTTTACATAAGATTGAGTAAATATTTATTATTATTTAATCAATACCATTGAATTATTTAATAAATAAACTATACAATGTCATTTTAATATTTTTACATTAAAATTTATGTTCTATAAAATAACAATTTATAATATTATGGTTTTTATCATCTTGAGGTGTCATGTAAGTTGTGCTATCGAATATGTATAATTAATTGAAAGGAAAATATATTTTCAAAAATATATCGGCGCTACAAGATATCATAAATTTTCATCTAAATTAGGTTATTTTTTTCCTCTCTCCGTGATTGTTTATCTTAATTATCGGAATGAAGGTAACTCCTGCATATCATATTTTCAGAAAAAATATATAAGGATTATTCATATGTATGTTGGGAACAATAATCATTCTTACTTATAATGTAATAATTTATTGATATAGAATGGAATTGTTCTTGAATAATATTTATTCCTTTCATTTTAAAATAATTGATCCCTAAAATAAAACACCTCATTCTGAAAAAAAAATCGTGAATTAAAAATTCCTCAACCGGTCTTACATCCCAAAAGCTAGAGGAAATAATGGAAAAAACATCAAAATCATCCACATCATTAAATATGATTCAGGTATTGATTTATAATAATTGTAATCATGATCATTATCATGATACATGGAATATTCATGCTTCCTCATCTCTATTAAAATTGTGAATTTCCATCCATATAACAAATTATTCCCCTTATCATATGAAACAAACTAGTGAAACTAATATTTTAGCACAACACCCAATTTGATATCATGTTGAAGTTTTGTAAAAGGAAAAAATATTCAAATATAATTTTTATAAATGGTATACTATGAAGCACCAAATTTATTATTATCATCTACAACACCTAGTCACTTATGAAAATGATCAACACAAAACCTGAGCCTCATTTCTATCTATGGGATGCATTACAATTAAGGATATGCATTCCCCCTTATCAGAATAATTGACATAGTTAGTGAATTATCACTAAGATTATTATGAACAATTATAGATTTCAAAAATGGTTGTCATGAATATGTATCATTGTATATTCATAGGATGGAAATGATCTAACACATGAAACCTAAATTTGTAGGTGGAAAAACCCTCACAAAGAAATCCTTACCATAAAATAAATGGAATCATAATAGACTAAAGCTTCCATATTAATATAGAATTTTTTTTTGTGAACAATAGATCCTTAACATCATCATGAGAAACAATAGAAACATCAATATATCATACATCACTCAAATAAAACTTGTTTCTATAACAATGATAATAAACACATTATTAATGATCCGTATAAATAATGGAATAATATACATTAGAAAAATAATAAATAAGAAACCACAAGAAGTATCAGAACACCGGTAAATACGAAATTCAAAATGATTAAAAATGAATGAAAACATAAACAATCATGGTTTTTAGGGTGATATTTGGTTACATAGTAACACAATAATACTATATAACCAATGAAATGCAAGAAATATGATTCATTGAATTTTTAGGACCAATTGAAATAAATGTGTAAACATTTGATGCATACTAAATGAGAATATGTTAGTGGACACGGATTAATTTGGAAATCATAGGAATATATGAATAATAATAATTGAGTTACATCGAGAGGGAATTGATTATGGGACTAGGTGAATGAGATGTCTTCACAAACTATATAATCTATCAAAATAATTTTATAATAAAAAATAACTATAGTGAATTCATTAATGAACAATTAGGAGCTTATGAGTTTTTCATAATGATCATATAACATCAAATTCCCCAAAAATAGTCCACCATATATATGTGATCTATGTATTTTGATTTTTATAACTATAGGTAATGGATTGAAACCCTCATATTCTAATTATTGATGGATGGGACCTTCTAGAGAAACTATATGATGGTAAATTCCAAGAGATAAGATGTAACAATCATTTATTGTTTTCCATAGTTTTTTCATCTTCATAGATGTATCCTAACATAATGAATGATAATTAATGACATTTTTAATGACTAGCCTCAATAAAACTTACATGATGTGTATGTAAAATATTTGAATAATAATTTTAGTATATACAGTTATATATGTATACATGTTAATTTTCCTTCATATGAATGTAAAAATATTGAATCATGAGTTATAAATTTGGTCTATGAGTAATGTGAAATTTAATATTAATAATTTTAAATGAAATTGACAATTTGTTTTCTTCAATATTTGTTTTTTAGGATTATTCCTATGACATGATAATTTCAATTGTTATTGTGGATTTGTTGGTTGTTTTTTCGTACATTATGGGTTGATTGGTTATTAATCTTTTGGGTAATATATATATATATATGATTAAATTTTAATATTATTGTATTAATATCGATTTATTATAAAGAAAAAACATATAATTGAAATTCATGAGGTTGGATCATAATATTTTGTGATGGGTTTTTAAGATATTTAGAATGTAATATACTATGGTTCATGAGAATTATTTTGTTGTTGATGATTTCCAAATGAAATATGGTTAAAATTAAATTTCAAAAATAATTATTAATATTATTTGGTCTTCTAGACATTTGATAATTATTAAAAATTGTTTTTCAATGTAGTTATTAGAAAAAAATAAATATAAAACATGAATGGTAAAAAAATAAATAATAATATATAACCAAGTTAAATCATATGAAAAACAAATAATGGTCATCATCATTTCTCAGGTATTTGATCACTTTTTCCCATTAGAGAAACACCACATGATACAACAATTATAATGTATTACATGGATGCATATGATAAATTAAATGTACCTATTGATTATTATAGAGTAAAAATCAAACAATATATCTCAATAATGACATCAAATTCTATGAAATCCTATCAAAATAAATGACTAGATTAAATACACCAACATTAAAGGAAATTTTCCATTAATTAATAATTATATTCATATATATAGATTCTAGTATATAATTATAAACAAATGAAATAATAATTTCAACACATTATATGAGGAATAATGTAGAATCATGAGAAATAAGATCTCTTCAGCCCTATTCATATTACTGAACGATCATGAAATACATTTAAATATTTTTAGGCATACTTTGGAATTTTTTGGTTGTAAGGATGAAATAAAGATATTTTTATAAATGAATAAGTATCATATAATTATTTTTAATGTATTTCATATGATGAATAATGAGTATCTTCTATGAAGATACTATAATGACTCACATTGGTTAGAAAAACTATTTAATGTATCAAGCCCCAAAAGAAGAAATGTAATCATTATAGAAAGTATAATAATAAATATAAATGTTTTCAAATTAGAAATTAGATATTATAATGATCAATCAAGAGTAAAAATCCTAAACAATTTAATTTTTTTTTTGTAATTTCTAATGAGTTATCATAAATGACCCAAACATTGGTGTTTAGAGTAATATATAGAATGCTGAAATTGTATCACCATAAGATACATAAATTAAAAAATGATTTAGATATTTCTTTGTATAATAATAAATCCATTAAATTGGAAATTAAAATAAAAAAACATTCATTATCAGGTTATAATTTAATTTTTAATTAATTTCTCTGATTTTTTTATAAGTCACTATAAAAATCACAAAACACATATATAAATTGATTGTGACGTTATGATATCAATGTTATTATTTAAAATAAGTATTATAAATGTATATAAAAGGTTAAAATGTATTAAAATTAATGAATTTGATCAATGTATCTATAAGACCCCGACCTTAAAACTTACTTAATATTGAATTAAATGGATAATTCACATTGAGAATCTTTTTAGGTTTGGTGTTTTAGAAAATTAGGACATAAATATTACATCTCAAAATATTACAAAGTAGACACTTCTACTAAGTTTCCATAAAATAAAAACTCCTAAAAAGAAACATGTCTAGTTCCATGTTTTAGATAGCATGACTCTTCCGTGATCCCATCCTTGACCCTATTCCACATTAAGTCCTGTGAAAAACATTTCAAAAACTTGGGATGAGCATAAAAAGCTCAGTAAGGGATATAAAAGTATGAAATGAAAACATTAGTCCATGTATGAAATCATACTTTACTCATAAAATATAAGCATTTTAACATACCTCATCAAATCATGAATAAATCATAGAAATCATAAGAAATAAAGGTAACCTGAGGCATTCATAACATTCTTACGTAGGGAGTAACCCTCATGGTTACGTTTGGAATACCCATAACAGTATATTCCCTAAAATCACTTTGGAGAAACCTTAACGTTTAACTCCTTTATGTTACCCAATGCTTTGGAAAGCTATATCAGGCTCACCCACCCTTAGTTTATCATGGAACCACCCGTCTTCATAACAATGCCCAAGAACCATAACATAATTGTATCATGTAAAACATGAATAAAGGAAACATATAATTTCCACATTTTAATCACAAGATATCAATAAAACACATTGATATAATAAAAACATTATGAAAACCATTTTCAATACCAAAATACAAGAAAAGTAATACATGGTATTTATTTTTCAATTTAGAAAAAATTTAGGTTATGTCTTGTAGAGGAAGCCGAAACTCAAATAATGGTCACAGCGGCGGAGAAGTCATTGTCACTGCTTACATACGACAAAGAAAAATTCATTTTTTTAGTAAAAAGCTTCTTAAAAAAATATTCCTTTTGAATAAGCGTAAAAGTAAAAGGGGTTTAAACAACGTATAAATGAATGTTGTGTATAAAACAAAATATGCCTCAATGAATGGAGATTGAGACGAAGTCCCTTACCACGTGTCCGACGTGACACGATTGCTCTTTAATCCCCTGAAATGATAAACGTGAGTTAATTTCTACTTGCTTAAGAATCTTTTTCAAGTTCATTATTCCCTTTATATTACTTGTTACCATGTCAGGAACACTATGTAATTATTTAAGTTAATAACAGTAGTTTTAAACATCATTGGTACTTGAGTCAAAAATAAAATATTTATAATTACATGTTGTTCATGTACCCATTATATCCAGAGTTATATTCATTATGTAGATATCATTCATATCATATATATCCAGTATATACATGAAATTATAATATTACATAACATTTAGAGGTAAGAAATGAAATGCACCGTTCATGGAGACGGTAAGCCGTACGTATGCATGAACGCTACTTTCATTTCTATTTCATATTTTATGGAAAGGAATCATAATGACATAAAGGTTTATTATAATTCTAGTATAATTTCATATATAATTTCATTAACTCCATCCTTTATACATCCCACATATGGCATTAACGAATCAAATCACTTTCAGGGGGCGGTAGTCCGCACTTCCTAAAATGAAGATATCGCGTATACCCATAATGGAATCCATAAAGGTATTCCATAAATGAAAAATAAATAAGATTAAGGAAAACATAAAAATATTTTATATCATATATAAGTATAGTTACATATTAATGGCCACCATGAAAGGTGTTAAAAGAAGATTGAACAATCATCGTTTGGTGTGGCAGAAAATCGGCAACCACAAAAACAATATGTTCTTTAACCATTAGACGAAGGTGTGTGTAGGTGTAGATCTAATACTTCTCATAAAAAAATCCTAGTATATTTAATATACAGGTGTTGTTATAAAAGAAAGGAATAAAATAGTTTAGGGGTTTGGAGAAGCAAAATAAAATATAAGAACACAAGAGAATACACTACCTTTAAAATGGGTAACTGTTTAAGATTTGAGCTCAAAGGCTTCCATGGAAAGACTTGTGCCCAAAGTGATGCTTCTAGGAGTAAGAGAGGGATGTGGAGAGACAAAATGGTCATGGTTTGGACGAGCCAAAGTCTTGAGAGGTGTGGGTAATGTGGTAGAGGTGGGGGCCTTTTATAAGAGGAGAGGAGGGGCACTCTTGGAATGTTATAAAAGGTTACATTATTATAAAATGATTTTCGGATTTTAAAGGTCCCAAAATTATATATTTCGAGTATAAGTTGATTATAGTTATAAATCCACCCATCCAATAGGTTTTTTACAAGTGTAGGTCTTAGATTTTACATTATCTTTTCATTTTATTTAAATCGTTAAATAATGAGGTAATCGTTGCATCATCATGTTGTCATAAATAATTTAATTAATTTAATGTCTAAATTTTTTAAAAAAATATCATGATGTAGGAAATCTGTTTATATTTCTAATTAATATTTATAGTCAAAATTATGACTTGTATAACCCCATTTAAAAATTGTTTTAGTAAAACAACACATGTTTGTGACATTTTTATTTTAACATTAAATAAAAAGTTATTAATGCCATTTTCCTACCAAAGTAGATCCATGGGGTCCTCAAGTTGACCAATGGATTTTCTTGGTCGGCCATGAAACATCCAATAAGCGTAGGACAAGTGTCAAGGTCATTTCATATTATTATAACATTATTTTTGCCTTACATTACACTAATTACCTCTAATCGCGATTAATAAACTTAAATGGTACTATTCACCGAATATTTATTTTAATCCCATTGTACCAAATTTTACATCCTAATGAAAACCATGTATGTCGAAATTTTGAAAATCAAATCACAGAAGTGGTAATATTTCACTTAAATGAAAAATCAGATTTTTTAAACTGCCACTTAGTGGTTTCACTATTCATCAAAAATTGATGTTTTTCAGAAAAATACCAAAACTTCACCCTAAGATATATATGATATTACGAATTCAAAAATGATTTCTATTATACAAAATTCAAATCATATAAGTTACATTAATTAATTTAAGAATTAATTCCTACTATTAAAACAAATAACGTGTTTTTATGAAACAATATATATCAAAAGATTGACTCTAGTTTAAGTCCAATTTCAAAGTGAAAGTAATTCCAATGACCACTATTGGATTAAATGGTAAAAATATTTTATAATTTAACTTTAAAACCAAATCAAAATATAATCTAATCATACAACAAATTATATTAAATAGAGGTTTTGAATTAAAATACAACATTTTTCACTATTCATTATAAAATGAAGGATATTTTGGGGTTTCTTATATAGGAGTTTTTACATTGAATATTATGATGAACATGGATCAAATATCAAATGGGTTGATTCGTGTTTTGTTCTTTAATGCAGAAGGATATTTTGGGGTTTCTTATATAGGAGTTTTTACATTTAAAATATCATTTCCTTGTTTTTATTTTAACGTGGAGTGCGCGGGGAAAACGAACAAGGCCCAGACCCTCCACTGAACTCGGTTGTGGTGGAATTCTTAATAGCAACCGAATGTTTTGTGGAATGACAACACCGGTGACCGACACCCACTGGCTATGTTGGAATGGTGGAGCCTAAAGGTGTCGTAGATGATAAGGGGGAGGTTGGGCTTCATTAGCCACATTGATCAGGGCGGCGCACTGTGGTGGAATGCCACAGTTTCAACCCATGATGGAGGGAGAACTAGCGCTCACAGGTCCGTTGTGGGTAAGTCTACACGGACCAACCAAGAGTTTGTTGCACCATCCGACACTGCTGTTCAGCAAGGCGGTGTGCTACGACGACACACTATGGCGGCACACCATGGAGGAAGGCCATGGATTCAAGTCACAGAAAAGGTTGGTCCTGCGTTCCAGGGGTCACGTACATGACTGTTCAAGTAGGAATGGCTAGGAGTGGCGGTGCCAATGGCCACCGCTACCATGAAGGCCTAAACGACTTAGGCCATTAGAGAGCGGAGAAGATCCCCTACACTTGGCCAGCTGGCTGCACCCACCGTGTTGGCTGTGCCAAAACTGCGGCCCAGGGGGCTCAGCCCACAGCTAGTGGGCGGAGCCCAACCCCTTCGGGATGGGCCCAATAGGCCAGGTCATAATGGTCTGATAGGGTCGGGATGGACCCGATCACACTTACGGACCATTTAGGCTTTAAATGGGCATATCTCCTAGACCAGATGGTTGTTTTTTGAACCGTCAGTGAAACCAAGACTCTCAGAAAGAGGTGGTTGTTTTGAGATAACCCGCATGACTTTTAGAGAATTATGGAGTTTTGTCCAGGTTGGATCGTACACAAATCCAACACAGCCCTCAGCACTAAAAGGCCTATAAATTAAAGAACAATTGTCTAGATGATGAGCCATCTATTGTGTTGGAATACGACCAATGGATTTCCGAGCAGTTATCCCATGAGTGATACGTGCAGAACCCTATAGTTGGTTGAGACATGATGACTACTAATTTTTGACTCTGTGTGACTCGATGACCCAGTGGGAAGCACCTCTATGTGACTCTGCATCCCCACTGTGGGGAGAGGCTCTGTGTGACCCGACAAACCCATGATACTCGACATGAGGAGTACGTCAGTAGGCCTTAGTGGGGAGCGGCTCCGTGTGACCTCGAAAACCCACGGTATGCGATGGAGAGAGTACATATGCAGTTCAAGGATAGTCGGAAGAAAGTCTGTTTGACCGTAAGGCCAAATGTACTCAATAGAGGAGGAGTTCTCCAAATGCTGAGGTGTTCGAGAATGTGACTGGTTCAGAATCATAGAGACCCGGGTGGATCAACATCATAGTGACCCTATGTGGATCAGCATCAAGGGGACCCAGTGTGCATCAGCATCATAACTCCCCTGTGTAGATCAACATTATAATGACCATGTGTGGATCAGTAGTGTGCGACCCGAAGAGGACTAGCCTTAAAGAGACCCATCATGGATCAGTGATATTTTACCCTATGTATAATGTAGTAAAACTCCACAGTAGTTCAGTTTTGGAAACACCCTAATGGAATAAAATGATATAGCATAATTATAATCATCTTTATTCTTGATTCATTGAGATGTAAGCATGTTGTGATCTGTCTTATTCTTTGTGCTTAGTGATTGAGATCATGCTTTATGGTTTTCCTTTGTGGGATACTAAGAGACCTTTGTGGGGTCTCGGGGTCCCTAATAGGTATTGTCATACTCACCCTTGCATGGGCTACGCCAGTAGCTTGTTGTGTCTTGTTCAGAGAATGGGCAGCCTTGATTGAGAAATGGTGAGCTAGGACTTGGTGGTGGATGGAAGTGATCAGTGGACGTGGAGAGCCGTGTGATGAGTTATACCTACCCTTTAGGTTGGATCCTTGGTGGTTGAACTCAAGAGATATTTTTCCATTTTTCGTGTATATGCATTTCTGTTGGGATTTTATTTTAGCCCCTATACTTTTAGTTGATCTTGTTCACAGTTTTATTTGTATGTTTTTTCCCATTTGGGAGTTGGGTCTTGGTTGGACATGTGTGTGTGTACAGATATCCATGAAAATTCTTCCCACATGTAGGATGACACCTTCGGTGCTCGTTGCGAACCCCTAGCCTTCAGGAGGCGGGCTTGGTGTAGTCACGACACCGGCCATGGGGGATGGGTTGTGAAAAAGTGGTATTATAGGGAGGTAAGTTCTACTAGAAGCATTAAGTGTATATGTTTTCAATTGAGAAATAGTGTTAAGTGACTTGAGATCAGGTTTCAGTTCGTGGAGTCCTGTCTTGTTGCGACGACTGATGTATCAATACACAAAGAACCTAAATTCTGATTTCCATCTGAGTAAAAAAAACAGTTATTATGTGTGTTTTGAAAATGTTGTTTTCTTTATATCGCATTGAGTCATATCACTAGGTATAACTTATGGATTGCGGTGCACTTTTTTCTTTACAGGATCCTGCATATATAGCGATCGTGGATTTCAGTGAATGATCATGATGATGGCCCACCGAGCGATGAAGTGTCGTTGTAGGTATCTGGTAATGTGATAACATCTTTGGGTGGAGTACCAGTAGCACCCCTACCCATTGGGCAATAGTTTCCATGAGTCCCACCAGCAGACTGTGCATGCCAATTAAGTGTGTTACATAAGTTTTTAGAAATAGATTCCCATCAGGTTCCAATGAGATCCCATGTTATACAAGTATAAGCACTGTCTTGAGGGGGTGACTCGGTTTCCATCTTGCAGGGGCAGAATTGGATATGTTGGCAGTCCTAGAAGAGAGAATTATTGTGTGGCTCAACAGGGCGATGGTAGAGTCTAGATTACCCATATCTTATGATGAAGTGAATTTTCCATGGAAAATCGTGAGATCCTTCCTCAGATAAGGGGTCCCATTTCATAAGAAGATAAGGGGTGTGTGTTCCCAAGATCTTATACAGCTTTATCAGGACAAAATGTCACCAGATGATTATTCATCAAGGCGTACCGACCATTCCAGGTACTCAATGAATACAATATGAATAGTGTTTCATAGATTAAACCTCTTAGAGAGATTTTTTTGTGACTTATAAGACAAAAATATTCCTTTGTGCATTCCTACTTTTGTTAGGGTTCTAGAGAGGAACTTTGTGGTTGAATGTTCTCTGGATGAGAAGATATAGTTGCTGAATAATTGTAGGGAGAAATAAGTAAACTAATGTCAGTGTTAGAGACATGGAAATGTAAAATGTTCTGGGGAGAGAAAGTGATAGGGACAAATTAATCATCCTGGTAGAAGATGTGAAGGAGGAGCTAGGAGAGCAGCATGAGGTGGTAAACATTTTAGCGTGTTACAGCCACCACCCAAAAGTGGTCCCTACCAGTATTAGGGAGATGGAGGACCGGGAAAGGGAGTAGCTGCATGCTGTCAAGGAGTGTGACCAAAGCATTCTAGGAATGATTCTAGGTAAGGTCTATGTCTACTCAAGATGACATATTAATATTCTTAGGTACTAATCATTCCTTCTATCCATGAATCTTGTTCAAGACAAAGTGTTTACCGTTAAACCATTGACTTGACCCTTACATCTATAGATACAAATTGGAGGAGACTCTATAATCACATTTATGAGGATGGTGTGATCTTACCCTTGAGGTGATTTTTTTGGTTGTAGCCTATTGGTGGAATAATTTAGGCCTTACAAAGATATTTTGGGTATGGACTGGTCATCCACAGTTCATGCTCTGATTGACTATTTTAGGAAAAAAGATGTTGTATATCTATAGAATTGGAATGAGGTTTTCCTTAGTCAGTAAAAAAGGAAGCCCTAAAAACATGAAATAAACTCATTCATAGGAGGGTCAAGTTGATCACTCTTGATTAGGCCATCATTACCTTCTTGGAAGCATGATTTTTGAGTTTTTAGTTCCCAACAATACTGACGTAGTGTGGGAACATCCTTTCTAAAATATAATTTCACTATTATCTCCCTTTGGAGATAGGGACTGCAAAATTGTATTGTACATAGGGACAAAACCGAAATCTACAACTAAATATCAGACGTCTCCCATGGAGCTCTAGGATTTGAGAGTATAGTTGGGAGACATGTAGAGAATGGGCTTATTAAGACCTAGCGTTTGAGGTTATTTATAGATTAACGGATCATTAACCATGTAGATGAAGAGAATGATTACCCATAATCAAAGGGTCTATGCCACACCAAATAGTTAGCATGGGTAGCTATTTGCATGGATGTAATGGTTCACATAATCCATTCAGTAGTTCAGACAATGTGATGGTTGGAGTCCCTCTGGGACATTGACCTCGACATAGTCTATACTCCTACGAAGGGGGAATTGGTGGCAGACACACTCAATAGGAGGTCTGGTTTATAGATGCTGAGTGAGGCAACAGAGCATCTATCCACATTACAGATACCCTTTATGAATAGTGATAGAGTATATTACCTCTAGTATATGACTCTCACTCCCCCACTCCTTCAGCGAGTTTGGGAGGCACAGCTTGGGTACATTGATTGTGAGGCCCAGCATACAAAGATATCCTTAGGATATGCTCCTAAATAATTTTTTGAAGATGGGTAGCCTAAAATCATTTTCAGAGGATACATCATGGTACCAGTGATGCTATTAGAGGAGGTTTTGAGGGAGTTCCACACATCCCCTTGGGCAGTACATCATTATTTGGAGAAGATGTACCAGGGCCTTTGACGTCTGTACTGGTGGCAAGGGATAAAGACTGCACAAAGCTGACAGATGTCTTATTCCAATAGGAGATGGAGACCCACGGAGTTCGAGGAGGGAGACCATGTCTTCCTTTGTGTCTCAGCTCGATAGGGAATGCAATGATTTTTCTAGGGTGTAAATCTATCTCCGAGGATCATCTGACCATTCTAGATTCTCAGTAGAGTGGGCATGGTGGCATACCATTTAGCTATTCACCCACAGATGCACATAGTGCATTATGTTTTCCATGTGTCGCAAAATAGTTGATGTGTTCATGATCTATCACATGTTATCGACTACGGAAAGTTGGACTTTGACGGTGCATAGATTTTTACATAGTTCTAGTAGAGATAGAGGATCAACATGAATGCGTCCTTTGTGGACAGTCGATCCATCTGGTGTGAGTTCAATGGCAGCACCAGAACATCCAAGAGAGAACATGGGACCAGGAGGCTCAAATTCATGCTCAATACCCCTATTTGTATGATTTTATTTTGTTTTTTTCTTTCAGGGACGCAAATCCCTATGTTTTGGAGAATGTAATGCCCCAAAAATTATGTATACTTTTTAATTATATAGAATTATGTCTACAATGAGAAATTTGATGGCACATTATTGTGAGGCTCGAGTACCCTCAATGATCTGTACAAAATTGTTATCTTTTAAATAGTTTGTGTGAGTGGTTTTCATGGAAAAGTAGAATAACTCTTAAATTGGTGTCCATATCAGAAATATGAGGGCACCATTGCATTCATGATGACAGGTTTATACTAGGTGTGACTTCAGGTTGTCATAACATGCATCATATGTGAACAAATGAAAATAGAATATCCATAAATAAAATAATTAAATAAGGATATTTTATTTTTTAAATGCTAATAACTCACAATCGGTGACTGTGATTAAAAATCCAAGACCACCACTGAGCTCGTGAGGGTATTCTTTCCATAGGTAGATTCTAACATTGGTCGGTGTGTGCCAACAGTGGAAGTTAGTTTTCAGTCATAAATAAAATAATTAATTAATAATTATTTTATTGTTAAATCCTTTAAATTATAAATGGAAACCTGGATCATAAATACGAGACTACCGTTGGGTTCTTGGGGGCGTGTTCCCCTTAGGAAGATCCTATCCTTGACAGGTGTGGGTCGATGGTGAATGTTTTTATTTTTGATCTTTTTTTTATGGTACGTTCAATAAATGTGCGAGTGCTGATTTCTATATTTTGAATTGGTGCTCAGATTAAAAATCGGAGGGCACCATTGAATCCGATTCACCAAGATTTTCTAAATGGATGCTTAATTTCAACCGGCAATGGTCAGACGAAAATGTTAATTTTTGGAATCTACGAAAAAATAATTAAATAACTAATGTTTATTTTAATTTAATTTTTTAAAACCCCTGGACAAACATTGGTGGGATTGCAGTGCAATGCCAAGCCGTTTAATGGATTGACTATTAATTTGTGTAAACGCACCGTTGGTTGAATTTAAAATGATTGTGTAACTACACCATTGTGGAAATTAAAGAGTTTCATTAATTATACCCATTAATAAACCTCATTAATTTTCCACATCATTGATCCTCTCCTCCCCTCTATTGAATCTGGCCATGGGCTTGGGTTTTGGGAGAGTTACGAGAGGAACCACTAATGAAGCACCAATGTCTTTTCTCTTTGGAAATGAACGTGTTCATGTGACGGATGATGGGGGAATCAACAGGAAACAAAAAGCACCAATGAACACCATCTAATGTGTAAACTCCCTCCAGTTATGCAAAACCATCCAACGAATGTAGGTTAAGGGTTATATGCTTGATTTCTCTCATTTTCCAATTTCATGAATATTATGATTAACAAGGATCAACCGTCCAATAGGTTGATCCATGTTTTGTTCTTTAATGTGGGAGGATATTGTGGGGATTACATTATGTGTGTTTTTAAATTTAAATTATACTTACCATGTGGTTATGCTAACGTGGAGGGTCTAGGACAAACGATCATGGACCAGATCTTCCGCCGTACAAGGTAATGGTGGCGTTCATCCTGGATAACATGTAGTTTTGGCTGCATGGCAGCAATGGTGACTGGGGGAGGCTAAATTTAGCACCCACCAACTACGAAGGAATGACATTGCCTAAAGGAGCTACATTAGAAAAGTGGGCGGTCAGCCGATATGAGGAGCATTGAGTTGGGTATCTCACATCAGCGTTGCACTGCATTGGAAGGATGCTGCTTCGAGCCGTGAAAGAGGGAGGAACCGTGCCCGCAGGTCTGCTACGGGCTGGTCCACGCGGACCGACTAGGAGGGTGCAACACCATCTAGCACCATTGTTTAGAAAGGTTTCATGCTACATCGGCATATCACAAAGGAAGGTCACAACGTTAAGCTACAGAGGAGGTTGGACCCGCGGTTTATAGGTCCCATGAGTGACTGGTCTAGTGGGACTGAATGGGAGAGGCAATGCCAACCGGGGTTGCATCCTTGAAGGTCCGAATGACATCGGTTGTTTGAGAGGGTAGTGGATCACCTACATTTGGCTAGCAGGCCGAGCGACTCAGAGACCAGGCGGGCCACACCCAGCTGGGTGGGTCGGCCTGAACCCGTGGCCTAGCGGGCCTAGCCCGCGACCAGCGGGCCGATTCCATGGGCCAGTGAGAATATCCCACAATCCAGTAGCCCATACGAGGCCCAAACCAACCGGGCCAAGCCCAACCCCTTCAGGCTAGGCCCAGAAGACCGGGTCAGGTCTGTCTGACCGGGTCGGACCAGACCCGGACCCACTTGCAGCCCAGTTATGCTTAAATGGACATATCTACTAGATCATATGGTCGTTGGACGAACCGATAGTGGTTATGAGACCCTCAAGAAAAGGCAGTCCTTCTAAGATAATCCATGTTACATTCAGATAATGTTGGAGTTTGTTCGAGTTCGATCGTACCCAAATCCAATTGGGCCCTCGACATTAAAATGCCTATAACATACATATCAGGCATCCGGTGGACACACTATTTTTTGCATTGGAATCCTTATTATATGTATGTTCATACTTTTTCTTGTTTTTGAGACTTAGTGATTGTTGAAATATAGATGATGGCTTTAGGAGCGGTTCTCCCATGAGCGCTACGTACGAAACCCTACGACTAGCTCAGACATGAAGACTGCTGATTTTCAACTGTGTGTGACTCAACGAACCAATGGGAAGTGCCTCTGTGTGAATATACAGGCCCACGGTGGGGTGTGGATCTATGTGACCTGACATATCCATGGTACTAGATATGAGGAGTATCTCAGCAGGCTACAGTGGAGATCGACTCTGTGTGACCAGGCAGACCCACGGTATGCGATGGGGAGGTGTTCCTAAGCAGTTCAGGGTTAGTGGGAAGTGGCTCTGTGTGACCCAGTAGACACACTGTACTCGATAGAGGAGGAGTTATTCCATAGGCAAGGTATTTGACAATGTGACTGGATCAACATCAAAGCAACCCTATGTGGATCAGCATTATAGCAACCCTGTGTGGATCATCATCATAGTGACCATGTTTGGATCAGCATAAAAGCGAACCTTTGTGGATAAACCTCATATAAACCCTATGTGGATAAGAATCATAGAGATCCTGTGTGGATCAGTAGTGCGCGACCTGACGAAGAGTAGCCTTAGAGCGGCCTGTTGCGGATCAGCAACATACGACCCTGTGTGGATCGACAATGGAACAACTCTTCCGTGGTTCAGTTGTGGAAACATCCTAACAGAATAAAATGATATATCCTAATACAAATCATCTTTATTAATGATTCTATGAGTTGTATAACTGGTGTGAGTTGTGTTTTGAATTGTGATTAGTGATTGAGAACATTCTTTTTATTTTTACATTGTTGGATTTTGAGATAACATTAGGGTCTCGAGGTACCTACTGGGTATTGTTATACTCACCCCATCATGGGGTTTGCCTGCACCTTGTTTTTTTTCATGTGCAGACGATGGGAAACCTTAATTGAGACATGGGGAGCCAGGACATGAGGGTGGACAGAGGCACCTGGTGGACATGGAGAGCCATGTGACGAGTTGTACCTACACTTGAGGTAGGATCCTTGATAGGCGACCTTAGGAGCTATTTTTTCCGTTTTTTGTATATGAGTTTTATTTGTGAATGTATGTTGTCACCCATTACATTGAGCTATACTTGCACATAGTTTTATGGGTATGTTTTTTCCTTTTTGTGAGTTGGGTCTTGATTGGGCATGTGTGTGCAAACATGAATACATGCAAATTCTTCCCACTTTCTGGTCAAAACCTTTGGTGCTAGTCCCCAACCACTGGCCTTCAGGATACGGGAATGGGGTAGTCACGCATGGGCCCTGAGGCATGGGTTGTGAAAAAAGGGAAAATAATATACAAAATTTCATGGACATTATAGTATCTATATTAATGTAATTGATATTAATATTTTTGGAAAAAACATTACAAATATCTATATTGGATTTATGAAAATTTATATGAATATTAATATATCTAAAATTATAATGTGGATCTATATTGATAGAAACTAAAATTTAGATTTATTTTCATAAATAAAAAATTTATTAGAATATGAATAATCAAGTCCACTAAAAACATCATTGATTAATAAAAATTCAATAATATATTTACTAAGTCTGACATTCCTTAAATTTGTTTGATATAGTGAAACACAATTCGAAAATTACATTTTCTAGGGGGTATCTATCATTCAATATCATCATAGATGGTATTGTATTATTTCCATATCCACTTTTAGAGAATAATTATGTTCTATATAGAGAAAACTGTCAATGATTAATTATATAAATAATCATAGATTATATAATTCTGTGATGAAAATACATAATACATGGGTAGAAACTATATACTATTCTAATGTGCCTTTATATGATAAAACAATAATTTATTTAGAGAATATATACTATAATATACATCATTATTATAATGTCATGACATACATTAAATTACATTCTATCACATCAATCAATACATTATTGACAAGCAATTTTTATATTTATTTATAGGATATTTTTATGAATGAAATAATTATTTAATTTTATAGAGTGATTAAATATTTTAATATTATTTTATATTATACATTTCAATACTTTTACAAAAAATATAATTATAATGTAGTATTTTTTTCTTGAATTTATAATTTCCATTAAAAACCACCTATATAATGGTGTAAAAATATCATTTCAGTACTTGTATAAAAAGTAATTAAAATAAATTTAGGAACCCTATATTGTTAAAAACAAAGGTCCTTTTAAAAAAATTATTTAAAATGAAAATTATAACATGATTTTAAATCTATTAAATATTATATGAAAAATATTTAAAATAAATATCAATATTACTCAACATGCAAATAATAAAGATTTATATACCATTATCTTTTTAATTTCCTCAAATTTGAATAAGATGGGTTCTAAGGAATCCCAAAATATGATTAAAATATTTATTTTCACTAATGGGGGCTCTTTTATATTCTCTAATATTGATCAACCTATTATAATGAAGTTATAAAATAGTGTTTTAATAATATTGATCATTATGTGATAATAAAATCAAATAATAACATAACATAGTAGTTCGTAATACTTTGATATTTTTTTATAAATAAATAGAATCATATTGAAAAATACCAATAGAAATTGAAATATATTTTAATTTAACATCAATTTATCCATAATTTTCTGCTTTTGTCTTAAATTATACTCAAAAAATGAATAATATTTAAAAAATTATATAAATAAATTTTTATGAATTTTAATAAAAATAATATTCATGATTTTTATTCATATTAGTGATCCATTTTCATAATAAATACTTCAAACAACATTATAGTATTTTTTAAATTTGTACTTGAAGTATTATAAACTAATTAAAATTTATATTAGCAAGTAAAAGCATATTAATATGATTAATGTATTTCTTAAACCGAATAAGGTTAGTTTTTGACTCATGAATATACATTATCACAATTATCTAATTGAAAAGTTGATTACTTATCACTATGAAGGCTAATTTTTAGTAACTTATTTATCCTAAATAGAACTATTTTACCTTCTATAATAATTTTTTTTTCTAATTTTTATTTGGGTCAAATAAATATTAACCATTTTTGAGATACTTTTAAAAAGTTTAATATTCGATAATAAATATTTATCATAACCCAAATTTTCATAATATTGTTTTTTTTTCATTTACACTTTATGGTGGCCAATGAGAAAATGTTTAATTCCCCCTCTGTGTGTATTTGTCTATGAATAGTAATTTTATGTGAATCAAAATATAATAACAATTTCATTTCATTGTAAATTTCGTATTCATAATTCACTGGTATATTTCAATAGTATAGACCATGTTACAGAATTACCTTTATTGAATAACAATATTTTTAATTCTGATAAATTGTATTATTATTTAAATACATAATTAGAAATAAGAAACAAAGTGTATTCAATGTTTTCTCCAGTTATCATCATAACTTGAACATTATGAGCCATGTTTTTACTAATCTTGTGTCTAAAAATAGTTTTATATTTATCAAATTCATCCATTTCTTTAAAAAAAATCATTTAGAAATTCTAAATCTTATCATATTAAATTTAATATTAAAAAAACAATCAACCATATGGTTTTTATCTCTAAAAAATATAATATTATTTAAATTATTTCACTCATATATAGACATACAATCCTAAAATAATAATCATTATTTAGATATAATACCTATATTTATGAAATTCTAACCTTGTCGGCTAAAATAAAGATTAGTGGACTTATTCATGG
The DNA here is from genome assembly GCA_963277665.1 of Viscum album. Classification (NCBI taxonomy): domain Eukaryota; kingdom Viridiplantae; phylum Streptophyta; class Magnoliopsida; order Santalales; family Viscaceae; genus Viscum; species Viscum album. The sequence continues at coordinate 1,534,991,355 of OY728151.1, forward strand.
GGAATATTTCTTCTATATATTGGAATTATATAACTAAATATGTTTTCATTACATATTATAAATTCATCATTAAATTTACGATCAATTTGGGATATAATTGTTATTAGTGCACAAAAGTATTCTTTAATATGTTAATAAATTTTAAGGTTGGATTGTGTTATGTTTTATTTATAGTTGTTTTAATTGTAAAAAATTATCATATACAGGATGGGTGTTACATAAATATAATTTTTTTATCTCAATTTAATTCATTAGATACAGAATATATTACAGATAATATCATTGGAATGCCTATATTTAGAGTGTGAAAAGTTGGAATTTTTTGTTAAATAATATACCACAAATAATACTTAGTGCTATCCAAATAAAGATCAAATATCATGGAATGTTCGTGTGTCCCATTTCTAAAGTAATGTGAATCATAGAATTTTGTAATTAAGAAACCTATTCCTAAATAAGAGGTTTGGTGTATCCATCAATTTTATGATAATCCTACCCAATTATTGTGAAAATATCTCAAATGGGAATCTTAAACTAATTTTATTATGATACTCACATATCAGTTTCATCTTTAGAAGTCTGTGGGACGGGTGGATCCACCTATTACACTATCCCTTTCCCCACATTTCAAAAACTGTTATTTGGGTTACATAGAGTCATTTCCTCACACATTTCCATGTAAATAGTTTACCAATCATATCATTTCAAACCCTAATGACATCTCTTCTAATTTCCATAATCCTTATTAGGGATTTGGTGAGAGGTTCCACAAATTCTTGATGAAATATCTTTAAATGATTAGTTAATCATTTTTTGTGTATAGAGGTACCCAATATATATGTATTATTGAGGTTACTAGAAATTTAACCTGAGGTATGTGACATGGTGTTTTTATTTATGTATTTTTGTTAATTTTATTTTAATTAAAAACCATTAGGGTTTTTATGATTACATCATTTTATTGTTGTTGGATTGGGTGCATGTTTGGACATGAATTCAAATAATCCCTCATTGTTTCATTACGACTACCAAGTTTTGTATTTTTGAACCTCATTTCTTCATTGATAAATTGTTATATCAAATTGGTTAGAATTAATTTTACTTGATTCTTTATGTAATACACATACTCAGGGGCTCGAAAGAAGTTTTATTGAGCTCTAATTAAATAATATTAATCATGATTAAATCTATTGACCCGTAGCCATTGAGTATAATGATTTAATATTTTATTTAATGTAATGTTGGAAATTTAAATTTGAGTGATTATTTTTATTATTATCTCAATTGTAATGTATTCCTAAAATTGTCTTTGTTCATTCTATATATTGAATTTGATCAAATCAACCATATAATAAAAAAGTACTTCATATCTCACTAAATTATTAATCTCCTATGCTTGGATAAAATTAATATTAAAGGGGAATCATATATTTTTTCCTTATAGAATGAGTTGGTATAAAAATTAAATAAACATGGATTTTTATAATGTGATTTAAAATGTGATTCTGGTTTTATATTGACTTTTATGGAATATGGAATTTTATATAGATTTGATTAAATGAGGATAGTTCAAATTATAACACCCGAAACTATATTAAAATTATCTATTATTATACATTAAATAATCTGTAATAAAATTAAAATATTATTATTTCAAGGTATAAAATTTATAAAATTACTTGATGACTAAAATATTTGATCATAAAAGGTAAAAATAAGCATAAAATGGGATTGGAAAATTTTTATATAGAAATAATATTTTTTGGATAGTTGATAATGTAGTATATTTCTATTCCAACCGTTATTTACAATAATAATTTATGAAATGTTTAATTATAAAATTATTTTTTTCAAATTTTATAAAAATAATGGAAAAACGTTTTGAGGTAGAATGTGATTTTTTTAATATTTTTTTTATAATATATAATGTCATCTCATTTTTATTGATTAAAATAATATATAAAAAAATTATTTTAATTGAATTCATTTATTATATAAATTTAAATACTTAAATTTATTATAACTAGTAATAATTACAAAGTATAATCATATTTTACATAAAAATTGTATTACCTGAAAAACTTTTATTCATCATGTTCTACGAGATTATTTTAATTTATATTCCTTCAATAATTTCAAATAATGATTATAAAATTTATTCTATAATTGAAATTATAAATTTTTATAATATGTAATAATGTCAATTTATTTTTCTGTCTTATTGAATAGTTAAAAAAGAAACATAGTTTAGGTAAAATAATATTTATCAGTGATAAATTATAATAGAAAATGGTTAAACTCACATAATAACTTGATTAAATCTTATTCAATGAATATATTTCAGCCAAAAAGTTATCATCCCCACATAGGAGTCATTTTGAAATCATTTTATCAAATAAGGTTACTTATTAACATTTTAAAACATTCAAAAATTACATGTGTACCACTTATCTCAATTATGAATTGGGATATCCCACCCCCTGTATACTCAATAATATAGATTCTATTTTCTTGAAAAGAACTAAGAAACTATAGCCCCAATATTCATATAATAGTTTTTGAGAATTATTTCTTCTCATATGAAAATCCTTAGTGTCCTTTTGTAGTAATTCAAATGACATTTCAATAAGAAATAATAATAAATTAAACAATGCTAAATCATATTACATATTTCATTACAACATTAAATTATTTTAAAAAACTAATGTGCAGTAATGCCATTATTTACCTTATACTAATTTTTAAATATGTTTATTTCACAATTATTATTCATCGTCTTCTCTATGAAATTGGAGAAAATGATCGTTCTAGTTTACAATAAACTACTACTTTGAAAACATGTTGAATTTGTTTTCATCACTAGATGACATGGAATATAATAATGGATGAAAAATTAATTTATATGACACATATGAAATAATATTGTTTCTAGAATTATCATCTACTTCTTTAAACACTCACCCATTGAAAAATGTTATCAATGCCTGAGCATATATACGAAATAACATTTGAATAAAGGGATGGGTTAATTGTAAACATATAACATTTGATAGTGACAATTAAAATTTATATAATGACTTATTATGTAATATATTAAATTTATATTTTTATGTAAAAGATTGAACTGTATTCAATAAAAATGAAACAGAACATTAACGAGAAACCATGAATGTGAACATGAAGGAGTTAACACCAAATTCAATGGTAAAAATGAATTTTTGTTAATAAAAGAGATAAAATATATTATCAAGGGATAAAATATGATATTATATATATATATATATATTAATGGTGTAAATTAATAAAATTTATAAATACATTATATATGACTAAAATGTACATTCAACTAAGGGGGTTCAAGAGGTATAGTAGTTGATCAAGATTATCACCTTATTAATACATATTTGTTATAATACACCTGTTTAATTTTATGTTGTGAATATACTACCATTTTATTTATTTTAACAAGAATATATGTCTATTTATGATCATTTATGATTCAATTAACACTATTAATTAATGAGGAGTGTTTAATATAAATTTTTTCTTAAATATCTTTTGATCAATAATATTTTCCTTCTATATACATATTATTTAAAATAATTATACAGGAAAACTTTATATTTTATAATATTGTTTATGAAGAAATTTTATATTATACTTTACTTTTTAGTTGGATGGAATGAAATATTGATATTGTTTTATGAAAATTTAATTTTGGAATCATTTCTTGTAGCATATAAGTAATGTGATTATTTTTATTTTAAATAAATTGACTTTCCCACCATTATAATAGTTTTTATCTAATAATCATAATCTAAGTTTCATCGCATAATGTTGAAATGAAAACTCCATAATGATTTTTTTCCATTTCACTTTTATTTTGAAAAAAGAGCCAATTTTACCAAAAAACTACCTTTCTAAAGAATATAAAGTTGTCTTACATAATATTTTTTCTATATCTTTATCTATAAATATTAACTATTTTTATAAAATTTCTCATTATAAATTTCAATTATATTATATATTCATATTCCATGAATTATGGATGTGATTAATTATTAATTTTTATACCATATGTATATAAAGTGTTTCAATTTGAATGATATAATAATATTTGGGGTAATATTTATATTCTATAAACATTACCCAATAATATTACTTTTAGAAATGACATAACGTTTAGGAGTTAAGTTGATATTTAAGTATATTAAGATTTAATTGGAAATTCCTTTCTTTGTGAGATAGATCATTGATAGCCCCTCGATGCATTAGAAGTATTCATGAGACAGACCATGTCTCAAAATTAATTGGATTAATAGTACATACATTCCCCTAAAATAATATTCCTTGGAACATTGATTCAATTGTGATGATATCATGATAGATGAGATATTTAAATTTAATATTTAAAATTTCTTCGTATTGAATTTATTGATTATTATCCTTTTGATACCGTAGTAATATTATAAATGGATTCATTTTGGGATCATGTTATTTATAAAATGGAATGTTTTTTAGTTATAAACCTCCTCATGTGGATTATTCCATATTTTATTAGGATATTATCTATTATATATAAACATTACATATAATTTTTTGACACACTTGTTTTTTATATTTGTAGGGTGTGAAGAAGTATCCCAGGATTAATTTCCAAGTTGTTGAATACTTATGTTCATTATGTTTTTAGTTTTTAATTCCAATGTTATATAGGGGTTATGATTTACATAATTCATCAAGGCTATTGAACTGATTGATCATTGGTGTTGTGTTACATTTTAATTTTTACCATTATAATTTATTAGACATCGAATTAAGGATAATACAATTTGGGGTTTTGTAGCTGGTATTCATGGTAATTTTATAGAAACCATGGTAACATTATTAATTAAGGCATATTATAGAAAATATACCTATGTTATACACTAAGGATATATTTATTTTTTCAAAAATAACATAATTTTTATTGATATTTTAGATATTAATTTTTCTGTTAGTAATATATACCTTTATGGATTAAACATGTGGGTGTAGTTTTTTTTTCAGATATATCATAGGGTAATGTCTATAAAAAGAGTTGGTTGAGTATATATCAACTATCATTGTTGTGAATCGTGAATGCGACCTTACTACTCATATTGTTCGACACTACTAGGTGAAAATATTTGGTCATTTAAAATTCTTTTTACTAACTATTAATTATGATATGTAATTACATTAATGATTTAAGGACATTCCCTATGAAACCACATTCCGGATTATAATGAAAATAAAGTATATTTTTATATTTTGAAAATATTTACATAATATTGGAATTTATATATTATGGTTTAAAATAAAAAATTTCTTATCTAATTCACTATTTTCCATTATTTGGAAATGTTTCATAGAATAATGAATGGTATAAATATGTTAGAAAAATTTATAGATATCCCTATTAGACATGAAAATAAATATTGTATTGGAAATAGGAAAATAATGAAAATAATATGTCACTTAACCCATGTTATGACTATTATCCATGAACCGATTGAGTAAAATGATGTTTCTATACATTATACACCTATTATGGATTGTTTTATATGACATAATCCACTATATTTTATTAGAGCAACTAATTATGTATTAGTTTATTAGTGGATTCAGTACCATGATAATATATTTACGTCCTTTAGAACAAACGAATGGAAAATGTTATTTTATATTATATTGTCTTTAATTAAAACTAATCTATGGTGGTTTTTGATCTAGAATACTATCATGAAATTTAAAATAAAATCAATATAATGAAGATAAATTATTTTTTCATTCCTAGACACATATTATACACATATGAAACTACCGTAAATGAATATAATGTTACTCAATGTGATGTTAATGGAAGAAGAACACGATTCAGAGTATGTGGGTACCATTAAAATATAATCCTTCTGTTATGTGATTACATACAAAACTAGTAAATATTTATTCATAATTTTTATAATGGTATCACACTGAGCCTCTATATAGATAGGTTTCAAAAATATTTTCATTATATGATGAAATATCAATATATACACTAAAAAGATTAAGAATTATCTAGTTTCCATTTATTTACGTGAAATAATGAATAGAATGGAATTTATTGAAACCATGAAATTGGTAATGCATCGTGATGATGAAAAGAATGAATAAATTTCTATATTGGGAATATTTTGGAAAAAAATTCCATGTAAATTTTTTAAAAGGAAGGAAGTATGATAAATGTTCATAGATAATGATTATATTGATAATAATTGTGTCAATAAGAATGAAGAAAACTATCCAATGATTAATCTATTAAAAATTTTTTGTTATAAAAGAACTGTCTCACGTGCCAAGCGAACATATCCCTAAAGAGTCTTACTAGTGATGGCTAAACTTATCTGATAACTATAACAAAACTTGTTGTTTCAAATTATATTTTGGAAGGTACGTTAATCATATAAAATATATATACAATGTTTTATTTTATTTGTTATCATGGAACTGTTTTCTATCTTAAATTCATTCATTTAAAAATTAGATATTTCCATTACACCTCAAGAGGGACTCATAATTTAATAGCCCATGTGAAAATATCACAATGAACATATTTCTTTTTTCAGTTACAATAATGAATCATAGGAATATCTTATTTGTATGATTTATTTTTATAAATATGGTTGATTCTCATATAATCCCCAAAATTTATTAGGATAAAAATAATGTAAAAATATTAATTTAATGAGATAGAATTTATTACTCATGATGAAGACATGAAATTTCATATATTTTTATTCAAGAAATCACCATTTAGATCATTTAAATATCAACCTCTAGTATAGATTATATACATGATTTTTGGAGATTATGGTAAAAAAAATTCTATTAGAATCGAAATAATCATATTGAGGGTGTACCAATTGCACAAGATTACATTGACTCATTTCCAAATGAATTACTAATACATCTTCCAAAATCTGAAGTTGATTTTTCCAATTATTTAAGCCTTGAATCTTTTTCTGATATCATCAAATCCACATAGAATGGACCTTGTAGAATCAGTGCAATTGATGAAACAACATGAGTATTTGGGTAATAATTTATTTTTATTCCATTATGTTTCACTTTTGTGAATCGTTTTTATTTTAATTTAGAAGAAATATGGATAAGTGAGGCACTTTATTAATTTTAGGGAAATATATGATATTAAAATAATTAAAAATTACCCCTTATTCACATTGATGACTTATTAGGTAAAATATATGGGGGTTAAAATTTTTCAATTATTGAACTTCATTCTAGGAATCCTTAATTATACATTATTAAGGATGATATGTCACTTACATCATCATTTATGTGATATTTATATTTTGATTATATAGTAATGCCTTTTGGATTGAATAATTCACCATTAATATTTATGGATCAAATGAATATATCAGCAATGAAATAACATGGAAATTTTTCTACGGTTGTTATATGATATATTTTTGTATTATACAATCAATGAGGGCTATTAAAATCTGTTCTATATCATTCTTGAAACACTTATATGAATTTGAAATTATTTTTTATTTATAATGTTTGCATTTTCACATCATAATGTTAATTTTCAAGTCCATATTTCTATTAATGATGGAATCACAGTTTATCTAATGAAAAACATGGAACTAAAAAGAATGTAATACACTAACGAAAGTAATTTATCGTCACAATTTCATTGGTTTGGAAGATTATTATATGTAATTTGTTGAAATTTTTATTGAATTTTGAACACCTTAATCATGTTTTTTAGTAAAAGTGATAGTTTTATATTGATAATGAATGTTATTTTATAAAAAAATTTATTATATTTTTCAATTAATGGATTTAAGATCATTAATTAATATAATATATTATTTTATATATTCTGATGTATGAGTGAAGGGAACAATTTGTGACATTCTATAAGATTGTAGAGTTATTTCTTAAGAATGAAGGTAGTTAACGATTTATGAATTGAACTATTTGGCCCATGATATTTTGTTAGAAACCATAATATTGCATTTGATGATATAGAGACAAAACCAATTGGTGAATGATGTGGAATATATATATTTCATCATAACCTATTACATGAATTTTCAGAAAAAGAGTTCAATATTAGTCCGTGGTGATGGATTTTTCTACATAATGATTATTATTTCTCAATAATGATGATCCCTACAAAGCTAAATAAGGTTGTGGTTACATTGTACATGAGAGATAATGGTATCTAGGACAAAATGATGATTTAAAAAGACCATATGTCCATATATTTAGTGATGATATATATATATATATATATATATATTTAATGGGAAACAACACTTCTTTTTAAAATTACTTCCAAACAATTATTATTGGAAAAGATAAAAAAATATCATCTGACTAATGAGAATCATGAAAAGGAAATTAATTTTGTTAATGGAGTGCAAATAGAAAAATTCAAATATGAAGATATTGTTTTGAAATTTGAAGAGTGGAACTTTTTTAATTTTGACCAAATCTAAAAATACGTTTTTTTGATTTTTTTCATAACATAAATTTATCAAAATTCTATATTAGCAATATGATGTATATGGATTTCAATGAATATTTTTATATGATAATATGATGTGATATATTGATTATTATATATCATAATGCACAGTTATTCATTAGATGATCGATGTTAGGTAACATCATATATATATCATAGACCCTCTATTTATTCAATTGTGGGGATTATATGACATTATGGAAGATATTATAATTTGATTTACTTATACGACTATATTAATGTTGTAATATGGTTAATTTTAATCACTATACCAAATATTCATATTTCAACAAAATAACATAATATTTACATATTGTGTTCCTTGAATGACTCTATATTAATGAAGTTATAAGTAATCATGGTGAACCTATTTCAAAATATTATCCATGAGAAAAAATTTAGATAATCTTTCTGGGAAATAATTCAGATGGTTCTTCATTCTGAGCTTCATTTCAGCACGACATATCTTCCTAATATGGAAGGATTTTATGATAAGGAGATTAAAACAATAGTTTAATTAATAATATCATTCTTGGTTAATATTCAAGGTTTATGGGATCAATATTTTATTGGTATAGATTAAATATAAAAATATATACAATTAATGAATTCGTATATCATATTATGAAACATAATATAGTAAGATATTTTCATAATCAAACATTATTGGATTAATTTAGTGAATAGATGCATGTAGGGATATAACTCTTTTAAGGGGAAAATGAAATGTTGAAAAATACTTAGATTCGTGTTAATATATCGTAATGTTGAAACAAGTAATATTATGATAAAAAGGGAATTATTTATAACATCAAATTGTATAATAAATGTCATTTAATTTATATCCTTTGAGGGGCTCAATAAGGTTTTGTATAAATGGGAAATTGTGCACTTGGTATATATTTCTTTCTGATATCAGAGAAAAAAATAGATCTATTGGATTTCATTTGGAAGTAAAAGATAACATCTCTAATGCACATGATGTGTTCCTCTCCTCGTTGTTAATTATTCATATTCCAGACAAAACACATGTTCTTGAAAAGTATGAAATGAAATTATAAAATGTTTTTTCGTACATTAAATATCCTATAAAGAATCTTGATAGAGGAGAAAAAGTTTTTTCTTAAAAAATAGACTCACCACAAGAAGGTAAATTAGTGTAATAAATTAATATAATATGAAAGGATGAACCTAATGTTGTTATAACGAAGAAAAAACCACCAATTTATTATAAACTAATATGACTGAAAAATTAAATGATGAATTTTTTAAAGGAGGGAAGAATGTTTCACATTATAATAGATTATAGTAAGTAAAAATTGAATTTTAATAAAACTATAATAAATTTAAAATTTTAAAATATCATGGTTAAAGAATATAAATTTTATTTTATGGATATCAAATTTGAAAATACTTTTTCAAAATAATAAAAAAATAATTTTATGAAATATTAATTTTGAAATACGCTTTAATAAATATTTTAAAATGTAATATTTCACTATTATTATTTTTGTATATAATAATATTTTTGAATAAGTATTTGTAAATATTTAATAATTATAAATTTGATAGAAGTAATAATAACTAATTTTTTGGTATAATGGTAAATTTATTCATAAAATGGTTTTTAAAATGTATAATGTGATTACTTTTTAATTTAATTATCTAATATTAATAAAAATAGATTTAAATGAAATATATATATTATATAAATAAATATCTTAATCTAAATTTATATAATGATAAATACTAGTCATATATTTATTGTAAGATCATTTTATTATTAAAAAATTAATTTCTAAAAACATGTTTTATGATCAAATTTTGTGGGATTAATTTAAAATCAATTATACTACTTATTTTAGTTGAAGTTGAGAAAATGGTATTTTTATTTTTTTTATATAACACAATTAATATTAGGTAATATTATAAGTATAATTTTTTTTAAAAATGAATAATATAAATTTTAATAATTGTTTAACATGCTGATGGTCAAAATGGATTTACCGGGGGGTTAGTCTAAGGAGATTATTTAAACATCATTAGATGTATGGATTTAGACCATACCGTTATCATCTTCAAATATGAGTCAATTTGAAACTATTAATCCTTGAATGTTACATATTAATATTTTAAAATATTAAATAATTAAACGTCATTTAGATTATTTCTATAAGGGAACCTCCTCCTACCCACATCCTCACATTTCTCAATCATTTTAGACATTCCAACCCCTACTAAAATCACTCCATGTAACGTCCCAACCAGGGAGCCACTGAACGGTGCTCTGAGCCAGTTGGTAACAAGCCCTCAAGCGCGCCTCCCCGTACAACAGAGGGTGCCGAATTGCAGCGAGGATTAATTAAGTTAGTCTTGGGGAGACTATACCATCTATTAACAGAGTAAGCTTCCAGTGGAAGTAACTAAGTGATAGTGGAAACACATATAAATAAAACCGTACTATGTCACTAGCATAATAAAGGAAAACATAAATACAATACTCAACTGAAAGGTAAAAGATGCTATGACTATTCAAGTTCCAAGTGTCTACAATGAAACTAAAGTAAAGACAAAATGTCTCCCAATGGGTCCCGAACAACCTCCATCTCCCTCAACAGTGCTCCATCCCCAACTTAGCAATCTAACTAGGGATCTTTCTCATGTCCTGTCCTACAACAATAAATTCTATTCGGGTACCGATCTGGCATCCCGAGTAGGGTGTGAGTATGACTCAGTAGGTCACCACCAACAATGTCAAAAACAATCCAGTCAAAAAATAGTGTATGTTGTTGCATTAATAATCAAGTAATGAAATAGGGGAAACAATTATTTTTATCCAATTTTCCCTTCTTTAATACGTTAAACATCCAGGTTCCTGAGAACACCAAAAACACAATCCCTGCTTCGGCCCGTGTCAGAGCCTAAACCATTACACCTGTTCAATTCATAAATATAATGTCACAATATTAAGTTTATGAATAGCCAAATGTAACCATATTGAAAAATAAATGAAAGAGTGTATAATGTCTTGTCTAGCACACATGTGAGTATTTGGAGCATTAGTCCCCATCTCACAACCCCATGGGTATTTGGAGCTTCAGTCCTTGTCCCATAAAATATCAAATTCATGTATGTCATTGGTTCTAGAACCCAATGTCTAGAAACTCTATGGGTATTAGGAGCATCATTTCATGTCCCACAATCCTTTTTAAAAACAAATAAGCAACTGAAATATAAAACCATATTAAATGTTTTAATCATCATTATCCTTCCATCATAACTCTCACCCATATTTAACTAGATCAACAGCTCACAAAGAACCGCATAACCAAATCATAGATTAACTATTTATGCCATGACATTTATAAAACTGCATACGCCTAACAAGATGAGATTGTGGGATTGGATTTAGACCCCCTACCTCTATATATTGATGGAATTTTTCCAAATGAAAATCCACAAAAATACAAGCGTCACAACGTCATCGATATCGTTCTGGATCTAAATAATTAAATCCAAACAAAAAAATATCAAAGACATTAAGATCATGAAAAATATGATCTTGATACACCTTCCTAGATCTATACCTTAAATCATAGGTATAGATCCAGGTAAATGGTGGAAATCCCCCATGAAAAGATCAATGATAGATAGAGGAAAGAACAGAAGAAACAACAAGCTGAAATCTACATACCAAAAGGAGAGAAGATCTTAAATATGAGCTTTCAATATAGAGAAAAGGTGTTTTGATCACCTTGGAATCTCTCCAAGAGGATTTGGGATCATTTAGAAATTACCAAGCCTGAGCTAAGGTCGGAAAATAAAGAAATCCCAGAGTTCGGGTGGTTTTAAATAGGATTTTCATAATTAAAACTGCGTGCATGGTTTCCTGGACAATAGAGCAGGGTTTGTCGAACTGTGCAAACATCAATGTCCATAGATGGACAGTCTACATAGTTTGGTCACATGGTTTTTCAAACTATGAGTAAACTGTGTATACCACTCTGTCTAGTTCTAGTTTGTTTGCATGGTTTACTTAGAGTTTGAAAAATAATGTGACCAAACCTTGCAAAACCCACTTCCCTTTTGTTTTACTTAAATTTTCACCCAAACACACCCCAAGTCACTGCTACAAAACCGAGGTACATAAAAAATAAAAAATACCTGAAAATGTGCCCAATATTGACTCCAAAAAACGGTCAGGATATTACATTCTCCCCACCTTATAACAACTCATCCTTAAGCTATACTCCCAAACATCTCTGAAATTTCGAGAAAAAAATATTGGGCCACTGATTTGGTATATCTATCTCATTTTTCCATGTCTCTTCCTACACACATCTATGCATCCATAAAACATGAACTATCAGTATGGCCTTACCCATCAACACCTTCTCACTGTGATCCAATACACATATCAGATGATCCTCAAAGGACGCATCTATTTCTAGCTCAACAACATCCACACCGATCACATGAGAATGTTCGGGGTGATATTTTCATAGATGTGATACATGAAAAACGTCATGCATAGAACTATATTTCTGTGGAAGTACCAACTGATACGCTACCATGCCAACTCTCTTCATGATCTAAGATGGTCTAACAAACCTTGGTGCCATCTTTTCCTACCTCTTTATCCAACGGTGACCCTTCCTAGGTGACACCCGATGGTAAACACGATCACCTTCTATAAACTCTAAGGGTCGTCTCTGTCTATCAGCGTATGACTTCTGCCTACTCTTAGTCATAGAAATATTTTTCGGAATCAGATGAACCTGCTCTATCATCTTTTGTATGAGACTCGATCCCAACAACTCTGACTCACCTACTTCTATCCAGCATAGCAGTGATCTGAAGGTCCTACCATAAATATCCTAGTATGTTTCCATATATAAAGTTTCCAGATAACAGTTGTTATAGGAAAACTCCACTAAACCTAGCCGGTTCTCCCTTGTACCACCGAAGTCCAGTACACATGTTGTTAACCTATATTCAATCACTTGTATAGTACGCTTTGACTGTCCATATGTTTGCAGATTGGAAATCGTACACAATAAAACATGCATACCAAGTGCCTCTGGCAATACCTTCAAAAAATGCGAATTAAACCATGAATCACGATCCAAAACAATACTTCATGGAACCCCATGCAATTGAACTATCCTCTGTAAATATAGCTCTCTTAACTGTTCAACTGTAAAAGTTTCCGTTATAGGCATGAAATGTGCATCCATTGTCAATTGATCCACAATGACCCAAATAGCATCATTCATCCTAAGAGTCCTTGGAAGGCCTATCACAAAGTCCATGGTCATGTCATTCCCCTTCCATTCTGGAATGGAAAAAGGTCGTAGTTAACCTATAGGTTGTTGATGCTCCACCTTCACCTGTTGACAGGTGAAGCATCGTGTCACAAACCATGCAATATCCTTCTTCATGCCTAACCACCAAAACTATCATTGCATTTCATGATACATTTTGGTCACACCAGGGTGCACTGCCCATCTTGAGGCATGAAATTCTCAAATGATCTCCTCTCAATTTCTGGAAGAAACAACAACCCGATTATTTATATAAAATATATAATTTTTGTATATCTTCCAATCCTAAGGTGTCTCCCCACCATCAAATTTATCCCATAAGGACAATCATTGTGTATCCTCATATTACTTGTACTTGATTCGTCTAAAACATGCAGACTCCACTACAACCGACATTAGTGCCATTTTCTCTTGTCTCTCCTAAACCGAAACATGCATTTCAGCTAGCAATGACATCATTCCCCACTCGGTACTAGATTCCTGAACAATATGAGTCTATGTCTTCCTACTCAAAGAATCAGCCAAATCGTTTACTTTTCCAAGTGTATATACCAGCTCAAAATCGAAAAGACTACATATACTCAACCTATCTTCGTAGTCGAAGATTCAAATCACAATGAGAAAATATGTACTTGATGTACTTGTTGTATATATAAACTGTAAACCTTTCACACATGAGGTAGTGTCGACAACACTTCAATTTATAAACCACCGCTTCAAACTCAAGGTCATGCATTGGTTAATTCCATTCATGCGGCCACAGTTGTCGAGACCCATAGGCCACAACATTATCTATTTGCATCAACACAGCTCCAAGTCCTATCCCAGAAGTTCCACAATACACCGTTCACTCTTCACCTGACTTAGGTAGATCCAAAATTGGTGCAGACGTCAAACACTTTATTAACTCTTGAAAAGATGTCTTCCAAGCCTCCGACCATTCAAACATTACTCCCTTTTTGTTCAAGCTGGAATGTGGTGTTTCCAAATGGGAATAGTCTTGGATAAATCTCATGTAATATCAAACTAACCACAGAAAGCATGGGATATCGAAAAATATTCATGGGATGCTCCTAAGAAACCACTGCCTATACCTTCTTTGGATCCACTAAAACACCATTCTTCAAGATAATGAGTCCCAAGAAGTGTACCTGATCAATCCAAAACTGACACTTAGATAGCTTGGTGTATAGCCAATTCTCTTTTAGTGTACTCAGGATGACGTCAAGCAGTTGGGAATGATCTTCGTGACACTTGGAGTACACCAAGTTGTATTCCACAAATAACACCACAAACTGATCCAGGTATGGATGGAAGATCCTATTAATCATGGCAATAAACACTGTAGGTGTGTTTGTTAACCCAAATGGAATTACAACAATCTCATAATGCCCATACCTACTCTTAAAAGTATTCCTGAGTATATAAGAAGTCCGAACTCTAAACTGATGATACCCCATTCTTAAGTAGATCAATGTGAAAAAACAGGCTCCCTTAAATTGGAAAAACATATCATCAATACACGTTAGATGATATCAGTTCTTAACAGACATCTTGTTCATCCTCTGATAATCTACACACAAACATAAAATCCCATAAGCTTTCTTTGCAAACATTACAGGTAATCCCATTGGAAACGTACTTGGACGGATATATCATTTATCCTTCAAGACTTCAAACTACACTTTGATTTGTTGAAGGTCTGTTGGTGCAATTCTCTATGGTGGAATAGATACTGGATTTTCTCTTAGCATGAGCTCAATAGTGAATTCAACATATATCTTACGTGGAATCCCTGATAATTCTTCTTGGAATAAATTCTAAAACAAATTAACCAATGGTGGAAGGAAATCATGGATAAAACCTTCGTTATCTAGTAAAAGACTAGAAAATTGGGTTGTGATCTCTCTTAGTTGCTGAGTAATCGGCCCTGCTCGGACTGCCTTGATATCCCCCTCTCCATGCTAAATGTAATGGTCACCTGCAGGCGACATAAATGTCCTCCTCCAGTAATAACAATCTATGTGGGCTCGGTATGTGACTAACCAGTCCATACATAGGATTAGGTCGATGCTTGTTATATCAAGGATATAGATATCCCACCAGAAATGGTATTCCCAGATCCCAAGAGAATATCCCTTTCACATAAATATGTCTCTAGATTGTACCCCCATAGGTGTGACTATTGTTATAGCCCCACTCAAAAACTCCACCACAAAAGCCAAACCATTAAGAAGATTTGTAGATATAAAGGAATTTGAGGCACCAATATCAAATAAGGCATTAGCTAAAGTAGAATCCATAAGAATATTACCTTTCATTGTCAAGGGTCCAGCCTCGCTATCCACAAGTGTAGATTGTACTGCTGCAACTATGCTGCTCCTCTTCCATGTGATGCCACCTGACTCCCCTGGCCTGTACCACTCTACTGATATGGGAGTTTCTGCCCAAGTGCACCACATCTGTCACCCTTACCACCTCGGCTATTAGACATCCAAATTTTGGACTGAAAGTGTGTAGAGGATCCCCTTCCCACACTCAAACTCTGATTATCTAATCCATCAACACATTACTCATTTGGGTTCCTACAGATCTTTTGGATATGTCCCATCCTACCACAGTATCTACATTAAATAGGAGGTTGGGGGCATTGATTAGGATAATGTCAGGGACTTCCAAAATAGTGAAAAAACACTCTGGTAAGGTCCTTTGTAACAAACCCCACTATCAGGTTACTCTGTCTCTCACCTCCCTGGCTAGCAGTCCTATAATGTCGCTTCTTTCTATCAAACGTGTGACAACATAAACATCCAGAAAAAAACATTTCTCCACCACTAGAATCCTTTTTCAGGATCCCCTCAATGATGAGATCCTTATTTACCACTTCTGGAAACATCGTCAGCCTGAAAATATTCACTTGATACTTAATTTCACATTTAAGTCCATCCTGAAATCGTCTTATTGATGTGGCCTCATCTGCTACCAATGTTGGAGGAAAACGTTGTAAGTCTATAAAGCGTCTAACAAAGTCCATTATATACATATTCCCTTGAGTTAGCTTCATTAACTCAGCCACTTTCTCTTATTTGGGCGTCTCCTGATAGAGGTTCTCAAAGAACTTTTATTAAAATTTATTCCACTCCACAGTTTTCAACTGCGCATTTCGAGTCAGGATGTCCCACCAACGTTTTTCTTGACCGCGAAATATGGAAGCTTCCAACATGACTCTCTTCTAAACAGGTGTCTCCAGGTGGTCATGTATAGTCTGGGTAGATTCAATCTATAACTTAGCTTTCTATAGACCACCCTCTCTAGTAAAATTCGGTGGGTGCTGCAACTAAAACCCCCTCGTCAGATCAAACATGATTTTCACAACCCACCATGGGTCTCTTTCCATCATTTTCATGAAACAGTTGATGTTCTCTCGAATATTTTCCCATACATAATCAGTTGGTAGTATTTTTTCCTCAGGTTCACCCACTGGAGGACCATTTCTAACTACACCCCCGCTCGTCCTCTCAACAACCATCATGGAGGCATAATTCTACAAGCCAAACATTCAGTTTGGAAATCATTTCACAATGTTACAACAATTACTCACAACCAAAATATTCATATAACCTCACAATTATTTCATTTTATTTCCAAATTAGACACCATTTTCATTTTAATTTCACAATGAAGAAAAATAAATAGTTTCAATTCAATAATCTACCCAAAATACGTTTTCTCATGCGTGCCTCACATGCTGCATGTCACAATAATCCTGAGTGCCTAGAATGATGCATATAGATGAGACACTCTTGCCATTCTGGCAACGAATCAGGACTCAAAAAATTCCAGAAATAATAATCACATCACACAACAAGTGCATCACCCATGGTGAAATAATATTCATCTATAATGACAAACATCAATAACAGCAATCCTACATTGAGTACTTGATTTTCCCCCCGTACATGTCTTTGAAACTCCAAAAAACGAGCTCATTATTAGGCCCCAACTTTCCCTAATTCCCTATATACCTTCGCCAAATAGTAGGAAAAAATAATAAGAATGAAAAGCCTCCTCTGATACAACTTTGTAACGTCCTTACCTGGGAGCCACTGAACAGTGCTCCGAGCTGGTTGGTCACAAGCCCTCAAGCATGCCTCCCCATACGCTAGAGGGTGCCGACTTGTAGTGAGGGTCTAGTAAGTCAATCTTGGGGAGACTATACCCTATATTAATATAACAAATTACCAGTTTAAGTAACCAAATGATAATGTAAACAAATATAAATAAAACAGTACAATATCAATAACATAATAAAAGAAAATGGAAATGTGATACTCAACTGAAAGGTAAAACATGCTATGACTATGCAAGTTCCAGGTGTCCATAATGAAACTAAAGCAAAGACACAAAGACTCTAAACGGGTCTCGAACCATGTCAGGATCCCTCAACCATGATCCTTCCCCATCTCAGAATCTAACCAGGGATCTTTCCATTGTCTTGTCCTGTAACAATGTAGTCTATTTGGGAACCGATCAGGCAGCCCAAATAGTGTGTGAGTACGACTCAGTAGGTCAACACCAACAGTGTCAAAAATAATCCAGTCAAAGAGGAGTGTATGTGGTTTCATTATTAATTAAGTATGGAAATAGGGAAAATAATTATATTTATTCGATTAACCTTTATTTAGTATGTTAATCATCCAGGTTCCCGAGAACACCCAAAACAAAATGCCTACTTCGGCCCGTGTCAGATTGTAAACCATTCCCCCGGTTCAATTCATAATTACAATGTCACAATATTAATTTTACGAATAGAAAAATGAAACCATAGTAAAAAATAAATGAAAGAGCGTAGAATGTCATTTCTAGAACACATGTGAGTATATGGAGCATCAGTCCCTGTCTCACAACCCCATGGGTATTTGGAGCATCAGTCCTTGTCCCATAAAATATCAAATTCATGAATTTCATTGGTTCTACAACACCATGTCTAGAACCTCTGTCAGTATTAGGAGTGTTAGTCCGTGTCCCACAACCATTTTTCAAAACAAATAACCAATTCACATATACAAAAAATATTCAATTGTTTAATCATCTTTATCCTTCCATCATAACTCTCACCCATATTCAAGTAGATCAACAATTCACAAATAACTGCATAACCACACCACCAATTAATTATTTATGCCATTACATTTATAGAAATGCATGAAACTAACAAGATGAGACAGTGGGATTGGATTTAGACCACCTACCTCGATTTATTGATGGATGTTAGCCCAACTAAAATTGCCATATATCTGAGCAACCCAACACCATCAATCTAGTTCTGGATCTAAATCCTTAAAACAAAAAAATATCAAAGTCTTTAAGATCATTCAAAAATAGATCTAAATCCACCATCCAAGATCTTTTCCTTAAGTCATATGTTTAGATCCATGGAAATGATGGAAATACCCCATGAGTAGATCGAGTAAAGATAGAGGAATGAATAGATGAAACAACATGATGAAATCAACTTACCGAATGGAGAGTAGATCTTTAATCCGAGCCACCAATCTCGAGAAAATGAGTTCGAATCGCATTGGAATCACACCAAGAAGGTTTGGAAACACCTAGAAATTTCCTATCCCGATCCGAGGTCAGAAAATAAGGAAATCCCAGAGTTCGAGTGGGTTTAAAAAGGATTTTCATAATTAAAAACAGCATGAATGGTTTCCTGGACTGTGGCGCACAGTTTGTCAAACCGTGCACAAACAGTGCGGACCTCATTGTCCATAGATGCACAGTCTACATGTTTAGGTGGCATGGTTTTTCCAACTGTGTGTTAACCATGCACACCACTCTTTCAAGTTCTTCTTGGTTTCCACGGTTTGGTTCACGGATTGTCAAACGTGTGCAAACCGTGCACACCCCACTGCCATTTTTTTACTTAAATGTTCACCCAAACACACCCCATGTCACTACTCCAAAATAGAGGTACTCAAAAACGTCAAAGTACCTAAAAACGTGCCTGAGATTGACTCCAGAAAAGGTCATTATCTCACACTCCACAACATCCTTATCCATTTTTTAGATCCCAATAGTCCTTAATATGTGATCCCAATGTGGATTTTTGTAACAAAATGTAGATATTAAGTTTCATATCACTAATATCTCCCATATAATCATATTTTAATGTATTTATGGCATAATATTTTTCTATCACCTCCTCCATAAAATGGGAAAAAAGATAGCTCATGTGTTATATAAACTTCCACCTCATGAACAAGTGTAATTTTATTCTATTACTAACTCCCATGGATAATCAGAGTAATAGATACAATGAATATTTATTATAATTTTGAAATAATTATTTTCTATAATATACTACATATCCAATTAGACCATTTAAAAATTATATCATTTCCCATTAATAAACATGTCTTATGATCTCAAATAAGAGATGTGATTCATTTTCCATTTAAAAATATTGAAAATTATTCAAAAAATATATTCCCTAAATAAATATTATCTATATGAGATTTATAACATTACAGGGATGAAAAACAATATATAATTCTCATGAACTAGGACATGTGTGACAAAACATGCATGAGAAAGCGATATACATAATACCAGAAACAATGGTAATAAAAAATGATTTTTAATGCAAGGGTGATAAGATATCAGAGCAATATAATATATGATATTATAAATATGAATATGGGTTTGAAAATAATTTAGTAAGATGTTTGGCAACATTATTTAGGACGTTAATGAAAACTTATCAAAGGGGATGTTTGAGTTAAGGCAATTTGCAAGAATCCCCACCCAATTTGAATCATATTATATATTTTATTGATTTAATCATTTATATGATGTATTTACTAACCCTTTGTGATATTTAAAATTAATATATATATTTTAATTATGTTTAATTATTCAATTCATTTTACTCATTCATTAAGGATAGAATGAGAGAAAAAAAATAATTACATACCTTAAGACCATCTATGTATATCCATGGGATGAAGAAAAAAATAATTTAGAAGAGGCATCCCCAATATTTACATTATTAATCAATTTATAGGGAGTTTCAATTTTTTTATAATCAAACATAATATAATATAATATTTTTTTAAAAATATTTTATTTAAATAAATGATTTTTGTCATGAAACAACAATTTTGTGATATATATATATATAAAAGGAAAATCAATGATTGATAATAATAATAATAATAATAATAATAAATATTATAATATCACTATCAACAACAAAAAATACATCAAAAATAACAATATGATCCTTCATTGTTGTAAATTTAATGTTTATATATGATTTACATTTTATGAATTAATTTTTAGGATACATGGAATAAATAAATAAATATATATATATATCTATATGTATTATAAAAAATATAACATCAAATATGGAAAATAAACTTCATATTGGTTTTTAATTTAAAAATTAAACAACATAATTATATATATATATATATATATGAAAATGTTACCTAGGATGTCTAAAAATAAAATAATAGTTTTTGAGTAAAAGTTTTGTGATTCAAAATTAAGATGAAATCTTACTCAAGATGTGCATATAACCATGCAGATATACTATCTAAAAAAATAATTTTTAATTTATTGTCTCGTATTCAATGAAAATAACAATTTTACATAATAAAATTGTAAATATCCATTATTCAAATACCATTTTAGAAATAATAAATTATGTATAACATAAATGTGTGTTTTGGTCCCACTATTAATGATTCATTCAAATTTTTTACTAAAGAGGGTTGGATCCTCCTATGACTAATTAGATTATTCATTTCTCTAATAGTGGAATTTGTAACATGGAATATTACTTATTTATACATAGATGATAGAAAAAATAATTGTTATAAAACCATTGTAGGAGGTTATTCCAATAATAATCACAAGGGTTATGATTTTTGTTAGGATCCTTGGCTATATTTACTTATGAGGTTCTGATTCATTATTAATTTTCAATGTTGGGATACAAATTTCCATACTTTTCCATCTCAAAATTGGTGTTTAGACACATATTGTCTAAAAAAGAATCTATTATCTACTTGTGAGAATTTATATGTTAAAATATCAAATATAATATATGACACTAGACCTATAGCCTATGAGGGTTCATTCTAATATAAGATAGTGAACACAATATAAACATCTCCAAAATGGTATTTATATAATATATGATGGATTTACCTATAATTGTGGATATAATTTATTATTCTATGATATATTTCCCTTAAAATTTGTTATAATATCTAATATGGAGCAAGATGTCCTCTACAATGTAAACTGAAGGATAACACAAGTAAGGACTAGTGAAGTGAGATGGGGTAGGGAGAAAATTAAGGGATATCAATTTCATTATTTTTGGGCCCATTTTTTATCTCATCTGATATACCAATTTATTTTAATTTAGTTTATATTTTTTCATTTGTTACTAAATGTCAACCAATTATTCATTTTATATATAAAAATCATTGTGGGACCTATTCTATGGTACAATGATGTTATCCATGATATGACCATTATTTATGATGATATTTTCATTTTTATATTTTAATGGTATGTAAGAAAATCATTTGGTAATATAAGAATCTTATAATAGACTCTTTCATAAAAAAAGTGATAACTCCTAATGATTAAATCAAATCAAACTTGAGAATCAATGTGGTATACCTAATCATCTTATTTTTGTATAAAATATATTTATTGCTGGTACATTGGACTGGTCATTAATTGGGATTTCATAGTCAAGTCTTTCTGGTGTTTGTATCTTATATTATTAATGAGGCATATATATATATATCACTTTATAAGAATTAATTAGTAATATTTTTTGGTGGGATTAATTTTACTGAACAGATGCATACAGAAACCACAAAAATTTTAAATATCCACTCTTACACATTCACATAGTGAGTCATGGTTATTGAGAGAATCCTACCTATCTGTTGGACTAAACCCACAATGAGTACATGAAATGTGCTAAAATGTATAATGATATATAATGAGATTTTCATTTCACTAAAAATAATGAACAATTATATTCATATATGACATTATATTAGAAGAGTTTTATATGAAAATATTGTAGAAAGATTTGAACTATTTTGTTCAGTCTAAGGCCATTGTGTATTTAAATTTTTTTACTATATATGTATCATCGCAAAGGTCACCTCTATATATTTGTGTGCTTAATTTTATTTTTATTCTGCCATTACATAATTAGGTACTATTATATCATGTAAGCTATATTATATTTATATATATACTTTGGGATATACTCTAGGATCATTGGTTAATCTGATAGGTTTTCCATATTTTTGTAATGAAATGTTTTCAAATTCTATTCATAGATTTACAGATAACCCTAATGCATTATATTTGATGGTATTTTTTCCATACGATTATTATATAACAGTCCCTTCTCGTTAGAGGACTCTAGAGTATAGTAAGGCAATAAAATGGTCACGTGGAATCAATGGCTTAATCAGTTTCAAAGTAGGCCAGTTTTTATATATTTAAAATTGTATCATATGTTGTTTTTTTTAAAATTTATTATATTTAGGTATATAATGGTTATTGAAATTCCATGTTAGTGGAATCCATGTTCTGTATGTATTTTTCTAAAACCCATTTTTTGAGGGAATTTATTTTTCTGGTAAAAAGGAATCTAGTTATGAATGATATTTTTTATGAATTTTAAATGATTTATAATACAAGGAATATTTTATAAATTTATGATAAGAACAAAAAAAATTAGGAAGACCAAACAATAGGTAACCCAACTATACATGGGGTAAGATAATTGTACTCTATTGTGAAATCCACTAATTGGTCAGGGGATAGTGACCATCACTAAGAAGTAATATAACTTATATTATGATGCTGTATCTAAATATTCTTCTAAATAACATTATTTTTAATAACTAATATAATAATGCAAGATCAAAGGATAATTAAGAAAAGATATATATTATATTTAAGTTAAATACCTTAAAAATCTACATATCATGATTTATGATACATAATAATAAAATTGGAGAAAACATAATCACAACAACATATGTATTTTAAAACCTCAACTAACAAAAAGAAGGGAAACATCATTGAATGCCTTGTCTTAGCATGAAACTAACTTGAATTTTAACTGATTACCACTACTATGATATAGATACACTCAAAAATGTCAACTTATATATTTTATATATTTAAATAATCTAAAAAACTGATGAAGATTTTTTACCAAATAACTCTATTGGATTGAGTATTAAAAACCAATTAGCGATCATCAATAATTGAAAATGATTAATGAAATATACTCTGGCTCAAATCCATGTAGAAGATAATTTTAAAAAATATGAATTTGTTTAGAATAAATATTATATAGTAATGTCAAATTTTCATATCATTCACTAACACATAACATAAACAAAGGAAACCACTATCTATTAAAAACTATCAGGATTACAAAAACCCATGTAGCCTCTGAAAAAAATTGTAGGGGACACAAAAATTTTCCTAGGATATTTATTAGTAAATGTAATACAGAATTACATAGATGAATCATTCCATTTCAAGTAAATCATTTTGATAATGGGACAACTAACCCTAATAGATGACCAAATATAGATCATGTAGAGAATTTTGATTAAGTGTATTCCAAATAAACTTATAGAGGACCCATAAACCATATTTTGATGATTATATAACTATATTATTAATTTATGGGACCCTACCATTTATGGGACATGAGAGAACCAACACCATAATCAAATTTGATACATCATACCCCAAATATATTTGTTAGTAAATTACTCGATAAAATATTTTGTAATATACATCCTATCATGAATATGCATCCAAGGGACTATTGAATATAATTTATACTCTAATCATCTTATCGAATACCAGGTAGTTTCCATCGAAATATAATTAACATAATCCACCATTGAAACATTAAAACACTGCTTTTGGAAAAAATAGATGAAAAAATATTTATTTATATAGAAAATTTCAAACAGAGAATATTTAAATTCTAATAACGAGTACATGGTCAAACATTTTTTTGGAAGAAACTGAAAATTTGAACAATGGGGCATGAAGAAAAACATTGATGTACCATATGGTGTGGAATCAAAGGGGTCAAGCCTAGAGGGTTTGTGTTCATTCTAAATTGTGGGTCATACAAGGTCCACAAAACCACACATGCCTACCAATAGGGCTTGCATGCAGGGATGATAAGTTGTTAGATAACCTATGCACCCCTTAGAATATAATGAGCTAGAGTGAATGAATAATTTTTACCACATAGACCATACATAATGATATATTTTTTTTTTCTTTTTATGAATAATTAAAAATATCACACAAGGATACTAATGTAATGTCAGGTATATAATGGACCACTAATGAGAAGAATAGAACACCCTAGGCAAATAGCACAATCCATCTGGATGATTGGTTCTAACTAGTTATAACCAATCATAATTATATGGAATTTCCATAGGTTCCCTCCACCATTTCCTCATTCATCCTCCACCACCAACATCAACATGATGATATTGCACTCTAAAATTAGGCTAGCACCTCTACACTACCATTATCTACCCAAGTCTATCCCATATCAATATATAGAAATACCAAGATTCATCACTCTACCATGAATCCTACCACAAAATTTTCATAATGAAGACCTCATTGAAATAGAAAATAAATTACTTAGAGATCGATAAAGATAAAGTGGGAGATGTATTGATATAGGGTCGATAAGGGAAGGATGTGGATTCTTGGGATTCTGCATCATAGTATGTTCCCTTAGTTATTGTCAGTGACTCATTCAATGATGAACAAGACTTTAGAATATATTGGGTGGAATCTATTTTGAGGCCGTCATTTTTCATCTACCAATCTATGACCTACCATTGGGACACTCATATGATTAATATATAATATCTAAAAATAAAACATTCATTATGTATCCAATGTTTTATAATTTATTTCTATCCACTTAAATGATAGAATAATATATGAGTTATTAATTATGAAAAATATAAATCACTACCTACAGATTGTTTTGAAAATTGTTGGGATCAATAAATGTACTCAGACCCATCAATTAATTTTTCCTGAACATATACATTGTTAGAAAATACAGACAACTCTACATCTCTCTCTATTTGTGTTTCAGGATAGTGTATTTTATTAATTTTGTTTACTAAAGATACTGAATTTTTTTTCTTTGGTTTTATAGTATTTTTAATATTGAATTCAAATATTGAAAATGAAAATGTATAAAAGTACATAAATTTCAATTGATCTATATAAATTTTAAACCCCCCATCCTGACAAAAGATACAGTGACAATTTCTCCACCCAAGGCTCCATTAATGATATATCAGTTATTTGTCATGATTGTGTGCACATGTAGTAATTATATATATATTTATCATGGGTTCTATTAAAAACATGATGATATCATCCATATATCTAAATACCAAAATTTCTATCATACATTTCTCAATAAAGTGAAATAAATGTGTTTTATTTGTGAGTTAGTGAATGAGACGTCATAAAATATATTTCCCATTCATATAATGAGGGATTCCTATAACTATTTCTATTAAAAATAAATTAATCATCATTATTTATTCCTAATTGGGTTGTAAAACCCCATTCGATCTTGGATTCTATGGTTCACTTGTTTATATGTGACATACTGGAATACAAACTCTCAAAAGATCTCCGTTATAAAAGGCCACCATAAACTAAAAGAAATGGTTTTAGGACATATATACCATTATTTGATGTATTTTTATAGTGGAGGTTTGTGTGTCCCATAAAAAATACTCATGTAGTGTGATGAAAACCATTATTTTCCATTGAAATGGGACTATGCGATCCCAACATAGAGAAACACAATCAGTTGATTTTCATGAGGATATATTTTAATGAAATATTTTTCTTTTAATATCTCCGATATGATATTACCTAATATCTATATAAATATTTGGAAATATACCCCTTGATTGAAGGAAAATTATAACAACATGATCTACCAAGGAAAACAATATCAATCATATTCACTTAGACATTACACCCTTTAGCATTTCATGTAACTCCTTGAAAAT
The DNA here is from genome assembly GCA_963277665.1 of Viscum album. Lineage (NCBI taxonomy): Eukaryota > Viridiplantae > Streptophyta > Magnoliopsida > Santalales > Viscaceae > Viscum > Viscum album. The sequence continues at coordinate 1,535,018,405 of OY728151.1, forward strand.
GGAATTAAACATCGCATTACAATTCATAAATGTGTATTAAATTGTGGAAAAAAATTCCTCTTGGAATACAATCCATCAACAATTCCATATATTTATATTTAAATATTAGTATCTTTACCTAAGGAACTTGTGATCTATGTATAAATTTTACTCTTCACTAAGAAGATAATCCATCTATGCCATCAGGGAGAAGCCTTCTACTACAAGATTTATATTGTTTGTCACATTGTTTATGTGGTTGCAGCTACCAACATGACATGAAAGGTATTAAAAAAATTACATCTGGAATCCAAATATTTACCATTTAATTTTAGTACTATTATAATGAAATATTTAATATTAATTAGGATGTAAATCATAAAATATATGAATAAACCTTATGGAAATTTATTCGTTCACAGTGAATGATGAAAAACATTGTAGGTGGAATCTTTTATTATAAAACATTCAAAATTATATACCATTACTGATTAAATATATTATTAGTGAATATGTAATGACCCGTCCTCAGGACCCATGCCATGACTACCCGAAGCCTGCCATCCATAGGCCAGGGGCTGACGACTAGCACCAAAGGAGTAAATCCCTAAAATTGGGAAGGAATTGCCTTTATAAACTATAAACACACACAATCAGAATATAAGATGGATGCAAGAAACTATGTAAAACTGTATAAAAAAGGAGTGATGAAAGTAAAGGGGGTAGAAATTCAATACCAACTGTAAAGTACAAGGAAATCTGAAAACAAGTACAACTAAAAATGGAAAAACAACTAAAAGGTGTCAAGAAGAAACTGGATTTTCTACCATGGATCCATCCTGAAGGGTAGGTAAAGATAGATTCTTTTGTGCTCCACGCCCATGAGTCTCCTCTAGTTACCGACTCATCATGAGTTCCACCTCTGGGGATGGTCCATTCCATGTACACTCTGCCTCGGTCAGTGCTGTCCATCGTCAACATCCAACACAACGAGGTACGGGGAAAGCCCGTGTAGGGGTGAGGATAATGGTAATAATTAAGGACCCCGAGACCCTCTAGGCCTTACAAAATAAAACTAGGAAAAATCAAAATGTATGAGATCAATATAAAACCCCACTTAGGTATATGCCCTTACATATACCTAAGTTATGAAATGACCCATCTCAATCACGAGGAAACACAAGATTTGCTGATTTAGCTCACACATGTATGAAACATTTGTAGAGGGATAAATATGATCAGATATAGCCACCAAATCATCTAAGATATTAGACAAACACATGATCAAGGAGCAGTTGTTCTATCAGACCAACTCATGATCTAGGAACAGAAGTCAAAACTATCGAACCAACACATGATCCAAGAACATTCGTTTGAGCTGTCGGAAAAACACATAATCTAGGTACACCTATTCTGTCATACCAACACATGATCCAGGAACATAATTTAGAACTATCTGACCAACACGTAATCCCAGAATAGTCATCGGATTTGTCAGACCAACACATGATCCATGAACAGTTAACAGTGCACAACCAACCACAAGGTTCCGCTCAGGTATGCTTGATTTCGGGAGAGTACACTCCTCAAGCCAAGTGTCGATACATCAACATCCTCATAGTATCATGTTTATTATTCCCAATGTTCTTTATCATCATAAGTAACCCACCACGACAGACGACACGTCAATCAGACGCTCGGTCCGAGAGTTATTGGCATTTCTGTTCCAAGGGACCTGTTGGATTTAGGTTCAATCAGACAAGACAATACGCCAACTATGTCCAAAAATCAAGTGGGGTATGTCAAAAGAACCATCTCGCTCCACAATTTCCATCACCATAGACAGTTCGCCAATCGACACCTATAGACCATGTTATGGGCGAAAAGGTGAAATTGGTTGAACGGGTCTGGGTTCGGTCCAGCCCGGTCAGGCTGACCTGCCTGGACCCGGTCCACAGGTCTGACCTGGTCCGCGGATCCGATCAGCGAGGGTTTCCCAACCCGTGAGGGTGGTCCCGCCCATGCTGGGTCTAGCTCAGTGGCCCGCAAAGTTCCACCTAAGCCGCTTCTAGGGGAAGTCCACGTGCCCCATGTAATTCCAGAATAGTAGAGCCGTTTAGGTGGGTAACAAACTGGTGCTTGGTGGAACTATTCCATGACACGTGGGCCCCGTTGTGTCCCACTCCTCCTGGCTAGCTGAGCGGCCCGCCGCTCCTGCTCCATCGGCGGCCGGCCCAGCCGATCACCTTTGCTCCGCCACCATACCTTCTTCCTTCGCGCAACGCGACGGCGCAGTGCCCCTCCGGTGGCCTTGCAATGCCAGTTTCCTTCACGGTCGGCCCGACACCGGCTGTCGTTGCTCCACCGAGGTCTGTTGGCCTCGGACCACACCTCTAGTGGCACCGTTGCGCCACTGACATTGTCAAAAAGTGAGGAAAAGAAAAACAGAGGGGAGTCGGGCCATGTTCATGCGGCCCACACCCTCCACGTTATAGTGATAACAGTCGGCTAAACATAACCCAAGATTCAAATCCATTGAATGGAAACAAAATCAACGTCAAATCACCTACCTCAGGCTTGTTGATCATTGACGAAGTCGCGGAAAAGAAGGCGTCGATTTGACAATGTCGGGAAAGGAAGACGATATATGTCGTTGGCGGATGAGGCGTTCTTTGTTCTTCGATGGTCATTGGCGGAGGATCATTTTAGAGGAGGTGTAGTCGAAGATGGCATTCTTTGCAGTCATCTTCTTCTCTTTTGACACGGTTGAAGTTCGTTCTTCATTGGCGAAATAAGTGTTCCTCGTTGGTGAGTTCTTTATATCCCAAGCTCCCTCTTTCCCCAAGCTCTACCAAATGTAAATTCCAACCAAAAATTATGGATTAAGTTAATTTTTTCTTTAATATGTGGCCCCAAAAATTAAAAAAATATTCCAATCTGTTACATTAATTAATTGAAAGGGTTAAATTAATTAATTGATGTGGGTTGGAACATATTGAGGGAAGTCCAAGGGTTCTCCCCACATTATGGAGAGTTTCAAGGGGGGTTAATTGATAAGAGGTGTTTAGACCTTAGGTGGGCCCCACCACCATATCCTCTCATGGGAGGTTATGGTGTGGTTTCCATATATTTATATTTAAATATTAGTATCTTTACCTAAGGAACTTGTGATCTATGTATAAATTTTACTGTTCACTAAGAAGATAATCCATCTAAGCCAACAGGGAGAAGCCTTCTACTACAAGATTTATATTGTTTGTCACATTGTTTATGTGGTTGCAGCTACCAACATGACATGAAAGGTATTAAAAAAATAACATCTGGAATCCAAATATTTACCATTTAATTTTAGTACTATTATAATGAAATATTTAATATTAATTAGGATGTAAATCATAAAATATATGAATAAACCTTATGGAAATTTATTCGTTCACAGTGAATGAAGAAAAACATTGTAGGTGGAATCTTTTATTATAAAACATTCAAAATTATATACCATTACTGATTAAATATATTATTAGTGAATATGTAATGACCCGTCCTCAGGACCCATGCCATGACTACCTGAAGCCTGCCTTCCATAGGCCAGTGGCTGACGACTAGCACCAAAGGCGTAAATCCCTAAAATTGGGAAGGAATTGCCTTTATAAACTATAAACACACACAATCAGAGTATAATATGGATGAAAGAAACTATGTAAAATAGTATAAAAAAGGAGTGCTGAAAGTAAACGGGGTAGAAATTCAATACCAACTGTAAAGAACAAGGAAATCTAAAAACAAGTACAACTAAAAATGGAAAAACAACTAAAAGGTGTCAAGAAGGAACTGGATTTTCAACCATGGATCCTTCCTGAAGGGTAGGTAATGATAGATTCTTTTGTGCTCCACGCCCATGTGTCTCCTCTAGTTACCGACTCATCATGAGTTCCACCTCTGGGGATGTTCCATTCCACGTACACTCTACCTCGGTCAGCGCTGTCCATCGTCAACATCCAACACAACGAGGTACGGGGAAAGCCCGTGTAGGGGTGAGGATAATGGTAATAATTAAGGACCCCGAGACCCTCTAGGCCTTACAAAATAAAACTAGGAAAAACCAAAATGTATGAGATCAATAGAAACCCCACTTAGGTATATGCCCTTACATATACCTAAGTTAAGAAATGACCCATCTCAATCACGAGGAAACACAAGAGTTGCTGATTTAGCTCACACATGTATGAAACATATGTAGAGGGATAAATATGATCAGATATAGCCACCAAATCATCTAAGATATTAGACAAACACATGATCTAGGAGCAGTTGTTCTATCAGACCAACTCATGATCTAGGGACAGAAGTCAAAACTATCGAACCAACACATGATCCAAGAACATTCGTTTGAGCTGTCGGAAAAACACATGATCTAGGTACACCTATTCTGTCATACCAACACATGATCCAGGAACATAATTTAGAACTGTCTGACCAACACGTGATCCCGAAATAGTCATCGGATCCGTCAGACCAACACATGATCCATGAACAGTGAACAGTGCACAACCAACCACAAGGTTCCGCTCAGGTATGCTTGATTTCGGGAGAGTCCACTCCTCAAGCCAAGTGTCGATACATCAACATCCTCATAGTATCATGTTTATTATTCCCAAAGTTCTTTCTCATCATAAGTAACCCACCACGACAGACGACACGTCAATCAAACGCTCGGTCCGAGAGTTATTGGCATTTCCGTTCCAAGGGCCCTGTTGGATTTAGGTTCAATCAAACAAGACAATACGCCAACTATGTCCAAAAATAAAGTGGGGTATGTCAAAAGTACCGTCTCGCTCCCTGATTTCCATCACCATAGACAGTTCGCCAATCGACACCTATAGCCCATGTTATGGGAGAAAATGTGAAATTGGTTGAACGGGTCTGGGTTCGGTCCAGCCCGGTCAGGCTGACCTGGCTGGACCCGGTCCACAGGTCTGACCTGGTTGCGGATCCGATCAGTGAGGGTTTCCCAACCCGTGAGGGTGGTCCCGCCCATGCTGGGTCTAGCTCATTGGCCCGCAAAGTTCCACCTAAGCCGCTTCTAGGGGAAGTCCACGTGCCCCATGTAATTCCAGAATAGTAGAGCCGTTTAGGTGGGTAACAAACCGGTGCGTGGTGGAACTATTCCATGACACGTGGGCCCCGTTGTGTCCCACTCCTCCTGGCTAGCTGAGCGGCCCGCCGCTCCTGCTCCATCGGCGGCCGGCCCAGCCGGTCACCTTTGCTCCGCCACCATACCTTCTTCCTTCGCGCAATGCGACGGCGCAGTGCCCCTCCGGTGGCCTTGCAATGCCAGTTTCCTTCACGGACGGCCCGACGCCGGCTGTCGTTGCTCCACCGAGGTCTGTTGGCCTCGGACCACACCTCTAGTGGCACCGTTTCGCCACTGACATTGTCAAAAAGTGAGGAAAAGAAAAACAGAGGGGAGTCGGGCCGTGTTCATGCGGCCCACACCCTCCACGTTATAGTGATAACAGTCGACTAAACATAACCCAAGATTGAAATCCATTGAATGGAAACAAAATCAACCTCAAATCACCTACCTCAGGCTTGTTGATCATTGACGATGTCGCGGAAAAGCAGGCGTCGATTTGACAATGTCGGGAAAGGAAGACGATATATGTCGTTGGCGGATGAGGCGTTCTTCGTTCTTCGTTGGTCATTGGCGGAGGATCATTTTAGAGGAGGTGTAGTCGAAGATGGCATTCTTTGCAGTCAACTTCTTCTCATTTAACACGGTTGAAGTTCGTTCTTCATTGGCGAAATAAGTGTTCCTCGTTGGTGAGTTCTTTATATCCCAATCTCCCTCTTTCCCCAAGCTTTACCAAATGTAAATTCCAACCAAAAATTATGGATTAAGTTAATTTATTCTTTAATATGTGGCCCCAAAAATTAAAAAAAATATTCCAATATGTTACATTAATTAATTGAAAGGGTTAAATTAATTAATTGATGTGGGTTGGAACATATTGAGGGAAGTCCAAGGGTTCTCCCGACATTATGGAGAGTTTCAAGGGGGTTAATTGATAAGAGGTGTTTAGACCTCAGGTGGGCCCCACCAACATATCCTCTCATGGGAGGTTATGGTGTGGTTTCCCCCACATATAACCTCCTCTTGGAGGTTTTATCCACCAAATAACAATAAGCTACACAATTATTTTTATTTAATTTTTTTCATAAAAACTCAATACTTTACTTTCATTATCAACCAACGGTCATTGGGGTGAATATATTCTTAAGCGGATACTATGGATGTGAGTTTAATGCTGACATTAGATTTTATTTTCCAGAAATGGTTCAAAAGTTATAATATCCCGCTATTATTTTTACTGAACGTACTTGAACAAAACTTCCGAAATTGATTCTGGGCGGACCGGGCACTGAAATCAAGCGCATAAATTTCTTTTGAACTCATAAAATTTCCATGTATAAAAAATATTCCACGGGAATTATTGGTCTTTGCATTCTCCACACCTCATGTCTTTATGTCCATGTAATCTACAACATGAACTATGGGAAGAAATGGGGGTACTGAGCACGCATATGAGCCTTCCTCTCCCATGTTCTCTCTTGGAGGATCCCATGCTTCCAGTGAATGCGCACTAGAGGTATCGACCGTCCAAATATGACCCACTCCTATGAATCCACAATCTCTATTGGAACCTCTGTTAAAGTCTCCCAGTCATCGATATCTAGCACTCTGAGGCCGATGATGTGGGAAGGATCATGCATGTATCTCCTCAGCTAAGATATGTGGATGTCCTCATGTACTAGGAGCAACTGAAGTAGAAGATTGGGGTGGTAAGCCACCTCGCCTAATCTGCTAAGGACCTAGAAAGTTCCGATGAATCACGGAGATAACTTGTCGCCTCGGCCAAATCTCTGTTCACCTCATCATGGTGAGATCCATAGAAAGACGTGGTCACCATCATCGAACTCCATAGACCTCTGTCTCCTTTTAGCGTATGAATTCCGCCCGCTCTGTGCAGACTTCACCAGCTCCTGGATGATCTTAACTTTCATTGTGGTAGCTTGTACAATTTATAGTCCCACCAATGCTGACTCACAAGGGTCAATCTAACAGAGTGGCGATATGCAAGGTCGAACATACAAGGCCTAAAAATGTGCCATCCCGATTGTGGAGTGATATATGTTGTTGTATACGAACTCCAAAAAAGATAAGTGATCTCCCAACTATGACTGAAGTTGAGGACACAAGCATGGAGCATGTCCTCGAGAGTCTAAATGGTTCTCTCAGTCTGACCATCTGTCTGAGGACAGAAGGCAGTGCTAAGGCAAAGCTATGTTCTGAAAGACTCCTGTATCCCCTTCTATAGCCTGGAAGTAAACCGTGTGTCACAGTCAGATACAATAGAATAAGGTACTTAATATAGCCACACAAACTCTTACACGTAGAGGCATCCCATGTTCTCTACTGAACAATGCTCTCTGATCGGTAGGAAGTGGGCCGACTTGGTGTCTCAGTCAACGATCACCCAAATCAAGTCATGACACCTAGATGTGCATGGAAGACCTGAAATGAAGTCCATGGATATCCAATCCCACTTCCACTATGGGACCTATAAGGGCTGAACCAAGCCTGCTGGTACATGGTGCTCCGCCTTCAATTGCAGACAAGTGAGGTATTGAGAGACAAACTCCACTACTGACTTCTTCATACCTGGCCACCAGTGCAGTCGTATAGGGTCCTGATACATCTTCACCACTATTGGATATACATCTAATGTACATGTGTGTGACTCTCTAAACACTTCCTCCAGAAGTGGCACTGGCACCATAGTTGTCCTATGAAAAGGATGATGTGCTCCCCAACTTCTAAAAATCCATCAGGTGCCTGCCATGTGGATATCTGTGCATGTCATGTCTCGCAGTCAGCGCCCCCATGTTGGGCCTCCATGACTAGCTTAATAAGTGGGGGAGTGAATGTAAGAGACTATAGGAAAACTGCTCCATCGCTATCCACAAAGGATATCTGTAAAGTAGCTAGCTGCGTTGTTGCCTCACCTAGAAGCTGTATACCAGTCCTCCTGCTGAGTGCATCTGCTACAACGTTCCCCTTTCAAGGAGTATAGACTATCTCGAAGTCGTAGTCCTGGAGGAACTCAAGACATTAGTTCTATATCAGATTCAGGTCATTCAGAGAGAAGATATACCTATGAATCTTGTGATTAGAGTACATGGTAAAACATTCACCCATTAGATAGTGTCACCAAATCGTCAAGGTGAAGTCCATTGCTGCTAACTCCAGGTCATGGGTAGCGTAGTTCTGCTCATGTTTTCTCAGCTGACGAGAACCCTATGCAATCTCTGCTCGGTCTTGCATCAAGATAGACCCATGTTCAGTCACAGATGTGTTGCAGTAGACTATGTACCCTACGCCTTCCTTTGGAAGCCTCAAAATGGGGGCACTAGTCATCCTCTGCCTCATATCTTGAATGCTCTGGTGGAATCTCTTCGATCACACAAAGCGTTTCACCTTCTTTGTCAAGGCCGATAGAGGTGCAGAAACTCTGGAGATGTCAGGGACAAACCACTCGTAGTAACATGACAAACCCAAGAAACTTCGTACCACCATCACACTTCTGGGTGGCTCCCAAGAAATTATCGCTTCAATATTCGTTGGATCTACAACAATTCTAGCCTCCGAGATGATGAGTCCCAAGAAGTGAGCCTCTCGAATCCAAAACTGGGACTTTGAGAGATTACCCTAATGCAGCTTCTCTTGGAGTGTGTCCAGTATAACCCGCAAATAGTAGGCATGCCCCTCCTCAGTAGTTGAGTAGATAAGAAAGTCATCAATGAAGACTATGATAAAGCGATCGACATATGGCTGGAAGATCATATTCATGAGTCCCATGAACACTGCAAGAGCATTGGTTACGATGAAGGGTATAACCATGAACCCTTAGTGGTTGTAACGACATCTGAAGGTCATCATCTACACATCCTTGTCTCAAACTCTAAGCTGGTTATATCCTGATCTGAGGTCTATCTTAAAAAACCATCATGCTCCCTTCTGTTGATCAAATTGGTCTTCAATACTCGGGGGTGGGTACTTGATCTTCATGGTCACCTTTTCCAGGAGACGGTAGTCTACACAAATCCTCAAGCTCCCATCTGCCTTTTTGGCAAACAGAATTAGGGATACCTAGGGAGAAACACTGGGATGGATGAATCCCTTCCCCTAAAAGTCATCTAGCTGTACCCTCGGCTCGCGAAGCTCTATGGAAGGCATCCGATATGCTGACATAGATATCAGTGTCATCCCGAGGTACAGGTCAATGTAGAATTCCACCTCCCTTTGAGGTGGTACTCCTAGAACATCATCAATGAAAATAGCCGCATACTGATCTTCCACTACAGTATAAGTTGGACACTCCACATCAACTACTCCGAGGGTAAGGCAGGCCAACTGATGAGCGATCGGCTACACCCTCCTCTGAGTAAGTCTGTCCTATGATGCAATGTCTCCATTCTCGCCGGTAAAGGTGTACCTTGATCCATCTATGCGGACACACCACACTTTGCACCTAATTCAGTTGATCTGAGCATGAACTATAGATAACCAGTCCATACCCAAGAGACGTCGTAATGCCTCGATGCCGCTAAGAGGAGACCCCAACCAAAGCTCTCTCCTACTAGAGTAATCTAACACTACCGGCACCAGTGCGTAATTATCGGGTCTACTCCCATAGGTGTCTCTAGCCGTAATGATCTTTCCCATGGCTCTATCGGAATCTATGAGTTCTGAATGAGGGTAATGTCAATTAAAGAGTGACTGGAACCTATTTCTATAAGAACAGTAGCTAAGGTAGAGTAGGCACAGATCGTACCTTGAATCATCTCCGAAGCTCCATGATCGTTAGCTTCAGCTACCTGTAGCTAAGATCTATCCTTTCCACCTGCTGCATGTGGTCGGGGTGGACCTCCTGTTGGTGGTGGTGGTAACACCTCTAAACGTCGTCCACCACCAGCTGCTTGACCAGATCCTCTGCCACGTACTACTCCACCCTATGGACTGCTTCAATCGAACCACTGGCTCTTCTTGGGTGGTCCCTAAACTATCTACTGATCGTAAAAATGGCTGGACGGACAGTCACGAGCCATTTGATCTTTCCCATAGCAAGAGTTGCATTGCCTGCTCTTGGCATGACTGGATATGTCTCGTGTTCCTCGCACAACCGTACCTTTATCCCGAGGTCTTCCCCCAGATGGTTTGATATGCTTGGACCTCTGTGACATATATCTACTACCAGTTGCAGAATACTCTACTGCATGTCGACTACTGGTGGGTCTCACTTTTGGAGACTTCTCAGTAAGGATACTCTCCACTAGGAGGGCTCTCTACAGAACCCTCACCTACATTGGGATGCTAAGGTAGATCTTCTGAGATCAGATCTATCACTTGATCCCTTGATCTAAGGTCCAGGACCTGAAGAATGGTTCCCACACCATATATGTGGAGTAGCACAAGAGGTTGGTGAACCTCGTTGAGTATTGTGCTACAGAGAGTCTGCCCTACTGCAGATGGAGTAGCTCTTGTATCTGCACCACACGTAGGGTGGCTGGGTCAAACTCTACCTGAAACTGACTATTGAAGTCAGCCCGGAGTAGTTCCTCCTCGTTAGGCACTTGGAGCATGAGGCTCCACCATCTGCCTTCTACTTCTTGATGGAGAATCGTAGTAAGGATCACCATTAGTTCGGCTGGTGTCCCTACTAGCTTGAAGACACTCACCATAGCCTCCAATCATTCCTCAACTACCTGCATGTCCATCTCTCCCTTGAACCTAGGATGGGGCTGGTGTTGGAAATCGTACAATGGGCTCAGGCGGTATTCACTCTCTACTACTAGGGTTGGTGGCATCGGTGGCCCAACAATTAGTGGTTCCACTTGTTCCTCCATTGTGATAGGGCCCAACACTAAGTCCACGCCGCTCGATGGGATTCCATCTCATACAACTCTCAGAACCTTGGCTAGCTGTATGTGTGGAGGCATCCTATAAAGAAAGGTGCACCATGGTCAATACGTTATACCTGGTGAGCTGACTCAAGTGAGATAAAAAAACTCTTCAGAACACACACGGAATCAGTTTTTTCATGAACTCAGTCAGAAATGAGTAGTCAGGGTCCTGGTGTATGGATATATCGACCGCCACACCAACACTGGACTCCCTGAACTGAAAACCACACTCAATACTCTTAACACTGCTACGTCACACAAAATATTAGAATCCTATATTCTACGATAGAACCAACTCCTCTAATAACAATTTTCACAACCCGTCCTCAGGACCCGTGCTGTGACTACCCCAAACCCGCCTTCCATAGGCCAGGTTTGGCGACTACCACCAAAGGCGTAAATCCCTAAAACTGGGATGTCATTTCCTTTATAAACAATAAACACACACAATCAGAGTATAAGTTGGAAACAAGAAAATATGTGAAACTTTATACAAAAAGTAGTACTGAATGTAAAGGGGACTGGAAATACAAGCCCAACTGTAAAGTATAAGGAAAACTGAAAACATGTACAACTAAAAAGGTAAAAAATTGCTAAAAGGTGACAATAAACTCCTAGATCATCCACCAAAGATCCTACTTGAAGGGTAGGTACAGATAGCCTCCTCCACGCTCCACGTCAGTCAGTCTCCTCCTGGTAGTGACTCACTCTGATGTCCACCTCCGGGTACCGTCTAGTCCTTGTACACATCGCCTAAGTCAGCGTTGTCCATCGTCTGAATCCCACACTACGAGGTTCTGGTAATGCTCGTGCAACGGTGAGTATAACGATACTCAGTAGGGACCCCGAGAAACTATAGGTCACACCAAATCAAACTAGTATAAACCACAATGTATGAGATCAACCTAAATCCCCACTTAGGTATATGCCCATACATATACCTATGTTATCAAATGACCCATCTCAATCAAGAGGAAACATAAGAGTTATTATCTCAATTCACATAGGTATACAAATTATGTAGAGAGATAGAGATGATCAGATATAGCCACTAAATCATCTAAGATATCAGACCAACACCTAATCCTGGGCCACCTATTTTGTCAGACCAAAACATGATCCTGGAATAGAAGTCAAAACTGTTGAACCAACACATGATCTAGGAATAGTTGATAGAGTTTTCGGACCCTCAAATGATCTAGGTCCAGCTATTCTATCAGTCCAACACATGATCTAGTAATAGATGTTTGAACCATCGGATCGACACATGATCCAAGAACAGTCATCAGAACTATCGGACCAACTCATGATCAAGGAATAGTCAATAGTGCACAGCCAGCCACAAGGTTCTGCATAGATATGCTTGATTCCAGGAGAGTCTACTCATAAAGCCAAGTGTCGATACATCAAATTCCTTGTATTCTCAAGTTGATGTATCCTGAAGTTCCATCTCTTCATAAGGAACCCATCGCTATAGATGTCGCGTCAATCAGATACCCGGTCTGAGATTTTTTAGCATTTCCGTTCTGAGGGCTCGGTTGGATTTAGGATCAATAAAACCCAACCATACACCCACTACATACAAAACATATTTGGGGTATTCCAAATGAACAGTCTCGCTCCAAGATTTCTGTCACCACAGACGGTTCGTTAATCGGACACACGTAGTCCATGTTATGGGTGGAAAGGTGAAATCGGTCGAACGGGTCTGGGTCCGGTCTGGCCCGGTAGGGCCGACATGGTCTGCAGATCTGACCCAAGAGGGTGGCTCGACCAGAAAGGGTTTCCCGGGCCGCACTGGGTCCGGAACAATGGCCCGCACTGGGTCTAGCCCGGCGCCCCGCAGGGGTCCACCTAAGCCACCTCCAAGGAGAAGTCTGTGCGCCCCTTTGAATTCCTGAATGACATCGTCATTCGGGAGGTAACCAAACCGGAACCAGGTGGTGCCATTCCATGACATGTGGGACCCACTAGGTCTCGCTCCTCCTGACTGGCTGAGTAGTCGGTAGCTCCCACACCGCTGGCGGCCGACCCAGCCGGCCGACTATGCTCCGCCGTCGCGGCATCTTCCTCCACGCGGCGCGACGGCGTTGCGCCCCTCCGGCGGCCTAGCAGCCACCCGTGTACACTGTCGTGGCTGGGGTCTATGGCCTTCTCTTCTGCACGGAACGACGACAACATGACCTTCGGGCAACCCGGCGACCCGGCGGCCCTACGCCACCAGTTTTCTTTTGCGGCCGACTCGACGTCGGCCGCCGTCATCAACATGCGAGGAAATGAAAAACTGAGGGGAGTTGGGCCGTCTTTATGTGGCCCGCACCCTCCATGTTACTGTAAAATAATTAGATAAACCTAACCCAAGATTTAATGTCATAGAACGGAAACCAAATCACCCTGAAATCCTCTACCTCGGGCACGTTGATCATTGATGAAGTAACAGAAAAGCAGGCTTCAATTTTTCAATGTTGTGAAAGGAAGAAGATATCCATCGTTGGTGGATGAGGCATTCTTTGTTCTTCGATGGTCATTGGCTAGGGGTGTTTGGAGAAGACGATGATGAAGTCGGTGTTCTTTTTGGTTGGCTCCGTCACTTTTGACATGGTTGAAGTTCATTCTTCATTAGCAGAAGATGTGTTCCTCGTTGGTGAGTTCTTTCTCTCCCAAGATCCCTCTTTCCTAAAGCTCCACCAAATGGAAATGCAAACCAAAAAATGGATTATGTTAATCCATTATTTAATTAGAGACCCCAAATATTCAAAATGATTCAAATGGGTTAAATTAATTAATTGAAAGCGTTAAATTAATTAATTTTGGGGGGTTGGCACATAAGGAGGAAAGATCAAGGGTTCTCCACAGTTAATGGAGAGTTTCAAGTGGGGTTAAAAGCTAGTTGGTCCCCACCACATTAATTGATAAGAGGTTATTAGACCTTGGGTGGGCCCCACCACCATAACCTCTAATGGAAGGTTATGGTGTGGTGGCCACCACCTCTATCCTCCTCTTGGATGTTTTAACCACCAAATAAAAAAAAAGAAACACACTTATTTTTATTTAATTTTTTTCATAACAACTCATAATATAACTTTCACTCTCAAACAACTGTCATAGAGGTGAAGGTATTCTAAAGTGAATACCGACACTGCGAGTTCAAAAGTTCCCTTAGATTTCAGTTCGAAGAACCGGTTCAGAAGTTATAAAATCCCACTCGTATGTTTACTGAACGTACCCAAACAAAGCATCATAAATTGATTATGGGCGCACAATTCCTCGAAATCAATGTTGTAAATTTTTGCGGAAATGTAAACGTCCCATATTTAAAAAAAATCCACGGGAATTCCGGATCATTAAATAATAAATTAAAATTGATCAATAAATAGAAAATAATACTATCATTAAAAATAAAATATCCTCATGACTATATTTTCCATTAAGGATAGTCATTAATTGACCTAAAACTAAAATAATCAAGAATATAAATCGTGATTTAAGAGGTAACAATGGAGTTTATTATTTGGATGTAATTGGGGGTATATAGATATTAAAATGAGATATATATTCATTTGAAATTTTATCACTGAAAAAATGGTACTTTGATATATAGTCAATCAATATACATATCGTTGATAGGTAAACTAATTTTGGGTAATGTTAGAAAGAACATTAAAACAATATAATACACAAATGATAATTAATTAATGAAAAAAATATGTAATTAACATTTTTTCACTAAATTACTTTAACACAATACATTATGTTTTTATTTGTGATGTACTAGACAATTTTCCAAAAATTGTAATCAAACCATTTTTCCACATAACTTCATGTGATCCTACATGTATTCCAGACATAGACTACTAGTATAAAGGATCTATTGAAGAATTATGGGGAGTCTATTGCCACATGATCATATTGTCAGATAATGATATAGTCATATCAATGAATTTTGGAAGCATAAATGATAACTTAATAAAATAAGAGATAAACATCAATGACATACATAACCATGTTAATAACATCCATCAATTTCATATAAAAAATGGTTATCATGACTAGTAATATAAAAATAAAAAAATACAGATGAAAATCTGTATTAGAATATCAAGCATACGATCAGTCCTCTACCTCGACACTCCATCCTAGTAGAAAAACAAATCATCCAAAACAGGTAAAATTCCCATTACCTTAGCCTCAGCCATGAGGTCTTTCAGGGTACAAAACATCAGCCCAAGAAGGGTGTGAGATAATACTGATTATCCACCACAAACAGTGTATAACTCTATCTATTCAGTGGATATATAATAAATTCTATTAATGTATACAAAAGGAAATTAAATTGTGGTTGGTAAATAAATATCCCTCATAGTTCAGGTTTCCCATGGAATACTCATACTCTCCAACTTGGTTCATCCAAAATAGGATATCTCCAAATGAATACTCAGTGATGTCTTGATTTATAATCATGTATCGACACTAGGATCATAGACCAATAACCCCCCTGAATCATATCAATATAATAATAAATGATAAAGACTTGTATTAAAACCGAACTGTCCCCTAGGAAACATAAATAGTCAATATGTGTATATTAATGATATCAACATAGTGTAAGTTATTAAAAAAAATCCATGATTTTACTTTTTAATGGAACATAAGCCATATAATAATTTCATAAATAACCCGATCACATCCTTTTAATTATTTATTTTAACCCCAAGTATCATTCCATGTATAAAATAAACAAATAACCTTATGAATCCCATCTATGTAGGTCCTCATTGGTACCCTGCTGTCTCTCTAGGTGTTTTATATTTTCACTGTAATTTGAGTCTGTCTATGGAGGTCCACAATGGGGGACAAAATGTCACTCATGGATAATATAATAGTTAGCCCATTGAATTTATCTTTGGATGCCATATAAGTATCACACAACCATAAATAGTCCAAAAATCGAATGAGTCCATCCATCTAATTCATATGAGGACCAATGTGTCACCAAAGGTGCTTAATAATAATTTCATTATAAAATTTGAATTAATCCATCCAATATATTTTTTTATAGATATCCTATGTTAGATCTAATATCACACTCATGTTATGACATAAGGAAACAGTCTTTGGCATGAATTCTAACAATACCATATATGCTCTCATTAAAATAAAATTTCCCATAAAAATTCATATAATAAACTAACTCACCTAAGAAGGTGATTAAATCATATTCCATATTTGTAAGAGCTATATATCATGAATATATAATTGATGTCAAGTGGGAATTTTAATTATTAATGAATAACTCAATATTAATTGAACGTGAACAAAAATATGTCAAGGGAAATTTTTTTTTATTCAATCATTGTTCAATTAAATTTACATGTTAATGAATTCATTTAAAACTCCCACCATATCATTAAACATAACATAACTATTGGGTAAAATTTCACACCTCTATATGTGAATGAAATAATTGTCCACCCATGGTGGTTTTAACCTCTTATGACACACATGTAATGAGGTTGTTAAATTCAAGTTCATTAACCTTAAACTATATATAAATAGGTTGCATTAGTAATATAGAAACAACCTATCCATTTTATTTAAAAGTAATTCTATTAAATAAACATAACCTAAATATTACAACACATGTAACAACAAAAATATATATATGGACTAAACATTTATGGGAAAATCACCATACAACTTTCCAATAATTGTAAATTTACCCATAATCTATTTTTTCCTCTAATATAGGATAAAAATAAAGAAATCACGAAGATAAACTAACATTGTAAAAATAGGCCATTTGATATCAGACCCAAATAACTCCTCCAATTCAATGATAAAAAATTAATTATAAAGGTGTATATTATGATTGATTATGGATTTCCAATGAGGATGATGGATAGTTTTTTCAGCGTGGGTTCCATAGATATATTGAAGCCTATGATAGGAATTTATGGAAGCATCACTAGGATGGATATAGGATACCCTCTAGAGTAAATAATAAAATAAGAGGTGGGTTCAATTTTTAATGAAAAATGAGAAAAAAATTCGTTTTCACTAGTTTGAAACCAGGTTTCATAGTTTAGAATCAGGTATGGACAAACCGTTATCCAAAAATGTACCCATAACATACTCAAAACCCCTTCACATGATCATGGTTCATGGTTTGAAAATATGTGCATCGATCATATGTTTCCCATCTATTAAAATTTCTATAGAAAATGTACAATCGTGTGGCCCAGATTACCCAGTTTCATTACACCACATGGCTCTAGACAACACATAGGACCACCCCCTTGTAGTTTTATATATCCATATTGATTGACCTTTATAGTTTCTACTAGTCATTATACCCTGATACCTCCTCTAGAATCTCAGTCTTCTGTCTCTATACAATTACCATACACCACGATATTCTCTTTGATCCCACTATGAACATTAATTAGGTAAAAAATAATGTTTATAATGGAAAATATATTGTTTCATAAAATTAGAAATTTTTTTGTTCTTACAATCTCCCCTTATATTGAAAATCATCCGCTAGTTAAACATCCAAGTGCCGTAAAGAATAATATATGAATATTTTCAGCCACTATGAATTTAAATTATGCTTCAACTCCCATGTAAAAAACTATACATGAACATACTATCACAAGATGCATACAAAAGGAACTGAACAACCTCAAAGAAACTATAGTACTTGATTGTCCATAAAGATGTATGGCTCCTCAATGAAAAAATCAACATCCCATTCAACTTCATCAAGATGATGGAAATGAGTCAAATCATAATGATATCAGTGAACCAATGATATATGGAATACATCATGCATGACCCGAAGCCTTTGAGGTAATTTCAAATAATAGACTACCATACCAAATAAATATAAATATCAAAGGGACCTATATAATTAGAGTATTTATTTACTTTTTTTAATATGTCTATGCCATTGTATAGGTGAAAATGTGTAAAAACATACTCCCTGCCTTAAAATCTTGTGGTTTATGAATGTTGACTACATCTAGCCTATACCTAGATTGAGATGTAGAGATATCCTTCTGAATAATCGAAATTTTCACTAGTATATCCTAAATAAGATGAAGACATAGTTTATCGAACCCCCTTACTCTAACAATATTTGCAGTGAAAAGAATATCCTACCCTATACGACCTCATAAAGATCAAAACAGCTAGTTTCTGAGAAGCTGTTTTAATGAGTGAATATGGGGAGTGTTATGTGTCTCTACCATGAACCACAAAAATCATTAAAACCTTTTCCATTAATGAACTCCAAAACATGTATAATATTCATAGATTTATTGTTGGTATTTGGCTTGTAGGCTATACTCAATCTTTCTTGTGAACCTAGTTCCATGTCCAACCACTACAAAAAAATGCCACATCAAATGAGTGTATAAATATGATAAGATAGAACTTGATAACTAGTAAAGGAATATGATCTCAAAACTAGGGAGCATCCTGATATCCTCCACTATATGTTCCCATTAATAGAAATGAAATGGAGACCATTTTCATCCTATATATGATGACCAATATTGCATCACTTCCTTAAGGTAATCTATGTAATCTCTTCCCAATTTCATCTGTGAAAACATCCAATTAAAACCTAGTAATAGGTAACAATGATGAAAAGGGCCACTGGCCAATGGTTTTTTTTCATTCAACATTAATAGGTTGAAAATCAAACAGGAACCCAACTATATTCCTTTACATCCATACCTATCACTATTGGTAGAGTATGTCGTGATATATCATGATAATAATGAGATTGAAACTCATAAATAGGCATAAGTCTGACACATAAATTCTTATATTACATTTTAGGGACTCAAATGCATCCATGAATGTGCAAGACCTCATTTAATTAAATGAATGAATCAAGAGGCATGGAATATCCTATAATACATTCCCTAGGGAAAATCCCTTTGAATCTAATAGATATCTCACATTATCATTCCCTTTATATGAAGAGGTCACTATAACTATGTGAATATTGAATATCCACAATTTTCCTAAAACTCCCAATGCATAAAAAAAACCATAATATTACACTCCATACTTGTCTATTGAAATGATTGTGTTTGAGCCATCTAGATCAAAGAATCTATATATGAATTTCAATTTCTAAGTGGATAATCAAACTAGAAATCAATATACTATTTGTATTCAACCCCCTTCATTTCTTGAGATTCAGGTCACACTTTTTAAATTTGAACATTATGTTTTTTTTGGTTTGTATACACTAAAAACACTATACCAATATGTAATTCCTCCAACAACAAAATGGTTGAACAACAATGTCTAAATCGAGATCATGAGTCAGTTAAACCCTCTTATGTGGACTCAACTAATGAGACCAGTATGGAAGGACTCACTCATCCTACATCTGATCTACTCCTCTACTAATAATGAATACATATCAATAATATATATTTCATAATCATTGATTTGTAAGTGTAAGAATTGTAGCTGAAATAAATCTACCTTTCATCTAATGAAAGTATATCTTACATGATTCTTCCCAAATAATCATCATAGTATTCTCACTCAACCTTATACGTTTTTCTTCTAAGCATTTGATTCCAAGTATAATGCTCCTTAAAATTACTTGATAGTGACTAGAAACTCCATATATCAAATATGTTCTTAGGATACTCCCAAGAAGCTACAACACTAAACATATCTCTGTCAACTGAGTATCAGAGATTATATGACCCAAGAATTCAATAACATCCATCCATAAGTTTTATTTTGTGATCATAGAATTAAACTTACTCTATCATAGTTTATTTAAAATGGTATCAATATGTTTAGCATGGTCACATTAAATGTGATAGTAAACTAAGATATTTTAAATGAATACCACCACAAATATATCTAGATATTGATGGAATAACCAAGTCATCAGTTCCCTAAAAACATAATGTGAATTACAAATACATTTCAGTATAAAAAAACACCTTCACAAGACACATCTATAATTAAATATTGGATATTGTATATATAATGGACTAATACACAGCTAATGATTACTCAATATCATGTCAATCTTAGAGAAAACCCTTTCTCCTTCAATTTATTCCAATAGGATATCTATCCAAGGAAATTGATACTATTTAGGTACCATAAAAAGGTTAAATGGATGTTATTCCATGAAAATCAATAGTATACCATCATACATATACATACAAAGGATTTGTGAACCCCATATTGATGAAATATGTCATATAATACACTTATCTTCCATATCATCTAGCCAAATCATGATCCCATGAAACTCATCACTGTCCATCCTATATGGAGGAATATATACGGGGAAGCTCCTGGAACTAGCTCGCCAAAAAAATATCCCTATATCTCAAGTGGTAGTCTTGAAAATTAATCTTAGAAATCACCCCTGAGATGATCTAACACTTGATGGAAATCAACCTATTTTTTTATGATCATCTAGTCATAAGCTATCAATCATGGCTTTCAACCCTCCAAACCCATGATTCATAAGTCTAGCTCGATTAACTAGGACATCCCATTCACTCTTGTGAATAAATACCTCCCCACTAGTGAGATAAATGTAACCATTAGGTAATCTAATTCATCATAATATTGATTGGGAACCAACTAGTTCATCCTAAGAATGATTTAAAAATATTTCATATTTTGGAAAATGAATTCCCATAAGATGCAACAGTCATCTATCTCATGCTGGAATCCCTTCACTAGAATACATTTCCTAATAAAATACATAATAGATTATCCCATGTTATAATTTCACTATAAAATTGAACAAAAAGCACAAGGATAGGAAAAATAAGAACAACTATGAAGGAATGTGATCTGCATATATCGACCACCCGCACTCCAACACCCTTCATGATGAGAGGCAGGATAACTTGATCTGGTATGTAGTGTTAGTGTAGACCCAACCTCAATACATAATTTTAAGGAACTAAGAATGTGTCAATGTTGTCCCTTCATTCTGTATGATAATTAGTTGAATGGTTCCCTGGTACACTAAGGTCTCATATGTCATGGGTCAATTCATTGGTGACACCTCACCTGGCTACCGGAGTGCACACTATGTGTACTATTGTCACAACATGTAATTTCAAATGATATATCCTACTACTGGCTGATTTATTACCTAGTTTAGTAGCAAAACCACCTTGGCTTTCACCCAGCATCTCTATACGGTTGTGATCCATGATAATAACCTAATTAACTATTATACATAATGTATTTTTCTAGAAGAAATTCAAAAATGATCTGATGTCATAACTAATGACATCCTCTAATATCCAAGCATTAGATTACTCAACTCCTATAAAAATAGGTTTGATGCAGTGAAGCACTGTAATATGGCCATAATATTCCATCCTTATTCTTAAAACCTATTCCAATGGAATAGAAACCCTATATCTATAATCCCCAACTTTTGGAAATTAAAATAGTCATAGAAGGCTGTTTGAAAATATCTATAAGCCTTATCATAATAATGATCCATTTGAGAAACAATATCCAACTATAAATAGGATAAATTAAACATTTTATATGTTTTGGGCTTCACTCACCACTTGTGAGGTCTCTCAAGATGGTAAAAAATGAAAACATGACCTCTAGCCAATACATTAGAACTCGTGGGTAGACATCCCCCAAAAGGTTAGATGGATGATGCAACAGAAAATCACATGTCAAATCTTCTATAGTTAAGGATTTTAATGAGGATCTCTGAATAGTTTGCATAAGGAATAAAAAACCCACTAAAAACTAGGCATCGTTACCCATATGAGGTATATCATTCAGTGCCTTAAGTGGAACTAGTAGTGGTTCAACAATCTACCAATGCCCCACTAGATCTAACGAATATTCATCACCTCCCTCATAGAGCATGACTCTATGAAATTAGTGTGGAATATCTATACAAATTCAAAATGCATGATTTATCACAATATTTAATAACTACGAGAAACTCCTAAATATGAATATGATAGGTAAAATACCCCCTTTGTAAATTTCCCATCATTATGTTTACTCCCAATACTAGGTCTTGGTGATTTATGAATAAAAATAGAAGAAGGAGATAATTCCAAATTCCCATTACAATGGTAAATTTTGGGTAATTTTTTCTTCCATATGTAAAATTGTATGATATTTTGAGTTTTAATATGATGTTATAGAGGAACAAATGATTTAATAGAAAATTTCCATCTCTATTTAATGGTGTCCATTTTCATCCACAATTCATTTTTATTTATGTTCGTACCCATTATTATATATATGAAGGTACAAATATGTGGTTTTCATTTACGAATGTATAACAATCCATACACATTGTAAATTAAAAATGGAAAAACTATAATTTCAACCCTTATTCATTAGTTCCTGAATGAATAATTGTACATTTTTAGGGGCATAGAAATAAAACCACCAAAACAGTTTATAATATATTAACATAGTAATATAAACATTTCAATTAATATTCATGTAATAAATTGTAATCTCCCATGACATCCTTGTCCATTAAAATTACGGTTTTGGTGGATTTTTGTCTTCATGTGAGGTTTTAAGAGTTTTAAGTCGAGTTTGAAGCACAATAGTGCTATTTTAGGAAATACACACCATATAAATGGAATAATCGATGTGAATGTTGGTTCCATGACTTGTCCTTGGGAGGTTCATGACATGTATATTATCGTGGTAAAATAATAAAATGGAGATGCATTTTGTGGTGAAACTGAACCCCGAAGATTAAATTTCGTCATAGTGGATTTCACAACGTGTAAATCCACAATGCAGTGAAGTTGTAACGTTATTTTCCAGATTAATTTTAATTAGTTTTTTCATGGATTATTCAATCTATAATTTTGGGAGAACCAAATTTTCCCTGAGGAGTTCATCAAGCTCTCTTCCCCCTCATTGATCTATTGGCCCCAGTGGTTGTTTGTAGACAATTTTCGGTAAGCTCATCCTTCATCTTGGTTGGGTTTCATCTATTTTACCATGGAGATCACTATGGATGTGTGTTTTGGTTTAGATTATGTATTTTATCATTGTTTTGGTGGGATTTTAGTGTGGTGTAGGTTTATTTGTGATTTCTCCTGGTGTGGTTTTTGCTTGTGGGAGTTCTTCTTCACCCTACTATTTAAAATGAATATGTAATGCTTCATTAAGGTAGGTAATACCTTGTTTCTTTTTACTGTGTATCATGTAGGCGTGGTTTAACTTTTTTTATCTATTATTTTTGGTTTTTATATCTTATTCAATGATAATGAAATAGTTAATTTGTATTTTAATGGAAAAAAGGGGTTTGATTAACATGTTTTTACAACATTGTTGTTATATGGATATTATGGTTTGTATGGGATTGATTCCTTGGTAAAAATGTTGTCCATTAGGGGAATTTTTTGTGGTGGATATATGTTCTATGATTTCATCTTTGAGTGTGATTTTTGTGATATCACCTTGAAATTGAAAAATGATTATCCACTAACATTTTGCTAATGAAATGTTTTCCCTAGGATTATGACTATTGTGATAATTCCCATAAAATAAAGAGGAATGTGATAAATGTAATGAACCAATCATTGATCAACAGAATATACACCTTAATATAATTATGTCAAATAATATGAATCACATAAAATCATATAGATAGTATAGTACGATCATTATAAATGGTGAATAAATGAAATAAGATGCTTTTCTAGAAACTAAGTAACATAGACCAATCAGATAGTAACATGACTTTTGGAATGGATATATGACATTTATGAATAGTAATATGTCCATCAAATTAGTAACATCAACATTGAATAAAAAAATAAAATTTTTGGTATCTTATGATTTAACATATACTATATTTTGTATTGAAATAAGAAAATAAATATTTTGAAAATGGTAAATTATGTAATTTTATTTTAATGAGACATAAAGATTTATTTATAATTTTATAATTAATATAATGAATGATAAGAAAATATATTTCTGTAAAATATGGTCATAGATTCATATTTTGTTTTCATATGATTATAATATAATTTTATGTAGCCTTTGTTAATTTTTGAATGCGTCCTTAAAATAGGTATAACATTAAAATTAGTATTTAATTAATAAATAATAAATTTAAATAAAAATTAAATTTTCATATTAATAAAAATAATTTTCCTGAAATTAAGTACATTTTTTAATTCTAAATGTCTTAAAATGGTCGAGGTTAAATTTTTGATTTCTTACAACAGACATGATTCATTAGTGAATAGTAAAATATGATACTTTATGATAAAATCATTATAGATAAATAATGGAGTCATAGATAATGTATGGCTGTTTTAAGGCCATAAAATATAATTTTACATAAATTTTGTAATATTTCTAGAATTCATTCTTAAACTATTGATTGTATTAGTCCAAAATAATAATTTAATGAATAATAATGAAATAACACCCCTCTTCACCCCTATAAATACCACCACTCACCACACCTTCTCCTCACATAACTAATGTTTTGAGACTTTTCAAAAATATACCCAGATATCTTCCTAACTCCCTTCATCACTTCTCGGATCATTTGGTTCTAATGAACTTCTAAAACCAATCACCCTATGGAGGTTCTCAAGGAGAAGGATTCAAGAGGTAAAATCATCTTTTTTTTTCTTTTCATGTTCGTGTATTTTCTTAATATCACATCACCACCACTAATCCTAATGGTATGATAGCTCTGATAACATTAATATTATATAATTTTATTTTTATAATTCTATAATCCTTCATCAATCCCCATCTCCCCATCCTTGTATCCTCAAAATGAATGTGTCCTCCGTGAGGTGTTGAATTTTCCCCTCCGACGATAAAAAGATTACAATTTCATTCACCACTATAAATTCATGTTTAAAAACCATTATAATGGTTTGAAAGGGTTTTAATATTTATTTTATAAATAATTTTATGTTTCTAACTATAAAATTTAAATAATACTAAATGATAAAACAAAATGAGTTCATTGTGATCGAAAACAACAAAAATTAATAGAAAAAATTTCCATTAACTATCAATCTAGTTATTCATCCCCATCCCATAAAACCAAAATCTATATAAGACCAATTGAAAAATTTTATTATTATTAGTTAATATAATTTTTATTCTAGATAATTACACCCACATTATATGATCATCTATACATGTATACTATTAAAGCGATCATGAAAAAAAAGAAAATGAACACTCCCAAAGGATGGAATTAAATTCTATAACACCTTGAAAATCTCATAAATGAAACTAATAAAACAATAATGAATATATTTGATATGTAAAAATATGTGGGTTTGTTAATTAATTATTTTATTTTAATTTTCCATGAAATTAAATAGAAGAAATCATCCAGACATAGTGTAAGAGGATTCTCAAACCTGACTATATTCCATTTGGTTTCCATCATTTTCATCATTTTAAATATTGAATTTTTGTTGAATAATTCTAAAAAAAGACATTGTTGGAATTTTGGTGAACTTGAAGAACCCTTTTATTATATAGAGCATTTTGAATTGCCTGTGGAAGATCACACAAGATATAATGTGCAAGCAGAAGCATAAATTCATCATGCAAGAACATTACGCTCCCCAATTCAGTGCCTATAACATTGTACATGCACCTTAATTGTTTTAATTGTATGATTTTTTGGGCAGCCTATTGCACACATTAATTATTTATATTATCACTGAATCACTTCAATGCAAATTTATGTTCATCCCCCCTCCATTCAGGGTGATCCTCTTAATGTTGAATCACTTCTTAGAATTGCAGAAGTTCCTTGTTTAGTGTAAATATCAAAAGATAATACTATTGTTGTATAATATATTACCTGATACGTTCCCTGGGGGTGATCCATCATGTTTCACATAGAGGTTTTCCCTCCACCAATTTCTTTTAAGAATTATCCATGTGCCTGAAAAACACCCCTATTTCATGCGTCACCTTCCACTTTGTGCACCAAAATGCGAAGTATTATATTACTCTTATGTAGAACCCTTTAAAATTGCATGATTCCCCTCATAGAAACTTCTTGGATTCCATTTACCCCAAAACAACCTGATCGATCCCTTTTTTCTTGCAACCCTCATCTCTCACTTGATCATCTTCTATGAATCCCTCCATGATTTTGCATAGTTATTTATTGGTCCATCATGTGATGTCCCCTATTGTCATTATGTACCTGTTAATTTTAATCATATCTATGTTAATGGATTTTTATTTTCACCATATCTATGAAAACCTAGACCTCAAAAATGGCTACTACTCCACACCCTTGCCTTCGGGCATTGCTAACAGATTTCCTTACCCAAAGGATGAAGGGTGATATTTATGTATGTCTAAGGGGTGAAGAGTGAGTCCCCCATATCCATGTTATAGGATGTTAAACTACCTAGATCCATCCACATTGATACATGACATTTAACAGTGATGACACCATGCATGATAATCCTAGGATGTCTTTCTGTATGACTGGTATGGAATGAAATACTCTTTATAATATCATAAAGTGGATAGACACTAGGAACATTCCTAACTCCCATGTTAATCTTATCCATACCTCTCCATTTGATATTTGTTTCAATGTGATCATTAGTTAGTTTCCATGCGTAATACCCACGTGTTTCTGATAGGCTGATATTTGTAAGAATCAAATGGAAATAGATATTATTCACATTGAATGTTATCCACCTCACACAGAATAACTTCCTCCTTTGGAAATGTCAATGAGTAAGCCCAATAACATCCATTTACAGTCCAAATTTTTTAATGCAATAGTAAGGAATACTACATTCACTTGTTTCTCATACCGAGCCTAAATCACATGGTCTTTTACGTCATAAAAAAATTGAAACATCTCCATCCTTGGATTACATCCATGCATACACCCTAGCATGTACAACGGGAAACCATCCTAGTGTAAGCCCCGTAATTTCCTTATCATCTATGTCATTTATATACCTAAGACCCATCCAATCACTCCATTTCCTCAAGCCACCACATCAGGTGTCCCAATTCCTATTATTCCAAAATAATTGTTCACTGATTCCATTATTATAAAAAAAATATGTTGGATGTATCCTTGGTGTTCCAACTAATTCATACCCTACATTCAATCCACTTTATCTATTTCATACTTTTTAGCTCATGCTTCCAAATTTATCCTGATTATACATTGGTTTTCAAATCCCAGTGAGATCATGAACTGACCGAAATTACATGTCTCTATATGGTATCTTTTTCATTCTAATCACGTTTAATCCCCATTCACACCAACATTGATCCTAGAATAACGCCCAGTTTCACCCATAGAAAATCCCTACACAACACATACCAATCCATCCTAGAGTGATCCTCTTGTGAAGGGTTGTTATCCATGAATAAGACCTATACCCTACCCCATAAAACTACATGGTTTTTTATAATTTTAATCAAAATAGACTATGTTGGAATATTTCTTGTGGTTCAATCACAAGCAATGAAAATCCTTGGTATCCCATTAATTATGGTGAACCTCCATGGTCCACCCTCTATGGTGTTTACATCAGCCTTCATGGTGTAACATCTCCCATTTATGGGACACACCTGCAAGGATCACCATCAGAAGCATTCACATCCACCCTATAAACATACCAGATGTCCCCATCATTGGGGTTCTCCACCCTGATCAACCATTAGTTGTGTCACGATCATCATTCATGGTGTGACGTATTCTCCTAATATGAAACACCACTGTGGTTTAATCTAATTGGGAATTCAGAACCTTCCATCTAGTAGACATACTTTGTTCTCCCACATAGGTATGTAGCTATCCATTCATTCTCTACCATACAATATAATCATCCCATATCATTTTATCTTCATGCTAAAAAACTCACAACCCACACCATTATAGACAGTGGATGCTTGATTAATAACTCTAAAGACATTCCTTAGCCATTAGAGATCCTTTAATCGATATGGTATTCCTCAGTTTCCACTCTTGAGATGCCTTCATGAGATTACCTCCTATGAGGAAGAATACAAGTGACTAATGCTTTAGTGTCCCAACATGCCAAAGATTCCCAAAATGACCACTATATTTATTGAAGGTTTCATCCCTATAATGATAGCCTTGGAAATTCCATACAATAATAGTGTAATTAATCAAAATCTTCAAAGAGATAGTTCAATGATTTAGTTTCATTAACCATGTATCAAATATCAAAGGGATTCCCTAACTATGAATCAAATTCCAATGAGAAATCCATAGAATGAGAAACAAAAAACCCATCATCCCATTTCGATAAAGGAGAAGACTTCACCAAGAATGGGATGAATTACACTAGCCATTGGAATGAGAGAAGGCGGAGAATAAATTAGCACTCTGAAAAGAATAGCTCATGAGGTGGCACACCCAGATAAAAGAGTTAAAATTTGGTGATCGTGATGTGAATTATTTATCCATAAACAATGTGTATTATCCATGAGTGTCATCGGTTTTACATATTATAATTTCATCATATCCATCTATCTGAAACCAAGGCCCAATAAACAAATAGTGGGCATGGCCTAGAACTCACCAGAAAGTGGGAAATATAAACATTAGGTATTCTGGTATGTGGTATTATTAGCGTGAATCACTCTCTCCTACCATGAATTATTTGAAAACACTGGGAAATTAGGAATTTTATTCTTGGAATTCATATTGAATAATGAATCTTCCTGATATGTAATACACATTCTATTGGAACTTATTAACGCAACACCCACTAATGTAGGGGTAGGAGACATGATGATGCAACAATTGCACATTACCCCACCTCCACCATGATTCCTACTAAACTATAAGCCACTAGTCACCAATACCTTATCTTACCAGTCGAGATCATACAAAGAAGGGTGATTGACACACTTATATGATGTTACGACTTGGAGGGAGTCATTCCTAAGGGGGATATGTTTCACCAGGACTTGGAGGCTACTTCACATTGTCATCACCACTTCCCCAAATGTCCATACAGGAAGACCCTTATCAAGAACCATTATTTTTATATATTAACATTAAATAAGATTTTCATAATACTTAAAAAATTATACAAAAAAATGCCCAAAGACTATACTACTCTAGTGCCATGGGAAACATGGAAACACAAACATGGTACATAAATGAGCTATATCATCTCACACTAGGTTCTTATTTCACATAACCTTTCTTATAAACATCTAACATAATACCTATCTTCAAAAACTTTGGGAATAAATCATAAAAATCACTGAGATGAGATGATCAGTAAGGGTAAAAAAGGGTGATATGTAAGAATAATCAAGAGAATATAGGTTTGAGAACATTATTATGAAAATAGACAATCACAAAAAGTATATAAATGTTCTTAAAAATGAATCATGAAATAAATCATTCTAGTTTATAAGTCATGAATCATATGGAAGTAAAGAAAAAAATCCATGAAATGATAACAAAAGAATAAAACATTGATTGTGGAAGACACATACGCATGCCACATTATTTCCATAG
The DNA here is from genome assembly GCA_963277665.1 of Viscum album. Classification (NCBI taxonomy): domain Eukaryota; kingdom Viridiplantae; phylum Streptophyta; class Magnoliopsida; order Santalales; family Viscaceae; genus Viscum; species Viscum album. The sequence goes on from OY728151.1 coordinate 1,535,047,968, forward strand.
TATCCAATGCATCATTATCAAGACCATATTTGTAGTATGGGTTCACTCCACATACCATGTTGGTAGTCATGGTTTTCTACAATGGCCTTCTTAATTACATGAGTTTAATCCTAATTACATATTAGTTGAAATGTTCCACTTGTGTGTCCATCATAGTAGTCAAGGTTCATTAAAAAATTATATTAGTCTACCTAATGAGATATAATTCATTACCCAATGAATTGTATGGAGATTTTGGTCCCACTTACCATATAATGAAATTCTACTAACATATTCCCCAAGATGATAAAAAATCATATAAATACCCATGAAATGAATTTGGTATTATAAACTTGTTCCCAAATCATAAAATATAAAAATATATGTATTTCATAATAATTTCTTCAAATATATATTCCATTAAAAATGTGGGTTTGGAAATCATATAACATGTTAATGGGAAAAGGATTCATAAACATAATGTCATAAAAAATAATCCATTAAAAGAAATAATATTAATGGAAATAATACATAATTTCAGAATAAAGCCATGAGTAATTGAAAAAAATGTTATCTTATGTGGGAAATAAATTTTGAAAGATCTTTTTAAAATATATTTTGATGAAAATATCCATTCAACATTTAAAAATTCGTTTAAAAAATATATTTATTGGAAAATTTTTATCATTGAAAATTGCATTGAAAACATATAATGGAATTTTGGAAAACAATAAAAAAAACTTAAAACTAAATTTTCCTTGAAAATTAACACCACGTATCATTTTAAAACATATTATAAGGCATTTTTGAAAAAATGGGTTTTAAAATAAAATAGATTTCCATCCAAAGAGAGAAATATGGTCAAATTTGGGTTAAAAACATTTTATTAATTTTCATATGTAACAAATATTTGAATAATGGTACTAATGCATGAATATATCATTAGTAAACATAAGATAAGAAAAATCATGAGCTTTATTGAGTGATGGATCATATTATTTCATCAAAGGAAGCATAAACATAAATAATATTTTAAGGAAATTAAATTATTTCAATAAACTCTTATCACATGGTAACATGGGACAATAAACTCCACGTAATAAAATGAAAAAAATGAATCTTAAAACATCATGAAATTAGGTGGATTAAATATATAAATTTTCAAATGAAAGTATACACCCCTCTAAAATAATATAGATTCATAGAAAAACATCTGTCTCAAAGAAGGGAAATTGAGACAAAACTATCATACAGATTTGGTAACTTTTGAAACATATCCCCTTGAAATATAATCATATAATGGATATTTATATACCCTTATGTATAATTTATGATCCTTTAATACATCCATTGTAATTTTATGCACCACAGAAAAGGAATTGGAGTGAATAAATAATGTACCTCATGAAAAGAAAAAGTGAGATGAAATCCACATACCGTGTGTCTTGACTCTCATAATACTCATTCAAAGAAAATGTGTAATAAATATAACTTCATTATAAATATTTTAAAGAACTGAATTCTTATTTATAATATCATATATTTTCAGATTATTTCATTTTATTATCATCATTTTAGCAACCCTATTTTAATGTTTTACTTCATGTAATAATATCTCTGTTCTTCGCATTTGTTATAATTTGTAATATCATTGGTCCATATACTTATATCATAAAAATTATTTTATTAGAAAATATATTCAAAACTTATAATAAATAATTTAAAATTTTTGAAAACCTTTCTCATTGAAACCCCATAAAAAGAGGAAAACATTTTTGAAAACCTTATTCCTTGAAATCTTATAAAATAAAATTCAAATAATTTTTGAACCCATTTTTTTGAAATAATTTATGAAAAATTATATAGAAAAAATAAAAAAATAATTTAAAACCATTTCATTAGAAATATAATTTATAAATTATAAATAAATCATTAAAATGTATATATAAAAAAATTAATTAAAAATATTTTAAAAAATATAGAAAAATTATTAAAAAGTATTCCATTAAAAATAATTTAAAAAAATGTAAATAATGATTTAAAACATTTTTTATAAAATTTAAATTGACAATTACTTTTAATAATATTGTATTAAAGATAAAAAATTTACAAATTCAATGTAATATTCAACGAATTGACGGCGGGTAAATCTGTACATGTCATATGAGGTAAAACAACATTCCTCTTGCATGGTTAAAATGCTAGAAAAATTGCCTTCTTCAAAAAAAATGAATATTTATTTTAATATAATTTTATTAAAAAATGGGTAAAAATTTATTTTATAGATTATAGTATATTATTATAATATTATTTGAATCCTATTTTAGAAATTATATATTTCTGACTGAAGAGAGGGTAATGTTGGGCTTTCCTAAAAACACATTCTTGACTATTTTATGGACTGAAGATCGGAAAAATTGTACCAATACATTAATATATGATGAATAACCAATGTGGAATATAATTCATGAAGTTCTCAAAATATGTATCGTAATATTTCTTAAAAGGAAGAATAAATAAAAACTATCTCAAAAAGTGGTCAGTTTGTCTTAATATACTCTTATAACTTGGTAAATTGTGATCATGCTCCCCATTTTAGAAAATAATATTACTTGAATATTAAAAGACAAGTAAAATATTTATATTTAACGTGTAACTTTTAAAATGAAATTTAATACTCCATGATAAAAATATATTAGTTGCATAACAAAACAAGATTACAAAAGTAGGAAAATTGGGACAAAATAATTTTACCGATTTGGTAACTTTTGAATCATAAACCTCATGAAAATAAGATCATTAAAGGGACCATTGATTTCACATAAATTTAATTATATGATACATATAATATAATCATGGTCATTACATATACAACATTATAGTAATGAGTGTAGAACATAACATGTATCTCACATAAATTAAAAGAGGGATGAAATCGCATTACATTGTGTCTTGAATCACTTTTTACTCAAACATTATTCATGTATAATAAATATAAGTTTATTAAAAATAATTTAAATAATAAAAGTCTTATATCTAACACAATATATAGTTTCATTATTACATTATATTACCTTCTTGTTAATGATCATATGCTAGGGTTTTTACTTCGGGTAATATTCGCTTTGTTCTTCACATGTGTCTAATTTTGTTATACCATTGGTCCTTATAAATATATCATGATTACATAATTTATATATTTAAAAATATAATTTTTATTCATTATATTAAAATTATAATAATCTATATCATAAAGAATATTGAAGTGGAATACAATGTTTATAGAGACGGTACGTCGTACTTATATATGAGCATTGTTTCTGTTTTAATTGTTATATTGAAAGATAGATAGAAAATGAGATATATGTGTATATGTATATTATATCATCATATTATAATTATAATTTTGTATAAATAATATAATTTCACCTAAAACATCGTTAATACATTCCATGTAGTGTGTGAACAAATCACATTACTTTGAGGGGGTGATATTCCATATTTCCTCAAATGGAATTATCATGTTTATAATAGTTGGAAAGTAAAAAAAAATATTTTTTAAAATTTATACATAATAATAAAGACATATAAATTAAACTAAATTACATATAAAAATATAATTTCCTCCATTATTTCCACCCTGAGATGCAGAAAATTAAAAATGATCAATCATCTTTTTGTGAGACTGTAGTTCACCGCACACAAAAACATAATGTTCATTACCAATTACATGGATGTGTGTTTATGATTAGGATGAACAAATTTCATAAAAACCTATTATTATAATTATTATACATGTTTTTTAAAAAACAATGTATAAATTTATAGTGGATGGGGTGGAGAACGAGAAAAAAGAAATGATCTTGAGAGAAGATGTTGCCTCTTAATCGGTTAACTCCATTTGTATTGTGACAAAAGCCTTCCATTGATTTCCCTCTACCCAAATTTAGGATTCCAGGATTAAGGGAGTTATTTATAGGATATATTTGGATAGATCATGGCCTATACATTGTGGCTTTATAAATGTGAGGTTGTTGGAGGAGAGGATGCCTTTTTATAATGGAGGAAAATTAGAACTCTTGTAAATGTTGAGAAATGTATTTAACCCAATGTTTTTCCAATGTAATGAAAATAAAATAATCACAAATTATATAAATGTTAGTAAATACTCAATATAATTCCATAAAATTTATATTGTACAAGTTTCTATGTTATTTAGGCCCTTATGATTCATGTTTAGTCCCTTATTAAGATTAATTTTACATTAATCATTGTAAAAAAATTTAATTACATTCTCCAATATTTTTTACCATGTACTAAGTTGAAAATATTAGAAATTAGAAATTAAACTTAGAAAAAATATAAAATCCATTTTTCCAAATATCAATAACATATGTGGATAAAATTAATTTAAATTTGTTATGGTTATTGGGTGGGAAATGGGATATTTTTATGTAAAAGTGATCAATAGATTGCTATGCTTTTATATGTAATTTCAATTTGAAAGTGGTTTAGATGACGTCAAATGGATTAATTGATTAAAATATTATCTAATTCAAGTTTTAAATAAAATTAAAATATAATTAATCCTTATAAATAAATTATATGAAAACGAGTTTTGAATTAAAATATAGTATGTTTCACAATTTATAAAAAAACTGTGTTTCTCAAAAATATACAAAAAATTCACCATAAGATAATTTCATCATTATAAATTCAAAAATAATTTTTATTTTATAAAATTCAATTTATTAATGTGTCTAATGTTTTTTTTACATAATGACATCAAAGGTAGTTTATTTGAGAAATTTTTATTTTTAATCATATAAATAATTTATGAAAATATATATATTGCTCTCAATATATTTTATTTATATAATAAAATTATAAAAAAAAATCACAATTAGTTATTACTATTTATACAACTATGATTAATTTATAGTGTATAATTATCTCATTTAAATAATTATAAATAAATTTTTTGTAGAAACACAGTGTTGTGTGTAACATACGCCATGTCGGCGTTGCATGTAATGGGAACCAAGTTGGTGTTTCATGTAATATACACCACGTTTTTCCCTATTAAATGAGTTTTTGAATTATTTCAATGACATATTTCAATTGACATTAAATTATTTCAATAAAAATGGTCCATAAAAACATGGGGTGTTACATTATACCCTCCGTAAAATGAATTTCACCATCAAAATTTATCTATTCGATAACAATAAATGGGGATACATCTCCTTAATCATGTCATAAAGTTACCATGTATAATCCTATATCTGTTGATTTCTCCACAATGAATTGACTAGTTTAGTGGTCTTGTGTTATAGAACATTCTATGATCAGTCTAGAATTTCATCTGGTTGTTCATTGTAAGAATGATCATTCTCCAAATGTATGAACTATGAGTTATGTACATATGAAGGGTGAAGTATGTACATCATCAATACAGATACATGGAAAACATGATGGACATGATATATATTTTGTGTAATTTCCAAAAATGGGCTACTTTCCTAATAGGATCATGAAAATCAAATGGATTGATATACCTACGGATTAGAATCCCTTTCATTCCAACCACATTACATTATTCATAGTTGATATTCATAGAAAAATCTTTTAGCCAAATTGAAATTCTATATCACTCCATCCGTTATCAACTTAACTTTTATACTGACATTGATCTTCCATGATATGCTACTGAATGACTCTACCCTTCTCGATCATTACTTCAGAAATCTCATGTCCCAATATATTTCATTATCCATGCTCATACTATATATTAAGAGATATTAATTTCTTCTAATTGATTTTTTTATAAGGTTCCATATGAACGAGTGATTTAATGCTATTTTTGTAAGAAAACAAAACAAGATTAAGGTTTTGATCCAAACCACCTTAGAAATATAGAGAACAAGATCGTAACATATCCTATAGGGTTTGAATTGTTCATTAAGATTGAAAATCGTTGTATGGATGATATGAAGTTCGGAATCTCAATTTGTATCACATGATTTAAAAACAAATCACTATAATGCTCATGTGGACCACATATCCCATTCTGATACATTAGAATGTGGTACGCCATGCAACCTTACCAGTAATTTTATATATATAATGGAATGTTGATCCCGAGTGAAGTATTTTATAATAGTGATGATGTTTACTAACTTATTAAGGATATAGAGTTCCACCCCTATAGTGTTAAACCCTTTAATGGTTTTATGTAGATTAATGATAGAATCCATAGAGATGTTATCCCAATTCCATTCTGGTATGGGTAACAGATGCAACATCCCCTATGAATTATTTCATTCATCCATAACATTTTTTTACACCAAGAACTGAGATAGATACTCTATGATATCAATATTCAAACCATCCCACATGTAGTATTACTTCACGTTGCTATACATCATTATAATTATAGGATGTATAAGGAAGCAAGAGCTATGTGCTTCCACTAATAAATCCTTCCTCAAATCTCGTATGGAAGAAACACATACCTGATTCATAATGATTATCATTACATCGTGATCAATTTTTAATCAAGAACATTTCTAGATTTCCTTTAGAGCTCTACATCTTCATTTTGTAGATCCTTAAACATCACCTGGATAGAGGGTTTAACATTAAATATGATATGATTTTCCCTTCCTTTAGTATTTCATGATCCATCCATTGCAAATCTACAAATACACTATCATTTTTTATCCTCATCATGGATAATCTAGAATTATCCTTCTGACTCAAATCATTGGCTACCATGTTTTCATTACCATGGTGGTAATGTATTGAGAAGTCATAATTCATTATCAACTCTAACCATTATCTTTCGCACATGTTCGACTCCTTCTATGTGAATATTTATTTAAGACTTTTATGATTGGAATATATATCACACTTTTATCCATAATTATAATTCCTCTATATCATTAATGAAAAAATTAACTCTTTTATCTTCAAATCATCAATTGGTTAAATTTTCTCATTAATATTCAACTACCATCAGTTTTAAGAAAAAACAATTTTGTTATGTGCATGAACACATCAAAATAACTTCATGGATACAATGAAATTGATTTCACACCATTCTCCACCAAAGGGTAAAATAATCCTAGGTAAAATAATTAACCTTTATATAAAATTACTTGAAAATTTCATCATATTTTACTTTCCAAAGGAACTTGAAACATTATGATTTAGAATGGTTAGAGGAATAGATATTCATGAGAAATATTCCCCAATCATTTTATAATATCATGATAAACCAAGAAATTTGTGGATCTTAGACAACATAGTTTGGGATTTCCAATATTAAATAGGCTCTAGATTTTATATGTCTAATTTTATACCATCTATTGGGAGTAGGTGACCAAAAAAATGAAACATTTTTCACCCAAAATTCATAATTTGTAAATTATTCATATATATATATCTTATTTAGTGACTTAGTATTATTCTCAAGTGATCTTCATTCCCTTGATTATTTTTTAATAGATAACACTAATTTTTATAAGTACTACCACGAATTTAGGGAGGTAATGTCTAATGAATCTATTGATTAAATCAATAAAGATAGAAGGGGAATTAGTAATACTAAAATGAATTACTATATATTCATAGAGTCCATACCTTTTATGGAATGATGTCTTGGGTATACCCCCTTTATTGATCATAAATTGATTATATCTAGAATGTAGTTCAATATTGGGAATTTAGAGAGTTCCGCAATGGTGATCAAAAAATTCCGCAATATATGGGAGATGATACTTATTCATGACTATAGTATTGTTTAAAACCTGATATTAAATTAATAGTTTCATTGATCTAGAATTATTTTCTGGAAAGAAAAAATTTCTCACCCTAGGAGTCACAATTGGATGAATGTGTATTTTATCATGGTATTCATGGAGTTGTTCCATCATTTCATGCAACTCAATCGATTCCATTCTATAGGGAGTCTTTGACATTTATGAGGAACTACGTATGAATTCTATTAGTAACCAAACTTCACATTTTGGTGGATATTTAGAAAAGTCATTGAGAAATAAATCCAAAAATTCATTAATTATATGCATAATAATGATTTCAATTTTCTGCTCAACCATTTGATAAATACTACCACTTTAAATTGGAATTATGATCGATACACTGAATGTAATGGCCACAAGAAGTTCATGCTTAGCTTCACATTTATGTATTATCATATGTGGTTTTGAAATATCAATCATACCTTCCCATCCTTGAAAATTCCTTTTTTATTTATGAAAATAAAACCAATACATGACTTTGATGTCATAAAATTCAACAAATGGAATAATGAGATGATTTTTAGGAAGCACATTCCCAAAACATCAATCAGAGAGGAATCATAGACTTTTGATGAATTCATCATACCATTTGGGATTTTCATGACTAATTTGAAATATAATTGTTTTGGAGGAATAATTACACCCTTATAAGATTCATTAGATATCAAAGAGTTGGTAGATGTAGAATGAAATATTACATAAGTAGTTCTATAGTGGAAGGTAAGTGTACCATTAATCATGTTTTTATCACACCCCTCGTTAGAAATAGCAGTTGCAGGATATTTTTCCATGTACCTCAGCTTAATAGGTTTCCAATGTAGATCATCATCACTATCACTTAGGTTTGGGCACTAGATAGCATAAATCCCATTCTCCATACACTTCTTGAACTAGATAGTGGGTGGTTCATTTTGTGATGCTTTTCCCCATTCACAATGTTAGCTAAATTCTTCCAATCACATCAACAATCAAATTCTTTATGGCCTTCCATAAAACAAAAAATATATTTATTACACCCCTTATGAAAATTTAAACCATTATTCTTCCAACACATATAGGATAAAGAAAATATCATCTTCTATTCTTCATGGTATTTATATTTTAGTGTTAACTCCATCTTCCTCTTCTTGTTAAAAGCATTAGGTTGATATGAAAATCAGTCCTACATTTCACCCTTGAATTTATAACACCCAATCTTATTGTTACTACAAGATTCTCTTATGGAAAACGCCATTCTGAGACTTGGAATAAAAAAACTAAAGTATCTATCATCTTTAATTTTATATTAGATGATAATTCTATAAGCATAACTTGTATGTATCATGAAATTATCCTCATAGGAAGTAAAAGATTCATCATCCATTTTCATCAACTCAATGAACTCTTTTCCCAACATTGTATGAATAATCTAAGAAAAGTTCTTATTGAAACATATGTTCATGAACTCATCATAATATAGTAATTCAGTATCATATTAATGCATCCAATTCACAATTAGTGTCCACAACTTCTCAAATTCACCTTATAGATGATAAATATCCAAAATGACTTTTTCAATCTCCGAGCATTGGAAAACGAATAAAATATTTTGAGTAGTACTAATCCATTATTCAGAAACATGTGGATCTGAAGAACCTCTAAAGGAATGTGTAATTTTACTCAAGAAATATTCAATAGAATTTTGTTCCCTCCTTTTTTAATTTGGATGTCCACTATTATTCATAAGAAAAGGATGCTTAGTGAGCATAGAAATGATGTTTTTATCCAATTTATAATAGAATTAATTTTATCAGTAGGAAATTCATTGTATTATCCATCAAAATCACAATTAACATAGTTCCTTTGGATTCAAGGCATTATCTAAAACCAAAATCATAGAGTGAATAAAATTTTTCATATTGAGGAACAAAACAATCATGAAAATTCACATATGGGATGTTTAAATAATGAAACTTTACTTAATAAATGACACCTTAGGTTTATCATAAGTTATTCATATACAACATCAATTTATATCTTTCACGATGGATCTTGAATAGTTTTTTAAATCCCAAATCATATCACCCATGAGATTCAATGTAGGTGTGCATCAAGGCCCTTTGCCATGTACTAGATTTCCCCGAGTCAAGCACGAGAGATCTTTATGGAGTTTCTACCCCTATTTACATCTATTATAGACACACATCCTACTGAAGAGTATATAATTTGATGTAATCCAAGGAATCCACTAACTATATCCTTTACCAACAAATCACTGAAATTTTCATATTATCATCCTTATCCTTAGACTTCCCCCTAGTATCATTCTTAGGGTTCTCACTATGGTTTTCAAATCATAGAATCCAAAATTTAAGTAATCTATATATCAAATACCAACTATAATGACCCTCTCTTTTCATAGATTAAAAATAAATTTTTTTTGGGAAACATAAAACATTATACAAACATACATCCAATGAACTTACTAGTGTAGTGAATTTGGAAATTTGGAAACATATACAATGGTACATAAATGAGATAAATCAACACCCACTAGGTTCTTCAGGTCTAGAAATGTTATTATTCAAATCAAACTTAATACAAATCTTCATAACATTGGGGAAGGAAAAAATAAAAAATGGTGACCTCAGATGATCAGTAAGTGTAAAAAAGGGAGATACATTGTCATAATCATGATCACATGGGTGTGAGAACAGAATCATGAATATTGAAGATCCTATAATTTATATAAAACAACAGAAACATGAATCATGGAATTTATCATAATAGTTCATAAGTCATGAATCATATTATAATAAGGAGCGTAATCCATTAATGAAGAACATAAGAATAAGTTATGAAATTATGGTAGATTAATATTTATATAATATTATTTACATTATAGACAAGGCATCACTAGAAAGACCATAATTGTAATAATGTTTCACTCATTATACCATCTTCATATTCAGAGTTCACTCCCATGACTATTTTAGTAGTATGCTTTCACTCCTCATTAAATCATTGTAGTCAAGGTTCACTCCAGTGACCAACTTAAAAGTCAATTATCATTACCAAGACCATATTAGTCTATGTAATGATGTATTTATCGCTACCCTATTTATTATAGAATGATATTGTTTCCACCCATCTCATAATTAAATAACACATAAATGAGACACAATATCATAAATATTCATATAATAATCCATGAAATGTAGTGGATATTATAAACATTAAATCTTGTCATAAACATTGGAAAAAGATAGGTTTCATAATCAATTATTCATAAATATAACTTTTGAAATAATGAAGTATTCAAAACCATATAACCTATGAAAGATAAAAAGGTTTCATAAACATCATGCCATCTAAACATAATCCATTCATTGAAAGAATATGAGTGAAAATGATTAATGATTTTCCCATAAATAAATAAGTTACAAAAATATACATTTTCATATATGGGAATAAATTTTGAAATATATTATATAAACATTTCATTAATAAAATATCATTTCCATATTTAAAACCAATTTTTATAACCTAAAATAATTTAAAAAGTATTATATTTGAAAAAAAATTTGAAAACATATAATGGATGTACTGAATACATTAAGTAAATATAAAATATTTTTATCCATGAAAAATATCTTGAAGGATCATTTGAAAAAAATGGAATTTTTTTTGAAAACATGGTTTTTGAAATAAAATTTATTTTTGACCGAAGATGGAAATAGTGTGATATTTGTTAGAAAATTGCTTTCATAATTTTATTTAGTACTAAAAGTTAATTTTTTAACTAATAAATGGATATATAATTAAAAAATATAGCATAATGAATCTCATTAACATTTTTGATATATGCATTATAATATTTCATCAAAGGAGGTATATATAATGATAATTTTGAAAAGTAATGAGCTTTTTTCAATAACCACTTATCACTTGGTAACAAGTGATCATAATCATCATGATAGAAAAATAAATTAAATAGAGCATAAAATATCATGAAATTAACATTATTAAACATATAAAATTTCAAATGGATGAATATAAACATCAAAAATGAATGAAGCTGTATAGAAAAACTTGTGTCTTAATAAAGGAAAAATAAGACAAAACTACCCTAATGGTTAGGGATTTTTTGAAAAATTAACCCCATGACATAAGTATCATATAATTTATATTTATATACCCATAAAAATAATAATATGTATCCTTGAATTAATCTATTGGTAGAATATGTACCATATAAAAGGAATGGGTGGTGAATAAATCATGTTTATCATGCAAATAAAAATTGAGATGAAATCCCCTAATATTGTCTCTTGACTATGATATTACTAATTAAAACCACATTTATAATATAAATAAATTTATTATAAATATTTTACGTAACCATATTTTTATATATAATTCCATATATTTTTTTATTACTTTATTTTACCATGTTGTTAACAATCCTATGTTAAGAATTTAGTTCGTGTGATATTTTCTTTGTTCTTTTCATGTGTCTTAATTTGTTATGTCATTGTTCCCTATACATATATCATGATATCCATAATTTAATTCATTAGATTAATATAATTTTAATTAATTATATGTCTATAATAATAATATATAGAATATAGAAGTATGAAATTGAATACTCCATTCTTGGAGATGTTAAGTTGTACATATGCATGAATGCTATTTAAATTTTTATTATCATGTTGAAATAAAGAAAGAAGATGATATATATGTATATATGTATATAATATAATTAAAGTAGAATTATAATTTTAAATATATCATATACGTTCACTAAACACATATTTAATACATTCCATGTGGTGTGTTAGAGAATCACATCACTTTGAGGGTGTGATTGTCCAAATATCCCCAAACATAATTATTGTATTTACACGAAATGGAAGGTAGAAAAGATATTATTTTTTAAAGAAATAATGTATCTTAAAAATATAATAAATATATTATATTACACATATATACAAATTTTCCATCATAATGTCCAGAATTTGAGGAGGTAAACGAAAAATGAACAACAATCATTTATTTAGGTAGTAGTTCATCGTACACATAGAAAATATATTCGTTATCCATTAGATTGATGTGTGTGAAACTATAAGTAAAAGAAATATAAAAAAACATCCTATTATATTTCAAATAAATCTTATTTTTAAATTTATGTAATAAAAATAGTGTATTGTTTTGAGAAATAAAATATATGAAAAGATCTTGAGAGAAGACGTTACCTCTTAATAATGTAACTCCTTTTGGTTTATAACAAAAGGATTCCTTAGATTGATTTATATCCACATTAGGTATTCAAGGGGTAAGGTAGGTATTTTTAGGATCTATTTGGTTATATATACTTTTGACCGAATGTTGTGTTATAGATGTGATTTAGTGAGAGGTGAGGAGGCCTTTTTAGAGTGGAGGAGGAGTGGCACTCTTGTAAATTTCAGGAAAAACATTTACAGCCCCATAATTCCCTTGTCATGTGAATCCAATAATGTTAAAAATTAATCAAAAGGGATTATATAGATGAAATATTTCCATGAAATGTCTCTTCGAAAAGTATCATCGCCTTTTGGGCCCTCGAATTAATGTTGATTCCATTATTAAGATTAAATGTACCTTAATCACAATAATTAATTTTAATTAAATTCATTGATTTTTTTTGTAAAAAATTATGTTGAACTAATTATAAACAAAAAATAATGACGATTAAATATATGGAATGCATTTTTTCAAATTAAAATCACATAAATTGTAGAAATTAATTTAAATTTAACCCCATAGTTGGGTCCGCAATATGGCTTTTAAAAGCAAAAATGATAAAATGTTTGCTCAGATAGTATATCTCATTTCAAAGTAAAATTAGTCCCAATGGCCTTAATTGGATTAAATGATAAAAATATGATCTAATTAATGTATTAAATAATATTAAAATATTATTTATCATTATAAATATATTAGATAAAAGACATTATGGAATTAAAATCTGGTATTTTTTACTATTCATCAGGAAATGATGTTTCTCCAGAAAATCTGACGAATTTTTCCCTAAGATAATTTTTACATTTTAAATTAAAAAATGAAAATTATATTTTCAGATTCAATTCCATATATTATTTTAAATTAAATTTAATATCTTTTATACAAGGGCATAAAAAGCAGTTTATTAGAGAAATTAGATTTATTAAAAATATAAGGACTATAACAAAAACAATATCATTTTTATGAATACTTTGTATTTATATAATAAAATTATAAAAAATATTTTAGATGTATTTATTAATATTCAGATAACTGTGTTTAATTTTTAGGTTATTATTATCTCATTTAAATAATTATAAAAATATATGTTTCGTTGAAACATAGTACTGTGCGTAACATACAACAATTAAATATTTCATGTTATGTAAACCAAGTCAATATATAAGTAAATGTCCGCCAAATTTATTTGTGTGAAAGGATTTTTTTCATCATTTAAAGAAATATTTCAATTTAAAAAAATTCATTTGAAAAAAGGACCACAAAAACTCAAGATGTGATACCCATTCTCCCCACTCCAATGATGAACTACATCGAGAGCCTCAATCTTGGGTGGTTATTCGGATCACTCCACTATTCCTAGAAGGTAGGGGATGAATGGGTCACCCATGTAATAACTACATACTAGGAGCCTATATTGAGGTCTCCCACTAGGAATCCTCAGCACCGTCTACAACTGGTCTTTAGGATTAGGAATAGGTACATCATTACCTAGCTCTCTCAGCCGTAGATCGACTCAACCAACTCCAAAATAAGGCCCATGTTTTGTAGGATTCCCATCATGGGGAATCATGTTTTATAGCTTCCATGGATTATTCCATCGCCAGAGCATTCTGTTATATCCTTTCTACTATAGACTAGGTACTCTTAAACTCTTAGTTTTGATAGAGCCCTAAATCGTCTCAAATTTAGGATCGTTTGACACATTCATCCATTGGTGTCCCACATAGCTATTATGCTCTAGTCTTTGATGATGATAATCATTTATATGGTCTTACCCGTGTAGTCTATTGCCAGAATGGTGGTCCTCCGCACTCTCACACCAAACATGGATACCCTCCCCATGTTCTCAACATACACAAAAGTAGATTCCCTCCACTCCATGTCAACATCCACTATGGGTGCCCTTCCTATTCTTATGGTTCCTGATACAAACACCCTCCCCACGATATAATCCATGTACATAAAGGCCATTCACATTTAATCCCCAAATATATTAGAGGTCCCTCGTTCTCTAGATCCCATGAAAGAATAATTCATATAAGATTCATCGATGATCTGTACGATGGTACTCCTCGATCCGTCATCATTAGCCGACATGAAGGACCTCCAAATGACAGGTCCAACTAGAGTGCTGGTCATACCCACTCCCGTGGAGATCCTCTCCATGTATCAATAAAACACTACATATGTCCTCCATGTACCCATGCATCCCAACATAGAGTTCGTTTCCATTTTCCTGACAACTGCAATAGTGGACCTCCATACTACATCACGAGCCAGAGATGAGGTCCTACTCACTTAATATCACACTAAAGAGGAGGTCCTCTCCTCTTCATTGATGATCAGTACGAAGGTAATCCCAATTCCCTCATCACCTACCAACATAAAGGTAATATCCATGCCACAACGAACCAGAGTGGAGGTTTAATCCACTCCCATTGTTGTCCACCCAATTTTTCGAGTAATAATTATGTTTTTCCTCATTATCCCCATAAATCCTAACATTGAGGTCATCCCTATGTCCCTATCAATAACACCATAGGTCATCTATGCTACATCAATAGCCAGAGAAAAGGTCTGCCCAGCTCCAGCAATTACTAATAGAAAGTTCCTCTCTATATCCCAAAAAATCAATGTGGAGGTCCTCCTCGTGCAATGAATCCACTCCATTATGTTCTTACACATGTAAAAAATGTTCCCTTCATTTATTATCCAACTTAGGGGAGAATGATGAATTTTTTCTACCGAAGGTATAACACTGAGAAGCACCATGTCGTTTTCAATCATGTTCTCTTCTCAACTTTTAAGATGATTTTGATTCTAATATAGATGCTTCCCTAAGACCTCTACCTCAGAGTATGGGGAAAAATCCTGGAATGTGATATTCGTCATCTAGGAAGGTGATTTTCACAATATTCTATAATACCATTATTGATACACATATGATAAGGAAGACTTATATCCCTTCCATGATCTTGAATTGAATAAATCTCTATTATCACAAGCTTAATTCTCTACCAATACACGAGATTAAATAGAGTATTTATGAGATGTGACAGACCGGGAGCTGTTGATGGACCTACAGATGAATGCCACAACCCACTAAAATGAGGCATATGTATCCTCATCATAAATATATGCGATAATTCAATTTGCACCTCTTAATAGTGATTACAAAGAGTGTGGTGAACTGTTAGCTCATTCTACAGTCTATTTACCTACCAGTCGACCACTATAGTGGCCTACATCTATTCCATTTCCAGTACCGTAAACAGTATCAATCAGAGCCTTAGGGTGCGCAGAGCTACATCCCAATTCCGAATAGGGAAGCATGTGGGATAATCTATCCACAGATAGTTCTCTATGGTTTCCAGGACAAATGATGTTCATGAAATTGACATCAAAAACTCTCTCAAATAGAATGAGGTCTCGTGCATTCACCAGACAATCTAGTTTATTCATTTCCACATATGTGACAATTAGTTGGTCATCTAGAATATTTTATAGCAATTCGTCACTATTAGACATCATTGTTGTATGGATAAGAAGGTAGATCTCTTAGTAGATAAGTATCCAACATAACCTGATTACCATTAGATACATCAATGATGATTTGACCAGATGATCTCAATCCTCCACCAAATAATTTAATAAGTGTCTCTATATATACAAATCCATAGATGGGGTTAGTATACCACTCTACACACTAGTATGATCAAGCTATATCCCAATTCACTAGGTGACATTGAGGATATTCCATGTTTCATTATAGTGAACATGGAAAAATGACATTTCCCATGGATGGGCAAATCAACATTGGATATAATGAATCGAATCTATCTATTGGGGTAGCAAAAAATCTGGTAGATTTAAAAGGTTTTACCACATTATTTCAAAGGAAGAATCTTATCATAGGGTAACCCTCAACATCATTTTTTCCGGCCAAAATCTTCCTAAGGATAATGGACAACATGGGCACCCTGATCCGTTAGTTACCCTACAGACAGAATAGTATTGTCCAATAATCGATTCCTTAAAATTTTATATTACACATCAGCATTAGATCATCCATGAGATCATTGAAAAATGGAATTTTGATTACGGTGATCCTCAGAAGGACAAGGATCATCCTCCATTGTCGTAGTAGGGGCAGCCAAAGGTCCTGCTCCACCAGTTTCTCTAAATTGCACTCGTTGATATTGAGAATGTCAACATGTATGGATAATGGTTATGGTATGAATCATAGAACACAACCAAATAGATTGATAATGATCATCAGGACCAGGATCGGTCCATTCTACAATCCACTCTACAAGATGTTCAACAAGCCACTCGATAGGTCGCTTTAGGAGCCATAGAGACTACCAATCATATTGATAAGCCTATCAATGCCCGGGTCATCAAGAAACATATCCTAGGATTAGATACCTATTAGGAAAATATTCTATCTTCTATCACTACTCATCTAGTATACATAGATATATGAGAGGTTTAAATCCCACCTGGTGGAAAGACATATCAAACGTGGGTGGATGATATGCGAGAAAACATAGAATTTGAAAACTTATCCTCCACCTATTTTAGTTTGATGGGTGACCCATTGAATAATTTTGGACCAATTCATCTCATGTTCAGTCCTATGTAGTTCACCCTCGAGTATTAGGAATCATTTGTGTTCTATTGATTAATTCAAACATTTGAATTTCATGCATTCCTCTTGTACATCCAGTTACCTGTTCTTCTATCAATGAATGGGAAGACCTGTACTTTCTCTACCAGTTCTGTTTCACCACATTAAAAACATGTATCATCGACCTATAAATATTTAGGAAATTACCATATTAGTGTTCCATAGACATAATTACTAGGTTGATGGTCTTTATATACTATCCCAACATGTTTCTAACTCAACATATGATATTGAAAATGTCGATAGGGAACGTAAAACTAAATTAGTTGTCACCCAAATCACTTAAAATTTTCAGACAACAATTCTATATTTCAATGTCAATGCTAAATTCCAAGATGAAGGTTTTCAGTAAGCTATGAAGGTTCATCCTATGCCCCTTACTTCTCTTATAAGAAGAGAATACAATATATATAAATCATTAAAAATGAAAATTGGGGCTCTATTTCTGCTAGATTTGTTTCCAAAAGATACTCTCCGTGAACTGCCTCATCGAGGACAGCATCCACAACAAGATCTGCCTCTCCACACATAAAATCACTAGGTATATCCTCAATAAGAAATTACACCAAGATGGGAGATTGAGATTCCAACCCATCATCCTCTTCCAGCCCCTTATCATGACCAATCTCCTTGAATTACCCAACCAGATAGGTGAAACTGAACCTACACCTTTCAAGAGGCCAAAGTCCCCAATTATTTCTACAGTTCTCTGGAACATGGGATGCTGAAGATGCCAAAATTTAGAAGGAATCATGCATCCGATATAACTAATTTCCATTATAAATTTCCCCAAAAATATTCCATATATATAACATCAATAATTAATATGTGTTCAATGATTAGATCCATGAGTAGGTGGACAACAGTGTGAAGAGATAGGGTAAATTGCTGGTAATGGTAGAACATATATCTATAGATCCTAAAAGTTATATCAAATATCCAGTGAATGAAAGTTGGTCTCTAGCCATAGAAAACAATTGTATGATGATTTATTTTCTCACAAGGTAGTTGATCATGACAACAAATCAATCTATTCCCTCTTAGGATTGTATGAACACTTTTGATGTCATCAATCAATATCTAGCTAATTCTTCTACTTCCACCGACCAGCCTTCACCATTCTAGAAGTGATGTAATAGAAGATATAAGGGAAAGAAATGTCCCTTGTATGTGCTGAATCAATTCCATACTCATAGTGAATTAATTCCTATATATATGTGTTTTATGGTGAGAGTGCACCCAACACTAGAAGTCTAATCTTGTATGGATCTAGAGTTCGCCTCTATGGACACCATCAAATAGGTGGATCCCTATTTGGTTCCATGAAATGAGGAGTTTTAGGAAATCCCTCTCAATTCCCCCATTTTATTTAATTGAATAAGATGTTTTGGATAGTCAATCCATCAAAATAGTCATTCATGTTCTTAAAGCAATGTAGTGAATGACACATAATCTAGACAGCAGGAATTTCACAGGGACTAGTCACCACAATCCTTACATCCCACTTCTCCTGCATCACTAAAAATACTAACTATTTTTTTTGAACAATAATCAATACCATATACAAATTTTGATCAGCTAAATTCATCCAGAGTCACATCTCAGCCAGAAAATAGATTTCTTGTTGTTGTCCTAGGTAGCCTGCCTGATCAACAGAATTATTCCAGAACTAGCTAAAATTTAGTGGTTCAAAAAGAAGTTAAAATAATTTTTTTTCATCTGAGAGGGACCTCCTTCTTGTAAAAATGTGTTCCTAGTCTAAAATTATGATATGTTGAAGAACCTTTTCCATCATTCCTTCCTAGAACTCATTTTTTGAGGATGTCTGTTTATCATAATTGATATATTAATTTCTCTCTTAATCCTTGAGAATCCCCCTCCAGTTTTAATAAAATACCACGACAACCAAGAATTTCTAGACCAAGGAGATGAAGCAATCATATATCCATGTTTTCATTTATTTCTTATGAGAATATGAATGTTCTCTCGTATAGGGAATCATTAACCCACTGTACATATATAGGCTGCTCAATGAAGTGGTGGTATTCCACTATCATCATGAAAATGGTTCTAGGATCAATATCATTATGACCTAGCTGATCCATAGGTTAAGACTCTCAAATGAATATTTGATCCCCTCTTACCTTTGGATTCATGGTTATGAATGGAATGAATATAGACCATGTGAAAGGATACATTTTAAGAGCTAGGATTGATGTCTGGAATAAAAAAATAGAATTCATGGACATATCATAGGACCCCACTAACAACACATTAGTGGGTAAGAACTAGAACCATCAACATGCAGTTTTCCCCTATGCATATCCGCAATAACACATGTACATCATTAACATTCGAGTAGATATAAACTACAGTGATTCTTCACGCTTTTCCTCTTGTGAAGCCCACTATAATGGTGATGATTATTTCTAGAACAATAAAAAATAATTCTCATACCAATGTGGTTGATCACACCTCTTTTTTGGATGACCATTCTATGGATATGGATAATGCATTCATTATACCAAATCCTTTGTTTTAAGGCCAATACCATACATGAGGAACAACATTTACATTTATCTGAGGAAATATAATTATGTATGTACATACAAGGGTCACATGACTATTACCTCTTCTTATTACAAGGGCCATTATTAGGTGGTACAAATACCCCTAAACATATCAGGTATCGAGATGTTCTCCATATGTCTATAATTTTTAATTAATACTTTTTTTATCGTGATGGGTTTAAATGCAACAAACTGACCCACAACTAATGCTTTGATATGAAGAATGGGCCCTATTTTATAAGACCTGATTGAATCAACAGTGAAGCCTTATTTTTATGTTTTTAGAAAAGTAATAATATTTTAATGAAGATCACACCACATCCCAATCTAGAACCAGTGATCCCAAGGAATTAGTTGGTCTAAAAGCATCACCTCTTCATGTTGATCCCCCTTCCTCCAATGGAGAATATGATTTGAATGATTATCCTATAGAATTTGAGGGAGGCATATAAACCAATGATGATGAGAGAATTCAGGTTTACAATATTAGTAAGGTATATCCATGAAAAACTCTCGTTATTGTAGCCATTCTTATAGAGGACTAGTTGTAGTATGTGGATTTCATGATACATCACTATAATGTGTTTCCTAGAGCTATGAAACAAATTTTAGGGATGGGAACCCATGTCTACATCCACTTCATGATCTCCTTGGTCACGTATGATGATGACTTTATTATCAATGTAGGCTTCATAGATCATGTTTAGAAACCCATGAGGTTAGCCAACATCTTTTTATTCAGGAAGAAAAATAGAGATATTAATGTACTCATTTTATTTGGTGATCTCAGCTGACACTTACTGAATGATAACATTCTTCTCCTGCTGATAATGTAATAGATCAATTCCATAGTTGGTTTCCAGAAACTTTCCTTCATGGATGGGTATTCCACGTATAATTAGATATGGATGGTCCTCATAGTCTAGAAGTCAACCATAATTAATGTTCCATATGTTACATTATTCTATAAGGAAATTCCAATATCTTTGGAGAATTTATAGTCAACCTATCATTGATTTATGAACCACATAATCAAACCAATCCCCAAGAAGCTAGATGAATTATTCATTAATATTTGGTGGTCAAATACCGCCAGCATCAAAACCATCTCATTGAACTTGAGAATGTTTTCGACTTTCTCCCTTCATGGACGTTGATGATGAACCCCTTGAAGTTTAATTTCAGGGTATCCTCTTAAAAGTTTCTTGGATTTGATTTTAAATACTAAGGCATCATGATCAACCTTGTAAAGATAAAATCCTTTAGTGAGATTCCTCTTATGAGAAACCTATGGGTATTCTGAGGCCACAACTTACACAAATCCAACATAATACAATTTATAAATAATCTATCCAGATAGTGTAATCCATTTTATAGCCACATAAAGAAATTTTCCATCTACTAGTGGTATTAATAGTTCTATGCCTCCTTTGAGGAGATCAATCGATATTTTCTACAGAATCAAGTTCTAATTCCAGCCATCTGAAGGAGTCAATTTGTCATCTATGTTACTTCCATAGAATGATCCCTTGGCTCCCTCATCTATTAGATGAACAATGAAGGGGTAGATAATGGTTTATACAATCTTGGTCTCACGATCCCTAAGATAGTGACTAGATAGTTTCCCATAGAAAAGAGATTCCTCATGCAAGTTTTTGTAGTAATGCAGTTATGTCATTATACAGAGAATCAAGAGACACAACTGGTGTCTTAGAAGAATCCATTAAAGTATATACATAATTATATTACATTGAAAAGTCATATAGCACACTAGGTAGTGATTCTTCAGTTGTTATACCTAAAATTCATTCCAATGACGGTCGTTAAGGGTCAAGCATTGAGTGACATTCTCGAGACTAATATGGACCACCAAAAAACACCTCTTGACATCAAATTCATAGATGAGGATATACACATAGTGGACCAAGCTATATCATGATGGAATATTCCTTATGATTGTGATTGCCAAAGTCCAACCATTATAAGGAACAATGATTACAAGCACAATAGAGTGGGTCTAGGAATCATCTTCATTGTATTTTCATAGTATGTCTTCCCTATTTATTCATGCTATCAGAATGCTACATGGATAATGAGGTAATAAATCAGGCTCTCATTGTTGGTCCTGATATTTATCTAGAGATTGATGTTTCTTGTTCACGCGTGAATGGGTAATTGGAATTAGTCATCAAGAATATTAATAGTGATTACATCATCATGAATCTAGAGTGCATTCCCTTGTTACGATATGATCAGCAGTTGATAGCCCAGTTACCTTCATATCCATATTTGAATCATGTTCATAGATTATAAAATTCTCAATCTGATTCCCTTTCTAGTCTAGCATCATCATTCATAGAGCATGACCAGGATGATTTGTTCATTCATGTGGCACATCAAATAGTCATCACTCCCATCACTTCAGACAATAATAACCATCATCAAGTAAATCAACTGAACATTGTTGCTTCCAGATAGGGATATAAAATCCACTAGTAGATGAATATGTCCCCCATTGGAAACCTCCATTCTATGATTATCTTTAGCACACCACTCTACTGTCATATATAATCGAATGAGGGAGAATCTATTGGTGTGCAACACAGTTCACCCTCCAATGTGGTCCAAAACATGAACATAATCTCTACCAATGTGGTTTTGATGGAATTATTCTCTGTTTCATACAATACAATGTGACCCCCATATTATGAAAGACGTTTATTCCAGATCATGTGGCACTCATCCTATATGTTTGATGTTGTCTGAGTATATTTTATGGATGGGATGCATCTAGACCACTACAGTCCAAAACATTATAGATTTTCCATGAGTTTCCATGAAAGTATGATCCATGAATATTATGTGCATCAGATTTCAGATCCCTTCCATACTATCATATACCATTTTCCCTTTATGGTCACTAGAATCAATGTCATGGGATTATATCCACTAAAATAATCTTACAAATGTATGTTCATTCTGACCACTATGGATTTCTTCTTTATACGGGTATAAGCGATCCCCTCAAGGAATTTAATACTTGATGGGTCATTACATTCTTGATCACCAATATAATCAAATGATTTAGAGTTCCTAATTTTATTCTCACTATCAACGGAATCAACTTCCAAGAAGAAAAGATAAAGATGTTTTATTCCGAGTACAAGATCAGGTATAACCATACACCTCACTATTATATGTCACAAAATGGGTATATTATGGCATTGATAAAGAATAATACTAAACATTTTTGAAGAATATGGTGGGAAATAATACTTTGTGTTCCCCATGATATCTCCACAACCCTCTCTGTGATTATCAAATGATGACAGACAATTCCACCAAGGTGAATCCATATTACCTGGTGTATAGAACAAACGAGATCCCAGCCATCGAGATCTATTTTACATTTATAAAAAAATCTATGATCATTAGAAAGAAGAACATATAGTGGAGGACAATATATATTAACTAGATTCTCATAATGAAAACATGATATGATCCATTAATAATCTAGAGATATAACTTAACAAGATTTCTAATTTGTTCAACAAGAAGGTTAATCTCTGATGTTTCCTCCAATTTGATACAATATTGGCTCACCAAATGAAAATGTAACATGAATCGAAGCTAAAAAATATGTAATACAAATTAGAAGGGTTGTACATTTTTATATGGTCTATCCCATTTGTGCATAGTCTATAGTCCCTATAGATGGGGAACACATCACTCCTCCAACCAATTCCATGTCCCTGAAATAGTACATTTCATGAATGGTTTATTTTCCTAGTCAAACAAGGATAAAACTACATAAAAAATTTATTATAGTCATATGATTATAAATTGGATGAGTATTTTCATCTTAAGTACATTATGATAAACTGTGTGAAGATTTTATTCTTAGAAACATGATGATAAACTAATGACAATTATCATCATAGTCACCCGATGATAAATTGTGTGATGGTATTTGTTCTAGTAGAACGACGAAAAACAATGCAAAAATTTTCACCCTTATCATATTACACTAAACATAATTTTCAACCTTCCATATGTATGATGATAAACGGCATAACACTCAGCGTCTCATGAAAACGGTTGTAAACTAGGATCCTGTGGCCAAACATCATGAAATTAAACTATGTGAGAGTTTATTTTTGGTGGGAATGGTGTGTCATGGTACTCTATTGTCCCATGTTCACATTAGGTTATAATGGATGCACCATAAACATTCCTCTTTAGAAACTATCTCCTCATTTTCCTCACCATATAATGTTAAAATGTGTGTTCATTATTATAGATGAACGATAATAAATTAAAAAAATTGATGGTCCTTTATACATGACCATAAAATGAATTTTTACATATCCCAATCACAATACATTAAATTGGAAATCAGTATACAGAAATCATTACTTTATTTGTTGTTTCAAATTCATTGAATATGTGTTGTGTGTCATGGGATTTCGTTGTACATCATTCATGTTGGGTTGTTCCTAATATGCTTCAAATGACCACATTCATGGATTATCCCATCATCCAATGTCCAACCACAATAACATTAACATATGTGGGAGTTCGTTTATATAATTTTTCATATGGTGTTGAGCCTCCATTCCCTTGTTCATGTCCAACTTTTGATGACACAAAACTACATATTTCCTCTCTTGAGGCCTTATTCCATGGCCCATGAATTAGGACCTCATGCTAATTTCAACCCTTATAGTCAGAGCATAATGAATTTAAATTGTGAGTAGGCATTCCATGAGAATGTTTTATTTGAATTTTGTCCTCCTCGGCCTCATTCATGTCAGCTTATAGCTGTTATTTCATGATAATATCTATTTGAATGCTTTGTTCTCATTGTCCTGGTAGTATGAAAATAAACTACACACCCCCCATGTTGTTCTCCACTGAGAGGAAATATCCCCAACATTTTTCTTCCACCATGCCCCTACTCTATGTATGGATTAGACATCCATAGGAAGATGTTGTTATGACATATGTCTGGATTAATTGCTATCCTTATAAGATATGCAGTAATGATAGTATCTTCTATCATGGGCCATGCCATGTATTTTAATTTCATTTACATCAGTTCAAATTCATTGTTTCAGAAAGAAATTAAATTACATTGGATTCCTCGATATATGCATGGAATGATTCCCATACTCATGGTATATATAGAGACACCAATGGATTTATTATTTGTGCCTATCCATAGATCAGTCAAACCATTTGGCCTTATAACCCCAACATAGTCTATTTTAGATGAATTTAAACAATATGGGGATTTAAAATGTGTTTTTTTTTCAATTTTGAGCCTCTTAGGCCTCATAAATATCTGTTTTATCATAACACCACATTAGATGTCCTCTATAGTGACTCTCCCTGGTAAAAACACATAAAAACCTAAACTAAGAGCCTAGGTTATCCACATAATATTAAATTGAAATGTTACCCTAGGATATTTCAAGATACCTCATGGAAATCATGGAATGATTCATCTTCCTCTCCATATAGGATGGAATTATTCCACAATAAATTGGATTGACCCCACCCATGCTGGTATCATAACACACAATTTTTTAAGAACTACATGTTGCATGATTCCCACCTTTATGTGATATATAATGATCTAAATTGATTCATTCTTTGTTACCAGTAGAAAATAAATAAACCATTTCAACCCTTTGGACTTGGTTTTATTCCATGAAATCATTACATTAAACTATATTCCATGATCCACAAAATACAACCATAAAAACTGTTTTCCAAACTAAGATCAGTTATTCTATAATTCCTCCACATATCACATTTTATACTTTTTCAGTTTGGGTCTCCATGATCTTTATAATATTGATGGATCCATGTATCATAGAATGTATCATGACACATTTGGCTCACCTCTAATGTCAATACATCTCCATAATGGGCCATTGGTATAAAATTATGGATCCTATTATTGGAATATGTTCAATAGTCTAATTTTAATTTTCATTTATCGTTCCAAGAGGGTAAGGTAGGTATTTGAGTGTTTTACAATATTATCCACAATATATCACTACCCACTGGTCACCCCTTTTATGAAAATCATTGAAATTCTCTAGGTACATAATTTAAATTCCTTGGTTACTCTAATTTATCGTAAGATCGTCAATATTGTTCACTATTTTCCGCATCAATTTTCGATCAAGCATGATTTGGATTCTAGTAAGGTTTGAACTCACGTGGTCTAATTGGTCTAATCTCTATGACCATAAACTATAAGCCTCCATCTTTGAAATCATGTCATTAAAAAAATTTTAAATCTAAAAGATTGCATGGTGTAGCACAAGACTCCACGACCTTATTCACATCATGTTCTTTTCACATCAAGTATTGTATATCCATTTGGGATACATTTCATTAGTCTGAGATCTATGAAATTTATGTATGATCCCACATTGAATGTTTGTTGTGGCCCTATTTCTCATCCTGTCACATTACATATGATTTTTGGGATATCTAATTCTCATCTACTTCTCTTCATTTATGTGGTATGCAAGACTACATTGGATCATTCATTCCTGGTTTATTTCCTCCATGAAACATAATTTTGTTAGGAATAGACATATCTATGGTCAAGGAAGTGTGACCTTAAACATTGTGAAATGTTTGGATTACGTGATTTTAAACTATGGAACACACCCTGATTACATGATTCTAAATGGTTCCATGCATCACCCTCAACACACAATGTTATACTAAGTGTCTGTCATCATAATTTTCAAGATGTAAAATGTTATTTCATCCAAGGCCCTCACTGAAGAGGTCTACCATAGAAAATGGGTTTGATCATTATTCATACAATTATTCCTTCACCAATGGCATCTAATTCATGGTGTAATAATTCCATGAGTATTAGAAGTCATTCAAAAATTCCATTAAACCACTCCCACGCTTCTTATACCACCGTATTTGGGTCATCATACTCATTCATGTATGAAGGGTCACCCATATAACAGAGTAGTTATGATTCTTCATCTCTCCTTACATCATCATCCAACATTCCTGAAGACTTAGTACGACATTTCATGATGGGTCACATGTTGTAAAACATGGTCAATAGCCATCCAGAAATTGTTTTCCCCCATTATATGATAATAGTATAAAAAATCTATTTTGAACACAATAATAATTCATCAAATACCGCCATTACATCATCCTATTTTTACAAATATTGGGAATCATGATCCACAAACTTCATTACCTTTTTTTGGATTGAAATTATCGCCCCATGTGTTATCACATTCATGCACTAAAACATGTTTGGGAAATAACGTTGTTTGGTATGAGTAAAATATTTTCTAGTAAAAACCTCTCTCAGACTGAGAACTTTCAGAGTTCAGTCAGTAGTAACAGTCCTCATGTGTTCGACCATTATCTTGCATTTTCATAATATGTGAGAAATTATGTGGTCATCCCTTATTTTATACACCAGCAATGAACCACGATATATTATGTATTTATCATCAGTTTTTTTTAAAAAATTATTGAAATATTATTATTTATGAAATTCTAAATGTGTTCATGGAAAAAATATGTTCCAGGAAGAGTTTTGATTTTTGTAAAATTCACCCGTGTAGCTCTACTTGAGCAATAATCCACTTCATCTCTACTAGCCATTGGCCGGTACATTCCATGACATTATACCTTATCCTATCCTCTGCTTCCTCCTCAGTGGCCTCTAGAAAAATCACTTCTGCACTCCTCTGTTCTCACAAACACTCATACAGGAGATCAATAATCTTTACAGTTACTAGTTTCATTACGTTCTCCCTAAACTCTAATAGAGCCCTCATATTCCTGATTATTTTTACTAGATCTTGAAAATTTTATTGAAATCAATCATTTTATATTCTAGTAATCAAATATCATGGTTGACTTCTTGGAGTTGATTTATGATCTCGAGTTTCTCCTAACACCAAGAAGTTCCCAAATGTTTTCTCCCTTCTAGTGTTTTATCAACAACGAAATTACAGATTAGTGTGTGAAGTTCTGGAGTATCTTCCCCTGAGGCACAATAGTTATGAAGAAAATGGTGGAGTAAACCCATACAGATTATCAGTTGTGGTTTAGAGGTACAATAAATTATACATATGATGCATCTTCACACCTTGTGTCTGATGATATTGTTTTCTTCAGCTACATCAGGGTCAGTATCCTATAGCTCTTCGAGATCAGTATTCTCATACAATGGAAAGGCAACAAGGATCTCATCTATAGGTTCATCCTCCTATATCCTAACCACAGTTTCAAAATCCATTTCAAGAGGGTGTCCATATTCACTCTATTCATCTTTGTTAGCCTTGATGTTGCCGACATGAGGTTCTTCCCCAGTAGTGGAATTGGCCACTACCTACTCATCCAAAACCACCAAGCTGATACTAGTTTGAGAAACTAGCATCTTTTGAATGTTTGTGGAATCAGTGAGTTTTTTATCATCTATAACAACCAACTTCATTCAGTCCTCTCAGTCGATATCATACATGGAACTTTGAGATCGAAGACTTATAAAAGATGAGTGCCATTGGCTCAAGATCTTGAGTTACTATTGGGAATTCATCCATAGGATAACCCTCAACTCATTGTATTTCAATGACTGACACCATCCATCATTATATCATTTCATCTATAGCTATTAATGTTTGATACACCTTGATGTCAAAACTATGCAGAACTTGATTAAAGGTAGATTGTTCATTATTTTCTCTTACCAAGAGGAATAATTTCAATGTTAATCATTTTCATGTGTTCCAATTCAATAACTGATGACCTAGGAATAATAGGAAATTATCCCGTATATAAAAGAGATATCACAAGGTGTTATTATACTTGAACCTCGACTTCTTCAGCTAGCCCACAATGAGTCGCCTCAGTCTTGATCGACTCACCACTGACATCAGCCAAAGGAATTGGCCATGGATCAAATTACCCTACACCAACTGGCACATTTTCTCCCTTTTCTAAGGGGAACACATTATAAGGACCAAGTTCATTTATTTTAATGTAAATTCTAGTAATAATATCTATATGAAGAAAGATAAATCAATAGATAAATAAAGAGTATTATGAGCATACAATGAGATAGTTTTGAACACTTCTTCAGAGCCTGTTATTTCTTAACTCTCCCAAGGACTCTATTGATGAGCTCCAAATTCTTTGTGATCCTCATCTTCTCTTCTAATTTCATAATCCTCTTTGTCCTCCATTTGTTCTCATTATTCTTCTTCCCCATGGATTTCACTCATAGGCAGTGTTTCATCCCTATCTAAATCATAATAAAGCATCACCTTCACAATGGGGGGGAGTTTCTTAGTATTTCAACCTCTGAAATGCATAGGTATCCATGTTTGTGAATTCCTAATTCCTCCAATTAAATCTCACCATTTATTCCACCTTAATGTACATGATGTATGGAATTTAAATTTGGCCTCCCTTCATCATCCCCATAGGTCATCAGTTGATATCAATTGTCTGAATTTCCTCCAAGAAGACTAGAGGATAGGGATAACATAACTTGTAAGTTGTTACAAGATATATATTACCTTTTTTATATGAGAATTTTTTATGTCCCTCGAATTAGTTTCCAGGACCACCCTCTTGAGATACTAGGGTGTATCCATAACCTATGACATCATCACTATTGTTTATCTGGCTCATGCCACCCCAACTACTAGCATTTCCACTTGTATTCCATCTTAGGTTGAAGCACATCAAACTTTTCATATACTATGGAACAATTATACCTACATCAATCATTATAAAATGCCTATGTATGATCACATCGAGATCTCTAACCACACATTTATTGGCATAATCTATTTAAATAACTAAGTTGACATTTTTAGGTGTAAAAATGATAGTTTCACCAAATCCATTAGTCATAAACAAGAACCAAAACTATACGATGATACAGGGTTGTTGTTCTTCACCATCAACAATATTCATTTTTATCAACACCTTCTGACTGAATCTGAACTCTCTCGTGAATCAGGATTGATTAGATAATTCATAAAGTAACATTCAATGGATCTGATCCACTATCCCCATAGTTCTGGAAGATCTTTATGTATTATCTCCACTCCAATAAACCACGAAGGTTATCCACCTTTTGGACTAATGGAGTGCATTAGGGGTGGATTTTGATATTTTCATGGTTTTTGATAGGGAGCGTGGTTTCGTCATGAAGATGAATAAATAGTCCATCTCGATAAATGGTTAGAGGAGATGGATATAATTCATTTCCTTTATTAAGAATGGAATCTCTAAATTGATATCTACTGAGGATGGATGTGATCCATCCATGCCAAATAAGGGATGGTATGTAGATTCTCCTGGGCTTGGATCCCTTGAGGATAATCCTCGAATTTAGAAGAGTTTGGACAAGTCCAACTCTCCCAAATTGACCCTATTGCAATCTTCCAATGTACCCACCATCATTATGTTCCCTGGAAAGTCCCCAATTCTCATTTCTCTCACCGAAAACATCCAACCTATTAAGAAGAAAGAATGGAATATGGCATATTTAACCAATGGTTCATAGCTCTCATCTATGTTGTACCCTATTGACTAATATATTCTTCCCATCAGGACCACCAAATATTATCCCATTATACCCCTATGTGATGCTTTCATACAATTTGTACACCAGAGTTTAAACCTCACATTCTCATAATCCATGATGTACAAGTAGAACAACACTATAAACATGATTTCATTTAGGATGTGCTTGATCTTTATCTTCTCTTTCACTGCATCCATCATATTCCGAGATTTGATTAGGGTCACCCTATGATCTGTGTAGTTATTTTTTGGTGGAATGAAATCATCATTATGGAATCCCTCTAAAAGAATGAATCAATGACATTAATGTCCAACAATCATATGTCGACCTCCATAAGATAGAGGTGGAATGTATTTATATCTGGGTATTATCTATAGAATAACTCCATCACCAAATCTCATTACTGAATTGAATTGAATTGTGATTTACCCACATGCACTTACAATATAATTTCCGATATCTCTTATCAAAACTCCTCACATGTGTGGAATACACTATACTCCAATGCCCATTAACTTTTGATGTTCTCATGAAGCATATCTATGTCGTTCTACCATCACACACATTTATCCCTCATGCTGCATTGGACGATGATTGTATATGAGAAGGATATTTCACTGCCTACGAATATTCTCTTATGATCAACTATGTCTTTATATTTAGGACAAAAAAAATAAATATCCCATGGGTATATTGATGCATTCCAATGATCATTGATGTTTTATCACTGACCACTATCTTCGCATAGTAACCACAGTCTTGGTGAATATATCTCGAAGCCTAAGATAGATACCTCAAAGGCCATGTTGATTTTCAAATGTGGTATGAAATATCTCATAGGATAATCCATATACAATAGAATCAACATTCCAAATGGTATATAATAGACCAATATGACCCTATTTCCATAAAAGATATTAGGGTTCCCAATCATCCATACTCTACATAGTGCGTTAAACACATCCCACCATATATCATTTTATTGACATGAAATTTGGGTTGAATATGGACAGTATAATGTTGAAGAGGGAAATAAAATTATATAGAGTGAAAATTGT
The DNA here is from genome assembly GCA_963277665.1 of Viscum album. Lineage (NCBI taxonomy): Eukaryota > Viridiplantae > Streptophyta > Magnoliopsida > Santalales > Viscaceae > Viscum > Viscum album. The sequence goes on from OY728151.1 coordinate 1,535,079,962, forward strand.
AGTGTTTTCACACAAGTTCTTGTGATGACCATAAAAAAAGACTCATAGTTTTTCAGAGGACATTGAATTAAAGAATGTGGTGGTTTCATGTAAGTCAACAACCATGTTTTTCTTTTCAGTATTAAAATAAGAAACATGAGTGAATTAGTACTAGTGTTCATATCATTTTGAATTTACAAGGTATTGTTCATAGACCCCCCATATATTAATTGGGATTGGCTAGGTCCTACATTCTCATTCATTACATATTATTCACAACCATTAACTGCAACATGTGCTTTGAACAATGGACTCTACTCAATGACATTTCCCTCAAAACCAAGACATTTGGCCTCCTTTCTACTCAGATTCATAGGTGGGGGGATTATATTGATTCAAATTTTGTAAAGAGGAATAGTGTCCATATATGGGAAAACCAGAAGTACCCTTTCACACAAAGTATTATTCCATGATGGATATTGAAGGAATACACAATATTATATGAGCATGATCAGTATCCTTACACAACCAATGCAACATCAAATGGGACCCTTGCATGAGTGTACTATCAATAGTTTGAAGAGGTATATGTGTGGAAGGCCTCATTTGTGCATGAAATCGTACATACCTCTACTGAAGCATTTCTTTATAAATATATGTACACCACCATATTCATGGTGTTCCTCCATAAGATGAAGCATCACTCTACTATGTGTAAGATCCATATTATATTAGGACCATATAAGATAAACCCCTCAAGGTGTATGATTTTATGTGACTGGTTACCAGGGTTTCCTCTTTCGTGAGGGCCTATATTGGTTTAACCCTCATTTATTTCTTTTAATCATAAGAAAAGTGTGCACAATAGACCGCTCTTTCATTCACTATCATCTGTTGTGTGCAACCCATCTTGTCATCCTTCGATAAACATGAACCAACCACTATAAAATTGCATGAATCCCCACCATGAAGCTGATCGGGTTGTCTTTACCCTAAATTACCATGATAGAGACCATGTTTCACAAAACACTCATCTCTTTTGTGAAACACCTATGTGCATCACTCCATACTTGCTTATAGTGATTTACTAATTCCTTAGGGGGTTTCTCCAATTCTAGTTCCCAATATATTTCCCTTCATCATAAGTATGCTACTGGTTATATATTTTCATCATACCTACGCTAACATAGACCCAATGTTCAACCACTACTCCAGACCATCACCTTCTAGAATTGTTGAAACCATTTGTTCTCCCCAGGATGATGGGAGAAAGATATGTAAGTCCATGCTGTGAAGAGTGAGTCACCCACATTCATTTTTTTGGATGTTAAACATTATAACACTATTTTCCACAATACATGACATTAAACTATTATCACTTAATGTGCCATAGGTCATGTATGTCTCTGGGTATTAATGATATGGAATGGAATCATCTTCTTAGGAATGAGTGTGGATTGGAACCAAGAAAATTCCCACCTCATTACCCTTAATCATTATCCCTCTCCCTTTTGGAATTGTCCCAATGATAACCTTGGGAAAATTCCCCATGTAATCCCAAAAAACCCAATATAGGATGTGTTTTGGAGGAATTCTATTGAATGAGATGTTACACATGTGGAATATGCTCTGTAACACATAGAACTACAACCTCCTTGGGAAGATTCCATGAGTAGGACCTACACCGTCCCCCATCGGCACATATATTGTGATAAGAAACTCAGGTCTACCGATTCCTCTTGTTTCTCAAACTAACATGTATCATGTGGAATAAGAGTATGGAAGTGATAGTGATATCATCTCCATACTTAGTACACTTCTATGTGTAATACTCATGAATTCCCAATGGAAAACCATCTTGGTGTACACCCAATCATGCACCTCTCGTCTAGGAAATTACTATACATAATCCCCATCCAAACAATCCATTTCCTTAGGCCACCGCCATAGGTGTACCAGTGAACATTCTTCCCCACTATATTGGAAATGATTCCTTTCGTCAAAACTGGATATGTAGAATGCCTTCCTGAGGTCAAAACCTATCCATTCCATCCATTCCATCAATTACCTCTATTCCATAAACATCATCTCATTAATTAATATGCATCCAAATTTTACATGGGCCACCATTTCTATGTGATATCATGCCTCAATCCTGAGGACATGTCTCCTTTAGTTCTATTTGGGATGCTAGTCATGTGTAAGCACCATCCACATCACCAATTCTCCTAGTATCTCTCCTTGAAACTATCATGTGTAAGCCCTGAGGGCAGATACCCATCCTACCAAGATATATCATCTTGTTAATGAAAACTAACCATGCATAATTACCTCTCCATTCCCCATTTGACTTTGTGGGTGTTAGTCTAATTATTCTAAACATGGTGAATAGGAATCCACCCAATTGTTGAATCCCAGCAAATGGAAAACATTAGTGTCAACCTCATTTTTTTGAACCTCCCTCTTCATCCCTCAATGATCATAAAATTTTAATTCATGGTGTGATATCTCCCATTACAGTTAACACATCTTAGGTTCTATATTAGATTCTTTCTCATCCTTTTATTAAACTTCTCAGATGTACCCCTTATTATGTTGAACCTCCTTAATCGACCTTCAATGGTGTGCAGATCAGCCTTCACATAGTTTCACATATTCTATTTATGAAACAAACCACCCCATGTCTTCTCTCATTGGGCGTTATAACCCTAGAAACTTGTAAAAATCATTATTTCTCCCTTATAGTGATGTAACTCTCTGATCTGTCTCCACCAAGCGTAATGATCAACCACTCTCTTCACCCCCTCAATGTGTTAAACCCATAGCTTACCATGTGTTAAAAAAATGAATACCTAAGGATAATCATGGAATATATGTCTATATCATAAGATACCCCATGATCAATATGGGATTCCTTGGGTTCAAGGCATGATATTCCTCCACGATATGACCTCGTATGAGAAAAATATAGTTGACCAATTCTTCGACATCCAGATGTTCTTGTGACGCCCAACATGACCACTATCCGAACTAAAGGATGATTCCCTATCCAGACCACTTGGAATATCTAGATTGATGTAGATTAATTATCCATAATCTATAATGAAGTGGAACAAGAAATGAGTTTCACAATCCAAATATTCAATCTCTAAGCATGTCCTAGACATGTTAATGAATCCCAAGGAGAAATCGATGGAAGGAGGAACCAATATCCCATCATCACATTTCAACCACATAGCATATATCCTAGATATAGTGACAAATGTCACTGACCATTGAGAAGAGGGAAATGAAAGTCATAATGAAACCATCAGTGAATGATAACATATGATATAGAAACCCCCATCATAAGATTCCGAAGCAAATGTTACATTAATGTTTTCTAAATATAATTTATTTATCTAGCCTTTTTATTCTATGTATATACATGATTCATATATGATTTTATGATAAATATGAAAATTTTATAAAATAACCATTCCATGTAAAAATAAATCTTTTACTTATCTTGATATTTTTTGTTCTCCACTCATGATTGATGATTCTTATATAAAGAATGGTATTCCATTTAAAATTTTGTAACCCAATGATTATCCTTGAAAGTATAATTTATGAAACCCATTTCATATCCATGGTTTGTATTATGTCCAAGGTTGGTATATGTCCTCTGGGGGATGCATTATAATGTAAATGTAATGATGTTTTTGGTGCACCAGAAATTATATAGAAACTTTTAATGTTATTTTGTGACGGATGTTCCTGAAATTAAATTTTTCTCCAATGAATTAGTTACTGTGTTGAATAACATGAGATAAATTGAAATATGGATGAAGATAATTTGAGCATTGTTCACAAATATTTGTTGTATTGACCATTGATACATGAAGTTTCATTTTTATGCATTTCCACATTACATGCCTTTATCTAATTCTTCTTCTCATGATTATAATGGTTATTATTTCCTTATGTTATGATGGTGATTATTATTATTACCCATGATTCATGTCTCTTATTCATCCATATACTAGGATTTTATCCACCCCATCTTTTGATGTATATCAAAATTTAAATATTTATACAAAGGAGATCTCAAATGCTTGATTGAATATAGGGATGAATTAATTAAATAAATTTATATGTTATATTATGTAAAAGCAATGTATTGTCTTAATTTTGTCTTGATACTAACCATTTTGGTCTATGTTTTTAACTATTCTATGTTTTTTATCTTTAAAATAATGTAATAATTGTGTAATAAAAGTAGGGTAACTATAGTTGGTATTATAGAAAGGTTTAATTAATTTGTTCACTACGATTAGTGTCCCATAGAGAATACCCATAGTAATATACTATGAATATGTAAGCAGAGAGGCAGATTTTATAAATACAGGGATCCAATAAGATATTACATTAGATTTTATTGAACAATTGAATAAATTATTGAATAATGGTTGACATATGTATTGATATGTCATCTTATATATTATAAAATGGTGTGAACCCAGATAAACAAGGAAAACTACCCATATGAAGAATAATCCCATGATTGCTCGAATGACATCACCAATTCATTATGAGGGGGATATAAAAAATTAATGGTGATGGTTACCCAACTATCTTAGATTATGAACATTAACATGAACAATGAGGAACTATTTACATTTACTAAGAGGGAGATACTGGATATCATGACATTTATTTGGCAACAAACTTCAATGTTTAGTGGATTTTCTGATTCACTTGTCATGGAACAATGAGTCAACTCAATAGAGAAGTTCTTTTTTATACATAAAAGTTTTAAGATAGATAAGGTGAATCAAGTTGTTTGTCATCTAGATAGAGAGGCATATCTATGGTGGTGTTAATTAAAAATACCACGTTGATCGATGAAATTGAAGAGATAGAGTACAGAGTTATTAATATTTCATTTAATAATAATTATTTCCATCAAACACATCATATAATAATGGAAAGAGAATTAATAGACATGATGAAAAATGAAGGTGAATTTATTATGGACTATGAAGAAACACAACTATAAAATAGTCCTATACCCATGGTTTTCCAAAAATTATTGGTATATGTATTATATGGGATCCTATACCCTCAGCTTTGGAAAACCAGGGTATAGGTTGTTTATCATAACCTATACCCATGAATCTTATGATACCAATAGTATAAGGATTATTATATAGACATATACCAATATTTTTAGTACACCTGAGGGTATAGGGATTTTTTTAGAGGCCCTATACCAACATTATTTCAAACCATGGTATAAATTTCATGCGTTATGGCAGGAAACAAAATTTCACAGGGCTCACAATAAATTTTGTGGGAACACCTATTCCCATAATTTTCTATCATATACCCATTGTTTAGAAAAATATATTTACACACATATATATATATAGATAATATTTTATGTACATGGAGTGGTAATGTGATGGGTGTTAGAGGAGAAGGTCACAAGATCGAAACCGACAACAATTTTTTTTTAAAACACATACCTATGGTTTTAAAAATGTGGGTATAGGGATATAACATAGTGGAAAAAACCTATACCCATAGTTTGGAAAAAATGGGTATAGGCGTTGATCAATACCGATTCCTTAGTTTCCCATGGATCACAAAACCTTGTTTATAGCCTATACCCACTGTTTTGTGGGATATACCAATGGTTTTGAACTGTGGGTAATGTTCATTTTTTCCATTATCGAACATTTCACAAAGATTTGAAGGTATGGATCAAGTTTCATTATAAAAATTGATTGAATACTGATATATTCATTAGTTAGTTAAATCAACATCTCCTAAAATCCCTAGAAATTATATACATTGGGTATTATGAATTTTTTTCTCATTGCGCTCTAAAAGTGGGGACGCAGTTTTGGGAATTGTCTAATGCATATGGAGATATGAAATGAAAGATTTAAATAACTCTTGGGAATCTAATGAGGGAGGTGTATATGAATCTAAACCTCTAAAATATAAAAAAAATGTGTGAATAATAATAATCGGAACTGCATCAATGGGATGGGGAAATTCAACAAGTGTGGGATATAAGGCCCTTGAGGTCATAAATGTCATAAAGACATAAAGAAGCTGTCCAATATGATGTTGGAAATGAGAGAACCACAAGTGATCCAATCATAAAAAAATATACAGAAAGGGAACTATGTATGAATTTACACATAACCTCGAGTTCTTGAGGATAATCAACATTATTACCCAGAAAAGACAATGGAGCTTGGGATGTCTTATGCCATCACTGCTACAGATGTGGAGTAATAAAATTAAATCATACAATGTGCACTTCCTATTCATTCAAGAATAGAAAAATTCATATTTTACATTATTTCAACACTTTCCATTATATCATTCATGTTTTATAAAATTATTGAATCAACGCCCTGATCCCTTTATATAGATATATCTGTAAAAACATATAGTGATGTGATCATTTCATCCCTTGTTTTGGAAACTTCTCCTATTTTTATATGTGGGAATATTCTCCTAGAAAATCTCATGATACATCTTTCGGAGAAATTAAATGTTGTATTAGAGATTAATTGTATCTCATTATAAAGATTATACCATACAAATAGGGAAAAATGATATATCAATTCGTATTCTCAACCATCCCATGATACTTTAAAAATTAAATGATGATCATAGATCTCCATTGAAAATCATCATATGCTATGTGGGTTATTACCCTATTAAGGTGCATATCATGCTAAAATTATTGATTCATTGGAGGGTACAAACATAAGGGAAATATTCATTATGATGGAATACAATGATAAATATTTTGAAGAGTTACATAGACTTCCCCTAAATATTGATGTAGTGTTATCTCTATAACTCATACTTAGAGAAACGCCATTCTCAAAATGTACCTATTTTATGTCCTATAAATAATTTTAATTGTTAATGAATAAGAAGAAAGTGAATTTGGAAAAAAATGTTTATATTCCCTAGTGCATTGAAATGGGTTGTTCCATTTCTCTATGTGAAGAAAAATAAATGATCAATTATGTTGTGTATCTATTATTAGGAACTCAAGAACATCCCCATAAATAAAACATATCGCTTTCAAAGGATTTATGTCTTCTTTGATGAACTATGAGGATCTCATTTGTTTTTAAAGGTGGATCATCATTATGGATTCCACCAGTTAAAGGTGGAGAATTATTAAATATAGAAGACTAATTTATGTACATGGTTTGGTCTGTATAAGTTTTTTGTGAGGCCTTTCAGACTAACCAATTCCTCTATGTTCATCATGAATTTGATGAATAGAGTTACTAGAAATTTCATTGAAAAATTTGAGGTAGTTTTTATGGATGATATTCTCATCGAATACAAGTGAATGTTTGGCCATGAAGAATAATGATGGCTTATGTTAGAGAAATTAAGGAAGGATATGTTGTATGAAATGTTCATTAATTGTGAATTTTTTATTAATCAAGTCACATTATTGGGACTTGTATTCAAATGTGTGGGAATTTCTATGTGCCCTTCAAAAAAACGTTATGAATGATTGGCCAAACCCTCTAGTGTCACATAAATCCATATTTTTGGTGGCATAAAATGGAATTATTGACATGTTCTGATAAATATATCAAGATTTTCTAGACCTATAATTTAATAGTAGTAGGAGTAAATTATGTGTGGATTAAATAATTTAGGAGTGATTCAAGGTGATAAAGAAGGGAATAATCTCTACAAATATAGTAACATTAAAGACAAGTTGAGAATGTTTTGTGATATACATTTGTTATTAAAACACGGTCTTGGGTTGTATACTCATGAATAACGATAAAGTTATATCCTACACCTCATGACAGTTGAAGACCCATGAGAATAACTACACGACACAAGATTTGGAGCAAGCATATTTGTTTTTTATCTTAAAAATATTGCAGCACATCCACTATGGTGTAAAGAGGGACATATATACTAATAAAAACATCCTAAATTATATATTACCGAAAAATGATATCAATATGATTCAAAGGAGATGGTTAGAGTAAATATATCAGTATGATTTCTCTCTACACACTCATCCGAAAAAGTCAAATAATGTAGCAGATTCTCTTATAAGAAAAGAAACAACTGCTCTATCAATGTTGTTGATTGAGAAAGTCCATATATTCATTGATATACATATAATGGATTTGAAAATAATTATATTGGGGAATAAATCCTACCATTGTCAAATGATTGACCAACCATTTAACCAAGAGAAGATTAAGGATGAGAAAAGGGATGATCAAGAGTTACAAAAGCGACTTCAATTATTTTTTCGGTGAAATTACCACTTCTTAAATTGTTTCAAAATATCCACTTGTAAATTCTTCTAAAAATATATATCCCCAATTATCCTATATATTTTGTGAATATCCCTAATATATATCATTCCTAACTCATCTTGGATGGAAATTATTCAATAATAATATATCCCAACCCTCACATCATTTGTATCTATGGAAATTATTTGAAAATTTACTTATTGATTTTCATTCTAGTCCTCAAGAAAAATATTTGACTCAAATATTATAAAAATATTATCATATTTAAATCATCTAATGTAATATTACTACCTAAAACATCTGACCAGGGTGTTCACAACCTCAATTAGATGCACCATTTTAGATTAATCATAATTCAATTTTTTAATATTCTTTAATTACATAATAATGGAATTTTTTATTTTATATTCATAAAATAAAAAATAAAAATTATCATTGAATATCAACATCAGAATCCTAGAATATCCAAACCAATTTCCATCAATTCCAAAAACAAAATTCTATATTTTAAAACTCCATTCACTAAAAATATTGCAAACATAATAAAGAAAAAGGAAATATTAATTTATCAAAAATTTATTTTGAAAATATTTTCCTAGATTCGAACAATGTTCTGAAATGAATCCTTAATAACAAAACACTCCACCAGTACCATGTTCATACATTTTATTCTGAAACCTATTCACCCTAGTGAAATAAAAATATTTCATATGACATTACTCCATAATTATGAAAAACAATCCAATAAAAGTAACTAGTAGTATTCCAAATGATATTGAAATCATGTGACCACTGTTGATTTAAAACACATTAAACCAACCATAAAATCCCCAACATCCATGTTTTCATACCACTTATTAGGGAACCTGAGATTCCCCACCATCCAAAAACCAAAACTAAACCAGTAACCAATGAATTATAACTACAAAACACACTTGATCTCTATTTTTTACATAAAATAAATATGAAGGTCGCTAGGATGTTTATGAAGTCACAATGCCTAATGGACTCAACCTCAAGAATGGGGAATAATTTTCCCACCAAAAACTACACTAATACACCTCCAACCCCATCCTGTGTCTTATAATTCATTCAAGATGATATTCTACTAATGGTAATGAGTTAAAAATAACAGAAACATGATATATACTAAAAAATATTAAAAATATTATCACCTAATTTGAATATAGTATGAAATCAATAGAAGAATATGTATCATCATTTATTTAAGGAACAAATATTATAATTAAAAGTGATAAATGTTTTTATACCCACACAAACTAAGAGAATATTCCATGCTGATGTTGGACCTGAATAAATCATACTGAATGGGATCCTAATATTATCATAATAATGTGGTAGATGTGCAATATTTTCATGACTTCCTAAAACCAAATGATATATCTATCATTCATTTATGCACCATTGTATCTAAAACCCATATTTGATACAAACCTTTTACCTTAGAAACAAGGACATCATCCCTTTGGTCCCCCAGAACATCACTTAGGGAATATGTTGTCACCTCTCAACAATTATTGCCGGGGTCCCTATGGTCATTTTGTTTCTACTACTATTTACATTTACATGGGGAACACCATTCCCCAAAATAATATCTAAATCACAATTGGTTACTCTAATATACCATCCAACTATAAATGAATTTGGTATTTTCCAACACACTCCATTACTGAATCTATTAATCAGTTAAATAAGTCTATATATGATTACTTTTAAATAAAAAATATTAGAAAAATGAATACTATAATGATTTATAAAAAATACATAATATTTTCACACCACTAATACATCTATAAAATCTACCTTATATCATGAAATAAAGTTTAATGTATTCCCCTATGTTCATCAGAATGTGCTTTTCCAAGAGGATAATGCATTCATATGATCATCCATTCAATTACATCACCATTTTAATGTAGTATATTATTCCCTAACTTAAATCCATACATAAATATTTAATGTTAAAATTTTCATGGTATGGATCCTCCAATAGCGTCTCTCCAATATAAAATATAAAACACTAAATATATGACCATAAAATAAATATCACACGAAAACTATTGGGACCCAAAATTAAATCGTTTACATAATCTTGAATTTTCGTTAAGAACTCACATCCTTATAGACTGGGGATCCTTTCAAGGATACAATTTTAATGAATTGGAAAATAATAAAGAAATAAAATTTCTCATTTTTATATAGTGGGTACCACAAAAAAATATCCATTTCTTCCAAAATATAAAAAATTTCAAATAAATCATGATCTCTTTTAAAAATCATCATAAAATTTAACATGAATTTCTTTATATGACTTAAACAACCTTATAACATATGAAAAAAATTTAAAAACATGGGCTGAACAAAAACAATATATGTATGGTATATAAAAATAAGGAAGGAAAACATTATTTCAGAAATACTTATAAACATACAAAATCGTTTTCACAAAGTCATATTTCTTACCCATATATACTTACTTTGTGAAAGATGGTATTTCCATAAAATATAGAGAACATAAATAGAACCATAAATGTATTTTAGGATATTACATAATTAATATTATTACAGTCATGGATAATTTATGATTTTTAAACCTCACAGCTACCTTATAATGTAACCCTCATATCTACCTTATTGTGTAACCACCATAGTTACACGTTGAGAAACCATACAGTCAACCTCAGAATTACACTTACCCAATGCATTAGAGTGAGATATTGGTCCCTCCATTAATAATTATTAAATCCCATGAAAATTAATAAAATAAAAAAACAAAAATACTTTCTTCATATTAATCATTCCATTTAAAATAACAAATTATATTTAAAGAGGATTTAAAATGAAAATTCCCGTTAAAATATAATATATTTGAAGTGATCGTTGACAAAAATAAAATAACATATGTGTATAAACTATAAATTCACAAAATAAAACATAATATAATCCATATTAATTTCACAAAAAATCAAATAATGACATAATTAATGATGTACAATGTTATCCTAACGAATGGAAATTGGGTTAATAAATAACTTATCATTGTTTCTTATTAATTAAAATGTTTTTAAACCTAATGTATAATTGTTAGAAGATTTTTATTTATGTTTAAAAGAAACATATTCATGGTTATAACACATTATATGATCATTTAATTACATCATTAAACCAATTTATTAATAATATTTTGTAATATCCATTGTTTTGCGTATGTTATTTAAATGGTTTCCATGGTTGGTTCATAAGAGATTTTCATGTATAATTGACGAGAAACTCAAGAAGTTGAATGAAATGGTATTAATATGATTTATGAATATTAAATGATACCATAAATACTTTTTTTCTGCAGGTATTATGATAATTTCATTGATAGAAAATTAATAACATTCGTTTAGATCATTTTGGCAGTTCTTCTATAATCACGAACTAGTTTCATTATATTGCTTAATATTATTTGTATATGTAAATTATAGAACATAAAATAGGTCATATAATAATATTTTCAATAATTTTTAACCAATAAAATTGTTTTATATTCATTTTTGAATGATGTAAATGGATATTAAAACACATCATCCATGATGTTGGTAAATCGACACATCAAAGACATTGTTTTTTTATACAATAAGATGAATATGAGAAGAAGTACGATAATGAATATTTACACATAAATGATAACAACCAAAATATATATGTTTCTTGAGATTACATGCCTATTTTACATGGGTATGTAAAGACAATATAAAAAATAAATAAAATGAAAATAAAGTAAAACGAAAGAATATTTTTACATCATTATATAAACCCCTTGAGATCCTCCTTTAAGTCTTTTGTTTTTCCCTTTTGGTCAGACCAGAAGGATGTGGATGTGGGGAAGAGAATTGTAAATGATATTGGATAGAATATTGAAAATATTCAGTGCTTTAGAGTTGTGAGGGGAAGAGTGGGTGATGGGTTGTATCTATATTGGAGGAGAGGAAGGTTTTCAAATTTTTGTAATCATTATTTTAAAATTTTTCTTATCAAAATAAATAGTTTTTGTTATTTTAAAAAATATTGTAAATAGATAATGTGATATTGAAACAATCTTTCTTACATTATCCGTGATTCTAGGAATATTTCATTTAACTTATTATTTATTTATATGGTAAATTTCCATATTTTACTATTCATAAAAAATTCATAAAAATATCAACAATTCACCCAACCATTTTTTAGCATAGAGATTTAAATAAATAAATCCATTTTATCAAAATAATTTTCTATATATGATAAATTTAAATTACAAATAAAATTGAAATTTATTCTAAAAAATAAAAATTTTAAAACTATTGGTTATTTTATAACACCTTGAAAAACTATCCAAGGTCCCATAAAATTATATTTGAACCATAATATATGAAATTAATAATTTGAGATTACATTTTATGAAAATAAATTTTCATTTAAATTATTAATTTAATCATAAAATTTTTATTAAATATTTATGACTTATACTAATACCAACACTTACTCCATGACCATATTGTAACTTATAAGATGACTTTGTATTTATTAATTAATGGGTGAGGTAAATATTAAATTGGAAAATTTACTATTTTTAACGATCATATTACTATTAATATGTCTATAATTACTATTCATGAGGGTATGTTAGTGTTCACCAAAAATTAAGTTGGTCTTATCAGACCCGAAATAATATATAGATCGCCATAGGGTATATCTATTTTTAAAAATTCACGACACAGAAGTGATAAATTATGTCTAATGGCTAGGTTATAATTTCCTCCTTGAAACAAAATTTACATTATGTAGAGACTTAGTGTTGATTAATTTCAATTTTATTGGTAAATCCTTGGGATGTTACTTTCAACACATCTTCTAGAAATTGCATCCTCACATTTTTTATGAAACAAATTCTGGGCTCAAAACATTAGTTGAATATAGCATGTTATTTCCAAACATTAAAACATGAAAAATGTTTTGTACATGAGATAAATTATAAAGAAAATATGATCACTTTTTGACTGGTCCATAATTATATAGGATTTCCCAGGTCCTAATGAACAGCGGACATATTTTTAATTTCTAAACAAAATCAATTAAACTTTTCCACAGTGATATTATAAGAAAAAAATGATCACCTAGCATGAATAAAATGTATTTAAAAATATTTTATATATAGCATTTTTACCTTCTATGAGGATTTAAAATGTGTTACAAGACCATATTCACTTTCTCATACATGTACTATACTAATTCTATCCCTGTCAACACCCTTTCCATGACTTCATCCTAAAATGCTAGATATCAACATCGCATCCCATACAATACCACAATAGGTTCCATATGTATAACTGAATGAAAACAATTATATTAAGAAAATTAAACTGAAGAAATATACTAATCCCAACTTCCCTCATAGTCCAATAAAAAAAATTCAATGAATATCCTATAATTTCTGAATTTTTCGCTATATATATCCATCATATTCATGATAAAAGGATGCGCAGAAATATAATTTTTTGCCTAAAACTTCTGACAGCCCTTCCAAAAGTTAGAAGTGAACCTGGGATAGCAGTTAGAAACAATGGAAATATGAACTCAATGTAACCTGATAATCTCTTAATTTTTATGTTGGGAAAGCTGATCCAAAGAAATTGTATCTTGAATAAGAGGTAAATATGCAGATTTAGTCATCCAATTAACAACTACCCAAATATCATTGTTAAAAAGTTATTGGTTTTAGTCCCACCACAACATCCATGGACACAATTTACCATTTCCACTCTAGCATTATAAAGGAATGAAGATTCCACTTTTGATGATGTCTTTCTTCTTAAACCTATTGACATGTAAAACATTTCATGTTAAAATATGGAATATATCTTTTCATTTAATTCCACCAGTAATACTCGTGAAGGTATATATACATCTTAGTACATCCCTGATGAATTAATTGTGTAGAACTATGAGCATCACAAAATAAATTTTTCCTCGGTAGGGAATCCCATGGAACACATAATATTTTCCAGAATCCAAAAAAACCCAGATTATATTCTATAAACATAGCCATTTAAATCGATTCTACCTTTTTATTTAACTCACAGTCATTCTTCTAAACTTTCTTAATTCTATATGAGATAGACGATTACACAAAAAAACCTAAAACAATATAGAGGTGTTTTTTTCACCAACAACCTCCAAGCCAATATTCATCAAATCATTAATCAAGGGGTCTTGTTCTAGACATATCATTTTTAATAATCTATGATGTTTTAAAAAAATTGAATCTCCCACCTTTTTTATTATCCAAGATGGTAATTTATCATGTAATCAGAATCTTTTACCTGTTCAATCCATCTTCTCCACCACATTTTTAATTCCTTATGAGTGAATATCTACTTCAATGTTTTTTTACAACATATATATCTCATTTGGTTCCATATAAATTATGCCTCAAAACTTTCAAAGAAAAAACAATAGTTTCAAATTCCAATTCATGTGCGGGATAATTTAACTCATGATTTTTTATTTTCTCGAATCATAAGCAATTAACATATCATTCCTCATTAGAAAACAACCATGTCCCTTAAATGAAGCATTATTGTATATGAAATACTCACCATTTTTAGAATTCAAGTCCAAAATAAGATCATTCACCAATATATACAAATGTTCTTGAAAATCAACATCACTTTCAATTATCCATATAAATTTAACTCCTAATCACATTAGCTTAGTTGGTGGTCTATAAAACTTTGAATTGTTTTTAACAAACCATTAGTAATAAAATACTCTTCCATGAAGATAATATATCTCTATAACATTAGTAGGCCTTTTCCATTAATCCAGAGCTTTTTTATTGTAAGGATCAATTTTAATTCCCTCATAATTTGTAATGTTACCATGAAAATAAATCTTATCCAACTAAAAAACAAATTATCTAAACATTCGGTATAACATATTTTCATTGAGATTTTGGATGGAAATTCATAAATTGTTTTCATGATTCTAATAACATTTTGAAAGATAAAAATATCATCAATAAAAAAACAAAAAACTTATCCAAATATTCAATAATATTCTGTTCATACGATCTATTAATACATTATGGGATTTTCTTCAAACCAAATGGCATTAAAAACTCATAATGTCTATATGTAGTAAGAATAGTTATTTCCAAGATGTCATCATCCTTCACCATCTGTTGGGAGTATTAAAATATCATGTAAATCATTAAAAAATACTGAGCTCCCAAGAGATGATAGATAAAGTCATCAATATGAGGGAAATGATGAATATTCAAAATAATAATTTTATTCAGAGCTATACAATCAATGCAATGTCAAAAAGAATAATATATTATTTTTTCCAACTAAATAGGAGAACTCCATGGTGATGTTCTGGGATGAATTAATCCTTTATCATGAAACTTGTGTAACTAATTTCCAATTCATAAATGATAACATTCGTTTCTATCATTCAATAGTTTCTCAGCATCTGGATATGTGATCAATATTAAGGGTTCATTCTTTTATACAAGAAAATACTCTTTTAAAAACCTTATTTAGCTCTATAATATATCATATCATAATGAAAAAAAATACAATCCATACCCTGTATAACTTCAATATCTACAAAGGAAAACAATAAGTTACTCATGTAATTTCATTCCAAAGATAACAATAAGAAGATTCTTATAATCCTTCTTGTTGTAATATTTCCCCATTGTGTTTTAACTATATGCTTCAGTGTCATTTTTGGGGTTGAAAATTCCAATTTACTAGAATATTACATAGAAGTATAGAAATGTATAGACCCCATATCAAACAAGACATTTTCAAAATCTGAGTAAACAAAAAAAGTACTCGATTACACAATATTGGATAAACCAACATTTGTTGACGTAGTCACAAGGGATCTCATTGCACATTACTTCTTATTGTATGGTAGCTTTCCATCATTCATATTATTCTTTGGGATGGTATTTTTATAATGATCCATCACACCACATTTAATGTACATTATAGTTTTATTATCATGAATTATCGTACTATCATTTTCATTATAAACATGGGCCACATGTCCAAACATTGAACATTGAAAACACTTCCTAGTTTTAGTAATGCATTCCCTAGGGTGATTTTTCTAAACATTTCACAAAATGGAAACTAGATTTCTTACCATTATATTTCAGTGAATGATTCTTACAAATCACATTAAATATATACCTCTTCTTCTCCATGTTTACAAAGTACACATAATCATTAGAAATCTCCATTTCTACCCTCTCAGCACATCGAACATGATTTTCATAACTTTCGAATTCACAGGATTCCAATTCCCTTCAATATCCTTTCTTCAATCCTAAGTAAAAATGAATTATTGTTCTAACAAGATACCAAATTAGATTTGAATCATAACATTACTGTTAGGTGAACATTGATTCATACACGGATACTTAATAATCATCATTTTGTTTCAATTCAAGAATTTTTTTTCCATCCTATATGGAACCACATTAGAAAAAAAAATTTCCATAAAAATATTCAATATTTAATCCAATTCAATGTCATCCATTTTCTCACTATCCATTGTAGTGTTAAACATTAAGGGTACTGGTCTGAGGAATAATATATAGCATGAAGTGGAAATAATGAATCAATAGATTCGAACCAGTCCCGCAGTGTGGATGAACGTACAAAATCGATAAACAGAAAAAGAAATAAATATAAACAACAGTAGCAGAAAGTAAACACGACAAGATTCTAAACAGTACTTGTAACTACTAATAATAACAAAACATGAATCCAAAGAAGTCCATACACATCCATATATATAAGGGCTCCAATGGATAACCAACTGTAGCTAAAAAACAAGTCAAGCTTGCTGATATAGGAATGAAAATAAACAATGTAAACTCGAGCATGGAAAGACCTGAAGGTCCATTCCTTCTACATGAAACAACTAAATCTGTCCAACTCCCGAATCTGGCCTCTTTCCTGCACGTAAATCCATAAAGTCTCTACGTGTCCCTAAGGGCCAATGCAGGGTGTGAGATGAATTTTAGTAGGACACCACCCAACAATGACTACCTAATATAAGTGTTTCAACAGACATGAATTTATAAGGTAAATAGTAAACAATACGATGCAGACAACCAAACACAAACTCTATAGGTGCTCAGCAGCCACCATGGAGGGTCAACTGCTTCAGCCAATGCTGGAATCTCTGTCAAGTAACCTAGCACCATGTTTCCCCTAACACCGTGTGTCTCAAGTACCGACGTCCCTAAGGCACACACTAGAAACAATAACCTAGAGGAACAGTGGTGTCTGTCCCCAAATAATGTAACTAGAGGGACAACAATGTCTTCCCTCAAAACAAAGTAACTGAAGGAACAATGACGTCTGCCCTCAAAACAAGGTATCCATTGGGATAGCGATGTCTGTCCTCAAGACAGGGTAACCGAAGGGACAATGATGTCTTCCCTCAAATCACAGCGAGCCTCATCCCCAAACCCAATAGCCTCAATACTATCCCTTGAAGTCTCCTCACCTTCCACATGGCTTCCTACAATAAGCACCCTCAATCCAATAATACCTAAATTGCAACTAACAGGGGCCTCTACCTACATGAGTGGTCAAAACCACCTAATCACAGAGTCTCTCAGTGTGCACACTTATCAAAGTTTTTGGTGAGCGGTAATCACCAATATAGTACCTAAGACACAATGTCTCTGACACCTCGTGTCCCCGCAACCATGTCTCTCAAGTCTGATGGCATCGACATCCCAGTAACCCAGGCCAAGCCCAACCTGATAGTCATCCTGCCTCATGATGACGTCCAAAATTCCCAATCCCATGGTCTGAACCACCAAACGTATCCTGGGCCAATCCCAACCTGTGATCCTTATCACTGAACAATATTCAAGCCATGCCTAACACAACCATGATGTTCCAGTACATGCAATTCATCCATCATATATATAACACATAATAGGAAAGACAATCTAAACAGTTGAATTGCACTAGCCCTATGGCAATCAAACAACAATACTAAGGTCATAAATGCCTCAAACAATTCTTATCAAAACATAACTAATTAAAATTATTATTTTAATAAAAAAAAATAAATTCATACCATTTTGTAATACGTATCCAAAAGGCCTCATATGAGAGACGACCCCTCACCCATCCCCACTCAAGAAAAACATGTATCAGGGCATACCCAAAGGCATCTCATAGGTCAATTATCAATTAAACATGCAATAATAGGTAAAAACTGGTAATTCTCAAAAATTCCCAAAAATGTTGCATAGGTAACGCCACCAAAATGTCTATTAAAACACAAAAAGAAGTATGCACCACCTACCTTTAGGGTTCCGGTGGAAATGACCCACAAACAACTGCACCCCAATCCGGAAAACACTTCACGAAAACCATTGTATATCTCCATCCCTATCATCCACAATCCTTAAAATCAACACCCAGGGAAACCCAAATATTAGATCTTAATGCAACATATGTATATATAAAAAACTGAGAGAGGGGGAAAAGAGGACCTAGAGAAAACAAAGATAAACCAAGAGGAGATACATACCCGAGAAGAACTGACTTCAATCAAAAATCGACCCCCTTTGATTTGATTCCAAAATAAGTGGGAGGGAACCATAAACCATTGAGAACCCATAATCATGAGATAGATTCATGTGGGGTGAATAACGAGGGAGGAATGGGAAATCCTGAGTGGCCTATGACTTAAAAACCCTAACATAAAGTGGTCGCACGGCTACCCTGCATGGTTTGGTATACCGTGCGCCAACAGTGCAGTTGATACTATCTCACCTAGGGACTTTTCACGGCATTCCCTCACGATCTGAAAAACCATGTGCTGCCTGTGCGGAGACCACTGTCAAGGGTTCACAGTTTCTGGGGCTGGCCGCAGAGTTTTTTAGTCCAAGCGCCAACTGTGCACCCCTAGACGACCTCAAAACGTAAAAAGTTTTTCCTAGAACTATTCAAACATAAACCAACCACTTAAAAAGGCACAAATAAACCGAAATAAGAGTCACATACATTTTATGAAGACCCGGGTTCTTACAAACTCCCCACCTTAATATAGCTCACCCCTGAGATATCCAATGAAACCAGGAGATGGCACCAAACATGACACCCTGATCAAAGTAACCTCGACTCCCCCGATCTCTAGGTTCTAGCTCATTTCCTCAAGGGTATCGCCACCTTAGGAATTACTTAACTTGGCCTCAACATGAAAAAACTCAAAACAAGTGATGTTCCACTATACTGTGATCTATACGTATGGTCCTCTCGTGATGCATCGTCACCCCTGACCCTCGTTGGTGCTCCCATTTTATTTCCTACACCCAAAAATATCTAGCACCACATCAGTGTTATCTTCTACAAGGTCCTTCATCCCATGGATGCTAAAAACAAACCTTTTACCTAGGACCCCAAGTAACCTGCATCCTAGATGCCCCTATTCCCAAGGTACCTCATGTAACCTGCATCCTCGATGCCCCGATCCTTGAGGCACCTCAAGTAACCCGCATCCTCGATTACCTGATGCAAAAAAATCTCATACATAGATATATATAAATATATCCTTCACTTGATATGACACCAATCCTACTGGCCATCATCTAGTCCTTCCACATAGGTCATGTGCATCACTTGCACTCGAAATAGACATTCCTCTATAGGTCAAGCCAAAAGAGAATAAGGGAATCACGACCACACATGTTGTGTACCTCTAACCATCATCAGCTCACCAGTCTGATCATCCATTGGATGCTCCATAGTGTGAACCTAGCCAAAAGTATGGCAGTCGGATGCCTAACATCCCTGCGGTGCGGCTCCAGCTACTGGCCAGTGACCCCTCAGCTTGATCCTGCTGTCTCTGTCACGTCTTCCACCTACAACTGAACTTGGCTACCCTATCTTGGTAGAAAACCTGAACCAACACTAGATGATACAGTCTATCCTAGTCCCTACCAGCCGAAGGAAACCCGAAGAACCTCTTAAGATTCCAGACCTGTCCATATGCCTGAAACCCCTTTAAAGGCCTATCGCACTAAGACCGATCATGTCCCGGCTTCCCACACTGATATAAAACCACTAAAGAACTGCAGTAAGGTGGCCTAATTGATTCTTTATCCTGATTTACATACTTTAACTCATCCCTTGCTCACTTCCTCTCTTCTAAATCGTCACCTGAAACCATTCCCCAGCCATCCTGGGGCATATATCTCTGGTTTCCCTCTGCTTTGAGTGCCTAATTCACTGCCTCTAAGAAATAACTCAGCATGAAGATATTCACCTTGATCTGAATGGCATGTCATAAGCCATCCTCTAAATGCCTCACCCTTGTTACATCATCGCATATCATAACAGGATAAAAGAGAGAAAACTCAGTGAAAGTAGCTGCATTGTCTATAACAGACATGTCTCCCTGCTGACGGCACAAGAACTCCCGAGCTCTCTCAGCCCACAATGTCTCTCGGTAAGAGTGCTCAAATAACAGGTCCTTGATGTCCTTCCATGCTAGTCCATTTTTATTTTGAGCTTTCACTTGCACATCCAACAAATGCTTCGCTGGTCCTCTCAGCATGTACATCACCAGCTTGACCCTCCGCCATGGAGGCATCTCGAGCTGCTTGAAGATCATCTGCATGCTCTCTATCCAGTCCTCAGTTGCCTATGGACCACCGTCACCCTAAAAATGCATTGGGTGCTATGACTGGAACACCAACATCAGATATCCCATAGATGGCTCTATACCCTACACGCCCATGTCAACCCCCTATGAGACACATTCTGGGCTAGCTCGGAGCTGCTCATCGAGCAATGGTCCGAACACTACCAAACCCAGCTGCTGCCATGCCTGCACTGGATCCTAAACCTGATCATGCCCCTGATCTTGTACTTACAGCTCCTGCTCTACTTGCACTGGATCCTGAACCAGATCATGCACCTACGGCACTATGTCATCACCCGCCTGCCGCTTAATCTGAGTCGTCAAAAGGAAACCGCCAAATACCATAAATGGCCGGACATACCATATATATATATATCAATATATATTCAATGCAGATAAGGAAATCAGTAAAGAGGAAGCCTAAAAAATCTACCCTTTCTCTTCCCACACTACAACCCATGCCCATAGCATCCCGACCATATGGCCTCCTTCACCCTTTACAGATCCAACTATCAAAAGTTCCTCGGGCCATGCCCATTCTAACAACTAATGTTGTCTCAAACCTACGACCGGGTCACCTAATCGTAGTGATCAAAATCACCTCAACCATAGTACTTTCCTACTCGTGCATGAACCAGACCCAAATACCATTCCACATGAAATTCTACAAATATACAAAGCATGGCATAAAAAATAGAAATAATGAAGAAATCGTATCATGAGTTTCACTTATGATCATTTCAAAGCATACACAACATAAAAATTGATATTATTCACATGGAATTATCACATCACAAGGAATCCATGCATTTGTAAAATTAAAATACCCTAAAAAGTTCCTATTAAAATCGAAGAAAACAAGCCTTTCCATATAGGGCCAAGTTCCAATTCTCCCTTACCGACTGGGTCAAGGGCTACATATCACAATCAATAGCATCAAACACCATGTGAGCCACTGAGGTGGAAATCATATAAAATATTATATGAGAAAAATAAAACGGCAATTCCAACCCATGGAAACATGGTCCATCACTCATACATGGGGATGTTGGTACCAAAGAACAAACTATAATCCTAGTCCCAGTAACGACCTATCTCTAGTATAGCATATCCCAAATAGTAAAACAATCAGAAATAAAAAAGAGAAGTCTCAATCTCATTATTATCCAGGAAAACACTACTACTAAATCCTTGTCATGAACTCCCCTGATGCCACTTTGTAACGACCCAAACCCAAGAAGCCACCCAAATAGTGCGAAAAGGGATGGCTGTTACTACCTTAGGTGAAATCCCCAAACATCAAAGGCTACTGACTAGCATAAAGTGTATTTTAGGTATAGTGGGGAGGCTATACTCTCTCTGAGGATAATAAGGGTACTGGTCTGAGGAATAATATATATCATGAAGTGAAAGTAAATGACTCGGCAAACTCGAAAGAGACCCGAAGAGTGGAAGCACATTAAAAAATCGAAAAATAGCAGAATAAATAAAAATAAATAATAGGAGTAGAAAGTAAATATGACAAAATGTTTAACAACACTTGTAACTACCAACTATAAATAAACATGCTTCCAAATCAGATCATGCACATCAATATGTAGAAGGGCTCCAATGGCTAACCAATTGTAGCTAGAAAATAAGTAAAGAATACTTATACAGGAAAGAAAATAATCAATGTAAACTCAATCTTGGAATGACCGCATGGTCCATACCATCTCAATGTAACATCTAAATCTATCATGCTCCCGAAGCTGGCTTCTTTCATCAATGTAAATCCAAAAAGTCTTCACGCATCCCGAAGTGCCCGTGCAGGGTGTGAGATGAATTTCAGTAGGATACCACCCGATGGTGTGTACCTAATATAATTGTTTCAGCAGACATGAATTTATAAGAAAAACAGTAAATAGTAAGCTGCAGACAAGCAAAACAAACACCACTGGTGCTCAGCAGTCACTATAGAGTGTCACCTACTTCGACCAACGCCAGAATCTATGTCATGCAACACTACACCATGTTCCCTCTAACACCACATGTCTCAAGTACCAAAATCTTGAAGGCACACACATGAAATATTATCCTGGAGGAGCAACGATATCCATCCTCAAATAATGTGACTAGAGGGACATCAATGTCTACCCTCACAACAATGTAACCAGACGGACAGTGATGTCTGCCCTCAAAACAAGGTAACCGAAGGGACAATGATGTCTAACCTCAAAACAAGGTAACTGGTGGGACATATATGTCTGCCCTCAGATCATAGCGAGAATCAGACCCCAACCCGATAACCTCAAGGTTGTCCCCTGAAGGCTCCTCACCTTCCACATGGATTCTTTCAGCAAGCATCCCCAAACTAATAATTCCTAAACCTCAACTAACGGGGGCCTCTACCCACACAAGTGGTTAAAACCACCTCATCACGAAGTGTCTCGGTGTGCACACTACTCAATGT
Organism: Viscum album; assembly: GCA_963277665.1. NCBI lineage: Eukaryota > Viridiplantae > Streptophyta > Magnoliopsida > Santalales > Viscaceae > Viscum > Viscum album. Next base: position 1,535,103,449 of record OY728151.1, read on the forward strand.
TCTGGGTGAGCATTAATCACCAAAATAGTACCTAGGCCACAATGTCCCTGACACCTCGTGTCTATGTGACCATGTCGCTCATGTCTGATGGAATCACAATCCCACTATCCTAGGACTTTCCCATCCTTGCAATCATCCTACCTCAAACCTATGTCCATGATGGCCAATCCCATGGTTTAAACAACCAAAAGTATGTTGGGCCATGCCCAACCTATGATCCCCATCACTCACGAATACTAGGCCATTCCCAAAACAACAAAGTTATTCCAGTATATTCAATTTCTCAATTACATATATAACACATAACAGGAAAGACAATCTAAAATGTTGAATTGCAATAGCCCAACAGTTATCAAACAACATTTCTGAGGACTTAAATTCCTCAAACAATTCATATCAAAACATAATGAATTAATCTCAGAATTTTAATCAAAAAAATCAATTAATACCATTTTTCCATCTTGGCCAAAATCCCCCATATGAGCGATGACCCCTCACCCAGCCCTGCACAACCAAAACAGGTATCATGGCATACCCAAAGATATCCCATAATTAAATTATCAATTAAACATGCAATACCAGGTAAAACAGGGTAATTATCAATATACCCGAAAATGTTCTATAGGTCACGCCACCCAAAACTCTACGAAAGCACAAAAAGAATTTTGAACCTCCTACCTTTAGGGTTCTGGCTGAAATGAACCACAAACAAACGCACCCAAATCTAGAAAACGCTTCACCAAAGCCGCTCTATATCTCCTTCCCTATCATCCACAAGACTTAAAACCAATACCCATGGAAACCCGTACCCTATGTCTACATGAAACAGATTTAGATCAAGATAACTGAGAGAGTGGGAAAAAGACCTATAGAAAACAAAGAGAAACAAAGAGGAGAGATGTACCCAAGAAGAACCAACTTCAAACCCACAATAACCCCCTTCGATTTACTTACAAAACATGTGGGAGGGAACCTTCAACCTTTGAGAACCCAAAACCCTAAGAGAGCTTCAAGTGTGAGGAATAATTATAGAGGAATGGGAAATCCCAAGTGGCCCGAGACTTAAAACCCCTACCTTTATGTGGCCGCATGGTTACCCCGAATGGTTTGGAAAATCATACTCCAACACTGCGGTTACGACTATCTCACCGAGGAACATCCTACAACATTCCCACATGGTCTAAAAAACAATGTGCCACTCTCTATCAAGGGTGCATGGTTTCCTGGACTGGACGCACGGTTTGATTAGACCGGGCACCAACAGTGCACCCCTACATGACCTCCACAACGTAAAACAATTTTCCTAGAACTGTCCAAACATCAACAACCACTTACAAAGGAACAATCAATCCGAAATAAGGGTCACATACATAAAAATATGATTCGGGTTCATACATCCAAAAAAAAGTTTCATGATGTAGAGAAATATTGTTTCATGATTTTAATTTATTTTTAAATTCTTCTGGTGTCACAAAATAATAGTGTTTACTATCCATCTTCAATATTTCACTAATCCACCATCGATCAATATGTTATTTCTATAATCATTGTAGAAAATCATAAATTATAATTGAAATAAAAATTACTGACTTTTTTTTTACAATTTACCAAAATCCATAAATGATAAATAATGTTAAAATTATGGTAACATATAAATTAAAATGTAATTCACCAGATTTTTTATGTATAATATCTTATTTATACATTTTAATTACACATAATTAATGATTACACAAAGAAGACTCAATTAATTTGAAAAATATATATTATCTCACTATATATTAATTTTATTATATAGTGGATAAGAATAATCAATTTTATTATGGATGATTAAATTTAGGTACATTTTATTTTTATTTTAAAAAAAATCCCAATGAGAGTAATGATCTGCGTCTCAAAATTCCCAATTTCAATTACACCACCCATAGGGTAATCTACCCATCTAGAGATAGACTGATGGGATGGTTTTTTCATATGAGGATTCATTAAATATATATTATTTACTCACTATGATTAAATTATTGTATTATCCTTATATATATATATAAATATAACATATTATATATATTATATTTCAAACATCTGAAAACATATGTAGTAAAAAATGACTCTGAGACAACCTAAAAGTTGTTATTTAAAGTATTACATGGGATCAAATAAAAAATATAGGACATTATATAATTTCACATTTTTCATAATCGAAACATACATATGAAAAAACACACCTCTGTATGGATGGTCATTGTTTACTTTTAGGAACAAGGAGATTCATTTTTTATAAAAAAATCACAAATCATTTCAACATTATCAATAATAGACCATACGATGTGGATATTTTAATATAAATTGTGGAGGCATATTTTTTTGATTATTTTAAACATTTATTAAATTGATAATAATAGATCAATTTTTTGAGTATTTATTTAATATTTAAAACTATAATTTTTAATCAAAATACTCATAATGTTACATTAAGAATTGTAAAAGTGGTCTATAAATTATATTAACATCGCATGGTTTAGTGATCTAGGGACATTTTAAATTGTTAATGATTTATAGATTTTCATAGAGTTGTGGAATCTGATTTTCTAAATTTTTTTAAAAAATTAGTTTTTATAAAAGAATATCTTATTAGGGAAATGATAAAATTTCTCTAGGAATTAAATATTTCATATGCGGGTTATATATTTCGATTCATAGTGATGTTAAGAAACATTTGAGTGAGTTATATTATGTTTTCAATGATTTTTATAGGGTTTTAAATATTTTAGTTGTGAATATTTTATTGGGTTTGTGTTTCCAAATGGATAAACAAGGAACCACCAATGAATTTTTTATAATATCTATTTTTGAGGTGTTCAACTATAAATTTATCACACTTAGATGATATGATGTTAAAAGGTAGATTTTCGTTCTAGATCATGTAATTGTAATGGAATTTTTTTCCTAAATTAGATAATATGTATTATATTATTGGTGGGCAGTTATTTTTTGGAAAACATTATTGGAATTAATTAGTACTCAATACTATATTGTATTTATGGGGTATACCCTATTCCATTTGAGTTTATAATTTTTAATTTACTATAAATATATAAGTAAATGAACAATTTGGATGTTTTATTGTGAGTGAGGTACATAGGTGATTAGGATAATGATGTGATAATATAAATAACTCATTTTAAGAAGCAAACAATCAATGATATGGTCATCAGTGAAAAATTAGACAGATCCATGATTATCATGTAAAATACATTTTAAAAAATAGTAAACCAGAAGTCGTATTATTATATCATATTTTTATTAATTGTTCAATGATAAAATAACACATCCTAATGATGAATGGATGATAAATATTAGTTTAGATTTTTTATTGAGAAATTGACGAGGATATTCAAGGATAAATGATATATTGTGGGTTGTTTGATAATACATATGCTTTTTCATTTTAGTTAATCAGTACATGGGATAATTTTTTTAATTGATGACTATGTTTATTTAATTATTTTAAGTGACTGGTTTTTAAGATTTAGAGACATAATTTTATTTATAAATTGTGATATGTGTCTAGAGTAACATTTGTAAAAGTTAATACTAGAATTGACATCCTTAGTGAAGTTGGACAGTTCTATTTTTGTAATATGAGATCCAGACGAATTCTTAATATTATCTAATAAATCACTATTGGGATTCAAAGTGGTGGTCTGACCTTGAAAATATACTAGACTATTAGTTGCATGGCACATGGAACCACGTGTTCCCAGTAAGAGTCTAATGGTACAATGATATATAAGGTTCCCCTATAATAATTTATTAAATATGGGAAATAATTTAATATTTAAAATACTTAATATGGACACCACTCAGTGGTATCTTATTCTTTACGATACATGGATGGGTTATGTGCACATTAGTCCAATATTTTCTCTCCATTTGATCACTAATTTTCAGTGTCTATCATTGTCTTTCCATCCCACTTATTTAAGGAAACTACTTCCACTTCATCCCATTTCCTTCTTTACCAAAATTATTTTACGATGATACCAATTTTTTCTACGGATTTTATGAGTTATTCCACCACATAATGATGGTGTAAGATCACATAATTGTAAAACTATCATTAATTCATGTACGAGTATCTTTATGTTTGTATTATCATTAAATATTTTAATTTTTTTAGGTAAAATAATGATATTATTTATGAATATTGAAAATTTTCAAAAGTATCGATGATGTATAATTTTTTATTTTCGGATATTTCATTTATTATACTAAAATGGGTGAATTTGAATATAATTACAATTTATATCCAAAAACTATTAGTCCATTTATCCCTAGTGCATTTTGTGTAATTTTAGAGATTATAGAAATGTTAAATAATTTGTTTAGGATATATTGATTGGGTGTTGGTATAACAACCCTGCTCTTTATTAAATACGTAAAAATGATTTATTACATAAAACCTTCACATGATAAAATATATAAGATCAAGAGGTCTAGAATCATTGGTTCTTCGGAACATTGTATAAAATCATAAATCAAATAATGCAACATCTTATTGAAAAAGTCATTTACATGACCACTACATTCCCTCGTACATAGCATTGTATACGATGACCTGAGGACATGCATAAGAAAAGGGTGAGCTATAAAGCCTAGTAAGGGAATAAACATGGAATAACATGAGGAATACAATAAATGTTATAAAATAGGCATATCAATAGGGCACATGAAGAAATGAATATAATTTCATGATAAAGCATTATAAGAGGTCTCAAACCGAGGAATATTTTGATCCCATAATCTATTGAATTCCATTGAGAATGCTCTCAATATGTCCTCAAGTGTTTGGATAATCCACTCGGATTGGCCATCAGTTTGAGGATAATAAGTTGTACTAAAATTTAGCTCAGTTTACAGAGTTTGTTAAAGACTCTTCCAAAACATAGATGTGAATCTTGGATCTCAATAAGATACAAAAGACAGTGGTATACCATGAATCCTTACAAAATCCCTGATGTATATCCCGACAAATTGATCCCATGAGAAATCCTACCAAATTGAAATGAAGTGTATATTATTTTTAAGACAATACACAAAATCCTAGATTGAATTGTTTCCATTGGATGCCTTCGGAAGCCCGGTGAAGATTCCATGGTGATGTTCTCCCATTTCCATGATGGTATGGGAAATGGTTGCATCATCCCCTTAGACTTCTACCTCTCTGCCTTCACTTCCTAACACACATGTCACTTTTTTGTATACTCAACAATCTACTTCTTCACATTATCCCATAAATAATGATCTTGGATATCTCGATACATCTTTGTGTTTCCTGGGTGAATATATAAATTTGAACTATTTTCAACATCCAATAGTATCTTCATCCACTCTAGACTTGATGGAACACATAGTCTTTCCCCAAATATGACAATTCCTTCTTCAATAACAATGACATCTGAGGATTTCCCTTTTCTAATAGCATACACATTCTTCTAAATTCCAACACCATCCTTTTTAGCATCCTTTATTGTTTCTAAATGAGACGGTTGAGAAATAATTTATGAAAGGATTGATGATGTTCCCTTATTTATGATTCCCATGCCCATATTCATCACATATAAGAAGATTAGATCCATTTAAATGTTCATAAATGATAGAATTAATGGGTCCTTTTTGCTTAGAGAATCATCCTCCTTGTTCACTTTCACAGGGTGGAAATGGATTGAGCAGTCCTAGTCTTTGATCAGATCTAACCATCTTCATTGGTGCATGTACAACACTATTTGTGTGAATATATCCTTGAGGCTTTTGTGGGATGTATATATTTTACACTTCTCCCCAAAGAGATAATTTTTCCAATAGAATATCATCACATAAAACTCTATATCATGTGTCTGATAATTCTATTTATGAACTTTTAATTGATATGAATCATAGGTAATGACTTTGTCAATTTTAATCAACACACAGCCTGTTCCCTTCTTCGAAGCATCACTAAATACCACAAAAATTTCTCCACATATGATTAAAGTGATCATGGGTGCACTGATAAGCCTTCTTTTCAACTCTTTGAAGCTTTATTCACACTCATAAATACATGAAAACATTACTCCCTTGCAAGTTATCATGGTAAGAGTTTTGGAAAATCATGAGAAATTTCTCACAAATCGTCGATAATATCTTGCTAACCCCAAGAAGCTGTGGATATCTGTTACCTATGTTGGCCTCTATCATCATTCATTTGTAGCTTTCTTGGATGGATCCACATATATCCCATTGATTATGATGATATGGCCAAATATTGAGACCTCCTTCAACTATAACTCACACTTTGTGTACTTTGCAAAGAGATTCTCCTTTTGAAAGGTCTCTAGTGCAGTTCACAGATGCTCCTGATGATATATATTCGTATTGGAGTATATTAGAATATCATCTATAAAGAATCCCACAAATTATTAGAGGTAATTTCTAAAAACTCTATTCATCAATTACATGAATATTTCTAGAGCATTAGTGATTCCTAAAGGAATTACTATGAATTAACAGTGCCTATATCTTGTAAAAAAAGAAGACTTGGGGATATTTTCCTTCATTACCCATATATTATAATTTCCAACCACAAATCTTCCTTGGAGAAGTATTTTTTTCTAGACATCTGATCGAACAAGTCATCAATTTTTGGGATAGGATTCTTGTTCTTTATCGTGATTTTGTTATACTCACGATAATCGATGCAAAGGCGAATTCACCCATCCATTTTCTTGATGTAGAGGACAGGTGCACCCCCATGGTGAAGCTCTTGGGCATATGAACCCATTATCCAGATTCTCCTGTAGTTTTTTCTTCAGCTCCTCAATCTCCACAACATCCAGTCTATACTAACTCTTGGATATTGGCAATGCCACATGTATAATATCAATTGAGAATTCAACATCTCTTCTAGGAGGAAGACTAGGTCATTCCTCGAGTAACACTTTAGTGAGATCCCTCAAAATAGGCACATCTTCAAGGATGGTTTAGTCCATAGACTAAATCATATGAGAATGATATGTGTTCTCTTAGGGTAGTAATATCCACACTGGAGATGATAGAGATAAAGAAGATTCATCTTCCTCCTTGCAGTTGTACAGAATTGGGGGTCGATTCTCCACATGGAGTGTGATTTATCTCTCATAGAAATTTATGTCGGCTCTATATAGGGAAATCCAATCTATGCCATGAATTTCATCAAATTCCCCTAGAGGGTGTATTATGAGGTCTGCTAGGATGTTCTATCCACCGATTATGATAGGGGAAGAGTTATATTCAAGGGATTCAATGATTTCCCCATTTAACATACTCACTAACATCTATACATCCATGAATTTTGGTGGTGTTGAGATTGTTCTAATACATTTTCAGGATGTAAAAGAATTCAAAGAACATTAATTAAAAAGTATGTTCCCTTTTCATGAATGAATAAATAGTGTACCTATCACCACATCATTTTTGGGGTTCAATTCAGTGGTAGTGATAGAAAAACCATGCCCTTGCTACCTTGGAGGTTGTCGGTTGCCTCTGAAAACCATTGTCTTAGGGAACTGATTTGTAAGATTCCATGGTTTATTGTAGTTTAATTAATTGGAAACACATTGAGATTCGAATAGAGTGTTCCTCTCCACTGTCACATTCGTGGAATTTTCTTGTTGGCTATTAATATCTTGGTGTCCTTCTCTTCCACACCTAAAGAATTTCCTCATCCCCTTCCTGTAATTTCTGGGGTGCTTCTTTCCGCACCATTGGAAAGTGGGGTTTTGGAATTTCATTGCATTGTTGGATTTTTACTTTGGACCACCATAATTGATGTAGAACTTATTCTTCTAATCCCCTTGATACGCTTTGATTTTCTGATCTCTATTTATCCCTTGAGGGCATATCAGACAGTTTCCTCATAGCTGTTGAAGTCACAGATCATCATATCTTTTTACATGCTTGGTTTCACCCCACCAAAGAAGTGGTCAACCATGCATTCTGGGGTAAGGACAAAGCCGGAGGCATATCATGAAATCATTGTGAATTTTTTCTTGTATGTTACGATGGAATCGTCTTCCTTTTGCTTTAGGTCAATGATGTACCTTTTCATCTAAAGTTGGCAGGTGCACATAAAATATTTATCGATAAACATCTTCCAGAAATCCTTTCATTCCAAATCCTCGATCTCCTCCTCAGGATTCATATTTTTTTTATCATTGTTCACCATTGATTTTCTTCAACCTCAATATGATAAGAAACCATAATGACATTCTACTGTTCGAAACATTGAAATATGGATAATATATTCGCAATGGAGTTGATACATTGTTCAATAATTGAGGGATCAAATGATCCATTAAAAGCCAATGACCTTTTCCTCAAGAAGCTCTCGATAGAGACTTTTTCATTCTTTGGGTGGGGGGTGAATGTTTCACTTTACCCATACTTATATTCAAATCATGAGTTAACTAATAGAGTATCATGACAATGTTCACGATTCCTGCTCCCATCGAATTGGGCATCTCATTAGAATAGTCATGACATTGGTATTTGTATCAGTTGTTAGCACGAGTCCTTCTTTTATCATCCATTGGATTTAATTAATGTCACACCCTGATGTTTTAATTTATTTTTATTTTTATTATTTCTGGGCTCCACGTTCTCGCGTTGAGGATCAGGCTGGGTCCCAGATTTAAAATTTTGTGTCTCTTAACATTTTTAGTGGGTTTCAGACACGTGCACGGTCACTGCATGGTGAGCGGTATCTATGCAGTCAGCCGGGTGCTCGTGAAAATTCATGTCATATAGAGTAAATAAATATTTATGTAGATAAGATGAATTGAATGTTTAATTTGTGATAATAATAATGTTATTATGTAATTAAAAATAATATTATTAGTGAGGTGTTTATTATTATTATTATTATTATTATGGTATTAATTATTGTTATTATATTTATTATTATTATGATTATTATAATTAGTATTATAATTATTATTAGTTTTATTATTTTTATAACAATTGTTATTATATTAAAAAATACATTTATCTAAACCCTAGCTACCGGCTCGGTTCTCCCCTCCGCATACTTCTCCTACGTGCAGTACAAAAGTCGTGGCCCCCTACCTCCCTGGTTCTCCCCTGTCCACCAGCCCAGCCACCGGATCCCCCTCGATGGCCAGCCGAGATCCGTCACTCCCGGCCGCCTCCCGTCGCCTGCCGCACCACCCTCAACCGCATCGGTCGACCCCTGCGATGCACCCACAGAGATCCACCACTGCCCACCCAGCTCCGCTCGCCCCAGCCTTCGCCACTCCCCACCTGCTCGCCCTGGCCTTTGTCGCTCCCCCCTGCCCGCATGACCTCCGGTGTCCCTCGCTCCGGCACTGGACACCTTATGACCTCTAGCGACCCCGCCTGCCCGCCGGCCGCCTCCTTCGACGACCCGGCCTCCAGCGGCCTGCACTCGCACCCCCACACGACCCGCCTACACTGTCTGGGGTCGTTCAGGCAACCCCTGCCACGTTTCGGCAACCTCCCACCATTTTTCGGCAAGCCTACTGTCGGCCAGCGACCTCCAGTCTCCACCCACAGCACCCGAAACCCTCTCCACATCTGGTCGAGGTATATTTCACTTTATTTTTGGTGTTTTTCTCAATTTAACCACACCTAATTGCCTTGATTTGTATTTACGGTGTTATCCTCGTCGATTAGATTATGCGGTTGGTTTTGTTTGTGTGTTGTCCGACATTCCGTGGAAGCGTTGTTGTGTCCGTACATCATTTCAGGTAGGTGGTTATACATTTGACCATTGTTTTTTAAATTCTTTTTCTTCTTAAATTAATTTAGTATATGTATATTAATTAGTTTGTTTGATGTGGATCAAGTTTTTAATTGAATTTGATATGTATATGTGGTGTGTGCATGTTTTCTGTGAACAAACTTGATGAATTGTTCATTTATATGTCAAAAACCTTGCAGTTTGTGTTTTGGTTTAGCGTTGATTTGTGAAGTGTCAGAAATGATGTTTTTGAACAGGTTTCAGTGATTCTTCCTTGTTGCGTACCCGTGAAATTTATTTTAAATTTTATTAATAATGTTATTTCAGCTGTTTAAATAATTTATCAAGTCATTCATGTGATGCTAATTTGGGCTTGAAATGGTTCTTGTGGTGCGTTTGGTTTTAAAAGGGGTATTTTATGTGTATTTTAGTGTGATGTCTTTTTGGTTTATCTTGAAATGATCTAAAAAATAGTTTAATGATTTATTGAATTACTTAGATGGTGTGAATGTGGTGTTTGGAAAACTTTTAATATGTGTTTGTTATAATGTACTATGTTTGTATAAAATAATTCATGTGGTTGGTGTAAAACCTTTTTGCGTCACATAGTGGTGTTTTATAAATGGTGCAAGTAGTCCATAAAATAATAAAGATGGTGCGAGTTGTGTTTTGAAAACAGGTCGAGGTAGTGTTTGCGCAGTTTTTTCATTTGAATTGTTTTATGTGTGTGTTTATGTATTTTTTTTATCATTGTGGTTGCAGCACATTGACATTGTTTTTCCACGGTCTTGTGATCGTCACCTTGTGTTCCCATGCGATGAATGTTACGTCATCATGATTGGTTTGCGAGTCGAGGTAGTTCCCCCACATCACTCACCATTAAATTTGGAATTTATTAATTGCATGATGTTTTTTTAATTTTAATTAATGAGAAATAATATAAGACAATTAATTTTTAAATAATTATTTAGTGTGAAAAGAGCATTTTATTTTATACCGACCACTTGAAAAAATTTCCTGACGATCGGACACCCAGTATTGATAGAATTCATGTTTGTACTTTAAGGTGAATTCATGGAATTTCAAATGTACTTCTAGTTTTAATGATAAATGATTTCTTCTGAACAAGTGTTTTGAGTTTTCTAAAGAAATGAGGTTTTGATTTAAATTTGTTGAAGGCCCGTTTGGCACTTTAGTAAAATAAATTATTTTAGAAAACCCATTCAGGGGTGATCTTTGGTGTGTGATGATTTCGTGAGATGTATGTGATGTTTCTGCATCGTGACTGATTTATTTACATTGTGGATGCACCCATTTTTATTTATTGTGTTGGCATGGGAACCTGGCATAGTGAGTGAATCTTCTGAGAACGAATGCTGCACTAGTTTAGATTACGCACTGGCTAGTGGCCCCAAAATAGGGGAATACTGAGTTATTGATACAATTGGGATTGGGCCCCTCGGTTTGTCCATGTAAGAATATTCCGAGCGTTAGGGAATTATAACGTCATTGAGTTAGGGCATGCCTTCAGGATGAGTCAGATGTATAGTATGTTATGTACTATTCACGATCTCCTAGGTTCGACCCATTTTTCCATTATTGTTTATTTTTATGTGGAGGATAATTGAGAGGTCTAGTTCGGTTGCTGGCACATGTGTGCCACTTTTCTTTTCCATTGTCCTTAGTATGTGTTGTGTGTTGTGTGTGGTTTTCCCCTTTGTCTAACAACTGAAATTTTAAATTCTAACTTGTTATCAGAAATGATTTAAAATGCAATGCACCTATTTCTTTAAAACAATAAACATGTTTTTATGTTAAGAAGGGAAATGGAATGTTACTTTTCTTATAAATGTAATAGTGTGTGTGAAAACCAATATTTTGTTCATTTAGCACAAATCTAGAATTAGTAAATTTCATTATTTAAAGGTAGTGATTTGAGAATAGATTTACCGGGAAAACCTACTGAGTTTAAATACTCACACCTATAGTTTTTTGTGTTTTTAGTTCTTTTGTAGGTTGTAGCTTCAGTTATTCTCTTTGAACGATGTTGGTTGTGATATTGGAGAGTGACCCACGAGGTCACATGGAGTTTTGGTCGTGGTCAGTTTATTAGCGTCGTTGGTTGCTCTTCCTTTATTTTATTTTGTTCTATTTAATTATGTTGCTTAGTTTATTTTCTATTGGGCCAAATCATTCCCACCTATTTAATTTTGATGCCCGTCACTTGTTATCAGCCCGTGGGGGTCGGGAACGCCCCTCGGGCCATGTCGCGGGCCGGCATGGGTGACCGGTTCAGGGTCGACCCAGGTTGGTTCATGAAAAAATGGTATCGAAGGAGGCCCTTGATATATTGTGTGTCTGGTAGATGGAGATTAGGATTTTTGGAACTCGAGAGGTAGTACGGGAAGGACATCATGAACACTCGCCCGTTCCGCACCTCCAGTCGCTAGGGATAGTCTGAGAATTGAGTCTTTGTTTCATTCTGGTTTGTTTTGATTTGAGGGATGAAAACGGAGGTAAACCGATGTTACATCGTGATGTCTCATGGAGTATTGACCCATGTGGATTCTAGTTTCATGGTTTGAGTTACTCCTAGTTTCTGACTCTTACTTGGGGCATGGCCCACTTCCATGTTGCCAGGTTATGTGTGACCTCTACTCCCTCCAGCGGTTTGATGCAAGTTGAGTGTCGTTTTTGTTCTGGTTGGTGTACGTGCATTATTGGAAATGAAAAAAGGGTTTTTGAAAATGGGACTGATTTCTTTTAAATGAAATTAAATTTATGAAGTGGGTTTTAAAATTGAATGCTTTTGGTTTGAAAAACCGGTTTCTACTTTGAAATTGGTCGACAATGGTTTGAGGTGAAAACTCAGGTTCTCCTTATGAACATTTTCACTTATGAGAGGATACATGGAAAGTGTGTGTTGGTGCGTATTGGTGAATGTGGATGAAGACATGTGCAACGGTTATTGGGATTACCTTCGTGAGTTTGAAATTAAAGGCTTGCCCATGTTTTTTAAAATGTCTTGTATAGAGGAAAATGGTTTTGGAAAGTGATTTTAGATTGAAAAGTGGAATTGGTATTTGGAAAGTGGTCTTGAAAGAAGGCAGTTTTGAAATCTAAAATAAAAATGGATTTTTGTGTTGTGTTGGTATTTGATTGGTTTTTGAGTTGGATGCTTTTGGATGAAAAAACATTCATTGATATGGCTTCAGCATGATATTGGTTTTGGTTCTGTGTTTTATATGTTGTTCAGAAAATACCACCCAGAAAGGTCCCCATAGTTTTGATGAGTCATTCCCAGTTTTTTATCTTTCTTGGACGTTGTTTGTCCTTCATGGTGATTGGAGTCTGTTAGAGAGAGTGGAGTGTCTTGAAGAGGTCGAGCACGTCTTGAGGGTATTGGGAACTCCCAAAGTTGTCAGAGTGCATGCTGATTTGGGTCTATTTGAAGGTCCGGATCTAGACGAATGAGAGTTGTTCGCCCTTCCATTACTAAAAGTTGTGATGATGTGGTATGTCTTTAAATCCGTCTTCATTCGATTGGTTATTATTGTGGGGGTGAAGACGATGAAAATTGAAGATCTCATGCGTGTTCAACATGGCCAGCAGACAGTGAAAGCATATGTTGACCATTTCAAGTATCTTGTGTCTCTTTTTTTGGGGGTAGTGTCACAGGATAGGATGAAGACATCCCTCTTCATCATGGGTCATCATCCAGAGATCAAGGAGTAGGTCCTCCCTTTGTAGGGCCATCATTTTGACAAACTGGTGGATGAGGTGTTCATGGATGATTTGGTCCCCGAAGCACAAATGGCTGGGAGTCCACCGTATCCAGTGGATCGTGAAGGTCCCTTATCTGGAGAAAAGAGTCTGTTAGAGGGATCTGTCTGTAAAGGGTCCTCTGTATTGGTTTTGGTTTCCAGTTCATCAGACCATTCAGTGGTGTGCCACCAGTGTGTCCATTTTGAGCGTACAAGCTGTCATGTCACAACCCTCCAAAGACGTGCCATCATTGTAGGTGTCTGGATCATCTAGAGAAGCTTTGCAGAAAGCGTTGCCTGTGGAAGACACTGGGACTAGAAAGATTCTGGTGCCTGACTTTGAGGCATGAGATGCTTCAACCATCAGAGCCCCAAGCATCGGTCTTGGGGTGATGCTCGCGCACAGTCAGGAGTTATTGGGGGGTGTGACGCCTTAGTTCGGGTTTCGGGTTGTGTGTTTTGGCAACAAAACATTTAAATTCTTTCAGTTATCTTCATTCCACTGTTAAAGTTTTGGCGTTGTTATAGGTTCATTGTGTCATTTTGAGGTTAGGATGAACGTGTTCATTTGTAATCCAAACAGTCTCGTTTGTCTAATTATGGTGTTCTGGAAAATGCGTTTTTCATAAAAGAAAGTTTGGACCTTGCGTGGGTTAATCTTGGTTTAGCTGTGTTCGTTTGGGAATATAAGTTCCTGTGGAGGAGTCCTAGTTTGCGGTTGTGCTTAGGTTTACTGCTAGGGTTATGTTATGCTCGGGGCTTTCTTCTAGGGTTTAGGCTTTCTTTGGTATGATTCGGGAGTTCCATGTTTCAGCAGAGGTGTTGTTTCACTCGTGATGTAGAGGTTAGACTGGATCGATTGGGAGTTCCCATGCCGCACCCCCCTTCCCGAGGCGGTATGTTTGAGTGTCAAATTTTCCCACACTAGTTGAGTTCTTGTGGTGGGGAGAACCCTCTCATGTTCTCCCATTCTCTTATGTTGTGGTTTCTTCTAGTTTTATTTGGGCATGGATTTTTGTTTGCTCCATCGTTCGGCTGGGTGACTTTCTCGGGGAAGAAAGTGTATGTGGTGGGGAGAATTGTCAGACCCTGATGTTTTAATTTATTTTTATTTTTAATATTTCTGGGCTCTGTGTTCTTGTGTCGAGGATCGGGCAGGGTCCCAGCTTTAAAATTTTCTATCGCTTAACATTTTTAGTGGGTTTCAGACCCATGCACGGTCACCGCATGGTGATCGGTAGCTATGCAGTCAGTCGGGTGCCCACGCAAATGCATGTCGTATAGAATAAAAAATTATTTATGTAGATAAGCTGAATTGAATGTTTAATTTGTGATAATAATAATGTTATTATGTAATTAATAATATTAGTATTAGTGAGGTGTTTATTATTATTATTATTGTTATGGTACTAATTATTAATATTATTGTTGTTATTATTGTTATTATTATTAGTTTTATTATTATCATAACTATTGTTATTATATTAAAAATGTAATTTTTTTATCTAAACCCTAGATACCCGTGTGGTGCCCCATCCCCGTCCTTCTCCTGTGCGTAGTGCCGCATCTGCGACCCCCTTCCTCCCTGGTTCTCCCATGTCCAGTAGCCCGGCCACCGACTCCCACTCGTCGGCCAGCTGAGATCCGCCACTCCCACCCGCCTCTCGTCCCCTGCTGCTCCGCCCTCCTCCACCGCGCCGGTCGACCCCCGCCGTGCACCCGCCGAGATCTACTGCTCCCCTCCCTGCTCCACTCGGCTCGACCTTCACCGCTCCCCGCCTGCTCGCCTCAGTCTTCGCCACTCCCTGCCTTCCCACACGACCTCTGGCATCCCCCGCTCCCGCACATGCCACATCCTGGCCTCCGCGCGACCCCCAGACTCCGCGCGACTCTCGGCCTCCCAACCTCTGGCGCCTCCGCCTTCCCACCGGCGACCTCCTTCGACGACTGGACCTCTAGCGCCCTGCTCCCGCACCCCCACACGACACTCCTTCACTGACCAGCGCCATTCCAGTTCTCCATTCCGGGTTTCGGCGACCTCCCACCATTTTCTTGAGAGCCCGCCGCCAACCAGCGACCTCCGGTCTCCACCCACATCACCTGAAACCCAATCCTCTTCTGGTTAGGGTATATTTCTCTTTATTTTTAGTTTTTTTCACAATTTATCCACACCTAATTACCTTGATTTGTAACTGTCACATTATTCTCATCGATTATAGTGTGCAGATGGTTTTGTTTGGGTGTTGTTCATCTTTCTGTGGAAGCATTTTTGTGTCCGTGCTTTTGTTTGAGGTAGGTGGTTATGAGTTTGACCATTGATTTATGAAATCTTTTTATTCATAAATTAATTTAGTATATGTATATTAATTAGTTTGTTTGATGTAGATCATGTTTTTAATTGATGCTGATATGTATATGTGGTATGTGCGTCTAATCTATGAAAAACCATGATGAATGGTTTATTTACATGTCACGAACCTTGCAGTTTGGGTCTTGGTTTAGCGTTGATGTGCGAAGAGTCATAAAAGATGTTTTTGAATAGGTTTCAGTGTGTTTTCCTTGTTGAAAAACCTTGAAATTTATTTTAAATTATTTTAATAGTGTTCTTTGAACTATTTAAATAATTTATCAATTCATTCATGTGATGCTAATTTGGGCGTGAAATTTTTATTGTTGTACGTTTGGTTTTAAAAGGGGGATTTTATGTGTATTTTGGGGTGAATTTTTTTTCGTTTATCTTGAAATGATCTAATAAACAGTTTAATGATTTATTTAATTACTTAGTTGGAGCGAATATGGTGTTTTAAAATTTTTGAATATGCATTAGTTTTGAAGTAGTGTGTTTATATAAAATAAGTCATCTTCTTGGTGTAAAAACATTTTGCGTCACATAGTGGTGTTTTATAAATGGTCAAAGCAGTCCATTAAATAATGTAGATGGTCTGAGTTGTGTTTTGAAAACAGGTCGAGGAAGTCTATGCGTTGTTTGTTCATTCGAATTATTTTAAGTCTGTGTTTATGTATTTTTTTAACATTGCAGTTGTAGCAGGTTGACAAGGTTTTTCCACGGTCATGTGATCGTCAGCTTTCATGCCCATTTGTGGCATGTTACGTCATCGTTATTGGATTGCGAGTCGAGGTGGGTCCCCCACTGCAGTCACCTTTAAATATAGAATTTATTAATTTCTTTATGTTTTATTAATTTTAATGAATGGGAAATAATATAAGATAATTAATTTTTAAATAATTATTTGGTGTGAAAAGAGATTTTTTTTATATGGAACACTTGAAATATTTTCCTGATGAGCGGACACAGAGTATTGAAAGAATTCCCGTTTGGCCTTCAAACATAATTCATGGAATTTCAATTGTACTTCTATTTTTAAAGATTAATGATTTCTTCTAAACATGTGTTTTGAGTATTCTCGATAAAATGAGGTTTTTCTTTAAAATTGGCGAAGGCACGTTTGGCACTTTTGTAAAATAAATTATTTTAGAACACACATTCAGGGGAGATCATTGGTGTGCGTTGATTGCGTGAGCTGTAAGTGATGTTTGTGCATCGTGACTGATTGACTTACATTGTGGAGACACCCAATTTTATTGCTTTTCTTGACATGGAAACCTAATATAATGAGTGACTCTTCTGAGAATGATTGCTGCACTAGTTTAGATTACACACCAGCTAGTGGTCCCATAGTAGGGGAATACTGAAGTATTGATGATATGGGGATTGGGCCTCTCGGTTAGGCCATGTAGGTCTATGCCGAGTGTTATGGCGTTATGACGTCATCGATTTAGGGCATGCCTTCAGTATGAGCCAGATGTATAGTTTGTTCTAGATTTTTCATGATCTCCTAGGTTCGACCCATGTTTCCTTTAGTGTTTATTTTTATGTGGCGGATGATTGAGAGGTCTAGTTCGGTTGATGCCCCATGTGTGCCACTTTTCTTTTCCATTGTCCATAGTATGTGTTGTGTGTTGTGTGTGGTTTTCCCCTTTGACTAACAACTATAATTTGGAATTCTAACTTTTTATCAGAAATGATTTAAAATGCAATGCACTTATTTCTTTGAAATAATAAACATATTTTTAAGTTAAGAAGGGAAATTTATTGTTACTTGTCTTATAAATGTAAGAGTGTGTGTGAAAACCAATATTTTGTTCATTTATCACAAACCTAGAATTATTAAATTTCATTATTTAAAGGTAGTTCTTTGAGAATAGATTTACCGGGAAAACCTACTGAGTTTAAATACTCACCCCTATAGTGTTTTCGTGTTTTTATTTCTATTGTAGGTTCTAGCATCAGTTATTCTCCTTGAGCGATGTTGGTTGTGATATTGGAGAGTGACCCACGAGGTCACATGGAGTTTTGGTCGTGGTCAGTTTAGTAGCGTCGTTGGTTGCTCTTCCTTTATTTTATTTTTTTCAATTTAGTCATGCTGCTTAGTTTTTTTCTCTTGGGCCAAATCGTTCCCACATGTTTAATTTTGATGCCCGACACTTTTTGTCAGCCCATGGGGGTCGGGAATGCCCCTCGGGCCATGTCGCGGGCTGGCTTGGGTGACCGGTTCAGGGTCATCCCGGGTTGGTTCGTGACAATAAAAGTAATGTTACGGGTAACACATAAAGGGTAATCAAAGGACACAACAGATGAATTATAAATAGCTTTTATTTCCTAAACATATGAATC
Organism: Viscum album; assembly: GCA_963277665.1. Lineage (NCBI taxonomy): Eukaryota > Viridiplantae > Streptophyta > Magnoliopsida > Santalales > Viscaceae > Viscum > Viscum album. The sequence continues at coordinate 1,535,121,705 of OY728151.1, forward strand.
TATATTCTCCAATATATTATATCAATGATCTACATTCTAACATATATTCTTAGGGGAGTTTTTTTAATTCCCTTAATAATGGTTCATAATAAGTTTTTCAATATACCAATGCATGTCCTCTGGGAGTTTCATAACCAAGAGTGAAAAAAGTCTCGTTGTCGTGTACAAAGATACCCCCGGTCATTCCCAAAACTCCTTGTCAAGGTTTTCACCTCTGCGTACATCTGTGCCAGAGCTGCCACTACCTACTCTTATCCAGACATAGTTGTATTTTCATGATAAAGCACTTACCCAATACTCAAAAAAGTGATGTTTTTATTATACTTATTATTTTCTCTAAGGCTTCAATAGGGTTTTCTAATCCTAATACCAAAAATAACTAAACCTATCCATTGATAAAAACTATAACAACCATGTTCTTTATAACTTATTTATTCTTGATTTATTACATAAAACCTTCAGTTTATACAAACTAGAAGATTGAGTGGTCTGGTGTATTTGGTGGTTAGGAACATTACATAACAACATAAAGCATAGAACACAACATCTTATTGAAAACATCTTTTACATGATCACTACAATCCCTCTTACTTAGCATTTCACAGGATAACCTGAGGACATGCATAAGAAAAGGGTGTGCTATAATTCCCAGTAAGGGAATAAACATGGAAGAACATGAGAAATATAATACATGTTATACAATAGTCATATCAATAGATCAAAAGAGAAACATGAACATAATGTCATGATAAATCATGATAATGGTAACATGGAGATGTAGCAACAACATTTAACATGATATTAGCATGAGCCAAGGGTCATTGCACATTGAGAAGGAGTAAACCCTCATTGCACATGAAGAATGAGTAAACCCTCAGTGAACATTAATTAGCATGAGTCAACACTCATTGCACATGACGTATCATGATACTATACTTTTCATAATGCATTGGGGAGCTATCAAGGCACATCCTTCTTAAACAATTCATTTCATGCACTGGTATGCCACCTGGATCATATAACATGTAATGAATCAACATAATATGTTATTCCATGATTATGGAATGTGGAATAAATACATGAAATTACCATTCAATATTTATATGTTCATAATAATGAATTCCCTTGATAGAAACCTTGGTATGGTATTCACTACACTATGATCTTGGCTTGGAAAAAGACGACGCAATTTTGGCAGTATAACAGCATGACATAAGAATTCATAAAAATGATCGATTAGAGAGAAATGGGTGTCTCTGCATATATACATAAATTGGGATGTAAGGGGGTCCTATAGATACATTTCTGAACAAATGTAATGGAATTTAGATACATAATAAATTATAATTGCTTGAATATAAATGTGGAGAGAGAAATTCCATATGGGATATCGGCATGGTAACAGGTGTACATGGGAGGCCTTAATGAGTGATAAAGGGGATATCTAATTATTCAAACATGATGAAGGCAGTATGGGGGATGTGAAAAATCATACCTCAACTGTTATAATTGATAATAAAAGGGCATAAAAATACAAGGTTAATTGGATATAAATATGGAATGTGAAATTCCCTTATATGGAAGTGTGATCCCAAAGGATTGAGAGGGGCTTGATAGAGACTTATTGGGAGATTGAGGTGCCTTGGGATGATTATGGAAAAAAAGAGGGCAGAGTTTTGATGTACTGCAAAGGCGTTTAGTGAAGAGGAAGTGGGAGCCTTGGTGTGTTTATATAGGAAAGGATATGGAATTCGTTATTATTTTGGGTTGTTACACCACACATTAAATGATTCAAAACCACAAACCAGACAATGGTTTTAGCCCATGGTTATTTCCAATGGGGAGTTGAAAAAATATTTTATAAGGCCAATGGCTGAAATTCTTAAAATCAAAGGGTTTCTTATGTGGAGGTGAGTCACACTCTCATGAAAAACAATTTAAAACGAAAAAATTTATAAGTCTTAAAGTGTCCACTAATGCATCGTAAAATAAATCCAACAAGCAAAAAAATATAATTATATTAATTGAAAAAAATATTCTTCCCAAAAATAATGTTTATAGTATTTTATTACATCACTATTGGGTCATTATAATGTCATAAAGAACATAATATATTTAAAAAATATTTAATTTTTACCCAAAAATTCGACTGACTTTGGAAATTATGTAAAATTGACTGTTGGATAATTTAAACATCATGATTCAAAAAATAATATTCATTTTATCTAAATAATTTTCTAAATAAGTGAAATATTTATGTTTAAAGTAAGAACTAACATTTATAAAAAATTGAATTATATTAAAAAAAGCATTCAAACCATAATAAAAATGGGAATTGTACTCATAACAATTATTTGATTATTTATATTTTAGAAAAAGTAAATTAAAAATAAAAATATTTTATTTAAATATTATTTAATTTAAAATCCATTATTTCATCAATATAGATTACATGTTGAATTTTAACTAAAAATACTATTTGTGCATTAAAAAGTCATTATAAAGTATCAATAATAAAATTAATGTATAATATTTATACAAAAAATAATGTACATAATCGTAGTACTAGGCTATTGTTACATAACCCCTTATAACACCTGCATAAGACCGATCTGTATGGTGCACGATGCAGACTGACTGTTGGGGTGGCTCGGGTAAGAATGCTTGAGTGATAATCACTATCAACATCCACATATCTCGTTTGCAGTTTTTCTCTAAAATACCGTATTCATGCTCGGGGTGGTCTAGGTCAAGATGGAATCCAAATTAAGCCACCTCCTTTCCAAGCACTGACTAATAGGATTTGAATGGGGAAAGTCAATAAGATGAGGCCATCACTTCCTTTGCATGAGTAAATTGGATTTATTAAAGCCTTATATTTATACCAATCATGTGATCACTATTCAACTACTATATTAGAAATAGTAAAAATTCTTAACTGTATTATAAAATCCAAAACATAGACCCAAATATGTGCTTATTTTTTACATAAACATAAGAAGTCATTTTAATAGACCAAGAGGAATTTTTTTAAATTAATTTTTGGTTCGTCATAGTTTTTATATTTTATTGGAGTTCATGTGCTTAAAAGATGTTGGTGAAATCCCTGATTATATAATAGGATGTGTAATTACTATTACTAGAATTTACTCATTGCGTATGGTGATTGAATAATTGTTTTGAATTAATATTGGGGTTAAATATCTGAGTAATTGTTATTAATATCACTAATGGTATAATTTGATTACATAAAATGTGTTCAATTTGTAACATTATACTCCTAGAACTCAGATCCATTTGTTACAAATCAGTATAGACATATTTTATATGATATAACAACCCTAAAGATTGAATATTTTTGAAGTATATAGAAGACATGATACATACAGGACTCACACATTACATCTGATTCATGAAATACATCATAAGAATCTTTTGGAATTATTATATCTTATAGTATATACCTAAATTGATCCAAAAATCCCTTTTATGTATCCAAAGGAAATAAAATGGATACAAAAATTGACCATGTATTATCATTAAGGGAAATAATAAAATAAAAGATACCATAGATGAATGAATCATTAATAATATTGTATAGATGAAAAATAATAAGATATGTCATAAAAATATCTTAATAGGGTTATATATCTATGGATGACATAACAACATAAATAATCTCATTTATAAAATTAATTTATTACATAATTATATAATGCATAGTTTAGATCATCATAAACTAAGCATTTAGTCCTATGGTGAAGACATATGTCATAAATTGGAAAGAATTATGGAAAATAGAAAATCTAGTTTTCCTTGAGTGATATAATTGTGTATAGAGAGGTTATAATGGGAATGAACAATTACATTCAAAGTACACTGGATTAATCCTATGAATTAAATTTATAATAATTAAATAAATAATTTATATAATCATTAATAATGAAAATAAAGATAATGATATTTTAATACCATCCCTAGTGAATCAATATATTAACATGATCATAATCCATCCAGCGTAACATTGTGGATGAGATGATTATATTATATCACTATTAAAGAAAAAGAAACATTAAAATAATATGACTTGGGTGGGAATAATTTTTTTTTCAATAGAGAATTTTTGAGGATAAATACCTATTCATTTATAAATCATAAATTAATAATAATTTAAATTTTTTAAAATTTGAAATATTATTTTATTAGAAATAATCTATTGAATTAGGGAAATGATTTTAAATAAAAATAATATCTATGATGGTGGGAAATTTCCTTCATTTGGTAAATGTTAAAGAAATATATTATTCACAACTTTAGTAAAACATACATCATTTAGAAAATCAAAATAAGACCAATTTGAAATATATTTAAATATATTACAAAATATAAAATAGACATACTTAAATTATTTTATAATATTAAAAAATTTATGGAAATACTATTCATGAACATATAGAAATTGAATAAAAATATTCCAAAAATTTTAGTAGAGGATATTCGGTATTGAATAAAATCATACTTTTTGATGTCTATATTCATATATTAATGAAAATTTAAGGAACACATGTAAATTATGGAAATAACTAGAGTAGTATATAATATATAGGGATTAATATAAAATAATTACACAATTACTCAAGTATAAATACAAACATTAAAAATCTGGAATAAGTATGAGTTTTTGAAATAACCAATTACCACATTGATGCCTTTTTAATAGTAACCCCAAATAAATAAATAACCTAAAATGAATCTTCAAATATCCTGAATATAATTTGTCTGGTGAAATATAATTTAAATGTGGTAGTATGCATATGAAAATCATGAAAATGTTGTTGAATATGGAATAGGTCTCACAATAAACAATGTGAGCCAATAAAACATTATAATGATATTAATAATCAAGTGTGAAATAGTCATTTATATGATTATTTATAACATTTCTAGATAGAATTTACGAAATATTATATAAATAATTAAAAAATCATATTTTAATACACACATAATCATGGCGTGTCATAGTCAAAAAATAATTTGTATAACTGAATTAATGGAAATTGAGATAAGAAACCCATAACCTCAAACCCAACTCGCAACGTACACACTATATCCTATATAATATACTGTTATTAATTTTATAAATTATTAACTAACATTTTTTGATTTCTTACATTCCTATTATCTATTTTATTTAATTTATTAACATTTATTATATTTATAAATAATTCTATTATTTCTTTTTAGATATTTTACATGTTATTGTTTCATATTCAGAAAACAACATCAGCAGGTAAACAATGGTAATAGTTGTATGGGTTCCGTCATCTTCCAAATATTAATAATCAAATATTTATCATATATATAAATTAAAAAAAATTATAATAATACATTAATGGGATGCATTAAAAATTATTCACATAATTTCATTGAGGCGGTAGTCCACATGTATGCACAAGCGAAGATTTAAATATTTATCTAGTCAAAGGCATAAAAGATATGTAAATTATCTATAAATAAAAATTAATTTAATTCATGAATATTATATATATTGATATAATACTCCATAATAACTTGTAATTTAGATGGATATGGTTAATGACATACATCACAATGTGAATTTGTATTCAACACATTCCCAGGAGGGATGTTCTAATTTCCCATAGGATGAATATTGGGATGATTAAGCGTAACAGGATAATCATTTTAGAATGTTGGTTAACTATAGATTCTAATTTTTTTATCTCCACATGATTATAATTTAATCTAAGGTGTTATAAGAAAAAAATGAATGGATTTGGATAAGATTTGTACCTCATAATTGGATCCCCCTATTGGATTAGACATTATATCATCTTAGATAAAATATTGGTAGGACTATTGCCTATAGGTAATGGGTAGGATGTTCATAAATGGTTTTGGGTAGATAATGGTTTATATAAATGGATTAAAAGATATGAGGAATAGAGGATAGTTGATGACCTTTTATAATTGAGTGAAGTGATACAATTATAAATAAACAAATAAAAAAGAAAATAAATAACCCCAATGGATATACTTTTATTGTTAGGACAAGAGAGGGTAAAAATAACATCATATAAAAAATTATAATTTTTTATGTTTCAGTTTAAAAAAATTATTTACAATCAATCCCCTCATTAAACGTATTTAACCATAACGATGATAATTTTTTTTCACTCATTAATTTTATAAAATTACAAATTATGAGGAGTGTGAATAAAAAATGTTGATGATTTATATTACATAAAATTTCACATCAAATTTTTTCCTGAATAATTTTTTTAATAATTTTTTTAAAATAATACTTATCTTAACATGTCATCAAATTTATTTTGGGCTATTCAATTATTTTGACATCAATGAAAAAAAATACTATAAAATTCAATTTATACACATTTATAATTAATATTAAATTATAATTTATATCAAATTGTATGGGTGTTTTGGTTAATTAAGAAAATTTAAATTTAGTATTATTAATTTTATTTATATGTTTTCTAATACATGACTAACCATTGTTTCAAAGTTATACAATTGTTTAAGGCAATGATACCATCATAATAAATCTAAACTAAATTTCTATCATTAAAATAATGTCTTCATCATAAAATATTTATATTTATTCTGAAACATAAGGTCATTTTCTCCAAATTAAAATAAATTAATATATTAAAATAAAGAGGGTGAAATTTATTAATTCTTCATTAAATATATTAATAAAAATGATATAATTAGTGGAAAATTAAATGAAATCGATTTTTTGGAATATATGAATGACTTGATCTACATAAAATATTATAATTTGATTATGATTGTTTTGATATTGTTTTGTATTATACCATTTTTTAATGAGGTTTTACCCATATAGCAGAGAAATTTGATACCATCATAATTTTTTTTATTGATCAAAAAATTAAAGGGAGATATTTTAAAAATTAGTTCTACAAGATTCCAGACATGGGAAACAAAATTTTCAATCATTATATGTTGAAGAATTATATTTTAGTGTAAATTCATAATGCCTAATGGAATGATGTTTTTAATAAAAATCTAATTATATTCCTTAAATTTAATTTATACCAAAATTAACGATGACCCCATCTTTTTGTAATTTATTTTATAATTTATATTTGTAGGATACTTCTATTATAATATAAAAAATATACAGTAGAAAATACTTCTTTTAAATTAATTCTATCAATTAAAATAAATGAAAACTTTGAAAAAAGTGTGAATTTATAAAGTGAACTAAAGAACAATAATTCTCAAATAAATAAAAATTTATTACAGAAGATGTAATGATATACTAATTAAAAAAATTAAATCCAAATTTTCAAATAAAATTTAAAATATTTCAAGAAAATATATACTATCCACTTAGAAGATTAAATAAAAATTCTTTTTAATGACAATGATTTTTAAAGCATAAAATGCATTTATTCACATGAAATTTCAAAGAAAAATAATTTAGTGAATATTAAATTGTTAAATTATATATATAATATAAATATTTCATTTGAATCATTTATCAATAGTTATTAAATGAATTTATTAATTAAAAAATTAATTAAACATGAAAAAATTGTTATATGAATGATATCACTAATACGTTCAGAATTTTATATCATCATTTTAAAAATAATTGATAAAATATTTATGATTTTTTTATTTAATTAGTGAAATATTATATATATATATATATATCATAATATGTTTATTCCTATTCGTATCTACCAAACCAATGGTTTGGTCATAAAATAAATAATTAGATAATTTTATTTTTATTATATGTCATGGTTTGTTTGATATTATTGATGCATATACCACCCACTACTGAATATACTAACAAATGAAATTATATGTTATATTCTTTGGGTGTTGAACTATAATTACCAATTTTTCAGGTATGTATTTTCTCTTCTTCTGATTTCCCATTACATTGAATGTGCATTAGGGTTTTCATAAATGAATAATATATCTTTTTACCTATCTAAAGGGGAAATACACATTCTTAAAATTGGTTAAATGCCATGTATTTATCACATAGAACATTGCATGAATTATTGTAGGGCATGAATTATTTACACGCCATGAAAAGAGTAGAAACCGTGCAATTATTGAAGTACGGTTTCTTTTCCTAAATGAACCATTTTTTATAATAACATGAAATTTATTAAATATGTGATGTGAAATGATTATATGATATGTAGTGATTGAATTTATTCATTTTAGGTCACTTTTTGGAAGAATTAATTTTTTTCATTAATGATCATCTTCAATTATCGTAACCTAGGAGATATTACATGTTATTTTGGGAACATCCACTAATATTGGATCATATAATTTGTTGATTTATCATATGGGTTTTTTGGATGAGTCTGACTAGGTAAGTAATTTTATTTTTAATTTATATGTATTGATCACAGATGTTTCATTGTGATATGTTATAAAATCCATTGCAGTAGTTTTATTTCATCATCAATATATATTGTGAAATATTCTTTTTTGGGTTATTCCATTATTGGTTTTGGTGAAAAGGGTGGGTGTTATTTGAAGATTGTCTTTATCTACCCATACAACACTTTACATTTATGTGATTTGATTCAAATATTGATAATCTATCTTAGGGAAATCCTTGTTGACGTTTTGTGGAATTAATATTAGAGGATTCCACTATGAACGTGTGTGAACAAAATTAGAGGCAAGTGGTTCCACCTCTATACCCTATTTTATGTAATGTATTTATCTAGTTTGATAAACAAAATTATAAATTTAATAGCATCATGAATATTTATTTGTTAATTTATTTTTGATAGGAGGTTCTTTTACCAATGTTTTATGTAAATCAATAAGGGGTAATTTACAATTATAGAAATGATTTATCAAATTTAGTATATTAGAAAGCTGTGTACATAGGTGGAATGTGTGGCTTATTGAAATCATCGAATTTTATTTTCAAAAAAATATCTCTTATTGAGTCCCTCTATTCCCTATGTCTGTTATTCTATAGAAATGATATTGAAATTTTTTGGGGGTTCACTCATGGGATGTAGAAATTCTCCTTATTCATGTTCTCTTTATACATAGTTCTTAACTAGTTAATTTTTACATATAACTTGATTTTCATGAACTCTATTGATCATTGGATTAATTTAAAATTTCATGGAATATGTATTGTTCGATATACATTCATTTTTTAGGAATTTTATGAGAATTTTTCATTGAAATTGATATTCCGTCCCTTTTTAGAAATTGGTAAAAAGGATGTATTTATCATGTTTTTTACATAAATAAATTAATTATTATATGGAAATAATTTATTTTAAAATGCTAATATATGGATTATTATATAGATACTTGTTATAGAACACATAAGGGCGATCATGCTGACCGTATTTAGTTCACACCATCTGAACCACTTCAATAGTGAGTATTACATTGCATACATTTACATATTGGTAAATGAAATGACATGTAGTGAGGAAAATAGGTTTTTTATCTATATATTAGTAATAGGTGGTGAGAAGGTGGGTGTTTTCTTATTTTGTCACATGGTGTAGAAAATTCTAGTTCTTTTTTTATGTTTTTTTGTACTTGTAAACTAATACTTTATGAATAATTTTTTTTATATTTTTAGATATCATTATTCATTTAGGAAATATATTTGTCTCTTCTGTTGTTTCTCTATTTTATGTGCATATATGTTCTGTCATTATTTTGGGTTTGGAGAAACCATTCCCTACTGTTGTTATATGATATATGGGTTATAGGATCCAATGCATAGTTACTGTAAATTCCCATTAGGTATTTTGTCTATTTGATCAGGTACTATGTTCAAGGGTATCCCAAATCAGTTTATCTAAATCATTTCATAGAGAATTAGGATGTTCTTAGAATTGGGAAGGCGATATACCATAGATTTGATTTTTGGTTTTTAAGAGCTAGGTTTCACAGAGTGTTTTTATAGTTTATTCCACGATTGTACTCCTATAACATTGGGATTTTGGGATCTGTGTCTAAAATTTTGAGTTCATGATCATATTTCAATATTTTCATATGACATTATATCATTAACAAAGATTATTTTGTTTTATAATTTTTCATTTTGATTAATTGGGCATTGGTATTCCCCATATACATTTTCTATGAATTCTGTTTGTGGGTGAATCTGATTCCCTATGAGAGAATCAACATACATATTAGAATTTTGTTTAAGATATCTTGTGTTCTGTTCATTTCATTCCACAAAATATGTTTCCATTCAAAAAAAAATCGGTGGAGTTGAAACCAGTTGCAAGTGGGTAATGGGATCAACCACAATAATTCATACATGAAAATCTATTATCCGTTAACGGAACATATGACCCTCATGATGAAATTAAACTGTTAGAATTAATTTATCAGATATTAAACAACATATATAATTATGGGAATATTAATATAATGTGTGTATTATTCAAACATGACTGTCCAAATATGTTATTTCTAGATTTAGTGGTACATGTAGATAGACATATAGACATGGACTAATTTTTTCTATAATCATTACATTAACAATTTTTCTTGAGTCAACAATGTTGTATGTGTCTATGGAGTTCCTTTGGTTGTAATAGAGAGTGTGTCAGATGTTATAATTATTTAATTGGTTCATATTACTAGTTCATTTTATGTAGATGTGGTAAATATTGATAAGTTAAAAGATCAGGATTACCTATTGGATCTATGATTGGATAGCATGCAGTGGGTATTTAAAATGAAGCTTTCAACATATGAGGGTAAAATAGCCTGAGAAATTACTATATAGATGAATATAGCTTGAAATTATGGTTATTAAACAACTTCTATTCCACACTGTGGAAGCATCAGTTGTGGACACAGAAATAATAGAAAGTGGCTCGATTATCAAAGGAGTGTTTTTGGGGGTTCTCAGAAGTTGGAACCCTCTTCCCCCATAGATAGGGTGTCTTGTGTAAACCAAAAATTATTATAGTGTGGAATGGTTGGTAACACATGGTGTTCTTGTCCAGGAACTACAATTTTTTGTAACTATTATGGGAAAAAGGTAATTCACTAGTTTTTCGTTAAGGCTATGTCTAATCCTCTCTATGATCAGTGATCATTGGTTGTAAAGGTTACTACGATGTAGTCAGATTATTCAAAGTCTACATGTCTTTATCCTGATACCATATGATTGAAAAACCTATATGGAATATATGTGTTCAAAATGGAGTATTATGTGGTTCCAACAATATTCATTAGTACAGTCATTTATTTATTAATTACAAACTTCTTTATTTAGTATTGGTGCTTCCCACTATTTTATATCATTACTATTTTTTGTTATTCTTAAACATCAAATAGAGCTCATTTACATTATTATAGAGATATAAAAAACTATTAGAAATAGAAAATGGTATCAGTTTCTGGTATTTTCATGTTAGCTATATGTACCATTCATGGAGTTGGTTTGGGATTTCCTTGTTATGAGTACACATATGATTGAGGCCATCATCTAGTTGGATTGGCTAGATTATCATTTTTATGAGATGCATTTTTATCATCATCATGTAATGTTTATTGGGGCCAAAAGTATCTCTTGAGTTCTGTTCATATATTTGGATCAGATGTTTTTTTTCTTAACTACCTTCCCACACATAACTCATTGGTTTTATTTTTGTTGTAGTAGTTGATCCCGATGAACATTCATCTAATATTTATTTTCCGTATACTTTTTCTTACATTCTTAATGTATTAATAGAAATAATCCTAGATCTACCTCCCATTATGGATTGTAGTTTACAATTTATCATTTGATGTGTATATAACTGAACATGATAACCTCAAATCTTATGGAACTAGTAGAGATGAAATATATGAGTATTACTTTGTATGGCCTAATGGATAATTTTTGTATTCTTCCTAGTGTTTAACCATGGTAACCCACAATGATTTTTTCAAATAAGGTGGATGGTTCACATCAGTTGTTTTTTTTCCTTTGAATGTTTATGTATGTAATGGTTTATAAAAAATATCCATTACATGGTTGGATGATTTTTTTTATTTGATTAAATTTTTTATTGTGGTTTACAAAGATAGATCAACAGTTGGGTTATCATCAACTCAGATTTCATGAGTATGATGTTCTAAATATTTTTTATAGTCCATGTATAGATATTATGAATCATTATTGAATTAATTGGGTCTGAATAACACAACTTCAATTTTTATAAATTTAATGAATTTGTTATTTGGTCATTTTATTGACACATTTTGGTTAGTGTTCTATGTTGATATATTTATTTAATTTTCTTGAAAACAATGTGTATATATGAGTACTATTTTAGTTTGGTTATGGAAATTATGAGGAGTTGGTTTTTCTATTTAAGTTTTTATAAATGTAGTTTATGGATATATGAAGGTATTTTGAAGGGAATGTGATTTTTGAAAATGGATTATTAGTCGATCCTAAAAATGTGGAGGATTTATTTTCATGGGAATATCCAGGGAATTTCATTGGGATTCAGAGCCTCCCTATTCATACAGGGTATAATGGATAATTCTTCATAGATTTATAGAAGTTAAATATAATATTTGACATCTCATAATAATAAATTGGAGAAATAGACATGGGATGTGAAGTTCAGTTTGTTTCGATAGTTTTATATAACTGCAAACAACAACATATATTTTTATATATTCTGAGCCTGGTAAGGGCTACATGTTGTTATATGTTATCTCAAGTACTATTTTTTATTTAATTTATATATCGGATGACTATGATAAGGTGTGTGGATTTTTTCATATTTTTCTACATGAGAAAAATTTATTCACTCAAGATTTAGAGCATCCCATTGTTATTCATGCACCTAAATGATGGGGCCACATTAACTTTATGGATAGGTTCACTATATTTTCTTATGATATGAGTTTTATTTATATATTTTATTTGTAATACATTAATATCATATCGATATTAATTGTATAATACATTCTTAAATTTTACTTCAACATCATGTACACCCCAAGGAAGGGAAATGTAATAGTAGAAGTTCGTAGTAGTGATACGGCATCAGAGAGTTATGTATAATCAAAGTAATTTTTGAAAAATATGGTAATATTAATTCATTTTTTATAGATAATCATAATGATCTTTTAGGTGTGGTTCTGAATATTGAATAATTATCAATTTTTATTCATGTGTCTATTCTTCTAGTTGAGTAATAGGATGATTAGTTTAGATGAATCCTATAAAACCATTAAAGTTGCGAGACCACTTCTAGTGGGTATGTCACTTGATGATGTAGTCATCACAATGGGATCCATGTTTTAATTCCATTTTATTTTAGTATTTTATTATTTTAGTATTTTAATAGTTCATCGGGAACCATTAAGAAAAAAACCTCAAAAAAATTTTATAATATGAAACAACAATTTAGTTTGTAGAGTATGAAGTGAGACATTATATATTATGTGTCATACTGTTACATTGGCCAATATAAAATAGTATATAATCTAGAAAAATATATTTTTATATAGCCTCTTTTACTACTACAATGTAAATTTGATGGGGTTTCCATGGATATTTTTATTGGGTTACTTTTATAATAACAAAGTGAACAATTCTATCTAGGTAGTGATTAATTTCGTATCATAGTCAACTCATTTCATTATGATCAAAGACACCACTAAATATGAAAATCTAGATATACTATATTTTCATGAGATCATGAGGATACATTGGGCCCCCTTCCATTGTTTTATATAGGGTTCTACGGATAACATCGAGTTTCTTGATTAGCCTCTAAAAGGAAATGGGGGAATCATGTTATATTGAGTAAAAATTAGCATCCATAGAATGAAGGTCAAACAATGTTTGGTATTCATTAAATATATTATATTCTTTGTTTATAAAATGTTGATTTCAATGGATCATGTTTATCAATCTAAATCTTTTTTATTATGATTATAATAACAGTTACTAGTTATTGATTGGAATGGTTCCCTTCAAGGATTTGTATATAATCTGTTTTAGATAATCTTCTTTTTATTGAAAATGTCTGAGAGAATTCTATAGTAGTACTGAGCCTCATCCAAGATACAATAGATATGATTCAATATAAATATCAAAATATAGTTTCATCTCAGATTATGAGAATATAGTATGCAGGTTTTTGACATCATCCTTTCATGTTTTCGATTGGTGATCAAGTTTTCATAAAATTTTATCCTTATTTGGGTCATTGTCTAATTGTATAAAAATAAATGTTGCCACTACGATATGTTGGACTATTTGAAAAAAGTGAGCAGCATGGGTAGGATTCTTGTTTGTATGAATTTCCAATTCATTTTCCAATGTTTTCATGATGTTCTCTATATTTCTCAACTCATAATGTTCCTTATTTACTACTCCCATGTTTTGAGTCCGAATGAGATCAATTTAGAAAATTAATTTTCCATTTTAGAGAAACAAGTTAATATCAATAACTATAAGGTTATATTATTATATTAAAGGTCCATTATATTTAACTTGTAATTGTGGAGACAGAGAACAAATACATAATATTCTTAGGAACATGAAATATTTTTGATCTACAAATGGTAACAAAATATTCCCAAAATAACATTTTCTATATGACTTCCCAGGGTAAAACTATCATATGGTGGGGGAGTTTGTAAAAAATCCATACCATTTGTAGTTATGAAATTTATCTTCCTCAAAAATCCCTTTTATTGAAAGCATATTGGGGTTTTTTATTGATGGTGTGTTTATAATATTTTCACTATGTATAGAGAATATATGCCATCAAAAGTGGTTACAAGTTGTTTATTTATCAAAAGGAATATGTTATTAATTGTTATAGGGAATGAATGGTATGCATGATGTGACAAGAGTACACACCATGTATGTTTTCATGTATGGATTTATAATTCTCCATGATGAGTTATATTAGATAACAATACTATATTGAAATACATGACATAAAACGATTAAAAAAATGTATTGATAACTAATAGAAATTTTTAGGGATTGAGATGGATGATTAATTTTTTCAGTCATGAGTAGACTGAACTCTCTCAACGAAGAAGATATCCTATGTTAATTTTGAAACCATTAATCTCTCCAAATCATTTTTTTTGACAATTAATTAATGTTTTTGTTGAACAATGTCTCTCAGAGTATGTCATATTCTTATTTCCACATTTTCATTGATCAGAGTAGTTCCCTTGATCTAGGTTTTTAGATATGTATATATGGTAGTTATGTTTCTTCTATATTAATTATGTGATATTATTGGGATGTTTGTTCCTTTTTTGTTATAGTTCTGATAGATTCGGTTCTATGAAGATTTCCATGATATAACCTTTGGGATATCTATTATTTTTAGTACATGTCATTCTAATAGATGGAATCAGTGTCAAGGACACCATTTTTAACATTGTTTATGGCCTTTGTTGGTGGAATCCATTGTATGAATGTTTTTCTTGAGTTTGAGGTGGGGAATCTATTGGATGAACTGTATTTCTTAGTTTTAATAATTTCTTTAAATGACAATGGACATGTAGATATGAGTGTGTTTGAATGCAATTTTTAAAGAAGGCGATTTTCCCATGTTTTTGGATAAAGGATAAATGGGTTATATTAATATTATTGAAATTATTTGTGATGTAAAAAAAAAGGGAGGTCGTGGGTACAAAAAAGAAGTTTTGTCTTAGTGTCATCATAAATTTTTATAGTAGAGAGTTTCACTAATTGGGTGATTCTCTATTCCCAATGTTTTTGTTCGCCAAACATGACCTAGAAATTTTTGGGAGGCGTCACCCATGTGGTGTTCCAATTCTCTTTATGAATTTGTTCTACAGACATGGTTATGCCTGAAATTTTATTGTGGTATGATGAATCCAATACATAATTATTTAGTGATCCTTGGAATGGTTAACTTATCTTTGTATTTTTATTATTTGACATACATGAATTAGATTTTGAAACACATTATGAAAATCATTCATTAATATTTTCATGCCTTCATTTTTTGGGTTGTTTAAAATGTTAAATACTTGTCATATTTTTTATAAAATTACTTTATTTCCTATCATGAAATGTTTTATTTGTTATTAGAACACCTGGATTAATTTATATAAACATATTATGGAACACCATGTTGGGATTCAACTGTAACAGTTTATCTATCACCTTGTGAACCCCTTTAGTTAGAGTAGAAGATATTTTTATTATGATACAGATAATATAAATTTACCGTGGTAAGGCATTGAGGATTTTTTCATCAGAATATAAGTAGATGGGAGTTATATGGTGGTTGTTATTCTGTGAATTAAAATAGAGTATACTTTTTTATTTTGTATTATCCTTTACTATTGGACATATATATTGTGATTTTTTTAGTGTTTTATTTATATCATTTTTCTATATTACTCTAGTTATAACATAGATTTATCTTATTTTTTTCTATATTCTTTTTTTATATATTTATAATGAAATTTCATTACCATGGGAGAAATAATTTCTAAGTGATTTTTTATTGGAAGGTTTCTCTTCAATATCCCATGGGGATCATAAACATATTTCATCTTTTTTTAGATTATGTCCAGTCCTATTTTTGATGGTAACTAGGGTCTTTCCACTAAAATCAATGTACCACCACAATAAAAATCCATCCTCTCAATTTTATCTCATCTATATTTTTTTATTTTATAAAAATTGAATATAATGGACTGTATAATATAACATACATTCATGGAAGGGTAATTTTATATAATATTTAGATATGTCATTATATAAAACCATAATTGTAAAATTTAATATTATTTTTTGAGAATAGGAAAATTGATATTTGAGGGTATCATTTTTTGAAAAAAAACCAGGTTTCAAAATAATGACATCATTTGAGGGAATTGAATGTATAGATATGGAGGGGAAAATAAAATTCATTAACTAATATAGAGTTATAGAGAAAATGATAATGATAAATTTAATGACAAGAAAATAATAAATTTGAAAGGGATATATAAGTAAATCAATTCATATAAATTATTCTAAAAAAATAAAAATTTATTTTTTGGAATCATTCCCTTGTTTTGACTGATTATTTTACAACTATGTTAGACAAAATCAAAAAATATATATTCATTATTTCATTACATTCAACTATATTTATTTAATACTTTGTATGGGAACTAGATCTTTTTCAACATAATCTTCATCCAAAGTTATAAATGATAAATGATGAATGGTTCCAACATGAGTACTAATATAATATATTAATGGATCATATGATATATTAAATAATGATGTTTTAATTCTCAATTTTCTCAAAATTAAAAAAAATCCAAATAGTTGGCATAAGATTATATAATATCAAAATAAATAAATATTTATATGGGAAAATAAATTATTATTATCCATAGCCTATGAAATAACACCCAATTTTATACATTAATCATTCAAGAATTATATATTCATAAAAACCAGAAAAATATATCATTGAGAATTGTTACCAAATTATAAGAATAATTTGACAACATTTTATTCCAATCTCATGATGACATTTGATCCAAATCACATTATTCCCAAGCCAAAATGTTTATTCCATAATCATATATTAAAAAAATATAATTTTATTGTCTATAAATAAGATAAATCATCATGATATCACTAAAAACATATGTCCATTCATAATATAAATCAATAGTTACTCTTGTAATGAAATATCAAACTACAGAATAAAATTTTATTATCCACTATCAAATAATATTAACCAAAATAGTAGGATTTTCTTCCAAAATATCATTAATCAAATTATAAAAACTATATTTTCAATCCCATGTTTTTCTATATGATAAAATATGTGTTTCAATAATATAACAATTAGTTTATCCCAATAACATAATATTACCTCAATTTCGAATGTATTATTTTACCTAAATTGTTTCAAGTATAATTCAACTTATATCCACAAAACATTACAAAAAATAAAATATAACAACATAATTTTATAATTTTATAATATTTTTGATCTTATAAATTAATAATCATGACATATATAATGTTTTCATGTAATAATTTTATAAAAAAATTATTTTTTCAGATTAATACTTTTTTTTCAGTTATAGATTTCAATAACATAAAATCCTTCAGTAATATATGAATTTATTTTTATGAACTATCATTATAGGAGAATATTTCACAAAAAATTATTTTTATAATTCACTATATGATAAATGATTTTTAACAATATTTTTTAATACCATTATTTTAATATATTGTCTCAAATATAAAACATGACATTGTCACATAACTCCGTTTTCTTAAATTTCACATTTAATAATATGTAAATCTTAAATTTTATTATAATACATATTGTGAATAATGAAAATAATATCAAATTATTTTGTGTAATAAATTTATGAAATTTGTTTTAGGTCATTTAAAAAATATTGTAATATTACACAAGAATATAGGATTAATAAACATAATAAAATAATATTAATAAAATTTTAAAATTAAAATAAATAAATAAAATATAATATAAAAAATAAAATTAATTTTATAAATTTTTAAATTATTATGATGATGATGATGATGATTTTTTTCAAATAATAATTTTTTTTTCTAGATCAAAAAATTTATTGGATCCCCCTACTAAGATTTTTTTCTATCATGGAGGCCCTATAGATCTCAAATCCCCCTTTTAATGTAGTATATAAATCATGGATTCTATATTCCAAACATTTATCCTCCATATATTTGGAATTTACTCAAAAAATATTATCAATATAATCATAGAGAACATTAAAACCTATCAATGTGACTAAATCTGCAACATTCTCTGCAAACATTATTTATACAACTCATTTAGTGATGTGGAGTCACTTACCTATCTTATCCATTTGAATTTATGGAAATATATTTAATTGGTTTCTCGATCTATGTTCAATATAAAATTACTTATTATATAAATTGATATGATTTTTAATATAGAATTGTTGAGTGATGAAATCATTATTTCCTTATATTTATGGAAATGTTTTTTAATATATTTTTTTTGTGATTTTACTTATCTCATCATACCGAGATGTGTCAAAAGAAATTTTGAATGTATTGGAAATGAATAAAAAATCAAGTTCAATATTAGAGTGGATTTTTGAAATAAAATATTAATCTACAAATGATTACATCTTAGTGAATTAATGAAATGCAATAATTATTTCCATGTACGAAAATATATTTGTTGGGTTGTGATTCATTTCAGTATATATTTACTTGTATTTAAAAATAATTGAAAATATTTGGGAAATCATTTATTCTTACTCTCTCATAAATTAATCCAATGAAATTAACTTGTTTGTTAAGAGCGATTAATTTCTTATTGATAATCCTTAAGATGTATAAAAATAAAAACTACATGATATGAAACTATGATTCGTCAATTTTTCAAGAAATCTAGTACATGGAAAAATTATTTCAATAAAATATAACATTTTATCCACAATTTTTTTTCTTTTAGTATATAAAAATTATTAATTTTTATGCACTAGGATATTCTAATGTTCACCCTTTTCATGCGAGGAAGGACATGAATATTTATTTATTTTATTCAAATTTCTAATCTATGTTTTTTTATTAATTAGTTTTTAATCAGTTCTATAATTATTTTCCAAAATAAAATTTGATTTAATGATTCAATTTAATTCAATTTTTATACCTCTATACTTTATCATGATAATTTCTCATGATCTAAATTTAAAATTTACATCTTACATGGAATGTTTAACCATTACTACATTGATGATAATGCCCAAAAAATCAAAACCATTAACTAATAGGCCACTGAGCATAGCCCACTCGACCCTTACCGGTTTAGAAAACCAAAGAAACAAATGAATGGTAAAAGATAAATTTAAATTTATTCATATTCATATTATGCATTATCTAATATAATATATGATATTATTGTAAAATCTATCATTGAGAAGTGTGGATTCTCTAAGGATTGACTGGATTTTGTACATGGGTGATGGGTGGTGGTGGTAGTGATTGAAAATTTTGTTGAGGTTAATTTTGACTTGAGTGTTCTTTTAATGTTTTTGGAGTTTATAATTTTATGTATTAATGAATTTTTGGGTATAGAAATGAATATATATCAGGTTTTTAACATATATAAGGATATTCAGGAGAATATACTCTAGGAGAATGTCTCAGACTAAATTGATCTTTCCTAGTGTATGAGATAATTAAATCTTGACAGGTTACAATTTTAATTTCAATATTTATTGTATCTATATTTTTTTAAGCTTCATGATTTCTATCATATATCTATATCCATCACAATTCATCTTAATTTTGGTTATATATAACTTCCATCTTGGATTACATATGTCAACTACTCTAATCATTTCATATACTTACCATAATTATTTTTTCAACCCCTTATATTTATTGTTATTAAAAAAATACAATTATTGTTAAATAACGAGTAGTTTTTTGTGTTTTGAGTATTGATTATCCACACTAAATCCTAATGATTTTTAATATTATCCAACCATGATTTATTTTTTCATTATATACTATAAATATCATAATTTATGGTTATATTTATATAATTATTAAAGCATTCATTACTTCCATTTTTTAGTGTAAATTAATGAATCTAAATAAATTTCATATGATTATGCTATAAATTAATTTCTCAATCGAAAATCTAAAAAATTGATTTACAAATTTTTTTTTTGATATATTTTGAATGAAATCATTTTTAAATATATTGAAATTGTATTTTCATTAATTTTTTTTCATTTTAATCTAACTAGACAAAATGGTGGTGATTATAAGGGTATATTATATGAATCAATCTGAAATTTAGAATTTTTACTTAATTATATATGCATGATGTTATAGTTATAAATATATATACCAAATTATTTTGGATAAATTTTGATTTTAGTGGTTGATGAACCACAGATATGATAATGGCTCCAACATGATCATCGATTTTCTAAAATCACAAGTATCGACACCCTATTTCTGACATTCCACAAATTTTATAAGACATATCTTTTCTCATCTAGACCATGATTATGTTGTGCATCAAGGTTTAAATTTTACTGAATTTCAGATTGTTGGATTGGGATTTTACAATATTTGTAACGACCTAAAAATATTATCAATGAAAATATCCTACTTATAATTATGTTACTTTTATAAAACACATAAAATTACATTGATAACACAATAAATACTTTATAAATTAAGACATAATGAAATGATTATTATTCCCATATATTATGGATTCTATATTAATGGAATTGTGACTTGACATTCAGAATAGAAAAATGACCATTTGGAATAAGAAATTGGAAAATATATTAGTCACTTTATCTATGAAAATTTATATAAAATTTAGGCATATTATAAATGAAAATGTGATTTAAATATATGATATTATTAAAATATATATGTATTTAAAAATTTATTATGTTTAGGTATTTTGATAAAAAAATGATAATTTATAATTTTATAATTAATATAACAATATAATAGTTAAATTATTTTAATAAAATAGATTCTTAAATTAATATTAAGCTTACATATGATTATTAGGTAATTCTATGAGATCTTAATTAATCATTCATAGTGTTATAAAAATAGCTATAATTTTATAATCATTATTTTACAAGTAAATAAGGATTTTAAGTAAAATTTAAATTTCTCATATATAGAAATATATTTTTATAAAATTATAATCATTTTTCAATTCTGAAAATAAAAAAAATTGTTTGGGTAATTTTTTTTGGATTTTCATTAAATACTTGAACTTTTTGTGAATTGTAAAATACATTATTTCTTGATAAATGCTAAATACATTAATTTTTTAGTCATTTTTTGTGTAGAGATGATGTGATCAATATAATCTCGATTGAACATTCTCATTTTTCTTTTTTTAGTCATGATAATAAAAAATAATCATACTCTTTATCCAAAATAATAATCTACAGAATAATATAATGAGAAAACAAACCTCTCCAAAAATATAAATATCATCCCTAACCACATCATCTCATCACACATTTTATGAATTTAGCCTTTTAAATTTATTCTCAAAACACATTCCAAGATCCTCCACCACATTAATGAAATCTTTGATCATCAAAAGGGAAAAAAAATTCCCTATAGAGGTTCTTATAAATGAAAAATTCAATAGGTAAATTCGAGTTTCTTATTATTTTAAATTCATTTATATTTATATTATTTTCTTATTCACTTATCACCTCCAAATATCCAATATTTATGGTAACTACAGTAACAGAAATATATTGTAATCAAGTTTTTTAAAAATTAATATTCCATTATAAATAACCCTTATCCTCTTCATTTTATTCTAAAAAAATGAAAACATCATTTGTGATGGGTCAATTAACCAACATCGTAGATGACACACTTTCATCTTACATTAAAACCTTTAAAGATAGTAATAAAACAATTTTAATGGATGGAAGATATTTCAAAATTTATGTTATAATCCATTTTATGTTATCTAACTAACATATATATATAATACTATATGATAAAAGAAAATGAGTTTATTTTGATCGAAAAACCACAAAATGTTACCAAAATGATTATCATTATCTATTTATCGATTTATTACACCTAATACTATATAACCAAATGATTTGTAATATAATTTACTCTTCTCTAATATCATTAATAATATATAATTTCAATTTTGGATAATTGATCCCATTTTGGATGAACATTCATAATTATATAAAAGAAAAATACTCATGAAAAACAAGAAAATGAGCACTCTTGAATGATGAAATTACACTCTATAAATCATCAAAATTCCCTTAAATTAAAAAAATAAAATAAAAATAAATAAAATACATGTATAAATATTTACTTATTTTGGAAATTAAATAATTTAATTTAATTATATAAAATATTTAATTGAATGGATCTTTCATAAAAAATATAAGGGGATTCTCAATCCCAATTTTCTATCTTTGGGTTATTCATTTTTTGTTCCATATTTTTGTGTGGATGTTAATTTAATACTAATAAAATATAGTTTATTTATTTATTAATTTTTTAATCTATAATATACAAGTGTTTAATTATTTTTTATAAAAAATACAATTATTTTCTAAACGTAGACATTTATTTTAAAAAATCATATTACTTCTCTTGAGATTTTTTCACCATCACTCATGATTGATGATTCATGTATTTATAATTTTATTCCGATTATCATTCCCAAATATTATTCATCAATTTATAATTTATGAAATGAAACCAATTACTTTATATGGGTAATTTTGTGTTCATGATTGATATATGTTTTCCGTGGATTTAGTAATTATGTAAATGTTATGATTTGATGGGTGCGTTAGAAATTATATAGTGCATGAAAAAGTTATGATGTGACAGGTGAATCTATATTCATATAAAAATCTAGTGAAATTGGTAATTTTATGAATCTTATGAGACAAATTATAATATTTTTGATCCTGATGCTAGATTTGGTCGCAACTATGTGTGGCAGCTGACCATTAAGACATGATGTTTCATTTTAAGGAATTTCCACATTACATGAAGTTATCAAATTCCTCCTATCTTAATAATATTAATGATACCCTGATTATGATTTGATGATTATTATTATTCTCATTAATGTTATATTTATTTATGTTCTTATCTATCCTATTACTAGTATTTTAGGTCATCCCTTTCTTTTATGTATATCCTCAAGTGATTACTTGTACTATGGCGAATATAAAGGCCCAAAAGAATATAGATAAGTAAAAAATGAAATAACATTTACGTTTTTTATGAAAAATCGATGTGTATCAAAAAATTTCTTAAGACACTTAACTAATTGACCCTGGATTTATAACACTATTATATTGTTTATCTAAAAAATTATTTAATAGTAATTTACAAAAATTAGGGTATTTATATATGGTATCATATCATACTTTTTTTAATTTGTGATTTATTATTAAAAAACCTTAATGAAAACCCATTATAAGTCTTTGTATAAGTAATCACCCAAGAAGACTTTCTAATATGATTCTAAAATTAACGACCCCACAAGATAATCCTTCAAAATAAATTGAAAATAGGAATATTTATTTTATTTAGGACTTGTTAACCATTTCTATTTTAGAAATTGGTGGGAACGAGGAGTATGATATCCAAAAACCCATGTAAGGGACAATTCAATGAATTCCTAAATGACATCCCCAATTTCTTGGGAGGTGGAGTTAAAAATTACATGGGGATTCTAACCCATCTGCCTCAGGCTATAAATAAAAACTAGAATAATGTGGACCATCCTCCCTCTCCTATGTGGGATCAACTGGATATCAAGTCTTTTATGAAACAATGTACACTAACATTCAGTGGGTCCTCCAATCCATTAGTCCTAGAAAAGTAGTTCATCTCAATGGAGAAGTTGTTTTTTGTGCTTCAATTTTCTCCGATGGTGAAGGTGACTCTACAAAGTTATCATTTAAATGGAGAGTCCGACCAATGGTGGGTGTTGATTAAGAACACCAATCTGAAGGATGAAATTGATGAGATTGAGTGGGAATACATTAAGATATTTTTTCATAAAAATTCTTTCCCATGAACACTTCATTCAAATAAGGATATATCATTCATATATTTATAAGCAGTGGAGATAAATTCATGAAATATGAAGAACATTTTACAATGATTTCAAGGTACACATAAGGAGATGTTGTAAAAAATTGAATCAAATTTGATATATCTTTTAGTTGTCTAAAACCAAACATTCCAATGTCTCTAGACAATTGAGATTTTTTGAGTTATGTAGATGTTGTTCAATGTGAACTCAAATTGAATATAGAGTTAGAAAAATGGTGTCATGTCAATGTTGATATGAAACGAAAGATGAAGTTTAAATAAGGTGTATGTAATGTGAATTTTTAAAAGAAATACAAACAACGCATATGTAAATATTTGGGATGATGTATCTTTTGAATTACACCAAAGCGATGGTGAGATGATATAAGTGTGGGATAGAAGACCATCAATCTCATGAATGTAAGGAGACATGAGGTGGAAGGACGATGTTGTGGAGGAAAGGAGAGGAGAACACACAGTTCAATGCATAATCTATAAGGATAATGGAATCTAGGAATGACAGTGCATTAATCCACATGCCATAGTGGTTAATTAGAGTCATCAACCACCAAATCCAATGGAGAAAGGAAAGGATCATTCCATCAAAACTTGTGATGTGGATCCTAAAAATGATTTGGTTAAAGGTACACCGGTTATTCCTTGAAGAATAATGAATTTAGTATTTGATACTAGTTCACTCGATTAATCATATCTTTGAAGTTTTTTTAACTATTATTACACCACCTCAAAATATGGAGGTTTAGTTTTCTGTGAGAATAGAAAAAGTTGAAATTGCTACATCTAAAGTATATAACTCCTTCAAAGTTAATTTTTTTTAGACAGAACCAGCTATCAAATCAGGATTTAATTTTATTTGTGGAGTTTGATGATATTTTGGGTATTTATAGGATATATATATATATATACAAATCCAACATCAATATTCAGGAATGGGATGACA
This sequence comes from Viscum album, assembly GCA_963277665.1. NCBI lineage: Eukaryota > Viridiplantae > Streptophyta > Magnoliopsida > Santalales > Viscaceae > Viscum > Viscum album. The sequence goes on from OY728151.1 coordinate 1,535,147,351, forward strand.
CACAATACATCACGAGTAATCATCTAATTCAGTAAATGTATAAGGAGGATAATGAATATTCATCAGATCCGTATTCTCAAGTGTGGATATTATTCCTTTAAGAGAAGCCATTTCTAACTCAAATGGTTGATAAAAATGACGGAATCAAGATTTAAGACATTTGAATTGTATTGGAATAAACTGTTGTGTTCCTTGAAAAATTTCTCGGCCTTCCACCAAATGGAGAGGTTTTGTTCTAAACTGAACTTATTATTGAATAATTTCCTATATCAAAAATACCTTATATAGTTAACACCATTTATTTTGAGGAACTGAATATATAGTAACAAGAAAATCTTGAAAAGGGTTTTATATTACATAATGCCTCACCATGGAGTGCACCAATCCTCTTTGACAATAATAATGATTGATAAATGGGCCTTTTCATTTATTATCATGCGCCCCACAAAAAACATTACAAAGAACAACTATCCTCTTCCCAAGATAGACAACTTGTTTGATTAACTGGGGGTCATGTTTCTCTCTAAGTTGGTCCTTCATTTGGGATATCTCTAATTAAAGTTGAGGAATGAAGATATTTCTAAGACTGCCTTTTGTACGAGGTATATAAACTACATGTTCATTGATATTATTTTTGGACCCACTAATCCTCTTAAAATATTCATCGAAATAACTAATGGTGTATTTAGGGATGACCTTGACAAATTTGGGGCTTTATTTTTTAATTATTTTATGATATATTCCAAGAGAAATGAGGAACATGAGGACCATTTTAATATTCTGCTAACGTCATTTCAATGGTTGAAAATTAATTAAATTTTTAGTAAATGTGAGTTATGGATAGACAAGTATCATTCATAGGGAATGATATAACTAGTATAGGGATATCAGTGGACGCTTCAAAAACAGATTAAACAAAAGAGTGGACAATTCCAACATATATAATGAATATATCTAGTGTCCTTTTCTATTTGGGTTTTACTAGTTAATTATTAAGAATTTATCATTATTGTCAAAACCATAAACCATGCAAACTTGGTAGGGAGGAAATAATTCATTGACCAATGAATGTGAAGACTGATTCTACGAGTTAAAAAGGTGTCTTATCACCACACAAATAAATAGACATCCAGCATGTTCCTATCTCTTTGTATTAAATATAATTTTATAAAATATAATATTAGGTTATTTATAGATGAAAAATGATATGTTTATATTTTATACCTCAAAGCAGTTTACATTTCACAAGAAAAACTATCATATCATTATCTGTAGTTGGATGTTGTGATGGTTTTGGTGAAAATATAGAGGAATTATTTCTATGGGGAGATGCGTGAAATATATATTGATCATAATATACTAAAATATAAAATCACATGGATTAAGATTAATATGTTCCATTAAAAATGAGTATATATAATCATAGATTATGACTGATCAATCCCCTACCATCATGTAAAGGATGATAATGTGGAAGATGATGTAATTAGAAAGGATCCTACAACATTTTAAATTATGATAATTGAGAAGGACCAAATATTCTAAGATTTGAAAAGTACAGACATTAAAATAATCAAGGTGGGAGAAATATAAATCCTTTATAACATGATTTATCAACCTTCCATTATAGATAAAATAAAGGATTCTAAAAAATGATGTTGAAATTCATAACAATGTGGAATCTATGAGAAAGGGTAAATCCTTAGAGTTTAGAATTGTTGAGGAAAGAATTTTATAATTTGTCTTACAAATACGTGGACCATATGATCCAGAGATAAAGAAGGTTATTTTTAATGACTCACATAACTAAAAATTATCTATTCACCTAGGGAGAAAAAAAATGAATCAATATATTAGAGAGAACTATTGGTGGGAAAGTATGAATAATTTTATCCTTGAATATACATAGTAGTGCATGGTATATAAGCATATGAATGCTTAATGGTAAATGTCTAATGTTTGGATAGAACTATTGGACATAATAGCATGGAAATGGGTAAACATCATCATGGAAGTTTTCACCATACATTCAAATATATCAGAAAGAAACAATGATAAATGGGTTGTTATGGATCATCCTAAAATGGTAGCTCACAATATCCCAATTCTAATGAAATTATCACTATATAAACATACATAGATATGCCTTAGATAAGTTGAAAGGAATATTGTGGTACCGGTCTCTATTGTATCTGAATAAGTTCTATAATTAACCTCTATTTTCTGGAAAAGTATCAAACAATCACTAAAAACATAGCTAATCTTCAATACAGTTTATCCTTCTCATTCTAATGTCCAATCTGAGTGGACTATTAAGACACTCTACTACATATTTAGGGCATGTTCAATGGAATTTAAAGAAGGAATTGAGAAACAGGTTCCACTGGATAAGTTCTCTTTCAATAATAGTTTCCACTGAATCATCCAAAAGGCCACATATGAAGACCTTTATGAGAATATATGGAGAAAAATGGATTTCTAGGATTATACTAGTGAATGTAAGCTGCTATGTCCCAAATTGGTCTATGAAATGGTAGAAAATTTTAAAACCATTTAGCATCAAATCAAATGACACAAATTCTATAGTAGATCTATGTAGATAATCATCAAAATTAACTTGACATTAAGGATAGATACATTTTATTTCACTAAAAACCTCCACGAATGATTATCATGCAATTTTGGATGAATTTAATATCGATTCCCAAGAACACAAACCCCTTCGATATTCATGATTGAGTTGGAACTATGTCCAATCGACTGGAACATCCACCAGTCACGTCTCTCAAACTTGATGTATTTCATGTATCCCTCTTAAGGAAGTTTAAATAGATCCCTCAAATGTTCTAAATATGGATATTTTACAACTGAAAAATATCTCCCTTATGTGGAGCATCTAGTGAAGATATTTGACTGTAGAGATAATGTTCTACTAAAAAGACTACACAACTAGTCGAATTACTATGGTGGAACCATACGTACGATGAGGCAATGTGAAAACTGGAGGGAGTGATAAAGGATAATAACCATCACTTTTTTACACTATAGTATGTAAAAAAATTTAGGGAGAAATTTCCTAAGGGGAGAATAATAGTACAACCCAAAAAATTTATCAATGAATATTCCATTTTTATAAATACATAAGATATTATAAATCACATAAAATCACATTGATAACAACATAAAATCTTTATAAGTAAATAATGAATTAAATAAGTGGTATTTCTATAAAATGTGGAACTTTTACCAATTAAGTAGTAACATTACCATTGCAATAGTAATGATACCATTAGAAATAGTAAATTTCCAAGAGAATAATAACCACATATATGAATGTATTAATAATCTTCAAACATCATATTAATGTCAACATAATGTAATTGTAGCATAGTATATGAAACAATAATTTAAAAAATTATAAACGAACCGTTGGCATTTTTATAAAAAGGAAATGATTATTTATTATATTATAATTAAAAAATTAACACAAATTGAAAATTATTTTAATGAAAAATATGACTAAATTATCAATTTTTTTCTTATTATTTTATGATGATTTCTGGAGTATTTAATTAATCATTAAAAGTGTTATAAAATAAGTTACGAATTTAAAATCGGTATTTTTAATGTAAATGATGATTTTTTTAAAAAAAATAAATTTATCATATTTAGAAAAAATGTATATGAAATGGAGTCCATTTCGTAATTATACATGCTGCAATATGGTCAGGGTGAATTTTTGGTATATTTCTAAATTACATGATTTTTTTTGGAGTAGTAAAATTTGATAATTTTCGATAAATGCTAAAAACTTGTTTTTTGAGTAATTGTTGATTTAAGAACAATGTAAGAACCATAATATCCCTCTCTCCTTACAATTTTATAATACTTATCTATGGTAATAATAACTATTTAGAGTATTTGAAAAAAATTCATGACCCATCCCAGTGGGGCCCATGGAACGACACCCTAAGCCTCCCTCCTATAGGATAGGGGCGAGTGACTAGAAACAATTAAGCATATCAATAACATGGGGGGAATTTATTTTGTTTATATAGAAATGTGCACATCTCCATGCCCACAATTGCTGAAATGTAAAAATAACTATGGAACAAAAATGAAAACATACCACTAATCTAAACCAACATAGTACAAGAGAAAGTAATGTGTGGAAATGTAAACTGGAACTGTTTACAAGCCAACTTAAATAAATAGTATGCCAAATACAAATTCCCACCACCATGAAAATAATTTAAGTATAAGTACTACTTCTCGAAGCTATAGGAACACCTCATATTATCTAAAACTCACAAATCTATGTTTTGTCTTAGTCCTCCCTAGACTCCATCAAATGTTCTATCATCTACAAAAGGCACAACATGTGCATGAAATGCCCGTTCATGGGTGATTATGAGATTACTCAATAGGAAACAAAAAAATAAAAAATAAATAAAAATTAAAGGAATATAATTCTCAATATATTATATTTCTATAGTACATATAACATAAACATATCTAGATACACTCAATACCCAGACCTGTGGTCTATAGGTATGTCACAACGACCACATACCCTCATAATGGATTTTGTTTGAAGATTCCATGAATTTTTCATATGGGATAACTCACTCCTTTGTCTAATAGCCTTGATGATTTCGATCACATAAGTAATTTTCATCGAGAACTACCATGAGAGTGATATAAAATGATAAATTTTTAGAGAGAACATGATACCCTCACACCCAGAGAACAAAATCTACAAGTGGGAAGATAATGATACATTGATGAGGATAAATGCAAGGGCCATAAAATATAACAAGTGTCATCTAGATTGTCATTAAATTTAGTGGTCATATACCTGATAGGGTTTGTCTCACCGATAAACATACTATACATAGGGAACAATAATTGATAGAGGATCCTGATCCGAGCCTCCCGGAGGGGACTCTAAACTCTATCAATAATGTCCTTCTGATGGGGGTCATACTCCAATGGATAAGAAAAGATACAAACTAACAATCAATGGAATGAAAAAGGGGACCCAAAACCAATGAAACTTGTTCCTGATGGGGTGTACAATGAGAACATGTCCTGTTGAAAAGAGAAAATGACACGTAAAATGGTCACATGACATGTCCCATGGCCCTGAGTAAAACCCATGTAAAATGGCCCGAGTCAAAAAAACAAGCCATGTGGAAAAGGTATACATGACCTGTAGATAAGAAAACATGATGTGTCATACTGTTTGGGGTCCACCCTGTCTACAATGGCCATCTTCCAGTGCAAAAACTCAACTCGTGTTTGTATTCCCATGTACCGATACACGATGGTGCCCCTATAACTGGTCTCAGTCCAACCGTATGGTGGAGTAAATTCTTTGTATTTCACCCCATGTTCATGTATCCTCTCAGATACAATCCAAACCTTGGGGAAGGTATCACACATTGTGGAACTCTCTTGTTTCATGAAATACTAGCTGCCGCTCAGTAGGGTCCACAAGTTGTGTGTTCCAAAACACATACCATGTTGATCAAGTTTTCTAGAATGCTCATTCTTTCTATACACGCCTTAGTTGAATCTTCAGTGTTTGATCTGATGATTTTCTCACCACGAAAATAATGATCCACGATCATCTTTATATTGTAACATCGAATAGTTTGGATTTATGCCATCGATTGGTGCCGAAAACCCATTTTGTTCATTCGCATAAAAGTCATGAGAAGAACCGTATCTCCAAAAATACTTCAATCTATCCACTACTATCATTGTCGTACCCACGATAGGTCATCATGTGGACAGATCTATAATTTCATATTGTAGTGCCTTCAAATGAAGGCAGACTGATTATCTGTTCATATCCTGTGAGGAACACGGAGAACACAAAGAATGTAGGGGGAAAGCACAATCAAAAACCAAGGAACGATCCTACCATTTTTCATTTCAGCCTTGGAAATTATATTATAATTATCATGATAACATAAAATTAATAATCATAGTAATTACCACCCCAAACTCATGTAATTAAATCCCTCCTGCAAGAACTATTGAACCATGATTCAATCAATTTGTGGGTTGATCCATGTTTGTCATTTAATTGAAGAATGGGGAAAAGAAGGAATTGAAATCCAAACACCATACCTCAAGGATGGATCTTTTGATGAATCAGATCGATCGAGAAGCCACTATCCTTGGAAATATTCATCTAAACGATATTTGTCGATATCGGATCCAAGGCTCCATCATAGTTTTCCATCAAGAGATTTCCTTATGTTATTTTCAGAGCCTCCCATTAGTTTTCTAGGGTTATGAGCATTACCCTGGGATACTACCTATTTCAAAAAAAATAAAACACATTGTTGTGCCACTGTGTAAATATAAAATAAAATAAATTCATAATTTATTATATTACATTAAATTTTCCTAAAATTAACATTCTCACCCAACCCTCTCCGGCTAATTTTATGCCTCACCATGGGTAAAGAAGTCATGTGACCACAACGGTACTATCAAATTTCTGATAGAGGCATCTTGTTATAAGTTATTCAAATTTTTCTAGAAAACCACTCATGCTTGTTATTTAATATATTTAACACATTTCAAATATTCATTTATAGCCCACTGGGCCTTTGAATCTCAAACACATTCAACAACATGTCTAATGTTAGTTTCATATAAAATTTAAAAATAATAAACAGAAAAATATAGGACACTATATTATCCACATGTTAGGGCATTATGTCCTTGAATATACAAAACCAAAATCTATAAAAAGAGATGTGGGTATTGTGCACGAATCATAGCATTCCACTCCAACGTACTCTCCTAGAGATTCCAGTGTTTCCACTAGACCCACACTAGGGGAATTTCTCACCCACAAAGAATCTTCTACAATTGATCCTTGATCTTTACTAGGTACATGGAAAATGTAACTCCATCTTCAATGCCCATTTCACCCTAGTTGATAATGTGTGATGGGTCTTGCACATACCTCCTCAGCTGTGAATCATGGAAGAAATAATGTTCCTGATGCAACAATGGGGGTACCACTAAGTGGTATGCCACCTCGGCTACTCTATTTAGTATCGAAAAAGAGAGGATAAACCTGAGAGATAACCTTCTACCCCAGCCAAATTTTAGAAACCCTCATTGTGGTTAAACCTGAAGGAAGACATGGTCCCATTCCTAGAACTCCATTGGTGTCTACCATCTTCCTGCACAAGACTTATACCAGCTCTAAATTTTCTTTATCCTATCATTTATGACCTACTCTATATTATCTATAACTATTACCATCTATGTACCCACATGTAATGAATCTCCTAGGTCAGTTTAGTAATGTGGTGTCTTCTAGGGTCTCCCGTATAAATCCTTGAATGGTGGCATACTAATGGTGGAGTGGTAGCTGTTTTTGTTCTCAAACTCCACCATTTTTAGTTGGTCCTCCTAAATACGACGAATTTCAATGATGAAATCCCACAAAATATCCTCCATAACATGGATGGGCCTTTCCGTTTGGATGTTCATCTCGGGATGAAACCATATGATCAAGCATATCTGAGTTCCAAACAATTTTTGAAATCCCATCTATGAATGGGATGTGAAATAGGAATTATGATATAGAATTGTTGTTGACGAGACTTTATGTTGGCCCACTACCATCTTCACATAGAGGCACCCCATGCTCTCAACAAAACTCTTATCTCTAATGGATTGAAAATGGGTTGACATGGTGAGTCAGACAACAATAACCCAAATGAAATCATTTCCCCAAGACGTATGTGGTAAAACTGTCATTATATTAATTGATATTCCATCCCACATCCATTTAATCACCTCTAGGGGTGATCTAATCATACTGGAACCTAGTGTGTAGCCTTTGCCTGCTAGAATGTAAGGCATTTAAAATTGAAATATTCCACTTCCTAAATTATCCATGTCCACCAAAACAGATGTTTGAGGACCTTGTACATCTTTTCCACACTAGGTTCTAACACCATCTTTAATTTTTGAATATCTCATAGAACCACATCCTACAACTCTTTTGGTACAACTATGTATCCCATTAAAAGGAATAAATTCTCTAAACGTTGTGGATATCCATCCAAAATATTAATTTTGGTAATCTGAGCACTTAAAGACCCACAGCCGGTATCCCCAAGATATGGATCAATAACTCACTATAATAGTGAATGTTTGACAAGCATCTACTAGATGTCAGTTATATCATCTCCATAGATGAAGAATAAATATAATATGACCAATTGATCCAATGGATCGATCAATATTTTTGAACTATATCACTTGTTGGGAGAATCTACCACCACATTTACATTCCCTAAAGTATATACAATCTCAAAGTTAGAGTCCTAAAGGATCTATATCCATTGCCTCAGTCTCAACATTAGATCATTCTGTGTGAAGATATATTTGAGACTCCTGTGGTTGGTTTAGAAAAATAACCAATCGTGCATCAGGTAGTGTTTCCTTATATTAAACGTGAATACTATAATTGCCAACTCAATATTCTGGGTCATATAGTCCTGATCACATCGAATCAACTCGAACAAACCATACACAAAAAATACATGCCTCTGCATCAGGACACAACCAATTATGTTCCCTGATGAATCACATAACACTATGTACTCAACTCTCTCCTATGGAAATATCATGATTAGATTTCTTGTAAAAATCTTCCTCAGTAGCTAAAAATCCTTCTAGAACATTCTTTCCACAAGAAAGGTGCTCTATTTTGAGACAAAGCATTCATCAATGCTGCTATATGGGAGGGATTAGGAATGAATTTCTTGTAATATAATATTGGCCCAAGGGATCACCGCACCTTAACCACGCTCCATGGGGGATCACACGATAACACTACTCACATATTGTCTGAGTAAACTACTACATCATTTGATGAGATAGCATGGCCAACAATATGGGCACATGAATCTAGAACTATAACTTCAAGAGGTTTTCATAAAGTTGGTTCTCTCGAAGTATGTACAATACCATCTTTATGTGTCTCACAAGATCCTCCTCAAACACCGATAACCAATGGATGTCGTCGATGAGGACCACTATGAACTGTTCTATATATAGAAATAAAATGCATTTAATAAGTCCCATGAACATTGTTGGGGCGTTTTTCATTCCAAAGGGAATCACCAAGTACTCATAATGACTGTAGCGACATCTGAATGTAATCTTCGATATATCCTTGTCCCGTAAATGTAGATGGTGATCACCCGACCTGTGGTAAACCATGGAGAACCAATGTGCCCCTGTCAATTTATTAGATATTTCATCCATCCTCGGTACTGGATAATTTTTATTAACCATAACATGGTTCACATGTCAGTAACCCACACAAAAACTCAATCTACTGTCTTCCTTTTTGGAATAAAAATTGGGGCTAACCATTGTAAAACATTCGGTCTCAGGAATCCCTTCCTCTACAAGTCCACATAACACACCCTCATCTTGTGAAGCTCTATAGGATCCATTTGATATGCTAGATAGGATATCACTGTCATCCGAGTCTATATGTCAATGCAGAAGATGATCTCCCAATAGAGAGGTAATATTGAAACAACTTTTGGAAAGACTTAGTTGTACTCTTCTAGTACTACTAGGCACTGAAGGATCACACCATCTTCTTCATCGAGGCTGTGTCTAGCCAAATCATGAGTGATTCTCTACACCCACATTATTCATGATCCAATCTTGTGCTTCTTGGGTTTTCCTTTCACCAATAATGGAAAACATTATCCAATCTCTATAGACACACCACACTCTTTTTCTAAAATAGTCAATATGGTCATGGATTGAACATATTCAATACATATTGAGAATGAAGTCATAAGTCCTCGACAATACCACCAAGAGGATCCGACCGATAATCTCACCTACAAAGGCCAGATCACATTTTCGTCAAAAGAGTTCTATCATCGAGACTTCTCCTGTTGGTGTCTCTAAGGATAAAGGTCAAGTCAATGGTTCTACCATAATCACATGGTCTCAGACAAGATATGTGGAAATTAAAGAATCACTAGCACCTATGATTATAAGTATGGAAACTAATGTAGAAAAGGGAAATATTATACCTAAGATCGTCCTTGGTGTCCCTGGTTCATAAACCATGACCACATCCATGGACTATAGCTCCCTAAGCCTTGCGTGGATCTCATTGGGGTGGTGTTGGTAGTATTTCATAACATTTTCCACCTCCTTTAGTTCTCATTGCTACTCTACCAAATCATCCACCTGGATGTTCTACCTACTCCACTCATTACATATATCAATGTGTTACATCCACCACCTCTATATTAGTGGCTTTATAGGTTGGACAATCTATAGAAATCTTTATTTTGTTATCTAATTTGTAGCATCGACTCTACCTAGGCTATCTTGATCCAGCCTGAGAGACTTGGACTGTAGATCCACTATACTAGGACCACTTGGGACATCTCAAATGTCTCGATCCCTATATATTACATCAGCTACCTACTACCATGTTCTCTAACCCAATATTATTCTTTTTAACAGTCACTGACTATCTCTACTCATCCAAGAAGATCTCAACCACCAAAAAACTATGGAGCATTCAATTATAAGTATTAATGTGATGAGGTATGATCTTGTCTCAGATATACCATTGAATACCTCTCTTGGAATTCCATGACCTGGTGTAATTGGTCCAAACCATATCCATCATGTACTTGGATAGGTTGGGGATCCTTGATGAATAGTCTTCCACCATTATATTGTCATGATGGAGATAAAGAAGATCATTTACATGCACTACTATCACTGTAACTATAGATAACTACTCCCTCAAGAGATTCTCTACCTCTACCCCAGAATGATTCACCTAATTGTTTGTATGTGTGGACAAACTCCACCCTCTCCCTACTAAACCCCGAAGGAGGCTCGCTTCCAGGATCACCATCTGGTATACCAATGTCCTAACAAGATGAAAAACTCTAGTCACCACATAAATCTAGTCCCCATCCATCTGAGGTTCAGGCTTGCCTCAAAACCATTGGATTCATTGTCTCTGAATCTCATGGAGAACTCTTAGCCTGCACTCCTCATCTACTAGTACTGCATGTACCACATGATACTCTACTAATGGTGGTATAGATGGTGCTTCACCTAGAGGTAACACTTAGGGAACTATCCCCTGTATCAATGCCTTGTCACTGAGGGGGTCATCCTCATTATCAAGATTCTAAATTTTAGCTATTACTCATCAATTATCCATCCTGAATGAAGAAATATATTCCAAAATAAATAAGTATACCTATATATTTGACTCATGAAGGACATGGAAACCACAAACCATTCCTATATGATTCAAGTAACATTTTCTTTTACCACAAATACTTTTCTATTGCACAAACTAGACAAGATGGTTTTCAGAGTCATGGTGTATTGAAACATCGGTCGCCTGCACAAACACTAGTGTCTATATCCTTAAATATTAACTCAATCAAATTAAAATTGTTTCTCTACACCAATATGATAGACTCTAGGATTTATGGAAGAACCTACCACCTCTGATACCACACTTTCATGACCCTTCACCATGGGGCTCGTGTCGCGACTCCCTAATCCCGCCTTCAATAGGCTAGGGGGTGGTGACAAGAACCGAGTAGGCATATCACTAGCATGGGAGGAATTTCTTATGAAAATGTTCAACCAAACACATCTCAAAGCTGAAAAATTTGTACTTTTAAAGGCCACTAACAAATAAAAACTCAAGCATACCACTATACCCAACCAACAGAGTGTAATAGAAAGAAATGTGAGGAAATGTAAACTCGGTTAGAATACAATCCCACCAAAAGAATGATTCTTCAAACTACAAACACCATCCTTTAAGAAAACAAGAATGTTACTGGTACTGTTGCTCAAATTTGTAGGAGAACCACGACCTTTCTACAGCTCCAAAATCACTATCTAGTCCTAGTCTACCCTGGACACTATCAAAAGATCACTCATCTACACAATACATGACCTGTGGAGGAAAATCCCATGTAGGCGTGAGTATAATAATACTCAATATGACACACTGAAACCAAATAGAAATAAAAATTAAAGTTATAGTCATATATACATAGTTTATATATAGTAAATATAATATTAAAAAATATAGATATACTCAATATCAAGACACATGGTCTACTGTTAAGACACAATGATTGCATACCCATGATAGGGCATCAGCCCAAAGATTCCATAAAGCACTCATCCAGGAGAACTCAATCATGATTCTGATAGCCCTTATAACAAATGTTTGGTAATTAATGATCCTAAGGGGCAACTTTGAGAGAACTATTTGACAATATATCAGAATATATAATATGACGCACTTACTCTGGGAGAACCAACTCTACGAGTTAGAAGATCACGATATAGAGACGAGGATCACTGCCAGGTCCATGGTGTATACTAATAGTCATCTAGATTCACCTGATAAGTAGTGGAATTATATCTTGTAGGATTTTTCAGGCCAATAACCCAACACTACCTTGGACACAAAAATTGATAGAGGATCTGGCTCTAGGCCTCTTGGATGAGACTCTTGAATCTATCTAGAATGTTCTGATGAAGGGGGAGATACTCCTACGTTTAAGAAATGATACCAACTAAACATTAGTGGAAAATGAATGTGTAACTCCCCAAAAAAAACTTCTCCAGGAAACGGTGGACAAGGAAATCAATTCACATATAAAAGAAAACATTTTTTTGAGAAGGGTCACACACCATGTCCCTTGGCCCCGAGTACTGGCCATGTACAACAGCCTGAGTTATAAGAACATGATGTGTGGGAAAGGAATGCATGGTGTGTAGATAAGGTCACATGCTGTGTAATATTATCAAGGGTTTTTCCTATGTACGTTGTGTATTTGACAATACAATTCTTCATCCCGTGTTTGTCTACCCATGTACTGGTATACAGAGAAGCCCATGTAACCAGTCTATATCAGGTTGTGTGGTGGATTACATGATGTTTACTCCACCTCGTGTCCATATATCCTCCAATATACATGTCAATACTCTAGTATGGGCTCACATGTCAAGTCATTGCTTTCAAACACTTTGATACATTGCCCTATTTTTCAAAATCCACGTTGACGCTCAGCGCGGCCCATACATTATTTTTTCCAAAACACATGTTGTGTTCATATAGATTTTTCAGAAAGCTCATTATTCCATGAAGCACCTCATTTTATTCTCTTGTTGTTTATCTAGTGGTTCGTTAACCCCTATTCAAATGATATAGGGAATTATTTCCATCTTAACACAAAATTGGTGGGTTTCAGCTATTGATTTGATCAAAAAATCCATTCTGATCATCCATACAAAAGTCGCTCGAGGAACCATATCTCCCAAAATAAATCAATCTATCTACCACCATTTTCATTTTACCTCATATAGGTCATCACAAAATTTAAACATATATTTAGGATTGTTTCACAAAAAAATTGATGTGAAACAATTATTCGGTCATATCCTATGATGAATGTGAATAATACGACGAAAATAGGGGAGAAAAAAACAATCGAACAACCCAAGAAATGAACATCAGAGTTTTGCTTTCCAGCCTTGATCCATTTTATTATAATTATCATGGTAGAAAACATGAATAATCATAGTCATAAGCATCCACACATTCCCACAATTATATCCCTCCTGCTAGAAGGATTGAACCATGGGTCAACCTATTCAAGGGTTGATCATTATTGATTACATAATGGAATAGTGGGGAAAAGAAGGAATTGAAATAATAGCTCCCTAATATAGGGTTAGAAAATTCATTGAAGAAGATCAAACATCATGCCGTTTCCATTGTTGAGATTCATCAAAATGACCTTCATTGATATCTGATCCAATGATCCATCGTTGTTTTTCATCGATATAAATCTTCATGTTCTCTCTAGAGCCTCCATGAATTTTTGAAGGGTTAAGAGCCTTACCCAGGGCTCTTGAATATTTTAAAATTTTAAAAATTATCTCTTCTATAAGGTGTAAAATTAAAATAAAATAAATTCATAGTTAATTTTTTTCCATTATAAAGTAAAAAAATTAACTTTTACAGTCGACCCACGCCGACAGATAATAGACCTCACCTAGGGTTAATTAGGTAATCTGAATGAAATGGTACCCTCATGTTATTAATATAGGTACCCAATAATATTTTATAACACATTTTTAGGAAAACCACTTAGGCGTGTAATTTAATATATTAAATACATTTCAAGCAATTATTATTGGAACATAGGGACTCAAAATTGCACTTCGTATCTGTACCTCCTATCAAATTAATTAAATATAAAATTAATTAATAAGAAATGTAAAATACCATAGATATTAAATAATTATAAACTATTGAATAAAATAATGAGAAAACACCACCACCTCCATTATAAATACCACCAGCACAACCTCCTCTCATCACACCTTAAAATAAATATTCCATTTAATAATTATTCCCAATAATCATCCAAATCGCCTCAAACATTTTAATAAGATATTTTTTCATAAATATATTAAAATAATTTCCCAATGTAGGTTCAAAATGAGAGTAAATTCAAGACGTAAATTCTGCATTCATTTTCATTTAACTTCTTTTCAATTTCTATTATTTAATTTTTCTATCCGCAACTCCCATTACCCTACGTGAATTATAACTATAGTATATTAAATTTACTACAATTTTATTATGATAATGGAATAATCCATCAGAAATACCCTTTATCCTCTCTATTTTTTCTAAAAATAAAAATATTACCCAGAATGGGTCAATTTACCAACATATTGGATGGTGCACTTTCATTTTACTTTACCACCATCTAGGATTTTCATAATTTCATATTAATGGATTAAAAGTATTGTAAAATTTATTTTATAACCATGTTTATTATTTTAAACTATCATATATACATTATTCTAAATTATAATACAAAATGAGTACACTTTTAATGAAAATATGCCAAAATTGACCTAAATGATTATCGTTGGTTATTTTTCTAATGATTTATCATTTTACTATATAAAAAAATAAATTATACGATATTTTAAGGTTCTTTATGTTCATTAAAAATATATAATTTTAATTTTGTATATTTATCGCCATTTTACAATAACATACATAATCATATACAATAAACTCGATCATGAAGACTAAGAAAACGAACACTAATGAACGATGAAATTAAACACTATAACTCATCGAAAGAGACCATAAATAAACCTAATAAAAATTTAATTAATAAAATTAATTTATAAAAATAATATTATTTTTTAATTAATCAATATAATATGAATATTTTTTATATTAATGTTAAGGGTGATTTCAGACATAATGTGTGAGGATTCTCAATCCCAATTTCATTTTTTGGGTTATTCCTCTTTCTTGGAAAATTTAAATGTTGAAATTAATTTAGTACTCTTAATATATAGATTATTTGGACATAAATTTTCTATTATGGAATATATATGTGTCAAATCTAGTTATAGGAAAATTAAAAAATTTCACAAATAAATTATCATTCTTGAAACACACATTTAACTAGTCTTGGCATTGATTCTTCTTTAATCAATATTAATGAGATTGGTACTATGAATGTTATTCCTTATTTATTTCCAAAATATACTCATTAATGTATGCATAATAAAATTAAAACCATTACTTTATAAGTTTAATTTTTTATCCAATGTTTATATAAGTTCTATGAGGAATTTAGTATTATTTAAATGTTATGATGTGATAGGTGCTCTAAGAAGTATATTGCTCATTAAAATTTTATTATGTAATTGGTTCTTTGGTAATTACATATAACTCCAATGAATTGGGAAAAGTGATGTTTCTCATGATAAAAGCAGAAATATGTGTGAACAAGGTGATATATTTGTTCAAAACTATGTGTTTTAGTTGAAAACTAATACATGATGCTTTATTTATTTGGATTTCCACATTCCATGACTTTATGAAATGCTTCCTCTCTTGATTACAATGACATACCCATGATTATGATATGATGATGATGATTATATTCACCCATGTTCTAATGATTCATGTTCATATCTATCATCTTAATGGTATAGTAGTTCAACCCTTTATTTAATTTATATACTCAGGTGGTGACTTATAATAAGGACAATATAAAGGCCAATAAAAACTATAGAAGATGGAGTTAAATAATGTGTTTGTTTTTTTATGTATAATTTCTCTGTAATAAGGAATTTTTAAAGACACTAAACTGCATGATCAGGTATTTGTAACACTATTATAATATTTATCATTAAAATGATTTCATAGTAATGTAAAAAAGAGAGTGTAGTTATAATATTACATATCATTATACACATTGGTATGATTAAAAAAATAAATATATTAATGAAAATCGCAATTTTGATTAAATAATATATTCCATTTAATGATAAAAATATATATTTGAATTAATTATCAATAATTTATTTTTTATGAATTTTGTGGACATATGGAAGTAATAAACCATAATAGGGAAGGCGATCATAAACAACTATATTCAAATAATCCCTAACTCATTCATTACATTACTTTTTTTATGATCATTATTATTGTAATATTACTTTTAATTAACATATTAAAAATATTCTATGCCATTTTATGTTGATTCCAAACTAGTTAGTAATGACTATTAAATTATAATTGAAAAAAATATATTTCAAATAATATTTCATAATTATTTTGGATTAGAATATGGAATAGTTAATCACCACATGTGGTATGTCCCCCCTCCAATGAATATTATGATATCGCTCCTAATATTGAACATTTTTTTTCAGTTCTTTTATTTTTTAACTCATCAAGAAATATAATGTGAAAATCATTTGGATAAGATCAGTAATTTGGTGTATGGCGTAAGTATCCCCTAATCTTCACCCATTGGTAGTTTAATCAACTGAAACTTATATTTTAGGGCCAATTCACACCATATTTTATTAACTACTTCTATTATTGGGTGCCATTTGTTCCCTATTTTAAAAACTATGTGCATTTTAATTGAAAAAATATAATAATAATTGAATGAATAATTCAATTTTAGTGGTAATATTTATTTTTTGTCAATGTGGATTAAATTTCCAATACATTATGGACAAAATCACAAATGTTAAGTAGCTAGGATATCAATTAATTGATAGAGAACACACAAAATTAAAATTAATATTAAATGATTACATCCATTTAGGATAGAATAATTTGTCAACATGTAATGTTCCACAAATAATCATGAAGCGAAAATCTTGTTTGGGAACCCATCATTAATGTTTTTTAAAATAAAACAGGAACACTATGATAAAAATTTCATTGGTATGGGACTTATTTATGTATTATCTTGAGAATATGAAGGCATTGTGGTCCCTCTGTTATATTCCCTTATCATTCATTTAATAAATAAATACCATGGAATTTTTTTTTTAAATAATGTGGAATGATATGTGTTTGTTAATACTTATAGGTTTGGATCTCCTCACACTTAAATTTATAAAGGTAACATAGTCATATGATGTTATACTTGTTCAATTTTAATTTTTATTATTATTTAGACAATGTATTTATTTCTATATTTTGTTGTTTCGGATTCTTATTTAGTTTTGGAATCCATGATTTTGGAACTCATAGGTTATTACATGAGGAGGAACATGTTTTTAATATGACATATATATAATATAAGGTGAATATCCTATAACATTCATAGAGAATTATAATCCTATTAGGGATTCATATTTTTATGTTTTTCCCATTCTTGATTTTTTTTGGGGAATCAAGTTATTATTCATTCTATTGCATTTTTTCTATATAATTTATAATTTTTCTGTTTTTTGGTCGAACATTACGGATAAGGTGATAATTTTCTCTGTAGATGTTTGATGAGCAGATAAGGTTGGGAACTCACTATTTATAAGGCTCAATTTTATTTATTTTACCAATATATTTGATTGATATTATTATTTCATCCGTCTGTGTTCTATTCAAAATTTGGGTATGTAAGCATAGTTTGATGGAGGTGTTCATTTTTGTGAGGTAGATTATGGAGGAGAGTTTGATGTAATTTCAAGGATTGTAGTTTATGGAATATACATGAGGTCCTATTTGATGTTCTTTAGGATTTTAAGGAATATATTATTCTATTAAGTTTTATATATCTTTTAAACATTAATGATCATGTTCACAATAGTCATCATGTAAAACTGCATTATTCTAGAATAGAAAGTAATTTCTTTTCAATATGGTTTTCAAAATCTTTTTCCAAGAATAATACCCATTTATATTGTGCAGTAATGTTATAAAAATCTTAAAACAATTTGTTATTTCATGACAGAAATGAAATCTATAATCCCTTATTTTATGATCCATGAATTTTTAACCTCCTGTATACGTAAATGATATGGAAATAAATTCAATAATCAAAATACGACAACTATTTTTCACCCATTCTTTTGGTAATCCTCGAAAAAAATTAAAAAATAATCTTTAGGTAAAACCCAAATTCATTCAATAGAATATCTATTATTCCAAGAGTGGAATACATGGTAATATTACTAGCACTACCACAAGGTATTTTCTGTGGAATCATGAGAATAATTCATCCATCGGAATATAAAATTGAAAATTCCATTAAAAATTAGATAAAATCATCTTTCAACAAAACCCTAGGAATAATGGTGTAATATTTTATATCATAGAAATAAAAATTAATGAAAAAATGTGGCAACAGATCTTATTTAACTAAACGATCATATATTTTGTTGTAAAAACTATTCTAGCTATTCATCATGTACATTTACTAGAAAATACCTGTAATATGTCACTACATTTTCTTTAGTTGTTCTTGATCATCTAAGAGAACTGACTCCATATCACCACTTATAATGTAATTCCAAATCTCTCAACATAATTTTTATCCATATGGATCTATATGTAATGACACTCAATATACACTTAATTTTTTTGGTTTGAAAATTATAATATCTAACCAAATCTATATTTTTTTGGTTCTCCCAATGGTTGTACAATAGATGACAACAAAAAATAATGACAGATGGGTTCAAAATATTTTCGATTTTTTTTAGTTGTTAACAATATCTGAGATATACATTACACATTCGGAACACTGGTATCCACTAATTTTCCAAAAAACTAGTTTTCTATCATTTATATATATAATATACAACTCATGAAAACCTTTATCAAGTTCCACAAAAAATAAGTTAAGAATATTGAGTGTAACATTTTGTAGAGACCCGAATCCTGATGTACATGGACATTACATTACTTTTGCGGAATACTTAATATATAACAAAAACATACACACAAGGACTGTAATTGTTTAGTGTCTTGGGAAACTCGGAACGTAATCTTCTAATCATGGTGAAATATCTTCTACATCTCCCAAAGAGATCTTCCCCTTTTGGTTTTCTTATATAAAACCTTTCTTTAAATCCTGGGGAAAACAAAACATATAAAGGGTGAGCTCAAATGCTCAGTAAGGGTAAGCATGGATAAAAAAACAAATCATATACATTTGAACTTAAAAACATGAACATACTGTTTAAACATCAAAATCATGGGCAATGACATAAAACATGGCAGTATATAAGGCATAGATCATAATGAAACATTAATCATGATAAAATAGGATGGTAATAAAACATGTGATTTTGGAATCCATTAATCACATGATATGATTTCCATAGTAGCCCAGGCATTGCTTCCAAGACCATCTTAGTGGAAAAAGTCCCTTTATGAATCGAGTTCACTCCTCGTTCCAATCCTATATTACAAAACCGGATTAACTTACCATTTCACCCATGTCTATCTCATGAGATATAAATCTTTTCCCAATGAATTGGAGGGAGATATAGGTACCACCCATCTCATAATGAAATCATTCTTTCGTGTGCCAGAAAATAATCACTAATCATTCATTCAATCCCAATAAATAAAATGGGTTTCATAAACATCATCCCATCATAACATAATCTATATAAAACAATGGATATCATTTCATCATAAACAAAATAAAACCATGTAAATCATAAAGACATTATACTTAAAACATACACATATGAAATAATGTCATCTTAGATGGAAAATGGATTTTATAATACACTTGAAATGAATTCTTGAGGAAAATATCATTTCTTCTTCAAAATATTTTTCTTTTCCCAAAATGCCATGCAATATTAAAAGAACAGGTTTTTATTGAAAATAATCCTACAATCTTGTAGAGGAAGCTTCATTAAAATGAGCCATTATGAAACCCTAAAAAATCCATTTACACCGTATAAGTTAAAAATAACATTTTCTCTTACTTTTGTCGAAAAATTCAAAAAGTTCCCCGTGTGGTAAAAAAATTAGATTCCATTCATAACATGTGGTAAATTTTAAAAATGGGTAAAAAGGACTTTAAAAATACATGAATACATTTTTATACAAAATGGTCATGGATGATAACAATAACCCCAGTAAATACTTACGAATAACAATCTCGGATAAGAATGAGATTGAATAGTTATCCCTTACCTTACGTCCGAAATGCTTTGTATGTATCTGAAACTCCTGTATAATGATTTAAATAATATCATTGTCTTATTAAAGAATCATATTCATTGTTATGATATCATATATGGTTCACTTATCACATTATATTACTCGTTCTTTTGTAAATTCTGTGTTAAAGTAGCATTTTGGGTAAAATCGTTTCATTTATAGTACGTGTTTCGACTTGTTGTTCTTGATATTATTATTTATATAATGATTTACATAATTCCGGAATGTAAAACATGATTTATATATAATATATATACCACATATATATATATATATGATAGATCGATAAATGGAATGTAATATAGCGTTCATGGAGACGGTAGGCCGTACGTACTAATGAATGATGTTTTTATTTCCTTAGTGAAATGAATAGAATTATGAAGATGAGATACATATATATATCTATATATACATAAATCCAGTATCAGAAATCCAATCCATTCCAAGAATCACATAAAATTCCACTATAGGAAGGATCAATTGATTTGCAGGAAGCACTTTCCCACAATCTATGATTGTCTATCGATGCATAGATGAATATAACCTTCCAGTGGAAATTTCTTCCACGTTATGGGTCTTGATTCCACTAAATGAAAGTTATTTATCTGAAATGGTTGGTGAGAAAATCACGATTAAGAATATCCCATTGTACAGGAGTTTGACGATGGCTTTCCGGATGAATTGTCGGGTCTTCCACCAAATCGTGAAGTTGAGTTTTCAATAGAACTCATACTGGGTGCTTTTCATATTTCAAAGACACCTTATAGAATGTCTCCAATTGAGTTGCAGGAATTGAAGAAGCAACTCCAAAAGAATCTTGATGAAGGATTCATATGCCCTAGTGCGTCACCTTGGGGAGCACTTGTTCTGTTTGTTAAGAAGAAAGATGAATCAATGAGACTCTACATTGATTATCGAGAACATAACAAGATCACGATCAAGAAAAAATATCATCTCCCATGCATTGATGACTTATTTGGATAACTATGCAGAGCATAATACTTTTCCAAGACTGATCTTCATTCAGGTAATCATCAATTAAGGGTCAAAAGGAATGATATACCAAAGACAGCTTTCCATACAAGGTATAGACACTACAAATTTATAGTGATGCCATTTGGTCTTACTAATGCCCCTACTATCTTCATGTATCTAATTAAAAGAGTCTTTAGAGACTATCTTGATTAGTTTGTGGTAGTCTTTATTGTTGATATTTCTGTCTATTAAAAGAGCAAGGAAGAACATGAAGATCACTTGAGAATTGTATTGAAGACCCTGAGAAAGGAGAAGCTTTATGCCAAATTTACCAAGTGTGAATTTTGGCTTCAAAATGTTGCATTTTTGGGTCACATAATCTCAAATGATGGGATATCTATGGATCCATCAAAAACTGAGGTTATCAAAAGATGGTCGAGACCAACAACAGTAACTGAGATCTGGAGTTTTCATGGTTTGGATGGATATTACTGACGTTTATTGAATGATTTTTCATGATTATCTTACCCACTCACCAAATCTACTCGGAAAGTTGTAAGTTTGTTTGGACAGAGGAATGTGATGTGAATTTCATGGAGTTAAAAATAAGTTTATCTAGTCCACTTGTGCTCACACTGACTTGTAGTGGAGAAAGGATTGTGGTCTACAGTGATGCATCCAAGAAGGGATTGTGGTGTGTTCTCATGCAAAATGGTATGGTGATAGCTTATGCCTCACGACAGTTGAAAATCCATGAGAAAAATTACCCAACTCATGATTTGGAGTTAGCTGCGGTAATCTTTGCATTAATGAATTGGAGGCATTATCTTTATGGAGAAATATGTGATATTTATAATGATCATAAAAGTTTAAAGTATATTTTCACACAAAAGGAGCAGAATATGCGCCAAAGAAGATGTTTGGAGCTAATTACGGATTATGACTACTCAATTCATTACCACCCTAGGAAAGCAAACAAGGTGATAGATGCATTAAGTTAACAAGACCATGATAGCTTATCCACGATGAGGATCACAAAAGATCCAATATTTATGGATTTACAAAGGATGGATATTGGAATTATAATGGAAGGGAAAAAATATTATCTTTCTCAAATGAATAATCAACCATATATAAAAGTGAAGAACAAAGAGGCACATAAAGAAGATGTAGAGTCACAAAAGAAGGTGAGAAATGTTCCTAAATTCAACCTTGATTGTGATGGGATAATAAAGTTCAGGAATCGGGTTTGTGTTCCTCTGATCCCAATATTAAAGAAGGAGCTACTGGATGAGGCTCACAGTTCATCATTCTCTATTCATCCTGGAAGCACAAATATGTATAGGGACCTGAAAGAGTACTTCTGGTGGGATGGCATGAAAAGAGATGATGCTGAATATGTCTCTCGATGCTTGGTTTGTCAGCAAGTTAATGCTGTGAGACAGAAGTCTAATGGGATGTTACAACCATTACCCATACCCGAATGGAAATGGGAAAACATCACTATAGACTTTGTCACTGGACTTCCTAAAACATCCAAAGGAAATAATGCAAGCTGGGTCATAGTTGACCATCTTACAAAGTCGGCACACTTCATTGCTATTAGAGAGGATTTTCCTCTGGATCAGCTTTCCAGGATATATGTAAACGAAGTGGTAAGATTTCATGGCGTACCACATTTCATTATATCTGATCGGGATCCGAGGTTTATCTCAACGTTTTGGTGAAGTCTTAAGCATACTCTAGATACAGAGTTGAGTTAGAGCACTGCTTATCATCCTCAGATAGAAGGTCAGATTGAGAGGACAATTCAAACTCTAGAAGATATGTTGAGAGCTTTCTCTATGGATTTAAATAGTGGTTGGGATCAACACCTAATATTGGTGGATGTTTCTTATAATAATAGCTTTCACTCTAGTATTCAGATGTCTCCTTATGAAGCTCTCTATGGAATGAAATTGAAGAATCCAACATGCTGTGATGAAGTTGGGGAACAGAAGCTATTAGGACCTGATCTTTTTGATGAGATGGCAGAAAAGGTCTGATCTATTCAACAACACATAAGAGCAGCTTAGAGTCAACAAAAAAGTTATGCCGACAACCGAAGAAAAGACCTAGAGTTTGAAGTGGGTGATACAGTGTTCTTATGAATATCTCTGTGGAAGAGAGTAATGAGATTTGGAAAGAAGGGAAAGCTGAGCCCTAGGTATATCAATCATTTCGAAATACTGGATCGTGTAGGAAAGGTAGCTTACCGATTGGCGCTTCCACCGAATCACTCTCAAGTTCATGATTTTTTCCATGTATCTATTCTGAGAATGTACGTACCCAATCCTTCAGATGTACTCAACTCAGATGTTGTACCGCTGGAGAAAGATCCTTATTATGAAGAACATCTGATAGAGATTCTGGATTGTAGCAAAAAAGTCATATGGAACAAGACCACTCGCTAGGTGAAAGTTTTATGGAGGAACCACCAATTAGAAGAAGTTACATGGGAGCTTGAGGATATGATGAGAGAGAGTTATCCTCATTTGTTTGATACAAAGTGACGAATTTCAAGGGTGAAATTCATTTTAAGGGGTGTAGAATGTAACACCCGAGATTTTTATGAGAAATGTTTTGTTTTTATGTTATATACACCATCAAAGGAATATCTCACTAAAGACAACACTATCTTGGCTTCCTTTACACGCAATCATGACCTTCCTCGATAGCTTGCGTCGTACGCAATACCGAGTTTCACTAAACAACGATATGCTATTAAAATATTATTAAAATTAGCCGTTATGAATAGTAATACCCACTTTTTGAAATTTTGTAAATTTTATCATTCAAAATGGACTTCATTTTTGGATTCATAATATTGAAATTACCCTAGGGTGAAATTTTGGTATTTTTCCGAAAAAATTCAATTTTTGATGAATAGTGAAAACACATGGTTACTATTTAAAAACTGGCTTTTTATTTAAATAATTAATTATTTTATTTAAATTTATTTTCGGTCAAAATTGATACATAAATTCTATATAAGTTCAATGCAATTCATTGGAGTCATTTTATAATAATTTTAGATATATAAAAAATTTATTGAACTTTTCACCGTCTTTTACCCACCTCCTAGGACAATTTGGAAATTTACATAAAACATAATTGTACCGCTTCTGTGAGTGGATTTTAGAAAATCCAAGAGATAAGGTTAACATCAAGGACTAAAATGTGGTTCAATGAGATGAAAATAATTTTTGGTCAATAGTAACTTTTTACTTTTTCTACCACGGTTAAAAGTAAATAGTGCAATTAAGGGTAAAAATGATATTATTATTACCGTAACATGTGTCCTAATTATATTGTATATGTTTAATTTGACAAAAAACAACCTTAGGAATAAATAATGACCATTAAGATCCATTTGGATTAGATTAGAGCATTTATTATTAATTAATTTAAAGATAATCATTCATGAATGGTTAACATGGAGAATGAATCTCATCACGTCGTGGAGACGGTAGTCCGTACGTACGTACGAGCGTTGATATCATTCCCATGATTGTGGAATTGTATTGAAGTGTATGAATAATATGTCAGAATAAACATCACTTTAAAATAATCATTTATAGTTATTTATTTAGACCATTATACCCATCCAAGTAAGGTGGTGGTCAAAAACAGATTACACCACAGCGTGGAGACGATATTTCGTACGTACGCACGCGCCGTGATTTCTTTTTCCGTAGGATGGATAGAACATGAAATAAGGTTGTTTCATATTTATAATAACATATCAGTATATAAGTGATACTGATGTTTAAACTTTATAATTATACTACTAAATAAGAAGAAGTAGAAGAAGAAAGAAACTTGAGATAATCGGAAAAAGAGATTACCTCTTCTTCGACGCACCTCCTTTAAGCATTCTTTTATGGAAGTAGAGTTGGACTTATGCGAAGACCAGAACCTCCAGAATGTTTCTAGGCAATTGGAGAAGATAAATGGGCAGGTGTTGGACGAGCATCAAGTATCAAAAGGGTGTGAAGAGAAGAGGGAATGGGTGCCCTTTTTATAAGGGAGGAGAGGGGCCCCTTTGGAAAAACATAAAATATTATTTAATAATAAAGTCATATTCGGTTTTTAATAGCTCCAAATTGATTTATTTCAAATCTAAGGAGGGTATGGGTCCAAATCCACTCAACCAATATATTTTAGTTAGGTTTGGGTCTTTATATTAACCTTATCTTTTAGTTTTAACTCTTAGTTAATTAGATTGACATTTACCATGTCACTTTATATTCTTATATTATATAGTTAATAAACTTACCATATAAATCCAAGTGATCCCCAAGTGTTCCATTAATGATACAAATATCATGATATAAGTATCTTGTCTGAACCTTAGATTTTTAGGAATATAATTACAATTAATAATATAATATTTGTTTTAAAAGCTATTTTATGTCAATTTTGACTCTATTTGGTAATGGATTTTTTTGAAAATCATAACAGCATGATTAATTCAAAAAAAGTTAATTAATTAAATACTAACATGTCATATTAACCTATAAAATTAGTGGAATTCATAAAAAGTCTCAAATTACATTTATTTGGGTATTTATAACATAAATTATTTTAATATTTCATTATTTATGTAATTACTCTATCACTATTGTGTCATAAATAACTTATATTATTTAATGTCTAAAAATTATAACTAATATACCATTAGGTATATCATTGTTTTATATTTATAATGAATTTTTATAGTCGAATTTATCTTATGTATAACCCTATATTAAAAATGATTTAGTTAATAAACATTGATTTTAACTATTTAAACCCTTCTTTAAATAAATTAATAATAAATGTCCTAATCTAATCCAAATGGACCTAAATGGTCATATTTTATTCCTAAGGTTGTTTTTGGTCGATTTAAACTTATCCAATGGAATTAGTACATGTGTTAGGCTAATAATAATATCATTTTTAACCATAATTAACCTATTTACTTTTAACTGTGGTAAATAAAACTAAAAGGTAACTATTCACCAAATATTATTTTTATCTCATTGAACCACATGTTTTTTCGTGATATAAACCATGTCTCTCTGATTTTTGAAATTCCATTCACAGAATTGGTAAAATTACGTTTTATTTGAATTTCCAAATTATCCTAGGAGGTGGGTAAAAGACGGTGAAAATTTCAATAAAATTTATATATATATAAAATTATTATAAATTGACTCCAATTAATTACCTTGAACATATATAGGTATTATGTATCAATTTTGAACTAAAATAAATTTAAATAAAATAATTAATTATTTAAATAAAAATTCAAATTTTAATTAGTAACCTAGTGTTTTCACTATTCATCAAAAATTGAATGTTTTTAGAAAAATACCAAAAATTCACCCTTGGATAATTTCGATATTCCAAATCCAAAAATGAAGTCCATTTTGAAAGATAAAATTTATAAAATTTCAAAAAGTGGGTATTACTATTCATAACGGCTAGTTTATCTTATATTTTAATAACATATCTTTGTTTAGTGAAACTCGATATTGCATACAACAGACACTATCGTGGAAGGTCGCGATTGCATGTAGAGAAATCCAAGTCAGGGATCCATGTAGTGCAAGCTCCTTTTGGTGTAGCTTACAACACAATACATCAATGAAATTAAAAAGAATATTTTTCATAAAATCTCGGGGTGTTACATTCTACCCCCCTTAAAATGAATTTCACCCTCAAAATTCGTCGAGGTTATAAATGGTTTACTACTTGAAATTTTCTTTCATAGAAACCCACATCGTAAAAAGGAATACCAAAACTTGACTTTAAAAACTAAATTATGAAACGTAACGGTTACCCAAATTAACTAATCACTGGGTTTCCACATAGGAGAACACAGTTGAAAATATGGATATAGAAGAGAAATATAACCATCATCTTCTAATGAAGAGTGGTAGAGGAAATGGATATGAAAAATCCAATAATCACAAATCCATAAATTATTGATGATCTAAGGTACAATCTGATTCATCAGATATGAGAGCACTAGGAAAACCTTTTTTGTTTTCAAGATCATTTCCCTAAAGTTGAAGAATTTGAATTTGAAGTAATACTTACATTATTTCGATATCATCACACCATTTCTCGTGCGTCAAACGATTTCCACTTCATCTCTTAAAGAAATGAAGTTGAATTTTTCTTCTATGAAGTGTTAGCAGATTATGCGATAGGATGATAGGTCATTCCATTTATTTCAATCGTAAAAATTCTAGCACAATTTATTAAATATACAAAAGTCTATCTATGCTGAGATTAATCGTATATGGTTGCTAAAATGGACTTATACTTTAGCTATAATAGCACTTAATAAAATAAAACTAGTTTCTACTAACCAGGGACTTCCTGTAGGCTAGTGGTAGACGATAAAGGCCTGTCGCACTTTGGTTGTGGGTTCGATTCCCGTATCCTTGTTCGACGCGATGGGTTGTCGCCCATCCTACGGGTTTTCCTTTTTCGAAAACTATACTATTATAACATTATATCAATAATATAGAAAAACATTTCTTGCCTTAAACAATACTTACTTATGTTCAACATAATCCATTCGAATCTTTAGGCTTATCCCAAATACATCTTTCAAAACTCATAGTATAAAGAGAACGATTACTAAAAAGGTCATATAACAAGCATGTGAATACCATCATTTACCCCTCATATATTGTTTTGGTCACATTCCAATCATTTGAATACTATAATCATGTATTCTCTTGAAAAATGAATACCCCTTGAACCTTAGTGAAAACTTTAATGCTGTCAAAAGTTAACTCTTTCCACATACAAAAATCCAAAAATTCTATATAGTCAAACCATGATATAACTTTGTCCTTATATCAGTCATGAGCTCATGAATACTGTCAAACATTTCTTTTTCTCCCTATCCATTCATTATGCGCATATCATCTTCTTTCCAAAGATATCTCAGTCACTTTCCATGGTTACCGGTACCATAAAATTATTGAAAACCACAATAGACCAATATATAAATATTCCAATATTCCACGATACTATATACAACATTATTTTGGAATCCCATTACAGAAACACATAATCATTCCACCACATCGTTGTCATATTCAAAATCACCAATAGTGATCGCATGTGACTTCCCTTTATCCGTTGCCTTAAGTGGTTGCTCATGTCGATCATCATTGACCCTTGGATGAGGGCATTGATTAGCATAATGCCCCATTTCATTTCACATGAAGCATTGAAGTGTTGGTTGTGTGTTTTCTGCAGTCTTTTCTTTATTCACATCATTAGCAACCCTTTTTCCATTACTTCGACACTTAGCTACTCGATGACCTTCTTTTCCACACTTAAAACATTTTCTAGTCCCTTTAAGACAATCTCCACCATTCTTCTTTCCACACGTTGAGCATAAAGAATCATTCATATTCTTTTCACCATTCTTCTGAGATTTCCACTTGAACTCAATCTTTTATTTCTTTTCCAAACCATGAGATGTATATATAACACCAACTTCCATTTCTACCTTGATAGGACAACACACAATTTCTACATAGCTACTAAAGTCTCTTATAGATAATGCCCTTCGGAGACTTGGTTTTATGCCACAGAAGAATCGATCAACTTTACTTTCTGGTTGGATGATAAAACCAGATGCATACCTTGCAAGCCTTGTAAAATTTTCTCCGTATATACCAACAGATTAATCACCCTTTTTCTTAAACTCAAGGAACTAATTTTCCATCTATTTTTGATGAATTAGATGGAAGTAATTATTGAAAAACAAGTTCTTGAACTCGTCCTATTCCATGGATTAAATTTCATCTAAGGGCCTTGTATTCGTAATTAGAGCCCACCACTAGTTTGCTTCACCTTCTAAACGGTAAATATCTAGAATTACTTTATCATGTCCCGGAAAACCAAGAATGGAAAATATCTTTTAAATGGTACTGATCCATTATTCAGAAACAAGTGGATCAGAATACCCATTGAAAAAAGTTGGACGTTGCCTCATGAAGGACTCAATAGAATATTGTTCCCTTATCTGCTCATTCGGACATCCAGAATGATTCATAACATGCGTAAGTATAGAAATAATATTTTTCCCTCCATCTCCCATAACATTGGTTTGTTCAGGAGGACAATCATTACATTGTCCATTACATAGATCAACAAGGTTCTTTCGGGTTCTAGCCACTGTCTAAAACCCTAAAACAATAGTGTGAGAGACAAAAATCATGCTTGGGAAAACAACATAATAAAGGGGGAGAACCTTCGATATCTAACATCTTAGGTTTAATTCTAATATCATTACCGTAATTCTAGGACTATAACCTATACTTATACTTAACCTTAGGGACATCCCTATACATACCTTAGAAATATCTCTAGGGATCTCACTAAAGTTTTCGCATCCTATTTTCCAAAGGTTAACCAATCCTTTCCTCTGATACCATCTGTAGAGACCCGAATCTTGAAATACATGGACATCACATTACATTTGTGGAATACTAAATAGATAACAAATATAGACACACAAGGACTGTAATAGTTTAGTGTCTTTGGAAACTCGGAAAGTAATCTTCTAATCATGGTGAAAGATCATCAACATCTACCATAAAGATCTTCCCCTTTGGTTTTCTTACCTAAAACCATTCTTTATATCCTGGGGAAAAGAAAACATATAAAGGATGATCTAAAATTATCAATAAGGGTAAGCATGGATAAAATAAAACAAATCATATACATTGGAAATTAAAAACATGAACATAATGTTTAAACATCAAAATCTTGGGAAATGACATAAAACATGGATTCACATAAGGCATAGATCATAATTAAACATTAATCATGATAAAATAGAATGAGAATAAAACATGTGATTGTGGAAACCATTAAGCACATGATATGATTCTCATAGTAGCCAAGGCATTGCTGCCAAGACCATCTTAGAGGACAAAGTCCCTTTCTGAATCGAGTTCACTCCTTGTTCTAGTCCTGTATTACTGAACTGGATTAACATACCATTCCAGCCATGTATATCTCATGAGATATAAATCATTACCCAATTAATTGTAGGGTGATATAGGTCCCACCCATCTCATAATGAAATCATTATTTCATGTGGCACAAAATAAACACTAATCATTCATTCAAACCCAATAAATAAAATGGGTTTCATTAACATCATCCCATCATAACATAATCCATATAAAACAATGGATATCACTTCATCATAAACAAAATAAAACCATTTTAATCATAGAGGCATTATACATGAAACATACACTTATGAAATAATTTCATCTTATATGGAATATGGTTTTGATAAAACACTTGAAATGAATTCCTGAGGAAAATATCCATTCTTCTTCAAAATAATTTTCATTTCACAAAATTCCATGAAATTTTAAAAGAAAAGGGTTTTTTTGAAAACAATAATTCAATCTTGTAGAGGATGCTTCATGAAAATGAGGCGTTATGAAAACGTAAAAATCCGTTCATGCCTTATAAGTTAAAAATAACATTCTTCTCATACTTTTGTAGAAAAATTAAAAAAATTCCCCGTGTGGTAAAAAAATAATATTCCTTTCATAAAATGTGGTAAATTTCAAAAATGGGTAAAAAGGTCTTTAAAAATCAATGAAAACATTTTTATAAAACATGGGCATGGATGATAACAATAACCCTAGTAAATACTTACGAATAACATTCTCGGATAAGAATGAGATCGGAATAATTATCCCTTACCTTATGTCTGATATGCTTCATATGTATCCGAACCTCCTATATAATGATTTAAATAATGTCATTGACTTATTATAGAATCATATTCATTGTTATGATATCATATATGGTTCACTTATAACTTTATATTAACCGTTATTTTGTAAATTCCGTGTTAAAGCAGCAATTTGGGTAAAATCGTTTCATTTATAGTACGTGTTTTGACTTGCTGTTCTTGATATTATTAATTATATACTGATTTACATAATTCTAGAATGTAAAAAATTATTTATATATAATATATATTCATCGTATACATATATATTTGATAGATCGATAAATTGAATGAAATACACCGTTCATGGAGACGGTAGACCATACGTACGAATGAACGTTGTTTTCGTTTCCTTATAGAATTGAATGGAATTAAGTAGATGACATACATATATATATATACATAAATACAGTATCATTATTATGTCATATATTTCATTATTATTCAATATATATACTTTATAATCATTCATGAATGGTTAACATGGAGAATGAATCTCATCGTGTCGTGGAGATGGTAGTTCGTACGTATGCACGAGCGATGATATCATTCCCATGATCGTGGAATTGTATTTAAGTGTATGCATAATATTTCAGAATCAATTTCACTTTACAATAATAATATATAGTTATTTATTTACACCATTATACCCATCCATGTAAGGTGGTGGTCGAAAACAGATTACACCACGACGTGGAGACGGTATTTCGTACGTACGCACGCGCGGTGATTTCGTTTTCTGTAGGATGGATAGATAGTGAAATAAGGTTGTTTAATATTTATAATAACATATAATTATATATGTTATACTAATGTTATTACTTTATAATGAGACAACTAAAGATGAATAAGTAGAAGAAGTAAGAAACTTGAGAGAATCTGAAGAAGAGATGACCTCTTCTTCGACACACCTCCTTTAAACTTCCTCATAAGGAAGTAGAGTTGGTCTTTTGAGAAGACCAGAACCTACATAATGTTACTAGGTAAGTGGAGAAGTGAAATGGTCAGGGTTTTTTCGATCATCATGGCTCAAAAGGGTGTGAAGAGAAGAGAGAAGGGGTTCCATTTTTATAAGGGAGGAGAGGGGCATCATTGGAAAAACATAAAATATTATTTTATAATAAATTCATATTCGGTTTATAATAGCTCCAAATTGATTTATTTCTAATAAATGGCAGGGATTATTCTAAATCCTCTCAAACAATAGATTTTAGACCAGTTTGGGTCATTATATTAACCATATCTTTTAGTTTTAACTCTTAGTTAATTAGATTGACATTTTCCATGTCACTTTTTATTCTTATATTATATAGTTAATAAACATATCATATACATCCAAGCGACCGCCAAGTGGTAAATTAATGATATACCTATCATGATATAAGTATCTTGGCTGAACCATAGATTTTTAGGAATATAATAACAATTAATAATATAATATTTGTTTTAAAAACTATTTTAAGTCCATTTTCACACTATTTGGTAATGGATTTTTGTTAAAATCATAACAGATTGATTAGTTCAAAAAAAAAGTTAATTAATTCAATACTAAAATGTCTTATTAACCTATAATATTAGTGAAATTCATAAAAAGTCTCAAAATATATTTATTTGGGTATTTATAACATCAATTATTTCAATATTTCATTATTTAGGTAATTACTGCATCACCATTGTGTCATAAATACCTTATATTATTTAATGTATAAAAATTATAAATAAAATACCATTAGTTATGAAATTGTTTTATCTTTCTAATGAATATTTATAGTCAAATTTATCTTATGTATAACCCTATATTATAAACTATTTAGTTATTAAACTTTGATTTTAACTATTTTAACCCTTCTTTAATAAATTATTAATAAATGTCCTAATCTAATCCAAGTGGACCTAAATGGTCATATTTTATTCCTACGGTTTTTTGGTCAAGTTAAACCTATCCAATAGAATTAGGACATGTGTTAGGGTAATAATAATATCATTTTTACACTTAACTACCCTATTTACTTTTAACCGTGGTAAATAAAAGTAAAAAGTTACAACTCACCAAAAATTATTTTCATCTCATTGAACCACATTTTAGTCCTACATATTAATCTTGCATCTTGAATTTTCTAAATTCCACTCACAGATTTGGTAAAATTATGTTTTATGTGAATTTCCAAATTCTTCTAGGAGGTGGGTAAAAGACGATGAAAAGTTCAATAAACATTTTATATATCTAAAATTATTAAAAAATGAATCCAAATAATTACATTGAAAATATATGGGTATTATCTATAAATTTTGACCTAAAATAAATTTAAATAAAATATGTAATTATTTAAATAAAAAGTCAAATTTTAAATAGTAACCCAGTGTTTTCACTATTCATCAAAAATTGAAAGTTTTTAGAAAAATACCAAATATTCACCCTAGGCTAATTTTGATATTCCGAATCAAAAAATGAAGTCCATTTTGAAAGATAAAATTTATAAAATTTCAAAAAGTGGGTATTACTATTCATAACGGCTAGTTTATATAAAATTTTAATAACATATCGTTGTTTAGTGAAACTCGATATCGTGTACAACACATTCTATCGTGGAAGGTAAAAATTACGTGTAAATCAAGCTAAGTCAGGGATGCATGTAGTGAAAGCTCCTTTTGGTGTATCATTAAAGACAAGACATCAATGAAATTAAAAAGAATATTTTTCATAAAATTTCAGGGTGTTACACATTTGATATTTGATCCCCAAATTGGCTAGTTAATTTTTTACTAATGAAACTCTTCAATAGTCCAAGAAATAAAAATTGATCATTCACATCATTATTCTTTGTAATCCTTTAAAGAGATATAATTTCATCTATAATTTATTTTTTTATATTATTGGAAAATTAATATAGACCCATGGTAGTGGATTATATGTCATCTATTGCCATATATAAATGAATATTATAAATTTGAAGCATATTCACTAATTTAAATTTTTGAAGAGTACTAAATAATAGCTGGTGGGGTTTTCATGATTTGAGAAGAATAATTCAAACATTTTTGATATTGTAATTGATTTTTGTTTTTTGGTGATTTCTTATTTCTCTCTTTCTAGATTACCATTTATGTTCATTTATAGAGATAAGAAAATTTTATATTATAAATGATTCAAATGTGAAAAAATTGGGAATCAAGTAGCATAATTTTGTACTATTGGAAACATATTCTATAAATTATATGGGATTCTATAATGATTCATATATTTTTAAATGGGGAGCATGGTGTGGGTGTGGATAAACTATTGCCTTGTTGCCTTTTATCATAACTGTCTTTGAAGGGTACTCTTTTTTGTGACGTTGTATCATTTAGAAATTTATAAATGGTGTTGTGGCTATGAATGAGGTGGATTTGAAGATGAAAAATATCTTAAATTAATAACATTTCTTATGTATTCATTCATTTTATTTTTAATGTCATTTAATTCAGGTTGCAATATATTAATTTTCTATGTGTTATAGATGTGAATTTCTTGATCATGGAATTGGATTATATGATGTCTTAAATCAATAATGTGTATTTTATTTTGTTTTATAATAATTGGGATTGCATTATTCATTAAATTTATAAACATGATCTACGTTCCCATTTCCATTAATCAAATTTTTTGAGTTTTTATTTTTGTAGTTTTGATTTTTCGAGTACATTCCAATTAAATATTACATGGAATTTTTTATATTTTTTGGATATTTGGGTGAACTAAAAACATGAACACCACCACATCAATGAAAAATTATGTGGGAGAGAAACATATTATAGATGAAGATTGATTGAGTTTCATGTAATGTCACAAGGAGTTTAAACATATTAAAAACTTGTTTCTTGGAGATTATTTTTTTTATCACAATTTGAAAATCTTTTTAAATTATATTTGTGAATGTTTTTTTAAAACAATGTGTTATTTGTAGTTTCATATATGATAATTTTTATAATAACTATAAAATTAATTTAATAAATAGATATAATAATAAATTAGTTATAAATGTTTCTCCAAAAATATTACAATTCTATAAAATTATAGTTTTTATTAAAAAATAAATAAAAGATATTTATTGTTATTATTTATTATAACATTCATTATAAGATTATAGATTAAATAGTATTTATTTTTAATAATATTTAATGATAAATAGATTGTATTAATTAGTTACTAACTATGTTTACAAACATATATATTATATTATGATAATATTATTGTTAAAATATAAGGACATTAACTGTCTCTAAATAGTTTAGAAACAATGTTTTTCAAATAGTTTATTTACCGAATCTCATCAGTTGGTTGGACACATTACCAATAGAACATGTACCATTACCAAAAGGTATTCCCATTTTGGAAAAATTCAACCATTTTGTTTCTAATAAAAAGAATAATTTATCCACAAATATTATTTTCACTAAATACATTAACATATTCTAAATAAAATTGTATTATTCTCATAGGTTTATAAAAAACTTTAATTAATTATCTTACTCTCCCATAACATAATCCATCAAAATTGGTATTTGTGACTATAGAGTTATGATCAATTGTAAAAATATCAACCCATGACACATAGTATTTAACATATATGAGTGTATAATATAATGATAATATTTATATTATATCCCATAATTCATTGTAATTTTTGATATATAAAAATTCAATAATCCTAATCATTTTACCTAGATTTCATAGCCATGTATGGAGGCATATACCCACTCATCATGAACTAGTGAATATATTGTTAATTCCAAATACTCTGATTTTAATATTGTTA
Organism: Viscum album; assembly: GCA_963277665.1. Taxonomy (NCBI): domain Eukaryota; kingdom Viridiplantae; phylum Streptophyta; class Magnoliopsida; order Santalales; family Viscaceae; genus Viscum; species Viscum album. Next base: position 1,535,183,547 of record OY728151.1, read on the forward strand.
TAGCTAGTTTAATTAGTACAATATCCCCATCCACCTTCCATAATTTATATTATGATACATTTTAAAAGAAATTAAAAAAATAAATACTATAAAAAATCACTATGATACTACACTATACATAGATATTTCAATAGAGTATTTCATATAGTTTTTTTTCTATAATTGATGTTTTACAAAATATAATAACATATAGTCCTATTAAACATCACCATATAACAACTATAAGAAACAAACTCTGTATCCTTGAGAAAATTGGTGTCTTACTACATTAGGATTACATATAAGTGATCACATGATGAATGAGTGAATAGTTTAAAAATCTGGTTAGAGTATATATATACATTAATCTCAAAATAAATTTTAAAATTTCATCTTTTATATTTTAAAAATAAATCATAAATCCATTTTTCATACCACAGTGAAGTGAAAATATATTAGTGGGTGAGATGAGTTTCTCCATAATGGAAATAATACATTACGACTCCCAAAGAATAAATAAATAATGAAAAACATGTCAAAGATAAAAAATTATAAAAAACTACATAAATACTAATTTATAAAAGTTTAATATATCATTGGATTACAAAAAAATAAATAAATAATCAACTAGATTTTAATAAATAATTACATAATGATAAAATTCAATATGTTATACATCATAATTATTCCATCATTTCCTCTTGAAAATACATCATACTAAAATAGCAAATGGGTACACTAAACAACTGAATTTATTTGACAGAATAGACCTACTAATGTATCACATGGATACAATTTCACCCCTTCTCTCTTATTAATCCAAATTAATTCACCATGTAATTTAAATTAATAACAATAAAATATTTAATCATTATAAACCATCATATTAAAAAATAAGAAATCAATTATGTTATTTTTCTGATAATCCATAGAGATATATGATCATAAGTTATTCATAGTAATGTGATTAATTTTATAATTATAGTATAACTCATGTAAATCCTATGATTCATCCATGGATGTTATCATAGATGAAAAAATATATAAAAATCACTATAATATATCAAGACAAAATACGCTTTTCATTTTGTAACCACTTACTTGAAATTTGAAAATATCTAGAATATTTGGAAAAACATTTAATGCTGAAAAAACATCGAATCATGTAAATTAATTTTAATGTAAATATATAATCATGATGATGGTATATTTAATTCATGGGGAAAATGAAAAAAACATTCCATTTAACTTTAAAAATTAAATTTACCAATAGAATGTTGATAAGAAGATTCTTTTAAGGAGACTATATATGATGTCAAACGTGGTTAAAATAACATTAATAAATCAATTTGATACTAAAATAAAATTCTTCAAATAAAATTTCTGAATATTTAAGTCATGACCCAACCCTACCTGTCTAGAGTCGCAACTACCACAAGCCCACCTCTATAGTCCTGGGGCTGGTGACAAGCGTCGAAGGTGTAACAATCTTTGGGAGGCCTTTACCTAAGTACCTACACACACACACACACATCCCACTAAATGCAGAAGTGCAGAGTAACAAGGAAACCATAGTAAAAACAAATACAACATAACCAAAATCATGAATCAACTTCTAAATAGAACATGTATGATGATGAAAAGTACTGAAAAGATACTGAACAGAAAAAGGAAAAAACACGCGCCAAACCCAAAAGGTGCCAGAACCCAACAACAGGTAAATAAAAGTAAATAGTTGGTGAGTATCACACCTGAATGTCATACTACGACCACTGAATGCATCCCAAGATCATGTATCCTCTATGCTCCTCCATTGTTACGATCGACCTGTCCATCGTCTACAAAGGCACTCCATGTGCGGGCAATGCCCAAGCAGGGGTGAGTATAAAGATACTCAGTAGAATGCCCCAAAAGCATGAGGGAGCAACAAAAGAAGTACTAAAATGGTGATCAGTATACATAACTATGAATAGTGTAAGAGTACAACAGAGACAGTGCAACTCAACCCAAAAAAATAATGGAAGTAGACACATCCAACCCAAGAGGAGCTAGACATAGAAAGCATGTGACATACCTTGCGCTTCTTCGCCCCTCCTAGAAGAAGAGTAACTGAACACAAGGAGTGGGTAAAAAAGTAGGGTTTATATATATATATTCATATTCTTAATAGGAATACCTAATGTGTGTGTAAGGGTATCTCTATCTCCAAGCTCAGTCCAGGAAAAGTCACCAATTGTTCTATGGATATCCATCATTGACGCCCAACAGTTTCACATGTCAAAGTTGTCTCATCGCTAAACCATACCACCAAGGTTATTGTTCTTATAATGATGGATAAAATTTACTAACTAGCCATATAGAATGGGCTGAGTCTAAAATAATTCACTGGGTAACCCACTGCCCAACCCAGTTGGAGGGTAAACCCTAAGTGGTTGTCTGGTAACACACTGCCCAGCCCCGCTGAGGGTAAACCCTAACGTCAACAGGTAACCCACTGCCCAGCAATGATGGAGGGTAAACCCTATGGTCAATGGGTAACCCACTTCCTAGCCCTACTAGAGGGTAAACCCTAGTAATATTGTGGGTAACCTGCTAACCAGACCCGCAGTAGGGTTAACCAAGAACTGGTTCGATAACTCCGCACTGTCCTTGTCATCACTGGGGGTCACTAACATCGTCACCATACGTTGCATCAGAGTGGGTCAAAAGAACCTCTGACCAACACCATTTCATGTTTCCACATTTAATGAGATCTCGAAAGAGGCTCCTCACACCCAAACAGATTACACCGTTGCAATACTCGTGGAAAAACATGCGAGATAGACTATTTACTCACTGGAAATAGACTCACCACGAAAAAGTTATACAACACAGCTTTATGCCCGTACGATGTCTCGTGGGGCCCACACCTCGATCTCGAAAGGGGACGAGAGAACAGTTCAATTTTGATGATATTGGAATGACATGCCAAATAGAATATTCATTCACCTTGAACGAATGTCTGATGAAAAAGACGCAAAATGAAGCACGCAGCTTAAAAGCTGGCTCGTTGGGCCCACACCTCAACTCCTGATTCAACGCCTGAAACCACCCGGTACTACTTCGACTTTACAACAGGGTCACAACGCCGTGGACGACACCTAAAACGGACACCGGATGTGCTTGTGCTATCTGATAGAATAATCACGGCGAGGTGCTAAACAACACTTAACAGGCGCGTTGCTCCACCGAGTCCCTGCCTCAGGTATTAAAAATCCTCAAGACCATCTAAAAATATCTGTATCGAGCCGAGGATCGCGTTTATATTGATAGTGTGCGAATCTAACATCCAGTTTGTAGTTTAGAAGCCTTTTAACGCCAACGGATGGATATGGGGTGGGCCTGACCAGTTCGGCCAGTCCACCCCCTCCTGACCGGCGGTCCGCAGCTCGGCTGCCCGAACCACACGGTCCACCATGGCCCGAGGTTCACCGCGTGGGCCGCACATCTTTACTCAGACCAGCATGAGCTGGTCCGACTCATTTTCCATGAGACTCACACTTTGCGTGTCTCGGCCGGCTCCTGGGGTAACGACGACCCCGGTCTCACACACCGCACGCCGACCGGCGACGCCAGCCAACACGCTCTTGCGCCCCAAACAATTAGGCAGCCATCCCTCTCGCCTGCGCCGACCACCTAAGGGCCATGCTGCCCTCCGGGGAATCCCGCTCCGCTGCCTGGTGATGCCCGCACTGATGACGGGGAGTTGTTTCGGTGTCATCGCCCACTGGACCGCCGCATGGAGCCGCCATACTGGCCATGAACTGCCGAAAATAGTGGTTTTTGGCTGGAAAACTTCCCGGGGTCCCCCCAGACACCTCGGGACTTGAAATTATGATATGAAAGACTCAATGGAATGCTCTAATAGATTCCTACTCAAATATGGAATTCACTCAAAAATTAAACAGCATATAGATGATATAATTTGAGTTCAATGTAGATGCAATATTAAAAAAACGAAACACACGAACCAACCTTGCAGGGCGTATCCCGTCGCTTCATGAACAGTCCGTCAGAGCCACAACCACCTTGCTAGGGAGGAGGAGGATCTTGAAGAAGTTTGTTCCCTTGTTGGGAGAGCTTTCTCCGGAGAAAAATCATGGATGAAGAAGGGGGGGTTGATGTTTTTACGTTGGGAAACACACTTAAACACCCCCCAGTAGGCCCATCCCAGAACGTTTGTCGGGGTCAGGGTTAAGCTGCCTCTAGAGTAAAATCCATGTTCTGAGTGCAACAACAGTATCAAAATTTTAATATGATCCACTATTCATAAATTATAAAGTTCACGTCCTAGGCTGCTGAATTATTAAAACTCCCCTAGTGGTGTTTTCCACATAAGGGTCACGCACGCCAAAGTTACACCCCTCCTAGGGTAAACTGCATGCTCCGAACTCAACTGTGCCCTCGTTTTTCCCATATGAACAACCGTTTAGTAGTTATTCTGTTTATTTGGCATGTATAGTGTGATAACACTTATAATTTAATTCTGGACACACGAGGTCTCAGAATCACAGGTCGTCTGAATGCCCTTCTCTAGAATAACATCAAGAAAATTTCAATGTCTTAAAGCCTCAAAACACAGGTTCTTACATCATTCCCTCCTTCATGATTTTAATCCCTGAAAAACAATACTACCAAAACAACTTGATATATTGAGCCCACATCTGGCTCTCCCATTCCCAGGTACTCTCTTGTACCTTCTTGTGCTATATCAACACTTGAACTAATAGAATGTTCTATCCACGTAGGGTCTACTCATGCCTGTCCTCAATCGGCACCGGGTGCTCCGCAATGGTGGCTCGAACCTCAATTTCCATCCCTCCACAGTCGATGACATGCATGGTGTCATGCACGTATTTCCTCAGCTATGAAATGTTGAAGATGTTGTTCACCCTCTCCAACTGTGGGGGTAGAACAAGATGTTAGGCAACCTCACCAACCCTATACACAATCTCAAAGGGCCCAATGATACTTAGAGATAACATGCCACCTCGGTCGAACCTTCATGTTCCATGCCATGAGGAGACTCTAAAAAAGACATGGTCCCCCTTCTAGAACTCAATAGTCCTGCGATGACGGTCTGCCTTTGAATTCTGTCTGCTCTGAGCTGTCCTCATCCAATCACGAATGTCCTCCACCTTCTCTGTCGTTGCCCACACCAACTCTGGGCCCATGAGGGAGGTCCCCCCAACCTCTGTCTAGCACAAAGATGACCTAAAGGGTCTCTAGTAGAGGTCCAAAAAATGTGTCCTATTGATAATACAATGCTAACTATTGTTATACGTGAACTCCACCAAGGGCATATGATCCTCCCACCTTATTCCAAAGTCCAACATGCACGCCCTGAGTATATCCTCCAACACCTGGATAGTGTGCTCAGTTTGCCCGTCTGTCTGGGGGTGAAAGGGTGTACTAATCCAAAACAGAGTCCTGAATGCCTCCTATAGGCCTCGCCACTATCGCGATGTAAACCGTTCGTCATGGTTGAAGATAATCACCATGGGTACTCCATGAAGGCGGTTGATCTCCCGAACATATTACTACCCTAGACTCTCCATCGAACTCTTCTCCCTGATGGAAAGGAAGTGGACTGACTATGTGATTCAGTCCACTATCACCCAAATGGAATCATGGACCATCGCAGTGCATGAAATCCCTTTGTTGAAGTCTATAGACATGCCATCCCACTTCCACTATGGAATATCAAGGATCTGCAACAACCATACTAGAACCTGATGCACTGCCTTCACAGTGCTGACATGTAATACACCATGCAACTAACTCAGCTATGCTCCGCTTCAGGCCAAAGCTCCAAAAATACCATTGAAGCTCTCTATACATCTTCCCCACACTAGGATGTATAGTTAAGGGAGATGTGTGGAATTCTAGTGTCACATATTCCTATATCTCCACTTGTACTACTGCTCACTCCTGTAACATGATCTTGTGATTCCCTCCTTCAGAATACCCATTGGGTGTGTCACTCGTGGATATCTGATAATGCAGTACCTCGCGGTCGAAATCCCCCAGCTGTGACTCTCTTACACGCTCAAGGAGTGATGCTGTCAACACCATCAACTAGTGAAAAGTCATACCCTCCTGCTCCACCTTGTTCTTCTGTAGGGAATCCAACTGCTCTAATGCTTACCACACTAGTCGTGCCTGGACTTCTTGATAAGGGCATCTGCTACTAAGTTTCCCTTCACATGAGTGTAGACTATCTCGAAATAATTGTCCTGCAGAAACACCAGCCGGCTCCTATGCCTTAGATCCAAACCCCTCTGAGTGAAGATGTTATTGAGGCTGTAGTGGTCTGAGTAGACCACAAAACGCTCACCTAGAAGGTAGTGTCTCCATAGCCTCAAGGTGAAGACTATCACTACCACCTCCAAGTTGTGAGTCACATAATTCTACTCATGGGTACTAAACTCCCTCAACCCATATGAAATCACTTCCCGTTGCTGCATTAGCACGCAACTGATCCCAGATCCTAAAGCGTCATTGTATACCACGAACTCAACACTCTCCGCTGGCAGCCATGGCACTGGAGCACTAGTCAGCCTCTACCCCAACACCTCAAAGGCCTTATGGCACTGATCAGTCCATGTGAAAGGTCGAAACATCCATGTCAATGTGGATAACAGGGAAACAATCCTGGTGAAATCTTCCATGAACCTCATGTAGTACCCTTCCAAACCAATGAAGATCTGCACCTCTGATGCATTATTGGGTGGCTCCCAAGAAAGAACTGCCTCTCTCTTTGTGGGATCTATGGCCAAACCCTGTTCTGAAATGACATTCCCTAGAAAGTGATCCTCATGAATCCATAACATATATTTGAGAGCCTCCCATATAGCTGGTGCTCCCGAAGTAATTCTAGGACCACACATAAATTCTATGTGTGCTCCTCCTATTTTGCAGAGTGGATGAGTATGTCTTCAATAAAGAGGACCAAAAACTGCTCCAAATACTCATATAAGATCTTATTCCTCAAATCCATGAATATGGTGGGGGTATTCATCACGCCCAACGGCATAACCAGAATCTCGTAATGCCCATAACGACAACGGAAAGCCATCTTCAGGACATCAACCTCACGAACACGAAACTGGTGGTATTCGGATTGAAGATCAATCTTGGAGAACCTCTTCTCACCACTCAACTAGTAAAAGAGGTCATAAATCCTAGGAAAAGTGTACTTGTTCTTTATCGAGGCTGGATTTAGGTGACGATTACCCACACAAATCCATAGGCTCACTTCTTCCTTCTTCACAAACAAAACTTGCGCTGCATAGGGTGACACACTCGGACAGATGAATATCTTCTCACCAAGGTCATCCAACATATGTCGTATCTCCCAAAGCTCTGTGAGTTACATACAATAAGCCACAAATGATACCATGTTAGTCCTTGGATGCATGTCAATGCAGAACTCCATCTCTCGCCTTGGAGGTACTCCTGGGACATCCTAGGGAAAGATGTCTATATAGTCCTTTACAACGGTAGGGATCCAAGATCCTGTAGCATATACTGCTCTAAGAGACATGCTCAGCAACTGATGAGAAGAAGGCTATGGTCTCCTGCTCAGAGAACCCATCTTCTCTTCAATGAGGTCTTGTTCAGTGAAGATGGTGAACCTCGTCCCATCAGAATGCACGCATCTGACTCATTTGCGCCGATAGACAATCTGGTTGTGAACCATGGAAAGCCAATCAATTCCCAAGATGATGTCAAAAGGATCCATCGAGATGACTAGTATCTCCCACGTCAAACTCTATCATCCGAATGATAGTTCGCACTGTCTACAAAAAAATGTCACCAACAAGGCACTTCCCGTAGGATCCTTTTGGCTAATCCCGGGTGTCAACTCCTCCACTAGGAGCCCCATATCCCTTTCCAAAAGCAAAGATATAAAAGTGTGGCTGTCTCCTATGTCTACTAGTACCAAATAAATCATAGAGCAATCACAATGCTTACCTCGTGCCATCTCTTGTGTTGGGGGGTCACGAACACCCATACCATGAAGCTGCCAGCAGCCCCCACTTCCAGCTCCCTGATCTTGGTGTGGGCCGCCCGATGGTGGTAGTGGAAGGAACTCCAAACACCTTCCCCCACCTCCAGGTCCTACCACTCTGCCTTCATCACCTCCATGAGGACCACCCTATCCTCGCCCGGGAGATCCCTGGCCACAACGCTACCTCTGCCGTTGCAGTGCGCCCACTGGCTGCCATTGCTGCTCGATACTCCTGGTCGGGTAGTCCCATGCTATGTGACCACGTCCGTCACAAGAAAATAATTAGCTCTATCCTAACTACTCTAGTGCTCAACGAAGCTGCTGCGGTGTATGACACTGCCCTTGAGTCTAGTCATGGAAGGGTCTCCTCGACTGAGGCTCACTCTCTGCCACATGCCTGCTACTGAAGACACTGTTCTAAAGTGGCCACTGCTAGGCCCTGCCTGCTGGCATCCCTCATCCAAGAAGCTCTCTATCATGAGCTCCAGCTATAGCAACCCTTCATAAGTTTTGATGCACATGGGAACTACACTAGCACAAATCTCTCTGTGAAGACCCAACTCAAACTTCCACGCCCAGAAGTAACAATTGCAGATCATATCCTCTAAGTAGAATATAAAATAGTTAATCCAGACTGAGTAATGTGCCCTGGTCATCCCCCCTTCTTCATCTCCAGAATCGCCTTAATCTGAATGGAGCGTAAACAAGAGGGGGTTTTCTCTTGCAGGAAGAGTTGCTCGATGTTATCCCACATGAGAGACGACTCGTCGTGGGTTTGCATAAGCAACCCCCACCAACGCCCAACCATCCCGAAGAAAATGCTGGAATCTAGGACTACCATCTACTCTGCTGAAGTCCATACTAACCTGAAAAGTTGATCCTTGGAATCGAACGAGTCTTCTACTGCCTGTGGATCTAGGACCCCGCAGAACATCTGTGGCCACTGACGCTAGAAGTCACAGAGTCCACTCAGCCTGCACTCAACTTCATCCTGTGCTGTAGGTAGTAAATGTTCTTCTCCATATGGAGGGGCTATTGCTAAAGCACTAGCTATAAGGGGATCACCTGAGGGTCCCTGAACTGATGCCTCATCTCTCTCCATGTCATCATCACGAACTGGAGTGGGTAAAATGGTTGGATTTTGTAGTGGGGGAATCCTGAAAATTATCAATGATTACCGCAATAATATAAGCATATATATATATATCAATAATAACAAAGGGGAGCTCACTCAATAAAGGACAGTAAAAGACTCAATCCTACTGGATGCATGTTCTAAATTCCCTACAACAACTGTCTCAATGTGCTGAGTCGACAAGTGGTTTATCAGGGTCCTGGTGAATGGATACGCTGACCACCTGTACGATCACCGGACTCCTAGGCCTGAGAGCTGCTCTCGAGACAAGTCAACACTATTTCCCTAAATCCCAAACAATTCCTTTTTTGGGTAGTTCGAGCAATTCCCCAAGGAACGAACCACCTATGATACCACTTTTTCAAGACCCGACATTACCAGTCTCGAGCTGCAACAACCCCATGCCCACCTCTATAGTCCAGGGTCTGGCGACAAGCGCTGAAGGCATAACAATCTAGGGGGATGCCTTTGCCTATGTTCCTAGACACACACACACACAACCCACTCAATGTAGAAGTGCATAGTGACAAGGAAACCAATGTACAATCAACTATAACCCAACCATAGTCATGAATAATCTTCTAAATATAACAAGTAATATTCTGAAAAGTACTGACAGGATACTGAACAGAAAAATGGAAAAACATGTGCGCAACCCGAAAGGTGACACGACCCAACGACAGGTAAACAAAACTAATCAACTGGTGAGTCTCACACATGAAAGACCTATTATGACAACTGAATGCAACCCAAGATAATGATTCCTCTACACTCCTCTATAGTCTCGATCAACCTATCCGTCGTCTGCAAGGGAACACCAAGTTTGGGTAAAGCCCAAGCAGAGCGAGTATAAAGATACTCAGTTGGATGCCCCAAAATCTCAAGGGAGAAACAAAGGAGGTACTAAAATGGTGAGTTGTAGACATAAAAAGAACAGTTTAAGGGTACAAAAAAGAGAGTTCTAGTCAACCCATCAATAGAAAGGAAGTAGACTCGTTCAACCCAAGAGAAGCTAGGCATGGAAATTATGTGGCATACCCTGCGTGTCGTCACCCCTCCTAGAAGGAGAGTAACTCAACCCAAGGAGTGGGAACAAAAGTAGGGTGTGTGTATATATATATATATATATATGTATATATGCTCAATGAGAAACCTGAACGAGTGTGTAAGGGGATCTCCATCTCCACGGTCAGCCTTTGAAAATTAGCCAACTGTTCTAAGGATATCTATCACTAATGCCCAATAGTCCCGAACGTCAAAGATGTCTCATCGCTAAACCATTAATCCAAGGATCCCGCTATGATAATCATGGAGATAAATCATTGAATTTCCACATAGAATGGGATGATCCTGAAAGAAGTTGCCAGGTAACCCATCGCCCAGCCTAGCTGGAAGGGAAACCCTAATGGTCGTGGGGTAACCCACTACCTTGACCCGCTGGAGGGTAAACACTATGGTGAATGGGTAACCCACAGCCCAGCCCCACTGGAGGGTAAAACCTAAGGTCAATGGGTAACCCACTTCCCATCTCCACTAGAGGGTAAACCCTAATACGCTGGTGGGTAACCCCCTGCCCAGCCCTGCTGAAGGGTAAACCTAGAACTGGTCTGAAAACTCTGCACTACTTGTGCCATCACTGGGTGTAATTAACATCGCTACCATGTGTTGGTTCGGAGTGCATTAAGGAACCTATGAACAATGCACTTTTAGGATTCCACATTTAATGAGATCTCAAAAGAGGCTCCTCATGCCCAAACAGATTACTCGGTTGCAATAGTCATAGAACAACACGCGAGATAGACAATTTATTAGCTGTAAACGGACTCCCGAAGAAAAATTTATTCCAAACTACATTATGCCTATAAAGAGTCTGGTGGGGAAGACACCTTGGTCCTGAAAGGGGTTGGGAAAACTAGGCCATCACAATTCTCTTGGAAAAACATGCCAAATCGACAATTCATTCGACTCGAATGGATGTTTAATGAAGAATTCGAAAAACACTGCCCACAATTTTAAAGATGGCTCATGGGGCCCACGCCTCAACTGCAGCATCATTGCCTGAAACAACCCTAGACTAATTCGACTCAACGCCACGGTCACAACACCATTGACAGAACCTAAAACAGACACTGGATGTGCTTGCGCCATCCGAAAGAAGAATCCTAGAGAGGCAATAAACTACACTTAACGGGTGTGTCTCACCATCGAGCCCTAACCTCATGAATTTAAAATTCCCGAGACCATCTCAAAATCTCCGTCTCCAGCCGAGGATTGCGTCGCTGTAGACGATGCATGAATCCGACACCCAGTTTGCAATTTAGATGTGTTTTAACGCCAATGGATAGAGACGGGGTGGGCCAGACCGGTTCGGCCCGACCACCCCCTTCAGACTAGCGGTTTATGGCTCAGCTGCCCGAACCACCTGGTCCACCGCTGCCTGTGGTTCACCGTGCAGGCTGCGTGGCATTACCCGAACTGACATGAGTTGGTCTCTCTCCTTTTCCATGAGACCCGCACCTTGCGGGTCTCGGCCCGCTCCCAGTTCATGATGGCCCCGACCTCGGGCGCCACACAACGACCAGAAATGCCAACCAGTGTGCTCCTACGACCTGGACGACTGGGCCACTGTCCCTCTCGCCAGCGCCGATAGCCGAAGGTCTAGGCCGCCACCCGGGGAAGTGCATGCCACTACCTGGAAATGCTCGCACCACCGCTGGGGAGCCGCATCCCCATCATCGCCCTCTGGATCTCCATGAAAACCCTCCATACCGGCATGGAACTACCAAAAATAGGGTTTTTTGGATGGAAAACTTCCCGGGGTACCCCTGGACACCCTGGGACTCGAACATTCTATCCCAAAAACATGTTGGAAAGCTCTGATCGAGCCCTCCTCAAATATGGCCTTCGATCAAAAATTAAATATCATATCGAAGGAATTATTTGAGTTCAAAGTCCATGCTGAATTAAAAAAAAGAAACACATGAACCTACATCACATGGCGTAGCCCGTCTCTTCACAAAGGGTTTGCTGGAGCCGCAACCACCTTTCTAGGGAGGAGGAGGATCTTGAAGAAGGTTTCTCCCTTGTTAGGAGAGCAGTATTCAATGAAAAACCTTGGAGGAAGAAGCGGGGGGGGGGGGGGTTGTTTAAGTAGGGAAACACACTTAAACACCCACCAGTTGGCCCATACCCGAACTTTCAGAGGGGTCGGTATTAAGCCACCTCTAGGGTAAAATCCACGTTATGAGTGCACCTGCTGTCGCAGAATATTATTCTGAGTCTCTGTTCAGAAATTATAATGTTCACGCCTGAGGACGCTAAATTATGAAAATGCCCCTGGTGGCATTTTCCCCAGAAGGGTCGCGCCCGCAAATGTTACACCACTCCTTGGGTAAAAGGCACCCTCTGGACTCAATGGTTCCCTCAGTCATCCCAAACGAGCATGAATTTAAGAGTTATTCTTTTTATTTGGCGTGTCTTGTGTGAACACATGTAAAATTTAATTCTGGCCACATCGGGGCTCGGAATCACACGCCGTCTGAATGTTCTTCTTTGGAATAACAGAAAGAAAATTTCAAAGTCTTATAAGCTCAAAACCTAGGTTCTTGAAATTTAGATGTGGAAGAATAATATTATTAATCAAATTAAAATTAGATATATAATATCCATAAAATATAATTTTTATGTTTTAGACATAGGGCGAGGGAAAAGTTATAGTAATTCCATGAAATAATAAAAATAAAATAAAATACATTTGGATTGAAATAAATTTTTTTTATAACCCCACTAAGAGAATATTATGCATATATAATCATTATTAACAATTAAATTATTCAATAAATCCTTACCTCATTATATTATTTTGAACCATAATTTCCATAAAATAAATAAATTCAAATGAAACACTAAAAACATGAATATATATTTATTCAAGATGCATAATATCATAGGGGTAACATATACAATGTATTATTAATTCAATGGGTGAATATGAAAATTTTCATATATAAACAATGTGAGATGGGATAAAATTATGAATATTGAAATGTTATTTGGAGAAATAATAAATCAAGTAATTTTGTGTAAAATAAAATCCTTTTAAACTTAAAAATCAGCATAATGTGGAAAAAAGTAAATCAAATAATTCCATTTACATATTCACATGGAAATTCTACTAGTCGAATAATCCCATGATATATCAATAGCCAATTACATAAAGATGGAATGAATAATTACAGACTAAATAACCACATAATCAGGGCCTTCTGCCATAACTACAAATAAGATTTTGTCAAGGCCATGTGCTAAGACACTAGTTTGTCTCATGAGAGCTACTGCTCCATCGAGGAGCCATAGCTAGCTCCCCCATCACATTCTATGTCCGATGCATTCCTCATATGAAAATGGTTAAACATAAAATAAACATTCATATTAAATATAGCATATGAAATGTCAATACCTTAACCATAATCCATGAATGGTATATAAATAAAAAATCCACAATCAAACATATCACATAACCTTCAATACAATATGGATGATTTTTATCATAATAAATCAACTTGAAAAAAGTTTAAAATCCATAGAAGGATATTGATATAAATGAAATGAATACTATTTAAAATAAATACTTCTTTCAATTTAGAATCCATTAAAACAAATTTATTTTGGAAATATTCTTATAAGTATGCAAGAGAAGATTTGAAGGTGTTATAATGGTTGAAAATTCCATCACACACCATATATGTTAAAAAATTATTCATTCCTTAATTTTTTATAAATTGTAAGAACCTGGGTTTTGAGCATGTAAGACTTTGAAATTTTCATGATGTTATTCCAAAGCAGGGCGTTCAGACAGCGTGTGATTCCGAGCCCCAGTGTGGCAGGAATTAAATTTTAAGTGAGTTCACACTAGACACGCCAAATAAATAGAATAGCTCTTAAATGGTTGCTTGGATGGGAAACGCGAGGGCACCGTTGAGTCCGGAGCATGCCATTTAACCTATGAGGTGTGTAACATTTGCGGGTGTGAACCTTTTGTGGAAAACTCCACTGGGGGAATTTTCATAATGTAACGGCCTCAGGCGTGAACATTATAATTTTTGAATGGAGGATCAGATTAAAATTCTGAGACCACCGTGGCACTCAAAACGTGGATTTTACCCTAGAGGTGGCTTAACCCCAACCATGACAAATGTTCAAGTATGGGCCTACTAGTGGGTGTTTAAGTGTGTTTCCCTACTTAAACACATCCACCCCACCCCCTTCTTCCTCCTCGGTTTTTCTCTAGCTAAATCTCTACCAACAAGGGAGCATCCTTATCAAGCTCATCCTCATCCACAAAAATGTGGTTACGGCTCTGGCGGACCATTCGTGAAGCGATGGGCTATGCCTTGGGAGGTTGGTTCGTGTGTTTCATTTTCTGAAATTCATCATCTACTTTGAACTCAAATTATAGCATCGATATTCTATTTAATTTTCGTGTGAAGGCTTTATTCAATTAGGGCTCTATCCCAGCATTCCAACGAGTCTTTCAGATAGATGGTTCGAGTTCCAAGGTGTTCAGGGGGATGCAGGATGTTTGTTTTCCAAGAAACCCCATTTCTGGTGGTTCTAGGCCGGTCAAGTGGCTCTGCGCGGTAGTCTTGCGGGCGATGGCGGGGGCGTAGCTCCCCAGTGGCGGCGCGTGCTTCACTAGGCAGCGGTATGGGCTTCCCTGGGTGGCAGTGTGTCCCTTCGGTAGTCGATGCGGGTGAGAGGGTGTACAGCCTGGTGGTCTGGGCCATCGGAGGACGCGGCTGGCCTCGCCGGTCGGCGGGCAGCGCGCGATACCAGTGTCTTCGTGGCCCCGGGAGCCGGGTGAGACCCGTAAAGTGCAGGTCTAATAGAAAAGGAGCCGAACTGGCTCATTCTAGTCCTGGTAAAGCTGTGCGGCCCATGCGGTGAACTGCAGGCCACGGTGGACCGGGTGGTCCAGGAAGCCGAGCCGTGGACCGCCTCTCTGAAGGGGGTGGACCGTCCGAACCGGTCCGGCCCACCTCGTCTCTGTACGTTGCATTAAAATGCCACAAAATTGAAAACCGAATGTTAGATTCATGCTTCGTCGGCAGAAACGTGATCCTCGGGTTTAGATAGATATTTTGAGATGGTTTCAGTGATTTGTAATTCCCGAGGAAGGGGCTCGGTGGTTCGACATGCCCATGAATTATTGTTTAGTGCCAAGTGGGGATTCTTCATTCGGATGGAATGAGCACATATAGTGTTTGTTTTAGGAATTTTCAGAAGCATTGTAACACTAGCGTCATTTTGAAGTAGTCCAGGCTGGTTTCAGGCGTTGATGTCGGAGTTGAGGCGTGGTCCCCACGGGCTGTCTTTTAAGGTGTGTGCTGCGTTTTTCCACTTTTTTTATCAGAAGTCTGTTCGAGGCGAATGAATAGTCGATTTGGCATGTTATTTCAACAACATCATGATGACTTACTTCACCCGAACCCTTTCTGGACCAAGGTGTGGGCCCCACGAGACGTCGTACGGGCATAAAGCAGTGTTGTATAACTTTTTCTTCGGGAGTCCGTTTCCAGCGAGTAAATAGTCTATCTCACATTTGTTTCTGTGAGGATTTCAATGGTGTAATATTTTCGGGCATGCAGAGATTCTTTTGAGATCTCATAAAATGTGGCATATGAAAGTTTGTTGGTTGGACGTTCTTCTGACGCACTCCGAAACAACGCACGATAGCGATGAGAGTGACACCTAGTGATGGCACGGGCAGTGCGGCGTTATCGGAACAGTTTCGGGTTTACCCTTCACTGGGGCTGGGTAGTGGATTACCCACTAGCATATTAGGGATTACCCTCCAACGGGCCTGGGCAGTGGGTTACCTGTTGACCTTAGGGTTTACCCTCCAGCGGGGCTGGGCAGTGGTTACCCTTTCACCTTAGGGTTTAACCTCCAGCGTGGCTGGGCAGTGGGTTAATTGACGACCTCTTAGGGTTTACCCTCCAGTTGGGCTGAGCAGTGGGTTACATGGAGACTTCATTCAGACATAGCCATTTCTATGTGGCTAGTTAGTGACATTTCTCCTTGATTACCAGAGCGGGACCCTTGGTGGTACTATTTAGGGATGAGACAGCTTCGACGTGCCGGACTGTTGGGCATCTGTGATGGATATCCTTAAAACTGTTGGCGAATTTTCTTGGGTTGATCTTGGAGATGGAGATCCCCTTACACACTATTTTGGGATTCTTTTTGAGAATATATATTTATTTAAAAACTACTTTTGTTCCCACTCCTTGGGTTTAGTTACACTCTTCGTAGGAGGGGTGATGACAAACAGGCTATTCCACTTTCTATACATGTCTAGCTTCTATTGTGTTGGACGAGTCTACGTCCATTCTTTTGATGGGTTGATCTGCACTCCCTTTTTTGTGCTCTTTCATTTTTATTTGTTATGTCTACTGATCACCATTTTATTACCTCCTTTGTTGTTCCCTCGAGCATTCGGGTCATCCTACTGAGTATATTTGTACTCACCACAGCTTGGGCATTTCCTGCACTTGGTGTGACATTGCAAACGACAGATAGGTTGATCGAGACTATGAAAGAGGGTAGAGGACAAATGATCTTGGGCTACGTTTAGTGGTCATAGTTGGACTTTCAAGTGTGAGCCTCACCAGCTATTTAAATTTGTTTACCAATTGCTGGGTTGTGGCACCTTCCGGGATGGGCATGTGTTTTTCCCTTTTTCTATTCAGTATCTTGTAAGTAATTTTCAGCACATTAACTGTTAAATTTAGTAGTTGATGCATGAATGTGGTTGGGTTATAGTTGTTTGTACTTTGGATTCCTTGTTACTCTGCACTTCTTCATTGAGTGGGTTGTGTATGTGTACCTGTACTTAGGTAAAGCCCTCCCCGAGATTTTTATTCCTTCGGCGCTTTTCACCAGCCCCTGGCCTATGGATGTGGGCTTAGGGTAGTTGCAGCTTGAGACCAGTAGGGTCAGGTCATGAAAAAGTGGTATTAGGGGTGATTCTTTCCTTGGGACATTGTTCAAATGCCCATAAAAATGAATTAGTTGGGATTTAGGGGAATAATTTTGACATGTCTCAAGAGCAGATCTCAGGCCAGGGAGTCTAGTGATGGTACGGGTGGCTGGCGTATCCATTCACCAGGACCTTGATAACCCATTTGTCGACTCGGAACACTATGAAAATTTTTTAAGGAAATTTGGAACATGCATCTGGTGGGATTGAGTCTTTGACAATCCTTTTTTTAAATCATCTCCCCTTTGTTATTACAAATATATATATTCTCAGCTGATTGGAGTAATCCATGATAATTTACAGGATGCCCCCATGATAGCAGCCAGCCAGGTTACCCTCTCCTGTTTGTGAAGACAACCTGGCGAGTGATGAGGAGTCAGTTCAGGGACCCTCACTTGAACCCCTTAAACATAGTGCTATAGTGTTAACCCCTCTATCTGGTGAGCGATAGTTAGTACAGGCAGCATTGGCCGAGGTTTAGCGCAGGCTGAGTGCGCTCTAAGACATCCAACGATAGCGGCTGTAGAAGTTCTGTGGGGACCCGGATCCCCAGGTACCAGAGGTATGGATAGAGTCTTTGGACTGAAATTTCTGGTTGGTACGGATAACAGCGGACCAGATGGTATCCCTACCTGCCATCGTTTTCCTCAAGAAGGTCGGGTGTTGGTGGGGGTTGGTTAGAAAGACCCACGATGAGTCGTATCTCATGTAGGATATCTTCCAAAAGATCATCAAGGAGGAGTACTCCCCCTCTTTTTTACAGTCTATTTTGATTTAGGAGCTTTTGGAGCTAAAGTAGGGGGGATGACAGTGGTGCAGTACTAGGCCCGGTTTACCGATTTGAAACGCTACATGCAGGATATGATCAGCGATAGTTACTTCCGGGTGTGGATGTTTGAGCAGGGTCTACATAGGGACATTCGTGCTAGTGTAGTTCCCTTGTGCATCCCTAACTATGCCGGGCTGTGAGAGCAGGTGATCGTGAAAGAGAGAATCTTGGCTGAGGGAAACCAGCTGGCAGGGCCTACCAGTGGCCGATTCAAAGCAGAGTCTTCGATAGTAGGTAGGTAGCAGAGAGTAGAGACTCAGTCGAGGAGAAACTTCCGTGATAAGACTCAGGGGTACATTCGTAAACCACAATGGCGCCGTAGAGCATCAGAGCATTCAAGAGTGGGCCAGTTCTATGCTTGTGATGGATGGGGTCACCTAGAACGGGACTTCCCGACCAGGAATACCGAGATGTTGTGGTAGGCCGTGGGTGCACTATAGCAGCAGTGGTAGTGCCGTGACAAGGGATCTCCCATGCGAGGACAGGGTGGTCCTCTGGGAGGTGGTACAGGCAGAGCGACAGGACCTAGTGGTGGGGGATGGTGTTTTGAGTTCCTTCCACCACCACCACCGGGCAGCCCACAGCAGGCTCAGCGAGCTGGCGGTAGGGGTCGTGGGCAGCTTCAGGTTATGGGTGTTCGTGACCCCCCATCACATGAGATGTTTTGAGGTATAATTTGTGATTACTCTATGGTTTCTTAGATACCGGTATACACAAGTTCCAGTCACTCTTTTATATCTCTTCTTTTGGTACGAGATTTGGGGCTCTTAGTGGAGGTGCTGACACACGCGCTTAGCCTCATGGTTCCTTCAGGAAGTGCCTCGTTGGTGAACTTTGATTACAGACAGTGTGAACTTTCATTTGGAGGAGGTATTTTCACGTGGGACTTACTGGTCATCACGATGGAACCTTAGGACATCATCTTGTTCTTGGATTGACTTTCCATGGTTCACTCCAAGATTGACTGTCGACGCAGACGAGTCAAGTGCGTGTATTCTGATGGGAGGAGGATCACCATCCTCAGTGAACGAGACCTTGTGGAAGAGAAGAAAAGTATTCTGATCAGGAGACCACAACATTTTCCCCACCAGTTGTCAAGCATGGATCTCAGAGTAGCAAACACTGCAGGCACCTGCATCCCTACCGCTGTAGAGGACTCTATGTACGTCATTCAAGAGGATGTCCTGGGACTACCTTTGAAGTGAGAGATGGAGTTATGTATGAATTTCAGTCAGGGACTGCCCCGATATCATATATGGATAATCGGATGGCACCCATAGAGCTTTGGGATCTACGAATTCTGTTGGAAGACCTTCATGATAAGGGATTCATCTGGCCCAGTGTGTCCCCCTGGGCATCACCAGTTTTTTTTGTGAAGAATGAATATGGTAGCCTGTGGATTTTTGTGGATTATTGTTTCCTGAATCATGACCTGATGAAAAACAAGTACCCTTTTTCGATGATTGAGGACCTCTTCGACCAGTTGAGAGGTGCGAAGTTGTTCTCTGAGATTGATCTTCGATCTAGTTACCACCGGTTGTGGGTTCATGAGGCTGATATTCCGAAGATGTATTTCCATTGTCGTTATGGGCATTAGGATTTTTTTTGTGATGCCCATTGGTGCACCGAATTCACCTGCCGTTTTCATGAAATTGATGAACTAGATCTTCCAGCCGTATTTGGACTGGTTTTTGATCATCTTTATTGAAGATATACTCTTCTACTCTACCACGGAGGAGGAGCATGCATAGAATTTTAGTATGGTACTAGACTTACTCCGAGAGCACCGGCTATATGGGAAGTTCTCGAAGTGTCAGTTCTAGATTCAGTAGGTTCACTTTCTCGGGCATGTCATTTCGGAACAGGGTTTGGCCATAGATCCTACAATGATAGAGGATGTTCTTTCTTGGGAGCTACCTAAGAATTCATCAGAGGTGTAGAGCTTCCTGGGTTTGGAAGGGTACTACATGAGTTTCTTGGAAGATTTTTCAAGGATTTCTATCCCTTTAACTGCATTAATGCAAAAGGGATGACCATTCACCTAGACTGATCAGTGCCAGAAGGCCTTCGGGGAGTTGAGGAAGATGCTGACTAGTGCTCTAGTGCTAAGGCTACCAGAGGAGGGTGTTGAGTTCATGGTATACTGTGATGCTTCAGAAGCTGGGATCGAGTGCGTGCTAATGTAGCAACAGAAAGTGATTTCAAAATTGTCGAGGTAGTTTAGGCCCCATGAGCAAAATTATGCAACTCACGACTTGGGTCTGGCAGTGGTAGATTTCGCCTTGAGGTTATAGAGACCCTACCATCTGGGGGAGTGTTTTGTGGTCTACTCAGACCTCCATATCCTCAATTAAATAATCACTCATAGGGATTTGATTATATGGCAGATGTGCTGACTACAGTTTCTTGTAGGACTATGATTTCGTGATAGTCTATACTCTAGGGAAGGACAATGTAGTAGCAGATGCCCTTAGAAGGATTTCCCAAGCTCGACTAGTGTAGGAAGCTTTAGAGCAGTTGGCTTATTTATAGCTGACCTTGGTGGAGCAGGAGGGTACGAATTTTCTGCATTCGATGGTGTGGAATCCTTTACTCCATGAGCATGTGAGAGAGTCGCAGCTGTGAGATATTGACAGCGAGGTACTGCATGATCATATATCCACGGGCGATGCACCCGATGGGTATTCTGAAGGAGGGGATCACGAGATCATGTTACAAGGGAGAGTTGTAGTACCAGTGGTGATGTGGGAGCAGGTGATGTGTGAATTTTACAATTCTCACATGGTTGTACATCCCGGTGTGGGGAAGATGTATGGAGACCTTCAGTGGAATATTTGGTGGTCTGGCATAAAGCAAAGCATAGCTGAGTTCGTTTCTCGGTGTCTTACCTATCAACAGGTGATGGCAGAGCATCAGGTTCTAGTTGGGTTGTTGCTGCTCCTTGATATTCCAGAGTGGAAGGGGGTGGCATATCTATGGACTTCATCACAGGGAATCTGCGCACATAAAAGGGCCATGATTCCATTTGTGGGTTAGTGGCCCAACTAACGAATTCAGTTCACTTCCTTGTCATCGGTAGTAGAGTTCAGTTGAGAGTCTAGGGCAGTCTTACCTTCGTGAGATTGTTAGACTTCATGATGTACACTCGACGATCATCTCCGACCGTGATGAGTGGCTTACGTCACAATTAGGGCGAGACTTACAGGTGGAATTCAGGACTCAGCTGCGGATGAGTACAACCTTTCCCCCCAGATACATGGGTAGAAGGAGCTCACTATCCAGGTGTTGGACGATATGATCAGGGCGTGTGTGTTAGACTTTTCCCTAAGTTGGGAGGATCACCTGCCCTTGGTGGAGTCGCGTATAAAAATAGTTACCACTCTACTATCGACATGGAACCTTTTGAGTCCCTCTACGGGAGACCCTACAGGTCACTGTTGTGCTAGACGAAGGTTGGGGAGACCACCCTCGTGGGCACATTGTTGGTGTGGGTGACCATAGAGAAGGTCCACGTCAATAGTGAGTGGATGAGGACGTCTCATAGCAGACAGAAGTCCAATGCAGACCATCATCGCAGGCCATTGGAGTCCGAGCTGTGGGACCATGTCTTTTTAGAGTCTCCCCATTGTGTCAAACATGGTGGTTTGGTCCGGGAGGCAAGCTATCTTTGGGGTTCATTGGATCTTTTGAGATCATGAGAAAAGTTGGTGAGGATGCCTACCATCTTGATCTAGCCCCACATATGGAGAGGGTGCATGAAGTCTTCCATGTGTTGCAGTTGAGAAAATTCTTGCACGACTCCACGCACGCCATCGACTGGGTAGAGCTGGACATTGAGGATGGATCCACCTTTGCGGAGCACCCGGTGGCGATTAAGGACCGGCGGGAGAGAGCCCTTCGTGGATGGACCATTCCTTTGGTTCGAGTGTTGTGAATGTATAGGAGGGTACATGAGAGTACCTGGGAATGGGAGAGCCAGATGCCATCTCAGTATCCCGTGTTGTTTTTGTAATTTTTTTATCGAGGATGAAAAACATGAAGGTGGTAAGGATGTAAGAACCAGAGTTTTGATCATGTAAGACTTTGAACATTTCGTGATGTTATTCCAGAGAAGGGCATTAAGACAACGTTTGATTCTGAGCCCCTGTGTTGTGAGAATTAAATTTTAAGTGCGTTGTCACTAGACATGGAAAATAAATATAATAACTCCAAATGGTTGCTCGTATTGGAAAACTGAGGGAACCATTGAGTCTGGAGTGTTCCGTTTACCTTAGGAGGGGTGTAACTTTCACTATCGTGGCCCTTCTATGGAAAACGCCACCAGGGGAATTTTCATAATTTAGCGGCCTCAGGCGTGATCTTTATAATTTCTGAATGGAGACTCGGATTAGAAATCTGAGACCTCCATTGTGCTTAGAACATGGATTTTACCCTAGGGGCTTCTTAACCCCGACCTCACCGAATGTTCGTGTACGAGCCTACAGGTGGGTGTTTAAATGTGTTTCCCTACTTAAACACATCCACCCCCATACTTCCTCCATGGTTTTTCTCTGGTGAAATCTCTCCCTATAAGGGATAAATCTTTTTCCTGCTCCTCCTCCTACCCAGCAAGGTTGTTGCGGCTCTGGCATCCCATTCATGAAGCGAATGGCTACACCCTGTGAGGTATGTTCCTATGTTTCGTTTTTTTAATTCCGCATCTACATTGAAATCAAATTATAGCGTCGATATGATGATTAATTTTTGAGCGATGTCCATATTTTAGTAGAGCTCGATTCTGTGCTTTCCAATGAGTCTTTTGGAATGAATTTTTGAGTCTTGGGGTGTCTTGGGGGACCCCGGGATGTTTTCCGGTCAAAACCCCCTGTTTCCGGTGCTTTGAGGCCAGTCCAGTGGCTCTACGTGGTAGACGGTGAACGACGACGGCAGCGCGGATCCCTGGCAGTGGTGCGGGATTCAACAGGCTATGACGCGGGCTTCCCTGGGTGGCGGAGAGGCCCAACGGCGGTCGGAGTGCAGCACGTGAGACCGGGGTCGTCGTGACCCCTGGAGCGGGCCAAGACCCGCAAAGCACGAGTATCGTGGAAAAGGAGTTGGATTGGATCATGCCCATATGGGTAATGCCATGCATTCCACGTGGTGAAACACGGGCTGCAGAGGACTGGGCGGTCCGGGTGACCGATCTGCTGACCACCGATCTGAATGGGGTGGACCGGCTGAACCGGGCCGGCCTACCCCATCTCCATCTGTTGGCTTTATAATGCCTCTAAATTAAAAACTGAATGTCAAATTCACATGCCATATGTGGTGATGTGATCCTTGACTCGAGACAAAGATTTTGAGTTGGACTCAGGGGTTTTAAATTCTCAATGTGGGGGCTCGGTGGCACGACACGCCTGTTAAGTGTTGTTTAGCGCCTCATCGAGATTCTTCTTTTGGATGCCGCGAGCACATCCAGTGTCCGTTTTAGGCACCATCATCGGTGTTGTGACCATAGAGTCATGTTTTAGTAGTCCAGGGTGGTTTCCAACATTGATGCTGGAGTTGTGGAGTTGGCCCCACGGGATGCCTTTTAAGCTGTGTGCAGCGTTTTGTGACCTTTTCATCAAACGTCAGTTTGGGGAAAATTAATAGTCTATTTTGTGTGTTTTTCCAAGAGCATCGCGGTGGCGCAATTCATACAACCCCTTTTAGGACCATGGTGTGGGCCCCATGAGATGTTTTATGGGAATTAAGAAGTGTTAAATAACTTTTTCCTCGGGAGTCTGTTTCCAGCGAGTAAATAGTCTATCTCATGTGTTTTTCTGCGAGGATTGCAATGTGGTAATCTCTTTGGGAATGTAGATCCTCTTGAGAGATCTAATTAAATTTGGAAACATGGAAGGTTGTTGGTTTGAGGATCATTTGACGCATTCTGAACCAACACATGGTAGCGATGTTATTGAAACCAATTGATTGCACGGGCAGTGCAGAGTTATCAAACAGTTACAGGTTTACCCTCCAGCGGGGTGGGGCAGTGGGTTACCCATTGAACGTAGGGCTTACCCTCCAGTGGGGCTGGGTATTAGGTTACCCATTTACCTTAGGTATTACCCTCCAACGGGGCTGGGTTATGGGTTACCCGATGACCACTTAAGGTTTACCCTCCAGCTGGGATGGGCAGTCGGTTACGCGACAAATTCTTTCAGACTCAACCCTTTCTATGTGGCTAGTCAGTGAATTTTCTCATTGAATTCTGGAGCAGGAACCTTGGTTGTACGGTTTAGCGATGAGACGACTATGACATGCAGGACTTTTGGGTATCAGTGATAGATATCCATAGTACTGTTGGTGACTTTTCCTAGGCTGAGGGTGAAGATGGAGATGCCATTACACACTCATTAGGGTTTCTTGTTGAACATATACATATATATATATATACACCATACTTTTGTTTCCACTCCTTGGGTACAGTAGCTATCCTTATTGGAGGGGAAAAGACGTGTGGGGTATGACACGTGCTTCCTGTGTCTATCTCTTCTTGGGATGGACGAGTCTACTTCCTTTATTTTGTTGGGTTGAGCTGGACTCTCTTTGTTGTACTCTTAAATTGTTTTTTGTTATGACTACTGCTCACCGTTTTCATACCTCCTTTGTTGCTCCCTCAAGATTTCAGGGCTTCATATTGAGTATCTTTATACTCACCCACGCTTGGGCTATGCTCGCACATGGTGTGCCCTTGCAGACGTCAGATAGGTCGATCGAGACTACGGAGGAGCATAGAGGACACATGAGCTTGGTCTATGTTCAATGGTTGTAGTAGGAATTTCAGGGGTGATACTCACCAATTGTTTAATTTTGTTTAACTATTGCCAGGTTGTGCCACGTTTCGGGTTGGGAATGTGTTTTTCCCTTTTTATATTCAGTATCTTTTTAGTACTTTTTAGAACATTACTTGTTCTATTTAGAAGTTGATGCATTACTGTGGTTGGGTTATAGTTGCTTGTACATTGGTTTCCTTGTTACTCTACACTTTTTCATTAAGTAGGTTGTGTGTGTGTGTATAGGTACGTTGGAAAAGGCCTCACTGAGATTATTACGCCTTTGGCGCTTGTCACCAGCCCCTGACCTATGGAGGTGGGCTTGGAGTAGTTGTGGCTCGAGAACGGTTTGGTCGGGTCGTGACAGAAATGGTCGTAAGGTACCTTGTTTAGAAAATAATTGAAGGATTCCTTTATAAACATCTTATAAAAATTTAAATGGGATAAATTACATTAACTCATAGTCAAGGAACTTGTAAATATGTTTTGAAATACATTTTAAGAAACATGGATGTGGATGAAAAAGAGATCACATTAGATATTTACTTATAAATAACTTCAGATAATGAAGAGATTGTAGAATTAACCCTTAGATTTTAATTTTCCTTGGACAAGGGGAAATTAACCTCATGGTTAATAGTTAAATAATTATTATAAAATTAAACAAAACCAAATAAATAAATATTATATTATATATGATCTTCTAATATATTTTTTAATAATATTTCTGTATCATTATCGTTTCGGGTGTTAACTGATTTATTTTCCATTATATAATTGGTTATGTATGTCATGTTGTTTATGGATAGGATTTATTTGATTCATGTAAACAATGATATTAATTACTTTAAACATTATTTGTAATCATCAAATGAAAATAATTATTGAATGGTTAGGATAGAAAAATAAATCTCATCCCTTTCGAGGAGACTGTAATCCGTACTTTCGCACGAGAAACAATATCATTTTTTATATTAAAGTATTAAGTAAACGAATAGTATATAATTTATACAGAATCATTAAAATGGTATATTTATTATTTACATTTATTAGAAATCATTATTATACACATCCAAATGATAATGTTTGGAATAACAATTACACCACGATGTGGAGACGGTAAGACGCACGTACGCAGTTATGGTGACATGTCATTCATAGGGCAGATAGAGTAATGAATATGGTTGTACCGTTATTATAATAACATAACAGAATATAGATGAAACTAGAGTTATTATTTTATAATAGAAACAACAATTAAATAGGATGTGGAAGATGAAAATAACATGAAAGAGGTGATGAAATATTTACCTCTTCCGCGGGTTCTTCATTTTTATTTGATCAAAATGGATCCTTATGTTGGATTTATCATCAATGTAAGACAACTATATTGATGTGACAGAATTTATTTGGAATTTGGGTATGGTTTGGCCATGCCTAATGGCTTTGGAAGTTTGAATTTTAGTGAAGGGGAAGTGACATTTTATAAGAGGGGTGAGAACACCATAGGAAAAACATGAAATATTATTTTAATATACAATCAAATTAGGTTTCTAAAGGCTCAAAAAAAAGATTTATTTTGAGGATAAGGTGCATGTGGTTCGAAATAATCTCAACTAAAAGGGTTTATACTGGTTTAGGTTACCATATTTACGTTATCTTTTAGATATAACTCTTGGTTAAATAGTTTGACATTTACCAAGTTTCCTTCTATTTTAATATTATATGTTAAGAAACATACTATAAAATTCCAAGAGAACCCCAAGTGGTTCATTAATGACATATATATTATTATTAAATTTCTTTGGTAGAAAACTATATTTTTAGGACTAATATATCATTTAATAATATAATATTTTTTTTCAAAACTCATTTATGTCAATTTTTTCACTATTTAGAAATTGATTTTTCTGGAAGTCATAAAAGCATTTTTACTTCGAAAAAAAGCATTGAATAAACCCTAACATGTCATATTAACCTAGAAAAGTAGTGTAATTCATAAAAAGTCTCAAAAAAAATTTATTTGGATATTTATAATATAAATTATTTTAATTTTGCATTATTTTTGTAATTACATCATAATTATTGTGTCATAGATAAATTTAATTATTTATTACCTGAAAATTATAAATAAAATTCCATTATGTATGAAATATTTTTACCTTTCTAATGATTATTTATAGTCTAATTTATCTTATGTAAAATCATATATTAAAAATGTTTTAGTTAGGAAAACTTGAATTAAACTCTTTATCTCTTCTTTAAATTAATTAAGAATAAATGTCTTAATCTAAACCATGTGGTCCAAAAGGAACTTATTTTATTAATATGTTTGTTTTGATCGAATTTAAATTATCCATTTGAATTAGGAAATGAATTATGGTAATTAGAATATTATTTTTACCTTTAATTGCTCTATTTAATTTTAACCGTGGAAAATAAATTTCAAAAGATACTATTCACCAAAAATTATTTTATTCTTATTGAACCACATTTTATGTACTGATATCAATTTTGTCTCTTGGATTTTCTAAATTTAATTTACAGAAGTGGTAAAATTATGTTTTATGCAAATTTGCAAATGCTCCTTGTTGATAAAAGACGGTAAAAAGTTCAATATAATTTAAATATCTAATCTTTTTATAAAATGACTCTAATGAATTAAATTGATATTATAAAGGTATTATTTATCTATTTTTACCTAAAATAAATTTAAATAAAATAAATAAATATTTAATTAAAAGGTTAGTTTTAAAAAAATGCAGTGTTTTTCACTATTCATAAAAAATTGAATATATTCAGAAAAATACCAAAAATTCACCCAAAGATAATTTTAATATTCAGAATCAAAAAATAAATTCCAATTTGAAAGATAAAATTTATAAAATTTCAAAAAGTGTGTATTTCTATTCATAACAGATTGTTTGATTGGGCCGGGTGTTTTAGAACTCGAAGTTGCGTACACGCAAGCTATTGTATTATTAAAAGAGAAGCATACCGTGTGAAGTTGGTGTGTTACGTTCTTCAACCTTTCAAATATTTTTTTCCTCAAAATTTCTAGAATATTATTGTGTAATAAGACTGGGGAGGTTCTTCATCATAAGTCCCTCGGGGTCCCATGTCTTCTCTTCCATCTATGGTTTCTCCATAGAACTTTTTCTAGACGAGTCATCCTGTTTTTCAACAACTGTTCTCTGGTGTCCAGATTCTTGACATTATCTTCACAATAAGGTAGATCAACTTCCAGTTCTATTTAATCTTTTGTGAGTACATACATTTGGTCATGCATGTATTTTCTAAACAGTGATATGTCGAACACATCATGTACTTTGGAGAGACATGGTGGTATTGCCAATCGGTAAGCTACAACCCCAATTCGTTCTAGAATTTCAAAAATCTCAATTTACCTGAGACTTAATTTAACCTTCTTACTGAAAAATATAACACCATTCAATGGAGTTACAATCAAGAAAACATGATCTCCTACCTAAAATTCCAAATCCATCCATCGGTTTCTGCCATTGTTCTTTTTTCTACATTGTGCTGCTTTGATGTGGGTTTGGATAACCTTCACATTTTCCATTGTTTCCTCAACATGTTCTAGGCCTGTGAGTTTTCTTTCAGCAACGTCATCTAAACAAGTTGGTGTGAAACATCTCTTTCCATATAACGCATCATATAGTGCCATATGAATACATAAATGAAAGATATTGATATAGTAAAATTCTACAAGA
Organism: Viscum album; assembly: GCA_963277665.1. NCBI lineage: Eukaryota > Viridiplantae > Streptophyta > Magnoliopsida > Santalales > Viscaceae > Viscum > Viscum album. The sequence continues at coordinate 1,535,212,118 of OY728151.1, forward strand.
GGTAAATACTGATCCCACGTACCTTGAATGTCAAGTTAGCAATATCTCAACATGTCTTCTAATGTTTAAAAAGTTTATTCTGAATGTCCATCAGTTTTGGGGTGGTAGGCAGTGGTCAAACGATGTTCTGTATCCAGGGCATTCTAATGTCTTTTCTAGAATCATGATATAAAATGGGGATCACGATAAAAAACAATCGATAGGGGTACACCGTGAAGTCTTAAAACTTCCTTAATATACAATATTGTTAAATATTCTAGTGGTGAATCTTCTCTTATAGCATGAAAATGTGCTGACTTGGTAAGAAGATCAACAATGACCCCTATTGCATCCTTACTACTTGGAGTCTTTGATAGTCCAATAACAATTTCTATTGTAATATCATCCCATTTCCACTCAGGTATGGGAAGAGGTTTCAAGTCTCCAGTAATATGTATTCTTCTAGCTTTCACTTTATGAAAAACTAGACATCTTGATAGAAAATCATCAAATCTATCTCTTCATGTTATCCCGCCAAAAATGATCCTTCAAATATTTAAACATTTTAGTGCTACCAGGGTGTATAGTGAAATTGGAGCTATGTGCATCATCCAAAAATTAAAATTTTAGGTTAGGTATATCGGGATCACAATGTATCTTCACAAATTTGAAAATTACATCTTAATATACGATGTCACTCAATCTCTGATCATTCACAACATTAATTTTCTTTTGAAACATCCTCATTTTTAGTCTGAAAACTTTTTATCCTTTATAGTAAAGATGGTTTTCCAACCATTTGAAAAATTAATGATGTCTCAACATCCATGATTATTCCCAAGTCAATTTTTACTAGATTCATGAACATAGGATCCCTTCCAACTCTCATCCTATACAAAACTGCATGATCCTTTCATCTCAAAGCATCTGCCAATATATTTTCCTTCCCTAGGAGGTAGTGTATGTTGAATTTATAATCCTTGAGTAGTTCAAGCCATCACCTTTGTTTCATGTTGAGTTATTTTTGTGATAAACTATATTTCAACCACTTGTGATAAGTATAAATATAACATTTTTCATCATAGAGATAATGTCTCCATATCTTCAGATAAAAGATTAAAACTTCTAACTCAAGATCATGAGTGGGATTCTTTTTTCATTAATTTTTAACTTCCGTGATACATAGGAAATAACACTATCAATCTAAATAAGGACACAACCAAGTCCTTTTTTGATGCATCACTATAAATAAAATACCTATCATTCAACGATGGTAGAGTCAAGATAGGTTCATTGACTAATCTTTTGTTCATTTCTTCAAAACATTATTCACACTCTTTTGTCCAAATAAATTTAACCCCTTTACGTGTGAGATTGGTTAATGGGTTAGCCAATCAGGAAAAATTCTGGACGAAGCAGCGATAATAACCTGAAAACCCAATAATATTTCCTACCTCAGTTAAACTTGTTGGTGCGACCATTCATGGATTTCCTTGGTCTTTGAATGATCAATATAGATTCTATCCTTAGATAAAATATGGCCAGTAAAGGAAAACTCTCGAAGCCAAAATTCACATTTTTAAACATCCCATATAATTCATTACTACTAAGAGTCTTTAGAATAATGCGCAATTGATTTTCAGGATCTTCGTAGCATTTTGAGTATACAAAAATATCTTCAATAAATACCACTACAAAGTCACTGAGATATTACATGAAAACTATATTCATTAGATCCATTAAGATAGATGGTGCATTAGTCAATCCTAAAGGCATTACTGTAATGTCGTAATGCCAATACCTAGTTCGAAATGCATTTTTCGTAATATATTCCTTCATCAAACAAAACTGATGATATCTAGATCGTAGGTCAATCATGGAAAAACATTGAGCTCCAAGAAGTTAGTTGAATAAATTTTAATGCAAGGTAGGGGATAATTGTTCTTTATTGTTATATAATTGATCACCCTGTAATCAATGAATAACCTCATTGATCCATCATTATTCTTAACAAAAAGAATAGGGGATCCACATGGAGAAACACTAGGGAGAATAAATCATTTATTACTCAACTCCTCTAGTTGTCTCTATAGATCCACTAATTCCACAATGGACATTCTATACAGGGACATCGATATGGGCCTATAACCAGAAATTAAGTCATTGGAAATCTCAATTTCTCGTTCTGGATGATATCCTGTTAAATCCTATAGAAACACATCAAAATATGTGTGCAAAATAGGTACATAGAATATTTTAACATTATTTTCCCCTCCCATAGTTATTTAATTCTCTTATTCCCCAATAATTGAATTTAATATAGTTTCTGGGGGTGAATCTTGTTATGAATCACAGGGTGACATTTCTTCCCTAATGATTAGGTATTCTTTTTCATCCTCATCAAAAATTATATCCTCCTTATTCTTACAATAATTTTTCTCATCATGGTCTGAAATCCAATCCATACCGAGGATTATATCAAATTAAATCATATGTATGAAGATGATATCAGTAGATAAATACGATTAATATGCCTTAAAAGGAACTGATTGACAGTACATTGTTTCAATGATACTTCCCTTAGGTGTTTGGACTGAAAATTATCTTCTTAAAAAAATTGAAAATATCTAATTTTCATTGAAAACTAGGAAGATATGAAATAATGCAATGAACCAGAATCAAATAAAGAATTGTCTAAACTTGAGGATGCCATTAAATTACCTACCACCATATCTTTCGGAGCTTCAACCTCAGCAGTAGTGATCACATAGTCTTGGCCATTCTCCATTGGTATTTTCTATGGTAAGTTTCCCTGATACTTAGGACATTATTTTTCATAATTCCCCCTTTCTCTAAAATTTGTAGCATTCAACATTTATCACCTCTTTCTTCCCCTTGAAATCACGAGCTTGGTGGCCTTTTTCACCACATGTGTAACAGACTCTCATTACCTTCCGACAAGTAACATGGTGTTTCTTCCCACATTTACTATAGGATGGATATTCAAATTTTCCCTTCTTCCCATTATTTCCATTTCCAATGTGTCCAACAGATACCTTTTTCTCCTCCTTTTCATTAAAGATGTAGAACTTGGAGAATTGTTTTTTCTATCTTGATAGCACATGAAACTATATCTTCATACAACGAGAAGGATTGTGATACCAATTCTTTATAGTGAAATGGTTTTAACCCAAAAAAGAATAGATCAATCTTACTCTTTGGGTTACATATATAATATTTAGCATTCTTTGCTATCCTTGTAATGTTAGTATCATATTTTGTGACATTATCATCCTCCTTTTTCCTCAGACTCAAATACTGAATTTCCATATCCACTCAATGGTCACAAGGAATGTATTTTTCTATGATGATATCTTTGAACTCCCTCCATTCCATGTTTTATACTAGTTCATATTCCTCGTGATTTGGAATCAATGACCACTATTGATTTGTATCTTCTATGAGCCAATAAATTGCCAGGAGAACTTTTTCCCTTTCTCTACTCCCTTGTGCATGAAATATTTTCTTTATGTAACTTATCCATTTATCAGCTACAAATGTATTTTTTGTCCCATTGAATATTGGTGGTTTGTGCCTCATGAATTGTTCTAACATTAATCCTTTGTGTTGTGGATCTGCGTGCTCCATACGAGTAAGGTTATTATTCATAACCTGAATGAGTTGTCCAAGTATGGTGATAAGCTGATCAGCACCAATTTCCCCACCATCTCCACTATAATTTTCAAGAGTAGGATGGAAATCCCTACATGGAATATGTTCATTGATAAATTTTCCATTCCTTCCACTGGGAACCATTTCTAAACAATGGAGCACACTATATTTGTTTATGAATCACAATACATAATTTCAAAATTTTATAACTGTTAACATATATTGGACAACTTATGGATATAAACCATAATCTTAAAAATGTTTTGTTTGAGAAGGTATATACTTAAAAATCCTTCATAATGGTTTGTAAATATAATTTGAATTATCCAAAGCATATCCCCCAGAAGATTCGTAACTAGGACTGCCACATGGCCCATTGTTGCATACCAGGATACCTCAGGTCAAGCCTGAAAATCCATGTCAGAGTTTTCATTCCTAGGTTCATATGTACCAGAGCCGACAATACCTGCTCATATCTAGACATGGACGAATTTATCAAAAAATACAAAAAAATCTCCACAATAACAAAATTCAAGGGATTTCTTTTATAATAATCCTCAATGTCTATCTTAGGGTACTGTTCTCTAATCAGAGATTTTCTAAATATTGTTACCATTGATTGTACAAAACGTTCTATAATACTAGCTATAGTGCACCGACTCTCGTTACCCAGAGTCGGTGAATTATTAAAAAACATTATAATGATCACAAAAGATCATGTCTCAAAATACTGATTATTTTAGTAGCCTTCGAAGTAATAGATACATTAATAAGTTTTACATTACATTATAAAATAAAATACAACAACAAAATTGTCTCCCTTGACCACAATCATTTTCCTTAGACTATCCCCACAGGTCAGCCATTATATACTCCTTAACATCCTGGGAAAAATAAAACATATAAGAGGGTGAGCTCAAATTCTCAGTACAGATAACAAAATAGAAAAAACATTAATAAATTAGAAAAAACATTTAAGGAAATTTATATGACTAAAAGAAATGATTTTAAACATTTAATTCAGAATAATATAAAAAATCTAAATCATAAAATTCCATTTTCTTATTCACATGGATATTCCACTATTCGAATAATTACATGAAATATCATTAGTGAATTTCATTATTATGGAATGCATAATGCCAGACTTTAAATCATATTCTAGGAAATAGATATTTTTTTTGAAATACATTTTATGAATAATGGTTGTGGATGATAAAGAGGTTCCAGTAGATAATTACATATAAACAAACTCATATAAAGAAAAGATTGTAGAATTAACAATTACCTTGTACATTTCATAGGGCTATGGTATGTTAACATCTTGTAAAATAGTTAAATAATTGTTATTAAATTATTCAGGAACCATATACATAAATATTATATCATATATGATCTACTAAAATTTATTTGTTAATAATATTTCAATATTATCGTCGTTTCAAGTGTTAATTGATTCGTTTTCCTTTATATAATTTGTAACATATGTCATGTTTGTTATTTATAGGATGTAATTGATTCATATAAAGAATGGTAATAAGTTCTTTAAAAATTATTTTTAATCATCAACTGAAAATTATTCTTGAATGGTCACGATGTGGAAATGAATCTCATCGCGTTCATAGACTATAATCTGTAGGTACACAGGAGCGACAATATCATTATTTTGATATTAAAATATCTAGTAAATGGATGGAATATCATATATTCATAATTAATAACAGGATATATTTATTATGTTCATCAATTATAAATAATTATTATAACCATCTAAATAATAATGTATGGAATAAAAATTACACCATGATGTGGAGATGGTAATCCATACGTATGCATGTGTGGTTATATGTAATTCATAGGATGGATAGAGTAATGAATATGGTTGTACAATTTCTATAATAAAATTATTTTATATATATGATACTATAGTTATTATTTTAGAATGCAAACAAAAAATAAAGAATAAGTGGATGATGAAAAGAACTTGAAAGATGTGATGAAATATTTACCTCTTCATCGGGTTCATCCATTTGATTTGATCAAAAGGAATCTTTAGGATGGCATTATGATCAAAATAATTCCACTATATTGAATTGAGGGAATTTGGGAGGTTTTTTGGGAAGGGTTTGGCTAAGCCAAATGGATTTGGAGTAGTGCATTTTAGAGAAGGGGAAGTGACTTTTTAAAAGAGGGGTGAGGGGTACCTTAGGAAAAACACCTAATATTTTTTTAATATACAATCATATTCGGTTTCTAAAGGGATAAAAAGGATTTATTTCGAGGATATGGTGGGTATTGGTCTAAATACTCTCAACCAATTGGTTTTAGACAGGTTTAGGTTACCATATTAACTTTATCTTTTAGATATATCTCTTGGTTAAAAAGTTTAACATTTACCATGTCTCCTAGTATTTTTAAATTACATGGTTAATGAGCCTACTATAAAACACCATGTGAACCCCAAGTGGTTAATTAATAAAATATAAATTATTATTTACGTCCTTTGGATGAACCTTACATTTTTAGGACTATTATATCATTTAATAATATAATAATTTTTCTAAAAAATAATTTATGTAAATTTTGTCACTATTTAGTAATAGATTTTTTTGGAAGTAGTAACAACATTATTACTTAATAAAATTAATTTAATCAACACTAAAATGTCATATTAACCTAGGGAATTAGTATAATTCATCAAATGTCTCAAACTACATTTATTAGGAAATTAATGATAGAAATCATTTTGATTTTTCATTAATAAGGTAATTATGTCATCATCATTGTGTAATAAATATATTTAATTATATATTGTATAAAAAATTTAAATAAAATACCATTATTTTTTGAATTCTTTTTATAATTCTAATGAAAATTTATAGTCAAATTTATGTTGTCTACAACCCAATATAAAAAATTTTGTATTTAGGAAAACATGAATTTAACACTTTTAACTCTCCTTTAAATTAAATTAGTATAATTGTCCAAATCTAATCCATGTTGACCAAAAGGGTCATATTTTATTCCTAATGTCGTTTTTGTTCTAATTACACTTTTTGAATATAATCATGACATGTGTTAGGGTAATTATAATATCATTTTTAACATTAACTACCCTATTGACTTTTAATCACGGTAAATAAATGTCAAAAATGATTATTCACCAAATATTTTTTTCATTGTATTAGGCCAAATTTTACTTACAGATATAAAATATTTATCTCAGATTTTCGAAATTCAATTTAAATATGTTGTAAAATTATGTTTTATGCATATTTGCAAATGCTCCTAGGAGGTGGGTAAAAGACGGTAAAAAGATCAATAAAATTATAGATATATAAACACAATATAAAATGAATACAATTAATTACATTGAACATATATAGGAAAAATGTATCTAGTTTGACCTAATATAAATTAAATTAAAATAAATTATTATTTAAATTAAAAGTCAGTTTTAAACAATAACACAATGTTTTTACTATTCATCAAAACATAAACGTTTTCAGAAAAATTCCACAAATTCATCCTAAGCTAATTTTGATATTCTAAATCCAAAAAACATAGTCCATTTTGAATGATAAAATTTATAAAATTTTGAAAATCATGTATTACTATTCATAACAACTAGTTTGATTGGTTTTGGTGTGTTAGAACTTGAAGTTGTGTACAACATAAGCTATTATATTATTCATAGAGAAGCGTACCATGGAAGTATAGGCTATTACATATCTTCTTCTATAAAAATTCCAATTATGGTATTTTGAAAATATTTTTTAAATTTTTTTTCTATAAAAACATTTTATACTTGAGAATACATTTTTCCTAGAAAACTGCATTCTTCCTGTTTTGATTGCATAATTTTAAAGGGAATTTTTACACATATATGAATTTAAATTCAAGAAAATATATGAAATAGTTTTAATATGAATATTTAATAACATGTGATATGATTAACTTTTTTTTCGTAATGAATATAAAAAATGGGTTACCACAAATATTGTTAAAAAATTTCATCTTAAGTATTAAAATTCAGTGATAAGTGTTATTATGACATTAAAACCAATTTAAATTATAATGGATATATATGTTTCAACCAAATATCATCACATATTTTGAATTTTTCCACTTTGGATCCAATTATCTTGAGTAATATATGAATATATTTAAATCATTTTAAAAATCGTAGTGTTTACTCTTCCCCATTTTTAAAAGGATGTCTGATATATTTTTTTTAACACATATAATTCCATTTATATATTCCAGTAAAATCCAAACTCATTAACTTATATCCATGACCACATATTATGGATCCTATTTATATTGGAAACCATTTTTTTAATGCACATTCTATAATAATAGAGAGGTTTTTATTAGAAGGAGAGTGAAAGGACATACATGGATTGTTTGGACTCATGGTACAAAACTTATTCCCAATTTATCTTCATTGAATAATCAATTTTATTTTATATGATGTAAATAATTTCTTATTATATCTAATTACATTAATCATACTCATTTTGTAGTATTTTATATTTCAATTTAAATTATTCAATCGAATGGGATTTGACTAGAATGCTACTATGTGGTAAGTGGTATCTTTATTAAATGTGCATTCATTGGATTATATGTATACTTTATTGACTTTTTGGTTTCATGATTACTGGGGAATTGATCCCAATTAGATATCAATGATTCTAGATGTATCATATAGATTTATATATTAGTACAATATTTAGTATTTTTTAATTTAATATGAATTAATAAGATAATTTTTAGGGTTTTATTTTACTCAATCACATTTCCTTGTTTCTTCATTCATGCTAATGAACATGTGTACATTATATATAGTATTTAAATATTCATTATTTAATTTATATATTTTACTTCATGAATGTAATGGGATTTTCAAATCCATGTCATATCCATGATTTAAGGGGTTTTTATTAAATTGTTACCCGTGAGGAAAGGGATTTATGTTTCAATATCTATTATTTTTCAAATAGTTTAGGTGGATGTTTCCATTGGGGAAATAAATTTTAGTTTATTTTATTGAAACAAATACATGTTGAACCCCTCTGTTTATGAAATTTTTCTATATATTTGATTTTAATTTCCTAATATATTAAAAAATAAGCATCAATAATGTTATGATATGTGTTAGTGATATTTTATCATCAATATGATCAAGAATCATTCTCTATCACAGAATTTTTTTTAAAAATTATTTCAAGAATATCATTTTATAAATGAAATTATTTTCTTAAGGATATATCCAATGATCGTTGAACATCTATTAAATGGATTTCAAATGTATGTTCCACACTATAATAATCATAGAACACTTTTGTAACCACTAAATAATGTTTTAATTGAACACTTATATTTAATATTTAGTACCTGAATGGATTTTCCCAACATCAAGGAAATATTTAATTAAATATTCATTTTATTTATTTCATTGTTATTTAAAAAAAATTATTTTAACAAAATATCAAGAATTATTAGTTTTTATATGTTTTTATCAGTGGTGAATGTCAATTTTCACCAAGAATGTTATTAATGATCAGTTAATTATATTTCTTTTCACCTTTGATGATAACCCTTGATTCCTCATAGGATCCACTCAGGATATGTTTTATATATATTTTCCTTATTCATCCAAGGGATGGATAATTATTTTTTAAATTATAATTTCATGGTACCCATTTCATTTCCCTTTTTAAATCTAGAAATGAATATAAATTGACTAGTGTTGTGTTGAAAAATTAAATCATTGATGAGTTAACATTATTATTTCGTTCATCGATGATTTTAATGGAGATGTATATTCTCCATTTAGATCATTATATATGGTGATCCCAATATAGATATCCATTGAATTTGGTAATGCGATAGAGTTAAATAGTTATTGTTTTGTCCTGGAATGTTATTTGAATTTATTAGATAATAAATTACAATTCTAATAGTGCTTATATGTGTATTATGAAATTGGTTTTCCATGTTACCAACACATTTTTTATAATTTAACAATGTCATAATGGATAATTTGTTTAGGAAATATTTTCACATTTATTAGATTTTTTGACTTATATGACTATTTTCTAATGTAAAATCATTATGACACATTTCATGATTGATAATCTAGGTACTTGTTTTTCTGAATTATCTTATTTTATTCCCATTCACATTATTATGTCATAATACTCTTACAATTATCATATGAACATTGATTATATTGAATTGTTAATGTGTACTTTTACCTTTTCTGACAATTTGATCACACACTTCAAAAATATCATTTTTTCATGGTTATTAATAATTAGTTTTAATATATTGGTTTTATATGTAATTCATGTTTTATATATTTTATACAATATGATATAAATAAATTAGGCATATGATTTTTTATGTATGTTTTTTACCTAATTCTCTAAAAGTATAATACTTAATTGTCTATGTTTATTTAAGGCATATACTATTTCAATTTTATGTTATTTATTTTCAATGAATAAAATTTGGACATGGTTTTAAGTATCAAATCAATAATTTTAATGTTTATGTTTTTATTATTATATTTGGGGTTGATGGTTTGGAGGTGTTAATATTGGTATCTGTGGATAATTGTAGATAACTTATTGAATTTTTATTTTTTTTCATGTGAGGTTACCTTACGAGTTATGGATTCCATTTTTGGTTTATATTCTCAAAGTTATTCATATGTTAAATTTATCATACACACCTTTTTTGGATTTATGTGATGTGATACTAAGGTAATAAATATTATTTTGGGAGATGATATTTTGTTATGGAAAAAAACAATTAGGTGTATCATGTGGGTTAACATAAAATATTATTTTGGAATAATTCTACTATATTTTTAATGATGTATTCTAATGTGTATAAAATAACCATTGAGGTTAATAATGTAATTATGGTTTATATTACTATGGTAATTTTGGTTGAAGTGTTATTAATTTATTATTGACCAATATAAGTAATTTGGTGTTATTATGTAAATTTTATAGTTAAGTGAATATTTTTCACTATAAAATGTTTTATACAATATTGATGTTATATTATTTTGTTGAAAAATTTAATTTTTATTAACATAAAAATATTGTTGGAATTTATTATGATAAATTTTTGGATTATGTGATTCACTAGAAGTTGTTTGGATTGTGTCAGAAAAAACAATTACAATTGAATGCTCATTATTTTGAGAAACATATTAGATTGTGGTTCAAACTAATTAAATGATTGAATTATTCTTTATTTCTATATATATTTCAATATGTTCATATACATAATTTTAGTGGAATTCACAAAATCATGAAAAATTATCATAAAACAATAATGTAATCAAATTAATATATTGTCAAATGAATTTATGAAATTTTTCATAACTCATTTCCCTATGATTCTATAGTCATTGAATTTATCACGAGCATTCAATTTTATTTTAATTTCTTATTCCAATTTCTATAATAATTTTAAAATTACATATTTTGTATATGAACACATTTTCAATTCCCATTATCATTCTACAATTTGGGAACCAAGTATAAATTCATTCAATATTACTTTTTGATTTCAATTTTACTATTAATAAAAGCATGTTTTTTTAACTTTTATTAAGATGTGGGTTTTCAAGAATGATATTTTCAAATGTTAAACCAATTAATATCTTTTTAAAATGAATATTTATTGGATTAAATTTATAATAGTGTAGGATAATATAATTCCCCAATAGTTTGAAATAATACTATTCTTGATAACATTTTTAACATGAAACAAAAATGTTTTAAAAAATTGGGTTATGCTAAAAAAAATTATTATTTAATTGTTTCTTTTATAACCAAGACATTATATTAGATTATATGAATAATGATAAACACATTATAAAAAATAATAAAAAAATATAATATATAATTAAAATTTATTTATTAATTAATAGTAAGAAAGTACATAATTTTATATAATGTTATTTTATGATTTAAAATTACTATTTCTTCAAAAATGATTTTAATTTCTTTTTTTTGTGATAGAAAATTATTATTATTTTCTAAAACATTAATAATTTAAATTTGAAAATAATTTACTTTTTGTTAATAATAATATCATAATTGTCTTACAGTTATTCTATGGAATATTCTAGAAAGGATGATATTAATTTTTAATATAGAAAAATGTTTATTTTCATAGAAAACACTATTTTATATTAAAAAATTTACATTTACCATTATTTTTAACGTTTTTAGAATATAAATAGTTCTATAATAGTATTAATAATCTTATTAATTTATTTGGAATTATATTTATACATAAAATTTTTATGAAATCTTTTTATTCTTATGAAAACATTCATATATAAAACAACAGTCCTTTTCTTGAGGAATATTTAATATTAGATTAAATTTATCCACTTATATAATTTTTATTTAATAACATGTATTATAAATTTTTATTTATAATAACTAAAATTTAGTTACAATTTCATCAAATTTAGTACATAATAATTAGTGAAAACAATAAAAATCAATAACCAGAGATAAAGTATAAACATATTTAACACAGGTTTAGACAATTGTTATAAACCCTAAAAAGAACTGAAATAATATCTAAATTGTATTGGTTATCCATATTTAAAACCAATCACATTTAATATACATAAATTTACCATTTTGGAATCATTTTTGTGGGTACATTGTTAAAATATTTTATTCCTTTAAAAAATTCCATGTGCGTCCTCTCCTACCCTAATAAATAGAAATCCCAATCCCTTTTTCCCCTCACAGTAAAATACTTATGGAGTATCCAGATAATACCCAATTAACATCCATACATATCTCCCCATGTCCGAGATACCATAGTATAATATGAAAACCAACAACATAAGGTATTGTGTACAATCATGAAAATGTTGTTCAAAAAATATGAGTTAAAATAGGTACATGGATAGGATGGACTCTAGGTAAGGGTTTTAATCTCAATTACCTTTTATTGAGGAATGTATTGCATTCATGTTCACTTTTTATTTTATAGGGAATATATAATGACCTTTTACTTATTATATCATGACTCTTACATACTTCATGGTATATTTTGTTGTAATTCAATTTATTTATTACAATGGGATTTGACATGGCTATTAAAACGCATTAAGTGTTTATTTAACAATATATATATTTATTGGGATATAAAATAATTTCAAAAAATTTATTATTTCATTGTTATATTTTAATTTAACACTAAATTTATTTATTATGTTCTTTGTATTGTTTGTGTGGATATAAATATATTCATATAAACAATTAATGGATTAATTATCCCATAAATGTTTTTGTTCATTGTGGGGGTTTTCATTGACTCAATCTCATTTCCATGGATCATGCATCATACAGTGAACCATGATTTTCATATTATAGTTTACATATATTTTCATGAGTCATTTTTTACATATTTTATTATGAAATTAATGGGATTTATATATACATATTAGACTCTTGATCCAATGAATTTTTATTACAAATAACCAAAAGTGGTAACATATTTATGTTGTGATTTGATTTCATTTCTACATTATTTTTGACCAAGGTTACTTTGGGTAAATCATATTATCTTATTTTTTTGAATCACAAATCATTTATTTTAATAATAATATTAATTTGTTTTATATTTTTACTTTATATTTCACGCTTATATATTAAATAAGCATCAAAAATTTTGTTTTTATGTGGTACATATCATGTTTCTTCTCTTAGGTCTTGATTAGATCACATAAATATACATGTTTTCACAATTTTTTTTCAATAATATAATTTTATTAACATTAAATGTTACATAAATTTATTTTCCATGACCTCTAAACATATTTACAGAGGTTTTAAAATTTAAATTTCATTGTTTTTTCTATAAAAAAAATTTATCCCTCTTTACAAATGATTGAAAATAATAAATATTTTAAAATTTTTTGATATGAACTTATTTTCATTCCATCATAACCATTATTTTCATTTCATATTTCATTATAATATTAAAAATATGTTTTTGATTAAATGTTCTATCAAAATATATTTTGATTTTTATTTTTAAAATAAAATTTATATAGTTTAAAATTAATTTTACTCAAAAATCATTTTAATGTCATTTAATAGTATTTCAATTCACTAATAAAGACAAAAAATTATTTAACATAATGTTCAAATATTATATGTTTTAATGATACCATCAATAATTTTCAAATTTGTGTATAATTATTCTTGAAAAAATATTTAAAAGGATCTAGTTTTCTTTCTATAGGTTTATCATGCTATGAAATAAAAATGGTTATTATTATGTTGAAAAATTAATTCTTTAATTAGTTATTTTTTTAGTTTCTTGGTTTTTTTATTATGGTTGATCTCATTATGGATCATGATCCTGGGATATAACAATAATAAATTATAATCCATTTGGGATTGGGATAAAGTTCAATATTTATTTGTTTCTCTTAAGAGAATATTGGAAATCACAATCTAGTTTATTTCAATATCAATATTAACTATATGTTTTATATGAAAATCATGATCAATGTAACCACTATTTCTTACTTATTCTTGAATGATTTTCTAATTGATCATTTATTGATGTATTAATTTCACATATCTAGTGATTAATGACATATATTAATATTTTCATATCAAAATAATATACTACATATTTTTTGATCACCTATGTATTAATGGGTATGAATGATCTTAATTAATGCTTATGAAAAAGATTTAATCGTCAAATTATATTTTTCATATTTTGATCATTGATTATATTAAGTAATTTATGATTATGTTTTATGATTTTGAGAATTTTATATAATTCATCATATGGTTCATTTTACCTAGTATATGAAGAATGGTGTGTAATGAATTGTATCCAGAAGGGTTAAATTTGTGATTAATTTTTGTGGTGATGGATTATATTTTATATCTATTTAACTTGATATGAATGTTTTTATCCTAGTATTATAATGCTCAATATATAAAATGTCCTTGTGTATATAAGTGATCAAATATTTATGTCTTATGGCATATGATTTATAGGGATTATCACAATTTTATGATTTTCAAACATTAAAATATATGAAATATTATAACAATTAATGGTGGTAAGAAATGAAAATACTGTATATTATTTGACAATATATATTTTAAATCAATTTAATCAAAAAAATAGGCATTTTTTCATCTAATATAAATGATAACATTAGGTTTAGCCCCCTCATCAACCCATTGTATCTTTAAATATGTGAATTAATTTGAACTCTTTAAGGGATATTAATTGGAATATGATTTTTATTTTTCCCATAAATGGTCTCTTGGTGATATATTAGACAATTTATGTAATAATTTTTTAAAATAATGTTAAAAAAATAACGTTTATCAATAGTTATCATTATTTAATAATTTCAAAATATTAATATAATTTTAAATCATAGATATCAAATAATAATTTGATGTCATGTATAAAACAATCATACCAATAAATACTGTATATATCTACTTAAAAATATAATTAAAATAAATAATTCATAAAAATTTAATAATTTAATTGTATTGGAAATCAATTTCCATTATTTATCTAATCATCACACATGTGTCATATCTATTTTTCATAATTATGTAATATAATTATTGAATCAATAAGAATAAAAATATTAATATAATAGATATAATTAATTCATGTTAAAAAAAATTAAAAACATATATTAATATCATTTTATCCAAATTAACATATATTGTATATATTAACTGAAAGAGAGTGACATTTTTTATTTATTCTCCTCATAAAACAATATAATGTTTACAATAAAATTAATTTGTAATAATATTTTTATTAAAAAAATTTACGATCATGTATTAATTCCACTGATGTGATGCAATAAAGTAATGTTTTTCTGATGATTTAATGTGTTATCCTATAGTTTTATCATAATTTTACCATTTTATACTATAGAGGTGAAAAATAGTTACCATTGATACTATTAACAATGAAAAAAATAAAGGCTACAGTTGTAAAAAATAATCTTCTCATTCAAAATATGGAATCTATTTCAATTGATTAAATATCGAAATTTTTATGAAATAAATTTTAACAAAGATTCATAAAAAAATAAAAAACTGTTTTTATTAAAATATCTCTTTAGACATAAATGTGAGTGTAATGGACTGAACATCCACAGTCCATTCCTTTATGAAAATATAGTTTTTAAGGTATTAATTGTGGTCACAGTGGCTTATTAGAAGATTTAAAAAAATCAAGGTTTCTAATAGTAGGTCGGTCGTCAGTAGGTCATACAATATTATATCTGATGTTAGTGACTCACATCAGTGAGTCAGGCATCGGTGATTGGCATCTATAACTCAGAGTTAGTGAGATGTGCTGGTGACTCACTGTCGGGAGGTGGAATCATTGAGTGGTGTCAGTGACACATGTCGGTGACTCATGTTAGTGAGTTAGTCATCAGTGACTCACCAATTGGTTATTCATTTCCTTCATTTCCCAGTTCTTCTAGTTTATCGACTCATACGATTTTTTTGACATTAAATGTTTAAATAGTCTCCGTGTAGAATAATTTATATCTTTAATATTCTAATACCCCCTAGAAATGTAAATGGTCAAGACACATGCTTTTGACAATGAACTAACTTTTAAGTAAATTGAATTCATCTCCCCTACATTGATATATGATCTATCCCTTTTTTAAAACAAATATCAACTATTCTTTAGACCCTTCAATTTTCTCATGTTGTGCCCAAATCTTTTCTTCTCAATGAAGTCGTGAGTATTTGGAACATTTTAGATCTAGTTATCGTTGTATTATCATTCTACTTGGGCGAACCTATTTTTTAGGGAATGAAGGAGCTGGTGATTGACTATTGTTCAAGGAATAGATACGTCTATTTGTCTTTACCTGTGAATCATGCGGGGTGGGTAAGCTGATACGTTTCTGAATATGGTCGAATCCCATATTTTATTTAAGACAATTTTGAAGATAATAGTACATGTTCTGATAATGGTTTTTATTATCTGTAGTAATAAATTAGGCGATAAAGAAGAAGAATATGATGAACATTTGTTTTAATTATTATCATTGATCCATGTTGTCAATTTTATAGGTTGTATCCCTCTTAAAATCAAGGCCATTGGTGGTCTTTATTTGTGCGTCTTCTTGTCTTTTGAATCACAATTGTAAATATGGAAATCTTTTTCATTAAAAATTCATGTTTAAATAAATGGATTCCCCATGATTAATATTTTTCTATGATCACCACTAAATTATGAATGTGGAATTAAATAATTAGTGTTGTTAAATATGAATACACCATTCTTGTTTAGTGCCACTATGTGTTGTGTCTAGTTCTATTTGGATTTCTGTCTTTTCCAGTCACGTTGTGATGTAGATGGAAGTGTGGCTGTTAGTGTGTTGGGTAAAAGTGGTGTATGGGAATCTCATGATGAGTTATTATTAACTATAGAATGGTTGAACATATATTATAGTGGGACTGCATCAGAGTTATGTTATGATTATTTTGTGTGGTATGTTTTTAAATTGGGGCTGCTGATGGTTGTGTTTTTTGGGGTATAGATATTTGTGGCTATTATGAGTATGGTGTGGGTATGTAGTACGATTCCATAGATGGTTGATATGTGTTAGAGTAATGGAAAGTGGTTGGTATTTGTGTTAATGGAGAGGAAGTGTAATGTGTGTGGGCTATGTTGCCATCAGTGTGCTATGGTTGATAGTTACCTAAGTAGGGATGGAATAAATAAAGGGTTTGTTAATTAATAATGATAATTTGTTAAGGAAATTTTATGGGGTTATGAATGGGTTTTTGGTTGTTTGTGGGGTTGTTCATTTAAAGGATGCACAATGTGGGAAATTTTTTTGGATGGTTATTTTTTTTAAAATCAATAGTTTTGGAAGAGTGTTTGTTACATATATACATAAATATAGTTTTTGGGAGTTCTTTATGCACCCTACCCATGTTGAGCACACTGTGTCAAACACCCCCATTATTAT
The DNA here is from genome assembly GCA_963277665.1 of Viscum album. Taxonomy (NCBI): domain Eukaryota; kingdom Viridiplantae; phylum Streptophyta; class Magnoliopsida; order Santalales; family Viscaceae; genus Viscum; species Viscum album. The sequence continues at coordinate 1,535,229,828 of OY728151.1, forward strand.
GGGGGTGGGGGTTGTTTTTTCTGATGTCCTAGTGGGAGGATTTCTGGATGGTGATTTCCACTTCCATACTTCCTCTTATATGCAATGTTACCCCAGGACTCATTGAGAAAGATGCAGTGCAGTTGGGAGTCCCATGATTCTTTGGGTGTGGGGTTTTTTCCCAAGTGTTTTGGGTGTGAGATGTTCTTTTCTTCCCATGTGTCTTCAGGTTCTGTCTGATGTGTTTTTGTTATGGAATTACTATGGTTGTGGTCCAGTTGTATGTGGGCAGGATGTGGTTCTGGGCAAATTTTTTGTAGGTGGGATGTGATATGTGGCCTAGGTGTGTGTGATAATGGTGTGATAGTGGGGCTTGTGGAAGATTTTGGTAGATTCAATATGTTCACCATTAGGTTTTAGCATTTAACTAGTGGGATGTTCTAAGAGGTATACAAATATCGATTTTCTTATTATATTACATTACATTAGTTCCGTTATTTAGTCAGTATTCCTTTGCGAGGTTGGGTAGTTAGTATTAAATAATAGATACCATTGGTTTTTCCTATTATCATAGGGGAATTAATATGATTGTATCACTTTTTCAAAAGTGACATTGGAATTTTCCTATATAGTATACTTGTAGGATCACCCTACATATATAAAACCACTTTCAAATAACCAATTGGACAACGAGGACCAGGCTGGACCTTACCAGCTTGGACGTCAGGACAGAGGTTGCATTGCCGCATAGACCAATTTATTGATATTTCAATTTCATGTTATGTTTTACCATATAATTTTTTTTAATTCATGCATGTGGATTGAGTTTTGGTTTTTCATTATATAAAGTGTTTGGTGTTGTTTGGGATGCCCAATTTTATCTCACAATCTTACGTTTCATAAAAATGTTAATGCCTCCCATTTTGTGAGAATATATACATTACCATGGTGTTAGTCACCACCCTGGGGCCTACTGGAGTAGGGTCTTGGGGGATTGTTATCTCTCCATCATCATGATGAAGGAAGGGAATGGAAATATTCCACTATTTCATCATCTTGAAGAAGGTGGGTAGTGATAGAATGTTATTAGAAGCGATCGTTGAGATATTGGATGGGGTTTGGAGTTAGGGACCAAAACGACTGCTTGGGATGGTAGGGAAATAGTGTTAGGTGATCTTGATGCATGATATCGTCCATGGAAGACTGACTGGGACATAGGATGTTAGGTCCCCCATGATCTGATGCAAGGACTTTCATCCGATCGAATGACTAACTGGGGATACACTATATGCAGGGTGAAGGCCCCAGGAAAAATACATACATCAAAATGTCTTTTTTAAATATATATGTATGCATATTTGGGTAAATTTAAAAATAAGAGTTAAAAATAATAGTAAATGAAATTCCATACTACTCAAGAATAAGAGTTCCTTGTTTACCTTTTCAGCTATGGAAACTGTTTATCATCCTTGACTGGCTCAGGTAGTGGAGGCTCAGTAAGCATACCTAGTCGATCGATGACGTTTTGGACAAGAATAAGATGATGATAAGTAGATGAAGATCATAAATTCTTTCCAACGGAATAATCTATTAATGATAAAAAGTTTGCATTTCAAAATAGAAATGGGGCGTTTGTTTGAGGAGATATTGATCACTTCAGCTTGATCTAGGATGAGACAGAGTTCTGGGTTTATTTTGGGTGAGCCAGATATGGGGAGCTATGATTTAGTGGTGGACTCTATACCTCTAGGAGTGAAAGGAGACTGTTGTTTTTTGTTTTTATTTTGATATGGCCATGTGGAATTCCTTTCTTAAATGATGAAGGCTAATACGATACCAGTGTTACTCTCCCTCCAATAGGGGAGTATGTCATTATGGGGTTGGGGATCAAGTTAAAGGTTATACATCTCTATTCTCGGGATCACCTTCCAAATGAGGAGTCTTGGGATGAAAATTTGAGGAGGCAAGTTCCACTCTCTCTAGTATGAAATTACTCCCATTACCCTACTAACATACATAGATGTTCATAAGAAGGATGAGGTAATCGAGAGGATGAAATCATGATGAGGATTACAATAAGAGGGGAGTCAGCCTAGCTCTTTAAAGGGAAATGATACCAGCATTAGGTATTAGGTTGCAGATCCTTCGAGCTTTGGTCTAGTGGGGAGTCGACCACCTAGTAGACGATATTTCACCAGTCTAGTTTCTGGAGAGGTATATACAATATTTACAGTTATATCAGAGTTGTGATAAATAAAAATAAAATGAATAAAAGACATCATGTGTGCCAACACTGCAAGTGAAGAAAATCCATTCGGAAAACTTTATAGGACATATGAAAATAATTTAAAAAAAGGATTTAACTTAAATTCCCACGTAATGGTTTGTGAACATCCGATAAATCCTTATAAAATAATATTTTGAATATAACTATGTAAATTAATTTAAAAATAAACATTTAAAAGTACTATTTGAAATCAATTATGGTTCAAAAAATGCAAGATAATTTGAGGAATTATTAATGTTCAAAATTTGTTAAACATAATCAAGTTTATTTCTAAAATCTATACATAATCTTCTGAAAATAAAACACTATTTTAGGGACACTTGAATCGGTGAATGTTGTCTGGACCTACCCACTTGGTATAAGATGGTTTCAATCCACATTTACCTTTCATATTATCCACAGTCAAGTGCCGTGTTTTTTGAAAACATTTTAATCTTACATTACTTATATATATATTCACTGGAGTTCTTAATTTTTAAAACATGTCACTACTTTAAAATTTACTTTCATAATTATATATAAATATATATAAAATACAAGAACTTCCATTGTATCACAAAAAAGTTGGTAAAAACCAAAACTTCAACTGTAAAGGACTTTCATGGACTGTCCATGTATTTAAACCTTTTTCCATGAAATACATATTCCAAAAATGATAGTAATAATTTATTATAAAATTGTAGTGGAATAATTTGAAATAAAAATACTTTTAGTGATATCCATGTACTATTTATTTTTGAAATTAAACCTTTAAATTGAAACCATGAGTTTATTATAAAGAAATTGGTGTCGATGATGTGTATAATTACATGGCATTGTTTATATTCGGATGCATGAATTTAATTTTAATAAAACATGGTGAAATATTATGCACAATTTTTAGAAACATGGTTATAAAATTATAAAAGAAATAACCATAGAAATTTCACCCAAACACACACACATATATATATTTGACATTGAATTTATAAAACTAATCATCACAGAATATATGCATGTTTGAGAAAAATAAGGACATATGAGATTATTAATTCGGAATAATTATTATGATATCAATTTAAAACATAAAAATAGTTATATATATATATATTTATAAACAAGGTAAAATGTTTTAAGAATTAATACCCCAATAATCCACATTAAAAAAATTGACCAAATGAAATATACACCCATACTTTAATTGTTCTAAAAACATTTATACATGGATGGATTGATATACATGTTTGTATATAGATATATACACCCTTTGAAATAAAACATAAATTTCATTACATTATAAATAAATTAATTAATTATAACTTGAATAAAATCTGTTCAATAAAACATATATTCCCCCTAGACAAGGATTTTATATCCACTATAGTATTGTTTAAAAAAAGATAAATAATCAACTTGCTGGGTAAGCTGGGACTTGAGGCATGGAAAATGAAAATAAAATGTAATTAACATAAATTATATTTTGTTCATCTGAATAAATCCTTCTCAGAACAATGATAAGAATAATATAAAATAACGATAAAAATTTAGAATAATCCAAGTTTGTGGATCAAAAGAAACAAAATAGTAAATATATAGCCAATAATTTGAAATAAAATTCTATTAACCAATAATAAAATAAGTGGAAAGAAACAATCTTATCACAACACATACCGAGATTGAAATGAAAATCTTGATTGATAAACAAAAAGTAGAACAAAATGTAAAAGAAGGGGAAAACGAGTAAAGCATGAGAGATTTAGTAACCTAAAAAGAAAAATGAAACACCTAAATTCTAGGTTGAAGAATATCTAGCACCTTAGGATCTAGATGTTCGATTAGGAACCTCCAACTGAAACAATACAACATCAACACCGATCAGATCACCCTCGAGGTCACTCTGACCCTAACAGTACATGAACATGAAGGACGCCACTCCATCAACTTCCATTAATGGATTTCCCAATCGGAGATCCATGAATTTCACCCAAACACCACTAAGGATTCATGTGGCTTCTATCGAACCCATCATTCGGTCTTGGTGTGATGACCTCGGTGGATGTCGGTTTCGATCGACATGGATCCTGACCAGGATAGCTCATCTCCTTCTCCTTAGTTGTTCACACCACACCCCAAACAGATCCCAAAACCCGATTCTTCTTCTTTTTTTCTTTATTTCATATATTTATTTTTATTATTATTATATTGTTATTATTATATGATTAATTTCTCTTATATCATATTATATGTATATTATTTAATGTTTATCTTTAACATTAAAATATAAATATTATAAAACAAAATTTTATATGAAATAATTTAATCATTCTTCATATGTAAAAAATACTATATATACATAAATCATATATTGTTAAAATTAAATATTAATAAAACATCATAATTTTAGTTATTTCTCTTTTGATCACAATAACTTTTGTTATTAAAATTTATTTTACAAAAATATTAAATATATTCATACCAAAATATTCCATAAAAAAAGAAATGTTATAAAATTAATCATTAAAATAATCATACTTATGATCAATTATAATTATTATATTTAAAAAAATCTACTATATATAATTTTTTTTATTATAACAGAATCTATTTATCATTATATACTTTTAATAAAATCATGTTCAGAATATTTTGGATTATTACAAAATGAATTCTATGAGGGTACATAACAATAATATGTCCAATGAGACATTTTTAGGATTTTATAAACAATCAAAATTTTAAATGAATTTTTCCGAAAACTCTTTTTGGCGTAATGAGATGATATTTATTTTGTTGAATATTTTATAATGGAAATATTTATTAAAAAATAATAAAATAAATACAATATTTATTTATTAATAGTGTTAAATAAAAAAAATTTATTATTGATTTAATATAAATTAAATCGATTATAAAAATAATCAATGATAAAAATAAAACCAAAAAAATTAACTTATTCATGAAAAAATTATGTTAATTTTTTAAGGTTAACCCTATTGAAATTCCAAATCAAGGTCATTTTGAGTCATTTTAGACCTATATTCAAATAGGAGGATGTCGTTAGGATTTTATCGGTTACACAGTAAAATACACAATTATTGAGAAGATGAGGGATTTGGATAATCGCCTCCATTACAGAGTAATTATCTGATACTCTTGGATAATATAATATATTTATGATATGATTATGAATATTTGGAAAATTCTATTATGGGACAAGCATAAAATATGATAGAAATCATTCGACTACCTAAATTATTGTGAACATAATTAATTATTAATAGTTATCTATGGATGGTATCATATTTATTTATCATAAAATGTCTATCAATGACACCATCATCAAAAATATCACAGGTTCTCCATATTTTTTATATAGAGATGCATTTATCTAAATACACAATGATGGTAACTATTTTTATTATCACTATACAAGGAAGAGGGATATTTTATTGAGTTAGGATCATGGCTATGTAATGAGATTCATATTTTTCATTTTAATGTAAATCAATAATTATTTAGATCGATCCAAAATAATAGTAACCATCATATGTTTTATTGTCATGTGATGAGGACCATCAAGGTTTATTTTGATGTGATATTTCAATGATCATTTTATGTTAATTTTAATGTGTACTTATAAATACCTTGTATACTATTATGTGAATGATACCTAATAATGGTGGTTTTTGGATGTACATAACATCCCCTTATTCAGGTTTGTCTCATTGACTACATCACTCTTTAATGGATATTTTCTCGAAAAGAACATGTCCCTCAAAGAAATTTATGGTTATGTGATTGTACCATACCATACTACTCAACAACATATTGTAAGGTCATATTATAGATGTTGTTTTTCATGTGACTCAAATATCAGCATCAATAAATTAGAGGAAATAAATGATTGAGTTGGGAATATTCTTGGAAAGACATTGTAGTTCATGATAATTTTACAAAATGAAATATTACAGGCTTAGTATATTGCACTATTAATATGGATCTTTGATAAGAATATATTATATAGAACATTTCCCTTTTGGAGGGATATCATGTAATGAATATGTACCATTTGAAGAGGATATATAAAGGGGAATGTATTCCATTGAAAATGATTGATAATAGAGAATGTATTCCATTGATAAGGATGTACAAGGATTAATATAATTTGGATCATACATTCATTGGGAACATCTAGAATTGATGTGAGCTAGAGATCCATGACCTACAAGTGGAGTAATGTTAATGAATGCTTTATATGATTACACAAAATTAGAGTGTTTTGAAAATAAATTTTGTTTAATAACTAAGAGGGGGAAAATTCACATATTTAATTCCTTTTATATGATTTTATAAAATGTGTATGATAATAATAATTGTGAATATGGCCTCATGGGAAAATGTTGGATGTTACCCATGGGTTTCCCAGGTATATATGTCCGTAATTAATTGATGTCCCTAAGAATAAGTTTTAAACTTGTTTATAAACACTATAATAAACCATGGATATAGGGGTTAGAAACCTGTATATAAGTTATATCCATGGTTTGAATGGGTTGTGGCTCCTATTTTTGTGGATATAGAAAAAATATGTAACCATGGTTCTAGTGGGATATTTACAGTATATGAATCACTGAAACAAGAACTATCACAAATGTTCTTGGAATCATGGAAATAACCCTCTTAGTTTTCTAGCATGGGTATAAGGCTACATAAACGATTTAAAATATGGCTATATGATCTTTTTCCATGGTGAGAAAAATTGGCAAAAAACACTATAAAAAATGTTTATAGGTGTAAAATAAATTTCAACTAGATGAATTTGATCTCCAATCCTCCATAATGGTTAACCTATAACATAACCACTACATAAAAGACAACATTTGATATATAAATATATATATATCTTTTAAACCATTATTATAGTAATATTACCTATTGAAATATTTTATCCCTTAAAATTCCCAAGTGTAATGTCATTTATAAGAGATTCACATGAATCCAAAATCTAGTGTTTGTCTAAAATAGGGCTATAGGGGAAGGGTTATACCTGTTTCTATGAAAATAATTGCTATAGAATTCATAAAATCAACCTATAGACATTGTTTATTCACTTTTGGCTATATGTGAATGGTATAGACCTGGTACTAGGAAAATCATTGTTATTTCCTTCAAAAAATGGTTTATAGTCATAGTTATATGAAAATATTTTATATATAAATCATGAAAACAACCTATAGAAACAGTTCCTAGAAAACTGTTGTTATTGACATTGAAAAAACTACATATAACCAGGTTTACCAGAAAAACATGGATAATTGTACATGTTATAGAAATAGTTTCAAGGAAGTTTGGCTATAACATTCAATAAATCTAACTATATAAAATGTCAGCTATATCTTATTCTAGGAAATATTCAGGCTGTTTTTGGTTTAGTAGAAGTCAGATTTAGTCTTCTAGTTTGATCCATTTCAGATCACTGTACATTATTCTTACGCATGGTAGTTAGAAGGGTTGACAATGATCAGTTCTTCCATTCCATGTTGTGGGATGATAATCAGGCTTATCATGAAGTGGAATAAAATTCATGGTGTATGCCAATACATGGGAGTTCTTTGACTAGATTCCAGAACAAGCTCAAATTATTGACAGTGGATATTCAAAACTGGTATAAGCAAGAACCTAATCGTTTATTAGATTTGGATAATCTAAAAACTGAAATTGAGAACGTTGAATCTAATCTTGAAGATGATTTGGATGATGATTTTTTTCATAACCTTGTTAATAAAAAATAATTTATTAATTAAATTCATCTTGAAAAAGAAAGGGTTGTTTGAGATAAAGCAATGACCGCTTATATTAAACAAGTCGATAAAATATATAATTCTGTCAGGAATGTGTAAAAGAGAAAAGATGAGTGATCATACCAAAAATTCCCAAGGAAAATGGATCATTTTCTAATGATCCATATTTAGTTGGAGGCATGGCTAAACACTATTTTACATCTTTTATTGAAGATGATAACCCATGTATATAAGATGGATATCCTCATGGTCCAACTGAGCTCTTAGAGGGTATTCCTTGTGAGGTATCCAATGATGTCATTGATTTTTTGAGGGGCCTTCTAGAAGAGGAAGAAATATTTGAAGCTATAATGTTTCTCAACAAGAATAACTCACCTGGTCCAGATAGTTTCCCTACATCTTTCTATGTGGTCCCTTGGAATCTTATTAAAGATGGTTTGATTGAAATGATTCGTGATTTTTTTCATGGAGGAGCTCTTCCGAGGTTGGTCTGTGCAACCCTGCTCATGATGATTCCAAATGTGAAAGACCCAATCATCATTCAATCAATTTCATACAATAAGTATGTGTAATGTTTCATTTATAATCCTTGATACTATTTTTAATAGGTGAGTGTAAATATTTAATAATGAATTGGTGGCCAATGAACAACATGGCATTATTTTTGTAAGGTCCCCAAAAGAATCCATTGGAATTGCTCCTGAAATTCATATCTATATCAATAAAAAAACTCATGGTATGAATGTTTCTATTCAGATTGATATGGATAAATTGTATGATAGGATAGAATGTGGTTATATTCTCTAGGTTACGGCTTTTATGGGTTTTTATAAATGGGTGTCAGACTTAGTTTTCCGATTCCATTACCTCACCCTCATTCTCGGTGTCTCTAATGGGAAAGAGAATTAGTTTTTCCAAATCTATTATGGGCCATAGACAATGTGATCTTATTTCACAAAGTATTTTTATAATGGTAGAGGATCCCCTTAGTAATCTCATGGAAAACACATTCAGTAATGGCTACATTCATACATTTAAATGTAGGAATCGCAAAAATGTAACATCTCACTTTCTCTATGTGGATGACATTCTTTTTTTCATTAATGGATGATTTAGATATATTATAAATCATAAAAAGGTCTTGGAAGAGTAAAATAAATGTTGTGGGGAAAAAATAAATTATGATATGAGTAGTCTTTATTTACCATGTCCATGTTATGAAAGACAGATAAGAAAAATGGAAGATGTTCACTAGGATAATTTAGAATAATACACTATGAAGGATTTTTAATAAAATCATTAGTATTATCAACAATTGCAAGAAACATTTTCAATTTTTTTGGCGGCCATATTACCATGGTTAACTGTGTTCTATCTTCAACCCCTGGGAACATTCATTCAGTTCACAAAGTTCCTAATCTGGTATTGAGAAATATTGAAATTATTTTGGCATCTTATATATAGGTTTATCATGGGGATGGTAGGTACCACTTGGCATATTGGAAAACATTTCTAGTCCGGTGAATAATGGGGTTATAAATATTTATAGGGTGGATGGACCTATGCAATTCCTTTAAGAGTAGTTGGTCTGGGAAGTCCATGAATGCAGTAACTTGTGGAGTAAGTTTATTGATATGAAATATGGGACCAATATATATTATCCAAGGGTTAGTATATATTTTCAGTGGAGATCGATCCATGAGCACATTCCGACTCTTAATCAGCATTCCCGGTGGATCATGGAATGATGTGCTATCAATTGTTTGTATACCAACTGCTCAAGTATGATCATCGGCATTCTGGGTTGTCCTACGCTAAATCATAATTTTTCCCTAGAAATTATGCACCCAGATTTCATATATGATATTCTTAATCAATATAATTGAGAACTTTTTGATAGCATCGACCTCACTTTACATATCAAATATCTAGTTTTTACAAAATCTCCCCTGGGGGTCCTCTCAACTAAGAGTTACAGACTGGTGTTGCCATCTTTTAATGATGGAAAAAGTGTTATGAATGCATATTGGTGTAAATATATAACATTCAAATACAATTTAATTCAGTGTAGGATAAAAAAAAAATTATTTTGATGGATGACGTGGTCTGTAGGAGGAGTGTATAGATATTGTCGAAGTGATGGTGTTCCAGGTTTGTATGTTCTGATATAGCGGGGAATTTATTTTTTGCTGGTGAATAGGCTATGACAATATGGAGTTTCCTAGGTAAAATAATATGTATTGATACTCAATATGAATATAGTATGGATTTCCTTCATAAAAACTCTCTCAGAGTTGACTCTAATGATCATGAGCGTAAGGCCTGTTCTTATACTCAGTATGTTCATTGTATATAGAAGCACGAAAGATGTGTAAGTTAGAATCCCCCTAACATAGTATATAATATAAATGTTTATGGATTCTGCACTCTTGGTACGATGCATGGAGGTGGAGTAATCTTAGATAAGAAAAATTATATTATCACTACTTTTAGTTTCTTTCTTGGTCATGGAGACTCCCTCAGAGCGGAGGCTATGGTTCTTCTTAAGGGGATGGAAATCTATTAATACATTAATTTATCTCCATAATTCATGGAAACATACTATATAATTATCTATAATTATATAAAAGACAATAAAAATACCCCCTGGTCTATTGATTTTTACCATCAAATGTGTATCTAATATACTCATTATGGTGAAGCAGTCCAACATACGTTCTGTGATGGAAATAAAGTGGCATATTTTTTAGCCATCATGGGTGATAAAAATGAATCTCGAATTGTTTTCACTAATACAGGAAGTCTTCCTTCAAAATGTTTTGGTCTTGATTGGGTGGATGCTTTTGGTTTTCAATATTTTAGACCTCCCTAGTTTTCTTGATTATAGAGTTGTTATAGTATTTTTTTTATGTGACATTTCTCCCACGTTTTAAAAAATTAATTTGTTATTGTTGTGGTTACATTATCTTTAATGAATACACAATAGATCTCTTGTGAGAGATAATTCATTGTGTTTCCCAATGGATTTTAAATCATATTTTTCATATTAGTAGAGGACATTGGGAAAAGTGTCACCCTATTTTATAAAAAAGGTGAATGAGGAACCCTAACGGAGGAATAGAGTGAATAGTTTCACTAGGGATACAATAGAATGAATATGGATTCATAATATACCTTATAGAAAAGTATCACCCTAATGATGAATAGAGTGCATGTAAAAAAATGTGGAGAATAGGGAGATGTTTATATATTTTTAATATTTAAAATAGTATTAGATTCCAGTATAGTTATTTGTTTTTGAATCACCCAAGTGACATCCTATCGTGAATATAAAGTGCTAGTTGATCGTATGACAATGTTTATCACTATTGGATCATATAGAGATATTTCACACTAATAGTTCCTATGGTGAAAAGATTACCCAGGTGAATGAAGAGGGTGAATTGGCATCCTATTCGAGGGTGAGGATGTAGTGTCAATATAATATGTCTGCCCTGATAATTGATTATCCAGTTATTATAGTGGGGAAATATGATACACTGATATTAAGGAATTACGAAGTTTCTCGCTATTAAAAATACATATATGAGGGTTTACTAGAGATAGGTGGACTCTATTTATGAAATTAGATACTTGAACATATGTGAGTTATCTTGTGTGGGGTTCCACACAATAATTTTAGTGAAAATCTTGTGGATTGTTCCTTTAAAAATTATCCCTTGTTTTAATCCTTCATGTAAAATAATTTATAATTTTTTTCTCATTAATTCTTAAAGGGATTCAATGATATTAGTATACCACATCTGGGTTATTTTTCTTGGGAATGTAAGTATATTATGCATTATTTTCTCTTCCAATGGGAAAAAAAGTTTTCAAAAGAGGTCCCATGTCATCATATTTATAGGTATACTGGTAGACATGGTGACATGATTGATACATTCTACGGTGATGTGATCAAGTGTCTAGGTTTTTCAAAATTATCAAGCTATTGTGATTACATAAAATGTTTTGATATAGGGAATGATGTTACCATTCATTTAGGAATTTGAATCATCAGAAAACCCGAGAACTATACATTCTTATCTTGAATTAATATTGGTGACACAGTTAGAGGACATCTCCTTAACCTTTGGTAAGGTTATATTAACATTTCCAACATTTTTCCCTCAAAATAAAATGGTTTCCATGAGTTATTTCAAATTATCACTGGGAAATATCCCCATAGAGTTCTGTTTGACTATAATATTGAGGAAAATATTTTAATATAGATATTACTCTAAAATCAATATAGATTCAGTGGGAGAGTACTAGAACCATAGGAAAAGCTATATGAATATATTTTCCTCTAGGGAATATATTCACATATGGGAATAGTGATGTGTTCAATCATCATCACTGATGAATTGGTCCATTTGGATATATACTGGGATGAGTCAATATGTTGAGTATCATGAGTGGATGATGTTAATGTCTATTCATATAATCTAGAGGGTTAAATTATCATATCTATAAATAACTATATGATTAACAAATATGTTAATAAATAATTCACTATATGAATAAAAGTATGATATATCTTTTATCTAGGCCTGAGTACTTACAATCATGGATCAAATATTTCTAGGGTTATTTGGTCGACCCTATTGGCATTTCGTGTCTTCCATCGTAGCCATACCATTTTCATTTTAATCATATTGGTGAATTAAATTTTTTATGAACATGTATTTTTCATAGGTAAACATTTACATGTATTGAAATATGAATTTTTGTTTACATTTTACTTTTCATAGACTAAATTCCTAACTAATCATTTGATATTCACATCCAACAAGAAGATACTCAAATTTTTACCAGGACATATATTTTGTGGTTCCAAACTTGTGATACTGTCATCTATTTCCCGGTGATATATAAGTCTATGAATATATTCTAACAATAAATATTAATTAGGATAAAATAATAATGAATAAATTATATAATTCTATATGGAATCACAAATGGAGGTTACCATAAAAGAATCAAGTTAAAAATTTCTAATATAGAAAAAAATTCAATGGATGTTACACATATTTTATCATCAAGATTATATACATGTTTTTTAATGTTTAAGGTCTAATAAAATTATCCAAACAATTATATAATCTACCATGAAATTGAAACAAAATACAAATTAAATTATGTAAAAATCATTGTGTATATGACCTCATAGGTTACTAAACATTATTTTAAGGTCATTGTGATTGGAACAAACTATGATGTGGTTTAAAATAATGTTATGATGAAATGTAATGTTTCAAGAATAGGATTTAATATTTTCATATTCAAAATGTTTATGAATGTAAATTTATATACAACATTAGTATTCAAATATAGTATAACATTTTTATAATGGAAAATTTAAATCAAATATGAAAAATATTTAAATCGGCATTTGATATTATGGAAGAAGTACACAAGCCATGTCTATATAACAAACATAAATTATGAAATCTAATTTAATATTTTTATTAAGTTAAAAGATCATAGAAAACTTTCCATGATATAAAATATGTCTCTTTTTTTTTGTTCCAGATATCATGACACTAATGATCAATACAGAACAAAGGTTATACTCTATGTTACTTACACTATTTACTCATAACCATTAATGGATTGAGATTATTAGAATACAAATGGAATAAATTGTGATAATGGGGATACTTGTATAAAATAGTGTATTACAATTAAAAAATGTTATTACATTATGCATTGAACATAGATGTGGCAAAAAATATAGGACATGACATTACTCTTTCATATTCCTAGTCCAGTGAATCTAGTTATCCTAGAATGAATTTTTATTGGGACATTTGAAATTTATTAGAATATATTTCTATGTTTCATCATGTGATATGACATCTTCTTATGTAATGAAAATTAATTACATAACATGTAAATACATAACTTTTTATATGACCACCCTTACATGTTTTGTACCTAATAATATAATTACACTTTATTTACTATTTAAGGGCCATACAATTTGGACCATTTTATATAGGGTATAATTACATATAGCTATCATAAAATTGAATACAAAGAATTCGACATAGATATAATGAAATGTTTTCTCTATCATTAATGGAATCCAATTACTAATAATGTTATTATTCTCAAGGGAAATGGTAATAGGTTAATTTCAATTTTATTAGAACAATATTATTGTTTATTTTATAAAGTAAAGTATAGGTAATAAAGAAAATTTAATATGGTTGGGCCTTATAAAACCGTATACATTCTAAAAATAATTTCATATATTTTTTTTCATTATTTTATAACCAATGAAAATGCAGTCATATGATATCCAACTATATGGGGGTTTTCGAAACTAATAGTGTCTAAGAATTGAATATGAAATGATTTTTTTAAATCATTTACCATTTTAATTTTAATGAGTAAAATTCTATGGGAACCATATATTGAGGATGAACTCTTACCAACAGTAAAATTATTGGTTTATGGAATATATTTTTAGAGGTTTTTGTCTAATAGATTACTATATCATCGTGAAAGCAATGCCTCCAAATGGTCAGGAAAAATTTGTGGAAATATAAAATCATTATAAAATAATGGTTTCCTATTGATATTAATTCACTTATAACTCTTGGACATGAAGTGATTATAAAAATAATTTACCCAACATGGAATGAGATTATTCAAATAGTTATGGGATTATTGCAATTACCAGATATCCATGAAATGACTATTTACATATGATGTAAGATAATGGATATACAGAGTGGTTCTGTATCATGTCTGACATATATGATTCATACATATAAAACATTCAATAATTATGTCCCAAACCGATTAAAAAAATTATAAGTATTATAATTTGATGTGATGTGGATCAAATATAGAGGAAGAGTATCTTTATATAGTTTCATGGGATTTCAAATGTAAAAAAACCTATGGTTTCATTTAAGGAAATGTAATGGTTAATATAATAATATTAAAACAGGGATCCTAAATATAAAGATTCATAGTATAAATGTGGAATTTTAACATATTCTAAGAACCCCTAATCCTGAAACCTTGCATGGAACTGGATCTTATGGAAGGTAATTGAGTTACATGGAATGGACCACTCAAAATATTTTAACATCTCTTTGGGTGGATTATATTCTATACGGATTACTATTTTTTGAAAATTCTGATGACATTATGTACTTTAGAGTTGTATGTTGTTGAATATAACATTGGAAATTTTCATTATTTGGAAACAATATTAATGAGTCCATTTTGGGTTGGTGACAACTTATTGATAATTATTATCCTCATAAGAATCCACGATTCATGTTAGAAATTATGACCATGAGTGTCTCCTTGTATAGAAAAATTCTAGGAATCATTCCACTGTTAATTTTAATAAATGATTGTGAATTATTGATGTTCTAGGATTGTTGTCACATGATTGTAATCAAGGAAAACAAGATAATAAGTAGATTATCTTCAATGGGAGACAGAAAACTCCCATGTTGATGAATCTCTTGTAAAATGGAAGCATTTTCTTACCTAGGTCATTCTCCAGCATAAGAGATATTATATAACCATTTATCACATGTGATGCATCACTCTAGTTAGTTTATAGTCATATAGAGTAGACTGTTCCAAATGATTTTATGGAATGTGTGATGGAAAATATACATTGAGTATTTATATGTCATGCAATATGAACCATAAACATTATAGTCTATAATTGTATAGCATATGAATTAATTTCATTTAGATTATAGTTATATAATTATATCCAATAGAATTATTAATTTTGTTAGATTGGAATAGGTTTATAGATTCAGAAGAACATACTAGTATTTAAGAAATGATCTTATTCAGAGATAGAAGAACATTTCATTCAATAATCCCTAAATCCATTTTGGGAATCCCATAGTGAATTAGGTTAGTGATAGTGATCCGGACCAAAGTAACAGGGAACCCATTCTTAATACCACTAAATTGGAAAAAGATACATAGAATCATGTCCAAAATGAAATGAATTGTTTAGTAGTATTGATAAAGTAGATACATAAATGAGTTTTACAGTACATTTCAATGAAAAATTACATCATATTTTTTATTTTCTTTTTCAAGTATATCATTATAAAGTTGAATTTAAGTCAAAGAATATATCAGGGATTCATAAAAATGAAATATAATTAGGGTGATCCCAAATTCTTAGACATTGTTATGTACATCTATATTAATATTGAGTCAATAATAATAATCAATATTTTATGGTAAATAAGCGAGTACAGATAAAATTTAACTATTTTAACTATCATGGTATGATAAAAAACATCAATATGGCCAGTGAAATGAATAAAATCAAATTCCATTTTATCAAAAATATATTGATGGAATGAATCTATATATTTAATCATACTGAGAATCTCATGGGTGTGAATGATGAATGAAATGAAGGAAATGCATATTTTTTAGGTGTCATGTCTCTGGACCATGAAAACATTAACCATCAAGATCAATCTTCAAGATACTTTTAATCTATAGGTAGAACACCATTTAATTGGGATAGATGATTTATTATCATTAGAGATGTCGATGAATTGATGTACTTTATATTGTTTGTTCCCAACTAATCACACCATAACAATAGAATTATTCATATATCGAATAATTTATTTAATTAAATAACTATGTGTGATATCAGCAAATATATATATGTGATTAAGGGATACAGATTTATCAGATTTCCCTCAATTAATAAATTTTCTATAATATAGGACTCCTTATTTAATGATGATATATGGTTTAGGAAAATAATCATAATCATTTTTATTGATTTTTGTGTTTAGGTGATGTTTAATATTAAATAATCACCTAAAACTGAACAACTAAAGGAGAGGTAATAAATAAAAGTATAGACTATGTAAGTGATTGTTAATTTATTCCTTTGTCAAAATTATAATAATCCAACAAAAATAAAAAAAATAGGGAAAGTGTTAATATGACATAGATCTAGTGGTTTGAGAATAAGTGTTGAATTCATCAATGAAATAATGTTTCTATTAAATAATTTCTGCGGAAAAAATACTTCTCATTTTGAAAAAATGTTGAAAACAATTTCTGTTGAAAATCAATATTAAAAAAATTAAAAATATATTTAAAAAATTAAATGGATTATTCAGTGAAATGAAGGTGGGTAATTCCATATATTCTTTAAAATTTAAAAATAATATTCTATTTTAATTATAAAATGGTTAGAAAACACAAATTTTTGTGAAGATAAATAAATATTCATTTGAAATTATTTCATAAAAATAAAAAATCTGTAATTTATTCATTTAAAAATTATTTGAAAACATTAAATGAAAACTTGTTTGTAATTATTTAAAAACCATGTATTTTTAAGACAAAATACTTATGACTGAAGAGATAATTGAGTCCCATTTTTCATAAAAAAATAAAAAACATGTTAATTACCAAAGAGGATAAAATATGTACTATTAATTTTACATAATAAAAAATAAATAGTGGAGATAAAAATAAAATGGTTTATTGATCAAGGATTAAATAATTTTCTCAAATGGATATTCTAGTATAAAAAATCCTGAATAAAATGTGATTGTAATGTAAACCCTTACAATGATCATAATGTTGAAGTTAAAATAACCCAATGAATAAATAAAGTGTATCAAATATAAATTCTAATAAAACAAGATTATATATAATAATATATATTCACAATTAATTTCAAACATAATAATAGAATATTAATGAATATGGGGATGTAATATATCCTAATAAAAAGGTATTGGGATATGAAATTGTTTTCTAATTAGTAATAATTACTTAAAATAAAAATAATTGATAAAATTAAAATTGCAATTTATAATACCATGATGAATTTTTTATACATGATATTAAATCGCACCAAGTAGTATATAAAACATATAAATATAATTAGTTTCCTAACATTACAATATGCAATAATGAAATGAAATTTTGACGAAATACGACCCCATACAATTCTATTTGGTTGAACACCCATTAACCCCATGAATAATTGTATTAACAACGTTATTAACTTCTAATATAAATATATAAATATTAATTATATCATATATGATCCTTTTATAACAATTTTTCAACCAGATTTTTATAATCCTGCTTTAGATAAATTAGTATTGCTGTTAAAAGGCCTATTTTTCATATATGTTGACATCATATTTTTTACCTCTTATTTGGATAAGTATTTCATTATATAAATAATTTTAAACACTATTAAAATATCATATATATTTATTATATATTTATTTATATTATTCCATATAATTTGGTGATTGAAAATAATATAATTCATTCATGGATATGGTTGGTCTTACGTACCCATGAACTCTGCACACATTTTCATGTCTTATAAAATGAATTAAATGTAAAAGATATATATATATATATAATAATTAATTTATCATATTTATGTCATATATATACCAAATTTTTAATTAAACCATTTTAATTCATTCAATGTATAAAATGAATGAATCAAATCGCTTCGCAAGATGGTAGTCTACTGTACACGCCAATAATATATAATAAATTATTTGGACATGCAACATAAAATTTGAAGATTTGTAAATGTAAAATCCACGATACATCAGTATTATAAATGGTTAAATTAGTTGGTTATCCTCATCTATGTGGGTGTTAACCGGGTATGTTTTAAACTTTCTAGAGGATAAATATTTTCTATAGAGGAATAATATTCCACAAAAATATGATGTCCGATAATTAATCACTTCAATCATTTGTAAATTATTTATCATAATTATCCATGATATTTTCATAATGAAAATATAAATGGATTCATTTAATTTTATTTTTATTTATTAAATGGAATTTGTGTTTTTCTATTAAACTTATAATATTTATTATTCCTTATCGAGTTATACAAATGGATTTTGTGTTCATTTATTTATCAATGTAAATTATTTAGGCACCCCCTAAAAATTCATTTATTACATTGTTTGTTTGTTCAATTATATACCTTTTCCAATTGAATAATCTCATTGATTCATTATTATTCCCGTCATACGTTAACATTAATATGAATTTAATCTCACCATTATTTTGACTACATTCCATAGGAATCAAAGAAGTGTATAGAAATATATTGAATGATATTATATGTCGGAGTAATGTAACTGTTTTTCTAAAAATATTATATTGTAATTAGTTTATTTGTATGTATTACAAGACTCGTGAATGAATCTTCTTTTCCAATAATAATAAATTGATCATTCCATTAGGATTTGATTCATTTTGATCATGAAAATGTAATGGTAAAAGAAACCACCAATAAGCTTAATGAGGATGGGTAACTACATTTGGTATCATAGGATGTTTAGATGAATTATTAGAAACCAGATATAGGACAATATTAATTATAAAGCCCAATCCTATCTTATAAATCTTGTATAATTTTTTATGAACATCGTAATGTTTCAGGTTGATAGTGATTATTTGCATTTCATATTAATAAATCAGTGTTTGGATGCTACTTGTTTACATGGTTCTTGAATAGATGTAAGTAGAGGCAACAACAATAAAAATGTGAGTCTGGAATGAGATGAGTAAAACATAGTACATTAAAATGGGCCATACTCCACATCATGTTTGAAATATATGGGGGACATTCTAAGGATAAATAAAATTTATATTACAAATCATTATAATGGATTTGAATAAATAATGTATATAAATAACAATGGGTAATCCTGTGGTATTTTAGATTGAATATAATGTTTCATGATTTACACAACCTAAAAATTATTATATTTATTTTACACTATGATAATTATTCCATAAAATACAATTTTTGTTTTAGTGAATTGTTGGAACTAAAAGTAATCCTGATAACATATAATAAGAATGAAATGGTGATGCCCATTAAAAACCAAATGGGATTTTTTAGGAGCATAAAAATCTTATTCATTCCAAATAAATTTTCCAGAAATGTGATTGACATCATATAACATAACAGACACCAAGACTCAAAATATAATAGAATTATTGAGTTTTATAAGAGGTATAGTAGTAGATTCATTGGATATAAATGGGAAATTTTTTATTAAACATGAAATGTGGAAGGAGATGGCTATTAATGTGTCTTAATGGAATGAGGAAATGATTTAGTAGTGGGAAGGATGAGATTAAAGTAAATATTTTTGAAGGAAAAGTGAAGATTTCTATATTAGGAAATAATTCTCATCCTCAGGATCCGTTTATATTTTTTTAAATAAAATGTTCAAAAACTAGGAATTATCAATGTCAATTCCCTCATATATATGATAAAAATTATAACATAGAACTACTTATTTGGAAATAAATGAATAATTTATTTTTGTGTCAGGGTTTTATTGAATACATTAGTTATAGGATATTTAATGAATAAAATTCAAAAATTTACATCATATTTATTTGATGAATCATATTAATATTGAATTAAAAAATTGATAACCTATTTTAAAGTTGATAATCCATCAAATTAGGAAAGGACATGGAGTTTGAACCCAAAACCGGCATATGATTTGGGATTTGTACCTACCACTGCACTATGTGACTACCTGGTTAATCTCATATTGATTTTGACATATAAAATTGATGAATTAAATTTAATAATGAACCAATGATATTAGTTTGTAGGTTTATATATTAATGAATTTATAATATTAATTTTTCAAGTCTTTTAGAGAAAAAATAAAATAATTCTTTTATGAAACCATTGATATGAAAAAAGTAAATTTAATTCACTTGGAATAAAACAAATTTCAATTTAGAATATCCATTTCATTAAGTTAGTGACTAATTATAATATTATTAAATCACTATAATGTTATGAAATTATTCACAGGAAATTGAAATGTATCTTGTATGTATATTTTCTTATATTCATGGTCATTAAAAGTTAATCTAAAACCCTAGAAAAAGTGTCCTGAAAAAAATATCCTCATATTTTCATCATTTTGGATGATATCAATGACCGTTACTCTCACCTCATGTAAATTTTTTTATGATAAAAAAATTTATCATTAACATGTTCTCTATTACTCTCTACCCGAACATGATAGTTAGGTTACTCATCTATGTATTTGGTTTCACTAATGTTCTCATATTTGAATGCATAATTCTGTCGTGACCATACCATTTTACATTCCTTCATATTAACATGATATAATTTTACCCCTATAAATGATGTGTATTTTTAGAATTTTGAATTTTAAAAAATCAAATCCTTGATTACCGAGATTATGTTTTAATTGTGTGTTTAAAATTTAATTAGGGAGGGGAGAATGTAATGCCCTGAAATTATAATGGAAGAACATTGTAGTCAATTGTGTGAATGGCATGAAACACTGGGTGTAGAAGAAAATATAATATAAAGAGAGATTAACATATATTAAATATTTTAAAAGGAAATTCAATATATTATATAGCATTTCATTCATGTGACATAAAGTTATATTTCATCACACACAATAAATATTTTCTTCAATATTATGTGATACATGCAGGACATGGTTATACTTCATTCTAATAATATAAATATTTATTAAAATAAGATATAACATAGATTTTAAATTTAAGTATTTGTATATTACTACATAACTAATGAAATTCTATTTTTTATATAAATATAAAATTAATTTTTATGTAATCTATTCATTAGAAGTCAAAAAATATAATTTAATATAAAAAAAATGTTTTTATTTTTATGATATAAAAGGTGTTTATTCATAATAATTTATTTTAATTACAAATGGTGAATGAAATTAATTAAATATATATATTATATATTCACTAAATTATTGTTGGTATTCATTTAATAAATTTTATTCGATTGATTATAATAAATACAATTTGAAAATAAATCATGGTATTTTTCAAAAAATGCATCTTTTCTCTCTCATTTAATTGCATAATATAATTAATTCCATATTTTACCACTATTATAAACATAGTATGTAAAAATAGTAATATATTTTTAAATTATAAGACTATAATTATTTTAGGGTGAATTTTTTATTTTTATGAGAAATTTCCATTTTTGATCAATACTGAAAAATATTGACATTAATTAAAATCATTGTATTCATACAAATAATATCAGTTTATAATTATATGTAGATTTTAATTTAATGCATTATTAGTTGATTTTTTCATATATTTATTCCATTATGGTCATTGGGATCAATTTATTATAGAAATTGGATATAAATTCATTTCAAAATTCTGAATTTGTTTACATTAAAACCCAGTATTCTAATCCTATATGTATGATTAAAATAAATTTAATTACTAAAACTTATAATATTGGAATATTGAAAAAATAATTCCATATTTGGAATAATAATAATTTATAATATATATTAATGTATATATTTTTTTACAAAAACTAGTAGTAAATGTGATAAAATTAATTAGAGCGATAAAGGAAATATTATGCTACACTTGGACTAAACCATAAAAATAAGGGCCAAGGTAACATATGAACATATAAAAACCAATTTAATATCCATATTCAGACCATATAATCTATTTTATATAACTTTGATCATTATTTATTTAACGTTTTGAAAGAGATACATCTCAATATTGTTTACCTTTTTTTATTTTGGAGATTGCCACTCCTCCTCCACTATAAAAATGAAATCACCCATCCCACTTACATTAACCACTCAAGCACTTTGAATCTTACCAAACCATCCCAAAAAATATACCATTATCACTAAAATCATCCTAGTATTCTCAAATTAGGTATAATGAAAATAAAGGATTTATTTTATAAACTAAATTTAGTTACTAGAATAAGAAGGAACATTTAACAACAATCACATTTTTATCATTTACTTCTCCACCAATTCAATTACACTTAATTCATGATTATATAATAAAATAATATCATAATTTTACTAATATATTATTATATAAAGGATATGACCTACAATCAAACACTCATGAATAAAATAGGACAGGTAATCTTCGTTCATGTGTTTGGTGAACAACCGCCTCGTGAACTGATGTCGTCTATTCATTCATTACCATATTTCATGTTTGGGAATAATGATGGATTTATAGTTTCTATATAAATTATAAGGTATTTATAAATATATTTTTTTCATTAATTAGTATATAACACTTAACATCATTTTTTCATTTTTTGGGAATATAATTACATCATTTTGGGATGGGTGGACTACTACCTCCTCAAGGCGAAATGATTCATTCACTTGATACATGGAATGTATTAATAATGGTTTTAATAATAATAGGTGATTTATATGAAAAAAAATTATTCTAGAATTATAACATTGATATATATATATATATATTAAATTTGACAAGGGAATGGAATAACATTCCGGTGTACGTACGACCTACAATCTCAATGAATGATGCATTTAATTTTATATATCCAAATATAGTGGATTGTTATGAATTCATATATATATATAATATATATGATATTTAAATCTTGTTTTACATATTATATATTTTGAAATCACGATCATCCAATGAATAACAAAAAAATGTCAACTCATACTCAAAATCATGGTATTTAATACCCTAAATGATGAAATTAGTGAATAATTATTAATGAATATGTAATAATATGTTATAATATGAACATATATGGTTTCATATATATTATTATACTTCAGGAATAATTTATTAAAATTCATAAATCTATTATAATATATTTTTATTGATGTTCACTTAAAAAACATGAGTTACTAGATTTCATCTCAATATCATTTCATGGAGGTATATTGTATTGTTAAGATCCTAGATTAATTTAAAGGATATATATACAAATCATTTTGAAATTAAGAGCATGAATACATAATTATTGAAATTATTTTGAGCTTCAATTTGAATTATTTCATCAAAGGTTATTTGAAAATAATGTTACCAAATGGTAATGAAATTTCATTATTAAATTAATTTTCATTTGGTTATATTACATCCATGATGTTGGTAATATTATAGGATTTTGTGTATAATTAATTTTACTATATTTTGATTTAATTCAGGTTCTTATATGTGTTTCTATATTTTATACACATAATAAATTATTTGATTAATTACTACTTTAACATTAGGATCATTTTAAGAGTTTATATCACTATCTCATTCTAATAAAAATTTATTATTCATGAAAATCAATTAAAGGAATTTATATGATCATTGATTGATAGAAACTAATATTTTAATATAATTTGGTAATTAATTGATATTTTCAAGTAATTTAGTAATTTTCTCTTTCATTTGTTCAAAAAATATTCTATAATTTATTATAGAAAACTCGACTTCATTTATCTCATCATTTAGGATGATATTTTCAATCAAAATTATGTTTTATAAATTTTTTTAGAAAATGTTTTGTAACCATCTCAAAATAATTTATTAAATACATTAGTTTCCCTAATTGAATTTTACAAATATTTTCAAAATAATCTTCTTATCTATTTTTGAATAAGTAACTTTTCAATCCTTTTTACCTAAAAAAGGAATGTTACTTTTACCATGAAAAACATCTATGTAGTTACCCAGTATCATTTATATTATGATTACTCTGAAATTTTTAGATATAATTTTAATGATTTTTTTTAAAAGTGTATTAAAATATAAATAATGTTCCAAAATATTTTTCAAAATCTAAAGGTTATTTTCAACAAGAATTTTTAAAAAATCATTGTATGTTATTTGTATTCATCAACAACCACAACCCTATATCCTTACTCCACTTGGGATATATTTTATTAATAACCTCCTTACAAATCAACACTATAGTTTATGATTTGTTTGACCAAGAATAATATTATCATTCACTACCATGATTCTATTTTTCCCCCATGAAATAATGAATCTCCCATTGTTATTAGAAACAAAATTTCCCAAAAATATCGACAATATTAATCAGGAAACATTAATTTTATAACATCTATACTATTTTTTCATAAGGTTATTATATTTACTGTTTTTTTCATTTAGGTGGAAATTATGGTAAATCTATATCTCTTACTCAATATTGATATATTATAATCCACAATGAATTTTAATTAAATTTAATATTAAATATATGAGGAATCCATTAGAAATGAATGAAATGTGTAGCCGAATAGATAATAAAAGCCTCTAAATGTACTGATTATCTAATGGGAAAAAGTAGTTTACAAGCCTCTTCTATGTGGGTTTTTATCCAATATGTATTAAACCATCTAGGGGAAGGATCATTATTTTAATGGTATCTTTTTCCATTGAGACATGATGTATAAAAATTAATAATTACCTTAATTTATTTTTTAGTTGTGATCATTGTCCATAAATTTTCACCATTAAAAAAGTATATGGATGCATTTTTTCTCAGATTATTTATTAAATTGAATGTGTGTTCAGTTATTTACCTTTAAATATTGATTATTCCATATAAAATTATTTAAATGAGAAATGTATTAAATTATTTACCATTGATTATTGTTTACACTCTCCCCATTAGTTTATTGATCACATGGAATGTGTGATTAGTTATTTACCTATCCATATTAATTATTATAAGTGATTCAATATTGTTACCACTATACATTACCCATAATGATCATTGGAACTCACCCTTATTTGTTTCCTTTGCCAATAATCAAAGATGTGTAATATAAACTATAGAAAATGATATTCTATGTATGTAATGCCCTGACCCCAGTTACCCAGAGTCGATGCATTATTACATAACATTGGCATGATCACAAAAGATCATGTCTCAAAAGAGCGATTAGTTTAGTAGCCTTGAAATCAATAGATATATTCACAAAGAATACATTACATCATAAAATGAAAACTACAACAACATAGTCTCCATAGTCCATACTCATATCCCCTCATACTATCCCTGCAGGTCATTCATAAAATACATCTTCACATCCTAGTAAAAATAAAACATAGAAAGGGGTGAGATCAGATGCCCAGTAAGGATAACAATATAGAGGAAACATTCATAAATAAGAATAAACATTTAAGGCATTGTATAACTAAAACAAAATCTTTTTAAACATGAACTTCAGAATAATATGGCAAAAAAATGAAATAATTCCATTTACTTATTCACATGGATATTCTACTAGTCGAATAATCACATGCAATATCAATAACCTCTTTCATAATGACAGAATGCATAATGCCAGACTATCATAACCACGTAGCCAAGGAGTCGTGACATGTCTAAAAATATGATTTTGCCAAGGCCTTGTTCCATGACACTAGTTTGTCTCATTAGACCTATAGATTCATCAAGGAGCTATAGCGGGCTCCAACCGTCACTTATTAAGTCCAATGCATACCTCATATGAACAGGTTTAAACATAAAATAATCATTTGTATTAAAAATACCATACGAAATGTGAATATATTCACCATAAAACATGAATGGAATAAAAATAACACATCGACAGTAAAAAATATCACAAATCCTTCAATACAATATTGATGTTTTGTATTATAATAAATCAACTTCAAATAAGCTTGAAATTCAACAAAGGATGTTGACATAGATGAAATCAAAATTATTTGAGAGAAATATCTCTTTTTTGAAATCATTTAAATTTCATGTAATTATAAAATAAAACATTTTCTTTGAAAATATTCTTATAAGCTTTTATGTGAAGCTTCAATGATTTTATAATGGCATAATATAACTGCACCCTCCGTATAAGTTAAAAAAACATTCTTACCTTAATTTTGTCGAAAAGGTTAAAAAGGACATGTTTGGAAAATGAAAGAATGATTCCTTTATAAACATCATACAAAAATTCAACAAGGATATAAATGAATTTAACCCATAGAAATAATGATTTCAAATAAATTTTTAATAAACATTGATTTGGATGATAAAGAGGTCCTAGTAGATAATTACGTATAAACAATCTCGGATAATGAAGCGATTGTGAAATAAACCCTTATCTGGTTCATTTCCTTGGTCGATGGTAGGTTGAGATCCTGTATAATGGTGAAATAATTTTTATTAAATTATGAAAGAATAATTTAAATTAAAATGATATCATATATGATCTTTTAACATTTTTTTGTTAATAATATTTTAGTATTATCGACGTTTCGGGTGTTAACTTACTCGTTTTCTTTTATATGTTTTGTTATATAAGCCATGTTTTTTATGGATATGGTGTATCATATTCATATAAAGAATGATATAATGTCCTTATACATTATTTTTAATCATTAAATTATAATTAGTCTTGAACGGATACGATGGTGAATGAATGTCATCGCGTTCGTGGTGACGGTAGTCCGTACGTACGCACAAGAAACAATATCATTCTTTTGATATCAAAATAATATATATTTGGATGTTATATCATTTATACAGAATAATTATCATGTTATATTTATTATTTAAATCAATTACATATCATTATCATACCCATCCATATAATATTGTATTTGAAAAACAATTACCCCATGACATGGAGACGATAAGCCGTACGTAAGCACATATGGTGACATGTCACTAAAAATATGGATAGAATACTGAATACGGTTGTACCATATTTATAATAACATCACCGTATATATAATATACAGGAGTTATTGTTTTAGAATGTGAATAACAAAGAATGAAGAAGTTGAAGAATAAAGGAACTTGAAATAGGGTGCTGAAAACATTACCTCTTCTTCGGGTTCTTCCTTTTGATTTGATCAAAAGGGATCCATAGGATGGCGTTCATACTAATGGATGGCCTTTAGGATGAAAGGAATATATTTGAGAGGGTATTTGGGCATAGGTTGGCTGATCCAAAAGTTTTTGATGGTGTGAAGAATTGGTTTGAAGTGGTGTCCTTTTATAAGGGGGATGAGGGGCTCTTTAGGAAAACATATATTATTATTTTATAATAAATTCATATTCGGTTTCAAATGGCTAAAAAGTGGATTATTAAAATTATAATCTAGTTATGGGACTAAATCCTTTCAACCAATATATTTTGGTCAGGTTTTGGTCATTATATAAACCTTATCTTTTAGTTTTATCTCTTAGTTAATTAGATTGACATTTACCATGTCACTTTGTATTTTCATATTATTTAGTCAATAAACATACCATATACATCCAAGAGACCCCCAAGTGGTACATTAATTATAAACCTATCATTATATAAGTCTCTTGGCCTATCTTTAGATTTTTAGGAATTGAATATCAATTAATAATATAATATTTGTTTTAAAAACTCTTTTATGTCAATTTTAAAACTATTTGGTATTTGATTTTTGTGAAACTCATAAGAACATGATTACTTCAAAAAAACATAATTAAATGATTAATAATATGTCATATTAACCTATAAAATTAGTGTAATTCATAAAAAGTCTAAATTACATTTATTTGGATATTTATAAGATCTATTATTTTAATATTTCATTAATTATGTAATTACTGCATCACTATTGTGTCATAAATAAATTAAATTATTTAATGTCTAAAAATTATAAATAAACAACCATATTGTAGGAAGTATTTTTATATTTATAAATAATATTTATAACATAATTTATCTTATGTATAATCCTATATTAAAAAAGTTTTATTAAATAAACATTGATTTTAACTCTTTTAACTTTTCATTGAATTAAAAAATAATAACTGTCCTAATCTAATACAAGGGGAACTAAATGATAATATTTTATTTCTAAGGTTGTTTTTGGTCGAGATAAACTTGTCCTATAGAATTAGTACATGTGTTAGGGTAATATTAATATCATTTTTACCCTTAATTACCCTATTTACATTTAACCATGGTAAATAAAAGTAAAAAGTTACTATTCATGAAAAATTATTTTTATCTTATTGAACCACATTTTACTCATTAATATTAACCATGTCTCTTAGATATTCAAAATTCCACTCATAAAAGCGGTAAAATTATGTTTTATGTGAATTTAAAAATTATTATAGGAGGTGGGTAAGGGACGGTAAAAAGTTCAATAAAATTTTTATATGTCTAAAATTATTATAACCTGACTCCAATGAATTAAATTGAACTTATATATGTATTACGTATCTGTTTGGACCTAAAATAAATAAATAATAATAATTAATTAATTTAATAAAAATTCAGTTTTAACCAATAACTCAGTGTTTTTCACTATTCATCAAAAATTGAATGTTTTCAAAAAAATACAAAAAATTTACCCTAGGCTATTTTCGATGTTCCGAATCCAAAAATGAAGTCCATTTTGAAAGATAAAATTTATAAAATTTTAAAAATGGGTATTACTATTCATAATGGCTAATTTGATTGGTTGTGGTGTGTGTTAGAACTCGAAGATGCATACAACACACGCTACTGTATTATTCAAAGGGAAGCATACCGTAGATGTTTGGGGTGTTACATTCTCCCATCCATCAAATAATTTCTTCCTCGAAATTTCTAGAATACTACCACATGAAAAGACTCGGGTGATTCTTCATCGTATGTTCTCGGGTTCCAACGTTGCCTTTTCCATCTTATGGTTTCTCCATCGAACTTTATCCAGACAAGTCATCCGGTTTCTCATCACATGCTCTATTGTATCAAGAATCCTGATGGGCTCTTCACATTAAGACATATCGGGTTCCAGTTCTAATTCCTCGTAAGTGAGTACATGCGTTGTTTCAGGCATGTATTTTCTCAAGAGTGATATGTGGAACACATCGTGATATTTGGAGAGACTTAGTGGCATTTCCAAACAGTAAGCTACAACCCCAATTTGTTATCGAATTTCAACAGGTTGTATGTACATGGGACTCAATTTACCCTTTTTACTGAAACGTATAACTCCCTTCCATGGAGATACCTTCAAGAAAATATGATCTCCAACCTGAAATTACAAATCCTTCATTCAGTTATCAGCATAGCTCTTCTGCCTACTTTGAGCTACTTTGATGTCGTTTTAGATTACCGTTTCTTTATCCGTTGTTTCCTCCACCAGTTCTGGGCCTACAAGTTTTCTTTCACCAACGTCATCCCAAAAGGTTGGTGTGCGACATCTCATTCCCTATAACGCTTCATATGGTGCTATCTGAATACTTGAATGTAAGCAATTATTATAGGAAAACCCCACTAGAGGTAAATATTGATCCCACATACCATGAAAATCAAGTGAGATAGTTCTCAACATGTCTTCTAAGGTTTGAATATTCCGTTCTTATTTTCATCTGTTTGAGGGTGGTAGGCAGTGCTAAAATGAAGTTTAGTATCCAAGGCCTTCTAAAGACTTTTCCAGAACCTTGACTTAAAATGGGGATCACGATACGAAACAATTGGTAGGGGTACTCCATGAAGTGTCAAAACATCATTACTATATAGTCTTTCTAAATGTTCAAGTGGTAGATCTTCTCTTATATAATGAAAATGTGCTTACTTGGTAAGACGATCAATAATGAACCATATTGCATCGTTCAATCTAGGAGTCTTAGGTAGTCCCATGACAATGTCCATCATGATATTATCCTATTTCCACTCAGGTATGGGAAGAGGTTTCTTGACTCATAGAGGATGTTTCCTTCCAACTTTTACTTGTTAACAAACCCTATATCATGACACAAAATCAGAAATCCCCTTCTTCATGTTGGCCCACCAAAAATATTTCATCAAATCTCTATACATTTTGGTCCTGACTGGGTGTATAAAGAAATTGTAACTATGAGAATCATCCAGCAATTTCCTTTTTAGATCAGGTATATCAGGAACACAATGACTCTTCCCAAATTATAAAATTCCATCTTCATACACAAAGTCACTCAATCTCCCAACATTCACTGCATTAATCTTCTTTTGAAATTCTTCATCATTTGTCTGAGAACTCTTAATCCTTTCTAGTAAAGATGGTTTGGAAACCATTTGAAAAATCATCGATGTTTCACCTTCCATGGTGATTCCCATATCCAACATTACTAGATCCATGAAAATAGGATACCATTCAATTCTCATAATGTTCAAAACTCAATGATCTTTTATGTTTAAAGCATCTACCACCTTATTTTCATTCCACGGGTGTTAGTGTATCGTGCAATAATAATCCTTGAGTAGTTCAATCCATCGCCTTTTTCTAAGAAAATTTACTTCAAGCTCTTGTGATCAGTATAAATCTCACATTTTACACCATAGATGTAGTGTCTCCATATCATCAAAGAAAATATCTTAGCTGCTAACTCGAGATAATGAGTATGATAGTTTTTCTCATGAATTTTCATTTTTCTTGATGCATAGGTGATAACCCTATCATTCTGCATATAGACACAACCAACTCCTTTCTTCGATGCATCACTATAATTAACTAACCCATCATTCCCCGATGGTAGAGTCAATATATAAGAATTGACTAATATTCTCTTCAGTTTTTTGAAAATATTTTCACACTCTTTTATCCAAACAATTTTAACCCCTTTACCTTTGAGCTTTGTTAATGGGTTATCCAACCGTGCAAAATTCTGGACGAAACGTCGATAATAACCTACTAAACCAATAAAACTGTGTACCTCAGTATACTCATTGGTGTAGGCCATTCGCGGATTGCCTTGGTCTTAGAAGGATCAAAAAATATTCCATATTTAGAGACAATATGGCCAAGAAATGAAATCTCCTGAAGCCATAATTTACACTTGCTAAAATTCCCATATAATTCTTGTTTTCTCAGAATCTTCAGTATAATGCACAAGTGATTTTAATGATATTCATAGATTTTGGAGTATACTAAAATATAATCAATAAATACCACCACAAAATAATCAAGATATTCCTTGAAAACTCTATTCATTAGATCCATGAATATAGAGGGTTAATTAGTCATCCCAAAAGGCATTACTGTAAACTCGTAATACCCATACCTGGTTCGAAATGCTGTAGTCAGAATGTCTTCCTTCTTCACACACAACAGATGGTATCGACATCGAAGGTCAATCTTTGAAAAGTATTGAGTTCCATGAAGTTGTTCAAATAAATCATCAATGTGATGTTGGGGATACATGTTCTTTATTGTTATAGCAATGATATTCCTGTAGTCGATACATAACATCATAGATCCATCTTCCTTCTTATAAAAAAGGACAGGGGATCCTCATGGAGAATCACTAGGGTGAATAAATCTCTTGTTACTCAATTCCTGTAGTTGTTTTTTTAGTTCAAATAATTCTAAAGTGGCCACTATATAAGGGGTCTTCGATATAGGCTTTGATCCAGGAATTAAATCAATGGAAAACTAAACTTCTCGTTCTGGAGGATGTCTAGGTAAATCTTCTAGAAACACATCTACATATTATTTCACAATAGGTACATCCTCTATTTGAACATTCCATTCCTCACCCACAGTCATTTCATTCTCTTTCTCCCCAATAACTTAATTTAGAT
Source organism: Viscum album (assembly GCA_963277665.1). Classification (NCBI taxonomy): domain Eukaryota; kingdom Viridiplantae; phylum Streptophyta; class Magnoliopsida; order Santalales; family Viscaceae; genus Viscum; species Viscum album. Next base: position 1,535,262,323 of record OY728151.1, read on the forward strand.
GAGATACTGGGGGTGGATCTAGATAATAATTTGGTGGTGACGATTCTGTTCTAAAGATAAGGTGTTACATAACATCATCATCAAAAATCGTAACCTCCTTCTTCTTATAATAAATCATTGCATGATGGTCTGAGAGCCAATCCATATCGAGGATTATATCACACTCAATCATAGATATGATGATGATATCAGTGGATAAAGAACATTTATGTGCTCTAATGGGGAATAATTCAAAAAACATTATTGCAATGATACTTCCCTTAGATGTTTTAACTGAAAACTCCCCTGCTAAATCAAATTGGAAATATCTAATTTTCATAGAAAACTGGGAAGATATGAAACAATTCCATGATACAAAATCAAATAAAGAATTTTCTAAACTTGATGAAACCATAAAATTAACTCCCACCACGTCTTTCAGAGCTTCTACCACAGCAGTAGTGAAAGCATAAGCATAGCCTCGATCCCTTGGCCTTTTCTGAGGTAACTTCCCCTGATGCTTAGGACATTCATTTTCATAATGTACCATCTCCCTATAGTTGTAGCATTGAGCATTGGTAGCTTATTCCTTCCCCTTGCAATCACGAGATTAGTGGCCTTTTCCACCACACTTGTAACAAACTCCGATTCCTTTCAAGCAAGTACTGAGGTATTTATTCTCACATTTACTATAGGATTGATATTAAAATTTTCCCTTCTTCCCCTTATTTCTATTCCCAGATTGACCAGCAGATTTATTCTTCTCTTTCATTGTTTTAAAATCGTAAGACTTAGATAATTCCTTTTCCGTATTGATAGCACATGAGACAATATGTTCGTATGACGAGAGGGATTGTGAGAACAATGCTCGACGGAGAAACAGTTTTATCCCATAAATGAAATGATTGATATTACTCCTTGGGTTACATATATAATCTGCTATATGCCTCGCTATCCATGTAATGTTAGCCTCATACTTTGTGACATTCTCATCCTCCTTTTGTCTCAGACTCAGAAATTGCCTTTCCATATCTTCTCGATGGTCACATGGAAAGTATTTTTCTATGAAAATATATTTGAACTCCCTTCATTCCATATATGATACTTCATCATATTCCTATGTTTTTTGGATCAATTACCACCATTTATCAACATCTACAGTGAGGCAGTAAACTGCCATGATAACTTTTCCCCCTCACTACTCCCCAAAGAATGGAATAATTTCTTTCATAAATTTATACATTGATCAGCTACTAAGGGATTTGTACTCCCATTGAGTGTTGGTGGTTGTTTCCTCATGAAGGAGTATAACATTGATCATCCACACTGTGGATAAGGGTGATCCATATGGGTAAGGTTATAATTCATAACCTGAGTGAGTTGTCCCAGTATGGTGAGTAGATGATCAGCACCAGTTTCATCACCAGCTCCACTATAATTATCTTCAGCAGGTGGGAAATCCCTACATGGAGTGCATGCATTGATACAGTTTCCATTCCATCCACTTGATGCCATTTCTAAACAATGGAATAAACTAGATCAGTTCATGAATCAAAATACATAATTCCATAATTATAAAAAACTTAACATAAATTGAACAGTTTATGGATATAATCAATAATCATAAAAAGGTAGTCTTTGAGGAAGTATATACTCATAAACCCTTAATAATGGGTTTTAAATAAAATGATAATTATCCTAAGCATATCACCCGGGAGTATCGTAACCAAGAGTGCGTCAAGGCCCATTTTCGTGCTCCAGTTCCCGTTTGAGTCTAGCTCAAAGTGGTGTTTTCGGGTTTTACCCCTAGGTACATCTGTGCCAGAGCCACCTCTACCTGCTCATATACAAACAGGGATTTATTGCTTGGAAAACTCACAAAATCTCTACAATACAAAAATTCTTGGAAGTTCTTCTATATTCCATGGTTTGTACTAAAATTCCTCTGATACCAACTATAACGCCCTGACCCCAGTTACCCAGAGTCAGTGCATTATTACATAACATTGGCATGATCACAAAAGATCATGTCTCAAAAGAATGATTAGTATAGTAGCCATGGAATCACTAGATACATTCATAAAGTTTACATTACATCATAATCTTAAAACTACAACAACATATTCTCCATAGTCCACACTCATATCCCCTCATAATATCCCTAAAGGTCATTCATAAAATACTTCTTCACATACTAGGAAAAATAAAACATAGAAAGGTGTGACCTTATATGCCCAGAAAGGATAAAAATATAGAGGAATCATTCATAAATAAGTATAAACATTTGAGGAAATATATAACTAAAAAAAGCCTTTTAAACATGGACTTCAGCATAATATGGAAAAAATAAAATGAAATAATTCTATATACTTATTAAAATGGATATTCTACTAGTCGAATAATCACATGCAATATCAATATCCACTTTCATAATGATGGAATGCATAATGCCATACTATCATAACCACGTACCCAAGGCCTCATGCCAAGACAAAAAATAATATTTCTTCAAGCCCTTGTTCCAAGACACTAGTTTGTATCATGATACCTACAGATGCATCTTGGAGCTGTAGCGAGCTACACCCGTCACTTATTTAGTCCAATGCATTCCTCATATGAACAGGTTTAAACATAACATAATCATTCGTGTTAAAACTAGAATAAAAAATGTAAATACATTCTCCAGAAACAATGAATGTTATAAAAATAACACATCCACTGTCAAACATATCACAAAATCTTCAATACAATATGGAAGTTTTGTATCAAAATAAATCAACTTCAAATAAGCTTAAAATCCATCAAAAGATGTTGATATAGATGAAATCAAAACTATTTGAGAGAAATATCTATTTTTTTGAAATAATTTAGAAGTCACATAATAATAAAATAAGACATTTAATTTGAAAATAATCTTATAAACATGGAAGGGATGCTTGAAATATTTTATAATGGTAGAAAATAGTCACACCCTCCGTATAAGTTAAAAAAACATTTTTACCTTAATTTTGTCGAAAAGCAAAAAAAAATACCTTGTTTGGAAAATGATAGAATGATTCCTTTATAAACATCTTATAAAAAGAAAAAAAGGGTATAAATGACTTTATCCCATAGTAAGAATGATTTTAAATAAATTTTTAAGAAACATGGATGTGGGTGATAAGGAGGTCCCAGTAGATAATTACTTATAAACAACATCAGATAATGAAATGATTGTGAAATAAACACTTACCTTGTAGTTTTCCTTGGTCGAGGGTCGGTTAACCTCCTGTATAATGGTGAAATAATTGTTATTAAATTATACAAGAATCATTTAAATTAATATGATATCATATATGATCTTCTAACATTGCTTTGTTAATAATATTTTAGTATTATCGACATTTTGGGTTTTAACTTACTCATTTTATTTTATATGTTTTGTTACATAATCCATGTTTGTTATTGATAGGTTGTATCGTATTCTTATCCAGAATGATATCAAGTCCTTAAACATTATTTTTAATCATTAAATATGAATTATTCTTGAACGAATAGAATGGGGAATGAATCTCATCACGTTTATGGAGACTGTAGTCCGTACGTACGCACGAGCGAAAATATCATTATTTTGATATTAAAATAATATATAATAGGAAGTTATATCATATGTACAGAATAATTATCAAGTTTTATTTATTATTTAAATCAATTACATATCATTATCATACCCATCCAAATAATATTGTTTTTGAATAACAATTACTCCATGACGTGGAGACGGTAAACTGTACATACGCACGTTTGGTGACATGTTATTCAAAGGATGGATAGAATACTGAATATGGTGGTACCATATTTATAATAACATCATAGTATATAGAATGTACTAGAGTTATTATTGTAGTATGGGAATAACAATGAAAGAATATGTTGAAGAAGAAAGGAAATTGAATGAGGGTGTTGAAAACATTACATCTTCTTCGGGTTCTTCCTTTTGATTTGATCAAAATGGGTCCGTAGGATGGCTTTCTAATTAAAGGAAGACATCTAGGATTAATGGAGGATATTTTAGAGGGTACGTTGGTAGAGGATGGCCGACCCAAAAGGCTTTTAAGGTGTGAAGAATTGGATAGAAGTGGTGTCCTTTTATAAGGGGGAGGAGGGGCTCTTTAGGAAAACTTAATGTTTTATTTTATAACAAATTCATATTTAGTGTATAATTTCTTAATAGTGGATTATCCAAAGTATAAGGTTGGTATGGGTATAAATCCTTTCATCCAATAGATTTTAGACATTTCTTAGTCATTATATTAACCATATCATTTAGATTTAACTCTTAGTTAATTAGATTGACATTTACAATGTCACTTTGTATTTTTAAATTGTATAGTTAATAAACATAAATATACATCCAAGAGACCCCAAGTGGTCCCTTAATGATACACCTAAGATGATATATGTCTTTTGGCCATTCATTATATTTTTATGAATTGAATATCAATTAATAATATAATATTTTTTTTAAAAGCTCTTTTATGTCAATTTTGACACTATTCGGTATTTGATTTTTGTGAAAATCATAACAGCAAGATTACTTCAAAAAAACATAATTAAATTAATAATAACATGTGATATTATCCTATAAAATTAGTGGAATTCATAAAATTTCTCAAATTACATTTATTGGGATATTTATAATATCAATTATTTTAATATTTCATTAATTAGATAATTACTGCATCACCATTGTGTCATAAATAAACTAAATTACTTAATGTCAAAAAATTATATATAAAATAACATTATGTATTAAATCCATTTATAATTCTAATAAATATTTATAATAGAATTTATCTTATGTGTAAGCCTATATTAAAAATGTTTTAGTAAATAAACATTGATTTTAACTCTTTTAACTTTTCTTTGAATTAAATAATAATAAATGTACTAATCTAATACAAGTGGACTTAAATGATAATATATTATTCCTAAGGTTGTATTTGGTCGAGATAAACTTGTCCAATAGAATTAGGACATGTGTTAGGGTAATATTAATATCAATTTTACCCTTAATTACCCTATTTAATTTTAACCGTGGTAAATAAAAGTAAAAAGTTACTAATCACCAAAAATTATTTTTATCTTATTGAAAAACATTTTACTTCTTGATATTAAATTTTTCTCTCAGATTTTCGAAATTACACTCACAGAAGCGGTAAAATTAAGGTTTATGTGAATTTCCAAATTCTCCTAGGAGGTGGGTAAAAGATGGTGAAAAGTTCAATAAAATTTTTATATGTCTATAATTATTATAAACTAACTCCAATTAATTACATTGAACTTATATAGGTATTAAGTATCTATTTAGACCTAAAATAAATTTAATAAAATAAATAATTATTTAAATTAAAAGTCGGTTTTAACCAATAACTATGTTTTTTTCACTATTAATAAAAAGTTGAATTTTTTCAGAAAAACTCTCTTACCATGAAGAGTTATTTCTAAAAACTAGGATTGGGGTGTTGGGGTATTATGTAGACATTGGGGTCACTGAAAAAAATAGAAATGAAGAATAACTCTCTTACCATGAAGAGTTATTTCTAAAAAACGAGGATTGGGGCATTGGGGTATTATGTAGACATTGGGGGACCCTTTTGGATGAAAAAGTACAAGAACAAAAAGTGGGAATAATTTTTAGTGAAATGAAATTGATAAATTGTAGGGTACTTATAGAAAACATTTTGGATCGATTTATTAATTTCCAATAATTTGCCCTAGAATCATAGGTTTTAGAAAAACAATTCTGTGGGAATTATCAGGTGTTTTACCAATGGTATGGGCCAATTTGGTAACAATATATCTGATTTTAACTAAAATATGAATATAATATCAATTTAATACTTATTTTGCCAAGTAAAAGTAATGTGTCTGCAAAATCTCATTTTAAATGATAATGATTCCATTTTTGACATCCAAAACAAAATTAATTGTTTGATAAATGATTGAAATAAATAATAATACTTGATATATAAATATAATAAAATATTTCAATTCATGGATACGGTTGAATTAATTATTTCATCACTATTACATAGTTATGATATCATTAAACATATAGAAACCCAAAAATAGTATTTCAAATATTCACTACAGAACAATTATTTTATAAAATTATCATAAAATTAATGAAACATAGTTTCCACATGTGATTTAGAAAATTATATTTTAATTCATATAATAATTCTCTATGTATTAGAAATTTAGCATAGAAATATAAAAAACATTTTATTTTAAAAATAATAGCGGATTAAAAATGCATAAGAAAACATCTGACACATAGAATTTTCACGCACATAATAAAATTATTTTCAAATTTATATAAAAGTTATAGTTTTTTAAAATAATATTTAATTAAAATAAATATTAATAAAAAATCATAGTTTATTATAAATATTAATTTATGTTATAAAAAGAACAATTTTTGTCGTAAATATCAATTTATCAAATTTCCTTTCATATTTATAATTCATAACAAATTCATAAAAGAAAATTGATGGCATATAAATTTTATCATAATAATGTAATTTAACAGAATATAACTAATTCCTTTTGAAAAAACCCCTTATCAATAACATTCAGGACCTATGGTTATGGTGTGTGATGGTGATATATTCATTTGGTGACTCAATTAACATCACTCTAGTGGTAATTTCCAATTACTTGAACCTCTATTGTAGACGATTTCATTCAAGATTCACTTTTTGATGCTCAAATTGACCTCAGTCAGGGGAGAACCCTAATGACACAGCCACCATCCCATGTTCTGACATATGGGATCCATATTCCATAAATATGAAGGTTAAGGTAAAAATTTATCCTTTCTTTATTAATTATCCTTACATATTCTTACTTAAAAATAATAATTACAACGTTAAAATTTATTATATAGAGATTATTTCCCAATGGTAAAGCTGACCAAGGGTCATAATTAACATATGATAATAATTAACCCATTGTAGAATAATGCTCAAAACCTAATTGTATGATTTTCTTTTATACTCACTTAATTTTTAATGAGATATATTTTTGTTGTGTATGATATAATATAAAACTCATTTTTTAGGAATATAAAATAATTTAATATTTCTAGGTTTTTACAATATTCCCCCTTAATAAATTTATTCCATAAACATTCATCTCATTCTCTCAGTTAAAAATTTGCATGGGTACTTCTATCTCATTATATCCTCTGGTTCCCAAATTGATTCTTCATAATTATAGTTCTTCCATAACACGTTGATGAGGTGGCTCGTATTTTTTTGTAGAAACATGCCTATATGGTTTCATATCTCTACTAGGTGCTCCATATAAGTGTGGTCATGTTCCAGTTGTACCACCTATAGATCCAACACATGTTAATGGTCATGTATTTACTTACTCAAGAGTTAAACACTTAAGACATCATGAAATTGAGCTGTATTTGATGGAAGTGATATATGATACACCACTACTTATATGATATCAATGATTTATTTAGGGCTAATATAGATGAGGATTTACTTACCTTTGTTTTAAAACACATGACTCCCTTCCATTTTGATCTTATAAGGTAATTTTTTTTCCTCAACATCATTCTTAATTTCACTTCGATGGTTGTTAGTTTATCCCTTCTGCTAACTCAATGAATCATTTATGTGTTTTTGGATGGAATAAACCCTTTTTGTAATTTTGTGCAGAAGAATAGGCCCATGATTATTTCATTATCCATCCTCGCCCAAATATATATGAGTTTTATAATTATTACCATATTGGTCATCATAGGGTACCATTTGAATACTCATGTGTAATGTGTCGTAGTTTGATAAGTCAAATAATGGAAGGTTATGATCCCATACACCATTAAAATACATTGAGCATTTTATTTGAATTTTATCATGTTTTTTTATATTCCTCATGATTGGAAATTTGTATGGCGGTGGTAGGAAATACTAAAATCCAATTCAGGACATAGAGCATGTTGATGACTTCAAAAGCGTTTATATGTGAACCTCATATCTTGATCAGTAATCATAGAATGTGGTTCCCCCTATAGCTACACAAATTCCTTCATGTAAACCATGGCATGCTATTCAAGTGATTAATTTTACAAAATAGTGATTAAGAGGGCCTATTTTGAGTGTTGGTCATCCATAACCCACATCACATATATTTCATTGGATGTTCTCAAAAAACTAGTTACAACGTCCATAGTGATATTGTTACACATTAATATTTTTATGGGTAATGGCTATAATACCCATTTATGAAATTTCCACTCTGCCTTCACATTTTGAAACACATGGGACCATGTATTTTAGTATGTAATATGCCTTTTCATGTTATCTGACTAATAATGATCATGAAGATTCCTACATTTTAGTTCTTCCTGGATGTATAGAGAATATAAAGCTATGAATGCCATCCTTCAGGTCATTCTTTATCCCCAAAATAAATGGAAAACATATTTTGTAGAAATTTTTTGTATCATTATTGATCAATATTGACATTAGGAAACTTCCCATTCTTCACATCCATTATATACATTTGTAATTATGGATAATCTATTTTATCATTCTAGATCATCAATTGTAATGATTGTTGAGAAATAATTTGGGATACAGTTTATGATGTACCTTACATTATGATTTCATTGTCACATTTTAATATGTCATTGATCAATGGACTTATTATGTCTTAATCATTTCCAGAACCACATGTCCTTTCTTACATAACACATAAGTAAAAATTTTTTCTTCTCGGGTTGAAAAAAATTGAATAGTCATAGTCTTTCTGAATTTCCAACCACCTTTTAGGTCCCAATTTGAATTCATTTTTTGTGCAGAAGAATACATCAAATACTATTTTATGTGAATATATCACATTTATCCCCATAAAAATATTTCCGCCATATCATCAGAAAAACTAACCGCCGCTTGCTCCAGCTTATGGCTTTATTATTCAATGCTCAACCACATTGATAAATCCTTATTTTTCAAAAAACAAACATATTCTACCAAAAGATACATAGTTCATTGGATATTCCCAATCTCTAAAACATCATGAATTAGTCTCTTTAATTACTCTAGATCCATATTTTCCATTCAATATGGGGTCTTTCATATCATCTTGGATCCATTTCTCAATTCAATAGATAAGTATTCCCCTATTTCGGGACGATCTATAGGTTACTTCTCATGAAATAAATTAAGGTATTTTGGAATGATGGGGAAATTTTCAATTCATAAACATTCACTTATTTTGTCCTCTCCACCAATCATCTCCACAATGAATTAATGGGAGATAATTTTTAACAGTGGTCATGTATGGATATATGTCATTTGAAAATAAATATATGTTTTACATTCAATATTTCAGATATTTTCCAAATATCATTTTTTGATCATTGATTTATAAATTGAGACACACTCCATCAATTGTATAATGTCATATTTCAGAATGGGAAAGAATAGTATATATGTGATGACATCATTCTTGATGATGTGAATACAAGGGTTTCAAAAAACTATTTATAATTGGATAATCCATCCATGTGTATTGATTGAAAATAATTTTTATATGATCATTGGGATTGATTATATATTCTTGAAACAAATGGATGAAATAATATAATGTGTTGAACCATAATCAAACAATATATGTTCTGGGCTAGAGAGAACAATGAAAGTACCTACAACATGATCATTTTGGTCCTCTACTTTAACCTTCATGACATAATGAATCTTGGTTGTGATCGTTCGGCCTATGATGATGTTAATGGCCATTCCCTATCATTAAATTCGGATTATAAGAGTGATTGGAAAAGTTACTAAGCTATTTTCATTTGAAGCATTTTTCATCAAGCTATACCTACACTATATTTTTTATAATCATTTTTTAAAAATTGGAGGCATCACATCACCATGATAGTTCAGAGCTAGATTGAATTCTCATTCAAACATTTATCACATTCCGCTCCCAAATAAGTAGTTTCTAGAGTACTTCCTCAAACATATGTTCCGTGTGAGATGTTTTTCATTATTTCTTCATATTCCATGATAAATTTCCATCCCCATGTTTGGCTCCAAATAACTATTCTTTTTCATTCTACATATTTAACTACTACATCCTCCAAACTCATGTTCATCAATCATATAACTCTACCATATCTACTCCTAGTTATCATAGTCTTTATAGGATGGATTAATCTGTATTTGGGGTTTTAGTCCACCGAATAATCAATAAATCGTCCCATAATGATCAATAATGAACCTAGAGGTTTAACTAGAAATTATTTTTATATTAATCTCATAGGTATTCATATATTAATCATCAATATTTTTCATCAATAATAATTTCTTCTATAATTTCATTCAAATTTAATGGGGGAAATATTTATTAAAAAATATCCCATGAACTATTCCAACTATATAGTGTAAATATCACTTCTTTGATTTGGGATTGTAATCACTGTAAACCAGTAATAATCTTCTCCATCAAAATCAAAAATATATAGGTTCAAATTATCTATTTAAAAAAAATAGTATAGTAAATATATTTGGTAGATCCTATACATTTTTAACAATAAATGAGTCAGTAGATCCACAGAAAAAATGTGGTTGTTGATGTATAAAAGACTCATTGGAATGTTGTTACAACCATGGTGAATCTAGTGTCTCAGTATGATCAATGTTACTAATCATAACTCATTTTAGTTTGTTCATCCTTCTCAATATATTTCCAACCCATTCTTTTACTAGAGGTCCATTAATGCATGGTCCATTTCACTGAGTATTTACACAGTTCCTCGTATTTCCCTATATATTATAAAATAATGAAAACATAGTGATAAATGTGTGTCATTTAAAAAACAAGAAATTCTAAAAAAAATTATGTCGTTACACATCATGATTAAATATTTCATACATTACCAAAAGTATTTTTTCTATATATCTTGTATAATGGTTCATACAAATCTTTTGATTATCTAAACATATCGCTTTGGAGTGTCATACCAAGAGTACCGCAAGGCCCATTTTATTTTACCAGTTTTTATTCGAGTAAAACTCAAGGAGATTCTTTTAATAAAACCTACATTTGTACCATTACCACATCCACCTATTTTTATCCATATAGGGAATTATTTTCTAGGATACAATAATCAAAATACAACATAAAATACAAGGATTTTTTCTTATAAATAATCTTTTCCAATGGGTTATTCATAATGTTTTCAAGTACAAATTTCGATAGTTAAATAAACAACTCTTTGATTCCATCTATGAAATATATCATTTTTATTACATATCATTTCATTAAATTTTACATGTAACGATCATTGAAATTTAGTTTCACAAAAATAATGAACGTAACACATGATAACATAAATCAATCTTCTAATCAACACAAACCATTTTTTACATTGATTTATCATTTTAATGATTACAATTTATCATAACATGGGTATGTACATCAAATAAAAGTGTCATATTGAGGCTCAGTAAAAGAAAACGAGTTAAACAATTTACATGATATCATGACAAAACTCAATAAGAACATGGGGAATAACAACATTGATTGAACAGGAGATAATGAGGAATATAATAATTAAATTAACAAGATTAATAAAATGGAAATTTTTCAACAAAAATAAATTAAACCTTAATAATAATATCATAATGGGTTTTCAATAAGGTTTCATAAAAATTACTATGGTTATTTACCAAGGTATCGTAAAATTTTTTATCTCTTGAAATTTAATTCATAACCCAATGTGTTGGATTAATATTAGGGATCACCCATGATATGCCTTCCTTAATGTGATCCAAATATATCATGTTAGAATTTTTTATAAATATACCTTATGTAATAAATAAATCATGTTTCATATTAAAATAATGTTGTTTCAAATGTTCTTAAAAACATTTACATTTTTTATGTTTTAACTCAAAAAATGAATGAGGGATTAATTTATGTTAATACCAGAATAAAATAAGTAATATTTATATATAGGTTAATACTTGTGGAAAATAATGAAATTATAGTATTAATAAAAATAAAATAAAATTGAATGGTTTTGGAGAGAATAAGGAAAATTTTAAATTTAAAATCTGTAACATAACGAGTATAAAATGTTGTTTTAGAAAAGTTTGATATGAGATTGGAGAAGATTATCATGTGGATAAAACATAAAATGATATTAAGGGTATGAAAAATTTGGATATGTAAGAGAGTTACCATTGTATTTATAATATATTTCAAAAATTGTGTTTCTCAATTGATAATAAAAGAAGGATAATTCCCTTAACATTATGTGTTCTTCCTAAGACACACGTATTAGGATTGTGGGGGCCTGAGGAAAAAATTGAGGGTCTATTTTTGAGGAAATCTTAGTATATCATCTAGAATATTTTACTATGAGTTAATGTAATTAGAGAAATGGTAGGGTATTTATTGAAAATGTGGTGCATTTTTTATTAATTTCCAAAATATAGTCTTTGGAAACCTTGGTTGAGGAAAATCAATTACCATGGGATTGACCATGGGGTTTTCCAATGGTTTGGGACACTTTGGTCATATAGTATTATTTTCTTATCTGACAATATTCTACAATCATAACATAAATCCTCTACATGGAAATAAATATTAATGATTCAAAAAAATAACATTATTTTTTTAATGTTTTCATTTTCTTTATTGGAATGTAAAATCCTGTTTTTTTGAAAATGATTAAAATATATTTAAATAATTAATATTCATAAAATACCATATTTTGAGTTTTGGATTTTTATAATGGACTTAAAGAATCATTATGAAATAATTATAATGTCATTTAACTTATTTAAAACCAAAAAATATATTTTTTCGATTCCCAAAAAAAATATTTAAGAAAATTCTTATAAATTTAGCATAACCAAATCTAGATGTTCTAATTAATAATTTTTTTTTATTTTTTCTGAAAAAAACTCTGAGGATTGGGAATTTTAACTTTTATATATAAAATCCATAATCATTAAAAATAATAGTTGATTTAAAATTAATACAATGGTTTATGAAACATAATAATATTCAATGACATTATCAAAAAATATTATCATTTATATTTAAATATGACTGTATTTAAATTAAAATTTCATTAGAATAAATATTATTCATAATATATTAGTTTAATATAAATATTTATTTATTAAATGAAAATTACAATTTTGGTATGAAAAATCTATATATCAAATTGCATCTCAATTTTATTAAGAAAAAACTATGCCTCAATTGAAAATAAGGGGACAAACTATTTATTTATATAATGTAATTACACATTATGTGACTAAATACTTGAATCATAACCCCATATAATAAAGGAATATGACCTAAGGGTAATGTGTTTGATGTTGATTGATTCTTGTGGCGGCTCGACTAACATAGAGGGAGTATTATTTTACACTATCATGAATTTATCATGCATGCGATTTAATTCCAAATTCTATTTTGGATGGTCTTATTGGGATATGTCATGGGAGAAAACCAATGACTCTACCTCCTTCCCATGTTATGACAAATGAGATTCATATGGCATGATAATTTTTGTAGAAGCCATCATTTCTTCTTTCAGCAATAATTATACCTTTTCATTTATATTTTTAAACTCCAATTATAATTTTTACAATAATTACTAGGAGTATAGTTCCCAATTGTCATATTGACCAACGGTTTTAATTGTCCAATGGTCAATTCACAGTCAAAACTCAATTGTCATATTTAGATTTATACTCACTTCATTAATAAATATATATTTTTTCGTTCTATATGATATTATATGAAACATAATTTCATTGGAAACAAAATATAATTTAAAATTTTTGGGTCATTAAATTTGAAAACTGTACGACACAACCGATTGACCACATGGGTGTTTTATTGAATATATCTAATTTTTATACCACATAATTTATCCAACCATGTGTCCTAAGCTTGAAATGTTCATTAATATCAAACAGATATTAAATTTTAATTCCATTTTATTTTTTAAATCCCTCATTTTTTTGGCTTATTATCTTATTTATGAGTTCTATATTTTGTGATGTTACTGTCCCCTAATTATATAGAACCCATTTCAACTAGATCTGTGTTCATTGGTTCCCTAGAATCATCTGTAAGTCTCTTATTCCACTCTTCCTTTCTCTGTTCTATATCTACGACCAACAAATAATGTGAGATATAATATGTTATTTAGAGATATATGTTTTAGGATGTGTTTTGATTATTTATTGACTAGATCTAATAATGGGATAAATTTGAAGCCCTGATCTAGAGGTCTTTTTGTATTTTAATGCATCTTTGTTAGCCAAATGGAGGTAGGTTTCTTCTTTCTCTTATCCAGTCATTATAAAACATGAGTTATAATCTTTTATTAATTTTTTTTCATTTAATTTTAGAGTAATGTTTTAATTTTTTATTACTATCAATATAAGGACACGAACATGAATTTTACATATTCTTCAGTTTTAGTTAGGAATATACATTCATTCACTGTGTGGATATTTTCAAGATTGTAGTTATATAATGCTAGTTCATGAATAATATATAAAAAACCATAAAATAAAATTGGCTGACATTCCATTAGTGTCCATGATATATAATAATATAATATTATTAAATAAAGAATGATTTAATTTCATTGAATATCTCCATGAATTTCCATTGACTTCTTCCTTTCATTTACCCATCATTTCGTCTTATGGAAATCAATTCAAAATGTAGGGTGAGTGAAAAATTTATGAAATTGAATCAATAAAAAGTAATGTTGTATGTCAGTTTAACACATACAAAATCATAAAAAATTTACATTTTTCATCAATGTTATATGAAAATATGAAATACATCATTTTCACTTGATATAGAAACATAAATTTTACTCAATGACAATCATTAAATTATATTGAATGAAATTAAAAAACATTAATGAAACATAGATAATTATATTAAAATAACACATTTCAGAAATATTTTAATAGGAATAACCCCACATCTCACTTTCATAGTTTTAATTACACAATTCATTGGAATTTTATCTGGGATTATTCATCTAATAATCTATAACAGGCTGACAAAGTATTATCAGGGCCACAACATGTTATAATATAATGCGAATACCTAGAGCTATCCAGGTCCATCATGTTTAAGATATATTAGGCTTATGTAGTTCTATATAGACTACCTAGTGCTCATCAATAACAGGATTACCATTTTCTATCTAATCCTCGACATATAATTCATAATGATCATGTTCTACATAAAAAACAAAACCATTATTATTAACTCATTTACCTATTTTAAAACATTTGAAAAATATTTTAAACTCAGAAACAAATATCATTTGTATATGAAAACACCAATTTTAATTAAAAACAATTTTTTTAAAAATAATTAGTTTTTTTTATTTTGAATCATGTTTCTAAAAAATAAAAAGACAAAAAATTAAATTTAAGAACCATTTATTCCATAATGGAAATATTTTAAATAAAATATTAAAAACATGGAATTGAAGAGAAATATATTTTGAAGGAAATAATTAAAGTAATATTTTTCAATTGGATGACCCTTATCATTTGGGAAACACATGGATTGTAAAATCAATAAATTTATAACATTAAATAATGATTTAAATTCACTGAGAATTTGGAAATATATAATATAACATGTAAAATTTTGCTTATCTAATACTTATAAATGATTAAATTTTCACAACATCATGATATTCCTAAATGGAATTAAATTTAGATTATCTCACACATTGAGTGCAATTTGGTCATGTGTGTCTTCTTCTTCCTCTACATTCGGTAACTCAATTTGAGTTTCACCCAAGGAATTCTTATAACTACATAATGTCGAAAGTGATTAGTCTAGGATGAGGGTAGTGATATTGGGCGTCGATTTGGGAATTGAATAAATGATAAAGAAGTATTGATATGTGTGAATAGATGGGGGGATGTGGCATTCAATAAGTACGAGAGAGGACACACATTCTATTTTTGAAAATATTGTTTAGTGGTCCAATGTGTTTAAATAAAAAAGTTGAATCCATGATATGAAATTTTATATAATACAGGTGGAATGATCAAAATATGTAAATAATATGGGTGTTGGACTATTTTCCATTTATCCACTTAATATTAATGTTTAACCACGATGTAACCCCATTTTTACCTTAATGTCTATAATTATTGTTAATTACAATAACTAATATTTTTTATAAAAACTATGTTGAACATAAAATTACATATAAATTATTCTTATTAAAAATAGGTAATGAATTTTTCAAAATCTAATCACACAATTGGTAGAATTCACATTAACATTATTCTCGTAGACTAGATGAGACAATATGTTCTTAAACTAAAAAGATCCATTGTTTGAAATGATTTTATATCCAATATAGAATTTTAATTTATACCAATGAACAAAAATTTATTTTATGATTTATTTTTTTATAAAATTACTTTTAATAAAAATATAATATATAATTTGTCTATATAATTAAATGGGACAAAAATCAAATTTTCAATAAAAGTCATTAATTTTCACTATTTATCAAAAAAGTAATCTTCTTCAAAAAACGAAAAAATAAACATAAGTGAAAATAAAATTTCCCAGTTCAAAAATAAATTTTTATTTTTTCATATATAATTTCTAAATGATTTAGATAAAATATTTTCATAAAAACAGCTATATAAAAATGTGGCAAACTTTCCATCTAAAAAAATAAAACATTTCAAGCATAAAATTTGATTTTTTCTTATATTAAGCCAATATATATCATTGAAAGAATGTAAAATTATTTGGATGAATATATAATATAAAATGTCATTAATATTTATCACTCATTTCTATTAATTTAATTATTTAAATTAAAATTCAATTTAGAAGATATAATTATTATTTTTATAATAACATTTCATTTATTATCAATTTTTTTTCATTTCTCAAAAATCGGTAACCATTGAATTAAATTTAATAACAAGTGTAAAATGAATTTTTGCAATTGAATTAACCCTAGAAATTCCCACTATTCCAATGGATTCATTATAAATATCATTTTAAAGAAATATATCATTATTATATTATATTTTGATTAGACATGGGCATCTCTCTATGAGAATCAATCAAATAAATTAGAGGTTGTCTGTAACACTATATCATCATTGTGTTGCGTATAAGACATTAAAAAAAATTAAATCTCAGGAAAATATTTCAATCAAAAAATATATATTAATTTTAACGAATATATTTATTATAATGTAAGTATATTACATCCTACCCCTATTATAATGAATGTTAACAATCAAGTTCATCATGGTTATAAAAGGATTTTATTTTTTATAATTGATTCATAGAATCCCACAACATGAAAATGTTTAATGAAATATTAACATTATATTACAAAACAGGATGAACTATGTTCCTCTAGAACTGCACATTATTGATATCCATATAGGGGATCATTGGTGGGAATAGATCAAAATTATAAATAATTAAAGATATTTATTGGGGACATTGCTCAAAAAGTGTGTATGATAATTTTAATTTCAAGGTCCTCAATATCATAACTATACAATGACATAAAAGAAAATTTTTTCATTTTAAATAATTTTAATAGGATAATATTTTTGTTGAAATATCATTTTCTTAATGTTGTGTAAATAATTTACTATCTTATAATACATGAAAATACACTAAATTAAAATAATTCTATTTCAAAAGGAAAATTTCATACTCTAACATTCCCATTAATATAATGAACATCTAAAAAATTAATTTTATTCCTAAAATATCATATAAACTCTTCATGATATCAAATACATAAAAATCATGTCCAAAATATTTATGTGACACATATCATTAAAGTAATCCTTAAAAAATAAACCAAACAAAACATGTCCTAAAAAGTCATTAATCAAAATATTATCTAATAACATAAATCCTCAAATAATAATCCTAAAAACATGATCATATGGGTAAATATCTAAATCCCATTTAACACCCTAAACCATCCATCACATCACCATATGGCCCAACATTAACTATAATAGTAGTCTATGATTTTACCACACGATTCATTTAGAATCATGAGGATTTTAAACCTGAGTACATAAATTCAAACACATGTTTGAATGAAATCAAAACATAAAACAACTAAATCATATCAATGTTGGATAATTATATATCATATCATTCTTGGAATTTTGATGACTCTTTTTTCATTCTAGATTGTTATAAAAAAGAATACCACACCGATAATGCTTTCCATTTCCTAATATCAATTCCTAATTTTTTTTTACCAAATATAAAATATGTTTTTGGATTACCTACATAATTCCTAGTTTATTACAGATCTATTTCCTACTAGCTTCAGTTTTTCAAACCCTTATCATATCATGGAACATAAATGTCAACAAATTCCATATCATGATTCATAGAGTAATGAAAAATATTTAATAAACATTTATGTTTTTGTACATCCAAAACTCTTTTTAATAATAGTTTTATCCCAGATTTAATTCAATTATTTTACTATCATTGTCTCAAAATAAAATATTCTACAAAATGCCAATTATTTTGAATTTTTTAACATTTTCTTCAATGGAATCATCATCCATTTTACCCTATTACATGTATCATTTTTTCATCTAGATTTGAAAATCAATAGGGAAATACATTTTGAGGAAAATATTCTTGAATGTTTCCTATTGAAAAAATAAGGATCATCTTTATATATAGTATTCTAAATCAAGTACCACCATATATCATCATTACCTTAAAAACAATATTTGGAAGGGGTATCCTTTTGATGTTAACAAAAGAACATGACATAAAATAATGTTTCCAATGCATTGATCCATCATTCAGCCACCACATGGTTAGATGAACTACATTATTATGAGTAATCTTTCACATTATTTGATAAAAAATAAAATTTATATAGGTGTATATTGGGTTCCATTATAGGATTGATACCACCACCACATGTAGGTTGTGTCAACTAATCCATAACAAAAAAAACTATTATCTTCTAATTACCACCATATTGGGATAAATAACTGGAATGATATCTTCCTATTACTACCTCCCCACTACCATTTTCATGTTTCATATTTTGAAAAAAAAAATTAATAAATATAGTTTATATTATTTAAAAACTAAATATTTAAATTTAACATAATTTCAATATAACCATATTTTTTAATAAATAATGGTAATGCATGTAACACTATACTAACCTCTATATTATTTGAAGTTATATTTTGACACAAGCTAGAATAATCTATCATTAAACCTTAAATAATATTGAGTTTCATTCATGATTTTACATTCTATCACATTTAAGATATTTTTTTGGTTTAGAGTTTATAGAAATATGTCATAACACATTCATAAAAACCCATTAAATAAAATGTGGAAAGTTCTGATTAGTATCCATATACCCTTAATATATATTTTTATAAATTGTAATTTCATTTCATGGGAAGTCTCTGAGACCTTTAACATGACTCTGTATATTCCTTTAAAACTCATTAAGTATTGAGTAATTCCATTAAAACATGGGATGTGAAAAAGAATTTAATGGGATACAAAATTAAATAAAAAATGACCATTTAGTGAATACATGATAAGTCATATAATATTTAAATGTTTCTTAAATTCTATTTGGGGATATGAAACCGAAGAATTTCACATGAAAAAAAACACTTTTTTCTCAATTAAAATAAGTATAACACATTAAATTGAATTAAAACATATTATGTTTAATTTGAGAATCATATTCATTAACTCATTCAAAAACCTCTTAATTTTAATAACCATATTATTGATTTCCATCAATTTCATTAACCAATGAATTTTAACACTATGTAGTAACACCCAATTTTGGAGCTATAAGGCCTTATCTAGTGCTATATTGGTTCACAACATGTTATGATGTTATTGGATTTCCCATTAAAATTTGATCCAAACCAATTTAATCCATAATGGAATTACATTATGAAATCTAGGCAAACCAATGTTATGCAGTAATGGTCTTACCATCAACATATAGTAAAAACCATGTCTTTTATAATTATCACATCACATATAATTAAAAAATTCATTCATTTCCCCATTTTAAAGCATTTAAAAAAAATGCTTAATCACGTATTCTTATCACTTTTGGATATCAAAATATCCTTTTCTTTTAAAAAATCATTAAAAAACCCCTCTCCCTTTTGAAATCCATTTTAAATAAATTAAAGATGACATAAACGGATAATAATAAATATTTTATTACCATTATAAAAAATTAAAAATATAATTTTAAAAATATCGACATTAAAGAGAAAGTGATTTTTAGGGAAAGCCTTAATATATGGGTTTCCAATAGAAACCCACCTATCATTATGAAAACACTGTAATCATAAAACCCATTAAATAATAATATTAAACAAACCATAAAATACAATTAGAATATATAAATTAGTTATATAAAATG
This sequence comes from Viscum album, assembly GCA_963277665.1. NCBI lineage: Eukaryota > Viridiplantae > Streptophyta > Magnoliopsida > Santalales > Viscaceae > Viscum > Viscum album. The sequence goes on from OY728151.1 coordinate 1,535,282,838, forward strand.
TAAAAGGGTATTTATTAACAAAATCTAAATAAATTAAGGCTCATTCAATAAATATATTCCTCAATTTAAAAAATTTGAGTCTGAGTTTCTTAGATTGAGTCTGATTTCATCACATGAGTCAGTATATTAATATTATTTGGGTAACACAATTTATATTGTACAATAAGACTTCTATGGATTGATTTCTACCATAATTGTGACTTCTAGGATGAGAGGAGTGATGTTGGGAATTCATTTTGGAAATATTTTGATGACTCAGACTGCATGAGTGTTATGACAAGAGGGGGAGAATTTTGTACTTTTATTAGTGAGGGAGATGGAATTCAAGTTATTTTAGAAATGAACATTAGGTGTACCCATTGTTCTACCTAATAATCTGCATTTGTAACTCAAAAAACATGATCTTATAGGTGTAATGGTAATAATATAGCAAGAAAATGGGGATTATAAATGTGTCTACATCATTTGACACTTATGATTAACATATAACTACTAAGTAGTAACATTTTACATTGTTAACTATGATAAATTTTAATTACATTCACTAGTATTTTTGATAAAAAAATGGTTAACTAATAAGAAATTATATAATATTCAGATTCAAATTGTGGTGTAATTTTCTTAAAATTCCAATCACATAATTTTGTAAATTTATATTAATATTAATCCATTATATGAGAACAAATAATGGGTTCTATAATTAAATATTTCAAATGTTTGAATTCATTTCATATTAAATATCAATGATAAATTGATTTAAATTATGTAAATTGGACAGATTTCTATATAATTTAACTAATTAATCATTAAAATAAATTTAAAATATAATAATAATATAAATATATAATTAATGAAAATTATTGTGTAAATTAAAATTTAGATTTATTAACACTTCCTAAATACATTAATCATCATAAAAATAAATAAAAAATTCAACCTAATCAAATTTTGAAAAATTTCATTAAAATAGAATGTTTATTTATTCAAAATTAATTTATAAAAGTTTCAAAATATCTTTTTAAAATATTAATTTCAATAATAGGTGACAAAATTACTATATATATAAATTCATGCTTTTATGCTTTAAATTATTCTTACTCTTATCTTAGTCATATCAGAAATATTTAATGAATGTTAAAAAATTGGTTGAATATATAATATATAAATGTTATTATGATATATTTTTAATTTAATAAAATTAATTTTTTATTATAAAAATCTTTCATGGGCCTAAAGAATGTTTTTCCCATAAAAACATATCATATAGTCACTGGGTTTTATTTTAATTTATAATTAATTGGTGAAGAATTGATATGTTTTAAAGAAATGTATAAACTATATTTACAAAATTCAGATAATCATATTAATCCCCTCATTTATATTGGATTTGTAATAACTATAATGTTAAATTATATTATTTATAGTTTATTATCATCCAATATGACTCCATATTGTATATAACATAAGTCATAGATAAAACTCGATGATGTGTGTAATATATGTAATACATGTTTTTTCATATAATGGATGGTGAAATGTTCGTTTAATTTAATTCATTCTATTAGAAAATTTAAAATAATCTAAAATATGTTATTTCATTAAATTTTGGGATTTTATAATAAATCCATTTTTCATAGAATTGGTAAAAATCATAATTTAATGGTTATAGATACTCTTTTTTTCATGTTTTAGTATATGAATTTTACATGAATCATGATATTTTACTCATTTAATGATCTATAAAAATTTGATATTTTTTAGATCATGTGATATGTGGGTGGTGTGTGTTAATAATTTAATTTTTCATGCCCCTGAATTTGTGGACATGTTATGAGGTTCCATACTGGAAGAACGTAGATAATTGCCACTGAGAAATAACTTGGTGGATTGATGAGAAAATTGTAATTATAGTGGGACTGTTATGTAACATGTATTTCTATTTTAATTTTAGAAATGTTTTTGAAAATGTCTAAACATTCCAAAACAATATGTAGGATATGGATCAGAATCAACGACAAACTAAAATATTTAAATATTTACCTATGCACCAATAAAAGTAGGATAATATCCTTATAGGCATTTTCACTTCCTTAAAAATAGATATTTGAAACCATATTTCAATATTTTTTATTATATAATGAATATAAAATTAATTGAACAATATTTTGACTCATTTATCCAATATAGTAAACAGATTGATAAAACAATTCAATTAGGATGTTTCAAAATTACATGGAAGCCATGTTCTGTTTGTCTATGATTGAGACCATTAATTTTCTTCATATATTTCATTGTCAATTCAAACATATTTGAATTCATAATTTTACATTATAAAATCTAATATTCATCTAATAGTTAGGTACTCATAATAGACTATTTAGACACTAAAGGGATTCTATAATCCATTATTATCGATTTTAGAATATCATAGGAGGGTTATTATACCTTAGTGTAATTTTCTCACAACAATATTTATCAAGGCACAATATAGAATTATCCATTCAAATTATTATATTTTCATTATTGATTCACCCCAAGTAGTTAGGTAGAGGCCATATAAAATTCACTATTAGGAAATACGCTTGTTCTTTAATTGACTAAGTCAATAAATCTGATTAGGATAATTATATTATTATCAATAAATCATAAATATAATTATGTGTATCAGCAAGGTCAACAATTATCACTTTTTATGGGATGTCATGTATTATTGATTTTCTCCCCATGGATAATGAATCATCAATTATGTAATTTAATAATTTTTCCTCTATGTTATGATTGTCTTTTAAACATACATGAATGAAATTTTGATCTTGATTATTGATCAGAATATCCACCATTGTTTGGTTTGGTGTATACATTACTTTATGTATCCTAATTTAATAAATTTAAACAAGATCCTAGAAATGTTATTAGATGTGATCATGCTGATATTAATACAAATTCTAAATTTATTCATGCACAAATAAATATTTTTATATAGATAAGACAGTATTGATCAGGAATAATTTATTTCGTTGTATAATTTATTATAGAAATATTATTAAATTATAGTTTACATTGTAATATGAAGGAAAAATGTTAGAACAATGTCCATAACATTACCAAATTACATGAAATATCCCACTAGTAAAAAAAATCATAATGGTTCTGATAATTTAATATGCCTTGATTAAGTCAAATAACCCTTTTATTATGTATTTAGATGTTATATATTATTTTAGGTGACTTTTATGTTTTTTTGAATTATTATGGTGTGTTATGGGAGAATTTGTATTAGTTGTATATTTGAACATGGATAGGGGAATCCAAGAATTTTCCCCAGGGAACCATATAAGAGATTATATTAGTAACCAAGAAGGATCAAATTTTGTGAATTGATTCGATAAATAATGATAATATCCTTATGTATTCTATCTTTTATATTCGTTTCATTGCTACATTGGCGTCGAATTTTTCAATCTATGTAGACCAAATACGAGTCCTCATTGGTGTTTTGTAGTGTTTATCTATTTTTTGAATAATATTTACTAAACTAATCTTCCTAACTATTAAATATCTATTAGTAATATAAAAAAAATTATATTTTAATTATAAAATTTCCCAAAAAAGTCAAATTCTTCTCGAATTGACTTATGTGATTTAACTGTAGGACCACCATTGGATATCATTTCATGTCCTTTTCATCTATGACTAGTTTATATGGGATCCATGTGTGTTAGATTTCTAAAATCATTTATGAGTCATTGTTTTCCATCTATGTCAATGGATTGTCTCATATAATCAAACAATAAATATTATATAATATATGAAATATAGAGAACTATGTACTATGATTAGGTAATATGATATATTCATTAGATATATTAACAAAAATAATAATTAATCCTATATCTAGAGTTTTATTTTTCTTCATTCTTATTTATTAACCTCTTTAGATGTAGGGTTTTTCATCTCATTCACAATCATTATATAACATGAAGGATTAATTTTTTTAAACATTATTTAATTGTGTTTAAAAGAAAATGTTTGTAGATTTCTTGTAAGAAGCCCATCATTGGATAATTGTGAAATATTATACTCGAATTGATTTTGAAAATTCATTTATATTTTATTTTTTAAATAATGAATTATATATATTCCTTTTATGGTGTTTAATTTTTTTTAGATATAATATATTACATATGAAAGGAATTTTTGTTATATTATGGTATACTTGGGTTGTGTGTGTTCATTATTTCATTTCATTTTTCCTTTCCTTTATAGACATAGCCTGAGGTTCTAGAATAATTATGATAAATTAATGGATAAATGAGTAACTGCACATGATTATGGTCCTATCACTTTACATGAGAATGTTCCTGAGTAAGAGATATGTGGTTTCATATTCCAATTGTAATAACATGGTAAATTTTTTAATATTGAATTTAAAATGTTGTATGTTCATAATTTATATTCGTTATCATGTCGTTTATTTAAAATCATTCCTTAATCTAAGGGATACATTTTTCTTATCATAGTGGAATTTTTTGGTATTTTTTAGTTGATTTCATAATGGTTATGATTTCTAGAACCCTACAATTGAATATTAGTGATTATATAGATTCTATTATTAAATATATATGCAATGGGATGATCTCATATTTCTATTATAGCGAATCATAATATGGATATCAGTAGCCAGATCTTTTGATTTTTTAATTTCCATAATATGAATGGTAGTGCCACATTTGTGCATAGATCATGCGATGTTTTTGTGTATTTTTTCTTATTTATTCTTTCAATTTTTAAATTTATATTGGTGTTTATATTTAATTGACCATTTATTTTAGTAATTACACATCATATATATTTTTCGTTTATCTTGACATGTCTTAGTTGTTTAAAGTGAATATATCTCCTATTATTTGAGTAAGCCCTTGGAAATTAGTATTATCCTTTGGGGTTCGGGGGGCGTCAACATAAGTAACTAGAACCTGAACTATTTGAAACACAATTATTAGTATTAGGATATTACACTATTAATATAATTATATTCCCTGCATTCCCCAATGGGGTTCTATTATCGTAATATAAGAATGCGAATGATATATTCCCAATATGTGTAATTCTACTTGATTCTACAATATATATTTCGTTGTTATAAATACGATATGTTTGATAGTTTTACCCAATAATCAACACTAAAATAAAATGATCTACAACAGAATTGATGATTTTTATTATGAAATATATTTTATTTATAATTTTTTTAATAATAAATTATATAACACAAAAAAAATATTTAGAGGATAAATTTTTATTATGATTGAAATTCAAAAAAGAAGTAATCATTATTACATTATTATATTGAAAAGTGTTGTATATTTTTTCCAAATATAATAAATTTCCCACTTTCAAAATATTAATATATGTAATATAATATATATATAAATAAATTAGGTAAATTAGATGTTGAGGTGGAATAATATAATGAGTACATTCAATTGTCAGTTTTTAATAAAAGTGTTTTCTTTGTATTTTTTATTTTCAGTTAAAAAATAAAATATTTTACAATAGGAACATTTATAAATATATTTTCATTTTGAATGTATATATTTCAATATTATCATATGTTGAATTTTTTGGATTATTCTGAAATAATTTACTTCAAGGTAAATATTGAAAAATAAAATAATAATAAATTCTATAGTGTTTGTGACTATATCATTAGGTAAATATATATATTAAAAAATTAGAATAGATTCAGCTTGTCCAAATTAAAATTTCATGACTCAAAAGATGAATTTTAATATACAATATTTTTTACTGAAAAATAATTATTTTTAGTTTTAAAAAATATGTAAACAATTTATCATAACAAAATAAATTTTTGGTCATTCAATTTTAATTAAACATTTCATATATTTATTATTATTGTTGGTGGATTTAAACACCACATAACACTTACTTATATAATTTTTAACCAATTATTATCATCTAATACAAAAACATTGATATATTTATATTTAAAAAAATTATTCATATAGATAAACAATTTCTGAATATTTTTTTAAAATGATGTGAAATAAAATTAATATTAATTTTTATCACATGTTTAAATTTTATTTAATAATTATTTTCAAATATGAATTCAGTAGGTATGTATTATTTATTAATACCAGTTTCTTTTCCACCATTAAATTTAAATAGTGTTTTTAATAAATAAATATTATAGTAAATATAATAAACAGTAAAAGTTTGTAATATATGAGAAAATTACCAAAATAAAACAAAAAATGTGTCTCCAGAAGTAAAAAATTAAAGGGGAAAACATTTATGAAAGATGAATTTTTGTGTGAATTGATCAATATGTATCTCAAATAAATTATATTCCCCCATTTATCTTATAATCCATGTGAATAATGCATTCCTTTTATATTATGTGGTTATAATTACAAAACATATTTCCTCACATAAAAAATGTGTCTTCCACAAACCCATTAATAAAAATATGAAATTTTAATTCAAAATCAATTTATAAAATTTATAATAACCCTATGGATCTCTCAATAATTATTCATTCCATTTTACAATTTAAAATACTTATTTCGTCCCTTACTATGATTTACTCCAAGAGAAAAATCTATTTTTGATCATATGTTTCAATACAACCCTAACCACATTTATTTTATATCATTCCCTTATATATAAACAAATAAAAATATACATAATTAAATTACAATTATGTTCATATTTAATTTCATAATGTTTTTTGTATTATTCGTTATTCATCTTGACCGATATTTTTAAAAGAAAAAACACTAATAGTATTTATGGAAAAATGCCTCAAGAAGAAACATGTTTTATTTTTTTATCCCCCTTTCCATGGATGGATTAAGAGAGGTATTGAATAAATTATTATGATATTTAATACATTATTTAGATTCTAAAATTTTAACACATTCAATATCTTGCTCTAATTCTATACAAATTAACATGTCACTCAAGTCTATGGTTAGACTAACTCATTCAAAAAAATGAGATTTTCATTTTTTAAAAGACCATGAATATTTATCAAAATCCCATCAAATATGATTTACCACAATAAAATAGAATACATATAATAATTTTGTTTCAATAATAGTTTTTTATGGAAAAAAATATTTTCTTAACCATAGTCAACGAAATATGATAGCCATTTATCATTTTGTTTGGTTAAGCCATATACATAAAAAATGTTACAAATTTCTATCAGGGATGAAAAGGAATCATAACATTGATTTTTTGTACAAATTTATTAAAAAAAAATCGTTATTTTTGAATTTTATATATTTTTTACATATAATTATAGTATCTCCCTTTAGTTTATTAAAAATTACAGAAGAATTTTTTTCTACACATTTTTATTTTTGAATCATATATAAAATTATAATGAAATAAAATTATAAAATTTAAAATATTTATAATAAATCTATTAATGTACCTTTAATGATCATGGAATGAAAATTTTTAATATAACAACACTATTTAACACAACCATTTTGAAATTATTTTTAATAAAACTATTAATTTTGAGGACATTAGATAATGAAAAAAATATAAATAACAATTATATATGTAATAAATTCTTAAAAATTTAAATTATAAAACGTAAAATATATTAAAATGTTTTTTTAAATATGTTATTACAATATTTATATTTAATATTTGAATTTATAGATATTTCGACAATGATGGATAAAGGTATGAGTTTTTTTATTGAAAAATATTATCATCTTCAGTCTAACTGATTATTCTATGACAATTGTTTTTCATTATAGATATATTATTTTTTATGATGTTATTAAAATTCCAAATTACATTATTTTTTAAGGTATTATATTGATGGATTTAATTATAAATGAAATTTGGTAATGAATAACTTATTTCAAATTATCTACAAATTTTTAATTTTTAATCGTTATCCATATTCACTATTTAAATCAATTTCATCCATTCATATATATAATTAAAATTATATTATCATTATACTTATTATAAAATTTATGTTAACCACATTTAAAATTAATTATTTAACATAATTTTTATAATGTTTGTTTTAATAAAGTTATTTTAAAAAATTTAGAAACGATTCCACTTTTATGATAAATTTTATATTTTAAAATACACATAAACAATGAAAAAAGAATATATATTTTTTAATGATCTATTATTGATGGTTACTTTTAAATATATCTTTTTTAAAATATTCTATTTCATCTTTAATAAAATTAAATTAAAATATTACTTTAACATTTTATAATTTTGTAAAAGAAAAAAAATGATTTATAAAAACTATTTTTTTGTTTATCTTCCATTTAACTATTCATCTAAAATGGACTTATCTCCATGGAAATTTATATTTCTTGAATCACCTTTTAAATTACTTGCAATATCATATTTTTATTAAATGAAAATTTTTAGTATCAAAAGTTCTACCATTTATATTCATTTTTTGTGATAACTTCTGGAAACTATTTGAATAACATTTTCAATCCATGGGTTCTTTTTTATAAGTTAAATTATTGATTTAAAATGGTGTAAATGTATTTTTATATTGATTTGTGGGTCCCTATATCACCCTCTAATGAATTGTTTATTTTTTTCTCTTTAATGAGACAATATTTTGTGGAATTTTGTTTAAATGATACTAATTTAATGGTTTGGACTTTATGCTATGCTAAAAATAATATTCTCTAGACTTATTGGATGAGCTCAAAAAATTATATCCAGTATATCGAAGATATTATCACAAAAAATAGGACATATATTTATATATTTTTGAAAGAAATAGTTGTACTATCTTTGATTCTTAAATAATTATATGGGGGGTTACATATTTGATATAATTTGAGTATAATGATTACAATGTATTATGTTTTTATTAAAATTATTTTTTTGGTCTAGGTCAAATTTCCTTGAAATATATGAATGATTATAATGTACATGTAATGGTTATTATGTCATAAATTCTAAGAGTATTTATAAGGAATATGTTTGGTAATTTGATATTAAATATAATCTTATTATGACATTTGGTTATCCTTTATGGATCAATGTTATTACTAATAATATATCTCATTATACACATGTTTCATAATATGATTATGATATACACTTGAGGGGATATTGATAGGTTCTCAATTAAGACCATTTTATCTTACTCATAACAAGTTATTATATTCCCTAAGATATGATGATGATTAAAAAAATGAAAATTTACTATGGTAGTCCTGATTGGCTCAATTACAGATAAATTTTAAAACGTGTTTAAATGTAATTTTTATATAGATAAATATATAAAACAATGTAATCCTTCAATCCTAGGGATTATGTGACTGTTTTGATAATTAATTTTAATGTTATAAATTAAATTTCAAATATTATCATTTTTTCATAGGCCATATCACATTGAATCAAATGTGGTTGTTAATGAATATTATTCAACATTGGTCATGAGAGTGAGAAACCGAGGAACCTAGGTTTATATTATTGAAAAGATAAGATATTTTTTCCAACGTTTTAGATATTATATATGGAATTAAGGATATATATCATTATTTAATATCATATTGATAATTTTTATCCTAAGATAATATCCTGGAATTTTTGTCCAATTTATGTATCGCCTTTCTAGAAACTATATCCAGGTCGGGATACTGGATATTGGAAGTAGTTGTGGCACATATGCACCCAAGGAAAATTATACCAAACAAAAATTGTTGACTATGATAGGTAAAATTAGTAATTTATAACATTTTTGTAAACATATATATTGATTAATAGGAGATAATACACATGGAATGACTTCTATTTTGTGTGTGTAAAACCAAGAAAAAATTAAACAATAATTAATATGGTAACACTATAAGCTTGAAACAATAGATGTAATGTGTACATTGTATTTGATATAGTATGAATAATTAACCTCATAGATCATAATAAATATTATGGGAAATAACTATTAAAGTGATCTTTTGAATTTCATTTTTTGTTTTAAAATTCATTTTCCTTCATTAAATAAATATAAAAAACCACATCTTTGATGAAATAAGGTTTAACATTCTTTTTTTATATTATACACATGTGGGAATTGATATTACAAATCATCATCTACAATACTGAACATTAAAACAATTAATATATTATCCATTAAAAAGTTAAAATTTTAATTAAATCTTAATATTTGTCCCTTAATGGGATGAAATATTGAACGATGATTATGAGATGCATAAGTATTTTGAAATTTTAATCAATTGAGATTACATAACACTAATTCCTGATGATTGAAAAAAATATCAAATAAAACTTATTTTGTGTGTTGATTCCTATATTAAATCTAACATGAAGGGAGTAAAATTGAATACCGACATTATCACATTCCCTTATAGTAATGTAGTCAATGATTATGTTTTTAACTGAAAAATATATTACTAAATAAATTAAATACATCCATGTATAATAATAATGATGTAGAGTGAGATAATAGATCTCTATTTAGAGATATTAATTCTTCTAAACAACCATTGATGGTTTTTTTCCTTATTCATCCATAGACCACAACGATAAGTCATTTCCATGATCATGTCTATAAGAACCCTGAATCTTTACATCAGGTATAGATATTGGATTAGGGTGTTTTAGAGAAAAAGGGGAGAATTTGGAAATTTTATAAGTACATGTCGTGTAATTAGGATTACACAGTGGGTACCATGTTACCTCATGCTACCATGTCTGGGTTGTGTAACATCCGGTACATGGCCGTGTGGGGTGACTTGGAAGACTTACAATGACATGGGCCGGTTGGGGAAAATACAAAGCGCGTTCATTTAAAGTACATGCCATTTAATTTTTCTTTCATTTGATTAATCAGTCCAGGGTAGTGTCTCACCTCTAGAATAATCATCTTTTAACATTGTTTTATATAAGAGAAAACAAGATCCACAAATCTTATTTGAGCCACCAATCCAAAATCCATAATCTGAATCAAACATTGTCAGGTCCATTTGAATTGCCTCAGTGAGTTCTTAGAACTTATAGAGCCTCAACTCGTGATTTCATCTCCCTCTTTCTCTCTCGAGTTATTCAAGGTTGATTGCTTTTAATGATATTGTAGATCCATTCTTTTCTTATTCTATTAAAAGGTAGAGGGTCAACTATATCGATCTTTTATTGTTGAGGTAGGTGGTTTGTTTCTTTTGGTTGTTGGTTTTGAGTTTATATTCAAAAGTTCCAATTCTCCATGTTTTGGGTATTTCGAGTTAAGGATATTGAACCATGTATTATCTTCCTTAGAATGATTGTTGGATTAAGGGTTTTATGATGAGATATAATGTGAAATTACATGTTTAAGGAACACCCCATTGGTTCGATTCTATTTTTATATGTTTAGGGCTATTTTGTATAGGTTGTTTATGAGGAAGACATTTTTTCCTTGATTATATTGATAGGATAGAACTGATTTCATTTTTCTTCTTGTTAAATGTTTGTGATTTTAATTTTAATTGATTATCCTTGTAGTACATGAGATTACATTGTGCATCATGATATAATATATGTAATATTGACTTGCACAGGTCCGTGATAACCTGGTGGAGATAGACCATATGGGGAATTATTGTTGAGTGCTTCCTCAAAGTGTGTTTTTATTTCACTCTATGAGACCACATATTGTATTAAGGTTGACTTCCCCCTTAGAGTGTCTATAGTTTTCATTATGAGACCACAATGGGAATTGATTATGAGTTCTTCCCTAGATATTCTATAGTTTTTATTGAGAGATGATAGGATAAATTAACGGTGACTACTTCCTCAGAGTGACTTTTCCTTTTTATTTAATTACATGGAAAGAGGGGTTATAATGAGTGAGCTACCCATAGGGTTAATATAAATATTGAATGTTTGTGATGCGTCTGCAAAGGTAAACTCCAAGCATGAATTCAATCCTATTAGGTAGTCATCTGAGGTACATGTTGTGATACTAACTTGATTAATGGATGAACATTAAATGATTTAGAAATTAAATGGAAACTATTGTATTTTATACATTTGTGTACTCCTAGATTCGTTGATGCATTATCCATTATTACCTGTTATATATAGTCAATGGTAGTAAGGCACAAATAATTTGATGGTTTCCTATTGAGTTTCATCTCACAACTGTTTTGGGTTAGGTTTTGGTCCCAAACAAATTATATTGTTGAAGGTAAATACAAGGTCAATTGTCCTTTTACATCAGGTACATGAATTCTATGGAGCTGGAGAGCATAGGACCAGGCTGAGGCCTGAGAATTTGTTGGAGTTTACTTTTTTTCTTTTTTAATTTGGATTTGTACTGTATTTCTAGAATTTTTAATTGTTTGGATGTTTTCCTTGAGATATTTGACATGCATCATTTATATATTTTCTCCTATTGTTATTTACTTGCAGTGTTCCACTATATACTTGTTGCATGGTATTTTTCATCTTCTACTGTTTATTATGTGTTATTTTGATGATCATTCTCTAGAAATGAGGGAGTTGTTTCCCCCATATCAAACCAAGTCCCTCGCTACTGTTCAGATGCCTATGGAATTTGGGGAAATGTGCTTGAGGCCATATGATCAATTAGATATGGGAAACCTTTAGGAGGAACCAATAATCGGGATATTACGAAGTGGTATCCGAAGAGGTTATTCTCTTTTTTGACTTACTATTTCGATCCTATACACAGGGATAGGAATAAATAGGTAGTTGGTAATAAGATGTGGCCAGGAGTAGCTAACCCATGTACAGGGAAAGTCCAATATACCACGATTATTTCAATTATTCTCGATTTTAAATTATTAATGATGATTTGGTTTCACTTTGGGTGATCCACAAGTTTTTTATTGTTATAGCTAACATTATTGAGGTTCTATTTCTGTTGCAACCCAATGATATGGGTGTATTCAATATCATGCATCATATATAGACTTTTTAGTGATCATATGTCATGATTTCTTGTCATTCCATTTAAGGTGCATTGCTGATTTCACGCTATTATGATAGACGTTGTGCCAGATAAGCATGCAGGTGTGATAGATTCCTTGATAAAATACCTAATAATTGATAGGGTATTACTAATGTGTAATGTTTCTAAAGAATGGGTGCCATAATAGTGTCCTTGAGGTGTTATGGGAGCTCATGGATCAGAATTTAGTGGATCATGTGATTAATTTCACTATTATACATTGTGATATACATGAATATTATTCCATGCTTTGATTCGCGATGATTATGGCCCCCCATGGTCAGAATTTGGAACATTAATGATTTTTTAGTGTTCTATGTGGTATTAGAGTAGTATTTTCTGCTTACTATTAGAATAACCCTAGATTACATTGTTTGTGATGACGAATACCCGACACATGTCGTTCTTTTCGGGATGAAATTATTTTTCCTATGTACATGCTGTGTACTTTTTCTACACGTTGTGTATCCTTTTACAGTGTGAACAACTGTGTGGGTATAGGCTTGGGTTTGAAAACTCTTTCAGGAACATGTCATGTTCTTGTCATAAATGATATGTTTTGGTGATCTATGTTTCATGATGTGTGACTAACGACACAGGTGGATAAAACTAATATTGTAAAACTCATGTCACATTCTTACGCACCGTGTAGAGTTGATCGTGTCCTGACCATATGGCTAACGATGAGGGTGGTTAGATAATCATTAGTACATGTCGTGTATTGGGTGAACACACCATGTAGTGTTACCCAGGAAAGAACTATGTGGTTTGGTCATATCAAATAACATTGGAATGATGGAATGTTTCAGGCACACACCGTGTCACGGGATGAACACACATGGTGTAAGGGTGTTAAACGATCAAGGTTGGAAGAAGTACATGCCCATGTAATGGCTTAAGGGAAGTTGTTGTATAGATTATATACAAGCAGTGTACCCTTATTTTTAAAACATTATTATTTTCCTTCTATGTTCCATTATTTCACTTCAATTTTTTATTCTCTGATAATCATGAACTGAGGTGTGCCCTTGACCTTGTAGAGTCATCCCACTGACACGTCCTCTAGTTATACGCCATATAGAGAAAAATTATAAGAAATCGGAAATGGTAGATTATGAACTACTAGTTGATAATCTCATCATGCATGTATTCGAACCATCTGTTATACATGAAACATGTGTTGAGGCATAGTTACGTAAATTCTTTATGAGGATGATGCGGACCTTCCTGGGAGAATTGCGTCCTAAACCATCTATGGAAAAGTTAGCGTGTTTTTTTCACCAGTAAAATCCTCCCATTTTCTTAGGGTATGGAGTAATTTAGGCTAGAGAGTCATGGTTAGAAGCCTAGATGTCTATGTTTGAGAATCTGGAGACACATCTTGAGAGGAGGGTGAAGCTCACAAAGTATATACATTGAGATACCTCTATGAGATGGTGTGATGTGATATCACAGGTGGGACACTAGTGAGATATTGATTGGGATGAGTTCCAATAGACCTTCTATGACTACTTCTACCCGGAGTCCTTGAGGGCTGACTGAGCCTGGGAGTTCATGAGTTTTGAGCAAGGTACATTCTTTGTCATGGAGTATTCTTCTCGCTTCACAGAGCTGCACCACTTCACACCCATTCTATCCGGTGATTAGAAATTTATGAAAATGAAGTTTGAGGATGGTATTAGGCATGAAATCAAATCTCAGGGGATGATCTTAAAGTTTAATTCCATTACTTATATAGCCAACCTAGCACTAATCACCATTGGAAACCTATGGGATTCTTTAGCTTTGTGCCAGGGAAGTTCATCATAAAGAGTTCATACCCTTCAGAAATATTAGAGGAAGTTTTTCAAGGAGTCAACACATGAAGATCGGAGTAGGTGGGATTTTTTAGGTAGCTAGGTGGTGTACTAACAACACAAAAATGGAATAAATAATAAAACATAGTTCCCCAGAGACCCAATTAAGTGTCGATCATGCATCAAGATGAGAAATATTCAGCATTTCTACAACTCCCTCCTTCTAGAAACTAATGAGGAATGATCTGTTTCGAATCCCCATAACTAAGCAGGACCACCAGTGTCACATCTGAGTGGGGGATGGAGTTCTTCAATCTGTTCCGGATGTGGTGGTGGTCGTGGCCAAAGTTGTACAACACAGGGTTTCCGATAGCCGTAGGTTTTAATAGCTCATGGATCATATACAACTTCATAGGGTTGCAGAGTAGGTAGAGCTTTTGCGCTAGAGAAGATCTAGCAGGAGCAATATCCTGGGCCCTTTATGGTTAGGTGTACGATTTTGGTTGCCTCAATTTTATATTCTTCTCTATTCAATATAGGGGCTTCTCATAGCTTTATATATTTGACTATTTTGGATACCCTTGGGCTCTGTATCATTACTTCTACTGATATAATGATTTTTGGCACTATGTATGGGACTATAATGGATAGTGTTCGTTAGGTCAAGGGTTTTCCTCATTTGGTTCGTGGGCGTCACTTCTTATGGGACCTGTATACCATAGAGATGACGAGAAATGATGTCATTCCAATAAAGGACTAGTTAATTCCAATCAACATTTTGGTCAATTTCTATTTACATAGGATGAGATTCATATCACCATAGAGAGGATGATTTTTACATATGGAGAATGGGATATCCTAGAAATCAGTGGAGGACCCGAGCATCATGGGTTGGGAGAAGCTATAGCCCAGATTTATAGTTTATATCTATATGACCAGGGGACATCACAAATTGAATTTCCCCCTATGGCGGATCGTCTTAGGGATGTATTTCTAGTTGACATTATAGGATTCCCTCCTGAGCGAGAGGTAGACCTTTAACTATTGAACATGTGGCAAGAGCGACACCAATATCCATTCTTCCTTATAGGATGGCTACCCTAGAGATAGAGGAGTTCAAGAATCAGTTTGACGAGTTACATGCGAAGTGTTTCATCAGACCTAGTACATCTCATTGGGGAATTCCTATCCATTCTTTTAAATTAAAGTGTACTATACCCCCATACATTTCTTGGATTATAGTAAGCTGAACCAGTTGATTGTTAAGAACTGATATCTCTTACTGAGTATGAATGATCTCTTTTATCATCTTCGAGGAGCTCGAGTGTACTTGAAGATTGACATACAATCCCATTATCATCAGTTTCACATTAGACCATCAGATATTTCTCTAAAATTGTTTTGGAGAAGGTTTGGTCTATACGAACATGTTTTTATGTCGTTCAGTTTCACAAACACATCTTCAGTTTTTTATGGAACTGATGAACTAAGGGTTTCATCCATACATGGACTCTTGTGTGGGGTTTTTCATGGATGACATCTTGGTGGACTCTCACACTCAAAATGACCATGCAACCGATATTGATATCATTTTGAGTAGACTAAGGGAGCATTCGTTATATGATATGCTCTCAAAATGACATTTTTTGCTTGAGAATATTCAATTAATGGTTATTGTTATCTCAGAGATAGGTGTATTAGTAGACCCATAGAAAGTGAGGGTAGTAGTTTCATTGGAGCAGACGAAGAAATCCATTGAGGTAAAGAGTCTTATGGAGCTGTTTGGTTACTAAATATGCTTTATAAAGGAATTTTCAAGCATAGTAGTTCCACTAACGGGCCTGAATATGATGGGTGCAAAGTAATTGTGGTCATATTCTTATGAGCCATACTTTCAAGAGCTAAAATGGATTTTGACTTCAGTTTCGATACTAGTTTGTATGGAACTATGCAAGAGTAACACCATTTACTATGATGCATCAGGAATTAGGTTAGGTGCAGTGCTTCTTCCTGGGGAAGGATTAATTGCATATGGTTCTTAGTAGTTGAAGCCACATTAGTGGAATTGTCCGACACATGTTTTCGAGTTTGATGTAGTTGTTCATGAGATGCACTAGTGGAGACATTACATTCAGTAAGAGCATTTTGTTGTGTAAACTGACCTCAAAATCCTCAAGTATGGAATTATCGAGTTTTACCTGAATTTTTGACATATAAGGTTGGTTGAGTATCTTCAGTCCTATGACATTGAGCTTGCATACTCTCCAGATAAAGGTAACAAAATGGCTGATTCGTTGAGCATGACGACTCAGATACATGCAGTTTAGGAGGCCGGTAGTGAGTGGTACCTTATGGCTATGTTCTCTGAGATGCATATAGAGGTGCATGACCAGAAGGAGTGGATGTTTATTTCTTCTGTAGATATTACCTATATAATTTTGGATCAAGTGAAATTGAGGTAGCTATCAGATTCTGTTGGCCTCATCCAAATGGAGAGTGTGTCAAGAAAAGACCCTTCTTCGGGGAGTACGATGGGCGAGGATGGGTTCTTTCTCTTTCATGGACGCATATGTGTCTCAGTAGACATATGTGAATAGTTGAGAAGGTACGATGAGAGATGTGGATGGCTTTGATAAGCGATTTTCCACCTGTCAATATATAAAGGCGATGCACCAGTAACTAGGTGGGATTCTACAACAGTTACTCTATCCCAAGTGGAAGCAGAATGATGTTGCCTTGGGTTTCATGAAATGTTTACTAAGGTCACCTCATGGTAATAATGTAGTTTGGGTTTTCGTTGATTAAATTAGAAAGGTTTCACCCTTTTTACTGATCAAGGAGACCTTTAGTTTCGATGATCTTGGAAGGTTGTACATCTGAGAGATATTAAATATTAATTGGGTTTTTAGATCTATCATTTTAGATAGAGACACCTGTTTTACTACTAATGTCTGGAAGGACTACAAAGGTATTTGGGTACACAGTTACTTCTTAGTACATCTTACAATCCCTATACAGATCACCAGTCCAAGCAGACGATTCATGAAAGAACCCGAGTCTTCTTTTAAGGTATGTTATCCTTTTCTGGTTGTTTTTTAGAAAAAATGGGAATTTCTGGGAATTGTTTTTGTACAAACCATGTACTCAGTTACCGAAGGTAGCCGTGTGTTTGTAGTTTAGCGTCCATGGAAATGGCCATGTGGGGGTGATCGGGAGGCCGCCTAAATCGGAGTATGGAAATTGTGGGTACACATCATGTACATCAAAAGTATATGTCGTGAACTTTCTTTTTTTAATTAAACGTTCTGGGGTCACATATAATCACTAGAAATGTCTTCTTCTATGATTTGTTCGGCCGAGAGCTCCCATATGGCCGAAAACTACCTATGATCCCCCGAATGAGCTTCTAACCTTTGATTCGACCATCGCCGATTGTGTTGGGATCACCTCGGTAAGGTATTCCTTTTTCTTGATCCTCATTTCAAGATTCCTCCTCTTTCTCCAGTTATCCTATGTGGAAAATATTAGAAATATTTGTAGATATTCAGAATTCATTGATGTTTTATGCACTGAGACTCTTGTATATTGATCTCCCATTGCCGAGGTAGGTTGTTTGGGCCTTTTGGGTGAACATATATGGGTTATATGTGCAAATTTTCCAATACCCATGAACGAGGTATTGCACGTTTTCTATTTTAACACTATTGTTTTCCTACATTTCTTATATTATTGAGTAGTGGTTAATTGATTGAGAATAGGGTGTTCGGTTGTGATTTGAAAGTGGTTTCCCATGCATGTTATGTTTATGACAGTTTGGTCATGTTTAGCATGTTAAGATACCTTACTATGTTTTTCCCTTGCCTATTTCTAAGATGATGTCAATTTTCTGATATGTTGTAATGATGTTGAATATTATCAATGTAGTAAATGAGGGTTACATTGTCCGTATTTCATTAATATACTCGTTAGGCTTACACATGGATGTGAGAATCTTGTGTAGTTGAATATAAGGGGAATTTACCACCAGTGCTTCCTCAGAGAGTCTATAATCACTTTTTACTATAAGGGTAATTGAGTGTGAGAGCTTCATTAGAGATTAATTTTAAATATTAGACTAAAAGGGGAATTGATAGTGAGAGATTCCTTAGAGAGTCTTTACTTATATTAGAATATAATGGGAACTGACTGTGAGTGCTTCCTCAGAGTGTCTTTGTTAGTTATGTCCTTTTAAATGAACCAGTGGTGTAGACTGTGTGTGCTGCCAGAGGGTTTCTGGTCTTTCTAGGTAGGACGAGAGAGGATAGGCTATGAGTGCATCCCATAGGGTTTCTGGTCTTTCTAGTTAGGATGAGAGAGGATAGGGTATGAGCGCATCCCATAGGGTTATCTATTTTTCTTTACCTGCATTTATTATCTTTTTTTACTTGATATATGAAATTGAATGCTTTTAAAGTGTATGGTTGGTTACTACTGGGTACATGATTGTTTATTATATATTTTACTTATTACCTGCCATATAATCAATGACTATTAGGGTCATATATTGTGCTATTTTCCTATTAGGATTTATTATCAAACCACGTTTGGGTCTTGATTTTGTGCCCAAACAGATTATATTGATATAGGTATAGATAAGGGAAAGAGCGCTTCTACATCAGGTACATGATTTGTTATGGAGTTAGAGAGCATGGGACCATGCTATTGATTGCAATGCTGAGGAGCTATTTGTCTGTATTATTTGTACCTCTTTTAGTACTATTTGAATTCTAGCATTGTGACTTGTTTGGATTCATTTTTGGATATATGCATCATCCATTATTTATATATGTGTGTTCCTGTTTATTATTTCCAATCTTCTGTTATTTAAATTTGTATGGATTATTACTTCTTCTACTATTGTTATTGTTTTCATCCACTATGTACTCTTCCAATGAGGGAAGACTTTCCCCACAATGACACTAAAGGACCTCGCTACAAGTCGGCAGCCTCTAAAATTTTGGGAAATGCGCTTGACGCCAAGTGACCAACTGGGTACGGGTTATCATTTGGCGGCTTCTGAAACCGGGATATTACAAAGTGGTTTCAGAGGTATTATTTTCTATTGACTTACTATTTGGAGAGTTTATCTAGGGATAGGAAAGAATAGGTACTTTGTATTGAGTTGTGCTAGGAACTAGCTAACTTGTGTATAAGGAAAAGTCAAAGCACCTTGTGACTGTAATTTTTCTGGTTTTTCAAGTTTATGGTTTCCTCGATTTTTACCATTGGGTGACTCACATGTTTTGTTTTGTAATTATTTATATTATTTAGGTTCTATTTCTATCACAAACTGATGAGATGAGGGTATTCCATCTCATGCATCATACGGGAACTTGCTAAGAATCACATGTCATTCATTATTGCCATGAAATTTAGGGTGCATTAGCAATTTCATGTTGTTGTTATAGAAGTTGTGATATATATGAATGCTATTGTGAAATTTTGTTTGATAAAATACCATCTGGATGATAGGGTGTTGTTTGTGTGAGGTTTTGTTTGAATGAACGCCAAACTTTGGTTCTTGAGGTGTTATGGGCCCTCATGGACCGGAATTTTGTGGATCACTGCCTTGTTTTTTGTTTTTATAACATGTATAAGATTCCATGCATTGATTCATGGGGAGTATGGGCCCTCATGGATCATAATTTGGCACATTGATGTTGTTTTAGTGTTTTTGCTGGGCTCCAGAGTAGTTTCTGAGGCTTACTGTCTGGAAAAAACCAGAATACACGATGTGTAGTTTTGAATTCACGGCATGTGTTCTTCTGTTCGGTAAGAAACAATTTTTCTTAAGTACAAGTTGTATACCAAATGTACAGGCTCTGTAGTCTCATACCATGTCATAGGTCGTGTGGGCAGAGACATGGGATATAGAAATCATTAGTGGAAAATACTGTGTACTGGTTGTGCACGCTGTGTTGTCTTGACCATGTGTCCACCTGTGTGACTAACGACACAGATGGATAATTACATAAGCTATACACACTGTGTCAGCCTTGAAAATGCCGTATTGTATAACCCATGTACTTGGCCATGTCACTAACAAAATGGGACAATTTTATCATTTCTCGTACATGCCACGTCCGTCTGGAACATGTCGTGTAGTGTTAGCCGTGTAGCTGGCCGTGTAACAAACAACACGGGTAAGAGAAGCTCGTCTAGTACACATCGTGTCTGGCAAAAACATTCCATGTAGTCATGTTCTATGAGAACCATGTGGCCTCGACGAGTAGAAGGACATTTCAAGGGAAGAGGATTCAAGTACATGCCCATGTGAATGGATTAAGGGAACACACCATGTAGGAATTATAAAAGATGTGTAGTCATTTTTGTAAAACATTAATGTTTTATTTTTTCATGTTCCCTTCCTAAACTTCTAGTTTTCAGTCCTCAATAATGTTGATCTAAGGTGTGTGCATGATCTTGAAGTGTCATGCTACCGAGACGTCCTATGGTTGTACACCAGTTTCTAGGTGGTGATCAGACACCAGTTATGGCTAATCAGGGACTTCCGGTGGATCCTTTAGTTGTTCTAGTCTTGTCACCAACCGGTATTCTTGACATAGGTGCTGATGTATTGTTCAGATAGAGATTCATGAGGATGATTAATACCTTTTAGGGAGCATCGACTACTTTCTCGTTGATGGCAGAATTGATGCAGGTCTTTCAGTAGCAACATCCTCCCACTTTTTAGGGGATGGAGGACCCTAGGATGCAGAGTCATAGCTAGATGAAATGTTTACAATATTCGAGAATCTAGAGACACCTTCGGAGAGGAGGGTGAAACTCTCTATGTACATGCTTCGAGACTCTGCCAAGAGGTGGTGGAATGGGATCTCACAAGCAGTATTCCAGTAGGTCAAGGCTTGGGATGTGTTTCAACACGTCTTTATGAATACTTATACCCAGAGACATTTTGGTTTGATCAAACATAAGAGTTCATGAGTTTGGAGAAGGTTACTCTTTCTGTTTTGGAGTATTCCTCTAGCTTCACCAAGAAGAAGTTCTTTACACCCTTCCTACTGGGAGATGAGTTGTTCCTTGCACGGAATTTTGAGGATGGTCTCAGGCAGGATATTTTATCTCAAGTGATCATCTTTAGGTTGACTTTTATATCTTCCGTAGTCAACTAGGGACAGATTACATAGCATAATTTAAGGGTTTTTGTAGCTATGATCTAGGGAGGTTCGGCGTCTAGAGTTATTATTCCTCAAATTGATAGCAGGAAGCATTGTTGGGAGACTGCATGGGGAGACCTAAATAGGCAGGATGTATCTTCTAGTAGCAAGGTGGTGTGCTACTTGTGTAGGAAGATTGGGCATATGAGGCCTAATTTCCCGAGGGACCCAGTGGAGTGCAGATCTTGTGGAATGATGGGTCATCTTCAACGTTTCTACCAGATATTCTCACAAGAAGCTAGTGATAGAGTTTCTTCTATGACTCCTCATTCAGGAGCACCACCACGAGTTTATCAATAGCCTGGGAACTAGTGTTCTTCCAACCGTTCAAGCCTAGGTGGAGGTCGTGGTTGTGGTATTCAGTCGCCCAGTTTTCAAAGACAATAGGGAGGATCACCATTGAGTGGTCAGGCAGGGTCACTGGGCCATGTTATAGGACATACATTTACAGTGGAGCATACCTAGCTGGAGGTGGGTCCCAGACCATCTACAGTTCGAGGTATGATCTTAGTTTCCTCAGTTTTAGATTCTTTTCTTTTAGATATAGGGGCCTCCAATAACATTATATCATTTTCTGTTGTGGAGAGCCTTTGTCTCTACAAATTTTCTTATGTGGATATCATGACACTAGACACACAATTGGGGACATTAATGGCTCGTGTATGTTAGTGTAGAAATTTCGATCTAGAGGTTGGTGGCTGTCACTTTTTAGGGGACCTCTATGTTCTGGAGATGACAGGATACGATGTCATTATCAGAATGGACTAGTTAGTTCCTTTCTAGGATTTTTTAAACTATTATCGCCTCTGGGTGAGATTTAAATCACCAGGGGTCATATCGTTTCTTCACAAGGGAATGATGGATGTCCAATAGAGTAGAGAGGGACCTAAGAATATACAGATTAGAGGTGTTAAAAACCATATCTCTGGTCTATATCTCTATGAACATGGGACATCACATAAAGACTTTCCACTAGTGTTGGATCGTTTCAGATATGTCTTTCTAGAAGACATTTCAGGTTTTCCTCCAGATCGAGCGGTATTCTTTTCCCATGAGATCGTGCTAGGAGCGGCACTAGTGTCCATTTATCTTTTTTTGATGGATACACTAGATTTAAATAAGCTCAAGAATCAGTTGGAGGAATTTCAGGCAAAGGGTTTCATATGACCCAGTACTTCTCCTTGGGGTTCACCTGTCCTGTTTGTGAAGAAGGTGCATGGTACCCTCAGGCATTGTGTGGATTATCGGAATATGAACCAGTTGAAGGTCTATAATAGATATCCTTAACCACATATTCAAGATCTCTTTGATCATATTCGATTATCCCGGGTGTTCTCAAAGATTTACTTGAGGTTCAGTTATCGTCAGTTGGGTGTTAGACTATATTATATACCTCTCACAACCTTCTGAAGTAGGTATGGTCTATACGAGTATATTGTTATTCATTCAGTCTCACGAATATGCCTGCTGTTTTCATGGAATTGATAAACCGAGTGTTCCACCCACACATGGATTCTTTCTTGGTGGTCTTTGAGATTGATCTGAGTACACTAAGAGAGAATCCGTAATATGCTATGCTCTCAAAATGCCACTTTTGGATGTATCTAATTCACTTATTGGGTCATGTTATCTCAGATACAAGAGTATCAATAGACCAACAGAATGTGAGAGAAGTAGTTTCCTAGGAGTATCTGAAGAACTTCATTGAGGTACGAAGTTTTTTGGGGCGGGATGGATACTAAAGACGATTCATATAGAACTTTTCATGCTTAGCAGCACCACTGACAGGTCTGACTAAGAAGGGTGAAAAGTTCTTGTGGTCAGATTCTTGTGAGAGAGCATTTCAGTAATTGGAAGGGAGGTTTAATTCAGTTCCAATACTAGTCTTTCTAGATATATTCAAGAGATATACTATTTACAATGTTGCTCCAGGTATTGTGATATGATCTATGCTTATGCAGGTTAAAGGATTCAATGAATACGGGTCTCTTCAGGTGAGGCCACATGAGAGGAATTACCAGACACACAATCTTGAGTTGGAAATTGTTGTCTATGCCTTACAGTATTGGATACATTATCTGATGGTACATAATTTTGTGGTTCTCACCTACCACAAGAGTCTCAAGTATATCTTCACTCAGCATGATCTAAATTTGAGGTAGTGAAGGTGGGTGGGTACCTTCAGTCTTTTGACATTGAGCTTGCTTATACATCTGGGAATGGAAATGTAGTGGTTGAAGCACTGAGCAGGAGGACTCATATATGGGTAGTTCAGGAGGCCAGTAATGAGAGGAATCTTATGGATCTATTCTCTGATATTCATTTGGAGGTGCACAACAGACAAGGGCAAACAATTATTTCTTCTACATCTCTTACCTCTACTCTTCTAGATCGAGTGAAAAAGAGGCAACTATCAGACTTAGAAGGCCTAGTATTAAGGGAGAGCATGCTAGTAGAGGACCCATTCCGAGATGGACCATAGGCGGGGATGAGATATTGTATTTCCAGGGGTGCATATGGGTGCCAACAGACATACATGAGGAGATGATGTGGGACTTTCATTACTCAGTTTGGGTAGTTCATCCCGGTGTCACCAAGATGCATCATGATCTACATCATCATTATTGGTGGCCAAATATAAAGATAGATGTTGTTGGTTTTTTCCTGAGGTTTTCCACTTGTCAATAGGTGATGGTAGAGCATCAGCGACCAACAAAGATTTTACTGCAGTTACCCATTTTTGAGAGTATGTGGAATGATGTCGTGATGGATTTAGTGACCGGGATGTTGATGTCTCTTTGATGGAATGATATAGTTTGGGTTTTCATTGACAGGCTCATGATGTTTTCTGAATTCTTTCGGATCAAGGAGACATTTAGTGTTGGCGTGATGGGAAGTTTGTATGTCTGTGATATTTTTTGTTCACATGGAGTTCCACACTACATTTTTTCATACAGGGATGCTCGTTTTACATCTCGGGTCTGGCAGGGGCTATAGAAGGCGTTTGGCACACATGTACATTTGAGTATAGCTAACCAACCCTAGATAGATGGTCTATCCGTGTGTACAAATTAGGTGCTTGAGTAGTTTCTCCGAGTATATATCCTTGATTTTGGAGGTTCTTGGTTGAAGAACAAACCTCTTTTAAATTTTTACTAAAAAAATAGTTTTCAAGAAACTATTCATATGGCACCTTACTTTGATTTTTACTGGTAGGCCATGACGATCAACCTTATGTTGGCTGGATGCAGGAGAAGAAGCTTTGCAGGGAACTCTTCTTATTCAAGAGACCACCGAACATATAGAGTTGATTCAGATGTGGAAGGCTACTTCACAGTCTTGTCAGAAGTATTATGCCAATCAACATAGATGACCTCTAGAGTTCGGGGTCGGGGATTAGGTTTTCCTACGTGTCTCACCGAGGTTGGGACATAAGAGGATTATGAGATAGGGTAGGCTTTTGCCGAGGTACGTCGGGACGTTTGTGTTGATTGGGAGAGTTGGGATGTTTTCCTATTGGTTGTAGTTACCTCAATGGTATAAGGTAATGGATGACGTCATCCATGTTTCTTAGCTATAAAGTTACTTCTCAGACTCATCACATGTTTTCCAACCCGAGGATTTTGATCTCGAAGTGGATGTGTCGTTTGAGGATTATCCTATCCATATTTTCGATCGCAGTACAAAGGTTCTTTGTGGCCGGTCTTTTCCTCTGGTATGAGTGTTATGGAAGCACGTGCGATTACAAGACGAGACAAGGGAGAGGGAGGCTGATTGACAAGCATAGTAGATAGAGCTTTTCTAGCTTTATTCATTTACGCCACCATGCTAAGGAAAATTTGGGGACAAATTTATTTAAGGGGGGATGTTTGTAAGAACCCGAGCATTATTTTTAGGTAATTTTCCCTTTTTTGGTTGTATTGAAGAAAAAGGGGAATTTCTGGAAATATTTGAAGTACATGTATTGTACTTTATAAGTATACTCTATGTACTTGATTACCGTAGGTAGCCGTGTGCTGGACGTGTAGCGGCCATGCACACACCCTTGTGTGGGTGACCGAGAGGATGGCTAATGTGGAATACAGAAATGGAGTGTACACATTGTGTACTTCAAATGTACATGCCGTGTACATTCATTTTTTCATTAAATGTTCAGGGGTCACATCTTATAGCCAAAAACATCTTCTTCTAGGTTTCGTTCAGCCAAGTGCTCTAGTACTGTCACGAACTTCCTCTAAGCCCTAGACCGAGCATCTAAACTCTGATTTGACCGTTGTCATTTGTGTTGGGATTTCCTCAGTAAGATCTCCCTTCTTCTAGATCATCATTTCACGATTCCTCCTCTTTCTAAAGTTATCCTATATTGAAAGTTTTAGACATTTTTTTAGATCTTCGGCATTCTATCGTGATTAAAGCCCTGAGACTCAAATTCCAATACCGAGGTAGGTGGTTTTTGCCTTTCGGCTGAATGTCCTTGAGTTATATGTTCTAATTTTCTAATACCCAGGAATGAGGTATAGGGCGTTTACAATTTTGGCACTGTTGTTTTCCTATTTTTATTGTATGCTTGATTAAAGATTAATTTATTTAGAATAGGGTGCTTGGTTATGATTTGGAAGTTGTTTTCCCATGCATGTTCGGTTTATGACAGTTTGGTCCTGTTTAGCCATTTAGGCTGCCTTGACATGATTTTCCCATTTCTTGTTTTAGGATGGTGTTATTGTTCCTATATGATGTAATGATGTATACTATTATCCATGTAGTTATTGAGGGTTACATTGCCCATATTTCATTAATATACTCATTAGACACCCACAGGGTTCTGAGAACCAGGTGTAGTTGAATATAAGGGGAATTTACCATGAGTTCTTCCTCATTGATTCTTTATTCACATTTGACTATAAGGGGAATTAACCGTGAGTATTTACTTAGAGTTTCATTATTTATATCATAATAAAAGGGGAATTGACTGTGATAGCTTCCTTTGGGTGTATTTATATATATTGGACTATTAGGGGAATTGATTGTGAGTGCTTCCTCAGAGAGTCATTGTTTGTTATGTTAATATAAGAGAACCACAGTGGTGGATTATGTGTGCTACCAGAGGGTTTTTTGTGTTGATAGGTAGGACCAGACTTGATAGGCTGTGAGTACTTCCAAGAGGGTTACCTATTTGTGTTTACCTGTTTGATTATCTATTTACATGATGTATGAAATTGAATTCTTGGAAACCGTATGGTAGGTTACTGGTGAGTACATCCTTTTTTGCTGTTTCTTATACTTATTACCTTCCATATATACACTGACTATTAGAAATTGATCTTCTATTTGTTGCCTACAGGGATTTAGTCTCAGATCCTGTTTGGGCCATGGTTTTTTTCCAGAACAGATTATATTGTAGGAGGTACATATAGGGGAAAGTTCCCTTATATATCAGGTATTTGATTTGTTGTGGATCATGATATCATGATACCAAGATATTGATTGCGATGATGAAGAGTTGTTTGTCAGTTTTCATTGTACTTGGTTTAGTACTATTTGTATTTCAACATTTGACTTGTTTGACTACTTTCCTAGACATATGTATCATGCATCATAAATATATATGTGATCCAATTTATTATATCTAGTCTTCCATTTTATACTTTTGAATGGAATAATACTTCTTCCTCTATTTTTGTAGTTTTATTACACTGTATACTCTACCAATGAGGGCATTGTTTCCCACTATCAAACCCATGGACTTCGCTGCAAGTTAGCAGCCTCTAGTGTTTGGGAAAATTCACATTAGGCCATGTCACCAACAGGGTACGGGCATCTTTGGGCAGCTTCTAGTACTAGGATGTACCAATTGATGTGTTGGAGGAAATTCTTTGTGCATGCATTCTCAATTTTAATGATTCTGGGAAGAATCACATACATTTTGTGGAGTTGCCTACAGTAATAGTTTTCATGAATCTATTCAAATGGAACCTTATGAGGATATGTATGATAGTCCATAATGATCACCCCTACGTTAGCTGGAGGTAGGAGAGATAGCTATTATGGGACCTCATCATGTCGTAGAGACCACATAGTAGGTGGAGATGATTTAGAAGAGGATAGATACGGCATAGTCATGGAAAAATTCATATGCTGATCGACAAAGATGACCTCTAGAGTTTGAGGTCGGAGACCAGGTTTTTCTACATGTCACACCGAGTTTGGGAGACAGGAGGATGAGGAGATGGGGAAATCATTCACTAGGATAATGTGGGTTTTGTGAGGTTTTGGAGAGAGTCAAGATGGTTTCCTATTTGTTGTAGTTACTACAGAGGTACCGAGCTATGCACAACGCCTTCCACGTTTCTCTGCTACGATGTTAATTCTCAAACACATGTCATGTTTTTCATCTAGAGTAGGTTTAGTTGGAGTTGGATGCATCATTCAAGGAGAATAGAATACGGATTTTTGATCACAACATGAATGTTCCCCGTGGTCCGTCTGTTCCTCTGGTACTGGTGTTGTGGCTGCACGGCCAATTGCCAGATAAGTTGTTGGAGAAAGAGCCCAAAATGTGATCATAGTGGGAAGATCTATTAAAAGATTTTTCATCACCACCTTTTTAGCATAATTTAGGGAATAATTTATTTAAGGGGAAACGTTATCCAAAACTCGAATCTTGGTTTCTGGTATGGATCATGGTAACATGTGCTTTTGAGAAAAAAGGTGAATTTGGAAATTTTATATGTATATGTCATGTTCTTCGGATTACACACCGTGTATAGCCGTGTCAAGGGCATGTAACAGCCAAGACATTACCATGTGGGGTGGCATTGAACACTGGAAATGTTAGGGAATAGTTTAGGAAAATACATGGTGTTTCCATTAATAGTACATGCAGTGTAATTTTTTTATTTGATTAATCAGATAGGGGTTACATCACGTTTCCAGAATAATCATCTTCTAACCTCATTTCATCCCGGAGCGACCAAGATAGATAAATCTTTTTTGAGCCATCATTATGTCATCCTTTCACTAAATAAAACACCGTCGGGTGCACTGGAATCACCTCGGTGAGTTATTCATTATTATAGATCCTCTCATTCTGATTTCGTCTATCTCTCAAATTATTCTTGGTTGAAATTTTTTTATTTTTCAATAGATCTAAGATTTTCTAGGTTGATTCCAAAGATGATGTTAAACTATATAGATCATAAAATGTTGAGGTATGTGGTTTGTTTCCTTTTGTTGTTCTTATTTGAGTTTATATGCCATAGTGTTGATTACCAATGTTTTGGGTATTTAGGTTAAGGAAAATGAACTCGGTTTTATAATCCATAGAATGATTGAAGGATTAAGGGGTTTTTGATGTGATATTATGTGAAATTTCTTTTTTATGGAACACCACATGGTTATGTTTCATTTATTTTATGTTTAGGGTAGTTTGGTCCAGTTTGACTATGACGAAGACCTTGTTTCCTTGCATTTAATGGTAGGATGAAACTGATTTCTTTTTTCTAAATTTTAAATGCTTGTGATATGCATTGGAATTATTTATCCTTGAAGTTGTTGAGATTACATTGGGCTGCTTGATATCATATATGCAAGATTGAATGGCACAGGGCTGTTAGATACTGGTGTAGTTAGTCCAGTGGTGGGAATTCATGTTGAGTGCTTCCTCAGAGTGTATATTATATTTCACGCTACTTGACCACATGGGGGATAGATGGAGAGTTCTCCCAAAGTGTGTCTATTGTTTACTCTACAAGAAAACATGGGGTATCGATGTTGGGTGCTTCTGTAGGGACCCGACCCTTGTTTCCCATAGCCGGTGCCTTATTTGATTACGTTGTTATACATAAAAGGAATAAAAATCCAGAAGGATAGATTAGTTTTGTATTATTTTATACAACTAACATACATAAGTTCACATTTACATTTGGAAAAGAAAAACAATGCTAAATTATTCAACTAGCAACATCATGTCTCCTAGATCATGCTTTCAAGTCATTCATAATTTACTTCTTCATATCTTAATAAAAATGAAACATAAGAAAGGGTGAGCTCAAAAGGTCATTAAGAGTAAGAAATAAAGCAGAAGATAGCATAAACATCAGACATGGTGAATAATTGAAAAAACATGCCTTTAATAATGAACTCGAACACATAATGGTAGAAATATGAGCTCAATAAAACAAAATCATGGGTATTATAGAAGTCAAAAAACCACATGATCTTTCAATTACTTGCTTCATAATTAGGGAAGTGAATATGATGGACATTCTGAAACATTTTATTGTGGCCTCGGCCAAGACATCTAGTGATTAAGGCCTCGGCCAAATTCTATAACACATTGGGAAAGGTCTCAGCCAATTCCACATCTAGTTGTCTCATGAGACTAACTGATGCATCAAGGGGCTATAGAGGGCCCCACCAGTAACATAATAAGTCTAATTCATTCCTCATATGAGTGGGGATATAAATTAAAACATATAAATTCATATTGAAACTATCATATGAAATGTAACTCCCTTTCCCCAATTATTTAACATAAACACTAACCATTCGGAATAATATGGTGAATGGTTTTAGGATAGATCATCCACAATTAAGATATTAAAAAACCCTTAAATAAAATATTTAATAGGACATCATATAATATTAAGCCCAAAAATTCATAATAATCAACAAGAGTTTTGATTCAAATGAAAATAATCTTCTAAAATAATTAAACAATTCTTATGATAAATACTCATTTATTTTGAAAATAAGAGTTCTGTTGGAAAAATAATCATATAAAACCATAAGTAAAGTAAGATAGTATTTCATGATGAAAATTAGTGTTTTTAGAATAATAATGGTTTCCAAAAAGAGATTATATCCTTTCACTGAAAATAGATATGAATTTGAGAAATTCCGTTGTATCGGGCTCGTATTTTTTGAAACAGTTTTGAATGATTCTTTTAAAACATGTAGCTATACAGAAAATAGGGAAGGATTCTAGTTGGTTTACATATATAGAATACTCACACATAATTCATGAGGAGTACATAACAATACATAATAATATCATCGAGGAAATTAGACAATAAAAGTAACCCGAAAGAAAATGGTTGTTCGGGTGGAAAACCCTTACCTTATCTCCAAACATGTTCCACTCTTGAAAATAAGCTCATGGAATATGAAATTATACATATTAATAACATATTTAAGAACCTATTAAAAATGTATTTATTTTATCATAATTCAGTTTAGTTCATTTATACCCTTACTTCTAACTTATTATATAAAATTTCGTTGTTCTGGGGTCGTCATTATCTTTATTTTCATAATCGGTTCGCTTGTATTTATGTAATGATGTTCATGTGGAATGGTTATAAATCTCCAGGATGGGAATTTTATATTATTTATGAACATAAATAATTGTTTGTGTTCATTTCTATAATTTGGTTGCATGTAATGAGAATGAATCATTAGATGAAAACCACTTCGATTATTCGGTGGTACATAAATTATTATGAACTAGTTTTGTCATATAACTTAATTATATGTTCATATTCGGGTTTCAGAATATTAATTAAGTTATAATACATATATTATAGTATGGATAAACCATAAATATTGTTTCATGACTAGTAATTAAGAAGAAATTTAAGAATGAAACTTCGTCGTCCATGAAGGTTATAAATTGGAATCTCATGGACGTCGATTTCATTTATAAAAATAAAAGTGTGAGAATAAGAATATTTACGATGGTTCTTCCATTAAAATGATATAAATCCAGTATATAGAATTTAACTTAGTTATCGTGGTCATTTGGTAGGAGGAGATGATGAGAGGATAACAGAAGTAGATAAATTGAAATAAATCCAAATAAGAAAGAAGAGTGATTTACCCCTTGAAATTACCTCCTTGTGAAACTACTTAAGGGAAGGGGTTTTGGTCTTTTGGAAAGACAAAGAGCTTCCTGGTCGAGGGGAGTGACTAGGAAAGGGTAATTGGGAAGAACATTGAGGATTTTCAAGTCTTAGAGTAGTGAAGAGAAGAGGGAGTGGTGAGGAGTTTTTATAGCAGAGGAGAGGGGTATATTTTGAATATTTATTTCATTATTTTATTATTTCTCTCATGATAACCAAATAGTATTTTTTAGTGTGACCCCTAATAGTATGAAGTGCATGTGAGTTCTAAAAAAGTGTCCTTGCATCACTTGTGATGTCATGAATAGTGTTTTTAACTAATAATTTGTATATACTGTATTTTATCATATTTCAATATTCATAAAAAATTCTAGAATTTCAAAAAAATCCAAAAAATTCACCCCTACCATTTTTCGACATTTAGAATTCAAAAGTGAAATTATTTTTTCAAAATTATCTTTCTAAATATTATTAAATTAATTTTTAAATAATGTAATTATTAGTTCGAAAAATAACAATCTTAAAGTACAATTAGTTTTATATCTCATTGAAAAACAAATTAAGATATAATTATCTTATTATAATAAGAATATAAAATAATATTATTATTTACGATTCAAACTGGTCATATTACTTTTCATAATGGTCTGTTACTATTCACCAAAAAATTCACGTTTGTTCTATCAGACTCCAAATGTCATACTGATCACAACTCTAGATGACCATTTATCGAAATTCAAAACATAGAATAGGAAAAGTTGTGTTTAATGGTTAGATTATAAAATTGAATTCTATATTTATTTTCAAAACCTTGTGGTGCTTCATTATCCCGTACATACAAAAATTTCATCCTCGAAATGCATAGAATATTACCTAAAATGATTCGGGTATGTCTCTAACATAAGATCCTCTGGCTCCTATGTTGCTTCCTCCATCTTGCGGTTCCTCCATTGAACATTCACCAGATGAGTCGTCCGATTTCTCAATACTTATTATCTAGTAGCAATAATATTTATAGGCTCTTCATAGTAAGATAGATCTGTCTCATGATCCACTTCTTCATAAGGGATTACATGTGGTGTGTCTGGTATGTACATTCTTAACATTGAAACATGGAACACATTGTGAACCTTAGAGAGACTTGGCGGTATTACCAAACAGAAAGCTACGGCTCCAATTCAATCCAAAATTTCAAAAGGTCCAATGTACCTAGGACTAAATTTTTCCTTTTTAACGAATCGTATAATACCCTTACATGGAGATACCATTATAAAAACATGATCAACTTCATGAAACTCCAAATCCTTCCTTCGGTTATTTTAAAATCTCTTTTTCGTACTTTGATCTATTTTGATATGGTTCTGGATAATCTTCACCATCTCCATTGTTTCATCAACAATTTCTGGTCCCATGAGCTTTCATTAACCAAAATCATCCCAGCAAGTTGTTGTATGACATCTCCTCCCATATAGTGCTTCATAGGGTTCCATTTGAATACTTGAATGGAAGTTATTGTTGTAGGAGAATTCTACGAGAGGTAAATACTGATCCCACATGCCTTGAATATCATGTGAAAAACACATCACCTGTCTTCTAATTTTTGAATAGTCCGCTCTGATTTTCCATCAGTTTATGGGTGGTATGCAGTTCTCAAATGAAGATCAGTATCTTGGGCCTTCTGAATACTTTTCTATAATCTTGATTTATATGTTGATCATGATCAGAAACAATAGATAGGGGTACTCCATGATGTCTCAAAACATCATTAATATAGAGTCTTCGTAGACATTCAAGTGGTAGATCTTCTCTTATAGAAATAAAATGTGCTAACTTTGTAAGACGATCAATAATGACCCATATTGCATCATTCCATCTAGGATTCTTTTTTAGTCCCATGACAATGTTTATCATGATATTATCCCATTTCTACTTAGGTATGGGAATAGGTTTCCTTTCTCCTCCAGGATGTTGCCTTCAAGATTCCACTTGTTCACAAACCATACATCAAGACACAAATCAGCAATCTACCTCTTCATGTTGTCCCACCAAAATTGTTCCTCCAAATATCTATATATCATAGTGCTACGAGGGTGTATTCAGAAATTATAACTATGAGAATCATCCAACAATTCCCTTTTTAGATCAGGTATATCGGGAACACAAAGTCTCTTCCAAAATTTCAAAATTCCATCTTCATATACCAAGTCACTCAATCTCCCATCATTCACAGATTAAATATTCTTTTAAAACTCCTCATCATCTTCCTGAGAAATTTTTATCCTTTCTAGTAGATAAGGTTTGGAAAACATTTGAAAAAGAATTTATCTTTCACCTTCCATGGTTATTCCCACATCCATCTATACTAGATCCATAAAAATAGGATCCATTTGAACTATCATCTTGTTCAAAACACCATGATCCTTTCTGCTCAAAGCATCTTCCACCTTATTTGCCTTCCCCGTGCAATAATAATCCTTGACGAGTTCAAGCAATATTTTTTTCCTGATGTTGAGTTTTTTTTGTGAGAAAATATATATCAAACTCTTGTGATCAGTATAAATCTCACATTTTTCACCATAGAAATAATGTCTACATATATTCAAAGAAAATATTCCAGCAGCTAACACAAGATCATGAGTGAGATTGTTTGTCTCATGAATTTTTAGTTTTCCTGATGCATAAAAAATAACCATATCATTTTTCATAAGGACAAAACGATGTAATTTCTATGAATAATCACTATAAATAACAAACTCATCATTCCCCCTGGTAGTGTCAATATAGGAGCATTGAATATTATTTTCTTTAGTTATTTGAAACATTCTTCACAATATTTTTTCTGAACAAACTTAACCCCTGTACATGTGAGCTTCGTTAGCGGGTAAGCCAGTCGGGAAAAATTCCACATGAAACACTGTTAATAACCTGTTAAGCCAATAAAACTACGTACCTCAGTTATGTTTGTTGTCATGGGCCATTCCTGGATTTCCTTTGTCTTTACAGGATCAACATGGATTCCATCCTTAGAGAAAATATATCCAAGAAAAGAAATCTCCTGAAACCAGAATTCACACTTGCTAAACTTCTCATATAATTCATGACTTCTAAGTGACTTTAGGATAATGCGCAAGGTATTTTAATTATATTCATAGCATTTGGAGTATATTAAGGTATCATCAATAAATACCACAACAAAATCTTCAAGATATTCCATGAAAAATATATTCATTAGATCCATGAAGACAAAGGGTGCATTAGTGAATCCAAAAGGAATGACTGTAAACTCGTAATGCACGTACGTGGTTCAAAAAGATGTTTTCAGAATTTATTCCCTCTTCACACAAAACTGATGATATCCAGATCGAAGGTCAATCTATAAAATGTTTGGAGCTCTATGCAGTTAGTCAAATAAATCATCAATGTGAGGTAGGGGATACTTATTCTTTATTGTAATATCATTTATTTCTCTGTAATCAATGCAAATCCTCATGGATCCATCTTTCTTCTTGACAGAGAGGAAATGTGCTCCCCATAGAGAATAAAAAATTCGAACAAATCCATTATTACTTCAATTCCTCTAGTTGCTTCTTTAGTTCCACTAATTCCACAGTGTCCATTTTATAAGGGGTTATCGATATGGGTCTTTCATCCGAAATTTTATCAATGGAAAACTCAATTTATCGTTCTGGAGTATATCCAGGTAAATCTTCTAGAAACACATCAACATATTCTTTCACAATAGGTACATCCCCAATTTGAACTTTCCATTCCTCACCCACAGTTATATAATTCTATTCCTCCCCAATAATTGAATTTAATTGACCTACTGGGAATGTATCAAGAAAAGAATCACGTGGTGACGATTCTAATCTAATGTTAAGTTGTTCTTTATCATCATCTTCAAAAATTGTAACCTCTTTCTTCTTAAAATAAATTTTTTCATCATGGTTTGAAATCTAATCCATACTGAGGATTATATCAAATTCAATCATGGGTATGAAGATGAGGTCATAAGATAATGAAAATTTATATGCCCTAATCAGAACTGATTAACAGAACCCTGTGGAAATGATACTTCCCTAATGAGTTTTGACTGACAACTCCCATGTTAAATCAAATTGGAAATATCTAATTTTCTTAGAAAACTAGAAAGATATGAAACAATGCAATGATCCAGAATCAAATAAATCATTGGCTAAACTTGAGGAAACAATTAAAGTACCTTCCACCCGGTCATTCGGAACTTCAACCTCTGATTTTGTGATTACATAAGCTTTTCCCCGATCCCTTGGGCTTTTCTGTTGCAAATTTAATTTAAGTTTTGGATGATCATTAGAATAGTGTACCATCTGCCAATAACTATACCATTGAAAATAATTGGCTTCCTTCTTCCCTTTTCAATCACCAACAAGATGGCCTTTCTGACCAAATTTGTATCATTCTCTTTTTCCTTTTAAGAATGCGCTGGGGTGCTTCCATCCACTATTGTGACATGGTGGATATTCGACTCCTCCCTTCTTCACCATTACCTTATTTCCTTTCCCAGGGTTTTCAGCATCCCTCTTATTTTATTGCTTTCCCATAAAGTCATATGAGTAAAAGAATTCTTTTTCTATTTTT
The DNA here is from genome assembly GCA_963277665.1 of Viscum album. Taxonomy (NCBI): domain Eukaryota; kingdom Viridiplantae; phylum Streptophyta; class Magnoliopsida; order Santalales; family Viscaceae; genus Viscum; species Viscum album. Next base: position 1,535,319,382 of record OY728151.1, read on the forward strand.
ATGGAACATGAAACTATATCCTCATATTATGAAAGAATTTGGTAGACTAGTGCCCGTAGGAGGAATGGATTTAGGCCATCAAAGAGTCGATCAATTTTTCTTCATGGAGTTCGTATGTAGTCTACATCAAGTCTTTCTAATATTGTGAAGTTAGATTAGTAACATGAAACATTATAGTCTTCCTTCTACAACATATTCAAAAAAATTCTCTCCATATATGCTCACTGCACACGATGGAAATATTTTTCTAGGACGATTTCTTTAAAATCCCTACATTCCATCTCTTCTATCTCTTCCTCCTCCTTTGTGTTTTGGATTAATGATGACCACTGATCTGCATCTCCCAATAGACGATATATTTCCATGACAACCATATCTCTTTCATTACATCCCAATGTGAGATATATCTTTTCAAGATAATATATCCACTACTCTACTACAAATGGGTTAGTGGTCTCATTGAATTATGGAGGATGTTGTCGTATAATCTGATATAGCTTGGCTCCACCATGTGGTGGATCCAGATGCTCCATACAGGTAATGTTATTATTCATAACCTGAGTATGTTGTCCTAGTATAGTTATGAGTTGCTCATCACCAGTCACAGCACCAGAGCCAACATCATTATCTTTCATCGGAGAAAAATCCCTATAGGGAACAGGGGCATTCGTTCAGTTTCAATTCCATCCACTAGGAGACATATCTAGATAATGGAATACACTAGATTAGGTTATGAATCATAATGTATAAACTTAACTAAAGAATACTTAGAAAAAAATGAGATTCTACGCATGGCTAATACCATATTAATAAAAATGGTTTCATTGAGGAATATTTTACATTTAAATCATTGATGATAGCTTGTAAAGAAAATGTGAATTATCCAAAACATATCCTCCTGGAGTGTCATAACCAAGAGTGCAGCAAGGCCCATTTTCGTGCACTAATTCCCATTTGAGTCTAGATCTAAGCGGTGTTTTCTGGTTTTACCCCTACATACATATGTGACATAGCTTCCTCTACCTGCTCGTATCTAGACACAGAAGTATTGCTTGAAAGATCCACATAATCTATTCCTTACAAAAATACTAGGTCGTTATTATATGTGTTTCCTGAAATACTTACTTAGGGATTCTTCCATAATTCTATGTTTTATAAATCTTGATTGCATTAATTCTACTAAACTTCCTATGATACCAACTGTAAGGACCCGACCCCAGTTACCCAGAGCTGATGCCTTATTTTATTAGGTTGGAATACATACATGGAATATGAATCCCGAAGTACTAAGTAGTTTAGTATTATTGGAAACAAGTCACATACATAAGTTCAAATTTACATATGGAAAAGAAAAACAACACTAAATTATTCCACTAGAAACATCATGTATCCTAGATCATGCGTGCATGTAATTCATAATTTACATCTTCATATCCTGAGAAAAATAAATAATATGAAAGGGTGAGCTCAAATGCTCAGTAAGAGTAGAAATACAGTGGAAGATAGTATAAACATCAGACAGTGTGAATAATTGAAAACACATGCCTTTAATAATGAACTTGAACACATTATGGAAGAAATATGAGCTGAAGGAAAAATAATAATGGGTATTATACTAGTAGGACAACCATATGATCTTTCAATTACATGATTCATAATGAGGAAGTGCATTTTTTGGAAATTTTGAATCATTTTTTTGTGGCCTCGGCCAAGATCCATAACAGATTGGGAAAGGCCTCGACCAATTCAACATCAAGTTGTCTCATCAGACCTAATGATGCATCGATGGGCTATAACGGGCCCCACCCATCACATAATAACTCCAATGAATTCCTCATATGGGAGGAGATAAACATAAACAACATATACATTCATATTGAAACTATCATATGAAATGTAACTATCTTTCCCCAATTATTGAACATAAACACTAACCATTCAGAATAATATGGTGAATGGTTTTAGGATAGATAATCCACAATAAAGATACCCATAAACCCTTCAATTAAATATTGTATATTAAATCATAGAATATTAACTCCAAAAATTAAAAATAATCAACATGAGTGTTGAATCAATTGAGAATAATCTTCTAAAATCATTAAGAAATTCTTGTGATAAATACTATTTTATTTTGAAAAGAAGAGTTATTTTGGAAATATCTTCGTATAAAATGAGAATTAAAGTAATATTGTTTTACATGATTAAAATATGTGTTTTTAGAAGGATAATGGTTTCAAAAAGGGATTATAACTGGCCATTGAAAATAGATATGAAATTGAGAAATTCCCTTGTATCGAGCTCATATTTTTGGAAACAGTTTTGAGAGTTTCTTTTAAAACAAGTAACTACCCAGAAAATAGGGAATTATTCTTGTTGGTGTACATATAAATAATACTAAAAAAGTAATTCATGATGATTATTTACCAACACGTAATAATTTCATTGAGGAAATTAGACTATAAAAGTAACCCGAATGAAAATGGATGTTTGGGTGGAAAACCCGTACCTTAACTCCAAATGTTTTCTGCTCTTGAACATAAGCTCCGAGAATATGAAATTATACATTTTAATAACATATTTAAGAACCTATTATATATGTATTTAATTTATCATAATTCTTTTTAGTTCATTTATACCCTTATTGCTATGTTATTATATAGAATTTCGTTGTTATGGGGTGTTCGTTTTCATTATTTTCATAATCGGTTCAAATGTTTTTAAGTAATGAAGATCATGGAGAATGGTTATAAATATCCAAGATTAAATTATATATTATTTATTAACATAAAGAATTTGTATTGGTCATTTCAATAATTTGGTTACATGGAATTAGGATGAATCATTAGATGACAACCACTTCGATTATTCGGTGATATTTAGATTATTATGACCTAGTTCTGTCATATAACTTAATTATATGTACATATTCAGGTCCTTAAATATTTATTATATTATAATACATATATTATAGTATTTTTGAACCATAAATATGGTTTCATGACCAGTAATGAAGAATAAAATGATGAATGATACTTTGTCATCCACGAAGCATATAAATCGAAACCTCATGGTCGTCGATTTCGTATATAAAAATAAAAGAGAGGGAATAAGAATATATATGATGGTTCATCAACTAACATGATATAAATATATTTTATAGATGTTACATGAGTTATCATGGTCATTTGGGCAGAAGAGGTGAGGAGAGGACAACAAAAGTAGATAAATTGAAATAAATACAAATTTGAAAGAAGGGTGCATTACCTCTTGAAATAACTTCCTTGAGAAACTCCTTAAGTGAAGGGGTTTTGGTCATTTGGAAAGAATAAGAGCTTACTAGTGGTGGGGAGTGACTAGGAGAGGGTAATTGGGAAGAACATTGAGGATATTCAAGTCTTAGAGTAGTGAAGAGAAGTGGGAGTGGTGATGAGTTTTTATAGTGGAGGAGAGGGGTATATTTTGAATATTTAATTCATTATTTTATTATTTCTCTCATGACTGCAAAATAGTGTTGTTTCATGTGACCCCTAATAGTAATAAGTTAATTTGAGTTAGAACCAAGTGTTCTTGCATCACTTCTGATGTCATGAATAGGGTATTTTTCTGATAATTTTTATATTCGGTATTTTATCGCAATTCACTATTCATAAAAAATTCTAGAATTTCAGAAAAATGAAAAAAATTCACACCTACCATTTTTCAACGTGTAGAATTCAAAAGTGAAATTCATTTTTAAAAAATAATTTTTTCATTATTATTAATTTAATTTTTAAATAAAGTCATATTTAATTCAAAAACTAACAATCTTAAAATGCAATTAGTTTTATTTATCATTGAAAAACTAACTTAGATCTCATTATCTTATTTCCTTAAGAAAATAAAATAATTTTATTATTTAATATTCCTAAGGGTCATATTATATTCATTTTATCAGACATGTTACTATTCATATTACTATTCATAAGGTTATGTTACTATTCACCAAAAAATCAAGTTTGTTCATTCAAACTCCAAATGACTTACTGATCACAACTCTAGATGACCATTTTTTGAAATTCAAAACATATAAGAGGAAACATTGTGTTTAATGGTTATATTATAAAATTGAATTCTATAATTATTTTCAAAACCATGTGCTATTACAACATCCCTTGAGAGTCTATAGTTATTGTGGAAAGGCAATAGGGGTAATTGAGGGTGAGTGCTTCATCGGAGTGTATATTACTTTTTATTCCATTACATGGCTAGGGTGTTAGAATCTGTGAGCTACTCATATGGTTAATGTAAATATTGAATGTTTTTTATTCATCTTCCAAGCCAATGAACAAACATGGATTCAGTTCTATTAGGTAGTCTTCTGAGATACCATTGGTGATACTTACATGATTAATGGATGATCATTAAATACTAATTAATGTAAATGGAAATTATAGGATTGTTTAATTTTGTGTATTCCTGGTTTCTTTGCTTCATTTTACATTATTTCCCAATATATATACTCACTGACACTTAGGCATAGATCTTGTGGTGGTTTCCTATTAGGATTCATCTCACACCCTGTCTGGGTCATGTTTTGGACAAAAATAGATTATATGGTTTCATGTATAGATAAGGGAAAGCACATTTTTACCTCAAGTACATGATTTTTGTGGAGCTTGGGGAGGATAGAACCGAGATAAGGCTTGTAATGCTATTTGAGTTTACTTTTTTTTCATTTTTACATTGGATTATTACTATATTTCCATTATTGTGACTTTTATAGATATCTTCATAGACATATGTGACATGCATAATTTATATATGTGAAACATTTGTTATTTAATTTCAGTCTTCCACTTTTTACTTGTTGAATGGTATTTTGATTCCTCTACAATTTATTATTTTTTATTCAATAGTGCATGCTCTATTAATGAGGGAATTGTTTCCCCACTATCATACTGAAGACCCTCTCTACTACTCGGTAGCCTCTGGCAATTTGGGAAAAGAACCTGAGGATACATGACCAACTGGGTACGGGGAACCATTGGGAGACACCCTGAACTAGGATGTTACTATGTCGATATAATGAATCCTCTTTATGTCTGAATGTTAAATTTCATTCAAAAATAAAATTACAATTTATTACTTCCATTCAGACCATCTAAAAAATAATCAAAACATTGAATTATTTTTCATTACCTAGGAATGTGATATTAAATTTTCATCCCCTTATTCACTTTTGACACATTCCGATCACTCATAACAAATTGTTCTTCCCAGTAAATTTTCACACTCTAAAGTGAAAAAGATCTCAATTTTATCTAATATACAAAATTATTGTTCAAGTATTGAGATTGATAATATGAATATAACATGACATATATTTCACCATTTCGACTAAACCAAAATAAATATATTTGAATTTCTCATTGAGTCAATATTCTATGATTTTGGAAATTATCATGAATCTTAATATTCTATATAACCATATACCAAATGTATTGTCTCCCATGAACATTAACATATATCCAATACATTAATGATCTTCAGAATTATTTTAAATATCTATGATTTTAGCTAAGTACAACATATTGATTTCAAATATAACTATTTCAGTGTTTTAGGGAATTATGACGATTTAAATTAATATTTCCCAAACTACCCTTCCATATCTCATATATTTGTGGCCCAAATACATGTTTATATAATTTGAAAATATATCTTCATTCCTTTATGTTTCTATATGGATTCCTATAGTATACCTTATCTAAGGTTGTCTATAACTATTTTTTTTAAAACCAAATTTTCCATTATAATGATTGAGTGTAAACCAACAACCATATTATCATAAACATCATTACTAGTCATTGTCTATGGTCAGAAAGACAACACATCCTTTTTCATAACCTAGGATTAGGTCTCAGTTCATAAAACCTACAACCTCAATAGTTTAAACATCATTAAATTTTACACATGTATAATTGATAATTTTCATTCTAATTTATGAGTTCGAGAACATTAGTACGAATCTCCGCTAATTAACTTAAATGTGAATGAGTTAATAATTACATTTATAAAATTCATAATCTACAATGAATTTAATTCAATTCGAATCATAGATGTAAATGAAAAAATACAAGTGTTTAACATTTAAAATTAACAAAAACATAATATCAATGAGATATTTTTCCCCATCATTTTCATTTAAAAAACTATATTTAAAAATAATACATAAAAAATGAACTATCTTGATCATAGTCCAATATTTCTATTATAGTATTTTATTCATCCTCTCCTGATCATGGTTCCCTAAAAAATATGCATCACATTTCCAATCAAATGTTTTTTTGACTATTGGATACGCTCCAAATTCTACATCAGAGATCATAAAATGTCACTTGTCAAAGTCAATTAATTAGTGTAATATTCCTCAACTCACCTCAATATAGTGATCTGGGATTCTATCAATAGTTATTATGGTCGAACTTCGAGTAAACACAAAATTTGGATTAGATTTCTTATCCCGTTATTTACATTATGAAAATAATAGATATCTATTTAAGAACATATTCATTACCATCATCACAATCAATGGATCATTATTGGAAATGAGACAAATTAGATCAACATCTTGTAAATGTTCTTTATATGGTCGTTCATTTACTTAATCATTTAGTAGTTCTCAGCTTATGCATGCTTTATTATCATCCTGGTTTGATGAGAGCCTCATGGTCGATTGTGCCTCATTATTTAGATGAAATAATTTTTTATTTCATTATAATTAAATTAGGAAATAATTTTATTATAGGATACAACATTTGATTTGTGATTCATTGTGAATTTACTAGACATTTTAAAAAGTACTTATTAAATGTAATTTTTCACATTTGGTCACTTAACCCCATTGTGAGTATCCAATGTACTAGTATGATAGGTCATCCAATATAAGATGAATTCTTGTCATGTGGACATTGGAGAAATGCAATGTAAAGTAGGGTGTTCTCACAATTTCATGGGAACTATTGAAAATATTCATTCCTATTATGTTGAGCCTCTTGTTGATCAGTTTATTTCATTTTATGGTATGTTTCTATCATGGAATCATGAGTCACTAAAAAAATTATTGTATATATCTATTGATAAACACAAAAATAAAAAATATAAACAAATCATAAAATTTTTCATTTAAAAATATCAAAATTAAGGAATCTTTTAACATATGAATATATTATTCAATAATAAAATAATAAAATCCATCAACTGGATATGAAATAATTAACTCAAAAATTCAAAAAATGATATTATAATCACAATATAATTTAACATGAAAAAATCATAGATCATAAATATATAATTTAAAAAATTCATTAAATGTTAATGGTAGAATATTTTGATCAGTTATTTTTCAAAAAATATCATCTCAATTATAAAATTAACATAATTTAATTTCAGTACTGAAATAATCTAAAATAAATTATTCAACATTACCATCATATTCTGATCGACAAAATAAATGAAAAAATCTATAATAGATGTGAAACATTATATTAAATAAATTCCACATTTTCAAATCACCTAGAAATTGGATGGATAAATATAAACTAAATATTCTGTTATGGCATGATTTGTGGGCCTAAGACTATAGACATGGTTAGCCACTCCATGTGACATGCCTTTCTGAGTCAACATCTATTTATGAACTGTTGTGCCATATTTTTTCACTTCTTTATCATATAGATATAGAACCGAAAAAGTTATAGGAAATGAAAAAACTGTTTTGAATTAAATAAATTTATTAGTTTTTGTACAGATGTAATTTAATATTTCTCTCACTTATGTTAAATTTTTATTAGTTGCAATAATATATTCATAAAATTAACATTACCTTATTTATGATATAGTTTTATATATGATGGAAAATTTTATAAATGGGTATTATTTGTGATGAAATAATTGTCTAAAGGGATACCATATTCGATACGGGATGGAGTACAAAATCATGTGGTTAGTTTATTTCTACACTACAATTAATTGAATATTAATGAAAACTATTTTGATCAATCAAATTCATCATAAAATCAGAATCCTGAAATTATGTATTTCAATATAAAAATTCTACCATTATTCACCTAGTCTTATAATTCAATTATTTCTATGGGATACGAACTATGTGTAGCAATTTTTTTTCCCATAGTCGATGGTTAGATGTTGAGATGGATGTGAAATCCATTTAACATTTGAAGGTGATGCCATTAAATGGTGGGATTTTATTAAAAATAAAATGAAAAGGAATAATTTAGAGCCCATGGAATATTAAGAGTTAATTAATGAATTTATTAATATGTATTTTACCAGAAGACATCACACACATCTGGATATATATATTTTGGAGTTAAAAAATGATGATTAATCCCATAGAAGATAAGAAGGAAAGATGATGATGATCGGAAGGTATTCATTTAGGTTTATCTTTGAGATAGAGATTAAAATCTATAATTTCCTTATCTTCATAAATAAATATCTCAAAAATGAAATATATATAAGAAACATTTGATGTTTTTATGATATTATCTAATATTCAAAAAATATGCTAATAGAAACTAGAGGAGCCTATTATTATAGAGAGAGAGAGAGAAATTTAGTGGACATTATTGGATTTAGTGATGATAAGTAACCCAAGGAATAAATGATAATCTTAATAAATATATAAAATATTCAATAAAACATGTTTAATTTCCTCTATGGAACAAGTAATTTTGTCATGTTTGAGGTGATAAGCCACATGGTTAATGGTGGTCATAAGTGGATTTTTAGGTCAGTGAATGGAATATGCATAAAATTTCCAAACTAATATCCCAAACACTCCTCAATTATTAACATTAAATGTGTTTGGGAATTAAATAATCCAATTAACTAACCCTAGAGATAATGAATTTGATTATCCCAAACCAATACCTGAACCATTGTATAATTTCAGATAGTATTTATTCAACATAATAGAGGTGGATCTTGATAATTATGTAGCAATAGGTTTATTTATTCTCCTATCTAGAATTTTAAATTCATTTCTTTATTATTATTTTTCTATTTATTCATATCATGCATGTTTCTAAAAAATGTTTTTCACTAATTTATGCATTAAATATAATACAATCCATGGAAAGAGTTAATGGAATGATGATACAATATATGATATATAAATCTTCATAGACAAATAATTTTATTAGGATAATTCATAAGGATATATTTATTTGTTCAATTTTTTATTTGAAATAACATTGGTTGTAGTTTATATTTTCCTTTCAATTAACATATCAATGGTCAGGACAAAAATACAGTTCATATATCCAATTTTTATTTTAATAAATTTTAATTTGAGGACTATCCTGTAACAATATTTGAATAAAATTTAATTGTATTTGTTATTATAAACATAAAAAGTGTTACTTATATATTAACTGATCATGGAAAAAATTATAACATGTGACATATAATTTGTATGATAATTTAGTGCGGTGTTTATTGATGAAATGTTTTTTCGTTCACAAGATATTGAGAATGAGTTTATTTAATGAACTATTACCAAAATCCATACCTATCTCAAATATTAATTATATAATATCCCCAAATGAGTTGTTGTAATTAATGAAGTTTCTATAATAGAGGTTTTACTATTGTTTTGTATCTATTACTATAATTTCATAGGTTTCAATAGTCCTTTTGTAAAAAAATGATGGATCAATGTTTCTTTCCCTTGATAATCACGTAATTATTAAAATAACGATCAAGAAAAAAATCATCATATACCATAATTATATAATATAATCGATCAAATAAAAGTGGAAAAATAACATTTAATGATTTAAATTCAATTTGGATATCATCAACTAATAGTCAAAAGTGAGAATGTTTCATTGACACCATTGTGAAGAAGGTATGAACGTTATGTACTTATATTAAGGAAATTCATTCTAACTAATGATTCAAATATATTCATGGATCTAATAAATAAACTATATATATGACCATGATCAATTTCTTGTATTAATCACAAACAATTGTTTGCATGTATTCCAATATAAAGGAACATAATGATGGAAAATTTCATAATATGATAAAAACGTTCTAAAAATAGCAACTGAATGATACCTTTATAAAGTGAAAATCACCAATGTGTAATATTTAATTCATGGATAAAGTATTCATAATAAAAGTTATATACATATATATCCTTTATTTATAAGATATAATAATAAGGGAATAGAATGACCATAGTAACTAGGATCTAAAAATCTCTCAAATCAGTTGGATATTAGCAGTGAATTTTGTGATATTTGGTATGGATATAAAAAATAATATCTATATAAATATGTATTTTTAAAGGTCCAATCATGATGAGTAACACCCCATGATTTCATATTATGTTATCTCTTAAATATATTTCAATAACTTATGCTACACACAACATCAAGTTCGAGCGCCCCATGACTTATCAAACTAGCCATTCAAAAAAGAGGTTACGAATTGTAATGACCACATTTTAAATTTTATATATCCAATATAATTTTTACATTAATATTTTTTTTCTTATACATTATATAAGTCAAATTAAATTATTATTATAAAAGTGGTATTTTTAAAAAAATTGCAGTTTTATGCCTTTTAATGGTGAACCCTTTTTAAAACCAATATTTGACACTTTTATATATTCAAATTAATGAAATTTAATTCTTATTTAGAATAAGGACATAAAAATTTAATTTGGATAAATTTTTGGTACTTTTCTAATACTTTTCATATTTTGATGAATAGTGAAAAATACTAAATTTTATTGGAAAACAACTTTTTAATAAAAATAATTTATACTGATAAATTATGAATTTTAATGGATTCTAAGTATAATTAGATTATATTATTATCATTTAATACAATTTAGGTCATTATAAGAAATTTCACATTTAAATGTGACATAAACAAATGTCAATCTTTTCATAGTTTTTAATTTTATGAATCCCACTTTTTTGTTTTGACAATGAGAATTTATTTTAAATTAATTAATGCAACATCTATGTCTTGAATACGGTAAAATGGAAATAATTTTTGAATTTTTAAAATAAAAATTATCTTAAGGTTATTTTTTGGTATTTTTTTGAAACCATGCAATTATTAATGAATAGTTAAAAACACTACATTATTGTTTAAAATCGACTTTTTATTTAATTAACAATTTATTTTTTTCAAATTTATTTTAAGTCAAAATTGATATATAGTACCTATATATGTTCAATGTAGTTAATTAGAGTAATTTTATAATAAAATTATATGTATAAATTTTTATTTCACTTTTTACTATATTTTACCCACCTTCTAGGAGCATTTGCAAATTTGCATAAAACATAATTTTACCAATTCTGTTAGTTGAATTTCAAAAATTTGAGAGAAATGGATGAAATCAGTATGTAAAATGTTGTTCAATAAGATATAAATAATGACTGGCGAATAGTAACGTTTGACTATTATTTACCATGGTTAAAAGTAAACAAGATAAAAAAAAGGTAAAAATGATATTATAATTACAATAACACTTTTCATAAATCTATTGGATAAGTGTAATTTGACCAAAAACAACCTTGGGAAATAAATATGACTCTCTTCGGTCCACTTGGATTAGATTAGGGAATTTATTATTATTTTATTTAAAGAAGAGTTAAATGTGTTAAATTCATTGTTTATTAACTAAAACATTTTTAATATATGGTTATACATAAGATAAATTATACTATAATTACTCATTATAAAGATAATAATATTTCCTAAATTATTTTATTTTATTTATAATTTTTAGATACTATATAATTATATATATTTACAACACAATGATGATGCAATATTTACCATCTTAGAGAAGTATTAAAATAATTGATATTATAAATATCCAAATAAATTTAATTTGAGAAATTTTAGGAATTAAACTAATTTTATAGGTTAATATGTCATTTTAGGGTTGATTAAATAATTTTTTTCGAAACAATCATGCATTTATGAATTTCTCCAAAACCAAATACTAAATACTATCAAAATTGACAAAATTGTGTATTTAAAACAAATACTATATTATTAATTGATATAATATTCCTAATAATAGAAGTTTCGGCTAAAGGATTTACATAATGTTATATATATTAATAATTAACCACATGGTGTTCTTTTGGCTTGTTATAGTATGTTTATTAAAAATATAATATAAAAATACAACGTGACATGGTAAATGTCAAACTTTTAACTAAGTGATAAATCTAAAAGATAAGGTTAATACAATGACCTAAACCAATATAAAATTTATTATTTGAGAGGTTTTAGACCCATACATACATTATCATATAAATAAGTCATTTTGGAACCATTTTAAACTAGAATTGATTTTATTATAAAATAATATTTCTAGCTTTTCCTAAAGTGACCCTCACCTCTTTTATAAAAGGCTACTTCCCCTTATCGTATTTTCACACCACCAAAGCCATTTGGATCAGCCAAACCCTGCCCAAATATCCTCTCAAATTTCCTCTATTCATCCAAGAGGACATACAGTGGCCAGAAAGCTAACCTATGGACCCCTTTTGATCAAATCAAAAGGAAGAACACGAAGAAGAGGTACATATTTGATCACCTCTTTCAAGTTCTTTTCTTCTTCCACTTCCTCATCATTTGTTGTTTCCATTATAAAAAAATAAATATAGTATCTTCTATATATTGTTATTTTATTTTAAAAATGTCACAAAAATATTCATTATTATATCCATCATATAAATGTCTATGTCTCCATACATTCGTACGTGCGGCTTACCATCTCAACGTCGTGGTTTAGTTTGTTATTCAAACTCTTCATTATTTGGATGGGTATAATAATGAGTATAACTAATGTAAATAGTAAATATAACATGTTAATTATTCTGTATATATTATATACCTTCCAATTACATAAGATCTCACCGTCAATATTTTGATATTGTCACTCGTGCGTATATACAGATAACCATCTCCACAATGCGATGAGATTAATTTCCACATTCACCATTCAACAATAATTATAAAAATATATATTATTAATAAGTATTATATTTATGATATAATAATGCTAAAAAACATATACATATATATATATATATGTTTTTAAATATATCTTATTCACTTATTTTCATTCAATACGATATGAAAACAGAAACAACGTTTATGCGTACGTACGACCTACCGTCTCCAAAAACAGTATCTTCCAATTCATATATCTAACAATTATACATATTTATATTTTAAAAATATATGATATATAAATCATATTTCATATTATGGATGTACTGAAATCATGATATAAAAGTTACGATCAAGAATACCAAGTTAAAACACGTACGATAAAGAAATCGATTATTACATAAAATGATAATTTAACATGAATATCATTATCATATGGGTAGTTTAATATCATAAATGAATAATTTATGACATAATAATTATAAAAATTGTTCTGTAATAATTTAATAACATACAATGGTCATTATACATGAGGTGAAATGTACCCTCAACCAAAGAAAAGTGCAAGGTAAGGGTTAATTTCACAATCTCTTTATTATCCAAGGTTGTTTTTATGTAAGTATCTACAGGAAAGTATTTATTATCCATGTACATGTTTCATAAAAAGAGTTTCAAAAGGGATTTATTAATGTTCTATTTTTATTAAAGCATCCATTTAAATTTTTTAATGATTTATTCTTTTAATACTTTCTCATTAATGTCCTTGTTTTCAAAATTGTTTTAAGGATTTATTAATATGGACATGAATTTTTTAAAATGTTAATTCCATTAAAAAGTTTAAAATTGGTATAGGAAACATTGATTCAAAACAATATTTTAAGTGAATTCCTCTATAAATCATGTTACTTTTAAATGATTTCATGAAAAAGGAATATTTCTCTTTATGATTTTTACTGATCATTTTCAACTAGGTCAACATCATCTACAAGAGTGTATACTTGATCAAAGTTGAATTTTTATGATAATAATATTGAATTTTTTATTGAAGTTTTTGAGATATGTTTGACTGTGGTTGTGTTATTTTTATACCATTAATGGTTTATGGATAATTTATAGTCATTTAATATGCTAGTTTTAATACGAATGTTTGTGTTATCATTAAATATTTTCATATGAATAATGTATTGGAGAAAATAATTGAAAGGTGGAGCCCGCAATAACTGCGCAATTCATTGGTAGGTCTCATGAGACAAACTAGTGTCTTGGAAAAAGGCATTTAAAAAATCTTATTTGTAGTTTTGGCAGAAGGCCTTGACTATGTGGTTATGACGATTTTCATTATGCATTTTATCATTATGAAATTGGATATTGATATTATGTGTTATTATTTGACTAGTAGAGTATCTATGTCATTATGTAAATGGAATTATTTGATTTATTGTTGCAATTTTATGAGGAAATTTATTTTTAAAAGGATTTTGTTTTGGTCTTATACATTTCCTTAAATGTTTGTGCTCATTTTTTAATTTTTCCACTATATTTTCATCCTTACTGAGCATTTTATCTCATCCCTTTCATATGTCTTATTTTCCCAGGATTCCAAGAAGTGTATTATGATTTATATGAGGGGTTAATCAGTGGGATTAATGGAGTTTTCAAAGGATCATTAATGTTCTTTTTTATTTTCTATTGTGTAATGAAACGTTAATGTATGTAATCTCTTTTCGAAGTCTGCTAATCTGATCGGACTTTTGAGGGTTGATTCCTTGTAATCATGTCAATTTATTAAAATAATGCACAAACTCTAGGCTTATAGGTTTGGGGCATTACAATTGGTATCATAGAAAGTTTTTCAAAAATCGTAGAAATATATTTAGATAAACTCTGATTAGAGAACATTACCCTAAGATATACTATGAGGATTTGTATAGAATAAATTCCTTGAATTTTGGTAATGTAGATATTTTGGGTATTTTCCAGGCAATACATCCTCGTGTGGATATGGGAAGGTAGAGGTGGCTCCAGAACATATGTTCCTAGGAGGGTGAACTCTAACAAGGAGTATCGTTCTTGACCTGGGTTATCCTGGTACATGACAATGTGCCTTCCTGCAATCTTGGTTACGACACTTTTGGGCATATGATTAAGATAATTGACATTTTTATAAAAATACATTTTGAAGGATTCAAGTGTAAATACTTCATCAATGAAAACATATTATTATTATAGATTATATGCATTATTTTTCAACATATGATAGGTATTTTACATGTTTGGATTATGCATTGTGATTTATAAACTTACCAAGCGTATTCCATTGTTTAGAAGTGGTGCCTAGTAGAAGGAATGGGAATTCCTGCAATATGAATTATCAAAAGATTAAGGATCATATCTTTCATGGTATTAAGCCAACATTTAAAAGGGAAATAGTATCCCACATATTCTCATCATATGAATAAATAATATAATGTGTTAATAAAATATGGAAATAATTCTCTAATTCATATGGCATTGAAGGGAAGTAAGATAAGAAAAGGATGGAAGAGAGAAAGATATATAAAGGGAATAGGGGAAAGAAGGATTTTCCCATAGGTGATAACATTGGAAATAATCACTTTGGTAAATTATTGAATAAAATTGGTGTTTTTATAAGTGTGGAGAAAAAGACACCAAGTATGTGATTTCAAGGGTAAGAAAAATGTTTCAAATGTACAATGATTCATCTTCAAGGAGTTGGGACACTACCCGAATCAATGTCCCAATCATCAGAG
Organism: Viscum album; assembly: GCA_963277665.1. Classification (NCBI taxonomy): domain Eukaryota; kingdom Viridiplantae; phylum Streptophyta; class Magnoliopsida; order Santalales; family Viscaceae; genus Viscum; species Viscum album. Next base: position 1,535,335,161 of record OY728151.1, read on the forward strand.
TATCCCCCAAATACTTCTATAAATAAATAATCAAGTTATGATACTAATGAATATGGAGATGAATGATTAGAGTTATTATGTTGTTTTTAAATCATTGTGTAATTTGAGTATCGTGTAAATGATGTAAATATTTTACGAATTATAGAGTATATTGGGATTTCATTGTAGTACTATTTCATTAATGAATTTAGATTGTGTGGAACCAAGAAAAGGGACTCAATAGCTGTATATTTTTTTTGTAAAATATATGCTTGAGACAAAGATAAACTTTAATATTGTTCTTATATTGACGTACTGATTTTGGAATAAGATATGATTTATTTGGATAAATTATATTAGATATTTTTGACTACCTTGAAATAGATTAATGATTTGTAAATTCCATCATAGATGGTGTTTACACAACATTTTTGGATATAAAGAGTATATTTATTATTCCATAAGTAATACAGGAGCATGAATTTAATATATAAGGTTTTATGGTAATTCTGGGTGTTAATGTGTTTCAAAATAGTACATGATGAAGGTATTCACATGTTATTATGTGGAAATAATGATCATTATTGTGATTAAATTCATTATAAATTATAGACTGTGAGATTGGACAGAAAAAATTTAGATAAGTCTAAAGGTTGGAATAGATTAAGATAGACATTGGATATAATTGATTATGCTTAAAAAACATCTTAATACTTTTTTCGGATTTTTATAAAAAGTAAAACTCGAAGGTTGGGTGACAATATGTCACGTCCCGCAAGGCCATGAGACTTGAACCCACAACTGAAGGGAAACAAAGGAGGATCACCAACCAATGGAATACATGATGTCTTGGTTTTTATAATTTAGTTTATTTATATAAGCTGACTAATTAATTAAAAATTCATTATTTTTGGAACCATATATGATTATGATAAATAGAATATTTTTTGAATTCTATTATCTTTTGGAGTGAAAGATGGGTTTGTGGTAGAAATTAGTTGAAGATGAATCTCTACTTGTGAAGTAGATTTTTTCCTCTTATTATATGAATAAATTAATTCATAAACATTAGTGTAGGGATCTTAGAACGAAAAATGTGTTATCCTAATACCGTATGTTTTGTTGAACCAATGATTTTATAAATCATCACAGATTGATGGATTTGAAGCCCTCAATTTTACATTGGTTTGGGATTTATGAACTCAATCACTCCCTATAAATATTTACGTTTTTTCTCCAATTACGTGTCTCTAATTTCCAAAAATTTTCTTCTAACTGAGATCATAATTTGGTGGTTATTTTTCATTTCACTTTCCCTCTTATTAAGACTACATTTTCTTAACCCAATTTCCGATGTGGGTTTTCCAAAATAGAATTTTTCTATTTTAACCATTTATTTTCAAATTACAATTTAAAATTGTGGGGAAACAATTTATTAAAGGAGGAGAGATTATAACACCCCTTGATTTCATAGAATTATATCTATTAATATTATTTCAATAACTTGTGCAACACGCAACACCGATTTCGAGCACACCACGACTTACCAAACTAGCCATGAAAAAGAGGTTATGAATTGTATTAACTACTTTTTAAATATTATATATCCAATATAATTTTAACATTCATATTTCTTGTTTCTTAGAAATCATATAAGAAATATTCAAATTTTAAGATAAAAGAGTTATTTTTCAAAAAAAATCAGTTTTATGCCTTTTAATGGTGGACCCATTTTAAATCCAATATTTGACACTTTTATATATTCAATATAATGAAATTATAATATTATTTATAATCAGGACATAAAAATTAGGATTGGAAATTTTTTTGGTATTTTTCTGACAACTTTTATATTTTGATGAATAATGAATAATATTACATTTTAATTGAAAACAACTTTTGGAATCAAAATAATTTATAGTGAAAAATTATGATCATGATTTTTTTAAGTATAATTAGATTATATTTTTATAATTTAATTCAATTTAGGTCATTATATCTAATTTCACATTTAAATTTAACATAAGAACATTTCAATATTGTGATTGTTTTTACTTTTTAAAAAACCCACTTTTTTGGATTTGACAATGGGAATTAATTTTAAATTAATTAATGAAACATATATGTTTTGAATTTGGTAAAATGGAATTAATTTTTGAATATTGAATATCAAAATTAACTTAAGGTTAATTTTTTGTATTTTTCTGAAAACATCTAATTTTTGATGAATAATGATGAACATTTTGTTATTGATTAAAACCAATTTTTTATTTAAATAATTAGTTATTTTATTTAAATTTATTTTAAGTAAAAATAGATATATAGTACCAATAAAATTTCAATGTAATTAATTGGACTCATTTTATAATAAAATTAGTTGTATAATTTTTTATTGAACTTTTTCAGTATTTCACCAACCTTCTATGAAAATTTGAAAATTTGGATAAAAAGTAATTTTACCACTTCTGTGAATTGAATTTAAAAAATCTTAGAGACACAATTGACATGATTAAGTAAAATTTGGTTCAATAAGATGAAAATAATTTTTGGTAAATAGTAACTTTGGACATTTATTTACCACTGTTTAATGTAAATAGGGTAATTAAGGGTAAAAATGATATTATAATTACCTTATCACATGTCCTAATTCTATTGGATAAGTGTAATTAAATCAAAACCAACCTTAGATTTAAAAGTTTTAAATTCAATTTTTATTAACTAATCCATTTTTAATATAGGGTTATACATAAGATAAATTGTAATATACATATTCATTAGAATGATAAACATCATTAATACATAATGGTAATTTCTTTAAAATTTTTAGAAATGATATAATTAATGTTATTTATCACACAATGATGACGCAATAATTACCCTCTTAATGAAATATTATAATAATTGATATTATAAATATCCAAATAAATATAATGTGAGCCATTCGATGAATTACACTAATTTTATTGGTTAATATGACAAGTTACGATTGACTAAATAAATGTTTTTTGAAGTAATCATGATTTTATGTTTTTTAAAAAAACCAAATACTATATAGTGTCAAAATTGACATAATTGAGTACATAAAACAAATAAAATATTATTTATTGATATAGTATTCTTTAAAATCAATGGTTTGTCCAAAGGAATAATATAAGGATACATATATTAATAATTAACCACTTTGGGTTCTCTTGGAATGTTATAGTATGTTTATTAACAATATAATAAAAAAATTCAAAGAGACAAGGTAAATGTCAAACATTTAAGTAAGAGTTAATTCAAAAATATATGGTTTCTATGGTGAGCTAAACCTGTATAAAATCAATTAACTGAGAGGTTTTCGCCCCATACCCACCTTATCCTCGAAATAAATCATTTTTAGCCATTATAAACCGAAAATGATTTTATTATAAAATTATATTTCAATCTTCTATTGAAGTGACCCTCACCTCGATTATAAAATGGTACTTCCACTTCTCTTAACTTCACACATCCAAAGCCATTTGGATCGGCCAACCTTTTCCCAAATATCCTACCAACAATCCTTTTTTAATCCTAGAGGCTATCCTCTAGTAAAAAATCCTTCATATGGAGCCCTTTTTATCAAATCCAAAGGAAGAACCTGTAGAAGAGGTAAATATTTCATCACCTATTTCACGTTCTTTTCTTCTTCCACATCCTATTTATTTTTTGTTTCCATTCTAAAATAATTACTCCAGTATCATCTATATAATATTATGTTTATATAAAAATGGTAATCGAAATTCATTATTCTGTCCATCCTATAAATGACAAAGAGACAATATGTGTGTACGTATGACTTATTGTCTCCACATCATGGTGTAGTTGTTTATTCAAATACTTCATCAATTGGATGGGTATAATAATGAGTATCAATATTTTAAATAGTAAATATAAAATTTTAATGATTATTTATTTATTATATATCATCCAATGACTTACGATTTCACCATTTATATAATGATATTGTCCCCCATGTGTACGTACGGATTAACATCTCCACAATGCGATGAGATTCATTTCTACATTCACCACTCAATGATGATTATAAAAATATATATTATTAATAAGTATGAAATACATGACATAATAATTCTACTAAAAACATATATATATATCTATGTGTGTGTGTGTGTGTGTGTTTGTGTGTGTGTGTTTGTGTGTGTATTTAAATATATAGTATTCACATATTATTGTTCATTACTATATGAAAACAGAAACAACGTCTATGCATACGTAAGGGCTACCGTCTCCATAAACGGTGTATTCAATTTCATATATCTATCAATTATACATATATATATTCTAAATACATATGATATATAATTCATGTTTTATATTTTGGATGTATTTAAATCAGGATCTAAATGATATGATCGAGAATAAAAATTAAAAACATGTACGATAATGAATGAAATTATTATTTGAAATGCTAATTAAACATGGAAATCATTACTAAATGATTAGTATAATGTCATAAATGAATCATGTATGATGTAATAAATATGAATATGGTTCTGGAATAATTTAATTACATACTATGATCATTATACAAGAGGTTAAATGAACCCTAGACCAATAGAATGTGCAAGGTAAGGGTTAATTTCACAATCTCTTTATTATCCGAGGATGTTTTTACCTAAGTATCTACAAGGACATATTGATTATCCAGGTCATTGTTTCATAAAATAGTTTTCAAAAGGATTATTTTTATGAATTGTTTTTACTAAAACATAAATTTAAATGTTTTAAAGATTTATTCTTCTAATCATTTCTAATTAATGTCCATGTTTTCAAAATGGTTTAAGGATTTATTTATATGGACATGAATGTTTTAAAATGTTAATTCATTTCATAAGTTTCAATGTGGTCAGGGAATATTTTAATCAAAACTATCTTTTAAATTACATCCGTTATAAATTATTTTACTTTTAAATGATTTCGTGAAAAAGAGATATTACTATGAATGATTTTAACTGATCATTTTCAACTTTGTCAACACCCTTTACATGATATTATTCTAGATCGAGGTTGATTTATTAGGATACAAATATTCAATATTGTATTGATGGTTTTGTGATTTGTTTGACTGTGGATTTGTTATTTTTATACCATTCATGGATTTTGTATAAAGTATTGTCATTTCAAATGGTATATTTAATATGAATGTTGTTGTTATGTTTAATATTTTCATATGAGAAATAAATTTGACATAGTAAGTGATGGGTGGAGCTCGCTATTGCTGCTCGAGGCATCAATAGGTCACCTGAGAAAAACTATTTTCTTGGAACAAGGCCTTGTCAAAATATTATTTGTAGTCTTGGAATTAGGCCTTGACTATGTGGTTATGAAGTCTGTCATTATGCATTCCATCATAATAAAATGGGTTCTTAATATTACATGTGATTATTAAACTATTAGAATATCAATGTGAATAAGTAAATGTAATTATTTTATTTATCTCTTCCATATTATGATGATGTTTACGTTTAAAAAACTTGTGTTATAGTATTATAAATTTCATTAAATTTTTATAATTATTTGTTAATGTTTCCACTATATTGTTATCCATACTGAGAATTTTATCTCACCCCATTCATATGTAATATTTTCCTAGGATATCCAGATGTGGCACCAGCTGTTATACCAGACCCTGGTGCAAAGGCACAGTTCGGTGATGGCTTTATGTGGTTCATTCAGACCTTTTAGAGAGCCCCACCAGCTACCACATCTATGGAAGAGCTGACTCAAATCTCCTAGTATCAACATTCGCCTTGGTTTTCATGGGATTGCAGACCACTGGCTGCGGTGTCTTGGTTTCGGTGGATGCAGACTATTTTTGAGCACCTTGAGATGCCTACAGGGCGGAGGGTCATGCATTCTACTTACATGATGTGTGATTTTTCCAAGCGGTGGTGGGATGTTACCACTCAGTCGGAGCATCAGAGAGACCTGATGTGGGATGATTTTCAGATAGCTTTCTATGACATCTTCTTCGCAGAGATGTTGAGGCTAGATAGAGCTCGAGATTTTGTGAACCTGCAGCAGGGAACATTGTCATTGATGGGTTATTCTACTCGCTTCACCGAGCTTCAACATTTTGCACCCATTCTCGTTGGTGATGAGACATTGAGGGCCAGTCGCTTTGAGTATGTCCTTTGATATGACATCCATGCACTGGTGAATGTTTGTAGGCTGCCTACAGTAAATGCTATTGTGAACTAGGCGCTAGTTAATGAGAGGATCCTTCGGGAAGCTAGTGGTGTGGGCCAGGACTATTCGACCCCAATCTCTATTACTATCTTTACCGTGAAACGGAAGCAACAAATGAGTTACTCCCACGGTGGTAGTACTAGATTAGCAGTTACATTATGTGGCCCGGTCATGTGCTACTAGTATGGTAGAGAGGTGTACAATATTCCATAATGTCGACATGACCCAGGGTAGTTCTGGCCTTTCAGCAAGATGGGTCATATGCAGTGATTTTGCAGGGAGTTTCTACTAGTGGCTAGTGAGAGGGGTTCTGTGCAGACTCCGAGTGCGGGAGCAGGTCTAGCAGCTTCTTACCGGTCGAGTAACTGGGATACATTAGGACGTACATGAAGAGGTGTTGGTCATTTACATGGTATCCAGATAACAAGAAATTAGAGGCAGCAGGGTGGGACAGCTCAGGGGAGCCAGGCTGTGTCGCAGGGCCATGAAACTGGGCATGCATTTCAGTGCAACAGACCCAACAGGTGCAGGATCGCAGACCTTCTAGTTTCAGAGGTACTATTCTACCAGCTTTGGTCTTATCTGAAGTTATTTTTTATATGGGCGCTACACATAGCATTATATATGTACACGTTGTGGAGAGCCTTGGGCTATTTGTTTCTTATTCATCAGATGTTATGACTCTAGACACTCCATTGGGTACTAGAATGACATGTGTGCGTCAGTGAAAAAATTTTCCCTAGAAGTTGGTGGGTGACACTTTCTTTGGGACTTCTATGTCTTGGAGATGATGATCTATGATGTCATTCTCGATATGGACTATTTCTTTCCCTTTCGAGCTTTTGTAGACTGCTATCATCATAGGGTGGGTTTCACATCACCAGAGGAAGGAGAGTTTCAATACAAGAGTGAGTGATATGTTCAGTCGAGTCGAGCTAGACCAGAGCATCGTGGGTGAGGTGGAGTCCCAACATAGGTTTCCCGTTTATATCTTGTAACTAGGGAACATGTCAGAAGTATTTCCCTCTAGTGGTTGATCTTTTTAGGGATCTCTTCCTGGATGACTTTTCTAGTCTACCTCTGGAGCAAGAGGTGGATTTCATTATTGAGCTTGTGCCAGGAGAGACACTGGTATCCATAACTCCTTATTGGATGTCTACACCTGAGTTACATGAGCTCAAGAGATAGCTAGAGGAGTTATAGTCAAAGGTTTTTATCCAACCCAGTACTTCTCATGGGGGTTCGCCAGTCCTTTTTGGGAAAAAGGCAGACAATACCATCAATCTCTATGTAGATTATAGGAAGCTGAACCAGTTGACGGTCAAGAACCGATATCACTTTCTGAGGATTGATGAACTTTTTTATCAGCATCGAGGAGAAAGAGAGTAATCTAAGATTGACTTGATATCGGGATATCATCAGTTATACGTTAGACCATCAGATATATCGCATACAACTTTTCAGAGAAGATAAGGTATATAATAGTACATGGTTGTGCCGTTTGGACTCACGAACGTGACATCAGTTTTCATGGATCTGATTAATCGTATTTTCCAACATTATCTAGATTCTTTTGTTGTAGTCGTCATGGATGGAATCATGGTTTACTCTCACACACAACAAAACCAATCTACCCATCATGAGATTGTTTTGAGTACACTGTGAGAGAATTATCTATATGATAAGATCTCAAAGTGCCACTTTTGGATGGACCAGATTCACTTCCTGGGTCATGTCATCTCAGAGGCAGAAGTTGCAGTAGGCCCAGAGAAGGTGAGAGCAGTAGATTCCTCGGAGCATCCTAAGAATGTTTTTGAGATATGAAGTTTCTTCGGGCTGGCTGGTTACTACACGCGTTTTATACAGGACTTCTCCTGCTTAGAAGTGCCGTTGACGGGTTTGACTAAGAAGTGTGCGATGTTCATTTGGTCAGATGCTTGCGAGAAATCATTTCAGAAGATTAAGGGAATGTTGAAATCAGCACCAATAATGATACTTCCAAAACATGGTAAGAGTTACACAGTTTAATGTGATGCATCAGGTATTGGGCTAGGAGTTGTGTTGATGCAGGGCAATTGAGTTGTTGCATACGGGTCTCGGCAGTTGAGGATACATGATAGGAATTACCCGATGCATGACCTCGAGTTTGCTACAGTTGTGCATGCGTTGCACTATTGGAGATAGTATAACTTCGGTGAGCGTTTTGTGGTTTTCATCAACCAAAAAAGACTCATGTATATCATTACTCAGTGTGACTTGAATCAGAGGTAGTGAAGGTGGGTCGAATACCTTTAGTCCTTTTATTTTTAGCTTTCCTATACACCTGGTAAGGGAAATGTAGTTTCTGATGTACTGAGTAGGAAAACTCATACACATGGAGTTCATGAGGCTAGTGGTGAGTGGCATCTTAGGGCCTTGTTCCCTGAGATACATTGGAGATGCATGAGAATCATGTGAAACCCAATATTTCTTAACTAGTTGTGACTTCTACCCTCCTGGATAGAGTTAGGATGAGAAAAATATCTTGATTTAGAAGGCCTAGTTCTACAGGGGTCGGTGGAATGTGAGGATGCTCCTCCTGGATGGACGATAGACGATGATTAAGTAACACATTTGCATGGATGAATAAGTTGTAAAGGGGATATATGCAAGGATCTAATGCGGTAGTTTTATACGTCAGTTTCATCAGATAATCCCGGAGTTACGAAGATGTATTGTGACATGAGACATCAGTTTTGGTGGCCGGGTATGAAGAGGGAGATAGCTGGTTTTGTCATGAGGTGATCCCCTTGTCTCTAGGTGAAGGCAGAGCATTAGAGGCCAGCCAGACTGTTACAGCAGTTACCCATTTTGGAGTGGAAATGGGGTGAATTCACGATTGATTTCGTGACTGGGTTTCCAAGGTCACCTCGAGGCAATGATGTCGTGTGGGTTGTTGTGGACTAACTCACAAAGGTAGATCACTTTTTCTCGATCAAGGAGACCATCAGAGTTGACGAGCTAGGTAAATTGTATATCTGAGGGATCGTACGTCTTCATGGGGTTCTTCGTTCTATCGTTCTAGATAGGGATGCCCATTTTACTTCTCGTTTCTATCAGAGTTTTCAGAGGGCATTGGGTACACAGGTGCTTCTGAGCACAACATTCCACCCTCAGACCGATGGTCAGTCAGAGGGTACGATACAGGTGATAGAGGACATGCTACGTGCATGCGACCTAGACCTTGGGGGCTATTGGTAGAAGCACAAACCCATAGTCGAGTTTTCCTCTAAGAATAGTTATCAGGAAACTATTTAGATGGCACCTTAAGAGGATTTATATTGTTGGCCATGCTGGCCACCTTGGTGCTGGGCGGAGGTAGGTGAGGCATCTTTACTGGGACCACATCTTGTACAAGAGACTTCTGAGCAGATCCAGTTGATTCAGAAGCAGATGGCTACCACAAAGTCTCATAAAAAATCTTATGCTTATCACCGTAGATGACCTTTGGTGTTCACGGTCTAGGATCAGGTTTTCTTGCATGTTTCACTGAGCTTGGGACACAGAAAGATCTAAAGACAGGGTAAAAATTCATCGAGGTATGTGGGGCTATTTGAGATTATGGATAGAGTCAGGCCAATTGCCTATCGGTTGTAGTTACCACTGAGGTAACGGACCATGCACGGCGTCTTCCATGTATGTCAGTTGCGCCACTATCATTCAGACTCATCTCACATCTTTCAACCAAAGGAGGTTGAGCATCAAATAGATGTGTCATTTGAGGATCATCCTACTCATATCGTGGATATGAGCATGAAGGTTCACCAAGTTCGGTCAGTTCCTCTCATACAGGTGCAATGGAAGCATGGCCGAGTGTAAAACGAAACCTGGGTGCGTGAGACAGACGTACATGCTCAGTGGCCAGAGTTGTTCTGAGCATGATCTTCACCACCCTTGGAAGGGAAATTCAGGGACGAATTGCTTTAAGGGGGGATGATTGTAAGAACACAGTTATTATTCTTGAGGTATGAGTTTCTTCCTTTCGCTGTTGCTTATGTGTTTTTGAGAAAATAAGGGAAATGGGGAAAAATTTCACTTTTTGTGGGTACACACCATGTCCTTTTCCACACGCCATGTACTTTGGCTGCGTGGAAGTATTGCACAGGGTGTGTAGTCAAGATAGAGTTGATAGGTGTAAAAACCAACTACATGCCGTGTAGTGGGTATGTACATGTCATGTTGTCAGTCGGCAAGAAAATAGTAAGGTGGTGAATTTGTTTTTTTCACCGTCGATCTCTCTGGAACAGCGTGAGTTAGTTTTCCCTTTTCATTTCGTAGTTCATGCCAATTCTTCCTATAAAGGAAGTTATTTGAGTTTTAACGAGGTTATGTTCACCTCATATCTACGTTGTTCTCGAGCGATTCGAGGAGCATCGTTCACGTATACCGATCAGAGATGATCTAGGTAGGAGGCTTGGTGTTTAAATTTCAACTGTTGTGCGTTTGTGTGTAGTATTGTGCTACGAACCAATGTTGGGGTGTCCTGTGGATGATTCCAGGGATGTTTTAAATACCTGGAATTATATATGTGATTAAATGTAATAATAAACTGCTTTTTGGGATCACTGCAAGGATCCAGGACCACCCCGGGGGTGCGTTCCTCTATTTAGCCATTTTGCCAGGTTACCCGATGGTATACCATAAATTTTGCATTGTTTAAATTGCCTTTAGAGGAATTTTATATAATTTCATGATTATCTGTAGGGCTCGTTCCGATCACCTTAGCCTGAGGTAATGTTTATATTTAGAATGAGGTTATGACTATATTATCCTTAGGGTAGTGTTCTATATCGCCTAAGGGTTGTGATCTATTTCGCCTGAGGGAAACACTTATGTGCCTGAGGGTGACACTTCTGTGCATGAGGGAAAAATTAGATAGACTGAGGGAAAGCCTGAGGGAATGGTATTATTATATTATGTTTAGGGAAAGGTTTTGATTGGCCGGATGGCTTGGTACTGTTGATAAAAAATGTTATTAAATAGAATGGATAAATGAATATTAAAATGGCCATATAACTGGTAAAGATAGTTACTTTTGAGTACTGCTTTGTTTATTTCATTTTACTACGGCACACAGTTGTTTCACATTTACAATGACAATTGGGCACAAGAGTTTGGTGGGTGTCTACTGGGATTTATTTCTCACACCTGGTTTGGGGTCTTAACTTCGCCCTCAAACAGATTACATTTCTGCTGGTACAGATAAGGGAAAGGGTCCCTATATAGGTACTTGATTGTTGCTGAGGAGTAGGAGAGCCTGGGACAGAGCATAGGCTCGCAATGCTACTGGCTGTTTCAGTTTTGTTCTGTTGTACGTGTACCTTCTATTGTATTGTAATGTACTGTTATGTAACATGTCCTGGTTGTTTTATTAGAAATAGAGACATGTTGGTTCATTGACTATATAAATGTTTTTTATCTTTTACTATAGTTTTTCATTATGAATGTGTTGGTTTATTGCTTCCACTGTTTTTGTTTTCTAATTATATTTTCCGATGCACTACAATTTGACAAATGAGGGCATAGTTTCCACACTATCAGACTCGGGCCCTTGCTACTAGTCGGAAGCCTCTGGCATTTGGGGAAATGTGCTTGAGGTCATTGACCAACTGGGTCCGAGGAACCAGTTGAGTAGTTCCGGGAACCGGGATGTTACAATATCTATATCCTTTTAATATGAATATCCCAAATTTTCACAACTATTGAGAGTATTTTGAAAAAATAATAAACTATTTAATAAAATATTTGAAAACCTCTTTCATCTCTAACTATAAATAACACCACCCACCACATATTATTCTCAAACCATATATTCCTATTATATTGCATATATTAATCTTATTTAACCTCCCAATTCGGTTCTCCATGGTATTTTCAAACTTGTAATACCAAAAAAACATTTCCAAGTTCTATAAGGAGGTTCTCAAGGAAACAACACCTAATAGGTAATGCCTTTCATCTTTATCATTTATTTTATTTTTCTTCTTATCAATATATAACCTCCCCTATCCAAAAAATGATATCTACAGTATAAAATATATACTATAATGATATTTTTTGAAGGTATATCCATCCTCAATTCTCTTATCTTCACCATTTATTATTGAAATCAAAACAACGTCTATGATATGTTGATTAACCTCGTTTATAGATAATGATACATATTATTTGGTATTATCCCATTCAAGGATGGCCATAAAACAGTTATAATAGTTATAACATGTTTAAAATTTTATGTGATATCTTAATGTCATATGAAATTTATATATTTACTTAATATTTAAAACAAATACAAAACTAGTTCATGATGTTAGAAAATTCACTAAAATTATCTAACATTCATCATTAAAATTTTATCTAATGAATAATTGTCATATATATGAACATATTTTAAATGGGACCATTTAAAATTATGGAGTTTTATATATATATTATAATTACACTTGTTTATATTTTTTTCCATTTGAAAAGAACTCCCATAATTAAACTAAATGTAAATCATGATATCAACGAAATAAATGCACCTGAAACTATGAAATTGAATCAGATAACTAAAAAAATACTACAAATGAATATAATGAAATTATAATATATATATATATACTAGGTTATCACTTATTTAATTTGTGATTTTAATTTTATTATATCATATATTATGATCATGTTAATTTTTTTTGAAAAAAGTTATGGGATTATCTCTCAACCAATATATCTCCCATAGGGTTTGATTTTCTCTCCTTACCCCAATTTTATTCCATATATTGATTATGTAATCTTCATAAAATCTATGATAAGGTTCCAATAATATCAACATCTCTCAATTTTTCTTTAATTGATGGGGAAATAACGTTTTATCAAGGTTCCCTTCTCAGTTCATCCTGATAAGCATGCTCTATTAAACAAAACATCCAAATTTTTTAACCATTTTCATGTACATTCCATATTCCCTTTAATGAGAAATTTTTTTCTCTATAATAAATAATAATACCATAAAACATTTTCTTATATTGTTTCATTTTTTATAAAAAAAATAATTCATTTGTCTTCCATATAGAATTATATTCTCCCTTTAACTACAACAATGTGGATTATTTATAATGTATCTTAAACACAATTTTTAAATGTTTTCACATCACCCGAGAATAATTTATCATTAAAAATACATATTTTCCATTATTGAAGTCCATGTATGAATTTAAATCCATTAATTATTTTAAATGTATTTTATACACTCCTTGGTTATGCTTTATTGCCTGAATGTGATACCCACTTCATTCCATGGGAATTCCATAAGTTTATTCCACTTATTTGATTATTCATTTGTTACACATGTGCATGAATAGTCAATGATTGGTAACCAAGATAATTCTACAATTATTTGGATAGAGTTGTAGTCTCATGATATATTGGGATATCTTGTAAACTTGACTACGATATTGGAATTTTCCACCATGTGATATAGTGTTGGTATTAAGACAAGAGGCATGTTTATGCCATGTTATATATTGATTATGCAATCTAATTTTTCCAAGTTTACATGATCCCAAGTTATATATATATTGATTTCTTATGTATATCCATGTTTTATTCCTTTATATATATATATTTTCATTATAGTTGATGTGTTTTTATTTATTTCATTGGTTATTCTCTTACTTGGATTTTTAGCTCATCACTTTTATCTATGTATTCCTCAAGTTATTCTATCAACATATAAAATCTCAGAGGAAGTTATATCCTCTTTTTGGATGAATAATATAATGATGTTTTATTTTAATTCCATTTTTTCATATTTATGTTCATAATAATCCAAAGTCAATAAAGTTTATGATCAGTGACTTATAATTCATGGTAAACTATTAAAACATGATTTAATAAAATGTTCAAAATGATTGGGTGTTTATATTCCAACAAGAATGATATACTAAATTGATTTTTGAAATATAATAAAAAATCACCAGTTTTATCAAGGCAAGTTATTTTGATTAAATATCAACTTCAATATGAATTTCTTTAGAACAAAAATTATCAAAATCCTTTCCAATAGCATCATTGATCAACATTTCTAGACATTGATAAAAAAACTTAGTCTGCTGGATTTGCATGTTTCCTCTATCTGATTACTTAGTTCAAAAAATAGCAAAGAAATAACACCCCAGGATTAATTCCTAACTAATGTACTCATTTCTCAAAAAAAACATTTTCTTATTGATCTGTCTGATCTGATAACTCTTCCTTCTTAATATTTTTTTTTTCAGAAAACATCCCCATGAAAAACCATTCCAAAAAAATATTATATCTTCCAAAATATTAATCATCCTTTCAATTTATTCCCATGTGAGGAATACTCTATCTTCGAAAATTAAAATTTACATACCTCTATTTATAGGTTTGGAAGAAGTGGTATCAGAAGGAATATGAAATGTATTCCAACTTAATAATAGTTATTTTGACTTGTATATAAATTTAATTTCAAATATATAAATGATTACTACATAAATTCTAAAATCTTATTGAATCTTATTAAATCATCTATAATATTCTTATAATATCATATAACTTCAAACATCCAAACCACTATTCTTTCTAATACCATTTGATGTTCTGATTTATTTCTACATTACAATGAAAATATATTTATGACAACAAACACTACTTTTTTTATCTATTACATTGTAAATAAATAATTTCATTCTCTTTATTATGAAACAAACAAACTAAAAAATAATACTATGAATAAATTCTCCGTAAAAATCATTTCATCTCTTGAAGCTTTTAGAACCCCCTTAGACAATACTTTTCTAGAAAGAACTAGTTGATAAGACATATTAAAAATATTAAATGTATTTATAATTTTTTCAATTACACATAAATGTGATCATGTTTCTTATGGTATAAAATATATGATGACTTATTGATGTCTCCTTGAATATTTATGATATGTATTACAGACCCTCTGATGAGTTTATTTCAATAATTTCATATAAATCTGCAACACTTCATGTCTCACGAATCATGAACAACTTCTATACCAGATCTGGTCACATTTTCTAATTGATCCAATTTATTATATAATTAAAACTGATGAAAATGGTTGACTAGATTTTTGTTCATCATATGTTAGATCATTATATGATGTCCTTACATGAATTAGACTCAACATTCTCCATATACAAATCTACATCAACAAACATATCATCTGTCAAAGGATTAGTAGCATACCACATCTAATTGACTAATGTTAGCATCAAATACATAATTCCGGATCATCCAAGTAAATATTGTCCATTATCTAAATTATATCGAATTAATTGAACATTCTAATGGATTGGACAATATGATGGATTGGAGAACCATTTCTTTAGAAAACAATTGACATAAAAATACTTTGATCCCTTATAATTTCTTCCTCCACAGTATTCTTATTCTATAATCATTTCATTGTAACTTTGAGATCATTATAATTTTAATATAATACAAATAATTCAAATGGAAATTTTTGCGACAATACACCCTTCCAGTACCATCTATCATTCCAATCAAACCTGAAACCAACTGGATTCACATGTTCTCCCCCTTACATGTACAATTCATTGATAAATAAAATTAATATCTTGATGATAGAAACATAATAAATAAAATATAATCCTCATATTTATGTGGAGACATTAACACTCTAGTACATATTTTCATACTGATCAAAATATTCATTCCATATTCATGATTATTCTTAAAGAAAACATCACTCATAAAAACAACTCTAGAATAGAAAAAAATACAAATATATTTTATTATCAAACATAAAATCTCTAAACATTTTCTGGTACTTCCTTTATCTGATCATAAATAACTGACACTGTAATTTCATTTCATTTCTTGACAAAAAAATTCTTAAAAATAATCACATTATTATTTTAACATCTAAAAATAGCTTTTGTCCATCATGGTCCCAATGGTCTCCATTTTGGATTTTGTTGTTAACTAATTATCATAAATCACATAACATTTCATTCTAAATCTATTGATTAAATTTCAACAACTATTATTCTACATGAGATAAATAATTTTAGATAAAAATACTCATTGATAGAAAAACATTATTTCCAAAATTAAACATTTATTAAAACCATTCAACAATAACAAAAATTTTATGTCAAACTTTTATAAATTTATTCACATTCGTTTTTATAAAATATTCATACAATATTAAAAAAAAATTAGAACATTTCACATACATACCTATTGACATCACAGCTTACCCATAAATCATCTTAAATACAGGCTTCAATAAAAGGAATAACACATATCAATTGATTGATTAATGAAAAAATCATCCCATTTAAATCACAATACAAGGGATATATGATAGAGGTGATAGTTTGAAGAATACTACCTTTATTAATGTTTTTTGTAATATACGATTAACTGGTTTTGATGTAGGAACATTTTCCTACTTGATTCCATTCTTCTAGACATTTTGTTTGATGAAATGATATTTGATATAATGTTTTTTTTTGGAATTATAACACTTTAATGAATTTATATAAATGTTGAATAATGTCAAATTATCAAAATATAAGAGAAAGGGTATCGTCGCCTCAATTAGAATGCCTTCTAGCTGAGTATGTTTCTACATGAGTTGTGTGGAAGTATTATGTTAGGAAACATTCTCATATTCATCTATGCATTGATTTATTGAATTTAGTTTTCAAGTATTCTATATTAAATAAATTTTCCCCAAAAGGAATAATCAATGAGATGCATCTCTTCTGTCATAAAAATGCACTCCAAATCTACATCAATATATAAAAAATATCAAATCATTCTGAGCGATCATATCTAAAAATGAAATTTTTTATTCCTTTGATTTATACTAGAATTATTTTCCCAACCAATAGATATTTCTATTTTTCAATAATATTAGATCATGAACATTTGTGAATATATAAACATTTTATATTCATGAGGCTAGCTTACATAACGAACTTCCAATCAAAATTTGAATCAAGATAAATTTTTGTTCATTTCCCCCACTATCTTTACTCAAAAAGGTTACCAGAAAAACTAATGTGGGAAACATTTTGTAATTTTCCTAACTAATCATCTTAAAATGTTAATTATACATTTTTATGAGAAATATATAAGGGTTTTATGTTTCTTTTTCTATGAAATCAATTAATTTCACCATGAATAGAAATGTCAATTATAATTTTCATGGTTTCTATCAACATATATCAATATAATTCAACATTCACAATATAGATAATATCATGTACATATATAATTGCAATGAGGGAAAAATGATAACATTATTTTTTTAAATATTATTTTGAAACCTTTATTTCATAATGTTCAATATCATTATGTATGTATCTAAATTACATCACTAATCTCTTGAAGCTTGGTTCATCTCGT
This sequence comes from Viscum album, assembly GCA_963277665.1. Classification (NCBI taxonomy): domain Eukaryota; kingdom Viridiplantae; phylum Streptophyta; class Magnoliopsida; order Santalales; family Viscaceae; genus Viscum; species Viscum album. Next base: position 1,535,352,828 of record OY728151.1, read on the forward strand.
ATGAGGATTTATTTGAAATTCACACATAACATTCATCCTTAAAAAAATCAATAAAAAATCGTTGTTCAATTTTATTTTCATCATCATATTTTACTTTAATAAAGGATGACTTTACAATCATCTACAAAAGTATTTAACTTCATTGAGTATTAATTAAAAGAATTATTACATTTCACACTAATAATATAATAATATTATTTCAAATTGTTGTTAACGCATAGCTATTGTAATGGCGGGAATGAACATAAATAACTACAAAATGATTATATATGCCTATTATATATTATTACATTTATCCAATAAATGTTAGAGGCTTAAAATTCAAATGAATCCAATTTTAAGCATAAATATTGTAATATTCATTAAAAGGTCTATTAACTGCATTTCGAGGGCGAACCTTGTTTTAAATACACTTTTTGACAATTTTATATATTATATTTGACAAATTAAAATCTTTCTATTGAATAGGGACATCAAAATTTACATTGTGAATTTTTTTTTAATTTTCTGACAAAGTTTATTTTTTTAATGAATAGTTAGGAGGTTGTATTTTTATTCAAAACCTCCTTTTTGTCTAATTTAATTATATGTATAGATTATAGTTTTAATTGGTTTTAATGTGTAGTTAAAATATTTTTTTACCATTTAATTCAACGGTGGTCATTTGAATTACTTTCACATCGAAATTGGCCATAAACAAGTGTCATTCTTTTAATAGATATTGTTTCTTAAAAACACGCTATTTGTTTTGACCGCAGGAAATAATTATAAAAATAATTTATGAAACTTCTATATTTTGAATTTGGTAACATGGAAATCATTTTTTGATTTGGAATATTAAATTTTCATTGGATAAATTTTTGGTATTTTTCTGACAAATGTTCATTTTTAATGAATTGTTAAAAACACTACATTTTAATTCAAAACTGCTTTTTCATCTAATTTAATTATATTGTTATATTGTCCTTTTATTTTGTTTCAAAGGGTAATTTAATAATTATTTTGTCAATTAATATAATTTTTATCATTGTAAGTAATTTCACTTTCAATTGAATGTAAAAACAAGTCAATCTTTTTGATAAATTTTACTTCATAAATACCCGTCTTCAGTTGTGACAATGAGAATTATTTCTAAATTAATTATATAAAAATCTGCATTTGGAATTTTGTAAAATGGAATCCATATTTGTAATCAGAAGGTCCAAATTATGTAATTAAGGCTCTTTTGTTTTTGGAAATTATGAATAGTAACGATGATAATTATCTTTAATTTTCGTGATTAATTAGTAATCCGGTAGTTAAGGGTAATAAACAAATATCATAATAATATAAAATGACCCCAAAATGTGTCCAAATACTTTTTTTGAGTCATGGACGACCATGTAAAGGTTTTTACTGAACATGAGGGCCCATGGTGTCACATGGGTGTAAAAGTGACATTTTTTACTTTATTTTTAAAAAAGAAGAGAAATATAACAAAGGTTTGTAAATCCTAAGTAAGACAATTTTAATTTTTTTACATAAATGATATCATAGACTATAAATTTTCATTTGGAATGATTAAAATATTTCCTAAATCTTGGTATTTATTTTATAAGTTTTAGACATTAAATAAGTAAATTTATTTATGACACCATGATGATGTTGTGATTACCTCATTAATGAACAATTTAAATAAAATGAAAAGATAAGTAAAATATAAGACATACCCATATATAAAACCTATTTGATGGGTTTATTTTGAACCCTTATCATCTTATCCTAGAAATATATCATTGTGTGACCTTTAAAATACAGAAATCATTTTATAATAAAGTAACATTTCCAGACTTTCCAAAAGTGACCCTCTTCGCACTAACAAAATCCCCCCACCTCTACCCTCATACCCACACCTCTCAAGCCCTGGGTGCATCCAAGAACTTCCCATATTATCTCACCACATCCCTCTATTTTTCCTAGAACCCTCACTTTGGGCAGAAGTCATTCGAAGGAAGCCTTTGGCTCAAATCAAAAAGAGTTACACAATTTAGAGGTAATGTCTTCTCTCAAGTTTCTTTCTTTTATTTTCTGTCTCCACTCAACACTATCATAATATTATTTTATCCCATAATAACTCATGTATCCTCAATATACTAGGATTTTTTAGGATAAGGATTATTCCTACACTTACACACACCTCGGTCTAATGGTTAAAGAACATACTTTTTCTGGGGGTGGCGAATTCCTGCATCACGAAACGATGATTGATAAATCTTAATTTAACACATTTAATAGTGGCCATTAAGATGAAACTATATTTATATATGATATATATGGTATTTATTTTTTCTATATTCTTTCTGAATTTTAATTTTGAATCACATCGTTATGCTTTTAATGTTGTAGAACTGTGATAATTTCATCTGAGGATGTATGGACTATCGCACACTCAAGTGATGTGACTCGTTCATAGCAAACATGGATTTTATAAAGATTGTAATTAATGAACTTATTTTACCTATATAACATATATATTATACTGGAATTATAATATATATATTTATCATTTAATTTTAATTCCATTAATAGGAAAAAGAAATGAATGTAGCCTTTCATGTGTACGTACGGCCTACCGTCTCTATGAACGGTGCTTTTCATTATTTATCTCCAAATGTTATGGAATAGTATATAATGAATATATAATGGATATATATGATATTTAAATCATTAATACCATTCTAGAGATGATGTTCGTTTAACCACATGGTCAATTCACTTCAATCAAGTTTATTTTTTACTCATGTACCGAACATCGAAAAAACGTACAATATGAAATCACATAATTAACTAATTATTATAAAATTATAATATGTAATATGAATTGAATAATAAAAATTAATTATGTACTTATGAAATTATAAATTGACAAAATATTATTATTCAGGAATATATATAAACGAACAAGACATGTCGGGCTTGAGGTAATGGGATTTCTTATATCACTTTTAATTCCGAGAGAGTTCCACTGTTATCCAATTATTTATTACATGTGGTGTATTATGTACTGAAATATGATAAATATTATCATTATTCTATTTATATTCGTGAAATTCAGTTATTCATTTGGTACTTTTTATCTTTTGGTCTTATGACTTGATTGATTACAACAGGGTAAGGGGTTTTTATCTCACTTTTTGTTCCAGTGATATTCATGCTATATTTTCCGCTATGTCCACTGTGTGGTGTATGTACTTTCCATTATTATAAAAATTGAGTAATATACATCCATTTAGGGGTATTTACATCAACATTGTACGGTCCAACTTGTATGGGAAGTATGTTTCGTAGGTTTTCAAATTGGTAAGGGAACCTTTCATGCTCTTCTTTTTAAAAGACTTCCTTGTGTTTCGTATTTTAATTTATATCTTAATACATTGAACTCTGTTCTTATATATCCTTATTCCAGAAAATTTTATGTCCATGTGATGAGATACCCTTTTTATCTCTCATCAACTCATTTTCTGAATTTTAAAGTGACGTCGTTAGGCTGTTGAATTTCTGTAAGGGATCATCTTAACCCAATTTCAATTCGTTGGGATAAACCTCTACTTCATGATTATGTCATGATATGAATATGTGTGGATGATCACTAATTGTTTTACACATAATATCAACTTATATTGAGTGTATTTATATTTTTCACACATAATTATGAAATTGACTTATCCTTAATCAAAGTAAACCATCTTTGTATGGAACATCGTCTCAATCTCCAATCATTGAGGCATATTTTAATTTCTACACAAAATTAATTTATACGGTGTATAAAACCATTTTTACTTTTAGTTTCATTCAAAAGAATTATTTTTACATGAATCATTTTACTAAACGAAAAAAAGAATGTTTTTGTCTTACGTATGTGGCGACAACGTCTTCTCTACCATTGTGACCATTATTTGTGTTTATACTTCCTCTACAAGCCATAACTTATTTTTAATGAAAACTAAATACAATGTTTTGATTTTCTATAAAATTTTTATTGAAAATGGTTTTGATAATGTTTTGATTATATCAATTTGTTGTATTGATATCTTCTTATTGAAATGTGGAAATGTTATTATTCCATATTGCATGTTTTAGGTGATACAATTATGTTATGGTTGTTGGGAATTGTTTATGATGTCAGGTGGTTCCATGATAAACTAAGGGCGGGTGAGCACGAGATATCTCTCCAATGCATTGGGTAATGAGAAGGAGTTATACGCTAGGGTTTCGCTAAAGATATTTAGGGAATATACTGTTATGGGTATTTCAAACGTAACCATGATGGTTACTCCCAACATAAGAATGTTATGAATCCCCCAAGTTACCTTTATGTCTTATGATTTCTATGCGTTATTCATAAATATTATGATTTCATGAGGTATGTAAAAGTGCTTATGTTTTATGAGTAAATTATGATTTCATTGATTCTTATCCATACATGGACTAATGTTTTCTTTCCGTACATTTATATCCCTTATTGAGATTTTATGCTCATCCCATGTTTTTGAAATGTCATTAACAGGGCATAATGTGGAATCGGGTGAAAGATGGGATCATAGAAATTTCATGCAATGACAAACATGGAACTTGACATGAATATTTTTTTCAAGAGTTTTTATACTGTGAAAAAATGGAAACTTAGTAGATGTGTCTACTTTGTAATCTTTGAGATGTAATAGTTATGTCGTAATTCTCTAAAACTCTAAACCTAAAAAGATACTCAATGTGAATTATTAATTTAATTCAATATTATGTAATGTTTTAAGGGTGAGCCCTTATAGTTGGTAACAGAGGTTGGTTTAGATATCTTTAGAGGTTAGGGTATTCTTTAGGCACAATTGAAATTACCATAATGGTTATGATTTTAGAAAGAGTCATAGTTATTTTTATAATGATAATGAGTTTAAGATAACAAGAATAAGTATATCTTAGTGTTTACCCACTCCTATTATATTATATGATTATTTTACTGATATACTCACACTGACCTTTTGGGTTTTACTAAATCGATGGATATAGCCGGCACCAATGTAATAGTGGATGTGAAGAAAACTGTGATGGTAATCCGAATGATAAATTGAATAATATTGGAGCTGTAATAAGAACTCATGTGGGTATTCTCAACCAACTATATGGAGTCATGATTTTCCACTTGAACCTTAGTTATTTTTATAAGCCATCATATATGCGAGAAACAAATCACTACAGATGTTCAAGTAATAATCATAAAAGTAGGTGTGCTAAAATACCTATGTGTCAACAATGTGGAATGAAACACCTAGGATAATGTTTCAATGGGACAGAATGATGATATAGATGTGGAAATTAAGGGCATAAACAATGAACCTTCCATTGAAAAAGGAAGCATATAGTTGAATCATGGAAAGGGAAAGAAGTCCTTTCCAAGGGATCAATTGAATGTTTTAAATGTGGTGTGCATGTAAATTATAAAACACATGTCCTACGAAGAGGTTTTCGGAATGGGATCACCAAGGTTGTACAAATATTCAATTACCAATACCTAATACCATTACGATTGAGGATGAAGAAACTGACAATGGACAATGAAATGTATGGATTATTTCTTAACATATGTATTCCTATTATTGAATCGTAGGATACGATTCATGATTTTGTTTGTAGGATAGAATTATTTTCAGAATAAGTTGGAAAGCAATGGTTAATAGATCATGAAAGATTTTTAATGAGTAAGAAGTCAACATTTAAGGGATTCAAGAGTTATGGTAGATTTTAGCATGGTGAAATTCTTAAAAGTATTAAGGATCTTTTGATGATGGGATTACGTTAGAAGACATTTAATTATATGTGTAACCCTTATGTTTGATATATAAAAATTCTATTCATGGAATAATTATCTTTTCTTTTGTGGATATAGTTATAAAGAACCATTTTGGTTTATATGATCCTTGAATTCAAGGCAATTACCATTTAATACATTTTGGGATGAAAAACGAACAATATTAGATAACCTTTGTGGTTAAAATATGTTACATTTATTTTTTATGAAGTTATCACTTTTTTGGGAATGTTATAAAATTATTTAGTTTTTTAAAAGGGACAACACGCAAACCGTGTGGAAACCCATCGCGTCGGACAAAGTTGTGGGAATCGAACCCACAACCAAAGTTCGGCTAGTATTTTTTTTCCTACCACTAGACTACGTGATGTCCCTGGTTAGTATGACTAATTATTTTTAGTTAGATGATCTTACGAATCATGAATAAGTTTATTTTGGGTTATCTATGTAAATGATTAAGCTATCATAGAGGATATTTTATTAAGTTAATTACATTTTAGTATGAGACATTAAGAGTAGTTGATATATTTGGAGATAAATGTTATGATTTACCTTTGAAGACTATGTGATTAAATCCTCCAGAGATTTGGGTTTCTATCTTAGTTTGGATTACATTAAAGAATTTTATGGATAGATATTTATTTAATGGTCTTTCTTGAACCTTGGGTTCTTTTTGTTTAATTTTGGAGAATAAGAGTAGTATTTATTTTTATAATAAATTATCCTTTTGAGGATTATCTGATCTTGTAATAAAAATTTGGGTATTGGTTAAGGTCTAAAGACATGGGAAAAATATAGTTCATCTTTTGTAGATTAGGTTATTCTCAAGATGTTTATTATAGCACTCTTAATGTAAAAAAGTCATCCAAAATACTCATCTTTTGGAGAGAATATGAGTTTGTGTAAGAAATCTAGTAAGAGATGAAAGTCTACATGACAAGTAAGTATGCTTACTTATTTTAAGCTCATAAATAAATTCCTCAATGAAAAGTAACTTAAAACAAAAACAATTAATGTTAACTTTTCCAACTAGGGAATCAAATAACGTTTAACCCATCATATGTTTGTGATTTTCTAGTGGTTAACTATCTCCTAAACATGTTTTCTATCACTCTCCATCAAAACTTGTCCATTTTTTTCTCTTCTATATACATGTTTTCATAGAATCCTAGTATTTTTTGACTCAGGTGACCTATATACTTTTCTTTCTTTTTTTTTAATGTGATACATTAATTTACTTGTTTTCTAATGTGGGGCTTTCAATGATGTTTTCAAGCCCAAGTTTAAAATTGCGAGGATGCAATTTCCCAAAATGGGGGGAAGGATTTAACATCCCAGGTAAATAAAGAATATGAAATTTTCATATTTATTAATATTTGAGAATAAAATTTTAATATTACATTAATGGGAATTCTTTGTTCGATGGCATACCCAATATGCAACAATTATTTTCTTTGAAATCTTACATTGCAGACTAATAATAAAATATATTATTCCGAATGGTTGTTAACGCCTAGCCTTTGTAATGGAAGGAATGAACAAAACTAACTACAAAATGATTATATATATAATTTTTAAATATTTTTTCATTTATCGAATAAATTATAGAGGCTTAAAATTCGAATGAATCCAATTTTATGCATAAATATTATAATATTCTTTAAAATGTTGATAAACCACCTTATGATGGCGAACCCTTTTTTTAATTCACTTTTTGACTACATTATATATTATATTTGACAAAATAAAATCCTTCTATAAAATCACAACATCAAAATTTACTTTTTGTAACTTTTTGTTATTTTTTTGATAAAGTTCATTTTTTATTGAATAGTGAAAATGTTGTATTTTAATTCAAAACCTCATTTAATCTAATATATTTATATGGATAGAATATATTTTTAATTTGGTTTAATGTTTAATTAAAATATATATTTTCCATTTAATTCAATGGTGGTTTTTGGAATTAATTTAACTTTGTAATTGGACATAAACGAGTGTCAATCTTTTGATAGATATTGTTTCTTAAAAAAAGATATTTTTTTTGACAGTGGGAATAAGTTATAAAATTATTTAATAAAACTTCTATGATTTGAATTTAGTAAAATGAAAATAATTTTTTAAATTGGAATATCAAATTTACTTTGGATAAATTTTTGTTAATTTTCAGACAATTGTTCATATATTATAAATAGTGAAAAATACTGCATTTTATTTCAAAACTACCTTTTCATCTAAATTAATTATATATGTAGATTGTCATTTTAATTAGTTTTAAATTGTAATTTAATTATTTTTTTATCACTGGATACAATTTTGATCATTGGAAATAATTTAACTTTTCAATTGGATGTAAAAACAATTCAATATTTTGATAAATTTTACTTCTTTAAAACCCGTCTTTGGTTGTGACAACGAAAATTATTTTTAAATTAATTACTAAAATTTCTGTTTTTGGATTTCAAAAAATGGATTCCATATTTGGAATCAGAACGTCCAAAATATGTAATTAAGACTCTTTTGTTCTTGGACATTATGAATAGTAATGACGGTAATTATCTTTAATTGTCGTGATTAATTAGTAATCGACTAGTTAAGCGTAATAAAATAATATTATAATAATATAAAATCACCCCAACATGTGTCCAAATACTATTTTTTGAGTCATGGACGACCATGGGAATCCTTTTACCGAACTTGAGGGCCCATGGAGTCACATGGGTGTAATAGTGACATTTAAGACAACATTTTTAAAAAAGAAGAGAAATATAACAAAGGTTTGTATATCCTATCTAAAAATATTATAGTTTTGTTTACATAAATTATCACTTATAATATAAATAGTCATTGGAAAAATAAAAATATTTCCTATATCTTGGTATTTTTTTAAATTTTTAGAAATTAAATAAATATATTTATTTATGACACCATGATAATGTAGTGATTACCTCATTAATGAACAATTTAAAAAAATTAAAAGATAAGGTAAAATATAAGACGTAAACATGTCTAAAACCTATTGGATGGCTGTATTTCGAACCCTTAGCACCTTATCCTCAAAATATATCTTTTTGGGGCCTTTAAAATCCGAAAATCATTTTATAATAATGTAACATTTAAAGACATTCCAAAAGTGATCATCCTCCCTCTTATAAAAGGCCCCCATAACAACCCCCTTACCCACACCTCTCAAGCCCTTGGCTCAACCAAAATATTCTCATATTATCTCTCCACATCCCTCTCTTACTCCTAGAAGCCTCACTTTGGGCAGATGTCTTTCCATGGAAGCCTTTGTCTCAAATCAAAAAGAGTTTCCCGATTTAGAGGTAATATCTTCTCTTGAGTTTCTTTCTTTTAATTTCCTTCTTCACTCACCACTATCATCATATTATTTGACCCCAAAAATACACCAATATCATCAATATACTAGGATTTAGTTATGATAAGGATTCTACCAACACTTACACGAGGCATTTTACTAAATGACAAAAGGAATGTTTTGTCTTACATATGCGGCGACAACGACTTCTCCGCCACCGTGACCATTATTTGTGTTTCGGATTCCTCTAAATGCCATAAAATTTAAAAATAAATAAATACTATGTTTTACTTTACTTTTATTTTTTTATTGAAAATGTTTTGATAATGTTTTGATTATATCAATGTGTTGTGTTGATATCTTATGATTGAAATGAGGAAATATTATGTTTTCTTTAGTGTATGTTTTATGTGATACGATTATCCTATGGTTCTTGGCCATTTTTTATGAAGTTGGGTGATTCCATGATATACTAAGGGCTGGGGAGCCTGAGATATCTCTCAATTGCATTGGGTAACGTGAATGATTTATACTCTAAGTTTTCTCTGAAGAGATTTAGGGAATATAATTTGATGGGTATTCCAGACGTAACCATGAGGGTTACTCCCTACGTAAGAATGTTATGAATTCCCCAGGATACCTTTATGTCTTATGATATCTATGATTTATTCATAAATATTATTATTTCATGAGGTATGTTAAAGTGATTATGTTTCATTGAGTGAAGTATGATTTCATTAATTATTTTGTATACATAGTCTAATGTTTTCTTTCCCTATTTTTTCCCCTTACATAGCTTTTTATTCTCATACAAAGTTATTGAAATGTTTTTCACAGGATATAAAGTGGAATAGGGTCTAGTATGGGATTAAGGAAATGTCATGATATCTAAAACATGGAACTAGACATGACTCTTTTGTTCAATAGTTTTTATTTTGATAAAAAATGGCAACATAGTAGATGTGTCTACTTTGTAATATTTGAGATGTAATAGTTATTTCCACATTCTCTAAGACTCTAAACCTGAAAAGATCCTCAATGTGAATTATTCATTTAATTCAAGAGTATATAATGTTTTAATTCCGAGATCTTATAGTTGTTATCAGAGGTTGGTTTAGATAACTTTAGAGGTTAGGGTATTTTTTAAGCACATTTGACATTACCATAATGGTTAGGATTTTAGAAAGATTCATAGTTATTTTTATATATTGAATGAGTTTAAGATAACATGAATAAGTATATCTTAGTGTTTACCCCCTCATAAGATATTATATGATGAATATACTGATATACTCACATTGACCATTTTGGATTTAGTAAATGGATGGATCTAGTAGGCCCCAACGTAACAGTGGATGTGAAGAAAACTATGACGGTTTTCCGAATGAGCAACTTAATGATAAGGGATCTGCAATGAGAACTCTTGTGGTTATTCTCAACAAACTATCTGAAGTCATGATTGACCACTTGAACCTTGGTGATATTTATATGGAATCATATATGCGAGAAACAAATCCCTACAGATGTTCAGGTAATAATCATAAAGGTAGGTGTGTTAAAAAACCTATGTGTCAAAGATAATGAACGAAACACCTTGGAAATGTTTCAATGGGATAGAAAGATGCTATAAATGTGGAAATTAAGGTCACAAAGCAAGAACCATCCATGGAAAAATGAATCATCTAGTTGACTCTAGGAAAGGGAAATAAGTCCTTTCCTAGGGATCAATTGAATGTTATAAATGTGGTGTGTATGTTCATTATACAAACACATGTCCGATGAAGATGTTTTGGTAATGGGATCACCACATTCGTAAAAATATTCTTTTACCAATACCTAATGCCATTCTGATTGAGGATGAATAAATTGACAATGAACAATGAAATGTATGTATTATTTCTTAACATATGAATTCCTATTATTGAATATTGGGATATGATTCATGATTTTGATTGTAGGGAAGAATTATTTGAGAATAATTTGGAAAGGAATGGTTAATGGGTCATGATGAATGTTGAATGAGTAAGAAGTCAACATATACGGTATTCAAGTGTTATGGTAGATTTTAGGATGGTGAAATGCATAAATTATTAAGGCTCTTTTGATGATGGGATTACATTAGAAGACTTTTTATAGTATGTATACACCTGATGTTTGATAAATGAAGATTTTAGTCAAGGAATAATTATCTTTTTTTGTGGATATAGTTATAACGAACCATTTTGGTTTATATGATCTGTTAATTTGAGGTAATAACCAGTTAATACATTTTGGGATAAAAAAATGGTTATTACATAATTGTTGTTGTTAAAATATGTTATGGTTATTTTTGATGAATTTTCACTTTTTTGGGAATGTTATAAAATTATGAAGTTTTTCAAAAGGGACAACTCAAAAACCGTGTGACAACCCATCGCGTCGGACAAAGCTGTTGGAATTGAACCCACAACCAAAGTGCCACTGGTATTTATCGCCAACCACTGGACTACGTGAAGTCACTAGTTAATATTACTAATTCATTTTAGTTAGATAATCTTATGAATCAGGAATATGTTGATTTTGGGTTATCTATGGAAATTATTAACCTATCATGGAGGATATGTTATTAGGATAATTACTTTTTAGTATGAGACATTAATATTAACTGATGTTATTTGGAGATAAATGTTATGATTTACATTGGAAGACTATGTGATTAAATCCATCGGAGATTTGGGTTTCAATCTTATTTTGGATTAAATTGAATAATTTTAGGGATAACTATTTATTTAATTGTCTTTCTTGAACCTTGTGTTCTTTTGGTTGAATTTGTGAGATTAAGTGTAGTATTTCTTTTTATAAAGGATTATCCTTTTAGGGATTATCTGATCTTGTACCAACAATTTTGGTTTTGGTTAAGGTCTAAAGTCATGGAAAATATATAATTAATCTTTTGTGGATTAGGTGATTCTCAAGAAGTTGATTATAGCACTCTTAATGTGATCATGTCATCCAAAATACTCACCTTTTGGAGAGAATATGAGTTTGTGTAAGAAATATAGTAAGAGATGAAAGTCTAGATGACAAGTAAGTTGGTTTACATATGTTAATCTCATAAATAAATTCCTTAATGAAATGTAACTTAAAACGAAAATGTTTTATGTTAAATTTTCTTACTGTGGAATCAAATACCGTTTAACCCATCACAAGTTTGTGATTTTCTGGTGGTTAAACTTCTCCTAAACATGTTTTCTATCACTCTCCATCAGAACATGACACTTTGTTTTCTCTTCCAAATCCATGTTTCAATAGAATCCTAGTATCTATTGTCTCGGTTGACCTTTGAACATTTATTTCTTTTATTTAAATTGATAGTATAATTTACCTCTTTTTCGATGTGGGGATTTCAATGATGTTTTTTTGCCCAATTTTAAAACTGCGAGGATGCAATTTCAAAAAAGGGTGGAAGGATGTAACATCCCAGGTAAATAAAAAATATGAAATTTTCATATTTATTAATATTTATGAATAAAATTTTAATATTACTTTAAAGGGAATTCTATGTTCCATGGCCTACCCAATACGCAATAATGAGTTTCATTGAAATCTTACGTTGCACACTAGTCATATAATAATATTATTTCATATAGTAGTTAATACCTTGACGTTGTAATGGAAGGAATGAACATACCTAACTACAAAATTATTATATAGGTTTGTTAAATATTTTTATATTTATCCAAAAAATGTTAAAGGATTAAAATGATAATGAATTCAATTTTAAGCATAAATATTCTAATATTCTTTAAAAGGTTAATTAACAGCCTTTTGATGGTAAACCCTTTTTTAAATCCACTTTTTGAACATTTTATATATTATATTAGATAAAATAAAATCATTCTTTAGAATAAGGATATAATAATTTACTTTGTGTAAATTTTTGTTATTTTTTCAATAATGTTCATTTTTTAATTAATAGTGAAAATAATGTATTTTAATTCAAATCATCCTTTTAATATAATTTATTTATATGGTTAGATTATATTTTAAATTGTGTTAATTTATAGTTAAAAAATATTTTTACCATTTAATTCAATGGTTTTTATTGGAATTAATTTCACTTTGAAATTGGACATAAACAAGTGTCAATCTTTTGATAAATATTTTTTCTTAAAAACATGCTATTTGTTTTGATAGTAAGAATTAATTATAAAATTATTTCATGAAACATCTATGTTTTTAATTTTTTAAAATTGATACTATTTTTTAATTTGTAATATAAAATTTAATTTGGATAAATTTTTGGATTTTTCTCAAAAAAATGTTCATTTTTAATGAATAGTGAAAAATACTGCATTTTACTTCAAAACCGTTTTTTCATATAATTTATTTATATAGTTAGATTGACCTTTTAATTGGTTTTAAAGTGTTATTGAATTTCATTTATCCATTAATACAATTTTGTTCATTGGAAGTAATTTTACTTTTCATTTGGATGTAAAAACAAGTAAATCTATTGATAAATTTTACTTCTTAAAAATCTGTATTTGGTTGTGACAATGAAAATTATATTTAAATTAATTACTACATTTTATGTGATTGTAATTTGGTAAAATGTATTCCATATTTGGAATCATAAGTTCCAAAATATGTAATTAAAACTCTTTTGGTTTGGAACATTATGAATATTAACGACAGTAATTATCTTTATTTATCGTGATTAATTAGTAATCGAGTACTTAAGGGTAATAAAATAATATCCTAATAATATAAAATTACCCCAACATGTGTCCAAATAATCTTGTTTGAGTCATGGACGACCATGGGAATCTTTTTTCTGAAAGTGAGGTCCCATGGAGTCACAAGGGTGTAATAGTGACTTTATGACTTTATTTTTATAAAAGAAGATAAATATAACAAAGGTTTGTATATACTAAGTAAAACAATTTTAATTTTGTTTAGATAAATGATATCTTAGACTATATGTAGTCATTTCAATGCTAAAAATATTTCTAATGTCTTGGTATTTTTTTATAATTTTCAAACATTAAATAAATATATTTATTTATGACACCATGATGATGTAGTGATTAACTCATTAAAGAATGATTTAAAAAAAATGAAAAGATAAAATAAAATCTAAGAAATAAACTTTTCAAAAAACCTATTTTATGTATTTATTTTAAACACTTATCACATTATCCTCGAAATATATCCTTGTGGAACCTTTGAAATCCGAATCTCATTTTATAATAAAGTATTTAAGACATTCCAACAGTGACCATCCTCCCTCTTATAAAAGGCCCCCACCACTACCCCCGTACACACACCTCTCAAGCCCTTGTCTCATCCAACCTATACCCATATTATCTCTCCACATCCCTCTCTTTCACCTAGAATCACCACATTGGGATGAAGTCTCTCCAAGGAATCCTTTGGCTCAAATCAAAAAGAGTTACCTGATTTAGAGGTAATGTCTTCTCTCGAGTTTCACTATTTTATTTTACTTCTTCACTCACCACTATATTAATATTATTTGATCCCATAATAACACCAATATACTCAATATACTAGGATGTTGTTATGATATGGATTCTACCTACTCTAACAGACCACTCCGTCTAATGGTTAAGGAACACACTATTTCTTTGGGTGGTGAATTACTGCCTCACGAAACGATGATTTTTAAATCTTATATAAACACACTTTATGGTCTCCATTATGATGTTACTATATTTAAATATGATATATATGGTATTTATTTTTTCTATATGCTTCTTAATTTTATTTTTAAATCACATCATTATGCTTTTCATGTTGTGGAACTGCGATAATTTCATCTGAGGAAGTGTAGACTACCGCCCCCTCATGTGATGTGACACGTTCATGCCAAACATGGAATTTATAAATAATGTAATTAATGAAATTATTCTACCTTTGTAAAATATATATTATACTAGAATTAGAAGATATATAAGTATCATTTAGGTTTAATACATTTAATACGACAGATAAATGAATGTAGTGTCCATGCCTACGTACGACCTTCCATCTCCTTGAACGGTGGATTTCACTTTTTATCTCCAAATGAAATGGAATAGTATAAAATGAATATATAATGGATATATATGATATTTAAATCATTAATACCATTCTGTATATGATTTAAAAACAGCTACATGGAAAATTCTCTTCACACAAAATTATTTTTGATTCATGTACCGAACATCAAAAAACCTATAATATGAACTCACATAATTTAAAAATTATGATAACATGATAGTATGTTATATGAATTGAATAATAAACTTTAAAAGAAGTACTTAAGAAGTTAAAAATTGAACAATTTTTATTATTTAGGGATATAAAGAAATGAAAAAGATAAGTCAAACTTGAGGTAATGGGAATTCTTATATCACTTTTAATTCATTTAGAGTTCCATTGTTCGCTAATTATTTATCGCTTGTGGTGTATTGTGTATTGACATTTGATATATATTATCATGATTCTATTTTATATTCATGATATTATGTGATTCATTTTATTCATATTATCTTTTGGTCATATTAATTTATTGATTACAATGAGGTAATGGGATTTTATCTCACTTTTTATTCACGTGAGATTCATGCTATATTTTCCACTATATCCTTAGAGTGGGGTTTGTAATGCTTATTATTAAACTTTTTTGTAATATAAATCCATTTATTGGTATTTAAATCAATATTTTATGGTCCTTTGTTCATGGTGAGTATGTTTTGTAGGTTACCCAATTAGTAATTGATTGGGACTTTGTCTCAATCACCATTCATTGACGCATCTTTTGATTTCTACGTGACATTATTTTAAACGATGTATAATACCCTGTTGAATTTTAATTTCATTCCAAGTAAATCTTTTTACATAAATCATTTTACTAAATTATAAAAGGAATTTTTTTGTATTATGTATGCGGCGACAACGACTTCTCCGCCGCCATGACCATTATTTGAGTTTCGACATCCTCTACCATCCAAAACTATTTTTAAAAGAAAAATAAATATCATGTATTAATTTTCTATTATTTTTTTATTGAAAATGGATTTGATAATATTCTGATTATATCAATGTATTTTATTGATATCTAGTGATTGAAATGATGAAATGTTATGTTTCTTTAATTAATGTTTTATGTAATATGATTATGTTATGGTTCATGGGCATTGTTTATGAAGTCAGGTGCTTCCGTGATAAACTGAGGGTGGGTGACCTGAGATAGCCCTCTAATGAATTGAGTAATGTGAAGGATTTAAACATTAAGGTTTCTCTGAATAGATTTAGGGAATACAATGTGATGGGTGTTCCAAACTTAACCATGAGAGTTACACCCTACGTAATAATGTTATGCTTTCCCCATATTACCTTTATGTCTTAGGATTTCTATGAGTTATTCATAAATCTTATGATTTCATGAGGTATGTTAATGTGCTTATGTTTTATGAGTAAAGTAAGATTTTATTTATTCTTATGTATATATGGACAATTGTTTTCTTTCCATATTTTTATATCCCTTATTGTGCTTTCTATGCTCATCCCATGTTTTTTAAATGTTTTCCACATGACATAAAGTGGAATAGGGTCAAGGATGGGACATGGAAATGTCCTGCTGTCTAAAACATGGAACTAGACATGATTCTTTTTTTCAAGAGTTTTTATTTTGTGAAAAATGGAAAGTAAGTAGATGTGTCTACTTTATAATCTTTGAGATGTAATACTTATGTCCTAATTCTCTAAAACTTTAAACCGAAAAAGATCCTCAATGTGAATTATTCAATTAATTCAAGATTATGTAATGTTTTATGGTCGGGTCCGTATATAGTCCCACATTAATTTTTACTCCATATTATAATTTTTCATCACTTCATTACTCTTAATGATTCTTATTGAAAATTTTTGAATCAAGTAATAATATTGGAAAGGTTTAACCATTCCTACCATTATTCATCCTAATAGTATTTTATGGTGTGGTGCATTTTATCATTGAAATGAAAACAAATGTATGAATAAAATAACCCATTATGTATCTCTATGTAATTGGAAGTAAAATTATGGAATTCTAATTGAAGATCTCTAAACTAGATTAAAAACATGAGGCCTTGAAAAAATTTTCAATAAACCATATTACCACTTTTATATAATTTTGAACGACCTTTGAAAACACATTTTTTGAAATAAACCCTTTGACAAATACTCTCAATAAAATAATCAAATTATTTCTTTTATTCATCATTTTATCATATTGAGGATCTTGTATCCAATGATGTACAATCTATGGAGACTTATCAAGGTTATAATGACTATGATTGATAATTCATTGAATCCTTATGAAGAATTAGTGTTACAAATTTTCCTATAATTTGACACTACTTCTTTTCTGATGACTCTCAAAAAACATGTAATCCTAAAAAAAATTTATTCTCATTATACAATTATATTTTAATTCTACATTATAGACATGGTCAACTAAATTGTTGATTTTCAAATATTTGATCGATATATAATATTTTTATATGAATCATTCTAAACAATATCTTCTTACTAATATATGTAAGAAAACATCACTACCGACGATGGCTCGAGGGAACACCACATATGAGGGACCGATGTCAGTAGTGACTTTCTTCTTCATGAATCTATCAATGAAGATTGATCATTATTATATTTTCATTTTGATAATTTAATATTCCATCGTATGGTAAAATCCAATGGATCGGTGAATTAGTTATTCCTCAAGACAATGAATTCATAAAATTGATGCACTATAGTATTTTTTCCTCCATTATATTTTTTCCATCAGTATATCTTCATGAATTATATATAATTAGAATTTCCATACAATCATATAACTACCATTTTAATGTTATATTAATTTTCATTCTCCCAGTGCTTCTATCATTCTAGCCAAAACTCAAATAGTCCAGAATCACATATTCCCTCTTCACATTTAAAAAACATGGATCCCTAATTTTTGTTTAACATGTAGTGTTGAATATGTAAAATAAAAATAATAATCACTAGATTTTTAGTGATATATTCATACTTCTTTAAAAAAAATCTTACTGATAAAAATTTTTATTCCAGACCAAAGGTGATCCTGAATGAAAATTTTAGTCAAAAAATATTTCTAGAATAGAAAACTGGAAAATGGTTATTGTTATCAAGATTGTGTATGATCTATTAAATCTAATAACTACTTTTTTGGTGACAAAAAAATTATTAGTAATGTTATTTCTTTCCAAGACATAAAAATTCCAATTAATATTGGAAATAATATTTGATAACACCTAAATAAAATCCATCCATCGTGCTTCCAATCGAATGTATTGATTTTCATTTGTATGTATGCAGATGAATAATTCTATAAGTAACAAAAGAAATCGTTTGTCACCAAACCCGTGAATACATTACACTACAACATGGATGATTTTTTAATATATGGTGATGATTCTTTAAAGGTATTGGGGTGTAAAATCCCAAGATATTAGTTATTATTAACCCTTAATAAATACTTTTTTTTTGAATTTTATATTTATTAAAATACTCTTCTAATACCAAACCGTGAAATGTCAATAAAATGAAATTATTAAAAATGATCATTATATTCATCAAACTAAAATAAATAGATAATTGTAATTATAATTTTAATTATGATATTTATAATAAATTTCAATTTTAATTTAATGTAAGAACATCATATTTGGATTTATTTTTTAAATTTGGGCTTAATATGTGTATATGGGATTTTTTTAAAAAATAAATGATTTTTAGGGTAATTATGAATAATACATACATCTCTAAAAACTATTATTTTCATAATATTATAAATACATATAAATTTAATATAATATTTTTATATGGGAAATATGTATTTATTACATAATATAAAACATAAATATACTCTTGTGAATTTATATAAAATATGACAATAAATTTTGAAACAAAATTAATATTCTAGTCCAAAAATAGTTATCTTCATTTTTATTTAGAATTTGACATTATTAATTATATAATTTAAAATAATGAAAAAATATTTCATATATTATTTAAACTTTTATTAATTATAAAATATTTCCAATTTCAATTTCATGTAGAATAATAATATATGAAATATTACTGATAATTTCTCTAATAGGGCTAATAGTTTTTCATAAATCATTTATTATTATTCAGTAATATTTTAAAAAAATAAAATTGATACATTTTAAATGTATGATATTTTATTATTTTAAAAACTATATATAACTATAATAACAATCATTCAATTTTAAATGAATACTAAATAATATTAATGAACACATAATGGTTAAATCCAATTTTTAATGAAAACTGTATTGATATACTATATAACTTTTAATTAAAATTTATATTATTGAATGTTAAGAATTTTATTTATATTAAAATGTAGAATATTTTTTTAAAAAAATAACAAATTTTTGTTTCAATTTTTACCATATTTATTTAAATATAATATAACATACTTTGTTAAATAACTATATTCCATAGTAAAAATCATAATGTAAATATTTAAAATCCTATGGTAAATTAATTGATATATGTGTAGAATGTATA
Organism: Viscum album; assembly: GCA_963277665.1. Lineage (NCBI taxonomy): Eukaryota > Viridiplantae > Streptophyta > Magnoliopsida > Santalales > Viscaceae > Viscum > Viscum album. The sequence continues at coordinate 1,535,372,576 of OY728151.1, forward strand.
AGGATATGATTTCATGATATAAGACCACTCCAATGTATAGTATTTTGAAGTTTTTGAGCCACTCACCATGGAGAATAGAGTTGATATCATAGAAATTTTTTTTTTCCCAAATGTAACATTTTATTAACTTAAAAGGGGATCATATCCACTACTCCACAGTTGAACATCCCAAAAAAGATTCCATTGATACACTCAAAAACAAAATTTAATATAATTAATTTTTTTACATAATATCATGCCCCATAGAATTTTTCTTAAACCCTTATTTACAAGAACATCTAAAGGATAATATCATTTCTCTAGCATATGCATTACCTACATTATAATTGTTTCTCAATAATAATTTTTTTTAAAAAAATATAATATATAAATAAAATATAAATTCAACCCGATGATTACTATATTTATATGATATTATAATATGGTAATAAAAATTATTTTTTATTATCCATCAGATATGCAATAAAATTTATTGATAAGGTGTCTTATGTTCTACTACATCCACAAATAGATGACATCCATTCTACATCACCAACATTCATAGATGATAAAAAATATGAATTTGATGAAAAAATATTTTAAATATAACATAAATATTATTCATAAAAGTCATATATATAATATAACCTCTTTCCCTCTAATTCATTGAGAAACGAAAAAATAAATCATCCATACCTATGAACTATAGCTTCAGTGAGAAATGAATTTAATTTTTCATCAACAACAATAATTTTTGGATTTATGAATATATTTATAAGTAATTTTTTTCCATTATAGTCTTATTATTATAGATATTATGAAAAATATATTACATTTTAATCTACCATTTTCATAATAAAAAAGGATTCCTGAAATTATTGATATTTCCCATCCATCATATCGTATCACTAAGAGGTAAAGGGATATTATAGTGATACCATTTTAATTTCTATTTACATTTATTATAAACATCCTTTGACTCATAGTATAGTTCAATCAGTATTCTGAAAAAAAATTAATCACACATATAATTAAACCCAATATTTCTCAAGGTTCACTACTCAACATGTGTTGTATGCCCTTGGTATGGTTTGAAACAATCAAATACAGAACAATACACTAGAAAAGAATCAATTTGTGAGGATACATAATGTAAGATATTCACATACACTTGTGTGGAAATATTTTCAATACAAAAGTGCATGTGTTTCAAGTAGCACGTATTGTGTAATACAACATTGTGTATGAATATAATAAACATTCACTAATATAATTAATTGATCATAAATTTGCTACATTAAAGTAACTCACATATATTACCTTCAAAATACTTCATTAAATTCCCACATAACAAAAGATTACACCATATTTTGACACTATAATGATATTTATTCTAATTTACCGGTATAAAAATATATTTTAATTAATAAATCAATAAATAAAACTCTGTTATGATAGTGTAGAAAAAATTATGGACAAATTCTATCTCAGTCAATAAACCACAGACTATTGTAAGAGATAAGTAAATACAGTATAAATTTTTATTATTCTTATATATATAAATCATCCTTTGAAAATAACTAACTAGAAAAACATTCTCCCTATGAATTTCAGATCATCTATATCATCCTTCCCACAAGAATATTTTACTAATCCATTAGAACGTACAATTTTCTCTCCTCCTTTTATAGGTGGATAAACATGGTGTTGGAAATAATCTAAAAATATTTCACAATTAATCAATTTGTTGGAATATTCAAATAAACCTTAATTTCAAAAAAATCATGGACTTCATCAGTGATTCATAACACTTATATATTCATCTCAAATATTGTCTATTTTTTTCTCAACATAATCTCAATTAATAATTTCTAAACATTTATTGGTCTTATTCAATGTTTCAATATTATATATTTCTTATGATGAAAAAATAAGCTCGATAGTTGATTCTCTAGGACATTACACAATAACAATTGAACATTTGAAGAAATAGATGGCTTTTCATTATGATACATAGAACCAATTAATATCTAAAAAATTTAAATAATAATTCCATAAAAATGGTTTCAACATCACAAGCATTAGAAAACCACTTCAACCACACATTGAGAATTCATTCAATCCGCATATTCATAAAAAACTACTCCTTCTGTAGGGAAAAACCTCAAACGAGTGATCCAACAACCGATTCAATTATTGGGTCCAAACCACATCTGAAGAATCAGTATTTATTTCACATCTATGTATAATTTTCAAATACAATATAAAAATCATAACAAAAAATTGAATGATAAATCTTGAACTATTTTATGAAAATAAAATTCTTATTTCTCTCGTTATACATTATTTTGAAAAAAATGTCAGATCATTTTTTATATTGACCCAACATATAAAATACAATTCAACCTAATGGAAATTTTTCAATACATTATTGATATCCATCTATATGGTCAGTATTTGAATATATTAATAACATTGGTCACAAAAAAATCTACTTCATTTCATCATTATTGGTACCAAAAACTCACAAAAATATAAATTAGTTCTCTAATTAATAGGCATCATAGCACGCCCAATGGATGAATATCACTATAAACTTCATTCCCTTAATGATTATGGTTAATACAACCACTAACATATTTATTAATGATTTTTATCTTTTTTCCTATTGGTATGACGAAAAATAGTAGTCATCATACTCACATTTTTCTAAATAACATCACATTCTTAAATAAATTTGGCATCTTCTGTTCCCACAATGTTATATGTGGACCAGAAAACATGACATCAACAATATTATTCAATAACAAACATATTCTTGTAATTATGAATTCAACACAAATTTTATAACATTTGAGACTATTATAGAATCATTTTACATAAATTCGATCAATTATGACTCTTTTACATATCATAATTACGATCAAAACATTCTTTCCAGTATCAAGGTGAGTTTGATGATCCTTTTTTCCAAAGGGAAATCTACTCGACCAAGTTTCCTATTTTAAGAGTTTTTCATCTGATGTTATGATTACCATTGTGATTCTAATCACAAGTATATAAATTGTGAGGTGGTTCTTTTACATGATAATAGAAGACAACATATTAAAAAAAACTTCATCCAACATCATAAAACAACATCCATCCAACATTGTCCCAAAAAATACCCCCTTTGTGTATTATTATCAAACCACGTTCATAAATCTTGGAAAATATTGAATTCAATATATACATTACTTATCAATTAATTCTAAGCCTATATGATTTTACCCATGTTAGGAAATGATAGACATTGAAAATGAACCCATGATGTCCAAAATTAGTGACCTTTATATACATAATAAGTTATGTTGCGAATGCACTTAAAAAAACCATTAGAAATATTCACATACAAACATATGGAGTTTATAATATACCTAGAAATCCACAAAAATACAAGCTTCATTAAAATGATGGGAACATATAAACAGATAGGGTTATTAAACATGAACCCTTTCGAAAACACAATCCAAAAAAATATTATATAGGGGATATAAAAACATACCTCAAACATGATGAGAATGTTCTTGGAAACCCATATTCAACCTCAGTCTATAAAAATATTCCCATGATAAAAGTTTCATGAATATATCTGCAAATTTTTCAAATATATTTAAATACTCCACCTTTAATTCATTCGGCTCTACATTCTTCTTGATTAAGTGAAATTTTATTTGAATAAAATTTTAATGTGAATGTTATAATATATACATTTTCATATTGATGAAAATTTTATTATCACAACTGTCAGGACCCGTCCTCGGGGCCTGTGTTGTGACTACCCAAAGCCCGCCATCCATAGACCAGAGGCTGGCGACTAGAACCAAAGTCGTAAATCTCTCAGGTGGAATGGCATTGCATTTATAAAAGTAAACAACACAAAAAAGTACACAACTGAAGTAAGTACTAAGTAAAAACGAGTACAAAATTAAATGATAAAAAGAAAATGGGCCAGGTTACTAACCTGACAAGAAAGTATTGTACAAATAAAAATCTATAAAAACTGTAGTAAATTAAATAGCTACTATTGAGTCGTCCTCTACGAACCCCACATGATGGGTGGGTACATATGGACTCCTATGAACCTCTAATCTGTCCATCTGCTCCGTGTATGTGTTGCCAAGTGGTCCACCTCCGTGTATTGTCTTGTTCCACAAGTATCCTCCTCGATCAGTGATGTCTGTCATCGGCATCCAAGACAACAAATTTTAGGCCTATCCCATGCAGGCATCAGTATACGATACTCAGAACGGACCCCAAGACCCCCAAAAGTTTCCCAGAATCCATGAAGGATAAAGCACAAAGGAATGATATAACCACGAATTACACCCAACCCTACATAGGTATATTCCATACATATACCTAAGTTATCAATCTCATTTCGGCTCCAACTATCGAGCCCAAGCATATCATAGTACACATAGAAAGAACGACAATCACATCAATGATAATGATTGAAGGTCAAGACATAGCTCATAGAGGGACACATCTTTCGTATAGAGGTAGAGATGATCAGATGAAGTCACTGATTCATTGTCTCTGCCGAACCCACAGAGAATTCCAGTATAGTTTTCATCACTGCTGAACCAATGGAGGATTCCAATAGAGTTATCGTCGATGCTGAACATACAGAGGATTCCAGTACAGTTGTCATTGATGCCGAACCCATGGAGGATTCCTATACAGTTGTTGTCTCTACCATAGCCACGGAGGATTCCAGTACAGTTTTTGTCTCTGCTGAACCCACATAGGATTCCAGTACAGTTGTCATTGCAGTGGCAGCCAACTCTAGGGTTCTCGCACACAGCACGCTCGATTCCGGGAGGGTCCACTCCTCGAGTCAAAATGGGGTCGATACCTCAACATTCAAGAATTCCATAGTTGATGTATCCCGATGTTCCGTCTCATCAAATGGAACCCGACATGACATGCAGTGCATCAATCGGACACTAGGTCTGAAAGATATTGGCTTTTCCGTTCTAGGGGCTCAGTTGGAAATATGCTCGTTCCAAACCCGGTCATTTTCCAAAGTCATCCAAAACTCTCTTATATTATCGTAAAAGGACTACCACATCGTAAGGGTCCCAGTGTCACAGATGGAACATTGATCGGACGCGTAGCCTTACTGTTATTCATGTTTAAGTGAAAATGGGCCCGGCCTGTCAAGCCCGGTGGGCTGGTGGGTCGGCCCGTCCTGACTCGGCGGGTCCGTCCCACCTAAGTGGTCATCACAGCCCGAATAAATGTGCAGCCTGGCCCGGTGGGGCTCGGCCCAGCTGTAGTGTGCGGCCTGGCCCGGCTCGGTGTGGCGAGACACGGCTAGCTCGGCATGGAATCACTGGTCTTCACCACCCGGCTAGCTAGCTGGCTGGCCGTTTTGTCCGTCGAGCGGGCTGCGGAACACAGGCCGCGGTCCTCCATAGCCCTACTCCCCTTGTTGTGCCATGGCCTCCCGTCGGCCCGGCCAGCTTCGGCTGGCTGGTTCTCCTTCGGTCGAGCAGCCCTCGGATGAGGGCAACAGTTCTTCCGCACACGGCCGGCACACGGCCACGGCTTCCATTCGTCGCCACCGCCTCTCGTTTCTACTTCCAAAATAACCAACAACAATTGGAGGGTTGTCAGACCAGGTTTGTTCGGCCCGTGCCATCCGCATTGGGCGGTATCATAAGGCCAATGTCAAACCATGTTTTTCAACAAATAAAAAAACAATTTTAATCAATTAAAATTAAACTTAATTCCCCTACCTCGAAAAGACGTCACACGCCGTCAAACTGCGGAAGACGAACGTCGCGGTAGTCGGGCATCACAGAAGAACGGTGTCGATTCCATTGATGTCAGAGTGCGCCCGAAGAAGAAACCTCGTTGGTGACTTCGTGTTCTTCGTCATATTTGTTCGTCGTTGAAAAATGGTGTTCTTCGTTGGATGAAGAACTCTAATATTCTTTTTCTCTATTTTTTTCTCCCCGTTCTCCCAACACAACATGTGCCAAAAATAAAATAACACCTTAAGCTATTATTTTATTCTCTACAAGAATCATCCAAATTCAAACACTTGAATTGATTAATTAAATGTGGAACAATTAATTAATTAATGGGTGTGGGATAAATAAATGAAGGAATGTGGAGAGTAAGAATTAAAATGGGGAGTTGTCAAATTAAATGAAGGGCAGTGTTAAAGGGAGATAAAGAGGAGTTATGGGGAGATGAATGGTTAGGGCACGTGTGGGCCCCACCTCCCAAATATCCTCTCATGGGAGGAAATGTGGGTGTGGACCACACCAATTAACATCCCCATGTATGATTTGACTACCCAAGATAAATAAAATTGTTCACAACAATTTGATTTAACATTTTATTAAACCCCAATAAATTAACTTCCAACTGCATATAATGGAACTGTGGTAAAGGTATCCTTAAGAGAATGTTGGTGCTGCATGTTCTTTGATGCCCCCTGATTTCGATTCCGAGCTCCGGTTCAAAAGATACAAAAAATCGCATGTACGTTTACTGAATTTTCCCAATCAAAACATCAGAATTTGATTTCGGGCACACCGGGCCTCGGAATCAGGCGCCGTCAGAAACTAAAGACTCGTAAAATTTCAAATAATTATGAAAAAAAATCCTTGAAATTTATGGTTCTTTACATTACTCCCACCTCTGGGCTTTATGTCCCCGTAAAGCTATAACACACACTAGGGAAACAAATGGGGGTAATGAGCACGCATCTGAACCTCCCGCTCTCATGTGCTCTACTGGAGGTTCCCATACTGCCAGTGAATGCCCACCAGAGGAATCAACCATCCATGTAGTACCCTCTATTATCGATCCTCGATCTCCACCGGGACTTCCATGAATGTCACTTCGTCATCAATGTACAGCTCCTCGTGGTCGATGACATCCGTCGGGTCGTGCATGTATCTCCTTAACTGAGATACATGAAAGACACCATGATCCTGGTGCAACTAAGGTGGAAGGGGCAGGTGGTAATCCACCTTGCCTACTATGGTGAGGACCTGGAATGTTCCGATGAATTGTGGAGATAACTTTCTCCCCCGACCAAATCTCCATAGACCCTATCGAGGTTAGACTTATAAGAAGATTTGGTCAATATCCTCAAACTCCAGTGGTCTCTGTCTCGTATCAGTGTAGGACTTATGATTTCTCTAGGCAGTCTTTATCCGCTCTTGGCTGATTTTCATCTTCTCCATTGTAGCCTGAACAATCTCTGGTCCACCAAGTGCTGACTCCCCTGGGTCAGTCCAGCATAGAGGTTATCTGCAAGGTCGTCCGTATAGTTCCTCGTATGGTGCCATCCTGATGGTGGAGTGGCAGATTTTATTGTATGAAAATTACACCAAGGTTAGGTGATCCTCCTATCTGCGACCAAAGTCTAGAACACATGCATAGAGCATGTCCTCGAGAGTCTGAATGGTCCTCTCATTCGTACCATCCGTCTGAGGATGGAAGGCGGTGTTCAGACGTAGCTACGCCCAAAAGCCTCTTGTAACCCATTCTATAGACGGGAAGTGAAACGAGCTTCATGATCGGACATGATAGTCGATGTCACACCATGAATCCATATGATCTTCGGAAAATATAGGCGTTATAAGATCTCTAATGAGCCTTGTACTCTGATCGGTAAGAAGTGGGCCGACTTGGTGAGTCGGTCGGCAATCACCCAGATAAGTCATGTCCTCTGGATGTACGTGGAAGCCCTATCTTGAAATCCATAGATATCTCATCCCACTTCCACTATGGGACCTCTAATTTTTTTATGAATCCTACTGGTTCTTGATGCTCCACCTTTACTTTCTGACAAATGAGTCATCATGAAATGATCTATGCTACAACCTTATCTATACCCTACCACTAGTATTGTCATCAGAGGTCCTCATAAATCTTCGCCACTCTTAGATGTACCACTATAGGGGAAGAGTGAAACTCCCTCAGCACCTCCTCTGGTAGTGCAACTGGTACCATGGTATTCCCTCTGAAGAGGATGATGTGCTCCCCTCCTTCCGAAAATCCATCAGGTGCCTGTCCTGAGGATATCTGAGCACGCTGAGTCTCATGGTAAACATCCCCACACTGTGCCTCCCTGAATCGCTGAAGAAGTGGAGGAGTGACTGTGAGAGATTAAAGAAAGGCTGCTCCATATCTATCCAAAAAGGATATATGAAACGTGTCTAGCTCCTCTGTCTCCTATCCTAGTATATGAATGATCGATCACCTACTGAGAGAATCAGCTAAAAAATTCCCCTTCCTAGGAGTATAGACTATCTCAAAGTCATTTTCCTGGAAGAACTCGAGACATCACCACTGTGTCAGGTTCAGGTCCTTCGGGGAGAAGATATACCTGAGACTCTGGTGGTCAGAATAGACTATTAAGCACTCGCCCATCAGATAGTGCCACCACATTTTCAAGGCAATGAACACTGCAACTAACTCTAGGTCTTGGGTAGCATAGTTATTCTCGTGATTTTCCAACTTCCATGAACCATATATGATCACTGCACGCTCTAGCATTAGGACACACCTGAGTCTAGTCCCTGATGCGTCGTTGTAATCTACGTACCCAACACCCTCCTCTGGTAGCCTCAAGATTGGTGCACTGGTCATCCTCTACCTCAGCTCCTAAAAGCACCTATGGAATTTATCTAACCACACAAAGGGTTTCCCCATCTTCAATGAAGCTGAAAGAAGTACTACAGCTCTAGAGAAATCTAGCACAAACCTCTGATAGTATCCAGCTAGGCCCATGAAACTCCGAACCTCTGTCACACTCCTGGGTGGATCCCAAGAAGGTACTTCATCGATCTTCGCTGGATCCACTGCTACCCCAGCCTCTGAGATGACGTGTCCCAAGAAGTGAACTTCTCGAATCCAGAACTGACGCTTCGAGATCTTACCATAAAGATGGTGCTCTCAGAGTGTGTCTATTACAACTCACATGTGGTAGGCATGCTCCTCCTCAGTAATTGTGTAAATCAGTATGACTTCGATGAATACTACGAAAAATTGATCGAGGTAAGGCTAGAAGATCCTATTAATGAGACTCATGAACACTGATGGAGCATTGATTATGCTGAAAGACATAACCAAAAACATATAGTGGTCATACCGTCAACTGAAGGCCATATTCTGCACATCATCATCTCGAACTCTAAGCTGGTGATAACCTGACCTGAGGTCTATCTTCGAGATCCATCGTGCTCCATTGATCTTGTTAAATCAGCCTTCAATCATTAGGAGTGAGTACTTGTTCTTCACGGTCAACTGATTCATGAGACGGTAGTTGACACATAGTCCCAAGCTCCCATATGCCTTCATGGCGAACAAAATTGTAGAAGCCCAGGGTGAAGCACTGGGTCAGATGAATCCCTTACCCTACAAGTCCTCTAGTTGTACCTGTATCTTTTTATGCACAACATGAGCCATCCGATATGCTGGAGTAGATATTGGTGTTGTCCCGGGGTACATGTCAATGTAGAAGTCTACCTCTCTACGATGAGGTTGTCCTGGAACATCATTAGGAAAAACATCTGCATACTGATCCACCACAATAGGAAAACTCGGACTCCACACATCAACTTCTCCAAGGATGAGAATAGCCAACTGATGTGTGATCGGCTGCCCTCTCCTCTATGTAAGTCCATCCTACACTACAAAGGATCCCTTCTCACTGGTTATGGTGAACCTACTCCCATCTGTGCAGATACACCACACCTTGCGCCAAATACAGCCGGTTTGAGAATGAATTATTGATAACCAGTCCATCCCCATGATGAAGTCGTAAGGCCTCAACGCTGCTACAAGAAGATCCTATCCAAAGCTCTTGTCACATAGAGTAAGCTCACACTGCCAACACTAGTGTGTAATCATCGAATATGCTCGTGTAGGAGTCTCTAACCATAAGGATAGAGCTAACGACTCTATTGGAATATCCAAGCTCCGAACAAGGGAAGTTGAAATAAAACAATGACTCTCTCATGTGTCTATAAGTACTGCAACATGGGTGGAGTAGACATAGGTGGTTCCTCAAATCATCTCAAGTGCACCGTGGTCATGGGCCTCGACTGCCTGGAGCTGAGCCCACCTTTGTCTGCTAGCTCCCTATGGTCGGGGTGGACCTTCTGTTGGTGGTTGTGGTAGAGCCTCGAAACCCCGTCCACCACCCGCTGCTCGATATGCTCCTCTGCCTCGTCTGCCTGCTCCTAGTATAGCTGTCTCTGTTCCATGTTCCCCACACAAACGAACCTGTATCATGTGGTTTCCCAATAGATGGCATGGTCCGCTTGGAGATATGAGACTTCTTTCTACTGCAGGCTGCAGAAGACTCTGCTATGTGTCACCCTGCGGTGGTTCTCACTACTAAAGACTGCTCGGTGAGAATTCTCTCTACTATAAGGGCTCACTCTAGCACCCATGCCTGCGTTGGGATGCTGGGGGGAATTATCACAGCTCTGATCTCATGCCTCAGTTCCTACTCGAAGGTCCGGGCCCTGAAGGACGGGTACTATACCATATCTGTGGAGTATCATGAGAGTTCAGTGATCCTCGCTGAGTACTAAGCTACTGTCATGCTACCCTGCTACAGATGAAGTAACTTCTGGATCCGCACTGCACGAATGGTTGAGGGAACAATCTCCGAGTGGAAGAGACTCTCAAATTCTGTCCAAAGTAGAGATGCCTTTTCGTGCAGCTGGATTATGAAGCTCCACCATCTACCTACTTCTGCGTGTAAGAGACTCACTGCAAGGATCACCATATGATCAGTTGGTGTCCCTACTAATTTGAATACCCTAACAATAGAATCCATTCAATCCTCGACTACCTGTGGGTCTATCTCTTTTCGGATCCTGGGCAGCCTCTCTCGTTGAAACTCATGCAACGCACTCAGGCGGCGTGTACTCTCTACTGCAGGGGATGGTAGTATCGGTGGCTCAATAGATAGTGGTACCACTGGTGCCTCCGTTGTGATGGGGCCCTGCACCAAGGCCTCATCTCTCAGTGGGCTACCATCTCACACATGACTCAGAAACCTAGCTGGCTACCTTCATGGGGCCATCCCGAAAAGAAACAGGTGTGCCACGGTCAAACATTATACCTCGTGAGCTGACCCAAAGTAATCACAAAGAAAACTTTTTAAACACACATGCAATCAGTATTTTCGTGCACTATGTAGGAAAATTAGAGGTCTGGGCCCTGGTGTATGGAGACGTCGGCTACCGCACCAACACTGGACTCACTGGAATGAAAACCACACTCAATACTCTCAACATTATTGCTTCGTAGTAAAGAATGATCAGATTCCAATGTTCTATGGTAGAAGAGACTCCTTTGATACCAACATGTCATGACCCGCCCTCAGGGCCCATGTCGTGACTACCCCATGCCCGCCTTCCATAGGCCAGGGGCTAGCGACTAGAACCAAAGGCATAAATCCCTCAGCTGGGAAGGCATTGCCTTTATAAAAGTAAACAAAACAACATAGTACACAATTGATGTAATCACTAAATAAAACTGAGTACAAAAGTAAGTGTTGAAATGAAAATGGGCCAGTATACAATCCCAACTGTAAAGTACTATACAACTGAAAGGATAGAACATCTTCTGTAAAAAAAACTAGCTACTATTGAGTCATCCTCTGGGAACCCCACCTGAAGGGTGGGTAAAGATGGCCTCCTCTGCACCTCTGGTCCATTTTTCTGCTCCATGTATGTCTCACTATGTGGTCCACCTCTATGTACCATCCCGCTCCACATGTCTCCTCCTCGATCAGTGATGTCTGTCATCTGCATCCAACACTACATAGTGCGTGCATAGCCCGTGTAGGGGTGAGTATACAATGCTCAGTAGGGACCCCGAGACCCCCGAAGGTGTCCCAGAATCCACGAAGGATAAGCATCAAAGGAAAGATATAACCATGAAGTACAACCAACCCTACTTAGGTATATTCCCATACATATACCTAAGTTATCAATCTCTGTTTGGCTCCAACTCTCGTGCCCAAGAATAACCTAGTCTACCAATGAAGAAAGTCAATCACGTCAATGATAATGATTGAAAGTCAAGACTCAACTTACACATGCACACATCTTTCGTATAGAGGTAGAGATGGTCAGATGTAGTCAATGAATCATTATCTCTAACGAACCCATGAGGGATTCTAGTACAGTTTTCATCACTGCCGAAGCCACTAAGGATTCTAGTACAGTTTCCGTCCCTGTCGAACCCACAGAGGATTTCAGTACAGTTTTCATCACTACCGAACCCATGGAGGATTCTAGTACAATTGTATTCATTGTCGAACCCATGGAGGATTCCAGTATAGTTTACGTCGTTGTCGAACCCTTGGAGAATTCCAGTACAGTTGTCATTCCAGTTGCAGCCTACTCTAGGGTTGTCGTACACAACACAATCGATTCTGTGGGGGGGTCCTCTTTTCGATTCAAAAGGGGGTTCATACATCAACATTCATGTAGACCAGAGTTGAGGTATCCTGATGTTCCATCTTGTCAAAAATAACCTGAAACGATAGAGGGAGCATCATTCAGATGCCCGGTCTTAAAGTTATTGGCTTTTCTGTTCCAGGGGCCCGGTTGGAAATATGATCGTTCCAAACCCATCCATTTTACAAAATCATCAAAAATTAATTTAGAGTATCTCAAAACGACATCCTCTTCGTAAGGGTCCTAGTGACGCAGACGGCGCGTCGATCGGACACATGGTCTTAATGTTATTCATGATTAAGTAAAAATGGGCCCGACCCGCCAAGCCCAGTGGGCTAGCCCGTCGGACTGTACGGACCCGGCGGGTCCCTCTCGGCTAAGGGGTCGGCCTGGCCCGAAGAAATGTGCGGCCTGGCTATGACAGGAGGCTCGGACAGGTGGGGCCCCGCCCAGCTCGACTGGGGCGACCAGAAATAAGGCAGATGCGGCCTGACCGGCCGAGGGGCTCGGTCAGCTTGCTTAGCATCTCGGCCCGGGTGGCCGATCAGTGCCAGGGGGGTTATCTCGAACCGGCAACACCGCTCTTCCTTCTGGCCTTCAGAAGTCGGTCGGTCTTCTAGGCGCAAGAAGCCAGCACGAGTGGGTTGTAGTTACTCCAACACGGCGCCCTCCTGGCGCCGCGTGTCTTCCCCGCCCGGACGACTGGTTTGTCCACTGAGCGGCCCGCAGAACGCAGGTCACTTTCCTCCCTAGCATGATACCCCTTGTTGCGCCGAGGTATCCCTTAGTCCCAACCGGCTTCGGAGGACTGGTTCTCCTTCGGCTGAGCGGCCCGTGGTTGTGGACCGCGTTTCATCCGCACGCGGTCGGCGCACGACCAACGCTTCCGTTCGTTGCCACCACCTCTCGTTGTCGCCACAATAATAACCAAGAACAATCAAAATGGCATTGGGTCATGTTGTTTTGGCCCGCACACTCCACGTTAGGTGGTATTAAGAGGCCAATTTCAAACCATGTTCTTAATAAAGAACACGAAAAATTTTAATAAGTTAAAATTGAACACAATTCCCCTACTTCTAAAAGACTTCGCACGACGTTGAACCATAGAAGATGAACATCACAGTAGTTAGGCGTCGCCGAAGAATGGTGTCGATTCCATTGACGTTGAAGTGCACCCGAAGAAGAAACCTCATTGGTGACTACACGTTCTTCGTCGCAGTTGTTCGTCATTGAAAAACTGTGTTCTTCACCCGATGAAGAACACCAATCTTCTGTTTCCCTTGAGTTTTCTCCACATTATCCCAACACAACATGTGCCAAAAATTAAATAATAACATAAGCTATTATTTTATTCTCCACATGAATCATAAAAATTCAAATAGTCGAATTCATTAATTAATTGTGGATCATTTAATTAATTAAATGGTGTTGGCAAAATAAAAGAAGGAAGGTCGAGAGTTAGAATTAAAATGGGGAGTTGTCAAATTAAATGAAGGGGAGTGTTAAAGTGAGTTAAAGAGGAGTTATGTGGAGATGAAATGTTAGGGCATGTGTGGGCCCCACCTCACAAATATCCTCTAATGGGAGGTTATGTTGGTGTGAGCCCCACCCATTATATTCCCCATGTAGGATTTAACTACCCAATATAAATAAATTTGTTCACAATAATTTTATTTAACTTTTTATTAAACCCCAAAAAATTAACTTCCAACCCACATAAAACGCAACTACGCTAAAGGTCCCCTTAAGGGAATAACAGTGCTGCGAGTTCATCGGTGCCCTCAGATTTCGATTCCAAGATTTGGTTCAAAAGATAGAAAAACCCCCACATACATTTACTAAACGTTCCCGAATAAAACATCAGAAATTGATTCTAAGCACACCGGGACTCGGAATCAAGCGCCATCAAAAACTGCCGACTCGTAAAATTCCAAATAATTAAGAAAAAAATATTGTCCTTGAAATTTCCTGGACTTTACCACAACCAATGATGAAGGGTAAAATTACATAAATAATTAATACTTCCATATATGTTTTCAATAACATTAGTTGACTAGAATCTTGAGTCACAACAACATACACTACATAATCCTTTCTATGAGTAACTATGTTTTATTTCATAGTATTCCAACTAACCCAAATTTTCGGCAAAATTAATACTCCACCATATATTAATATTCTATAATCAACATATCATTCCCAATCTGTCAATTAATACTCAATCAATTAAATACATATTGATCCATCGTTATTGATTCTGAAAGTTATTGTTCAATTGATAAATATGATGTCTATTTTTCAATAAAGTAGATTTTATTATTTTTTAGAACATTGAAATCATAGACACATGGTAATAACATAAACAATGCCTAGACTTGAGGTTTTTAATACAACAAACATCCAATCATCTTATGAAACTCGTTATGGAAAATAGTATTACCTTCTATATCATAAGTCAAATTGGTTCCAACTGATATTTGCATTGAAACTGGATTTGAATATTCCATTACAAACCTCAAAATAATTTACATATCATAATTTTATATAAAAAAGAAAATATGTTTATCCTTGTTTGATATTTATAACCCCAAAGAAGCTTTTCATTTCTCAATACAGAGACATCTCAAACATCATTCTCTTATTTCAATAAATCATTCACAGGTTCCTTCATCATTCCCAATAAACATAATTTCAAAAACACAAAAAATTAAAATGTGGGGAAATTCCAAAATTTCTATGATATATATATTATAATCCAACCTTTATTTCATGATAATCTTCCTTCTTAAGCATGTTTAAAATTATAAATTTGATTCCCCAAGTTCTGTTGTTATCTATTATAGGTCTTTCCTCATCCATCATAATTTAAATTCATCCATAAAAATTATATATAAAGTAGTTCAATATAAACTCTTCATCTTGTTAGCCATTAAAAAATATTATTTTCACATCCACCCGATAAATTTTGTAAATTTTTGGTGAATATATTTCAAGAATGAATGTATTTGTTTCTAATATTTATACTAGAGAAAAATATTTATTAAATAAACACAATCAATTAGAGTGTACGAATTTCTTAATAAAAATGTTTTTCTATAATTAATACACCATTTTCATTTATCTTCTTCTAGAAAACCAAATTTGATCCAATTACATTTTTCCAGTTTGTTTAGGTATGAGTTCAAAAGTATCATTCATATCAATATTTTCCAATAGTTCATTCCTAGCATAAAAAAATTCCGTGTTATCAAAAAATACATTCACATCATTCAGATCTATATTTTAACAGAAATATGCATGTCTAATAGCTCTTGATGTTCTTTATGAATGAATTTTCTAATGTTGATCATCAAATACATTTTTATCTTCCACTATATTCCTCATAATATGTTGATTTATTAGAGATTAATTATAATTACAAGAAACAATTGAGCTTGTGTCTTCTCCATTAGTAGTATTATAATTTCTTCCATTCTTATCATAAATTTTAATGAAAATTTATTCATAATTATCATCTTCCTTATATATACATGTTTTATTAAGATCTTCATCATAATTTTCAATAAC
The DNA here is from genome assembly GCA_963277665.1 of Viscum album. Taxonomy (NCBI): domain Eukaryota; kingdom Viridiplantae; phylum Streptophyta; class Magnoliopsida; order Santalales; family Viscaceae; genus Viscum; species Viscum album. The sequence goes on from OY728151.1 coordinate 1,535,388,613, forward strand.
ATTCAAATCATTGTAATCTAAATTTCATTCAATATCATGGTTGAAGCATATATATCTTATTCTTTCCTTATTATAAACAATAAAAATTACATATTTACCATTGTTCTCAATCATTCCATGTTTTACAAATTTTTTCATTATGATGGATGGAATCCCAAAAAGTTTTTTTTGAATAAAACATTGAGTTTTTAAAAAAACATTTCATATGGAGTCATATCTATACATTTTGTGTATAAACATTGGATTTCAATATAAATATTGATGCCAATGGATTCCATCCAAATATATTTAGGGATACAATGTTCATCTAAAATAATTTTCTTCATTTAAACCAATATTTTATTATTCTTTTCAACAAATACATTTTTAATTATATTATTTTATTCTTAACACATTAATTATTAAATCTTTCTGATGATAATATTCATATTATAACTTTTTTTAATTCCACATTATTGTATGTTCTGAGTTTCTTCATTGAATACCACATTCCTTATGAAATTTTTCATTGAATCTTTTAAATGTGGTATGAGAATCTAAAATAATGATTCATGAAAATGAAAAATATAATGATAGGAAATTCATAATTATATACAATGAAATACTTAAATCGATGGTTTAATTTTTCTTCATTAAACCATTGATATTAGAATTAACAAGCTCAATGTATCATTTTGAACATATTTCATATATATTAGGAAATGTGATTGTAATCATTATTTTATGAAATGTTGTACAACAACAATATATTTTATTGGCATCGAATTAATAAAAATAATCCATTACATTGTGCTAAATTACTCGTGTTTCTCTGACTCATTTGTGTGAAAAATTTATTCCACAACTGATTATCTTCCACCATGCCTCTGTTACATCAGTTTTAAACCTCACCAAATTTGAACAAATTTTTTATTGTGTCTTGGACTGGTGTTAGTATCTTTTTATATTCAAAACATTTCACATCTAACCAATAATTTTTGAAAATAATTTTATTTCCTATAACACAATATTGTGAAAAAAAAACGATGTTGTATTTTATCCCATCAATAAAAAAATATTTTTTAGCCATTATCATTTCATTCATAAGAATAGAAGATAAAATATATTTTTATGATATGTTATTCATTATTTCCTCTTTGGGAGTAGTTTATATAAAAAATGATTTTTATTTTTGTTTATCATTCATCACATCCAACTTCTGATAATACTTAACACACTTTTTAGTCTCAAGTAACAATATAATAAATAATTTCTCAACAATTCCTTCATTTTCAAATCATTCCATCATGATTTCTGTAGGATATAATTTTGTTTTTAATTTTTAAACTAACCTTATCAGGTTTCCTCCAATGTTTTTTGATAAATCATCATTGAAGAGGATTGAGTACCCATCAATATTTATCTTATGAAATTCAAGGAATAGATGTAATATTTTTGATTTACTATCAGATATTTTTTCTATGCCTAATTCCAACACATTAACAGTTGTATCAATAGAATGAATATTTTACTATGTAACATCCATACTATCTGAAGATTTTATTATGAATCTCAGAATCAATATTATCATTTTTATGAGTACTTTATTGAACAGAAATTTTTTTCCCCAATCAGTACCTTCAGTATCATCATGGTTTTGATTTCATCCTTATAATAATTTGAGGTTATAGAAACTATTTCAGAATATAAATTTTGAGAAACAACTATCTTTTCAAATTTTTTGTTTTGGCCACATGGATAACATTTTCGAAATTATTTTTCTTTGAAACAAGATCAATTTTCTACTCCACGATTACAAATAAAATTTTCTCCTTCTCATTTTTATCTTTTCCATAAATTTCAACAACATTAGATATATAATTTTTTAAACTAGTAACCCTCTACTTATTTTTAGAAAGTAATTTTTGAACAACATAAAATTATTATTCTTTTTTATTTATCTTCAAATTAAAATCCTAATTATTATTCATTTATTATTAAACAAATAACTTCTTTTAATAAATCAATTTACATATTTTTACATTATCATTTGGAAAATAGTATTGATCTTTTATTGAGGAACATAAATTTTTAATTTTCCCAATTTCATTCCCAAGAATTCTAATATTTCTCAAAAAAAAATTCAATTAATTTTTCAGATTATATTCTTATCAACATTAATTTTCATAAAAGATGCTAATTTGGAATTATATTTTGTTATCAATTACATTTAATTTATTATAAACCAAAATCTATATACTTTTTATTCTACATAATTTTTTATATTAATCATCATTTATAGAAAAAAAAACTTTTTCATTTGGATTTGGATAACATTTATCATTTCCATTAGAATATTATTTTTCATTATCCACCTTTCCTTCTAATACATTTTCATTCTTATATCATCTTCCTCACTATCCCCTCCATTGATTCTTTATGGAAAAATATGAGAAAATTACAGAAGGAAATTACGTTAAAAAAATACAGGTTATTTTACACCAATATTAAACAATATTTATTAACATATTTTCTGAAATCAACAAAAAATTTATCAATTTCCTACCATACCTATTTTTGTTAACATAATCTACATCATCATCATATTCAAGAATATTATTTGGATTTTTTTTATTGATAACCATTAATAATATTTATCTAACAACATTTGTCTTTCTTTATACAGAATTCTCCCTTATCATTTGATACATTTTTCAATTACTATAATAATAAATAAGATATAATGTTTGAGGAAAACTATCTTTTAACAAGGAAGGAATGGAATAAAACTAAAAATGAATATTTCTCATGATATTTTCAAAAAAATAATATTCATAAAAAAATTCACCAAGTAATATAAAAGTGATGAATATGTAAAACAACCTGGTAATGATTAGCCCAACTAATTAATACTCACTCATTAAGATATCTTTGTACATCAATATCCTTATTTGAATCATTTCATTCATTAACTTTTTATTTCCTTTAAAAATGGTCTTCATCTTGTCCCATATTACATTGGAAGTAAAAATTCCCTTCACTCATGGATACTAAATTTCATAAATTATTGAAAGCATTAAAATATAATCCCTTCCATTAATCTCATTATTATTATCATAAATAGATGTACAAGTATGTTACTCATCAAAAGGTGGTAATCCATTTTTAATACATCATGAACATCAAACACAATAGATATAAGATAAGTAAAAATTATATCATTATAGATATCATATTTCATACAAATAAAAACATGAATCCCCATGCTATTCAAATAAATCATATTTTATATAAAAATGAATCTTAAAAAAATTAATCAAATATTAAATGAATTGAACCTTCTCTCGAATACCAATTGATATTTCCCCATAAAAATCAATGAAACAAAACGATGGGGGTGGGTGAACCAGTGATTCATTTTTCATTTGTGTTTCATTTATTTTGAAATAACACCACCCATATATTGGATATTTATCACATTAGTGAAATAATATCAAGAACATATCCATTGGAATAGATGAATTTAAAATATCCATGGCACATAAATAGTAACTACGTCCTTATTATTGTTTGGAAATAATCTACTACCAAAATAACCGAATATAAACCAATCCTTTTGTGTGGATACAACAATTAAGATATTATATTAAAATGGTGTTGAAAAATTATCAATACTTTGTGGAATGTGATCAAAGTAAAATGAAATTATTAGATAAAGGATTGTATAATAAGTTAAATAACGGTCACCAATTGGATTCAAAACATGTAATTTGTGATTCCTTGTATACTTCCACTTGTAAAAAGATCAATATAATTCATCACATTCCTACCATGCATTGTGTAATAACATATACAGACTTCATAATGATAGATTATTCTGATTTTATAGTCCCACCCCCTAGTTTGATTATATAGTCTGGAATGTTATGTCTATGAGTATATAGATGAATTAATTTTAAACTAAATATGTATCAATATGAAAACCACAGACAGGTGTGGGGCACCATTGAATAAGATAATCTTTCTTATTAATCTCAAATATATTAGAAGCAAATCATTATGAATTCACCATCTAAAATTTCATTCTCACATAGAATATCAAAACTTTTCTCTTGTAATTTTCATGTGACTAGTGTACTAATATACTATAAAGAACAATATAATATCGTAGTTTTATTAGTGTTCCAAAAATGGTTTAAGTGGGAATAAAAAATTTTCTCCAACATAATTTTGTTTTTTAATGTTTAAAATAAATTTTATTTTGAGTGTATATTTTTCTTATTTAATGCCACACTAATCATCCCATATAATCTCAATCCTTCTCGAATATTCTCTCCAAATCAGCTCGTTTGAGGATTTCTAACCATTCTTCAGTCTGATTCTAGTTTTCATTAAAATTTCCTCATTACAATGATGAAATATGAGAAAAAAAACCTTCACCACTATATTGATTCATTCTAACTAAAAATATGTTTAAAGAAATGGATTCTCATTATGATTCCCATACCCAAATTTTAGATACAATCATTTAAGACTTACTTCTTTAATAATTTTTGAATCATATGTAGCATTCATAAAAACCCATTATTTTTTTTGAAAATTAATTAAATCAGTATCATTATAAATTACTACCCTTTCATTAAAAACAAACCTATGACTGATGTCCCTATATATGTTGATTTTATTGGTGCTATATTGTGTCTATTGATATGTTCTCTACTTTACCCATATGATTCGATGTCACAACAATCACGATAATCAACACCACATATTGTTTGATAACTATTGAACAATTTGAAAAAAATAATATAGTTCATCTTTTTCTCATAAAAAATTTCATGAAAACAAATAATTTCTTGATATTCTCTTAAACCAATATATATAATACAATTTAACATGATGAAATCCATTGATTTCACTATTGATCTTCTTCTAGTTGATCTGTAATTAACATTCATACATGACTCATTCTAATCAAACACCATTTCCATTAATCTTCAATGGTCCCAAAAACTACCAAAAATTGTAACTCTTCCATTGATTAGTCTTTTAGACATGGTGTTTTATGGACTTGTATCTAAATCAGATTTTTTCCTACCTAATTATGGTATAATAAATCACAAACGACATTTTATAAATATGATTATCTTGGTGTTATTTGTATGACTGAATACCAGAATTCTTATATTCTCACATTCAAAAAATAAACTTTCGATCCTTCAAACAATTATCTAATTGGTGTTCACACACCAATAGATGAACACTAGAAAACGTAACATCAACAAAATAAATATTCTATAAACTTCAACATATAATCATGAATTAGTCATGAATATGATAAATTTTATGATCATCATAGAATCCTTTACCATACATATGAGATATTCAAAATCTGATACAACATTATATTATGAAAAAGAATGATAACTCATTCAATAAAACCTTCACCATACGTCGAAAAATAACTTCTAGACCACATGGTCACAACGAAATTGATTGAACTACCTAAAGTAACTAACATAAAAATAAAATATATAAAATAAATAAATATAATAAGATAGTTAAAGGATTATATGATATGATATATAGTTGAATTGGGTTACTAAAAATTTTATTAAAAAACTATTCTGGATTTCAGAAATGAGCACATAATGAATAATGATCCCAAGGAATGGGATCAACCATTCCTAATTTTTTACATGTTGTTTACATGTTTACTATGATTTTCTCTTTTTATGTAATATTAATCTCATTTATATCTTATATATATATGTATATATCATACATTAAGACATAGTTAAATATAAATTCCATTTTTAGAGATATATATGTTTTTGTTCCCTATGAAACTCCAAATAATATATACACCATGTTTAGTATCTCATTCCTATTGCATGTCTCATGTTACATTTTACCAACATAATGTTTTTTAAATCCATTAATTTCATTGATAATGTATCATTAAATAATGTAGAAACCTATTGGATCAATTATTTTTTATCTAATACAATTAAATATTTCTTTCCGTATAATTATTATTTACTTCATTCATAAAACATCACAATAGTGATATATTTTTATTTTTTACTATCATAGATCCTTATAATAAAATATAAATATTATATCAAATTGATTTTGAAATGTCTTTAATTTTAAAAAATATATATCCAAATGATTTAATTCTTTCGTATCATTGTAAATCATATGACTTATGATTATGTTATGTCTTGAATAAAAATTATGAATCCAACACACATCACATGCTTTAGATCATTCTTATGTTTTCGTTATGGAATATTTTCCCCATGTGACACACATATTTATGATTTCCATTTACACTTCCAGTGGAAATTAATAATATATCACTCCAAATTATTGGGTATTTCATTATATAAAATGAGATGTTATGTAATGGATTTTGGAGTGGAAATAATCTACCATTATTCTTTATCCAAATTTTGTGTATTTTCTTCAGAGTGATGCTTGAATAATGATTATGATATAAAGAATAATTTTGACTACATTTTTTTATGATATTATAGAATATTTATGTTATTTTATCTCTTATTTTTCTATAAAATCATTTTTATATTCACATTTAATTCCTCTTGACCTTCATTTGATTCCTTATTACCTTATTTATTCCATTATATGGCTTTCTAAATTACACATTTCCTTATGTACTTCCCTAGTATATCTTTTTTTGATTTAGGAGACCTATCAGAGTTGGGAAAAATAAAAACGAATGATAAAAAAATATTTTCTTATGTTTATGTTGATTAATTAGAATTTTATGTATTTTAAATACCACAGACAAATGAAACCTTAAATTGTACTAATTGGAAAATAATTTTATTAATTATGAAATAAAATGTGTTTAAGAATTGGGTTACCCTGGATTGAACCGATGGAAGGTCTAGTTTTTTTGGGATTCTACGAAAATAAGATATTAGTGAAAACTATTGTAATAGTTAGGATTTTATAATTTTTAACATATATAAATGTTAAGTGTTTTATCACTTTCTTTATAAAAAACCAAAGTATATATGAACTGTGAGAATGTAAAATTTCATAATTTATCCATTAAATTGGAATTTATGAATACTAATTAAAATATTATGAAAATTATTTTGATGGTTTCAAATAATTGTAATGTTTTTATTATTTCATTATAAATAAGTACAAAATTTCCATTAAAGTAATTATATATATTAAAAATATTTGATGATAAAAAATGTGTTATTTTGAATTCATTTATGTGAAAAAAATTATAAAAATTATATATTTAGAAATTTTATTTTATTGTTATAGTATATAATATGAAATAATATTCACGATATTACTGTTTGTTGAATTTTGAGCATTTTTTCTAATGTGGATTACTTTTCAATGAATTGAAAAAAAACAATTTTTGAAGAAACTGCAATTTTTTTCATTGTTAAATTAAATTAATGATTTTAATTTGATAAACATTTAAAAAAAATTCCCTTTATTTGTAAATAATGTCAATAATTACAAATGAATTAACACAACACATGATTTTTTTATAATGAAATTTTTTGTCTTAAAGATATTTAAAAACATTTCTTTGCATGAAATGGGTATTAATCGTCATGAACAATAATATTCTCTAATTTTTATAGTTTTAATGAAATTGAATGATTATATGATAAATCATTCCTTTTAAAATTTATTTTATGAAATTTATAAAAAAGTGAATGGTATTAATTTAGATATAATTCTTTACTATTAAATTTTAAAAAAAATCTTTCTTTTTGGATTTAGTGTATAATATAATGAAAATTATAGGACAATTAGAAATTTTTACCCTCAAAAATTATACCATAATTAATTTAATTATTTTTAATATAATGTATCATTGGAGACATTATTTTTTTCATACATAATACTAAATTTTTATTTATATTTTATATTTTCGATTTTTAAAATAATGTAACAAAGTCAACATAATTTCTGTTCAAAATAAATATTAAAAAAATAATGTCTAGTTACCATGGATATGGTTAAAAAACTATTTACAAGGGTTTATCCAAGTGATAATGTATGTTTTCCATCTACCCTAGTCTAATCCCTATTTTTTATATAGATTTCATCATTATAGTTTTATAAAAATATAAACCCATACCATTTCATGACACATTCCCATAGAATAATCTTCATATCATTGAAATGTTTAATGAAATTCAATGTGTTTCCCACCCCTAAAGTATCAAAGGGAACCTCTCATACACCCTTATTTACACTATTCGAGCCATATTCCAAAGCCAATACCAACTCTAAATCTATTTTAATTTCCCTTTATTCGTCTTCAATATAATGAATCTATCCATTGAATAGTTCATCAATGAATTAGGTGTATGATAAATGAGGTTTCCAAAAGAATAGGAGAATTAGTAGCATAGATTCATTTCGTATATATGGTGATGGTTTCATATCAATTTCTATTTATTGATACTTTTTTTATTGAAACTCGCTTTTTTACTATTTATATATTTTATGTACATTCCTTGAATGTATTTTGGAACACTCCATAATTTAATGAAAATAATTTATAGATCTATTTGACTTTAATAATTTCAATTACTTCCATCATAAAAATTACAAAAGTCGCATTGGATTAATTATATCAAATTAAAATTATTGATACATTCTTGATATTATTCAATATAATTTATTTTATTTGAGATTATTTCACTCTAATGAATTTATTTTTACATATTAACGAAATAAATATTGTTTTATGATCTATATAATTTTATTTCATCAAATTCCATTCAATTAAAATGTTACTATCATAGTATTGATGTTTTTTACAGTCTGATTTTTTAATTTATTATTTATACATAACATTTTTCATTATGAAATTATATGAAGTATATCTAATAAATTTTTTTCTTATCTATTGATGATTACTAAATATAAATTTTTTCCTTTCATTCCCACCTTCATGTACCAAAGAGAATACATGTTTGTATTTATGGAAAACAGACATTGTTTTTATTTCAATCTGGAATATTATTTAATAATGTTTATATAAATGAAAATAATAATATCCAAATATAATATATAAAATAAGTGCATTATATTTTCCATTCATTGACATGTTTTAAATGGAAACACCTTTTTAAGGTTTTCATTTGATTTGTTTTACTAAAAAACAGAATCAATTTTTAATTAACACCACATGAGTAGATTTAAATGAAATTATTATAACACTCTAAATTTAATATTTCATTATATTATTCTAAGGTAATTTATATGGGAAATTAATCCATAATATTTGAAAAGAAATTTTAAATTTATATAAATATATTCCAAATGAATTGCTTATTTTACTTCAAAAATATTTATGTGATATATTAATATAGATAAACAACCATTTATGATTCATATTCATTAGTGGTGATACAATCCAATGTTAAAATCATTATTATTTCTAAAAAATTATTACAAATATGATTATGAAATATTGATCAAAACTATTTTCATTTCAATGATTTTATATTTCATGCAATAATAAATGATTTTATGATATTGTTGCATACAAATAAATAAAAAATTACCATGTGATGGGTGGTTTAAATATAAGAAAATGATGAGGGGTTATTTTTTTAATATTTGATGGGTAGTTTCATTGTAAACATACAATGAAGAAGATAATGATAACATTGTTGAAAAACATCAAGGATATTACAGGGTTAATGAACTACTAAGATATAATTGAGTTTTCTTGGTTGAGTACAATCATATGAGAATGGTGGAAAAAACTGATTAGTCATATGATTTATGGGAGTTTTATACAATTATAGTCCTCCTAGTGGAAATTGACTAGGGTTGTAAAATTGTTTTCTAATTTATATGACCAAATTATTTTTCTTATTATTTTATGTCTTTCTAGGATTTATTTTTGATTACTCTAAATTATAATGTTTTAATAGTTAATAATGAAAATTACTTATTTGGCAGATTTATTATAATATAACATTGATTGATTAGGAATTATTAATATTTTTATGATCATGTTATCATATGCTAATTTTAATATTATTTATAGTTATTATCATTGATGGATATAAATTCTGTATAACCTTATTGATCATCTGAAGTTACCAATTGTAATTATTTTTTCCCCAATTTACGTTGAATGTATTCATATATTACTGGTATAATATGTTTTGTATCTATGATGAAAAATATAAGAAACTATATATATAATTTATATAACATTTTTTATGTGTCTATGTTCCAAAAGATACTAAATCATTATATTTCTAGAATTGTTTTCTTATTTTGTTATAAATATTCATCTAATAATATGTAGTATTAATATATCAATATTTGTGTTACTATATTTGGAATTTGAAAATTGATTTATTTTTTATGTTATCTTGGATGTGAAAATGTTGTTGAGAACCCTAGAATATGCCATTCTATTTTATGTAAAAATACTTTATTATAGTAAAGAATTAAATGTGGGTTTATATGAATTTAATCCCTATTTGGGTACATGAAGTGGGATTTATTTTGGAATAGATTCATCTAGGTGTAACATAACCAAAAAATGATGTTCAATTTGACATTTTTTATACATCTCATTCATGGTTAATGTGTTCAATATGTGGTCTAGGAATGATTGTAAATGTGGGGGGTCTGAGGTTAATTAATGTTCTTATCATCTAGTATGGATGATATGAATTTATAATCAAAATGAATGAACTGGGATGAACAAATAATTTTATATATTTAATTGATGAATTAATTTTTTATAAATATAATAAGTTACCATTTATTATTATATGATTACTCAATTTAATTTACCATAATATTTTTATATTTTTCCTTCATGAATGCATTTTGTAGTAATGAAGTTATCGAGTCATGTGATAGAGGATGTATTGATTCTCCACATGAGTAACCAAATTTATTATGAGATAGAATAAATTATTAAGTGGTCATAACTATATAGAAATATACATATGTTATAAACATTAATAACATAATGTAGTTTCTAAATTGAGAAAATTAGATGAAAATATAGTTTCATGTAGGAAATTGGGGAGAGAATATTCACCTTCCATCATGTATATATGTCGGGAATAATTCCCAGAGAATTGTTTATAAGTAAAATAAAGATATTTTATTTATCTAAAATATTGACATTGAGAATATAATTACTTGAAAAAAATTAACATTTCAATAAAGGTAAATAAATTTCATTCCATCAAACCATTTATATAATAAGGTCTTTTGTATGGGAATCCAGGAAAATTTCATATTCAACATCATAATATTTGTTCTTGCTCCAATAACTATGAATTAAATAATCTATGTCAATAATTGATGAGAAATTATTCATGTTTAATTTATTGGTAATTGAGAATTATTTTCTAAATTATTTTATCGTTGATATTCAAATTAAAATAATCATGAATCATATATGTATTTTTCCAAAATAGTTTTTGAATAACCCTTTTTATATAAAATTGTTTTCTTATTCATGAATAATATATAGTCCATCATAATGACCTTTTTAATAGATTTTATGATTAAAATGTAAAAAACCAAACATAATTGGTGATTAGTTATTATGAAAAATGTTTTCTAGACAAAAAAAAGCGGACTGAGAAGAAGAAGTCTCAGTGTATCAGATCTATCAGCATCATATTCCGATCAACATATCATAATTAATAAAATTAATAACTTCTTGTTTTATCGAATATTTCCTCTTATATAATCATAAAAATAAACATATTTTTTTATAATGAATATTAATTCATTGTGAAGATGTTATATTATAGAGTATGAGTGTGGAATGAATATTCAAAAGTTATGAGTTAAAATGTTTTAATAAATTCATAACTAGTCATATGATTATTTTTTTGTCATGATGTTTTGAAAAATCATTAAAAATTATATGGATAAGACAATTTGAGGAATTGGTGGAATAAAAAAATTAGTTCATGAATTACTAGACCTTTAAGTTGAAAGATAACAGAATATTTAAAGTTGACAATGATGGAGGAATTTCAATGTTTCGGAGTAAATAATTTCATCATAATGATCTCAGAAATTAAAAAATAGTAATGTGGTGAGAAAGATATATAAATCATAATGAACCAATAATGAAGGATAAATCATATGGAGTTAGGAAATTTTTTTAGAGGTGAATGATATAAGAATCATAATGTGATGAGAAGGAAACATATTCGAAATGAGATGAGAATGAAATATATTTGCAATTATATATCTATTAATAAGACTAAAAAATAAGATTCCATAATTTTATACAATGAGATGAAGAGGTGAAACCTGTAATTTTTTTTATAAATCTCTTAGAAATCAGAGGAGGTTGAAGATGTCAATGTTGAACTTCAAATGTGGTCATTTTTATAGTGTTTTTAATTCATGGAAGCAAGGAACGTTTATCAAGTTTCACAATTGTATTTTTGAGTCACCTATAAATTATTAATCATATCATTTATTCATTATAACATTCACTGATGTGGAATATGATGTTCACTAAATAATTTTATTTAATGTAGTTTCCAAACCGAGATCACTCAGATGATCATACTCTAGAATGTTTTTCTCAATAGGAAAAGGAATAATAATATGTCAATCAAACTGAGGATGATTGTATTGAGAATTTGAGTATAGTCTGTGTTTTAATGATTGAGAATGGATTCTTCATATTGAGTCTAACTTGTTGAGTCAATTGGACTTATATAAATAATATTGACAATTTTAGTAGAGTTTGATAAATTTATGTTGAGAATGAATTCACTAGGAAAAGTTCATTAGATATAGCCTCGATGTTTTGAGAGAATCATAATTACCATCATCAATCATTGAATATGAGATCCCACCAAATAAGACTGGGGATTTAGAATTAGCAATTGAAGAGCAGTATCAAATAATTCATTATTCTTTTGTAGACTCAATTATTTAAAAATAAAAAATAAAAAATTTATGGGATTTAGTGTAATCATTCCAAATAGGATATTGAAGTTGTCAAATGTGTGCTGGAAAATGTTCTATTCACTTATTTATAATAGGGGATTTAAATCGACCCATGTGAGTGGCTATGAAAAATATGTAGTTTCTCACAGTGAGGCCTAACCATGTAAATATTTTATTCTTAACATACGTTAATAGTTTTTAATGAAAGGGTATTTAAAAACAAATTATACAAAATTATAACATAACTTGTTGCAGGGATTATGTTTTGAATATTTTTCATACTTATAAAAAGTGAACAATGGATTCACCCCCTACTTAGATGATATTGAATCCTTTGAAACATCAGATCTTATTAAAGGGATCATCCCTTGTTGAATCCATATCATGGATAATATGAATTCTTCCAACTGTTGTGGAATTCTTACATTTGATGGAAAAAATTATTATGAATGAATAAATATCATAATTTATTATCTCATATCCATTTTCCTAGAAGTTGTTGATGATGTTACTATTGATTTTATGAAAATTTTGACTGATAATCCAATGACTTCTGCTATTTGTAGAAATATACATGTTTATGGAAAATAATGATATAAAATCCTTATATACTAATAATTTAATTCATAATAGAAGGTAATGTGTCTTACTACGTCAAAAAAACATGGTACAAGATGTAAATTATATTTTTACAGAAAAATAAAAACAAGGAAGCAATTATAGAAATTTGGCATAGTAATTATAATGGAAACAAAATTATAGATGCATAAACTATTGATGAATACATCACAAAAGTAAATGATTTTTTTGCAACACCAGACAATTTAGAGATGTCTTGGAAGATTCAAAAATTTTGATGAATCATCTGGGAAACATTCTAGAAATGTTTGATTATAAAATTTCTTCTATAGATGATAAGTAAGATTAATCAATTGATGAATTAAAATAAATTACTTTTTCTTATTAACTAAAAAAATCCATAATGTTTCAAATGAATATGAAAGAATAAATGGATTTTAAATCCATGATGAAAATAAAAATACAAGTGGTTGAATATGTTGATCCATATCACTCTGAAGATAAAGAGGATTATGAGTTAAATAAAAAAATCATGTCTCTTATATCCATGTACTGTAGAATAGGAATAGAAAATTATAGAGTAAAACATCCTCTAAAATTTTTTATGTTTGGTTCAATTATAAATTTTTGTATTAATTTTCACTTGAATAATTCTTGATAATATATAGATGATTCTGATGGAAAACCATGGTGGAAAAGGATGACGAAGAATGAAAAATATGAAAATTCATCCCAAAACTCCATTAAAAGTTTACGATTAAAAATAATTATACATAGTAAGAAAATCCCATCCGAATAAACTAAAACAATTCTAATTATGATGAATGTACATAAAATTTAAGAACCTTGATTTATCTAGTTCACATAAAAAATCCATCATATAGTGAAGAAGGTGGTATAGAATATTATATAGAGTATCAGTTCAGAAATTTACATCTAGCCTGTGTTGAGAAACAAAAAATTTATATTGAAAGGAATGAGAATGATACAGGCAGAGGGTGAAAAATATACTAATGGAATAAAAAATGTCATCAAGAAGGGGTATAAATACATTTAGTAGATTCTACGTTACAACCACTGAATTTCAAAATAAGGAATGATATTCAAAGATCTTAGTAAGAAGCTGGAATAAATGAAAGAAAAATATGTTATGTTTCGATCCAAACTTCATGACTCTAAAAATAAATTGAAAAAGATGAATAAAAACTATAAAAAATCATTGGATGTAAAATATGATACTTCTAATGTTGTTTAGAAGAATCAAATTAATCAGGTGAAATCCTCACACTTCAAAAAATATTATTTTTTCTATTTTTTTAAATATTATTTTGAGAAGAAATGATTTTGGAATGAATGGGTGAATAAAGGATCTATGAAATCTCTCACATCAATTAAATTTGAAAATTTTCTCAGGTGGAAGTTTTTCCATGGCCAAAGATTGAATAATTTAAAAGAAGTTCTCATCCTCAACAATTATTTCATAGAAAAAGTATTTATTTTTTTTTAAAATCATGATTTATGGTTGTTTGGGTGATATGGAGTCCATGGGAACATAGGATGTAAGGGATATAATGACATATCACTTCTCATAAAATGGTTTTGATAAAAGAATAATGAATGTATATCTTCATCGATTGGATATTAGAAAACAAATTATCAAAATGTGAGAAACCTTCCAATAAAACAATTTCAATTTATGAAAAGTATGTGGATGTTGTCATGATGTTGGTATTTATGCCGAAAAATGTATTACACACTTCCCTATATATGATTATTATAATATAAATTAATTGAATACTGGAAAGGAATAAATTAATGAATTATATTTTATCATTGCGATAGCATTGAATGAATTTAAAAGGATCAACTCATGGAAACATAATAGAGGTTGTTCATAACATTTGATAGGTGATATAAAGATATTTAAATTTTTTTAATGTCCTTATAGAGGAGAACATACCTTAGGAAATGATATTTCCTTAAAAATCATAGGAAAACAATGTATTCTATTGAAACAGAAAATATTAAATGTAAATAAGTATTAATTGGTGATGGGATAAATCAAAACATACATTGTATATATCAACACAGTGATGATGGAATTTTTTTTAAAATAACATTATTGTATCATTGGAAGGGTAACAGGTGGAAAATTAATCAATAAGGGAAAATGAACCATTGGTAATATATTCAATGTAGCAGAGCTTCATAACTCTTATTACATGATTGATAAATAAGAGAATAATTTTTTGAATCGAATAATTGGCCAATATTTTCCGAAAAACATGAAATAAAAATCGTAGGTTGATTCTATCAGAATCACTCCAAGATTGAAAATAATATAATAATATGATTTTAATACTTTTCATAAAGAAAAAATTTCTAATAAATGTTATAAGTGAGTATAGATTCAGTATACTAGACCACTTCAACATATTCAATTCAATTTACATAGGTTTATTATACATCAATCAATGAAATGAAATTTATATATTACCGCCTTATGTAATGATTTCCCTTGGACGATAATAAGTATTACTATGAAATATAAGTTATAGGATATGTAATTTATCATTTTTTTCTAAAAAATATAATGGAATAATATTTTGGTTTATATAATTATGCTGACAACAAATAACTGTAACCAATTCAACACAAATAATATTGATTCTTATTTGAGAAAACATGGTATCGAACATCTATATAGTTCTCCCTATACTACATAAAAACTGGATCAGTGTAAAGATATAATATATGCTTCAAGTAAATGGGAAGATGTATTTTATCATAATACAAACATTCAAAATTTTACTCGAAAAAAGCTATCAATACTACTATTAATGTTAAATGTAGATGATTTATAATAATGGAATCCGACATAAATCTTTATGTAATGTGTTATAACAAAAAAAATATTCATTAAACTACATAAATGTTTTTTATTTTTATGACTACCTAAAATAAATAAATCAGGTATCAGAATGTTTAATGAGAAATCTAAAGAAGGATATTTTATGGGTTAATAACTATGTCGAAGAAGTTACAAATTTTCGAAAAAATGTTTAAAAATGGTATTGGAATAACATGATTTCAATGTAATTGAAAATCTATTTTACTTAATAGAAGTAGTTTGAATGAAAAGAAGGATAAACCTGATATTTCAAAAAAATAGTGAAAGAAAGAAAAATCATACTAATAATGATTTAGATGAATCTTGTGTTGATGAAAGTGATCCCATGAGAGAAACAATTAAATTTTCAATGTTAAAAAATATTGATTCTAAAAACATTATTCAAAATTAGAAGCTCTATCTCAAATAAGAGAATGTTTATATTATAAAATCATACATTACTTTTCTTAAAAGTTGAATGAGAATCAGATTTAGATGATATATAGCACAATGAATGGGTTGATGGATTTAATGCAGAGTTTAATCAAATTAAGATAAAATGAATCTTGGGAAAAATGTTATGTGGGAAAAGAGGGTTTAATGAAACATGTTGAATTAAAATGTATAAGTTTTTCAAATAATATACATGCTTGTTTTTTAAATCTATTCAAACGTGGAAGGTGTTGGTTTTGAGGGAACCTTTTCCCTAGTTT
Organism: Viscum album; assembly: GCA_963277665.1. NCBI lineage: Eukaryota > Viridiplantae > Streptophyta > Magnoliopsida > Santalales > Viscaceae > Viscum > Viscum album. Next base: position 1,535,405,755 of record OY728151.1, read on the forward strand.
CATGATTATAAACCATTAGAATGTTTCCATCTGTTTCATCACGTAAAAATTTAAATGATTATCAGATGGATGTAATGAAATGTTTCATAAATGATGAGATTGAGGAATAATTTTTCATTTAATGAAAATGTGGGTATCTATAGGATGAGTATAAAAATAATTTTTTAACATTGAAGAATGCATTGCGTGCAGTAAGAAAAGCTCAAATGTCATGGAATTCAAATCTTTTCATTTATTTTAGAATGTTTTTATTATATAAATGAAAAAATGAATGGAAATTATATATTAATGATATTTTTTGGGATGATAAATTTAACTTTCTATATGGATGATATAATTTTTTATGGGTATATAGAATATGATTCTGTAAATTTTTTTTAACAAATGATAAAGAATCATTAAAATTCAATGGTGGGAGAATTAACATTCTTCCATGGACTAAATGTTCATAAAAAGGTATATTTTTCATATCAGAAAACATATTCCATAAAATTTTTAATAATTAATGGTATTGAAGAATCAAAATGACTTTTTACTCTTATATTAATGAGATCAATGTTGTGTAAATATAAATCCAGAAAAATAGTGAAAATGAATACTTTTTCAAAAATGATATAATGTCTACATTACCCAACAACATCCGGACCTTTATTTTTTTCACTGTGACCTTGTGTTACATTTATCAAATAATCCAAAATAATCAAATATTTTGGAATCAAAAACAATTTGGAGATATTGTAATGAAAAATCATTAAATGGGTTTTTATAAAAAATAAATAGTGAGATGACGTTTCATGGTTTTGTTGATGTCGATTGGTCTATAGATTCTAATGATATAAAAAACATTAGGTATGTCCTTTTTCATGGATGGATTTTTTGTGATATGACTTGTATGAAACAATGTACAATATCATTGAGGATAGTTGAATCTAAATATGATGTATCTACTCAGGCTTGTTCTCATATGTTGTGGATGACAATTTATCTAGATTAATTCAATGTAAATTTTTATGAACCATTAAAGATATTTTATGACAATAAAAGTTAAATTGATCACTCTAAAAATATTATCAAACATTCAAGATCAAAAAATATTAATATAATGTATCAATTTATAAAAGATAATGTTTCTTATGGATTTGTTTTTATAGAATACATTTCAACAAAGCATCATATTTACAATATAATTAAAAAAGAAATTTTCAAAAAATGTTTTGTGGATTTTAGGATTCCAATCCATGTTTAGACTCTTCCCATGACTTCCGCAGCCTCATAAGGAAGTAAAAACACCATTAGTTTGATTTTGTTTACAAAGGGGGAAGTAAAAAAAGTAAAAAAATTGTACATTCTATGAAGTTTTTACTAATCATTATTAAATGAATTTGAAGCTATGGATAACAAATTCCAGAGGAGATAAAAGGGAAATGGGAGATAAAAATAATATGGAGGGAGAATTTTTAAATACATGAATGCAAATTTTTATTTCCAATGATGGATGGAATTAATTGAAAATCATTAATTTATCTAGTTGTTTTGTGTAAGGAATCATTCTTTTAAAGAGAGGCTGTTTTTTGATAAAATTCATAAAACCTGTGTTGTTTTCAATTGATAAATTATGAATTCTTTTAGGGATGGATATGTTGTTCACAATAGTTGTCAACAAATCCAAATGAGGATAATGAAGATACTTTTTGACAAAATTTTTAAACAATGTTTTTGTATTTGTTGTAAACTAACCATTATGTATTAAATTTTTTTTCATGTTTAGGAATCAGATCTATTTCATCGTAATGATCTTTGAATGAAATATATATATTTTTTATTTAAAAAGCATAACCATAATTTGAAGAAATTTTATTAAGAAATTTTTTTTCATGAATCATATAGTTGGAATAAGAAGAACCAGACTCAGAGTATTAATTACATCAGTATTGAATTAAGATCATTTGATCCATGTGAACTAGTGGATGTTATTCTTTTTTGGGATGTTTTCCATTCCCATAATCCGATAATTAAGGAAGTTGTTGAGATAGAAATATAGAATTTTATGAGTGAATAAGTCATATTATTACTAAAGAGTTTTCAAATAGAATTATTAATTCACGACTTAGAAAGTTTTCATTAAATTTAAAAATGTTAGATAATGATTTTCTAATCATGAATATCTAATAAATAATGAAACATAATTATGATAAAATTATTTAATAATTGGAGTAATCCTATTGATTTTTTCATTTCACGAAGTGTGGGAGTCAAAAGTTTCATGAAATTAGAATGTATAATGTATATTATGTTTGATGAATTACAATGTTTCAGATTGTAGAATTCATCATAATTAGCTAATAAATAAACAAATATCACAATGACATGATAATGTAAGATGACATAATGAGTTGATAAAGGCACAGTAATCATAATGTGTTGAGAAAGAAACCTAAATCATATTGAGATGAGAATAAAAATGAAATAGTATTGAGAAATTAAAGTAACAAAATCATAATTATCTGAGAAGAATACTGATTTGTAATGAGTTGATTTTGGGGAATACTGAAAATTAAGATTCTAAAATTTATATATATATATATATATTTGTGGAGGTAAATCATGAAATAAATTTTTTTATAAATCTCAGTTAAATCATATGAGTATTTAATACTAAAAAGTGGATGTTTAGATGAGAGTTATTTTCATAGTATATGAAATTTATGGAAAATAAGAATGTTTTCATTTTTTCACAAATTTGTTCTCTAAGTATCTATAAATAATTTCTCAAATAATTTATTCATTGTTAATATCACATAAGAGGAAAAGGAGGAGCATAGTTTTAATCAAGATAATTTTTACTCTAGACTGATAACTCTAAATAAGTGTATACACCTAAATATTTTACTGAACATCTAAATCACATTGAGTTATCCAAATTGAGGACGTTCTTATTGATCCACCGTGTAGATTTTGAGTATTATATATTGAGAGTGGGTTCATTATATTGAATCCATCATATTGAGTATATAAGACTATGAAAAATCATATTGATTATTTTAGCAGAGTTTGAGTAATACAGATTGAGAATGAATTCATAATACTGATTTCATCAGATATAGCCTCACGGTATTGGCAGAATCAGATCTAGCCTCGGACTAAGACAATCATGGCTAGGGAAATAAGGCTCGGATTTGGATTAAAAAAATGTTGAGCCGTATCAAAAATGACATTATTATTTTTTTGATAAAATTATTTATAATAAAACATTGTAAAGAGGTGGGATTCAGCATAATCATTCATATTTGGAGATATAATCTGTCTTATATGAGTTGTCAAAAGTTGTTTTCAATTATTCATAATATTGGATATCTATAATCCTATGATAGTATTTATGGAAACTATATATATAATCTCACAAAGGAAACACCTCGTAAATATTATTTTCTTTAATTACATTCATAATTTTTCATGCATGTGTATTTATATAAATATTATAAGGAAATATATCTTAACATGTTTTAGAGGTAATTATCTAAATAGTATTAAAGCTTATTAGAAGTTAAAATCATATTCAACCCCTCTTTTCATTTTTTATTTGGTACATTGGAGTTACGGTTTTTAGTTCAAGATATTAATGCACAAATTTAATGGTACTAATAACTTAGTAAATTGACTTAGTGTAAATGTTTTATTTTTTAACTCATTATTTAAGGATAGATATGCAATGAAATTTTTTTATGTTTTTTATTATAATAGTAATTTTGTATTAAGTGATTATTCGTATTTGTAACACCTCTAACCCAGTTACCCTGAATCGGTGCATTATTATATAAGATTGGAATGATACAAGAAATCATGTACTGAATGACAGATTAGTTTAGTATTATTTGAAACAAGATACATACAAAAGTTCTACATCACAACTTTAAAATAAATACAACACTAATTTATTCCATTAGAAACATCCAAGCCGCCTATATTATGCCTTCAAGTCACTCATAACATACTTCGTACTATCCTGGGAAATTTAAACATAAGAAATGGGTGAGCTCAAACACTCAGTATGAGTAAGAAATAAAAATAATGATAACATAGAAATTAGGCAGGTGAAAAATTGAAAAACCATTCCTTCATAAATAATAAACATGAACACATTATGGATGGAATATGATATGAGTAAATATTGAAATAAAAAAACATAATCATCGGTATAATACTAGTCGAATAAGAACATGAACCATCAATATTATTTTCATAATGAGGGAATGTATAATGCGGTACATTCTAAATCATTTTGTCAAGGCCTCGTCCAAGATGTCCAAAAATGAGTAAGGCATCGGCCAAAACCATATATACAATTTTTAAAGGCATCGGCCAATTCCATGACTAATTGTCTAATGAGACCTATTGATGCACCGAAGAGCTATATCAGGCTCCACCCATTACATACTAATTCCAATACATTGCTCATTTGAAAAGTTTGAAACATAACATAACTATTCATATTAAAACTAGCGTATGAAATAACAATACATTAACCATAAACCCTGAATGGTATAAAAAATAACACGTCCACATTCATACATATCACAAAACATAAAATATAATATGGAAGATTTCTGTCATAATAAATCAACTTCAAACAAGTGTGAAATTAATCAAATGATGTGGAAAAATATGAAATAAAAATATTTATGAGAAATATCTCATTATATTTTGAAATCTTTTAAGAGTCATGTAATTATAAAATAAAACATTTATTTTTTTGAATTTATTCTTATCATATTGTAAGGGAAGCGTCAATGGATTTATAACAACAGGAAATAGCCACACCCGCCATATATGTTAAAAACATTCTTAACTTAATTTGTGGAAAAGGATATAAAGTACCTTGATTGGAATACGACAAAACGATTTCTTTCAAATGTTTATAAAAAATACAAACAAAGGAATAAATGACATTAAAACATATTCAAGTAAATAGAAAAAATGTTTTGAAATTCATTTATATGAAACATAGATGTGGATGATATAAAATTCCTAGTAGATACTAACATAAAAAACCAAGGATAATAATGGTATTGAGAAATTATCCCATACCATATAATTTTCCTCGTTCAAGGGAAATTTAACCTTTATTAAAATAGTTAAATCATTGTAATTAAATTATTCAAGAACCATATACTTAAATATGACATCATATATAATATTCTAATATTTCACTTTTATTATTATTTTAGTATTATCACCTTTTTAGTTGTTAACTGATTTGTTTTCCTTTATATGTTTTGTTATGTATGTCATGTTTGTTATGGATTGGATGTATTTTACTCATATCAAGAATGATATTAAGTTCTTAAACATTATTATTAATCATAAAATAAAAATTATTCTTGAATGGTTATGATGGGGAATGAATCTCATCACGTTTGTGGAGATGGTAATCCATACGTATGAACGAGTGAAAATCTCATTCATTTGATATTAAAATCGCATGAAAAAGTATGGTATATCATATATAGAGAATTATTGACATTTTTTATTAATTATTTAAATAAAATATACTCAATATTATACCCATACAATTAATAAAGTGTTGAATAACAAACAACACCACGACTTGGAGAATGTAAGCCTTACATACACATGTATGGTGACTTTGTCATTAAATGGATGGATAGAATAATGAATATAGTGGTACCATATTTATAATAACATAATTGTATGTATAAGGTACTGGAGTTATTATTTTGGTATGGGAATAGAAATAGAAAGAGTAAGTGGAAGAAGAAAAGAACATAGAAAGTAGTGATGAAATTATTACATCTCCTTCCGGTGCATCCTTTTGATTTTATCAAAAGGGGTATATAGGATTGCTTTCTGATCAAAGTAATGACTCTACGATGAAGGGAGGCTACTTTGAAAGATATTTGGGTAGGGTTTTTCTGAGCCAATTGGCTTTGGGTCTGTGTATTTGAGAGAAGGGGAAGTTCCCTTTTATAAGAGAGGTGAGTGTCACTTTAGGAAAAGTATGAATTTTTTTTAATATACAATCATATTCAGTTTATAATGTCACAAAAATTATTTATTTAGATTCTATTGTGGGTATGGGTGGATTACACAACACCAATATGTTTTATACCTGTTTGGGTCACCATATTAACCATATCGTTTATATTTCTCTTTTAGTTAAATAATATAACTTTTACCATGTATTCTTGTATTATTATAATAATTGGTTATTAAACATACTATAAAACGTCCAGAGAACCCAAAGATGTTAATTATTAATATATATAACTTTATCTATGTCCTTTGGCCGAACCATATATTTTTTGGAATATTATAACATTTAATAATAATGTTTTTATTTTAAAAACTCTTTTATGTCAATTTTGACACTATTTGGTATTTTGTTTTTGGTAAAATTAATAACAGCATTATTAATAGAAAAAAAATACATTGAATCAAGCATAACATGTCAAATTAACCTCGAAAATTAGTGGAATTCATCAAAAAATTGAAATTACATTTCATTCATTTTTTTATTAATTATTTTAATCATTCATTAACACTGTAATTAGTGTACCATCATTGTGTCATAAATAAATTTAAATATTTAATGAATAAAAAATTTAAATAAAAACAATTATTTAATAAATTATTTATATTTCTAATTAATATTAATAGTCGAGTTTTTCATATGTATAAAGCTATATTAAAAATGTTTTAGTTATGAAAACATGAATTTAACACTATTAACTCATCTTTAAATGAAATAATAATAAATGTCCTAATGTAATACCAGTGTACCAAAGAAGATAATATTTTATTAATATTGTTTTATTTGGTCGAAATACACTTATTTTATAGAATTAGGACATGTGTTATGGTAATCCAATTTTTTTACCTTTAATTACCATATTTACTTTGAACTATGGTAAATAAAATTCCAAAGTTACTATTAATGGAAAATTATTTTCATCTTTTTAAACCACCTTTTACATAATAATATTAATCGTTTCTCTCTTATTTTTGAAGTTCAAGTCAACAAAGTGGTAAAAGTATGTTTTATGAAAATTTTCAAATCCTCTTAGAAGGTGGTAAAAGAAGATAAAATGTTTGTTAAATTTTAATATATATAATATAATTATAAAATGAATCCAATGAATTATATTGAACTTATATAGGTATTTTGTATCTACTTTTACATTAAATAAATATAAATAAACTAAATATTTATTTAAATAAAATGTTGGTTTTAATCAATAACATATTTTTTAAATATTCATTAAAAATTGAATGTTTTTAGGAAAATACAAAATATCCACCCTAATATAATTTTGATATTCCAAATCAAAAATTGAAGTCCGTTTTGAAAAATGTAATTTATAAAATTTCAAAAATTGGGTATTACTATTCATAACGGCTAGTTTGATTGGTCGTGGTGTGTTTGAACTCGAAGTTGCATACAAAACAAGCTATTGTATTATTCAATGAGAAGTGTAACATGTAATATTGGGTTATTAAATTCTTTCATCCTTCAATTAATTTCATCCTAGAAATTTCTAGAACATCACTACATTAAAATACTCGGGTGGTTCTTCATTATAAGTTCATCGGGTTCCCACCTCACCTATTCCAAATTATTGTTTCTCAAATGATATTTTACCAGACGCGTCGTCCGGTATCTCAACACTTGTTCTCATGTATCGAGAATCATGAAAGGCTCTTCACAATAAGATAGATCAGGTTACAGTTCTATTTCGTAATTGGTGAGTATATTCATTGGGTCAGGAAATTATTTTCTCAATAGTGATACATGGAACACATCATGTGCTATGGAGAGACTTGGTGGTGTTTCCAAATAGTAAGATACATCCCCAATTCATTACATAATTTCAAAAGGTCTGATGTACCAGGGACTTAATTTACCATTCTTACTGAATCATATAACACGGGGTTGATCTAGATAAGAATCAGATGTTGACATATCTACTCAAAATATAAGGTACTCCTTATCATCATATAAAATTGCAACCTCCATCTTATTGTAATAAATTTTCACATCATATAATGAATTCCAATTCATACCGATGATTTTATGAAATTAAATCATGACTATTACGGTGATAACAGAAGATAAATAACATTTATATGCCTAAATGGCAACTAATTCACAAATATTCGTTGCAATTATACTTCCCTTAAGAGTTTCTACTAACAACTCCATTGTTAAATCAAATTGGAAATATTTAATTTTCATAGGAAATTGGGAATATATTAAACAATTTGATGATCCAGAATCAAAGAAATAATTGGAAAAACATGAGGATACCATTAAATTTCATGCCACCATGTCCTTCAGAGCTTCACCCTCAGCAGTTGTGATCTTATAAGTTTTTCCTTTTCTGGGATAATTTTACATGCCTCTAATGACATTCATTTGAATAATGCCCCATGTCCATGAAATTGTAGAATTGAACATTGGTAGCTACTTTCATCCACTTAAAATCACTATCAAGATGGCATTTCTTTCCACATTTTTGGCATACACCTTTTCCTTTTAGATAGTCCCCCGAGTGCTTCCTTTCAAAATTACCATAGGGAGTATAATACACTCTTCAATTTATCCTTGTTTCCTTATTTCCCTTCAAAGAGTGTTCAAAAGATCTCTTTTTATCTTCCATTGCTTTAATGTAATAAGACTTAGATAATTACTTTTCATTCATGATAGCACATGATACAATTCATTTTTACGATGAGAAGTTTTGGGTGACAAATTCCTAATGGAGAAATGGTTTTAAACCATTAAAAAAATGACTAATCATTCTTCTTGGGTTATGTATATAATATGCAGCATGACCTATTAACATTTTATAGTTAGCTTTATATTATGCGACATTCCCATCCTAATTTTTCCTCAAACTCAAATATTCCATTTTTATATCCACTCGATGGTCACAAGGAAAGTATTTTTCTAAAAAATCACTTTAAGCTCCCTCCATTCCATATATTATGCTTCATCATCTTCCTTTGTGTTTTAAATCAATGGCCACCATTGATCTGCATCTCCTGTGAGGCTATAAAATTCCATGACAACTTTTTCCCTTTCGCCACTCCCCAAAGCATAATATATTTTCTCTAAATAACTTATCTATTTTTTAGATACAATTGGATTTTAGTCACATATAATGTTGGTGGTTTTTTCCTCATGAAGTGGTCTAGCATTTATCATCCATGTTGTAGATCAGGGTGCTCCATACGGGTAAGGTTATTATTCATAACCTGAGTGAGTTGTCCCAGTATTGGGATAAGCTAAACAAAACCAGTTGCATCACTAGATCCACAATAATTTTCTTGAGTAGGAGGTCAATCCTTACATGGATTATGTGTGTTTATAAGTTTTCTATTCCTTCCACATGGTTTCATTTGAAAACAATGTCATACACTAGATATGTTTATGAATCGTAATACAAAAGTTCAAACTTGAAAAACATTTAAAATAAATTGAACAGTTTATGGATATAATCCATAATCATAAAAATGTTTTCTTTAATGATGTATATACTCATAAATCCTTCATAGTGGTTGTTAATGAAAATGTGAGTTGTCCTAAGAATATCCCTTGAGGGTTAAATAACCAAGAGTGCAATAAAGACCATTTTTGTGTACTAGGATACCCTAGGTCATGCTTGGAACTCCCTGTCAGATTTTTCAATCCTAGGTACATCTATGGCAGATCTTCCTCTACCAGCTCATATACAAACAAGGATGTATTTATTAGAAAATAAATGAAATCTCCACATTACCAAAATTCTAGGAAGTTCTTCTATAATAATCCGTGAAGTCTATTATATGGTTATATGCTCTAATCAGAGTTTTTCTAAATCTAGATTCCATGGTTCGTACTAAACTTACTTTAATACCTACTGTAATGCCCCAACTCCAGTTAACCAGAGTCAGTACATTATTACATAAATTTGCAATGATACGAGGAATCGTGTCCCAAAACATTGATCAGTTTAGTATTATTGGAAAAAATATACATACATAAGTTCAAAGTCAAAACATGAAAATAAATACAACACTAATTTATTCGATTAGAAACATCCAAGACTTATAGATTATGCCTGAAAGTCAGTCACAACTAACTTCTTCATATAATAGAAATAAGAAACATTAGAAAGGGGTGAGATCAACCTCTCAGTAAGTGTAAGAAATATAGTGGAAGTTAACATAAACATTAGGCAAAGTGAATAATTAAAAACATAGGCATCTACAAATAAAAAACATGAACACTTTATGTCAGTAATATGGGCTATGTATATAATTCCATAATATAACATAATAATGAGTATTATACTAGTAAAATAACCACACGATCCATCAATATGATTATCATAATGACAGAATATATAATGATGTACATTCAGAAACATTTTTTCAAGGCCTTAGCCAAGAAGTCTAAAAATGATTCATTCCTCGTCCAAAACCATATATAAAATTGGGAAAGGCCTTATACAATTCCATGTATAATTTAGTAATGAGACCTAATGATGCACCGAGGTGCTATAGTGGGCTCCACCTGTCACTTACGATGTTAAATACATTCATCAAATTAAAATGTTGAAACATAACATAATCATTTGTATTAAAACAGGTATAGAAAATGTAAATAACTTATCCATAAACCATGAATTGTATAAAAATGAAACATCCACCATAAAACATATCATAAAACCATAAATACAATATGGAAGATTTGTATCATAATAAATCAACTTAAAACAGGTGTAAAATTCATCAAATGATGTTTTCATAGATGAAATCATAACAATTTGAGAGACAAATATCTTTCAATTTTGATATAATTTAAGATCCATGTAATTAAAAAAACTGTTATTTAAAATATATTCTTATAAGATTTTAAGGGATGATTCAAAGGAGTTATAATAGTGGAAAATAGTCGCACCTGCCGTATACGTTAAAAACATTCATAACTTAATTTGTCAAAAAGGTCATAAAGTACCTTGTCTGGAATATGACAGAATGATTAATTTAAAATATTAATAAAAAGTAAAAAAAGGGTATAAATTAATTTCACCCACAATCTAGTAAATAGTAATTTATTTGAAAATCATTTTTAAGAAAAACAGATGTGGATTATAAAGAATTCCCAGTAGATACATACAAAAAACAACCTCGGATAATAAAGAGATTGTGAAATTAACACTTAAAATTTACGTGTCTGTTGTCATGGGTACCTTAACCTCCTATATAATAAGTAATTCATTGTTAAAAAATTATAATAGAACCACATAAAAAAATATTATATCATATATGATCTTCTAATATTGCTTTTATAATAATATTTTAGTATTATCATCGTTTCAATTGTTAACTAATTCATTTTCCTTTATATTTTTTATGTAAGTCATGTTTTTATGGATATGATGTATTTTATTAATATCCAGAATGATATTATGTTCATAAAAATTATTTTTAATCACAAAAATACAGTTATTCTTGAATGGTTACGATGGGGAATCAATCTCATCGCGTTTGTGGAGACAATAATCCATACGTACATACAAGCGACAGTATCAATATTTTTATATTAAAATCATATTTAAATGGGTGGTATATAATATTTAAAGAATAATTAACATGTAAAATTTATAATTTAAATCAATTATACCCATTATTATACCCATCCAACTAATTAAGTGTTTAATAACAAACTACACAACGACGTGGAGAGGGTTTACCGTACGTACGCACATCTGGTGACTTTGTCATTCATATGATGAATAGAATAATGAATATGTTTGTACCATATTTATAACAACCTCAGAGTATGTAGAAGGTACTAGAGTTATTATTTTTTTATGGGAATAATAAAAGAGAATGTGGAAGAACAAAAGAACGTTGAAATAGGTGATGAAATTATTACCTCTTTTTTGGATGTTTCCTTTTCATTTGATCAAAAGATATCATAGCTTTATGAACAATTTAAGGACTCTAGGATTAATTTAGGGTAGTTTAGATTATATTTGGGAAGGTTTTTTCCTAGAGAAATGGATTTGGAGGATTTAATTTGAGTAAAGGGGGCATTCCCTTTTATAAGTGAGGTGAGGGTCACTTTATGAAATGATTGAAATATTATTTTATTATATAATCATATTCAGTTTATAATTGCTCCAAAATGTTTTATTTCGAGTCTAAGGTCAGAATGGGTAGAAATAATCTCAACCAATAGGTTTTAGATTTGTTTGGGTCACCATATTAACATCATCTTTTAGATTTAACTCCTAGATAAATAGTTTAACTTTTTCCATGTATTCTTGTATTATTATAAACATTTGTTATTAAACTTACTATAATAGTCCAAATGAACCCCATTTGGTTAATTATTAATATTTATAACCTTATATATGTCATTTGAATGAGAATTATATTTTTTTAATATTATATAATTTAATAACATAGTATTTTTAAAATAAACAATTTTATGTCAATTTTCTCACAATTTTGTATTTTGTTATTGCTAAAGTCATAACAACATGTTTAATTTGAATAAAATTCATATATCCACCATAACATGTATTATTAACCTATTAAACTAGTTTTATTCATCATAAGTATCATATTTCATTTATTTGGATATTTATAAAATCAATTATTTTAAAATCACATTAATAAGGTAATTACTACAACATCATTGTGTCAAAAATAAATTAATTTATTTAATGTCTAAAAATTATAAATAATATACCATTATGTATGAAATCTTTTTATATTTATAATTAATATTTATATTCTAATTTATCTTTTTTATATCCCTATATTAAAAATGTTTTACTTTCTAAAACGTGAATTTAACAGTTTTAACTCTTTTTTGAATTAAATAATAATAAATGTCATAATCTAATCCAAGTGGACCAAAGAGGATTATATTTTATTCCATAGGTTGATTTTGGAAGTAATAAAATTATCCTATAAGATTCGTAATTGTTTTAGTGTAATTATAATATCAAATTTTACATTTAATTACCCTATTTATTTTTAACAGTTGTAAATAAAATTTAAAAATTTCTATTCACCAAAAATTATTTTCTTCTTATCGAACCACATTTTACTTACTGATTTCAATTGTGTCTCTTGGGTATTCAAAATTCAACTCAAAGATGGAGAAAAATTATGTATTATGCAAATTTACAAATGCTCTTAGAAGTTGGGAAAAATTCGGAAAAAATTTCAATAACATTTTATATAAATACTATTATTATAAAATGAATCCATTGAATTAAATTAATCATATATAGGTATTTTGTATCTATTTTTAACTATAATAAATTTTAAAAAATATAAATATGTATTTAAATAAAAAGTCGGTTCTATAGAATAACGCAGTGTTTTTCATTATTAAATAGAAATTGAAATTTTTGAGAAAAATACCAAATATTCACCCTAAGTTAATTTATATATTGCGAATAAAAAAATTAAATCCATTTTGAAAAATAAAATTTATTATATTTAAAAAAGTGGTTACTGGTATTCATAGCGGCTAGTTTGATTGGTCGTGGTGTGTTAGAAGTTGAAGTTGCATACAAGTCAAACTATTGTATTATTCAAAGAGAAGCATATCCTGGATGTTTGGTGTGTTACATTATTGATAATATAAATTTAATAGAATATTTTAATTGGATAATTATTAGTGATTTGATAAAAATATTATTTACAGTGAAGTTTATTTAACATACAAATTCAAATATTATATATATTATTCAATGTTTTTACTTTTGGTATATTGATAATGTTAATATATTTTGGATGAAATCAAATTTTCATTGTGGTTTAATCTCAACTTATGTTAGTAGAATTTTTTTGGAATATATATTTTCAAGCTAGTCACATGTTTGTCTTGTTTCATCAGGAGGTACATTATTATGTTTAGATATAAATATAATCATTATTTCTGAACATTTATTTTATTTTTCATGTATTTTTTCATGTAATATGGAGTCTTACATATTTTCAAGATATTTATAGGTAAACTATATATGTAATGGTTTATATAGATATTTTAGTGTTACTGTTGAGATTTCGTACATGGATGTATAATTTCTTCATAATATGAATTAGTAATATTGGAAAACATGACCTATTCATTTGGGTTTTGTTAAATAATTAGTGACAAAGTGAATTCTCACGACCTGTCCCAAGGGGCCCATGTCGTGACTACCCCAAGCCGGCCTTCCATAGGCCAGGGGCTGGAGACTAGAACCAAAATCTGTATTCCCCAAAACTAGGAAGGCATTTCCTTTATAACTTGTAAGCACACGAAACAAAGAACACAACAAGATACGAATACAAGTAAACTGTATTGTGAAAAGAGTGTGTACAATAAGTAAAATAGGATAGAATAAACTCCTAATTCGAAAGTACAAATAAATTGTGAAGTATAAGTAAAACTGGGAAGTACAAGTAAACTGAACAACTCCTTTGAACACCTACTAAGGATCCTACCTGAAGGGTTGGTATAGCTCTCGAATGATCATCTCAATGGTACACCTCGTCTAATGTCCACCTCCGAGATACCTCTAGTCCTAGTACTCATGTCCTCAGTCAGCGTTGTCCGTTGTCTGCCTCAAACACAACCTGGTGCGGCCAGAGCACATGAAAGGGTGAGTATAACGACACTCAGTAGGGACCCTAAGACTGTAACACCCCAGGTAAATAAAGAATATACATTTTCATATTTATCCATATTTGTGAATAAAGTATTAATATTACTTTAACGGGTTGCTATGTTCGATAGCGTACCCGATACACAACAAAGAGTTTCATTGAAATCTTACGTTGCACTCTAATAATAAAATAATATTATTTTAAATGATAGTTAACATGTAGTCGTTGTATTGGAGGGAATGGATAGAAATAACTAAAATATGATTATATATGTTTTTAAATGTTTTTAGATATATCCAATAAAAGATAAAGGCCTAAAATACAGAAAGAATTCAATTTTAGGCGTATATGCCCTAGTTTTCACTAAAGGTTCACTTATCACCTTTTGATGTTGAACATCATTAAATATAGTTTTTTTCACTATTAAGCATTCTTTTGGACCAAATAAAACTCTTATTAAGAATCGGGACATCAATATTTACTTTGTGTAAATTTTTGGTATCTTTCCGATAAAGTTCATTTTTTTTAATGAATAGTGTAAAATGTTGTATTTTAATTCAAAACCTCTTTTTAATATAATTTATTTATATGATTAGATTATCTTTTGAATTTGTTTTAAAGTGAAATTAGAAAATATTTTTACCCTTAAATCCAATAGTGGTCGTTGGAATTAATTTCACTTTGAAATCAGACTTAAACCAGTGTCAATCTTTTGATACTTATTGTTTCATAAAAACACGCAATTTGCTCTGACAGCGGGAATTAATTATTAATTTAATTAATGAAACTTATATGTTGTGAATTTTGTAAAATGGACTTCATTTTTGAATTCGGAATATCAAATTGAGCTTAGGGTGAATTTTTGGGATTTTTCTGAAAAACATCAATTTTTGATGAATAGTGACACCACTAAGTGGTACTTATAAAAACAGATTTTTCCGTTTAAATGAAATTTTTCCGTCTTTGTGTATTGAATTTCAAAAATCTGACATACATGGTTTTCATTAAGAAGTAAAATGTGGTTCAATGGGATAAAAATAATTTTTTGGTGAATAGTAACTTATTAAGTTTTTAATCGCGATTAGAGGTAATTAGTGTAGTTTAAGGTAAAAATAATTATTTAATAATATGAAATGAACTTGACACATGTCCTAACCTCATTATATGTGTAATGGCCGACCAAGACATGCCATGGGTCAACTTGGGGACCCCATGGATCCACTTTGGTTGGGAAATGACATAAATAACTTTTTACTTAATGTAAAAGTAAAAATGACACAAACATGATATGTTTTACTAAAATAATTTTTAAGTGGGGTTATACACGTCATATTTTTCATTATAAATAGTAATTGGAAAGATAAAAAGATTTCCTACATCATAGTAATTTTTTTATAATTTTTAGACATTAAATAAATTAAATTATTTATGACATCATGATGATGCAGCGATGACCTCATTATTTAACGATTTAAATAAAATGGAAAGATAATGTAAAATATACAACCTACACATGGCCAAAACCAATTGGATGAGTGTATTTCGAAGCCTTATCAACTTATCCACGAATTATATCAATTTGGGATCTTTTAAAACCGAAACACATTTTCAAATAAAGTAATATTTCTTTACTTTCCAAAAGTTCCCCTCCTCTCCTCTTATAAAAGGCCCCCACCTCTACCTCATTTCACACACTCCTCATGCCTTTGGCTCGGCCAACTCCTGCCCATTTACTCTCTCCACATCCCTCACCTCATCCTATAGGATTCCCTTTGGGCAGAATCCTTTCAAAGGGAGCCTTTAGGCTCAAATCAAAAGGTGTTACACTTTTAAAGGTAATTCATTCTCTCATGTTCATTTGTTTTATTTTGCTTCTCCAACCCCCTAAAATCTTTTTATTTACTTCTTTTGTAACAACACCAGTATCTTCAATATACTAGGATGTTGTTATAATATTTATTCGAGCTACACTCTCACACAACTACATCAAATGGTTAAAGAACATACGGTTTCCGTGGATGGCGAAATTCTGCCTCCCGAAACGATGATTGTTCAATACTCATTTAACACCTTCAAAGGTGGCCATTATGATGTCACTATTTTTATATATGATATATAATATGTTTATTTTTTTCTTAAGCTTCTGTTTTCTTTCATTTTGGGCATACCTTTATGGTTTCCATTATGGGTAAACGCGATATCTTCGTTTAAGGAAGTGCGGACTACCGCCCCCTCAAAGTGATTTGATTCGTTAAATACCATATGTGGGAAGTATAAAGGATGGAACTATGATATTATACATGACATTATACTGGAATTATAATATACCTTTATATCCTTATTATTCCATTCTATAAAATACGAAATAGAAATGAAAGTAGCGTTCATGCGTACGTACGGCTTACCGTCTCCATGAATGGTGCATTTCATTTCTTACCTCTAAATGATTATGTAATGTTATTAATGCATGCATGTACTGGATATATATGACATATATGATATCTACATCATGAATACAATTCTGGATATAATAAAAATTTGGCCACATGAACAACATGTAATTGTAAGAAGTCCACTTTCGACTTAAGAACCAAATATCGGCAAAACAAATATTATTAACTTAAATGATTACATAATGTTTATGACACGGTAATAAGTGATATAAAAGGAATAATGAACTTGAAAAAGGTTCTTAAGGAAGTATATATTAACTCAAGTTTATTATTCAGGAGATTAAAGAACGATCGATTCAAGTCGGACCCGAGGTAAGGGATCCTACACCTCTCTTTCTTTTTAAGTACACTCTTTTATGTCATTCCTTTTAAGGTCATATTTCTTATGATTGGGATGTTATTTTATATTACTCTTACTGTACTTATTATGTTCATATGATGAGAGACCCTATTTCCTCTCATCAATCAATATTGGAAGTTTTGAGTGGCGCCGTTAGGCTGCCGAATTTTCGTAAGGGATTTTTCATCTGACTTTTATTCTCGTGAGATTTATGCTACATTTTCCACAGATTCCATTGAGTGGTGTATGTACTGCCCATTATTCTACTCTTTGTGTAATATAATTTCATTTATGAGTATTTAAATCAATGATCTATTGTCCTTCTTTCATGGGGTGTATGTTTTGAAAGATACCCAAGTCGGTAAGGGAACCTTTCACCCTCCTCTTTTTTAAAAGACTTCTTTTGTTGGGTCTTTTAATTTACATATTGATATGTTGGGATATGTTCTCATATATCCTTATTGATGTAAATTTTATGTCCAAGTGATGAGATACACTTTTTATCTCCCACCAACTCATTTTGATGTGATGCCATTAGGCTGTCAAGGGAACTTTTTAACCCAATTTCGATTTCTTTGGGTTCAACATGTAGTCATTGAATAGGTCATCCATTGAATATGTGTGAATGACCTTTTATTGTTTTACACTTAATATCCACTTATATTGGGTGTATTTATATTTCTCACACATATTTTTGAGATTGATTTGTCCTTAATTTAAGGATACCTTCTTTATAAGGGATTTCATCACATTTGACATTTCTATTGAGGGGTCATTGTTGTTATGCACCCATTCACTCTTATATGGTGTATATACTGTCCTTTGGAGTATTATATCATGAATCCATTTATTCTCATGATATTATAAAGTTCTGACTAAATGTTATTCCTCAATTATTGTATTCAAGTGTCTCAAATTTTGGTAAAACCCCTTTAACCAAAATATCGTTTTAAATGTTTAATTATTTCTTCTTATTGATATCCATGTTTTCAAAATGGTTTTAAGGATTTATTTATATGGATATTAATGGTTTAAAATTTTAAAATCTTCAAGGTGGTATGGGACACTTTGATTCAAAAATCTCTTTATTAAATGTTTTAAATGGTTT
This sequence comes from Viscum album, assembly GCA_963277665.1. NCBI lineage: Eukaryota > Viridiplantae > Streptophyta > Magnoliopsida > Santalales > Viscaceae > Viscum > Viscum album. The sequence continues at coordinate 1,535,424,335 of OY728151.1, forward strand.
TGGAAATGGTTTCTTTTTGAATGGATTCATTATTCCAATATACTAAAATGTTATATTGTGATGTGGAAATTTTATGTTTCCTTTATGCATGTTTTATGTGATACGTTATGGTTCTTGGGCATTAATATGATGATGGGTGGATACGTTATAAACTAAGGGCGGGTGAGCCCGATATATCTCTCCAATGCATTGGGTAACGCGAAGGAGTGAAATGTTAAGGTTTCTCCGAAGAGATTTAGGGAATATACTGTGATGGGTATTCCAAACGTAACCAAGAGGGTTACTCCCTACATAAGAATGTTATGAATGCCTCAAGTTACCTTTATGTCTTATGTTTTCTATGATTTATTCATGATTTGATATGCCTATGTTTTATGGGTAAAGTGTAATTTCATTCTAATGTATATATGAACTCATGTTTCCTTTCCATATTTTTATAAATCTTACTGAGCTTTTTATGCTCATCCCAAGTTTTTTGAAATGTTTTTCACAGGTCAAGGGAAAGGTACATGATGTGATGATAGTGTCAAGGATGTGTCAAGAAAGAATCCATGTTATATTTTAAATATCTTTCCGTTGATGGGAAGAATGAATACTGTCTTTTATGTAACCACTTTGTTTAAATGTGGAATGTAATGCAAGTTTCATTATCTAATTCTCTAAAACTCTAAACCTGAAAAGATCCTCCATGTGTAATCTTGTAATAACTCAAGATTAAGTAAGGTTTAAGGATGGGGCCTTATAGTGGGTATCAGAGGGAGGTTTAGATAACTTTAGAGGTTTGGGTATTCTTTAATCATAAGTGATATTACCATAATGGTTAGGATTTCAGAAAGAGTCCTAGTTTTAGATAAAGTGAATGAGTAAGTATATCTTAGTGTTTACCTTCCTCATTAGTACATGATGGTTTTGTTGATATACTCACACTAACATTTCTATTTTTAGTGAATGGATGGATCTAGCAGGCACCAAAGAGACAACATGTTTGAAGGAAACTGTTGTGGTTCTCTGATTAAGATACTAGATAAAATGGGGGATTCAATGAGGAAACTCGTGGTTGTTCTAAACCAACTATCAAGGAGTCATGATCAACCACTTGAACCTTGGTATGATCTTTAATGCATCATGTACGAGATGACCAATCCATGTGGAAGTTCAGGTAATAATTATAAAGGTAACCATTAGATTTTATATGATCCTTACTTTTGAGGTAATTATGGGTTATTATATGATATGCTGGAAAATGAAAGGAATGAGATAAACTTGAGGTTAAAATATGTTATGATCATTTTTTATGATTTTATCTCTTTTTGGGGAATTATTTAAGAATTATATAGTTTTGGAAAAAGGACAACACGCAGAATGTGTGACAACCCGTCGCGTCGGACAAAGCTGCGGGAATCGAACCCACAACCAAAGTGCGACTGGTATTTATCGCCTACCACTGGACTACGTGAAGTCCCTGGTTAGTTTGACCGATTCTTTTTAGTTATATGATTTTATGAATTAAGTGTAAGTTCATTTTGGGTTATTTATGAAAATGATTAACCTATCATGGAGGATATGTGATTAGGTTAATTACTTTTCAGTACGAGACTTTAGGAGAAACTGATGTTGTTTGGAGATAAATTTCACAATTTAACTTGGAAGACTATATGACTAAATCCTTCAAATATTTGGGTTTAAATCTTATATTGGTTTACTTTGAAGAATTTTATGGACAAATTGTTTATCTAATGGTCCTCGTTGAACTTTGGGTTTTGTTGGACAAATTTTGGAGATTAAGCATGGATTTTCTTTTTAATGGGTTATCCTTTTCTGGATTATCTGACCTTGTACTAACCTTTTTGGTTTTGGTTTTGGTTAGAGCCTAAATACATGGGATGTATATAGTTCTCTTTTTTGGATTATGTGATTCTCTAGAAGTTGATTATAGTACTCTTAATGCGAACAAGTCTCCCTAAATACTCGCCTTTTGGAAAAAATATGAGTTTGACTAAGGAATCTAGTAAAAGTTGAAAGTCAAGATGATAAGTGATTATGCTTCCATATGAATAAATTCTTCAATAAAAAGTAACATAAAACAAAAATGTTGTCTATTAAATTTTCCTACTGGGGAACCCAACACCGTTTAACCCATCACAAGTTTGTGATTTTCTTATTGTTAACTTTTTCCTAAACATGTTTTCTATCACTCTCCATCAGAACATGACCCTATGTTTTCTCCTCCATGTCCATGTTTTCCTACATGGAGTCCTAGTATGGGTTAACTCGGGTGACCTCTGTACTTATCTTTCTTTATTTTAAAGTGATTGTTTTACCGACTCTTGTTCCGATGTGGGACTTTCAAGGATGTTACCAAGCCCAATTTTAAAATTGCGAGGACGCAATTCCCAAAAGGGGGGAAGGATGTAACACCCCAGGTAAATAAAGAATAGACATTTTCATAGTTATCCATATTTGGGAATAAAGTATTTATATTACTTTAACGGGTTGCTATGTTCGATAGCGTACCCGATACACAACAAAGAGTTTCATTGAAATCTTACGTTGCACTCTAAAAATAAAATAATATTATTTTAAATGGTAGTTAACATTTAGTCGTTGTATTGGCGGGAATGGATAGAAATAACTAAAATATGATTATATATGTTTTTAAATGTTTTTAGATATATCCAATAAAAGATAACGGCTTAAAATACAGAAAGAATTCAATTTTAGGCGTATATGCCCTAGTTTTCACTAAAGGTTCACTTATCACCTTTTGATGTTGAACCATCATTAAATATAGTTTTGTTCACTCTTAAGAATTATTTTGGACCAAATAAAACTCTTATTAAGAATCGGGACATCAAAATTTACTTTGTGTAAATTTTTGGTATCTTTCCGATAAAGTTCATTTTTTTAATGAATAGTGTAAAATGTTGTATTTTAGTTCAAAACCTCTTTTTAATCTAATTTATTTATATTATTAGATTATCTTTTGAATTGGTTTTAAAGTGAAATTAGAAAATATTTTTACAATTAAATCCAATAGTTGTCATTGGAATTGATTTCACTTTGAAATCAGACTTAAACCAGTGTCAATCTTTTGATACTTATTGTTTCATAAAAACACGCTATTTGCTCTGACAACGGGAATTAATTATTAATTTAATTAATGCAACTTATATGTTGTGAATTTTTTAAAATGGACTTCATTTTTGAATTCGGAATATCAAATAGAGTTTAGGGTGAATTTTTAGGATTTTTCTAAAAAACATCAATTTTTGATGAATAGTGACACCACTAAGTGGTACTTATAAAAACAGATTTTTCCGTTTAAATGAAATTTTTCCATCTTTGTGTTTTGAATTTCAAAAATCCGACATACATGGTTTTCATTAAGAAGTAAAATGTGGTTCAATGGGATAAAAATAATTTTTTGGTGAATAGTAACTTATTACGTTTTTAATCGCGATTAGAGGTAATTAGTGTAGTTTAAGGTAAAAATAATGTTTTAATAATATGAAATTAACTTGACACATGTACTAACCTCATTGGATGTGTAATGGCCGACCAAGACATACCATGGGTCAACTTGGGTACCCCATGGAGCCACTTTGGTTGGGAAATGACATAAATAACTTTTTACTTAATGTAAAAGTAAAAATGACACAAACATGATATGTTTTACTAAAATAATTTTTAAGTGGGGTTATACACGTAAGATTTTTCATTATAAATAGTAATTGGAAAGATAAAAAGATTTCCTACATCATAGTAAATTTTTTATAATTTTTAGACATTAAATAAATTAAATTATTTATGACATCATGATGATGCAGCGATGACCTCATTATTTAATGATTTAAATAAAATGGAAAGATAATGTAAAATCTACAACCTACACATGGCCAAAACCAATTAGATGGGTGTATTTCTAAGCCTTATCACCTTATCCATGAATTATATCAATGTGGGACCTTTTAAAACCGAAACACATTTTCAAATAAAGTAATATTTCTTTACTTTCCAAAAGTGCCCCTCCTCTCCTCTTATAAAAGGCCCCCACCTCTACCTCATTTCACACACTCCTCAAGCCTTTGGATCGGCCAAACCCTGCCCATTTACTCTCTCCATATCCCTCTCCTAATCCTAGGGGATTCCCTTTGGGCAGAATCCTTTCAAAGGAAGCCTTTAGGCTCAAATCAAAAGAAGTTACACTTTTAAAGGTAATTCATTCTCTCATGTTCATTTGTATTATTTTGCTTCTCCAACCCCCTAAACACTTTTTATTTACTTCTTTTTGTAACAACACCAGTATATTCAATATACTAGGATGTTTTTATAAGATTTATTCGAGCTAAACTCTTACACAACTACATCAAATGGTTAAAGAACATACGGTTTCCGTGGATGGTGAAATTCTGCCTCCCGAAACGATGATTGTTCAATACTCATTTAACACCTTCAAAGTTGGCCATTATGATGTCAATATTTTTATATATGATATATGATATGTTTATGTTTTCCTTAAGCTTCTGTGTTTTTCATTTTGGTCATACCTTTATGGTTTCCATTATGGGTAAACGCGATATCTTCGTTTAAGGAAGTGCGGACTACCACCCCCTCAAAGTGATTTGATTCGTTAAATACCATATGTGGGACGTATAAAGGATGAAACTATGATATTATATATGATATTATACTGGAATTATAATATACCTTTATATCATTATTATTCCATTCTATAAAATACGAAATAGAAATGAAAGTAGCGTTCATGCGTACGTACGGCTTACCGTCTCCAGGAACGGTGCATTTCATTTCTTACCTCTAAATGATTATGTAATGTTATTAATGCATGAATGTACTGGATATATATGACATATATGATGTCTACATCATGAATACAATTCTGGATATAATAAACATTTGGCCACACGAAGAACATGTAATTGTAAGAAGTCCACTTTCGACTTAAGAACCAAATATCGGCAAAACAAATATTATTAACTTAAATGATTACATAATTTTTATGACATGGTAATAAGTGATATAAAAGGAATAATGAACTTGAAAAAGGTTCTTAAGGAATTATATATTAACTCATGTTTATTATTCAGGAGATTAAAGAACGATCGAGTCAAGTCGGACCCGAGGTAAGGGATCCTACACCTCTCTTTCTTTTTAAGTACACTCTTTTATGTCATTCCTTTTAAGCTCATATTTCTTATGATTGGGATGTTCTTTTATATTACTCCTACTGTACTTATTATGTTCATATGATGAGAGACCTTATTTCCTCTCATCAATCAATTTTGGAAGTTTTGAGTGGCGTCGTTAGGCTGCCGAATTTTCGTAAGAGATTTTTCATCTGACTTTTATTCTCGTGAGATTTATGCTACATTTGCCACAAATTCCATTGAATGGTGTATGTACTTCCCATTATTCTACTCTTTGTGTAATATACTTTCATTTATGAGTATTTAAATCAATTATCTATTGTCCTTCTTTCATGGGGTGTATGTTTTGAAAGATACCCAAGTCGGTAAGGGAACCTTTCACCCTCCTATTTTTTAAAAGACTTCTTTTGTTGGGTCTTTTAATTTACATATTGTTATGTTGGGATATGTTCTCATATATCCTTATTGATGTAAATTTTATTTCCAAGTGATGAGATACACTTTTTATCTCCCACCAACTCATTTTGATGTGATGCCGTTAGGCTGTCAAGGGAACTTTTTAACCCAATTTCGATTTCTTTGGGTTCAACATGTAGTCATTGAATATGTCATCCATTGAATATGTGTGAATGACCTTTTATTGTTTTACACTTAATATCCACTTATATTGGGTGTATTTATATTTGTCACACATATTTTTGAGATTGATTTGTCCTTAATTTAAGGATACCTTCTTTATAAGGGATTTCATCACATTTGACATTTCTATTGAGGGTTCATTGTTGTTATGCACCCATTCACTATTATATGGTGTATATACTGTCCTTTGGAGTATTATATCATGAATCCATTTATTCTCAGGATGTTATAATGTTCTGACTAAATGTTATTCCTCAATTACTGTATTCAAGTGTCTTAAATTTTTGTAAAACCCCTTTAACCAAAATATCGTTTTAAATGTTTAATTATTTGTTCTTATTAATATCCATGTTTTCAAAATGGTTTTAAGGATTTATTTATATGGATATTAATGGTTTAAAATTTTAAAATCTTCAAGGTGGTATGGGACACTTTGATTCAAAAATCACTTTATTAAATGTTTTAAATGGTTTTGGAAATGGTTTCTTTTTGAATGGATTCATTATTCCAATATACTAAAACGTTATATTGTGATGTGGAAATGTTATGTTTCCTTTATGCATGTTTTATGTGATATGTTATGGTTCTTGGGCATTATTATGAAGACGGGTGGTTCCGTGATAAACTAAGGGAGGGTGAGCCCGATATATCTCTCCAATGCATTGGGTAATGCGAAGGAGTGAAACGTTAAGGTTTCTCTGAAGAGATTTAGGGAATATACTGTGATGGGTATTCCAAACGTAACCAAGAGGGTTACTACGTACGTAAGAATGTTATGAATGCCTCAAGTTACCTTTATGTCTTATGTTTTCTATGATTTATTCATGATTTTATATGCCTATGTTTTATGGGTAAAGTGTGATTTCATTCTAATGTATATATGAACTCATGTTTCCTTTCCATATTTTTATAACTCTTACTGAGCTTTTTATGCTCATCCCAAGTTTTTTGAAAAGTTTTTCACAGGTCAAGGGAAAGGTACATGATGTGATGATAGTGTCAAGGATGTGTCAAGAAAGAATGCATGTTATATTTTAAATATGTTTCCGTTGATGGGAAGAATGAATACTGTCTTTTATGTAACCACTTTGTTTAAATGTGGAATGTAATACAAGTTTCATTATCTAATTCTCTAAAACTCTAAACCTGAAAAGATCCTCAATTTGTAATCTTGTAATAACTCAAGATTAAGTAAGGTTTAAGGCTGGGGCCTTATAAAGACCCTCGAAGGAATTACAAAACCCATAGATGATAAACCACAAAGCATGAAAACAACTGACAACCCTACATAGGTATATTCCCACACATATGCATAATTTATTAGGTATACCCATCTCGTCCACGATGCAAACATGAGGCCCAACTCATAATCCCAAAGATCAAATGATCCATGAAGGAAAGAAGACCATGAAGCTTCCACCACAAGGGTAAGTTCCACAACGGTAAATACACAAAGAAGAATACCTGAAAGGTATCTCCTTGAAGGTAAGTACCTTAATGGTACGCCATACAGTAGAATATCACAAAGGTATCACCATGAAGGTGATTACCACAAAGGTAAGACACAAACCAGATTAAGGTATGGAATCATTTCACACTAGGTATAACATTGATAAAGTATTAAAGATGAATAGATGTAACTACTAAATAATATTTCTCTCTTAAGAGATAGACCCACATAGGATCCAAAATCATCAGACCCACGTAGGATCCTAAATAATCATACCCACATATGATCCATGTAAATTATCAGACCCACATTAGATCCTTGTACAGTAGAACCACATAGGATCCCGGAGTATTCCCACGTGGATTCCTAGATCAGATCCAAGTGAGACTCTCAAAAACAGACCCACAAAGGATCCCAAGAACCATCCTGTATAGGATCACTTTCTCAAGCTACATCTAGCTACATGGTTCTCACAATAAGCTCACATGATTCTGAGAGCGTCTGCTCCTCAAGCCACAGGTCGATACTCCAACTGCCACGAAGTCCCACAAAAAAGTATCTTAGTGGACCACCACGTAAAAGGGGTCTCAATGAAACAATTTGTGCTTTCATCAGATGCCATGTCTATAAGATATTATCCATTTAGTCCCGAGGGCCCGATTTGATTCGTGTTCAACCCAACTCGGTCGTACACCAACATTATCCAAACCCAATGTGCTATATACCAAAATGACCATCTCGATCAAAGGTTTCGGACGCTTAAGAAAGTTCCTCAAATGAACGCTCGAAGCTCCAGATAAGGCCAATAGAACGAAAAGGGGTCAAAGATCATTCGGGTCTGGTTCGACTCGGCTCGACTGTGGTCCGGCCCTGGGTCCGACCCGGCCCAGCCCGTTTGCACAGCCCTCTGGGCTCGCAGTGTGGCAGTCTACGAATGGAAGGACGACCAACATCCTCCTTGCATGACACGATCGCGTTCCATGCCATCACAGGAGATCGGCCCGGCCGACATACCTTTCTCCATCGGCGGGGCCTCGTGCTACGGTTCTTTCACACCGGGCAGTGCAGACGCGTGTTTCCATTCCCCATTATGCGACCTGCCGTAATTCTGGCCCGTCCCTTGCTCCTCTGTGACTAACTGGACATGGCCCTTCTTCAGCGGTGCGGTTGCACCGCCACCTTTCTTGTGGCTGGCCGGAGTGTCGACCTCATTTCCTAAGCGCCACCGATGACGGTTTCCATCACGGTCACCGACAACATTCTTCGGGTCACTGGGCGTGCCCCGATGGACTGTCCTTCATTCCATTTACATCTGAAATTCCCTCAGGACGTTGGAATCAATTTAATACCACTACAACTCACAATTCTTGCAGAGTTGTCAGGCCATGTTCGTTTGGCCCGAACCCTCCGCATTAGAACGGTAGAAAGAAGCTTATTAATTCATGAATCTTGATGAATTTCAATAACGTGTCATGGGGTATTCAAAACATAAAACACTACCTTATCATTCATTGGATGATTTCAAGAGGAATATGAAGAAGTCATTGGAGAATGTTGGCGCTTGTTGCCTCCGCAAGGTGCTTCCGATCAAGGTTGCGGGTCAATTCATCATACTTTGATTCTGGAGTGCATTCTTCGTTGGAGGATGAGTTCCTCCAAAGTTCTCTACCAATTCCCCTTTTCCAACCAATCCTATCAATGTTGGAGGGGATCCAATATAAAATAAATTATGTTTAATATAATAAATTATTTTTTCATTATTAAATGATGTCAAATTTAATTAATTTTTGTTGGGTCAATTAATTAAATTGGGAGTATAAAGGTTTTCCCCTATAAAGGGGGGTTCGGGTGGTCCCCACCATTATTTTCAAATTAGGAGATTTTTAGTTAGGCTGGTCCCCACCTCCATAACCCATTTAGAGAGGATTAAAAAATAAAATAAAAGAATGATCTTTATTTTTTTTATTATTTACATGAAAAACCCAAAAACTATTGTTCACACTCATCCTACCGTAGTTGAGGTGAATGTCTCCTTATAAGATTATCAACGTTGCATGTTCAACAACGTCCAAAGATTTCAATTCTGAGCACCAGTTTGAGAGTTACAAAAGCCCTCTTGCATGTTTATTGAACGTTCCAAAAAGAATTTCAAAAATTCATTCCGGACACACCAGGCCTCGGAATCACATGCCTTCAATTTTTTGCAGACTTGTAAAATTACCATATATTAAAAAAGAATTTACATGGAAAATTTATGGGACTTAAAATTCTCCCCACCTTAGGGATTTGTGTCTTGTATGACACAACTCAATCTAAGGGAACAATTGGGGGTATTATGAACGTATCTGGGCCTCCCGCTCCCTTCTGCTCTCTCAAAGGTTCATGTGCTACAAACATACACTCAATAAAGGTTTCAACCACCCACAAAGGACTCAATCTTGTCAATCCTCAACCTCCACTGGAACCACCATAAACATCTCCCCATCGTCAATGTCCACCTCCCCATTGTCAATGATGTGAGAAGGGTCACACATGTATCTCCTCAGCTGGGATACATGGAATACATCGTGCACCCAGTGAAAATGAGGGGGATGTTCAAGGCAGTAAACCACATTTCCAACTCTACTGATGATTTTGGATGGGTTCAATGAACATTGGAGATAACTTTTTTCCCAAGCCAAATCTCCGTAAACCTCATCGGGGTGAGACATGTAGGAACATGTGGTCACCATCCTCGAACTCAAGAGGTCTTCGTCTCTTGTCAGCATAAGACTTATGTTTTCGCTGTGTAGTCTTCATCTTCTCCTGGGTGATCTACACCATCTCTGTGGTAGCCCATACCACATCTGGTCCCATGAGTGCTGACTCCCCTAGGTCAGTACAACACAAAGGATATCTGCAAGGTCGGTACTACAATGCCCCGAATGGTTAAATCCAAATGGTGTATTGAAAGTTGTTGTAGTATGAAAACTCCCCCAAAAGTAAGTGATACTCCCTACTGCGACCAAAGTTGAGGACGCAAGAACACATCATGTCTTTGAGGGTCTGAAAAGTCCACTCAGTCTGGACATCGGTATGAGGATGGAAGCCGATTCCCAAATGTAGCTATGTCCTGAAAGCCTCCGGAAACCCCTTACATAGCTGGGATGTAAAACATGCATGACTTTCAAAGAAATCTGTCGAGGATACTCCATGTAGCTAAAAAATATCCTACAAATAGAGGTGCCCCAATATCTATACCAAACCAAGATCTCGGATCTGTAGGAATTGGGACGACTTGGTGAGTTGGTCGACGATCACCCAGTTAGAATCATGAACCTTGTATGTACATGGAAGTCCTGTCACGAAGACCATGGATATCCCATACCACTTCCACATTGGGACCTCTAAAGGGTGATCAAATCCTTCTAGTATCTGATGCTCTGCCTCACTTGCTGACATACGAGGCACTGAGAGACAAAATATTCTAATACTTTATTCATTCCCATCCACTAGTGTTGTCGTCGGAGGTCCTGGTACATCTTCTCCACTCTTGGAAATACCACTAGAGGGGATGTGTGGAAATCCATCAACACTTCTCTCCTAAAGCAACATTGGTACCATTTTATGTCCTCTGAAGATGATAACGTGCTCCCCACCTTCATAAAATCCATCAGATGACTGTCCGGTGGATATATCAGCATGTCGAGCCTCACAGTCAGTGTCCCTACTCTACACCACCCTGACTCACTGAAAAAGTGGGAGAGTGACTGTAAAATACTGAAGAGTAGATGCTCCATCTTGATCAAAAAAGGATATCTTTAATCCGGGCAGCTACTCTGTCGCCTCACCTAGTAGCTTTAAACCAGATCTCCTGCTGAGTACATCTGCGGCAACTTTCCGCTTCTCAGGAGTGTAGACTATCTCTAAGCCACAGTCCTAGAGTAACTTAATCCAATGCCACTACCTCAGGTTCTTGTTCTCGTTAGAAAAGATAAACCCGAGGATTTTGTGTTCAGAGTAGACTAAAAAACGTTTTCCCATCATGTAATGTCACAACATCTTCCAGGCGAAGACCACTGCTACTAACTTTAGGACATGGGTAGTGTAGTTTAGCTCTTGTTGTCTTAGCTGTAGAGAACCATATGCGATCAACGACCACTCCTACATTAGGACACATCTGAGTCCAGTACATGATGCGTTTTAGTAGACTACGTACCCAACTTCCTCTTCTGGAAGCCTCAAGATGGGGGAACTAATCAGACTCAGCCTCAGCTCCTAAAACCTCCATTGGAATCTCTCTGACCACATGAAGGGTTTCCCATTATTCTTAAATGCTGATAAAGGTGTTGTAACTCTGGAAAATATGACACAAACCTCCAGTAGTATCTGACCAAACCCAGGAACCTGCGTACATTCGTCACACTCCTAGGTGGCTCCTAAGAATGTACCGCCTCATTCTTTGCTGGATCCACCGCAACTCCAGCCTCTGAGATGACATGTCCCAAAAATTGAACCTCTCAGATACAGAACTAGAACATAAAGAGCTTACCATAATGATAGTGCTCTTGGAATGAGTCCAGAACTATCTACAAATGATAGGAATGATCCTCCTCGGTAGCCAAGTAGATCATAATGTTGCCAATGAATACTACCACAAAGAGATCAAGGTATGGCTGGAAGATCCAGTTCATGAGTCCCATGAATGTAGTAGGAGCATTGGTCACACGGAATGGAATAACCAAAAACTCATAATGGTTGTACCGACATATGAAAGTCATTTTTGGACATCAACTTCCTATACTCTGAACTGGTGATAAACTGTTCTGAGGTCTATCTTCAAGAATCATTGTTTTCTCTTCAGCTGATCAAAGAGGTAGTCAATCATCGATAGTGGGTACTTGTTCTTATTGGACTTGTGGTTCAGGCATCGATAGTCAACAGAAAGTCACAAGCTCCCATCAGACTTCTTTGTGAACAAAATCTGTGCTAGCCAAGGATAAACATTAGGTCGAATGAATCCCATCCACTATAAGTCTTCCAGCTATACCTGCAGCTCATGAAACTCTATGAGAGCCATCTAAAATGCAGTTGTAGATATCAATTTCATCCTCAGGTATAAGTAAATATAAAAGTAAACCTCTCATTTGATGAGGTAGACATGGAACATCATCTGGGTAGACATCCATGTATTGGTCCACCACCACATGATAGCTTGAACTCTCTACATCAACCAGTCCAAGGATAAGGAAAGCCAATTGATGAGTGATCAGATGCACTCTCCTCTGGGTAAGTCTATCATGTGCATCAAAGGATCCCATCAAGTCGATGAAGGAAATACTAGTCCCATCAGTGCGGACACACCACATTTTTCTCATAATAAAGTCAATTTGAGAATTGACTGTAGATAACCAGTCCATACCATGGATGATGTCATAAGGATTCTATGCCGCTTCTAAGAGATATATCTGAAGCTCACACCTCCTAGATTAAGCTCACAATGCTAGCAGTAGTGTGAAATCATTGAAACCTCTCCCAAAGGAGTCTTCAGCAAAAATGATCGATTTGACAGCTCCACCAGAATTACCATGCTCTATACGAGGGTAGTGGAAATAATAGAATGACTGACTCCGGTGTATATAAGAACTGCAACAAAGGTGGAGTAGACAAAAATCATACCTCGTAACATCTCCGAAGCACCGTGGTAGTAGTCCTCAGCTACCTGGAGTTGAGCTCGACCCTGTCCACTTTCTCCCTATAGTTAGGGTGGATCACCTGGTATTGGTGGCGGTAACAACTTGATTCAGCCCCCACCACCAACTGCATGACCAACTCCCCTTCCACATCTGCCTACTCCCTACAGACCTCCTTGGTCGAACCTCTGTCTCTGCTGGGGCAGTCCATTGACTGTCTCTTGATCATATGAACGGTGGGGTGGGTAGTCACGATCCATCTGACCCTACCTGCCACATGTGTAACACTGCCTGCTCTTCACATGACGGACTCTATCTTCAGTTCCCTGCAAAACCGAGCCTAAATCCTACGGTCATCCACTTGTATGTATAGTCCTCTTAGACCTCTATGATATCATTCTACTTTGAGCTACAGAAGACTCTGCTACGTGGTGCTCGGTGGTGGGACTCACTCCTGGCGACTACTCAGTATGAAAACTCGCCACTAAGAGGGAACCCTCTAACTCCCCGTCTTACATCAAGACACTGAGGGAAATCATCGACGCCCTGATCTGCCACCCGATCTCCTACTTGAAGGTTCGGGCCCTAATGAATGGGTCCAACAACATATCAGTGGAGTAGTGTGAGAGGTCGTTGAACCTTGCTGAGTACTGAGCCACAAGCTTTCTTCCCTACTACAGATGAAGTAGTACTTGTTCGCACTCTACGTGAAGAGTCTCAAGGATAAACTCTTCCCGAAATAGGCTCTCAAAGTCTACCCAAAGAAGTGTCACCACATTGTGAACCTAAAGCATCGTGCTCCACCGTCATCCTACTACTGCCTATAGAAGACCCACGATAAGGATCACCATGAGATCCGCTTGTGTCCTTACCATTCAAAAGACACTCACCATGTCCTCCATCCAATCCTTAGCCACATGTGGATCAGTCTCTCCCCTGAACCTAGGTGGCCTCTTGCACTGAAACTTATTCATCGTGCTCAAGTGGTGTGCACCCTCTACTGCTGGGGCTGGTGGCATCGGTGGGCCAACAGGTAATGGTACCGCTAGAGTCTCCACTGGTGCCTCTACTGGAAGTGGTCCCTATACCGAGGCCTCATCGCTCTGTAGTCTATCATCATGTACTATTCCGAGAACCCTAGCTGGCTATCTACGTGGATGCATTCCGAAAAGAAACAAGTGTTCCATAGTAAATAAGTTATACCTGGTGAGATGACTCAAGAAGATGAGAAATAAAACAATTAGAAACACACACTCAATCAATGTTTTCATGCACCGAGTTAGAAATTAGAAGTACAAGTCCTGTTGTATGGATACGTCGACCACCACACCAACACTAGATTCCCTAAATTGATAACCAAAATCACTACACTTAACATTATTTCTGTTAAAATGATCTGATTCCAATGTTCTATGAATGAACCGAGTCCTCTGATACCAATTTTTCAGGACCTGTCCCCTAGGTCTCGTGTCGTGACTACACCAAGTATGCCTTCCATGGGCCAGGGGCTGCCGACTAGCACCGAAAGGCATATTTCAACAAAACTGGAAAAAAATTGCCTTTATAACCAATAATCAGACACAACTTGTCAGGACTCATCCCCCCAGGGCCCTGGTCGTGACTACCCTGAGCCCACCTTCCATAGGCCAAGGGTTGTCCACTACCGCTGAAAGGCGTATTCCCCAAAACAGGGAAGGTGTTATATTTATAACCTATAAACACACAAAACCAATCACATAGAAAGATACGAACACAAGTAAATGGTATATTGAAAAGAGTGTGTACAATATGTAAAAGGGTTGAGAATACAAGACTAGCTGGAATGTACAAGGAAACTATAAATTAAAAGTAAAACTAGGAAGTACAAGTAAACTGAACAACTCCTATGAACTCCCACCACGGATCCTACCTAAAGGGTATGTACAGCTCTTGAAAGATCTTCTCTATGGTACAACTCGTCTAATTTACACCTAAGAGCTTCCTCAAATCTTAGAACTAACATCCTCAGTCAGTGTTGTCCGTCATCTGCACCAAAAAAAACAGGGTGCAGGCGTAGCCCCTGTAGGGGTGAGTATAATGATACTCAATAGGGACCCCTACATCCTCGAATGTCTCACAAAACTTAGAATGAATAAACCACAAATCATTAAAACAGTTGACAATCCTACTTATGTAGATGAAAATATTTTTACCTAAGTTATCAAGTATACCCATCTCATCATCGAGGAAAACACGAGGCCCAACTCATTAGCCCAAAGCTCAACCATTCCACAAAGGGAAGAATACTATGAAGGTAAATCCACAAAGGTAAGTACCACTACATTAATGCCACACAGAAAAATACCACAGATTAATCACCATGAAGATTAGCACCACAAAGGTACGCCACATAGAAGAATACCACAAATGTATCACCATGAAGGTAAGTTCCACAATGATACGCCACACAGTAGATTACCACAAAGGAAAGGACTCAGCTCACACAACGTATAACTTAGATGCGGTAGTATAGATGATTAGATGTAACAACTGAATCGTCATACTCTATTAATAGGCAGACCCACATAGGAAACTAAATAATCTGATGCATATAGGATCCTAAATTATGAGACACACATAGGATCTTAGTACATCATCAGTCCCACGTAGGATCCTAGTAATGTAGACCCATGTATGATCCTGTAGTAGTCCCACATGGATTCATATATCAAATCCAAGTGAGACACTCGAAAACAGACCCAAAAATGTTCCCAAGCATAGACCCACATAGGATCCCTTTCTCATGTTACTGCCTACTATAGTGTTCCCGAACTAATCTCTCTTGATTCTGGGAGGGTCTGCTCCTCAAGCCAAATGTTGATACTCTAACTGCCACCATGTACCACAAAGAAGTATCCCAAATGATCACCGTGTAAATGGGGTCTCAATGCAATAGACGGTGTGTTAATCAGATACTCAACTTGTAAGTTATTAGCCTTTTAATCTGGAGGGTCCAGTTAGATTCGTGTTTGATCCAACCTGGCCATGCCCCAACATTTTCCAAAAATCATGTGGGTTATACCAAAAGGACCGTCTCGATATAGGGATTCTGACTCCATAGACGGTATGTCAAACGAACGCATGAAGCACCTGATATGGTTCAATGAACGAAAAGGGGTTGAAGTGGGTCCGGGTCCGGTCCAAACATGTTCGAGCCCTGGGTCCAACCCGGCCCACTAGGTCTGGCCTAGACTGTAGGGTCCGGACTGACCCACTGGCTTATCCCGGCCCATGGTGTGGCGTCTTGCAATGTGACTATCCGTGGTTGGCCGGACCGCTAGCCTCCCCCTCACGCAACGCAACCGTGCACCGCATCGTCGCCGACGACCAGCCTGGCTGGCAGCCCTCCCTTCGCTATCACGACCTTGTTCTGTGGATCTTGAAATCTGGAAGGCGTAGATGGGTACCATGTTCCCCCATCACGTGGCTGGCCGGAGTACCGGCCGCCACCCTTACTCTGATGTGTCCCTTCTCTGGTGGTGTGGTTGGGCCGTCGCCTTCGTGGCAGCTGTCCGGAGTGTCGGCCACCGTTCCCGAGCCCCACTGGTGTCGGTCACTGGCACGGTTGTTAGAGACATTATTTGGGTCACAAGGAATGCCCCGATGTGATTTTAATTATTTTTTTGAAATCCACACTTTCTTTGGGTTGTTGCAACCGATTTAAAACCACAATAATCCACATATGAGGTGGAGAGGTCGGGTTGTGTTTGTTTGGCCCGAACCTTGCGCATTATAATGGTAGCGAGCGACTTATTAATTCTTGAATCACCAAGAACGTTATGAATGAGTAAGTGGGTATTAAAAACAACAAACCCTTCCTTATCATTCTTTGGAGGATGTTACGAGGAAGAAGATGAAGTCGTTGGAGAACGTTGGCGTTCATTGCCTCCGCAAGGTGCTTCAAATCCTGGATTTGGGTCAGTTCCTCGTTCAGTGATTCCAAAGTGTGTTCTTCATTGTAGGATGAGTTCCTCCAATGTTCTCCCCCAATTCCCCTTCACCATCCAATCCTATAAATGGTGGATGGGAGCCAATATTAGTTAAATAATGTTTAACAGATTAATTTATGTTGGCACAAATAAGTGTGGACACATTTAATAAATTTTTGTTGGCTCAAATAATTAAATAGGGAGTTGAAAGGTCTCCCCCCATCAAGGGGGGTTAGGGTGGTCCCCATAATTAATTCCAATTTAGGAGGTTTGTAGTTCACGTGGTCACTACCTTCATAACCCATGTAGGGAGGATTCAAAAAAAAAATGTTTGATCATTATTTTATTTTTATTTACAAAAAACAAGGAAACTATATTTCACCCTAGTCCTACGATCGTCGAGTTGAAGGTCTCCTTAAGTGAATACCGGCACTACGAGTTCAAAAGTGTCCTCATATATCGATTCCAAGCACCGGTTCAAAAGTTAAAAAAACCCACTCACATGTTTACTGAAAGTACCTATAAAAAATTAAAAAAATTCATACCGGGCACACCTAGCCTGAGAATCACATGCTGTCAATTTTCACAGACTCACAAAATTCCTATATAATAAAATAAATTTACATGGAAATATCCAGGTATCTTCATGAATGAGATCTCATTATTTTATGGATATTAAAATCCATTACAAAAATTTTCAAATTCATGCATGAAAAAAAAATATTTTTCCTTTATTATAATATAGATAAATATACAGGGATGTAAATAAATCTAAATTCTCATTTATATATTTCATGAAACAAAGTATTTATATTTTCTAATATTCTATCATATAAGAATTCTTAAACTCATGAAATATGAAATTTAAATTGATGTTATTTATTTATAAATTATTTCTTAGGTATTCATTTATTCACCATTAATATATTAATTTTTTTGTCATCACGAAGATTAAGAAAATGACCTCTATAACTATATATTATTATTCATAAATTACATATATCCATAATGTAAACATATTAACTTCCATCTAATGTCCCCTGGATCTACGAACATAATTAGAGCTTTACTTAGATAACTGTTATTTTCTTCAAATCACATTCTCATAATAAGAATAATTTTGACTCTATATGATATGGGGATTCATCAGATATATTTTCAAATAAAGAATATATTTAATAAATATAATAATTAAATTATAAAAATCAAATTAAGGGGGGAGAATGTATGAAATTTATTATTTCATAAATCATAATTTTTTTATATAAGTTATTATTTTTCTCTTGAACTACTAACATTAAATTCCATGTCTATATTTATCAAAGTATATTAATAAAATAAAAAATATCCATTAAATCTAATAGTATTATTAATATTATATTTTGAAAAATATTTATAAAGGTTTTAAATAATAAAAAATATTTAATTATTTAATAATAAATAATTACTAACTTTTCATTAATTTCATTTTATTTTTTTTGTAAAAATAATTTCTTAATAATAGAATGTTTTTTAATATGTAATGAATTGTATAACTGATTTAATTTATTTATAAAAAATTAGCGAATGAATATAATTTTTCAAATCCTCATGTCAAAATTATCAGGGAGTTTAGTTATTTTTTTGGGTTTAATTAAAATTAAATTCATCCATATATACTTTTTTTCTAAATTAATGGATTCCATGTTTAAATATTAATATTTAAGATAAATAAATACGTTAATCATAAATATAGGTCATATAGAGAATAATAATTTGAGTTTTTATTACTATAATTTATTTTAAAACATTTTTATTAAATTGGGTAAACCATGTGTAAATAATTGGATTTCAACCAAAACCTATCTAATTCTTGTTGGATCAATATATTTGAAAACTATCTTATCAAAAATATAAATAACAGATAGCTTGGTTCTACATTCCTAGGAAATTTAATTTA
The DNA here is from genome assembly GCA_963277665.1 of Viscum album. Lineage (NCBI taxonomy): Eukaryota > Viridiplantae > Streptophyta > Magnoliopsida > Santalales > Viscaceae > Viscum > Viscum album. Next base: position 1,535,443,171 of record OY728151.1, read on the forward strand.
TAACATTGAAATTTTTTTTGAAATTTATTGCATGCCACACCATCCACTATATAAAGGGAAACTCCCCACCTGCCTTATTAATTGTATTTATCATTTTTAGATAAAATATTCCCTACTCCAAAACATTATTATATTCAATCCATTATTCCAAATTCTTATATTATTCTCCTAAGATAAATAACTCATAGAGTAAATTTTAAGACAAATTTAGTCTCTCAAAACAAATATTATATTAATGGATTTAGAATAAGGTCTGATATAACATAAGGGGATCATATCTATTTCTCTTTCATGAGACATTTTTTAATTATACTCTATAGTTTATTAATTTTTTCATATATATTCCTAAATATATTATTTTTTAATCGATAGTTATTTAAGGAAATGGAATTACATAACATTATGAATTTCAATCATCCGATGACATTGGATTCAAATAGTAATAAAATTATATTGTATTCATTATGAAATTTTAAAATACCTAAGACAATGTTTATATAATGAAACACATTATCTTTCACGTGATTTTATTAAATCCAAATAATTACCACATGTTATATTCATGGAATTAATGGGTTTAAAATATCCATATCTTGATATTTCATTACCTGGGATTTTATTAAAATGAGGCTAGAGATGTATATTTTTTGGTTACAATTTCATTTTACCATGATTCATTATCTTTATGGTTTCCAGTCATTAAATTATAAAATACATCACTTCTAATTAAATTCATTTTTCTTCTCATATGATTATTTTTGAATATTAAAACATTTCCTTTTATTTTCTTATCATTAATATCTTAATTGACCAAAATAATTTTTTTATAAAAAATAAAATCTTATGTTCTCTTAAACAATGAATCATTACTTTAAGGTATTCAAATTTTTGAAATGTATTCAAAAAATTTAGAATACACCAAAATTATTATTTTGAAAAAAAAATTAATTATATTTTATGATATTTTACAATCATTCAATGGAATATTATTACAGTTTCCAAAACATGGTGGTCTTAAATATTTTTTAATAAAAATGTGAAAATCATTTTTGTTTTGAAATTTTCTTCTTGAATAACATTAAACTAATCATAAACTCTATTTTCATTGAATCATAGATAAAATTTTTAAATTTAAATTTTCATATAATTTTTTTATATAATTTTCTTTAAATACATTGATTTTAAATTCTACATTTCAAAATTGGATGTGTATTTTCCCTAGGGAAATATTTTTTTTCTTATTTATGGATTGTTAATATCATATATCATTACTTTTTGTTTATTATGATTTACTGGGTATATTACTAAATTAAACTATATATATTCCTTTTGTGGATGGATTTGGACTATGATATTGAAATATTGATAAATTATTTTCTTCCATGAGTTATGATTTTATATAAAAGAAAGTATACATATGATATTATGGAATAGATTTAAATAAATTATGATTACATTACATTTGGATAGATAATAAAATATATAATACATGTTATGTTATAAACCAAGGATAGGGGTGGGGCTTTTGTATACATCTAATGAATTTTTTGATTATAATGGACATGTGAAACTCCTCAAAGATGAAATGGTTAATAATCATGTAACGGATTATGGACTTATCTAGAAAATAGTTACACTTAAAAAGTTTAAAGAAATGATTGGGTAGGAATTTAAATTATGATACATTTTAATCAATTATAGTATTGGGATTTAACCTTGACTAATGATCGTATTTTCTAGGATTATGTGTATTTAAATGCCTTCTAATTTACAGTTTGTATATTTTATTAGGTATCATGATTGATTATTGATAAATCCACACAATTTGGAATAATGTTTTTACATTGAAAATACCATATTCAACGATTGGTGATTAAATTTAATTTAAATATTATATATTATTATTTTATGTTTTCTTCTTATTTACATACCCCCATGCTAATTTTATTCTGATATTTTATAATTGAATGTTATCTCTTATGTTTACCAATATTAGGGATTTGATATAAATATTTCATATGATTCCCAACCCAAAGTGTTGAAGAATTGTTTTAAGTAATATATTTTCATAATGGTGATATTTATGAGGATAATAATGGCAATGTATTGAGATCTTTTGTTTACATGTTGTTTATTTTTTCAATAATTACAATGAAACTATTCATTTGTGATTCCAACATACAATCCATTGATATGAAATGAATATTATGATAATGTAATATCCTATTTATATTTTAATGTTTTGGTCACTAGATCCCAAGGGAGAAGTATATGGGATAATACAATTAATGGGAGAAAATATTAATGTTTTGGAAATGTGGATAGTATGTGGTTTACATAGTAATAAATAAATTTATGAATAATGAAATTTGGAAGTTTGTGTTTCATATATGAAACTATGGGTAATCCCACAAATGGGGTAGGTTGATAATTAACATGATCATCACTATGAATAATGATAAGTGTGCCTCTGATGTCACACCTGCATAGAAAATTCCATGGGATACACATTGCATAATTTTTATTCCCCTTTAAAACCACTTTAATTTTTTTGAACATTTACCATTTGATCATAATTATATTAGAGCACCGAATTAAAAAATGAACAATGATAAATAATATTTAAATATTTCAATCAATAAAATATTTATGCATATTTTCCATGTATTTCATCTTCTATGATTATTTTTAAACTTATATAAAATCCTTAATTACTGCATCCCATAACTAAGAATAATTTATTTTCTATAATGGAAGTATATATGTGTAATTGTGTTAATTAAATGATGAATGAAAAATAATTTTCCTTCTCCAAGGAAATCTAAATCATTATTAGAGATGGAGATGATAACATCATTGATTTACTAGAACACCAAACAAAAAATATCAACAATAACATCAATCATTTAGTAAAATTCCGGGAATAAGATTTAGTTGAGCCCTTTATGAGTTACAGATAGCCAAAATTGACTAGATATTCAACTTCCATAATGTAGTAATATTGGTTTATCTAAATAGGAAATATATTCTACGTTCAATAATTTTTTGAGAATGATAACGTCATACTTGTAGTTTATATGCATGACACAGAATCTGATAAGTAGTGCACACTGATCAAAAATAAGAATAACATATAGTACATAAAATCTAAAGAAAGATTAATTATAAAGGTTAATTTTTATTAATTATTTCCCTTTCGTAGTCTTCCTTAAAATATTGTTGTAGTTCCTTTAACTCATGAAATAATATGATTAATCATTAAGAACATGTTAGGATAACATCATAAGGCATTAATGGAATACCTTTCATTTTGTAATTTTAAAATAATATAAAATTTGCACTTATTTAGAGGTATAATGATAAATTTATAAATTTTATTGGAAAATTATTAAATTGACTTCTTTGAAGATATTATTTGAAATTCCATAAATTCGAAAGGGAAATGGGTAATTCTCAACGGTCTGAGGGGAAAATAGATATAAATTGATGAATTGAGTGTAACTCTAAAGTATAATTAGATAAAACATTTTTTTTGTGAAAAAATATATCTTCTATTACATATAATGTGTGGAATGATGAATAATGGAAACTAATTTATGGAGGATTAAAAATGTTTCTATGGAGGAATGAAAGGAAATTAAATGACCTAATATAAAAGTGAGATATATAATCACATTACTTTGAATTAATTCTGAAATATAAAGATTAGTACTAATACCATTTTCTAATTATTGAACTATATGTAATTTGGACACATTTTAAACCTATTAATAGGTTATTGGATGTTATAGTTTACAAAAAAACCACAATGATAAGAGAGAAATAGTGGGATTATGAAATTGTAACTATTGAGATGGATCAAGTATATGATGTCATTAAAGGGTGGATAATTAATCATTAATGAATATTGATGATAAATTTTTATTTTAATTATATGCACACTTTTATATCATGAATTACTAGTAGACCTATTTTAATACCATTGAAAAACATATAGGTTTTGTTATCAATGAAAACTGCTACAAGATATATTATTTTATCTCATGTACATAATTATTCCCTATTTGATATCAATAGGATGAATCTCCCATCATGGGATGTAATTATCCTTTTACTATGATTTTTTATTCTAGGAATGGACTGGATGTTTCTATATATACCCCATATCAACTATCATGATAATAAAATCACCTTGTATATCGTAAATTAACCTCTAATTTCATTCATATGTTAGGATTTACTTAAAAATACTTTTGTAAATTGATCAAAATCATGGATGTTGTATTTTATGATATTTTATATCTTCCTAAAATTATTGAATCAATGGAGAGGACCACTTTAGTGGACATTCCCATTTTAAATGATAAAATTGATGTATTCAAAAAATAATTTCCTAGACATCCTCATGACAAAGAGGTTGAGTTCAAAATTTATCTTATACATGGATCTATAATGATATCCAAGACACCATATATAATCTTCCACATTATACTAAATTTATTGAAAAATTAATTACTATAATAATAGGACATCTGTTTTACACTACTTAGTGATTCAAAATGGAGGAACCTATTATCGTTTTTGCGAGGAAGGATTGGTCAATGATTCAATTTATCAATTACTATGATCATAAAATTATAATTATAAAGAATAAGTTCCCACATAAATTGATTTGAGACTATTTTATATTATATATGGTGACAAATAATTATATGAATCAAATATTTGATCATGATATCATCAATTAAGGGCATGAAATAGGGTTATTCCCATGGAAATCCTTCATAAATGTTATTGGTGCTATGATTTCATAGCCATTCAATTGAACATAAAAATGTTCCATCGATTATTATATAATTATTGAATAGTATATCTATATATTATATTAATATTTTTTAATATTATATTTAGATGATATTATTATATACTCTAAAACCATGGTTTAAACTGAATAAAATTTTATTGTTGTGGTGAATAATTTAAGGAAAAATATGTTACATTTATTGTATATTATATGTTGGTTTTATATTGCGGAAAAAAATTATGGGGTTATATTTTCACATATAGGGGAATATCTATGGATAATTCGGTGAGTATAGTGAGATATTATTCCCATATCCAATGTTCTAGGATGGATATCCATGTCTCACATTTATTAGATGGGTTCTAACAAGAATTATGGAAATATTTTAAGGATTATCAAACCTAAAAATCAAGATTACATGAATGAGAGGGAAATATGCATGAAAAAATTCATGTGAATATATATTCATGAATTAAATTATGTGGATAACCCTAAAAGATTTAATATTCATACCAAACTATAGTGAAGGATTTATTATCTCTACTGATTCATTAAAAATGTTATTCAGGTGTATTCTCGTGCATAATGATAATGTGATAGCTTATCTCTCATTTTAGTTGATGGTTCATGAAAACAATTATCCAGTACATGATATTGGTATGGTAATAGTAATATTCACAACAATTAGTTATCGATGATATATATTTGAATATAAGGGTGGTATATGTACTTTTCTAATGATACTGAATAATATTTTTACAATGAAGTAGCTTAACATGTTGTATTGATGATTGTTATATATGGTCAATCAAAATGATTAAATTATAGACTACCATTGAAGGAAGTAAAATGCTATGGTGGATTATTAAAGTATAAAATAATATACATCCATACCATTGATAAGGATTGGGATGTATCTTATATTCTTTTACATGAAATGGATGGATGATGTAATCTAGAAAATAGAATATTATCATTACTTCTTAAATATTTTTCATTAAAATCATTATATATAATGATAATGGAAGATAAAAGTTGTGACATATAGATAAAAAATATGTTCGATACCCTGAAGAATGGAAAATACAAGAACTCTATTGTTGATGTGGAGCTAATAGTGATATTTGTGAAATGAATTTTTGTTATAATAAATCTAGATATAATATAAAGGACAGTCATTGAATTTCAAAGATCAATATTCAATATCCAACCTATAAAAATGAAATAATATTTCATCATAGACAATAGGATTAGATGGAAAATAGAATAAATTATATACAAGATTATTCATCAAAGGTCATACTGAATGAGTGTCTGAAGACAAGGAGGAAAATTTAAAAATGGGTGATAAAACAATTTCACAGAGATATATGAAAATTATAAGGCATAACAAAGGATATTTTCAATGGTAATAAAAATATAATGAATGTGTAATTATTAACGATATTTTGGTCTAATTTCATAAAAAATATTCTAAATCCATTTCCATTATAGGGTAATTCTCACTCGATAACCATACAATGATATACTTTAATGAAATAGTAATTTAATATGGAAACACTATGCCGATTATATATGATAATGATTCGAGGATTACCTGAATATTCTACAAGATAATTCATTATTCTCATTATTTATTAGTGATAAATAGTTTTTCCTTTCATCCATATACTTATGCTAATCCTCAAATGACTATCCTTGCACCTGAGGATATATTGAGAGCTTACACTATGGACTTTTAGGTAGCCTATCACCAGCATGCTCCTATGAAAATGTTATAATACGACATTATATTATAATCACAAATCAGAAAGGACCCATATGAACCACCCTATGATTATAGTTGTAGAAAACCTATGTTATTAGATTAATTAGGTTGAATTGTTTTTATAGACTAATATTGACGATGAAAATGTAGAAAGTATACATTATATTCAACACCACACTAAAATTTAGAGCCTATCTCTTTATAAAATGATTTATAATAAAATATATTTTTTATTTTTGTTAAACATGGAAATATTAGTTAACATGTAAAATATAATTTTCATAAAGAAAATATAAAAATATAGAGATTACCATTAATTAGCGTGATAATGGTAAAATAGTGTTTTTAGAATAATTTTGTTAATATAATGAAAATATAAATTTAATAGCATAAATTGACATAAAGTTATGTTTAAATATATATATATGTGTGTGTGTGTGTGTGCTAATACAGATTCAATAAGGCCCCAGCCATAAGCCTTACTTAATCTTGAGTTATTACAAGATTACACATCGAGGATCTTTTCTGGTTTAGAGTTTTAGATAATTAGATCATAAAACTTTCATTACATTCCACATTTAAACAAAGTGGTTACATAAAAGATAGTATTCATTTTCCATCAACAGAAACATATGTAAAATAAAACATGGATTCTTTCTTGACACTTCCTTGACACTATCATCATATCATGTACCATTCCCTTGACCTGTGAATAACATTTCAAAAACTTGGGATGAGCATAAAAAGCTCAGTAAGGGTTATAAAAAGTATGAAAAGGAAACATGAGTACATATATACATAAGAATGAAATCATACATTACCCATAAAACACATGAACATTAACATACCTCATAAAATCATGAATAAATCATAGGAATCATAAGACATAAAGGCAACTTGAGGGATTCATAACATTATTACGTAGGGAGTAACCCTCTTGGTTATGTTTGGAATACCCATCAAAGTATATTCCCTAAATCTCTTAGGATAAACCTTATTTCTTAACTCCTTCGCGTTACCCAATGCATTGGAGAGCTATATCGGGTCACTCGCCCTTAGTTTATCACGGAACCACCCATCTTCATAATAATTCCCAAGAACCATAACATAATCGTACCACATAAAACTTGCATAAAGGAAACATAACATTTCCACTTTTCAATCACAAGACATCAATACAACACATTGATATAAAAACATTTTGAAAACCATTTTCAATACCAAAATAAAATAAAAGTAAAACATGGTATTTATTTTTTATTTAAAAAAGGTATGGCTTGTAGAGGAAGCCGAAACTCAAATAATGGTCATGGCGGCAGAGATGTCATTGTCGCCGCATACGTACGACAAAAACATTCCATTTTGTCATTTAGTAAAACTCTTCGTATAAAAAGATTCTTGTTCAATAAACGTAAATGTAAAAGGGGTTTATACACCGTATAAAAGTAGGTTGTGTATAAAACAATATATGCCTCAATGAAAGGTGATTGAGACGAACTCCCATACGAAGACGATATCCTTGTATTATGGATAAATCAATTACATAATTATGTGTGACAAACGAATAAACCAAATATAAGTGGATATTAAGTGAAAAAAAATCATAGGACATTCACTCATATTCATATAACGACATATTCATTGAGTACAACTTTATCCCAAATAATCAAAATTGGGTTAAGAAGTTCCCTTGCAAAAATTCGACAGCCTAACGACGTCACTTAAAAATTCAGAAAGAGAGTTGATGAGAGATAAAATAGGTATCTAATCACATGGAAATAAAATTTACATCAATAAGAATATATAATAACATATCCCAATATAATTGTATGTAAATTAAAAGACATAACAAGACATGTCTTTTAAAAGAGGTGGGTGAAATGTTCCCTTACCGACTTGGGTAACTTTCGAAACATACACCCCATTGAAGAAGGGTCATACAATGAATATCTAAATACCCATAAATGAAATTATATTACACAAATAGTATAATAATGGGAAGTACATACAACACTCAAAATATATGGTGTCAAATGTAGCATAAATCTCACAGGACTAAAAGTGAGATGAAATATCCCTTACGAAAACTCGGCAGCCTAACGGCGCCAACTAAAACTTCCAAAAATGGATTGATGAGATCAAATATGGTCTCTCATCATTTTAAAATAAAATGTACATAAATAGGAATATAATAGAACTTCCCCCATCATAAGAAAGAGGATATTAAAATAAGTGACATAAAGGAGAGTACTTACAATGAAAGAGAGAGGTTAGATCTCTTATGAAAATTCAGCAGCCTAACGACGCCACTCAAAACTTCCAAAATGAACTGATGAGAGAAAATAGGGTCTCTCATCATATGAACATAAAAATTTCAGTAGGAGTAATATAATAGAACATCCCAATAATAAGAAAGTTGAGATTAAAAGGAATGACATAAAAGAGTGTACTTAAAAAGAAAGAGAGGAGTAGGACTCTTACCTCGGGTCCGACTTGACTCGATCGTTCTTTAACATCCTGAATAAAAAACTTGAGTTAATTTATACTTCCTTATGAACCTTTTTGAAGTTAATAATTCCTTTTATATCACTTATTTCCATTTTATAAACATTATTTAATCATTTAAGTTAATAATGTTTGTTTTATCGATATTTGGTTCTTAAGTCGAAAGTGGACTTCTTACAATTACCTGTTGTTCATGTGGTCAAAGGTTCATTATATCCAGAATGATATTCATGATTTGGATATCATATATATCATATATATACAGAATATACATGTATTTATAATATTAAATAATCATTTAGAGGTACGAAATGAAATGCACCGTTCATGAAGACAGTAAGCCGTACGTACGCATGAACGCTACTTTCATTTCTATGTCATATTAATGGAATTAAAAGTAAATGATAGGTATGTATATTTTAATTCCAGATTTATATTCATCATTTTTATGTAACACAAATTATATATAATAACTTTAAATCCATCCTTTATACATCCCACATATGGAATTAACGAATCAAATCACTTTGAGGGGGCGGTATTCCGCACTTCCTAAAATGAAATTATCGTGTTTACCCACAATGGAAACCATAAAGGTATTCCACAAAAGAAAAATACAGAAGCTTAAGTTAAAAATAAACATATTATATATCATATATAAATATAGTGACATCTTAATGGACACCTTTCAAGGTGTTATATGAGTGTTGAACAATCATCTTTTCGTGAGGAAGAAATTCACCATCCACAGAAATAGTATGTTCTTTAACCATTAGATGTAGGTGTGTGTAAGTGAAGATCGATTTATTCTTATAACAAAATCCTAGTATATTGAAGATACTGGATTTGTTACAAAAGAAATTAATAAAAATAGTTTAGGGGGTTGGAGAAGCAAAATAAAACAAAAGAACACAAGTGAAGACATTACCTTAAAATCGGGAAACTCTCTTTGATTTGAGCTCAAAGGCTTCCTTGGGAAGACTTCTGCCCAATGTGAGACTTCTAGGTGTAATAGAGGGATGTGTAGAGGCACAATGAGAAGGGGTTGGCTGAGGAAAGGCTTGATATGTGTGGGTAACGTGGTAGAGGTGGGGGCCTTTTATAATAGGAGAGGAGGGGCACTCATGGAATGTTACAAAATGGTACTTTATTTTCAAAAGTGTTTCGGATTTTAAAGGACCCACATTGTTGTATTTAGAGGATAAGGTGGTAAGGGTTCGAAATATACTCATCCAATAAGTTATTTACAAGTGTATGTTATAGTTTTAAAATTATCTTTTCATTTTATTTAAATCCTTTATTAATGAGGTAATCGCTGCATCATCATGATGTCATAAATAATTTAAATTATTTAATGTCTAAAAATTACAAAAAAAATATCATGATGTAGTAAATCTATTTAGATTTATAATGAATATTTATAGTCAAAAATATGACTTGTATAACCCCATTAAAAAATTGTTTTAGTGAAACATTTCATGATTGTGACATTTTTATTTTAACTTTAAATAAAAAGTTATTTATGTCAATTTCCAACCGAAGTGGCTCCATGGTGTCCCCAAGTTGACCCATGGATTGTCTTGGTCGGACATGACACATCCAATGAGGGTAGGAAATGTTTCTAGGTCATTTCATATTATTAAAACATTATTTTTACCTTAAATTACACTAATTACCTCTAATCGCGATTAAGAACATAAAAGTTACTATTCACCAAAAAATTATTTTAATCCCGTTGAACAAAATTTTACTTCCTAATGACAACCATTTATGTCAGATTTTTAAAATCCAAAACACAGAGGTGTCAAAGATTCATTTAAACGAAAAATCAGTTTCTTTAACTACCACTTAGTGGTTTCACTATTCATCAAAAATTGATGTTTTTTAGAAAAATACCAAAAATTCACCATAATCTATATTTGATATTCTGAACTCAAAAATTATTCCTATTTTAAAAAAGTAAAAATATATAATTTTCATTAATTAATTTAATAATTATTTCCCGCTGTCAAAACAAATAGCGTGTTTTTAAGAAACAATATTTATTAAAAGATTGACACTAGTTTATGTCCAATTTCAAAGTGAAATTAAATCCAATGACCACTATTGGATTAAATGGTAAAAATATAATCTAATTTTACATTAAAAACAATTCAAAAAATAATATAATCATATAAATAAAATAGATTAAAAAGTGGATTTAAATTAAAATACAATAGTTTTCACTATTCATTAAAAATGAACTTTATCGGAAAGATACCATAAATTTACACAAAGTAAATTTTGATGTCTCAATTCTAAAGAAGAATTTCATTTTGTCAAATATAAGACATAAAATTGTCAAAAAGTGGATTTAAAAGTGGTTCGCCATCAAAAGGCGGTTAATCGACCTTCTAAAGAATATTACAATGTTTACGCTTAAAATTGAATTCATTCACATTCTTAATTTTCTAACATTTATTGTAAAATGTAAAAATATTTGACAAACATATATTATCATTTTTTAGTTAGTTATATTCATTCCCTCCATTACAATGGCTAGGCGTTAACTACCATTTATAATAATATTATTTTATTATTATAGTGCAACGTAAGATTTCAAAGGAACTCAATGTTGCGTATTAGGTAAGCCATCAAGCATAGCGTCCCCTTTAAATTAATATTAACATTTTATTCACAAAAAGGGATAAATATAAAGATGTCATATTATATATTTACCTGGGGTGTTATATTCTTCCCCCCTTTTGGGAATTGCGGCCTCACAATTTTAAAATTGGGGTCGGAAACATCCTTGAAAGTCCCACATCGGAACAAGAGTCGGTAAAACAATCACATTAAAATAAAGACAGAGAAGTACAGAGGTCACCTGAGTTTACCCATACTAGGATTCCATGTAGGAAAACATGGAAATGGAGGAGAAAACATAGGTTCATGTTCTGATGGAGAGTGATAGAAAACATGTTTAGGGGAAAGTTAACCACAAGAAAATCACAAACTTGTGATGGGTTAAACGGTATTCGATTCCCCAATAGTAATAGTTAACAGACAACATTTTTGTTTTAAGTTAATTTTTATTGAGGAATTTATTAATAAGGAAACATAATTACTTATCATGTTTACTTTCAACATTTATTAGATTTCTTACACAAACTCATATTTTCTCTAAAAGACGAGTATTTAGGAAGACATGTTCACTATTATCAACTTCTAGAGAATCACCTAATCTACAAAAGAGAACTATATACATCCCATGTCATTAGACTTTAACCAAAAACAAAATGGTTAGTACAAGATCAGATAATCCAAAAAAGGATAACCCTTTATAAAAAGAAAATCTATTCTTAATCTCCAAAATTTGTCCAACAAAACCCAAAGTTCAACGGGGACCATTTGATAAACAAATTGTCCATAAATTCGTCAAAGTAAACAAAAATAAGATTGAAACCCAAATAATTTAAGGATTTAGTCACATAGTCTTCCAAGGTACAAATTAACTTTTATCTCCAAATAACATCAGTTGCTCTTAAATTCTCATATTGAAAAGTAATTAACCTAATCACATATCCTCGATGATAGGTTAATAATTTTCATAGATAAACCAAAATAAACATACTCTTGATTCCTAAAATCACCTAACTAAAAATAATTAGTCAAACTAACCAGGGACTTCATGTAGTCCAGTGGTAGGCGATAAATACCAGTCGGACTTTGGTTGTTGGTTCGATTCCCGCATCTTTTTCTGATGCGACGGGTTGTCACATGGTCTGCGTGTTGTCATTTTTCCAAAACTATATAGTTCTTAAAACATTCCCCAAAACGAGATAAAATCTTCAAAAATAATCATAATATATTTTAACATCATGTTTATATCATGCCTTTCATTTTTCATCAAAACATATAATAACCCATAATTACCTCAAAAGTAAGGATCATATAAACTCTAATGGTTACCTTTATAATTATTACCTGAACTTGCACATCGATTGGTCATCTCGTACATGATGCATTACAGATAATACCAAGGTTCAAGTGGTTGATCATGACTCCTTGATAGTTGGTTTTGAACAACCACGAGTTTCCTCATTGAATCCCCCATTTTATCAAGTATCTTAATCAGAGAACCACCGCAGTTTCCTTCAAACCTGTTGTCTCTTTGGTGCCTGCTAGATCCATCCATTCACTAGAAATAGAAATGTCAGTGTGAGTATATCAACAAAACCATCATGTACTAATGAGGAAGGTAAACACTAAGATATACTTACTCATTCACTTTATCTAAAACTAGGACTCTTTCTGAAATCCTAACCATTATGGTAATGTCACATATGCTTAGAGAATACCCTAACCTCTAAAGTTATCTAAACCGACCTTTGATACCAACTATATGGCCCCAGCCTTAAACCTTAATTAATCATGAATTATTACAGGATTACACATCGAGGATCTTTTCACGTTTAGAGTTTTAGAGAATTAGATCATAAAACTTGCATTACATTCCACATTTAAACAAAGTTGTTACATAAAATATTGTATACATTTTTCCCATCAACGGAAACATATTTAAAATAAAACATGGATTCTTTCTTGACACTTCCTTGACACTATCATCATATCATGTATCATTCCCTTGACCCGTGAAAAACTTTTCAAAAACTTGGGATACGCATAAAAAGCTCAGTAAGGGTTATAAAAAGTATGTAAAGGAAACATGAGTACATATATACATAAGAATGAAATCATACTTTACCCATAAAACATATTAAATTTAACATACCACATAAAATCATGAATAAATCATAGAAATCATAAGACATAAATGTAACTTGATGCATTCATAACATTCTTACGTAGGGAGTAACCCTCTTGGCTACGTTTGGAATAACCATCACAGTATATTCCCTAAATATCTTTAGAGAAACCTTAATGCTTAACTCCTTCACATTACCCAATTCATTAGAGAGCTATATCAGGCTCACCCGCCCTTAGTTTATCACAGAACCACCTGTATTCAAAATAATGCCCAAGAACCATCACATAATCGTATCACATAAAACATGTATAAGGAAAACATAACATTTCCACTTTTCAATCACAAGACATCAATACAACACATTGATATAAAAACATTATGAAAACCATTTTCAATACCAAAATAAAATATAAGTAAAACATGGTATTTATTTTTCATTAATAAAAAGGCATGGCTTTTAGAGGAAGCCGAAACTCAAATAATGGTCACGTCAGCGGAGAAGTCGTTGTCACCGTATACGTATGAAAAAAACATTCCCTTTTTCATTTAGTAAAACTCTTCGTATAAAAAGATTACTTTTCAATAAACGTAAACGTAAATGGCGTTTATACACCGTATAAAAGTAGGATGTGTATAAAACAAAATATGCCTCAATGAAAGGAGATTGAGACGAAGTCCCATACAAAGACGGTATCCTTGGATTACGGATAAATCAATTATATAATTATGTGTGACAAACGGATACACCAAATATAAGTGGATAATAAGTGCAAAAAAATCAGAGTAAATTCACACAAATTCATAGAATAAAATATTCAAGGAGTAAAAGTTTATCCTGAAGAATCAAAATTGGGTTAAGAAGTTCCCTTCCAAATATTTGACAGCCTACTCGCATCACTTAAAAATTCAGAAAAAGAGTTGATTAGAGATAAAAAGGGTATCTCATTACTTGGAAATAAAATTTACATCAATAATGATATATAAGAACATATCCCAAAAAAATAGTATGTGAATTAGAAGACATAACAAAATAAGTCTTTTAAAAGAGGAGGGTGAAAGGTTCTCTTACCGACTTTGGTAACTTTCAAAACATACACCCCATTGAAGAAGGGTCATACAATGAATATGTAAATATCAATAAATAAAATTATATTAAACAAAAAGTTTAATAATGGGAAGTACATACACCACTCAGTTGAAATG
The DNA here is from genome assembly GCA_963277665.1 of Viscum album. NCBI lineage: Eukaryota > Viridiplantae > Streptophyta > Magnoliopsida > Santalales > Viscaceae > Viscum > Viscum album. The sequence goes on from OY728151.1 coordinate 1,535,458,201, forward strand.
GTGGAAAATGTAGCATTAATCTCATGGGACTAAAAGTGAGATGAAATATCTCTTACGAAAACTCGGCAGTCTAACGGCGCCACTTAAAACTTCCAAAAATAGATTGATGAGATCAAATAGGGTCTATCATCATATAATGATAAAATTTTCATCAAGAGTAATATAAAAGAACATACCCATCATAACAAAGAGGAGATTAAAAGAAGTGACATAAAGGAGAGTACTTAAAAAGAAAGATAGAGGTTAGACCTCTTACGAAAATTCGGCAGCCTAACGGCGCGACTCAAAACTTCCAAATTGAATTGATGAGAGAAAATAGGGTCTCTCATCATATGAACATAAAAATTTCAGTAGGTTTAATATAATAGAACATCCCAATAATAAGAAATATTAGTTTAAAAGGAATTACATAAAAGATTGCACTTAAAAATAAAGAGAGGAGTAGGATCCCTTACCTCGGGTCCGACTTGAATCGATCGTTCTTTAATGTCCTGAATAATAAACTTGAGTTAATTTATACTTGCATAAAAATCTTTTTCAAGTTCATTATTCGCTTTATATATCTTAATTCCATGTTATAAACATTATGTAATCATTTAAGATAATAATGTTTGTTTTTTCAATATTTGGTTCTTAAGTCGAAAGTGGACTTCTTACAATTACATGTTGTTCGTGTGGTCAAAGGTTCATTATATCCAGAATTATATTCATGATTTGAATATCATATATATAATAAATATCCATAATATACATGTATTTATATTATTACATAATAATTTAGAGGTATTAAATGAAATGCACTGCTCATGGAGATGGTAAGTCGTACGTACGCATGAATGCTACTTTCATTTCTATGTCATATTAATGGAATTTAAACTAAATGAGAGGTATGTATATTTTAATTCCAGAATTTTATTAATCATTTATATGTAACATACAACATATATAATAACTTTAAATACATCTTTTATACATCCCACATATGGCATAAACGAATCAAATCACTTTCAGGGGGCGGTAGTCCGCACTTCCTAAAATGAAATTATTGTGTTTACCCACAATGGAAACCATAAAGGTTTGCCACAAAATAAATATAAAAAAGCTTAAGTAAAACATAAACATATTATATATCATATATAAATATAGTTACATCTAAATGTCCACCTTTGAAGGTGTTATATGAGTGTTAAACAATCATCGTTTCGTGAGGCAGAAATTCTCCATCCACAGAAACAGTATGTTCTTTAACCATTAGATGTAGTTGTGTGTATGTTTAGCTCTATTTAATCTTATAAAAACATACTAGTATATTTAGGATACAGGATTTGTTACAAAAGATATGAATAAAAAGAGTTTAGGGGGTTGGAGAAGCAAAATAAAACCAAAGAACACAAGTGAAGTCATTACCTTAAAATCGTGAAACTCTCTTTGATTTGAGCTCAAAGGACTCCTTGGGACCACTTCTTCCCAATGTGAGGCTTCTAGGAGTAATAGAGGGATGTTTAGAGGCAAAATTAGCAGGGGTTTGCCGAGCCAAAGGCTTGAGAGGTGTGGGTAAGGTGGTAGAGGTGGTGGCCTTATATAAGAGGAGAGGAGGGGAACTCTTGGAATGTTACAAAATGATACTTGATTTTCAAATGAGTTTCAGATTTTAAAGGTCTCACATTAATGTATTTCGAGTATAAGGTAGAAAGGGTTCGAAATATACTCATCCAATAGGTTTTTGAAAAGTTTAATTTATAGTTTTAACATTATCTTTTCATTTTATTTAAATCCTTTTTTAAGGAGGTAATCACTGCTTCACCACGATGTCATAAATAATTTAATTTATTTAATGTCTAAAAATTATAAAAAAAAATATCATGATGTATGAAATATTTTTAGAATTATAATGAATATTTATAGTCAAAAATATGACTTGTATTACCCCACTTAAAAATTGTTTTAGTGAAACATCTCATGCTTGTGACATTATTATTTTAACTTTAAATAAAAAGTTATTTATGTCATTTTCTAACCAAAGTGGCTCCATGGGGGCCCCAAGTTGACCCATGGATTGTCTTGGTCGGCCATGACAAATGAAATGAGGGTAGGACATGTGTATAGGTCATTCCATATTATTAAATCATTATTTTTAGCTTAAATTACACTAATTACCTCTAATCGCGATTAAGAACATAAAAGTGACTATTCACCAAAAAATTATTTTAATCCCATTGAACCACAATTTACATTCTAATGAAAACCATGTATTTTGGATTTTTGAAATTCAAAACACAATGGTGGAAAAGTTTCATTTAAATGAAAATCAGTTTCTTTAACTACCACTTAGTGGTTTCACTATTCAACAAAAATTGTTGTTTTTCAAAAAAATACCAAAAATTCACCCTAAGCTATATTTGATAATCCGAACTCAAAAATGATTTCTATTTTAAAAAATTGAAAACATATAAGTTTCATTAATTAATTTAATAATTAATTCTCACTGTCAAAACAAATAGCGTGTTTTTAAGAAACAATATCTACTAAAAGATTGACACTAGTTTAATTCCAATTTCAAAGTGAAATTAATTCCAATGACCACTATTGGATTAAATGGTAAAAATATATTATAATTTTACTTTAAAAACGATTCAAAAGATAATCTAATCATATAAATAAATTAGATTAAAAAGAAGTTTTGAATTAAAATACCTCATTTTTCACTATTCATTATAAATGAACTTTATCGGAAACATACCAAAAATCTACTGAAAGTAAATTTTTATGTATCAATTCTAAATAAGAATTTCATTTTGTCAAATATAACACATAAAATTGTCAAAATGTGGATTTAAAATAGGTTCTCCATCAAAAGGCGGTTAATCGACCATCTAAAGCATATTAGAATGATTACGCTTAAAATTGAATTCATTAACATTTTTAATCCTCTAACATTTATTGTAAAAAGTAAAAATATTTGACAAACATATATAATCATTTTTTAGTCAGTTCTGTTCATTCCCTCCATTACAACGGCTAGGCGTTTACTAACATTTATAATAATATTATTTTATTATTATAGTGAAACATAAGATTTCAAAGGAACTCATTGATCCGTATTAAGTAAGCCATCAAACACAGCGTCCCCTTTAAATTAATATTAACATTTTATTCACAAAAAGGGATAAATATAAATATTTCATATTCTTTATTTACCTATGGTGTTACATATTCAATTGGTATTTAGTATAAAATAACATTACGATACATATAATTGATAAAATTAAAAATTCTATGGAAACTATTCATTTTATATTATATATTTATTAAATATAAAGTTTATTTGAATAAATTTATACATTTATATAGATTAAATAGTGATTTAAATATGGTTTAAAAATTTAATTTGTTTTTAATATGGTCCCCATTAATATTTAATGTACCTTTGAATTAATATGTTAAATAACTTTTTAACAAGGTAAAGGCCGAAAGGTAAAAATTTAAAAATAACTGGTAACAAATTTAATCCCTGATAAAAACTGTTGGGGAAAGTATTTGATGAGGAAATCCCAATCCAATATAGCCATAGTCCAATATTATGAAATTTTGTAAATATTTAATATAAAATAATGTATTAATATAATGGATGTGGAAATTGTATTGAAAAAAAACCATTTTCATAATCTATTGAATGGGATACCCTCCACCACTCAGAGGTTAAAAAATAATTAAAATAATTCATTAATGATAATTAAAATAATTTCCATGAATTTATTTTCTCATCAATAATCCACTCATTTCGGGGTATGATCCTATGGTTTTTATATCGAAGGAAATGTCTAAAGATGATCAAGTCTCCAACAGAAGAGCTACCTTCTTCGAATCCTTTTCTGTGTAGTATTTCTCATAAAAATATTTTATTCCATAATATTATTATAACATTGGTATCATTATAATAATATGATGTAATTTTATTGATTTGTTAACCATTATTTATTCACCTCTATGTAATATGAAAAATGACTGTGCCATTTGTGCGTTGCGAGAACTACTACCTCCACAAATATATATATATATTTTTAATAACATCCTTTAATATATGATAAAAATTATATTATGGATTAAAAAATATTTTGAATAAAACTAAAATATTATTTTTAAATTTCAATGTTAACATTTAAATTATTTGCCTCTAATTAATTGGGAAATTTACACATTAATTATACATATATATGGAATTCCACATCCTTGAGAAATGACATTAATTCTTCATCCCCACCATTCAGGGTGGGATTTATTATATATTTAATATATAATCCTAATTTATATATCAAAATTAATATATCTGATAACATGAATAAATTTTATAAAACATTTTTCTATTGCTAATATATATAAGGAGTTCCAAACAAAATGAATGAACAACTGCACAAAACCAATATACGAAAGATTAATAACTTATAAATAAATAAAAAGTTACAATTAAATTTAATTTTAATAAGAAAAATATAATAAGGTTATAATATAAATATTTAAAAACATATTTGGTTAAACTGGATGATTATAACATCTTCAAAATGAATCTCATACTCGGGGTATGGGATCTTGCAAGACTCATCTTGACATCCTAACAACATATCCAGTATTTTTTCTATTTTATTACATAGTATTCTCATGTAGATCATGTATTTTTTTGAAAATTTCAATTAAATATTCTCATAGTTCAGTATACATTATATTTATAGGGTTATACATGTTTTATTTCCCTTTTAAAATTATAATTTTTAACTGAATCCTGTTTGAGATAATTTTCTATTTCTTGGCTCAAGTCAATAATATTCTATATAAATTATTTTTAAATAATTAAAATTTTGTAAAAACATAAATATTCTATGTAGATCCATATTTATTATATTATGGATAAATGGGATGGATTATGGTTTTAATTATTAAAAAATTTCATTTCTTATTCGTAAGGCTTCAAACATGGGGAATATTTTTTATTCATTATTCTAATTGATCCTTCTCACGAATCATATATATTTGGACATAATGTTCAATACATTTTTTTAATTTCCATATATGATCATCAAAATTATTTAATCCATTATTCTATTGGTAAGCCAAATGATATATCCTTCAGTTAATCATTTAATAACAATTAGAAACCCCACTTCTTTATAAATGGTTTCATCAAACAAATTATTTATGTTTGGTTTTTTGTCCTCATTTTTTACACATTTTCATTAATTTAATTTATGTTATATGTGGACCTAGAAGAATATATACATCCAATTCATTGGGTAATGAATTATATATCAGTGAATATGGAGTGAATTGATCCCTCATTGGGGAATTGTAAAATTACTTATTATTTTTATAGTATTGAAACTTGATTTATATTTATTATAACATTTGTTATGTTGTTTCATAAAAATTGTGCCATGATCCATCCCATAGGTTCCCCTTCCATGACTAACCCAATCCTACATCCAATAAACTATGGTTTGGAGACCAATGCCGAGTAGCAAAATACAACAAATGGGAGGAATTATCCTAATTTACCTTTACACACATGCACATCTCTAAGAACACCAATGCTAAAATTTAAAACAATATAAAGAATTTAGATATACATCAATGATGAATCGAATGAGTATGACAATAAAGTACTGAAAATAGACAGGGGCCAAAAAATCCCATCCAAGAATTCAGAGAGTCCCACCTACTCCAATAGTGAGGACCATGTCAAAAGTGCAATCCCAGTAAACAACAAGGTCTATAATGCTCCAAATACAATACACTCACATCGTATCCTCAATAGGAATCATAATAACGGAATTCTTCTACATAAGACACAAATTGTAAAAGAGTTGATCATTCATGGGGTATTATGACAATAACAAATAGGGAAACCTAAATACACTAAACATGAATCACCATGTATAGTCATATCATTACAAAATATTTTAATCAATGTATAATAGATACAATACAGACATAATCATGAGATACAACAAACAATCTGGTGTAAATAACCAACAATCAGCCACATGATTCTTCTTGATGCAATTCTCATTTAGGGAGAACTCACAACACAAGACGTATGATCATCAAAGATACATAAAAAAGTGGAATAGATAATTAGTCCACTCTCAAATAGAAAATATAGGTTTATAAAGACATTAATACCAAGATTTGGGGTCACACCTAGAACTATTGAGGGACCCCACGAACTAAATATGGATCAACATTCCATATGGGGTTTCATCTGTCACTGATTTTGTAAGCCTGGCTAATGGGACAAGATAGATGGAGGATTGATACTACATTCAATGATGTCATGTTGACTCCAAAAACTCCAACTAAGAATGATTGAGGATTACTCTCACGTCTCACTAACAGAAACCACAACTCAATGTGCAATATAACATTTAGAGGTGATCACATTTCAGTAATGTGGATGTATTGATACACTGTGCCCTTGAGGAAAAATGACCAGTAGAATGCACTCAACCTACATGTTTCCAAACATAGAAAAATAGAGCCTCAAGAACTCTTGAAGGTACTACAAGGAGTGTCCCAAGGGGTACATGATATGTCCAGAAATCCCAAGTCATGATCATTTGTAAGAGCATCATACGTCATGATGTACTCATATACATGGCATGTACATTGAGTACACAAAATTTAAATACTTAGAGTATCCTTCTAGTGTCACGTAGTCCCCAATATATACCATAACCGTGTGTGTACATTTCCCTGAATGAAAAGCAGTGTCTGTGTTGGATTACACGGTGTGTCTATGCTGGTGTACCCCATCCTATGTCGGTGTACTTCTGATATAAATGTTGACTCATCTGTAATGGGCCATATGTCTTGTGACAGGGATCACATGCAGTGTGGTATTTAAATTTGGTCAATCCCTAACATCATATGAGAGGGACCACCCATTTTTGTAATCCCAGATTACCCACCATGTCGTATATGATTTTCTATAATCACAGATCTATGATTGACCATCTCATATGCCGCTCTAGACATTGATATGGTGGTCTCCATTTCGCGAAACTAAGGACACAAGGTCATTTATACCACACCATTGTCAAAAAAACATGTTCCCCAACAAGATCATAACAGAAATCATATCATATCATTGTTCATTACATCAAATAGAAGAAAAATGATGAAAATGTAATAGGGAGTCATTTATCATTTGATTTTCTATGTCTCTATCCTCACATATCATTCATGTTGTTCTAGTCCATGATCACTGATAACAGATCTTTTCACCTTGAATCAAATTCAAAAAAATATATTTATTGCTAATAGTCTATTAGCAGGACAAATAAAGAACATATGTGATAGAAAATGAATTAGGGGAGGAAAACATGAAAACAAAAAAGGTGAATGAATGTCAAATAATGATTTTTTTGGATCTTGATACATTCACATAAGATAAACAACGAAGGGATTCAATATAATTCTCCCATTTCCACACTTAATAATCAAATCCTTCAAGGTGATTGACTTGAACATGAATCCATTAGTAAATGGATTTCCATTGATTATAGAAATTTATAATTTGGGATTAGACAAATTGTTATACATAGCCTAGATCAATTTTGTTCAATCGCTGATGAAGAGCAATAGATTGGTAGCATTTGTAAGAATAATCTATTGAATAAATAGTTGTTCGATCAAAGATCAATGATTGTGTCACTGTTCATTAGAGATTATTCTCCAGACATCTCTCTAATGGTCCTCCAGTATATCCAACATTATACCGCAAACCAAAAATTTCCATCAAAACTATATATTTAAATACTGTTAAATCAATGCGTCAATAAATCCATATAAAATAATTTTATATAATTATTTTATTCATTTCATCACCGAGGATGAATCTTCCACAAAATACATGTTTTGACTAATGTTATGTCATTCCAAGGGTAAAACTGCCATTCTAAACTCAATGGTTCCATTAGAAATTTAATTCGGTAACCACTTTAGATGTTATTCAACTTTTTTAGAAAAGAACTCATTAGAAATCTATTTATATTTAATAATATTTCAATCATTTATTATTAGGACACTGGGCATCACAATTGCATTCCATCTCAGCACCCGTTCTCGATAACAATTCTTATAAAATTTTATAATAAATACATATAATATATTAGGTGTTATATTCATCCAACCTTGTGGATTTACAAAAATGAAAAGTCAAATGAAGGGATAAACAAAATGAGGAGGGTAGTGAGCATGAATCTGATCCTCTCGCTCTAATGTTATCACATGGAGATTCATGTGATATCATTGGACACACAACAAATGAATCAATCACCCATAAGGGATCCTCTTCTATATATCCTTGATATCTAATGGGTAGTCAGCAAATGTTTCTCCATCCTTGACGTCTAACTGACCCCATCTGCTAACATGCGAGGGATTATGGACATATCTACTCAATTGAAAAATTTAGAAGACTTCATGTACCCGGTCTAACTACAAAGGTTTAGTGAAGTGATACAACACCTATCAAACTCTATTTACTTTTGGTAATGTTCCATTTAACATCAGATATATTTGGTGGCATCATACAAATCAATATAATCCATATCACGGTGAAACCAATAAGAACAAATGGTCTCTTTCCTTGAACTCTAAAGGAATCTATCATCTATCTACATTAGACTTATAATGGACCTTTATAAACTTCATCCTCACATGGATGATCTTCACCTTCTCAATTTTAGTTTTCACCATGTCTAGGCCCATGTGTTCGGACTGTTCTAGGTCATTCCATCAAAGTGGTGACTTACTGGGTCACCGATACAAAGCCTAAAATGGTTCCATATATGTGGTGGAATGATATATGATGTTTAATTCTTACACAAATATTGGGAGGTGACCATATAAAATATTCTATATTTATAAAATCCAGGCTCACAACATTCCCCTTAAACCTAATTTCTCTACTCCGTCTGGTTGTTAGTTTGTGGGTGAAACAATGTGATCAAGAATAACTTTGTCCTAAAAACCTCCTGTAATCCAATCAACAATAGGGATTTAGATAGATAATCCTTATTTGAAAACCCATCATATTTAATTAAATGGAGTAGAGAAATATCATTCATTTAGTCGGGCCCCTTGATCTTTACTGAACTCTGCTCTCATATTCTTATGATGTGGGCTGACATGGCGAGTCAGTCTACGATTACCTAGATGGAATCGTATCCCATGGATGTATGTGGTAAACCTAGAACAATATATAATGATATAACATCTCACTTCAACTCTATAAACTCATGGGGTTGAGATAAAATCATTGTAACATGGATCTCATCCTTCACCTGCTAAAAGGAAGGCATCGAGTGATGAACTCTATAACTCCTTTCTTCATCCATGGCCATCGAAAATGACATTTGAGGTCCAATGCACATTTTTCTCACTTGGATATCCTGCCAAAGGGGACATAAGAAACACCCTAAAAATTCCGATTGTAATGTCACTGGTACAATTGTGCATCCTTTTCAATGAACGATGTGCTCTCTACCTTTTGAAAATATATCTTGAGCATTCCCAATGAATATCTGAGCATGTATGGTATTGCAGTCAATATTGTCGTGTTGTGCATCCTAGTCTCTTTATAAGAGAGTATGTGGTAAACCATCAATTAGAGGTAATATTAACTATTTAAATCCATATATAATATCTAAAGCGTGGTAAACTTCCCTAGAGTCTTGTACAACAACAACGAACTAGATGTCCTGTTGAGAATATCTGCCACCACATTACCCTTCCCTGTATTATAGATATTATTTATGTCACAATCATGGCGAAAATCTATTAATCACTTATTTAGGAAGTTATAATCATTTAAAGATATGATATACTATATACACTTTTTCTCCGAGTACATTATAATTCATTGGCCCATCTGGGAGTGTCACCACATATTCAAAGTAAAAACAATTAAAGTTAACTCAAGGTCATAGGTCATGTAGTTATTCTAATTTGGAATGAACTAAAATGAACCATAAGAAATAACAGGGGGCTCTACATCAAAACAAAACATATTCTAGTCCTTGATGCATTATAGAGCACTATCTACTCAACACCCTCATCCTGTAACCACAAGATTAGTGCACATTCATCCTCTTCCTCCTCTCATGAAGCCACTACCATCACTTTTCTATCCACATGTATGGATACCTAATCTTGATCGTGGCAGTCAAGGGTGATTCCACTCAAAAAAATATAGGTGAAAAACTCTGATTGTACCCAACCAATCCAAGAAAACACTACACCTTAGTAACATTAAAGGGAGGACCCAAAGCATGTACTTCCACAACCATCACTGGATCCACTGCAAATCCATCCAATGATATGACATTCCCTATAAAATGAACCACAATAATAAAGAACTAAAACTTCAAGAGCCTCATGTAATGTTGGTTCCCTCATAGAGTCTCTAAGAACATCCTCAAGTGTCACTTGTGGTCCTCCTAAAACTCCTAATATACAAGGATGTTGTATGTTAAGACTACCACTATCTGTTCTAAGAAATGTTGAATGATTCTATTAATGATTCCCATGAACACTGCATGTGTTCTTTTCATTTTTAATGGAATCACCATGTACTCATAGTGATCGTAATGATTAATGATGGTCGTCTTTGGTATATCATCATCTTATATTCATAGTTGGTGATTCCCTGATTAGAGGTTATCCTTGGAAAAAAATGGACCACTTTCAATAGATCATATAGGTCATTGAACATCAATAGTGAATTATTGTTAATCATAATCAATTGTTTCATGCACCACTAATCAACACATAAGTTCAATCCCTTATCTTCCTTCTTTAATATCAAAACAGGGGCTGCCCCGGGTGAAAAATTGTGTCTCATAGAACCCTTCCTCTATAAGTACCCCATTTTCACCCTCATATCAAAAATCTCTACATGAACCATCTGATATGATTTTGAAGATATCGTTGTCTTCATGGGGTGTAGATCAATGAATAATGTATTTATCTCAGGGTGAGGTAAACCAGTAACATCATCTGGAATGACATCTTTGTACCACACCACTAAAAAAGGGAACTAGAAACTCACAATATCCTTTGAACCAAGGGTTGAACTTTCCAATGGATGAGTAATCTTCTTATCCCTATTGTGAATGAGTCAATAATGTGATTCATGAGTTTAATTTTCACCAAAAATGGAAAATAGTGTTCTTTAACAAAGGAAACACAAAACCCTTATCCTAGAGCATTCATTTTGGGCTTGAGATATCGATATCCGATCCATATCGTAAATAACATCATAAGGCCTAAGTGCTATAATAATGAGATCCAATACCAAACTCTAACCTCTGTGCATTAGGTTGAACTGTCGACACAAGTGTGTAAATGATATGTCACTGCATGTTGGAATCTAAAATCACTATGGTTGAGTGAAAACCACAACATGAATGTCAATATATTAAACTAGAGAAGTAACAAGGAATAAATGTCTATAACAGTTGTATTTAAATAATTCATATTATTAAGAAAAGTCACAAATTAATGATTTTATCATCCATATAGCCTCAGGATCATAGGCCTCTATAGAATATAGATGGCCACATCAGTACCCAACAGATTCTTGAGTTAGGAGTGGATCACCTAATGGTTGTGGTGGTAATAGGTGGAACCTCCAACAACATATTGCAACCCTGTAGAACCCTCTTCTAAGTCGGTCACCCTACAGATGACCCTTATCATGCTTCTATCTCAGTTTCAGCTGTCCCAAGACTGAATCCAAACTGGTTGTATGAAATTCCATGAAATCTCATTCTAGATGTTCTGAACCATCACAAGAGTAACAATACATTTTCATTTGATGATTTAAGCCACCACGAGATCCATGAATCACTAAACATGATTCTTGGGATCACCTCATGATGTTTGTTAACCACTTATATTTCTATGACAACAATCAACAACCAAGTATCTTGGTCTCAACTATTTGGTTCACAATACATGTGACTTCTATACAAGAAAACCTTCTACCAACAAGGCTCACTCAAAAACTGAACCATATTTGGAAATGTTAACAAATACCTTTGAAAAAAAGATTTATAGATAGAATCTCAACTTCAAGGCCTTATCCCAGAATAACTAGTCCCATTTCATACCCATGGTGTAACTTGGTTGTTCAGAAAACCTCAGAGTATACTATGCCATGGTCATATTTCACTGTTGCTGATATATAAGCTCATGTTTGCATACAGATTACAATGTGGCCAGATAGAACTAATCTATTATGATATAATCGATGTCATTCTAGGAGACAGTCTCCTTATTATATGACTAAGTCACCAATATCCACTATTTCCCTATAGAACCTTAATGAAGAGTTGGAGAAAGGATTTCCATATAATTAGCCAATACCATAAAAAGGAGGAATACATGTGTGAAGGCATCTAGCCAGTCTTTAGACACATAGAGGTCTGGATCAACCTAAAACATGGGAGTTCACTACCACTGATACTCTTACAACACAATTAGAATGCATTCATCCTCATATAGTAGTGACGACACTAACTAATAATCAATGCATTGTGGTATGGCTAGTAAACCACCCAGAGGTGTTATTTTTTATTCAAACACCAATAACGATGAATAATAACTAATAATATCATCTTCATGATCATGTGGTAGAATCCTGTGTAGCTTTCTATATGAAGGAATCCATAAATAAAACAATATGTACCACAATCAATAGAGTATATCTAGAGAGCTAACTCATGATGGACATAGAAAACACCACCATTCTAATATGATTCATGCACAATTATATTAAATTAAACTAGTTGTATCATGTAATGAGACAAATAAGATGTGATCATAGTCCTACTATCTAGATACGTATTCCTCTCCATCGACACTAAAGTCCTTAGCATGAATGGAATAATTGAAACAACTAATACTATTCATCCAAAATAATCTCTTGGAATCACAATAGTATATAAGGACTGACTAATTTGATACTACTCTGTCACAATCCATCCATTAGGGGACCATATCGTGATTACCCCATTCCCACCTACAATTGGACAGTAACTGGAGACGTGCAACGAGTAGGATTTTCCCATAAATTGGAGTCTGTAGCCTAACATTCAAGTGCACATGCACACAACCCCAAGCACTAAAAATTTTGAAATGTAAAATTTTTAATGAATGAATGCAATCATCTAACATCAAACAACAAAGTACAATAGTAATGTATTTAAAATAGAAAGGGGAAAAACAAGGCAAAATAAAACTACAAAGACATGGACATCCTCCAAGTGCAAGGACCATGTTAAAAGAACACTCCTGGTAAACACCTTGATCATTCAGGCTATATTTATTCTCCACCCTCTCCTTATTCTCACAGGACAAAGTCAAAAGGGTCCTTTTCTACAAAAGACAAATCATGTGTGGGAAAATTCCATGTATGGGTGAGTAAAAAAATATGCATTATGAAACACATAAAACTATAAAACAAAGCACCATATATAGTTAGATTAATAAAATATATTAGAATAAATGTACAATAGAAGAAACCCAGATATACTCATGTGATATAGTACCCCATTAAGTGGTCATCGAAAATTGTCAGACACATTATTCTACTTAATGGAATGCTGGTTCTAAGAGAACTAACTATACGAGCCATGATAAAATTAGATAAAAAATTCAGTTTTTTCAAGATCATTAGGACCCACCAAAAGAGAACAAACTAGTATAAAAACCCTTTGATACACATATATTATGTCACACCCTCAACTATTGTGGGACACCATGATACCAATCTAGAACAACCCACTCCTTAAGGGATCATGTGTCAACAATTCCAAAAAACCTACTAATAAACCCTAATAGATGGAGGATAAAATACCTATATAATGAGGTCATGATAAATCCAAAGACTCCATCTATTGATGATAGAGGATCACCATCCATTCTCACAGAGGGAAACCACAACACTATTATGAGACTCGACATCTAGAGGGGATCATACTCCAAGGACGGGGACAAAATTATACAATATATCACTGAGGAAAAATTTCCAAGGTAACAAGATTAACCTATACTGATAAAAAATGATAAAAGAAAGAGCCTAAAATACACTTGGAGCTCCTACATGGTGTTCCTCTAGGGGTACATAGTTTTTCTGGCTCTCCCATGTCCTTTCTATCAGGAAGAGCCTCACAAGGAAGGTAGTCTCTATAAACATGACTTTTAGAATGAGTAAACGGAATGTAGAGACAATTAGTTTCTTGTTAATTACTCTTAGTCAACTCCGCATAATGATTTTGTGTTTATTTATTGGTATTTTTATGCTAATCCATGTTTTTGTGGTAGTACACAGTGTTTCCATGCATGTTTACTACAACCTGTGTCTATGTACTTATGAAGTACACAATGAGTCAAATTGAGAGGGCCACATGCTGTGTGATAGGGGTAAAATTCATTGTGATCCTTAACATTGGACAAAACCTAGTATTGTATAAAAAGGTTCCCACAAGATGTGTATTCTTTGATTACACAGTGTGTGATATTAAAATTTTAAAAATCTTTTATCCGTGATTATGCATCTAGTTCTCCATTCCTACCTTTGATTTGGTGGTTTAAATTTATTGATATTGATGTTCCAAGGTTGTTAATGAATTTCCTTCAATGAAAAACGTGTTTCGTGGCTAGGTCTCTTAAGAATTCAGATCAAATAACCATTCATTATTTCAAGAAGAATAATTCTATAGAACACAAAATTTGTAATCATACGTCATTCGATTCACTCTTTCTTTATCAGTACATATCGGTCATGCAATTCTGATCCCAGATCTACGATATCAGATCATTACAAAAAGAAATGTGTTTGAAATAATTTATTTTTTGGGAATAGTCACATCTTGGTCCAAACACGAAACAACTACGATGAATGATTAATTTGAAAAGATAAGAAAAAAATTAGAGAGATGAACCACATTTGATTATCTTTTTGATATAAATATGTTTCTATTAGACTAACAATTAAGATATTCAAATTAATTCTCCCAAATCACATACTAGTAAACCCATCCCTAAAGGAAATCCATCAGAAAATGATTACATTCATAAATTTATTTGTATTCAATGTAGAAATTAAAAACGGGTAATTAAAAAACATGAAAAAAGAATGCTACCATGATTCAGGTATATCACTGAAAAGTTATGATTTTTGATCTATGTTCATTTGAATGATACACTGAATTGGTTGTGCATCAATTTTCAATCCATGTTCACATCACCATTTTATTGATAGAATTTACCATATATCTCTCCAATCATCCTTCTACATCTCTAGTTTTATGCTGATATACATGGATTTCCAGCATAAAAATCTATTTAAACATTTAAAAATCCCTCCCTCAATAATATGATATAATTTTTTTTCATTTCCTCTCCTACGATGAATTTTTCACAAATGACCTACACCTACTAATGTTATGTAATGTCTTGTGTAAAACTATTATTAATAATATATTGGTTCCATCACACATCAATTATGGAAAACCATTCCTTTGTTATTTAACTTTTACAAAAAAAACTACATTTGTATACTATTTAATACTTCAATATATTTCAATCATTTATTCTGGGAACAATGGAATTTGTAATGAAACACCATCTTAGTTCATGGAATCAAAATTAATCCATATAATATTTAAAAATAATAATCATAAATTCAGAGATGTAAATGTTTAAGAGCCTAAAATATAATTTAAATATGACATGTCTCCATTCCTATAATCATCTTTATTTTCATTTAATTTTAATCATTTTGTTTCAAATGTTATACCATATTTCCTTATTTATTCTTGTAATATTCTCTCTTTATAACCCATAACCTTATTTATTTCACTAGGAAATCCATTAATGTAATATATGATATATGTTACTTAGATTCACTATATGGATTGTTTAAGAACATTAATTTTTATTATATTTATGTTGATGAATGTTTATGTCTAATTACCAAATATAGTATACCAATAGACCATCCAATTGCACAATATATTAATTTTCAGTTAGAATTATAAAATAATATGTGTTTTATGAATGGGAACCATATGGGATGCATCCTCATGTAGAATGATATAGTAATTTATTTGGCCTTGTATTAGTTAAAAGCTGATGATTGAAATTATCCCATGCTTAATTTAGAGACGTACGTAGTAATATTTACATTAAATATTTGTTCAATTGTCTATTTTGTGAATAGTGTGATATTTTTACAGACCAAAAGCATTGATAATTTATATTGACACAATAGCATTAAAAATTTTGATGAATTTTAAAGTTATAATTGATCAATGACTATGAAGTATCAATACAATACCACCTAGGGAAGGAAAAAAACATGGGTAATGATTTGAGAATGAATGTTCATGATATATTATCCTTTCATGGGGGTTTGAAATGACTCAATATTCACAATTTTTAAAAAATTAAATATTTAAGTCATAAGGGAAGTTGAAAAAATATATAATTCTCAACTAATAGCTCATCCATCAATCTGTATGATTATTAATGAATCCATGAAAGATGATGTGAATATATAAATAAAGGTACAAAATATTCCATAATTCTTCATTGATAATGATGGATTTATATGGTTTAGAACCCATATAAATGTTCACAAAAAAGTAATCCTAAATAGGAAACATATAGATTGTTCACATATCTCATCCTTCAATATCTTTAATAATAGAATTAAAATGTATAGTGACATAGTGAAAATAATATTGTGGGATGACATAATATTATTTATTTCTGAATTTGTATCTATGTTCTCCTTATGTTGACAATTTAAGGTAAAATATTTAAGATCAAGTGTCATGAAAAACTAATCAAACTATGTTTTAAAATGGGTATAATTCATTATTTATGTTATTCATAGGACTCTCAATCATTGTCATGTAAGAGAATTGAAATGAAAAGGGAGAAGATAGAAGGATCTCGCAGTCAGAGAAGTACATGAGAGGCACTGATTACATCTGTGGTTCTATTCCATGAGACCCCTGGACAAACAATCATTTCCTTGTGATATCCCAATGTAAGTAACCCAAGTTCCAACAATTTCCTTCTAACAGGAACATAGATCCTTCATATATCCTTTGACATTTCAGGATGAAGAAATTGAATTCCCTCAACATGAACAAATGATCAAACTAGTACCTACTATTATGAAGTATTCAAATAAATGAAGAAGAGTTGGAATATAGTTTCACTCATTAAAAATATGTAAATTCACAAAGAAAAAACCAATATAGAGACTTCTGAAGCCGCATTGTGGAAACACCCCTTCACAGACTCCATCTTGGACTCATACTAGATAAGCCAGCCAAGGATCCAACAAACTGGGATAGAGATGCCTATAAATTACCCACCCTAATAAGATGAAAGGTTTGGACCCTTGAACTAGAAACTAAATGATGGAAACTATTGAGGGAAAAGGTTTCTTGCATCACCATTGACTACATTGAGCCACTGGTCACACGACCAACGATCATTATATCAGAAAATACTCTTGATAATATACAAAGAAATCATGAAACATACATAATGTGCTTCTAATGAAAATTGATAGATCACATGAAGGTATTATTCAATGCATTGATAAAATTATACCACACGAATTCCATATCAGGAAATATTCAGTGGAATATATACTAATTAAAACTAAGGCCTTCAGAATACAAGTGTTAGAACCATGATTAAATATGGAATACATAAGAAAGAGACATGATATTATGACCTCATGTGATTCATGCGAGTCATACAAGGATACACGACAACACTAATACATGTCACTCAGAGATTTTAACTCCCATAAAACATGAAATTTCAGTCATGAAATGTCCTCTAGACAAGTCATAACATGTCACATGGTCCCCCCTTGAAAACCACTTTAATATCATGAATCCCTCTAGATATGTCACTTACGACATGTAACATCCATCATAAACACAATACTCATATTACAACATCCAATCATATCAGCTGAGTCACTCCATTTCATCTAGTAATGACAATTGAGCTCTCAGAACACCCATTTTCCTTGTCATTTGAGACCCTTATCACCCTATAGACATGTTGTCCTGGTCTAACGATGCCAACCAGGGATGTCAGAAAAAATATTATAAATCCTTTGATACATGGCGTTCTGACTCTTGAGGAACCCTCTACATGTTTCAAGATACATCATGCAATGAATCTACATAATTTTATCTATATCTTTTGATACTCTTTTGAAATTCCATCTCAGACATGTGATGGTCTCTTGAGGAAACCATCATGATCTTGTCATGTCATCCAAAATATTTGACTGGCTCATGCAACACCCTCAAGACAAGAAGGCCAGGTCAAAAGGGAATCCCATGACTAGATAACACAGTCCTTCCATGGTGTGAATTCCCCAAACATAGGGATTCCCCATTGTGTACGACCCAATATACGGGGAACTATAGAGACTCTGATTATGGAAATATTTATGACATATTTTCCACATCACCCTGATTTCTGAGAAATATGTTAAGAATATATGTAAATCCCTATATCTAATCCCCATTATTCAAACTAATGAAATTAATTTCTTATAATCCCCTATTTCTTACAATGATCATGGATCATGTTGGATGTTTGAGATTAAATGATCAAAAAATTTGTGCTATGAACCTATATAATTGTATGAGGTGGCCTCAACATGTATGCCCTAATGTCATACGAACAATGATGACTCTGATTCCTTAAATAACCAGGATACATACGAAATCTCACCAACACCATAGTCCCAATATAAATCATCTTAGGGTTTTCCTAGTGCATAAATACCACATCATAGGCAATTAAATGATCATGCATCATCCCAATTTTCCAATATCGATCATGGAACAATTGTGTGTATGAATATTATATAATCATATCACCTATAACATGACACTCTATGATAATACCAGTTATTTCAATAATTAAACCCCACAAAAATGATCTGTGAAAACTATGATTCTCACAATACTTGAGATGTGTAGAACACCCCTAAATGGTTTAGGCCCAAATATTCAGTGTAGTAGAGAACCCAAATTAGTGATTTTCACCTGATAACAATCTCCATGAAATTTAAATACTTTGTGGGTTTTGATTCTTTTAATAACAAGAAAAAAATATGATTTAGTATAATGCATTACTCCCTACATTGGAATTTTAACCACCCCCTTACACGAGAAACATATTCAGAAGAACATGGTTAAACACCATAAACATATAGACAACCAGCCATTAATGGAAAATAATGTATAACCTCAGATATATATATATATATGGAGTCACTATAGAAATCCTAATATTTTTTATATGAGAGAGAATTAACTTATAAGACATTCATTAGGGCTACTCATCCTATATCGGGATTAGGATGATATTCTCAAACATATCATAAATCTATAAGAGAGTTTCAGAGTGGGAAATAATCCCCCGAAAAGCATTTGATGAGCATAAAATTCCATCCAATAGAGCATTGTGAGTCACCAAGAGTCGTTCATCCAAAAATCCCAAATGACTGACGGCCTTTGTGAAAAAGCCTATACCCAGCAACGAATGAGGGAACCATTTTGAATTTCTACTGAAGATATAAAATATGTAAAACCCAATGCATGAAATTGAGAATTGAAGAAGAATATCCCTCAATCATACCATCAAAGGGAGTTCATCCCACATTTTGGAGGAAAAAATAATGAATCAAATATCATGTTCCTAATGTGAATCTTTCGAATGAAACATTATTTGGATATATTATATCGATTCATGTTTCTTTCCCCCTATATTAAAACAACACTGACATGCTCTCAAAAATCATTCAAGAAAATTTGTTTGTAAAAACATATCTTCAAAAAACCAATAGGACCATCACAAACCATGATTTATTTATGTTAGTTCTCATGCTAACATTTCCACATAAGAAGAATGGACATATACGGGAATACAAGATAGTTGGGTTAACTATTCATCTATGAATGGTAATTTCCATGCCAACACTATACCAAAAAATTGGTAACATTATTTCTTGTATTCTATAAGATTGAAAATACTGCTTTTATAGAAAAAATCCCTTCCCAGAGAAATGTCATCACTGTCCCGAGTTTGATCCATTAACTATTCTGTGGTTTCTCCCCTAGCATGACACATGGAAACCTCACCATATTGATATATATAAAGGTAGATAGAAAATAAAATGTTCCATGGGTACCAACAATACGGTATAATATCAACCATGGAAGCTTCCAATGATATTCTCTAAGAATGAATGCCAGGGAATTGACATTTCTTGGAAAATGAGCCTTCTAATCTAGTATCCATTGTTATGAACAAGTGGTTTTATAGGAGCACGATTATATTCATGCTCTCACCTAGGAGGATTATCAACATATTCTAATAAATGTAACGTATTTGGAACTGTCTCATACTCCCATTACAAATGGGGCTCACTCAGTGAGAGCGGTACATGCCTTAGGATAGGGGAACATGACTGTTGAAAATGTTTGCTAGCATATTCAAATGTCCAAATACTGGCCTCAAATCTACATTCTAACAGGTTATCACCATGTGATTGGGTCCAAAGACTCAATAAATGATCATATTATAATTTCATAAGTCCAGGGACACACTCCAAAAACCCAGTATCTTGCATATGTCCATATTCTACCCAAGTAAGACCATGTATGAATGAAATAAGCCTCATAAAAATATCATATTTCATTTATTGAATCATCCAATCATAAAATTGTAGATTTTGGAAGCAAGGAAGATATTACTACATCCTCTAACAAATGAATTAACCAAAATCATTCCCTAGAAATAAAGGAGGAGGCACACATTCTTTATCCCATTATGGAGGACTATCATTATATTCTAGTAGGGAATTAATATTCAAACTAGGATTGTATTCATTTTCCAACCTCGGATCACTATGTGAGAGGAAGAAACAACATGGGGAATGTTGATTCTCCTTCCATCAAATACTGACAACATATTCCAATGTCTATATATCAGGCTCATTCTCCCATCTTGACTGATTCTATCAAACTTAGAATGGAACATTGCTTAGGAGAGACTCATATCCCTTAAAATAATGGGACATATTTTTGATATAATACAGCATATTCTTATCAATGGTATCATATTCTCATAGCATCATAGTGTATATACATATTCTGGAATCCATCACTCAACGGGATCATATACCCACATAATTAGAAAATGAAGGTCGACATATTTATGCCACAATGTAAAACATGGACCATATTTCTAATATTGATAATGTTAATTTCCTTGTGTTTTTTCAAGACATATTTTCAATAAAATAGGTGTTTTTCGACTCTTCCATTGAATATGAAGAAGAAAGAAATCATTACCATATTATTCCTCCTTTCGATAGTGTGGAGATGGATCGTGGGGACTCTACTCCAGATATCCACTATAGTAAACCTCTCTACGAATATATCTCCCATGGGAATGGATATCCTAAAAATTTGAAGAAACCTAAATATATATAGGTGAATAGTTCCCTAACACCATCATACAGAGTGCTGCTCAAAATTCCATGGTCAACTGTATATGGTTCTCCATCAAATTCTAGCAATAATCCACTCATGTCAGTAGGCCAACATCTATTAAATATTTTATGCTCTTATTAGATGGATGGGTGTATGGATGATGAGGAGGTGTCCCAAAATAATATATGGGGAGAGTTATCTTAAAATTTCCTCCTCATCATGTTCTGGACTATTCACTACTACTAGCTATGAGATCCTATATGATCCAGAGAAGGAGTGTATTCCTTATATACGCTATAATTTATGGGATATTCATTAGTTTATAAATGATTTATATCTCCCTTATCTATGATATTAGTGTTTCAATCTAAAAATCAAGATACACCATATTCAGATCAATCCAGATTATATCATCATCTCTTAGAATCAAAAAAAGGAAAAGAAAAGTAAATTTTTTTAACACTATTACGACCATTTAATAAAGACACATTGGTAGTTGATCATCAATTCCACGTCAGTCATATGCATTCAACGTTGCTAAAGTATGAAGCAACAAACATTCTTAGTTGCATGAAATAGAAGAACCAATCAGATATGGCATCCTATAATGTTATAGCCTCTAGAAAAAATGTGGAGCTTGTAATGCTCGAGCTAGTTTGTTACTATAATAGAATGCCCCTTCCCCATCGGTGCACAAACACCACTAATTAGGAGAGGGGATAACCAACATGATTTCAAACTTCCACCCAAAATATAATATGAGGACATTTGAAACACAAAAATTGATTTTGGGATCACCCAAATAACATCCCATAAGTAATGGTTCACATAATTGGTTTCCATCACACCCAGCTCCCACTCAATCACATCTGTGCCACATCATGTATACCATAGTTGAAACTACCATAGAGGACGTGAAAGGGGAGACTCATCCTCCAAGGGCTTGTAAAAAACCTACTACTACCTCCATCCCTCATATCATCATTTCTTACGAGGATCCAGGACATACCTACAACAACTACAGGTGAACCCCAACCGACTGGGCAGGGGACATCTATATCTAAATGACCATCTCCAGGCTCACTAGCCCATGAGAGGACACTAGAGACATAATCAGTAGTAACAAATTACCCCAAGACCCCTTGAATTGGTGAATTTATATCTATTTGTACATCCTAAGAATCATCAGGTCCCCGATCGGATCCATTGTATCATGTACAGTAGGAACATTCAAGGATAATCGTAACCCAAATTGACCCCCAACCCATAGGGCTAGGGGTAATTTCATGAACATAAACACCAGATAGGAAATTAGTCTTCTATAGTATGGGTTGATTAAATAAATGATCGACATTCTACATATTCCTACCACCATTGGATAAACGGAAATTCATCAAGGGCCACTCATGAATCATGAATGAAAACTCCCTCGATGCCACAATTCATAGGAAGAGAAGAGATTATCGTATAGAAACTTAAATAATACATCATTAGTATTAGATGCCAAATTGGGCCAATAAGGCAAATTGTTCAAATAAGGACCCTGATGGAAGCTGTTTGAAATCATCTTGTTTCATAGTGAGTAATGGAATAACCAACATTGACTAATATTCCTCTGTGGATGTCATCACTATCAACATTAAAGACATATATCAAGTAACAAATGAAGAAGGCTACAACATTGAAAATGTACCCCAGGATGATGGTGGTCTGGATGCACCAAATGAGACTGTATGCAACTATAAGCATTAAAGTCGTCAAAATTTTACACTTGCAAATTATTTTTTTCCACTCCATGATAGAATAATACCATATATAAATGGATGTACATCACTACATATCAGTACCTATGTATGGAAGAATATTTTTCACTATACAAGATAGAAATATGTGCTCTATGGAAAGTGATTTATGAGCTACTCCAAGGCAATATTCTAACTGGGTATATTCCATAGATAGAGATGAATATTCTCCCTCCCATCACTGAGCAACCCACAAGAGAGGTATATGGGAATTATGTTAGATCTAGATCTAGACATCTATTCTACATAATTGATGGTGCTTTAAATTATTATAACCTTCCTACATTGTAGAGATATCCACTTACTCAACAGGGGAATAATTCAGTCATAAGACGAATCAAGGGTCAGTAGGAGAGGAATGAGGGACCACGTTAACATCCCATTCCCCCTCCTTATGGATTAGAGGCGGTTGAGATAGTAGTTCCACATAGATACATACCTACATTAAATCCATATCTACTCAAATAGATTTCATGTAAGGGTGATATACACTTGTGTAGCCTAAAAGGTAGTCATATCCCTAATGGGTTGATGATACTCCACCAACACCCAATGTTATAAACCCTACAATTTCTCACATTGGTTATGTAGGAAATTCTGGGAAACAACTGAGAAACATTTTATCCCAAATGTGGTTTTATAATGGTCCATCAAGATCAATAGGAGGCCACCTGCATGAGGTGATTCATACAAACTCTGACAAGGTTTGCCTTTGTTTGTAACATTAGTCTTCCAGTGGGATCTTTTAAGGGATGTGAATAACATAATATTCAGTTCCTTTATTAGTTATGTTCAACACGGAGGAATAAAATGACCATCAAATTGATGAATTGCTAAAAGGGTGAAAATGAGATGGTGTCTGATTTCATAGTAAGGTTGAATATATTCTCTTAATTTATTAGGATCCCCATCACATAGGTGAAATTTCTCGAAATATGTTCTAAAATTCAATGGTATGAGCTACAGACACCCCAAATCTACATGAAATATCTAGGTGGTTTCCAAGAGTTTGATAAAATGGAACAACATCCTGAAGAGTCTATTCGGCGATCCTGATCCTTGTCTTGATTCATTCCCTCAACATAGATTAATAATCAAAGTAGATATTAAGCTACAATTTTCACTATCAATCCTCATGTGGTTCCCATCCAAGAATACAACATAGCATTGAATCACCCATCAAATCCTTTCAAGTGACGACCACCACAGAATCATGCTCATGAAAATGATTACAGAAATTGAAGTTTAATATAATTTGAGTAACATGTGAAAATATTATAATAATTATAAAATGAACATGTCCAATGTTATTTATGTGAATTCATGTTTAATATCCTACTCATACTCCCACAACCCAATAGGGATGATGATGGAAACATCACTAACCATCCCGATTACTAATATTTTTATAGAATGTTGGGTAACAAAATCCAGAACTAATTCATCATTAAATACATCTTTTAAGGGATGGAATTCCCTAGACATGTGATGTTAGAAAATTCCCCATAGTAGGTGTCTTGCATAACCATCAACCAGTCAGATGAAGAGGAAGGTTGGTAGAAATTTCCGGCAATATGATAACATACATATGGAAACATGATGACTCAAAAAATTATTCGATCAAGTTCATAATGATTTGAATATATAGTTATGAAAACTCATGTTAGATACACAACCCAAGAAGGAGTGGTCAGATGTTCTTCCCAAGATAGGGAGAGACTACCAGAAGTAGTAAGGGACAGAGGAGGAGAAAACATATTCTACTCCAAAGAAAACCATAACTCTGGAAGATTTCTTCCCTAAAATATATATAACATAATAACTAAAAAACCTAATAAAATTATCATTATACTAGGAGATCATATTTTAATATTTCACCCCAATACACTATAAAAAAACCTTCTTCGAAGTAGATTATACCCATGAATAATGTTTTCCCATATGTGGAATAGGAGGACACATGCTAAAAGTTGAGGATATCAGAGAAAGCACATATGTTGTCAAACTCAATATTCTGGCCTTATCATCATGGTTGATATATATACTATTGAGAATCGTGAGAAGGTGATCCAACAGGATCAAAGGGATCATAGTGGTATCTTGGATCCCACAAGCTATCACATATATCTGATTATCATTAATGACCTCTTAATAGGGGTTCAACTATATCGACATAGGCAATAGGGAAGGTTAACAAAAAAATGATTCAATAGAGGTTGATCCTCCCTCAAATCCAATATAAGCTCCACTTCCATCTATCATAGATACTATATCTCCTGATCTATAGGACACTGAGAGGACCAAAATTTAGAAGCATCGACCAGTAAACAAAAATTTGATGTGCTGAAATAGATAATTGTATTCCCATCCAAGATCTCGATCTATGATGCACATCCTCATTAAATGGAATTTTGGTTCATTTTTATGAACTTTTGATCCCATAGGAATTCATGAAAAAATTTGTGGCTGTCGAGATCAATCAAGAGGAGACTATGACTATAGTATGTAATGTTTCCATAACATTGACATGTCATTACTAGTAAAAGGCCATAAATAGTAATATAAATGCATCATACATTTTGGGAAGACTCAATAATGTCGATGTACAAAGGGTAGTGATTGATAATAGATCTAGGATCAATCTCATCCCATTTTATTCCATCTGATGTTTGGGGAATGCTGATGAGAATTTATCAGCTATAAAGGTGACCATTCAGGGATTTGATAAATGTGATTAAATTCTACTAGGAATGATCCAAATCAACAGCCAATTTTGGGAACTCACATATGAGGCTGAATTCACATTTTTTCAACAATAAATCATATATAATTTTTTTCTATGAATACCCTAGATACATGGACACATGACAATACCATTAAAATTCTATCGATGTCTAAAGAACCCCATAAATGGAATGGTTCTCACACTCTATAATGACAGCGCCACTATCGAAACATGAAGAGAAAAATATGTTGAAGTACATTTCTACAAGGGAGGTATGTAACCAAAGGATTATGATGATATATATGTTGATGACCCCAAATGCTTCGGGGCCACCCCTATGAATCATGGGAGCATTCTTGATGGTGATAATGTGCTCCCCATAAACATGGTCAAAATAGAAGATCTGATCCCAGAGATCCAATCATCCCCATTCGTCATCAATAAAAACTAGATATAAGGTATTTTCAAATCAAATCATATATAATTGGATGATGATGTGTCTTATAATAGATTATGTCACTCTGATATTGACATTGAATCCCCCACACTTCCATATACACATAAAAAATTATGCATATAATAAAAAATTGAAGGGGATAAGGATGATCTCATCAATTACCCTCCAACATTTGAGGAAGTTTTTTCCACCATCATTAATGATTTGATGTAGATAAACATGGGAACAAAAGAAGACCGGTGAATTACTCTGATAATTTCCTCCATGCCACATGAAGAGAAATAGATGTGCATCACTTTTCAAAAGTTTCACAAATTTTTTTTCCTATAATGATAATGAAATTCTCATATTCAACCAATATCTGGGTACTCAACATCTCAGATAGCCCAATGAGCATTGAGAATTCAATCATGTTGCTAGGAGGGTCTACACCTCTCATTCCACCATTGTAGTGGAGGATGCTGACAACATAATCAAATCCAAATTTTTATGAGAAGTGAAATCAACAAGATGGGTTTCCTACATCATTCCAATCATAAAAAAGAACAAGAAGATTAGGGAATGGACATAATTTAGAGATCTTAGTCAGAACTTCTTGAAGGATGATTTCCCAATACCGATTATAGAACTCTTAGTCAGTTCAATAGCTGCCTTCCAAGACCATTAATTCATTGAAGGGTACTCATGGCACAACTGGAATCATGGTGGGCCCTAAGGATGAATATGGAACTGTATTTAGAGATCCTTAAGGGATATTCTTCTATAAGGTCATGTCACATTGATTAATGAATGATGATGACACATATCAGCATACTATCCATCACAACATTAATCAATTCCTAGGAAGGATAGACTAATGTTATGTCAATGACATGGTCATTAAATCCAGATATCAATTTTATCACTTCAAAAATCTCCAAATTCTCATCGACATGTTGCAATGATATAGTCTAATGATGAATATGATGATGTGTTATTTTGGACAGGAAAATCCTTGGCTTTGTTTTATGTTATCGTGACATTGAGAATGAACATGAGAAGATAAGTACTATCTTAGAAATGTTACCTCGCATAAATATCTTATAATTTATGGGGCTCTAAGGGGAAATCACATACATTAAGGTATTCAAGTCCATCATGGTTGGAAAATAAATCCAATTCAATAGGCTAATGATGAAGTCATTCATATACCTCTGGGATGACGAATGTTAGAAAGCCTTCAAATTTAACACATAGTACAAGCTGCTCTATCTACTTTTTATTCATTCGGTGGATGGGAGGCCACTCAACATTTATGTGTCTATCATGAAATGCACTTTTAGATCCCTCCTTGCATTGAAAATTGATGAAATAATCCATAATAATATATACCACATCTTCTATACCATTCATGGTATTGAGATATAAAATTATGATGCTGAAAAGAAATGTGTGGCACTCATCCTTCAGGTGAATAAGCATAGGAATTATATATAGAACCACAAGGGAACTTGGTCTCTCATATTGATCTACTCAAGTACATCCTTTCCCACCCAATATTGACTATGATCTTGGCCGGATGGGTGGTCATAATGTAGTGATTTAAAAGTCAGTTCATACCTCAATATTTGGTGAAAGGGAAAGCCCTTTCATATTTCCTCACAGAGCATCCTCCCCCGGAAAACACACCGAAATAAAAATATCTCATAGTTGAATCAGTCTTCTATAACAATGAAACTCCCCAAATAGGGATGATTTACATTGATGGAGCCTCATAGTATCCTTTTAGAACAAGAATGGAAAACAAACACACCAATTAGGTTGGTTTAGTGATTGAATTTGTCTCTCAATACAATGTGTGGTTTCCCTAATAATTCTCACAATCCTAAGGTTTCACAAATAATGATGTCTAGTTTTAAGACCTTATTTTCTATATTGTATGTATCCCACTAGATGCACATATTCTACCTAATTATTAATAGGGACATGGAGATAGTGATGAAATAGATCAATGGTAAAAATTCAGATAAAAACAATGATATTTCAACCTAAATAGATACATTAGGGGACTAATGGAATAATTACCCTATAATCCCACCTTGAATTATGTTCCTCTATTAGAGAATTATAATGAATAAATGCTATCTAACAAAATCATCTTCCTCACTGACCCTTATCAGGAGGAATCAACATTCTATATCACAAATTGAATAATGATCTCAATGATCATCATTTATGACATGGAAGATATAAATGGGGTCAACATTACCCCATTGGGTGATGATCGAATGACCACACTAGGAATTATGGAACTAAAAATCACTTAAATTTGATATGGGAGAGTTTCAAAGGATCATGACAAAAATATTATTCTTTCTAGATTCATGAAATCTTCATCCATCAACCCATGGAATTACATAATACATCTTCATAATTTTGGACATTTTCAATTAGGGTAATGGATGTTTTTGGGAAATATCCCCTAGACAAATTTATGTAGATCATGTATATCCTTAATGCTGCTAAATTATTTTAAAATTTTGATGATGCATGACCCCTAATGTTAAGACATCATGAAAAATATAATCGACTTCATAATGTCCCATATCATCACTATGTTCAATGTATCTCACATGTTATTGATGGAAAACAATACCAAATTATGTTCTTCATGGTTGATGAAGTTGAACTAGTAGTACATCATTGACACCAATCACTCATCTCACTATCATGCAAAGAAAAATTTATTGATAGATGTCTTAAATAAGACTCAATAGAATATTCTATAGAAGATAGTGAACATTTATAAGAACTCTTGGATGAATAATATTTTTCATGATATATAGGCTTTCCATACCAGAATGCATTCTTCTACAAATTATACACCATAATCATTGGTGTATAAGATCCAGGCAGTGTTACCCATTGAGGTTAAGATTCCCTCACTCCGAATAACCATTTTATAAAAAACTCATTGATGATAACAAACCAAAAAATCAACTAGATGAGTTGGAATGACTAGATCAGAAGAGATGCACACATTAAAAAATCTGAAAATTCGTCAGAACTAGATTACTTGAGCCTTTAATAAAAAGGATCTTCTTTGTTCATTCATTCAAGGAGAAGTTGTCTTGGCCCTCAGAATGCCAATGATACTAGGAATGATGCCCCAAAAATTGGATCCCAAATGGGAAAGAACTTACATTATACATAATTTCTACTAAAATTGAACTTAACCATTGTCCAAAATGGAAGGGGAGTGTGTCAAACAACCAACAAATGGAAGATCTCACAGCAGATACTTTGCATTGATGTATCGTTGAGGGAATATGCATTAGTGTATGTCCTATTAATGATCCTTACAATATGAAACTGAATTGCATTGAACATATCATCCATTTAGAAAGATGTTAAACTGTGTGGAATCATTCATCATAGATACAAGATGTTAAACAGTTTGACACCCTAAGTCCCAAACACATGATGTTAAATTGTATAAGGATATTCTTGATCAAATTACATTAAACCGAGTCAAACTCTTCCTTACCACAAGGTGTTAAACATTACGACTGAGGTACATACCGTATGACATAAAACTAAACTGATCTATGATTTCCTAATCTATTCACATCATGTAACCTACATCATTAGATCATGAAGTTAAAATTAATGGCTCTCCTAGAACTATATATAGATTGATTATCATTTCTAATGAGATACATAGGGACTCCTCGAACATATATCATGGTCCAGCCAATGCGTATTCAAAAATAGCCAATTACTACATGGGTCCAATGTTGTTACTTTTTTCCACAATGAGTTTTGATCATACAGGCTTATGAATTATGACAAAGGACTCCATGCATGAACAAGGAGTATCATCCTAAATATCCTTCAGTCCTTACCATAAGATGTTAAAATGAACGGATTTCTAGGACTATGTGTGCATTGATTTTCAATCTTATGAGATATATAGTGATGGCAAGACACCCATCCTTGGGACCAACTAAAACATCTCATTTTTTTCATGTCATTCCACCTTAATCCTCAATATATGATATTAAACATAATGGAATTTCTAAAATTATGTGGGATTTTATTTTCATTCTCATGAGATACGTTATGAGGACTAGAATTCCACCCTTTGGCCAATCTGCAATGCTCCCATAAATTCATGATATATCCCTTCCATCCTCACCGTTCATGTAAAACTATTATGAACATCATGAACTATGTGTAGATTTATTCTTGTTATCATAGTATATGTAGTGACTCCTTGATCTCCAATCTGGGGCGCAACAACAACTGTCAATGGAAATAATTCCCACATATATGTATGAGACAAACATGCATAGTGTATTTCCTGCTCAAAAAATATGTGAGGATTAATAATCATCCGCATGAGATATTAAGTAACTCCTATGTGTCAATATTTGGGCCCAGATCCAACCTTACCACCTTCCATGAAGGTCCACATCAGTCCTCACCACAACACCATAAATAGCACGTCTTTAAAGAAATATGTGTGGCATGATACATATCCTCACAAGATACATATTGATGCCCATGTATCCATATATTCCCAAACACAACATTCACACACATTCATGTTGGCTTCTATGAACATAAATCATGGAATCAATCTATATAAAGTATGTTCATATCGAATGACATTAAACTAAATCTATGTTTGTCCATAGCACATCACATTAAACTGAAAAAAGTAGCTCCCTTCCACATGATGTTAAACTGCATGGAAGGACATCGTTACCACTATACAATAAACTACATGGATTTTCATCCATAAAAAATGACGTTAAACTACATGGATGCACATCCTTACCGCATGAAATTTAATTGAATGAAAAAAACATCACCACCACACAATGATAAACCATGCATAACTTCTCCCTTTTTCCATTATCAATAGACCCCAAGAGACTTGACTAAGTAAACTAGAGTACATGGTTCTTCATCCATATTTTAGGAACTACCTATATCCATATAAAATAATTTATTTCTCATTCATATAAGGCCACCATAACCTTCCATGTCCCATAGAATGGATATCAATCTTCATGTACCATTTTCATAACTATGAATACATTCCCCTATGTCCTTCATATGAACCTATAAACATCTACCAACTGTGGAAATCTAGAAAGGAAAATTCTACTTCTTTTGATCCCTAACATCATTGAGACAACACTAAACACCTAGATTTTTCTGAACCACTCCATGCATGACTTTCCTATATCATTACTCATGACCTGAGATTCATGGGCAGTGGTTTAAAATATTTATATTCTGTGGTTGCGAATATCTGGGAGTGATCTCAACCACAGGTCTTATAATTATAGTATTATGTATCCTCCTCTATCTGAGGTCCATCCAAGTGTTGACCCTGAACATCCTATTCCTGGGCAAAAGACATGCAGCCATAAACTATAACACATAGCGGTCCAAATCACAATAACATAAAATGCTAATAAAAAAGGCACATAGCTTGGGAGTCCCAAATCCATCAATGTGCGACCTTTTAAAATGACATGTCTCCCAATGATAAATTCTTTATCATCATATTTATGCAATAAATAGTGTGCAACCATAAAAGGAATAAATAACATAATGATTACATTATATACCAATTAAAAGTCATGCCATGCTCACAAGACCCACTGGTCCTAGAAAATGATAGATCAAAATTTCTCCCATCTCATCGACATGATGATATTTTTTTCTATGTGGTGACACAACACATAGGTTACTATAACCCTACTTGTATTTTACAATTTCCACAAGTCACACATCCTGAGTTGTGGTGTCACGAGTCACCATAGACCTTCCATGGACCTTTAATAGGATATCTAGCTTCAAGGAACATTTTCCTAACTATGCATACATGACACTGGATATTACAAAGGCACATATGGATATCAACCTAATGCATCACTCTAAAAGTGGAAATCCTAATTATTATGAGCACTGACATCACCATGGTTGCACTCATCACATTAGCCTTTTTGAACAAAACCCTCTATTGTTATCCCATATCCATCTCTTAACTAATGTTATTCATATGGTGATTTACAATCCCCAAACCAAACTATCCATGCATATTCAACATACTCTATGATACATCACAATCATTCATCCCCTTTCTCATAGACGGACATAGACACATCATTTCTTTTCCATTGGTTGAACACAAAACATGACTGAGAACCAATGGGTATATGGATCAACCTTCATGATTTAATATATAATGTACCCTAGGAATCCAGAACCATTGTTGGATAGTGTTATTTAGATACTAAACATCAACATCTAGACATTTGAGTCATTAAAAAACATATAGATACCTAAGACTGAATTGTGGATCATCATTCACTTATCATGCTACTGATTCATATGTGTCTGACCCTCTATCTAATGAAATCATCTTTTTTTCCAGAATGTAGCTTCAATCCATTTGAGCCTTTGCAACACTACAGTTGAACCTATAATTTCATAACATCAAGGGATATACTCATTAGGTCTGTATCATCTCATATTTATTGACTCAAGATTCCATATTATGATTTACACCATCCATATTCAAAATACAATATAGGGACTAGTATCCCTAGTATTGTATCTTCACCAATATTTCCTTCATATATATTCCATAGCCCCAGGAAAAGATACATGTCTTGAGGTATCCCTTTTCTTGACTATGCATCATGATTATGTCTCCTACATAAGAACCCATATCCATCAACCAAATCTGTCACTCTAAAAAAATATTATTTCCAATCCTCATGAGCCACATCAACACCACAGAAAAAATCATAACATTAGAGTGCTTCACGTCATTCCTGGCAGGTCTGCACCATATCACATGATTATATAGATGGTTCGAGCTATACAAACCAAATATAATGAAGCATTATCTATGAGGATGAAGACCCTACACTAATGAAATATTAGGATTGAGCTTAAACACCAAAATATAATGAATATTATGTCTGATCTAATAGATCCTAATCAAATTAAATTTTAGGTACGTGTTAAAAGACCCTAAAATAATGAAATAGACTCTCTGGGGTAAACGAACATAAACTAATACAAACAATAGTTATGGGCTAATATACCCTAAAATATGTTAACTTTTGGTCTAATATAAATTAATCTATGACAAAATCACATGGAAATATTTTATCCTTTTAAGGCTTTTGAGTCCCAACCCAATGCAATGGTTCATGATACCATAATTTATTATGGAAGTCATTAGATTTCCTTGGAATCAAACCCATGTAACTAAGGATGTCACTCCTGAGGCGCGGGAGAATTTGGTAATTACTTACCAATAAGAATATTTAAATTCACAATGTAATGAATTCCATAATTAGAATACTATTTTCCCTAAAAATAAAATGGAAAAGTTGATTCTCAAGACCTACAGATTGTGTGATCCTTAGAGGGACTAATGATTGCATTATCATTTCAAGGCCACATGAAGGCTCCATGCATGGAACATAACTCGTGGGAAATCTAGTTGATCCCCCATCAAAAAAACATTCTACTCTTGAAATGTATCCCTTGACAACTGAATGAGAACCCACTTGCACATAGTTTTTAATTGGTGGGTTACTGGAAAACAATCTTGAATGCATAGAAAATAATCAGGGATGATATTCAAAGATAGACACCCCATATGTTCCTAAATATCATGCTCAATATCATCATTTTAATGAATAAAATTTAATCATTATATATAATCAATCACAGAAGACCCACTATCATTTATTGGAAGAATCAATGGAGATAATGGGGAGGAGGTGAGAGGTGTTCTTATTCACTAAAATACATGTGATACATGCATTTGGTGATACACAAGAAACAAAGATTCACTATTGACATACACACCTCATATTGCGAAGTCCATTTGACATTCCAGCCTTATAGTGTGGATGTTCTCAGGTGTCTCCAAACAACCCTGGATTTCCCCCTTTGAGGGTACAAAGGAAAACAAATAGATTTTTCCAATAAATGATTCTGAATATCTATATAAATATTATGGAAAACAATACATACCAACAAATTATAGAATAAATATCCTCAAAAACACTACTGAAGTCTTTAATGGCTCCTAATACTTGTAAAATAAAATAAATAAAATAAAAAGTGAGGTTTTGGATGTTATATGTTTTCACTGAAGGAAAACTGATAGACTAGGGAAGTCTGTGGAGCGGTCCCATGAGATTTCTGGAAAAACTATCCTTATCTCGTGATACCCCAAGACAGGTCACACAAGGTCATGGGAGTAACTTCAAATAGGAACTATCAACTTTTCAAGACCCTCAGAGAAATCAACATGATAACATAGAAGTCCTTCAACATGACTGCATGATCAAACATGTCCCCTTTAGTGGGAAACACCCTGATAAAGTAATAAGAGAGGAATGAGACTTTAAATCTAGTAAAATATTGCAATAAAATTGGAATGGACCATAGTAGAGTCTCACAAAGACATGTAGTCCTAGCACACCTTTTCCAACTCCATGGTAGAGTCTCACAAAGACATGTAGGGCATCACCCCTTCGCCAACTTCTCCAACTCCAGCATGGAGACACCTATACATTAACCACAAAACATGAATAAAGTGTATGAATCTTGCAATGGCTTTTATGTGAATGAAACTCTCAAACGTAACGGTAAAAAAGTAATACAATAGAATTTTTTGAGAAATAGATCACATGACAGACCAGACTATTATCCGGTAATACAGTGGTGAACATCAATATAAATCATGATCCAAAAAAATTAATTTTCATGGTCATTGATAGATCACATGAAGTTATTATGGAAATACTTGTGATGAATATATCACATGTATTGCAAATCATAAAAGACTCAATGGAACTAATACAAAATAAAATATAAGACCCTCCAAATATAAGGGTTAAAACAAAGAATAAAAGTTTAAACTTCTATTATATTCATGCTCACTATCCCTCTTGAGCTTCACATGACTCGTATTTGGATAAAAGAAAAAACCATTAAATTTCATCAAGAGATCGAGAATCCCTCTCAAGATGTAATTTGTTTCATGCAATGAACTCTAGACATGTCAGAACAAGTCATGTGGTTCCCACCATGAACAGCACTTTGATATCATAAAGCCCTCTAGTTCAATCAATCGGGAATTGTGACGTACTGCATACACCTCACCAGACTCATATAATAGTGTCTAACAATATTGCTTGAGTATTGGATTTTCATATGGGAAGGAAAATCACGCTCTCATGAAACCATATGGTCATATTATCCGAGACTCGTGACACCCACTAGATGTGTCTATAGGTCTTCTGATTTCTCCTAGGGAAGTTAGAAAAAATGTGCTACATCCTTTGATCCATGTCATGATGACTCTTGAGAAATCCTCCTCATGTGTCATTCCAGGTCATGTGATGAAACTAAGGCACATCATCTAGGTCATGTGATGATCATTGCAAATGACCGCCAGGATATGCGATGGCCTCTTAGGGAAACCATATGGATCGTGTGATGTCCTACAGACATGTCGACTGGGTCATATGAAAACCACCAGAAAAGTCAGTCTGGTCAAAAGGATATCCAAGGACATGATAAAATTTTCCATCCACATCATGTAAGAATTGAAAAAAGGCATCTCCATTATGTATTCTCCGACATATAGGGAACTATGGTGACTTTGAATGCTTCCAAATTTAGGATATGTGTGCCACCTCTCCTAGAGGCCCTCTCACTATATTGATCGTCCATGATAGTCCTAGCATCTAAGTCCTCTAATTCAATTAAATGACATAGAATTCATTCAATCACTTAATTATCCTAATGATCATGGTTCATGTGGGCTTAGGGAATTGCAACAATTATGAATTTTTGTATAGGATCCACTATATTGGTAAAGGGTGGGCTGAACATATATGCCCTCATGTTAGCCGAATTACTTTTATGCTGATTTTTTCCATAATCTAGATATGTAGGACAAATATCCAAGACCTGATTACCACACTAAATCATCTCCAGGTAGTCCAAACACATGAGTCCCACATCATGATGAGTGAAATTATCATTCCATATCCATTATTTCTCACACTGAGCATGGTTCATGTGGGATTAGGGAGATACAATAATCATATAATCTATACCATGTGTCTCTATGAAGATAGGGGTGATTTCAATAGATAAAATGCAAAAAAAAAGAACTATGTAAACTCTGACTCCAATACATAGATGAGTCACATATGACTCACCATTATGGTTAGAACTAAAATATTCGGTCACCCAGAACACCCATATTAGTCCATTACACATGACACTAAACTAAATTGGTTTAATGAACTCATTGGGTTATTATTCCATTAATTACCAGGATACATAGGACGCCTCATAGTAGATCAATCCCTTGGTCATAATATTAACAACCTCCTTATAAGGAATAATATTCTTGGGAACATGGTTGTTCAGCTTCAGCATATAAGTGACTTCCCATTATTGAAAAATTATGATGATACTCAGATACATATAGATAGACGCACTAAGAAGATCCATTTCATTTTATTATGAAATAGAATTAACATATTGACATTTCATTAAGGTAATCAATCCCATATCTGGATTAGGATTAAATTCCCATTCTAATCTTAAATATATAAGTGAGTCCCGAGAAAGGAAGTAATTCCTCCTAAAAGGGTGCGAGGAGCCCGAACTTCCATTCTCTAGACCAATTTGAGACCCCAAGAGTCGCTAGGCCTAAAAACCCATATGAACACTAAAATATGGTATGAATGTCCATACCTAGTTACACATGAGCGACCCATTGAGAATTTTTAGGGAAGATAGAACATATGGAGAAACTGATGCATTCAATTGAGTGAGGCCCTAACATACCCTTCAATAAAACCATCAATGTGTGATCCTCCCATGTTCATGAAGAAACCCTTATGAAACAACATATTTTTAATATTTACCTAAAAATTATCATTAATTACAAAATTTTAAAAATCACTGTACGGTAATTTTGACAATATGATTGAAAAAGGTAAAATTCATTTTCAAAATAAGTGTCCAAATATTATGAATTAAATATTTTATTTCAAAATTAAAATTATTGAAAAATGTATATTTTTTATAAAATTATCAAATTTATTACCCTTAGACAAAAAATAAAGTTCAAAAATATCAATATAATTTATATAAATATAAATAATATTCTATAAAAAAATAATATAACAAAGTTTTTATTCCAAATTTTCATATTTTATATGATAATTAATTTTAATGTAAATAAATCATATGATGTTTATTAAAAATTAAATCACACTTTATTTATTTCAATATTGTATTAATTGTATTCCTCGCATTTTATTAAGAAATTCCTCATATTTTCAGTTCAAATTTTAAAAAAATATTATATAACTATTTTACATAAAAATATTAAATTTAAATCCTATATATTTTTAAAATATATATTCCAAATATTTTTTTCAAAATAATCTATTTGAAATAGTTTATTATATTTGGAAATATTTCATTTATAAAGGATTTTCCATTATATTAAAAACAATGTAATAGTTATATAACACCTGAATGCATCCACATATGAACTAACAGTAAAATAAGTAGTAGTGTAGGTAACAAAATTTGGGTTCAATAAGTATAGATCTCAAATTTATTTATGTTTTCATGAAAAAAATTCATGAAAAATTTCTATAATGTTGTACATGTTGATGTCCATATTTTGATTATTCTTAGGAAAACACTAGATTTGATACATCATATTAATGATCTAATAAATAAGTTCTCTCCTAAAGACTAATGAATTTTTATTCAATGATTATAATTTCCATAAAAGTTCATATATTTTATCACTATTTAAACAAACTATTTGAAGGGATATATTATGACTGTCATATTTAGTAATTTTAACTAATTAGTTTATTGTTTTTTTTAGTATTTTGTATTGCGTGTGGAAAACACTTCAATATAAAATTCAATAAAGGGAATTTTTAAAAAAAATTAAATGATTCTAACATTTTACCAATTAACATATTTTATTCTCAAACAAATTTCTTTTCTCTTGTATACATGTGTGTGTGTACATTAGTAACAACACATGGAATGTGTAACGAACCGGACCCGAGAAGCCACCCAAACAGTGCTAAATGGGTCGGGTGTCACTACCTTAGACGAACCTCAATGAATTTCAACGAATACCTACTAGAATCTATGGTCTTTTAGGTATGGTGGGGAGGCTATACACTCTCGGAGGTTATTAATGGTACTGGTCCGAGCATATCATATAACATGCAGCGGAAATAAATTACTCAACAGACTCGATCAAGACCTACAGAGCATAAGCACATTTAATATCAATAAAAAGCGGAAACAATAAACACAAATAACAGCAGTAGAAAGTAAACAGAACAACCTGATGAACATCACTTGTAACTATTAAACAACCATGCATGCATCCAGAACAGGTCATACATGTATTTATATATATAAAGATGCCAATGGAGAACCAACTTTAGCTACAAACAAGCATGATGATACAAGAAAGGAAAAAACAAGATAAACTCCATCTAGGCAAGACCTCATGGTTCATACCATCTCCATGAAGAATCTAATGCATCCCAGCTCTTGAAGCTAGCATGTTTCTAACACTTAAATCCATAAAGTCTGCATGCGTCCCGAAGGGCCCATGCAGGGTGTGAGACAAATCTCAAGAGGATACAACCCAACAGTGAGTACATAATATTAGTGTTTAAGTA
The DNA here is from genome assembly GCA_963277665.1 of Viscum album. Lineage (NCBI taxonomy): Eukaryota > Viridiplantae > Streptophyta > Magnoliopsida > Santalales > Viscaceae > Viscum > Viscum album. The sequence continues at coordinate 1,535,497,575 of OY728151.1, forward strand.
GTCATGCAATTGCAAGGAAAGCAGTAAACAATACAACATAGAAATAAACCCAAAATCCAATGGGGCTTAGCATCCATCACAAAGTGTCACCTACTTCGGCCAACACCAGAATCTCTATTGTGTAATCCGGCACCATGTGCCCCCTGACACCACGCATCCCAAGTACCGACATCCTGAAGGCACGCACATGAATAGTAACTCAGCACCATGTGCCTCATGACACTTTGTGCCTCATGTACCGATGTCTCAAAGGCACGCCCAAGAGTTAACTCGGAGGAACAACGATGCTTGTCCTCAAATAAATAATCAGACGGACAATGATGTCTGCACTCAAATAAATAACCATAGGGACAATGATGCCTGCTCTAAAATAGATAATCGGAGGAACAATGATACCTGCCCTCAAATAAAGTAACCGGAGGGACGAAGATATCTAACCACAAATCACGACCAGCCTCATCCCCCAACCTTATAGCCTCAAGATATCCCATGGAGGCTCCTCACCTGCCACGTGGCTTCTTACGGCAATAAACACCAACCAATGTACCTAAACCGCATCTACAGGGGCCTCTACCACATGTGGTTTCAAGACCACCTCATCACATAGTATCTCTGTGTGTAAAGTACTCAATGTTATGGGTGAGTGGTCATCAACATAATAGTTCCTAAGCCACCACACCTTGGACACCTCATGTCCCTATGACCATGCCGCTCAAGTCTGATGGACTCTCCATCCAAATAACCCAGACCATGCCCAACCTAACAGTCATACTGCCTCAAACCAACATCCATTATGCCTAATCCCATGGTCAAAACCACTCCATTTAACCCAGGTCGTGCCCATCACAACCCGAAGGTTCCAACATATGCAAAAACACACATCACATATATAATCACATTTAAAAAGCACAAATAATAGGAAAAACCATCTAAACAGATGAATTTCACTGACAAAGTGTTGTCCCATAAAAGCACATATGTTTCTAAGGTCTCCAACAATTCATATGAAGGTCTAAATAACAAAAACTAATAGTTTAAACAAATACAATTCAAGTATTATTATTTTGGAACCCCTACCAAAATGCCCCATGTGTGCAATGACCTCTCGTCCGGACCTCCTCAATCAGGACAGGACAAAGGGAATACCCAATGGTATCCCATAAGTCTAATAATCAACTTAAGATGCAATAGCAGATAAATTAGGGTCACTCTCAAAATACACTAAAACACACCATAGGTTGCACCAACCGAATGTCAACTAAAACATGAAAAACTTTATGCACCACCTACCTCTTAGTAGTATGATGTTACAACTCCGATATCATCCTCCATTTAGTTCTATAACATTCTATATATACAAAAGAATCAAAACCGTACAAACCACAACAAAACATTCTATGATAGAAATCAAGAAGAACGACTGAAGGGGAATCAATGCATTACCGAGGGGGTTCCAACAGATCAAATGGGGCACGAAAATATGTTCGGATGAATATCCAGGTGGGATTTTAATATCTGGATGGCTCTCCCCACATATTCCCCGAGTGGGAGGAAGAAAAGAGAGGAGAATGGGAATTATCGTGTGGCCAGGAACATTAAAACCCAATTTTATGTGGCCGCACGGTTTGGAAAACCGTGTGCCAACCGTGCGGTTGCCACTGCCTCACCCAGGAACTTCACAGGGCCATCCCGCACAGTTTTCTAAACCGTGTGCCGCCCATGCGGTGCCCACTGTCCTACCTAGATACATCGCATGGTCTGTTTGCATGGTTTTTTCAAATCCTGCACCAACTGTGCACACCTAAACAACCTCCCCAAATTCAAAAGTTTAAACCAGAATTGTGCAATTCTCTAGTTTCTCAGAGACAAGTCAAAAATTTAAAGAGGTTCAAGATTTTGAACTGTTCCAATAACCTGGGTTCTTACAGTATCACCACCTTAACATAGCTCATCCCCAAGCTATCAAACGAAACCTGGAGATGGAACCGAATACACCACCTGATCAGAGAAACCCAAACATCCCCAGTCACAAGGTTCTAGCTGAATTCCTCAAGGGTCTCCCCATAATAGGAATTACCTAACTCAGTCTCAACCCAACAAAACTCAAAAAATAGAAAAGGTTCGCTAACCAATTTCCATAATCAAGGTCCTATCATGACACAACATCATAGCTACCCTCATCGGCACCGTCGTGTCATTCTTGACACAAAAACACATCCCGCATCGCATCATTTTCCGCTTCAATGAGGTCATACATCCCTTGGATTCTCAAAACGAACATGGTTCCTGGCACCTCTAGTAACCTGCATCTTCGATGCCCCGATTCCCATGGCACCTCTTGTAACCCACATCCTCGATGCCCCGTTACCCATGGAACCTCAAGTAACCTGCATCCTTGATTCCCCAATGCCCATGGAACCTCATGTAACTTGATTCCTCGATTCCCCTGATGCTACACATCTCATTCATATAGATATATAAAAATATCACACACATGAATTGGCGCCAATCCCATTGACCATTATCTAGTCAGTACACATAGGTCATGTGCTTCACGTGCACTATGAATAGACATGCTTCTACAAGTTATGCCAAAAGTGAACAAGGGAATCACAAACACACCTATGGTGTAACTCTAACTGTCATCGGCTCACCAGGCTGCTCAGCCTCTGGCAGCTCTATGATGTGCACCTGGCCTAAAACACGGCTTCCTCATGCCTAGCCTCCCTATTGTACTACTGCAGCCACCGGCCACTGACCCCTCAGTTGGATCCCACTATCTCTACCATGCCCTCCACGTGCTGTTGAAACTCGGCTATCATCTCCTCGTACCAAACGTGAACCAACTCTAGAAGATACAATTTTTCATGGTCCCTGCCTGTTGGCTGTCTGAGAAGGATGCCTGCATAACCTCTCTAGATGACCAACCTGTCTACATGCCTAAAACTCCTTTAGAGGCCTATCACAAAGAGTCTGAACATTTCCTAGATTCCCACACTAGAAGCAAACAAATGAAGAACTACAATGAGGTGGTCTGGATGAGTCCCTATCCTGGCGTCCTGTTGGAACTGATCCCGTCCTTGTTTTCTACTTTCAGAACCATCACCTAAAGTCATCGTTCATCTAACATGAGGCCCATCCCACTGGTTTCCCTCTGCTATGAGCGCCAGATTCACTATCTCTGATAAAAAAACCAGCCTGGAGATATTCACTTGGACCCGAATGGCATGTCGTTTGTCATCCTCGAGGCGCCTCACCCTAGCTGTGTCGTCGCTTACCATACCAGGTGCTAATCGAGGCCACTCAATGAAAGTATATGAATAGTCCATAATGGACATATCTCACTTCTAAAGGCTCAAGAACTCCTGAGCTCCCTCTACCCACAATTTCTCTAGGTAAAAGTGATCGAAGAACCTATCCACGATTTCCTTCCATGCTAGTCCCTCATGCCTGCGAGCATGAACCTGCACATCCCACCAACGCTTTTCCAGTCCTCGCAGCATGTTTGTCGCCAACTTGACCATCCACCCTGGGGGCATCTAAGGATTCTCAAAGATCATCTCCATGCTCTATATCTAGTTATCATCCTCCTGCAGACCACCCTCACCCAAAAAAAGTGGTGGGTTTTGTGACTGGAAGTCTCGAGTCTAATATGCCATAAGTAGCTCTGTACCCTACGCACCTCTGTTGATCCCCTGCAAGACACGTACCAGGCTTTCTCGGAGCTTCTCCTCGATCCATGGTCCGAATATTTCCTACATGGATGTTGTCCTACCTGCACTAGATCCTAAAACTGATCCTGTCCCTAAGCCTGTACATGTGGCTCCTACTCTTCCTGCACCGGATCTTGAACCAGATCCTACACATGTTTCATTGTACCATCTCCCGTAAACGCTCCATCTGAGTCACCAAATAGGAACCCACAGAAGACCATAAATGGTTAGACAACCCATATATATATATATCAATATATATTCAACTCAGATAAGAAAGCAGTAAAAGGCAGCACACAACTGCCACCCTTACTCTTACCCACTACAACCATGCCCAATGGCATCCCGGCCTCATGGCCTACTTACCCGCCCAGAAGAGATCCATATATCAAAAGTAACATGGGCCATGCCCTTCCTGAAAACTAACGTTGCCTCAAACCAATGACCAAGTCACCCAATCTAGGTGATCAAAATCTCATCAACCGATAGTACCTGCTTGCGCTTACAAGAGAAAGACCCAAATGCCCTACCATTTGAAATTATACAAATATACAAACCATGGAATATAAAATTGCAATAAACAAGAAATTATATCATGAATTTCACCTATTCACCTTTCAGAGCATACAATGAATGGAAATGGATTTTTATTCACCTGGAATTATCACATCACAAAGCATACGTGAAATTATGAAATTGAAATACCCTAAAATTTTTCTATCAAAAGCCAAGAAAACAAGCCTTACCATATAAGACCAATTTCTAATTCATCCATACCACACCAGTTCAAGGGTCACATATCACAATCAATAACATCACACACCATGTGAGCCACGGAGGTGGAAATCACATAAACTGTAATCTAGGAAAAACCAAACAGCAATTCCACCCTTGGAAACATGGTCCATCCCTCATTCCTAGTGCTGAAGGCACCTAAGAACAAGAGAGAATCCCAGTTCTAGTAACAACCTATCTCTAGTCTTCCATATACAAAATAGTAAAACCAGCATATATAAAAAATAAGTCTCTAAATAATTTGTAGTCAGCAAGGCACTGCTACTAAATCCCTGTCATGAACTCCTCTGATACCACTTTGTAACGACCCAGACCCAAGCAGCCACCCAAATAGTGCTAAAAGGGTTGGGTGTTACTACCTTATGTGCACCTCCCAGCATTCCAAAGGCTTCTGACTAGCAGCGATGGGTTTTTAGGTTTAGTGGGGAGGCTATACCCTCTCAGAGGATAATAATGGTTATGGTACTAGTATATCATATTACATGTAGTGGAAATAAATGACTCAGCAGACTCGAACCAGACCTGCAGAGTGGAAGCACATTCAATATCAATAAACAGCGGAAACAATAAACATCGGATATAATAAACACAAACAACAATAGTGGAAAGTAAACAGAACAGCTTACTGAACATCAATTGTAACTACTAAACAACCAAGCATGCGTCCAAAACAGGCCATACTTGTATTTATAAATATAAAGGCACCAATGGCTAACCAACAGTATCTATAATTAAGAATGATGATACAGGAATTGAAAAAAACAAGATAAACTCCACTGAGGCAAGACCTCATGGTACATACCATCTCTATGCAATAGTTATTGCAGCCCAAGTCCTGAAGCTGGCCTCTTTCCTGAACGTAATTCTATAATGTCTGCACGCGTCCCAAAGGGCCCGTGCAGGTTGTGACACAAATCTCAATATGATACCACCCAATGGTGCATACCTAATATAAGTTTTTAAGCAGTCTTGAAATTGTAAGAAATGATGTAACCAGTAAATTGCACAAATAAACACAAAGTCCACTGGTGCTCAGTAGCCACCATGGAGTGTCACCTACTTCAGCCAACGCTGGAATCTATTTCGTGTAACCCGACACCATATGCCCCCTGAGACCACCTATCACAATTACCAACATTCCAAAGGATTTCCCAAGAATAGTAACCTGGAACCATGTGCATCCTGACACTTCATTCATCAAGTATTGATGTCCTAAATGCACGCCTATGAAGTAATTCGGAGGAACAATGATTCATGTCCTCAAATAAATAACAGGAGTGACAATGATGTATACCCTCAAGAAAATAACCAGAGGTACAACGGTGTATACCCTCAAATAAATAACCGGAGGTAAAGCGATACCTACCCTCAAATCAAGTTACCGGAGGGATAATGACATCCGTCCTCAAATCACGGTGAGCCTTAGCCCCCAACCCAATCGCCTCAAGCTATCCCCTGGAGGTTCGTCACCTCCCACGTGGCTTCCTATGAAAATCACCCCCAACCAATGTAAATAAACCACATCTACGGGGGCCTCTACACACATGAGTGGTCAAAACCACCTCAACACGGAGTATCTTGGTGTGAACACTACTCAAAGTGCCAGGTGAGCAGTCATCACCAAAATAGTTCCTAAGACACCAAAACTCTAACACCTCGTGTCTCAGCGACCCTGTCGCTCATATCAGATGGCCTCACCATCCAAGTAACTCAGGCCATGCCCAACCAAATAGTCATACTTCCTCAAGCCAACGTCCATGAAGCCCAATCCCGTGGTCAATACCACCCCAAGTAACCCTGGCCATGCCCATCACAACCCGAATGTTCCAACATGGGAAAAAACTCACATCACATATATAATCGCATTTAAACATGACACATAACATGAAAAACAATCTAAACAGATGAATTTCACTAAGAATGTGTTTTCCCATACTAGCACTAAAGTTTCTGAGGACTCCAACAATTAATATCAAGGATTAAATAACAAAACCTAAGATTTTAAATCAATACAATTCAAGTATTATCATTTTGGGACCCCCGACCAAAATACCCCATGTGAGCAATGACCTCTCACGCGACCCTGCTCAATATAGATAGGACAAAGGGCATACCCAGAGGTATCCCATAGGTCTAATATACAACTTAAGATGCAATAATAGATAAATTAGTGTCTCTCTAAAAATAAACTAAAATGCGAAATTGGTCACACAAACCAAATGTCCATGAAAACATGAAAGAAGGTTTGGACGACCTACTTCATACTAGTACGATGATATTCCTCTGATATCAGCCTCCAATTAGGTATATAACATGGTAGATCTAAAAAAGAATCAAAACCTCTCAAACCACAACAACTCGTTCTAGGACACCAATCAAGAAGAACATCTATAGAGAAATCAAGGCCTTACCAATTGGGTTCCAATTGATCAAGCAGTGCTCAAAATGGAGATTAGATGATGATCAGGGATGGATTTGAAGGTCGAGAAGGCTCTCCCCGCATAAGCCCCGAGTGGGAGAAATAAAAGAGAGGAGTATGGGAATTCCCGGGTGGCCGGAACATAAATACCATAACCTTATGTGGCCGCATGGTTAACCTGGATGGTTTGGAAAACTGTTCACCAACCCTGTGGTTGCCACTTCCTCACCCAAGAACTTCGCACGACCATCCCACACGGTTTGGAAAACCGTGTGTCGCCCATGCGATGCCCACTATCTCTCTCAGAGACATAACACGGTTTGTCCGCACGGTTTTTCATAACCGTGCGCCAACCGTGAGCACCTACATGGCCTCCTCAAATTCAAATGTTTAACCTAGAATTATCCAATTTTCTAGTTTCTCAGAGAAGAGTCAAAAATTCAAACATTGTTGGGATTTTGACCCATTCCAAAAACCCAGAATCTTACATAATGTTTCCCACATATCATACTCAATGTAATTATTTTTATACAAACCATTTACTAGGATGGTTCTATAATTTGATATCAATTTATATCATTAACTAATATATCTTATAGAATTTTCTCTTAAGATATATCATGCTCTGACTACAAACCATCTAATTTCAGTACATTATATTTATATGTTATGTACATCATCAATAGTGATATTTGGAACACATCATGAACAGGTGATACCTATATAGGATGTTATTTTTGATTATATGTTTACACAACATAATTAGTATTTTTTATCATGACGATGATCCTTGGTTACAACATCCATTTTTTCGAAATCGGATAACCCTCTTCGATGAACATTTATAAAGGAACACATTTTCACCAACACTAACTCTATATCTTGTTGATAATTTCTAATATAGATGATTTTGAAACACTTCCCAAATAAATTTTAATTTAAATGGTTTTATCCTTCTATATAATTTAAAATATGTGGTGAACTCCAATCACATTTCTCCCTCCAAAATTATCTTTGTAATACGGGTTTTGTAACCACTTCCCATCAGAGTGTGATAATAAATTATGAATCATAGATCTATATCCATTAAATTTATAAGACATCTCCATAATTTTGTGATATACTTCAGAAAATGATAAGATATTATGGATAGTTTTATTCCATTTAGTGTTATTTCATTAGTTATATATATCTTATAAATTTTTTCAAGGGATAAGTATTTTTTCATGGAAAAGAAATTCCATATCATCAAAAGATGATATAAAATATAACAAATGATTTATTCCCTAATGATATCTTATGGATTCCGATGATACATAATTATTATTAATTAAAATTTAAATTAAAATATTTTTAATTTTATCATTATCAATTTAATAGATTCTAATTGATCATTTACTTGATAGCCTAAAATGTACAAATAAAAATAATCTTTGATCTGAAAGTCCATTTTTTCTGAGTAAAAATTAAAATTCTATTATTTAAATAACATTGTGAATCTATGATTGATAATGATTTACAATTCATTTGAATCATCAAGAAATTACTCATTTAATTCAAAAATTTATTTGACCTATATACATTTAATAAACCATATAATTATATCACAACAAGTGTTGAACTCTTAAGAGAATCTATATATTTTTATATAGATCCAAATTCTTTTTCATCCACTAGGATCCTCACATGGATATATGTATATGATTTAATTTGGGTAAGATAAAAGTTTCCCCTTCAACATATAACTTCATTATCAATAGAATATACATCAATGAGTACTTATTATTTTCATTCCATTTCACGGATATGGTATCATGATCTATCCATATCAGATGATCCACCACCATATATTCTTTCTTATGGAGTCAATATACTGAGAAATAATAATATTTTATAGAATATAAATATAGCCATTGGAATATGTTTAACACATTATATATTAATATGTGTGGAATGATATTCTAATAAATATTTTATCACAATTTTCACAATAGATATAATTCTCGAAAATCATTAATTAATATATAACTACCACCAACCCTACATCATGATATGGGAAATTATTCATGGAAATTTAATGGATAAGATAATTAAATTATAATATTTCCATAATTTATGACGATTTATACAAATATATTTATAGAATCATCAATTTATATTGGCAACCATTCCACAGAATAGTGTAGTGTTTATACAAGTGTAGTGACCAGCCTATTCAAAAGTTCCATGATTATTTTATCACATTCAAAATTAAATTGAATATTCACCCCAATAAATGTTGAAATGTTTACTAAATATCATTTATGGGATAGATTCATCACTTTTTATTTATATTATCAAGATAGACAATGATAATTATAGATCTTGGTCATAGTGGTTTCCCTAATCTATTGTTAAATAATGTCAATCTATGAAGGATCTATAGATATTCCAATTCCTATGATAACATGACTAATGAGTGATACATTATATAGTAAAAATTAACATATACACTTTATACCATCAATGTCCCCATTATCATGTAATTATAAAAGTTATTAAATAATATTAATTATATTCATTCATCTTGGAATCTATTAGAATATAATCTATGAATACAACCAAAAAATGATGATCAAAGTCTCAAAAGATTACATGTATTAGATGATATATTAGAAGCATATTTTTCAGGTATAAATTGAATCAGTAGATATTCATAGTGTCAATATGTATTACGTAATGATGTATTAGTATATAATATTTATTAAACCTTCATTGATGAATATAAGATCAAAATTTATTCTTAGATATATATCGATGAACATTGAGATGATTAAATAGCTCATAAATATTTTAGACTAAGACACTTGTTTTTTATCTCAATTTTATTATGAACAAAACAAATCTTGAAAGGATTCATTTATACACCTTTCATTAAAAAATATACTAGTACCCATGGTATGGTAATAGTGAATAGGAATCCCATAACGATATTCTCCAAAATATTCTTGTTAATTTTCATTTAATTAAATTACATCATTTCTACAAGGAATCGGTGATATTGGTATAAAACCAAGTATATGTAAAATTTATAACTCAATCCAATGATCTAAGGGATGAAATGTATATTCCTTATGAAATAAATCAATCTACTCTAACATACTATGAATATTTTAAATTTTGAGTTTCTCAGAAAACATTAATGTTTATATTACATCACAATTGGGTATTAAGAATCTTATTACACGGTTTTCAACTAAAGGAATTTGATAATTATCTATTTACAGAAATTTGTTATCATTTTGAATAAGTATATCAAATTATATTTTAATAAATTGATTGCTGATATGGAATTTATATAGACAGATCCAATCATTTCAAAATATATCATATAATTCTATCATGGTTTGTTGAACTAAATATTTAAGAAATTCCACCACAAAAACCATGATTAGAGAATACTTATATACCTTATAGTCTAATATTAAATAACTATTTTTACTCAAGATTAATTCTATATCCACAATTTGAGGTGGATCATCAATATTACTAGGATTCATAAAAGACGTTAATGAATTTAATGTACTAGAATCACATATGAAATTTATAGTTACAGTGAAAGAAACAAGTTTTTATTTCCAAACATGATCACATACTCTAGTCAAAATAATTCCAATGGCTCTTCTTGGTTCACAAGGTCTCAATTGTAGGTGATATCTATATTAATCATTATGATATGATTACTCCATATAAATTAACTATTTTTGAATATTTTTTACTTGAAGAACATATGTGTGGGTGGAACATTTTTTGGGGAATTCATTTCATTATTCAATTGGATAGACTATTAATAACATTTCAATACTGATTAGAATAATGGCCAAAAATTCCAATAAATAATCACCTTTGAGACACTAATATGAATTTTCAATTTTGTATCATCCAATCTTTCCACAAATATTGGGATTTTTATATTCTTATATCCATGAGATTTTTCATTCATGATTTCATAAATGTTTATTCTGTTTTTCGTACCTAAATATCCAAGGAAATAAATAGATTATCTAGACTCCACATCTAATTTAGATTCATATTAATGAATTTATTATTGTGTATAAAACAATATTATAATCAATACATTGGATATCTTGGTTTAATGAAAATAAATAATCAACTAAAATGGTATTCTGAGCCAGTAATAAAATTTGAGGTGCGTATTGATAGCCCAAGGAAGTTCCCCTAATATGTACCATTAGATTAATAATCCATTTTATTTAGGTATAAAAAAATTCATATTTGATGTTTGTGAAAAGTCTCATTCGGATGTATTTGATGATGAATATATTAATGAATTATACTAATTCCATAAAGTGTTATTTTTTTCATTTTTCTATATTTTAATTGATGAGGTTCCACCATTGGTATGCCTCCCCCATAGAAAAATACCTAACTAGGGTAAAAAAATAATTATTTTAGCACAGGATAATGTAAAATATATTCTCTATTGAGTTGACCCATTACTCATATATTATGTGATATATTTTTAGACATTCATTAGTTCAATCAAAATCAAAATAATAATTCTATTATTATGATTTCAAGATATTTTAGGGTTGGAATGTCTGTGATATTTTTCATTCTAGCACCCATATCTCTTATTTTCTCCCATGTAAAGTCATTTCATTATATAAAAAATTTATTTTGTACTAGGATCCTATAATGTCTATAATAATACTTAAATATTGTTAATTTTTTAATGTGGAATTATAAAATAGAAATTATTAATATAGATGAAATAAATCATAAATGGTTTGTATACCATAACACTCGGTTATGCATTTTTAAGTTCATATTTTTTAATCTATATTTTGCATAAAATTTTATAATAGCATATTTCACACCTTGAAGTCATGAAAAAGGTAATTATAATTTACCTTGGGTGATTATTGTGTAATATTTATTGAAGAATATTTGACCTATTTGGGTGAAACTAGAGACATTTCAGAATTGTAAGTGATAATATAATAATTGATAATGATATCATATGGAATTTGAGGTCGGACAATACGTATTGTTGTGATTGTTTCCATTGATTGGAAATTTAATAATTTAGAGGAAGGGAATGATGGTTCCAATGATTATTATGTAATTCATGTATTTAAGATGAAATTTGTTATGTAGTACTGATTATTACTTCAAGAACATCATATTTAACTCCACGATGTAATTTATATATCCGACCTCAAAAGATACCATACGGAACATTTTAATGTATTCACAAAAATTATTCCTAGAAGGATATAAATGAATCATTTGAGGAATGTTTCGTTCACATTATAGATCATATACTGATTACTATTCCTTGGAATATGATGTCACTGATAAACTTAATGTGGCTTCCCAACAATATTTGTGGAGATATTTTAGGTGGACATGATAATGCATGAGTTATACTGGAAATAATTTAAATTGAAAGGTGACAGTGACACGTAACGAGGATTACATATCATATAATGTGGTGAACATTTTGTCTTTGAGTAATGTATGTGATGAGTAACTGGGATGTTTTTAAATTTGATGTAATCTACATAAATGTTTTTTGGAATTATACAGAATCAGTATGCTTCAACTTTTAAAGATGTCCGACACATACACCCCTTCCCTATTTTCCCCTTTTATTAATTTCTTTTTAAATGACATTCTCATTTGTTTTAGCTCAAATATTTATCAAATTATATACATGAAACAACATTGGATTTGGATAACCTTTATACTGGGTTCATTCCCCATTCAATTTATATTACTGAATTTTTTTAATTTTTAAGCTTCATTTGTGTTAATATAAGATTCTATATTATTTGATTCACCTAAAATTGAATTTCATAACGATTTTTTACAAGAATTTTATTGTAAAAAACTTATAGGTGGTTTTTATTCTTTTCCATAATTTATTTATTTTTCATTTATCTTATGATATGGAAGAAGCATTGAAAATGTATGCATAACAAGTGAAACTAAGAATACATTTTCATAGGCTCTAATGGTGTTATTAATAATAATAAAGGTCATTATTTATATGGTTTTAGATCTGTAATGATATCACTAATTCCATTAACCATTAATCATATGATAACAGATTTGTAAGGGTTAATTATATTTCACTATGAGTGTTTTTAAATTAGATGTGTAACTAGAAGAGTCTTGTGAGGTGTCCGAAGACACAACTAGTTCATAAAAATCTACTTGATGGGATTTATTTGGAATAAATTATAATGTTTATTGTATTACATTTGACATAAAAAATATCATTCAAATGGATGTTTTATTTATTAATGTACTTTTTAAATACATTTATATAAAATTTGGATAATTTTCATCCCATATAGATGTATTGGTGGATTATTGTTCATATGTTGGATTTTTATTAATAAATTTTATTTCACCTAATATTATTTGTATGTTGTATATCACCTACCAATGGGCTTATTATTTTGTGTTACTTGTCAATCATTATGGGATATTTTCTTTGGTGGTATTTTATAGTACACCTAAAGGAGTTGTGATAATATTATATCATCACCTAGAGGTGTGATGTTGATGTTTTCTCCATATAATGGATGTTTGATGTTATTTTTGGAACCCTCAATAAGATATAATATAGTGATATTTCATGAACATGGAGGAGAAGTGATGAAGATATATCATTAACCATGGACCATGTAATAGTGAGGCATTATTTACGTAGTCCTATGAGAAAAGATCTATAATTTACTATGGTTTTTAGAATTTATGATAATAATTCAACAATGTAAATATATTTATATTGAAATATAATTATCATATATTATGTGATATGTAAAATTTGTTCATTCACCATTGTGGGGTCTTTATACATTTGGTGTATCATAGCATTCTAGAGAATGTTAAAACATGTATGTTCACTAATGACTTGGATTCCATGAACTCTAGGTTGTTATTGACTTATCTAATTAGTTATTATTAGAATTTTATTGTGGACATGAATTTTTTTAATGTATTTTCTTAGGGGTACCTTTTGGTGTTGGCCTATGGAAGAATACTAATTCTATACACAAGGAACTAGTCAACAAGAGGGCTTAATGGCTGGTGAGACATGTAAATGAAATCCATAATGACTATGTAATATTCAGAAATTGAAAATGTTTAGAAGTAGTCCAAATATAAATTAATTTTGAGTTTGAATTACTATTTATGTTTTAGTTGTATATTTGGGAACTCGTTATGAAAGTAAGCCCCCATATTATCATTATGTTTCTACTGTGGATGGATCATTTCACAGTGCTGTTGTGGGTTATTATATTATGAGGTATTGCCAAGGGAATAGTGTTCCACTATTTAGTATGGGTTTATCCATTCGTGGTGTTTCCTATGAATATCTATTATATACACATGGAGATTCTACAACATATACATTAGAATCATGTTGTGGTGAGTCATATGTGTCAGAATATAATTGAGGGTTCATGAGTAACATGACACAATATATTTTATTAAATAAACATTGGTTAATATTTTGAATTAAACTTTTATTACATAATATTATCATCTGATGTGTTTGAGGATCAAACTACAAAATATGTTGTTCATTCATAGAGACTGATCCATGTGATTATGTTGTATATGATTCACTCAAGGCATGTGAAAAATTTCATTATATGGTCATGAATTTTTTTTAATATTAAATATAGATATATTATGATGTGGTATCCCCATCAGTTTGGTCCTGACAGATATATTGGCAGCATACAACATTGGTGAAATTAATCTCTGAATTCGTTCATGGGAGATGGGTTGATATATAATTATTTAGAGAACACCTAGGTGGCCTAGTGTGTTCATGTTTCTGGTTATTCCTATGAGATATTTTTTACAACATAAATGGTGTGGACATTCCCTAAGTGTGGGATTCATGGTCAATTATTATGCGATCCTTATGGTTACATTGAAACACATGACCATGTTAGTTTTTATATAATGTTTTTCAATGTATGTAGATATAGAACATAAAAAATGAGTCTTCAAAACTCATCCCAAAAACAAGTTTCTTCCCCACCACTCTTTTTTCATTCACTTGTTATTGTGTGAAAAATCCTTAATGTCTCACAAGATTAAATTTTCATTAATTTCATTATCTCACTACTGATGTTTCTGCATATGATAATTCATTATTGTATTTATTCACTCTATTTTATATATAAATTTATATATTATTTCTATTTGGGAATATTTTAATTATTTCTATCTAATTTATGAATTTTTTATGTTTTTAAAAAATTAATAAATAATATTCGATGAGAATCATTTTTATTTTTTACGTTAGATCATTCATAATATGTCATTAATGCCTAATATTCATTTCCTCTTCTGCATGAAGTTCAATGAGACAGAAATATTTTTTGTCTTGAAAAATAATACCCCTAAATAATTTAATTTATTTTATTAATATATATTGGTTTTTAATATCCATATGGAAATAAAAAATAATTATTTAGATCAGATATTTTTTTCTATTTTAATATTTCATTTATCCACGAAAAAGGCAATACATTGGGAAACATAATTGGATAAATTTACTTGGATAGTGAACTTGTATATTGAAATATTATGCCAAATTATAAACCCTAGGTCATGAATGTGTGTTTAATTCCTAATAGAAACATTTTTTCCTTGGATCATTATGGTTGAGGAATTAATAGGAGTGTAAGAAAAATTTATTGATATATATATGTGTGTGTGTGTGTGTGTTTAATATTGGTGATTTATAACCCACTGAATGAAACACATAATGATAAACACATCATTGGAAATTTTTTGGTAGGATATAATATTATTAAATGTCCCAATAATAACATATTTAATTGTTTTATTTCATATAATGTGGAAAATTGGTAATGGATTAGGTTTTTATCAAAAAAATATTTTATTTGGGATGAACTATGATATATTATGATATTCGGGGTAAGAGGTTATCTAACCAATGATTATCATTCTTGTTGTTATAATATGTGAGTTCTCATCGTATTGATCAATACATTTTATTTAGTTATAGAGGTACATCACAAATATCACCAATGTATATGTTATAACATCATTTCATGGGTGGGTTTTAATCCTCTCAATGAACTATGATATAGATTGGTATCTAGAGTGGGTGTTAATCCCCCTAATAAACCATGATATATTATCACATCCAATGTGTTTACTAATACCTTTGATTATTAGTGAATGTTTTATCCATGATGGGTGTTCACCCCACGATGAACTATTATATAAACTTGTATCTAATAAAGGAAATTATCCCTCTGAGAACTGTTGGTGAGTGAATGTTAGAAGGATGTGATCATATATTTTCCTTATTTTTCATTGTGTACATTGTCCTGAAAAATGCTTCACAATCAAAATTAGTAATGGTTGATCCTATGTATAACCAAATAACGTGAGGTTCAATAATTACTTACATCATTTAATTATAGTTCTTTATTATGGAATATTTTTATAAATTATATTTGAAATAGATATTTTAAGTATAATCTAAGTTTCATCCAATTTAATTGTTCTGACACACAACAAAGTCGACATAGTAATGATAATTTTAATTATGGTCACATTTTAGATAAATATAAAAGCCATTTTTTCATGAAAAAATTATATTTTAGGGTGGTTTTTTATTCAGGGAGTTGTCAATGCCAATAATAGGGACCTGTTTTTTACATAGATCATGTTTTTTCCTTTTTATTTATTTAATCAAATTATTCATATAACCAACCAATGGGTGTTCTTCAAAATTTTTGTGTCAATTTCATGACATGTAAAATTTTTATATTTTTGTTTCATGAACATTTTTATTTAAATTGGGTATTATTTTCTATAATATTTGATTTTTTGGTACTATATTATAGTTATTGTTGATACTAATTACCTTTTTTTTATGATTACCTCATGTATGTATAATAAACACAACTATTTATTATAAAACCTCCCACATAATTCTGAATCCTTTAGTATATAGGGAGACATGAATGAGGTATGTTAAAATCCAATTGGGGGGGGGGACATAACAATACAAGGTCAATGATATTACATATTTATGAGAAGTTGATTTATTATTATTTTTTAAAATTTTCATGATAGATAATATAAGGGATGTTTTCATTTCATAGTATAATGTCCCAGGATAGGGTAAAATTATCTCGTGTCCCAAACTGGTGGGTAACAAGGCCCCATGTGTGCCTCCCTGTATGCTAGAGGCTACAAATTAGTAGAGAGGCTGTGAATATGGTATAATGGATATACTATACCCCTTATCAGAGTGTCACAATAGATACAAGAGATAATATTAAATTTTGTGCTCATAATATAAACATACAAGATAATAAAGAAGAATATGAATAAATAATTGTCATGAATAATAGGCATGATTGGAAGCATAATGAACATAAAAACACAAATCAATATCAAAATCCACTAGGATGAATCCTACTAAAGGATTCATGGAATTCAAATATAAAAAAGGGAACATGTTAATGAAAAATAAAAACATTCTATAGAAAAAATACTAAATGTAAAAAAACCAACACCAATTGAATCATGGGAAAAAAATTGTCCATCTTCTCCTAAGATCTATTTATAGGAATGATATATCCTCATACTATTT
The DNA here is from genome assembly GCA_963277665.1 of Viscum album. Lineage (NCBI taxonomy): Eukaryota > Viridiplantae > Streptophyta > Magnoliopsida > Santalales > Viscaceae > Viscum > Viscum album. The sequence goes on from OY728151.1 coordinate 1,535,515,174, forward strand.
AAGGGACACTTCCCGTACCCATACATGTAGTCAAATAATATTCTTGGGTACCAATGAAATCCTAAGTAGGATGTGAGATAAAAATATCATTTGTCCACCACCAATGGTGTCTACATAAAATCCACATAGATCAAACAAATAAAAATTGTGCATGTACAAAAGATTAAGTGAAAATGACTAATAAATTAACCATCACCCCCTAAGGTTCCTAATGGGAACCTAGTGAATATACACATTTTAGCTCAGTGAGGGAAGGATTGATTAATCAGACACCACAAATATAGTAATTATTTATATATATATATTTATTATATATTGAATCCACCTATATGATCCATCAACATGTGGACATAAGAGCCCAGATACCTGGACAAGTAGTCGTTGGCTAGACTGAGGCATAACTAAAACTTCTCTAACCCATATAACAAGACTATAAGATCATGATGAAAGGTAAATGTCCTATATATCCTAATCACTGGGATACATAATGGACATCACATGATTCTATGATTTTTTCACCATTTCTTCACTCATACAAGGGATATTTCATGTCATTACGAATGTCCTACTATTCTCAATGATGTGAGACATCATTCTCAACAATTGATGTATGGGAGTGTGATATAATCATTCTCAAAATATCTCATACCATCATAACACATCCAATATCAGTGTTTATTCATATCTTCAATATAATTAATTAGGAAATACCTCTCATGTATATCAATATCCCAATTCATGTATAAAAAGGTGGTACAACTCATATTTGAGAATATTCTAAATTCTGGAAAATCATCCTCCCAACTCACTTTCCTAGGTATAATATGTACTGGTCTATCCAAAAGTCCAAAACCAAAGGCTATATGTCAGATCTCATAAAGAGGATGTCAACAAGAATGAATCCTCTTTATTTTTCTTATGTTTTATTTTCAATTCCATTTATTTTCAAATAATACCTTCCCGTACCCTAATATAAGAGGCATAAAAACTCTATAATATTATATATTCTGGATGTTGTCATTTTAATGGAAAAAATTCATCATCATTCTTCTTCTCCTTTTCCACTTCATCTAAAAATAAAAACATGGTTCTTGATGTTCTGATTTACAAAACGTGTGGATGATGTGTTTTCAATTTCAATAATATCCTTATAAAACAGATAGAAAAAAAATTTAATTGTTTAAAAATATTTTAATGTGTTTTATATGTCATTATTAATTTTATAGAGTAATCATATAAACATAATATTATGTTATATAAATAAACTAGTTCCTGATTATCAAATAACCGAAAAAATTATCTCAACTGATAGAACTAATGATTTATCTAGTGGTTCATCAACATACCATATAATAAAATGATATATTGAATCATTTAATATTCTTGAAACATATTAATACCATGTAATTCTTCTTTTGGAGTTTTTGTTGCATTAGACATTGAAATACATTACGTGGTGATCTTCAAAATCATTTAATGAATGCACCAGAATCAAAAGAAAGAAAAAATATTATTAATTAATGGGTGGAATGATGTTATAAAATGATCATATAATGTTTTATAAAAATCAATATGTCTCTATAAAAAACAAATATCACTATTTTATACATTATAAAGCCGGTTTAAATAAGATTCATGTAATATAAACCCAAGGTAATGGAATTCATAACCCAATTTCCATTCTTTGTGTTATCCTTCAACTTTATTTATAATATGGCACTAAAAATAGTTGTTTAATTATTTTTTTATAATATGTTGTATTATTTTGATTTATTTTGTATACACATAATTCATTCATTCTATTAACTCTTACTTGATTTATATGATATTTGTAGGGGAAATTCTTTAAAAAAAGTATTTTAAAAAAATATATTACTAAATTTGAATGAAATGTTTTAGTGAAATTATTATTATATTATGATTATGATTTGGATGTTGGGAATTTTTTATGATGAATGATGTGATATACAAGTCCCTTCAATGAATCAGTTATGTGTATGTTGGATGTCATCCATATGGTCACTCCCTGTGTAATTGTGATGGTTACACCATAAGGTAGTCGTGCGGGTACCATTATAAGGTAGTCATGAGTATTAAAAATCATAATGTAGTTGTAAATGTAAAAAAATTATGTATGTTATTCAAAAAGATAACCTTATTCTATATTTATGTTTTCTTTGATTTATGGAATTTTCAGGATTCACAATGTTTCTTTATGATTCATTATGTGTGAGTGGTTTGTCTTTTTGAATATGACTTCATATGTTTATAATTATTCATGGGATAATGGTTTCATTCATTTTTTATATACCACACTGATATTTTTATTCTAATACCATTTTTAAATTATTTTAACAGCTTATATGGTTTTCAAATGGAAATATGGAATTCAATTTAAATGTTATAACAATTTTTCAATGAAATCATGATGTCGTATTCTGTTTCAAATTTTATGTTTTGGATGAAATGTATATACATTTAATGGAGCCCAGTTTTTATGATTTCAGGTTGATATGTATGAATAATGTTAAAAACTCTAAAACTATAATCCGAAATCATATTTGGAGATGCAAATAAGTAAAATATTGTTGAAATAATTACAATATGTAATGTCTATGGGTGTGGCCTAATAGTAAATCCATGATTTTATCATCACTCATCAAATTCCCTTATTTATACTATCCACGATGATTCTTAACATGTCAATTTCACATGGTTATTTTCTTTATGATTACATATTGTCTATATCAATAGGATTTTGGATTTTATTGTTCATATATAATTTCACATGTCTTCCACTTCACTTTTAAACTAGAGATGCATTAATTCCACATGATTATTGTCTATCATTTTTTGTAGTTAAATTTATATCACTATAAACATGTGTATTATATTTTAATACACTATGATTATGATGTTTTCAAAAATATTAATAATTTTAAATGAAATTATAATTTTATTCAGATGGATAATCATTTTATATAAAGAAACTAAGGGTTAGTTATTATTTTACGAGGTAATCATTTTATAATTAATTGATTCTTATAGTCTAAAAGTATAATAATATTTCTTTAATAAATTTTTATAATATAATTTATTATGATGGTATAATTTTAATTCCATGGAATTTTCAATATTTTATTTTCATCAATTGTTATAATGATTGATAATGAAATGTAAAGAATTAATAATGTTGTGAAGTATTATATTATATATAATTTTATGGTTGTTTTTATTTTCATCACTGTGAATGAAATATGTTTCTAAATGAGTGTTTAATTGATATTTTGATATATGATAAAATAGAAAATGTTTATTTGTTAATTATGATATATATGTTAAACCCGATAGCTCTATTGAAAAAATATAAATATATTTCCTAAAATGCTTGAAACCACTAAAGATGTTTACATGGTTTATAAAAGTTAAGGATGATATGGTGATCTAGATATTTTTAGAAATGTACATATATCAATTTTTAGTTTTTGATTTTTAGGAAAATTCCTGTTTGTATAAACATAAATTTAGCTTATTATAAAATTTAAAAAATGTAATTTTACAGAATGTTATTATTTCAATACAACATAGGTTTTCTAAAGATTATATAAAGGATTTGAGATAATTATAAAAAAAAATTATATTTTTTTCAGTTTTCATGTGTTTTTATTAATTTCATATATCTATTAAAATAATACCATATATGGAGAAATTGGAACTATGATTGAATCTGGAATGTATTGTGTTGTATAGGACCAATCTTATTTTTTTAACATATATGGCCTAGTAAATGTTTCAAACAAGGAAATATTAATATGATTAAATTGAGTATGAAATTAATATATAAAAATAGTATTCTAACAATGAAATTCCACTATTGAATCACTTTTATGATTATCATCCTTTGTTTACATAATTATTTTGATTATTTAACCCTAGGGAGGGGAATAGGGTAGAGTTAAAAGATTTTTTTGGAAACATTTGAAATTTATAGGATTGCGAGTGGATCCACATTGAAATCAATGATGGATCACAATAAAGTAAAAATATATTGAAGGCGAAAAGATTTCATTTATAGTTAGGAACCATAATGTTTTAAATTTTTACCATAAACATAATATAAATTATTAGATTTTTAATGAAATTAAATTCTTTTTTAGTTATCTAGGTTATAAGATTCAATAATTTTTTATATTTTATTATTATTTAGATTAATTGTTGGTCATTCCTCAAATCCATTTATGAGAAATATCATTCATATACCAATTGACATTAGTGACGTGGACTTTACTTTCTCATATTCTATTCTATATTTTCGATCAATTTATTTTATAAACTTAACCCATTTATTAAAATGGATTATTCTATATTCATCTATCAATTTTAATATTCCTCTTTATATTCTATCCATTTAACCATATCATGTACGAACAAAATAATCCACCTCATTCGTGGTTGTCTGTAGTGTATTTGGTGCTAAAAAAGGTACCAAGAAGGGCCTATGTTGATGTATCATGGATATCATTATCACTGTGCTTAACTCCAAAATGGTCTATGATGTGGCTTGAATGTACAAGGTGGTCTACATAACCGTGGATTATGTTGCGGTGGGAATATAATCATTGGCTGGTTGTGTGTGAAATATACTCCATACACGCGAGAATGGTTTGGATGATTAATTAATTGTTACTAAATAAGTTTTAACATAAATATTAAATCATGTTATACTAATATTCAAAATATAACAATACGATCCATTATAGAACCATATTTTTTTATTATCATTCGAGGAAATATGTAAGAAAATTACATACATAAATGATCATCATATTTTATAATTTCCTTCCCACATGTTACCATTGTTAAAAAACAATACATATATTATTTCATCCTCACCAAGGTAGTGGAATGAGAAGAATATGTGAGGTGTGATTCTCATTACTGGTAAAATTTGGGGTTATCAATCGATGATCATATGAAGACATTAAATAGATATAATGGTATGAGAGAATAATTATAACATACAATGTTTATATATAATATACCATTGATAAAAGGGAAGATTAATGACATATATTATTATAATTCTGAAATACATTTTTCATAACTATGATAGATCATCACTAATAAATCATTTACCATGTGTTAATATAATAAGAATAAAAACATGGAATAAATATGTTGAACAATCATTACTATGGAATCCATTACATATGTCTTCGTCAACTTGTAATATCATGAAATCATAGTGGATTATGAAACTACCCACATTTTTTCATATCATAACATATTATGAATTTTCACTTATCTTCAACAGTCCATCAAAAAAATTGATTTGATTCTCAAATATAATTCACCTCTTCAAATGGAATCCCATACTTACCTAACGATATATAAAACATTTCCCACTGCATTGGTGAGGAAATCTAATTCTAAACGCACCCATAACATATTGAAAACAATACATTTTTGTTTGAAATGATGATTAAACAATCATCCTACCCAATAAAATATTACACATAAAAATATAATTCATTTCATAAACATTTTATATATTCAAATTATAAAAATCCATTGAAAATAAAAATATTCATAAACATGAAAAAAATTTATTATATCATAAATCATGGATAATAGTTGGGAACCATAAACATCTCATCGTCATTATTATAAACCACTATAAGAGAGAATAAGGATTTAATCATTGGATGATGTCTATATTAAATATTATATACCATTTAAGGATGTCATCATAGATGAAAATACATTTAAAGGATAACAAGGAATATTTCATGAGATATCTATCATTTTCATCTTAAAATAACTTATTTAATTTCTATTGATTTCCCAAATGTAAAACAACATTTTTTAAAAGATCCAATAAAACATGTAATTAATGATAAATTTAATTGATCATTCATTATAATGATAAATTAAATATAGTTTCATTAATTTAATTAATCATTTGTATATGACTTCTGATGAAAATTTAAAAATATAAATCATTCGAAAAATCACAAAAAGATGTAATTTGAAAAAAAAATAAAATCATGCATAAAAATGAGTTTATAAAATCATAATATATTATTATATAGATTCATAAAAATATTTATATAAAACATGTACATGGAAGTGAAATCATTTTCAAACCAACTGAGAAATATACATGGTTATCCATTACAATTTTATTCTAAAATACATTATAAATTACTATACATAAAGAAAAGGACATACTATAATTTCTATAGATAAAATAGGGAGAAGAAACATCATGATAATATTGTGATGATGGTCTTTGAATTTCTTCATTTTTATCATAATCATAAATAATATTGGTAAATAATGTGATTGTTATATGATACCCTTACCACATTGATAACATTCAAATAAAAAACTCATGAATGAGACAACCTAATGTAGATTTTTTAATTGCAATAATTCTTTTAGAAACATATTAAATTTAATTAATGTTAAGAATATAGACTACATACTAACAATAATTGGTCAATATGGATCATCACATTGCGAAATAAATGTTTTATATAAATTTGTTATCTCACATCAGACTTCATTCCAATGTATTTGATACTACTGAGTAATAATATATTTTTGTTATAAATACATTATAGAAACATATGAATATACCTATACATATCATTACAATAATTATTTAATTAGAATATCATATTAGTACTTTTTAAATAATTATTTGTTAAAATCATTGTACTGATTGATAACTACGTCATTTTTCTTGAATGATTTGGTTTAACATTTCTTGTAAATGTACAATAATAATAATTATTTAATATGTAATATATAAATTAGGATATAAATATCCTATATTATATATATATATATATATATATCAAATTATAAAGATAAACAATTGAATTAAATCATTTACGTAAGTTATATATCATATGATAGCATGAATGTTGTTTTCACTTTTAAAAAATTAATGGAATGATCGTGAAAGTATAGTATACATTATAGAGTCATTGTTATAAAATATATATCATATATATTGACTAAATATAGTCATGCTACTATCGATTTATAATGAAAATGAAAAATTAATCACATCTCATAATAAATGTGGTAGTCCACTCGTATGCATTAGCGAAGTTACCGTTTTCAATGAAATGGATGTTAAGATCAAATGCAAAATAATATTATTATTGATGCCAATTTATATGAAAAATATCATATAGATATAATTTTTACCACTTTATAAACATCCATAATAATTTTTTAATGAAACAATTACACTACTAAATGGAGTTGATAAGATATATGTTGTTTAAAGAGAAGTTATTACTTTTAATATGATGTAAATGATATTGGAAGTAAATTTTTATAGTCATCATAATATTTAATTATATCATCGATACAATATTTTTTTGGATAATATTTTTTTTATTCAGTATAAGAATAATTTAAATTTAAACTGTTGGTTAGGATGGTTAGCACTTCATCAGTTGCCTTCATTTAGATATCCTTTTTAGGGTCCTAGGATGGTCTTTTTTGAATGTCATAATCCTATATATCATTTCTATGTTATCATAGAATAGAAATTATTTTTATAATTCCATAGTTCTTAATGGGGAGTAATAAAAATATAGAAGGTATTTCATTTTTTATGTGAGGGTTTAGACGCTGGAGGAATTTCATAAATAATAAAAATACTAAAAATTATATTATATTATTTTGTTACAAAAAATTAAAAAATTAAAAATGTATAATGATGATATTTAAAAATAATCCTATATTTTAATATTTGTAAAAATTATTTTGATGATTTAATTTGACTCTCTAATTTTTAAACAATATAATCCTTTTAATGAAAAGAAAAATATCAATTTTTTTCTACAAATTAATATTAAATAATATAACCATATAAGTATGAGTAATTAATAAATATACAATGAAATATATTTTTAAACCATATCCCATTCACTTGGTTAATGATTATATTTTTTTTGAGTTTTATATAATTTATTAAAGTGTCATTTTAGCTAAAATATCATAATCATTGTTTCTAAAATTTCAAATAATTTGAATTTTTTAATATATTATTGCATTTGAATTAAAATATAATCCATTAAAATAATAAATAATTTTTTTATTTATCTTCAAAAATAATTTAACACATTTTCTCACACATACAAAAATAAATTCGAGTTTAAAAAACAATTTATTGATATTTGTAGTCTTTTCAAAATAGATGTATCCCTAATGTGTATGCATTTATGGAAAAAATCTCAAGAAAAAAATTATTGTATGAATATTTAATATAATTTCATAAATAAATTTACATCTAAATAGAAATTGAATTACCTCTATAAGAATACACCATAGATCTTAATATAATGAAACTGACATTTATATAATTGCCTTTTTCATAAATATTCAAAAACAAATATGAAAAATAAAACCAAGTAAATATTAAAAAATATTATAAAACCATGTGCGATTGAAATTTGAAATCCACATCACAATGTTATCAAAATATTCTACCCATATTACCCATTCTAACGTAAAAACATTTAACCTCGATTAACATTCTAATAACAAAATGCAAAAGTAACCAATTAAATAAATTAAAGCCACATGATTAGAAATATGGAATCAATGTTATCAAATTAAATTATCATAAGTGGTATTTTTTAATTTAAAATTAATTTATCAAATTATGATTAATTCGTTTCTAAATAATAGGATTTATTATGTAATGTTATTATAAAAAAAATAAACATAAATGTAATTCTATTTTCTTTAATTCGATTAATTATTATTTAAAAGAAATAATTTAAAATTCAAGAAAAATTAAAAAATAATTTATATTTTTGTATTTAATTAATTGAGAAAAAAATTCATTTACGATCTATATATATTTCTATCCACCAAAAAAAATTTAAATAAAATTCGCAAAATGTAACTATATGATAATTTTGACCTAATGATTTATAAAATGGTAGTAATTTTATAAAAAAAAATTAAAATTTTGAATGAAATTACTTATAATTTCCACCTGTATAAGTAAAAAAAGTTACATTCAATAAAAATTAATTATTGATGTTCAAAATGACATAAATAATAACTGAGTTTTTATTTTGAATTAATTAACAAATAATTTTTAATTATTACTGTATTTATGTAAGGTGGTTTCTCATATTTATAACATCGAATTAAATGTCTTGGTTAGAAAAATGTTTTAATACTATATCACATTTCCCCAAATGCCTAAATTTCCATGTAAATGATGTTATAAAATTTATTATTAACTAAACTAAATTTAATGGGTTGATATATTATTCCCCCACCCTAAAACAATTTACCATTTAAATTTTATATTTTTTATAAGAATTTTGTTTTTTTGATGAACCTTTTTTTATATCCACATCATAGAAGTGGGTTTAAAATCATAATTTAAAATGGAATGTGTGAAATATAATTATTACATAAAATAAAAATTAATTGTGTCTTTAAATAATGATTATGTTTTTTGAATGTTAAAATATAGGAATTGAGGATAAAAAATATTCATATAGATAATAGTGTGTTATATAGATCATGGCCCCAAAAATGATAATGAAAAAATTGATAAATGTTCTTTTGGGTGAAATCCCTTCAATTTATCATATGTTGATAAGAAACTATAAATTATTTTATTATAATATACATTTCCAAATTTTATGCGATTATTTTAGATAATAAAATATATTTAGATGATTTATTTTCATTTCATATGAACAATTTAATCCATTGGTTCTGCTCTGAACTAATTATACATCATCTCACACTCAGATAAAGAAATAGATATGTTAAATATTTCATGCTGAAATAAATAACATTATCTATTAATGTATCAAAAAACTGACAAAATAATTAGAGTTCATTGCTCCTTGAATAAAATATTATAAAAAAATATAATTAATAACAAATGTTTCTATATATGTATAAACATAAGAATCCTCAACGACAACAACAAAAGATCAACATAATCAATTCCACATATAGTTAACCATAATAATCTCTCAATATATTAATGAAATAGTTTGAATCCAATTTTTTTAATGTCTAATTATATGTTTCCCAATTCAACATAACACTGAACCATAAAATAATACACAGTAGCCTCAAATCTCATATACGAAACATGTGTATATCATTGAATTATACAATCTGTAAGTATTTTTATTACCTGAATAACTATATCTCCTCATGAAATCCTAAATTCTATCAAAATTTATCTATACACAATCATTCTAATTTTCTATAAACTAAAAAATTGTAGGAAAATTCTACAAAAATATATCACATTTTCAATAATAATATCAAATTTACTTCATTATACCTTTAACCAAAAAAAATTATTATCTGAACACCAATAATATACTAATTGTTATTTTTTCCTCTATCAAGTGTTTTCAAAAAATATATTTTATCACAAGATCAAAATTAGTTGTTATTACTACCATTAAACATAATCAAACAATTTATAAAGGAAAAACTACTACATAAAATTCCTTATATGTTTATGATTTTTTTAAATGGAATTCCATTTCTAATAATAAAATTATAAAATATTATTTTATTCGCCTTTCATTAAAATATCAATCAATCCACCCCGTTTTTAATTCATTAAATAAGATTTGTCAAATTATTCCTTAATAAATCCTTGCTTTCATATGTAATTAATGGTCTCTTAATCATCGATATTATTTATTTACTTCTACATATTTTATGATCCTATTATAAAAAATTACTTATTTGATATATATTTGTATTCATGAGATGAATATTGAAATTTAATTCATTCACATTATGACGATACCATAGGGAAACCATTATTATCTCCCTTTTTTCTAGAAAAAAAATTCAATTTCCAACATCAATTAATATATTTATATGATTTATTTTTTACACCCGAATCACAATTAAAATGCATTGAACCATTCCCTTGATTTATTCATCACAAAGTATCAATATATAAGAAGCTAGATCTAATTTTCTCCTTATTCTACAAGAAACACCATTTTTTATTCGATATGTTTTGAATCATAACAATGTAGGATATAATAATAATATAATTTAATAGATTATCAATAATAATCAAATTGTTTCACAATCCAGTTAATGTTCTATTCAGTTTCACTTCAGTAAAATCATTCAATTTTTAATCACATATAGTGTTAACATGAATCCTTATGTATCAATCCATTGAAAAAACAAAAAAAAATCATATGGGAGAAAATTATTCATATAATCATGAAAAATAACTCTAAATCATGAAATTTACCATTCAATATTTTACTCATTATGTTTTGCAAAGGTCATCCATTATCGGTATCTATTTAAATTCTTCATAGTTATTAATTATGAAAATTTGAGTAAACCCATCCATATCCCTTCGGAGTGGAAAACATAGTTCATTGTTATGGAACTAAAATTATGCATTATAAAGAATGTTAAGATAAAATTTAATAACTATTTTTGGGTAATTACCTAAAGATGATTATGTTCTAAAATAATATCAACATGAAGTGTCCATGTATTTATGTTTTACTAAGAGAACCAGAGTCCTATAATTATCATATTATATGGTTTTTTATTATATATAAGATAATTATTTGGGTTATCACATCCATTTTCTCATAATAGTATCATCATGATAACTAAACCCCACTTATATTCCAACTATAGTAAAAAAAGTTGTTTATACATTTATATTACATCTAAATATATTAACATTCAATACATCAAAATAGGATCCATGCTCGAAAAATATAGTTTTATTGTCATAGTTTAATATATATACATACGTAATATTTAGGTAAATTCATCATCATATTTCAGAGTTTCCATATCACATTGTACCCTTCTTGACAAAAAATACATAGATCCTTTCTTCAAGACATGGGGAAAGGAAATATAAGAAAGTGTGAGCATATATGTTATTATCGTTAAACTCATTAAATATAAATAATGGATAATATTAAAACCTAAGATTAATATATTGGTATGAGATTATAATTATATCATAATATTTTCTTATCTAATATTTCATGGTTCTAAACATTAATTATTCAGTTAAACTACATCATCTCAAAAGACAAGAATTATATGGGTGAGAGATCATCCCTAATCATTCATGAATTATTAGTTTATGTAATATATTTAAATTTTTTTAATAAATGTGTATAATCATGATATTTATTGAAATTATTTCATATGATTGTTTTTACTAGCATGAAAAACATATCATAATGCATTATGCAACAAAACATGTTTCCCATAACACATCACATGAGGAATCAATGCATATTTCCTGTAATAGATCAAGAACATCTACTAGAATCAAATAGTGGATCCAACATATTGAAATGATTCCCATAATTATCTCATGAGATATAAAAATGATAAAAATAAATTGTAGGGATATATTGTTTTGTGACCACCCATCACATGAAAAAAACATTTCATATATCTTCCACAAGATTATGAAATAAATAATATTTTCATCTTATTAACAAATGTGAAAATAAAATGTGTTTAAATAAATAATAAACTAATTATTGAGTAACCCCTGAAATATAAAATGGATTTCAAAAATTAAATAATTTCATCATTGAATAACCCATGGAAAATTATCAGGTTTCAAAAAAACATAATCATTATAATAATTATCCATCTAGTAAAATAGTATTGATGGTACCATTGGATCATATCCACATTAAATCATATTTAATATTTAATTATTTTTTCATTGATTAATGTTCTATTAATTGATATAGTACATATTAATGAAAATTCTGTTATCATCATAAAATCACATATATAAAGTATAAAATTTCAATCATTTTAGAGTAAAATTTCATTGAAATGAATCTTGTATTCATGTGATTTAATCTACATGCCATTTTGATTCCATGATAGTAGGAAATTATATTCAGGCCATATAATTTAAAAACATCCATAAAAAGTATTTAAAACTAATTCAACATGTACAACATTTAGAAAACTACAAGAATATTAATGTTAAATCAATTATATAAAAATTCAATCATCTATAAAATGATGTAAAAATTCATTATAAAATTTTAAAATCATTGTTGAATAATTTTTTTAAAACATGGACAAGTAAGAAAAATAATATTTCATAGAAGAAAAAAACAATTCAATTTTAAATAGAGTAAAATTGAAGGGTCACATGTAATTTTTAGAAATAACAGGATTATACAAAAAATCATTAGAATCACAAGAGATATGTTATGATATTTTATTATGATAAACATAAGAAAAAAAATCCAAATAAAAACTTTTTTTACGACGTATTACCCTCATCATATTAATAAAATTCAAATCAAGACCTTATAGAAGAGAGAACATTATTTGTGTTTTTAAATGTAAAAAATTTTCATATAAAGTGTCATAAATATAATTATTGGTAATTATGTTGAGAACATAAAAAACATGTGAATATAGATTATATCCCTGCAAAAAATCATTGCGTAAAATCCCTTACCTCAGGTTCGATATACATCATAAAGGTTTGAACAGTCAATATAATTTATACAGATTTATTATAAGTATATTAAAAAATAATATTTTTATTCATATAATAGTATATAATATTTAAAAACACAATTTATCGCATATATATTATTTTATATTAAAATAATTGTTCTCAGTGGTAACTCCTTCCATTATTTATGTATGTTTTTATTTTGTAGATCTGATCCTTGTACATTGATAATGGTTACATCATATAGATAAAATTAGTTAGTGAATAAATATAATATATATTTATTTTATATATAGTAATACTTAAAAACATAGAGATAAAATTTATAATTAAAAAATTTAAGGAGACATTAAATTTTACATACAGATGAACGTTATCTTCAAATTTTGAGTGATGTAATGAAAGAATAGTAAATAATAAATAACCTTTATAAAATAAATATTATATATTATAAATAATATATAGTAATTATATGTTAAATTAATAAAATACATTTAAAAAGAAAAATAAAAGGTAATTGCATCAATTTTTGGAGATGGTAATCCACAGTAAGCACGAGCGATGTTATAATTTCCCGATGGATTTTAAGTTAGGTGGTTGATATGAAATTATTTTTATATAAGTTTAGTTAAGAGATAAATATCATAAATATCGGTTTTTTCTATATTTATAACCGTCAATATGTAAATTTTATTGAAAAATAAATACACCACCATGTGGAAACATTAAGTCATGCATACTCACATGAGATGATTTCAACATTTCATAGTAAAGAAAATAGGAAAAATTGGTATAAAGTAATATTATTAACATCACACTCTATTTTTGATATTAGAAATATTATCTTATATTGATTACAATTGATATTTAAGAAGTATACATAGAAATAAATATGAAAGAATTCGTACAGGAAATTACAACTTATTCATTAGAGTTCCTTTATATATACTCTTAAAGGGAACATGGGTGTTGTTTTTGTAACAACATAAACTCTTAAAAAATAAAATCGTTTGGTATAATAAAAATGTGTTGTATTTGTTCAACATATATATATATATATATATATATATGAAATTACTGTTATTAAATTATAAATGTAATATCCATCAAAATTTGAGCAGAAGAGCGCTCCTGAAAAAATTTCATCTTTTAAATTAAAATTAGTTATTTTTTATAAAACAATAACTCCAAAATAAAATTTTTCAATATATGATAAATATAATTATAAATGGTATCATTAAATTAAATTTTTAGTGATACTTGTAATTTTTAATCACTAATCATTTTTTACCCCCATAATTTTTTGGAAAATTACCACGTTATTAATATTTTTAATCATTTATGGGTCAATAATGTTATCATAAAAGTAATAGTTACCAAAAAATGGGCCATGTTTTTTATTTTAAAGCATATCACCATAAAAATAATGAATATTAGATTTTTTTAATTCTAAATTATTGAAAAATGTTTAATTTAAAATAGAATATCATTAATTTAATTTTCTACACTATAAAAATAATTTGACATTGAGGGAAAAATTGAATTAAAATAAAAAAATTCATAAATAAATAATATGGTTTATATCATAATACATTATGTAACTCATTTTCATAATAGAACCATATTTAATTTGGAATTCTCAATGCCATCAACATGATTTTTTCTACTACTTAAAAATGTATTGTGTCAATTTTTGTAGAAATTTAATGTAATTATTACCTCACAAAAGTTTTACAACAAATTACTATGAAATTTAAAGTAAAACAGTTCTTCACATAAAAAGTTATAAATACACATTCTATATTTTATCTATATTAAAAATATCATCAATTTTTAAATAAAGAATGTAAAATTGTAGATATTATAATTTACATATATACAAAAAAATGTCAAAATCACCAGGAAATTGAACAAATATTTAATATTTTATAAAAATTGGATGAAAATGGTTGAAAAAAAATTCCTACAAAAATATAAAAACATGTTTTATAAAAATTTAGAAACGTAACTCATATTTATCCCTATTTTACTTATTTTACAATAAAATGAGGTGACATATTTTTACACTTATTTTTTTTGATAAATTAAAAAATTAAAAGTAATATAATTTACATATATTGAAACTCAAAATATAGAATTTGGAATCAATTTTATCAATTGAATTTAATATTAGTGGATTATTTAAATTTAATTATGAACTGAATTACGAGATGACTAATATTTTTATAAAACAAATTCTTCTCTATTCCATGTTTTTTCATCCAAAACAAACAAAAAATTAATTTAAACTACCGAAATTCCATTAATAATAATAATAAATAAATAATGATACATTAATTTCTAATTTATCACAAAAATAATTATTTTGAATGCATTAATTGAGAAGGCGAGTTTCAATAAATAACAGTACATTTCTCTATTCATAATTAATTCACCCTTTTCATAAATTTCCTAATTGTCAAATCTATGATAATTTTTACTAGATGATTTTAGAAATGAAGAATTCTTTTTTCTAATAAAACCTCTATATGTGGATAATATTAATTAAAATATCCCCACCGAAATCCAAATAAAACCAATTTCTAAATAATCAATTTTCATTGTTTAAAATGTCCCCACTAAAAATTATGAACATATTTCCTAATAATTTTACACTATTTTTTCATAATTACCATTACAAAATATGTTTACATGTATTCTTTCCCACTAGATAAATCAGGTATATGAATATTGTATTCATAATATATCACTATATGCATAAAGATAGGTGTTTTTTGTTAATAAATGTGTTTAGATAATTATTATCTTAAATAAATTTTTCTAGGTACCACATTCTCTAACTTAATTAAATTAGTATCTCACAATTATATCATATTAAAAAATTATTCAAAATATGGAAATAACATTAATGAATATTTCATCTTAATAAGTTGTTAATAAATGATTCACTAGAAACAATATGGTGAAATGTAAATGTTACATCAAATAACCCATAATAATGTTACACTATAAGGGGAATATTAGTGTTAAGTTAAAATATAGTAAACGATGACTACGTTGGAATATTAACGCTAATATAGAGAGATAAAGATTATGTTCATGAGAAAGTTTTCCCCTAAAAATTCATAAATATGTGAGTGGTGAAAAGACCATCAATTAATATAAAATTACAAGAAAATTATAACATTTTTATATCATGATTCATTATAAAATGATATTGGATTATATTACCTATTAATTTATATTAAATAGATTTAATTTCATATCATAGGATAAATTCTATATTATGATTATGGTTGTTCAAATTACAATTTATCTCATACTCCCTGAAATGAATAATACAGATTAATTTTTCTTAATCAACCCCAAAAAGTAAACATTTTTCAAACCATATGATCCATAAATGGTCAAACATTATTTCGCAATGTGATGATCCATATTGACCAATTATTGTTAGTATGTAGTCTATATTCTTACCATTAATTAAATTTTATATATTTCTAAAAGAATTATTGCAATTAAAAAATCTACATTAGGTTGTCTCATTCATGAGTTTTTTATTTGAATGTTATCAATGTGGTAAGGGTATCATATAACAATCTCATTATTTACATATATTATTTATGATTATGATAAAAATGAAGAAATTCTAGTACCATCATCACAATATTATCATGATGTTTCTTCTCCCTATATTATCTATAAAAATTATAGTATGTCCTTTTCTTTATGTATAGTAATTTATAATGGATTTTAGAATAAAATTGTAATGGATAACCATGTATATTTCTCAGTTGGTTTGAAAATGATTTCACTTCCATGTACATGTTTTATATAAATATTTTTAGGAATGTGTATAATAATATATTATGATTTTATGAACTCATTTTTATGCATGATTTTTTTTTAAATTACAGCTTTTTGTGATTTTTTGAATGAGTTATATTTTTAAATTTTCATCTGAAGTCATATAGAAATGATTAATTAAATTAATGAAACTATATTGAATTTATCATTATAATGAATGATCAATGAAACCGATCATTAATTACATGTTTCATTGGATCTTTTAAAAAATGTTGTTTTACATTTGGGAAATATATAGAAATTAAATAAGTTATTTTAAGATGAAAATGATAGATATCTGATAAAATATTCCTTGTGATCCTTTAAATGTATTTTCATCTATGATGACATCCTTAAATGGTATATAATATTTAATATAGACATGATCCAATGATTAAATCTGTATTCTCTCTTATAGTGGTTTATAATAATGACGATGAGATGTTTATGGTTCCCAACTATTATCCATGTTTTATGATATTATAAATTTTTTTCATGTTTATGAATATTTTTATTTTCAATGGATTTTTATAATTTGAATATATAAAATGTTTATGAAATGAATTCTATTTTTATGTGTAATATTTTATTGGGTAGGATGATTGTTTAATCATCCTTTCAAACAAAAATGTATTGTTTTCAATATGTTATGGGTGTGTTTAGAATTCGATTTCCTCATTAATGCAGTGGGAAATGTTTTATATATCGTTCAGTAAGTATGGGATTCCATTTGAAGAGGTAAATTATCATTGAGAATCAAATCAATTTTTTTGATGGACTGTTGAAGATAAGTGAAAATTCATAATATGTTATGATATGAAAAAATGTGGGTAGTTTCATAATCCACTATGATTTCATGATATTACAAGTTGAAAAAGACATATGTAAGGGATTCCATACTAATGATGGTTCAACACATTTATTCCATGTTTTTATTCTTATTATATTAACACATGGTAAACGATTTATTAGTGATGATCTGTCATAGTTATGAAAAATGTATTTCAGAATTATAATAATATATTTTATTAATCTTGCCTTTTATCAATGGTATATTATATATAAACATTGTTTGTTATAATTATTCTCTCATACCATTATATCTATTTAATTTCTTCATATGATCATCGATTGATAACCCCAAATTTTACCAGTAGTGAGAATCACACCTCACATATTTTCTGATTCCACTACCTTGGTGAGGATGAAATAATATATGTATAGTTTTTTAACAATGGTAACATGTGGGAAGGAAATTACAAAATATGATGATCATTTATGTATGTAATTTTTCTTACATATTTCCTCGAATGATAATAAAAAAATATGGTTCTATAATGGATCGTATTGTTATATTTTGAATATTAGTATAACATGGTTTAATATTTATGTTAAAACTTATTTAGTAACAATTAATTAATCATCCAAACCATTCTCGCGTGTATGGAGTATATTTCACACACAACCAGCCATTGATTATATTCCCACCGCAACATAATCCACGGTTATGTAGACCACCATGTACATTCAAGCCACATCATAGACCATTTTGTTGTTAAGCACAGTGATAATGATATCCATGATACATCAACATAGGCCCTTCTTGGTACCTTTTTTAGCACGAAATACACTACAGACAACCACGAATGAGGTGGATTATTTTTTTCATACATGAGATGGTTAAATGGATAGAATATAAAGAGGAATATTAAAATTGATAGATGAATATAGAATAATCCATTTTAATAAATGGGTTAAGTTTATAAAATAAATTGATCGAAAATATAGAATAGAATATGAGAAAGTAAAATCCACATCACTAATATCAATTGGTATATGAATGATATTTCTCATAAATGGATTTGAGGAATGACCAACAATTAATCTAAATAATAATAAAATATAAAAAATTATTGAATCTTATAACCTAGATAACTAAAAAAGAATTTAATTTCATTAAAAATCTAATAATTTATATTATGTTTATGGTACAAATTTAAAAAATTATGGTTCCTAACTATAAATGAAATCTTTTTGCCTTAAATATTTTTTTACTTTATTGTGATCCATCATTGATTTCAATGTGGATCCACTCGCAATCCTATAAATTTCAAATGTTTCCAAAAAAATCTTTTAACTCTACGCTATTCCCCTCCCTAGGGTTAAATAATCAAAATATTTATGTAAACAAAGGATGATAATCATAAAAGTGATTCAATAGTGGAATTTCATTGTTTGAATACTATTTTTATATATTAATTTCATACACAATTTAATCATATTAATATTTCCTTGTTTGAAACATTTACTAGGCCATATATGTTAAAAAAATAATATTGGTCCTATACAACACAATACATTCCAGATTCAATCATAGTACCAATTTCTCCATATATGGTATTATTTTAATAGATATATGAAATTAATAAAAACAGATGAAAACTGAAAAAAAAAATTTATAATTATCTCAAATCCTTTATATAATCTTTAGAAAACCTATGTTGTATTGAAATAATAACATTCTGTAAAATTACATTTTTTAAATTTTATAATAAGCTAAATTTATGTTTATACAAACAAGAATTTTCTTAAAAATCAAAAACTAAAAATTGATATATGTACATTTCTAAAAATATCTAGATCACCATATCATCCTAAACTTTTATAAACCATGTAAACATCTTTAGTGGTTTCAAGCATTTTAGGAAATATATTTATATTTTTTCAATAGAGCTATCGGGTTTAACATATATATCATAGTTAACAAATAAACATTTTCTATTTTATCATATATCAAAATATCAATTAAACACTCATTTAGAAACATATTTCATTCATAGTGATGAAAATAAAAACAACCATAAAATTATATATAATATAATACTTCACAACATTATTAATTCTTTACATTTCATTATCAATCATTATAACAATTGATGAAAATAAAATATTTAAAATTCCATGGAATTAAAATTATACCATCGTAATAAATTATATTATAAAAATTTATTAAAGAAATATTATTATACTTTTATACTATAAGAATCAATTAATTATAAAATGATTACCTTGTAAAATAATAACTAACCCTTAGTTTCTTTATATAAAATGATTATCCATCTGAATAACATTATAATTTCATTTAAAATTATTAATATTTTTGAAAACATCATAATCATAGTGTATTAAAATATAATACACATGTTTATAGTGATATAAATTTAACTACAAAAAATGATAGACAATAATCATGTGGAATTAATGCATATCTAGTTTAAAAGTGAAGTGGAAGACGTGTGAAATTATATATGAACAATAAAATCCAAAATCCTATTGATATAGACAATATGTAACCATAAAGAAAATAACCATGTGAAATTGACATGTTAAGAATCATCGTGGATAGTATAAATAAGGGAATTTGATGAGTGATGATAAAATCATGGATTTACTATTAGGCCACACCCATAGACATTACATATTGTAATTATTTCAACAATATTTTACTTATTTGCATCACCAAATATGATTTCGGATTATAGTTTTAGAGTTTTTAACATGATTCATACATATCAACCTAAAATCATAAAAACTGGGCTCCATTAAATGTATATACATTTCATCCAAAACATAAAATTTGAAACAGAATACGACATCATGATTTCATTGAAAATTTGTTATAACATTTAAATTGAATTCCATATTTCCATTTGAAAACCATATAAGCTGTTAAAATAATTTAAAAATGGTATTAGAATAAAAATATCGATGTGGTATATAAAAAATGAATGAAACCATTAGCCCATGAATAA
The DNA here is from genome assembly GCA_963277665.1 of Viscum album. Lineage (NCBI taxonomy): Eukaryota > Viridiplantae > Streptophyta > Magnoliopsida > Santalales > Viscaceae > Viscum > Viscum album. The sequence continues at coordinate 1,535,536,357 of OY728151.1, forward strand.
TTATAAACATATGAATTCATATTCAAAAAGACAAACCACTCACACATAATGAATCATAAAGAAACATTGTGAATCCTGAAAATTCCATAAATCAAAGAAAACATAAATATAGAATAAGGTTATCTTTTTGAATAACATACATATTTTTTTTACATTTACAACTACATTATGATTTTTAATACTCATGACTACCTTATAATGTTACCCGCACGGATACCTTATGGTGTAACCATCACAATTACACAGGGAGTGACCATATGGATGACATCCAACATACACATAACTGATTCATTGAAGGGAGTTGTATATCACATCATTCATCATAAAAAATTCCCAACATCCAAATCATAATCATAATATAATAATAATTTCACTAAAACATTTCATTCAAATTTAGTAATATATTTTTTTAAAATACTTTTTTTAAAGAATGTCCCCTACAAATATCATATAAATCAAGTAAGAGTTAATAGAATGAAAGAATTATGTGTATATACTATAAATCAAAATAATACAACATATTATAAAAAAATAATTAAACCACTATTTTTAGTGCCATATTATAAATAAAGTAGAAGGATAACACAAAGAATGGAAATTGGGTTATGAATTCCATTACATTGGGTTCATATTACATGAATCTTATTTAAACCGGCTTTATAATGTATAAAATAGTGATATTTATTTTTTATAGAGACATATTGATTTTTATAGAACATTATATGATCATTTTATAACATCATTCTACCCATTAATTAATAATATTTTTTCTTTCCTTTGATTCTAGTGCATTCATTAGATGATTTTGAAGATCACTACGTAATGTATTTCAATGTCTAATGCAACAGAAACTCCAAAAGAAGAATTACATGGTATTAATATGTTTCAATAATATTAAATGATTATATATATCATTTTATTATATGGTATGTTGATGAACCACTAGATAAATCATTAGTTCTATCAGTTGAGATAATTTTGTCGGTTATTTGATAATCAGGAACTATATTATTTATATAACATAATATTATGTTTATATGATTACTCTATAAAATTAATAATGACATATAAAACACATTAAAATATTTTTAAACCATTAAATTTTTTTTCTATCTGTTTTATAAGGATATTATTGAAATTGAAAACACATCATCCACAATTTTTGTAAATCAGAACATCAAGAACCGTGTTTTTATTTTTAGATAAAGTGGAAAAGGAGAAGAATAATGATGATGAATTTTTTCCATTCAAATGATAACATCCAGAATATATAACATTATAGAGTTTTTATGCCTCTTATATTAGGGTACGTGAAGGTATTATATGAAAATAAATGGAATTGAAAATAAAACGTAAGAAAATTAAAGAGGATTCATTCTTCTTGACATCCTCTCCATGAGATCCGACATATAGCCTTTGGTTTTGGACTTTTGGATAGACCAGTACATATTATACCTAGGAAAGTGAGTTAGGAGGATGGTTTTCCAGAATTTAGAATATTCTCAAATATTGATAGGTGTGAGAGGAAAATGGGTGGGTCAAGGTGGTAGGAAATTATATTCAGGCCATATAATTTAAAAACATCCATAAAAAGTATTTAAAACTAATTCAACATGTACAACATTTAGAAAACAACAAGAATATTAATGTTAAATCAATTATATAAAAATTCAATCATTTATAAAATGATGTAAAAATTCATTATAAAATTTTAAAATCATTATTGAATAATTTTTTCAAAACATGGACAAGTAAGAAAAATAATATTTCATAGAAGAAAAAACCAATTCAATTTTAAATAGTGTAAAATTGAAGGGTCACATGTAATTTTTAGAAATAATAGGATTATACAAAAAATCATTAGAATCACAAGAGATATATTTTGATATTTTATTATGATAAACATAAGAACAAAAATCCAAATAAAAACTTTTTTTGCGATGCAGTACCCTCATCATATTAATAAAAATCAAATCAAGACCTTATAGAAGAGTGAACATTATTTGTGTTTTTAAATGTAAAAAATTTTCAAATAAAGTGTCATAAAAATAATTCTTGGTAATTATGTTGACCACATAAAAAAAATGTGAATATATATTATATCCCTACAAAAAATCATTGCTTAAAATCCCTTACCTCAAGTCCGATATACATCATAAAGGTTTGAACACTCACTATAATTTATACAGATTTATTATAAGTATATTAAAAAATAATATTTTTATTCATATAATAGTATATAATATTTAAAAACACAATTTATCGCATATATATTATTTTATATTAAAATAATTATTCTCAGTGGTAACTCCTTCCATTATTTATGTATGTTTTTATTTTGTAGATCTGATCCTTGTACATTGATAATGGTTACATCATATAGATAAAATTAGTCAGTGTATAAATATAATATATATGTATTTTATATATAGTAATTCTTAAAAACATAGAGATAAAATTTATAATTAAAAAATTTAAGGAGACATTAAATTTTACATACAGATGAACGTTATTTTCAAATTTTGAGTGATGTAATGAAAGAATAGTAAATAATAAATCATCTTTATAAAATAATTATTATATATTATAAATAATATATAGTAATTATATGTTAAATTATTAAAATACATTTAAAAAGAAAAATAAAACGTAATTGCATCAATTTTTGGAGATGGTAATCCATAGTAAGCACGAGCGATGTTATAATTTCCCGATGGATTTTAAGTTAGGTGGTTGATATGAAATTATTTTTATATAAGTTTAATTAAGAGATAAATATCATAAATATCCGTTTTTTCTATATTTATAACCGTCAATATGTAAATTTTATCGAAAAATAAATACACCACCATGTGGAAACAGTAAGTCATGCATACTCACATGAGATGATTTCAACATTTCATAGTAAAGAAAATTAGAAAAATTGGTATAAAGTAATATTATTAACATCACACTCCATTTTTGATATTAGAAATATTATCTTATATTGATTACAATTGATATTTAATAAGTATACATAGAAATAAATATGAAAGAATTCATACAGGAAATTACAACTTATTCATTAGAGTTCCTTTATATATACTCTTAAAGGGAACATGGGTGTTGTTTTTGTAACAACATAAACTCTTAAAAAATAAAATCGTTTGGTATAATAAAAATGTGTTGTATTTGTTCAACATATATATATATATATATATCAAATTTATGTTATTAAATTATAAATGTAATATCCATCAAAATTTGAGCAGAAGAGAACTCATGAAAAAATTTCATCTTTTAAATTAAAATTAGTTATTTTTTATAAAACAATAACTCCAAAATAAATTTTTTCAATATATGATAAATATAATTATAAATGGTATCATTAAATTAAATTTTTAATGATACTTGTAATTTTTAATCACTAATCATTTTTGACCCCAATAATTTTTTGGAAAATTACCACGTTATTAATATTTTTAATCATTTATGGGTCATTAATGTTATCATAAAAGTAATAGTTACCCAAAAATGGGCCATGTTTTGTATTTTAAATCATATAACCATAAAATTAATGAATATTAGATTTTTTTAATTCTAAATTATTGAAAAATATATAATTTAAAAGAGAATATCATTAATTTAATTTTCTACACTATAAAAACAATTTGACATTGAGGGAAAATTGAATTAAAATAAAAAAAATTCATAAATAAATAATATGGTTTATATCATAATACTTTATGTAACTCATTATCATAACAGAACCATATTTAATTTGGAATTCTCAATGCCATCAACTTGATTTTTTCTACTACTTAAAAAAGTATTGTGCCAATTTTTGTAGAAATTTAATGTAATTATTACCTCACAAAAGTTTTACAACGAATTACTATGAAATTTAAAGTAAAAAAGTTCTTCACATAAAAAGTTATAAATACACATTTTATATTTTATCTCTATTAAAAATATCATAAATTTTTAAATAAAGAACGCAAAATTGTAGATATTGTAATTTACATAAATACAAAAAAATGTCAAAATCACCAGGAAATTGAACAAATATTCAATATTTTATAAAAATTGGATGAAAATGGTTGAAAAAAATTCCTCCAACAATATAAAAACATGTTTTATAAAAATTTAGAAACGTAACTCATATTTATCCCTATTTTACTTATTTTACAATAAAATGAGGTGACATATTTTTACACATATTTTTTTTGATAAATTAAAAAAATAAAAGTAATATAATTTACATATATTGAAACTCCAAATGTAGAATTTGGAATCAATTTTATCAATTGAATTTAATATTAGTGGAATATTTAAATTTAATTATGAACTGAATTACGAGATGTCTAATATTTTTATAAAACAAATTCTTCTCTATTCCATGTTTTTTCATCCAAAACAAACAAAAAATTAATTTAAACTACCGATATTCCATTAATAATTATAATAAATAAATAATGATACATTAATTTCTAATTTATCACAAAAATAATTATTTTGAATGCATTAATTGAGAAGGCGAGTATCAATAAAGAACAGTACATTTCCCTATTCATAAATAATTCACCCTTTTCTTAAATTTCCTAATTGTCAAATCTATGATAATTTTTACAAGATGATTTTAGAAATGAAGAATTATTTTTTCTAATAAAACCTCTATATGTGGATAATATTAATTAAAATTTCCCCACCGAAATCCAAATAAAACCAATTTCTATATAATCAATTTTCATGGTTTAAAATTTCCCCACTAAAAATTAAGAACATATTTCCTAATAATTTTACACTATTTTTTCATAATTACCATTACAAAATATGTTTACATGTATTCTTTCCCACTAGATAAATCAGGTATATAAATATTGTATTCATAATATATCACTATATGCATAAAGATAGGTTTTTTTTGTTAATAAATGTGTTTAGATAATTATTATCTTAAATAAATTTTTCTAGGTACCACATTCTCTAACTTAATTAAATTAGTATCTCACAATTATATCATACTAAAAAATTATTCAAAATATGGGAATACCATTAATGAATATTTCATCTTAATAAGTTGTTAATAAACGATTCACTAGAAACAATATGGTGAAACATAAATGTTACATCAAATAACCCATAATAATGTTACACTATAAGGGGAATATTAGTGTTAAGTTACAATATAGTAAACGATGACTACGTTGGAATATAAAGGCTAATATAGAGAGATAAAGATTATGTTCATGAGAAAGTTTTCCCCTAAAAATTCATAAATACGTGAGTGGTGAAAAGACCATCAATTAATATAAAATTACAGTAAAATTATAACATTGTTATATTATGATTCATTATAAAATGATATTGGATTCTATTACCTATTAATTTATATTAAATAGATTTAATTTCATATCATAGGAAAAATTCTATATTATGATTATGGTTGATCAAATTACAATTTATCTCACACTCCCTAAAATGAATAATACAGATAAATTTTTATTAATCAACCCTAAAAAGTAAACATTTTTCAAACCATATGATCCATAAATGGTCAAACATTATTCATCTAATTTCCAATTAATTAACAAACATGAATTTTTAGAAAAGGTTATCCAATATTGATAAATCTCTAAATCCTCTTCCAAATTATCCAATGATCAAATAAAATGCATTATTTATATAGGTATTCATAATATTGATTCATAATATGAATAAAAAAATTTAAAAAATTGGAATGAAGGTCACTAATTATCCAAAATCAAGTTAAGATTGAAACCCTATACAACATAAATTAGAACATTCTTTTGTATTCTAAATTTGTGATTATAATTATATAATATTTACAATAAATATTATAATATCTGAATTCACCATAAAATAACAATGAAAAATGCAATCACATATAAACAATATAAGATATCTAACATTCAATAAATACATGAATATACCAAAATTCATTAAACAGATTCCACTTTTTCATCAACAATATAAAATTTAAATCATCATTTATTTATCCCAACTCGTCATCATAATATAATCATTAGTCATATATTAATGGATATTTTTTTCTCAATCATATGTTCTCAAAAAATGTCACTATATCGCTATATTATTATACATTGATATCAGTACCATTTAGTATGTACACTCATATACATATTATGAAAGTACTACATATTAGTACATTTATATTAGATTGTTCTTATAGTCAATATTCCATTGATAAAAATGTATTTTCAATACAATTCTCATCTCCCAATACACAAACCCATTAATCAATAAAAATTATTTTTAAACCATTAAATGGGATTCATCAACAATTTATTTATCATACATTTGTCTTCTGATGTCATTTTTTGGTTTCATCATAGTCAAGATTAATAACATTACTAATACAATATGTGCAATCACTTATTTAGAATTCCTCCTACGATTTTTTTTAAAATGTCGATTCCTTCCACATTTAAAATAATCATATTTCAATGAAACCATCAAGAAATTACTATTCTCATCAACAATGTAATCCAAGCCTTTCATTTTACACTAAAGTAACATGATATATTTCAATATTTTCTACAACCAAATCATATTCATGTTCCATTAATATGTTACCTTGAGTTGTTATTCCATACTTCTTAACAAGAAGAAAGATTAATCTTCATTCCTACACTATATTCATCAAACTCAAAGCTTCTCTTATTAGGTGTGTTAAGAATCTCACCAAATCATTTTTTAACCATATAAGGGGATATATGAATATTAATAGTCAATTTTTTTTCATTATAGTTCCATTTACATTTAGTTTCATATTATTATAAAAATTCTATATTCTATCATATTCGTCAGTAACAACAATCTTCCTTATTCCATCCAATGATTGAAAAAGTAAAGACCTTAATGTGAGATATAATTGTGTAATAATGTACAGATGAAAATTAACTCTAAAACAAGACATAATCCATTAAATATATGATATATATTTTTTAACAGAGGGCACCCATGGTCACTGAGAATTGAAATCTTCTTTAATGATTATTTCATAAAGTTTGGTCCAACCAAAGCATATCTGTTGAGAGTGTCCAAACACGTGTGCAATAATTTCACTCAAAATATTTATATGAATTATATTTTATATATACTTGACCAAATATTTATCAAGTTATTACCTATAGATGCATCTATTCCGAAATGGAGCCCATATGTAGTATCCATACATAGTTATATTTCTAGGTAAATGAGACTCGTTTTTTAATAAAAATTATGATTCTCTCCATTATATAGGATAATTCTAAGGATTTCCAATAATTATTTATCCTCATATATTCCAAAGGATAACTAAAGCTGACATTGAAAAAAATCTACTGTGACACAAACATTTAAAATTTTAATGTTTTTTCTTAATAGATTAATATCCAATACATATCATTATGATCAATGAAAAAACCATAACAGATTAGTTTATTTGGAATCTATTTATATAAAAATATTTCATGGATACATTATTAATAATATAGCACAATTTATTTCTCACATTGTATACTACATTCTAGACCATACATACATCCATTATATATAACATGGGGAATAAAATCATTATAAAGGTTGAGCTCAGATGCTCAATAAGGGTAAACATTGGAGATATCTATCAATGATCATATAAAAACATAAGAACAAAATTAGTTCATGAGATATTAATCACAATATAAAATGATAATACTAATTATATCATGGATAGTAATCATAATTCATTAAATAAGAAATTATCATCTAAAAAAGTCTTAATTCATAATGGTGTGAGATTACTACTTTTAAATCGGGAACAATTAGTTTGAATAATAATCATTTAAACATGTTAATGATGATTTAATCCTTCAAAAGTACAAAAATCATTGCATATATAAATTTTAACAATCATGATTATAAAATATTATTTTTAAGGCATTAATATGTGTTTTTTATATCGTAACAGATTTTGAATTTTCACTCATTTCTTACAGTGGACCATTTAATTGACATGTTTCCTATAATGGATTAAGTACATTGACTTTTTTCACAAGATAATATCACGGGATTGAAAAAAGTTCACAATAACATTAATTCAGTAAATAATAATATTAATGAAATAATAATACATTGAAATATATTTTTAATAAAATTGATGTTATTTATTAAATAATAAGAAAAACTGTTTTAATAAAAATATTATATTCAAAATTTCATTTAAAATTGATCTTTTACTAAATTTTTAAAAAATTACCCCTAAGATTATTTTAAAATGATTATTTCAAAAATTAAATCAATTTTTACAATAATATTATAAAAAATTTAGAGAAATTATTTAAAATTTCAAATCACAAAATGAAATAATAATATTTTTTTTGGGAAAATGATTTACCAATGTATAAAATGAATCACTAAAAAAATATTCTTAATTACTTTTAATTAATCTATACATCTGAATTTAATGGAGTCATTATTTATTATGGTTACTCAAATTACAACTCAGAAATTTATAGTGTATATCAGAATAATTTTTTTATGAAATATCACAATTTCATGGAATCTCACTGTTGCATGTTTGGAAATATATCATGATTATTACTATATTAAATATATTATTTTGGGTATTATAGAATAAAAATATTTTAATATAAAAATTATATAAAATTAAAAGGGAAATATTATTTGATTAATTCAGAAAAAGTAAATTGGTTTTATAGTAGTATTATAAATCACAATGTCGAGGCTATGTGTGTAAATTATTGAGGTGGTTGGAACGAATAGAATGGAAGGAATTATTTTTCATCCCATAATAATCATCATAAATTATATTAAAAATAATACTTACAAATTTTATTGTAAATTAATTTCTGAAGAAAGCGAATTAAATTTTATATGAAATTGGTGAGATTCCATATTTGGTAGAGATCTATTTTAGGGGTATGAATTGTTAATTCTACCCCATTAAATATACATTATAATTGAATATTATTATTGAGTATTATTATTAATATTATCATTAGTCCCCCATATCTTCTATAAAAGAACTATTTTTTGTCTGATTGATGATTCATATAGGACATCATGACCCAAACACTACGACATACGACGAAATCATAAAATCTATTATATAATTTTGGCCATTTTTATAGACTCTGAAAAATATAAAATTAATTTTATGTTATTCTATATGATAAATGATATATCACTCACTAAAATGATATTTTCCGATGGGATATTATATTGTACAGATGAATATTCTATCAGATTTATTTTTACACATGGATCAAAACAGTGGAATTTCTTAGCCATAAATGTTTTTCTTTAATATGTGATTTGATAATTGATGTTTTATCCTGTTATGATAAATGATGGTATTCATGTGTGTTCCAAAAGAATTTATGGGATATGAATTTAGGTGCTCGAGTAGAATATTATTGGTGTTTTTCAAAAAAATATTTTATTGTGGCCCTGGATATAATTTCATAGATATAGAACAAAAGTATGTGAGGAGTATCAACAACATCTATATTTTAGATAACATGATTAAGACTCTATTCTTATAAATTAATAAAATACATCCTATATTTAAGAGTTTATTAACTATTATTGTTTCCCATTATAATGTGTATATAGTTGGTCTTCAATCTATTTGATATTTTATATCATATGTTTTGAGATAGTTCACATAAAAATTATTTATTATTATTAATCATTCAATTATGTGTGGTAACCTTTTTCTATAGAGTTGGTATCACCCCTTTTGAATGTTCTAAGATTAGGCATGGGATCCTCTATATATATCGGTATCACCCTAATTTTTGTATGATACAGTAAGAAAAAAACATATATAATACAGGGGTTGATAGTTTCATTACATTTTCATGAATCCCCATTAGAGTACATATGATGTTATTTGGGTTTTTTGGAATGGCTATTAATATTTTTCCTATGATTGTTTTAGGAATGTGGGAATTTTTAACCCTCATATGTGGATATTGTTTCAGGGATGGGAAGGATTCCCTTATAAAATTTAATATGATTTTTGAATGAGGTAGTTCTACAGAATATAGTGTTTTATGGTTATTTTTAATTCATTTAAAATTTAGGATTCATTTAGATGTTGTACAAAAATATTTAAAATCTCAATATATTAGGGGATATTTTGTTTCTGAGATCCTCTGGTTTATTCTTAGGTGATGAATTCTATAATATAATATAATATTATTTGGAGTACCCAAAATCCTTAAAACTTCTAGTTATTGGTCATATCGATATCATCCTCTTATTAAAATTATCTTATTACACTATAAGGACCCCAAGAAGAACTTATTATAGTTCCAATAGAAGAAAATAACATTTATATAATGATGAGTGTATTTTCCGTTTATGGATTTATAGAATTATTACATAACCCATATATAAGAAAACAATTCAATTCAAAGTTTATTTTATCTATTAATGACTATTTTCCCATAATATAACACTCTAAAAGATGAATTTGTTATTTTTTCAGATCACTTATCCAAAATATTGATCTCTACCATTGACTTTTCCCTATTCGTGAATAAATCAATGTTAAAAATATCATAAAACTGGATGATCAGAAAATTTTAAATAAGGAGTACCAATAAAAGAAATAAAACAATTACTTCCTGATCCATTTCAAATATCAAAACATATTTGATGCTCAAAATTGACAATTTATGTCATGACCCATCCCCTGGGGCCCATGGAGTGACTACCATAAGCCTGTCTTCCATGGTCCATCGGCTGGCAACTAGCACAGAAGGGTGTATTACCGAGAACTGGGAAGGCATTGCCTTTATAACCCGTAAACACACACAACCAAGCACATACAAACATACGAACACAATTAAAATTTATAGAAAAAAGAGTATGTACAATAATAAAAAAGGGGCCATAATACAATCCCAACTAGAATGTATAAGAAAACTAAAAAGTACAAGTAAACTGAAACAGCTCATGTGAACACCCACCAAGAATCCTACCTAAAGGGTACGTACAACACTCGAACGGTCGCCTCGGTGGTATGCCTCATCTAATGTCCACCTCCAAGCTACCTCCAGTCTTGGTATACCTTTCCTCAATAACCGATGTTTGTTGTCTTCAAAAAACTCAACATGGTGCGGGCATAGCCCATGCAAGGGTGAGTATAATGATACTCAGTAGGTACCCAAGACCCTCAAGGGTCTCACAAAATCCAAAAAGGATAAACCAAAAATCATGAAAACAACTGTCAACCCTAATTAGGTATATTCCCATACATATACCTAAGTTATTAAGTATACCCATCTAAATCATGATGAAACACAGGGCCCAACTCTTAGCCAAATTTTAACTATTCCACAAAGGAAAGAATTCCACGAAGAAAACACAACAAGAGTAAGTACGACAATGTAATGCCACAAAGAAGAATACCATGAATGTATCACCATGAATGTAACTACCACAATGGTATGCCACACCGAAGAATACCACAAAGCTACCACCATAATGGATTCAACAAGAAGGTATGTTCCACAATGGTATTTTACATAGAAGAACACCATAAAGTTATCACCATGAAGGTAAGTACCAAAAATTTACACCATTGAGAAGAATACCACAATGGTAAAGACTTTTCTCACAATAGGAATAACATAGGTACAGTAGAATAGATGATTAGATGATACTACTAAATCATCATACTCTTTTATGAGGCAAACCCTCGTAGGATCCTAAATCATCAGACCCACATAGGATCCAAGAAAAGTACACCTACATAGGATCCTAGTATAGAATACCCACGTAGGATCCTAGAGTACTCCACGTGGATTCCTAGAACAAATCCATGTAGAACTCTCGAACACAGACCCACGTAGGATCCCAAATTACAGACCCACATAGCAGCCCTTTCTCATGATACAGCCAGTTATAGGGATCTCTCACTAATATCACTTGATTTTGGGAGTGTAAAATCCTCATGCCTCGGGTCGAATATCCATAAACAACGAAGTCCCATGAAGAAGTATCTAAAAGGACCCCATTGTAAATAGGGTCTCAACAGAATATACAATACGTCCATCAGACTCATGGTTTGTATATTATTGGCCTTTTAGTCCAAAGGGCACAGTTGGGTTCGTGTTCAATCCAACCTGGTCATACCACTACTTCATCCAAAACTCATGTTGGTTATTCCAAATGGATTGTCTCAATCCAAGGTTTTTGCTACCACAGACAGTTCATAAAATGGTTTCCCATAGATCTTGATACATCTGAATGATAAAAAAGGGGTCGACGTCGGACCGACCCGACCTAAGCCGACCCGATCTAGTTTGGGTCGACCTGGCCCGACCTGGGTATGCCCCTAGGTCCGACCTGATATACTGGGTTCGACCCACTAGGATCATAGTTGGTTGGATGACCTTCCTCCTTCGAGCAGTGCAGCCATGTTCCATGTCATCTCCAGCAACCATCAACGAGCCGACTGCCCTCCATTTGTCGCCGCAACATCAGGCCGCGACTCCTGCACGCCCGGCGGCGCATACGTGAACTGTTGCATCCTATTCGTGCAACCTTTTTCCACCTTCTTCATGGCTATCGGTGGTGCAAGATGCCGCTCTCGAGTCCCATGGGTTCCAGTCACCAGCACAGGTCATCGTCGCCCTCTATTGCAAAGAACACATAAAAATTATAAAGGTTGCAGATTAGTCGACACATTTTCATTTGGAATTCACCCTCATCATTAGATTAGTAGCAAGAGGCTCATGGGGAAAGATTCAATGTAAAATAAATTAACAAAAATTAATTAAAAAACACCTACCTCGATGGTTCATTGACTTCGGTGAGGAGGGAAACACGGATGTCGTTTCGTTGACATTGAGGATCTTCCTCGTTGGAGATCATTTTACAGAGTTCTTCGTTGGAGAATTATTTATTGAAAGTGATAAGAGTGTCCTTCATTAGAGAGTAAATTCTTTGTTTGGAGTAAAATTTATGCGTTGGAGAGAACGTTTCAACAAAATTCTCCCAAGCTCCTTTTCTAACAAAATCATCCCACCCAAAAAAAATGAAAAGCCGAATTAATAATTAATGTTAATCAAATTAATAAATTATTTCTCAAATAAATGAGACAATTAACTGTATTGCATTGGAACAAATAAATTATAGGATTCCAAGAGACATCCCCAAATTATAGAGTTGTTCGGGTGGTCCCCCCTAGTATAATTAAAATAGTGGATTTTCAAGTTCTGGTGGTTCCCACCTCCATAAATCAAATAGGGAGGTTTCAAAAGAATAATAAAATGTTAAATATTTTTATTTTTCCTCTCCCACAAAAAAGTGAAAAACTATCTTCCACCCTCAACCTACTATGGTCGAGGTGAAGGTCTCCTAAATAGAATATCAGTGTTGTGAGTTCGACCATGTCCGCAGATATCAATTCCGAGCACTGGTTCAAAAGATACGAAAACCCGCTGACACGCTGACTGAACGTGCTAAAAAAATGTTCAAAAATTCATTTCAGGCACACCGAGCCTCAGAATCATGTGCAATTAATTTTTTCAGACTCATAAAATTCCCAAATAAATACAAACAATACATGGAATTTTCTGGGATAATACATTCTCCCCACCATAGGGCTTTTCATCCCTGAAAGCCACTTCACAAAAACTTTGAAAACAAGTGGGGGTACATAGCATGAATCTGATCCTCCTGCTACAATGTTCTCTCATAAAGGTTCACGTGATGCCAACGTACACACACTAAAGGTATATACCTCCTATAAAGAATGCTCTCATGTCGATTCTCAACCTCCACTAGAACCTCTTTAAACGTCACCCCATCGTCGATGTCTAGATCACCGTGGTCGATGACATGAGATGGGTCATGTACGTATCTACTTAGCTGGGATATGTGGAAAACGCTGTAAACCAGGTGAAACTAAGGTGGAAGAGTTTAGGGTAAGAGACCTCGCCATCTCTGCTAAGGACTGTGAAAGGACTGATGATCCTTGGAGATAACTTGCCACCCCTTCCAAATATCTACAAATCTTGTCCAAGTGAGAGACATAGAAAAACATGGTCTCCATCCTCGAACTCAATAGGTCTTCATCTCCTATCATCATAACACTTCTACCTACTATGTTCAATCTTTATCTGCCTCTAGATGATCTGCACCATCTACGTGGTAGCTTGTACCTTCTCTAGTCCCATGAGTGCTGACTCCCGTAGGTAAGTCCATCATAAAGGCGATCTGCATGGTCCACCATACAATGCCTCGAATGGTTCCATTCCAGTGGTGGAGTGATAGCTTCTGTTGTATGTAAACTCCACCGAGGGCATGTAATCCTCCCAACTACGACCTGTCACGACCCGTCCTTGGGGCCCGTGCCGTGACTACCCCAAGCCCGCCTTCCATAGGCCAGGGGCTGGCGACTAGCACCAAAGGCGTAAAATCCCGATAACTGGGAAGGCATTGCCTTTATAAAAGAAAACAAGCACCACAGAGTATAAGCGGAAGTAAAACACTAAGTACGAAAAGGAGAGCTGAAAAGTAAAAGGGGCCGGAAATACAAGCCCAACTGTAAAGTACAACTCGAAAAGGAAAACAGCGACTGAAAAGTAAAGCTGCTACGCTGAGATGTCCACTGAAATTCCCACCTGAAGGGTGGGTACAGATAGCTCCTCTGCTCCACGGGTCCCGCCATCCACTCCGAGTATGTCCCGCCCAGTGGTCCACCTCCGGGTACCGCCTCGTCGTATAGTCCACCTCCAGGTACCGTCCAGACCTCGAACCTTCGGCTTCTGTCAGCACTGTCCGTCGTCTGCAACCAACACAACGAGGTGCGGGCATAGCCCGTGCAGGGGTGAGTATAACGATACTCAGTAGGGACCCCGAGACCCTCAAGGTCTCACTAAAACCAACAAGGATAAACACAAGAAGATCTCAACAGATAAACTCTACTTAGGTATATGCCCATACATATACCTAAGTTATCAAGTAACCCATCTCAATCATGAGGAAACACAAGGATTGTGAAAACGACTGATAACCACTACCCGGGTATATGCCCATACATATACCAAAGTTAGCACGTGACCCATCTCAATCATGAGGTAAACACAAGGTCAAAAGTCTCAGCTCAAACCAGGATTTTCATTATCGAAACCGTAATTGCTGAAGAGCTCCGTCTCTAGAGTGTACAGTGGTCCTGTCACGACTCCGAGGCTGCCGCTCACTAACCTAGGACTGCTGAAGTACTCCTCCTGTCGAGTACTGCGGGTTTGCGGCCAACTACCTGGCGCTCCGTCCGCTGAGGGTCTGTCGCCAAATACCGGGCGCTACCCAGATAGCCTACTGAGGTACTCCTCCTGTCGAGTACCGCGGGTCTGCTGCCAACTACCAGGCGCTCCGTCCGCCGTGGGTCTGCCGCCAAGTACCGGGCGCTCCGTCCACTGGGCTAGTCGACTCACTCCAAGTCGAGTCGGTCAAGCAGTCGTCAGGTCTCAGCCGGCTACACGGTCTCCGTACTCTGCACGCTCGTCTCCGGGAGGGTCCGCTCCACGAGCTACTGGTCGATACTCCAAGTATCAAAAAGTCCCACGAAGAAGTGTCTCAAAGGTCCGTCTCGTCACAGGGGTCTCAACGCAACAGACGGCGCGTCGATCGGACGCCCGGTCTGTGAGTTATTAGCCTTTTCATCCCAGGGGCCCGGTTGGTTTCGAGTGCGAACCAATCCCGGCCGTATCTCAACTGTACCCCGAACCACCATAGGGTATACTCAAAGGGACCGTTACTCAACGTAACCACCAACGCCGCTGACGGCTCGTCAAGCGGACGTCCTGTCTGTAAGATATCAGCTTTTCCGTTCCAGGGGCCCGGTTGGATTTCGGGTACAATCCAACCCGGCCATACTCCGACTGTATCCAAAACTCGGGCGGAGTATGTCAAGAGTTCCGTCTCATCAAGAGGAAGTCAACGAAACAGACGGTGCGTCAATCGGACGCCCGGTCTGTGAGTTATTGGCTTTTTCGTCTCCGGGGCCCGGTTGGTTTTTAAGGCAAAACCAACCCGACCGTACTCCACCTGCGTCCAAACCTCGGGCGGAGTATGCCAAAAGATCCGTCTCATTAAGAGGAACGCAACGCGACTGACGGCGCGTCAATCGGACGTTCGCGGCTCAAGATATGAGCGTTTCCGCTCCGAAGGCCCGGTTGGTTTCGTGAACGAACCAACCCGGCCAAACTCAAAGTAACCCGAAACCTTGAGTGCGATATACCGAAACGACCGTCTCGATCCAAGGATCGCGTTGCCGCAGACGGTTCGTCGTTCGGAGGTCTGAGGCTCAAGTTATGAGCCAAAAACCAAATCAGGTTCGAAACGGGGGGGGGTCCGGGTCCGGGCCGACCCGGCCCGACCCCCCCCCCCCCCCCCCGGGGCGGCGCGGCGGCCGGCGGTGGCGGTGACGGCGGCGCGGCGGCGGCGGCGCGGCGGCGGCGGCGGGCCGCGGTGGCGGCGGCGGCGGCGGGCCGCGGGGGCGGCGGCGGCGGCGGGCTGCGGCGGCGGCGGCGGGCCGCGGGGGCGGCAGCGGCGGGCCGCGGCGGCCAGCGCTGGCGCCGCACGGGGAGCCGCACGCTGGGGGCTTGATTGCCCCCGCTTTCTTCTGGCGGCGCGGCTTAGCCGCGCCGATTTTTAGTAAACCGCCCCCCTCACATGAGGGGGGCCTGCTTGTGCGGATCCGAGGGGGCCGGTTGCCCCCTCCTTCAAAGAACCCCCCCTCTCTTAAAGAGGGGGTTTTATTAAAACGGCCGGGGAATTTATTTCCCCGATTTTAAAGACTTCCGGCCGGCCAGCTGGCCGGCCGGTTTTCTCCAACGGGACCGGAAAAATCCGGTCCCCTCTTCGGCTTCCGACGCCGGCGGCCCGGCCGCCGGTCTTATCTTCCGCCGCGGCCCGGAACCGGCCGCGGTCTCTTCGTCCCGCCGCGGCCCGGAACCGGCCGCGGCGTTCGTCGTCCGGCGCGGTGCGACGGCACCGCGCCCCTTTGCCGTGCTTTGATAATCATCCAACGCGACGCGACGGCGTCGCGTTTCTGTTGTTTCTACCATGGTGCGTGCGACGGCATCGCGAAGATATATGCACGTTCATCCGCGTGATGCGACGGCACCACGCCACTTGCTTCCTCCCGCAAGATAAAATCAACATAAACGTTGGAGGGGGGTTCGGCCGTGTTCATGCGGTCCGGCCCCCCTCACGTTAAATAAAAACTCAACATGAACATTTCAAGCCTCATGTTAGACATGCCAGATCCATGTTCAAGAAATGGAATAATTTAAGAATGAAACAACAATCCCCTACCTCGGGTATAAGTTCGAGGATTTGACTATGTCCGCGGAAGTCGACGTCGCGGATATCGGGTGTCGCGGTAGTCGTTCGTCAATTCCGTTGACGAAGAGACGCGTCAGAAGAGGCACGTCGTTGGCGAATCCTTGTACGCCGACGAAGGTTGTCCGAGGAAGGTGTGGTGTTCTCTCTCGTTGACACCGAAGACGAAGAAGAGCGGTGCGGCGTTCTTTTTCGGAAAAAGGGCGTTCCTCGTCAAGTCTTGAGGAAAGTCAAATTATAAAGAGAACAACGAACTCAAGAATCTCTACCTCGATAGTCGCACGGTGACGGAGTCGTGGAATATCGGTGTCGATTCCTTTGACGTCGGAGGAAGAGTCGTTATCGAAGGCGTTCGTCGCGGAAAACCGTCGCGGAAGAGATGACGCGGAAGAAGTACGTCGCGTCGCGGACACGGCGTCGCGGATGGATCGTGTTCTTCGGCGGAGAAGTTCTTCGTTGAAGAACGTCGTTCTTTGCGTTCTTCGTTGAGTTTGAAGAAGAAGAAGAGGAGCTCTCCACCTCTCAAGAAGACAAAAGATCAACCCAAAATAAAATAAGATAACATCTTATTTTATTATTACAAAACATAAAAGAATTTCAAAAGTTTGAAATTCAAAAGAGATAACTCCACATTTAACTCACTTATTTAATATACATGAATTGTATAATTAAATAGAAGTTAACTTGTCAAGCCATTAAGAGGGAGAGAGGGGAGTTGAAAAGGTGGGGGTTCGTGTGGGCCCCACCACACTTAATCCTCCCAAGGGAGGTTAAGTGGGTGTGGGTCCCACTTCCAACCTCTTTTGAGAGGTTTTAAAAAGTTATAATAAAATTTGTTCTACACAAATTTTATTTAACTCAACTAAAAACCTCAAAAATTAACCTTCAACCCGCAACAAACGCAACTCCCGAAAAGGTCTCTTTAAGCGAATATCGGCGCTGCGAGTTCATCGGTGCCCTCGGATTTCAATTCCGAGCACCGGATCAAAAGTTAGGAATTCCCGCTCGTTCGTTCACTGAACGTACCCGAGTCAAACTTCGGAAATTAATTCCGGGCACTCCGGGCCTCGGAATCAGGTGCTGTCTGAAACCGCGCTCTTGTAAAATTCTAAAGAAAATTAAGAAAAAATTTTCCTTGAATTTTACGGGTCTTTACATTACTCCCACCTCAGGGCTTTACGTCCCCGTAAAGCTACATCAAAAACTAGGGAAACAAAAAGAGGATACTGAGCACGCATCTGAGCCTCCCGCTCCCATGTGCTCTCCTGGAGATTCCCGTGCCGCCATCTGTTGCGCACAAGAGGAATCGATCGTCCATGTAGGACCCGCTCCTGTCGATCCTCTATCTCCACCGGGACCCCCGTAAAAGACACCCCATCGTCAACGTCAAGCTCCTCAGCTGGAATACGTGGAAGATGTCGTGCACCCGGTGCAACTGAGGTGGTAGAGTCAGGCGATAAGCCACCTCGCCAACCTTGCTGAGGACCTGGAAGGGTCTGATGAAGCGCGGAGATATTTTGCCGCCTCGGCCAAATCTCCGAATACCACGTCGAGGTGAGACCCGCAAGAAGACGTGGTCGCCATCCTCGAACTCCAGTGGCCTCCGCCTCCTGTCAGCGTATGACTTCTGCCGGCTCTGTGCTGTCCTCATCCGCTCCTGGATGACATGGACCTCCTCTGACGTGGCCCGGACCATCTGTGGTCCCAAAAGAGCTGCAAGATTTCTTCTTTGCCGATAAGAGAAACCTGGTCTCATCCCCTGGATGAACCACATTCTTTGCCTAAAACAGTCAATCCTAACATGGATGATACTAATCCATACCAAGGATGACGTCGTAAGGCCTCGACGCTACTACTAAGAGATCCAACCGTTACTCTCGCCTCCAAGGGTTGAGTCACACTGTCGGCATCAGTGTGAGGTAACTGGTCTCCTCCAGTAGATGTCTCACAAGTGAGGGTCAAGTCAACAGTCAACTGGAACCTCTTAGTAACATCAAAAAAGAGGACAGGAATGAAAACATCACAAAGGATGCGTCTTTTATTATTGCAGCTCATAATTCAAGACGCTACACAAAAGCAACATCAACATGGAACTAGAAGTACAAAAGACGTATCCACTAGTTCCTCCCCTGTCCACCTGCTCCCAGAGCTCCAGCATTTGTCGCTGCCTCAACCTCGGTGGCTCCCTCCAAACCTGCGGATCGAGGAGTCAGACAGTCACGTGCCAGGTGACCCTTTCCGCGGCATGAGTAACACAACCTGCTCCTTGCACGGCTAGCTCTGTTCCCACTCCGGGTGCCCTGCACCACTGGTCCTAAAACCCGAGATCGCCCATCTGCTGGTCTGGTCCTCCTGGACCTCTGCATCATCTGTCTACTGCCCACAGATGACTCGGCTTCTGATCGAAAAACACGCGTCAAAGGCAGAATCTCCTGTACACGCTCGGGGTGTAGAGATACTGGCACAAACTCCACCCTGAAGAAGGTCTCGAAGTCTTCCCATGCGAAGTACATCTCATCGCAAAACTGAAACAAGTGGCTCCACCACCTACCTGCTGCTGCGTGTAGTAGGCTCGCAGCGAGGATCACCATGAGGTCTGCTGGTGTCCTCACTAGCCTAAACACTCGTACCACTGCCTCCAGCCAGTCCTCTGCAGCCTGGGGATCCGTCTCCCCGCGAAACCTGGGCGGTCGCTGGCGCTGAAACTCATGCAGTGCGCTGAGGCGACGTGCATCGTCAGCGGCTGCTGCTGGAAGCATCGGGGGCTCGGCGGGTAGAGCTACCGCCAGTGCCACTGCTGACAAAGGGCCCTGCACCGAGGCCTCGTCGCTCGGTGGGCTGTCGTCACGTTCGATTCTCGGAACCCTAGCTGGCTGCCGTTGTGGGGCCATCCTGAAAGAAACAACGTAACACGATCAAACGATTATACCTGGTGAGCTGACCTGGTTTGAGCTGTTTTAAGGGGAAAAACTTTTGAAAACACACACGCAATCAGTGTTTTCGTGCACAAAGTCGGAAATCAGTTGTCAGGGTCCTGGTGTATGGATACGTCGGCCGCCCGCACCAACACTGGACTCCCTGAACTGAAAACCACACTCGGTACTCTCAACACTATTGCTTCACAGAAAGAAACATCAGAGTTATAAGTTCTGCGGTAGAACCGAACTCCTCTGATACCAATTTGTCACGACCCGTCCTCGGGGCCCGTGCCGTGACTACCCCAAGCCCGCCTTCCATAGGCCAGGGGCTGGCGACTAGCACCAAAGGCGTAAAATCCCGATAACTGGGAAGGCATTGCCTTTATAAAAGAAAACAAGCACCACAGAGTATAAGCGGAAGTAAAACACTAAGTACGAAAAGGAGAGCTGAAAAGTAAAAGGGGCCGGAAATACAAGCCCAACTGTAAAGTACAACTCGAAAAGGAAAACAGCGACTGAAAAGTAAAGCTGCTACGCTGAGATGTCCACTGAAATTCCCACCTGAAGGGTGGGTACAGATAGCTCCTCTGCTCCACGGGTCCCGCCATCCGCTCCGAGTATGTCCCGCCCAGTGGTCCACCTCCGGGTACCGCCTCGTCGTATAGTCCACCTCCAGGTACCGTCCAGACCTCGAACCTTCGGCTTCTGTCAGCACTGTCCGTCGTCTGCAACCAACACAACGAGGTGCGGGCATAGCCCGTGCAGGGGTGAGTATAACGATACTCAGTAGGGACCCCGAGACCCTCAAGGTCTCACTAAAACCAACAAGGATAAACACAAGAAGATCTCAACAGATAAACTCTACTTAGGTATATGCCCATACATATACCTAAGTTATCAAGTAACCCATCTCAATCATGAGGAAACACAAGGATTGTGAAAACGACGGATAACCACTACCCGGGTATATGCCCATACATATACCAAAGTTAGCAAGTGACCCATCTCAATCATGAGGTAAACACAAGGTCAAAAGTCTCAGCTCAAACCAGGATTTTCATTATCGAAACCGTAACTGCTGAAGAGCTCCGTCTCTAGAGTGTACAGTGGTCCTGTCACGACTCCGAGGCTGCCGCTCACTAACCTAGGACTGCTGAAGTACTCCTCCTGTCGAGTACTGCGGGTTTGCGGCCAACTACCTGGCGCTCCGTCCGCTGAGGGTCTGTCGCCAAATATCGGGCGCTACCCAGATAGCCTACTGAGGTACTCCTCCTGTCGCGTACCGCGGGTCTGCTGCCAACTACCAGGCGCTCCGTCCGCCGTGGGTCTGCCGCCAAGTACCGGGCGCTCCGTCCACTGGGCTAGTCGACTCACTCCAAGTCGAGTCGGTCAAGCAGTCGTCAGGTCTCAGCCGGCTACACGGTCTCCGTACTCTGCACGCTCGTCTCCGGGAGGGTCCGCTCCACGAGCTACTGGTCGATACTCCAAGTATCAAAAAGTCCCACGAAGAAGTGTCTCAAAGGTCCGTCTCGTCACAGGGGTCTCAACGCAACAGACGGCGCGTCGATCGGACGCCCGGTCTGTGAGTTATTAGCCTTTTCGTCCCAGGGGCCCGGTTGGTTTCGAGTGCGAACCAATCCCGGCCGTATCTCAACTGTACCCCGAACTCCCATAGGGTATACTCAAAGGGACCGTTACTCAACGTAACCACCAACGCCGCTGACGGCTCGTCAAGCGGACGTCCTGTCTGTAAGATATCAGCTTTTCCGTTCCAGGGGCCCGGTTGGATTTCGGGTACAATCCAACCCGGCCATACTCCGACTGTATCCAAAACTCGGGCGGAGTATGTCAAGAGTTCCGTCTCATCAAGAGGAAGTCAACGAAACAGACGGCGCGTCAATCGGACGCCCGGTCTGTGAGTTATTGGCTTTTTCGTCTCCGGGGCCCGGTTGGTTTTTAAGGCAAAACCAACCCGACCGTACTCCACCTGCGTCCAAACCTCGGGCGGAGTATGCCAAAAGATCCGTCTCATTAAGAGGAACGCAACGCGACTGACGGCGCGTCAATCGGACGTTCGCGGCTCAAGATATGAGCGTTTCCGCTCCGAAGGCCCGGTTGGTTTCGTGAACGAACCAACCCGGCCGAACTCAAAGTAACCCTAAACCTTGAGTGTGATATACCGAAACGACCGTCTCGATCCAAGGATCGCGTTGCCGCAGACGGTTCGTCGTTCGGAGGTCCGAGGCTCAAGTTATGAGCCAAAAACCAAATCAGGTTCGAAACGGGGGGGGGGGTCCGGGTCCGGGCCGACCCGGCCCGACCCCCCCCCCCCCCCCGGGGCGGCGCGGCGGCGGCGCGGCGGCCGGCGGTGGCGGCGACGGCGGCGCGGCGGCGGCGGCGGGCCGCGGTGGCGGCGGCGGCGGCGGGCCGCGGCGGCTAGCGCTGGCGCCGCACGCGGGGGGCTTGATTGCCCCCGCTTTCTTCTGGCGGCGCGGCTTAGCCGCGCCGTTTTTTAGTAAACCGCCCCCCTCACATGAGGGGGGCCTGCTTGTGCGGATCCGAGGGGGCCGGTTGCCCCCTCCTTCAAAGAACCCCCCCCCCCCTCTCTTAAAGAGGGGGTTTTATTAAAACGGCCGGGGAATTTATTTCCCCGGTTTTAAAGACTTCCGGCCGGCCAGCTGGCCGGCCTGTTTTCTCCAACGGGACCGGAAAAATCCGGTCCCCTCTTCGGCTTCCGACGCCGGCGGCCCGGCCGCCGGTATTATCTTCTGCCGCGGCCCGGAACCGGCCGCGGTCTCTTCGTCCCGCCGCGGCCCGGAACCGGCCGCGGCGTTCGTCGTCCGGCGCGGTGCGACGGCACCGCGCCCCTTTGTCGTGCTTTGATAATCATCCAACGCGGCGCGACGGCGTCGCGTTTCTGTTGTTTCTACCATGGTGCGTGCGACGGCATCGCGAAGATATATGCACGTTCATCGGCGTGATGCGACGGCACCACGCCACTTGCTTCCTCCCGCAAGATAAAATCAACATAAACGTTGGAGGGGGGTTCGGCCGTGTTCATGCGGTCCGGCCCCCCTCACGTTAAATAAAAACTCAACATGAACATTTCAAGCCTCATGTTAGACATGCCAGATCCATGTTCAAGAAATGGAATAATTTAAGAATGAAACAACAATCCCCTACCTCGGGTATAAGTTCGAGGATTTGACTATGTCCGCGGAAGTCGACGTCGCGGAGATCGGGTGTCGCGGTAGTCGTTCGTCAATTCCGTTGACGAAGAGACGCGTCAGAAGAGGCACGTCGTTGGCGAATCCTTGTACGCCGACGAAGGTTGTCCGAGGAAGGTGTGGTGTTCTCTCTCGTTGACACCGAAGACGAAGAAGAGCGGTGCGGCGTTCTTCTTCGGAAAAAGGGCGTTCCTCGTCAAGTCTTGAGGAAAGTCAAATTATAAAGAGAACAACGAACTCAAGAATCTCTACCTCGATAGTCGCACGGTGACGGAGTCGTGGAATATCGGTGTCGATTCCTTTGACGTCGGAGGAAGAGTCGTTATCGAAGGCGTTCGTCGCGGAAAACCGTCGCGGAAGAGATGACGCGGAAGAAGTACGTCGCGTCGCGGACACGGCGTCGCGGATGGATCGTGTTCTTCGGCGGAGAAGTTCTTCGTTGAAGAACGTCGTTCTTTGCGTTCTTCGTTGAGTTTGAAGAAGAAGAAGAGGAGCTCTCCACCTCTCAAGAAGACAAAAGATCAACCCAAAATAAAATAAGATAACATCTTATTTTATTATTACAAAACATAAAAGAATTTCAAAAGTTTGAAATTCAAAAGAGATAACTCCACATTTAACTCACTTATTTAATATACATGAATTGTATAATTAAATAGAAGTTAACTTGTCAAGCCATTAAGAGGGAGAGAGGGGAGTTGAAAAGGTGGGGGTTCGTGTGGGCCCCACCACACTTAATCCTCCCAAGGGAGGTTAAGTGGGTGTGGGTCCCACTTCCAACCTCTTTTGAGAGGTTTTAAAAAGTTATAATAAAATTTGTTCTACACAAATTTTATTTAACTCAACTAAAAACCTCAAAAATTAACTTTCAACCCGCAACAAACGCAACTCCCGAAAAGGTCTCTTTAAGCGAATATCGGCGTTGCGAGTTCATCGGTGCCCTCGGATTTCAATTCCGAGCACCGGATCAAAAGTTAGGAATTCCCGCTCGTTCGTTCACTGAACGTACCCGAGTCAATCTTCGGAAATTAATTCCGGGCACTCCGGGCCTCGGAATCAGGTGCCGTCTGAAACCGCGCTCTTGTAAAATTCTAAAGAAAATTAAGAAAAAATTTTCCTTGAATTTTACGGGTCTTTACACGACCAAAGTCGGGGATTCAAGCACGCAACATGTCCTTGAGGGTATGAATGGTCCGCGTAGTCTGGCCATTTGTCTGAGGATAGAAGGCAGTGCTCAAACGATTTTTCATCCTAAAAGTCTCCTTCAACCCCTTCCGAATCCAAGATGTGAACATGCATCATGATCAGAGATGGTCGTCAATGATACTTCATGTAGCCGTAAAATCTCCTACACATAGAGGTGTCCCTTGTTCTCTACTGAACCCTGCTCTCTGATCGTTAGAATGTTGGCCGACATAGTGAGTCAGTCGACGAGCACCCAGATAGAATCATGAACCCTAGATGTACATTGATGTCCTCTCATGAAGTCCACAGATATTCCATCCCATTTCATCCCAGGGACCTCTAATGTCTGAACTAAGCATGTTGGTACCTGATGCTCCTCTTTCACCCGCTAACTAGTGAGGCACCAAGACACAAACTCTGCTACTTCTTTCTTCATTCCCATCCACCAGGGTTGTCGTCAACGGTCTTGGTACATCATCACCAATCTTATATGCACAAATAGAAGGTATGGGTAATAATCTCTCAAAAAATCCTCTCTGTGTGACACTGGTACCATGGTACATCCTCTGAAGAGGATGACGTGCTCCCCACCATTAGAAAATCCATCAGGTGCCTATCATTTGGAAATGTGATCCCATCGAGCCTCATAATCAGTGTCCCCACATTGGGCTTCCATAACATGCTAATGAAGTGGGGGAGTGACTGTATGAGATAGAAGAAAAGCTGCTCCATCTTGATCCACAAAGGATATCTGAAAAGTGGCTAGCTGCTCTATCACCTAACCTAAAAGTTGTACACCAGATCTCCTGTAGAGTGTATTTTCTACAAACGTTCCCCATCGTTGGAGTATAGGCTATCTCGAAATCATAGTCATGGAGGAATTAAATCCAACATCACTATCTCCATTTTAAGTCCTTTTGAAAGAAAACATACCTTAGACACTTGTTATCATAGTAGACTATAAAACGTTCACCCATCATGTAATGTCGCCACATATTTAAGGTGAAGACCATTACTACTAACTCCACGTCAAGGGTAGCATTGTTCTGCTCATGTTTTCTCTGCTGTTGAGAATCAAAAGTGGCAACTACTCACTCCTACATCAGGACAGATCTGAGCCCAGAACCTGATGCGTCATAATAGACTATGTACCCAACACCCTCCTCTAGATGGCTCAATATAGGCGAACTCGTCATTATCTGCCTCAACTCTTGATAACTCCACTAGCATCTCTCCGACCACATGAAGGGTGTCCCCTTATTCAATGATAATAAAGGTTTTATAACTTTGGAGAACAAATCTCAGGTAGTATCCAGCAAAACCTTGGAAAATCCATACTACCATCACAATCCTAGGTGGCTCCCAAGAATGTACCGCCTCAATCATTGTTGGATCCACTTAAACTCCTGCCTTCAAGATAACATGTTCCAGAAATTGAACATCTCGGATCCATAAAAGGAACTTTGAGATCTTACCATAATGCGGGTTCTCATGAAGTGTGTCCAAAACAATATGCAAATGATAGGCATGCTCCTCCTTGGTAGCCATGTAGATCATAATGTCATAAATAAAGACTACTAAAAAGAGATCAAGGAATGTCTGAAAGATCTAGTTCATGTGTCTACTGAACACTTCTAGAGCATTGGTTATGATGAATGGAATATCCAAGAACTCATAGTGGCCATACTGACATCGAAAATTTATCTTTTACACATCCTTATCTTGTACTCTGAGGTTGTCATAGCGTAATCTGATGTCTATCTTTGAAAACCATTGTGATCCCTTCAGCTGATCAAAGAGGTTGTCAATCATTGAGAGTGGGAACTTGTTCATCACAATCACCTAGTTCTAGAGCCGATAGTATACACAATGTTTCATGCTCTCATCCACCTTCTTGGAAAACAATTGGGGATTCCAATTGTGAAACACCAGGTTCGATGAACCCATTACCATGTATGTCCTCCAGCTATACTCGTATCTCACGAAGCTCCGTGGGAGCCATCCAATACACTGCTATAGATATTGATTCAATAACAGGGTACAATTCAATGTAAAAGTCAACCTATTTATGAAGAGGTAGACCCAGAACGTCATCAAGGAAGACATCCACGTATTAGTCCACCGCTAGAGGATAGGTCAGACTCTCCACATCAACCGCTCCAAGGGTTAGAAAATCCAATTGATGTGTGATCAGATGCACACTCCTACAGGTATGTCCATCCTATGTTGAGAAGGATCCCTTCTCACTGATGAAGGTAAACCTTATCCCATCAGTGCAGACACACTGCACATTGCGCCTAATATAGTCAATCTGAGCAGGGAATGTAGATAACTAGTCAATACACATGATGACGTCGTAAGGCCTTGACGCCACAACTAGGAGATCCCAGCCGAAGATATCACCTCACAGAGTAATATCACACTACAGGAACCAATGTGTAATCATAGAATACTTTCTTGTAGGAGTGTCTAACCGTAATGATCGATCCCCTATCTCCACTGGAATCTCCGAGTTCCGAATGAGGGAAGTGGCAATAAATGACTGACTGGAACCTGTGTTTATAAGTACTTCAGCTAAGGTAGAGTAGACACAGATTGAACATTATATCATATCTGGAGCGCCATGGTCATAGGCCTTAGATACCTATAGGTGAGCTTGCCCATATCGACCTGCTCCCTGTGGTTGGGGTGTGGAACAAGGTGGTGGTGGCGGTAACATCTCTGAATCATCTCCCACTGCTAGCTGCATGGCCAGCTCCTCTTCCATGTCTGCCTGGTCCCTGGAGACCTCCTCGATCGAGCCTCAGTCTCTTCCTTGGTGTTCCTTCAACCATCTTCTTATCATAAGTACAATGATTTAGATAGTCACAAGCTAATTGACCCTTCCCACCGTATGTGTAACACCACATGCTCCTCGCATGACTGGCTATATCTCTGGTTCCCTAAACAACTGACCCTAAATCTCAGGGTTTCCCTCCTATAGGTCTGGTCATCTTGGACCTCTATGACATCTACCTGCTCCCAGGTATATATGACTCCGCTACGTGATGCCTGGTGGTGGGTCTCACTGCTGGTAACTGATCAACAAGATAACTCTACACTAAGAGGGATCACTCTAACACACCGACCTGCGTCGGGAAGACGAGAGAAATAATCGAAGCCATGATCTCCCTCCTGATTCTTTTCTTGAAG
The DNA here is from genome assembly GCA_963277665.1 of Viscum album. Classification (NCBI taxonomy): domain Eukaryota; kingdom Viridiplantae; phylum Streptophyta; class Magnoliopsida; order Santalales; family Viscaceae; genus Viscum; species Viscum album. Next base: position 1,535,564,252 of record OY728151.1, read on the forward strand.
TCCAGGGCCCTGAAGAATGGATCCCACAGCATATCAGTGTTGTAGAATGAGATATCGGCGAACCTCGCTGTGTACTATGCCACAGTCATGCTACCCTATAGTAGATGAAGAAACTTTTGTATGTGCACTGCACGAAGGGTCTCTGGGACAAAAATTGCCTATAATAGGCTCTCAAAGTCTACCCAGAGAAGTGTAAACTTGTTGTGAACCTGGAGCATCAGGATCCACAATCTTCCTGCTGCTGCCTGTAGAAGACGGGCGACAAGGATCACCATGAGATCAGTAGGTGTCCCTACCAGTCGAAAGACTATCACCATTGCCTCAAACATATCCTCAGCCGCCTATGGGTCCATCTCGCCCCTTATCATGGGTGGCCTCTAGTGTTGGAAGTCATGCAACATGCTCAGGAAGAATGCACACTCTGCTATTGGGGTTTGTTTCATCGATGGCCCAATGAGTAATTGCACCGCTAATGCCTCTGATGGTTCTCCTACTGATAAATGTCCCTAAACTAAAACCTCGTCTCTCGATGGGCTATCATCATGTACTATACCAAGAACCATAGCTGAGTGTCTGCATGGCGGCATCTATAAAAGAAATAGGAGCACCAAGATCAGTATGTTATACATGGTGAGCTGACTCAAAAAGATAACAATGAAATATTTTTTTAACACACACACAATCAGTGTTTTCGTGCACTGAGTCAAAAATCAGAAGTCAGGGTCCATGTGTATGGATACATTGTTCGCGACACCAAAATATGATTCCCCAAACTGATAACAACACTCACTAAACTTAATAATATTGTTGTTAAAAGATCAGAGTCCAATGTTCTATTGTAGAACTAACTCCTATGATACCAATTTTTCACAACTCGTCCCCCGGGTCCCGTGTTGTGACTACCCCAAGCCCGACATCAATATTCCAGGAGCTCACAACTAGCACCTAATGGTGTGTTCCCTAGAACCAGGAACGAATAGCCTTTATAACATGTAAACACACAAAACAAAGCACACAGAAAGATATGAACAGAAGTAAAACTCTATATCAAAATGAGTGTGTATAGTAAGAAAAAGGGGCGAGAATACAAGCCCAACTGGAATATAAAAGAAAACTAAAAAGCATGAGTAAACTAAAATAGCTCTTGTGAAAACCCTCCAAGGATCCTACCTAAGGGATAGGTATATCTCTCGGATGGTTGTCTCTACAGTACGCCTCATCCATCTTCCACTTCTGAGCTACCTACACTCCCGATACTCACTTCCTCAGTTAGCGATGTCTGTCCTCTACACCAAACACAACATGCTGTGGGCATAGCCCATGCAGGGGTGAGTATAATGATTCTCAATATAGACCCTGAGACACTAAAAGGTCTCACAAAATACCTAAAGGATAAACCACAAATCACAGAAACAAATGAAAACCCTACATAACTATATAACCATACATATACCTATGTTATCAAGTATACCCAACTCATTCATGAGGAAACCGAAGGCCCAACTCATATCCAAGTATAACTATTCCGCGAAGGAAATAATATGCCGAAGGTAACACCATAAGGTTAAGTACCATAAGGTAACTCCACACAGAAGAATACCATGATTGTTCACCACGATGGTAAGTAACACAGATGTACACCACATGGAAGAATACCATTAAGGTACCACCACAAAGGTTTCATGATGAAGGTATGTACCACAAAGGTATGCCACACAGAAGAACACCATGATGGTAACACTAAAAATGTAAGTAACACAAAGGTATGCCACAAAAAATAATATCACAAAGCTAAAGACTCAGATCAAACTAGGAATAACATATGTATAGTATCAAAGATTATTAGATGATACTAATAAATCCTATTACTCTGTTAATTGGTAGACCCACATTGGATCCCAAATCAACAAACCGACATAGGATCATAGTACAGAAGACCCATGTAGGATCCTAAAATTGTAGACCCGTGTAGGATCCTTGAGTACTCCACGAGTATTCCTAGAGGAGATCCATGTGGAACTCCCCAACACAGACCCACATAGGATCCCCAAGCAAGGACCCATATTGGATCCTTTTCTCATGATAAATCCAGCTATAGGGTTCCCACACTATGCTCTCTTTATTTTGGGAGGGTTCACTCCTCATGCCTTGGGTCAATACTCAAACTACCACGAATTCCCATGAAGATTTATCCCAATGGACTGCCACATAAATGGGGTATCAACACAAAAGATGGGGCATCAATCAGATTCTCGGTGTGTAAAGTATTGGCCTTTTAGTCCTGTGGGATCAGTTAGATATGTGTTCTATCCATCCCACCCATACCCCAAAATTATCAAAAACTAAATTGCAGTAAAGCAAAAGGACCGGCTTGATCAACGGTTTTTGGTGTCACAGAAAGTTCGTCAAACGTACAGGCATAGCTTATGATATGGCCAAAAGAACAAAAAGGGTTCGGAGATGGTCCGGTTCCAGTCCGACAAGGTTGAACCGACTCGGCCCGACCTGAGCCCGGCCAACAGTGCGGAATCCCGCTGGGCTCACAGATAGAATGACTTCCAGCCACCTCCGCGTCGCGTGGTCGTGCGCCGCGCCATCACTGGCAACCAGAAGTGTGCCGACTGCCCTCCATTTGCCGTTGTAGCACAAGGTCGCAGCTCTTGAATGCCCGACCATGTGGACGTCCGCCTTCGGCCGCTGACCATGCTCCGCCGAGACCGACAGGCCGTGACCCTTCTCCGGCGGCACGATTGCGCCGTCGCGGTAGTCACTGTCAACCGGGTTGTCGGCCGTCACTCCTGAGTCCCACCAGTGCCCATCTCTAGCACTAGTTTCCATCCTCCTCCATCATGGAGAATGCATCAACATCACAAGGGTTGCGTAGTGTTCGGGCCATGTTCATTTGGACCGCACCCTCTATGTTAGAGTGCTAGCATGAATCTCTTAGTTCAAGATTCAATGTAAAATAAATTAAAAAAGATTAATAAAAAAACATCCCTTCCTCGAATGTTCATTTACATAGGTGAGAAGGGAAAGACGGACGTCGGTTCGTTGAGGTTAAGGATGTTCCTCATTAGAGATCATTCAATGGAATTCTTCATTGGATAATTATTTGTCGAAGGAGATGAGAGCATTGTTCCTTGGGGAGGACGTTCTTCATTTAATGGAAAAGTTCTTTGATGAATAGAAGGTTTCTCCACAATTCTCCCAATCTCCTTTTCCAACGAATTCATCCACCACAACAAAAAATGAAAGGACAACATATTAAATTATGCTAATCAAATTAATTTATGTTGGATCAAAAAAATGGTACAATGAGTCTTATTACATTAGAACAAATAAATGGGGCAATTAGTTGGATTTCATTGGCACAAATAAATGGGAAGATTCCAAGAGACCTCCTCACGTTAATGAGGGTTCGGGCAGTCCCCACCAGTAGAATTCAAATTTTGGGTTTTCTAGTTCTAGTTGTCCCCACCTCCATAACTCAAATAGAGATGTTTCAAAATAAAAATAACAGGTTAAATAATTTTATTTTTCTTCTCCAATAAAAAATTGAAAAACTAATTTCCCCCCTCGACCTACTGTGGTCACGTTGAAGGTCTCCTAATGTAATATAGGTGCTGAGATTTCAATGGTTTCTTTGGATTTAAATTCTGATCATCGGTTCTAGAGTTACAAAAACAAACTAACATGCATACTGAACATTCATAAAAAAAGTTTACAAATTCATTCCAGGAACAGTGGTCCTCAGAATAACATGCGGTCAATTTTTGTGGACTCATAAAATACCAATATAAATAAAAATAATACATGGAAGTTTCCGATTATTTTCATTTTATTACCCAATAAAGATTCCTTCTGTTGGAAAATATTTTCATAAAACATTTAATAATAGAAAATATTACAAAATAAAACACATAATGTTGTATTTTGAAAAATGATAAAATTATTAAAACATATCATGATGTAATACATTTAAACCTTATTAAATATTAAACACATTCCATTGAATATAATAAAATTTTGGACCCCTTTCTAATCACAATATTACCATAAAACCCATAGAAATCATAAATAACACATAGAATTATATCAGGGAATCCTTATAATTATTATTCTTAAAAATGTAATTACCATGTTGTTAATGTCCATGAATTCCAAGCATCAAAATGGGATAAAAATATGGTCAACATCAATACCCAAAGCATTTAAGTTCTATCATAGACCCACAATTAATTTTTTATCCATTGACCACATATCATTGGTTTATGTCATAACCATTATTCATATGTCCTAAAACCATAAATAATCCAAGAAAATAAAATCCTTCAATTTTCAACATGTCACTCCAAGAAATCATTATCAAAAATAAGAAAAAATTTAATGTAATTGATATAATCATACAATTTTCAAAAACCAATTTCAATAATAACATAACTAGAATAAGGAAATGGGGTTTTCAGTTAATAAATCATGTATTCTTGTTTTGTAATATGTAAATTATTTAAAATTCATGGTATTGTAAAATTTTGTTTCTCTATGTAGGTTATGTATAGAACATCGATTTTTTAAATTATGAAAACATTTTGTATAAATCAGGTAAAAATACTCCATTAAGGAATGAATTGAAATAAAATAAATAGACAAAAAATTTAATTTATAAATGATTTATTTCAATATAAAATAATTAATAAAATAAATTTTTTAACCTGGTCATGGAAGAGAATGAATGATTTATGGAAAACCATTAATGATGATTCTTAAAATAAATTGTCACTTATCATCATAGAAAAACATCAACCATAATCCCAACGAAATATTTAGGTGATAAAAACATTAAATATCATTAGAAAGGAGAAATTAATGATATAAAATGTGAATGGGGATATATATACACCACATTAAAGTATAAGGGTGTATAAAATCAAAATATTCCATAATGAATAGAGATTGAGATGAAGTCCCATATGTTGAGTTCGACATTTCACGTCAATCATAAAAATCATGAATAATAATGTTATGATAATTATTTAATTACTTGAGATCCTTTTCAATGATTATTATTACATTTATTTGACTTCTGAAAATGTTTTATACAATTACTTAATCAATCAAGTTTATGTCGGTTGTTTTGACCATATTCATCTTATGTATAAAAATTCTATTTGTCAGAAAACTATTTTCAATGTAGTCATTATTTAAAAATATCAAGAATAATAATGATAAAATATTGATCATATTTATGAATCAATTATTATTTTAAAAAAATTCATCAAATATTTTTTTGAAAAATGATAAAACGTTGTGATTATATAAAAAATAATTCATAAGTACACATGAGTAATGTTATAATTTTAGAAAGATCACTATTGTAATAAGGAAAGTTAGCTTTAATTTTCTAAAAAGATCATTATATGAAAAATTCAATAATAATTAATTATATATATATATATATATATCATTCCGGTTATTTAATGATTAAAAATGAAAAATCACATCTCTTTGAGGAGGCGGTAGTTCACACGTCGATGAACAACGTTATCACTTTTTTAGTATGTGAAATTGAAAGAATATGATGATATATTATATTAATAGAAATATATATTTACAAATATTATCACAATTATTTCCTTAATTTCATAGATAATCATTATAATTACCCTTATTGTCATCTACGTAATACATTATGAAAAATGCCTCACATTGTTTCGTGAGAAGGTAGTTTGCAAGTCACATGTGCAACGTCATAATACCCTATATGAATGACATGTAAAAAAAGATTTATATGATTAAATTATTTCATATTTATAATTATTGTTTTTAAAAAAATTAAAAATATATACAAATTGTATGTCCATAATTATTCACATCCTTTTATCATACAGACGAATAATTATTTCACAACTCATTTGATTGATGATTGTGTAGGTTTATGTATACAAAATTATATAAATACATTTTATTATTTTAAATATTATAAGTAAATTATATAAAAATAGTATAATAATAATTTAATAGGTGGGGGACGAAATAAATCAAAAGTGAACATTAATGAAAATTAACTCTTTTTAAGGTAACTCCTTTTTGTTTTTACAAAATTACTTCATTGATTTTATTTTGGTCAAAAAACTTATATATGATGAGGAAGATTTTTTTTGTCATTATTTGATAAGGTTCTAGATGATCCAAAAATATTTAGTGGTTTTAATATTGGTAAATAGTTACATCCTTTTTATAATTGAGGTGGATTGGCATTCTAGTCAATACCAAAATTGAAAACCAGTTACAGGGTCTCCATTATTTCATTTTACACTAATAATAAATCATTTTCCATCCACAAGGATACCCACTAATAATATGTATAGAAAATTTTATTTTGAAAATTCTATTGGTTATTTCAACTCATAATATTATTGTTTAACTGATTTGTAAACTCATTTGTAACATAATTATTATAATAAATATTAATTGCATTAACTAATATTTATGGAAAAAATAATAGTTAAATATTAGTAATAATAATTTTTTTAATTCCAAACATTAAATCCAATTTTAAATATTTAATGCACATAATTGGTAGAAATTAATTAAAAATTAATCCCAGACATAGGATGAAACCAAGATTTTCTAAGGTAAACATTTTTAAAAGATTTAGATGTTTGTCATCCAATATCAGAGTTAAATTTCTTTTGATCACATTAATTGGGTTTATTTATTTATCATTTATATAATTATATATTTCAAAAAAATTAATATATAATTTTTCAATATAAAAAATTGAAGAAAATGTAGTTCTAAAACAAAAGTCTTTTTTACTATTTATAAAAAAAATGCAACTTCCATGAAAAATACTAAAAACTATCCCATTGTATTTTTTATATTATTAATCAATAAAATAAGTTTTGTGTCTAAAATAATATTTAAAAAATATTGAAAATTACGTTTTTAAAAAAATACACCATTAAAATGTGGTAAAGAATTTTAGAAAAAATGAAATTGTTTAATTATAAAAATTTATTTTCTATTATCTAATGTAGATAATTTATTTTCGATGAATTTGAATTTTTTTATAAATATATGTAAACATAATGTATTTATTCCTATTTACAATCAATAATATTATATGCATGTTAATATCTTCTATATTAATTTATAAAAATTATGATAAATTATTTCTTAGTATTGCACAACCTTTCATGCAATGAAATATCTTAAAAAATCCAATTTTTTTGTTTTGTATTCACTTTTGAACATATAAACCCATTTAATTTAAAATTATTACATAATTCATAAATTTTACAAAAAGTAAAAGAGATATACTCTATTTTAACATGGGTTTTTATATTCTTCCCATTTATGGAAATTTTATCCTCAAAATTTTATTCACTTATTTGAAAAGTGGGGATATCATTCCATAATTACATTTTTAGATTCCCATATTGGTTTTTCATACATATGGGTTATATAAAAGAAAAAATATTGTAAATTTAATTTTCCCATAGTATATGATCTATATGTTCATGAATATTGACCATTTGTTCCTTAGAATAATGTTTTTCTTCCATTTGGACTAATTCATTGCCCAAGAATTATGATAAATTTGGTACATAAAACATTCACATTGAAACAATATATACATTGTGTATAAGGGATAAATTCGAAGGAAATTTCACATGGTAGGAAACAATTTCCTCTTTTTGTAGGATATCAAGTGGTCTATGAACCATGGTGTCATCTTATTCTTCGTACCAAAATGAATCCCAATTTTCTATGGAGAAAATTTAAAAAATACATGATCACCTACTTTTATGAAAAAAAATTCCCTTCATTATCCGCATTACATTTTTGTATGATCTGATTTTTCCTAATTTGTATCAGAATAAACTAATAATTCATTACCATTACATATACAATCTCTAGTCAAATCAACATCCTTTATCATAAATTATCCCATTAATATTATCATTAACACATCATTACATATAATAACTCAATTGGTTTCATCTGTATACTAGAATGAAAGATTTTATTATCTAAAATCTCAACCAATGTAAGATGTCGATCCCTACCTCCCTAAACATCCATTGAAATTGTACAAAGAATTTTTTCCAAGTTCTGAATCATCTACTGATATTATCAATCATTTTTACGGTGAAAATAAACATTGAAATTTAATATAGTTCCAACCAATATGCAATGTCCTTTAATAAAATTATCCGTGAACCTTGGAACATGGTACCATAATATAGAGTGATGCACTATATGTAACGTAAATATATTCTATCGATACAGTTCATAAAGCTTATCTAAAGGAATTTTGTCTATAATGTGACCTAAATATGATTTATGATTTAATTGGTAAAAAATAACACAAATCTAATTATTACATTATTAAGTTTTTTGAAATCATACCAAAAGACCAATGATATATTCTACCATTTCTAGTCTAACATTAGAAAAGGTTTATGCATCCCCATTGTTAAGTTCTATTTTTATTTACCGATATAAAAAATTCAAACACATCCTTGAAATGTCACATATATATCATTAAATTTCATCCCACTAGTAATACTACTAAAGGACATTGAACATCTTAATGTTGTCCGAATAATCTAAAATTGGGGAACTAATATCTTCAGTCAACAATTATTTCCTCGTATGAGAATCACAATGCATAAACAATCATTTTCCAAATTTTAAAATACCATCATCATCAAAAATTATTTTTAGAAACATACCTTTCTTAACAAATTATGCCTATTCCTAAAATATTTGACCCCCCTTATAATAAATAATCAATTTTTAGGTAATTTCACATATTTTAAAACATGAAAAAATGTGTATTTCCCTTCATACATACATATTAAATAAATAAATTATTAAATTATTAACCAAATTTTAATTTTTCCAAACATAATATCATTATCATATCTTTATTGTTTCAACGAAATGGAATTTTTTTTTTATTTTCACCGATTTTAATAAATAATTAAATAATATTCCATGATCATTTATACCAATATTTCGTATCCCATGAACATATATTTATGACATAAAATATAAAGCCATCATTAGCAATTAGAAAACTGTTTACACATTAATACAATAAAATGATTCCTCCAAATTTTAAAAGAAGAAATTTACAGCTAATTCTAGATATTGTATACCATTCTTTTACTAACATGGTTTAAATATCATAATGAATAACCGATTACCCTATCATTTTACATTAGGACACATACATTTCAATTTAATGTGAAATCACTATCGTTGAAAAATATCAGCATTTTTATTGGATATGCCAGAACTAGAGAATTGACCAATTTTTTTAGTTTATAGAAAAAACACAATATTCTGTCCAAATGAACTAAACACCATTTCATGTAATTATATATATTATTAGTTCTTGCAGAGAATCATTTCAAATAAACTATTGATAATATCCTTAAAAATATTATATGTTATTGTAGGGAATTAGACACTATTTAACAACATTTCTTTTAACAATGTCAATAGTTAGTACATTTTTTAGAACAATATGTCAATGGAATAAAACATATTGCAACAATAAGTCACTATTACTAAAAAATCCATAGTGTTTCATTTATTTAAATTTTTTATGACATACTTGTTTTCTTACCTACAATTTCGTCCATGTTTCATCTAAAGAAAACCATTTTGAACATACAAGAATTAGACTAATAAACTTTGAAATATACATAATATATATATATATATATATATATTAAAATTAACCATATATTTAAATATTACATGTGTATTATACTAAAAATAACCTCAAATCTAATGTCATCTAAACCATTCCTATTGAAAAAATATAATTACATATCATTAGACATAAAATATTATAGTCTACAATGAAAGGAAATAGAATTGATATAATCATGACCATATTTTCAGGTTTAGATTTTATATAATTTTCCCATAACCCAAACATTAAAAACAATATATTTCAAAGTGGGTAATTCTGATTAGAATATATTTTCCCAATAATATAAAATATTTTAATAGACACATGATTTCATTTCATATATAATCTCAAAATTTTTATCTTGACATATTCTTTATCCCAATTTGTGCATAAAATACTATGAAAACATTATATAACATTAGATGATCTCAAAAATCATAATAAATGATATAGAATAAATGAATGATACCCATTTGGTCATGAAATTTTTCTTTAAAAAACAAAATATTTAGTGATCAAATATAAATTCTATTAGATATTAAAATTACCTTCACTACCCAAATATTTTCATTAATCACCCCATATGAAAACATATTTCATAATAAAAAAATAATAATTTAATTTAAAATATAAAAAACATATAAACAAATTATCATAATGTAATAATTTTCACCAATAAGAAAATGAAAACACATTCCATTGTGAATAAGTTCTTTTCATAAATTCATTTTAATAAATTTATCTCCATAAAACCTTATAAAATGTATATAATGCATAAAAGTAACGTGGGGCATAATTATAATTCTTGTTATGATAAATGGAATATTAATGTTTTCTACTTCCTTACATGTCAGGCGTACAAGTTGAATTTTGATACATTCTACATCTATAGAAATTGAATTAGAGTGCTATCACGGACCATACCACCCATGGATTTTCATGGAACCATGGTCATGGCATTTTGAAATAACCCCTAATAAATTTACTAATAACTATAACATAATCATAACACATAAAATAATTCAATTTTAAATGTGTCCCTCATAAAATATTTTCACTTCTTATAATAGTTTATTTTGTTTTATTGAAATATTCTTTTCATTTCTGAAATCCATTTTCAACAAAAATCCCAAAAATTCGAAAAACTGTTAATCATTTAATAAAAAATTTATGCTTTAGGATGATTATAGAAATCAAATAGCGTTCATAGCGGAGAAAAAAATCATTGTCTCTATGTATGATAAGAATAAGACATCAATTTTTTTTGTTTTTTGAGACATTACATATAAAAAATATTAAAGTATTCCTTTTTAAAAACATTCAAATAAACTAAAGGGAAATAAAATATACATTATAATTATTTAATGTCCATATACAATCATTAATAAAATTACTTATAAAACATGGAAATGTTAGAGAAATAAATATTGGTAGAAACCATTAAAATTGGATTTCTAAATGATCTAATGACTTATAAATTAGGAAACACTTGAATCATAATCCCAATGAATTTTTAAAATTAAAAAAACTAAATTCTATTTGAATAGCGAAATTCATGATATTAAATTTCAAAGCAGCTATATATAAAACTCGTAAAACAATGTTGTTGTATAACCAAAAATATTTCCCCAAAAATGTAGATTGAGATGAATTCTATTACCTTATGTAAAACTTGTCACATGTAACATCTTCATCATGAATTACTAACATATGTTATTTATTATTCTTATTTATATAATTTTTTAATAATTTAATTTATTTAAATTATAACAATTTTTATAAAATTCCCTAATAAAATAATCTTATAAAAAATGTTTTAAATATATTTTTCTAATGTATTTTGACTATATTATTCTTATCTGTAAAAAAGAATATGGTCTCTTCACTATGGTTTAAGTGGCCATTATATGGAAATATCAAGAATATAAATGATGGTACAATTATAATATTTATAAAAAATTTATTAATTTAAAACTAATCATGGAATTTGGATAATAATAATGAACCACAATTTCTATAATGTAGGAGATAATATTTACGAAATATTGATTAACGTTCCCATTTTTGGATGATCCTTATCAAATAAAGTAAAATAACATTTATTTTTCCAAAATGATAATTGTATCCTAAATTCCACAATATTTTATTTCATTTACTTTTATATATTATTATTTAAATTTTTTGAAGAAAAATTATGTATGGGATCTCATTGAAGAGGTCGTGGTCCACACATCCACAAAAGAATTTATATCATTTGTAGTGTGTGAAATGGAAATAAAAAAATGAAATATTATATTTATTGAAATATAATTGTTTTTCAATAATATATTTTTGATTCCATTTATATCATATATAATAATTATATTTACCCTTATTACTTTCTATGAATCATGTTACGGAAAATATCTTTACATAGCTTTGCGTGGCTGTAGACTGCACAGATAAAAGAGATGTTATCAAATCATATAAAATAGAAAATATTAAGATGATATATAAAATTAAAATAAAACAAATTTATAATAATTTTATAAAAATCATAAATATATTATATAAATTGTTTTTACATAATTATTATCAACCATGATATCTGGTAATGGAATAACAAACACCATTGTTTCACAATGTGGTAGTCTATCGTACAAAAAAATGATGGTTTCATAACCAATTTGATTGATTTTTTTTGGGTGTATGTATTAAACATGGCTTAAAAACAAATAATTATACTATTTATTATTATTTCATAATATAATTATTATATGAGAATATATAAAGGGTCAAATAATTAAATAAAATCATTGTTCTCAATGATGAACATTACCACTTATTTGGTCAACAACGTTTTTATTATATTGAAATCCTTAAATGGATTTCATTATATAAAAAAACAAATTTTAGATGAGTTGAGTGATATTCTCTGTATAATTGTTCAATTATTTGATGAGTAAAAAATGGTTGATATGTATTCAGGTTAAAGGGGAGTTAATTCTCTTAGATAATTGAGGAGGAGTTGCATTATTGTAAATAATAAATAGAAACCACTATTGGAAGGTCCCTCTTACATATTATTGCACAAATAATGAACAATGTTTTATCGAATAATTATGTTTTTGTATAGTTTGACCCATTATTTTTTGTACATGCATCTTGTTCATCTCCCCCATTATGATTACAGTTTAGCTACAATGTAAAATAATTTTTAACATAATCACTGTAATAAATTTAATTTTAAATAATTAATTTTTTTTCACAAACTATATTTACCAAAGTAGATCTAATGTATTACACTTTTTACATATATGTAATCCATTTTTCAAAACTAAATTAACATAATTATAAAATATAAATTTAAACGTTTTCATATAGATAAGACAAAACAACTTTGTTTTAATATTTATTTTTTTAAGATTCAAATGTATTAATATAAACATTAATATTGAAATGATTATAACAGACTAAATTAAATTATTTATGTTTTTTTTATAATTTATATTTTTATAACTTATTTGAAATTTAATTTAACTATATAAATAAATTATATGATAATATATTTTTCAGTTAAAATTCATTATTTTCACTATTCATAAAAAATATAACATCTCAAAAAAATAGAAAAAGACATGAAAAAGGTAAACATTGATATATTTATTTCAAAATTTTAATTAATTATGTCAATTTTTTAATAAATGTTTGAATATTTAGTTTTAAAACAACTACTCCATTAAAATTCAGTAAAAATATTTCAGAAAAAATTAAATTTTATTTGTAATGTTAAATTTATTATTATATTGTATGGATAAAATTTAATGGATAAATGTAAAAACATTTTATAAATTTTTATAAACCTAATATAGTGGGTCATATTCACCCACATAAATACAATGGCTACGTGACAACTACCATTGTTAATAGTAATTTTAATTGTATATTATTGGTTGGATTTAATTTTCTTTTCATAATAAAATATTTTAAATAAATTCATTATACCATGTCCTATACACTATTGAAAATATAATCCATTAAAATTTATAAATACTGTCTAATTCATAAATATTAATATATATTAATGTAATTATCATATCATTACATGTGCTCATACATAATTATCCCTTTATGAAATTTGGACATCATAATTTTATTTTCTTGTCAAATAAGTGGGGGTATCATTCCCTTAGGGAGTTTTCATATTCCCATGTTACATTGGAAAAAATACGTTGTTTCAACAAAAACATACCCTGGTGAACTGTATTTTTCCAAAAACAGGTCATCTTTATTGTGAGACATCTAAACTAGATATTCTTTATATGAAAGTTTTTCCCAAATCAAAACTATATTAGGGCATAAAAAAGTGATGAATATGGTACATTCATATTTAACATTGAAACATGAAATACATTGGGTTCTCAAGATAAAATAAGAGGAAATGAAACATCGTAGGAAACTTATCCAACACTTTTAATGATTTCATATGGTATAATGATTCGTGGAATAAACATCCCCTCTTACCAAAACACATCAAAATATTCCATAGAGAATCATTTTGAAATACATTTACACAACCTATTATTAAATATCCTTCCTCTAGTTATCTACATAACATTTCTGACTTCTATGAGATATCTTCATGAGTCATTGAATCAAATAAAATTTCTCTATTGTTTCCTCTTTAAACACCAGTCCCATCCACATTAATTTACTACAACATCCAATAAATATGTTGTCTTAATCCTCTTTCCATATAAAAACCAAGTGTTTCCAATTTTATATGGAATTAAAATTTTTTATTATAAGATTGATAAAATTATGAAATATTTATACCTTAAAATTCTTAGTAATCCATTGGGAATTAAGGAATAACACCTCTCCAATTTTGATTCATCCACTCAGACTGTCCGTCAGATTGAAGGGGGAAATATTTTGGAAATTTTAATTTATTTCCTAATGAAATATAATGATCTTTCAAAAAAATAGTTTTAAACCAGGAATCATGTAACAATTCTAAATATATAGGCACCTGATTATGCCGAAATATCAATTTTATATACCACCTATACAATTGATCTAACGAATTTTTATCTCAAAGGTGTATGAAATGGGATGATTTATTCATTAAATAGACAATAAACCAAATCACATTGTTACATTGAGAAGTCAATGAAAATCATTCCACAAATATTTTGATATATTATAACATTTCCGCAATGGTATTGGAAGTGGCTCAATCATCCAATTTAGTAACTATCAATTTCATTAACCTACTAATAGGATAAACACTTATTATTAAATTCAACTATTTAGATTTTCATAGCATCTATCATATAATACTCTCTAGGGTATTTGTACATATTATTTCTAACTAGATGAATTTTGAATACTAAAAATTACAATTTGGTGAATAACTATTTCTTAAAATGAAAAAAAGGCACTGATAATATTTTTTGAAATTTTAATACACCTTAATTAGTTATATATAAATTCAGAATCTTAATATTATTAATGAAATCAACCATTTATTATAAATATTGTTCCTCCTTATGAGATTTATTAATTCATTTTGAAATAGTTTAATTTACTAATACCATGTATAAATAAATGTTTTTACCTATA
Organism: Viscum album; assembly: GCA_963277665.1. Lineage (NCBI taxonomy): Eukaryota > Viridiplantae > Streptophyta > Magnoliopsida > Santalales > Viscaceae > Viscum > Viscum album. Next base: position 1,535,579,571 of record OY728151.1, read on the forward strand.
TACAAAACAATTAGAGAGAAAATTATCAAATCATTATCCATAGGGTCACATTCTAACTATTTCATATTTTATGTGTGCTTATTTTATTGATTGAAATCATTATTCACCATGTTTAATTTTCTAGGATGATAATGACTAATTCAACCACATTCCTTGATATATAATATCCATATTCTATAGCTGTTTTTAAATTCCTTCATAGTTAATATGTTCTTCAAACTATTGTGATTAGTGCAACATTCAAAATTTACTCTAAAAAATGATGGATCAGTATTTTCAATGAATAAACAACTATAAAGAGTTCCAGTTCATTTTTCGGATAAATTTACTCATGAGTTTTCAAATAATTGGAAGAATAAGTTACTTACTTGTCATTCTATATTATGAAACAACCATTTCCTTTTATTAAAGAATCATTGTAGAAGAAAAATTCACCATTTTTGGACGTATTTTCTAAAATAATAGCATTCAACAATCTCATTTTCGTTTCTAGAAAACTATCATCATATTATTCTATCCATATGAAACTAACACTATGTCGAGTTATTTTTTTAGTGTGATTGATAAATAAGAATCGTTTAAAAAATTTCTCAACAATAACACATTTATATATGCAAACTATGAATCTATATGTCTTTGAATGGTCTTAACCACACTTAAAAAACAATTGTTACAGTTGGGTGAACTACATTACCATTGTTATAGACAATATTTCCCTGTAATGAAATATTCTGTATCAAAAATTCAGCATTACTAAAAGAATACATATATTTACATTTCTATTAATGTTTTCAATACAATCATTATGATCTTTCCCAATATCCCATTAATGTTACTTATATGAAAATATATTTTGAGTAAACATTCATTTGATGACACAACATGGTATTTATAAATATCTACATCATATAAAATTATCCATAAAATGATATATATCTTCTAAATTCTACTAATTTAAACCTAATGTCTAAAGTTATATAATCCATTCCTATGTTAGAAACTATAAGGACTCATCCATACACATAATATATTTTATTATCATTATAAACTAATAATTAATCAGAAAATCCTTAGGATAATTTATTTTTTATAGTTTTTTTCATTATTTCAATACCGATATATAAAAAAAATATATTACAAAGTGGACAGTTCCAATTATTATCAATTTTCCCCATAATTGAAAATATTAAAAAGGTGAATGTTATATTTTTATATCATATATTAAAAATTTTGATATTGAAATCATCCTCGTCCCTATTAGTGAATAATATCATAGAAAAACTTTATAAAAAAGTGATAAGATAAAAATTCTCAGTAAGGGATACTAATGAAATTAATTACACCCATTAGATGATGAAAAAAATTAATTATACAATAGTGTAAGGGATAAAAATTGACATTTTCTTACCCATGAATAGTACCTTATCTGACCAATTAGGATAAAAAATAATTTCATATGAATAATTATGTAAAATTTTAAAAACAATAAAGTTTTCATTTATATCATGATTAACTCCTGAAAAAAATAGCATATAGTAATATTTTTCTCACTTACGGAATAGAAAATATGTTCCTTTTAAAATATGATCACTGTAAATCATTTTGGTAATCATAGGATAAAAAAACATAGAAATAATAGATAATACATATATTTATCTTGAGACATTTGTCAAGACTCGTCCTCGAGGCCCGTGCCGTGACTACCCCAAGCCCGCCTTCCATAGGCCAGGGGCTCGCAACTAGCACCAAGGCGTAAATCCCAGTAAAAAGGGAAGGCATTGCCTTTGTAAAGTAAACAAACACCACATATTAAGCAAGAGGATAATTAAACACTAAGTAAGAACAGAGTACAACTGAATGTGCGGAAAAGTAAATGGGCCAGTATACAAACCCAAACTGAAAGTAAAGTACAACTTGAAAGGGAAAATAGCAACAGTAAAGGAAAAGCCGCTACACCAAGCTGTCCACTGGAAATCCCACCTTATGGGTGATTACAGATAGCTCTACTGCTCCTCAGGTCCCGCCGTCCGCTCCAAACACATCCCGCCCAGTGGTCCACCTCCAGGTACCGTCCTACTCTGCAAGCCTCAGCCAAGATCAACGATGTCCGTCGTCTGCAACCAACACAATGAAGTGCGGGCATAGCCCGTGCAGGGTTGAGTATAAGCTACTCAGTAGGGACCCCGAGACCCCTAAAGGTCTCCCAAAATCCACAAAGTATAAACCACAAAAGAATATACAATCACGAAGTAACATCTGACACTACTTAGGTATATGCCCATACATATACCTAAGTCATCAATTCCAATACGCTCCAACCTCCGTGCCCAAGTACAACTCAGTCCACACAGGAAAGTATACCTATTCTACATAGGAAAGTAAAACGAAATCCACACAGGATAGTACAACACAATCCACACAGGAAAGCAACGGGATTCAGCTCACACAGGTATACTTCTTCGAAAGACGATAAAGATGATCTCTGATCCATCTAAGTCGTCGGACCCATGAAGGATTGATAAGTAACTAACCTCCGCAATGACCCACATAGGATCGGGCCCACACAGGACCTGTAGGCGCTGGTTCATACAGGACCACTGAGCGCAGACCCACACATGATCGGACCCACACAGGATCGGGCCCACACAGGACCTGTAGCACTGATCCACGTAGGATCGCTGAGTGCAATAGTCGTCGTCGTCGAATCCACTAAGGATCTCTGTACTGTCGTCGTCACAGTCACAATACCAGTAGCAGTAGCAGTCACAGTCGCAACCAGCTCTAGGGTTCCCGCACACAGCAAGCTCGTTCGGGAGGGTCCACTCCACAATCCGAGAGGCTGATACATCAACTGTCACAAAGTCTGGAGTTGATGTATCCAAAAGTTCTGTATCGTCAACAGGAACTCAACGCAACAGACGGCACGTCGATCGGATGCCCGGTCTGAGAGTTATTGGCTTTTTCGTCCAAGGGGCCCGGTTGGTTTTTAAGTCAAAACCAACCCGACCGTACTCCTCCTGTTTCCAAACCTCTGGTGGAGTATGCCAAAAGATCTGTCTCACTAAGAGGAACTCAACAAAGCTGACGGCACGTCAATCGGACATCTGTAGCTCAAGATATGAGAGTTCCTACTTCGAGGGCCCAGTTGGTTTCGTGTACGAACCAACCCGGCCAAACACAAAGTTCTCTGAAACCTTAAGTGTAAAATATCAAAATGACCGTCTCGATCCAAGGATCGCTTTTCCGCAGACGGTTCGTCAATTGGAGGTCCGTAGCTCATGTTATGGGCAAAAGACCGAAGTCGATTCGAAAACGGGGGGTCCGGGTCTGGGCCGACCCGGCCCGACCCCCCCCCCCCCCGGGTGGGCCCGAACAGGGTCAACCCGAACCGGGTCGACCCGACCGGGGTCCGACACCGTCCGGCGCGGCAGCGCGGCCGGGCCGCCGCTCGGGTGCCACGCGCGGGGGGCAAGGCCCCCGCCTTCCTCTGTTGGCGGCGCGGCTGGATGTCGCGCCTTGGGCAAACAAACGGCCCCCCTCACGTGGGGGTCTGCTTTTGAAAAAAAAACGGGGGGGGGGGGGGGGGGTGCTGCCCCCCTCCCCTTGGTGTAACCGTGCCCCCCCCCATTATGGGGGGCCGGTTTTGGCCAGTCGGGGGAATTGATTCCCCCGGTTCTTCTCCCTTCCGGCTGGCCCGACCTGGCCGGCCGGTTCTTCCTCAAAGGGACCGGAAAGGCCGATCCCCCTTCCGGCTTCCGACAGCGGCGGCCTGGCTAGCCGCCGGTCTTCTCGTTCCGCCGCGGCACGGAACCGGCCGCGGCCTTCGTCGTCCGGCGCGGTGCGACGGCACCGCGCCCCTCCGCAGCGGCCCCGCTCCAGCCGCGGCGCCTTCGGTTTCCTTCGACACGGCGCGACGGCGTCGCGTTCATGATAATCTTTCCACGGCGTGGCACGACGACGCCGCGCAATATTTTTCGTGTGATTCCCGCGTGGTGCGACGACACCACACCATCTCGTTCATCCGTAAGAAAATAATAATCAAGAACAAAGGAGGGGGGATTCAGCCGTGTTTGTGCGGTCCGGCCCCCCTCTCATTAGACGATAACACTTAAACATTAATCCTCAAGATTGTCAGGCTAGAACCAAGAACGAGAATAAATAAATAATCAACAACAAACCCCTACCTTGAATTTAAGTGCGGAGCACGTCAACATACCGCGGAAGACAAGCGTCGCGGAGGTCGGGCGTCGCGGTAATCGTTCGTCGATTCCGTTGACGAAGAGGTACGTCCGAAGAGGTACGTCGTTGGTGAAACTTCGTAAGCCGACGAAGAAAGTCCGAGGAGGAATCAGCGTCTTCTTTCGTTGACATGGGAAGAATATCGAAGAAGCGACGTCGTCGACCTTCGGAAACGCACCGGCTACGAAGAAGAAAGAAGCGGTGTTCTTGAGTGTTCTTCGTCGGAGCTTGAAGAAGGTGGAGAGAATTCTTCAAAACCTCTCAAGATGGCTAAGGAATTCTAACCCAAATAAAATAAGCTAAGGTCTAATTTTATTTACACAACCAAACCATTTCGAAATTCAAAGGTTTAAAATTAAACAACTCAACCCATTTAATAACCCAAGTTGTCAAGTTAATTAAAGAGGGGTTATTGGGAGTTTAAAAAACAGAAGGTGAAGAGTTATGCTACTTATGGGCCCCACCACACTTAATCCTCCCAAGGGAGGTTAAGTGGATGTGGGTCCCACCTCTAACTCCCTTTGGGAGAAGTTAACCAACAAGTTAAAATAAAATTTGTATTCCACAATTTTATTTAACTTATTCTAAATTCCCAAAAACTAACTCTCAACCCGTAATAAACGAAACCTCGAAAAAGGTCTCCTTAAGAGAATATCGGCGCTGCGATTTCATCGGTGCCCTTGGAATTTGATTCCGGGCACCGGTTCAAAAGTTAGAAATTCCCGCTCATTCGTTCACTGAACGTACCCGAGCCAAACTTCAGAAATTGATTCCGAGCACTACGGGCCTCGGAATTAGGTGCCGTCAGAAACTGAATACTTGTAAAATTCCAAAGAAAATTAAGAAAAATATTTCCCTTGAATTTTACGGGTCTTTACATTACTCCCACCTCAGGGCTTTACGTCCCCGTAAAGATACATCAAAAACTAGGGAAACAAATGCGGGTACTGAGCACGAATCTGAGCCTCCCGCTCCCAAGTGCTCTCCTGGAGATTCTCGTGCTGCCATCTGATGCACACTAGAAGAATCGACCGTCCACATAGGACCCGCTCCTGTCGAACCTCGATCTCCACCGGGACCTCCGTAAAAGTCGCCCCATCATCAACGCCAAGCTCCCCATGCTCAATGATGTGTGTCGGGTCATGCACGTATCTCCTCAGCTGAGATACGTGGAAGACGCCGTGCATCCGGTGCAACTGAGGTGGTAGAGCCAGGCGATAAGCCACCTCACCAATCCTGCTGAGGACCTGGAAGGGTCCGATGAAGCGCGGAGATAACTTGCCGCCTCGGCCAAATCTCCATATACCACGTCGAGGTGAGACCCGCAAGAAGACGTGGTCACCATCCTCAAACTCTAGTGGCCTCCGCCTCATGTCAGCGTATGACTTCTACCGGCTCTGAGATGTCCTCATCCGCTCCTGGATAACCTGGACCTTTTCTGTCGAGGCTTGGACCATCTCCGGTCCAACTAGTGCTGAATCCCCAGGGTCTGTCCAGCACAAAGGAGATCTACAGGGTTAGTCGTACAATGCCTCGTACGGTGCCATCCCGATGGTGGAGTGGTAGTTGTTGTTGTACGCAAACTCCACTAAGGGTAGGTGGTCCTCCCAGCTACGACCAAAGTCGAGGACACATGCGCGGAGCATGTCCTCGAGAGTCTGAATGGTCCTCTCTGTCTGACCATCCGTCTGAGGGTGAAAGGCTGTGCTCAGACGTAGCTGCGTCCCGAACGCCTCCTGTAACCCCTTCCAAAGCCGGGAAGTAAAGAGAGAATCTCGATCGGAGATGATAGATGATGGCACACCGTGGAGCCGCACAATCTCCTGAACGTAGAGACGTCCCAAGCTCTCCACTGATCCCTGCTCTCTAATGGGTATCAAGTTTGCCGACTTGGTGAGTCGGTCAATAATCACCCAGATGGAGTCGTGACCTCTGGAAGTGCGTGGAAGTCCAGTCACGAAGTCCATAGATATCCCGTCCCACTTCCACTATGGGACCTCCAAGGGATGTACCAAGCCTGCTGGTACCTGATGCTCTGCCTTCACCTGCTGGCAGGTGACGCATTGAGAAACAAACTCTGCTAAAGCCTTCTTCATGCCTGGCCACCAGTGCTGTCATCTCAGATCCGGGTACATCTTCACCACTCCTGGATGTACAGCCAAAGGAGAAGTGTGAAACTATCTCAGCACCTCCTCTCACAAAGCGACTGGTACCATGGTACGTCCTCTGAAAAGGATGTTGTGCTCTGCTCCAAGGGAGAAACCATCAGGTGCATGTCCCAAGGATATTTGTGCACGCCGTGTCTCACAGTCAGCGTCCTCATGTTGTGCCTCTCTGACCTGCTGTAGTAGTGGAGGGGTGACTGTGAGAGATTGGAGGAAGGTTGCTCCATCTCTATCCACGAAGGATATCTGCAAAGAGGCTAGCTGCTCCGTCACCTCCTCAAGTAGCTGAATGTCGTCCTCCTACTGAGGGCATCGGCTACTACGTTCCCCTTCCCAGGAGTATAGACTATCTCAAAGTCATAGTCCTGGAGGAACTCGAGTCATCGCCGCTGTCTCAGGTTCAGGTCCTTCTGTGATAAGATATACCTGAGACTCTGATGATCAGAAAAGACTGTAAAGCTTTCGCCCATCAGGTAATGTCGCCATGTCTTCAGAGCGAAGACCACTGCTGCTAACTCCAGGTCATGGGTGGCGTAGTTCTGCTCATGCGGCCTCAACTGACGTGATCCATAGGCGATCACTGCCCACACCTGCATCAGAACACATCCGAGTCCGGTCCCTGATGCATCGCAGTAGACTACGTACCCTACTCCCTCCTCAGGCAACCTCAAGATAGGTGCGCTGATCAATCTCTGTCTCAGCTCCTGGAAGCTCTGCTGACATCTGTCTAACCACACGAAGGGTTTCCCCTTCTTCCTCAAAGTTGTGAGTGGTGCCGCAACTCTAGAGAATTTTGTCACGAATCTCCGATAGTATCCATCTAGTCCCAAGAAACTCCGAACCTCTGTCACGCTCTTGGGTGGCTCCCAAGCTAGCACTGCCTCGATCTTCGCAGGATCCACTGCAACTCCCGTTTCAGAGATGACGTGTCCCAAGAAGTGGACCTCACGTATCCAGAACTGGAACTTCGAGAGCTTACCATAAAGCTGGTTCTCTTGGAGTGTGTCTAGTACAACTCACAAGTGGTATGCGTGTTCCTCCACAGTCATAGAGTAAATCAGAATGTCGTTGATAAAGACCACGACAAATCGATCGACGTATGGCTGAAAGATCCTGTTCATGAGGGCCATGAACACTGCTAGAGCATTGGTTATGCCGAAAGTCATAACCAAGAACTCATAGTGGCCATACCGACATCTGAAGGTCATCTTCTGCACATCCTCGTCTCTGACTCTGAGCTGATGATAGCCTGACCTGAGGTCTATCTTCGAGAACCACCGTGCTCCCTTGAGCTGATCAAAGAGGTCATCAATCCTCAGTAGCGGATACTTGTTCCTCACCGTCACCTGGTTCAGGCGACAATACTCAACACAAAGTCGCAAGCTCCCGTCCGCCTTCTTGGTGAACAATATCGGGGACGCCCAGGGTGAAACACTGGGTCGGATAAACCCCTTGCCCTACAAGTCCTCCAACTGTACCCGTAGCTCTCAAAGCTCGGCGGGGGCCATTCGATATGCGGGAGTGGATATCGGGGCTTTCCTGGGGTATAGGTCAATATAAAATTCTACCTCTCTGTGAGGAGGTAGCCCTAGAACGTCGTCGGGAAAAACGTCTGCAAACTGATCCACCACTACAGGAAAACCAGGACTCCGCATGTCAACTCCTCCAAGGATGAGGCTAGCCAACTGATGAGTGATGGGTTGTCCTCTCCTCTGCGGAAGTCCATCCTGTGATGAAAAGGCTCCCTTCTCACCGGTGAAGGTGAAACTACTCCCGTCGGTGTATACACATCGCACCTTGCGCCTAAAATAGTCAATCTGTGCATGGACCGTAGATAGCCAATCCATGCCCATGATGACGTCGTTAGGCCTCGACGCTGCTACAAGAAGATCCCAGCCGAAGCTCTCGCCTCCTAGAGTAAGCTCACACTGCCGGAACCAGTGCGTAATCGTCGAGTCTGCTCCCGTAGGAGTCTCTAGTCGTAAGGATCGAGCCAACGGCTCTGTCGGAATCTCCGAGCTCCGAACAAGGGCAGCGGCTATGAAAGAGTGACTCGCTCCTATGTCTATAAGTACTACAGCAAGGGTGGAATAGACACAGATAGTAACTCGAGTCATCTCGGGTGCGCCGTGGTCGTAGGCCTCTGCTGCCTGGAGTTGTGCCTGTCTCTGCCTGCCTGTTCCTTGTGGTCAGGGTGGACCTCATGGTGGTGGTGGTGGCAGAGCCTCAAAGCGTCGCCCACCACCTGCTGTTCGGCTAGCTCCACTGCCTCGTCCGCCTCCTCCCTGAGGACCGCCACAGTTGGCCCTCTACCTCTGCCTTAGTGGTCCCTCAACTGTCTGCTGCTCCTCGGCACGGTGGGTCAGGCAGTCACGAGCCATGTGGCCCTGCCCGCCGCACGAGTAGCACGGTCTGCCTCTCGAAAGACTGGTTCCGCGCTGTGTGCCCCGCACTGCTGAGCCAGTGTCCTGAGGTCATCTGCCTGAAGGTCTGGTCTTCCTGGACCCCTGAGTCATCCGTCGACTGCCTGCTGCAGAAGACTCTGCCAAGTGCCGCCCTGCGGTGGGTCTCGGCGCTGGTGTAGACTCTGCAAGGAAGCTCTCAATCAAAAGGGCCCGCTCTAGTACTCCTGTCTGAGTCGGTATGCTGAGGGAGATCAGCGATGCCCTGATCTCGTGTCTCAACCCTGATCGAAGGTCCGGGCCCGGAATAATGGGTCACGTACCATGTCGGTCGAGTAGCGCGAGAGATCAGTAAACCTCGCCGAATACTGAGCGACCGTCATGCTGCCCCGCCGCAGCTGAAGAAGCTCCTGGATACGCACCGCACGAAGGGTGGCTGGGAAGAACTCTGAGCGGAAGAGACTCTCAAAATCCATCCAAATATGAGATGCCTCATCGTGCACCTGGAGCATCAAGCTCCACCATCGTCCCGCTGCTGCATGCAGTAGGCTCGCAGCGAGGATCACCATGAGGTCTGCAGGTGTCCTCACTAGCCTAAAAACTCGTACCACTGCCTCCAGCCAGTCCTCGGCTGCCTGGGGGTCCGTCTCCCCACAGAACCTAGGCGGTCGCTGGTGCTGGAACTCATGCAGAGCTCCAAGGCGTCGTGCATCGTCAGCGGCTGGTGCTGGAAGCATCGGTGGCTCGGCGGGTAGAGCTACCGCCGGTGCCACTGCTGACAAAGGGCCCCGCACCGAGGCCTCATCACTCGGTGGGCTGTCGTCACGCTCGACTCATGGAACCCTAGCTGCCTGCCGTCGTGGGGCCATCCTGAAAAGGAAACAGGTGTTCCACGGTCAGAACAGTATACCTGGTGAGCTGATATAAAGTAATCACAAAGAAAACTTTGAAACACACACGCAATCAATGTTTTCGTGCATTAAGTCGGAAATTAGTAGTCAGGGTCCTGGTGTATGGATACGTCGGCCGCCGCACCAACACTGGACTCCCTGGACTGATAGCAACACTCAATACGCTAAACATTATTGCTTCACATAGGAAAGATCAGAGTTCACGGTAGAACCGAACTCCTTTGATACCAATTTGTCATGACCCCTCCTCGGGGCCCGTGCCGTGACTACCCCAAGCCCGCCTTCCGTAGGCCAGAGCTGGCGACTAGTACCAAGGCGTAAATCCCGGTAAAAAGGGAAGGCATTTCCTTTGTAAAGTAAACAAACACCACATAGTAAGAAAGTGGAAAAGTAAACACTACGTAAGAACAGAGTACAACTGAAAGTGAGGAAAAGTAAATGGGCCAGTATACAAACCCAAACTGAAAGTAAAGTACAACTCGAAAGGGAAAACAGCAACAGTAAAGGAAAAGCCGCTACACCAAGCTGCCCACTAGAAATCCCACCTGATGGGTGGGTACAGATAGCTCTACTGCTCCTCGGGTCCCGTCGTCCGCTCCGAACACGTCCCGCCCAGTGGTCCACCTCCAGGTACCGTCCTGCTCTGCAAGCCTCATCCAAGATCAACGTTGTCCATCGTCTGCAACCAACACAACGAAGTGCGGGCATAGCCCGTGCATGGGTGAGTATAAGCTACTCAGAAGGGACCCCGAGTCCCCTGATGGTCTCCCAAAATCCACAAAGGATAAACCACAAAGGAAGATACAATCACGAAGTAACATCCGACACTGCTTAGGTATATGCCCATACATATACCTAAGTCATCAATTCCAATACGCTCCAACCTCCGAGACCAAGTACAACTCAGTCCACACAGGAAAGTATACGTATTCCACACAGGAAAGAAAAACGAAATCCACACAGGATAGCACAACACAATCCACACAGGAAAGCAACGGGATTCAGCTCACACAGGTATACTTCTTCGAAAGACGATAAAGATGATCTCTGATCCATCTAAGTCGTCGGACCCATGAAGGATCGATAGGTAACTAACCCCCGCAATGACCCACACAGGATCGGGCCAACACAGGACCTATAGGCGCTGGTTCACATAGGACCGCTGAGCGCAGACCCACACAGGATCGGACCCACACAGGATCGGGCCCACACAGGACCTGTAGCACTGATCCACGTAGGATCGCTGAGTGCTATAGACCTTGTCGTCGAATCCACTAGGGATCTTTGTACTGTCGTTGTTGTAGTCACAGTACCAGTAGCAGTAGCAGTCACAGTCGCAGCCAGCTCTAGGGTTCCCGCACACAGCAAGCTCGTTCGGGAGGGTCCGCTCCACAAGCCGAGAGGATGATACATCAACTGTCATAAAGTCCATAGTTGATGTATCCAAAAGTTCTGTATCGTCAACAGGAACTCAACGCAACAGACGGTGCGTCGATCGGACGCCCGGTCTGAGAGTTATTGGCTTTTTCGTCCCAGGGGCCCGATTGGTTTTTAAGGAAAAACCAACCCGACCATACTCCACCTATGTCCAAACCTCGGGTGGAGTATGCCAAAAGATCCGTCTCACTAAGAGGAACTCAACAAGGCTGAAGGCACGTCAATCGGACGTCCGTAGCTCAAGATATGAGCGTTCTGCTCCGAGGGCCCGGTTGGTTTCGTGTACGAACCAACCCGGCCAAACCCAAAGTTCTCCGAAACCTAGAGTGTAAAATACCGAAACGACCATCCCGATCCAAGGATCGCGTTTCCACAGACGGTTCCTTAATCGAAGGTTCGTAGCTCAAATTATGGTAAAAAGACCGAAGTCGATTTGAAAACGGGGAGTCCGGGTCCGGGCCGACCCGGCCCGACCCTCCCCCCCCCCCCCGGGTCGGCCCGGCCGGCGGCACGGTCCGACGCGGCGGCGCGGCCGGGGCGCCGCTCGGGTGCCACGTGCGGGGGGCAAGGCCACCGCCTTCCTCTGTTGGCGGCGCTGCTGGATGCCGCGCCTTGGGCAAACAAACGGCCCCCCTCACGTGGGGGCCTGCTTTTGAAAAAAACGGGGGGCCGCTGCCCCCCCCCCCTTGGTGTAACCGCGCTCCCCCCCCCCCCCATTATGGGGGGCCGGTTTTGGCCAGCCGGGGGAATTAATTCCCCCAGTTCTTCTCCCTTCCAGCCGGCCCGACCTGGCCGGCCGGTTCTTCCTCAACGGGACCGGCAAGGCCGGTCCCCCTTCCGGCTTCCAACACAGGCGGCCCGGCAACCTCCGGTCTTCTTGTTCCGCCGCGGCCCGGAACCGGCCGCGGCCTTCATCGTCCGGCGCGGTGCGACGACACCGCGCCCCTCCGCTGCGGCCCCGCTCCGGCCGCGGCGCCTTCGGTTTCCTTCGACGCGGCGCGACGGCGTCGCGTTCATGATAATCTTTCCACGGCGCGGTGCTATGGCGCCGCACAATATATACTGTGTGATTCCAGCGTGGTGCGACGACACCACGCTATCTCGTTCATCCGTAAGAAAATAATAATCAAGAACAAAGGAGGGGGGATTCGGCCGTGTTTGTGTGGTCCGTCCCCCCTCTCATTAGACGATTACACTTAAACATTAATCCTCAAGATATTCATGCTAGAACCAAGAAAGAGAATAAATAAATAATCAACAACAAACCCCTACCTTGAATTTAAGTGCGGAGCACGTCAACAAACTGCGGAAGACAAGCGTCTCGGAGGTCGGGCGTCGCGGTAATCGTTCGTCGATTCCGTTGACGAAGAGGTACGTACAAAGAGGTACGTCGTTCGTGAAACTTCGTAAGCCGACGAAGAATGTCCGAGGAGGAATCAGCATCTTCTTTCGTTCACATGGGAAGAAGATCGAAGAAGCGACGTCGTCGACCTTCGGAAACGCACCGGCTACGAAGAAGAAAGAAGCGGTGTTCTTGAGAGTTCTTCGTCAGAGCTTGAAGAAGGTGGAGAGAATTCGTCAAAACCTCTCAAGATGGATAAGGAATTCTAACCCAAATAAAATAAGCTAAGGTCTTATTTTATTTACACAACCAAACCATTTTGAAATTCAAAGGATTGAAATTAAACAACTCAACCCATTTAATAACCCAAGTTGTCAAGTTAATTAAAGATGGGTTATTGGGAGTTTAAAAAAAAGAAGGTGAAGATTATGCTTCGTGTGGCCCCCACCACACTTAATCCTCTCAAGGGAGGTTAAGTGGATGTGGGTCCCACCTCTAACTCCCTTTGGGAGAAGTTAACCAACAAGTTAAAATAAAATTTGTATTCCACAATTTTATTTAACTTATTCTAAATTCCCAAAAACTAACTCTCAACCCGCAATAAACACAACCTCGGAAAAGTTCTCCTTAAGCGAATATTGGCGCTGCGAGTTCATCGGAGCCCCCAGAATTTGATTCCGGCCAACGGGTCAAAAGTTATAAATTCCCGCTCGTTCGTTCACTGAACGTACCCGAGCCAAACTTCGGAAATTGATTCCGGGCACTCCGGGCCTCGGAATCAGGTGCCGTCAGAAACAACGTTCTTGTAAAATTCCAAAGAAAATTATGAAAAACATTTCCCTTGAATTTTACGGGTATTTACAACATTAATTTATATTTTATTCTTAAAATTTGAATGACCATGTTGTCAACATTCGTATATTCCATGCTTACAATTGAATAAAAATTTGGTTGACATATTTACCCAATGAATTGGAGGGGTATCATGAACCCACCCAACCTTATTATATCATGTAACCACTCATCATTGGTTTATAACATATCCACACATCAAATTTCCATGAAACATAAAATAATCATAACACATATAATCTTTCAATTTTTATCATGGAATTCATAAAATATCATTTGTACATATAAAAATATTATTTTAATTTTAACAATCATTTCATTTTCAAACCCCATTTTTAATATAAATATTATAGAGACCCATTATGGATTAATCACTTAGAGGGGTTGGGTGAATTAGTGGTGTAAAATTACCTATCCAGTTTGATTCAAATTATACCCTGAATTTTTAATGGTTCTTGAACTAAACAATGATTTCCCTCTAACTCACATATTATGAAGTAATAATAATAGAAATTGAAGAACACATTATTTTGAAAGTCAAGCATAATGAACTAGTCTTTTCCATATTTTTTATTCACTAATAGGAATTCTGCATTATAATCGATTATCATCACCATTCATTACAATACATATAGATCCAAAAAATAAACTATTTATTTTTACTCCTAACAAAATTCATCTTTCTCTTACTCCTACCAAGAGACTACATTTTCACATAGATCCTAATAGAACAATTAACCTTCTCCCAACTCCATCTAGAAGCATTCACTTATTTTTAATTATTAATTCCATATTGGATGATTCTATTATCTTCTTCCATGATATTTTATATTTTCATTTAATCATGTACAATACTCATATTTTGGAGAACCATTGATCGAGTTTGTTATTCTTAATTTGTAAATATAATCACATATAACTGACGAGTTCCCTCAGTACAACAATTCTCGGGCTATGCCTCATTCTAAATTATGTCCCCACATAACATATAAGTGTGAAATTATTGTAAAAACATCATAAAGATTTTATGAAATTAAAATAATTTCAAAATCTCACTTGATTCTTCTTGAATTAACAACAACATTTAAATTATACCTCATGCATGAATTGCATGGCATCAAAAATGGTTTGGGTATGTCAAAGAAGGGGAATATGTTGTTATATTCTTTCACTAAATGTAGCTTCATCATTATCTATTCATAATCAAAATGTATATCTCTTTCATGAATTTCATGATGTTATTGTGTAACATGTGATTTGTAATTCCTTGGTTCAAGAGTTTTGTACACTATATCCATTGTGTTCATTCATGCACGCCTTATATACTCGTACACACAAAAATTATATTCTTTGTGTTCAAAATTGAGTTTTGTGTATTATGTTTGTAAATTCACATATGCATGAAATAATATTTCACATAACCTTATCATCATATCTCTATAGTCACCATCATTCCTTGAAGAATTTCGTTTCTTAGGTTTCAATACTCCTTTTTTCCATGGGGAAATTTGTATGTGAACACTATCGTGGAGTCTTAAACATGTCTTCTCAAACTTAATAGATCCACAGAACTCAGACCATCATTAAATTTTGGGAGCCACATTATATACCTATCCAAAATAATTCAATGTAACATGTTCCTTCAATAAGAATCTCAATATTGCATTGGAATTTTTGAATGCTCACTTGATCCTCTTCTCACTGACATTTATATAATCATGAGTATGGATTCTTCTTTGTGAACCCAAGTGGATAACAATGGTCTATTGAACTATAAAATGAGATCTTCTCTAATATTATCTATTTCTCTCCCCATAAATAGATATTCTTATTAATGGATGTAATTTAGTTCCTCATATACCCTTAGATGCAAATTTCAATCTGTATTGTAGAATGCTTCAATAATCTATGTTTCAATTATGTATTAGATACCAGATTTGTTTGGGATCATCCAAAACATACAAAAAATATGTAATATTCCATAATAAAATTGAATTTCCCTCCTCTTGTACATGAGTTGAATATCATATCATATTCACATTTCATTGAATCTAGAACTCACAGATTGATCGAATTCCATATACATCTTCATTTGGAGTAGACTATAAACTGTTCTTTGAAGAATAACATCAATACAAATAATCACATGAATGGTTGTGATTATATGTTTCATTAACCCACCATCTTGATAAAGGAATAATATTGTTAACCTTGGTTCTATCATCAAATATTCTAGAGGAAATGTGGTTCATCTGAAACCAAAGAGGAAGCAATATTTTGAATTCTACACCTCAATTTTTTTGATCGGTGTAGATCATCTGATCAAGAAGATTGATGTTATACAAGAAATTTAAAATTATGAAAAAATACACATTTCCTATGTCCCCAAAATCGAAATTCCAGTTGTTCAAGCCTTGATTTATTAAACATACACTTCCAAAATTAGCTTAATTACTTCCCTATTCCGTCTCTTTACCACAATGTAATATTCTTCCGCCATTATTCTACCCATCATAATGGCACTGCCACACTACACTTTATACACAGGATCCCATGAGGTCCCTCTCATGTTCCCACCCATGATTCCCTCAGTATAACTAATTCTCTATCCCTTGCGAATTATTGAACACATTGGATATGCATGTTCCCTCATTTGATGTGGCCATGGATTCTAGGGGGATTCCCAATATTGTATTGGAGGGCCCAAACAATACATATAAATTATATAACCAAAAATTTATTTGTAATCAATCTAAAAAATATAAATCCAACACAAATGTACAATCCTCAAAAAATATCCATTATGAATAATATATGAACATATATTTTGGAATTTGTTGTACTTCTCATCCAGTTGAATTAATCAATATTGATATGGTCTTCTTCATGTACAATTCATCATCAGATTCAATTAATTGTTACATGGTCATCACTTAATGTAAATAATGTAAACCCCCTTTCCAAATGTTTTCTCAATTTTAAATATTGGTTTATTAATAATTACATATAAAAAAATGAATTTTTCGTACTTGAAATCCAATGTCAGGAAAAAATCCATAACTATTCTCTAGGTATTACCACTCCAACCACAAAGCACCATACAGATGTTGACACATTAATGACAACAAATAAAAACAAGGCCTAAAATATCCCCCATTGTATTTTTTTCAATACCTCTTTATCGTACTATTGAGATTTAATATTTTTGCACGCACATTTTTCACCCTTATTGGATATAAAATGGAATAAAAAGTAGGGTTAATCTCAAAACATCTTCTCCTCCAATTGAAATATTATTTCAATAATACCTTAGAGAGATAGAGAGATGATATCCCTTGGGATTAATTAGTAGAGAGAATTTAGATAATAAACACTTAGTCTACATTAGGATATCCCAATATATAAAAATAGTCATATATACAATGTTTTAAATTCATTCCATAAAATTTCATGCATGTGAAATCATGATTATAATATTTAAATTATCAATAAAGGGGCTTAATTAATCAGATTTATCAATTAAATACTTAATCATGAACATTGATTAACAAACATGTCATCATGATCCAATGAAAAGATAAATCTCATTGTTTATATAATTTTTTCATCAACATATAACTCACACTAAATTAAAAATATAAAAAAGTTAATAACATGTGAAGAAAACGTAATTTTCTTACCTAGACAATTAATGTTATACATGTCGCAATGTTATTATTTTCTCTACAAGGTTGCTTCCCCTTTAATGATTCACACTTTTATTATGATTCATGGAATCCATTACACGACATCATGTAATCTTTTAGTTACATAGTAAAAATATACTTCTATTTATTTCATTTTTAGTTCAATACACTTAAATTAATTTTGAATTATGAGGGACCATACTTGATCATCTAATTGTACTTCAAGGGTGAAATGTTATTATCATAAATGTTTCCTCAATATCTCTAATATTAATGAATTCACATATTATTTTAAAATATTATCTAATCATTTGTACCTTTGATGTAACTATTACAACCTCTTAATTGTGAATTATAGTTCATTCTTTAGACATAAAATCATATGCATCTCCTTAGGAAAGATTCATTGTCTTCAAGGATTCCTCAGGTGTTGAAAATGATGTTAACAAATTTTGTTTCACTAGGTAAAAAATTAGTACATATATCATATAGTTATTCTTCAATGCATGAATTTTCATTTATATACAACCTCTCATGAAATTTATGTAATTCATTTTTAATATTCATTTTTTAGTTACCACACACTTTTTCTTGTTCAATTTCTCACATTTTGAATTTCTCTAAACTAGAAGGATATATAATAATTGTTACTTTTTGAATATTAATTCATGGTGTTTCCACATAGATTTACAAATGCTTTCCCCCTTGATATAGGACATGACATATCTTTTTTTTAATTGGTGATGGTTGGTCTATAAATCTTTATGTTTTGTTCACATCCGAAGGATGACTTGTCAATACTGTTATTTGTTTATTTGACTTCTCTTGTGAATATATTATACATTTTCTATCATTTCACCCCCAATATTGAATCCTCATATTATCCATATAAATTGAAATAATATTCCAAAATTAATGTTCCATTAACCCAAAAATCATGCATCTTTATCAATTGTGTAAGACCTTTCTTCTATTATTTCGTTGTGTAGGTTGTTTATAATTCACAAATGGTAATCCATTTAATTATAGGTGAAACCATCAAACATTGGAACACTTATTGGGAAATTTATCCTAATAAATTTCATATTATCTAACCTTTGTGTGGTTTTATAATAAATATTTTTACCTCCCATACATTCTAATAATTTGGTTGAGAACCTGTATCTACAACTGAATCGTTATTATTATAGAATATAGTTTCGGGGAAATGGGATACCATCTTCTTAGAGGATGTTGAATTTGGGTTATAAAATGATATTATTCCCTTAATGAACTCCTTATCATCTATGAAAACTTTTGTAGAAACATCTCTATTTATGATAATACAGAATGATTCGACTTGAGGGGATTTTAGATTCTTTAATTCAACCCCTAGCTCTAAGAACCTCATGTTAAGAGTGTTCCTATTATCCTCAAATGATCATTGATAGGATTCCCATTCATCCTATAAATAATTCATTTTTATATCATTAATATTTTTTAATCCAATTAAATATCATGATTTTTAATCTGTTAACTCTATCATCTAGTTGAGTAGATTTGAAAATCATGGAGACTTTTTTTATTTCTTAAAATGAATGGAAAAAATCATTAAAAAAATATCAAATAATTATTTCCTACAAACACATCCTTTCAATTCTTCTTTTCATTAAAAATAATAATATTTTATAATGAAATTAGTTCTCCCTATTTATTCAAAATATTTCTTAGAGTGTTGGCTATGCATACATTTTTTGAAAATGGATCTTCTAGAAAACCGACATCTAAATCAATTTGAAATGTTTCATTCTATATAGAATTGAAACACCAAAAATATATTTCACATCATATTTGGATAATTTTATTAAATACACTTTTAGTCTTTAAATATAATAACATATTGATAAATCAGCATATCACATTTAGAAGGATTAACTAAAAGAATCATATTTGAACCTTTTATTGCACGTTTCACCTTCCAGTAATCATTTGTAATAGGTGTCTCCCCATTTATAGTAATATTCTCATTCAACATTATTCCTAGATTCATCGTTTTTTTCATATGAGTCTTGGTAGAGATATCTATTTGGGGTAGATAACTTATTTATTAAAATATGCACTTTATAAGTACTCAGTTGGATGTTTAGAGGCAACCTTCCATCTAATACCACTTATAGGGACCCATGATTAATTGAACACTGAGAGGGTAGGGGTATGTCAATGGATTCATTTTATGAATGAGTTTTCTTTCAAATTTAACATATCAATATTTATAAGGTTCTTGATATAGTCAATATTATAAATCAAACTCGCTACATTTGTAGTAATAATAACTGATTGATGAGATAATGGAATTTACAAGGTTCACAATAAGGGAATATTAATTTCCATAAATATTATTACCAAACATGGAATATATATTATACTAAGCTACCTCTGAAATTATTAAATGTATCAATATATAACTGATTGAATCCATTTCTTTTTGGATCAGAAATTTCTTTTTTCTCCAAATGCATCTAGGAGACTCAATTTGAAATTGGATCATACATGAAGACTTCACTTACACAAATATTCAACCAGAAGGATTCACATATATTCAAGGATTAATCTACTATAGGATAATTCTCTAATCATTATTCATGAAATTATAATATCTCTATTTCACTAGTACACTTCATGTATCTTGAACAATAGTTTTTCATGTCTGTTGGAATATCTTAGTAATTCTAATGACCTATAAATGAAAAACTTCCATAGTGAAACGATTTTCATGCAATTCCCCACTCTGAATTACATCCCATGATCAATTATATGTTTTAAAACAATTAAAAAAATTATTTATATGGTTTATGCTAG
This sequence comes from Viscum album, assembly GCA_963277665.1. Classification (NCBI taxonomy): domain Eukaryota; kingdom Viridiplantae; phylum Streptophyta; class Magnoliopsida; order Santalales; family Viscaceae; genus Viscum; species Viscum album. The sequence continues at coordinate 1,535,599,443 of OY728151.1, forward strand.
ATAAATACTTTCACAACATCACATTATTCATATTGAAATAAAATCAAAATCAAAATTATGAATTTTTCTTGAATTTATTGGAATATGTAATGGTTAGGGTATCTAAGTGAATGTACATATGAATTTATAAGCATGAACCACATTAAATTTATCCATTAATGATTCAAAAAACACAGTTATATCTCCTGAATACACGTTATCTTGGTAATGTGTATCATGTAACATTAAATTATGTTGTTGAAGTGTTGTGTTAACACATTGAATTGTGTTTTATCATGAACCACATGCATTCAAAAATACTCAATTTATATTCCTTTAGTTCAGATTAAATTTTTTTGACTTATGCATGAGAATTCAGATGTTCAATGTAGCATACTTCTCACATCCTTGTCGGAATAACAATGTATGTGGCCTCCATTTATTTCCCACACTCTTTATTGAGTGCAATTCATTATTCTCATACAGTAGAACATTTTTATGTGAACACTATCCTAAGGGCTCTACCAATTCATGCGAACAAACTTAGACCTTTATGAAATCTTGAATGCCATGTTATAGTGATGTCCTGAATTTTTCATGGAAATATATTCCTTCATAATGAAGATAAAGAGTTCATTGAACATTTTGAATATTCATAAAACACACTTCTCACATGCATAGAGTATTTCATGGGGATAGATTCTTCTTTAAGAACAATTAAGATTCATGGTTCCATGTTTCTTAAGAAATGCTAAATATTTAAAAAATTCCATCTTATATCCAAAACAATGTTCTCAAATTTTATAAAGAAAATGAAATGTTTTTCAAATCACCATAGATCACCACTTACAACTTCATTGAAGACTCCTTAAATTCTCATTATTTTATTCCATGTCTCAACAAATAGAGTTATTTGATATTTTATCAAAAATACTCTGAAAAACATGATGTTTTCCTTCATGATATTGTTTGGGGTTCCTCAAGTTCATGAATTGGATATGACATTTTCTTTACATTTACATTAATTTAAAACTTAAAAATGGTTAAAATTCCACATAAATAATTATTATTAATTGGTTATATATCATTGCTTGATTAATCAAAAGAATTAAAAGCATATCATGCATGCATGATTATTTAAAGATTCCTCTACTCGTCATTGCGATAACAGAATCACCAAGTTGACCACAGCTCAATTATCAAAATTTTTGGATGAGCTCTAGGTTAGTGGTAACCGTTGCTGAAATCGGTGGTTGAAGATGAAACATCATTTTAATCAGTTGGTTCATATCATCTGATCAAATTATGAACATTATTTACATATTTTTAAATTAAAAAAAACACCTGCAACATTAGCATCCAAAATAGAATCACTAGTAGGTTGTGGAATGGAATACAAAACAATTATTACCATGGTCTGCAGAATTAATTCTCATCTCCCTATTGTACTGCAACATTCCATTCTCTTGCAGCCATCAATTCTTTATTTTTTGAACTTCTACTCTTTACCCAATATAGGGGATCCTATGATAAAATGAACCTACACACACACATTCCAACCTCAAGATGGCTTGCAGGGTCTTCCTTTGTTACAAATGACTCAATTGGTCATGCATGTGCCCTTGGTTTAAGGTTCAATTTCTAAAGTTTGTAGGATTTATTTTATAATGTAATTCACAAAGAAGTTGTATAAAAATTATAAGAAACAAAATATATCTATGAGATCTCATATATATGAATCAAATCCAACACATCTTCAATTATCAAAATATATCCATGAAGAATAACGTAAGAAAACCTAATTTTTCATGGGATCCACTTCCCATCCATGTTCAGTAATCAATTTATCATGGATTTCATGATGCCCAACTATTCTTCTCAAGTAATTACATATTTAATTATCGTATCATGTTTTAAATAATGGGAACACTCATATTACATTGTATTTTCAGTTTTTAAATCACATCAAAAATAAAAATATTAAAATATGTACTATTTTCTATGTGTGATATCCATTTACATAAATTGAATCAATAATAATTCTCAATGAATCACAACATCATCAAAAACTCTCTAAAAATATATTGATGCTTTATTATCATCAAACAAAACAATGCACCTAAAAATACCCATAAGAAAGAAAATGGATTTTTCAGTTAAGAAAAAAAACCACTCAAGTTTATTGAAAAATAATATTACATTCACAATAGAAAATTATTAATTGACTCAATGTATGTTATTAATATAGTATCCCATTTTTCATTTGTCGAAACATTCTTTATAAACAACATAAAACGATTCCTCATGGAAAACAATTCAAATATAATGAAGAGACAAAAAATTGAATGTATTAATATTTTATTAACGTATAAAATCATAAATAAAAACACCTCTAAAACATGGACATTTTTGTTAAATAGTTTTTGAGGGAAAACACAAAAAGACTATTTTTAAAAGTATGTGTCCCCTATATCATCGAAATCAGTTGAATAATATTCCCCATGAAGGATTAAAATTAAATAACAGTAAATAACATTATAATAGAGAAAATAATTATAAAAAATTCAAAGGGTCTATTCATACACCTCATTAGAGAATTTCAGTTTAAAACATCAATATATACCCCAATGAATAAATATGAAGACAATGTCACCTACCTAGAGTCTGGATATTCAGATATTTCATTATCATATAGAATACGAATATTATTTAATCTATTAACATTTTTGAGAAACATTTTTATTTTTATGAATAAATTTCTTTAACATATTAAAATATTCTATAAAATTATATAATCAGTTAATTTTACATTGGCGGTTTTTTTCATATTCAATTTATTAGTCCAAAATACCATGGTTTCTTGACTATTATCAAAGTGTTAAATTTTTAACAGTGTACTGAATAATAAAAATTACATAATCATTGTATTTTTTTTTTAAAAAAAATCACTTTTTTAAATCCAATCATTGATGATAGTAATGGAAAATTAACCAATGTTAAGACCATAGAGATGGTAGGTCGTAGGTGCACATGAGTAATGGTCCAAATTTACAACTATCATTATGGTAAGAAGAAAATAAAAATTTGTTTTCCTATAAATATAATTATATCATAAATGATACAATATTTAATTAATAATATTTATATATTTAATTCTTGATATGTGGTAATGAAAATATAAGAATCATTTCGCATTGAGGAGGTGTTTGTCCCTACATCCAGGGACAACGTTATCACTTTTTAGTGTCTGAAATGGAAGGAATAAAATTATATATTATAATATTAATAAGATAATATTTTAATTAATATAATAAGTTTTTAATTTATATAATATTTAATCAATATATTTACTCTTATTTCCTTCAATGTACGATGTTAGTGAAAAGGTTTCATATCACTTCACAAGGAGATAGTCTACCACAAACACGAGAGATGTTATCATATCTTCTATAGTATGAAATGATAAATGAATGTATATTATATAATGAATAAAAATACATAATTATGTTATATAAATCCTCATTATCATATATTAATTTTATTCCTATAATTATTACCAACTATGAGGGGTGTTAATAGAAAAAATATTTACATAATTTCTCGTGGAGGTAGTCTTCAATACACACAAAAAATAATTTCACAATAAAATTTATTTATGTCTGTGTGTGGGTTTTTGAGTTACAAAAAACCTAACAACATATAATAATTTTTATTATAATATTGATATTGTATAATCATTATATAAGAAGTAATTATAGGGTGTGAAATTAAATAAAAAATGTTATTTTCGATGAACAAATTCACGTCTTTGAGTAAATTTTTTAGGATTCTACCAGAAATATTAGTTACTTATTTTTATTTCAAGAAAAGTATTCTAGGAAGAGGTTACTGATTTTTATGGTTGGTTTGGTATGTATTTGGATGATAAAATAATTATTTATTGGTTTTTATAATAGGGGAGAGTGAATTCCCTTTTACAATTGAGGAGAAATGACATTCTCGTGAATACATTAAAGAAACTACTGTTAGGATGTTTCTATTAAATAATTATCCTACAATAATTATTAATTTTCCTGAAAAGTTGAGATATGGTAGAAATATTTCCTGACACTACTTTTTGGGTAATATTATAGAATATTTTCTTTAGAGATCCAAAGCATTATGAACATGGAAATTACATTAATTTTGTGGAATACATAATACATAACAAAAACAGACACTCAAGAATCATAATAGTTTATTGTCTTTGGAAACTCGTAATATAATCTTCTAATCTTGTTGAAAGATCTTCAACATCTCCCATAATTATATTCCACTTTTTTTTATTTCCTAAAACCTTTCATTATATCATGGGGAAAAGAAAACATATAAAGGGTGAGCTCAAATGCTCAGAAAGGGTAACCGTGGAGAAAATAAAACAAACCATATTGATTAGAACTTCAAAACATGAACATAATAATTAAACATAAAAATCATGAGCAATGACATAAAACATGGTAGTATGTAAGGAATAGATAATAATGGATCATCAATCATGATAAGATATAATGGATATAAAGCATGTAATTGTGGAAACCATTAAGCACATGTTCTGATTTCCATAGTAGCCAAGGCATTGCTACTAAGACCATCTTAGTGGACAAAGTACCTTATTGAACCGAGTTTACTTACCGTTGCAGCCCTGTATTACTGAACCAGATTTACATGCCGTTCTAGCCATGTCTATCTCCTGAGATATAAATCTTTACCCAATGAATTGGAGGGATATATAGGTCCCTACCATCTCATATTGAAATCATTCATACGTGTGCCACAACATAAACATAAATCATTCATCATAACCCAGAGAATAAAATGGGTTTCATAAACATCATCCCATCATAACAGAATCCATATAAAACAAATGGATATCATTTTTCATAGGAAAAGTGAAATCATGAAAATAATATATACATCATACTTGAAACATAATCATATGAAATAATGTTATCTTAGATGGAAAATGGTTTAGATAAAACACTTGAAATGTATTCTTGAGGAAAGTATCCTTTGTTCTTCAAAATCATTTTTCTTTTCACAAAATGCCACACAATTTTATAAGAATCGGATTTTATTGAAAATAACCATGAAAACATGTAGAGGAATCTTCTTTAAAATTAGGTGATATGAAACTGTAAAAATCAGTTCATTCCATATAAGTTAATAAAACATTCTCCACATACTTTTGTCAGAAGAGTCAAAAAGTTCCTTATATAGTAACCAAAGGAAATATTCCTTCCATACAATGTGGTAAAAAGTCAAAACATGTGTAAAATGACTTTAAAAATACATTGAATAAAAGTAATCATTTTATGAAATCATTTTGAGAACATATGTACATGTATTATAAACATAACCCCAGTAAATACTGTTGAATAAAGAATCTCGGATAAGAATGGTATTGGAACAATTATCTGTTACCTAAGGTCTGATATGCTTCCTACGTATCTGAACCTCCTTTATAATGATTTATATAATTTCATTGACTTATTACAGAATCATATACATTGTTATTATATCATATATGGTTCACTTATGACTTTAAATTACCCGTTCTTTTGTAAATCCATGTTAAAGCAGAGTTTGGGGTAAAACAGTTTCATTTTTCATACGTGTTTTGACTTGTTGTTCTTTATATTATTACTAATATCGAGATTTCATTAATTTCATAATGTAAAACATGATTTATATATAATAAATATTCAGAATATACATATATATGATAGATTGATAATGGAAGGACATACACCGTTAATGGAGACGGTAGGCCGTATGTACATCTGAACGTTGTTTTCATTTCTTTATTGAATTGAATGGAATTAAGTAGATGACATACACATATATATATATATACATAAATCAAGTAGCATTATTATGTAATATATTTCATGATTACTTATTATATATACTTTATAATCATTCTTGAATTGTTAACATGGAAAATGAATCTCATTGCGTCGTGGAGACGGTAATCCGTACGTACGCACGAGCGATGATATCATTCCAATATTTATTGAATGGAATTTAAGTTAATGATATAATATCTTATTATCAATATGATGTTATAATACTCATATTTAGTTATTCTTTACACCATTATACCCATCCAAGTAAGGTGGTGGTGGAAAAATAGATTACACCACGGTGTGGAGACGGTATTCCGTACGTATGCACGCGCGGTGATTTAGTTTTACATAGGATGGATAGAAAGCGAAATCTAGTTGTTTCATATTTATAATAACATATATGTGTATGAGTGATAATGATGTTATTATTTCATAATGAAACAACTAAATAAGAAGAATTAAAATAATAAATAAATTTGAAAGAATCGGTAACAGATATTACCTCTTCTTCAACATGCCTCTTTGAAACCTCTTCTTATGGAACTAAAATTGGTCTTTTAAGAAGACCAGGACCTCTATAATATATCTAGGGAAGTTGATAATGGAAATATGGAGGGTTTGTCCGATCTTGATGGCTCAATGTTGTGTAAAGATGAGAGGGAGGAGGTGCCCTTTTATAAGGGAGGATAGGGGCACCTTTGGAATCCTCAAAAATATTAGTTTAATATAAATTCAAAGCCCTCATAAAAACCTCCAAAAATGACTCAATTATAAGATTAGATGATATAGGGTTGTAATCTCATCATCAATTCAAATTTAGACATGTTTTGATCTTATTTTAAGCCTTATCATTTTGATTTATCCTTATTTAATCTATTTAATTTTATTTGTGGTAATAAAATTCGAAATTTTAAATGGTTATAAATAATCACTTATGTGTTTTTAATTTTCCATAATTGGATACTTTATGACATTTTAGACTATATAAATTTCAATTTATACACTTTAAATATTTTTGTGATTTTTAAACAATTTAATAATATGTTATTTTTATAAAATAACAATAGTGTAAATTTTGACACTATTCATTTAATTGAATTTAATTAAAATCCACACAGATGATATATTCGAACTAAAATATTTATTGGGTTATAATAATGTCATATTAATCTATAAAATTAGTGGAGCACATTAAATAGTTTATATAATATTAACTTTACAATTTGTAAAACCATTTATTGGATATTTCTCTTAATAAAATAATTTCTACAACATTTTTGTATAATTATTAAATATACATATTAAAAATAAAATACTAGGATGAAGATAGAGCATATAGATTTCATAAGAATACTTTTAGTTGGATTTATATTCTAAAACATCAAACTTTTAAAATGCTATATTTATTAAATTATGAAGGTGACAACTTTGACATCATTTAGAATAAAAATATATAAGCATCACAATCACTTTTATAAGACTCCAAACGGTCATATATTCGGTCATGGGATGATTATGGTGAATATATACACTACCAATATGTTTTTTTCAGGTTTTTGAGCCTTTTAATGGGTACTATTATTTCAATAAAAACTATATTACTTATTTTTCACTAAATAAATAATTTCTGCATCATTAATGTATAAGCTATTAATGTAATTAAATAGCTCTTAAAAATTATAAATAAATTACAACGATAAAGGAAAAACTTTTATCATTAAAATGAGTATTTATAACCGAATTTATATTTTGTATAAACTTATAGTAGAAATACTTTAATTATTAATGCTGAGTGAGACATATTTCACTTTCCTTTAAATAAAATAAACTAAAGGTATTAATCACCTCCATGTGGGTTCCAATGGATTCAATTTCGACCCAAAAATGGATTAGGACGAAATATAAGAATCCAATTATATTAAGACAAGTGTTAGGGTAATTTCATAATATTATATTTACCCTTAATTACCCGATTTACCTTTTACAATGGTAAATAAAATTTACCGTAGTTACAATTAATAATGACCAAAAATAAAAAGTATCCTATTAGCATTATTTGGACCCACTGAGTCCAAATATGGAATCCATTTTTCTAAATTCGATACACACAAGTTTCAGAATTTTATTTAAAATTAATCCTGTTGTTAAGAAAACGAGTTTTAAAAGTTAAAACATTGCAAAAGATTGAAAGGATTTTACCTATGAATTCAATGGAAAATCAATGATAATGACATACTTTATATTAAATGGTAAAAATAGATTCTATTTATACTTTATAATAATTAAATATTATAATTTAACCATATAAATTATTATGATGAAAAAAGTTGTTTTTAATTAAAATATAGCATGTTTTTACTATTCATTAAAATATGAAAGTTATCAGAAAAATATCAAAACATTATCCAATGTAAATTTATATATCATGATTCAAATTAAGAGGTTTGTTTTGTTAAATTTAACTTATAAAGTTGTCAAAACATATATTTAAAATTGGTGCGCCATCAAAAGGGGGAAAACTATATTTTTAAAAATACTTATTTTACCCGCAAAATTTATTTTGTTCTCATACCAGGTTCTATAAAATGTGTAAGATGAATTATAATGTCATAAAATTCTAAATTTAATTACTAATATTCATAAAGGATAGTTTATAATAATAATATAACCATATATCGTTGTTTAGTGTAACCCTGTATTTCGTACAACACAGACTATTGAGGAAGGTTGTGATTGCATGTAATGTAAGCAAAGTCAGGGTTGCGTGTAGTGCAAGACTCCTTTTTGATACGTATAACAAAAAACCAACCATATTTCATTTAAACATTGAATATATATATATATATACACTCAATATTATATAGAACAACTACTATCAAACAAACATGAAATTGTGTGTAACACGATCCAAGATTAGGGTTGCATATAATGAAATCTAATACGGTGTTGCATATAGCGCAAGATAATCTTGGTGTAGTGTAAAATAAAATATAAGAAAGAAATTAAAAAGAATATATCTTATAAAATCTCAGGTAGTTACATTCTACCCCCCTTAAAATGAATTTCTCCCTCAAAATTCTTCGGGGTTATAAATCATTTACTAATCATAGAAACCCACATCCAAAAAAGGAATACTAAAACATAATTTTAAAAACTAATGATTGAAACATAACAATTACCCAATGTAACATATCATTGGGTTTCCATATAGGAGAACATAGGTGAAAATATGGATAAGGAAGAAAAATCTAACCATCATGTTCTGATGGCGAGTGCTAGAGGACCTGGCTATGATAAAGCCATCATTTACAAAGCTGTAAATTTGTGATGATCTAAGGGACCATCTGATTCATCAGATATAAGAGCACTAGGATAAAATTTCTGGTTTTCAAAATCATTTCCATACAGTTGAAAATTTTGAATTAGAAGAAATACTTACATGATTTTGGTACTATCTCAATGTTCATTGTGCCTTCAAAAAATTCTACATTATCTCTTAAAGAAATGAAGTTGAATTTGTCATTCTTGAAGTGTTAGTAGATCATGTGATAGAATGATGGTTTATTCCATCAGTCTCAAAAAAAGGTTTTCAAAAGTTATAAAAATACATATTTTTATATATGGGGATATAAATCGTATATGATTCCAAAAATGGACTTATAATTCATCTATCATACCGCCTAACAAAATAAAACTTGTTTCTACTAACTAGGTACTTCCTGTAGGCCAGTGGTAGGTAATAAAGGCCTGTCGTACTTTGGTTGTGGGTTCGATTCCCACAGCCTTTCCCAACATGACGGGTTGTCTCATGTCATACGGGTTGTCCTTTTTCTAATACTATAATATTATAACATAACAAAATGTTCTAGATTTATACAATACTATATGATGTCTAAATTAATTGGTTCCAATCTTTAGGTTTATCCAATATTCTTCTTTCCAATCCCATAGCATAAATAAAAAATTTACTAGAACTGGCCTATAACAAGCACGTGAATACCATCATTTATCCATTATATATCATAAGATATATCTTGTTGGTCACATTCCAAATATGTGAATACCTTAATCAGGTATTATCATGGAAAAAATGAATACCCATTGAACTTTAGTGAAACCATGAATACTGTCAAAATATTATTCTATCCACATACTAAAATTCCAAAAATTCTATATACTCAACCCATGATCTGACTTCTCCTTATATCAATCATGAGCTCATGAATACCGTAAAACAAACTACGTTCTCCTTATCCCTTCATTATGCACATAACATCTGCTTTCCAAAATATATGATTTAATTTTCATGGTTACCGGTACCATCTAATTATTGAAAACCAAGATAAACAAATACATAGATATTCCAATATTCCATAGTACTATAAATTAGATTCCACAACATTATTTTGGAATCCCATTACATAAACAAAAAATCATTCCACTACATTGATCAACATGGTTCCTTCCGGTTCCAGCCATCGTCTAAAACCCAGAAAACATAGTATGAGTGGCAAAAATCATAAACATGGTGGAGTACCTTTAATATCTCACATATACGGTTTAATTATAACATCGTTACTGTAATTCTAGGACTATAAACTATATGTATTCTTATCATTAGGGACATCCCTTGACATACCTTAGAAATATCTCTAGGGATCTCACTAAAGTTTTCGCATCCTAGTTTCCAAATGTTAATGAATCCTTTCCTCTGATACCAACTGTAAAGACCCAAAGCATGATGTACATGGACATTACATTACTTTTTCGGAATTCTTAATATATAACACAAACAGAAACTCAAGGATCATAATAGTTTAGTGTCTTTGTAAACTCAGAATATAATCTTCTAATCTTGTTGATAGATCTTCAACATCTCCGACAAAGATCTTTCTATTTTTTTCTTACCTAAAACAATTCTTTATATCATGGGGAAAAGAAAACATATAAAGGGTGAGCTCAAATTCTCAATAAGGGTATGCATGGTGAAAATAAAAAAAGCCATATACATTTGAACTTCAAAACATGAACATAATATTTAAACATCAAAATCTTGAGCAATGACATAAAACATGGCAGTATGTAAGGCATAGATCATAATGGATCATCAATCATGATAAAATAACATGGGAATAAGGAATTTAATTGTGGCAACCATTAAGCACATGTTATGATTTGTATAGTATCCAAGGCATTGCTTCCAAGACCATCATAGTGGACAAAGTCCCTTACTAAACCGGGTTTACATGTCATTGCAGCCATATAATTCTGAACCGGATTTACTTGTTGTTCCAGCCATGTCTATCTCATGAGATATAAATCTTTACCCAATGCATTGGAGGGAGATATAGGTCCCACCAATCTCAAATTGATATCATTCATACATTTCCACAACATAATCATAAATCATTCATCATAACCAAATGAATAAAATGGGGTTCATAAACATTGTCCCATCATAACATAATCCATATAAAACAACTATATATCATTTCATCATAGGAAAAGTGAAACCATGAAAATCAAAGATACATTATACTTGAAACATACACATATGAAATAATGTAATTTTAGATGGAAAATGGTTTAGATAAAAGACTTGAAATGAATTCATGAGGAAAATATCCTTTCTTCTTCAAAATCATTTTCTTATCACAAAATGCGACACAATTTTAAAAGAAATGGGATTTAATTGAAAATAACCATAAAAAAATGTAGAGGAATCTTCTTGAAAATTTGGCGATATGAAACCGTAAAAATCTGTTCATGCCGTATAAGTTAAAAAATAATCTTCTCATACTTTTGATGGAAAAATCAAAAAGTGCCTTATATGGTAACCAATGGAATGATTCCTTCCATATAATGTGGTAAAAAGTCAAAAAAGTGTAAAAATAAATTTAAACATACATGGAGGAAAATTAAACATTTTAAAAAAACATTTTGAGAACACATGGGCATGGATAATAAACATCACCCCAGTAAATACTTACGAATAAACAATCTCGGATAAGAATGAGATTAGAACAATTATCCCTTACCTTAGGTCTGATATGCTTCGTATGTATCTGAACCTCCTATATAAGGATTCAAATAATGTAATAGATTTATAACAGAATCATATTCATTGTTATGATATCATATATGGTTCACATATGACTTTATATTTCCGGTTCTTTTGTAAATCCATGTTAAAGTAACGTTTGGGTTAAGTCGTTTCATTTATCGTACGTGTTTTGACTTGTTGTTATTGATATTATTACTTATATCCTGATTTACATAATTTCAGCATGTAAAACATGATTTATATATAATAAATATTCATCATATACATATATATATGATAGATTGATAAATGGAATGAAATACATCGTTAATGGAGACGGTTGGCTGTATGTACGCATGAACGCTATTTTCGATTCCTTATTGAATTGAATAGAATTAAGTAGATGAAATACATATATATAAATAAATAAATCCCATAGCATTATAATTTCATATATTTAATGATTACTTATTATATATACATTACAATCATTCTTGAATTGTTAACATGGAAAATGAATCTCATCGCATCGTGGAGATGGTAATCTATACATACGCACGAGCGATGATATCGTTCCCATATTTATTGAATGGAATTGAAGTGAATGATATAATATCTTAGAATCAGTATTATGTTATAATAATAATATTTATTTATTATTTTCACCATTATACACATCCGAGTAATGTGGTGGTGGAAAAATAGATCACCCTAAGGCATGGAGACGATATTCTGTACATACGCACGCGCAGTGATTTAGTTTTACATTGGATGAATAGAAGGTGAAATAGAGTTGTTTCATATTTATAATAACATATCAGTATATGAGTGATACTAATGTTATTATTTCATATTTAAACAACTAATGAATAATAAGTAAAAGAAGAAATAAATTTGAAATAATCGGTAATGGATATTACCTCTTCTTCGACACACCTCTCTGAAACCTTCTCTTAGGGCACAAAAATTGGTCTTTGAAGAAGACCAGGACCTCTAGAATTTTTCTAGGGAAGTTGATAAGGGAAAGGGGTAGGGGTTGTTCGAGATTGAAGGCTCAATGTTGTTTAAATATGAGAGGGAGGAGGTGCCATTTTATAAGGGAGGAGAGGGGCACCTTTGGAATCCTCAAACATATTAGTTTAATATGAATTCAAACCCCAAATAAAAACCTCCTAAAATCACTCAATTATAAGATTAGATGATATAGTGTTGTAATATCATCAACCAATAAAACTTAGACTTGTTTTGATCTTATTTTAATCCATATCGTTTTGATTTATCCTTATTTAATCTATTTAATTTTATTTGTGGTAATAAAATTCTAAATTTTAAGTGGTTATAAATATTCACTTATGTGTTCTTAATTTTCCATATTTGGATACATTATGACATTTTCTAATATATAAATTTCAATTTATAATTTTTAAATATTTTTGTGAATTTTAAACATTTTATTAATATGTTATTTATATAAAATAACAATAGTGTCAATTTTTACACTATTCATTTATTTGAATTTAAATAAAATCCACACAGAGTATATATTCAAACTAAAATATTTAATGGGTTCCTCACATGTCATATTCATCTAGAAAATTAGTGGATCACATTAAATAGTTCATATAATATTTATTTTACTATTTGTAAAACCATTTATTTGATACTTATCTTAATAAAACAATTTCCACAAATTTTTTGTATAATTATTAAATATACTTATTAAAAATAAAATACTAGGGTGAAGATGGAGAATATAGATTTCATAAGAATACTTTTAGTCAGATTTATATTATAAAACACCCAACTTTTAAAATTTTATATTTATTAAATTATGAAGGTGGCAACTTTGACATCATATAAAATAAAAAAATATAAGTGTCATAATCACATTAATAAGACTCCAAACGGTCATATATTCGGTCATGGGATACATATGGTGTATATAAACACCACAAATTTTTTTTGTACAGGTTTTTGAGCCATTTAATCGGTATTATTATTTCAATAAAAACTATATTACTTATTTTTCACTAAATAATTTTTTTTGCATCATTAATGTATAAGCTATAAAGGTAATTAAATATCTCTTAAAAATTATAAATAAATTAACATGATAAATAAAAAAAATTTATCATTCAAATGAGTATTTATAAATGAATTTATATTCAGCATAAACTTATATTAAAAATTCATTATTTATTACGGTTGAGTAAGACATATTTCACATTCCTTTAAATAAAATAAACTAAAGGTCTAAATCACCTCCAAATGGGATCCAATGGATTCCATTTCGACCCAAATATTCCTTAGTATGAAATATAAGCATCCAATTATATTAACACAGATGTTAGGGTAATTTTATAATATTATATTTACCCTTAATTACCCGATTTATCTTTTACTATGATATATAAAATTTACCATAGTTACTATTCATAATGCCCAAAAATAAAAATTAGCCTATTAACATAATTTGGACCCACTGATTCCAAATATGGAATCCATTTTTCTAAATTCAATACAAAAAAGTTGCAAAATTAATTTAAAATTAATCTCGTTGTTAAGATAACGAGTTTTAAAAGTTAAAACATTGCAAATGTTTGAAATGATTTTACCGAGGAATTAAATGTAAAATCAATGCTAATGACATACATTATATTAAATGGTAAAAATATATTCTATTTATACTTTAAAACAATTCAATATTATAATTTAACTTTGTATATTATTATTATGAATAAAGTTGTTTTTAATTAAAATATAGCGTGTTTTTACTATTCATTAAAATATGAAAGTTATCAGAATAATATCAAATCTAATCCAATGTAAATTTTTATATCCTAATTAAATAGAAGAAGTTTATTGTGTAAAATTTAACTTATAAACTTTTGAAAAATAATATTTAAAACGGGTGCACCATCAAAAGGAGGAAAACAACATTTTTTGAAAAATACTTATTTTACCCGAAAAATTTATTTTGTTCTCATAGCTTGTTCTATAAAATGTGTAAGATGATGTATAATGTCATAAATTTCAAAATGTATTTACTAATATTCAAAACAGCTAGTTTATAATAATATTATTACCATATATTGTTGTTTAGTGAAACCTAGTATTGCGTACAACACAAGCTATCGAGGAAGGTTGTGATTGCGTGTAATGCACCCCAAGTCAGGGTTGTGTGAAGTGCAAGAATCCTTTGTTGTTTTGTATAACCAAAATCCAACCAAATTTCATTTATAAATTGAATATATATATATTTATATATACACTCAATGTTGTGTAGAATAACTACTATCAAACAAACTTGGAATTGTGTGTAACACGTTCCAAGATCAGTGTAGCATATATTGCAAGCTAATACGATGTTGTATATAGCGCAAGATAATCTTAGTGTAGCGTACAATAGTAGATATGAAAGAAATTAAAAATAATATATCTAATAAAATATCGGGTTGTTACATTTTCCCCCATACATTGAATATTTAACCACTACGTAAACTCCATTTTTTCTTAATCAGTGAAATAAATTTTAAATGATTTTATTAAATTTTTTGATAAAAAAAAACAATTTTAACATTAATAAAAAATTACATGTTATTCTTGATTCCTTAAATTTAATTCATTTATTTAAATAAATTAATAGAAGTGTAATTACATTATTTTAAATTAATCACGCATTCAGGATGAAACACCATGTTCTTAAATTAAAAAATGATCAAAAGTACTAAATGATATTATATCGAGTATCAATAAAACCATTCCAGCATTAATATAAATTTCATTCATTTATTTTTAATTTAAATAAATATAAATTACAGCCAATAAAATATATAATTTTAATTTATTAATAATTTAAATGAAAATATAGATTTCAGTTAAATTTCATTGTTTTCCATATTCATTAAAAAAATAAATTTCTTTGAAAAAAGTACAATAATGGTAAATTTTCATATTTTTCATTTATAAATGAAGTTTTATTTTTGAAATAAAATTAAAAATAGTTTCAAAATGTAGTTCTAAATGATGTTATCTATTTAAAAGATGTAATTTTTTTAAAAAAAATTGTTTTTAAGAATATCACTGGATGTATTCATTTCTAATTCATATAATATATCTTAGATGAATGTAAATGTTTTTCATAATAATGTGTAAAAATAATATATTTAGTCTTATTCAAACTAACCAATATAATGTCTAGAAGGTATCTACCATATTGAATAATAATATTAACTCTATATTATTATTCAGTATAACTCCTTCTTGCATGCGATGAAATTTTTCAAAGGAACTAGTGGTTACGTGTCATATATGACGTTGAATATAGAATAAATTTTAATTTAAAATTAATAACTATTTCATAAATATTAAAAAATAATAAATCATTTATTCTATCATTATTTGGGTTTTTATATACAATGTTTTATAGAGGGATATAGTTGACATGGTGTTCATCTTGACATAATTTTCATACTCCATAGTACCTTATGTATAAGGTGTTGTGTTATCATATTACATGGTTATATAATTTTAATTTTTGGGGCATGTTTCTAGAAAAAAAATTCCAAACCTATATGGGCTATGTGATTTCATGATTTTTTCACTTTATAGATGTTACATAGGATCAGAGATATGCCCTATAATTAAGGTTATTTTATGGATTATTATGAGATGATTTCTTATTATTATTTGTATTTATTTGTTAACCGTGGGATATAAAAAGGTTTTAGGATGTATGTAATTATAAAATATGCATGGAATATAATTTGAAAAATTTTATAATCTTGGGTACTAGTGTTTTAGAGGGTTATTAGTCTTGTTGTTTTATTTTATTTTATTTTATTGTAAATACATTTATCAATCATATCATTCAATAATTATATTATGTTTTTGTAATTTTTTCTATCCTAATGGTATTTTGGATTACCAACTATATTATTGATGAATTGTTTCTATGTTTTAACTATAAAAACCCAAACCTCCATTCATAGACAATTTATTTAAAAGCTAAACAATACATTTCTTATTGGATACCAAAATATGTGATCCAATTATAACCATACAATACATAAATAATAAAATGGAAATATTGGGTCACAAACATATAGAAGGACCACTTATGAATATATAATTATATAATTAAAATAAACTCATAACATTTATAATTCATAAACAACATGTTCATTAAATAATATAAATCATCCACAATTATAAAAATGTTATTATTTTCCATACTTTTTCTTCAAAATATCCCAAAAATTTCTTCACATATGAAAACATTCTATACCCAATTAATTTTTCAATTATTCCTTATAAACAAAAAAATGAAACATAAGAAATTTTTATCGTGGATTATGATTATGGGTGAACATATAAGATATCAATTGTAATGTTATTTGAAAATATATATAAGTGTAAGATAAGATTAACCTAAAATTTAAATACCATTCCATAAATATAAGAGAACATAATCTTAAATAATCAAAAAATATGGCAATTTTTATAGAATATAAATGCTAAAGTAACCAATGAATTAGATCCACAAGAGCATAATATAGTAATAAGAAAATAAAATTTATAATACAATTAATAATTGAAAAACATTTCCTTAATAGTGGAGGCTCATTTCCAAAACTAAAATATTTCACGGCCTTTACTCCCAAACCCACTTTAGTAGTCCAGGATGACCCCCAATTCTATTATTGCAGTGAAATTATATCATGAAAACATATTCACTCATAATTTCTATCATCTTTGTCTCATGTTATATCCTTATATACCAAATTAATTATAATTTGATATGGGTCACACTAATCAAATAATGAAAATCATACAATATGTGTTCCACAAGATCACATAAAAATCAACATATCATAACACATGAACATAAATTGGAATCCTATTCATTTCTTCACAAAAATAGAATTGAAATGTGTTTCATAAACATATCATCGTTTTAAGACAATATAACCTATAGAAAAAGTAATGGAATTCATAAATATCATACAATCCAAAAGATAAATGAAAACCATCCAGAGAATGAATATAGAAGTAATCATTAAGTTATATTAATAGACTGTTATATGTAATATCATAATATTTTATCCTATAAAAATTTAATTTTATTATCAATTTAAATAATTTTGGATGTAAATTTCCTTTAAACAATTTAAAATTACATGTAAAAGTTAAAATTTTATAAAAAATTATGAAAATATTGTATGTCAAAAATAAAATTAGATACATATACGAGAATATTCAAATCATATAATATCTGTAATGGTGGGTAAATATATTCATGTTGTAAATTATAAAAATATGCATTCTTTTCCAAAATATTGTAAACGGGTTGAAAAGTGACACATTTTCAAATTTTTAGGAATATAATTTTAAAAAACATATAAAATATGGAAAAGATATTATAAAATAAAACAACAAAGTAATTGAATTTTATAAAAATAAAATTGAGATTATTTAAGAAATTATTGAAATGAAATATAATGATATATGGTCTTAAATAAAATAAAATATTAGTATCACTTACAATTATAATTTTTTCATTTATTATTAATAAATTAAGGTGGAAGTGGTACATAAACATGTTATTTAAATGGAAAATTGGATATGAATAAATTATATGTGGTTAAAATAAAAATATTATGTTATTTCTACCGAACTAAGCTTCAACTAATATAATCTCTAAATAATTTTGATTCTAACAAAATCTCATTGAATCATTGAAATCATTGAAATTGTATGTCATGTGAAATGATAATATCAATTGGAACATTAAATGTTTTACAAATAAGAATATTAATGATATACCATATCATTGGGGAAGTATATATGCATGATAAATGATGATGGGTGCATAACTTCATCATTTTCCCCAAAGAAAGAATATTTTTGACAAATAACCCTTAGAAGATAATATCATCAAAAAGAGAATTAATGTATTTAATGATTTTTTATCATATATTATTATAAAATTAACATCGGGTAATGATGAATAAGCATATTTAAAGTGAAAATGCTACATAATAATAGAATAATAACGTCCATGATGAATTTTCATAACCAAACTATATGAAATTGAATTAAGAAATCCGTTACAACATGGTAACATTCATGAAAAATCATCATAGATAAAATAATACATATTTCTGCATAAAATAACAATAATTATGAATTAATCACGAAATAATATTTAAAATGGAATTGTATACACCATACTGAAGATATTAAGTGCATAACATTAAAAAATGATTAGATGATAGGAAATATAGTCAAAATTCCATCACTCGTGTGAATTCATGATTTGTATAACACTTATCACATGTATAATAATATTATATAAAATATTTTAATTCTTAATGAACACTTCAATAATTAATAAATTTTTATTAAAAAAATATATATTACAATTTTATATTTAATTACTCATTGAGTAATGTCTGCAACAGGTGTTTTGATAATATTAGGTCTATAAATCAAAAATGAATTTCCTTGGAAGTCAATTAACAAAGATAACATTATTCCATCATCTACAGAGTAGAATTAATGAAATAATTGAACTCTATGTGAAGAGAACTATACATTGAAGACCCATCATTCTAGATGGATATGAAAAATTAACAACATTATTCCATTGAGATAACATGCCATACATATGCATGAATAACGTTTCCTTTTATCCAAAATAATTTTTGGAAGACTGTAATTACATTTATATATTTTTAAAATGATATTAATATAAAAAATATAATTTATTTATAAATATATATATATATATATCATAAATGTTTCGTGGTGATGGATAAAAAATCACATCGCTTTTTGGAAGTGATAGTTCACTCATTTTAAGGAATGATGTTATAATTTATCAATAAAGGGAATGTTAAGAAATTAAATGATTTTTTATAATTATCATATTGAAAATAGTAAATTAACATTATAAAAAATAATAATTTGACCACTATAACCAATAATGATAGGCAGTGATGGAAAATTAATTACATTGATTTGTGAGGTGATAGTCCACCATACAAACCAATGAAACCTTCATTTCCCATATGATGGTTGTGGAGATAAATATAGGTTATGATATAAAAATAATTAAATATCAAAATATTTAGTATAATTTTTTTATTATATTATATTGTTTGATCCATATTCTGTGGAGGTTGAAGAAGAAATAAAACAAAAATATATAGTTCATAATTTTACTCTTCTTTGTAATGTATACTTTTAGAAATACAATAAAACATATTGGATAGTTATTTCACAATAAATATGGTTTCAATTATTATGGTAGGGATTCTATGATGTATTTTGGGTAGTTATATAGATAAAAATTGTTTTTGAGTCTCATGGAAATATAAAATGTGGTACCATTTATAACAGAGCCAAGGGGAACTCATAAAATTTCACAAAGTATTAAATTAGCCTAAAATAATTTTCAATTATAAATGTCACCAAAATAATTTATAATAAATATAAGATTATTTTTTGGTAGAAATAATAAAGTGGATATATTTTTGTACTAGTTTAGTTATAATTTATCCCTTATCATTTATTTTTAAATCCTCTTTAATGCTTTTAAAATATATCGTGTTTGCAAATCTTTTAACACTATGAGGGTCAATATTGTTAATATACATTGTAAATGTCCCATAAATAGACAATGGTTGTTATTATGATCCACATACTAATTAATTTGTTGAATTTAAATTTTCCATGAAATTTAAATTATTTAATAATATATTATATATGAAATACAATTAATAATGTCAAATTATTAAACAATTCATTACATTGTCATTAATTATTTGAAAAATAATGATATAATTTAGAAACTATTATCTTGAAACATCCTGAAAATGTAATTGTAAAATATGACATGATATATCACATTAATTATGTTAAATTATTATACATTTAAAAAATTTAATATTACTTATTTTATTTTGTAACAAATTATATAATTACTATGTTAGCATTGTTAAAGCATGTAACGTAATTATTTCATCAATAAAAATTAAAAATAAATTTCCATGAGTAATATAAACCTCTTTATATAAATAAATTACCTAAAAATTGAAATACACTCTAGTTACCCCATGTTAAAAGTTTCATAGTTATTAAAAAAATAGTGTAATATTTTCTTATAATATAATAAGCATTTATTAATGTCATAATCAGCCGAAAATGAAAAAATGTAATATATTAGACCATTGGATGTTATGGACGATATATATTCCTTATAAAATATTTAGATAAAAATTTGGGTAATTTTATAGTCCATATCAATTTTTTATCATTAGTTACAAGATTTACCCTTTATAGGGGTAACAAAAGATGCAAAAGTTACTATTCATAATGACCTAAAAGGGGTCTATTTACCAAATATTTTCATATTGATTTAATATATATAGTTATTTCTCCTAAATTCATATAATTTAATTGGAATAGTTACATTTTTAATTAATTCATCACAATGCAATGTGACAGTGTTTTTTATAAAATTTCCTACTAAGTATTAAATGGTTTTATAATATATTAAAATATAAAAATAATTCCCTATCCAATAATTGGATTATTTTAATTTATAAACATATACATATATTATTAAATTTATAATGTTAAAATATTACATTTTCAATATTTTAATCTAAACTTTATTTATTAAAAATAATTATTTTTTTCTATTTATTAAATAAGCTATCATTTCAAAAAATGGAATATTTCACCATAGAAATATGTTGATATTCTGATTTTAAAAATAATAATTATTTTATCTTTCAAAATTAATAATATTTTTAAATTTTTTTAATATTATTATGTCAGATATTAGTAAATTTTTTTTATGATATCATATTTTCGAAACATAAATTTACATAAATAAAAAATTTGTTCTTATTTTCTTACAATTAATTAGTAAATTGGTTTGTATTTGATCGAATATATATATTTATAAATATATATAATCATATTTATACCCACCAATTGAATGTATTGTTTAAAACCATTATATTTAAATTGTAATATTCAATGGTTCTCAAAAGCTTGGTGTTATGTGTTGTATATGCAATCTAACATAGAATTAAATAATCAAATTTATATATATTACATTATATCCCAAAATTAATAAATTTCATACTCAATATTTCAAATTTAATCTCTATATAATAGTCTGAATTTTAATAATAATTCATTTTGAAATCACACAAGTTATATATAATGAATACAACCTTATTTCCAAATAGGGAATAAGAGTTGAAAAGCTCATACAGAATAAAATTTAATACGTTTCCAAATGGGATAAAATCATTGGGATTTAATAGAATGGATATGGTTTCAATAAAATAATTCCCAAGGACTAATTAGTGATTTATATATATAATGGTCATCATAAATTCAACAACCATGATTCCATAAATCTGTGATGGGTGAAGAGATAAAAGATTCATTAGAAATAATTGAAGTAGAATAAAAATTTTATAAGATAGTTTTTCATATATTTGAGGGATTCCACTAACATCTGGACTATCAAAATAAATAATATTCATACTTATCAAGATTAATTTCAACCTTTAATCAATTTTCACCCCTAATTCATATTTTCAACCAAATGATGATTATCAGATATGATTTTTTCATAGTTGTAGCACTAGAATTAAAATATAACACATAAAAATAATCCATGGAATAATGATAAGATATAATCCAATCTCTGGAATCTATCCCAAAACCAAATGCTTAATATAATGTTTGAAAATTCCAAAAAATCATTAACAAAACAATTTCAACATAAAAGCAAGCGGTTCAACTTATATATATATATATATTTCAAAAATGTATTAAATTGTTTGATTGAAACCCCAATAGTAGGATAATTTGATCATATTATTCCAAGTTAATGTTTGCATTTATCTCCATATAACATTAATCATTCATAATTAGTCACACCAAAAAATGTAAACCCTTATCACATAATATCCAATATATACTAATTATTTCGTATATCCCAAAGAAACTATATAACCAAAACATTAAAGATATGATAATTACAAATAGTCTATACTAAAATTACATTAATACCATTTATTGTAATGGAATTATTACAAAAATATTACATAACAATAAACCTAGAGGTTACATATAACTCAACACAGTGAAATATCAAGAAAAGGTTCATTAATCACCAAAAATTACATTACATATATCTGACATAGGAGTTTCTAATATTTCAATATTATGATCAATGATAAACATATTAACTCGTGATGGTATCCATAAATCCTATGTTAGATTCTCCAAAAAACATCATAGTTTTAAATTTCATCTATTTTTTTTACCATTACAAATGGTAACAGCCCTGAACCCACAATCCTATATAAGATTCATAAAATAAAAACAATAAATTTTGGATTTGAAAAAAAAATATGTGACCAAATTTTAACCATGTAAGATATAAAACATCAATCAAAAATATTTTATTTATTATAAAAACAAATATCCTTTAGGTTTAGAGTTTTAGAGAATATGAATAGACTCTTGACAACAATAATTCATAGAAAACAGGTTCATAATCAAAACAACATCATAACCCACTATTCACATCATTACATATTACTTATTATGTCTTAACCATCTCCTACATAATTTTCACGTGTGAAAAATTTCTAGACTCGACTTATTTAACATCACTCTTTGTATCCTCAAAAAAATAAGTCATATGAATGGGTGGGCTCAGATTCTTATTAAGGATAAACAAAATATATATTAATGATCTAATTTTTATAACATAAAAATAATTGTTTATGAACATTAAAAAAACATTTGATAACCATACCCTGAATAACATATATTATAATCCTCAGTCATTTCATTAATCTTGTTAGTTTATGAAACATGAATCATAATGGAATGAATGAACAAGATCCATGAGAGCATAATATAGGCACAAGATAATGAAATTTGTAATAAACATAAGCACAATTTAAAATTGTCTAAATATTTATTATCATTTAAAACATAATCATATTAGATTGTGTTCACTCCCTAATCAATCGTAGTAGTCACGTTTCACTACCATTTTATTCTCAGAATCAATGTCCCCTACTAAACTAAGTTCACTCCCCCATTACACACTTATTTCTATTAGGAGTTGTACTTATTTGACAACTAATGTGGAGGGAGATATAAGTTGCACCAATCACATAATGAAAATTTTACATATGTGTACACAAATATCATAATTTATTCATCATAACCTAAAATATTAAAGGAATTATGTTACATAAATATTTAATTATAACACATTGAAATCTAATTTTATTCATAATCATTTCATCATAGCATAACCTACAAAAATATTGATCATTTCATAAATATATTACCATCATATAAAATAAACCTAAAACATGAAATATATAATAAGGATGGACTTATTAGATTATATCCCTAGTTATTCATCAGAATATAAAAATTTGTTATCGTCTAATTTTTTGTTCATATTATTTTAAACAATGCTTAATGAAAATAGCCTTTCCATTTTTGAGAATCAAATTTAAAAATGTAAAATTCAGAAAATATTGTATGAATGAATTTAAATGACAATAGACATGAAAACATAAAAATGAATATTAATTTAAAATATTGGTCCTAATGATCCGGTACCCAAGTGGTAATGGATCCTACATTGCATCCAAAAGACCATGGATTGAATCTCAATAGGGAAAAATATCCATGTTACTAGAGTAGAATAGTATCAATGGTGGCACTGTAGTGGAAGAAGCACTATAGAATGAACTATAGCAGTGGTGGTACTATAGTAGACTAAGAACTATATCTTCCTTATTCATCAAAGGGCCCTTTGGGAAAAAATGGGATTTCATGTCCTGTATTCCAGAAACATAGCCTTGGTCATTCAGGATATGTAATGGGTCTCCCTCTACCCAGTCAAAAAGTGGTCATATCTTTGATAATAAAAACGAGGCTCTGACCCCATCCTTTAATAAAATGGTTATGATGATGGGGAAATATTGAAATATGGTAAATGATAAAAGAAAAAATTCTATTAAATATTTTTTACAAGGATTCTAAAGTGAGACAAATAATAAATCGTAAAATATTACCTTTTATATATTTTTTAAATGCTGGTCAATGACCATGTGAAGAAGATTTTAGAAATCAGCTATGATTATAAATGTAATTTTTTAAAAAACATTTCTGAAATCGTCAATATGGAAGCGAATGATTTTTTTTCTAAAAGAAGATACAAACCCGGTATAGAATAGAAAAATAAGTCATGATTTTTTATTATTCATTATTGGAATAAATGGAAACTAATCATCTAAAAAAATGATTAACACAATTTAATAAAATATATGTTGTTAAATATATCAATATTCTATTATTTCATCCAAATAGCCTTAAACAAAAGTAATCCTAAAAAGAAATGAGTTTGTATCATAGAGGCTTTTCTATATTGATTTCATTTCAAATGTATTCTCTATGAAATAGTAAAATCAATTGAAACGTTAAATATCCTGACAATAAGTTGGTTCATGAAATAATATGTCAATGGGGATTTAGATACACATCATAAATGATTTTTGCTAAATCACATCAATATGTGTCCCATCAAAATACAAATAAAGAAGAATAACTCTTAGAATGATAATATCATTGAATTAGTATTGTATCAATGAATAGATAATGTGAAACATCATTAAATATATTTAAATATGATGTAATACAGAGTAAAACAAGTTAGAGTTTAATTCAAACATGTTCATTATGTAACAACACAGATTTTCACTCTGGTATGGATCTTTTATTTCTTAGTCCAAATATATATGTTTGTCCCAATATGGATTCCTAATGAGTTAATAATGTTTATGGGGGTTTTTCTGGATTTTTTGAAACCATGGACCCATATTTATAGAAAAAACATACTCTACACATAGTTTAGAGTAAACCATGCAGATGGTGTTTTTCAGACAGTTCCACCTGGCACGATTGGTGCAAAGACATGTGTCCTACCCATGTGACTGTCCCTTTTTCCCAAGGTATCTATGCATGGATACTGCATGGTTTGACCAAACCGTTTATAGGATGTATTTTCGGGCAGAACTACCTCACAATTTTTGTGCACAGTTTGAAAAACCATGCATACAGACAATGCACAGGGTAAAAGTTGGTTTACAAATCCCTAAACACCCTTAATGATATATTGAGCCAATCCCTTCCTCCCTAATCCGAGTTTATGTGGGATTGACCTAATTATCTCTCATTTTGATGCTTTTTGGAAATCTAAATATGGAATCAAGGGATATCCTTCGACGAAAAACTGATCAAGCTCTCATTCATAATGTTGGGTGCACAACGGTATGTACTCGAGTCCTCTTTAGTCATTCTTCTTCCCTTTATCTCTCGACCTAGTTATATCCATGTGAAAATATTATCTTTTTCTGATATCTACTCCAATTTTAGGAATTTAAATGGTTGATACCAGAGGAGATAGATTATACAAATCTAATATGGGGGTCCACAACTCATCTGAAAAGTTCTTTTTTTAGAATGTTTGTGTGGCCCCCACTAGTTTGGATGGAATCCATTTCTTAAATTTCCATTCCATGAGTATACATGTTATAGTATTAAGATTGTGCTCTTTCTAAATATGTTATCAGTTGTTAATGATTACAACCACATCTAAATATACCCCATGTTGAAGGTTACACTATGATTGTATTATTAGTGTTTTGTCACATTTGATCCACCGTTCGGGTGTGCATTTTCAAGAACTTTCTAATGGAAATCCTTCTATAATAAATGAAATGTTGTTAATGATAATTGAATTATGTCATGTACCATGTATGCTCACCACTTTCCCTGTCTATGGTAACTGCATCCAAATGGTTAATAAATGTTAAATGTGAAATCTGAAATGTGAAATATGAAATGGAATGTAAAATATGTATATAAATTGTCATTAATAAATGATATTGAATAAAGGATACATGTTTGTAGCACCCCTTTAGATTTATTTTAATGTATCGGAGTGAACCTCTCTAATGTAATATGCCTTAATGGTTAATTAAGACTTGATTCAATGGTTGTAATTCTACATGGAATAAACAGAATATTGGAAGACAAGGCTTTGGAAAATAAAAAACTCGTTTCAAAACTACATGAGCAATCCACTCTAATGGAAGGAATGACTTGAGCCAAATAAATTTTTACATCATTGCAATATCAAATTGGAATAGACTGACTCAATCTCACCTTTGATTCTGAGAGGAGAATACCTTGGGTATCAGGAAACCCATTCTGATTGGAGGATGTTGTTTCCATGGGTTAATACCCACCTACACTCTGGTTCTTATCTATTCCTCCAATTCCCGGTATATATCCGTAGGGACCTTTTCTTTTTTACATGATACCTCAAATAGAATCTTTGATTCCAACATTGATTAGTAGGTTCCATAGTGAAATCCCATAGGGCCCTATCAATGCTTAGCCCTGTTTTACCTTGGTCAATCACCTTGGACTCAGTTGGAACCTTATTTTGGAATGACATGGATTAATGAAATTGGATTACGCATATTGGATTACACTCTTACCCAATAGCTAGACTCAGATACAATTGAGTTAGTGTTCGGTGAGATTTACGTTACCTTGGATATTTCCAGGGAACTCCTTCAACGAATATCTTTGTCTGGTTTGCATGTTATGTCTTGGTACCTCCACTACTTATACTATCTTGAGGCGTTGTCAGTACTGGCGATGCCTCACGTGACCTATTAACATTAAATAGTAATTGATAAATTATTGAACTATTTACA
Organism: Viscum album; assembly: GCA_963277665.1. Classification (NCBI taxonomy): domain Eukaryota; kingdom Viridiplantae; phylum Streptophyta; class Magnoliopsida; order Santalales; family Viscaceae; genus Viscum; species Viscum album. The sequence continues at coordinate 1,535,627,201 of OY728151.1, forward strand.
TGTTCAGACACCAACATAGGGCTAATAAAGGTACCTAATTTTTATAATATATTGTAATTCATTCTTAACTTATATATATACTAATACATACTATTATATTCTGTTATATGAGACAGATGTTATTGACACCATTGGTGGTGGCCCACTGTGATTTATCTCACACCCTATCCAACTTCCCTTTGGTACAAGGATTAGATTACATGGTTTCAAGTATTAACAATGGGATTTATGTAGCTTTCAATACATGATTGAGTGCTGATTGGATTGAGATTAATATTAGATGACTGAGTAGGTTCTCAAAATGCATGGAGTAGTCTATGTTTCCTTTTTAAATCAAGAACAAGTTATGCCTATTACTTTGTATCCTTGATTTATGTTTTCTAGTGACATGAAATTACAACATCACTATTCTGGTGGATATAATTATTTATATTCTCATTTATCCATTGCTTCATCCTTCTTCCACCATTGATTTATATTTCTTGTGTCGTGTACTATTCTATTGTATTCCTTCTGCAGTGCTACACTCTACAAATGGGGGAATTGTCTTCCCAAAGACACACTGTAGGTCAATGCTACTATTTGGAAGCCTCTGGCATTCAAGAACATGAACTTGTTGCAATGTGGCCCAATGGTATTAGGGCACTCGTTTAGTGGCATCCATGTTCAGGACATCACTATGTGGTATAAACAGTGCTTTCTTTTCATGATTCTCTATTTGGAGGCAATATATTGGTAAATAGGAACTCTGGTGAATTGGTCATAAGTTGGGATTGGGCATTACAATCCCATGTTCGGGGTAAAATACATGTTACCCAAAATGCAATTTTTGTTCGATTTTGCCTATTTTAGTTGGTATTATTTCACCATTGGGTGACACACATGCTTTTTGGGGTTGTTGATTATTACTCTTTTGGGAAGTTATATCATCCATGGATTGACGATATGAGAGAAATTAGTATTTATACATACATCATTATAGTTCCCTATAATTCACATGTTATTCATATTTCCATTCCATATAGGTGAATTTCACTTATTTTCATTACTTAATAAGCATGTGATTGTTGGGTAATATAGCGGTAGTTTCTTATGATTTTATTAAATGTGGTTCGTATAGAGTGATTTCTTATTTCAATTCATGAGGGATATAGAACCTCATGGTTTGGGACGAATAATTTACCGAATCGAGCCCTTAATCTATAAATATTTGGGTGTCATTTCTGGTGATAGTTGTATGGGAACAGATTCATCGAAAATGACTATCCATTATAAAGTGAATCCTAAAAATTAAAAAAATGAATTGGTTTCACATCATTATGCTTTTCATGTTTTTTAATGGTAAATGAATGATCCTATAAATTAATTTCATAATAACATGAAACGTTTACTTGAGAACATACCAATACATACCAGTTTAGGTAGGTATTTTGGGTATTATTCCTTTAGATGTGAGTTTTATTACATTCTACTTCCATTAGTGATTATATCTCCTTGATTTTAGGTTTGTTATAAGGTGTGTTCATAGCATTTTTAGAAAAATGTTACCACGATATAATCGTTTCGGTCACCTAGATAGGGGTGACGACCATGTTAGAGACATGGTGGGCATGAAGACACTCGTCTTACTTTCAGGGAGTGCCATCAGAGGCAACACTTTCAATACCTTATCAAATCATTGTTTCCCAAGACTGTGATAGTTTCTTATATCTAATGCAGTGAATGCATTATGATCCATCGGTTACACCTACAATAGCTGATCTGACCCGCGAGTTCTAGCAATAACATCCTCTTACTTTTTCATGGGATAGAGGATATCACACTGATGATTCTTTAATAGAGGCCATACAATCTATCATTAGGCATCTAGAAACACCTCAAGAGATGAGATTCATGATTTATACATACATGCTTTGGGATTCATCTAATCATTGGTGGGATGATGTTACCCAAGCCACACATCGTCAAGGCATTTTATGGGTTGACTTCCAAACTCCCTTTTATGATCAGTTTTTTCCACAGGAATTGAGGGCTAATAGATCTAGATAGTTCATGCATCTCTATCATAGTTCATTGTTAGTTACGAAATATTCAGTACATTTCACTAATTTATAGTTATTTTCATTATTTCTAACCGGTGATGAGATTTTACGTGCTAAACGTTTTGAGGATTGGATCAAATACGCCATCTGAATCCAATTGAATCTATTTCCCCTTCATACACTTTTTTAAAAACATTATCAGGCCTTTATCACTTTGTGTAAACTGAGGGAAGAAAAATGTACCAGGTTTAATGGATCAGTGTTGTGGAAGTCCAATTGTTCTTCTAGTGGTAGGAAATGTTTCCTGTGTTTTTTCATTCGGGAAGTGGTAGCTAGAGTGTCTAGATTGATATCCCTTTAGTGTGTCATCATTGTGGAACACCAAAGAAGATGAAGACCCATTGTGATAGAGACCCTATGGATTGTCGAGCTTATGAATATATGGATAGTCATCATTGTTTCTGCAGGGTAGTTCCACCAGTTATGAGTGGAAAAGGATCGGTGCCAACTCCACCTTCAGGAGCGAGTTCATTTATGTCATGTCAGGTGGGGAGTTGGAATAGAATCCTCACGTCTGGATGACGAGGAGGTCGTGGTGATGGGAGACTGATCCAAGATCACCAACTACACCATCGAGGTAGTCATGATAATTGTTTTCAATCTACTACATAGAGCCTTGGATCAGGTCATTTGCATTCCATTGAGCCGATACCCTAGGATTAGGCTGCAAGACCATCTATTGTATGAGGTACTATTCTATTATCCTCCACTGATATATCGTTTTTGTTTGATATAGTTATTTCAAACTATTTCATTTCTATAACTTTCGTGGAATGTTATAGACTAGTAAAACAATATCACTATAGTGTAATGACCCTCAATAATCCAATGGGAATACAGATTGAGGGTATATGCAAATGCATGGAATTCAACATTAAGGTAGGATGTTAGGATTTCATGTGGAATATCATTGTTCTTGAAATGTTGGGATTTTATTTCATTCCCAGGATGTACTTGTTAGTTTACTATCATGCCTTTGTAGGCTGCTATAACTGTATAAATGATTTTACATCATTAGAGGGAATGAGTTTTCTTTTCAATATAGAGTGCGATGTCCTGGCTGGGAGAGTTGGATGAAAGCATCATGGGCCAGGTGGAGTGACTTCCTAGATTGTAAATCATTTCATAGATGATCCTAGTTTTCTTAGAATAGATTTCCCTTTAGTAGTGGACCATTACAGTGAAGTCTTCTCTGATGAATTTTCTAGCTTACCTACTATGAGAGAGTTAGAGTATACCATAGAACTTTTTTAGGAGAAGCTCCACTATCTATTACTCCATACATGATGGAACCTATTGAGATTTTGGAGCTCAAGAAGTATATTTATTTCTTAAAGGAAAAAGGATTTTTAAGGCTCAATAAATCCTCTTGGGGATCACTCGTGATTTTAACTAAGAAGGAAGATGGAAATCTCCCATACTATGTGGATAATAAAAGGTTGAACCGACATACAGCCAAGAACTGGTATCCACTTCCTCGAATAGATTATCTATTTGACTAGCTCTGAGGAGAGAAGGTGTTCTCTAATATCGACCTGAGATCGGTTAATCATCATGTGAGAGTCAGACCTTCAGATGAAACTTGTACCAGTTTCCATAGCAGGTTTGGAATGTATGAGTATCTTGTATGTCATTCAGTTTTATGAACACACCTCTCATTTTCATAGATTTAATGAATAGTGTTTTCCATCCCTATTTGAAATATTTTTAATCATGGTCTTTGTGGAAGACATCTTGTTGTATTCGCGTACATGCAACGACCATGCCAAAATTCATGAGATCATTCTCAGTACACTATGATAGAATCATCTTTATGCCATGCTTGCTAAATGATACTTTTGTATTGTCATGGTTTACTTATTGGGTCATATTATTTAAGAATCAGGATTATATATTGTCCCAATATAGTTTAATGATTTAGTATCCTAGGTGTATCATAAAAATGTATTCGATATTAAGAGTTTCATAGGGATCTGTAGATATTACAATCATTTTATACAAGAATTTTCACATCTTGTTTCACCTCTTACTAGTTTTACAATGAATGGTTTAGAGTTCACATGGTCTGATGCAAGTGATAAATCCATTCGGGAGCATAATGGTATGTGTGTCTCTACACTGATTCTGATTCTTCTGGAACCATGTAATGGTTATATCGTCTTTTCCGATGTATCATAAATTGTCCTCGTAGTAGTGCTGATGCAAGAAGACAAAGTGGTTGTGTACATATATTAGTAGTTGAGGCCTCATGAATAAATTACTTGACGCACAACCTAAATCCATATGCACTTTTCCACGCCTTATGTTGATGGTGATATTGTTTCTTTGGTGTGAAATTTTTGGTGTATACAGATCAATAGAGAAACAATAATATCATTTCTCGTCGTGACATGAACCTCCGACAGAAAATATGGGTCAAATATCAACAATCCAATAATTTTGAGCTCGCATACATGCCTGGAAAAGTCATTGTCGTTGAAGATGCATGGGGTCAGTAAACAAAAACTAGGCCTTATAGGAAGCCAGTGATGAATGGATGTTAATGGACCTTTTCTGAACTTCATTTGAAGTTTCACGATAGTAAAGAGTAGTAATTCCACTCATTCATAAAATTTAACTCTTCCATAATTCAAATGTTAAAGAGTATGTAGTTTTTTGATCCTGATGGTTTAGTTCATCATGAGAGTTGATAATGAGATAACCCACCTCTGGATTTGTTTATGGGAAGAGAAGACATGCTAAGTCTACGTGGACGTATCTGGGATCCTGCTGAAGTAAGAGAGATGTTTTTTGAGAGAGTACCACACTTCATCTAGGTATCTTGAAGATGTATCAAGACATGCGATTCCAATATTGGTGTCCATGGATGAAATGACAAGTTGCAGGAACTATAACCTAGTGTTCCACCTATCACTAGGTGAAGGCAGAGCACCAGAGAATTTCAGGATCATTACGGTCGTTTCCATTCCTGAAATGGAAAATGGTAGATGTTAATATGGATATCATAGTTATGTAACATAGGTCTCATAGGGGTAGAAATTATATATGGGTATTCATTGACAGACTAATAACATCAACCCACATAATTCATATTCTGGAATCTTCCTCTATTGATTAGATTACAAGATTGTATGTCCAAGAGAACATAGGACTACACAAGGTTCCATATAATATCATTTCAAAAAGGGATTCTTTCTTTTAATCATGATTAATGAAGGGTTTATAGAAATATTTTTGAAATCAGATGCTTCTAATAAAATCTTTTCACCCTCATAAAAATGGAAAAATAGAACAAACAATAAACATTTTAATGGATATGATCTGAGCATGCGTCCATAATTTCAGTAGTTCATGGGAGAAGAATATCCATCTTGTCAAGTTCGCATATAATAATAGGTTTTAAGAAAGGATTCTGATGGATGATTTTGAGGCATTATATGGTAGGCCATTTCATTCCCCGTTGTTCCTTATAGATGTAGGTGAGGCAGCCCTACTAGGTCCTCATCTTGTTCAGGAGACATCAGAACATGTTTAGATGATCTGGATGCATATGACTACTGCTCTGTCTATAGAGAAATCTAATGAAAACTTCCATCAAATATATCTTGAGCACAAGGTTCGGGGTCATATTTTTCATTGGGTATTTAATAGGCTAGGTCATAAATGGTTATGAATGTAGGGAATGTTTTCTCCTCATTACATCATGTCGTTCAAGATTCTAGAGATTCGGGCTGGTAGCTTTTCTATTTCTACTACAATAGAGGTATCATTCCATGCCTGATGTCTATCATGTCTCACAACTTTTCCAATAAGATATTGTCTCATCTCATACCTTTGATCCCAAGGATGTTGAGTTAAAAGTTGATAACTTTGAGGAGTATGCAGTACACATCATTAACCAAAGCACAATGGCTCTCTGAGGAATGTTTTTCCTACTACTACGGGTGATATAGAAGCATGGATGACTGCGAGATGACATGAGGGACAAGGCAGCTGATGTACATGCTCAATGGTAAGGGATGTTCTCAGAAAAGTTTTCCTTACACTTAGAAGGAGAATATTAGAGAATGTTCATTTATGGGGGGAAGAATGTATGAAACCAGTTTTTCACATAGTTATGGATCCATTATTTTGAAGTATAAATCTATTATTTTGACCAGATATAGATACCTAATGAGCTTGTAAAGGTTCATGAGGGTGTATGGGGCTTGTTCGGATCCCAGAACCGAAATTTTGGGAGAAAATAGACTCTATGCACGGTTTAAAGTAAACCATTTAGGATTTGCACATGGTTTGAAAAACCATGTGGAAGGTGTATTTTCAGAAAATGACACATCTGAAGGTATGCGCTTGTTTCTGCAGATAAACCATTTCAATGCCTCTTTTTTCCTTAGGTATCCATGCATAGATTGCACATAGTTTGTCCAAAATGTGGGGAGGATGTCTTTTCTGGTAGAACTGTCTCACACAGTTTGGGTATGGTTTGAAAAAATGTGCTAACAAACTGGGCGTAAGATAAAAACATGTGTAAATTTTCCAAAACTCCCATTATGATCTATTAAGTAAATCTCTTCCACCCTAATCCATGTTTATGCGTGATTGACCTAGTTCTGTCTCATTTTGGATTTTTCTTAATATCTGAGTTTTGAATAAAGATATCTCCATTATCCTGTATCTAATAATGATTTCTTTCAACATGTTGGATTCATTACAATAGGCACTTGAGTCCTCTTTAGATGTTCTTTTTCAAATTCTCACTCAACCTAGTCATCTCAATGTGAGTCTTTTTCACTTTTTCTCAGATTTACTCTGTTCTAAGGAAAATCAATGGCTAATACCCTAGGAGAAGGATCGTACAACCCTATGGTGGGTGGTCTATAACTCATCAATAATGTTTTTTGTATTTAGAATGTTTGTGTGGGGGCCCACCAATTTTATTGGAAACTATTTCAAAAAATTACCTTGCATGATTATACATGATAGAATAGTATGATTATGCTCTATCTAGATATGTGATTTTTTAGTGGTTACACCCACAAGTCTATCTGACCCATGATGAAGGTTATAAAAAAATTTGGTATTTTAGTGTTTCCATACATTCGAGCCACCATTCGTGTCTGGCTTTTATTGAAATTTTAAATGGTCATCCTTCTATAATAAACGACTCCTTGTAATTGAGAATTTAATAATGGAATGTACCATTTTTTCACACCAATTGACCCATCTATATTCAGTGCATACAAATGGTTATTAAATGTGAAATGTCAAATGGAAAATGTTAAATGTGAAATGAAATGTATACTAAGTGTATATCATGGACTTAATAAATTAGACAGAATAAAGGTTATGTGTCCAAAGTACCCATTTTCATGTTAATTGAAGGTTGGGGAGTGAACCTTTATAATTTAATATTCCTTAGAGGTTAATTCTAAATTGAATAATTGGTTACAACACTTCCTAGACTATCCACCCTAATGGAATACAAGGAATAGACCAATAAATAAATGTTTTGAACTCTACAAGAAATATCCCATCAAATGGATGGAATGTCATAAACCACATGAATTATTATATGATTACAATATCAAATCAGAATGGACTGACTCAAGGTCACCTTGGATTATCAAAGGAGAATGCCTTGGGTCGCACGACCCCCATTCTGATTCAAGGATATAGTTTTCATAGGATAATACCAATATACACTCAGGTTCTTGTCTATTCATCTGTTTCCCCGTATACTATCGTAGGGTCTTTTTCATTATTATATGATACCTCAGATACACTTGTGGAACCATCTTTGACTAGTAGGTTCCATGGTGATAGATTGAAGGTCCATGTCATTGCGTAGCCCCGATTTACCTTGGTCAATCACCTAGGACAAGGTAGGAACCTTATTGTGGAATGCCTTGGATTACTCACCATGGATTACAATCTTACCACATATCTAGACTTAGGTACTACTGAGTAAGTGTTCCCTGAGTTTTATGATCTGTTCGTTATTACCCAAGAACTCCCTCACCAGATATATTTGTCTCGTCGTCTTATTAAGTTAGGGGATCTTCACTGCATATACTTTAACAAGATGATGTCAGTGCTAGTAATGACTCACATGACCTATTAACATTAAATGGTTATTGATTGATTAATTAACTGGTTATATGATGAGACACCATCCAAGGGCTAAAGCAGGTACTTGGTTTTTTAGTTATTTTGTATTTATTGAATTATATATATATATATATATATATATATTCTTACACAATATTATATTCCATTACACGGGTAAGAGGTTATGGACACCATTGGTGGTGGCCCACTGATATTTATCTCACAACCTCTCCGGGTTCCATTTGTTTCCCAGAGTAGATTACATTATTTCAGGTATTGAAAAAGGGAAGCATGCGGCTTCCAATATGTGATTGTGTGGTGATATGATGGATCTTGATTGTAGATGACCAAGTAGAATATTGGGATTTTTGTAGTAGTATTTTTTCCTTTTACTTTTTAGAACATTTTATTCTTATTATCTTGTATCCATTATTTTTAGTTGAATAGAGACATGACATTACATCATCACTACTGTAGTTGATACAGTTATTGTTATTCTCATTTATCCGATACATTAGTTTGCTACATCTTTTTATTTATATTTCTTCTACTGATTACTATTACATTATATTCCTTCTACTGTGATACAATATGCTAATGAGGGTATGGAATTTATATGGAGAGACCATAAAGTTGAAATATATAACCCCATTAGATTATTAATAAAACCCATTATTATTTACTTGGTGTAAGATCATTATTTAAAAAAATGATGTCTCTTATAGAAATAATTATTATCTTGAATTGTATTATTCATCTAGATTTTCAGATGTAATCTAATGAAAAAATAAATTATAATATTATTGGGAACTGAGATGATATATATTTATATTATTTCAGAAATTTTATAGGATTTTTAAAAATGATTACATGATGTAAAACTAATCAGCATGGAACATATTTCATGATTCACCTATTTAGGTTTTCCATCACAATTATTCCTACAAAACCTCTACAAATCCTTGTAAAATGAGGTTATGTAGTTAATTTTAATAAAATATTCACATAATTATAACTATACATAACATATATTATTTATAAACATAATCACCTCTCAAAAATAAAAATAAGATCTTCGTATATGAATTACTTCAAATAAACATCTCATATAGATTAATATGTCTTCAATTGAGGGGACAACAAACCAAAATACCCACACCCTAGTCCCACATGTGGATGAAGTATCATCCCTATCTATAAGTTATAGACAATACCCACTTGATCTATTTCTAATAGATGTTTATTTTTTGAATGATCATATTTATTATAGCTTGTGGGGCTAATAGAAATTATCCTAACATCCCATTAGAATAGATTAAATGAATTATATATTGAGAATCTGGTTTCACATATTCAATCATATTATTTTCATGCTTCCCCATATCATAATTAATTATTCAAAATCTCATTTCATGAACCTCCACCACCCATAATGTTGATTATATGAACTCCATTTCCCCACATGAAGAATCCATGTTCATAGAGATCTAGTTTATATATTACACTAAACTCATCCCTATTTCATGACCCCCCAATAGTTCAGGCATGTCACCCAACTACACTACAAAAATGATACAATTCCTTATGGGAATAGTTCTACTATCTAGTCATCATGATGTTGTTTTACCCATTTTACCATAATGAAAATCAAAAAGTATTGAGGGATAGTTGATAGGTGTTAGAGTGTCAATATCGTTATATCAAACAACATAATTTTCCATTTATTTTTTCATACTTCACTGATATAATGTTTTATATTGAAAATAGAATGGTCCCTATAATTTGGCCTTATGACTAGAAAATGGTGAAGACATTATGTGGGCCCCAATTTTTTCAATTAATGTCAATATAAATCCCTTATAATAAGATACATGGGGTATTTTAACCTTCGTTTGATGCATAATGAAATTGTGTCATTACCAGTTTTGCAACCCTTAAAAAAAGGTATTGTAATAATAATGAAAAATAATATATATTTTTTAGTGTTTGTGTATTTTATTTACATCATGTATCTCATCACATGATAACTTATGTGAAGAAATTGTTACAATGGATGACTCTTTACTGTGGTGTCAATCATAGGAAATATGCGAGTTTATAAAAATACATTCCTGATAATAGTTCAAAATCATGAAAGGATCTAAAGGAGTAAATTGTCTATTAATTAAACTAACTAATTAATTTTTTAACCAAAAAATTTCTCTATTAAATCAATTATATGAGTCTCAACCGTGTTTTATGTAAATAATTTATTTATATAACCATATAAAGGCAGAGAGGTGGAGAAAAAATTGATTTCTGTAGCATATTGGCAATTTATAACAATGTAATTGGATCCATAGTTACATCAATGATCGATCTGGTAGCAACGAAAAAAATTAATGAAATATTGAATTTACATGGAGTTTGGGATCATCATTTTGACATAACTATTACCTAATCATTGTATAAAATATTTTATAATGAGGTTATATTCCTTTTTAGTTATCTATGTTAAACGTTTCAATAATTATTTATATCAGGTTATTACTGAGATTAAACATTGAACTTTACTCAAATACCATTATGAGAAAAATGATTTCATTACACATTGATATTAGTTATGTGGATATTATTTTCAAATAATCTATTCAAAATCTGGGTTAAATTTCATTTATGAATTGAAAACTATAATTCACAAGGATTATTATATATTATTTTCACACAATTTATTATTCTCATTATAGTCTCTCCATTTAAAAATATCATGTACGAATGAAATTGGCATCCTCATCAGTGGTTGTCGGTAGTATTGTTGGTGCTTTTCTAGGTAATATGAACAACCTAGCAAGATGACAATTATTGTAGTCTTCTGAGAGGGTCAACATTATTGGTGTTGTATCCTAGATAGCATAATCATGTGTCTTAATATCATAATGGTATATGGTGTGTCTTGAATGATCAATGTGGTCGACATAATTATCGGTTGTGATGGGGTAGGAATATAAACATTTTTTGGTTTTTCATGAAATAATGTCCCTCCTCAAATAATTAATTTGTACGATAAAGTTATATTTACTCCAAATAATTAATATAGATTTTACATCTTATTATATTAATAATCAATAAATAAAATAACAATATTATCTAGAAAAGTAATTGGTTTCAATAACTGTCTTTTCCTACCATGTTTATTACTTTTCCATATTTAGATATTAGAAGTGTTCAAAGGAGTCTTTGATGATGTCTTGATATGATTAGTTATTAGATGATATAATTGGGGGGGGGGATTTCACATTGTGTAATTTTAAACGATGAAAAAGTTTGTTTCACAACATGTAATTTAATGAGGTTTAAAAATAAATAATAAATTCAAGAGGTGGAACATTTTTTTGGGGAATATAAACCATGATTTTTACAATACATAAAAGGGGATTACACATAATTTAATCACCCAATTCAGTAAGGATTTTTTTAAAAATCATAACTATTGAACGTTCATTCATTCAGTATTGTTGTCATCTTCTACTCATTTTGGGTGAATCCTAGGTTGTCTAACATGTTATTTGACTATTTTCATCCTCTTTTGATACACTGATCCTGATGGATGTTAATTTGTGATATATGGATGATCCGTGTTGTGTTTTTCTCGCATCCATGAATGGTTTTGTTCTATTCAACTCTAGAGGATTAGTTGTGGTGGCATTTTTTTGTTTGGCATGTTCCTTGGATTGTGTTTGATTGACATTGGCTATAATGTAGGTTGATGTGCTATTACATCGGTTGAGGTTGTGGTTCACTAGCATTCTCCTTCACCTGGTGGTGTGCAGCTAGTTGAAATGTTTCCTTTATTTTTCATTTTACCTGTTTATTCTTATTTGTGAATCACATGGACGAGATTTATTTTTATTAACAATGGAATTTGGTTGTGAATAATTAATTATAGATAAAGTAATTGGAATATTTAATTGATTAGGGGTATTGAGGTTTGATTCGCATGATATTCTATCCTTGATATTATTTTTTATATTGTGATTCTTTGGGATTCATTCCCTATTGAAAAATGTGGCCGTTGGGGAATTTTTTTATTCATGATATATAAATTGTGATTTATTATTTGCTTGGGATTTTTGTTGTATCACCATAAATGGAGATTGTATAATTACTTAAATTTGTCTAATAAAATGGTTTCCACCATATTTTGACTTGATTGATAATGCCCCAATGAGAGAAAATGAATTGTGATAAAACCTCTTTTAAAAATGAAAAATATATGAATTTTATATGTTTTAAAAGGATGTGGTTTGTGGGGATGTTGGTTGTGAGGTTGTGTTTGTGGGATGATGATTTGTGGCAGTGATTTGTGGGGCTGATGGTTAATTTTTCATGCTTATAGGGCACTGGGGATGGAGATTGAATGGTCATTCCTTTTTGTTGGAAACATGAAGTTATGTTTTTATGGTTGTGAAATGTGGTTCTTTTGTGAAAATGCTCATGTAGTGAAGGAATCAAATAATAAAGAGTTGATAAATAATGTTTTAGTTCGGATAATGAGATGGAAATTATTGAGGAATAATAAAATGGTGGGTTCAATGATTAAATGTGGTTGATCCTATATAATGAAATGAATGATACGATTAATTAGATATGGTTGGAAATGTGAAATGGGGATTTTGTGTTGATGTGTGTTGTTAGGAATTTTGAGGTGGCTATAAATGTGAAGGAAATGTGATTTTTTAGAATTTTTCAAAACCCATAGGTTGGAGAAGTGTTCATTTCACTATAAATATAAACTATTAAATCTTGTTATTTCTATACACATGCCACCCACATTGAGATTTATATGATGGGAAAATTCATAGTCTTGTGGGGGTGGTTTCCAAGCATTTTTTGAGATTTATGGATGGAGGCATACCCATAGGTTTTTCTATCTTCCATGGGAATTTTGTATTGCATTGGTTGTGATGGCTATTAGAATGTTAGTGCGTTATATTTCAGTTTTGGTATCCCATGTATCTTCAGGATGAGTTTTAACAAAGTTTCCTAGGTGTTTTTTAGAAGAAATGTGATGTGGTTTCCCAGGTGACATCGAGATGAGATATGATGTGATGTGATGTATAGTAAGGCCAAGGTTTATGCTAAATAGATGTGTTGTGAATCCCATTTGTTTATGGGTGGGATTTGTTGTGTGGCCTTGGTGTTTGTGGGAAGGATATGTTGTAAGGACCATTTGTGTGTAGGTGGGTCTGATGTGGTATAAGGATATGATGGGAGCTCTAGGATGTATGTTGTTGGGAGGGAGAAGTAAACCAATGGGAATGTGGTGTCGGTGTTGTATCACAGATATTAAGTAAATTATATTATATTATTTTACTTCTGTTACTTGGAGAGTCGTCCGTGATGAGGAAAATATGGTTACTATACTTTGATAGGGTTTGATTTGTTTTGGTGTTTTCTTATAGGGACACAAGTATGATTCATTTATGTGTTAATTATACACTTTGTTCTTCCTATTCAGTATACTCGTATGCTCACCTTATGTATATTAATCCATTTATAGGTTTCCAGGAGGATTCCATAGATCATGATAGACCTTACTAGCATAGAACGTTGACATTTTTTGTGTCCCTACATCAAATTTACATTTTGGTATTTCCTTTAGAGTTTTATTCTATAAAATTTCTATTTATACAAGAATGTGAGATAGTTTATATTTCTAATTTATATTATGTGTGGGAATTTTTTGTGGAGGATTCATTCTCTATCCTAATAATATTTATATTATAGTGGGTATTTCCTCCCATATTGTGATACTTGTACACCATCAATGGTAGTCGTCGACCTGGGGCCTACTGGAGGCGGGAATCGAGATGTCATTATCTCTCTCCCCTCGTTTTTGTATCATTGGAGGGATCTGGTCATTATAGAGTTTGGTAATAGGTGATAGTTGAGAGATATTACAGATTCAGGAGTTAGGCACAGTGAGGATTTCATGGATTCATAGTGAAATAGTGTAATATGATCTTGGTTCATGACATATTATTGGGAAGACTGGAAAGGATATGGGATATTTGGGCCCCCTCTAATCTGATACATGAACTCTGATCCCACTTAATAACCAAGTGAGGATACCGTACTTGTTGTGTGGAGATATAGGAGAGGTAAATGTATAATAATGATTTTTTATATTGGGTTATTTTGGAAATTCAATATGGATTAAACAAATAAAATATGTTAATTTTAATTAAAACATATTGTAACTAAAATTTCATACTTCTTGAACATAGGAAATTATTATTTTCCTTCCACCAATGGATCATGGTCGTTGTATGTGTGAAACTCATGTATTTTAGGTTTAACTGGCTAATCTGTTTGACCATCAAAGTCTTGATCTAGTTGAGGAGGATGATCAGAGGAAGAGTGATTTTCATGCATTCCAATTGATTAATATGGGTTAGTAGTAAGGATATTGTTTTAGATTTGGAAATAGAGATATGGATAGAATAGATGGAGATTTATTGTAGTATCATTTAGGCCCTAGTGGAGTATTGGGTCCCTTTGGCTTTCAGTCAAATGCGGGATGTAGCGCATTAGTGGTGGACGAAGTATCTGGGAGTGCAAAAGGAGGCATATGTTTTCTGGGGTGATATTCAAAAGGAGTTCCATAAATGGTTCATTTCATCAACCATGAATGAATTGATGATGTATGATATTATTTCTCATTAACATGGGATTATTTTAGTGATGGAGTTGTGAATCACATTCAAGGAAATTATTCATTTTTCCAGTGATATTTTTTCCATAATATGAGTCTCATTTTAGATGTATTGAGGAGATTCTTTATCCTCCTATCAAATATAAAATCACTCCTTTTATGTTATCAATGTATTAGGTGGTTCATAATAAGAAAGAGTTGATCAAGATGATGCAATCTCACTGAGGTTTTTTTCTTGGTAGTTAACCATTATTGTTCTATAATTGGTAGAGTTTCTAGTGGCATAGATTCGGATCTCGGACCATAGTGGATCCTATTGCAAGAGAGTCGACCTCAATCTCTCCCTTATAGAGCTATGTTGCTAATGTTTTTCATGAATTTAATGGTATATTTGTAATAATGTGATTCAGTGAAGGGGTTCATGGCCATCACAATAGCTACTTCCTAGTGTATTCTTGAGATTAGTTTGGTGGAGGTGGATAGGTTCAGTGCCATCCTTAGTAGTATCTATTTGTGTGACCATTTCAATAGAATCACACCTGGTTATTTCACCACTTATATATAATTGAGTAGGTATAGAAATACCTCATGATGTTTCAAATGTTCATGGATTTTGACCTGAATATGGTCGTTGAGGTTGTTGTTATCACAGATGTAGATGAGTTGGGTGTGGTCAATTTCACGGAATGGAGGTTGTTGTTCTAGAAGGTCCAAATATCATCTGAGGTATGATTTGTTTTTTAGAACTGTTGTTTCTTCTTTATTTTGATTTAAGAGCCTCATACTCCTTTATTTCACTTGGTATATCCTATTTACAATAACTATAAATATTGATGCTTCTCATACCCCTAGTGTTTCATATTCCAGTTAGAGTGAAGAACAACTTTTATGATGTGTTCTGAGAGTGTAGACTAATGATGGGGACCCATTAGTCTCATACAGATCTATTATGGATACATTTGCAGACATAAAATTTCATCATAATCATAAAATGGTTGTATTCCATCTATATTTATATAGACTACTTCTAGGGTATAGTTGTGTTTTAATATGTCGATGACCAATGTGTGGTTATCATTGGTGAGAGGAGTTTTCAGGTGGGAAGATAACATGGGGCACCCCTAATAGCCTTTGGGATAATAGTTTGGTGGAATTAGTGTACTCTAGGATGGTAGAGGTCCCCGAGGGGTTCCTAGAATTTTTACCCAAGGTGGTTGTGATGATATCCCATAAACAAGATGTTGATTTTGGGACAGACTTGAAACATAGGGCTTTACCAATACACAAGGATCCTTATCAAATGACAACATTTGAGATGATAGATTTGATGATTTAGATAGATGATCTGGTGTTAATTTGTTATATTTCTTCCATTGTGTTACCTTGGGGAGCTCTAGTGTATTTCCCAAAGAAGTTGGATGGTGGGTTGGGGTTGTCTATTGACTATCAGAGTTAGAATCATGTGATGACCTAAAACCAATACCAGCTTAAGATGATAGATGTTATTTTTGTCCAACTGAAAGGGGATATAATGTTTTCTTATATAGATATGGTGTGTGGTTATCTCCAGTGAGGTTGAAGGAGGGTAATATCCCTAAGACTACCTTCAAATACAGGTATATTCTCTTCGAGTTGTTAGTAATTCCATTTGGTGTTATGAATGAACTAGCCATGTTCCTAGGGTATATAAACTCCCTATTCAAAAATTTACTACACAAATAAATCAACTGATTCATCAATGATATTTTAATATACATGAATTCAAATGAGTATAATGGTGTGCATCTCAGAACTGTCTTCAATGTTCTTCGACATAAACAAAACTAAGGAATGTTGTCCATGTAAATGTACTGGATGCAATAGGTGAATTTTCATGGGAATGTTAGTTTTTTACAAGGTGTGGAAGTAGACCCGTCAATGGTTAAAGAAGATGTTTATATGGAAACACCCAATATCATGGAAGAGGCTTGTTCTTTTCTTGGACATGTAGGATATCATAGAAGGTTTGTGCCTGATTTCTCTTGAGTTGTATCCCCATTGTTAGAAATTAATTTAACATACAATGATTTTGTATGGAGTGATCAGTGATAGGAAGTGTTCGGTTACTTGATGGGAATGTTGTTCATTTATCCAGTGCTCCGGTTTCATGAGGAAAGCCATGATGTTTGAAAAGTATTATGATGCTTCCTAAATGGGATTGTTTTGTGCGCTGATGCATCAGTGTGAATTGATCTTCTTCGGATCTAAGGAGATCCTTCCCATGAGTGTAGCAATACCACCCATGATCTGGAGCTAGAGGTATTTGTGTTTGTGCTAATTTTTTTAATGAAAATACCTCATTATAGATCTTTATGCAGTCTTCACGAGTCAGAAGATCTTGATGTATAACTTTTCCCATAGGAATTTGAACATGCGATAGTGGAGGTGGATGGAGTTTCTTTAGGAATATGATTTTTAGATCTCATACACTTCACTAAAGTGGAATTTTCTGGCTGATGATTTCAGTAGGAAGTCATGGAAGGGTGTTGTCTTATAATTTTAGGATTCTTGGAGAGAAATGGAGGATTTGGAAACCATTAAATTAGATTAAAGAGTGGATGGTGGTAGAGTTTGTTTGATTTATATGTCTATGTTATATTCTCTAATACATTAGGTGGAGAAGTCTTATTGGGAAGACTCAGAGGCATATTTGATTCATGATCGTGTTGGCCAAGATGATTCTCCAGAGAGAATGAGAGAGGATGGTCAGAACCAAATTTTGTTTCATACAAGGATATTAGTTCCCAAGGGAATGCATTATAGAGTCCTTCTTGAGAATAATATATAACATTATAATGTACACCTACGATATTTTAATATGTACATGTATTGAGGTTGAATTTTTGGTTGCACAGAATGAAATGGGATGTGGTGTATTTTGTAGAAAATTGCATGGATTTCTAGAAACTAAAAGACGGGCATCATGTTCTTAATGGATTATTGAAACCTTTAGATGTTCATGACTGAAAATTGGAATAAATCAGAGTGTATTTCATTACATTTTTACCCAATGATTGTGGGAATGCACCTTTAACGTTGGTGGTTCTTGGGTATTACACATGCCAATAAATGAGATTCCTTAAAATAAAAGATATCAATGTTCCATTGTGATGGCCCTATTTGAGGCTGTATATAGGAGACCATGTCCTTTACCATTTTTCTAGACAGAGGTTGGGTAGATAACCATTCCTGGTCCCGATGTGGTGTAGATTATGATTGTGAAAGGTCATATTTTTTGTTTGAGGGAGAAAGAAGAGCCTGATAGATATAATTTATATGTCGATGGTAGGTGGATTACATTGGATTTAATGGTAAAGTACAACAAGTTAATGAAAGTTTATCCTCTATTTGGAAAGAAGATGATTGGTAGTGAGAGTAAGCTTTCTTTCATGTTTTTTTTCCTTTTGAAGTGTTGGGGATAGATGTTTATTTTCCATTACAGTTTTCATTACAACCATGGTTGTATAGGATCTACAACATCTTCCACATTTCTCAGATGCATATGTACCATCATGATGACTCCCATTCCATTGAATGAATTGAGTTGGATAACGATGATGGGTGGATTTTTGATGAATGGAAAATGGATATCAATGATCACCATGAGAATTCACTACATGGACGAACTATTTACTTGGTTCATTTTTTGTGGAGGAATAGTGTCTAGGAGGAGAGTACCTCGGAGAGAAAAATGAAAATTCATTCCAAGTACCCAGAGTTTTTATATGTTTCCCTTTGTTTTTATTTTCTTTTTAATGTAATGTTTGGATAATTTTTGTTTTACGAAATGTGTTGTATTCCTTGACATGAAAATGTGTGTGGTGTTATGTGGGATAAAGTCTTGATATATGATTAGGGGATGACATAATTTAAAATCGGGATCCATTAATTGGGATGTGAATAAAAATCTACGGTCAAGTTAGTGACCCCTAGAGAAGATAGTATTTTCACATGGAGGATGGAATTCCAATATTTGTGTGTTCGAGATGGTGTGTTTTTGTGGTTCTGCAGTGGTTCTATGGTTCTGTGAGAGTTGACAGTTTATTTTATTTAGTTATGATGAGGTTGTGCATAAATTTTTCAAAATTGGTATAGTTTTCATGGTTGGTTATAGATTTAGAGGTATGAAAAGATTCTTGAGAGTTATGTTGTGGCGTGGCTGTTTAGACCCCTATATATTCTGTGGATGGTTTTTGATTATCATGGTCGACAATCATTTATGAGGTATCTAAGGTAAGAACATGTGACTTCATAGAACATTAAATTGATATATGTAGGTGTTGGATATGTTTAGAAAATCCTTAGTGGAATTCTAGATAAATTTTGTTTCTAAAAGATTTGATACAGGGGGGGATATCACATCATGAAAATTTACACGATGTGAAAGAGGGTCTCATGATGTGTAATATATTGGGGATTAGAAAATAAAAATAAAATGAATTTGTGAGGCATTTTTGGTGAAAACAAAACCCAAGTGAATACAATAATTAAAAGAGGATTACCCATTGAGTAATAATCAGATCCAATGCTGTTTAAATTTTATTTGTCCTTATATTCACTCATTACATTGTTCTCTCTTCTTCCTCTCATTTTGGTAAAACCCTAGGTTCCCCAATTTATTCTTCGAGCCATTATCCCGCAACTTTTTATGCATGAAATGATATTTGATCTTTTGAATACCTTGAATGGGTATTTATATGGTTTGTATGACCATATTAAATAGTTTTTGTGTTTCAAAGTGATCATTGGTGTTATTTATAACAATTATACATTTATAATTTATTTTAACTATATAAAAGAAGAATTATTTTAAAGTATTAAATTAAATAATTTCAGATGTTTTAATTAGAGAATAATTTTTAATGTTTTGATTTTAAAATTAATGGTCTTATTAATTATATAACAACATGAAACAACAATAATAGAAAAATAATTTTAATATATACAAATATGAAAATAAATAATTTATTTTATTTGTTTAACATGTAATGATATATATATTTTGGATTCTGTAATGTATATTTTTTATTGTATGTGATAAATTTTTACCCAAAATTTTCCTATGAACTTACAACTGAGGGATCCCTTATAGGCCATGACATCAAGGTTTGATGGGAACTTACCCAAATTGAAAATGAGCAGCGTAGGAGAAAAATAATGCATTGTATAGGCTTGTTGTGCATAGACCTGTGTATAGGGTCATATATGATCACATGCAGAGGTTTGTCTAAGTCTTGTAGATAATGTCCCATGTATAAGGATCCCTTTGGTGTGTGTGTGTTTGTTATGAAACAAATGTGATATGTATTGATACCTATAAATAATCCCTGAAACCTGTTCAATTTCAATTTGGGATTCAGATTTTACTAGGGCGTGTAATCTCAGATGCACAATCTCACCATGTGAGATCCTGGAAAACTGCGTAGATTCACAGATCGAACCCCATTCACCTTCTTTCATATCCACATTTTTATTGACCGTTTAATCTATCTTCATATTATCTAGACCATTAAACCCTTTTTAAAACACGCGATCACCTGTATCTATCTGATCTTATCCCATATAATCTGAGTTGTCCATCCCTTTTAAAATGCACCACTCATCTTGCACCGTCCAATCAGAACCACAACCTCATCGTTTCTTCCCACTCCTATTCCACAAGAACCCCTCCATAAATTTTTTTAGGGTTATTCCTAACCCTTGGATCATATCATGAATGATCTGAGTCATCTATCTTTTTTCATCATTATTACTCGTCAATTCCCACTAGTCTTTGTCTCTGCATATAGACGTCGACCCCCATCGTCTCAACTTTCCCATGATGCTATCATTCCACCTCCTTCATAGAACATTTTGATTTGGCCCCAAAAATGAGTATGTATATGGTGTCTTATTTTAATACTAAATCCATAACCATGACTCAAATACCCCACACTGCCTAATTTTATTTTTTTACAGTGTCCATAAAAACTATTTCTCATTGATTTGTGAAAATATTTGTCTTTAATTACCTTTAGTCAATTATATTTTTCAATTTTCAATTATCATATTTGAATCATTGGTTATTTTAAACCCCACATTTCACACCAAGTGCTACCAACATTTCACAATTACGTGCTTTCTCTCCCGTTTTCCAGAAAAACACTAAACTTTTTAAGTCGGGAATTGGTTATATTTATTTTTTATCATTAATATTGAAAATAAATACTTATACATACATATATATATATATATATATATATATTTATGTAAGATCATATATTTCTAATTCAAAATGTATATATCATAAAATTTCATGATTTATTCAATTTTTTCCTAAATGTTTTAATTGTCAGTGTGTAATGTTAGGATATTTGAAGAAGTGTTTTCTAATATTTGTGTGTATACATGCGTATATACACATATAGTGATTAATATTTTCAAAATAGATAGATATTTAAATATATTTTAAGGGTTTCTAATGTCTAAACCTTATATTTCGAAAAATTATGCGAATATGGGAATGTATTTGTTTTGAAATTGATAACCCGGTTATATATACATACATACATACATATATATATATATATATATATATATATATATATCTGTGTGTGTGTGTGTACATGTGAATAGACACACACACACACTACTTATAAATAAAAATATATATAATCATTTCTATATAAGTTCATATAAGAGGGGGTTTTTCCATTGCATAGTTTTTAAAACCTATTGATGCAAGGGTTTCATTTTTTCAAATGAAATACACATATTGATATATGTATATATATATGCATATAAATATGATCACCAATAGTATAATTATTCATTCTCATCCACATAGAAGTTAAAAATGGCATTTATCCACCACCAAACTAGTGTTTACAGAATTATGTATTATTAAATTCTTATGGTCACCTTGGTTACCTAATTACAGGTTATAATAATTATAATTTTTTGTGTAATTGCAAGTCAAGTGATTATTTTATTTGCGATATCAAATCTTCATCTCCAAATATGCCACACATGAAAAGCTATGGAAATCATCTAGACCATGTGCGACATTCCAAGCATTATGAGATCATTCATGCACATAATTAATCATTCAAGTATTTAAAATTTTCAAATAATGGTGAGTTATATTCTATGCATGGTATTCTCCCTAATAAGAGTAAATATTTTTGAAAAAAATTGCGATTACATGAGAATGATGGTTTTCATTCAATGAAAATTATATTATGTATGAATTTTGTAAATTAGTTTGGGTATGTAATAATAAAGGATGGTCCATGGGATAATGTATTAAAAACTGGCACTGTGGGTTATGTGACAATGTGGGGAGTGAACCCATTATTCTTAGTGAATAGTAGTATCCGTATATATTGATTTTTATAATGTTATGACATGTTTTATTAATGAACCATTTACAATTAATATTTTAAAAATATAATTCCCAATAAATTATTATGTATATTTATTTTGTGAAATACTAGTTTTCTAAAAATAATCTATTGTTGATAAAGATTGTTTTTTGTCATTTTTATTTTCAAGAAATATTTTAATGAATTTATTGGTTTTTTAACCCCTTACTGGGAATTTTAATCTCACCCTACGTATTATAATTTCATTTACTGGTGTGGAAAACTCACTGTGATGAATTTCTTTAACGTATTTTATGTACTAAAGAATCATTGTTTATTTATTTTTAAATTTGTATACTTTGTTGAATTGTATGTCATATGTCTAATTTTCATGAACCTAAACTGTTAAAAGGACCTCCACTGTTATAATGATTGTGTATTTTTTCAGGTTTAATTATTTAAAAAATATTACAGAACCTTTATAAGGGATGAGTCTAGTAGCCCGAGCTTGGGTCTTTATAGAAAGGCTCGGCAGCATCACCCAATGATAAGAAATAGATACAAGTCTCTCCCAAATTTCACAATGACCAATGTATCTGAGGCTCAGTTTCACTTTCTTCCAAATTCTTATATAACTCCCTTCCATGGACACACCTTTAAGAAAATGTGATCACCCTCTTCAAATTCCAAATCCTTCCTTCAATTATCATCAAAGCTATTTTTTGTAATTATTTTAATTGGTTTGGAATAATAATTACCTTAGTTTTTGTTTCCTCTACAGTCTTCGCACCCATAAGATTCTATTGACCAGCATTAACGCTACATGTTGTTATACAACATCTATTTCAATACAGTGCTTCATATGGTTCCATTTTAATAATATAATGGAATCTATCATTGTAGGAAAAATCCACAGAAGGTAAATACTAATCCCACAGAGCATGAAAGTCATGAGAAAATGATCTCAAAATTTATTTTAATGTTTGTATAATACTTTTTGTTTTCCTGTCAATTTGAGGTTAATATGTAGTACTCAATCGATGCTCAGTATCCAATGCTTTTGGAAGACTTATCTATAATTTCTATGTTAATCATGGATCATGATCAGACACAATTAGTATTTTTTCTCCATGAATGTTCACTATTTCATTAATATTGATTCTTTCAAGGAGCTCAAGTGGAAAATCCTCTATTATAACAGGGAAATGTGCATATTTTGTAAGTAGATCAACAACTAACCATATTGTATCATTATTTCATGGTATTCTGGGTAATCCTATAATAAAATACATATTGTTCCACCCCGTTTCAATTTAGTAATAGGTAGAGGATGCAAGAATCCTTTAGGATGTTGTAATTCGATAGTTCACTTGAGTGAAAACTAAACATCTTGATACGGAAATAAATACCTTTATCTTCATGTTGTCCCAACAAAAATTTCCCTTCAAACTTATATACATTTTTTTCTACGTGTGTGTATATAGAGATTTGAACTATCTTATAACTCCTATTTTAACTAGAGTATAGAGGGAACCTAGAGCCAATTCCCAAATTTCATAATTCCATTCTCACACATGAAATCAACCAATTTCCCATCATTCAAACCATTAATTTTTTTTTGAAATTTTCATCATCAGGATGATATATTTTAATTCTTTATTACATATATGGTTAGAAAACCTATTGAAAAAGTAAATATGTTTATCATTCTTTGAAAATTCCCAGATCCATCATTACTAGATTAATAAATAAGGTATCGCTTTTAATACATATTTTTTTTGAACTTCGTGATCCTTTCAGATCAATGCATGAACAACTCTATTTTCCTTTCTCGAAAGATAGTGTAATGAATAATCACACTCCATTAGTATCTTGAGCCACCGTCATTTCATCATATTGTGTTCTTTCTAGGAGAAATAATATTTTAATCTCTCATGATTGGTATATATCTCAAACCATTCACACTAGATATATTAGGTCCATATCTTCAAAGAAAATATTATAACAACTAACCAAAGATCTTGAGTTGGATAGTTTTGTTTATTAATTGTTAACTACCTTGTTAGATAGGAAATAGCTCTATCATTTTACATAAGGAAACAACCAATTACTTTCTTTTATGAATCATAACAGAGTACTAATACACCATTTCCCGATGGTAGAGTGAGGATCAGAGCATTCCCCGACCTCTTCATCTATTCTTCGAAACATTAATCACAATTTTATGTCCATAGAAACTTAACCAGTTTATGAGTAATATTGGTTAATAGGTTAACTAGTTAGGTGATGTTCTGAATGAAACTATGATAATAACATGATAAACCAATAGAACTATGTACCTAAATTATGTTCATTGGATTAGATCATTCCTTAACCGCATTTATCTTTGTAGGAAAGTCTATGATTACATTCATATAGATATTATGGAAATGAAAAGATAATGATTTATGAGAAAGTTTATACATGAAAAAAATCACATATTACTCATCTCTTAAATGAGTTTTCAGTATAATCTACATGTAATTATCAAGGTCTTCATATCTATTGTATTATACCACGATATCCACAATAAAAACCACAATAATGTCATCCAGATATTCCTTGAAAATTGTATTTAATATATCCGTGGGATCATAGGGTGCATTAGTCAGCCCATATGGAATTACTATAATCACTTAGTGCTTATACCTAGTTTGAAATGTTTTCTTTAGAATATATTCCTTCATCACACACAACTAACAATATCTATATCAATGGTCAATCTTCAAAAATATTCTTCTCCATAAAGTTGATAAAATAAATCATCAACACGAGGAAGAGGGTATATTTTCGTTATCATAATATCATTAATCTCCATATAATCAATGTAGGGATTCATAGATCTATCATTCATATTGAGTAATATCATAGGGGGTCACCGGGGATAAATACATGGGAAGATAAATCAAATATCACTCAATTACACTAGTTATTTTTCAGTTATACTAACTATACAGTTTCCAATATATAAGTAGTCCTTGATATATGTATTCAACCCAGAATTAAATCAATAATGAATTCAACTTCCCACTATGGAGGAAGTCTGGTTAAATCAATTAGAAACAGATAATATTATTCTTTCCTAACAGTTACCTCAAGAATTTGAATATTTCATTTATCACTCATAGATATTGAGTTCTCATCCTCCACAATAATATCAATTAGTATATTTTGTAGTTGTGGATATAGATAAGAATCAAATGATGTTGTTTCTAAACTAAATAAAAGGGATTCTACACCATTCCTTGAAATTGTAACATAATTTTTCTAATAATAGATTTTCATATCATAATTTAAATTCAAATTCATACCAATAATTATATGATATTCAATCATGGTTATTATCAAATTTCATCGATTAATGTACGTTTATATGTCAAAATGATTAATGATTGACAATAATTTACAACTATTATACATCCCTTTAGAGTTTTTACAAACAAATCCTTCATTAAATCCAATTGGAAAAGTATAATTTTCATAGAAAATTGGGATGATATGAAATAATAAAATATTCTAGAATCAAATACTACATTGGATATGTTTGAGGAACTGATAATTGTACACATAACCGCATCATTGGGATCTTAAACCTTTTTCATTGTGAATGCATAAACAATGACTTTCTCCTATGGAATTGTTTTGGAATTTTATCTGGATGCTTTGTAAAATCATTATCATAATATCACATATCCTTTAAATCGCAGTATTAAACTATTGTATCTTCTTTATTTCCCTTACAAAAAGGGTATTGGTGGCCTTTTTCTCCACAATTGTAACAAACACCCATAACCTTCAGGAAAGTACTATGGTGTCACATTCCATAACTAATGTTGTGTGAAAAGTCAAATTTTCCCTTCATCCCCATTTCCCTATTTTCTTTTCCATAATTTTTAGCATTCCCGTTCTTCTATTTTTTTATTTAAAGTCATCATTCATAGATAATTATTTTTCTATCTTGATAGAACATGAGACAATATCACTGTATGATATGAATACTTGGGAGACCAGTTCCCAATAGAGGAATGGATTTTGACCCCCAAAGAATCGATCAATATTGCTCATTTGATTACAAATGTAGTCTGTGACATGCATTTTTAACCATGTGAATTTAGATTCAAACTTCACAACATTCTCACCCTTTTTTCCGGTGATTTAGAAAATACACTTCCATTTATGGTCATTGTTTATGAGTAATGAATTTTTATAAGAATATTTCCATAAAAAACTACCCATTCGATATTTTCAATCTCTTCATCCCCCTTTTTGTTTTGAAATATTGAAAACAGTTGATCAACATATCCCAATAAATGATAATCTTTTATTACAACCTTCTCCATTTCATAACTTCACAGAGTGAGAAATATATTCTAAAAGGATATTATTGACTACTCTTCTATGAATGTGTTTTTACTCCCATGATATGATATTTATTATTTTTATATAAAGAGGTATAACATTTCTTCTCCACATTGTGATTTAAGATGATCCATTCTTGTAAGGTAATTGTTTATAAATAGAGTCAACTATCTCAGAACATTTATAACATTCTATGAAACAATATTCTCTCATGAAACAACATCATTATCTTGAATATGAATGAAAATCCTAAATGTTCTAGGAAAATTCAAGCAGTTACAATTTCTTCGATTATGGGCCATTTCAATATATTGGCACGCACTAGATTAGGTTATGAAGCATATTATATAATCTCAACTAGAAGAATACACTACATAAATTGAAATCACATACATTGTTAATCTATTAAAAATAAACAGGGTTTCATTGAGGAAAATTTTACTATTAAAATATTTATAATTTATTTTAAAGAATATGTCAATTGTACTTAGAAAATCCCATGGAATATACAAACCATGTTCAGAGTAAGGCCCATTTTCTGGTACCAGGTTACCTAGGGTGAATCTTAAAACAACTTTTCAGAGATTTTACTCCTAATTAAATATGTTTTAGAACCACATCCACTTGTATTATCTAAATGAGGATGTATTTTCTTAAAATACACAACTAATCTCTTATTTACCAAAATATTAGGGTGTTCATGTATGGTTATTATCAAGGTATATTTTCAGGTTTTGTTCTTGAATATATATTTTATAAATCTTGTTTCCATGAATTCTTCTAAACATCATTTGATACAAACTGTCAGACTAGGAACCTAGTTTTCCAGAGCCGGTTCAATATTTTATTACATTAAAATAATAACAATTTAGTCATATCCCAATACACCAAATTGTTTAGAAGTTTTGGATGACTAGATACATTCTTAAGTTCAACATTACAACATGAAATTAAATACAATTGAAAAATTTCAAGGGGAACATCTACAACTCGTAGATTATCCCTAAAAGTCATTCATAATATAATTTTTCACATATTAGGGTAAAATCAACCATAGTAAAGGGTAGATATCGAATGCTCAGTAAAGATATAAAATATAGTGGAATGAAAAACAATAAGGAATGGTGTGTGAGTAAATGTACACATGACTTTAAAAATAAACATGAACATAATATTGAAGAAACAAAACTGAATAATAAGATTCTATAATAAAATGTAAAAATGGGTATTATACTAATTGAATATCCACATGGACTATAAATATCTAGATAAATAATTATTTTATGTATAACTTCAAAAATCTTTATCACATCATCAATGCCTCGTGCCTATACTAGAGTAACCATTCTATCAAGGCCTCATACGAAGACACTAGTTTTTCTAATGAGACCTACGGATGCATCAAGAGTCATTAATGGGCCCCACAACTCACCTTAAATTTCAAATATATTACTTATATAAATGAGTATAAACATAAAAAAACATATTCATTTATATTGAAACTAACTCATGATATGTAAATAACATTCCCCAAATAATAAACCTAAACTCTTACCATTTGGAGTAATATTTTGAATAGTATCACGGTAGCACATTCAAAATTTGAATAATAATAAACCACTCAATAGAAAATGTTGGATAATGTCATAAATCATTATCCCCTTCAAAATATAATAATAAATAAGATTATAGAAATAGGTTAAAATACCCTTATATAATCAAGACGTAATTCTTGAGATAAATAAACTTTTACATTGAAAATAAGCGTTTTTTTGGAAAAATATATTTATAAAACCTGAAGGGAAATAATTCTTATTTTTTAAAAAATATTAGTGATTTTATAAAACTAAATTCGGAAAAAAAAAGATTGTAGATTTCCATGAAAATAAGTAATAATTTGAAATATTGCCTTCAATTGGGCATGTATTTCGAGAAATTTTTTTGAAAGATCGTTTTCAAATAGGTAAAACTCCATTTTAGAAATAAGGATTATTATTGTTAAACATATATTGAACATTAATAAAAATTTACGATGAATAAAAAATAATAAATATTAATTTCATTCCAGCATGTAGAGAATAAGAGTAACTCGAATAAAAATTGATTTTCATGTAGAAAACCACTACCTTATGCCTAAATGTGTTATACACTTGAAATTAATGTCCTATAATAACAAATTAATTCCATTAATTAATTAAATTATAACATTAAATACATATATTTTATTAATAATAATTTTATTAAGTTCATTTATGGCCTTATTTATAGGCTATAAGATTGAATGTTGTCGTTCTATAATGTTCATTCCATCATTTCACAATCAGTTCGCTTGATTATAAGTAATGGAATTCATATGGAATGGATATAATTGTCTAGTATAGTAAGTAAATACTATTAATTAACGTCCAAAAGTGTAAATGTTTTATTTAATTATTTTTCATATTTTATGAGGAGGAATCATTTGATAATATATTTATTGATGATCATATATATTCTTATGGTGATTATTGATCATAAAGAACTAGTTCTGTTGTATTATTTAAGGAAATGTAAAAATGTTTCTTCTAGAATCCTTATAGAAGCTATAATACAAATTTTAGAAACATTTTCAAACATAAAAATTGATTCATGGATATATTTGAAGAATAAATCAAAAAACAATACTTCATCATCCACGAAAGTTGTAAATTGGCTCCTACCTAATGATGATTTCATTTATAAAATAACATAGAGAGAAAGAGTAAGAAGATTGATAATGGCTATGAAATTAACATGAAATAATTATATTATGTACATGATACTATATATATAATGATAAATTTAACGAATTATGTTAGAATAAAGTAATAAATAATGGAACATAAAAAGAAATTATATTGAAAAAGGAGAGGATTTTACATCTTGAAATATCCTCCTTGACAACCTCCTTAAGGGAATGGATTTTTGAATTTTTGATAGACCAAGAGCTCATAGATGGGGGGAGAGGATAGGGAAGTGTATTTTTGGATAATATTTTACACGAAAAAAGGATTATATGAGTGAAGAGAAGAGGGAGTGATGGTTGGACTTTATGGTAGAGAGAGGAGTGATTTTTGAATATCTTATTCAATATTTTATCATTTTTTCATAAAACAATTATTATTATTTTTTATTCTGAAAAAAGTATTAATTTATACATTTCAGTTTTATCTATGTGTTCATAATTCAACAATGATGCATGTAATATTAAATTTATCTTATAACGTATGTAAACAGTAAATTATCGTATTTTAAAATTCACAAAAATTCACGTATTTCAGAAAAATCCCAAAAAATCACCCAAACCATTTTTAAACATTTAAAATTAAAATTGAACTAAATTTTATCAAAATAATTTTATAAATAATAGAAATTATATTTTTATATTAAATAATTATTTACTTAAAAAATAGAGATATTATTTTTAATACAAATTTTATAATAATTTAAAACATAAACTGGCGCATCAAAAAATTATACTAAAATCATAAGAAAAAAATATAGTTTGGAATATTTTTTTTCCAAATCATTTTTATTTTAAATCAATATAATATTTTTAATTAAGTATTTACTACTCATATAAATACAAGAACTTAATTATTAATTTTTAAAATATTCATTCGTATTTATAAGGTGCATAAATCTTATTTATACATAAATAAGAGTGGTTACTATTTATAGGGGTAATATTACTATTAATAAGGCTAAATTAATATTCAAAAGGTTCTAGGTACAATTTACCGAAAATATATGTTGAACATATCAGACTCAAAATATCTAATTGATCACAACTGTGTATTTTAGTTTTTGAAATTCAAATCGCATAAGTCGAAAAATTATGTTGATTCACTAGGTTAAAACATTATTTTGTTTCATTGAGACCTAATGTATTCATTAAGTCAACATTAAATATATTTTTTAATTCTATGGGTGTTACATTCTAATAAAGGATGAAGAACATCGACATGTTTCCCATAATTATCCCATGAGATATGAACAATTACAAAACATATTGAATGGATGTATTGTTTTTCAACCACCCATCAAATAAAAAATTCGCATATCTTCCACAAGATCATAAAATATTCCTAATCTAATCCTATTAAAAAATATAAAAAAATTGTAAATAAATTATAAATAGATTATATAATAACTTGTCAAAAATATAATGGACTAAATAAAATGTAATGTTCCCATTTAAGAATCGCCTCTGGGAAATAAATTGGTTTCAAAAAATCCTCAGAATCATAATAAAAAACCAGCCAGGTATACAATGATGATAGTACAACAATATCATATACCATATAAATTGATTTTAAAATTAAAGGATTCCATCAACGATTAAAATTATGGTAAAAGAATACATGGAATACTTCTGGATAAAAATACCATTATCAAATTTATGCAACATATTTAAAATATAAATATTTCTTAAAATTAGGGAAATAAATTACATTAAAATGATCCATGGAATCATTTAATTGTATCCTCATGTCACTGAGATTCCATGATGTTGTTAAATTATATAAAATCCATAAAATTTGAAAAAACATTTTCTAAAAAATATTTTAGAAAAAATAAACAAGTAATTTTTTAAAAAAATATATAAAATTTTAACACATTAGGTAAAAATTAAATTATTGATTGAAATTAAATAAATAGTTAGTTGAAAATTATAAAATCATTATTGAATCTTTTAAAATAAGATGACCTTTAATAAAAATAATATTTTAAATAAAAGATAAATTATATCAATTTAAAGTGTGTAAATTGAATTGGGAAATTTTATATTATAGAAATAACCTTAGTATAAGAAATATAAATATAATAATGAGATTTATAACATGAAATAGCAATATATAAACATAATCATAAAAAATCCCATTAAATAATTTGATTTTAACATACGACCCTTTCCATATTGATAAAAGTCAAATGATGATAAAAATAAAAACATGATGATATTGTTTATATCCCCCCAAATGGCATTCCAAAATATCACATATCTTGTTCAACATTCTTCATAAATGTTTGAGAAGTCAGTATAATATATGTATTTTTTATAATTATGATCCAAAATAATAATTGTATCTAAATATATATATTTTTTACAATAAAATATTTAATAATTATATTTTATCTACAATATATTTCAATTTTTTGAAAATCATTATTTTGCGTAATAACATCATTATTTTTGTGTATGTTATTATTTGGTGGTTATGATCCTTGTAAATTGACCATTATTCCATCAAATATAGTTCCATAATAATTATATAAATATAATATATTTATATTAATTATACACATATATATAATATTTAGGAAAAATAATGAGTTAGAAATATTTATTACACAATTCAAGGAAATAGATGTTCAACATACAGATAGACTCTATTGTCACTTTTCGACAGATGGAATGAAAAAATAATTAATAATTGATAACCATTATTAAATTATTATGATAACATATATACCATATATAATAATTTAATTTATTATTAATAATATCCATTTTATAATGAAATGAACAATGAATCTCATCACATTGTGGACATGGTAGTCTAAAGTATGCACAATCGATGTTATCATTTTATGATAGATTGAAAGGTAAGAAAAATAATATGATATTATAATTAA
The DNA here is from genome assembly GCA_963277665.1 of Viscum album. NCBI lineage: Eukaryota > Viridiplantae > Streptophyta > Magnoliopsida > Santalales > Viscaceae > Viscum > Viscum album. The sequence continues at coordinate 1,535,659,543 of OY728151.1, forward strand.
ATAATGTGATTATGAGAAAAATATCATATATATGACATTTTTTGTATATATATCCACTATTATAGATATGTGATTAAACACAAATATCACTATTTTGACACAGGAGTAAGTCTTACACACATAGAAGATATGTTTTCTTCTTTTTTTAGCATAGAAAATTGATTAAAAAAAATTCACAGTGAGATTTTAATAAGTGATATTTTTAATATTTCTTATTAACTATTTTATTACTGTTAAAATAGATATATTTGATGTATAATAAGAACAAAATTTGAATGAGTCTGTAATGATAATACATATTCTTCAATTATGTTCCTTTAGATCAACTATTAAGGGAACTAGGGAACTGTTACTAGAAGAAAATTACCTCTCGAAAAAGAAATAGGATCTTTATAATGTAAAAGTGAATGATTTTTTATTGATAGATGTAACAACATACCAATATAAATGGTAGATGTTATTTCATTTTATATGTAAGGGATGGGGAACACATGGAAATACATTATGTATTAAATTGAAATGAATTCTGTTTTATAAAATTGTTATTCCAAACTAAAATATTTATAATTTTGGATAAAGATTAGTTTAAAACATCTTACCCAATAAAATGAAGAGCATGTTTTGTGGGTTTTAACAATTATTTTTTAGATTTTACATCGATTAATGTTTTAGTCAATTACCGTAATATTAATTTTTTCAACCAGTTATTGGCCACGAATGTTACCACAAAATAATAGTAACACAAAAATCGAACATGGTTGTTATTTTAAACCATATCATATATACATTATTCAATATAATATTTTTCAATATTTTAATAATTTAATTACAATATATTATACATAAAATATAATAAATTTCATTTTTGCACAATTATAATTATTTGATTTTGAATGAAACAATAATTAAATGGAATTTAAATATAAAATTTTCATAAATATAAAATTTGATATATTTGTACTAAAATAGTTTGTAGAAAAGTATATCACCAGAAAAATATTACTTTTAGAAATTATTAATTTATTTACATGATTTTTATTATACCTACAGAAGAATTATGTGAGAATTGTGTTAGTATTTGAAGAAATTATTAAATCACAAAAACATTAAAATAAAATTATATGAAAATAGTAAATTATTTATTCACATAAACACATTGAATTAAGTTTTTTTATTTTTATCTCTATCAAAAAATTTCATCAGTATTTAAAGAATGAAAATAATTTTTTTATATATCATTTATAAAAAGATTAAAAATTTCAAAATCTAACAATAATGGAACCAACATTCCATATTTTTTTTAAAATGGAGAAAAATGGTTGAGAAAATACACCCAATAACATATTTTAAAGTGTAATATAAATTTTATAAACAATTCGGAACTTTTTAACCCTGTTTGACAAATTTTGAACTTAACGTGGTAACGAATATTTACAATGGTTATTATTGATAATTTCCGAAAATAAAAGGAGAATAATTTTAAAATTTATACATTATAATTATCAATGTTGAATGAAATTTATCAATTTAATTTCATACTAGTTGGAATATTGAATTAAAATTGTAAACTGAAATATTTGATGAAAAGAAATTTTATAAAAATATATCTTATCTATAACATTTTTTCATCCAAAATAAATGTAAACTAACATTAAATAACTAAAATTGTATCAATAATAAGAAAAAATTATTATACATTTAAATCAATTTTAACATGAAATTATTAATTTAAAATACTTAAAATGTTATCATAATTTTCAATAAAAATCATTACATTTTAGTATTCATCAAAAAAAATTCTTTTTTTGGTAAATTTGATGCACTCATATCTATAATAGTTTTTACACGATGATTTGAAAAATATATACTAAATTTTAAGATAAAAATTCTAAAATTTCTGAATATTAATTATTATTTCCCCACATAAAATGTAATAAAAATCAATAAAATAAAATAAATTTTTTATGTATAAAATGAATTAGTAATATTTAAGAACATATTTCATAAGAATTGATAAATATTTTTCTATTTAGAATTACCATAAAATAATATGATTACACTATAATGACCCAGGTAATTGGTGAATAAAACCTTTTCATCAACATTATTATTTATGAATATGATATTATTTTTAAAACAGTGGGGATTTTTTTTCTGATAGCATACTCAGCACGCAAGAACGGTTTTCACTGAAATTTTATGTTGCACAAAACAATGAGTTATAAAGAAATATAATACAATAATAATATTATTACATTAAATGGTAGTGAACTAATAGCTATTAGAATGGAGAGAATTAATATTATAAGCTAAATTTTGAAATATGGTCAACACATATTTAAATAATGATTCACTGGTTACCAATATTGTTTTAAATGGAAATAAAAACCTATAGGATATAAAGGATGATTTTTTTTGAAAACCTATTAAAAGGAAAATAATTGTGTTTATAAAATCAAATCACACTTCATGGATTTTTATTTAATTAAAATATTAGTTACATATTCAATTTAATGTTTTAAATTCATCTTATTTGTTTTCTAGATATGATATAAAAACAAATTCAATTTTTTCAGATAAATGATGTATTTCTCTTAAAATGCAGTTTTATAACCTTTTGATGGTGAAGAGGTTTTAAATCTTGTTTTGACACTTTTAAAAGTTATATTTGAAAATAATAAAACTCAACTTTATAAGAGGGTCATCAAAATTAGCTTTGGATAACATTTTGGTATTTTTTTGATAAAGTTAATTTTTTAACGAATAGTAAAAAATATTCCATTTAAATTCAACGCTGCCTTTCATCTGATTTATTTAAATATTTATATTATTATTTTAATTTTATATCAAGTTTAATTGGATTATTTTTTTATCATTTAATGAAATTCGGGTCATTTTATGTAATTTCACTTTTAAATTGGATAGAAACACATGTCATTTTTTGGTAGTTTTTTCTTTTTAAAAACACACTTTTTGGTTTGACAACAATAATTATTTTTAAATTAATTACTAAAACTTCTATGTTTTGAATTTAGAGAAATAGATTCCATATTTTGAATCATTATGTCAACTTTGTGTAAATAGATATTTTTTATTTTTAATCTTATGAACAGTAACTTCTGTAATTTTGTATTGACATGGTTAAAAGGTAAATCTGGTAAATAAGGGTAAGAAATAATTTTATACTAATCATAAAATACCATAACACATTTCCTAGTAATATTTTATGTGATATTGACAACCATGGGAATCCTTGGGTAGAATTTAGGACCACATGGTGCAACATGGATGTGAAAATAACATTTTATATGAATAAATTTATAATAATGAAAAATGTAACATAAACATGTATCTTTTATTAAAAAGAATATATATGGGGTTATATAAATGATATTTTTAAATCTAAAATTGCTTCCTAAATAATGTTATTTGATTTAAAATTTTTGGACATCCATTAAATAATTTTATTGTTGACACAATGATTATGAAGTGATTACAGTATTTATGAATGATTTAAATAAATTAGATTATAAATATTAAAATAAATTTATATTGAAAATTTTATTTCCATAATATAATTTAAGGGATTATTATGTCTTTTTATCATTTAATTAATTATGTTTTTTTTAAATCGTCATATTTTTCTGGTTTTTTGAAAAGTCATTTTATGAATTGTATAAAAACCGACAAAATGAGTTTTTAAAGAAAATAGTATTTTATCAAATTATATAATTGTCGTAAAAACCTAATATTCATCCCAATGGAATATATGATGTTTATAATGTCATTAATGAAGCACTTTAGGTTTTATTGTAATTTTATAGTAACTATATTATCAATATAGTGTGAATATACAAGAAGATATGGTAAGAGTTAAATTAGTTAACTATGGGAAAATGAAAAAAGATAATGACACATTTGGGACCAAAAATGGACTAAAACTCATTGGTTCAGAAGCTTTAGAACAAAAATAATATTATATTTGAATTAAATGAGTTTTGGACCTTTATAAATGTAACTTCAGTTTATAATAAAATTATCTTTCAAGACCTTCCCTAAGAACCCCTCCTCCCACTTATAAAAGGCCATCACATCTACCCCCTAACTCACCCCTCTAAAGCCCATTGAATCATCAATAATATGATTCAATAAGGCTGCCATATTCATATGAACTCCTATTATATGCCCAATATTAGGCATAATTCAATTAATGAAATCATTTTGGCTCAAATAAAAGGAAGTTACATGTTTTAGAGGTATCGCCTTCTCTAAAGTTCATTTCCATTATTTTACTTCTTAACTCTCTATTATATTCATATTTAATAATTAAATAAGGAAAAAAGTATCATAAATATAATAGAATTATTTTATTAGAAGTATTATAACTACCCTCACACACACCTCCATTTAATGGATAAGAAGATATTGTTTCTATGTACAATGAAATGCTGCCTCATGAAAAGATTATTGATCGATTTTGCCCTACTACATCTCACGGTGGCCATGATGATGGAACTATATTTACAAATGATATTAAATATATATATATATATATTCTCTCTGTTAAATTAATTATTAGTTAATAAAATACCTCTATTTTTCCATTATGTGTAAATATGATAATTTAATTTGAGGAAGTGTGGACCACCGCCCCCTCAATGTGATATGATTCATTCATTCATACATGGAACATATAAGGGGTGGTGTTAGTGAACTTAGCTAACATATATATCATATGATATTATTGGATAAATATAATACAACTATATATAATTTAGTTTTCATTTCATTAATATGAAAAATAAATGAAAGTAGCTTCCATTCGTACGTATTACTTACCGTCACTTTGAATGGTGCATTTCATTTCTTATCTCAAAATGTTTTGGGATATTTTCAATAAAAATATACAGGATACATATGATATATATATCATGAATCATATTCTAGTGATAATTTACATTTCACCACATGGACAATTTATAATTATAACATGAACATCTTCAACTCAAGTACCCAATATCGACAAAACAATTGGTAACAACTTAAAAATTTATGAAATTTTTATAACATGGTAATAAGTTATTTAAAAGAAATAATAAGACTGAAAAGGTTCTTAATAAAGTTAAAATTAAATTATGATTATTATTCTGGAATAATAAGGAACATACTTGACGAATCGAACCCATTGTAAGGGTACCATTCACCCTCCTCTTTTTGTCAAAGGCTTATATTATATTATGACTTTTTATATAAATTTTATTAGTTTGATATATGATCTTATATATTCGTATTGCTATAAATTTAATTTCCAAGTTATGAGATACATTTTTCTCTCCCATCAACTCGTTTATTGAATTTTAATGTGACGTTGTTAGGTTGCTGAATTTTTGGCAGGGAACTTATTAACCCAAATTCCATTCTATGGGTAAATATTATATTTCTTGATTATATCGTGCTATGAATATGTGTTAACAAACTATGATTGTTTAACACCTAATAACCAAAAATATTTTGTGTATTTATGTTTTTCACACATAATTATGTCGTCTATTTATCCTTAATGTTATTATACGATCATTGTATGGGAATTCAACTCAATCTCTTTTCATTGCGTCATGTTTTGATAAAAAAACACATCCTTCTTTTACATGGTTTATAATAAAACCCATTGATTTTTAAATTTATTCAAATGGAATATTATTTCAATGAATAATTTTACTAAACTAAAAAAGGAATGTTTTTATCATAAGCAGCAACAATGACCTCTCCACCGCCATAATTGTTATTTGGCATTCTCTATACGCAGTAATGTTTTTAAATGGAAAATGAAATCCCTTATTCTATTTTTGGGTGTTTTGATATTTAATTTGGTATTTTAAATGGATTAAGAATTTCATTATCTTGAGATGATTTCCTGTGATTGGAAATTAAATGTTATTAGGGAAATGTTGATATTTGAAATATTTTATGTGTTTTTATTATATAATTGTATATAGACATTTTAATGGTGGTTATGTGATAAAAAATAATTGGTGGTTATGTGATAATCCAAATGATCAGTGGTACCATGATAAACCATGCGTGGGTGGTTAAGTTATAACCTTCAATACATTTGGAATGGAAGTTGGTCGTGTTGCGATTCCATTTAGTGATATATGTGGAAGTCGGCTGTATGGTTTTTCTATTTAAGTATGTTTTTATCCCAAGTTTCATTTATATGATATATGTTCTATTCTATGGGATTTATGGTTATATTCTGGTTACAAAAATGTGATGTAATGAGATTATATTAAATGATGTATAATTACTACCTCTAAAAGTGTAATGTATTACATTATAAAGAAGTATTCATGGGGTTCAATTTATCCCAAGACTAACAGTTTCCTTTCATTATGTATTTCCCTTTCTGATATTTTTCTGCTCATACCATGTTTTGAAATGTTTTCATAGGATATAATGACAAATACGGTCAAGGATGTGATCAAGAAAAAATCATACTATTTGAAACATGGAACTAAACATGTTTCTTTTTAAAGAGATTTTGTTTTATGAAAAAATAGATAGTGAGTAGAAGTGTCTACTTGTAATATTCAAGTTGTTATATATAAAATTTATGACCTAATTATCTAAATATCAATACCTAAAAATGATACTAAATGCGAATTATTAATATAACTCAAGATTATGTAATGTTTAAGGATGGAGCCTTACAAACACATAATATTTTACAATAGTTATGTCAAAATGATAAATAATGTTTTTTCAATATATCATTATATTCATATAGATCATTTTTTTCAATAAAGATAAAAAAATTATTATTATTTTAAATATATATTTTGGGGTGACAAATTGTCAACCTTAAATACATTATTCTCCCATAATTTTATCATGGTCATAAATTTTTCAAAATTTAAAACAGATTTTTTTAATGAATTATTATAAAAATTTGTCAATAAATACATAATTAGAAATGTAATGTCAGAAAAATAAATGATTCTTGAAATAACCCTTAATAAGGTTCCCATATAAGTTGAAAATAGTGTTATAATCAAATATAGTAATGAATGACAAAAATAAAATGAATGGGATAATAGAGAGTTATAATGATGATGGTTATGAGAAATTTAGCGACCAAAAAATCAATAATATGTGAAGGTTGAAAAAAATATATTAATCAGAAATTGATGTATAATTGTGAAATTATCATATCATGATTCGTTATGAAATGGTATTGGATTATTTTTCATGGAAAATATATTTACAATATTTTTTTCAATATTAGTTTCACAATTAGATAAATTGATTGTGGTTTGATTAATGATGACCTCATATCTTAATCAAGTTAATGAATAATAAAGTATACTTTTCTTACTCGAATCCCAAAAAATAAATTCTAATGGTTTATAAGATCCATAAAATGGTCAAAAAAATAACCATATATTCAATATTTAAAAAATTGAATATCTAGATATGATATAATGTATTAAATAAATAATAATACATTCGATTTTTTTAAAGAAAGATAAGTTATATAATGAATGGAACGAAAAAATTGTTTTCAAAAATATATATATTTTACTCTATTCATAATAAATGGTTCAATTAGAAAAATAATCACAAATTAAATATAAGATAATTTTTTCATGATGATTTCAAAAATAAAATTCATATTTACTAATAAATTAAAAAAATTGTAATGAAATTATTTATAATTTTAATAAATAGAATTAAATAAAAATCACTTTCTGGGAAACAAAATATTTTCAATAAGAAAATGTTTTAAAAAAAATTATGTGCTTATTAATTATTATTAAATCAATAAATTTCATTTTTATTGGACACATTACATACTAAGGATAGACAAATTCCAACTAAAAAATAAATTTTTTATTATATAATATCAAAATTTATTGGATGAGTGGTGTTTCATATCACAAAATTTATACAGATTATTACTATAATAACTATATTCTTTAGGGTGTTAAAGTTGTTCATCTTTTGTAGTTTTAAATACATATTAAATAATATTAGATATTATATATGAATAATTCATAAAAAATATGTTTTATTGCAGTCTAATCAAACACAGGGTGGATGCCTCACATGATAGCCCATGAGGTGGTTTCCATGTATAGAACTTAATACAAGAGTTTTCTTTACCTGGTAATCTTTTTATAACATTGTAAAAACAATACCTAAAAATTCTATTGTTATGAAATTTCTTATTAATGTGAAAAATATTGTAAATAAATTTTTAGGGAAACCAGATTTGTTAGAGATTTTTTTGTACGGTAATAGTTTTTCATTCCACCCCATTGAATATTAATTATATTTTAATATTTTAATTTATTAATAATTATATTATTATTATTATAAAAACTATTTTTCCTATTTATTTACATATTTATATCTGAGTAATGAATAATTTGTGACATTATGAACCAGATATTAAGACATATTTCTAAAGAATAATTAATGATATATAATTTTGAACATTTGAAAGAATCAAAGACCCTTAAAGTTATGTTTCATGTTTTCCATATGATAAAATATGTATCGCTCACTTAAAAGATATGTTATAATTGGTTCTTCTTTTGGATAAATGAATATAATATATTATTTATTTTTATAAAAGGATCACAGAGGTGTAATTTGTAAAAAAATCAATGATTATTTTCAATGTGAGATGGTATGATTTTTTTTACCCTTTTGTTGAATAATGGGATTCATGGTTGTTCAAAATGTTTATATGGTATTTGAATTTTGGTGTTCTTGTCGTATATTCATTGTATTTTCCACATAATATGTGATGGTGGAACTTATATTAATGATATATATATATATAACATGATAATGTAAGGAATATAAACCACATCCATATTTTAGATAACATGATTGGGTTTTGATTTTCAAAATATATTGAATCCCTCCAAGATTGAAGATTTATTTAGTTGTTATATTTTCCTCTAAAAATATATATATTGTTGGTAGTTAATAAAATTGTTTTTTTATGTCCCATTTTATTATATTCCACTTAAAAATTATATAGTATTTGTATTCACTAAACATTCTTTTGGATCTATTTTCTATAGAGTCAGTATCCCCCATTGGGAATTTCTCTAATCCGTAATGTAATCCTCTATATATATTAGTATCACCCACTTCTTTTTGGATACACCACTAAAGCTGCATATGGAATACATTATTAAATTGAATTATTTAATTCTCAAAAATCACTATTGTTATTCTTATGAGGTTATGTATGCTATAAAGTTTGGTCACTCATGACATTTTTTGTGAAAATTTTATGAATGAGGGCTTGGTGATCCATCACATAATGATATTAATTTAGGGATTAGGATACCCCAATAATAAATTTTATAGTATATTTGGATGTTGGATTTCTATGAAATATAGTCCTCTATGGGTCTTTTGATACCTTAACATCTTGGTATTTCCATTGATATGAAGTACACAGTTTCATAAAATGCAAATAAATCATGGGATATTTAGTATTTTGAGCTCCACTAGTTTATCCTAGAGTGTATATTTCTACAATATGTGGTATGTTTATTTGGATTAATCAAATTTCATACTAGTTTCATAGGTAGTTAATACTGAGATAATTTTATTCTTAAAATCATTTTGTTACACTATAAGGTCCCATGTGTAACAATAAAATATTATAGTTTCTTTAGAAAAAATTATCATTATTAAAATCCTAAGGATTTATTCAATTTATAGATATGGAGAATTAGGATATAAACAACGAATAAAGCCCCATTGATTTCAATGTAGACACTCAATAAATGCATATATTTCCATAATAGAAAACTATTAAAATAATTTGAGTTTTATTTTAATATCACATATCCAAAAAATATATATTTCTCACTTATATGTGAAATTTAATTATAAAATCCTATGACAAAACATTATATAAAATTTTATGGTAGTAAAAATAATTGTATGGTATATTAATGAATATTAACTAAAATATTCTAAAATGAAGAAATCTCACTATCAAATTGATTTGGTGCACAAAATTAACATTTTTATACCCAAGAAAATTTCATTCCATTTAATAATATTTTACTAAAACATATGATAAAAAATGTATCACAAAATAAAAAAAAAATTATTTTTATCTTTGAGAAGTGATAAAATCATGAAATAGTTATAATTTTCTTATACTTTTAATGGTAATGAAATTATAGACACATTCAATTGAAAACAATATCATTTCCTTTATTATTTGTATAAAATGAGTACCATAAAACTCTTATAAATCTTAGATAACAAAAAAATATATCTTGGGACATCATTATACTAGTTATTATTATAAATGGAATAACCCAGAAATTGACTTCCATACATTCGATGCTTAAAAATAGAATAAATGTACAGTCGACTTCCATACCAGTGCATTACAGGGCTATCATATACATAGTCATCATTTATTTATCATATAACTATATATCATTTTTTTATAACATAACCGCCCGTAATATGCCTAAGAACATTTATATAATCATAACACATAAAAGCATAAATTTTTAACATGTCACTCTAAAACAATTTTTTTCACCTATAATAAAACATTTATATTTATTGAAATAATCAATCAAATTTAAAATTGAATTTTAAATTATAAATACACATAAAAAGAAAAAAATGAATTTTCTTTTAAGGTAACATAAAATATTATAATGGAGTCTTGAAATTTCATATTATTCATGGGGGAAGTAAATTCCATGTTTGTGTGTATGATATGTATAGAACATTCCATATTTTACAAATAATTCCACACAAAACATTTGATAATAGTTCATTTGAAAACAATTTAAATAAAATAGAGCCACAAAAATTTTATTTTTTATAAATTTTATTAATGTATAAATTCATTGATAAAATCAATTTTGAATCATGAACTCGGAAGTGAATGAATTTTTTGTGTGAAATATTAAAATTAGTTTTTCAAATGAAAAAATAGCATTATCACCATGGAAACAGTTGAATCGCAAAACCTAGGTAATAATAACAATAAAAAATTAAATATCATTATTATAGGGATACTCCAGATATTAAATGTAAAAGTGGGCGTATATACACAATATAATAGAATGTAGTTGTATAAAAACTATTCCTTAATGAAAACATATTTATATGAATTCCAATAACATGAGTCCAACTTATCATGTGTGTATTTATCATCCTGAATAATAAAATTATGATAATTATTTATTTTAATGATGATAATTTTAGTGATAAATATTGAAATTATTTCACCTTTTTCAATGTTGTATAAAACTACTCAATTAATGAAATTTACGTATGAGGTTTTTACCATATTCTTTTTATATATAAAAAAAGTTATTTGTTACATAACTATGGTCTAAGTGGTCATTATTTAAATATATATAGAAAATTAATAATAAAATGACCATTGTAATTATTAATAAGTTATTATTTTAAATTAATTGTTAGAATATGTTAACGAAAAATGATAAAGTGATTTGATATTTCAGATGGTTATCCATAAATACACAAGAGTAACGTAACCAATTTTCAATGATAATAATTGAAATAAATTAATTAAATGTTATATTATAAGAAATTATCATTATATATTATAATAAATAATATTTAATTATATATAATAATATATCTCATTCTAATGATTTTTTGAGAAAAAAATATCAATCACATCACTCCATGGAGGTGGTAGTTCGCCCATCCACAAACAATGTTATCTCATTTTTAGTGTGTGAAATGGAAAGAATTAGATGATATATTATTTTCATTTTAATAAATTTACAAAATTAATGTAATAATCATTTAATTAATATCATAAGAAAACATAATATTTACCCTTATTATCTTCAATGTAATATGTTAGTGAAAATGATTCACATCGCTTCTTGATGTGGTAGTCTTCCATAATAACGTGTGATATTATAAAATCCCCTTCGATATGAAATGTAAAAAAGGATATATATGTTATAATGATTAAATTGGAATAATTATTATATATATATATAATTATAATGACAAATATAGATCATTTAAATAAATATTCCCAACCATGGGGGGAGGTAATGTGAAAACAAAAATGAAGTTCTCATTTGTGAATATAGTCATCGTTGTAGGTAGTAAATTAATCCAAAAAAATTTAATTATATTAAATATACATAGTATATTATATAGTAGTGTTATAATATTAATCTAATGGGTGGATGATGAAATAAAAAAATGTTCTCGTTGTTGAATGCTACCTCTTCTATGGGTAATATCTTTTGTTTTCCTATAAAATTAAATCATTTATTTTCATTAAATATAAAATAATATTTTATTATAATGGGGGTGATTTTGTGAGGTTATTTGGGTAGGTTACTAATGATAAAAAATCATGATTGGTGTGTATATTGGGGGAGATTGAATTCCCTGTTATAATTGATGTGGAATGACATTCATATAAATACCAAAAAGAAAACACCATTGGGATGTCTCCATTACAACATGTGACTCTAATAATGTTAACATTCCAATAAATGAAGTGATACTATTGTTATATGTCTATAAATTTTTATTACATGTTTTTTGGTCATTAGGCCATGTATGATTAATGATTAACAACTATGAAAAATTATATTTACCATAATTGTGGAAACATAATTTAATTGATTTTAGAAATTTATTTTGAAATAAATATCAATCAAATAATATTAATAAAAAATTATTGTGAATCCAAATATTTAATCCAATTTAAAAAATTCAAATAAAAAAATGTTACAAATAAAATTTTAATAGTTCTCATAGATTGTATGATACAACGAGTTTTAAAATAAAAAATTTACAAAAGATTAAATTGTTTTTAGTACAATATCATCTTAAATTCAATTCAATCCAAATAATTGGTTTTATTTATGTATTATTTAATTAAAATTTCAATAAAAATTGGAAAAATATAATTCTTCAATATAAATAAATTAGAAAAAAAATGTTTTTACAATTAAAAGTTTCTGTTTTTACTATAAATTAAAATAATGAAACTTCCCAGAAAAATAAAATAGCTTCACGGAAGGAAAATATTGATTTTTTGACTTCAAAAATTTTGGTTATTGTTTCAAATAATATTTATAAAACCATTATGATTTAGTATATATAAAACTACACCATATAATGTGGGTAAGACATATTTTTAGAAAAATGTAGTTTTTAATTGTAATGATGGTTTTATTGATCACTTGTTGGTATAAAATATATTGTATTAAAGTTAATAATTTTTTTAAAAATTTATAAACATAATATATATAGTATCCTTTACAAGAATTATATATAATGTCTACAAAATATCTTCCATATTAAATATTTATATTAAAATTGTATTATTTTAATGTATAACTCAGTCTTACATGAACCACATGATTTAAAAAAACTCATTTTTGTGTTTCATAAAATAATTTGAATATTGAATTTTAAATTGATTAAAATTAATATATAATTAATGTTTTTTAGTAGTTATTAGAAAGTCATACTTTATAATTAAATTAGTTTTCACCTTCCTCCCCCTCATGGATATAGAAGTCTCATAATTTTATTAACATATTAAAAAAGTGGGGGTATCATTCCCTAATCAAATTTTTAGATTTTGATATTTCCTCTTCAATCATATGGTTTTTATATAAAACCATAACATAGTGAATTAAATTTTTCAACAATAATTGATCTAAATGGTCATGAGTCATAAGAATTTTATCTTCATTATAAATTTCCCTTCCAGTTGAAAAAATTCAAGGATAAAGTAATTTGATTAATCAAGTACATAATTCTGTATCATTGAACCCCAAAATAAATTTTTTAACTAGGTTAACATTGTTGAAAATTAAAACTGGTATGAAATTGATCTTAAATTCATTATGATCTAATACAGTCCAACGAACAATATATATATTTTCCCCTTCATAGAAAAAATTATCACACTATTCAATGGAAAATATTTTAAAATGAAATGATCTCCTTCCATGAAGTAATGGTATTTCTTCTATTTATCCTAATAATTATTTTGCCACCTCTATTATGTCTTCATCTGTTGCCAAATAAACTATTATTTATCATCCATTTCATCTACACACTCTTTCCATATCAAATCTAATTCTCCTAAATTATCTTAATAATATGGTATATAACACCTCTTTATATATAATGGATAATATTGATGCTTATTTTTACTAGAGTGAATGTTATTCTAATAAAAATCTGAACCAAATAAGTAATTCATTCCCAAGATCCATGAAAATCCACTGAGCAAGAGTGAATCATAATTTCCCCGGATTGAATTGTCTATCTAGACTATCTATCATATTAATGATGAAAATATGTAATGAAATTTAATTTAGTACCCAAAAAAATATCATTCTCATTCCCATAATTATATGTGACCCTAGGATTATGGTATGATACTATTGAGAGAGTAACTCCATGTACCCTGATTTTATCTTTTAGATACTATAATGAAATCCAATATAATGGAATTTTATCATGAATTGGTATGAAATATGTCTATTTTTTAATTGATTGAAAATATCAATAATCACATTATTACCCTGATTTTTATTTACAATACATTCCACAATACCCATTGATATATTCTATAATTTACACTCGGGCAATGGAAAACATTGAAGCACAACCTTTGGAAAATTCATGTTTTCATTAAAATACAATAACATCCAAATAATCTAATTTAATTGACCTATGTATCATTACATTAGATCCCACCAGTAATACTCATAAATGTATTTATACATCAATGTGCTTCTTAGATGAAAGGAAAATGGCTAATAATGAGCTTCAATCAACAAATATTTCAAAAAATTGGGAATCGTAAGGAACATAAAATATTATCCCAAATTATAAGACACTTTCTTCATTAATATTTAATATCAGCAATCACACCCTTATTAACATATTCAAAATTTTTATACAATGTTTAATGGTCCTTCTATGATTTCTAATTTTTTCTAGAAATTGAAATTATAATAAACCACGAAATAATACAGTGGTCATTTTGGCATCCACAACTATTTGGAAAAACATTTCAAATCATTAACATAATATTAATGTTCTAAATTTAACATGGTTAACATACCAATATTATTTAAAATAAAGTTAGCATCCACATTATTTTATTTGCAATGATAATAATGAATCATTAAATAATAATCCTCAATCACTTCAATCAATATTTATTATCTCATTTTCAATTATTTTTGAGAGACTATATACTTCTAATTTTTTAGAGGAGCATAAATTTCACACTATACTACATAAAAATGATGCATCAAAACATTCAAGTAAAAAAATAGTAGTAAATTCCAAATCTTTTGTATGATAATATTTCCCATGAGCTTTCAAATAACATGAATAATAAGTGATTTCCTTATCATTATACATCAGTACACAACGATGAACATTTAATGAGGAATCACATTAGATTAAAAATTAACCATTTTTTGAAGTAAGTGAAAAAGTGTGAATTGAAAAATCTCCTTTTCAATTAATGAAAAAGAAAATCAAATTATTATATCTAAATGAACATAACTATATTTCTTGTTACAATAATTAGTGTGATATATAAATGATAATTTTTTTCATCAAACCGTTTGTAATATTCCAATATATCATAAAAAAATGAATCGTGAAATGATTTTAAAGATTTTTTTGCATTCATTATAAAATATTCTTATTTAGGTGTAAATTGTTATGAAATTTTATGAAAAAATATAAATATTTAATTAATTTTATGTACCCAAAATTCACACTTAGTAAACATTAAATATTATTTAATTTCATTTAATTTCTTCAGAAAATATATAACTATATTTCCACTATAGAATCATTAGTTACTATGCAGATAACCATTCTTGAAAAGAAATCATTATATGAAGAATCGTGTAAATATTCAAAATCTATATCTAATCAAACTTACCATAATGAATAACATTTCTTATGATTTCAACTAATATTAATATAAACTCAAATGTTATCTAATTCTATCGTATGATACCATCTACAAGGTCCCATCATCAAAAAAAATATTTCAATGACATTAGATAATAATCAAAATTCTTAAATTCATGAGAATCTCATCAGGTTAAGTGTTTTAGAGAATTGGGTCACAACCCATAAATAATAAAGGAAAAATTATAATGTTGATTTTTATGATTAATATGCATTTTCAACAAAATATAAAATTTCTACAAAATGGATTTCCTATTTTGATATATAATCTCAACCATTTTGATCATGACCACTAAATTATCCCTATCAGTTAATAAAATAATATAAAAAATATTAAAAATAGTTGATGGGCACAGAAAATATTATTAAGGTACATGAAATAAACTTATGATATATATTAGTTTATGAAAAGTTTCCGTAAAAAGATCATCATTAGTACCTTAATTGAATGTTTCATAGAATTGAAAATTACATTCTACATCAAGTTATTTCGTAATTAATTTGAGAAACATAATGTAAAATAAAAAACATAATTCTTTCTTTAAAAACATTATAAAAAATTATTATATTTTTATACTTTCAACCCATTACAAATAATAAATACTTCACTTTAAAATAATCACATTTCATACCATTTATATAATATTTATATTGACATAAAACATACCGAAAGTATAGATTACAAATAAATGTACCTTTAGACATCATTATACTTTTTATGCTTATAATTCTATATCCAAGCTATCTAATTATATACCTTCCATGTTTACAAATGGAATATCCATATAGTCGACATCCATATCCAATGCATTACAGGTCTATCATGTACCCACCAATTCATGGTTTTTCAAAGAACCACCAAATATTAGTTTTTGATATAACCATAAATAAAACATCAAAGAACCATAAAATAATCATAACACATAAATGAAAATATTTTTCACTATGTCACTCAAAAAATTTCATCTTCACTTATAATAAATTATTTCATATAATTGAAATAATTATTAAATTTTCAAAACCTCATTTCTAATAATAACCATATAAATTATTTTCCATAAATTGTGAAATTAATTATGCATTAGGAGGATACTATAGATTATATAATTTTCACGGTGGAGAAATTTCATTACCTCATTGTAAATTAAATATAAAACACTCATTTTGTCATTTGTC
Organism: Viscum album; assembly: GCA_963277665.1. NCBI lineage: Eukaryota > Viridiplantae > Streptophyta > Magnoliopsida > Santalales > Viscaceae > Viscum > Viscum album. Next base: position 1,535,676,745 of record OY728151.1, read on the forward strand.
GAAACAATATGTATAAAACTCGTAAAAATATTACTTTTGGAAAACCATTATACTAAAGTCACATAAAATAAATTATACATTATAAAAATTTTAGATCCATATAAAATAATTTTTAAACTCACTTATAAAATAGGGACACGATAGAGAATGAGAGAATGAGGGAAAAATTTATAATAAGAATTTTACAAGGAAAAGATCTCTATAACATTGTAAAGCATATAATCACATGCCCCCTGAATGATTAACAATAAAAATCATTCAATATCACTAGAAAGTGTGGAATATATGATATTCAATAGGAAAAAGTGTATATATATAAATCATAAAATATCGTTTGTGTATAACATAAAAATATGCCTCAGTGAATGTTGAAAGAGACGATTTTTCTTACCCTATGTCCAAATTGTCACATGTAACATTATCATCGAAAATAATAAACATATATTACATAGTCTCTTTATTATGAAACATTTTCATGATTATTGTTACATTTATTTAAATTATATCAATATTTTATACAATTTATTAATCCAATAAATTTACAAAAAATGTTTTCACTACATACAAACTTTCTGTCATAAAGAATTAGGTTGGTGATCTATACTCAAAGAGGATAGTATTTAACAAATATATAGAATAATTATCAAAAAATATTCATCATATTTGTAAATAAATTATTTTTTAAGTCAAATAATGGAATACGATCATTAGAAGTTAACTACAGTTACTATCGTGAAATAGTTGGTTGCAGGTAAGCATGTGTATCATTATCATTTTTCAAAGATAATTATAGAATGAATTCAAGTAACATATATTTTTCATGAATTATAGTTATTTCTTAAATAACAAAATATATAAATAAATATAACTTTATATATCATTATTGGAAATGTTTTATCAACAATGATGAATCAAATCTCTTTGAGGTGGTAGTAGTCCACACAACCATGAACAACGATTTATCATTTTCTTTGTGTGAAATGCTAAATAGATAATTAAATATAATTATTTCATTAATATGTTTGTGAATTCATTAATATCGTGTATAATCATAAAAGTTACCCTTATTACCTTCAACATAGCATATAATTTAAAACACATCACATCCCTTCACTTGACGGTAGTCCACGTACACATAACAACATTATTTTATCCTCTTTCGTATGAATGGTAAATATGGTGTATATTATAAAACGATTACTAGCAACAATTATGTTATGAACAATATAAATAATTTATATAATTATTATACCCATAATTATTTCCATCCATGATACGTGTTAATTTAAAAACACAACACATCATTTTGCGAGGTGGAAGACAACCGTACACACAAATGATTAATTTGTTACCAATTTGATGGAATTATGTTATTTTGTATATATTAACCATGAAATAATTACATCTATTTATATTTATAATACGGAGTATATTACATGATATTTTTATAAGAAAAATATAAGTGGTGGATAAATAAATAAAACAATAGTTCTCATTGATGAATGTTACCTCTTATTCAGGTTACACCTTTTGGTTTATATAAAAATCCTTCAATTGATTTCCTTATTTAAATAAAATTCATTTTGGATAATTATGATATTTTTTAATTTATTTTTTCATGTTTTGGATTAGAATAAAATTCATTAGATGTGTGTAGGATGTGGGAGGGTGAATTTCCTTTTATAATTGAGGAGTGACAGTTTTGTAAATAAAAAAACACACACTCTTAGGAGGTCACATATACATCATGTTCATACAATAGTCAACCATTTTAAAATGGAGGAGAGACACTCTTTTAAATATTTAAAGAGATAATTCCACCCGTGTTTTCATTTAGAAATTTAATTAAATAATTTTCACCTGTCTATAAAAGGGTGTATGTGGTCTATATATATGAAACCAATGTATTTTGGAAAAGTGAATCGGTCTTTTTAGGTGTTAATGTTATGATATAGTCTCTTATTCTATTTAATTTAACCTTAATAATCGTAATTAATTATAATCACTATCACAAATTTTTTACCAAAAACTATGCTGAACATATTAGACATAAATTATATTCCACAAATATGAATTAATTTTTTCCAAATTATAATAAAAATAGTGAATGAAAATAATTGTAAATTAATCATGTAGTTGATTCAACAATGCAGGATTTTAAAATATAGTCATTCAACTGAATTTTTATGGTTTTGTAAATAATTTCAATGTGAAATTGTTCTCAATGAACTAAATTTTACTAATTGATAAGTATATTGTGTAATTATAATTTTAATCCAATTTCATATGTAATTTATCTTTATAAATAAATTACATGAAAATGTTTTTTTCAACTAAATTTTAGTATTTTCAACTACTAATTTAAAAAATTAAACTTGACAGAAAAATTACAAAAAATAATCTTAATTTATTTTTTATGTTTTTATTCTTATGATAATGTTTTTCTTGAATTAATAAATCTAATAAAGTTCCCATAGATTCGTTGAAAATGGTTTCTCTATTAGTTGATGGTAAAACTACATTACTAAAAAATGTAGGTTTTTTATGCATAAAAATTGGTTTATACATATATTATGCCTATTTAATCTATTGGATAAATGTAAAAAATATTATATTGAATATATGAAATATATTTTACATTAATATCACTCATTATTTCTAATTCAATTTATTTTATAGGGTAAAAAATCATTGTGACTATACAAATATTAACATTTTTCTTTATATTTAATTAGTTTTCATATTAATATCTAATTAATTGGTAACCTATGAATTCATATTATATTGTGTAAATAATATATTTCAAATATTATTTAATACTATTCATAACAAATAATTTTTCCTATAGGTTATATATTATTATAATAAATAATAATATATTAATTATATTTATTTGTATGGAAAAACTTGATATTACGTGATACAGAAGACATCATGGAAAGTCAATGTTGAATGTAACAAAAGATAACATGGGTGTTTTATATAGAGAGAGCTAAAATTTATTTTCTTTGTAGTGAATGATTAACATTGTGTTGCATATAATTTTATCTGAAAATATTTATTTTATATAAAATAAAAACTATCTAGTGTTGTGTGGAATAGAATATATAAAAAAGAATAAATTAATTCAAAAAAAATAATTCACAGTATCTTTTGGTGTCACAATTAGGTTCGCTAGTGCACTCTCCATCGGACGAGGATGACACCATGGGTCATTCATGTTCCCTATCTTCAGGGGACACTAGCGACCAAGGTTTTTTCCCCATTTTATTTAATTTAATAGTTAAATAATACTTATAAAATTTTTATGAAACAATTTAAGTGTAATCCATCTCAAAAATATATTTACAACCCAAACCATCTTATATTCTAAATATATATCTGTGATGTATAATATTTGAACTCATATTTTTTAATGATCTCTTCTTCTCATCATAATGAATCAATCACTTTTGGAATGTACATCATCATTGATAATTCATCATCACATGAAATTACTTGTTGCATGATCATCACAAGTAGTAATAAATGTGTACACACATTTTGACATGTTGTAATATTTTTTAGTATCACTTCTTAATTTTTAGATTAGAACACATTGAATTTTCCATGGGTGATATTTAATTCTATATAATGAATCCATAAAAATTCTACAAAAATTAATTCTCCATACACATCTCAATAAACTCATATTCATACATAAATAGAAACTAAAGAAAAATTGGGGCTAAAAATCTCTATAATTGAATTTTGTTTTTGATAACTCGTTAATACACGTTTAGGAGAATATATGTGTATACCAAATATTATCTCCATTATTGGAAATCAAATTCAAAATAAAATTGTTTGTTACATAAAAATATTTTCTCCTCCGTTTGAATATTATTTCTTCAATTCGTTAGTGATTGTGGGATGAGATTGCATGTTTTTTTGATAGAAGAGAGACTTCACTGAATCATCTATAAGTCTACATTTTGTAACATGATGTAGAAAAAATGATATATATTATCAAGGATTTAAATACATTCCTTAAAAACTCATACACATGAAATCATGCATATAAGATATCAATTCTCATTAATGGGGCTATAATTAACCGGATTATTCAACTAAATAATTAATCATGTACATTCATCCAGAAACATATTAGAATTTTCCAGGGAATAGATAAATCTATAGTTTATCTCATTTTTTCATCCACTAATCAATCCCACAAAATGGATACTATTATAAAATTATGAACAATATATGGAAATTTGATCTTCAAATTATGACTTTTAATGTTGAATTTCTAGCAACGTTTTCATATCAGTTAATATATTTATCCCAATTAAGAGATTAACAATATTATTCTAATTTTGGGAAGCCATTGGACTCCACCATGTTGTTCAAAATTGAAATCATGAAAAATATACTTCAATTAACATAACATTTAGTTTATTTAATGTAAAATAATATTTAATAAGGGGGGACCTTTCTTATTCCTTTATTTGAACAATAAGGTATAGTTTTTTGGAACCATCTTGACAAATATTTTCCATTCCTCATGATTCTACATTTTATTTTATAATATGATATATAATGTTATAGCTTGGTTATAATCATTAATACCTATTTATTATGTGAAATAGTTCATTATATAGACATATCATCATATACATTTCCTCATGTAATATTGATTATATTATAGAATTTATCGTAAGCTGGAAATGTTGTTAAATATTCTCTTTCACTATCTTCATCATTAATGCTTCTATCAAACAAATAATCAACAATAAATAACTTTTCTGTTGTGTTAAACTTATAATCAATTCATCTACATCAGGTGTAATATTTAATTATTCATTATCACGGTATTTTCCTTGTTCTTATTCTATATTTTTTTATTTGTTCAAATTACATATAAAAGTAATAGGAATGTCTTTCAGAGTATTGATAAAATTATTAATGTTTCCTCATGTATTTACTTTCCTTATCCAATTTCAATATGAGAGGATGTCACTTTGTCATTATTATTGAATTTTGTTCTAAAAATATTCTTGTATTGTTCACAACATAAGCATTGCATGTAACATTTATAATTTTGTTGATTTCTCTTCTATGGTGAAGGATATATACTTTTTATATTTTTTCTACCCCTTTATAGAGGCCTTATATTATCCACATGAATTGAAATGTTATGAAAGAATATAAATCCAATTCTTCCAAACATCAAGAATCACCAATAATATCCTAAGATACTTCTTCTATTATATTGTGGTATAGTTTTTTTTATAATTCACAGATTGTTATCCTTGATTATTATGAGTGAAGATATCACCCATTGGAACACATCTTGGTTAAACTATCATCATAAATTTATTCTCATCCACCATTAATGGGGGGAGGGACCATAAACATCTTTTACCATTCATACATTCTAAGAATTATGTTTAGAACAATAATGAACAACTCAATCATTATAAGTATATGAGATACTTTATATAAAATGGGATTCTATCATCTAATAGGATGCTTCCTTTTGGAAGAGAATTATATCATGATATTCTATAATTTCATATATTCTAATTTCACATTGGTAGAAAAATCTATTTTCATATTAATATGTGGCATCCCAGCATGTTAATATTTGTGATTCATTAATTACACCAAATATCTAAGAACTTTATGTTGATAGAGTTCCTCTCATCTTTATGTGATCTCCACTTCGATTACAATTCCTCTTCCACATAGTTTATTTTCTCATCAATAATATTTTTACAATTGAAAATAAATATGATGATTCTCTACCATTGTAGTTATAATATGTAGTTGAGTATCTGTGAAAATCAGGGAGACTTGAGAAATCTTTAAAATACATGGAAATATTATTTAAATAAAATATCAATGTATTTTTTCTCAAAAAAAATTACTTTAAATACTTCATCATATTTTTAAAATAATTCATTATAATGAGAATTTTTTACGTCATATTAATTAACAATATTTTTTAGGTTGTTTGCTAAATTAACCTTTTTAGCTGATGCCTCTTCCAAGGAACAGTCTTCTTTATACTATTTTAATTTTTCAATCTATATAGGCTTAAATCCACCAACAATATAATTCCCAACATCTTTTCAAAGATTCATTACATTCTATATAAATTTAGAATGATAAACACATTTTGATTCATCATCCTCACACTATGAGTGTTCTTCATTAAAATAATTATATTGTAAAGAAGTATTTCGTGTGGTACAATATAAATTACCTTCTGGTGGAGGGGTTACCCCATTAATTGAAATATTCCTCATCATATTCAAGATTGGTTTTTATTCATGTTATTTTTATTATTGCTATAGATCTCCAACTAGTTAGATCACGTACTTATTAAAATTTGCACTTTATAAATACTAGGATGGATCTTTAGTGGTGACCATTCCTCTAATACAACGGCTAGAGTCCATGTTCGTATTGAAAATTGAGAGGGGATAAATGAATCAGTTGTTCCTTTTAATAATAACTTTTCATTTAAATTAAAATTCATACAATTTTATGGGTTCTTGATCCAACAATTACTATATACCAATCCGTTCTTGTACGTTCAAATAAATTTAGTATGATAAGTGCACAATTTTTATATTCCTTAGAATAATGTAATACTATTTTCCATATTGGTTATTTTCAAAAAATGAGTAAAAATTATCATTTAATACCTCCAATCATGATTACAATGGGTCCAGCTCAAACTAATAGATTTTTTTACCTTTTGAATCCATCAAAATGACTTATTTCTCTGACTCGAACATAGAACTCAATTTTCAAATGACTCTAACTAGATGAATTCACCGACACCAGGATCCAAATAGAAGGCTTAAAATGTTTTGAAGGCATTATACACTAAATTAATATTCTATGGTTATCCTCCATGATCTTTTAGCATGTCACATGCTCGTGTACACATCATTTATATAAAAAAGATGTTTAGAGTTTATATTAACCTTGATTTGAAATTATGATCACCTATAACTGACAAGTTTCCATAGTGAAACAATTCTAAAGCTATAATTCCTTCCAAATGATGTTCCATCCTAACATATAAGTTTTTAAACTATGAACACAATATTATTACATATTATATTCCTCATAAATACTTGAAAACCCTAAATTTACTCTTCTTTTAATATCAGCTAAATTAAACTATAACCCATGAAATAATTTCATGAATATGAAATGGTGGGATATTCTAAATCTATGTATGTATTCATTTTTATGGCTTAAAAACTTTCAAATTATACTTTCATGCTTCTAAAACCACACTTACATCTCATGAATTTATTTCATCATGATCATGTATATCATTTGAAATATAAGTCATTGGATGTTGTTTTGTGTACATGTTTTCCCTCTCTATTCTTAATGAATAACATGTATGTAAAAATAGTATTTATATTCCACTATTTCGAATTCAATGTTTCTGTTTTATGAAATTCAATTTTTGTATGCATGAAAGCATACATTTCAATTCCCTCTTAGCATAATAGTGTATGTTCCCTCCTTTTATTGTAAAACACATTCTTGTTCTAAACTAATTATTATTAAACAAGTGCCAATTTCTATGTGAACAATTTATTAGGATCTCAATGAATTCATGCTAACCGAAACAAATTCATAGATCTCATATCTTGATGAAATCATGGAAGAAACATTGTAGAATTTTCCTGAATTCTTCAAGGATTAAAATTCAATTTATAATAATAACAAGAGTGAATTCAATTTTTTTAATTTTTTCTTGATCCTCTTCCCACATGAACACATATTTTTATGGGTAGGACATCTGCTTCAGGAATCATAAAGGTTCAGTGTTCTCTATTTCTTCCAATATTTGATCATCTCAAAAATTATCAGCATCTCGCTTTGAAGAAGATCTATAAATTTATAATAAATAAGTATAGTGACTCATATCACATTAGATAATCATTTATAAACTAATTTAACATTCCTTTAATACACATTGTCTTCAGAAGTGTCTCAGCTAACCATGTCATTTAGGATTTTCTCAAACATACTCTAAAAAAACATGGTGTTTACATTGTTATTTTTTGTTCGCCTCCATATGTGAATACAATGAATATTGAATGTTTTTCACATTTAAATGAAGATAAAACATACATATGGATCTAATTCCACATGAAAAACATTTAAAATAAGTTGTAACTCATCCCACTAGTAATCACATTCTTTAAAATCATATCATCCACACATATTTATTCAAAGATTAATCAAATCATCATCATGATAAATGAATATCCAAGTAGGACATTGTTTGATAATCATATTAACTGGATGAATTCTAGGATACTAGAACTATTTTATTAATGATGATGATTAGTCAGTTCATATCACAAGATCGAAAGTGTCACATTCCCTTTGAATTTTTAAAATGATAAAACTACACCCATGAAATAAATGTCCCATGTTGAAATGCTCTTAGGATATGATATAATTTTTTTAAAAAAAAATTTCCACTATGAGATCAATTATTTCTCATCTCGCTAATGGTACATCTGCATAGAAATCTCATCTCATTGTTCTTCCCCACATTGTGGAACCACCAAAATGCATCTTATCCATAGTGGGGCTATATAGAAATTATTATGCGCCCTCCCATTCCACCATCACACTCGCTAGGATTCCCCCCATTGGTGAGTTGGACCCCAAGGGTCTCACATTTTCCCTATTTTGATTGTGCATTGGATTTTATCGTTCTGTCAATTTTTTATAACATGTCCAAATAATACATAGAAACTTCAATGGAATATGGTACTTCTATAGAATATCAAGATTATGAAATCAACCCAAGACTTATTCTCTTCATAAAATATTCCATCCAAAAAAGATATTTGATATTATATTTTTTCATGGTCTCAAAATCTAATTATTTTTTAATAATCACATTTTTTATGGCCTTTATAAAGCACAGTCATTATTCACATGAAAACAGGTTTTTCATGGTCATCACATGTATTAAACAATTTTGAAACTCCATTGCACGTATTTTTTCACTTTTATGATGAATTTAATAATCATCATACTAGAAAAAGTAAAATTTTATTAGTGTGAATTCCATTTCCAAAAACTAAATTCATAAAATTTCTCTTGGAATCCCAACTTCGTCCACAATTTAGTAAACACTTATTGATTAATAATTGACATCAAGTGAAACACTAGGCCTAAATGAAATAACAAAAAAATGGAATTCATTTTTCATTTAAGAAAAAAATATATAATTCAAATAAATATACTATCAAATGATAGTCATGATGTATGGAAATTAATTTTCAGTACATACATTAAAAATAGATAATCCCTTTTTTAATTTATGAAAACATTACATATAGAACACATAAAATGAATACCTTTTTGGAAACCATTAATATTACATAAATCTATATAAAATGTACTTTATAAATATTTTATGTCAATGTAATGACCTAAAATATTACTTTTAAAACATGTAAATTGAAGATAAATTGAGTTTGAGGGAAAATTTATAAGAATATTTATATATATAAATGTCCCTTATAAAAGTGAAAACACCTAAAACATATGCCCCATTAAAAATTAACAATAAAAACATTAAAAACAATAATAATAGATAAAATCATTATATAACATGTCCAACGTTCTTTATATTCAAATAATCAAATATAATAAGTGTATAACATCAAAATATGCCTCAATGAAGGAAAATTGAGATAATGGCCCATACATAGAGTCAGACTATTGACATGTTTATTATTATCATCAATAATAAATTAATCATAATTTTTTTCGTTATTTATATAAATTTTATTGTTTTTTGAATTGTTTTTAAAAAATTACATTATTTTGTACAATTATATAATCAATTAAATTTATGTCATGAATTTTGACTATATTTGGCTTATGTGTCAAAAAAACATTGGTTGGTTAACTATGGTCAAAGTGTTTATTATAATGTTATATCCAGATTAATAATCATGAAATAAGAAAATATATTTTTACATAAATTATTATATTAAAACCAATCTAGTTGGATTTTAATGGACATTTTTTCAAATTTAAAGTCATGGAGAATGTAGCCCCTATGAATATATAAGTAATTCTTCCATTTTTAAATTATCATTAATTGAAGAAGGGAAGTAAAATTTATTTTTATAGAAATATAATTATATCCTAAATTCAATAATTACAAATTATATATATACATATATATATATATATCATTCTTGTGATTTGGTATTTAAAATAGAAGGATCACATCGTTTCGAAAATTTCATAGTCCACAAATCCAATTAGCGATGTCATCAATCTTTCAGTATGTGAATTTGCTAGAATAAAATGATATATTATATTTATATAATGTGAATTATTTAATAAATATAATAATAATTCATTTTAAATAATATATAATCAATACATTTACACTTATTTCCTTCCATGTAATAGGTTAGTCAAAATTCTTCCAATTGCTTTGCAAGGTGGTTGTCCTTCATACACATGAGCGAGACTATAGAATCCTCTATGGTATAAAACCTTAAATGATTGTATAATATATAATGTATAAAGAGGTAAAATAATTTTATTGTCATCATATATTTCAAATATAAATAGTATTTTCATTATTATTCAAAAATATGGGAGGTACTAATGGAATAACGAATGACATTATTACTCATGGAAGTGGTTTTTCATAAACACGAATATTGATATCATAACCCATCTGATTAAAGTGAATGTTATTATATGTTTTAAAATTAACATAATTAGATATCATCATATTTATTATAAAAATTGTATTATAAAACCATTTTATAATAAATATTTAAGGGGGGAGAAATTAATAAATAAAATTCTCATTGATTCACACAAACTCTTCTTTGGATAAAACATTTGGGAGTAAATGAAAAGGATTCACTGAATTTTTTACGAAAAAATCTACTATGAGGTTATTATTGTTTATTGGTTATTTTTTAAGGTTGTGAAAATAAATATTTCATTATAGATTTATATAATTGGGGGAAATGAATTCCATTTTATAATTGAGGAGAAGTGAAATTCTGGTAAATACCAGATGGAAAGCACTATTAGGAATTCTCTATTAAATAATCTTCCTAAAATAATGAATAATTTTCAGGAAAATACAGAATAGGGTAGAAATATTTCCATCTAATGTGTTTGGGATAATTTTATAGGGCATTTTACACCGTGATAATAATGTTTAACCACTAAGTAAACTCTCTTTTACCTTAATCGTTGTAATTAATTTTATTGGATTTCACAAAAAATTTTGTTAAAAAAATACATTATCCTCAACAGATGTTAGAAATGATTATGATTAAAAATATTTAATCCATTTATGAAAATATAATTCATCGATGTTGAATAAAATATTTTTAAAATAATCCCATATACGGGATGAAGGGACCAATTTTTAATGTTTTAAATTTATTATATCCTCTAAAATATTGGAATTGATTGAAAAAAAATAAATAAGATAGAATTATTTATAATTGAACAAATTATGTTATAAAACTAATATTATATTTAGTTTTACTCTATAAATAAATTTTTTAAAATTGATATTTTAAATTAATAGTCAGTGTTTTCTCATTTAATAAAAAAATTATCAATAAATACAAAATATTTAAAAAGATAATTTATATAATTCCTCAGAAAAAATTTATTTTGTTGTATAAAATAAAATTTATAAAACATTCAAAATTTATTTTCGAAATACGTTGTTAATTAAAAGTCTATAAAAAATTTTTCTAGGGAAATTTAGTTTCTAAGCATAACATCAAATGTATTCATATATTATTCCAATCAAATGTTATATAGTAATGTAAAATAAAGGTATAATAATGTTTAAAAATAATATATATATTCCTACTCAATACCAATTGTATAATGACTAGGAGATAATTGTCATATTGAATAATGATTTTAGTCGTATATTAGTATTCTGTATAATTCACTATTTCATGTAAAAAAAGATTTAAAAGAAAATAATAGTTATATTTCATATTAGTTAATGAATATGTAATAACATTTAATTTAATATTACTATATAATTCATATAAATTAATAAATAATTAATTACTCTTTATATTAGCACCTAGTTTTATAATGCATTTTTTATCTTAGGTATTTAGCGGACAAGGTGTTTGGTATGACTTCATTGTCTTCCACAACAGTATCTTATGTATGAGGTATTTAGGTATCCTATTAAATTGGTATATAATATTTGAGTTTATTAATAAATTCTAGGAATGATTACTCACACCCAAACAAGGGCATTGTGATAAAATTGGTTTTTTCATTGTAGATGATTGATCAATTCAGAGTCGGACCTGATAAATGAGGAATTGTTATGAATTATTCAATGACGATTTATGATGATGATTGTCATTTCATGTTGGAGGAAGGGTTTTCCTGAATGTTATTCATATAAAAAAATCTCAATTATTTAAGGGAACATATATAGGGGAAGATAACATCTTAGGTTTAAGTGTTTCAGAGGATTATCAGTTGCGTTGTGTTATATTATATAACGTTATCAGAAATATTGGTATTAATCATATCATAGAATAATTGTATAGTGTATTATTGATTATATAAATCCTAATGGTATTTTTTATTATTATATATATTTGAAATTTAATTGTTGTTGGTTTTTATTATAATATCTATGAACCTTCACTCCTGGATACATTATTGAAAATATAATAATTATATTTATTGATTTGATACAATTATTTTCATAATTATAGACATAAAATAAATACAAAATGAAAAAGAAATATTGTATAACATAAATAATTATGAACCATTTTGGATAGGATTTCCAGATAATTAAAATAACCTCTTAATAACATAAACTCATAAGCAACACATTCAAAAAATATACATCATCTCTAACTATAGAATGATTTTTATGTTCCATTTTTTTCATCTACTTATCCCACATGTTTCTTCAAATAGGAAAACATTATGGACTCAATTAATTTTTATTGTTATTTATAACCAAATAAATAATCCATAATAAATGTTTATATAAAATTATCATTATGGGTATTCGTGGGAGATATCAACGATCACATGAGTATAACATATGTATAAGTGTATGCAAACATGAACATAAAATTTCAATACCATTCCCAATAGAATATAGATCATAATCCCAAAGAAATGAATAATTCATGTATGTTTATATAACCTGAATCCTAAATGAATAAAATATCATGATTCATGAGGGCATAACATATGACTAAGAAATTGAAATCTTGCAAAAACTTAATATTATAAAATTGTTTCCATAACAGTCAAGGACCATTGAAAACAACAATCATAATTGATTGGGTTCACACCCAAAACCATTGAAGTGGACATGGTTCACTCGCAATACAATTATAGTGGTAAAATTCCTTCGTTAAAATAGATTCACTCCCCATTTAAATCCCCCTTTTCTCATTAGATACCCTGCTGTACCATAATAAATAGATGGATATATAGGCCCCACTCATTAGAGAAGGAAAATTATAAATATGTGTTCCAAAATATCATAATTAATTAATTATACCATAACCCACAAAACTAAATCTAGTTTATAATCATTTCATCACAAAAAATGGAAAAGAAATGGATTTTATTAAAATTTAATCATTTCAACACATCATAAACTATTCAAAATAGAAAGGGTTGTATAAATATCTTATGAAAATAAATATTAACAATATCTATCCAAAGAATAAATAATGAAGGTATAATTGTTCTATATCCTTATTAATTTATATGTACCACTAAAATATTTTATCATATTAAAATTATATTTAACTATAATATGAATGAATTCAAGAGTTAAATAGCATTCCCACCATTTAAAATTAAATTTAAAACTTAATACTATAAAAAAAATATACCCTAAAAAATATATCTTTAAACAAAAATTAAATATTCAAAACAAATGATGGCCATGATGTTAGGTAAATATTTTCATGTTAAAACATTTAAAAATAATCAATCTTTTCAAACATATTGTAAAAGGATAGTAATAAGATACATTTGAAAATTATAAGGTAATATAATTTTTAAATACCTATAAATGATAGTGAATAAAATAGTAAAATAGAATTATTAAATCCATATTTTATATTTAAAAATATTTTTGGGAATATTATATAATATTTTGATAAAAAATAGAGATATTCAGGTTCTTAAAGAAGATATTAGAAGATTATCACTTATAAATATATTTTTATATATATTTAATTATTAAATATTGGAGTAAATAAGATCTAAAAATTATAACTGAATTCCAAATTATTATATAATAAAATATATGTGGTTAAAATAATGAAGATCATGTTATTTTTCCCAAAATAAGATTTAATAAAAACTATCTCTCAAAGGAAGTTGATTTTAACATAAAGTATTTTCTCTATTGGTAACAATCCAATTAAATGTATTGTGAAAGAATAACAACTATAGATAAATTAAATGCTATATAAATGAAAATATCAATGATGTATAATATCATAGGGGAATTATGTATACCACATTAATTATTTTTCTCATATAAAATCATTAAATGACCCAAAGAAAGTTTATTTGGTGAAAATAATCAATAAAAGATAATATAATCGAATTTAGAATTAATCTATAGAGAGATTATTTTATCATACATAATTATATAAAAACATTTGGGATATTGAATAAAACCATTTAATCTAAAATTATTACATAATAAAAGTATAAAAAAGTCCTTGAAGAAGGTTTCTATCCCAATGATGGTAAATTGAGTTAAGAAATCCTTTACCTCTAGGTAACATTTTGGTAAAATTATCATATATAAAATAATATATAATTAAACATAGAAAACTATTGTAAAAATTAATCATGATATTAAGTTTATATTTACAGTTTATATAAAATATTTATGATATTAGGTGGATAAAATTATAAAATACCATAAAGAAATGAAATTGAATTGAAATCCCCTTTCTTCAGCACAAGCAGGCTTTGTATGCCCTTTATGACCTATATAATAATCTTATAAGAAATAATTTTATTTCCAAATATAATTTTATATGATTAATAAATAATAATTAACAAATTTCCATGTTTTATTAAAATATCATATTTAAATACTTATTCATTAATGTCCACACCGAGTGTTATGAGGATATTTACTTAATAGATACAAAATGGCTTCTATGTGTTGATTATGGTCAATATTGTCATTACTAGATTATCTATAGTGTAATAATAATGTATTAATTTTAATTTTTAATAATCTATTATAGTGTTAATACACATAAGTGATTATGTTTATGTTAAAAAAATAAATCACAATCAGGGAGATAACAAGACATACATATCCTTGAGAAACGATTAAATTTTTCAAAATTCATTTTTGGAAGAAATTAAGTATGTTTTTATTTGTTTATAATTATATTAATATAATAATTTTTTTTTACATATAGAAATATAATTATATATTCCATTAATGTGATGTGATTCATAAAAATGAGTCACATCACTCCGAGAGGTGATCACTCACACGTATGGATGAATTATATTACCATATTCAATGAATGTGTCTTTAGAAAAATTAAATAATATTTATTGTTTATCATAATGATAAATATTTAATTTATATTATATATAAAAATAGATTCCATCATTATAATAAAGCATTATATAAGGTATGTGAAAATGAATTACATTAGTTTGTGAGGTGATAGTCTTCGGTAGAAATTAATGACGTCTTTATTTACTATATAAGGGATTTGTAAATGTATTTAGTTTATTCTATAAAAATACATAAATATAATAATATTTGTTATAATTTTTTTATTATATTAACACTATATATATTGGAATGGTGGAGGTGTAAAACTAATTAAAACTAAAATATGATGTTATGAACTATACATCTACTTTCGAATGTCTATATTGATTACAAAAACAAGACTTATATATTTGTAATTATACCCAAAATAAATAATCTAGAATTAAGGGAGGGATTATAGGATATTATTTTTGTAGTTTTTTGATAGAAATTTTTTTTATGTTTGATGTTAATAGTTGGAGTGTTTACTTTTAAAATAATTGTGATGGGAAATATTGAAATTTCTAAAAATATAAAATTAATATAAATTAATAATCAATTCAAAACATACTAAGACAAAAATGGTTTTCAATCTATGAGGGTCAATATTTTTAGACGAAATATAAAAAGTCAATAAATATACAATTGATGTTATAATGATACATATATAAATTACGTGGATGAATATAATATTTTTAGGAATTTTTTATCATTTAATAATATATTATTTGTAAAAAAATTATTAATGTCTATTTTTAGAACAATTCATAACCTTGACATTCCTAATTTCATGAAAACACATATAATCGGAAGATATTACTTTAACACGTTCAAAACATTAAATTATAAAATATGATATTTTTTAACCCATCAATTATCTCAAATTATAAAAATTATGTTATTATTAATACCATAAATTTAATTTTGTTCTTATCTACATAATTTCTACATAATCAATGATCAGGCATGAACGGAAATTATTTTTTCTATATTATTTTTAAAAAAACATATGATTAAAATAAAAATTAAAAATTAAAAAAAATTTAAATATAGATAGAACATCTCTTAACCACACATTATAAAATTTATGTTATTAAACACAACAGTTCGAAAATTTTGAGTCATCTTAAAATAAAAACTTATTAAGGTCATATTCACCCCAAAATGGAAAAATGATTATATTTGGTCCATTGGGTTATTATGTATGATATATAGTAATCATAATATATTTACATAACTTTTATGTAAATTTTATAGTCCTTATCATTTTCATTGTATATTTAATTACAAAATTTACCTTTTACCAGTGAAACAAAATTTATAAGTTACTATTAATGTTATCCAAAAGATAGGTCTATTTTTTGAATTTTTACACCATTATTAAAAATAGATAATTTTTTTTTCTAAATACAAAATATACAAGTGGAATAATATAATTTACAATTATACTTTCAAAATACATTTTAAACTATATTGAAAGGAAAACACCCTCAATGTACTAAATTTTTTAATGAAAACATAAAATATAAAATGAATTCCAAAAACCAAAATTTGATTATTATAATTAAATTTATGATAATCAAATAACTATTGTAATAAATATAGTATTTTATTATTTCAATAAATTAATGAATATTATTTTTTCTAAAATAGAATTTTTAACAATTAACTAAAAATAAATATTTTCAGAAATATTAAAAATTTCAACATAGTTTATTGTTGTATAATAATGACAATAATGATTAATAATTTATCAAATACGCTTTATAATTGTTCTATAATCTAATTATCTTATTTTCGAACAAAAACAAGTAGAAAACCATTTTGAAGAAAATATGTTTTTGAAACTTAAATTGACATTAATAAAAGAGTGGATCTTATTTCGTCAGACTAAATAAATAAATTTGTGTTGATTAAAACCATTATAAATATTTAAAATTATAATTAATATTAGTCATACCCACCAATTTAATTGCTAGGTTTTAACTATTATATTTACATAAAATTATTACATGGTTCACAAAAGATATTTTTTGTATGTTGTATGCTCTATATAATATTGTATTACTTTAAAAAATTATAGATATTAAATTAGACCCCAACTATAAAACAATTCATACTAAAAATTTTAAATCACCATTGAAAATATTTTTCATTGTTTTCATAGTACAATTTTAGAATTCCAACATTTTACAAGTGATTAATAAAATTTCATTTGAAATGAGTGAATAGGATTAATAATGGTTGTATAAAATAATAGATAATGGGATTATAAATTGGATAGAATCAGTTGGATGTGAATGCATGGATATTAATTTAGAAAAATAATTCCTAAGGAAAAATTAGAGTTTCATATAGATAATTTTCATGAGAATGTCAATTAACATAATGCCCTAAACCAATGATGGGTAAAGAGACAATGGATTATTCATAAATAAGTGTAATTTGATAATAATTCGTTAATTTAATTTTTTTCACGATTTTATAGGGTCCCTAAACATCTAGAATATGAAAATATGGAAATATACATACTTTTCATGATAAATTTTATCTTTTAATCAATTTTTACCCCAAATTCATCTTTTTCTCCGAACAATGATTTCAAATATGAATTTTTCATACATGAATCGATGTATGAAAAATATAACAAATCACATAATCCATGAATGGAGGATAAGATATTCTTATTATCTATAGAAACTATTAAAAAATGTTTTTCATTAGGTATGAAAATTCTAAAATTACATCATTCTTAAAAATTTAATAACAACACCTATTATTTAAATTATATAATCATAATTCCTAATTGTATTCAAGAGTAAGAATGATACCTAAATCGTTGGATTATCTAAACATTTTGTTTTAGGTAATTTTTACATTAATCTCTATATAACATTAATTATTCATAATTCCTCTTTCTTGAAATATATATTCCCTTATAACATAATTTCCACGATATTATAATCATTTCATATACCCGAATAAACTATATATCAAAAAAATTAATGATATTTTAATACTGTAGTATCTCTAAATTTTAACTTCTATCTATAAATGTAATGTGTTTGTACATAAATAATAATTCAAATTAAATATAGAGGTTATATATTACTCAACCAACAATAGTTTCTAGATAAATGTAATTATTCTACCAAAATTACATTACTTATATCATAAATAAGGTTTTAAATAATTTTAAATTATGATAAATCATAATTATATTAACTCATGATGGTATCCATAACACCTATGTTATCATATATTGAAAAAAATTAAAGTTTCCATTGTTATCTAATTTTTTTTATTCCAATTATAACAATCATGAATGCACACACATAGATATAGTTCAATTTTTTTTTGTGGTTTATACAAAAATATGTTACTAAATTTTATCCATCCAAAATGTGAAACATCAATGAATTATATTTTTTACATCCATAACAACGTATCCAATAGGTTTAGTGTTTTATGGGAAAAAATCTCATATCAACCTTAATTAAAAAACTAAATGTTTCTAAAAAATCAAAATCATCTCCCACTATGAACATCTTTCAAAGTTATGTATAATGTGTTCGGAATATCTAAATAAAATTTCACATATGAAAAATTTATAGGGTCAAGTTATTTATCATAAAAAATATTAACTTCGTAAGAAGAACACATAAAAATGGTGAGCTCAAATGATCTATTTGGGTAAAAAACCGAGATATTATCTATACAAGGTGTATAACATTAACATATGGTTACAAGAACATGAAAATAAAATTTTATAACATTATCGAACATACTATAGATTATATTCCAAAGTCATTTAATGAATCTTCTTTGTTCATAACACATGAATCATAATTTAATCAATGAACATGATACATGAGAGAATAAAATAGTCATAAATAATAAAATGTGGAATACACATAAGCACATGTTGTCATTTCCATAGAATTCATGTCTCATTTTTGAAAACTATTTTAGTGGATTGAGATCACTGTAAAAACCATATTACTGGAAAAGGAACACTCCCAAGCCAATGTTTGTGTCCAAAATACCATACTGAACTATGTTCACTCGCCATTTAAGTCATATTTATCTCATGAAATACCTGTGTTTACCCAATTAATTAGAGGGAGATATAAGTCTCATAGACCCGATAATAAAAATAATTTCATTGTCTTCCAAAAGATTATATTTATTCATCAAAATAGAACCCATTAAAAGATTTGTGTTTCGTAAACTTTTCATCCTAACAAATTGAAAATTAATTAGTGTCATAAACATTTCATCATCTCATTACAATATAACCTATATTAAATTGAGCTGGTTTTATAAATATCCTACCATCATAAACATAAAAATATACATCAAATGATATAATAAGGATTATGTCATTTTATTATATGGCCATGAAATCATATGTATCATTAATGTATTTTACCTTTTTAAAATTCAATTAAAATTTCATTTTATAGAATTCTAGATTAAAATAGCCATTCCAATTTTAATAATCACATTTAAAAATCATAAAATTTGGTCGTAATTATATTATTTGAAAAAAAACTTGTAAAAATAAAAATTAATATTAATTTAAAATAATTTTCAACATAGTGGAAATATATATTTATGTTGTAATTTTTTTAATAAAACATTCTATTATATCATTTTTGTAAAAGGATTTAAAAGTGACATATTTTGAGATCATTAAGAATTTTCCATTATAAAAATTCATAACATAAGGTCAAATACCATGTGAAATAGATTTTGGAAATCATTTATGATTAAAAAAATTGCAAAACATTTAGAAAACATTTTTATATACGAAAATGATTTCTAATCTAACAAAAAGATAATAACCCATACAAATTAATAAATGAATTTTTTATTCATATTTAATGGAAGAAATGCTAAATAAACTTGTAAATATCATTCCTGATGTGATTTGAATAAATTGTATTCCATTAAATTCAAAAATACTGTTTAATTTCCTCTCAGATGACCATAAAAATCAATCTTTAAATGAAGGGAGATTGGAACACAATGTCTTTGAAAGATTGGTTACGTTTAAAATGTAATCCTTTCAAAATAATACTATTAAATTATAATATAAATATAATGATAATATGTGGATTCATGACATTACATTTCAATGGGGAAGTAGATAAACCTCATAAGTAATGTTTGGTTTAGAACATCAACTTCTATCCCAATGAAGGATAACAAGTGATGAATAACCCATAAAAAGATAATATAATTAAATTTTTAATGTACCAACATAGATATTATATTTAATAACTATAATAATAATGAATAAAGAAGTAATATACAATAAAAATAATATTTTAATTCACACATAATCATAGAATCACAAATTCAATGAAATGTTTTATAACCCAAAAAAATGAAAACTATGTTGAGAAATCCTTTACCACAAGGTAAGAGTAATGTAAAATTAACATGAATAAAATAATTTAAATTGAAACATAAAATACCATGATGTATGAATTATTCATTATATACCTTGTAAAAAAAATATTTACACCATATAATATATATTTGGTTCATAACATTAATGGGTTACTCAATAAATGAAAATATAGATTTTATCCCCTTAACATGATTCCATAATGTCCATGTCTTCCATTTAGAATCTATGTAATACAATTATATGAATTATTTTATTTATTAAAATCATATTATATTCTTAATCAATTTTCAGTAAACCATGTTTCATTTATTCAATTAAATAATTTAATTACTTAATGTTATAATTCAACATTATGTGTTTCGATGACATTTTGTTCAGAAATCAAGAAATAATTACATAGGATGACTATTGTAAAAGTGGATAAAAAATACATCATATCTAGAATAATAACCATGGATTAATTATGATTTTTAAAATATGAATTATACATTAAAACAAATCATGAATTTTTGTTATGAAAAACATACTATGATACAATCCAAGTTAAGGTAAGATGTACATACACTTGAGTAGGTATTATATATTTCAATGATCACTATAGAAAGAAGGAAGGTTTTATAATATATTTTAAAAATTTATTAATATAATAAATATTAAATTATATATTTAAATATCCATAAATTTGTATTTAATTTTATACAATAAAAAATAACTTTTCAGATCACTTGGTGCATGTGATATGTAATATGTACTCATCAATGATGTTATCATTCACAATTAATTAAAAGGTATAACAATAAAAGATATATTTTATATATAGAATTATAAATATGTGATTGATATAATATATAATTTTTAATTCAATCATTATAATTCCTCTTGAATGATGTTGATGGAAAATGAATTACGTCGGTTCAAGAGACAGTTGTTCATCATACACACGAATGACTTCTTCATTTCCAATTTGATGGAAATAGAAATAGGAACATGTCATTCAATAAATATAAAAACATATCATAATATTTAATCATACTGGGGATATTATTTTTTCTTGGCCGAACAGAATTTTAAAATCTCAATGTATGAAATAAAATTATATCATGTAGTTAAAAACTATACCTCTTAGTTCGAATGAATACTTTAATTAACACCCTGAGACCACTATGATTTCAATTATGCCATCAATAAGTCATCCAATATTAGGGGTATATTTTAGTAATGTATTTACTAAGGTATTGGTATAATAGAATGGTTTTTTGATATTGAAGTAAAGACAAGAGGAGTATCCTTTTATAAGATAGGTGATAGTCGCTTTTAGTATTTCATAAATTTTTAAATTAATAAAAATCATAATTCATTTATAATATTATCAATTTTTTTTGAATATAATATGGTTTTGGTTGAAATCATGTAATAAAATAATATTTTTACATGATTAGGTCACATTTTTACATTTATCATTTTCTTTTACCACCTTATCATCACCTTTTTAAATTACAATGATAAAAAAGTTTCTTAATCATTAAGGGTTAATAAAAATATAATACATTGAGAAAAGGACCATAAATAGATGTTGTATCAAATTTTCCACCATATCTAAATTTATTTTCCTAATATATTTTTTTAATCATTTTACATCTTGTAATAACATATTACTAGTTATAAAAAATATTAATTCCAATTGTTAAACCTATCCATTACATTGACATTAGTAATATTAAAAATAAATATAGAAATAATGAAAAAATATATTTTAAAATATCCTCATAATTCCATGTAAATGTATATACTTATTTTATCACATTAATAAAATCATATTATATTAATTTTAAATATATTGATATCATTGAATTTATTTTTCCATTAATTAAATAATTACTTTGCGATCATTTATCAAGCATTGAAGGTACTTATTTCATAAATATGAATTAAAAATAAATTTCCATACATTAAATAATCATTATAATTTCTAAAATACTTTTTATAATTGATTATACCCTCTATTTACCTCAATTTTATAATTGTATACTTATTAAAAAAAGGTTGTGACATTTATTACATATTAATAAATAAAATATTATATAGGTGATAATCACCCCCAAATCGAACTGAAGTAACATATTCAATAAATGGATGATTATGGATGAAATATAATCATCCCAAAAAATTTATCCGAGTGTTATTGCGTTGTTATAGTTGATATAAATTACTTTTAATCATTTCTATCCTAATTTACCCTTTATCGTTTTTACAATAATTAATAAGGGTACTATTTATATTGAATAAATGGGTTTATTAACCAAAATATAGACATAGTGATTCTTGATATTGAATCCATTATTTATAATTAATATAATAGAAGTATAATAATGTAAATTAAAAAAAACCATGAAAAAATCAAGGAAGATAATTTTTCAAAAAAGTTCCTTTCAAGTATAACATGATTTTACACAATAATTAATATATAAAATTCCTTCCAAAAACAATATTTGTAGTATTTTTATTCAATAGAAACTATTTATATTTTTAATCATATATAATTTTTTTTTAATTTTCAAATACATCTAAATAAAATAACATTTTCGATAAAAAAGTATTCATCACCATTTACTGAAAAAATAATACTTTTTAAAAACATAGAAATATTATCACTTGATATTAATGATATTCTAATTTCAAATACAATAATTCTTTCTTCAAATAAAATTTCTAAATGTTTCATAAAAGATTTATATTATTCTAAAAAAATCAAGAAAATTCATTTTTGAAACATAAAATTAATTTAATAAATCGTTATTGGTTATATACTATTAATTTATCAAAACATTTTTGTGGATTAGAACCTACATGTATATTTTGAAATTTAGTTAATCATATCCCTACCCACTAGTTTGATATGTATTTTATAACAATTATATTTATATGATAACATTATTTAGTTCCCTAAATCTCAGTGTTTTGTGGCGTATACACAATCAAACATTGTCTTTTTTTTTTAAAAAAGTCTATATGTAATTCATTTATTGGATAATTCAAATCATATTTAGTTATTCTACTACCCATTGTTAGTGATATCATATTTCCTATTGGAAGAGTGTTCTATGTTCCACACAATCCTTACCACATGCATTGACATGGCCATTTTTTGTATCACCATGTAATTGAATGTGATTTGTTATTCATGGATTAATATTTATCAATGTATATATATATATTATCAAATTGTTGTTTCATTATATAATGATTGGAAAAAAAATATGTCTCAATACTTGAGATGATTAATTGATGATATATATTAGTGTTTTAATTTATTTAGTCATTATAATTTGAATGATACATAGGAACCCTTTATTACTAATATTGTATTCCTAAGGTGAGTACTAGGCAATTTTAGAATATGACATTGTCTAATTTCCTTCTGTGTAGTTTAGTTACTATCCTAGGGAGTGTCACCTAATGAGTCTGATTGATACTATGATTGTGTTTATTTTTTAGGAACATAACCTTGACTAATAACATGAACCCCTATGACATTTCATACCTCATTAAGATAAAACATCTTCCAAAATATATATGACTTGTTATGACTATTATTATGTTGATGATTACTGATCATTTTTATGTCTTTTTTAATAATATTTCATAGTTATTTAGTTATATTCCTAGTAAATTTTATTACTTTTTTTATTTGTTATGTATCCTAATAATATTTTGATTTATATTTAATAATGTTTCTTTTATGAGGATAAAAAAATTAATCCACAAAAATACCATGTTTTCATAAATGTATTTTTACGGTATTATTTATAATTATTTTCCAATTATATGTATAATTTTTCATTCTGAATGTGTATTCTAGGAAACTGAAAAAATATTTAATAGATTGTTGATTGCACTATTGATAATAAAAAATATATTTTATTTCATTAGATAGAGGTTATTTATTGTAAATTTAATTATTGAATTGTATTTTACACTAATGATGTGATAAATATAATAAATATTGAGAAATTTAAGTTATATTGTTTGATTTCTTATTCATATAATACAAAATATGTTTTTAAATATGTATTGTACTATCATAAATTTTTTATATTATAAGTGGACATAATTTAATTCGTTTTGATATATTACTTTGCGTTACCAAACAACAAAAGGACACTATTTGGTGTGTTTTTAGACTATATATATTTAGTTCATATGAAAAAACATGGTTATAGTATTTTATGTTAATCATTATATTCTAGAAGAATGAGGAAATTAATTCAATATGTATTCCTCTTATAATATGTGAATTAGTTGTTGGGAAATTTGGGACACATGAATTTTTTAAGAACAAATTTTTTATTGTAAATCATGGAATTCATCAATTATTTTTTTATTACATGTAATATTGGATTTTTTTATTGAGTAGTTACATTTAGATTCTAAGGTACTTTTAGATAATTTTATCAATTATATTATGCCTCATTTCACATAAAAGTTATTTTATATTAGAATATTTAAATTCCCAAGATCCTTATATATGAATGGACTAATTTTTATTAACATCACCATTAATATATATTTAAATATATTTGGAGATTAAAATAAATAAAATAGTAGGTGTCTCAATCTATAATATAATATTCCATCCCATACCAATCAACGAAGTAATTTATGTTATTTTTTGGACAACATGTGTATATAATATGGATAAAATATACAATTTTATTATAAACAGAATGAAAAAACTATGTAGGTGTTAAAATATAAGACAAGTTAATTTTAACTTATTTCTACATTAAACTACAAATTATGTTTTACCCACCACCCAACTAAATATTTTCCTAATTATACTACACTAGTAATTAGTTTCACAATATAATAAAAATTAATAATTACAATCACGAACTAGGTCGGGTACCTTTGTCTCCCAATAATAGAGGCAACTCTCACATATCCGGATGGGCATTCCTGATATCTATGGGTCGACCTCTATCACATTGAATTTTTCAACATGAATGTGGGGAAATTTTTTCTACAATCATTATGGATATTAAATAAATGGGATTTTTTAATATCTAAATAAACTCCACTAGGAATAATATACCAAAAGTCATATTGGAATAAACAAGACATCGTACTAATACCAAGAAAAAAATAGCCAAATGTCACAATTCCCAACTCAACTGTAACTCACCATGTTCATGGTCCAACATCTTCAACCACCTCCTATAGATCCTTTTAGCTTACTCGATAATGCATGTCGATAATAATAATCACCTAAAGACACAAGTATGCGGTGAGCCAATGTACTGTGGGATTTCACTGAAAGATTTCCTAAAAAGATTCCAATATCAGACTGACCAATAATTTTTTTTCTGTTTAAAAAAAATTTGTTTTTCATATAAAAATGTATTTAAAAAAATAATTCCTTAAAAATTAATTGATGGAAATAATTTATTAATTCATGACTCTCATTTCAAATGATGGAATAAATTTTCAAAAATGGAATATTTATATTAATCATAGTGATATTTAATAAAATAAAACTTTTCACAAAATGTATTCAATAAGAACATTTATATAAAATAGTTTATATAAATCAAAAGGCTTCTAAAAATGGTCACAACATTTTCATATACACATTTCAAATAAAAACTAGTGAGAAACATTTTCTTGTGCCATGTAGGTATGATAGTTCTAGGCTATATGGATCCAACAATCAAAATAAATGAAAACTTTATATTTACACCCACTTGAAATCAGTCCAATGTTGACCCATATCCATTGTCATGACCAGTCCCTTGGGGCCCAGGCCGTGACTACCCCAAGCATGACTTCCATAGGCAAGGTGTCGACGACTAGCACTGGAAAGGTGCATCCCTAAAACGGGAAGGCATTCCCTTTAAACATTTACACACTCAAAGAGTAGAATAAAACAAGATGCAACAAAACATAAAATAACGAAACAAAGAATCAACTGTGAAGTAAATAGTTGAATAAAATTGTGATGACAGTAAAGAGGGCCAGAATACAGGCCCAATTGGAAAAGCTACAAGCACAACTGGAAATTTCAAAAGAGTTGAAATGAACAAAACAACTGGAAAATTAAAAGGTAGCTCCTGGATCATCCACCACAGATCCTACATGATGGGTTGGTACTGCTCATGATCAGTAGTACCCATGTCCAATCACTCCAACAAGGCCCTTCTCTAGGCATCGTTAAGTCCTATCTCTCTCATCCTTGATCAACATTGCACGCCGTCTGTACCTATGACACTAAGGTACGAGTGAAGCCTGTGTAGGGGTTAGTATTACGATATTCAGTGGGGACCCCAAGACCCATGTAGGTCTCCTTGAGTTCCACAAAGTAAAATTAATAACACCATGAAGAAAAAGTACACATAACAAGTCACCTCACACCAGGTATCATGTTAGGTCAAGGAAAGAAGGGTTATCACATCACCGAACTCCTCTTCAGCTGGAGAAATACTCCTCTATCGAGTACACTAGGATGTCTAGGTCATACAGAGCCTCATCCCACTAAATGTGAACTGTTTTTGTACCCATCCGTGATGGGTACCGTGGGCATGCCAGGTCACACAGAGCTGCTACCCACCGTGGGCATGTTGGGTCACACAGAGACACTTCCCTTCTTGGATAAACTTAGGTACTCCACCTATCAAGTACTGTGGGTCTTCAGGGTCATATAGAACCGCTCCCCAGTGTTGGCCTGCTGGGTCACACAGATTAGCTTCCCATTGGGATAATCATCTTGCATTCTCCAGGTCTCAGCCAATCGTAGGGTTTCGTACATAGTCCGCTTGGGATAACTGCTCCTCAAGACACTCACTGCATATTTATATCCTTGGATGTGACCAAAAAGATTACACGTTATCCCTCTACTCAATAGAGTCCCAATGGCGTAGAAGGTGTATCAATCGAACGCGTAGTCTTCCAGATACGGGCATTTTAGTACCGATGTCTCGGTTGGATTCTTATTTGATACAACCCGAACATACCCCAACATTCTCTAAAACTAATATGGTGTTTTTCAAAAGGAGAGACCAGTCATAAGGATCCTGAAACTGCAAAGGATTTTTCAAATGGTTTTTTGGTTTAGAATTTTGGGCATGATTTGTGTAACAAGTCGGTACTGGGTCTGGGTCCATCCACCTCGGTTGGACCGGCCTGGCCCTGTTCGGCGTGGGCCAACCCTGGTCAGTCAGGGTCAAACCAGCTTGACTCGAGTCTGACCCAGCTGGGGTCCACCTAGCCTTTTGGGCTCGCCTTGATTCGGTTGGGCCACATATCAGGCCGATGGGTCACGGGTCGGCCTGCTGGTCCGCAGGTCGGCCCGCATGTCTACGGGTCGGCTTAGGGTTATGCCTGGTCTTCAAACAGAAACACAGACTGTGTTTCCATGTGCCGTTATTGAACAGATGTTCACCCCCGATGGTTCCGGTGCCGGTGACACTATGTTTGTTGGCCATCCAGTCGCGCGCTGGTTGCCCGTTTTGTGTCAACCCATGACCTCCATGTTAAAGATAAATCAAGTGGAATTTTCCAGAATCGTTGAACTATATTCAGTGATTTGGTATCAATTCATA
Organism: Viscum album; assembly: GCA_963277665.1. NCBI lineage: Eukaryota > Viridiplantae > Streptophyta > Magnoliopsida > Santalales > Viscaceae > Viscum > Viscum album. The sequence continues at coordinate 1,535,705,393 of OY728151.1, forward strand.
AACCTAATGATAATACACACCCTACCACATATAAATTAAAATAATAGATCAATATTTTTTTGATTTGATCTACTCTCATCTTTTTTTGAATGAAAAATTTGGGAAAACCAAAATCCAAACAAAAACCTACCTAGAAACATTGGAGAGAGCTCATGGTTGAGGGAGTTCAATTATTTTTCATCCCCACAACAAGCCCCCACCTAACATGGCTTGAACATCAAACTCTGGTTCGGGGTTTCAGTGTCGCACATAAACACCTACTGGGATCGACTCCATCCTTTAAGGGCTCGACATTAAGACACTCCAAAAGAACGTCGTTTCTTGGAAAATATTGTCTGATATCCCTCCCCAAGCTCTATATTTATAGAAGAGGTGGAGGGTATGTATCAACGTGGTGAATTTAGGGGGGCAAATAAATTAGGAACCTTCCAAATTCCCCCAAAGACATCGTTACTTTTGATTTCACCTGTCTAGCCATTCATTTGCCTGACTCATCGTGGGTCCCACTCTCCTCTTGTCCATTGGTGGAAATGAAATAATATAATAAAATTATATTATTTCATTAAAATGTCAAAAAAATGTATTTTCTTTTTTGGACCTACTGCGGTCATTGTAAAGTCTCCCATAAGCGAATCTCGGCATTGTAGATTCATCGGTGCCCTTAGATTTTCAATCCAAGCATCGGTTCAAAAGTTATAAAAAGCCAGTACAAGTTTACTAAATGTACATAAAAATGTTTATAAAATAATTCTGGGTACACCGGACTTCATATTCGTGCAACATAAATTTTCACAGACTCGTAAAATTCCCTATAATTAAAAAAAATACATTGAATTTTTGGGTCTTGACATCTAGCACCTATGGAATGTGATGTGCTGATATGATTTTTAGAACATTTTTATTCATAATGTTCCATCAAAATAACCTAATATCTACCTAATTCGGTCATGTGATCATGTACCAAAAAATGATGTGAAATTTATTTCATCTTTTCTTAAAATTCAATTAATCTCAGTCTCCATTTCATATATTCCAATATTTCATATTAAACCCATAATGTGTTCTTAATACAAAACAACTCATTTTGTCGAAGATAACACCAAATGGATTCTATCAAACTATTTTTAATCTATTATAAAAGATATATAGAAACAATTCATTCAGATTCCCATTCCAATTCCTTATTTATTTTCTACAAATTCATTAATAAATAAATTCAATAAATTTCATAACAAACACTAAATTCAATAGAAATGTGGGTTTTAAAAAATTTCTTTCAAATCCATTCCATAATTTTAATTAAATAAACATAACATGATCAAATTTCCGTAAACACAACCCAATTCACTAGAATTATGGGTTTTTCGAATTTTATGCCAAACACCAATATCAAAAATATTTATTCAACATAATTTTCTTCTCTCCCAAATATAAGTTGGAATCTATTTTTCTAAAAAAAATCATTTAATGTTAAAATTTTAATTTTTTAAAAAATAAAATTTATTGTTCATATAGATTAGGGATTATGATTGATCCACCTTCCATTTTCATGACGATATAAAATCCTCACCATGTGCCCCTAAAAATAGAGAAGGCACATGACATCTGGGAACTAAAACTAGAAAAAATATTTAAAAATATGTAGTTAGCATACACCAATTAAAATATTATATTTCAATCTCTATGGAGGTAAAGAGAATGTGTTGGAGAAATAGAGAGAACGCAAACTTTGTATGATACACTACAACCACAACAATGATCAAAGATTGAATGAAAACTCCAAAATGATTTTTAAGGCTCCATATTTCAAGGTAATTTTTCTAGGGTCAAGAGAATTATTATATAGAGTGGATTAAATTGGTTTTTATGCTAGGGTTTCATGTTTAAAAACATGACTATGTGTATTAAATGATGTGTAATACAATTACATAATGTGTAATTGATAACTCTCATATCCTAAAAAAAGAGTTTCCTTATTTTAAAAATGAATGTTTTTATTTTAAGGTTTATATAACATGTAACAATATTATGAGGCATTTAAATACTTATAATAATACACAAAAAACCAATCGAAGATTAGAATACAATAAATCATTGACTTCATTAATATTGTTATCCTCCTAATATCTTCACATCCCTATATAAAAAATGAAAAATAAAACCATGTTGTGGATAAAGATGTCCCTCACTTATCGGTAATAGGATGATAAAACCTCTACACCATAGAAAACATCATTACCTATAAAGATGACGAAGAAGCTTTTGTGCCAAACAAATGAGGCCATAACTCTTTCATATGTGCCTCATGTTCCCAAGTCTCATTAAATTCCATACTATACTAACACAACACTAAAACAAATTATATTTTCCTCCCTCCTAAAATTTACATTTGATTTAAAATCAACTATCCACACTAGTCATCCAATCTATGTAAAATCTTGTTCAATATTTAAATCACTTCAGCTCAAAATGTGAGAAAATTAAGATAGATATTTAATATTTAAGATACATGGAACACGCCATGTATCAGCATATCCTACATTGGATGTGCTAAAAGGTATGATACATTTCCAAAATTCTCAACATCCTATAAAGGTCCTAAAAATAGGTAAAATTTTCAAAAGCCTCCCATGTTGTCAATCACCTAGTCATGGTTAAAAATTACAGAACACTGTATACTAAACTTAGAATTCCAATGGTCTATGATGATTATCTTCATATGAATTATAATGGTTATATGCTATCAAAATACTATGATGAATCAATTTAATCATTGCGGTCATATCCTACATTAATCATGGTCCAGCCATATAACTGTCACTTACCTCTGACCAACACAACATAGATTTTCATGTATTACCATACAAGGATTAAAAATGTGTCATTATAATCAAGGATTGGTAAATATTATTATATGAAAAATCATAAATCCCCATGTGATCATCCTAATCCCCAAAAAATACAATAATATAAGAACGATGCATATCTCGAAGAATCTATATATATGATTCTCTCTAGCCATCTGACATTGGGTGAAATTTTGTACGTAAACGGATGTGAGATCCTACAGCATCTTGAACATATCAATAAAAATGTTAATAGAACCATGGATACCTATCAAAGAGTATGGCCAAAGGGAGTCTATTATAATTAACAATCTTATTCTGATAGTGATTTCCAAAGTCCTGAATATTGGTAGTATCGTGAAGGGTTGAAAATGAGCCTATTTCCTCATCTTGTAAATCATAATCGAAGTTACATTATTCTTTTTATGTGTACAGATAAATCCAACAACAAAGCCCATATAGATCTCATACAACTAAAATGTTTTTACTGGATATGGTTTAAGAAAACCTGAACAATTTCGGTGATCGTCATTTAGCTTCCATCACATATAGTAAACAGAGACAAACTCAATAATGCAACATATCATTCCATGCCACCAGAACTATAACTAGCTATCATAAAACATCTTCTTTGTTCTGAATGGCATAACTCAGTAGGAGTTATGGAAATCACCCATCATATATTTACATATAGAAGATCGTTCCACAAATCAATTTGAATAGAATTTAATTTTCACATCAGATAATTTCAACTAGGAAAGTACCTCCCCAATATAATGACTTTCTCTAATTCTACAAAACTCACTATTATGATTATATTCTTTAAAAATAAATACTATAATATAGAATATAAATTGGATGCTGGAAAGGGAATCCTAATCCCCTTACTCCTAGACACCAATTTGTAAATATGAAAACAAATCCATCTAACATCAATTTTCCAATGATTATATCACTTACAGGGTTTTAATATTCATACTAAAATCATCTAAAATGACATTACCATTCCCAGGGTTATTTTAGATGTGATAATTGAATGTCTAGATTATTCCACCTAAATCATATTGTGGAGATTCAAATGTTTTTTTGATAATATGTAACACTATATCCTATGGTTTGAAAACATAGTAATCCATTCTCCATAATTGTAATGTTGCTGACTATTAGGAGTGTGCATCATAGCTGTATGTTCATGGTCTTGGGTTATATAATTCATCTAATGTGAAATATTATGATGAGATCTAAAGGCCACAACATGGCCACCTAGCATAAGAATGCTTCCCATGCCTAAAAATGATACATGATATAATACCAAATGGATTTTCCCGAGTATTGGAAGAGTCATCACAACCACTATATTCAAAAGGTGATTCAACATAAAAAATTAATTCAAACATATTCCTTCCCAAGAATCCCACAATCCTTCTGGAGTTAGGGAATTCATTAGATAATCCAATATTGATAATCATTTAACATTCTAGTTATAAAATCATTAAAAACCCTAGAATCACTAATTCTCAAAAAAGTTTAGTGGTTATTCCCTTGTAATAATAGCCTTTATTTTTTCTTGATAAAATTTTATCTCTTGTTCTGAAACCATTTGACCCAAAAAATTTACATCCTGAATATAAAAAAAATCCAAGAAATCATGACATCTAATAGATAGAACACACAATTAGGACTACAGATTATCTGTTTTCTCTTCATATAAATGTGTGTAGTAATATTCATTTCACAATATATAATCTCAATATATTTATATAATAGAATCACAATATGTTTGGAAATAAATGAATGAGATGAACCAGAATAGAAATGTGAACTCACTAACGGTGAATATATCGAAATGGTTCCTCTAAAAGTCATTGGACCCATGTCCATCTCCTCATGAAACTCTTCATGTAAGTGAAGAAACATCATTTTGGATGCATATGGCTAGAACCCTTTTAAACATGAATCATTTGATTTATGAGTTGATTTAGAACAATATGATGACCTCGTTCTTCTATGTTTAGTAAAATAGTTCTGGAATAATCTATGTATGTTCCCTAAATGTCGGTAGGAGTCACAAATTTTGGGTTTCCTAGTTCAAACCCTCTTTGATTGTCCTAACATTAAATAGTGGAAGAATGTTATCAAGCATTATCATTATGCTATAAGATGTACCGAATGACCATGCCTTTAAGAAATACCCTAATCATCATAACTCTTCTATTTCAATTCAATGTATCTTAGTATTCTATGGGGAGATAAATCTCATAATAAACTTGACATTCCAGCCAGCTTCACCTCCACCATTAGAACTCTACCCAGTACATTAGTATAAGAAGCATGTTTTAGAAAGGAAACAAGAGTAATAATATCCTTTTGATGTCCATACTCTATCCTTCAACAAATTATATTCTCAATTAATATAATCTCATGTGTGAAATGTATGTGATCAACAAAAAAACAGTCGTTATACTCTTTCATGGTCCTGTCTACCTGGATATGTTTGAAAAACTCCATAGATGTGGGAAACAATATAGAATCTGAATTGAACTGGTATGTGAAAACAACCTTTATGTGATTCCACTATAAGCCTTCAAGATTACTCATGGTCATTATAGTGTTCCACAATATTCTACTCAATACTTATAGCATGAATTTGTAATACGTCACTTCTAATTATTTTGGTGTCTCTATGAACACAAACAAGTCTTCCATTCAGCTCAACCATTCTTCATCCATTTAGGAAAACATGATCCTTTAAAAAATGTTAGATTTTTTTACTAGATCCCCTGATATCATACTATGATAAATTCCCCAAAATGATTTAGAGATGGATATTGAAATGTAACTAGAGGTGGTTCCTAAGCTAGAGCATGGATAGTAAGCATAATCTACTCACCCTGATTCAGATCAAAAATAGGATTTTCTTAGTATGGTTAAGTAGATTTATTCTCCTGGTTATGAATTTAATTATTAAATGGAAGAATGTTGATACACAACAGTAGTAGAAAACATGGAAGGCGTCATATTAACACTAAAATAGACTGATATAGAAAGTTAATCCCAACCGATAGAGAAAAAAATATATGGAATTAAATTTATCCAAATAAAAATATGGAAAATGATAGAACTAATAATTAAGATGTATTTTACTCACAACCCTTAGTGACATAAGCATCATTCCAGTGAGAGGTAGCTAGAGCCTCAATAAATACTTCTTCAAGTGTCTCGATAATATTTCCAGTTACCTGTTGATTTCTAGAGAGATGATTATCCTAGAGCTCTAATACCACTATTTCAAAAAATAGCCCAGGTAACCTTGTTAAATGATAAATGTTTCAGTTTTGACATAACCCCAAATGGAATTCCCGACCCCTTTAGGTCTGAAATTATCACATTGTATCATAAAAATGAATTTGTGAACATTTTTTCCTCAAAAATAACAAATGTATGAGAAATAAGAGAGTATGAATATCAAATAAAACTCCACATGGAGTAATGTACCAAAAGTTTGATTGGCATAAAAATCCCAAGTAGTAAAACCCTCATACCAAAACATAGGAAAACTACCCAAGTTCCAACTCAGTGGAATCAGAACATTTCCAAGGATTAACATCTACAACCCCCTCCATGAGACCCATTTCCCATCCATGATCTTTCAAGGAGATAATCTAGAAACGACATGAGGCATGAGTTCGGTGTCAGATGAATCCCAGTATGATTTCACCCAAATATTACATAATAATATTCTATTATAACACTAACCATTAATATTCATTAAATTTTCAAATAAATATGTTTTTATATCCAAATAATATTTAAATAAATATTTCTTTACAAATTACAAAAAGAGAAAACATTACCGACTAATTATTCAAATTTCAAATGAATGAATACATTTCATATGAGGGGATTTTTATTTATTCAATGTTTGTTTTACACAAATTGATCTCTTCAAAAATTTCGTATATAAAAACATTTATATAAAATAGTCTATATAAATTATATTTCATGTAAAATAGTTTGCAATAATGACATATAAATATTTAAAATAAAAAAAAGTGAGAAATAAGGTCATGTGACATGTTGGTATTATAGATCAAGGAAATGTGTATCACACACTATGAGTAAATGAAAATTATGTACATAAACCCCTTTGAACTAAAGCCAAAGAGGACTCATCACCACCTCCTAAGGGATGTGAGGTGTTGATATGATGTTTTAGAATAATATAAGTCAGAGTATTCCATTAAAATAACAAAAAATATACATATATATTGCATCTTATAATGAAAAAATCATTGGTAGAAATTTATTTCAAGAGTACATAGAGTAAAATTAATCCCATTCTCCATTTTAAATATGCCAATGTTCCATTTAAAAGTAATAAAATGGTTTTAATAAAAAACATTCATTTTAATTAAGGCAACCCCATAGGCTTTATATAAAATTGTTTTTATCAAATTTCCTGAAATAAATATTTAAATCAAATCCATACAATTTCACAATTCAGTTTTTTTAAAAAAATCATTAATTTACCTTCAATATAATTTCCATCAATTTCATAAAAAACCCCATTCACTAGAAATGGGGATTTCAAAATTATCCATCAATTCCATTTCATAATTTTAATTAATAAAATATAAAAGTTTCTATTTTCCAGAAACACACACCAATTCTCTATAATTAGAGGTACTAACAATTTCATGGAAAACACCAATTTTTAAATACCCAATTCAATGGAATTTCATTTCTCCAACAATTCTATTGATATATATTTGAATAAAACCCAAAATATTGATTTAATTCAAACCATATTAACTAATAAAAACAATATTATGTTAATAAAAACTAGGCATTAAGATAGAACCACCATCCTTTTTCACATGGAATCATAAAGCCCAGTATGCACCATCCACCAACAACAAATGCACATATGATCTACAAACTCATCCATGAAAAAATATTTAACAAAATGTGTTTTTGATCCATCAATTCAATGATGACCTATCAAATCCCAAGAAGTAAATGGGAAAGAGGTGGGGATATAGATAGAAATATTACCTAGTATGTTACCCCCATATCGCAACAATGATAAAACATTGAAAGAAACCATCTAGAAGTGTTTGAGGGATCTACTGTTTGAGGTTAATTCCTTTATAGTGGTTAATATGATGTCATGGAGAGGTTAAAATATAATTTTGATCCATCATTCCTATTTAAAAACAAGGATATTGTATTTAGAGAATTTCTAACCCAATTACACAATTTGTAATTGATAACTAGCGTATCCATCAAAAACCCAGTCACCTTTTTGGTTTCAAAATAATCATTTTCATTTTTGTATTTACAAGGTGTGTAACCATGTTACATGTCGTATAAATCCTATGAAATCATCAAAATTATGGTGAATGATGAGAATCAAACAAACATGCGACTTCTCCATTTTACGTATCGTCCCAAAACCTTATCGGACCTATATATACAATAAAAATGGAAATAAAAAATATGTTAATGAAGTAATTGATTGATTGGTAACGGTATGTTCCAATTACACTTTAATAATTTCATTTCAAGACAGCATTAACATAGTTAATTTACATATAGTAACATTCCCATGTCTGTGGCCCTATAATTATTCATGTTATTTGTTCATACATCCATATGATGTTATTATTGGTTTTCAAAATAATTGTGTTAATGTATTCTTTTTTGGAAATTATATTATCAACATCTTGGTGAACATTAATTTTCTTATCAATGATAATTAACATCATTTTTGGTTGGTTCATCACATATCTGTATTTTATATATTGTGAAACATATTTGATAATTAATGAGATGTGTCTTCCAAAGACATGTCCTCCCAATACCCAATCATAGTATATGTCATAATGAAGAATACTTATATCATATGAGATAATTATTCCTTACTAAATTATAATTACATAATTTGTGACCATTTTAGGTACCCAAAACCCATCTACCAAAAATATATGGTTGTTTTATTTCAAAAAAACCACTATAATTAATACTTTGTCTATGAAATTTATATACATAACTATAATGTCCCGGTTCCGGAAGCCACCCAAGGGTTCCCCGTTCCCGGTTCGACACATGACCTCAAGCGCATTTCCCCAAACACTAGAGGTTGCCGACTAGCAGTGAGGGCATTTGTATGTTTTTCGGGAAACTATGACCTAATTTGGAAAAGTATAAAAAGAAAAAAAATTAACAGTAAATAGAGGAAGCAATAGACAATACGCAACAACTGAAACCAAACAGCAGAATCAATGAATATATAGTAATGATGATAATGATGCAGCAGGTACAAGTTTCTAAGGAAAGCAGAAAACACAACAACGTGCTGCAATACAAGTAAAAACAAAGTACTAAAATAACAACAACTCTTACAACATCGCAAGCCTATGCTTGGTCCCTTGCTCTCCAGCTCTAAGAAATCATGTACTGGAAGTTGACGGAGGCTTTCCCTTATCTATACCTGCAACAAAAAAGTCTGGTTGGGCCCAAAAGCATGGCCCAAACAGGGTCTGAGATACAATCCCAGTAGGAAATCACCAAAAGATTTATGCCTAATAGTCAGTGAATACAAGGCAAGTAAAAGTGCAGGAAGCAGTAATTAAAAAAGCACAAAACAACTACAATCCAAAGTTCTATCATATAAAGTACACAATTCAACAACCAACAACAAGTAGAAAACAGGTAACCCTCTAGGTAGCTCTCACAACATAACACCTATGGTTCAACAAACAAGTACTAGTAACCCTCTAAGAGGCACACACAGTCTCACCCCTCTGGTTCTGCTAAGAGTAGACATCCTGAGAAAGCACTCATCATCAATTCCCTCTATAGTCTCTATCGTGCTAAAGGTTCTCTGTGGATGCACTCAATGTCTCATTCCCCGTGTGGCCCGTGTTGAGAAATTATAGACTCTTTGAGGAAGCACAAATCGTCAATTCCCCATGTGGTCTTGCATCGTATTAAAAGACACTCTGGAGAAGCCCTTACATCCATTCTCCCTATGGTCTACTATACTAGGTTCTCACATTCCTGTGTAAAAGAAACATGCTCAACACATGCATATCATCCCAACTAAACCTCATGAACTACATGGCTATCATTCTAAGGCACAAGGGCATAACATTATAACAGCCCCACTATCCTACAACTAGGCATGGAAACTGGAAAATGCCTAATAAGCAAAACATGCAAAGAGAAGCACAATAAAACATCATAAGTTATCCAATTTTTACAAGAACCTATCTCTACTCAAGAAATCAAGTAAGGCGGACAAACAACAGGGGCAAAACAGGAAACTCACAATTCCCCACCCAAAGGGAATTGGTGTAAATTGCAAAAATATTCACATACCTCCTACGAAAAGTCACAAACCACCTAACTAGATCCTAGGAGATCGATATATGTGGACAATGATGACAAATTCTCTTTATAACGCCATAGATCTGAGAAAACATCTAAATAACATAATCCATGATAACTAGGGAAAGATGAGAAATTGGAAAACAAGGTTCAAGCAGAAGGGAGAACTCGCTACTGCGATTCCAACGCAATCAATGGTGCTAGTAACAGAGAACAGATGGAGAGGCAGGGGATCGTCAATGATTTGCGGATCCTCGGCACTCTCAGACGAACAGAACCTAGATGAAGACCTTTCTGGGCATCAGGCGTGACCCTGGTCCATTTAATGAAAAGAAAGTACACTGCGTGTAATTTTAGAGTACAGGGTGTGTACTAGGTCATTCCGTACTCCGCCAAAATCGGCATCTACGTCACCCCTAAACCCCGTGTGTGTGTCCCGGACATGGCTAGTACACGGCTTCGAGCAGGAAAAGAGTACATGATGAGTACTCAGAAAGTACACGACGTGTACTTCAATAATTTATAGAAACTTTATTTTCTCAAAAGCTCCAGAAAAAAGAATGACATACCTAAAATGATGATCCAGGTTCTTACAAACACCCCCAAAGAAAGTTTTCCCCGAATTTCCCTAGAATGGTTTAAAAGAAGAAACCCCAAACAGCTCCAGCCACAACGATCAAACCTCGGCCTCCCTCTCCCAAATCTCGTCTTGTACTCGCCTGTATTTCCATAGAACCCGTACTAGAGGAATAGACCGGCCTCGGAAAACCTCCGTACTGTGATCAACAGTTTAGATTGTATGTTGCTCAAATGATTCATCCTTTTCGAGATCAACTTTCTCAGACTGAAAGACATGAGACGGGTCCGAGAAGTAACGTCGGAGCTGAGACATGTGGAAGATGTCGGGCATGGCCTATTACCTCTGAGGTAACTACAGCCTATAGGCCACCAGCCCAACTATCTCCAACACCTCAAACGGCCCGAAGTACCACGGTAAAAGCTTACCTAGTCACCGAATCCTCCTGTGTCCCAACCTCCATTCGACACGCATGAAAACCTGATCCCCGACCTCGAACTCCAGAGGTCGTCTCCACTGATCAGCATAATACTTTTGTTGAGACTGTGATGTAGCGATCCTCTTCCAAATCAACTGTATCTTCTTTGAGGTCTCTTGAACAACACAAGGTCCCATCAAAGCTTCTTCTCCTGCCTCCAGCTAGCATAAGGGTGATCGGAATGTCCTATCGTACAACGACTCGTAAGGTGCCATCTAAATAGTCACCTGAAAAATATTGTTGTGGGAGAACTCCACCAGTGGGATATTCTTCTCCCAAGAACCACAAAAGTCCAGAATTCATTCTCTGAGCATATCCTCTAGCACCTCGATCATACGCTCGGGTTGGCCATCTGTCTGGGGATGGTATGATGTACTCAAGAGTACATGTGTACCCAAATCCTTCTGATGCCCCTGTAAGAACCGAGAGGTAAAAGGCGCATCCCTGTAAGAAACAATGGTGTGTGGAACTCCATGTAGACGTACAATCTCTCGGATTTTCAATCATCCCAGATCATCAACACTGAAGGTCTCCTTGATCGGTATGAAGTGATCAACCTTCGTAAGCTGATCGAAGACAACCCAAAAAGCATCGTTACCTCAGGGCAAACCTAATAACCCTGTCACGAAGTCCATCACGACATCGTTCCACTTCCACTCTAGAAAGGGTAACTGCTGTAATAGTCCTGCTGGTCATTGATGCTCTACCATCACCTGATGATAAGTAGAACAACTCATGACACAACCAGCAACATATCTCTTCATACGTGGCCACCATTACTGGTGATGAAGATCCTGATACATCTTGGTGGCGCCATGATGAACTTCCCAAACCGAGGAATGAAAATCCCACATTAGCTCCTCGCGTATGTCTTCTGGCATCCATATGAATCCTTTTAAATGCAAGTTCTCATCCTCTGCCACTGTCCATCCAGGAAGAGGGTCCTCTCCTTACACACTCTCCCGCACGACTAAGCCTTCAGAGTCTGATAGCTACCTCATTCATACCAGATCAAGAAGCGTAGAGGTAACAACTGCATAAGATAGGAATGTCTATCCCTATCTATCGTGCACCTCTAGATTCATCTCAATGAACGGACCCATCAGCTACCACTCACTGCTAGCCTCCTGAAATACCTGAATCTATGTTCTCCTGCTCAACGCATCTGCCACTACATTGCCCTTTCCTGGCATATAGGCAAGCTCGAAATCAAAATACTAAAGAGACTCGACCCACCTGTGCTTCCTCATATTCAGATCACGCTGAGTGAAGATATACTTGAGACTCCTGTGGTCGATGAAGGCCATAAAGTGATCTCCCAAAAGATAGTCTCTCCAGTTGCATAAGGCATGAACAATAGTTGCCAACTCCAGATCATGTGTCGGGTAGTTCCTCTCATGTGGCTTCAACTGCCGAGACCCGTACGCAACGACTCCAACTCCCTTCATAAGCACAGTGCCCAGGTCGATACCAGAAGCATCATAATAAATGGTGTAGCTCTTTCCTGGCTCTAGCAAGACTAGTATCGGTGCTGACGTCAATCTTCCCATCAGCTCCTGAGAGGCTAACTCACAAGAATCTAACCATAAGAACTTCACCCCCTTCAAGGACAGACCTTTCAATGGTGCTGATATGAATGAGAAGTCTTGAATGAAGTGTCTGTAGTGTCCAACGAGCCCTAGGAAACTCCGTACCTCAAAAATGTTCTTCAGCTGCTCCCAAGAGACTAAAACTCTCACATTACTTGGGTCCATAGATACTCCTTCCTCTGAGATGACATGACCCAAGAATTGAATATGTTCTATCCAAATGTGATACTTCAAGAGATTTGAATAGATCTGAAGCTCTCTCAGTGTACTCAGAATGATATCAAGATGTGTAGAATAGTTGTTTCAAGTGTGATAGTACCCCAAGATATCACCCATGAAGACCACAACAAAATAATCCAAGTAAATATGGAACACTCTGTTCATAAGTGCCATGAAAACTGCTGGTGCATTCATGAGACTAAACTTCATGATCGTATACTCGTAGAGACCATAACTGTTCATGAAGGTTGTGAGAGGTATATCTGATGTTCTAACCTGCAACTGATGATAACCAGACCTCAAATCGATCTTTGAGAACAACCGAGCTCCTAGAAGCTTATCGAAAAGGTCATAAATCCTCATTAAGGGATATCCGATCATGACCGTAAACTGGTTCATCTTCAGATAATCCACATAGAGCCTAAGGGTACCGTCTGCCTTCTTCACAAATAGGACAGGTGAACCCCATGGAGAAGTACTAGTTAGGATAAAATGCTTTGCCTGTAACTCCTCCAACTGCTTCTTGAGCTCCAATAACTTAGGTGTAGTCATCTTATAAGGAGGAATGAACACTAGTGCCGCTCCTGGAACGAGCTCAATCAAGAAGTCTACCTCATTTTCTGGAGGAAAACCAAAACATTCCTTTGGAAGGACATACCTGAAATGATCTACCACTAGAGGAAAGTCCAACTGTTAAGTCCCCTAGTCATCCAGATAAAGAGTAGAAATCTGGGGTGTCAACCTTCCTAGCCCATGACGCTCGAGTCTTTCTCGACTTGCCTGAACATCCCATTCACCTCTATGAAGAAAATATTCACCCTCTGGAGAAATGAAACTCACCCTACGGTGATAACAGTCAACGACTTCCTGGAAGGGAACCAACGTGTCCATCCCAAGAATGACATCATATCTTTTCATCTCTAGGACGTAGCGATCCCATATGAAACAATACCCTGCAACCTCGAGAGGGCATGCTTTACACTGACGTACACTAGATTTCCGTGTCCCCAAAGGTGTGTCTAGTGTCAACGAGTCGGTAGAATAAAAGATACAGAGCCCAAGGCTCTCCATGACAGAAACATAGATAAATATATGCGTAGCACCAGTATTTAAAAGATTTGATGATAAAACAGAGGATACTAAAATTGTACCTCGAACTGTAGAAGGGTTGAGATCCTACTCCTGATAGGTCTACTCCACAACAATTGATTAGCCTGCACCATAACCCCATACCCATGGCTGACCACTCTAAGCTGATCCACCATGTTGTTTTTGAGGGACTGGTGACTTACTACCATGACCTTGACCTCAACCTCGGCCCGAACTGCCAGAAGAACTCCAGTTCCCCGACTAGAGAGAAACTGGTGGTGCTGCTCCTGAATGAGGAGTCATGGAAGAACCCCGGTCACCAGCTGCTGGTGAGAAATCATGGATGAAACGCTTAAGGTGAACCATCTTTCTGCAAGATAGGCACTCCACAGGGTCTCTCTGCCACTTCGGCCTCATGTTCCCTAACCAGCCACATTTGTAACATATCTCCTGGATGCCTGAAGATGCATCTCGCTTCCTTGGATCACCAAGCGTAGACTCCCTACGACGCTTCTTGCTGTCATTTGGAGGAAAACTATCTCTGGAAGCAGAACTGCCCTGGATCACTGCTTCGAAGTCTCTCATATTGCGCTCGGCAATTAGTGCCTGGTTGACAATGTAAGTGATAGATGTCAACTAGAAGAGGTTCACCTGTGAGCAGATCTCACGCATGAGACCATCCTCAAACTAACTGGCTATGAACATCCCACTCCCATCTCGTAGGGGTGTGAAATGCTGTAGCTCAGTGAAATGAAAGGAATACTCCATGAGATAAAGAGTACCCTACTCTAAGCTCATGAACTCCCGGGCTCGGTCGGCCCTCAGGGTCTCGGGGTAGAAGTAGTAATAAAAGACGGGTTGAAACTCCTCCCAAGCCATAACCTGCTGATGACCCGCCTGTGAGATCACATCCCACCACCTCTTGGCGGCGTCTCGTAGCATATAGGTATCGAGATTGACCTGCATCTTTGGAGGAATCTCCAAATTCTCAATGTTGGTCAACATGGCTTCCAACCATGACTATGCAGCCTGAGGTCCTCCTTCCCCCAAGAAAGTGGGAATATGCTGCTGCTGGAAAACCCAGGTCAAGTCAGCCATAGTTGTTGAAAGAGGTGGTGCCCCCTAAAAGGCCTGCATCATCCTCATAAAACCTTCCCTGAACTGTGCATCAGCGCCTGCAACTAGTATGACAGTCGGTGCATAGGTTGTCCAGACTAGAGGATCAGCATGAAGTCCCTGATCAGCCATATCTAGCGTCTGATCACTACCTTACAACTGACATACAACCATAGGACTTCTTGGAGGCATGGATCTGAATGATCAAAATCACACCTTAGATCAGACTTAACAAAGACAGAGAACACAAGAGTACAAGACAGGAATAGGGAAAAGAAAACACACAAGTTTACAAAACACGACTATAGGACGTGTATAAAAACTACACATCGTGTCTTCTTAAGCCTCTGACATGGGTGTGTACCCCTACCCTACAGGTAGTGTAACACCTCAAAATACAGAGTGTGTTGACCCAACACATGGTGTGTACTTGAAAACTATTCTCCTTCCTGAGTCTCTTTACATGGCTAACCCACACTATCCGACGTAACCTGAGACCACACGGCATGTTCGGAACAAACACGACGTGTACTAGACAATGATTTGGTGGCCCATGTTGTTAAATACTTGACCGTCTACATGGATTAACCTTAAATGGCGTGTTATGAACAAAAAAAGTGTGTATAGATGAAGGTGACACCATCCCATATTGTTCGTGACACGGCCGGGTACCTGAACAAAACTACATAGCATGTTCTGAAAATAACACAGTGTGTGTAAGAGAAGGTGACGCCAACCCATGTTGTTCCTGACATGGCCGAGTACCTGGGCAGGACTACACGGAGTGTTCCTTTACAACACGGAGTGTTCTGCTCAAGCTTCCCTAACCCGTGTTATTAGTGACATGGCCAGGTACGCGGCTCCGAACTACATGGCATGTACCAACCGTACATGTTGTGTTCCTGAAGTTATTTCCAAAAAAGCGTGTCCCTGCTCACACGGTCAGTGACATAGTCTAAAATATACATGGCATGTAGTCAAAAAGAACACACCATGTATTTTGGGTTTTTTATGGGCAGTAGCTCAGAAATTGCAGAGAATCCCAGAAAACATAGAAAACAAGTCAAAGAGGTACCAAATTCCAATTCGTGAGGGACCATACTCCCTGATAATCCAAGCATGGTGTTCATTTAAGCAAGGTAGAATACAAACAATCGTATAACAAATAAGTAGAGATTCTATCAAGAGTCTATCACAACAGCATGCATAATCTGCACAATTTCTATCACAACATCATGCAATCTCTAATGCTCCCTAGATGGCATGGAAAGAGTGCATGGCACATGATTTCTACAAGTGCCTATATGACACATCAGATGTAATACCCTCATCTCATCGGGCTGCGATAGAAATAGAACCACAATAGTCAATACAATAACAACACAATGCATGTGAATTACTCTAGGTGAAATCAAATCAACCGTAAAATCTCAAAACCAGCAAACTGCATAAATGAGGTAGTATGGGTTTTCCATGTACACGAGTTATCTACTCCCATACATAACTTAACACCAAGTACCAAATCCGTCCTATCCCTGGCTAGAGGCCACCATTAGTAATTCAAGAGAAAATAAACACCTCTAATAACACTTTGTAACATCCCGGTTCCAGAATCCACCTAGAGGTGCCCTGTGCTCGGTTCGCCACATGACCTCAAGTTCATTTCCCCAAAATCCAGAGGCTTCCAACTAGTAGCGAGGGCATTGGTATGTTATTGGGTAAACTATTCCCTCATTTGGTAAGGTATACAATGAAAAGAAATTAACAGTAAATAGTGGAAGTAGTAAACAATATGCAACAACTGAAACCCAACAGCAGAAGAAATGAATATATAGTAATGATGATAATGATGCAATAGGTACAAGTTTCTATGTAAAGCATCAAACACCACAACATGCTGAAATACAAGTAAAAACAAAGTAGTAAAATAACAGCAACTCCTACAGCATCGCTAGCCTAAGCTTAGTCCCTTGCTCTCCAGCTCCAAGCAATAAAGTACCGAAAGTCGAAGGGTGCTTTCCCATATCTATACCTCCAACAACAAAGTCTACATGGGCCAAAAAGCATGGACCAAACAGGTTGTGAGATACAATCCTAGTAGGAAATCCCCAAAAGATTTGTGCCTAACAGTCAATGAATACAAGGAAAGTAAATGTGCAGGAAGAAGTAAACATAAAAGCACACAATAGCTACAATCTAGAGTTCTAGCATATAAAGTACAAAAGTCAACAACCAACAACAAGTAGAAAACAGGTAACCCTTTGGGTAGCTCTCACAGCCTAACCCATATGGTTGAACCTACAAGTACTATAAATCCTCTAGGAGGCACACACAGTCTCACCCATCTAGTTCAACTAAGAGTAGACTTTCTGAGGAAGCACTCATCATCAATTCCCCCTATAGTATCGTATCGTGCTAAAGGATCTCTGGGGAAGCACTCAACATCTCATTCCCCATGTGGCACACATTGAGAAATTACAGACTCTCTGAGGAAGCACTAATCACCAATTCCATATGTGGTCTCACATCGTATTAAAAGACACTCTGGAGAAGCCCTTTCGTCCATTCTCCCTATGGTATACTATAATAGGTTCTCACAGTCCTGTGTGAAATAAACATGCTCAGCACGCACGTATCATACCAAGTAAACCTCAAGAACTACATGGCTATCATTCTAAGGCACAACGACATAACAGTATAACAACCCCGCTATCCTACAACTAGGCATGGAAACTAGAAAATGCCTAATAAGAAAAACATGCAAGGAGAAGCAGAAGAATACAACATAAGTTATGAAATTTTTACATGTAATAATCTCTACTCAAGAAATCAAGCAAGGCAGACAAACAATAGGGGAAAAACAGGAATCCCAAAATTCCCTGCCCAAGGGAATTGGTGGAATTTGTAAACAATATTCACAGACATTCTACAAAAATCACAAACCCCCTACCTCGATCCTAGGAGATCTATATACAGGGACAACGATGACATATACTCCTTAGATTTTCGTAGATCTGAGAAAACGTATGAAACACATAAACCAGAATAACTTTGGAAATAGGAGGAATTGGAAAACAAAGCTCATGCAGAATGGATAACTCACCGCTGCGATTCCAATGCAATCAATGGTGCTCGAATTGGAGAAAGGAGGAGAGGTGGGGGCTAGTCAATGATTTGCAGATCCTCAGTGCTCTCAGATGAACAGAACCTAGAAGAAGACCTTTTTGTGCACCAGGCGTGACACCTACACATTTAATGAAAAAAAAAGTACACGGTGAGCATTTTTAGAGTACACGACGTGTACTAGGTCTTTCCGTACTCCGCCAAAATCAGCCTCCACGTCACCCCTACACACAGTTTCTGTGGCCCGGACACGGCCAGTACACGACTTTGAGCGGGAAAAGAGAACAAAGTGTGTACTCAGAAAGTACACGGCGTGTACTTCAAAAATTTACAGAAACATTATTTTTTCAAAAACTCCATAAAAAGGAAGAAAAACCCTGAAACAATGATCCAGGTGCTTACAATAACTTATCATTATACAACATTTGAAATAAATATACATTATAAACAAACAAAATTATTCCTTTTTCTGTCATTATGTTTCCTAATGTAACCTATATAATTATTCATGTTTTCATAGTGAAATGGGGATATAATAGAAATATATGAGAACAAGAACATAATAAAGGGAATCATACTATTAATACCAATATGTATTATCCAAAAAATTTATAATATAATAAGAGTAAATAGTCAAATAAATAAATAAAAATGAATCCATTTGTATATCATACTCATGTCATGGGGGAGATATATGTAATATAATAAAAGATCTCATAATGGTGGAATGAATATAAAATAAATCATATAAAACTATTCATTCCCCTATTAAAAGACATCAAACCCTGTGATAGTGAACATATTCCAATACATATTATAAAATTGTGTAGTAATACAACATATAACAACCATCAATGTGTTAAGGGAATCTATCATTTTATTTTAATCCAAACATATGTTATATCAAAACAAAATATAAAATTATTAATTTGATAAGAATAAAATACATGTTGTTCCCTATGTAATGACATATATAAACATGTCCAAATAATCAATAATTATTTATATTGACTAATATGAATTTGAATATTCATTATTTTCTTACTCACAAAAATTGATGAAATTTTGGTAGAAAGATCAGTCATCATTATGAAATATAAATTGTTAGCATCCAAAATTTTATGGGTATAAATTCAACTTATTAATATATAAATAATAAAAAGAGTTAAATAGTTACTTAATATTTCTCTTTGACAGTGAACAATGAATTGTTTGAAATGGTGAGAGAAATGGAGCATGAACTAGAGTGTGATAGAACATTATCAAATAAATTTAAATATATGTTCATATTAAAAACATAAAACAATTTTTCTATTAATGTGACATGATTAAAATAAAATTATAATGAAAAATATAAATTAAAATGTAAATACATTTTAAAAAAATAATAAATAAATATTATAGAAATAAAAATATAAAATAAATATGATATGGAAGTGAAACAATTGAATTGTTTTCTTTGATTGAATTTTATATCTTCTAACACCCCATTTAAAAAATTATATTTAGTATTTAAATAATTTATAATATAATTGTTTTTATTATTTGATATCCATTAATAACAATCTATTATTGATTTAATATAATGTATATTCCTTCCATCTTCCAATTTTTTGTTTCTATATTTGTATTCCCAAGAATGATTCATTATAATGGTGTTCATGATGTGTTATTGAAAAATGTTTTCATATCAAATATATTTGTTTTATTACATTTTATCTTGATATTAATGTGTTATAAATGTTAAAAAATAAATAATTTTTTTTTTAAAATTTTCAATTAAAAAAATTATTATAGGTAACAATGTTTTATGCATTTTAAATAGGAATAGAATATTTCATTGAAATAATTAATATCAAAAATAATAATAATAAATTATTAATCAATTTAAATATAATATATATTTATTAAATTAATTTTTAAAGCAATATACTGAATGAATTTTCTTATAAAATCTTATTTACATTCACAATTGATGTTAATGTTATACAAGATGGAATGAATGTAATAAAAAACAACAAAGTTTAATTTTTAGAGATATATTATTAAATAGTTCTTTTATATTAGAAGCCTATTTATAATTTCATTATTAAATGGTGGTTTCCAATTCATATAACAATGATCACAATGAAATAATAAAATTTTATTAAATAGTCTTATCATATATGTCATTCTTTCTTTATATAGATATATCCATATAACAACACACATAGAATTATTTTATTGTTATTTTTATATAAAAACTAATTTAAAAATGGGTATGTTTTTCTTTAGAGGTATTCAAATTCATCCATTACATTGAAAAGATTTTCATATGTTATTAAAAATTTGGGGAAGATGGGATTATTTATTTGTGAAGTGGGGGTTTCTTTTATAATATTATATATATTGATTTATTTATTTTCAATTAATATATATGGGATTGATTCAGGTCAATAAATAATTTAATTAATATATTAGATGTATTATTACTGGTTTCATTGACCAGAAAATATAAAATAAGTCATATATTTAACCGATGATGTAAAATATTTTATTTTACATAATTTCACTATTATCATCATCATTTTAATAGTTCTTCAATTAAAAAGACATCACCATTAAATATTCATGTCATTTTAATATAAAATTTATATAAGTTATAAATAAATAATAGTAATTATTTACATCATATATATAACATTGGGAAAAAATTATTAATTAATATAATATTTTTATAAAAAATGTGAACATATATATATATATTTAATCTCATGATTATGTAAATGGTGCTTTGAATTTTAAATTCATTCATTTAATTCGTTATTTGATGTTAGGAATTATTTAATGGTATATATTATTATTTATCAAAATATATTATTATTATTCTAGTTATCAATTTACTATTAGATTAGTGATGTAATTATTCTACTGTTCATACTTCTAATAGTATTATTTAATAGATATATAATTTTTTCATCATTATTATTTAAATAAACAAATCTAATAATTCTCTATATTTTTAAACAAAAAATATTAAGATACACCTTCATTAATATTTGAATAATTAAATATAATTTTTTATGTGGCTTAATAAAGAACCTCCCAAATAAAAAAATGATAGGACATGGAAAAATCAAGAGTAATCAATCTCAATTAATTATATAATTATTATATTATCATATATCTAATGATTTACAAATTTTTAATAATTTTATTAATATTTATGAATGATTTATGTGATCATAAGGAACCAAAATATAGAATTTTGGTGGTTTTCAATCACATTATTTAATGGAACCACTAAACCATATTTAATTTAATGGAGTATGGTTAAAAAACAAATATAATGTTATACATTAGTAGTAATTTAAATTATTGTTAATGTGATTTTATAATTAATTTATAATAATGTTATAAAATTTGTGATCTTATTTTTTAAAAAATATTTAATGAATTTTATATTGTTTTAAATTCTCCCATGTTTAAATAGATCAACAAAAAATATTAGTTTTATATTAAAATTGGAAAAAATGTCTATAATTTTTTTTATTTCATTTTCCATGTCAAAATGTTCATCCTAAAACATTTAAATTACCAATTTTAATGTCACCCCTAAATTATTTTATTCAACAAAACATGATCTCATGTGTCATGAACCAGGATATTATCTTAATTTAATAAATTTTTTGTCTCTAGAAATATTTTAAAAGTGTATAATATATATGTTATTCTATAATTTATATCAATAACACTAATACATGAATGAATAATTTTTATTTGGGTGATCTAGTGGATGTTCCAAACGATTAGATAGAATAGTAATTCATTAAAGATCACAAAATATTCAGTATTCCCTGAAAAAAAACCCCCTAAATATATATCCTTATAAAAATGTTCCTTATTCGATTGTCAAAACAAATTTTATTTATTAAAGACATAAATTATGTTCTCTTTTAATTAAAATATATCAAATTTTTAAAAAAAATAAGTTTTCCCATCATCTATTTCATGACTATGTTTCCATGAGTTCCTTCCAACATCCAAACATATTTAAGAATTAAAAAATTTCAATATTTATATATTTAGATGGTTCCTTATGAAAAAATAATTGGAAATTGGAAATGAATATTAATTAAACTATATGGTAATATGATTCCCAATTGTCCTTGAATTGAACTGATTTGAAATATATAATATCCATCAATTTTAGGATTTTTCTTTGAGGATACAAACAATTATTTTGTAAATGTGATATTCCTAGATGTTATATTATTTTAAGATACATATAACTTCATATGTTTTATTTTATATGAATCAAGGGTTATGATATGAAAAATTTGATAATGTTTAACTATGAATCAACCCATATTTATTGATAAAACCCACTATAATTTCCCAATATTTAAAGCCACATTTTCTATTAAAAAAGATTATTCTATAAGAAATAAAATTAGTGACATGAATTACATTATTCTTCATGACAATCTTATACAATATAGTGAAAATATTTATTGTGATATTATTCAACACTAACTTTATATATATATATATATATATTATTCCACATATTTTAGATGTTTTCACTAAATTCAAAATATATTGAAAAATAATCTTCAATACACATTTTCTAGGATTCACCTATTCAAGTTTTCTATCACATTGATTCCTCCCAACCCTTAATTTATTGATATTTTTCATTATTTCATTATAGTTTGAAAAATTACAATAGATGCTGATGTTATTGAGGAAGTTATGTTCTCATAAATGTTCTCGAATGAGTAGAATATAGTTAGTACTAACCATCTGTGTTATCCTTTTTTAGGGATAGATCATTACAATGGGAGGCACACCTTTAACACAAGGTTAGGAGTTATAATTTATATTAATAATATATATTTAGGGGAAAACATAATGTATTGTTTTCCTATTCATAAATATTATAATTATTTCCCATATAAACAAGACAATTTTGACACTCCATTCACACTAACAAGATAATAATTTTTAAAAAATATACTATAAAAACTAATTTACTTTTACATAGAAAATAAATATTTCACCTATCTTTTTATATTATACCCTTATATCATTGGCCAAATTCTAATACCTCACAATTAAATGCTATTTCATTTTGAATCAATAATTGATATATGTTATACAAATTAGCATTCAATTTTCTAGTTTATAAACATATATATGATGAAAACATTATTTTTTATTCATTATTATAATTTTTTTACTAAAAATGTGATCATATATATAAATATTCTCTATAGACAATGTTAATTTGGTTTTAAAATTGTATTACTAAACATTAATTATTTAATTTGTGTAAGATATTATTTAAATGTGTATTTTAAAAGTTATCAAAAAACAATTTTTATTAGTATAGTTTCAATGTCATAATTACATCGATCAATTAAGTATTCTAGTTATAATATTTATAACTGTCATATCATATAGAAATATACTTTTTTCCTGCATTATTCATGAAATAAATATTTTCAAAAAATTATATTTATATTCATACCCTTTTACATTAAAAAACACATTTTTATGAATGAAAAATCAGATCTAAAGGATATATAATGTTCTTATATAAGGCTCCTACACGCAAAAAAATGTAGGACTTGTAAAAATCAATAGTCATCAATATATATTATTTTTAAAAATAAAAAATGATATTGGATCTAATGATTTATTATTTTTCCATAATTTGCTTCATATCTATGAAAAAATTAAGATATCACAATGATCCATCATATACAATCTCGGTTTGGTGACTTATATTTGTGTTATTATCCCACTAAACCATGATTAATTTGATATATTTTGTTTAAACAATATATGTGATGTTAAACATTAATATGAATTTATATTATGGTAAATATATTATATTATTTCTTTATTGTACATTTCAAAAATAAATGGGCTTTTGTTTTCATGAAATAATTAGTGAACTATCTAATGGCTTTATAAGTGGGAAGTTTATATAATCTTCCATAATTTATATCATTAACACTTACACATGAAGTACATGGTTAACATTTGGGGCATCTAGTGGCCACCTCAAATGGTTAACAACTATGGTTATTCATTAAAAAATCCAAAAATATCCCATGTCTGATAAACATAACATCCCTTTAATAGAATAACATATATCAATGTCCCATATTAAATACTCAAAATTGATTCATTTAATTATGATAGAGTTTTTATCAGCATTGAGTTAATATATTTTTCATTTTACTAAAATATTATAAGCTGCCACATGAACTAGTTCAATATAAACTATCATTGTTTACCTATATATATCCGAACTTCATTAAGATTAAAAATAAATTCCATATACATTTATATATGGTTCCCTGTTAATATTTTATTGATTTTTTTAATGAATTTTACTACAGTTGTAAGTTATTTTGAGTAACAATTGATTAGGAGTCATATTGAGAAGAACCATTTAATATACTTTTATGAATACATTTTTCTTCTAGGATTCCAAATAGTTTTTGGATGATTTCCTATAAATAGATTTGATATTGTTTTTAGATCAGTATAACTATACATCTCTAAATTTTAAATGATATAAGGGTTATGAAAGGACGTAATTGAAAATATTGAACTATGCAACCTCCCATATTTATTAATAAGATCCCTTTATTATTTGTGAAGGTAAAACCTCATTAATATTAAAAATAATGCCTATATCAGAAAATAATTTTTAACATGAATTAAATTATTCATCATTACTTCCACGTGTAATCTAGAAAAAAATTGATATTATTCACTTATTAGTGTATATATAGAAATTATTTCACAAACATGGAATTTTCATATAAAATTTTACATGATGGAAATGTAATCATAATGACCCATATTTTTGGATTAACCAATTCAAGTTTTCCAACACATTGAGTCCCACAAAACCTCTATAGGTCATAGTCCAACAAGATTGTGTAGTTAAATTTTATCTCTTTTACCCATTATTAACTCTGTAATTAACATATGTTTTTTTTCACACATATAATGACATCTGAAACTATAAAAGAAAATATTAATAGTTGAATTCGATAAATTAATCATCCCATATTGAATAATATTTCTTATGTGGACCCTTTTAATATTTTTGAGACTAATTTATTATCCCCTATAGTATTTTTCCTTAATTTATTTAGATAATGAAATATTGACTCCAATTCCATAATGATTTAAACTACCATAATTAATATATCAAAAAATATTAATAAATTTTTATTACAGTATAGTGTATCATTGAAATTTAAATTCTATAATATTATATATATTTTTAATTCTATATTTGTAGTTATAAAATGATTATAGAAGTAGAAAACCATGGGGAAATAAATTGACATTCAGTGTTACTGTATGAGTATCATATGTTTAGTAATAACCTTTTGAGTAATCATTTTGGGGGTTTACATCATTATAATCAAAGGCACACAATTGACACATGGTTATGACAAATCATTTAAATTGATAACACATATTTATGTTAAAACATATGATATTGAGTTTCTATTCATATATATTATAACTATTTTCACATATTCACAAAAACATTTCCAAAATCCATGAACACTAATAAGCTCATAAATTTTAAAAATTAACATGAAACAATTGATTGATTATAATATTGAAAAGAGACATCTTACCTATATTTATATTATATGCACTTAATACATTTTTATCATTCTTATTCCTATGTAGTGGATCATGTTTAAAAAACTATGTTACATATTCTAGTTATTTTGGTTTTTAGGATTCATGGGATCGCTTCATCATGTTTCAACAGAAACCGAATGTTAAAGAGTATTTTAACATTTTTCTTATAAGTTATTCATTCTTCCTACCTTTAGATTTAAACCAACTATTTCTTGATGTTTTATAAAATGATAATTACAATAATGGGTTTTTTCGATGCCCACGAGGTCTTCGATTTTTTTTTCATATTTCATGGTTTCAATTTGTTTTTAACTATGATTTCATATAAAATATAAAAAAATTAAATATATTAAAAACATAAAACTATTTTTCTAAATATATTAATCAATATAAATTCCATGTAATTATTATAAATTATTCATAATGATAGTTTTCTAAAAACTGATAAATCATGTCCATATAATTTTATAATAAAAATATTTTTTAATGAGGTTATTTTCAATTTTTAATTAGATTAACATAAATTTAAATCCATTATATTAAACCTAATTTAATTACATGAATATAAATCCTAATGAATTTGATGAATTGCATTGATCCTCGAGGGTGGATAGGGGTACTTATGTGTGAATTTAGACTCATTTAATTCTAATTATTGGGAAATGAATTACTAGAAGATATTTTTCTTCCATAAATAGTCAAGGGAACACTATCACATGATAAATAATATATAAATAACATTTCAATATTCATTATTAATAATGTTAGATATATTTACATTCATGGGAATGATCTGAGTCATGGTAGTGGATGTTATTAGCTTATGGATATATCTACAGGGTGCCTATATGTTTCCATATATTAGATAACCATTGATTCCCCCTTTCCAGTGCTTGGATTCACTATATATTCGTATTTATTTTATAAATATAAATTATCAATTCTTTAATAAATCCTTTTAAAAAATGTAAATTTTTACATACATATTTTAAATGTGAATATTTCTCATATACATCGTAGTTCAAAAAAATATCAAGGTGTGTTTTATTAAATATTGGATTCACAAGGTGTATATGGATTGATGCATTTGGTATTATAGTAATAATATCCTATATAATCTATTTAGATTTATGTAGACCATTTGTTTATATAAGTAATTTAAATTAATCTCGTGAATATGTGGGATATTCATGTTTTAATTGTATGATGCTATATGATGAAAAATTCTGGGATACTTTCCTCATGTCAAATATGATGGGTGAAAACTCTTTTGCTTTTATCTAATACTCAGTTTTATAGTTGAATTTTTAATTATTATTTCCATATATACCTTTCACATTGTTCACCATTAAATCCAATTGTTGATACATCATTTATAAGTAAAAAAACTTTTATAGATGCACCAAAATTTTAGGATTGTAATTTCTTTAATATATCCCCATTTAAGATGAATTTGAACACATTTTGTGATACTATGAAATGAATTTATATTTACATAATTATTTACATAGATTTTTCTAGACTAAAAATATATTGTTGACATAATTTCTAGGTTAGAATATAAACGTTATGTCACCTGTAATGACCCACTAATTCTCATTGGATTAAGAGTAAAATGAGACATTACTAGCCCTCAGGAAACATACCCAAGACGCCAATGTCTGGATATAAATTCTGAAGGTTTTCAAATACATGTGGGTGATGATTTAAAATTTACGAATAAAACTATTAACCAATAATCTCACTAAATAATGCAAGAATAAATGAAAGGAAACTCAAAATCATTATATATATCAAAAAAACATCAATGTATAGAAATGAAGAACACCCAACAACTATAAAATTAATCAGATTAACCAAAAATAAGACTCAATGAAGACCACATGAATCCAATGTCCATGTTCCCCATACTCCAAGATCACCAAACATCCCAAGCATCACGATGTAATGATTAAAACATGTGAAATGTTTCCTTTTCCCCAATCAAGGAATATATCATCTACAAATGCACCAATTTTCCAAAGAAGTGAAGAGTATATAACGCAACAGGTTTTCCACAATGACATCCCTACACATGAAAAAATTATATTAGAGTTGAATACAATTATCTAAAACACTTCATATAAAACATTTTCTCAAAAATAGTTTATAATTATATATACAGAAGTTTCCAAAACCGTTATTAAATAAAAGCATACAAGTTCAATTGATATCAATTTTCTCAAAAGTTATTTTTCTATAAAATAACTAAAAAAAGAATTAAGGCCAGTTATCAATATTCCATTCGTATACCCAATCTATTCCACACATCCGCACAACCATCCATGCATGCTATGCGATGCTTGTAAGATACTCATTAGCGGTTTCTCGTCGATCTTCCATGTCATCAGAAGGTAATTGTATCCTATGTGCCATTAATCCTTTGGCACCAAGAACATGGTCATATTTGAACAATGACCCATATTTGAATCATGGACACACACAAAACAAATTCCTATGGATCATATGAAAACAATCCATTAAATAAAATCATCATTTTATTAGAAATTATTTATCATTAAAACCATTACCTTTCCAACTCATTTCAATAAAACGCCTTTTTCTTGAATCCAACTACCCAATAAAAAAAATTTATCCTATAGAAAACAAAGAATTGAAAATCAACAAATTGAATTCATGAAAATAAAATAATTTTCACAACAATTTATCAATATATCACAAATCTATAAAAACATTAAATCATCACTACAGTGATTTATTCAATGTATAAAACCACTATTTCACATTAAATATTATCTAATTTACTAAATTTATAAATATTCCTATAAATTCTATAAATATGATATGTGATTGAAGCCCACTGCGTCAATTTTTTTGACAAAATGTGACGAAAAACAAAGAACGCTCCAGAAAATTGGGTCAATTCATCACATAACTACCTTAGATCTCATCTCCAACATTGATCAAGAAAAAACATAAAATAATTTTAACTTACAGACACATATATCTACCCATAATTGGATTATATTTGAGAAACCAAGAAGAGTGGATAATTATATCTAAGTGCTTCTAAAAAACTGATCAAGAATGATGAAGAACGATCACATACCTCAAGAATCTCGATTCGAATCACCATGTAAAGCCTTCATATTCAATAAATAACATATGGGATATTTTATATTTTATTCAATGAAGTTAAATCAAGAGTTAGTTCTGACTAATAGAAAAAATGAGCAACCTATAGGCAAAAATGTGTCAGATTCACTTTTTAGGATCTCAATATAACAACATGCATTGTTAGTTCAAACTGTTAGACAAATCATGTACTAAATGTGCATTAGTTTCTGTCTACAAAATTTCTCTCAATGTCTCATCGAACATTCTCCAAAACCTTGAACACACTGTAACAACTCTCCCTACCTCAAATTTGCTATTGTGCATGATTTCACCTATGATTTCAACATGGTCTGTGTAACGACCCAAACTTGTATTATTGAAAATTCCTCTTGATCAAATTAAATGTATTATTTTCAATAATGATTATAAAACGTATAAAATTCTTGGGTTTTATGTTTTTAGATTTCAAGATACCATTATGAATTTTTACTGTTTCTAATATAGTTGTTGAATAGTGATCACATGATTAGTATAGATATAAGGTTTTAACAAATCCAATTTACTTAGACAAAGGGTGTGATGGCCTCATCTAGTAGAATTTCATCCTATGAAGACCATTTTTTATAGCTTGAAAATGAGTTAGCAACACTATGAATCAATCTGGACCAATCCCAAGTTGAACATCATCACATTAAGCTTGAATGGTACTACCAACAGAATAAATGGATATTAGTAGAGCATAACACCATGAGCGATGTTATTCGAGGCACTGCAATAATCTGTCACCATCGTACTCTTCTACCCATTTGTATTATGTGGGTGTTATAAAGGGTTATGTATCAAGACCCTAGTACTATGATTATGTGCATTATTATTTTTTAGTATATAATAAATAATATACATTCATTTTATTATTGTTACATTATAAATACTTTTTAAAGCACATTTGGTATTTTTAGTTAATATTCAATTACGAAATATATATTGATGAAATAATTGATTTATGAATTAAAAAATATTTTAATAAATTATTATCACTTAATTAATTTATATTAAATCAAAATTATCATATTATTTTTAGGAATACAGTTGTAATTTTTATTATGGTTTGAATGATGTTTTTGTTAAAACCCATGAATTTTTTTAAAATGCTGATATTTATATTTTAAATAAAAAATAAAATATTTAGAAATTTTTTTACAGAAAATTAAAATTATTTTTGGAATCATAATATCAATATTATATAATGTTGAATTTTTTATAATTTTTCTGATATAATTGAATTATTGGTTAAAAATGTGATACCATTTAAATTTATAATGTGTTTCATGACCTCATAATGACCCAATAGTGATGTAATAAAATTTTATTAATGAGTTATTATTACAAAATATGTTTTACCATTAAAATAATTTTATTTTAGGTTTGTTTTTTTATTTTACAATTCCATAGTGGACCCTCTAATACTTATCAAACTTTTAAATTTTAAAATGATTTCCATTAGAGTGTGACTCACCACTTCATGACAAGCCTAATATTATATCAATTTATTCCATTTACATATAGTATAATTTTATCCACTCTTCATTGACAAAAACCATGGGAAAACGATGGTTTGGTTTGTGGTTTTGATTTGTTTAATGTGTAGTGTCCAAAACCTAAATAAAAATGTATTCCCTCTCCTTTCCTATATAAACACACCCAAGCTCCCACTTCCACATCATAGAATGACTTTTGAGCTCAACCAAACCCATCCCTCTTCTCATTATAATCCTCCCAATGTTCCCCAAGCTATCATGAATCCTCTCTTAACCCTCCCCCAAGCCTTTGGGATCACACTTCCATGTAAGGTATTTCTCTCTCTCATTTTGGTCCATGTATATTAATGTTGACATACCATGGTATTTTAAATTAAAAATATTTGGATGTGATTTAAAAACTCCCCTACAATGCCCTTATTATTGTTTAATGATGAGAGGCCCATTTATCTGTCAATAATTCCTACCATACACACCTATTACCATTGAAAAATTTCCTAATGGATTTCTCTCAACTCATTTACATTCAAGAAATTATTTTTTTAGTATGCATCTAAAGTACATTACATATGTTGGGAAATGTATCAATATGACACCATTACATTCCATTTCATATAAATATTATGATATACAACATTCTCTCTCATCATCCTTTTTTATGAATTATGATGTCAATACGTTATGTTGTTGAAATTGCACTACGATTATCCAAGCCAAAGTCATTGTGTAGTGAATACCATGTCTATTTCTCTATAAAAGGTATTAACCATTAATGGCATTTACATATTGATTATATAGTTCCATGTATGTGTTTCACATTCCTTTATCTTGGAATAAATGATGAGGTTGAATTATTCCATGTTGAATGATCAATGTGGAACACTTATGGATGAAATAAAATGATTATGAAGGGTGTGCCCTCTTAGTGATCCAATGCATTAGGTAAATATTACTATCATGATAAATCATTTTCAATGAGGTTTTACACTTCATAATTAAAGTTAAATAATGGTTTAATCATGATACATGTTCTAATGAGCCTTGGATCTTGCTAATATCATTTTAAATGTTGTTGCCACATTTCCATATTATGTTAATCAGGATATGTTAGGCCTTTATTTTAATGTTTCTCTTATTCACTATTTATATGCCTATTTATTATAATGTACTATATTTTTCATTATTTTATTTTTTATTCAATTAATAGGCTTTATAGCTCACTCATTTCTCATGCATGCCCTCAGGCCATCCCATGAAAATATAAGAACAAAGGAATGTGTGTTCTCATTTAAAACAAGTTTTCAATAAAGATGTGTATTTGATGTTTTATGTCGTTCTGTAATACCATAATCCCAGATGCCCAAACTTGGGGAATTATTTTAATATATTGGAATGATTATAAGAAATCAAGTCCCAAAGGACCGATCGGTTTAACATTCTTGATAATATATTACATACATGAATGTTACATTACACATTATAACATACAACACAACATAAATCATCCATTTATATTTACATTATTCACATAGAATAACCCTATATATCAATCATAATAATCTTTTTGGAATCCTGGGAAAAAAAACATAACAATAGTGTGATCTCAGATGCTCTGTAAGGGTAAATAATTTAAAGAAAGCTATATACTTTTAAGGTAAGATGTGTAATAAAAAAAAGAGCATTTTTAAGCATAATCATGTACATAATATGTAAAATATAAATCAAACATCACTATATAAACATGAAATGGATATTGTACTATTTGAATAATCACATTTAATAACTAATTTCATAACGAGGGAATGTCTAACAATGTATATCATTACCACATACTCAATGCCTCGTTCCAAGAATAAATTTTGTTTCAAGGCCATGTGCAATGACACTAGTTTGTATCATGATACCTACTAATTCATAGAGGTATTATAGAGAACCCCACCAGTAACATACTAATTCCACTGCATTCCTCATATAAAAATCATGAAACATAACATAAACATCTGTATTAAACCTAAATTACGAAATGTCAATACTTTCACCATAAATCATGAATTGTATAGAAATAGAACATTCACAGTGAAATATATCATAACATATTTAATAAAATATTTATGATTTTATTTATATTAAATTATCCTCAATCAAGAATAATATCCAAAATGGATGCAGGCATAGTAGAAAATAATCAGTAAAAACTATTTTGAGAAATATTATTTTTTCTGAAATAATTTAAAAGTCTCAAAAATTCTAAAGGAAGATGTATAAAATATATTTTTCAGTAAAAGTGTCCCATACGACATTGAATTTTTTTAAAATAATAATCATTTTAAATCATTCATGTCTATAAAAATAAATCCATAAAACCATTTTAGAAACATGGACTTTAATGGGAATGATTTAGAAGAATAAATATTTAAAAAAAATTAAATGATTTTTTATTTAAATATATATTAAATGAATCATTTTGAAAAGTCTCTTATGAAACATGGACATGGATACAAAAAATTCTCTAGAAAATACTTACACCTAAACAATCTCAGATAATAATGTGATTGTGGAATTTTCCCTTACATTGCACTTTATGTTGGTCGAAGGTACATTTAACCTCATGTATAATTACAATATCATGTTATTAAAATATACCATAATAATATTAATATTTATTATATCTTATATGATTCATTTATGACTTTATAATAAACATTTAATAATTATGTCCATGTTAAATAAAAATTTTGGGTAATAATCGCATTCTTTATCATACATGTTTTACTTGTTATTATTGATCATATAATTTAAGTCATGATATAAATAATTCCCTAATATAAAATATTATTTATATATATATTATATTTAGAATATAAATATTTATAATAGATATATATATTAAATTGGAAACACCGTTTAAGGAGACTGTTGGTTGCACGTATGCATAAATGCTATTTCTGTTTTCATATCGTATTGAATGTATGTAAGTGAATGAGATACATGTAAATATATATATATTAAGTATCATTTTTATGTCATATATTACAAACTTATTAATAAAATATATTTTTATAATCATAATGAAATGTTGAACGTGGAAATGAATCTCATCCTGTCATGCCGACGGTAAACCGTACATACGCATGCATGGTGACTTTATCATTAATCGGATGAATAGAATAATGAATTTGGTTGTAAAATATTTATAATTACATCAATGTATTTATATGATACTGGTGGTATTATTTTGGCCTAGAAATTACCATGAATGAGAATGTGGAAGAAGAAAAAACATTGAATGGGTGATAAAATAATTACGTCTTCTTCATGTGTTTCGTTTTAATTTCCACAAAATGGCTCCTTAAGTTGGATTTCCTCACACGGAAATGACTCTAGGTATAAGTGAGAGATGTTGGGAGGATATTAGTGGTGTGGATGGCCATGTAAAATGGCTTTGGAGGTGGGATTTTTAGATAAGGGAATCCCCCTTTTATAAGAGGGTTGAGGGGCACCTTAGGAAAAAACGCGAAGTATTTTTTTATTATACAATCATATTCGGTTTCTAACGGCTCAAAATTAATTTTTTTCGAGCCGTAGGTGGTTATGTGTCTAAATAATCTCAACAAATAGGTTTTAGACATGTTTGTTTACCATATTAACGTTATCATTTAGATTTACATGATAGTTAAATAGTTTAACATTTACCGTCTGCCCTTGTATTTTTATATTATATAGTTAATAAAATTACTATAAAAAGCCAATTGAACCAAAATTGGTAAATTAATGACATATATATTATTATATAAGTCATTTTCCAAACCTCATATATATATAACTATTATATATTTAAATAATAGAGTCTTTTTTTAAAAAAAACTGATTTTTGTAAATTTTGACAGTATTTAATAATTAATTTTTTAATTAAAAAAAACTTTATCACTTTGAAAAATATTTATTTAATCCTCTATAATATTTCATATTAACCTTTAAAATTATTTTAATTGACCAAATCATTCATATTTTATTTATTTTATTATTTATAATATCATTTATTTGATCCATCTATTAACAAGGTAACTACTGCATCATCATTATGTCATAAATATATTTAATTATGTAATGTCTAAAAATTATAAATACAATTACATGATGTAGGAAATGTTCTTATAATTCTTAGTAATATTTATTATAGAATTTATCTCATGTATAACCCTATATTAAAGATGGTTTAGTTATTAAACGTTGAATTTTACACTTTTAACTCTTCTTTTAATAAAATAATAATAAATTTCCTAATATAATCATAATGGACCAAAGGGATCATATATTATTCCTAAGGTTTTTGATGGACATAAAATAATTATCCATTAGAGTAAGGACATGTGTTTATGTAATTATATTATCATTTTTACCTTCAATTACCCTATTTACTTTTAACCGTGGTAAATAAAATTCAATAGTAACTATTCATCGAAAATTATTTTCATCCAATTGAACCAAATTTAAAATACTGATGTCAATTGTGTCTCTTCTATTTTTGAAATTCAATTCACAGAAGTGGTAAATTACTTTTCAAGCAATTTTGTAAATTCTCTTAGAAGGTGTGCAAAAGACGTTAAAAATTTCAATATAATTTTATACATCTAATATTATTATAAAATGACTCTAATTAATTACATTTAACTTATATATTTATTATATATCTATTTTAACTTAAAATAAAATTAAATAAATTATTTATTTATTTAAATCAAAAGACGGTTTAAAACAATAATGTAGTGTTTTTAACTATTCATCAAAAATTGAATGTTTTTGGAAAAATACCAAACATTCCCCCTAAGCTGATTTTGATATTAAGAATTAAAAAATGAATTCTATTTTACCAAATTCGAAACATATAAGTTTCTTTAATTTATATATAATTATTTCTAATTGTCAGAACCAAAATATGGGGTTTTAAAAAGTAAAAACTATCAAAAGATGGACTTGTGTTTATGTTAAATTTAAACATGAAATTACTAATAATGACCTACATTGTATTACATGATTAAAAATAATAATAAAATTATACAACCAAACCCTTAAAATCCATAATTTAACAGTATAATTTATATTAATTAAAAATTTTGGTATCATTTAAATTTTAGTATTTATAACTATTTATCAAAATATTATAGTTATCTGAAAAGTACCATAAATTTACCCAAAATAAATGTTTATAACCGAGTTCTAAAGAAAAATTTAATTTCATTATATTTAATTTTTAAAAGATTCAAATATTGTTTTTTAAAAGGGTTCTCCATTAAAAGGTTGAAAATTCAATTTTTTGAAAAATACTGGTTTTATTTGAAAAAAATGTATTTGGTCTTATATTATGACTAAGAAGCACATAATATGGATTCTAAAATTATTTGGAGTACATAAAATTCATATTCAGTTATTTCTATTCATAGCCGCTTTTTGAACGAATATTTTGGTAAGCTGTGGTGCACTCAAATTCAATATTGCGTGTAGCGTAAGATATTGAAATACATTAAAGAGATAATGTACAATGAAATCTTAGGTGTTACATTCTTAAATCCTTAAATAAATTGTTTCCACGCAGTTTGAATTTTTTTTCAAAAATAAAAGGTTTAAAATATAAAATACCATTGTGGAAAACCCATATCCGAAATTGGGGTAATAAAATGTAATCTTAATAAGAGGGAAAGTGAAATGAAAAACGTCACCAAAAAATTATGGTTTCAAATTGGATATCATTGGTGGAAATTATTGACACATAATTAGTGTAAAAATTTAAATATTTATAGGAAGTGGTTGAAGTCATAAATAACAAATAATGGTAAAATATAGGGCCTTAAATCCATAATTCTAAGATGATTTGAAATATCATCTTTTCAACAAATCATAAGGTATTAGAATAATTCATTTTTTTAATATCCCTATCCTAATGTTTAAGATTAAATTTTTATTTGATTATGAGTGAAAAAAATATATACTTGACATGTAGAGTACCAACTTTTAACAAATTCATACCACAAACTCATATTTCACTCCACATGATAATTGAAATAAAAAATATTCTATTAATCCTAATCGTAATGGGTGTAAAAAATAATGAATTTATAATTAATTTTTCAAAAAATTTAAAAATAAACTACATTATACAATCAAGGACATCACGTAGGCTAGTGGTAGGTGATGCACCCTTGTCGCCCTTCAGTTCATGGTTCAAGTCTCACAGCCATGCGGGGTATGATAGTTTGTTTCCTGAACCCCATGTTTAACTTTTTATGACAATACAATAATAATGAAAAGAAATTCATTGACATTAACAATAGCATCCAATGTCAAACTCAATCCATTCAATCCATTATACTTATCCAAAATACTTCTGCCAAACTAATAGTCCAAAAGTTATAAGGAAGGTATACACAATGAAGATATTTTTTTTCCACGTAATAACATGTGAATACATTCATCATTAATTCTATTAAAACATTTTAACACCCTGAATAACCATAAAAACTTATTTATAACA
Organism: Viscum album; assembly: GCA_963277665.1. NCBI lineage: Eukaryota > Viridiplantae > Streptophyta > Magnoliopsida > Santalales > Viscaceae > Viscum > Viscum album. The sequence goes on from OY728151.1 coordinate 1,535,742,674, forward strand.
TTCATGCTACCTTATTACTTATATAATACTATATATATTCCTTATATAAATTTTTTTTGAGTACTCCTATAGTGATGCAATAAACAAACCATTTATAAATTCCTAGGTAGTTAATAATGTCCAATATACATTATCTAAATAAATTATATATTATTCCAAAATCATTACATAAGCATAAAAACTATTATAAAGTTTATCATTCCATCATGCATGTATTTTCCCAAAAAATTAACTTTCCATCGAGTCGTTTTTCATAGTAACATATAATCTCAAATCCTCAATGAAATACTACTACAATACGATCCTTATTTATTTCCATAAATCATATAACTAGTATATCATCGATACGACACTCAAATGACATAATTCTTTAATAAAAAAATAATAAAACTAGTCATTCCTCTTCATCTCTGGTAGTCTCATAACTTTATTATTATCGAATACCATCATTTGGGCATACTCTGATGATTGTGACATTGATTTGCATAGTTTCCCAACTCCATGCAGATAAATAATTGTACATTTGAAACCTTTTTCTTACCCATTCAATCATGTACATTGTATCCTTTTTCTCTACACTTATAAAAAATTCCTATTCTCTTAAAGCATTTACTAAGTTGATTCATTCCACTGTTACCAGATATGGAAAAATTCTTCTTTCCCTTCATCCCTTTATCCATCTTTCTCCCTACCATACATTTCATCTCTTTCTTCCTATCAAAGCCGTAGGACTCAGAGAATTATTTACTTATATATTTATCACATTATACTATTTCTTCATATGATGAGATTATGTGGGAGAATATTTCCCTTCTAAATGTTTTCTTAATACCATGAATGATACGATCCTTCTTACTCTTCTGATCATGCATGTTTCCGGAGTTCCAATTCCTTATATTGGGAACCCATTCTAAACAATTTCAAACACAAGGTTAGTTTAGGACTCCCAATTCATAATTCCAAATATGTAAAATACATAATAAAAATCGAAAATATTATGCATATAATCTATAATTGTAAAAAAATGTTTTCTTTTTGGACGTATATACTTAAAAATTCTTATAATTTCTCGTAATAAAAATGTGATTTATTCTAAGAAAATCCCCCAAGAGTGTCTTAACTAAGAGTGCACCAATGCCATTTTTCTTGTACCATGATACCCTAGGTCATGACGGAAACTCCTTATCATATTTTTCACTCCTACATACATTTATTCTATAGAAACCTCTACCTTCTCATATCTATATAGGTATGTATTTCATGGAAAATACAAAAAATCTCAACATTGCCAAATTTATAGGAATTTATTCTATAATAATCATCATGGATTATCTTAGTTTAATGTTCTCTACTCAGTGTTGTACTAAATCTAGTTTCCATGGATTGTAATAAACATCCTCTTATACCAAGGGTAATGCCCCGACCCTAGAAGCCCAAAGTCGGTGCATTATTTAAATACATTGGCATGATTATAGGGAATAATGACCCGAAGGACCGATCAATTTAGCTGTCTTAGAATATATATTGCATTCATGAATTTTACATTAGACATTATAACATACAACACAAAGTAAATAATCTATTGATAACACCATTATTACCTTATCTGATCCCTGTATATCAATCATAATACACTTCATTTAATCCTAGGAAAATAAAACATAATAAAGGGGAGAGCGCAGATTCTCAGAAAGAGTAAGTAATTAATCGATCTCTATAAAATTTTACGTCAATATTAGTAATAAAAACAATAGTATTTTTAATCATAATCATGAACATAATATGGATAAAATAAATCAATAATCTCCATATAAACATGTAATGGATATTCTACTAGTCGAATAATCATATGTAATAACTAATTTAATAATGTGGGAATGCCTAATGCCAGACATCATTACCAATTATTCAAGGCCTCATTCCAAGTCAAAACATATTTTCAAGGCCATGTTCTAAGACACTATATTGTCTCATGAGACCTACCGATGCATAGAGTGGTTATAGAGGACCCCACCCTCCACTTACTAATTCCAGTGCATTCCTCATATAAAAATGTTGAAACATAACATAAACATCTTTATTAAACCTACCATATGAAATGTAAATTCTTGCACCATAAATAATGAATGGTAAAAAATTAGCACATTCATATTCAAACAAATCTTGAAATATTCAATACAATATTGATGATTTTATTTATAACAAATCATCCTCAATCATGAATAATATCAAAGAAAAATGATGTTGACATAGTTGAAAATAATCAATAAAACCCTTTGAGTGAAATATATTTTTTTCATGAAAACTTTTAAATGTGTAACAATTTATATACTAATAAGTATTAAATAAATTTTTGAATCTATTTTTCCCATACAAATTTGATACTTTTTAAAGGAATTAACATTTTAAAATATTCTTGTCCATAGAAATAAATCCCTAAAACCATTTTCAAAACCTTGAATTTATTGAGAACGAATTAGATGAATAAATATTTAAAACATTTAAAATTATATTTTACATAAATATTACCTTAAAAGAAACATTTTTAAAATTATTTTATGAAACACAGACAGCGGTAATAAATATGACCTAGAAAATACTTACACATAAAAAATCTCATATAATAATGAGATAGAGGAATTAAACCTTACCTCGGACATTCCTTTTGTTGAGGGTAGGTTTAACCTATTTTATGGTGACCATAATATGTTATTAAAATATAACATGACTAAATTCATATTTATTATATCATACATGTATCATTTATTACTTTATACTACCCATTTAATAATGATTTCCATGTTAAATTTACATTTTGGGTAATAATCACTTTCTTGGCATACATGTTTTAACTTGTTATTCTTCATCGTATGATTAAGATCATGATTTAAATATTTTCATAATATAAAAAATGATTTATATATAATATATATTTAGAATATAAATATCTATAATAAATAGATATATGAAATTGAAAACACCGTTTATGGAGACGGTAGGTCGTACGTACGCATAAATTCTGTTTCTATTTTCATATTGTATTGAATAGAATTAAGTTAATGAGATAAATGTAAATATATATATATATGTTAAATAAAATTATTATATCATATTTTACATACTTATTAATAATATGTATTTTTATAATCATCTTTGAATGGTGAACGTGGAAATGATTCTTATCGTGTCGTGGAGACGATAAGTCATACATACACAAGAGATACAATATAATTTCATTAATGACTAAAAGGTGTGTAATTGGATGGTATATTAATTATAAAGAAACATTATCATGTTATTTTCATTATTTATACACATATTAATCATCATTATATACATCCAAATAGCATAGTGTTGAATAAAAAATTACACCATGGCATTGAGACGGTAAGTCGTACGTACACACGCATAGTGACTTCATCATTAATAGGAAGGATAAAATAATGAATACGGTTGTACCTTATTTATAGTAAAATAACAGTATATATAAGGTACTTGTTTTATTTTTTTGTTATGGAAATTACAATGAATGAGAAAGTGGAAGAAGAAAAAAAAACATTGAAAGTTGTGATAATATAATTACCTCTTCTTCAGGTGTTTCATTTTGATTTGATCAAAATGGCTCCAAAGGTTGGACTTATGCTAAAGGGAAGGCCTCTAGGTTTATGTGATTTAATTTAGAAGTTGATTTATTTCAGGGTTGGTGGAGGAGAATGGATTTGGAGGTGTGATTTTTAGGGAAGGGTAAGTGCCCTTTTTAAGAGGGGTGAGAGGAACCATAGGAAAAACTTAAAATATTATATTATTATACAATCATATTATTTATCTAATGGATCCAAATGAAGTTATTTCGAAACATATGTGGTTATAGTTCTAAATATTCCCATATAATATGTCTTAGACATGTTTAGGTTATCATATTAACGTTATATTTTTTATTTAACACTTAGTTTAATAGTTTAACATTTACAATGTCTCCTTGTATTTTTATATTATATGGTTAATAAAATTACAATAAAATGCCAATTGAACCCCAAGTGGTAGATTATTGACATATCTATTATTTTATATGTCCTTTTTCCAATCCAAATATTTTTAGGACTATTATATAATTAAATAATATAATATTTCTTTTAAAAACTCATTTTAAGTCAATTTTGACACTTTTTAATAATTCGTTTTTTTATAGTCATAACAACATTATCAGTATGAAAAAATATTTTTATTCAACCCTCAAATGTCATATTCACCTATAAAGTTATTTTAATAAATAAAACCTTTCAAATTATATTTATTTTAATATTTATAATTTCATTTATTTGATTCTTTTATTAATAAGGCAATTGCTGCATCGCCATTGTTTCATAAATAAATTAAATTATATAATAGATAAAAATTAAAAATAAATTTACATGATGTATGAAATATTTTTTTTTCAAATGAATATTTATTGTCATATTTATCTTATGTATTGACAAATATTCAAAATGGTTTAGTTATTAAAAATTGAATTTAAATCTTTTGACTCTTCTTAAAATGAAATAATAATAAATGTCCTAATCTAATCCAAGTGGACCAAATGGATCGAATTTTATTCATATGGTTGGTATTGGATAAAAAACACATATCCAATAGAGTTTAGAAACATTTTTGGTTATTTATTATATCATTTCTTCCGTTCATTACCCCATTTACTTTTAACCGTGCTAAATAATATTCAAAAGTTACTATTCACCAAACAATAATATTCAACCTACTAAATAACATTTTACTTGCTGATGCCAACACTGTCTCTCAAATTTTTGAAATTAAATACAAATAAGTGGTAAAATTACGTTTTATGCAAATTTGTAAATGCTGCTATAAGGTGGGTAAAAGACATTAAAAATATAAATAAAATTTTATAAATATAATTTTGTTAAAAAATGACACTAATTAATTACATTGATCTTATATAGGTATTATATATCTATTTTGAATTAAAATAAATTAAAATAAAATAAATAATTATTTAAATCAAAAGTCATGTTTAAACATTAAAAGTGTGTTTTTCACTATTCATCAAAAATTGAATTTTTTGAGAAAAATAACTAAAATTAACCCAAATCTAGTATTGATATTTTAAATTAAAACAAATTAATTTTATTTTACCAAATTCAGAACATAGAAGTTGTATTAATTATTTTAAAATTATTCCACGCTGTCCAAACCAAAAATTGGGTTTTAAATAAGTAAAAACCATCAAAAGATTGACATTTGATTGTGGTAAATTGAAATGTAAATTAACTTATAATGACGTAAATTGTATTAATTAAAAAAATATAATGTAATTATACTTCAAAACCATTAAAATTCATTATTTCACAATATAAGTTATTTCTATTAAAAATGATGTTATCAATTAAAATTTAGTATTTTTCACTATTTATCAAAATAGGAATGTAATCAGAAAAAAAAAATTATACAAACTAAATTTTTATGTCATTATTCTAAAGAAGAATTTAATTTTATTAAATTTAATATATAAAATATTAAAATATTGGATTTAAAAAGGCTTCTCCATTAAATGGTGGTAAAATTGAATTTTTTGAAACATCCTTTTTTATCTCAAAAAAAGAAACTTTTCTTATATTATGTATAAGAAACACAAAATATTGATTATAAAATTATATGGAGTATATAAAATTCAATATTCAGTTAATACTATTCAAAACATCCTTTTGAACAGCATGTTCGTTAAGTAGTGGTGCACTCAAACAAAGTGTTTTCTGTAACATATGCTATTAAATTAAATTAAAGAGATGAAGTATTATGAAATCTTAGGGTGTTAGATTCAATCATGCTTAAATAAATTATGTCCTCATAATTTTAAATTGTTCTTCAAAATTATAATGTTTAAAATATTAAATACCATTGTGTGAAAACAGACATCGTAAATAGGGTTAATAAAATTTAGTCTTAATAAGAGGGAAAGGGAAATGAAAAATTCACAACAAAATTGGGTTTTGAATAGAAGAACATTCGGGGAAATTATAGACACATATTTGGACTAAAATAAATATTTTGGGGATGTTATTGAAGTCATAAATGATATGAAATAGTAAAATTGAGAGCCTCAAATCCATCAATCTAAAATTATTTAAAATTTCATTATTCAAAAGAACATAAGGTATTAGAAAAAAACATTTATAGTTTTCATAAACCTTAATGAATGTTTAAGAATTAATTTCTGCATAGAATAAGAGTGAAAAAAATATACATGACAAGTAGAGTTCCAAATGTTAACTAATTTCAACAACACACTCATCTTTCACAGCAAAAGGTAATTGAAATTAAAAATATTCTATTTATCATAATCATATAGGGTTCCAAAATAATGAATTCAAAAATAATTTGTGATACTATTTAAAAATAAACTACATTATACAAAATAGAAAATCATGTAGGATAGTGTTTGGTGAAACAACCTTGTCGCTCTTCAGTTGTGGGTTCAACTATCAAGGCTTTGCCAAACACCATGTGTTGTCGCCCGACCTCCGGGTTTTCCTTTTTATAAAAATAAAAAATGAATATTAATAAATTCTTTAACCTTTAAAATTTTATCTAATTTCAAACACAATCCATTCCATCCTTTATATTTATCCAAAATACATCCGTCCAAACTCACAGTCCAAAATTTATAAAGAAGGTTAAGACATTGAAGATATTTTTTCCAATTAATAATATGTGAATACCATCATCATGTATTATTTTAAAACTTGGTATCACCCTGAATTAGCTTAAAACATTATTGATTACATTTATTCTCCCTTATTCCTTATATAATATTAGATATATACCTTATATCAAATAATATTGAATACTCCACCAATGATTGAATTTTCAAACCATTAATTAGTTCCTAGGTAGTCAATAATATTCAATATACTATATCCAACTCAATTATATCTTATTCAAAAATCATTACCGAAGCAGAAAGACCATTTTATTTTTTGTCATTCCTACAACCATGTATTATCAAAAAAAATTACATGTTGTTGTGTCACATTTCTCGGTACCATATAATCTCTAATCCTCAATGAAATAATATTTCATTACAATCCTTATTTATTCACATAATTCATAATACTGGTACAAAATCGATACAACACAAAAATGACATAATTTTTTAATAACAACATATGAACACTAGTCATTCTTATTCATCTACAGTAGTCTGATAACTTGATTTTTATCTAATAATATCAATTGGTAATACTCTGATGATTTGGACATTGATTCGTATAGTGTCCCAACTCCTTGAAGATGAATCATTGTACATTTGAATCCTTTTACATACTCCTAAAATTAGGTATGTGGTATACTTATTCAGAACACTTATAAAAAACTCTCATTCCCTTCATGAATTTACCAAGGAGATTCTTTCCATAATTATCACATATGAGAAATTACTACATTCCCTTCTTCATTTTATACATCTTTCTCTCTACCATCAATTTATTCTCTTTCCTCCCTGTAAATCCATTGGACAAAGAGAATTATTTACATACCTTATTAACACATGATATTATTTCTTCATATAATTATTATTCATGGGATAATATTTACCATATAAATGTTGGTTTTTACCATGAAATATGTGATCCTTCTTAATCTTTGGATCATGTGTATTTTTGGAGTTCTTATTCCTTCTACTGGGCGCCATTTTTAATAATGGAAAAAACGTGGTTAGATTATGATACAAAATGAATAATTATAAACTTTTGAAATACCTAACGTAAATTGAAATGAATTTCCATATAATCTATTGTCATAAAAAATGTTTTCTTTTAGTATGAATTTTCTCCTAAATCCTTATAATGTCTAATAATGAAAATTTGTATTATACTAAGCATATGTCCCATGATTTCCATAACAAAGAGTGCAGCAAGGCCCATTGTCGTGTACCAGGATACCCCAGGTCACAACCGAAACACCTTGTTAGATTTTTCACTCCTAGTTACATCTCTGACACTAACACCTCTACCAGCTCGTATCCAGACATGGATTTATTCCATGGAAAATACACAAAATAACAGAATTACCAAAATTCTAGGAAGTTCTTCTATAATAATAATCAGGGTTAATCTTTGGATAATGTTCTCTAATCAGTGTTTTTCTAAATCTTATTTCCATCGATTGTACTAAACTTCCTCTTATAACAATTCTAATGCCTCGACCCCAGAAGACCGAAGTTGGTGCATTATTTGAATAAATTGGAATGATTACAAACAATCATGTTATGAAGGGATGATCAGTATAGCAGTCTTGGAAAATATATTACATTCATGAACAATACAATTCACTTTCTAACATAAAACACAAAAATAATAGTCCATTTAGAACTCCATTATTCCTTTAGATTAACCATGCATATCAACCATAATATACTTCTAGGAATCCAGGGAAAATAAAACCTAAGAATGGGGTCAGCTTAGATTCTCAGTATGGGTAAATAATTTAGCAGAACCTACAATCATTTATGTCATGATGTGTAATTTAAATAATATAATTATTAATCATTATCTTGAAAATAATATTGAAAAAAAATTAACCTTCACCATATAAACATGCACATGGATATTCTACTAGTTGAATAATCACAGGTAATAACTAATTTCAAAATGAGGGAATGGCTAATGCCGGACATCATTACTACATAGTGAAGGCTTCATGCAAAGACTAAAAATATTATCAAGGCCTTGTTCCAAGACACGAGTTTGTCTCATGAGACCTACTGATGCTTTGAGAGGATATAGCAGGCCCCACCAGTCACATACTAAGTCCACATCATTCTTCATATGAAAATGTTGAAAAATAACATAAAAATCTATATTTAAAATGTCACGACCCGTCCTCGGGGCCCGTGCCGTGACTACCCCAAGCCTGCCTTCCATAGGCCAGGGGCTGGCGACTAGCACCAAAGGCGTAAAATCCCGATAACTGGGAAGGCATTGCCTTTATAAAAGAAAACAAGCACCACAGAGTACAAGCGGAAGTAAAAAAGAAGTGCTGAAAAGTAAAAAGGGGCCGGAAATACAAGCCCAACTGTAAAGTACAACTCGAAAGGGAAAACAGCGACTGAAAAGTAAAGCTGCTACGCCGAGTTGTCCACTGAAAATCCCACCTGAAGGGTGGGTACAGATAGCTCCTCTGCTCCTTGGGTCCCGCCGTCCGCTCCGAGTATGTCCCGCCCAGTGGTCCACCTCCGGGTACCGCCTCGTCGTATAGTCCACCTCCAGGTACCGTCCAGTCCTCGAACACTCGGCCTCTGTCAGTACTGGCCGTCGTCTGCAACCAACAGAACGAGGTGCGGGCATAGCCCGTGCAGGGGTGAGTATAATGATACTCAGTAGGGACCCCGAGACCCTCAAGGTCTCACTAAAACCAACAAGGATAACCACAAGAAGATCTCAACAGATAAACTCTACTTAGGTATATGCCCTTACATATACCTAAGTTATCAAGTAACCCATCTCAATCATGAGGAAACACAAGGATCATGAGATCAACGGATAATCACTACCCAGGTATATGCCCATACATATACCTAAGTTATCTAGTAACCCATCTCAATCATGAGGAAACACAAAGGTCAAGAGTCTCAGCTCAAACCAGGATTTTCATTATCGAAACCGTAACTACTGAGGAGCTCCGTCTCTAGAGTGTACAGTGGTCCTGTCACGACTCCGAGGTACTGCTCACTAACCTAAGACTGCTGAGGTACTCCTCCTATCGAGTACTGCGGGTTTGCGGCCAACTACCTGGTGCTCCGTCAGCTGAGGGTCTGTCGCCAAATACCGGGCGCTCACCCAAATAGCCTACTGAGGTACTCCTCCTGTCGAGTACCGCGGGTTTGCTGCCAACTACAAGGCGCTCCGTCCGCCGTGGGTCTGCCGCCAAATACCGGGCGCTCCGTCCATTGGGCTAGTCGACTCACTCCAAGTCGAGTCGGTCAAGCAGTCGTCAGGTCTCAGTCGGCTACTCGGTCTCCGTACTCTGCACGCTCGTCTCCGGGAGGGTCCGCTCCACGAGCTACTGGTCGATACTCCAAGTATCACAAAGTCCCACAAAGAAGTATTTCAAAAGACCGTCTCGTCACAGGGGTCTCAACGCAACAGACAGCGCGTCGATCGGACGCCCGGTCTGTGAGTTATTAGCCTTTTCGTCCCAGGGGCCCGGTTGGTTTCGTGTGCGAACCAATCCCGACCGTATCACAACTGTACCCTGAACTCCCAAAGGGTATACTCAAAGGGACCGTTACTCAACGTAATCACCAACGCCGCTGACGGTTCGTCAAACGGACGTCCTGTCTGAAAGATATCAGCTTTCCCGTTCCAGGGACCCGGTTGGATTTCGGGTGCGATCCAACCCGGCCACTACTAACTGTATCCAAAACTCGGGCGAAGGATACCAAAAGTTCCGTATCGTAAACAGGAACTCAACGCAACAGACGGTGCGTCGATCGGACGCCCGGTCTGAGAGTTATTGGCATTTTCGTCCCCGGGGCCCGGTTGGTTTTTAAGGCAAAACCAACCCGACCGTACTCCACCTGCGTCCAAACCTCGGGCGGAGTATGCCAAAAGATCCTTCTCACTAAGAGGAACACAACACAGCTGACGGCACGTCAATCGGACGCCCGTAGCTCAAGATATGAGCGTTTCCGCTCCGAAGGCCAGGTTGGTTTTGTGAACGAACCAACTCGGCCGAACTCAAAGTAATCCGAAACCTTGAGTGCGATATACCGAAAAGATCGTCTCGATCCGAGGATCGCGTTGCCGCAGACGGTTCGTCATTCGGAGGTCCGAGGCTCAAGATATGTCCAAAAGACCGTAAAAGATTCGAAACGGGGGGGTCCGGGTCTGGGCCGACCCGGCCCGACCCCCCTGGGTCGGCCCGAACCGGGTGGACCCGCACCGGGGCGACCCGACCCGGGTCGGACCCGGCCCGACCGGTCGGCCGGCGGCGCGACGTCGCGGCGGCGGCGCGACGGCGCGGCGGCGGCGCGGTGGCCCGGCGGTGGCGCGGCGGCCCGGCGGTGGCGCGGCGGCCCGGCGCCGCGCGGAGGCAGCACTCGGGGGTGGCAAAGCCCCCCGCTGATTGGGTTGGCGGCGCGGCCATGTGTCGCGCCTCTTTTTTTTTTACAAACCGCCCCCCCCCCCCACGTGGGGGGCTTGATTGGTAGGGAAACGGGGGGGCCGGCTGCCCCCCTCAAAGAAACCGCCCCCTCTTAAAGAGGGGGTTTCATGAGTTGGCTGGGGGATTAATTCCCCCGGTTTATTGGCATCCGGCCGGCCGGCTGGCCGGCCGGTTTTCTCCAACGGGACCAGAAATTCTGGTCCCCTCTTCGGCTTCCGACGCCGGCGGCCCGGCCGCTGGTCTTCTCATTCCGCCGCGGCCCAGAACCGGCCGCGGTCTCCTCATCCCGCCGCGGCCCGGAACCGGCCGCGGTGTTCGTCGTCCGGCGTGGTGCGACGGCACCGCGCCCCTTCTCCGCGCATTTGATTCCTTTCAACGCGGCGCGACGGCGTCGCGTTCTTGAAGATTCTTCCTCGGCGTGGCGCGACGGCGCCGCGTAAAATAATTTCACGATTATCCGCGTGGTGCGACGGCACCACGCCACTTTGCTTCCACCCGCCAGAAATAACAACAAGAACGAAGGAGGGGGTTCGGCCGTGTTCATGCGGTCTGGCCCCCTCACGTTAAGAAATAACGCATCTTTAAATAATCCAAAGCCACACGTTAGACTTGCTAAAATTCATTATCAAGAATAGAATAACTAAACAATAATCAACAACCCCTACCTTGGGTATAAGTTCGAGGATTTGCCAACGTCCGCGGAAGTCGACGTCGCGGAGATCGGGCGTCGCGGTCGTCGTTCGTCAATTCAGTTGACAAAGAGATGCGTCCGATGCGATACGTCGTTGGCGAAACCTCATATGTCGACGAAGGGAAACCGAGGAGGAAGCGGTGTTCTCTCTCGTTGACACGGAAGACGAAGAAGAGCGGAGCGACGTTCTTCGTCGGAACTTGAGCGTTCATCGTCAAGTCTTGAGGAAAGTCAAATAAAAAGAAAACAACGAACTAAAGAACCCCTACCTCGATAGTCGCACGTTGACGTAGTCGTGGAATATCGGTGTCGATTCCTTTGACGTCGGAGGAAGAGTCGTTGTCGATGGCGTTCGTCGCGGAAAACCGTCGCGGAAGAGATGACACGGAAGAAGTACGTCGCGTCGCGGATTCGGCGTCGCGGATGGACCGTGTTCTTCGGCGGAGAAGTTCTTCGTTGAAGAACGGCGTTCTTCGCGTTCTTCGTTGAGTTTGAGGGAGATGAAGAAGACTTCCCTACTCTCTCAAGGAGATAAAATTCTAACAAAATAAAATAAGACTCTTTCTTATTTTATTCACACAACCCAACCACTTTGAATTTAAAAGGATTGAAATTCAATAACCACACACAACTCACCTCATTACCTCATTACATTTAAGCCATAGGTTTAAAACTTAAGTTAACATAATTTAAGTGGGAGTTGAGGGGGTTTTAGAGGATATGAAGGGGTGGGGTTCGTGTGGGCCCCACCACCCTCATAACCTCCCATGGGAGGTTGGGTGGTTACCCAACTTCCAACAAGAGATATCACTTAGAGTAAAATAATAAAAATTGTAGTGTAATTACAAAGTAAACATCCACAATTTTTATTATCAACACTCGCATGAACGCAACTCCAGAACAGGAGTTCCTAAGCGTATACTGGCGCTACGGTTCCATTGGTGCCCTCGGATTTCAATTCCGAGCACCGGATCAAAAGTTAGAAATTCCCGCTCGTTCGTTCACTGAACGTACCCGAGCCAAACTTCGGAAATTGATTCTGGGCACACCGGGCCTCAGAATCAGGTGCCGTCAGAAACCGCGCTCTTGTAAAATTCTTAAGAAAATTAAGGAAAAAATTTCCCTTGAATTTGACGGGTCTTTACTTTACTCCCACCTCAGGGCTTTACGTCCCCGTAAAGATACATCAAAACTAGGGAAACAAATGAGGGTACTGAGCACGCATCTGAGCCTCCCGCTCCTATGTGCTCTCCTGGAGATCCCCGTGCTGCCATCTGATGCGCACAAGGGGAATCGATCGCCCACGCAAGACCCTCTCCTGTCGATCCTCTATCCCCATAGGAACCTCCGTATAAGACCCTTATCGCCACCGTCTAGCTCCTCATGGTCGATGATATGCGAAGGGGGGTCAAGCACGTATCTCCTCAGTTGGGATACGTGGAAAACGTCGTGCACCTAGTGCAACTGAAGTGGATGGGCCAAGAGGTAAACCACCTCGCCTACCCAGCTGAGGACCTAGAAAGGTACGTTGAACCTCAGAGATAACTTGCCTCCCAGGCCACATCTTCGTAAACCTCGTCGAGATGAGTCCCGTAAGAAGACGTGGTTGTCATCCTCGAACTCCAAAGGTCTCCATTTCTGTTAGAACTGAAACTCAAAACGACTGCTGCTATGAGGGTAAGGTTGACCGACTCAAGAGTGATCGGTCGCACCCCCCCCCCCCTGTGCAAGAATTACCCTGCACTGCCTGGGGTTTCCTTTTCCGCCGACCAAGGAAAACCCATCCCAACGTTTGCCTAAAACCGTCAATTTGAGTATGAACAGTTATTACCCATTCTATACTCAAACTAACGTCGTAAGGCCTCGACGCTGCCACCAAGAGATTCCAACCAGAACTCTCGCCTCGAGGGTCTGACCACACCGTCGGCGTAAGTGTGATTATCGAGTCTCCTCCCAAGGTATCTCCAGACGTGAGGGTCAAGTCCACGGCTTACTGGAAACTCTAGGTCTGGAACAAGATTTGTGGAAGCGAGAAATGATTCATATCGACGTCTGTTACTACAGAAGCTAGTAGTGGACATAGACTGTCCCTTGAATCATTTCTAGAGCCATTGGGTCACACTCCTTGACCGCATGCAGCCGCACTCTTCCTCCGCCCTCCAGCTCCCTGAGCCTGGCGGGAATAACTATGGCGGGTGGTTGTAGCATGTTAGGATGTACACCACCTCATGCTGCTCTCCTAGCTTTGCCTCCACGTCAGCCGCTACGCAGGCTCATCTCTCCTTTAAGCTTCCTCTTCTTGAAACATTTAACACGCCCGAGTCTCTAAGACTGGCACTGGTTTCCTGTTTCTTACTGCACTGTGCAGTCTTCATCCGCTCCTGGATGAACTGCACCTCCTTTGCATATGATCTGGAAGAGCTGCTAAAATTTCTCCTTTGCCGAAAAGAGAAACCTGGTCTCATCCCCTCTCTAGATGAACCACACCCATTGCCTAATACAGTCAATCCTGGCATGGAGGATGCATTCATGCCATGGATGACGTCGTAAGGCCTCAACGTAACTACTAAGAGATCCAACTGTCACTCTCGCCTCCAAGGGTCGAGTCACACTGTCGGCATCAGTGTGAGGTCACTGGGTCTCCTCCAGTTGAAATCTCGAAAGTGAGGGTCAAGTCAACAGTTTAACCGGGACCACTCAGTAACATCACAAAACAGGACAGGAAGGCAAACATCACAAGATAAGTGTCTTTATTTTATTGCAGCTCATGGTACAAAGACACAAAAACAACATCAACATGGAACTAGAAGTACAAGAGACGTATCCACTAGTTCCGATCCTGTCCACCTGCTCCAGGATCTCTACTGCCTTGTCCACTGCTCTACTGTTGCTCAAGCATTCGTCGCTGCCTCTGCCTCGGTGGCTCCTGAAAAGCCTATGGATCAACTGTACGAGGAGTCGGACAGTCACGTGCCAGGTGACCCTTTCCGCGGCATGAGTAACACAGTCTGCTTCTGGCACGCCTGGCTCTGTTCCCTCTCCGGGTGCCCCGCACCACCGGTCCTAAAACCCGAGATCGCCCAACTGTTGGTCTGGTCCTCCTAGACCTCTGCATCATCTGCCTACTGCCCACAGATGACTCTGCTTCTGATCGAAAAACACGCGGCAAATGCAGCAGCTCCTGAACACGCTCGGGGTGTAGAGCTACTGGCACAAACTCCACCCTGAAGAAGGTCTTGAAGTCTTCCCATGTGAAAGCCATCCCATCGCAAAACTGGAACAAGTGGCTCCACCACCTGCCTGCTGCTGCCTGAAGAAGGCTGGCAGAAAAGGTCACCATGAAGTCTGATGGCGTCCCCACTAGCCTGAAGACTCCCACCATAGCCTCCAGCCAATCCTCAGCCGCCTGTGGGTCCGTCTCTCCCCCGAACCTGGGTGGCCTCTGGCGCTGGAACTCATGCAGTGCACGCAAGTTGCGGGCATCGCCTACTGCTGGGGCTGGTGGCATTGGTGGCCCAACGTATAGTAGTACCGCTGGCGCCTCCGCTGGTGCCTCAACTGCAAGAGGGCCCTGTACCGAAGCCTCGTCACTTGACAGGCTGTCAGCACGCACATCCCTCTGGGCTCTAACTGGTCGTCCGAGAAAAGGCATCCTGAAAGAAACAACGTAACATGGTCAAACGATTATACCTGGTGAGCTGTCCTGGTTTGAGCTGTTTTAAGGGGGAAAACCTTTGAAACACACACGCAATCAGTGTTTTCGTGCACAAAGTCGGAAATCAGTTGTCAGGGTCCTGGTGTATGGATACGTCGGCCGCCCGCACCAACACTGGACTCCCTGAACTGAAAACCACACTCGGTACCCTTAACACGATTGCTTCACAGAAAGAAAGATCAGAGTCTGCGGTAGAACCGACCACCTCTGATACCAATTTGTCACGACCCGTCCTCGGGGCCCGTGCCGTGACTACCCCAAGCCCGCCTTCCATAGGCCAGTGGCTGTCGACTAGCAACAAAGGTGTAAAATCCCGATAACTGGGAAGGCATTGCCTTTATAAAAGAAAACAAGCACCACAGAGTACAAGCGGAAGTAAAAAAGAAGTGCTGAAAAGTAAAAAGGGGCCGGAAATACAAGCCCAACTGTAAAGTACAACTCGAAAGGGAAAACAACGACTGAAAAGTAAAGCTGCTACGCCGAGTTGTCCACTGGAAATCCCACCTGATGGGTGGGTACAGATAGCTCCTCTGCTCCTCGGGTCCCGCCGTCCGCTCCGAGTATGTCCCGCCCAGTGGTCCACCTCCGGGTACCGCCTCGTCGTATAGTCCACCTCCAGGTACCGTCCAGTCCTCGAACACTCGGCCTCTGTCAGTACTGGCCATTGTCTGCAACCAACACAACGAGGTGCGGGCATAGACCGTGCAGGGGTGAGTATAATGATACTCAGTAGGGACCCCGAGACCCTCAAGGTCTCACTAAAACCAACAAGGATAACCACAAGAAGATCTCAACAGATAAACTCTACTTAGGTATATGCCCTTACATATACCTAAGTTATCAAGTAACCCATCTCAATAATGAGGAAACACAAGGATCATGAGATCAACGGATAATCACTACCCAGGTATATGCCCATACATATACCTAAGTTATCTAGTAACCCATCTCAATCATGACGAAACACAAAGGTCAAAAGTCTCAGCTCAAACCAGGATTTTCATTATCGAAACCGTAACTACTGAGGAGCTCCGTCTCTAGAGTGTACAGTGGTCCTGTCACGACTCCGAGGTACTTCTCACTAACCTAAGACTGCTGAGGTACTCCTCCTGTCGAGTACTGCGGGTTTGCGGCCAACTACCTGGCGCTCCGTCCGCTGAGGGTCTGTCGCCAAATACCGGGCGCTCACCCAAATAGCCTACTGAGGTACTCCTCCTGTCGAGTACTGCGGGTTTGCTGCCAACTACAAGGCACTCCGTCCGCCGTGGGTCTGCCGCCAAATACCGGGCGCTCCGTCCACTGGACTAGTCGACTCAATCCAAGTCGAGTCGGTCAAGCAGTCGTCAGGTCTCAGTCGGCTACACGGTCTCCGTACTCTGCACGCTCGTCTCCGGGAGGGTCCGCTCCATGAGCTACTGGTCGATACTCCATGTATCACAAAGTCCCACAAAGAAGTATTTCAAAAGACCGTCTCGTCACAGGGGTCTCAACGCAACAGACGGCGCGTCGATCGGACGCCCGGTCTGTGAGTTATTAGCCTTTTCGTCCCAGGGGCCCGGTTGGTTTCGTGTGCGAACCAATCCTGACCGTATCACAACTGTACCCTGAACTCCCAAAGGGTATACTCAAAGGGACCGTTACTCAACGTAATCACCAACGCCGCTGACGGTTCGTCAAACGGACGTCCTGTCTGAAAGATATCAGCTTTCCCGTTCCAGGGACCCGGTTGGATTTCGGGTGCGATCCAACCCGGCCACTACTAACTGTATCCAAAACTTGGGCGAAGGATACCAAAAGTTTCGTATCGTAAACAGGAACTCAACGCAACAGACAGTGCGTCGATCGGACACCCGGTCTGAGAGTTATTGGCATTTTCGTCCCCGGGGCCCGGTTGGTTTTTAAGGCAAAACCAACCCGACCGTACTCCACCTGCGTCCAAACCTCGGGCAGAGTATGCCAAAAAATCCTTCTCACTAAGAGGAACACAACACAGCTGACGGCACGTCAATCGGACGCCCGTAGCTCAAGATATGAGCGTTTCCGCTCCGAAGGCCAGGTTGGTTTTGTGAACGAACCAACCCGGCCGAACTCAAAGTAATCTGAAACCTTGAGTGCGATATACCGAAAGGACCGTCTCGATCCGAGGATCGCGTTGCCGCAGACGGTTCGTCATTCGGAGGTCCGAGGCTGAAGATATGGCCAAAATACCGTAAAAGATTCGAAACGGGGGGGTCCGGGTCCGGGCCGACCCGGCCCGACCCCCCTGGGTCGGCCCGAACCGGGCGACCCGACCCAGGTCGGACCCGGCCCGGCCGGCCGGCCGGCGGCGCGACGACGCGGCGGCGGCGCGGTGGCCTGGCGGTGGCACGGCGGCCCGGCGGGGGCGCGGCGGCCCGGTGGTGGCGCGGCGGCCGGTGGTGGCGCGGCGGCCCGGCGCCGCGCGGAGGCAGCACGCGGGGGTGGCAAAGCCCCCCGCTGATTGGGATGGCGGCGCGGCCATGTGTCGCGCCTCTGTTTGTTTTTACAAACCCCCCCCCCCCACGTGGGGGGCTTGATTGGTAGGGAAACGGGGCGGCCGGCTACCCCCCTCAAAGAAACCGCCCCCTCTTAAAGAGGGGGTTTCATGAGTTGGCCGGGGGATTAATTCCCCCGGTTTATTGGCATCCGGCCGGCCTGCTGGCCGGCCGGTTTTCTCCAACGGGACCGGAAATTCCGGTCCCCTCTTCGGCTTCCGACGCCGGCGGCCCGGCCGCCGGTCTTCTCATTCCGCCGCGGCCCGGAACCGGCCGCGGTCTCCTCGTCCCGCCGCGGCCCGGAACCGGCCGCGGTGTTCGTCGTCCGGCGTGGTGCGACGGCACCGCGCCCCTTCGCCGCGCATTTGATTCCTTTCAACGCGGCGTGACGGCGTCACGTTCTTGAAGATTCTTCCTCGGCGTGGCGCGACGGCGCCGCGTAAAATAATTTCACGATTATCCGCGTGGTGCGACGGCACCACGCCACTTTGCTTCCACCCGCCAGAAATAACAACAAGAACGAAGGAGGGGGTTCGGCCGTGTTCATGCGGTCCGGCCCCCTCACGTTAAGCAATAACCCATCTTTAAATAATCCAAAGCCACACGTTAGACTTGCTAAAATTCATGATCAAGAATAGAATAACTAAACAATAATCAACAACCCCTACCTTGGGTATAAGTTCGAGGATTTGCCAACGTCCGCGGAAGTCGACGTCGCGGAGATCGGGCGTCGCGGTCGTCGTTCGTCAATTCAGTTGACAAAGAGATGCGTCCGATGCGATACGTCGTTGGCGAAACCTCATATGTCGACGAAGGGAAACCGAGGAGGAAGCGGTGTTCTCTCTCGTTGACACGGAAGACGAAGAAGAGCGGAGCGACGTTCTTCGTCGGAACTTGAGCGTTCATCGTCAAGTCTTGAGGAAAGTCAAATAAAAAGAAAACAACGAACTAAAGAACCCCTACCTCGATAGTCGCACGTTGACGTAGTCGTGGAATGTCGGTGTCGATTCCTTTGACGTCGGAGGAAGAGTCGTTGTCGATGGCGTTCGTCGCGGAAAACCGTCGCGGAAGAGATGACGCGGAAGAAGTACGTCGCGTCGCGGATTCGGCGTCGCGGATGGACCGTGTTCTTCGGCGGAGAAGTTCTTCGTTGAAGAACGGCGTTCTTCGCGTTCTTCGTTGAGTTTGAGGGAGATGAAGAAGACTTCCCTACTCTCTCAAGGAGATAAAATTCTAACAAAATAAAATAAGACTCTTTCTTATTTTATTCACACAACCCAACCACTTTGAATTTAAAAGGATTGAAATTCAATAACCACACACAACTCACCTCATTAACTCATTACATTTAAGCCATAGGTTTAAAACTTAAGTTAACATAATTTAAGTGGGAGTTGAGGGGGTTTTAGAGGATATGAAGGGGTGGGGTTCGTGTGGGCCCCACCACCCTCATAACCTCCCATGGGAGGTTGGGTGGTTACCCAACTTCCAACAAGAGATATCACTTAGAGTAAAATAATAAAAATTGTAGTGTAATTACAAAGTAAACATCCACAATTTTTATTATCAACACTCGCATGAACGCAACTCCAGAACCGGAGTTCCTAAGCGTATACTAGCGCTACGGTTCCATTGGTGCCCTCGGATTTCAATTCCGAGCACCGGATCAAAAGCTAGAAATTCCCGCTCGTTCGTTCACTGAACGTACCCGAGCCAAACTTCGGAAATTGATTCTGGGCACACCGGGCCTCGGAATCAGGTGCCGTCAGAAACCGCGCTCTTGTAAAATTCTTAAGAAAATTAAGGAAAAAATTTCCCTTGAATTTGACGGGTCTTTACTTTACTCCCACCTCAAGGCTTTACGTCCCCGTAAAGATACATCAAAACTAGGGAAACAAATGAGGGTACTGAGCACGCATCTGAGCCTCCCGCTCCTATGTGCTCTCCTGGAGATCCCCGTGCTGCCATCTGATGCGCACAAGGGGAATCGATCGCCCACGCAAGACCCTCTCCTGTCGATCCTCTATCCCCATAGGAACCTCCGTATAAGACCCTTATCGCCACCGTCTAGCTCCTCATGGTCGATGATATGCGAAGGGGGGTCAAGCACGTATCTCCTCAGTTGGGATACGTGGAAAACGTCGTGCACCTAGTGCAACTGAAGTGGATGGGCCAAGAGGTAAACCACCTCGCCTACCCAGCTGAGGACCTAGAAAGATCCGTTGAACCTCAGAGATAACTTGCCTCCCAGGCCACATCTTCGTAAACCTCGTCGAGATGAGTCCCGTAAGAAGACGTGGTTGTCATCCTCGAACTCCAAAGGTCTCCATTTCTGTTAGAACTGAAACTCAAAACGACTGCTGCTATGAGGGTAAGGTTGACCGACTCAAGAGTGATCGGTCGCACCCCCCCCCCCCCTGTGCAAGAATTACCCTGCACTGCCTGGGGTTTCCTTTTCCGCCGACCAAGGAAAACCCATCCCAACGTTTGCCTAAAACCATCAATTTGAGTATGAACAGTTATTACCCATTCTATACTCAAACTAACGTCGTAAGGCCTCGACGCTGCCACCAAGAGATTCCAACCAGAACTCTCGCCTCGAGGGTCTGACCACACCGTCGGCGTAAGTGTGATTATCGAGTCTCCTCCCAAGGTATCTCCAGACGTGAGGGTCAAGTCCACGGCTTACCGGAAACTCTAGGTCTGGAACAAGATTTGTGGAAGCGAGAAATGATTCATATCGACGTCTGTTACTACAGCAGCTAGTAGTGGACATAGACTGTCCCTTGAATCATTTCTAGAGCCATTGGGTCACACTCCTTGACCGCATGCAGCCGCACTCTTCCTCTGCCCTCCAGCTCCCTGAGCCTGGCAGGAATAACTATGGTGGGTGGTTGTAGCATGTTAGGATGTACACCACCTCATGCTGCTCTCCTAGCTTTGCCTCCACGTCAGCCGCTACGCAGGCTCATCTCTCCTTTAAGCTTCCTCTTCTTGAAACATTTAACACGCCCGAGTCTCTAAGACTCGCACTGGTTTCCTGTTTCTTACTGCACTGTGCAGTCGTCATCCGCTCCTGGATGAACTACACCTCCTTTTCATATGATCTGGAAGAGCTGCTAAAATTTCTCCTTTGCCGAAAAGAGAAACCTGGTCTCATCCCCTCTCTAGATGAACCACACCCATTGCCTAATACAGTCAATCCTGGCACGGAGGATGCATTCATTCCATGGATGACGTCGTAAGGCCTCAACGTAACTACTAAGAGATCCCACTGTCACTCTCGCCTCCAAGGGTCGAGTCACACTGTCGGCATCAGTGTGAGGTCACTGGGTCTCCTCCAGTTGAAATCTCGAAAGTGAGGGTCAAGTCAACAGTTTAACCGGGACCACTCAGTAACATCACAAAACAGGACAGGAAGGCAAACATCACAAGATAAGTGTCTTTATTTTATTGCAGCTCATGGTACAAAGACACAAAAACAACATCAACATGGAACTAGAAGTACAAGAGACGTATCCACTAGTTCCGATCCTGTCCACCTGCTCCAGGATCTCTACTGCCTTGTCCACTGCTCTACTGTTGCTCAAGCATTCGTCGCTGCCTCTGCCTCGGTGGCTCCTGAAAAGCCTATGGATCAACTGTACGAGGAGTCGGACAGTCACGTGCCAGGTGACCCTTTCCGCGGCATGAGTAACATAGTCTGCTTCTGGCACGCCTGGCTCTGTTCCCTCTCCGGGTGCCCCGCACCACCGGTCCTAAAACCCGAGATCGCCCAACTGTTGGTCTGGTCCTCCTAGACCTCTGCATCATCTGCCTACTGCCCACAGATGACTCGGCTTCTGATCGAAAAACACGCGGCAAATGCAGCAGCTCCTGAACACGCTCGGGGTGTAGAGCTACTGGCACAAACTCCACCCTGAAGAAGGTCTCGAAGTCTTCCCATGTGAAAGCCATCCCATCGCAAAACTGGAACAAGTGGCTCCACCACCTGCCTGCTGCTGCCTGAAGAAGGCTGGCAGAAAAGGTCACCATGAAGTCTGATGGCGTCCCCACTAGCCTGAAGACTCCCACCATAGCCTCCAGCCAATCCTCAGCCGCCTGCGGGTCCGTCTCTCCCCCGAACCTGGGTGGCCTCTGGCGCTGGAACTCATGCAGTGCACGCAAGTAGCGGGCATCGCCTACTGCTGGGGCTGGTGGCATTGGTGGCCCAACGTATAGTAGTACCGCTGGCGCCTCCGCTGGTGCCTCAACTGCAAGAGGGCCCTGTACCGAAGCCTCGTCACTTGACAGGCTGTCAGCACGCACATCCCTCTGGGCTCTAACTGGTCGTCCGAGAAAAGGCATCCTGAAAGAAACAACGTAACATGGTCAAACGATTATACCTGGTGAGCTGTCCTGGTTTGAGCTGTTTTAAGGGGGAAAACCTTTGAAACACACACGCAATCAGTGTTTTCGTGCACAAAGTCGGAAATCAATTGTCAGGGTCCTGGTGTATGGATACGTCGGCCGCCCGCACCAACACTGGACTCCCTGAACTGAAAACCACACTCGGTACCCTTAACACTATTGCTTCACAGATAGAAAGATCAGAGTCTGCGGTAGAACCGACCACCTCTGATACCAATTTGTCACGACCCGTCCTCGGGGCCCGTGCCGTGACTACCCCAAGCCCTTCTTCCATAGGCCAGTGGCTGGCGACTAGCAACAAAGGTGTAAAATCCCGATAACTGGGAAGGCATTGCCTTTATAAAAGAAAACAAGCACCACAGAGTACAAGCGGAAGTAAAAAAGAAGTGCTGAAAAGTAAAAAGGGGCCGGAAATACAAGCCCAACTGTAAAGTACAACTCGAAAGGGAAAACAGCGACTGAAAAGTAAAGCTGCTACGCCGAGTTGTCCACTGGAAATCCCACCTGAAGGGTGGGTACAGATAGCTCCTCTGCTCCTCGGGTCCCGCCGTCCGCTCCGAGTATGTCCCGCCCAGTGGTCCACCTCCGGGTACCGCCTCGTCGTATAGTCCACCTCCAGGTACCGTCCAGTCCTCGAACACTCGGCCTCTGTCAGTACTGGCCATTGTCTGCAACCAACACAACGAGGTGCAGGCATAGACCGTGCAGGGGTGAGTATAATGATACTCAGTAGGGACCCCGAGACCCTCAAGGTCTCACTAAAACCAACAAGGATAACCACAAGAAGATCTCAACAGATAAACTCTACTTAGGTATATGCCCTTACATATACCTAAGTTATCAAGTAACCCATCTCAATAATGAGGAAACACAAGGATCATGAGATCAACGGATAATCACTACCCAGGTATATGCCCATACATATACCTAAGTTATCTAGTAACCCATCTAAATCATGACGAAACACAAAGGTCAAAAGTCTCAGCTCAAACCAGGATTTTCATTATCGAAACCGTAACTACTGAGGAGCTCCGTCTCTAGAGTGTACAGTGGTCCTGTCACGACTCCGAGGTACTTCTCACTAACCTAAGACTGCTGAGGTACTCCTCCTGTCGAGTACTGCGGGTTTGCGGCCAACTACCTGGCGCTCCGTCCGCTGAGGGTCTGTCGCCAAATACCAGGAGCTCACCCAAATAGCCTACTGAGGTACTCCTCCTGTCGAGTACCGCGGGTTTGCTACCAACTACAAGGCGCTCCGTCCGCCGTGGGTCTGCCGCCAAATACCGGGCGCTCCGTCCACTGGACTAGTCGACTCACTCCAAGTCGAGTCGGTCAAGCAGTCGTCAGGTCTCAGTCGGCTACACGGTCTCCGTACTCTGCACGCTCGTCTCCGGGAGGGTCCGCTCCATGAGCTACTGGTCGATACTCCATGTATCAGAAAGTCCCACAAAGAAGTATTTCAAAAGACCGTCTCGTCACAGGGGTCTCAACGCAACAGACGGCGCGTCGATCGGACGCCCGGTCTGTGAGTTATTAGCCTTTTCGTCCCAGGGGCCCGGTTGGTTTCGTGTGCGAACCAATCCTAACCGTATCACAACTGTACCCTGAACTCCCAAAGGGTATACTCAAAGGGACCGTTACTCAACGTAATCACCAACGCCGCTGACGGTTCATCAAACGGACGTCCTGTCTGAAAGATATCAGCTTTCCCGTTCCAGGGACCCGGTTGGATTTCGGGTGCGATCCAACCCGGCCACTACTAACTGTATCCAAAACTTGGGCGAAGGATACCAAAAGTTTCGTATCGTAAACAGGAACTCAACGCAACAGACGGTGCGTCGATCGGACACCCGGTCTGAGAGTTATTGGCATTTTCGTCCCCGGGGCCCGGTTGGTTTTTAAGGCAAAACCAACCCGACCGTACTCCACCTGCGTCCAAACCTCGGGCAGAGTATGCCAAAAAATCCTTCTCACTAAGAGGAACACAACACAGCTGACGGCACGTCAATCGGACGCCCGTAGCTCAAGATATGAGCGTTTCCGCTCCGAAGGCCAGGTTGGTTTTGTGAACGAACCAACCCAGCCGAAATCAAAGTAATCCGAAACCTTGAGTGCGATATACCGAAAGGACCGTCTCGATCCGAGGATCGCGTTGCCGCAGACGGTTCGTCATTCGGAGGTCCGAGGCTGAAGATATGGCCAAAATACCGTAAAAGATTCGAAACGGGGGGGTCCGGGTCCGGGCCGACCCGGCCCGACCCCCCTGGGTCGGCCCGAACCGGGTCGACCCGACCCAGGTCGGACCCGGCCCGGCCGGCCGGCCGGCGGCGCGACGGCGCGGCGGCGGCGCGGTGGCCTGGCGGTGGCACGGCGGCCCGGCGGGGGCGCGGCGGCCCGGCGGTGGCGCGACGGCCGGTGGTGGCGCGGCGGCCCGGCGCCGCGCGGAGGCAGCACGCGGGGGTGGCAAAGCCCCCCGCTGATTGGGTTGGCGGCGCAGCCATGTGTCGCGCCTCTGTTTTTTTTTACAAACCCCCCCCCCCCCCACGTGGGGGGCTTGATTGGTAGGGAAACGGGGCGGCCAGCTGCCCCCCTCAAAGAAACCGCCCCTTCTTAAAGAGGGGGTTTCATGAGTTGGCCGGGGGATTAATTCCCCCGGTTTATTGGCATCCGGCCGGCCTGTTGGCCGGCCGGTTTTCTCCAACGGGACCGGAAATTCCGGTCCCCTCTTCGGCTTCCGACGCCGGCGGCCCGGCCGCCGGTCTTCTCATTCCGCCGCGGCCCGGAACCGGCCGCGGTCTCCTCGTCCCGCCGCGGCCCGGAACCGGCCGCGGTGTTCGTCGTCCGGCGCGGTGCGACGGCACCGCGCCCCTTCGCCGCGCATTTGATTCCTTTCAACGCGGCGTGACGGCTTCACGTTCTTGAAGATTCTTCCTCGGCGTGGCGCGACGGCGCCGCGTAAAATAATTTCACGATTATCCGCGTGGTGCGACGGCACCACGCCACTTTGCTTCCACCCGCCAGAAATAACAACAAGAACGAAGGAGGGGGTTCGGCCGTGTTCATGCGGTCCGGCCCCCTCACGTTAAACAATAAAGCATCTTTAAATAATCCAAAGCCACACGTTAGACTTGCTAAAATTCATGATCAACAATAGAATAACTAAACAATAATCAACAACCCCTACCTTGGGTATAAGTTCGAGGATTTGCCAACGTCCGCGGAAGTCGACGTCGCGGAGATCGGGCGTCGCGGTCGTTGTTCGTCAATTCCGTTGACAAAGAGATGCGTCCGATGCGATACGTCGTTGGCGAAACCTCATATGTCGACGAAGGGAAACCAAGGAGGAAGCGGTGTTCTCTCTCGTTGACACGGAAGACGAAGAAGAGCGGAGCGACGTTCTTCGTCGGAACTTGAGCGTTCATCGTCAAGTCTTGAGGAAAGTCAAATAAAAAGAAAACAACGAACTCAAGAACCCCTACCTCGATAGTCGCACGTTGACGTAGTCGTGGAATATCGGTGTCGATTCCTTTGACGTCGGAGGAAGAGTCGTTGTCGATGGCGTTCGTCGCGGAAAACTGTCGCGGAAGAGATGACGCGGAAGAAGTACGTCGCGTCGCGGATTCAGCGTCGCGGATGGACCGTGTTCTTCGGCGGAGAAGTTCTTCGTTGAAGAACGGCGTTCTTCGCGTTCTTCGTTGAGTTTGAGGGAGATGAAGAAGACTTCCCTACTCTCTCAAGGAGATAAAATTCTAACAAAATAAAATAAGACTCTTTCTTATTTTATTCACACAACCCAACCACTTTGAATTTCAAAGGTTTGAAATTCAATAACCACACACAACTCACCTCATTAACTCATTACATTTAAGTCATAGGTTTAAAACTTAAGTTAACATAATTTAAGTGGGAGTTGAGGGGGTTTTAGAGGATATGAAGGGGTGGGGTTCGTGTGGGCCCCACCACCCTCATAACCTCCCATGGGAGGTTGGGTGGTTACCCAACTTCCAACAAGAGATATCACTTAGAGTAAAATAATAAAAATTGTAGTGTAATTACAAAGTAAACATCCACAATTTTTATTATCAACACTCGCATGAACGCAACTCCAGAACAGGAGTTCCTAAGCGTATACTGGCGCTACGGTTCCATTGGTGCCCTCGGATTTCAATTCCGAGCACCGGATCAAAAGTTAGAAATTCCCGCTCGTTCGTTCACTGAACGTACTCGAGCCAAACTTCGGAAATTGATTCCGGGCACACCGGGCCTCGGAATCAGGTGCCGTCAGAAACCGCGCTCTTGTAAAATTCTTAAGAAAATTAAGAAAAAATTTCCCTGGAATTTTACGGGTCTTTACATAAACTAGCATACGAAATGTAAATAATCTAACCATAAATCAAAAAATTTATTAAAATAGAACATTAACAGTCTACCATATCATAACTTATTCAATATAATATTGAGTATTTTATGTATAATAAATCAACCATAATCATTAAAAATATCAAAAAATGATGTTCACGTTATAGAAAATAATCAATATAATCTTTTGAGAGAAATATATTTTATTCATTAAAAAATTAAAAAATCTAACAATTTATGATGGAGAAGGTTTAAATGATATTTTGGAATTAAATTTTCCCATTCCACTTTAATTCTTTTTAAAGGAATTAACATTTTAAAACATTAATTTTCTTAATAATAAATCCTTAAAACCATTTTAAAAGCACAAAAATTAATGAGAACTATATTGAAGAATAAATATTTAAAACATTTTAAATGTTATTTTAGTTAAAAAGTACCTTAAAATAATAATTTTGAAAAATAATTTTTGAAACATAGACATGGTTAATAAATATGTCCGAGAAAAACATACATATAATCAATCTATGATAATAATGAGATTGAAGAATTTACCTTAACCATTCACATTAATTTGGTCAAAGGGTACATTTAACCTCATTTATAATGAAAATAGTATGTTATTAAATTATACCACAACCACATTCCTATTTATTTTATCATACATTATTTATTTATGACATTATACAACCCATTTAATAATGATTTCCACGTTAAATTATCATTTCTAGTAATAATCGATTTCTTTATCGTACATGTTTTAACTTGTTATTCATGATTCTATCATTTAAATCATGATTTATATAATTCCAGAATATAAAACAAGACTAACTAAGAGTATATATTTTAGTATATAAATATGAATAATTGATAGATATTTTAAATAGAAATCATCGTTTATGGAGATGGTAGTCCATACGTAAGCATAAATTCTATTTCAATTCTCATATCATATTGAATGGATGTAAGTTAATGAGATAAATTTAAATAAAAAGACACACACAAATATATATATATTCAGTATAATTATTATGTCATATATTTCATACTTATTAATAATATATATTTTTATAATCATAGTTGAATGGTGAACATGGAAATGATTCTCATCGTGTCGGGGAGATGGTATGTCGTATGTACACCCGAGCGTCGTGGAGATGGAAATGATTATCATTATTTATATACATATTACTCATCATTATATATATCCAAATAACATATATTTAAAAAAAAATTACACCACAACGTGGAGATATTAAGACGTACATATTCACACATTGTGACTTTCTCATTCATAGGATGGATTAAAAAGTGTATATGGTTATTACATATTTATAAAAACCTCACAGTATGTAAAATTTAAGAGAGTTATTACTTTTTTTAGAAATAACAATGAAAGAGAATGTGGAAGAATAAAATAACATTGAAATGGGTTATGAAATAATTAGCTCTTCATTGTGTGTTTCCTTTTGATTTGAAAAAATGGCTCTTTAGGTGTGCTTTCTGCTAAAGGGAAGGCCTATAGGTTTTTGTGAGGGAAGTGGGGAGGAGATTTGGGTAGGTTTTGGCCGATCCAAATGGAAATGGAGGTGTGATTTTGAGAGAAGGGGAAGTTCCCTTTCATAAGAGGGGTGGGGGGGACCTTTGAAAAAACATGAAATATTATTTTATTATACTAATCATATTAGGATTCTAATGGCTCCAAATGAATTTTTTTCGAGACTTCTGTTGTTATGTGTAAAAATCCATTAAATAAATAGGCTTTAGACATGCTTAGGTTTCCATATTAAGCACATCTATTAGATTTACCACTTCGTTAAATAGTTTGTCATTTACCATGTCTCATTGTATTTTTATATTATATGGTTATTACATTACTATAAAATGCCAAGGCAATCCCAAGTGGTTCATTAATGGAATATATATTATTATATAAGTCCCTTGGACAAACCATATATTTTTAAAAAAATTAACCTAAAAATTATTGGAATTCATCAAAAAATTCAAATTATATTTATTTTAATATTTATAATATAATTTATTTGATTCTTTTAATAATATGGTAATTACTGCATCATAATTATCTCATAAATAATTTTAAATATTTTATGTATAAAGATTATAAATAAAATACCACGATATACGAAATATTTTTAGAATTCAAATGAATATTTATAGTCAAATTTATCTTATGTATTACCCTAAATAATAAATGGATTAGTTATTAAATATTGAATTTAACACTTTTAACTCTTATTTAAATAAAATATTAATAAATTTACTAATATAATCCAAGTTGAAAAAATCTATCATGATTTATTCCTAGGTTATATGGGGTCAATATAAACTTATCGAATAGAATTACTGTATTGATAGAGT
Organism: Viscum album; assembly: GCA_963277665.1. Taxonomy (NCBI): domain Eukaryota; kingdom Viridiplantae; phylum Streptophyta; class Magnoliopsida; order Santalales; family Viscaceae; genus Viscum; species Viscum album. The sequence goes on from OY728151.1 coordinate 1,535,771,919, forward strand.
AATTATGATATCATTTTTAACTTCAAATACCCTATTTACTTTTAACCATAACAAATAAAAATCAAATTTTACTATTCAATAATAAAAATTCATCCTATTAAACCACATTTTACTTACATATGTCAACTGTGCCTCTTGGATTTTGGAAATTCAATTCATAGAATCAGTAAAATTATGTTTTATGAAAATTTGTAAATGCTACTAGAAGGTGTGTAAAAGACGTTAAAAATTCAATAAAATTTTGTACATCTAATTTTATTATAAAAATTATCTAATTAATTACATTATAATTATATAGGTATAATATATCTATTTTCATTGAAAATAAATTTAATGAAAATAAATAATTGTACAAATAAAAAGTCGGTTTTAAACAATAACGCAGTGTTTTGCACTATTCAAAAAAAATTGAATGTTTTAGAAAAATACCAAAAATACTCCCTTCACTAGTTTTGATATCCTGAATTCAAAAAAAGTATTATATTTTCCCAAATTAAAAACATATTAGTTTCATTAAATAATTTAAATTTATTTCATGTTGTCAAAACAAAAAAAACGGGGTTTTAAAAATTAAAAACTATCAAAATATTAACATGTGTTTAAGTCGAATTTAAAAGTGAAATTACATATAATGACATAAATTGTATTAAATGATAAAAATATAATCTAATTATAGTTCTAAACCATTAAAAATCATAATTTAACACAATAAATTATTTCGATTAAAAATGTTATTATGAATTTAAATTTAATATTTTTCACTATTAATCAATATATGAATGTTACCAGAAAAGTGTCATAAATTTATCCAAACAAAATTATTATGTCCTGATTCTAACGAAAAATTTAATTTCATTAAATTTCATGTATAAAAGTTTCAAATATTCGTATTAAAAAGTGTTCTAAATTAAAGGGTGGTAAAATTGCATTTTTTTAAAAAAATCTCTTTTATATAAAAAATGAATTTGATCTTTTATTCTGTCTAAGAAGCACAAAATATGGAATCTTAAATTATATGGAGTATCTAATATTCAAAATTCAGTTAATACTGTTAATAAATGCTTTTTGAACAGCTAGTTTGGTAAGTCACGGTGTGCTCAAAATCAGTGTTGCTTGTAGCGAAATCTATTGAATTATTTTAAAGTGATAACATACTATAAAATCATGGGTTCTGACATATAAGGGAATGTTACCAAGACCAAACGAATCTGCACCTCTAGATCTGCGATTTTTTATGAAGTGAAGTCTTTATGTAATAAATTGTGTTTAAATGTGAAAAAATAACAGGATTGTCATATTTGGTATCAGAGGATATGATTAGTTAGTTTTGGGATTTTGATTTGAATACCAGAGTGAATGACTTCAGGATAAGACCAAGTATAATAAAAATATCCCAAAATTATTGTGATTATTATGTAAGTGGTTTATCAAGAAAATATATCCATGTTTTGATACTCGCAGGTAGAGGAAGCTATGATACATATGTATCTAGGGAAAATATCTAAAACAATGATTTGAGATAGACTCTAATGAGAAATGGTACACAAAAATGGGCACTGCTAAACTCTTGGTTATGACACTCCCAATTGATATTTTTTGGAAAATTCATAATCTTATTATTAACCATTATAAAATGGAAAGAATTTCCCTAAGAATAAATGTTGGGGTGAAGATCATTGACAACATAGACTAAAATCTCTAAATTCATAAGTTAAATAAATAAATGTAATTTATAAGTTATCCCTAATGGTCTCTTGATTTAACTTTTATGTGTCACCACTAAATTTCCTTTTATTCACACCAATTCCTTGTAATAGGAGGACTCAGGATAAAAATCGATTTGATGATCAATGTGATAATTGTTCTAAAGAGATGTCGAATTTGATGGGAGCAGGAATCGGGAAATTTATGATGATAATATCACTGTGAACTAATGTTTTTATTTGAAACATGGGCCATAAAGAACATTCAACCTCCCCCCCCACCAAAGAATGAACAAGTCGCAATCGAGAACATAATGAGAGAAAGGACTCATAATTTTGATGGATCATCTGATCCCTCAATCGGCGAACAACGGATCAAATACATTGAAAAGATCTTCTACATCCATAAATGTTCCAAATAAGAGAAGGTTTTTTGACTACTTTTCATATGGAGGGTGAAGTTGATCCGTGGTGGAAATCGATAAACAATACGAAGCCTAATGAAGAGATCAAGACTGTCAAATGGAAGGATTTCATAAAAATGTTTTTCGATAAATATATTCCAAGAACCCTATGAATTAAGAAGAAAAAGGACTTCCATTACATCACGAAAAAATATGTTGAGTCCATTGGAGCATATGAGGAAAACTTCACATGTCACGAACCATCCCCCAGGTCATGTGTCGTAACTACCCTAATCCCGCCTTCCATAGGCAAGGGGCTGGCGACTTGAACCAAAGGCGTATATCCCTAAACTGGGAAATCATTGTCTTTATAACTATAAACAAACACATTAGATTACACCACTAGAAGCAAAACACTATATAAAAACTATATTCAAAAAGTGTGCTGGAATGTAAAAATTGGCCGGAAATATAAGCCCAACTGTAATAGTACAAGTACAAATAAAAAAGGGACAAACAACTAAAAGTTAAAGAGAAGCTCCTGGATCATCCTCCGAGGTTTCTACATGAAGGGTAGGTACAGATGACCACCTCAACACTCCACGTCCATCAGAATCCTTTGTGTAACCGACTCTTCGTAATGTCCACCACTAGGTACCGTCCAGTCCTCACGCTCTCGGCCTCTACCAACACTATTCGTCGTCTGCAACATACACAATGAGGTGTGGGAATAGCCCTTACATGGATGAGTATAATAATACTAATTAGGGACCCAGAGACCCCCAAGGTCTCAAAAAATCAAACAAGGATAAATCAAAATGTACGAAATCAACTGATAAACATTACGTAGATATATACCCATACATATACCTAAGTTATCTTGTAACCCATCTCAATCCTGGGGAAAACACAAAAGTCAATGACTCAGCTCAAACTAGAATTTTTTTGAAGGAGTAGCATCAAGTAACTTCCCCAGTCACACTGTTGGAACTTCATCTGATGTCATACTCCTCCTCTATAGAGTACAGTGGGTCTGCCGCATCACACAATGGTGCTTCCCACTATCCTTGGAATGCTATAGTACTTCTCTTGTCGATTATCGTGGGTCCGTTTCGCTAACACTAACGTGCTCTCTACTGTGGGTCTTCCACACTCTCATAGAGACACTCCCCATCATAGCCTGTTGAGGTACTTCTCCTGTCGAGTACCATGGGACTGCTGCGTCACACAGAGGCGATCCCCAATGTGGGCCTTCCGCGTCACATAGAGATGCTTCCCATTGGGCTAGTCATAACACTCCGAATCGATCGGTCAGCAGTCATCATGTCTCATCCAGCTAGTCGGTCTCCACACTGCGTACTCTCTTCTCTGAATGGATACTCTCCATGAGCTACTGTTCGATAATCCAATTGTCACAAATAACCACAATGAATTATCTCAACGTTATGCCTCGTCATAGGGGTCTCAACACAACAGAAGACACGTCAATCGGATGCCCGGTCTGTGAGTTATTGGCATTTCTGTCCCGGGGGCCTGGTGGGATTTTAGGTTGAAAACAAGACGAACTTACTCCATCTATGTCCAAACCTCAAGTGGGAATTCCAAAAAATTCATCTCGATCTACTCTTTCCCTCACCACATTTGGTTCGTTGATCTAACACACGTAGACCAATATAGGGGTGAGAAGGTAAAAACAGGCCATAGCGGGTCAATACGGTCCAGTTTGGGGTCCGACCCGGTCTGCGGGTCTGACCCTGTCTGTGATACCGACCCGACCCGAGGTTCCGACCTGACCCGTGGGAGTGGCCTGGCCCAAGGGCGGCCCGACCCAATGGCGGCCTAGTCTCGTGGGGCGGCCTGGCCCGGTAGCGGCCCGACACACTGGAGCATCCCGTCTTAGTAGCGGCCCAGCCTAGTGCCAGCCCAGCCTAGTGGGGCGGCCCACCCCAATGGCGGCCCGGCCCAGAGGCAGCCCAGCCAGGTGGCGGCCTGGACCGGTGGTGGACCGACCTGGTGGGGCTGCTCGGCCCGGTGGCGGCCTGGCCCGCTGGTGGCCCTACGGCTTGCCCTAGCCACTCCCAAGGTGGGATACGTGCACCCCCTGGCTCCCAAACAGTTCAACCGTTCGGGTGGAACCAAACCAGTTCCAGGTGGCGCTGGTCCAGCTCACGCAACACCCAACGAGGTCCCACTCATCCGAGCTGGCCGAGTGGCCTGCCACACCAGCTCCTCCGCAGTGGCCCACCCTGGTCGCAGCTCCCATTCTCCGCACAACATGACGATGTCGCACCCCTCCATCCGACCATCTCGGCCTTCTTGGCCGTGGACTATTCCACAAGCACTGTGTGATGGCGTCGTGCCCCTCCTACGACTAGATGCTCTTTGCACCACAGGTTTCCTTCATGGTCAGCCTGTCACCAGCCGTTGTTCCTCCACTATGGTCCTCTCATCTGGCGGCACCGTTGTTGCACCGGCTTCATCAACAAGCGAGATAGAACAATGGGGGAGGTTTGGGCCATGTTCGTGCGGTTAGATCCCTCTTCATTATGGTGATATCAATCGGATGTTCATAATCCAAAATTTGAACGGTGATGAACGAAGGGTAAAAATCATACATAGTATAACCCCTACCTCACTTGTCGATCGTTGATGGTGGAATGAGAGGAATGTCAGACGTTGATTCATTGAAGTTACGAAGCGCCCCATGTAGCTGACTGAGGAAGAAATGTCATCAGCGTTCTTTGTGGTCGGCTCCTTCAATTTTGGCTCGATCGAAGATCGAAGAAAGATTTCATCAGTCTTCAGTGGATGATGAATAGTCATTCTTCGCATTATTCGTTGAGAGATATTTCTCCAAGGGTTCTCAATGATCTTCTAACCACTCTCTCAAGCTCCACCAAAAGTATTGCCAACCAAAAATAATTGGTTATGTTAACCCATTATTTTATTTGTTGGCAAATGAATTCAAAAGAATTCAAATGGGTTTTAAAATAATTATGTGAATAAATTCAATTATTTAATTGAGAGGGTTGGAAAAATTAATTATTGGGGTAGGTGGTCAATCCCACATAAATGAGGGGTTAAAGGGGGTATAAATATCTTGTGGGGCCCCCCAAGGATATCCTCCCAAGGGAGTTTATATGTGGGTGGGCCCACCTACCATAACCTCTCAAGGGAGGTTATGGTGTGGTGGCCCCTACCTATAACCTCCTCTTGGAGGTTTTAACCACCACAAAATATTAATATGTTATAACCTTATTTTTATTTTATTTATTGAAAAACCCCAAAAACTAATTTTCATTCCTAACCAACTGTCATCGAGGGGAAAGTCTTCTTAAGTGAATATCGGTGTTGCGAGTTCAATGGTGCCCTCAAATTTCAATTCTGAGCACTGGTTCAAAAGTTATAAAAACTCACTCATATGTTTACTAAACGTACCAGAACAAAACGTCCGTAATTCATTCCATGCATACCGTGCCTCAGAATCAAGGGTCGTAAATTTTCACGGTCTCGTAAAAATGCCATGTATTAAAAAAATTTCCATTGGAATTCCAGGTCTTTACATTCTCCCCGCCTTACGGATTTATGTCCCTGTAATCTACAACTCGAATTATGGGTACCAATGGAGTTACTGAGCACACATTTGATCCTCCCTCTCCCATGTGCTCTCTTGGAGGATCCCGTGCTGCCATCAAACGTGCACCATAGGTATTCACTATCCACGTAGGACCCACTCCTATCGATCCTCAATCTCCACTAGGAAATCCGTAAAAGACTCCTCATTATCGATGTCCTACTCTCCATGGTCGGTGATGTGGGAATGGTCGTGCACATATCCTCTTAGATGAGATATGTGGAAGATGTCGTGCACCCGATTCGGCTGAAGTGGAAGAGATAAGTAGTAAGCCACCACGCCTACTCTGTTGAGGACATGAAATGGTCCGATGAATCGAGGAGATAACTTTCTGCCTCGGCCAAATATCCATAAACATCGTTGAGCTGAGACCCGTAAAAAGACGTGGTCACAATCCTCGAACTACAGAGGTCTCCGTCTCCTATCAGCATACGACATCTGCCTGCTCTATACAGTCTTCATCCGCTCTAGGATGGTCTGCACCTTCTCGGTGGTAGCTCATACCATCTCATGTCCCACTAGTGCTGAATCCCTTTGGTCTATCCAGCACAGTAGCAATCTGCAAGGTCGACCATACAAGGCCTCGAAAGGATCCATACCGATGGTGGCGTGACAACTGTTGGTGTAGGCAAACTCCAACAAAGGTAAGTCGTCCTCACAGCTGCGACCGAAGTCATGGACACAAGCACAGTACATGTCCTCGAATGTCTGAATGGTCCTCTCATCCTGACCATCCATCTGAGGATGGAAGGTGGTGCTCAGATGAAGTTGTTTCCCGAAAGCCTCCTGCAACCCCTTCCATAGTCATGAAGTAAATCGTGTGTCACGATCAGAGACAATAGTAGGAGGAACTCCATTTGTACGCAATATATCTTGCATATAGAAGCATCCCAAGCTCTCTACTGAACCGTACTCTCTGATCGGTAGGAAATGGTCCGACTTGGTGAGTCAGTCGACAATCACCCAAATCGAGTCGTGACCCATGGATGTACGTGGAAGAACCATCACAATGTCTATGGATATCCCATCCCACTTTCACTCTGGGACCACTAATGGCTGAACTAAGCCTGTTGGTACCTGGTGCTCTACCTTCACTTGATGTCAGCTGAGGCACCGTGAGACAAACTCTTCCACCACCTTCTTCATACCTGGCCACTAATGTTGTTGTTGAAGGTCCTGGTATATCTTCACCAATCATGGATATACCATGAGAGGGGACATGTAGAACTCCCTCAACAGTTCATTTTGAGGTGCAACTGGCACCATGGTATATCCTCTAAAGAGGATTAAGTGCTCCCCGCCTTCAGAAAATCCTTCAGGTGCCTGTCCTGTAGAGATATGAGCATGTCGTGCCTCGTAGTCAGCATCCCCATGTTGAGCCTCCCTGACTCGCTGAAGATGTGGAGGAGTGACTGTAAGAGACAGATGTTAGGTTGCTTCATCTCTATCCAAAAAGGATATCTACAAGGCAGCCAGCTGCTCTGTCGTTTCTCCTAACAGTTTTATACCAGTCCCCATGCTGAGTGCATCTCCAAACACGTTCACCTTCCCATGAGTATAGACTATCTTGATGTCATAGTCCTGTAGGAACTCAATCCATCACTATTGTCTCAGGTTCAGGTCCTTTTGTGAGAAGATATACCTCAGACTCTTGTGATCAGAGTACATGGTAAAATTCTCTCCCATCAGATAGTGTCACCACATCTTCAAAGCGAAGACCACTACAGCTAACTCCAGGTCATGGGTAGCATAGTTCGGCTAATGTTGTCTCAGCTTCCGAGAAACATACGTGTTCACTTATCGCTCCTGAATCAAGACACACCTGAGTCTAGTCCTTGATGTGTCGAATTAAACTATGTACCCTACTCCTTCCTCTGGAAGCCTTAAGATTGGGGCACTAGTCAGCCTCTGCCTCAGACTCTGATAGCTCAACAGGAATCTCTCCAACCACACAATGGGTTTCCCCTTCTCTGTCATGGATGATAGTGGTGCTGCAACTCTGGAGAAGTCTGGAACTAATATATGGTAGTATCTAGCCGAGCCCAGGAAACCTCGTACCTTTGTCACACTCATGGGTGGCTCTCATGAAAGTACCGCCTCGATCTTCGCAGGATCCACTGCCATGCCAGCCTCGGAGATGACGTGTCCCAAGAAGTGAACCTCTCGAATCCAAAACTGGCACATCGAGAGCTTACCATAATGTTTTTGCTCTAGGAGTGTATATAGTACTACCTAAAAATGGTAGGCATGTTCTTCCTCAGTAGTAGAGTAGATCATAATGTCCCCGATAAAGACAAAGACAAAGAGATCGAGGTAAGGACGGAATATCCTTTTCACGAGACACATGATCACAACTGGAGTTTTGGTTATGCCTAAGGGCATATTCAAGAACATGTAGTAGTTGTACTGACACTTGAAGACTGTTTTATGCACATCCTTACCTAGAACTCTAAGGTGGTGATTGCCTGATCTGAGGCCTATCTTTGAGAACTAGTGTGTTCCCATGAGCTGATCAAAGAGGTCGTTAATCCTTAGGTGTGGGTACTTGTTCTTCAATGTCACCTGGTTAATGCGATGGTAGTCAACCAAGATCCTGAAGCTCCCGTCTGCCTTCTTGGTGAATAGAATCAAGGTTACCCCGGGATAAACACTAGGTCAGTTGAATCCCTTCCCCTACAAGTCCACCATTTGTACCCGCAGCTCACGAAGATCAGCGGGATCCATCTGATTGCTGGTGTAGATATCTGTGACGTCACGGGGTACAAGTAAATTTAGAAGTCCTTCTCTCTACTGGGAGTTTGTCCTGGAACATCATTAGATAAGACATCTATTTACTTTTCCATCACTACATGATAAGTCAGACCCTCCACATCAACTTCTCCGACGGTAATGCAAGACAACTGGTGAGTGGTCGACTACACCCTCCTATGAGTAAGTCCATCCAGTGCTGCAACAGTTCCCTTCTCTCTGGTGAAGGCAAACCTGGTCCAATCTGTGTGGACACACTACACTTTGTGGCTAATACAGTCAATATGATCATAGAATGTAGATAACCTGTCCATCCACAAGATGACGTCGTAAAGCTTCGACGCCATTACAAGGAGATCCGAGCCAAAGCTCTCGCCTCCTAGAGTAAGCACACACTGCCGACACCAGTGCGTAATTGTCGAGTCTTCCCCCGTAAGAGTCTCTTGCCGTAAAAATCGAGCCACTGACTCAATCAGAATATCTGATCTCCGAACGAGGGTAGTGAATATGAAAGAATGACTATAACCTATGTCTATAAGAACTACAGCTAAGGTGGAGTAGACACAGATCGAAACTAGAATCATCTCCGGAGGGCCATGGTCATATGCCTCAGCTGCCTGGAGTTGAGCTCTCCCATGTCTGCCTACTCCCTGAGGTCGGGGTGCACCTCCTAGTGGTGGTGGTGGTAACACATCAAATCGTCATCTAGAACCACATGCACGACCAGCTCCTCTATCATGTCCGCCTTCTCCATTCAGAATGCCTTGTCCGATCCTCTGCCTCTCCTAGGGAGGTCCCTCAACAATATGATGATCATCTGAATGGTGGGTCAGACAGTCATTTCCATGTGACCCTGCCCACTGCATGGGTATGACTACCAGCTCTTATAAGGTAAGTAACTGCCTCAGGTTCCCCATGCAACAGATCCTAAGTCCTGCGGTCATCCACCCATGGGTCTGGTCATCTTGGACCTCAGCATCATCGGTCTACTACCATATGTAGAGGACACTGCTGCATATCGACTACTAGTGGGTCTCGCTGCTGGTGACTGCTCAGGAAAGAAACTCTCCACTAGGAGGTCTCTCTCTAACACTCCTGCCTGTGTTAGAATGTAGAGGGAGATTATAGACGCTCTAAACTCTTGAATGAGCCCCTACTCTAAGGTCTGGGCCCTAATGAATGGGTCACATACCATATATGTAGTGTAGCCAGAGATATCGATGAACCTCGCTGAGTACTGAGTTATGATCATGCTACCCTGTTGTATATGCAGTAGCACCTATATCTGCACCACTCGTAGGGTGGCTGGGAAAAACACTACACGAAACAAGCTTTCGATGTCTGTCCATAGAACTGTCGCCTCATCGTGTACTTGGAGCATTAGGCTCCACCATCTGCATGCGGCTTCCAGAAGGAGACTCGCAAAAAGGATCACCATGTAGTCTGCTGGTGACCCTACCAGCCTGAAGACTCTCACCACAGCATCCAGCCATTCTTCAGCCGCCTATGGGTCCGTCTCTCCCCAAAACCTGGGTGGCCACTATCACTGGTGCTCATGTAATGCGCTCACGTGGCATCTATCGTCTGCTACTGTGGCTGGTGGCATCGCTAACCCAACAAGAAGTGGAACTGCTGGTTCCTACACTGGTAAAGGGCACTACACTGAGGCCTCGTTGCTTAGTGGGCTATCAGAGAGTACAACTCTCGAGGCTCTTTGTGGAGGCATCCTAAAATAAACTGATGAGACATGGTCAAAAGATTATACCTGGTGAGTTGTCTTGGTTTAGATTACATAAAGAGAAACTTTTGGAAACATGCACGGAATCAGTGTATTCATGCACTGAGTCAGAAATCAGAAGTTAGGGTCCTGGTGTATGGATACTTTGTCCGCCCGCACAAACACTGGACTCCATGAATTTAAAACCACACATAGTACCCATAACACTATTGATTCATATAAAATAAATATCAGTGCCTTATGTTCTGCAGTAGAACCGACTCTTCTGATAAAAATTTGTCATGACCCGTCCCCCGGGGGCTATGATGTAACTACCCCAAGTCCACCTTCCGTAGGTCAGGGGATGGCAACATGCACCAAAGGCGTGTATCCCTAAACTGGGATGGCATTGACTTTATAATTTTAAACAATCACATCAGAGTACACCAATGGAAGCAAAACACTTGGTAAAACCTCAATAAAAAAATTGTACTGGAAAGTAAAAAGGGGCTAGAAATACAAGCACTACTGTAATATTACAAGTAAAACTGAAAAAGGGAAAAATAGTTTAAACGTAATGAGATGCTCCTGGATTATCCTACAGGATTCCTACCTGAAGGGTATGTAATGATGGCCACCTCAGCACTCCACATCTGTCAGAATCCTATGTCTACTGACTTGACGTAAGGTCCACCATCAGGTACCGTCCAGTCATGTCGGTCACTACCTCCATTAGTGTTTTCCTTCATCTCCCACCAAAACAACGAGGTGCGGGCATAGCCCAGGTTGGGGTGAGTATAACGATACTCAGTAGGGACCTTGAGACCCTCAGGGTCTCACAAAATACAAAAATGATAAATCACAAAGTATGAAATGAATGGATGACCATTACTTAGGTATATGCCCATATATATACCTATTATATCAAGTGAACCATCTCAATCATGAAGAAAACACAAAATTCATAGACTCAAACTCAAACAAGGATTTCATTAATGGCGTAGCATTAAGTAACACCCCTAGTCACACTATTGGAACATCGGCTGATGGGGTACTCATCCTCCATCGAGTACAGTGGTCCTGCCACATCACACAGAGGCGCTTCCCACTATCCTTGGACTGTTGTAGTACACTAACATTCGAGTATGGTGGGTCTGATGTTCTCACACTGAGGCTCTCCCAACTATATTTTTGTCGTGCTCACAGAGAGGCACTCCCCCACTTATCATGCTATGATACTCCTCATGTTGAGTACCATGTGTCTATTGAATCTCCCAAAGGTTCTCCCCACTGTGGGCCTACCACGTCACACAAAGGCGCTTCCCACTAGCCTAGTCGAAACACTATGAATCGATCGGTCTGCAGTCGTTAGGTCTTAGCCAGCTACTCGGTCTCTACACAACATATCCTCATATCTATAAGGATCCACTCCACGAGCTACTGGTTGATACTACAACTGTCATGAAGTACCAAAATGAAGTATCTCAACGGTCCGCCATATCATAGGGGTCTCAACGCAATAGATGGAACGTCAATAGGATGCATGGTCTGTTATTTATTGGCATTTTCATTTCGAGGGCCCGATATGATTTTAGGTTCCAACCAACCCGACCATGCTCCAACATCGTCCAACCCTAAAGTGGAATAATCCAACAGAACCATCTCTCTTTAATCTTTCTTTCACTGTAGATGGTTAATCGATCGGAAACCCCTATCCCAAGATAGTGTCAAGAATGTGAAAAGAGGCCCCTAATGGGTAAATCGGGTCCGGACTGGGGTCCGACCAAGTCCACGGGTCCGACTCGGCCTGAGGGTCTGACCCAACCTGTAGGAGTGGCCCGACTCGATGGCGGCCCGACCTGATGGTAGCCCGGCCATGTGGCAGTCGGGCCCGGTGGGGTGGCCCTACCCGGTGGCAGCCCGACACTTGGGGGAAACCCGGCCTTTTGGGGAGGCTTGGCTCGGTGGTGAAACAGCCCGACAGCCTGCCCGAGATGCGCCCAGGGGGGAGGCACACGTCCCCTGCCTCTCAGACGGTTGAACCATTTGGGTGGAAACAAACCGGTGCAAGGTGGCACCGGTCCAGCTCATGTGGGACCCGACGAGCTCCCGCTCCTCTTGGCTACATGAGCAGCCAGCCGCTCTGGCTCCTCTACTGTGTCCTGCCATGTCCACGGCTCCCTTGCTTCATGCGGAGAGATGGCGTCACGTCCCTCTGACAGTCCAACATGCCGCCTTTCCCTACCGCGGCCTGCGCTGGCTGCAACCCAGTTCTATGTGCGGCGTGATGACATCACACCCCTTTGTCGACCCAGCAACCATTGCGGTGCTGGTTTCCTTTTTAGTTGGCCCATCACCAGCCGTCGTTTCCCGGTTACGGTAATATCTTTGGGTGGCACCGTTGCACCGTCATCGTCATTAACACGTGAGATAGAACAATGGGGGAGAGTTGGGCTATGTTCGTGCGGTCTGTGCCCTCCTTGTTATGGTGATATCAATCGGAAGTTCACAGTCCATAATTTGAACAATGGTGAACAGAGGGTAAAACTCATACATAGAATAGCTCCTACCTCACTTTTCGATCATTGATTGTGGGAGTAGAGGAATGGAGGACGTCGATTCCTTGACGTTGGGAAGCATCCGGGGAATGTGACCGAGGAAGAATCATCTATGGCATTCTTCACGGTCAGCTCCTTCTCTTTTGGCTCGGTCATAGATCGAAGAAAGAGTTCGACATTCTTTGATAGATGATGAAGAGGCATTCTTCGTGTTCCTAATTCAGAGATATTTCCACAAGTCTTCTCCATGTTCTTCCAACCCCTCTCTCAAGCTCCACCAAAAGTATTTCCAACCAAAAATAATGGGTTATGTTAACCCATTATTTAATTTTATGGACAAAGAATTAAAAAAATTCAAATGGGTTATAAATCAATTATGGGAATAAATTCAATTAATTAATTGATAGGGTTGTCAAAATTAATTAGTAGGGTAGGGGGAGAGTTTCATCCCACATAAATGGGGGTGAAAGGGGGTTTAATGCCTGTGTGGTCTCCACCAAGGATATCCTCTCAAGGGAGGTTACGTGCGAGTGGGCACACCACCATTACCACTCATGGGAGGTTATGGTGTGGTGAAGCCCAACTCTATCCTCCTCTTAGAGGTTTTAACAACCAAAAAATAAAAATAAGTTTTCACCTTATTTTTATTTAATTTATTTAAAAACCCAAAAAAATAAATTCCATTCCCGACCAACTACCATCAAAGTGAAAGTCTTCTTAAGCGAATATCGGTGTTGTGAGTTCAATGGTGCCCTCAGATTTCAATACCAAGGACTGGTTCAAAAGTAATAGAAACCCGCTAATACGTTTACAGAACGTAGCCGAACAAAACATCAGAAATTGATTTCGGGCACACAGGGTCTCAGAATCAAGCACCGTAAATTTTCACAGGCTAGTAAAAATCTCATGTATTAAAAAAATTCCATTAGACTTCCAGGACTTTACATCAAAATTCTTTCATATAATTCCTTCGGTTTGATGTTACCCCCGAATGCAAGGTTTAACCATTCATTGGTGGGATAAAACCTAGCCCAGAGAAATCCATAGAAATCCTTGAATTTGAGAGTTTTGAAAAAATTGTACGATGTGACGTCAAGGTCGAAATTGATATCAACGAATCCTAGGGATATCATGGGGATATGAATCATAAGGTGTACTTTAATTCTGGAATTCCAATGCATAAATACAAACGTTCTATGAATTTCCATCAACCCACATGCCAGAGGTTCGAAAAGAAACACCACAGAAATTTCCTAAAGGTGATGAAAAATGCATTAACTGTGAAAGAGAAGGCCACAAGGACATTAACGACAGACAATAAAAACCCAGGATTGTGATAGAAGGGAGGATTTCTTTGTTCGAACCTCAACATGTTGTTCATTGAATCAACTTCAACAAACTTGGGAACTTTTCAAACCAGCTCCCTATGCCAAGGGTTATTTGAAGAAACCAAAAACCTCCATGATGAAAGTGTTATCTTTTTCAATCACTACCATCGAAGTTAACTCGACAATGAGGTGGTGAAAGGTACAGAAGTTATTTCATAAATAATATTGAAAATACGTTATTATTCTAGTTTTACTCATTACTTTATATCCTAAATCAATTGTATAACTATCCTTACACACCATAAATCATGGAATTAATGATGTTGGTGATAATGGAAAATGGGAAACCATTGCATCATGTGAATATAACTCCTCTACTATCATAAATTGTGGATTGATCAACCCATAAAAACTATTCATACTCCCTCTGGTGGGATATGATTCAATTATTGGCATGGATTTTTTTTCATTATAAAAAGGAAAAATAAATTTTCAAGGGAGGGAAATCTATATCTATATTATGTATCGACCCTTGATTCAATACAAGTGAAAAGAGGTGGAGGAATTTTATATGGAACCATCGTCTCAAGCATCGATATTACAACCCTATTAGCATGCATATCATTCATATATGATTGAGCCTATGTTAGAAACCATCCTTTAAAACATGGCTATTGTGAGGGAAATCATTGAAGTGTTTACTGAGAAATTTCATGAAGAGATGTTGAATTCTCAATTGATCTTATAACATGGGTGTTTCCAACATCAAATACTCCATATAGAATAGATATTTTGGAGCTTATGTAGATAATGAAAAAATATATGATAATCTACATACAGGATTTATATGCCCAAGTGATTCACCATGGGGTGCACCTGTCATCTTCATTAAAAAGATGGACAAGTGAATTCACCTTTGCAATGATTATCCTGAGCACAACAGAATCACTATAAAGAACAAGTATCATCTACCATGAAATGATGACATGTTCTATCTAATATGTGGAACACAATACTTCTCCAATGTGGATCTTATGTGATGATATAATCAAGGGTGAAGAAGGTGGATACCATCAAGGCTGCTTTTCATACAAGATATGTGCACTATGAATTCATAGTAATGCCTTTTTATCTCTCTAATGATTTATAAATAATCATGGAGTTGATGAATATAGAAATTATAGATTACCTTGGAATATTTTTTGGTAGTATTTATATATGATATTCTAATATACTCCAATACCATGGAGGATCATGAGAGGCATCTAAGCACTGCACTAAAGACCTTGCAAAAGGAGAAGCTCAATGAAAAGTAAAACATATGTGACTTTCTGTTGAAGGAAATCTCATACATGGGTCATATCATCACAAGCAATGTGATATTTGTGGATCCATCCATGATAGATGAAATTTAGGGATGTACATGGCCAACATCCATGATGGATATTTGTATCTTCCTGGAGTTTGCTGGACATTATCGCTGGTTTGTGAAATTGTCTCATGATTGTAGAATCCTCTTACCAATCTAACTAAGAAGAGAGTAATGTTTTCTTGGATTAATGAATGTGAGGATAGATTCAAGTAATAGGAAAAGGAACCTTATCACCCCACATGTTCTCACCCTACCCACAAGTGGATAACAATTTTTGGTATTCAGTGATGCATCGATGAATGTTTCGGGTTGTGCGTTGATTAAAAATGACCAAGTAATTGCTTATGATTCAAGGAAATTGAATTTTTATGCACAAAAGTATCTGCCGCATGATTTGGAGTGGGATTCAATAATATCATATTTGAAAATTTGGTGACATTACCAATTTGGGGAAACATGTGAAACAAATACAGATCATACAATCCTCATTTATAAATATATTCACACAGAAATTGTTGAATATGAACCAACACAGGTGGTTAGAGCTGATCAATGACGATGAATGCTCAATCCATTACCATCCAAGGATTGAGATCAATATGGATGATACACTAAGTACAAATGACCCATAAATTCAATCATTTATGATAACTAAAACGGATCCATTCTTTTAGGATATGATGATGATGGAAATGTGAGTCATAAAGAAGGGAACATAATCAGTCCTTTCACAATTGATTTCTTAACCGATGCTTTTAAAAAGGTTAAGGATTCTCAAAAGGATGAAGTGGGAATTCAAAAGAATGATGAAACTATCATAAAAGTGAAATCCTCAGAGATCAATGTTAATTAAAGAATAATTGTGAGATTTGGGGAAATACTATGTGTTCCATAAAATCCAGAGTTAAAGAATGAACTTTTGGATGATGCATATAGTTCAAATTTCATCATTCACCCAGGAAACACAATGATGTACCGAGATCTCTAAGATCATTATTTGTGGGATAAAATGAAGAAGGAGATTTTTGAGCATAAATCAATGTTCCTGGTATGTTAGCATGATAATAATTAGGGGAAAACATCTAAGTAGATTATGAAACCATTACCCATACCAACTTGGAAATTGGATAACAACACCATGGACTTTGTCACCAGACATCCAAATACATCCAAAGAAACAATGCTATCGGTGTTTTTGTGGATCATATAATAAAAATTTCACAATTCATTGGAATTCGAGAGGATTTGTAATTGGATCAACATGCAGTGATATATATCAGAGAATTTGTATGACCACAAAAAGTATCAATATCTATTGTATCTGATTGAGATACATGATTCCCAAATATGTTATAGAAGAGTCTTCAAGATTCTCTAAATATAGAGTTGAACATCAGTATGGATTATTATCCTCAAACTGATGGACAATCTGAGCGGATTATCCAAACACTTCCGGGCATGATGAGAGCATCCTCAACATTCGTCAAAGTTGGATGTGATCAACATATTCGTCTGATTTTTCTCTCTTACAATAACAGTTCCATTAAATCATCCAAATGGCTCTATATGAAGAACACTATAGGAAGAGGTTCATAACACCAACATGTTGGGATGGAGATGGGGAGAGAAAACACTTACGTCCAAAAATGGTTGAAGAAATGGTGGAGAAGGTTAAGACTATACCTCAGCACATCAATGCTCTATAGAGTCGACAAAGGTTCATTGGTGATAATCACTGACAAGACCTAGATTATGATGTTATAAACATGGTATTTCTCCTCATATCACCGTTGAAGAGTGTCATGAGATTTTAGAAGAAGGGAAATATTATTAAAAGGTACATTGTCCCTTTGATATCCTTGATCGCAATGGAGCAGTGTCATATCGACTAGCAATCCCATCATACATGTCTCAAGTGCATGATGTATTCCATGTATAACTCTTGAGGAAGTACGTACCTGATCCATCTCATGTACGCTATACAGTGGTGGTACCATTGTAGAATGACCCAACCTATTAAGAGAAACTAGTGAAGATCATAGATCATTAGAAAAAAGATCTATGAAATAATACAATGCCACTCGTCAAGGTGATGTGTTGCAAGAAAAAGTTTGAAGAAGAAACATGTGAATCAGTGGAAGTGACGATAAAGATTTACCCTATCTATTTTATTTTGGGAAAAGGAAGTTTCCAGGGAGAAAAATTTTAAGGGGGGTTGATTGTAATGACCAAAAATTTTATTAATGAAAATTCATCTTGGTCTAAATAAATGTCTTATTATTTAAAATTATTGTATAAAACATAAGAATTTTTATAGTTTTATGTTTTAGGTTTTCATAATAGTGTTATTAATTGTGACCGTTCGTATTTTTTCTACTGAACTGTGATCACATGAATAGAATAAATATAAGGCTTTAAAAAATCCTTTTTACTAAGGCAAAGGATGTGGTGTCCTAATAATGTAGAATTTATCAATACGAAGACCAGTTATCAGAGCTCTGAAAAGTGGTAGCATCACTGGGATTCACTCTTGACCAATCTCAATCCACGCATCAACAAATTAAGCTTGAATGGAACCACCTATGGGAGAAATGGAAGTTAGTAGAGATTACCACCCGAGTGATGTAATCCGTGTGACCCAAAGAATTTGTCACCATCACACACCTTAACCATAGGTCCTATGCAGGTGTTATAAGTGGTTTTGTAACAATACCCTAGAACTATGATTATGTGCATTATTTTTTAAATGTAATTAAAAATATATATTCATTTTATTAGTTTTACCCTGTAATTTTTTTTAAAGAACAATTAGTATTTTTAGATAATATTCAATTAAGAAATCTATTTTGATAAATTAATGGATTTTTGAAATAAATAATATATTCAAAAAATATAATTCATAAAATAATTTTTATTATATATAAATGGTCGTAAAATTTTTATGAATACACTTGTAATTTTTATTATGGTTTGAAAACTATTTTCCTTAAAATCCATGATTTTTCAATAACAATCAGTTTTTATTTTAAAGGAAAAAAATCAAATATTTATAAAATTATCTTGATGAAATGAGTATTGTTTTTTAAATCAGGACGTCAAAATTATCTAACAGTGAATTTTACATAATTTTCTGAGATAGTGGAATTTTTGGGTAAAAATTAAATAACTTTTAAATATATAATGTGTTTTATGACATCCTAATGACCCAATAGTGATGTAATAAAATACTATGAATGGTATTTTCGGCCAATATATTTTTAAAATAAAAATAATGTGATTTTATGTTGTTTGTATTTATTTTACAATGCATTATTGTACCCTCTAATACTTATAAAACATTTTCACTTATAAAATGATTTCCTTGAGAGTGTGACACACCACCACATAATAAATCCTAATATTTTAATAAGTTTGGAAATTGGCCTTATAAAATAATGTTTTGCTCTATACTTTGGAATAAATCATTGGCACAAACCTTGGGATGGGGTGTGTTTTTGGTTATTTTAATGTGTATTGTCAAAAACATACATAATAAAGAATTCGCTCTTCTTTCCTATATAAACCAACCAAATCCCCCCACTTTGTCTTCACTCAATGCCTTTTGAGGTCGAAAAAATCCTTAGCTATTATATATGAAATTCTCCCATGGTGCCCCATACTTCCATGAAGCCTCTCTCAAGCCTCCCCAAAGCATTTGGGATCACACTTCCATGTAAGTGATTTCTTCCTCTCTCATTTTTGTCTATGTTTCTTTATGTTCTTATATGATTTTCAATTGAATTAAAAAATTGGGATATTATTTAAAACAACTCTTGTACTACCATACTTATGTTTTAATTCTAAGATACCCTTTTATCTCTAATTTATTCCTCCCATGTACACCTGTTACCATGTTGAAATTCCATAAGGGATTTCTCTCTCCTCATTTACATTCATGAAATTATTTTTTATTATGAAACTATATTTGATTACATATTTTGGGAAATTTATCTATATGAACCCATTATTTAAATTTCATGTACATATTATTTGATACCCCTTTATCTCTCATCAATATTTATTATGAATTCGTTTTTCATGCCATTATGCTGCCAAAATTGTACCACAATATTCGAAGCCAAAGTCATCGTGTAGTGGATACCATGCCCATTTCTCTATCAAGGGTATTAACGATTAAAAACATTTACATTTTCATTATTCAGTTTAATTTTTGTATTCCAAATTCCTTTATCATGTAATAAATGATTATGTTGAATGATTCCATGTTGAATGATGCATGTAGGACACTTATGAATGAAATGAAATGATTATGAAGGGTGTGCACTGATAACACTCCAATGAATTGGTTAAAGACTAGTGTCATGATACATCACGTGCAATGAGGGTTTACTTATTATAATTATAGTGCAATAATGTTTTACTCATTCTCTATTTTCAATGATCCATGATCATGAAAATATCATGTTAAATGTGTATTCCACATTTCCATGTTATGATAGTAATGTTATATCATGCCTCTATGTTCATGTTTTCTTATTCTTCATTGATATGATGACTACCTATCATGTACTATATTCTTCTTGTTATACCTTTTTTACCCCCTTACTAGCCATTATAACTAAGTATTTTCTTATTCATTTACTCAGGTTATCCCATGAGTACTATGTACAGTGGAATGTGTGTGGTCATGTAAAATAAGTTTCAATAAAGATGTGGATTTCGATTTTTAAGTAGTTATGTATTGTTCCAAAGCCCAAATGAACCTAGACCTATATATGTTTCATGTTGAAACAACTATATAATTTACTTAATAAATTATTCTTAATTTTGAAATAAATAGATGATCTGTTATTGTTTGGATATATCTTCTACAACCCATGTGCCTATCCTTTAGCCCCAAAAACTTATTTAAAGATCACGAAAACTCTCATTTCATTACAACATATAAATTATAACAAAAAATGTAAAATAAATTTATTTTTATTAGAAAAATGGGGTACTACATTCTCCCCACCATCTATCATTCCATCCTCAGGGAGTAGAAAACCATCACTACCTTGAAAGTGATCTAGCCATTGATCCTTCATTTACTTCTAAAATTCCCTAGTCTCTTTCTAGATATGAACATGATCCCATAGAACTCGGACTAAAATATATTTTTTTCTGAAAATAAATTCCTATTTTTATCCACATTCTTCAATGGGATGTGTACTAATGAAGCATCCAGCTCTAGGTAAACATGATCCGTGGTGATCACAATGTCGGGATCAGGCTGAAACTTTTTCAATTGAGATATGTGGAAACAATTGTGCCCTGGACTATATTTTGGTGGTAGCTCCAAATGGTATTCTACTTCTCCATCCAATTGTAGTATCTCAAATGAGTCTATGTATTGAGGAGATATTTTTCTTGTATCCCAAAATGTTGATTTCCAAGCCTTGGAACGATCCTCAAGAACACATGATCAGTCACAACATATGAAAATGACCTTCGATGATGGTCCCAAAATATTTTTGACTAATCTAATCCATCTACATCCTCTTCTTTATAAAATTAATCTTCTCTGTTGTTTTATAGGAATGCGTTGGCCGAACTAGTTATTTTTCACCTATTTCCACCCATCATAGTGGATACCGACAAGGAATCCTATACTATTCCTCAAATGAAGCAATATGTATCAAGCCTTGATATCTTATATTAATGAGAACTCCAATATGGGTATGTGCTCCTCCCTTGATCCACAAAAATAGATTACACAATCCCGCAACATGTCTTCCAATGTCAATATTTTCCATTTGGATTTCCAATAAATTTTTGGAAGATACTCCGTACTCATATTCATATCAGTTCCAAGGTATTTCAGTAAGGATTTCCAGAAAAGAGATGTGAACATAAGATTTATGTCTTATATTATTGACACTAGTATGCCATGTCTCTTAAAAACCTCAACAATATAGACTTGATACATACCCTCTGTCATATGAGTTTCACGAATTGGAATGAAAAGGGATGAATTGGTAAGACAATCCACTATCACCCAAATAAAATCTTATTTACGAACCATTCGTGGGATAACTTTAAAAAATACATAGCAATATGATACCATGTCCACACTAGAATCTATAATTACTACAACAATCCCACTTGTCTCTTATTCAATGATTTAACCTATTGATAAGTTAATTACTACACGACGAACACAACCACCTTCATTTTCATGCCCCTCCCACAAATAAATGTATTCAATGACTTATACATATTTTGTTTTCTTGGATATATGGACCATCTCAAATGGTGGTAATCATGAAAGAGTTTTTCATGAGAATCCATAGGTTTACCCATTAGATATTTGAAACAAAAAATTGCACTACAATTAAGTATTCAAACCAGAATGGTATTAAAACAATTGATTTTTTACTCATAACAAGGAATTGTACATCATATGTTTGTTCCTCTTTGACCATCATTACTAAATCACGAACAAGAATAGATTAAAATAAATGTGTAACATTACCATGGAATTCACATTCCACATACATGTCATCAAGGATCGACATCAATTGACATTTTTATGAATATTCTTTTTCTAACTGAGCATATGAATTTCTCCCTAATCCATCTGCCACAAAATTCCCTTTTATCAGTGTATAAATTAAGTCAATGTCAGAAATATAGAAATTCCACATCTATCTCTATTCCCATAAATTCAAATTTCACTATGAGAGAATGTGTTTCAGGCTTTTGTGGTCTGTGAGAAAAATAAATTTCTAACCAAAGAGATGACAATTCTTCAAGAAAAAAATTTTTGCTGCAAATTCCAAGTCATCTATTGGGTAGTTCTTCTCATGCACTCTCAACTTCTTTGAACCTTATGAGACAGAATTGTCTCCTTGTATATCAAAACATCCAAACCCTGATCAGGAAGAATCATAGTACACAACATATTTGCACACTTATTCTAGAAAAACCAAGATATATATTGAAGTAAGATGAACATTTAGCTCCTGGATAGTATTCTGGAATTTCTATACCAATTGGAATTAAGTATTATTATAGGAAAATATTTCATTTATTAGTCTATCAATGAGAATTGATGCACAAAGAATCAGTAATAACCATCTAGACCAAGAGAACATCGATTCAAAATGAAATGTTTCAGTGGTTTCCCCAATATCCCAACATCTATATTTTCATGATCCACCAAAATACCTTATTTTGAAATCAAATGGACAAAAAGGCATACCTCCGGTATGAAAAAATCACACTTAGATATTTTAGAATACAAATGGTGATCTCCAATGATTTGTAAGACTATAGAAATGTGTTCTTCATGTTGATCCATTTTCTTTGAATACAACATGATTTCATCTTCAAAAACCATAAGAAAAAGTAATGATAGTGCTGAAATATCATGTTAATCAAATCCATGAATAATTATGGTGAATTTTTTAGAACGAAAGGCAGGACTAAATATTTGTAGTGGCCTTATCTTCTTTTGAAAGTTTTCTTCAGAATACCTTCCATATGAATGTTTGATTTGATTATATCTTGATTGTACATCAATTTTTAAGAACCACCAATATCCCCTCCATTGAAAAAAATAGATCATCAATGCAAGGAATTGAATACTGATTATTTACCATAAAAAAGTTAAGATTATGTTAATTGATTCAGATCCGAAGATGTATGTCTGCATTCATCACGAACAGGATCGGGGCTGCCCACAGAGACGTACTATTCCAAATGAAACCCTTTTATTTCTAGCTATTCTAATTGCACATTAAAATCCCTTAACTCTATTTCTTCCATCCTATAAGACGTAATGTAAATAGGGCTTCTTCCCTCAAAGAGTTCAACTGTGATCTGCAATTCCCTTATAAGTGGAAACCCAGAGGTGTTATCATGAAATACATATAGAAATTGATCCACCGCTAATTGAAAACTAATATCCTTGATAACATATATTGATTCCCAAGTCAACACCACCAACTATAAAGAGATTGATACCACCACTAGTTCCAAAAATCCAGTTTCATATTTCTTCACAGCCTTCTCTCCTCTAACGAGATACCCAATGCCATCCTTAGTCATGAATCTAAATGTCCTCCTATAAAGATTTATGTGAGACTTGATCATTTTTAGCGAATTCATTCCTAGGGTTACATCATAAACCTCAATATATAACATTGAGAAGCCTCATTTAATCTCAACTCCATAAATGGTTATAGCACATTCCCTACACACAATGGCTTCACATTTTTATTCCCCAATAGGAGTTTTTAGTTTTATCATAGAGGGAATCAATTCATGTTTCAAATATAGTAGGTCAACAAACACCATAATTAGTGGAGAAATTCGATCCACATATATCAAACTTTATATTCATGATTTTAGAATTCAAATGAATCATTCCTCACAATGTGGATGGTCCTACCTGATCATCCACAATCATCTTCACATCTCCATACAGTTTCTTCATTGCTACATTATTCTCTTTGTTGAAATGCTGAAATATCCCTTATTGATGAGTAATGTTATTCCAAGAATTTTCGTGGCTATCTCTATTCTTAAAACAAGACTTATTCTCCTAGCCTCGACCTTTCGAAGCATACGATGCTTGTGACACCTGAGAGGCATCTCGAGAACCCATCCTATGCGCCCTAAGACAAAAGATCTTATGGTGTACCATATTGTTACAATTATGGAATGATCTTGGTGGTGTTGTACACTCCATGGTTATGTGGTCAAAGAAACCACATTGGTATCATCCCACTTGGATCTTTGATCATGGAGGAAGATTTACTGATCCCGCTATTGGATACTGGTTTTCACTCCATCCTTGAAAATATCTTTCTATTTCTCTTGAAAATGGGGTTTCCACCACTTCTAGTAGGGGTCATCATACTTCCTCCTACCGTAGCTCGTGGGATGTCTCAATTAGCCACCACATCTCTGTTCACCATCTCTGTATAATCATTAATTCTAAGAACCACACTCTTCGATTGAATTTTCCTCCTTAGAATATATTTGATAATACGTCCATTTGGGGATGCACCTTCTACATATTCTAGTGAAAAGCATATTTAATTCATGAATTTAGGTGCATAAATTTTGATAAAGGTATTCTCTTTATTTAGGATTAACATGTTTTTCATCCTATGGATCTTGAATGTCTAAGGATATAATTTTTTATTGAACAATTACTCATTGTACTCTTATGTAAGGCCTTGATCTGATTTATCATGGAATTATAGTTCCCACCATGGTATGGAAGATCATTATGAATATATATCCCCATCTTGACCGTAAGCTCCACTGATGTTCCGATAAACATGAAGATACAATTTATCTTACTGAGCCACACCTCCACATTCTGGTGTTCATAATATCCACTGAATATGGGTGGATTCTTCTTCATGATCAAGGTGGAATGGTCCTCATGCCTGGGATCATCCCTCCAATTCCCCATGTCCATAGAATAAAATGAATAAATGATGATTTGAACCATTTATCGGTTCACCTGTGGCTTAGGTGCAACCACGTTGTTTGTAGCTTCATTTAGTAGGTTACTAAAATTTCTTCCAGGTTCCATTTTCTAAACAAACATCAAACTCATTATGTCTACCCCCTATAAACTCATGTATTATAATTTCAATTTCAATCATAGCAATTATTAGAACACTGTTTTCTGAGAACACCCTTTTCTATGATCAACCATTTTGAAAATAAACTATTTCTTTAAAAAATTGAACCTTATTAAAATTATTTCATGTATCATTTTTTCAGAATCATTTATATGAAACCAAATTTTACATTTTTAAAAAATTTACATGTTTTCACAAATCAAAAAATATTTCTCCAAATGAATTATGCAATCCTATTGGGAAGCCATTCCTCTATTATTTATGTCATGCTTGTGTCATTCTCTAAACGCATGGATATGAGATTCCATGATCTGATAAGTGTCTCCAAAAAACTAATTTTTCATACTCCATGGTAACATGATGTTCAACATAAAATGGTTATCTATATCCTATTATGTTATACATTTCATTTTCTGACAATCCTACTCATTTTTATTATAAAAAAACAAGGAAATGAAATGGGTGAATCAAATCCAATACAAAGAATGTGAAAACTAGTTGTTTTGAATGGATTGATCAAGATGATACCATTTTTAATGACCCTTTAATTCTAACTGGAAAGAGACTATAGTAAGATCTAGGTTTCTTCATTTCAGGTATGAATCTTTATTTGGGGTTTTTTTGTTGAAAAATGATTTAATGAGATTTTTCTAAGTACACACCATGTACTGACTGTGAAACGTCTTAGTACAAGTTCATATAGGTGACCTAGAAGGACTCCTAAAGAGGGGGCCAGTTTAGGTTAGTACATGAAGTGTACATTAAAGTAACATGCCATGTACATTTCTTTTTATTTGAACAATAGTTGTTTTTTTACATCTCACATCCTGAAAACCCTTCATCTCTCGGTTTATCATACAGGAGAGAATCAGAATGTAGAAGAACATAGATCCCCTCTCGAATTCCATCTAACCATTGATTGAGACATAGTTGGGTGCATTGTAATCCTAACGGTGAGTTATCTATTTCCCTAGATCCATTATTAATAATTCCTACCCTATCATGAGTTAATCAAGGATAATAGATTTTACCATGGTTGTAGAACTATGTTGTTCTATGAGGATTGAAAGGTTGATGTTCTATAGTTTTGATCATGCGACCTCAAGGTAGGAGGTTTGTGCCATTAATTTATTATCATTGGAATACATATTCTTAATGTACCGAATACCCTTGTTTGGGGTGTTTCATGTTATGAAATTTAACCCTATTTAATAGATTCTATGGTTTGATTGATTATGAAAGGTTTATTTCATATGCATAAGGATTTGTACCTTCATTATGTGTGTGTTTTTCCTTGTTTGGTTGATTATGTACATTTGGTCAAGAATTAATCTTATGATTTCTTTGTATTCCATAACTCATGTTTTTAGGAGGTAGTTAATGATTATGTGAGATGAATTTGACTCACATTGTGAATGTTTGAATATGGAGAATTTGACTATGTGATCCTCATGAGGTAGGGTCATCTATAATTCAATTTTTATTACGATACACACTCGACATTGACAGTGAGATCTGACAGGTGGTCACAGACCATTGTGGTTAGGCCATGAGATCTACCGAGAGGGTCATTATTAAATGAATTTTGGACCTACTCCATTGAATGTGAGAGATTCCATGGGGTCATTATAGATTATTGTTGCTATGCATTCCAAGGGGGTATTGACTATGAGAGATTCACAGGTAGTCGTTTGAAAATGATTAGTGTTATATGGGACCAATGGGGTTAAACATTGTGTAAATTCCCAGAGGGTCATTATTTATTGATTGATGATATGTTATACAAGAGTGGTTAGACTGTGGGGACATTCCAATAGGTTTTCCAATGATTGACTGATTGATTTGGATGATTATACAAAGACAAAGCCAAAGTATGGACTCAGTCATACTAGATTTCATAGATGGTATTCTAAGACATGTGTTTTGCTATTATACAGGGGATATAGATCATTGTCTAGACCCCAATATTTCATTTTTTCAATGGTTTGAATAATTAATAGATTTTAATTAATGTAATTGAAAGCTATTTGATTTCTTATTTTGAGTACTTCATATTTTATTTCTTATGTATGCTTATTACCCTATATATATATTCACTGATAGTTAATCATATATATTTTTGAGTTTGGTTACTGGGATTCATCTCACTCACTGTTTGGGTCATTCTTTTTGTAACATCCATGACCCGGTAGCAGCTAAACTGGTTATTTGATCCAGGTGGTCACATGATCGTAGTCACACCTCCTTGTATTCCAATGTTTTACAACTAGCAGAGGGGTCTAAATAGTCAGTTTGGTAGACAATATGACGTTTTTATCAAATTAAGATACAACATAAGATAAAAAATAGCGTAATAATAACCAACAATACCAAAGCATGCTTAAAAAACCATTCCCCAAATGGGGTTTAACCAAGTCCAATAGTAAATTTCCAATTCCATGATACTATTGAAAACGTGATAAAAAACCAAAATTGAGGACAACTACAGGTTCCCCAAAATTGTCCTGACACCATGTCTGGTTCCTCCTCCATGCACACTCGTGCCAACACAACTGGCTTGCAATTGCCTTTACGCTTCTTCAGACCTACAAACATGAAGACTGTGCGGGTACCCAATGGCGGTTCGATCATGGTGTGAGTGAAACTTAATAGGCCACCACTGATGGTGTCTACAAAATATCATGTATAAACATACGTGTATGTAAAGGAAAATGAATAATAAATGACATGTAAATGATTAATTCCCATATCTAGTGATGTTACATTACAAAAATATATTTCCATTTCCATATCTCACCATTTCATCCCATTACCCATTACCTACCATTTCCATCACATTTAACCTGGGTTTATCGAATAAAAAAATTACACGGGATAAATGTAAATAATTATAAGATTGAAGAAAAAAATAGTTATCCTATCTCACTAGGTCTATCTTCCTTATGTCAACCATATCCTCACCTCGAAACCTCAGTCCGGGTGGATGCAACCATTAGTGGACCATTAGTTCACATCCCAAACCTGTGAATTGGGTTGGAGTTTAGAGCATCATTCCAACTCGACCTATGGGCGTAGAACATTAGTCAATACCTCACACTACCATGAAATGTGCACATTCAATACATATATATCTTATAAAAATTCACACAACATCACAACCATTTCCCAAGACAACCCTATAACATAATAACAATATCTGAGTTAATACCATACCTTAACCCACTAACACATTTACCAAAATTAACATCCTTATACATTTATCACAATTCCCTTTTATTATGATTATCTCACTAAACATTGTTTATTATTCCTAGATCACTAAGATTTTATACTATACCCACACTCCATTCTATTTTAGTCTTTAATCATTCCCACATATCAACCCATTACACATTCGAAGATTATTCAAAAATCATATGAAATTTCCATGTTCACCCATATAAACTACTATCTGGATACCCAATAATTTCTTATGTGGTTATTATTAGGAAAAGGTGCATCACTGAAATTCTTCCCCAACACTGTCAATCACATCCACATGTTAATTAAGAGCTCAACATAAACACAAAACAATATCACTTTTTCTTCACAATCCCTAGGTTCGAGAATGTCGCCTCACCCTTGGGTGGCCTATTTTGTTATCATCCACCTCGATGAATACCATGGGGATCATGAGGGTCACTATTTAACTAGTTGATAGCCATTTTACCGAACCCTTCCCTGGGAGATGAAAACATACCAAGAGACCACCATGAACATCACCAAAGATGCACCAACCCCAAAATAATCAATGGGATATAACATGTAGAAAAAATACCTCGATTCCATGGGAGAAAGCACTCTTAATAAAACACTTATATTCCACTTCAACCAAATTTTTATTTTTCAACCTAAATCTCACCAAAAGAGTTGGTTTTTTGAGCTTCAGAAATATATTAGAAGAAGATACAAACCCTAAACTCAAAAGAGAACAATGTATGGGATTAGACATACCCAGAGCATCAATCGACAACCAAAAGTACCAACAATTCCTTATAAAAGATGTAGATTGATCTCTTGGAGCCCTTGAGAGGTTTGGTTCGTTCCTAGGGTGAAGAGGGGTTAAATGGAATTAAATCTCGAGATGGGGTTTAAAATCATGGAGTAGGAAAATAATAATTTTTATATGGTTTATGGGCCACAAGTTTTACCCGAATGGTTTTCCAAGCTGTGCGGAGGCTCCTGTCCCAAAACGACCCCCTTATGGTTTACCTGAATAGTTTTCCAAACCGCGTGAAAAAACGTATAGAGGCCAATGTCCATAAAACAGAACTTCAGCATGATTTCCAAGCCTGTCTTATCAGTTTGCTCTAACCAAGAGCAGAACGTGCTGCCTACACAGAAAACCCCTTCATCACCCATTTTCGTGTCCCAAACCCTCAAAACACCCCTGATCCACCACTAGGACTTCAGTAAGAAATATATTAACTAGATCAAGGGATGTAAACCAAATCATAAATAAAAACATACTTTTCCAAGATCTGGGATCATATAAACCCCCCAACCTTATAATGGATTGTACTTGAGCGGACCTCACATGCATCATTGCACTTACTATGTGAAGAGATCAGGCCACTGAGCCCAAATATATGATTTATGCACCCATGTTTCATCCTGAAAATTATCATGCCACTATTGTACTCACACCAATAGCACAATGTTTCCCCCGCATGTCTTTCTCACTATGATCTAGGAAATGAACAGGATGTTTCACAAAGGACGCATCAGCCTCAATCTCATCATCTAAAAAATCCACCACATGATTTGGGTCAAGGTTATACCTCTAATGTTGTAGCACATGAAAGACATAATGCATCCCAATATACAACAGTGGAAGAGCTAATTGGTATAACAATAGCCTGATCCTCTCCACAATCTCAAACGACCCCACATACCTGGTCACCAACAGTCACTATATATGAATCTGTTGGTGACCCAACCATGGAACCACCTAAAGTAACACACTACCACCCACCTTGAACTCAAGAGGTCTAAAACTCGATTCCTCATATTACTTCTTCCTACTCTGAGCAATTTCAATCCTCTTTTGAATTAACTCAACCTTCTCTGATGTTTTTTGTTTGAGACTCGATCAGAATAGCTTAGTTTCACTGGGATCCAACCAACACAATGAATATCTACACGACTAACCATAAAGAGCCTCCAATGGTTCCATCTAAATCATAGAATTAAAAATATTGTTGTATGAAAAATCCCATAAATGATAGGTGATTATTTTAGGAACCACCAACATCCATGACACAAGCCCTAAACATGTTGTAAAACACATGGATTGTATGCTTTGACAACCCGTCTGTCTATGAGTGGAAAGTTGTACTCAAAATCACCTGAGTAACAAGCATCTTCTGCAACCCATTACAGATGAATGATATGAAATGAGGATCATGATATGAAACTATTGTCCATGGTATTCATTAAATCTATTCAATTACTCAATCATAAATCTCCCCCAGCTAATCAACTGTATAAGTCTCATGAATTGGTCATTGTTGATCTACTATTGTTAGCCGATCCACAACCTCCTAGATTTCATCTCTCTTCTTTGGAATCCTCAGAAGAGCCACCATAAAGTCCACATAATGTCATCCCACTTACATTCTGAAATTTTCAATGGATGTAACAAGCCACATGGGCATTGATGATTGGCCTTCACCTACTGACAAGTAAGGAACCACCCTAGAATGCTCAGAACATCCTTTTTTTAATCCTGGTCACCAAAACTGTCTATGAAGATCATGATACATCTTGGTCAAATTAGAATACACTTACCATTTTGTTGAATGTAACTCATTCATTAACTCTTCCCTCAAGCATACCGGTACAACCACATGACCATGAACACAAACAACTCCATCCACACCAATCGCCCAACTAGAAGGTGGATACCCATCATTTAGTCATTACTTCATAGACCAACTATCAGGATTGTCAAGATGAATTTCCATAACATGACTCAAAATCATCAACTCAACTTCCACAGAAGAAAGATTCACCTGACCATTTTCCTCCCACACAACTAGGTGCATCTCAACAAACAGGGCCACCACCTTCTACTCAGTGCTGGATTCTGGAACCACATGATTCTGAGCCTTCTTTCCCATCAAATCTGAATCATTATTCCATTTTACAAGTGTATATTCCATCTCAATATAGAAATTAGGGATATACATAACCCATATTCACTACTAAAGATTCAAATCCTACTATGAAAAGATATACTTTAGACTCTAGTGATTAGTATACAACATGAACAATTCCCCCAACAATTAGTGCCTCCATCACATTAAGTCATACACTAATATAACCATCTCAACATCATGAGTGTGATAATTCCACTAATGGTTTCTCAAATGGCTCGACCCATAATCCAAAACTCAATCCTCCTGTATCAACACAGCCCCATGCCCAATACAAGACACATCATAAAAGACGACATACTTCCTACCTGGCTCAGGTATGATCATGATCGGTGTGGTCATCAACCATTCTTTCAACTGTTTAAAGGCATTCTAACAAGCCTCAGACCACTTAAAACTAATTCCCTTCTTGGTCAATCCTGAATAAGGTGATGTCGTGTGATATAAATCCTTAACGATCCTTTGGTAATACCAAACCTAGCCTAAAAAACTAAGAACATCTTAAACACTCTAGGAATACTCCCAAGACACAAAAACCTTCAATTTGTCTATATTCATCGAAAAACTTACGTCAGAGATGATGTGATGCAGAAAATGAAATTCTCTAATCCAGAATTGACCCATTGACAGTTTGGTGTATAGACAATGCCTTCTTAGTGTACATTGCATGATTTCAAGTTGTTGGGCATGATCTTCATGAGTTTTTGTGTAATCCCAGATGTATTCAATAAATACTACAAAAACCTGATCCAGATAAGGATGAAGGATTCGGTATATCAAATCCAAGAACACTGTTGGTGCATTGGTTAAGTTGAAAGGCATCGCCACAAACAAAAACAACCCTAACGACTCCTGAAAGATGTTAGCAGTACATCAGAAGGCCTCACCCTCATCTAGTGATAAATTGGTCTTAGATCAATCTTAAAAAACACAGATTCACCCCACAACTGGTCAAACAGGTCATCAATTCTAGAAATAGTACACCGATTTTTCACCATCATCTGATTTAACAATCAATAGTCAACACAAAACCTTAATGAAATGTAATACTTCATTGAAAAAGTCACAACATATCCCTAAGGAGATGTAGTAGAATGTATGAACACCATTAATTCCACTCTTCAATCAAATCCTTTAACACATGGAGTTCTACCAGCGCCATTCTATATGGCATAATAGAAACTGGTTGCGCTTCCGGCAGCAACTCAATCGTGAACTCAACATTCCTCTCAGGTGGAAACCCAAAGAAATCCTCACGAAAGTCATCTGGAAACTGATAGACTACTATAGGAAAGACAATCTGTTTAACTCTTTCATCATAAAGCACATGAAAATCTACTTGAGTCGTGAGCCAATCAAACTGCCAACAAAACAGCTAGGAATGACCTGCGCAGACTCCCATCCTCTGTGATGGATATATTACCCCCCTCAAGTGACCAGAACGATACCCTGTGACATTAACAGTCTATGTGTGCCCGATACAACCCCAAACAGTCTATATCCATAGTCAGGTCAAACATCAAAATCTCAAGAATGAACAAATCCCACAGGAAACAATATCAACTGACTTCCATTGAACATACCTCTCACTACCTGATATCTTTATTTCTCACCCCAAATGGAGTGTCAATCGACATAAAACCACACAAACTCTCCACACCCATTCCCAACAATAACACAAGATTAGAAGAAAAAAAAGAGTGCATGTAACCACTATCAAAAAATGAACCAGTATACGTAGAGGCTATGAGGATCGTACATCAAACAATCGTTGGCCCAGCCTTACCATCACTGGGTGCAGACTAAACATGATGAATCTGACCGACCCCTCTACCATGGGCTCCAACCTGTGTTCACTACACTGTACTACCCTTCAGACATGGGCGAGCCTACAACAGAGTTCCACGCCCACCGCAACTGCCAGTATGTCTTGTGGAGCTCCAACTACCTACATAATACATATCAACTGATCAATTTCCTCCACTCGACATTTTTCTATCACAAACGTTCATGATCACATATTGAGGGATCCAACATAACCTCAGCATGGGTCTCAATCTGCCACATGATCGAAACTCATGTAGTGGTCAAGAACATTGGCCACACAAGTGACCCATCCTGCCAAAAAAATTGTAGAAAAACCGATCAATATCCTGAATCGACGAACCTATATTCTGACCAACTTGCACACTTCAAACCTACTGAAAACATCCTAAACAATGCTTCTGGCCCTCCGAAGTTTCACCACATGTCTTCCCAGCTAGTACGACGACCCTAGTACCTAAAGCGCCCTTCCTGTTCCCCTCTGAGATCAAATGCCAGATTCACTACCTCTTTGAAACTATTCAAGTGAAATATATTAACCCTAGTCCTCATATTGTGTCTCCTTCAATCATAAAAATGTCTTTCCACTATTAAATACTCCCTCTCCAATGTTGGAATAAAGCATCACAGTTCATTAAAGCGGCCGACATACTCCATTACAAACATTTATCCATGAGTCAGAATCATGAACTCTAAATCCCACCCTTGCCTTAATGTCTTTGGTTAAATATTATCCAGAAAATTCTCCTAGAAATACTTCCAGGACATCCTCTCAACCTGATTAGTCTAAGCTATGATGTCCCACACATGCTTTTCCTGGCCCCACAACATATATGCTTCCAACATGAACAACATACCATAAAGAGTCTTTAGATGATCAAGTATCATCTGGGTAGACTATATCCCAAAATCCACATCCTCGGGCCCACCACCTCAAGTAATGGTCTTAGGGTGCTACATCTGAGACTCTCTAGTCAGATCAAACATAGTCGGTGCAACCCACCCTGGGTCCCGATCCACCATCTACATTAAATGATTCATGTTCTCTCAGAACTACTATACCATACCATTCACGATCACCACATTCTCTTTCTCCTCTACTATACGTGTGTTCTATAAAACATCCTCTTTTTTTGCAAACGGTGCTCGACATCATGGTGGAATTTCTCTAAATTTCCAAAAACGTGGTTTAGAAAACATACAATAAAACATTCAGAAATTCATAACAAGAAGGCTCTTCACTAGCCACAACAACTCATCAGACATGTAGCATACCAAGAAACCTCAGCATTCCAGAAACATCACCTTGACCATCCCTACCATAGGACATGGTCCACAAGGGGTAAACAACCATACACCACCATAATTATCACAAAACATATTACAAACAAAATTTTAAATTCATTAAAAACCCTTTATTACATTTATTTTATTTATCATTACCTATAATTATTTTTTCTTTACCCACTTGCATTATTTTATTAACCACAATTTACCTTTAAATCATCAAAATGAAAGGTGCATTCTATCCTTCTTGACTCACACACCGAACCTATGTGTGACTACATTGATGCATGTCACCAAACTCTCTAGGTTCCTAAAATGATGCATGATTTAATAACCTCCTTCTATTGAGGAAGTGAGCCAAATATCATTAATCCATCACATCACAAAACATGTTCATCACACAATAGTGAAATATCATCAATTGAGACATCTAAAAATCAAAACAAAAATTTTGAACTGGTTGACATGAGTTTTCCCTAAAACATGGGTATTCTACTCCCATGAACAAGCTCATTACAAAGGCCTGACACATCCTAACTCTCGTTTACCATCCAAAACAACAAGACATAAGAGAAGGAGAAGAAATACCTCCCCGGATACAACATTCTAACGTCCCGGGTCCTGGAGCATCAAAACTGCTTCTTTGATCAAGGTGATTACATGACCTTAGGTAGGTTTCCTCATACGCCAAATGTTGTCGACTAGCAGTGGGGTTCGAAATAGTCATTTTCGGAGACTATACCCCCTTTTTATCAGAGTTATAAACAACATAAGATAATCAAAAATGTGGAATAATAAACAATAATACCATATCATGCATAAAACCCCTTACCCAAACAGTGTACAACCATGTCTAATAGTAAATATGAAATGCCATGAAAAAGGTGTATAAGTTATCAAAATTCCAAATTAAATAAAATATCAGATTCCTAAAAATGGTCCTAACACTAGGAATGGGTCCTACACCATGAACACTAGTTCCAACCCAACTTCCTAGTAACGACCTTTTTCCCTATCTTAACCTGCAATCATGAAGTCTTCTCGGGTACCCAATGGTAGCGAGAGCAGGGTGTGAGAAAAACACAGTTGGCCACCACCAACAGTGTCTAAAAAATATCTGGTGTAAAGAGATGCGCATGAAAAGAAAAATGAATAATAAATTATTAGGAAATGATTTAGTGCCCTTGGCCAGTTTAGGTCCATTACAAAAATTTATTTCCACTTCCATATCTTACCATTGAATCTCATTACCCATTACATACCATTTCCTAAACATTAAACATGGGTTCATCAAATACAAAATATTACATGTCCTCAAAGTACACAATCACACGGATGAGGAAAAAACATAGTCATCCTTTCTCACAATGACTAAATATCATTTTTCATCCATATCCTTACCTCAATGAATCAGTGCAGGTGGATGAAATAGTTAGGGGAATAGAGAAACAATCCCCATCCCTCACATGTGTGTTGGGGTGGAGTTTGGAGGATCAGTACAACTCGACCCATGGGCATAGAACATCATTCAATACCCCCAAAATACAGAGAAATGTGAACATGATATACATATAAATCCATTAACCATTCACAAAACATCACAACCATTTCCCAAGGAAAACATAAATCATAACAACCACATCTGAGTTAATACCTTACCTTAACCCATTAACACACTTACCATAATTCACATCATTATCCGTTTAGGAAAATTCCCATTTTTTTGCTTATCTAATTAAGAATTTTTCATTATGCATAGTTCACTAGGATTTATTTCTAGACTCATAAAACCTTCTATTATGATCCTTAATCATTCACACATTTAAACCCATCAAACTTTCAAACAACAATCACAATTCATTTAACATAGCCATGTTCACCCATATATTCCACTTTTTAGTTAACACAATATCCCTTAAGTTATTATTATTAATCCTAGGTGTTTCATATTTAATATAACCCAGTACCATCAATCACATAAACATGTTTATCAAGGGATCATCATAAATACATAACAATATCACTTGTTCTTCACAATACCAAGGTCTGGGAATGTTGGATCATCCCTTAGGTGGCCCTAATTTTGCATCCATATCCTCAGAGAATCCCATGTGGATCAAATGGGTAACCATTAACCTTTTCAATATCCATTTTACCAAAACATGCCCGGGGCAATCAAAACATACCAAGAGACACCCAAGAACAAAACCACAGATGCACAAATCTAAAAATAAATAATGGGATATAACTTGTAGTTTTCCTACCTTGATTTTGTTGGTGAGAACACTCTTAATAGAACCCTTAGATTCCAATTCAACCATTCATTGAATCTTAATCCTTAATCTCTCCCAAAGAGTAGGGTTCTGGAGTTTCAGAAGGAGAGGAGGAGAAGATACAAACCCAAAACTCAACAGAGAAACATGTATGGGAACAGCCTCACCTAGAGGTTTGACCTGCATCCAACGAAACCAAAAACACCTTATAAATAAGGGATATTGAGCAATTGGATCCCTTGGAAGGTTTTGTTCGTTCCATGTGTGAAAAGGGGTTAATTGTGAGGAAATACAGCATTTCGTTTGAAAATACAAGAGTGGAAAATATTATTTTTTAAAAGGTTTGTGGGCCGCATGGTTTACCCCCACAGTTTTACAAAATGTGCACAAACCATGAGGAGGCTCCAGTCTCAAAAGACCACCCTCACAATATTTAACTAAATGGTTTTCCAAACTATGCACAAACCATCCAGTGGACACTATCAAAAAATACAACTTCTGCAAGGTTTCAGGGTATATCTTCATGGTTAGCACTAACAGTGTGTAGACCGTGTAGTCTACCCCGAAAACCCCTTATTCTCTATTTTTTGTGTCCTGATCACATGGAACAGCATCGAGCCTCCTCTAGGACTCAGGTAAGAACTTAATTAAACAAAACAGGGGATTCAAACCAAATCTTAAATGAGAATATACTTATAAAATATTTGAGATTATCCACTTTTTTCACCAAATAGATTATATGGTTTTAGGTATTGATAAGGGAAATCACCCATAGTCATCAGGTACCTAATTTCTATTGAAGCTGGAGAGCCCTAAATCAAGATAATGCATGTGATGATGTTGGACTATACTGTTTTCTTGTACTTTGGTTTTAGAATTTTTTTTCTATCATTATGACTTATTAGGATACAATGTTAAACATATGTGACATTTAACATATACATATATATATATATATATATTCTTTAGTTGTTATATTACTATTACTCATCCTCTGTTTAATATTTTTGTATGGTAGAACTACTTCCTTATTTGTTTAATATTTGATATTCCATTTTGCATACTCTGTCCAAGAGGCCATAGTACCCCCATTATTTTCCCATGCCCCTCAATGATATTCTATAGCCTTTGGCCTTCGGAGAAACATATTTTGAGGTCATGTGACAAACCATGTATGCAGAAAATTTGGGTGACACATGGATCTGGGATGTTACAAGCACAAAAAGTCATTACTAGGCCTTAGTCGACATCCCCAAGACACCAAATACTGGAAATAAATACCAAATGGTTTCAAATGCAGGTGGGGGAAATTACACATTATGAATAAAACTATTCACCAATTGGCTCACTAAATGGTGCATGAATAAAAGAATAGAAACACAAAAATATTATATATATAAAAAACACATCAATGTACGCAACAACGGAAGGTCCAAAAACTATAAATGTAAATAGTGAAAACCAACTAATGACTCCATGAAGGACACACTACTCTATGAACTACAATTACCATAATCCAAGATCAAAAAATATCCCATGCATCGTCAAGGGGTGCTAAAAACACATGAAATGTTATGTTTTCCTATGACCCAGAAGATTGCATCTGAAAAAGCAGAAAAGCTCCAATGAGTAGTTTCTGGTTGATTTACATTGCCTTCACAAGGTAATTGTATCCCATATTCCATTAACCATTTGGCAACCTAAACATGTTTATATTTCATCCAAGCCCTGTATATACAACATGAACACACAGATCACATATTAAAAAAGATCATGTAAATACAATCCTTTCAATAAAATAACCTTTTTACTGAAAACCATTTTTTAAAAAAACACTTAAAATCCATCACCATTTCAAAAAAAAATATTTTTGTTGAATCCCCTACACTATTAATCCATTTAAAACTTCCAAAAAATAAACTATTTCAAATCAACATATTAAATTCAATAAACAAAAATAATTTTCACAACAATTCATCATGATTTAATAAATAAACAAAAAATGATAAATCGTTAGTAAAGAGAATTATTCAATGTATCAAACCAAGAATTCACAAACAATATTGTCAAATCTACAAAATTAGAATATATTCAAATAAATTATTTTAATAGTATATGAGAGTGAAGACACAGACCTAAAAGTTTTTGAAGAAACATGACAACAGACGAATAACACTCATGAAAACAGGGTTGATTTTTCATTAAAATGACTTAGATCTCTTCTGCAATAATGATTAAGACCAGAAATCGAGATATTTGGAATTCACACTCATATATATACCCATAAAAGGTGTATATATGAGAATAAAAGATGATAGGATAAGTATATCTAACTAGATTTATGAAACCAATCATGAACGATGAAGAATGATCGCATACATAAATAATCTGGTTTCAAATCACCAAGGGAAGAATTCAGATTGACGCCAAAATGATTGGTAGAGGTTCTCCTATAATCAATAAATATAAATACTGTGTTAGGGAATCTTTGGAAAAAAATGAGAATCATATATGAAAAAATTTGTGGGATCCAAGTTTTTAGGAGCAAAATTTCTCCATGTGCACAGTTACTTTTCACAGTTAGACAAAATGTTCATTAACCATACATTAACTACTGGACTTTTAAAATAACATATTAGTTCTCTGATTTTTTTAATCATATTTACTTATTCAATAATTAGGTATCAAGAAAATATTTTTTGTAATGTCTTTTTGGTTTTCAGTAAAAACAAGTGATACCAAATTCAGGGCATGGGGGGATTGTTATTTGTGAGTATCTTGATATATCTCATTCTATTAATGATATAATTTTCATAATATACAAGGAAATGTATATCATGTATAAAATTTTAAATAAATATATATTAAATTCAATTTTTTTTTGTTTAATTTAGGATTGATATAATTCCTTAAGAATATGAAAAGCCACACAAGATACAAACCAGGTGATGAACATGAATCGTTTTGTTTAGTGAGACCCACATGCCTACCATATTGACTATAAAATCATGTATCAAAAATATGTACCATAATCCCAACTAGACGGTATTATAATAACTATTGACACATGCATGTTATAATAAATATTGATGTATTTTTTGAGATATCTTTTGAAATATTTTTTTATATTTGAATTCTACACATAATTTCAATTTTCAAAGTCTGTATCGTATTCATAGAATGATGATCATGATAAAATAAAGATATTATTATTAAATATTTTTAAAATAGAATATAGTCCATCATTTCCCTGATGGATCCATATAACTACACCATAAGACTAGTATAATATGTATTTTTACATGAAAAAAATTAAAAAAATTATATACATTGTTCTATGGAGGGATATAGATTTGATGCATTCTAGGATAAGAATTTTAATAAGATATGAAAATAGGGGGGGTATGGGGTAATAAATTGTTGAGTGGTGGTGTCTTTTAGAATAATATATATATTGGTATATTGATTTTTATTCGTAATATATATATATATATATAGTATGGATTCAGCTCCCTGAGTAACGAAATTCATACATGTGAGGTATTAGTAATTGTTTTATTTATCATGTAGTGTGATATTAGTCATGTATTTATCATGTATGTAAAATAATTTATATACCTTCAGTTAACTATTCTCATCCACATTTTAATTGGTATAAAATGTAAAATTGGTATCATTAAATAATAATTTCTTTTATCATTAAAAAATTATATAAATTATTAAAACTATTTTTAATTATCTACATAAAATATATATTTAATATAAAAAAGTTATGGTTTTAATAATTTATATAAAATATATTTTATGAAATTTCTAATATATATATATATATTTAAATTTTAACCATGTATTATATAATTTTTTTATTTTAAAATTTTCCTTGATTTCATTAATTTATGTTAAGTGTTCTTTCAATGAATATTTATTTACCTATCATAATAATTATTATATGAATCAGTTGTTCAAGTTACTTTTATATCAATCAAGTAAATGTTATAGTGTTCATATTTACGACAGTCATATCTTATTGATTTCTACTTATTTTCATCATAATTAATTAAATGCGAATTTACTCAGCATTATATATATACTCCTAACAATGGACATTAAATGACGCATTTTTTATGAATGAAAAATTAGATGTAAATCAAATAGAATGTGGTGATGCAAGTATCCTACCGTCAATAAGACACAACAAACAATGATTTCGGACCATGATGATGAGGATGGTGTTCGTATTCAAGTGTGGTATTTTGTTGTAAAATAGGTTTAAGAAGTTGAATAAGAATTGGAAAATCACCTCACTTTTAATATTTTAAAAATTAGACTATACATTGTGTTTGGAGAGGCAAATACGCAATTATTGAAAAGGGAAATCATATTCAAGTAAAGTTGGATTAATGAAAAGGATCATAAATAACATATTGAATTTTTAATGATAGGATAAATCATTATAAGAAATAATATTGCTCGTTGTAAATGGTTTGATGATTCACTCTCGATCTGGTATAAAAAATGAAATATAATGGATTGAGAATTAGAGTCAACATGACTCTGATGAGAAAAATTGGATTATTGTTTTCTAAACATTAAGTTCTCATAAATCATAATTATGTTCTGAAAAATATGATACAGGTTTGATAAAATGGTGGAGTGAAAGCGATGTCGGTGATTTTATTTAGTTTATTCTAATCTAGATGAAAAATGAAGTGAGTGATGGAAGTCAAATTTAGATTGAACATAATTAAGCCAATTTTTAGAAGGAATTTTTTTTGTAAAATTCTATTCAATTTGAGTTGGAAGGAAATATTTTTTAATTGATTTTTATAATCTATAGTATCCAATAATCATCATATTTAGAGGCCTGAGAATTTCATGCATCCTGAGGTTTATGGAGTAGTGTTGATAAATCTAAATAGTTTTGATCATAGGAACATGATCATCAAATTCATATGGGGAGTGAAGGATTATGTGAAATATTGAAAACTGAATTATATAATTTAATGATAGACCAAAATAAAAAAGAAAAAAAATAGAGAAGGATTTTGATGGGAAAATAAAAAAGAAATTCTTCATGTGATATCTTATTTAGAAGCGAAAGACAATGATAATATAACTCAATAAACCGTCGTAATTAGGGGATGAAATTCTTGAGACCAATGAATGTTAATAAAAAGAAATAATGTGATCAAAAATGTATTCAACCATTTGAAATGGGTTGAATTACAATATTTTTCTATCAAGTGGGTTAAGAGATAGAAATGATGATTTTGGATTGTAGCTAAAGAATATGGATCAATGTGATGTTGAAGAGGACCATGAATGTAAATGAATGTTTTGTCTTTATTAATTGATATAGACAATCATATTTCGCAATAAGAATTTGAAATTATAATCTGAGGAATTCAAAGAATAATATTTCTCTATTTATACTCAATTGGAACTGTGCATTATATTGAAAAAATCATATTGAGAATTCAGATTTGGAATGATGATTGAAATGTAAGTCTAGATAAGATATGATATTTTGAAGAATATTTGAGAATATTTTATAAGAGTTGAAAAAGACATATTTCACCAAAAATTAAAGGGAAATGAATATTATGGGTACATTTTTTGGGAAGGAATGTTTTTGAGATTCCCAAATAAACCATTCCTGGGTCACCTAAAAAATATGAAAATCCTTTTTACATTTTCAGACTGGGATGTACGATTCATTAAAGATTAAAAATATCTAACATTATATGGATATGATAGGGTTCCAATATTATTCAATTTTGTAAGAATATTCTATGGAAATAAGTGAATGGATAAGTGACAAGATCCTAACATTAGTCAGATGATCATCATATTCAGTGGTCATCATCTTTATCTATCAACCATACTCTTCTTGTCATTGTATTCGGTTGGTCATTATATCAAGTTAGATAATCAGATTTTGATTTCTATATTGGGATCTATGGACTATGGAAGAATTTTTTCTGAATTGACCCCATTATATTCCAACTGTGTTATATCCATTGAATTGCAAAATCATATTTGATGATCAGATTTGATTAAATAGAATTCATATATCATATTGGGAAATCATATTGATTTTACATTATGATGTCTATAAGATTATTGCTATTTTCCATGTAGGAAAATTGATGAATTTTTTTCGAGAGAATAAATATTAGAAAAATTAAAAGAAAATTATGTGACATGTGTTGTTAAACAAACATTATTTTACACTATTTGTGCAATGTGTGATATCACATAGTATTTTATTATCATGATAGTTCTATAAAAGTTAAATGGAACATCAAAATTATTGTAATCAAAAGAATTTTTTCTAGAGGCATTTTTAGTTTTGGATCATTTATATACCATACCCAGGACATTGATATTCTTATTGAATAGTGAACTTTGTAAAATATTATCTTCATGTAGATGTGTTTTTGAATTGTCTACAACATTGATTAAAATTGTTAATTGTAGGTGAAGGTTGTTTCAAGGAAACATTAAAGTAAAATGTATATCTAATTAACCCCCCCACCTCTCAGTTGTAGAATCACACTAATGAGGAACATACAACTTGTATAAGAGCCAAAAGGTTTTTTCACTTATGTATTTCTGGTAGAGAATTTCAATTTTGTGAAAATTAAGGTATTATAGTATTTCATGTAGATATTTTTCATATCTTGAATGATATAATGTTACCTTATCTTATATTTGTTGGATATTATTTTCCGGAAGCCACAATAGTTGGGTTTCCCCTAATGATAATAAAACTCATCTTATAACAATTGATTTCATGAATCATGAGAATAATGGAAAGGGAAAACAATGGTATTTTATCATCATTTTCTAAAAGTAAATTCCTAAGGCTATATGGTTTTTCCACTAACATAGGTTTATGGGATAAATTTTAATTAATATATGATGGAAATAAAAAAGTGAATAAGGTAATTTAGAAATCTATAGGTTGAAGTATAAATATTTGAAAATGTGAGATTACAAATCTATTTGAGGCATCATTGTTGGGGTGAAAGAAATTATTATTATAATCCATTGAATTTTTAAAAATATAATATAATATATAGTTTATGAAAATATTATTATAATCCTTCCAGACATGTTTAATAAAAAATATTCTTCATTGGAAGGAATATATCTTCAAACAAAGTCTATTTTTGATTTTCATAACAATCTAATCACTTATGAAATGATAATGGAGAAATGTATGAGAAACAAAAGTCAATAGATAAATGTCTTTCATGGATGCAGGGAATTAAATGTTAAATAATATTCTTATTGATGATTAATTTTGTGAATATGATTCAAAAAATGATGTATGTAAAAATTGTGATAATATTTTATCCTATTTTTATAAAAATGGGAAAAAAGTTATAGGGAAATACAAAGGGAATCTTACCATGATATGTTTTGAATGTGGAGATATTAGGAACATCATATCTAATTTTTTCTCAAAGAATGAAAGAAGAGGATTGTGTTGAAGAAAAATGAAAACCAATAATATTTTTGATGAAATAGGGATATAATGGAAAATTTTAATCCACAGAGAATGAATAAAAATTCATAAAATCCAAAATAAGATGTTTCTTATATAATGACAAAGAAGATGAAGATTGTGATGTTAAATCTAAAAAATTAGTTGAGTATGGAATTGAGAAAAAATTTAATGAAACAATTAGTGATGATGAATTTGAATTCAATATTTCTAAATAAGATGAAGCTGAACTTGAATATATATTGAAAGAAGAAATGAATGATTATCTTATAAATATAACAACACATGAAATGAAAAAAAATATGATTATTTTTCCTCAATAAGAAATCAAGAAGTTTTTTCTGATGAGAAGGTAAAGATGGAAAGAAAAATTAAGATTTGAAGAAATCAATTATGGAATAAATTAATCATAATGATCATATGGAGGTGAAGCTAATGGAATGATATGAAGAGATGGATCTTGTCCAACAAAAACAATGTAATTATAATGTTAAT
This sequence comes from Viscum album, assembly GCA_963277665.1. Lineage (NCBI taxonomy): Eukaryota > Viridiplantae > Streptophyta > Magnoliopsida > Santalales > Viscaceae > Viscum > Viscum album. The sequence goes on from OY728151.1 coordinate 1,535,816,616, forward strand.
GTTACATGTATTAAAAAATATACTACTGATGTTTGGTAAATTTATTGTATTGAGAACCCTATGAAGGTTCAACAAATGTTACATTCAATGGTTTTGAATAAAGATGGAATTTTTTCTGAAATGAATACAAATATGAATGTTATATTTATAGAAATGACAAAAAATGATTGAGATTGAGATGATTCAAAATACTAAGAGTCTAAAATGATTCAAAACATTCTGAATCCAAAAATATTTCAATAATTATAGATTTGATAAATGTGAAATGAAAAGGAAGATTCGTATTGATAATAGAAAGGTTTTCCACTCAAAAAAGGATAATGAGGATTCTTAGTAACATATGAACATTTCTGGTCAGCATAGATGTTTTAGAGGAAAATACTCTTTAAATCGATATTGATGGATTTGTGGTGGATTCAAACATATAGAAAATATGTATTGGTTCAGCCACCAACATGACTATTATCCCATATTTTGTGAAAGGTAATGTTTTAGGAGGATTCATCCTCCTCGAAGAAATAATTGTGAGAATTATGTTTGGAATAAACAAGAAAATGAAAGAGTAAATATTGAAAATCGGTTCTAACCATTAGAAACAATTTTTGAAAATTTTGATCAACATTGATTTCTTATAAAAGGATTTCCATTTTTACCATTAAAAAGTGTTTCTTTACAATTAAAAATATATTAAGTTGAATAATGTAATGGAAGAAGAATAATCTCTTGTTGTTGAATCCAGATTGAAATCTTTTAATTTAGAATGACCATTGATTCGTAGTAGTGAATGTTATTACAATATGGTAGGAAATTTGAAATATTTTAAGAATGTGAATGAATTAAAAGAGGGATATGTGACATTTAAAATTTATGAATCCTTCAAAATAAATTTTGTGGGTTCATCCATCATTGGGAATGAAATTATGATATGAAAAAAAACATTATATGTGGATGGGATGAAGGAAAAGTTTTTTTCTATTTCACTATTATGGGACGAGGGAAACAATGTTATCTTCAAAAAATATTTTTTTGTTTTAAAATGTGAAATATGGAAATATTATCAAAAGATTCCAATGTACAAAATAAAATTTATTTAAGGTTACTGAAATAATAATATCTTATTTCACAATTATAGAGGAAGAAAATAAATTATGGATTAAAAGAATATGAAACATGAGTCAATGAATCATGAGAATGTTATCGAATAGAGATGGTGTATGATAAATTTGTGATTTTTGAAGAAGAATATTTTGGAGTTTCACTATTTCTCATAAATGAGTTATTAAATACACATTTCATAAGAAATTTTATTTTTTTCAAATAAAACTCCCAAAACAGATTCACTACAATATTTATGGGCCAATGAAAAAACAAAAAAATAGATATATGTACATAATTACTTTCATTAATGAATTTACTCCGACTACTAGTGTTATTTATATGGAGAATAATTCAAATGATCTGTAAATATTTAGATAACTCAGAATGAATGCTCAGAAGGAACGAGGGTAGTAAGCGAATAATTTAAGAACATATAATTGCAGTGAATATTGAAGTTAATAATTTTAATGTTATATTTAGAAGAATGGAAATTAGAATGGGTATTGTTCTCCATAATCTCTTTAAAAAAATAGTTTCATAAAAAAGGATCTTGGAGGAAATGGGGAGAACTATTCTCCATGAACATGGTATTTCTTGTTAAATTTATAGGCAATCCATGAGTGCATATATGTTTACTCAAAATTTATGATTCTACATGGCATGATCATAAATGACTCCATAAAAATTATTTTTTCAAAAAACACCAGTCTTGAAACTATTATGTGTTTCTGGGCTTCCATGTATTATGAAGAAGAGTGGTGGAAACATTGTAAAGATTGTGGAGAAATATTAAAATGGTATTTTTCATAGTTATTCTTCAAAAAGAAGAAGATATAGAAATTTAAACAAAAAAATAAGATGAATTTCCGATTCTATGGATGTTATTTTATTTGAATGATCTGAGAAAGAGAGCCATACTAAGGAAGGTAGTGAAGTTGAGAAAGATAAGGAAAACAATACTTTTAATGATACATACTATTATAATCCTACCCGAGAGGAATATTAAGACTCCTCTATTTCCATTAATGAGGGAGACAATCAAATATATCATCCAATGTTAGGATGTAAGTGGATGATAAGAATATTTTTGGTGATCAACATCAAAATGATTGAACAAGAAAAACAAGAAATTCTATTACAACCACTTTTTTGTATTTAAAAGTGTATCCAAATGATGTGAATAATGATTTTCAACGTCCGGAATGGGTTAAATCCAGGGATGAAGAGTTGTATCAGATTAAAAAGAATTATACATCATAACTCATACATAATACTATTCACAAAATAATTATTCTCATTATGTATAGTTTTCGTAATAACTTGAAAGAAGAAGGTGAAGTGATAAGAAAAAAAAGAAAGATTGGATGGAAAAGGGAGTAAAAAAATGAAGGTATTGATTTTGATGAATTCTATTATCTGATTGAATGGTTAGAAACAATTAAAAAATTGGGTTGCTATTTTTTTCACAAATATGGTAACAAGATCCTTAGAATAGATGTTAAACCTTAATTATTGAATGGTGATTTTGATGAGTAAATTTACATTGTACAACCATGTAGATTTCTTTTTGGGAACACCAAAATTTTTGTGTTCAAATTGAAAAAGGAATTGTTTGTCAAAAAGAAAGATCTAAAGTCATGCTATTCCAAATTAAATACATTCATATAAAAGATGGGTTTTACGAAAGATATAGTGGATAAAAATATTTAAATCAGTGAATTCCAAGAGTATTACTTCATTGTAACTGTCATTGATGATGACATTATCATTTCTGGGAATGATGAAATATTTTGGGAAATATTTTCCTAAGAAATGTAAAATTTATTTCACATTTCCATGCTAGGTGGAAATGAAATAATTTCATGGTTAAGACATCATGAAAAAATAGAAATACATATTTTGTTTCAGTGAAATATCTGATAAGGAACCCCTCATGATGTTTGGTATAGAAAACTCACAACCTGTTTCCACAATGATTACAATGGCATAAATTTTTTCAATAAATGGAGAAGGAAAATATGTTGATCAGAAATAACTTCATAAGTTGATTTTATGTCTATTTTATTTGGATGCCTCAATACCCATAATTATTTATGTTATCACCTTTTGTGAATGATTTTAGAATACTCCATACGAATCATAATTAATTGTTGGAATTATAATTCACAGATACATTAGAGGGACAAAATTATCAGAATCAGGTATGTAAGATTAGAGATAATTTATTTGTTTCGGTATTAAGATAATTATTGGGAAGGAAATGTTCGTGATATAATATTGATATATGTAGGATTATTCTTTCCTAGAAGTAATTGTTTTAGTTGGAATTCAACGAAAAAAAACTAAATAAATCTTAGTATAGTAAATGATGAGTATTTTTATTCCACTTAATAATTTACTCAACATATGTGGATGGAAAAAAAATTAGAAGAAATATGTGTCGAGGTGACAATAACCTTTTTATTGGGGTGTTACAATTTAAGTACAATAAATCTCACTCGGAATATGGTTCCATAGTCTAATTAAATTCATCATCATATCAAATATCACATAATGAAAGAGGATGTGGATAACAATGAATTGACACTATAGTATGTTCCATCATTGTAAAAAGTTGAATCCATTTTCTGAAAACCATAACCAAAGGAATCCTTTTCTAAATTATGGTTAAACAATGGAATCATGCTTTTGTCTCATCAAGGTTGAGTGATGTGTTTCCATACCCTATATCATCATATCATTTTAATAGTTCTATAACATGGGATAATTTTTTCATTAATATATCGATTTGATTACATGTGTGAGGATGGAATTATATCATTTCGGATGAATCTTGGGGACCCCTCCCAACTGATGAAGACCTATGTTGTGATGGATTCAGACAAAGACCACTCTCCCTCAATAGAGGGGGATGGGTTCCATCTTATGTCTACTCATAGATCTCAGTCTTCCCCCTTTAATCAATTATCCAACCTATATTTTCACCCTCCAATCCCAGAAATTGGGATTTTCTCTACAGTTCTCCTACACATTGATGACTCGCCTCAGCAGGAGATTTCAATATTGGGGTTCACTGATGCTTCAGTACAACATGGAATGACCCTTGTATCTTGGTTTCATCATCATCATCCTTCAGTTGATTTGTTCTATACATTTGTTTTTGGGTCATGGGGTCTTTATGATTGAACGAATGTTGGCCTCTGTGGACAGACTTATGTTTTCAATGTAAACATTAGGGCAATCTTGATTTTATAAGCTCATGCGGTTGTGAAGTGGAGAAAGATTTAAATTCACTTGTAACGTCCTAACCAAGGTCACCACTAATCAGTTGGTCGGACCGGTCGCCACTTGACCTCAAGTGCGTCTCCTCGTATGTCAGACGCTGCCTACTAGCATCGATGGTCTAAGGATAGTCAGTGGGGAGACTATACCCTATTTTCAGTGTCGCACAATGGTATATTAGTGTGGATAACAAACAATAGCGGATGATTTAACTCATTAATGAAAATCCACGGAAGACAAATAATACTCATTTTATAAATGTTGCCTATGCTAAATTACAAAATAGATCCATGCATGACATGATAATGATACAAAAGTAGAAAAAAAGGAACTATGAAACATGCTTTACATTCCAATACGGAAATAAATAATTAATGACTTGATTCCCCAAGGGATATCTCCTCGAGCATCCTGATCATCCTCTCGGTCCTCTACTTTTATCTCCCATGTAAATGCAACTAGAATAGTCATACAACCAAATATAATCTACTCGGGTACCCAGTGCAATGGTGGCCCAAGTAGGGTATGAGATATAAACCTCTTTGGGCCAAGACCACTGGTGTCTACCCAAAATCCATATATTTAATATGTAAATTAAAACATGTGAAGGCATGCATAAAATAAAATAAGATGTACAAAGTAACTATATACTCAAGTACCCGCTTTAGCCATCAGTTGGTGTCTGAACCTGCACCATTCATTTGTCATACATACTCAACAATCATTATATAATAATATTCCATTTATCAATTACTCAAATATATTTTTGAATGTCTTGAGATTCAGCCAATGCCCGACCCCCCCTGTGAAGTCAATCACCACAGATGTCTTTAAAGAACATCTATGTAATCAAAGTAATGACTGAATCCTAGCTTCTGCTTTGCGTTGGATAACACATCATAAGTTATTAAATTTAATCATTCATATACTAAGTATAAGCTCATCCACTAAACGTGGATCTCCCAATTCATAAATAAGTCTGAACCCTTTCTCATAACAAATTCTCAAATCATCATGTCACAACATCCTTCATTAACCATTAAACTCATTTCATGAATGAACAATTAGACTCACGTTCCAGTGTTAATTCATTAATGTAGAAAATCATGTATAGAACCCTTGTAAGTATTTGGAGCATCATTAATAATCTCACAACCCATGGGTATTTGGATCATCAGTCCCGGTCCAATAAAAGAAACTTTTCTTGCTTGATGGGTGTAGAACGCCATGTCTATCAGCCCGTGAATATTCAGAGGATCGGTCTCTATCTCACAACCCATTTATCAATCATACATATACATCTATCATTGGTGTAGAATGCCATGTCTAACAGCCTGTGAGAATTTGTAGCATCAGTCCCTATCTCACAAACCATTCATCAATCATACATATATATTTATCATTCATGTAGAATACCATGTCTAACACCACAAAAAATCTGTTAATTAATTCAAAAATTAATTAACAACACAATTATCTCTTTAGATAAGTCTAAAATTAATTATCCATTCAACATATCATTAATTCATAATTATTTTACAATTAATTAATCTTAGTAGGATAAATTAATAATTAACTCAACACTTAATTATCCATATTCTTTAACAAGTCTGAACCTGTCCACTGAAACAATGGTTCGTCTAGAACTTTAACAATCTACAAGAACACCATAATATTCTCTAAACATGCAGAAAAAATCCATGATTTTTAGTGACCTTCTCACAAAACATATCATATCTCTAAACAAATCCAACCAAGACAACTTAAGGAATGGAAATCTAATACACATCTGACAGTACTCCTGGCCAAAAATTGTAACAAACAATCAAATCGCAATCATAATTTAATTCATGCAAATTAATTAATTCAACATTTAATTAATTAAATCTTATCTCTTTAACAAATCATCAATTATTTAACAATTTACCAATTAACATGTAATAATTAATCCATCCATTAATTGTTACCAGTTTCCAATTTATATTACGAACATGTCAAATATTCAAAATTCGCAACAATCAGTAAAACCCACAATCATATTCCAACTCATGAATTGATAATTAATTCTACAATTATTTATCCTATTACTCATTCGTCCCATTCAAATCATTCATGTGTTTAATCATATCACATTAATAAAAATAGAAACCCATGCTTAAAATCAACACAAGCTCATGTTCTCAATTATCTCATGTGGGTGGTATTACATAATAACCTTAAAAGTGTCATGAATCGACAAATCATTATTATGGAAACTCGTATTCTAAATGTATTTAAAGAATATTAAATTTTTAAATAATGTGTTAATGATTTGGGACCCTACCTTAGGGTTTTTGCGGAAACCACAATGAATGAAGAACACTCAAGAGAAGCAGATAATTCTTCAAGAACCTTCCTTAGATCACTTCTCGCATAAGGATCAAGACCAAAAATCATCATACATGTCATCCACACACATAGATTTACCCATAACGGCATATATCTATGAAACAGTGATAAGAGGATATGTAGATCTATGTAGATCTATGAAACCAAACAAGAACCAATAAGAACATCTACCTACCTCAATAATTCGGCCTCGATTCGCCAAGAGAAGCCTTCGGATTTCCTCCAAAACACTTGGGAGAGGCTTTCCAACCTTTAAGGGAGAGTAATCCCACGTTGTGGCTTCTTAAGAGAAAAAAGAGACATCTAAAGGAAAAAACGAGTGAGATACACAATTTATGGATCTCATTTAAGTGCCCACACAGTTAGTTCACATAGTTTGACAAACCTTCCGCTAACTAGGTGTTAGCTACTGCCTCATCCACCCTTCCCGCATGGTTTGGCTGTACGGTTAGACAAACCGTGCACCACCCGTGTGAATGATACTACCTATAAGACCTACTATGCGCAATTATGTCCGCACAGTAAGAAAAACTATGTGCCGACCATGCGAATTCCCTATAACTTCAAAAATTCTATCAAAGTTTGAAAAAAATTGAAAACTTTAGGTGATCCAACATGCGGAATATAATTTTGAAGCTCAGTTTAAATAGAACTACCCGTTAATAAACTAAAAAAGAATTTCCGAAACATTCATAATTTCAACCCAGTTTAAGACACGAGATATTATATTATGACAATAATAAAAACTTCTTGTCCCTGAGAAGCCATCAGGAACCACTACTATAACAACCGACATACCGAGGTCATTTAATCAAATTAGAAGTGACGTTTTTCATTCCTAATGCCAAACACACCTTTATCCCTTCTCAAACATGATGGATAATCCTTTACAACTAGATCCAAAGATTACTATAAAGCTTAAATATCGAAACAGATCTTATATTTTAGGTCATTAGGTGGACCATTTCAATGTAAAAGTTCCAACCTCGATCAAACAAAAGAACATGTTTCAAATGCTTCCCTCGAAATATGTTGCAAACCCAAAACTCCATTTCCCCATTTATCTGACTACTTTCCTTTAAAACTATTCCAAAACTATCATCATGTATAGAAATTTCCTTACCCAGCATCTGGTGAAATTTCAATGTCAAGCCATTGCAATATTATTTTAAAAGAAACTGAGTCCAATAACATAAAAATAAGTTTCCCAAAGAAACCACTCATCCCGCATAATACTTAGATAAAAACTACTCATTAATCCGTACAACGTTTAAATTGTAGTGTGGTTTAAGACCAACACTATCTTAGTGTCTCCATGATGAGGTCAATATAGGGGGAATGCTCGTCGTGTCCAGAAGAGTGCACTAAGAGAAAACTGAAGTAATGAAGAAGATCAGTCAAATCATTACTGGACAACTCTGTTATAAAAGCTCGGCATACCCTGTCTACACGTTCATCGAGAAAAAAGTGACAATACCCAACTTAGTAATTCCCATGACATCTTAATAAAAGATCATCCACTCACTAGTGCGCTATATTAACAACTAGATCGGCGTGTCAAAACACCCGGTCTTCCAAAAACTATTCCATGTATTGAAATTAAAATGATTCTTTAACGCTCAAGTCACTCTACCTGGAGTTGACCCAAGACCATTCTCAACAGTAAAAAATGACTTATTACCGAGTCATATTTCCTCAAATGATCATTTTTCTAGATAAATCCATAACCAGTCATCAAATACTAAGAAGTAATGGTCAAATGATCAACAATGTAGTCAACCATGCTGGTGGCAGGTCTAACTAGCTGACAAAGAGCATTACTCGATGCTCAATCCCACAACAAGGTCAATAAACACATCACCCCTTGTTCGAAAAAGTGTGTCATTGGAAATAGGAAGTCCTACCTTGGACAACGGCACCCAATAACTCCTAAAGTGTGAGAAAACCTATAGCGCTAGCAAGGCATTAATGTTCCGAGGGTGCTACCGACCACACATTGTCCCCTTATGAAGGAAAAGTAACAACCCTAAACCAATTCACTTCAAACAAGTCACTATGATCAAAAGTCAAACATAAGGCCATTTTGAAGGAGATGAATGCCTACAGAACGTACTCAGACATCCGTTCCAGGGAAAATCAAGAGAAGTCCAAACTACTCTTTACATGAGGGATTCAAAAAGTGGACACCACAATAGGTTCCATTTCCATACTTCATGTATTAAATCACTTTTAATCCTTAATCGTTAAACTATTTAATAAAAACATCAATGTACCATTTTCATAATTCCCCAAGGAAAAATAGGAACTTTTCATAAAACTCAATTTTTTAAACATTTCTGTTAGTTGACATCTAGCCATTTATAGGAAACATATCAAAATTAACTCCTTTTAAGATGGTAAATAAACCTATGAGGATCCCATTTTAATCATCTTGGGTTCCCTATATAGCAACCCAATAGCAAAGGAAAATGTATTAAAATTCCAAACACCCAAATGGGTCATCCCTTAAAAACACTCCCCAACTGACCCACTTGGGTGCAGTTTCATTTTGGAAACAAGTCATTTGATTTCAGATCAACATTAAACATGTTTCACATTTATAAGTATTTCACACGACATTAAGTAATAACATTTAATATGAGTCGTCATTTCCCAAATCATGAATCTCCCATACACTACATGGATTATAAATTGGCTCTCATTAATCGATATCAATGTCAATTCACAAATTATCATGATCAACATAATGATCCAAAGTATATGGATGGCCTCCCACCAATCTATAAGGCACCCATACACCTTATTTCTTGATTTTGGATCACATTTAACATAAGAAACAATTATTTAACATTATATCATTATCATCCCATTGTCATATCAAATCATATCTAACATGTTATCATAAGTAGTAACACAACAACATGCTATAACACAAAAGCATGTCACAACAACAGAACATTCTAATAACCAAGGAAACATGGAATATAATCACTCAAGCATGTTAAATATATCATTGTAACATGCTATTAAGAGAGGCAAGATAAAACATATCAAATTCGACATTGCACCCCAGGAAGACAATCCAAATTAGTTGGCATCCTACTAATGCAAGTACATGGCATGTTATATGCATGACATGTGAATCTCTAAGCGACTAAGGTGATGCAGGTATGAGTCTTCTTTTCCATATTAGTCCATGAATATTATTTTTTTCAAAATTCTAAAAGTCAATAAACTGTGGTAAATACGTACACAAATCACTCAAGCTGAAATCTTATCAACTATAACCTCTAATTTTAAAAACATCAATTCCCATCCCTGGCAACTTGGTCATTTCCTGTACAAGGGGTGAAAAGACCCATGAAAATCTATTAACCAAAGCACCGACATATTTCTACTATCCTGTCTACAAACCCCAAAACAATAAGTCAAATGAAAGGAAGGAATCTTAAACCTTTGATACCACTTTGTAACGTCTTGACCCGGTTCAACACTAATTTGGTGGCCAGACCGGTCACCACATGACCTCAAGGACCTCTCCCCATATGCCAGAGGCCGACGACTAGTAGCGAGGGTCTAAGGATAGTTAGTGGGGAGACTATACCCTCTTTTCATAGTTGCACAGTGGTATATCAGTGTGGATAACAAACAACAGTGGATGAAGTAACTCATTAATGACAAACAGTGGTAGGCAAATAATAATCATTTTAAGGGGAAAATTCCAAATTATACAACAGATGCATGCATGACATTCAAAAGATACAAAAGTTGAAAGCAGTGAACAAAATAGCATGCTTTACATGCCAATGGGTTGGCCCGAGTAGGGTGTGAGATGTAAATCCTAGTAGGTCGGGACCATCATTATCAACAAAAAATCCAAACATTTAATTTATAATTTTAAAAACATGAAGGCATGAATACAATAAAGTAATTAGTAAAAAGTAACTATATACTCAAGTACCTGCTTCAGCCCTAAATTGGTGTATGAACTGACACTATTAATTTGTCATGCATACTCAACAATCATTACATAATCATTTTCCATTTATCAATTACTCAAATCTTATTATTATAGTCTTGAGATTAAGCCAACATCCGACACCTGCCATATAAGTCCCTCACCATTGATGTCTCTAAAACCATCTAAGTAATCGATGTAATGACTGAATCCAAGATTGTGATTTGGCTTGTATAACACATCACAAGTTATTCAATTTAATCTTTCATATACTATGTCTAAGCCCGTCCACTAAAAGTGGTTCACCCAATTCATAAATAAGGTTGAACCCTTTCTCATAAACATTTCACAAATCATCATGTCACAACATCCATCATTAAACATTTAACGCATTTCATGAACGAACAATTGGACCCACAATCCAATGTCAATTAATGAATGTAGAACATCATGTCAAGAAACCTTGTGAGTATTTGGAGCATCAGTCCTTATCTCAAAACCCACGGGTATTTGGAGAAGCAGTCCCTGTCCCATAAAAGAAAATTTTCTTCCAAGCTGGGAGTAGAATGCCATGTTTGGAACCCCGTGAGTATTTGGAGCACCAGTACCTATCTCACAAACGATTCATCAATCATACATATACATATATCGTTCATGTAGAGCGCCATGTCAAAAACCTGGTCTGCATTTGGAGCATCAGTCTCTATCTCAAAACCCATTCATCAATCATACATATATATTTATCATTAGTGTATAATACTATGTCTTACACCAAAAAAACAATAAGTTAATTAATTTAACAATTAATTAACAACACAAATATCTCTTCAGATAACTCAACACATAACTATCCATTCATCATCTCATTAACTAGTAATTAATTACCAATTAATTATTCTTAGCAGGCTAACTAGACAATTAACTCAACACTTAATTATCCAAATTCTTTAACAAGTCTGAACCAATCCACTGAAACAATGGTTTATCTAGGACATTAACAATCTTCAGGAACACCATAATCATCTCAAAACATGCTAAACAAAGCCAAGATATTTAGTTACCTTCTCACACAACATATCATATCTCTAAAAAACTTCATCCAAGACAACATAAGGCATGGAAAACTAATATGCCTCAAAAGGTACTCCTTTCCAATAATCGTAACAAAGAATCAAATCAAAATCTTAATTTAATGCATGAAAATTAATTAATTAAACAATTAATTAATTAAATCTTATCTCATTAATCAATCATCATTTTGGTAACCATTTATCATTTAACATGTAATATTTAACCCATCTATAAATTTTTTCCAGTATCAAAATTATATTCTGTACATGCAAAATATTCAATATTCCCAACAATCAGTAAAATCCACAATTTTATTCCAACTCACGACTTTATAATTAATTCTAGAATATATTATCCTATTATTTGTTCTTCCTATTCAAATCATTCAATTTTTTAATCACATCACTTTAACTAAAATCGCAACCCATGTTTAAAATCAACACATGTTCAAGTCCACATTTATCTCATATGGGTGGCATTACTTAATAACCTTAAAAATGTCTTGCATCGAAAAATCATAATTAAGGAAACCCCAATTATCAATTTATTAAAAAAATCTATAATTATTAAATAATGTGTTAAGGTTTTGAGACCCTACCTCAGGGTATTGATGGAATCCAAAACGAAATAAGAATACTCAAGAGAAATGGGTTTATTCTTCAAGAACCTGCCCTTGATCAGTTCTCCTAGCAAGATCAAGGACAAAAATCATCATAGTTTTTATCCATGCACTTATATTTACCCATAATGTCATAGATCTAATGATCCATGAGAAGAGGGGATGTGGATCTATGTAGATCTATGAAACCGAACCAGAACGAAGACGAATATATACCTACCTCAAGAATTCGGCTTCGATTCTCTAAGAGAAGCCATCTGATCGCCTCCAAAATGCTTGGGAAATGATTTCCAACCTTCAAGGGAGTGTAATCCTGAGTTATGGAGGATTGAGAGAAAAAACAAGCCATCTAAAGGCAAAAACAAGTGAGATCCACAATTTACGGATTTCAGCTAAGTGCATGCACAGTTAGTTCGCTTGGTTTGACAATCTTTGTGCTAACCCTACATTAGATACTACCTCGACCACCCTTCTAACATGGTTTGCCCCCATGGTTAGACAAACTTTTCACTGCCCACGCCGATGCTACTGCCTTCAAGACCAACTACGCACGGTTTTGGCCGCACGACTAGACAAACCGTGCACCACCCGTGAAACTTCTCCTTAACGTAAAAAACTTCTATCAATGTTCGAAATAAAATGAAATTTTTAGGTGATCCAAAAATAGGAATAAAATTTTAGATCTCGTTTTATAAAGAACAACATGTTCATAAACTGAAAAACAATTTTAGTAACATTTTTAATTTTAACCTGGTTTAAAACGCAGGATATTACTTCACTCTATCTAGACCACTTGGCTACACTTTTTGTTATTCAACAAGGAAAAGTGGAGGTACACAACACCTATCACTCCATGAATTCTGTAATAACCTCGAATCCTAACCCGAAGGTTGCAAAAATATGTGAATTATTAATACATGATTTGGCTAGACCTCGTTTGGAAAACCAGGTCTAGTCTATACAAGAGGTCATGGATAGGGAATCTAGTATCCCCTCAAAATATTGAATCAATTCACCAAATCTCTCATCACATGCATATGTAGTTCATGAATATGAGGGTTAGGTCTAGGTATAGAAGGCAAGAGATGAAAATCCAACTATTTTAATGAATACGGAGACTCGGAGTATGGAATGCTAGAAGGGGGAGGAAATAGGGGAAGGTGATGAACTGCTCATGTTCTAGAAGGTCCAACATGGCTATTATCATTAGAAATCATTTGGAATGATTAGAACTGGAATCTCAAGTCAAATATCATCATTATTTAATTACGGAACTGATTGGCATGGAATGTAAAAACCTATATATATTCATGCTAATGGGAAATAATCTTATGAGGATGAGTCAGGAGATGATATCTCTAGCTTAGTCTCAGTTGATAGTGTTGAGAGAAAACATGAAATAGGACTGTGCCACCCATGGAGAATGAGTGGAAGAAAGAAAATAGGGTCATAGGGAATAGTATTGTTATTAAGGGTATGAAATAAAATGGATGTAATTATTACTCAAACCTACCCAACCCGTGGGATACTAGGTCTTCCATGAATTTAAGGGCCACAGAATATGATTAAATTTTCACTACTAATGATGATGCTGATGAATATTGGAAAGCACCATTCCAAATTATGGGAAGTATTGTGGTTGTGGATTTCTCTACCACTGCTCCAAACATTGATTTGGTCGTTCTCACTAAGTAGGGTCTTAATTTCTTTAAACATGATGGAAATTAGGATGAAAAAAGTAGTGACATGTCATTGGAACATATCTTTCACTCTATAGAAGAAATGTTGCTGGGATCATTCAATATTAACGCTTCAAAAGAGGATGCTAATAGGATGTATAGTATATTACTTCACATTATTGAATATCCTGAACATTGTTGGTTAATCAATAAGAAATATTTTATCTTGATAACCGGTATCTATAAAAAGAAGATAATGATTGATGTGTACCCTCAAATTTCGTACAAGATAGACTACCATTTTGATGTTTACCTCAAGGAGGACCCTATTATGAATGTCTCTCCTCTCCAATGAAGTTGTTATAGGGACAAATATTCTAGAAAATTAATATTCAATATTAATGATTTTTTTGACTTTTTTTATTGTTGTTGACTTTTTCCTAACCGATGAGGTTTCACACATTTTCCATAAAATTGTTTGCATAATAATAATTTAATTTTCAATCAAAACGTTGTAATTGTGAGTATGTTGTGAGTTCAGAAATATCTTGTTTGTGAACAATTATAACAACATGTCAGAGTGGATGTAGGAAAAAATAGTTTTGTATTATAGGAATGTGGAAGAGATGAGGAAGAAAATATGTGAATGAAAGGAAGAAAGATGAAGAAGGATTTTATAATATTTACTTTTGGACATCATGTTATTGAACCCAATAAATCTAGTCTCCTATAATGAGTTAGCTCATGTAGGCTTAGAATTATTGATATGTAATCCATTCCATGAGTATACAAATTTTAGAGATTTATCTATCATTGTTGACAACAAAATTAAAAATCATGAGATTTTTATGACCAGGATTGCGAGGAAGGTGTTTGTATTCATGTATTATATTTTATTATCAATGAGGATTATAAAGCTCAAGAAGGATTGGGAAATCACCTCACATTGTATTTGGTGAAAATTGGACTCACCATCTTGTTCGTAGAATCACACCCACATTGATTGAAAAGGATTATCATATTTTGGGAATCCTAGCTGAAATAAATGTTTCATTGGATTAATATTGAATATGAAATATAAGAATCAATCGGTTTATGAATGAATATTTCAATATTTAAATGGTCATCATATTAACTCAGGAGCTGGTATAGAAGAAGTAACCATATTGATGGATAATCAGTGTCTACATGACTATGATTAAATAAATGAGAGGATGATTTTCTTATCATGGAGTTCTTATAAATCATTAGTATTCTTCCAAACCTATGATGAAATCCTCATAAATGAAAAGGGGAGTGAATTTGATACTTACAATTGTATTCATATTGATTGAATCATGATGTAATAATAAATGGGTGATGGAATTTATATTCTATTTCTTCATATTCATGCTAATCATAATCTATAGAACTGTTTTGTGAACAATTTTATTCAAGCTGAGTTGGAATGAACAATCATGATAAAATAATTTGATGAACTATAGTAGCTAATCATCATCATATTCATAGGTTGGAATAAGACATGCATCTTTATGTTTAAGTTAGATTTATCATTAACCCATTGAGTTATGAAAATAAGAATGGGATCATCTGATTTATAAGGGGTGAGATTGTTTTTGGCCAATGTGATAAACTTAATGTGCATGCTTTCAATCAGATAAATATTTGAAATAATAAAAACATTGGAAAATGAAGTTGATGTGAAATATAATTTCATTCATCAAGTTTTATTATATACAAAAGATAATGAATATTCTCATTCATATTTGGTACACCATCATAATTCGTGAAATATTTTTTTTATACTGATGAATGTATCGAAACGAAAATAATGTTATCAAAAATGTATTCAACCATTTAAAAGTTGTTGAATTAATTGATTTATTAATCATGTGATTCAAGAGAAAGAAATATAGAATATTTTTTTAGCAGAAGAAGATGGATCGATGTATTGTATAGTTGGAGAAAGAAATTGAATGAAGTGTTTGTCCTCATTAATTGATATAGAGCATCATACTCAACAATCAGAATTGAAAAAATGAAGTGGACTGAGGCATTGAATAAAGTATCATATAACATTTCTATTCATTTTTTATAGATCATCAGATTGAATAAATATGATTTAGAAATTAGATTAGGTCTAAATATTCAAAATAATTTATTATGTAGAGATTATGTTTCGAACAAGTTTCGATAAGAGATAAAAAAGATAATATAGGCTTTAAATTAAAGGAAAATTGAGATTTTGGGGATTTTTTATATGGGATTGTTTTTGGGATTCCAATCAAACCCATCCTATGGTCACCTATAAAAGGAAAAATAAATTTTTACTTTTTCAATCTCTTTTGTACTGTTCTCAGAAGAGAATGAAGATCTCACATTTTAGGGGAGAATAAGGATTCGAAATTGGTCCATTGTTGATGATGCCATGAAAGAATAAATTGAAGATTGAGAGATATGTTCTCAATGTTATTCAGATGATCACAGTATTTAATGATCATCATATATAGTAGTATAAAATAATATTCATTTCATCATAGTCGTATAGTCATAGTATCAAGATGGATAATCAGATTAGGACATCCATATTGGGATTTCCGGGCAATGGAACTGTTCTGAATTTTATAAATTGAAAACTTATGGAGGTATAACAATTGGATTCGGAAATTGTATTTGAAGATCATATTTTTAGAATATGTGTGGAAAATTAAATTGGGAAATCATACTTAATTTTCAATATGAATACTAGGTGGTTCTAACCAACAACTACATAAGAAATTGAAGATTTTTTTCATGAGAATGCCCTGATAATGAATTGAAATGAATCACTGGTAACATGTTATCTTATAGAAACATTGTTATACCCTATTTGTGACATGAGGGAGAAAACCCAATATCGGATTGTCTTTATAGTGCTATAAACATGAAAGGGAATGTACTACTATTTTTAATCCAAAAACTTTATTTTTGTGGATTTCATAATATAGGATCATTTCAATATCATACCAAGGACATAACTATTCTTATTTGATTGTGGGACTAGTAAATTATTATTTTCCTCTGGATGTATATTATAATTTATTTCAGCAGGGATTAATATTTTAAAAAGGATGTCTTGTTTGTCACAAGGAAACATAAAAATAAATGTTATAATTAATTTACCCCCCATTCACTGATACAATTACACTAACTCGATATCTAAAACATGTATTAGAGATGACTGTTTCCTTCATTTATTCTTTGCTGTCGATGAATTGGAATTCTGTGAACATTAAAGGTATTCTGGGTTTTTAGGTGATGAATTATTGTATCGAGAATGATATAAATTTTTATTATCTTACGCTTGTTAGATATGATTATCTTGAAGATGCAATATATCAGTTTCCCCCGATTGAGGATATATCACATCTTACAACTCTTGATATGAATAATCATGATTATGATGGATGGTCCAAGAATTATATATTATGAACACAATCAAAAATTGAATTCTTGTTGGTGAAAGGTGTTACTACAAGCAAAAATATATGTGATCAATTGAAATACATATATGAAGGAAATAAAAAGTGAAGAAGGAAAAGTTACAAATTTGGAGGTTGAAGTATGATGGTTTGATTATGAGAGAGTATAAATCAATTGGGGACTTCATTATTAGGGTAATTGAAAATATTATCACTATTATATGTTTTATTGAAAACATTAAAAATTATAAAGTTTTTTAAAATATAATGAGAACACTTTATAACAAGATTTATGAAAATGATTCTTTATTTAAAAAATATATATCCAAAAACATGATCTCTTGATTATTTTCATTACACTCTCATCACATCTAAAATTATATGGGAGAAATCTATGAAAATAAAAGAAAAAGATGATAGATAAATTTATTTCAAGGCTTCAATGAAAGAAAATTCATATAATATTTTTTGTTGAAAATGAATTCGATGAATTAGATTCTGAAAATGAGGTATGTAAATTTTTTTAAAATATTGTAACCCTGGTTTCGAAAAAATAGAAATGTGGTATATGAAAATGAAAAGGAAAACATGCATTGAAATGTTTTGAATGTGGATCCATTGGTAAATTCCCAACTAATTTTCCTCAATGTAAGAAATAATAGTATAGTGATGAATATAAATAAACCTAATATGATTTTGGAAGAATCTTAGAGATAAAGGTAAAATGTATATCCATATAAAATTATGAAAATTATTAAAATTCAAAAACAGATGTTTCATATTTAATATTGAAGATGAATAATTCAATGATGTGGAATCTGACAATTTAGATGATAATGTTATTGAGAATTCATTTACTGAAAAAATGAATGATTAAAAATTTGGAATCCATAGTTATGAAGAATAATAATATCAACATGAATATTGTTTGAAAAAAGAATTTTAAGAAAGTATGAGAATTATTTGAAGGCTTGAAATGAAAAAAACAATGTTGGAAGATAATTCATCCCAAACAAGAAATAATTAATGCTTTGATGATGAGAAGGTGAATATGGAGAAATAAAATGATTATTAAAATAAATATCTTAAGGAATAATATAATTATAATGATCATGTGCTGGTGAATCTAAATGATAAAAGAAGAAGAATTTTAATTGGTCCAATAGAAACATTTTAATGCTAAAGAGGAAGGTATATGTTTCAAAAACTATATTAAATAATTTGGTGAAAGTTATGGTATTGATACACAGAATTATCATCAAAACAAGTTACCATCAAAGGTTTAATAGAAGGATATGATTTTTTTCCAAAAAGGAGAATAATTTGAAATTTAAGTATGTTTCCATGATAAAAGATGTCACGATTTTCGATGTTTAAAAATACTCATTGTAAAAAAACGTTTTAAAATATTATGAATCCATAATTATTTCCAATACATATATATATATGATAAAATTGAAAAGAAAATGAATAATCTTATTGTCTATAGAATGTTCAATTTCTCTAGAAGAAATGATAATAATCCTTTTGCAAAAAACATTCACAATTCTAGTCATCATGGATGTTTCATATGATATTATATTTCTATGGATATTGCTATTATTGGGGAAGATTCGGAAATACATAAAATTTGTTTTCATTCATCCATCAATATTGATATTATCCAATATATTATGAATGTATTCATTTGAGGGGGAGTCAATCACTTTAAATATTAAATTTTGAGATGATTTTTCTGATGAAATAAAAAAAACATTGTACATGTGTATGGTGGATGAAAATACATTTTGGACTAAAATGAGAGTACACTGGACATAATGTAACATGATAATGTTATAAAATTAATATAGTTTATGAGATAGTCCTTATTTTCCATGATGAAGAGATTGGTGTTGCACTATTTTTTTAGAATGGAATTATTTCAAACCCATCAAATTAGAACATTGAGATTTGTTCAAAACATCCCCTATTGTTGATTCACATCGATATCTTCGGAAAACTGAGAATAAAAATCATAAAATAAAGATAATTACTTTATTACATTTATTGATGATTTTACATGAAAAACAACTATTCATTATATGAATCATATGTCAGATGCTATGAAAATGATTGAATGTATCAAAAGGAATGGTGAAAATGAAATTGAAGTATTTTGGAAAAAAATTGAGAAAAGGAAATAGTGGTTAAAATATAAGTGATGAATTTGAATTTTATATTGAGATTTATGGAATTTTTCATTACTATTATTCCCCAACACTCCTAGAAAATTTATTTAATAAATGAAATAAAAAAAGCCAATTGGAAATGGAATTAACAATGTTACATGAATATAGTATTTCTCATTTTATTTTAATGAATGACATGTGTACATTTATGTATAATGAAAACTAATGTTTTTACTGAAAATATCAGATATGACTAAAAATGAATTTATTTATTCAAAAACTAAATGTTTGAAACATATACGGGTTTTTAAGAGTCCAATTATTTTAAATATAGGTGGAAACATCGAAAAGTGTGAGAAGAAAGGTGATGATTGAATTTTAATAGGTTATGCTTCGAAGGAAGATGATATTCATGTTTCAATAAAGCAATAAATGAAATGTGAATTCTATTGATTTGAATGTAATTTAATTATATGAAAAAGAGAAACATAAAATGGAATATAAGTATGATTAACATGCTAAGGGAAAAAATTCTAATAAGGATACAAACTTTTGTAATCAACCCCATAATGAAGAAAAAGACTCATCTATTTCCCATGATAAGAAGGACACTCAAAAATCTCATCATATTCTAAGGACGCATGTGGAAGTAAAAAAAATATTTAGGATGAGCATTAGAATGTTCAAAAAGATTAATAAAAAATGATATTGCATAATGTTATTTATATTAAAAAGTGGATCTGAATGATGAGTAAGAATATTTTAAGTATTCTTAATAGATTCATTACATGAATAAAGTGTAGGATAAGATTGAAAATAAAGACAATAGAATCATTTAATTAATTGATTTATCAAAAACATGACTGGGACAATGTATATTTTCCATAAAAAATATAATGTAGAAGGTGACGTGATAATAAGAAAAGAAATATTGTTTTGTAAATGTTATATAAAAATTTAATGTATTTATTTTAAGGAAACCTTTTCTCTGATGGAATGGATAGAAACAATTAGAATCTTGCTTTCTATTATTTCACAATGCGGTTACATAATCATTCAAAGTGGTGTTAAATCTTCCTTCAAGAATGGTTATCATGATGAGGATGTTTACATTGAAAACCCATATGGAATTGTTTATTGGTACGATGAATGTATGTGAGGAAATTGAAAATTTTTTTTTGGATAAAACAAGATCCCAGGGAATGGTATGCGAAGTTGCAAACAAGCCTATTAATGATGAGTTTTAATAATGGAAGAGTGTAATGTAATCATTATGTTAGAGAAAGTCAATAGTATTCCCTCATCATAATAGATTATATTGATCTCATTTTTTTCTAGGAATGAAAAATTAGATTGAAATATATTATGAATAATTGAAACTGTTTTTTGATATGTGCATACTGGAGGAATTGAAATACTTTATTGGGAGTCAATTCTTGCAAAAAAGAGAAATTTATTTTTCTTTTCCAATATAAGTATTATATGGAACTTCTCATTAGGTTTGGTAAGGAAAACTAAAAACCTATTTACACTCATATTTTAGTGGGAATAGAATTTTTAATGATTTAGAAGGAATGTAATTTGAATAGAAATAATTTTAGAAGATGATTTGATGTCTATTATATTTTAATAACTCAAGATCCATCATTGTGTATGATATCACCTTCTATGGAACATATCTGAATGCTCTAAAAGAATCATATTTAATTTCAGAAAAAAAAATTACATATACATTAGTGGCACAAAAAATATATGAATTAGATGTTATATCATAGATATTATTGATTTTTTTGGGTATTCAGATACTGATTTGGATGGAAATGATGATTATAGATGATCTACATCTGGGGGAGTATTATTTATAGGAAATGAATTTTTTTGGAATTCAACAAAATATAATTCAATAAATCTAAATACATCTAAAATTGTGTATGTTTTTTCCACTCAAGCTATTACTCAGCTTATATAAATTAAAAACTAAATTAGATGACTAACATGTTGATGTTAAGAAAACCTTTAACTTAAGTTGTGAAAATCAATGTACAAAAAAACTATATTGGAATCTGTTTCAGCATTATCATTCTAAATATATTGATAAAAAATATAATTTCATCAAAGATAATGTTGATACTATTGAAATGAAGTTGGATTATGTTACAATATCAATAAAAATGATGACATTTTAACAACACCTTTTGTGAATGAATACTTCTCTATTTTGTGGTTTAATGTGGTCATACAAAAAATTTCTCATCATGATTGAGGTATGTGTTTTTTTCCTCAACTACATATTAAATTTGGATTGTATTCTCAAGTGGGAGAATTCATTCCTAAATCTATCGATATGATTTCATGTAAAAATTAGGAGTTATGGTTAAGATGGGAATTCAGTTTTTTATTGCGTGATAACTATTCTAACTATTTAATGTCGTGGTTGTATGAGAATATTTTTTTATTTAAAAGATGTTTGATGACATGAGGAATAAAATATATTAATGAAAGGAAGAATGAATAATTTTTTTTTAAAATCACTTATTTTTTACAGCTTGGATTTGTGGTCAATAATTACTGTATCTTACTGTGATTTAGATCATGTAGGATAATAATTTTTATATAATACATTACTTGAGGATAAAAATATTAGTGATTTATGAATCCTGTTTGAAGAAAAATCTAATGGTTTGTATTTTTAGAACAAAGATGATGAGTAAGGTGTTTGTTTTCAAGTGTTGTATTGTGTTGTCAATGAGGATTAAGAAGATAAATCTGAATAGGAAAATTTCCTCACTCTATATCTGGTGAAAAAAAGGCTATCCATTATATTTGATGAATCATTCTCTTAATGATAAAAATTTCACATCATATTCATGAAAATCTAGCTAAAAGAAAAGGTTTATCATATTCACACTGAACCCATAAGGAATGGATCAATTATTTTTAGAATGATGCTTACTAGAAGTAAATGGTCATTTAATTCACTCTGGATCCAGTATGGAAGAAGTAATAATATTTATGGAGAATCAGAGTCTCCATGACTAAGATAATAAAATGCGATGAGGATTTTATAATCATAGAGTTTTCATAAATCATAATAATAATTTCAAACTTATGATGAAATATTGTTAAAATAATTGGTTTTTGAAAGGGATGATTGTATTCATATATGAATGAATTATGTCATTATGGAAGAGGAAAATTGTGCTACAAATTCATATTCATATTGATTGTAATCTGGCCAATCGTAATAAAGAATGTTTTTTAGAACATTAATAGTCCAGCTGAGTTCAAATGAAGGATATTGTTAAATGGAATTCAGGAATTATTGTAGTCGATCATCATCATATTCTGAGGAATTTTTAAGTCATCCACCACGAGGATTGATGTATAATATTGATTAAACCTAAGAGTATAGATCATCAAAATGAGATTATCAGATTCATAAGGTATGATAAAGTCTTTCAAAAATATAAAAATCCCAATGAGGTTGTTTTTAGTAATCCCAAATACCGAAAGAAACACATCATTAGATAAATAGTTTAATGGGATATTGGAATGAAATTCATCAAGTTGTATAATATATTGAAGATAAATATTTAGATAATTATAATCGATATACAATCAGAAATAGAAGAAGATTTTATTAAGATTGATAAATGAAAAGTAATGAAAATAAGGTGATAAAACACTATTCAATAATTTAAAAGTTTATGAATTACATTTTTAATAAATCATGTGGTTAATGATTAATAAATGGACAATACTTTGTGTATATAAAGAAGATAGATAAATGGGATGTCTAGGGGGATCTTGAAATTCAAATAATGTTTCATCCTCATTAATAGTTATATATCATAGTATTCACATACCGGAATTGAAAAATAGAATCTGTTTGAGGAATTCAAAGAATTCTATTAATTCATTTGTATTTAATTGGTACAAAGAATCAAATTGAATAAATAAGATTTATACTAATGATTGTTATGAATGTCTGGGGAAGAGTTGATGTATTGAAGATGATTTGAGAATATTATAAAAGTGTTTATGAAGTCATTATTCAAATGAAAGTCAAAGGAAATATTTATTTGTGGTAATTTGTTAGAGATTGAATTTCTTTCAGATTCCAATCGAAACCATCCATGGGAACTTATAAAATTCTATGAAACATTGTACATTTTCAGACTCAGATGTACTATTCATAGAGGAGAGAAAATCTCTAACAATATAGGGTGAGAATATGGTTTATATATTGATCGTTTTTAGAAGTAGTTTTGATGGAATGAAGATATAAGAGAATATAAAAAACACAATTCTATTTTGATGATCATCATATTCAGTGATAATCATATTAAGATGACTAACATATTCTTCTTGTCATCCTATTAAGCTTGTTATTGTATTTGTATAGATCATCAGATCATAATTTCAATATTGGGGTTTTTAGACTGATGATGGATTTATTTTTAATTGTCTCTATTCTATTATGATAGATTTATATCAATCAGATAAGGTAATCAAATTTGAATAATATGTATGATGAATTTGAGTTGACAAATTGGGTTGGGTAATTCGATTGAGTATTTATTACAAAATGAAATAGGTTCTTACTATCTTTTTTGTATGAAATTTAATAATTTATTTCAAGAGAATACGTGTTTGAAAAAGATGAAATGAAGCATATGTAACATGATTTGTTACATAAACATTGTTTTGAACTATTTTTTCTAGGATGGGTAACACCCACTACTCGATTTTCCTTATAGTGCTACACAAGTGAAAGGGAATATACTACTCATTGAAAACTATGTATATATTTATAGTGGATTGTGTGGTATTGGATAATTTAAAAAACCTAAATATAACATAGCTATTCTTATTGAATAGTAAACATTTTAAATTATTATGTTCTTATGGATGTGTGTTTGAAGTGTATTCATCATTGAAAAAATTAT
The DNA here is from genome assembly GCA_963277665.1 of Viscum album. Lineage (NCBI taxonomy): Eukaryota > Viridiplantae > Streptophyta > Magnoliopsida > Santalales > Viscaceae > Viscum > Viscum album. Next base: position 1,535,841,289 of record OY728151.1, read on the forward strand.
TTTACAAGAGGTGAAGGTTTTTTCCAGGAATCAAAAATGGAAAAAGAATACCAAATTCATCCCTCCCACTGTTAGTGGTACGATTACACTTATTAAGAATCATACACATAGGAAAAAATAAAAAATCAATAGTCATCATTATCTATTATATATTTAAATATATAGTGATCATATATCATAGGATTTATTAATTTCCCATAATGTTATTCACATTGATGAAAATTTTATGACGTCATAAATAACCAACAAATGATTTTTTTTAAACACATGTTTTTATTGTCCCTCAAAACCATGTCTAATATAATTTATTTTGTTTAATCAATATATGTGATGTTATAAATTAATAGGAAGAGAAATTATTGACATTTTAATTTAACAGTTGTTATATAGTACTATTATAAAATAAAAGATCTTTTTTGGTAAGTTAATATTCAATGAATTATATGTACTATTAAACTCTACCTATTTTAAATATATCATCCATTATTTTTGGTTTCATATCAATCTAGTAAAAATAGTGTTTAATTATTATTTGATTCATAATACCTCTCAAAATTTTCTTCTTCAAAAAATTCTAACATCACTATTTCACCATTTTCACTACATTATATTATACATCAAAACATGATCCATTATGTCATGAACCCTAATTATCTCTTAATTTTAGGGAATTTACTTCTCTAGATATATTTTATTAGTGGAATGGATATATATTATTCAATAAGATGTATCATTAAAACTATCCCATTAAGGAAATAAATTTCATTATGTGGTTTATTGGAAATCGAAAATATAATAAATATTAGCAATTTATTCCCCAATTTTAAAATATTAACTGTTATATAATTATAACATCCACTTAATAGAACCCAATAAAATAATTTTCAATATTATTTACTTGAAAACCATTCACTAAATTAATATAAAACATATCTCATAATTGAGTTAAAATATTTCCCAATTTTCTATAATATTTTTTGTTGTCTCATTAACTAGTATATGAAATGTATCTTAAGTTACTACTATACATCACAACTAAATTTTTTTTTGAAAATTTTGTCCGTAAAAATTTATTAATGGTTTCTACAGAATATTATATTGCATTTTTTTTATTTATATTTAACTCAACTATAACATAATTTGAGTCCTAATTATATTTGAATTGGATAGATGAGAACTATTTAGTGTCCTTTGATGCTTAGGTTGTTCATTCAGGTAGCCAAATTGTTTTAGGACAATGGTATATTCATTTATGTTACATTGTTTTTAGATATTTGTAACTACTTTTATCAAATTTTTATTCGAAAGAATTGTTATCATAGGAAGAAGTTGATAATGATGAACTATATATCCTCCCATATTTATTAATAAACCTCATTATTATTTCCTAAGAAGTGGAACCCCATTTTTTTCAAACATTACTTGATGGAAATATAATTTTCAGGACACATATTTCTGGATTAACAAATTTATGTTTTCATTCATAATGATTCTTCAAAAGTCACTAAATATATTTGTCTGACTATGCTATATAGATAAATTTGATCACTTTCATCCATTAGTAACACTTTTAATATATTATGTTTTTTAATACACATAATCATATATTAAACATTAAAATTAAATCTCCATAGATTAATTTGATTAATTTATCATCTTATATATAATTATTTATCTTTTGTGTACCCTATTAAACCTATATGTAATTACAAATATCCCACTATAATATTTTGATGAAATTTATTTTGAAAATATAATTTTGGATAACATTACCTAATGATTATACTTATAATAACATATAAATCAATAAATAATCAATATTTTTCTATAATTACACAATGTTGCATTTAATTACAAATTAAATATTATTTATTTATATCTTTCATTATTTCATTGTATTATGAAAAATGACTGTTGAAGTAAAAGAATATTGGGTAATAAAGTTCTATTTAATGTTATTGGATGAGTAAGAAATCAATTGTACTATCCTTTTGAGTTATGATTTTGGAGGGTTACACCATTATAATGTCAGTCGCATAGTAACACATAATTAGGGGTAATCATGTATATTAATCATATATATTAAAGGGAAACCATACAGAGCTGAGATTATATTCAAAACTGTTATAATTATATACACATATTCAAAAAAATATGTTGACCTTCCATTCAAACTAACAATAAAATAAATTATAAAAAGTAAAATAAAATAAATAATTTATTATTACACTAAAAATACCCATTTCATCGATATTTGATATTCTAGGCCCTTTTAGAATTGATCACTTTCTTATACGTCACCATTACATAGTATTTATACATAAATCAAAAATATATATAAATTTGTATTTTTATTAATTTTTATAGATTACATATATAACTATATGAGAAAAATTAATTTTATATATTAATATAAAATATTATTAACCTAAAAAGTTTATTATATATATATATATTAACACTGATTAAAAAAATTATGCTTTGTTTTTTAGTTCATTACTTTAGATATTTAATTAATGTTATATATTATTTCAATGTATATATCATTATTTATCATAATAATAATTTTATTAATCTAGTAATTATGTTACTATTATATCAATCAAGTAACTATTCTATTGATCATATTTTTATGAGTCCTATCTTGTATATTTCTATTATTTTCCATCATTATTCATTAAATAATTTTTTCATCATCATTATCTATATCTTAAAACCCATTTACATTCAATAAAATCGTTCATAAAAATGAAAAAATAGATGTAAGGGAAATAAAATGATGCTTGACAAGAATCCTACCGTCAATAATACAAAAACTCTTAAACAATGAAAAAAAATAGTAACTATTTTCTCTTTAATTTTAAAATATAAAAAGATCATTTATCTAAGGATTTATTAATCTACCATAATGTTGATCACATAAATGAATAATTTAATATATCATAATGAGCCAATATATAAAATTTTAGGTTTGTTACTTACAATTTATTTTTAACCCACTAAAACATGTTTAATTTATTTAACTATGTTTAATCTATATATGTGATGTTATACATTAATAAAAATATAGAATAGAGTTAATTTAATATTATATTTGTTTTATAATATAGTGGTTAAATAAACGAACTTTTGTGGTCATTAAATATTTTATATAATATATATGGTCTTCTATTCCCAATAATTTATTTACACAATCCATACAATTTGGGTTTTATATTAATCTTGGTATAAGTGTGTGTAATTTTAATTGTACCCATATAATGTCTCAATATTTACTTTGTCAAACATGAAAATTCACTATAAAAAAAACCAACAATAAACTATTCTATTCCACAAAACACGATCTCTACTCTCCATTAAATAGAATTTCATACTAAAGCTATATATTATAAGTGGTCAGAATATATATTATTCAATAATTACTTTCATTATATTGGACCCATAAAAAACATAATTTACATTAGGGTGATCAAGTTGATATGTAAAATGATGAGAACATATAGTTATGTATTACCACATCTTAAAATATCCAATGTTCAATGAATATAACAACCCTATAACAGAACACCTTATTACAATGCCCATTTTTCGATACTCAATGCCAATTAATTTAATTAATATAAAAATTTGATCGTATTTTTGTTAAAACAAATATTATTTTTCATAAATATTATATGTTTTATTATCACATATTTCAAGAAAATCTATCACTAGTTACCTACCTACATAACATCTTATTTTTTTGAAAATATTATACATATAATTTTATATATGGTTCCTTGTGATTATTTTATTGAATTTTTTTAATAATTGAAATTAAATTATAAGTTAGTATGAGTCCCATTTTTCTTTTAATTGGACTAAGAAGAATAATTTAATATCCTCCTATGATTAGGTTGTTCTTCCATTATGCCAAATGGCTTCAGAATGATGGACAATTCAAATATGTTACATTGTTTTATGATCAATCTAACGACATATATATAGTTTTAATATGAAACGTTAGTTATGATATGATGATATTGATTATTTTGTACTATGTATCCTCCCATTCATATAAATAATACTCTATTATTAATTTCATAGAGGTCTATCCTAATTTATATTAAAAAATTGTGATATAATTCATCTTTGAGATGATAAATATACATACTATTTCACACATTTCTTAATTAATCTATCAAGTATTAATTTATGGAAAAATAAACATCATGTATCTTATTATAGGATTAAAAAATTAATGTTTTTCAACGAAATGATTCAACTGAAGCCTATACAAATCATTTTCTATATAGGCTATATAGAAAATTTTTAGTTATTTCTTCAATTATTAATACTATAATTAACATATCTATTTTTGATTCATGTAATCCCATCTCAAATATTAAAATAAAATTATATGTATGAATTTCATCAATTAATCATCTCATATCTAATAATACGTCTTTTGTGGGCCACTTTTATCTTATTGAGACTCATTTATTTCCTCCATAATTTTGTGTTGAAATTAATTTTCAAAATGTGACGTTGTGTCCAATTACAAAAGGAACATAACGTCTTCAAAATACAATAACTTATGATAATTTCCCTTATTTGATACTCAACAATGATTTTTTTAATTAATAGAAAAATTTCCCCATCTAGAATATAACTTATTTTACAAAAATTTGATTAGTTTTATTACCAACTATTTCATGAAAAACTAGCACAAGTTACCTAACAACATAAAATGTTATTTTTGTTTGAAAATATTTTATATATAATTTTTTATATGGTTGCTTGTAAATATTTTATTGATTTTTATTAAATAATTTTAAATTAATGAGAAATTAGCATGAGACCCATTTTTCAAAGAATTAGACAGTGCATTTTCATATAATATCCTTTGATTCATCAATTGTTCATCAATTATGCCAAATAGTTTTAGGATGATGCACTATTCATATATGTTACATTATATTATAATATTTCTATCATTAGATATCTACTTTTTATATGAAAATATAGTTAGGATATGATGTTGTCGATAATGATGAACTATGAATCCTCTCATTTAAATTAATAAAACCCCCTTATAATTTTCTGATAGTTAGACAAACTTTTATATTAAAAATTATGTCTTTATGAAGAAATAAATGTTAACATAAATTACGTTATTAGTAATAATTAGCTTGTGATAACGAGAAAAAAATTAATTGTGATAGTATTCATCTCTCAGTTGATAATTATAGATAATATTTCACATATAGTGTAATTATTATATTTAATATTAATTGATGAAAAATTAATCACCCTGACCCAAATCTGAGGATTCACTGATTCATGTTTAAAAAAATGGTTCCCCCCAAACCTCTACAAATCATTTTCCATGTCGTCTATGTAGTTAAATTTGAGATTTTTCTTCCATTATTAACACTATAATTTTCTTATGTATTTTTGATACACATAATCACATATCAAAAACTAAAATAACTTGTTATATATATGTTCTATCAATTTATCATCTCTTATAGAATAATATTTCATATGTGGATCATTTAATTTAATTGAGACCGATTTATCTTCCTCTGTAATATTGTGCCAAAATGTATTTTTAAAATTCAATGTTGTGTCCAATTTGAAAATAATTTTAAATTCAATAATTAATAATTCTAAAAATAATCTATCATTTTCAATAATAACTTAATGTAACATTTCCTTATAAATTATCATATATATATATTGATATGTATCCATTAAATTGTTGTAGACAGAAAAATGATTATATAGTGGTTGGGTATGTGGTAATAATTTTCTATTCTATGTTATTCGTCTTAAAAATAGTTGTTAAACATTTTTTTCCTAATGTTTTATAAAATATTCATTACAATAATGACTTTTTTCTATGAATATGAGGTCTTATAGTATTTATTATTATGATATTTCAATGTTACAATTTTTTTACGTTGAATTAATCTAATATATATACATTTTCAAATTTTTTAAATTCATTACAATATTTGTCAGATGATATGAATTTCTAAATTTTCCCTTGAGTAATAATAAATTAATCATAATGATTGTTATCAATTATTTTTTAATTACATTCCCTATTATTTTATAATTTTGTTTTCAATGATTTTATCATCCTAATTAATACTTTTTTATAATTAAACTGAAATCCATTATATTAAACATGAATTCATAAAATTCATATGAATATTATGATTTCTAGGAATTTCATAGATCTTCATAGGTGGTTAGGGTTACTTAAGTGTAACATTAGACTCATCGAATACTATGCGGAGGGAATAAAATTATTATTAGATATATGTTTTCCATTAATATATAATGGAACACTATCAGAAGATAATTTATAGAAAAATTATATGTTAATCAATATTTTTAGTAATGATTTATTTGGACCCACACTAGAGAATGTTTAAAATAATTATAGTAGATTTAACTTGATTCATTATAGGTCCAAATGGTTTCATTATGGCTCTATATCATAGTTAATTTGGTATTCCACCATGGTAGTGTATGGATTCACTAAATAGTCGTATTTCATTTTTTCACATTAAATATAAATTTCAATAATAAATTGAATGAAAATAAACATTCACTTATTACAGTCATATTTGTATTTTCATTTTTCTAAAAACAATATAGTTCAAAAAATATACATATGTGTTTTATTTCATATAGGTTTCACTTGGAGAATATTTTACGATCCTTTTGGGATTTTAATGATAAAATCCTATCTAAGAGATTTAGTTATATTTAGACGTTATTTTTATGATACTTGTAATTTACATGAATCTCATGTATGAAATGTTTAATAGTTTAATATTTCATGACATTGTAGTAGGATACATTGTGGGATTTATCCCTTGTTTCAAAAGGGATGGGTAAAAACTATTTTGGGATTTTCTAATAATCAATTTTAAAGATTCCTTTTAAAATATTTTTTCAATATTATCATTTCACATTTTTCACCATAAAATCCAATTATTAAACAATAATTTATATGTAAAATAGGTTTTCTAGATCCTCCTGAATATTAAGAATTTAGTTTATATTTTACTTCCATGTTTTAGAATTTTATGACCACATTTTGATATACAATGTCGTTATTTATTATTTTCATAACTAGTTAAATTTTTTTCATCATGAATTAATATTTTTTTGGTGACATGATTTATGGGTCACAATGTAAACAATATTTCCCCATTATATAGCTATTCATGTAAATAAATTCTTGATTTGTCATTTACTGATGATCTTAAAATCGATTCCATCGCATTTTGATCAATAACTCCCATCGGGAGTTCTCACACAACAGATTTGGATAATTTATTATTTCAATTGTGATTAATTTTTTTAAAAAAAATATCTGATCAATTATTTATTAATGATATTTTGGGTTTCAATATATATAAGTGATACAATATTTGGGGAGTAAGGGTATTTTTATTAGTTAGAATCTAGAAAAAAGTCATTTTATAATGGATATAGTTTCCAAATTATATATGTATATGAATATAATGTTTATGATTTGAAATAACATTATATTATGTTGAATTATTTGTTTAGTGATGGATTATTTGATAAAACTTCTTAGGAATAGGAAAAATTCACACATTCTACATGCCACACAATGATCATGAAAAATTTGGTTTACTAAGACCCACCTTCCTAGAGTGTTCATTATAAAATGGTACCACAAAACTAGGTACTCTAATCTCAACTAGATTGTATAAAAATCATGATTAATGTGTGATTTGGTAGATTTCGCGGTCTAATAATTCATATTGATTAAATTATTTGTTTTTATATTTTATATTTTCTAAATGATTTTTCATATTTTTTTTGTTTCCCATATGTTTATGGTAAATCTAATTGGTGTTATTTACATACTTTTTGTGGGTTAGTAAAAAATTATTTGATTTACTGTTATATAAACCACCATAAATATCATTAGTGAATTCTCTGATGGTTGAGATAAAAATACTTTCATAGTAAAATAATTATTTTAGTTGAAATATCATTGAGAATATAGTGAAAAAATTCATATTGGCCATTGTTTAGGCCCTAAATTCTCTAAATCAAAAGAGGAATGTTTGTATAATGTTTTTTGAATCATAAAAAGGGAATTAATCACCATAACCATCATAACATCTTGGGATGTAACAATATCCTAGAGGAATTTGGTTTTTGGAATAAAATTTTGTGAAAAATCAAATTCAATTAAAAAAGTTTCAAAATGTTTTTATTTATAAGGATCATTCATTAGAGAAATATAAAAAAATTGATGGATTCCATTTTTTACTAAATCATTAAAAAGGAAATGATGTGGATGAAAATCATTGGTATGTTCACATAAATATTATATCTTAATACTATAGTATTAGTGATGTCTTATTTTTTATATCCTACTAGATTGGAAAATAATATATAAATTAGCTATGGAAATCAATTTTATTGTTCTATTAACCATTCAAATGTTATGTTCTGAAATTATATATTGAATGATTCACATTGGGAAATGGTTCCTCAACTTGTTATACTATAATGACATTTTCTTTTAAATTTTGCAATATATTTTAATATATTGGAAAGATATTTTTAAGTGGAAATATACTTGAATGGGATTTCCTATTTGGTAAAAATACCTTTAATAAATTGTTGTATTGATGGTGGAATTAACGAGTATTAGTGTATTTGTCATTATTTTAAAAGGTATTTCCATGTTTCTAATAGTTCACATCTTAGTATTTACTATCTATTAATGTGTGAAGTGATATTTTTATGCACTATTTATTGGGAAGAACTCCTCATGAATAACAACTATTTCATGAATAATTTAATGTGTATTATTGTTATGGGAGGATGTTTCATCTTAGAGGGTTCTCTATGGGGAATATATTATTGAATTTTTTTAGTGGATCATTTTTTGTAAGGAGTTACCCAGTTTAGTAAAATTCATATAAAGAATTATTATGATCTTATGTGTATAGTTGTTGGGATGTTTACTCTTATGGGATAATCCTTCATACGACTATGATTTATAAGAATTATAGGACACATAGATATTTTTATGTGAGAATTATGTACACTATGGTGAATGAATCAAATGAGTAAGATTTTTTACCATTAACTACGTGTGGTATGATTCAGGTTTCATTATATATATATTCTATATTATTTAATATATTTTCTAAACATATTTTATAAATTACAATACCAATGATCATCTAAACAGTTTATTACATCTTATGTCATATGTGGTGGCAACATCAATATCTACTAGGTCAAAGCTATAACATGGTTTCAGATTCTCTTCATGAATCATTTAATCATTAAATTGTATTTAATTTCCATATTCTATTGATTTAAAATTTTAATATCATCCTTGAATATGATTAAATTGTTTCCCATTCAAAATTTATTGATTTTTATCTACTGATAGTATCTTTTATTTATCAATATTGTAACTCATGGTCTATACAACAAGAATTGGACATAATTACAAAATGTAAAGTTCATTCTGTAATGATGGATAGTATTATAATATTAGATCTATCACCTCATTTTCTATCAGCTGATTAAGGGAATTTAAATGTTATCATTCTCTCATAATAATGGATATTTTTAATGAGGTCATATGTTACTTCTCATGATTATAACCTATGTTAGAGGGTTGGTAATCAGTTAAAAAATTCCAATAATTCCACAAATATTGTATCATATATATTGATTCATTCTAAAAAACTATTTTAATTGAAAATATTTTTGATGATTGAGAATCCAGGAGAAATATATGGAAAAAATCACATTGGGACACAATGATATACATTTCCAAGAATGATATTGGACCACCTGACATATATGTAAAAAATATATTTCATTTTAAATTAACCATTTAGTGAAAATTAAAATTAAAACATATGTAATAAAAAATTAATCTTTTTAACATGTATTTTTTCCAATTGTCTACCACTATTCATGATACTATCATCAGATGGTATATGCCTCTCATGTTCCCATGATTTCATTTAGATTAATGTTTGTTCACTTAAAATAAATAGTTATTAGATTTTTGATGTATATTATTCTAAATGTAATAATATGAAATACCAATATGATATTCTATTGATTCCATAAGTCCATTTTCTCTGAATTCATGGATAACATCATTGATTATTCAATAAAGAATTCAGAAGAATTTGAATCCCATGGGAATTATTGTTTGGATATATTATTTTTCATATCCCTTAAAAACTATTATCAAATTCTATCTTTTGTTTATTGGAGGACCATTTTTACTAATTTGCGCTCTCATAAATACAAATATAAAGATGATCCATCAATGATTATGGTTATTTTTTCAAAAAAATATTTTGACAACATTCTTAACATTAGAAGCCAAGAATGTTTCTGTTAAATTCAAAAAAGAGTACCGATGGAAGAATTGTAATTTTTACATGCTTCAAGGAACATCTCTACCTCTGAAATCAATAATCATGATTTGTAAAAAATTTATATGAAGTAAATCATTTTGAAACAATTTGTTTTATTCTCCATGGGAACCCAACAAACATCTAGATCTAATTTTTAACTATTTAAAGATAGACCACAAAAAGATGAATGACCATTGCCTATAATTATAAATTTATGGAATATAAACCATTTTCATAGCAGTTCACATGTGTACCAAAATTTCAATAAAAACTATTTTTGGGTAAATGTGATGTGAAATGAAATATTTCTAAACATATTAAATATTTACATTTAAATTAAAAGGAAATTAATTCACAATATGTTCAATTTTTAGTTCCTCCTAAAATTTAGTGACTTAATATTTTCCATGATAAAAAGGCTCTTTATATGATCATATAAGAACCACATTTAAGGGGGTTATGGATTTCATCACTGAAGCTAACGAATTTTGAAACCCATAAAATGCCCGATCGATATAAAATTACCATGTAATTTTGTTCACCATTATGGGCGCCCCTTGAGTTTTTTGTGTTAAACATAATTTATTTGTTGGTTATTTAACATAATGTATAAATCTTCCCAATTTAATTATCACAGAACTCAAAATATTAATGAAACACTGTCATCCTAATCAGTTATTAGAGGATGTTACTCATACAAAAAACAAAATTCATGAAAGTATACATTTTCATGACATACTATCAAAATATATATACATATTCATGTATTACATTAATTAAATAAACTCAGTGTCATGAAAATCAAAATGATTCATTATATAGTTTTCCATATTCCCAAACCAACCCTCTAATCATAAAACTATCTATATTGAATGATGAGAATTCTAAAAATCCCACTTTGAAGGAAACAATCACCAAGGCCACCTATAGGGTATATAACTTCTACAAAAAATTGTTTATTATCAACACGATACTCAAAATACATATATTAAATTATATTTTCACCGACATCAAAATTTTTCTGTTCTAATATTTCATTGAACCACATGAAAGATTGATTGTAGCACCATTGTATTATTAGGTAATCTCTGAGGCATTTTCTGTTGAAATATATAAATATACATATATATATAAAACGCCATAAATCATCTTATATTTAAACATGATGCAATTTAATCATCTTCGATACCGAAAACATCATTATAATATTTATTCCTCATAGAACCATTATTACACCATGATTTGAGATACTTCACATGGATTCAATATATATCTTGAGTCAAAATACACCTTATATTATATGTGAAATCTATTCTCTAGAATAATATTATATTTAAATATAAAGTGGATACTCAATTTTAGGCCCCACAATAGACCATCTCACATGACCATAATTGGAATGCATGGACCCTTTCTACGGTATAATAGTATACGATATATATTTATTATCTCATGGATATATATAAAGTATCATTCTTTAGAATAATATGATTTATAAGAAATAATCATACACTATATATGGTTATGAACTCTAATGTGTATTCACAAATAGTGCTCACTTAAAAAGAAGAAAATGTGATTTACCAAATTAGCACATATACATCATAACTAAAGTACTCCAATCTACTAGAACATTTTCTACTTTTCATGCTATTGAAATGTTTCATACATTATTTGATAAGAATAAAATTCCATATGTGAGGAATCCCGGTATTCCAAATAAAATGAGTATGATATTACTTAATAGATGTGTAATACACAATGAATGTGAAATAAAAATATTTTATGTGCTATTTTCCCTGACAACTATGATCGCATATATTTTTTAGGATCATATAATATTATAATTTAATAATTATGCATTCCTGACAAGAACTCGTTTAAAAATTTTTGATATCATTTGATTATTACTATGGTGTGTGTGAGTTGATCAAAATCAAATAGAAAGAACATTTCATTTCTATCAGGTTTACTAATAACGTATTTATGTGAACCCATTTCCAAAATTAATGTTTATGTTTTTAATGAAAAATTGTTATTAATGGAGAGATATTGTTCATATGAATTTTTTCATATACCAATACATTAATGTTGGAAATATATTACTAGAGGAAATAACCAAAAAAATATTTCAAGGTATTTAATGGGTTTGAGTTGTGCATACCATAATATTTCAATAGTAAATTAAAGGGTTGGAAGGATAAAAAATTTGTGAAAATTAAAAAAAACAAATCATTGTACTCATGTCAACAAGGTAAAAAATTAATTTTGTTGAATATATAATTAAAAAATATATTATAAAATTATTGGCATGGAGTTGTGTTAGGATGTGTGATCTCTTCGATTTTATTAAGATGTACCTAAGTAATGAAAATGAATTATGAATGAAAATGTGTTTCCATTATTGATAAAAACTATTCAATTATGTGAACCTAGGGGATAATATCATGTTATTTACTATTAATTGAACAATAGAGTTATAAGAGATCTTTATTGTCAGATGACATGGTTATTGATTAGGGAGGGTGGGTTATGACATGATGACATTTAGAATATCTCCACCTTTTGTGATATTTAATCACATAATCCACACTCATGCCTTTGTTTCTCATTGGAGACACATGGTAATTACAATAATTTAAGAACCACTCGTACCTATATTTCATATTATACTGCCCAAGGGAAAAAAATCAAATAATACCCAATATTTCCTTCTCTTTTATTAATCACGACTAAGATAGTGCCCTCGTAGATTCGCAACACATAACATAATTGTTCCTTCATAGAACTAGTGATGGAAACTAACGTAAGAACCACTCATACATTCACATCTCAATAAGATCATCAATAAACCGCAGTTGTATAATGAATAGTAAAAACATCACTTCATATTAGTATAACACATTTAGAAAACTCATGTATTCCCTCTCATACAATCAATGTTCCTTTGATGGTATAGGTTATAATACATTAATATGACTCACTAAGACCATTTTGGTCCTTATAATAACTGATAATGGTTACTCACATTAGAACAATTCATACAATCATTGATCCCTATAATCCCCTTGGAAGTTCCCCAGAATTTTCCATGTAAAGTAATGAACATAGTTGATATATTAGCCTTACCATGAAATGAACAACAAAACCCACACATTGAGTCCATCGATGAGATCATTCATGATCCTTGGGACCTTCCCCAATATAAATATATCATAGTATGGGAATCATATTTGGTAATCCTAGTTAGGATGGTAATTTAACATCAATATGATTATAAAATATGAATCAATACCCCATTTTATCATCAATGTAACATAAAACAGAAGAACTAAAAAATAATGTTTTATTTTATACCCCAAAAATATAATAATTCGGACACTATAGAGTTAAAAATAATTGTAAATTATTTTTAAATGTCTATAAATTTTACTCATAAAAATCAGTGATTATGATCTGTAACACCTATAAGGGTTTGTAGGATGAGTCTATTAGGTTTAATTCAATCTTCTAAATTTTAATGTCCCCTGAAAATATAGGATGCCTTAGGTAATGATCTAATTATTTCCCCAATGAACCAATAAAATCCCCATGTAATTATACACATAATTCATTGATCAAATATATGAATATAAAAAACTGAATATGGTTTTCCATATATCTCTAATGTCACTATAATACCCCATAATTCCATGTAATTTTTATAAAAATTAAATTGGATTTTTTTGAGACCCGGATCTGAGAAGGCACATGAATCCAAGTCCTAGAGTGGATGGAATGTATTTTCAAAATATTTTTTATATATTTTTTTAATAGTCATGCGCATGAGTTTAAAAAAAATTTAAACATAATCCTAGATAAAAAAATATGATGGAATCATTGAAGTCAGAGCGTCGATATTCATCTAGGAATGGTCTAACATCGTCCCATGAGGGTGGTCTAGAAAAGTAGTTTTTATGAATTTGTGTAGGATCCTATTTATTTATAGAATAATAATCTTTCATTTATATTTATATTTATGAATAAAATATTATTTTTACATTAAAAGTGACACTTTTTCCCATAGATTACTCAAAATGAAACAACATGTTTCTCCAAAATCATACTTTACACACAACATTGATAAATACTGAAAAATAAGACAATAATAATATTATATTAAATGGTTGTTATTTCATTGCCATTTTATTTTTGGAATGAACCTAACAAACTAAATTATTATTACACATGTTTGAAAAATATTTATATATTTATTCATTATTTTTATTAGGCATAAAATAAAAATGAATCTTATTATAAGCATGAAATACTATAATTTTTTTAAAAGGTCATTTTACCACCTTTTGAAGTCGAACACATTTTAAATCATGTTTTTTTTAATTCTATATGTTATCTAGTACAAAATAAACTTCTTCTTTAGAATAATGATATAAAATTTACTTTGGTTAAATTTTTGGTGATTTTCTGATAAATATCATTTTTTAAGGAATTGTGAAAAATACTTCATTTTAATTCAAAACTACCTTTTCATATAATTTATTTATATAGATATATTTTAATTTTAATTGGTTTTGATGTGCAATTGGATTATGTTTTTATCATTTAATCAAATTATTGTCCTTGAATGTAATTTCACATTATAAGAATTTATATTATTTAAAGAGAAATATAACATAAACATGTGTCTTTTACTAACACAATTATTTATGGGGTTATATAATGGATATATTTGACTATAAATATTAATTAAAAATATAATAATCTCTATTAATTAATGTTAATTGATTTATAATTTTTAGACATTAAATAAATAAATTTAATTATGATGCAGTGATGATGTAGTGATTTTCTTCATTAATAAATGATTTAAACAAATGATATTATAAATATTTAAATAAATGTAATTTGAATAGTTTTATTCCATAAAAAAATTGGATTATATTGTCATATTATATTTATGTGAATTCATTATTTCAAAATAATCATGTTTTTATGACTTTAAAAAATAAATTACTTTTTATTTTCATAACTTACAAAAATGAGTTTTTAAAACAAATAATATTTTATTAAATGATATAGTATACAAAAAAATTTAAGACTTTGCCAACAAATTTATATAATATTAAAAATGTCATTCATGATCCATGTATTGTATTCTTGTCATTTTATTATATATATAGTTACCATATGTAATGAAAAGGCCAGAAGACATGGTAAGAGTTAATATTTTTATCACAGTGTTAATGAAAAAGATAAGGTTTCTTTTGTGACATAAACATTCCTAAACCTATTTTACGAGAGGTTCAAGAACCAAAAATATCATATCATTGATTTAAATGTTTTTTGGACCATTTTAAATAGAAAATAATTTTATAATAATATAATATTTCAAAACATTCCTATTGTGGCCCTGATCCCTTTTATAAAAGGCGACCAACTCTACTCAAAAACACTCACCTATCAAGACATTTGGATCATCTAAATTCTACCAAAATAATCTCCTATCATACTTACCTTCCTTATAGAAGACTTAACTTGGGCATAAGTAAATTAATTAAATCCTTTTGGGTCAAATCAAAAGATGTTTCCCGATTTAGAGGTAACGTCTGCTCTCAAGTTCTTTTCTTTTATTTTCCTTGTCCACAACCTATACTCATCATGATATTTTATTACATAACAAAACCCATTATACTCAATATACTAGGATGTTTTTATGAGATTTATTAGAACAAAACTTACAAACACCTTGATCTAATGGATACAATCATATTGTTTCTTTGTACGGTGAACTACCGCCTCACGAAATGATATTTTTTAAATTTTCACCTACCACATATCATGGTGGAAATTATGATGGAACTATATTTATATATGATAAATAATATATTAATATTTTCTACATTCTTATTTTTTATTTATATAAAACCTTTATTCCTTCCATAATGTGTTTATAGGAAAATTTCATTTAAGAATATTAGGACTGCCTCCCCCTCAAAGTGATATGACTCGTTCATGACATTCATGGAATGTATAAAGGATGGAATTAGCGACATTATGTAATGTATAAAAAAATTGACACTATAATATAATTATAATATACCTAAGTATCATTTAGTTTTCATTCCATTAAATATGAAAAAGAAATGAAAGTTGCGTTCATGCGTACGTACGACTTACCATCGCCATAAATGATGAATATAATTTCCCATCTCCAAATTTTATGGTATCTTATAAAATAAATATATTCTAGATGTATAAGATACTTCAATCATGAATAATTTTCTCGTGATGAAGGAATTATGACTACATGGTCAATTCACATAAAAAAGTTCATTTTTTGACTCAAGTAATGAATATCGACAAAATGACTGATATTAACATAAATAATTATATAATTTTTATAATGTGGTAATAAGTGATATAAAGGGAATAATAAAAATTAGAATGTTTCTAATGAAATTATAAATTAATGTAAGTTTATTTTTAAGGAATATAAAGAAAGAACAAGACGAGTCAGATTCAAGGCAAGGGACTTTGTCTCCATCTCTTTTCAGTGAGGCATATTTTGAGTTATAAATAGCCTTATTTTATATGGTGTATAATTATACAATTTTTCATTTAATTTAATCCAATTTTATTCAAAATGAAACTTTTTTTATGAATCATCTTACTAAATGAAAAAATAATTTTTTATTTTTAAGGTATGCTACGACAACAACATTTCCACCACCGTGAGAATTATTTGATATTTATATTACTTAATTAAATATAATATTTTATATGAAAATAATATATCATATACCAGATTAGAATTTTTTTTATTTAAAATAGTTTTTATAATGTATTATTTATGTCAATATCTTGAAATGATATCTTGTGATTGAAATATTGAAATGTTTTCTTTCCATTATTCTTGTTCATGTATTTTGAATATGTTATGGTTTTGGGGAATTTTTTACGTATATAAGTGGTTCCCTGATACACCAATGGAAATTGAGCCTATTCTAGATCTCTAATGCAATGTGTAATGTGATAGAGGTAAAAATAATGTGTCTCTTATGAGAATTAGTGAATATACTGTGATAGGTATTCCAAATGTAACATCCTATGTAGTAGTGAAAGATAAAATGTTGGTATTTTATGTATTAGACATGTTTCCTTATTGATTTATGATTTCAATGATTTATTCATAAATCTTATGATCTCATGAGGTATATTAAGGATATTATATTATAAGATTGAAAAGTATGATTTCATAGATTTTTATGAATTCATGGAATAATGTTTTAATTCCTTATTTTATACCCTTAATGATATTTCTATGCTCATCCAAAGTTTTTGAAAAATTTTACAATGGATATAATGAGTGGTATGAGAAATTAATTATTCCTGAATATTTTTATTATGAAAATTATTCTTGTTTTGTTTAAGTATTGTTATTGTTATGACAAAATTGGATATAGTAGAAGTGTTTACATTGTATTATTTTAGTTTAAAGTAATGGTTGTGGCTTAAATCTCTAAAACTCTAAACCAGATAATATCCTTAATGTGAATTCATGACTTATCTCCTGATTATGTAATCTTTAAAGATAGTGTCCAATAGTTAGTATCTGTGGTCGATATAGATAAATTTAGGAGTTAGGATAATGTTAAATTAATATTCATAAATTATTTTACATTATGATCAAATTAAAATGAAATAAAATTTGAAGATCACAATATTTCATTATCTAAAATATATTTGTGTTCAAAATGATTTTCTAGAGAAACAAATGGGGATTATATGATGCATCATCATTAATAGAAAAAAAAATACCAAATTTGAAACTAGAAATGGTCGGAATAGGAACTGAACAGATGTTTACAGTGATGAAATAGTTGTCTCGGGCTATAAATGGTGGTGGTATCCATGAATGAGATCTGCCAGATCAACCATAAAGGAAACTGTTAATAGTTGATAATTTCATGAGCCAAACACCCGTATCATTAATTGGATCATATGAACCAATGAAATAATAATGGTGGATTAAAGAAATGGAATTCATTTTCAATGTCCTGTGGTGTTCATAACATCAATAGGATAAAATCACTATTTACCATTTTGAAGGTGAAGCTGATCAGTGTTGGTCGATAGTTAGAACAATCAGGGATAATAAGGATATTGATACCCTTTATGAGGATAAATTCAATGTCTTATTCCTTGAGAACTATTCTCATAAGGTGGTTCGACTTATGATTGAAATTTTTTTTATTAAAATTGAGATTGGAGGATGAATCAATGGCTATATAAGATGGAAAATTCACAAGACTATTATGGTATACCGTAAATTTTATACGGGATATTGATAGTAAAATAAATCATTTTTTGGGATTAAAGACAACTTATCAATGGGAAATATATTCTTGTGAGTGAAAAAGATATGAAAAACTTGTTCAATGTGCGGGGAAGGTGGAAATGGAGTTTTTCGATGATCATGAGTTCTTTTAAAAAAAAGATAATTAGTTGTCAATGTGGAAGATGAGTGGGAAAAAATCTTCAAAAAAGTATGATGGAATGAAACATAAGTTTATAGTTTGTAAATATTTTGGTACAATGAAGACTGTATAATGCATTTTAAATTATGTTATGTTCTTATTATGTCTTAAAATGGGACATAAACCTCATAATTTTACAAAAAATGATTAGAATAATTGTAAGAAAAATTTTGATTTAAAATCAGTAAAGTGTTTTATGTGTAATGAAATTGGTAATAATGAAACTGGGTGACTAAAGATGAAATAAAATGATATAAAGCACATAGATTACATGAAGAAAGGGGTGGTGAAATCCTTTTATACTACTGCTGAAGATGTTGGGTCATCAAATGAAGTAGTATCAGGTGCACTGTTTGTTTATTCAAATTATACCATCCGGTATTTTGATTTCGTGTCTGCAAATTCTTTTATTTCATAGAAATTTTCTAGAAAATTTGGGATTCCATCCCAAGATATGAATCTGGAACTTTTGTTAAAAACACCTTGATGAAAAGATGTTACACGAAGAAAATATTAGAACCATCATATAGATTTTGTGTGTAGTGAGTATACCTTCAAACCTTATTGTTTTTCCTCTAGTACAGTTTGAAGTTATTTTGGGAATAGATTCATTATATGATTGAATACAGATATAAAAAGGTTTCTTGTCAGAAATTATTTCATCTTGTGTACAAGACTGAACCCTTACATTTGATAACAGATCAGGAAGTTGAAAAACTAGAAAAATATGGAATTGAATATTACATTTTACATATTGTTTAACACAATATAACTCATCATATTAATGATGATCTAGTGTGAAATGAGTATCTTGATGTTTTTTTCTAATGAGTTCCCTGGTATAATACATGATCCAGAAGAGGCATTTAAAATTAACTTGTTTTCTAATACTAAGACAATTTCAAAACCCCTTAATGAATGTCATTAATTGAACATTTAGTTTTAAAGTATCTATTGTAAGAGTTATTAGATATTGGTTTCATTCAACCTAGAATATCCCGATAGCATGCTCCTTTCTTGTTTACTATAAATAAAGTTGTTTTGGTGAGACTTTTCATTTATTATATAAACTTTAATAATATAAATATTATGAATAAGTATCTGTTTCATTATATTATGTATTTCTTTATCAGCTATAGGTGCTCAGTAATTTTCGATGATTGAATTGTGGTCGAGGTACCATCGGTTGAATATACAGGAAGGATACATTCTAAAGACTGTGTTTTGTACTAGATATCTCCATATTGAATTTTAAGTTATGCCTTTGAGGACATCAAATGCACTTTTTTTATTGATGGATCTTCGGAATATACATTTCCATGAGTTATTGGATATGTGTGTGGTTGTGTTTACTAAGGATATTTTGTTATATTCTCAATCTAAATAAGTGCACGAAATTCATTTAAGGGTTTTATTGAAAATCATAATAGAAAAGAAACCATTTAGTAAATTCATAATGTGTGAGTTTTGGTTACAATAATATCATTCCTGGGTCATATTATTTCCAAAAATAGAATATATTTTGATCTGGATAAAACAAAAGTTGTTGAAGAATGACCATGACCCACAAATGTAACCAATAATCGTAGTTTTCATTGTTTATTAGGTTATAACTAGAGGTATGATTTTGGGGATATATAGTCTACTAACTAAGACAAATAAAAAATATGTTAAGGTCATCTATTCCAATGAATGCGATGATTGTTTTCCGGAATTGAATAGAAGATTGGTGAATGCTCGAATTTTGGAACTCCCTTTCAGAATTGGTGAATTTGTTCTCTATAGTGATGCTTCCTTGAAAGGACTTGGATGTTTCCTAATGAATAATGATCAGGTAATTTCTTATGCTTCACATAAGTTGATAAATCATGTGTTAAATTACCCGAAACCTGATTTGGAATTATATGATGTTGTTTTTTCATTAAAATTTATGAGGCATCATTTATATAGATTAAAGAGCGAAATATATACTGATCACTAAAGTTTGATGTATATATTCAATCAGAAATAATTATACATGAGATAAAAGATATGTCTTGAGTTAACCAAGGATTATGATTTCAAGATCCATTTCCATCTAGTATAATAAAACAATGTGGATGATTCTTTGAGTAGGAAAAGTATTTCTACATTGACTATGCCAAATTTGGGATGAGATCCATTGAGTTTTCATTTGATGAAATTTTGATTGCAATTTCTTAGTGAACGGAATTCCATTGTTTTGGTCTAGGTGGTAGTGAAATCACCAATATTCGAGAAAATTAAGAAAGAATAGAAAGAAGATAGTGAGTTGTGGAAAAATGCAGAATTGGTTCATAAGGGTATGTTTCCTAAATTTTTCTATTCTGAAGACTATTTTTTGAGGATTGGAAAAATATTATGAGTAGTTTGTGATTCATATTTTAATAAAGATTTAACCACTAAAAGTATGAACTTTATCCGTGCGAAAAATGTTCATTAACAACGCTAAAAAAGAGTTTTTAATCGACTTGAGGATGGGGGGTTCCCTTTTATAAATGCTAAAAAAAAGTGATGATAAAAGTTATAAAACATAAAAAACAGTGTTATAGAGTGGCTACAATAGTGCTTGAAGCCCCCTTCAATATCACCCCACCCCCACTGTATCCCACATGCCCCATCCATCCCCCCTACCTTTAACAGATCTCGCATCTCCTTTAATTGCGCTTGGAATTATTCCCCACATGCGTGTGTGTCCTTCCTCCCCTAGGATTCGAACTCGGGACCTATTTTCTGCACAAATTAGATGTTACCACTCCACCATATTACATTCCTCTCCATTTATTATATATATAGTTATATTTACTCGTATATATATATATTAACTTATATTTGTTTTATTTAGTTATATATATATATATATATATTTGTATATTAATATATATATATATTAATATTTATATTAGTATATAAATATATATTTATAAGATCAGTTTTGAATGCATTTATGAAATATTATTTTTTGTGTGTTTATAAATATATAAATAAATATATACAATAGACACACACGCATGGACATATGTTCACATGAACGGATCATCACATCCTACACAAATCAACAACACCCAACACAGAAAACAAAATCCAGCATTTAAGACATGCAATTGACAATTAAATAATTCCTACACATTAAATAATTAAATTAATGTAAACATTATGCACATAATTTCAATTAACAAGATTCACAGTGGAAGCATAAAAAAAGTGAAGAAAATTAAAATTAAAATAAAAATACCCCCCAAAAGATGTATGTATTTAAATTATCAAATATCACCTGAATTTTTTTTAAATAAATAAACAAATTAAAATTAAAAAAAAATGATTTCCAAAATCTGTAAAAAAATCCCACACCACAATGGTAAATTTATAATCATGTATTTTAATGACAAGAAATTTCTAAAATGATATAAGAAATATGAGTTTAATTAACTAGTAAATTAAATTAGAACTTCTTTTTGAAATATAAATTGATGTGGAAAATTTAAAATCAAGACAAAAATACAATTTAATAATTAAAATGTAAATAATGGAAGAAATAAAATAAATTAAGATTTTCATTTTTTAAAAGATTCAAAAATGAATTCCAATCATAATGGAATAATTATCTTATAATGGAGAAATGTTTGACCAACATGAGAAGGTAATGTCATTGTTGGCATTGTCTTCTAATAGGATAATGGTATTCTCCCATATCATTTATGTGATGGGATGGAATATAAACCTCATATTACAAACCTACAAATAAACATACAACACACATAGGTGTGAATTTGGAGATAATCGAATTAGAGACCTCATAGACACCCGACTATACCACAATCATTGTGCCAAACTCTATTAAAAATTATTGAATTGAAAATAATGATGAAAATGAGTTTGATACCTAAAAAATTTGTGATTTATAGACCTTAAACCATTAGTTTTTTACAAAACTCTTACTCAAACATCTATCCATTTATTTTTTACAATCACAACCTTAACCTTACCCTATTATTATTAACTATTTATTTATCTTACATAACTCGTTAAATTTCCATTATAGAAATTCATATATTTAAATTATATTTATAAATATATAGTACCCCTGTCAAAGAAGTAAGTAAATATTATCTATAATATTTTCTTCATTTATAAACATGTAATTATTGGATTGAAAATTTTTCTTAAGAAAATTCATACATAACATTTATTTATGAATTCAATATGTATCAAATTAGAATTAAATTTATAGTTTTTTAAAAAATGAATCACATTTTAAAAAAATCAAAATAATTAAAAATAATTGGACTGATCGATTTCCAGATTATCTTACCCTAGATGTACTACACTAACACTAATTTTGTTATAATTTTTTACAGTTTTTTTAAAATATAATAATTTATCAGTGCTAGGAAAAAAGCACTGATAATGCTCCCTCCAACCAATTTAAAAGTGCTACTAAAAAAGTGTTGATAAATGGGGCCCCTATATTAGTGCTAAAAAATATCTGATAAAGGGCCACTTTTAACATTGTTTTTTTAGCGCTGTTAAATGATCCCTTTATCAACACTTTTTTATCACTCATAATGGATCCCTTTATTAGCTGTTTTTAAGCACTGATAAAGGGTGGCGCTATGGATCCCCAGTTTTGTTTTAGTTGTTGTTATGTGAGGATCATAGTTATACATTTTCATTTCATCCTGATAGTACTAATATGTACAGAGATCTTCTAGAGTGTTACTGGTGGGAGGGAATAAAAAGAGATAGTATAGACTTTATCTTCAGATGTTCGATTTTTCTACATGTTAAATTAGAGTGGTAGTTACCGAAACAGATGCTTCATCCATTTCCAATGCCATAGTGGATGTGGAAAAAGGTTTCAATGGATGTCATAGTGTTATTACCCATGATTTATCAAAGTAATAATGAAATTTGGGTTATTAATTATTGATTGACTAAATCTTATCATTTTCATTATATTCAAGATACTCTATATGTAGATCATCTTTCTCGACTTTATTTTAAAGAGATAGTCAGGTGACATTTAGTTCCCCTCTTTATTTAATCATATCATGATTCGTGGTTCACTTATAACATTTATAAGGGGCATAAAATGGAGTTGGGTACTGAATTAAATTTTAGTACAACTTTTATCCACCAATCAGATGGATTGTTAGAATAAAAAATTATGACTTCGGAAGATATTCTAAGTGCTTGTTCAATGGATTACCAGGGAATTTGGGACCATTATATTTCTTTGGTTGATTTTTTGTATAATAATAGATTTCATTCCTATATATTGATGGAGCCATTTGAATTATTACATGAAATGTTATGTCGAACTCTAGATTCATTGGATGAAGTATGTGAAAGGAAGTTTATGGGACAAGAATTGAAGAATAGATGGAAAAAATGTCCAGTTGATTCAGAAGAACATGAGAACACCACAGAGTAGGAAGAAAAGTTATGTGAATAACATAAGGAAGGATTTTTCATTCAAGTTTGGTTATTATGACTTTCAAAAAAAATCCACAAGGAAAAGATTGATGCAAATTAGTAAAAAGGGAAAGATGATTTTGAGATATATTGGATGATATGAAATCCTAGTGAATGTTGGATTAGTTGAATACACAATGGATTTTCCTCCATGTTTATCACATTTAGATGATTTTTTCATGTTTTAATGTTGATAAATTATATTCCTGGTCAATCTCATGTTTTGAGTCCACATGTAGTTCAGTTGGAAGAAAATCATTCTTATGAGGAACTGCCACGACAGATTGTTGATCGCAGAGAGCCTATGTTATTTAATATTGTAATTAATCAGGTAAATGTTTTTGGGAAAATCCATATAGATAAAGATGAAACATTGTAATCTGAAACTTCTATGATGAATAAATACCGCCACTTATTTCATAAGTGAATAGAATTGCGAAGATGCAATTCAAAAAAAGGTGAAGTGTTATAGGATCCATGGTATTTATAGAATTATACTATTTCATTTCTATTAATATTTATAAATAAGAAATTTTATTACATTAAAAGGGAATCTTTTTCTGATAGCACACTTGACACACAACAACGTCTGTCTTCGAAATCTTACGTTGCAGAAAACATTATGTTATACAAAAAATAAGATAATACTATTATTATTTTAAATGGTAGTTAATGTTTAGCCTATTTATTAGATTTAATGAATATAACTAACTAAATTATTATTACAAAAGTTTTCTAATTGTGTTTTTTTTATCTAATAAATTTTAGAGGCTTAAAATAAAAATTAATTTGATTTTAATCATGAAATACTCTAAATTTTTTAAAATGTTGTTTTACGACCCTTTAAAGGTGAACAATTTTAAAATCACATTTTGGTCAAATTTATATGATCTATTTTGAAAAATAAAAATCATTTTAGAAGAGGGAAATAGAAAATTACAATGAATAATTTTATGGTAATTTTTTGAAAATGATCATTTTTTAATGAATAGTGAAAATACTGCAGTTTAATTCAAAACTGAATTTTCATCTAATTTATTTATATAGTTATATTATGCTTTTAATTGGAATTATAGTGTAATTGAATTATAGATTTATCATTTAATCCAAATATGTTCATTAAATGTAAGTTAACATATTAATTGGACATAAAAACTTATTAATCTTTTGATAGATTTTATTTCTTAAAATAACAATATTAGGTTTTGAAAACAGAAATTTATTTTAAATTAATTACTAAAAATTAATTATTTTTAATTTGGGAAAATTTATTCCATATTTGGAATCAAAAGGATAAATTTTATTAAATAGGTACCTTCTATTTATAGACATTATGAATAGTAACATTAGTAATTATTTTATTTACCATGGTTAAATGGTAAATCTAGTAAATAAGGGTAAAAATAGTATTATAATAATATAAAACAACTCTAAATCTATAATAATCCAATTAGCTGAGTTATTTCAAAACAAGGGTATCCTTTTCATGTTAGGGCACCATGGATCCTCTTGGGTGTGAAAATGACATTTTATTAAAATTAATTTAATGTAAAGAGAAAAATAACCTAGACATGTGTCTTCTACTTAAAAAAATTTAAATAGGTTAATATAACCAATATATTTGACTACTAGTATTCATTAAAAACATAATAAAGCTTCCTACATTATGGTATTTTTTTATAATTTTTTTAAAAAATAAATAAATAAATTTAATATGACCGAATGCTGATGTTGTGATTTTCTTCATTAATAATGGATTCAAATAAATGATATATTAAATATTAAAATAATTGTAATTTTAAAATTTTGATTTCATCCATGAATTTTATATATGATATTGACATATAATATTTTAGGTAATTCATTTTTTATTAAATAATAAAGTTGTTATGAATTTAACAAAAAATAATTACTTAATATTGTTAAAATTTAGGTAAATGGGGTTTTAAAAAGAATAAAATTTTATTAAATTATATAATAGTCCTAAAAATCATATATTTTATCAAATAACTTATATAATTCCATATAAATAATTAATGATCCACTTATGGTTATCATAAATTTATAGTGATTATTTTTACCATATATTATGAAAATGAAAGAAGACATGGTTAGAGTTAGTGATTTTAAGTAAGGGTTAAAGCTTAAAGATAAGGATAACTTTTATAAATAATTTTTTTAAAACCTATTAGTGGAGTGTTTTTTTACCCATAATTGTTTTATATTATTAATAAATCGGTTTGGAAAATTAGAAACTGATTAACATCTTATAAAAAAAATAATATTTCAAAACATTCATAATGTCCCCCTTCTACCTCTTATAAAAGGCCACCACATCTACAAACATAACCCACACCAATCAAGCCCCTTAGATCATCCATGTTCTACCAAAACAATCTCTCTTAATCCCTACCTTCCTCGTATATCCCTTTCCTTGGTGAAAAGGAAATTCATGATTTCTTTTTCCTCTAATCAAAATAACTTACCTGATTTGGAGGTAACATCTTCTGTCATGTTCTTTTCTTTTATTTTCCATCTCTAATCCCTATGATCTTCATATTATTTGATTATTAATAAAAAATAGTATTCTAAATATACTAAGAAATTTCAATGATAAGGATTCTAACTAAACATTGACACACATCCATCTAATGGATACAAACATACTACTTCTGTGTACGATGAACAACTATGTCACAAACAAAATTGTTCCATTTTCACCTACCACCTATCATAGTGGCCATAACGATGGAAGTATATTTATATATGATATATATAATATTTATATTTTCTATATGACTCTATTTTTTTATTTATTGAATACAATTAGGCTTTTTGTATTTTGTAAATATGATAATTTCATTTGAGAAGTGTGGATTACCGCCCCCTCAAAGTGATATGACATGTTCATTCCAAGTATTGATCATATAAAAATGGATATAATGAAATAATGAAATTTATATAAAATGTTATATTATACAATAATTATAATATACCTATGTATCATTTGTTTTAATTTCATTAAATATGAAAAATAAATGAAAGTAGCGTTCATGCATACATATGTCTTATAGTCTCTATGAATGGTACATTTCATTTCCTATCTCCAACTTTTATGGACTATTATAAAATACATATATACTGTATATATATGACTCTTTAAATATTAATATTATT
The DNA here is from genome assembly GCA_963277665.1 of Viscum album. Lineage (NCBI taxonomy): Eukaryota > Viridiplantae > Streptophyta > Magnoliopsida > Santalales > Viscaceae > Viscum > Viscum album. The sequence continues at coordinate 1,535,868,938 of OY728151.1, forward strand.
ATATTGATGATTTAATATTGGTTACATTTCCAATTTATATCAAACCATGTTCATTTTCGACTCATAAACTAGATATCGAAAAAATGACTAATATAAAATTAAATAATTTTGTAAATTTTAAATCATTTTAATAATTTATATAATAGGAATAATGAAATTTAATATGTTTCAAAAGAAACTCTAATTTATAATATGTTCATTATTTTGGAATATTATAAATAAAAAAAGCAAGTCGGACTCAATGTATGGGACTTCGACTCAATGCCCTTTCATTGAGGCATATTTTAGTTTATATATGACATTATTTTATATGATGCATAATCATATGATTTTTATTTTAATTTAATACCATGGTATTCAAAATAAATATTTTTCTATATATTATTTTACTAAACAACAAAAGGAATGCTTTTTTATCATACGTGTTGATAAAGTCCTTTCTGTCAGCATGAAAACTATTTGTTATATGGATTCCATAACAAGAAGTAATGTTTTTAAATCTAAAATATATACAATATTCCATTTTTATGTATTTTTTTATTGAAAATGGTTTTGAGATAATATTGATTATGTCAATATCTTGAACTATTATCCTATGATGGAAATGTAGAAATGTTATCATTGATTTATGCATTTTATATGTTTTGTTTATGTTATGGTTCTTGGGAATTGTTTAGGAATATGGTTGTTTCCATGATAATCTGAGGACGATTTATCCCAAAATAGTTCTCTAATACATTGGGTAATGTAACAGAGGTAAACATGAATGTTTCACCTAAGAGATTTAGGTAATATACTGTGATGGATATTCCAAATGTAAGTGCCTGTATAGCTGTGAAAGCTACAATGTAAAAATGTTATGGATTCAACAAGTTACCTATATGATTTATGATTTCTATGTGTTATAAATAAATCATATGATTTCATGAGGTATGTTAAAGAGATTATGTTTGTAACGCCCCGACCCTAATTACCTAGAGTCGGTGCATTATTACATAACATTGGCATGATCACGAGAAAGATCAAGTCTCGAAAGACCGATTAGTTTAGTAGCCTTGGAATAACTATATACATCCATAAATTTTTACATTACATCATTAAAAAAACATCTTGTCTTCATATCCCCTCATACTATCCCTGCAGGTCATTCATAAATTACTTCTTCATAATCCTGGGAAAAATAAAACATTGAAAGGGGTGAGCTCGGATGCTCAGTAAGGATAACATTATAGCAGAAGCCTTCATAAATAATCATAAACACTTAAGGCAATTTATAACTAAAACAAAAGCCTTTTAAACTTGAACTTCCGCATAAAATGGCAAAGGTAAAATGAAATAATGCCATTTACTTACTCACATGGATATTCTACTAGTCGAATGATCACCTGAAATATCAATAACCACTTTCATAATGATGGAATGCATAATGCTAAACTTTAATTTCTTTTCAAGGCCTCTTCCCAAGACCTTGGGGCTAACTGTAACCGGAACTCAACCCGGAGTGCCTCTAATAACCGGACACCAACCCGGAGTGCCTCTAATAACCGGACACCAACCCGGAGTGCCTCTAATAACCGGAGACCAAACCGGAGGGCTTACTTTTACCAGTCCCTAACCTGGAGGGCTTACTTTAACCAGTCCCCAACCTGGAACATACTTGTCCAACACATTCATATGAAGTAAAGGTTGAAATATAACATAAACATTCTTATTGGAACTAACATACGAAATGTCAATACTTTACTCATAAACCATGAATGCTATAAAAATAACACATCCACAGTCAAACATAACTCATTCGATATAATATGGAAGATTGTATTGTATCACATTAACCTCAATCAATAATAATGAAGGATGTTGACATAGATGAAAATAATCATCAAAACAATTTGAGAGAAATATCCCCCTTTTCTTAAAATCATTCAAAAGTCACAATATTTGTCAAGAATCCATTTAAAATAGATTTTTGAATCAACGTGTCCCATACCACTTTGAAACTTTTAAAAGGAGTTTTGATTTTAAAACTTTAATGTCCATATAAATAAATCCTTACAACCATTTTTAAAACATGGACATTAATGAGCAAGATTTAGAAGAATAAGTCTTTAAAACATTTAAAAATGGTATTTTAGTTAGAGATTCTAACCAAAAGAGACACTTGAATACAAATAATTGAGGTAATCAAAACTTTGTAATATCATGAGAATAATGGGAATCATGATATACTATGTCAAAGTACATTATATACACCACATAAAAGTGATTTGGTGTATATCAACAAAGAAGTCTCAATGGAATGTAAATTGAGATGAAATATCTCATAAAGGTCGTATCCTTAGGTTAAGGATAAATCAACGACATAATTATGTGTGAAAAATATAAATACACTAAATATTATTGGATATTCAGTGTAAAACAATCAAAGGATATTCACACATATTCTTGTAAAAACAACACCAACGAATTGGATATTTAACTCAACAAATGGTGAATGAGTTAAAATTACTCTTATAAAATTCATATTAATGACTTGAGAATTACCAATGAGTGATTATGTGTATCAAACTTATATCCACAGGAAGGGGAGTGGAAATTATGACATAATCAAATGAATAGTGATTCCACACATAATCATGGAGTAATATAATCAATGAAATATGCATAAAGCCAAATGAGTGGGAGTTGAAATCTCAAATTCCCTTACCGATTAGGTAAAATACGAAACATACACCCATGAAAGAAGTATCATACCATGATGATGTAAATACCCATAAATTAAATTATATTACACAATGAATACACTCATGGGTAGTACACATACAACACATGCAATAATTAAGTGGTGATCAATGGAAATCTCACGAAATTAAAAGTGAGATAAGAAACCCCTTACCACGTTAATCAACTGAGTCGTATGGCCAAAAGTTAATAACCACCAAATGATTTACAGAATAACATGAATATAAATAGAATCATGAATATATATCAAATGGCAGTACACAATACACCACTTTCAATAATTTAGTGGCGAAAAATGGAAATCTCACGGAATTGAAAGTGAGATAAGAAAATCCATTACTTTGTACGTTTTCCTTGGTCGATGGTAGGTTTACCTCCTGTATAATGGTGAAATAATTGTTATTGAATAATACAAGAATCATTTACTTTAATATGATATCATATATGATCTTTTAACATTGATTTGTTAATAATAACTTAGAATTATCGTTATTTCGGGTGTTAACGGGTTCATTTTACTTTATATTCCTTGTTATGTGAGCCATATTCGTTATTAATGGGATGTATATTATTCATATCCATAATGATATCAATTTCTTAGATACTATTTTTAAATCATCAAATTATAATTATACTTGAATGGATATGATGGACAATGAATCTCATCGCGTTCGTGGAGACGGTAGTCCGTACATACGCACGAGCGACAATATCATTCTTTTGATATTAAAATAATATATAATTTGATTTTATATCATATATACAGAATAATTATCATGTTATATTTATTATTTACATGAGTTACACATCATTATTATACCCATCCAAATAATAATATATTGAATAACAATTACACCACGACGTGGAGACGGTAAGCCGTACGTACGCACGTATGGTGACATGTTATTCAAAGGATGGATAGAGTAATGAATATGGTTGTACCATATTTATAATAACATCACATTATATATATGATACTGGAGTTATTATTTTATAATGGTAATAACAAAGAAAGAGGAAGTGGAAGAAGAAAGGAACTTAAAAAGGGGTGGTGAAAACATTACCTCTTCTTCGGGTTCTTCCTTTTTATTTGATCAAAAGGGATCCTTAGGTTGGCTTTATGATCAAACTAATGCCTCTAGGTTGTAGTGAGGGAAGTTGGGAGAGTATTTGGGAAGAGTTTGGCCGAGCCAAGAGGCTTTGAAGGTGTGAAGAAATGAGAAGGAGGAGTGCCCTTTTATAAGAGGGGTGAGGGGCACCTTTGGAAAAGCTAGAGATATTAGTTTAAAATAAATTCATATTCGGTTTACAATGGCTCCAAAGTTGACTATTCATAGGTTAAGGTGGGGATGGGTCGAAAAAAACTCAACCAATAGAATTTATACAGGTTTGGGTACTTATATTAACCTTATCTTTAAGTATTAACTCTAAGTTAATTAGTTTCACTTTTACAATGTCTCTTTGTATTTTTATATTATATGGTTAATAAACTTACCATATACATACAAGAGACCCCCAAGTGGTCCATTAATGATACAAATATCATGATATAAGTCTCTTTTCCGAACCATAGATTTTTCGGAATTTAATATCAATTAATAATATAATATTTGTTTTAAAAACTCTTTTATGTCAATTTTGACACTATTCAATAGTTGATTTTTTTGAAACTCATAACAGATTGATTACTTCAAACAAAGTCAGTTAAATCAATAATAATATATCATATTATCCTAGAAAAGTTTTTTAATTCATTAAAAGTTTCATATTATATTTATTTGGGTATTTTTTAATATCAATTATTTTAATTTTTCACTATTATAGTAATTACTGCATCATCATTGTGTCATAAATAAATTAAATTATTTAATGTCTAAAAATTATAAATAAAATATAATTATGTAGGAAATCTTTTTATCTTTATAATGAATATTTATAATCTAAAATCCAACATATATAACCCTCTGTAAAAATTGTTTTGTTAAAAGATATATGCTTGTGACATTTTTGTATTTATTTTAACTTAATTAAAATAAAGTGTCATTATCACTTACAAGTGGATCCATGGGGTCCCAAAATAGACCCAAAGATGCCCATGGTCGACCATGTATCAACCAATAGGGTTAAGACACGTTTTAGGGTAATTTAGTATTATTATAATATATTTTTTTAACCCTTATTTACCGGATTTACCCTTAACCATGGTAAATATAATATTTACCGCAGTAATTATTCAAAATGTCTAAAAATAAAAGTTACCTATTTACACAATTTGAACATCCTGATTCCAAATATGGAATCCATTTATCTAAATTCAAAACGCAGAAGTGGCAGAAATTAATTTAAAATTAATTCCCGCTGTCAAAACAAAAAGCGTGTTTTTAAGAGATAATAACTATCAAAAGATTGACACTTGTTTATGTTCGGTTTATTGTAAAATTATGTACAATGACCAAAAATATATTAAATGATAAAAATATATTCTAAATATACTTTAAAACCACTCAAATTAATAATTTATCACTATTAATTATTTTGATTAAAAAAGTTGTTTTTAATTAAAATTTAGTAATTTTCACTATTCATCAAAATATGAAAGTTATCCAAAAAGTACCAAAATTTCACCCTAGGCTAATTTCGATATTACGAATCCAAAAATGAAGTCCATTTTGAGAGATAGAATTTATAATATTTCAAAAAGTAGGTATTACTATTCATAACGGCTAGTTTGATTGGTTATGGTGTGTTAAAATCTCGAAGTTGTGTACAATGCACGCCATTGCATTATTCGAAAGGAAACATACCGAGGAAACTTGGGGTGTTACATTATCCCCTCCTTCAATAAATTGCGTCCTCGCAATTTTTAAAATTTTGCTTGGGAATATAATGGAAAGTCCCACATCGGAAAAAGAGCCAATAAAACTATCACTTTAAAAGAAAGAAAGAGAGGTATAAGGGTCATCCAAGATAACCCATACTAGGATTCCATGTAAGAAAACATGGATATGGATGATAAAGTAAGTGTCAAGTTCTGATAGAGAGGGATAGAAATCATGATCAGGAGAAAGTTAACAATGAGAAAACCACAAACTTGTGTTGGGACAAACAACCATTAGTCTCCTAGTAGGAAAGTAAACGGACAACATTTTTTTTAAAGTTACATTACATAAGGAAGAGGAATTCATTTATGATATTGACTAAGAACATTATGAGATATACTTACATTTTAAGTAAATTTTCATTCTTTAATAAATTTCCACCACTAACTCAATTTTTTTTAAACGATGAGTATTCAAGAAGACTTGGTCACACTGGAAGAGCTAGAATAAACTTCTATAGAATCACATGATCCATGAAGGATAAACCATATATTTACATTGTCTTTGAAGATTAATCAAAACCAAAATGGTTAGTGAATGATCTAATGATCCCCCAAAAGGATATTCATTGAGATAAATATGCACTAATCTTAATTTCTAAAATTAAACCAACAATACCCCAAAGTTAAATAGATACCATTCAATAACCAATTGTCCTTAAAATCCTTTAATATAATCCAAACTAATATTGAAACCCAAAACATAGAAGAATTTGATTATGTAGTCTCCCATGTTACATTGTATCTCCAAATGACATCAAATACTCTTAGATTCACATACTTAAAAGTAATTAACATCATCACATATTCTCTGTTATAGGTTAATCATTTCCATAAATAACCCAAATCACTATAAATCAACAATAAAAAAGTAGATAAAAATCCACCATTACTCTACAAATGAAACCTCATTGTATTCTATTTTCCTTGGGCATATAGTGTTCCTAACAAAACGAACATCTTCCAAAATAACATTTATCACTTAATCACCAAATCATTTTCCTATAACAAGGGTATTCATTTGATAATACATAAGAACCCAAATAATCTTATTATTAATCAATAAAATCATTTAACAAAAACAATAGTCACACTAACCAGGGACTTCACGTAGTCCAGTGGTAGGCGATAAATCCCAATCGCACTTTGGTTGTGGGTTCGATTCCCACATCTTTGTCCGACACGACGGGTTGTCACACGGTCTACGCGTTGTCCTTTTTTCAAAAACTATATTTTATAATATTACCAAAATGAGATAAATTCCTCAAAATAACATAATTTAACCACAAATGTTATATCACACTTTGCATTTTCATCCCAAATTATAATAACTTATCATTTTCTCAAACCCCAATGATCATATAAAACCAAATGGTTATTTATACCTATATCCACAAGAGAAGAGACAATTCTTCCTCAAATATCATTCTCACATGGAAAACAGCGGGGTTACAAATACAAGAGAAAATTATTCCAAAGTAAACCCATCAATAAGGAGTGCTAATACTTTTTAAATTTTTCTCCAACCATTTATTTCCACATAGCTTCTTCTTTGACCAAGAAAATATTCTATAGAATAGGACATTCACTCGGGTAATGGCCAGGTCCCCTACATTTACGGCAAATGACTCTAAATGGACTCTTGGGACCATTTTTATCTTCTTCCATAGTACTCTTCATTTTTCTTCGGCAATTCTTCACTCTATGTCCTTCCTTCCCGCACGTAAAACATTTTGTTGTCCCATTGAGACACTTTCTAGGGTGTCTCTTTCCACATTTCCTGCATGATGAAAATTGAGGTTTCTTTTCTCCATGGTCTCCATTGCTAGAGATCTTATCATTTATCACCTTTCTCTTCCTTGTTGAATCTGGGAGTTGGTTAATATATATGTTGTTGATCATATTTTTGGAAAACTGATTTGGCATAAAGATGATATCTTTTACGCCTATCAACATTCCATTTTGTTGCTAATTTCCACCACCGTTCCCACCTTGTACATCATTCTCAAAGTCACTATGACTTCCTTGGAATCCAGCCATTGACTAAAACCAGAAAGCATTGTGTGAGTAATAGTTGTCGTAAAATTATTTAGAGATTAAAATGTCACCATATTCTCAATTTGAAACATATTAGGATTAACCACGGTCATTTACTCTCATCTTATGTATATATTACATAAATTGGTTTGTAAAGAAAATGTAAATTATCCTAAGCATATCCCCCGGGAGTGTCGTAACCAAGAGTGTAGCAAGGCCCGTTGTCGTGCACCAGTTCCCGTTCGAGTCTAGCTCAAAGCGGTGTTTTCGGGTTTTACCCCTAGGTACATCTGTGCCAGAGCCGCCTCTACCTGCTCGTATCCAGACAGGGATGTATTGCTCGGAAAACTCACAAAATCTCCACAATACCAAAATTCTAGGAAGTTCTTTTATACTAATCCTCAAAGTTCATCTTAGGTCTACGTGCTCTAATCAGAGTTTATCTAAATCTAGCTACCATGGTTTGTACTAAACATCCTCTAATACCAACTGTAATGCCCCGACCCTAATTACCTAGAGTCGGTGCATTATTACATAACATTGGCATGATCACGAGAAAGATCATGTCTCGAAAGACCGATTAGTTTAGTAGCCTTGGAATAACTAGATACATCCATAAATTTTTACATTACATCATAAAAAAAACATCTTGTCTTCATATCCCCTCATACTATCCCTGCAGGTCATTCATAAATTACATCTTCTTAATCCTGGGAAAAATAAAACATTGAAAGGGGTGAGCTCGGATGCTCAGTAAGGATAACATTATAGCAGAAGCCTTCATAAATAATCATAAACACTTAAGGAAATTTATAACTAAAACAAAAGCCTTTTAAACTTGAACTTCAGCATAAAATGGTAAAGGTAAAATGAAATAATGCCATTTACTTAATCACATGGATATTCTACTAGTCAAATGATCACATGCAATATCAATAACCACTTTCATAATGATGGAATGCATAATGCTAAACTTTAATTTCTTTTCAAGGCCTCGTCCCAAGACCTTGGGGCTAACTGTAACCGGAACCCAACCCGGAGTGCCTCTAATAACTGGACACCAACCCGGAGTGCCTCTAATAACCGGACACCAACCCGGAGTGCCTCTAATAACCGGAGACCAAACCAGAGGGCTTACATTTACCAGTCCCTAACCTGGAGGGCTTACATTAACCAGTCCCCAACCTAGAACATACTTGTCCAACACATTCATATGAAGTAAATGTTGAAATATAACATAAACATTCTTATTGGAACTAACATACGAAATGTCAATACTTTACTCATATACCATGAATGCTATAAAAATAACACATCCACAGTCAAACATAACTCATTCAAAATAATATGGAAGATTGTATTGTATCACATTAACCTCAATCAAGAATAATTAAGGATGTTGACATAGATGAAAATAATCATCAAAACAATTTGAGAGAAATATCCCCCTTTTCTTGAAATCATTCAAAAGTCACAATATTTGTCAAGAATCCATTTAAAATAGATTTTTGAATCAAAGTGTCCCATACCACTTTGAAACATTTAAAAGGAGTTTTGATTTTAAAACTTTAATGTCCATATAAATAAATCCTTAAAACCATTTTTAAAACATGGACATTAATGAGCAAGATTTAGAAGAATAAGTCTTTAAAACATTTAAAAATGGTATTTTAGTTAGAGATTCTAACCAAAAGAGACACTTGAATACAAATAATTGTGGTAATAAAAACTTTGTAATATCATGTGAATAAAGGGATTCATGATATACTATGTCAAAGTACATTATATACACCACATAAAAGTGATTTGGTGTATATCAACAAAGAAGTCTCAATGGAATGTAAATTGAGATGAAATCTCTCATAAAGGCCGTATCCTTAGGTTAAGGATAAATCAACGAAATAATTATGTGTGAAAAATATAAATACGCTAAATATGATTGGATATTCAGTGTAAAACAATCAAAGGATATTCACACATATTCTTGTAAAAACAACACCAACGAATTGGATGTTTAACTCAACAAATGGTGAATGAGTTAAAATTACTCTTATCAAATTCATATCAATGACTTGAGAATTAACAATGAGTGATTATGTGTATCAAACTTATATCCATAGGAAGGGGAGTGGAAATTATGACATAATCAAATGAATAGTTATTCCACACATAATCATGGAGTAATATAATCAATGAAATATGCGTAAAACCAAATGAGTGGGAGTTGAAATCTCAAATTCCCTTACCGATTATGTAACATACGAAACATACACCCATGAAAGAAGTATCATACCATGATGATGTAAATACCCATAAATTAAAGTATATTACACAATGAATACACTCATGGGCAGTACACATACACCACATGCAATAATTAAGTGGTGATCAATGAAAATCTCACGAAATTAAAAGTGAGATAAGAAACCCCTTACCACGTTAATCAACTGAGTCGTATGGACAAAAGTTAATAACCACCAAAATGATTTATAGAATAACGTGAATATAAATAGAATCATGAATATATATCAAATGGCAGTACACAATACACCACTTTCAATAATTTAGTGGCGAAAAATGGAAATCTCACGGAATTGAAAGTGAGATAAGAAAATCCCTTACTTTGTACTTTTTCCTTGGTAGATGGTAGGTTTAACTCCTGTATAATGGTCAAATAATTGTTATTAAATAATACAAGAATAATTTACTTTAATATGATATCATATATGATCTTTTAACATTTATTTGTTAATAATATCTTAGAATTATCGTTATTTCGGGTGTTAACGGGTTCATTTTACTTTATATTCTTTGTTATGTGAGCCATATTCGTTATTAATGGGATGTATATTATTCATATCCATAATTATATCAAGTCCTTAGATACTATTTTTAAATCATCAAATTATAATTATACTTGAATGGATATGATGGACAATGAATCTCATCGCGTTCGTGGAGACGGTAGTCCGTACATACGCACGAGCGACAATATCATTCTTTTGATATTAAAATAATATATAATTGGATTTTATATCATATATACAGAATAATTATCATGTTATATTTATTATTTACATGAGTTACACATCATTATTATACCCATCCAAATAATAATATATTGAATAACAATTACACCACGACGTGGAGACGGTAAGCCGTACGTACGCACGTATGGTGACATGTTATTCAAAGGATGGATAGAATACTGAATATGGTTGTACCATATTTATAATAACATCACAGTATATATATGATACTGGAGTTATTATTTTATAATAGTAATAACAAAGAAAGAGGAAGTGGAAGAAGAAAGGAACTTAAAAAGAGGTGGTGAAAACATTACCTCTTCTTCGGGTTCTTCCTTTTGATTTGATCAAAAGGGCTCCTTAGGTTGGCTTTATGATCAAAATAAGGCCTCTAGGTTGTAGTGAGGGAAGTTGGGAGAGTATTTGGGCAGATTTTGGCCGAACCAAAAGGCTTTGAAGGTGTGAATAAATGAGAAGGAGGAGTGCCCTTTTATAAGAGGGGTGAGGGGCACCTTTGGAAAATCTAGAGATACTAGTTTATAATAAATTAATATTCGGTTTCCAATAGCTCCAAAGTTGACTATTAAAAGTTTAAGGTGGGGATGGGTCGAAAACAACTCAACCAATAGAATTTAGACAGGTTTGGGTACTTATATTAACCTTATCTTTAAGTATTAACTCTAAGTTAATTAGTTTCACTTTTACAATGTCTCTTTGTATTTTTATATTATATGGTTAATAAAAATACCATATACATACAAGAGACCCCCAAGTGGTCCATTAATGATACACCTATCATGATATAAGTCTCTTGGCTGAACCATAGATTTTTAGGAATTTAATATCAATTAATAATATAATATTTGTTTTAAAAACTCTTTTATGTCAATTTTGACACTATTCAATAGTTGATTTTTGTGAAACTCATAACAGATTGATTACTTCAAAAAAAGTCAATTAAATCAATACTAATATATCATATTATCCTGGAAAATTATTTTAATTCATTAAAAGTTTCATATTATATTTATTTGGGTATTTTTAATATCAATTATTTTGATTTTTCACTATTATAGTAATTACTGCATCATCATTGTGTCATAAATAAATTAAATTATTTAATGTCTAAAAATTATAAATAAAATATAATTATGTAGGAAATCTTTTTATATTTATAATGAATATTTATAATCTAAAATCCAACATATATAACCCTCTGTAACAATTGTTTTGTTAAAAGATATATGCTTGTGTCATTTTTGTAATTATTTTAACTTAATTAAAATAAAGTGTCATTATCACTTACAAGTGGATCCATGGGGTCCCAAAATAGACCCAAAGATGCCCATGGTCGACCATGTATCAACCAATAGGGTTAAGACACGTTTTAGGGTAATTTATTATTATTATAATATATTTTTTTAACCCTTATTTACCGGATTTACCCTTAACCATGGTAAATATAATATTTACCGCAGTAATTATTCAAAATGTCTAAAAATAAAAGTTACCTATTTACACAATTTGAACATCCTGATTCCAAATATGGAATCCATTTTTCTAAATTAAAAATGCAGAAGTGGCAGAAATTAATTTAAAATTAATTCCCGCTGTCAAAACAAAAAGCGTGTTTTTAAGAGATAATAACTATCAAAAGATTGACACTTGTTTATGTTTGGTTTAATTGTAAAATTATGTACAATGAACAAAATTATATTAAATGGTAAAAATATATTCTAAATATACTTTAAAACAACTCAAATTCATAATTTATCACAATTAATTATTTTGATTAAAAAAGTTGTTTTTAATTAAAATTTAGTAATTTTCACTATTCATCAAAATATGAAAGTTATCCAAAAAGTACCAAAATTTCACCCTAGGCTAATTTCGATATTACGAATCCAAAAATTAAGTCCATTTTGAGAGATAGAATTTATAAAATTTCAAAAAGTAGGTATTACTATTCATAATGGCTAGTTTGATTGGTTATGGTGTGTTAAAATCTCGAAGTTGTGTACAATGCACGCCATTGCATTATTCGAAAGGAAACATACCGAGGAAACTTGTGGTGTTACAATGTTTTACGATTGAAAAGTATGATTTCATTGATTTGTAAGTATTCATGGACAAATGTTTTTCTTTCCTTAATTTTTATCCCTTACTATGTTTTTTATGCTCCTCCAATTTTTTGAAATGTTTTTCACAGGGTATAATAAAGGGTAAGAGAAAGGTAGAATTCTAGAAGATTGTTATCAACAAATTGATTCATGTTTTTTAAGGAGCTTTATAATTTTGAAAAAATTGTATATGGGAGAAGTACCTAATTTTTATTATTTGAGATTTAATGTAATAGCTATGGAATATTTCCCTAAACCTGTTTACCTAAAATGATCCTCAATGTTATGTCTTGAATTATCTTAAGAATAGGTAATGTTTTTGGTTGTGTACTTACACTATGAGAAGAGAAATAAAACAACTTAAAGAAGTTATTTTATTATTTTCTCTTTATCATTACTCTGTGACTCACTAGTAATGCAGTACTACAATGAGGAAACATTGAATCCATTAATGAACCTCATTAATAAATCATCACAGTGTTGCTACAATGGAAAATGTGTAATAATTATTTAATTAATCAAGGATTCGTAGTTTATAAAAAACCCTATAATTCCTCTGACGAAGGAAAAAGTAATAATATCCAACAATGAATGCTAAAGAATCAAAGAACTGTGATTATGAACATGGATAGAGAATCATAACTGGCGAACTACATATATTTAATTTTGATCATCCTCAACTGATATCTTTTTCCCATGTAGGGGATAAAATAATATGGATTTCTTTTTCCCCGTTCTCACATCAAAAAAAAGAACACAGATCGACTCATTAATAAGATAATCTATGGATGGATTCTGCGCTAGGGATTTGGAAATATTTATTGTGGTATTATTTATGGGGATTAAGTCTTATTGATTTATATTTATGCTTTATTATCCCATTGAAAAAAACAATTCTGGACTGACACAAAAATTTGTTGGTGTGTTCATTGGATGTTTTCTGTGATCCCCCCTCTCTCTTATTTCATCACTGACAGACCCACGAGGTTGCAAAAAATAATTAATGGGGGGGTTTAAACTGTGGAAGGGTGCATAGAGAGATGGAAAATGGTGAGGTGTACATGGCAGTGATGGTGGCACCCCCAGAATCCGTAAAGCACAAATTGATTGGGAAAAAGTGCACTAGAGAAAGTGTGGTGTCTCAAAGAGGAGACCATCGACATTGTCAGCGGTGGACACGAGGAGGAGAAGGGTCCTCCCACTGGAGAGTTGTGGTGGTGTAGGCCACATCCAGTAGGGGCCACTGTGGTGTAGGGTGGCTACGCCGATAGGGTGTCACATTAGTTTGAGCGGCCACAGGGTGGGCCGTAGTGTTCGATGTGCGGCCTATGCTAGAGATGAACTCGCTCGAAAAATTACGGGCTAGGGAATATGAAAAATCTAGATACATGGCTATCTGGTTGGTCATAACTGGTCTGTCTATGTTGTATCAGAATAGATGAGAATCTAGGCATTGGGCGTCTTGGCAAGCTGGCCTCCCAGAAAAAATGGGCCGGGTCCAACAAGGCCCAATGGGCCTGGCCGCAGGGCTAGGCTGGATCTGGTCGGCCTAGACCAAAATGGGTTGTTTTGGGTTGGAATAACATGAATGGGTCACACGGGACCCCATGGATGGGTTTTTCAGATCAATCCCACTATGTCAAACATGGACGAGACTTCTCTGTCCCCTATTTAATAAAATGCCAATATCCATTAAACATAACTGTCGATTGATATACCGTCTACGGAGTCCAGAGCCTTACAACGGGACAATAAATTGGATATACTATATTTCAGTTTTTATGGTAGTCGAGAGATGAAAAATCGATTTAGGATTAGATTCTCCTGGAATTAGGCACACTGGATAGGGGGAATCTGACAACTAGTTGTGACATGAAGTATATGAATAGTGGGACCTTGGGGACCCAGTATTAGATAAAACATTACTGTCCTTGTTGCTGAGCGGACCATAGTTCTCCAGTATATGAACAAACCTCAGTTTTCTAGTACCCGAGTCTATATCAGTGGTTTAATAGCTCAAAATAACTTAGTGGTCTTGTAGTGGAGCAGACCATAGTAGTCCATTAGGTGAGCAGACATCAGTGGTCCAATAGTAGAGGGGACCTCAGTGGTCTAGTAGCTGAGCGGACCTCAATGGTCCAGTATCGATGATAACCTCAGTGACTCATCAGGGATGAGTCCCTCAGTTTTACAATATGATTCATCTTTTCAACTGATAATTATACTTTACATAGATTGAGTTATACCTTGTTTGAGTTTCCTGCTCATTGTGATGTTTTTATGGGCTTTCATTGGGGTCTTTCTTTGTGGTCATTCTTTGTAGTATATAATTTTTGGTTTAGGGTCCCTAATGTGTATTTATTTTAACCATACCTACACATGATTCTCCTACATATGTCTTCTCTCGTGTAGGTGACTGAAGCTTTTATGGAGACCTTGGTACTCAGGGACCATGTGGTGCCCAATGAGATGGGATGGAGGGGTGTACTTCTATGGATATAGGTATCTATCCTTTACCTACACTTCAAGTAGGTTCTAGGGAAGATGGGCCATGGAAGATGTACTTTTCTTTGTGGTTTGGGCTTGTATTTTGTCCCCTTTGTGCTTTTTGATTGTATTATACTCTCAACAATTGTCTCAGTGAAACTTGTGGTTTGCTGTGTGTTTACATTACATAGTTTGATTTTTGTATGTGTTTACTAGATTAAAGTAAATGGATTCCCATTTAGAGATATTTATTCTCAGTGGTAGTAACCAATCCCTATCCTACTAAAGTCTAGCTTGAGGTAGTCACATAATGGTCCCTGGGGAAGGGTCTTGACAAAGTGGTATAAAAGGTTGGTTGGATTGAAAAGAAGAACTATGATTCTGTACATTTTTATGGGGATATAGTTTTACATTTTTTGAGTATTTCTTTTAGGACACGGTGTCCAGTGTTGTTGTGGTGGCCGACCAATATATACACCGGGTGCCAAAATTGTGCTTTCTGACTCCGAACATGAAGACACTCATCGCACTAGTCTTCGAATGTCTTATCATGATCATTATGAGTTATAGTCTTGTCATGATGTATAATATATTAATCATTATTCATATTGATCTATTTCAGGATTCCTCCATGTAGACAAGTAGCCAGTATTCTAATGAATGACCATGAGGTTGGCCCACATAGTTATGAGGCGTCAATTCAACGACTGTTTCCTTCTATGGAACCTTGGGGTGGTATCACATCTTTACCAAAACCCATTGATTAGTAGTTAATACAGACACAACTAGTATTGGACACACATAGCCTCAATTCCTTCAATAAGTTCCAGAGATAGAAACCTAAATGGTTCTAGGAGAGACATATCCTTAGGTCACTAAGGTTTGACTGGAGGTGGTGACGTCAGTCTTCCTCTATGTGAGGATGCCACATAACCATATTTGAGTTCTACCTGTGATCCTTCTAAATGTATTGGCATGGATTTGGCGGATTTTTATTATCCAGATGCATGAGGAGGATACCCTCACCTATTCTAACATCGAAAAACATTTTAGGGAGGATATTTTCACCTTGATATATCTCGTAGTGCTCATATAAGAGCAGATTCACCTACAACAGAGAAACTCGACATAGGCTGAGTACTCTGCAGTGTTCCCATGCCACTAAAATTATTCTATATATATAGTATTTGAAACATTATTCTGGGACCTAACCACCGAGAAGGGACTCTGATGGGAGATCAGGGCATCGATGGTTTCTTTCATCGTCCCTACATAGGCTAGGGTGTTGGGGCAAGATCTACATGTGGAGAGCTTCCTCGTAGAGGAGTAATTGATGGTGGGAGCTACCAACAGGATATAGTTGGCCGAGTCATCTGTAGATGGAAGCCAGTATATGATGGGGAGCCCCAAATGGGCCAAACCATTCGGAGGATGACCCTAGGACTCAGGGTTGGATGTTCGAGGATCTTGGGGAAGAAAAATTCATCGGAGGATCATACTAAAGAACACATGTGGTGGGTAGGGGAACATGTTTCTAGGATGCCCAACTAACCGTGTAGAGGACCGAAAGACAGTCAAGGGACCACAAAGGCAAGAGTAATGATAGAAAATATAGTGGTCCTCTAGGAGAAAGATGTGGAAATGGAGTTTAACGGGTTGCATGATGTGGGAATAGGTATGAGATACTACCACCACCACTAACATGTAGTTTACCATGGTCTCCATAAGGAGGTGGACAAGAGAGGGACTAACATAAGGAAATCAAGTCCTATGGCCCTAACATCCTTGATATGATACGAGATACGATCTGTGCCCTCTCATCCTTTGCTAGAGTTCTTATAGACATAGGTCCAATAACTCTTTCCATGATGAAGTCATTATTCAGAACACATATAATCTGATTGTGAAATTGGATCAATGCTTGCGATTAATGAATCATAGTGGATGGGATTCAATAACCACACACAAGTGCTGAAAATGTGATATTACTTTTGGAGGTGATAGCTTCATCTGGGATATCCTAGTAGTGTATTTGAGTCCTTGCAGATTCATTCAGGGTATGGACTAGTTATTAGTTGTTCATGCTTCGATCGACTATTTTAGATGGATAGTTTATTGTGTCCACGAAGATGGGAACCATTTTTCATTTTTCTATGAAATGGAAAATGTATTATTGTGGGTTTGAATCATTCATAGGAGGGTGAAAATGATAACTCATCAGTTTTCTATCATGACACTCAGTGACATGGATGAGATGATTCCACTGTGTCCTACTTTGGTGGATGAGTACGAGGAAGTACTGCCAAAGAATTTTGCATGACTACCTCCCCAAAGTGAGGTAGACTTATGTATTGATCTATACCTCGTGATATAATCGATATCTACCCCTAAAAATTAGATAGCCCTTGTTCAGTTCAAGGAGATGAGGGTACAATTGGATACTTACAGATGAAGGGGTACATAGGGCCCATCTATTAACCATGTGCATCCCTAGTGTTGTTTTCCGAAATGGAAGTAAGATCATTGAGATTATATGTGGACTTTCAGTGCTTGTACCACCTCACCATGAAGAACAATTATAAGCTTCCTATGATTGATGACCTCTTTGATCAGTATAAGAGAGTGATGTGGTTCTCGAAGACAGACCTCAGATTAGGTAATCACTGGCTTCAAGTACAAGATTATGACATCTCAAAGACTACTTTCATATATCACTATGGTCACTACACATACTTAGTGATTCTATTTGGCATGAATAATTCCCCATCAGTGTTCATGGGACTCAAGAATAGGATCATCCTACCATACAAAGACCGATTATTATTTTTCTTTATTGATGACATATTTGTGTATTCAGCATCCGAGGAGGAGTACACGATACACTAGAGGACTGTTATGGACACTCTCTAATAGTACAATATTTATGGAATGCACTAAAATTGTGAGTTATGGATACGAAAGGTCCACTTCCTACAACACGTCATCTCAGAGGCTAGAGTTGTAGTGGATCCAGTAATGATCTCAGGGGGTGCATTCTTGGGAGCCACCTAAGAGCATTACTGAGGGTTGCGGTTTCCATGGTTTGGTTGGGTACTATATGAATATTCTACCTAACTTCTCTAAATTGGAAACACTACTGAGGGTGTTAGAGAAAAGGGAAAACCATTTATGTGGATAGAAAGTTTCAAGTAGTTCTTTTAGAAGCTGAGGTAGAGCCTAACAAGGACTCCTATCATGGGGCTTCTAGAAGAGGGAACTAATTATGTGTTGTTCATGGAAAAATTAGGAACCAAACATGGATGTGTCTGAATATAGGTTAATGTAATGATTTCTTGTGTCTCATGAAAATTTAGATCAAATGAGCATATATTTGTGAAACATGGCCTTAATTTGGTAGTGGTAGTCTTCAAACTGATGATGTGGAGTCACAACCATATAGGACAATAATTCATCGTTTACTATGACAAAAAGAGACTCAATTATATCTTATCTCAGATCGATACGAATTTGAGACACTAGAGTTGGATATACTACCTATAAGACTATTAAATTGATAATATCTATACTCTTATGATATGGAATGTGGTGGCATATTCTTTAAGTAGGAGATCAAGTTAACAGATATTGAATGAGGCGTTAGAGTCTTTGAACCCACATTATATCCTTCATGGAATTATAGGAACATATTTTCTTCAGTTGATGGTAGTTTTCCCTAAACTCTTTTATAGAGTTATGGAGGTGAATCTTGGAGATACCATATTCGAGACTACATGTTCCCATATGTCCACATGGCATGCCCCGTACGGATATTCGAATGGTGGTGAGAACGTCATCCATTTCAGAGGAAGAACCATAGTACTAGTGGCATTACAAGAGGAGGAGTTTAGGGAGTTCCATACATACCATTTGGTAGTACATACAAGCATGAAAAGATGTACCATGACCTCCAACATCTACTTTGGTGGTCGGGGATGAAGAAGGAAGTGGCAATGTTTTTCTTGAGATTCATCACTTGTCAGCAAGTGAAGGCTGAGCACGAGGTTCCAACTGATCTGACACAACCCATCAATGTAAATAAGTGGATGTGGTATGGGATATTGATATTTATTATGAATGGATTACCACAAACTTCTAGAGTTCACAATATCATCTGGGTTAACATAGACCGACTCACCATGTTGGCCATCATCTTATCCTTTCTAGATAATGGTTTATTAGGTAGCATGGGGAACCTCTACATGTTTGAGATAGTTTGACTCTATAGATTAAAATATATGATATTATCAAATTTTGATAAATCCATTACATCCTAGTTGTGGAAGGAATTTTTGGAGGTGTTTGGGACTCAATTGCGCATGAACAGAACTAGTCACCCACAAACAGAAGGTAAGATAGAGGAGACCACATAGACCATGGAGGAATTGATTAGTGCCTTCATTCATGATTTTGGTCATAATTGGTATGACCACCTACCACTCATAGAGTTTACGTACAAAAATAGCTACCGGTCCACCATTGGTATGACACCATTCGAGGATTTGTAAGGATGACCACGAAAGTCACAGTTATGCTAGAAAGATCCATGGGAGTATGAACTCATGGGTCTGTACATAGTATATGCTACCACAAATAATGTGCAGGTCATGGAAGAGTAGATGAAGACTGCACGTAGCTAAAAAATCCTATGATGATAGGCGATAGTTAACCATGGAATTCACAGAAGGGGACCACATATTCTTAAAGGTATCTCCTCGACATGGGATATATGTATTTTCATGGGGATGAATGATATCTTTGAGGTTCATCAGGCCATTACAAATACTATGTAGAGTGGGTGAGGTGGCATACATTTTCTCCACCAACATAGTTACAGAGGTTTCATGATTTTATCCATATATCCATGCTGAGGAGATATGTTTGCGACTCTTCTCACCTAATCTCCCCTGGAGAGTTGGAGATTTATGGCAGGGAAACAATTGTAGAGTACCTGGTGGAGATAGAGGATCAACAAAAGAGGATCCTTTGTGGATGGTTGATTCCTATTGTTCATGTTTTTTGGTAGCATAGGAATCTCTAGTAGTGTACATGGGGCAGGAGTCTTAGGTTCTTACTATGTACCCCCAAATGTTTGATTACAATTTGTTTGGATTTCGAGGTTGTAAAGCCTAAATGCTGGTATAATTATTACTCCAAAATTCAATGTAAAATGTTTGAAAATGAAATGAAATTATTCTTATAATAGGATATAAGACAGAACATGATTCAATGCCCTAGAGTGGCCATAATATATTTTTAAACTATTTTTAGTGTTCATTAAATAATTGTGCTTGTGGGTTTTTTTCTCTTTTAAACCCTTGACCCGATGAAAAATCTGAGGTAATTTTTGAACTAAAAGTTTTTTGATTCACCTAAAAGGGCCAAACATTGACCAAGATGGCTCTATATAAAAATATTGTATTCAGGACATTGAGAATAAAAATAAAATATAATAAAAAGGTTGTTTTATTATTTTCTCTTCATTATTATACAATGACTTGTCTGCATTGTGGGATAGCCATGACTGTATGATGAATCCATTAATAATCCTCATTAGTGAATATGTGTGGTGATGCTACAATATGTAAAATGCGATCATTATTTAATTAAATATAGATTCATAGTGGATGAACTGTGCTACAATTCCTCTATGGAATCACTATGGGAACCTATCCAATGAAAAATGCCTAAAAATTAAAATGCTGGAACAATACCCATGGAGAGAGAATTGGGACTGGAGACTGACGAACATATAAGGGTGATCATCCTTAACCAATCTCCTTTTACAATGTTGGGGTTTAAATCATCTTGATTTATATTCCCATGTTATCCCCTCTAAATAAGGAATGCAGATCAACTCTCTTACAAGTTGATATGCGAAAGAATTTTCTTTCTAGGATTGGGAATTTTTTGGGATTGTTTTTGGGGATTAAATCATGGTGATTTATATTTATGCTTTATGATCCCAAAGACAATAAACATTATTTACTGACAAGAAAAAGGACGATTTGTTCATTGGATATTCTCTGTGATCCCCCACCCTATCTCCTTGTTCTTCACCGAGAGACCCACAAGGTCACATTAGATGTTTTCCGTGGGGATTCCAAATGAGGCTGGACCATGGAGAAATGGAAAAATGGTGAGAATCTCTTGGAAGTGATATTGAGGCCCCACGAATCTTGAAAGCATATATGGATTGGGAAATGGACAACCATATGAAGTATGGTGGCCTAGGAAGGACACAACCAGCTCACCGGCGCCAGCGGTGGCTGCATGCAGGAGGCAGCTCACTGTGATGGTAGTGGCCATGGCCAACAGGGGCCGCAGTGGTGTAGGGTGGAAGTGAAGGTCGGCTACAGCATTAGGTTGAGTGGCAGGCAGGGGGATTCTAGTCCATCACATGGTACAAAGAAGAACACATAAGGAGGGGGGGCGGCCTCGGCCGGCTACATGTCTGTATGGACCAGCCAGCAGCGAGCATCCACGATGGACCCATGTCGGACCGCAGATGTGGGCCAAGCCGATAGAGTTAACCCAGTTACTAGTTGGGCCAAACTTTAGAATAATTGGACCAACAAATTTTGGGCTATGTAGAATAATAATTCGGGCCACGGGGCCACCTGGCTGGTGAAAACATGTTCTACTAAGTTGGATCAGATCAGATAGGAAGTGGGTTTCTAGGTTACCAGACGGGCTAGACCCACATCCAAAATGGGCTGGGTGCTATAAGGCCCAATGGGCCTTGCCAGACCGAGTTGTTTTGGGTCAAACAAACAAGGTAGGGTCATGTGGTTCCCCCTGGATGGGTTGGTAGGGTCGGTTTGACTATGTTTAACCGGACCTAGACACAACCAGACCCTGTTTACTAAAACACCAAAATCGATTAGGATGGGTGTTCGATGGATGTGATGTATGTAGTTTTGCGAAACATTGGACATGATGTTCCTGTTTTCGAGGAAGTTGAGATACTACTGATGGCATGAGGGTTAGATTCTTCTAGAATTAATCAAACTAGATAGTAGGGATCCTATTGCTGGTAGTAACATGATGGATATGGAATGTAGGAACTTGGTGGCCCAAAAGGAGAGAGTACCTCAGTGATCTAGTAGCCTAATGGACCTTAGTGGTCTAGTAGTTGAGGAGGCCTTAGTGGTCCAATAGATCAGACGATATTAGTGGTCTAGTAGCTAAGTGGACCTCAGTGGTCCAGCAGTTGAGAAAAGCTTATTGGTCATGTGTAAAGACCCGTAAAATTCAAGGGAAATTTTTTCTTAATTTTCTTTAGAATTTTACAAGAGCGCTGTTTCAGACGGCACCTGATTCCGAGGCCCGGAGTGCCCGGAATTAATTTCCGAAGTTTGGCTCGGGTACGTTCAGTGAACGAACGAGCGGGAATTCCTAACTTTTGATCCGGTGCTCGGAATTGAAATCCGAGGGCACCGATGAACTCGCAGCGCCGATATTCGCTTAACGAGACCTTTTCGGGAGTTGCGTTTGTTGCGGGTTGAATGTTAAGTTTTGGGGTTTTCAGTTGAGTTAAATAAAATTTGTGTAAGACAAATTTTATTTTTTAGTTGTTAAAAACCTACCTAAGGGGGTTGGAAGTGGGACCCACACCCACTTAACCTCCCTTGGGAGGATTAAGTGTGGTGGGGCCCACACGAACCCCTAACCTTTTCAAATTCTCTCAACGTACTTAACCCCTAATTAATTGGCTTAAGTTACTCTTATTTAATTGTGGGAGTTAAGTCTTTTTGAATTTCAAACTTTGAAATTCTTTTGTGTTGTGTTAATAAAATAAGAGGTAGTCTTATTTTATTTGGAGTTCTTTGTTTGTCTTTTGAGAGCTCCTCTTCATCTTCTCCGGCGAAGAACGTCTTCATCCTCAACAAAGAACGACAACACTTCGTCAAGGATCATCGACTCGGAGACCCGGTATCTTCAGACCTCTTCTTCCTCCTCGGACCTTCTTCGTCGGCAAACGAAGATCCGCCAACGACGTGTCTCTTCGGGCATATCTCTTCGTCAACGGATTTGACGAACGACGACCGCAACGCCCGACCTCCGCGACGCCGTCTTCCGCGGAGCGTAGACGAATCTTCAAATCTTAAACCCGAGGTAGGGGTTTTTGTTTTCATTTTGGTTTCCTTACTCCTTTTCTTGATCATGAATGATAAGTATAACGTGTGGCTTATTTATTTAAGTTTCGTTTTTTATTTCTTTAACGTGAGGGGGGCCGGACCGCACGAACACGGCCGAATCCCCCCTCCATCGTTCATGTTTGTTTATGCTGGTGGAAACAAGTAGCGTGGTGCCGTCGCACCACGCGGACGATCGTTCTTTTATTTTACGCAACGCCGTCGCGCTTCGCCGAGGAGAGTCTTCAAGAACGCGACGCCGTCGCGCCGCGTTGGAAGGATTCATGGCACGGCGAAAGGGGCGCGGTGCCGTCGCACCGCGCCGGACGACGAACACCGCGGCCGGTTCCGGGCCGCGGCGGGACGAGAAGACCGCGGCCGGTTCCGGGCCGCGGCGAGACGAGAAGACCGCGGCCGGTTCCGGGCCGCGGCGGAAGGAAAGACCGGCGGCCGGGCCGCCGGCGTCGGAAGTCGAGGGCGGGACCGGAAATTCCGGTCCCGTTGGTAAAAACCGGCCGGCCAGCGGGCCGGCCGGATGTCATAAAACCGGGGGATTAAACCCCCGGCCGGTTCTTCAAACCCCCCCTCTTAATGAGGGGGGCGGTTCAATTAAAGGAGGGGGGGGCAAAAGCCCCCCCGGTTCGTCCAGCCGGCCCCCATTTGCGGGGGCCGTTATTTTGGCAAAGGCACGGCTCAAAGCCGTGCCGCCTTCACAAACAGGGGGGGGGCTTGATTGCCCCCCGCGTGACCCACGTGCGGCACCCCGCCGCCAGCGCGGCCCGCCGCCGCCGCCGCCAGCGCCGCCCGCCGCCGCCGCGCCGCCCGCCGCCGCCGCCCGCCGCCGCCCGGGGGGGGGGGGGGGGGGGGGGGGGGTCGGGCCGGGTCGGCCCGGACCCGGACCCCCCCGTTACGGACCAGTTTCGGTTTTTGGCTCATAACTTGAGCCTCGGACCTCCGAATGACGAACCGTCTGCGGCAACGCGATCCTTGGATCGAGACGGTCGTTTCGGTATATCGCACTCAAGGTTTCGGATTACTTTGAGTTCGGCCGGGTTGGTTCGTTCACGAAACCAACCGGGCCTTCGGAGCGGAAACGCTCATATCTTGAGCTACGGACGTCCGATTGACGTGCCGTCAGTCGCGTAGTGTTCCTCTTAGTGAGACGGATCTTTTGGCATACTCCGCCCGAGGTTTGGACGCAGGTGGAGTACGGTCGGGTTGGTTTTGCCTTAAAAACCAACCGGGCCCCGGAGACGAAAATGCCTATAACTCTCAGACCGGCCGTCCGATCGACGCGCCGTCTGTTGCGTTGAGTTCCTGTTGACGATACGGAACTTTTGGATACATCAACTTCGGTCTTCGTGACAGTTGATGTATCAGCCTCTCGGCTCGTGGAGCGGATCCTCCGTACGAGCTTGCTGTGTGCGGGAACCCTAGTGCTGGCTGCGACTGTTCTACTGCTACGACTGCTACTGTGACTTTGACGACGACAGTACAGAGATCCTGTGTGGATTTGACGACGACAGTACAGATATCCGGTGTGGATTTGACGACGACAGTACAGAGATCCTGTGTGGATTTGACGACGACAGTACAGAGATCCTGTGTGGATTTGACGACGACAGTACAGAGATCCTGTGTGGATTTGACGACGACAGTACAGAGATCCTGTGTGGATTTGACGACGACAGTACAGAGATCCTGTGTGGATTTGACGACGATGACTACAGCACTCAGCGATCCTACGTGGATCAGTGCTACAGGTTCTGTGTGAGCCCGATCCTGTGTGGGTCCTTGCGCTCAGCGGTTCTGTGTGAGCCAACGCCTACAGGTTCTGTGTGAGCCCGATCCTGTGTGGGTCTTCTGCGGGGGTTAGTTACCTATCGATCCTTCGTGGGTCCGACGACTTAGATGGATCAGTGATCATCTTTATCGTCCTTGAAGAAGTATACCTGTGTGAGCTGAATCCTGTTGTTTTCCTGTGTGGATTGTGTTGTGCAATCCTGTGTGGATTATTTTTTGCTTTCCTATGTGGAATACGTATACTTTCCTGCGTGGACTGAGTTGTACTTGGGCTCGGAGGTTGGAGCGTATTTGAATTGATGACTTAGGTATATGTATGGGCATATACCTAAGCAGTGTCGGTTGTTACTTCGTGATTGTACTTTTCTTCGTGGTTTATCCTTTGTGGATTTGAGAGACCTTCAGGGGTCTCGGGGTCCCTAATGAGTAGCTTATACTCACCCCTGCACGGGCTTTGCCCGCACTTCGTTGTGTTGGTTGCAGACGACGGACAGCGTTGACCTTAGCTGAGGCTTGCAGAGCGGGACGGTACCCGGAGGTGGACCACTGGGCGGGACGTGCTCGGAGCGGACGGCGGGACCCGTGGAGCAGAGGAGCTATCTGTACCCACCCTTCAGGTGGGATTTCCAGTGGACAGCTCGGAGTAGCGGCTTTACTTTTCAGTTGCTGTTTTTCCCTTTTTGAGTTGTACTTTACTTTCAGTTTGGGTTTGTATTCTGGCCCATTTACTTTTCCGCACTTTCAGTCGTACTCTGTTTGCTTAGTGTTTACTTTCCGCTTGTTTACTCTGTGGTGTGTGTTTACTTTTCAATGGCAATGCCTTCCCTTTTTCCGGGAATTACGCCTTGGTGCTAGTCGCCAGCCCCTGGCCTATGGAAGGCGGGCTTGGGGTAGTCACGGCACGGAACCCGAGGGCGGGTCGTGACAAATTGGTATCAGAGGAGTTCGGTTCTACCGCGAACTCTGATCTTTTCTATGTGAAGCAATAATGTTTAGCGTATTGAGTGTGGTTATCAGTCCAGGGAGTCCAGTGTTGGTGCGGCGGCCGACGTATCCGTACACCAGGACCCTGACTTCCGATTTCCGACATAATGCACGAAAACATTGATTGCGTGTGTGTTTCAAAGTTTTCTTTGTGATTACTTATATCAGCTCACCAGGTATACTGTTCTGACCGTGGCACACCTGTTTCCTTTTCAGGATGGCCCCACGACGGCAGCCAGCTAGGGTTCCGAGAGTCGAGCGAGACGACAGCCCACCGAGCGACGAGGCCTCGGTGCATGGCCCTTTTTCAGTAGTGGCACCGGCGGTAGCTTTACCCGCCGAGCCACCGATGCTACCGGTACCAGACGCTGACGATGCACGTCGCCTCAGCGCACTGCATGAGTTTCAGTGCCAGCGACCGCCCAGGTTTCGCGGGGAGACGGATCCCCAGGCAGCAGAGGACTGGCTGGAGGCAGTGGTTCGAGTGTTTAGGCTAGTGAGGACACCAGCAGACCTCATGGTGATCCTCGCTGCGAGCCTACTACACGCAGCAGCAGGACGATGGTGGAGCCTGATGCTCTAGGTGCACGATGATGCATCTCTTCTCTGGACGGACTTCGAGAGCCTCTTCCGCTCTGAGTTCGTCCCGGCCACCCTCCGAGCGGTGCGCATCCAGGAGCTTCTACAGCTGCGGCAGGGCAGCATGACGGTCGCTCAGTACTCGGCGAGATTCACCGATCTCTCGCGCTACTCGACCGACATGGTACGGGACCCATTCTTCTGGGCCCGGACCTTCGAGCAGGGTTTGAGACACGAGATCAGGGCATCGCTGATCTCCCTCAGCATACCGACTCAGACAGGAGTACTGGAGCGGGCCCTTCTGATCGAGAGCTTCCTTGCTGAGTCTACACCAGCACAGCGACCCACCGCAGGGTGGCACGTGGCAGAGTCATCTGCAACAGGCAGTCGACGAATGACTCAGGGGTCCAGACAGACCAGACCTCAGGGTACTGGCTCAGCAGTGCAGGGCACACAACGCGGAGCCAGTCATTCGAGTGGAAGACAGTGCTATGCATGCGGCGGGCAAGGCCACATGGCTCGTGACTGCCCGACCCGCCATGCGGAGGAGCAGCAGACGGTTGAGGAACCACCTAGGCAGAGGCAGAGGTTCGACCGTGGCGGTCTGCAGGGAGGAGGCGGACGAGGCAGAGGAGCTGGCCGAGCAGCAGGTGGTGGACGACGCTTTGAGGCTCTACCACCACCACCACCAGGAGGTCCACCCCGACCGCAGGGGAGAGCTCAGCTTCAGGCAGCCGAGGCCTTCGATCATGGAGCTCTGGGAGCCGATGGAAAGGAGCAGAACTAGTGGATACATCCTTTTGTACTTATGGTTCCTTGTTGCTTTTGTGTAGCGTCTTGTATTACGAGCTGCAATAATAAAAGACGCATACCTTGTGATGTTTTCGTTCCTGTCCCCTATCGTAATGTTACTAAGAGGTTCCAGTTTTGGCTGTTGACTTGACCCTCACTTGTGAGACATCTACTGGAGGAGACCCAGTTACCACACACTGATGCCGACAGTGTGACTCAACCCTTGGAGGCGAGAGTAACGGTTGGATCTCTTAGTAGTAGCGTCGAGGCCTTACGACGTCATCCTTGGTATGGATTAGTATCATCCATGTTAGGATTGACTGTTTTAGGCAAAGAAAGTGGTTCATCCAGGGGATGAGACCAGATTTCTCTTTTCGGCAAAGGAGAAATCTTGCAGCTCTGATGGGACCGGAGATGGTCCAGGCCACGACAGAGAAGGTCCAGGTCATCTAGGAGCGGATGAGGATAGCTCGGAGCCGGCAGAAGTCATACGCTGACAGGAGGCGGAGGCCACTGGAGTTCGAGGATGACGACCACGTCTTCTTGCGGGTCTCACCTCGACGTGGTATTCGGAGATTTGGCCGAGGCGGCAAGTTATCTCCGCGCTTCATCAGACCCTTCCAGTTTCTCAGCAGGATTGGCGAGGTGGCTTATCGCCTGGCTCTACCACCTCAGTTGCACCGGGTGCACGACGTCTTCCACGTATCTCAGCTGAGGAGATACGTGCACGACCCGACGCACATCATCGACTTTGGGGAGCTGGACGTGGACGATGGGGCGACTTTTGCGGAGGTCCCGGTGGAGATAGAGGATCGGCAGGAGCGGGTCCTGCGTGGGTGATCGATTCCTCTTGTGCGCATCAGATGGCAGCACGGGAATCTCCAGGAGAGCACATGGGAGCGGGAGGCTCAGATGCGTGCTCAGTACCCTCTTTTGTTTCCCTAGTTTTTGTTGTATCTTTACGGGGACGTAAAGCCCTGAGGTTGGAGTAATGTAAAGACCCGTAAAATTCAAGGGAAATTTTTTCTTAATTTTCTTTAGAATTTTACAAGAGCGCTGTTTCAGACGGCACCTGATTCCGAGGCCCGGAGTGCCCGGAATTAATTTCCGAAGTTTGGCTCGGGTACGTTCAGTGAACGAACGAGCGGGAATTCCTAACTTTTGATCCGGTGCTCGGAATTGAAATCCGAGGGCACCGATGAACTCGCAGCGCCGATATTCGCTTAACGAGACCTTTTCGGGAGTTGCGTTTGTTGCGGGTTGAATGTTAAGTTTTGGGGTTTTCAGTTGAGTTAAATAAAATTTGTGTAAGACAAATTTTATTTTTTAGTTGTTAAAAACCTACCTAAGGGGGTTGGAAGTGGGACCCACACCCACTTAACCTCCCTTGGGAGGATTAAGTGTGGTGGGGCCCACACGAACCCCTAACCTTTTCAAATTCTCTCAACGTACTTAACCCCTAATTAATTGGCTTAAGTTACTCTTATTTAATTGTGGGAGTTAAGTCTTTTTGAATTTCAAACTTTGAAATTCTTTTGTGTTGTGTTAATAAAATAAGAGGTAGTCTTATTTTATTTGGAGTTCTTTGTTTGTCTTTTGAGAGCTCCTCTTCATCTTCTCCGGCGAAGAACGTCTTCATCCTCAACGAAGAACGACAACACTTCGTCAAGGATCATCGACTCGGAGACCCGGTATCTTCAGACCTCTTCTTCCTCCTCGGACCTTCTTCGTCGGCAAACGAAGATCCGCCAACGACGTGTCTCTTCGGGCATATCTCTTCGTCAACGGATTTGACGAACGACGACCGCAACGCCCGACCTCCGCGACGCCGTCTTCCGCGGAGCGTAGACGAATCTTCAAATCTTAAACCCGAGGTAGGGGTTTTTGTTTTCATTTTGGTTTCCTTACTCCTTTTCTTGATCATGAATGATAAGTATAACGTGTGGCTTATTTATTTAAGTTTCGTTTTTTATTTCTTTAACGTGAGGGGGGCCGGACCGCACGAACACGGCCGAATCCCCCCTCCATCGTTCATGTTTGTTTATGCTGGTGGAAACAAGTAGCGTGGTGCCGTCGCACCACGCGGACGATCGTTCTTTTATTTTACGCAACGCCGTCGCGCTTCACCGAGGAGAGTCTTCAAGAACGCGACGCCGTCGCGCCGCGTTGGAAGGATTCATGGCACGGCGAAAGGGGCGCGGTGCCGTCGCACCGCGCCGGACGACGAACACCGCGGCCGGTTCCGGGCCGCGGCGGGACGAGAAGACCGCGGCCGGTTCCGGGCCGCGGCGGGACGAGAAGACCGCGGCCGGTTCCGGGCCGCGGCGGAACGAGGAGACCGCGGCCGGTTCCGGGCCGCGGCGGAAGGAAAGACCGGCGGCCGGGCCGCCGGCGTCGGAAGTCGAGGGCGGGACCGGAAATTCTGGTCCCGTTGGTAAAAACCGGCCGGCCAGCGGGCCGGCCGGATGTCATAAAACCGGGGGATTAAACCCCCGGCCGGTTCTTCAAACCCCCCCTCTTAATGAGGGGGGCGGTTCAATTAAAGGAGGGGGGGGGGCAAAGCCCCCCCGGTTCGTCCAGCCGGCCCCCATTTGCGGGGGCCGTTATTTTGGCAAAGGCACGGCTCAAAGCCGTGCCGCCTTCACAAACAGGGGGGGGCTTGATTGCCCCCCGCGTGACCCACGTGCGGCACCCCGCCGCCAGCGCGGCCCGCCGCCGCCGCCAGCGCGGCCCGCCGCCGCCGCCAGCGCGGCCCGCCGCCGCCGCGCCGCCCGCCGCCGCCGCCGTCCGCCGCCGTCCGCCGCCGCCGACCGCCGCCGCCGGCCGCCGCGCCGCCCCGGGGGGGGGGGGGGGGGGGGTCGGGCCGGGTCGGCCCGGACCCGGACCCCCCCGTTACGGACCAGTTTCGGTTTTTGGCTCATAACTTGAGCCTCGGACCTCCGAATGACGAACCGTCTGCGGCAACACGATCCTTGGATCGAGACGGTCGTTTCGGTATATCGCACTCAAGGTTTCGGATTACTTTGAGTTCGGCCGGGTTGGTTCGTTCACGAAACCAACCGGGCCTTCGGAGCGGAAACGCTCATATCTTGAGCTACGGACGTCCGATTGACGTGCCGTCAGTCGCGTAGTGTTCCTCTTAGTGAGACGGATCTTTTGGCATACTCCGCCCGAGGTTTGGACGCAGGTGGAGTACGGTCGGGTTGGTTTTGCCTTAAAAACCAACCGGGCCCCGGAGACGAAAATGCCTATAACTCTCAGACCGGCCGTCCGATCGACGCGCCGTCTGTTGCGTTGAGTTCCTGTTGACGATACGGAACTTTTGGATACATCAACTTCGATCTTCGTGACAGTTGATGTATCAGCCTCTCGGCTCGTGGAGCGGATCCTCCGTACGAGCTTGCTGTGTGCGGGAACCCTAGTGCTGGCTGCGACTGTTCTACTACTACGACTGCTACTGTGACTTTGACGACGACAGTACAGAGATCCTGTGTGGATTTGACGACGACAGTACAGAGATCCTGTGTGGATTTGACGACGACAGTACAGAGATCCTGTGTGGATTTGACGACGACAGTACAGAGATCCTGTGTGGATTTGACGACGACAGTACAGAGATCCTGTGTGGATTTGACGACGACGACTACAGCACTCAGCGATCCTACGTGGATCAGTGCTACAGGTTCTGTGTGAGCCCGATCCTGTGTGGGTCCTTGCGCTCAGCGGTTCTGTGTGAGCCAGCGCCTACAGGTTCTGTGTGAGCCCGATCCTGTGTGGGTCTTCTGCGGGGGTTAGTTACCTATCGATCCTTCGTGGGTCCGACGACTTAGATGGATCAGTGATCATCTTTATCGTCCTTGAAGAAGTATACCTGTGTGAGCTGAATCCTGTTGTTTTCCTGTGTGGATTGTGTTGTGCAATCCTGTGTGGATTATTTTTTGCTTTCCTATGTGGAATACGTATACTTTCCTGCGTGGACTGAGTTGTACTTGGGCTCGGAGGTTGGAGCGTATTTGAATTGATGACTTAGGTATATGTATGGGCATATACCTAAGCAGTGTCGGTTGTTACTTCGTGATTGTACTTTTCTTCGTGGTTTATCCTTTGTGGATTTGAGAGACCTTCAGTGGTCTCGGGGTCCCTACTGAGTAGCTTATACTCACCCCTGCACGGGCTTTGCCCGCACTTCGTTGTGTTGGTTGCAGACGACGGACAGCGTTGACCTTAGCTGAGGCTTGCAGAGCGGGACGGTACCCGGAGGTGGACCACTGGGCGGGACGTGCTCGGAGCGGACGGCGGGACCCGTGGAGCAGAGGAGCTATCTGTACCCACCCTTCAGGTGGGATTTCCAGTGGACAGCTCGGAGTAGCGGCTTTACTTTTCAGTTGCTGTTTTTCCCTTTTTGAGTTGTACTTTACTTTCAGTTTGGGTTTGTATTCTGGCCCATTTACTTTTCCGCACTTTCAGTCGTACTCTGTTTGCTTAGTGTTTACTTTCCGCTTGTTTACTCTGTGGTGTGTGTTTACTTTTCAAAGGCAATGCCTTCCCTTTTTCCGGGAATTACGCCTTGGTGCTAGTCGCCAGCCCCTGGCCTATGGAAGGCGGGCTTGGGGTAGTCACGGCACGGACCCCGAGGGCGGGTCGTGACATCATGTAGCTGAGTGGACCTTAGTGGTCGAGTAGATGTGTTGTTTTCATTGGTATTGCTGTCATGAGATCACCAATGACTAATCATGGATGATTCCATCAGTATTACTAGATGATTCATCTTTATGACTGATAATCATACTTAATATACTTTGAGATATACCTAGTGTGAGATGTATTTTCCTGATAGTTTTTCTTTTTGTTATTTCTTTGTGGTTTGAATTTGTGGTCTTATTTTGTGGTATTACTTTGTGGCCTTTAATTTGTGGTTTGGGTACCCTACATGGTATTTTGTTACTCACCCCTGCATAGGCTTCGCTAGCACATGATGTGTCTTCTGTAGGCGATCAATGCTTCAACATTGATCTTGGTGGTCTGGGACTTGTTGATGCTTAGTGGGATGAAATAGATGACCAGACCTCTATTGCTACATGAAGCTACCCATCACATACCCTTTAGGAAAGGTCTTGAGTAGTTAGATAATGGATTTTGTACATTCCATTTTTGGTTTGGACTTGTATTCTATCCCCATTGTACATTCAGTTTGTATTGTACTCTCAGTAGTTGTCTCAGTGAATGTTATGGTTTACATTGTGTTTACTTTTCGCAATCTCATCATTGTGCATGTAAACTAGATTGAAGGCAATGCCTTCCCATTTTTAGATATTCCTACTCGGTTCCATTCATCAGACCATATCCTAGGGAAGACGAGCTTCAAGTAGTCACAACCCGATCCATTGGGTAAGGGTTGTGATAG
The DNA here is from genome assembly GCA_963277665.1 of Viscum album. NCBI lineage: Eukaryota > Viridiplantae > Streptophyta > Magnoliopsida > Santalales > Viscaceae > Viscum > Viscum album. Next base: position 1,535,901,967 of record OY728151.1, read on the forward strand.
CCACACTCAAGTCCTCATAATTATTTCATTCAGATCATAACCCCACTAGATGTTATCATGTTTAATCATGTATGTGATGACCATTCATGGAACAATTAAATACATACATGTTATTAAACTGATATTATTCCACAACATTCTGAGAATATAATTAATCTTACCCACTGGATTTCATCCCATGAAGAGCCATACAAAATGAAGGTATGTGTGACAATATTACGTAGAAAAAAAATATGTTTAAATCCCTTAGTCATCATGTTATTAACTCTTATGTGATGATCATATATTGGTATGTTCTCACTAGGATCTAAATATGTGAAACAACCTTACTCAAACATATGATATTTTAGGATCTGTAATTAAAATCATATATGGGATCGGCCTCACAAGAATATTACTATAAAAATCATTCTCACTTGACATTTAAATTTTGATTGACCGTTACATGTTGAAAATTTATTAAACCATCCACACAAGATAGTAAATATAAGAATATTACTTACATTTCATTACAAAGATGTTGAACCAACATGTGACATGATGATATTGGACTACCAACAAAATATTATAAATATTTTATCTTTCATCACTAATTATTAATCCATTAAACTCACTTGATGAAATAAAATTATATCCCTATTTGATGAGCTTAGTAATCCTATGTAATGAGAATATAATATCAATATGATATTTCTTATATAAAGATACATTTATACATATTTATAATAAAAAAATTAGACTCCATTACTGTCGAGTATGGAAGGCCATATTTGATGAGATAATGTTTCCATAATTGATGATAATATATAGACCATTAAATGAACATCATATTTACTACACGATGAGGAAATTATACCTGGGAAGATGATCCTTTAATTCAATACATAATGATTTTATATTTCCTTCTAGATATCATGAGATTAAATAGTTGTTATACCTAATAGAACATATGTTATTATCATTAAATTCCAAAAAATATAAACTAATTATTATTAGTAAAAATTCCCAGGATTCCAGAAAATAACATCATCACCTAAAATAGGTATACAACATTTTCAGTAGGAAGAAGTGTAATTTACTAGTTAAAACAACAATATAGAACATTTTTGGAGGTTCTTAAACATGTATTAGATATATATGGGAGAGATGGACTAGATGAAGAACTCTAATATGTATCCATCAATGAATTTGAAAACAACCTATCAACTGAAATTGTTTATTAAAATGAAAAAATCAACCATAATGGTGAAGGAATCTCACCTTTTGAATATAGGAACGCACAAATATAAGATCATGACCATTATAATGGTTAAAATTACATCATAAAAGTTGACCATAATGGAAAAAAATAGAAATACATGATTTGATTCAGACGTAACTAATAAATAAATTAATTAATTATAGGTTCTTGGTTTTAGTGGGTTATAAACATGTAATTGTTAGTGATATATCTAATCATTATCCTCCATTTATCTTCCTTACTCATTAGGGGGTAGAAAATCCTCTTATCCATAATATGTTCCTCTTATGATGGGTTGAAATTTAAAAAGATATGATCCACAAATTTAGATTCCACAAAAGCTAGATAAGGCCATGTAAGATATTATAATGCACCACATGTGTGATTATGTTCAATTACGATGCATGGTGACCACTTGGAAAAATATATTTCTGATTAAATTTACCTTAATTTAATAAATGGTTTTTTAAAAAACCATGGTAATTTAATGATTATGCATGCTCTCAAATGATAGAACTAATATCTACTTTCACACAAATTTATGAGATATACCTTTCAAAAATTCATGATCCATGAAATATATCAAAAGGACATGATGATATGAAAAAATCTATTTGGGGAATAACTATAAACATTAGATTGTGACATTACACATACAAAAAGAAAATAATAATTCTAATTTGATCTCAATAAATTTTTTTTTCACAAACCATGAATAATTAATGTAATTAATTGATAATAATGAGCATATTTAATGAATTTCTCCCTGAGTTAATTGAAGTGAAGGATGAAATGATTTTTAAAATGTTTAGTGGAATCCATCACTCATTGAAATTATTTAATAGAAAAAAAACATTAGAATTATGAGTGTCATTGTATCATGCGGTCAATATATGAATCTGATAGAATTTAATAGTGGTAAATATAACCTAAAGGTATCATAAGATTTATTGAGTGTTTTAGGGTCCCTCATTTTACATAGTAGATAATGGTGAATGATTTTAATTATTAATAGAAGGTGGTTAATATAGGAATCCTAAAGATTTATGATGATATGAATATTTAATAATGGTTGCCAAAGATGTGGATGGACCATAGGGACATAATTTTCTAGATCATTTCACATCATAATATTATTGTGAAGCATTTGAAACACTCAAGATTATTTCAACCTCTTCATTTTTCCAATTGAAAGTGGAAATATATATTCATTGATTTCATTATCTTGTTACCTCATACTACATAAGGAAGAATTAAATATGTTTTTTGATTGATTATTTATCTAAATAATTTAATCTCATGGAAAAAATGCATTTCATAGGAAGGAATCATGTTTTCAAAAAACCATTTTATATATGATAGAATTTGATATGTAGTATTTAATGATAAGGGGAATAATAATGGAATGTAATTATATCTGATGCCACAACCTTTTCTATCATAATATATTATTGATGTATATTGTCGTGAATCATCATGGTAATGTTTTAATTTTTAAAAACTTCATAACATTGCTTATTATGTGTTATTGTAGGTATTCAATTATGTATAATTAATCAAAAAATTATGAATATGATATAGGTAATATCCAAATATTAAATAGTTAATTTTCTTACAGATCATTCATCTTAGATATTAATGAATAATTATTGAAATAGTTTTGAAATGAATGAATCCATTATATTTATGCACAAAATAAAAAATATTTTCCAGGTTTTAAATCGTGCATTATAATACAGGAGTTCATTCAAGATGAATAATGGAAAATTCTCGAAGGCTATATAAAGAATATTGATAAGAGATTGTGGTGTTATATATCTAAAGTATAAATATATCAATCTCAAATCTACAAGAATATTTCATTTTTCATCCATCATTTTCCATGATTGGTACTAATATTACATATCTAAAAACATATCCCACACACAAAATGTTTTCATCTGTTATACACATAGATACAATCAGAGGATCGATTACATTGATTTCCTCCAAAATGATAAACATCACTATACTTTAATGATATTTTGTTTTGAATAATAGTTTAATGTATAAATGTCATTTATGATTCAATATTTCCATATTTAATGTTTTCATTTATAATATACTAGAAAATACGTAAGTGGTTTATTATTTATTAATGTTGTGTTTAATAGGTTTTATTATTTCCCTTTAAAATAGAGAAGTGGTATCTAATATTAAAATGAATTTTTTTTTCAAAACACATAGGAAATATCATATATATATATATATATTATTTTTTTAATTCTCAATATTTAATATAAGATAAATTAAATTATTTGTTTAGTTTTCATTCGTGAAATATGATATTGGATATAAAAATCCCAAAATAGTTTTCTTCCAATGTTTATTCAATTCATATTTAATAATATAGCGATATTGTATGATGTAATTGCATAATCTTGTGATGGAAACATCTGGTATTGTATAAAAAATATGATATCTTATTATAACACTAAACAACATATGTCAAATCAAAGGGAACGTGTAAAAATGATATCCAAACTCTCCAATTGTTTTATAAAATTAGATACCACATATATCCTTTATAAAATCTTTTTTTAAAATTAAATAGATGACATTAATGAATGAAAAAAATTGTTATTTGAGATTAAGAAACCATTTTTATTATAATTAATTTATGATTTTAATTTTAATAAGTATAAAATTTTTATATAATAATAATAATTTTATGTGATATTAAATAATTTATAACTGGTAATAACGTAAATATTTCAAAAAAAATTATATATAACAAAAAAAAATATGGAAACATTTTTTTTGATTTCCACCACAAATGATTAATATAGAAATATATTTTAATCTAATTATGGACTTACTTATGATTTAAAAATAAATAATTTTCTGGAAAATCATAATAGTGAATTAGATACTATTTACAAATAAATTATTTTGAAATAATACAAAATTTTTTATTTTGAAATTATGATTTATAAAAAATAGATATTTTTAAATAATAAAAATATTCATGTTATTTTGAGTATTGTATAAAACAAAAAATAAAAATCAAATTTTTTTTTATTTTTAATCATTGGATAAAATCTATTTTTTTTTTAATATTTTGATTATATAGATCGAAAGGAAACTACCCAGTCCTCCAAATTTACTATAGAAAAAAATATTGCATGGTATAAATTTTCAAAACAAGACATCATTCCCATCAAGAAACAACTGAAAAGGGATAATAATCTTCACCATTTACTATGTCTGAGGCCACCTTCAGATAAAATGAACCCCACTCAGATTTCGAGTTATTGGAATTGGGAATTTTGATGCATTTCTCCCATATTCTTAGTTTCAATAATGTCAATGGCTCCCTATACAACTTCGTGTTATCCTACCCCTGTTTATGTTCCATCTCTTTCAATTAGTATTCCTTGAAGGAAGAACTAATTGAAACCATATTTGGCATACTAGAGTAGTCCTTATGTGGATTCCTCTTTGTTGGGGTAGTGAAACCCCCCTAATTAACATTTCCATTATTCACCACATTCTAGAGGATATCACTATAACATCCCTTTAGCTGACTATTGGGAGAGTGATTCTCATTTTTCATACTCTCATCAAATACAAAACCAACATACTTGATAAATCCACAGAGCCATTCTCATTCCAATGATCCTCCTACATCAGTCCTAGTCCCATTAGAGAATATTTATTTATATTGTTTATCAATTCCATGCATTTACCATGTTCCTCATTAAACTACCCCTACTCATGACAGATAATCCCATATTGATCTGGTTCCACTCCCACAATGTAAATCTGCTATAGTCCTGGCTCCTCTGGGAGAAGCTATCCATGCCCTAATGTTTCATTTCCATATGAATACATCCCCCTAGATGCTTCCTTTTCCAGACCAGCATCTTTATTCATTAGAACAGAAAACATGTTACCAAAATAAATAACTATGGACTCATTCATGATGACTACCATACCTCTAGAACCCATTCCCATTCCTCAGATGAAACCCTCAACATAGGTGGCCTTAGGAATCACCACATCCCCATTTTTGATGCCCAGATTTGGGATCACCAATGCTACCTCTACCCCCGCAGTAGACACTACACCCATATTACAATATAGCCTTTTGATGACTTCATCCACACTCGGGTTAGAGGGTGTATCCATGATATTCTTAAAGGGACTCACATTAATCCAGTTGAGTGACACCATCATCAGATCCTTGAATCCCAGAGCTTCATAAATACACATGGGGTTGATTTACGCAAAGGTTTTCCCTTGTCAATTCATGAGTCTCCTTCTGTCAAACACAGTTTTGGGAAACTTATTTACAACATTACTTCTCCCCATCAAATGATGAAACTCCACCAAAAACCAGTATACCACTATTACTATGACAAAAAATTAGATCCAAATTCTCTAAACGAGAATAGTTTATGCAGAAAGGGAACTATGATTCGAAGAAAACCAATTAATTAAATATGTTATCATCCTCATCCTCTACACAAATTGACTCAATCGAAGCCTTATAAACATAAACTTCAACTTAAATGTTTTGAGTAATTGGATGGAAGAGTGCAAGAGTGAAAGAGTCCATGCATAAAAATTGACCAATCATATTACCAATCAACTGTGTGATCTCCAAACATTGAAAAGATCGAGAATGACCTTGTAGAATGATCCAAATAACTGTCATTGGTGAATAATAGTGCATATGAAACCAAAAATTCCAAAAAAAATATTTAATAATGAATACCCGCCACTGAACGAGTGGAAGAGGGCCTGATAAAGATCAGACCATTGGAATTATTAGTTAAATGGAGGAATCAAATTGATCATTCAAGTTAGTTAGTGATGATGTTATGATTATATTATTATGAAAATAAAATGTTGCATCACATTAGAAACAATAAATTATTTTGCTAACATGATATATCTATTTATGTTCTCTGTTATTCATTATATATCCTTGTTAAAGAGGTTAAAGCCTTGAAATTTTATAGCTGATTAAAACTAATTTCATTAAAATGGAATTTCTATGATTATAAATTATTTTCAATCATTTATAGACTTATACATATGATCATTCGATCGAATCACAAAAAGGATAGAGCATAGGTGTTATTATCTCAATCCTTAAACCATAGTCTACATCATTAACTGGAAGGGGATTCTATTTTATCTACTTTCAATTATAAAAAACATTTTCATAGGTATGAGTGATTGATTTTTATTTGAAATCAATTAATTGGAACCCTGGGATTCCTATGGAAATTCCTGTTTATTTTTGAAATCCAATTCAATTAGATGAAGAATCATAGGAAAATGTGTTGGTAAATGTTCGTTGATTTTGGAAGAGTTTGGCCATTCAAATTAAAAAAATGGTATTTTATTCATGTAAAATTATTATGATAACATTACTATGATGATTTTGTATTAAATGTTCTAATAGTGTATATATAATTTCATACTTTTTGGATATTATTCCATGATGTGTATGATGTATAATTTTATTTTGTAATTCAATTATGCTTCTGGGAATGGATTGGTGGATGAAAAATATAAAAAAAATTACATAAATAATATGAAAAAAGAACATGAAGTGTCAACCCATAGGATACATTATTTTTTATCTTGAATAGATTCTTAAAAGGGATGAATGGTTGATGTTGTTGTTAGACATGGATTGGTTGGTGACCCTATCGATAAATAGAATTTTCAACTCTACACTAATCATATTAATGTGAGTAATTTTGTATCTAATGAGGGAGTCTGAGGTGTATAGATTTTTAGGTATATAATAGAGTATCTATACAGTGAAACAAATTATTGATAAAATGGTGAATGAGAACCTTTAATGATAATTTTTATTATGAAAATGAATATAATTTCAATGAGTGAGATATATCTGACCAGTCTCAAAATGTCCAGTAAAATGACATCTATTATTATGATATATTGGATGGTTTTTAAGATGAATAAATTGAACCACAACAAATAATTATTCTATTCCAGACACGCTATGTTTGATGAGGTTCAATCAATGAGAATAATGATACAATGAAATGTTTACACCCATTTTCCAAAAATAGATACAACATAATATATAAAATGATGAAAACATTGTCTAAATTTTCATTCAATGATGAAGCCAAAAAAATTAGAGGTCATGTGAATCATAATTCTTATTTTTGTGATGGATTATAGGAATAAATTCATTTTAATGATGAATGGGTAGAAACAATGATATAATATGGATTAATTATTTATAATAATTATATTGATACATTAAAAAATTGATTTTAAAATTCGTTTAGGAGGTAATAAATAATCTAAATCTAGATTACAAGACCATCACAAGATTATGTATTGAAATAGGAAAAACCATAGACAAACTCCTTTTAATATAGAAAAATGTAGTTTTTGTTTTTTATCTAATGTGTAGTGACTATTATATATGATTAGTGATGTGATGGATTCATTTTATAGCTAATCAAGCCGTGGTATTGTAAAAAGGAAGAAAATCTTATGAGTTTGAGCTGGTTGAAATTATATTCCATTATATGGTACTAGTTATTCCATGTTCATCCACATTGGAGGTTGAGTTATATGTTCATGAAACGTGGTATTGGGTGGTTGAAGGATGTGGCAAGATAAAGATAAAAAACCATTTAAGTTCATTATAATGAGATTTAATGTGTCGTGTGTTATGATATGTTTCTTTTATTTTTATTTTTAGATAACATTACATATTTGGTAATTTTATTTGTCCCTTGGGTCACGTGGTCCTCCTTCATAGTCTATTTTTTATGCTTCATTCATCATAAATTCTCATAGAATAATGTATTTGTTCACTAAATTCCTGGTTTCAATTGACATTATTTTATGATTAGTTCAATTATATCATTCATGACATATATTTTGACATGTTCAAATATATTTTTCAATTTTATTGATGATGATAAAAAAATTAATTGTGTACTGTGTAAAATGAAAATATAGATTAATAATCATAATATAGGGAAAAGAATATGATTTCTATTTAAATGTCTATAATAAAACCTATAAAAATATAATTACATGATATAATATGATTAGATTAAATCCACTTATTAATTAATAATTATTGACTACTTCTATAAAAACATATATTTAAATAATTATCATTAAATCATGTAGTTTCTTCCATCACATTATTCCAATTTTCTATCCTTTGTTAAGAATAGATGAAATAGGAAATCCATAGAGTTTTGCAACTTATTTCATTTTCTATATATGTATAATCATAATTGGGAATCCAAAAAAATACTATATATGTTCAATGATGAATACATTATCCCCATGATTTATTTGTTAATTAAGTGTCTACTCATCTATATAATATTTATATATCATATTATTGGTGTAATTACCTAAAAAAATTATTTCATTTTAGTGGGATACCATAATATAATAAATATTTAATGAAATATGAATCAAGGAAAATAAATATGTATGATGAATTATAATGTGTTCTATATATTTTCGGTCATTTTCGTTAATAAATTCAATTAACATGATACTCATATGAAAAATATTTATACTGTAGATGAATATAATTATCATCACCTTACATTATGCTGAATATAATTCATTAACAAATATACATAAAATTAATCAACATATGTTATTTATAAAATAGGAAAATATCTTTAGTAAAGTGGAATTACATTTGTTAGGTAATATCCCATAATGTGAAACCATATATTGAATTTATTCAATTAATTAATATATATGCATATATGTAGCATAAACAGATTCACATATTGATTTCTAGATGTTAGATATAAAGAGATTTAGGTATTTTTAGTCTACACTCGAATACCCAATTAGATATAGTATGTTGATGATAATGAGAGATTAAAGCTATTGGGTTTTTTATTTCATTCAAAAAATACATATCAATATAAATATTGAGAAGATATATCAATTTGAATGAGTTCAAAATACATAGACATGATAATCAAAATTTCTGTACAATAAAATAACATTGGATATAATTTCATGGTTTTAATATGGTAATGATAGTAAATATACGTAAAAATTCAAACAAAATGAAAAGATAGTTAGATAGAATGTATAATAATATAAATTTATGTTTCTATAAAGGGTCATTGGATCCTAGTGTTTATAAATTAGGTGTAATGACTAAATATGATGTTATTTTTTAGGATGCATGATTTTGTTTTTGAAACACCATTAATTTTCCCTAACGGGTATGAGTTATATAGAAAATATTTTTTTCTATTTGGGAGCATTATCATAAATGATATATATATATATCTATTATTTTATATAATCATGTTTTAAAAATCGTTGAATAAATGATAAATATAATTATTTTTCATTCAATTGATGACGTATATAAATTCTACATCATGATTTTAAATGTAATGGAGTATACTATTAATGTATGGTTGTAAAAAAACATGCATGTCTTTATATAAATATTATTATAAATTAACAAAAGAAACTAACCATCATCAATTTTTATATAAATAATTTGATATTATTGATTCAATACATATGTCTTACAGTTTATTAAATGATATAATATAATTTGGCAAAAGAAATGGTGAATAATTTTTTAGTTGGAAAACGTATTTTTCATTACATTTGATATATTAAATGGGGTGTAGTTCTTACCACTGATCCAACAGATATATTAATTTCTAAAATTTATTTTTAAATAAATATTAATTTAGAATATATAATTATCGTATTATTTGGATATAATAATTAATTTTTATATATATTTAGCATATGAAAATATATTATTATTTTCCTAACGTGAATTAGTTTTATAATCATTAAATATTATAAAATAAATATTACGGAAAAAATTCATGTGGAATTATTTTTGGACTTATCAATAACTATGTTACAAATTCATTGATTACAATAATATAAAATTAATTTGATAATTTAATTAATATAATAGTCCATTTATGAATCATGTTATGTTAAAATCAGTATTCCAAATGATTTATTACAGTAAAAAACAATTTGATTTACACATAATAACCAATAATAATATTTGGGTCTTGAAGAAAAGATAATATATATAGTTATATTTTTTTAATGTAAAAAATAAATAGTCACATATTCGTAAATAATATTAGTATGATAAGGATTTAAATAATGTACATATTTTCAATATTTGAGGTAATAAATCACTAAATTTATAATTGATTGGTTTTTAATGATGTCTAGGTTAAATAATAAAATATTCTTGGTATACAAATGATGATTCTATCAAAACATTCAGTGTTAGGAACTAAAGTAATTTGAATTTGTCAAAGTATTCAAACATTAGAGATATGATTACTAAATCTAATTATTATTCATACTAAGTTCCTTAATTGTTTTTAAAAATTAAATAGTTTTCAAAAAAATTATTATCTGATGGACTCTAAATAACGTGGATTGAGTTTTATGTATATGTAATGAGTTAGAAAAATATTTGTAGATAAAAAAAATTCACATATATTACTATTATATATGAATTTTTAAAATTAATATATGTAGGGATTTAAAATTATTAAAAAAATTTATAAATATTATAAAATTTATTTTTTTAATTGAAATATCACTTTTATCATTATTTCATACTATCTGGAAAAGATTATTTAATGAAATTTTTATTGTAATTATAATATTCCTATCATTGTATGTCTTTAAGATATCTACAAATGAACTTCCGTTTAGAGAATTTTATATTATATATTAATGTATATGTTATCTTTAATATAAATCATTTATCGGGTTATGAAATATTGTAATGAGAGAAAAATGATTTTATAAGATTTATTACTCATCATCTATACAAAATTGATCCTAATGCTATATTTATTTGTCAAAAATTAAGAGAGTCACAAAAAAATGTCCCTATTTCCTATTGATTCATAGATACCAAGTATTATAAAGATATAAAATTTTAACATTACCTAACCAATCCTTGAGTCTATTATAATTAAATAGTTCATGGGAATATTGGAGATCATTTCATTAGTTGGAGATCTACCAAGATGGGTCTTCTCATATATTATGGTGAGTATGATATTTATTACCTCGATAAATATATTCTAGGGACTATGTGATCTAACCAAAATAATAATTAAGATTTTCTTATCTATCCAGATGATTGTAATATAACATTTTTATCCAAAAAATGAATGTCTTTTGATGTACTGATTGTCATAGTTAGTCTATACTCTAACATTCCTGATCTTATTTATTCGATAAATGTGAATTACATACAGATTTCTACATTTTTATTCATGTAAAATTTTAAATAGATTGAATAATAATTCATTCCTTCATTTTATATAGTTAGTTGTCATATGTGTTGATATAAAAGTTTTAGATTTTGACCAAATAAGATATATTTATAGGATGGATATTGATGATTCATTACAAAATTAAACACTTTTTTGTATATATTATGGTCCGTGAAATAATATTTTATTATAAATAATAGAAATGATTATTGTGTCACACATTTTTGTATAAGTAATGGGGATTGATTTTTTCATATTGAGAGATGCTCTAAAATTTTATTAGTGTTAATTAAAATGAGTTTCATATGGGTGTTCATAATGAATCTTCTTTGATTCAACACATGTTGTTGTTAATGATACCAATATAATTTTATTATGGAATCATCAAGGGGATTATATTTACATTCAGTAGTTATAATATATCTTACAATATAAAGAGAAATGATTCAGGGCCTTTTAGTATTTATTGAAACTACTATACTGATGGAGTTCCTATAATTTATTTCCATATTATATGTGATATAAGTAGTTATTAAATTTATAAATATGTTATGTATCATGATTTTCTCAAAAGATAACTCATGCCACATTATCCAAAATTGTAATTTATAATTAATACATATTCTATGGTGTTTTTACTCTCATATTGAAGTTTCAAAAACTATATCAGGGTGATTACCATGTTTACTATTACATTGCCACTAATGTCACTTTAAGAAGAAGCATGATCATAAGATCAACATAGAAGTTAATTATTAAATATTTATAGAAATATTTATTGAAAATATGATATCATTAAACAAAAACAACTTGATTAGTATTGTGGTATAATTTTCAAATTTATTCATGTGATATATAAATTTGTTTAAATATTAAAAAATATGGTATATTTTCTGAACCTGTTAAATATATTTTTTTCATCCTAGATGGATATATAATTCCAATATCCATGAAATTTTGGATATATAATTATGGTTTTTATATTGAAAAACTATATTTTTTCATAAATTATAATTATACATAATCATTTTCCTAGAAATGGACTATAAATCCCAAACTGATGTGTGATACCAATAATATGAATACTGATTCATTTTGATCTATAGGTACCTACTGATGTTGGATTCTGTTGATTGTAAACCTATTTATCATCGTCAAGATCATTAAAATATGATGTAATGAAATCATAGATGTAAGGTAAGCGCTTATTTAATTGTTTATCATTTAAATGATATTTGTTATCATTTATATAAACATGTAGTTCATGGATTTCTTTCTAATTTTTTCATGTAAATTTAATAACTATTTTGAGATCCATTTGAATCCCAACTACTCTATAACATAGTATCTTGGAAAATTTTACATGTAAGAAACCATGAAACAACAATTATTTCATTTTAATCAATCTTTCATAATTATAAAATGTTTACATCCTAATTCCTAGTGATCCTTCTAGAGGCCAAGGAAATAATTTATTTTTATTCATGATGTCATCTAGAAATGATAAGGAAGAAGGGGTGTTTTTGTATAGAATATCAAAAACATGCTTCAATTATATGTAACATATATTGTATGAAACATGTATAATCATATAGAATTGGTTGAGTTATACTATAAATATTTTTATTTATTTTTTGGATTTATCCTTCAAAATATCTAAACGTTATAATCCATTGAAATTTCAACTCAATTTGTCTGAGTTCTGTGAGACTTTACATGTTATGTGGATCATTAATTTTACAAATTTTGAAATTATTTATATTAAATGATATTAAATGAATACTATTTAAAGGATCAATAAATATTTGTTTTGGGATTTCATTTATTTTTCAAATTGATTACTCCTTGTTTTTGAATATATCCACACATGGTTTTCTCCATTTTTTGTTAGAAATGGTTGTTAACATATAGCTTCATGGGCTAATGTGTGATAATGAAATGTATCTAAATGTTATAGTATTATATGGAAACACCTCCAACGATATTTTCAATTAAAAAATTTATCCCAGATGCAATCCCTAATGAATTATAATCTTGATCCCTCCCATATTTTTATCATGAAAATTAAAAAATTTGAGGAGGATGGTCTAATGATATGAAATAGATACATTTTATATAATCAGATCATAGAATGGTATGTGAAAAATATTGGGCATTATTTTTTTATATATTTATGATAATGATCATATTAAAGTGTGGTAGTATGAAGCACTCCTCATGGAATAAGGGGGACACCATTTTGAAGGTAATCATTCATACTACTGAATTTTTAGTGGAAAACATATAATTGTGTATAGTCAATTTCCTTCCTTATCGATACAATATAAAACAAGATATAATTTTATATTTTTCCATTATTAAATTTCTATGTTGAATGTAATTAAAATTTAATGAAAATTGAGTTACAATTAACAATTAATTGTTTACATATTTTTTGTTCGATGTTAGTAGAAATAAAGTGCCTCAATTTTATATTAGCTTGAAACCCTATTATGTGATTCACACTTTATAAAATTGAAATGACTAAAAATATGAATGATTCATATATATATATATAGGACACCATATGGGCATGATAAAGGAGTTTATAACCATACTCATGTTTTTCATAGTGCATAACAATTTTAAGGGTAGACTATAAGGAATAAATAGATCAAAGATTCTTTAAAATTAATCATTTATAATTTTCTGATTTTTTCCCTCACATGACCCCATTCAAATTAATTCTAATTTATTTTATTTTTCTATAATAAACCCAATTAGCATCCATAAAATTTTCAATGATATCATGAATATTAGTACATAAACAACATAAACAATCAATTTATATGATTGTATTGTAAATTTATTCTATTTTACACATTCATTCATTGGATTTTATCCTTCCATTTGAAATGGTTGATGAAATATGATTCTATTTAAAATTTATGTTATGGATTTCCGATTTAAGGAACTAAATTTTCTATATTTATACCCAATAGATATAATATTTCCATTTCATGATATTTCTAAAATGTTATTATTATAGTATAGTGGTACATTATACCTACAAAGATTGCAATAATTTATGACAATGATACTGTTTTTTATATAATATTTTTTTGTGGAAGAATCGAATATATATATATATATATTACTTTGTATTATAGTCAACTATGTATGTGATTGATAAAATGCGTTATCATATTATACATAAAATGGTTAAAATGTTTTCATTGTTATATTGGTCCCTGATTTTTAAAATATTTTATACATCATGTTCTGATGAAATATATTTTTATGTTGGAGATTTGATTGTGGAAAAGTGGGTTGATCTCATCAAATAGAATACCAAGTATAGGAAAAAATCCCTTAATTTTTTTATTCACCATGATGAATTTATTTAATAGAATACTATGTTATGGTATTCCAGGGCAAGATTTGGTGAGTTTGGGTTTCAACAAATAACGTTAAGGGAATAGAACTCTATCTGGATATTTTTAGTATTGTTGAATACATATAAACACTTTAATATTTCTTACAACTTCAAGTGGATTGAATTATATATAGCGATAAAATTTCTTATTTTGATAAGTCATTTGTTAGTGATGAAAATCCTCCAAAAGAATCTTTATTGATTATATATATATCCTTTTAGTCAATCATGTTTCCTATAAGTGTGTTATTTTTTTATTTCCCCAAATACAATTTATAGATTCTTCAGATTCTATTTTTTATTTATGAAATTATTTCACCATTTTTAAATTAAAAGGAAAAAAATTAAATTATCATGGATACATGTTATATATAAAAATGAAATATAGAATTATTATATAATTATTTAAACTTGAAAAGAATTGATTATTTCCTAAGAATTTCACATGGACTTATTTTTTGGATCATTCTTGGATTATTTTTCTCATTGAACACATGGTCTGATCAGTTGTATATAAATAGTTTATATAATGATATATGTAATGGAATGAAATTTTTTAGAGTTAGAATTATTTTTATATTATCATGTTTGGAGTAGGTGAGGTGGTGGGAGTTATCCCACATGTTAAAAGGATGTGGGTAAAAAATAGTTTTTATATCAATTTCCCACCTTTTAAATGGATTTTTTATAGTATTACCTTACTGGCCTCCAATCAAGTTTATTATTTGGTTGTCAATTTTGGATAATTTTTATTAACCATTATTGATAGTTTTTTTATTCTTAGTAATGTTGACAATTTTAGTATTGTTCAATAAACATAATATATATGGTTATTCCGACCTTTTATTATTATATTTTTGAAATATTGACTATATGTTTCCTCACAAATGTATGATGATTAAAAGTCATTGTATGGAGAGATTATATTGAGATATTAAGAATAACCCAACATTTTATTTATACTAATATTGTGTAAACATGATTCTATATATGTATTTATGATGCTTATATACCAATTTCATTCCTATTTGGATTGGGGATGTCGTTTGGTCGAAGTCATAGATCAGATAATGTTGAGATAGTGGTAGATGATGGTGGTTTGTGATGTTTTGTAATAAATTTATTAAATGACTTCAATTACGCTTCATAGATAAGGAATTAACCTTATTATATTCCATATAAGGATTTTGTTGGGGTGAACAATCAATTTCAATGATTAATATTGACCATATATTTTTCATCATGTTGAGAAAAATTTATGTAAATATAAATATAAACATATTTTGGTGAATATATATATATATATATATAACATCACGATTAAAATATAGTGTATCAATATATAAATTAAATAATTACTATCATTCTCAATTGATCATGAGTGCGTTATTATTTATAGGGGACATTAGTTTCATTGTTGTATATAAAATAAATTAAACCATTATTCATATGTATTATTTAAAGTATATTATACAATATATCATAAAAATTATTAAATCCCTTCTTGTCTATAGGTTATGACTACTAAGTTAATTAGGCGCTTAATATTTCATTGAGATCATTCAAGAAATTTTTTAATCCATGTTAATTTAACTACATTGTTTGTCAATATTATCATAAAGCTAGTTGATAAAACAATTTTTAAAATGATATTCCAATTGTAACTATCTTATCAAGGTAATTACTTATTTTACCAATATTCATTTTAATTATTCATTTTTCAGAAAAACAAGGACATTAATGGATGAAAATATCTTATATACATGATAAGAACGTAGCCCTAAAACACTTTCATAAAATTATGGAATTCAAATTTATTGTTTTTTTAAATAAGTTCTTTTATCATATATTCAATTAACTAATATGTAGATGATTATTTTTCACATTCTAGCACCTATATTATAAAAATGAACATCAAAATATTTATATATATAAATTATCATCACAAAAATTGAATACATTTTTCATAAAATTCATAAACTTTGAGGGTGAAATTACTAACTTAAATGTAATTACAAAGATATCATTATTCACATTCCCCGTATGAAATGAAATAATTGATATACAATACATCAGGACAATTAATTTATCATAAACAAAATGATAATAAATAATCGGGAAGTGTTAATATCTTAGGTAATTTTCTAGTGGATAATTAATATCTAAAAAATGATAATTATTCTTAAAAAATGTTAATTAAATTACCTATTGAATATGAAAAATCTCATAGATCAAAATTTATTATTTAAAAATTGTGCATTCTCACTGAAAACAGAGACACAAGGGAATAAGAATCGCATATCACAAATACATTATATTTTCATTTATTATTAATCTAACTATAGTGTAGACATATCACCATATATTTTTTATAAGGGACCTATATCAATGATGGGAACATCATTTAATTTAAATTGTTGATCCATTGTATGAATTTGAAATCTATATGGATGTACATTAATGAAATCCATCAAAAACAATACATTTATATAATTATAAATATATATTACATAATATTATATTTTATTTTGAGATCAAATTCTCTATAAAAATCATTTATATGTGAAATTAGAGGTGGTTAGCAACATGTATTGATCAATATAGAATATTATCTAGAGATTAATGTATCTATACCCACCTCTAAGGTCGAAATCTATTTTTTGTTATAGAAAATTCATGTCATTATTCATTGAGATTTAATCCATAACATAAACATTGTTAAGGATAATTGTTTATATAAAAATAATTTTTCTAAAAACGTTTCTTATATTAATTATAAAAAATGTCGTAATATTTTTCTAATATAATAAATCTTAAATTCATTATAAAAATTGAAAAATAATTCATATGAACATAAATAAATTATTTAATATTTGTAAAACCCATTAATTATATAAAAAGTGATTTTTTATTGAGTGAAAAAATATATTATCTAAATTTTAGTTAATATTTAATATCATTGATGTACAATAATTTGGGTAATTAACATCCACCATAGAAATGTATAAATCCTATAATTTCTCCTTCAACCACTATTATCGTAAGAAAATTTATAAAGAAGGATTTAATTTTAATATAGTATCATATCCTTATAACTAAATCATTGGATATTTATGGAATCATTCCAGTCATTTTACATATGAGAGTGCTTTATTATATAACTAAACAAGATAAAAATTCAAGAGACATATGGAATATACCTAGGGTGTGTATTAGAAAAAATAATTAATTTTAGAAGATGTATTATTATTCAATAGATTCTATCATTTATAATATTATTTATTTTTCTTGTTCTTCTCATTCATTCCTTGGATATTGTATAAATTTTCTAACTCTATTTTTGTTATTCAATATTCTAACTATCATCTCATATGATGAATCAGTTAGTGATACTAATTCACTTAAATGAAATGGATACATTGTAATATTTAATTTATATATTATTTATTATATATTTTTTACATTATTTAAATTTTATTCATTATCTTTTGTGATGTTAGTAACATATTAATTAATAGTCACCTATTTATGTTGTTTTAAATATAAATATTCCAACAACTTGTAAACATGATTCACATAATGACAATATTTATGAAGACATTTTTGATTATAATAAATATATTCCATTTTATTATGTTTTTCCATTTTCAAAAATATTTAATCCAAGTCCACTAATGATATGAATACCCTATTAATCGACACACATATGTGTACTATAAAGCCTGCCATGATAATAAATTTAAAAACCCTAACTACTGAAACATTATGTTTTATGCCATTTTACTACATTAGTAACATCTATAATCAAGATAAGTTTCTTATTTAGATTCTAGGTATATAAAAAACCTACATAATAATTTTCAAATGAATGTAAAACATCAATTAACATTATAAGTCATTATTTAACTATTTATTATTGAAAGCTCGCATATAATGTTCAACATATTTTCTAATGGAAATAATTAATTTATGGGAATATTTGAGCACCATCACATAGTATGGGGTACCATATCATTATAATAATCAAGGAATAATTATAACATACATTATATGATTTTTATAAGTAAGTATATAAGTTCCATATAAATGATTTCATTTTAAAAATGCATAAAAATAGATTATAATATTGATAATTATAATATTACTCATGATAATGGAACGAATAATACTTGACTTAATGACCATAATAATGAAGATATACTCAATGACACCCTATAATAGTCATAGAGGCATTTTCCTATGAAACAATATGACAATTTTCCAAAATAGATGATATAAAAAATGTGGAGTTTCTCATTATAAAAATTCATTCATTGAGGTAAAATATAATTCTATTCCAATTCATTAAAATAATATTAATTGTATTTGTATTTTGAAATGTATAGATATATATGAAATAAAACAAAAAAGAATCCATAAAGATCCACTACCAAAAAATTTCCAGATGAATAATTAATATCCATATTAAAATAAACTGTAATATATTTTCCGTTGTTTTTATTTTATATGAATTGGAATAACATTATACAAAAATACACACTAATATGGATGATTAAATACATGATGTTCAAATTATGTAGATTAAAAAAATATTACACATGAACAATACAAAACCATGGAACTAATTTAATAGTTATAGAATTTTTGAATGATAAAAATAATATTTTCCCAGAAGAAAAAATGAATTATAAATAGAGTTATGGAATGTGATAGTTGACATAATTAATAGATTATAGAATTTTATATGAGAATCCAAAAATCAGTATGATATCAAATAAAACTAAAGTAAATAAACATTATATAAAAATATATAATAGTAAAATTAAATAATTTTTTTAAAATACATGAATTCAAATATATATTTCATAGAGATTAAATGTTGATTGAATTCATTTAATGAAAGAGAATTGTTTCAGAAAAATCAAGATGTCATCTTATATAAATTAATAAATATTTTTTTTATTTTCAATTTATGTCATCTCTATATTATTATTATTCTTTGTAATACATATATTACTATCATCTATTGTTCAAATAAATTATAAAAATTAGAGTCATTTGTTATTACAAGATTATTTTGATCATATATCCAAATATAAATTGATTCAATTATATAAGATAATGGTTGCTAATGAGTGGATTCATTAGATCTGTAATTTCCATGATATTATTCATGATTACATGATGTGGTATAAGTGTTGAACTAATTAATATATTTTAAAAATATGTTATTGAAATACGTATATATATTTTCTTTTATGGAAACATAAATGGAAATTAATGAAAATAGTCTAGGCCGGAAGTATAATTCCACTTTCAAATTTTGGAATATAATAATTTTTAATAATAATTTTATATAATAATTAAACATTTTTATATATCCATTATTCTGTACAATTTATTCATTTAACTATATCATGCATATTGGAATTAAATAACATAAATGATTGAAGTAATGTTTCAAACAAAAATTAAATGGAATATTTTGTAATATTTGTTTATATACTCTATATTATATTACAATTTTATTATAAACACTGTGATATAAAGTTTTTTTTATATTCTCATAATAATAATGTTAATTTGAAAAAATTCATGGAATTTTATGGCCGTTAAATATAATTCTGGGATTCTTCCTTTAGTATGATCCCTAGAAGCACATCTTAAGGATTCATGGAATGATATTGTTTATGAAACAATATCATAATAAACCTAGATAAGTGATTTTTGAGAATAATCATGGAAGATATTCTACCATTAATGGTATTTGATAAGTGAACAAAAATATTTGTAAGAGGAGAGTTATAATTTATAATGGTGATGAGTGGTGTTTTAAAAATATATATTATAAAATTATTTTGGCTGATGAAAATAAATAGTGTTGATTCAAATGACTAATATTTATAATTTATAATTCTTTGGTTTAGTAATTTGTTTCATATATCCTTTTTAATTACATTAATCTTGTTTTGAAATTGTAATTTAATATTTTTATTTTTTATTTTTTTCAATATTCTAATATATATTAATCATATAAAATAATTTTTAAAAAAAAATTAACATTAATTAATTTTTAATTGGTGATTAAATAAATGGAATAAATTTATATAAAGTAAATGTATATATTTTTATCTATTTAATTTATTACATATATACATTTTTTAAATTTATTAAAAATATAAATATCAAAATACGTACTCATGTAATTATAATTTTTTACCTTGATTAAAAATTATTTTATGCTGATTATATATATATATATATAATTTAATTTTTATGATAAAAAATATATTGGATGTTAATTCATCAGTTACAATAATGATCATTTTACTATTTTAATAGTTGGTTTATTATTCAAATATTAACATGAAAAAATTTCACATCTACGAAATAAATATTATTTCCATCATTTAATAATAAAACATTTATCTAATAATATAATCAATTCATAATTTATACAACTATAATAACTTTTATAATGATTTGATTCATCATAGTGTTTAACACATCATTGATATATATTTTATAGTGTGATGGATTGAAAATATAAATTTTAATTTGTTAACTGTATTATTTATATTATGACATTTTATAAACATAAAATTTGATGAGGTGTATTATATTTCATATATATTATTATACAATAATATTCACTTTCATCATTATGTATCATATTAATTTATTAGTATTCTACATTGATGAAGTTAGTAACATTTCTCTTATTGAAATATTTATTTTCAAATATTGGGACTTACACCTTTGATATAACAACAAAATATATATTAGAGTTGGTTAAGTCCTAATGGAAATAATCCATATCCCTAAATCATGAATGACAGTGCATTAATTTCATACTAAATTTGATATGATCATTTGTATTTAATAATTCTACACTCAACCCTACAAATTCTGTATGACAATAGGGACAACATAAGATCTCATTTACTCCCAACTACTTATTACATACATTCATGGTCTACAATGTGTTGACATAAATTAAAATTAATATACTTCATTTTTAAGGACTAAAAATAATATTCAAGAATCTATATGAACTATAAATTTAATTGAGAAATATATATATATATATATATATATATATGGGTTGTTACAAAATAACATTACCAAGATAGGTCTCTATATATGTAATACTCTATATCGTCAATTGACTGTAATAAATTATTAAAATAAAAACATAACTAATGATGTATTTATATTTTTTCACTAATCTTATCGTTGAGTATTTTATAAATATCGTTACCTATAATCATATAAAACCCATCCCACAAAATCATTGTATTTTTTTCTCTTTCAATGGTTTTATTTATTCCAAATATTGATTTATATTTAATATCAACTCATTAAAGAGTGATTAATTCATTATTTTATCCTAAACCTTTTTAGATTCCAAAGTAATAGTTGAATTAATTTACTTGTGAAAATAGTTATAAAATTTCAATGAGAATAGACCCACATACATCCTAATTGAATTTACAAGAAAAATGATGAATCCATTTAATCTGACATGGGTGGTACAATAACAAAACTAACACACCCATTAAAAAATAAACTAGTAAAATATATAAATTATAAAACATCCATACCAATAATATATTATTAATGTGTCATTGTTTCAATTACATCACAAATCCATCAATATAATAAAATGAAAGGTTCCATCATCATCATGGAAATTTTTTTTTTACCATAGTATAAAAAAATAAATCATGTAAAATTTAATATAAATTGGCCCTAACTAAAAGAATATATATTATTTGAAGTCATAAAATCATGGAATACATTGGTCATTCAACCATTTTACAATGCGTTTTGATATACATCAAATAAATTAGCGAAAATATTGAAATATTTCTAGAATCATTATTCTTTAATAATAATAATTTATTAGGATGTAATTAAATAATTTTTTCTCCAATTAGTCAAATAATTATATTAAATTATTCCTTTCATATAGGGATAAATATTAAAACTGATAAATTTAGATTTTTTTGGGGGGCACTACGGAGAAAAATATATATTTTGGTGAAATCATTATAATGAATTCTTTTACATTGTTATATATGATGCAATGATCGATTGATTCTTTCTACAAAAAAAAATGATTATAAACATCCTATTGATATACGTATTCCTAAAAATAAAATACAATATTTTAGGGAATTTTTACTATATGTGATGCCTCTATCATTTATAAAAGGGAATATTCAAGCATCACCATTCATATTTACAACCAATGTAGAAAAATAAAATACCATATCAAAATATAATAATCTTGTACCATCTTATAATTTTTCTAAATCTATAAACTAAATAAATAATTCACAATATGCTCCACATAAATTGTGGGCCATTATTCCATAGTATATTTTGAACCCATAATTTTAATATTTCATATATCATTTCATGAACTGACGTGAAAGTATTTTATAAACAAATGTGTAGAACTATAATTTTACTTAAATTCAAATAAAATATAGCATATCATTTTTTATCGACTAATATGGAGGACTCTATAATATGATATTACCCTAGAGAATACTTTATATCCCCCAATAAAAAGGGATTTTAAACTATAAAAGAATAATTATAATTGAATATCATCAAAATATTATGTGTCTTTTCATTGTTGATTCACAGTACAAGATGAATTTCATCATTATTATATTATTCATCAAATATAATTATGGAATCCCTCACCCCTATATTATGAACATTTACATTACTAGTGATTGATTTCAAATTAGAGTCATCCACATAATTAGTATATGTTTTCCTTTTAATTAATATCATTTATATTTAAATATTTTTAAATATTGTTATGCATTTTTGTAAAAGGGCATGATCTATTGAAATGTTTTATAAAAATCTTATTAGTAATGTTCATAAAAGGTAAAAAAAATACATTATTTGGTATTATTGAGGAATTTAATCAATATTATTCTCAATTATAAGACACAATCAGGATGTGAAATTGATTATTAAAAGCAGTTATAATCTCTTACATTGTGCTATGACATGTAGTTTTTCAATGTGAAATAAAACTAGTTTAATCTAATGTCAACGAAATAAATAATTTTCATTCCAATAAATGTTTACCATAATTGAAATATATAAATAGTTATCATTATAGATTCACTTAATATAAATTTTTTAAAAACATTAAATAATATTATATAATTTGAATTATCTAACATTTTACTATTACCTCTCTAGATGAATCCTATATAGTTCACGAGTTAATATAATAATCATTGTAATTTTAAGATGTTTAATTTCAACGTTTAAATTTGTGTAATTTACATTTTTATTTTAATTGAAATGACTAACATATAAATAGTATTAGAGATTATAAACTATTCATATTTTACTTCCCTTCATTGGGTTAGACCAAAAATTACAGATTGGCATAGATCTTTATTTCCTAAAATTATATAGGGATTTTAAACCATTTATGAAATATTTTATATAATCTACTAAAATTATGAAAATAATGTTTTCTGATTTATTCTATAATTAAAGGAATAAATAATTAAAAGTGATGTGAGTTTTATACTCTACAACATCAATTGGAATATAAGGTAGTCCACATGTCGAAACTGGCCTTTTTCTTCTTCCCCAACAACCATAAAATTCTAAATAATTCAAATTTTTTTTATTGAAATATTGTCCATGAATAAATAAATTATATATTTTTTTGTCTTAATATAATGAAATATGTATTCTATCGTCCTTATATAATATGGCCTCTACCACTAAAATAACATTCTATTCCTCACATTATTCCTAGAGTTGAATTTCACAATCAAAATGATAATTAATAGTAATATAAATGAACTAGTATGTAAGAACACCCAAACTGGTACCTAAATTGATCCATGATAAGGCTTAAATCATATTCTTGACCCTAAAAGGATTGAATCATCTTATTTTTTTATCAAAATAACACACTGATGGGTGGGATTTTAAAATCATTTAATATTATAAATGGTGTATTGGAATCAATAGGGATCCCGACAGAGTGCATGCATTCATTGAGAAAACATGCATGTTGAATAAATATTTTTAAATAGATAACCAAACAAATAGAATAAAAAGAAAAATAATATTACACATTAATATAATTAGTTGTAATTATCAATCATAATATTAATATACAGAAGATTTGATAATTATTTTTCACATTATGAAAAATAGTAATTGAGTGAATTATTTCACTTTGGTATGAATTATTAGATTCATACACATTTCAAATCCATGTAACGAATTAGTGTTACTGTAAAAAAACCTCTATAACCCATGTTCAGTCACCATATCATTAATTTCATACAGCGGAATCATAGAATGAAAATTAAATTAAACAAATACATGGGAACATGTATAAAAACGTTAAGGTATTATACCCACACCGCTGTGTGTATTCATTGCGAGATATAAAATAGATTAATAATATTTCACTATATAGTATATCAAATTACCTTCAAAAATCATAAATTATCATTTTTTATTATATATAATTCAATTTTCCATTATAATGTCTTAAAAAATATCCTATTTTTTATTTATTTTAAAAACATGAAGTAAAACATTTTTGGAAAAGGAATCACAATTTATTTAGAAAAAAAATTTATTCAATCCATGAAGACAGATAAAATTCTATTTAAATAGAAAATAAGAAAAACAGTTTTTTCCAATGTGGTAGTATACATTATTAATATTTTAGACCCATGATACTATTTAAAATATAGTCATCCAAATTTACATAATCGAAGGGAAATAAATTTCCTTCCTTTTATCCTATCACAAATCCCTATTCAGTCAAAATTAAAATGTAATCAAAATAAAATATGAATTACTCATAAATTAATTGGGAACATGTGTCTCCAAGAGAAAAAGATTATAAAATTAATAAAATATAACAAATATGAGTTCATGGGGATAAAATAAATGCATTGAATACACATAATTAGGAAACAATTTCATCATATTTATATAACATATCCCGTATTGGTATTTATTGGATGAATTTCTCAATGAAACATTTGATACTAACATTATTGTAATTCTATGTTATTTTGGTATATTTTTTATTTAATTGTACCCTGATGACATAAATTATTAGGAAAAGGATGTCCCCATAATTATCATGAATTATCCAGTGGTTCTATATAAACATATAGAGGTGGATAGATATAAATTGAACAATTTTTTCACAGATGAATATTATCAAATTACGAGTAATAATATTTGGATAAAATTATTAATTATAAATAAAATATCATCATGATATACTGTCCCATTTTAATTTAATATATTAAAGTGTTCTGAGAATAATTTATTATTCTTCCTCTTAGTCAAGAGGTTTAGTTCCCATTAAAAATCATACCATAGTATTTTCCAATAACAAAGATTTTATATTTTATGGCACTACTAAACATGAATTGGTTAAAAATAAACTATGATGGAATCATGATAATGGGTTTATACCCCCATTTTAATATTAATTTGGTCCAATTATGGGTTAATTGACTTTTTCATGGATTATCATGATCTTAACAAGATTATGAAATCAAACCAGTATCCTATCCAATTGATTTGTTAATTAAAAGATAATCATTCTAGAGCCTAGTGCATCTATAAAATGATTATTTATTCTTTATATTATAAATTTAATATGGGGAAGATTGATATCCCCATCACTAATTTTTATACCTTTTATATGAACTAAAAGATCACAGTGATACCATTTGGAATACATATTTTTTTACATTATTAATGGAAATAAATTATACAGCCTTTATATATTTACCAAAAAAAATTATGATAGACTTTATAAATGATATTATTTTATATTACAACTACTGGAGAAAAATTAGGATCATTTTATTGTTATATTAAATACACTATAAAAGGAATATTATTATGTGATGTGTAATAAATTTGAGTTTCATATATAGAATGAATCTTTTATGGGAAATATTTTTACTGGAAAATTTATTAATATAGATACATAAAATAGGTATTCATTTGAAGTATTCCCTAGACCATATGTGAATATTACTAATAGATTTAATACATTATATTATTATAATTAATGCTTTTTACAGACATCTCATGATTTTCATCCACACAAAACATAATCATTCTAAAGAGTATAAATTTTTTATACAATGATGAATGAAATTAGAGCATTAAGGAGTTATAAAATAGGTAAATCCTGAAAACTATTATTATAATACCCACTACTTTCTAATGTGTTTATGATCTTAAATTATGTTTAAAGAAATTTATATAATTTTGAAATCATAAAAATTTAAAATGTAATATTTTATACCTCCAACGAAAAAAATGATCCATGAAAAAAACTAACCAATACATGATCTATACTTGTGTCAAATGATCACATCATTCATGTTTTAGTGTCATTATATCTACATGTAGAAATTTGAGATATATAAAGATCATAAAGCATCAATTATATATTCACATAAATGGAGATTGATAGGATCCAATGGTGTAGGTTATAGATTATCACAGAATAATACATTTCAAAATATTTCCATCCTTGAAAGATAACAAAGTTGATGATTTTTTTGTTGAAAACATCTCACGAAACATTAAATGAAGAGGATTAAAAGGGATTCAATAGTCTTTTATATGTGTATGATTAACAAGGGATCCATAAAAGGATAATTTCCCAATGCATCAGAAATAAATGGTCATTCAACAATTCTAGAGAGGGTAATTCTGTCCATAAAATATTATAACAATCATTAGAAATTTTAATCATATAATATTGAGTCTTACATTAGTAATTCTAGATTAAAAATGTTTGGAAACCATTTCAATATCTCATGAAAATCTCTAAATAAATTGTGATAATCTAGTTGTTGTGTACAACTCATCCTTTTCAAATCATTAAGATTAATAATATATGTATATGTATACCTAAATGAAGATATCATCTTGGATGGAATCATAAATGGTATTGTAAAATGTATATATCGACTCATGCTCTAGAAAAACTTAATGTTTAAATTTTCGATGTCATATGATTTGATGAAACCATTTTCCATAGTAGTATATATATGGGAAACCATATCCATGTATTTCAACACAGGAATACCTTTGATATATCTAATTATAGAAATGATATTTGGATTACATTAAATTTCATACAAATTCATAACATTTCATTGATATTAAGGATTATTTCTCCACTTAACAACCCACACTCTTTTAAATAAATGTTGTTATACACAATGATGAATCACTTTCTTTTAAATTTTATCATCATATGATGTGTACCTTTATGTTTTTGTGAATAAATTAGTGGAATGTTGGCCATACAGATACATTTCATTAATACTTATCATCCCTATATAGATGCTCAGTATGAATGGACAAGTAAAACTCTGATGGATATAATGAGATCAATTTCAATGTATTTAATGAATGTTGTGATCAACACCATCCACTAATTGAGATTTTATTTAAAAATTGTTTCTTATATATGGTTTAAATTTTCTATATAAGGCATTGTATGTGAAGAGGTTTTTTTCTAAAATATTTTGGAATGAATTTGGGGATTGGAAGATAATGTGATCTACTAATATATATGAGAATATATTAAATATTTAAACAAATAAACAATTTATAAAATTTAGGGAATTTAAATCTGAAATATTTAATAACAATAAATGATGATACCATTTGTATGAGCTCAGATATAATGTGATCTTCATAAATCATAATTGATTAATTTCATGATGATTGGGAAGAATTGAAAGTTTATTCAATTATATATTTCCCCCTTTTATATCTTTTCTCAACTTAAGGATGGGGATTATCAACTAGAACTCCCATATAATATCGGTCATGTCCAATATTTTTCCAATTTATCCTTCTTGAGGATGTACATGCTAGACCACATACATGTACTAAAAATGAATGTGGTACCTTTTGGAAATGATTATTCATATGAGGATCCAGTAGTGAAATTTGACAATTTTAAATACAAAATTATATTAAATAGTACAACTTTAATTTTCTATATATTTTCTAAAAACAAAAAATATGAAGGAGAAATTCGGGAAACTGCTGTAGTGATGAAATAAAAGTTACCAAAGTTACTGTAATATAGGAAATGAAATTTTTTAGGTTAAAATTTTTAAAGGGGAAGAATTCCATGAAAAAATGATATAAATGGAATTTTAATCTAAATAAATAAATTCACTATTATGAAATGCATTCATACAGAACACATGCACTATATTTAATTTATTATTTAAGATCATTAAAAAATGAAGATATATTTTTTTAATTGTGATATGAAAATTATTATGGATCGTATCCTTTGATAATATAGAAATTATATAGTTCTAATATGAATTGTATATATTAATGGATATAATAATATCTAATTCACATAGATGGTTGTATCGATGACCTCAATCATTTTGAGAATACCTTATGAAGACCATTAATTGCAACAATAATGGGAGATAAAATCAATGTTATTTTCTCATGACCAGTAACATTTTTAAATTCAATAATTTAGTAATGATCAGAACAATTTATAGGTGATATAAATCATATCGAGACCACCACACAAAAAATGTTTTCCAAACAACCCAAATAGCGTACCACCATCAAACACAATAAAAATTGTGGATAAACATTTTTAATAAGTGCTTAGGTACATAAATCCTTATACAATGACTTTTTATATTTTCTTCTTTGAATAATAATAATTATATGTTTTTTTAATATTATCTTATTATATATAAAAAATGAAATTTAGTGGGAATATTAAGAAATAAATTTATTTTGTGATGAAAATTGTGTATTTTTGTGGAATATAATGTATCAATTAAGAAACACATTGTAATATTAAGTTTTTTCATAAATTAATTTAATCATTTTGAAATAAACTTTCTAATTAATATTTATTTTAATATAATATAATTATTTATAATGTAATTATTATATGAGTTGATATGTGGATTATGTCAAAAAAATAATTTTTCACTTAAAATTATTTTTATTCAAAAGTCTAAATTCGCATATTATGAAAATAATTTTTGGGAAATTAATTATATTTAAAAAATCAACACATAGAAATTAGTCTATGGTAAATTATTCTTAAATTTTTTATAATGATGAATATATCGAAAAAAACTATATAAATACATGATATGCATTATGACAACATGATATCCCAAAATTGATGTAATATATTCTATAAAATGAATCGTTTGAAAATATATATTTCCCTTTTATGATAATGTGGTGTCAAGGTATTTTATTAATTTGAATTTCCATGAACTAATCATTTAAAATTTTGATTTAATTTATGGTTTTAGAAAAATTAATAACAAACATGATTCATCTCCAAATAAAAAAAATTAAGTTTATAATAAGTTATATTATTATTCTAATAACAAATTTCAATACACTCTTATTTGGATGAAACCATGGGAGAAAAAAATATGGTAGGTTTGGTCATTTTATTATTTTATTACATATTTTCCAAAAAAGAATAATATTACAAAATATTAAAGAATTACACTCTTTGTTTCTATAAATATCAACTCAAACTCAAATTTCATTGTAGTGATATCCAATTTTTAAATATGTATCTTTTCATCCATCCTCTCATAATCACCCCCATTGTGATTTCAATTTTTAATAATCACCTCTAAATTTTTTTAAGAACCCTCTCAGGGTAACTGATTCAATTCCCCCTACTCATTATTCATCTAAATTAATTTTAGAAATCCTTATGTATTTTTTTGATTATATTTTTAAATAACCCATTTATATACTTATTATTCCCATGTAATGAGAGAAAAAAATCTCTCTCATTAATTAATTGTATGAAAAAAAATAACACTCGTTATTCCATTGAAATTATCATGTGTTTCACCTTGAATAACTTTTTAGTTTTGAATACCCATTCCCATTTTTAAAAAAATGTATTCAACATAGTGTAACTATGATTTATTGATCGGTTAATTCCATGTATGAAACATACATTCCTTAATAATAGGATAAAATTAATGAAACAATTTGTTGTTTTTTATGTTCAATACGGAAATGAGGTTAATATACAAGTTATTAATGTGACGGGTTGGATAAGAATTATACAACAGTTCAATGCATTGAGTAATATTATATTCTCCAAAGATAACATCTATAGTGAATTGGTGGTATGGTTATGCACAATATGTTTTTATTTTCTAATGTTCAATATCAATATATTTTTATAATGTCATGTTTTGTGTTGTTGTAACACTCATTTGATTCTTTGAGGTTATGATATAATGTCATACATTCATGATAATTATTATTATTCTCATTAGTTTATTTCCCAAATCTGCTACAAAATAATCACATATATTAATTTAATCATTGTAAGGTTTAATTATTTACTTTATTTTGTTTAAAGTTCACACCTTAATTATCTACATCCACAAGTCAACACATGCATTTTTAAGAGATCAATAAAATTAAATGCAATGTTTTGATGTTTAAAATAGTATTTTTTATCAATATTTCATGTTATTATGATATGTATATAATTACCCAAAAATAGTAGCCATAATATCATTTGGGGTTTTATTGTTCTTATATTTACGTAATAAATTATGAAATAATATATACAAATGATATTAGTTGACATAAAGTTTGTCAAAATATATATAATGACCATTAATAGTCTACCTGAATGATATGAATCCTAAATCAACAATTATTGATTCTTTTAAAAACATCAATGTCTCATACATTCAATGATAGTTATAATCTACGTGTTAGAAAAATATACATAGTATGATTTTATTAAAAACACTATTTAATTCCTTTGGTTTCTCATTTGAGTTTTCTATTTTAAAATTTTTAGCAATTATAGTTTCTCACATATAGAAAAGTAAAATTCAACTATTAAACTTGTATATTTCTCAAAAAAACGAATGTAAAATACATTTTTGTAATCAAATCACTATTTGGAATGAAAACTCTGATTCAATCATAAAATGGAAAATCATAAAATCCTTTAAAATATTTATTCAAAATCCAATTTTGATAGAAATAGATGAATCCATAATTAATATTATAAATGGAATTGAGATAGTCAACTTTTTTGAAATAAATATTTATATAATAAAAAAACATTTCCTTCATTGATTTCATTGAAACATTCTGATATTATAAAATTTAAATATACACCAAACTATAAGATACATTCCATTAAAATCATCATGATACATAATAACTGTATGAAACCAGATCATATTTTCAGGTATGGTTTCCTTTTCTGGTGTTTTTGATGAAAATTAGAGTTTTTGGAAATTTTGATGTACACACCGTTTACATATATGTACACATCATGTACTTTGTTGTTGCACATAGCCTTCTGGTGGTCGTGTAATGGCCAAGAAGACAGTTGTGTGTGGTGACCTTGAGGCTGCCAAAAGCGGCGCCCGTTAAAGGAATTTACACGTCATGTACTTTCTTTTTTCATTAAATGGACCAGGGTGGAGTCAGATAGACAGAATGCACTCTTTCTCAGTCTATTTCATCATGGACCATTCGTACAGTCTCTCATCTTCTCTGATCCCCTGATCGAGCATATGTTATCTAATTCGACCACCATCACGTGAATTGGGATCACTTTGGTAAGCTCTTACTTCTTCTAGTGCTCCGTTTCTTGATTCCTCTTATTTCATGTGAAATCCTTAGTTCATCGTTTTTAGTGTTTTTATAGATCTACACAGTTCTTTGGTGGTTTAAGGCTTGAGGATCACGTATAACGATCCTACAACAACAAGGTTGGTGGTTTGTGCCTTTCTATATATAGTCTTTGAATTTCATTTGTAGATGTACCCAATACCCAAGAATGAGGCATTGCATGTTATTGGTTGTTTGCCTTCATTATGGCAACTATGACTTGTTTGTTTAGATAGTGGTTAATTATTGAGAAAAGATTATTTTTCTTATGATATGGATGATTTTCCATGATTACATGTTTTAACCATTTGGTATAGTATTCATATTATGATGTTTTTTTCCACACCTAGTATGGTTAGGGGGTTTTATTTTTTGCTAGCATGCTATGATATGCTGAAGATTGTTTAGCCATATAGTTCATGATTTTTACTTTAGCTATTAATTTTCATTATGCATGTTTCCTTAAAACAGGGTTGTAGGAACCTAGTGTAGTAATACAATAGTGGAAATTGACGTTGAGGGCTTTCCCATAGTTTCCGTTATAATTTTATCAAACTACGAGACCATAGGGGGTATTGACGTTGTGTTCTCCCGTAGAGGGTCTATAGATAATTTTCGATACCACATGAGGAATTGATGTTGAGTGCTTCCACAAGGTGTTTGTTTTTTATCGTTAAATGATTGTAGGGGGAATTGATGGTGAGTGTTTCCTCATAGATTCATTGTAATGTACATTTAAATTTAATGATATGGGATAGGTTGTGTGTACATCAAGAGGGTATCATGTTTTTATTACCTGCTTCTAGAAATATTAAATTTAATTCTTTGAAAATATAGAATTGGATACTAATGAGTACTTTATAGTTTTATTGTTTCGTTTTTTATTACATTCCATATATGTCCACTAACTGTTAGGCACGAATATTTTGGTGGTTTCCTACTGGGATTCGACTCACACCCTGTTTGGGTCATTCTATATGTCCAAAACAGAATATATTTTTACATTGATAGATAAGGGTAATATCCATTCCACATCCAGTACATGATTGTTGTGGAGTTGGAGAGAATGGGACCATGATAGGGCTTGTGATACTGGGGGTTGTTTACTTGTTTTTTTTTGAACATTGGTTTAGTAATGTATTAAGAATTGTGACATATTTGGTTTCTTTCCTACACATATGATTCATGCATCATTATATGTATGTGCTCCATTTGTTATTTACTACTTTCAGTCTTCCACTGTACACTTCTGTATGGTATTATTTTTAATACATCTACTATTTCTATTTTTTAACATCCAATGTATTACACTTCCAATGAGGGAATAGATTCGCCATTATCAAACTCAATGCCCTTGCATGTAGTCTAGAGCCTCTGGCATTCAGGGAAATGTTCTTGAGACCATGTGACCGACTGGGTACGGGCGCCTCTTGGTGGCTTCCGGAACTAGGACGTTATAAAGTGGTATCGGAGGACATGTTTTTTTCTTGAATTAGTGTATGGAGCCTATAGCCATTTATATGACGGAATATGTACATGGTAATATGATGTGAACAGAAGTAGCTAACTCATGTACATGTGAATGGAAATCTACCGCGTTTATTGCAATTTCAA
The DNA here is from genome assembly GCA_963277665.1 of Viscum album. Classification (NCBI taxonomy): domain Eukaryota; kingdom Viridiplantae; phylum Streptophyta; class Magnoliopsida; order Santalales; family Viscaceae; genus Viscum; species Viscum album. The sequence goes on from OY728151.1 coordinate 1,535,936,306, forward strand.
TAGTTTTTCAATTTTATGGTTGATTTGATTTTCACCATTATGTGATTTACATGCTTTGTGTTGTTATCATTGATATTATTGAGGTTCTATTTTTGTTGTAACCTGATTAGATGAGGGTATACCATCTCATTCATCATATATGCAGTTTCTAGAGAATCACATGTCAATCATTATTGCCATCCCATTTAGGTTGCATTAGCGACTGCATGTTGTTGTGATAGATGTTGTGCTATATATGTATGATATTGATATAGATTCCTTGACAAAATACCTTCTATTAGATAAGGTATAGACTGTGTATGTTTTTGTTTGAATAAATGCCAAACATTGGTTCTTGAAGTGTTATGGGCCCTCATGGCCCAGAATATGGTGGATCATTGCACTTTTATCATTGTATATAACTTGTATAAGATGGTGATATTTGATTCTCAGTGTGTATGGGCCCTCACTGAAATGAATTTAGCACTTTAATTTTCTTTTCAGTGTTTTTATGGGTTCTAGAGTAGATTCTGAGGCTTAATATACAGGAAAACCCAGAATACACATCCTGTAATGTTGAATACATTGCATGGGTCCTTCTATTCGAGAAGGAAAAAAAAATTTATGTACACATCATGTGTTGTATGTATACACTGTGTACTATATGTACATGTCGTGTGGTCTCTAACAGTGTCACTGACTATGTGGGTAGGGACACTATTTAGGGAAATCATGATAGAACACGACGTGTGCTGGACATACATGCCAAGTTGTGTAGACCACGTCTCCACCCATGTGATTAATGAAACAGATGGGTAAAACATAAGTTATACACACCACATCAGGTTAGAACACACCGTGTAAGTGTAACCCATTTAACCGTCCATGTAACTAAAAATATAGGACGATGATGTTTTCCTTGTACACGCCGTTTCGGACATGAACATGCCATGTAGTCTTGTTCTATGAGAGCCATGTGTCATAGTCATTTACGGGAACTGAAGTAGGGGAGGAGGATTCAAGTAAAAGCTGTGTGTTAGGACAACATTCCATATTTTTGGGGTGTTATAAGACTAGTTGTGGAAGGAGTAAGCACCTTTGGGAATGGTTTAAGTGAAACTGCCGTGTAGACACTATACACACAGTGTACCCATGTTTTGAAAGACATGAATGCTTTATTTATCATGTTCACTTCTTAAACATCTAGTTTTATGTCCATGAAAATCTTGATCTATGTTTTGCGCTTGACCTCACAGAGTCAGGCCACTAAGATGTCCTTCGGTTATTCTCCAGTTCAAAGGCTATGATATAACACCGGATCTGGCATATGATCAACTTCGAGCAGATCCTCCAGTTGTTCTAGTCATAGAACAAGCGTTTATTCTTGACACAGGTGCTGATGAACAGTTACAAGAGGGCTTTGTGACGATGATGCGGAAAATTTTGGGAGCACCACCTACTGCCCTGTCGATGGAAGAATTGACGTGGGTCTTTCAGCAGCAGCATCCACCCACATTCTTAGGGGCTGTAGGATGATAGGCTACATATTCATGGTTATAAGTAGTACTGATGATCTCCGATCATCTGGAGATGCCTCGAGAATGGAGGGTGAAGATTGCAATGTATATGATAATGTATTCGACCATGAGATGGTGAGATGTGATCTCACATGCGGGACTCCAGCAGGTTATTGCTGGAGATGAGTTCCAGCATTCCTGTTACGACTACTTCTCCCCAGAGACTTTGAGTGACAATCGTTCCTGAGAGATCATGAGTATGGGGCATGGTACACTTTCTGTTATGGATTATTCTTTTTACTTCACTGAGCTGCATCACATTACACCCTTTCTAGGGGGGAGATGGGTTGTTCATAGCAAGGAAACATAGGGATGGTCTCAGACATGACATTCAGGATCATGTGAACATCTTTAGGTTGATTTTGATATCTTCTATAGTCCACCATGCGTTGACCACAGTGTGTAATTTGAGGGATTCTGGGGCTGTGATCTAGGGTGGTTCAACATATAGAATTAGTGCTTGGCCAGCTGATAGTAGGAAGCGTTGCAGGAAGACTACATGTGTAGATCGAAGTAGGTGGGATGCACCTTCAAGTGGCCAGGTGGTATGGTACCAGTATTGGATGGTTAGTCATATGATTCCGCATTTGCTAAGAGACCTAGTGCAGTGCCGATCGTGAGCAATATGGGTCATATTCAGTGTTTCTATTAGATCTTCTCACTAGAAGTCGGTGACAATGTCTCTTTTATGACTCCTTGTTTTAGAGAAACACCACAAGTTTCTTATTTGTAAAGTAACTGGAGTTATTTAGGCCATTTAGGAAGAAGTGGAGGTCATGGTCATGGTATTCAGTCACTAAGATTTCATTGATAGAAAAGTGGATCAACTCAGAGTGGTTAGGAAGGGTTACAGGGCTGCATTACGGGTCATATTTTTGCAGTGTAGCTGACCCAGTAGGAGCAGGATCGCGGACCCACTAGAGTTCGAGGTACCAATCTTGATTCCTCTATTATAGCTTCTTCTCTTTTTGATACAGGGGCTTCCCATAACTTTATATATGTTTATGTTGTGTAAGTCCTTGGAATCTTTATCTTTTCTTTTGTTGATATCTTGATGTTAGGCATTCCGTTGGGATCTAGAACATCTAGTGTATGTAAGTGCAAGGATTGACCCCTTTAGGATGGTGGGAGTATCTTCTTATAGGATTTCTATGCACTAGAGATGACAGGATATGAAATAATTCTCTTAATGGAATGGTTAGTTCCCTTACAGGGTTCTGTCGATGTCTATCATCATAGGGTGAGTTTCACATCACCAAAGGGTAGATCGTATCTTTATAAGGAAGAATGGTATGTCCAGGCAAGCAGAGCAGGATCCAAGCATCATGGGATTGGAGGAGTGACATCCCAAATTTCCAGTCTATATCTAGATGACTAGGGTACATCATAGATGGACTTTCCTATAATGGTGGATCATTTCAGAGATTTATTTCCTGAGGAATTTACAAATTTTACATTTGAGAGAGAGGGGGAATTTTCAATTGAGTTTGTGTCTAGAAAGGCACCAGTGTCCATTCCTCGTTATTGGATGGATACACCTAATCTATATGAGCTCAAGAAGGATTTGGAGGAGTTCCAGGCAACATGTTTCATCTAACCAGTACATCCCCTTGTGGTTCTCAGGTCTTGTTTGTAAATAAGGCAGACGGGACACTCAGACATTGTGCTGATTATCGGAAGTTGAACCAGTTGACCATCAAGAACCAATATCCCTTGTCAGGGATTTATGATCAATTTGACCAGCTTTGAGTATCTCGGGTGTTCTACAAGATTGATTTGAGGTCCATTTACCATTCTTTATGTGTTAGACTAGCTAATATACCTCTTATAGCCATTCAGAGCATGTATGGTCTATACGAATATGTGGTTATGATGTTCGGTCTCATGAACACGCCAACGGTCTTCATGGAACTAATGAACCGAGTGTTCCATCCATACTTGGATTCTTCCATGGTAGTCTTTGTGGGCATTATATTGGTGTACTCTCACACTCAACACAACCATTCCACACATCTTGAGATCATTTTGAGTATACTAAGAGATAATCAGTTATTTGTTAATCTCTCAAAATTCCACTTTTGGAAGTATCAGATTCACTTCATAGGACATGTCTTCTCGGAGACAGGAGTATTAGTAGACCCAGAAAAAGTGAGAGCAGTAGTTTCCTCGGAGCATCAGAAGAACGTCTTTGAGGTATGAAGTGTTCGAGGGCTGGATAGATACTAATGACAATTCATATATGAATTATCAAACATAGTAGCACCACTGACGGGTCCAAATAATAAGGGTGAAAAACTCATGTGGTCATATTCTTGTGTGTCATCCATTTAAGAGCTCAACATGAGGTTGAGTTTAGCACCGATACTAGTATCGTCAGAGCCGGGAAAGAGCTATAACATTTATTATGATGCTTTAGATATCAGGATAGGAGATGTTCTTATGTTTGGAGATAGAGTTGTTGCGTAGTCACGGTAGATGAGGCCACTTGAGAGTAATTACTCGACGCATGAGCTCAAGTTGGAAGCCGTTGTCCATGCCTTATGATATTGGATACATTATCTTGTAGAAGATAATTTTGTGGTTTTCACTGAAAAAAAAATTCTCAACTACATATTCAATCAGTGTGATCTGAATTTTAGACAATGAAGGTGGCTTGAGTACCATCAGTCCTTTGATTTTTAGATTTCATATACACCTAGAAAAGGAAATACAGTGGCTGATGCGATGAGGAGGAGAAATTAGATACAGGTAGTTCAGGAGGCCAGTAGTGAGTGGGGTCTTATAGCTCTATTCTCTGAGATAAATTTGGAGGTTCATGATAGACTGTGGGAGATTTTTATTTCTTCTACAGTTGTTACCGATACTCTACTTATTCTATTATGAATGACAAATCTATCAGATTCATAAGGCCAAGTCCTACAAGAGATCATGTTAGGTGGGGACCCTAATTCTGGATGGACACTAGGGGAGGATGAGATCTTTAAAATTTATGGACGTGTAAGGGTGTCTATAGACATATGCGAGGAACTGTTTCGGGACATTCATTCCACAATTTAGGTAGTTCATCCTGGTGACAAAACGTTGTATGGATATCTATGCCATCGGTATTGGTGGCCACGTATGAAGGGATATGTTACTTGTTTGGTCACGAGATGTTCCACCTGTCAGCAGGTGAAGGTTGAGCATCAGCAACCAGTAATGATTTTGCAGTAGTTACACCTTCCCGAGTGGAATTGGAATGATGTCGTGATGGATTTTGTGACAGGTGAGCTGAGTTTTCCTCGATGTAATTATGTAGTATGGGTTGCCATTGATAGACTCATGAAGGTAGCTCACTTCTTGCTGATCACCCACAGACAGATGGCATGTCTGAGCGTACGATTCAAGCACTGGAGTACATGTTCAAGAATGCATCCTAAATTTTTGTGGTTCGGCAGAGAAGCACATACCTCTTGTGGATTTTTCCTACAATTATAGTTTTAATGAAACTATTTAGATGGATCCTTATGAGGATTTTTGTTGTAGGCCATGTCAATCACCCTTATATTGGCTAGAGGCAAGAGAGGTAGCTATGATGGGACAACATCATGTCCAGGAGACCATAGAGAAGAAAGAGTTGATTCAAAAAAGGATGGTTATTTCATTATCACGAAAAATTATTTATTCTGATCAATAGAGATGACATCTAGAGTTCAGGGTCAGGGAACGGGTTTTTTTTACGTGTCACACTGAGGTTGGGACATATAAGGATTAGGAGACATGGTACGCTTGTCCAAGGTACATTGGGTCATTCGAGGTTTTCTAGAGAGTTTGGCCGATTGCCTATCGATTTCTGAATCCTCCGAGGTACCACGCTATGCATGAAATCATCCACATTTCTTAGCATCGATGATACTTATCAGTCCCATCTCATGTTTTCCAACCCGAGGAGGTTGATTTAGAAGTGGTCACCTCATTTTAGGAGAATCCTATCAAGATTTTCGATCAATGTACAAAGGTTCTATGTGGCTAGTATGTTCCTTTGGTACAAGTGTTACGGCAGCACATGCCAGCGCAGGGCAAGACTTGGGAGAGGGAGGCTGATGTACGAATGTAGTGGCCAAAGCTGTTCGAGGATTCTTCTTCTACGCCGCCTTTCTAGTGAATTTTTGTGATTAATATCATTAAAGTGGGATGTTTTTAAGAACATGTATCTACTTTTAAGAAATGTTTTTTATGGTATTTTCGATGAAAAGATGAGTTTTTGGAAATGTTTGATATACATGTCGTGTAATTATATATACATGCCATGTACTTTGTTGCTGCACATAGCTGTGTGTAGGCCGTGTATTGGTCGAGAACACAACCGTGTGTGGTGACCAGGAGGACCCCAAAAGTGGGGCCTAGTAAGGGCAAGTACACAACGTGTACTTCAAAAGTTGACGTCGTTTACATTCATTTTTTTCATTAAATGGACTGGGGTCTTGTTAGACACACATAACACACTCTTTTTTGACCAATTTGGTCAAGGAGCATCCGTACGACTGTAGATTTTCTCCGAGCCCCCGATCGAGTGTCTGTTCTTGGATTCGACTGTTGTCAATTTCATTGGTATTACTTTAGTAATCTCTTCCTTCTTCAAGATCATTGTTTGGGGATTCCTCCTCATTAATGAGAATTCCTCATTTGAACTTTTTTATCGTTTTGGTAGATCTATGGTGTTCCTAGGTGATTCAAGGCGTAAGGATCACATATAACGATCCTAAAACATTGAGGTAGGTGGGTTGTGCCTTCTTATAGATTGTATTTGAATTTTATGTGAAAAATTACCCAATACCAATGAATGGGCTATTTCGTGTTATTTGATTTTATCCTTGATTGTGAAAACTACGTCTTTTTAGTTTAGATAGTGGATAATTATTGACAATATGATTATCTTGTTTCAACTAAGGATGTTCTTCCCATGATAACTTTTTTTAACCATTTCGTATAGTTTTCCTATTAGGATTTTTTTTTTCAGGACTAGTATTGTTATGGTGGAGTGATTGTTATCTAGAATGCTATGATATGGTGTTGTTTGAATATCCATGTAGTTCTTGAGGTTTACATTGGATTATGATTATTGTTGTGCACATTTTATTTACATGGGGCTGCATCAACCTGGTGTTGTAAGACCATAGGAGAAATTTAAGGTGATGGATTTCCTATATAGTCCATTAAAATTGTATCATGTTGTAAAGACCCGTAAATTTCAAGGGAATTTTTTTCTTAATTTTCTTTGTAATTTTACAAGAACGCAGTTTCAGACGGCACCTGATTCCGAGTCCCGGTGTGCCCGGAATCATTTTCCAAAGTTTGGCTCGGGTACGATTAGTGAACGGACGAGCGGGTTTTTCTAACTTTTGAATCGGTGCTCGGAATTGAATTCCGAGGGCACCGATGGAATCGCAGCGCCGATAATTTCTTAGAAACGCCTCTTCCATAGTTGTGTTTGCTCGGGTGTGGTTTTTAATTTTTGGGCATTATGTTAAGAAATAAAATAATGTGGTATGACAACTTTATTTTATTTCAATTAAAGCCGCTTAAAACCACTTAAAGCCGATTAAGCTGAGTTAAAGTGGATAGGGTGAAATTCAAAATATCATATCCTCTTGGTAGGATATTTGTGATGTGGGGCCCGCACGAGCCCCACCATTTCTTTTCCACTAATTAACGCACCCGCGAAAACCCCTATTAAATGAAAGTCAAATGACGCATTTTCTAATTTCATATCGCCCCTGTTAATTGGGCGGTTTATTCTTTGAAATTAATTCTATGAATTAATTTTGTTCGTTTCTTAACACGTTTTCAATTTGTTGTCATGTTAATAAAATAAGGCCTGCACACAATCTTCTTAAATGTTGTTTTAAACCTTTGTAGAATCTCTAAAGATCTTCCTCCTCCTTCGCGAAGAACGCGAAGAACGCCGGCCTCTAACGAAGGGCAACGAAGAACGCCAGGCCCCCCGGAGATCGATGACGTGACGCCGACGATTCTCCCTCCGTGACGTTTCTTCCACGACAAATCTTTGATCGTCCGTTGAGGTAAGAGATTACGGTTCTTTTAATTCCTTTGTGGTTTTTATCCTCAACATGGATTTAATTGTTATAATTAAATCCGTGTGTTTCTTTAACCCTAGGAGATCGTCGACGTGACGCCCTTCCGCGACGACGCGACGCCCTTCCGCAACGCGACGATCACCTCCTACCGCGACGGTCAATTCTGCGACGTACTCGCACTCGTCCGACGACAGCTATGAGGTAGGGGTTGTTTTGAAAATGTATTACCCATGTTTTTTTCCTCTAAGGAAATAACGTGGACCAACCAATTAACAAGTTGGTCCGCGGATTATTATTGCGGGACGTGGTTCATCAATTGCTGGGATTTTATGGTGTAGTTTCAAACCGCTAACTCGGTGGGTGCAGACCAACGAACAAGTCTGAACCCACCGCCCATTATTCATGGTGTGCAGAATTGTGGACGACGACAAAACGGGTCGCAGAGACAATTTGTTTATTCTGCAGTGAAGAACAGGACACGGGAGGAGCTACGGCGCAGACGGAAATGGAATCGGACCACTGGAGCAACTCCGGTGGCCGACCAGACCCGCGACTGCGTGGCTCCGGCGAGACACGGGATGCGGCTTATCCGCGTCTGCTGACCAAGCGCGGCCCCACGTGGGGCCGCGGTTCCTCTTCCCGCCGGGTCGCGGCTCCTCTTCCTGTAGGGACAGCACGCCCAGCGACTTCCCTTGCTCGGCCGATCGGCCAAGCCGAGCTGAGCTGAGCCGACCCGCCGGTCGGGTCGTGCCCAGGCTGGGCCGGGCCGCCCTGGCCGGGTCGGGTCGTGCCCAACCGGGTCAGACCTGGCCCCGGGACGGGTTAACCCGGGTCGGGCCGACCCAGGGGGGGGGTCGGGCCGGGTCGGTCCGGGCCCAGACCCCCCCCGTTTTCAGACCTTTTTGGTACTTTACTCATAACATGACCTACGGGCCTCCGAACGACGCGCCTTCAGTGGTGATGTGATCCTTGGATCGAGCCAGTCATTTCGGTATATCACGCTCAAGGTTTCGGAATACTTTGGGTTAGCCCAGGTTGGTTCGTACACGAAACCAATCGGGCCCTCGGAGCGGAAACACTCATATCTTGAGCTTCGGATGTCCGATTGATGTGTCGTCGACTTTTTTGTATTCATCTAAGTGAGGCGGATCTTTTGGAATACTCCTCTTGATGTTTGGATCCATGTGGAGTACGGTCGGGTTGGTTTTTCCTTAAAAACCAACCAGGCCCCTTGGACAAAAAAGCCAATAACTCTCAGACCGGGCGTCCGATTGACGCACCGTCTGCGACGTTGAGTTCTTGTTGACGATACGGAACTTTTGGATACATCAAAACTGGACTATCTATCAGTTGATGTATCAGCCTCTCGGATCGTGGAGCGGACCCTCCCGAACGAGCTTGTTGTGTGCGAGAACTCTAGAGCTGGCTGCGACTGCTACTGTGACGACGACGAACGTGCAGAGATCCTCAGTGGTTTCGACGACGACGACTACAACACTCAGCGATCCTTTGTTGGTCAGTGCTACTGATCCTGTGTGGGTCCGATCCTATGTGGGTCAGCGCTCAGCGGTCCTGTGTGGGACAGCGCCTACAGATCATGTGTGGGTCCGATCCTAGGTGGGTCTTTACGGGGGTTAGTACCTATTGATTTTTTGTGGGTCCGATGACTTAGATGGATAAGTGATCATCTCTATCGCCATTCTAAAAAGTATACATGTGTGAGCCGAAACCCTATTTTTCTTTCCTTTGTGGATTGTGTTGTGCTATCCTCTGTGGATTTACATTTTTCTTTCCTTTGTGGATTGTGTTGTGCTATCTTGTGTGGATTTATGTTTTGCTTTCCGTTGTGGATTATGTTGTGCTATCCTATGTGGATTTACGTTTTGCTTTCCTATGTGGACTGGGTTGTACTTGTGCTCGGATGTTGGAGCCGAACGGGAATTGATGACTTAGGTATATGTATGGGCATATACCTAAGCAGTGTCAGATGTTACTTTGTGATTGTATCTTTCCTTTGTGGATTATCCTTTGTGGATTCTGGGAGACCTTCGGGGGTCTCGGGGTCCCTATTGAGTAGCTTATACTCACCCCTGCACGGGCTATGCCCGCACTACGTTGTGTTGGTTGCAGACGACAGACAGCGCTGATCGTGGTGGAGGCTTGCGGAGTAGGACGGTACCTGGAGGTGGACCACTGGGTGGGACGTACTCGGAGCAGTTTGGCTGGACCCGAGGAGCAGTGGAGGCTATCTGTACCCACCCTTCAGGTGGGACATCCAAAGGATGGCTCGACACTATGGCTTTTTCTTTTAGTTTCTATTTTTCCTCTTTCAGTTGTACTTTACAGTTGGGCTTGTATTTCTATCCCCCTTTACTTTTCCTCACTTACTGTTGTACTTGGTTTTTACTTAGTTTTTACTTCTTCCGCTTGCTTACTCTGTGGTGCTTGTTTACTTAACAAAGGCAGTGCCTTCCCTTTTTCCAGGATTTACGCCTTGGTTCTAGTTGCCAGCCCCTGGCCTATGGAAGGCGGGCTTGGGGTAGTCACGACACGGGCCCCGAGGATGGGTCGTGACAAATTGGTATTAGAGGAGTTCGGTTCTACCGAAGACTCTGATCTTTCTTCTGTATGAAACAATAGTGTTAAGCGTATTGACTATGGTTATCAGTCCGGGGAGCCTAGTGTTTGTGCGGCGGCCGACGTATCCGTACACCTGGACCCTAACTTCTGATTTCTGACTTAATGCACGAAAACATTGATTGCGTGTGTGTTTCAAGTTTTCATTGTGATTACATTGTGTCAGCTCACCAGGTATACTGTTTTGACCATGTCTCACCTGTTTCTTTTCAGGATGGCCCCACGACGGCAGCCAGCTAGGGTTCCGAGAGTTGAGCGTGACGACAGCCCGCCGAGCGACGAGGCTTCGGTATAGGGCCCTTTGACAGCTGAGGCACCGACGGTACCTCTACCCGCCGAGCCACCGATACTTCCAGCCCCAGCTGCTAACGATGCATGTCGCCTTAGTGCACTGTATGAGTTCCATCGCCAGCGACCACCCTGTTTCCGCGGGGAGATGGACCCCCAGGCAGCCGGGGAATGGCTGGAGGCAATTGTACGAGTTTTTAGGCTAGTGAGGACACCACCAGACCTCATGGTGATCCTCGCAGCGAGTCACTCTTTCTTAGCCACTGCCCATGTTCGGAGCTCGGAGATTCCGACAGAGTCATTGGCTCGATCCTTACGGCTAGAGACTCCTACGGGAGCAGACTCGACGATTACGCACTAGTGCCGGTAGTGTGAGCTTACTCTAGGAGGCGAGAGTTTCGGCTGGGATCTTCTTGTAGCGGCGTCGAGGCCTTACAACGTCATCTTGGGCATGGATTGGTTATCTACAGTCTATGCACAGATTGACTGTATTAGGCGCAAGGTGCGATGTGTACGCACCGACAGGAGCAGATTCACCTTCACCGGTGAAAAGGGAGCCTTCGCAGCACAGGATGGACTTCCGCAAAGGAGATGATAGCCCATCACTCATCAGTTGGCTAGCCTCATCCTATGAGCAGTTGACGTGCGGAGTCCGGGTTTTCCTGCAGTGGTGGATCAATATGCGGACGTCTTTCCCAACGATGTTCCAGGGCTACCTCCTCGCAGAGAGGTAGACTTTTATATTGACCTGTACCCCGGGACATCCCCGATATCGACTCCAGCATATCGGATGGCCCCCGCTGAGCTTCGAGAGCTACGGGTACAGTTGGAGGACTTGTAGGGAAAAGGATTCATCTGACCCTTTGTTTCACCCTGGGATTCCCCGATATTGTCCGCCAAGAAGGCGGACGGGAGCTTTCGACTTTGTGTCGACTATCGTCGCCAGAACCAGGTGACAGCGAGGAACAAGTATCCACTACCGAGGATTGATGACCTCTTCGATCAGCTCAAGGGAGCACGGTGGTTCTCGAATATAGACCTCAGGTCAGGCTATCATCAGCTCAGAGTTCGGGACGAGGATGTGCAGAAGACGGCCTTTAGATGTCGGTATGGCCACTATGAGTTTTTGGTTATGCCATTCGGCATAACCAATGCTCTAGCAGTGTTTATGGGCCTCATGAACAGGATCTTTCAGCCATAACTCGATCGATTTGTCGTAGTCTTCATCGACGACATTTTTATATACTCGATGACTGAGGAGGAGCACGCCTACCACTTATGGGTTGTACTAGACACACTCTGAGAGCACCAGATTTATGGAAAGCTCTCGAAGTGTCAGTTCTAGATACATGAGGTCCACTTCTTGGGGCACGTCATCTCTGAGGCGGGAGTTACAGTGGATCCTGCGATGATCAAGGCAGTGCTAGCTTGGGAGCCACCCAAGAGCGTGACGGAGGTGCGGAGTTTCCTGGGACAAGCTGGATACTATCAGAGATTTGTGCCAGACTTTTCCAGAGTTGCGGCACCACTCTCAACTTTGACGAAGAAGGGGAAACCCTTTGTGTGGTCAGACCGATATCAGCAGAGCATCCAGGAGCTGAGACAGAGATTGACCAGCGCACCTATCTTGAGGTTGCCTGAGGAGGGAGTAGGGTACGTAGTCTACTACGATGCATCGGGGACCGGACTCAGATGTGTCCTGATGCAGGAGCGGGCAGTGATCGCCTATGGATCACGTCAGTTGAGGTCGCATGAGTAGAACTATGCTACCGATGACCTGGAGTTAGCAGCAGTGGTCTTCGCTCTGAAGACATGGCGACACTATCTGATGGGAGAGCGCTTTACAGTCTTTTCTGACCATCTTAGTCTCAGGTACATCTTCTCGCAGAAGGACCTGAACCTGAGATAGCAGCGATGGCTCGAGTTCCTCCAAGACTATGACTTTGAGATAGTCTATACTCCTAGTAAGGGGAACGTGGTAGCCAATTCTCTCAGCAGGAGGACGGGCATTCAGCTACCTGAGGAGGCGACAGAGCAGTTAGCCGCTTGGCAGATATCCTTCATGGATAGAGATGGAGCAGCCTTCCTTCAGTCTCTCACAGTCACCCCTCCACTACTACAGTGGTTCAGAGAGGCACAGCGTGGGGACGCAGACTATGAGATGCGGTGTGCACAGATATCCTCAGGACATGCACCTGATGGCTTCTCCTTTGGAGAAGAGCACGACATCCTTTTCAGAGGACGTACCTTGGTACCAGTTGCTTTACGAGAGGAAGTACTGAGAGAGTTTCACACTTCTTCTTTGGCAGTACATCCTGGAGTGGCGAAGATGTACTAGGATCTCAGACGTCAGCACTGGTGGCCAGGCATGAAGAAGGCTGTGGTAGAGTTCATTTCTCGATGCCTCACCTGCCAGCAGGTGAAGGCAGTGCACCAGGTACCATCAGACTTGGTACAGCCCTTGGAGGTCCCATTGTAGAAGTGGGACGGGATATCTATGGACTTCGTGACTGGACTTCCATGCTCTTGCAGAGGTCACGACTCCATTTGGGTGATTATCGACCGACTCACCAAGTCGGCTCACATCTTACCCATCAGAGAGCAGGGCTTAGTGGAGAGCTTGGGGCGTCTCGACGTTCAAGAGATTGTACGGCTTCACGGTGTGCCATCATCTATCATCTCTGATCGAGATTCTCGCTTTACTTCCCGGCTTTGGAAGGGGTTGTAGGAGGCGTTCGGGACCTAACTACGTCTGAGCACCGCCTTTCACCCTCAGATGGATGGTCAGAAGGAGAGGACCATTCAGACTCTCGAGGACATGCTCCGTGCATGTGTCCTCGACTTTGGTCATAGCTGGGAGGACCACCTACCCTTGGTGGAGTTTGCATAGAACAATAGCTACCACTCCACCATCGGGATGGCACCATACGAGGCGTTGTACGACAGACATTGCAGATCTCTGTTGTGCTGGATAGACCCTGGGGAGTCAGCACTTGTGGGACCAGAGATGGTCCGGGCCACGACAAAGAAGGTCCAGGTCATCAAGGAGCGGATGAGGACAACTCAGAGTCGACAGAAGTCTTATGATGATAGGAGACGGAGGCTATTAGAGTTCGAGGATGACGACCATGTCTTCTTGCATGTCTCACTTCGACATGGATTACGGAGATTTGGCCGAGGCGGCAAGTTGACTCCACGCTTCATCGGACCATTCGAGGTCCTCAGCAGGATTGGCGAGGTGGCTTATCGCCTGGTTCTACCACCTCAGTTGCACCGGGTGCACCACGTCTTCGATGTATCTCAGCTGAGGAGATACGTGCATGACCCGACGCACATCATTGACCATGAAGAGCTGGACGTTGATGATGGGGTGAATTTTACGGAGATCCCCGTGGAGATTGAGGATCGATAGGAGTGGGTTCTACGTGGACGGTGGATTCATCTAGTGCGCATCAGATGGCGGCACGGGAACCTCCAGGAGAGCACTAGGGAGGGGGAAGCTCAGATGCGTGCCCAGTACCCACTTTTGTTTCCCTAGCTTTTGATGTATCTTTACAGGGATGTAAAGCCCTGAGGTGGGAGTGATGTAAAGAACCGTATATTTCAAGGAATTTTTTTTCTTAATTTTCATTGAAATTTTACAAGAACGAAGTTTTAGAGGGCACCTGATTCCAAGGTCTGGTGTGCCCGGAATCATTTTCTGAAGTTTGGCTTGGGTACGTTCAGTGAACAGACGAGCAGGTTTTTCTAACTTTTGAACCGGTGCTCGGAATTGAATTCTAGGGGCACCGATTGAATCGCAGTGCCGGTAATTGATTAGAAATGCCTCTTCCGGAGTTGCGTTTGCTCGGGTGTGGTTTTTAATTTTTGGGCTTTAAGTTATGAAATAAAATAATGTGGTACGACAAACATTATTTTATTTCACTTAACACCGCTTAAAGGCACTTAAAGCTTTTTAAGCTGAGTTAAAGCAGATAGGGTGAAATTCAAAATATCCTACCCTCTTGGTAGGATATTTGTGAGGTGGGGCCCACATGAGCCCCACCGTTTCTTTTCCGATAAGTAACGCACCCGCGAAAACCCCTATTAAATGAAAGTCAACTAACGCGTTTTCTAATTTCTTAGCGCCCCTGTTAATTGGGCAGTTTATTCGTTGAAATTAATTCTGTGAATTAATTTTGTTCGTTTCTTAACACATTTTCAATTAGTTGGCATGTTAATAAAATAAGGAAAACACACCTTCTTCTTGAATGTTGTGTTAAACCTTTGGAGAATCTCTAAAGATCTTCCTCCTCCTTCGCGAAGAATGCGAAGAACGCGAAGAATGTGAAGAACGCCGGCCTCCGATGAAGGGCGAAGACCAACGCCAGGCCCCCCAGAGATCGACAACATGACGCCGACGATTCTCCCTCCGTGACGCTTCTTCCGCGACAAATCTTCGATCGTCCGTTGAGGTAAGAAATTGTGCTAGTTTTAATTCCTTTGTGGTTTTTATCCTCAACATGGATTTAATTGTTATAATTAAATCCATGTGTTTCTTTAACCCTCGGAGATCGTCGATGCGACGCCCTTCCACGATGACGCGATGCCCTTCTGCAACGCGACGATCACCTCCTACCGCTACGGTCAATTCCGCGACATACTCTCACTCGTCCGACGACAGCTACAAGGTAGGGGTCATTTTGAAAATGTTTTACCCATATTTGTTTTCCTCCAAGGCAAGAACGCGGACCAACCAATTAACAAGTTGGTCAGTGGATTATTATTGAGGGATGTGGTTCATAAATTTATAGGATTTTATGGTGTTGTTTCAAACCGCTAACGCGGTGGGTGCAGACCAACGAACAAGTCCGAACCCACCGCCCTTTGTTCTAGGTGTGCAGAACAGCGGACGATGACAAAACGGGTCGCAGAGACGATTTGTTGATTCCGAAGTGAATAACGGGACCCGGGAGGAGCTACGGCGCAGAAAGAAATGGAATCAGACCACCGGAGAAACTTCGGTGGCCCGCGGACTCCATCGGCGGTGCGGGGCGCCGGCGCGGCGGCCCCGGCAGCAGGAGGTGGCGGCGCCCCGGCGCGCCGCCGGATGGAGCGGCCGCGGCTGAAGCCGCGGCGGCGGCGGTTGACCAGACCCGCAACCGCGCGGGTCCGGCGAGACATGGGACGCGGATTTTCCGCATCCGCTGACCAAGCACGGCCCCACGCGGGGCCGCGAATCCTCTTCCCGTGGGGACAGCATGCCTAGTGGCTTCCCTTACTCGGCCGCTCGGCCGAGCCGAGCTGAGCCAAGCCGACCCGCCGGCCGGGTCGTGCCCAGGCCGGGCCGGGCCGCCCTAGCCGGTCTGGGTCGCGCCCAACCGGGTCGGCCCGGGCCCAGACCCCCCTTTTCCGGAACTTTTCGGTCTTTTCATCATAACGTGAGATACGAGCCTCCGAACGACGCGCCGTCAGCGGTGATGCGATCCTTGAATCGAGACGGTCGTTTAGGTATATCACACTCAAGGTTTCGGAATACTTTGGGTTCGGCCGGGTTGGTTCGTACACAAAACCAAACGGACCATCGGAGCGGAAACACTCATATCTTGAGCTTCGGACGTCCGATTGATGTTCCGTTGATTTTTTTTATTCCTCTAAGTGAGACGGATCTTTTGGCATACTCCGCACGAGGATTGGATACATGTGGAGTACGTTCGGGTTGGTTTTTCCTTAAAAATCAACCAGGCCCCTAAGACGAAAAAGCCAATAACTCTCAGACCGGGCGTCCGATTGACGCATCATCTACGACGTTGAGTTCCTGTTGACGATACAGAACTTTTGGGTACATCAAATATGGACTATGTGTCAGTTGATGTATCAGCCTCTCGGCTCGTGGAGCGGACCCTCCTGAATGAGCTTGCTGTGTACGGGAACCCTAAGCTGGTTGCAACTGCTACTGTGACAACGACGACTGTGCAGAGATCCTCAGTGGATTCGACGGCGAGGACTACAACACTCAGCGATACTTTGTGGGTCAGTGCTACCGATCCTGTGTGGGTCAGCGCTCAACGGTCCTGTGTGGGCCAGCGCCTACAGATCCTGTGTGGGTCTGATCCTGTGTGGGTCTTTGTGGGGGTTAGTACCTATCGATCCTTTGTGGGTCCGACGACTAGATGGATCAGTGATCATCTCTATCGTCATTCGAAGAAGTATACATGTGTGAGATGAAACCCTATTTTTCTTTCCATTGTGGATTGTGTTGTGCTATCCTGTGTGGATTTACGTTTTTCTTTCCTTTGTGGATTGTGTTGCGCTATCCTGTGTGGATTTACGTTTTTCTTTCCTTTATGGATTGTGTTGTTCTATCCGGTGTGGATTTACGTTTTTCTTTCCTGTGTGGACTGGGTTGTACTTGGGATCGGATGTTGGAGACGAACGGGAATTGATGACTTAGGTATATGTATGGACATATACCTAAGCAGTGTCGGATGTTACTTCGCGATTGTATCTTTCCTTTTGTAGATTATCCTTTGTGGATTCTGGGAGACCTTCAGGGGTCTCGGGGTCCCTATTGAGTAGCTTATACTCACCTATGCACGGGCTATGCCCACACTACATTGTGTTGGTTGCAGACGACGGACATCGCTGATCGTGGTGGAGGCTTGTGGAGCAGGATGGTACCTAGAGGTGGACCACTGGGTGGGAGGTACTCAGAGCGGTCGGCTAGACCTGAGGAGCAGTGGAGGCTATCTGTACCCACCCTTCAGGTGGGACTTCCAGAGGATGGCTCGACGCTGAGGCTTTTTCTTTCAGTTGCAGTTTTCCCCTATCAGTTGTACTTTACAGTTGGTCTTGTATTTCTGGTCCCCTTTACTTTTCGGCACTTACTATTGTACCCAGTTTTTACTTAGTGTTTACTTCTTCTGCTTGCTTACTCTGTGGTGTTTTTTACTTTACAAAGGCAATGCCTTCCCTTTTTCCGGGATTTATGCCTTGGTGCTAGTCGCTAGCCCCTGGCCTATGGAAGGCAGGCTTGGGGTAGTCACGACACGGGCCTTGAGGATGGGTCGTGACACATGTTGCGAGACCATAATAGGGATTTATGTTGTGTTCTCTCTCAGAGGGTCTATAGATACGTTATGAGACCACAAGAGGAATTGATGTTGAGTGCATACTCAGTGTGTAGGTTTTTCATCATTAAAAGCAATAGGGGGGATTGACTGTGAGTGCTTTCTTTGAGAGTCTTTTTTATATCATTGTAAATTGAAAACGAGGGGATAGGCTGTGTGTACTTACTAGAGGGTTACCTATTTTGATTATCTTCTTCTTGACTTATGAAATTGATTGCCTTGAAATTTTAAGATTGGTTACTACTGAGTACATCCGTGTTTTACCGTTTATTTATTTATTACCTGCTATATATATTCACTTAATGTTACGCACAGATCTTAGGGTGGATGCCTACTGGAATTCTATTCACACCCTGTTTGGGTCATGATTTTTGGCCCAAAAAGACAATATTATTTCAGGCATATATAAGGGAAATCACCTTTGTACTTCAGGTACTTGATTGATATAGAGCTGGAGAGCATGTGAAAAAGCGGGGGCTTGCGATGATGAGGAGTTGTTTACTTGTTGTTAATTTGTACATTGTTTTAGTGTTGTATTCAGAATTATGATGTGTTTGGGTAATTTCCTATACACATGTATCATGGATCATTATATATATGTTCTCTAATTGTAATATATTACTTTCAATCTACTTATGTTCACTACCTTATGGTATTAGTGTTATTACTTCTGTTATTTCTATTTGTTTTAAATCCACTATGTTACTCTTCCAATGAGGGAATAGTTTAACAACTATCACATCCAAGGCCCTCACTACTAGTTGGAAGCCTCTCGTATTTAGGGAAATTTCCTTGAGGCCATGTGACCAACCAGATATGGAGCGCCTCGAGGTGCCTTTCGAGATTGGGAAATTACAATAACAATGTTGTATAAATTATAAAATCATCAATCATATTAATTATTTTACATAAAAAACATCTAAACCCAGGGATATAGTAAAAATGTAATGATTGTATTCCCTAAAAGAATCATCATCATAGACAAATAACTAACTCATTATGTTTGTTCATATATTGATATTGGTTCTGGAGTATTGTGATCGTTAATCGGCTCTGTGAACCTAATTATTATCATTATTACCCTCTTTGACTAATAATTCCACATAATATGTCCATATTAGTATATTTAAACATTGTTTTTATCTATTTAAAAACTATGAAACAACCACATATATAAATACTAATATAATTTTGTGTTATAGTAATCCAGATCATCTATATAGAAACTGGTGAATACAATGATATAAGACAATTCTGGGGATATATAATGTCATAAAATTTTGAAAAATAATTATTTATGTATAATGAACAATATAATCTCTCCCATTACACTTATTCATTAAACAATTTCTCCCTATATAACCAATAAAAATATGTGCAATCTGTAAAAAACACATATGGATTACAAAGAACAATTAAGGAATAATAAAATGGGTATCACCAAATGGTTATGGATTTGTTAAATTATGTATTTTTATTAATTCATATATATGTCATTTAAATATACATTTCAAGGAAATGCTATGAAATTAAAAAAATAAAAACAAATATAGATCCCATTTTTAAATTCATAATATAATATAGAAGAAATTTATTCCCACATATATAACCAAGATGAAAATATCCTTTTAAAATACCCAATGATCTTTCAATTTAACAATAATGTAACACATTTAAAATAATTAATTTCTCTATTATTGGTCCCAAAAAAACAATTCTAGGAGAAAACAAAAAAATAAATAGGTTTCATTCTAGAAAAATCCAAGAAATGTCAAGTCCATTACTTCTTTATCAAACTAATTTGAATAATACATCATAGTAATTTTCAAAATCACATGGAATGAGAAAAATATATCTCAAATTGAGTTACTAATAATTAATTAAATCTAATTTTTTCTGATAAAAATTTGAAAAATATTGTCATAAACATCTCATGGTTATCATAAATATATAAAACATATTCATATAATATTTTTTAAATTAATTGATATTGTTTAATATAGAATAATATTTAGAATAATTAGGTTTTATAATAGATTTTGGATGTGTTTTTATGAAAATTATCATAAGGGAATATGTTATAGCCCCACCCAAATTTTTATAATGGGGATAAATTTATCTTATTATTATGTGGGATCCATGTCGTCTTTCCAATTCACATACCTATAACATCTTCTCATTATTTTGAATAGATATTCCAATAAATAATTTTCCTTGAATGAACGATGGAATCCCGTAAATTGAATATAATCAATGTAAAAAAATAAATTCCATATAAATTAACATGTTCAAAGTGATTGAAAATTTTTCATCAAAAATACATTATTCAAATGTTTTTAATAAGAAAATAAATTATTAGTGTGGTTTGATCCAAAGTCTTGTAGTCAACATCTTGAATCCTTATCTTAGTCTTAAATTTTTCATAAATTTAGGTGGAATTTCAATGTAATGGAAATGGTCATTTATGAAATAAATCATACTACATTTTTTCAACTTATGTTGTCACCAGAGGTTAATGTGATGATATATTCTCCTATGGTTTTGGTATAATAATATTATTGGGGCTTCATCATCCATTTAAATACACTAATTTTTTTTTGGTTTAGGAATTCCATTTGACTCTACAATTGTCTCAATCAGAGAATAATGATTTTAATCTTCTTCTTAGTTTTATCCATTGTTTTGTGAATGAGATCTCTTATACATTACTGGATTTTTTCTAGTATGGTGAGATATATAAGAGAGGTATTGACCATGGTTATTTTATTATTCTAAAATTATGTTCAATACATTTTTGTACCAATATATAAAAATATTTTTTTTGTTTTAAAAAAAGTTGATATACTCAAATTCAATATAAAATACTAGTGTACGATTTCTCATGTCATTATCTCCATTGTGCATCTTGTCTAATATAATTTTTTAGGGGTTATCTATGGTATCTGAATTTGGATCCTCATCTGATTTAGTTATATATTATCTTTTGAATTATTTATACATGGTATGATCTTCTTGATTCCCAATGATGATAATTTATAAATTGTATATATTCCAATTATAATTTTTTTTACTAATATCGAATAAGACTTATAGATTCTGGAAACATGTGATAGTGCACCAACAATAATTCTGCACGAACAATATGAGCTAGATTCAGTGATTATAGCTTCATGCGATAAATTATACCATTAATCCTATTGTTAATCCAATGATAATGTAGAGGGTATGGTTATGATCCACTAATTATATTATAACAGATATTATTCACTGAATTCTAATTTTCAATTAATGAAATGTCTAGATAAATAATTATATAATGGTGAAATTTGTTTGGTTGAAGAATTATAGAGTTTGGATTAATTACAATTTTATTAAAATTGGGGGATGGTTCTTCTTGGAAGAATATGAAAAATAAGTTTTCTAATTTTTACATTATAATTATTTTATAATGTATGAGAATATTGGTTTTTAGAGGGTGACATTGAATAGATTATTGGTTAATAATTTAATAATAAATTGAGAAAAAAATTAATGATTACTCAAATACAAATAAAATGTTGGGTATAATAATTATTCCAATTTAAATGTATAATATTATTGAAGATGAATTAGAGGAAGATTCTAATTGTCACTTTTATGAGAATATTTTAAAAGTACATAGTCACATACATAGATTCTGAAATTTAGTGTAATTGGTATAATTTAATTATGTTTCATTTAGTATTAAAGAATTAATTGGTTAATAAAATGGAAGATGTGGTTCTGTAATGGATGCTACAAATGAAGTTCTTTGTGTTCATATTGAGGAACATAAATCAAAAAAATATTTATTTCATTCAAAAAAGAGGATAAATTCATCATTAGGGTTTATAATAGAATATAAATACCCAATATATGTCTCCTCCTGAAATGATGACTAATTTTTTTCTCGTGAAGTAGGTGTGATTTGAAGATAATTGCATGATTTTTAAGTATTTACACATTTTTTGATCTAAATATAGTAATATAATAGTGAATGTGTCATTCATTTGGTCATAGCGGTTAACACTATCATTATACAGGATGTTTGGATTTATGATCATATTACTCTTGTAAGATCATTCACTGAGTATTAAGGGATATCGATTCCATTTTTCATTATATAGCGGTGTATTTATTTTCTTAATATAATATCATTTTCATATATCATTTTCCATTAATTAATTTGGAATAAATTTGTCCATGTCATTCGAACATTAAAATACATATTAAAGGATCATCCATAGAGACCCCAACCACAACTATGTGTATCCTTTGTTTTTTGTCAGTGGATACCTAATATAGAATGATGGAACCCTCTACAATATAAAAAACCCACTATTATAAAAAAAATAACATTAAGTTTTTCCACCATGCTACTTTGGGATTGCGATGAAAATGAAATCAAATATTAATGGTGAAAAAATAGTGGAAAAGAGAAATGGTGGTATTTACCAAGAAAATATCTTCAAATACTTGAGGGACGACCAAATATACAAGGAAATTGGGGAGATGATCTCCATTAATATCTACTACACATTGATTTATTGTGATATTTAATGAAATTTGGAAAAATAAAATAACACTAAATATATATAATAGCATAAAATCACAAAACAACATCTATATAGTGGAAAATCAGAATCTGTCATCTACAATCATGGATTGAACATACACTCCTAAAAAAGAAAATTATATGGGATAATTTATAATGTCAGGTTTCACTGTGGGTTCTATAAGAACAAACATAAAACCGATCATGATAATTCCTTGGAATTGAAGAACAATCTCTTTGTGGCATGAATTTTTCTCCCTGAGTCTAGGCTGAATCGAGTTAATTATCAAATTGAAAATATGTGGTATGAGATATATCAAATATGGTTTATCCCATATCTATCTGAATCATAATGTATCGAAAATTAAACATAATATTTGAACCAGCTATGTCTTTGTATGGCCTACTTTAGAAAAAACCTCAAAATTTCAAAAACATCAAATCACATTGAATTCTATAATAGTGATAAAAATGAATGAATATCCAAAATTATACAATAAAAAATAATATAGTGACATGTAGGCTTTAAATTATCATCATGGCTATTGGATCATCATGTATTAGATTAAAGAATATAAAAATTTAAGCCTTGAATATCACGTAATAGGTGATATTGATACTTACACTAATTGAAATCTTTTCCCTTATGTGGCGTCCTCGTAGGTCATGATAAGCTAATGTTTTTTGACTGTATTTGGATTTTGAATAAATTATACATAAACATCATATAGGAAAATAGTATTCAATGTAAATAAATTATGAAAACTATAATATCACTACGTGGTATCCAATATAATGTCTTTTAGATAGTATAAAATGTTGATTTCAACTATATATCAATTAAAATTTCCTGAAAAAGAATATCATGGATTCAATAGATAATTTTTAAATGGATTTCTACAATATGAATTTCAATAATTAAATATCCATTGGTGACCATTATTATAATATAATGAATAATGAAACTACACCAAAATGTGTCATAAAATTATCCACTGTATTATAATATTTATATAAAAAATTATAATGTTTACAAATAATAAAATCCATTGGAATATAAGACATTTATTTCCAATGAAAAATTCAAGGAGATATTTTACCTACTGAAGAAAATGTTTAATTACATATGATATTGGATTAATATTAATTTTAATAGAAGATAAATTTATAGGATATTTATAAATTAAATAACAATATATAATGCAATTTTTTAAATATTTTGTAAAATGTTAATAAATTAAAATGTGAATTTTTTATTTCGTGGGAACATTATTTATGAATATTTATAACATGAAATCATATTTTTATGTTTATTTTTTCAAATGTCGGAATAAAATAATTAGTTATGTTTAATATACACAATGTGATTACATAAAATGAAAAACATGTGTAAATATATATATATGTATAGTTAAATATCATGTATTTTTAATACAGATGATATAAAATTATGATAAATATTAAATATTAATATTTAAAGAGTTTATATTTTGTATGTATGAAATGAATATTTTTTCCCAGAAGGTTTATAATGCATCTCACTATTATAATTTATTTATAATTAATTATTAATGTAAAGTTAATAAATGATTATTGTATGTGGAATTTTTTTTGAAATGATTATTTATATATTAAATTCACTATATCCTTCAAAAATTAATATATGATTTATATTTTAAATATATGTATCATTACTCTAAATTTTTAAAATTATTCCTATAAATTCCTTTTCATTATTATAATAAATAAATTGTTTATAATTTTAATGATTTTGTAATATATAAAAATGTATGTTTATTTTTTAAAATTATTAACCAACATGAATTTTTAAAATGATTTATACAAATTAAATTTTCAGATTATATTAGATATGATTTTCCAAAGATTTTAATTCCACAAATATTTGGGTATGAGGTATTAATGGCCTATAAATTAGTGGATTAGGATTAATCCAAAAATAATTTTGACCGATGTAAATAACCACATGACTCCACATGATGTGATTTAGATTTCACAGGATTCAAATAGTTTATATGATCATGTTTCATATGTCTTAATCCCGTGATGAATTGTAATATTTGTATCTATTTTTGGGTTCATTTTAAAGGATATGAACAATATTGTTTTTTGAAACATAATACTATGGTTGAATTAATGAGATAAATGTTTTGAAATTTTATATCATATAATGAATAACATTTTTAGATTCATAATTTAGATCTCAATTTTCAAAATTTGTACATCATGTGGATGATCCGTTTCAGTATATTACATTATTTAATAGAATATTGATATTGTTTAAAAAATGGTTTTGGAATTATTTCTGGAATTGATTCAAGAAATTTCTTCTGAAAACTATCTAAAATACATATATCATTTTAATGAATTTTATATTAATAAAATACATTCACCGCTTATGTAAGAATATTTTTTTGATATATCTTGATAAAATAATCACCTTCTAAAAAATATTGTATATAATTTGATTTAAAATATTTTTTCATTTTATTGGGATCATATTTGTTAAATATATTATTTTAAATATTTTCAAACATTTTTCTGATTTGATAAATGCATCTTTTCTGAAATTTTTTTACTATAATCCTCAATATTAAAATTGCGATCAACATTGGAATATAAAATAGTTAATGAATGTAATCTATTTGACATATATAAAAATATTTTATGTATTCATTGGTATGAAGAAAAATTCACCATATTAGAGTCATCCCTTCCTTAGAGACATGTTATTTATGTTATTTAATTTTCCATTCATGATATATCTGGGAACTATATTACATTTTCCCATTAAAAATATAATAGGTTGTTTTTATCCAAGATATTTGAAATATATTTAGTCTCTTCTCATATAATAGATAATATAGTGTATATAACTATATTATAGATTATAATGTATCCATAAATGATTAATAATTAAAAAATATTCATTATATATCCTTTCATATAATATCTCAATATTTATATTGTAAATAATAATAATAATTTCATCTATCATAGCATACTTTTATATAATAATATGTTAGCGGTTGTGTTATAGGGATGAGTAGGATCTGGAAATTGTATTGGGAAGATACATTTGATCAGAAAATGTTATATAAGGGATGAGATAATTATATGATCTAATAAATATCAATGGAAATTGAACACTAAAATACATTTTATTGTATAGTGGACGTTATATAATTTTTATGAACCTATCACAAAAATATACATAATTTAGAAACACCATGAGTATTCCATATGACGTGATAGTATTTTAAAAGGAAATAAATTTATTTTTGAAGGTTATGTTAATAATATTTTATTTAGAAAATGGTTTAAATATATAAATACTCAAAATATGAAAAAAGATTGCAAAATATTACATTTTCTATTAAAATATTATAAGAAATTTTTCTACTAAATATATATTGAATGAAATATAATATGTTATGTTGAAATACATAAAAAATATTTTTTTTATTTTTATAATAAAAATAATTTTAAAATACAAGAAATTTACTAAAACACATTTTTTACCATTTTATTATTGAAATACCCCTCCACCATCACAACCTCCATTGACAATCTAAAGCTAACAGATGATGTGATATTACTTTTTTCAATAAGACACTATGCAATTATGGTGGATTTGATGGAATTTCCTAGAAAAATCAAAGTTATTTAGTCCTTCTCCTTCAACATACATATTCTATTTTTTTCTGATAAAAAAATTATCCTTGAATTACGGTTACAATGATGATCCCATTTATAATGATGGAATTTTCCATATATGGTAGATCATTAATGTGTGATCAATAGAGGATATCTAGAGATTATGATCAGACAATTTGGCAACTTCATTCTTTTGATTTTTGACTATGTAAAAAATTTGATGTGTTATTTATTATATTAAATTATTATTACAATTAAATTTTTGCATCATATGGGGATTTACACAATAATGATTGTGTATGTGTTTTTCATACCTTCATCAATTGGATGACCATAGTTTTCGGGCAACATCTTCACCTATTTATTTTTTGTACTTATTATTTTTCATATTAATTATTCAAAAAATATTATATCTTTAAATAAATATGAATTAATGGTAATAAATAGTTTTTGTAATGATATATGGACATCTAATATTTGGTGTTGTCCACATAGATTAGTTGGATCGTGGGAGAGAGCCTTTAAACCTCATTAAAATGGATTAAATTTTAATTGATTAAGGTTGTCGCATGGGAATAACCTTATAGTAAATTAATTATATTTACATATACATATGGAATGTTATTCCACCACTGATCACAATTTAATATTTATTTAAATATAATTTCTAATTATAAATTAAATTCATTTTATCTAAATTAACAATGTACTATGGGCCACATCAAAAACATTTGTACTATATTTATTAATCTGTTATCGATGGTTTATATATGAATTAATTAATATAGAAATTATATATAAGGACCTCAAGGGGTGTAAATAATATAAATTTTACATACTTTATGGATTTTAGTATTGGTTCAGTTATATCCCATCAGTAGTGGTATGTGAGGAATTAGAAATTATCGGTCGTAGAGTGTTTTGTTAGGATGCTAAATATAACCGAGTTATATGACCAAGATTAAATGAGTGTGGGACAATGGTTACTCTCCTAGATTTTTATAATCGATCAGTGGTTACTCTAGAATATTTTGAATATAGGGTGGGTTAATGGAGTCACATTGGATGATGTTGGATGTTGGATATGGAATATGACATCTCATTGGAGCGTTGATAGTATTACCTTGCATAGGATCCCATGGGGTTTGAATGATAATTTTCATGATGTTGAGGGACACTATTATGACAGATTAATAGGTGATGATCATAATAATTAAATTTATAATGTGGACCATATACATGGTGTAGTATTCCAACCAGAGATCTTATAAAATGTTCCACCAGACCAATTTTTGTTACATCGAAATATGTATGATGATGGAACAATACCAGAGGTGTTGAATTTTATGTTTAAAAATTTTCTTTATTAAGATAAATGTAATTTTATTAAAATAATTAATCAATTCATATTGAAAAAATCTCTTGATTATTCAGTCTGTTTTATCATAATGTTCCCTTGGTACCGATAAAATGAATAATGTTATCATAGAAATTGTAATTATATTAGATATGATGAATCATAGAAATTTATTTATAATTTTCACAGGAAAACATTATTTACATTTCATATGAAGTCATTCATGATAAAATGTAGATACGACAGAATTTTTTTTAAGTAAATCATAATCTCAAATGTTATGATTAATCCGAGAAATACATCACTAGTTGATTCTACATTATAGAATAATTAAATTAATATAACATTTGATGAAATTTAAATTGAATTTATTATAAATTAAAACCTAATAGGAATAGATTGAAAATAATTTATTTCCCTTTCCATTACGAATACATATTTAATGAAGGAATAAAATTCATTTAAACAAAAAAAGCTTATCCAATAACCTTTCATAATGGTCCCTTTGTTTATAAATTCATGAAATTATATCTTACCCACACCGGGGTAAGCCCTTGATATTATGGTCAACATCAGTCTGTTGGCATATCACCAATAGCCCTCGATTAAGAAGGTAATCATCACCAATGTCATCCAAGTATATGAAGCCTTCAATCCAGAAAACAAAAGCACCAACGTTTTCATATGCCCTGAATACCTAGATCTTATTCATTTTAAATTCGTGGCACATTAATATAATCAAAATTCATTGTTGATAAAAATACTAGGAACAAGCGGTTCAAGACTTTTATTCATCATAGATTTTGCATGAAGCATAAATTTGACAGAGTTATCGTAGTGTGTATCCAAATATCTAAAGGATGTTGCTTTTTAAAATTACCTTGTATTTATAAACCTTCATCCCAACAATCATCTTGGGTTTCAATGGTCATATTTTCTATTGAAAAATCTGAGGGACTTCCACCCCAGACACTCTAATAATCTTATTGAAATTTAATACCTAAAATTCTTTAGTACGAACATGTATCAAATTTAACGACATCATTTTGGTTATAAAATATTTATATTAACAGTGATTAAAAAATAATGATAATACTGATTATTATTATAAATAATTGTTGTACAATTTTTATCATATCTCAAGAAAATAATATTTTGTTACCACAATGAAAATCTATATTAGGTGATTATGATGGTAATTATAATGATTGGTTACGATAAAAATATAGTGGGCAATTACAATTAAAAAAAATTATTTATGATTAATAATATTATAGATTGTTAAAATTAAAAATGAAATAAGTAGTTATGATAAAAAAATAGGGTGTTTCGATTTTAATCATAATAGGTAGATACAATTAATAACATAACTGACAGTTACAATTAAGAATATTTTTAACCTAGTTTGATATTAATATTATCTGGTTTTGAATTAAATAGAAAAGGAATGGATAAAATATATATTATTATTTTGTGATTTCCAAAAAAATGAATTAGAAATTTAAAATTGTAGTTTTTAATGAACAATATCCCCATTCTTGGAAATAACAAATCAAAAAGCATAAAACATAAAATCATTGGAAAACATAAGTTAAAAATTTTATTTTATTACGAGTAAATATATTAACAAACATAACTCCTATAAAGATTTAAAACTATTCTAAATATAATGGTCAATAAAACTAACACTCTATTAGGGTGATATTATCCATATATATTGTATTCTGTTATTCATTGGAATTTACTCCCCTTTTGTATAATATTCTCCCCCTTTTTATTATATTCTAGCTTTTGTTATTTCCAAAAAGGGAGATGTCTATAAAAACCTGTACACGGTTATAGAAATATGACATACAATAAAATGATTACATAAGGATTTAATTATAAAAGAACTTAATACATTAAGATTTCAAAACAAGACATTTCCTTCCTGAATAGTGGAAAATGACTAGGTTCATTTTCTCGAATTCCCTTATATCTTCCATTAATTTATCAAGAGGATCCTATTGATCCAAGACTACTCTTCCTGATCCAAAGATAATTTTTCATGGATATGTATCTTTTCTTTTTGGAGTTGGTAATTCTGTTCTTGAGCCTTATGCTTCTCTTCATGAGTCTAAAAATATTCATTGATCTATTCTTCTAGAGCTTGATACTTTTCATATATTTCACCGGTTACCTTATCTATGATTTAAAAATATATGGTCCGAAATAAATTTTCACTATTAAAATCAAATACATTATCCATTAGTTCCATAATCTCTTTCATGTGTTTATATTATGATGAAATGGGATATTATGAAATCATCATGTTAGCATTGGTTTCACTTACCGAGTTATTTAATACATCTGAGATATCATTTATCAGATGCCTTGTATCTTCAATATTTTCCTCATTATGCATGAACCATGTATGAATATTAATTGACCATTTAGAAATAATTTTTCAAGCCTTCCTATGATCCTCATAAAATTAATTATACAATTATAAATTTTATTTGATATATAGAAATTTTTTCATTAAATAATTGAATGAGTCTATTCTTTCATTATGATTTTGAAATGAGTATCATTATTTTCTTCATGGTTTGGGAAATAGGGGACGGACTCTTAAAGTCATTTAAATGCATGTTAAATGTATTAACAATATTTATTGGTATTTTTAGATCTTAATTTGTTTCATATTTGATGTCAGGAAGGTTATGTAATTAGTTCCTACTATCCCATCCTCTAGGTTTTGTTTTACATTTTATTCTAGCTCTTCTCAATCTAATTCAGTTGAAATATGAATCACATTGTGGGGATCAATTTTTTGAATATTTCATTCAATGATTGATATCATGGACAC
Source organism: Viscum album (assembly GCA_963277665.1). NCBI lineage: Eukaryota > Viridiplantae > Streptophyta > Magnoliopsida > Santalales > Viscaceae > Viscum > Viscum album. The sequence continues at coordinate 1,535,966,426 of OY728151.1, forward strand.
TAAAATATATAAGATTTTTCTTCTGAGGATTACATATAAGTTTTTATATTAGGAGTTCTATAATTGCTAATTGATTATTCTTTAGTTTCATGTTCCTCCTCCTCCTCCTTTTCTTATTCTTCTTGGATTCCATCATCCTTATTATATTCAAAACCATAATCATCAATATTCATTACATCAATATAGTCAAATTAATTTTGAAAAATATAATATCTAAGTGCTTTTTGAGCCTAATCATTTAAAAATATTTCTTTTGCAATCACTAATGTAGATGGAAGAGATTTTATTTGTTGAAATAACTGTTTTAAAATAATACCGACATTGGATTTATAAAAAAATTCAATAGGCTATCTATATCCATGGACTCAAAATTTATCTTATTCATTCAAGTTTTTTCACCACTTGTATAAGAACTTTATCTATGTGTACCATTTCATCAAGTGTCACAGTAGGTTCAAGACTGATTGGGGGTCACCCCTTTTCCTTTTGATTTTTTCATTCTCTAATTAGTAGGAACTTCATCATGTGTGGATATTTTATTATTTAATTTATTAAATGGTTCGTACTCATCTTTTTTCATCATAGAAAGAATCTAAACTGATTGTTTTAGATGAATCTGGTTCCCTTCATATACATCGTTCAATTTTTCATCCCCATAATCATTTTCAAATATATTTTTGTTATTAATTAAATTATAATCTCAACCTTTTAATAATATAGCCATTGATAATATATACATGAAGCATTTTATTTTTGATGTGATTTCAACATTTCACAATTTCAGACACTCAGTTTGAAATTTTCATAAAATTCCAGGAAACATTATCAACTGATATTTAGATTTAGCAGACTTCAATTTTTTATTGTTAATAAAAATCATGGGATTGAACAATTAGATACTCACCAAAAAATTCATGTACATAATCATCAGAAACCATGAGAGTTTTTGTATCTCCATTTCATGGATCTGTAACCCCTTGAATCCAAAGCCCTATGAGATTTTTAATAGCCGATTGAAAATTTACATTCCTTTTTTTTCTTTTGGATTTCATAATGTGATTCCCTGGCCAGTTTTTTATTAAAATATCTTTTTTTTGCAACTTATGCATGGGAATAGGGTGTCAAATTCACAAGGTACTCAAATAATGATATATTATTGTTTCAAAGATTTGATTTAATTTTTATCATTAATAAGAATAAAAATATTCATATCGTCATCTATTTTCATGCAATTTTAAAACAATAAAACATTATCTATATGAATATCATACTGAATGGTATTTGGGTTTTCAGAACATAGTGATTCCCATTCTTGAAATCCGATTATAATTATCAAATATGAATCATAATAATCCTTTAATTATTTTTCTACATATCATTTCTTCATGAAAATTCACTGAGTAAAAAATAATTTGGAGTCTTCTCTTTTGAGTATAGATATGATGTAGTTCACATTAACATGAAAATGGGAAAATACTCAATGAACGGATCCTAATGGTAATGTCTATTTGATGGACCACAACAGTTCAGAAAACTTGTTATGATTTTCTTTGTGGGATATCATATGGGATTAATTTTTAGGAGATTTTTTTCATCAATTCAAATTCTACATCTCATATTAGTTTGGAAAAAATCAATGGCTCAAAATATTTTATACTATTGAGGTTATTTTTTAATAAATATAATTGTATTCAACAAGAATCTGGTTATGTTTTAAAAAAATTATGAAATAATTGAAATATAAAAAATTTGGGATGTGATAGAATGTATGTGGTTAAGAAATTGTACTTGTAAAATTCATAGTATTGATGTATTTTTTCCAATTAAAATTTCATGTTTGAGTAAAAATGAATTGAAAGTGATATAATTATTAAATATGATAAAATATAATTCATGGGTATGAAATGATTTAAAATATGATACTAATAACTTAAAAAATATGAGACCTGTAGATTTTAAAATTTCAAACAAATAATTTTTGTAACATGAATCCAATTAATTTTATAATTTGAAACTGATAACGGTTTAAACAAGAAATCGAAAAACTTTAAAACAATTATTCAATAAATTTTAAAACAAAAAACCATAAAATTTAAAACAGAGAACAACATGAACATGAAGTCCAACTTTTTAAATGTGTATCCTATAATATTGAGAAACATTAAAGAGATGTAGGTATGAATGATTATGTTATAATGATATTTCAAGAATCTGTTTAATGTACTCAAATATTTCAAAATGTAACCATTTTGATGAAATATCTGCATGTTGGTATTGCATTCTAATGAATGTTAAAATGGTATCAATGTTATTTGTGTGATCTATATGAAAGTGATGTGTAATGTCTTGTTGTTTTTCATAAGAGTTATGTGGATGGTTTTTACGAAGATTAAGGGAACAAGTGTTATCATTTAGTAATTTGGTTTTTTTAAAAATCATGGCATTGTAAGTGAGTGTGTGTTGCATCCATTAATCCTGATCCCACAAACATCTAGCCACTATATATTTGACTTCACAGTGGAATTTGATACTGAGTTTTCTTTTTTAATGACAGTTAAACTAATTAATCTCCTAATAAATGACATTCTCCCAATGATATTTTCAATCCATTTGACAACCACAAAAGTCAGCATACAAAAATAATTTTATGTCATAGTCATTTCAATAAAAATGAAGAAGTCATAAATCTATAATTCATTTTAAATATAGAAAAATTCCAATCACTTCTTTTTAAATGATATTCAATAATATTTTCACTGTTTCTTGAACATAACAACAATGATATCATTTTTACTAGTAGAGTATATGTTATGTGTTATAGGATTCTTATCATTGCTCTAAATGATTTTTGATCCACTGGTTTTCTAAATTCATCAATATCAAGAGTGTTTTTAGGTACCTATAAGAGATCTAATAATTTTAGTATTTTTTTACCCATAATTTTTTATATAAATATTAGATATAATTTTGTTGAGATATATAAATTCATTCTAGTTTTTAACCTATTTGTACTCCAATAATGAATGTTAACTCACCCATCATACTCATTTCGAACTCCTATATAATGAGATTCTAAAATTTTTATTTTTTGGATTGCTGAGTTGATCCGAATATAATTTCATCAACATAAATTTGAAAAATGAAAGTATTTTTTTTCACTCTCTATTAAAATATATGGATCACATCTCCCATTAACAAAATTTATTTATAACAATAATCATATTAACATGTAATACTAGTCTCTGGGGGATTTTTTATGTCCTTATAATGCTTTGTTTATATTTAAAACGCCTTCAGATTTTTTTTATCATCAATACTATGAATTTGTTCTAAAAACATCTTCTAGAACATATCCATTAAGGATAAAACAGTTCGTATCCATTTTAAAATCATTGATATTGATGAATTATTTTGGTGGACTATAGAATATGAATATATTCATGTCTATATATCAGAGCATATGTTTCTTCATAATCTATTCCCACTACATGATTATTTTCATTAGAAAATCATCTGTCATTATTTGAAACTGTATTTCCACAATCATCACAACATTATTGGTATACTTATTTTACTCTAATTATAGTGCTTTGGTTTGGTCTTTCAAATATGGTCTAGAATTTGTTGATTTTGAATTATTTTAGCTCTTCTTTTATATCATTAATCTAATATTAATCACCTAAAACCTCATTAAAAATTTTAGGATTAAATTGGGAATCAAATTCTAGATTCTCTACTTCATTTCTTAAAGATTATCTAGTCCTTACAAGTTGATTTAAATCCCCAATAAAATTATCAGTAGGCTAATTCCTATTAAACAATTGGCTTTTGTTTTGGAAAACATTTTCATCAACATAGGGCAGAAAGTCATACATGGGGAATGCATAATAAATAATTTATTCATTATTCTCTTTATTAGAAGAATCATCCACCAAATTTTGTTAATGAGTATTGGAAGACACATCAGTATATGTAGGTTGAGATTCTTTAAAAACAAATGGATCAGTTTTCTAAAAGATGAAATGTATTGTTTCCTCAAAAACACATGTGTTTTAATTGAAAACTCTATTGGCCATATTTGTAGTAGAATAGCCTAGAAATATAACATCGTCAGAATTGGGTGATAATTTTTGGAATTTTTATTTTGTATTCAAAATGAATACATTTTATTCAAATAATAAGAAGTATGAAAATTTTGGTTTTTGGGTTGTCCATAATTCATAGGATGTTTTATTAAGAAATTTACTTATTAAAACATCATTTATTGTATAGAATGTATTACTAATGGATTCATTACAAAAACTGTTATCAATTGAGTATTCACTCAACATAGATTATTAAATTATCAAATAATTTATTTTCCTCTTTAAAAAACACCATTTATCTACCAATTTATTAGATTTGAGAGGTTATTTGTTATTCTATTTTTTACTATAAGAAGAATCATTGTTTGGATTTTTAAATCCATGACCATGATCACTAAAAATATTTTTCAATGAAAGGGTTTTCTTATTTTTTATATATGGATGTAAATGATCTGAAATATAATATGGGATTATATTTCTTTGTATGAAAATATAATCAAGTAAATATATTTTAATCATCAACCAATAAAATACATATTAATTTCTTCTAATAAATATAGTTTTTGTAAAAAACATTATATCCATGTGCACTGGTTATAAAGAATTTATATTTGAGACATCACTAATGGATTAGGATATAAGATTTTGTTGCATTAGATCTTGACAGGGGCTCTATACTTCTGATGAACCAAGTCTACGATTTAGTATATCCATAAGATATAATCTATTAGTTATTTTGAAGATTTTACAAAGGTTATAGTGTCATTCCCTTTAATTCAATAACCACTAATGCTCTACCATTCCACTCAGACAAGGTATGTCTTAACTCCTAAGGTCTTCTATGTTATGTTTGTAAATATTCTCATTTAAAATGGAGGAAATATTAAATTCATCCATAGAATTATGTATTACGCAATTATCATTCCAAAAATTCATATTTTAGCATTCATAACAATTTTTTCTTATTCTTATAAGTTTGAAATTATGGCCTTTATCAAATATAATATTTTAAATCAAACAATTTCCATGAAAAGAAATATTACATATAAAAACAATCTTTCCTTAAGTATTTTCTATTAATATTTAATTTAAAACAATCATCATGATAATAATTTCAAAGATGTTTATGTTACTATTTATATACATATAACATACACTATCAATTATCTATATACCATGTATTGTTTTTGGTAATTACATTGAATTCTTTAAAAAAATAGTTTGGTTTTTTGATTTCAAAATTTCGTGGATATGGAATTAATAAAAAGTAAAATATTATAAATCTAAATATTTTTATAAAAATGGGATTTAAGAAATTATAAGGGTCAAATATTATTCATAGAACTAATTTTTTATAATTTCCCCAATGTTGATAGTTAGGGAGGGATGGGGTAGTTTGGGAACAAAATATTTTTTTAAAAAATAGGTCTCGAATAAGAATAAATAACTCCCAAACTATACATGAAAGGATGTATTTTTGAATAAATTTTATCAAAATATTAATTACTAGTGGTAAAATTTGTAAATTGTTTTTTTGAATTTTTCATATTTTAGTATAATTAAAAAATTATTATCCCCAAAGGCATTTATTTTAGAATTGCATTGTGTCCCAATTTTTCTTCCAATAAACAAAATCATTATAAATCCGTAGAATGATTATTGTAGAGACCCGAAGCCTGACGTACATTGACATTACATTACATTTGCGGAATACTTAGTACATAACAAAAACACACATACAAAGATCGTAATAGTTTAGTGTCTTTGGAAACTCGGAACGTAATCTTCTAATCGTGGTGAAAGATCTTCAACATCTCCTATAAAGATCTTCCTTTTTTTTACCTAAAACCTTTCTTTATATCCTGGGGAAAAGAAAACATAAAAGGGTGAGCTCAAATGCTCAGTAAGGGTAAACAAAAGAAATATCATTCACATCGTATTCATAAGAACATAACATTTTGGAAATCTTAACCTGCAAAAGAGAGAATAATTTCATAACATGGGATAAATCATGGCAGTGAAATGTAATCAAAATAATCATATCTTAAAACATGAAACTTTTTGGCATTCACACATAATCATAGAGAATCATTTCTTGTTAGTCAAGACTCATTGCCAAGACTATCTTAGTGGACAAAGTCCCTTTCTGAATCGAGTAACCCTCGTTTTAGTCCTGTTTTACTGAACCGGTATAACCTACCGTTCCAGCCCTGTCTATCTCATGAGATATAAAATCTTTACCCAATGCATTGGAGGGAGATATAGGTCCCACCCATCTTATAATGAATCCTTTCTTATGTGTGCCACATAATCATAAACCATACATCATAGCGTAACCCATGTAATAAAAATGGAATTCTTAAACAACATGACATCATAAAACAATTCATATAAGATAAAGGAATTCATAAAAATATTTCCATCACAACATAATCAAAACAATGTAATAATAGGGATAAAAACAGAACCCTTTTATTATCATAGATGGAAAATAATTTTGATAAAATACTTGAACTCCATTCGTGAGGAAAATATCCTTTCTACTTTAAAAACATTTTTTTCCTTTCATAACATGTCATACAACTTTAAAATAAAAGAAGTTGATTAAAAATAAACTTGAAAACTTGTAAAGGAAGCTTCTTGGAAATAATGTTTTAAAAATCCATTCATGCCGTATAAGTTAAAAAAACATTCTTCGTACTTTTGTCGGAAAAGTCAAAAAGTACCTCGTACGAGAAAAAACGACAAAAGATTCCTTTCATATTCATTACTAAAAACTCACCGAAGGGTAAATTTGGATTTAAACTATTGTAAGTGGATGAAAACAATATTACATATTGAGGGAACATGGATGTGGATGATAAAATACACCCCAGTAAATACTTACGAATAAACAATCTCGGATAAAATGAGATTGTGATATATTCCCTTACCTTAGGTCCGATTTGCTTCGTATGTGTCCGAACCTCCTGTAAAATGATTTAAATAATGTCATTGACTTATTACAGAATCATATTCATTGTTATGATATCATATATGGTTCACTTATGACATTATATTACCCGTTCTTTTGTAAATTCCATGTTAAAGAAGCATTTTGGGTAAAATCGTTTCATTTATCGTAGGTGTTTTGACTTGTTGTTCTTGACATTATTATTACTTATATCATGATTTACTTACTTCAAGAATATAAAATATGATTTATATATCATATATATTCAGTATATATATATATATAATAGATAGATAAATGAAATGAAAAACACCGTTCATGGAGACGGTAGTCCGTACGTACGCATGAACGCTGTTTTCCTTTCCTTATTGTCTTTAATGGAAGTAAGTAGATGACATACATATATATATATATAAAGAAATCCAGTAGCATTATAATGTCATATATTTCATTATTATTCTTTATATATACTTTATAATCATTCTTAAATGGTTAACATGGAGAATGAATCTCATCGGGTCGTGGAGACGGTAGTTCGTACGTACTCACGAGCGATGATATCATTTACATAAATATTGAATTGAATTGGAGTGGATTATACAATATATCAGAATCAATATGATGTTGTAATAACTATGTATAGTTATTCTTTACACCATTATACCCATCCATGTAAGGTGGTGGTGGAAAATAGATTACACCACGGCGTGGAGACGGTATTCCGTACGTACGCACGCGTGGTGATTTCTTTTTCCGTAGGATGGATAGATGGTGAAATAGGGTTGTTTCATACTTATAATAACATATAAGTATATGAGTGATACTGATGTTATTACTTCATAATGAAACAACCTAAGAAGAAGAAGTGGAAGAAGAAATAAAGATGAAAGAATTTGTAATGGTAATTACCTCTTCTTTGAAGCGCCTCTTTGAGACCTCCTCTTAGGGCACTAAAATTGGTCTTTGAGGAAGACCAGAACCTCTAGGATGTTGATAGGGAAGTGGAGAAGAGATTTTGGCAGGGGTTGGCCGAGCTTGAGTGATCAAATTGGTGTGAGGAGGAGGGGGAGGAGGTGTCCTTTGATAAGGGAGGAGAGGGGCACCTTAGGAATATCTCAAAATATTATTTTATATTAAAGTCAAAATCAGTTTATAATGGTTCCAAAGGGTCTTATTTCGAAGCTAAAGTGGGTATGGGTCGAAATACTATCAACCAATAGGATTTAGACAAGTTTAGGGTATTATTTTAACCTTATCAATTAGATTTAACTCTAAGTTAAATAATTTAACTTTTACCATGTCTTTTTTTTTCTTTCACTATATGGTTAATACACTTAATATAACATGTCAAACGAACCCCAAATTGTTTATTATTAATATATATAATCCTATCTAAGTCATTTGTCAGAACCTTAGATTTTTAGGAATAAAATAACAATTAATAATATAATATTTGTTTTAAAAACTATTTTATGTCAATTTTGACACTATTTGGTACATGATTTTTATTAAATTCATAAAAGAATGATAAGTTCGAACCAAGTTACTTAAATCAACAATAACATGTCATATTAACCTATAAAATTAGTTTAAGTCATAAAAAGTCTCAAATTACATTCATTTGAGCATTTATAACATCAATTATGTTAATATTTCCTTAAAAGGGTAATTACTGCATCATCGTTGTGTCATATATAAATTAATTTATTTAAAGTCTAAAAATTATAAATAAAATATCATTATGTAGGAAATCTTTTTATCTTTCTAATGAATATTTATAGTAGAATTTATCTTATGTATAACCCCATATTAAAAATGTTTTAGTTATTAAACTTTGATTTTAACTATTTTAACTATTCATTAAATAAAATAATATTAAATGTCATAATCTAATCAAAGTGGACATAAATGGTCATATTATATTCATAAGGTTGTTTTTGGTCGAATTATACTTATCCAATAGAATTAGGACATGTGTTAGGGTAATAGTAATATAATATTTACCCTTAGTTACCCTATTTAATATTAACCATGGTAAAAAAAAAAGTAAAAAGTTACTATTCACCAAAAATTATTTTCATCTCATTGAACCACATTTTAGTCCTTGATATTAACCGTGTCTGTCAGATTTTCGAAATTCCATTCACAGAAGCGGTAAAATTATGTTTTATGCAAAATTCAGTTTTTAACCTACCACTTAGTAGTTTCACTATTCATCAAAAATTGATGTTTTTCAGAACAATGCCAAATTTTCATCCTAAGCTATATTTCATATTCCGAATTCAAAAATGAAGTCTATTTTACCAAATTCATAACATAGAAGTTGCATTAATTAATTTTATAATTAAATCCCGTTGTTAAAACAAATAGCGTGTTTTTAAGAAACAATATCTATCAAAAGATTGACACTTGCTTATGTCTGGTTTAAATGTGAAATTACATCCAATGACCAACATTGTATTAAATTGTAAAAATATATTCTAAATATACTTTAAAACAACTCAAATTAATAATTTATCACTATTAATTATTTTGATTAAAAAAGTTTTTTTAATTATAATTTAGTAATTTTCACTATTCATCAGAATATGGAAGTTATCCGAAAAGTACCAAAATTTCACCTTAGGCTAAATTCGATACTCCGAATCCAAAAATGAAGTCCATTGTGAGAGCTAAAATTTCTAAAATTTTAAACATTGGTTATTACTATTCATAACGGCTAGTTTTAAGAATATTTTAATAGCATATCGTTGTTTCGTGAAACTCGTTATTGCGTACTACATACGCTATCGAGGAAGGTCGCGATTACGTGCAATGCAAGGCAAATCAAGGATGCGTGTTGTGGAAGATCCTTTTTGTGTAGCGTACAACACAAGACATTAGTGAAATTAAAAATAATATTTTTCTTAAAATCTTGGGGTGTTACAATTATCCATTTTATAATTTACATCTTCATGTTTTTTGGAAATAAAAACAATATAAAAAGATTTTACATCATGGTCTTTAGAAATATTTGATTCTTATTTTTCAAAAATATTGTTATATCATTTTCCATTTCTACATTCTTTTTTATCTTAATATTTTAATTTTCATGAAACATGGAAAATATATAAACATCTCCAAAATAAGGTACGTTATGCTCTACAAAGAAATATGTTTCATCCAAGGAATTAGTGTTTTTCTCATTAGGGTATTTTTCATTTAATGACATAATTATCATGGATTCACCATTTTGTACATTTTACATAATATATTGATTATCCAAGGTTATTTTTTTAATAAAACCAATATTCATGTCTTAAGAACTTCCATTTTATGAGGATTCATCAAATGACTCTCCACCACATTCACTCCATGAATCATTTGACTTCAAGACATTGTTACCTATATACTTATAATATGTTTTCTTGTTCCGTTAGTTATTTCATTCATTTATGTATATTCAATTATGATTTAGAGAATGATGTCTACTATATCCCACATTCAAAAACTCATAATATGTGACTTCAGAATAATTATTATCATAATTTACCTTTTTCTTATTTTGGTATTAAAAAATATTTCATTCCCAAAATCTTGTTCATTAATCGATCATGTTTTAAAAATTAATTTTCTAACTATTCAGATTCACTTGAGCTTGATTGAACAACAAATTTCTTCTTTGTTTCTTTAATTACATTCTCAAGAATGATGGATTTTATATAATTTGATTGATTAGTAAAATAAACCCATCTATTATTCTTTTTTAATTATCATCATATCTTTTTAGTATGTTCTCATATTGAAAGATATTTCTAAATAAATCATGTCAACATGCATTATTTACCTTCTCAGACTCATTAATTGATGCTCTCCTTTATTCAAATTCATTTGCAATTATTTCTATAATATTATCAATAATAATTTCATCATCCAATCCTTTCTCTCCCATTGACTGGAGTATGTTTACCATAGTCATAAATCTCTATTGGGCTTTAGCTACAAGTTTTACATATGGAAATACAAGCCATGATAGGCATCTATAATCATGGATCTTCATTTCTCAAAAAATAAGGATGTTACGAAATGAGTACTTTCAAATTTTGTCCAAATTATATTGTCTGCATCACCAGATGATAACTAACTTTTTATAGTATTTTTCAAAGATCAATTAATTTTATAGTGTACTTTAAAGGTCAGTTGATATTATGGCCATTATTGATTAGAATATAGTCTCACTTCTTTCTCATAAATTATTTAATCTCCAGTAAGAATAATGAAATTATAAAGACAAATATTGATTAAAAAATTCGTTATTCTATCTCTCTAGTATTCATAGTCATTCCCATTAATTATAGGTGGTGATATGGTATTCTGGTTTCAATTAAACTGACATTGATTCTTACCATCATTAGAGAAATACCAGTATTAAATTTCCATGATACACGTTAGTGTAGAAAACATTAACAAAGAAATAATTTTTTAATGAAATAAAATTACATGAAAAGAAATGAGAAAATGTATATAAATGAACATTGGAAATATTTTTTGATTCAAATTTCATGTATTAGTATCGTAGAACATTCCCCAGATACCAATTATTGGATCTAAATATGTATGAATATGGAACTCTACAATAGGTATGGGGTGATGTTTAGGCATAAAAACTTTTGTTATTATGATAAAAAGGAATTTTTATTTATGAATTAAAATAATAATATTCACACAGTCACATGAGTATTTAGTTTATTTAATCATCATGGGCCCTTCGTATAGATAAAATGTATATCGTTATCACAAATATCATAATCGCAATGGATACGACAAATAAGATTAAAATTTTATCATTTTCATTGGAAAATATTATTCAAAATGGATATGAAGACTGTCATAATTTAATGTAGATAAAATGAATATAAGTAGGTTATAAATAAAATCTCAAATATAAAGGATACAAACAATTAGAGTAATAAAAAATATAATATTATACTTTATAACATATATAATCATATATACTTTTTTATGAAAATTATTTTGAAAGTATTTCAAATAAAAAAATATGACTATATTGAAAATAAGAGGATTTTTTTCTATTACCTACATATAGGTAATAAAATAATAAAATTTTTTAACCCAAAGATAATGGTATCCAAAACATTGGTAAAGTGTCCCCTGATTGTTACATTCGAGTAAGTATATCTTACCCATAGTAGTCTGAGCCCTCAATATCATTATTGGATTTAGTCTGTTTTTATATCCTTACCAGCCACTCATTAAGAAGGTAATCAACACCTCAAATGTATTCACAATAGATTGGTTGAGAACTATGAAAATCAAAACACTTTGAAGATACAAATACTAGGAACACATGGTTCAAGATTTTATTCTTCAAATCATTCATATGAAGCATCAAATGGGCAGATCCCACATAGAGTATCTCCAAATTTTTCATGTTTTTATCTTTTTTAAATGAACTAGTATTTATTTTCCTTCATCCCAACAGTCATCTTGGGTTCCAACAGTCATAATTTCTCTAGATTACCCAAAGGGAGATGGAAACCAGGAACTCCAACACTCATATTGATAAAGAATACATGACATTATTTAATTAGAACATGTAAAAAATTGAATGAAATTTTTTTGATTAAAATATAATTTCTTTCAAAATGATTATATACTAAACATTAAACTAATTATTTTCCTAAAGATAGAATTTAAGACATAAATCAAATATGTTGAACATCGTATCTGGTGAGAATTTTGAAAAATTATATCAGGTGATTATGTTTGAAAATATAATGAGCAGTTATGATTGAAAACATAATAGGTAGTTTTTATTAAAAACATAATATGAAGCTAAAATTAGAAACATAATAGGAATTAATGATTATAAATATAATATATAGTTACCATTAAAATCCATTTCTTCCCTGTTTGATATAAATCATATCTTGTTGTAAATTCTATACCACTATAACAGATAAAATATATACAAAGAATTTTTTTATTTCCAAAAGAAATGAATAGGATGAAAAAACAATACATTGGATTGAATAGTTTTCCACTATTCCTAATGAATATATCAAATTAATCATGTCTTTGATGATTATTATCAACAGTTTAAGGGGGTATTGTGTGGATACTATACCCTCTGGATTAGTGATAAATACAAAACTATTATCAATTAATAAATACAGAAGAATATAATAATGACAAACAATTAATAATTAACAATAATATCATCACACAAGAACATTAAATAGTGTATAATAATAAATATATATTAGGACATACATAAACGCCTATAAAAAAGAAAAAAATACCCATGACTAACTCCATCGAAATCCTATGCACCAACCCAACCGCATACTCAATAAAACATAAATTCATAAGTAATTGTTTATAGAAAAAGCTATGAATCTAGGAAATGAAATCTAATAGTCTGTTTGGGTACTGAATAGTGTCCCATAAAAGGATTGAGATACACTATATTGGTCAACATCAATAGTGTCTAATGAATAATCCATTCCATGATTACCAAAAATATTATTGTGTTTTTAATATAAATGTATGTAGTGGAGTAATGAAAATTAATATTAAATACATTTGGAATTGATTCCCTATGAAACATCCTATTAACAATACCTTCTTTGACATATGGAGGAATATTTATATACATTTTTGTAAATACATAAATATAACCATATATCTGTGTGTGTTTTTGTGAAGGTGAGGACCTAAGGCTTGTAAAAATTGAATCCGTAATATAATATTCATACAATAATATGGGTCTAAAATTTTAATCAGGGTATCCATGAATATATATATAAACTATAAAATATGGTGAAAAAATATAATTAATGTATATATGGAATTGATTGAATCGAAATATGTTTTTTTCATTGAAGAAACACATATTTAGTTAAATAATTCAATGGAATAATGAGCCGGTCTAATACATTATATCTAGGGAACCACAGATTCACTTCATGTTTCCTAATGATATATTACCATTCATGCCTATCACTATAATTATATATGGAGACCCTTGAATTTCTCAACGTGTCAGATAAATACATCCCACACAATGTCATTACATGATGTGCCATTTTTGAATCCTAGGTATAACTCGTTCCATAAGAATTGTACATTTTACACTGGATCATACTTTGTGTTGTATATAATAATCCCAAGTATCATTCATATCATAATATTGATGAAATTACCTAGATTCCATACTTATCATTCTGCATTAGAAAGACAACTATCACTCATGGCATAATAATTATGCAATTCCCAATGAGTGTTTCCTTAGAGATCCTCTTAAGAACCCAAAGTATAACTTTTGGAAAAGAAAAATTCATTTTACCATTAATCCCATCTAAGAATTATATAACATGAATATAGGTATCCCTTAAAGAATAATATCATGATAAGGATCACTTCATTCAAAATTATTGCCATGGGACATGGATTATTCAATGAGAATTTACAATCATTATGAATCATATCATTGCATCATCTAAATTTTAATTTGATTAGTAAGACAACCAATTCATATTATCATTATTTCTAAATTATTTATCAAGCAGGTAGTAGATTTATGTTTGGTGACATAGTAAAATTAGTCACATTTAATTGGTAACGAGTATTGGATACATGTTCATCCCATTAACACTTATATCCAATCATTTGAGACATTACATTCAATTTTTTATTACTCTATCAACTGATATGTGTAATTTATCACATTTAATGATCTTTTTCTATCCAAATAAGGTGATATAACCCCAAAATACACATTTAGGTCATCAATGTAATATTTCAATTTAGGCATCCTGTATAAATGCATAGGAGTTGATTATTAATTTGTGGAAATATAAAACCTATGAATATTGAAATTGTTGTAGTCTTAATTTGTGGTTTATATTGTGGTATAGGGTAAATAACCATATTTAATTTAATATGTTATGGTTAGAAATATATTATTTATTAAATATTATTTTCAATAAGCTGTACATTGAAGGTAGGGAACACAACATAATAGTGGAATTTATAAACAATTTAACATTGATGGAAAATAAAATATAACAACACACTGTTTTATATTTCAGTCCAATCCTTCATTATTGTCCATTGATACAACCAAAAATATAATAAATTCATTGAATCATCAGTCCCCTTGAGAATAAATAATATTAGGTCATAAAAAATTCCCACGATGGAATGAAAAATAGGGAAACGAAAGAATAAGAATAATAGACTGTACATTAGCTATTTAGTGGAGCTGATGATTCTCAATTATTATCTCAAATGAGGAACATCCAATAAATATATAACTTGGGGTATGGTCTCCCAAATATATATTTTACACCCCAAATACATGTCGGAAGCCTCTGTCAAATTGGGAGGCATGTTTAGGATATCATGACAAATAATTTTTGGCCTTGTGAGTGAGTGTCGTATTGGGGAAATTACAAATCTGCATCATAGTATCCTTATTTTAATTTTTTCTACATTAAAATTTAGAGAAATGTTGAAAAATGACTAGGATGTTTGAGTATTTTCTAATTAGATATTTCATGGGAATAGATAACCCATATATGGGGGAATTTTTATTTCTCGAGGATGTGATTATTATTTGTGTTTTGATCTGAATATTGTTGATAGTAATTCACCTTTTTGATTTACATGTTGTGTGAAGTTATTATTTAATGATAATATTGTTTATTTAGATTTGTACTCACGGCCCAATATGGCTTGATATGGTATTGCATTCACCATAAAAGTACATATAGATATATTGACATACATTTTTCATGATAGGGGAATATCTATTTTATTTCATGATATATATACTTTAATTTTGATTTGTCATATTAGATATATATTTCACTTGAAAAAAAATTAAATGAGTTCTCAGGTCATGATATTATACTTTTAATCCATGTATTGTTAGATCAAGAGTTAGTTTTTCAATATTAAAGTCACCTATGAGGTAAACCAATTTTCCAACTCATTCAATAAGGCTTTTTGTTTGACATTTTGTTAAAATACATGATCTTCATCTTTGACATGAGTGTTAGGAGAGTGGAAATTGTCCTGCTTCAAATAGAATTGAACCAGATATTCCTAGAGTTCTTGAGGAGATTACTATTTTTTAGTTTCACGAAAGATTCTATAGGATTATCAAATCAAGGGAATGAGAGACTGTTCATAACACTACATAAATTTCAGATCATAAAAGTGTGTTTCATCTATAGCATCCACCTATATTTATTAGAGATGTGGGATCCTACGCAACCAAGTTTTTGATTGAGTCATTCCATAAATCTTCATTCATCTAGAGACAGTTGCAGATATGAGTGTGATCATTCTTTGTATATTTTTCATAGACCTATCAAGTGTAGGGGGATATTCTAGGGGTTGTTTTGCAGTAGGTTGAACTATCATATAAGGACATCGAGACAATGTTCCTAATATATTTATCTCTCGAATCCTGGAGGGATAAAAAAATAATGATTTCATTCATATAACATATGAGGGGTTTTTTTAGGGTTATACTATGTTGGACGTTTTTTCAACCTACAGGTCGTTGAGCCATCTAGGGTGGTTGACAAGATCTCTAAGGTGTGACATTTCAAAGAAGGAATTCTTGTGAGAACTTTTTCGTGGTAAATGTTTTATATTGATTTAGATTTTAAGAAATGTTGAATCATGTACAAATAATTAATGGGGATATGATAGAATCCCTAAGAAGTGTCCTAGCAGTTTTTGCAAGGAAATTTGGGAGTTATTCTTCAATTTTTATGAAGTGTTGTTATGATAGTATCCTCCAATGCAGTTGTGGGAAGAGTAGTTAGGTAAGCATACAACCATATCAATATAATATTTCATTTTATTGCTATTTGTTTTGATTTTTTTTCACAAGATAACATAGTATTATTATCCTATTATTGAGTGCCAAGTATTTGGTAGATGGGGTCATCTTTTGATGTTCTGTGTTTAAATTCTATAGCATTATCGTAGTAGTCATTCATGATTGAAAGCAGATTTTGGAAGGGGATCAGATACCCCTCAGTAGGATGGTACTTGTGGTTCTACAGGTTATTTAGGATGAGGTTTGGGATGTGGTACACAGTGCGTGAGAAACAATAAAATGAAATGGATGTAGCTCAGGGTAGATATAATTAAACCCATCACATAGAGAAAATTTAGTTGAAGATATGAAGACTACTCCTACTGACATGTATTCATGATATTCTACCATTAGAAGAATGATAAATTTATCGTCAAAAATATTTTGTGTTTTGTTTGACATAATAGAATCATATTCTTTTTGGTCTTATACTATTAACATTATTTGTGCATGGATGTGGAAATCATATATGTTTTTTTAACTATTGACATGTCATTTAGTGTGTGTATAAATATTATCAGATGTTTGAAGAAATGTTTTCTAGATAATCATAATATATGATTATTTTGGGTACAATTCATTATGGATATGAGATTATTTCATTTTAATCATGGTATAAATTGGTTAATTATATATGAGCACATCCTTACACTTAATGTATGGGAGTTATATTCAAATTTATAGAAGGGAGAAACTATTATCACCATTGTGAGTGTGACCTTGTGGCAGGTAATGTCAGACTAATTCAATTTATATCACAATATTTTTATACCTATGATAGTGGTTCATGCTGTAGATAATAGTTGAATGACAAGGAATTATTTTACTCTAGTGGTATAACATTTTTATGATGTCTTACGTAATTAGTTCTATGCCTTAACACACAAGTGATATATAAGGTTCCCAATCGATTTGATGTTGGTAGATGAACTTGTTTATATAATGACATACCAGATTTCACATGTAGAGATTTTGAAAGTATAAGGTTCAGTTGGATGATCTATAAGGTAATGGTTTTTAATTTGTAGTACATCTCTATGGTGTTCTCTAATTTTTCCACCACAAATGCTAATGGATCATTGTGTTTATGTGTGAATGTTTCGAGATTGATCCAAATGATGTTCAAGAGACTTCATCTTCTACCATGGATTGATAATATTTTCGATGAGTTGAGAGCTGATAAGAACATATCCATGATTAGATTTAGATCAGTATCGATTCAGTTATGAGTGAAGCTATCATACATATAATAGGCTTATATTTGGTAGAGGAATGGACTGTATGAATTCATATTGATTCCATTTGGGTAGTCTAATGTGATTATGGAATTAATTTTCATAATTAATAGGATATTTCATACATTTATAGACTTGTTTTGGTTGGTTTTGTAATATATATCATAGTTTAATCGTAGTCGTCCGAAAATCATTCGAAACATCATGAAATAACCATATTTAAATTGGAGAGAATTAACATTACATCAAGATAAATAAATTTTTCCTCTTTTTAAATAATAAGCACTTCATCAGACGTGTCATTTCATATGAGGGTTATTAGACCCATAAAAGGTTTTAATCGTGGTATCTGGGGGGCATTTATAAACATATTCAAAATTCTATGCATTATGGGTTTAGCATTTTATTACCATAATTTTATCCAATATTTATCCCATGTGGAAGCTCTAATGTCCGCAATGACCATTAAAGTGGTTAAGTTCGTTTGGTATGATTCTTATGAGAGAGATTTTACAGAGATGAATGCCAGGATGACCTCAGCACATATCGTCACATTACCTATGCTATGTAATTAATATATCATTTATTGTGATTAATTTAATGGTAGAATTGGAACAGTTGTAATGTAGGAGGGTTATGTGGATTATAATGGCTCAGGGAAGAATTGAAATTATGAGATAAATTACCTTACTCTTTCTCTAGAGTTAGCAGCAGCAGTATATTTTCAGAGATGTTGCAGAGACTATCTTATTGGTGATATGTTTGTCTTATACATGGATCACAAGCGCCTTGGGAATTTCATTTCATGGTGGGAATTAAACTGTTAATAGATTAGGTGGGTTAAAATATCTATATTATTTAGAAATTGTATGGATATACATTTAGGACAGGAATAATCATTTTTGAATTTTTTTAGAGGAATGATATAGATAAAGATAGTATATGAGCCTTGTGACAAGTAAAGTTTAATGCCCCTCTTTTCAAACATATATTTGGACATTCAAAAATCTCATGGGTGATTAGTTTTGACATAAACATCTTTTATACCCCTTATTTTTTGACCTGATTAATAGTGAGAATTTGTAGGATCAAGAGGCATCAATTCTATGAGGAAAAATATATGGAGGGAGATTAAATGAAAATTGTATCTCAAAAGTGGTAATCATTTGTTTTTCTATCATTGATTATGGGTTCATATTATCTTAAATGTTGTACTGATGTTGGAGTTTCATTCTTATAAATGGGAGGTTCATCCTAGATTTACACTATTATATCATGATCTACTTGGATATTACTAGTGGTAAGGAATGATGTAATAAATTCTATTATTCATGGATAAGTGCTTCAGTTGTCAGATGTCGAATGCTGAGAATCAAGGGATAGCTGGACATTTGGACTATATACCCATTCTAGAGTGGAAATGTGATGATTTCACAGTTGACATTGTGATAGGTCTAACTACCATAATGATTAATAATTATTTTTTATGGGTTTTTGTGGATCAGATGACTAAGGTATCCCACATCATAAATATCAGTGAATCCATCGTAGTTAAGGATATGGGAAATATTTACGTTCATGAAGTGTTTCGTTTTCATGGTGTTTGGAGGCATATCACTATTGCAAGAGATCCTCCTCTCATATAACAATGTTGGTATTCTCACTATAAATACATGGGTTTTCACATCATTTTAATCACAACATATCATCCAACAGATGTTATATAATGTGAGTGGAATGTTCAACATTTTGAGGATATGTTACAAGACAGTGTTTTGAATTTTTGTGGTTCAGGGTATAAACATATGGAATTCATGGAGATAACATATAATAATATTTTAGATTCATCGATCCAAATGAATCATTTTGGGGTTGTTATAGAAGGTCCTTTCATATTACTCTTTATTGTATGGAGGTGGGTGAGTCAGCATATCTTGGGGCTTATTTCATGTAGGAGAAACTTGAATAGGTTTTGTGGGTTAGAATATGTTCACGGAACAAATAGAGAAGGTATAAATCATTTTATAATAATTTTTTCTGACCTATGCTGTTCAATGTTGGTAATTATGTTTTATTTATGGTTTTTCCTAGGTTGGGAAACATTGCATTTGGAAAAATTTAATACAACCTGCATCATTTTTGGGGCCATTGGAAATTGGGGAAAGGGTTGATGAAGTGGAATAATGTTTATCCCTTCTCCAATGCTATAGTTTCCATGTATAACATGTTCCAAGGGTTTTAACTAAATATATATCATTCATTAACTTACCATGTAATAGATATAGAAGACATCATGATTTGTTCTGAAACATCCTTTGAGGAGTATCAGATACACGTTGAGGATGACAATGAGAAATATCATCGGGAAAGTAATAATATGTTGGTTGATGTTCATTGGATGTATAGAAGTGTACAGTAAGAGAACTAGAAGTGGGAGTCTAATATGAAACCATAGTGGCCGAACTATTTTTCTGAGACCTCACAGTGATTCATGGAGCAGTTCGGGGACAAAAAATTATAAGTTTGGGAGGTTTAAGATCACTTTTTTTAGGAACATCTCTCAATTAGTTTTTTAAAACATTTTTTTATATTTTATTCACGAAAGCCTATCATTTGAGTATATGAAATACGTGGTTGTGATGAAAATTGATAAGGATTATACAGTATCAACATGGAGAATATTTTTTTAGAGAAAATTTATTTTATTTTAGGGATGTATTCATTGTTTATCTTAGTGGAGTTTTGTAATAAATGGTTTAAGTGTTTTATTGGATCCTCGTGAGTTAATAAATTTTAATATATGTTTGTGTTGTTTAAGAAGCGATATGTACTAAAAAATCAACACAAGAATATAAACATCATATAATTATATTAAAAAGAATCTAATTGATCTAGTTTCATAATATATTAAATCATTGATGATATTTTATTTGGTGTAACACATTAAAAATATTTATATGACATGTAATCACATTAGTTAATGTGTAAATTCCTGAATTACAGTTTAAATCAAGTTGTGCTTCTGAATTACATGTGATTGATCACTATGTCTTCTCTTATTGATATTGGTATATCCTTTATAAAATTTTGGTGTTCTAAACATTCTTCAGGATGACCCATTAACATCGCCAAACCCTGGCATGTCTTTCAATTATTATTCCCCTTTCTCTTCTTTCTTCTTCACCTATTTAATTAAATTCTATGACTCATTATATTTTTTGATTTGAAATTAATCTTTTTGGATCTTGGAACCACATTTCAATCATAGACACCTTCTTACTCATAATAATATTATAAATGAATCATTTTTGGATAGTCGATTAATGGTCAGGGAATTAATTTCAACCCTATTGTTTGATAATTTTCGGGTTTATGAAATATATCTATTGCACTATAATTTTATGCTCGAATGATTATTAAATAATTAAATGGGATTATTCCATGAATTCTATTTGAATCAAATTGATTTATAATCATCTTATGGCTACCAATAGTGTGAGAAAAAAATGATATAACAGAATGTGAGTAATGGAATAAAGTATGTTTGTCATCACATGTGACCTAGTGTGATATCTTGTTATAGAATCCCTAAATTGTTTCTTATTTCTTATTGATAAAATTTGTAATCAATTATGAACCATATTTAAAGTGGAATATGAACTACTGAATAATAGTTATTTGAAAAATTAACCATTGAGAATTATCATATGATATTGTGAGGTCATTGTTTTTTATACATTTTGTTATCTGTGTTGTAATTCTTATATTATTGGCTCATCCCTATCACATTCACACTTTTATGATATAATATTGATATTAAGTATCCTTGGCCTAGTATATGATGCAATTTTCATATAGATATATGACCTGTACCATTATATAATTCATATATGGCCTTGAATCGAAATTCTGTAATGATTATAGGGTTTTCTCCCTAATTTATTGTTGTGAATTTAACATTGTTATATGGTGGTAGATGGAATTTTTATATTAAATTTTCAAACATATTATGTAATGTCACAAAATTAGGTTATTTACCTTGGACATATGGTTTTGGTTGTCGTGATCATAAGACGTGCACTGACATATTTTGTTATGGAACTAAAGCTAGTTATTTACCTAGGTTATATGTTTGTTGTAGGAATGGGTGTAAGACATTCTCATAGGAATTATGACCTAGAGACGAATCATGTAGTTTTTTAAATTAAATATATAATTAATTAATAAACTTATTTATCAATTTATTTCATTCACTTCATATTAGACTGATTCAGTTCAGACATGGTCATGTTGGCCTAATGAGTTTCACTCACACCATAATTGGGTTTCTATTTGGAAACCTATTAGATTACTTTGTTGCATGTTGGTACTAGAGGAAATTTATATTCAATTGATTGGTTGTTCACTAATGGGGTGGAGTTTGGAATGGGGGATGATGTGGAGTTTTGGACCAAGGACATTGATTATTTTTGTTGTGTCTAGTAGTCATTTATTTTAAATGTTCAATAATGATATATATTAACATTATTTCACATTATGGAATAATTATATATTTTTTATTTTATTATATAGGTGGATTTTTTTCTTCCGCTATATCTTTACTCTTATTTTTTACATTCAAATAAGAATTTTTTATTCTATAATGAAATTTCATACCATGGGGAATAGTCTCCCCACTATAAATGTTACACCCCTACTATTAGTTGATAGCCTATGGTGTATGGGGAGGCATGATTGAGGTATCATCACTAACCCTTTCTAGACACATGATAGAGTTCTCAATTGGGGTATGTTACACATATATTCATGAATCAGTGAAATGATAATTATGAACTCCATATGTAAGAAGAATCTATAAATTTTTACTGTTAGAAAAAAATATTAGTCTTATCTATGATTTTCATGAACGAAATCAACATTGATTATGTACTTATAAAATTGCAATATAGTAATTTATTACTTGAAAAATGTTTCTGTCTTTTCCAAGATTATAATGATGATTTTCAAAATGAACATATAGTATGATCCTGCCATATGAAAAATATTCCTTATAAAATGGATCTATTTTATATAATGGAGTTACAAAAATTAATGAGATTATTTTTGGATAATTGTTTTATACTCCCTTATTCATAACCATGAGGAGAACCAATGCTCTTTGTTAAAAATAAAAATGAGTTGAATCATCATTCCATTGATTATCATGATCCTAATGAATATATGAAAAAAATTAACTATCACGTATCGTTGATCTATTAAATCACATATGTGGGTAAAAATTCATATAAAATATTTACCGTTGATATAGATTCCACCAGTAATGGTTAATAAATATGAAATTTCAAGTGAATCAATTTGGATTTGGTATGCATATTTTTGTATAGCAATGGTTGTTTCACATAAAATTTAACTTCTATCATCATGTATCTAAGGATTAATTCATTAGGGACTAACTTGATCATTTCATTGTTTTAATTAATGTAATAATAGATATAAATTCAATGAAAGTAGAAAATAATTAACATAACATGAAATAGATTTTAAGGACCATGGAAAAGGAAATGTTTTAATTCTCATTTACAAAATCTCAAGTATTGATAAAAAAATATTTTGTTAATAAGTCATTTAATCAAAATAAAGGGGAAATCAACTATTGAATTGATGATTTTTGTTATCCAAAAAATACCGAGACTATCCACTATAAAATTGTTCCATATGTTTCTTTAGTTATAAGGTTATTAATTATTATTTGTAAAAACATAATAACAATATAAAAATACTTTAACCTATTTGACGCTGAAGAGAGTAAAATTATTTTCCACATAATAATGCGAACGATGTTTTATAGAACTATATACATGGATGGTAAGTACTCCTCCAGATAAATATCCCTATTATGGGGAAGTGTTTGTAGTATACAATGATACATTGAAGATTGGTTTTTGGTAGTATCCTCATATAGAGTTATAAGGTAATTACATACAGATCATTCTAATTAATTATTCAAGAGATTGATTTTATAATGTACGATTTAGAGCTGGAATCATTTATATTTTCATTGAATAATTGGACACACTATCCCTTTAAATAAATGTAAGATATATATATATATTTCTTAAAAGGAAAATAGGGTATTATCACAGAGATCGAATTGTATAACCATTGAAGGAGATGGTTGGAGAAGATAAAATGTTTTGGCTATTCAATACATTATAGCACGCTAATGATAAAAAAGGTGTTTTGTGCTCTATGAAGGAAATATTATAATACTCCGTCATTGATGAGTGTTTAAAATGACCAAGTAATCATGGATTTACATATTATGAATCATCAAGTCTTAATGGGTGGTTAAATTTTATATTTCCAATCTTTTGATTAAACCATTCATTCATGTATGTTGAAAACATCCCCAAATGATGATGTTAAATTACTAAAAAATGTTACATATATTATGGGGTTCAAATTTTATAATGATGAATTTATAATGGATGCAACCTGAATATGTATCTCAAGAAAGCTAGAAGTAAAGAAATAATTTTTTTATGTTACGCATTCATTATCATTTTCTATATATCCTGGATGTTTTAATATATATAAATATCAAAAACAAAACATCTAGTAAATGGTATAATGATTGAGACTCAAAGTAGATAAATCAATGTTATTTATGATAGTATTATTGGTTTGTTTGAAAATATATAACCACATGTTGCAACCATTTCCCATACAGGGATTCAAATTGGAAAAAATAAACATTGAATTTTAATTGGATTCTCAATAACATCTAACCTATATAATTCAATTTGGAATTTTATTGATTTCCATATAGTTTAAGTTTATTTATTTCCATCTGCAAATATTTATCCCTTGAACATAATTAGATTATACTTATAAGTTCTGTTTTGAGGCTCCATAATGTACTAGTATCCCTTGTAAACAATTTGGATTCATGGTTTGAATAGAGATTCCATCAAAGTCATTATAAATAATTGAAGATAGAGATGATATTTAGAACATCATATCATCATTATTTAGATGGGTATCCTAATTGGATAAATCATACATCATGCGATTTCATCAGGGATTTTTCAATGGATTTTCAAGGATTTGATGATAAAAAAATTCCCCTTGATGATATTTCATACAATAATTGTTTTACTTAATGAAAATAGATTTTAGCATATGAGGATATATATGGGAATATATATTGGAGTCCAAAATATTAGGATGGTGTTAAATAGAGAAATATCGTACTTCCTATATTTCTATAAGAAATAGATATATGGTTATAAAAGTGTATTTACTTATGATGAATGGAAACATTACATGTAATAGTTATATATATAATCATCAATGAGTAATATATATTTATGTGGGTGAAAATTTGTTATTATCTATATATCTATTGATCATAGTTATGTGTTTTTGGAATCTAGGGATATTGAGATCGAGATACATTGGGCCTCTCAAAATCTAAGATCATGTTACAGCTTTAGCATGTGATGTAGCACTATGTAACATAACTTATTAAATGTATGATCTTTTATAAGATACCTGGATAGGTTCAAATGGATTAGGATTTATTTTTTGGGGTTTCCACATTAACTATGTTGGGTTCTGAATATATGACTCATTTATATACTTAAGGTATAATTAATGTTGTAAATATATTATAGTTCTCAGGCTATGGAAAATTTTTAAGGGATGAAAATAATACATGATGTAATATTTTTCATACACCATATATTATATTTACACTATATATTATGGGTTTACACCATACATGTTTTTATTACTTTTTAATTAACATGTGTTAATGGGTTCCTCAGTGTACATGAAACGTGGGATATTTATTCCACAAACCCAATGATTTCACCATAAATCAATCCCACCAATTGGACTTTTTCATCATTCACAGCTAATTGGTTCTCTTATTTAATAATAGACTCCTCCATCAATCCATACCTCAATTTTCGGATAATTGTTTGGTTTTATTCTCTTATGTGCTCCCCAATTCAATATTTGAACTCATTTCTAGTTGTGTTGATTCTGTCATGGTAAGTGAACATTATTCCTTACCACTGATAATAAGTATGGAAGTGGAATTGAATTTTGATTATGGGAAATATTGTTACAGGGATTATTATTATTTGATTCTTTTGAGATCTGTCATTTTCATTTCATTCCAGGGTTGACCCCTTCATTTGTTTTAGTGATATGGGTGTGGTTCTTGACCAATGTGTTGAAAATCTTAACCAACAACACTTTTTTCATTTGTGATACAAATATTAGGTTTGATAATCATTCCTATGGCCTCATCAGTTTCTCATCATTCCTTTTGATGTGTGGAACCTATTTTGGGTGATGTGTGACCAATTTTTGAGTTAAGTGGTTATGTCACTACACTATGTTAGGTGAACTATATTTTTAACTTGTTTTTATAAATATTATTATTTATATTACGATGATATTATGTGGCTTCAATTGTGTAGGTAAATGTGTTTTTGTGAAATGTGGTATTTCTCCATTATTATATAAAATAAAATTGAATTATTAAGTCATGATTAGATGAAAAGTGATGTTTTTAACAAATTGTGAATAGTCAAATACCTTTTTGAAATTATTTAAAATGAAACACGTAAGTTGCCTTTGATACATAGGTGGATGGTGTATAATTATTTATATCCTATTGATATATGTAAGGGGGTTCACTTAGAATTTTTTCATCTACTCTCTATTCTAGTGATCTTAGGACATGTTAAACATTATTAAGTGTTTTTCTCATTAGTTGTTACTATATTCCCCAGCCTTGTGAAATTTGGATTGATTGTGAAAAAGTCTATTTATATTTAGATTTTATTCTTCTATATAGCATGTCCAATACTGATATTTGGTGTGATTTATATGTTATTTTATTTTGAACAATTTCATCATTGATTATATTCTATCATAAATTCAATATTCAATTTTTTCACTGATTTTTATGGAACTATAAGATATTGTGAATTTTTGTCAAATATTTTAATTAAAAAAATATTTATAGTCATTACATGTTTAAAATAAATTAATCATTTTAGGATTGTTTTTAATGACATTATATTGATCTCCAGGTTGGGATCCCATTAAGACTAGTTAGTTTACACCCATTACAACCCTCATATAATGTGTAGATTAGGAATTATCAATCAATGTAGGAAATGGAATGATGTTGTGTTGATGTGGTGAGGTTATTGTTCACTATGTAGGGATTGTGAGTTGTGAGTGTTTGGGTTGTTTATAGCTTCACACAGGCTATATTTGTATCATTTTTTACACTCATTGTTATTGTTTGAGTATTGGGTCTATGTATTTAAATTTTTTTGTTTCATCTATTTTTTATCCTTATTTATGGAATCTATTAATCATGTTGTTTCATAAATTTTTCTTGTTCCATTTAATTTATTTATCATAAATATCTTGTTCCATGATGGAAATATTATACCAATTATATAATGTTGGATGTAGGGGTGCTAGTCTCCAATATTTGGGGATTAAAAATACCCTTCTAGAATGTAGTGGATTCACTCACGTTCTAGTATATAAGCATATATCAGGTCTCGTCATTACACATTGGCGTAAAATTTGGTTATTACAAATATTTTTGTCTTATGGGACATCTTGTAGACTGATTATAGGGATATTAATACATTAGTGGAACTATGAAATGAGTACATGAATAGATCATACAAGGACGAGCTTTAAGATATCATGATATGTCGGAATATGTGTATTTTTTTACTTTTTCTAATTTTAAGCATTGTATATGCTTATTATTTTCTTTCGTAAAAATGGTATTATCATTTTTTTTTATAGTTCTCTTATATTCTTTTGAATAGTACCACACCTATGGGTAATCATTCATGGGATCCACAAGATGGTGTAGTGGGGGATTATACTCATGGGAATGCATCAATGGATCACTATATTACAAAGATAAAAATTTACTTATATTTTTTCATAGTCTAGAATGTAATTTGGTTTCAAAACCATATTTTTTAGTTCCATCATGGATCATGGGGAGATATTGATCAATATTGATTGTTTCAAATGAAAATAAAACATCTTTTCTGTTTATGAATAGATCATTGGAGATAGGGGACTATCAAGATATGATTGATTCGGTATTAGAGTTAAAGGATAATCCTCATGATATCATAGTGAATGGGAAATCATTCAGACATAATGGTCCCATCATGTTGTCATGGGATTCAATGATACAAGAAAACCTGAATGAGGGCTATTATTTGTATTGTTTCAATAAAACATTCAACCAATATTTATTCTTAAATTATCAAGTGATGGAAAATTACCATAAGTTCCTATCCTTACGAGAAAGTTAGAATTCAGTGTTGTAATACACTAATAATATTGTGAACCAAGATAGTTTTTATTCAGAGGTGGTGAAGAATTGTAAATTGAGAGCTCAAAATTAACTAAATGGTTAGAAATAATATATCTGATCATGGTTACATGTCGTGAAGAACACCACGATTACTAATAGATTCGATTGATCTATGATGTCATAAAAGAAACATGGTGTGGAAGATGCATCTTTTACTACATTTATAGCACCCATTAGTAGTTTCAGTGGTGAACAACGAAAGAAATTGGTATTGCATGATCATCACAATGTTTTTAGAGTTTCTTATCTTTAGTAGCCTCCTCTACCCCATCATCCACTACCAATAGTGTTCCCTTGACATGATACCATTATATCATAGTAAGACAATTGTGACATTCTTGTCCCACCATCGTGAATATGTGTAGTGATTGTAGACTCTTTAACCATATCCATAATTTCATCCAAGATAGCTCTCCATAATATTATAGGTCATGTTCTTTTTCTATAAAGACCACTTTGATGTTATTTCAATCACTATAATCCAAAAATATCTAGAATTATTCTCTATGAGTGATGTTCTATTACATATTGGATATGATTCCAATTGTGGTGGATGGGGGAATAGTTGAAATGAGAGGTAAAACGTTTTTATATTCATCTATATGAAATACATAATTTGATAAAAAAATCCCCCAAATCGATTTCCTATTCCTTATTTTTTTTGTGAATAAACCTCCAATGAATCTAATGTCATTTTAATGGAGTTGGAGAAACATATTTTACTAAGGAATGAGAAGTGTCATTGATTTCTGGTGTGTTTTATAATGAGGGATGATGTGAGATTATTATCTCATTTCATCTTTATTAAAATAGATATATTTTTCATCATCATTGGGAAAGATTATATTATTTCATACTACGATGATATTTGTTATTATCATGATATTTTTTCATAATTTATGTTGATGGGTGATCTTAGGTTTATTAAGATAGTGGGATCATTAGTCTTATTTACTATACTTTTGACATAGAGATCACTATTTTGATTGTCTTCTATTTTTTTCAAGACTGTTGAATTATTATTTTTTGATCTCCCCATAATTGTTCATTACATTCCAAATGATTTCCATAAACAATTTTCTTATCATACACAAAAGTATATGTAGTGTTTTTAATTTTATTTAGTGATATTTACTGATATTACTTCAACACTTTCTTAATATAAGTCACTTCTAACTTTTAAAGACCAAATGATCTGGTTGGATGATTTTATAGTGATGGGTTTTGTTCAAGCTATAGTTTTTTGGTGGGAATACCTTATTCTATTTTTCCTAAAGGCTTATGTTTTACTATGATTCTGTGTGTAATTCAAAATGATGAACGATGTCACGGGTATGAATATGTACACATTGATCCATGTTTATGACTTGTCTGATATGTTTATGTTGGGTAAGTGGTTTCCAATGATCAATATTTAGTCGGGATTACTTCTACTCATGGTTTATGGTTCTAGTATTATGATGACTACTTTCAAGAGAATGAAAGGCCATTGTGATTATCTTTTTATACCTTTGGTCTAAAATTTCTCGTGAAATTTTCATATTGTTTATGAACTAGTTAATATATCAGCACTATGAAAACCAATTTATTTAATATTTAGAATATAATGCTTTATTGAATATCTAATAATGAACATGAGATCAATATAGAACTTATTTTAGAGATAATAAAGAGACATATTGTCTAGCAGAAGTTATCAAATTAATCATTATTTATCCATGAATTAAATTTCCTGTGATAAATTATTTCTAAACATGGAATGTCTATCAAATACATGATGCTGAATGATTTCTTATTATGGGAGGGCCCACATAAAATATAGAAGTTATGAATATTTTTATGTATTACTCGAAATTATTGATGAATTTTCATGGATTTATCAATGATGGAATCACATGTTACTTCTCTTACAGGATAAAATATCAAATACACATGGGATTAAAAATTTATCATATTAATTGATTATTTAAAATTATAACTGAAATATTCCCTTATAATGATTTTCTTGAGCTCATTATGTGTTATTTGGTTTATTTCTATAATTTTGGTAATATACATTATTTTATGCTAATGTTATATGATCATTTTTGGCCTAAAACATATTCAATCTTTTGATGCATGAGAATAATTAACCCACTTCTGATTAGATCATCCCACTATTATATATGTGATATAATTTTGGAGGTATTTTCTTATTATGTAGAGGATAATATCATTTTTTGACAATAATAGTTTGAGTTATATTACTTCTTAGAAGGAAATGACTCATACACAACACAAGGGTGAAATATCTCTATACATTTTAAATTTTTATTATATTTACCCAATTTAAGGGGAATTTTAGTTATTATGATCTCAATACGAGTGTCTCACTACATCCTATCTTAAAATAAAAAGGGGAGTGATTCATTATATGTATTTTTTCAACTTCAATCTGAATTCAAAGGAAGAGATTCATGTTTTCTTCTAATTAGGGCATACTTATCACCATCTATCCTTGATTCTATTTTGTAGAGGTATTAGTAGAATGATCAGTTATGATGAATCATGGAAACTACTAATGTCATGAACACCATTTCTCATTGGCCATTCTCTTTTAATTGTGTTCTTATCATTAAGAATTTATTTTTTCAACCCATCAATGATGAGGAATTTATTATTTCATGATTGTCAAATTTCATCATGGGATATACAGTTGGTTCTATGTAAATGTGTAATGATATTTGGAAAAAATTCTTGAACCCTTTTCTGAAAAAATAAATTTAAATTTATGTGTCCCAAAACCATTCCTTCTCGTGGTTAATTTTAAATAACTAGAATCTATTAATATTTCTTCATGCTATTCGAGAAACTAGTAGGAAATGGGAAAAGATTACCTTTAGAAATTTTATAACATTTCCACTAGCTCATAGATGATGGAATGATATCAATGTTTTAATTGATACATTGACAAATCATCTAATTACATTCTGATTGGAGAAACCACTAATGTTGATCATCTGGTTAAACTATATGTGAAATTTATCATGAGGTTACACAAGTTTCCTTCTACTATTTTCTCATATAAGGATTTCTAGTTTAATGCTAGTTTCTTGGAGTTTACCAAGGATGTGATTTAGATGATTGTTATATAAGGAACCAGCCTTAAACCTTTCTTAATATTGAATTAATTAAATAATTTACATTGAGGATATTTTCAGGTTTAGAGTTTTAGAGAATTAGGACAAAACAATTACATGTCAAAAAGATTAAAAATAGACACTTCTACACAGTTTCCATTTTCTAACAAAACACAAACTCTTGAAAAAAAGTTTCATTTCTATATCCATGTTTAAGACAACATGACTTTTCCATGATCCCATCCTTGACCATATTCCACATTATGTCCTGTAAAAAACATTTCAAAAACATGGGATGATCATAAAAAGCTAAGTAAGGGATAAACAAAAAATGAAAATTATTCGTTTTTCAAAATAACAAATAAACCATGAATACATTATTTAACACCACAAGCTTCCACTGTACACTTCTCTTTGAATAATACAGTAGTGTGTGTTGTACGCATCTTTGAGTTCTAACACACACCACGACCAATCAAAATAGCCATTATGAATAGTAATAACCACATTTTAAAATTTTATAAATTTTATCATTCAAAATTGACTTCATTTTTGGATTCGGAATATTGAAATTAGCTTAGGGTGAATTTTTTGTATTTTTATGAAAGCTTTCAATTTTTGATGAATAGTGAAAAAAGAATGAGATATAGTTTAAAACCAAATTTTTATTTCATTAATTAATTATTTTATTTAAATTTATTTTAGGTCATAATAGATACATAATACCTATATATGTGCAATTTAATTCATTGGATTCGGTTTTTAATAATTTTAGATATATAAAAATTTTATTGAACTTTTCACCGTCTTTTACCCATCTACTAGGAGAATTTGGAAATTCACATAAAACATAATTTTACCACATCTGTGAGTGGAATTTCATAAATCTGAGAGACATGGTTAATACCACAGAGGAAAATTTGGTTCAATAAGATAAAAATAATTGTTGGTGAATAGTAACTTTTTACTTTTATTTACCACGGTTAAAAGTAAATATGGTAATTAAGGGTAAAAAAGTTATTAATATTACCCTAACACATATCCTAATTCTATTGGATATTTATAATTCAAAAAAAACATCCTTAGGAATAAAATATGATCCTTTTTGGTCCACTTGGATTAGATTAGGACATTTATTATTATTTAATTTAAAGAAGAGTTAAAAAGTTAAAATCAATGTTTAATAAATAAAACATTTTTATTATAGAGTTATATATAATATAAATTCGATTATAAATATTCATTAGAAATCTAAAACGATTTCTTAATTAAGTGTATTTTATTTATAATTTTTTGAAATTAAATAGCTTAATTTATTTATGACACAATATTGAAGCATTAATTACCAAATTAATCAAATATTACGATAATTGATATTATAAATATCAAAATAAATAAAATTTGGGACTTTTTATAAATTCCAATAATTCTATAGGTTATTATGACATATTAATATTTGTTATATAAATTGTATTCGAAGTAATAATACTGTAATGAAATTATCAAAAACAAAATACCCAATAGTGTCAAAATTAACACAAAAGAGTTTTTAAAATAAATATTATATTATTAATTGATATTATATTCCTAAAAATATAATTATCAGCCAATGGACTTATATAATGATACGTGTATCACTAATGGACCACTTGGGGGTCTCATGGAAATATATAGTAAGTTTATTAACCATTTAATATAAAGATACAAAGTGACATGGTAAATGTTAAACTATTTAACTAAGTGTTAAATATAAATAATAAGGATAATATCTGGACTCAAACCTCACTAAATTCTTTTAGTTGAAAGTATATAGACCTATCCCCACCTTTACCTTCAAATAATCTACTTTGGAGCCATTAAAAACTGAATATAAATTTATTATAAAATAATATTTCTAGCTTTTCCAAAGGTTCCCCTCACCCCTCTTATAAAAGGGAACTCCACATTCTCTCTAATTTACAGCTTCAATGACTTTTGGCTCGACCAAACCTCAGCTCAGATATTCTCTCAACTTCCCTCACTTCGACCTAGAGGCCTTAGTATTTTCAGAAATCCATCCTAAAGAACCCTTTTGATCAAATCAAAAGGAACAACCTGATTAAGAGGTAATGTTTTCACCACCCTTTTCATGTTCCTTTCCTCTTCAACTTCTTCTTTCTTTGTTATTCCCATTCTAAAATAATAACTGCAGTATCTTCTATATATTGGGATGTTATTAAAAATATGGTACAACCATATTCAGTATTCTATACATCCTTTTAATGACATGTCACCATATGTGCGTATGTAAGGCTTACCGTCTCCACGTCGTTGTGTAATTGTTATTCGAACCATTATTATTTGTATGCGTATAATAATGATGTGTAATTCATGTAAATAATAAATATAAAATGATAATGATTTTGTATATAGGATATAGCATCCAATTATATATTATTTTAAAATCTGAAAAATGATATTTTCGCTCGTGCGTACGTACGGATTACCGTCTCCACAAACGTGGTGAGATTCATTCCCCATCAAATCCATTGAAGAATAAATTTCATTTGATGATTAAAAATAATTTTTAGAGACATTATATCATTCAGGATATGAATAATATACATTCCCTCCATAACTAATATGACTGACATAACAATGAATATAAAGGAAAATGAATCCGTTAACAACCGAAACGATTATAATACTCAGATATTATTAACAATCAATCTTTAAAGATCATATATGATATCATATTAATGTATATGATTTTTATATAGTTTAATAACAATTATATCACCATTATACAGGAGGTTAACCTACCCTCAACTAAAGAAAAGTACAAGGCAAGGGTTTATTTCACAATCTCTTCATTATCTGAGGTTGTTTATACGTAATTATTTACTGGGACCTCTTTATTAACCATGCTCATGTTTCTCAAAAAAGTATTTCAAGTCATTCTTCCTATTTTATATACTATGGGTTAAATTAATTTATAACCTTGTTGAATTTTTATAATATGTTTATA
This sequence comes from Viscum album, assembly GCA_963277665.1. NCBI lineage: Eukaryota > Viridiplantae > Streptophyta > Magnoliopsida > Santalales > Viscaceae > Viscum > Viscum album. The sequence goes on from OY728151.1 coordinate 1,536,001,164, forward strand.
AAGGAATCTTTCTTCCATTTCCCAAACAAGGTCCTTTTAACCTTATGGGCAGAATTAAGGTAAGAATGTCTTTTTTAACTTATACGATGGGTTTGGATGTTTTCCACCATTATAAAATCATCTAAGCTTTCCTTCCATGATTATACGAATATTTTCAAAGTAAATGTTTTATTTTATAATTATGTGACTTTTAAATGATTTCAAAAAAGTGATATTTCTCTCAAATAGTTTTGATATCATCTATGTCAACATACTTTGATGGATTTTAAGATTATTTGAAGTTTATTTATTATGATAAAAAAGTTTCATATTTTATTTAAGGTTTTGTGATATTTTTGACAGTGGATGAGTTATTTTTATACCATTCATGGTTTATGGAGAAAGAATTGAAATTTCGTATGCTAGTTTTAATACGAAATTTTATGTAATTTTTAAACCTGTTCATATGAGGAATGAATTAGACGTAATAAGTTATGGGTGGAGCCCTCTATATCTCCTCTATTCATCGTTAGGTCTCATGGACAAACTAGTGTCTTGGCACAAGTCCTTGACAAAATCGTATCGGTAGTCTTGGCACAAATCCTGGACTTTGTGGTTATGATACTCTGTAATTATGCACTCCTTCATTATAAAAGTGGTTATTGATATTTAATGTGATTATTCGACTATTATAATATCAATGTGAATAAGTAAATGAAATAATTTCATTTTATCTTTTCAATATTATTCATATGTTGAAGTTTAAAAGTCTTTTGTTTTAGTTATACATTTCCTTAAATGTTTATGCATATTTATGAAAGTTTCTGCTAAATTGTTATCCTTACTGGGAATTTGAGCTCACCCCTTTCAATACTTTATTTCTCCCAAGATGTGAAGATGGATTTTATGAATTACATACAGGGATGGTATAAGGGGATATGAGTGTGGAGACAAGATGCTGTTGTAGTTTTCACTTTATGATGTAATGTAAACTTTAGGAATGTATATAGTTATTCCAAGGCCACTAAACTAATTGGTCTTTCAAGACTTGATATTTTGTGATCATGCCAATATTATGTAATAATGGACCAACTATGGGTAACTGGGGTCAGGGCATTATAGTTCATATTAGAGGAAGTTTTGTACAATCCTTGAAAACAATATTTTGATAAACTATGATTAGAGAACATTGAAATAAGATGGACTTTGAGGATTAGTATTGAAGAACACCCTAGAATTTTCATATTTTAGAGATTTTGTGTGTTATCTGAGAAATACATCCCTGTCTGGATACGAGCAGGTAGATGTGGCTCTAGAACAGATGTACCTAGGGGTAAAACCTGAAAACAATGATTTGAGATATACTTGAAAAGGGAACTGGTGCATGACAACGGGCCTTGCTGCACTCTTGGTTATAACACTCCCGGGGGGAAATTCTTAGGATAATTCTCATTTACATTAAAAAAACATTATGAAGGGTTTATGAGTATATACTTCCTCAAAGAAAACATTTTTTTTATGATTATGGATTACATCCTTAAGTAGTTTAATTTATGTTAAGTGTTTTACAAGTATGGATTTATGTAATTCGATTCATAAAATAATCTAGTGAATGCCATTGTTTAGAAATGGTTCCTAGTGGAAGAAATGGAAACCGTATCAATGCACGCACTCCATGTAGGGATTTACCTCCTGCTCAAGATAATTATAGTGGAGGTGGTGATGCAATTGGTGATGATCAACTAATCATCATACTGGGACAACTCACCCCGGTTATGAATAATAACATTACCTGTATGGAGCACAAAGATCCACAACATGTAGGATCAATGTTATATCGCTTCATGAGGCAACAACCACAAATAATCAATGGGAGTTCAAACCCATTGGTAGCTGAGAAATGGATACGTTCCCTAGAGAAAATATTTCTGGCTTTGGGGAGAAATGAAAGGGAAAATGTTATCATGGAAGTTTACCGCCTCACTGGAGATGCTGATCAATGGTGGTCATTGATTCAAAACATAATAGAAGATGATGAAGTATAATATATGGAATGGAGGGAGTTCAAAGATATGTTTTTAGAAAAAACTTTCCTCATGACCATCGAGCAGATATGGAAAGGCAATTTCTAAGTCTGAGACAAAACGAGGATGGGAATGTCGCAATGTATGAGGATAATGTTACAAGGTTAGCATGGTATGCTACAGATTATATATGTAACCCAATAAGTGTGATTGATCATTTCACGGATGGGTTAATACTGTTTCTCCATCGAGCATTGGTCTTACAATCCTTCTCGTCAAATGATGATATTGCCTCGTGTGCTATCAGGAGAGAAAATGAATTCTCTATATCTTATGACATTAAAGTAATGAAAGAGAAGAAGTGATCTTCTGATCACTCTAGAAATGGAAATAAGGAGAAGAAGGGAAAAGTTGAATATCCATCTATTTTTAAATGTGGGAAGAAACATCCTGGTACTTTCTTGATGGGAATGACAGTCTGTTACAAGTGTGTTGAAAAAGACCACCAAGCTCGTGAGTGCAAGGGGAAGAAAGAAGCTACCGATGTTCAATGCTACGACTGCAGGGATATGGGACATTATGGAAATGAATGACTTAAGAGTCAAGGTAACATACCTCATAAAAGGCCAAGGGATCAAGGCCAATATTATGATATCACTACTTCTGAGGTAGATTCTCCTAAAGACGTGGTGGAAGGTAATTTAATGGTTTTCTCAAGTTTAGAAAATGTATTATTTGATTCTGGATCATTGCATTGTTTCATATATTCCAAGATTGCTAAGAGAATTAGATATTTTCAATTTGATTTAACATGGGATTTTTCAGTTAAAAATTTTAAGGGAAGTACCATTTCTACAAAGTTCATTGGATCTATCCCATTAGGGAATTTAAATGTTCTTTATCTGATGATCTCATCTTCATACCTATGAATGTGTCTGATATAATCCTCACTATGGAATGGTTGTCATACCATAATGAGATGATTTATTGTATGAAGAAGGAGGATACAATTCTTGATGATGATGATAATGAATGATTTATATTTAAAGAAGAATTGTCACGACCTGATTCTTATCTTTATCCTCCCCCAGTAGCTCAACTAAAATCAATTATTGGGGAGGAAGAGAATGAAATAACTGTTGGTAAGGAAAGGAATTTTCAAATAAAGGATGTTCCTATTGTTAATGAATATGTAGATGTGTTTCTGGATGATTTACTTGGACATCCTCTAGAATAAGAAATTGAATTTTTCATTGATTTAATTCTTGGTTCATGGCCTATACGTAAGACCCCTTATAGAATGGACACTGTGGAATCAGTGGAACTAATGAAACAACTGGTTTAATTGAGTAATAATGGATTTATTCACCTCATTGTTTCTACTTGGGGATCCCCTATCCTTTTTGTTAAGAAGAAAGATTGATCTATGAGGTTATGTATCGACTATAGGGAAATCAATTCTATAACAATAAAGAACAAGTATCCCCCACCTCACATTGATGATTTATTTGACCAACAGCATGGATCTCAATACATTTATATGATTGATCTTCGATCTGGATACCATCAGTTGTGTGTGAAGAAGGAATACATTCTGAAAACAGTATTTCAAACCAGGTATAGTCATTACAAGTTTACAGTAATGCCTTTTGGGCTGACTAATGCACCCACTGTTTTCATGGATCTAATGGACATAGTTTAAAAGGAATATCTCGATGATTTTGTAGTGGTATTTATTGATAATGTGTTATTATATTCCAAAATCAATGAAGACAATGAAAATCACTTGCGCATTATCCTAAAGACTCTTAAAAGACATGAATTATATTGGAAATTTAGAAAGTGTGAATTCTGGCATCTGAAGATTTCTTTTCTTGGCCATATTTTCTCTAAGGATGGAATCTTTGTTGATACTTCTAATAAAAGTGAAATCCATGAATGTCTATCACCAACATGTATAACTGAGGTACACACTTTTATTGGATTAGAAGGTTATTATTAGCATTTCGTCCAGAATTTTGCCTGATTGGCTAACCCATTAACGAAGCTCAGATGTAAAGGGGTCAAATTTGTTTGGAAAAAAGTGTGTGAAGAGTGTTTTGAAGTACTGAAGAGAGGATTAGTCAATGATCATATAGTGACTCTTCCATCAGGGAATGATGGATTCATTATTTATAGTGATTCATAGAAGAAAGGACTTGGTTGTGTCCTTATGCAGATTGATAGGGTTATTTCCTATACATCACGACACCTAAAAATTCATGAGCAAAATTATCGTACTCATGATCTTGAGTTATCTACTATAATATTTGCTTATATGATATGGATACATTATCTCTATGGTGAAAATTTGATATTTATTCTTATCACGGTAGTTTAAAGTATATTTTCTCACATAATGAACTCAACATGAGGCAAAGACGATTGATTGAACTACTCATGAATTATGATTGCACGATACACTACCAGCTAGGGAAGAATAATATGGTGGAAGATGCTTTGAGTATAAAAGATCATGTAGTATTGAACATGATTAGAATTGAAAGGGATCCTATTTTCATGGATCTAGTGAAGAAGGGTATGGGAATTGCCATGGAAGGTGAAACATCAATGCTAATTCAAATGGTTGTCAAACCATCTTTACTAGAATGGATTAAGAGTTTTCAGACCAATGATGAAGAATTTAAAAAGAAGATTAATTCTTTGAATGATGGGAGATTGAGAGGCTTTGTGTATTATGAAGGAATTTTGAAATTTTGGAAGAGACTTTGTGTTCCCGATATACCTGAACTGAAAAGAGAATTTTTAGATGATTCTCGTAGATCCAATTTCTCTATACACCCTGGGAGAAGCCAAATGTATATAGATTTGAGGGAACATTTTTTGTGGGACTACATGAAGAGGGAGAATTCTGATTTTCTGTCAATATGTATTGTTTGTCAACAAGTGAAAGTTGGAAGGCAACAGCCATGAAGAGTCAACCAAACTCTTCCCATACCGAAGTTGAAATTGGACAATATTATGATGAGCATTGTCAGGGGATACCAAAGACTCCTATAAGGAACAATGCAATATAGGTTATTGTTTATCGTCTTACAAAGTCATCGCATTTTTGTTCTATAAGAGAATATCTACCATAAGAACATCTAGAAAAACTATATATTAATGAACTTGTGAGACTTCATGAAGTACCCCTATCGATTGTTTCTTATCGTGATCCGCATTTTGCTTAAAGATTCTTGAAGAGTCTTTAGAAGGCCTTGGATACTAAAGTTCATTTGAGCACTTCCTACCACCCTCAAACAGATGGACAATCAGAATAGACTATTCAAACCTTAGAAGACAAGTTGAGATCATGCTCTCTTGACTTTCAGGGTATGTGGAATCAATATTTACCTTTGGTGGAATTTTCCTATAACAATAGCTTCCATTAAAGTATTCAAATAGCACCATATAAAGAATTGTATGGAAAGAGATGTCGCACACCAACCTGTTGGGATGAATTTGGTGAAAGAAAACTCATAGGCCTAGAAGTGGTGGAGGAAACGATGGAAACGTGGAAGGTAATCCAAAACCACATCAATGAAGCTTAATGTAGGCAGAAGAGCTATGATGATAATCGAAGGAAGGATATTGAATTTCAGGTAGGAGATCATGTTTTTTTTGAAGGTATCTCCATGTAAGGGAGTTATATGATTCGCCAAGAAAGGAAAATTGATTCCCAGGTACATGGGGCCTTTCGAAATTCTAGAATGAATTTGTGTTGTAGCTTATCGTTTGGAAATGCTTCCAAATTTCTCAAAAGTTCACGATGTGTTCCACGTGTCACTGTTGGAAAAATACATGCCTGACCCAATGCATGCACCCCCCTATGTGGAATTAGAATTGGAACATGATCTGTCTTAATGCGAAGATCCCATCAGAATTCTTGATACAAGAGAACATGTTTTGAGAAACCGGACGACTCGTCTGGTAAAAGTTCTAGGGAGAAACCATAAAATTGAAGAGACAATGTTGCAATCCGAGGAACTTATGATGATGAATAACCCGAGTCTTTTCATGCAGTATTATTCTAGATATTTCAAGGATGAAATTATTTTAAGGAGGGAAGAATGTAACACCCCAAGATTCCACGGTACGCTTCTCTATGAATAATACAGTAGCATGTGTTGTACGCAACATTGAGTTCTAACACACACCACAACTAATAAAACTAGCCGTTATAAATTGTAATACACACATTTTGAAATTTAATAAATTTTATCATTCAAAATGGACTTCATTTTTGTATTCGGAATATCGAAATTATCTTAGGGTGAATTTTTGGTATTTTTCTAAAAACATTCAATTTTTGATGAGTAGTGAAAAAACACTGTGTTATAGTTTAAAACAGAATTATTGTTTAAATATTTATTTATTTTATTTAAATTTATTTTATATCACAATAGATACATAATACCTATATAAGTTCAATGTAATTCATTGGAGTCAGTTTATAATAATTTTAGATATATAAAAAAATTTTTGAACATTTCACCGTCTTTTACCTATCTCTTAAGAGAATTTGAAAAAATTCACATAAAACATAATTTTACCACTTATGTCAATGGCATTTTGAAAATTCGAGAGAAATGGATAATATCAAAGAGTAAAATGTTGTTCCATAATATAAAAATAATTTTTGGTGAATATTAACATTTTACTTTTATTTACCATGGTTGAAAATAAATAGTGTAATTAAGGGTAAAAATGATATTAATATTACCATAACACATGTTCTAATTCTATTGGATAAATATAATTCAAAAAAAAACCTTCGGAATAATATATGAACCTCTTTGTTCAACTTGGATTAGATTTGGACATTTATTATTTTTTAATTCAAATAAGAGTTAAAAGAGTTAAAATCAATGTTTAATAACTAATTTTTTTTAATATAGGGTTATACAAAAGAAAAATTCGATTATAAATATTAGTTAGAAATATAAAAATATTTCCTACATAATGGTATTTTATTTATAATTTTTAGACATTATATAATTTAATTTATTTATGACACAATGGTGATGTAGTAACTTCCTAATTACTGAAATATTTATATAATTGATATTATAAGTATCAGAATAAATGTAATTTGATACTTTTTATGAATTAAACTAATTCTAAAGGTTAATATAAAATAGTAGGATTGGTTATATAAATATTATTCTAAGTAATAATGCTGTTATAAAATTATCAAAAACAAAATACCCAAAAGTGTCAAAATTGACATAAAAGAGTTTTTAAAGAAAGTATTATATTATTAATTGATATTCTTTTCCTAAAAATATAATTTTCTACCAAATGACTTATATAATGATAGGTGTATCATTAATGGACCACTTTGGGGTCTCTTGGAAGTATATAGTATGTTTATTAACCATATAATATTAAAATACAATGTGACATGGTAAATGTCAAACTATTTAACTAAGAGTTAAATATAAATGACAAGGTTAGTATAGTGACCCAAACATGTAAAAAATATATTGGTTGAAATTATTTAGACCCATCCCCACCTTAACCTATAAATAATCCACTTTGAATCTATTAGAAACTGAATATGAATTTATTATAAAATAATATTTCTAGCTTTTCCAAAGGTGCCCATCACCCCTCTTATAAAAGGGCACTCCGCCTTCTCTCTAATTTAAACTTTCAAAGCTTTTTGGCTCAGCCAAACCCTGCACAAATATTCTCTAAACTTCCCTAAAATCGATCTAGAGGCCTTATTTTGATCAGAAAGCCAACCTAAATAGCCCTTTTGATCAAATCAAAAGGAAGAACCTGATTAAGAGATAATGTTTTCACTACCCTCTTTCAACTTCATTTATTCTTCAATTTCATCTTTCTTTGTTATTATAAGTCTAGAATAATAAATCCAGTATCATCTATATACTTTTATGTTATTATAAATATGGTACAACCATATTTAGTATTCTATAAATCTTTCAAATGACATGTCAACATACGTGCATACGTACGACTTTCTTCCACCGCGTCATAGTGTAAATGTTATTCAAAACATTATTATTTGGATGGGTATAATAATGATATTTAATTCATTTAAATAATAAATATAACATGATAATTATTCTTTATATATGATATACCATCCAATTATATGTTATTTTAATATCAAAAGAATTATATTGTTGCTCGTGCGTACGTAGGGATTTTCGTCTCCCCGAACGCGATAAGATTCATTCCCCGTCGATTTAATTCAAGATTGAATTTCATTTTATGAATAAAAATAATTTTTATAGACATGATATCATTCTATATATGAATAATATGCATCCCATCCATAACAAATACTTATCACATAACAGTGAATATAATGTAAAATGAATCTGTTAACACCTGAAACGATGATAATACTAAGATATTATTAACAATCAATGTTTAAAGATTATATATGATATAATATTAATGTATATGATTATTTTATAATTTTATAACAATTATTTCACCATTATACAGGTGTTTAACCTATCCTCAACAAAGGAAAAGTACAAGGTAAAGGTTTATTTCACAATCTCTCCATTATCTGATGTTGTTCATATGTAATTATCTATTGGGACCTCATTATCATCCACAATCATGTTTCAAAAAAATGTATTTCAAATCATTATTACTATATTACAGACTATGGGTTAAAGTCATTTATACCCATGTTGACTTTTTTAAAGATGGTTATAAAGGAATGTTTCTATCGTTTTCCAAACAAGGTCCTTTCAACATTTTCAACCGAATTAAGGTAAGAATGCCTTTTTTAACATATATGGCGGGTGCGGCTATTTTTCACCATTATAAAATCGTCTAAGATTCCCTTACAATCTTATAAGAATATTATCAAAGCAAATGTTTTCTTTTATAATTATGTAACATTTAAATGATTTGAAAAATGAGATATTTCTCTCAAAGAGTTTTGATTTCATCTATGACAACAACCTTTGATAGATTTTAAGCCTATTTGATGTTTATTTATTATGACACAAAACATCCATATTTTATTGTAGGTTTTGTGATATGTTTGACTGTGATTGTGTTATTTTTATACCATTCATGTTTAATGGAGAAAGTATTGATATTTCTTATGCTAGTTTTAATACGAATGTTTATGTTATGTTTAAACTTGTGCATATGTGGAATGCATTAAACATAATAATTTACGGTTGGAGATATCTATAGCTTCTCAATGCATCTGTAGGTCTCATGAGACAAACGAGTGTTTTGGCACAAGGAATTGACAAAATATTATCTATAGTCTCGGCACAAGGCCTTGAATATGTGGTTATGATAGTCTGACATTATGCATTCCTTCATTATGAAAGTGGTTATTGATATTTCATGTGATTATTTCACTAGTAGAATGTCCATGTGAATAAGTAAATGGAATTATTTAATTATATATTTTCCATATTATTCTAAAGTTCATGTTTAAAAGGATTTTGTTTTAATTATACATTGCATTAAATGTTTATGTTTATTTATGAATGTTTCTGCTATATTATTATCCTTACTGGGCATTTGAGCTCACCCCTTTCAATGTTTTATTTTTTCCAGGATGTGAAGAAGTATTTTATGAATGACCTGTAGGGATGGTATAATGGGATATGCGGGTAGAGACATGATGTTGTTGTAGTTTTCGCTTTATGATGTAATGTAAACTTTGTGAATGTATCTAGATATTCCAAGGCTACTAAACTAACCGGTCTTTCAAGACATGATCTTTTGTGATCACGCCAATATTATGTAACAATGCACCAACTCTGCGTAACTGGGGACTGGGCGTTGCACATTAACATAATTAATAATTTTCACCATTATGAAGTATTAAATACTCTTCACTGAATAAAATATCAATACATACCCTTTTGTAACCAAAATATTACCATAGAACCCATATAAAGAACACATATATTATAAAGGTAACCTGGGACATAAACATACATAAATGGAATAACCATATGGTTTAATTTAACACATATCACTAAATGGAATGGACATACAGCTGACTTCCATGCCCAATGCATTGGAGGTTATAATGTAACCACCCATCCTGTTATTCACAACACCACCGTCATTTGGTTTATCACGTTACCACCTGTCAAATGTGGAAGTAACATTATAAATTAGTTACACATAAAACAATTATAAAGGAATGAAATCATTTCCACACTTCAATATATTGACATAATATATCCATTATGAAAACAATTTTCAATACCAAAATACATAAAATATTATATGGTATTTATTTACTTTTAAAAACATTACGGCTTGTTGACGAAGCAAAAGAGAAAATAATACTCGTGGCGGTGGAAAAGGTCATCGTCACCGTGTATGTTAATAGAAAAATCACTTTTTTCATTTAGTAAAAATCTTCATAGAAAAAGATTCCCTTTAAATGAAATGAAATGTCAAATGTGTTTTATACATTATATAAAAGAATGTATAGTATTTGAACAAAATATGCCTCAAAGAAAGGAGATTGAGACGAAGTCCCTTACCTCGTGTCCGACAAGACTCAATGACTTTTTAATCTCCTGAATTTTAGACTAAATTTAATGTATACATGCATAAAAACCTTTTTCAAGTTTATTATTCATTTTAAATCCCTTATTTCCATGTTATAAACATTATGTAATCATTTAAGTTAATAATGATCATTTTGTGGATATTTGGTACTTTAGTGAAAAATGGACTTCTTACAATTACATGTTGTTCAGGGGGTCAAAGGTTCATTATATCTAGAATTATATTCATGATTTTGATATCATATATATAATATAAATCCATCCTATAGATGTATTTATAATAGTACATAACAATTAGAGGTAAGAAATGAAATGCACCATTCATGGAGACGGTAGTCCATATGTACTCATGAATTCTACTTTCATTTCTATTTCGTATTTAACGGAATGAAATCACAATGATATAAAGTTACATTATAATTCTAGTATAATATAAAATATAATATTATTAACTCCATCCTCTATATTTCCCACATATGGCATTAACTATTCAAATCACTTTGAGGGGGTGGTAGACCGCACTTCCTAAAATGAAATTATCGCGTTTACCCATAATGGAAACCATAATGGTATGCAATAAATGATTAATACAGAAGTATAAGGAAAACAAATACATAATATATATATAATATATAAATTGAGTGAAATCTTAATGGCCACCATTAAAGGCGTTATTTGAAGATTGAACAATCATCGTTTCGTGAGGCAGTAATTCTCCATCTACAGAAACAGTATGTTCATTAACCATTAGACAGAGGTGTGTGTAAGTGTAGCTCAAATCCACTCATAACAATAACCTATTATATTGAATATACTGGTGTTGTTACAAATTAAAGTAATAAAAATAGTTTAGGGGATTGGGGAAGAAAAATAAAACAAAAAAACATAAGAGAAGACATTACCTTTAAATCAGGTAAATCCTCTTGGATTGAACCACAAGGTTTTCTTGAAGATATTTATGCCTAATATTGTGAGTATATAATTAATATATGGTTATTGGGAGCTTATTTGAGTACAGTTTGGATGATCCAAATGGCTTTAGATGTGTGAGTAATGGGGTAGACGTGGGGGCCTTTTATAAGAGGGAGGAGGGGCACTCATGGAACGTCAAGAAATGTTACATTATTATGAAATGTTTTTCGGATTTTAAAGGTCCAAAAATGATATATTTCTAGGTTAATGTGATAAAGGTTCTAAATAAACCCATAAAATTTGTTTTAGAAAAGTTTATGTCATAGATTTTACATTATGTTTTCATTTTATTTAAATCATTCATTAAAGAGATAATCACTGCATCATCATGGCGTCATAAATAAATTTATTTATTTAATGTATAAAAATTATAAAAAAATTACCATGTTGTGGGAAATATTTTTATCTTTATAATTAATAAATATATTCAAAATATCAATTATATAACCCCTTCTAAATTTTTTAGTAAAAAAATACATGAATGTGACACTTTTATTTTTACATTAAATAAAAAGTTATTAATGTCATTTTCTTACCCATGTGGCTCCATGGGGTCCCCAAGATGACCCATGGATTTTCATGTTCTGTCATGACCCATCCAATAAATGTAGGATATGTGTCAAGGTGATTTCATAATATTATAACATTATTTTTACCTTAAATTACACCAATTACCTTTAATAGCGAATAATAAAACTTAAAAGATACTATTTACCAAAAATTTGTTTTCATTAAATTGAACCACATAATACATACTAATGATAACCATGTATGTCAAAATTTTTCAATTCAATTTACAGAAGCGTTAAAATTTCATTTAAATGGAAAATCAGTTTTTTAACTACCACTTAGTGGTTTCACTAATCATAAAAAATTGAAGTTTTTAAGAAAAATACCAAAAATTCCCCCTAAGATATATTTGATATTCCAAATTAAAAAATGATTTCTATTTTTCCAAATTCAAAAAATATAATTTTCATTAATTAATACCATAATTAATTCCCGTTTTCAAAACAAATAGCATGTATTTAAGAATCAATAAATATCAAAATATTGACACTAGTTTAAATCCAATTTCAAAGAGAAATTATTTCCAATGACCACCATTGGATTAAATTGTAAAAATATATTCTAATTTCACTTTAAAACCAATTCAAAAAAAACTAACAATATAAATAAATTAGATTAAAATGGAGATTTGAATTAAAATACAACATTTTTCACTAATTCATTAAAAAAGTACATTATCAGAAAAATAACAAAACAAACACAAAGTATATTTTGTTGTCCTGATTCTAATGAATGACTTTATTTCATCCAATAGAATGTATTTGAGTGCCCAATACTATATTTAAAGATTGTTCGCCATCAAAAGGTGATAAATCAACCTTTTAGTGAATATTAGAGAATTTATGCCTAAAATTGAATTCTTTTCTTATTTTATGCCTTTATCGTTTATTGGATTAACTTAAAAGCATTTAAAAAACATATATAATCATATTTTAGTTATTTTCATTCATTCTTGCCAAAAAAATGGCTACGTGTTAACTTCCATTTAAAATAATATTATTATATCATTAGTGTGCAACGTAAGATTTCAAAGAAACTCATTGTTGTGTATCGGGTGTGTTATCGAATATAACAACCCCTTTTATGTAAAATTAATATTTAATTCACAAATATTAATAAATATGAAAATGCCTTATTTTTTATTTACCTGGGATGTTACGTGTTATGTTGTTTAATTGTCATCATCTACAAATAGATGGTAAAAACAGTGGGAAATTAAAAAATTTGGGGATTTTCTATATGCCTACATCAATGATTTCATTGAATCTTGGGAAAACCATAAAATATTGGATGATATTTTATGTAACAATAATTATCTATCATAAATATTAATTTTACCCTTTTGGTCATTGTGAGGTGACCCATTTAGTTAGATACAGTATTATGGATGGGTATAACATTCCTCTCTTGTGGGAGTGAGTCTCGTTAAGGACACATCAGTGAATATCCTGGATACATATCTATTCTTGATTATATCATTTTTTAAAATAATATATAGTTATTAAATATTTTCATTTAGTGGTTTCTATTTTCTGGTATGTTTTATTAAAATTTTATCTATTATTAGGTACTTTGATTCATTGAAAACTTATGATACCGGATCTGAGATATGTTGGTCCTTTTGAGATTATATAGGGGATTTTTTCGATTCATTTCAGATTGAACTGCTATATTTGTTGACTAGAATCTATTATGTTTTAAACATATCAATGCTCATGAAATACCATTCTATCCTTTATTGTGATATGAGATGGTAGGAGATTGTAATAGAGCCAGATGTTTCAATTATAGAGTCAATAGTGGATGTAGATGGTTATTAAATGAAATTTTATCATGTGAAATATTTTTCATTGTTCAAATTAATATACTGTAAGATTATGGATTCCCTTTAAACATTGGATTAGGATATGTCGGCAAGGTAGTAGTGTCCGCACCTCTTACTAAAACATTATTTCTTAACTAACTTGCTGATGATGAAATTTCTATAGTGGGAATTATTCCATGACATTGATAAATGGTATGATCAATATCAGTTTTTAAGATCACTTTTCACAAGCATGATCTATTTTAAAGGTTTATGGTTTGAGCATAATACAATCATTAATAATTAAATAAATGATTAATTTTATTTAATTTTTAATTTATAGTTTTACACAATAATTTTTATTATTAGTGGTAATTTGAACAAAGACTATGAGTTTTTTTACTTCATGAAATATGGAATATATAAAAAATAAAATAGTGGTTTATGAAGTAAATACATCTAGTCTAATGTGATTTATCTTACTATAGGACTGTTTGTTTTCCCTTCATAATTGTAAACATGTACCTTGAACTATACCTGTATTTTCTATGATTTTTGGCAATCTTTTCTCTTTTCAGTTCCAATTTTCAGCACTCGGTCTCATGTTTGGCTTAAATACTTATCTCTCAGTAAGATACATGTCAAATTACATGCTTCACTATATTAAAATAGCATATTTACACTATGATTATGGGATATGACACTAGTGTGACAATTTTTTTTCAATTCCTTCAATATTCATCGTACATTCTTCTTTCAAAGGCCAACACATGTATTGGTTTTTGGTTTTTGTTTGTGGTTCTTAAGGTATGTGTGACCCAACCACTTTTCCAAATTATGTTTTTTATTTGATTCTATATTTTGAGAATCATTTTTAATTTCTATATCATATTGATACAATCTTTCGGATGTGTGGATCCCATTGCGGGTCGTATTCCAAAAATTTATTTAGAGGATGAATTCATCAAAATCCCATGTCTTGTGAAAAATTAATTGATTTTGTTTTTAAAAACTATTTTCTAAATAATTTATCATAATATTATGTTTGGTTTATTATCAATTTTAAATATGAATATTTTGTGATAAAATATTAATTATCAGTTATATTGTTAAAAAAATAATTTACATATCATGTTTTAATGAAAATTTATGTATGGAACAATTTTTAAAATGTGACATCCCATTTTGGAATGATATCAAATGATGTTAATAGGATTCCTATAGAACGTAAGTTAAGTATGATGTGATATGTCCCATACATTGATATTTGAATGGGGGTTCAATCAGGGGGTGTTCATATGCTCCCTAGGCCAACAATTTATCGACTAGTTATACATTTTGTGGGGTTCTGTCAGGCAATGTGCATAGGTTCGTTAAGACAAATGATCTTGGGACATGTTTCTAAACAAGTCTATTTATATAGGTTATTGAGTGTTTTAGGTAGAAATATATTTAGTGATAATTACCATTATTTTCTTTTTCATAGGATTTTTAGTGTTTGATCATGGATTTTATTCTTTGTTAAATGCAACATTCTTTGAAAAAACTTCATATAGTATTGTTAAAAAACATTTAAAGGTTGTGAAATATTTTATTTGTTTTTTCAAAAAATGAATTTCAAAAATAATTATATGTTTTTGATGATATTAATCATATTTTTATTTTTTATAGGTGAATTCATATGGATCACCTAGGTGGGATCCTGCAATGATTTTTGATCATACACAGACTTCCCCACTATGTTATTCTATAGTACAATTAATTTATTTTGATTCTAGAAAAACAATAATGGTGTTTGAGTGGGGTGGATATGATTATGTCAGCTGGTGGTGGGATTGTTGGATGTTTCTCGCTATTCGTATAGAGTATTTAACTCTAGTTTTATAGTATTTTTGTTGATGGTTGAGGACAAGGGAAATTGTTTTGAATATTAGTATTGTATCTCTACAATTTGTTATCATAGTATATTGATTAAATTAAATCGTTTGGTCTATATATTTTTTTCCTTCAGTTAAAAATATATATAAATACGTATATATTTAATATTATATTGATTATTTATTGAAAATAATTCTCATTATTTAATATAGGATGGTCAATTATCATTCTCCAGTTCATAAGGATATGAAATTTCATTAAAGTGTGAAACATATTATTTATAGTTCTAGTTAATATGGGTATCCTAGTTTGGTTCGTTACACACCCCATACAAACAACTCCAGTGTTCAAAATGTGGCCTACACTTTAGTTTTGTTAAAGGATATATCACACCCTTCACATTTTTTTATCATAAAATGTTGTGAAACTATTACAAGATCTTCAATATGATGAAAAAATTGAGGATATTCTAGATCAATGATATTAGTTGATATATAACAAGGATACTCTACTGGTTAATGTAAAATAGATAAATCAAATGTTTGGGGTTTATACTTGTGAACCTAAGCAACAGATGTGAGAAAACATTCCTCACATGCTTCCATCCATATAATTAAATAATAAATATGATATTATATATAGGGTTATAATTTTACTACATAATCTTTTCCTCCATTATTCGACACTAGCTGTAATGACCCAAAAATTTCAAGGAAATTGTTTTCTTATTTTTTTTTAATTTTAGGAGTCTAAAGTTTCTGACGGAACCTGATTCCAAGTCCCGGTGTGCTCGGAATCAATTTCTGAAGGTTGTTTTGGTACTATAAGTAAACGTATGTGCGAGTTTTTTTATATTTTGAACCGGTGCTCCGAATTGAAATTTGAGGACACCGACGAACTCACAGAGCCGATATTCACTTAAGGGGACCTTTACTGCAGTTGCATTTTATGCTGGTTTGAAGTTATATTTTGGAGTTTAATCTTTAATTAAATAAACATTTTGTTGCACACAATATTAATTTTAGTTGGTTATATCATATATGGGGGAGGTTGTTGGTGGGGCCCACACCAAAATAACCTCCCATGAGAGGATATTTGCGAGGTGGTGCCCACTCGAATCCCAAACCTTAACACTCCCTTTAACCCCACTTAACTCCCCTCCATAATTACTTGACACCTCCTCTCTTTTATTAAGAAGGAACCTCTCTACCTCCCACCAATTGATGTTTCAAACACAATTAATTAATATCCTTATTAATTAAGTGTATCCACTCTTTTGAATTGGTTTTGATTTTAATGACACACTTTAAAAAAAATTAGGAGGCTATTATAATATTTGGTTGGAAAATATTTGGTGGGGAGAGCCTTTGGAGATTTGGAGGAGAGTTTCATCATTCTTCGATGATGAACGATGCCCTATTTGACGAAGAATGCCGATCCCATTGAAGAACAACGACGTGTATTATTCATATTATCCCTTCTCATCATGGGAGAAAGACATCGCCTATGATGAACGAACGAGATTTCTCCAATGAAGATTCCACTTCGGACGCACCCTGACATCTACGGAAATGTCATCTATCTTCCATGACTACGACTAATGAACCATGAATTCGAGGTAGGTTTTGTTTTTGTATAATTAAATTTATGTGAATTATACCCTCAATGTTGGGTGAATAATTGTTGCATGTTTATTTAAACCACTAACGTGGTGGGTACGGGCTAACTAACAAGTCTGGACCCACCGCCAACTCGTTCTTGATGTGTGGATATACGGTCAATGATGAAACGGGACCTCAACGACGATTTGAGCCTGTTTTAGTAAAGAGCGGTTCCCGGGAGAGCCGCAGGCGCAAACTTTGGGTTGAAACGGACCACTAGAGTGCGTCCGGTGGTCCACGGAAGGCGGCGGCGGCCAGCGCCGGCCAACGGCCTGGAGGTGGAGGTGCCCCAGCCCGCCGCTTGTGGAAGAGACATCGTGGCAATGATTGCGGCGGAGGTGGGGGGATCTCACGCCGTGCGGGATCTGGAATTTAGGACGATGCCAGCACGGTGTCGTTACGGTGAACCGGGGGGCCATGCCCCCCTGCTCGGCCAGCTTGCCGATTCAGCGCCCCTGGGCTAGGCCGCGCCCATCCAGGCTGGGCTGCGCCGAGCTGGGCCTGACCCGAACCCAGATCAGGTCGATCCAGTTCGGTCTGGCCCATGGTGGGTCGGGCAGGGTCGGACAGGGCCCAGACCCCCCTTTTTCGTACCATTTTCGGTTAAACGACCATAACATGTGCTACGAACCTCTGATCGATGCACCATCAGTTTATTAGGAATCCTTGGATCAAGTTGGTCATTTACATATATTACACTCAAGGATTAGGTGATGTATGTGTATGGCCGGGTTGGTTCGAACCCGAAACCAACCAGACCCTCAGAGCGGAAACGCTTATAACTTAAGTACTTGATTTCCAATTGACGTGTCGTCAAATAAGTTGTTTTCCTTTTGATGAGACAGATCATTTGTATCACTCCACTTGAGGTTTGGATGTGGTTGTAGTATGGCCGGGTTGGTTTAACTTATAAACCAACCAGGCCCCTGGAATGGAAAAACCAATAACTCTCAGACCGGACTTCCGTTTGATGAACCGTCAGCGGCATTGGTAATCTCGTTGAGAAACGCTTCCTTTTAGTATACCCCATGAGAGTTCGGGGTACAGTTGAGATATGGTTGGGTTGGTTCATACACAAAACCAACCACACCCCGGGACAAAAGGCTAATAACAAACATATCGGGCATCTGATTGACGCGCCGTATGTTGCATTGAGATCCCTATGACGTGAAGGATCATTGAGATACTTTTTCTTGGGACTTCATGATACATGGATTGTTGACTAGTAGCTCATTGAGAGGATCCTCTCAGAGATGAGCATACGGAGTACGGAGACCTATTAGGTGGATGAGACTTGATGATTGCGTTTCCGATTCATTTTGGAGTGACTTGACTAGCCCATTGGGGAGAACTACTGTGTAGGGGCGGAAGACCCATGGCGGGGAGCGCTACTGTGTATGGGTGGAAAAACCACTGTACCTGACAGAAGGAGTACCTCTGTAGGCTATCAGGGGGAGCACTACAGTGTTTGGGCGGGAGACCCATGGTGAGGAGCGCTACTGTGTTGGGACGACAGACCCGTGGTACTCAACAGGGGGAGTACCTCAGCCGTCAATGGTTAGTGAGTAGCATCTTAGAGTCGTGACAGGACTCATACACTTGACAGAGGAGGATTTCTCCAGCAACCATGTTATCAACATCATGAATAAAAATCCTGGTTTGAGCTGAGTTAATGACCTATTTTTTTTCCTCATGATTGAAATGGGTTACATGATAACATAGATATATATATGGTCATATACCTATGTAATGGTTGTCCATTGAGATCTTTCATTGCATTTTCCTCATGATTGATATGGGTTATTTGATAACATATGTATATGTATGGGAATATACATAAGTTAAGGTTATCTGTTATGATGTTTCTTGGGGTTTATCTTTGATGGATTTGGAGAGACTTTGAGGGTCTCGGGGTCCCTAATGAGTATCGTTATACTCACCCCTGCACGGGTTATGCCCGCATCTCATTGTGTTAGATGTAGACGATGGACATCAATGACCGTGGCAGAGTGTATGAAGACTGTACAGTTCCTGGATGTGGACACTCACCGTGAAGGCACACGGAGTGGACTGATAGACGCAAAGTTTAGAGGAGGACATCTGTACCTACCCTTCAGGTGGGAACCCGGAGGACGAACCAGGAGCTCCTTCACCATTCTAATATTTGTCTTTTCAGTTGTACATTCTTTCAGTTTTTGATTTACCTTTCTGTTGGGCTTGTATTTACATCCCCTTTGTACTTCAATGATGCTTGTTATACTTCTTTAATTAGTGTTATCTTCCACTTGTTCTCTGGTTGTGTGTTTTTACACTTTATAAAGGCAATGCCTTGCCAGTTTGTAGGGAATTACGCCTTTGGTGCTAGTCGCCAGCCCCTAGCCTATAGAAGGAAGGCTTGGGGTAGTCACGATACGGTCCTTGGGGGACCAGTCGTGACAAATTGGTATCCGAGGAGTTGGTTATACCACAAATCTATGGACTTTGATCATTATTTCTTTGAATCAATAGTGCTAAGGGTGCCGAGTGTATTATTCGGTTCAGGAAGTGTAGTGTTGATGCGGCGGTCGACATATCCATACACGAGGACCCTGACTACTGATTTCCAACTCAGTGCATGAAAACACTGATTGTGTGCATGTTTTAAAATGTTTTCTTTAAGTCAGCTCAACCATGTTAGCTATCTAGGTTTAAATCGTTTGACCGTGTCACATCTATTCTAGATGCCTCCACATAGACAGTCAGTGGGATTTCCGAGAGAGTACCCGATGACAGCCCACCGAGTGATGAGGCTCTGGTGCGGGGCCCTCTTGCTATGATGGCACATTCGGTTGGTGTACCAGCAGCACCACCACCCATTGGGCAGTAGATTCCACTAGCCATACTAGTGGACGGTGCATGCTGACAAAGCGCATTACACAAGTTCCAGCAGCAGAGGCCCCTGAGGTTACGAGGTGAGGCAGATTCTCAGGCAGTAGTGGAGTGGCTGGAGGTGATTTCTATAATTCTACACCTAGTTTAGACACTAGTAGAGCAGATAGTGATCTTAGATACTAGTGTTTTTTAGTGAGTGAATATGAGGTTGGTTCGCATAGTGATGAGGCTTCGGTACATGGACCGATGCCTGAGATAGTAACTTCGGGTAGTGTTCCAGCTATATCACTACTTATTGGTCAGTAGTTACAACAGTCAGTACTCGTAGATGACACATGTGGTCATAGTGCCTTACACGTGTTTCAGCATCAGATACCTCTCTGGTTCCTAGGTGAGCCCGACTCACAGGCAGCTTAGGACTGCCTTGAGGAGGTGGCTGAGATTTTTCTAGAGCATATACAGCTTCGGCAGGACAACATGTCGGTAGCTGGTTATTCATCGAGGCATATCAATAATTCCGGGTACTTGATGACTATGATACAATCAGTGCTATAGAGCTCAGATATCTAAAGAAGGTGTGTTTAAGGATGTCCAAGCCAGCACATTACCTCTATGAATTTCTACATATGCTATGGTTCTAGAGAGAACCTTTGTGGATGAATGTTCATTGGATGAGCGGTTACAGCCAGTGAATATTATCAGTTTGAAGCATGAACCTAGCGCCAATCTCGGAGACTTGATCATGTAAAATTTTTCAAGAATAGGATAGATGAATCTGCAGAGTAGTAGAAATTGAAGCAGAGCTTGGAGAGTAGGATGAGGTGGTGTACATTTCCATATGTTACCACCACCCACCATTGTAGTCCCCACAAGGCTCGGGGAGCAGGAGGGCAGGGGAAGAGTGTAGCTGCATTCGGTCAAGGAGTGTTACCCAAGGTCTCTAGGAATGATTCGAGGTATGGTTTGTCTCTACTACTGGCTCTCATAACAACAGACATTGATACAAATCATTCCTTAATTCCACGAATCTTGTCCCAGACATAGAGTTTCCGGTTAAGCCATTGTCCTGACCCTCACGTCTGGAGACACCATTGATAGGATACTTGGTAATCACACTAACGCTGGTGGTGTGACCTGACCCTTGAGGTGAGAGTTTCAGTTGTATCCTCTTTATGGTAGCATAGAAGCCTTACGACGTTAGTTTGGGTATGGACTGGGCAACCACAGTTCATACACAGATTGACAGTATTAGGAAAAAAAGTTTAGGGTTTATCTAAAATGTTTGTATGGGTTTTTCTTGTCCCGCGAAAGGGAATCCCCGGGAAGAACAGGTTGGAATCATGCATAAGTGGGTGCAGTCGATCACTCATAAGTTGGCCAGACTTAGATATGAGCTAGACATCTCCAGAATTGCAGCACCGCTTTTATCATTGTCGAAGAAGGAGAAACCCTTCGTATGGTCAGAGAGATGCCAGGAGAGCTTTTCAGGAGACGAGGTAGAGATTGACTAGGGTGCTCATCTTGAGGCTACCGGAGAAGGTGCAGATCATCTAGGAGTGGATGAAGATTTAACAGAGTAGTCTGAAGTCCAATGGTGATAGGAGATAGAGACCACTGGAGTTCAAGGATGTCGACCACGTTTTCTTATGGGTCTCACCACGATAAGGTCTATGGAGATTTGGCTGGGGTGGCAAGTTATCTCCACGATTCTTCCGAACATGTCAAGTCCTTAGTAGGGTAGGTGAGGTGGCTTACCACTTATCCCTTTCACTTCAGTTGCACCGGGTGAAAGATGCCATCCACGTATCTTAGTGAGGAGATTCATGCATGACCTATCTGTCATCATCGATGACTAGGAAACTCTCACGGAGGTTCCAGTGGATATTGAGGATCGACTGGAGTGGGTCCTACAAGGATAATTGATTCCTCGGGTGTGAAAACGCTGGTAGCACATGAACCTCTAGGGATGCACATGGGAGAAAGAGGCTTAGATGCCTGCTCAGTACCCCTTTTGTTTCCATAGTGTGTATTTTAGCTTTAAGGGGACGTAAATCCCTAAGGAGGGAGTAACGTAATGACCCAGAAATTTCATGGAAATTTTTTTCTTAATTTCTTTGGAATTTATATGTCCGTAGTTTCTAATAGAACCTGCTTCTGAGACCCATTGTGACCGGAATAAATTTCTGATGTTTTGTTTAGGTACATTCAGTAAACATATGTGTGGGGTTATCTATCTTTTGAACCGGTGCTTGGAATTTAAATATGAGGACACCGACGAACTCGCAGAGCTGGTATTCGCTTAAGGGGACCTTTATCGTAGTTGCATTTTATGCTGGATTGAAGATATATTTTGATGTATAATCTTAATTTAATTAAAAATTGTGTTGCACACAATTTTAATTTGAGTTGGTTATATCCTACATGGGTGAGGTTGTTGGTGGGGCCGACAGGTGCATAACCTCCCATGAGTGGATATTTGTGAGGTGGTGCCCACATGAATCCCCAACCTTAAAACTCCCTTAAACCCCACTTAACTCCCCTCCATAATTACATTACACCTCCTCTTATTTATTATGTAGTATCCTCTCCACCTCCCACCTATTGAAGTTTCCAACCCATTTAATTAATAGCCTTATTAATTAAGTGGCACCACTATTTTGAATTGGTTGTGATTTTCATGACAACACATTAAAAAAATTGAGGAGGCTATTATAATATTTGGTTGGAAAATATTTGTTGGGGAGAGACTTGGAGATTTGGAGGAGAGTTTCATCGTTCCTCGACGAAGAATGAAACCCTCTTCGATGAAGAACACCAATTCCACCGAAGAAAGAAGACGTGTGTTATTCTTCTCCTTCATCCCCGTCAATGAAGAAATACGCTTCCCATGGAGAATGTGAGGGATTTATCCAATGACGTTTCCACTTAGGACACACCCCGACGTCAATGAAAATGACACCCGTCTTCCGCGATGACGGCTAATGAACCTTGAATTCGGGGCTACGTGCTAACGAACAAGTCCGTACCAACTTCCAACTATTTTTTGATGTGTGGATGGATAGGAAACGATGAAACGGAACCGCAATGGCGATTTGAAGCCGTCACAGTGAAGAGCATGTCCCGGGAGAGCTGCAGGCATAGACGGTGGGCGAAACGGACCACTGGAGCACGTCTGGTGGTACGTGGAAGGTGGCGAGGGCACGCCTCGCCGGCGACCAGAGGCAGCAGCCGGCGCTTGGAGGCGGGGGTGCCCCAGCGCGCCATCGGTGGAAGAGTCACCTCGACAATGACCGTGGAGGAGGTGGAGGGAGCCCACGCCAGGTGGGTTCCAGAATTCAGGGCTGTGCCAGCACACCACTGTTATTGTAAACTAGGGGGTTGTGCCCCCCCCCCCCCCTCCACTCGGCCAACTGGATGAGCTAGCGCCCCATGGTCGGGCCTGGGCGGGGCACGCGGGACGCATCGCGCCAGCCGCGGGCTTGGCCGCGCCGCTCGGGCCGGCCTTCCCCAGCAGGGCCGGACCGCAACTGGCTGAGTCGGGACGCGCCTAGCCAGGCCAGGCCATGCCCTCCTAGGTCGTACCTGGACCCGGGTCAGGCCGACCCAGGGTGGGTTGGGTCAGGTCGGACTGGGCCCATACCCCCCTTTTTCAGACTGTTTTTAGTTAAACTGCCATAAAATGAGCTACAGACCTCAGATCGATGCACCGTTAGTTTCATAGGAATCCTTGGATCTAAATTGTAGTTTCGGTATATTACACTAAAGGTTTCGGAAATGTTTGGATACAGCTAGGTTGGTTAAAAACCGAAACCAACCAGGCCCTCGGAGCAGAAACACTTATAACTTAAGGACTGGACGCCCGATTGACGTGTCGTCAACTAAGTTGGTTTCCTTTTGATGAAATGGATCTTTTGGAATACTCCATTTGAGATTTGGATGTAGTTGGTGTATGGTTGAGTTCATTTACCTTAGAAACCAACAGAGCCCCTAGAACGGAAAAGCTAATAACTCTCAGACCAGATGTCTGTTTAACGAACTGTCAGCGTCATTGGTAATATGGTTGAAAATGGTTCCTTTGAGTATAACCCATTATAGTTTGGGTATAGTTGAGATATGGTTGGGTTGGTTCGTACACAAAACCAACCGGGCCCTCGGGACAAAAAGGCTAATAACTTACAGACCGGGTGTCCGATTGACACGCAGTCTATTGTGTTGAGATATATATGAAGTGATGGATCTCTGAGATACTTCTTCGTGGGACTTCGTGAAACATGGAGTGTCGACTAGTAGCTCGTGGAGCAGATACTATTGGAGAGGTGCATACGGAGTATGGAGACCTAATAGCTGGCTAAGACCTGATGACTGCTTGTCTGATTCGTTTCATATTTACTTGACTAGCCTAGTGGGGAGCGCTACTGTGTAGGGGAGACAGACCTGCGGTACTCGAGAGAAGGAGTACCTCTGTAGGCTATCAGGGGGAGCACTACTGTTTTGGAGCAGCATACCCATGGTGGGGAACGCTAATTTGTTGGGGCGACAGACCCTCGGTACTCGACAAGAGGAGTACCTCAGCTATCTAAGGTTAGTTTGTAGCACCCCGCAGCTGTGTTTTCAACATCATTAATAAAAATCATGTTTTGGGTTTTTCCAATAACCTATGTGTTTCCCCATTATTGAGATAGGTTTCTTGATAACATAGGTATATGAATGGGAATATACCTATGTTAAGGTTATCTGTTGAGACATTCTTTGTGTTTTCCTCATGATTGAGATGAGTTACTTGATAACATAGGTATATGTATGGGAATATACATAAGTAAAGGTTATCTATTGAGAACATTCTTTTTCGTTTATCCTTTTTGGATTTGGTGAGACCATGAGGGTCTCGGGGTCCCTACTGAGAATCGTTATACTCACCCTTGCACGTGTAGTGCATGCAGCTCGTTGTGTTGGATGCAGACGACGAACATCGCCGACTGTGGTAGAGTGTATGAGGACTGGACTGTACTTGGAGGTGGACACTCAGCGCGACGGCACACAGAGTTGACCGACAGATACAGAGTGCTGAGGAGGACATATGTACCTATACTTCAGGTGGGAACCCAGAGGATGAACCAGGATCTGCTTCACCATTCAGTTGTTTGTCTTTCCAGTTGTACTTTCATTCAGTTGTAGTTGTACCTTTCAGTTGGGCTTGTATATCCATCCCATTTGTACTTCAAGAACGCTTTTTATACTTATTTACTTAGTTTTTTCTTCCTGTTATTCCCTAGTGGTGTGTGTTTAAGTTTAATAATGGCAATGCCTTCCCCATTTTTAGGGAATTTCGCCTTTGGTGCTAGTCACCAGCCCATTGCCTATAAAGGCGGGCATAGGGTAGTCAAAATACGTGCCTCGGGGGACGGGTCGTGACACTAGGTGGAATTAATTCCTATACAAACAACCAAAAAACTAAAAAATATAGTATTTTATGAGTAAACAAAATAATTATAAAGAATAAATAATGTAAACTGAATAATGATATATATATATAATTTAAATACTAAAAAAATATAACTCACATAAAAAATTTCTATAAATTAGTATAACTAAGAATCTAATAAAATATTTTATTACAGATTAATTGTATTTTATATCATCACTCTTTTTCATGTTTGATGTATTTATGATTAGAAAGGGCCGTGAACATTATTAAAGATAGAAAACAATATTTCTTAAAAAAAAAATCATGATATTTGATGATCTTATTTTAATTATTAATTTTTAATTTTTTCAATTTACCAAAGAGGAAACAATTTTTCATTTATCACAGTCATATTACCCTGTGATTATTTTTTGGGGGTTTTTTATGTAATTAATATTCATGCATGTACAAAACAAACTGATTTTTTTAATTTTATCACTTTTTGAATTTATTATATTATATGAATATAATTATTTTATAGAAATATTGTTTTATATAAAATATTATATTATATGGAATAGTAAATCTTTTAAAAATTATATATTTTATTTATTAACCCATGTCAACATTTAGAAAATTTATGTTGTGTCATATTGAAAACTTTTTTTTGAGTATTTATTTTCATTTATAATGACATGATGAAATGAAGATAACGATTTCAATAATTTCATTGAAAATATCCCTTGAAAAAAAAAATCATTTTAAATTCCTTTAAATCAATGTAATTTAATATTCTAAACTAATATTAAATATTATTATTCAAATATAAAATTTTTCCTACAAAAGGTTTTTAGAGGATTAAATAATATTATTTTTTCTTAATGATAATATATTTATTTAATAATATTCATTATATATTTATAATAATAATTTTCATATCATCTAATAAGTATTATATGACTTTTACGATTAATGGACCATTAAAAAGTTAAATAATATTTTTTTATGGTGAAACCCAAAATGTAAAAAAGTTATTTACTGTTAATGTAAAGGGAATAACAAGTTTAAAACATGTTTCATATTGAATGACAGAGAAATTAATTGTCCTTATCATCTGGACATTTCCTATATTTACCAATTATTCCAGCATGGTTCATTATAGTGAATTCTTATTATTTTATACAGATGTGTATTTCCCAAAATTCCACCCCTTTTAACTCATAAATGGTAAACTGATCTCTCCACATCCCCTTAATCTGAATATAATTTCATTTTTAAAAAATTATAAAAATCCATCTTCCGTAAAATATTTTTAAGCAAAATGTGGGTTTTTTTATCTCAAAATACCCCTCAATGGTCAAATCTACTTCTCAAGGGAGATAATCCATGAAGTGTGGTACATGTTCCTAATCAAATCTTTCTAATTATATTTATTTTTATGGTTCTATTAACCCTATAATATCATTTCGAAAAATTAAAATTTTTGAATAAAATAATAATAATTATTCGATTTTATTATAATAATGTTTCAATTGTCAATCAGACTAAACATTTCCACTGAGAAAAACTAAAACATGAATCATGCATTGTACGGAAAACAAATCTATCAAATAAATATTGTCTTTTTTTATTAATATCCAATTACGAATCATTTTTTGTTATATTTTATTAATATATATGAAATTTATATGTATTATATGTCATTAATATTTTTCTTTTTGAATAAAAAAAATTTACGGATTTTTATAATATAATCCATTGATATAGGAGAATAACATGAAAATGGTTCATTAATGTTTTCATATGCGTGAAACATGATAAAAAAACTTATATATTAAAAATCACATTATAATTAATTGTTTAACATTAATCCTATACCCATTAATTGTTTGTAAATTATTATATGATAGAGAATAGTAAATATAAACATAACTTTTATGACTCCTGTTTAAAATGGTTATGATTATTTACACCCCATGTGGATAAGAGATTACTATATTATGATACATCAAGAGAATATTTATTAATGAATATTATATTATTATTTAAATAATATGGTTTTTAAATAATTAATTATGATCTTCATTAATATGATTCAAGATATTAAATCATATTTTCAATGATAATGGTATCTGTAATGGATTTTTGTATTTAAATCCACTTTTGTGTTATGAAATTTATTATTGAACATATTTTTTGCATGAAATATCATTTTTATCGATTTAATTTCCATATTTCAATGGATATAATGATTTTAATTGAAAATATAATTAATTAAAAGTATTATTTCCATCTCTCATAGAAAATAGTCTTCAATAAATGAGAAACATAACCATAATTTTTACTATGATGAATATTATTTTCATCATAAACAACTTTATCATGATTTGGTTCTCATTATATTAAAATGATCCAACTCCTAGGAAGTGATTTTTTTTAATTTAATTGTGTTCTATACCAAAATGGGTAATGATATTTTATTATCCTGTGAATTATTATGGTCATGTTATGTGATGTATTTATGAATATGATTATTTTATCTGGGAAATTTATGTTATAATAATTATTGTTTTCACGTAGAACACATATGGATGTGTGATAAAATGTGGGGTCATATTTTACACACCAATGTATGGGAATATGATTTTAACTCATTGGATTTCTAGGTCAATATATAATGGATATTCTTCTATTTATCAGGCCATGAAGATTATTACATCATGTGAGATGTATATGAATGGTTTTATAGGAGAAAAATTATAAAATAATATTTTATATTGTTATGAAATCATATGTTTATTTTAAATTTTTTTAATAAATTAATATATTGGATTATTAGATGAAATGATTATTGTATCATATATTATTTAAATCATAAAATTGATATGTTATTTATGTTATGTTTTTCATGGGTCATGGTAATGATGAATCATGTAGTTTAACATTATATGAATGATGATCCATTAGAGGGACTTTAACAATGAATCTTCATACCAAAACGATTCTATGAGAAAAATTTGACTTCAAAATCATTAATTAAAAATACATATTTATGTAAATTCATTATTTATTAAGGATAATTTTTTTATTATCTTTTATATTATGCACATGCGTTTACGCTAATCAATATTTGAATTAATTTAATTTTTAATTATTTTCTTAATCTTATACCTATCATATTATTCATTGTTTATGAATGAAATTTACGTACGCTAATGGCTTGTAGTTTCGTTAGCTATTCCTGGATATAATGATATAGCACATCATTATTGAATTCAAACAAAAAAATTCATTATATATTCTAATTCTAATTAAAATAATAATTTGGGGTGAGATATCGCTTAGTGTTCCATTTCGGAAACTATGATTATGATAATTGTTTTGGTGGTCAAATGAATAAATAATGTTTTTTGGACATTTTTGAAATGGATCCAACTATTTAATGTGGTTGGATTCCAATTAAAAAATTTCCAAATGAAGGATTTCGTATTCTATTATCATGTGTCCTGATCTACGTATTTGAATATTACACACCAACCATCATCATGGTCTTCCTAAAAGACACAATTTTCTTCTAATTGACTATTACATATATAAAGTAATATTAAATAGTATATATCACATCTTCATATAATTATATAATTTTTTTATGCTTATAATGTTTCAATTAACAAAAAAACCCTATCAATTTTTTTTATTTTATCAATGGATTAACAGAATTCACATATGAAGGATTTCTTCTTATATTATAAATGTAGTATTCCAAGAGCTCTAATATATTTATGATCTTATTTTATGATAACAACATTTCAAAATCATTATGTTATCCATTTATTGGAGTAATTTTATTTATATTTATTTTGGGATTCGTAGATTTAATATATATATATATATATATATATATATATATTTATTTATATATATGGATGATATTATAAATAGTTTAACAAAAAATATATATCTATATTAGTTTCTCATATTATAAAGTTGGAATATTTGTTGATAAGGAATCATCCAATTACTGATATATATTCAAATTGATTTTGATTGTGGGAATTATTGAATAAAATAGTGGTTATGATGATATGAAAACCTTCACAGTAATAATATAAAATTTGTTGTCATATTTTATGAATTATAAAATTACAATAATAGACTTAATTGATTTATATTCCAAAATAATATAAACAATATATATTAAATAGATACATATATTAATAATCCCCAATCCATTACAGTGAGAATCATTAATGGAGATTTGTAGTGGGAATATGATAAATAATATACGGTGATCTCATTTACACTTATTACGTCAACTATCAAATTCATAGATACTAGGACAACTTTCCATCGATTACAATAATGATCCAACATTTTTAAATATTCATTGATGTATTTTGGGATTATATTTTGGAAACATCTATATTGATGAGAGTAATTTTATATTATATCCATGATGTATTATATTAACGGAGACTAAAAGCGCATTAATGGAATAAAACAAAATGGAAACCTCCATTTCAATTAGAAACAACTATTGCAGATTCTCGAAATTTCATTTACATATCTTACTCTCAATACATAGATATGGTATAACATAAAAAATTACCACTACTCACCCAAAAATATTTTCCAAAGTATGATATTAGTTTTTATATTTTTACACAATTGGGATCCAAATTTTTTCTATGATCTATAAAAAATATAAATACATTTATACACTTCCCTAACTATATTTTAAGAGAATTAATTTGGCCTAATTATAAAATTATTGTTTATGGAATACAAATAAATGTGTTTCCATTAATATATTCATCATTTTTCATCCCTTTATAATGATTATACAATCTATTCTCACTGCAACATTATGAAATAGGGCATGATTTACATAAAATAATTATTTAATGGCCATAATAGGAAAACCCCATCTTAGTAGTTATCTAAACTATCATAATAGCCAATCCAAGGAAATTTATATAATCTTCTACCATATTTTCCCTCTATATCTTAATGATAATTTATACGTTGTATGACTTATATGAAATGTATTATGGCTATAGATATACTTTCATGAAAACGGGATATTGATTTAGCCTTAGTTAGGAGGGATAGTGTATGATTTTTTTGGAGGTGTTTCATGAGTTTCTTCTATTAAAATTACATATACATTTTTGAGTGAAATGAATTGAATGTTATGTTAATTTAGATTATTTAGATTATTTTCAATTTTCAATCAAGGATAATAATTTATTGATCATGAATTATTCAATTTTTTAATGTTTTAGGTTTCTTTGTAAATATTAAGAAATAATTATTTTTTAGGAATCCAATTTATAGTTACTATAATAATAAATTAAATCGAATATTTTGATAAAATGATTATTTTGATTGAAATAATATATTAAATAAACAAATTTAATACTAGATATCAACAAAGATTCATACACTAGAGTATATTAACTTATTTTTAAATTATTTTTATAGAATATATTTTCTATTTGTTGTGAAAACAACATGGTTTTACAAAATATTAATTTGAAATTCCAATTGGATATGTTACTCCAATTATGAAAGAAAATGTTTCATTATCCACAGTATGGTTGTTGTATTGAGATTAGTTTTTTAAACATAAATCGAATAAGAATAATTGAAACAATAATTTGACATGGTGGTGTTTTATATTTTTTTCCATTAAAACATATATATGTTAGTATAGTGTATTATTATCTTGTTG
Source organism: Viscum album (assembly GCA_963277665.1). Taxonomy (NCBI): domain Eukaryota; kingdom Viridiplantae; phylum Streptophyta; class Magnoliopsida; order Santalales; family Viscaceae; genus Viscum; species Viscum album. The sequence continues at coordinate 1,536,032,643 of OY728151.1, forward strand.
TAACACACACAATCATGATATGATTGTTTAAATATTATAAATTTATTTTTTAATGAATCATCAAGGTTTGTTCCTTATAGAAAATAAAATATGACATGTACTGCTCATGAATCATATCTATTGTGATTTAGTTCTATTTAATTATATTACATCAAAATCATATACTGTGATTGGGTTGATATTTTATATGTAATATGAGTTATTAATTTGAAATGTAATAATAAAAAATACAAATGAATTTATTTACTATAGTGATTTATTTAATGAGTATTAGAATCATATGTAGAATATTTTAGTGATTAAATCAATGATACATAATGATGTGTTTTTTAACAATTTCACTTTTACAATTCAATTGATAATTCAGTAACAAATGGAATTTTATTATTTCATATATAAATTTAAGAGGATGTTAGTTTCCTGGGATTTAATACCAAATATATTGAATTCTATAACTTTTCAATTATCTACCTTTCTTATTAATGAGAGGATATATATTATTATATTGAAAAAATATGTCTCAATATAAATTAGTATAATTATTTAATAAATTTTATAGATCATGTGATTGAAAAAAAAATAGTGTTTATTTATTAACACTATCATTGTCATTTATTTTATTTATTGATGACTTTGTTATCTATATTATTGATTTTATATCATTATTTTGACATATAAAATATTATACTTTTAAGAATTTATTTTTAATCACACAAGTTCAATGATAAATAAAAAAATTGTTAATATATGTACGACAATATCTAGTAAAATAAAAATTATTTATAAAATACCATTATATAATCATTATAATTTATTTTGATTTTACAAAAACCAAAATTTGTTTTTATTCATTTTTTTGACTGAATTTTCAATATATATCATTATAATAAGTTAATAACATCATTAAAATTAATTTATAATGATAATGGATTGGAAATAACTTTTTTGTAACTCGTCCTTACTAGTGATAATGGTTAGATTTGAGGAAATACTAAACATACCCATTAACATATCAACCCATCCCCTTTTAGTGAATTATACTATGATAAAAATATAGTTATTTTTAGTTCTTATAAATAAATTTTTAGAATGATTTAATTCTTACCATTCTATGTGTAGATATCACTTAATATTATTGGTGTTATTGGTAATTTCTGTTGATGAATAAATTGTTTTAATAAATTTGAATATATATCATAAATATAATTAATTTAGGGAGTATAAAATATGTTGAACATATTTTATATTAATATTTTAATTGTAATGAATTAATTATTACAATTTTTTTCTGTTTTAATATATATGTTATCCAAATTTTATATAATGGGTTTACACTAGTTGTGATTTGATATGTAATGAATACAATTTATAGAATTAGTATTGATATTTATGTCCTTGTATGAAATTATATCATATCCATAATTTTATAATATTAATTTATCTATGATATAGTGACTATTACAATAAATGATATTTCAGATTAATAATGAAATATTAAAAGAGGCAATGTTAGAGTGATATATGAAATCAATTGAATTTTTTTTCAATAAGTTTACAAAATTAATTATTTTAAATAATAATAAAAATTATATTTCCATATAAGATTGAATTATATGGTGACATCAACATGTGTTTTTTGATTAATAATATATTATACCGTTATTTTCATTAATTTTCAATATATAATACATGACATTATTTTGGAAACTTCTTCCTCCAATAATGATCAATATTCACTTTATTTTCCCAAAGTGACCTATATATTTTTTAGAAAATATTAGAGATGTTGAAAATATAATTATTGAAAAATAAATTTAACTTTTACAATGATATTTATATTATATAGAAGAAAAATTTTATGGATATTATTATGGTAAATTATGTTGAGGAAATTTAATAATCCAATAAAAGTATTTATGAGATTTTTTAGAATGTAAAATTTATTTATCTATATTTTTTCAAATTTAAAATTTTGAGATGTTATATAAAAATAACTATTATGTATTTTACATTTTAAGGTTTTTTTATTTACCTAGGATGTAAATAAAAATTATTGGAGGATGTGATGATGATTAGGATGAGTAAATAATTATGATTTAATTTTATATACTATAAATATTATATATAATAACTCCACCTTTTATGAAAATTAAAAATAATATCTTCAGATACATTATGATAAAATCATATTCAAAAATATGGGAATATAATATTTATGGTATTGAAAAAAAATGTGTATCACCTAGTGATTTCTATTACAAATTTTCGATGCCTTATTTCAATGAAGTGTAGTTCACTATAAAATAAGTTGTTAAAAATGATATGGAATACAAGTGGATGTTACAATTATTTTAAATTACAATCATGATATCTAAAATGATGATACTAGACATATTCATCATAATGATACTGGATATATAAATAATATGGTGTGAAAATTCAGGTTGTAAGGGAGTTTCTTTTCGGGAAAATTGATGATGGATTGAATTTTTTACATACTAGGGATAATAATTTGAATGAATCATTTAATTTGAAACGATTAATGGAGAATAATAATTAATGAAACATGAAAATAATTTTTTGGGATAAGTATTTGATAGTAATTATTATTATTTCATCCCAAAACATACTGACAGATGATAGTTATTTTTACAATGACACTAAAGAGACTATTGATGAATCAATTATTTTTTATGTTCATTTAAATAATAATTTATAAAAATAAATATATTCAAATTTTCCTTATTTATGTATAAATAATAATAAAATATTATAAAAATGATATTTTGGATCATCCAGAGAACTCTCATATATCTAAAATTGGTAAAATTATAAATTTGTGAAGAAATTATATAAAATGTAAAATTAGAAATTCCATAAATTTTTAATGAATATATAAATAAATATATAATGAAATGAAACTAAATATTATTCAAAAAATTAATACGATTGTAGTGCTCAAATGTGTGATTTTCCAAAACTATAATAATATTCAAAGTGATTAGTTTTTTTAAATATAAATATTTGATATATTACAATTATTTATTATTTTGGAACATGGAATATGGAATAGAATTATAAGTTTCATATCAAAAATTTAAAAAATTCGTGAATAATTGAAGGGTTTAATTTTATTTATAGAAAAATAATTTTATAAAAACATGTTCAAAGAGAATCAATGGAATGTGGAGTCAAAAATAAAAATTAATTTTTTTGATTTAATTTGGTTTTTTAATTTGTTATCAGTTGACACAAATGTGAATGAGTTACCATTCAATAATCTTAGATCAATTGATATTTAATACTAAATAATTATTTTATATTATAAAATATATATAAAAATATTATCAATATATCGTGGATATATTATTAATGTTCTTTCAAAGGGAAAATCCATCGATACCAGAAAGTCAGTTTTCATCACAGATAATGGTTGATATAAGGATTATAATTAGCATTTATAACTATAATGAATTAATTTCCATCTTTTTTAGTTATTTTTGAAACACATTAAATGATCTTTTTTCACATATGTGTCGATATAATAGGAATAATTTAATGTCTACCCAACATATTAATGTAATCATTGATAAATTTTATTTTTCATCAAACTATATTGATGAAATAATTTATTTTATTTATAATGAAAATATATATTTGATTAATTAGTTGAATAAATTATTGATTGCAATATTTTATTTGTGAAATAAATTGTGTATTTATTATTTTCTTGGATATTTAAAATTATTGCTAATTGAGTATGAATGATGTGAATATGTTACATTATATAATTGAAAAAAAAAATTCTAATGATGCATGAAAAAGATAAATTATTAATATAATTATCAACAAATTCTTGGATATTTATCAAATATATTTTATGAATTACCTATATACAAAATGGAATATTTTTTTATTCTATAAAAATGGTTTCGATTTAGGTAATGAAGCATGTGTAACAGATGTAGTTGAACGATCGATGACATATGAACATGATATTTGATAGTAGTTATATTTTATTATATGGTACACTTTCATATTATACATGATTTTTTAATCTGGTATTTCATAATTATTTAGATTTTAAATATTGTTAAAGAAATTAAATGATGTAATTTCATGAAAATATTCATCTCAAACAATGTTTATGAAAATATATGTTAATGGGTATGTGTCATTTATGTATCCCTAAATTTCATTATGGATACATTAAAATTTATATCCCATTAAAAATTATTTAAATAATATTAATTATCAATTATTTATATATATTTTTAAAACAATTATTCCATCAAAATATATTTTATATTTCGTATTTTTATAATTGAGTAGGTTTTATATTTTCATATAATTCCATTTAATGTATCATTTTATCATTATTATGTCTCAAATTGTGATTTTAAAATGTAATTATGTATTCAAGTAATATTTAATTTTGTTATGTGATTATTTCATCAACAGTGTTGAGGGATCAACTTTGATTATTTTTTAAAAAATATGAGTTGCTTTAATTTAACTTGATTAACACCCAATAAGAGGTGAATTTAATAGATCCCCAAAAATGAATTTATTTTGATAAGGTTAACATGGAATAGTATTATTAATCAATAAATATTTTTGATATAATAGGAATAATTTATTTTCTACCTAGTATATTGATGTATTCATTGATAAATGATATTTTTTTATCAAACTATATTGATGAAATAAATTATTTTTTTCTAATTATAATATATATTTTATTAATTAGGTCAATAAATTATTTATTGTAACATAAATAACATATCACTCGTATTGTTGTAATCACCTATGTCTAATGTTAATCACTAATTTAATAACTGAAGCAAATAATGGGTTTGTTAATGATGTTTTCCTCATGGTCAACTGCTACATCGTCATTGACAAAATTTTTATTATACATTACAAAAAATTACCTTCTAATTACCAAATGGAACTAGAGAAAGTGTATGACCATGAACTTGTACAACATTTTAACACAATCTAATAAAAATTTCACATCAATAGATAACTAATATAATAATTAAAATATTAATGATTTTTGAGTATGTGATCCTGCACATATTCTAAAAATTTCAATATTTAACCTCCTTTCAACATAATAATATATAATAGTAGTATGTTGTTAATATATTTATTCTTATATAGAATATTTTATTGTCATATATTTATAGAATTCACTCAAACATTATTATTTATTTCTAGTAATTTATATTCACGGAATATAATTTGATTATTTTTTCATATTATTTTATTCTAATCATCTTCATTTTTTATCGATGAACATGACATAAAATAATTGAGTCAGTGATATGTTTTAAATATATTCTAATGTTTAGATAATAATTTATTTATTTTCAATGCTTCATTTATTCTCTCCACCTAATTATAATCTTTTAGTTATCATTAATATTTTCATTTATACATGGATGCATGTGTAATGTGTCATGGAACCTCATTCTATATTGTCTAACAGAAGTTAGTTCAAATAATTATATTCTAGTTGGATCCCTTATGATTTAATCATGCATCATAATATTCAGTTGGATTAGGATGTATGATAATGATGATCATTTATCCTTAAAATTTTTTATATTGTTTTTTTAATATATATAAATTTTAGAAATTGATGGTTTACTTATTAATAAAATTTAAAAAATCTATGTATTTGATCATTACATTTATTGAACATTTCATATAGTAGAAAATAATGAATTATGTTGATGTCATATTATGATGAATTTTTATGATAAATTAATTGGAATTTATTTTAATGTTTATGATTAGACTATATAATTATTAGGTAATTACATTAAATAATTCATATATCATGTTTGTTTCACATGACAAAATCCCAATGATGTGTTAATTCATTAAAATGTATCATTAGATTCATACATAGAGCAATATTATGTTGTATAGAATATCAAGTCATCACATATATTGAATAAGAGCTTCTTTGATCTATACCATAGACATTCAAACACTAAAAACATATCAAAAAACATCATGAATCATCTACGAATATTATTTAGGGGATATTATTTCCATATTCTATGTTGCTTCATCTTGATGATCTTATAGATGAAACTCCCATGACATAGTTTACCTCTTCTCATTTTGGGGAACTTATCTCATCTACCAATATTTATATAATGTACTTCCACATGTTTTTTAATTTTTAGAAACAATAAGAATACTTCATCAATTACAAGACATAAAAATTATTTACACAATATAGAATATCATCCTATAGTTTTCAATAATCCCCCATATATTTCTAAAGTACCTGAAACCACTCTATTGTAGTTGATATTAAATCAATATATAATATTTGGAGATATCATTTTTGTCTCTATGATAAAGGAGATTCCATAATAGTTAATATAATTGTATATATGTGCAGGATATTTATATCAAATAATTTTGATAAAATCATTAATCCATGTTTTCATTAACATAAAACTAATTCAAACCTATTCGATAATTATGACTACTGAGAAAGACGACGATGTAATATATTACACATACACTATCATTAAACACTCACTGAACACAACAATTTTTTTAAAAAAATAGGGAAACAACATCTCTACAACTAATATCATATCTGTATAAATGTGAGTATAAAATAATAGATTAAACAACTCATGAAATGATATACCTCAATGAGATGAGGTGGGGTTGACTCCCATTTTCAGCCTTAGTTTATCAAATGATTAGGCTGTTAAATTATTATTTATGATATAAGAAAAATATTCATCAAAGATAAAAAATTCTATAATCAAAATACCAGCATAATGATTCACATTTAGAAAGTGGTTATTGTTTATTTTTAGAATAACCAAGTGAGTTATTCTAGATTTTGGGATCAGTTTATCAATCACTTATAGACACATCTCTTAATAAGAGTTTAAATTTACCCAATAAAAAAATTGTTCTACTTCATTTTCATCCATGTCAACAATGAAGTTGTTATTAATTACCCAAATTATCCATCCTCATAAGAGGTTACTATCATTGATTTCATCTTCCTAAATGAAAAAAATCCTTATTACAATATAAAATAATCTAATAGATATGGATTTCTAGTCAATAATTACTACACCCTAATCAATACCCATAATAATCATTAATTATAACTCACTTATTTTCTTATATATAAGATAATTATTTTTAATATTTGATATGTACGTCTAGATCTTTATTTTATCAGAACATGTGTTCCTTTTGGATTGTATTGTTATCATGAACAATGGGTAAAAACTTATACATTGTTAAAAAACAAGGCAGGAATGTACATAATACATTCAATCTGAAATCTGTAATACTTTTGACTAATGGTTTTAAATTTATTTTCCATTCTCATCTTCATTCCATAATCAGTGGGTGATGAAACTCTTCAATGCTACTATATTTCATATTTCTTCAATTTATCCTATTAATTTTTTTCTTCTAAAAAAAACAAATTATTCCACTTATATATTTGATATCACTTTTAATAATTTATTATATCCTTTTATTTATATTTGATAACATTAAATCATGTTACATCAGAACTCAATTTGTAATAATTCATCATTACTGGAAAAATTTATAACATTAACATACAAAATAATAAAACCAACATGGTGTTCATATTTTTTTAACAAAATAATTATTTTACACCATCTATTTCTTTAATTTAATGAATTTTAGGTTGTCATTAGAATTAATTTTTATTATATTACATCATAAAATAATCCATATAAATATTTCATTGGAATATATACCATATTCCAATTTGAATGTTTTATGAAGACATTGAGACGTTCAATGTAAAATTATTCATCAGTCCCTCTATTTAAAAATGTTTTATACACATAAATTTGAAATATATGAATGTTTATTTGATATATATGGATGGAAATATTTTTTTAATATGAAGACCATCCTTGATAGTAATGGATTTATCATGTTTAACCCACTCAATATTTTGAGAATCCAATTCAAAGTAGCCTTTCTTTTTTTAATTCAATATTATCATCACCTTTATTTATATAGATCTATTTTATACCTTCGTATATTTTGTTTTGTATTTGTTAAAAAGATAATAGGATCAATTCTATTTGGTATGGATAAGCTCAACGTTCATATACAAAAAACACACTTTATGTTAAAAAGAATACTCAACTATCAGATGTTCAAAATTTGACAATAATCTGGTTTGAAATATTTCCATAATATTCATACATTTTATACACCATTATTAAGATTAGTAATGATAATATTTCTATCTTCATGATTTATTAGCCTCACATTGTTTCCTTTTTATTTTCATTCTTAATCATTTTAAATTGAAAATATATTATCACTATAATTAGTTTTAATCTATTAGATTTTTCATTATCTTCATGAAGCTCAAAAATGTCAATATCATCATAATCCTCTATAGTGTGTGTCTTACATATTCACTATTAGTTTTAAAAAAATAACATCATAACAATATAAAAATACTTCTAAATTTTGAAATTATATCATTTAAGAAAATATATTAGGAATTTACCTAAGAAAGATTACATATTCATCCATTTCATAAAAAACATCAACTTATAAACTTTCCCTAATCGTTATGGGACATTAAAACACCCAAAAAATCATTACCATTTACTATACATTTAATCCAAATTTCATTAGTTTTAATGTTTGAGATTATCTTTAAGATGTTTGTGTTTTTATTTATTTCACCAAATATGGTTTCCTTTAAAAATTAATCACATGATATGTCATTTTCTTCCAATATAGTTATATAAATATAATCTCGATTCTTATTATTACTTTCAATAAATATAATTACTTTTTGTATGAATGAAGAAATAGATTTATGTATGATCTCATGTTTGTTATAACATTATATCAGATATCAATTGTAACATAAATTCTCATTGTCTAAACTCAATCATTTCATTTATAATCTAGATTTATTATCTATATTTATACTAATATTTATCAAACTTTCAAGGGCCTATGATTTCTCTTGCTTGAACATTATGCATTTCATCCATCTAACTCCATCTTGTGAGTTAACATCATTCACAATTTTTTAATTCTTATTTATATGATATGAATCATAAAAATGGACTTTATTAAGTATTCATAGATGCTTTAATTAATATTCACATATGTGTCTTTTTGTACATCTTCCCTATTTTTCATATTTTTTATATATAAATTATGTCTTATTTTAATAAGATTATCTTTTTGGTTACTTCATCTTGGATCACCTTCTTCGTATTCACTTTTCTAAGGAGTATATGATATATATGACATGAAACATATTATATTATCATATAGAAATATTAAATTTTAAACTCCTCCCAAACATGAAATAGATTAATTGGTCTATTAGAAATCATATAAAACATACACCATTTCATTAATTTTGACCATTTATTCATTTAACATGAAAATTACTGAAATTACAATATCACATAGTTCTATATAGTTAAGTTATTATTATTTAATATATATATATATTAAACAAATTATCAATTAAATATGAAACAACACCTAAACATTAATCCATAACATTTTTTACATTATTCAAATCAAACTTAATATAAGATAAAAGCATGATATCCATGATCTAGTGTTTTTTAGATTTGTAGAAAATACATGAAACATAAATATAATTTTACCTATTTCCTTATTATATTTGATTCAATTTTCTTCATCATTTTTATAATTACTTAGCTGATATCTAATAAAATCTTTTAATAGATCATAATTAACACTTCATGATCACATCTTTCTAATAATTAATATATGCCTTCAAAATAGTCATTCACATCATCATTCATTTAAAAGTGGTGATGTATTTACTATTTTTTATCCTAGGATTATTGTTTTACTAATGATTCCATATAGAATCATAATCAATGAATTGGATTATAATATAAAAATTAATATGATCTATTAAAAAACAATCTCGAACTCTAAAAATACCCATAAATTATTTTGTTCAATAAAAAATTTTACAGATGAATTATTTATTTACATTACCAACATTCATACCTTGAATTAATTTATATATACGAATACATTTAATGAGTTCCAAATTTAATATTTTAAACAAATTAAGGCCCTATTTCACTATTTCATTATTTCAATATTTTTGCATACGTGGTTTCATTCATTATAAAAAGCATTTATTCCCATGTAATTGTACATCATATGTTTTTTAAGAGAATTATACTACCAAAGAATTATATTGTATCTAAAAATTTCATTTCCAAATCTCACACCATTCATAATGTTTCACCCTTTTTAGGTTTGTGGAAAACGTCACCTCATTATAAGAAAATCTTGTTCATGTTGTTTTATATTACTCACCAAAAATCATTGGTTAATTATTCTATGTTATGAGTTTATATATTTCATTATCCCCTAGGTTTATATTATATGTAATATCAACATGGATTTTACTCATTTTTAAATATCCAACTTTATCATCAAAACATCGATTACAATGTTGAAGTCTTTTTAGTGGGGTACAATCTTCTGTTAGCCATACTATTTCATCAAGGAACCTCCTCACCATTATTATAATGATATAATGTATGAATACTACCATTATTATAGAGAAATATATCCCTTATATTCATCATATGACTGGTTTAATTCTTCTTCCTATTAAAAAATAAAATCCCTAAGACACATATATAAGGTAGTCACCATCACTAAATGTTTAATGATTATGGATGAATTTTTTAATTAACATAATTTTATTAATGAACTACATGAAAAACAATTAAATCATTATGATTGTGAATATGATGGTTCTATAACAGTGTAATTCTATGAGGTCACTTCATAATTTGGTTTTTTTCTAAATTTTTATGGAATATAAGAGAAAAGTTGAAAAACAGTAGACAATTAAAAACATTGAATGGTAGTTTACCTCTAAAATGCATGTTCCACCAATTTCTCAATTTCTAGACATCAACTAAAGTGTTTCATCATCTTCTCACTATTTTATCCTTCGTTGGTATAGTCTTGTACTTATTTAATATTCATATATTTTAGTTCATTAAAATACGATTCATTTTCATACATGGAATTACTATTTTGTTTAATCCATCATCTAATTTAATTGTCAATGAGAGTATTATAAATTTAAAAAATAGTGAAAGAAATCATGACGTAAATATTATATATATTATTTATTTGGGTCAAATTTCTCAACAATGATTGAAATTAGTATATTTATTCTAGTACTATCATTAAGGGTCTTGTGGAACTCACTAATAGAAATACTAATTTGATTTACCTAGTAAATTAATTCTTCAAAAGTTCTATCATCCTAGATTCTAACATAAACAACATATTGTAGAGATATTTTATTCTATGAATCAATTCTATTTTTGTTTCCTTCATATATTTGTGGAGTATTCATCAAAATATCAGAAGTTGATTTTCATCCTATACCCTATGTCATCAAATTTCATGATATGTTTGATAATATACAATTTTTATAATTCCTATTATATTCATTATTAATTTTTATATAAACCAACGATAAAATGGATTCAATATAATAAAAGAATAAATATTAAAAAATTGACAAAATCAATCCATTGGGAATGAATATATGGAACAAAAATTTCATCAATGTGTGAAACTGATTTCAATCATATATTAGAATTAATTTATTATTGAAATAATTATAATGATCAATAGCATGTTATTTTGGGATACAAGAGAGTTAATGGGGTATTTTATACAAATTGAAGTATACTATGAATAGTGAAACCATTGGGGGTGGGGGGTCCATGTGAATATTAATTTTGAAAACTATTCAACATCATTAAATATTAAAACAACTCTCTCATGTTACTCCACAATGAAAGAGAAAAATTAAACCACAAATTTGATAATATGTATTACATAAAAATGGATTCACATTCCCTAGTGAAACTATGTTACTATCCAATACACAGAAACACATTATTATAATCAAATGGGACATGGGAAGTGTTATGTCCTTGAAATAATATAACATGTCATAACCAAAAAGTTCAAATATCATAAAAATAACAAAAATTATACATTATGTATAATGATCATAGATTATCATATAAATCTTGAGACAGAATCCATTAAAATATCTTCTTTTTATTCTTTTTAATAAAATCTATAGTAACTATCATATATTTTTTCATATTATTCTACGATATATTAACGAGTCATTTAATATTTATTGAAGTCACTAAATATATTGTATTCATTTTCTGATTTTAATAATCATAAACTATCCTTTTATTTGAGTTTTCATTATTGTTCTTAATATATAAATGGTCTTTAGTACCTTGACATTAGTCAAAATCATTATGTCAAAGATAAATTCATTGTATTCCTAAAATATTAATTAATAACATAATTTTTTAACTTTTCGATTTATAATCACGAGAAAACAAAAATTTATATTATATTATAGAAATATTTATATGTTTTCCTGATATAATAAAAAATATATTTCATTCACTTCAATCATCCCATAATACATATTGGAAGCCTGCAATTACACTATGAATTATTATCTTATTATTTAATATTTAATGAACAATTGATGTTTGATATTTATTTTTGATCAGGAATTACATCACTAATGATTATTCGTATTAAGTTATCTAAATATATATTTAATGTTTAAATCATCATTGTTCACTCAAAAAGAACATCAAAAAATTGATATGTTTTTTAACTATACTATCAGTGATAATGTGTGGTGACATATTTGAAGGTCTTATAAAGAATCAATATAGAAATGGTGAATTATGATCAACATTGTATGATTGAATAAAATTATTATGATGAAATTTTATAATTACTTGGTTGTTTCTTATTATTATTCCATTGTTCATTTTAACTTCAATAGCTCAATGGATTATGTTATGTCAAACATTAGGAATAAAAACATTATTCAATATCAAAGTCTTCTAATGTTGTATAAAACATTATGAATTCACTTATTTCTAACTCTATATTCATAAAAAATCATATAGACTTCTCTACTTTAATATTAATCCAAAAATATCTTAATCCATCAATGTACATTATATATTATATATATACCACATATTTATAGAATATTTTGAATTATAGTCCTATAGATGGATCCATCCAACTATATCCAGCATTTTCACACGCTAGGATATCTCTATGATATATTATGAGAAATATATTACATAGACACTTCATTTCAAAGAATTTTAAATCACTAGGAATATATAATAAATCATAGCACATTGGAAATAATAATAGAATACAACATCATCCATTCAGGTTTATTATTAATTTATAATAAAAATTAGGATTTTAGTTATGGGGATGATTTATGTAATGATTCACCAATATCCAGTTATATAAAAGGAATAAATTTTGTTTTAAAATGTTCAATAAATCCAATTTTGGTATAAATCATCATCAATGGTTATTGATAAATATTTTTAATGAGGATTTTAATGAGTAAAAAATATCATAAATTATTGATATCTCCTAACGATCCATATAGTGTGAGAATAAAATAAAATACTCAATAGTGTATTTTTTCATGAATAAATTATTCAATAATACAATGAGGAAAAAATTATGTTAGTTTATACCAATTTTGTTTTTTCAAATGTGAGAATTATGTAAAAAGTTTAATAAAGGGTGAATTGTGATGAGAAACATGGAGATTCATGTATGAAATTTATATTTCAAGGGTGGATAATTGTGTAATGTTATGTAATTTTGTCAAATGTATAGGAAAAAATCCATTGAGATATTTTATTTTAGATTTTCTAAATGAAGATGTGTGATATTCTAATTATATAGAAAGTATATTTTTAGTAGTTTCATACATGATGATGCGTAAAATGAGTAATATTTTTTAATTCATTGAAATGGAAAGATATGTTTATTATTTTGGAATTTATATTTAAAAAGAGTTAACTACCATTGAGAAAATTTTATATGAATAATAAATCAAATATAATGATCATTTATTTATGAATTTTAGAGCCTTATAAATCCACAACACCAAAAAATGGAAATATATTGTTGTAATAATATATTATGTTGATTTTTTTATATTTAAAAAATAAAATTTTCAATTAAAATATTCATAAAATATATATGAATATATTTATATGACGGTATAATGGGATACAATTTATATCATGGGAGTTATTGATTCTTAATGGATATTAAAATAATAAAATACTGTGATATATTTTCATAGCAAAAAATATAGAATATTATAATTGATGATAAAAAACATACCCTAATTTCAATGGGTACAAAAGGCTAAAAATATTAAAATGGTAATGAGGATAAATAAATGTATAATTTCACAAAAAAATAGTGATCTTATCTATAATAATTATTGATGATATAATTTTGTCTCTGATTATATATTTTATACATAATATAGAATTGTTAGGACCCAAAAACATGTATCTCAGATCTTGTTTATGTAATATTAAATTTCTATAAGATATAATGAACCACATCACAACATACCAAAGAGTTTATCAGTCTTGGTAAATGAGATACATAAGTGTGTAGTATAATATATTTTAATAAAATTTTACAACATTATTTCTACAAGAATACAATTTTCCCCCTTGAATAATTTTTCATAAAATTTGTAGTATACTTTCTAGATTCATGGGAAAGGAAAAAATATTTGGGAGCTCAATTTTTTACAAAAGGATAATTAAATAAGTATATATATAATGAATCATTGAAAATATACAATATGTAATAGGAAATAACTAAACAAACATTTCATTTAAATAATATAACATTAATAATAAATATCGAATATTAAATAACTGAACAAGAATTACATTTAAATACTATGACTAACATAATATGTATAGTAAGGTAAATAACATAAAAACATACAATTTATTAAATTAAATGTCAAATATAACTAAATATGTCATAGTCTATATGGATATTTAAATAATTGATAATTTGATAAATTTAATCAAGAAAATGGTAATAATATTAATCCCGAGCTAATATCAGAGTAAAAATATAATATACAATATTATCTAAATTATTATTGAAGGAAATGATTAATTATTGGAAATCATTTTCCATGGTACATGATACATCTAATATCAATGTCTATCCTCATGGATGTATAAAACGGATGGGTACAAACACATTAAATGAAGGCTATCCAATTGATTCATTCCATGAGTCTACAGATGAATAAATGGGATATCTATAACTATGACCCCCCCATAAATATCATGTACAATGAATTCCAAATATATCAAATATTCTATTTAATTAATAAAAAAATATATTTATCTTAAAATAACCATATTCACATGGGAATACATATTTATCAATATTTCTCAAGATAAAAACTGAATTTCAATATAAAACCCCATATATAGAAATTATATATAGTTTAACCAATAAACATATACATGAAAGATAATATAGTTATATTGGTTAAATTTAATGTATAATAATCACAGGACTATGAGCATTTCATGTAACTGTTATTGAAAACAAAAATGATTCATGTAAGTGAACCTTAATAAAATACAATGTCAAAATAATTATAAACAACCTAGACGAATAATAATGACTCGATCAATAAAACATATCCCCAATGGAGTAAAAGTTAAATAAATGGATCATGTTGTTTGTTATTAAAAATACCATAAAATATCATTGGAATATTCTTGACGAAAAGATCCTTTTTATTTTGGAAATCAATTATAATGATAAAATTTTACAAAATATTTTTAAAATAATTTTGATATAAAATAACATTTTTAAAATGTTAAAGGATTTTTTTAGAAATTTTATTTTTCATTGTGGATAGAAATTCCATTCATGTGGTACGTGATATCATAATGAGTTTTCCACCTAGTTTGTTAAAATCCAAATATATATATTTCATTGAAACATACAAGAAGATTCTATGAAAAACATTAAGATAAAAGAATGAAATGGATATAAATGTATATAATAATATTATATTTAAATAGATAAAAATATTTTTTAAAAACTTTTATTAATAAATTGTTTTTGATGAAAATAGATTTCCATCTCAAGAGGGAAATTAATTCATATTTTCTAAAAAAATATATGTTCCATTTTTTTAATACTAATATATGGAAAAGTGATATTATTAATTTAAAATATCATGAATAACTATAGGAAAAAAATATAATTTATTTATTATTTAATTTTTTAAATAATTTATATTAACTAAAATTCATGAATAATCAATCACAACTATAATGATATTATGAAATATACACTGATAATTAACACAACATTAACGTGGGAATTAATCAATGGGTTGACTGTGTTTATTAGATGTAAATCCATATATAAAAATTTAAAATATGATATAAAATATTCCAAATGAATTATTCATAAAATCTTAGTATACAAATTATAATTAATAAGTAAAATATCGTAATGAAAATATATTTTCATATGTTATTCAATACCGCTTCAAAGTTTTCAATTCAAATCACCGTTGATGATATAATTAAAACTGAAACAAATAATATCATGAATTATTAATGAATAATGACATAACATGTTAAAGAGGAATTATATTAACCATATAATATATATTATTTGAATAAAATTACAATACATCAATGAAATGAAATTGAAATGAAATCCATTACCAGATATATTTTTTTTATATGAATGTGATTTAACCATTTGTATATAGGTTTTAAACTAGTTGTTAACATAAAACATATCCAAATAGAAACTTATAATATCATAGTATATACATTTATAACATATTATCACCCTTTCTTAAATAATCATAAATTATTTTCCTCTAGATGGGTGTAAATTTCCTTGTTTTCTCATTTTTTATTCAACACAAAAGATCCAGTTCTTGTTCATGTTATATAATCATGTAATATAAATAATAATAATCGATACATAATTATCATATTAATACCTCAATTATAATTTTATATTTAATCGTGAAAGATTTATTTGGGAAATGAATTATTTTGTGATCATAGAGATTCTATGTCATCTATAAACATGATTAAAATTTCAATTTTTCAATGGTAATTATGGAAAAATGACTTTATTATATTAAAATTACATAAGTATATTAAAATAAAAAATGCAATATTTTTTATTTTAATTTAATTATATATATAATCAATGATTTTGGTTATGAAGGGAGCGTTACATCATTTTATAAAGGTGGAAGTCCACATGTACACGAACAATATTATCATCTTTCATTGAGAAAAAAATATGATTGAAAATGATATATATTATCATTATAGTATGATAAATATGTCATTAATATGATTATTATTTATTGTATACATTACATATTAGTAAACATTATCCTCAACAGATTCCATGTAAAGTGTTTGTGAGAATTGAATCACATTGCTTCACAAGGTTGCAGTGTGTTGTAAAGATGAGTGATATTATATTATCCCATTATGAATAAATTCTACAATTATTAATCTAAAATAATGACTAAATATGTATAATTATGTAAGAAATATCATATCTATTATTTATATCCATTTTCATACCCAACCATGAGAGTATTTAATGAATAAATAAGTGAAATCGATAAGAGAATCTATAGTACCCCATATACAAGAATGGTGATTTCACAATGATACGACAAGCCCCCCGCGACATGTTCCGTGACTAACCCAAGACCACCATGAAAGGCCAGGAGTTGGTTACTAGCATTGGAAAGGCATATCCCAAACATAGAAGGAATTTCCTTCAACACTATATACACACATAGAGGGATACTACACATAGTATACCATAATGGAAAGAAAGTAGTACAACCACCACAACGTACATCCACTATGAGTAGAAGGAGTAAACTAAAAATAAAGGGTTCAGAATACAAGACCAACTGAAAGTAATTTATAGTAAATGATGTAAAATAACTGTAGGTTATACTCCAAGGATCTTAAAAATAGGTTTGGTACATCTCAACATCAAATGTCACTATAACACACCACGTCTATCGATTCATCTCCGAGCAACATCTAGCCTTGTCTCCCTGAAGTCTCAGTCCATGATCTCTATCATATTCACAAGACACATTAGGTGCGGGAAGAGCCGGTGCCTGGGTGAGTATAACAATACTTAGTAGGTACCCAGAGACCCCTGATGGTCTATCAGAAATGCACAAGGGAGATTTCAAAAAGAAATATCTCAACGTGAAGTAGAAAAAAATACATAGCTCACTCCATGATATTACATAAGTACATAAGTAAGGATGATTAGTTGTAAATCAAGATCTTCATATTCTATTTAGAGGATCTTATGTAGATCCAAAAATATTCTCTCTTATGCTGATCTATGAAGGGTCTCTATTATGCTGATCTGTGAAGGTTCTCTCTTATAATGATCCACGAAGGGTTGCTCTAAATTCTTCAAGTCACACCCTGACACTGGATTACAACATTTTTCACACATGATTTATAGAGGATATTCTAATCAAACTATCGATTGAACCTTAACAACCAAAATGTCCCACAAATTGTAACTGAATGGACTATCTTTTCATAAATTTACCAAATCAAAAGATGACATTTCGAATAGACACCCGGTCTGTAATATATGGCCATTTTTTTAAAATTTGACCAGTAGGATTCGAGTGTGATCCAACCTATAAATATTACAACCACTTCTAAAATACATTTAGGGTATCTTATAATTATGTCCTCATAGAAAGGGTCCCAACTCCACTGACGGTGCATCTATTAGACGTCTAGTTTGAGAGATACATGCATTTTATTGAAACAAGGTTCGCTTGGGTCTGGGTCTGGTCTGACCTAGTGGGACTGACCCAACCCGAATCTAGTCCGGCATAAGATTTTCCTATGGGGATATGGGTCTGGTCCACCAGTGCGGGTCTAGCCTATTGGTACAGGTCTGGCCCCCATGAATGGGTATAGATCTTGCCACAAAGCATGGGGACGACCCACTATGGGGGGGGGGGGTGGACCCCTCCATTTGGATGAGGCACAATTGTTTCTGACTCAAACACAATTGGATGGTTTCACCGGTCACACCACCACATTACCAAATACTATTTTTGTGGGTTGAACTGTCAACATGCCACCAACATGGCTACATAGGTCTCCAGCACCACAACCTTAGCGGGTGAATTCTCTGCTGCTTGTTGCACCTTTGGGGAATGTTGTTCCGTCATCCATCTTCATGTCCAGCGACCCTGTTTCCACAATGTTAGAGTGATAGTAGGAACATTGGTGGACCACCAGATGCGCCCTGATGGTCCATTATTTATGCTACGTATGCCTACGTCTTTTTAAGAACACCCTCTTCAATGTGTTGGCCTCATATGCACCCTTTTACATCTTGGACAATTCATTTATAATGAATGCAAAAGAACATGCAAGGTGGAGGGACTCAAGACTGATTTGTGTCGACAAGCACCATCCTCATAATAGATGTATTATCAAAGGGAGTATTTGGATTTCAAAACTTGAATCTACCTCTACATTCATGTTCCAAACATTAACAACACTCACAAAATAACACATAATCCATAGATCAACCAATTCATGGGATGATCCTTATACGTTGTATTGGAATGAATAACAAGGAATGAATAAAAATAACAAAGAAAGCATAATACCTACCTCGTTTGATGTTTTTTTCCCTTGAATTATATCCTTAACGGTTCAAGAAGTTGAAGTTGTTTGTCTCTTCTCAGCTTCAAACATCGAGGTACATCAAAGATGATAACATTTCACTAGCGTTCGTCATTCTTAGATGGAGAGGATACTCGACGAATATTTGTTAGAGAATTTCCCACATTTTAATTCAATAGTAACCATAACATTAGATAATTAAAAATTGAACACGCCTCATCATTTTAATTTCACTGTTTCATTTACGAATCATCATAGTAGCTATGCGGCAACATAACAAGTCATTAAGGGGATTCCTTTAAAACACCTTGTCGTCACCTCTTCACCATACAGTAGTGTCATTGTCCGATACTCAATAGTGGAGAAATGAAAAAAATAACTTTTTAATGTAATTTTATTATTTTTCAAAAAGTATGAAAACATTTCTATTCTGTCTGATCCTTTATATTTGATGTTAATTGATTTCTAGGAAACTTTTACCATTATAAGTTCAACGGTTCCCTCAGCTTTTCAATCTATGAAACAATTGAAATGTTATAAAACCCACTTGCGTGTTTACTTATATTATGTTAAATAAGTTCAAAATTAAATTCCAGGAACCCCAGGCCTCTGAATAACGTTCCTCCTTAGCGCCTGGTCTCAAAATAATTCCTCATAATTTAATAAAAATTACATGGAATATCCTGGGCATTACACATAAAATATTTTATGTTAGTAGAGATGGTTGTAGATTATTTCCTCATTATAAAAATATAGTTTCATATTGAAGATAATGAGTTTATTATATATTCATTTATTAATAATATTTTCACTACGTGGAGGTGGAAATAAAATAAAAATTCTAATTAAATAATGTTACCTCTCTTTCAAATAATGTCCTTAGGTTTCCAAAAAATCCTTTAAAGTTTGGATTTAATTCCAATGTAACTAATTCCCCAAGGAGTGGGTCACATGGCCTCAAGTGAAACTCCATGTACGCCAGAGGATACCAATTAGAAGCAAGGGTCTATGGTGTTATTGTGGGGAGAATATACAATAATATTATAGTGATATTGTGGATAAAATAAATTAAATGACTGAATAGTATGTATGTATAAATAGACAATATAAAAATAGGACTAAATACCTAGAATAGAAGAAGAAAAATTTAATTAATGGAACATAGGAAACGATAATATAATTATAAATAGAGGAATTTAAAATTAAAAATAAATTATAAAAATATCATAAAACATATAGTTTAAGTCATATATAATAATTCAACGACATGTTCATATACAAAAAGAATAAATAAGCAAAATGTGAAGACATATTTCTATAAAAGACTACCAAAATTGAAAAAGGATGCCCCACAATAATATAAATCACATTATTAGTCTTAGAATCATATATTACACTCTTTATACTAAATAAATGAATAATTTTTAGAAGTGTGCTTTCTCATATCTATTTTGACATACATGTAATCTACTCGGCTACCAATAACTGCATTAGTAGGATGTGCGATAAAATCCTAGTAGGCCACCACCAATGGTGTCTATAAATAATTCAAGTTGTGTGCATAAATACAACAACCAATACATAATAAAAATGATAAATAAAACAAAATAAATAAATAATAGTCATATAAGGATACTAAGGGACACTTGACTGCAATATATTCTTCAGCATATGGAAAATTGATAGTCTGATCAGTAATAATACACGTATATATTAATATATATATATATATATTGTATAGTTATATAATACATCTTCCTATATTCACTAACTACATAAGGATGTAAGTAGTCATATTCATTGATTCGTGGTGCTGGATGGACCCGAGACATAACATAGGCATCCATGACATGTATAATGAGCTATATGATCTAACATGGGTACAATACTTGAATATCATGATGAATATGAGACATTAGGATCAACACTCAAGATAGGTGGAGTGATTCTTCGTGCCAAAATCCCTATATAGAGGAATGTGGAACATCATTCCCATTATCAATAAAATAGTATAATGGTGAGAGACGACATGCTCCGTAGCCGATGTAGAGAAGAGATAATAAACATTCTCATCAAATCCCTCAACCATCATTACAAATCCAAATTAAATGGAATGATCAAAATACTAATAAAAAGTTGAGGATTCACCAATTTAGAATCATAATCATCTAGATCAAAAAAATAACTATAAATATATGGGTTTCAAAAATCATATATAATTCATGAATATATTGGTTTGTGAATTCCCCCATTAACATTTATTATAATTATACCATTTAAGACCTTATTTAAGGTAATTATACTTGATTTTAATATATTAATATAAATAAGACTTTTAATTAAAAAAGTCATGAAAATTCCATTTAATTGTAAGATATGAATCCTGGGGGTACTTAGGAAACTATGAGGTCATATATTAGTGGAAAACCCATTTACAAGAAATATTTAATGCATAGGTGGTGTTATGATCATTAAACAATTATATAAATGGGGGAAAAATATTTAGCAAGCCGAAATGTTTAAAATTTAATGAGGTTGACATCCACTAATCACATAGCATAGATCAATGAGAGTATGGAATTATGAAATAATTGGATTCAAGATGATGAACAGATTTTAAAATGATTTACTAAAAATATTGTTTTCTGATCTATTGTTGTGTGTATGTAAACAACTAATCTTTTATTGAAATATGATTCACTAAGTATCATTGTGTCGTAGATGAATCCTCTTCAAATAATGATTTCAGATTTGGGGAATCTCTACTGAATTTAAAGAACAGCCCAAATGAAACATACATTTTAGTTAATTATGGTTGTTATAAACATGTACCAAATAAAGAAATATATAATAACGGTGAAATATGTATAAGACCCCTCACTATAACTAGACCAAAATCTTCCTCTGATAGAACCTCATCTATTATGCCAAGGTGCATTAATCCCATGGCCTATTCCTGGGGCCACATAATCCTTGTAGAATCCAGATACACTGTAGTATACTTTTGAGATGACTATCCCTAACAATAATGAGATATACACATAAACTAAAAAAACATTATAGACGTCCTTAATTCCCACATCATTTTCATATATTAATGGTTGAATGAAGGAATTTTGAGTCTCCCAAACCTTTCAACATGAATAGAGTGTCATAGGAAAACTTTAGGATGTGGATCCAAGTGGGACCCACTAGGACATTTGCCCTAGGATGCAATATCTATAATGGCCCGGAATTTTGAATAAATCTTGTTTCTTAATTTCATGTGTTATTTTATTTTATTATACTCAAAAAAATGTTTTATTTGATAAACATGATTATAATTAAAATGAGACCAGTGGGTTTTGACTGTTATATGACCATCGGTCAATATGACCGCTATGAACAAATTTTTTTGATTATTGTCTCTAAATATAAGTAATCTTGGTTAATTATTATAGAAATAAGATTCGATGGCCTCACCTAGTAGTCTTGGACCGATCGAATCCCATCTAACAGAGATTGGGAAAGAGGTAGCACCATTGGGCTTTGCACTGGACCAAATCCAAGCCGAACTTCATCATGTGAAGCTAGAACGGAATCGCCTTTGTGAGAAGTTCAAACTGATAGAAATTACAACTCGGGCAATGTTGACTGAGCCGCCCCAAGATTCTATCACCCTAGCACACCTTAATCTTAGGTCCTATGCTGGTATTATAAGGGGCTATGTAACGAGACCGTAACTGCCTTGTGTAATCCTTGTTTTAAATAAAAATTCAGATTTCTTCTTATGATGAAGTTTATGAATTTTCAAATGACCGTATAAAAATAATATGCATATTTTTTATGAATTTTCAAAAGGATATTTAAAAAAAAAATATTTATGTAAACCTTAAATAATTTAAAATGTGTAAAGATTTTCAAAAAATGGTCTTCTACAATTATGTCCAGTACAAAATTTAGAGTCTAATAAGATCAACTTGATTTTTGATGAATAGTAATTTTTGAATAGTGATTTTACGCTTATGATTAGTAATGTGACCAAATGGTTTAGTAATTTCACTTAAATAAAGATTTAAAATAATCTAGGCACCTTGATTAAGTAATGTGATTCAATAAAATGGTCAAATAACGGTTTCATAAATTATTATTCAAGTATTAGTTTTTTCTGGTGAATAGTGTTTTTTAATTAAAAATTAAATTAAAAATATTTAGAAAATTATTTTTATAAAATGTATTTCGTTTTTGAACTCAGAGCACCGATATTATGTTATGGTAATTTTTGGGGTTTTTTCTGAAAAAATGAATTTTCGGTGAATAGTGTATTTATTTAAAAAATAAATTAAAAATATTTAGAAAATTATTTTTATAAAATGGAGTTCATTTTTGAAATCAGAGCATTGATATTTGGTTAGTGTTAATTTTTGGGATTTTTCTGACAAAGTTGAATTTTCAGTGAATAGTAAAAATGCAGTTTTAGGGTTTACGTATGTTTAATGACATCATAGCTGTGTCATGATGATGTCATGAGATATTTTAAGGTTTGTCCGGCCAAGGGTGATGAATTATTGTATTGGGGGCCCCATGTGGCCTAACTTAATGGGAAATATCAAGGGAGAGCACATGGGATTGAGAAAAGCACATGGGAGGTGTCCCTTGGCCATTAATGCCTTGCCCCCTCACTTTCCCTATAAATACCAAGCCCTCCTCTAATCCATTCGACTCTCCACTCTTCCCCAACGACGTTCTGGTCTCATTACCTCCCATGGAGTCCTCCCAAGGTGCCCCCAAGCCCTCAAGGTCCCAAACATTGAGGTTTAAGAGATACATTTTAAGGTAAGGGATCCGACCCCCTCTCTTTCTTTTCAAGTGATATCTTTTATGAAATTTCTTTTATACTCCATGTTCTTATGTTAAAGGGTATTCTTTTATAATCCTCTTACTGCCCTTTTCATGTTCACATAATGAGATATCCCCTCTTACTCTCATTATTTCGTTCTATTACGTTTTATGTGGCGTCGTTAGGCTGCCGAAATTTTTGTAACAGATTCTTTCTCCCTTCTCATTTTTCAAGATCTATTTTCATGTAAAGTATTTCAAGTTACATTTTATTATGTTGGGGTATGATCTCTAAATTTATCATACTGATCTTTTATGATCATATGATGAGAGACCCCATTTTATCTCTTCAATTCAGTATTTTGATGTTTTAAGTGGCGCCGTTAGGCTGCCGAATTTTTAAGTGGTTCTTCACCCTTCTTGTTTTAAAGTTCTACTTTCTTGTCATTTTATTCAAGTTCCTTTTATTTATGTTGGGGTATGATCTCTAAATCTATCATACTGTATTTTTATGGTCATATGATTAGAGACCCTATGTGATCTCTTCAATTCATTTTTGTTGAAGTTTAAGTGGCGCCGTTAGGCTGCCGAATTTTTAAGGGATTCTTTCACCCTTCCCGTTTTCAAGTTCTACTTTCATGTCAAGTCTTTCAAGTTCCTTGTTATTATGTTATGGTATGATATCTAAATCTATCATACTGATCTTTTATGTTCATATGATGAGAGACCCTATTTTATCTCATCAATTCATTTTTGGTTGAAGTTTATATGACGCTGTTAGGCTGTCGAATTTTCATAAGAGAAATCTTATTTTTTTCTTCCTTCCATGTTTTTCATTTCAAATGGAATGTAATTGAAATTTCATTAACATGTTCATATATCAATATTATTCTGTTCCTATAACTTTTATGTGTCATTTATGATTGTTTGACCCATGTACCCTCTCTTATCAATGTTTTCTAAAACCCCAAAACATAGCTGTTATGCTGCAGAATTTTTGTCTCAAAATGTCTCTCTCTTTTTCTAAAGTTCTTCTATCTTATTAATTGAATACTAAGATCTATCTCTTCTATATGGGTATTCTCATATATACCAAAATGTTCTATTTTGAATTCTAGGATTTACATACATGAAACCGGCTTTCCCTTTTCGTGGGTTTAAAGTGACATAAAGATCATGTATTTAAAGCAGTTTTTTTAAAATGTTATGATTATGAAATGAAACCCATTTATTCATTGCTCTATGGGTTTTTTTATGAAATGATTTATGATGATATATGTGTCTCACATGATAACAAATACATGTCAAGGGTGCACCCAGATAGCGCCCCATTGCATTGGATAATGATGTAACCACAAGAGATTACAGTTTAAGGGTGCGCCCAGATAGCGCTCTAATGCATTGGGTAAAGACTTAATCTCTAGAGATGACCATTTTTTAACGAAGCCATGGTGAATAACCTTGGTAATTTTTATCAACACCTTGGGGATGGACCTTGGTGAAATGAAATGATTGTCAGTATTAAATGTTTCAGCCACATCTTCAAGTTACGAAAAATGTTTATTTCTTTCTCATGCCTTAAAGTTCTTCTCATGTCCTTATTGAAGTATCTCAAGATCACATGTAAAATGTTTCTCTTGTTTCCCTTACTGGGCCTTTTTCTCACCCTTTCCTTTGATGTATGTCCCAAGGTTATGAGATACAGTAATGAACATAGGATGAACATAAGGAAAATCCTTTCATGTGTTTAAGAAGAATGTTTTTTTTTGTTTCATGTATTAAGTTCCTAGTTTCCAAGACACTAAACCTTAAAGCTCCTCGGTTTTGTAAAATGTAATCAAAGTTTATGTGATAAAAAGGAGGGATTCTATAGTTGGTATCAAATGATGGTTTAGTTATTTGTGGAAATTAGGATATGAAAACATTAAGAAGAAGCCTATAGAAAAGTTTATATATAGGAAATATTCCTGGTATTTTGGTGAGTATTGAGTAATGGGTTTCCAAGCAAATACATCCTTGTCTGGATACGAGCAGGTAGAGGTGGCTCTGGCACAGATGTACATAGGGGTAAAACCCGAAAACACCACTTTGAGCTAGACTCGAACGGGAACTGGTACACGACAACGGGCCTTGTTGCACTCTTGGTTATGACACTCCCAGGGGATATGCTCGGTAAATTCATAATCTTAGTATGAACCATTATTAAAGGAACAAAATAATGATTCACATAAGAATATATGATCATGGATAACCTAGATTGGAACCTAGGGGATCACAAGTTAGGGTATACCTTCCTTCTACAAGTTTATCTTTCTATGCTTATAGTTTCCCTTTAATGATTATTGGCTAAGTATTCAAACCCCTAATTATACTTTCTTTTCTTAGTTAATGGCGGGAAATGGAAGAACATGTCCCAACAACCAATGTGGGAGGAAATGTGATGATTGCCCTATTGATGTGACATAGATGACCAAAGATCAAGTTGAACATATTGTGATTATGCCAAATCAGCTATCAAAAATCACAATTAACAATTGGTACCTAGTTGAATGCCCAAACTCATCAAGGAAGGAGAAGAAAAAGTCTCAAGGAAGTTCATATGATACAGTTGATAAGGGAAAGAAGACCCAATTTCCCTTGTGCAAAAACAGTGGAAAGGGGCACCAAGGAGAATGTCACAAAGGAACCGGAAGATTTTTTAATTGTGGGAAGATAGGGCATAAAGTAGCCAATTGCTTTAAAAAAATGAATAGTGTGATGAATAGAGATAAGGTTCGATCTAATGTTCCTTATACTTTTCGATGTCGTAAGTGTGGAGAAGTTAGACACTATCCAAGGCAATTATCTCCTGGAATGGGATAGAAGCATGATGAGCATCAACAATCTTGGAGGACAAGGGAACAATGCAAGTTCTATGTTGAGAAGGATCATGATGACTGAAGTACGTGTAACTTTTTCGCAATAATTGTCTATGTCATGTTGTATTTTAGTTCGTGCTCTATGAGCATATCTTTTATGTTTTCTAAGGTCATCGAGTCACTACCTAAGATGAATTTATATCATTAAGGAGAACATCTATTGTTATGTACCACATGTTTATGTAGTGAAGCTGTTCTTCTTAAAAAAATGGTGACTAGGGGATTAACAGATTATTATTATTTTGGAAGACGTTCACTATTTTGGGGACCCTATATGATCGAGGTAAATAGATTACTACATTATTTTCATGAGGAGTAATGGTTGAGTTATATTTTCAAGAATCGATGAATTTAAGGTGGACTTATAGTAATGGGAATGATTAACCTATCTTGGGTAAAATATGTTTAGGTTAGCTACTTTTGTTATAAGATGTTAGGAGTGGTTGATGTTGTTTGGAGATGAACAATGAAGTTTAATTTGGAAGACTATGTTATCAAATCATTTTTGTATTTGGGTTTCAATCTTAGTTTGGTTTATTTTGAGGAATCTTAAGGACCATTATTTACGAAATGGTCTATGATGAATATTGGGTAGTACCATGGAACTTTGAAGATTTAAAAGTAGTTTCCATTCCTATGGGATTTTTTTTGAAGAGTTGTTTTACCTTACCATTTCTATTTTGGGATAATGTTTAAAGATAGAAGAAATAGATAGTTGATCTTTTGTGGATTATGTGATTCTCTGGAAGATGATTCTTGTGTTTTGATGAGACCAAGTAGTTTTGAATGCTCATCATTTGGAGAAAAGATTAGTTTTGGTAGAAACTTATTAAAGTATGAAACTCTACATGAAGATAGATATATTTCCTTATGTTTTGGTCTATGTTGTAAATGAATTCCTCAATGTTATGAAAAGGAACTTAAAACAAAAACGTTGTTGGTTTACATTTCCTACAAGGTAATCAAAGACTGCTTACACACATCATAATTTTGTTATTTTCTGGTGGTTAACTTCCTCCTAATCATGTTTTCTATCACTCTCCTTTAGGACGTGGCCCTTTGTTTTCTCCTCCATGTCCATATTTCCTACATGGAATCCTAGTATGAGTAAACTCAGGTGGCCTTTGTACTTCCTTTTCTTTCTTTTAATGTAATGGTATTACTGACTCTTTTTCCTATGTGGGACTTTCAATGAAATTTCAAAACCCAATTTTAAAAATAGCGAGGACTCAATTTCTTAAGGGGGGAAGATTGTAACGGCCCGGAATTTTGAATAAATCTTGTTTCCTTATTTCATGTGTTATTTTATTTTTTTATACTCATCAAAAATTTTTTATTTGATAAACATGATTATAATAAAAATGAGACCAGTGGGTTTTGACTGTTATATGACCATCGGTCAATATGACCGCTGTGAAAAAAATGTTTTGATTATTGTCTCTAAATATAAGTACTCTTGGTTAATTATTATAGAAATAAGTTTCTATGGCCTCACCTAGTAGTCTTGGACCGATCGAAGCCCATCTAACAGAGCTTGGGAAAGAGGTAGCACCATTGGGCTTTGCTCTTGACCAAATCCAAGCCGAACTTCATCATGTGAAGCTAGAACGGAATCACCTTCGCGAGAAGTTCAAACTGATAGAAATTACTACTCGGGCAATGTTGACTGAGCCGCCCCAAGAATCTATCACCCTAGCACACCTTACTCTTAGGTCCTATGCTGGTATTATAAGGGGCTATGTAACGAGACCGTAACTGCCTTTTGTAATCCTTGTTTTAAATAAAAATTGGGATTTCTTCTTATGATAAAGTTTATGATTTTTCAAATGAATGGATAAAAATAGTATGCATATTTTTTTATGAATTTTCCAAAGGATATTTTAAAAAAAATGTTTATGTAAACCTTAAATAATTTAAAATGAGTAATGATTTTCAAAAATTGGTCTTCTACAATTATGTCCAGTGCGAAATTTAGAGTCTAATAAGATCAACTTGATTTTTGATGAATTGTAATTTGTGAATAGTGATTTTACGCTTATGATTAGTAATGTGACCAAATGGATTAGTAATTTCACTTAAAGAAAGTTTTAAAATAATCTAGGCACCTTGATTAAGTAATGTGTTTCAATAAAATGGTTAAATAACGGTTTCATAAATTATTACTCAAGTATTAGTTTTTTTCTGGTGAATAGTGTTTTTTAATTAAAAATTAAATTAAAAATATTTAGAAAATTATTTTTATAAAATGGATTTCATTTTTGAACTCAGATCACCGATATTATGTTATGGTAATTTTTGGGGTTTTTTCTGAAAAAATGAATTTTCGGTGAATAGTGTATTTATTTAAAAGATAAATTAAAAATATTTAGAAAATTATTTTTATAAAATGGAGTTCATTTTTGAAATCAAAGCATTGATATTTGGTTAGTGTGAAATTTTGGGATTTTTCTAAGAAAGTTTAATTTTCAGTGAATAGTAAAAATGCAGTTTTAGGGTTTCGGTATGTTTAATGACATCATAGCTGTGTCATGATGATATCATGAGATATTTTAAGGGTTGGCCGGCCACGGGTGAGGAATTATTGTATTGGGGGCCTCATGTGGCCAAACTTAATGGGAAATATCAAGGGAGGGCACATGGGTTTGAGAAAAGCACATGTGAGGTGTCCCTTGGCCATTAATGCCTTGTCCCCTCACTTTCCCTATAAATACCAAGCCCTCTTCTCATCCATTCGACTCCCCACTCTTCCCCAACAAAGTTCTGGTCTCATTACCTCCCAAGGAGTCCTCCCAAGGTTCCCCCAAACCCTAATGGTCCCAACCTTTGAGGTTTAAGAGTTACATTTTAAGGTAAGGGATCCGACCCCCTCTCTTTCTTTTCAAGTGATATCTTTTATGACATTTCTTTTATACTCCATGTTCTTATGATAAAGGGTATTCTTTTATACTCCTATTACATCCCTTTTCATGTTCACATAATGAGAGATCCCCTCTTAATCTCATTATTTCGTTCTATGAAGTTTTAAGTGGCGCCGTTAGGCTGCCGAAATTTTTCTAACGGATTCTTTCTCCCTTCTCATTTTTCAAGATCTATTTTCATGTAAAGTATTTCAAGTTCCATTTTATTATGTTGGGATATGATCTATAAATTTATCATACTGATCTTTTATGATCATATGATGAGAGACCCCATTTGATCTCCTCAATTCAGTATTTTGATGTTTTAAGTGGCACCGTTAGGCTGCTGAATTTTTAATTGGTTCTTCACCCTTCTCGTTTTGAAGTTCTACTTTCATGTCAATTCATTCATGTTCCTTTTATTTATGTTGGGGTATGATCTCTAAATCTATCATATTGATCTTTTGTGGTCATATGATGAGAGACCCTATTTTATCTCTTCAATTCATTTTTTTTGAAGTTTAAGTGGCGCCGTTAGGCTGCCGAATTTTTAAGGGAGTCTTTCACCCTTCTCGTTTTCAGGTTCTACTTTCATGTCAAGTCTTTCAAGTTCCTTGTTATTATGTTAGGGTATGATATCTAAATCTATAATACTGATATTTTATGTTCATATGATGAGATACCCTATTTGATCTCATCAATTCATTTTTGGTTGAAGTTTATATGACGCCGTTAGGCTGTCGAATTTTCCAAAGAGAAATCTTATTTTTGTCTTCCTTCCATGTTTTTCATTTCAAATGGAATGTAATTGAAATTTCATTACAATGTTCATATATCATTTTTATTCTGTTCCTCTACCTTTTATGGGTCTTTTATGATTGTTTGACCCATGTACCCTCTCTTATAAATGTTTTCTAAAACCCCGAAACATAGCTGTTATGCTGCAAAATTTTTGTCTCAAAATGTCTCTCTCTTTTTCTAATGTTCTCTTATCTTATTAAGTGAATACTAAAAGCTCTCTCTTATATACGGGTATTCAAATATATACCGAATTGTTCTATTTTTAATTCTGGGATTTACATACATGAAACCCTCTTTCCCTTTTCGTGGGTTTAAAGTGACATAATGATCATGTCTTTAAAGCAGTTTTTTTAAAACGTTATGATTATGAAATAAAACCCATTTATTCCATGCTATATGGGTTGTTTATGAAATGATTGATGATGATATATGTGGCTCACATGATAATAAAGACATGTCAAGGGTGCGCCCAGATAGTGCCCCATTGCATTGGATAATGACGTAACCACAAGAGATTACAGTTTAAGGGTGCGCCCAGATAGCACTCTAATGCATTGGGTAAAGACTTAATCTCTAGAGATGACCATTTTTTAATGACGCCATGGTGAATAACCTTGGTAATTTTTAATGACACCATGGGGATGGACCTTGGTGAAATGAAATGATTGTCAATATTAAATGTTGCAGCCACATCTTCAAGTTATGAAAAATTTTATTTTTATTATGATGTATCTCATTATTTCATTCTCATGCCTTAAAGTTTTTCACATGTCCTTATTGAAGTATCTCAAGATCACATGTAAAATGTTTCTCTTGTTTCCCTTAATGAGCCTTCTGCTCACCCTTTCCTTTGATGTATGTACCCAGGTTATGAGATGCAGTAATTAACCTAGGATGAACATAATGAGAACCCTTTCAAGTGTTTAAGAAGAACGTTTTTTTTTGTTTGATGTATTAAGTTCCTGGTTTCCAAGACACTAAACCTTAACGGTCCTCGGTTTTCTAAAATTTAATGAATGTTTATGTGATAAAAAGGCGGGATTCTATAATATCCCGGTTCCAGAAGCCACCCAGAGGTGCCCCATACTCGGTTTCTCACATGTCCTCAAGCACATTTACCAGAACGCTAAAGGCTGCCGACTATCTGCGAGGGCCTTGGGTGTGATAGTGGGGAAACTATACCCTCAATGGAAGAGTTCACACCAAAAGTAACAACACATAAAACAGTGAAAGAAGAAAAATATCCAAAAACAACAACAACATCAACAAAAGAAGACTGATAATAAACAACTGGAGACAAATATATAAAAATTATGCATGATACATATATGTCATGAAAATAGCCAGACAAGTCATATTGCTGAAAGCGGTACTAAACCAAAGTACAAAAGAAAAACAGATAGACTCTTCATCATTGAATGCCATAGCTTGGTCCCATGCTCTCCAGCTTTGGTGCAATCAATAACCTGAAGTAGAAGGGCTCTTTCACATATCTATACCTGCAAAAAATATAATCTTTTTTGGGACAAAAATAATGACCCAAATAGGGTGTGAGATAAAAATCTATGTCAGAAAGCACCCTAAGATACGTGCCTAGAAGTTAGTGAGTATACGGTAGGGAATGTATAGTATGCAGAAAATAGTAAGTAGTAAATTGGATAATTCACAGTAGCAAACAATCCACAGTCTCTAGAATATAATGTACAAACATGAAAGTAGATACTCAAGAAAGAAGAACAAAACAGGTAACCCTTTGGTTAGTTCTCATAGCCTAACCCTTATGTTTTAACCTAAAACTACTAGCAATCCTCTGAAAGGCACACCCTATCTCACCCCTCTGGTACAACTAATTAATAGACTCTCTGGGAGAGTAGTCACCGTTAATTTCCACTATAGTATCGTATCATAATAAAGGTGATCTGGGGAAGCATATAACGTCTCATACCCCCTATGGATCGCATCGCGGAACTACAGAGAATTAGAGTAATTACACAACGTCAATTCCCCTATGGTCTCGCATCGTAAATTAATGACACACTGGATAATCCCTTACATCTATTCTCTATATGGTATACTACACTAGGTTATCACAGTCCAATGTAAAGTCATCAAGTATCGCATCGCATAAGACAAAGGTATCCTCATGAACTACATGGCTAGCAGTCTACAACATCTCATCTTGGAAGACTAGTCACACACTCCTACAGACTAGGAATGGAATTGGCAAAAGCCATAGAGGAAAAACTAGAACAAAAAGACAGAAATAGGATAACATGCATGGGAAAAACATCCAAAGCATAGTAAAATAACCTATTCATAAGAAATATCCTCTAATCTGGCATATAAGAAAAGGAAGAAAACCACAATGGAAAACATGAAACACACAATACCATGTTCAAGGGTATTTTTAAAATTTGCACAAAATACTAAAAGTCTTTCTAAAGAAAGGAAAAAACCACCTATCTGGATGTTAGGAGATAGTTATACTTGAGCCACGGGGCATGAATATCCTCAGAATGTCATATAACTACAAAAACACACAAAACATTCAACCCATGATAACTTGAGAAAGAGGAGGAAATTGACAACAAGGTTCTATTAGAAGGAGAACTCATCGATGCGGTTCCAACGCAATAAACGGAGTCCGATTCAGAGGACGGACGGTCGCTCGGGTGTTTGTTGAAGATCTGCGGCCGTTTGGGATCTCTCGGCCGAACGAGACCTAAAATGAGATTTTTTTGGTGATTAGACGTGACCCCAGTCTGTTTAATGGAAAAAATGAAAGTAGACATTGTGTACGTTTGGAGTACACATCATGTACAAGACTTTTTTGTTCTCCACTTTAGGTGGCCACCATGTCACCCCTACATGGTCATGTGTGTGGCCATGACACGGCCTGCAAACGACCTCGAACAACATCAAAGTACACGGCATGTACTTATAAATTACAAGGTGTATACATATAAAATTTTAAGATTTTCTTCTTTTCACAAAAACTCAAGAAAAAGGAAAAACATAAATGAAAAAAGGTCTGGGTTCTTTCAAACATTCCCCCTTAAATAAATTCTTCCACAAATTTCCCTAGCGATGCGTAAAAGATGAAACCCCGAACAACTCTGGAAAATATGATAGTACATTGGCCTCCCTCTCCCATGTCTCGTCCTATACTCGCCCATGCTACCATAGCACCCATTCCAGAGGAACAGACCAAAAACGGAGAACCTTTGTACTATGATCAAAAATTTGGATAGGATGCTCCTGAAATGATGCATATGATTCACGCTCAACCTTCTCAGGTTGAAAGACATGAGACGGGTCTGAAAAGATAAATCGGATCTGGGAAACATGGATGACATATTTCATAGCCCAGTACCTATGAGATAACCAAAACTGATAGGCAACTTGTCCAACTCTCCCAAACACCTCAAACGGCACAACGTACCATGGTTAAAGCTTACCCAGTATTTGAATCCTCTTGTGTCCCAACCATTGTTTGACACGTAGGAAAACATGATCCTCGACCTCTAACTCCAGAGGTCTTCTTCACTGATCAGTATAAGAATTATGTCAAGACTATGTTGTATCCATACTCTTTCCAATCATCTATATCTACTCGGTGGTCTCCTAAAAAAGACGAGGTCTTAGAAAAGATGCCTCTCCTGCCTCTAGCCAGCATAAAGTTGATCGACATGGCCTACCGTACAATGCCTCGTAAGGTTCCATCTGAATAGTTTCTTGAAAACTATTATTGTTGGAAAACACACTAAGAGGTATATGATTCTCCCAAGAACATCGAAATTCCAAAATTCAAGCTAGGGGCATATCCTCAAGCACCTGAATCATACGCTCAGACTATCCATCTATCAGAGGGTGGTATTATTTTCTCAAAAGAACATGTGTACACAAAGCCTTCTAAATCCCATTCCAAAACTGAGAAGTAAAGCATGAATCTCTATCTGAATCAATGGAGTGTGGAACTCCATGTAGATGTACAATCTCTCGTAGGTACAACCGTCCCAGCTCATCAACACTGAAGGACTCCTTGATCGGCCAGAAATGAGTAACCTTCATAAGTCTATCAATTACAACCCATACTATGTCATTTCCTCAAGACAATCTCAGAAAACTGGTCATGAAGTCCATGGTGACATCATTCCACATCCACTTGGGAATGGGTAACTTTTGTAAAAGACCTGTTGGTCGCTGATGCTCTGCCTTCACCTACTGACAAGTGGAACACTACATGAAGAAACCAGCAACATCCCTCTTCATACCGGGCCACCAATACTGATGGTGTAGATCATGATACATCTTGGTGATTCTAGGACGAACTCCCCAAATTGGGGAATGAAATTTCTATATCCGCTCCCCGCGTATGTCGATTGACACTCATATGCATTCCTAGAAACATAGGATGTCATCCTCACTTATTGTCCACCCAGGAATAGGGTCCTCTCCTGACACACATTTCCGTAGGACTATGCCTTCATAATCTGATAGTTTCCTCATTCGTACTAGATCAAGAAGGGTAGAGGTAAAATTTACAGAAGAATGAAACATCTACCCTTGTTTTTCTTGCTCCTTGAAATACATCTCAGAGAATAGGGCAACAAGATTCCACTCACTGTTGGCATCCTGAACTGCATGTATCTGTTTTCTCCTGCTCAACGCGTAATCCACTACATTTCCCTTCCCTAGTTTATAGGAATGATCAATGTCAAAGGACTGAAGATACTCAACCCACCTGTGTTGTCTCAGATTCAGATCACGGGTGAGTGAAGATGAACTTGAGACGTTTTTGGTCAGTGAAAACCACAAAATGTTCTCCTAGAAAATAAATTCTCCAACAGCGTATGGCATGAACAACATATTCCAACTCCAGACCGTGTGTTGGGTAGTTCCTCTCATGTGGCCATAACTTCCGAGACCCATACATGATTACTCCATCTCACTACATAAGCATAGCTCCTAGCCCGATACCAGAAGCATCAAAGTAGACAATGTAGTTCTTTCCTAGATCTCGTAAGACTTGTATCGGTGCTGAAGTCAACCACCCTTTCAGCTCTTGAAAGGCTAATTCCCATGAGTTTAACCATAAGAACATCACCCCTCTCTTGTTCAGACCTGTCATTAGTTCTTCTCGGCATGAAAAGTCATGTATGATGTGTCTGTAGTATCCAACCAGCTCTAGAGTACTCCACACCTCAATGACATTCTTTGGTTGTTCCCAAGAAACTACTGTTATCACATCCTCTGGGACTACTAACACCCTTTTCTATCAGATAATTTGACCCCAAAAGTGAATCTAATCCATCCAAAAGTGGAATTTTGAGAGCTTAGCATATAACTACTACTCTCTCAGTGTACTCAAAACAATGTCATGATGGGTAGCATTGTTCTATCGAGTGTGAGAGTACACCAAGATATTGACCATGAAGACCACCAAAAATGAATCCAATTATTGATAGAACACATAGTTAATCAGTTCAATGAAAACAGGAGGTAGGTTCATGAGACCGAACGACATAACCATATTTTCGTATAGATCATACCTACTCCGGAAAGCTGTACGAGGTATAACAGATGGTTTAATGTGCAACTAATGATAATCGAGCCTCAAATCAATATCTGAGAACACTCGGGCTCCTCGAAGCTGATAAAAGAGATCATCAATCATTGGTAAGGTATATCGGTTCTTGACCATCAACTAGTTCACCATTCAATAGTCCACACAAATCCTGAGGGTATCGTCTTCCTTATTCGGAAACAGAACAAGAAAACCCCAAGGAGAAGTACTGGGTTAGATAAAACCCTTTTCCTGAAACACTTCCAACTACTTTTTGAGCTCCTGCAACTCAGGTGTAGCCATCCAGTAAGGAGAAATGGACACTGGTTCCACACCCGGCACGATCACAATTGAAAATTATACCTCAATCTCCGGAGGCAAACCTTAAAAGTCCTCTGGGAAGACATCTCTGAAACGTTCCACCATTGGTGGGATGTCTAACTATGAAGTCCCCTGGTCATCCAGATAAAGACTAGAAATATGGGATGTAACTGCTCCCAACCCATAATGCTCTATATAGTCTCCATGCACCCAGACATCCCACTCTCCATTATGATGAAATGATTCGCCCTCTAGTGATACGAAACTCATCATGCGGTGGTAACAGTCCACGAATGCCTGGAAGGGAACTAGAAAGTCCATTCCAAGAATGAAATCCTAGCTCTTCATCTCTAGGATATCAATATCCCATAATAAGTGATACCCATCCACCTCTAGAGGTCACTATCTGCACTGACGTACACTAGGCATCCTAGTCCCCTATGGTGTGTCTAGAGTCAAAGTATCAGTAGAGGAAAAGATACAAAGCCCAAGGGTCTCCACAACAGCAACACAGATAAAGCTATGGGAATCCCCTATATCAAAAAGAGCAAAACATAGAACGGATGCTACTAAAATCATACCTCGAACTGTAGAAGGTTTGGGATCCTGCACTTGAAGGGTCTACCCCACTGCCAATGTTTGGCTTGCAGCACAGCCCTGTGACCCTCCCTGACCGCTTTGAGCTGATCCACCCAACTGTTTCTAGAAGACCGGTGACTGAACTCCATGGCCTCGACCTCAAACTAGGCTCGAACAATTGGATGAACTCCAGTTCCCAGACTGGTGATAAACTGGTGGTGATGCTCCTGAATGAGGAGTCATGGATTAACCCCTGTCACCAGCTGCTGGTGAGAAAACCTAACAGAAA
This sequence comes from Viscum album, assembly GCA_963277665.1. Lineage (NCBI taxonomy): Eukaryota > Viridiplantae > Streptophyta > Magnoliopsida > Santalales > Viscaceae > Viscum > Viscum album. The sequence continues at coordinate 1,536,070,550 of OY728151.1, forward strand.
CTCTGGAGGTGAACCATCATTTCCCAAGATCGGTACTCCAATGGGTCTCTCTGGAACTGCGGCCTCATATGCCCTGACCTTCCACATTGGTTACATACAACCTGGATACCTGAATATTTGTCTCTCCGACTCGGATCACCCCGCATAGACTCACTACGGCTCTTCCTACTTTCAGCTGGTGATGCACTAACTCTAGAAGCAGAACCACCCTGGTTTTCAACTCTGGAAATTCTCAGATTGCACTCTCCAATCAATGCCTAATTGAAGATGCAAGCGATGGAAGTCAGCCTGAAGATATTCACCTGTGAGCCGATTTCCCGTCTAAGACCATCCTCAAACATCCTTCCCATGAACAACCCATATCCACCTTGGAGGAGTGTGAAATTATAAATCTTTGTGAAACGTGAGGAATACTCCAGGATAAAAAGAGTACCTTTCTCTAAGATCATGAACTCCAGGGCTCGGTCAGCCCTCAGGGTCTCCGGATAGAAGTAGTCGTAAAAGATGCACTGGAACACCTCCCATGCCATAACCTGCTGATGACCTTCCTGTGGGATCACGTACCACCATCTCATGGAGGAGACTCATAGCATTTAGGTAGCGAGCTTGACCCATCTTTCTGGAGGCTTCTCGATATACTCACAGATCATCATCATGGCTTCTAGACAAGACTCTGAAGCCTAAGGTCCTCCTTCCCCTAAGAAGGTGGGATGATGCTACTACTGGAAAACCCGCATCTAGATTTCCATAATCGAGGTAGGAGGTGATGCTCCCTAGAAGGTCTGCATTATCCTCATAAATCCTTCCCTAAACTGAGCATTGGTGCCTGTGACCGGTATCACTATTGTTGCCAAGGCTGGCACAACAGGAGGATCTTCGGGAAGTGCCTAACCAGCCATATCTTGCATCTGATCACTGCCCTGCAACCAGTGGACAACGGGAGGAAATCTTGGTTCCATGACTCTACTATGTCAAACTCACACCTGAGATTCAGGATTGACAAAGACTAAGAATCTGAAGGAACAAGAAGTAACAGGGAAAGAAGGCAAGCAAGATATGGAAAACATCACAACACGGCGTGTTCTTTCCCAACACAGTGTGTTCCAGTAAGTCATTTACATGGGTGTGTACATCTTCCACGACTGGTTGTGTAACACCCCCAAATACACGGCGTGTTGTCCTAACACATGTCATGCATGTGAAATATATTCCCCTACCCGGGTCTCCATACACAGTTTTGTCACATGTCTCCACTAAGCCAACACTACACTGTTTGTTCAAGGCAGACTCGGTGTGTACTAGACATGCCTTACTTGGCCCTTGTTGTTAGAGACACGGCCCGAAACCCGACTTAAACTACACGGCCTATTGCGGGTGGACACGACATGTACAAAAAAGGGTAACACCGGCCTATGTTGTTCGTGACACGACATGGTGCCTAGATCAGACTACACAGCGTGTAAGATTCAGACACGACATGAATGGTAAATCATAACATGACATGTGTTTTTTGTGACATTACTAAGGTACCTATTTCATACTAATTTTCCTGTTAAACTAGTACATGGGGTGTTCCTACATGATTTTTCATAACCCCATGTCCCTGGCCACATAGTCAGTGATTCGGTTAAAAACCACACGGCCTGTATTCATAAAGTACACACCGTGTATTCTGTGTTTTTTTAGGAAGTAGCCTCAGAAACTCCTCCGGAGCCCAGAAAACATAGAAATGAAACGTTAATATTCCAATTTCTGATCCGTGAGGGTCCATACACCCCGCGAATCAATATAATGCATCTTATACAATTTATAAAAAGGAAAATAGGCAGCGATCTACCAAATTCTGGTCCATGCGGCCCCATAACACCTCACTAACCAAAGTTTTCCATCAAAATAATCAATTCACTATAAAAAAAATTTCTTATCAAACATATATGATTCAATAAAGTATCTATCACAACAACATGCAATCGATAATGCACCCAAGATGGCATGGCAAGAATGCAAGGCATGTGATTTCAAATAAGTGCCTATATGATGCATGAGATGGCATACCATTATCTCATCGGGTTGGGTTAGAAATTGAATGAAATCAACAACAACTGTAACAGAACAAAGTATGTGAGTCACCCAATGGTGAAATCAAATCAACTGTAAAATTTCAAACCCTTAAAATTACAATAAACGAGATAGTATGGATTTTCCCTATACACAGGTTAGCTAATCCCGAGCACAGCTTATGTAACACCCGAGACATTTATGTTATATGAATCATCAAAGGAATCTTTTTCTACACAACACTTTCTTGGCTTGCTTTACACGCAATCGCGACCTTCCTCGATAGCTTGCGTCGTACGCAATACCGAGTTTCACTAAACAACAATATGCTATTAAAACTAGCCGTTATGAATAGTAATAACCACTTTTTTGAAATTTTATAAATTTTATTTTTCAAAATGGACTTCATTTTTGGATTCAGAATATCGAAATTAGCCTAGGGTGAAATTTTGGTATTTTTCTGAAAACTTTCAATTTTTGATGAATAGTGAAACCACTAAGTGGTAGGTTAAAAACTGAATTTTTCATAAAAATTAATTGTACCGCTTCTGTGAATGGAATTTTGAAAATCCGACAGACACTGTTGATATCAGTAAGTAAAATGTGGTTCAATGAGATAAAAATAATTTTTTGGTGAATAGTAACTTTTTACTTTTTTTACCGCGGTTAATAGTAAATAGGGTAACTAAGGGTAAATATGATATCAATATTACCCTAACACATGTCCTAATTCTATTGGACAAGTGTAATTCGACCAAAAACAAACTTAGGAATAAAATATGACCATTTAGGCCCACTTGGATTAGATTAGGACATTTATTATTAATTTATTTAAAGAAGGGTTAAAATAGTTAAAATCAAAGTTTAATAAGTAAATCATTTTTAATATGGGGTTATACATAAGATAAATTCGACTATAAATATTCATTAGAAATCTAAAAAGATTTCCTACATGATGGTATTTTATTTGTAATTTTTAGACTTTAAATAATTTAATTTATTTATGACACAATGATGATGCAGTAATTATCTTATTAATGAAATATTGACATAATTGATGTTATAAACACCAAAATAAATGTAATTTAATACTTTTTATGAATTCCACTAATTTTATAGGTTACTATGATATATTAGTGTTGATTTAATCAACTTTGTTCGAACATATACTTCTGTTATGACTTTCACAAAAATCATATATCAAATAGTGTCAAAATTGACACAAAATAGTTTTTAAATAAAATATTATATTATTAATTGTTATTGTATTCCTAAAAATATAAGGATCGGCCAAATGACTTATATAAGGATATATATATTAATAATGAACAATTTGGGGTTCGTTTGGCATGTTATAGTAAGTGTATTAACCATATAGTGAAAGAAAACAAAAAGACATGGTAAAAGTTAAATTATTTAACTTAGAGTTAAATCTAATTGATAAGGTTAAAATAATACCCTAAACTTGTCTGAATTCTATTGGTTGATAGGATTTCGACCCTTCCCCACTTTAGCTTCGAAATAAGACCCTTTGGAACCATTATAAACCGATTTTGACTTTAATATAAAATAATATTTTGAGATATTCCTAAGGTGCCCCTCTCCTCCCTTATAAAAGGGCACCTCCTCCCCCTCCTCCTCACACCAATTTGAGCACTAAAGCTCGGCCAACCCCTGACATTTTCTCCTCTCCACTTCCCTAGAATAATTCTTAGAGGTCCTGGTCTTCTTCAAAGACCAATCTTAGTTCCCTAAGTGAAGGATTCAAAGAGGCGTTCCAAAGAAGAGGTAATATCCATTACCGATCTTTTCAATTTCTTTCTTCTTCAACTTCTTCTTCTTTAGTTGTTTCATGATAAAGTAATAACATCAGTATTACTTACATACTGATATGTTATTATAAATATGAAACAACCCTAATTCACCTTCTATCCATCCTACGGAAAAATGAAATCACCGCGCGTGCGTACGTACGGAATACCGTCTCCACGCCGTGGTGTAATCTATTTTTCCACCATCACTTTACAAGGATGGGTATAATGGTGTAATGAGTAACTATTTATGATTATTATAAAGTAATATTTATACTGAAATAATATATATATACTCCAATATAGTTCCACGATCATAGGAACGATATCATCACTCGTGCGTACGTACGGAATACCGTCTCCACGATGTGATGCGACTCGTTCTACATGATCATCATTACATAGTAATTATATAAATGAATTGAATGAATAAATATGATATATGTTACACTAATACCATTCTGGATATAAGGTATCTATAACCTTAAAAGTTGAATAAGAATGTATTCGGCAAAACACGCATAAGAACAAAAGGCAATAAAGACCCGAGTAACAAGTAACAATGAAATATTACTAACAAGAAGCTAAGAATATGACCATATATGATATCATATCAATATGTATGATTCTAGAATAAGTCAATAACATTATTTAAACCATTATACAAGAGCTTCGGACACGTACAAAGCAAATCGGACCTAAGGTAAGGGAAATATCACAATCTCATTTTTATCCGAGATTGTTTATTCGTAAGTATTTACTGGGGTGTATTTTATCATCCACGTCCATGTTTCATCAATATGTAATATTACTTCCATCCACCTACAATTTTTTAAATCCATTTTTACCCTTCGGTGAGTTTTTAGTAAAATAAATGAAAGGAATCTTTTGTCGTTTTTCGTACGAGGTACTTTTTGACTTTTCCGACAAAAGTGCGAAGAATGTTTTTTTTAACTTATACGGCATGAATGGATTATTAAAACATTATTTCCAAGAATCTTCCTTTACAAGTATTCATGGTTATTTTTAATAAACTTCTTTTAGTTTAAAATTGTATGACATGTTTAGAAAGGAAAAGTTTTTTTGAAGTAGAAAGGATATTTTCCTCAAGAATGGAGTTCAAGTATTTTATCAAAATTATTTTCCATCTAAGATAATAAAAGGGTTCTGTTTTTATCCATATTATTACATGGATTTGATTATGTTGTGATGGAAACATTTTTATGAATTCCTTTATCTTATATGAATTGTTTTATGATGTCATGTTGTTTAAGAATCCCATTTTTATTACATGGGTTATGCGATGATGTATGATTTATGATTATGTGGCACACATAAGAAAGGATTCATTATAAGATGGGTGGGACCTATATCTCCCTCCAATGCATTGGGTAAAGATTTTATATCTCATGAGATAGACAGGGCTGGAACGGTAGGTTATACCGGTTCAGTGAAACAGGACTGAAACGAGGTTTACTCGGTTCAGAAAGGGACTTTGTCCACTAAGATAGTCTTGGAAATGAGTCATGACTAACAAGAAATGATTTTCCATGATTATGTGTGCATGCCACAAAGTTTCAAGTTTTATGTTATGATTATGGGGATCTCATTTTCACTTCTATGATTTGTTCCATGTTAAGATATTATGATCTCTTTTGCAGGTTATGATTTTCAAAAAGATATGATATGATTTTTATTTCCTTTATTTGCCTTACTGAGCATTTGAGCTCACCCTTTTATGTTTTCTTTTCCCCAGGTCAGGAAGATGGATATTAAGTAGAATATGCTAAAAGGGACCCTAGATATGATGAAATAAATGGGAGACACTGTAGAAGATTTATGAACCAGTTGTTTATGTTTCCCAGTTTCTAAAGACACTATACCTATACGGTCCTTTGTGGTTTTGTCATATGTTGTAATAAGTGTGCTTCAATTTTGAAGTATTAACAATGTATGTAAAGTATGGGTCGTTATAGTTGGTATTAGAGGAAAGGTATAGTCAACCTTTGGAAACTAGGATGTGAAAGCCTTAGTAATAACCCTAAGGATAAGTCTAAGCATAGAACACAATCTTAGTGTTTTAGAAATGGCCTTGAATTACCTAGGATAAGACCTTATGAATGAAAATTTTATTCTTGAATTATGTGGTTTTCCTATTATAATTAGTGTTGCTCACACTATTCTCCTTGGTTTTAGTCAACGGATGGAACCCGAAGGAACCGTGTTAATGCGGAATGTGATGGGCAATGCAATGATTGTCCCCCTGAGCAACCAAACGATATGGGAGCTGGAATGAAAAATCTTGTAGCCATTCTCACACAACTTTCTCAAGCTATGAATCATGAAGGACTTCCAAACGAGCAAAGGAAGGAGCAACATTCTGTTGAATCCTTCATGAGGCAGCGTCCACCTTCTTTCAGTGGGTCTACTGATCCATTAGTTGCTGAACAATGGATTAGTACTACTGAAAAGATATTTTCAGTTCTTCAATGTTCTGAACATTAAAAAGTCATCCTAGCAGTGTATCGTTTGGAAGGAGATGCTGATCAATGGTGGAATCTTATTAAGAATATGAGGCAAAGGGATGAAATTGAGTCTATGGAATGGGACGAGTTCAAGAACTTATTTTTCAATAAGTACTTCCCTCGTATTCTCTGAACAAAGATGGAGAAAGAGTTTCTTGAACTGAAGCAGAGGGATGATGAATCTGTTAGTACCTATGAAGCAAATTTTACAAGACTTGCAAGGTACGCTTCTGGTATTATTATCCAACCTGAGAGTAAGATCAATCGATTCTTTAGTGGCTTAAAACCAAGTCTTCGAAGGGAGTTAGCCATAAGAGACTTCAATAGCTACGAGGAAATCGTTCGATTTGCTCTCAAAGTCGAGATGGAGATTGGAGTAACCCATCAGTCGCATGGGTTTGATAAGAAGAGGAAGATGGAATTCAAAGGAAACTCTAAAGAGCACACTGAAAAGAAGATGAACTTTCCCTTATGCTCAAAGTGTGGAAAGAAACATGGAGGGAGTTGTCTTAAAGGGACAAGTAAATGTTTTAAATGTGGAAAAGAAGGTCATCGGGCATTTGAATGCCGTGATAATGGGAAGAAGATGTCTAATGACGCAAACAAAGGAAGGGATACACAGAATGAACCTACTACACTTCAATGTTTCAAGTGCAAGGAGATGGGGCATTATGCCAATCAATGCCCAAATCCAAGGGTTGATGATGATGGTCGACGTCAACAAAATCTTAAGGCAAAAGACAAAGGAAAGTCACATGCAATTTCTATCAGCGATGTGGAGTACGATAATGAAGTGGTGAAAGGTACACTTACCATCCACTCTAAAGTAGCAAATGTTTTATTTGATTCTGGATCCACCCACTCTTTTATTTCTAAAGAATTTTCTAAGGGTATCACCGTATTACCTCAACAATTAGATGTTGAGTTAGCTGTGACAACACCTAATGGCACAACAGTCGCATCAAAAGTTTATAATTCTTCTTCGATCGAAGTTTGTGGGAAAGTGCTTCCTGCAAATCTTGTGATCCTTCCTTTAGTGGAATTTGATGTAATTCTTGGCATGTATTGGCTTTCTCTACATGGAGCTCATATCAATTGCCAAAGAAGGGAAGTCACATTTCATATTCCAGATCAATCTACGATCGTATACCAATGCAAGGATGAACATAACCTTACAGCGGAAATTTCTTCCATCTTATGGGTATTGATTCCACTAAATGAAGGTTATTTATCTCAAATGGTTGGTGAGAAACTCACGATTAATAATATTCCCATTGTACGGGAGTTTTATGATGTCTTTTCGGAGGAATTACCGGGTCTTCCACCAAATCGTGAAGTTGAGTTTTCAATAGAACTCGTACCGGGCGCTTTGCCAATTTCAAAGACACCTTATAGAATGGCCCCAATTGAGTTGCAGGAATTGAAGAAGAAACTCCAAGAGAATCTTGATAAGGGATTCATACGCCCTAGTGCATCACCGTGGGGAGCACCTGTTCTATTTGTTAAGAAGAAAGATGGATCAATGAGACTCTGCATTGATTATCAAGAACAAATATCCTCTCCCACGCATTGATGACTTATTTGACCAATTACGCGGAGCTCAATACTTTTCCAAGATTGATCTTCGTTCAGGGTATCATCAATTAAGGGTCAAAAGGGAGGATATACCAAAGACGGCTTTCCGTACAAGGTATGGACACTATGAATTTATAGTGATGCCATTTGGTCTTACTAATGCCCCTGCTATCTTCATGGATCTAATGAATAGAGTCTTTAGAGACTATCTTGATCAATTTGTGGTAGTCTTTATAGACGATATTCTTGTCTATTCAAAGAGCAAGAAAGTGCATGAAGATCACTTGAGAATTATATTGAAAACCCTGAGAAAGGAGAAGCTTTATGCCAAATTTACCAAGTGTGAATTTTGGCTTCAAAAAGTTGCATTTTTGGGTCACATAATCTCAAAAGAGGGGATATCTGTGGATCCAGCAAAAACAGAAGTTATCGAAAGATGGTCGAGACCAACAACAGTAACTGAGATCCGAAGTTTTCTTGGTTTGGCTGGATATTATCGATGTTTTGTAAAAGATTTTTCACGATTATCTAATCCACTCACCAAGTTGACTCGGAAAGGAGTTAAGTTTGTCTGGACAGAGGAATGTGAAGAGAATTTCAAGGAGTTGAAAAGAAGGTTATCCAGTGCACCTGTGCTCACACTGCCTTGTAGTGGAGAAAGGTTTGTGATCTACATTGATGCATCCAAGAAGGGATTGGGGTGTGTTCTTATGCAAAATGATATGGTGATAGCTTATGCCTCACGACAGTTGAAAATCCATGAGCAAAATTACCCAACACATGATTTAGAGTTGGCTGCGGTAATCTTTGCATTAAAGATTTGGAGGCATTACCTTTATGGTGAAAGGTGTGATATTTATACTGATCATAAAAGTTTAAAGTATATTTTCACACAAAAGGAGTTGAATATGCATCAAAGAAGATGGTTGGAGCTGATTAAGGATTATGACTGCTCAATCCATTACCACCCTGGGAAAGCAAACAAGGTGGTAGATGCATTAAGTCGACAAGACCATGCTAGTTTATCCATGATGAGGATCACAAAAGATCCAATATTTATGGATTTACAAAGGATGGATCTTGGAATTATAATGGAAGGGGAAAAATCTTATCTTTCTCAAATGAATGTTCAACCATCTATACATGTGAAGATTAAAGAGTCACAGAAAGAAGATGTCGAGTTACAAAAGAAGGTGAGAAATGTTCCTGAATTCAACCCTGATTGTGATGGGATAATAAAGTTCAGGAATCGGGTTTGTGTTCCTTCCATCCCCGAATTAAAGAAGGAGCTGCTGGATGAGGCTCATAGTTCTTCATTCTCTATTCATCCTGGGAGCACGAAGATGTATAGGGACCTGAAAGAGTACTTCTGGTGGGATGGCATGAAAAGAGATGTTGCTGAATATGTCTCTCGATGCTTGGTTTGTCAACAAGTTAAAGCTGAGAGACAAAAGTCTAAGGGGATGTTACAACCATTACCCATACCCGAATGGAAATGGGAAAACATCACTATGGACTTTGTCACAGGACTTCCTAATACATCCAAAGGCAATAATGCTATCTGGGTCATAGTTGATCGTCTTACAAAGTCTGCACACTTCATTGCTATTAGAGAGGATTTCACTCTAGATCAGCTTGCCAGGATATATGTAAAGGAAGTGGTAAGATTGCATGGAGTACCACTTTCTATTATATCTGATCGGGATCCGAGATTTTCCTCGATGTTCTGGCGAAGTCTTCAGCATACTCTGGATACAGAGTTGAGTTTCAGCACTGCTTATCATCCCCAGACAGACGGTCAGTCTGAGAGAACAATTCAAACCCTAGAAGATATGTTGAGAGCTTGCTCTATGGATTTCAAAGGAGGTTGGGATCAACACCTACCTTTGGTGGAATTTTCTTATAATAATAGCTTTCACTCCAGTATTCAGATGGCTCCTTATGAAGCTCTCTATGGAAAGAAATGCAGGACTCCAACTTGCTGGGATGAAGATGGGGAAAGAAATCTATTAGGACCTGATCTCGTTGATGAAATAGCAGAAAAGGTCAGATCTATTCAACAACACATAAGCGCAGCTCAGAGTCGACAGAAAATTTATGCCGACAACCGAAGAAAAGACCTAGAGTTTTAAGTGGGTGATAAAGTGTTCTTACGAATATCTCCCTCGAAGAGGGTTATTAGATTTGGAAAGAAGGGGAAGTTGAGCCCTAGATATATCGGTCCTTTCGAAATACTGGATCGTGTTGGGAAGGTGGCTTACCGATTGGCGCTTCCACCGAATCTCTCTCAAGTTCACGATGTGTTCCATGTATCTCTCCTGAGAAAGTACATACCAGATCCTTCACATGTACTCAGCTCAGAAGTTGTACCGCTGAAGCAAGATCTTTCTTATGAAGAACAGCCGATAGAGATTCTGGATCATAGCGAAAAAGTCCTACGAAACAAGACCACTCGATTGGTGAATGTTTTATGGAGGAACCACCAACTTGAAGAAGCTACATGGGAGCTTGAGGATATGATGAGGGAGAAGTATCCTCATCTGTTTGTAACAAAGTGACGAATTTCGAGGGCGAAATTCTTTTTAAGGGGGGTAGAATGTAACACCCGAGACTATTATGTTATATGAATCATCAAAGAAATCTTTTTCTACACAACACATTCTTGGCTTTCTTTACACGCAATCGCGACCTTCCTCGATAGCTTGCGTCGTACGCAATACCGAGTTTCACTAAACAACAATATGCTATTAAAACTAGCCGTTATGAATAGTAATAACCACTTTTTGAAATTTTATAAATTTTATTTTTCAAAATGGACTTCATTTTTGGATTCAGAATATCGAAATTAGCCAAGGGTGAAATTTTGGTATTTTTCTGAAAACTTTCAAATTTTGATGAATAGTGAAACCACTAAGTAGTAGGTTAAAAACTGAATTTTTCATAAAACTTAATTTTACCGCTTCTGTGAATGGAATTTTGAAAATCCGACACACATGGTTGATATCAGTAAGTAAAATGTGGTTCAATGAGATAAAAATAATTTTTTGGTGAATAGTAACTTTTTACTTTTTTTACCGCGGTTAATAGTAAATAGGGTAACTAAGGGTAAATATGATATCAATATTACCCTAACACATGTCCTAATTCTATTTGACAAGTGTAATTCGACCAAAAACAAACTTAGGAATAAAATATGACCATTTAGGCCCACTTGGATTAGATTAGGACATTTATTATTAATTTATTTAAAGAAGGGTTAAAATAGTTAAAATCAAAGTTTAATAAGTAAATAATTTTTAATATGGGGTTATACATAAGATAAATTAGACTATAAATATTCATTAGAAAGATAAAAATATTTCCTACATGATGGTAGTTTATTTGTAATTTTTAGACATTAAATAATTTAATTTATTTATGACACAATGATGATGCAGTAATTATCTTATTAATGAAATATTGACATAATTGATGTTATAAAAACCAAAATAAATGTAATTTAAGACTTTTTATGAATTCCACTAATTTTCTAGGTTACTATGATATATTAGTGTTGATTTAATAAACTTTTTTCGAACATATACTTCTGTTATGACTTTCAAAAAAATCATATATCAAATAGTGTCAAAATTGACACAAAATAGTTTTTAAATCAAATATTATATTATTAATTGTTATTTTATTCCTAAAAATCTAAGGTTCGGCCAAATGACTTAGATAAGGATATATATATTAATAATAAACAATTTGGGGTTCGTTTGGCATGTTATAGTAAGTGTATTAACCATATAGTGAAAGAAAACAAAAAGACATGGTAAAAGTTAAATTATTTAACTTAGAGTTAAATCTAATTGATAAGGTTAAAATAATACCCTAAACTTGTCTAAATTCTATTGGTTGATAGGATTTCGACCCTTCCCCACTTTATCTTCGAAATAAGACCCTTTGGAACCATTATAAACCGATTTTGACTTTAATATAAAATAATATTTTGAGATATTCCTAAGGTGCCCCTCTCCTCCCTTATAAAAGGGCACCTCCTCCCCCTCCTCCTCACACCAATTCGAGCACTCAAGCTCGACCAAACCCTGCCATTTTCTCCTCTCCACTTCCATAGAATAATCCTAGAGGTCCTGGTCTTCTTCAAAGACCAATCTTAGTTCCCTAAGTGGAGGATTCAAAGAGGCGTTCCAAAGAAGAGGTAATATCCATTACCGATCATTTCAATTTCTTTCTTCTTCAACTTCTTCTTCTTTAGTTGATTCATGATAAAGTAATAACATCAGTATTACTTACATACTGATATGTTATTATAAATATGAAACAACCCTAATTCACCTTCAATCCATCCTACGGAAAAATGAAATCACCGTGCGTGCGTACGTACAGAATACCGTCTCCACGCCGTGGTGTAATCTATTTTTCCACCATCACATTACAAGGATGGGTATAATGGTGTAATGAGTAACTATTTATTATTATTATAAAGTAATATTGATACTGAAATAATATATATATACTCCAATACAGTTCCATGATCATAGGAACGATATCATCACTCGTGCGTACGTACGGAATACCGTCTCCACGATGTGATGCGACTCGTTCTACATGATCATCATTACATAGTAATTATATAAATGAATTGAATGAATAAATATGATATATGTTACACTGATACCATTATGGATATAAGGTATCTATAACCTTAAAAGAAGAATAAGAATGTATTCGGCAAAACACGCATAAGAACAAAAGGCAATAAAGACCCGAGTAACAAGTAACAATGAAATATTACTAACAAAAGCTAAGAATATGACCATATATGATATCATATCAATATGTATGATTCTGTAATAAGTCAATAACATTATTTAAACCATTATACAGGAGCTTCGGACACGTACAAAGCAAATCGGACCTAAGGTAAGGGAAATATCACAATCTCATTTTTATCCGAGATTGATTATTCGTAAGTATTTACTGGGGTGTATTTTATCATCCACGTCCATGTTTCATCAATATGTAATATTACTTCCATCCACCTACAATTTTTTAAATCCATTTTTACCCTTCGGTGAGTTTTTAGTAAAAGAAATGAAAGGAATCTTTTGTCGTTTTTCGTACGAGGTAATTTTTGACTTTTCCGACAAAAGTGCGAAGAATGTATTTTTTAACTTATACGGCATGAATGGATTATTAAAACATTATTTCCATGAAGCTTCCTTTACAAGTATTCAAGGTTATTTTTAATCAACTTCTTTTAGTTTAAAATTGTATGACATGTTAAGAAAAGAAAAGTGTTTTGAAGTAGAAAGGATATTTTCCTCAAGAATGGAGTTCAAGTATTTAATCAAAATTATTTTCCATCTAAGATAATAAAAGGGTTCTGTTTTTATCCCTATTATTACATGGATTTGATTATGTTGTGATGGAAACATTTTTATGAATTCCTTTATCTTATATGAATAGTTTTATGATGTCATGTTGTTTAAGAATCCCATTTTTATTACATGGGTTATGCGATGATGTATGATTTATGATTATGTGGCACACATAAGAAAGGATTCATTATAAGATGGGTGGGACCTATATCTCCCTCCAATACATTGGGTAAAGATTTTATATCTCATGAGATAGACAGGGCTGGAACGGTAGGTTATACCGGTTCAGTGAAACAAGACTGAAACGAGGGTTACTCGGTTCAGAAAGGGACTTTTTCTACTAAGATAGTCTTGGCAATGAGTCATTACTAACAAGAAATGATTTTCCATGATTATGTGTGCATGCCACAAAGTTTCAAGTTTTATGTTATGATTATGGGGATCTCATTTTAACTTCTATGATTTGTTCCATGTTAAGATATTATGATCTCTTTTGCAGGTTATGATTTTCAAAAAGATATGATATGATTTTTATTTCCTTTATTTGCCTTGCTGAGCATTTGAGCTCACCCTTTTATGTTTTCTTTTCCCCAGGTCAGGAAGATGGATATTAAGTAGAATATGCTAAAAGGGACCCTAGATATGATGAAATAAATGGGAGACACTGTAGAAGATTTATGAACCAGTTGTTTATGTTTCCCAGTCTCTAAAGACACTATACCTATACGGTCCTTTGTGGTTTTGTCATATGTTGTAATAAGTGTGCTTCAATTTTGAAGTGTTAATAATGTATGTAAAGTATGGGTCGTTATAGCTTATTAAAAAGTACATATTTCATCGTATCTCTGGTTAAAGGCTCCAAACAATAAGGTAAGACAAAAGAAAAATCCTCTGATACCACTTTGTAACATCCCGGCTCTGGAAGCCACCCAGTGGTGCCCCGTACCCAGTTGGTCACATGTCCTCAAGCACATTTCCTTGAACGCTAGAGGATGCTGACAAGCAGTGGGGGCCTTGGGTGTGATAGTGGGGAAATTATTCCTTTATTAGCATAGTACACAATGGATGTAAAAACACAAGCGACAACAGAGGCCGTAAAATATCCAACAACTACAATAGTGGAAGAATGATAAATAAATAACTGGAGAAAAATATATAAAAATGGTGCATGATAGATATATGTTTAGGAAAACTACCAAAAAAGTCACAGTGCTTAAAATAGTACCTAACCAATGTTCAAAAGAAAAATAGAAAAACTCCTCAGCATCGCAATTGATAGCTTGGTCCCATGCTGTCCAGCTCCAGTGCAATCAAGAACCTAAAATAGAAGGGTGCTTTCCCTTATCTATACCTGCAATAATATAATTAGTTAGGCATAAAAACATGACCCAAACAGGGAGTGAGATAAAAATACCAGTAGGAAACCGCCCGAATATTTGTGCCCTAAAGTCAGTGATTATATGGTAGGTGAAGTACAGTAAGAAGTAAACAGTAAGCAGTAAAAATAATAATGCACAACAGAAAAAAATCCATAGTCTCTAGAATATAATGTACAAACAAGAAAGTATCCTCTCAAGAAAGCAAAACAAAACTGGTAACCCTATGGGTACTTATCACAGCCTAACCCTTATGGTTTAACCTACAAGTACTAGCATCCCTCTTGAGGCACCCACAGTATCACCCCGCTGGTTCAGCTAATGAATAGACTCTCTGGGGAAGCACTAATCAACAATTCCCCCTATAGTCTCATATCGTACTAAAGGCACTCTGGGGAAGCACTCAAGGTCTCCTTCCCCCTATGGCCCATGTTGAGGAACTATAGACTCTCTAATGAAGCACTCAACGTCAATTCCCTCTATGGTCTGGTATCATAAATTAAAGACACTATGGAGAAGCCCTTACGTCAATTCTCCTGATGGACTACTAAAATAGGTTCTTACATCCCCGTGTAAAGTTAGCAAGTATCGCATTGCGTAACGGCCATGGTATGCTCAATAACTACTTGGCTATCAGTCTATATCATCTCAGCATGGAAGAAAAGTCACACCATCTTATAAACTAGGCATGGAACTAGAAAAATCCTAACTGGAAAAACTAGGCCAAATGGTCATAAACAGGAAAACATGCATGGGTAAAACATCCAAAGCACTATAAAATACCCTATTCACAAGAAATATCCTATAATCAGGCATATGATAAAAGCAGACATACATCATGGGAAAAACTGGAAACACACAATACCTCGTTCAAGGTTATTGGTGGAATTTTCACAAAATACTCAAATAATTTCTACAGAAAGGCACAAACCACCTACCTGGATTCTAGGAGATCGATATACTTGAGCCACAGGGCCTGAATCTCCTTAGAACACCGTAGATCAATGAAAACAAACAAAACATTCAATCCAATATAACTTGAGAAAGAGGAAGAATTGGTAAACAAGGTTCTAGCTGAAGAGAGAACTCGCCAATGTTGTTCCAACCCAATCGATGAAGTTCAATTCGGAGGACGAATGATCGCTCATGGGTTCGTCAAATATCTGTAGCTGTACGGGATCTCTCGGCTGAATGAGACATAAAATGAGGTGTTTCTGGCGATTAAACGTGACCCCGACCCATTTAATAAAAAAATAAAGTACCCATCGCGTACTTTTGGAATACACAACATGAATTATACTTTTCAATACTCCGCTTTAGGTGGCCTCCATGTCACCCTTACATGTTCATGTGTTTGTCCAGAACACAGCTAACACACAGCCTCGAGCGACATCAAAGTACATGGCTTGTACTAATAAAGTACATGGTCTGTACATAGAAATTTTCCAGATTTTCCTTTTGTCTCAAAAACTCCAGAAAAAGGAAAAACATAACTGAAAAGAAGGTCTGGATTCTTACATAAGAACCCTAAGGATAAGGCCACACAACCCTGCTGCTGCAACAATCATCCAACACTTCGCCTCAACTAGTACCCACTCGGACACATGGAGTTAGAACCCCACATATACGACAGGTTGTTGCAAACAACATGTTCAGAACCCTGGTCTCCATGAACACTGAGCCAATGGAAATCGATGCCAACAACTAAGCTGCATCCTAGTGGTAGGAATCGAGTTCCATGGGCTCGGTGGTAATGGCGTCCCGGGTTCGAAACAGGTTGTTCATAACAAAATTTTGTATATGTGGTGATCCTACTCCATGTGTCCCAGTGGGTCCTAGTTGAGGAAATGGGTTTGGAGAATGATGTAGCATCGAGGTTGTTGGGTCGTATCAGGGGGGTTCACAGGCCAGGTGTCCTTGTGGGTCCCACTAGCTGCCACATCACTTCACTCTTTAACTAATATTTAAGTGGGGTCCTTCTACTGAGAACCACCACAACCACTCCTTCGATGATCAAACCACTTCATCTATATCCCCAAAATGACAAAAAAGATTACACTAGATGCAAGATAAGTTGATTAATATCCTTCTAAAATAAAATGGTCACTAAACCCTTCATGTACATACCCACATGTAAAACATCATATACCATGTTATACAACCACCTCATTAGGGGGGGAATATAAATAACACCACTCCCATAACCTTTAGATTCATAGGTGTATCGAGAGCTTCAATGAACTGATCAATCTTTTCTATCCAGTCACACACCTCTTGAGTTTCTTTAAAACTCTTATCAAATAGGGGATTCTCATTCTATAATTATTGTTATCAGTTTCGTTATCCTCCACCTACATGAATTTACATCGTTACTATGTACTTAAAATTAAGTATTATTCGGACAAAAATATGAACTACTCACCAAATAGAAATGATAACATTTTGTTTAATGTCTGGATTTCTTTATAGAGCGTCAATGACATATTTTAGACGAACTCATGGATGAAATCTTTATGGAATATTCTTGTTCATCGAAATAGGAAAAACCATTATCATTCAATAGTATAGTCACTATTATTACATAAAATCCACATTAAAAAATGATATTATGATCCAAAATTCAAGACTAGAGACATGTATCCCAACATCGAATAGAATCATAAATATCATAATGGAACGTGTTTTTCATAAACTCACCACAACCTACCTCAATAGAACTGAGAATTCAATATCTCGTATGCAAACATCCCAAAAATGAGCATAACAACCACTATTCCCACATTAAATAAAAATGAAATATGTTATCCTAAAATCATGGAAGAAGATAGAATACTCCACATATGTGGAGGGATTTATTGATTCCCATATTCTAGAAACTAGATCTCAGACCTCAAACATAAAACCTGGAGAAAAAAAGTTCTCCCAACCCATAGCAACATGGTGGAATATGTAAACATTTGAGAGAAAAAAAATAGAAGAGATTGGAATGTAACATAACTAAAAGATGATAGTAGAAATGATAAAACTAAAAATCATTTAAAACAACCCAATATCCAATTCTAAAATCAAGGGAAAAAACCAAAAAAAAACTCCTTGTGATAGAGTGGGAAAACTCCCAAAATCTCAACACACGATACACAACACAGATGAAATAACCTCACCTACTCACTATGCCACATTGAATTTGACTTTAGGAAAATACATAAAAAGGTCTAAAAACTATGAATGGGTATTTTCTGTGTGAGCTAATTGTATTAGAAGGATCCAACCTAGGTGCTCCATGACATGTCTGTATACAATGATCCAAATATGACCAACATTAAAGAAAATAAGTAATGATAAATATATAATTATGATTAAATAAAATGTATGGAAAACAATTTACATTCATTTTCTACCAAATAATCAAATAAATTAGTTAAATATATTAATATGCATTTCCTATATACTAGAAATTCAAAATCAAACAAATCATGAATAAAAAATCATATCAAATTCATTGATGTACAAGATGAAAAAATACAATCAGAGAATAGATAACATCCCGCCAAAGATGAAACATGATTTGGATTGCTATAATAAATTTACCTAAAAATATAAAATTATGCTAATTATGTATATATATATATATATATAAATACATAGAATATAGATAAAATAGTAACACCCCACAAATTAAACCCCCCAAATAGATATATAATGTACATGAACAATATGCTTAGGGAGTACAAGAACACCCAGTTAGTGAACCAGCTGACAATCGTATGAGGCATATTACAAGATCGACATCCAATGTATCCAAGGAAAACAAGAGATTTAATTTAACTGAAATATAATAAAAACCATTATTCCAAAATATTTTCTTCAAACCACATTATAATGGTATGAAAACACCCATTTTCCTTCTACCAAAGATTGGGAAAACAATATTTTCTAAAAGTAATATTTCCACACACACAATTCAATCATTCCAATTCATTTGTATATCATGTTTTTAAATAATATAAATGTAGATCATTTACCATAGGATAGAGGTAGAACAATATTCCTCACACATAGGTCACACACCTACAATAGGATGTTCAAAAAATAATCCAACACTCAGTCGGCAATAGATTACCTAGAGTTAATCTAGACCTCACTTAGTCAATTCTAAAAGAGTAATTATATGTGGAGAAGATGAATATAAAATGACTCATGAAACATGAACACTACACCACAACCAAAAAGATAATTAGTCTTTGGTGGTATATCAATTTAAAGATCCTAACGGTATTATGTTGAATCGATATCATATGTAAATGGATCCAAAATCATACAACCATAGTGGTACATAAAGTGACATAAACAAATTAAAAAAAATGAAAACTCACTCAAATAACAGAACCATAACTATGATGGTGATCAATTTCTGAACTTACTATTCCAGAATAAATGGATGTAGCGACTCAGGTTTTTGGCCCGTTAGACATTGGAATATTTCTATGAATAATTCCCGAGCATGGCGTGAAGACGGCATGCGATTCTGAGACCCGGTGTGCCCGAAATTTATTTGATAATAATATTAAGTATTTTATACTATGCACTTGGCGGGGGTGTGTTATCTCCTAAAAGTTAAATTGGAATGGGAATCTGAAGGCACAGTTGCATCCATAATATGAATTTTACCCTAGGCAGGGTGTAAACTTTGTGAGAGCGGGCCTGCTGTGGGAAACACCACCAAGGTCATTACCGTTAATAAATAGAAAAGTTTATTTACAAGTAGAACCTCAAATAACATTAGAAAGGAGTCTCAGATCACAAATATGAGTCCCTCATTGCATTTAAAATGGATCATTTACCCTATGGGGGACATTAATTTTTCCTACATTGGGAATCGAGTGGAGGCGAGTAGGGAACCGATGATATTTTTTTAAAAATAAATATCTTGTACCTCTCCCCCCCTGGACGTATGGTGCATAGTAGAGGAGAAAATCATACTCCTTCCTCCTCCTCCTCCCCTTCCTACAGCTAATTGATGACGAAATCACGCAATCATGGTGCTTTCGAACTTGGATTTCGATGGCAGACGCTCTAGGATCGTCCAGAGGAAGCTTTGGAGCACGTATCGTCTGCATTTCGCCCGTGAGGTAGGTGGTTTGAGTTTTAATTCCCCAATATTGTTTTTTTTTCTTCGAACTTATGCGTTTTGTTTTCATATCAGGGAATATTTCGTCTAATGGGTCACACATGTACCCTAGGATCTCAAATCGGACAACTGGGGTGCCCCCGGCGGTCCGTGGAAGCTCCGCCGGCGTAGCCCCGGCGCGGCTGCGACGGCACCTGCAGATCCGCGATGGCCCGCGACGATGGTGCGCTGGCCCAGCCAGGGGAGTGAAGTGGCAATGGGCACCGTACGGTGGGGGGCTGCCATCCAGGGTGGGCCGACGGTGGCGAGCATGTCTATGCCGGTCGAACTAGCCGGTTCCAGCCGGTGGCGGCGGGCCGACCCCTTTTTCAACCATGAGGGTTTTTAAAACCCTTGTTTCGTGCAATTAGAGACTCAGAATCGCATGTCGTCTACGGTGACATGACCCTCTAGATGAGGCAAACATTTTAATGTGGATTCATATATTTTATGGTTCAGGATCATGGCCCGGGATCTTGAAACGTTGAATAAAATAATGTTATTTTATTATTATTCGACTTTGGGACATCGTATCTTCTAGATGAAGCGTCTCATTGACGTGCCGTCAGTGGCATTGAGACACTGATGATATAGAGGAAATTTATTGAGTGCTTCCAGGTGTTGGTATAGAGTTTGGGGGGCGGGACCAATGAGGTTGGGTTTTGGAGTTTGCAGAGAAACACAACTTTCGAATCACGAGTCCGATTTTGGAGAATAAATAGTAGATCCTGTGTGTTTTTTTGAGAGGAACACAATGATGAAATATGTTCAGTGAGTTTCTGGATCGAGGTGTTTTCATCGTTTGAGCTGGATTCGGTGAATAGTGCATTTTTTACCGGGTGTGTGTTTCGGACGAATGAGTAGTGGATCCTGTGTGTTTTTCCGAGGGGATCACCATGGTATGATTCGCATGTTGAGTTTCGGGATCATTGTGTGTGTCCCGCATGGGCTGGTTATGGTGAATAATGCATTTTTCACCGGTTGTCCATTTTGGGTGAGTAAACAGCCTATCAGGAATTTTTTTCCGCATGGATCATGATGGTGGCCTCAGTATCAGCCTCGGTAGTGCACGATGTGGAATTGTGCTAGGTGGCTCGGGTTAGAGGTGTTGGGCCCAGCAGTGGTGGAGGCCACCGTCGAGCAGGTGTGGTTTCCTTGTTCCTACCCACCTATACTGGATTGCTAGAGCTAGTTTTGTTGGTGGAAAGCTTTCTGGCTAAGCAGATCCCCCCTGTTACTATTGGGCACATGAGAGAGGAGATGTCAGCATCTGGTAGCTGATGATAGATTCTAGGGACAGGTCTTGGGTGATGGTTTAGGAGGCGAACCAGGATGTAGGATTTGATTATTAGGGCTCACATGTCTCTTAGGAAAATTTTGGTCAGCCACAAGAGAGGCGGTGTTATGCTTCCGACGGGCTGGGACATCTTTCTAGAGATTGTCTAAGTGGTTGTGCTGCTAAGAGGGTGTTGGTCGACAAACCACCTTGGTAGAGGCAGATACTTGAGCATGGAGGTCTATAGGGGGCAGATGTGGCGATAGAGCTGGTGCAGAATCAGGAGTTTGTGGGTGGTATCAGTTTCCACCACCCCCACCCCATGTGTTCCTCACCAAGATCAGGGAGCTGGTGGCCGAGGGCAAGGACAACTACAAGCCTTATAGGATTTTGACCCAAAGGCTCTGTAGTTGGATAATGGTACGCCTTGTGTCTTTTCTACTTTCTGTAGTAGTTTAATTGACATTGTTTAGTGGTACTCTTTCCTTTTTGTTGCATGCTCGATTTGTTTAGGGCATTGGTAAGACCCAGTTTGGGTGTTTTTCATGATCCATAGAATGTGTGAGGAAGAGGGATCCTTCCCCTACTGAGAAACATTTTTCTGACGCAATTAAAAACAATACGCGTGAGTAAGTGCTGCCAAAATAAGATATTGTTGATGTGTGGTGGATGAGTCCCTTTGACTTATGTGTTCAGGCATTGGTGTTTTTTTTGTGAACTCGCTTGTGTGGGAGACCCAGTGGAGAGTCCAGTAGTGATCCTTGTGCTTGTGGCCTTTTGGGGAAGAAAAGTTCTAAGGGTGGAAGGATGCAGCGACTCAGATTTTTTTCTCGTAAAACATTGGAATATTTCTATGAATAATTTCAGAGCAAGGCGCGAAGACAACATGCGATTCCGAGGCCAGGTGTTCCTGGAATTAATTTTATAAAAATATTAAGTATTTTTATACTATGCACATGTCGGGGGTGTGATATCTCCCAAATGGGTGCTCAAAATGGGAATCTGAGGGCATGGTTGCATCTAGAACTTTCCGTTTACCCTAGGCACGGTGTAAACATTGCAGGCCTGGGACTGCTGTGGAAAATGCTACTAGGTGAATTTACGTAAATAAATAGAAAAGTTTATTTAAAATCATCAGCTCAAATAACATTTGAATGGAGTCTCAGATCTCAAATCCATGTCCACTGTTGCGTTCAGAATGTCACTTTTACACTAGGGCAACCTTAATTCTGTCTGCATCAGGAATCGGGCGGACGCGAATCGGGATCCGGAGATATTTTTTTAAAAAATAAATATCTTATATCTCCTCCCCCCCGTTGGAGGTATGGTGCGTAGCAGAAGAGGAACTAATCCACTTTCCACATCCTCCCCCCTTACAAAAACTAATCTGAGATCAAATCACATGGTCAAGGTGCTGTCAAGCTCGGATTTCAATTGTGGACGCTCCCTGATCTTGCACCAGAAGCATTGGAGCACGGATCGTCGATATTTCGCCCGTGAGGTAGGAGGTTTGTGATTTAATTGCATGATCCCATTTTTTCTTTTAATTACTATGTTTTGTTGTTGAATCAGAGAATATTTCATCCTGATGGTCGCGCTGGTACCCTCAGATCGCAAAACTGACTGTCGGGGTTCCCTCAGCGGTCCGCGGAAGCTTTGCCGGCGTGGCACCGGCGCGACGGCCCCTGCGTTTGAAGAACCGCGGCTGTCCACCACAACATGCATCAACTGGCCGCCCAAGGTAGTAGGGTGCTATCCCAGCCTAAATAGTGTAGTGGCATAGGGCACCGCGCGATAGAGGCCCTCCAGCCGTGGTAGGTCGGCGGCAGCGGGCCGGTCCGACCCCATTTTCATACACGATGTTATTAAAACCCATGTCTCTTGCAATCCAGGAGTTGGATTCATGTGTCGTCTACGGTGACGAGACCCTGGAAATGAGGTGAACCTTTCGGTGTGGGTTCAATAGTTTTATGTATCAGGTTCATAGCCCGGGTGCTTGAAATTTCGAATAACATAATGCCATTTTATTATTATTCGACTTCGGGCCGTCGTATCTTCTACCTGGAGCGTACGATTGATGTGCAGTCATTGGCGTTGAGACCCTGATGATAGGGTGGAATTTTCTTGAGGGTTTTCGGGATTTGGGACCGAGTATGGGGTGTGGGCACCACGAGGATGGGTTTTGGCGTTTGCGGAGAAAAACAACTTTCGCACCAGGAGTCCGATTTTGTACAATGAATTGTCGATCCTATGTGTTTTTCAAGTGGATCACAATGGTGCAATCTGTTTGATAGGTTTTGGGATTGAGGTGTGGGACCCACCCAATCTGGCTTCGTTGAATGGTTCCTTTTCACTGGGTGTCTATTTCGGATGAACGAGTAGTGGATCCTGTGTCTGTTTACAAGGGGATCACAGTGCTATGATCTGCTTGATGAGTTCTAGGATCGATGTGTGGGTGACGCATGGGCTGGCTACGATGCATATTTATTTTTTCAACGGTTGTCTATTTTGAGTGAGTAAACAGCCTATCCTATGTGTTTTCCATGTGGGTTGCAATGTCAGCCTCAGTATTGGCCTTTTCAGTGCGTGGGGTGGCGTTGTGGAAGGTCACTCGGGTTAGTGATGTTGGGACCAGCAGTGGTTGAGGGTACTCCCTTGGATTGTTCCTACGAGGGTTCACACGACATCACAACCCTAGTCTAGGCTTGTGATCCACTCAATGGGATGTTTAATCTGTTAGAGTTGTGGCATCCCACTGGTGATCCCGGAGAAGGATTCTCTAGCATCGTTACCCTAGACCGGGTTCTTGGTTTCGCTTTGACCGCTTATCCACGGGTGACGATCCCCTATCTTGCAGGTTAACCTCGTAGGGTTTGAGGCTTCATCGGTAATATGATCCCCTAAATGGTTGGATATTCTCAGTAGAGTTGTGAAATCTTCGGTTATACGATCCCCTACTCAGCATGAGGATTATAGTAGGGTTTCAGAATCGTTGGTTATGCAATCCCCTACTCAGTGTGTGGTTTCTATAGGGTTGTGGCATAGTCTGTTCGATCCCCTACATATCGAGTTATTTCAGATAGGGTTATGGAATCGTGGTGAAGACCTTTATATGGGTGAAGATCCTCTATATGAGTGATGTGTTTCTGCCGAGCGTGAGACCGTGTTGTGGTATCCCTCAGCAGACCCTATGAGTGATCCCCTATTTGTGGGTTCTACGAAGACAAGATCGGGTTATGGTATTCCCTAGTGGACCCTGGGAGTGATCCTATATCCGTGAGGTCTTCGTATACCAGTGTGGGTTCTGGTATCCCCTAGCGGACCCTAGGAGCGATCCTTTATCCGAGGAGTTTGGTGGTTATATTGTTTCAGCTAGATTTCCCTCAGTGATGGTATCTGACGATCGTGACTTATCGGGTAAGCATATGAGATGTTTATGTGAGACATGATGCAGTGTATCTCTCCGAAGAGTGTCATATGGGATGATAGTTATTGTGGAGTATGGTCTCCTGGTTTTGGGTAGTTTCTGGTGATGAGGTTGTTACCTCGTGTGGCTTGGTGTGTGAGCTGGGTATATCTGGATTGTTCAAGGTGTATGTATGAGAATACACCAGAGCTAAGATGAAAAGATGTGTTTTTCTGTGGATGGTCATGAGATGGAGTTTCTATCTCTTTTGGGTTCCCTCTGACTAGGATGAGCGGACTACTGCCTTTCAGTTTCTCTGTATTGTTTTGGGTTTTTGGGGTGCCTGCTGAGTATTTTTATACTCACCCCTGCAGGGGGTTTTCCCGCACCTGTTTGTGTCTTGTACAGACCATATTCCTTTCGAAAGAATCCCAGGAGGACCTGGAGGAGGAAGAGCTTAGTGAGAGGGTTTGACTAGGGTTATTAGAAGAGATGTATCAAGGGGCTTACCGGTAGGTGTTTTCATAGTGTTTTTCCTCCTTCTGAGTAGGTTGGACACTTTGCAGTTTTCTTTTTGTGGGCCATGTTTTTCCCTTTTTTACTTTTCTTCTATTCTGGTTTGGGATAGATGTATGCATTCATTTTCTTTTCATTTTTTATATATCTTACACTGTTTCATGGAGGTCTATGTGGTTGGGTGTTTATTGGTACCTTAGGCTAATGCCTCCCATGTGTGTGATAGCATACTTGATGCTAGTCATCAGCCCCTGGCCTATTGGAGGTGGGATTGGGGTGTCGCGGTGCGAGCCCCGCTGGTTCGGGTCATGATAGTGGATGTCTCCAAAATTTCAATTGGGAAATCCTGTGTTTAGAATAATGATTACGAATATGAATGAAATTATAAATAATCCATAAAATTATAGAAGAACTATAATTAATTATATTTACATTGTTTAATCATATTTTATTTTTTGACAATCACAATTAAGGATTCCCATTAAAAATTTTGTCATCTCATTTAAGAATATTATTTTTCTCATTTCAAGATGTGTAAAGGCTTTAGGTAATATAAACAAGTCATGTTGATAAAAATATATCTATATATTCTTGTAAAAACTTACAGGTCGTGTAACCAATTTACATGATATATATTTCTCCAAAAAAAAATAAAAATTATAGATTTTTGTAGAAAACACCAAATAGCCTCGTACATTCTATGATCATAGGGATAACCCCATAAAATCAATGACAAATTTATACATAAAATTAGTTAAAAAATTAAAAATCAAATCCAAGAATAAGGTTATTTCCCCCAACAACACTCCCAATGATCAAGAGTCTCAATAAAGAACAGATAAAGATAAAATTAGAAAATTATAATGTCTATAAATTAAATAGGGAATCATGATGTTATAGTATGTACACATGATCGACTGAATGATATATGTCAAATAATAAAAACACAATTCACTTACGTTGAATTTTATTCCTTTTTATTCAGGAACACATCATATAGGTTGATACATGGAATTTAAATAACTGAAACATAGATCATAACCTAAATAGTTGTATGAAACTGGGGCACAATGTGGCACATTGACATACTAGGGTCCCTACAAATCATTTTCATGAGGACTGAGTCATCATACATAATATAAAACATATAACTATAGCTCAAAAGGGAATTTAATATGGTGAATATATATATATATAAATCTTGACAATTTATTAATATTCAACCAAGAACCTATACTGGAAAATTCCACTTAGTTTTTTAAAGACAGAACAAAAAATTCCCCACTTTTTTATGTAAAATCATACTAAATAATTAATATATCATGTGGAAACTACATGCCGAATACGATGAGTGAGTCTCTATTCTAATTTTCCATTCAAGATTAAAAATCAATTAGTGTCCTCCATCCAATATGACAAGATCCATAAATTCATCTATGATCTCCAAAAAGTGGTCTAAGAGCCGTGAATCCATAATAAATCATAACATCCACACACCTTGAACATTTCACAATGTGAAAATGATATTTAACTATAACATCACATATCATGAATTGTAATCACATAACACTGGAATCCTAGACCTAATATCAGAATAAAATTTCTCGATGTAACAATCATATATCCATAACAAATTCTACCACATTACTATTACTCATGTCTCTAATATCCAAAATAGTATGAAAGTAGAATATAAAACCCACTTATAACAATATATATTGTCCCGATGTAGATGCCAGTTTTCTAGTTCCATTTGCATTTTTTTCACATGTCCTCATGTATGCCTTCCGATGTTCTAGTTGTAGTCGACTATCACTAAGGTCATAGGTTGTGATCGTATGGTGCTTATTTCATCATATTATATTAGAAAACAATGTAAATAAACATATATCATAAAAGATGTAAATAAACTATGCAAAAATATGCCCATAAAATGAATTATAAACATGTTTTAATAATATTATTAATTCATTAAAATATAAAATAGCCATGTATACTCATAAAACACTAATCACACAATAGGATAATCACATATACATTATTAAATAAAATTAACAAAAAAGTCAAGGGATTAACATCTTTCACTGTGGAGAAACACATACACATAATCTCTCTGAAAATCTACACCATCATTCTCGATCAATCACAGGCCTCATCCTAATCATTTTTCTCTCACCAATTGAACGATATATATGGGTAACCAAGTGTAATTGTCGACAGAGGAGGGTGTGAGTAAAAAACTCAATAAATACCCATAAACAATGTCTCATACATAACTAGTATTATAAATTTTATGTATATGTGATCTACTAATTAGATAATAATAATAACAATAAATAACTGATATTCTATAAAATAACTAAATGAAATTTAATGACATGCATATTTATGGAAGGTGATCAACCTATAACAGACACAACTAGTAAAATATACCATAATATATATTTATAATTATATGTGTATATATATATATATTAACATAAATATAAATATATATATATATATATTTGAGAGTATATGTATGTATGAATGGAGATAAGTTACATGAATCCAATTGATGCAAGTCCATGGGGTCATAATATCAATTTTCTATACATACTATGAATTTGGCATTGAGCCTGATGTTGTACCACACAGACCATGTATATTTATGTTGATCATCCTGTTTTTAATCCAGATCAAAAAATAAATATATTTTTCATTACCTGAGGATATTTCTGAGGGTGTTACAACACCATTAGAGGATAAATGTAATATATATGGGGTCACCCAAAATCACATCCAATTACTATTATAAAGGATATTATTTAATAATAGAAAATATAGTAAAAAAATACTAATATGGAGGTCATACCACACTATCCATGAATATCGAGTCAAAATCTTGTTCCCAATTTCCCAATCCATATGCAGCGAATGAAATTAAATTCAAATAATCCCTTAGGGGATGAACTTTAGGTAATCTATATGGAATTCTTTTTGGATACATATAAATGCTTAGTGTCCATTAAATAAATTGATCAACAACACAATCCCCTATATGTATGTTGATTATAACTATGCATCCACTAGACCATAGAGATATTGAAGGAATCTGTTAGAAGATATTAATCATGGACAGGTATAAATTGAGGATGTTGAGTTCAATGCTTGACATCATGGTCATGTAATCAATTAGGGAGTTAATAATAATCCATATCACATTGGAGTCCGTTATAAAAAAAGAACAGTCAATAAATAGGGATGACATAAATTAACATTATAATCATCTATGACTACATACCTACATGTTATAATGTATAGGATCTTCAGGGATAAATATGAAAAAACTGGGACATGATTGCCCAATATGATAGTCAATAGACTCAAAAGCTAGATCCTAGGAAATATCACTTGGTATCCCAATAACAATCAAATAAAAATTATCTGATGTTGGACTATAAGAAATATGTCGGGGCATCAGAACATTATCATCTCGTGTTAGGCCCATCATTAAATTAATAGGAACCACCATAGTAAATAATATCAACATAATGAGTAACCATGATAAATATATATAATGATTAATGGTGATTGAACACCATGACCCATCATTACTACAAATTCCACTCATCGGGAAATTATAATATTCATTCAAGGGTGACATCCACTACTGTCTCTACCCAATACCACAACGCAATAGATTTGGGTTAGATAACACTAAATAACCTAGTGGTTACCCTTTGAATTTCACACAATAGGGGGATCTTAATTTGGATCCTCTATGTATAGACACAAGTCATGGTTTGAATAATTGGATCCTTTAATTCAATATGTATAAAGTGGAATCACATTGGGGATCCTCGGTGTTAGTGATAGTCCTATGAAAAACAACGATGCTAGAGTACATGTGTTGTTTGTGACCCATGATGTTTATCCATTTAAGAAAATCTATTTAGTTAACCATATAGTTAATTAGGATAATTATATATATGAGGAATCACATTTATGGTACATCTAAAATTTACTCATATTTCATTCAAGTGATTTAATAATCTCGGTCATGTATGAAAGAACATGTACAATTATGAGCCATTATATTTATTTTCCATGGGATTGTAGTAGTATTCAAGGCATGTCCCATATCATTTGATTCTGGATGGGTCCTATGCCACAATTTTTTTTAGAAATTAGATAATTATAATTATGATATAAATAGTTAATTAATATTATAATTAAAATAAACTAATATGATTTAATTTATCTCAGTATATTACCCAATGTCACACTGGTCGATATAATAGCACCTGAAAAATGGACAATCCTTCTCCAACAACACATGACACATCATAAAACCTAAATTAGGTGGATCATATGGATCCTCCCTACCCTAGTATGTTTATGTTCCATCCTAGGGTGTTCTAAGACACCATGTGGTGTATTTCACCCCCTTGCCTTTATGGAGGCATATTTTAAGTATCCAAGTTCTTCCATGTTTCTTCTATGGGATGTGGTGCTCTTATCCCCATATATGATTCAATTTTATAATAGGTTTCACGATTCTTCTGCCTGAATATCCCCATATATTGATTTGTTTTAGATCTATGATCTCCTACCAATATTGATGATCCTCAAAATACTGGTGGTCTTTGTGAGGTGGATTCTTATTGGGAAGATTTTGTCTGGTGTCTCAAGGTTATGATGTTCTTGTAACTTGATGTGGTTTTTATTTCCTCAGGTGGTGATACAAGGGTATGGTGGTAGAGGTTTCCCATGGTGGAGAAGTGGTGTTAGGCACCACAACACTTCTATAGGAATCGAGTGGATATAGATTAGAGATATGGGTAATTGGTGTTCTTCTATTCAGAAGCTTTCAGATTAGATGTTGTTATACATGTGCAAGTTTAAACTACTCAAGTCTGCTGATATGGAGCAGTTCTGGTTTTCAGCAGAACAGTTGTTTATGTGAGAATTTGATGTTGATGGTTCATAATGTCGGGAAGTATTGATTTTTATAGATTTGAAATGCAGTGGGCTATTTTTTCTTGCATTTCAGTATGTCGTTATTCTTCTTATTCATGTTTGTTATTGGGAGAATATTTCTTCGCATGTACATGTATTCCTTGTTTCATATTAGTATGGGAAACTTTTTGTAGGTTATTTTGGGTATGAGGCCTCGATATAGGGATGGGTCTGATGACACCCATCACCCAGCCATGCGTCATTACGTTGATGTATAGATGGTATCCGCTCTATGCATTTTTCATAGTGTTATCAGTCATTTTCTTCATTACATTAGCTTGAAATTAATGATAGTTTCTATCATTCTTTGTTCGGTGGGAGGATTGAATCAATGAAAGGTGTGAATGACCCCTTAATATAGATCTACTACCCATTTTTATGTTTGTTGGATAGGTTATCTACCATGTTGTTATGCATGAACGGTGCAACTTATTATCATACAGGGTGGCACATTGTTTTTACTGATCACACTGTTGCAATTTCTAGTGATCATTGATGTGTATTTATGGTCCCTTCTTTTATTTTTTCTTCCTTTAGACTTATTGGAATTTTTTTTAATTTTTTTATAGAATTTTCCCTTCATGTAATGGGTTTCCTCATTCCCAATCCTTAATGATTTTCTATCTTTTAATGTTCAATAATGGGGGCTTTACCGACAGTCGTTTAACAAAATAAATGGAAAATCCCAAAATGAAAATTATGAGAAGAGAAAATTAAATAAATGGAGAAATAATAATGATATTACCAAATAATTTTTTAACTCCCTGACACCTGTTACCCAGAGTCGGGGCATTATTACATAAAATTGGCATGATCACAAAAGATCAAGTCTTGAAGGACCTATTAGTTTAGTAGGATTGGAATCACTAGATACATTCAAAAAGTATACATTACATCATAAAATGAAAACTATGAAAAAATAGTCTCCATATTCCACACTCATATCCCATCATACTATCCCTGAAGGTCATTCATAAAATACTTCTCCACATCCTAGGAAAAATAAAACATAGAAATGGATGAGATCAGATGCCCAGTAAGGATAACAATACAACGTAAACTTTCATAAATAAGCGTAAACATTTAAGGCAATGTTTAACTAAAACAAAAGCCTTTTAAACATTAACTTCAGAATAATATGGAAAAAATAAAATGAAATAATTCCATTTACTTATTCACATGGATATTCTACTATTCGAATAATCACATGAAATATCAATAACCACTTTCATAATGATGGAATTCATAATGTCAGACTATCATTACCACGTAGCCAAGGATTATTGCCAAGACTACAAATAAGATTTTGGCAAGGCCTTGTGTCAAAACACTAGTTTGTCTCATGCGACATTCTGATGCATCAAGGAGCTATAACGAGCTCCACACGTCACTTATTAAGTCCAATGCATTCCTCATATGAACAAGTTTAAACATAAAATAATCATTCTGATTACAAATAGCATACGAAATGTAAATACTTTCTCTATAAACCATGAATGGTATAAAAATAACACATCCATAGTAAAACATATCACAAAACCTTAAATACAATATGGATGTTTTGTATCATAACAAATCAACTTCAAATAAGCTTAAAATCCATCAATGGATGTTGACATAGATGAAATCAATACTATTTGAGAGAAATATATCTTTTTTTGAAATAATTTAAAAGTCACATTATTATAAAATAAAAAATTTACTTTGAAAATATTCTTATAAGCTTGTAAGGAAAGCTTCAAAGAGTTTATAATGGTGGAAAATAGCCGCACCCTCCTTATAAGATAAAAAAAATATTCTTACCTTAATTTTGTCTAAAAGGTTTAAAAGGACCTTGATTGGAAAACGACTGAAAGATTCATTTATAAATATATTATAAACATTAAAAAAGGGTATAAATGACTTTAACACATAGCATGAATGATTCTAAATACATTTCTAAGAAACATGGATGTGGATGATAAAGAGGTCACAGTAGATATTTACGTATAAACAACCTCAGATAATGAAGAGATTTTCAAAAATAAACCCTTACCTTGTACTTTTCCTTGGTCAAGGGTAGGTTAACATCATTTATAATGGTGAAATAATTGTTATTAAATTATAAAAGAATAATTTAAATTAATATGATATCATATATGAACTTATGACATTGCATTGTTAATAATATTTTAGTATTATCGACGTTTCTGGTGTTAACTTATTCGTTTTCTTTGAAATGTTATGTGACATAAGTCGTATTTTTTATGGATAGTTTGTATCTTATTCATATAAATAATTATATAAGTTCCTTATAAATTATTTTTAATCATTAAATGAGAATTATTCATGAACGGATATGATGGTGAATTAATCCCATCGTGTTCGTGGAGACGGTAGTCTGTACATATGCACGATCGACAAAATGATTCTTTTAATATTAAAATAATATATAATTGGATGGTATATCATATATAAAGAATAATTATCATGTTATATTTATTATTTATACAATTACATATCATTATCATGCCCATCCAAATAATAATGTTTTTGAATAACAATTACACCATGACGTAGAGATGGTAAGCCGTACTTACGCACGTATGGTGACATTTCATTCAAAGGATGGATAGAATGCTGAATATGGTGGTACAATATTTATAATAACATCACAGTATATAGAATATACTGGAGTAATTATTTTATAATTTTATCACGAAGAAAGAATAAGTTGATGAAGAATGGAACATGAAAGATTGTGGTGAAAACATTACCTCTTCTTCGGGTTCTTCCTTTTGATTTGATCAAAAGGGATCTTTAGGATGGATTTAGGACTAAAGGAAGGCCTCCAGGTTTAATAGAGGATATTTTATAGGGTATTTGGGAAGATTTTGGCCTATCCAAAAGGCTTTTAAGGTGTGAAGAATTGGTTAGAAGTGGTGTCCTTTTATAACGGGGAGAAGGGGCTCTTTAGGAAAACTTATAGTATTATTTTATAATAAATTCATATTCGGTTTCTAATGGATCCAAAGTAGATTATTAAAAGTATAAGCTGGGGATGGGTCTAAATCCTTTCAACCAATAGATTTTAGACAGGTTTTGGTCATTATATTAACCCTATCTTTTAGTTTTAACTCTTAGTTAATTAAATTGACATTTACCATGTGACTTTGTATTTTTATATTATTTAGTTAATAAAAATACCATATACATCCATGCGACACCCAAGTGGTCCATTAATGATACACCAATCATGATATAAGTATCTTGGCCAAACCTTATATTTTTAGGAATTGAATAGCAATTAATAATATAATATTTTTTTAAAAAACTCATTTATGTCAATTTTGACACTATTTGGTATTTTATTTTTATAAAAATCATAACAGCATGTTTACATCAAAAAAACATAATTAAATGAATACTAACATGTCATATTAACATATAAAATCAGTGGAATTCATAAAAAGTCTCAATTTACATTTATTTTGATATTTAAAATATAAATTATTTTAATATTTCATTAATTAGTAATTACTGTGTCACCATTGTGTCATAAATAAATTAAATTATTTAATGTCTAAAAATTATAAATAAAATACCATTATGTATGAAATATTTTTATCTTTCTAATTAATATTTATCTTAATATTTATCTTATGTATAACACTATATTATAAATGTTTTAGTAAATAATATTTGATTTTAACTCTTTTAACTCTTCTTTGAATTAAATAATAATAAATGTCATAATCTAATCCAAGTGGACCTAAATGATAATATTTAATTCCTAAGGTTGTTTTTGGTTGAGCGAAAATTATCCAATAGTATTATGACATGTGTTAGGGTAATATTAATATTATTTTTACCCTTAATTACACTATATACTTTTAAGTGTGGTAAATAAAAGTAAAAAGTTACTATTCACCAAAAATTATTTATAAATTATTGAACCACATTTTAATCTTTGATATTAACCGTGTCTCTCGGATTTTCAAAATTCCACTCACAGAAGCAGTAAAATTATGTTTTATGTGAATTTCCAAATTCTCATAGGAGGTGGGTAAAAAACAGTGAAAAGTTCAATAAAATATTTATATGTATAAAATTATTATAAACTGATTCCAATGAATTACATTGAACATATATAGGTATTACACATCTATTTTGACCAAAAATAAGTTTAAATAAATTAAATAATTATTTAAATAAAACGTCATATTTAACCAATAAATTAGTGTTTTTAACTGGACATCAAAAATTGAATGTTTTCAGATAAATACCAAAAATTTACCCTAAGCTAATTTTGATATTTCGAATCCAAAAATAAAGTCCATATCGAATGAAAGAATTTATAAAATTTCAAAAAGTGTGTATTACTATTCATAATGGCTAACTTGATTAGTTTCAATGTGTGTTGGAACTTGAAATTGCGTATAACACACCCTACTGTATTACTCAAAGAGAAGCATACTGTAGAAGCATGGGGTGATACAATCTCCTCTACTTCAAGTAATTTCGTCCTCAAAATTTCTAGAATACTACCGCATGAAAAGACTCGAGTTATTCTTCATCATATGATCCTCAGGTTCCAATGTTTCCTCTTCAATCATATGGTTTCTCCATAAAACTCTTACCAGACGAGTTATTCGGTTTCACAGCACTTGTTCTCTTGTATCAAGAATCCTGATGGGCTCTTCGCAATAAGATAGATCGGGATCTATTACTAATTCCATGCAAGTGAGTACATGTGTTGGGTCAGGCATGTATTTTCTCAATACTGATACATGGAACATATCGAGAACATTGGAGAGACTTGGCGGCATTGCCAAACGGTAAACTACAGCCCCAATTCGTTCTAGAATTTCGAAAGGTCCTATGTACCTTGGACTCAATTTACCCTTCTTACCAAAATGTATAACTCCCTTCCATGGAGATACCTTCAAGAAAACATGATCTCCTACTTGAAATTCCAAATCCTTATTTCGGTTATCGTCATAGCTCTTCTGCCTACATTAAGCTGATTTTATGTAGTTTTGAATTACCTTTACCTTTTCCATTGTTTCCTCCACCAGTTCTGGGCCTACAAGTTTTCTTTCACCAACATCATCCCAACAGGTTGGTGTGCGACATCTCTTTCCATATAACACATCAGATGGTTCCATTCGAATACTTGAATAGAAGCTATTATTATAGGAAAACTTCACCAGAGGTAAATATTGATCCCACTTACCCTGAATTTCAGGTGAGCAAGATCTCAACATTTATTCTAAGTATTGAATAGTCAGTTCTGATTGTCCATATGTTTGCAGGTGGTAGGAAGTGCTCAAACGAAGTTCAGTGCCCAAGTCCTTATGAAGACTTTTCAAGAACCTTTAAGTAAAATGGGGATCACGATCTGAAACAATTGATAGGGGTACTCCATGAAGTCTCACAACATCATTAATATATAGTTTTGCTAAATGTTCAAGTGGAAGATCTTCTCTTATAGAAACAAAATGTGCTGACTTGGTAAGACGATCACCAAGGACCCATATTTCATCATTCCTTCTAGGAGTGCTTTGTAGTCCCCAGACAAAGTCCATCGTGATATTATCGCATTTCCACTAAGGTATGGGAAGAGGTTGCATGACCCCTCTAGGTTGTTGCCTTCCTACTTTCACTTGTTGAGAAACAATACATCGTGACACAAAATCAGAAATATCCCACTTCATGTTGTCCCGCCAGAAATGTTCCTTCAAATCTCTATACATTTTGGTGCTCCCATGGTGTATAGATAAACAGGAACTATGAGAAATGTCCAACAATTCCCTTTTTAGATCAGGTATATCCTGATCACAACGTCTCTTCCCGAATTTCAAAATTCCATCTTCATACACAAATTCACTCAATCTCCCATAATTCACTGCTTTAATATTCTTTTTAAATTCTTCATCATTGGTCTAAGAACTCTTAATCCTTTCTAGTAATGATGGTTTGTCAACCAATTGAAAAATCATCGGTGTTTCACCTTCAATGGTGATTCCCATATCCAACATTACTAGATCCATGAAAATAGGATCCCTTTCAATTGTCATCATGTTCAAAACTCCATGACCTTATCTGCTCAAAGCATCTTCCACCTTATTTGCCTTCCCCGGGTGGTAGTGTATCGTGCAATCATAATCCTTGAGTAGTTCAAGCCATCACCTTTTCCTCATGTTGAGTTATTTTTTTGAGAAAATATACTTCAAACTCTTGTGATTAGTATAAATCTCACATTTTTCACCATAGAGGTAGTGTCTCCATATCTTCAAAGAAAATATCATAGCTGCTAACTCGAGATCATGAGTAGGATAGTTTTGCTCATGAATTTTCAACTATCGTGATGCATATGCTATAACCCTATCATTCTACATAAGGACACAATAAAGTCCTTTCTTCGATGCATCACTATAAATAATGATCCCATCATTCACTGACGGTAGAGTAAATATATGAGAATTGACTAATCTTCTCTTCAGTTCTTCAAAACATTCTTCACACTCTCTTGTCCAAACAAATTTAACCCTTTTATGTGTGAGCATTGTTAATGGGTTATCCAACTGGGAAAAATTCTGGATGAAACATCGATAATAACCTAGTAAACCAATAAAATTGCGTACCTCAGTTATAATCATTGGTGAAGGCCATTATTGGATTGCCTTGGTATTAGAGGGATCAAAAAAGATTCCAAATTTAGAGACAATATGGCCAAGAAAAGAAAATCTCCTAAAGCCAAATTTCACACTTGCTAAACATCCCATATAATTCAAATCTTCTCAGATTCTTCAGGATAATGCGCCAGTGATTTTCATGATCTTCGTAGATTTTGGAGTATAGAAATATATCATCAAAAAATATCACGACAAAATAATTGAGATATTCCTTGAAAACACTATTCATTAGATCCCTGAATACAAAGGGTTAATTAGTCAACCCCAACGGCATTACTGTAAACTCGTAATGCTCGTACCTTGTTTGAATTGTTTTCTTCGGAATTTCTTCCTTCTTCACACACAACTGATGGTATCCAGATCGAATGTCAATCTTTGAAAAGTGTTGAGTTCCATGAAGTTGGTAAAATAAATCATTAATGAAAGCTAGGGGATAGTTTTTCTTTATTTTTATAGAAATGATCTCCATTTAGTCGATACATAACCTCATATATCTATCATTATTATTAACTAAAAAGACAAGGCCTCCCCATGGAGAAACATTAGGGAAAATAAATCCCTTATTTCTCAATTCATATATTTGTTGCTTTAGTTCATCTAATTCCACAGTGGCCATTCTATAATGGGTCTTCGATATAGGCCTTGATCCAGGAATTAAATCAATGGAAAACACAACTTCTCATTCTGGAGGATGTCCAGGTAAATATTCCATAAACACATCTATATATTCTTTCACAATTGGTACATCCTCTATTTGAACATTCCTTTCCTCACCCATAGTCATTTCTTTTTATTCCTCCCCAATAATTGAATATAGTTGAGCTACTGGGGGTGGATCTAGATAAGAATAAAATGGTGACGATTCTGCTCTAAATATAATGTGTTCCATATCATCATCATCAAAAATCATATCCTCATTTTTCTTACAATAAATCATTGTATCATGGTCTGAGAGCCAATCCATACTGAGGATTATATCAAACTCAATCATATGTCTGACGATGAGATTAGTAGATAAAGAACATTTATGTGCTCTAATGGGGACTGATTCACAAAACATTATTACAATGATACTTCCCTTAAGAGTTTCAACTGACAACTCCCTTGTTAAATCAAATTGGAAATATCTTATTTTCTTAGGAAACTTGGAATATATGAAACAATGTGATGATCTATAATCAAATAAAGCATTTGGTAAACTTGAGGAAACCATTAAATTACCCACCTCCACATCTTTCGGAGCTTCTACCTCAGTAGAAGGGATAACATATTCTTGGCCTTGATCCCTTGGACTTTTCTGAGGAAAGTTCCCCTGACGCTTAGAACATTCATTTTCATAACTTCCCATCTCCTAGCAGTTGTAGCATTGATCATCGGTAGCTTCTTTCTTCCCCTTACAATCACGAGCTTGGTGTCCTTTTTCACCACACTTGTAACAGACTCCCATTCCTTTTAAGGAATTACCATGGTGTTTCATCCCACATTTACTGTAGGATTGATATTCAACTTTTCCCTTCTTCATATTATTTCCATTCTTAGATTGATCAGCATATCACTTTTTCTCTTGCATCGCTTTAAAGTCATAAGACATAGAGAATTCATTTTCCATCTTGATAGCACAAGAGAAAATATCTTCATATTACAAGAAGCATTATGAGACCAATGCTCGATGGAGAACTAGTTTTAACCCATCAAATAAATGATCGATCTTACTCCCTGGGTTATGTATATAATCTGCTACATTCTTCGCTAACTGTGTAATGTTAGCCTCATACATTGTGACAGACTCATCCTCTTTTTTTCTTAGACTCAGAAATTTCCTTTCCATATCTTCTTGATGGTCACAAGGAAATTATTATTCATAGAAAAACTCTTTAAACTCTCTTCATTCCATATTTGATACTTCATCATCTTCCTTTGTTTTTTCAATCAATGACCACCATTGATCAGCATCTCCAGTGAGGCGGTAAACTGCCATGATAACTTTTTCCCTTTCACTACTCCCCAAGCCATGGAATATTTTCTCTATGGAATTTATTCTTTGCTCACCTACTAAGGGATTTTTACTCCCATTGAATGTTGGGGGTTTTTTCCTCATGAAGGGGACTATCAATGATATTCTATGCTACAGATCAGGGTGCTCCATACGGGTAAGGTTATTATTCATAACCTAATTGAGTTTTCTCAGTATGGTGATTAGATTATCTGCTCCAGTAGAATCACCAGCTCCACTATAATTATATTGAGCAGGAGGGAAATGTAACAGCCCAAGATTTTATGAAAAATATTCTTTTTAATTTCACCAATGTCATGTGTTGTACGCTACACCAAAAGGAGCTTGCACAACACGCATCCTTGACTTGCCTTGCATTACACGCAATCGCGAACTTCCTCGATAGCGTGTGTAGTACGCAATAACGAGTTTCACTAAACAACAATATGCTATTAAAATATTATTAAAACAAGCCATTATGAATAGTAATAACCAATTTTTGAAATTTTGTAAATTTTATTTTTCAAAATGGAATTCATTTTTGGATTCAGAATATCGAAATTAGCCTAGGGTGAAATTTTGGTATTGTTCTGAAAACTTTCAATTTTTGATGAATAGTGAAACCACTAAGTGGTAGTTAAAAAAATGAATTTTTCATGAAACATAATTTTACCGCTTCTGTGAGTAGAATTTCGAAAATACGAGAGACACGGTTAATATCAAGGACTAAAATGTGGTTCAATGAGATGAAAATAATTTTTGGTGAATAGTAACTTTTTACTTTTTTTTACCACGATAAAAGTAAATAGGGTAATTAAGGGTAGAAATGATATTATTATTACCCTAAAACATGTCCTAATTCTATTGGACAAGTGTAATTCGACCAAAAAAAACATAGGAATAAAATATGACCATTTAGGCCCACTTGGATTAGATTAGGACATTTATTATTAATTTATTTAAAGAAGGGTTAATAGATGTAAAATCAATGTCTATTTACAAAAACATTTTTAATATGGGGTTATACATAAGATAAATTAGACTATAAATATTCATTAGAAATATAAAACTATTTACTACATAATGGTATTTTATTTGTAATTTTTAGACATTAAATAATTTAATTTATTTATGACACAACGATGATGTAGTAATTATCTTATTAATGAAATATTGACATAATTGATGTTATAAATACCCAAATTAATATAATTTGAGACTTTTTATGAATTCCACTAATTTTTTAGGTTAATATGACATGTTATTATTTATTTAATTAACTTTTTTAGAACTTATCATTCTGTTATGATTTTCACAAAAATCAATTACTAAATAGTGTCAAAATTGACATAAAATAGTTTTTAAAACAAATATTATATTATTAATTGTTATTTTATTCCTAAAAATCTAGGGTTCGGCAAAATGACTTAGATAAGGTTATATATATTAATAATAAACAACTTGGGGTTCTTGTTTCCTCTTATAGTAAGTTTATTAACCTTATAGTGTAAGAACACAAGAAGACACGGTAAAAGTAAAATTATTTAACTTAATGTTATATCTAAATGATAAGGTTAAAATAGGAACCTAAACTTGTATAAATTCTATTGGATAAGAGTATTTCGACCCATCCCCACCTTAGCTTAGAAATATATCAATTTTGAGCTATTTAAAACCGAACTTGACTTTATAATAAAATAATAATTTTAGTTATTCCAAAGGTACCCCTCTCCTCCGTTATAAAAGGGCACATCCTCTCTCTCTTCCTCACACAACATTGAGCCTTCAAGCTCGGTCAAACCCTGCCCAATTATCCTCTCCACTTCCCTAGAAACATACTAGAGGTTATGGTATTCCTCAAAGACCAATTTTAGTTCCCTAAAAGAAGGTCTCAAAGAAGCACTTCAAAGAAGAGGTAATGTCCGTTACCGATTCTATCATCTTTATTTCTTCTTCCACTTCTTCTTATTTAGTTGTTTCATTATGATGTAATAACATCAGTATCACCCATATAATGATATGTTATTATAAGTATGAAACAGCCCTATTTCACCATCTATCCATCCTACGGAAAAAGAAATCACCGCGCGTGCATACGTACGGAATACCGTCTCCACGCCGTGGTGTAATCTGTTTTCCACCACCACCTTGCTTGGATGGGTATAATGGTGTAAATAATGACTATATATGACTATTATAAATTTATATTGATTCTGAAATAGTATACATATACTCCAATACAATTCCACGATCATAGGAACGATATCATCACTCGTGCGTACGTACGGAATACCGTCTCCACGATGTGATGCGACTCGTTCTACATGATCTTCATTTCATAATGATTATATAAATGAAATGAATTGAATGAATATGATATATATTACACTAATACCATTCTATAATTGCGGTATCTATAACCTAAAGAAAATAATAAGAATTTATTCGACAACACACGCATAAGAACAAAAAGTTATAAACACCCGAATAACAAGTAGCAATGAAATATTACTACTAAGAAGCTAAGAATATGACCATATATGATATCATTAAAATAATAATGATTCTGGAATAAGTCAATAACATTATTTAAATCATTATACAGGAGTTTCGGACACTTACAAAGCAAGTCGGACCTAAGGTAAGGGAAATATCACAAACTCATTTTTATCCGAGATTGTTTATTTGTAAGTATTTACTTGGGTGTATTTTATCATCCAAATCCATGTTTCATCAATATTTAATATTATTTCCATCCACCTACAATTTTTTAAATACAATTTTACCCTTTGGTGAGTTTTTAGTAAACGATATGAAAGTAATCTTTTGTCATTTTTCGTACGAGGTACTTTTTGACTTTTCCGACAAAAGTACGAAGAATGTTTTTTTTAACTTATACGGCATGAATGAATTTTTAAAACATTATTTCCAAGAAGCTTCCTTTACAAGTTTTCAAGTTTATTTTTAATCAACTTCTATTAGTTTATAATTGTACGACATGTTAAGAAAGGAAAAGTGTTTTTGAAGCAGAAAGGATATTTTCCTCAAGAATGGAGTTCAAGTGTTTTATCAAAATTATTTTCCATCTAAGATAATAAAGGGTTCTGTTTTTATCCTTATTATTGCATTGATTTGATTATGTTGTGATGGAATTATTTTTATGAATTCCTTTATCTTATATGAATTGTTTTATGATGTCATGATGTTTAAGATTTCCATTTGTATTACATGGGTTATGCAATGATGTATGATTTATGATTTTGTGGCACACATAAGAATGGTATCATTATGAGATGGGTGGTACATATATCTCCCTCCATTGCATTGGGTAAAGATTTTATATCTCATGAGATAGACATGGCTGGAACGGTAGGTTATACCAGTTCAGTGAAACAGGAACGAGGGTGACTCGGTTCAGAAAGGGACTTTGTCCACTAAGATAGTCTTTGCAATGATTCTTGACTAACAAGAAATGATTCTCTATGATTATATGTGAATGACACAAAGTTTCATGTTTTAAGTTATGATTATTGTGATTACATTTCACTATCATGAGTTATCCCAGGTTATGAAATTATGATCTCTTTTACAGGTTAAGATTTCCAAAAGTTATGTGCTTATGTATATGATGTGATTGATATTTCTTTTGTTTACCCTTACTGAGCATTTTAGCTCACCCTTTTATGTTTTCTTTTCCCCAGGATATAAAGAAAGGTTTTAGGTATAAAAAAAAGAAGATCTTTATGGGAGATGTTGAAGATCTTTCACCAGGGTTAGAAGATTATATTCCAAGTTACCAAAGACACTAAACTATTACGATCCTTGTGTGTGTGTTTTTGTTATGTACTATGTATTCCGCAAATGTAAAGTAATGTCAATGTACGTCAAGCTTCGGGTCTCTACAGTTGGTATCAGAGAAAATGTTTAGTCAACCTTTGGAAACTAGGATGCGAAAACATTAGTGAGATCCCTAGAGATGTTTCTAAGGTATGTCTAGGGATGTCCCTAAGGATAAGTATACGTAAAGGATATAGTCCTAGAACAATTGTAACGATATTAGATTAAACCAAAGATGTTAGATATTGAAGTTAAACCCCCTTTATTATGATTTTTGCCTCTCAGACTATTCTTTTTGGGTTTTAGAAAATGGCTGGAAACAAGATGATTCATGATAAGGGATGATATGATGGACAAAGGAATGATATTCTTCATGAGTAACCAAATGAAATGGGATTTGTAAGTCCAAACATCATTATTATGCCGAATCAGCAATCTCATAATATGATCAATAATGTAAAATTTGGTAAGTTTCCTGA
Source organism: Viscum album (assembly GCA_963277665.1). Taxonomy (NCBI): domain Eukaryota; kingdom Viridiplantae; phylum Streptophyta; class Magnoliopsida; order Santalales; family Viscaceae; genus Viscum; species Viscum album. Next base: position 1,536,113,631 of record OY728151.1, read on the forward strand.
CTCAGCTAATAAGAGAAAGATGGAGTTTCATGATGATCATAGAGGAAAGAAAGTTCAATTTCCCTTATGTAAATCATGTGGGAAGAGGCATCAAGGAGAATGTTTCAAAGAAATTGAAAGATTCTTTGGGTGTGGAAAAGAAGGACACAGAGCCAGTAAGTGCAAAAGAAAAGGTTCAGTTAACACCAGGGATGAGGATAATGGTATTGCTACGACATCAACAATGGTTAAATGTTTTAAATGTGGAATGTACGGGCATTATGCAAACCAATACCCTAAGGGAAAGTCTCATGAAGAGAATCAGTATGGTCGTATGGGTAGTATTTATGTGGATGATGATGAAGAGACTACAAATGATATGTGAGATGAAAGAATTGTTGAAGCTCGGTCAATGGTTTAAGAATGTAGTGGAATGATTGCATATTTATCATGTGTAATGTTGTATAAGTAATATCATGATACTATGGAATAAAGAGACATCTATGGATTGTTACACTGTTGTCTTTCCTTGAGTTTTGAAATTGTATGATTAATGTTGCCAGTATCCATGAAAGGTTATTCAGATATTTTTGGAATGTAGATGATATGCGCATAATGAAGGGATAAAGAGAAAATTAAATGTTTGATAGTATTCATGAGCTCATGACTGATATAAGGAGAAGGTTATATCATGGTTTGAGTATATAGAATTTTTGGATTTTGGTATGTGGAAAGAGTTAACTTTTGACTGCATTCATGTTTTCACTAAGGTTCAATGGGTATTCATTTTTCAAGAGAATACATGATTAAGGTATTCACATGTTTGTAATTTGAACAACAAGATATATCTTATGATATATGGGAGATAAATGATGGCATTCACGTGATTGTTCTGTGACATTTCAAGTAATCATTTTCTTTATACTATGAGCTTGGACCGAAGTATTTTAGATAAGCCTAAAGATTACAATTGATTATGCTGGACATAAGTTAGGATAAAACGTTTTTCGATATTATTGATGGGATGTTATAGTGATATAGCTTTAGAAAAAGGACAACCTGCAGGACGGGCGACAGCCCATCGCGTCAGACAAGGTTGTGGGAATCGAACCCACAACCGAAGTGCGACTGGCCTTTATCGCCTACCACTAGCCTACAGGAAGTCCCTGTTTAGTAGAAACTAGTTTTATTATATTAAACAGTATGATATATGAAGTATAAGTCCATTTTAGGAACTATATATGATTAATCTCACTATAGAATGACTTATGTATATTTAATAACTTTTGCTAACCTTTTGTTTGAGACAGATGGAATGACCCGTCATTCTATCACATGATCTGCTAACACTTCACGAATAACAAATTCAACTTCATTTATTTAAGAGATGAAGTAGAAATTGTTCAAGGCATGAACAACAGTGAGATTGTACCAAAATAAAGTAAGTATTTATTCTAATTCAAACTCTTCAACTTTAGGGAAACGATCTTGAAAACCAAAAATGTTGTCCTATTGCTCTTATATCTAATTAATCAGATGGTACCTTAGATCGTCACAAATTTATGGATTTGTGATTGTTGGCTTTTCCATAGCCATGTTCTCTACCACTCTCCATCAGAACGTGATGGTTAGATTTTTCTTCCATATCCATATTTTCACCTATGTGGAAACCCAGTGATTAGTTTATTTGGGTAACTGATACGTTTCATACTTTCGTTTTTAAAGATTGGTTTTGGTATTCCTTTTTACGATGTGGGTTTCTATTAAAGAAACTTTCTAATAGTAAACCATTTATAACCCGGATGAATTTTGAGGGCGAAATTCATTTTAAGGGGGGTAGAATGTAACAACCCAAGATTTTATGAAAAATATTCTTTTTAATTTCACTAATATCTTGTGTTGTACGCTACAATAAAAGGAGCTTGCACAACACGCATCCTTGACTTGCCTTGCATTACACGCAATCACGACCTTCCTCGATAGCGTGTGTAGTACGCAATAACGAGTTTCACTAAACAACAATATGCTATTAAAATATTATTAAAACTAGCCGTTATGAATAGTAATAAACACTTTTTGAAATTTTGTAAATTTTATTTTTCAAAATGGAATTCATTTTTGGATTCGGAATATCTAAATTATCCTAGGGTGAAATTTTGGTATTTTTCTGAAAACTTTCAATTTTTGATGAATAGTAAAACCACTAAGTGGTAGTTAAAAAACTGAATTTTTCATAAAAATTAATTTTACCGCTTCTGTGAGTGGAACTTCGAAAATCCGAGAGACACTGTTAATATCAAGGACTAAAATGTGGTTCAATGAGATGAAAATAATTTTTTGTGAATAGTAACTTTTTACTTTTTTTACCACGGTAAAAAGTAAATAGTGTAATTAAGGGTAGAAATGATATTATTATTACCCTAACACATGTCCTAATTCTATTAGACAAGTGTAATTCGACCAAAAACAAACATAGGAATAAAATATGACCATTTAGGCCCACTTGGATTAGATTAGGACATTTATTATTAATTTATTTAAAGAAGGGTTAAAAGAGGTAAAATCAAAGTTTATTTACTAAAACATTTTTAATATGGGGTTATACATAAGCTAAATTCGACTATAAATATTCATTAGAAAGATGAAAAGATTTTCTACATAATTTTATTTTATTTGTAATTTTTAGACATTAAATAATTTAATTTATTTATGACACAACCATGATGTAGTAATTATCTTATAATGAAATATTGACATAATTGATGTTATAAATACCAAAATAAATATAATTTGAGACTTTTTATGAATTACAATAATTTTATAGGTTAATATGACATGTTAGTATTGATTTAATTAACTTTTTTCGAACTTATCATTCTGTTATGATTTTCACAAAAATCAATTACTAAATAGTGTCAAAATTGACATAAAATAGTTTTTAAAACAAATATTATATTATTAATTGTTATGTTATTCCTAAAAATCTAAGGATCTGCCAAATGACTTATATAAGGTTATATATATTAATAATAAACATCTTGGGGTTAGTTTGGCTTCTTATAGTAAGTTTATTAACCTTATAGTGTAAGAACACAAAAAGACACGGTAAAAGTACAATTATTTAACTTAATGTTAAATCTAAATGATATTGTTAAAATAGGAACCTAAACTTGTCTAAATTCTATTGTATGAGAGTATTTCTAGACATCCCCACCTTATCTTAGAAATATATCAATTTGGAGCTATTTTAAACCGAACTTTACTTTATATTAAAATAATATTTTTAGTTATTCCAAAGGTACCCTCTCCTCCCTTATAAAAGGAAACCTCCTCCCTCTCTTCCTCACAAAACATTGATCCTTCAAGATCGGCCAAACCCTGACCAATTATACTCTCCACTTCCCTATCAACATCCTATAGGTTCTGGTCTTTTCAAAGATCAATTTTAGTGCCCTAAAATAAGGTCTCAAAGAAGCACTTCAAAGAAGAGGTAATGTCTGTTACCGATTCTTTCATCTTTATTTCTTCTTCCACTTCTTCTTATTTAGTTGTTTCATTATTAAGTAATAACATCAGTATCACTCATATACCTATATGTTATTATAAGTATGAAACAACCCTATTTCACCATCTATCCATCCTACGGAAAAAGAAATCACCGCGCGTGCGTACGTACGGAATACCGTCTCCACGCCGTGGTGTAATCTATTTTCCACCACCACCTTACTTGGATGGGTATAATGGTGTAAATAATGACTATATATGACTATTATAATGTGATATTTATTCTGAAATAGTATACATATACTCCAATACAATTCCATGATCATAGGAACGATATCATCACTCGTGCGTACGTACGGAATACCGTCTCCACGATGTGATGCGACTCGTTCTACATGATATTCATTTCATAATGATTATATAAATGAATTGAATTGAATGAATATGATATATATTACACTAATACCATTCTGGAAATTATGTATCTATAACCTAAAGAAAATAATAAGAATTTATTCGACAAAACACGCATAAGAACAAAAAGTTATAAACACCCGAATAACAAGTAGCAATGAAATATTACTACTAAGAAGCTAAGAATATGACCATATATTCTATCATAAAAATAAGTATGATTCTGGAATAAGTCAATAACATTATTCAAATCATTATACAGGAGGTTCGGACACTTACAAAGCAAGTCGGACCTAAGGTAAGGGAAATATCACAATCTCATTTTTATCCGAGATTGTTTATTCGTAAGTATTTAATGGGGTGTATTTTATCATCCACATATATGTTTCAACAATATGTAATATTATTTCCATCCAACTACTATTTTTTAAATCCAATTTTACCCTTTGGTGAGTTTTTAGTAAAATATATGAAAGGAATCTTTTGTCGTTTTTCATACAAGGTACTTTTTGACTTTTCCGACAAAAGTACGAAGAATGTTTTTTTTAACATATACGGCATGAATGAATTTTTAAAACATTATTTCCAAGAAGCTTCCTTTAAAAGTTTTCAAGTTTATTTTTAATCAACTTATTTTAGTTTATAATTGTACGACATGTTAAGAAAGGAAAAGTGTTTTTGAAGTAGAAAGGATATTTTCCTCAAGAATGGAGTTCAAGTGTTTTATCAAAATTATTTTCCATATAAGATAATAAAGGGTTCTGTTTTTATCCCTATTATTACATTGATTTTATTTGGTTGTGATGGAATTATTTTTATGAATTAATTTATCTTATATGAATTGTTTTATGTTGTCATGATGTTTAAGATTCCCATTTGTATTACATGGGTTATGCAATGATGTATGATTTATGATTTTGTGGCACACATAAGAATGGTATCATTATGAGATGGGTGGGACCTATATCTCCCTCCAATTCATTGGGTAAAGATTTTATATCTCATGAGATAGACATGGCTGGAATGGTAGGTTATACCGGTTCAGTGAAACAGGAACAAGGGTGACTCGGTTTAGAAAGGGACTTTGTCCACTAAGATAGTCTTGGCAATGAGTCTTGACTAACAAGAAATGATTCTCTATGATTATGTGTGAATGCCACAAAGTTTCATGTTTTAAGTTATGATTATTGTGATTACATTTCACTGCCATGAGTTATCTCAGGTTATGAAATTATGATCTCTTTTACAGGTTAAGATTTCCAAAAGTTATGTGCTTATGTATATGATGTGATTGATATTTCTTTTGTTTACCCTTACTGAGCATTTGAGCCCACCCTTTTATGTTTTATTTTCCCCAGGATATAAATAAAGGTTTTAGGTATAAAAAAATATCTTTATGGGAGATGTTGAAGATCTTTCACCAGGGTTAGAAGATTATATTCCGAGTTTCCAAAGACACTAAACTATTATGTTCCATGTATGTGTGTTTTTGTTATGTACTAAGTATTCCGCAAATGTAATGTAATTTAAATGTACGTCAAGCTTCGGGTCTCTATAGAAAATACCTACGTGGAGTGTGTGCTTTGATACAGTTTCCATTCCTTCCACTAGGCGCCATTTCTAAACAATGACATAAACTAGATCAGTTTATGAATCAAAATACACAATTCCATACTTGTAAAACACTTAAAATAAATTGAACAGTTTATGGATATAATCAATAATCATACAAATTTTTTCTTTGAGGAAGTATATACTAATAAACCCTTCATAATGGTTTGTAATGAAATTGAGAATTATCCTAATCAGATCCCTTGGGAGTGTCATAACCAAGAGTGCAACAAGGCCTGTTGTCGTGCACCAGTTCCTATTCGCGTCTAGCTTCGAGAAGTGTTTTCGAGTTTTACCCCTACGTACATATGTCCCAGAGCCACCTCTACCTGCTCATATCCAGAAAAATATGTATTGCTCGAAAAAAACTCACAAAATATATACAATACCAAAATTCTAGGATGTTATTCTATACTAATCCTCAAAGTCTATCTTAGGGCTATGTGCTCTAATCAGAGTTTATCTAAATCTAGATTCCAAGGTTTGTACAAAACATCCTATTATACCAATTGTAATTCCTTGAACCTAGTTACACAAAGTCGGTGCATTATTACATAACATTGGAATGATCACAAAAAATCATGTCTCGAAAGACTGATTAGTTTAATCGCCTTGGAATCACTAGATACATTCATAATGTTTACATTACATCCTAAAATGACAATAAAAACAACATATTCTCCTTAGTCTACACTCATATCTCCACATACTATCCATGTTGGTCATTCATAAAATACTTCTTCACATCCTGGGAAAAATAAAACATAGAAATGGATGAGCTCATATGCCCAGTAAGGATAACAATATAGAGGAAACTTTAATAAATAAGCATAAACATTTAAGGAAATTTATAAAAAAAACAAAATCCTTTTAAACTTGAAGATCAGAATAATATGGAAAAAATAGAATGAAATAATTCCATTTACTTATTCACATGGATATTCTACTATTCGAATAATCACATGCAATATCAATAACCACTTTCATAGTGATAGAATGCATAATGCCTGACTATCATAACCACGTACCCAAGGCCTCCTGCCATGACTACAAATAAAATTTTTCCAAGGCCTTGTGCCAAGACACTAGTTTGACTCATGATACCTACCAATGTATCGAGGAGCTATATCGGGCTCCACCCATCACTTATTTAGTCCAATGCATTCCTTATATGAATAGGGTAAAACATAACATAAACATTCGTATTAAAAATAACATATAAAATGTAAATACTTTTTCAATAAACTATGAATGGTATAAAAATAACACATATACAGTTGAACATATCACAAAACCTTCAATACAATATGGATGTTTGGTATCATAATAAATCAACTTCAAATAAGATTAAAATCAATCAAAGATGTTGACATAGATGAAGTCAAAACTATTTGAGAGAAATATCTCTTTTTTTGAAATCATTTAAATGTAACATAATTATAAAATATAAAATTTAATTTGAAAATATTCTTATAAACTTGTAATTGAAGTGTAAAAGATTTTATAATGGCGGAAAATAGCCACACACTCCTTATAAGTTAGAAAAACATTGTTACCTTAATTTTGTCGAAATGGTTAAAGGGGACCTTGTTTGGAAAACGATAGAACGATTCCTTTATAAAAAAAATATAAAAATTAAAAAAGGGTATAAATGAATTTAACCCATAGTAATAATGATTTGAACTACATCTTTAAGAAACATGGATGTGGATGATTAAGAGGTCCGAGCTGATAATTACGTATAAACAACCTTGGATAATGAAGAGATTGTGAAATAAACCCTTACCTTGTACTTTTCCCTGGTCGAGGGTAGGTTAAACTCCTATATAACGGTGAAATAATGGTTATTAAATTATTTAATAATCATTTATATCAATATGATATCATATATGATCTTTTAACATTGCTTTCTTAATAATATTTTAGTATTATCGACGTTTCGGGTGTTTACTTACTCATTTTCTTTTATATGTTTTGTTACATAATATGTGTTTGTTATGGATAAGTTGTATCTTATTCATATCCAGATTGATATCAAGTAATTATACAATATTTTTAATCCTTAAATGAGAATTATTCTTGAACAGATACGATGGGGAATGAATCTCATCGTGTTCGTGGAGACGGTAGTCCGTACATACTCACGAGCAACAATATCATTCTTTTCATATTAAATTAATATATAATTGGATGTTATGTCATATAAACAGAATAATTATCATGTTATATTTATTATTTACATCAATTATATATCCTTATCATACCCATCAAAATAATAATGTTTTTGAATAACAATTACACCATGACGTGGAGACGGTAAGCCGTACGTACGCACATATGGTGACATGTCATTCAACGGATGGATAGAATACTGAATATGGTTGTACCATATCTATAATAAAATCATAGTATATTTACTATAATGGAGTTATTATTTTATAATGGTAACAACAATGAAAGATGATGTTGATGAAGAAAGGAACTTGAAAGAGGGTGGTGAAATCATTACCTCTTCTTCGGGTTCGTCCTTTTGATTTGATCAAAAGGGATCCTTAAGTTGCCTTTCTGACTAAAGGATTCCCTATAGAATTAAGGGAGGATATTTTAGATGGCATTTGGTCATATTTTGGCAGATCCAAAAGGCTATCAAGGTGAGAATAATTGGTTATTAGTGGTGTCCTTTTATAAGGGGGGAGGGGCACTTTAGGGAAACTTAAAGTATTATTTTATAATAAATTCATATTTGGTTTCTAATGGCTCAAAATTGGATTATTCAAAGTATAAGGTGGGGATGGGTCGGAATCATTTCAACCAATATATTTTAGACAGGTTTTGGTCATTATTTTAACCTTACCTTTTAGTTTTAACTCATAGTTAATTAGATTGATATTTACCATGTCACATTATATTTTTATATTATATAGTTAATAAACATACCGTATACATCTAAGAGACCCCCAAGTGGTCCATTAATGATACACCATCATTATATAAGTCTCTTGGAAGAGACTTAGAATTTTAGGAATTGAATATCATTTAATAATATAATATTTGTTTTAAAAACTCTTTTATGTCAATTTTGCCACTATTTGGAATTTGATTTTTGTGAAACTCATAACAGCATGATTACATCACAAAAAATAATTAAATGAATAATAAAACGTCATATTATTCTATAAAATCATTGGAATTCATAAAATGTCTCAAATTACATTTATTTGGATATTTATAATATCAATTATTTTAATATTTCATTAATTAGGTAATTACTGCATCACCATTGTGTCATAAATAAATTAAATTATTTAATGTCTAAAAATTATAAATAAAATACCATTATATAGGATATATTTTTTTATTTATAATGAATATTTATAATAGAATTTATCTTTTTTATAACGCTTTATTAAATTTTTTTAGTAAATAAACATTGATTTTAACTCTTTTAACTCTTCTTTGAATTAAATAATAATAAATGTCCTAATCTAATCCAAGTGGACCTAAATGATAATATTTTATTAAAAAAGTTGTTTTTGGTCGAGATAAACTTGTCCAATAGAATTAGGACATCTGTTAGGGTAATATTAATATCATTTTTACCCTTAATTACCCTATTTACTTTTAACATTGGTAAATAAAAGTAAAACATTACTATTCACCAATAATTAATTTTTTTATTATTAAACCAAATTTACTCTTTGATATTAACCGTTTCTCCCATATTTTTGAAATTCCACTCCCAGAAATGGTAAAATTATGTTATATTTGAATTTCCAAATTCTCTTAGGAGGTGGGTAAAAGACGGTGAAAAGTTCAATAAAATTTTTATATGTCTAAAATTATTATAAACTGACACCAATGAATTAAATTGAAAATATATAGGTATTATATATCTATTTTGATGGAAATTAAATTTAAATAAAATCAATAATTATTTAGATAAAATGTTGAGTTTAACCAATAACTCAGTGCTTTTCACTATTCATCAAAAATTGAATGTTTTCAGAAAAATACAAACAATTCACCCTACTCTAATTTCGATATTAAAAATCCAAAAATGAAGTACAATTTGAAAGATAAAATTTATAAAATTCCAAAAAGCATGTATTACTATTCATAACGGCTAGTTTGATTGGTTGTGGTGTGTGTTAGAACTCGATGTTGTGTACAACACACACTACTGTATTATTCAAAGAGAAGCATACCGTAGAAGCTTGGGGTGTAACAAATTTTTTCAAACACACCTAGGATCTCTTTAATTGGTGAATAAGTAAGAGAGGTTGAGAGGATGTAACTAATGATATCATAGTTGTGAACTGTCTTATGTCCAATAAGAATAATTTTTTAGAAGAAATTTATAATCGTTAAAAAAATCCCTTCCCACATGTAACACAGTGTTTAGCAATTATTCATCATGTCATAGTTTCATGGTGTGTAATATATACACTTCGTGTATTCCATTGGATTATCCCTTCATCGTTCAAATCCAAAATCAATCCATGAAAAAATTTCATGTCATATAATCTATAAAAATAGTGCCTAAGATGTCGAAACCCTTTTAAGCATCCCAAATACATATTCTTCCCCCGGTGGTTGCATGATCCCCATGGATATCAACTAAATTATAAACCATGTCTAAAAATACTACATCCAAATGATTAAACACTCATAACCACATTCTGATATCTAGTTCACAAGAAGTAACCTTGATGGATGGAGGAAAATAAAAATTCTCCTCAGACATTAAACTTGATAAAAAATTCTAGATATGACCCATGTAAAAAATAATTTATTAGTTTAAATGAAATCATAATTTTTAATACAAACAAGTTTATATATGTTTAATTATATAAAACACATTATGTGGAGTAAAAAATATCTTTATGGTTAAATATTTTATCCTATTATGATATGTTGAAATGTTCTCATTATTTCCATTAATTCAATGAAATGTTTACAAAAATTATAAATGTGTTTAGAATGGATTAACATGGTGTATAATGTATGGATTCTTATACAGTATTAATTATATATATTGGAAAATGATTATAATGGGAGAAGAATAGTCTATTGAAAAGTTCAATAATGATATTTCATGAAGTTATACATTTTCATTGAAAACTATCATTGTTATGTAGTAGGAAAAACATGTCATTTTTATAGGATTATTCATGATATACCAAAAATAATTTGGGAAACTCCACATAATTTCAATCTGAGGTATGAATTTTTTTAAAAAAATTAATTCATTAGTTTTCAATGGTATATTATTCTGATTGTATACTTTCCATGTGATTTAAATATAATTAAATTTGATATAAATAGTTTTTTTGGAACTATTAATTTTCATTCATGGAAGAAACAGTTGATACATGTATATGTAATTGAATTTTGAAAGATAAAATTATAATAATTAAAATATGTTTAACATCATCTCATTTCGCTAATGTGAACAAAGAAGATGTATGATAATAGGGTGTTGTTATAATCAAATATGAGATCATTAAATGAATACACATGGTTCGTGACTCATAAATTTCTATAACTTTTTTTGGTAAGAATAATTGTATATATTTTATTACTCATGATAAAAAAATTATCAATCTATATGTTAAAATATTTGAAAATGTGTTCTTATCACCCATTAGTCTTGTTTTCAAATTAAATGTTTCAGAAAAATAAAATACAATCTATTAAAATTTTCTCTACATTATATCTAATTTTTTAGGATATGTAGATGTAATTAAAAATGTAATTTCTTAGATTTATCTACTTTATAAAATTTTGATATCACAAATATACCAATGTAAGATAATTTTTTAATAAATATACTAAATGTGTTTAAGATATATAATGTTAAATAAAAATATATACAGTAATATTTATTTATCCGGAAAAAAAAACTAAACTATTTCATATAGGGTTGTACTAGTAAAAACCAAAAGAGAGTTATGTATATATTTTCGAATAATTTTGGGTATAGATGTAAGGAAATAGAAAGGAGTTAAATTAGTTACCATAATAAATAATCACATAATCCTATGTGAACTAATGATGTGGAAGAAAATATTAATATTAGTGGTACATTTTTTTAGTGTATTAATTTTATTTTCACATTATCCTATTAGTTTTTTAGGAGATCATATAAAATAATAATCATACTGGATATGTTATTTCAAGAAACAATATTGATGGAAGAGGGTTCTAGATATAATATTAAAAAAATTAATTGATCTACGTAGACATTACATGATATCAAAGTAAAATTTGATGTTATTAAAATTAGAAGATTTAATATGGATTGGATGTTAAAAATATAGGAATATGATTACTATGTCCGAATATTAATCAAAAAACATACTTTATATAAATTTATCAATAAAAATTTTACTGGGATGGTTCTATTAGATGGTTCAAACGAATAAGTGATAGAAATTATTACATATGAAGTAACATGATAAGAAATCCATGATTTTGAGGAAAAAAGAAGATCGATAAGGCTGTTTCTCATATATTATATGATGATCTAGTTTATATATTAGATATCATAAATATTCAAAAAGAGTGTAAGAATATTAAGATGTATCATATTAAAAGGAAACCATAATTTTATCTTTCTTTCAGTATGTCTTAATAAACATGTGTATATATATATCATGATGTGAAATGAAAAATATCCTATAAATGTATGAATTTAAATTTATCCCCGACCAATGTTCCACATGCAGTATTATATGTTATGATGAAATGTGTGGAAGAGATATTTAAAACATTCCCATGAGACATGATAAAATGAATATGATTCTTTGGGTTCATAGGCTGACCCACAGAGTATACCACAAAGAGTGTTATAAAAATATCATTTTTATTATTACGGGTCCATGGATCAAATCTGTTAACCGTGACATGTGGATGATGAGATACCTATCATGATAAAAATAATACATTGATACCCACCGTTTTCGAGTGGACATATGAAAAAACCTAATCAAAGGGTGGTTAGGTATTTGGTTGATCATTTCATCATATTGATATTATCTTTGATTTGATTTTTCCTCTTGTATAGTGATTATAACATTAGGTGTACCGTCTCTCCCCTTCTCACTAGCATGAGAGGGTGATGAGATTTTATATGTACTTAAGTGACATTACCCATATGACAAATCGTTGGAATAAATGTTGAGTGTATAACTAAATATTTGGGGGATTATATTCCCATTAATGATAAAAGACCAACCGAAAAACCATAACCAGATAAGAAACCACATGATGCATGATAGAAAGGAGTGAAATCGCAAAAATTTAATTTGTATAAAAACCATCGAAGGAGAGCCATAGGGGAATAAAACTAACAACAATATAAACAATAAAAGACAATACCTTAAAACATAAAGAGAACCACATGACTCCGAAGCTCCACATTCACAAATATCCAATTCCACCAATAGCCCATGTATCAAGAAGTAGTACTAATACTGTGTGATACTATAAATTTTATTATATCTCGATAGATGTTTTTTGAAAAAGTAGGAAATTTCCAAAGAAGGGGTGATTATAAAAACATAGTATGTTTTCCTCAATGACATACCAACTCAAGAAACATGTATAAGAAATGTAAGCATACTATAGAAAAAATAATATAAAAAACCTATATAAGAGTTTGAAAATTTATATCAAATATATGATGTTTGAATGAAAAATATTTTTTAATGAAATATTTTAATTATTTGTTGAAAACATTTTACATTATTTTTTGGAATACTCATCAATGATTTAGAACACACTGCAAATGAATGATTTTCTAAAAATTCCACCCACATGATTACATCATTGTCTAATAACTTTATGTCCCACTAACACATTTCCCAGATCAAATCTCACATCAAATTTACCCCAATGGTACACATCCATTATTCACGAGAATATCAAAAAATGTACTCGCACTACCCATTTTTTCCAAAACCATTTCAAACAACCCATCTCAAAAAAATATTGACAAAACATCATTTTATGATTTTCCATTCCAAAATGAAATTAAAAAAATCTAAACAATCGATATTTTAAAATAATATCACTGAATAATTTTTCACAAGAAAATAGCATAATTTCATAATTTTAATGAAGTCATAACTTGTCAATAAAAGGATTTATAACATACCTTTCACTGCAATATGATAAATTTTTTTTGAAGCTAAACCGATTTTAAACTAAGACTTCTAAATCTAAATAATGGAGTAAATAGTGAAGACACCAACCTATTTTTTTGTGATTAAAATGACAAAAGGATTTAATATTGTAAATGAAACTGGGTTAAATCACCACAAAATCCACCATAAATCACACACCCTATCATCAAAAAAGTCCAAATATAAGCATATTTGGACTCTACAACTTCATATCTACCCACCATGGGTGTATATCTAAGATAAAGAGAGAGAATGAGAAGTAGATATTGGAAAATATATAATAAAAATCCAATAATGATGACATACTAGGAGAATCGAGCATTAATGATCCAAGGGGTGGCTCCAAATTGCATTCAATTTGATGGGGAGAGTATCTTTAACCATTGGGAGAGAGAAAAATACCGAGATATGGCCATTTTTTGGAGAAAACATATAGAGGTAAAAATTCATTAGATCAACAATTTAATGTTATAAATATTGAAATATGTGTAGTTTAGTCACACGTTTAGATAAACCATGCACTAACTCTTCTCGGGCCGCTTACATAAGGGTGAACATGCATAGTTGGATCCCACGGATTTGAAACCATGTTCCAATAGTGTCAAATCGCACTACCACATGGTGCATGGATTCTCCTAGGATTCTACATTGTTTTGGGAAAAAAACTGATCCTCCTAAAGCTTCTATTTTTCACATGTGTCATTGTTCACAGTTTCCTTAAAAGGTTCATGTTGTTCCAAAAGAATGGAACCTCCGTGAATAGTTATAAAACCCCCCAAACTAATAACATAGGTCCCCAAACCATTAAAAACATAAACCACATAACTTAAATTCAAAAAATGAATAAATAGCTATTACACACATGAAACCTGGGGTAATACAGTCTCCCCACCGTTAGTCCTTCGATCCACAAAATATATAAAATTATTTTTTATCTTAAAGAGTTCTGGCCATTACACATTCATTGAGTTCTCATGTTCATATGTGTCTCCTATAATCATTCCATGTTTCCACAAAACTCATGTAATACCTATGGTTTTTCAATGAAAGACGAATTATTTCTTATTCCCAATCTGCATTGGGATATGTATTAATGAATAATCTAGATCTAGATTAATGTCATCATGTCTGATCAAATTGGTAGGATATGGAAAATACCTTTTCAACTGATATGCATGAAACATATTAAGCATTGTACTAAATAATAGTGGAAATACCAAATGATATTCCACTTCTCCAACTGATTCTAGTATCCCAAAAGGGAATATGGTTTGAGGAGATAGCACGCCATAATCCCCAAAATGATGATGTCTAAGCCTAATATAGATTATTAAGAACACATGATCGGTCATTGAGAATAAAAATTTATATCAATAATGATATGCATATGATTAATGAATAGTATGCATAATCTCCTTGTATTTCCTAATCAACTGAATCATCATCACTATTTCATGGACAAGGTCCAACCCAACTTGATAAGTCTGACATGTTTCCATCAAAAAAGGAGAAGAATGGTAGGTAAAACAATAAAGTTATTCAAATGGAGACATGTGTATCATGACATGATAGATGTAGTTATACGAGAACTCCACTAATCGTACATGCTTTTCACATGAGCCACCAAAATCCTTTTCACATGCCCTCAACATTTATGGATTTTTTTGTATCATCCGTTCATATTTCCCACATGTCAGAAGATGATATTACAGGAACCTGGCCAAATGAGTTCAATGATCAATATATAAGTATTTCTTGAAATTTGATGTGATCCTTTGATCTTTTTCTAACACTATTAAAACAAGTTTTCTATGCCTCTATACCACTTCTTTGTTAAATATTTTTAAAAATTTATCTGCCATATGATATTCATGGACTTGGATAAAATGAGCCTCTATGGTATGTTGATCCACTTCTATAACTATCCCAACATCACATACATTTATATTAATTAAAAATTGATTTATATTAATTTCAACATATAATAAGGCCACTATAAGACCATAGAGTTATAGTGTCATAAAAAATGGTAAAGATAAAAAAGTAGTTCAAAATATAATTGTGTTGTCTCTGGTTTAATCTTCATTACTAGAATAATTTTGACATATTTTACTTAACACATGAATTCATGAATTGGGGAAAATAATCATCTAAATGGAAGAGCTCAAATGATCACTAAGAGTAAACAAGTGAATTATCAATCAAATCATAATCATTAGACAAAATAATATTACATTTGGATGTCTTCTCCTAGATATGAAGGATCCTGATATCATGTCATGGGATACAAGTTCATAAAAATTAATGGATATAATTACAATTTTAATAAAATCCTAAATTTTGCTTTTTTTTAATACAAATAATCATTCAAAATCATTTTATATTAGTAATGCATCATTTCCAAGACCATAATAATAAAAAATGTCCATTACTGAATCGGGTTTACATGTCATTCTAGCCCGGTATCATTAAACCATATTAACATGTTTTCCAATCATTTGAATATCATGAGATATAAATATTTACCCAATGCATTGGAGGGAGATATTTGTCACACCCATCTCATAATTAAATCATTCTTACTTGTGACACAAAAACATAAATAATTCATCATAGCATAACCAAAGAAATAAAATGGGTTTCAAAATAATCATTCCATCGTAAAATAATTCATATTAAATGTCATTAAATCATTGCCTCAATAAATTAATATTAATAATTTTGATATAAACATAACCTTATGTCAATAGAGACATCTTATTTGGAAAATATTTTTTATAAAACCCTTGATATTAATTCTTGAGGAAAATTTCCTATCTTCGTCAGTGAAATTTTCATATCTAAAAATTACAATAATGATTATATGAAATGAATTTATTTGAAGATGACATTGAAATACAATAATGGATGCTTCATCAAAATAGCATGTTATGAAGATATAATATTCTGATCTTGCTGTATAAGTTAAAGAAACACTTTCTCTATGTACTTTAGTCCGAAAATTGAAAATGTAAATCATATCGAATAACAACAAAAGATTATGTTTTTAATGATTAATAAAAATCAACAAATGATAAAATTAACATTAAATTATTATATAAGAATAGAAATAATATTACATACATGGGAAACATGGACATGGATGATAAATTTAAACCAGGAAATACTTCCAAATAAACAGTGTCTGATAATAATGGGATTGCAAATTTATCCCTTAGCTTATGTCCAAAATCCATCATATATATCTGAACATCGTTTATAATGATTTAGACAATTTTATAGACTTATTAAAAAATCATAGTTTTTTTATTTCTTATATTCTATTATTATCATCTTTTTTTTAGTATAATTTCATTGTCACTTCCTATTTGGATATTAACTTCATTATGTTCATATGTATGTTTTGTCAGATATGTTCATGTTATATTTCTTAGGTTATTGATATATCATTTAAAAATAATATTATTATATTATATATCATATTTATTCAGTACATTCATGAATATAATCATGGTTTAATGAATATCATTTAGAAAGAAACACATCACGTCTTGGAAATGGTATGTCGTACGTACACATGAGTGACAATATCATTCCAATATTTGTTGACTGCTATTGACTATTATCGTGTATAACATTTCAATATTATCATCATTTTATGATAATGATATATATTTATTATTCTCATTATTATATCAATCCATGTTCGGTGGTGGTGAAAAATAGATTACACCAGAACATGGAGACTGTTAGTCTTACACTCACATGAATGAGGATTTCATTTTTTATAGGATGTATAGAAGCTGGAATATGGTTGGTTAAAAATTATAATAAAAATCATTATATGTGTGATAAATATGTTATTACATTATAACAAGAAATAAATGAATAGGAAGTAGAAGAAGAAATACGTATTAAAGAATTGGTACACAAGATTACCTATTCATTAACATGCTTCCTCAAAATCTCTTCGTAGAGAACTAGAGTTGGTATTCAAAGATTACCAGAACCTGTATAATGTAAACATGGATGTTTTGAAAGAAACATTTCATGGTATGTTTGATCTTGAAGGCTCAATGTGATGTGTTGATATGAGGTAGTATAATCCCTTTTAAAATTGAGGTGAGCGGCATTTCTGGAAACTCCATAAATAATAATTTATTATAAAATAAAATCCTAACAAAAAACCTCCAAAATATCCAAATTTATAAAAATGGGTGACATATGGTTGTAATGTAATCAAAAAATAAGTTCTGGACAATGGTTGTATTCAATATATACCATATCTTTTTAATTCACACATAGTTATTCTATATAATTTTTAACTAGGTTAACACATAATTAAAAATTAACACCGTGTATTATTTACTAAATTGATGGTGAATAGACCATAAATAAGTACATTGGATCTTTTTATACCATATCATAATTATTATATATTTTTATAAAATTAATAATGATATATAAATAATTTAATAAAACATTATTTTGATATACAATCAATAGTATCAATTTTGACACTACTCAATTCATTGATTTTTAGAATTATTAATGTTACAAGACAACATCGATAAAATGATTTTAATATATTCATAGTATGTGATGGTAATTGGGAAAATTAATTATTATTTTTTAATATCCCAAATAATATTTACATTAATATTTTAATAACATTTATTTGAAATTTATCTAAATAAAATAATTACTACTATATTTTTATGTAACTATTTAATATTCATATATTCAAATAAAAATTAAATATAAAATACTATGATGAAGTTAAATATACTACCTTTTTGGAGAATACTTTTAGACTAATTTATTTTCAATGAAATAAAATATTTAAATTGTTATACATATTAAATTATAAAGGATAAAACATTAACATCATAATAAATAATATAATATATGTGTCATAATCCCTTATATAAGGATCCAAATAGTTTATAACTAAACTTATGGATGATTATGGTCACGATAAACTCGACCAGTAATATTTGGTCCAGTTTTTTGTACTTTTAATGGGTATTAATAATTAAATAAAAACTATGTTATTTTTTTCATCAATTAAAAAATTTCTACATCATTAATGTACAAGATATTATAGTAATTATTTATTTCCAAAAAATTACAAATAAATTACAATGGTAATGGAAAAAATTTTAGATTTCAAATTTTTTTTATAATCAAAATTAGGGTCTGTATAACCTTATATTAAAAATAAATTAGTTATTAATATTTGAGGGAGGAAAAAAATAAATTAAATGTCCTAATCTCATCCATGTGTATTCAAATGGATACGGTTTCAACCCAAGAATTATTGAGGATGATAAAACATATCGAATGATATTATTACATGTGGTAGGGTAATTTTATAATAGTATTCTTTACCTAAATTACCTAGTATACCCATTTACCGTATTAATGAAAATTTCAACAATTTCTATTCATAATGTCCAAAAATAAACTAAATATATTTAAATAATTTGGAACTAATGATTCAAAATATAGAATAAATTTTTCAAAATTAAAAACACTTATTTTTAATTAATTAATTTAATACTAATTCCATTATCGGAAAGAGAAAACGTGTTTTGAAAGCTGGAACATTGCAAGAGAATAATATTTTTTACATCTGAATTAAACATAATATTATTTCTAATGAAATAAAAATTATTAAATGAAAAAATATATTATATTAATATCTTTAAACCATTGTATATTATGATTTTAACATATAATGTTTTTTGATTAATAAATTTGTATTAATAAAATTTATTGTATTTTTACTATTCATAAAAATACATGAATGTTACAAGAAAAATATCAAAAATTTTTCCAAACAAAATTTTATATACCTTTTCAAAGGAAATGATTATTTTTTCATATAAATCATATTAATGTATCAAAATTTTAATTTAATGGTGTTTTTCCTTTCAAAGGCGTAAGATTACCCTTTTAAATTATAATGGTTTCTATATATAAAATATGGATTATTCATACCCTATGACTAAAATATCCACTGGATTATTAAAAACACTACTTTATTTAATATATATATCATTCATTAATTTAATTTATAATATAAATTCACTCATAAAGAAAAATATCCAACTGATTTATATTTTTCCTAAAAAATTGGTTTCCATTGAATTTACAATGCATTTTCCAAATTTATTTATATGTATTCTCGCTAACCGAACATGTAGGAAATAATAGTAATTTTATACTAAGAAAATCCTTCCATTAGTTTAAACTCATGATTTCCAGAAATTAATGCTACTGAATAATGAAAATTATTTTTGAAAATATTTCATAAAAACATCCAGGTGTTACATTCTACCCCCTTAAACTGAATTGCTCCATCAAAATTAATCAATTCGAAATAAATAGATAAGGATATATTTCCCCCATACTATCCTCACATTACCACATATCATCCTAAAATTGGTGGTTCTTCCATAAAACATTAACCATGAGAGTGGTCTTGTTTCATAGATCTTTTACACTATGATCGAGAATCATTATTAGTTGTTCTTCATCAGAAAGATCTTGCTCCGAATCTACGA
The DNA here is from genome assembly GCA_963277665.1 of Viscum album. Lineage (NCBI taxonomy): Eukaryota > Viridiplantae > Streptophyta > Magnoliopsida > Santalales > Viscaceae > Viscum > Viscum album. The sequence continues at coordinate 1,536,133,894 of OY728151.1, forward strand.
CATATGAGTTTAATAAATGTGGAGGATTAGGTATGTACACTCTCATGATAGATACATTGATCTCATAATGAACTTGAGAGAAATTTTGTTGAAGTTACAATAGGTTTTATACCTTCAGATCATGATCCTTAATTTCAAAATGTATGATATACCTAGGTCTCAAATTTCCCTTTCCTTGCAAATCACATTACTCACTTACTTAGATATATATTTAGAATCACCATCTCAACCACTACAATCTCTATTTTTTTATTTTATTTCTATCAAGGATTTTTTAAAACTATAAGATTCACTTATGTGTTGGTGAATAGATTTGACCTTTTCTTCCATTTCAACAACAGGATAAGGTCTTGGTAGCATTCTTTCACCAACTTCATCCTCAAAATCTATAATTATGCACTTCATTTCATATTGTTCATCATAGGGATCCATCTGAACACTATATTGAATGTTATTGTAGTTTGAAAATTACACCAAAGGTATGTATTGTTCTCATCCACCTTTTAAATCCATATATAAATCTCTCAACATGTCTTCCAATGATTGAATTTTTCTATCATAGAGACCTTCTGCCTAAGGATAATAAGTAGTTCTGAAATTTAGTACTTTGTCTAGAGCATGGTGAAGACTTTTAGAGAACATCAAGGTAAAACTCAGATCATGATCAGTTACAATGGAATGTGGTACTCCATGAAATCTCACCACATCATTTAAATATATCAATGAAATATGATCATGAGAGAAATCCTCAATAATAGAAAGGAAGTTTTCCAAGATCATAAGGAAATCAAATATAACCTAGATAGCATTATTTCCTTTAGAGTTTTGGGATGTCTGACAACAAAGACCATATGGATTTTTTCCCATTTCTATTATGATAATGGTAAAAATTGTAACATCCCATTAGATTCCTATCTCTTAGCCTTAATGTGTTATCATACAATGCATCAAGAGACATATATGGCAACATGTCTTTATAGTCAATCCCCCCCAGAAATACCAATTCATGTCCTTTTACCTCTTTGATCTTCCATGATGAATAGAGTGTGAATAACTATGAGCATAACCCAATATCTCCTTTATGGTTGGTATGGGATGAATAAAATACTGATTTCTGAACTTTATTATTCCATCACAATCAATGATGAATTCAGGAAAGTGTTCCACCTAATTTAATAGCTCTACATCTTTCCTCTACGCCTCTATATACTACACTTGTATATGTGGTTGAACATTACATTGATAAATATAAGTATTCTACCTTCCCATTAAATTTTCATGAAAACATTATTTGCGAATCATTAATATTTCATTTTTGGTGGTCATCATCACCGATATACTGGCATGGTCTTGTTGACTCAATGCATCTTAAACCTTCTTTGCTTTCACAGGGTGGTAATGTGATAAGAATTTTTAATCATTAATCAACTACAACAATTTCTATTGGTTTATATTCATCTCCTTTTGTGTGAAAATATACGTTAAACATTTATTATAAGTATATATATAACACGTTTCCCCATAAAAATAATGCATCTATATTTTTAATAAAATAATTACCACAAATAACTCCAAATCATGAGTTAGGTAGTTTTTCTCATGGATTTTGAACTACTATAATGCATACGCTATCACCATAAAATAATTCAAGAGAACACATCCCAAACCTTTCTTGGATGCATAACTGTAGATCAGTGTGAAAAAAGGTTCACAAGCTAACCATCTTTTTATCTCTTTGAAATTCCCTTCATAATCCTCCATTAATTATGATTTACACCTTTCTGAGTCAACATGGAGAGTGGATTAGATAATAGTTAAAAATAATTCACAAAACATTGATAATATCTATCCAAACCAATAAAGCATTGAATCGTAGATATATTTTTTGGTCTCAGCTGACTTTTAACAACTTCTATTTTGATGGAACCAAATATATCAGATATCACCATATTATTTAAACCAAAAATGAATCTTCCTGAATCAAAAATTCAAACATAGTAAAAATATCTAAATGTTTATCCTTTCTCTAGGTCATCGGTATAATTCTGAAAAGGATTACCTATTCTTCCTTCCTCTATGAATAGACAAGAATATCTTCTATAATAACTACAAAAAACGAATTATGGTAGAATAAACATAATCTATTCATTAGATCCATGAAGATAGCATGGGAATTAGTTAGACCTAAAGGAATCACTATAAATTCATATTGTCCATACCATATATGAAATGCAGTTTTTGTTATATCCACTTTCATGACCTGTAATTGTGGATACCCTGAGGGAATATCTGTCATGGAAAATAACTGATCTTTGTGTATTTGGATGAATAATTCATAAATGATGATAATAGGATAATTTTTCTTGATTTTGATATTGTTATGTTCGTGATAATTAATTTAGAGTATTAGTGATCTATCGTTCTTCTTATTTAATAGAATAGGTTATCCGAAAGGTGAAAGAGTAGGGTGTATGAATACGTCATCAAGATTCTCTTTTAGTTCCTTATTCAATTCCTCCAACTCAATTTGTGCCATTATATAATGTTTCTTTTATATAGGCATAACACCTGGTATGAGTTCTATTGAAAACTCACATTCACAATTTCTAGGAAGACCTTGTGATTCCTCCAAAAGATAGCATAAAAGTCTCGTACAATGTTTATTCTTAATTTAGAGTTTCTCCACCACCATTTTAGATATATAACCTTCACTTATAAGGATCATGGAAAATAATATGGATAATATATGTATTGGAAGGTTATATTCATCCTGGCATCAATAGATGATCATAGATTGATTTTGAATATAAAATGTGAAATTCCACCCTTGGTAATTGATATGATATCTATATACATAATTCCAATCCATGCTACTAATCATATCAAATTCCATTATAGGATATATCACACGATTTACAAGAAGAAATTTCTCAAAAAAATCAACTATAGAAGAATTATAAACATTAGATGCAAGAATTTTTCCATTAGGAGTTCTCACAGAAAAGTCAACATCTTATTGTTGAGTTAATATAGAGATAACCTTAAATAATAATAAGAAATAAAATTGTGGGTGGATATATAATCAAATAAATCACTTTATACATTAGATTGGACTGTATGTGTACCGTTACCCACTTCATTATAGTACTCCACATCACCGATAGTGTTTTCATGTGACATTCCTTTTTCATTTTCCTTAAGAGTTTATTGATGTCAATCATCATCAATAACCATTGGATTAGTGAATTGATAGGCATAATGGCCCAATTTCCTTTCAACTGTAACATTGGTGTGTATGAGGTGCATTATGTGTAGCTGTTTCCTTATTTTTACACTTTGAAATCTTTTTCCCATCACATCGACATTCAACTACCATATGAACTTCTTTTCCCCACATAAAACATTTACTAGACCCTTTAAGAAAATTCCCTCCATGTTTTTTCTGTACATATAGAAAAAAGTGAAACCCATATTTTTTTTAGTGTGCCCTTTCAATTTTCATATGAGTTACATTTTTCCTTTATTATCAATCCTATTGGAGGAATTTGAGACTCTAATCTCCGTCTCATCCTTGAGAGAACATCAAATTATTTTTTCATAGATATTAAATAACCTTATGTCTAATATTTTTTAGATACATAGTTTTAAACCAATAATTTATCAATAAATATTACTCACATGTTCATTTATAATTCTATAAGTACACCTTGAAAGTCCTGTAAAATTTACTTTTTAGGTACAAATAGATTAATCATTTTTTTTCTTAAGCTCAATGAACACTTTCTCGATCTTTGATCGAATAATATGAGGAATGTTCATATTGAAAAATATGTTCATGAGCACATCCCATTCCATGGATTTAATTTCATCTCTTTTACTCATATTATTGATAAGATTCCACCATTGATTACTATCAACTTCCAAATGATAGACAAATAAGTTGATTTTTTCAGGATTGGAACATTTTAGAATTGAAAATATCTTTTTAGTGGTACTGATCCATTTTTCATCCACTAATGGATCGAAAGACCCACTGAAAGAATTTGTATGCTGCCTCATGATAGAATAAATATAATGTTTCTCCCTCTATTGCTCGTTTGGAAGTCTTTTATGATTCAAAAATTTAGAAAGTTGTGTGATCATACCAACATGATTTTTCATTATATTTTCGATAACATTAGTTTTCTCAGGAGGACAATCATTTTATTTCATGTCGCATTTAGTATTAATATGGTTCCTTCAGGTTCCCCCAATTAACAAAAATTATGAAGTATAGTGTGATAAATAGTAATAATAATGGTAAAAACACATAATCAAGAATAAAATATCAATTTGGGACACATTATGTATTATCCTAGGTTATTCATGGTCATTTATAAAATACTAGGTTTTTAACATATACATAGACATATCCTTATGGTTCTTACTAAGGATTTTCCTTCATTGTTTCAAAAGTATATCTAGAACATTTCTCTTATACCAACTATAAAGATTCACATTTTACATATATAGATATTACCTCAAAATTTAATTATATTCATTAAAACATATATTAATATAAAGATAGGACCATGTAGGTATAATGTCTTTTTAAACTGGGAATCATAAACAACTAGTTCCGAAAACATCTACATTGTCTCTCTCTTACATCATCAATTGAAGAATCCTTTTTGAAATATTTTATAGAATGCCCTTCTTAATGACCTGGGGAAAAGAAAATTATTAATGGGTGAAATCAAATAATAGTAAGGGTAAACAAGGTAAATATCAATCAAATACTAATCATATGACATATGAACTAAATTTTATTATGTATTGTCCGGTAAATTAAATATTGTGATATTTTTGGATGGGATAAAAGTTCATAAGAATTAATGGAAATAATATAAAAAGTCATAACAGAAGACATGAAATTTTTTGGATTACACATAAGCATAGAAAATTATTTCATATTAGTTAGGGCTGATTTCTAAGACCATCATAGGAGACAATTCCCATTACTGAACAGGATTTACTAGTTGTTCCCGCCCAATATTACTAAAATGAAATTACATGATGTTCTGGTAATGTCTATCTTTGAAGATATAAATATTTAACCAATGAATTAGAGGTAAATATAGGTCACAACCATATCATAATTAAAGCATCCTTACATTTTCCACAAAACATAAATAATTCATCATAACATAACCATCCAAATAAAATGGATTTCTTAAACATTAATCAATCACGACATTACCCATATTAAATTTCATTTAATCATTAACACAATAAAATCATAGTACTAATAGTGATATAATCATAACCCTATTTATAGGGGGCATATTATATGGAAAATAATTTTTTATAAAACAAATGAATATAATTCTTGAGGAAAATATTATTTCTTCTTAAAAACAATTTATTTTCTCCAAATGCCACATACAATTAAACAAAATGAATTTATTTTTATATATAATTGGAATTGTTTAAAATACACTCCAATGGTAATTTGATTTTATGAAGACATAAAAATATGATAAGTTTGTATTAGTTAAAAAAACATTCTCTTAATACTTTTTCTGGAAAAGACAAAAAGTACCTTGTATCTAATAACAACAAAACATCCCATTCATAAAGTTTAATAAAAATTCAAAACTAAGTAAAATTAATATTAAATAATTGTATAAGAACATAAATAATATAACATACGTGGGAAATATATATGTGGATGATAAATATATCCAAGTTATTACATACGTAAAAACAATCTTGGATAATATTGAGACTGCGAGATTATCCATTACCTTAGGTCTGATATCTTTTGTATGTATCCGAACCTCCAGTATAATGATTTAAATAATGATATTGAGTTATTATAGAATCATAGAATTATTATGATATCATATATGATCATATTATAATATGTTTTTAGTAACATTTCACGGTCAAGAATTAATTTTATATTAAGGACTTTATGTTCTTCTGCATGTTTTGTTTTATAAGTTAATGTTACACTTCTTAGGTTATAGTTATATCATATACATAATTATATTAGTATAATATATATCATATTTATTGGTTTTATTCATTATATTATTAATATTTAATGAAGATCATGTAAAATGAATCATGTCACATCATAGAGACAGCTGGTCGTACGTAAGCACAAGCAATGATATAATTCCCATAATTTTTGAATGGTTATTAACCAGATAGTGTATGATAATTAAGAATAATTATAATTTTATAATGATCATATATATTTTTTATTTCCATTAATATAACCAACCTAGTTAGGCGGTGGTGAAAAATTGATTACACTGTGACGTGGGGAGGGTAAGTCGTACGTACACACACATGGTGATTTCATATTTTTATGGATAGAAGGTAGAATAGAGTTGTTTCATAGTTATAATAACATATTAGTATATTATCAATATAGATGTTATTAATTTATAATTAAACAAAAAAAATTAAGTGGAATTATATGGATAATGAAATTTAAATTAATAGGTAGAAGAGATTACCTCTTCCTCAGTGTGCTTCCTCTAAATGTCCTCTTAGAGCACTATAGATGGTATTTGAATATGGATAGATGATCTTGAATATAAATAGGGGAGTTTATAAGGAATCATTTCAGGGGATGTACGAGCATGATGGGTCAATGTGAAATGAATTGGTGAGGGAGGAGGTGTTCTATTATAATTGAGGAGAGGTGCACTTTGGAAAACTCCATAAATAATAATTTATAATAAAATAAAATCCTAACAAAAAACCTCAAAATTTTTAGAATTAGAAAATGAGATGATATAGGGTTTTCATCTCCTAAAACAATAATTTTTGGACAAGTATTTGTGTTAATTTGAAACATATAGTTTTAATTAACAGATAATTATTGTATATAATTTTTAACAAGGGTAACAAATAATTCAATATTAAAATGATGAAATATTTAATTATATACGATTTAAAAGAAACCAGAAATATATAAATTAGATTATTTCACACCATATCATATTTATGAAATATGTATAAATATTGATTAATGATTATAAAATAATTTAATAGAACATTATTTTGATAGTAAATTAATAGTATCAATTTGGACACTATTCAAGTAATTGATGTTTAAAAATAGTAATAAGTCAAGATAAAATCGAAAAAACAAATTTTTTAGATTCTTAGAATTTCAATTACTTCTATAAAATTCATTAGACACGTTAATTATCTAGATTTACATTTAATTTAATATTCGTAATAACATTAATTTTATTTTTCAATTAAGAAATAAATTAGTACAGTAGTTTTTTGTAATTATTTAATATATTTATTTGTTGAATAAAAATTAAAAATATTTTACTATAGTGAAAATGAAGGTCCTATATTTCATAATAATACATTTAGTCAAATTTATCATCTGGAAAATCCAATATTTAGAATGTCATATTATTTATATTTGGAAGGTGACAACATGAACATCACTTGAAAAAAAATAATGTATGAGTCATAATCCATTCTATAAGGCACCAAATGGTCCATAACAAGACCCTTGGATTGTTATGGCAGATATATACTCTAAAAATAAAATTTGGACACCTCTTTGGATTTTTAATGAGTATTATTATTTTAATGAAAACTCTATTATTTTTTTCATCAAATTAATAATTTTTGTATCATTAATTTATAAGATATTAAGGTCATTATTTATTTCTTAAAAACAATAAATAAATTACCATGATAAAGGAAAACATTTTATCTTTCAAATTAGTAGATACAATCGAATATTTCTTTCGTATAACATTAATTTAATTTGATTTAGTTATGAAATTTGTTTTGAGACATAAAATAAATTAAATGTCCTAACCACATCAATGTGGATTAAAATGGATAACATATCGAGACAAGGATGATTTAGTGAGTAAAAAATTCATAAAATTATATTAAAACATTTTTTTGGCTAATTTAATAATAGTATTCAAACCCATAATTACCTGAATTAAACTTTTATTGTATTAATAAAAAATAACGATGTTACTATTCATATTTTCCAAAAATAAAATTAATATTTTTAAATAATTTGGACCATCTGATTCCAAATATGGAATCCATATTTAAAAATTCAAAACAATGATTTTTCAATAAATAATTTAAAATTTATCCCATTTTCAGAAATAGAAAAGGGGATTTAAAGGCTAAAACATTGAAAAATATTAAAATGTTTTTAAATCTGAATTAAATGTAATATTATTTGTAATGAAATACATTGTATTGAATGGTAGAAATGTATTCTATTTATAGCCTAAAATAATTAAATATTAAAATTTGACCATAAAAATTATTTATATGAAATAAAACATTCATTATATTTTGATTTTTATTATTATTCATCATAACATCAATGATACCAGAAATACATCAGAAATTTATCCAAAGTAAATTTTAACACCCCGACTCAAATGAATATGTTTATGTTGTAATATAAAATTTTTTTATTTGTAAATATATTAGTTTAAAAGGGGTTCTTCATTCAAAGGAGTAAAATTTACCTTTCAAAAAATATTGGTTTTCATACATAAAATAGGCTTTATTCAAAACCTATAACTTTAATATCCCTTGGAAGAATATTAAAAATATTTTACTAAGTATGTTTATATCTCATTAAATTAATTAAAAATAGAAATTCCCTCCAAAATATAAATATCTATTTTATTTATATTTTTTATCAATAATTGGTTACTAGTGAATTCACAATGCATTTCCATAAGTTATTTATACATTTCCCGCTAATCTAATGTCTAGGATATAATAGTAATTTTATACTAAGAGAATATCATGGTTCAATTATAATCATGAATAAATGTGATTCACGAAATTGATGAATTAGAAAATATTAATCAAAATATTTCATAAAAACATTCGGGTGTAACAATTATCCCCCAAATAGAATCATGTTTCCAAACCGTTCTAGGGAGACCAGTTTCAAAATATAGGTATATCTAATCCCAAATCAAGTTAGGGATATATAAATACTATAACATACTATCTAGTCTATGATGATATTCTATAACCTACTAAAATGTTAAGCACCTTGATAAAAACTCAACAACCTTATGTTTTATGCCAACCTAAAAAAACTATAATTTCAATGCCTTATACATCTTCTGTATTCTTGAATGAAAAATCCATCTTGAATTGTGGTATGAATAACAGATTTGTCCTTGATGTTACATTAGTATGGAAATATGATTCTTAAAAAATAGCATTGAATTCTCATCCCCCTTCCCTCCCTTAATGGTATCCCAACAATTGAGATTCTAACATAGCGCAACACACTCTAAATCATTCTTATGAGCCACTTTATCAATTTTACAAAATCTATAACCACTAAAAAAGGAATTAAAACTCCAAAATCACGTCAGTATTCACAATCCACATCCTTGTTGTCCATGATTGTCATTATCTTCCACTAACCTGAAGCTTCTTTTCCAAACTGAGCATATGAATATCTTAATACTATATCAGCCAAGAAATTTCCATTAATTTTTGTATACATCAAGTCAATGTTGATCATTTTGATATATTCAATCCATCTCCATTGTATCATATTCAAATCCAGTTAAGATAAAACCTGTTTCATGATCTTATGATATGTGAACATAGAAAATTGTTCACCAAAATGGTAATGAAACAACTACTGTAAATCAAGGAGTGTGGAATATTGATCAATATAATGTTTGGGTAATTCTTATTAAGCACTCATAAGTTAGTTTATCTATAAGAAACTACTTGATATCCTTTCATGATAACCTATTCCATCCCGGATCTCGATGAATCATAACACACCATGTATCATTGTCAAGATTTAAGATAAATCACGACTAGTGTGAATATAAGGTGAACCACTAGCTTTTGGAAGGAAATATATAACTACATGTCCAATTGGAATGCAAAATTATTTCTGGTTAAAGCTATCATGAGCGAAACAAGTTGTGAGAAGTCACTAAAAAATCATATGTAATAAACAGCGAGGCAATAAAAACAATGTATTTGAAAGACATTCATTAGAGGTTTTTAAAAAATTATAGCCTATATATTCTCTGAATCCACTATGAAACCTCGTTGAGAAATTACATGGCCAAGAATTCATAACTCCAATATAAAAAATTCACACATTATTAAATTCGTATACAAATATTTGCCTCCTAGGATTTCCAACATTGTTGCTGAGTGTTAATCATTCTCACTCCTTGTCCATTAATAAACCAATATTATAACGACAAAACCATCCAACAATGAATCAAGATGTCATATAAATATCTAATTCATGAATACCATAATTACCACTAGTGAATTCCTAATATTGAAAGTCATTACCACATATAAGTAATTCCCATATCTGCTTCTTAAATTTATCTTCAAAATATACTCCATCCAAACCCATAATTGGAAATATCCTGATAAAAATTCTATCATAAAGAAGCAATATGGTACAATCAATTGTTTAAACAAATTCTTAATTACTTTAAGTGGATTATCATTCTATATTATATCCTATTTATGATTATAATAATCCATACCCAGCCAAATATTTTCATCTTACATCATCACAATCATGACCGGTGCTCCCAATGAAGAAGTTCTCAGGTGAATGAACCCATTATTTAAGAGCTCTTTAAATTTCACCTTCATTTACCTTAATTGCATTGGTACTATTTAGTAAGACTGAAATAAAATGGGATTAGTCCCGGAATGAAGATCAATCATAAATATCACATCCCTTTTAATTGGAAACCCTAATATGTTTTCTTAATATATTCTCCAAATTTTTTCACAAATACTAGAAAGTGATTAATATTTATCGCATCCAGTGAAGCCAAAGTCATCACCGACAACTGGTATGGAACTTTCCCATTGATGGTTCAAACCAACCATTTTCACAAATCATTAAATCGATTTCCCATCAATGGAGATGCTCCACACCATCCTCAGTTATAAAAATTAACATTTCAACTATGATAGTCGATGTGATAGTTGAATGATATTAATTAATTGATACAGAATATTACATCATTAACATCCATATCTAGCATATTGGTTTCTCATTTCCTTTTATTTTTATTAATAGGTATAGAAAATTTTATACACACAACAACTTGATAGTCTATTTGACCAATTAGTGTTGTAATTTTTTTAGAAGGATTTATCTCAACTTTTAAAACTATCAAATAAAAAAATTAGATGAAATGATGGAATGATATAAACAAGTTTAAAATAATAGATTACTAATTTTAGAATTAAAATAATCATATATCTCACCATAGATGGTTCAGACTAGCCATCTTATATCACCTACATAACACTCTAAAATTGATTTCCCTGCACACTTTGTTCTTTGTTTCCATGATGACAATTCCCTCACAAGGAGTAATGGTATTCCAATAATCACAATAGTTAGCTCTATTATAATAATGATATTGATTCTTATTCTCTCACCATATCAAGGAAATTTATGCCTATGACACCTAAGACGTGCCTCCTGTACCTAAACATGGAGTATTGTAATAATAGCAGTCATGATACCCCAGATGGTTGTAGTTGTAGAATTATCTTGGTTTCTATTGAATGCTATATCTTAATCAGGAATGAAAAAAACATTGGAAATATCTTGCTTTTATATTATTTCATGGTGGATGGTTCACTTATCTAGCTGTATGAATTTTATCATTGCTCCCACCAATGGAATAGGTGACCCACTTAAGCATTCTCCCAGCATTAGAGGTCCCACCATTTCTCATGTGTATAAACATATTTATTCCTCCCATACATATATAATTCCATTTTTTTAATTTTCCATTATCGTTCAATTTTTAATATAGAGGACAAAAATAATTTAGTGAATATTGAATCTCATAACCGTTTAATAAATGTTTTCCTCAAGGATTCTCTAGAAGAATCCTCAAATGTAATGTACACTAAATTCATGATATTTTCAACATACTTGGTGATAATGTGAATTTCCTTCTTTAGGATTATCTAATCCATAATTATTTGAATCCTAAATGTTCAAGGATAGAAATTTTTGTTAAAAAATTATTCAAAATACTCCCATGAATGTCCTTGGTCAAATTTATCATTATCATATAAATACAACAATTTTAATATAGGATACTCCATAATATATGTCACCACCATTACTTTCTCTCTACCATTGTGCCAATTATATTTTACATATGAATCATCCTATTCAGTCACTCATATTTTTTTCTAGTTCTGAATCACCCTAAAAGATGGGTGGATTATGCATGTAGAATGAAATGGAATGATCCACATTCGTTTGGGTCATCCCTATATGACCACTATCCACCTAATGAAATTTGTGGATGATACTATGAACTAGTTGTTGGTTCACATACAGCTCAGGCACTGCCACGTTATTAGAAGCTTCCTTCTGTTGGTTCCTATGGCAGCTACCAATTGCCATTTTTTATACCAAAAATAAACACCACATGTTTCACTCTTTTTTAACAAATATGTTATCATTTAAAAATCTAACGCATCTTGTTATCAAAAAAATCTTCCCAAATCATCATTTATAATGTTCAAATATTTTTTATAAAATTTCATCCTACCCTTGAAAATCAAACCATTTCCAAAATTCCGCAACCAGTCTCATTTTCAAGTTATTCCATTTGAGGGAAATGTCAACATTTTTCAAAAATAAAAACATTTCACCAGATAAATATATCATTACACAAAATTAAATATGATATTCTAGAGGGAATTAATTTTTATAAATCATATCCTGCTATTATCATTGGCTAAACAATTGACAATGAGATTTCAAAATACTAAAAGTGTTTCAAAAAAACGTATGTACCCAACAACATGGTAACTTGTGGTACATCTTAAAAAGGCTGCCTATTTTATTTTATACTATATATTTCTTCTATTGACATTAAAACTCATTTCAATGATCCTGACATAAGGAATAAACATGAATGAGTTCAACTATATAACCAAAAATCAATACTATGTCATTGGCCACTTCTTCCAAAATGATATTGAAAATGACCAGGTTGAAACCACTTCTAACATTGTCCCTCTCCCCATTAGCTCATGATGTCAGTGGGATGTTACATGGACTCGAGATACATCAACAATACGCCAAATGAAGACAATAAATTCTGAGGGATTAATTTACAATTTGGGGGATAATTTTCCATTAACAAAAAAACTACAATCAAACTATAACTAGATAAAATAACACATGATACATGATAAAAATGAAAGATATATGAATCATTTAATTTTTATCAAATCCAACAAATGATTACCACAACAGAATAGAACTAGCATCATTGTAAATAGAGGAAGACAAACTATTAAAACTCAAAGTCAACCACAAGACTCCAAATCTCCACATGTTCCAAGATACACATCTACCAACATGAGATGTATTATGAATAAGTACTAAAAATGCGTGATACAAGACATTTTCATGAATCCTGATATATTTTATCATCAAAATAACAAAATATCCAAATCATGGTTGAGTAATAAAACTCATTAGGTTTTTTCAAATGATTTCACAACTAAAGATACTATAATAGAAAATGTTATCACATTATAAAAAAGAAAATTATATAAAAATAATTTAAAATATTTTTACAAATAATATCATATCTAACTATTTCACATCAATACAGTTTTCCATGAAATTCACATAAACAATTATTTAACAAATTTAACATTCATTTTTTGGGTACTAATATATGATACCCAATAAACTGACAAATGCATGATAGTTAAATTATCAAGAGAATATACATCACCAATAACCTTATACCCCAGTAAAACACACCCATGTTATAGGGTCACATACCTAGTAAAAAAATGTACACATCCTTTAATCAGGTGCTTGTCAAAACATGAACTCACACAACCCATGTATGCCAAATGAAATTAAAAAAACCATTTAAAACAATTTCAATAATTTATTAATTTTTTTAATCCACATACAAAAATAAAGTTTATAAATCCATCAAATCCATATTTCAAAATAATTATTCAAAAATAATGAAACCAATGCAGATTTCCTAACCATGTACCAAAAATCAACAATTTCACCAAAAACCTTAAATCATCAATAACGAGGATTTATAACATGTTCATACCACAATTTCAACATAAAAATAATTTAATTAATCCATTTTGAAAATATACCATCATGTTCTAAATATAGGAGCCAAGAGTGAAGCCACATACCACCGTTTTTAAGATTATAATAATGAATGATAGGATGAACATCAAGGAACATGGGTTAAATCTCCGTGAACCTAACATTAATATCTTCCCCTGTATAAAAGTCCAAATATATTGATATTTTGATTCCAAAACCATAGATTTACCCACATCAGTAATATATTTTTGAAAAATAGAGATGGAGAAATATATATCTTGGAAAACCTATCACAAAAACCAAGAACAAGGACAAACCATGACAATTGATATTCAACCCATCATGGTATGGCTCCATATCACATAAAATTTTATGGGGTGAGGCTCTTGATCCATTGAGAGAGATAAATATGGAGTTTAGGATATTTATGTGAAAAAAATAAATCATATAGATGTTAAACCATGTTATATCGACAAATTAAGGATCTAAATTTTTAATCCAACATGGTTTAGACACACGGTCAGATAAACTATCCGATAACCATTCCCATGCCACTTCCTTAATGGTGACCTGGCATTATTGGCTCATATAGATTCCAAACAATTTTCCAAATATGAGAAATACATCTTTATCACGATGTATGGTTTCTCATAGGATTACTGATGGTTTGGGAAAACTATTTATCTTCCCTTTATCCCATGTTCCATTGTGCATGGATTCCTACAAAAGTATTAAGGATTACCCAAACCATGCACTTTTATTAAATTCTCAAAAATTGTAATAAAAAATCCCAAACCCATTCCAACCTTAACACATATAATTTATATTCTAAAAATACAAAAAAAAGTCTTACATAATTGATATTGAGGGTACAAAATCATATCCTACGATAGAAAATGATTGTGGTGGTGTGAGTCTACACCACGATATTATGATTCTATTGTAATAATTTTCATGTTATGTAATTTTTGATAATGATGAATTACATTTCAATAATTAATTTATCAATTTTTTATGTAATCCTAAAATCAATAACAGAAGAGTTAGCTATAAAGGATTGATATATTTCAAGTCCCATGTAAGTCAATGTATTTCAGAAATGGAAAATAAGAGAATAAGTTAGTGTGTAAGATGAAATCTAATGAGAATATGAATATTGATACTTGTATTTGGTGGATATCATGTAAAATTCCATTATAAATTTTTTTAACCATTAGTTATTTTATAATGATTATATTCACATATATATATATATCCAAATATTTTTTATGTTGTCAATGATATAAAGGCCCTCATGGTTGTCCATTGTTTTATACTGGATGGGGATTCATTTTGACTTGGTGAGATTCTATTAATGTGTTTTGTTGTTAATCTGAATTATTCTTATATGGGTTCTCAAAAGGAACATTATATAAATAGATATAAGTTGAAATTAATGATTTCATTGAAAATTGATTTTTAGAAGATATCAAAAAAAGATTTTTTTATATGGATTCACATGATATTATAAATGATACAATAGAAAATGTATATAGTAAGGAATATTATGATTTATTGAATGAGGGAGATAGATCATAATATTCCATGAAACTATATACATTAATATATATGTTATGTATATGTTAAATATCATACTGAATTAAAATTATGATTTTTCATGAACATATACTAGGTTATATTATATTATGAAATACTAAATTTTAATAAATGATAATTAATATATTTGTTTTCTTTTACAACATATGATGTCATTCAACTGGTTTTACATAAGACTAAACATCAAAGGAATTTTATTAATTCCATGAATATGATGAATGAATGGAATTTTCATTAACTTATGTGTTTTAATTGCATGAGTTAATTCATTCTAAATTGAGTAATATCATCCTGGAATTTATACAACATCATATAGGTTATGGAAAGGGTGTATGTACTTTTTTCTCACCAAATAAATACCTAGAACTCGTTTATTTTATCAATTTACAATTTTTTATTTTGATGTACTAGAGTACCATGAAGAGAAGATGAATCTTGTCTAAACAAAACATTTTTAGAAAATCCTATGGATTCAAAATATAGGATGGATGATTTTTTCCACTAACATGATCATTATCTAACTAATCTGATGAATTTGATGATTTTTTTGTGGACTCTATGAGTTTAGTCTTATTTTCACATTTTTTTCATTTTTTTAAAAGATTCATATTTCTATCGTGGTAATCCTCAAAATGGGTTTTAATCACTTAATCATAATTACACAATTTCATACCTATATAATGAAACCTAACACTATTTACTAGTGTTTCATTTCATCTAAAATCAAAATCTTATTATATATCTTTTGCATACCTCTATTAGTGAATCGTTAATTGGATAATAGAGACAAGATTTTTTTCATTATAGTCATGTGATAAGGAATAATTTAACCTTCCATAAAACATACATGAATATCATAGTTGGTTATAATTTTTGATGGAATAGTATAATATCATACCCCATAGAATTATTCATTCATGAGATTCATTATATGATTCAAGTTTTTTTATATCAGAAGATCTTATAGGAACTCATTTCTTGATTGTATGATCTAGTTGGTGTGAGGCCATGGTTTGGGTAATGAATTTTTTATGAAACTTGATGATTAATTCATTAAACAATAGGTAGGATGTTCTTTACAATGTTTATGTAGTGAATAGATTTCATATTTAATGATATGTTGTTGGGTTCCCCATGATACCCTGTTTTATGTATGGATTCATGTGTTCCTGTGACCTACGAGAAAATATTGAACATTTGATCACATGAATGTGTATATTTCTACTAATACTCATTCATGTAATGTTATGTTGTTTCATAGAATATCATTTATTACATTAGTGATATTTCAACACCTGTTGAATACTATTTTACTTGTTTGTTTTAACATGAAATGTTATGCCTCATATGTTGTTTTTGAATAACTGATGCAATATTTTTATTAATTTTTAGAATGAATGGTGGCCCCAAAAAGCATTGATGAATACATATATTGGAGGGATGGATGATGTAACACATTAGTGATTTCATGTTTTTGATGGTAATTAGTATAGTTTGGCATTCATGGGGGAATACCATATCACCATAGGATGAGTGTCGATTTATTCTATTTTGATTAAATAATGGATAACATCCTTGATTTTGATGGAGTCTCAATTGTATGGACATGCCAGAAATGCACACCATAAGTGGAATGTTGGAAACCATTTTATATTAGAAGATAATATCTTATGGGAGCTATCTATTTGATACCTAATGGTAGAACATTATCTTTCTTATAGATAGATATATTTTCTCTTATTGTATGGACTATAGTGTTCGTTAAAGATGGATATTATTACTTTTAATAACATCAATTTTAGAATTTAGGTTTGTAAATCTTCTTGTGTTCTAATTTTTTATAATATAGTGATGTTATACTAAAATGTGAATTTTATAATTACTAAGGGAATACTCTCCACATTTCATTTTTAACCCTCACCACTATTTGTAATCCTCTTATGTATTGGGAGTCACACATTAGGTTATGTGGATCTACAACTCAGGCTTTGAGGATCAGTTTGTAGTATTACATAATGATTTCAATGGCCTAATGTTCTTTTCATTAAATTATTTTAAGGATTTGATATTATTGATATATGCAATTTGTAATGCCAATATAGTTGTTTTCAGGTTCCTAGAAAACAAATTTTTAAAAAACCTCTGCTTTATTATTTATGTGAATATTATTACTGTTTTATGGGATTTTGGTGTGTTCATACAACATGAGTAGGGACATTGGATATTATATCATATATATATATAAATGTTGTGTGTTTTATAGGGGTTATAACACATAATTCCATAAATATTTTATCTATTATAATAGAAAAGTATTCACTATTTAGTGATATATTTTTCCTCATGTTGACTTCACATACTATACTGAAAATGTTATAATAACTACAATGATATGTTTAGTTCTATACATATATAATTGTTACTAGCATTCCTGAACAAAAAACAATTTTACATATTTTTGCAGAACTAGGAGTTCTATAACATATCAATTTGTAAAACCTAGGATAGTGTATCTGATACAAATTACATATGCATGACTTAATACTATTTCGGTTCTCATAATCATGTTTTTATAGTAAGTAAAATTATGTGTTTTGAATTTTAGATAATAATTTCCTTAGAGAAATCATATTTCTCATTATCATTAGGATAGAATATTTCCCCTATATGTAACGTATGAGGATGAACCTTAGTGTTCCATAGAATCAACTCTAGGGGTTTTATCATTGATACCACCATTTCTTAGAGAGTTATTTGTGTTAACGATCAATTATTCTTGGGTGTTTTAGCTCTAAAAACCACAAGAATTATGTGGAATTAGTGGTCCTATAGATTATAAGGGTTATTATGATATCATATAGAACTTATTTGACATAATATATACACCCATAAATTGGATGGGTATCCTTAAAACCATTATTCTTTAGGCACCTGCCAAATGGTTCTGGGGTAATGGGAAAGTTTAGTAGGAGTGTTTGTATTTCATTATAGTCCATTATAGTGATATTATTTGAGGATTTAATTTATGTTATGCTAATTAATAATCAATATCAATTGATTCAGTATCTTTTTAAAGTTACAAAAATTCTTTCTTCTAACTGAAATTATTTCATGAAGATATATTCTTAGAGACTCTATTGGAACATTATCAGCTACATGTGACTTTAAAGTTCATGAATTTACATTTTCAATATCCAGTACATGAGTAAAGGGGATTTAACCTAATGAAATATATATTTGTTTCTCTTTGGGGACTAACCAATTAAAATGTGATTAATATTTTAGTATTTCAATTTTTATTCTAGATAATACTAAAATGATGACCGGAATTCCCTGTATGATTGAAATTTACACTCCTGGTAATAGGAAGTGGAAGGATGCGCATGTAATGAAATGTACTAGTTATGAGGATAATAATAGTGAATATCTCCTATATATATGGGAGGAAATTCATCCATGTTTTTAAAATATCTACTAAAGTTAAATTTTATTAAATAACTCTCAAGAATACAAATGAAATGTCAGTGATGTGTCATGGTGGGAAAATTTCAGATATTTTACTATAAGATTCTTTGTATAAATTCAAGGATAAGACATAAGTGGCCTAGCCAATGCCCCCTTAAGAATAATAAGGGAAAAAATATCACTGACACATGGTAGTCACGCTCAAGGGACATGAATGATTAATTTAATGGATGAGGTTTCAGATGAAAGTGGAGAGGTACACACTATAGTAAGAGGTAGAGTCTAGATAACATCAATGAAATATACTATTTTATTTTATATAATGACATTTAATTGATTATTTTATTTTTAAATTTGTTTTTTTTCCTATATTTAATCGTTAAAATATATTATGTCTTACACTCCCTCTAAAATTCATTGCAGATAAGGATAAACTCTATCCAGTACTGTCTCCAATTTCTCATTACAGTAATTGGTTGTGGAAACCATATAGATATCATGATCCTAGGGTTGAATAGTTATGATTTTATTCTTTAAATTTATTGGTTGATTAGTTATAAATATCATATTAATTTTTATCAGGGATTATATTCCTTATATACAAAAAAAGGATATAGGTTTTTGGTCATCTATGATTGGGATTTAAAAATAAGTGCGATGGGACTAGACATAAGATAGATTCCGAGAGAACATTTGACTAGTTGTTGGAATATTTTGTATATAATAACTTTTAATATACCACACTATTATTCCCTTAGTGGATTATATTATCAGCATGTCTTCCATTATGATCTATCATGTCTCCCTCTAGATAGGGGAATTGATATTGGCAGTGGTCATGTTTCCGGGGAACAACCCATATTGAATTCTCTTTATGACATTACAACAACATATATTAGAGAGAAGAAGTTGAAGATTATGTATTTTAAGTCAAAATGAATTATCATTAAATGAAAATCCTCTAGGTTTTATTTTTTCATATTTCTCCATATGAGATATTTTAGTTTAACAATTTTTTAGATAATAAAAAAATGAATCATATAATAATGAAGAATATGTATCCATTATTAAGGATTTAATATATAATATATTAGTAATGTGGATATTTATGGTTATATGTGATTTGTCTTCACCTAGGATAACATTATCAGTTGCTTTGAAATTTGGATATCCTTATGGAATAATTTTGGAGTAATTATGGAATGTATGAGAATATTTTAAGTCCTCTTCAGTTGATAATTTATCATGTGGTGTTCAAGGATCCAATGAACAAAATTTCCCATCTCTATCTTAACAATATTTTTATTTTATTTATAGACGATATCTTGATATATTCAAATTCATATTGGATGCATAAAAAACACATTGATATTATGTTTATTACACATTGATTTCATACGAAATATTTCAAAATATTAAAATTAGAATTTTGGATTTAAGAGATGTAAATACAAGGGACTGTTATTTCTATGATTGCGATTTTAGTAGACATTGAGAAGTTAGTGGCAATATTGTAATGGGTATGTTCTATGAAAATTTTGAGCTAATGAGTTTCCATTCAATTTTGGGATTCTATAAAAGATTCATCTTGGAATTTTATGGTTTGGAAGCATTGATGGAGAGACAAACCTAAATGGGGAAAGTTTGATAGGTCTCATTACTGTGATGGGTTCCTCCTTTAGGTAAGATTATAATAAAATTTTCCTCCATTATAGGATTTTCATATAATATGATTTGGTATTAATGTTACTTTTATTCCTTCTATGTATGTTATAGAGATGTGATAAGGTATAGATATCATGTTGTTAATTGTGCATTATTTTTACCTGTTACACATTGAGAGGAATTATATGAAACCTGTATTAGTGTTGGTAGTTGTGATTTACAATATGAATTTTTTGTATCACTATATATTTAGGATGATAAATGACTTCTACACAGACCATAAGTACAGAAGATATATAATCAATCATTATTATCTCAATCTATTTAATAGGTTTTGAATATATTATCTTTATAAATTTATGAATGAGATGTAATATAATCCATGGAAAATAAATTTAAATTTAATAATCATAGTAGGAGATGTCTAGAGATATAGGATAATGGAGTGTAGAGATTATATGAGGAGCAAAATCTCATGATGTTACTGATGGTGTAGATAGTGGATACATTATATATAATAGTGGTGTGATAACATGTTAATATTCCAATACCTCCTCTTATTCGATATACTATGTAAAATAATGAATATATTTGAACCTCAAGTTCATTGTTATATGTTTATACATGGTAGAAGATGATTTTATTCTTGAGGGGTACTTAATGATGAAAGTTTGACTTACATAAGTTGGATAGTATTTTTTTAGCTTCCTTAAGGGAGGAGTTGGTGAGAGATATTCATGCCTAAAAATTGGTTTTCATCCAAGATTGATGATGATGTACCATGACATTTGAAATATTTTTTGGGGGCCATGAATAAATATGTGAATCACTGGGGCTTTTTTATGATGTCATACATAGTATATATTTTATAAAAACAATCAGTGTCTTAGTGATTTACTCCATCCACATACGGTTGATGTGTGAATCCGAGAAAATGTTTTTATTGATCTTATGAATGAGTTACCGAAGAAACCAAGGTGTCATGATCTCATTCTGGTGATGGTCGATCTATTGATACAAGTATCCCATATCATGAAGATCTGAGATAGTCTCTCATAAGATGAGTTAGGGATATATTTTATCAAAAAAAATCTGACTGTATGGTGTTCCATATAGTTTTATATATGGTTGGGATGTCTGTTTTATGATTCGATTTAGAAATGTCTTGTGGAAGGATTTGGAAACTAAAATAAATATTAGGGTACAATATCTATCCTAGACCAATCTAATATTGGAGTGGACAATTATGATCCTTTAGGATATTCATTGGGAATTCAATTTTGAATTTTGTGGTGCATGGGATTATAATATTGAATCAGTAGAGATCAATTAAAACAACAGTTTCCAGGATTCTATTCATATGGAACTGCATGTGGCTCTTAATGGATTGATGTTTCTTTCAATATTCTGATGGAATGTGGTGGGTGTGGCATTAGTTATTGGGAAGAGTATAGTAAAAGTGTCTTCTAAGAGAGTATACTAGATCATGAAGTAGTTTTTTACCGCACAAAGTATGTAGTGATCATAAACCCACTAAATAATATATCCTTTCATAATTATCAAAATTCCACTGATTATTAATGAATGTTTGACCTCAGTTATAGAATAATGATTTGAGGAATAAAGGGAATAGATAACCATTTTATATTTGACTATTTGAGATCACCAAACATATCATAGAAGTGTAATGTTTCCGAAGATTCCTCTATGATATTTATTCATGGATTATATGTTTCACATTTCACAACATCAAGGAATGAATGTTTTTTGAGTTAATATGTGGCCACAATTAATGTCATATGACAACTTGTATACTTCCATGAGGAACCATTAGGGTGGTAGTCTTATTCTAGAACACAATTTAATGAGTCATACATGAATGACTTACATATATGAATGTCATGGGTGGATTCTCCATGAGGGGGATGATTTTAAAAAAATCATAATTTTAGTTCTTAATAAAATATCCAGTTTTTTATCATCTCCATATTTTCTGTGTTTTTATATTCATGGGAGGAGTCGTATGATCATTTAAGAGAATCATCGTGATTTGGAGACCTTTTTTCTATAATAAGAAACATAAAATCATTGGTTTATCATTTTCTCCCATTCTTTTATCCTATGAGAAAATATAATGGTGGAAATTGGAGGCTATGGTCTTTCCATGGTCGTGTTTCTCAGGTAAGGGTTTTATAGGAAATGGAGAATGTGACCCCACACCACCCATTATATAGGTTTTGGTGATATAAAATGGAATGGGTATTTGAATAATTAAAATGGGTATGTCTTTTATCGTCAGATATTTAAGAACACCATGAATAAAATTTAGGTTGAGGTGTTGTTCACATGGAATTTGAAACAATAGAAACCATCACCATTGACCTCAAATCATGGATGTTTTAAAGAGAAAATATTAGTGATAGTAATGATAGTAATTTATGATTATATTAATCATTTAATTTGGAAAATTTATTAATTCATCCATCACCATTTAGGTATCTATAATCTAAATGAAATATAAAAATTCATTAAATGATACTTGTGAAATTTTATATTACCCTCCATAAAATAAGTTTAGTACATAACGGAAACATAAGGATCTATTCAATAATTATTTACCTCTATTGGTGTATAAAACCATTAATTTTTGAGACCTATTGATTCATAAAAAACCCATAACGGTGATAAATTTAAAAATCAATTACATAAAAATTAGGATTACAATTGACATTAATTTTGATTAGGTTGTTATTTTTCTACACCTAGACATGACTGTTTCATGAGCCTCATTTTTGAACCCATACTATGTTTGACTATAATTTGTTATATGAACTCTTTTCAGGAGATCTTAGTGTGATTTGTGATTGATATTGGTATGGGTATTAATTCTCATTAATAGAAAGGTTGATGACTTGATAAGGTAAGAGGTGGGATGTTCCTTACCACTATGAGGTTATATATATATTTACATGTTGGCCAGATATGCTGTTCTGCAATCCATGAGATTTTTTTTATTTGAACACATATGCATCCATGTGTATACAATTTTATCATGATTGATGTTTGATCACATATGTGTGTATATTGATACTAATATTATTTCTTGTTATTCTATATTGTTTATTAATATGAAATTAAAAACTATGAGATATTTCATACATTGTGCAATACATGTTGAGAAATATTGTGGTTGATGTTTTGTTATGAATTATATGTTGTTTTTTATAGCCATTGGAAAATATGTGTAAATTTTATAGTTTACAGGTGTTCAAAATAAACATAGGTGACTCCTCAGTAGGGGATAATGGTTGACATGTATAATTGATGGTTGGTTATGAATAATTTTTATCCAGTATAATTCCATGTATGCATGAACAATATATTCCCATTGGAAGAGTGCCATTTATGTTTTTCTGGTCTATTGATGTGTTAAATAATTTCATATCAATCATTTTCAATTATATTGGTGTTCCAAGCATGAAAAACATCATTCAAAAGAAGGAAACCATAGTACACATCAATAACTTTCGTTTAATCCATGGGTTGATTTTTTCACTACTGATATAACATGAATACGCATAATGGGGGATTGATTATTCCTTCATTGATGGAATATAATTTTTCATTAATGATCAATAAATTTATTTAAAATTATCTATGACATGTGGTAACACCGTGATTCTATATCAGTATGGAATTATAACTAGTACAACCATTATTTACATTGTATTAGTCATCACACATTCACTCAATGTATAATTGGTTATATACATTTGTAAAAATTTGTATTTCCTAAATTTCATACAGCTCAACATAAATTGGATATTATGTTATGGACGAATTAGTGGTATCTTATTATGTTTACAATCAACCCCTATATGGGAATATTAACACTCATTAATAATATAGAAATTGTGATCCATAAAAGGGAATGAAAATTATAATAGATTCTTTATATGACAGGAGATGAAAGATGAATATAGAAATAGGATTCAATCTGGATATCTTTTTTTGTACATTCATTAAATTATTTAACATTTCCAATTAATATGTAAAAAAATTTCTTCCAAATTATGGGTCAATTGATTAATTATATAATAGTTATCATGAAATCTATCATAGTATCAATTTATGATATTCTTCTTTGACTCCACATATTTTAATTAAGGATATATTGTGCTAAACAATGATGGATCTAATTGCATATCATATAATCACCCTTTGTAACATTCGTACATCATATCTAGCCGGAAGCCTATTTCTCATGGGGTGGAGTGCATTTTCTTTTTTGGAACATAGGTTCAGTCATGTATGTCTATAATGGGGTGTTATAAATGATATTCATCTATGGATTTGTCAATGTGGAGCCCCATGGATTATACCACCTTCCAAGGTTCTAATATAAGGAATTCAAAATGAAGGATCCAATTATTTGGGGTCATCATTTCTCCCTTATAAACTATCTATTAACATGTCATTTTATTTATAGTAATTATAATTGTAACATTATTTCAATATTTCAAAATTACAAATAGTCCAATTGACCAATGATCAAATTAACGAATGGTTATATGATAAAAAACAATCATATTTAAAAATGGTCATATTTAAAAATGGACATATTGAACAGTAGTATTCTCAAAATGGGTAATATTGTATAATGGTAAGTTAATAATCAGATCAAAATAGTCAATTATCCTTTTATAAATTATCAATAACAAAAATATTATTAACCCAACATTCACAATGTTTCATTAACAACTTCAACACCTACCTTGATAAATTTTATGATATTATATACTTGTAAATTTCATTTTACTATTTTTATTAGAGAAGGAACATTCATGGAGATCTCAATCCTATGGAATTAAAATTTCAGGCTCGATGATTTTTATACATATTTATAGTTTTTATATGTTAAGTCAATAATTATTTTATCATGTGTACTATTATTTTAAAATGGATGATTATTTATAGGGGTTCTGAAATTAATCATCCATTATAAAACATTAGTTCTTTTAATTATATAGGAAATACATTTTAGGATATCAAATTATCTCACACTTAGGAAATTTCATTATTGAATGTTTTATAATTATTTAAAATTAATAGGGTTTTTTACTCAATTACGTCATTAGGAACATATGCGGGTTCTTTAAAATTTTGATTTATCCCTCATACATTCATTATATTATATATCTTGTTCTGTAACAAAAGTTTACACTGTTCCTAAATCTAGATTGGTTCTTAATGGTTTTAATGTTCATATTCTGTATCATCACCATATGTGACCATTATATTCCATAGGATATAAAAATTAATTTTAAATAGGGATTCATGGAAGGCTACATATACTAAGGAATGATTTGAATGAAGGGGTATTAATATTTTTCCATAATATAAAATGAAAAAATATGTCATTTTTATAACCTATTATGAGTAATCATTAGATAAAACATTAATGATATTCATTTAGATCATATTGGTAGTAATATGATAATAATGAAATAATTCTATTATGTAATGTAATATCATCCATATAAGTTAATTCCATAAAATTAACATAGGTTATGTAATGAACATTAAAATAGTTTTATTCTGATGAAATATTCATATAACCATATTTTATGGAATTATAGGAAATTGAAAGCACATCCTCCATGATGTTGGTAAATCGACACATCCCAGATGGTGTTTTAATTTTTTTAAGAGGATTTGGAGACAAATGATGACAATGTATTTTTCCATAAGCATGATAAAAATTCATGATATATATAATAGATGATATTTAATTCCTCAAGGATAAGAGTAGGTGAAACGATTATAAGAAAAGACAAAAAATTTAAAATAAAATACATGAAAATTATAGTGTATTTTTACCTCTTGATACTTTCTCCTTGATATATTATTTAAGGACTATGTATTATCTTTTTTGGTGAGACTACCATGTCTTGTAAATGAGGAAGAGCATTGGGAAGATAATTATGATGAATTTATACAATTCTAAAATCTTGAGCAGTGTGAGAGGAAGACGTAGGTGAGGGAGGAATTTATAGTGGAGGAGAGGAGGGGTTTTCCATTATTTGTTCATTAGATAATTTTTTTTTCATGAATACGAATAGTCTTGATTCATGGAAACAATTATAGTAAATAGAACACATGGGTTTAAAAAATGGGTTCTTACATTAGCCATGATGTGAAGCTTTGTTATAATGATAATATTGTTCTCATTCTTAATCAAAGATAACAAGTATTGAGGAAAAAGGTAATCCACCAGGTAATGATTTCGTGGAGAAAAAACTTGGTTGGAGAAGTAAAATTGGAATATAAAAATGTTATGGGGGAAAGGTACACTCATTTGTCTTGTATGTAAATAAAATTGTGAGGACGCAATTTCTAGATGGTGTGGATAATGTAAAATCCAAGGGATTAATAATTAAATTAAAATGCATGAAACACTATTTCTCTACATAATGAAACTTTATTAAAGGACATAGTTATGAAATATCTATTAAATATATCTTTACCTCTTATATGGTTTGAATTTTGAAAAATGGGCATACACAGTTGTTATCAGTACATTTTTTGGAGTCTGATAGGGTAAACATATTTTTTGGTGAATTGTAACCTACTAATATTAATAGTAATACTACCAAGTGAATATTAACCCCACCATTTAATGAATTTATAATAATTTTTGAATACCATGAGAAATTTTTTAATGTGATATAAAAGTAGTTATATTTTTTAATTCATTAGGATTTTATTTAAAAATTGTCTAAAATTTAGAATTTTTTTTTTAAATTTTTTTTCATTTTTGAATTCTACATGATGAAAAAAAATTAAGTTATGTTTTTGGAATTTTTCTAAAAATTATGAATTTTTAATGAATAGTGAAACACCGTAATTTCCAATATATATACATTATCTATTAAACACACTATTACAGCAATTTTATCTAATGTATGAAATATTTGATCTAACACAAATTATTTCATTACTGTTTTGAGTCACATGAATCAAGAGTATTCATAGTCTTGAGATAAAATATCAAAATAATGATTTAAATAATAGAAGACACCTCCTTTCTTCCACTATAAATACCACCCTAACCATCCAGATTACCTCACACCTCTCTAACATTGATCATTGTATAAATACAGTAAAATCCCCATGACAAGGATATTGAAGACTTCCATGGAATTTTTTTCTCACTATATGTCCAAAACCAATGCCCATAAGGAGGATCTCAACGACAATATATCAAGAGATAAAAAACTACATTCATTTTCCTATGTTTTCATTCCAATTATTTACATTTCTTATACAATCTCCACATCCACATAAAAACGAGGCGTGAAATATATAGTATTATATATATTCTAGATTGTTATCTTTATTATGGATACATTCATCATCATTCTTCTTAACCTCTTCCTCTTATTCTAAAAAAACATCGTCTGTGATGTGTCGATTTATCGACATCGTTGACGAGGTGTCTTAAATTTCAATTAACTCCTATAATTCTGGTTTTGATACAGTTTTAATGGTTGAAAAAATTTAACATTTATCATATGACCTCTTTTATTTTCTAGAATTAACATATACACATAATTTAAAAGGAATATGATTTGACAAGTTTGAGATTATCAAAGAACTTTAAAAATGATCTAAACTAAGGTTAGTAATGATTTATCTAATGATGTATCATCATAACATATAACCAAAATGTTTTATGGGGAAATTAAATATTATTGAAACATAATGACACCATTTAATTCCACTTCTAGTGCTTTTCTTCTATTCGGCAAGAATATTCATTATGAACCGACCATGGAAATCATGTAAAACATGCACCCAAAACCATGGAATTAACATAATATTATTAATAAATTGGTCGATTTATGTAAAAAAATGATAATATATAAGGTGTTATAAAAATTATCATGCATCTATAAAATTTTAATAACAACATTTTTACCATTATACAAAAGGATTAAACATGTTTAACGTATGATGAAACTAAGGTATGGGAATTCGTAACTCAATTTCAATTCTATGTGTCAACTACCACATTCATTAATTATGTTCTACTATGTTTATTTGTTCAATGAATGTAGTTTATATTTTTATTTATAATATTTATTTAAATCGTATAGACATTATTCATCACTTATATTAATTCTCTATTAATTATATGATATTTTATATAGGATATCACTTTAAAAATCCTCTATTATAATTCTAATTTTAGAAATTAAAAATAAATGATTTTATGCAGTTATTCATGTATTTTTATTTTATTATAGTTCATGCGAATTGATTTTTATGAAGGGTGGGATATATATCTCCCTCTAATGAATTGGGTATGTGTTTATTGGAGTTTAGCTGTATGGTTACTGTAATTATAACAACGATTTTTATACCATAAGTTAGCAATGTGGGCTACACTATATGGTATTCATGAGGGTTACAAATAATAACGTAACTAAGAGGGTTACAATATATAAAATTAATTTTCTAATATACCATTATGATTTAATATTTTTTAATTAAGGTTTTATGGAAATAACATGTTTCAAAATGTAATTATATATATAAGAGAAAAGTGTGTCTTTGTGAAATGGATTTTATATGTTTATTATTTTTCATAGACAAACGTTTTGTTTCCCTGTTTTTATATCCATTACAGAGATTTTTATTACCATCCCATGTTTTTAATTGTTTTTTCACAGGTTATAAGGATGTTTCATATAAATAATTATGTCAAGATAAATGTTATGATGATCTTCCAATGAAATAATGTTGTTGTTTTATGTTAAAAATATTATGTTTTGGATACTGTTTTAAGGCTACCCATATAGTATTCTTGTGGGTTTATATGTATGTTTTATGTCCAAACATTCTATAACACTAAATATAAATGTTCATTGGGAATTTATTGAACTAAAATATAGTTGAAATAGATAGATAATGTAAATAATAACCTATTCATACATTTTACGACATACAAAAACACCAACACTTATATATTAATCATATTGTCACTGAAGATGATTTTTTATTGTACATTCATTGATGAGGATACTATTTATTTGGCAATTTTACTATATATAATGTTCATTTTACTATTTATACGGGTAACATTACTATTTATAAGGGTATATTACTATTCAAATGTGTACATTACAATTTAACAAAAATTTTATTCATTATAAGAGACTCCAAATAACATACTAATCAAAATAGTGTACATTAATTTTTTAAAAGTAAAGACACAGAATTAGAAATAATATTTTTAACTACTAGGTTACATTGTATTTAATAGCTCATTTATGCAAATAGTGTCTTCTTTTGAAAAAACATGATGTTACATTCTCAACCCCTTAAATGAATTGTGTCCTTGAAATTTATTTATTATACTTATAATTATAAATTTATGTTTTGATGATTAATAAAAACTATTTTATTATGTGTAATTAATTAAATTGATGTTCAAAAGTAAATTTTATCACAAAATTTTCTGAAAAATTTCATCTGATCATAAATGTTGTCTAGACCGTTTCACTATTACCAAATGTAAAGCCTTAACCCAACACTTCATGATTTAGTAATAAAGCATTCTATGTATATTTTTATAAAGGATAACAAATATAAATAATATATTATAAAATCGAGGACCAACACTAGTCTATCATTTAATATAATAGAAAAACTATACATTAAATAATAGTTTACAAAAATAATGAATATTTGGATTCAGTTTCACTAGAACATTAACAGTCCTTTGAGCTTCTACAAAATACTGTGAAAACTGTGTAAATAATTTGGATGAGAAAAATATCATAATATGGTACATTAAAAGAAGGAATGGAATCATTATTCCATAAATACTTATAAAAATATGATATTATTCTCACAAAGCCAAACATCTCACTCATAATGTATCAAACACATACTCTATTAAAAAGAATATTTCCAAAAACATAGAAAAAATTTATAAAACTGTATGGTATCTTGTGTAATTAATTAAATAATATTGTATCCCTCTTGGCTACCATAGTATTTATAAATCTCATAGCTACCATACAATGTATCTGTCACACCAACATTATAGTGTAAGCATCACAGTTATACATGAGGTAACCATACAGAAGACCTCCAACATACACATAATGAATGTTTTGGAGGGAGATATAGGTCCCTCCATTCATGATAAATAATTCCCCATTACCATAAAATAATCGTAAAACGTGAATAATTTATTAAAAACATTACTTCTGAATTTCATATAATAGAATTTTAAAAGATGATTATTAAAGGAATGACCCTTACAAATTTCATATATTGAAGTGATAATTAATATAATGAATCAATTTGGTGTATATATAGTAAATGCACGTAATCAAACTTAATATAAATGAAATTAATTACACAAATAGTCTTGGTATAACATAATTTATGACACATTAGTTTAACGAAATTAATGGAATATGGGTTATGAATTACCTTACCTTACGTTCATCTTAATGAAAACATGCATATAACTCTTTTATAATGGTTAAAAGAGTGTTATTATAAATTTATAGAAGCATAATAATTTTTATAAAAACGTATTTGTTCATTTAATATCATCATTCATCACATTTACTTATAATAATTTGTTATTAACATTATTTTTGGTGTATTTTTTACATGGATTCCATTGTCTGTTCATAACTGAGTTTCTAGAGGATGGGAATAAAAACACCTTAATTTGATTAAAATGGTACTAATATGTTTCCAGAATATTAAATAATACCATAAATCGTTTTTTATCACATACTTAGATGAATCATTAGAAAAAACATTAATGATATTCATTTTGACCATTTATGTTGTTCTTCGATAATCAAAAACTATTTTCAATATATAATTTAATATCAAGGATATAACATAACTACATAACATTAATCAGGTTATATCATACAGGTTACAATCTATTTGAACAATTACTATGGTTTTATAACCATCATCAAGGTAATTAATGGGAATTGAAAACACGTCATCCTCAATTTTGGTAAATTGACTCATTATGGAGGGTCTTTTAATTTTTGAATAAAAGGAAGATCACGTGAAAAATGATGATGAATTTTTTCATAAATATGATTACATTATAGAATATATATAATAATTGAGAATCCATGCCTCTTGGATAAAAGGAGGTGAATAAAGTATAATAATTGAAAAGGAATTGAATAGAAAATAAATGAAAAATGAAGATGTTTTTTTCCTCTTGATACCATATCCTTGATAACCTCATTAACATCATTGGTTTTGGCCTTTTGGTTAGAAAATAAAGATTCGGATACGGGGAAGTGCCATGGGAAGATGATTGGGCAGTCTTTAGACAATTCTGATGTAAGGACTCATATTTTCTCTATTTTATTTTTAAATATTTTCATTGAAAATTGTGATGCTAGGTGCTAAGACGGCGTATGATTCTGAGGCCCGGTGTTCCCAGAATGTTCAATAAAAAATTTTTTGTTTTGAAATATTTCATGAGTGGTTTTACATAACAAGTAGAATAAAACATTAATTGGTTCCCTGATTATAAGTCATATGGAACTATTGTGTTCAGAGAAGTGGGATTACCCTCGGCATGACTTAATTTTATTCGGTGTTGGGCCGATGTGAAAAACACCCAAAAAGAGGTAATAATAAATAAATTAATCAAATAATTTTTTTTAAAATTTTAAATCCTTATATATAATGAATGGTAACTCGTATTAAAAATATGATACCCCCATTGAGATCATGAGGGTTTGATTTCCCTACGAAGGTCCTGACCATGACCGATGCATGTTAAGGGTGATGGTTAGTTATTGGACTTGAAAATCATTAAAATATTAAATAAGAATATTTTAAATTTCACATTACATGATGATGTATTAAAAATTTATTTTTTTTAAAATCCTTGTCAGAGATCCAATTTTACCGTCATATCACATGAGTTTCTCTGAGGTAGGTAGAGGAGGCTCTCGCCTACAATGATAGTTTGGAGACCAGAGCTCAAATCGAGTGATGATGGATAGAAAGTTAAAATTCAGATCAAACAAAAATGAAGGATTACATAGAGACTATTATTCATCATTGATCAAAGTGAATTGTGGTAGGGTTTGTTATTTATATTCCAAATTTTCCATGGATCTCTTGTTCTTGCAGGAGGGTTTCATTTGATGGAATTGTTTTGGGTATTTTGGATCTTATTTGATTATATGTTGTTGTTGGATTTTTATTTTCACACTAATGGAAACAACCCCTGGTCGACACGATCATCGATCGAGGTCCGTTACAATTGAAAAATTCTTTCAATTCATCCCCCCATTATTTTTTCATCACAGGCATTCCTTATATGACCTATGACTTGACACATTCTGATTGATTGATCATTTCACTCTAGATCATTAGATCAATGATCCGAAATCACAAATCTTGAATCAGAATGACATGACAGTGGTGCGACGGTGATTGTGTCAAATCGATCGAAGTGGTGTGGGAGATATCGCTTCTCAAATAGCGTTTCATGCAGATGGAGCGTGGAATGGATACAGACCCACAGAAGTAAAGATGGTGACTGAAGGATGGAGATAGTGTTCCCGGTTCAAAAAAGGTCCACCATGGTGAGGATGGAAGCCCGTAAATGGGGATCTAGCATTGCCAGCACACATCCACATTGCAAGGCATCACCAGTGATGGCACATGATGATGTGACAACCTGCAAATAGGTGGTCTCCAACTCAATGGCTGGAAACAGAAGGGACCGCAGTGGTGCACCTACGGGCCGCGATGGGAATACTCTTCTAGGAGGGTTGCGGCAGTGCCGAGTGGGGATGTAGCATGACACTATGTCCGACCAACAAAAATGCAGTCCATTAGATAGTGTATGAGTGGAGAGGTTGGCCGAGCCATCTATGGTGATCTCATAGGGATAATGTAGCCACAGTTTCTGGGTGGGCCAAACTGGCCCCCATTTGAGGGGGCCTAGATTGACCTAGAAGATATGACCAGTCTTCAAAAATGGGCGAGGCCTAGTAGGTCTAGTCAGTCAAGCTGAATTGGACATTCCTGAGACCCTACCAATACCCTTATTAAAAAATGTCATGTAACATTCAAAACGTAAGACTTTTTGGATGCATTGTTTGTGTTGTTGTTACCCTCACAACATGGATGTCGTATTGAGATGGATTGGTGGGTTATTAGTTTGACAAGTTGGGTTTGGAAAAATTCTCTTTGTATATAATATGAGGTATGGATACAAGATCCTGATACCATCATAGAGGGTTACAATATAGATTGAGATCATATTATTGGTATTCTCTATGAATTTTCAAGGTAGGATCTCATTACTATCATAGGGAATGACCATTATTTATAATTTAGTTGTCTCATCCTATCTTTGATAGTGACTCGGTGAGATGGATATTGTATTTCCCTGAGAGTCTTGGTCGGTCCTCATTTCTCTTCCTTCTACCTTATATATGGATTGTATATTTTTATACAAATATTTACATTGTAACATATCCCCAATCTTGGATGATGTTTCTAGTATGTTTAGGATGTCCCCCTGTGAGCCCTAGGAATATGACCCAATATATGAGTATCAAGATCAGATTATTTCCCTCATGAAATGAACTGACTTGTGTTCTTATATTTATTCTTAGTGTGTTATTTTAAAGAAGTGCCCAAATTAGAGGGACCTCATTGTGAGGTTCTCTGATGACATTATTGCTCGAGAAGTGACTTCTCTTGGAATGATCATTACTTTAACAGAATCCTATGACCAAGGATTATCTGTGAAATCAAGAATCATTTTCTTAGAAATTCCATATGTCTCTGGGAAATCTGTGACATATCAATCCCATAGTTTCCCTCATATAGGTTTTCAGACTTGTTTAACTTGTGTACTATCATATATCTTATTCATTTTGATATGTCAGAATCGAGTGTGCTAAGAGTGGAATCATATGGATAGCAGTGGATGAATCCTTGATTCATGGAACCCTTTTCTAGTATACATTAATGTCTATATTATATGTATTGTTGGCATATACATTTGTTGATCTGACTATATCTTCTTTGTGGTGTCCTCTTTTTGGTCTTCTACTTTATGTTTTCGTGATCCATTTTGAGTATTGTTTAACTCATCCCTACATGTGATTTCCCACATGTGTCATGTCTTCTTGGGAAAGTCGACACCTTGATGGTGTTCTAGGAAGACAGGGACCAGGTGGAGACTAGTGTGATCATTCACACCGATGTGTTTTCATTGGCTTAGAGATTGTAGACAAGTGTCATATGTTACAGTAGGATTTGGAGGTTTTTTTTCTGCGAATGAGATTCAGTACTTGGGTTAAAGAATCCTTATTGTTGGTTGGATTTAATTTAGGCATGATTGTTCATTACTCCTTTAAATATGTTGTAATCTGTTGTTGGGATGAAGTGTTGTGAATTAGTTATCAAAAATTAGTGTTTTTACATTCCACCATATTTTTTATTTGAGTTGTGTGTGTGTACATGTTCTTAGGAAAATTACTCCCATTTTAGGACTATGCATACTCGGTGCAACAGCCAGCACCCGACCTATTGGTGGACGGCTTGATCTATTAATGGAACTGGCCCCGGGGGACATGTCATGACAGAGTGGTATTAGAGGATGTTGGTTTTACTATAACAACCCAGAGTCTAGGATTTCAGTTTGGGGACATGGTATTGAGTGTTTTGAGTTCGTCTTTTAAGAAAATAAATCTAGTGTTGGTGCTGCGACAGACATATCTATACACTAGGACCTGGATTATATTTATTGACATGGTACATGGAAACATTATTTTTATGAAAAAATTGATTGAACATAGATCGTATAATAATTTATTGTTATTTCCATGTCATTCATGAGTCTGATCTCTAGGAATACTACATTTAATGTGGTATATATTGTTTTTATTGAGTATGATTCCACCAGGAAAGTCATCCCATAATCCACCACGTGATCCAAAGGATGATCTATGGGGTGATGAGATATTTGTACTAGGAATTTTCCAAAAGATTGAATTT
This sequence comes from Viscum album, assembly GCA_963277665.1. Lineage (NCBI taxonomy): Eukaryota > Viridiplantae > Streptophyta > Magnoliopsida > Santalales > Viscaceae > Viscum > Viscum album. The sequence goes on from OY728151.1 coordinate 1,536,169,874, forward strand.
ATAGGTGGTGTACCATCCGTAGTACCACCTATAGTGTAGAAAATGGTACCCATAGTACCAGCAGATCAGATGCACAGACTGAGCACACATCACGAGACATCAGTGAGATAGAACCCTCAGTTTTTGAGGTGATCCCGACTCACAAACATCTCTAGACTATCTTGAGGTGGTGACCAAGATTTCCATCTGATCAGGGCACCATCCGATTAGATGGGGGACATGGCAGTGGGGCTTCAAATATCTCGGTTTGGAGATGGTGGGGTTTATAATTCCCTATCATATGATGAGGTGACTCTTCCATGGATAGAGATTGATATCCATTATCATATAAGGGGTTCTCAACATTATTCGAAGGGTTATCCATGCACAAGATCTTCTACAGTTCTAAAAGGTAATCATGATAGTATCCGAGTATTCATCATGGAATACCAACATCCTAGGTACTCGATGGATATGATACACGAAAAATGTATTATGGCCGAGGCCATTGAGCGTGGTGTGCTTATGGAAATCCGAGTTACAATTATTCCTTAGTGAATTCCATCATATTCTAGGGTCCTAGAGTGAAACATTATGACTGAAAGTCACTTGGATGAGCATATACAACTAGTTAGTGTAAATATTTGGAAGGAATGGAATTGGTGGATGGACTATCATAGTAGATAAAATGATAATAATAGATAGATCTGAAGGTCAGAAGACATAGAAATGGATCTGGAAGATCAGTAGGATGTGGTGTACATTTCGACATGTTACACCACCACCCCCATGTGGTCATCACCAGGCTTCGGGAGCTGGAAGAACATGAAGGGGATAATAAAACCACTAACAAGACCCTTACATCTGGAGATACCTATGGGAGGAGACTTAATAATTTAAAATCGCACTAATAGTGTGTTATGACCCTTGAGGTGAGATTTTTTGTTGGATACTCTTGTTGATAGAGTCGAGGCCTTATGACTTCATTCTTTGTACGTATTGGTGATCGACATTCCATGTTAGGATTTACAGTTTTATTAAAAGGGTTTTGTGGGTGTTCCATGATGCAATGGGATTTTCTTTGTTTATCCAAAAAGTAATCTGATGCATCTCCGGATAGACATATGAATAGGAGCGTGTATCAATTCACTTTGGAGTCAGTTATCCTCACCCTTAGGGTATTAAATGTTATTAGTTTTTAGTTCAAGCATTAGTGTTTGAGTATAAGATCATATTTACAGAAGATGTTCCAGGATAACCTCACCATAGGTAGATAAAATTATTTATTTTTATACACCCTTATATGGAACCAATATCAACATTAGTATATGAGATAACTGTAATAGAGCTTCATGAGAAAAGGGTGCAGGTGGAGGTCATCCAGAGTAAGGTAATAGTAAGACACTATATTCAAAGCTATGTTTGATTACAATGACATTAACACTATGACTATGGATAAGGAGTATCAAGTACAAAATGGTTGATGCATACATCGATCAGTTGAAAGGGACATCATTTTTAATGGATATAATGGTGCCCGTAGGCTTTTCAGAAGTTATGACAGAGTTTGATGAGCACCCTAATATTGTGTTTTCCATTGGAGGGTGTCATGTGAATAGTGTTTAGTGTTTTATTAAGGAACATACATGGTTGTGTCATAATGGAGAGAAATGCAGTTATTTCCAATTTTTCACGTCAGATGAGATCAAATGAAAAGATCTATGTGACCCATGATCTTGATTTGGCAATAGTTCTTCACATTGAGGATGTGGTGACACCACCTGATGGATGAGAGGTTTATCATCTAATCAGGCCACTAAAGTATTATTTATATCTTCTCTTTTTTGGTTCTAAATGTAAGACAATGTAATTGGCTAGTGTTCCACTATGAATATGACTTCAAGATAGTCTATACTCGTGGGATGAATAATGTGGTTGTATATGCTCTCAGTCGAAGAGAGAGTTCATAGCGGCGGAACAAGGAAATTCAGAAGTTGGAATCCTTACAGTTATAATTCATGGGTATAAATGATTAATATTACCTCCATTCAGTGATTATTACCCCTCAACATTTAAAATGAATCAGGTAGGCATTAGTCAGTGATTCCAACTATGAGTATTTATGTGATCATTTTTCCGTATGGTATACCCTTGATGGATATTCAAAAGGTGGGGAGAACTTTGTTCTCTTAATAAAATTCATAGTTGATAAATTTGATGACTATAGTGATGTGATACATCAGGATGTGCTTGTATGTGTAAATTAGGACACAAGGAAAGATATAATGGGTTGATGATGTGCTTACCCTTTAAGATAAAAAGCTAAATTCTTGTTTAAATCATGTTCATGGTTTGTAAACTAAACCTGTCAAACCACACATGCTTAGAAGGGGATGATCCTTCACATTATTTGTGTACAAGGAATGAAATGTGGAGTAATAATGATATAATTCATCATGGGTTTACCACATTCATCCAAGGGATACAAAAACATCTGGGTGATTGTTGACTGACTCACCACATCATCCCACTTACGAAGTAACCAGGAGCTAAATTCTTTAGAGAGCTTCAGATACCTCTTTATGTATGAGATAGATCCACACAATGGGATCATGTATATGACAGTTTCTACTTGGGATGATTTTTTCTCAACCTGGTAGTCAAGATCGAGGATCGATAAGAGAGGACCCACCGTGGGTAGTCGATTCCTTTACTGTGTGCCTAGTGGAAGCAATATAATCCCTGGAGAAGAAAATGGGATACGGTGGATTAGGTTCATGCTCATACCCAAATCTGATTGGGTATCCCATTATTATGTTTTTTGGGGCGTAAAATCTTATGGTGGGTATAACGAACTATCGTATATTTTCTAGGTTTTTTATAAGATATCTGTGAAAATTCTGAGACCAGGTTCATAGATCGGGTGTGATTAGGTAAGATACTAGATTTGGGAAAAGAATGTTCTCATGTATTTTTTGGACTAAATAAATTTTCCGGTTAATTAAGTTCATACCTATGTCATTATGGGGGCTCAGAGTTGTTCTGAGAGTTCATGACATGAAGAATAGAGAAAATGGTGTTTTCTAGGTAGGATGCACTGTTTGTGCATAGTTAGTGCTAATAGTGCGAACATCCCAAGAAACTGTGCAGGAGGTTGGTTTTTTGACATTATTCTCTGCATGGTTGGCATATGGTTTGGACAACTATGTGGGTAAACCGTGCAGCCCAGAAACACTTAAAAAAATTAAAAAAAATTCAATTCAAGATTTTTACCCCCAACTCGAGAATTCCTACCCATTCTCCCCTCTTAACCCTAGGAATGAACCAACTCTTCCAATAGATCCAAGAGACTAATCTCCCTCTTTTCAAAGGAACATTTGGTGCCGTTTTTTGCAGACCAATTCTATGGGTAAGGCTAATCCCATCCATGACTCTCTTTTTATGATTACGGTTTGTATCTTCATTGCCTCACTTTTCGATGATCTAAACCACTACACTTTTAGTGAGATCTAGGTTGAAGATTCACGGGTTGGTTGAAGTGGAATCTAATGGAATTATTAATAGTGCGTTCACCCACAAAATCTAGATAGGTGGTCTAAAAGTTATATCCAATGGTTTATTTGTGGATTTGTGCATGTTTGGTATTTTTTCTTCTGTGTCTCTTGTCATGTTTTGATCACCCTTGGAATTTTTAGGTAAATTTTTTCTTAAAAAATTAAATGGAATCCCTTACGATCCCTATGGGATGCATCGGGGGTGATGAGACTAATATAGGGCCTCCCATAGGTTGATCCAACTATCATTGACCTATGGATTTCTAATGAACAATTGAGATTTTTGTGAAGTTATAGAGATCCTAGATAAACTTGTTGATGTGTTTGATTGTATTGAAGTAGAAGCTAGGTGATTCACCAAGGAATTGTAATAACCTATGTGATATTGGGTTAACATGGAAATTGTTAATGTAAATAATGAAATGGATTATGAGCCCGGTAATAAATCCTAGTTGGATAGGCATAATGATCTAATCCTAGAAAGATAGGCATAATGATTGAATGCTTAGTGAGATAGGAATAATAAAATGGGAATCGGTCTAAGTCACTAAATGAGGCGAAATGTGGTAAATGTGTTAATGGGTTAATGAATAGTATTATCTCTTATGTTATTGTTATGATTTATGATTTCCTTGGGCAATGGTTTTGATGTTTTTTGAATGGTTAATGGATACATATATGTATAGTATGTGAACATGTCTTGGAAGAGTGGGGTGTTGACATGAGGATCCTTTCCCATGGGATGAGTTGGACTGAGGCTCCAAAGAGCAAACCTAATACATGAGTTATGGAAGAGGAATATGGCTCTGTTCCACTAATGGTTTCATCCACCCGGACTGAGGCTTCATGGTGAGTACATGTTTTTTATGAGTAAGTTATTACTAGTGAGATAGGATAATTGTGTGTTTTTTCATGCTTGTGAATGTGTACATTGATCCTATTTAACTTGTTGGGGTTGATGAACCCTTGTTAAATGTGTTGGAACATGTAGGTAATGGGAAATGGAATGAAATGGTATGATGTGGAAATGGTAATAAATGTTTGTAATGGACCTAAACTGTCTAAGGGAACATAATGTTTTCCTTTTCATTTATTATTCTTTTCCATTTTTTAACCATAAATGTTTATACTTGACATTTTGTAGACACTTTTGGTGGTGGCCTACTGAGTTGTACTCAAACCCTTCTTGGGAAGTCATTGGGTACCTGAGCATACTTCATGTTTGTAGGTCAGGACAAGGGATAATTCCATTTCTAGGAAGATGGGTTGGCATACGAGAACACGAAGGAGGACCCTGACTTGATGTCAGGATCATTTTGGGGATTTTGTGGTTTGCGTTCATTTTGGGGTTTTTTCACTTTTTCACATGTATCGTTGCATTGAAAATTTATTGTTGGACATGGTTGTACCCCGTATGGGGAATGGTTGTTTATGCATGCTCTGGTATTTTTGGTTATTATTAGAGCATTTTGTTTATCTTATATTGTGGATTAATCTGTTAAAAAGAATGTATACTCTCCCTAATTTACAATTTTGACCCCTTATGGTAGTCATTAGTATTGGGCATATGGGGAGGCATGGTTATGGTCGTGTAACCACTGGGCATGGAGAACAGTTTTAGTGGGTTCTAGGTCGATGATGTTATAAAGTGTTATCATTGGAGGTTTTTCTTGTCCTTCTATGGAATCTTGTTATATATGATGGTATATGGGGGTTAGGATGTGTGAGGAAGTGGAAATGAGCTTGTTTTTTGGAGTAGATAACCCATGTATGAAGGAACAGCTAAGTCACCAAGGGTGGAAATTTTTTATCTTTATTGTGCGATGTTACAATTGATGATAATTTACCATTTGGTGATGCACATGTTGTGTGATGTGATGGTTTATAATATTTGTATCATGGACTCAATGGAACGAGGTTTTTCATTAAGGCATCATTGTAGGAACATAGATGGATTGGTGTCATGAATCACAGTAGGAACACATGGGTTAGGTGTGTGGGGCATGAAATATATAATGCACCATGCATCGTGATAATTGATAATGGTAAATGTTCTAAAAAATACAATTCAATTGGGTGAAGATAAAAAAAATTATAGGTGATGATTAATGAAATACCTTTAATTAATGGTCTGTAATGAATTGAAAATGTAGTTAGCATGCTTTTTGTTCCTTCAGGTGGTGTATGGTTGTTTACCCCATGTGGACCATGGCTCGTAATAGGGATTGCTGGGGTGATGCATTAATAATATTAATGTATTTTGGAATGTTTCATGTATGGTGGGTTTTTTTGGATGTGGATAAGTCTTTTTTATGACATTTTGAATTTTTTATTATATTTTTTCTAAACGTCGGGTTTGGAAATGTACAAAAATGCCACCGCAACATCAAACACCTATTGACCAGAAAGAGGATATTGCATAGAATACTCTTACAGTAGTGGAGCAGGAGAATTTGGTGACCTGTGAATGTATAGAGGATATGTTCTGAGAGAACTTGGCTCAATTTTTGTTGATGACGGATCAGGACCTAGGTTGGGTTGCACCAAGTATATTTGAGATGACCAGAGATTTTCATCTATAGCACCTTCCAACCACTACCGGAGAGGGTATGACTGGGGAAACAATGTTCTGGATAGAGTCTTTCCAAAAAATACATGATCATTTAGAGACTCGGGTTGAGAATTGAGTAAAGATTGAATTTTCTATGTTGAGGGTCATGGAAAAGTGTTGGTGGGAAATCCTAGCTCAGATTGAGTAGGCTTGGGCAGGTGTTGTAGAATGATTTTGAGGAAATGTTTCAGGATCATTTTAACCTACAGACCTTGAGGAAAAAGTGGGTTTCATATTTCATGATCCTTACACAAGGATGGATGTTATTGATGGAGTATTCTAACTGAATAATTGATTATGATGCATTGTTCCGGCATTGGAGGGGGAAGATTCATCAATTGTGATGCATTTCCAAGATTGGATGAGACATGAGATTAGGTTTTAGGTAAATATCAATCGCTTTAAAGGGTTTACATAGGTAGTGGAACAATGGATGATCTCAAATTGGATCCTGAAGGGAGTGTTATGTTGTGGGCTTGTCATGCCAACTGGGCGGACAAGTGGTGCAGCTTCTGATGACTGGAAGCATTGTTTTGGAATATTTTAGTAGGGAAGAAGTGTGCAAGTTGTTCAAAAGATAGTGTTAGCATCTCGGGGTGGTGATCAAGTATTTTGCTCTCAGTATGGAGGGTCAGAGAACTTGTGTGGCCAGTTTCCTCGACCTATAGTTGATTGTCGGTTGTGTGGAATATTGATACACGTGAAAATGTTCTGTAGGAACCCATATTAGGTGACCATGGATATTTGTTTAACAACAATTCCATGATGAGGCAAGGTATATGTTTATCCATATTAGGCAGGCAGTTGGAGGACCATGGGTTGTACTCGTTGGGGCATTAGATGTGGAATTCAGTGGTGGATCGCCCACATCATCTGAGTAGTGAAGTGCAAGGAACATAGGTTGGATCCCAAGGTAGAGGGGTAGGTCAACATAATGCATCTCAGTCTGCACCTGGTGATGGTGAGGCTAGGCCATCGATTGTTCGAGCTATGATCCTTGTAGTTTATATTCTTTCTAGTGAATTGTTTGACATTTTTTCCACACAATTTTTTTATTTCTGGTCATTTTTTGATAGTGTTGGGTTTACCTATTGAGTGTGTCTGTGGGGTTTTGTCGATTTAAACTACATTGGTGGTGTGAAAGAAAGATATCTGGTAGTGTAAGGGGCTTTCTCTAGAAGACGATGGGTATCTTTCCAATGGAACTTTTTTGATCTCGAGAGGATGGGAATTGACCTGATTTTTGATTTGGACTTATTGGCACTGGATCAGGCTCACATTGACTATTATTGTTGTAGTGTATCGTTCAGGTCACTTATGGTTAATGCCTATGTCCATATCAGAAAGTTGGATGATCGAGCATGCCATGCATGATTGTTTTTTCATTATTTGGGTGGGATCAAGGCCCATGTCGCATGCCTTGTGCATGATGATGAAATAGGGGAACAATCTGTCTTCCCTCAAGTAGTGGATTAGTTTCAGGATTTATTTCCTGAATGTTTCATAGGGTTTCCTCTTGAAAGGGATGTTGAGTTAATGATTGAGTTGTTGTCGGGAGTGGAGCCAATTTCTATTCTACCTTAACGAATGGCACCAGATGAAGTCCATTAGTTAAAGGTTCATCTTGGGGTGTTAGAGAGTATGGGGTTCATACTTCCTAGAACATATCATTGATGATCACCTGTTCTTTTTTTCATGAAATGTTGATGGGTCGATAAAGATATTTGTTGACTTTCAAAAGATCAATCTAATGTCATTGAAAAAATGGTACCCTCTTCATAGAACTCAAGACCTATATGAACAACTTAGGGGTTTATTGGTATTTTATTTAACTGATCTGAGATACAGTTATCACCAGTTGAGGGTGTGGCCTTTGGAAGTAACGCTAATAACTTTCAGGAGTTGGTACAGTTTGATTGAGATTTTCGTTATGCCTTTTGTCTTGACCAATTCACTGACAGTGTGCATGGTATTGATAACCTGAATCTTTAATACATATCTGTATCATTTTGGGGATATCATTGTTGATGACACCATGGTGCACTCAAAATCTCATGACGGTCATGAAGAACATCATTAAATTGTTCTAGGTACACTAAGAGAGCATCATCTATACATCATGTTGTCAATGCATCAGTTATGTATTGGATAAGTGAATTTTCTTGGACAAATCATCACAGAAAAAGGTGTGTTCATGGATCCAGATAAATTTCATGCTATTTGGTCTTGGTAGTGTTCCATTAGTGTTTCATATGTTTGGTGTTTTCTGTGTTTGTTCAGGTATTACCGGAGGTTCTTCTAGGATTTCACATTCATGGAAGCACCACTACTGAGATTTAAAAAAATGGGGATCTAGTTTGAGTGTTATGAGGCATGTGATAATTACATTAAAGAGTTTAAACATTTATTGATGACTGTTCTGATCATTATCTTACCCGAGCCTGGTATGAAATAAATCTTATTTTGTGATGTGTCTTATATCGGGATTGTGGCAGTGTTGATGTAAGATGAGATTGTTTTGTCTTATGTTTTGATGAAATTGATGTCCCATGTGATGAATTATCCCACTCACAATCCTTATTTGGTAGTATTAGTGTATTCCTTAATGTTCTAGAGGCACTACTTGTTTGGAGGAATGGTTCACGGTTTATACCGATCACATGAGTCTAAAGAATATCTTTGCACAGTTGGATTTGAGTCATCAGAAACAAATATAGGTTATGAATCTCCAGTATATCGACATTTTTATTGTATATAAAATGTGGAATGGGAACAGTGTTTCTGATGGTTTTTTTAGGAAGGCATTTAACCAGGAGGATCAAGAATCTAGCACTGAGTGGAGGGTGATGACTTTGGTCACAGAGCTGCACCTAGATGTGGTGGGTGAAAATGGTCAGGCAACTTTTTCTATCCTAGTGGATTATTTGATGCTTTTTAGTAGAGTTAGCGAATGTCATGTCGAGAACCCAGAATTATTTCCATTAAGGATAAACATAATGATTTGGATCCATGTTCTGGTAAGGTCGTCAAAGTAGATGGGGTTTTTTGTATTCATGGTCATGTGGTTGTGTAGGTATGCAGTAGGAAGAGTTGATGTGTGATTTCCATGCATCGAAATGGGATGTGCATCCTAGTATGAATGATATGTGTCATGATCTCTACATTCAGTTTTGGTGGCTAGGAATGAAAAATGAAATTTCAGGATTTTTGGAATGGTTCCTTACCATTCCCAGGTGGTTTCTTACATACATTTCCTATAACATATTTGAAGAGGGATGATGTGATGATGGATTTTTTGGTGGGTATTCATTGGATTACTATGAATTATGATGAAAATTGGGTGGATGTGGATTGGCTAATGAATGTTTCTCATTTCGTACAGATTCAAGAGACTTACACAATTGACATGTTTGGTGAGTTTTTGGTATGGTAAATAGTACTGTTGTATGGTGTACCATGTTCTATAGTTTCATATCATGATCCTAATTTCACATCGAACTTATGGAAAGGTTTTTATAAGGTTCTAGGTACTCATGTGATTTTGAGTATTGATTTCCACCAGAAAATAGATGGGCAATCAGAGAATACAATCATGGTGTTGGAATACAAGTTGAGGACTTTTTTCTTGGATTTTGGTTGTCCCTAAGAGATGAAACTATCGCTTGTTGAATATTCCTACAAAAACATTTTTGAGTCTCTAGTTCAGATGGCACTGTTATAGGATCCCTATGGGTGGCCTTATAGATCTCCACTATTTTGGTGGGAGGCTTGTGAATCCAAGATGATGGGACCGACTCTCGTGTAGGAAACCTCAGATAAAGTTGAGTTGATTCAGAAATAGATGGAAATGGATCATATTAGGTACAAGACATATGTGGATCAGAGGTGTAGACCTCATGAGTTTGAGGTGGGAGATACTATGTTCCTTTGGGTGTCACAAAGGCTGGGTTACTGACAGATTCTGAATCGAGAAATTTTGGTGCCCAGGTATTTTGGGCCATTAGGGATTGTAGAGAGGATCAGGCCAATGGAGTAATGATTGGATCTTCCACAGTGGTATAGCAAGATGCTTGATGTTTTTCATTTGTGGAATCATCAGTGGTATCAACCTAACCTAACTCACATGATTCATGTTGAGGATGTTGATCTTTAGGCTAATCTGTCCTTTTAGAAGCATCCATTTTATGTTGTGGGTCATGGTGAAATAGCATTTCAGGTAATGTTGGTGCCATTATTGTGAGTACTACGGTTGCATGGGAATGTTCAGGAAGAAATTTGGGAGTTAGAATCAGATATGCAGTCTTAGTGGCCCAATAAAATTTCCATGGAAGTGCAATGATGCTTGGGAGCTCAGCTCAAGGACAACATGTTATAAGGTGAAGAAATTGTAAGATCCTAGATCAGGGAAAGTTATGTTCTGGTTTACATTTTGATTTGAATCCCTTGTTTTTTTAATTAAGTATTTACCCATGTCATTAAGGAGGCTTGATGGTGTTCTGAGAGTTTGGGGCATGAAAATGGGGAAAAATGGGTTTTCTGGGTTGGCCGCACAGTTTACGCATTATGAGTGTGATCCATGTGGATATCCTAAGAGACATTGATAGAGGTGGGTTTTTGGATAGTGTTCTCTTCATGGTTTGCGCACAGTTTGGAAAAACATGTGGGTAAACTGTGCGGCCCATAAAGTTTTAAAAACATCACAATTTTTTCACTCTTGTATATTGAACCCCAACATGGGATTTCCTCTCCATTCTCCATTCATCACCCTAGGAAGGAACCAAATCTCCTAGGAGATCCTAGAGATCGATCTCCCTCCTTTCTAATGTGTTTTTGGTCCTGTAGGTTGTGAATCAATGCTCTGAGTAAGGATAATTCCATCATTGCTTCTCTTTTGAGTATAGGGTTGGTACTTTATTCCCCTCTCTTTCTAAATCTCTAAATACCTACTAATTGGGTTAAATCTACGATTAATATTCAAGGATTAAATGGAGTGGAATCTAATGGAACGTTTAAGAGTGTGTTCACCCACAGAAATAATGTAAGTGGTCTACAAGATATATCAAATGGTTTATTGGTGGGTTTGTGAATGTGTTGTTTTGTTCGCAGGTGAATCTTGGTATGTTTTGATCGCCCATGGAATGTTTAGGTACAATGGTAATTAAGAGGGTAAATGGAAACATTCACAATCCCCATGGAATCGGTTGAGGGTGATGATACTAATCTGGGGAATCCCATGGGGGTTAGCTGAATCTCCTGAACCTAAGGACTTGTAAAGAACAAGTGATATTATTTTGTAGTTATATAGAGGACCGATAAACTTGTTGATGTGATTTATTGTATTAACATAGAAGATAGTTAATGAACACATGATTAGTAATAACTGAAGGCATATTGGGATAACATGTAAATTATTAATGAACACAATGAAAAGGATTATGTTCCCAGTAATGAAGCCTAGTGAATTAGGCATAGTTAATGAAGTCTAGTGATATAGTCACATTGAATGAATGCATAGTTAGCTAAGAATATTAAAAGGTGAATTAGGATTCATGGCTAAATGAATTAAAATATTGTATGTTTTTAAATTTGTTATGTCATGGTATAAACTCTTATGTAATTGTTATAATTTCTGTTTTCCTTGGGGAATGGTTTTGATGTAGTGTGAATGGTTAATGGATACATATATGTATAAAATGTGTACATGGCTTGGAAGAGCGTTGTATTGATAGTAGGTTTTTCACCAATGGGTCGAGATGTACAAAATCTATATACTCCACACATAATGCATAGGTTAGCGAAGAGGACTGTGGCTCCTTTTCCCCAACAGTTTCATCCACTCATACTGAGGCTTCGAGGTGAGGATATGGTTTTCATGAGGATGTTAGTCCTAGTGTCAAAGGATAACCATGGGTTTTTTCTCATGCATGTGATTGTGTACGTTGATCCCATGTAACTTTTTGTGTTTGAAAAACCCATGTTAAATGTGTTGTAAATGGTATTTAATGTGACCTGGGATGAAATGGTAAGATATACAATTGGTAATAAATGGTGGTAATGGACCTAAACTAGCTAAGGGGACCTAATAATTTTCTTTTAATTGATTATTCATTTCCATTTTTCATGTACAATTGTTTATATCAGATATTTTTTTGACATCGTTGGTGGTGGCCTACTGTGTTGTACTCACACCCTTCTCGGGCCACCATTGGGATATCGAGAAAAAATCTTTTTTGGCAAATTGGAGAAGGGAAAATGACCATGATAGGAAAATGTGTGGGCATGGTTGTAGGTGGCGGAGGACCAAAACATGTTGTTGGGATCATTTTGGAGATTTTTTAGTTTGATTTCATTTTTGATTTTGTTCACTTTTGCACTTGTTTCATGGCATGAAAAATTTACTATTGGACATGGTTGTACCCCGTTTGAGGAATGGTTTTCTATAAAAGATCTGTTATTATTAGTTATTATTGCTCTATTTTTTTATCCTCTATAGTGTATTACACTGATAAAAAGGGGGAATTGTCTCTCCAATTGACTATTTGGACCCCTGATACTAGTCAATAAACATTGGCATACAATGAGGCACGCTTAAGGTCATGTAACTACCTATCTCGGAGCACCGGATTAGTCAATTATGGGTCGGAGAAATTACAGATTCTGAGTCCTGAAGTGGTCAATCGAAAAAAATGTTATGTTTATAAATAACACCGGTCGGAATTAGTCTTATAAAAGTATAATAACTCATAAATGGGTGCCTAGATTAGAAATCAGAGTGAACCGTTGTGTTTAGAGAAGTGGTTTTACCACATGGGAAACATATTTTTAGTCATCGCATGGATTCAGTAGAAAAACCCAACAAAGACGTAACAATAAATAAATAAATTAATCAAACATATTTAATTTTTGAAAACCTTATAAATCATGAATGGTAAATTGGATAAAAAATTAAATACCACCATTGAGATTGTGGGGGTGTGATTTCATTATGAGGGGAATAATATTCACAGTATCTAGTCGATGGTGAAATTTAGTTTTTGTGTGTGAACATAATTAAAATATTAAATAAAAATATATTAAATTAGATGTTTAATGGTGATATGAATGAATTTTGTATTTATAATATTTCCCATTTGATCCAGTATTATCCTCATAACCCTAGAGTTTCTATGATTCATGTGGAGAAGGCTCTTACTGGCGATGATGGTTTTGTGACCAAAGCTCGAATTGTGCAACGAAATATCAACGATATGAATTAAAATCAAGAATCAAAATATGGAAAAATAGAGACATTTCTTCATCAGTTATTGAACGAAATTGAGGTAGGTTGTTTTATTTCAATTCCTTGTTTTCCTTGCTCATGGAATAAACAACAAACATAGATTAACCCACAATTCAGTTGAACCAGGGATCACTTATTCTTACGAGATTGTTTCATTTGTCCGAATTTTTTTGGGGATCATGTATCTTATTTGATTTTCCTTTTTCATTGTAATTATATTTCCCTAATAACAGAAACGAACCACGATCGACACAAACATCGATCGAGGTGTGTTCTTCTTTGTCAATTCACGCAATTCTTTCCACATTCTTAATTCATTTCAATAATTATTCATGTGTCCTCTAAATCGAAACATTCATATTAATCGATTATTGAAAAATTGATCACTGGTTCATCGATACGATATACCAAATATGGAATCAGCACAACATGACAAAGGTTCAATAACGAATGTGTAAGATGGATCGATGGAGTATGAGAGATATTTCCGCATTTAGGGATTTTAAGTGGGATTGATCTTATCATGGATATGATCCCATTATAGTGAATATTAAGACCTTAGGATCATTATCGTGTTCTCAGATCAAAAAATGGTCCACCATTATGATGGAGGAAGCCACCATGAGGGGAACCACCACCACCGACATGACGGCAGAAGGCTGAAGGGCCTGTGGTGGCAAGACCATGGGTGGAAATGGTAAGTCACATCTATGATGGTTTTTGATGGTGTATATGGGAGATGAGACATGGATCCATGTCAGAGAAACTTCCGTACAGTCCCATGGAACACATGTGGGAGGAGTGGTCGGCATTGACGCCAGATTAGATCTGGCATTGATGTGCTAGTTGCCGCATCTGGGTCCTCCGAACAACCTACTTCTGAGAATGTTGGGCCAGTAAACTGAATAAAACCATATTATAATTTAATATTTTTAATTGAATAAGACCAGATTACAATTTACTATTTTTATAAATACATAAAGGGACTTTCCGTTACTAATAAAAAGGAACCTCCTCTCAACAATTTGTCAGACATCATGAAAATTTTGGTTTAGAAAATTCCATCACAAATCCATTAAATATTTCAATTAAAATTTCCTAGATGAATTTTTTTCATCATAATAACCTCCTAACGAGGCCTTTGGTTTAAACAATAAGAGTATTTCGGAATATAATGTAACATTCTTAATCGGGCATTTTTTATTTCTTATTTCACCACAAGAATATTTTATTCAACCGTTATGATATATTAAAATTAGTGTGTATAAGATAATGGGATATTTTAATGTTGTTCTAATACCTCATATTCACCTCCACCTGCATCAAATGGGAAACAAAACTATCCTTCATGTGTGTGGTGGACTACATCCATAAGAACAATTGTAATTAATTTTCCATCACCACCACTCACATATGGTTTTAATGATTGATTTACTATATATATTATTAATTTTATTTGTATAGTAATGTAAATATAATATATAGTACAATTTTATACATTTAAATTCAATTAAAAATGATAATGTCATCCATCTGTATGTGTGGATTGCCACCTCTATTAAGGATGTGATTAGTGTTTCATAAAAACATCACATTAATAATGGAGATTATAGAATTTATTTAAATAATGTTATTTTTATGTTATAACAATCATTCATTTCAAATAATATAATACCAACATTATTTCCATCATGATCCTTGAAATTGGAGACGTTAGTCATGCGTACGCAGGACTTACTGTCTCCATGTTTGTAATGAAGTTAATTTTCCATAACAATATTTCATGGTTTTTAATAAAAAGTATAATTTTGATAATTTTTTTTAATTATTTCATTATTATTATTAGATTTTATATTATGGAATATTTATCCTTTTTCCTATGTGAAACTACAAATGAAATTTTGGAAATATGAACTGAATATCAACAAAAATAATCATAATGAACATAATTGAATATGTAATTATATATAACATTTTCTTGATTAATAAAAATAAATGTAGTAATAAACATTAAATTTTTCTTGATAATTTAATTAATTAACTTCATTTTGTTATTTATAATGATAAATAATATATATGTGAGAAGTCTTCTAATAGGTAAGAAATTTTGTCTCAATTTCATTTCATTTAGGCTTATTTCAATATAATGAACCTATTATATATATATTTTTTATACTCTACAGGATTTAAATTTTATATCATAAATCATAAATAATTACTACTATTTAATATTTTAGTTCATAATATTTAATCCTAGGGGAATAGACATTATAGATTCGATATAGTAAGTGTTTTATAACTCAATTTATTTTCATTATGTCATTTTACATCTCAACTATCATTAATATTTTAGAATTATGTGTGTAATGAATTTCTAAAATTTTATGTTGTATTTACACTTATTTAAATTCGAATTAAATTTCATACACATAAGCATTTCATTGATAAATTCTTACATCAATGGTAATATATTTGTATGTTATCTCATTTCAATTTCTACTCCACTAAGACATATTTGGTATTATAAACCTATTTTTTATTAAGTGTATATAATAACCAAACTATTTGTTATATATTGAATATAAGTATATTAATGGTATTTAATATTTCTTTTTATGATATTTATTTCATGGGGGTTATGATTAAAATTTTAGTAAAGAGGTAAGGTATTATACTTAAATAACATTTTAATTACGATTCTTTATTCATGAATTTAAATTAAATGAAATTGTGTGATATTTTTTTCATAAACATATTTAATTTTTATATCCTCTATTTATTCATGAAATTTGTATGTAATAGTAAATATTATACTCTTTCATACTAAAAGTTCTTAATAAAATGGTTTCCAGATAATCCAATATTAATTCACTTTTTAGTCAAAATTTATCTTTTTTCTATATACATATTTTTCATTAAAAAGTTATAATTAATATTTTTAATATTTACCAATAACATCTTAGATTAATTTTTAGTCCTATTTTATTTTTCCAAAATTAGATTAAAATAAATAATCTTATCTTTTTCCGAATAGGGATAATTTTTCCTTTTTACCATTAATGTTAAAGGAATCATTCATTTAGAAAATTATTCATGATTGGAATATTAATTTTGTCAAAAGTGCACATTTAATTGAAGAATATATTATAGTATTATTGTGTTATTTTAAAAAAAATGTTCTTCATAATGTTATAGAATATTTTTTCATAATTCATTTTCACAGTGAAAATTTTATTCTCCAAAAGAATGATTATATTTAAATTTTTATAGAATTTATATTCATAAAAACAACAAAACTTTTATATATACACCACTAGGGATATATTTTAATGATTAAATCTTTAATATTTACTTAGATTGGTTAGGATCAGCTTGATCTAAGATTGTGTACATTCAACTTATTGATAGAATTTTATTTCACTAACACAATCATGTAACATTCACTTTTATGAGGTCATTGGAAATTAAAATATTCTTAAGAATCTATATTTTTTGTAACATGGTTATGAATATTGATTGAATAACATTTCAATTCTATATATGGTGTATCTCAACGAATATTTCTTGATTGACTATAAAAAAATTTACATTCCATATTAATTACTCAATACTTATATTTATATTTATGTGACATTTCTTTTATATTTAACTAATCATTCATTATAGAATGAATGAACTGTACATACATTGATGAGGTTTTCCTAGTTATTGATAAACCCTCAATGTATGGATGGGTCTCCTAAGACAATTCTGTATTCTATAATTAAATGTGATTTGGGAGTATAACTACCCATCAAATAATTATATTAGTGAATGGTCATGACGACTTAAATAACGTGATGCATGATATTATAAAATAAAATATTATGCATTTACATAATTTATAATTAATTTGTTTATATTCCATTAAGATGTTATATTGATATTTTTAGATGGATGTATTTGGTGCGGAAGATATTTATTAAATGACTAATGTATTTAGTTATTTATCCTTTATTATTGATTATGAATAATTTACTCATGAATGTATTTTTTTTTGTAACCTTAAATATGAATCAGATCTCACCCATTATTTATTTTAAATTCCATTATATTTTATGAATAAATAATTATACGTTTTCAAGGATGGAGAATATCTACATTCACCATGTCCTAATTAATGTTTTTTAATATAATTTTAAACTCGTGTATGAATCTAGTTTACCAAGACTACTCAACAATTTGGTCCATTAAGATGTGATCACTTGTATATTATAATAATTTAATAATGTAACCACTGAATCCCAGATAATAATATCATTTTCCAACATATTTTGGTTATGATTCATCATTATGAATTTTTTGATGAACATGTTATTATGATTGATGAAAAAATATGGATGTTTTCTAAAATAAAATGTCAATTTCATTAATATTAAGAAAAAACTAATTATTAACTTATTAGTAAAACATATTAGAATAAATATAATTCCCATATTCATCCATTATATAAATTTATAGCATAGTTCAAATAAAATTGAGTAATAAGGAAAAAAGAGAACATAATAATTAATAGATTATTGTAATTCAATTTATATATACTATCATTATAAAAGAACATTAATGAACATGTTTTTTCTTCTAGTTTTATATAATAATAATTATAACATTGGAGTGGAATAATATGACCTATATTATCTTATTTTATTATATAAACATGTCATTGTTTTCTCTGAGAAATATATTTGGGACAGTTGAATTTTCTAATTTATTAATTTATCATATTGTTTATAGGATGTCCATTATTTAGTCTGAGAACCTTAATCATGTCATAAAAATCATATATAACTATTAAAAAAATTCTCATTACCTTTAAAAGTATGCAGTAATTGAATGATAAAATGGAAATCAGTAATTTTATGGAGTCAATAGTCCACACGTACATGTGGATGATGATTTCATTTTCTATAGAACGAGAAAATAAGTAATATGTTTCATTATTTAATAATGTAAAATATGTCTTAAAATGTATACTTATATAATATATTATATATTATCACCATCAATGAAAAGATGTAATTGAAAAATGAAACATGTTGTGTCATTGAGTTTGTAATCTCCACAACACGTGAATATGGATATAATTTTTATTAATATAAAAGGTATATATGGTCAACTATTATATCATAATTATAATGATATTATAAAATAGTAATAAAATAGATATATTTATATTATTATGGTTTAATAGAACACTAGGAAGAATAATTTCACACAATTAAATAGAAATGGACAGTGGTAGTTAATATTTTATACCTCACCTCACGGATTATCTCTATTGTAGAGGGGGTAAGCCTTTTGGGGATGGTATTATGAGATGAAAAGAATCTCTTGATGGTAGATAATAATTTAGAGGATTTGATTTATTGACTATTTTATAAACTATGTCTTTTGTGGTGTGATGATACTTGAGGTATGTAGTAACCCTTTATAATTATAAAGGGATGAAAATTATGTAAGTACCCAGAAAATCATAGTAATGGTTGGATACATTAAAGAATTTAGAAACAAAATTATTCAGTAATGGATATATTATTGTTTATGTTGGAAAAATCTAATAGGAATCCAGTCCAAAAATTTCATAATGATATTAGTTCTCCCCCCTCTAGGTTGAACACCCTTTACCCCCATTTATTTTAAATAGGTAACTAGTTTTTAGAACACTAATTATAACATTAATTTTGAATGTAAATTGGAACATACCACAAAAATAGGTTTTAATAAATAATAATTTAAAATACATTTTATTATATTAATATTCTTATACTCATCAAAATTAATTTTAATGTCCTTTTCATATAATTTATTAAAAACTATTTTAGCTTATCTAATATAAGAAAATTTATAAAACATGAAAATAAGGTTTGTAAATTTATAAAATAAAATAAAATTCTAAATTGACTTATTTAATACATGCTTTATTCTGGTAAAATATTTAATTAATTTCAAATTCATACATATAATCTAATATTTTATATAATTCATTTATATTTTTTTAAATATCTATTCACCTAAAATTCTATATTTCTCTAAAAATTACCAAAATTAATCGTAAAATAATATTCTAATTATATATAATGAAAAATATTAATATTTTCAAGGTAAATTTCTTTTATTTTTTTATCATTTATATTAAATCATAAAATATAATGAGAACTTCAATTTTTTGGTGAATAACTTTTCAAATTATTTTCTATTATTTTTTTTATTTTATATCAATTACTAATATATTTAGTGTCACATTTTTATTATATATATTATTCATATCAATAATAAAATATCTATTTTTTTAATATGGAAAATATAACTCATTTTAATAAATAAAAATTACTAATAAAACTATCTTCATAATTTTATCAATTCATTGGTAAATTAGAATCCTCTTTTTTTAGAATACAAACTGGTATATATGGAAAATAAATGTGATAAATAACTTATTAAACTATTATATATTTCATAAAATTATATTAATTTTGGGTTATATATCCACTTAATATCTTATCATAGATCTATGAATATGGATAGATCTAGTGGATGTTGAGGGTGGTAATTCCACATGCATTGATTTCATGGAAATATCCATGAGCTAGAATTTATTTCATATGAAATTTATATCATACCATAGTGTTTATTTTCTAATTGTAGTCGGTCTCATACTGACCTTAGTAATTCTACCTCCTTCCCAACCATAGATTAATGAGTTTTTCATGTGATACTCTCTATATAATTCATTATTTACTCACATCATAGATTTCATAATATAAATAATATGTTTTATATATCATAATGTAACCATTATATTAAAATTTTAATTTTTTAATTTACCAAAATAGAGTTTAATTGTATTTGGGAGTTTTATATATAAATATTTTTTTACAAAAAATTTATCTACAATAAATACATAATGATATCATTGGTCATTTATTTCTCTACAAAAAATGTAACTATGTCCTCTAAAATTAATTTTTTACTCTATTTAACATAAATGGATTTAATGGATCTAGACATTAATTTCATTAATTTTTCATTATAACTATATATAGAATGTAATGTGAACTCATATATTCTCCCATTTTAGGTATTATTCTAATTCTGATTTTTTAAAACAGTTTTTATAAATAAACAGATAATTGTATTTCAAAGGGAGTTTATAGATAACTGTTTATTTCTATGTGATAAAGGAAGGATATTGAGATGATATTTTATAATATAAGAATTTATCATTATGAAGAGGGATATCATATCCTTAATGTGACATCAATTTTAATTAATCAAATAATATTATTATTTTCTAGGAATGAAACTTCTTTTAACATCTATTAGAGAGGTATTTTAGAAATGGGAAATAAAATATTTTTATAAGAAGTCAATATCTAGAAATCATTTTAGGAATTTGATATCCTTAATAGAAATTCTATGTAATATGTAGTGGTTTGAAAAATAAACAAATAAATCACCCATCATTTCTTGAGCGGGTGGAATGTGTTCATCCCTACACACATTCCTTAGAACACATGTACATGGTTGTGGTTTCATAGTAATTTACATATCATGTATTTCCTAGTGCCGATCATCCATTTTATAGATTATATTTGTGAACTAACTTGGTTAATGTTCAAGTTTAATATATACATGATACTGAATAATATGTGGTGCATTTGGATTAACTCTTTTTCATTCCATTGAGTGCACTATCTTCCTTACTATTACCCAACTATTTGATTCTCTATTCCCTATTTTCCCACACAAAATAACTCTAATATATCCATTATTATATTCCCATTGTTATTTTCTACAACATTTTATATATGAAAGAATTTTAAAATTACCTCATCTTCCAAATGAATCCATTCGTGAGACAATATTATACTTTTTATGAGTTATTTTATGAAAATATATGTTTATGTTGTTAATCGAGAATTTTTATAGCAATTTTGGCATAATAAAAATATTTATCCCTCTAACTCTTTTCCATTTAGGTTTCACATTTGAAAAAATATGACATTGTCACTTGGATGTTTTGTTATCATGGTACCATTGAACTGAACTGCAATTAAAAAATGTTTAAATAATGAGTGATAAATTATTAAAACTATAAGGGAATTATTTTCATATAATAGAATTTGAATTTCAATATTTAAGTAACATTCATTTTGAATTTATTACATTATATTTCAGTTCAACCTCAATCAATTTTTGTTCAAACATGGATTTATTATGTATTGTTCTATAAAAATTTCATTTAATAATTCTTTGAAATAATAAATTGTATTGATATGGTAATTAACAAAATCATATCCCCAAAAATTTGTTACTATTTTGTGTAGGTTGGACTCATTGTCATTAACAAGTTTATGATTATGTTAATAGTCAATACCCCAATTTTATGATCAATAACCCTAGATATATATATCATCAGGAACCTATAACAACATTTAGTTTCTAAAAATATCTGTTATATATAAGAAAACCACACAATATATACATTACTATAATTTTCGGATGTTATCATACAGCCAGACATAATTATTATCCAAATCTTTTGGGTTTTCAATAAATAAATCATATTATAATCAATGAATATTATCAATAATTAAATAAATGGATATATAAACCACTTAAATTGTAATGAATTAAAACATATCATCCATTTATTAAATCTCTAACTCCAAATTTATCCAAAACGCATATCATCATAATCTCCAATATTATCTACAATGTTCTCTGATAGAAATTAAATTATAATACATATGAGAAAACCTCATCCACATATCTTAGATTACATATTTCCTTATAAACAATTTAAAATACCCTTTATGTGTAGATATTCAGAAAATTGTGAATAAAACTGACTAAAAAACTCATGTTTTTTATATTAATTGGAATTTACCAAGATATATTAAACTAATAAATCAATATGTAGTATTTACCTTCCCAAAAAACTATTTAAAAAATATATTTTTTCATACATTTCATACATTATATTTCCTAATAATTTGTGGAAATGGAAATATAAGAAAGGTTTTCTCTCAGATTCTTTAAAAGTGTCAACACAATAATTGACAATAAAATATTATAATTTTGAATAATATGAGCATATTTGTATAATAACGACACATTTTATAATAAGAAAAAATTCGTAGATCATAAATAGTAATTTATGGTTTTAATTATTATTATTAATTGATAAAATACTGTGGGACATTGAATCAATAACTTGCGACAAATTAGTTTTACATAATAATAAGAACATGTATGAAAGAAGTAATCAACTTCCAAATTTGGAGAAAACATTATTATATGGGAAATTATATTCATGAACCACACAATCAGTTCTCATGCATCTGAAAAATTAAATTTTACTAGTGTATACTAATATCCTGAAATAAAAACAAGAAAACAATGCATTTCATGGCCATATAATACCCCAAAAATAATACATATTTACCTCGGTGTTTTACATGAAAAAAAAAAATCATTTATAATATCATAATGAAACCATAGTAATAAATCATGGTTCTAAAAATATTATATGAATAACATTTAATTTATAAAAAATAAGAATCAATTATACGAAATATGATTTCATTTTAACCAATCATAATGAACCCAAGGAATGGAAGTGTGTTTCAAATCCTTTCCAAATGTACTAAAAAAATAAATCATTAATAAATTCATAAATAATCATAAAATGGTAAAACCATAAAAAAATGGTCATCCACTGACATTATGTAGTCATATATTTAAATAAAATTCAATCTTGATAATAAATCGTGTGGTATTTACACCCAATATATACAATATATACAATTATCTGAAAAATTTATCCACCAAATCGATATATGTTATATATATCGGTAGACATTAGTCAATGTTATCTATAATATAGTATTTATAATGTAAAATCACATGAAGAAAATTTAATCATATTCATGATGAGTGGAAATGAAATAAAAAGGAAGTAATGAATCATTAAATTGGAAGAGAAGAATGATACATAATCTATCTGGATAACAAATATATGTAATATAACATTTAATATATCATTGATCAGTTATAATTTCGATCAAGGATATTGACTCTAATGAAGAACACTTTTTTAGAGAATTTAAAAATATTACCTTGGAAGTTTGATATATCAATGGTCTTTTTAATACAAATTATAATACTTATAATATAAAACTATGAGAAAAATTAATTCCTTCAGAAACCATGAAATATTTTAGATAATGATTCATATATAATTATAATGGTGGAATAATCGCATGATAAAAAGTATACGTTAACAAAATATTTTGAAATATTGTTACAAATAACACACATATATATAAAATAATAAAAATCATTAAAAATATTAAAAATATTTACATAAATTATAAATTAACAATAATTCATTAGTAAATAAAAAAAATGTGACTTGGAAAAGAATACAATGATTATGGTTATGTAAAACAAGTGTTTTTTGATAAAGAGGATTATACTCCGTTGGCTACACTGATAAAAAATAGTTCATGAAATTTTTAATCAAGGGGGAATGAAATTTCAATGGTTTATATTAAATACCAATAATATCTAATGAAACTGAGGATTTTAAAGACATAATATAATTTTTTTGGATGAATATTCATTTTAATATAATAATTATTTGAAAATTTTAGTTCAATATTAAAACATTAGGGATATGGTGGTATGATTTTTCAAAACTCCAATTAATTTTTTTATCTTTTGAATAAATGTACATTCAAGGAATGTACAAGACCTAGTAGTGAAAGCACAATGAATATGGTAATATAATGTCAATAATTTTTATATTTTCAATGTTAATAGTATCATTTTGTCCATTATGAATTAAGTCTCATTAAATTAAATTGTTCACAACAGACCCCTTTCCACAATTCATGCTTAGTCAAAATGATATATAATCTAATTTATAAAAAACTTAACTATCTGATTCACCCATTTTTTAAGTATTTAAAATAAATATCATTTATTAATATTATTTATATTTTCTCACATTTATATTAGTCATTTATTAACATTTTTTGATATCGGGTGTGAGTATTTTTTTTATTTCTTTTTACTTATTTTCCCCACTGGGGTTTTTATTAGTTATCCATTGAATGGTCATAATTAGAAAATCATAAAATGTACATTATTTTATAATATATGAATTTAAAATTTAATTTTATTTGTTTTTTGTTTATGATACATAGAGATTAATTAGGTGATGATCTTGTTTTAAGGATTATTATAATACAATTGTTCTCTCTAATTTTTTTTATTTTTAACATAACCATTCATAATAAAAAATTAATTATTTACATATTTTCAATATATATAAAAGGAAAATTTATTCACAAAGTCATCCATGATATAATTATTTTATAGTTATTCATGTAGTTTGTAGAACCAAGTGAAATAAGAACGTACCATAATGAAGGCATTCAAAAAATTATATTGTTTCAATATCAATATAATAGAGGAATAATGGAATTATTTAGTGTTTATTAGTGTGTTATATATTAATTTTTATAAATTAAATCATGAATATTACCAATAAGGTGTTATTTAATTTTGTCAATAAATCATTTTTTGATCGTAAAACATTCTTTTAAAATGTTGAACATGACATTGTTGTTATTTTCAACTATTTTTACTATGATCGTAAATTTTTCTTTAAAGACAAATAATAATGTCATAAAAATTGTTTTTATCCATTAAAAAAATTTCATGAAAATAAAATTTTGTTATTGATGAAATTCAAAATGGGAATCAATCATCCATGTAGGCATTTTTTCCCATGTATACATAGATAATGATTTAATTTTCTGTATAATGGGAATGGGAGAAATAGAGTTTTATTTTTAGAATATAAAATTTGTCACAAATAGAATTTTAATATATCAAATTCCATTATATGCCCCTAGCTTGCACTTTTGGAATCAGTTCGTAAAAATTTTGTGTATTTTTTAGTTTTTTTATAAAAATAAACTGAATAATTACAAAACACATTACACAAATGAGGAACTTTTACCTGTCTAGAATATACAGTATTAGAAAACACCTTGAATTTATCTAAGTTCAAAAAAATAAAACAAATTCTTAATATGGTTCCATGTTTTCTAAATCCAAAATATAAACTGTGTGATTAGATTTCAATGATAGATGTGGAAAAATCATTATAATACAATGGTTGGACATTAAAATTCCTCGTAAGGGGTTTTTAAATCATTGATTTTTTTTTCTAGAATCATTCTTTGTAATAAATTTTCATAATTCCTTTTCAAAACAAAATTGTAACTACTTATGCTTTAACATAATATTCCAATTTTGACATTACATACATATAAAAATGTAAAAATAATCCAGTAATTATTAGAAAATCTTACTCAAGTTTTTCAAATGAAATAAACTATGGAATCATAGAACATGGAAGTCAATCATGGGAAATCCCACTTGTTGAGGTATTGGGTTCACTCCACAATTTCATACCATATTTACAATATTTTTTGTGCATAGTTTTATAAAAAAATAAAACCCTATATACATATATATAATTTTAAAAGGGGTTATATATTTCAGATATATATATATATATATATTATCAAACATGAAATACATATGCCCAATTTTAATTTTTTATATACAAATATAAATATTATTTTTTTTGGAAATTACATGTTTTACTTTGTTTGACAAAATCATAGGATACATAGACTTTTCTTAATTATGTGGAAGATTAATTAACAATAACTTACTTATAATTTCATTCATCATCCCTGAAAAATCTATTTTTGAAAATTTTATTCATTACAATGCATATGTGTGTGTGTGTGTGTGTATATATATTATATAAATATTTTTTCATATATTAACATATTTGTGTCCTGAAAACAAAATAATCAATGTATGACAAATATCATGATCTATATATGACATATATATGATAAAATTGTGACATTCATAATAATTCAAAATTAGAATAATATTTGGTTAATCATAATTTATTTAAAATAGTTATTGTATTTAAAATTTATAAAAGTATATATATATATATCACATAATAACAGAATAAATTTGTGTTTAGTTATAACGTTGATAAATGAAATAAAATTAAAACAACATGTAATTATATCATATTATTCTTCCTAAAGAAGTAGAATTATCAAAATATAATCAAAATTTTAAAACAATTAAATAAAATGTCATAAAATTTCAGAACATCAACTTACTAAAAATTTATCAAAATATTCAATACTACTAAAAATATTTGGTTTTGATATATATATATATATTCAAACATATATATATATATTCAAACATATATATATATTAATATTTTTAAAAGATAATTTTTATAAAAAAACAATCCCTTAACAACATAAGATAAAAAATAATTCCAGTAAATGAAATTCCTTACGAAAAACTAGAAACAGTTGTTAGAATAACCCTAAAACCATAGTTTGTAAATTAATAACTATACTATTATCTTAGAATTATTTTTAGTACATAAACGAATAAAAAGTAAATGAACCATACCAAAAATGGAAATACCTTCACACATTCCATATGTTCCTCTCTCCTATAACTCTCATTATATTGTTTCTAAAAGATATTAATAGAGAGAAATGAAGGATGGATTTTATAGAGACATTATTTCACTATTCAGATACATTTATCAAGGATTACAAGATAGTATACACAAAATATATTAATAATTTAATGTATGAACATTAAAATAGAAGTAAAATATAATGTATTATATTTATCTTATCATAGAGGCATCTAATATAGAAGACAAAACTGGCCAAATGCATTGGAAAACAAAATTTTAAATTTAATTGGACACTGAAGTGAAATTGATAAACATGGAATACTAACCGTGATGTAGGGAGATAAATTATAAAATGACGAATAAAAAATCTAGATATATCATAACATAATTTAACATAGATTGAAAAATAATAAAACACTAAGCTGAATGATACAATGAGAGAAATAGACATCTAAATCAATGAAAAGGTAATACACAGCAAACAATCCTTTAGATAATATTCCAAAAATCTATGAAATAAATGTTCAAAACCTACATGAATAACTGAAAAATCAGAGAATACGAGGACATAGACATCAACAACGATGAACATCAACAATCAAACCCTAGATCCACACAAAATCCCATCATTGGATGTCGAAACAACTCATCATCATGCTCAGCCTCAATCTCACATATGACCTATATTCTCAAGACAAACTGGCCTGAATCTTTCTCAGATGAGTTCAATTCTATATCGACGTTCTACTCTAAATGATGAAAACAATAAAAACCCCTCATGTTTGACTCAACTTCCAGTCGTTCTCAACCAATTAACCTCACAATCCACTCTAAAACAGTCCCCCCTCAGGAAAATCCATTCTCAATAATTTATTTCATTCATCACATTTTCATTTTTTTAAATAAATCCAAGAACTATATATATATATAATTACATTTAAAATTCATTATTATTAATTTTTATTTTTCAATTTAAACAGGAAATTAAATTATTAATATTATATTTACATTTATATAAAAATAATAATATTTGATAGAGGTAATAATAAAAATTCATATATATATATATATGTATATATGTATATTAAGCATAATAATTTAAAAAAATTCACATTATTAACCGTAATAGTTTTGAATTTAAAAAAGTATTTTTATTTTAAATAAAATTAATTATCCAAATAAACATAATTAAAATATTATTTTAAAAAATAAATCATCGTTTATAAATGATATCCGGTGTGAGTATTTTTTATTTCTTTTTACTTATTTCCCACACTTGGGTTTTTATTAATTATCCATTGTTTGGTTATAATTATAAAATCATAAAATGTACATAATTTTTTAATATATGTATTTAAAATTTTATTTTATTTGTTTTTTGTTTATGATACATAATGATTAATTTGGTGATGATCTTGTTTTAATGATTATTATAATACAACTGTTCTCTCTAAAATAAATTATTAAATTTTTACATAACCCTTCTTAAAAAAAAATTAATTAATTACATATTTTCAATATATATAATTGGAAAATTTATTCACAAATTCATCCATGATATAATTAATTTAGATTTATTCAAGTGGTTTGTAGAACCATGTGAAAAAAGAACGTACCATAATGAAGGCAATCTAAAAAATTTAATTTTTTTTAATATCAATATAATAGAGGAATAAATGAATTATTTAATGTTTATTAGTGTGTTATATAATAATTTTTGTAAATTAAATAATGAATATTACCTATATGGTGTTATTTAATTGTGTTAATAAATCATTTTTTGATCTTAGAACATTCTTTTCGAAAGTTGAATATAACATTGCTGTTATTTTAAACTATTTTTACTATGATCTGAAATTTTTCATTATAGAAAATTAATAATGTCATAAAAATTAATATTATCCATTAAAAAAATTCTCAAGAAAATAAAATTTTGTTATTGATGAAATTCAAAATGGGAATCAATCATCTATGTAGGAGATTTTCCCATGTAGACATAGATAATGATTTAATATTCTATATAATGGGAATGAGAGAAATATAGTTTTATTTTTAGAATATAAAATGTGTCTCAAATATTATTTTAATATATCCAATTCCATTATATGTCCCAAGCATGCTCTTTTGGAATCAGTTCTTAAAAATGTTGTGTAATTCTTAGTTTTTTTATAAAAATAAACTAAATAATTACACAACACATTACACAAATGAGGAACTTTTTTCTTGTCTAGAATATGTAGTATTAGAAAACAACTTGCATTTATCTGAGTGGATAAAAAATAAAACAAATTCTTAATATGGTTACATGTTTTTTAACTCCAAAATATAAACTGTGTGAATAGATCTTCTATGATAGTTGTGGAAAAATCATTATAAAACAATGGATCGACATTCAATTTCCTAGTAAGAGGATTTTAAATAATTGAAATTCTTTTTCGAGAATCATTCTTGGAAAATAAATTTTCAAAATTTCTTCTGAAAACATAATTATAATTAATTATGCATTAACATAATATTCCGCTTTTGACATTACTTACATAAAAAATGTAAAAATAATCCAGTGATTTTTAGAAAATCATACGTATGGTTTTGAAAAGAAATAAACTGTGGAATCATAAAACATTGAAGTCAGTCTTGGGCAATCCCACTTGTTGAGGTATTGGGTTCACTCCACAATTGCTTGGCATATTTACAACATTTATGTGCATAGTTTTATGAAAAAAATAATTAAACACTATATACAAATATAAAATTTTAAACGGGGTTATATATTTCAAATATATATATTTATAAAATCAAACATGAAATACATATGCCCATTTTTAATTTTTTATATAAAAATATAAATACTAAAATTTATTGGAAATTACATGTTTTACTTTTTTAGACCAAATCAAATGATACATATACTTTTAATAATTAGGTGAAAGATTAATTAACAATTACATCCTTATAATTTCATTCTTCATCCTCTAAAAATCCATTTTCTGGATATTTTATTCATTACCATGAATATATGTGTGTGTGTGTCTGTCTATTATAAATATTTTTTCATATATTTACATATATGAGTCATGAAAACAAAATAATAAATGTATGACTAATATCATGATCTATATGTGACATATATATGATAAAATTATGAAATTCATAATAATTCACAATTAGAATAATATTTGGTTAATCATAATTTATTTAAAATAGTACTAATTTTTTAAATTTATACAACTATATATATATATCACATAATAACAGAACAAATTCGTGTTTAGTTATAATTTTGATAAATGAAATGAAATAAAAATAAAAATTAATTATTTAAGATGATTCATCCAAAATAAGTACAATTATCAAAATATTATCAAAATTTTAAAATAATTAAATAAAATGTCAGAAAATTTAAGAACAATAGCTTTCTAAAAATTTGTCAAAATATTCAATACTACTAAACATGTTTGGTTTTGATATATATATATATATATATAATCATATATATATATATCTTTTAAAAAGATAATTTTTCTAACAAAAACAATCCATTAATACCATAAGATAAAAAATATTTTAAGTAAATCAAATTCCTTACGAAAAACTAGAAACACTAGTTAGAATGACCCTAAAATCATAGTTTGTAAATAAATAACTATACTGTTTTATTTGAATTATTTTGAGTACATGAACGATAAAAAATAAATGACCCTTACCAAAAATGGAAATACCTTCCCACATTCTATTTGTTCCTCTCTGATCTAACTCTCCTTATATTGTTTCTAAAAGATATTAATAGAGAGAACAGATGGATGACTTTTATAGAGCCATTATTTCACTATTGAGGAACATTTATAAACGATTATGAGATATTATACAAAAAATATATTAATAATTAATAGTATTAACATTAAAATAGAAGTAAAAGATGATATATTATATTCATATTATCATAGTGGCATCCTAGATAGAAGACAAAACTGGCCAAAAGCATTGAAAATTACTATTTTAAATTTAATTTTACACTGAAGTTAAATCGATAAAAAATGAATACTAACCATGATGTTGGGAGAGGAATTGGAAAATTCTGAATAAAGAATATAGATATATCATATCATAATTTATCATGGATTGAAAAATAAGCCAACACTAAGCTGAATGTTACAATCAGAGAAATAGAAACATAAATCAATGATAAGGTAATACACATAAAACAATCCTTTCGATAATATTCCAACAATATATGAAATAAATGTGAAAAAGCTACTTGAATAACTGAAAAATCAGAGCATACGAGGCCATAGACATCAACAAAGATGAACATCAACAATCGAACCATAAATCCACAATAAATCCCATCATTGGATGTTGAAACCACTCATCATCATGTTCAGCCTCAATCTCGCATATAACCTCTCTTCCAAAGACAAATTGGCCTAAATATTACTTACCTGGGTCCAATTCAATACTGGCGGTCGACTGTAAATGATGAAAACAATAAAACCCCTCCCATTCGCGTTATCTCCCTTTCGTTCTCACCCTATTAACCTCAGAACCCAATCTCAAACAATAATATCCTTTTTTTTATTAATGAATAACTCGTTTCTTTAAAATCTCATGTTGTTACATCCACATTATGACCATCATTGTAATACGATGAAGGAAATTGACACAAGGTGCATCACGAAAGTTATATTATTTACATCAAACAAATAACGGTTTCATTTTACTTAGTAGAAATTGTAATTTAGATGAAATATTTTAGCACAATTATAAATAAATAATAGTATACAAGTAATAGTGAAATCACTATTTTAATATTTTTATTGAATTTTAGGAATAATAAAATAACGTATTTAAATAAAAATAAAAAATGAGTCGATAAGTAAATAAATATATATATATATATATATCACTTCATGGATTACTTCCTCTGAAAAGGGGTCAAGACACTGAGGGGTTCCATTTGAGAAGTCCAAAACCCCAAGAAGGTATCTATGATTTTTTTGGAATTGTATAGATTGGGAAAAACACTATGGTATATGGTGTAAGGATAAATGAGTGGAGGAGTGCCACATTTTTATGTAAAAATGGATGACATTTTTCAAAATACAAAAAAAAATTAATAATGGAAATCATTCTCAAGTAATGATCCTTAGACGTTGATAATTAATTGATATGGGAATGAAAAATAATGGTAAATGACTCCACCCCCCATTCAAAAATATTAATTTATGAAATTCTGATATTTCCCTCGTAGATTAACGGTTTTGATTTTTATATGGAAAACTAGTTTAAACCAATGTTTTTTTTTCTTTTAGGCTTGAAAATAAATTGTCCCCTATTAAATAATTTGTATTTAATGATTTAAAAATATTAAATAAATTTTATAATAATAATTATATAGCAGTAATATTATTTTTTTTTCAACAAATACAAAATTTATAATGAAATAGAATTTGTTTTTCAAAAAATTAAATTATGTTTTAAAATTGAAAATATGATATTATAAAACAAAATCAATATTTTTTAAATAATAAAACTAGTTATAAAAAATCAAAAAAATATATTTTATGAATTTAAAAATAATTCTTATATAGATGTAATGTTGTAAAATTCAAGTTATTTATATAAACTATATATTTTCACTATTAAAAAAATAAATATTACATTTATAAAACATCCAAAAATTTGAATTTAACTGCTATTAGAATTAAAAAATAATAATATAACATTTTTTCAAAAATACTAGTGTATTATATATTAACATTTCAAAAAAAAATAATAAAATATAATTAGAAATTGAATTTATTAGAAAATAACATTTTAGAGTATTAACCTTTCTTATTTTTATTTCTAATAAATTATTAATTATAATAGTGTCATTCTATAAAATATAAATTTATATTATTTAATTCATGAATTATATAAATATTTTACTTTAATTATTAAAATATAATTCATCTTAAAATGTATATGTATTAATATAATGATATCACTAATTTTATCAATGACTTCATAAATATACATCTTTTTTTACTTTAATAGTATGAATTGAAAAAATGTGTAATTTTCTTGATAAATAAAATGTAAATTTAATAATTACTTTTTTTATATAATCTTAATTTATAGTTACATACCCCCTAAATTTATAGGTTCATGATCTATGAAAATGGTATGATTTAGTGTCCTTTGATGGTGGTTATTTTACTAGAATAGATCTTCTGGAATTTTCCACATGCTTGAATTTCTGTTTCAAAAATTTCTACTCAAACAATAGTAGTATCTATCTAGTTGTAGCTCTGTCTCTGGGAATATCTATAGAACCTATCTCACTCTCTATATAAAATAAATGATCTCTATAAGGGATACTTCAGATATTGGATTCCAATTGGTTAGATTATAGATTCCATAATATGGTTACATAGTTTTATACCTACAAAATTAACAGCATCAATTTTACAGTGAAATTATATATTATAATATAATAGTTTTTTATTATCTTTTTAATTTATAAAAATATATAATAATAATATTTATTTAAATAAAATAAATATTGAAATATGTTTTTGTTAGATATATATACTGAAAACACCCTTATAACAAGAACATTTTAAAAAATACCACATAATAATGTATAAAGAGTTCAATAATTTAATATTTTGAATTATATCTCATAAGAATATAAATTTTATATTATAGATTATTAGTTTATTCCAAAAACATAATTACCATGTAGAAAAATCCTTCTAATAATAATGTTGAAATGGTTACTGAAGTTAGAAACATATTTTTTTAATGTTATTAAAAATGTTTTAAAATGATGTTGTTATGAGTAAGATTCAAAAGACATAATCCCAAAGTTCATGTGACCAATTATTCAATACATTATTTTAATATAATTCAAAAATTTAATTCAATAAAATAAAGAATGAAAATATTAATAAATGTGTAGTTGTAGAATAAAATTCACGTGTTTTAAAGTATTTTCATTTATAGTAAATACATTATAAATCCTTCATATTTTAAATTAATAAAAATTATTCCATCATAAAATTGAAAATATCATGAAAAATAAATCAGATAAATTTAATTTTTATATAAATGTAAGAAATAATAAAAAATGAATGTAAGAATATAGACACATAGGAAAAATTATTAATATTGATGTGAGTTATTTTTAACCATATTATATTTTTATTAGAAATAAATTATTCAATGGAGACTAATAAAATTAATTATTTCATTTCCCAAAGAGAGATAATTGGAAATATGATATGACATAAGAAATGTAAGGATATTCAAATTTTACAAGAATAGTGTTCTAGAATAAATTTTATGAATCGATGAAACGATGTTGAGAAAAAAAGATGAAAGTGTAACTGAGAAATGTAATTTTAAATCAAATTATTGAGGGGGATATGTGATAAAAAAATTCCATATTGGTAGTAATTACATTATATGAAATAATAATACATTAAAAAAATAAATCATGCCTTAATGAAGGATTATTTAGATGATTACACTTACTACAATATTGATGCTTGAATAAAAACACAACGAAGAATGGACATCATATGAATATATAAATATAATGAATATAATGATTTAATATATCAAAAAACATTTATTAGATTATTTTCCCTATAATATTAAGAATATTGTGCTAATAAAAAACGTTCCTTGAGAAAATTAAATGATAGAGGGTAATAATTTTTGTTTATTAATTCTTGAATTAAAATGCATTAAATGAAATAATATTATATGATTCATCAAATATAATGAAGTTCATGAAAATGTGTAGTATGTACCACATTTAAAGGAAAACATTAAGCATAATTTGAATAAATTATTTAAAATTAATATTAGGGTAATGAAACCCTTAATACATTAGAATTGATTGAATCAATATAAACATAAATAATGACATTAATATAATTCTATAAATCATTGGAATTTAGTGAATCAATATGTAGAAAAACATACATTTATTTTTTATATAAAGTATATAATTGAATTTTTTTTCCGATTTATAACATTTTAGTAAATGATGACAATGTGGAAAATAATCATTTATGATTTTATTAATTCTTTAATAAAAAACCCTTGAATGAATCAACATGATATAAACCTCAAATTCATAATAATTCCATGAATTAAAATATCAGTATAAATTCTTATTCATTTATTTAATCATAATGAATCAAACCATAGTTGATAACATTAAAAACATCTCAAAAATTTGAAATTGTGAAAAAGGATATGCTAAAACTGATTCCAGTTTGGTTGGATATGTTCAATCATCATATAAAATACATTTATGGGTTTAATTCATATAAAAATCAGTATTTTGTTTTTTATATTTAATAACAATGATTAATAACTCATTATT
The DNA here is from genome assembly GCA_963277665.1 of Viscum album. NCBI lineage: Eukaryota > Viridiplantae > Streptophyta > Magnoliopsida > Santalales > Viscaceae > Viscum > Viscum album. The sequence continues at coordinate 1,536,205,271 of OY728151.1, forward strand.
ACCAATATAATAAATTTTCATTGATAAAATTCTCATTTTTGTGTTAACGGTTCACTTTCTATAACATGCCCTAATTTTCTATTTTCAGAAAATCAGTATTATTAATTTGTATATTATAACCAATATATTCATGGTATATAAATTTTATGTTTTCAAATTTATTGGCATAAGTTTTCATTTTATGCAACATTTGTATAAAATTTTCATTAAATCCGTAAAATTTCATGATTTTAGTAAATATTAAACTGATAAAACAATTGAATTTATTAGTAAATATATTTATTAATATTAATATAAATAATAATGAGAAAATATTATATGCATCATCGTTATATATTGTTATATTTTTTATGTTTAATTATAATTTTATATTTAAAAATATTACCATACTATCTATTTTTGTTGTGAAATTGACCAAAACAATAACATGTTATATCAATTGATTGAATAATAACATGATATTATATATTGATGTTATAAAATTGGAAGATGATTTATTTTTTAAAATAACAAATAAATGTGAAAATTCATATTCATGAATAGTGTGATTATGATGATAAATTAATGATAATGGTTATAATTTATTATACCTAATGTTTCCTTATTTGGTTTTTTTGATAATTATTTTTTACAATGAGAATGTTTTGTTAAATGTATTTAGATATTATCCAAATTAACATTCCATGTTCATATTTATTTTATAAATATAATTAGTATTCATAAAATACATTTTTATAACAAAACCTAGTAGGTGGTGATGAAAAATGTTGTACTTTTCTCATGATGGTGGTTGTAACACCCCAAACTTCCACGGTGCGCTTCTCTTTAAATAATACAATAGCTTGTGTTGTATGTTACATCGAGTTCTAACACACTAGAACCAATCAAACTAGCCATTGTGAATAGTAATAACCAATTTTTGAAATTTTATAAATTTTAACTTTCAAAATGGACTTCATTTTCGGATTCAGAATATAATAATTAGCATAGGGTGAATTTTTGGTATTTTTCGGAAAACATTCAATTCTTGATGAGTAGTCAAAAACACTGCGTTATTATTTAAAATTGACTATTTATTTAAAAAAGTTACTTTTTTATTAAAATTTATTTAAGGAAACAATAGATACATAATAACTATATATGTTCAATGTAATTCATTAGAGTCATTTTATAAAAAGTATAGATATATAAAATTTTATTTAACATCTTACCATCTTTTAACCCCCTCTTTGTAGAATTTTCAAATTTAAATAAAACATAATTTTACCACATCTGTGAATTGAACTTCAAAAATCCGAGAGACACAGTAGATATCAGAATGTAATAGTCTATTCAAAAAGATAAAATCAATTGTTGGTGAATAGTAACTTTTGACATCCATTTACCGCTTTTGAAAGTAAATAGGGTAATTAGAGGTCAAAATGATATTAAAATTATCGAAAAACATGTCCTAATTATATTTCATAAGTCTAATTCAACCCAAAACAACATTAGGAATAATATATGACCCTTTTAGTCAACTTGAATTAGATTAAAACATTAATTATTATTTAATTTCATAAATAGGTAAAAGTGATGAATTCAAGTTTTCTAATCTAAAACATTTTAAATATAGGGTTATACATATGATAAAGACATCGATAAATATTTATTATACATCTAAAAATATTTCCTAAATAAGGGTATTTTATTTATAAATTTTATACAAAAAATAATTAAATTTATTTAGGACACAATAGTGATGAAGTAATTACATTATTAATGACAAATTAAATTAATTGATATTATAAGTATCCAAATAAATTTAGATTGAAACTTTTGATAAATTAAATTAATTTTATAGGTTAAAATTACATGTTACGGTTCATTCAATTAATTTTTTTTGAAGTAATAATGTTGTTATGACTTCAAAAAATCAATTACTAAATAGCGACAATGTAGACATAAATGCATTTTTAAAATAAATATTATATTATGAAATTATATAATCGTCTTAAAAATCAAAGGTCTGGAAAAAAGAATTAAATAATAATATATATGTCATTGATGTACCACTTGGGGTCTCTTGAGATGTTATTGTATGTTTAATAACCTTGTAATTTAAAAATACCAGGGGACATGGTAAATGTTAAACTATTTAACCTGGATTTATATCTAAAATATATGGATAATATGGTAACCTAAACGTATCTAAAACCTATTGGTTTGGGTATTTCAACCCATACCCACCTTAAACTCTAAATAAATCCGTTTTGAGCCTTAATAAACCGAATATGATTGTATATTAAAATAATATTTCATGTGTTTCCTAAGATGCCCCTCACCCCTCTTATAAAAGGAACCTCCCCTTATCCAAAATTAACACCCCAAAGCAATTCAGCTCGGCAAAACCCTGCCCAAATATCCACCCAACTTCCATAAATTTAATCTAGAGGCCATAGTTTGTTCAGAAATCCAACCTAAAGATCCCATTTGATCAAATCCATTTGAAGAGCCTGAAGAAGAGGTAAATATTTAATCACCCCTTCAATGTTTTTTTCTTCTTCCACATCCTCTTTCTTTGTTGTTTCCATTATAAAATAATAACTGGAGTATATTCTATATAATGTGGTTTTATTATAAAAATAGTACATCTATATTCATCACCCTATCCATCCTATGAATGACATGTCACCATACGTGCGTACGTACGACTTACCATCTCCACGTCGTGGTGTAATTTTTATTGAATACGTTATTTTTTGGATTGGTATAATAATGATCTATAATTGATGTTAATATTAAATACAACATGTTAATTATTCTTTATATATGATTAAACATCAATTTAATTAAGAATTTAATATCAAAATAATATTATTGTCGCTTGTGCGTAAGTACGAATTACTGTCTCCATGAAAGTGATGAGATTAATTTCACCATCGTAACCATTCGAGATTAATTTTCATTTGATTATTAAAAATATTGTTTAAAGAACTTAATATAATTCTGTATATGAATCAGAAACATCCTATCCATAACAAACATGACTAATTCAACCAAATATAATGGAAAATGAATTAGCTAACACCAAAAACGACAATAATACTGAAATGTTATTAACAATGAAATATTAGAAGATCCTATTTTTGTATATTGTTCATGTATAATTTAATAAAAATTATTTAACTATTAAATAGAATGTTAACATACCCTCTACCAATGAAAAGTACAAGTTAATGGTTAATTATTCAATCTCTTCATTATCTGATGTTTTTTATACATAATTATCTACTAGGACCTCTTTATCATCCACATCCATGTTTTTTTAAAATGTATTTGAAATCAATTTTAATATTTCCTAGACTATGAGTTAAATTCATTTATACCCTTGTTTGAGTTTTCATAAGATGTTTAAAAAGGAATCATCGCATCATTTTCCAAACAATGTAATTTTCCACATTTTCTATATAATCAATGACATAATGTTTTTTATCTTACATGGAATGTGTTTCTATTTTATACTATTATATCACCTTCAAATAAACCCTTACACGCTTATAAAAATATTTCCAAAATAAATGTTTTATTTTAGATGGTTTCAAAATAGAAAGAGGTATTTATTTTAAATAGTTTTCATTTAATCTATATCAACATCAATCAATGGATTTTAATGTTTTTTGAGGTTGATTTATTATGATATAGATCATCTATATTGTATTGAGGGATTTATGATATGTTTGACTATGTATGTGTTATTGTAATACCATATATGGTTTATGGATAAGGTATTGAAATTTCATATTCTAGTTTTAATACGAATGATTATATTATGTTTAACCCTTTTCATATGAGGAATGCATTAGACTTAGTGAGTGATGGTTGAAGCCCTCTAGAGCTCCACGATGAATCTGTCAGTTGCATTAGAAAAACTAGTGTCTTGGCACAAGCCTTTGAAAACATCTTATTTGAAGTTTTGGCATAATTCCTTGACTATTTTGTAATGAAGTCTGGCATTATGCATTACTTACCTATAAAATTGGCTATTTATATTGTGTGTGATTATTCAACTAGTAGAATATCAATGTGAATAAAAAAATGGAATTATTTGATTTACCTTCGCCATATTTTGTTAAAGATTATGATTAAATAGATTTTGTTTTAGTCTTATAAATTTCATTAAATGTTTATGCTTATTTATAAAATTTTCTGCTATATATATGTATATATATATATTAAGCATAATAATGTTAAAAAATTCACATTATTTACCTTAATTGTTTTGAATTTTAAAAAATAATTTTATTTTAAATAAATTTATTTATCCTAATAAAATCAATTAAAATATTATTTAAAAAAATCATTTTATATGAACGTATCATTAATTAATTAGGAATTCATATTAAGATTACATAAAAAATAATATATTTCCAAATTCTAAAAACAAAATTATAATTGTGGTATTAATTGTAATACATCAGAAATGATACTTCTCAAAAATAAAATTGTTATTTTAATTGTAACATGTATTTATATGTATTTATTAATAATAATTATATTATTTTTTGAAAAATACCTCATATGGAGATGTTTTATTTAATCAAATCATATTTAGTAAATTGTCTTTATAATAATTTAATTTTTTTATTAATGAAAAACTAATTTAATTAAAAACATCGGTTGTTACATCCACATTATGAGCATACTTGTAATACAATGAAGGAAAATGAAACAAGTTACATCATGAAGGTTTTATTATGTACATCAAACTAATGACTGTTTCATTTTACTTAATATAAATGGAAATTTAGATTAAATATTTTAGCATAATTATAAATAAATAATAGTATACTGATAATAGTGAGATCACCATTTTAATATTTTTTTTGAATTTTATGAATAATAACATCACGATATTAAATACATATAAAAAATGAGTTGATAAATAAATATATATATATATATATATATCACTTCATTGATTATTTCCTTCGAAAAGGGGGTCAAGACTTTGAGGGGTTACTTTTGAGAAGTCCAAAACCCTAAGAAGGTCTCTATGATTTTTTTGGAATTATATAGATTGAGAAAAACAATATGGGATATGGTGTAAGGGTAAATGAGTAGAGGAGTGCCACATTTATATTTTTAAATGTATGACATTTTTCTAAATAAAAAAATTAATAATGGAAATCAATCTCAAGTAATGAATCTTATATATGGATAATTAATTGATATGGTAGTGAAAAATGATGGTAAATGACTCAACCCCCCATTCAAGAAGATTAATTTATGAAATTCGGATATTTTACTCTTAGATTAACTGTTTTGATTTTTATAGAGCAAAATAGTTTTAACCAATGTATTTTTTCTTTTACCCTTGAAAATAAATTGGCCCCTATTAATTAATTAGTATCTAATGATTCAAAATATTAAATAAATTTTATAATATTAATTATATAGCAGTTATATGATTTTTTTCAATAAATACAATATTAATAAAGAAATAGAAAATATATTTTTTAGAAATATAACTTATGTTCTAAAATAGAAAATATGATATTATAAACTAAAATCAATATTTTTAAGTAATAAAATTATTTATTAATAAATAAATAAAATATGTTTTATGAATTTAAAAATAATTCATATATAGATGCAATGGTGTAAAATTAATGTTATTTATAAAAAATGTATTTTTCACTATTAACATAAAAATTAATATTTTTATAAAACATCCAAAAATTCTACTTAAAGTAATGTTATAATTAAAAATAATAAAATTACATTTTTTTCAAAAATACTAGTGTTTTATATTTTAACATTTAAAAATAATAATAATATGTAATTTGAAATTTAATTTATTTGAAAACAACATTTTTTAGTATTAACCATTCTTATTCCTGTTTCCAATAAATTATTAATTATAATAGGGTCATTCAATAAAATATAATTTTATGTTATTTATATCATGAATAATATATATATTTTATTTTAATTATTAAGATAGAATTCATCTAAAAATATATATGTATTAATATAATGATATCACTAATATTATCGATGACTTAATAAATAGACATCCTTTTTTACATTAATAGTAAAAATTGAAAAATGTGTAATTTTTTCGATAAATAAAATGTAAATTTAACAATTAAATTTTTGTATCATCTTAATTTATAGTTACATATCCCCTTAATTTCTAGGTTCATGATTTATTCATATGGTGTGAATTAGTGTCCATTGATGGTGGTTATTTTTCTAGAATATATCTTCTGGAAATTTCCACATGCACGAATTTCGGTTTCATATGTTTCTGCTCAAACAATAGTATTTTTAGTCTTGTTGTTGCCTTATCTCTAGGAATATCTATAGAACTTATCTGATTCTCCAGAAAAAATAAATGGTCTCTATAAGGTATACTTCAGATATTGGATTCCAATTGGTTACATTATAGATTCCATAATATGGTTACATTGTTTTATACGTACAAAATTAAAAGCATCAATTTTACAATGAAATTATATATTAAAATATAAAATAATTTAATTATTTTTTTCATGTATAAATATATATAATATTAATATTAAATTAAATAAACTACATATTGAAATATTTTTTTTGTTATAGACATATATGGAAAACACCCTCATAACAAGAACATTTTGAAAAATACCACTTAATAAAGGATAAAGAGTTCAATAATTTAAAATTATGAATTAAATCCCATAGAATATAAATTGTATATGATAAATATTGGTTTATTCCTCATACATAATTACCTTGTAGAAAAATACTTCTAATAATAATGTGGAAATTGTTAGTGAAGTCTGAAAAGTGTTTTTTAATGTTATTAAAAATATTTTCAAATGAAGTTGTTATGAGTAACTTTCGAAAGACATAATCCAAAAGTTCATGTGACCAATTATTCAAGAAATTATTTTAATATAATATAAATAATTTATATAATAAAATAATGAATGGAAGTTCTAATAAATGTGGAGTGGTAGAATAAAATTCATGTGTTTTAACGTATTTTCATTTTTAGTAAATACATTATAAATCTTTCATAGTTTAAATTAATAATAATTACTCCATCCAAAAATTGAAAATAACATGAAAAATAATGCAGATAATTTTTATTTTTATTTAAATATAGGATATTATAAAAAATGAATGTAAGAATATAAACATATAAGAAAATTTATTAATATTGATGTGAGTTATTTTTAATAGATATTATATTTTTATTAGAATTAAAATATTCAATGGAAAATAATTAAATTAATAATTTCATTTTCCCTAGAGAGATAATTGGAAATATGATATGTCATAAGAAATGTAAGGGTTTTCAAATTATAGTAGAATAGTGTTCTGGAATACATTTTATGAATCGATGCAACGATGTTGAGAAAAAAAGATGAATGTGTGACTCAGAAATTTAAATTTAAATCAAATTATTGAACGGGATATGTGATTAAAAAAATTCTATTATGGTAGTAATTACATTATATGAAATAATAATACGTTTGAAAAATAAATCATGCCTTACTAGTGGAATATTTAGATGATTACCCTTACTACTATATTGGTGCTTAAAAAATAATTCAATGAAGAATGGACATGATATGAATATATAATTATAATGAATATCATGATTTAATATATCAAAGAACATTTTTCATATTATTTTCCCTATAATATTAAAAATATTGTTCTAATAAAAAACATTCATTGATAAAAAGAAATTATACAGAGCATTCATTTTTTGTTTATTAATTCTTAAATAAAAATTCATTAAATGAAATAATATTATATGATTCTTCAAATATAATGAAGTTCATGTCAATGTGTAGTATGTACCCCATTTAAAGGAAAACATGAAGAATAATTTGAATAAATTATTTATAATTAAAATTATGGTAATTAATCTCTTAATACATTAGGAACGATTGAATCAATATCAACATAAATAATGAAATTTATATAATTCTAAACATCATAGAAATTTCATGAATTATTATGTATAAAAATATACATCTATTTTTTTATGAACTATATAATTGAAAACATTTTTGTTGATATAAAACATTTTAGAAAATGATGACAATGTGGAAAATAATTATTTATGATTTTAGTAATTCTTGAATAAAAATCCATTGAATGAAATAACATGATATAGACCTCCAAATCAAAAAAATTACATGAATTAATGTATCAGTATAAATTATTATTCATTTATTTACTCATAATGAATCAAACCATAGTTGATAGCCTTAAATACATCTCTAAAATTTTAAATTGAGTAAAAGAATAAGCTAAAATTGCTTCCAGTTTGGTAAGATATGTTCAATCATCATATAAAAAATATTTTTGGGTTTAATTAATATAAAAATAAATATTCATAATTTTTATATTTCATAACATTGATTAATAATTCATTATTACCATTCTAGTAATTTTTTATTAATAAAATTAACATTTTGGTGTTAATGGTTCACTTCCTCAAAAATGCCTCGATTTTCTATTTTCAGTACATGAGTATTGTTAATTTTTTCATTATAACCAGTATTTTCATGGTATAGAAATTTCATTATTACAAATTTATAGGCTTAAGTTTTCATTTCATGCAACATATGTTTAAAATTATCAATAAAGACTTAAAAATTCATGATTTTAGTAATTATTGAATTGAAAAAACAATTGAATTTATTAGTAAATATATTTATTAATATTAATTAAAAAAATTATTCAAAAATATTATATACATCATTATTATATGTTGTTACATTTTTAGGGTTAATTACAAATTTATGATTATATAATTTATAATAATATATATTTCTGTTGTAAAATTGACCAAAACAATAACATGTTATATCAATTGGTTGAATAATAACATTATTTTATATATTAATGTTATAAAATTATAAGATTATTTATTTTTTAAATAGAAATTAAATGTGAAAATTCATATTCATGAATAGTGTGAATATGATGATAAATTAATGATAATGGTTATAATTTATTATAAACAATTATTCTTTATTTGTTTTTTTTTCGATTGTTATGATTTCCAATGAGAATGGTTTGTTAAATGTATTAAGATATTATACAAATTAACTTTCCATGTTTATTTTTATTTTATAAACATAACTAGTATTTAGAAATTACATTTTTATAACAGTACCTAGTAGGTGGTGATGAAAAATGTGGTACTTTGTTCATGATGGTGGTTTTAACACCCCAAACTTCCACAGTACGCTTCTCTTTGTAAAATACAATAGCTTGTGTTGTATGCTACATCGAGTTATAACACACCAGAACCAATCAAACTAGCCATTTTGAATAGTATTACACACTTTTTGAAATATTATAAATATTAACATTCAAAAAGGATTTCATTTCCAGTTTCAGAATATCATAATTAACTTAGGGTAATTTTTGTTATTTTTCTGAAAACATTCAATTTTTTATGAATATTCAAACACGCTGCATTATTGTTTAAATGCGACCTTTTATTTAAAAAATTATTTATTTTATTTAAATTTATATTAGGTATAAATAGATACATAATACCAATATTTGTTCAATGTAATTCATTAGATTCATTTTAGAACAAGTATAGATATATAAAATTTTATTTAACTTTTTACATTCTTTTAACCACCTCCTTTGAGAATTTTCAAATATTCATAAACCATAATTTTACCACATATTTTAATTGAATTTCAATAATATGAGAGATAGAGTTGATATGATAATGTAAAATTTTGTTCAATAGGATAAAAATAATTGTTTTTGAATATTAACTTTTTGACTTCTATTTACTGCAGTTAAAAGTAAATAGTGTAATTAGAGGCAAAAATGATATTATAATTACCTTAAAATTTTTTCTAATTATATTTAAAAAGTTTAATTCTACCAAAAAATACCTTAGTAATAAAATATGATTCTTTTAGTACACTTGGATTAGATTAAAACATTACTTATTATTAAATTTAAAGAATACTTAAAAGTGATGAATTCATGTTTTCCTATCAAAAAAATTTTTAATACAGGGTTATACATAAGATAATATCAACTATAAATATTAATTATACATCTAAAAATATTTCCTACATAATTGTATTTTATTTATAATTTTTAGACAAAAAAATTAAATTTATTCTTGACAGAATGGTGATGGAGTAATTACATTATTAATTAAAAACTAAATTAATTGATATTATAAGTATCCAAATAAAAGTATTTTGAGACTTTTGATGAATTCCACTAAATTTATAGGATAATATTACATATTAAGGTTGATTCAATGAATTTTTTTTGAATTAATAATGTTTTTATGACTTCCATAAAAATCAATTACTAAATAGTGACAAAATTGACATTAATGTGTTTTTAAAACAAATATTACATTATGAAATTATATAATTGTCCTAAAAAATATATGGTTTGGCCAAAGGACTTAAATAATAATATATATATCATTAATGTACCACTTGGTAACTCTTGGTATTTTATTTTATGTTTACTAACCATATAATTTTAAAATACAAGGGGACATGATATATGTTAAACTATTTAACCAAGAGTTATATCTAAATTATATGGTTAATATGGTAACCTAAACATATCTAAAATCTATTATCTTAGAGTATTTCGACCCATACCCACCATAAACTCAAAATAAATCTTTTTTATGCCTTTAGAAACTGAATATGATTGTATATTAAAATAATATTTCATGTGTTTCCGGAGATGCCCCTCACCCCCCTTATAAAAATGAACCTCCTCCTATTCTCTCAAATTAACACCTCAAAAGCAATTAGAGTCGGCAAAACCCTTACCAAATATCCTCCCAGGTTCCTTAAATTTAATCTAGAGGATTTATTTTGATTAGAAATCCAACCTAATGATCCATTTTGATCAAATCAATTGTAAGACTTTCAAGAAGAGATAAATATTTAATCACCTCTTTCATGTTCTTTTCTTCTTCCACATACTCTTTATTTGTTTTTTCCATTATAAAATAATAACTCCAGTATCTACTATATAATGTGGTGTTATTATGAAAATAGTACATCCATATTCATCACCCTATCCATCCTATGAATGATATTTCACCATGCGTGCGTACGTACGGCTTACCATCTCCACGTCGTGGTGTAATTTTTATTCAATACATTATATTTTGTATGTGTATAATAATTATGTATAATTGATGTAAATAATAAATATAACATTTGAATGATTCTGTATATATGATATAACAACTATTTACTTAAGATTTTAATATCAAAAAACTGATATTTTCGCTTGTGCGTAAGTACGAATTACCGTCTACACGAACGTGATGAGATTAATTTCACCATCGTAACCATGCAAGATTATTTTTCATTTGATTATTTAAAATATTTTTTAATAAACTTAATATAATTCTGGATATGAATCAAAAACATCGTATCCATAACAAACATGACATACGTAACCAAATATAATGGAAAATGAATCATTTAACACCTGAAACGATGATAATTCTGAAATGTTATTAACAATGAAATATTAGAAGATCATATATGATATCATATATTTGTATATGGTTCTGCTTTAATTTAATAACGATTATTTAACTATTAAATAGGATGTTAATGTACCCTCTACCATGTAAAAGTACAAGGTAAGGGTTAATTCTACAATCTCTTCATTATCCGTGGTTGTTTATACGTAATTATCTACTGGGACCTCTTTATCATCCACATACATGTTTTTTTAAAATGAATTTAAAAACATTTTTACTATTTCATAGACTATGAGTTAAATTCATTTATACCATTTTTGTAGTTTTTATTATATGTTTAAAATGGAATCTTTGTACAATTTTCCAAACAAGGTACTTTTCAACTTTTTCAAAAAAAATTATAGAAAGAATGTTTTTTATCTTATGCGGAGGGTGTGGATATTTTCCGCTATTATAACACCTCTGAATCAACCCTTACATGTTTATAAAAATATTTCCAAAATAAATGTTTTATTTTAAATGTTTTCACAATAGAAAGAGTTATTTATTTTAAATAGTTTTCATTTCATCTATATCAATATCCTTCGATAGATTTTAAAATTTTTTGATGTTGATTTATTATGATAAAAATCTTACATATTATATTTAAGTATTTATGATATGTTTGACTATGTATGTGTTATTTTAATACCATTCGTAGTTTATGGATAAGGTATTGAAATTTTATATACTATTTTTAATATGAGTTATTATATTATGTTTAATCCTTTTCATATGAGGATTGCATTAGACTTTGTATTTTACGGTTGGAGCCATCATTAGCTCCACGATGAATCAGTTGGTCTAATGAGACAAACTAGTGTCCTGGCACAAGCCTTTGAAAAAAATCTTATTTGTAGTCTTGGCACAAGTCCATGACTATTTTGTAAGGAAGTCAAGAATTATGCATTCCATCATTATGAAATTTGATATTGATATAGCGTGTGATTATTCAACTAGTAGAATATCCAAGTGAATATGTAAATAGAATTATTTGATTTACATTTTCCATATTTTGTTGAAAATTATGTTTAAAAGTATTTTGTTTTAGTCTTATACATTGCATTAAATGTTTATGCTTACTTATAAAAATTTCTGCTATACTGTTATCCGTACTGATCAACATAGCTCACCCCCTTCAATGTTTTGATTTTCCAAGGATGTCGAGGAGTACATAATGACAGACCTTCTAGGATAGTCTAAGGGAATTTAATGTGGTCAATGGTGACAATGTTTTTGTATTACTTTTTTTTATAATGATATATAAAAATTATGAATGTATCTACTACAACCAAGTCAACTAAACTAATCAGTCATTTAAGACATGTTCTTTTGTGATCATGCCAATATTATATAATAAAGCACCGACTCTAGGTAACTAGGGTCGGGGTGTTACAGGTGGGATCTGAGGAATTTTATTATAAACATTGGAAACTAGATTTATAATAACTCTTATTAGAGCACATTACCCTAAGATATACTTTGAAGATTTGTATATAAGAATTTCCTTGAATTTTGGTAATGTAGGGATTTTTTGTATTTTACGAGAAATACATACCTTTATGGATACGATCAGGTAGAGGAGGCTCTGGCAGAGATGTAACTAGGAGTGAAAACAATGAGAATGTGATTTGGGCTTGACCCAGGGTATCATGATACACGACAATGGGCCTTGCGGCACTCTTGGTTATGGCACTCTCGAGGGATATTCTTAAGATAATTCACATTTTAAATAAAAAAACATTATGAAGGATTTATGAGTATATAACTCCTAAAATAAATTTTTTTTGAATATGGATTATATCCATAAGCTATTCAATATATGTTAAGTGTTTTAAATGTTTGGAATTATGTATAACGGTTCTTAAACTAATCTAGTGAATTCTATTATTTAGAAATGACATCTAGTGGAAGGAATGGAAACCATATCAATGCATGTACTATATGTAGGGGTTTCCCTCATAATCAAGATAATTATAGTGGAGAGAGTGATGAAATTAGTGTTGATCAGCTTATCACCATACTAGGAGAACTCACTATGGTTATGTATAATAACTCTACCCGTATGGAGCACCCTAATCAACAATGCGAAGGATCAATGATAGACTGCTCCATGAGGAAACAACCACCAAAATTTCCTGGGACTAAAAATACATTTTTAGTTGAGAAATGGATATGTTCCATAGAGAAAATATTTCTTGCTCTGGGGAGTACCGAGAGGGAAAATGTTGTCATAGCATTTTATCACCTCATGGGAGATGAATATAAATGGTGGTCATTTATTCATAACACAAAAAAATATAAAGAAGTATCAAATATGTAATGGAGGGAGTTTAAAGATATCATATTAGAAAAATACATTCATCATGACCATCGAGCGGATATAGAAAGACAGTTTTCGAGTCTGAGGCAAAAGGAAGATGAGAACGTTACAAAATATGAGGTCAAAATTACAATGTTAGCATGACAGTCTAAATATTATATACATAACACAAGGAGAATTATTTATCTATTAGATGATGGGTTGAAACCATTTCTCCATTCAGAATTAGTCTCACAATCATTCACGTTGTACATTGATATAGTCTCGTGTAATATCAAGACAGAAAAACAATTCTAAAATTCTTATGACATTAAAGAAACGCAAGAGAAGAAGATATCTACATGAAAATCTGGAAATAGAAATAATCTAAATAAGATAAAAGTTCAATATCCATCCTATATTAAATGTGGGAAGAAACACCCTTGTACTTTTCTGTATGGAATGACAGTCCATTACAAGTGTTTTGAAAAAGGACACAAAGCTCGTGATTGCAAGGCAATGAAAGGGGATGTTAATGTTGAATGCTAAAATTTTAGAGAATTGGATAATTATTCAAATGAATTTCCAATGTTTCAAAGAAACATACCTCATAAATGTCCAAGGGATAAAGGCCAAGCTTATGAGATCACTAATGCTGAGGTTAAAGCTGAGAAATATGTAGTGGCAGACAATTTAATGGTTTCCTCATGTTTAGCCAATTCTTTATTTTATTCTAAAGAATCACATTATTTCATATCGTCCTAGTTTCCTATGAAAAATAGATATTTTTAATTTTATTTAAGAAGATAATTTTCTATCAAAACTCATACGGGAAGTATCATTACAACGACATTTTTTCAATCAGTTCCCATTAAGTCATATAAATGTTATTTATCTATTAATCTCATCATTATACCCATGATGGAATTTGATATAATCCTTGGTATGAATTTCCTTTCATACCATAATATGAAAATTTATTTTATGAAGAAGTATATTACAATGTTATATGAGGATGATAAAGAACACGTTATATTTAGAGCAGAAATGTCACCATGTGATTTTTACCTAGATCCACCCACATTAGCTCTACTGAATTCAATTATTGGAGAGTAAAAGAATGAAATAACTATGCCATAGGAAAATAATATTAGAATATAGGAATTAACTTCTATGAAATAATATGTTGATGTGTTTCCAGAGGATTTACTTCGACATCCTCTAGAATAAGAAATTTATTTTTCCACTGACTTAATTCCTGGTTCAAGGCCAATTTCGAATACCATTTACCGAATGGACACTTTGGGATTAGCGGATCTAAAGAAACAACTATAGGAGTTGAGTAATAAAGGATTTATTCTCCATAGTGTTCCACCATTGGTATGACCTATTCGTTTTGTTAAGAAGAATGTTAGATTTATGATGATGTGCATTTACTATACAGAGATCAATGCTATAACAATAATGAACAAGTGTCCCCTACCTTTCATTGATCATTTATTCAACCAACTTCATGGTGATCAATATATTTCAAAGATATATACAATATGGAAATCATCAGTTGTGTGTGAGGAAGGAAGATATTGTAAAAACAGCATTTACAACTAGGTACAAGCATTACGAGTTTACAGTAATGACTTTTGGATTCACTAATGCACCCTATATCTTCGTTGATCAAATCAATAGAGGTGTCAATGCATATCATGATGACTTTTTCTTGGTATTTATTGATGAAATTTTGGTATACTCCAAAATCAAAAAAGATCATAAATATCAATTCTTCATTACTCTAAAGACTCTTAGAATAAATGTATTATATGGGTAGTTTAGCATGTGTGAATTTTGGCTTCATGATATTTCTTTTCCTAGCCATATTGTATCTATAGATGGAATATCTATTGATCCTTCAAATACTAAGGAAATCCACGAATTTCCAACACCAACAAGTATAACTGAGGTATGCAGTTTTATTGGTTTAGAAGGTTATTATCCACACTTCATCTATAATTATTCTAGATTAGCTGACCCATTAACTATACTCACATGTAAAGGGGGTAAATTTATTTTGAGAAAATATTGTGAAGAATGTTTTGATGAACTAAAGAGAAGATTATTCAATGCTCCATTCTGGACTCTACCATTGGGGAATGATGTGTTGGTTATTTATAGTGATTCTCCAACAAAAAGACATGGTTATTTTCTTATGTATAATTATATATTTATCTGATATACATCACAGAAGCAAAAAAATTAACGAACAAAATTATCCCACTCTGGATCTTTAGTTAGAAGTTTTATTATTTTCTCTGAACCTATAAATACATTATCTCTATGGTGATAAATGTGAGATTTATAGTGATCACAAGATGATGGTGTTTTTTTCTCACAAAAATAAATCAATATGAGGAAAAGGAGATGGATTGAACTACTAAAGGATTATGATGGCACCATACAATATCACATGTGGAAGGAAAATAAGGTGGTATATTCTTTGAGCATAAAGGATCATGGAGTTGTGAACAAGATAAGAGTTAAAAGGGATACTATGTTCATAGATCTTGTAAAAATGGATATGGGAATAATCATGGATGCAAAAAATTAATAATTTTTCAAATAGTTTCTAAACCATATTTACTATAAAGGATAAAAAGTTCTTATACTAATAATGAGGAGTTTCAAGAGAAAATTAATGATGTGAATGATTGGAGATTTAGTGACTTCGTATATGAAGATGGATTTTTGAAATATGGGAAGAGACATTTTTTCCCGGTATACCTGATGTAAAGTGGGAATTTATTGATGATGTTCATATCTCTAATTTCCCTATACACCCTTGTAGTACTATAATGTATAGTGATTTGAAGGACCACTTGATGTGGGAATACAAGAAGAGAGAGATTTCTGATTTTCTGTCGAGATGTATGGTTTTTCAACAATTATAAGCTAGAAGACAATATCCTAGAGGAGTCAGGAAAACACTTCACAAAACTGACTGGAAATGGGATGAACATACAATTGAATTTTTCATGGGACAACTAAATTATCCTACAAGGAATGATGCAATAGGGGTCATTGTTGATCATCATACCAAGTCAGCACAATTTCATGCTATTAGTTAAGATTTACAATGTGAACGTTTTGCAATATTATATATTAATTTATTTGAAAGACTATATGGCGTAACCCCTATCGATTGATTCTGATTGTGATCCCTGTTTTACATCATGATTCTGAAAAAGTATTCAGAAATCCCTACAAACTGAACTTCATTTGAGCACTGCCTACCACTCCCAAACTGATGGACAAACATAATGAACTGTTCAAACCATATAAGACATGTTGAGATCTTTATCACTTGACATTCATGGTATGTGGGATCAATATTTTCCTATGGAATAATTTTCCTCCAAAAATAGCTTCTATTCAAGTATTCAGATGGCACCATATGGACAATTATATGGAAACAGATGTCACACACAAACTTTTTGGGATTACATTTGTGAATGAAAACTCATAGGCCCAGAACATGTTTATGAAACAATGGAAAGTGTGATTGTTATCCAAACCAACAAAAAAGCAGATCAATGTAGACACAAGATCTACGCTGATTACCGAAGGAATGATTTATAAATTCAAGTAGAATATCATGTTTTCTTGATTTTTTCTCCGTGGTAGGGTGTTATACATTTCTATAATAAGGGTAAATTATTTCCAATGTACATCAGACCATTCATAATTCTATAATGAATTGGGGTTGTATCTTACCATTTGGCAATGCCGCCAAGTCTCTCGAAAGTTCATGATGTGTTCCACGTATCACTGGAGAGAAAATACATGCCTCACCCAATGCATGTAATAACCTATGAAGAAATAGAACTCGAACATGATCTTTCTTATTGTGAAGAGCCTGTCAGGATTCTGGATACCAGAGAACAAGGGTTGAGAAACTGGACGACTCGTCTGGTAAATGTTCTATATAGAAAACATATGATAGAAGAGGTGACATGGGAACATGAGGAACTTATGATGAAGAATCACTCAATTATTTTTAAGTAGTAATATTCTATAAATTTCGAGGAAAAAATTGTTTGAAGGAGGGAAGAATGTCACCCCCACAAACATCCACTATACGCTTCTCTTTGAATCATAAAATAGCTTGCGTTGTATGCAACATCGAGTTATAACACACCCGATCCAATCAAAATGGACTTAAATTTTTGATTCTGAATATCAAAATTATCTTACGGTGAATTTTTGATGTTTTTCTGAAATCATTCAATTTTTAATTAATAGTGAATAACAATATGTTATTGTTTAAACCTAAATAATTATTTAAATAATTATTTATTTTATTTAAATTTATTTTAGGTAAAAATAAATCCATAATACCTATATTTGTTCAATGTAATTCATTAAAGTAATTTTATAAAAATATTAGATATATAAAATTTTATTGAACTCTTTACCATCTTTTACGAACCACCAAGGAGCATTTCCAAATTTAAATAAAACATAATTTTTCCACTTTTATGAATTGAATTTCGAAAATCTAAGAGACACTGCTGATATTGGTAAATAAAATGTGTCTCAATATGATGAAAATAATTTTTTTAATAGTTACTTTTGACTTTTATTTATCACAATTAAAAGTAAATAGGGAAATTAAAGGTAAAAATGATATTATAATCACCCTAAAACATGTAAAAATTCTATTAGATAAGTCTATTTATAACAAAAACAACCTTAAGAATAAAATATTGTCCATTTGGTCCTCTTGGAATTGATTAAGACATTTATTATTATTTAATTTAAAGGAGAGTTAATAGTATTAAATTCATGTTTTGCTAACTAAATTTTTTTTAATATAGGGTTATACATAATATAAATTTGACTATAAATTTTTTTTATAAAGATTAAATTATATCCAACATAATGTTATTTTATTAATAAATTTTGGATAATAAATAATTAAATTTATTTATGAAACAATGATGATAGAGTAATTACCTTATTATTAAAAAATTAAAATAATTGATATTATAAATATCCAAATAAAAGTAGTTTGGGAATTTGGATGAATTAATGTAATATTATTGGTTAATATGACATGTTAGAGTCAATTAAATGAATTTTTTTCGAAGTAATAATGCGTTTATGACTTCCAACAAAATAAATTACTAAATAGTGACCAAATTGACATATATGAGTTTTTGAAAAAAAATATTGTATTATTAAATGATATAATAGTCCTTAAAATCAATGGATAGGTCAAAGGAATTGTATTATAATATATATGTCATTAATTAATTACATGGGGATCTCATGGCATTTTATAGTTTGTTTATTAACCATATAATACAAAAATACAAGGAGACATGGTAAATGTTAAACTATTTAACCAAGAGTTATATCTAAAAGATAAGGTTAATATGGTAAACTAAACCTGTCTAAAACCTATTGGTTGGGAATATTTTGACCCATACCCACCTTATCCCCGAAATATATCCTTTTATAGCCTTTATAAACCTAATATTATTTTAAATTTAAATAATATTTCATGTTTTTCCTGAGTTTCTCTCACCCATATTATAAAAAGGAACTTCCCCTTCTCTCAAATTCACACCTCCAATGCCATTTGTATCTTCCAAAACCTAACCAAATATCCTCCCAAAATCCATCAATTCAATCTAGAGGAATTATTTTGATCATAATGACATCATATGGAGTCCGTTTTATCAAATCAAAAGGAAGGACCCAAAGAAGACTTAAATTTTTCATCACATCATTAGAGTCCATTTCTTCTTCCACTTTAACTTTTATTTTTTTCGATTCTAAAAAATAAATCCATTATATTATATATATTGTGATGTTATTATAAAAATGGTACAACCATATTAATTAATCTATACATCCTATGAATTACATGTCACCATAGGTGCTTATGTACGGTTTACCGTCTCCACGTCGTGATGTAATTGTTATTCGATACATTATTATTTGGATGGGTGTAATAATGATATATTAATGATGTAAATAAAAAATATATCATTTTAATTATTTTGTATTTATTATATTCCATCCATTTACTTATGATTTTAATATCAAAATAATGATATTTTCTCTCGTGCATACATACGGATCACAGGCTCCATGAATGCAATGGGATTCATTTCCCCATCGTAACCATTCAAGAATAATTTTAATTTGATGAATAAAAAAATGTATGATGAACTTAATATAATTCTTGATATGAATCAAATACATCCAATCCATTACAAACATGACTTGAGTAACTAGGTATATAAAGGAAAACAAATCATTTAACACCCAAAAAGACGATAATACTGAAATATTATTAACGAAGAAATATTAGAAGATAATATATGATATCATATTTATTTAAATTATTTGTGTATAATTTCATAACAATAATTTAACTATTATATAGGTGCTTAATGTACCCTCAACCCAGGAATAGTACATGTTAATGGTTCTTTATATAATCTCTTCATTATCTGAGGTTGTTTATATGTAATTATCTACTGGGACCTCATTATCATCAATGTCCATGTTTCTTAACATTTATTTCTAACAATTTTAACTATTTCCTAGACTATGATTTAATGTAATTTATACCCTTTTTTATTTTTTATAAAAATTTTATAAAGGAATCTATCATTCATTTTCCAAACAAGGTACTTTATGACCATTTCGGAAAAATTAAGGAAACAATTTTTTTGTAACTTAAACGGAGGGTGTGGCTATTTTCCGCCATTGCAACACCTTCAAAGATTCTATTACAATTTTATAAGAATATTTGAAAAATAAATGTATTCTTTTAAATGGATTAAAAATAGAAAGATTTATTTCTTTCAAATAGTTTTCATATTTTCTATGACAAAATCCTTCAATGGAATTTAAACATTTTTTAAGTTGATTTATTGTGATAAAAATCATCCTTATTGTATTGAAGGTTTTGTGATATGATTGACTGTTGATGTGTTATTTTTATACCATTCACGGTTTATGGATAGGGTATTGTCATTTCATATTTGAGTTTTAATATGATTGTTTATGTTATGTTTAAATCTTTTCATATGTGGAGTGCATTGGACTTATAATGTGACGGGTGGAGAAAGCAATAGTTCCTTGATGCATCAGTATGTCTCATGAGAAAAAATAGTGTCATGGAACAAGGCCTTGAAAAAAATTTATATGTAGTCTTGGTGCAAGGACTTGACTATGTGGATATGAATTCTATCATTATGCATTCCATCCTTGTGAAATATGTTATTGATATTGAATATGATTATTCGAAAAGTAGAATATTCATTTGAATAAGTAAATTGATTTATTTTATTTTAGTTTTCCATATTAAACTGATGTTTATGTTTAAAAGGATTTTGTTTTAGTGTTATTCATTGCCTTAATTTTTTATGATTTATTATGAATGTTTCTTCTATATTGTTATCCTTACTAAGCATCTGAGAACAAACATTTCTATGTTTTATTTTTCATGGGATGTGAAAGAGTATATTATGACTGACATGCAGGGATAGTCTAAGGGAAATATTTGTGGTCAAAGGAAATTTTTTTGTTGTTTTATTTCAATTTATAATTAAATGTAAAATGAATTAATGTATCTAGTACCTCCAAGGCTACTAATCTCATCATTCTTTCAAGACATGTTCTTTTGTGATCATGCCAATGTTATGTAATTTTTGGGAAAAAATCCCTCAAGGTATCATTGAAGAATTTTTGAGGTGATTGTGTTTGTTGACAAAGTGAACATCTGAGTGGTGATTGTTGACAAAGAAAAACAATGACATATGAATTTGTTGACAAAGAGGATTTCCCGATGGAATGTTTAGTTCAAGATCAGAGGTCAACGATCTATGTTTGACTCAAGAATGTTGAAAAAAGGAAGGGAGGATCTAGAGGCGGTAAAAAAGAACAGATACATGGTGGCACCATTTTCCAGTGGAGCGCGCAAAATCTGTGTGGTGCACGAAAAATTAACATGGCACGCGGAAAACAGCGGGATGCGTGGAAAAACAGCAGGTTGCGCAAAATAGTGGGATGAAGTATTTTGAGCAAGAGGTGTTTCATGGTCTGAAGCTTGAAAATTTTCAATGGCATGAGGTGCGCGAAATCTTGGAGCAGTGCGCGCAAAATTCTGTTGCGCGGAAGATTTGTTTTTCGTGCTCAAAGTGGATTACGCGCTCAAGGAGGTTTTTTTGCACGGGGTTGATTTTTCCTATAAATATGAAGTGAACCCCCTCCATTTGGTGGAGTTCAAGAAATAGAGAATACCCGAGCTCTGGTGTGCGAAATTGGAGTCTACGAGGGAGTTGCGCGTATACTTGAAGTTTGCGCGTAACGTCTGGTGTTGCGCGCAAAGCTAAGGATGTGCGTAAAATTGGTGTTGGTGCAGAAAAATGTTATTGCGCGAAACGTGGATTTCGTTCAAGGGTAGAAAATTGCATGCAAGACAGTGTAGAGGTTTGCGCGTAAAAGGGGGTGTTGCGCCAAAAAGTGAATTTCGCGCAAAATAAAGGAATTGGGCGTAAGGCACCGTAAGGGCTACACGTAAAAATTGGGGTTTCCCGGTACACCCGGTGCAAAGTGAGATTCATCTGCGGGTGAAAGTTAGATGTCAACAGAGAATCTATCAAAAGTAAAGTATGAAGATTTCATTAGTGATAATGAAGCGACCTACGGGTCTATAAACTATGAGTGGATCCTTTCCAGAGCAGTGAGTGAAGGAAAATGAAGTAGGTGATCCTCTCCACCAGCAGTGAGCCAGAGAGAGAGAAACAGGGAGTGACCCTTGGGAAAGCAGTGAGCTGACCCTAAACCTTGTAAAGGCAGTGAGCCTGGGACAGAGTGACTGTTCCCAAACTTTTTAATCCATTCTAGTGAAGAATTATGGAATTTGGTACGACCGTAAACTTGTTGGTGTATGCTCCTTGGACATAGCCCTTAGCGGTGAATGAAGTAAAAAATGATGTGTCATGTTCATGCTTTACCTTCTGTTTATATTGTGCAACAGGAACATGAAAGAAGAGTGTTTTTCTTAACTGAGAAACAATATCAGAACGAGCATTAATTTTGAATTAGTCATACCCTAATTCACTCTCCCTCTCATGGTACTCATCCTAGTGGACCTAATAGTAATAATTCACCAACTCTGGGTAACCAGCGTCGGGATGTTATTGTGGTAGTCCACAATAACACAATAGATGTTTTCACATTAGAATAGATTATATGAAGGTAGATAGTAGTAGTTCCATCAATATAATAAAATTTATAATTTAAATATATATTTATTCAATTATATATATGGTAATAATATATTTTTATATGTTCAATGATGAATGAAACATGGAATGGCATGGTTTAGACAATTATATTTAGAGGAAAAACGTCATCATGTGATTTTTACCTAGATCCACCCCTAATAGCTCTACTAAATTCATTTATTGGGGAGGAAAAGATTGAAATATCTATGGGGGAGGAAAATAATATTCGAATAGGGGAAGTTCCTTTTGTGAAAGAATATGTTGATGTGTTTCTAGAGGATTTACAAAGACATCCTCCAAAACAAGAAATTGATTTTTCCATTGATTTAATTCCAGGTTCAAGGCCAATATCGAATACCCCTTATAGAAAGGCCGGTTTGGAATTAGTGGAGCTAAAGAAAAAACTATAGGAGTTTAGTAATAAATGATTTATTCTCTCCAGTGTTTCTCGATGGGGAGACCATATTCTTTTTGTTAAGAATAATGTTCGATCTATGAGGATGTAAATTGACTATAGGGAGATCAATGCTATAAAAATAATGAACAAGTGTCACCTACATCACATTGATGATTTATTCAACCAAAATCATGGTGCTCAATATTTTTAAAAGACTGAACCACTATATGGAAATAATTAGTTGAGTGTGGGGAAAGAAGAGATTCTGAAAATAGCATTTAGAACCAGGTACAAGCATTACAAGTTTACAGTAATTACATTTGGATTGAATAATGCACCCTCTGTCTTCATTGATTAAATCAATAGAGTTCTAAATGAATTTCTTGATGAATGTTTCGTGGTATTTATTGATGAAATTTTGGTATACACAAAAATCAACAAAGGTCATAAAAATAAATTGTGCATTCTTCTAAAGACTCCTTGAGGAAATGAATTATATGGCTAGGTTAGAATGTGTGAATTTTGGTTTCATGTTAATTATTTATGTAGCCATATTGTCTCTATTGATGGAATCTCTATTGATCTTTCAAAGAACATGGAAATCCACGAATGGCCAACATCGACAAGTAGAATCGAGGTATGTTGTTTTATTGGTTTAGAAGGTTATTATTGGCACTTTATCTAAAAAATTTCACAATTGGCTAACCCATTAACCAAGATCACACATAAAGGGGGTATATTTATTTAGAGAAAATATTGTGAAGAATGTTTTGAAGAACTGAAGATAAGATTAGTCAATGCTCCGTTCTTGACTCTACCATTGGGGAATGATGTGTTTGTTATTTATAGTGATTCTCCAATGAAAGGACATGGTTATGTCCTTATGTAGAATGATAGAGTTATTTCCTATGAATCATAGAAGCTAAAAATTAATGAACAAAACTATCCCACTCTGGATCTTTAGTTAGAAGCTGTAATATTTTCTCTGAAGATATAAAGACATTATCTCTATGGTTAAAAATGTGAGATTTATAGTGATCAAAAGATATTGAAGTTTATTTTCTCACAAAAAGACCTCAACAGGAGGAAAATGAGATGGCTTGAACTACTCAAGAATTATGATGGCACAATACACTACCACCTGTGGAAGGAAAATAAGGTGGAATATGCTTTTTTCATAAAGGATCATGATGTTGTGAACAAGATGAGTGTTAAAAGTGATCCTATTTACATAGATCTAGTAAAAATGGATATTGGAATAATCATGGAAGGAAAAAAATTAATAATTTTTCAAATAGTCTCTAAATCATATTTAATATAAAATATAAAAAGTTCTTAGACTTATAATGAGGAGTTGCAAAAGAAAATTAATGATGTGAATGATAGGAGATTCAGTGACTTTGTATATGAAGATGGAATTTGGAAATATGGGAAGAGACTTTTTGTTCTCGATATACCTGATTTAAAAAATGATTTTCTTTATGATTTTCATATCTCTAATTTCTCTATACACCCTGGTAGCACTATAATGTATTGTTATTTTAAGGACCATTTTTAGTGGGACAACTAGAATAGAGATATTTCTGGTTTTGTGTCGAGATGTATGGTTTTTCATCAATTGAATGCTTGAAGACAACTTCCTAGAGGAGTCAGGAAACCTCTTTCTATACCTGAGTGGAGATGGGCTGAACATATAATGGAATTTTTCATGGGACTACAAAAGAATCCTAAAAGGAATGATGCAATAAGGGTCATTTTTGATCATCCTACCAATTCAGCAAAATTTCATGCTATTAGATAAGATTTACTATGTGAACATTTTGTAAGATTATATACTATTGAATTTGAAAGACTATATGGAGTACCCCTATCAATTGATTCTGATTGTGATCCTTATATTACATCATGATTCTGGTAAAGTATTCAGAAATCCCTAGAAACTAAACTTCATTTGAGCACTGCCTACAACTCCCAAACTGATGGACAAACACAATGAACTGTTCAAACCATAGAAGACATGTTGAGATCTTGGTCACTTGACATTAAAGGTACGTGGGATCTGTATTTACATCTGGAAGAATTTTCCTCTAACAATAGCTTCCATTAAACTATTTAGATTGCACCATATGAACCATTATATGGAAAGAGATGTCGCACACAAACCTTTTAGGAGGATATTAGTGAATGAAAACTCATAGGCCCAGAACATGTTTAGGAAACAATAGAAAAGTTGATGGTTATACAATCCCACATAAAAGTAGATAAATGTAGACAAAAGATCTATGCTGATAACTGAAGGAAGGATTTGGAATTTCATGTAGAAGATCATGTTTTCTGGATGTTATCTCTATGGTAGGGTGTTATACATTTCTATAAGAAGGGTAAATTTTGTCCCAAGTACATCAAACCACTCATAAATCTAGAACAAATTTGGGTTGTAGGTTACCTTTTGGAAATGCCACCAAGTCTCTCCAAATATCATGATTTTTTCCACATATCACTGTTGAGAAAATACATTCCTCACCCAATGCATGTGATTACCTATGAAGAAATAGAACTCGAACGTGATTTGTCTTATTGTGAAGAGCCTGTCGGGATTTTTGATACAAGAGAACAAGGGTTGAGAAACTGGATGACTCATCTAGTAAATGTTCTATAGGGAAACCATATGATAGAAGGGGCGACATGGGAACCTGAAGAACTTATGATGAAGAACCACCCGAGCCTTTTTATTTAGTAATATTCTAGAAAGTTCAATGATGAAATTATTTGAAGGAGGGAAGATTGAAACCCCCCAAACATCCATGATATGATTCTATTTGAATCATAAAATAGCATGTGTTGTACGCAAAATCGAGTTCTAACACACTAGAACCAATCAAAATGGACTACAATTTTGGATTCTGAATATCAAAATTATCTTAGGGAGAATTTTTAATATTTTTCTGAAAACCATTAATTTTTAATTAATAGTGAAAAACATTGCGTTATTTTTTAAGAACAAATTATTGTTCAAATAATTATTAATTTTATTTAAATTTATTTTAGGTAAAAATAGATACATAATACCTATATATGTTCAATGTAATTACTTAGAGTCATTTTATAAAAATATTAGACATCTAAAATTTTATTGAACATTTTACCGTCTTTTACCAACCACCAAAGAGCATTTAAAAATTTGCCTAAATATTAATTTTACCACTTTTATGAATACATGATCGAAAATATGAGAGACACTGATGATATTTTTATATAAAATGTGGTTCAATATGATGAAAATAATTTTTTTTATAGTTACTTTTTACTTTTATTTATCACAGTTAAAATGAAATAGGGTAATTAAAGGTAAAAATAATATTCTAATTACCCTAAAACATGCACTAATTTTATTAGATAAGTCTATTTCTACTAGAAACAACCAAAAGAATAAAATATGATCCTTTTGGTTCACTTGGATTCGATTAAGACATTTATTATTATTTAATTTAAAAGAGAGTTAATAGTATTGAATTCATGTTTTCCTAATTAAAACATTTATAATATAGGGTTATACATAAGATAAATTTGAATATAAATATTCATTATAAATATTAAATTATTTATAAAATAATGTTATTTTATTTCTAATTTATAGATTATAAATATTTAAATTTATTTATGAATCAATTATGATAGAGTAATTACCTTATTAATGAGAAATTAAAATAAATGATATTTGAAATATTAAAATAAAAGTATTTAGGGAATTTTGATGTATTAAACTAATATTATAGGTAAATATGACATTTTAGGGTCAATTAAATGATTTTTTATGGAATTAAAAATGTGTTTATGACTTCCAAACAAATCAATTACTAAATAGTGACCAAATTGAGAAAAATGAGTTTTTGAAACAAATATTATATTATTAAATGATATAATAGTCCTAAAAATCAAATGATTGTTCAAAGGACTTATATTATAATATATATGTCATTAATTAATTACATGGGGATATCATGGAATTTTATAGTATGTTTATTAACCATATAATAATAAAATACAAGGAGACATGGTAAATGTTAAACTATTTTACCAAGAGTTATATCTAAACGATAAGGTTAATATGGTAATATAAACCTATATAAAACCTTTTGGTTGATATTTTTTGACCAATACCCACCTTATCCACGAAATATATCAATTTGGACCTTTTAGGAACCTCATATTATTTTAAATTAAAATAGTATTTCATTTTTTTCTTAAGTTTCCTTCACCCCTCTTATAAAAATGCACTTCCCCTTCTCTCAAATTCACACCTCCAAATCCATTTGTATCTTCCAAAACCTACCCAAATATCCTCCCAAAATTCATCAATTAAATCTAGAGGCATTAGTTTGAATATAATGACATCCTATTGAGTCATTTTGATCAAATCAAAAGGAAGGACCCGAAGAAGATGTAAATTTCTCATTACATCATTAAAGTTCATTTCTTCTTCCACGTGCACTTTCATTTTTGTTTCTGTTCTAATAAAATAACTCCATTATATTCTATATATTGTGATTTTATTATAAAAATTGTAAAACCATATTAATTACTCTATCCATCCTATGAATGAGATGTTACCATAGGTGCGTATATACGGCTTACCGTCTCCACGCCGTTGGGTAATTGTTATTCAATACATTATTATTGGGATGGGTATAATAATTATATATTATTGAAGTAAATAAGAAATATAACCTATTAATGATTATGTATATATTATATTCCATCCATTTACTTATCATTTTAATGTCAAAAGAATGATATTTTTGCTAATGCGTACGTACGGATCACAGTCTCCACGAATGCGATGAGATTCATTTCCCCATCATAACCAGTAAAGAATAATTTTAATTTGATGATTAAAAAAATGTGTAATAAACATAATACCATTTTGGATTTGAATCAAATACATCAAATCCATTACAAACATTACTTGAGTAACTAGGTATGTAAAGGAAAATGAATCATTTAACACGCGGAACGACGATAATACTGAAATATTATTAACATATAAATATTAGAAGATAATATATGATATCATATTTATGTATGTGACTCTTGTATAATTTCATAACCAAATTTAGCAATTATATCGGAGTTTAATGTACCCTCAACCTGGGAAAAGTACAATGTAAGGGTTATTTCGATAATCTCTTCATTATTCGAGGTTGTTTATACGTTCTTATCTACTGGGACCTCATTATCATGAAAGTCCATGTTTCAAAAAATGTATTTCAAAAAATTGTATCATTTTCCTAGACTATGATTTAAAGTAATTTATATCCTTTCTTTACTTTTTATAAATTTTTTATAAAGGAATCTATCATTCTTTTTCCAAACAAAGTACATTAAGACCATTTAGAGAAAATAAAGGAAATAATGTTTTTGTATCTTAAACGGCGGGTGCGGCTATTTTCCACCATTGTAACACCGTTGAAGCTTCTGGTACAATATTCTAAGAATATTTCCAAAATAAATTTATTATTTTAAATGGATTAAAGGTAGAAAGATTTTTTTCTTTCAAATAGTATTCATTTCATATATGACAACATCGTTCGATTGATTTTAAACATTTTTTACGTTGATTTATTATGATACAAATCATCCTTATTGTATTGAAGGTTTTGTGATATGATTGACTATTGATGTGTTATTTTTATACCATTCATGGATTATAGATAAGGTATTGACATTTCGTATTCCTGTTTTAATATGAATGTTTATGTTACGTTTAATCCTTTTCATATGTGAAGTGCATTGGACTTACAATGTCACGGGTGGAGCCTGTTATAACTCCTTGATGCATCATTATGTCTCTTGAGACAAAATAGTGTCTTGCAACAAGGCCTTGAATGAATTTTATTTGTAGTCTTGGCACAAGTCGTTGACTATGTGGATATGAATTCTGAAATTATGCATTCCATCCTTATTAAATTTATTATTGATATTGCATATGATTATTAGACTACTAGAATATCCATATGAATAAGTAAATGGAATTATTTGATTTTCATTTTCCATATTATGCTGATGTTTATGTTTTAAAAGTATTTTTTTTATTCATTGCCTTAATTGATTATGATTATTTATGAATGTTTCTGCTATATTGTTATCCTTACTAAGAATCTGATCTCAACCCTTTCTATGTTTTATTTTTCACAAGATGTGAAAGAGTATATTATGACTGACCTACAGGGACAGTCTAAGGGAAATGAATGTCGTCAAAGGAAACAATGTTGTTGTATTATTTCATTTTATAATGTATTGTAATACATATGAATATATCTTTTACTTCCATGGATACTAAACTAATCAGTGATTCAAGACATGATCTTTTGTGACCATGCCAATGTTATGTTATAATGCACCAACTCTGGCTAACTAGCGTCGGGGTGTTACTGTGGTAGTCCACAATAACACAATAGATATTTTCACATTATAATTGATTAGATGTGGGTTGATAGATGTAGTTCCATTAATATAATAAAATTTATAATTTAAATATATGTTTATTCAATTATATATATGGTAATAATATATTTTTATATGATGAATGGTGAATGAAACATTGAATGACTTGGTTAAAACAATTATATGTTTCATTGAAATACTATTTTCATATACTCAATAATTTTACATAGATTAATATTTTGAAGAGAAAAAACTATTAGTATGTAGGATAGTGGGTTATTGGTGGGTTTTTATTTATTATGGTCATGATAAGGTTCTAATTTTTTGAGATTAAATAGAGTAATTAAGAACCCATTTTATAATATAGAGGGGTTTCATTTTCAAAAATAATAATTTTATTATTTTAATGAAATGTTTCATTTAAATACTAGTGGAACCACATTTATAAATAAAGGAGATTTGATATTTATTTGTAAATAAATCTCTCAAATAAATTAATATATGGTTTAATGATATTTTAATATTTTATTACATAGTTTTATCCTTTTTTTCACATTATACCTTTAACATAGTAACTCATTTTTTCTCTAACAAATTTGTATGCCAAAAAAATATCTATATAAAAAAATAATAACACGGTGATTTAAAATATGAATTAATTTTTTCAATTTTTCAATTCATATTGGGGATAAATTTTTTTATAAAGATCTTTGTTAATATAATAAATATATTATTTATAAATACAATTAATTTTATATAGAAAATGAACATAAACTAAAATAATGTTTTCTATTGAATCAAATCATTTGAATTATGATAATTATAATGAATTAATTTTTTATTAATTTAAAATATATACAATGAAAAATGGATCGTTATGAATAAATAATTAAAGTAATATGACAAAAATAGTGATTTTCATTATAATAAAATATCACATAGGATCAAAAACGTCAAATATATTTTCACTAATTAAAAAAATATTTTAATTGTACTATTTTACATTCAAAATCAAGTTTCATCTTGATAATTTTTATAGATTTATTTAGTCAGGATAATTTCATAAAATTTATGGTATTAATATATATGTTTTTTAACAATATACATTGAAATCAACAATTTTGGAAAATTAAAAAATTACATTAAGATAGTTTTTTAATTATTTATTTTTCTCATGTGCATCGAATTTGGAAAACTAATGGGTCGACACATCCTCACCATAAAAAGATAAATGATATTTTCAATTTATATTAATATTACATTATGTAATTTATATGGGTTTTATAATGTTGTTAAATTTATTTATACATCCTAAATTATTGTATCAAATATAATATCATAATTTATAGATCTTAAATGTATGATTTATTATTTTATTTTTGTGTTTCATGTTAATTATGTTATTCGATAATATTTATATAAGAATAATTTTTTAACAAAAGTCCATCCATCTAATGAATCTATTAAAACTATAGTCTAAAACATATATTTGAAATATTAGATATGATATTGAGAAAAAGTTTGATTAATGTGTGGGATAGAAAATTTTGAGTAATATTAATGTCCCATTGGTGTAAAGGATACAAATTAAATATAATTAAAAACATACTGATGTTGTGATCCCATGTAGCATGATAAAACATGTTTCCATGTGTTTATCTTTTTGTTCAGTTATG
The DNA here is from genome assembly GCA_963277665.1 of Viscum album. Lineage (NCBI taxonomy): Eukaryota > Viridiplantae > Streptophyta > Magnoliopsida > Santalales > Viscaceae > Viscum > Viscum album. The sequence continues at coordinate 1,536,236,928 of OY728151.1, forward strand.
ATTAAAATTTAATGTGTTGTTTAAGATTGTTAAATTCCTTGGAATAGTTGATTAAATGGATTAAAAAATTTTGGTGGTTATATGAGAATGAATTATGGATAACAGAAAAGGTCCTTTGATCAGATATATTATGATTTTACCACTTATTGGAGTTTTAAACCCACTTGAAAAAGTACGGGATAAATCTTGTGGTTTCATCAATGATATAAACATCGAATTTTTTTTTTAAATTATATTAAATGTAATTTTGAAATCCATATCCAAAACAACATTCATTGATTTTAGAATTTATAGTCGTACATGAATTGATCATTTGATGTTGTGGTTTATACATTAAATGAGAATTGAAATATAAATCTGAAAGAATTACACTATGATAGATGTTTCATAAAGAAAACTAGTTTAGAATCAAATTCGGGAGTTCAGAACCCGGTGTTACAATCTAAAAAATGATGAAAATAATGGAATATATTGATATTTCACATATTAAATGATATTTAATGGAAAAATATTTACTTTTAAATTATATCTTTGTCCCAAAAATAATAAAATAATATCATTGAATGTATTAATAATGGATTATAGATGAAAAAAATTATACAGATCAATAAGAAAAAATTTGATTATTTTCAATGGTGATGTTGAAAAAATGAATACACATCAGGATAGAACATATAGTACATATATAGGATCATTAAAATGATGAATCATAAACACATTAAAATGAAATTTTTTTGAGGATTATAAATAAAAAATGGATAGCCGGAAAATTTTATGAACAATGAGTTAGGCAAGCGATCTTGTGGATAACAGGAAACTTATATTTTTATACGAAAAAAATTCATGTTAATAAATAATAATTATTACAAATTGTAACGACCCGGACCTGGAAACACACCCAAACAGTGATGAACGGGTTGGGTGTCACTACCTTAGGCTTACCTCCCCTGAATGCCAAAGGCTTCCGACTAGCAGGGAGGGACTGTTAGGTATAGTGGGGAGGCTATACCCTCTCAGAGGATAATAGTAATGGTATTGGTTCGATTATAACAGTAGAGATGCAGCAGAAATAAATGACTCAACAGACTCGAACCAGACCCGCATAGATGAAGAAAATTCAATAACAATAAATAGTGGAAGAAATATGGAAACATCAGAGGAATGTAAACAGAACATCATGCCAGAAATCAACTGCAATAACTGATAAAAGAACCAAACACGCATCCGAGAAAGTCATACAAATCAATATATATATATATATATAATGGCACCAATGGCTAACAAGAAGTAGCTATAATATACAGTAAACATGATGATGCAAGAAATGAATACTAAATAGTTAACTCCAGTATGGCACGACCTCAAGGTCCATGCCAGTCTCCATGTCAACAACACTTAAAGTTCAGCTCCTGAGGCTGACCCTCTAACTTCACGCAATTTCATAAATTCTACACTCGTCCCGAAGGGCCCCTGTAGGGTGTGAGACAAGTCTTAGTAGGATACCACCCAGAGGTGCATTCCTAATACAAGTGTTTAGGCAGACATGCTAATATCATAAAAATAGTAAACATTGCAATGCCAAAAAGTAAACAAAGACTTCACGGGCGCTCAACAGCCACCAGGAAGTGTCACCTGCTTCAGCCAATGTAAGAATCTATGGTTTGTAGCCCATCACCTCATTCCACCTGACACCATGTGTCTCAAGTACCGACATCCCAAAGGCATGCCCAACCGTCATAACCCAGATCGAAAGCTGAACTTGCCCATGTCACAACATCCAGTGGAACAACGATACATGCCCTCAAAAAATAACCAGAGGGACAGTGATTTCTAATCTCAAATCACCGCGAGCGTATGGCTCTAACCTGACCGACTCAATGTTGTCTCTTGAAGGCTCCTCACCTTCCACGTGGCTTCCTATGGAAAGCACACCCAAACAAAAAATACCTAACTGCAACTATCGGGGGCCTCTACCCAACGAGTGGCAGTAACACCCCATCTCAGAGTCTATCTGTCTGAACACTACTTAGAAGTACACGGTGAGTGGTAATCACATCATTATGTCCAAAGACACAACACATCTAAAACCTTGTGTCCCTGCGAACCTGTCGCTCAAGTCTGATGGCCTGGCCATACAAGTAACACGGGCCAATCCCAACCTGATAGTCAGACTACGTCAACTGACGTCTATGACGCCCAATCCCGTGGTAGAACCACCTAATGTAACATGATCCAAAGCCCCAAACATGTGATGCTCATCACTCAACAACATATTTCCGGGCCATTCCCAACAATCAAGAAGTCCAACACATGAAAACAACACATTGAAAAAACATACAGGAAAGAATAATATTTAACAAACAACTACTAAATAGTCAAAATGCACTAACTTGTGCTAACCCAAACCAGCACCTAAGGTATTAACACCTTACACAAGTTAACATCATGCTTTAAAAAATCAAACTCATCTTTTTAATTCAACAACATCAACATCAGTCTAAACTCAGTAGTTAATATTGGTCCAAAACACATGTATTTCATCACCCCTGGCCTAATTGCCCCAAACGAGCTATGAACTCTAACTCGGCCTTGCTCAAGCACAGCAAGGGCCAGAGAATACCCAAAGGCATCCCACAATGTAGGTAAACTATTAAAATTAATAAAAAAGTGTTTCGATCAATACCCACGTTGCGCATGAAGGTCGCAACACAAAATATTCTACGAAAACACGGATGAAGGTATGCACCACCTACCTCATACTCGTATGATGACACTCCTTTGTTGCTAGCCTATGAATCGGACTGAATCACGGTAGATCTTCATTTTCATCAATTTTGTCAATTCTGTTCAGATGGAATTTGCGGAGGAACATGTGAGTGATCAAAGACAAAGAAGAGTGTGTGGGGTTAGCCTTTCTGATGCGGTCCCACTTCCACCGACGGATCAAAGAACGAAGGTCATATGGAGAATCTGGGAGGGTTTGAGTTTTTCAGTGGTTCTGGGACGAACTGTTCGTCCAAAGGGGAAGAGGAAGAGATTTATCAGAATGAGGTGTAATGGCTCCTTGATCGCTCAAATAAAAATAAAATTACACGGCCTGTATTTCCAAAGTACACACCATGTAGATGTGTTTCAGTACTCCGACTTAAGCGGAGTCCAGCACACGGCTTGGACCGTGCACACGGTCAACACATGGCTAGGGTCTCGGCCGCTACACGGGACAAAGGTACACGGCATGTCTAGGAAGGATATACATCGTGTAGATTGAAATTCATACCTATTCACCACACGACATATACTTGTCCATGCACATGTAAGGGTTATATGGCGTGTCTATAAATACACGTCGTGTAGTAAGAAACTTCTACACGGTCTTCACATGGCATGTACTCGGCGAGCACACGGTCGGTCACTCGGGTAACTCATACACGGCGTGTCCTTAAAGTATATGGCGTGTAGTCTGGAAATTCCTAGAAACTGCTCAGATTTTCCAGACACCTCAAAAACTAGTCAAAAAGATTAAACAGGGTCAGAATTTGACCCGTTTCTAAAATCTTGGGTTCTTACAAACTCCCCACCTTAACATAGATCATCCCCGAGTTACCGAATGAAACCAAGAGATGGCACCGAACATGCCCATCCTGGTTAAACAACCCGGACTACCCCGGTCTTAAGGTTCTAGCTGAATTCCGAAAAAGGGCTCCCCACCTTAGAAATTGCCTACTCGGTCTCAACCCGAACAAAGCTTAAATCAAAACAAATAAACAAGCAAGGCCCGACAACCTATTTCCTGGACCCATGGTCCTCCCATGACACGTCATCACCCCTTCACCTCCTTGGTGCTCACTTGTTTCATCTGACACCCAACGTAACCCTCACCGCCTCGGTGTCCGCCTACCTCAGGTCCTGCATCTAATAGATACTTAAATCAATCCTGGTGCCATGCGCCTCAAGTATCCCACATCCACGATGTCCCGATTCCCATGGCAACTCAAGTAACCTTCATCCTTGATACTTCCAATTCCATGCATCTAAAATATATAATAAAATATATAACGCATCTGATATGATGCAAATCCCACTAACTAGTCTCTAGTCAGTCCACAAGAAGCCGGTTTAACTTGTGCACTCAACCAGACATGCCTCAAGAGGCCGTGCTAAATGAAAGAAAATAAACTCATGGCCACACCTGCGATGTACCTGCCACCGTCGTCAGCTCTCCACCTTGCTCAATCCCTGGCAGCTCCACAGGGTGCTCCAGGCCTGAAGCCCAACTGCCTGATGCATGACCTCCCTGCAATGTTGTTGCAGTCACCGGCCACTGACCCCTCAGTTGTGTCCCGCTATCCCTGTCACATCCTCTGCGTGCTGCTGAACCTTGACAACCCTCTCATGGTACCAAACTCGAACCATCTCCTGACGCCACAGTTTGTCTTGGTCCCTGCTTGCCTGCTATATAAGAAGGATGCCTATAAAAACCACTCCAGATGCCCGACCCTCCCACACGCCCGACACTCCTTCGGGGGCCTATCGCACTGAGCTCGAACAAGTCCCGGCTGACAGCACTGAAAGAATACCACCGCTGGACTTCCACGAGGTGGTATAGCTGAGTCATTGGCCTGCCCGCCCTACTGGAACTCGTCTGTAACAGCCCAAGATTTTATAAAAAATATTCTTTTTAATTTTATTAATGTCTTGTGTTGTACGCTACACCAAAAGGAGCTTTCACAACACGCATCCTTGACTTGCCTTGCATTACACGCAATCGCGACCTTCCTCGATAGCGTGTGTAATACGCAATACCGAGTTTCACTAAACAACGATATGCTATTAAAATATTATTAAAACTAGCCGTTATGAATAGTAATAACCACTTTTTAAAATTCTGTAAATCTTATTTTTCAAAATGAACTTCATTCTTGGATTCGGAGTATCGAATTTAGCCTAAGGTGAAATTTTGGTACTTTTCGGATAACTTTCATATTCTGATGAATAGTGAAAATTACTAAATTATAATTAAAAACAACTTTTTTAATCGAAATAATTAATAGTGATAAATTATTAATTTGAGTGGTTTTAAAGTATATTTAGAATATATTTTTACAATTTAATACAATGTTGGTCATTGGTTGTAATTTCACATTTAAACCAGACATAATCAAGTGTCAATCTTTTAATATATATTGTTTCCTAAAAACACGCTATTTATTTTAACAGCAGGATTTAATTATAAAATTAATTAATGCAACTTCTATGTTATGAATTTGGTAAAATAGATTTCATTTTTGAATTCGGAATATGAAATATAGCTTAGGATGAAATTTTGGCATTGTTCTGAAAAACATCAATTTTTGATGAATAGTGAAACTACTAAGTGGTAGTTAAAAAAACTGAATTTTTCATAAAACTTAATTTTACCGCTTCTGTGAATGGAATTTCGAAAATCCGAGAGACACGGTTAATATCAAGGACTAAAATGTGGTTCAATGAGATGAAAATAATTTTTTGGTGAATAGTAACTTTTTATTTTTTTTACCGCGGTTAATAGTAAATAGGGTAACTAAGGGTAAATATGATATTACTATTACCCTAACACATGTCCTAATTCTATTGGACAAGTGTAATTCGACCAAAAACAAACTTAGGAATAAAATATGACCATTTAGGCCCACTTGGATTAGATTAGGACATTTATTATTAATTTATTTAAAGAAAGGTTAAAATAGTTAAAATCAAAGTTTAATAAGTAAATCATTTTTAATATGGGGTTATACATAAGATAAATTCGATTTTAAATATTCATTAGAAAGCTAAAAATATTTCCTACATGATGGTATTTTATTTGTAATTTTTAGACATCAAATAATTTAATTTATTTATGACACAATGATGATGCAGTAATTATCTTATTAATGAAATATTGACATAATTGATGTTATAAACACCAAAATAAATGTAATTTGAGATTTTTTATGAATTCCACTAATTTTCTAGGTTACTATGATATATTAATGTTGATTTAATTAACTTGGTTCGAACATTTAATTCTGTTATGACTCTCACAAAAATCATATATCAAATAGTGTCAAAATTGACACAAAATAGTTTTTAAATCAAATATTATATTATTAATTGTTATTTTATTCCTAAAAATCCAAGGTTCGGCCAAATGACTTAGATAAGGATATATATATTAATAATAAACAATTTGGGGTTCGTTTGGCATGTTATAGTAATTGTATTAACCATATAGTGAAAGAATACAAAAAGACACGGTAAAAGTTAAATTATTTAACTTAGAGTTAAATCTAATTGATAAGGTTTCAAATAAGATCCAAACATGTCTAAATTTGATTGGTTGATGCGATTACAACCCTATCTCATCTAATCTTTGAATATGAGTCATTTTTGGAGGTTTTTAAGTGGGGTTAGATTTATTATAAATTAATATTTTTAAGAATTCCTAAGGTGCCCCTCTCCTCCCTTATAAAAGGACACCTCCTCCCCCTCCTCCTCACACCAATTTGAGCACTCAAGCTCGGCCAAACCCTGCCAAAATCTCTTCTCCACTTCCCTAGCAACATCCTAGAGGTTCTGGTCTTCCTCAAAGACCAATTCTAGTTCCCTAAGAGGAGGTCTCAAAGAGGCACTTCAAAGAAGAGGTAATTACCGTTACCAATTCTTTCATCTTTATTTCTTCTTCCACTTCTTCTTCTTAGGTTGTTTCATTATGAAGTAATAACATCAGTATCACTCATATACTTATATGTTATTATAAGTATGAAACAACCCTATTTCACCATCTATCCATCCTACGGAAAGAGAAATCACCGCGCGTGCGTACGTACAGAATATCGTCTCCACGACGCGATGAGATTCATTCTCCATGTTAACAATTTAAGAATGATTATAAAGTATATATAAGAAATAATAATGAAATATATGACATTATAAAGCTACTGGATTTATGTATATATATATATATGTATGTCATCTACTCACTTCCATTTCAAGACAATAAGGAAAGTAAAACAGCGTTCATGCGTACGTACGGACTACCGTCTCCATGAACGGTGTTTTTCATTTTATTTATCTACCTATTATATATATATATACTGAATATATATGATATATAAATCATATTTTATATTCTGGAAGTGAGTAAATCATGATATAAGTAATAATGATGTCAAGAACAACAAGTCAAAACACCTACGATAAATGAAACGATTTTACCCAAAACGCTTCTTTAACATGAAATTTACAAAAGAACGGGTAATATAATGTCATAAGTGAACCATATATGATATCATAACAATGAATATGATTCTGTAATAAGTCAGTAACATGATTTAAATCATTATACAAGAAGTTTCGACACTTACAAAGCAAGTCGGACATAAGGTAAGGGAAATATCACAATCTCATTTTTATCCGAGATTGTTTATACTTTGGTATTTACTGGGGTGTATTTTATCATCCACATCCATGTTTCCTCAATATGTAATATTATTTCCATCCAACTACAATTGTTTAAATCCTATTTTACCCTTTGGTGAGTTTTTAGTAAAAGATATGAAAAGAATCTTTTGACGTTTTTCGTATGAGGTACTTTTTTGACTTTTCCGACAAAAGTACGAAGAATGTTTTTTTTAACTTATACGGCATGAATGGATTTTTAAAATATTATTTCCAAGAAGCTTCCTTTACAAGTTTTCATGTTTATTTTTAATCAACATCATTTATTTTAAAGTAGTATGACATGTTATGAAAGGAAAAATGTTTTTGAATAGAAAGGATATTTTCCTCAAGAATGGAGTTCAAGTATTTTATCAAAATTATTTTCCATCTAAGATAATAAAAGGGTTCTGTTTTTATCCCTATTATTGCATTGATTTGATCATGTTGTGATGGAATTATTTTTTATGAATTCCTTTATCTTATATGAATTGATTTATGATGTCATGATGTTTCAAGAATCCCATTTTTGTTACATGTGTTATGCGATGATGTATGTTTTATGATTATGTGGCACACATAAGAAAGGATTCATTATAAGATGGGTGGGACCTATATCTCCCTCCAATGCATTGGGTAAAGATTTTATATCTCATGAGATAAACAGGGCTGGAACGGTAGGTTATACTGGTTCAGTGAAACAGGACTGAAACGAGGGTTACTCGATTCAGAAAGGGACTTTGTCCACTAAGATAGTCTTGGCAATGAGTCATGACTAACAAGAAATGATTTTCCATGATTATGTGTGCATGCCACAAAGTTTCAAGTTTCATGTTATGATTATAGTGATCTCATTTTCACTTCTATGATTTATCCCATGTTATGATATTATGAGCTCTTTTGCAGGTTAAGATTTCCAAAAGCTATGTTCTTATGTATATGATGTGATTGATATTTCTTTTGTTTACCCTTACTGAGCATTTGAGCTCACCCTTTTATGTTTTCTTTTCCCCAGGATATAAAGAAAAGTTTTTAGGTAAAAAAAAAGGGGAAGATCTTTATGGGAGATATTGAAGATCTTTCACCACGATTAGAAGATTACGTTCCGAGTTTCCAAAGACACTAAACTATTACGATCCTTGTGTGTGTGTTTTTGTTATGTACTAAGTATTCCGCAAAAGTAATGTAATGTCCATGTACGTCAAGCTTCGGGTCTCTACAGTTGGTATCAAAGGAAAGGTTTAGTCAACCTTTAGAAACTAGGATGCGAGAACTTTAGTGAGATCCCTTGAGATATTTCTAAGGTATGTCTAGGGATGTCTCTAAGGTTAAGTATACGTATAGGTTATAGTCCTAGAATTGCGCTAACGATCTTAGAATTAAAACTAAGATGTTAGATATTGAAGGTACTCCTCCTTTATTATGTTATTTTCCCTAGCATGATTTTTGCCTCTCACACTATTCTTTTTGGGTTTTAGACGATGGCTGGAACCCAAAGGAACCATGTTGATCAATGTAATGGACAATGCAATGATTGCCCTCCTGAACAAACAAATGTTATGGGAGATGGAGTGAAAAATCTTATTGCTATCCTTACACAAGCTATGAATCATTCTGGACTTCCAAATGAGCAGAGAAAGGAACAGTATTCTATTGAGTCCTTCATGAGGCAACGTCCACCTTCTTTCAGTGGGACTTCCGATCCACTTGTTTCTGAACAATGGATCAGTACCAATGAAAAGATATTTTCAGTTCTTCAATGTTCTGAACATGATAAAGTCATCTTAGCAGTATATCGTTTGGAAGGTGAAGCTGATCACTGGTGGAATCTTATCAAGAATACGAGGCAAAGAGATGAAATTGATTCCATGGAATGGGACGAGTTCAAGAACTTGTTTTTCAGTAAGTACTTCCCTCGTATACTTCGAACAAAGATGGAGAAAGAGTTTATTGAACTGAAGCAAAGGGATGATGAATCTGTTGGTACCTATGAAGCAAATTTTACAAGACATGCAAGGTACGCTTCTGGTATTATCATCCAACCTGAAAGTAAAGTTGATCGATTTTTTAGTGGCATAAAACCAAGTCTTCGAAGGGCATTAGCTATAAGAGACTTTAGCAGCTATGAAGAAATTGTACATTGTGCTATCAAGGTAGAAATGGAAGTTGGTGTTACATATCCATCTCATGGTTTTGACAAGAAACGAAAGATGGAGTTCAAGGAGAAATCTCAGAATAATGGTGAAAAGAAGATGAATGTTAACTTATGCACAAAGTGTGGAAAGAAGCATGGTGGAGATTGTCTTAAAGGGACTAGAAAATGTTTTAAGTGTGGAAAAGAAGGTCATCGAGCAGCTGAGTGTCGAGGTAATGGAAAAAGGGTTTCTAATGATGTGAATAAAGCAAACACTGCAGAGAACGCACCACCAACGCTTCAATGCTTCAAGTGCAAGGAGATGGGACATTATGCTAATAAATTCCCTAATCCAAGGGTTAGTGATGATCAACATGATCAACCACTGAAGGCAAAGGACAAAGGGAAGTCACATGCGATCACTATTGGCGATGTTGAATTTGACAACGATGTGGTGGAATGATTAAGTGTTTATGTAATGGGATTCCAAAATAATATTGTATCATGGAGTATTGGAATATTTATGTATTGGTCTAATGTGGTATTCAAAGTAATTGAGATATTTTTGGAAATAAGATGATATGCACATAATGAAGGGAAAACGAGAAAAAAAAATGTTTGACAGTATACATGAGCTCATGATTGATATAAGGACTAAGTGATATCATGGATTGAGTATATAGAATTTTGAGGATTTTGGTATGTGGAAAGTGTTAACTTTTAACTGCATTCATGTTTTCACTAAGGTATTCAAGAGAATACATGATTAAGGACTTTGAATGTTTGGAATGTGACCAACAAAACATATCTTATGATATATGGGGATCGACGATGGTGTTAAATCTCTGTTAATCGTTTTCACTATGTTATGAGAGTGGACTGCAGTATTATGGATAATCCTAAAGATTGGAATGGATTATGTTAGACATAAGATAGTATTGTTTAAGGATAGATGTTTTGTGATATTATTGATGAGATGTTATAGTAATATAGTTTTAGAAAAAGGACAACCTGCAGGACGGGCGACAGCCCATCGCGTCGGACAAGGCTGTGGGAATCGAACCCACAACCGAAGTGTGACTGGCCTTTATCGCCTACCACTGGCCTACAGGAAGTCCCTGGTTAGTATAAACTAGTTTTATTAAGCGGTATGATATATGAAGTATAAGTTCATTTTTGGAACCATATACGATTAATCTAACCACAAGATGGACTTATAACTTTTGCTAACATTTTGTTTGAAAGAGATGGAATAACCCATCATTCTATCACATGATCTACTAACACATCACGAATAACAATTTCAAATTCATTTCTTTAAGGGATGAAGTGGAAATTGTTAAATTCACGAACAACAGTTAGATTGTACCAAAATCAAGTAAGTATTTCTTCTAATACAAAATTTTCAACTTTAGGGGAAATGATCTTGAAAACCAAAAATGTTGTCCTAGTGATCTTATACCTGATGAATCAGATGGTACCTTATATCATCACCTATCTATGGATTTGTGATTACTGGCTTTTCCATAGCCATGTTCTCTACCACTCTCCTTCAGAACATGATGGTTAGATTTCTCTTCCATATCCATATTTTCACCTATGTGGAAACCCAATGATTAGTTTATTTGGGTAACCATTACGTTTCATACTTTTGTTTTTTAAGATTGGTTTTGATATTCCTTTTTACGATGTGGGTTTCTATTAAAGAAACTTTCGAATAGTAAACCATTTATAACCCCGACGAATTTCGAGGGCGAAATTCATTTTAAGGGGGGTAGAATGTAACAGCCCAAGATTTTATAAAAAATATTCTTTTTAATTTTATTAATGTCTTGTGTTGTACGCTACACCAAAAGGAGCTTTCACAACATGCATCCTTGACTTTCCTTGCATTACACGCAATCGCGACCTTCCTCGATAGCGTGTGTAATACGCAATACCGAGTTTCACTAAACAACGATATGCTATTAAAATATTATTAAAACTAGCCGTTATGAATAGTAATAACCACTTTTTAAAATTCTGTAAATCTTATTTTTCAAAATGAACTTCATTCTTGGATTCGGAGTATCGAATTTAGCCTAAGGTGTAATTTTGGTACTTTTCGGATAACTTTCATATTCTGATGAATAGTGAAAATTACTAAATTATAATTAAAAACAACTTTTTTAATCGAAATAATTAATAGTGATAAATTATTAATTTGAGTGGTTTTAAAGTATATTTAGAATATATTTTCACAATTTAATAGAATGTTGGTCATTGGTTGTAATTTCACATTTAAACCAGACATAATCAAGTGTCAATCTTTTAATATATATTGTTTCCTAAAAACACGCTATTTATTTTAACAGCAGGATTTAATTATAAAATTAATTAATGCAACTTCTATGTTATGAATTTGGTAAAATAGATTTCATTTTTGAATTCGGAATATGAAATATAGCTTAGGATGAAATTTTGGCATTGTTCTGAAAAACATCAATTTTTGATGAATAGTGAAACTACTAAGTGGTAGTTAAAAAAACTGAATTTTTCATAAAACTTAATTTTACCGCTTCTGTGAATGGAATTTCGAAAATCCGAGAGACACGGTTAATATCAAGGACTAAAATGTGGTTCAATGAGATGAAAATAATTTTTTGGTGAATAGTAACTTTTTATTTTTTTTACCGCGGTTAATAGTAAATAGGGTAACTAAGGGTAAATATGATATTACTATTACCCTAACACATGTCCTAATTCTATTGGAAAAGTGTAATTCGACCAAAAACAAACTTAGGAATAAAATATGACCATTTAGGCCCACTTGGATTAGATTAGGACATTTATTATTAATTTATTTAAAGAAAGGTTAAAATAGTTAAAATCAAAGTTTAATAAGTAAATCATTTTTAATATGGGGTTATGCATAAGATAAATTCGATTGTAAATATTCATTAAAAATCTAAAAAGATTTCCTACATGATGGTATTTTATTTGTAATTTTTAGACATCAAATAATTTAATTTATTTATGACACAATGATGATGCAGTAATTATCTTATTAATGAAATATTGACATAATTGATGTTATAAACACCAAAATAAATGTAATTTGAGATTTTTTATGAATTCCACTAATTTTCTAGGTTACTATGATATATTAATGTTGATTTAATTAACTTGGTTCGAACATTTAATTCTGTTATGACTCTCACAAAAATCATATATCAAATAGTGTCAAAATTGACACAAAATAGTTTTTAAATCAAATATTATATTATTAATTGTTATTTTATTCCTAAAAATCCAAGGTTCGGCCAAATGACTTAGATAAGGATATATATATTAATAATAAACAATTTGGGGTTCGTTTGGCATGTTATAGTAATTGTATTAACCATATAGTGAAAGAAAACAAAAAGACACGGTAAAAGTTAAATTATTTAACTTAGAGTTAAATCTAATTGATAAGGTTTAAAATAAGATCCAAACATGTCTAAATTTGATTGGTTGATTCGATTACAACCCTATCTCATCTAATCTTTGAATATGAGTCATTTTTGGAGGTTTTTAAGTGGGGTTAGATTTATTATAAATTAATATTTTTAAGAATTCCTAAGGTGCCCCTCTCCTCCCTTATAAAAGGACACCTCCTCCCCCTCCTCCTCACACCAATTTGAGCACTCAATCTCGGCCAACCCCTGCCAAAATCTCTTCTCCACTTCCCTAGAAATATCCTAGAGGTTCTGGTCTTCCTCAAAGACCAATTCTAGTGCCCTAAGAGGAGGTCTCAAAGAGGCACTTCAAAGAAGAGGTAATTACTGTTACCAATTCTTTCATCTTTATTTCTTCTTCCACTTCTTCTTCTTAGGTTGTTTCATTATGAAGTAATAACATCAGTATCACTCATATACTGATATGTTATTATAAGTATGAAACAACACTATTTCACCATCTATCCATCCTACGGAAAAATAAATCACCGCGCGTGCGTACGTACGGAATACCGTCTCCACGACGCGATGAGATTCATTCTCCATGTTAACAATTTAAGAATGATTATAAAGTATATATAAGAAATAATAATGAAATATATGAAAGTATAAAGCTACTGGATTTATGTATATATATATATATTTATGTCATCTACTCACTTCCATTTCAAGACAATAAGGAAAGTAAAACAGCGTTCATGCGTACGTACGGACTACCGTCTCCATGAACGGTGTTTTTCATTTTATTTATCTACCTATTATATATATATATATACTGAATATATATGATATATAAATCATATTTTATATTCTGGAAGTGAGTAAATCATGATATAAGTAATAATTATGTCAAGAACAACATGTCAAAACACCTACGATAAATGAAACGATTTTATCCAAAACGCTTCTTTAACATTGAATTTACAAAAGAACGGGTAATATAATGTCATAAGTGAACCATATATGATATCATAACAATGAATATGATTCTGTAATAAGTAAGTAACATGATTTAAATCATTATACAGGAAGTTTGGACACTTATAAAGCAAGTCGGACATAAGGTAAGGGAAATATCACAATCTCATTTTTATCCGAGATTGTTTATACTTTGGTATTTACTGGGGTGTATTTTATCATCCACATCCATGTTTCCTCAATATGTAATATTATTTCCATCCAACTACAATTGTTTAAATCCTATTTTACCCTTTGGTGAGTTTTTAGTAAAAGATATGAAAAGAATCTTTTGACGTTTTTCGTATGAGGTACTTTTTTGACTTTTCCGACAAAAGTACGAAGAATGTTTTTTTTAACTTATACGGCATGAATGGATTTTTAAAATATTATTTCCAAGAATCTTCCTTTACAAGTTTTCATGTTTATTTTTAATCAACATCTTTTATTTTAAGGTCGTATGACATGTTATGAAAGGAAAAATGTTTTTGAATAGAAAGTATATTTTCCTCAAGAATGGAGTTCAAGTATTTTATCAAAATTATTTTCCATCTAAGATAATAAAAGGGTTCTGTTTTTATCCCTATTATTACATTGATTTGATCATGTTGTGATGGAATTATTTTTTATGAATTCCTTTATCTTATATGAATTGAATTATGATGTCATGATGTTTCAAGAATCCCATTTTTGTTACATGTGTTATGCGATGATGTATGTTTTATGATTATGTGGCACACATAAGAAAGGATTCATTATAAGATGGGTGGGACCTATAACTCCCTCCAATGCATTGGGTAAAGATTTTATATCTCATGAGATAGATAGGGCTGGAATGGTAGGTTATACTGGTTCAGTGAAACAGGACTGAAACGAGGGTTACTCGATTCAGAAAGGGACTTTGTCCACTAAGATAGTCTTGGCAATGAGTCATGACTAACAAGAAATGATTTTCCATGATTATGTGTGCATGCCACAAAGTTTCAAGTTTCATGTTATGATTATGGTGATCTCATTTTCACTTCTATGATTTATCCCATGTTATGATATTGTGAGCTCTTTTGCAGGTTAAGATTTCCAAAAGCTATGTTCTTATGTATATGATGTGATTGATATTTCTTTTGTTTACCCTTACTGAGCATTTGAGCTCACCCTTTTATGTTTTCTTTTCCCCAGGATATAAAGAAAAGTTTTTAGGTAAAAAAAAAAGGGGAAGATCTTTATGGGAGATATTGAAGATCTTTCACCACGATTAGAAGATTACGTTCCGAGTTTCCAAAGACACTAAACTATTACGATCCTTGTGTGTGTGTTTTTGTTATGTACTAAGTATTCCGCAAAAGTAATGTAATGTCCATGTACGTCAAGCTTCGGGTCTCTACACGTCTCTGCCTTACTTCCTACTTTCTTGGACCATCACCTGGGGTTGTCACCTTTCCAAAGTGAGACTTATCTCTCTCGTTTCCCTCTGCTATAAGCGCCTGGTTCACCACCTCAGAGAAGGAACCCAGCCTAAAGATGTTTACCTGAACCCCAATGGCATTTCGTAAGCCGTCCTCAATGCGCCTCACCCTAGTTGCGTCATCGCACACCATACCACGTGAAAAATGAGATAACACTATGAAGGTAGCTATGTAGTCCATGAAGGACATATCTCTCTGCTGAAGACTTAAGAGCCCCGGAGCTCTCTCTGCCCTTAGTGTCACTGGATAGATGTGCTCGAGGAACCTTTCCTCAAAGTCCTTCCATGCCAGTCCCTCGTGCCTACGAGCCTATACCTATACATCCCACCAACGTTTAGTCATTCCTCTCAGCATTTACATCTCCATCTTGACCCTCCACCCTGGAGGCATCTCGGGCTGCTTGAAGATCATCTTCATACTCTCTATCAAGTTCTCTGCCACCTGTGGACCACCCTCACCCTAGAAAAGCGGTGGGTGCTGTGACTGGAACTCCCGCGTCAGATATGCCATAGAAGGCTTTGCACCCTGTGCGCCTCTGTCAATCCCCTGCAAGACACGTACCAGGATAGCACGGAGCTGCTCGTCAAGCCACGGACTGAACGCTGCAAAACCCGGCTGCTACCTACCTATACTGGATCATGAACCTGATCCTGTACCTAAGCCTGTACCTGAGGCTCATGCTCTGCATACACTAGATTCTAAACCTGATCCTGCGGTACCATATCCTCTCCTTCCCAATGATTCATCGCGTCGTGAAGGTGTAACCCGCTGAATACCATAAATAGTCAGACAAACCATATATATATAAAAATATATTCTACGTAGATAAGGAAAGAAGTAAAGAGGCAGTATATAACAAATACCCTTACTCTCCCCTATCGTAACCCATGCCCCCGGTATCCTGACCTCACGACCTCCTTACCCGCCCTCAACAGAGCCACGTATCAATAGTACCATGGGCTAAGCACATCATGACAACCAACGTTGCCTCAAACCTAACGACTGAGTCGCCTAATCCTGACAGTTACACTGCCTCACCCATAGTACATGTCTACTCTCATAAGAGCCAGACCCAAATATCATATACCTAAAATTATACCAAATACAAATCCTGGCATACCCATTTCAATAAACAAGAAATTCTATCCAGACTTTCATCTATTCACATTTCAGAGCATACATAACATGGAAATTGATTTTTAGTCACATTGTATTATCACTTCACAAAGCATACGTGCAGTTATGAGATTGAAATACCCTAAAATGTGACTATCAAAAGACAAACAAGATTCCCTTTCCATACCGGCCGAGGTTTACATATCATAATTAATAACATCACACAATAAGTGAGCCACCGAGGTGGAAATCATATAAACCTTAATTAGAGAAAAAACAAATAGCAATTCCCACCAATGGAAACTCAATCCATACCTCGTACTTGGGGCTGCAGGCACCCAAGAACGAGTTCAAAATTCAGTTCCAACAACCACCTATCTCCATTCTACCATATCCCAGATTGTAAAACCAGCATAAATAAAAAGAGAAGTCTCTAACTCATTAGTAGACAGAAGAACACTACTACTAAATCCCTGGAAAGAATTCCTCTGATACCACTTTGTAACGACCCCAGACCCGGCCAGCCACCCGAATAGTGTCAAACGGGTCGGGTGTCACTACCTTTGGTGCACCTCCCCTAAACGCCAAAGGCTGCTGACTAGCAGTGAGGGTCTATTAGGAATAGTGGGGAGTCTATACCCTCTCAAAGGATAATAGTAATGGTACTGGTCCGATTATAACAGTAGAGATGCAGCGGAACTAAATGACTCAACAGACTTGAACCAGACCCGCATAGTGGAAGCACATTCAATTACAATAAATATTAGAAGCAATATAGAAACAACAGCAGTGGAAAGTAAACAGAACATCATGCCAGCAATCAACTGCAATAACAACTAAAACAACCAAGCACACATCCAAGCAAGTCATACAAATCAATATATATATATATATATGGAACCAATGGCTTACCAGTAGCAGCAAAAATATAACATAAACATGCTGATGCAAGAAAATAATACTAAATAGGTAACTCCAATATGACACGACCTCAAGGACCATGCCAGTCTCCATGTCAACAGCACTTAAAGTTCAGCTCCTGAGGCTGACCCTCTACCTGCACACAATTTCATAAAGTCTACATGCATCCCGAAGGGCCCATGTAGGGTGTGAGACAAGTCTTCGTAGGATACCACCTAGAGGTGTGTACCTAATATATGTGTTTAGGTAGACATGCTGATATTAGAAATGTAGTAAGCAATGAAATTCCAAAAAGTAAACAAAGACTTCACTGGCGCTTAACAACCACCCGGAAGTGCCACCTGCTTCAGCCAACTCCAGAATCTCTAGTCTGTAGCTCAGCACCTCGTGCAACCAGACACCATGTGTCTCAAGTACCAACATCCTGAATGCATTCCCAACCGTTATAACCCAGCTCGAATACTCAACCTTCCCATGGCACAACATCCGGAGGAACAACGATACCTATCCTCAAAAAATAACCGGAGGGACAACGATGTCTGCCCTCAAATCACGACGAGCCTCTGCCCCCAACATAACGGCCTCAAAGCTATCTCCCGAAGGCTCCCCACCTTCCACATGGATTTATATGGAAAGCACCCCCAAACCAAAAATACATAACCGCAACTATCAGGGGCCTCTACCCAGTGAGTCACCATACCACCCCATCTTGGAGTCTATCTATGCGCACACTACTAAAAAGTACCTGGTGAGCAGTAATCACCTCATTATGTCCCCAGACACAACACTTCTGGCACCTCGTGTCCCTCTGAACCTGTCGCTCAAGTCTGATTGCCTTGCAATACATGTAACCCAGGCCAAGCCCAACCGGACAGTCTAACTGCCTCAACCGACATCTATGACACCCAATCCCGTGGTAGCAACCACCCAATGTAACATGAGCCAAAGGACCCAACCTTTGATCCTCATCAATCAACAAAATATATTCGGGCCATGCCCAACAATCAAGCAGTCCAACACAAGCAACCCACACATTGCAAAAACATACATGAAAGCATAACTTTTAACAGACAACTACTAAACAGTCAAAATGAACTAATTTGTGCTAACCCAAACCAGCACCTAAGGTCTTAACACCATACACAAGTTAACATCATGCTTTAACAAAAAAAAAACTCAGGAGTTTAATTCAACAACATCAAATGCAGTCTAAACCCAGCAGTTAATATTTTTTAAAAACACACGCATTTCAGCACCCCCGGCCGAATATCCCCAAATGAGCTATGGCCTCTAACCCATCCTCGCTCATGCAAAACAAGGGTCAGGGAATACGCAGAGGCATCCCACAATGTAGGTAAACTATTAAAAATAAATAAACAATGGATCCTCTCAATACCCACATTGCGCCCGAAGGTCGCCTCCACAAATTGTCTATGAAAACATGAAAGAAGGTATGCAACACCTACCTTGTACTTGAACGATGACACACCTTTGATTTCAGCCTATGAATCGAACTGAATCGCAATAGATCTACGTTTCTGTCAATTCCGGAAATCCAGTTTAGATGGAATCTGTGAAAGAATAGGTGAGGGATCAAAGATGAAGAAGGGTGTGCATGGTTAGCCTTTCCGATGTGGTCCTGCTGCCACAAATAGATTGATTAACGAATGTCATACGGAGATTCTGGGAGGGTTTGAGTTTTTCGGAGGTTCTGAGACGAACTGTTCATCCAAAAGGGAAGAAGAAGGGATTTTTGGGAATGAGGCGTGACGACGCCTCGATCTCTCAAATAAAAATAAATGTACAGGGCATGTATTTCCATATTACATGCTGTTTAGATGTGTTTCCGTACTCCGACTTAAGCGGAGTCCAGCACACGGCCTGGACCGTCCACACTGTCAACACACGGGTAAGGTCTCGGCCGCTACATGGGAAAAAGGTACATGGCGTGTCAAGGAAGGATATATGCCGTGTAGATTGAAATTCATACCTAGGAACCACATGACATATACTTGGCAATGCACGGGTAAGGGTTACATGGCGTGTCTATAAATACACACCGTGTAGTAAGAAACATCTACACGGTCTTCACACAACATGTACTCAGCGAGCACACGGCCAGTCACTCGGGTAACTCATACACGGATTGTACTTAAAGTACACGGTGTGTAGTCTGGAAATTTCCAGAAACTGCCCAGATTTTACAGACTTATCAAAAACTAGTCAAATTGTTTAAACAGGGTCAGAATTTGACCCATTTCTAAAAACCCGATTTCTTCCACAAATAAGTGATGGTCCTGAAAAAATCATGATTTTGATAAAGGGGTAGATATAAGTAGAAATAATTTATATTAAATAACCCATCATAATTATCAATAAACAAGATTCATTTTTAATCATCCTTATTGGGGCTATAGATATAAAAAAATGATCTAAAAACATTTGTGCCAAAACTGCTTTCAAATGGTATATATAATAATAGATCTTTGTTAAATAAATAATGGGATTTCATACTAGGTATGTTGATTCCAAAGATTATAGGTTTGAAAAATCATTATATTTATTGAAATAGGAACCTTAATCATGGTATTTTAAATAAGATATATTTTCCATAAATATTTAATTTAGAATGGGAGGATTAAATCATAATCAATATGTAAATTAGTCAAAGTAAAGTGCTATTTATATTGCATGTTTATGAAAATGACCTAATAATTAGAGCATTAAAGTTGAATAAAGGGTGGAGTTAATATATATTATGATCATAGAGTTTGGAATGTATATGATATGGGTTTTCTATAATTTCATTTGATTTTATTTTATCTAGAAATAATGATATATTTATTTCTTATGAAAAATATGAATATGAATTAAAAAAATGATCAATATGATTGAGAAAAAATTGATATCAAAATAAATAATATTTATAATTATTATATAAATAGTGAGGAAGCGAATCTTTATAGGGGTGAGAATAGTATTCTTCAATCTCATGAAAAAAGATGATATATATTATATAAAATTTATAGTATTCGATCATGAAATATTTCCTCTATAATGAAAATATAATGGTTGATATGAATATAAAAAGGATGTTATAAATTTTTATCAATATAAATATGAATTTTATTTTATAATGTGTTGAAGAAACGTTCCAAAAAAATTATTTGAGAAATAATTGAATTTATAATAATATAAAAGAAAATATAGAAGGTAAATATCAAAGGGGGTGAAAAGATGATTAATGATTCTCATGAAAACAAGATAAGATGTATTCTTTGAAACATTATTGGATTCCTATATTAACTATATTCCCCATAATGAAAATATTATGGTTTACATGAATTAAATTGGGAACATTTTTTTCTAGTAGTATTGTGGATTTTTTATTTCATTTTTAATGATAATGAAATCAATTATAAATTAAATGTGGATTGGTTAAGATATATTATTGATAGAAACTGTATATGTGTTTTAGCATGTATAATCAGATGTAATTTTATTTGGGGGATTAATAAATAGAATTATATAATGATTATTTTTATAGTTGATGAATATTAAATTTCCACTACCATGTCTTCTACACAATTAAAATGGATGAATTTTATTATAGGATCTCTTAGAAGTGGTGAATCTATCCATGATTTTCCAATATCACTATTAATATGTGATAACAAAGGATTTGAATATTTTATCTCATATTCATTTAAATCTCATAAAGATGCACTATATATTCATTAAGGAAATTTTTGAGTGGAAAAGTATTATATTGGATCATGTGAGTAAATATTATTAAGATATTTATATCATTTTCAATCCATTATCGACACCCACATTTGAATATCCTCATTATAGCATTATTGTTCTACCGCATCCTGCATCATGAGGATTTTTTTCATTTAGACCAGTACTAATTATATATATATATTTTTTATAGAGAAAAAAATTTGTTCCAAATATATACAGTGTTTTTTGTAGTAGATAAGTAGATATTATATATATAAGGATCTAGAAAAATGACATGGTTAACCTAAAAATTATAAACATCATAGATACAAACATGTTTATTCTTATTTCATACATTGACTATTGATTCATCTACACAAATATAAATTATTATGATATTTCATTATATTCTACATAAATAATTTTTCATATGGTGAAAACATTGAATTTAATTATAATAGTGGTAAAATTATACGAAAATATTATTTTATAAGTATGAGTATGGGAAACAAATAGGGGGAAATAATTTAATGATAATTTAATATGGATGATTGATAAAAAATACAATGTTGTAGAATATTTCAAAATTTGAGTTCTAAACATGTATTTCATTTCAATTTGGATTATATTTAATGCCATGTGATACTTCGAAATGTTCATAGAGTTTCATTAAAATCAATCAAACAATAGTAGTTTAACAAGAAATTGGGTGATAACCACATAAAAAGATATGGAAACATATACTGAATTATAATTGCACTATTTTATTATTAAATTAGAATGCTTTTTTACATTATAAAATTTATGTTTTCAAAATTCAATTCATTTTCTAATGATATTAGATATAATTGGATTTTGCGGAAATTTGTTTCCCCCAGCAATATTATGCGATACATGGAAACATAATACACCCATACCACATTAACGATAAGGCTATGTTAAAAAAATAAGTGTATTCGAAGGTACATATTTTTTTGTTGATAAGTTATATTGAAATAAACCTTGATGTCAAAAAAATTTAGAATATTTTCCACTTGTTGACGTCCAAAATTAAATAGAAGGAAAGTTATTTTCCATGACTATAGATGATTTGGGATAACCACATTATTGGTAAAAGTAATCTATGGTTAATAAATGTAATAAAACTACGGGAGGTATTATATGAAGCTTTTGGAGGTGAATATTATGGGATAATATATATAGTGTGATAACAATGTTTATCATAATATTCTAGAATAACAAACTAGGAAAATGTTAGGGATTCAAAATAAAATAAGGATAAATTTTGGATTTTAGGGGAAAATAATAAGCTCTAAAATTTAAGGAATAACGATGAACATGATCGTGGAATAAAATAATAATTCACCAATTACATTATGATTTTAGGTGAAATGAATATAGGAAAGGAAAAAACGTTTTTCTAGAATCTATAATTCATATTATCTCACATAGTATAAATATAAATTATGTTTTCATGAATGTGTATCAGATTTAAAAATTCCTTCATTAATATAAAATATGCATCCTTATTCTAAAAAAATAATGCTAATTGGGAAACCATTATTTGATATCATAATTGACACTGATTCAATATCTTTTATTATATAATAATAATTTATCATTATTCATACAATATTAGAGGAAAAGTATTTCCCGGTTTACTTTTGGTGAAATGCTACACCTATGAATTATTATTTCATAATATGGTGTATTTGTAACTACGCTATGAAGAATAATCTAGCCGTTTTATTGATAATGTTTTAGGTAAACCTAAAAGTCTACAGTTGTGATCTCTTTATATAGGAAGATACAAAAAATAATTTTTTAGAGGTGATTGGGATATCATTATTTTTTTCACCATTAGAGGTTGTATGGAAGTTGAGGTAGTTCTTGATATGAATTATCACATTAGATCATTATAGTTTAAATACATGACTATTGAAACAAACCATTCTCAGAAGCATGGGGATCATAATTGGATTCATATCGACTGAGGATGCCCATAATAAGATGTGATAATAGGATATAGATTCACTCCTCATCCAATAATTGTAGTTTTGATCCCTAATATCCATATTTATAGCTTTTGTAAATGGGATGGAATATTCTCCTATCAACCAACAAGCTACTCGCTTGAATTTACAATTTTTAGGGAGAGATAAAATATTTCTATAAAGATGATGCATATATTGGAATGCTCCTAGGTCATGGGTCAGGATGGATAATGGTAATTCATTGTGTGAGGGTATGATGGGATGATATGGAATTGTTGTTAACATGAGTGTGACAGTTGTTTTGGAATTCATTAAATTTTTACATGAAATTGTATTATTCAATTGATGAAATAAAAAAGAAAAATAATTTTTATCCCTCTGTATAAATTGAATTACATTAACCAAAATAACATAAATAAAAATTCATTTCCAAAATATATATTATTACTATGGAAATCACATAATATATTTCCCAACGTTGGTACATAAAGAAAATTATTTAGTGAAATGATCAAAATATAGGGAAAATACATGGAAGATTTGAATTTTGAAGTTGTTACAGATATATTTAAATAAATTTTAGATGATATAGTTATTATTTACATTGGAACTGGATCCATTATCATAGAGTGTACACACAATTTGAGTAGGAACACAATCAGAATCCCAAATATTATTCTTCCAAAAAGATTTATAAAATTTATTTCTTGCTGGTTTTCATCAAATATCTTCCACTATGACAGTGTATGAATATGTTTGGGTTGTTAGACCGCGAAACAATATATAAATATCTTTTTGAAAATATGTCTATTATTTCACCATGAATTAATATAAATTTTATAAGTAAGTTAACAAAAATTATATATCAATATGAATATCAATGACCGAACTATTATGAAAGAAACTAGATATCAATATAGAAGATATATAGATGACTATACTATAGCATAAGCTATTACATATCTATGGATATTGACAATGAAATTTACAGTGGTTCAGATTTATTTCAAACGTGAAGGTAGGTGGAAAATAAATTGGAAATTTTGTCTTATTTTAGATCCATGTTAAATGATTTCCTTCAGTGGATTGATTACATGAATATGTTACGAAATAATTACATTAATTTAAAATGGGAATTGATATAAAAAAGTATAAAAACATATTAAAATATTTATTAGTCAAAAATAAACTAGAATATTAATGAAAATATTTACATAAAGAATAACAATTAGAAAATTACAATAAAATATATAGAGTGGAGTATTAAATTTTTGATGCTTTTTTAATAAAAGATATAAGTGTAGTATATTTTCATTCAATATATCAATGTTGTTCACAGATATATAAGTAGTAGGAGTTTCTTTTGATCCACAGTTCACCTTGTCATGTAACATTAAAACTTATCATGTCAATTATTAATCCATGATTTTTGGATACACCATTTTTGTATGCAACTGAGGCGGAAATTTTTTGGTAAAGCAATTAAAATCAACATGGTCCCACTATATATTACACATTTCAATATGACATATATTTTTAATGTATGATAGTTTTTTTTTCTATCTACCATAATTAAATCATTCATTATTATAAAATTAATAAAATAAAAACATTAATAACCCCCATTTTGGGTGCATTGAGCACTAGGGTGTGATAATAATAATCCACACACACATCCATTTAATCTCATTTAAAAAATAACTTCCTTAAGAAAAATAAAAATATTTTTTGACATAATATTCTCTTGAAATATTTTCTTAGTAACATCATCCTTAATAGACTCGATTTAATAAAATTAAACTTATTTAATTTTAGAAGGGGTTTTTTTTATGTCACCATGGGAAGAGGTATTTTACACATATATTTTTAACTCATCCTCTACTATAATAATTTAAATTTATAACATTTAACACTTTATTATATTGAATTTTTTTATATTATGAAATAATGTACATGGTTATGGAAATATATAAAGGTTTATTTACATATTTTATTTATGTCGTATTTTCATTTTAAAAATATTTTGTTTCATATATATGTGGTATATTTCCATGGATATAAATAAATATGGAAATATATAAATGTTACTGTTGAAATGTTAATATTTGAATTTTGATATGTATTTCGACTCAATTATATCCATTTATAATAGTGTTTTAAATTTTCATATTTGTTTAGTGTCATGGGAATAAATTTGACACAATGAAGTTGGGTTTAAATAGGAAATTATTTAAATTTATACTGATATTCAACAAAAAAAGTGGACCAAAAAATGAATTTTTTTCATATTTTAATATTATCTAGAATGGGACGATAATGGTGAAATTTTATTGGGTGTGATCAATTTTGTGAGAGTATCATCATCATGGTGCTTGAACTATCTATAATTTATCTAACAAGATTATTTATCATGTAATTCAGATAGGTTGAAACATGAACTCAATCGACCTCCTCATATTTTAGATCATATCATCTATTGGTGACTGTAAAATATGTATAGTGGTGAGACTACACCCTCCGGTACATATTAACAATAATACAAGAAAACATTGTTGAGCAATGTATTGTTTTTAAACAAATCAAAATAATGTTTTTTAAAGGGGGAGATTATTTTAAATAATACTCTGTCTCTTTATGATGATTTTGATGCTCACAAATACCCTTAATTATTTACTAATTATTTCGTTGAGTATTTTGCAGGAATTTATTTTATATAACGAGATTTTATACTTTATTTTATATTCCGAGATCAATTTTAGCGTATTCTGGAATCACTGTAGCGCGAGATCAATTTTAGCGTATTCTGGAATCACTGTAGCGCGAGATCAATTTTAGCGCGTACTGGAATCACTGTTCATACCCTACGTTGATGAACGTAACGTATGGATGAAAAGTTTACTTTTTATGTTATTTTGAAACGTATGGTTAATGAACCTTACGTTGTTGAAAAGTATGGAAGAAGAACATTACGTTTGGAAGGAACCTTACGTTTTCGTTGTTGAAAAGTATGGAAGAGAAACCGTACGTTAGTTTTCAGTGTTGAGTTTGTTTCTCAAAAGTATGGATCATCAACCTTACTTTTATAATCAACCGTACGTTCTTTGGAGAGTTGAAGCAAGACAAAGTATGGATGATCAACCCTACGTTTGAATGCTGAAGAGAAAGTATGTATGTTCAACCTTACGTTCTGAACCTTACGTTCTAAACCTTACGTTTGTGAACCCTACGTTTGGAGCCACGTCATCAACCCTACGTTTGGCGTCGGGATATTTTTGACAGACGATATTTCCTTTTGAATTAGTCAATCAAGCGGATTATTAGGCGGATTTCGAGCTGATTCTTAAATACGACTTTGACTGAATCAGAGACGGTTTACAACGGATTAATGATTGATTTAAACGGAGCTTTTTATGCCGATTCTTCAGGGGAGTTACAACGGCTTTGTTATTTCATTTAATATCGCGAATCTAAAGGAGATTTTCATGGATCTATTTATGCGGAAGATTTTCTCATATTTGAAAATATGTTCTATCTTGGAAACTTCGGATATATATATGCACAGGAAAGTGTGTGATAAAAAAGATTGATCTTTTGACGAGCAAGAAAACAGAGACTGTGTGAAAGCGTTCTTTTCTGGTGATCGAGAAGAAGCGTAAGACCTTTATTACTGAAGGAAGATTTTGATAGCAGATTCACGTGTTCTACATCGACTACCTGTTGTGAATCTACTACTGCTGAAGTTGTGAAGTTTCTGGTAATATCTATTGCAACTGGATCGACTCAGAACTGTTTTGATTACAGATCTTTATTTTCTGAAGACGACGATCTATCTACTGTCAATTGCTTTCTGTTGCAATTGTGAAGAACAACTGGAGAAGTGTTTCTTTATCGAAACCTTTTTTATTTTTGAGTGATCAGCTTCTCGTTCTAAGCTGTGTGGGTTCGTGTTTGAACCAGGAAGGCTGTGTTTGCCTGAATCTTGTAAAGGTGTCAACTGCCTGTACTCAGTTGTGGACGGGTCTGTGGAAACGAGGACCAGATAGTGAAAATCGCCAAGCTCGTGGATTTGAGCGTTGGTGGAGTGGACTAGGGGCCTTCTGTTCCCCGAACCACTATACATCCGTGTGTTCATGCCTTTACTTTTTCCGCTGCATATTTAATCGTGCAAAAGCATAGTGAACAGAATTTGTCTAAATTGAAGAGATTGTAATAATTTGAAAAAGACACAATTCACCCCCCTCTTGTGTATAATCCGTAGATTCAGATCCAACAATTGGTATCAAAGGAGGAGCTTCTTATTTCTAAAGTCCTATCAAGCTAGAAGTATTTAAAGATTATACATAGTGTATCATGGTTGATATGAGAGAGGGAATGTCAATGGTCAGAGCACCTTACTTTAATGGAGATAATTATGGCTGCTGGAAATCACGTATGATTATTTATCTGAAAAATCTTGGTTACAGAGTCTATTCAAAGATTCTGACTCCCTATGAAATTCCTGAAAATCCCGATACATGGAGTGCTGCTACAGAGGCTGAGTATGACATAAATTCAAAAGCTATGAATGCAATCATCTGTGGTCTAGGACCAGACGAATTTAACAGAGTATCTCAATGCCCGACTGCATATGAAATGTGGCAAACAATAGCTGTTGCTTATGAAGGAACAGATAATGTAAGACAGATGAGATATGCAACTGCTATGTTAAAATTCGATACTTTCAGAATGATTGAAGGAGAGAGCATCACTCAGATGAATGGAAGATTGACAGAAATTGTCAATAATATAACATCTCTAGGAGAACCAATCAAGCAGGCTGATCAAGCGTTGAAGGTACTGAGAGTACTTCCTACTCGATGGAATGGAATCTCTACAGCAATCAGACAATCAACTTCTGTTAAAGATCTAACTATGAGAGAACTGATTGGTACACTGATGATGTACGAAGCTGAAATGCAAGATGAGGTAAATGATCATAAAGTCTACATAAAAAGGGAAAATACTGCATTGAAAGTGACTTCTCAACAAAAGGATAGAAAGATGAAGAACAGAGAAGTGAGTGCTAAATCAGAAAGCTCTGATTCTTCAAATTCGGATGAAGAACTGGCACAGCTAGCCAGAAAATTCAGAAAGTTCTATAATAAGAAGAAAGACTTCAAGAAATCCTTTAAAAAGGATAGCAAGGAAGTGAGATGTTATGAATGCAAAAAGATGGGACATATCAGACCGGATTGCCCAAAATTGAAAGATGCAAAGAAGAAGAAATTCTTCAAAAGAGATGATTATGAGCAGAAAGACAAGAAAGCTATGAAAGCTACTTGGAGTGTTTCTGAAGACTCAAGTAATTCTTCTGAATCATGCTCAGAGAAGGAGGAAGCCAATTTAAAAGCAAATATGTGTTTCATGGCTGAAACTGATGAGGTACACTCATACAATTCCTCTGACTCAAATAATGAATCAAACTCTGAAACAAGCCTCTCAAATAAAAAACTTGCAGCTTACTGCAATATGCTTGAAGAAAGGTATGACTCATTATTTAATAAATATAAATCTATAAAGAACTTGTACAAAGCTATTTCAGATGAGAGAAATACTTTGCTAAAACAACATAAGGAATTAATTGACAAATACAATTCTGCTGAATCAAATAAAATTAATTTTGAATCAAAAATAAAAACTCTACAGGATGAAGTAGAATCTTATAAAACGGCTGCATTAATTTTTACAAAAGGAGAAAACACCTTAAATGAGATACTTGGAAAAACTGTAATTAAAAAGGAAAGGTTTGGAATTGGAAGTAAAGGAGAAAAACCTAAGTTATACAAAAATTATTTTGTTCCTAGCACTAAACAGGTTATTTGTAACTACTGTGGAACAAGAGGTCATATAGCTAAAAACTGTTTTCTAAGACAACCTCAGATATGTGGAATTAAGAAAGCTTATATTTCCAACGATCTATATGATTCAATCAATTTTAAGAAAACAAAGCAAATCTGGATACCCAGATCACTGCTTGCTAACACTCCTGGACCCAACAAAATATGGGTACCAAAGCAATTTGTTTGAATGTCTTTGCAGGTAGCAGGTCACCAAAGAAAGAAAGAAATATGGTATATGGACAGTGGCTGCTCAAGACACATGAGTGGAACTTCAGCTAATTTCTCTTCTCTTACTCGAAAGGAAGGAGGACTTGTCACCTTTGGTGACAATGCCAAAGGAAAGATTATTGGTATTGGAATAGTTGGAGATCCAGAGACAGTCTCAATCAACAAAGTACTTTATGTACAAGGGTTAAAACACAATCTGATAAGTATCTCTCAACTCTGTGATGATGGATACACTGTTGATTTTACTAAAAATAGTTGTACTATTTCTAAAGATAAACTGTTTAAGTTTAGAGCACCCAGAACTGATAATGTTTATACTTTGGATTTGAATTCCTTGTGTAAACAACAAGTAAATTGCTTAACTGCTAATATAAGTGAATCCTGGATCTGGCATAGAAGACTTGGTCATTGCAATATATATGCTTTACATAAATTATCTAAGAAACATTTAGTTTCTGATTTACCTAGTCTCAAATTTGAAAATGACAGATTCTGTGATGCATGTCAGCTTGGCAAGCAACACAAATCATCATTCAAATCTGTTAATAAAGTTGCTACAACTAAACCTCTAGAACTTATCCATATGGATTTGTTTGGACCTTCAAGAGTAGCAAGTTTAGCTGGTAAATTATATGTTTATGTATTAGTTGATGATTACTCTAGATTTACTTGGATTTTCTTTTTGAAATTTAAAAGTGAAGCTTTTAGTTTATTTGAAGGTTTTTGTAAATCTATTCAAAATGAAAAAGGTTTTAATATAATCTCATTGAGAAGTGATCATGGTGGAGAATTTGAGAACCAGGAATTTAATTCCTTTTGCTCAAACATGGGTATTAAACACACCTTCTCTGCTCCAAGAACACCTCAACAGAATGGGATTGTAGAAAGAAGAAATAGAACTATTCAAGAAATGTCTAGAACTATGTTAAATGAATATAGCCTACCTATATATTTCTGGGCAGAAGCTGTTAATACAGCTTGTTATATAATGAATAGAATTTTAATAAGATCTATTTTGAAAAAGACACCCTATGAACTATGGAATAACAGAAAACCTAAAGTAAATTACTTTAAAGTTTTTGGATGCAAGGTTTACATCTTGAATACCAAAGATAATCTTGGTAAATTTGATCCAAAATCTGATAAAGGTATTTTCTTAGGATATTCTGCAACCTCCAAAGCTTATAGAGTCTATAATAAAAAGTCAAGGATTGTTGAAGAATCAGTTCATGTGAAATTTGATGAATCTGATCCTTTTGAGAAAAGGATAGAACAAATAGATGAACCTGATTCTAATGAAAACATGAGACCTGAGAATTTAAAGAATGATTTTGAAAATGATATAAAAGAAATTCAGTCCAGTTCAGAAGAACATGATACTGAAGAGCCTTTGAATGTAATGCCTAGACAGTCTAGAACCTCAAAGAATCACCCTTTAGAATCTGTGATAGGTGACTTAGAGACTGGTATTCAAACTAGAAGAAACTTTGGAAACATAGTTGAATTCTCTGCTTTCCTATCCCAACAAGAACCTAAGACCATAGAAGAAGCCTTAGATGATGAGAGCTGGGTAATAGCAATGCAAGATGAATTGAACCAGTTCAAGAGAAATAAGGTTTGGGAATTAGTTGAAAGACCACATGATTATCCAGTAATAGGAACTAAATGGGTCTTTAGGAATAAACAGGATGATCAAGGGATAATAACTAGAAATAAAGCAAGATTAGTAGCTAAAGGATATAATCAAGAAGAAGGAATAGATTATGATGAGAACTTTGCACCTGTAGCCAGGTTAGAAGCTATTAGAATCCTTTTAGCCTATGCATCTTATATGAATTTTAAATTATTTCAGATGGATGTTAAATCTGCCTTTTTAAATGGTTATTTAATGGAGGAAGTTTATGTTGAGCAACCTCCTGGTTTTGAAAATTCTCAAAAACCAGATTCTGTTTTCAAACTTACTAAAGCTCTTTATGGCCTTAAACAAGCACCTAGAGCTTGGTATGAAAGACTAAGTTCTTTTCTTTTGAAAAATGATTTTACTGTTGGACTAGCAGATCCAACACTCTTTAAGAAAACTGTGAAAAATAATGTTTTGTTGGTTCAAATTTATGTTGATGATGTAATTTTTGGATCAACCAATAAAATTCTTTGTCATGAATTTTCAGAATTAATGCAAAAAGAATTTGAAATGAGTATGATGGGAGAATTAAATTTCTTTTTGGGTCTTCAAATATTTCAAAAAGATTTTGGAAATATTCTAAATCAATGCAAATACATTACTGATTTACTTAAGAAATTTGGACTTGAAAACAGCAAGACATTTACAACTCCTATGTGTACTAATATAAAACTTGATTTGGATGAAACTGGAAAATCAGTGGACAACAAGTTATATAGAGGTATGATTGGTAGTTTGTTATATCTTACTGCTAGTAGACCAGATATAATGTATTCAGTATATCTTTGTGCTCGATTTCAATCAAATCCCAAAGAATCTCATTTAACTGCTGTTAAACGAATTTTTAGATATTTAAAAGGTACTATTTATCAATCTCTGCTTTATCCAAAAACCTCTGATTTTAATTTAATTTCATATTCAGATGCAGACTTTGGAAGCTGTAGATTAGATAGGAAGAGTACTTCAGGAACATGTCACTTTTTAGGAAAGTCTTTAGTATCATGGTCTAGTAAGAAACAACACTCAGTTGCCCTGTCAACAGCCGAGGCAGAATATGTGTCTGCAGGTAGTTGCTGTTCATAGGTGTTGTGGATGAAAAACACTCTTATGGACTTTGGATTAAATTTCAATAATACACCTATTTTATGTGATAATACTAGTGCAATTAATATTTCAAAAAATCCTATTAGTCATTCTAGAACTAAGCACATTGATATAAGACATCACTTTTTAAGAGATCATGTGTTAAAAAAGGATATATTTTTAGAATTCGTAAATACAGAAAATCAATTAGCAGATATTTTTACTAAACCACTTCCCACGGCAAGGTTTGAATTTATTAAGGGGGAGTTAGGTTTATTTAATTTTAAATAGTTTCTTTTTAATCTTATTCTGTTTTCGAATTCTACTTAATTTCTGTTTCTCGCTATAAGTTATTTTATTTTGTTTTAAATAAAAGTAATGATTAGTGATTACACGGGAATCAAGGCTGTCAGAACCGTTTCACCTTCTAAATTGTTTTCACCTTTTTTCGGAAACCCTTTCGAAAACCTAAAACCGCACATCTGCTCCAAAACCCTTTTCTGAATCTTCAAACCCTAAACTTACGAACCTTCAGAAATCGTTGTTGAAATGGCAAAGACTAAGAGTCCAGATGAAGCTGAGAGCAGTGCTGCAAAGAAATCTAAAGTAGTTGGTCGGAAGATACTGCAAGGTAAAGTCATCGATTTAGAATGGCTGTTTGAAACTAATTTGCTGTTGAAGCAAGCGTTGTCGTTTCAAGGTCTTGAGCAAGCTTTTAATAGTGAAAACTCTGAGTTTCTATATGAGGCAGAAATGAGACATTTCTTTAGAACTGTTCAGTTTAGCCTTGGAGATACGGAGGATAGTTTATTGGCTCAAATAGAAGATAAGGACTTTTCCATATCATCTGTAGAGATAAGTCAAATTCTTAACTGCCCTCATGAAGGAGTTTTTCATTTTGATTTACGGAATATTAGAGATTCTGTACATAAGTCTGAAGACATTATGTCTTTTCTGTTTGGAACCAAAGTGATAAAGAAGATGTTTATTAAAGATTTGGAGCCCGATCAGAAAATCTTAGTAAAGTTTGTTCAGACTGGTTTAGCACCAAGGATGGCTGAGATGGAGAAAATTCTGTACCCTGACATGTATATAATGTATCTTTTGATGAGTGATATTAAGTTTAATTTTCCTCGATTTATGATAAGATATCTGAGATACTGCTTTCAGAGTGAAGCAAGAATGACCTTTTTCCCATATGGAAGGTTCATTTCTTTGTTTTTATATAAAAGAGGACTGATCAGATTGGTAAGTGCTGGGGTGAAATGTCACCACAGTAATGTTTTTAATGCTGGAACTTTGAGGAAAGTGGGATATTTCTGGAGCACAATTAAAGGAAAACTCTTACCTGTTGGAGCTGAGGAAGACTCGGAGAGTGCTCAGGCTCAACTGGCTAAGTCCAAAGAGGGACAAGCAGAATCAAGGATTAGTACAGTGGCAAGAAGAATTCGCCTTGAGATGGAGGAAGTTGAGGAAGAGAGAAGTCAAGAAGGACTTCAATCTAGAAGGAAGAGGTCAATTGATGAAGAAATTATCTCTCCTGTCTTGAAATCTACTGAACCTGTAATTTCTTATTCATTTGTGAGAGAAGCTGTTGTGGAGAGGACTGCACCGATAGAGGAACCAGTAGCTCAACCGGAAATTCAGCTAGAACCTCAAACTGCTGCTGTGGCTGTTGAAGAAGCAATTCCACAAGAACAACTTATGGAGGCAGTGCCTGGTGAATAAGTGGCCCGACCTCAAGAAGTTCATGAAAATATTGTTCTTGATCATTCAGTAGAAGTCAGAGAGACTACTGTTCGTGATGAACACACTTCTGAAGTTAATACAGAGGTACTTCAGGAAGATTTTTCAGTGGAAGAGTTTCAGGCTTCAAAGGATAGTTCAGTGGATCAACCTTTTCAGGACAAAGAACAATCAGATGCAGATTCTTTACCCCTTGTCCTGCTTCGTCAATCTGATTCTAGACATGAGAATCAAGCACAGGGTGCCCCTGATTCGAGAAAAGAAGAAGTTGTTGAGTTATACAAGCGTATTTCTCAGTTAGAATCTGAGAATGTTAGTCTCAGAAGTTCTCTGAACTTGGAGCAGTTAAAGTTTCAGAAGCTGAAAGAATCTACTGTTTCAAGACAGGAAGTAGATTTGTTTAAGACTGATATGTTGCATGCTGTTGATCAGTTGAAATCAGAGATGGTAACGAAAGATGATTTGTCTGAGATGAAAATTTACATGGAGAATAAATTTGAATCTGTTGCAAATAGTGCTGTGAGTGGATCAGGTTCTTCACCTGATTTGATTCGAAGATTTCAAGCAATTACTGGAGCACTGAGCAATATGAGTGACAGATTACACGATCTTCAGTGTAATAGTGCCCCATTGTCAGTTTTGCTAGATAATCAGAAATTTTTGGTAGATCAGTTGACATCTGGAGAGCAACCGATTAGGATTCTTTTGAATCAGTTATCAGAAAAGCTGGCTCTTTTTGTTGAAAAAGAAGAAAGACTGCATGAATTTTTCAGAGTTAATTTGATTGAAGATATTCATATGACTCAGGAGAACAGAGATCTTATCATCAAGTTAGGAGATGGGATGATGAAGAGGCTTCGAGACCAGTTTACAGAGATCAAGACAGTAATTCAAAGGAGATAGACACCTTTTTCCCTGTCTTATCCCTACACCTTGATTCCTCTGTATATCACTGTCGTTTTTATATAATAGCTTGTGAATGAAAATTCTTTTCTTATCTTTTTTGTTTTGTTATTTATTGATTTATGATTAAGTTAGCCAGTATAAGCAATTCACTTATTCATACACAGTTAATTATAGCATTTACTTATAGTTCAGTGCAATATTGAATGTGTTCAAATCCGTAATTTTTCATTCTTTTTGATATCACAAAAAGGGGGAGAATTTGGATAAACACAACATTTAAATTCATTCGTTTCCTATGAAGAAATTTGGATATATAGGAGCATTTGGATATATACGACATTTATCTTTTATCTATTTGAAAGTTTATTTTTATGGGGGAGTTATGGGGGAGAAATTTTATAGTTAAATATTGTTTTAATCCTTTCAAAATTCTAAAATTTTATAAAACTAATTTTTTTTTTTCAATCAAGATTGCAATTAAATTAGTTCTATTATTTTATGGGTTTTGTGATCATCAAAAAGGGGGAGATTGTTGAGAAATGTATTGTTTTTAAACAAATCAAAATAATGTTTTTTAAAGGGGGAGATTATTTTAAATAATACTCTGTCTCTTTATGATGATTTTGATGCTCACAAA
Source organism: Viscum album (assembly GCA_963277665.1). Lineage (NCBI taxonomy): Eukaryota > Viridiplantae > Streptophyta > Magnoliopsida > Santalales > Viscaceae > Viscum > Viscum album. The sequence continues at coordinate 1,536,272,336 of OY728151.1, forward strand.
TACCCTTAATTATTTACTAATTATTTCGTTGAGTATTTTGCAGGAATTTATTTTATATAACGAGATTTTATACTTTATTTTATATTCCGAGATCAATTTTAGCGTATTCTGGAATCACTGTAGCGCGAGATCAATTTTAGCGTATTCTGGAATCACTGTAGCGCGAGATCAATTTTAGCGCGTACTGGAATCACTGTTCATACCCTACGTTGATGAACGTAACGTATGGATGAAAAGTTTACTTTTTATGTTATTTTGAAACGTATGGTTAATGAACCTTACGTTGTTGAAAAGTATGGAAGAAGAACATTACGTTTGGAAGGAACCTTACGTTTTCGTTGTTGAAAAGTATGGAAGAGAAACCGTACGTTAGTTTTCAGTGTTGAGTTTGTTTCTCAAAAGTATGGATCATCAACCTTACTTTTATAATCAACCGTACGTTCTTTGGAGAGTTGAAGCAAGACAAAGTATGGATGATCAACCCTACGTTTGAATGCTGAAGAGAAAGTATGTATGTTCAACCTTACGTTCTGAACCTTACGTTCTGAACCTTACGTTTGTGAACCCTACGTTTGGAGCCACGTCATCAACCCTACGTTTGGCGTCGGGATATTTTTGACAGACGATATTTCCTTTTGAATTAGTCAATCAAGCGGATTATTAGGCGGATTTCGAGCTGATTCTTAAATACGACTTTGACTGAATCAGAGACGGTTTACAACGGATTAATGATTGATTTAAACGGAGCTTTTTATGCCGATTCTTCAGGGGAGTTACAACGGCTTTGTTATTTCATTTAATATCGCGAATCTAAAGGAGATTTTCATGGATCTATTTATGCGGAAGATTTTCTCATATTTGAAAATATGTTCTATCTTGGAAACTTCGGATATATATATGCACAGGAAAGTGTGTGATAAAAAAGATTGATCTTTTGACGAGCAAGAAAACAGAGACTGTGTGAAAGCGTTCTTTTCTGGTGATCGAGAAGAAGCGTAAGACCTTTATTACTGAAGGAAGATTTTGATAGCAGATTCACGTGTTCTACATCGACTACCTGTTGTGAATCTACTGCTGCTGAAGTTGTGAAGTTTCTGGTAATATCTATTGCAACTGGATCGACTCAGAACTGTTTTGATTACAGATCTTTATTTTCTGAAGACGACGATCTATCTACTGTCAATTGCTTTCTGTTGCTATTGTGAAGAACAACTGGAGAAGTGTTTCTTTATCGAAACCTTTTTTATTTTTGAGTGATCAGCTTCTCGTTCTAAGCTGTGTGGGTTCGTGTTTGAACCAGGAAGGCTGTGTTTGCCTGAATCTTGTAAAGGTGTCAACTGCCTGTACTCAGTTGTGGACGGGTCTGTGGAAACGAGGACCAGATAGTGAAAATCGCCAAGCTCGTGGATTTGAGCGTTGGTGGAGTGGACTAGGGGCCTTCTGTTCCCCGAACCACTATACATCCGTGTGTTCATGCCTTTACTTTTTCCGCTGCATATTTAATCGTGCAAAAGCATAGTGAACAGAATTTGTCTAAATTGAAGAGATTGTAATAATTTGAAAAAGACACAATTCACCCCCCTCTTGTGTATAATCCGTAGATTCAGATCCAACAAACATGATAAAATTATAATAAATATCAACCTAAATAGGAAAATGTGAAAATTAAAAATTGATAAGGAATAATAAAACCATGCCATGTCATACAGAATGCATTACTAAATATCAAGAAAGCATCAAATAGTTTGAAAAAAATATAAACTAAATACTCCAAAACATACCAAAAATTCCATAATCAGTCCCCTATCTGTCCTCCAATCCCAATATAAGTATTAAAAAATCAGTTAGAGGTCACATTTCCCATGTCCAAACATATATCTGTTAAGTCTACATGGGTAATAAATGGAGAACAAAAGAATATGTGAGTAAAACAATGTAATCCACCACCAATGCTATCTAAACGAGTCCATTATCAGTAATAGTGCATGAGATAGTTAGATATACACATGCATTAGTTCATAAATCAAATATCTAAAATAAAAATAATCCCACAATCCCTTGATCTCCTTGTTGACAATCAAGGTCAGCCATTTCTAATATAGAATGATTTTATATTTATCTTTCAATAATCACCATAGAGTCTATGATTATTTTCATGACAATTACTAAGCACATATTTTCCTCCATGTTCATATATGATTGATTCATATTCCATGGGTGAATCAGATATTGGAATTATTAATGGACCTGGTGAGAATTCCAATTCATAGACCATGTACATTCTCAATAGACATCGTACATACTGAGAATACCCATTTTAGGAAAAAATTTACATTTTATATGTTAATGTAAACCCGAGTTAATGAAGTCAAATTTTCCATACTCACAAAACATGTTCAATGTATTCCATATTCTATTAAACATTTCAATTACCAATTACAATTATAAAATCATTTACAAACAATTATTTCCATATGATAATTACTAGATTTATATTGAGATACCACAACACATTAAATTTGTGAAAATTATAATTTAGAGTCAATCTATGAAACATTAACATTTTATATATCAATCCACATAAGAAAAATTAAATTCAAATAACTATGGTTACATGGTTTTATGGATCGAACCAAATACAATCCCATAACCTCCCAAAAATTTATAATGGAACCAGGTCATGAAATTTATGTTCAAACCTATGGATGAGGATATAAACACATCTCTAGTGATCAAATATAAAGGGGTCACATTATCAATGGACAAGATATGACATGTAATATATTTATGAATATAGATTCAAAATATATATGTGAATTACCTATAAATGTGGTTGTGATCGTGGATTCCTGGTGTGATGACACATGTTTCATGTACAGGAAAACAAAATCACACCTTGGGTGTTATTTTAGACAATCTACCTTAAAATAATGGAATCTAGATCCCCAATTCACATGTACTAATTAATTTTAAATAAAAATTTTCCTTATACAAAAAAATAGAACCATAACTTTAATGCCATAAGAGGATGAATAGGGAAGGAAATGAGAGGAATTCCCCAATTCCAAACATGAAATAAGTATTCAAGATCTTTAGATCAAACCGTGGATCATGGAACCAAGAGTTGGTGATGTAAAAGTCTTGAAACATTGAAAACACTTATAGAATGTTTTTATGTATTTTTTATAAAAGAGAGTATTGAAAAATAAATAGGGTTTTTTTGATGAAGAAATTCAAATTTCACTTTAATGTTTCTTCCCTATAATAACACCACCAGCTAACAACTAGTCACCATTGACTATTTAATCATGTTTTCCAAAATATTTTACCCATATAATCCCATTCTTCTAGGAAGTAACCTTCTAGATGGTGGGTATAATTGGATGGATGATGGACATATTTTATAATTAACTAGCTAATGCATCGTTAACTGGCTGGTCAATGCATTTCACTAGGGATATTATGGAACATAAGTCTTCCATCAGATACATTGGATTAATATTTGTTACTATAATACTCCCTATAAGATCTTAAAAAGCACATCAAATATATTATCACAAGGTTTAAATCACTGTACATATTAATTCAGTTGTTTCGATAAAAAATAACTATTTATATACCTTGAATAAATAAATGATGTTTACATACTCTTCATCATATAATAGTTTCTCCACTAGTAGTTCCTCAATGCATTACTAAGAAGTATTTGTTAAATTAAATAAATACTACACCTACATTTCAAACACCATCTCATTAGACTGTTGTTATACATTACTCTAATACAACTACACTCACAATTAAGGTACAATCTGTCCTTTGAAATTCGTCTCCCTGATTTATCTTCTATGGATTAGATGGTACTAAAAAACGCATTAACAATAGTCATAACAATGTAAAAATATGTAACATGAGATGGATTATGGGGAAATATCTAAATTGGAGTCACATAAAACACATCATGTATGGTAATACATAATTATGGAAGATCCAATTTGTACATCATTGAGTTGATCCCTTCCAACATCTCAATCATACCAATAATCATGTGTTACATGTTCCCCAATATCCGGATACGATATTTCTCCAGACCATGATGTACATTCAAAAACACTTTATGAAAAAAATAAAATCCATATTACACATATAAAGAATATTATAACATTGATACCTATATTTTATGACTTCTAACTTTTTTTGGGAAAACCAAACATGATTAGATGTGTCCTACATGACACTAGGTTAAATGAGAACTAACTCTCAAACATATAGCTAACACAAGGCATAATAAAACTACCATCAATATAAAGACTCAAAAGGAACCATCTATAATCATGAATGAATGATATTATTTATAGAAAATATGTATATTCAAAATGATACTCTTAATAACAATTGATATTCAGAACATTGGATAACAATAACATGTATATAATATGAATTATCCATATAAATCTTCCATCTGTGAAAGGATGATAAGATATAAACAACCTATTTTTTATACATGTAAATTGTAGTGTACCTTCTACAATTGGTATTTAGTGTTATTGGTCTCGATAATAATAGATATTGTGTTTAAAACAATGAATCTCAACAATCAATTAATAATATATGTTACCGAAATCATCAATAATGAAGGGCACCCAAAAAAGGAATGAAATGGGATATCTAATTAATCCATATTATGAATACTCGTACTACTTTTTTTTCTAAGGTCTCTTGGATAATAATTTCACAAATAATATTGTGATATCATCCCACATTCATTCCTAAAAGGTTGAATACTGAAGAATCCTAATAGGTTTTTGATGATCAAACAACTCCCGCTAATAAATGACACATCACATTATGAAACCCATTACGTATTTCCCCATCTGCAACCTCCATTATTTCTAATTATGACCAGGATACATATTTTCCGAACATGAATTCTCCACCCTTTTCAAATCATGGAATTCCATTATCAACTCCTTTTTGCTATCTCATAAGAACCCAACTATGTCTATGAGAAAGGAAAAGAAAATCACTATCTAAGAACCATCCTGATTTTGATTCCATAACATTTATTTCTTCCCTCAGGGTAAAACCCACTGTATTAGAAAATGGCCTCATCATATTTTAATCTAAATTCCTGATATTAACATATGTCAATTCTAGAGATTCTACCTATAATATCCCATATTTTCAAAGACGTACGGAATCCATAAATTACCGTTTAAAAAATTTAGTTTTCTCCCAAAAAGAGTGATGACCTTTTTAAGGAATTCTATAAGGTAATCTAAGGAATTTTAGTATCATTTAGGTCATGTTTTTAGAGAATGAGCACGAGGCACATTGTTGATTAAATGTTAGTATTGACCAAATAAAACTCTGATAACCATATCTATAGGGATCATTGTTCAAAAAACCATGCAAGGGAGGACAGACAACTAGATGAATATTGTAGGTATGACATTGATATTAATCATGTGGTTAGTGTATGAGTTTTCAAATCATATTCCTAACAATTAAAATGGGGATATAATTGGTATAATGAGGCAACATGGATTGTGCATAGTTTTGGAAACCATGTAAAAATTGAATTGATCCAATAAAAAGTGGAGGAATTGTAATTTTACCAATATAATATAGATTATTCTTATCCCTAAATTCATCCCAAAATAATATAGTAGCTCTTATACCTCATTGACTGTTTCATACTATTCTTAATGAAAACAGAATGATAGACTCTCCATCGAGCGTCAAAATCAATCACTTTTTTAATGATGGATATCCATCAGTAATTTATTCAATACCAATGAATAAATGTTGTTTTATAAATCCATAGGGTATGTTATGTCTTTAGGAGATAATATATACTATTTTAGAGAATAAATCTATATCTATGATTTCTACCATTCTAGAAAGAATATGAAGCAAATACAAGATAAAAAGTCATCTACCATGATATGATAGGTGGTCTAGTTATTTTTAGACAAAACTATTGATTTTTATATTATGTGATTTCATTATACAAACCAAACTTTCTGTGTGATTCCTCAATAATATATAACTAACTAAATTAATTAATTTCATTGTGGTTATTGTAATGTGTCATACCTAGTTTAATTTTTATGGTTTTATAGGGAATGTAACGTACATATTTCTCTTTTATATTAGATTATTTCATTGATGTATTCCTTAAATACTTATTTGAGCTACTTCATAGAGAGATGTAGAGTTTTCTACTAATATAATTATAATAAAAAAACAAATACCAAATCATCATTATTGGATGGATACTACTTAGTTTCCGAAATTCAAGAGGGAATTATATGATTTAGAAGCTGAATGGTTTATCTGACCTAGTACATCACTGTAGGGTTTTTTGATGATTTTCATTAAGGCGGAGGATATAATCCTCGCGATATTTTTACATTACCAAAAAATGATCCATAATACATTTATGAGTATGTATCAAATAATTCATATACTAGACCTATATGATCAGAACTGTGGATATCGTGACTTCCCAAATATAGATTTTATATTAGGAATCCATTGGTTATTGGATATATATCTAGATATACCATGTACAATATTCCACATTAGATAAGTATTCTATGAGTATTTTAATATATTTTTTACTTTCATGAATATGGTAGAAATTATTATGGCTCCGATGAATCTTGTTTGTCATAAGTATCTTTTTTATCTTGTGGTAGTTTTAATGGAAACCATATTTGTATACATTTGAGTACATTGAGAGATCATTGGTAATATGATATCCTCACAAAAATTCATTTAGGGAATGATAATTTTTACATACTATGTGACATCATCTAATACGTATGAGTATTAGTAGACCCATAAGAGCCAAGCATTTTTTCTGTGGGAGTATCCAAAGAATGATTTTGAAAAACAAATATTTTTATGGATAAAAAGTTATTATAGTTGGTATATATAGAATTAATAACACTTTAATATCTTCTCATTATATGGAAATTATGGGCACAAAATTTCTATAGTTTGAAAAATGAGTGAAGGGATCCTAGAAGTTGAAAACAAGGTAGACTTAAGTGCCAATATTCAATCATCTAGAGCTGAGAAGATATTATATGGTTTTAAATGATTCTTTAGTAATTTTTCAGAGATCTATTATAATTATAAAAGATATAGTAGTGGTATATTTGTTTCTTCAATTATGTCCTCATCAGCATAATTACCCAATATACTATATCAATTTGTTAGTTGTGGTACATTCCACACATTACAAGAGATAATAAGTTCTTGGGGAGAGTTTTTTGGTATACATAGACCCAAAATTACAAAAATATATATTCACACAGGGTGACATAATAATTATTTAAATGTATTGGGTTGTATATGTATAGTGTATTGACATTGAGTTTTCTTATATTACCAGGAATTGAAATGAAGTGGATGAAGTGGAGCTAAAAGACTCAAACACATGTCGTTCAACAGGCTAGTAGTGAGTCAATGATGATGATAATGTTTTATAAGATGCACATAGAGGTGTTAGATCATTTTTTTACGATGAAGATGAATCAATATTAGTGAAATATTTACTTTTTCATATAGTAAAGAAGGTAAATCTTTCTAAATGTGAAGGATTAGTCCTGTGTGAGAGTGTTTTTGGAGAGGACCCTCCACATGGTTGGGTAATTTAGGGGATGAGATCATACACATTCACGGGTGTGTCTAGGTTCTAGTATTAAAATTAGAGGAGTTATTTAGAAGTATCATTCACCTTCTTGGTAAATACATCCTAGTTTCACCAAGTTATACAATAACGTATGCCTCTAGTATTAGTTTCTAGTAATGAAGGGTGAACACAAATCCTCGGATGGAATTATAATGCTATTACCCATTACTTATTTGACATGGGAATTAATTTACATGTATTTTGTGACAAGACTATATAAATACCCTTGAAATGGTGAACCATTATTGGTGTTCATTGATTGACTGAAAATGTTTTCCCACTTCTTATCTATTTGGGCGAGACTATTTCAAGGGATGAGAGAGAGATAAAAATTATTAGGTATATCATACACCCTCATTTAGGTCGACATTACATCTTATTAGATAGGTACCCGTAATTTATGATGTGGTTATAAATACGGTTACAGAAGGATCTGGGATCATACATACATTTTATTATAGTCGGTCACCCTCAAACAGAAGGGTAGTCTAAGAATATGAAATAGGTGTTAGTGGACATGCTCCAAAAATTACTACAATATTTTGGAGGCTTTTGGGAGAATCATTTAACTATATTTGAATTATTTATAATAAAATCATCCATGTGACCGCAATGTTTGTTCGTAAGGAGGCCATATACATTCTTCCATTCCATTCACCCAAGTTCTATTTAAAGGCCAAAGATGTAGTGCTAGTAGGAAAATTTTTTTTTAGAATATATGGATGTAAGTATAGGTTTAAAAAAATTGTATGGATATAAATAATTCCATAAAGAAGACTTATATTGATAACCATCGATGACCTCTAATGTTTGATGTTAGGGATGATGTATTTTTGAGTATTTTTAGTTGGCTAGGACATCTCTTGATTTGGTAGCAAGGTATGGTATCACATAATTTCAATTGACGTTTTGAGTTTTTGTATAGGGTAATACCAATGACATATCAGATAATAGTATAACATAGATATAGGGTTAGAAATGGAAATTTTCACATTTATCTATTAAATTACTACTAAATAGACCTATCTCATGTTTTTAATCCGGATGTGGTTGAATTGGTGATTGATTCAATATTTGAGATTAGTTTTATACGTATCATTGATCATAGCATGATTGATATTTGAGGAATGTATATTCCTTTAGTATATGTTATATGGAATCATTTACCTATATTTGATGGGGTAAAAGTCCAATTGGCTGACATTGGTTCCTAGTGTTTTGTTTTCTTCTCATATGTGGAACAACCACACTATAAAGGGAAACATGGGGATATATTATTTGGAAAATGGATGGTTGTATGATACAGGATTTTTAGAGTTATATAATCATTAAATTAAAATTTTAAAATACCATTTCATTCTATTATATTTCTCTAATAGGTTATAGAGAAGAAACATGGGGTTCATGGTTCCTAGATAATTAGTTTTGGAGAAAAAACATAAGGTTCTTGGTTTTACAAGGTATGTTGTAACTGTGAAACTCAACACTGTGACACATATATATGAGGGTCATACTATCATAGACAATTAAATGGGTGACTGATGGACATAGAAAATGGTAAATATATGCTATAGTGATAAATAATTGGTTAGGGTGTTTTTTGTAAAATTGTGAACCCAAAAGTTATAAGGGGTGGATTAGGGATAATGAGCATACCTAGTTGGTGTATAGTTTCGAAAATAGTGTAAGAAAACTGTGTTCACATTAAAAATAGGGGAAATTACCATTTCACCTATGATTATTTATAAATTTATTCCCCCTTTTTTCTTCCCCAAATCACAAAGTATATCACCCAAATAATTTAGGGATTCCTCCAATTCTCAATCAAGGCATGAACCTAAACTCTCTGTCTGATGTTGGAATAACATGTCATTTTCCATGCTAGATAGCCATTGGTATATTTATTATTACTCAGGAATCATTTCATTATTTGTATCCCTATATGGAAAAACATTACAGTGCAATATAAGGTTCCCTTTTTTCTTTTTATTACTCATTTCTAGAATTTATCATATTCTAGCTTGAATATGAAGGTAATACTGAATGATTAGTTATATAATAAGCTATTATAGGTTTTCTAGTTATTTTTCCTTCATGTATAAACTTTATATTATGTGTTGTCATTCCATGTATTTTACCTTCTCTGAAACACCTCATAAGTGACAAATTAATTACATAAATTGTTATATCAATGTTTGGGATCCTTGTATCAACCTAAATTCACCCTCGAGGACTGTAAACCTCAACTTGTGCCACCCCTATGTGTGTGTCAAAATTAATGGACCATGATCTTTATACATTGTCTGTAAATAAAGACACCAATTGATGTGTGTTAAGTTTTCCATTATGAATAAATTGTTATATTAATTAAACAAGGGAGAAATATAATCCCATGTTCCTTGTAAACTCTTAATTCATATTTATTTCATGTGTTATCCTTATAAATTAAATCGGAAAATTTAATTATGTGATTTTCTAAATGTTCTTTGTATACTGATAGCCCATTACCATCCATCTTGTCATGTTAAGGGTGATAAAATGTTTCTATGATAAAATTCATTGGTTGGGCTCAACGAGCATAGTAATATAAATGAACACAAAATGGATTATATCATACTAGGGGTGATACATGTGTTCATATAGAAAACACATTGGATGGAATCACTAAGAGGTTGAATTTTTTATTATTCCATGATAAATACTTCATTTACAAAGTGGAATTCGAGGGATGCCCTGAGAGGGAAATTTAATTGTTTTATTCCATAAGTGATACTTGGTTCCCCAAGTGAAATACGTTGCCCCAGATAATTGTGAAATTTGTTTATATGATGACTTGAGTGATACATGGGTTCCTATGTGTAATTAAATTGATTATCACAATGGCACAATGGTTCCTATAGTATAAATGGAGTGACACATCAGTTCCATATGTAGTATTCATTGGAATGAAATAGGATTCTAATTTAATAATTTTCTTGTCTATAATTTTAAATAATATACACGGAATTGGTTGATGTTTTATAATCATGACCGCCTAAAATTTCATCCTTGTTAAACTAAAATTTCCACGAGAGTTATTTAACCATATATAACTATGACCAAATAGGTATTCCTACGTCGTAATGGATATTTCCCAAAAATATTAATATAAAAACAAAATTTACAATGATTAGGTTCGTTCTCGAATAATGATGAAGATTATAGTGTCATATGGGTATCCAAAAGGAAACTCAAATTGAAATGGTAATTAGTTAATTCCCTTATTTATTATACCAACATGCTATTCAATATATATTCACAGGATGGATAGTCCAATTAAATGTTGGTGGTGGTATACTATGTTTTACTTGCACCTAGTATGGGCCATGGTCTGGTACCCAAAGAGACATCATAATAGAATGCAGCTACATAGGGAAAGCATCCATCAATGGATGATAGATTTTATATACTATGATAGGGTTTATGATAAGTAGAATTATTGTATTAGCGTGATGGTATTGATTATAGATTTTGTTAATTTTTTTAATCCATGTTTTATATGCATAATTTTGTGTTCCCTGTATATCCACCATTATGTATAGCATATGAATTGGAAATTATTTTTTATATGTTATTGGAAATGGATATATTTATTTTTGATGTTTTCTTAATGATTAATATTATCATGGTGTTGTTTCTATTTTTTTATTATCATTCAAGGGATTATTTATCTATTATCCTCTATTTTTCTATACTGTGACATAATATCATAGTCTCCACACTACACCATAACAGTCCATCTCTTCTACTTGGTTGCCTTTGACATAAATGGAGGATGGATTGGGTTATTACGGAAAACTGCGGTTTGTTACATATGAGTAAAATAGAACTGGAATGACACAATCTCTCAGGATTCTCCTTAACAAAAAGAATAAATTCTGCAAAGGGTTATTTCATTCACCACCAAAAACATGATTCTTGTATTATATAAGTATTTAGCTTCTAATATATGTAATTTTAAATGAAACTTTCATATACCAGAGTATATTATATCTCAATGTCAAATGAATTTTTATAACCCCGCCATCCTCCTCTAATTAAGCTATTGTGTATTGTTTTAATAAGATGTAATTCTATCTATTTTAATTAGGTTAAATTTTGATTCACTAATCCAAAATTCAAAGATTCCATCATCATAAATCATATACTACAACAACTAACTCTAGGTGATGATTGAGATAGTTTACCTCAAGTGGTCTAATTTACATAGAGATATGGTAATCCAGATCGTTTCTTATATCCGAACTACACTAAACCAAACTCTTGTTCATTGACATTAAAAGTGTACTATTTGACCAACATAGGTATTGTTAGGATTAATGATGAGGTAAAAATGGTCTTAAATTCTTGAAAATCCATTACAAATAAATCATAATAAATACATATAAACACATTATTGGACATCAAGGTCCTCAAAACAATCACTTAAGATAAATATTAAATGAATTATAGATATAAGATTTTATATTCCATAAATATCCGGACCATAAAGATATTCCTGGGTTTCTCTAATGATATAACTTCTTAACATTCCCAGGGTCTACTAACACTCTATCATATGAGATAACATTGCAAAAAATGTGCACCATGTACATCCACAATTGGCAATTAGATTGATTTTTGTATATTAAATTCTTTCACAAAATACATAGTATGATGCCCAGATATTGATCAAATTCCCTTCTAGATTGTAATTATAATTTTATTTCATCATTGAAATGATCAAAAAATATATTCAAATATTTATGGAAGATATAATTAATCAATGGCATGAATATGACTAGTACATTCATGAGAAAAAAACTGCTTTAAAAATCAAACATTCAATTATTACTCTTAAAAGTAGTTCATGGAGTGTAAGATGGCCTCACCATCGACTGATTGTATATTGACCTCATTAAAACATTTATATCATTCTAGATCCTATAAACTGATAAAATATATTTTCACTGTATAGAACTGGATATCGATTCCTAAAAATCATCATGTTCAGCCTCTGTAAATCCTCATATAAATCCAGTGTTCAATCTCTCCTCATTTAAAATAACCTAGTAGAACCACATTATGATGTACTCATCTATATGAATCCATTTTCATCCAAATAATTATACCACATTTTTAAAAATATATTCTCTAATAATGAGATACTATAATGATGGATATAAATGTGATTCTTATTCGGAGGCAACTTATTAGTGAACTAAATGTTCCTCTTGGTTGGTAAAATGGATAAATCATTAGGGAATAAATGCTTAATGTGGTCCACCAATGGAGGATATTAAATCTATTAAAAATCGGAATTATCTAGAGTTAGGATTTCTACACATGTCACTATTCAATCTAATCCACAATTAATTGATCCAAACAGACTAGCATGAAAACATCTTTAACCATGATGGATATAGTTTCCCACTTTAGATGACATGAAAAATTCCCTCATTTGATAACAGTCGATATGAAACTTCTATAAAACTAGAAAATACAATCAAATAATCAAACCAGTTATAAAAATTTATTGTAATGAAAATAAATGAAGAAATAGTAGGGTAACAACACAATGTTTAATCAATAGAATTCATTTATTATAATTATTCCTCATATTATAATCACATTAAGAATCACAATGACATATTATGATATTATACACTATGTTATCATTAAACATAATTTGTCCACTTCAATGTTTTCAATTTCAAAAATTTGATATTCACGTTTATGATAAGCAAGTTGTTTGGAGTCTGATACGGAAAACATAATTTTTGATGAATAGTAACTTACCCTTAAGAATAGTAATATGACCGTTATGAATATTAAATACTCCAAAATAATAGTAACATTACCCATGAATGACTAAATAAAATTTAGGAATCTTATAAGTGAATATTTGACCATAGTAAAAGTGTTGGTGTTTTTGAAAGTCATAAATAATTAATTATAATCAATTTATTAATTTAAAATAAAATTTCTTTTCTCTAAATTTGTTCATAAATTAAAAAATCTATGTATTATAGATTTCTGATAATTTTATTAGACCTTAAGTAATTTTCGAAAGAATTATAAAATTGGTTTTAATTTTAAAAACTGTATTTTTCATTTAAATTATGATTTTAATTATAAATTAAATAAATAATATTTAGAAAATTGTTTATGAAAAATGCAAAAAAAAATTATTTTACACACTGAGAAATTGTTAGGGTGATATTTTGGATTTTCTGAATTACATGAATTTTTTATGAATTGTGAAATACCATAATTTACAAAATATGATAAATAATTTAATTATAGAGTCGTACATGATGTTCTTCAGATGTAAGCACAATTAGTTCGGTTTCAAATGATATAATTACTATTATTTATCCTAGAAGACTCACTATACCTTGTATTTTGGGTAAATAATATTTTAATTACTTTTTTATTGAGAAATCCACTTTTCCCTCCACTCTAATTACCACCCTTAATAACCTCATTTCCTCATAGATCTGAAGCACCAATACTTTTCTAAACTATTCTCATTAATCTACCTTATCCCTACACCACATTCAAAATACCTTTTATCATCAAATGGTCAAGACTATCATCTTTAAGGAAGATCTCAAGTGGAGGATTCATGAGGTAATTCATCTCTCACTTTTCTTTATTTTTCCTTACATGTTTTTCTTTTCTTCTCTTATACACAAAATATACTATCAAAATTTCATGATAACTCCAGTATTACTGATATACTAGTAATATATCATGTTAATGGAATAATACTAATTATAATCCTCCCTCATTTTCATTGATTATAAAATGAAAATTTTTCCTATTATGTGGTAATTTAACTAAATCATCGGTGATGCATTTCTTTATTCCTTATAATCCTTCAACGCTGCCAATAAAACCATAAAATTATTGAAAACATATTTTAAATTGTATTTTATATTCCATTTTATGTTAAGGAACTATCTTATTTACATGACACAATATGATAAAATAAAACAAGTTCATTGTGATCGAAAAACCACCCAAATTATACCATACAATCATCATTTAAATATTATCTAATGATTCAGCAACACAGGTTGTATTATATTTAATTATAATATCATTTAATTTTCATGAATATAATTAATAATAGTTGATATCTTTTTTTATGTTTATCCATGTTCTACACTTACTTTTATTTATAAATACAAGTGAACCACTCAAGAAAACCATAAAAATGAACATTCTAGAAAAATGATTTTTAAAATCTATAACTCATCCAAAGGCGCATAAAATTAACTAATGAGACCATAATGAACCGAATTAATTTTAAAAAGGTTCGGTAATTACTAATTAATGAATATATTGTCTTTATACAGGACATTAAATTGAATAAAGTGTTCATATACAAGGTGAGGGGAAAAATCATGAACCCAATATTCATTCATCAGGTTTTCCATTATTCACTCCATTTTTGGTATGTTCAATCCATAAAAATAATTTTTTCACCATTATCATACCTTTTATAGGTCATAAATCTTATATACTAACGTTTATGTAAAAAAAATGTTTTCAAAAAGAACACTTCATTCAAAAACACTCCCTTTAATTCTCACTCAATGTTGATGGTTATCGTATCAGTTATGTCATTCCAACATTATTTTTGGAACCAATTTTTTTTAATGTGTTCTTATGAGATGAAAACCATTACATTCCATTGGATTTTTATGTTTATTTTTTATATATGTTCATTTTTGGATTCATGATAATGATAATGTTATTATTTGACGGGTACGCCTAGAATTATATAGCACAACATGAATGTTTCGATGTGATGGGTGTGCTCAGAATTATACAGCACTCTGATGCATTTTGTAATGTTATCAATCTCATGAGTTTAATTGAAATTATTTGTGAAGAAGATGCTAGATTTTTTTAAAAGTGTGGTAATTAACCACTAATACATGATTTTTTATTTTTTAGCGTTGAATCATTTCATGTACTTTATTGATGATTCCTCTCATGTTTGTGATCTTTTGACTGTGTTATGATTATTCTCACCGCATTATATTTTGTTCTAATAAATAGTATTGCAATGATTATAGCTCACCATTTTTTATGTATATCCTTTGGTGACTACATGTACTAGTGAGGGGTCAAGTTCTCGTAAGAAGCTAGAAAAGAAGCAAATAAATAAATGTTCCATGCTTGATGTTGTAAATGTAATGATTAGCCCTAGTTCACCAAAGACAGTAGACATCTATATCCTCATGGTATAACACTATTATCTTGTTTATCTTTATAATTATGTAATAGTTTTTTTTATAAATGGATGGCTCTCTATAGTTGGAATCATAATAAATCATATGTTAATTTGGGAATTCGGATTAGTGAAGCCTAGATAAAACATCAAGAATGAGACTAAGTACAAGTATATGCACAAGAATCCTTACATGGCGATCCCATATGTTATTCTCTTAGTATAAATATTAAAAATTAATAAGTTATTCATTAAATTTTGACTTATGTTTTGTTCAAACCATTCTACTATAGAAAATGGTGGATCCTGTAGAAACATGCCAACAACTCATGTGATGTCCATTACAACGATTTCCCAAATGTCATCCCCAATGATTTTGGAGGAGATGTTCAAAAAATCATAGAGATTCATACCCAACTATCTAATGTTATTATAAATAACAAAAAAAATGTATAACTTCCTCCTTCACCAATGAGGGAGAAGCTAGAAATCATGTTTTTTAGGCAATGACCACCGAATTATAGTAGATCATCTGATCCACTAGTTGCGGAGAAGTGGGTCAAATCCATGGAGATGATTTATTAAATTCTTCACTTTTATGAGATGTAGAAGGAGACACTAGCCATTTATCATCTAGATGGAGAGGCCTGTCTATGGTTGTATTTGATTATGAACACCAAGCCAAGGGATGAAATTGAAGAGATTTAATGTTAGGACATGAAGATAATGATTCTTAACATATATTTCCTAAGAACTCTTACTACGACGATGGAGAGAGAATTCATAGATATTAGGGAAAATTACGGAGAATTTGTCACAACTTATGAAGAAACTTTTACAAGGATTTCAAGGTATGCTTTGGGTTTTTTGATCAACAATTATAGCAAAATTGATAGATTCTTTAGTGGATTAAAATACCACCTTATTAAGGCACATGAAATTCGAGACATTTGGAGCTATGAAGAAGTTATTAGATTTTCACTCAAAGTTGAGGTGGAGTTTGGTGAATATTCCTATGACTATGTTGATAAGAAATGAATGATGGAGTTTCTGGATGGTTTATCTATTGACAAGGATTGGAAGAAAACTCAACATCCCACATGCCAAATATGTGCGAAGATTCACCACGTGAACTATCTCAAAGGGACATGGAAGTTTCTCAATTGTGGGAATGAAGGAATCCATGCTCAAGAGTGTCAGAAAGAGATAATAAGGAAGGATAATTTGGTGGAAGAAAGGGTAGAACCACCCATGGTTAAATGCTATAATTGTAGGAAGCAAGGGCACTTTGTAGTTAAGTGCACTAAACCTCATGTTCTCAAGAAAAATCCATATCAGCAGCCACCAAAGCCTGTAGATAAAGGGATGGATCATGCCATTAGTTCTATAAATGCAGAGAAAGATAATTATTTCCATCATGGTACACTTTCTATTAACTCAATAATGTAAAAATGCTTATTTGATTTTGAACATTTTCACTCATTTTTATCATGAAATTTTTCTAGAATTATAGAATCAATGGCCCAAAAACATGAAGTAGAGATATCTATAAATACTACAAGTGGTGAAATCCTTGCAACCTAGTTGTTTTACTCTTCACCTATTGGCTTATGTGGGAAAAGTTTTCCAAAAAATATCATAACACTTCCCTTTGTGTAGTTCGACGATTTAATGGGAATGGATTAGAAATTGTTATATAGATCACATTTCATCGGTCGGGAAAAGGGAATATATTTTCATATCCAGAACAATCCAATTTTCCTCTACAAATTCAATTAATATCATGAATCTCTTTTGAAAAATCTGTCAATGGGGTATGTATTGATTCCCTATGAAAAATCATACCTCACCAAAATACATGAATCAATGTAAAGTGACATCCTTGTGAAAATTCCCATTATGTTGAAATACAGTGATGTATTTCCCATAGAGTTACCTAAAATTCCCCATGATTGTGAGGTGGAGTTCTAAATTGAACACATATATAGAGAGAATCCTATAGAAAATTTTCCATAGAGGATAGATCATATCCAACTAGAGGAGTTAAATAAGCAGCTGCAAGAGAATCTAGAAAAAGGGTTCATAAAATCTTGTGAATCACCTTGGGGTTCACCAGTTCTCTTTATTGAGAACAAGGATCGAACAATGCGGCTTTTTATCCATTATCGGGAACTCAAAAAAATCATCCTAAATAAATAGTTTCACATCCCAAGGATTGATGACTTGTTTGATCAGTTAAGAGGAGCTCAATACTTCTCAAAGGTGGATCTTCGTTTTGGATATCATCGGCTAAATATGAAGAAGGAATATATTCAAAAGACTTCATTTCATACAAGATATGGGAACTATAAATTTCTAGTGATTCACTTCGTACATATTAATTCCCCTCCAATCTTCATTGATTTGATGAATATAGTCTTTATTCATTACTTGAAAAAAATTGGATGTGTTTATTGATGATATTCTCATCTACTCCAAGTGCAAGGAGGATTATGATGAATATCTAATACTTGTGATGAAGCCATTGAGAAATGATAAGTTGTACGCCATGCTCAACAAGTGTGACCTTTGGATGTAGAATATCATGTTCTTGGGACTTGTGATCACAAGTTAGGGAATTTCTCTAGAACCATAAAAAACTAATGTGATTGAGGAATTTCCCAGGACCTCTCATTTCATAGAAATATACAGTTTTCAAGTATTAGCAAGGTACTGATGATGTTTTGTGAGAAATTTATCCCAATTCTCAATTTCATTATATAAGTTAACAATGAAAGGGGTAAAGTATGTTTGAACAGAAGAATGTGAGCAAAGCTTCAAGGATCTAAAGAAAAGGATGACCACCACACCTGTACCCACTCTACCGAAATGTGGAGAATGTTTTGTGATATAATGTGATTCATAAAAGAACGGATTGGGTTGTGTACTCATGAAAAATGTTATTGTGATATAATATACCTTGTGGATGTTTATGAACCATGAGAATAACTACCTAACGCATGATCTAGAGCTGGCAGCCGTGATTTGGGCCCTGGAAATTTGGTGTCACTACCTTTATGGTTGATGTGTGACATATACACCGACCACAAGAATATAAATTATATATTCACAAAAATGGAACTCAACATGCATCAAAGGAGATTTTTAGAGCTAATCAGGGATTACTATTGCTCTATTCACTGTCATCATGGAAATTTAAACAATATAGATGATGATCTAAGTAGAAAAGGACCTGCTACAATATCCATGTTACATATTGAAAAATACCTTATCTTTTGGGATATGGAATGGATAGATTTATAAATCATAAGGCTATTGGATAAATACTATATTTCCCAAATTATTGTGCAACCATCAATCCATGATAATATTAAGTAAGGACCAATGGGTTATTTGGAGATACAAAATATAGTGAATGCGGTAATGGAATAGAAGCCATCAGATACCTATATCGATGATAATGTTGGGATTCAGAATGGAACACGAATTTGTGTGCCTTAATCACCAAACATAATGAAGGATATATTGGAAAATTCACATAGTCAAACATTCTCTACACATCCTGGGAGTACAATGATGTATTGTGATCTATAAGATCACTTCTTGTGGGATACAATAATGAAGGATATTATAGAAAATGAATCAAGGTGATTGGTTTTTCATCATGTTAAATAAGAGTGACAAAAGTCTAAAGGGATGATTAATCCATTACCAATAACAGTTTGAAAATGGGAGAATGTCACAATGGACATTGTCACGGGTCTCCTGAAGATGTCGATGGGAAATTATGTGATATGGGTTGTGGTTGACCAACACACAATGGCTGTCCATTTTATCACTATTCTAGAATTCCTCCCGCTTGAAAAACATTCAATGATATAGGTGAACTAATTGGCGAGACTGCATGGAGTTCCACTCTTGATTTTCATGGATCTTGATCCAATTTTTAAATATAAATTATGGAGGAGTCTTAAAAATGTTTCGAGTACTGAATTAAATTTCAACACGACATATCACCCCCAATCTGATGTCCAATATGAATGTACTATTCAGACACTTGATGATATGATATGAGCCTACTCTCTCGAATTCAATGATGGATGGGATTATAATTTCACATTTGTTGAGTTCTCTTATAACAATATCTTCTACTCAACTATTCAAAAGGATCTATAAGATGCTTGGTATGGAAAGTGATGTACAACTCCATCCTATTGGGAAGAAGTTGTAGAAAGAAATCTACATAGACCCGATATTATGCAAGATATGGCAAAGAAGGTTCATGTCATCAAGAAATATATCAATGCTACTCATAGGCAACAGAAGATCTATGTTGATATCTCTCGAAGTAACATGGAGTTATATGTTGGAGATTAGGTCTTCCTTCTAATATCACCATGGAAGAGAGTCATGCTGTTTGGAATGAAAGGGAGGATAATCCCAATTTACATTGGAAACTTTGAGATCCTTGGCCACATAAGAGCCATGTCTTATTGGCTCCCAAATCTACCAAATATGGCACAAGTTCATGATGTGTTTCATGTATCACTCCTGAGGAAGTACATACTAGATCCCACATATGTACTAAACTCAGAAGTGTTACAGTAGGAAATAATCTATCATATGACGAGCAGCTAGAAGAGATTCTGGACTAGAGATATAAGGTTATATGAATCAAGACAACCCACCTTGTCAAGGTGTTGAGGAAGAACCATATATGTGAAGATGATACATGGGAACCAGAGGAGGCGATGATAGAGAAGAACCCTCACATGTTTGTGTAAAGTGGTATTTTGAGGGTAAAATTTCATAAGGTGGGAAGAGTGTAACGACCCAAATTTTTTTCAATAGAATTCATTTCTTATAATTATGACTTATAGTATAATCACATTATGAAGAAAAATGAAATATAATGATACTAAACACTATGTGATCATTAAACATAATTTTTCCTCTTCTGTGTTTTGAATTTCTAAAATCTCACACACATAGTTCTGATCAGTATGTTGTTTGGAGACCGATAGGAAAAACATAATATTTTGTGAATAGTAAAATACCATTATGAATAGTATCATAACCCTTATGAATAGTAAATAATCAAAAATAATCGTAACCTTACCCCAAATTAATTAAATAAAATTTATGCTTCTTATAAGTGACATTTTGACTGTAGTAAAAGTAATGGTATTTTAATAGGTCATATATAATTAATTATAATTAATTAATTAATTTAATTGAATATAAATTTTCATAAAATGTGTTCATAAATAAATAAATCTATTTATTTTAGATTTAATATAATTTTATAAGACCTTAAGTACTTTTTTAATGTATTATAAAATCAATTTTTATGTTAAAACTGCATTTTCAAGTAAATTTTGATTATAGTTAAAAATTAAATTAATCATATTTCGAATATAATTTTTTAAAAATGGACTTAATTTTGGGACTCTTCTTGTTGAAAAATTTTGGGGTGAATTTTTGGTCTTTTCTTGAAATACATGAATTTTTTATTAATAGTGACATACCATAATTTTCAAAATAAGCTAAATAAGTTAATTATAGATCCATACATTATGTTATTCCGATGTAAGGAAAATTTTATTGGGATCATATAATAAAATTACTATTATTGGTCATGGATGACACACTATTATGTTTATTTTGGGGATATAATAAATTAATGAATTTTATATTGTGAAATCCCCTCTCCCCTCCACTATAAATACCACCCTTCACAGCCTCATATACTCACACCTCTCTAGCTTCAATCCTTGAATAAAATCTCCCAAAAAATCTTATCCAGCCCCTCCCCCATATCCATGATCCCTAGGTATCTTCAAAATTTTATTCCTAGCTTCCTTAATGAGGATCTCAATAGGAGGATTCAAGAGGTAATTCTTCTCTCTCTCTCTCCATTCATTTTCCTTTCAGATTTCATTTATTTTCATCTCCTATCCTCATAATATCATTTCCATATTTCATTAAAACTATATTATTAATGATATATTGCTATTATATCATCTCAAATGAAGATTTATCATTGTAATTCCCCTCCCTTTCTTTGATTATAAAATGAAATCGTTTCCCATTATGTGTTAATTTACCTAAATCATGGACGATGGACGTCCTTTATCAATTAGAATCCTTCAACACTTCTAATGAAACCATAAAATGGTTGAAAATATGTTTTAATGTTTATTTTTTATTACCTTTTATATTTGTGAACTAACTTATTTACATGAAATGAAGTGATAAAATAAAACAATTTCATTGTGATTGAAAACCACCCTAATTAATGCAAACCTTCATCATTTAATTAATATCTAATGATTCATCCACATGGAATATAAAGTAATTAATTATATGATCATTAAAAATTATTTAATATAATTAATAATGTGAATTATCAGTTCTGGATGTTTTTACATGTTCTACATGAACAATCATTTATGAATACAAGTGAACCACTTAGGAAAACCATAAAAATGTACATTCCTAAACAACGGTGTTTAAAGACAATAAATCATCCTAAGGACCATAAATAACATCATGAAACCATAATGAACCATATTCATGTACACAAGGATCCTTAATAGTTAATTAATGAATCTAATGTGGTTTTACATTACATTAATGTGAAGAAAGTTTTTAGAAACATGGTAAGGGGAAAATCTCGAACCCAACATTCTTTCTTCTAGTTCTCCCTCATTCAGTCCATTATTGGTATGGTCAATGTGTAAAAAAATTCACCATTACCTGACCTTTTCAAGTATATACATGTTTTGTAATAAATTTTATGTCAATAAATTATCTTCCAAAAAATTTCTTCTTTCAAAAAGACACCTTTTACTTCTCACTCATGGTTGATGGTTATCATATCAAGTATGTTATTCCCACATTATTTTTTAAACCAAAAGTTTTTGAAATTTTTCTCATGATATGAAACCATTCCATGGGGTTTTTATGTAAATTTTTTATATATTATCCTTGTGTCAAGCATGATAATGATAATTTTATGATGTTATGGGTGCACCTAGAATTATATAGCGCAATATGAATGATTCAATTTGATGGGTGCACATGGAATTATAAAATTCTCCAATGCATTAACTAAGGTAATTAATCACTTGTTTTTATGTGAAATGATGCGTGAACAAGATTGTAGTTTTTTTGATAGTTCCATGTTGTAATTAACCCCAAATACATGAGGTTTCATTTTTATGCAATGCTACATTTCAGTTCTTTTATTGATGATTCCTCTCATGTTCAATATCTTTTTCCTATGTTATGATTATGCTCATCCCTTGATATATTGATCTTAGATATCCTTTTAATGGTCTTTTACCCCAACCCTTTTTGATTTATATCCTCAGGTGACTAAATTTACTAAGGATAGGACAAGTTCCTGTAAGAAGTTAGTGAAGAAGGAATTAAATAAATGCTTCATCCTTGATATTGTAAATTTAATGTTCAGTACATGTTCTCCCAAGACACTAAACCTCTAGATCATCATGTTTTAATACTATTATGATTATTTTCATTATAATGATGTAATAGTAATGTATGAAAATGATGGGTTGATATAAGTAGCCACCATTTTGAGGGAATAGTCCTTCTGCAACATGAAATCATACAATTGCACCTCTAAATTTTTACTGAAGGGAATAAAAAAAATTCAAAAATTCCACATCCAAGCCCATTACATAGAAAAATTTAGACGATATAACATAATGTGATTCTATAATTTCAAATAATTCACAAGAAATGGAATATTACATATGAATAATTCTTTAGATAGTGGATGGTCCCACATCCATTCTGGTAGGAGAACACTATATATCCTTTATCTAACTCTCCCCTATGCCTCAAGGTCTTGATTCCCTCCCATGATATTTCATTTCATCTAAATACAATCACTCCTACATTGATGTTCCAATCACGTTCTTCAGGCCAAGAAAATAGTGGAACTCTAACTCTCTATCTGTTTTATGGATGCTTCGTCCAACCAATACTCCAGTTGATATCCCTACACCATGGTTATATATGTTATATGGATATATACTCTATTATATCCTATACCCACCACTTCATTGGTGGAAATGTTTATTTATTCATTTCCTTCTTCTAGAAGATAATCATTGTGATCTTCGACATTGAATTTCATAGTTTACCCATAGGTCTACCTTTATGTCCCCATTAGTGACTAGATAATAATTTATCATGTTAGATAATATCATCAAGGAAATTACATCAACCTATAAACTTATTTTAGATCGATTGCAACCCTACAAGAAAAACACTATGGATACATCCTGTACAATGAAAGATGGGGAAAAATAATAGAATCATGAAAATACTATTGTATTTCATCATAGAATTGGTTCTCTTTGGTAGATTAATGAACTAATATGATCTAAAAACCCTCTATATCAGTGGTTAGAGTTGACATATAATATTCTTATCAAATCCTTTATAGGTACCACTTCTTATGATTTTGAATGTACAATGATTTCTCACTAGAAATTGGCTAGACTAGAATGATTATAAATAAAATGATTCATCATATTTTCTATGGGTGTATTAAGAGTACTAAATACAATATATATTGAATTATTGTTGATATTTACAACACATGGTCCTCCCTCTCTAACGAAATTGGGAGGATTTCATTATAAAACATACTTTTTTGCATAGATGTGGAAGGGAAAATGTAATTAGTATCCCTCCCATTCTATCATATGACCCATAGAAGATTATCATGGAGCCAATAATCCATCAAATTCCATGTAGATATAGGATATATGAGATCATATAATTGAGGTGTTTGTTTTCTACCACACTACATTAATTAAAATAATGCACAATGAGAATGATTGACTCTATAAAGTTCAACACTTTCCATGGATCAAAATCCTTTTAATAATATCATACTATGAAGTACCAGAAGTTGAAAAATAACTAGAGATACAATTTCACAATATCTATTCTGTTAAAAACAAAATTAACATGCCATAATTGATTTATTAATTATTTTTTCACTTTCTTTAGAATATCGTGATGTTTAAGAACAATTTAAATGGTAATTTCATGTGTAATAAACTATCCCAATATATAAAACATTCATTATAAAATACATTCATATGTTGTTACTGTGATGCATGCACAAATTCCTCATACTATATTATACAATTTATAAAATCTGATAAATAAATAACATAAAAAAATATGTGCATCACAATGTGGAAAAACTTGACAACTATAATAAGAGAATCGATAAAAGGCATTCCTATACATGGGAAAATGAAACCCTCCTATAAATTAGTACAATAATAAATTTTCAATCTCATTACCATTCCTAAAATCATCTTGTTATCAAATATAATATATAATATATAGTAAAAAAGGAAATACATCCATTGGTATTAGATTCTAATGTACATTTTCCCAACTCTCACTTAGGTGAGGAAGATGAGTGTGATAGGACCTCAAGTGAACCTCCCCATACAAAAAATTCTCTCAAATAGTTAATAGGGTGAAATATTTATATTGGAGAGACTATACCCATTTTTAAAGAGTAATATTAATAATGTAAATCACTATAACAGATAATATAATTCATATCTATTAGAAAAATTGGAAAATGTTAAATCAATAATTTATATTGAAACAATTTAATGTAATAATAAATGGTATCGTAAATTTAATACAAGAAACAATAAAAATGAAATAACACAAAATAAGGACAGAAAACGGTTAAATAATTACATATTTTTTCCATAACTTATACTATAGTCCAAATAAGAATATCACTCAGTCATGTGCAAGGCCCCCTTCCCTTTTCAATACCCGAATCAATGAATACTACATTAGTATGAAATAGAGGCCTAAACGTCCTGTGAGTAATACTCAGTCATCAATAACTAATGGTGTCTAAAAAAACAAGAATGATAGTAGTTCATGTATTTGTATTATATAAATGTGGATTAATTCACATATAAAATGTAGAAAATCAAGATAAATCCACCAAACCAAAATCATGATGTTGAAACCCTAGGAGAACCACATATTCTGTAGATAAATACCAGATGACTATTACAATAATCATAATCGAAGCTTTGTAAAATAAAATTCCAAGAAAAAATCATACGTTCTTCTCTCTGACAACCCATGTTCGATTCTCATGCCATTTTTATATTATATATCTCAAATATCAATTTACCTTGTGGAAATTCCCATTCTAGGACAATAAAATGTTCAACGGACATCACACGCATTGTGAATTATGATACAAGGGTTGATTTTACATTTCAAATGTCAATGAAAACAATATCCCTGAATAATGAACATACAAACATTTTAATTAAGTAAAATATATGTCATCTAAGTTAACTCCTCCCATATACCAATTAGAATCCTAATTCACATCACATACCATTATTTATTTACTCTAAATATAATTTTTATTGTCATAAATTTTCATATAATTGTTTTTAAATTCTACTTCACATACATATTAGGAAAATTTACCACTTCAAATATCAAACCATATATATATTTCTATCATTATACACCCAAGGTTATATGGTTGACAAGCATAAATCCAATTATAATCCCAAAATTATCTAATTTAAATAAATGGGATCTAGGATAAAAAATTTAGCTTCCAAAATTGGATTGAGGATAAACATGCCTA
The DNA here is from genome assembly GCA_963277665.1 of Viscum album. Taxonomy (NCBI): domain Eukaryota; kingdom Viridiplantae; phylum Streptophyta; class Magnoliopsida; order Santalales; family Viscaceae; genus Viscum; species Viscum album. Next base: position 1,536,298,997 of record OY728151.1, read on the forward strand.
TCAGGTTGTCGAAATTATAGGGATTCATCACTAGTTGGACCCATAAGATCCATGGGAAGGGAAAAAAGTGGATTCAAACAATAAAAGTGAAGTCTAACTACAATTATTCACGTACATAGTTTGACACCATGATCACTGATTTTTTAGATACCATAAAACGAAATAGTTCCATATAGATAAGTTACATACCACAATCCTCTAAAACATTGATTACTAATCCCAGATTCATGAACTTAAATAAATAGGAATCTCCCTGATTATCTATAGACAGTTATAGAATCTTTCTATTAGGTTTGGAAAAATATGTTTTATGATTCAAATGGGATGAATAAAAAATTTCAAGAATAAAATAATGATTCTATGTGATTTGTTCGAAAAATGTATAAATGATGAAAAGAATGTTTTATAGAAGTCAACAAATTCTTCTAAAACCTTCAAGTCTGATAAACATTAATTAATATTGAGATAAAATGATTAAGAAAATTAACACTGGTTTTATATAGGGTATATCAATATTTACCATTGATATTAAATGCCTTCAATAGAACCACAAGCATGTTGATGGCTAAATTTGGCTAACCTATGGTGTCATCAAAGATAGTTATACCCATAAAATCACTGTTGTCTAGCCGGTCAGTTTCTATTAGAAACCAATTCTTCTAGGATTCCACCGGCGAGCTGGTGGGTCTCATCAGTTGACTTCCATTTTCTTACCTATGTACTGACTTATACACCATCATGTAGGTGGATTCCATAAGCTATCCAATAGTATTATAACATTCACTCAAATATTTTTCACTACAATTTCTAACATTAACAAGAAATATAAGTCACTGATATCCTTTAAAACAACATTTTAACCATGTATGAGGTATCATTAATATAATTCATTTATGATCTATGAAAATAAATATAGATGTTCTATGAATCAATGGAACGTCCGTAGAAGGTTAGAATAAAAATGGAATAAAAGTATGTTTCCCATTAAAAATGTACAATTATAAATTTATAATGAATTATTTCATGAGGAGAATCCTCATATAATTTCATCATTTCCCTAGAAGTCTCCATTGTATCTCCTTATAAAAATAATTATTAAAATCCCTCACATCTTGGGATAGTTCATTGATTTCATTAATAATACTCAATATTTACCCATGATGCATGTCATGTAACATCATCTATAAATTTTATTTTCATAATATTTAATTTCATGATGTTTATTCAAATTTTATACAAATATAAAAGTGATAAGAGGGAAACAACCACCTCATCACTATTATGAAACCTATCCAATTATAATACGTTCATGTTAACGCATATTAGTGTAGTAACCATACATATGTTAAATAAAATATTATCTATAAATAACCATGAGGTGTATAATGTGTGTGTGCATCAAATTACTAGTAGGCAGACTCTCCATTACTTATAGACACGGTGGGTAATATAAATTACACACCGTGAACTTTTATTAACAATTAAATCATTATGTAGCATCATTTTTTATCAGATGGATAGGAGGATTGTCTCATTACAAAAACACTGATGCCATAGGAGATTCCCCCCTGATTCTCCATCCAAACTCAAAATCAAACACTGTCAAATGCATTTGAACAGAAGATGTAAGCCCTAGATTCCTCTTGAGCCTACATTCCAGATTTTTTCTCACGTAGATGTTATTTATGGTTAATTTTTTTATTATTTTTTTGTAGATATATTATATTCTATGTTGAATCAAAGACTGACGCTGGATGAGGAGAGCCATATTGTGATGAGATTGGTGGTCTCATGCCTTTCACTAATTTTGAAGTTGATTATCTATACCGGAGTGTCATGTGCTCTTTTTTGGGATTCTCAGATATTAAATATTTACTTATGATGTTACCCATTTTTGATTAGGTAATTAATTAAATGTTTACAAGGAATGTTTTATATTGTTAGTCTGTACTATGGGCCACCCTGTGGGTGCATTTTCACATGGATGGTCAATGTTTAGTTTTTTGGAGTATGATTCCTATGGGCATGACTTTGACAATATTTTATGTGCTATTTTTAATGTAATTTGCTGATTGAATGTTTTTTCCACATTATAATTATTGTTTTTATCCATGTAATAGTGTATGATTCACGTGATGTTTTTAAATGATGAAATGATTATACATCGGTCTTGGCCCTGATTCATATTGAAAGGCTTATACATTGGGTTTTGACCCTGGCACATGCAAAAAATCTTATGCACCAGATTTCAACCCTTATTGTATAGAGACCCAAAGCTTGAAGAACATGGATATTACATTAATTTTTCCGAATACTTAATACATAACAAAAAACAACACTCAAGGATCATAATAGTTTTGTGTCTTTTGAAACTCGGAACATAATATTTTAATCATGATGAATGATCTTCAACATCTCACATAAAGATCTCTCCCTTTTGTTTTCTTACCTAAAACCTTTATTTATATCTTAGTTAAAAGAAAACATATAAAAGGTGTGTTCAAATGCTCAGTAAGTGTAATCATGGAGAAAATAAAACAAACCATATAAAATTTGAACTTCAAAACATGAACATAATATTTAAACATCACAATATTGAGCAATGACATAAAACATGGCAGTATGTAAGGAATAGATCATAAAGAAACATTAATCATGATAAAATATCATGGGAATAAAACATGTAATTGTGGAAAAACATTAAGCACCTGATATTATTTCCATAGTAGCCAAGGCATTGCTGCCAAGACCATCTTAGTGGACAAAGTCCCTTTCTGAATCGAGTTCACTCCTCGTTCCAGTCTTGTATCTCTGAACCAGATTAAATTACCATTCCAGACATGCCTATATCATGAGATATTAATCATTACCCAATGCATTGGAAGAAGATATAGGTACCACCCATCTCATAATGAAATCATTCTTACTTGTTCCACAAAATAATCAATAATCATTCATCATAACAAAAAGAATAAAATGGTTTTCATAAACATCATCCCATCATAACATAATCCATATAAAACAAATGGATATAATTTCATAATAATAATAATAAAACCATTTAAATAATAGGGAAATTATACTTGAAACATAAATATAATGAATAATTTTATCTTATTTGGAAAACAGTTTTGATAAATCACTTGAAATTAATTCTTGAGGAAAATATCCTTTCTTCTTCAAAATATTTTTATTTTCAAAAAATTCCATTCAATTTCAAAATAAGATTATTTTATTGAAAGTAGTCATGAAATATTTTCTTGTATACTTTATTATGAAAATTCGTTATGAAACCATAAAAATCTGTTCATGCTGTATAAGTTAAAAAACATTCACCTCATACTTTTTTCGGAAAAGTCCAAAAGTTCCTCATATGGTAAACAAAAGTAATATTCATTTCATAATAAGTGGTAAAAATAAAAAATGGGTAAAAAGTAATTTAAACATAAATGAAAACATTTTTATAAAACATGGTCATGGATGATAACAATAAGCCTAGTAAATACTTACAAATAAACAATCTCGGAAAAGAATGAGATTTGAATAATTATCCCTTAACTTAGGTCAGATATTCATTGTATGTATTTGAACCTCCTGTATAATGATTTAAATAATATCATTGACATATTAAAGAATCATATTCATTGTTATGATATCATATATGGTTCACTTATGATATTATATTACCTATTCTTTTGTGAATCCCATGTTAAAGCAGCGTTTTGGGTAAAATCATTTTATTTATCGTACATGTTTGAACTTGTTGTTATTGATATTATTATTACTTATATCATGGTTTAATTACTTCCAGAATGTAAATCTTGATTTATATATCATATATATCCAGTATATTTATATATAATAGATAGATAAATGAAATGATATACACCGTTCATGGAGACAGTAGGTCGTACGTACGAATGAACGTTGTTTTCCATTCCTTATTGACTTGAATGGAAGTAATTAGATGAAATATATATATACATAAATACAGTAGCATTATCAAGTCATATATTTCATTATTATTCATTATATACACTTTATAACCATTCTTTATTGGTTAACATGGAGAATTAATCTAATCGCGTCGTGAAGACGGTAATCCGTACATTCACACGAGCGATGATATCATTCCCATAATTATTGAATTGGATTGGATTGGATGATATAATATCTCAGAATCAGTATAATTTTATAATAACTATATATATTTATTCATTACACCATTAGTACCATCAAAGTAAGGTGGTGGTGGAAAAATAGATTACACCACAGCGTGGAGACGGCATTCCGTACGTACGCACGCGTGGAGATTTTGTTTTCCGTAGGATTGATAGAAGTTGAAATGGGTTTGTTTCATATTTATAATAACATATCAGTATATTAGTGATACTTATTTTATTACTTTATAATGAAACAACTAATGAAGAAGAAGTTGAAGAATAAAGAAACATGAACGAATCGGTAGAAGAGATTACCTCTTCTTCGACGCACCTCCTTTAAACTTCATCTTAGGGAAATAGAGTTGGTATTTTGAGAACTCCAAAACCTCTGTGATATATATATAGAGGTTTATAAGAGGAATTGGCAGGGTTTGGCCGAGCTTCAAGGATCTAATGGGTGTGAAGAGAAGTGGGATGGGGTGCCATTTTTATAAGGGAGGAGAGGGGCACCTTTGAAAAAACATAAAATATTATTTTATAATAATGTCATATTTGATTTATAATAGCTCCAAATTGATTTATTTCGAAGATAATGTGGGGATTGGTCTAAATACTCTCATCCAATAGGTTTTAGACAAGTTTAGGTTACTATTTTAACCTTATCATTTTAATTTAACTCCACGTTTAATAATTTAACATTTACCTTGTCTTCTTGTTTTCTTACAATATATGCTTAATAAACATACTATAACAACTCAAAAGAATCCAGAGTAGTTCATTATTAAAATTTATATCCTTATCTAAGTCATTTTCCCGAAACTTAGATATTTATGAAAAGAATAACAATTAATAATATAATATTTGTTATAAAAATTATTTTACGTCAATTTTGACACTATTTGGAAAGTGATTTTTGTGAAAAATCGTAACAGCATGATTAGTTCGAACAATGTTTATTCAATATATACTAACATGTCATATTAACCTAGAAAATTAGTGTAATTCATAAAAAGTCTTGAATTACATTTATTTTGGTTTTTATAACATCAATTATATTATTATTTCATTAATAAGGTAATTACTGCATCATCATTGTGTCATAAATAAATTATTTAATATCTAAAAATTATAAATAAACTACCATTGTGTAGGAAATATATTTATCTTTCTAATGAATATTTATCGTCGAATTTATCTTATATATAACCTTACATTAAAAATTATTTAGTCATTAAACATTGATTTGAAATATTTTAACTCTACTTTAAATAAAAATAATAATAAATGTCATAATCTTATCCTAGTGGACCCAAAGGGTAATATTGTATTCCTAAATTTGTTTTTAGTTGAATTAAACTTATCCAATAGAATTATGATATGTGTTAGGGTTATAATAATATCATTTATACCCTTAATTACCTTATTTACTTTTAACCGTGGTAAATAAAACTAAAAAGTTACTATTCACCAAAAATTATTTTTATCTTTTTGAACCACATTTTACTCCTTGATATTTTCTATGTCTCTCGGATTTTTGAAATTCCACTCATTGAAGCAGTAAAATTATGTTTTATGTAAATTTTCAAATTCTCTTAGGAGGTGGGTAAAAGACGGTGAAAAGATCAATAAAATTTTTATATATACAAAATTATTATAAAATGACTCCAATGAAATACATTGAACTTATATAGGTATTATCTATAAATTTTGAAATAAAAAAATTAAATTGAATAAATAATTATTTAAATAAAAATTCAGTTTTTAAATAGTAACCCAGTGTTTTCACTATTCATCAAAAATTGAATGTTTTAAGAAAAATAACAAAAATTCACCCTATGGTAATTTAAATATTCCGAATCCAAAAATGAAGTCCATTCTGAAAGATAAAATTTATAAAATTTCAAAAAATTTGTATTACCATTCATAACGGCTAGTTCATAATAATATTATAATAATATCTCATTTAGTGAAAACTCGGTATTGTGTACTGCACACGCTATCGAAGAAGGTCTTGGTTGCGTGTAATGGCAGCCAAGTCAGGGCTGCATGTATTGAAAGATCCATTTGGTGTTGTGTATAGCATAATGAAAACTTATTTCATTTATACATTAAACAAAATCTATACTTAATGTTGCCTAGAATATTTTCCACAAATCGAACTTGAAATTGTGTGTAACACGAGCCAATAATAGTGTTATGTAAACTGCATTCTAATACAGTGTTGTGTATAGTGCAATCTAATATTTTTTAGTGTATAATAGAATATATCAAATAAATTAAAAAGAATACTTCTCATAAAATCTTGGGGTGTTACATTCTACCCACCTTAAAATCAATTTCTCCCTCGAAATTCGTCAGGGTTATAAATGGTTTACTGCTCGAAAGTTTATTTAATAGAAACCTACATCGTAAAAAAAAATACTGAAACGTGACATTAAAAACTAATGTATGAAATGTAACAGTTACCCAAATTAACAAATCACTGGGTTTCCACATAGGAGAACATTGGTGAAAATATGGATATACAAGAGAAATCTAACCATCATGTTCTGATGGAGAGTGTTAGAGAACATGGAAATGAAAAATCCAACAATCACAAATCCATCAATTTTTGATGATTTAAGGTACCATCTTATTCATTGGATATAAGAGCACTAGGACAACATTTTTTATTTTGAATATCATTTCACTAATGTTAAAAATTTTGAATTATAAAAAATACATACATGATTTTGGTAAAATCTCACTGTTGTTTGTGCCATGAACATTTTCCACATAATCTCTTAAAGAAATGAAGTTGAATTTGTCTTTCATGATGTGTTAGTAGATCATGCGATAGAATGATAGGTCATTCCATCTGTCTCAAACAAAAGGTTAGAAAAACTTATCAAATATACATAAGTCCATCTATAGTGAGATTAATCATATATAGTTCCTAAAATGGACTTATACTTCATCTATCATAGCACTTAAAAAATAAAACTAGTTTCTACTAACCAGGGACTTCCTATAGGCCAGTGGTATGCAATAAAGGCATGTCGCACTACATTTGTGGGTTCGATTCCCACAACCTTGTCCAACGCGATGGGTTATCGCCTGTCCTGCAGGTTGTCCCTTTTTCTAAAACTACAATATAATAACATTCCTACAATAATATCGAAAAAAGTTCTATCCATAAACAATAATATCTTATGTCTAAATTAATTCATTCCAATCATTAGGCTTATCCAAAATATTTCTATCCAAGATCATAGTATAAAGAAAACAATTACCAGAAATTTCATCTACCGAGCATGTGAATACCATCATTTATCCCCCATATATCATACGATATATCTTGTTCGTCAAATTACTAACATGAGAATACCTTAATCATGTATTCTCTTGAAAAATGAATACCCATTGACTCTTAGTGAAAACATGAATGCTGTCCAAATTTAACACTTTCCACATACCAAAATCCCAAAAATTTTCTATACTCAAACCATGATATAACTTTGTCCCTATATCAATCATGAGCTCATTATTACTATCATACATTTCATTATCTCTGTATCCCTTCTTTATGCGCATATTAGGTGATTTACAAAAATATCTGAATAACTTTTCATGGTTACCGGTACCATTCAACATATACATTCAAACCTCAAGCAAAGGAAACAGTGTAACAATCCTTATATTTTTCATTATTCCATAGTACCATAAATTATTCCTGATAAACAAACAATCATTACAGTACCTTCCTAAAACACTAATTGAGCTTCGTCGTTTCTTCCATCACATATATCATTTGTATTCTCTTCATCAACATCCACATAAATACTACCCATATGACCATGCTGATTCTCTTTATGAGATTTTCCCTTATGGTATAGCATTTCATAATGCCCTTACCTTCAAAATACCATTATCCTTATCCACAATGTTAACTAAACCTTTTCGTTTACAATTATAGGCTTTGTGTCCTTCTTTTCCACACCCAAAGCATCTTCCAGTTCCTTTGAAACATTCTCCTTGATACCTCTTCCCACATGATTTACATTAGGGATATTAAACTTTCATTCCTCTATGATCATCATGAAACTCCATATTTCTCTTATTAGCTTAGTCAGAAAACTTACAAAATTTGAGATTATTGGTCATATTATGACATTGTTGATTATGAAAAATAACTATATGTGGACTTCCAGATCCAATTTCATTTGATAGCTCACAAAGAATATCATTCCACTTTCCATCGTATCCTCCATTATCGTGAATCTTCCTGTCTCTAGCCATTTTCTAAAACCCAAAAAGATTAGTGTGAGAGGAAAAAATCATAATCAAGGTGGAGTAACTTCAATATCTAACATCTTAGGTTTAATTATAATATCGTTACCGTAATTATAAGATTATAACCTATACTTATAATTAACCTTAGGGACATCCCTAGACATATATTAGAAATATCTCTATGGATTTCACTAAATATTTCGCATCCTAGTTTCAAAAGGATAACAAAACCATTCCTCTGATACCAACTATAGAGATCCAAAGCATGATGTACATGGACATTACATTAATTTTTTTGAATACTTAATACATAACAAAAACCCACACTCAAGTATCATAATAGTTTAGTGTCTTTGGAAACTCGTAACATAATCATCTAATCGTGGTGAAAGATCTTCAACATCTCCCATAAAGATCTTCCTGATTTGTTTTCTTACCTCAAACATTTCTTTATATCCTGGGGAAATGAAAACATATAAAGGGTGAGCTCAAATTCTCATTAAGGGTAAGCATGGTGAAAATAAAACAAACCATATACATTTGAACTTCAAAACATGAACAAAATATTTAACCATCAGAATCTTGAGCAATGACATAAAACGTGGCAGTACGCAAGGCATAGATCATAAAGAAAAATTAATCCTGAAAAAATTGCATGGGAATAAAATATGTAATTGTGTAAAAATATTAAGCACATGATATTATTTCCATAGTAGCCAAGTCATTGAAGCCAAGAAAGTCTTAGTGGACAAAGTCCATTTCTAAATCGAATTCACTCCTCGTTTTAGTCATGTATCACTAAACTAGAATAAATTAACATTCCAAACATGTATATCTCATGAAATATAAATCTTTACCCAATTCATTGGTGGGAGATATAGGTCCCACCCATCTCATAATTTAATCATTCTTACTTGTGCCACAAAATAAACATAAATCAGTCATCATAACCCAAAGAATAAAATGAGTTTCATAAACATCATCCCATCATAACATAGTCCATACAAAACAAATGGATATCATTTCATCATAATAATAATCAAACCATATAAATAATAGAGACATTATACTTGAAACATAAACATACTGAATAATTTTATCTTATATGGAAAATAGTTTTGATAAAACACTTGAAAATATTTCTTGAGGAAAATATCCTTTCTTCTTCAAAATCCATTTATTTTAAAAAAATGCCATGAAATTTTAAAAGAAAAGGATTTTGTTGAAAATAGACATGAAATCTTGTAGAGTAATCATTATTAATAAAAGGTTTTAGGAAACCATAAAAATCCATTCATTCTGTATAAGTTAAATAAACATTCTCCTCATACTTTTTTTGGAAAAGTCAAATAGTTCCTCGTATGTTAATAAAAAGTAATATTCCATTCATAACATGTGGTAAAATTCAAAAATGGATAGAAAGGAATTTAAAAATACATGAAACCATTTTTATAAAACATTTTCAAGGATGATAACAATAACCCTAGTAAATACTTACGGATAAACAGTCTCGGATAAGAATGAGATTGGAATAATTATCCCTTACCTTAGGTCTGATATTCTTCGTACATATTCGAACCTCATGTATAATGATTTATATAATTTAATTGCAAATTATAGAATCATATTCGTTTTTATGATATCATATATGGTTCACTTATGACTTTATGTTACCTATTCTTTTGTAGATCCCATGTTAAAGCATCGTTTTGGGTAAAATCGTTTTATTTATCATACACGTTTGAACTTGTTGTTCTTGATATTATTATTAGTTATAACATGGTTTAATTACTTCCAGATTGTAAATCATTATTTATATATCATATATATTCAGTATATATATATATATATATAAGATATATAAATTAAATGAAATACACCGTTCATAGAGACGGTAGGACGTACGTACGCATGAACACTGTTTTCCTTTCCTTATTGACTTGAATGGAAGTAATTAGATGACATATATATATAAATATAGTAGCTCTATCATGTCATATATTTCATTATTATTCATTATATATACTTTATAATAATTCTTGAGTGGTTAATATGGAGAATGAATCTCATCGCGTCGTGGAGACGGTAATCCGTACGTACGCACGAGCGATGATATCATTCCCATAATTATTAATTTGAATTGGAGTGGATGATATAATATCTCAGAATTAGTATGATGTTAAAATAACTATATATAGTTATTCTTTACACCATTATACCCATCCATGTATGATGGTGGTGGAAGAACAGATTACACCACGGTGTGGAGACGGTATTCCGTACGTACGCACGCGCGGTGATTTCGTTTTCTGTAGGATGGATAGAAGGTGAAATGGGGTAGTTTAATATTTATAATTTCATACCATTATATTAGTGATACTTATGTTATTAATTTATAATGAAACAACTATATAAGAATAAGTAGAAGAAGAAAAAACTTGAATGAATCGGTAGAAGAGATTACCTCTTCTTCGATGCACCTCCTTTAAACTTCTTCATAGGGAATTAGAGTTGGTCTTTTGAGAAGACCAGAACCTCTATGATATAACTAGAGTGGTTGATAAGTGGAACTGGCAGGGGATGGCCGAGATTCAAGGATCAAATTGGTGTGAAGAGAAGTGTGATGGGGTGCCCTTTTTATAAGTGAGGAGATGGGAACCTTTGGAAAAACATTAAATATTATTTTATAATAAAGAAATATTCGGTTTATAATAGCTCCAAATTGATTTATTTAGAAGATAAAGTTAGTATGGGTATAAATAATCTCAACAAATAGGTTTTAGACAAGTTTAGGTTACTATTCTAACCTTATAATTTAGATTTATCTCTAAGATAAATAATTTAACTTTTACCGGGTCATCTTGTTTTCTTACAATATATGGTTAATAAACATACTATAACAAGAAAAAAGATGCCCAAGTGGTTAATTATTAAAATATATATCCTTATCTATATCATTTGGCTGAACCATATATTTTTAATAATTGAATAACAATTAATAATATAATATTTGTTTTAAAAACTATTTTATGCCAATTTTGACACAATTTGGAAATTGATTTTTTTGAAAATCATAACAGCATGATTAGTTCAAAAAAAGTTAATTTAATAAATACTAACATGTCATATTAACATATAAAATTAGTGGTATTCATAAAAAGTGTAAAATTACATTTATTTTGGTATTTATAACATCAATTATGTTAATATTTTAATAATAAGGTAATTACATCATCATCATTATGTCACAAATAAATTATTTAATATCAAAAAATTATAAATAAAATACCGTTATGTAGGAAATATTTTTAGATTTATAATGAATATCTATAGTCGAATTTATCTTATGTATATCCCTACATTAAAAATGTTTTAGTTATTGAACCGTGATTTTAACAATTTTAACTCTTCTTTAAATAAAATAATAATAAATGTCCTAATCTAATCCAAGTGGACCTAAAGGGTAATATTTTATTTCTAAGGTTGTTTTTGGTCTAATTACACTTATCCAATAGAATTCTAATATGTGTTAGGGTAATAATAATATCATTTTTACCCTTAATTACCCTATTTACTTTTAACCGTAGTAAATAAAAGTAAAAAGTTACTATTCACCAAAAATTATTTTTATCTTATTGAACAACATTTTATTCCGTTATATTAATTATGTCTCTCGGATTTTTGAAATTCCACTCACAGAAGCAATAAAATTATGTTTTATGTCAATTTTCAAATTCTCCTAGGAGGTTTGTTAATTAAGGTGAAAAGTTCAATAAAATTTTTATATATCGAAAATTATTATAAATAGACTCCAATGAATTACATTGAACATATGTAGGTATTATGTATCAATTTTTAGATAAAATAAATTTAAATAAAATAAATAATTATTTAAATATAAAGTCGGTTTTTAAATAGTCACCTAGTGTTTTCACTATTCATAAAAAATTGAATGTTTTCAGAAAAATACCAAAAATTCACCCTAGGGTAATTTTGTTATTCTGAATCCAAAAATGAAGTCCAATTTGAAATATAAAATTTATGAAATTTTAAAAACTGTTTATTAATATTAATAATGGCTAGTTCATAACAATATTATAATAATATCTCGTTTAGAGAAACTCGGTATTGCGTACTACACACGCTGTCGAAGAAGGTCTTAGTTGCGTGTAATGAAATCCTTGTTAGGGCTGCAAGTAGTGAAATCTATGTTTGGTTTTGCGTATAACATAATCAAAACTTATTTCATTTATTCATTAAACAAAATCTATATTTAATGTTGCGTAGAATATTTTCCACAAAATAAACATGAAATTGTGTGTAACACAAGCCAGGAATAGTGTTGCGTATACTTCAAGCTAATACGGTGTTGCGTATAGTACAATCTAATCTTGGTGTAGTGTATAATAGAAGACATCAAATAAATTAACAATAATACTTCTCATAAAATCTAGGGGTGTTACATATTGACTACTGAAATTATTATATTGTTTTTTTACCCAGTTCAATATTATGTTATACCACGGTTACATGGTTTTGTATAGATGCACCGAGAGTGATATGTGGTTTCTATATTAGGATGTATGGACAAGACTCATATGAAAATTGAATACTGAAATGAAATTTCTACTGACATGTTGTCCAACCTAGAACACAATCTTAGATTTGGTCTTCACCCATACATTATTGCATTGCCTTCTAATATATCTGTTGTGGTCATTTTTCAGAACCTACGATTTTCTGCTTTAACTATTGTACACTGCATGTTATATATATATATTTATATTCACTAATAGATTAGTAGATTTATTTGGTGGTTGCCTACTAGGATTCAGTATCACACCCATTTTGGGTTATTCTTTGGGCCCAAACAGATTATATGATTGGAGGTGTTGATCAGGGAAACCACCCATCTACTGGTACATGATTTTCAGTTAGTATCAGGAGAGTATTGGCTTATTTGATCAGAATTTGGGGGATCATGTTTCAGCCGTTCGATATTTTTTCCAATGATGTTGTGTATGTGATTCAAAACATTTATTAGCGGGGAGTATGGTCCCACATGGGTCATAATTTGGCACATTGTTGCATTAATTTTGAAAAACTGTGGTTTTGAGGATGTTTTAGGGGTTTACTGTGCGGAATCCCAGACAACACGGCTTGTGGGTTTAGAAAGAGACACCATGTTTTCATTTGTTCTGCAAGAAAAGAATTTTTTTAGTACACACCATGTACTCTAAGTTCACGACTTGTGATTTTTGACCGTGGGTCCGACCATGAGAAAGAAAACATGGGTTTTTGAGCCTTGATCAGAACACTCTATGTACCTTATGTACACCCCATGTAGTTTTACATAAAAAGACTCATGTGGATCTAGCCAGGTAGATGTACATTTCCTGGAGGAAACATTTGAGTATATGTCATGTGTGATCCTGACACGCCGTGTATAAAGGTTGTTTACACAACCATGGTAGGGATATTTACACACCCTTGTGAGAGTTTATATAGACATTTCATGGATAGTCCTAAGATGCCATGTACCAGGGATGTTTACATGCCCATGCAAGCAGGACTACACAACCATGTAATCTATTAAGTGAACATGTTGTTTATGGTTCCTACATGTCTTGTAATAATATTATGGGAACATTTGATGGATTTATTATCCTTTTTGGTTATTTCATTCTTAAAATATGTAACTTGATGAATTTTATTGTACTTAGGTGTATATTCTAGACACTGCATAGAAATGAAACCATGATGAACTCCAATAGTAATTCAAGAGGGTGGTGATGAGTACAGCCAAGAGGTGGTAGGGAATGGGATACAGGTGCATCACTTAGTCATTCCAGATGAAGAAGCAGTGGTTTCTACAGATGTAGGTTTTGATGCACAATCTCACAATAGATTCACGTTCTTTATGCAGACTCTCCAGGTATCAAAACAGCCTGTTACATTTATGGATTAGCTGACTAGAGTGTTCGAGTAGTTACATCCTCCCACATTTTCTGGGGATGGGGGACCACTGCCAGCATATTCATTGTGTGAGGACTTGTTATCTATATTTGTTCATCTAGAGATACCCCCTCAGTGGAGGGTCAATCTAGAGACTTATATTCTATGTGATTCAGCTAAGAGATGGTGAGATGTCAGATGGGGAATTGTTGAGACATGCCTTGGGAAGACTTTCAGAAAGAATTATATGACTATTTATATCCTGAGACATTGAGGGATGACAATCACCAGGAGTTCACACATTTGGATCAAGACACTCAATCTGTTATGGACTACTCAGCTCATTTTACTGAGCTCGAGTGCTTTGCACCAATTCTGATGGCTGACGATCTTTCATAGGCTAGGATATTTGATGATGGTCTTAGGTATGACATATGATCATAGAGGAATATCATTCATCGGAATAAAATTTCAGTAATATTGAACCCGCACTAATTACTGAGGGTAATTAGATGGAATCTAGAGGAATGATCATGGATGGTTCAACACTGTTATCTGGTACTATCTCAACATGTTGAAAAACGAGTTGTCTTGAACTTACTTGTGGATAACCTCGTACTCAGAATGATTCTTCAGGTATCCAAGTGTGGTGCTACCAATAGAGAAAAGTTGGTCACTATAATCCTTATTTCCAATTGGACCCATTGAATGAAAACATTACGACAATATGGGACACCTACAATGTTTCTGTAAGAAGTATCCACCAGCAGCTAGTGAGAGAGGATCTGCATATACTCCACATTCCAAAGAAGGGAAAACAACATCTCTCAAGTCGGGAAATGAGAATATGTCGGTCATTCAGGCCGAGGTAGTGGTTGATGTAGTGGTATCTATACCATAGAATTTCAGAGATAGTGTATTGGATTAACCCTAGATAGAAAGACTGTGTTATAGGGCCATAGTACATGCAAGACATTTGCAGTGTTGTAGAACTAGAAGGAGAAGGATCCCAAACCATCTACTATGATTAATACTATTATAGTGGGCCCTTGTTTTATATTCTTCATGTTTTGATATAGGGGAATCACATAGTTTCATATCTCTTACTATTTTGAAGATACTTGGTCTCTGTTTTTCAGTTATGATTACATAATTAATCTAGACAACATGTTAGGTATTCGAACAATAGGTGTGTTGTAGTGAATAGAGTTCCCCCTTGAGATTGGTGGATTTCACATCATTTGGGATATCTATGTTTTAGAGAAGAATGTATTTGATGTCATAAATGGAATACAGTGGATATTTTCCTTTTAGGTATTTGTTGATTTCTATCACTGCAGGGTTAGTTTTACATCACTAGAAGCAAGATCATTTGTACAAAAGGGTGAATGGGATGTCCAGTTGAGCCTAACTAGATCCGAGCATCGTGGGTTGAGTGGGATGTCAAAAAAATCAATTTTATATATAGATGAACAGGGGATGCATAAAATGGACATTCCCCCAATGGTTGATCATTTAATGAATGTCTTCTCCATCAACTTTTCAGGTTTACCTTTGGTGGTAGTGTAAGAGCTCTCTATCGAGCAAGTACTAGGAGATATACCTGTATACATTCCAACTTTTAGGATGTCTGTGATGGATTTTCAAGAGATTAATTGGTAGCTAGATGATTTAGAGTTAATGCGGTTTATCTGACCTTGTACTTCTCCTTGGGGATCGCAAGTAATTTTTTAAAAAATGGTAGATGATAACATCATAAAATGTATGGAATATTGGAATATTCAATAGTTAAAGATAAAGAACTGGTAACCTATTCTTTGAATATATAATCTCCTTGATCATCTCTGAGGAGATCGGGTATTCTCTAAGGTTGATATGATATCTGTATTTCGTTATTTGCATGTTAGATCATCAGGAATACATGGAACTACTTTCTACAGTCAATATCTTCATTATGAGTATGACGTTATGTCATTCAGTCTCATGAATGATCCATTGGTATTCATGCTACTGATGATCCAAGTGTTACATCCATATCTGAATTCCATTGTGGTAGTTTTCATGCATGATATCTTTGTATATTCTCATAATCGACATGACCATGCCACATATAATGAGATTGATTTTAGTAAATTTAGAGAGAATCAGTTATATGATAATCCCACAAAATGACACTTTTGGATGGTTCAAATTAACTTCATTGGTCACATCATCTCAGTGAAAAGAATATTAGAGGACATATAGAAGGTGATAGAAGTGGTTACCTGGGAGCAGCGAAAGCCTACCTTTGAGGTGAAAACTTTTATTGTGCTGGCCAGTTACTACATGAATTTCATACAAGACTTATCAGGATTAAAAATGGTTATTATGGTCTTGAAAAAGAAGGATGTTAAGTACATATGGTCAGATACATTCAGGGAATTATTTTATGAGTTCAAGGGAGATTAATGTCAACACCGATAGTTATTTTTTCAGTGCGATGAGGGAGTTATACTATGAAATTTTATGAATTAGGTATCAACTGGGAGTAATGAATATGCAAGGGGATCAAGTCATTGTGTATGGGTATTGTCAATTGAAGATGCATGAGTGGAACTACATGATGTGTGATATTGCGATAGAAATGGGTTTTCATGACTTATGCTATTGGATACATTACTTTTTGGGTGAGAATTTTATGGTGTACATAGAAAAAAAATTCTCAAGTACATCTTTACTAAGCATGATCTGAATTTGAGGCACATTACTGGAAACCTAACTCATGCCGGAGACTTCAGAACATGTCCAGTTGATTCATAAGTAGATGGCTACTGTGTAGTCTCATAAAAATTATAATGTTGATCACCATAGATATCCTTTGGAGTTTTAGGTTGGGGATTGATTTTTCTTTCGTGTGCCACCAAGGATGAGAAACAAGTGGATCCAGAGATATTGTATGATTCCTCTGAGTTACATTGATCCATTTGTGATCCTGGAGAGGGTAAGGCTAGTTTCTTATTTATCGTATTTACCTTACAAGTACAGGGCTATGCATTATTTATTACACATTTCTGGGTTGCAACATTAATATTTAGATTCGTCTCACTCCATTAAACCAGAGGAAGTGGAGTTGTAGGAAAATACGTCCTTTGAAGAGAATCATGTTCGTATTGTAGATTTTACGATAATGGTTATACATTTTCGGTCTGTTCCTTTGGTATGGGTGCTATGACAGCACTGTTGAGTATTGGAAGAGACTTGGGAGAGAGATGCTGATGTACAATCACAGTGTCTGGAGATGTTCTCAAATTTTACTTCACCACCCAAGGAAGGGAAATTTGGGAAAAAATTGCTTTAAGAGGGAGTTTTATAGGATCCCAGTTCTTCTTTTAAGGTATAGATCATTCCTTATCCATTTATACTTAAGAAAAATGAGAAAATGAGGTAAATGGGTTATTTATAGGAATGTTACATGACGAGAATGAGAACTAAAAACCATATACTTATAGGTACATTCCATGTATGGATGGTCATATGCCATGTAATCCCGATACACATCCACATAAAGGTCAGGCCAGGAAACTGTGCTGACATAACGTGTAATCACATGTACACCCCGTGTACATTTTTTTAATTATTAAATCTGGATGTAGTGTTATTTTTTATCATTTAGAAAAGAGGCTCTTCCCATTAAAGGAATAGTAGTGTCAGACATGATTTTACCTCCTCAAGCATCGTCTGAACTCTGAATTTAACGTCATGAGATGCATTTTAACTCAATCGGTATGCCCTCAATTCCTATTGAGCCTTTCTTCCATACATTTACACTCATTAATGTTATTTATTGTTCAGAATTAATGAATTTTTTTAGATATATATATTCTAGGTTGAATCAATGCCTAAATCTGGATGAGGAGTGTCGTACTATGATGAGGTAGGTGGTCACATGCCTTATTCTAATTTTAAATTTTCTTATATAGGCTAGAGTGTAGTGTGGACATTTTTTAGTGTCAAATAAATTGAATATTGATCTATGCTGTTACTTAATGTTGATTATCTAATTAATTAAATGATTACAAGACATGTTTGAGATTGTTTGTTTATATTGAGTTCCATCTCATGGATGCGCTCTGCCTTAGATGATTAATGTTTAGCCATTTTACTGAGTATGCCCATGGTAATGACTTGGACATTATTTTATGGGTTACTTGGAATCAAATTGGTTGATTGTATGTTTTTCCCATGTGAGTTATATTGGTTTTATCTATGTTATAGTGTATTTTACATGTGATTTTTTTAAATTATGAAATGATTTTACACAAAACATAGCCCTAATTCTTTCTAAAATGATTATACAATTGGTTTTAACCCTTGAACATATTGAAATGCATATACACCAAGTTTAGAGCTTGATTGACTACTCAAATTATTATAGGGTATATTTTGATCCAATTTGGTGTTATGTTATGCCATTGTTATATGGTTTGGGTTCAATAGACCGAATGGCCCAAAGGCCTTCATTTTTATTGATTTTTGATAACCCCTCTTTCAAGGGATTAGGGGGAACCCTTAAAAGGCCTGTAGGCTCAGAGATTACAAGGCCCATAGTCTTAGGAGATTTAATGACCCAAAGGTCTTAAGGAATTCAATGAGACTATCTACAAGGAACTGCCCCTCCCCAGCATCAGCGTCATGACAGTAGCTCTCCTCCATTGCATGGACGTCTGGCTAGGCTTCCCGTGTAAGCACAGGCTGGTATCGATGGCATAGACATACCCTCTCATTCTGACAATCCATTTTGTTCTACTCTAGTGAGTGCGCCTTCTCTGAATCCTCATCTGGGGCTGCTCTTGTTTTGTAGTGTGTCTGGGGAAACTGCATGGGGCCCGAAGGCCTTGAGGTAGCCTGAGGGCCTTAATGGTGGCCCGAAATCCCTACTGACCTAAAGGCCCGGGAAGCCCGAAAGCCTTAAGGAGACCATGCCCAAACTGATGGCCCAATGTGAATAGTTCCAGCTGCTACAGTACCGAACAGTACCTGCTATAGTAATTGCTACAGTGCATGCTATAGTACCGCATAGTGTACAGTCTTCTACGGAACCAGTATAGTGTACAGTTCTGCTACAGTCTGCACAGTGTACAGTTCTGCTATAGTACCTACTACAGTTCATGCTATATTACCTCCTACAGTTCCCGGAAATATGCCTCTACCGGGTTTTGAACCTGGGTTATATGGATGCACTTATGGATACCTCACCAACTGGGATGACGCTCATGGGAAGGTTTGGGGTAAATACAATATGAGGTATGCTTGGTTTCCATATTAGGATGTTAGGATCAGACTCAGTTTCAAATTGAATAATGAAAGGAAATGAATATTGATGTGTCTACCTTGAAAAGGTAAAATCTTGTATTTGGTATTCAGCTATACGTGATCACATTTTATTCTGGCAAATATGTTGTTCTTATTTTTGAGTACCTAATATTTAGTGATTTCACTATTGTACAAATCATATTTAATATATATATATACATATTCACAGATAGATTGGCACAAATCGTTTGTGGTTTCCTACTAGTATTTAGTCTCAAATCTTGTTTGGGTGAATCTTTAGGCCCAAAAAGATTATATAATTATAGTTGTTTATCAGGTAAATCGACAATCTACTAGTACATGATTTGTTATTAGGTGTAGGTTAGCATCAGACCGAGCTGGGGGGTATGATTCTTCTTAGATTCTTTTGTTTATTTGGTGTTTTGAGAGATATATTGTGTTTTACTATATTTAACATGTTTGGATTCTTTATTAGAACATTTGACATTCTGCATCATCTTGTGTATTGAATGATGTATGGTTATTTATCTTATCAGTCTTCCACTATTTATTTCAATTTAATATTATTTTCTACTCACACTAGTGTATTATTATTTATTATATTGTGTTACATCTACCTGTGAGAGTATAGTTTCCCCACTATCACACACTAGGCCCTCACCTCAAGTTGGAAGCCTCTTACTTTTGGTGAAATTCTCTTTACACCATGTATCCAACCTGGTATGGGGAACCGGTTGAGTGGCATCCAGATCCAAGACATTAAAACAACACTATGATTGTTGCTTCAGAACTATGGTTGTTGATGGGGAACTATGCATTTTTTCATTCAATTATATCTTTTTCTAAATTTAGTTAAATAATTTTGTTTGTTTGTTTTCAAATAACCAGATATCCAAATATATATATTCCAATTATGCATCAAAAATATTATTATTATGCATGGATATTGTAAAGACCGAGCCACAGTTTTCCATAGTTGATGCCTTATATTATTACAGTGGATTATAAACAAGGAATATCCATTACGATGGACTAGTTAGTTTAGTTACATTGGAAACAAGATACATACATAAGTTTAACATTAATACTTGAAATAAAATACAACATATAATTATTATTGGGATCATTAACAATTGTATGTTTATCCCTACATGTCATTTGTAATAAGCATCTTCATGTCAATAGAAAATGATACATAAGAAATGTGTAAGCTAAAACACTTAATAATCGTAATAAATATAATAGATGATATCATAAACATAATCATTAGGGATGGTAAATAACTAAAAACACACTCCTTTTAAAATATACACGAACACATTATGGCTGGAATAAGAGTTGAATAAATAATTCCATAAAACAACGTAATCCAGGGTATTGTACTAGTAAAATGACTAGATGAGATATCAATACTTTTTTCATAAAGAGGTAATTCATAATGCGGGACATCATAAATATCACCAAGGACTCGTGCCAAGGCCATAAATATCTCTTTTGTCAGGGGCTCATGACAAGACCATAGTTTGTCTCATGAGAGAAACAGATGCACCTAGGGGATATAGCGGGCCTGAACCAACCCTTACTAAGTCCAATTAATTCTTCATATGAGAAGGGATAAAGATAAATAATATATACATTAATATTGAATCTAATATATGAAATATTAATAATTTTATCTAAACATTAAGCATGAACATGAAACAATAAGTGTTTATTGGTGAATGGTTTTAAGATATAACATCCATAGACAAACATATCATAAACAATTCAATTAAATATTCAATAATATATCATAAAATATTATTTCCAAAAATACAAAATAATCAACAATAGTATTGAAATAGATTAGTATACTCTTATAAAATCATTGTGTAATTCTTGAAATAAATACCATTTTACTTTGAAAAGAACTCTTCTCTTGGAAGAATATTATTATAAAAACATAAGTGAAGTAAGAGAGTATATTCATACCAAAATTATTTATTTAATAAGGATAGCGGTCTCTAAAAACATATTATATAGTTCCCTCGAAAATATGTATGAATTTGAGAAAATCCCTTGAATCAGAAATGTATCTCGATATGAATTTTGGAAATATCATTTTAAAACATATAACTCAACATAAATGAATTTAGGATTCTGGTTGGCTCGTATATATATAAAATTATAAAATAATATATGAGGATTAAATATTACTAAATTAGAATTCAATAGAGGTATGTAGACAATAATAGTAACCCATATGAAAATAGAGTTTCAGGTGGAAAACCCTTACCTTAAGTCCAAATGTGTTCCTCACGTGTCATAACGACCTGAATAATCAAATTTATGTTCCTAAATTAATGATTAATGAACCTAATCTACATATAAATTATTTATTATAACCATGATAGGTTCATTCATGACATTTTGATGTGTTATGAGATTTAATTTTAATATTTGGGGAGTGTTTTCTTCCTTGGGATTCAGGACCCGTTTACTTATATTCATGTGTGAAAAAACATGTAGAATGAAAATGGATTTAAATAATAGATGTTTTCTATTATTAGTGAACAAGAAAAATATTACATGGTTATAAAATTATTTTGGTTATTGGGAGTGAAGATGAGTCCTTACATAAAATATTAATGAAAATTGTTTGGGATTATTGGTTGTTCTTTATCACAACAAACTCATTTTGATTTATAAATTAATATCATGGATAAAAATGTATTAAAGGACATTAAATAATTTAAACTTCATATATTATATTTTTTCTCAACCATTTAAATGATTTCACGACCTGAATTGAAAATCATAATACAAATTGAATACTTGTCATCCTTGAATTTTATAAATTCACTCATCTCAGATTGTGTTTTCATTTCCCATATAAAAGAAGGGGAAAGTAGAAATTAGAAAGAATTCATCCATTATCAAAACAAAATTATAATACATTTAAGGTACTGGTGGCATCATAACATTTTTATGAATAGAAGTAAGGAAATAAAAAAGATAAGAAAAGAACTTGAAATAAATGAAATGAAAAGTGGAATTTTCCTCTTGAAGTATTCTTCCATGAGAGCTTCTTTAGGGAAGAGTTTTTCGTCTTTTTATGATAACAAGGGATAATGGAAGTTTTGGAGGATCTTGGGAGGATATTTGAGCATAATTTAGTCATGGAACAAGGCATGGAAAGACTGAATTGAAGAGGGAGTGGGGGGTTATATTGGATGAGAGGAGGGTTTTCACATTATTTTCCTCATTATTTAATTTTTTTTCAAAGAGAACCAATAGTATTGATTCATGTGGACAAGAATAGTAATATTTTCATGTGGTTGTGAACCATTTCATCATACATTAGCTTTACATCACATGTGAACCAATAAATAATTTGTTTTGCATTTATCGTAAATTATCGTATTTTACTATTCACCAAAAATTATTGTATATTAGAAAAATACCAAAAACTCACCCCAACCATTTATTGATGAGTAGAATTTAAAAATGAAATCCATTTTTTTAAAATATTTTTTGAAATATTTTTAATATAATTTCTAATTACAATCAAAATTTATTCCAAAAAAACAACATTAAAACTATAACTCCTTTTATAACACATTGAAAAATTAATCAAGGTCCCATAAAATTATAATAAAACCATAAGACAATAAAATAGAAATTAATGATTAAATTTTATTAAAATAAATTTTTATTTTTAAATTATGAAATTAATAACAAAATTTTAATTAAAATATTAATAACATACCAAAATTCCAATACTTATACTATCATCATTTCATCACATATATGATTTCCAAATTGTATTTATACACTAATGGGTGATGTTTCTCTTTTATTGGTTGATTTAATATTAATTACTTTTCATAAGGGTATGTTAATATTCATAACGGTATGTTGCTATTCATATGGGAATGATACTATTTATAAAAAACTATGTTGATTCTTTCAGACTCTAAATATCTTAAAAAACACTACTGTGTATGGTAGTTTTCCGAAATTCAAATCAGAGAGGTAGAAAAATTGTGTTTACTATCTAGGTTATAACAAAGCTATGATTTATAGAGATATAGTGTTTCATGCATTCATTATTAAATTTATTTGAGAAATCATGTTGTGTAACATTATCCCCTCTTTAAAAAAAATTCATCCTCAAAATTACCATAATGTTACCTCATAAAACGATTTGGGTAGTTCATCATCAAAATCTCCTCAGGCACCCATGTTGCCTCTTTAATTTTATGAGTTTTCAAATTTATCTATACCATCTGAGTTATATGATTCCTCAACACTTTTTCTTTAGTGTCTATAATCTAGATATGCTCTTCATAGTAAGATAAGTTTCGTTGCAATTATATTTGTTCATAAGTGAGGACATGTGTTGGGTCTATCATGTACTTTCTAAGTAATGATACTTGGAACACAATGTCTATATTATAAAGGCTAGGTGGCATAACCATACAACACGAATCTTCTCAAATTATCTCTAGTATTTCAAAAGATCCAATATACCTATGGGTCAGTTTCCCATTCTTCCCAAATATGGTAACACCCTTCCACGGATATACCTTCAAGAAAACATTATATCCCATATGAAATTACATGACCTTCCATTTATTATTAGCACAGCGGTTTTTTATTCATCAAGGTGCTCTGATATGGGTAGGAGTAGTCACTACCTTTACTATTGTTTCCTTCACAAAGTATAGTCCCACAAGCTTCCTTTCGCCAACTTCATCCCAACAAGTTGGTGTGGGATATCTATTTTTACACATTTCATCATTTGGTTACATTTGAATACTTGAATAGAAACTATAATTGTAGTCAAAATAAACTAAAGGTAAATATTAATCCCACATACCTTGAAATTCATGAGAAAATTCTCTCAATATGTCCTCAATGTTTTGGATCGTTCTTTCTGATTTCCCGTCAGAATAAGGTTGATAATAAGTACTCAAAAGAATCTAAGTATCAAAAGTTTTTTTATGTCTTTTACAGAATTTTGTTTTAAATTGATGATCGTGATCAAACATTATTGAAAGAGGTTCTCCAGGAATTCTTAAAAAATCATTTATATAGAGTAATAAAATCCTTTATGGGGTGAAATACTCCCTTATAATGAGGAAATTATAGATTGTCTAAGTTGGCCCACAATTAAAAATATCACATCATTCTCTTTTGGAGTTTCAGGAAATCCAGTGATAAAATCCATGGTGATGTCATACCATTTTAATATAGGAATTGGTTGAGGATTCATGAATCCTCAAGGATGTTTTCATTTGTAATTCACTTTTTAATAGACTATACATCATGATACATAATCGGCAATTTCCTTCATTATGTTGTCCAACTGGAAATATTCCTTCAATTCTCTATACAATTTAGTTCCCCGTGTGTGTATAAAAAAATTAGAGTTGTGGTCATCATCCAATAAATCCATTATAAACATAGTTATTGAGGGAACACCTAGAATCTTCCAAAATTTCATATTTCTATCTTCACATACGATGTAAGCCAGCATCCCCTCTTTCACAACAATAATTTTCATTTAGAGGTTCTAATCATCGGGCTGAGAGATTTTAGTCTTTTTAATAAATATTTTTAGGCAACAACTAGAAAAAGTAATGATGTTTCACCTTCATTGATAATTCCCATGTCCATCTTTATTAAATCAATAAACACGTGATCTCTTTTTGTCTTCATTTTGTATATAACTCAATGATTCTTCATGATCAATGCATCAGATTTCTTATTTTCCTTTCCTAGGTGTTTGTGTATGGAACAATAATATTCCTTCAGTAGTTCGAGCAATCATCATTTCCTCCTATTGAGTTTGTCATGTGATATGATATATTTTACACTCTTTTGATCTGTATTTATCTCACACATTTCACCATAGAGATTGTGTATGTATATTTTCTAAGCAAAGATCACAATAGGTATCTCAAGATCATGTGTAGGATAGTTTTGATCAGGAATTTTTAACTGCCTTTATGCCTAGGTAGTAACTCTATCATTTTGCATAAGGACAAAACCATGTCCTTTCTATTATACATCACTATAGATCACAAACCCATCATTCACCAATGGTAGTTTTAGGATCTGACCATTCAAAAATATCCTATTAAATTTTTCGAAACAATCCTCACATTCTTTTTTCCATACAAACATAACCCCATTACGTCTATTCTTGGTCATTCAGTTGGCTAAATTGACAATGCTCTAAATGTAATGCCGATAATAACATGTTAAACAAATGTACCTCAGTTATGTTCTTTGGAGTAGGAAATTCATGAACAACAATTCTCATCACAGGATCAACAGATATTCCATTCATGGATACTATGTGTCCATTAGGGGAAATTGATTGAAGCCAAAATTCACATTTTCTAATCATCCCATGTACTTCATTTATTATAAAAGTCATCGTAATAGAGTGTAATGGATTCTCATGATCATCATATCATTTGGAGTATACCGAGATATCATAAATAAATACCATCATAGAGGCATCAAGATATTCCTTGATAAAACTATTCGTTAGATCAATGAAAATAGAGGGTTCATTAGTTAGTCAAAAAGGCATTACTGTAAACTCATAATACCCATACCTTGTTTGAAATGCTATTTTTGAATGAATTCCTTCATCACAAGTAATAGATGATATCTACAATGAAGGTAAATATTCAAAAAATATTGGGACCCATATCTTTGATCAAATAAATCATCAATGTGAGGCAGGTGATACTTTTTATGTGCGGTTATAACATTGATCACCCAATATTCAATGCATAACCTCACAGCTTCATATTTCTTCTTATCAAAAAGAACACGAAATCCACATGGGGAGACACTAGGGAGAATAATTCTTTTATAACTCAATTACTCTATTTGATTCTTAAATTATACAAATTTTTTAGTGGTGATACTTGAAGGAGTCTTTTATATAGGCATTGAACTATGAATTAAATAAATGGAAAAATCATTTTCCCGCTCTGGAGGATGTCTTGGTAAATCCTCTGAAAACACATCAACATACTATTACTCAATAGTTATGTCATCTATTTGAAAATTGAATTCCTCAGACATATATATTTAATTACCTTCCACCACAATAATTGAATTCAGTAGAGCTTTGGGGTGGTTCTAGATAAGATTCAGCTAGAAAGGTTTTTGCTCTAAATTTATGGGATTCAATAGCATTCACAAAAATTGTAACTAAATTCTTCTAGCACTAAATATTCTCATAAAATAGTGAAATCCAAATCATACTAAGGATTAAATAAATGTCATTCATTGGTATGAATATATGGAAAGAAACTAAAGCATGTTTATGTGTCATAAGGGGGACTCATCAACACATCATTGTTTCAATGAATCATCCCCTTTGAGTTTTAACTGAAAACTCCGTTATTAAAATAAATTGAACATGTATAATTTTTTTGAAATCTTGGAAAGAAATAAAAGAATGTGATGGTACATAATAAAATAAGGCATTAGATAAGTTCAAAGAAATTATTAAATTACATGCACACCATTGTTAGTAACTTCAACCTCAGTAGTTCTGACCACATAATCATTGAATTTCTCCCTTTTCCTTCATTCAAGGATGTTTCCCTGAAGCTTATTAAATTCATGCCAATAATTTCCCACCTCTTTAAAACTATATAATTGAACATCAGTTTTTTATTTCTTCCCCTTGGAATCATTAGATTGGTTGGATTCTTCTCTGCACTTATAACAGACTCACATTTCTTTTAGGCCTGTGCAAGGGTGTTTCATCCCATAATTTCTACAGGGTGGATGGTCAACTCTTCCCTTCTTTCCCATTTCCTTATTTCATTTTCCAAATATTTCAGAACCCCTATTCTCCTATTGTCTTAATTTAATGTTATCAAACATAGAGAATTCTTTTTCTATATTGATATTTCAAGAGACTATATCTTCATAAGAAGAGAAATTCTGGGAGTCAAGTTCACTTTGGATGAATGGTTTTAAATGATCAATGAATAGATAAATCATTCTCCTTAGATTACGTCTATAGTCCTCATCATTCCTTGAAATCCTTGAAATCTTGGATTCATAAATTAAAAAAATTTCATCTTCCTTCTTCCATAGATTCACAAAATGGAATTCCATATCCACTCGTTCTTCATGGGGAAAATATTTTTCTTGGAATATTCCTTTAAAATACCTCCATTCCATGTCTTCTATTTATTCTTCCTTCTTTCTGTTTTTGATTACCAACAACCATTGATCTACATATCTCAATAGAAAATTATCATCCTTGAAAACCTTCTCTCCTTCATTAGATTCCAATGTGATAAATATCTTCCCAAGAGAAATTATCCAATCCTCATATAAAAATGTGGTTGTATTCCCATTGAATGATATAGGCCATTATCACATAAAGAGATCTGACATAGCTCTTGAACATTGTGGATTAGGATGCACCATAAGGGTATAGTTATTGTTCATAACCTAAGTCAGTTTCCCCAATACAGTTATAAGTTGATCATCAACATTCATAGCTCCAAAGCCAACATAATTATCTTGTGTAAGAAGGAAAACCGTACATTGGATACATGCATTCAGGTGGTTTTAATTCATTCCACTAGGTTCCACTTCTAAATAATGTCATAATCTATATTGGGTTATGAATTATAATGTATAATATCAACTTAGAGAAATACATAGCAGAAATTGATATCTGATGCATGGTTAATACCATTATCCAAAACACGGTGTCTTTGAGGAAAATATTATATTTAAATCATTCATAACGGATTATAAAACAATTCACTTATCCTAATCATATCACCAGGGACTGTTAAAAAGGTGTATAGTAAGGCATGTTTTCGTGTACCAGGATGCCACGAGTAAAGCACGAAACACCCTATTAGAGTTTTCACTCTAACCTAAATCTGTTCCATAACCACATCCACTTGTGGTATCATGACATGGATATATGTTCTTGAAATATCCACATAATCTATTCATTACCAATATTCCAGGATTTTCTTTTATGTTTCTCCTCGAAGACTATCATAGGATTTTTCCCTAATCTACATTTTTTAAATCTAGTATCCATTTTTATACTAAACATCATTTGATTCAAAGTGTAAATACCCGACCAAAATTTCCCAGAGCTAGTGCCTTATTTTATTACATTTTCATATAATCAAGGAATATTCATCCCAATAGACTAAGTAGTTTAGTAGATTTAGAAACAATATACATATTGAATTTCTACAATAAAACTTGAAATTAAATACAACATATAAGTTTTTTTGGGAACGTCCACAAATGTAACTTTATCCCTACATTTCATTCATAATAAACTTATTAATGTCCTATAAAAATGAATAATAAGAAAGGGGTGAGATAAAAATATCTATATGGTTGATTAATAAAGTAGAAGATATAATAATCATAAACAATAGGAATGGTTAATAACTAAAAAATTCCTTTAAAAGTAATCTTGAACACATTATAGTAGGAAAAAAGATGAATAAATAATTCAACAAAAATCATAATCATTGGTATCCTAATTTTCAAATAACAACATTAACTATTAATTCTATTTTTCTAATAAGGTAATGTATAATGTGGGAAATCATAACCATAATGTAAATCCCTCTTTCCAATACCATAAATATCCATTTTGTCATTCCCTTGTTCCAATACCATAGTTTGTCTCATGAGTCCTCTCGATTCACCGAGGGGATAAAGTGGGAAACACATGACACATACTATGTACAATTAATTCCTAATATTAATGGGAATAATGATATAAAAACTTATACATTCATATTTAAAATAATATATTAAATGAAAAAACATTCATTGAACATTAAGCCAAAAACTAACCATTCATAGTCAATTAATGAATTGTTTTAAGATAGAACATTCACAGTAAAACTAATAATAAAACATTAAATTAAATATGGAAGAAGATATCATAAAATATTAATCCAAATAAAACATAATAATCAATATGATTGTTTAAATATATGAAGATACTATTATAAAATCATCGAGTAATTCTAGAAATAAATAAACTTTTACTTTGAAAAGAAGAGTTCTTTTAAAAAATAATTGTATAAAATGTGAAGTGAAGTAATTTTTGATTTTCATAATAAAATGGTTGAATTTATATCTATAATGGTTTCCAATAACATATTATATAGTTCTCTTAAAAAGGAGTAATAATTTCAAAAATTCCATTGAATCGGGATTGTATTTCGTGAAGATTTTTTTAAAGATCATTTCAAAACATATAACTCTCCATAAATGAAAGTAGGATTATGGTTGGTTCACATATATATTACATTATCACAAAATATATAATTGTTTAAGATGAATATATAAAAATTTAATTAAGGTATGTAGACAATAAAAGTAACCCAAATGAAAATGGAGGTTCAAGGGGAAAACCCTTGCCTTTTATCTGAAGGTGTTCCTCACATGAAAAAAAATGACATGAATAATCAAATTTAGGTTAATAAATTAATGAATAAAGTACCAAATATTAATTTATTTAATTTATTATAACCATTTTAGGTTCATTCATGCCCTTCTATGGGTTATGATATTCAATTTCTTTGTTTGGTAGCGCTTTCTTCATTCGTTTTCATGACTGGTTTACATATATTCATGTGTGGATAATCATGTAGAATGAGAATGGTTTTCCAGAATAAAATATGACTGTTATAAGGGGAAAACTGATTATTACATGGATATAAAATTCTTTTGGATATTGGTAGTGGCTATGTGTCGTTATATAAAACATTAATGACAATAGTTTGGGTTGATTGGCAGTTCTTGATCACAACAATCCCATTTTGATTTATAAATTAATATCCTGTATAAAATGGATTATATGACCTTAAATAAATTATAATACATATATTATAATTTCATTAAACCATAATAATGGTATCATAAACATATTTTAATATGGTAAAAGAAATTGGAAACTCGTCATCCTTTAATATGATAAATTAAAACATCTCAGATGGTTTTTTCATTTTTAGTATAAAAGAATGTGAAAAGAGAAATGACATAGAATTATTCCATTCCATTACAATAAAAAAATTACATTAAATGTAAGCTACTTGATACATTATGAAATTTGGATTAATGGAGGGGTGGAAAGAAAAAGAAAATAATGGAAATTGAAATAAGAGAAACGAAGAGATTATTTTACCTCTGGAAGTAATCTCACTTGAGAGCCTCATTGGGGAAGAGGTTTTGGACTTTTTATGAGACCAAGGGATTATGGACATGAAGGAGGAGAATTGGAGGATATTTGAGTATAATTTATTCATGTACAATGCTTGATCAAGGTGAAGAGAATAAGGAGTGAGGGGGAGTTTTAATAGTGGAGGAGAGGAGGATTTTCCAATAATTTTACTATTTATTTTATTATTTTCCCAATGAAAACCACTAGTATTGATTATTGTGACCATGAATTGTAATATTTTAAAGTGTGTTCGAACCAATTGGTCTTAAATCATCCTTTCATCACCAATTAACCAATAAATCACATATTTAGCATTTATCGTAAATGATCATACTTTACAATTTACCCAAAATTCATGTCTTTTAGGAAAATCCCAAAAATCACCCCAACCAATTTTCAATATTTGGTATTCAAAAATTAAATCCATTTTTTGAAAATAATTTTCTAAATATTTTTATGTTAACATTTAATTAAAATCATATTTAATTCACAAAAAACTACATTAAAACTATAACTTCTTTTATAACACCATGAAAAATTTATTGATGTCCTACAAATATAACATATATCCATAAGACAATAAAATATAAATTTATGATTACATTTTATGAAAATAAATTTCCTTTTTAAATTATTAAATTAATCACAAATTTTTTATTAATTATTTATTACACAAAAACACCAATACATATAATATTATCATTTCTTGACTTATAATATGTATATATTTTTTTTATACATTATTGTGTGATGTTTCTATCTTTTCCATGACGTAATTGTAATTACTATTAATAAGGGTGTGTTACTTTTCATAAGGGTATGTTACTATTCATAAGGGTATGTGACTTTTCATCAAAAACAATGATGATTCTATCAGACTCAAAATATATTTATTAACACAATTGTGTCTCTCGGTTTTTTGAAATTCAAATAATAAAGGTAGAATAATTTGGTTTGCTGGCTATTTTATAACAATGTGGGGTTCCGTAGAGACTTATTGTTTGATGCATTCAAAAAAAATTATTTTCTAAATCAAAGGGTGTTACATTATCCCCTCCATACAAAACATTCATCCTCAAAATTACCAGAATGTTACCTCAAAAAAAGATTTGTTTAGTTCTTCATCATAATATCCTCCAGCTCCAATGTCGTCTCTTTGATTTTGTTATTTTTAAAATTTATCATTACCAACTAAGTTGTCTGATTCTTCAACATGTGTTCTTTAGTGTCCAGAATCTAGATTGGTTCTTCACATTATGGTATGTCATGTTCCAGTTATATACCTTCAAATGTGAGGACACACGTTGGGTTTGGCATGTAATTTCTCAGTAATGAGACATCGAACACATTGTGTACTTTATAAAAGTTAGGTGGCATAGCCAAATGATATGAAATAGCTTCAATTCTCCCTTTTATTACATTAGTTTTATTGTACCAATTTATATGTTTCCCTTTCATCCCAAATCTTATAATACCATTCTAAGGAGATACCAAAATGAAAACATTATCTCACAATTGAAATTAAAAATCCGTCATTCGATTATCGACATTGATATTTTTCCTGATTTGATCTTCTTTGATATAGTCTTCACCATTTCTATAGTTTCCTTTACAAGATCTGGGATCGTAAGATTATTTTCTCCAACTTCATCCCATCATGTTGGTATGAGACATCTCCTTCAGTATAATTCTTCATAAAGTTCATTTCGAATACTTAAATGGAAATTATAATTGTAGTAAAACAGCAAAAAAATTAAATATTGATCCCACATACCTTGAATATCATGTAAACATTTTCTCAACATGTCATCTATGAATTGGATCATCCTTTCTAATTTCCCATTAGTTTATGGATGATTAGTAGTACTCAAACGAAGCTCAATATCCATTTCTTTTCAAAGAAATTTCTAGAATATTTATGTAAATAAAGGATCATGATCAGAAACTATTTAAAAAGGCTCTCCATGATGTATTACATCTTCATTGATATAATTTTACTCAATTTTTCATAGTGTAAAATCGTCCATTATAATGAGGAAATGTGAAGGTATTCTATGTAGTTCCACAAAAACCCATATTTCTTCATTAATTCATGGTGTTTTGGGTAATTCAGTGATAAAATCTATGGTGATGCCATCCCATATCTATTTAGGAATAATTTGTGGTTATATGAATCCAACTGGATGTTATTTTTTGGGCTTTATTTGATGAAAAACTAAACATCTGGACACACAATCCACAATTTCCCGCATCATGTTGTCCCATAAAAAATGTTCCACAAATTATCTATAAATTTTAGTTCTTCTAGTGTGTATAAAAAATATGAGCTATGTGCATCATCTGATAATTCCCTTTTCCGCTCGGTTATAAAGAAAAGACCAAGCATCGTCCCAAATTTCGTAATTCTATATTCACAAAAAAATTTATCCAACGTCCCATCATTCACTGCATTAGTAATCCTTTGAAAGTTATCATCATCGATTTTTTTGATTTTAATCCTTTCTAATAATTATGGTTAGGCAACTAAATGAAAAAGTAATGATGTTTCATATTTTTTTGACAATTCCCATGTCTATCCTTATTATATATATGAACCCATGATCTCTTTCAATGCCCATATTGATTAAAACGTCATGATCCTTCTTGTTCAATGCATCATCTACCTTATTTTCATTTCCTAGGTTGTAGTGTATGTAGAAATCATAATCCTTGAGTAGTTTGATCCATCATGATTTCCACTTTTGGAGTTCTTTCTGTGGGAAGATATAATTTAGACTCTTGTGATCTATATATATCTCCCATCATTCACTATAGAGATTATGTCTCCATATTATCTGGGAAAATATCAAATAATATAACTCAAGATCATTAGTAGGATAGTTTTGTTTTTTAGTTTTTACCTTAATGCATATGTAAAAACTCTATCACCCTTTATAAGGACACAGTAAAGTCCATTCTTTAATGACTCACTATATATCACAAACCCATCATTATATGATGGTAGAGTTAGGATCAGAGTACTCAAAAAACTCCTCTTTAATTATCTAAAAGAGTCCTCACATTCTATTTTCCATACAAACTTGGCCCCCTTACGTGTAAGCATGGTCATTATGTTGTATAAATGGATGATGTTATGAATTAAACATTGATAATAACCAACAAAACCAATAAAACTGCATACCTCAGTTATGTTCATTGGATTAGACAACTCATGAAAAGTAATTGACTACGTTGAATCAATTGATATTCCATCATTATAGATAATGTGGGCATGAAAGGAATCTGATTGAATAAAAAATTTACACTTACTAAATTTCCCATACAATTCATTTCATTTATGAGTCATTAGAGTAGTGCACAATTGATTTCCCAAATATTTATAGATTTTGTAGTATACTATTATATCATATATAATTAACACCACAAATTCATCAATATAATCTTTGAAAACACTTTTCATTTGAACCATGAAAATAGATGGTGAATTAGTCAGTCCAAAAGGCGTTATTTTAAACCCGTAATGCCTATACCTAGTTTGAAACACTATTTTTGGATTGAATAACTTCCTCACATATAACGGATGACATCCAGATCAAATGTAAATCGTCAAAAAATATTGGGAACCAAGAAGTTGATCAAATATATCCTCAATGCGGGTAAGGGGATACTTTTTATTTATTGTCATATCATTGATCTCCCTATAGTTAATGAAAACCCTAATAAATAAAAATTTCTTCTTAATCAATAGAATAATGGATCCCTATGGAGAGACACTGGTGATAATAAATCACGTATCACTCTATTCTTCTCATTGTTTCTTCAATTATACTAATTCAATAGTGTCAGTTCTATATGGTGTCTTTGATATAAGCCTTTAACTATGAATTTAATCAATGGAAATCTCAATTTCCCACTCTCGAGGATGCATAGGTAAATCGTCAAAAAACGCATTAACATACTCATTACAAATAGGTACATCAACTATTTGAACATTCCCTTCCTCAAACATATATATTTAATTTCCTTCCTCCCCGATAATTGAATTTATTAGATCTATTTGGGGTGGAAAATATAAGAATCCACTGGTGAGGTTTTTACTATGATTTTATGGGATTCGACAACATTCTCATAAATCATAACATCCCAAATCATGAAATAGACATTCAAATCCTAACATGAATGTAAACTCATACCACAGATTATATCAATGTCATTCATGGGTATGATGATAAGGTTAGAATCTAAATCACAATTATGTGTCATTAGGGGGACTCATCGACATATCTTTGTTGTAGTGACACATCCCCTATTATTTTTGACTAAAAACTCCTTTATTAAATCTAATTTATCATGTGTAGTTATCATGGAAAACTAAGAAGATATAAAGTAATGTGATCATGAAGAATCAAATGAATCATAGGGTATGTTCAAAGAAATGATTAATGTACCTTCCACCAAATTGTTAGGAACATATACATGAGCTAGTGTGACAACAAAAACATGGCCTTGCTCCATTTGCCTTATATGGGGACCATTTCCCGGGAGATTAGGACATTCGTGTGCATAATTTCCCATATCCATTCCACTATAAAATCGATTATAGGATTTTTCATTCATCCCCTTACAATCACTATATTGGTGGAATTTTTCTCCACACTTGTAACAAACTCCCATTCCCTTCAGGAAAGCGCCATGGTGTTTCTTCCCATAATTACTATATACGTAATGGTCAGATATTCCCCATTTTGTTATTTCCTTTTCTATATTTTTTAGCATCCCTCTTCATCCCTTGACATCATTTAAAGTCATAAAACATTGAGAATTCATTTTCTGACTTGAGAGCACAAGAGATTATATCTCCATATGATTAGACATTCACAGAGATAAGTGCCCTTTGGAGTAATGGTTTTGAACCATCAATGAATAGATCAATCATGTTCATTGGATTATGTATTTTGTCTGAAGAATGCCTTGCATGCCTTGTAAAGTTGGCTTCATAAATGAATAAATTTTCATCATCCTCCTCCCTCATATTCAATAATTTCCTGTCTATATATTCTCAATGTTCATGGGGAAAATATTTTTTCTAGGGGGATTTCCTTAAAATCTATCAATTCTATATCTTATATTTATTCATCCTCCTTTGGGTTTTTTATTAATGATCACCACTAATCTATGTCTCCAGATAGACAATAATCTACCATTACAATCTTCTATCTTTAATTTCATCCAAAAGTGGGAAATATATTCTTTATGGAACATATACATTACTCAACTCCATATTGGTTTGTAGTCACATTTAATGATGGAGGATATTTTATCATAATGTGATCCAATATAGCTCCACCACATTGTGGATTAGGATTCTCCATACTGGTATGGTTATTATTCATAACCTGAGTATGGTTTCCCAGTTTAGTTATAAGTTCCTCACAACCTATCATAGATCCAGAGCCAACATCATTGTCATGAATAGGAGGGAAATCCCAACAAGGGATATGCATGATCATTTTGTTTCATTTCCTTCCTCTAGGATTCTTTTCTACATAATGGCATACACTGTATTATGTAATGAATCGTATTTTATAATATCAAAATAGAAAAATACATAGAATTAATGGAAATACTATGCATTGATAATCTCATAATCATAAACAAGATTTTTTTGAGGAAAAATATACATTTAAATCTTTCATAATATCTCGTAAAAATTGTAATTTATCCTATGAATATCACTAGTGAGTTTCAAACCAAGTGTGAAGTAAGGCCCATTATCATGTAATAGGAATCCTTGTTTCATGACCGAAACTCCATGTCGGATTTTTCACTTCTAGGTACATCTGTTCACTAAACATTTCCACTTATATTTTCTTGAGAGGTAATTACATGATAGAAAGATCCACATAATCTATTCCTTTCCAGGATTTCAGGATGTTATTTTATGATTATCCTGAAAAACTATCATAGGGTTTTATTCCCAAATCTATGTTTTCTAAATATAGCATCTAGGTTTTCTACTAAATTTCCTTTCACTACAACTATAAAGACCTGAAACCAATTTCCCAGATCCAATGCATTCTTATGTTACATTGGCATATAACCAAGTAATATGCATCCTAGTGGATTGTGTAGTTAATATATTTGGAAACAAGATACATACATATGTTCAACATTACAACTTGAAATAAAATATAACATATATTTTTTTGGAACATACACAACTAAAAGTATATCTGAGCATGTAATTCATAATAAATTCCGTCATGTCCCCAGTAAATTAAACATAAGAAAGGGGTGCGCTGAAACACTCAACATGGGTAAGAAATAAAATGGAGGATAATATAAACAATAACATTAGGTATGTTGATTAATTAAAAAACACATTCCTTTAAAAATAAACATAAACACATTTTTGTAGGAATAAGAGATGAATAAATAATTCCATAATAATACATATACATGGGTATTATACTAGTCGAATAACCACATGAACTATCAATACTATTTTCATAATTATGGAATTCATAATGTGGGAAATCAAAACCATACTGTCATGACCATACGCCTAGACCATAAATATTCATTTTGTCATGCCCTCATGCGAAGACCATAATTTGCCTCATGAGACATACTGATGTACTATGTGGCTATAAAGTGTCTCACACGAAAAATAATAAGTCCAATTAATTTCATAATATTAACTTGGATAAAGATAGACAACATAAACATTCATATTGAATCTAATATATAAAATGTAAATAAATTTCATTGAACATTAATCCAAAACAATAACCATTCATATTAAATTTCTGAATGGTTATAAGATAGAACATTCATATTCATACTAATCATAAACCACTAAAATATATACGGTAGATGATATCATAAAATTTTAATCCAAATAATACATAATAATAACCAAGATGATTTAAATTGATGATGATACTCTTAAAAAATCATCGGGTAATTCTTGAAATAAATATTGTTTTACTTTGAAAAGAACACTTATTTTGGAAAAATCATTGTATGAATATATAAGTGATTTTATAAATATAATTCATTTGAATAAATTATTCTTGATTTCCCTTGAAAATATGTAAGAATTTGAGAAATTCCCTTGAATCGAGCTTGTATTCCGTGAAGAACCATTGAAGGATCTGTTTGAAACATATAACTACCCATAAATGAAAGTAGGATTCAAGTTGGTTCACATATATATACAATTATAATATAATATATGATGATTAAATAAGAATAAATATGATTTTAGTTGAGGTATATATACAATAATATTTACGTAAATGAAAATGGAGGATTGGGTGGAAAACCCTTACCTTATGTCTGAAGGTCTTCCTCACATGATCTTAACATCACGAAATATAAAATTTAGGTTCATAAATTAGTTATTTCATAACATCCTCAACATGAAATTGATTTATTATAACCTTTTCATGTTAATTAATCATCTTTTATGGGTTAAAAGATTTAATTTCATAGTTTGGAATTGTTTTCTTCCTCCGTTTTCATGTCCAGTTTAAATATATTCTTGTATGGATAAATATGTAGAATGTGAATGGTTGTCTTGAATAGATGTTTTATTATATTAGTTAAAAAATATAATATTACATTGTTATAAAATTTATTTGGTTATTTGGAGTGAATATGAGTCATTATACAAAACATTAATGACAACTGATTGGGTTGATTAGAGTTTCTTGATCATAACAATCTCATTTTGATTTATAAATTAATATCATGTATATTAAAGGATTACAGTACCAATAATAAGTTATAATACTAATATAGTAGTCTATTTAATCAATAAAAATTGTTTTTTTACCATAATTGAAGATGATAATAAAAATTGAAAACCTGAAGTCCATGAATGTGATAAATTAACACATCTCAGATGGTGTTTTCATTGCTAGTATAAAAGAAGTGGAAAGTAGTATTGATGAAGAATTATTCGCTTATAATAACAAAATTACATTAAATGTAAGGTAATAGAGTCATAAGAACATTTGGATGAAATGATGTCGGGAAATAAAAAGAAACGAAAGGAACATGAAATAAAAGAAATGAAAAGAGGAATTTACCTCTACATGTAATCGTACTTGACAGCCTCTTTGGGGAAGATGATTCAGTCTTTTTTTTAAAACAAGTTCTGTTGGATGTGGGGGAGGATATTGGGAGGATATTTTACCAGAATTTAGAAATGGCATAAGGCTATAGGAGTTGAGAGAATATGCAGTGAGGGGGCTTCTATAGTGCAGTAGAGGAGGGTTTTCCAATTATATTACTCATTATTTTATTAATATTACTAATACAAACAATGGTATTTATTATTTTGTCCAATAATAGTAATATTTACATTTCAGTTCAAACCAATTGGTAGTAAATTAGTCTCACATCACCTATGGCCTTGTAAATCATTTATTTATCATTTATCATAAATTATCGTATTTTACTATTCACATAAAATTAAAGTATTTTAAAAAAATCCAAAACTTTGATCCCTACCATATTTAGATGATTAGAAAGAAAAATTGTAATATATTTTTTGAAAATAATTTTTTAATTATTTTAAATTTAATTTTAAATAAAATCATAATTTAATCAAAAAAACAACATTAAAACTATAACTCATTTTATAACACCTTGAATAATTAATAAAGTCCCATATAATTTTCATATAACCATTATACAATAAAAAATTTATTAAAATTTATGAAAATTATTTTACATTTCACATATTTAAATTAATCAAAAATAATTAATTTAAATATTTAGAACATACAAAAATACCAATATTATGATCATTTCTTCACTTATAAGATGTAAAAATTGTATATATACATTCATGAGTGAAGTTTATATTTTTTGTCAGATTTAATATTCATTAACATTTTAAAGGATATGTTACTATCCCTAATGGCATGTTACTATTTCTAAAACATGATGTTGATTT
Source organism: Viscum album (assembly GCA_963277665.1). Taxonomy (NCBI): domain Eukaryota; kingdom Viridiplantae; phylum Streptophyta; class Magnoliopsida; order Santalales; family Viscaceae; genus Viscum; species Viscum album. The sequence continues at coordinate 1,536,338,913 of OY728151.1, forward strand.
TATCAGACTCTAAATATCTTACTGAAAGCAATCGTGTATGTCAGTTACTTAAAATTTAAATCACAGAGGTAGAAAATAAATTTTTACATTATAATTTAAAACAAAGTGTTGTTTTGTAGATACTCATTATGTCATGCATTGAATATTAAATTTATCTTCAAAATCATTGATTTTTACTGATAGACTACTCATAATTGCAACAACAATAATAAGAATTAGTTCAAGATTCTAATAGATAATAGGTGAAGGATCAAAAAGAAGAAATAGAGCAATTATAGATAAAAATGGAATTGATGAATATATAGTTTCATGCATCCATGGTGAAAACCAAACCATAAAAAAGGACATGGAGTAAGTATAGATTGATCAGCCTAATTTTTTAGACGAAATCCATGATGTCTATGAAATACTTGAATACTATCAGCTACCCAACCATCTAGATATCCAGATTAAAACCTGCATTTAAGAGATTTTTATTGAATATAAATACTCGCTTGTTGATAAACATGTAGGATATCAACAATTCATATATAAATTTTGGACAGACTAGGTATATGATGAAATACAATGTGATTTCCTTGTCTTCAAATTAATAGATCCATCACCTTTGTACATATCTATGTCAATGGAAGATGAAAGAAATACCCAAGTGGTGTAATATTAAAATATATTGTAGAAAGCCTAAATATGTACCATAATACAGTGAAAATAAACTCCCAGAGTTTCTTCCCAATAAATAATATATTAAGGTTGAACTAACTCATGTATATGATCCTTTCATTAACCCTATCTCTTATAATTTTATTTAATCTGAATTGACCACCACTATTTGTTGATGTGAATATTAATTTTCTTTTAACATTCAACTTTCCTTATAGGAGACCAACTTTAAAAAAATTCACCAATTGAAGAATACATTGATCTCTTTAAACATATAGACCATTTACTAGTTGAATCTCATAGTAAGATCCCATTATCCTTGCCTAAAAATTAAAGAAAAACATCGATCATATTAAAAGGTAATATTTTATAATTTATTCTTCCAATTTATTTGTTTCAAAGAAAATTACATTCTTCATTTACCATTGATTTTATGATTGATGTTGCACATATTGAGTAAGTAAATGTGAGTAAATAAGATCTTCCACAAGTAAAAAACAATAGGGAGAAAGAACCAAACTTCATCCAACCCCCACCATGAATTTTTTTTCACATTCTTTAAAGGGAATTTATAGGAGTGGCCTTTTCAAAACCACCACACCTAGTAACCCCCCTCCTAATGAAGAGATCACAGGCTCAGTTGAGAAGGAGTTTTTTCCAACCAAAATGGAAAAACATCCCGCAGATAAAAAACTCTATAATCATTATTCTATGTTTTAATATATTATATTGAAATTATTACATGATAAAAATTTTAAAATGAATGATAATATCCACGCATGAGGTGTTGAATTTGACAAATCCTGATTTTTTTGAATAAGATTTTTTTGGTAAATGAAATTCCTCTAAAATTTGGAATGTTTTGAATTTCTGAAATTTAAATTAGCTTTTTTATTTTTTTCATCCAATTTCATGCATAATTTTCCTTAAACATATGTTATCATCCCTTAGAAAAAGTTTGATCAAACATTTCACATTTATTTCTATAACATATTTCTTGAGAGACTTGTGCATGTTTTTTTCTAGAACTTGTATGACATCGTATTGAAGATATGAATGAAAAAAAATATTTTTAATATGATTGAAGTAATTTTTATTTATTATCCACTTATTCATGGACCCAAATTAACCCCAATTCATGTTTTTTACATAAAAATCCTAAATTACGTTGATATGAAATGAGTAACATTACAATACTATTATATCCATTCCCACCCAACTCATAGTACATTATTTGATATTTAAAAGACTATGTGTATGGGAAGGGGTAGTCCATAGTTGATGGGGATGTTCTAAAATAAGGATATAATAGTGAGGGGATTTCATGATATTTTTGGGGAGGACATGTTTTCATTATAATTTTTTATTCACATCTCTTTCTAAAAAAATGTATAAATAAAAAAATGAAATAAAAAATGAAATGAAAAAATGGGTCATGATGTCTGCGTATAAAAAAATAACCATTTCCAGACCAATGAACTTAAAATTTACGTGCATAGGTGGTCATTATAAGATATTTATAATGAAAAATTTTCCAAAAAAGAGAAAAAAATTGAATGTAATCGAAGGTGATTCAATCCTTATGATGCTTTTTATCACATGCCTACTTTGAGCATTGGGGAATATGTAGATGATTTATTGAAGTATATTTATTAATGATTATATTTTGATATAATATAGATTTATTAGGTGTTTAACCACCAATTTGAGATTTATTTTTATTCATTACCCACCAACAGTAATCCTCATATTCATTTGAACCTTAATAAAAAGTCATCATAATTAATTTTGATTTCATTATCTATATGGTGGAGATGATAGATGTCTTACAAGACTATGCTAAGTGACATGTACTTGATACATTATAACACTTTTTTTCCATATATTACCCTCATATATGAGTAAAAATAATTCATCTTTAGGTAAATTAAAACTATCATGCACTTTAATGATGAGTTAGGAAATATAAAATGAAGTGAAGATAGACATTGTTATTTCGAAATAGGAAAAGTAAAATTCACAAATGAATTTATTTAATTAATGTATGAGGTGTTAAAGGAATTAATTTTTGTGAAATTTAAAAATTTATTCTCCATTTAAATAATTTTGATTTTTTATCTTTTAAAATTTCAATGTTAGTAAAATAATGGTCCTTTGGAAATGGTGTTGATATTACATCCTTCAAAAAAATCATGTTCTAAGTGTGGGGGAATTGAAATATTAATATTTTATATATTTTTTTTAATATTAAAAATAATTTTTATATACATTATTTTGTTAATTATATATTTTATTGATTGATTTAATAATTTGTGTAAGGAAATAATAATATTCTACAAACAGACTTAAAGGAAGTGATTTCAAGATTCAAATGTTGATCGATGATAACGGATGTGTCCAGGTGAAAATTCATTTCTTCAAAGTGAACAATCATATTAAAACAAATAAAAAAAAGTAAAACACATTTTTAAATTGTGAATATAATTTTAAGATGTAAAAATTGAATAATTTCGTGTGTATTGACAAGCTATATAGGAAAAAAAGAGGTTTTGGGGGCAACAAGACATGTGGCTTGGAATTGAACATTTCTTACACACCATGCCCCCCTCAATTTTTTATATTGATAATTTCATTCAATAAATAATTATATAGTGATTCTTTGATGTTTTTTTATCATAAAATCATGTTTGAATACATAAAATTTTCGATGGGACCATTAATAATAATTTGTTACATAAATTAATGGGAAAACACGATTTAAAGAATCTGGAACCCGTAAGATTGACTAGGATTGAATATTAATTCATTTATAGATTCCATTTATGATATCTATAGAATATATATAGTCAAATAAATAAGTTTCTAGGTTGATGGAAATGGTAATAATTTATTCTAGGGGGGATGATACACTAAGGATTTATGCTTGTGGTGTTTTGGTTTTCGATTATTGTTATTTATTTTCAATTTATTTTTTAATGTAACACAAATTCCATTTTTTAATTTATGTATTCTGATCCCATTTTTATCCATTATTCTTTTTTTCTATCTTTCCATCATTATATAATTCACTTATAAATGGAAAGTGAATATCCCTAGGATTGGACTAGGGGGTGGTTTTGTGGTGTACATAATTATTGTTCAATAAATTATTATTTTTGTAAAACCATATGATGAGAACAAGAAATAAGTGAATGGTTTCAATGTTCATCTACCATGAAAAAAAATATAAAATGCATTTTTTTAGTTGATTTACTTCTTCCCCAACCTTATATTTAGTAAATATCTTCTTTTGTAGGAGTTGAGGATACCTTGAAAGATGAAACAACATCTGATAGAGTTGAATCTTTTAAAAATTTTACTCTAAACTATGGAATTATCATACAGAGATATTGGGGGAGGTGTGGGTTGGTGTGAGAAAGTGGATTCCTAGCATGCTAAAATTAAACTATTAATAAATAAAATAGAATTAATTCTTTAATTTTGTTTCATAAAATAATTATCAAATTGAATTTCAATAATAAAACTAATGAAGGTACCCACATAGACATACCCTTGGACTAATACGTTTTATTCCTAATGTCATTATACATAAATCTAAATTTATGATTTATTTATTCATTCTATATTTGTCTCCAAAACAAAAAAACAAAAAATTTATTATTTTAGGAAATAAATAAAAACACAAACAGAAATAGATTCGGAGAATTGAGAATTAGAATTTGATTAACTATAATTCTCTTCAAGTGGGATAGATATGGTCATCCTCTATGATGTACATGGATAACAATTACCGTTTTGTTTTACCATACAACGAGTACATCAACTATAAATAGGAAACAATATGTATTTCATTAGTACCCAATGGGAAACCATGTCAGGCTTGAGGGTAATTGTGGTCATTGGGTTAGTTGGTTTGATATTTGTGTGAGAGTTTCTTCCCCCTTTGATATGTGAGTACATCAGTGGGTATTCCCAAGGTAGTATTTATATATTAAGGTTGGGTGAGGGGAACGATGTTGGATACATGGTATCATGTATGGGAATTATGACATCTCTCTAAAGTGGAATCGTTGTAGCGTACTTTATGTGGAATGTGAATCTATAATATGATCATGGAAATGTTGAGGGATGTTATTCTCTTTGAGGGAAGGGATTAGCCTGAGAATTGAGTTTGGAAATTTGGAACATGTTTAAGGTGCATAGTAAGAGATATGATTTCAGAGACCTCGTTGGTTTCCCCATGTTATGTTGAATGTAGAGAGTGTTAGTTCAATGAGTAAGTATTACAAACATCAGCTATAATCATAGATCTTTACGATGAATGTTGTGAGCTTGAATGGATATTATTATGGTGATGGGTTTAGACATTAGGGGAAACAAGTATTTTTTATTAATGATGACATATATTTCGGGAGGGAAACATTTCACTATGATTTTTATATAGTGTATTCCTAGGATGTTCCCATAAGATAATGATTTATGTATGATACGATGGATTCCTATGATGTATAGGATTTGGATTTATAGCCGATATGATGAATGCTTAAAAGGTTATCTATTTTTTAGCTTAAAATCCTAATTAATGGATGATTAGGATATTACCTTGGATCTTTCTTTTGATCATGGTACAATGTGGTTTTAGAGGATGATAAGGATCTAAATTTATGATAAATTTGATGTATGCATGGGAGATTTCCTAGGATCCATATTTTGAGCCTGATACTATTTGGATTCCTTGGATTCCAAGGATCTAACATTATTCCTGATTTTATGTATGTTTGGGAGATTACCTAGTATAAGGATTTTGAGTTTAGTACATTATAGATTCATAGGATGTGCTCCCATGATCTAGATTCCTTAATGATATGATGGATGTCTAGCAGATTACCTAGGATCCGACTTCTTAACATGATAATAAATATTCTTATGATATAGATTTATGCCTAATAAGATGGAATCTTGAAATATTACATGGGATCCAAATTTTAATCTGGGTATTATATGGATGTGTAGGATATCGATGATTCAAAAATATACCTAATATGTTTGATGTATATGTGATTACTTGGGATCTAGATTTATGGCTGATGTGATTGGATACATAGGTTTCATTCTAATATCTTGATATTGAGACCCATAAAATAGGGATGGACTAAAAATTAGCTAGGATATAGCCTTTACACCTAATATAATATGGTATTGTTAGGGTGTTACCGATGATTTGGTTCATTCACAAAATTCCATGATGATATTACATGTGAGCATTTACCCAACCCTTTGCATTATTGTTACATGTGCTCAGAGACACACCAGAATTGGTCAAAGCAGTTATGGTCAATCCCAGTTGTCACATTAGAACATGAGGACCAACATAAATTATTTTATTATTCTTTTTCAATGGTTTATTAAGTATAGGTATATAATTTTTTCATAAAATATATTGAATCGTTATGTTTGGGACATCATTAGTTGTTCCCTATTGAGGCTTACCCACACCCTGCATGGGTGGCCATGGCATATGAGTACCTGAGCAGACTACATTGTTTGCAGGTTTATGATACGTTGTGGCCCGATATTTCAATCATTTATCTAGATATCTTTGATGGGTATTTGGATATTTTTATGAGGATATTTCCGTTGATTTTAGTTGAGAATCCTTGTATATTTTATTTCATTTGTATATAGAATATTTGACTTACTGTGTGGGAGATTATTGAGATGTGTGCTAGTATATTATCATATTTATTAATAGTTTATGGATATGTTTTATTTATCAAGTGTATGTTGATTTTATGTGATGTATTTTATTGGGTTTTTTCAAAATTAATTTCACTATGATACGAGAGTATAGTATTCACATAGAAACAACCTCCACCCTCTCTAATAGTCAACAACATCAGGTGTATGTGAAGGAATCCAAGGGTTACATGACTCCATTGAATGAGAAACTAATTAAAATTATCCAACTAATGGACATCACATTCATGTTATATACACATCTCCAAATAATAAAAACAGTGAAAATGTTCTCGGATTATCACAAAATTAAATTGTTATAATATTTAATTCATTTATGGACTATATGAGGAAAATATTACTTCAATATAGTGTGCATTATTTCTATAATTTTACAAAGTGTCATTTTTGTTTTAAAAGACTTGTAGATCAAAAAAATTTGTCAAACAACAATAACTGAGTGAAAAAACTAAAATTATAGTAAAAACATAATTAACTAATTTCCAAATCAATTTTAAAATGTAAAAAAAATCAAAATGTAAATAAAATGTGTAATATCAAAATTATGTTCGACGATAATATTTTATAGTTAAAATACATTATGATTTTATAAACATCCATTAAATGGTATAAAATCGGAAAATGGGTTTAGATTGTCTTGACAATGTAATACAAAAATTGTTTATTCCTTTTTAACATGATGAAACAAACATCACATAAATCAGATGTGTGATAAAAATAATTATCTGAAGTGTCCTTTTGTTATTAAATTTTGTTTGTTAATTTTATAAAGGGTTTATAAGGATCATAGTAAACATGGAATATCATTTTATCATTAAAATATATGAATAATGGTAGTTGATTTACTTTTATTTTGTAGTAACAATCCTCACATTTATCAAATGTTTTATTTTTCCGTAATGATCCAATCATTATGTTCAAAATTATAGCCTTTTTTTATGTTCCAAATTCCACACACACAATATGAACCAAAGAATGTATTTTGGATTGTCATGGAAATTTAATAAAATGACCATTTATTAGTCATTTAACCTTTTCGAATAAAAAATACATCAATTTGACATGTGACCTATCTATAATTATATAACGTGTATTTTTTAAATTATAATGTAGGATTATATTAATTGTATAATATTATTTGGTTATGTGTTTTGTTTTATATTATTTATCATTTTCCCATATATTTCATATCATAAAAATAGTAAATTGTGAGTCACATAGTGTATCTCAAGTATAATATAACATTTGAATCATAATTAGTTTTAATTTTTCAAAAAAATTTATAAATAAAAACAATATTTTGTTATATATCAAGAACATTATTTTTCATAATAGTTTATTTAAAAATATGATTAATCCTTGGAGAACAATTTCACCACATGTTGTATGATTTTTTTAATGTCTATAGTTTCTATGATTTTTTACATTTTCTAGTTTAACTATTATAACATTATTTTTTATATGTTAATTGTAATTTATTTTTAATGTAATAATAAATCCATTATTTTAAGAAAATGATCTTGAATTGAAAATTTTCATTTGTTTCATTTTTTTTCTATTTTAGTTTTTTATTATGTTTTAGAAGTTTAAAAACATATTTATCTTCACTAACCAAGTCAGGATAAAGCTTCCTTTTAGTTATTTTTTTACACTGATAAATAAAAGCCTTCGCACTTTATCTATACTTTTTAAAACAATGATAATTTATTTTTTATGTCCTTTCAACGGATCAATCTATATAAGTGAAAATGATACTTAGAAGTATTTGATCCCTTTACAACTTGTAAACATAAAGTAACCAAACATGAGTGCCCATGGAGTCACATGGGTGTAATAGTTACATTTATGACATTATTTTTTAAAAAGAAGAGAAATTTAACAAAGGTTTGTATATCCTAAATAAAAACAATTTTGTTTTTGTTTACATAAATGATGACATGTACTATAAATATTCATTGTAATCCTAAAAATATTTCCTACATCATGGTATTTTTTTTAAAATTTTTAGATATTAAAAAAATAAATTTATTTATGACACCATGATGATGTAGTGATTTCATCATTAATGAATGATTTAAATAAATTGAGAAGATAAGATAAAATCTAAGAATTAAACTTATTGAAAACCAATTGTATTGGTGGATTTTAATCCATTATCACCGTATCCTCTAAATATATCATTTTGGGACCTTTAAAATCTGAAAACCATTTTATAATAAAGTAACATTTCAAGACTTTCCAAATGTGACCCTCCTCCCTCTTATAAAAGGCCCCCATCTATACCCTCTTACCCACACATCTATAGCCCTTGGATCGTCCAAAATATGCTTATATTATCTCTCCACATACCTCTCTCACTCATATAATCCTGACTTTGGGCTGAAGTCTTTCCAAGGAAGCCTTTGGCTCAAATCAATAAGAGTTACCTAATTTAGAGGTAATGTCTTCTCTCAAGTTTCTTTAATTTATTTTCCTTTTTCGCTCACCAATATCTTGTCATTAATTGATCACATAATAAAAATTGTATCCTCAATTTTCATGGAGATTATATGTCGTATGAATACAAGGACGCTATTTCCATTTTATTATCATATTAAAATAATGAAAAATAAATAAGAAATATATATATTATTATATTATTAACATATTATAACTATTATTTTATATATATAACATTTTTATATTATTACCATATTCCATGTAAAGTGTGAACGAATCCCATAGCTTCGTGAGGTTGTAATCTGTCGTACACATGAATGAGGTTGGAACGAATGAAGGTATATGTCATATAGTAATTAATGAAGCATAAAGAATTTATAAATACCATATATATCATATAAAAAAATCATTATTCCAATGAAATAATTGTGGTAATGGAATAATTAACTACGTCGGTTCCTAGGGAGGTAGTCCAGAGTATATAATAACGATTACTGCGTATCTCATTTGATGGAATTATGTAAAGATTTAGGTATTACCATTAACATAAAAAATAAAATTATATTTAGGATAATGAGGTTATTATATAACTTTTATATAATATTAATTTCTGGTGATGGATATGGAAGAAATACAAAAATTCACATTGATGAACATTGGCTCTTCTTCGAGTAACTCCTTCTGGTTTACACCGAAGGACTTCCTTGGTAAGAATACTACCCAAGATGAGGATTTAGGGTTGGAATGTGGAATTTTTGGATCATATTTGAACATTTTGTTTTCTGACCAGAGGTCTGGATAGTTGTGAATAAGTGTTTGTGTGTGTTTTTGTGTGGTGGGGGTGGGGGTAGTGCCTAATTGTAGTGGAGGAGTAACATTCTTGTAAATACTAAAAGGTCAACACTATTCAAATATATCTATTACATCATGTTCATAAAAACTGAAAATTATTATATAATATATTGGATATGGTATAAAAATTTCTATACAATGGGTATTTACATGTGTAGAGGTAATTATTCGCCCTAGGTTTAATGGGTTTTCCCTTAGTAAACTCATTTTTCTCTTAATCGCCATGATTAGTTTTAAATGTTTTCACTAATATTTTCAGAAAAAAATTTAGGATTATTTGAAATTATAAATTATTCTGAATCCAAATATTTAATCCATTATACAAAATTCATATCACAAAAGTGCTAAAAAATAATTTAAAATTAATTATGCAGGCAGGGTGAGACAATGAGTTTTTTATCTGAAAATGTTCCAAAGATAGATATGTTTTTATTTAAAATTTCAATGTGAAATTTATTCAAATGTCATAAATTGGATTAATAAATGTATTAATTTAATATTTATCATTTAAAAACAATATAAAATTTAATTTATCATTAAAAATAAATTAGATGAAAAGATAATTTTCAATTAAAAGTCAATATTTCTCATTATTCATGAAAAAATGAAACTTTTCAGAAAAATACCGAAAATTCACCTTTAGATAAATTCGAAATTAAAATTTTAAAAATAAATTTTATTTTTTCCACATTAAATTGATTAATTTTTCGAAATTTAGTTGTAAATATGTTCTCCCTTAAAAGGGTATAAAATATCCTTTTAGAAAAAAATATCATTTTATGAAAAATGTTGTAATTGTTCATATTTATTGTATGAAAAGGCATATTATTAATGTTAAATAGTTTGTTGAGTATATAATATATATTTTTTATTAAAATAATTCATTAAAATTGGATTGTCTAATTTATTGAGAAAAAACATGATTGTACGTAGAAATATTTTTTTTTCAGAAAAGGCATTTCATTATTTTCAAATAGTTCTTATTTTCATTTCTAATTGCTTACAAATTAATTAAATTTAAAAACATGAAAAAAATATATTTTTATAGTTTAGTTAATATTTTTTATAACCATAATTCAAATTTTTATCTTATAACTATAGTAATATTTTAAAAAATATTAATAATATATTGTAGTTCGGTAAAACAAAGTCATGCATGTAATAAATGTTATCGAAGGAACTCATCATTGTGTATTACACAAGCCAAACATAGTATTGCATCAACCTAAATCTAATGTTAGTGATTAATATAGAACAAGATTAATTTAACTCCCCAATCGTCCATGGTATTCTTCTTTTTGAATAATACAATAGTGTGTGTTGTACGCAACTTCGAATTTTAACACAGCACAACCCATCAAACTAGCCGTAATGAATAGTAATACCCACTTTTTAGAATTTTATAAATTTCATTTTCCAAAATGGACTAGATTTTTGGATTCAGAATATTAAAATTAGATTAGGGTGAATTTTTGGTATTTTTCTGAAAACTTTCAATTTTTGATGAATAGTGAAAACACATAGTTATTATTTAAAAACCAACTTTTTATTTGAAAATTTATTTATTTTATTTAAATTTATTTTTGATCAAAATATATACATAATAACAATATAAGTTCAATGTATTTAATTCAAGTCAGTTTATATGAATTTTAGATATATAAAACTTTTATAGAACTTTTCATTATCTTTTATCCACCTCTTAGGAGAATTTGAAAATATACATAAAACATAATTTTACCACTTCTGTGAGTGGAATTTAAAAAACCCCAAGAGAGAAAATTTATATAAGTAAGTAAAATGTGGTTAAATAAGATAAAAATAATTTTTGGTGTTTAGTAACATTTTACTTTTATTTACCATGGTTAAAAGTAAATAGGGTAATTAAAGGTAAAAATTATATTATTATTATCCTAAAACATGTCATAATTCTATTGGATAAGTGTTATTCGAAAAATAAATACATTGTAATAAAATATGACCCTTGAGGTCCAGTTGGAATAGATTAGGACATTTATTATTATTTAATTCAAAGAAGAGTAAAATGAGTTAAATTCAAAGTTTAATAACTAAATAATTTTTAATATAGGGTTTTACATAATATAAATTCGACTATAAATATTAAATAGAAATATAAAATTATTTCCTACATAATTATATTTTATTTATATTTTTTGACATGAAAATAATTTAATTTATTTATGACACAATAATGATGCAGTAATTGCCTAATTAATGAAATTATAAAATAATTGATTTTATAAATACCCAAATAAACTCAATTTTGGACTGTTTATGAATTCCAATAATTTTTTAGGTTAACATTACCTTTTAGGGATAGTTAGATGAATTGTTTTCGAAGAAATAATGCTGGTATGAATTTTGAAAAAATAAAATACCAAATAGTGTCAAAATTGACATAAAAGAGTTTTTAAAACAAATAATATATTATTAATTGATATTATATTTATAAAAATATAAGGATCGTCCAGAAGACTTATATAATGATATTGGTATCATTAATGAACCACTTGGGGTTCTCTTGGATGTATATATTATGTTTAATAACCATATAATATAAAAATACAAAGAGACATGTTAAATATCAGACTATTTAAGTCTGATTTAAATATAAATAATAAGGTTCATATAGTGACCCAAACCTAGCTAAAACCTATTTTTTGAGTTTATATAGACCCATTCCCACCTTATCTTCGAAATAAATTAATTTGGGGCCATTAGAAACCGAATAGGAATTTATTATAAAATAATATTTCACGCTTTTCCTAAAGTGACCCTCAGCTCTCTTATAAAATGGAACTCCCCCTTCTCTCTAATTCACAACTTCAAAGCGATTTCTCTTGGAGAACCTATTCCAAAATACCCTATAAACTATCCTACATTCATCCTAGAGGCCTTCTTTTAGTCAAAAAGACAACCTAAGGAGCCCTTTTGATCAAATCAATAGGAAGAACCTCAAGAAGTGGTAAATATCTCACCACCAATTTCAGATTCTTTTCTTCTTCTACATCATATTTCTTTATTGTTTACATTATAAATAATAACTCTAGTATATTATATATAAATTGATGTTATTATAAAAATTTAACAACCATATTATTTATTTTATCTATCCTATGAATGAAAAAGTCACCACATGTCCGTATGTACGACTTACCATCTCCACGTCATGGTGTAGTTTGTTATTCAAACATTTCATAATTTGGATGGGTATAATAATCGGTAAGAATGATTTAAATAATAAATATAACATTATAATTATTCTGTATATATGATATAACATCAAATTATATACGATTTTAATATCAAAGGATGATATTGTCACTCGTGCGTACGTATGGACTACCGTCTCCACGAACGTGATGAGATTCATTCCCCATCATATCCATTCAATAAAAATTTTCATTTGATGTTTAAAAATAATTTTTAAGGACTTGTTATCATTCTGGATATGAATAATATACAATGTACGCATAACAAACATGGCTTAAGTAACAAAACATATAAAAGAAAACGAGTAAGTTAACACCCAAAACGACGATAATACTAAGATATTATTAAAAAAGCAGTGTTAAAAGATCATTTATGATATCATATTAATGTATATGGTTCTTATATAATTTATTAACAATTATTTTACCATTATACAGGAGGTTAACCTACCCTCAACCAAGGAAATGTAAAATGTAATGGTTAATTTTACAACCTCTTCATTATTCAAGGTTGTTAATATATAATTATCTACTAGGACCTCTTTATCATCCACATCCATGTTTCTTAAAAATGTGTTTCAAAAAATTCTTATATAGTATGGGTTAAATTTATTTATACCATTGTTTTACTTTTATAAAATGTTTATAATGTAATATTACCGTCGTTTTCCAAACAAGTTCCTTTATAACCTTTTCGACAAAATTATGGTAAGAATGTCTTTTTTTAACTATACGATAGGTGTGGCTATTTTACATCATTATAACAGCGTCGAAGCATCCCTAACAATCATATTAGAATATTTTCAAAATAAATGTTTTCTTGTATAATTATATTATTTTTAAATGATTTCAAAATAGAACGAGATATTTCTCTCAAGTATTTTTGATTTCAACTATGTCAACATCCTGTAATGGATTTTAAGCTTATTTGAAGTTGATTTATTATGATAAAAAACATCCAAATTGTATTGAATGTTTTGTGATATATTTGATTGTGGATGTTTTATTTTTATACCATTCATGGTTTATGGATAAGGTATTGACATCTTTTATGCAAGTTTTAATATGAATTTTTGTGTTATGTTTAAACCTTTTCATATGAGAAATTCATTGGACTTACTAAGTGATGGGTGGAGCCCGCTATAGCTCCACATTGCATCGGTAGGTCTCATGAGACAAACTAGTGTCTTGGCACAAGGCCTTGACAAAATCTTATTTGTATTCTTGGCACAATGCCTTGACTATGTGGTTATAAAAGTATGGCATTATGCATTCCATCATTATGAAAGTGGCTATTGATATTGAATGTGATTATTCGACTAGTACAATATCCATATGAGTAAATAAATGTCATTATTCTGAGTTTATCTTTGTCATATTATGCTAAAGTTCATGTTTAAAAGGCTTTTGTTTTATTATTATACATTTCCTTAAATATTTATGCTTATTTATGAATTTCAGCTATATTGTTATCCTTACTGAGCATCTGAGCTCACCCCTTTCTATGTTTTATTTTTCCCTGGATATGAAGAAGTATTTTATGATTGAACTGTAGGGATAGTGTGAGTGGATATGAGTGTGGTCTATAGAGACAAAATGTTGTTGTTATTTTTGTTTCATGATGTAATGTAAACCATATGAATTTATCAAGTATTTCAAAGGCTACTAAACTAATTAGTCTTTCGAGACTTGATCATTTGTGATCATGCCAATGTTGCGTAATAATTCATTGACTCTGGGTAACTGGGGTTAGGGCATTACAGTTGTTATTAGAGGCAGTTTAGTAGTATCATTGAAAGCTAGATTAAGATAAACTCTGATTAGAGAACATATCCCTAAGATAGTCTTTGAGGATTAGTATAGAAGAACATATTATAATTTTGGTAAAGAATAGATTTTGTGTATTTTCTGAGCAATAAATCCCTATCTGGATATGATCATGTAGAGGAAGCTCTGGCACAAATGTACCTATGATGGAAAACTCCGACAAGGAGTTTCAGTCTTGACACGGGGTATCTTGGTACAAGACAACAGGTCCTGTGGCACTCTTGGTTACGACACTCCAGTGGGAAATTCTTAGGATAATCCATATTTTATTTACAAACTATTATGAAAAATTTATGAGTATATACCTCCTCAAAGACAACATTTTTTATGATTATGGATTTTATCCATAAAGCTGTTCAATTTATGTTAAGTATGTTATAAGTTTGGAATTATGTATTGTGATTCATAAACTAATCTACTGTATTCCATTGTTTACAAATGGAACCTAGTGGAAGGAATGGAAACTGTATCAATGCATCCACTCCATGTAGGGATTTCCATCCAACTCAAGATAATTATAATTGAACTGGTGATACAACTGGTGTTGATTAGCATATCACTATATTGGGACAACTCACTCATGTTATGAATAATAACCTTACTCGTATGGATCACCCTGATTCGCAATGTGGAGGATCAATGATAGACCGCTTCCTAAGGAAACAACCACCAACATTAAATTGTGGTAAAAATCCATTAGTATCTGATCGATGGATAAATTCCTTAGAGAGAACATTCCATGCCTTGGGGAGTAGCGAAAGGGAAAATTTTATCATGGAAGTTTACCGCCTCACTGGAGATACAGATCATTGGTGGTCATTGATTCAAAACACAATAGAAGATGATGAAGTATCAAATATGGAATAGAGAGTGTTTAAAGAAATATTCTTAGAAAATTACTTTCATCATGACCATCGAGCAGATTTGGAAAGGCAATTTCTGAGTCTGTGGCAGAAGGAGGATGAAAATGTTGCAAAGTATGAAGCTAACATTACAAGGTTATTGAGGTATGTATCATATTATATACGTAACTTAAGAAGTAATATTGATCGTTTGGCTGATGAATTAATCCCATTTCTCTGTCGAGCATTAGTCTCACAATCCATCTCATCGTACAAAGATATTATCTCATGTGCTATCAAGAGAGAAAAAGAATTATCTATGTTTTATGACTTTAATGAAAATAAAGAGAATAAGAGATCTACATAACACACTAGAAATGGAATCAAGGGGACGAAAGTAAAATTTGAGTATCCATCTTGCAGTAAATGTGGGAAGAAATTATGTGTTACTTGGTTGAAGGTAATGGGTGTTTGTTACAAGTGTGGAGAAAAAGGCCACCCAGCTCGTGATTTCAAGGGGAAGAAAGAAGATACTGATGTTCAATTCTACAATTACAGGGAGATGGGACATTATGCAAATGAATTTCCAAAGCATCAGGGAAACTTACCTTAGAAAATGCAAGGGATCAAGGACAAGCTTATGTTATCACTACTACTGAGGTTGAAGCTTCAAAAGACGCAGTGGCATGTAATTTAATGGTTTCCTCATGTTTAGCCAATGCTTTATTTGATTCTGGATCATCACATTATTTCATATCTCCCTAGTTTTCTAAGAAAATTAGATATTTCCAATTTCAATTAACAAGGGACTTGTCAGTCAAAACTCCTAAGGGAAGTATCATTGCTACAATGTCTTATGAATCAGTCCCCATTAAGGAACATAAACGTTATTTATCAGCTGATCGCATCATCATACCCATGGTTGAATTTGATATAATCCTTGGTATGGATTGGATTTCAGATCATGATGCGATTATTTTTTGTAAGAATAAGGTGGTTACAATTTTTGATGATGATGATAAAGAACACCTTGTATTTAAAGCAGAAACGTCACCACCTAATTCTTATCTAGATCTACCCACAGTAGCTCTACTAAATTCAATTATTGGGGAGGAAGAGAATGAATTAACTATGGGTGAGTAAAGGAATGATCAAATAGAGGATGTACCTATTGTGAAAGAATATGTTCATGTATTTCCAGAAGATTTACCTGGACATCCTCTAGAATGAGAAATTGAGTTTTCCATTGATTTAATTCCTGGTTCAAGGCCCATATCTAAAACCCTTATATAATTGCCATTATGGATTAGTAAAACTAAATAAACAACTAGAGGAATTGATTAAAAAGGGATTTATTCACCCTAGTTTTTCTCTATGGGGAGCCCTTGTTCTTTTCATTAAGAAGAAGGACGGATCTATGAGGTTGTTCCATCACTACATGGTGATAAATTCAATAACAATAAAGAAAAAGTATCCCTTTACTTGCATGGATGATTTATTCGACTAACTTCATAGAGCTCAATATTTTTCAAATATTGAACTCGATCTAGATATAATCAGTTGTTTGTGAAGAAGAAAGACATTCTAAAAATAGCATTTTGAAATAGGTACGTGTATTATTACTTTACAGTAATTCCTTTTGGATTGACTAATTCACCCTCTATCTTTATGGATCTAGTGAATAGGGTTTTCAAGTAATATCTTGATAACATCATAGTGGTACTTATAGATGAAATTTTGGTATACTACAAAAGCTACTAGATCCTGAAAATCAATTGTGCATTATCCTGAATACTCTTAGAAGATATGATTTATATGTGAAGTTTAGCATGTGTGAATTCTGGATTCAAAAGATTTTTGTTCTTGGCCATATTGTCTCTAAGGATGGAGTCTATGTTGATCCCTCTAATTCAAAATAAATCCATGAATGGACATCACCAACAAGTATAACCGAGGTACGTAGTTTTATTGGTTTAGTAGGTTATTATCGGCGTTTCATCCAGAATTTTTCTTGATTAGCTAACCCATTAATGAAGATCACACGTAAATGGGTTAAGTTTTTTTAGAAAAAAGAGTGTGAAGAATGTTTTGAAGAATTGAAGAGAAGATTAGTAAATGATCCTATATTGAATCTTCCATCAATGAATGATGGGTTTGTTATTTATAATGATGCTTTAAATAATGGACTTGGTTGTGTCCTTATGCAGAATGATATGGTTATTGCCTATGCATCACGACAGTTGAATATTAATGAGAAAGACTATCCTACTCATGATCTTGAGTTAGCAGTTGTAATCATTTCTTTGAAGATATGCAAACATTATCTATATAGTGAGAAATGTGAGATATATATTGATCACAAGAGTTTGAATAATATTTTCTCTCAGAAAGAACTCAACATGAGGAAAAGTAGATGGCTTGAACTACTCAAAGATTATGATTGAACGATACACTACCACCCGAGGAAGGAAAATAAGGTGGTAGATTCTTTGAGATGAAAGGATCATGGAGTTTTTAAGAATATGAGAGTTTAAAAGGATCCTATATACATGGATCTAGAAAATATGGATATGGGAGTCACCATGGAAGGTGAAACATAAATATTTTTTCAAATAGTAGAAAAACCATCTTCAATAGAAAGGATAAAGTGTTCTCAGAACAATGATGAAGTGTTTCAAAAGAAGATTAAAGTTGTGAATGATGGGAGATTGGATGACTTTTTGTATGAAGATGGAATTATGAAATTTGGGAAGAGACTTTGTGTTCTAGATATATGTGATCTAAAAAAGGAATTATTATTTGATGCTCATAGTTACAATTTCTCTATACACCCTGGTAGCACTATGTTGTATAGAGATTTGAAGGATCATTTTTGTGGGACAACATGAAGAGGGAGATTACCAATTTCATGTCAAGATGTATGGTTTGTCAATAAGTGAAAGCTGGTTGGAAATATCCTGGAAGAGTTATGTAATCTCTTCCCATACCTCAGTAGAAATGGGATAATATTACGATGGAATTTTTCATGGGACTACCAAAGACTCCTAGAAGGAATGATGCAATATGGGTCATCTTAGATCGTCTTACCAAGTCAGAACATTTTCTTGCTATAAGTGAAGATTTACCACTTGAATGTTTAGCAAGACTGTATATTAATGGGGTTGTAAGACTCCATGGTGTACCCCTATCGATTGTTTTTATCATGATCCCCATTTCACATCATGATTCTGGAAAAATCTTCAGAAAGCACAAGATACTGAACTTAATTTGAGCATTGCCTACCACCCCCAAACTGATGGAAATTCGGAACATAGTATTCAAACCTTAGAAGACATGTTGATGTCTTTCTCACATGACTTTCAAGGTGTGTGGGATCAATATTTACCTATGGTAGAATTTTCCTATAACAATAGTTTCCATTCAAATATTCAGATGGCGCCATATGAAGCGTTATACCAAAAGAGGTGTCGCACACCAACCTGTTGGGATGGTGATGGTGAAAGAAAACTCATAGGCCCAGAACTTGTGGAGGAAATGATGGAAAAGGTGAAGGTAATCCAAAACCACATCAAAGGAGCTCAAAGTATGCAAAAGAGCTATGTCAATAACCGAAGGAAGGATTTGGAATTTCAGGTAGGAGATCATGTTTTCTTGAAGGTATCATCATGGAAGGGTGATATACATTTCAGTAAGAAGGGTAAATTGAGTCTCAAGTACATCAGACCTTTTGAAATTCTAGAACGAATTGGGGCTATAGCATACCGATTGTCAATGCTGCCATGTCACTCCAAAGTAAATGATGTATTCCATGTATCACTGTTGAGAAAATACATGCCTGACCCAACACAGGTACTCACCTATGGGGATGTTGAACTGGAACCTGATTTGTCTTATTGCGAATATCCTGTCAAGGTTCTTGAGACAAGAGAACAGGTTTTGAGAAATTAAACGACTCGTCTGGTAATTATTCTATAGAGAAACCATAAGATGGAAGAGGCGATGTGGGAACCCGATAAACATATGATGAAGAACCACCTGAGTCTTTTTATGCGGTAATATTATATTATTTTCAAGGATGAACTTATTTGAAGGAGAGGAGAATGTAACACCCCAATATTCCATGGTACGCTTCTCTTTGAATAATACAATAGCGTGTGTTGTACGCATCTTAGAGTTCTAACACATCACAACCAATCAAACTAGCCGTTAGGAATAATAATACCCTCATTTTTAAATTTTATAAATTTTATTTTTCAAATTGGACTTCGTTTTAGGATTCAGAATATCAAAATTTTCATAGGGTGAATTTATGGTATTTTTCTGAAAACATTCAATTTTTGATGAATAGTGAAAACACTGAGTTACTATTTAAAAACGGATTTTTATTTAAAAAATATTTATTTTATTTAAATTTATTTTAGTTCAAAATAGATACATAATACCTATATATGTTCAATGTAATTCATTGGATTCAGTTTATAATAATTTTAGATATATAAAAATTTTATAGAACTTTCACCGTCTTTTACCCACCTCTTAGAAGAATTTGAAAATTTACATAAAACATAATTTTACTACTTATATGAGAGGAGTTTCAAAAAACCGAGCGACACAGCTGATATCATTATGTAAAATGTGGTTCATTAGGATAAAAATCTATGTTTTTGAATAGTAACTTCTTAATTTTTTTTACAACAGTTAAAAGTAAATAGGTTAATTAAGGGTAAAATGTTATTATTATTACCATAAAACATGTCCTAATTCTATTGGATAAGTGTTATTCAACCAAAAACAACCTCATGAATAACATATGATCCTTTAGGTCCAGTTGGATTAGATTAGGACATTGATTATTATTTAATTCATAGACGAGTTAAAACTGTTAATATCAAAGTATAATAACTAATTTTTTTTAAATATTGGTTTATACATAATATAAATTCGACATTAAATATTCATTAGAAAGATAAAAAAATTCCTACATAATGGCATTTTATTTGTAATTTTTTAACATTATATAATTTCATTTATTTATGACACAACGATGATGTAGTAATTACCTAATTAATGAAATACTAAAATAATTGATATTATAAATACCCAAAAAATGTAATTTGAGACTTTTTATGAATTAAACTAATTTTCTAGGATAATATAACATATTATGGTTGGTTAGGTGAATTTTATTCTATGTCATAATGTTGTTATGAATTTAGAAAAAACAAAATACCAAACAGTGTCAAAATTGACATTAAAGTGTTTTTAAAACAAATATTATATTATTAGTTGATATTCTTTTACAAAATATCTATTTTTAGGACAAATGTCTTATATAATGATAGGTGTAACATTAATGAACCACTTTTGGTTCTCTTGGATGTATATAGTGTTTTTATTAACAATATAATATAAATATACAAAGAGACATGGTAAATGTTAAACTATTTAGCTAAGAGTTAAATATAAAAGATAAGGTTAATATATTGACCCAAAACTGTCTAAAACCTACCTTATATTCTAAATAAATCAATTTGGGGCCATTATTAATAGAATATGAATTTATTATAATATAATATTTCTAGATTTTCCTAAAGTAACCCTCATCTCTCTTATAAAAGGGCACTCCCCCTTCTTTCTAATTCACACCTTCAAAGCCATTTGGATCAGCCAAAATCTTCCAAATACACTCTCAGCATTCCTCCACTAATCCTGGAGGCCTTCCTTTAGTCATAAATCCTACCTATGGAGCCCTTTTGATCAGATCAAAAGGAAGAACTCGTAAAAGAGGTAAATATCTCACCAACTATTTCAAGTTCTTTTCTTCGTCTACTTCTTCATTCTTCGTTTTTTCTATTCTAAAATAATAAATCCAGTATCTTCAATATACTGGGATGTTATTATAAAAATGGTACAACCATATTTTTTATTTTATCCATCCTATGAATGAAAAAGTCACCACACGTGCGTACGCACGACTTACCGTCTCCACGTCAGGGTGTAGGTTGTTATTCAAACTTTTCATCATTTGGAGGGGTATAATAATGAGTATGAATGATGTAAATATTAAATATAACATTTTAATGATTCTGTATATATTACATACTATTCAATTAAATACGATTTTTATATCAATGGAATGATATTGTCGCTCGTGCGTACGTACGGACAACCCTTTCCACGAACGTTATGAGATTCATTCCCCATCGTATCAATTCCAGACTAATTTTCATTTGATGTTTAAAAATAATTTTTATGGAATTGATATCATTCTAGATATGATTAATATAAAACCTACCCATAACAAACACAACTTATGTAAGAAAACATATAAATGAAAACGAGTATGTTAACATCGGAAACGAAAATAATACTAAGATATTATTAACAAAGCAATGTTAAAAGATAATATATGATATCCAATTAATGTATATGGTTATTTTATAATTTAATAAAAATTATTTCACCATTATATAGGTGGTTATTCTACCCTCAACCAAATAAAAGTACATGGTAAGGTATAATTCTAAAACCTCTTCATTATTCAAGGTTGTTTATATGTAATTATCTACTGGGACCTCTTTATCATACACATCCATGTTTCTTAAAAATGTATTTCAAATAATTCTTATATAATACTGGTTAAAGTCATTTATACCATTTTTTTACTTTTTTAAGATGTATATAAAGGATTATTCCAGTCCTTTTCCAAACAAGGTCCTTTATAACCATTCCGACAAAATGAATGTAAGAATGTCTTTTTTTAACTTATACGGCGGGTGTGTCTATTTTACCCCGTTATAACAACTTCGAAGCATCCCTTTCAAGCTATTAAGAATATTTTCAAATTAAATTTTTTCGTGTATGATTATATGATTTTTAAATTATTTCAAAATAGAAAGAGATATTTATCTATAATAGTTTCAATTTCATCTATGTCAACATCCATTGATGGATTTTAAGCTTATTTGAAGTTGATTTTTCATGATATAATGCTTCCATATTGTATTGAATGTTTTGTGTTATTTTTAACCATGGATGTGTTATTTCTATACCATTCATGGTTTATGGATAAGGTATTGAAAATTCATATTCTAGTTTTAATACTAATGTTTTTGTTATGATTAAACCATTTCATATGAGGAATCCATTGGACATAGCAAGGGACAAGTGGAGCCCGCTATAGCTCCTCAATTCATCGGTAGGTCTCATGAGATAAACTAGTGTCTTGGCACAAGGCCTTGACAAAATATTATTTATAGTCTTGGAACAAGGCCTTTAGTATGTGGTTATGAATGTCTGTAATTATGAATTCCATCATTATGAAAGTGGCTATTGATATTTCATTTTATTATTCGACTAGTATCATATCCATGTGAGTTAGTAAATGGAATTATTCTGATTTTATCTTTGCTATATTATGCTAAATTTCATGTTCAAATTCCTTTTGTTTTATTTTAATACATTTCCTTAAATGTTTATGGTTATTTATGAATGCTTCAGCTATATTGTTATCCTTACTGAGCATCTGAGCTCACCCCATTTTATATTTTATTTTTCCCATGATATAAAAAAAGTATTTTATGATTGAACTACAGGGATACTCTAAGGGAATATGAGTGTGGTCTATGGAGACAAAATGTTTTTGTTGTTTTTGTTTCATGATTTAATTTAAACCTTGTGAATTTATCTAGTATTTCCAAGGCTACTAAACTAATCGGCATTTCAAGACATAATCTTTTGTGATCATGCCAATGATCGTAATAATGCACTGACTCTGGGTAAATGAGGTCAAGTAAT
Source organism: Viscum album (assembly GCA_963277665.1). Taxonomy (NCBI): domain Eukaryota; kingdom Viridiplantae; phylum Streptophyta; class Magnoliopsida; order Santalales; family Viscaceae; genus Viscum; species Viscum album. Next base: position 1,536,362,320 of record OY728151.1, read on the forward strand.
TACAATTAATTTGGTATTTCATATAATGAAAGAATAACATTGTGTAGCATGCAATGAAAACCATAAAAAAATTAGTTGAAGAAAATTAATTTTGAGTATCCTATTATTGATACCCTATATTGGACTCCATTTGGCACCCAGGTATCCATTATGGATCTTGGTTAGGAAAAGAGAATGGGGCCCTATGCTTGATTTATAGATTTGACTAATGGGACTAGAAATTTAATATGGGACTAATAATAGGGTTTGGGATTAGAGTTGGGTGTCTTTATTTGGAGCCTCTCTTTTTGTTGTTTTCCTATACGAATTTTAGAACAAAAATTAGTTTGGTATAAAATATGGTATGACATAGATTATAATATTTGAATTATTTTGATTTTACATTTTTTTACATTCAGATTTGATATATATTTTTTAGTTTATCATGCTTTGCATTGTGTTTATTATTCTATATCAGAGGGTATATTATCCCTTTTTATTTTTTATAACCTTGTTACTAGTTGGAATCCTTAGACATATCGGGAGTCCCACTAAAGGTCATGTAGTGAAATGACTAGGTCACATGATGGATAAACTCATCAATGGAATTAAAAAATTATATCAGAGGAGGTAATATATTTTCATTTAATATTTAGGAAAGGTAGACTAGAGCAAAGGAAGTGTTGGGTCTTGTTAATGATTTCATGAAAGGGATTATCTAACCCATGTTTTGGGGAAATACCAATTCACCTAGGATGGTATTATTGTTCTCGTGGATCACATGTTACAGTTCTGATGTTATTTACCATTGAGAGATGCAATTATTGTGTGATATTTTTTATTTTAGGATACATTACTCATGGAAAAACAATAAACAATGTTCATATGCATTCATAATAGTAGGAATTTAATAAATTAATTTATCAGGTATTATTAATTATATAGATTTACTTACTACTCATGAAATTTAATAACATACTTGATAAAAATAAAAATAATTAATCTATTGGAATATGATTTATTCAATTATTAATCTGGGAAATATGTGACCTTGTACCATTGGTTATCTGTTGTCTACATTCCATTTTGATTTGATCTTTTTATGAACCCTATGATCTTTTGATTTAGTTTGTCTTTATAGAGAAATTTTTACGTGTCATCCTCCTATTGAGAATTAGTTGAGTGGGAATGAGCACATAATATATTTAGCAGAATAAGCTATTCCTATAGCACTAGAAAATATGAAGGAAGATTATCTTTTTTGATAGATTCCAACAGATCATGTGATCCATGCATTGGGATACTAATCATGACTATTCTTCTATGTTTTACTTTACTATAGAGTTTCAGTGGAAAAACCATCCCATTTTCATTGGAGAGAGAGGTCCCTAGGTAGTACAGTTTTCTATCTAGTCAATCAAGACTTTATTTCTCCACCTAAATACACCCATGGATAAGAGGGTAAATCATTATACTTATATGATATGAGGAACAACCATTCACTATGGGGAAATAATATATAGGTTCGACATACATAAGAGGTAATCTTGAAATTATTAGAGGAGATGTTTTTGAGGTACTCCAATCTAGAGGCAATAATGGATAAAAGGGATCAAGTGTTCATGCACCGAACACATGGGAGAATTTCTATGATATACTAAATGGGTATCTTAATAGACCTATACTGTTTTTATCTTTCATTAGGAAGTTATTTGACAGATAGGTTTAAATTCATCCAAGATGGTCTCATTTATGAGACCAATTCATAAGAGAATGTTTTAGACATGGGATACTTCGCTGATGTGATGAATCAGGATATAATTATAAATTGGAACCTAAAGGAAGTCTTGAGTGGTGGGAAGGAACTTTTATCTCATAGACTAGAGAGTTATTCTTTAAGGTGAATGTAATTATGCAATGATAAGTTCCACTAAGAATGTGGTGGGAAGAGAAACAAGGAATGTGGACATTAATCCCTTGAATGTATCCATGTAAGTTCCATTAATCTGGCAGGGATTTCAACTTGTGACTACAGTTTCCTTTCCTGTTAGTAGAGTTCCATGAATATGGTATAATTGTCCATGTACATGAAATATACATGATCAATCAATAGTCTTGTAGTGTCAGAGGATCATGGATGACACCAATGTCTAGGAGGGACTCAAATACCCCTCAATAGAGAGGAAAACGGAGTTCCATCAGACACTTGGGCCAGGATAGGGTTTATTGAACCATAATACATTAGTGAAAATATCATCAAGAGGAGTCATCACATGGTAGATAGGTTAGATCCTATGGTAGAGGGGTGAGTCAGATGTATGTTATATAGTCCACTCTTATGTGCTTTTTTCAAGAACATATATCATTATAGGTACAATTTTTGTGTAGTATACCCAATCCCATGTTTTGTTTACTGAAATTGTATTAAATTCATTTTTATTCGCTCAATTTTCCTAAAAATTGGTATCGGTTTTGGAAAGAATGGATTGGATTATGACCATTTACATGTTGTAATGGGAGTGATCAAATGGAATGAAATTCTTTAAGGACATTAATCTTGAAATTAGTGGATATCATTACCTGTTGTAACTATTTATACTTGAAATGGAATAATATGTTTTCTTACTTTGGATATGGATTGGATAATTTTGTTCCATGATCACTTCAACATTAATTAGTGGAGAGAAACTTTCCTATATCTAGAAAGGGGTATCTTTGTTCATCATGGTGAATGTGATCTTAATGGTGGTCATATTGAACAAATTTAGTGAATATTGGATTTTATTACTACCCATGTATAAATCCATAGACTGGATGATGGTGAGGTACATTAGAGTACATTTCTTCTAGTGGTGGACTAATTTTTAATTTTTTACTGAAGAGATCTCTGAATTCTCAGTAGAGTTGGATATTGAGTAAACTATCAGGTTGTTTACAGGAGTAGAAGTTGTTTCTATTCAACCTTACGAAGAAGAACCAACATATATTTTTTAGTTTAAAGTACAGTTGGATGATTCAGATTCTAGGGGATTCATACAACCTAGTACATAATAATAGGATTATCTTGTGAAATTTTAAAAGAAAAAAGGTGTAACATTGTGTTTATGTATGTATTAATGAATGTTTAACTTACTGATTATAAGGAACTTGTAATTCCCTCTACACATTTATGATATGTTAAATATGTTTAGTGGTTATTAGATATTCTAAAGGATTGACTTTAGATAATGGTAATATCAGTCAAGTGCGAAACCATCTCACATAATATGGACTATATTCATGACTGTATGTGACCTATATGACATAATGTTAATTTAACTTTGTCTAATAAATGTATCTCATGAAATCATGGGATTAATGAATCATATTTTCCATAGTTATTTAGATCAATTTTTTATTATCATTGTCGATGATTTTTTGGGTTCTCTCAGTCTAGAGATGATCATACCCAACATCTTGGCATCATCCTTAGTATGATATGTTAATTCCTTAAATGCATATTTTTGAAAATATAATAATTAAATATTTTGTTTTTAATCATTGTCACCATGAATTAATTGACTTTTTAAAATGTGTGTGGTTTTCAATTAATATATTTATTGATGGGAAAAGAGGAAAATTCATAATTTGAAGAAATTATATGTTATTAAGTTTTTGTTTATTCATACCCGTCTAACAGAAATGTAAGTGTAATATTTCACTTAAATATATGAAGGACCAATCAGAGTGAAACATATGTGCAAGTAATTTATCTTATTCAATGCCTAAATGTATGTAATGATTATGCATGGGATATATCACATGCTTTTTAAGGATACCTTGGGACATAAATTGATGTATAATGGTAAGAACCCCATTTTATAGGCTGTTTAAGGGTATCCCAAGACATTCCAACACTGTGTAAAGGTAAAATACACCTTGTAATGGAATGTGATACTACTTAAAGGATTCATAAAGGTATACATTGTTCCATGTAAGGATTTATCTACATTCTAAAAGTTTATTTAATAGCCAGACAATGCTACATAAGGTTATACTAGAATACATAAGGATGACCTCATGATTCTAGGATCTATATAACAATAATCTAGAGTTTTCAATTTTTTCATATGGGTATCCCATTAATATATCATAGAGATCCCAGAACATGTTGATCATGTTGAGGAGGAAGCCCATGAGGAGATCTACAATTGTATGTCTGAGGAAACCATGAACGAATCTATTTACACTGATTAGGAAGGATTTTATGATAATTATATATTTTAACATTTCATTTCATTTAAAATTTCATTCTAACATTCCTCTATATTATTACATTCATAAATAACACCTTAAAAAAGAACGGGATAGAGAATAAGAGATTGTACAGGTGACAACCAACAAGGAGGAAAACATATATTTCTTCCTTTCCCCACCTTGTATGTTATATAACATTTACATGAGGGTGGATTTGGTGTACATTGACCATGGTTTCCTAAAAAATAAATAATAAGGAGTGAAATATGGAATAAAGTGGTGTTCGTTGCTCAAATACAAGAAACTCCATCCACTATTAGATTATTGATAAGAGATAGTATTGACCTTCTAGAGGATTTAATAACCTAGGTCGCACTTGAAGGAAAAATCAATGAATTATGTTTATTTTATTTTCATTCTAAGATTTTTTAATTTTTTATTAGGACATAGTTTTACGTATATATTTGGATAAAAACTTTTCCCCCTAATTACATTAGATTATTAAAATCATGGACCTTAATCTTAAATGGGTGATATTTATTTTATAGGTCCATTATGATGGTTCAAGTATCCCATCATCATGTATTGGAATAAGGGCGAGGAAAAAATATTTATGAGAAAAGGGGTTCAATTTTATATTTATCTTTTAACTCCTTATATTTAGTTCGAAAATATGTCTTTGACAATAAATTGAATATGCATGCCTATATTAATATTTTTTACTTTACTTAATATATCAAGGAGACATGTGTTTACTGGGAATCATATGATTCCATGATTTAGATTTCAAAGATAATGATATTGAATGAATAATATTGATAATTGAATGATTATAGTGAACAATAACCATTAAATGGATGAATCATGATTTTTGTGAATTATCAAATTCATGTAAATGAAATTTCAATATAATATTTCAGTCATGAATTTGTTAAAATCATGTGGATTGATTTTATATTATAACTACATTCCATGATTGATTGTAAATATTAATATGTTTCATTCATAAGAGTACTTCTATACCTAATTATTTTCATTACTATCTATATCATATTTATTGAGTGATATTTGGGCACGAAGCCTTCTAGAACATGCATTAAAACATTTCAAATCTATGGATTTAAAAATTTATATTTAATATTATTTGGGAATTTTTTATTATCCATTACCCTCAGTACTACGTTTTAAATTATTACTTTTTTAGCCCATATAAATTATAAATTGTCTTGTTATAAATGGGATACATCACAAGAAGTTTATATCCATATCTAACCTACTCAAATTGTTTTTCATTACATAGGAACATTTTAGGGTGGGTGTGAGGGAATTCATGGTGAAGGGGTTTCACTAAATTGAGAAGGATAAGTATAAGGGGTGATCTATGGAAGGTTCATGATTAATTATCTTTACATTTATTGTTTAACCTTCTTAAAATAATAAAAATAGTACAAAAATTAAAAATAATGGGTTATGATTTGGGAGATTCAAAAATCTCGACTACTAGACCAATTATTTTTTTCATATGGGGTTTTGAGGTGGCTGTAGGATTCATATTGAGAAGAAATTTCCAAAAAGTAAAAGAAAATCATAAAATTTTGTTTTGAAAATAAAAAATTTAAAAAATAGATAAAATTTATGAAGCTGTAAATCTTTCATTATGATTACATTTATCATGACCTTACTTTGTGTTTTGGGAACTGGGAGTTGACCCTTTCAATAATATATTTTCATTAGACATTTATTTTAATACCATGAATTATGTTTTATAGTTAAACAATTTTTTTGAGCCTAACTATTTTAGACATAAATCTTAAAAAACTTTAAGCCCCATAGATAAATATACCTTGATTGAAATTAATTCTTTATTTCAGGTAATTTTTTTTTCTTTACAATGTGGAGAAGTTAGATTCTTAACATACTTATGTAAAACAGAATGTACTCATTGTATAAACATAAATATACTTGAATGTGTTACAATGAGTGCTTAGAGAAGATTATAATTTAGTGTTAGGTGTAAAATGACTTGTATTTTTTAATTAAAATAAATTAAGAAACATAAAAATAATGGAGGAGAAGATCAATCAATTTTAATTGGAAAATTTAAAATACTTGTGTTGACTATTTCATGGAAAAAAGTGTGAAGTTTATATTTTTTTTCATGTGCAACATTACAATTTTATCTATACATTGATAAATTTTTATTTTAAATGATTTTAAATTTATATATTTGTAGAATTTATGTTCCTCATTAATTTAATTTTTAGATTTAATTCTTGAGGACAAGAATTGTTCATTTCTGGTGGTATTTGATGCCAACATTTTTCATGATTTTTTTACAAATTACTAATTAATTTAAATATTTACAATCTTTTTACGATGAATTAATTGATTTATTAAAATATGGGTTATATTCAAATAATGGATTAATTAGGTGAAAATATATGGAAATTATTTATTTGAATAAGCTATAATTTTTTTGATTTACTATTTACTCGTATGCATTGACTAAGGGTTGCGTAAGGGTAAAATGTCACTTACCTATACATTAGAGTGATTTATTCTACACATAAGGCTATGAAATCTTCCTTATTCACTATACAATCGATGGAATGATAATGTTTTAGTTTATTTCACACAATACATAAGGGTACCATAGGATTTTATGTGACATATAGTGGTAATATATTTATATTAGGCGCTGTGTAAGTGTAACCCCTAAATATACACCATTACGTAATGGTAGTAGATCCACTATGTAAAGGTATAATTTTCTCTATAAAGTTCAGTGATTCATTCCTCATAAATGAAAACATTATGTTAGGTAAAGGTAAATCTACGTTCAAAAATGTAATTTATAGGTCACACATCACTATGTATGTGTAATGATGGACACATAAATGTAACCACAGTATTCCAAGAGCTATATAATGGTAGACTGAATACATAAAATGCTTGTTAAGGGTAACCCATTAATATTATAGGATACATAAGGGTTTACAATGCCACTTTAGAATTCCATGGACTTCACTGATGGAGATAGGTATCAGGACAAAATTCCAATAATAAAGGTTGAGATCACCATGGTCACCCATGGAAGCATAAAGTAATGACCTATGAGAAATATTCAATGATGATGAAGCCTTATTTGAGAAAACTTATGTGTTCTTAACTGAGTCATACTGATATATTCTATATGGGACCACTACCTTCTATCACCACCATTGTATGCTATCTCCAATGAGATTGAGACCACAAACATCAACCATAACCTCCTATATCATGTTTTATTATTTCTTCTAACTAACACATAACACCATACATAAATCCCTACACCATAAAATAGGGTGTGAAAATATAAAAATAATCATTGGTTGAGACACCACTCATACGCATGGTACCATGTTGATATTAAATTTATTTTTAAAATATTAATGAATATTTAAAGGATACACATCTTAAGAGTTAAGGGACAACGATATTATGGTCAATAGTGTAGGATCGAAATAATGATGTTGATGCTCAATATACACAAGGGTGGGTGAATTGAACCCTTTAAAAATTTCCTTAAACAAGGAAAGATCTAAGTTTAATAAAGTTAAACAATGTGAATTCACAACCCCCCTAACACCAATTGGAGGATTTGAACAAGGTATGAAGATACAAACTTCTAGTTCTACACAAAGCTTGAATCTGGAAAGTGATTCTGAAAAATAGGTTCCAGAAATATGGATCCGGAAATTGAAAATTAACCAAATTTTACAATATGAGATGCTACCTTAAAGTGTATAGAATCTAAATGAATCATAGTACAAGTGTAAGGAAATATAAGAATATTTTACTTTCTTTTCAATACAAAAGCAGCAGAAAAAACGAGTAGTAAAACTATAAGTAAAAAGATATAAATATTTTAACCCAAAGAGAAGGTTATCTAACAACCATGGATAAAGGTCTCTTGATTTATACTTTCAAGCAAGTCTGTCTTACCCACACTAGTTTAAGCCCTCAATACAAAAATCAGAGTCTCTGTCTTGATATCCCCACAAGCCCTCATCTTCAAGGTAGTTGGAACCTCTGTCCTCCTCGGCATGGAAGTCCTCGAACATCAAGGTAGTCGGCACTTCGGTCTTCCGATCCCCAGAAGCCCTCGAATGTAATCACCAACATTCGGAGTCACAAAAAGAAATCTGAACAAGCAGTTCAGTATGCACAAAGCATGAAAAGCTTCTCTCTCTAGAAATAACCTTAACAGCAAGTGGTCTCTAGAGTGATCAACTTTTTATTGAGCTCTTTCAAATGAGTTCCAATTTATAGGCTCAGTTGGAATGGTCAGCTCCCTCCTTCAACAGTCATATTTTCCTTAAAATTCGGAGGGACCTGTACACGTGTCACTAAACAAATGGTTGGTTAGAAATAGATGGGGCAACATCGTTTTTTAACAAAACATGTTTAACTGAAAGCACAAAATCGTTTTATAATGAAACAAGTGTATGTATAAGAAAAACTATAGTTTGATGTGTATGCAGATAAAAGTTCAGAGTCTAACCAAAATGAAATTCAGATTCTATAATAAAAAGGGTTTTTGGATTCTGTTTTATAGGAATTCGGAACCTGAATTATGTAGAAATCCTGAGTCTGAATTTATAAGGAAATTAAAAGTCTGGTTTCATCAGAGTTCAGAGTCTGAACTTACAGAGTTCTGAGTCAAACTTTTACAAGTTCAGAGTTGAACTTAGTAAATGTTCGGAGTTGAACTTAGTAAAAGTTCAGAGCCGATATTTGTAAAAGTTCAGATTCTAACTTAGTAAAAGTTCAGAGTCTAGAATTCGGAGTCGAACTTTCGTATCCAGAATTTGGAGATGAACATTATTAGAGTTCGTATCTAGAATTCATAGTTGAACTTTTTCAGAGTTTGTATCCAGAATTCGTAGTGGAACATTATTAGAGTTCGTATCTAGAATTCAGATCCTAAAACAGAAGGTTGCATACCTTATCATTATATGATACCGAGGTTTTTGGTATGAATCCGATTTTTATAGTTATGAAAAATATTTCTATGTATAAGAAAATATAGATTAGGGTAAATTTCTATAAGAAATTAAATTTTCTTTATAGGAGTAAAATATAGATTTGCTTAAGTATAAGGTGTATGTGATTTTCAAAACAAGAAGGAATGGAAAAGTAATAAGTAAAACCTTATTGACTCAAAAATCTCCCACTTTTTCTAAAGCACGAACATCCTTACAAAAAAGAATATGAGTACTTTGAAAATTTTCATTAGACTCTGAATTTAAAAATTATCTCCCTTTGTTCATGGATGATAGTGAATACAACTAACTCCCCCTTAGTAATTGATACTCTAAGGATTGTATTATGAATTTCCGAAGTGTAGTTTTCATTATCATGGTAATGAAGAAATTAGAAGTGAGAAACTCCCCCTTACTTTAAGGATATATCCACTTAGAAATTGTTCTTCTCCATTTTAAAATTTTCCTTCTCCTCTTTATAGTAGTTCTTTTTCCTTCTCCCCCTTTGTGATTCTCAAAAATAAGTTAAGCGAATGGAAAAGAAAATATAGTACCTGAAACATTAGTGTATAACAAGTTACAACCAACCAAAAATTTCATTAGAGAGAAGAAAATTTTTACAAGAAAGACAAATACAACAAAATATCGTAGTGGGTTTATTTGTCTTCCTTTTCTTTCAGGATCATCTTCTTCAACAAGGTTTTCAGTTTCTTCAAATCTCTTTGATCCTCCTTAGCTTGGCTCTCCAAAGCTTTTATCCTTTTATCTTAAGCTTTCATGGCTTCTGCCTGAGCCTTCATGGCTTCTTCTTGCATCTCCACTAACTATTCTTGTTTTACAAGTCTTGTCTCTAGCTCAATCTAGAGAACTCTATTCCTTATAAAATTCTGAGCAAGAGAGTTAGCCTTGTCATTTAGTACCTTCACTTGTTGACTCTGAGAACTTTTCTCAATGACCAGCTCATCCTGACGATTCTTAATCTTGTTATCCTCGATGTCAAATGCATCTTTTACCTCATTCTTAAAATTATAATACACAACCAAGTCTTATTCAAATTTCATTGACCACAAAGTTATTTTTCTACAAGACTTCCTTTTTACAACATAATTGATAAGAAAAATTCTATGGTCGGCCTCAATCTTGATACACTTATCCATCACCATTGATAATGCTTCTGATTTCTGATTCAAACTATGTTGCATCATGTGGCATCTAGAGTCTATGGTGGGAAAAATTGGAATGGTTTCCACCAACTTCTTCAGAGATTCAACCACAAAATCATGACCATGTGTCGATGACTCAGAATCTGATAACTTTCTTAGAGATTGTTCTTCTTCAATTTACATTTGTTTCCTTTTAGAAGAACCACCAACCTCTTTATTCCTGAAATTATATCCTTCAGAACTTTTTTCCCCTTGTCATCTTTTGGAATGGGTTGATCATATGGAGATTCTTCCTCACTTTAGGATAATTGAACAATCTGGTCTTCATCTGGTCTCTCTTTTTCTTCCCCTTCTTGAAGGAAATTCTTTTCATAAGATTCTTCCTCATCAGATAAAACATTTTCGTTCTCTTGCTCTTGCATATTATCATCCTTGCTACTTTCTTTATCAACTTCTTTTCCCAGAGTGGGTAATTTTGCAGATTCAGCCTTTTCTTGATACTCTTCTACTTGTTTGATCAAATAATCTAGATCATCACTTTCTTCTTCTCCTCATTCTTCTTCAGTAACCTCTTCCTCTATTTTTTCAATAGCTTCTTTTTCTGCTTCTTCAACTACCTCTTTAACCTTATCTTTTTCCAGAGTGATATAGTTCTTTGCTAGAGTGTTTGGTAAAGATGGTTGGACATCAATGGTTTCTGGAATGGGAATATTCTCAGAGGCTATTTCAGTATCTCTCAACAATGATTGTACAAGCTCAACTTCAGAGATCTTTTCCTTCAATTTCATTTCTTTTTCTTGCTTTTATAACTCATCTGTAGCTTTTTCCCTTAGGGCCTTAGCCTCAGCAAGGTCCAATCCAAACTATGGATCCCCTTATTTTCTCTTCTCTTTGTCTTCCCTCCACTTAGCTGCCACTTTATCTAGATAAGATTTTTATTTTTTCATCTTGGAAGGTGTGGATTGGGTTTCCTTAGATTTTGTGGTTTTGTTGTCACCAACTACTTCCTTAAGCTTCCCCTTCATAGAATCTTTCTTCACTGGTTCCGCCTTCTCCAAATTTTTCAGAACGATCTCAGCCTCTTCCTCGGGCAAGCTATAAAATTCACCTGTTTCTTTAGAAAAATCCATATTCATTATTTCTAGCATATCATCACTGAAAATCCAAATCTTACAATTCTGAACATTATACTTACAAGTAACCTTGAATGAATCTAAGAACCGAACTATCAGATTTGATAGTAAGGCAGGGTACATGATGAATTGAGCTCTTATGTTTCCTTCCTTGATATTTTTGATTGTCACAAGGACATGCCTCATCAGATTTATTTTTCATAGATTCACCAAGAAGTCTAAGAAGTAAATGTCACTTTTCATCAGGGTATCTTTATCAGCCTTTCTCAGAACCAGAAATACTTGTACCCAAAGCTGAAGAATCAGATTAGTATGAGAAAAGTGAGCAATCTTTGTTGTCTTGACATCAGCAAGTCCAAGAAATTGTAAGGATTTAACCTTAACAAAACTTCCTTGAGCATTCGGGATATTGTGTGAACAAAATTATGCTTCTCCTTCATATTCTAGCCCCACCATGCTTGCCACCATGGTGTAAGTAAGTTTGTAAGTCTTTCCATAAGACTTGAAAGAAAACTTTTATCTTCCATCTTCCTCATAAAAACATGATGACTCATAAAGATTTATAAGTAACACCAGATAAATAGAATCCTAATCATCTTCCTTGAGAATACATAAAACTTCCAAACCATTCAACTTGATATTCTTCATGATGATAGAATCATACATGTAGAAGTTCAGATGGACCAATATTTCTCTGTAGACTTGCCATTTTGAAATTGGCTTTGAGGTAGACATATCTTGGGATGTATCTTCAACAGAGATTCGGAATAAAGAGTTCTGGAAGATTCGGAACGGTCTTCAGAGAGATCGGAACAGTCCTTAAGAAGAAAGTTAGGGCTTCATGATGGGAAAGATTTGAAAAACCGATGTGGGACAACCCTAATGGGTCCCCTTTATATAGGCATTGAGACGACTGTTCAGTTTCCATGGTTGATCAAACGGTTGAGATACATTGATATTTGATCTCATGGTTGAGATACAAACCATAAGGAAAAATTAACTCTGGTCTTTTGAGGTTTCTAAGAAAAACATTCGGATTTACAAAAACTAGAATCTGAAAAAAAAAATTAAAACTCATAGGAAAATACCAGCAACCAAAATATGACTAAGAAAACATAAGTAAGGAAATCATACCTTTCGGATTGGCTAGAAATATTTTTTGTAATTGGTAATATTATTCTTGGAAAAAAACATTACGAAAAACTCATTACAAAAAATTCATTATGAAAATTTCTCTTCCGAAAATTTCAATTCCAGAAATTATCATTATGAAAATTTCCGTTCCGAAAATTTCCTTTCTGAAAATTTATGTTTCAAAAATTTTCAATCTGAAGATTTTAGTTTTGGAAATTTTGAAAGACATGTTACAAAATATTTTGTTGAAAAACTTTGGAAAAAAAATTGACTACAAATTTTTTTGACACACTACAAAGAAAATGTACTCCCCCTTTAAAAATGAGTTTAATACTGTAAGTAGAATTCTCCAAAAAGGAGTTAATTATGTAGTATTACCTCATGTTAATCATTCATAACTTTTGTTTAATGTATTCAAATCTATCGGAGGGTAATGATTTTGTGAAAATGTCATCAAATTGATCTTGCGTTCCTATAAACTGAAGAATGATATCTCCTTTAAGTGTGTGATCCCTAAGAAAGTGATGCCTATTATCTATGTGCTTTGCACGAGAGTGATGTGAAGGGTTTTTACTAAGGGAAATGGGACTTGTGTTATCACACAAAATTTGAGTCTTAGTAAAACTCAAGCCATAATCTTGGAGTGTGTGTTTCATCCACAAAACTTGAGCACAACAACTTCCAGCTACTATATATTCAGCCTTAGCAGTGGAGAGTGCTTCTGAGTGTTGCTTATTGCAAGACCAAGAAACAAATGAATCTCCTATGAAATGAAAAGTTCTAGATGTGCTTTTCCTATCCATTCTATATCCACCAAAGTCAACATCTAAAAAGATTTTTAAAACAAAATCATTTCTAGAAGTATAGAATAATCCTAGATCCATGGTTCCCTTTTAGTAGCGAAAAAATCCTTTCGCTACATTTAAGTGAGATTCCTTAGGATTGGATTGATTTCATGCACATAAACATACTGAAAACATTTAGTCTGGTCGACTAGCTGTTAATTAAAGTAGACTTCATATCATACCTCTAAAAGATGTTTGATCTACTGGTTTCCTAGCTTCATCAATATCAAGTGTGTTTGAGGTACCAATAAGAGTACCTATACTCTTAGTTTTGTCATAACCATACTTTTTATGAAGATCTTTAATATACTTATGTTGTGATATATAGGTTCCTTCTGGTTTTTGAGAGATTTGAAAACCAAGGAAAAATGTTAACTCACCCATCATACTCATTTCGAACTCAGATTTCATTAGATTCTCAATGGAATCAGCTAAACATTGATGAGTCGAACCAAATATAATATCATCAACATAAATTTGAACAATAAAAACATTTTTCTTATATTTCATTATAAAAAGGGATGGATCTGCATTTCCCTTAATATAATTGTTTTGAAGAAAAAATCATGTAAGTCTATCATACCAAGCTCGTGGGGATTGTTTAAGGCCATACAAAGCATTGGTACATCTATAAACATGATAAGGATGTTTTGTATTTTTAAATCCAGGAGGTTGTTCAACAGAAACTTCGTCTTGAACATAACCATTAAGGAAAGCACATTTCACATCCATTAGAAAATGTTTAAAATTGAAGAATGTTGCAAAGGAAAGTAAGATACGAATAGATTCAATTCTAGCTACTAGAGCATAGGTTTCTTCATAGTCTATTCCCTCTTGATGATTATAGCCTTTAGCAACTAGTATAGCTTTATTTCATACAATGACTCCATTTTCATCACACTTATTTCTGAAGACCCACTTTACTCCAATAATAGAATTTTACTTAGGTCTTTCAACTAAGGTCCATACATTATACCTTTCGAATTAATTTAGTTCATATTTAATGGATTTGATCCAATCATCATCACCTAAAGCTTCATCAGTGCTTTTTGGATCCAATTGGGAATGAAATTCTAGAGGTTCTACTTCATTTCTCAAGTAACGTCTAGTACTTACAGGTTGATTTACATAACCAATGATACTATCACTGGGACGATTCTTAAGAAACACCTGTCATGGGTTTTGTAAAACCAGTTCATCAACATAGGGTAGAAAGTCTTCTGGGTAAATGTTTCAGAAGTATCTTCTTGAACATTTTCCTTATCCGAAGGATCTTTTAAAAAATGATGATAATCAGTTTTTGAAAAAACATCTGAGGATGTAGGTTGGATTGGTTTAAAAACAAAAGGATCAGTTTCATCAAATTTTACATGCACTGTTTCCTCAACAGTACAAGTGTTTATATTGAAAACTCTATAAGCCTTAGAAGTTGTGGAGTAGCCTAAGAAAATTCCTTCATCAGATTTTGGTGTGAATTTGTGAAGATTATCTTAATAATTAAGGATAAATACCTTGCAACCGATAACAATGAAGTTGGAAAGTCTTGGTTTTCTACCATTCCATAGCTCGTATGGTGTTTTATTAAGAAAAGGTCTGATCAAAACTTGATTTATAGTATAACAAGTATTAATTACAGCTTCATCCCAAAAATTTCTAGATATAGAATATTCACTCAACATGGTTCTAGTTATCACTTAAATAATTCTATTGCTTCTTTAAATGACACCATTTTGTTGAGGAGTTCTTGGGGCTGAGAAGTTTTGAGTAATAACTTTTGTACTACAAAAAGTTTCAAAATCAGAATTTTGGAATTCTCCTCCATGATCACAATGAATAGTTATCAGTGGATGGTTTTTCTCATTTTTAACATGGGCCCTAAAACTTTTGAAATAAGAAAAAGCTTCAGACTCCATTGATAGAAAATAGACCCATGTAAATATAGTGTAATCATCAACTATAACAAACACATAGTATTTTCCCCCAATGCATCCAGTTTGTGTTGGACCAAAAAGATCCATGTGCACCGACTGTAATGCATCAGTTGTTGAGACTTCACCGATTGATTTAAATCTAGATTTATGTTTCTTGCCATATTGACAAGGATTACAAACTTTAGAAAAATCAAATCTAAGCTCTGGTAGAACCTTAACTAGTTTCTTCTTAGAGACTTTAAATAATTTCATATGGTTACAGTGACCTAGTCTTCTATTCTATAACCAAGAATGATCTTCCATTGTACTAAGGGAAGGTATGTCTTGGCTCCTAAGGTCTTCTATGTTCAAAGTGTAATCATTCTCTTGCCTATGGGAAGAAAGAATAAAATCTTCCTTAAAATTATGTACTAAGCACTTGTCATTTCTAAAATTCACAAGGTATCCTTCATCACATAATTGACATATGATAATGAGGTTGTTCTTAAGACCCTTTACAAACAAAACATTTGAAATCAATGTTTTACCAAGAAGAAACATATTACCTATAACAACAATTTCTCCCTGAGCATTATCTCCGAAAGTTAATTTTCCTCCTTTCGTCTTGATAATCTTTTCAAAATATCTTTTGTTACCAGTCATATGCCGGGAAAAACCACTGTCTATGTACCATGTAATGTTGTTGGTACTTCCTTTACCTTCCTGAAAAAAAGAAAAGAGTTAGTCTTTCAGAATCCAAACTTCTCTCGATCCGAGATTTCCAAATAGAAAAATTTTGGGTACCCACATCTTCGTATAAATGTAATCCATATGAAATCATAGAGATTGGGTTTTGTTTAATGAACAATTCTTTGCCTAGTGACCACCACATTGACACTTGGTACAAAATGGTGCACTTTGAGGAACAAAGTAGTTGTTACTAAAAGTTTTTTTCCATGGGTTTAACCAAATCCGGACTTGTTTCTTAAAGGTCGTATTTGTGAATACATCTTATCAAAAAAGAATTTACCTATGGTAAAGTTTGACAAGCATTTCATCAAGGAAAATATTTCGGATTTGAGTTTTATAACCAAGTTTTTATCTTAATAATCATTAGTTTTGGAACTAGAGCTAAGCTCTAAATCACTTTTCTTAGAAATTACCTTTTCTAGATCTTTATAAAGTGTATTATTCTCAAAATTTACTTCCTCAAGAATTTTTTAAAGACATATGAAATCAGAATTTATCTTATCAAGATCTTTAGAATGATCTGATATTTCCTTAGTAAGAATAATATTCCTAGAGTTTTCCTTATCATGTTTTTTATTGGGTTTTGAATTCTCAACCTCAAGAAGTTCAATAAACCTAGAAACTTCTTCATAGGTATGTAAATTATTTTCTTCTTCAGAAGGGGATTCCTCATTAGAAGATTTATAATATTTATTATCATTAGAATTTACGAAACAGTGTTCAATGATTCAGCATTGTGTACCTTAGCCAAAAAGCAATGTTTGTTATTAGGTAATCTGGCTATAAGACCAAGATTCTTCTTTCCAGAAGATTCATAATCTGAAGATTCATCTGATGAGTCACCACCACCGGCACTTCAAGTATCATTAGTTTTCCGAAAATTCTTAGCTTTAGCTTTATAATACTTATTCCTATTCCTTTCAGTATGCCTATCATTTCTTTCTTTCTTCTTATGTATAGGACAATCAGGTCGTATGTGTCCACTTCTCTTGCATTCATAGCAGGTGACCTCTGAATCTTTCTTATCTTTCCTTTACTTCTTCTTACACATGGATTGGAAATTTCTTTGACCAGTTATCTTGTTCATCCTTCGAGCAAGATTTTCTAGCTCATTTTCTGAGACTTCACTCTCACAAGATTCGGACTGGATAATAACCTTCTTAGACTTGGATCTAGTTACTCTCTCAAGAGTCTTGGCTTTCATATGATTTGATGTTGTTGTAAAAGCAACAGTACCATTCCCTTTCTTCTTTTTGATGTTGTCCGCATCTCTCTTCATCCTTGTTTCATGTTGGACAAGAGTTCCAAATAGCTCATCTAACGAAATTTGAGTGACCTTCCTATTCTCATCAATAGCTTTTCTCTTTGATTCCCACTCATTGGGCATAATATAAATAATCTTATCCACCAGAGCATTATCATCTAGACCTGTCTCTCCCATAGATTGTAGACTATTCACAATTGTCATAAACCTCTGTTGTACTTTCCAAATGGGTTCTCCATAAGGAAAATTGAAACCATGATACTCATCTCTATGCATAGCTATTCTTATCTCAATCACTTTAGATGTACCAAAATGAGTAACTTCATGTTTCTTCCGTATACAATTAGCTATTTCACTTGACGAAATTTGGCTATATATGTTCCTAGTCATTGAACATAGTAGAGTATTGCGTACCTTATAGATTAATTGATAATCGTTCTTCTCTTGGTTTGTGAAAGCACTTACTTCCTTATCAGGAATTTTGTATCCACCGGTAAGCATAAAAAAGTTTTCAACCCCAATATTGATAACGAAAGCCTTCATACAATCTCTCCAGTACTCATAATCATTTCAATCAAAAATTGGTTGTATTGTAGGATTTAAGTTTTTGATCAAACCAATATTCATACTTGCCATCTTTAAGAAAGTCTTTCTACACAAAAGCTTGTTAATAAAAAAATTTCGGATTCAAGGAAAAATATTCCTAAGAAAGGAAAATATAGAACAAAGAAAAACTTGAGCAAGAAATACTTATATGTAAGTATAAGTATTTTAGAACCTTCTCTGATACCAAATGTAATATTGGTATAGAGTATGAGGTTTCCGACCTCCGATACCAATTGTTTGATCGAAATAATGATGTAGATTCTCAATATACAAGAGGGGGTGTGAATTGAACCCTTTAAAAATTTCCTTAAACAAGGAAAGATCTATGTTTAACAATAATAAACTAAGCGAATTCACAACTCCTCTAACACAAATTGTAGAATTGTAACAAGGTATGAAGATACAAACTTCTAGTTCTACACACTTGCTTGAATCTAAAATGTGATTCCGAAAAACAGGTTCCCGAAATATGGATCCGGAAATTGAAACTTAACCAAAGTTTACAATATGATATAATACCTTAAAGCGTATAGAATCCAAATGAAAAAGTGTTCAAGTGTAAGGAAATATAAGAAGATTATACTTTCCTTACAATACCAAATGCAATGGAAAAACGAGTAGTAAAACTACATGTAACAAGATATAAATATTTTAACCCAAAGAGAAGGGTATCCAACAACCTTGGATAAATGTCTTTAGATTTATACATTCAAGAAAGTCTATCTTAACCACACTAGGGTATGCCCTTGATATGAAAATCAGAGACTCTATCTTGTTATCACCGCAAGCCCTCAACTTCAAGGTAGTTGGAACCTCTGTCTTCCTCAGAAAGGAAGCCCTCGAACTTCAAGGTAGTCGGCACCTCTGTCTTCCTATCACCGATATCCCTTGAATGTAATCACCAACATTCGGAGTCGCACAAAGAAATCTTAACGAGCAGTTCTGCACGCACAAAGCACTAAAATCTTCTCTCTCTAGAAATCACCTTAACAACATGTGGTCTCTAGAGTGATCAATTTGTTATTGATCTCTTTCAAATGAGCTCCTATTTATAGGCTCGTTTGGAATGGTCGGCTCCCTCCTTCAACTGTCAAGTTCTCCATAAAATTTGGAGGGACATGTACACGTGTCACTAAACCAATGGTTGGTTAGAAACAGAATGGATGACATCGTTTTATAAAAAAATATGTGAAAATGAACGCACAAAATCGTTTTGTAATGAAACAAGTGTAGGTATATAAAAACCTAAAGTTCGGAGTGTAAGCAGATAAAATTTCTGAGTCTAATCAAAATGGAATTCGGAGTCTATAATAAAAAGGATTTCCAAATTCTGTTTTATAGGAATTTGGAACATGAATTCTATAGAAATCCAGTGTCTGAATTTCTAAGGATATTCATAGTATGGTTTCATCAGAGTTCAGAGTCTGAACATACAATGTTCGGAGTCTAACTTGTATAAGTTCGGAGTCGAACTTAGTAAAATTTCGGAGTCGAACATAGTAAAAGATTAGAGTTGATCTTACTAAAAGTTTGGAGTCGAACTTAGTAAAAGTTCAGAGTCTAGAATTCGGAGTTGATCTTTGTTAGAGTTCATATCCAAAATTCGGAGTGGAACTTTATTTGAGTTAGTATCCAGAATTCAGAGTGGAACTTTATCAGAGTTCATATCCCGAATTTGGAGTGAAACTTTGTTAGAGTTCGTATCCAGAATTCATATCCTAAAATATAATGCTTCATACCTTAGCATTATATGACTTTGAGGTTTTGGGTATGAATCCGATATTTATACTTAAGAAAAATATTTCTATGTATAAGAAAATCTAGATTAGGGTAAATTTCATTAAGAAAGGAAATTTTCCTTATAGGACTAAAATATAGATTTTCTTAAGTATAAGGTGTTTGTGATTTTCAAAACAAGAAGGAATGGAAAATTCATAAGGAATACCTTACTGACTCAACAAATAGGTGTACTATCTCTCTTTGATAATCGAAGGATAAATCTAAAAGAGAACAAATACATTTGGAATATGAAGGAAAATTATAAAAATGGAATGTTTGTAGATATTAATAGAGATATGGGATAATAATTTTCTTATTAATATAGAGTCATTGTGTAATGACCTGACCCCAGTTACCCAGAGTCGGTGCATTATTTTAATACATTGGCATGGTTACAAGAAATCAAGTCCTGAAGGACCGATCTGTTTAGCTGTATTGGAAAATAGATTACATACATGAATGTTTCATTACACTTTTTAACATAAAAAACAACATAAATAATCTTTTTTGAACGCCATTATTCCCTTGGCATAACCCTGAATATCAATCACAATACACTTTTTGGAATCATGGAAAAATACAACATAGAAATGGGTGAGCTCAGATACTCAGTAAGGATAAAAATATAGCAGAATCTTTCATAAATAAGAATAAAAATTTAAGGCAATGTATAACAAAAACAAAATCCTTTTAAACTTGAACTTCAACCTAATATGGAAAAAATAAAATGAAATAATTTCATTTACTTATTCACACTGATATTCTACAAGTCAAATAATCACATGCAATATCAATAACTGCTTTCATAATTATGGAATGAATAATGTCAAACTATCATAACCACATAGCTAAGGCCTCGTGCAAAGACTAAAAATAAGATTTTGTCAAGGCCTCATGCCAAGACACTAGTTTATCTCATCAGACCTACCGATGCATCGAGGAGCTATAGCGGGCTCCACTCGCCACATACTATGTCCAATGCATTCCTCAAATGAAAAGGTCGAAACATAACATAAACATTCATATTAAAACTAGCATACTAAATGTCAATACATTACCCAAAAACCATGAATGGTATAAAAATAACACATCCATAGTCAGACATATCACAAAACCTTCAACACAGTATGGAAGATTTGTATCAGGATAAATCAGATTCAAAACATGTTTAAAATCCATTATTGATTTTTGACATTGATGAAAATGATTTTTAAAACTCTTTGGGAGAAATACCCCTTTTTCATGAAACCATTTAAAAGTCACAAAATTTGGAAAAGAAGTAATTTAAATAAATTTTTGAATCAAAGTGTCCCATAACACATTGAAACTATTGAATGGAATTAACATTTTAAAAACATTCATGTCCATATAAATAAATTATTAAAAAAAAAATTAAGACATGGACATTAAGGATAATGATTTATAAGAATAAATATTTAAAACATTTTAAATGATGATTTATTAAAAAAATTCCATTAAAATAATCCCTTAAAAACACTTTCATAAAACATGGACATGTATAATAATTACGTCCAATTAGATACTTACGTAAAAACAATCTCGGATAATAAAGTGATTGTGAAATTAACCCTTACCAATTAGGTAACTTATGAAACATACACCCCATGAAAGATGTATCATACAATGAATATGTAAATACACATAAATTAAAGTGTATTACACAAAGTATACAATTATGGTCAGTGCATACACCACAAAAAAGGTAATAGTAGCAATATGGCATGAATCTCACGGGAATAAGGAGTGACATGAAAACCCCTTACCTTGTACCTTTCCTTTGTCGAGGGTAGGTTAACCTCATTTATAATGGTTATATTATTGTTATTAAATTATACAAGAATAATATACATTATTATGATATCATATATGATCTTTTAACATTTCCTTGTTAATAATATATTAGTATTATCGTTGTTTCGGGTGTTAACTTACTCATTTTATTTTATATGTTTTGTTACATAAGTTTTGTTTGTTATGGATAGGTTTTATCTTATTCATATCCAGAATGATTTCAAGTCCTTAAACATTATTTTTAATCATAAAATGAGAATTATACTTGAATAGATACGTTGAGGAATGAATCTCATCATGTTCGTGGAGACGGTAATCCGTACATACGCATGAACGCTACATCCATTTCATTTTTCATTTTAAAAGGAATAAAAACCAAATTATACATAGTTATATTATTATTCCAGTATAATATAATATCTTATATGTGTTACTTATGTTCACTAATACCATCCTTTATACGTTCCATGTATCGTATGAACGAGTCATATCACTTTGAGGGGGCGGTAGTCCGCACTTCGTCAATGGAAATTATCGTATATATATACAACATGAAATGAATAATGGTATCCTATAAAATGGAATTAAAGAGGGTTATATATAAAATAAATATCATTAATAACATATTTAATTATATTTCCATCATAATGGCCACCAAGAGAGGTGGTAGGAGATAATTGAACAATTATCCTTTCATGAGGTGTTTGGTTTCCATCCACAGAAACATTATGTTCATCACCCATTAGATGGAGGTGTGTGTAAGTGTAGTTAGAATGCATCTCATAAAAATATCCAAATATATTTAGGAAACAGGTTTTGTTACAAATGAAAATAATAATAAGAGTTTAGGGGTTGGAGAAGTAAAATAAATGAAAATAATCTAAGAGAAATCGTTACCTTTAATTTGGGTAACTCCCTTTGGTTTGAACCAAAAACGACATGTCATGTGCCTTCTGCCTAAGGTAAGGATTCTAGGAAGAGTATAGGGATATAGGGAGCTAAATTGGACAGAGGTTGGACGAGCCAAAATGGTTGGGAGGTGTGAGTAATTGGTTAGAAGTGGTGTCCTTTTAGAAAGGGGAGGTGGGGATCTTTAGGAAAAACATAATGTATTATTATATAAAAATTCATATTACATTTATAATGGCTCAAAACAGGATTATTTAAAGTATAAGGTGGTTATGGGTCGAAAACTACTCAACCAATTGGTTTTATACAAGTTTGGGCCAATATTTTACCCTTATCATTTAGATTTAACTCTTAATTAAATAGTTTGACATTTACCGTGTCTCATAGAATTTTTATATTATATGGTTCATTAACATACAATTAACTTCCAATAGAATCCCAAGGGGTTAATTAATGACATACCTATCATCATATAAGTCCCTTTTCTGAATCTCATATTTTTAGGAATGTTATATCAATTAATAATATAATATTTGTTTTAAAACCCCATTTATGTCAATTTTGACACTATTTAATAATTGATTCTTGATAAAGTCTTAACAACTTTATTAAATCGAAATAAAATTATTTAATAAATACTAACATGTAATATTAACCAATATAGTTCTTGGAATTCATTAAAAGTCTCAAATTATATTTATTTGGGTATTTATAATATTAATTATTTTAATATTTCACTAATAAGGTAATTACAGCATCACCATTGTGTCATAAATAAATTAACATATATAATGTATAAAAATTATAAATAAAATACCATTTTGTTGGAAATATTTTTAGATTTCTAATGAATATTTATAATCTAAGTTATCTTATGTATAACCCTATATTAAAAATGATTTTGTTATGAAACATTGATTTTAACTCTTTTAACTATTCTTTGAATTAAATAATAATAAATGTCATAATCTAATCCATGTGGACCAAAGATGTTCATATTTTATTCCTAAGGTTTTTTTTGTCGAATTATACTTATCCAATAGAATTAGGACATGTGTTAGGGTTATAATAATATCATTTTTACCCTTAATTACCCCATTTAATATTTTCCGTGGAAAATAAAAGTAAAAAGTTACTACTCAAAAAAATTATTTTTTTCTTATTGAACCACATTTTAAATCATGATATTAACCGTGTCTCTTGGATTTTTTAAATTCCACTCACAGAATCAGTAGAATTATTTTTTATATGAATTTGCAAATTCTCCTAGGAGGTGGGTAAAAGACGGTGAAAAGTTCAAAAAAACCTTATATATCTAAAATTATTATAAACCAACTCCAATGAATTAAATTGAACATATATAGGTATTATGTATCTATTTTGACATAAAATAATTTAAATAAAATAAATAATTATTTATATAAAAATTTGGTTTTCAACTATAACTCATTGTTTTTCACTATTCAACAAAATTAAAATTTTCAAGAAAAATACAAAACATTTACCCTAATATATTTTTGATATTCCAAATTAAATAATGAAGTCTATTTTACCAAATTCAAAACATAGAAGTTGCATTTATTAATTTAAAATTAATGCCTGTTGTCAAAACAAGATGCGTGTTTTTAAGAAACAATAACTATCAAAATAATGGCACTTGTTTATGTCCGCTTTAAATGTGAAATTATGTTCAATAACCAAAATTGGGTTAAATAATAAAAATATATTCTAAATATAATTTAAATCCACTCAAATTTATAATTTATCACTATTATTTATTTCGATTAAAAAATTGATTTTTATTAAAATTTAGTAATTTTCACTATTTATAAAAATATTAAAGTTATCAGAAACTACCAAAAATTCTCCCTAATCAAATTTCGATATTCCGAATAAAAAAATGAAGTCCATTTTGAATGTTAAAATTTATAAAATTTCAAAAAGTGGGTATTACTATTCATAACGGCTAATTTGTTTGGATGTGGTGTGTGTTAGAACTCAAAGTTGCGTACAACACACGCTACTATATTATTCAAAGAGAAGAATACAGTGGAATCTTGGGGTGTTTCATTCTCCCCTCCATCAATAAATTGTGTCCTCGAAATTTATGCTCGGTATTGGAAATTTGGGGTTGACATTTCAAAATATCTTACTTGAAATCCCACATCAAAAAACGGATTAATGAGGCCTCTATTTAAATTAAATAGTGGTAAGTATGAAGGTTACCGAAAATAACACATACTAGGATTACATGTAAGAAAATATGTATATGGATGAGAAATTTAACAAACAATATCTGATGGAGCTTGGTAGAGAACATGTCTACGAAAAGGCCAACAATCCCAAAGCCATAAATTTGTGATGATCTAAGGTACCATCTAGGATAACATTTTTGTTCTAAGTTCCTTATCTTAATGTTGATGAATTTATTTATGATATTGGCTAAGATCATAAGGAGATATAATTACTTTATTATTTGAGTTTTATCCATTAATAAATTTCTACCACAAACTCAACTTTCACCCCAAAACATAATACAACTCAAAAATACTATATTTATCTTAATCGTCTAGGGTTCCAAATATAATGAATTTATAATTCACATATCAGACCCTTTAAAAAACTACATTATACCATCCAGGAACTTCACGTAGTCCAGTGGTAGGCCATAAATCCCAATTTCACTATGGTTGTGGGTTCAGTTCTCGTAGCTTTTTCCGACGCGATGGGTCGTCACACGGTCTACGTGTTGTCCTGTTATAAAAATTCAAAAATAACCTTTCAAACTTAATCAATTCCAACCTTTAGACTTATCCAAAATACTTTTTTAAACTCTCATAAAAAAATTTATATGAAAGGTAAACATAATGTAGATCCTTTTTACCATGTAATAGCATGTGAATACCTTCATCATGTATTCTTTTAAAACATTGAAACATCCTGAATTGCCATAAAAACTTATTGATTACATTCATGATATTTTATTCCTTATAGAATACTAGATATACTTCATCCATCCAAAAATGTTTTAAACTCCAACAATGATGGAATATACAAATCTTTAATCAGTTTAAAGGCAGTCAAGAATATCCAATATAATTTTCCCAAATCGACTATATCTTATTCCAAAATCAATACCTCAATATTAGGTCCATATTAAGGTTTATCATTCCATAAACCATGTAATTTCCAAAAAAAATTAACTCCCCATAGAGTCACATTTCTTAGTACCATAAAATCTCAAATCCTCAATGAAATAGTACTGTAATGCAATCCTTATTTATTTCCAGTACATCATTTATTAAACACATCAATGAAATAATTCCAAAATAACAAAATAAGAACACTAGTTATTCCTCTTCATTTGTGGTAGTATCATAAGTTTATTATTATCCAATAGCATCATTTGCGGCATAGTCTGATGTTTTGGACATTTGTTCATGTAGTGTCCAAACTCATTGTAGATGAAGCATTATACATTTGAAACCTTTTTCGTACCCTTGCAGTCATGTACTTGGTGTCCTTTTTTGCCACGCTTATAACATACTCCCATTACCTTCAAGAATTTTCTAAGGTGATTCTTTCCACAATTATCACATATGGTAAAATCCTTCTTTACCTTATTCCCTTTATATGTCCTTCTCTCTACCATCCTTTCCTTCTCTGTCTTCCCTTCAAAGCCATAGGACTCCGATAATTCTTTACATATCTTATCAACACAGGATACTATTTCTTCATATGATGATAATACGTGGGAGACTATTTTGCTTCTAAATTATGGCTTAAGACCATGAAAGATATGATCTTTCATAATCTTTGGATCATGCGTATTGCTGGAGTTCTCATTCATTATATTGGGCGCCATGTCTAAACAATGGCATACACAAGATTAGTTTATGAATAACAATACATAATCCCAAACTTGTAAAACACTTAACATAAATTAAACAGTTTATGGATATAATCCATAATCATAATAATGTCTTATTTGAGGATGTATATACTCATAAACCCTTCATAATGGTTTGTAATTAAAATGAGAATTATACTAAGCATATCCCACGGGAATGTCATAACCAAGAGTGCAGCAAGGCCCATTGTTATGCACCAGTTCCCATTCGAGTCTAGCTCAAAGTGGTGTTTTCGTGTTTTACCCCTACATACATCTGTGTCAAAGCCGCCTCTACCTGCTCATATCTAGACAGGGATGTATTTCTCAGAAAACTCACAAAATCTCTACAATATCAAAATTCTAGGAAGTTATTCTCTAATAATCCTTAATTTCTATCATAGGGATATGTGCTCTAATCAGAGATTATCTAAATCTAGATTCCAAGGTTATAGATATACTTTCACTGATACCAACAGTAATGCCCCGACCCCAGTTACCCAGAGTCGGTGCATTATTTTAATGCATTGGAATGAATACAATGAATCAATTCCTGAAGGATCGATCATTTCAGTAGTTTTGGAAAATAGATTACATACATAAATGTTACATTACACTTTATAACATACAAAAAAACATAAATAATTCATTATGAACACCATTATTCCCTTGTCTTAACCCTGCATATCAATCACAATACACTTCTTTAAATCCTAGGAAAAACAAAACATTGAATGGGTTGAGATCAGATGCTCAGTAAGGATAACAATATTGGGGAATCTTTCATAAATAAGCATACACATTAAAGGCAATGTATAACTAAAACAAAATCCTTTTATACATGAACTTCATAATAATATGGTGAAAATAAAATGAAATAATTCCATTTACGTATTCACAAGGATATTCTACTAGTCGAATAATCGCATACATTATCAATCACTACTTTCATAATGATGGAATGCATAATGCCATACTATCATAACAACGTAGTCAAGGCCTTGTGCCAAGACTACAAATAAGATTTTATCAAGGCCTCGTGCCAAGACACTATTTTGTATCATGACACCTATCGATGCATAGAGGAGCTATATCGGGCTACACCCGTCACTTACTAACTCCAATTAATTCCTCATATGAAATGGTCTAAACATAACATAAACATTCATATTAAAACTAGCATAACAAATGTCAATAATTTACCCATAAACAATGAATGGTATAAAAATAACACGTCCACAGTCAAACATATCACAAAACCTTCAACACAATATAGAATATTTTTATCATGATAAATCAAAATCAAAACAATTTTAAAATTGATTAAAGGATTTTGACATTGATGAAAATGATTTGAAAAACTCTTTGGGAGAAATACCCCTTTTCATGAAAAAATTTAAAAGTCACACAATTTGGAAAAGAAGTCATTTAAAGGAACTTCGAAATCATAGTGTCCCATACCACTTTGAAACTTTTTAAAGGAATTATCATTTTTAAAACATTCATGTCCATAAAAATAAATCCTTAAAAACCATTTTCAAGACATGGACATTAATGAGAAAGATTTAGAAGAATAAATATTTAAAACATTTAAAATGATGTTTTAGTAAAAAAAGTCACATCAAATAATCCATTTAAAAACTCTTTAATAAAACATGGACATGGATAATAAATATATCCCGGTAGATACTTACGTAAAAACACCCTCGGATAATAATGAGATTTTGAAATTAACCATTACCAATTTGGTAACTTATGAAACATACACACCATGAAATAGGTATCATAAAATTAATATTTAAATACACATAAATTAAAGTGTATTAGACACTGAATACAATTATGGGCAGTACATACACCACACAAAAGGTAATAGTGGCAATATGGCATGAATCTCACAGGAATAAGGTGTGAGATGATAACCCCTAACCTTGTACTTTTCCTTTGACGAGGGTAGGTTAACCTCTTGTATAATGCTAAAATTATTGTTATTAAATAATACAAGAATAATATACATTATTATGATATCATATATGATCTTTTAACATTTATTTGTTAATAATAACTCAGTATTATCGTCGTTTCCGGTGTTAACTTACTCGTCTTATTTTATATGTTTTGTTACATAAGCAGTGTTTGTTATGGATATAATGTATCTTAGTAATATCCAGAAATATATCAATTCCTTATACATTATTTTTAATCAAATAATGATAATTATACTAGAATGGATACAATGGGGAATGAATCATATCGCGTTCGTGGAGACGGTAGTCCGTACGTACGCACGAACGCTACTTCCATTTCATTTTTCAATTTAAAAAGAATCAAAACCAAATGACACATAGGTATATTTTTATTATAGTATAATATAATATCTTATATGTGTTACTTATGTTCATTAATACAATCCTTTATACATTCCATGTATGGTATGAACGAGTCATATAACTTTGAGGGGGCGGTAGTCCACACTTCCTCAAATGAAATTATCGTATATATATACAACATGAAACGAATAATGGTATGCAATAAAATTGAATTAAATAATATTATATATTAAATAAATATAATAAATATCATATTTAATTATAGTTCCATCATAATTCCCACCATGAGAGGTGGAAGGAGATAATTGAACAATCATCGTTTCGTGAGGCGTTTGGTTGACATCCACAAAAACATTACGTTCTTCACCCATTCGATGGAGGTGTGTGTAAGTTTAGATCTAAAACATCTCATAACAATATCCTAGTATATTTATGATAATTTTTTATTACAAAATAAAATAATAAGAAGTGTTTAGGGGTTGGAGAAGTAAAATAAAAGAAAAAAAGCTAAGAGAAATTGTTACATTTAATTTGGGTAACTCCATTTGGTTTGAACCAAAAACACTCTTGATGTGACTTATACCTAAGTTAAGGCTTCCTGGAGGAGTAGAGGGATGTAAGGAGATAAATTGGGCAGAGTATTGACGAGCCAAAAGGATTGAGTGGTGTGAGGAATTGGTTTGAAGTGTTGTCCTTTTATAATGGGGTGGAGGGGCTCTTTAGAAAAAACATAAAGTATTATTTTATAATAAATTCATATTCGGTTTATAATGGATCAAAACTGGATTATTTTAATACTAATGTAGGGATGGGTCGACGAACACTCATCCAATAGGTTTTAGACAAGTTTGGGTCTCTATTTTACCCTTATCGTTTCGATTTAACTCTTAGTTAAATAGTTTGACATTTACCATGTCTGTTTGTATTTTTACATTATATGGTTAATAACCATACTATAAACATCAAAGTGAACACCAAGTGGTTCAGTAATGACATTCCTATCATCATATAAGATCTTTGGCTGAATATTAAATTTTTACGAATATTATATAAATTAATAATATAATATTTGTTTTAAAAACTCATTTATGTCAATTTTGACACTATTTAATAATTGATTTTTGATAAAGTCTTAATAACATTATTAATTCGAAACAAATTCATTTAATGAAACCTTACATGTCATATTAACCATTATAAATCTTGTAATTCATTAAAAGTCTCAAATTATATTTATCTCAGTATTGATAATATCAATTAATTTAATATTTCACTAAGAAGGTAATTACTGCATCACCATTGTACCATAAATAAATTAACATATATAATGTCTAAAAATTATAAATAAAATAATATTATGTTGGATATCATTTTATATTTATAATTCATATTTATAATCTAATTTATCTTATGTATAACCCTATATTAAAAATGTTTTAGTTATTAAATTTTGATTTTAACTCTTTTGACTCTTCTTTAAATTAAATAATAATAAATGTCCTAATCTAATCCCAGTGGACCAAAGAGGTTCATATTTTATTTTTATGGATTTGTTTGGTCGAATTATACTTATCCAATAGAATTAGGACATTTTTTAGGGTAATAATAATATCATTTTTACCCTTCATTACCCTATTTACTTTTTATCGTGGTAAATAAAACTAAATGGTTAATGTTCACCATAAATTGTTTTTATCTTATTGAACCAAATTTTAGTCATTTGTATTAACCATGTCTCTTGGATTTTCTAAATTCAACTCACATAAGTGCTAAAATTATGTTTTATGTGAATTTTAAAATTCTCCAAGGAGGTGGGTAAAAGACAGTGAGAAGTTCAATAAAATTTTTATATATCAAAAATTATTATAAACTGACTACAATGAGTTACATTGAAATCATATAGGTATTATGTATCTATTTTGATATTAAATAATTTAAATAAAATAAATAATTATTTAAAAAAAGTTTGGTTTTAAACTATAACTCAGTGTTTTTAATTATTTATCAAAAATTAAAAGTTTTCAGAAAAATACCAAAAATTTACCCTAAGATAATTTTGATATTCTGAATTCAAAAATTAAGCCTTTTTTACCAAATTAAAAACATAGAAGTTGCATTTATTAATTTAAAATTAATTTCCACTGTCAAAACAAAAAGCGTGCTTTTAAGAAACAATAACTATCAAAAGATTGACACTTGTTTATGTCCAGTTTAAATGTGAAATTATGTACAATGACCAACATTGGGATAAATGGTAAAAATATATTCTAAATATAATTTAAAACCACTCGAATTCATAATATATCACTATTTATTATTTAAATTAAAAAAATTTAATTAAAATTTAGTAATTTTCATTATTCATCAAAATATGGAAGTTATTAGAAAAGTACCAAAAATTCACCCTAACCTAATTTTGATATTCTGAATCAAAAAATGAAGTCCATTTTGAAGGGTAAAATGTATAAAATTTCAAAAAGTGGATATTACTATTCTTAACGGCTAATTTTATTGGTTGTGGTGTGTGTTAGAACTCGAAGTTGCGTACAACACATGCTACTATATTATTCAAAGAGAAGCGTATCGTGGAAGCGTGGGGTGTTACATGTTGCACTATATATATGATATCGACCACATCATGAGGAAATTAGTCCTACTATTGTTTATAGTTTTCTATATTTTCTAGTTTTCCTTCACTAGTAATTCTATATCATATTTTAATTCAACATGTTCTTCCATTCCATATTCTATCTTTCTATACATCTCTTTCATTTTTTTCTTTCTATCATTCTCTCAACCATGTACTCTTATACTCACTATAGTGAGTCACTAACCTAAATATTATCTTTCAGAGAGGTATGTAGTTTCCATGAATTCTAATTTAAATTCTCAATATTTTAGCTCATTTTGTAGTGAATAATTGTGAATTTCATGAGTTAAATTATCATCCACCACAATATGAATCTCAGAATTTTTTTAATTCATTATTTTACATTATTTACCTATATTATATTGTAAAAAACTATTGAGCTGAGTTTTTTTGATGAGTAAAACATCATATGATGGATTTGGTTCTCAGAAGGTTGCAGAATATCAATTTTTGTTCATCAATAAACAAGGATATAAGGGTAGTTATGTTTTTTTATGCTGAAGAAGTATCATAGGTATTATAAACAACACAATCAGTAAAATTAAAGATTTCAATCCTTTAATGATATTTCATAAATGAATTATAATAAAAAGAATAATAATATAACATGAGTAGCCAAACTCTAGGTCCATGACCTTTGTTCCCAACATGTATCCATTATTCATTTCATATTCATTTTAGTTTTATATTTCCATTATCATTATTTTTATATTTCATTTTCATTTTAATAAATAATAATACTAAAAACATACAATAGTTGAATTATGATTAGTGAGTCAATTAATCTGAATCAATTTAAGTAAGATGACCCTGATTAGCCACTATACTAATGTAGGAAATAAACAATATCTTTTTTACCACCCTAAAACATAAATTTCAGTAGGCTTATATAGAATTATCTATACAAGATGATTTATAAATATTATTCTAGGATTAAAATGTTCTATTTTTAGGACACATTATCACATATTATGATGTTTTAGTGTACCAAGAAAATTTAATAGTCATGGTATGTTGTGATCAACCTCAGAACATATTTGAGATTTTGAGATTTCTATGTTTTTTGGGCTATTTCTAAAATTTCATCATGTTATTCTCTTTTTTGAAAGTGTTGATGTATCATATAACCACGTAAGGGGTTATGTATTTCTGGTATGATTCTTTTAATGAGGATTTCATGGAATTGAAGAGAATGTAGATCTTAGCATTTATCCTCGCCGTATTTGATATGGGTAAGGATTATATAATGAATTTTTATGTATCTATAGTTGGGCTTAGAAAATTCATGATACAAGCGGACTCTATTGTTACTTATGGATACAGATAGTTGAGAGAGAATGGGTAGGATTTCCCCACTCATGATTTAGATTTAGATATAGTGGTACATTCATTGATATTCTAGTGTCATTACATTATTGGAGAGAGATTCATGGTCTATAAGGATCACCATATCTTGAAGTATAACATTTCATAGTAGGACATCGAACTTTAGTATTGGCGGTGGGTCAAGTATCTGTAGTCTATCAACTTCATGTTTTTATATTCTCCTACAAATGGAGATGTCATTGTTTATTACTTGATTAAAAGGTGTAATCAGAGATTTTACACGAGTTTTGTGACAAGTATTTGTGATGATACTTTTGAAAGAATTGTATCTTGATATCTCAGAGTCCTAGGGGTGAATGAATTGGACATCGAAATATATATATTTTTTTGTGCTTGAACATGTAATAAAAAATTCATAGTGATTTGACATGGAGGTTTTTTCCCTATGTGGAAATATATATGATGTGGTTCCATTATCAGTTTGGGTCCTTAACAAATATTCAGTTCCTCGTGTTCATGACCACAAATGGGTACCTATGGGTATACATGTGGAGTTGATATGGGAACTCCATGCATTTAAATGATTGTTACAACCCAGGTTGACATAGATATATATTAATATACAATGGAAATACTGGTGGTATAGGATGGATATAGAGATAGAGGGCATCATGGCACGATGTGTCACCTATCTAAAGGTGAAAGATGAGCATCAATGACTTTCTTGGTTACTACAGTCTTTGTGAATTCTTAAATATAAGTCACATGATATCACCATGGAATTCAGTGAAGGATTACCTATCCTCTTTCATGTGACATCTAATAAGGGGATGTTGATCCAAAAATAGTTGGTAAAAATGCCCAGAAATATGGAATCTTGTAATGAAAATCAGAGATGTACATTGGAATTCAAGGTCGATCATTAGGTTTTTATTTTGGTGTCTAATATGCAGGGGATAATTTATATCTATAAAAATAGAAATATAGATCCTAGGATTATAAAGATATTATAGATAGTGGAGAGTATAGGTATAGTGATTTACCAATTAGATATTTGACATTGTTATAACTCCATGTGTGATATGATTCATATGCCACAACTTCAAATATATCACCCAGATCCTTCTCATATGATAGATAATTCTGAAGTTCATCATGATGTTGATGTATCCATTAAAGTGAAATCCTATGTATATCATAGACAATAGTAGATAAAATGCACGAGGAAATATTATTCATCTAGTGAGAGAAAAGTGGGAACATGTTAATGTGCATATGGATACATGGGAGAGGAATTAAAATATGTTGATGTACCAGAATGAGTTTTTTTACTAATACCCCTTAGTAATTCATGGGAGAACAATATTGGTAGGAAATACTTTATGGTGGGTGTGTTGTACTACCCTATCTTTTACATACCTACATTCCCTCTTTGAGTTTTCAAAAAGATGTATTTTGTATACACAATCCCTTGGATAAAGATAAAAAAGTGTTTTAGAGGTTCTAAGGGGTATATAGAAGGTATCTTAGACAAGGATAGTGATTTATTTAATAATTGGCAGTGATTTAGTTCTACCAGCTAGTTATGATGTTATTTGACTAGATATTGGACTAGGAAGCATCTTACAAAAGCTATATGAGACCTATAGGCCAATATGAAAAGCTTGGACATATTAGGTTTCCTATAGGAAACTCACCAGCCTACTAGTGGGGTAACCATATGTGTAGGAATGATTCTTGGATCCACCATCCAACTAGTGTCATCCAGTAGCTATTTGGGGGTTCTGGAGAGGGCCTAAATATTGAGTGGTAGAATAACATTTTCTTCACCCAAAACCCATTTTTAACTTATAATTATTAGTATTTCAATCCTAACTAAGGATTTATAATTTTTAATGGATCTTTAAGGATTCCATGGATTCTCCAACACATTTATTTGATCCTTGGATAAATTCTAAAATATATTTAAAAATATTAGGTGAGTTATTATTTGAATTATAATGATCAACTTATTTCCTTCTATAAGGGATCCTATTGATGCGTGTTGATCCTGATGAACAATCATGGGAATTTTGTTATTTAATTAGAGGTATATGATCTGAAACATCTCCCATTGACTTGTTTTGGATTTTTAGTAACAGAAACATATGATATCGTGTGGAAACACTCATCATAAAACCTCTCTAATTTTGAGTTGTCTAAATCCCCATTCATAGAGTCTCTATAGATCCCACTCAGTCTGATAGAGATTGAGTCTTGGAAAAGTTTCCACCGAGAGTTGTTCCTACCACTGACATTTTATTCGAAAATGTATAGTATGAACATGGAATCTTATAATGGAATTGAGGGATTGGTTAACTAAATCCATAATAATTAAACGAATAATTTACATAGATCACTTGGCATGGCATGAGAAAAATAATTTCATATAATTTAAATTTGAATCCAAATTATCAATTATTTATTATATTTACCATCTTTGTATGAATCAAGTAATTTAAATAGAGGAAAAATTTTATGTAATTGGTAATCGATAATTAGCCTAATGTAATGAAATTATCACATGTTGAAATTTTTGGTCCTTTGGTATGCATTGGATTTGGTTTTATTTTGATGTATTAATTGTTATATCAAGCCTAGAATTTCAATTCAATTAGGGATTATGTACTCTAATCATGTAAGTGGGAATTGTATGGGTGTTCTCATTGGGCCCATTGATACATTTTTCCCTTCTCACACTAATGCATCATCAGAATATATAAGTTGATATATCATTATAATTCACATAGTCTCCATTAACGTGCGGAACAAGAAAAATATCCTTGACATGTGAATCCGGTATTGGTCAGATTTGAATATGAGATTGGTGCTTATAATTGGAATCATAAATTACCTAGTGATGTTTGTGGATAGATACATATGGAACCATGCAATGTTAGGATTGAATGTCCCCGAGTGTCAACCTAGAGCTCATGGTTCGATAGGTTATATTATTGTTTTTCCCTTAAATTTTGTCATGTTCCTATGAATATCATAAAATTTCATGAATTTTAATAAAATTTTATGTTGATTAGACACCATTTTGGTTGGCCTAATATGTTTTACTCACAATATTTTTGGGTTTTGTTTGGTACCTTGGTCAACTTCATATTATCTTGTCTGGACATGGGAAAGGGGCCATGTTATTGATTAATTGGTTATCTAATTGATACTCAAGAATAGAAATGTGATCAATAGTAGGGATCAATATGAGAGTTATGAGCCATTATTTAGATCATTTCTTTTAGTTATTTTCATGTATGACTTCCAAATTGAAATTCAGTTTGGAACACAATATGGGATGACATGGTTTATTGTACTTAAAATATTTGTCAGTTACCTATTAATATTTTGGATTTTATCTATATTTTTAGGAATATCATAGATCCCCCTATGTTTTTTATTTATAAATAGAGGGTATAATGTTTTTACCATATATATTAGACTACAGTTTCTAATAGGAATCTTCTGAAATTCTGGGAGTGTCACATAATGTTGTGTTTAAACATGAATGAGTCACATGAGGGAGAACCAGGTCAGGGATGTTAAATAAAACATGCAGTGATCTGACATAAGGACCATAAGGATATTTAACACTCTAGTTGAGATAATACTAATTTTAGGGTAGATACTTGGGGTGAATGATGCATCGTATCTTTTTTCATGTGTGTTTTCGTTTGGTATATTTTTTATGAAGTTAAAATAAATATATTTAAATGAAACATAAATTGATTTCTACTTATCAGGTTAAAGTTTTTTTCCTTACATAGAGATGTTCTTACTGACCATTTATCACTTTTAGTTATATTTGGAATGGTTCAACAAGATGATCCAATTGACCATAAGAGGGTCAACTGGGGTGAGGAAGATGAGTCAGGGAGGAGGATTATTTTTGAGTTAAAATATCAGATCCTAGTGATGTATGAAGATCTATTTCTGATTTTTATATTGAGAATTTGTTAGAATATCTCTAAATTTCTTTCAGTTTGATTCATGACAGGGATGAGTATCAGGTTCTCTTAGCAATTAGCCAGATATGGGGGGTTTTTTTCCATTTGTGGATTCTATATCATGGTGATCAAAAGAAGGTAGACATTGCATATTATTATTTTTAGTTGTATTTTTTTGTGGATTTTGTGTCATTGTAGATGGGGGTATTTTAGATATGGTAGTTTTTCGTTATCTATTAGGTGATTATAGGTTTCTTGGAACTTTTTTCACCATATATCTTATTAACTTTTCACCTAATCAATTCCTAGATGAGGATTCTAGAGTATGACATGTAGATTAGGTATTATACATATTTATTCAGTATAAGGTCACTCTATTTAGTTTTCCAATGCATTTAGATGTTAATTAGAAGGATGTGGTTATTGAGATGATTCATGCATAAATAAGGTAATCTCAATAAGGCAGTCATGAAAACTTAATGGTAGGGAATATTATTTTAGGGTGGAATAAAAATTTTAGGGAAATCGAGGTTTTGACCTATGGGGATTCGTTCCCATCCCCCTCTCATTTATCCAGCATTGGATTTTCTCATATATCCACTAGGAGTTGTGAATTAGTGTTATTTTTTGTGGGGTAATGGAAATTATAAATATTAGTCCTCGAACATTCTTAGGGACAAACATGGAAAATTACATTAGATACTTTATCATACCCAAAAGTTTCTTGCTTTGAGGCTACATCATTTATATAGAATCATGCATATATTCTATAAATATGGGAAAATATTGGAAAAGGGATTCCTCATGATATTCCCCACTCTCGAGGATATAAGTGTGAGTGTGTTCATAGAGGTATTCATCAGAAGGTATAAAAATTTATAGGAGATAGATATGGATAGTTTCATGATTTGGACATGAAGGAACCAAGAAGCACAAATATTGGCCCAAGTACTATTTTTTTATCTATTACATAGCTTTCACATTGTTTGATTCTGGATAATATAATTATTCATCTCATCCACCATTTTTTTTTCATTTGAGTCAACATGGGGAAGATTATAGTTCCCTTGATGTGGAATACACCATCATGAGGACTCTCTAGTTTGTTGATGTATACTGAGGTTGCGAGTTGATCATTGGGTAATATCAGTCAGATGGTGAATTATTATTATTTCAGATTCAACCATATGATTTCATACTCAACATGGATTAGCATTATTATATTTAAAAAACAACCATTTAATCTTTGAGTTGGGTTGTGTTCTATGAAGTAATGGAAAATCATATAGTATTCATTTTAAAATATGATTATCAGATGGGGTGTAGAAATTCAAACCCACAACTGTTCTTACTAGATAAAAATCCATTGGAATTGGTAGAGGAATTGGTGGTGGAGTTTCCTAATGGTGTTGAGGAATTTTTAAGTATTTCCATGAATATGTTATAGCCCCACCCCTTCCTTAGAATATCATGTTTAGGATAGATCTGAAACCTTTTTCCTCTCTGATCTCAATGGTTCCTTTCTAAATGAATCTTATTAGTTATGGGTGTTTATGATCAAGATTGATGTTTTATGTTGATGGGTTTAATCTAGACCAACATATCATGATGAAGTGACCAAGTATTATTTAAAAAAAGGTATATGGTGATTTTATGTTATGTATAGTATATCAAATGTTGAATTAGATAATAAATAAAATTGTTACCCCATCCCAAGGAATTGTGATTTATTCAATTAACTGGAGGGAGATAACTAATAATTAAAAAATTATTGCAATATCAATACCATCAGATATTCTTAAGGAGTAAGATATCTTAAATCTAACTTTCATATGTCACAATGGGAACCTTACATTCATTTTTATTCTATTCGATATCACAAAAACACTGACTATTATCATGAACTCACTGGCTTCATGTTTTATGTGATTATTGATTAGTTTATGGTAGTGTACATCATTGAATTTATCATATAATCGATGATGGTGGAGGTAAATTATGAGTATATGAGGTCTATTTTACAGGTCACTTAGCACTATCAATACTGTGTAAAGTTTAACAAGTGAAATATTTAATTTCACATTGTGAATTTTCATGTATATGTTGTGTCCCAGTATGGAGTTTCATTCAATCCTTCAATGTTAAATCCACCTACATCTCCGTACGAACTCAAGAATATATAAGAGTTCTATAATTTCTATGTTATCCTGGTACATTGTCATATTTTCATGTAAGAATTATGAGTTTTTATAGACTTGTTGAAATCCTTGAATAGGTAGGACATGAAATCAATATGGACTTGTTAATTTCCTGCAGCTTTCTAATTTCCAGAGGGGAAGTTGATCCGTGCACCCGATCATTATATTCAAGAGGGGGTATATATATTTAAGGTTTTTTATGATCCTTCCAACTAGGATTTTTTTTCCCTAATTTAGTTATGGTAATATACGTTACATAAGTTAGAGATGTTTCATCCAAATGAGCGTAACTACGACAACCGTGATATCGAGTAAGCGATAGTGACGTTTTTTGTAAATAATTGGGAAAATTACCTCATTAGTGAATGATTTTTTATTATAATAATATAAGAGCCTAAGGTATATATTCTCTTATTTGGATTTAAATAAGTATCATCAGGGTTATATAGATCTCTTTTAAGACAATGAGATCAATTTCTCTTACACCCTAAGGGAGGGGAATATTGTTCTAGACTTGAAGAGTAGAAAGTTACATGGAGATATCGTTTAATAGTTTTTAGAAATTTGGATTGTGATAAAAGTGATTCCAATAATTATTATTGACGAGGAGGAGGACGCCAGTTTAGGTTTGTTATCCACAATTTTAACATAATCATCCATGTTACAGTGGGTGGAGGATTCCTAGTGGGGATACTCAAAGGTAGAGGTGATGTGGGATCATATCTTTTTTGGAGATTCATTAAAGATATGGTTAAAGTATCATAAAATTTATATGTTATTTTAGGGTATATTTTTTATTCCATTTGAAGTGTGTGGGGAGTTTCATTATGAGTTTAAAAGATCACCATTAGTAGTGAATCATATAATAAATAAGATATATCATGCACTAAGGAGTCATTTTTTTGGGTTAGTGGTAAATCTATACATGGTAGAGTTTGTGTGGTATTGTTTTGTCTACTTTCATGTGAAGGTTGAGACATTTTGTATCCCCATGCTAAAATTGGAGGATATTTTTGTTTGGATTTCATCACTAGATCACACCTTGATCCACCCCCATATCTGGACAAGTTCATTCAAATTGGTCTTAATAGAATGTTAGCTACACATACAGAAAAACAACCAGTGATCCCAAATATGTTGATAAAAACATAACAACCTACATAAATCAGTGGTATACAAAATAATCCCCCAAAAACCCAGATTAAAATATACTTCTTGACCATCGAGATTGCCCAACCTAAAATCTAAAAAAACATGTTCTTAAGACCATGTATGTAAAACATGGGGTGATTAAATTTATATAATAAATTGGATATCACAAAGGACAAATAAAAACTTAATATCATGCATTTATAATACTAAAATTTGTTAAATAATAATACATAGTTTCATCTTCAACAACAAAAATCATATATGGGTCATCTGGGCCAAACATATGGTTGTGATCTAAATCAAACCCAAGGACTCATATGATATTAAACATGTTTCAATTAAATTATGTTAATCCACATTTCAGAGTCCATAAGTGGTACATGTTAAATATTCCACTGAAAATTCTACTATAGGAATCACTCAAAAAATAATAATGTACCTATAATAATTAATGTAATTACACTGAAATATGGAATTAAATTAAAAAATCGTGTCCCAATAGTTAGGTTCACAAAACCTAATAACTAATAATCTAAAAAACTAAAAACAATTATAAAAATCCAATCAGTGAGGAGGGGGTAAGTGAAGGAAAAACACTAACCTAAATACTAGAAAATTTAAATAGGAACTAGGTAAAAAAATCTCCAAAATGTAGTTTTATACTTTGTAATGAATAATACTCTTACACTAGCCCAAACATTAACATATCCAGAGAGTAGTAGTGTGGGAAGGAAAACTAGTAAACTTATCATTGGGTGGAAATTGATTAAATACTCCTATGTTTTTTTCCATGTAGAAAATTTTAGTCGCATAACAATAGTGTCATTAAAATAAAATAAGAAATTACTAAAATAATACCATACCTATAGTCGATATAATAACATAAGTCATCATCATACTATACTAATTATATTAATTTCCCAACTCCTAGTAATTAGGATTCTACCCAACACTTATGAATAAACAACTGATGAAAACATTATTCATGTGATAATCATAAGTAATCTATATTATCATCATAATGTATGTCTCATGGATTAGAACTCTCTAGGTCAATCCATTATAGTGGATTAAGTAGATTAATGATACATTAATCTATTATCATTCAAGTTGGTTGTCCTTTAAGGGTTATATAGATAATCATTCGATAAATTCCAACCTATAAATAAACCTTACTCTACACATATTACCTGAATATAAAAATAAAAATAGAAAACAAGGATATCAAAACATAAAAGTTCATGTCGTAGAAAAAAATAACATCAAATATGGAACCATGTTGTCATATCTACCCATGGATCCCCTTGTCGACTAATCAAATTCCCTTAAAAACACCACATATATCTATGAATAATACAACCATAAACCACCACATCGACACATGGACACATATTTTACATCAAACCCCCACAAAACTAACCCCATGCACCATTATAAACGACCATTGAATATAACCACTAAAAATCTTTCTCCCTAATTCCCCCTTTATATTCCCAAGAGACAGTTAACCACTACCATGGATCCCTTACTCTGATTTACAATATTTTTATATTAAAATTGTATTCTACAAAAAATATTGGTTAGAAGTATTTTTATTTTATTGATAAAGATTATAGGTGATTACTTGAACTATCTGTTTAAACAATCATGATACTGGGGGTGTGGGTCATAAATCACCGACCACATTGTACATCTAAATTAAAAATAATGAACCAATATAAAATATAAATTTAAATAACTGTATTTTAATATAGAAACCATAAATATGACTATTTATTGTGATATAATAACAATAATTAATGGCATGAATTATATTGGAATAATTTTTCAAGAAATCAAACCTCAATTAGAACCACCATCTCCTTCCTATAGATAAAAAAATTGTTCATGATTCCTTAACTCATGGGGAAGAAACATCTCTTTTATCAAACTTATTTATAACTATTATACTTTTTTACATTATAAAATGATATTTTATGTATTAAATCACCATATTTATATAATTAAGCCATGTTGAGGTTCAAATAGTGCTTAAGATCCGACATGGTGATATAGTAATGTTATATGATATACCACATCTTGAGAAATATTATGCAGATTAGTTCACAATTTGAGCTGTGATTTTAATTAAATTCTTGTTTTCCATCATAAATTAACTATGACTGTGTGATAAATTAGAAAAATTAAATAAATAATTAAATTCTAAAAAATAAAAAATCCTCAAATTCACACCAAACTTCCAACTCAACTTATATATTACATTAAAATATCAATACATCCATGAAATATAAATTTGTATTTTTTAGTGGTTTAAAATTATGATTCCCTTATTAAGTGTCATATTAATAAAATTACCTTTAAAATATTAAAAATAAAACATTGAAATATTTATATGTTTATGGTTGGTTAATATTCAAATATTTTATTCATAAAAACTCTAAACACATTCATATAACCTCAAAACCATAAATGAATGATCTTTTTAAAATACAGAAAATAATAATCCATGAAGTATACACCTTAAAAAAATATAATTCTATATTTTTACACACAAATATGAATAAAAACATTTAAAATAAGGTTATAATTAATTTTATACAGTTAAAATAAAATTTTAAGTACAATAAATTACTTCAAATTCCTATAATTTATACATAAACACTTCCATGACATGAAATTTCATCTCTATAAAAGGTAAAAAATATATATATGGTATTTCCAAAACACACAAAATTATTAATTTATGGGTGGTCTCATCTACCCCTCCAAAATTCATCACAAACCAAAAAATAATTCATTTGTCCCCTACTTGACCTATAAGTCATAGTTCCAAGTTTTATTACTGTGCTATAATTAATCATGATCCGTGATATCAAGGTCTTCAAAAGTAAAAATGAAAACGTAACTTTATCATTAAACCCTTGATAAAAAATTATAGGAAATAATAATTTATGATTCAACTCAATTTTTTTTAAAAAATCATAGAACCCATTATCTCTTCCACAAGAAACCACATTAAAAAACACAAAATACAGAAATGATGGATACAACATCCTTTTATTTGAATGAAATGACAACTAATTAAAGTTCCATAAGATTATAAAAATGGTTCAACATATTATTTTTTAATATTTATGGGATCACAAGAAAACATCTTCGAATTTTTTAATAGAATGTGAATACCCCTATCACAAACCAAACTAAAACTATTCAATAGAAAATGTTCTTAGTTCACTTTTAACTTGTCTTATTCATCACTTTATATTTTTCTTACCATAACAACTTCTTAGATTTTGGCTTGTTACTCAATCCAATAATACCAAATTATATATCGATAAGATTCATCTATAATTTACCCTTGGTATAAGATAACATTTAATTACCAAAACTCTTATTATTACCTCATAAAAGAGGAGGATCGACTAACTAGGGTTTAAAAATAACTCAAAATATCATTCTTTAGTAATATAAGTATTTCCATCAATAATTTAGGGAATATTTACTTTCCTATATAATATAGACAAAAAAATATCATCACCAGATACTAGAATATAATCCTATTATAACACTAGTCAAACATTCATAAAAAATCTACACTTTTTGGGGAAATAATTTAATGTTAATGATATTTGAATTTAACCACACCATCCTCGTATATTCACAACACATTCTAAAACATTTCATTCATCAATTTTATCTACACCATAAATTATTTTTATATTATTTACTGTCTCAAAATACATATGGATATGTGATATATCATCACAAACACTCACCATATATTTATACATTATCAGTTTTAAAACAATACATATTTTAATTATCATTAGTATTCTTATAAAACAAACCATAATGGAAATATACAAACTAATAATGGTAAATCCTCACTATTTCACTATACATCAGTACCTAACCTTTGTAAACATCTAGTCTAATAAGGAATTATAGCACCAAAATACAATGTGACCAAATTCATGGTTACCCTAAAGGCCACATATTAAATTCCTAAAATCATATGAAACCATAAAATTAAGAAAGTGACTCTAACCAATAATGTAAAAAATCACATGTAAGAGAAATACCATATGATGAAACAACATCATGGTTTTCATCAAGGTAATAATTTTACCATACATGTTGATACTAATTTATCATATAACTTCAGTCATTATTGGTCACTCACAATGGTATAATATTGTTTTAAACCCTGAAGATTTAATCCATCGCTGGACTTTACTTTGTAAAAGGTATGTTTAATCATACTATAAAATAACCAAAGGGGTATGTCATCAATTTTCTTAATTTATGATCATATATTAAAATATATGATTCCAATTAGAATATTCATTCCTAACCAATCAATCATTACTACATTTATACATAGGTGAAATTACAATGTAAAACCATGATCTAGAAAAATAATATCTATTCAGATAATTTATGATGATACCTTGATGTAAATTTAGTTGGGATATCATTATCCAATAGAATCTATAAATTCCTGATGACACTGATAAGTCCCTGGAAGCTGATCGCTCAACACCTTAGGAAAAGTAAACAGACTGACATCAAATGGAATGATCTACCCTACAAATAAACACATTGAAAACTAAAAAGATCTTTAAATCTATATATATTTAAAATAAATATTTATCTCTTATAAAATATAATATCCAATCCCATAATCTAGTAAAACCACTCCTCTCTTGATTATAGACAATCATCACCCACTAACTTCATTCTAAACCTGATATTTGATCATCCAAAATTAAATTTCTATTGATATAGACGCA
This sequence comes from Viscum album, assembly GCA_963277665.1. Taxonomy (NCBI): domain Eukaryota; kingdom Viridiplantae; phylum Streptophyta; class Magnoliopsida; order Santalales; family Viscaceae; genus Viscum; species Viscum album. The sequence continues at coordinate 1,536,407,191 of OY728151.1, forward strand.
CTATAATGAAAAAAAATTATATATATAATATCAATTAATAACTATCATATAAAAACTCATAAAAATATGTTATCTTAACCTCTATATTATCCTTTATTGTGAGCGTAATCCACACTATGGACATCTATTTTGACATGAGTAACTTTAGTTTTTGGATAAATTCCATGTCATTATCCTTATTAATCAAGAGTGGCACTCATCTTAGTGTAAAATTGGACATCCTTATCTCATACAATGACACTAAATTTTCCACATATTATAATACAGTGTTTAAAAAATCAAAAAAACATGATAGGATATCAGTTCAATGAAGGGATAATTTTAAAAAGGTAACATAATAATTTTCCAATTCATAATCCCTAAATAATCCCAGTATTATAAGAAAACAAGATATAAGATAATGGACAAACCACAATAGAATGTATATAATATCATAACTATATCTGAAAATCATTGATATATGTAACCATGATAGTTTGAAGATAATTATATTCCTTACATTATAAATTATTAACCACCACACACTACGGTGGATTGTTTGATCGGTCATACTAAACCCTAATAAATCTAACACATTTTTATAGTTTATCCTAATAAAACCACTCACATGTTCCCAAATATGAAATATAAATTATATATCAACCAAGATTTCTAATTCCAGTATTTCACTACATGATCCCAAATTTATACCTCCATCGATCGACAATGATACTGAATTCCAATACTAACTCCTACCTTCAATAATTTTTCAGTTGGAAAATATTTTTGAGGGTATAATTCCCATAAATTGTAGGAATTAAAATATAGGGAACATTATAAATAAATATTATTTAAAATATTAATCGACACAAAATTTTCAATAAATTATTCTTATCCAACTGATATAATACACAATATTTAATGCATAAAAATCATAAAACACAAAAAAAATGTAAGACATCTATAACTGTAGTAAACAAAACAACATCATAGAACATGTTGTTGAAAACCAGAAAACCTTTATAAATAAATTTTGCGTTTATATAACCCCACAAATACCTAGATCAAGCTACCCACCATTATCATTGAGTTTTCACCTCTTGAAATTTCAATCAACATTATCTTGTAAAACAATATTTATATGCAGGGGTGTGTATATCAACAAACTCATTAGGTATACACAAATATTGAAAATCTATGTCAATATCATGAATTTATAATATTAAAATAAGTGAAATCATAATATTTAAACTATGTAATGGAAATAGTGGTTAATTGTTTATAGAAAACTACCTAAACATGTAATCCTAATAATTAATTACAATTTTGATGTTTAAATACCGTTAATATGAACACTACAATTCATAAGTATAACATGTTTGGGAATTAATTTTGTAAACTCTCTATTGATATTAATTTTGAAATAAAAAATTGTATATTATAATTAATCTCATTCCCTTAAAATATAGATGGATCATAGAAAATGGACTCCCCTAGATAGTTCCAAACTCTATGATGACCAAATCTTTAACACCCACCCAAACATCTATATATCTATTTATTGTGGTAGATGGAAGGAAAATTGATAAAATAAATACAAGTAAAAACTATAATAACCATTATAAATAATATCTAACTTTTTAGTTCCATTCTACATAATTACTAACACTATATCACTAGCTTGGACCTCTTCATATCATAGTTGTGGGGATATGGGAATGATAACTATTAAAATTATCATTAGGTATCGCAGAAGGAAATAATACCAAGTAGTTGGTTGAGTATTTAATAATACTACCTTCACGTAAGTGGCATTAAAATATAATAAATAATAACTTAAACAATCTAGTAACCATAATAAAATTACAATCATTAGTTATAACTATACTACCCACATAATCATCATCCATAAACATGCAATAATTATAATGTCAAGATACTCATACTAGTAATTATGATGTTCCTGTCTAATGTGGAAGATACTGATAGGGAGAAATATAATAATATGTTCATGAAATGTAATCATGATGATATATGTATATCATCATAAAATTTAATCTATATCATTACCCAAACATACATATTGATGATTAAGAATCTACAATTTGACCAATGATATTGAAAAATATAATTCAATTACATATCAATCTTTTGTAACTCTATTTAGTTATCCTAAAAAGGATAAATAAAAAACGTTTTGATAAATGAACACATAAAAAGGAAAAACACATAACATATATTACAAACATCTAAATAAATAATAATACAATAAGGATATCAAATTTTCGAACGTTTATTTTAGAGTATAGTAACTAATCTCAGAGTCTTTTTTAATCATTATAATACAATATATTTACATTATCAACATGACATGGTACAATTAATTATAACACAAATTCATTATCATATCTAAGTGATTAATGAATTATTAATAAGAGTTTAATAAAAGGTTCAAACCATCAATAGTCATGTTATATCATTTAATTTATCTTAATATATTTACACCCACAACTATCAACCTCTAATACCAATCAAATATTCATCATCATACTTCATCATTTATAAAAACATTTAATTCTCATATCTTATTGAATCACTATCACTTCTCATGAACAACACTACTTGTTATGAATTAAAATATTTAGAATTTATGTTTCTCAAACTATCGAAACTATAGATTCATAGTATAGTTTAAGCATGGGGTTAATCCTAAAAAAACAAGGAATATATCCTATATATTTCATTAAATTTAATAAATATTTATAGTTATGTGGACACAATGAATTGAGATGAAAATTAAACAATTTTCAAATTAAATTTTTGAGTTATTAGGTTAACTAATAAAGAAGACCAGGATGAGAGGGGAATCAAATTCAAAGGATGATTTTTCATTATTGAAGATAATTAAAATACTCTCTTGAAATAAAAAAAATTGATATTTACATGTTTATTAATGATATTTACATCAATGTGATAAATTTAAATTTATACAACACTATGTTGGAAACTGTTATTGGTCATAAGAATCAAAATAATTGAAGTGGATTAAGTTTTAACAATAAAAAAATAATGTAGTTATCTCACTTGGATTAATTAAGTTTATAGTGTTGTTCTTTATCATTAATAAATACATATGTTATAATTTAAAAACTAAATAGGTAAATGAATGTAGTTATAATATGTTACTAATTAATAAGATCAACTCTAAAGTGAATAAGAATGTATAATATGAATACATATCCAATGAATGAGTCTCATAATTATAATATGAAAAAAAAAGAAATGGAATGAAAAGAAATTTATATTTTAATTTATACATCTTGGCCTCCTCCCCTGACATACCAATATGACCACAAAATCTCCATAGAAGTTTGAAGAAGAAACTCAAAATATTGTAACATAGGTGGTTGAACCATCTTATAAGTCACATACTTCTCATTTTATTGAGATAAATCTTCCATTATATTCATTCCATTTTCCCCCATGGATAATCCATTAGTAATTTAAAAAATTCCAAATAAATTATTCCATCATGCCTACAACTAAAATATTCCACTCCAAACATACACATTGTATTTTTCTACCACATTAATCAAATATAAATTTCATACTATGAAATTACATTAATAAATTTTGATGAATGATATATCCATAAATTATGAATCTATATATTCTATCTCATTTTCCAACATAGTTAAAGCTTTATAATAGTCAATGTCACACCTTCGTAAAATTTATTAAAATGATCATCATTAAAAATGGAAATATAATTATAAAATATCACCTTTTATTTAATCATGATTATCTCTAAAAATACAATGATATTATCCAAAAATGAGTCCAAATATTTCTCATTTTTGATATCCAAAAAGTCACCCATATATGGTAAATTAAAAATCCCCCAAAAATTTCACGTGATGTTTCATAAATATCTCATTAGGCCTTAATAAATTTATTGTTTTCTAATTATATCATTTTTCTAAAAAATATGATACCATGATGTATTACATGCCAATAATATGTGGCCATATTTAATAGTTCATATAACTATGGTGTGACATCCTAAATTATGGATTTATTCTAAATTCATCTTTTGATATAAAAAATATGCATAAAATCATGATTTAATCTCCTTAAGAATTAAGATTTGATCTTCCAAATCACTATTAATATAAACATCATTGGTACATGAATATTAACTTCACAACACAACCCATTAAATCTTTTCCAACTATATTAAAAAATAAATTCCACACCATCTATATTAAAGAATGGAATAAAAATTGTTGCATAAGAATTAATTTTTTCAAATATTAAATTCCTTATATTTTTAGCTTTTGTGTCATTATGGTCAGTACACTGTACAGTTCCTTCATAACTATTCAAAATATATTCTTATTTTAAAATTTAATGACGTGTTTTATAGGGACATGTCATAACATATTATTTACCTTTAAACATTTATTTTTATATTTCCTTATTATTGAATGATCCCAATAGTTTCACAGTAAATACATTGAAAATATAACATTAAATTCCATTCAAAATGACCATTCCATAGTGAGATGTCTAATCATGTGATTTTTCCAATTTTTATTAAGAATCATAAATTCATTTTCAAATTAATCCTCAACTATCATATGGAAAAAAATAATAAAAATTTAATCAAAATATGTAGTGATAATTTTAATAATCAAGGAATATATGAGTGATATTATGCTCCCAAATTATATTTACTAAATTACCCTACAGTAGACCATTTATTTGTCTCCCTTTAAGAATATAATTATCAAAGTAAAAAAAATTGATAACCAGTTGAGAATTCATTAGGGTTAGTAGAAGAGTTTCTGATATCGATTAAATGCATAAAAATTCAGCAAAAGATATTAATGGATAAATGGATCTAATAGATCATGTGACTCTATAGAATCACATTTCATTGAGTGTTTGAATTCCAATCATAGTGTATGACATAAAAAATATTCATAATGGTATTACATTCGTAGTGTATGTCTTCAAAAATCATATAAATTTCAAATTCATATAAAATGTTGGAAATGATTAGTTTATAGAATAAAAAAAATTCTTAGTAAAATAAGGTTATTTTTTTATATGTGCATATTATTTAATTAACATTATCAATCCAAGTGAATAATTTTTCATATTGATAACAAATTTGAATGAAACTAAAATTGATGTTCGTGTAAAGATGCTTCCACAACCAGAAGAAAGATTTTCCACATCCCAGTACATTAATATTTTTATAAATATAATAATATTTTAATTAAAATTATATGATTGGTTTTATATAGAATAATAATTGATGATTTTAATATTGAATTAAAGGTATCACCAAAGTATTTAGGAAGAATAAAGTTAAGGGAGAATCAAAATGGAAAGGATGATTGGGAAGATGGAATTGGAATAATAATGTCTTTAAGGGGATGGTTATAAATGATTATGGAAATTAAATATGATGTGTTCATGAGGTAAAGTGATTTTAGAACCTTATAATTGAGAAACAAATGGAGTTAATAATGGTTAGGAATTAATATGTTTTGAGAATATCCACTGAATACTTTTGTGAAGAGGAGAGGATGCATGTAATCATATGTGGATTTAGTGTGGAGGTTCAAAAAATTATTGGTGACCTCTACTCAAGGAGATATATTTAGTTTTGTTGAAGAGTGAATTTTACTAGTATATGATATCAATTATAATTACTTCAGGGAAATTCCTTTTCTTATTTTCCTTTTTTTAATAAGATTCGAGCAGTGTGTATAGGAAAATATCTATGATATGATAATGATATAGTCATCCTAAAAATGTAGAAAAAATCATTAAATAACTCCCCACATCTGATTTTTTTCATCAATAAGAATCTCAAGTGACCTATATTGAGAAATAATGAAATTTTAGAAGAGGTGTAAAGAATTTAGACATTGATTTCCCCCTCATCTCAGTGACCTTTATCCTTTAATAAAGACTAACACATTTGTTTTAATTTTCCCAAAATTCTAGAACTAACATGGAAATGGTTAATACATCCAAAAACATTTCTGTGGGACACATAAACAATTATTTTATTCTACCATTCGTCGGGATATTATCTCTCTAGTACTGTTGAAGGACTTTTATTCAATAGGTATTACTTAAAATTCATTTCTTTCTCCCAAAAAATTATTAGAAAACAAGAGTAAATTATTAGGAACCTAATTATTTCACATATAATTTAGTTCATCCTCTCTTACACTTTATTTTTTTAAGGAATTCAAGGAACAATATTTTAAAAATAAAATCCACTCTTTTAATAAATCCAATAAGACTATATACATTTGTACTCCCTTCCATTACCATATATTAATTACATAAGCTTTAAATCAACCTCTATATTCATTATGGCTCTCCAAAAAATAATGTTTATAAAAAAATAGGGTCCTCTCAATAGAAGGAATACCACAATATTCTATGTCACATTAACTATGATGGTGAGATAACACTAGAAACATATGTGATACTAAACTAGAGATATACCCCAAATATCTATGTAAAATATCTCTATTTTATATTTCATTAGTGTTATTCTGTTTTGTTTATAATGAAACCTTTCACTAATCCCCTTGGATGGACTATTTTCTGGTCGCATACTCCATATGGTCATGTATTAGGATTTTCATTATTGACTAGACCTTCATTCCTTTCTCACAAAAGTGATGTAGGCCATCACACCACAACATTGATAATCTATTTTTTGTAAATATAATTAATGTATCTTATGAAATCCTGGTAAGATACAGTATTATTCCCTTCACTACTTTATCAAATACCATGGAACCACATGTTATCTTCCAAAATACTTCTATAAATCTACTACCTAAAAATGAATCATCAATAAAACAAATGGGGAATAAATTTCATTAAAAAATTGATATGTTACACACACATTATTACCCCAACATATATTTGATCCTTTTTAAAACATTCACACAGCCCTTTCAATCATCTCAAGTTTCTCATCCTCAGTAATGAATTCCTTATTGAATAATTTTGAATCAATTTTTGTGTTTCCATCTCTAAAAATATTACTGAAATTAATCTCTTTAATTAAGTATGTAGGAATAAAATATACTGAAGACAGTAAGTAATAAATTTCTATCGACCTCATCCATTTTATTTTCAGAATATATAATAAAATATACATTTATACAAATTTAATCTTTTTTGTCCACAATCCTTTTTTATGTTCATTTTCCCAAAATTATCATATGTGGGTCCTGGACTAGATGATATCCCATAAATATTTTCCCTAATTTCTTTCTCTTTATTTTCAATTTGGTTTACAATTTTGTGACAATTTTTTCCCCAAAATTCCACATAGTAATCTATTCTAGTAGCACTGTGGATGTCCTTCTTTTGGATCTCTTTATTCATGAAAAAATCTCTGTAACACCCAAATATTTTATTATGTATTTTTATTTAAATAAATTATATCAGGAATAATATGTGTCATACAAAACAATGAACTAAAAGGAGCCTCATTATATAACAATAGAAGATAAACATAAATATATCATGAGATTAAGATGTGAAATATCAGTAAGAAAATTACACGAAGAGAAAAAATTCATTTAAATAAAAATATCCTAAAAATGATTTATTTTAATTCCTTAAATATCATTTTTACTATTTTAAATAGTTAAATTATGTGTTACAATACCAGTTAATTAATGAAATTTAACGGTTATATGAAAAATAAATAAATCTAATGGGATGTGGTTAAAATCATTCAATGTTTAAAACCAATTATTCAAAGAATTGTATATTTTATATATTTTTCTCATAATAAATTAAATTAGAAAATTTTAAAGGATTATTATAATTGAATATTTTAATGAACTGTATAATATATTACCAATAATTTAACTAGTAATTGATATAAAATAATATAATGAACCAATAACTTATATAAAGTCATTTTATTTGCGAATTGTTTTCATTATATTTTATGATTTTATTTAAAATTTATATTCATAAAATATAAAATTTAAATTTGAAAAAAGCATATGTTTTTGGAATTATAATTTCTTAAAAAAAATATTTTTATTTTATTAAAAAAAATTATTAGGAAGTTGATTTTTATTTAATAGTAAAAAATAATGTTTTTACAAATACCGCAACTGTTATGATATAATTAGTATGTAAGACTGATTGAAAAATTTATGAGACCTTTTTCTCAAACAAATATGTATTTAAGGAGTAAATTAATTCATTTACAAACAATATTTTGAATTTTGGGTACCAATGTTATATTTTATTCTACCAGAAAACAATTATTGATTCTTTACCTTTAAATATGTATTTCCAAAATTCCATTAAATTTTTGATTGGTTCGAATGATAAATAACAAAATTTTTTGTTAAAACAAAAAAAATGTCATTGGAATTAATAATCTTCAATATTTATTGGCCTAAATTATTACATAGTCAACATTTTATCCAAAAAATACCCTACACAAGTATAAGTACTGCCTCTCTATTCCAATGGAAATACCCTTCCCATACACTTATCAAATCTCATAATCTACTAATTTCTCTTATTATAAGAGTCATTTTACTCTTTTGAATATTCTAAATTCACCCAACCACAACCCATAGTGTCATTACCAATGGTGTACATTTTCAACAAGGAGGTAACCACGATTCTATTCCATCGTTTTTTCTCTATTATTATTTCTTCATCCCAAATAAATTTACATTTTTATACCTATCTAAAGTACATCATGCATAATTATATGGAATATTAATATTATTATGAAATTTTTATGACTATATTAATCCATTTATAGAATATTCACTCTTTCACTCTCATATATCCTTTAATACGTCCCAAAAATGGCATGTCTGGTCCATCTAAAAGAATTTTTTCAATACTTTACACAACACTAAATATATGGATGTTTAGTGTAAATTATGAAGTTTAAATTTAATTTAATGTATCATATTATTCTATAAATAATCTAGAAGAAATAATAATAAAATATAATAAAAATCATAAAGTCAAAAATAATGATATAATTTAATTGGGAAAATTTCATCATCCATCCTCTCATTAAAAAATAGTAATAAATAAATTTCATGTATTATAAATGATTGATAATAAAAATAAAAGTAAAATTAATTTATATGATAATATTTTAATAAATATATGTTTATTATATAGGATTTACAATCTGGACCAAACAATACGGGACATATGGTAAGTGTTTTTTTCTAAATTTCAATTCCATAAAAAAAATTTCTAATTGTGCAGAATATTTTATTTATATTGTGTAATTAATTAATTGTTGACATAATTTACTATAAAAAGTCTTTGATTTAATTATATGTTGAATTTTATAAAATTATCTCACATTCATGTTGTTTTAATTCATATGATAAAAAATCCTTAATGGGTTTTCATCTCAAATTCCCTTCTTTTAGTCATGTTCAGTATTCTAGATCCATTTTATTTTAAAAGGCACATAGATTTTCTATCTAACATATCATCATTATAATTTTATTCTTTGTATTAAATGTTGAATATATTATTTTATCTTTAATGGTTCTCTAAATTAAATTTTATATAATCAATATGGGTTTCTTTTTCCAATATCACGTTGACTTCAGGATTATAAATTTCAATATCCCTACCTGAGATATTTATATATTAATTCTACAAAAGAATATTTTATTTATTTCATGTTTATTTATTATTAAATATTACATACCTTTTACCATGTCACGTCCCTTTGGTTCCCATTCTAGCCAAAATGCCTCTTATAACTAAAAACAATCTTTTCTTTTATTGTTAGTTGGGAATAATTCTCCTCACATTCCATATTAATTATAATCAATGAAAAATGTTCTCCTCTAGTAAGCACTTATTTATAAAGTCATTTTAGACTAGAATTTACATTTTCAATTATTATTAAAAAAATATTCTTAATAGTTTTAATTTTTTATTTTGATTAGAAAACATTAAAAAATATTGTTTTTAACATTTATAGCATTAGTACCTTTTCTTGAATTTTTAACTAATATTATTTTTAAATATTATTTTATTTGTGTTTATTTATTTTAAAATTAAAATTCATTCCCATCGATTTGTGATTTTTTTTTAAAATTAATTGCTGATGTTTTATATGAAATAATAATGGGATTTCAATAAATTTATGCATATTTTTATATTTCACCCTATATTTATTATTTTTTACATTTTTTCATGTATTAAATACCTGGATGTTTTTTAAATTATGGTTATAAATTTCCTCTATTAAACGTTTTGAAAATTATTTTTCAAGTTATATATAAATTTTGTTTTTCCATCTTGTTAGATGTTTTTTATTAAAATTCCTTGTTTATGTTCACTCTCATTTTTATATAAAAATATATACATGTATATTTTTTGGATTAATGTTTCATGTATTACCCTTAAATATTTATTATTCATATAAATTTCATACCTGACCTTATTTGTATGGATAATTTTCAATATCACTCTACATCTCTCCCTTGACATTATTTTTCTACTTAGTATCCATATTCATAAATTTCATGGATATATTCTATATCACTTCCATTATTATAATATTTTGTTTTCTAATATTTAATTAAAAATATACATATTACTATATATTTTTCATTTTTGATGTTTTATTACCAAAAAAATTATTTTATTAAATGATTAGTGAAATATTGACATTCCATGTACTTATTATTTCAATAGTGATGCATATTGATTACTATGTTATGGTAGTTTTGTATGGATATTTTTATACACTATTTCATTTGATGAATGAATTATACATAATTATTAATGGTTAGGACAAGAATTATACATCACAATAAGGTATTCTTAGGTCTCTTTAAACAATCTAGATAGGGGTTTAGTGAAATCCTTAACTGTTTATATATTATGCCTTGGAATGAGGACATGATTGTATGTTTATGATGTCAATAATTGTTAACTCCATCATTATGGGATCTATTATTGTTCTTCATGTGATTATTTAAAATGTTATGTAAATCATGGATATATTACATTCCATTATTTTCACTTATATGGAATAATTTTATTTTTATTTATGCCTTTTAAATTATTCATGTGTTGTATATTCTATGATAACATTACACATTATTGAGTATTTTACTCCAGTCTTATTATATTTCTTATTCCCTAGGAAATGAAGACGATTATTATGTATGATGTGTCTATATGGTTACTAATTTTGTAGAATTGTTTTGAGACATGATGAAAACTTATTCTAAAATTTCAAATCCCTATTTTAGTGGAATGAATTTCCATTGGATGGGAAATTTATGTGTTTTATAAGTAAAATGTTATTTTTATAGTAATTTAAAACACTAAAAATTAATGGTATTTATAAATAAGTTACTAAATATTATTTATTAATATTTTAATTATGTAATGTAATGTTTATTCCATTTAAGTCAGTATGAAAACATTTTTTTATAGAATATGTTTTTAAAATTATCTTAGGAGTTCAGGTCTTGGGAGTCATATTTGTTATCATTGTATGGTTTAGATAACTATTGATTTTATGATATTAGAATATGAGGATAAATTATGATTCATGTATTCCATCATGGGTTAATAATTTTAAGTATAATCACATGTTTAAAGCCATATATACTCTGGTGTGGTCTTATTTCATTGTATTTTAATGTTCTTAATGATATTATAAAGATTTTAATTGGGTTTTTATAAAAAATACATGATTGATGTATATATAACACTATGGGTTGATATTTTATTTAATTTTGGTGCATTTATGGTAATTTGGACAATGAATTAATTTTTTTTTTGGAATAAAATTTGAGCAGAATTGAAAACCATGGTGGATGAAAATTAATTTGATGGTAATAGAATTCCAGTTTTTTGGGAAAATATTAATATCTTTTTGTGATTATATATGATTCTAGAATATATTAATTTACATGTTATTTCAGGTTTCTTATGTATTAAAAGGTAATATTATTTATGAGATAATATGTTCCCATAAATTGTGGGTCTAAAATGTTGTAATAAAGATATTAATAATATAATTTTTAATTTTTATTAGAAATTAGGATGTGGATAAGTTTGTGAAAACTATAATGATTAATATAAATATATACAAAATCATAAATTTTGGAAATTTAAAGAATATATTTTTTATTAATAATAAAATCCCTATCTAGATAATACAAGTGGATAAATTATTTATATTTTATGCACCTAGTTGCAATAACCCATGAAATATTTTATTGGGTATTAACTCAATATTCTCTCAGTGTATATTAAGAGGCACCAACTGTAAAACTATTTTGAAAATATCATATTATATGAATTGGATGTTTCATATTCTTTTTATGAAACATTATGATGGATTTGATTATATTTTTATATTAAGGGTGAAGACATTATTTGGAATACCCAAATCTATTTTAGTCAGTGATAGATATTAAAATAGTGAGGATGTAATTTATTTAAGTGGTGTTGAAGGTAACAACATTGGATTTTATTATGTGTTTTACTATAATTAAATACTATAACATCTAGATATTTTAAAAATAAATATTTTTTTCAATATTATACATGATATGAAAAAATAATCATAATCAAAAAATGAAATATTATTATTTTAATGAGACCATTATATCATTATCATTAAATTGGATGTTATTAAAATTAATAAATTATTTATGAAATAAATATAAATTAACTAATAAATATAAATTTATTAGTAAATTTTTAAAAAATATGCTTAATATTTTGTAAATTAACTTATTCTTCGAAAAAATGATTTTTTAAAATATGATTATTCGTTATTTCTTTCATTGAATATTATAATTAAATATAAAATTAATTTAAAAACATATTTTACAATATAAATTTAATTTTTTAATTCACCATGTAAAAATTATCTTTAGATGAATTTTTGGGAATTTTCAAAAGTTATTGATTTTTAACAAATAATGAAAAACTTCGACTTTTTATTGAAAATTGTATTTTATTTTAAAAGTAATTTTTTTTTTGAATTAATTATAAAATTTAATTTTTTTATTTTTGTTTAAAATAATTCATATATTTTTTTTGAAATAAATATTTTACTTGAATTTTTTATAAAAATATTTTATATTTAAAAGAATATTTTTCTAATAAACCATTTTAGTTTATTTTACTGATTTAATTTTACATTAAATTATACAAATTAGCTGTTTTGAATTTTGAAAAATCGATTAAATATTTTAAATTAAATGGTTAAAATTTAGTAAATACGCCACATTTATTTTAAGATAATATATATACTAACAATAGTAATTTTTATTTTAATAGTAATGATTAAATCGAGTAATTAATGTTAAACTTAAATTAATAAAGAGTATAAAATGAGCATTTAACATTTATTAATATTATTGGGTGAGTAATTTACATCCATGATTATTCTTTTTTTGGTTATATGGCCTTTATTTATTACTTATATGAGATTGTAACAATTATAATATTTTATTTAAAGAAATGTTAAAAATACCACACACGTTGTTTTAATAAATATAATATCTTTTATATACGTTTAAAATGAGAATATTTATAGTAAAAAATATTAAATTTAAATATAAAATATTTATCTTTATCATGATAATTTATCTGTAACTTTATTGGGAATAAATAGTTACCTTAATTCTTGCACAACACTGATGCAGTAATTACTTTATTAATAGAAATATTAAATAAATGATTTTAAAAATAGAAAACGTTTTATAATTTTAGATAATTAATGTGACACTTGAAATTTTTAGATGACCATGACATTTTGATAATGTCTTAAAAATTTTCTAACTGTTTTGTTGACATTATTAATGTCAATGAATTGAATAGTTCTCAAAATTGGTATTATTGATATATTATAATATCTAATATTTTATTAAATGGTATACAATTAATAAATATCCTAGATTCTATAAAGTGATTTTTATGTGGTTTAAAATATCAATGTTTTTCTATATATGGAATTTTTTCAATTTATTGTAGTTATCTTGACCCTCAAGTTGAAAAAATCCTTATTGTAATGGTAAGAGTGAAAGATGTCAATGAGAGGTTAAAACCAAAGATAAGGGTAAAAAAATATTCAAAAAATTTCTAATTCTTATTTAATATGGATATTTATGCCCATAAAAATATTATATTGGAAATAAATTTGTTTGGGTCCATTTGGGATTGACTATTAGTTTATATTAATTTAATATTTTGAGGGATTCGAAGAGTTCCCATCCACTCAATTATAAAAGGGAATCTATTCTTCTCAATTTTTCACACTACAACACCATTTTGGGTCACCCAATACACACCTATATCCGTTCCTATAATCCATCAAATCAATACATAGGTATTGGATGAGGCATAATTACAATAATAGAAGTCCTATTTTGTTAAGAAATAGAGGTTTTACAATGAAGTGGTATAGTATTTTTTCTAAATGTTTTTGTTTTATTTTATCATCCACATCCATCCTATCTACAAAAACAATGATAAAATAGAATAAACATTTTAATAATTATAATTATATGTTATTATATTAATGTAATTACATATATCCATCTCCCCTTCCATCAAATGTGAAATAAAACCATCGTTTATGTGTAAAGCGGACTGCATCCTCATGAACTGAATAATTTGTTTTCCATCACTATTTCTAAAAACATGATATAATGATGCAACTAATGATTATATATAATAATAATTAAATATATATCATTATGGAAATATAATATATGATTTACCTTCTAACCGTTCCATTCACATAAAATTGGTAATGTCGTTCATGAATACTTGTAGACTACCTCTTTAGGTGCACATACTTCCTACAATCTCTATGATTATTTCATAGTACATTTTTCATAATCCTATTAGGTTTTATAAATTAAAGGGAAACTATATATATCATAGTGACAATTAATTCATTACTATTAATTTGGAGATAGTTTTTTAATGAACAGTTTGACCAGAGTCATCCTAGTTAAGAAAATTTGGACATATGAACCGAATAACATCAAAATGCCTGATGTGAACATAAATGCTTAAATAGTTTTATATAAAATATTAAAAATTATTATAAAAGGAATAAAAAATAGGATAAATTTAATTATTAAATTAAACTATAAACCTATGTTTATTATTCTGGAAAATAAATAATGTATCTAATGAGTAAGACTATAGGTAGGGACGTTATTTTAAAAATAATCTTTTAAATTTATCCATAAAAATATTTATTATTCATTATCCATATTTATAAAAACATCTTAAATAAGATTTTTAATATTCTATTTTGTTTTTTAATTTCAATTTTAGCAGTGGATACTTTATTACATAATGGTTTTAAAAGAGATTTTTTATCATTTTCCAAACAATGTACTTTTTGACTTTTCCAATAATAGTGTGAAAAGAAATTTTTTAACAGATACTATTTGAATTAATTTTACCACCATAAAAATAATTTCTTTCTTTTATGATTACATTACAAGTATACAAGGTTATTTTAAACGATAATTTTTTACTTTTTAATAGTGTAATTCATTTTTTTAAATAAGTAACTTCAAAGAAGAAATGTTATTTCCTCCAAAAAAATTTAATATATTACTGTTGGATATTGAAATATTTTATGTATTTTGATTATATAATAGTTAATTGAGATTATTATTATTATTTGGGGTTAATTTATAATCCAATTATGGGTAGTCACATTAGTAACCAATGATGGGTGGTTTTGTTATAAACCTTGTATGGGTGGGTTTATAGTAGCCCTCCAATACATTTGGTATGCGAGTTGGAAATATGGTTAATACATTTGAAATATTGATTGTAATAGTGAAATATAAATTTATTCCCATGTAACCTACATTTTTGATCAATAATTTCCTTGGGTAATTATGAGAATCTTATGACTTCTAAATGTACGATTATGATATTATATATAGAGGAAAGTATATGCACCTTTTTATGGGTGAAAGGTAAAACATTTTGAAAAAGTTATTATGAATTATCAGGTTTTTAATGAATCCATTTTGTGTTTTATTTTTCCATTGAAATTTATATTCAATTGTCTTATAAACATCATTGGGTACAAAAGGTGATTTCATGTATAAGAAATATTTTATTTTAAGCTGAAAATTTATTTTGAAGTAGGATAATTTTTATAAGTTTACATGGATTAATGGTTTATTTTATATTCTATTAGTTTCCTTACTAAACATTTTTTGTGCACATCCCATGTATTAAAATATTTTTCAGTGTGAAAGAAATGTAAATTAAAGGATGAGCTAATGTTTAAAGTATTGAAGATTTTTTATCAAAATAAATAACATTTTAAATTAAATATTTTATATTAATGAAAATAGATAGAAAATTAAAGTGGTCATTTTGAAATATATGGGGTTATTTTGTAATATTTATGAACTAACTCTATAAAACTCTATTCCTAAAAAATATTTTGTAATGTAAGAAAATTAATTCTAGTTTAAGTCACCAGAATATGTAATGTTTAAGGAAGAGGTCTTAAAAATACAATGATAAATAGGTCATATCATTCCAAAAAACTAAAATTAAATTAATCATGATATATATTACTACAAAATATTGAAATTTAAGCATCATGAGAATAAAAATTGAAATATTATTAAGAATATTAAAAGAAGAGTAAAACCTCCTATAAATAAAAATAAATGAATAAAGAGTTATTATAATTCATTATATTCTAATATTATTATTTTAAATAATATATTTATGTATTATAATTTCAATTAATTCAATAAATTTTATACATATAAGATAATTAATTATATTCAATGGTGGTGTGATTAAAATCATTTACTCTTCAAAAAGACTATTTTTTTGAATAATTATATTTTTCAATTTATTTTTATATTTTGAAAATAAATTATACACCTTTAAATGATTATTGTAATTAAATACTTCAATTTTCATAATAAGAAATAAGTACTCACACAATTAGTAATTAACATGAAATAATATTGAGAACATACAAATATTAAAAAGACATTTTCTATGATAAATTTTCTTCATTATATTATATGTTTTTATTTTAATGATAAATTACTAAATTATTGAAATTAAATTTACAAATAAGGAATTTATTTTTTGAATCACCATGTAAAAAATATTTTAGGGTTAAATTTTTAGATTATTCTATGTAAATTGATTTTTTGGGGAATATAAATAATATAGTTTTGTTATTAATACAACTACTTTTATAACATCATCAAAATGTATGAATGAGTAAAAAATTTATAAAATATTTATAGATACTAAATATATATTTAATGAGTAAATAATTTATTTAAAATACACTTTTTAGTTTATATACATATGTTTGATGTTTTGGAACCTAAGATATATTTTATTCTAATAAATAACAATTACTCATTATTTACCTCTAAAAAAGTATTTAAAAGACTAAATATTATTTTGTGTTTTATTAAAGAATAATAACCCTCAATAATTTAATTATAAACTAGTAAATTTTATTTTATTCAATAATTTTTATATATCTTGGGCTGAAATAACGAAATAACAAATATTTTAACCCAATAAATACCCATATCCTCAAGTACAAATACACCCTCTTCATTCCACTGGAACTTATCTTCCATTAAATTATAAAATATCAATGTATACCCATAAATATCAAATAATACTCCAAGTACCCTTATGTATGTTCCATATTTACCCAACCCAATCCTTTAAGTATTTAGAAAAGTAGCAGATCTTCAACTACGAGTTAATCCTAATTCTCTTCATTTTCGTCTCACTAACTATTTCATCATCCCCAATGAATTTAAAGTTTTTTATATTTATAAATTATTTCATATATAATAATATATAATATTAATTTTATTATTATCTTATTATATAAACATTAATTTGTTATAGAATATAGTCTCTCTCTCCCATCTTTTTTGACATATCCCAACAATGACTAGTTTCATATGAAAATTTGGATGTTTTAAATAAATTTATTAACACACACTATAAGTATGGTTAGTTTATTTTATATAATATAAATTTAAATTAATTAAATCTAATCATATTTATTGAATTTTTTTCATTTATGAAAAAAAATCATCAGAATCCTGAAATTGAAACCAAACATGTAAATTTTAAAGAAAACATGTTTTCAAGCCATTATCTTTTCAGATGAAATAGTATTACAAAAATTATAATGACTATAACTTATCATTACTACAAAAATTGAGTAAAATAAAATTAATCATTCATGTTTTATTAAGCAAAATTTTATTATATAGGAGGAGAAAAAGTGATGAAATAAAATGGGACATATGGTAAGTGTCATTAGTCTCAAATTCAATTCATTGAGACATGTTTCTTTTTAAGCACCATGATTTTTTTATATGTTGTATTTAATTTACTAATTCATTTTAAATAGTAAAAATATTTTACTTCATTATATTTAAAATTTCATGCCATAATCTCCAATTCATGTCTTTTGATTCATACAATACCAATGTCATAATTGGGTTTTTTTCTCAAATTCCATTTTTGAGACAAGTTTGTTTGGTAAATCTATTATATTTTATATAGTTTATAGGATAAATATTTGATATATTAAATAATAATTATACATTTATAAATTGTTTTGAAATTTAAATTTCATGTTGAATATTTCAGGGTCCATTTATCCAAAATATATTACAGTTGTCAGGGTATCATTTTCCAATCTCATTCTTATGTCATGATATTTTATGTTTATGTTAATGCATGAGATAATAGTATGATAATTACCCATTATAACCCATTTATTTCATTTTTAAATATATCTTTCTTTTTTAAATCCCTTATTGTCATTTAATTTCTCTTTGGTTTACATTTTATCCAAAATGTTTCCTATAAGTGAAGAGACGTTGTCTTTTATTTTTAGGCAAGTATATTTCACTTCAATGTCTGTAATATTTATAATATTTAAAAAAAATTCATCTATGTTTCAAGTATTTTTTAGGATTATTTTTTAAAAAAAAATTAACCTTATTAGAAAATTTTTAAATTTAATATTCATGAAACTTATGCACCGATAATATTTTATTTTCTCTATAAACGATTGAATAAAATATTAATTTTACATTTTACCACATGAGAATCATTTTCATGTTTTATAATCTTTATTCATTATTAAACATCCTTTACAATATTTATTGGTTTTACAATGTAATTTATATTTTCATTTCATTGACATTTTTTCATTTTAAATTAAAAGGATAATGTTTTAGAAGAATAAATAATGGTATTTCATTCTACTTATATATATTTTTATCTTCCACAAAATATTTATTATATTTAACAAAATTTCTCTTCAAGGGTTAAATATTGATACTTATTTCAAAATTAAGATTTTCAATGTCTTTAATTTTTCAATACTAAATGTATTTTTATGTGAAATATAAATTTTTTATTTTCAACCATGATATAAATTCTTTTTGAAAATTATTCTTTTTTAATTTCACTTCCATTTTCCTCTAAAACTCTAAAAGACATACATTCTTTATAGTTATTTTTCATGTATTTCACTCTATATTCTATTATGAATTTATATTTTATAACTCAACTTTTTCATAAAGATTATGTTCAAAATCACAAATCATCTCTCCCTTAATAGTAATTTTTTCTTCATGTCCATATTGTTGAATTTCATGCACATATTATATATGAATTAAACTATTTCTTTATTTTTCCTTCTAATATTGAATAAACAATATAACCGTTAATATATATGGTGTCAGTTTGAGGGGAACTTACCATGAATGTTATTTAATTTATTGACTTAGGATACTTTTACATTACATATAATTGTTATTTCATTGTAAATATGTATTCATTACTATAATATATTTTTTATGTATTGTGATATTTTTATTTTATTCATGTTAAGAATAAATTATAACAAAATACTATTCAATGGGAAACAAAATTACATATCCTATTGATGCATTGATTGGTCTTATGAGACAATCTAGCGTGGGTATTTGATATAATAAAAACCAATTTATTTAGGATTTCTTGGAATGAGGCCTTGACATTATGCTTATGAAATAAAATATTATACATTCCATTATATAAAATTTGATATTATATTTTATGAAATTATTTATATTATTATGTTATCAATGGTTATATTACATTTAAATGTTATTAGTTAGATGGAATTATTTTATTTTTGTTTTTTCATTCCATATTATCAATGTGTTATTTATTCCCTGATAGTTTCTGTTGTACTATACATGTCACCCCAATTTTGATCTATCATTTCATATGTTTTATTTGAACAAGGTTATAAAGTATAATATTTTTTCAGATATGTCTACATGGGAACAATTTATAGAGAATATTTTAGGGAGATATTATTGGCTTATTTTAATATAGTGAATTTTATGTTTAGTGGAAAAAATATCCATTTCCATGGAATGATAATGGGTTTTTAGTAAATTGATTTTCCTATATTCTATTAAAATATAAATATAAAATTACGAGGGTATGTATGTGACTCAATATTTTTTATTTATATTTTAATTATATAAGGTTACATTTAGGTCACTTTAGTCGAAATTAATATTCTTTTATAAAGAATATTCTTTTCATGATAAATCTAGGTGTCCAAGTCCAGGACATCTCAATCATGGATTTAATCAAACAATAAGTCGTAATGGTTGATGGAGTTATTATTTAAAGTGACAATTTCATCCCTCAATTTCAAAATTTTATGAAATATGAATTAAATCCCATGTGCCTTATTTAAAATTCACCCAACAAACTATTGTTAAATCCATATCATCTTAAAATCATTTAGATAAATAGATTTCGACATTCCTTCCTACATTATCATGTTAAGTAGTCACCAAAACATTAATACTTTGTTTACTATGGATTCATTATTATAAATCTTCACCAGATTCACTTCAAGTTAGTAGTTTTCATCACCACTTAGATATTGAAGATGAATTTCTTGAAAAAAATTATATTGAACACCCCATGTGCTTTTAGGTCTAATCATTCCCATTCCACATTGTCTTTTAATTCCAATTCAAAAAACATCAAATGAATCTTAGGATCTTTCTAATATAGAAATTATTCATTTTTTATTCACAAGAATCAAAACATTGAAATGTTGAAGTTATAAATCTTTACCTTGCCTTATAACAACACTATTCCTTCCAATTAGGTAAACACCCACTAAAATTTTCCAAAACTAAGGACAGGAATCCTCTATATATAATCTCTCATGCCTTAATAAATCTTAATATTCCAATGACCGAACATCTAGAACACCTTTTAAAAACTCACATTTATAATAGTATTGAAATTTCTTGAACTAGAAATATCTATTTAGAATTTATGGATGAATCAATTAGGCTCTAAATTATGAAAGTTTTAAACCTTGATCTCCTACATACCATTTGAAATATACACACAAGTGTAATATTAAAATAACTCGTGCACACAATGTTAGAAAAAGAATTCACATGGTTCAAAACATAATTATATGGAATGGAAGAATAATTAATTCGTTTTCATTATAAAATAAGAGAAAGGTTACAAGATTGATATAAGTTAACAGTGATCAACTCCATTATATATAGATGATTTCCATTGATATATATTTTCCTACAACCATATTATATATGAGGCCAGTCTCCACCTCCTTTTAAACCACATGAGTAATGATCCATCCAATCATGGACACCACCTATGCACCACCACCTAGACTGATACATTTATTGAATATGTTGAGGGTAATTTATTTCCCTAATGTAGTGATTTGAATAATCCAATATATACCATTATAGTAGGATTGAGTTACTTATACATATCTAATAATTCATTATTATGTGAGTTACATATTATTATTTTCTTCATCATTTATTTATTGTATTCGTCTTACCCTACTTCATAATCATTCTCCACATTTTCTTTTGTTTACATTTTAGGATTGTAATGGTTTCATTAAACATGATTAAGTTTGGTCTTGCAAACATTCTCTATGAATAATTGCTTCCATAATAAATGAAAAATTAACAGAAAAATAATTTTCATAACCAAATATGACAACTAATTTATTCATAACTATCATTATCCAGTTTGGTGAACATACATTAAAAATTACCCCCACTATAAGTTATGTTAACTTAGCTACAAAACAGTTATCACAGCCCAACCAAATAAATTATAATTTGTAAAAAAATGGTTCCGAGTGATGTTCTAGATAGCCATATATCATGACATGAAATTTTATCTATGTTTAACAAAATATCACATCATAAGTAATGTTATTATAAGGAATTTACAATGTTTTATTATATTTGAATTAAATCATTTTTTTCTCAATAAAATTTGAAAACTGACAGATGATTTTAATTAAAAAATTAAAATTTATGAAAAAATAAAAGTATTACTATTTTGTATAAAATATTCAAACAATGGTTAAAATATATCCTGAGATCCAAATAACCATTATTATAAGTTTAAAAAATAAAATAATGGGTTAATATTATAATTTTTCCCTAATTTGTGAAATTAAACAAATTCCAATTGAAATAAAAACCATTTAAATTGAAAATTTTTGACCATTAAAAATTAATTTATTAATGAAATAGTTCATAAAATGAATATCCTCTGATGTTATTTTCTAGGGAAATTATATCAAAACTTTTTAGACCATTAAAAATTTATTTTATATTAAATATAGAAATTAATTAAATTATGAATTTAATATGTTTGGTAAATTCCTAAATATGAAAATAGGTAGGAGATAGGATATAAAAAAGGAGATCATGAATGTTATTGTGGTAATTTTTTGTGAATTTTTGGTTGGTTTGTGGTATAGTATTTGCAGTAGTTGTTTGTATATAGAAGTGGTTGTACCCTGATAGTGATGGTATCAAGAATTCAATTTTATATGAACCCATGGGATGGGAATTCAGTGACTAAGATATATATTTTACTTTCCTTTTAATTTCATATACAAATAACCCAAGTTGGATATCCTTATAAATAACGAAATGTTTTGGGTTCCCAATTTTTTCCCAACATTTAGCTTGTTGAGGGAACATATTGTAAAATACTCCCCCTCTCTCACTCTACCTTCTTGGTGTAGTATCAGTTGTAAGGGGCCAAGGCTATGATGCATGGTCCATGATGGCTAGAGGTTAGAGTTAAATGGTTGGGATGTGATAATAATTTTATGATGATAGGATGATGTTGGGAAATATAGTGGGGGTCTTGTAAATAATTAAGAGATAATGATGTTGTTGCATTTCATGTTATCGATTCACTATAATGATGTGGATATATTATTAAGTGGTGATGTGTTGTTATAGTGAGGTATGTGGTGGTGGATATTTGAAAATTATCATGATGTTGATGATGGGGTAAATGGCCATGGTGTGATATATAATGCGTGATGTATTGGATTTGGAAGGGATTGGAGAAACAAAACATTTTTTGGTTTGTAGTGATAGATAAAACCAATAGGGAAGTGGTTATGGGTACCTTCTTGATATATTCCTTAATAATATGTTATTATATTTAGAGGATGTATTGAATGAGAAATATATAGTTGGATTGGGTTAAAATGAAATGAAATTTGTGTGTGTTGGTTGTTTAGTTTATTCATGTCATTCGTCTTAACATTAATGGTAGTCCCTTGAATTCAGACTTGAATAGTGGATTTTCTTGGAAATCATTAAAATGGAATTTGAAAATTAACCACATGTATTTATTTTATATATATTATTATGTATTTATAAATGTATAAATTTTCAACTAGAATAGACTATGAAACCTTCTTTTGTTTGTAGAGACAGACATAGGTTGAAGCAGGCAGGGTAAACCTAGGTTGCCTCCACGACACCTGAGGTTCGACATGGTACATTTTTTTCCCACAACATATAATTATTTCCCTTACAAATTCACATATAAATATTCTAGTAATTTATGATTTACATGTCAAATTAGATTTTAATTTGACATTGTTAGTGGTGGTCTACTAAGTCGTACCCATGCATTTTTTGGGCTACTGTATGGTAACCAAAAATTAATCAATGATGGATATCATGAAAAATGAATTTTCTCTATTTTTTATGCTTGAGGTTATGGGTAAGACTAGAGTTTGGAGTTAGGATATGCGATAGATCTTGGTACATCATGGGCTTGTGTATATTTTGTGGTTTCCCATTATGTTTACTTTTTTGTCTTTATGTACTTGAATAAATTATGTTTATACATTACAAGTTTATATATAGGAACAATATGCTATTAGATTTGTTTTTATTCGTTATCTCACACATGTTTATTTTTTTGGATGATAAGTGTATGATGTTTGATTTATTGATACGAATTTATAAACTCTAAATGAAGGTCTAGTCTCAATGATATACTAACATAGACCCATAATTCTAGTAATTAGTGTTTGGTGTGAGGGGAGGCATGCCTGAGGCTATGTAGTAAACTGGCTCAGGGCACAAGTTTATAAATTTTTTGGTCGGGTCATAAAAAAATGGTATTATTGGCCTATTTTTTAGATATTTAGTTTTGGTAGATATGATAATAGAATTTTTCAGAATATGGTAACGATATTTTTCTTGGGATTTAATAACCCATGTACTGGTAAAAATTAACTTTTCAAGGGAATAGGTTTTCATTTGAGACATGAACTTTTACAATTAACCAATTTTCACATTGATTGAGCCATTTATTTTATGAGTTTATAGTTTATTTTATTTCAATCTTGGATCTGTATGATAATATTTCATGCATCACACATCATATTTTTTATTTAGGTACGGACTGCCATTAACATGCTTTATTGATTGCTTGTATTGATTATTTGTATGGATTTTTTATAACAAAAGATAGAAATTTAATATGTTATAATTTACCTAATAATTGTTTTTCATACATAGCTTTACGGTGGAATTCCGACTAACCAATCATTATAAGACTAACAGTTATAAATTGGGACTTCATTATTTAATTTTAAATTAGTGGAATTTATATAGGGTTTTAAGCACAACCTAAAGAGTGTTTTCCTCAATAACTTGTGTTTGGAACATCATATAATGAAACTACGGTAATGTATTGTAAAATTTTAAAAATATAAATACGAATAATTTGTTGGATGTGGGAAAATTAATGGTCAATTTGGGAAAATAAAATTTCTATAAGAAACCAATAAGAGGATTTCTCTTATAGCTTATTATTGACATATTTTTTACCAATCCTAGTAACATGATGCTTCATGGTTTGTTTGAATTGAAAAAATTATTTGTATATGGTATTGTGAGAGTACCTGTGATTTTATTTTAGGAGAATTTTATTCTTACAACTTCTTCTATAATTGATATCAATAACTCTATTGGAAATATGTTCCGAGTTCATCCTTTTGATTTTTTGATAAATGCCTCCTCATCGATAACCACATGAGTAACAAGAGGACATTAGAAATCATAAAACTATGGTTTAGAGGACCAATAAACCTATAATATAGGTCTATGGTTTAATATCCTAATTTTTTAAAATAATAAAATGTTTGATAACATATACAAAATGCAACACTGAGCATAATCAAACTACAAAATATTATTATTTAAATATGACCAGTGTAACATAGACATTGAATTAAATGATGTGAATTGGATTAACTACATTATTAATTATATATATTTAATTCCCAATAAAAAAATATTTTTATTAATTCTTAGGAGATAAACACTAAACTTTCAATAAAGTCACTTTATGCTTCAAAAATACATTTTCTTTAGAGATGCGGTGTTTTTTATAAAATATTATAAATAATTTCCACCAATTGGAAAAATATAATTTTATAAAAATAATATCATTTTTAAATCACTATATTAAAAAAAATTATATTATAATTTTTATATTTTTAAAAAAATAATGATTTTCCAGTGAATAATGAAAAAATTCAATATTTGTAAAACAGAAATTTTTTTCATTTAAATCAATCATTATGATTTTAATTTGACTTTATATAAATAGAAGTATTATTTAATTATATATTATATAATTATTTAAAATTTGGTAATCATTATAATTTATTTCGGAAGATATTCATTATTGGTCCTAAAAACCTATTTTTCTAAAAAACAATACATTATGATTTACACATTTATAAAAATTGATTTATTCCACTTTTAGAAATTGAATCATAAAAAAAATGATCACATATTAGGAATTATTAGGTTTTAACTTGGTTAATAATTCCTTTTTATTTTCGGTCATTAGGAATAGTATCAGTAGTAAATATTTATCACCATTGTAAGGATAAATAATCATATTAAGGTTAAAAATAAAAAGATAGGGACCAAAAATTAATCCTAAACATTCCTTCGTATATTGGATGGGTAATTCCTTATCCTTATCATAAAAAATTATATTTAATGAATTTTTGTTTCCATTTAACATAGAATATGCCTTATATTTTATTTTAATTAATTAAAAAATATAGAATATCACTCTTTTACCATTATATATTTTTCATATGATCATATAAGGATAAAAATTAGTTTTAAATGGATTAAATTCTCTTTTTGAAAAATAATATTTTTTTAATGTGAAAATTTATTTTTAAAATTTAGTGATGAAATAGTTATGCTAAATGCTAACATAACGACGACATAGTGCTTATACAGATAGTAAAAAAATCGTGTAAATGATTGTAATGAAATTTAAAATGTAATTTTTTGGAAGATTTTTAGTCTCAAAATAATTTCATAGATATATATATAACATATTATGTATGTTTTAAAATTAAATATTTGAATTCCATTGTTATCTTTATTTATATAATGTTAAATTAAATTAAATGTTAAAAAATTGACATTAATGATATTTTATAATAAAAATTATTTTATTAAATGAATTAAAAGCCCAAAAAATACAACTTTTATCCTAGTGAATTGAATTTGGTTTGAAATACCAACCATGGTATATTTAATGGTAAGATTTACTATTATAGAAACATTATTATCCACCAAAGAGTAAAAATCATTGATAATACTTTAATCATAAAATGGGTTAACATTATAAAAATTAAAAACATAAGGGTGAAAAAAGCATGTAAAATTGAATAAAAAATTTTTTATTCGATTTATTATAAATATAATAATTCTATATTATAAATATATTATTTTTGTTCCACTTTTCCCTTAAATCTAATTTATAATAATTTAACACTTTAAGAAATTCCAAGAGTACCCTCCGCTCACTTATAAGAGGGAACCTCCTCTCCCCTATTACTGACACATTTTTAGCAAACTAGTTCAAAAAATAAATACCAAAATACATCGATAAAATCCCTATCCATGTTCTATAGGTCTTTGTTTTGGATGAATAAAATCTTTAAGGGGTTATGTTTTAATACAATAGAGGTTGTATGAAGGAGAGGTATAGTTTTGAACGTAATGTTTTTGTTTTATTTAATCTTCTACCTCCTTAAAAAATACTCTAAAGATTTTTATATAATAATACCAGTGTCTATGATATAATGATATTTTATTATTTTAATTCCATAACCTTAATCCATCTCATTCTTCTATCAAATGGTAAATAAAACAATCATTCGTGTGTATGGTAGACTACCGCTTTACGAACTGAAGTAATTAATTTCCCCTCAGTTCCTATCACAACATGTAATAATGATGGACTAAGTTT
The DNA here is from genome assembly GCA_963277665.1 of Viscum album. Taxonomy (NCBI): domain Eukaryota; kingdom Viridiplantae; phylum Streptophyta; class Magnoliopsida; order Santalales; family Viscaceae; genus Viscum; species Viscum album. The sequence continues at coordinate 1,536,434,965 of OY728151.1, forward strand.
GTAAATTTTATATTAATGACCAAATTATAAAACTATAATTAAAATATATCATCTATTTTCATGAAAATTACTATATTTGTTTATACAATCATGTATATTACTACCTCAACGAAGTGATATGATTTTCCATTCATCATGTCATCACATGGATGGTATATATAATGTTTTAAATATGTAATTTGTATTTATTATATAATAATAATTATTCAACAATTAAATTACACATACCTTATTTCCATCATGATCCTTTAAAAATAGAAATGTTACTCAAGAATACATATGATCTACCATCTCCATGATGATAATGTACTTCATTTTTCTTAATCATCCATCATGCATGGTAGTAGGTGTATGAATAATGTAAAAAGGGAAATTATGTTGTGATTATTATTCCATATATTTTTGAAATATTGACTTTTTAACCCTGGTAAAAATTTTAATTTTTTTTGTAATGATGAACCAAACATTCTCAAAACACATAACATAGACATAACTGATTAAGTAATTAAATATTTAAATAAAATAAATGAAATGCATACTTCTAAGAATAAATTATTAAACCTTGTAAACATATTTAGTGAATTGAACAGTTGATATATGTTATTATAGTGGTTTCAATGGAGAAAAATAGAATATCAGGACTCAAGGCAAGATATTTCAAGTCAATTACCCCTCCAATAAGGTATATTTTAATTGTATACACTAAATTTATTTTACATTCTATATATACATCCAATTTTTAAATTTTATTTCATTAATATTTCATCCTTTTCTGATTATTTATGTTACAGTTAATATAAATTCATTAAAATGTATTTTTGTTTAATTTTACCAAGTGGTAAGGGGTTTTAAGTCAATTTACCTTTACCAGGTCATATCACATCTTCGTTGACTATATTATGCCAAGATGATAGAAAAAATGATTTTTTATTTCTGATTTATCTCAAATTATTTTTGTTCATTTATTATTTTTACGAATTTTCATTATATTGAGAATGTATTAATTTAATGATATGATCATTGTAAGGGTTATTCATCTCAAATTATCTTCCTTTTGGACATAAATTTATATTATGGGCCAAAATTCGTTTATGATGTGTATATACATACTATATGAAAATTTATATCATGATTTTACGTATGATAATTATATTTATATATTCATTTAATGTTATTATCTTATGGGTATTACAATTGAAAAGCTGTCAATACAATAGGGGTTTATTTTTCAATCCTTTTTTAATCCACATTATTTATGCTTTAATTTCATTTGAGTTAATTATTTGATCCTTATTTCAAAAAACAATTTAAAATTCATATACTCTATTTATTCATGTAATTTTCATATTGTATTTCAATTTTACTCTCTTTGGTACTTAATGTTTTTAGATAATTGTTTTTAATATAAATATGATTTATTTACAATTTGGATAGAAATAATTTTCCTCCATGTAATTGTTTTATTTAAAATTATTTAAGAATTATTTTAATATTATCCAATGATTTTTTAACATCACTTTATCCAATATATTCCCTTTAAATAATAAATTTTCAATGGAAAATTATTATCATTTACTGAATGAGGTAATTTTGAATTTTTTTCGAAAAGGATAATGGAATATTTTTTTAATGTTCTATATCGGAATGAAATTCACAATAGTCATGAAATTAAAATGATTTGATGATTTTATTACAATTTTCCATGTATATTTGGAAAAAAATTTATTTTTTTAATATTCTAGAAATTTTTAGATTTTTAATGTGATTCTAAAAGTGGAAATAATATTTTCCATAAGAATATTTTGAAAAATTATTTAATTATATTTCATCAACAACATCAACCCATGATGATATTTATACTCTACTTAGGATTTATTATAATTATACAATATTTATTCATTATTTAAATTGATTATGATTATTTCAAATATTCTATCATGTAACCAGTTTTTTTCCATAAATAAACAATTTAATGAAAAAAATGGATGTTGTAATATTGAAAAATTAAATTATCATGTGTTATAATTATTTAATGGTTCATTAAAAATGTTTATGTTGACAGGTGAGCATTATATTACTCAGGAATATATGTGAGCATTATATATCATTCCAATGGATTGGGTAATAGTGATGGAGGTTACATAATATAAGTAACTACTAAGAGATATTGAATTTAACCAATTATATTTTTTATACTAAGACATTTTTGGTATTTTATATGTATGGTTATCACAACATTAATGGATCATATAAGGTTTATATAAATAGAATGTTCCTTTATATCAACACATTTTCTCATTATTTTAATTTTTTATTAATTTTTCATATGATAATTATTGACATCACATGGCTCGTGATTATTGATTCTTATGACTATTGAAATTGATAAATATTTATGTCATATCACTTGTTTTATGTTCCATGTTGTCATGGATATGAATTCTCTTATGTTATGCTCATGAAATTTGATTATTTCATCACACTCATTTGTTCATGTTATGATCATTATTGACATTAAATTTTTAATTCTTATGTTTACCCTTACTAAGTGTTTGATCTCACCATTATTTTGTTTACCTTTACCCATGATATGTAAAATGAGGTAAAATGATTTGTGGAGAGAATTTTTTCATATATGGTGAATTGAATACAGTATTTTGAATACTTATTGTTAAATAAGATAATATTAGAATATTTGGAAAATCATCCCTTTAGTAAATGAGTATTATTATGTATGAGTTATTATAAATAAATAAAATATCTAAACATAAAATTTCATTGATTATATAAGTGATCCAATATTTGTTTTTTTATTTTATGTTTTATTTGGATAATATTGGGTCATGTTTAATGGTTTCAAATTTGGAATTGAAGAGATTATTTTTTTAGAACTAGGACTAGGAGTGTGGATATGGGGTCGTAATTGGTGGTATTAGAGGAAGGGTTTTAAAAAAATTAGAGATTAGGATGGTTTTATTTGAGGGTAACTTAATATTTATGGATACCATTATAGTTTGATAACTGTATGGATGATTATAAGTGAATACGTATAGACACCCATTTTTTAATTAATTTGATAATATTTTAAGGATACTAATGATATTGTGGGAGCTGTTATTTTTGGGTTTATGTATATGTAACCCTTAGGTTTACCATGGATGAATATTTTAGAAAAATGATATAATAGTTTTGTGGATGTTTTTTTAAATTTTTGAGACAAATTTTTTTGTTAATACATTCCTAAATGTTGATGTTATTGAGGTTATTTATTTTTTAAATGATTTAACATGAACTTTGGGAGTTATTAGTTAATATATGAGATATATTTATTATTTATACGTACAATTGTTTATAAATTTTGGATATCACCTTAAATTGTATTAATAAAAATATTCCATAATATATATATATTAGAGTAATATCTTATTATCCTTTTTTTATTATGATATTTGTTAGATGTTTATTTTAGTTCTTTTGGAATGAAAAATTCTTATTGAATACTCATATTTTTTAGAAAAAGAATGGATTTTATTGGAAATTGATTAATGGATGAAATTATAAATGTCAAATAAGTATACGAAATTATTTTTTTAGTTTATATGGTAATGTAATTCCTCAAATATAGAAAAATTTCCCTTACTGAGAAATTTAATACCATTAAATTCATTTTTTATGAGTTTATTGCCATCTTAATCAATTATTAATATTTAACTTTTTAGTTATGAAAATTGGTGTGGATTATTGCATTGAAAATGTACCTCATTTTAACCTAACCTTTATCTTACTTGAACATATGTTGTCTTCCCACTAATCTACTTCTATCTAGAATACAAGCATGGTGTTATTTGAAAAAACCATTTTATTTACTTTTCCATTTTTTAAAAGGATGTTTTATTAAACATTTTTATGATGTGGGTATTAAAAAAGGTATTTTCACATGTGAAATAATTTTTAATAGAGATAAATTTAATATTAATAGGATGTAATTCATTAATTGGGTTATAATTTAATATCTTGTTATTTTAAATTAATAATATGTTTGAGAGTGTATACAATCACATGACAGATGGATTATAACATCCATGAAATGTTATTATTTAAATATGACCGATATAACAAAGCCATTAAATTGGAAGATATTAATTGGAATAAATGTTTTAGGATATATATATATATATATAATTTACATAGTCAATATAAATGTATTGATAATTTATTATAAAATATGTACTCAAATTTTTGTAAACAAATTTTATGATTCCAAAATCTGTTTTAAAAAATAAGGATTTTTATTGTATTTTTTGTGAGAAAATATAATAAAAAATGTTAGCCACATTTAGATATTTATTTTAAAAAATGAATATAAATTTTTTAGTCATCTCATCAGAAATATCTTATATTGAAATTTTAAGATCTTTTTTAAAATATTAAAGTTTTAGTGTGTCGTGAATAATAATGAATATTATAAAAATGTGATTTTTTAATTAAAAATATCACTATGGTATGAAATTGATCATAATATCAAAATGTACATATTTAATTATATATAATATAATTATTTACATTTTAATAATTATTTGACCTTATTTTGGAATATTTTCAATTTTTGTCATAAAAATGCATTTTTCTTAAAATTATTTTCATTACATATTATGAATTTATATTAAAATTAAATCCATCCACTTATTGGAATCTCATATTGAAATATGGATCCAATGTTTATAATTTGGAGTTATAAATTTTGTAAATATGTATCTTTTATATGTTTTTTCATTATAAATACTAATTGTAGTAAATATTTTCCCTCCTCAGAAAGGGTAGATCAAATAATAAAGTTTAAAAATATTATCATACGGACTAAATAAAAAAATAACACATTAATTGATTCTATTTTATAGTTTTTTTTCAACCATACTCATGAATTATTCAATTTTAGGACAATTTTGTTCGATTTTTTTATTAAAATGACATATATTACTTTAATAATGAAAAATAAAAAAGGTCTCCCTCGTTGCTTTAAAATTTTCAAATGTTTTGAAATAGTCACTTAAATAATTTATAATTTAATATTATTATTTTTTAAGTGTAGTGAAATTATTTTTTAATATGGTAATTTAAATATAATTTTTATTGATTAAATAATTACCTTAATTTGTTACACAATGCTGACATTATGATTGAGAAAGAAGTAGACAAATCATGTAAATGATTTTTGAAAACTATAAATGTTTTTTGGGAGAGTTATTTTGTTAAATTAAATTATAAATATATATAACATATTAGGGACTTTTTAAGATTATATATGATAATTAAATTACTATCTTGATGATTTTACCATCAAATTAAATGAATAGATAAAAAAGTCCATAAATTAATTTTTAAAATAAAAATATTTCATTAAATGATATAAAATTCAAAAATTAATATCATTCAAAAATGGAATGGGATATGGTTGAAAATGTAATCTATGGTCCCTTTATGGGTAAATTATACTTTTATAGTAACATTATTAACCACTACATGTTAGACAGTTTTTATATTTTAGTGATCAAAAAAGGGATTATATGGGTTAAAACAAATAGATAACGGTGAAAACATAACCTAAACCTATGAAAATATTATTATATTTGATGATTTAGAATAATAATCATAATATCTTCTAAATATATCAAATTGGTTCCACTTTCCCATATAAATTAATTAATGTAAATTCAATAATTGAAGAAATTCAATGTAATGGCCCAGACCTCTCCGGCCCATTCCTTGGTCAAAAAGAGGGTCACGAAATGTTCTAGAGGGTAAAATGGACTTTTCCCACACCTTCCATAATTTTGAAACTACACGCCGTTTAGTGCGAGTACATACCATGTACCCCCTTGCCGGGTATACCCCATGTTTAAGGTCGTGTCCTTGCCATGTGGAATAAATGGGTACACGCCGTGTGTCCAGTACTACATGTCGTGTAGTCCTTCCCCGCGTACGCTTTAACAGTCAACGGCCATGTGTCGTATTGGAGTTGTTTCCTTGTCATGTGCAATAAATGGGTACATGTCGTGTGTCCAGTACTACATGCCATGTAGTCCTTCCCCGCGTACGCGTTACCAGTCAACGGCCATGTGTCGTGTTGGAGCCGTGTGAAATAAATGGGTACAAGTCGTGTGTCCAGTACTACTCGCCGTGTAGTCCCTCCCCGCGTATGCAGTACCCTCAAAACGTGTGTTGATCAGTCAATGGCCGCGGAGCCATGTTGGAAGTCGTGTGGAGACCGTGTAAAATAACATAGTACATGTCGTGTACCATAAATTACACACCGTGTACTTTTTCTTTTCTCACCTATAAAATGAGGGGTCCCCTCCTCCTTTTCAACTCACCCCTCTCATCCCCTTTCCTCTCATAAGTGTTCTCCCAAGAGATTTGAAGTCTCTTTCTTCCATAACTTCTTCGTCCGAGCTCCGATTTACGATCCATCAGCGGCCACGGGATTGTAACGACGAGGCAGAACTTCTGAGCTTGGATCCTTTGTCTTTCCGTAAGCCTTTCCGTTCTGACATCCACCCAAGGAGGTTTTTCCGGGACCCGATAGAAGTGACGGACACTGACAGATGTCTTCTAAAGTCGATTCGGGGGAGCGTTGCGATTGGAACCTGTTGAGGTAGCGATCTTACCTTCGTCACTCAAAATTGTGCATCATGCGGGGTGGGTATCTTATTGTTTTCATGAGAAAAATTTGAACCATTAAATAAAGATAATAACTGGTTAACGAACGGGGATTGGAAATTTGTTATGTTTATCTTTTTTTTATCCTATTGATATGTTGTGAATTGAATAGGCTTATGCCTACTGAAAATCACGGTCGTTGGGGGCATTTTCTTGCACAATTAAATGTTGCCTTATCTTTTTAGACCGTTATTGTGAATGGAACTTTGTTGAATGTGGAATTTGGTTAATCATGTAATGTTTGATGATTTAAAATTTGGAATCATTGTGTGATCACCCCAGTGGAACAAAATAGAATAATGAACATGTGGGTGTCGGCTTGGATATGTGGCATGTGGTGGGGGTGTTTTGTGCATTTTTGTGGATCGGGTGAGCAATGGGGTTGTGGTTGACTTGGTTGTGGGTTGGTGTTAATTTTATGTTGGTAACGGGCAGTAGGGATGCGATAAATGGTATCAAGGGATGATGATGTACGAGTTTCGGTGCGGTTGTGGTTATGGCGGTTGGCAGCGGGGCTGCAAGGATGGGTTTGAATGTGAACGGACTATGGGTTGTGAATAATAAATAAAAAGTGGAAGATTTAACGAATGGTGGGTCATGGTAATGGAAGAGGATTAATAATCAATGGTTTGGTTGGTTGATAAGAAGGGTTTTGTTGTGCTTCTTGTGTTTTCCTAACTTGATTTGTTGATGGCAGGGATATTTTTTACGAACGATCGATGTGGTTGGTTGTGGATAGTTGTCTAGTAGTTAAGGAAATAAATATACTAATTCTGCTGAAAGGTGAAAACCTAAATGGGTTTGGGGTTTTTTTTTGTATGCATGCTTCGTAGTAGCAGTGCTGAGGCCCGTTCTCAGTTTCTCTTCTTAGAAGCCATAGGTTGGGCTGAGTGTTTGGTTTATATATATATGTATCTTTGTGTTTTGATGCACCCCACCCATGTTGAGCACTTAGTGTCGAACACTCCCATTTCATTGGAGAGGGTGTTTTCCCATAGTTACTAGCTCCTTCCTACTCCTTCTCCCCTATGATGTGATGTCTTGAGGAGACCTTACACCTAAGACTCTTTGGGTAGGTTTCGATTGGGGTGGCTTTAGCCCAAGACTCTTTGGTCAAGTTTTACTGTTTCCCAAGAATCATCGGGATGAGGCCCATGTGTGTGCGAGTGGGATACAAGGTTGTGAGGCCCAGGTGTGTGCGGGCGGGATACGTGGTTATGAGGCCCAGGTGTGTTTGGGCGGGGAGTGTGTGGCAGCATCAGGACGTTCGCCGTTAGGAAGAGAAGCTAACTAATGAGAAATGGTGAGGGGTACCCAATACTCTTGTTCTTATATACTACTACATGTTATGATTGTGTTTTTGGTGAGTGTGGCTGGTGAGGTCGGGTGGATTGAATTCCTTGCTAGTTTTCTTCTGTTGTTCTCACAGGACATTAGAATTTCTCCCCACTTGTGCACGAGAGCTTTAGGTTTCTCTACTGAGTATACTTGTTCGCTCAGCCTACGTTTACTTTCAGGTTTCTAGGAGGACTACTAGGGCCATGCGGGACCCTACTAGTCAGACAGTTGGAGTTGTTGCTGTTGATGTACACTTGTTTCTTTTTTTATTTTACTTTGAGCATTATTTTACTTGCACATTGTTATAAAATTGTTTAAACATGCATCTGGGCTTAGTTTGGGTTTATTTTTATACACTTTTTCTTTTTGGTGGTTGACTTTTCCTATTATCTGATCTTAAAATAATAAAAGGGTAATGCCTCCCATATTTTTCAAAACTCATACCCTTGGTGCTAGTCTCCAACTCGGGGCCTACTGGACGCGGGACTCGGGGGTCATTATCTCCCTTTCATCATTGCCAGCTCAAGAGGGGCATCTTTAGTGGGAGGGGGTCCTGACAGAATGGTATCAGAGGTGATGGTTGAGAGATAGGATGGAGTCTAGAGTTAGGCACAGTGAGGATTGCATGGGATGGTAGGGAAACCGTGTTAGATAATATTGGTGTGTGACATAGGCCTGGGAAGACCGGGTAGGACACGGTATTTTAGGGCCCCCCGTGATTCGATGCAAGGACTCTGAGCCTACTGAACGACCAAGTGATAATACATTGATTTCAGGGTAGAGACCCTAGGGAAGGTACATGCATCATCATGATTGTGTTTTACTTTATTTGGGTGTTATGGGCAGGAAATTTAAATAAAATGATAAAATAAAACCTTTCGAAATTTCCTTACTACTTGGATTTAGACGATCTTTGTTTACCATACAACTATGGAATCTGGACGTCGTCCCCAGGTGGCTCAAATGGCCAAGGCCCAGCAGATTCAGGCAGTCGATCAGTTGAGGATTGACCGAGAGGAGGAAGATAGCCAGTGGTAGAAGACTCTCCATTCTTTTTAGCGGCAGACCCTTATGAAGTAAGAGGGTAGTACTTCGGATACGAAGAAATAGGGGTGGCTTGAGGAGCTAGGGATCTCTTTTACCTTGATCCATGCTCCGAGGGAGTACTGGGTTCCCCCAAGAAGTCAGTCAGCTGAGAGGTGCAGCGCGACAGTGGTGGACGCTCTACCTTGGAGAGAGGATAGAGGCAGAGGTTCCATGGGCTGACATTGAGTAGGAATTTCGAGAGGAATTCCTTTCTTCCATGATCAAGGCGGAGAAGCGGTAGGAGTTACTCTCCCTTCAGCAGGGGAGTATTTCGGTACGAGATTTGGGCATCAAGTACAAGGATCTCCTGCGCTTTGCTCCGGATCTCTTTCTGAATGAGGAGTCTCAGGCGAGACGTTTGGATGAGGCACTTCGTCCTTTTCTCCAGTATGTTGTTACCCCTTCACCCTTCCAACATACATGGTAGTATAGAAGAAGGTAGAGGTTTTAGAGAGGATTCACTCATTGGGAGGTGCACTACGTGAGGGGATACATCCAGATTCACTGAAGGGGAAGGCAGTCAGCAGTAGGTCTCCTGCGACGGGACCTCCCAGGTTCAGACCAGTGGGGAGTAGGCCCCAACAGTTCCAGTTCAAATCTTTAGGTACTCGTCCATTCTTCACGATCCCAAGACCAAAGTATTTTTCTTGTGGAGGTTTTGGGCACAATAAGAGTTGGTGCCCGACCCGAGCTCAGTACGGTGGAGGTGGGCAGGTTCAGCGCCCACCTTAGCAGCACTAGTTTCCAGTGAGGCCCTTCCAGTAGCAGAAGGACCATGCTCCTCTGAGGGAAGACTTTTCGAGAGGAGGCCGACCTCGGGATGCTCCTTAGGGACCTCGACCAGGGCATGGTCAAAGAGGTGGATGACATCAGAGAGGCAGAAGAGCTGGGTGTGGACAGTTGCATGCAGCAGAGTTGACAGCTCCGGTGGGACTAGAGGTGGTGCGAGGTACGATTTGTTTGTTCAGCACTCTTTTTTTTGCTTTGTTCGATTCGGGAGCTTTGCACTCCTTTGTTGCACCTGGTTTAGCCCATGCTTTGGGGATATATGTAGAGAGAATTTCCATACCACTGGTGATGAGTACACCAGTTGGAGGCCAGACCAGCGTATCTTGTGTTTTCAGGGGATGTGGGTTGACGTTGGGACCACATCAATCTAGTGCATACCTTCTTCTATTATAGATGCAGCCATACGATGTCATCCTAGGCATCGACTAGTTCTTATTTGTTAGTGTCGTTATCGACTGCTTCTGGAGAAGAGTCTTGTTCTCCGACGTGGATGGGCAGCGTTCATCTTCTGTTGGCGAGAGGAGCTATCAGGTAGGAATCCAGCTTTTGTAGCCTCTCCTTTCCTTGTTAGGTGGGTTATCAGTGGTTCCAGCTGATACAGAGATGCTGGATGTCCCGGAGGTCGTTGGGGAGTTCCTAGATGTTTTTTCCTAAGGAGGTTGTGACTCTACCCCCCCCCCCCCCCCCCTCGACGGGACGTTGAGTTCGGGATTACAGCCGGGTGCCCGTCCAATTTCGATGGCGCCTTATCGGATGGCACCTTCGGAGTTGCGGGAGTTGCGAATTCAGATTGATGATCAGATGGAGAAGGGTTTTGTTCGACCCTGCGTATCACCATGGGGTGCTCCAGTTTTGTTTTTGAAGAAGGAATATGGTGGTCTCAGGCTATGTATAGACTACTGAAGGTTGAACCAAGTAACAGTCAAGAACTGTTACCCCCTTCCAAGGATAGATGATCTCTTCGGCCAACTGAGGGGAGCAAGTTGGTTTTCCATGATTGATCTACGATCTGGATATCATCAGCTATGGGTAAAAGACAGTGACATCTCGAAGACGTCTTTCAGGTGCAGGTATGGGAACTTAGAGTTTGTAGTGATACCGTTTGGAGTTACGAATGCACCGGCTGTGTTCATGGGACTTATGAACTTTTTCTTCCGAGAGTTTCTGGATCGGTTCGTCGTTGTGTTTATCGATGAAATCCTGGTCTACTCAAGATCAGGGGAGGAGCACATTGAGCATCTCAGGGAAGTTTTGGAAGTCCTTCGACACCACCAGCTTTACAGGAAATTGTTAAAGTGTAAGTTCATGATGCAATAAGTACACTTCCTTGGGCACGTGATATCTCAGCATGGAATGTCGGTGGACCCGTCGAAGGTGGAGGAAATTGTTTCTTGGGTAGCACCCAAGAGCGTGGCAGAAGTTCGTAGTTTCCTGGGGTTAACAGGTTACTATTGGAGGTTCATTTCGGACTTCTCTCGAGTTGCTGCTCCATTGAAATCTTTGACTAGGAAGAACCAGGTCTTCCTATGGAGTGAGTAGTGCCAAAAATCATTTGACTACCTGAAGGTGATGTTGGTCAATGCTCCCGTACTCAGGTTTCTAGAGGAAGGTTGTTGTATGAGGTGTTTTGTGATGTTTCTGGCCTTGGTATGGGGTGCATGCTGATGCAGAAGAAGGGAGTGATCTATTATGGGTCTAGATAGTTACGCCCTCACGAGCTTAACTATGCCACCCATGACCTAGATCTTGCAGCAGTAGTGTTCGCACTGAAGTTTTGGTGACATTACCTCTTTGGGGAGCACTTTGTCTTCTTCTCAGATCACAAGAGACTGAGTTATATCTTCTCCTAGCATGACCTAAACCTGCAGCAGTGGAGATGGGTCGAGTTTCTCCTAGACAATGACTTTGAGATCTCTTACACAAAAGGTAAGGGCAACGTTGTGGCTAATTCCCGGAGTAGGAAGTCGCATAAGGATGTAGTTCGGGAATCCACTGATGCTTGGAAGGCAATGGGAGAGTTAGTTGTCGTGCACTTGGATGTCAGGGCAGAAGGTGTTAGAGGCTGTTTGTTTCAGATGATGGTGTAGTCCTACTTGTTGCAGCAGGTGGAAGAGTCTCAGTGGGGGGACTCTGAGGCGGAAGTGATGCGGGATTGTGTCGATCAGGGGAACGCTTCAGAAGGATGGTCAGAAGACTGCCGAAATAAGATGCTTTTCCATGGAAGTTTTTTTATTCCGGAGGCGATGTGTGAGGGAGTTCTCCATGTGTTCCATAGCTAAGCCTTGGAGGTACATCCAAGAGTTTCAAGAATGTACCGAGGCCTGAGGGAACAGTTTTGGTGGCCGAGGTGAAATGGGCAGTGGCTGAGTTTGTGGCTAAATGCCTAGTGTGTCAGCAAGTGAATGCTGAACACCGTGTTTCTAGTGGTTTGTTGCATCCTTTAGATTTCCTTGAGTGGAAGTGGGATGACATCTAAATGGACTTCGTCACAGGACTACCCAGAGCTCATGGTGGTTATGATGCTATCTGGGCAATGGTGGTTCGACTGACGAAAACAGCTCACTTGTTAGCAATTTAGGAGTCAGGCCCAGTGAGTACCTTAGCACAGAGGTACGCAGACGAGGTTGTGCGGTTGCATGGAGTCTTGAAGACTATCGTCTCAGATTGGGATACTCAGTTTACCTCACGATTTTGGAGGGGGTTACAGCATTCTTTTGGCACCCAGCTACACCTTGGCATTGCTTTCCACCCCCAGACCGATGGGTAGATAGAGCGGACTATCAAGACGTTGGAGGACATGCTGCGAGCATGCGTTCTGGATTTCGGAGGATCATGGGTACGTCACTTTCCTTTAGTAGAGTTTTCCTACAACAACAGCTTCCACTCTACTATTGGCATGGCACCGTTTGAGGTTTTGTATGGAAGACCATGTTGTTCACCCATTTGCTAGGCAGAGGTTGGTGAGACAGGTGCTCTTGGGCCAGAGGTAGTGCAGGGCACCACAGAGAAAGTCCAGCTTGTAAGTGAGAAGATAAAAGAAGCTCAGGACCGACAGAAGTCTTATGCTGATCGTCAGAGGAGGCCCTTGGAGATCAAGGTGGGAGATCATGTGTTCATGAAGGTTTCCCCTCGACGAGGGCAATGGAGATTTGGGAAAGGGATAAAGATCTCACCTAGGTTCATCAGACCTTTTGAGGTGCTGAGGCGAGTTGGTGAGGTGGCATATCAGCTGGCCCTACCACCTCAGTTGGAGAAGGTTCATGACATCTTCCACTTCTCCCAGATTCGTTGGTACTTACACGACGACTCCCACGTTATCGACTGGGGAGAGTTAGATGTGGGAGACGACGCAACCTTCGAGGAACGACCAGTCAGAATCGAGGATCATAATGAGAAGGTGCTCCATGGACGAACCATTCCATTGGTTTGTGTGTTGTGGAGGCATGGCGGCCTTGAAGAGAGCACTTGGGAGTGGGAGGCCCAGATGCACGCTCAGTACCTGGAGTTGTTTTGACTTCTGTTTTTCCTTGTTCTTCTGAGCTTTGTGTTGATTTTGTACTCCGTACCTTTGATATACGGAAATCTTGGCTTCTCAATTGTGAGACCTTTTGTTTCCATCTTCTCTGGAAGTGTGTTGCATGTTTGAATGAGTGGGAAAATGGGGAAAACCTGATCCTTTATCGAGACGCATTAATTCGGATGCGGTTGAACCCGTGTGGGCGAGTCAGTGCCACCTAAAGAGGATAATATCTCGACATAGGAGAAGGAATTTTCCCAAACCACATGTTCGGGTAGTGTGTTGGTTGTGTGGTGTTGTGGGTAGTGCGAGTTGAAAAATCCTAATGTATGAAAGTGGGAAGACCTAATTCTTAATCAAGACGCATTAATGAGGATGCGATTAAACCCGTGTAGGCGATTCAGTTCCGCCTAACGCGGGTAATATTTTGACATAGGAGAAGGAATTCCTAACACATATGATTAGGGTTGTTGGTTGGGTTTCTATTATAAAGAGGACCCTAAGAGGTATCTTGTTGGGTTCCTCTGGGTTGGTTTTTGAATTCTCGAGGATGAGAATGTTTTAAGAGGTATCTGATGTAATGTACCGGACCTCTCCGACCAATTCCATTCTCAAAAAGAAGGTCACGAAATGTTATGGAGGGTAAAATGGACTTTTCCCACACTTTCCAGAATTTTGAAACTACACGCCGTGTAGTGCGAGCACACGCCGTGTACCCCCTTGCTGGGTATACCCCGTGTTAAAGGTCGTGTCCTTGCCATGTGCAATAAATTGGTACACGTCATCTGTCCAGTACTAAACGCCATGTAGTCCATCCTCGCGTATGCATTACCAGTCAACAGATGTGTGTCATGTTGGAGCCATGTCCTTGTTGTGTGCAATAAATGGGTCCACGCCGTGTGTCCAGTACTACATGCCATGTAGTCCTTCCCCATGTACGCATTACCATTCAACGGCCGTGTGCCATGTTGGAGTCGTGTCCTTGTCGTGTACAATAAATGGGTACATGCCATGTGTCCAGTACTACAAGTCGTGTACTCCCTCCCCACGTATGTGTTACCCTCAAAATGTGTGTTGACCTGTCAACAGCCATGGAGCCGTGTTGGAAGCCGCGTGGAGGCCGTGAAAAATAACCGAGTACACGCCGTGTACCATAAAGTACACGCCGTGTACTTTAACTTTTCTCACCTATAAAAGGAGGGGTCCTCTCCTCCCTTTCAACTCACCCCTCTCCTCCCCTTTCCTCTGAGAAGAGTTCTCCCCTGAGACTCAAAGGCTCTTTCTTCCATAACTTCTTCGTCCATGCTCTGATTTACGATCCGTCAGTGGCCACGGGATCGTAACGACGAGGCAGAACATCCGAGCTTGGATCCGCAATATTTCCTTCGGCCTTTACTTTCCAACTTCCACCCGAGGAGGTTTTTCCGGGACCCGACAGAAGTGACGGACGCCGACGGACGTCTTCTAAAGTCAATTCGGGGGAGCATTGCGATTCGAACCTATTGAGGTTGGGATCTTACCTTCATCTCTCTAAATTATGCATCATACGGGGTGAGTATCCTCTTGTTTTCATGAGAAATAGTTGAACCATTAAATAAAGATAATAACTGGTTAAAGAATGGGGATGTGAAAGTTGTTATGATTATCTTTGTTTATCCTATTGATATGTTATGAATTGAATAGGCTTATTCCTACTGAAAATCACGGTCATTGGGGGCCTTTTCTTGCACCATTAAATGTTACCCTATCTTTTGAGACCTTTTTTGTGAATGGATCTTTGTTGAATGTGGAATTTGGTTAATCATGTAAAGTTGGATGATTTAAAATATGAAAACCTTGTGTGATCACCCCGGTTGATCAGAATGGAATAATGAACATGTGGGTGTCGGCTTGGATATGTGGCATGTGGTGGGGTTGTTTTGTGGGTTTCTTGGATCAGGTGAGCAGCGGGGCTGTGGTTGACTTGGTTGTGGTTTAGTGTGAATTTTATATTGGTAACGGGCAGTGGGGCTACGATAAATGGTATCAAGGGATGATGATGTATGGGTTTCGATGCGGTTCTGGTTATGGCGGTTGGCAGCGGGGCTGTAGGGATGAGTTTGAATGTGAACGGACTATGGGTTGTGAATAATAAATAAAAAGTGGAAGATTCAATGAATGTTGGGTCATGGTAATAGAACAGGATTAATAATCAATGGGTTGGTTGGTTGATAATAAGGGTTTTGTTGTGCTGCTTGTGTTTTCATAACTTGATTTGTGGATGGCAGGGATATGTTTTACGAATGATCGATGTGGTTGGTTGTGGATGGTTTTCCAATAGTTAAGGAACTAAATAAACTAATTCTACTGAAACGTGAAAACCTAAATGGGGTTGGGGTTGTTTTTTGTATGCAATCTTTGTAGTAGTAGTTCCGCGGCACGTGCTTAGTTTCTCTGTTTAGAAGCCATAGGTTGGGCTGAGTGTTTGGTTTATATATATATATATATATATATCTGTATCTTTGTGTTTTGACGCACCCCACCCATGTTGAGCACTTAGTGTCGAACACTCCCATTTCATGGGAGAGGGTGTTTTCCCATAGTTACTAGCTCCTTCCTGCTCCTTCTCCCCTAGGATGTAATGGCATGAGGCAACCTTACACCTAAGACTCTTCAGGTAGGTTTCGATTGGGGTGGTTGTAGCCCAAGACTCTTCGGGCAGGTTTTACTGTTTCCCAAGAATCATCGGGATGAGGCCCAGGTGTGTGCGGGCGGGATACGTGGTTTTGAGGCCCAGGTGTGTGCGGGCGTGATACGTGGTTGTGTGGCCCAGGTGTGTGCGGGCGGGATACGTGTTTGTGAGGCCCATGTGTGTGCGGGATGGATACGTGGTTGTGAGGCCGAGGTGTGTAAGGGCGGGGAGAGTGTGGCAGCGTGAGGACATTCACCTTTAGGAAGAGCAGCTAACTAATGCGAAATGGTGCGGGGTACCAAATACTCTAGTTCTTATATACTACTTCATGTTGTGATTGTGTTTTTGGTGAGTGTGGATGGTGAGGTTGGGTGGATAGAATTCCTTTCTAGGTTTCTTCTGTTGTTCTCACGGGACATTAGGATGTCTCCCCACATGTGCACAAGACCTTTAGGCTTCCCTACGGAGTATACTTGTATACTCATCCTACGTTTAATTTCAATTTTCCCAGGAGGACGACCAGGGTCGTACGGGACCCTACTAGTCAAACAGTTGGAGTTGTTGCTGTTGTTGTACACTTTTTTCTTTTGGTATTGTACTCTGATCTTTCTTGTACATGCACCTTGTTATAAAATTTTTTAAACATGCATGTGGGCTTGGTTTCTGTTTATTTCTATACACTTTTCCTTTTTGGTGGTTGACTTGTCCTATTTCCTAATCTTAAATTAATAAAAGGGTAATGCCTCCCATATTTATGAAAACTCATACCCTTGGTGCTAGTCACCAACCCGGGGCCTACTGGAGGCTGGACTCGGGGGTCATTATCTCCCTTTCACCATTGCCAGCTCATGAGGGGCATCTTTGGTGGGAGGGGGTTGTGACATTCAAAGAGTACCACTCCTCTAAATTATTTAAGGAAACATCCTCTACTATTTTTATCACACATTTTGTGCACTATAGATCATAAAATAACTCACAAATACCTTCCAAAAATCGTTATATTTCTCCTAGAAGTCATATATAGAAAAATGTAATAGCATGTTACCCACTGTCAGGTAATTTTTTTCTCCATAGTTGTTAACCTATTTTTCAGGGTGTGTCTTGGGGTTATCGAGGATAATGTTATTTTTTGGGGGGAAATTACATAATATATGAGGAAGGTTGTTTATGGAATTAATGGAATCTTATAAGAAACTTGTATTTTACCCCTGATTTTTTAGAACACATGAGTTGGTTTGTGTTTTTGTGTAAGAATAATTAGATTTAACATTATGCATGAGAAACACATGAAATGTATGTTTTTAGGAATTATACTATGACCCAAATGCACAATGTGAAGTGAGTCCAAGCCATGTATAGATTACATTCCATGTAATAATGAATGATCTCTTTTTATTAAAAAGATGATGGGTTTTTATGTGTATCTATGTCATATGGATTACACTATGTGTGAAGGGATTAAATTTCATGTAAAGGATAGAATCATTCCTTTCATGGTGTAGAATAAGTCTCATTTCATTTATTTCATCTACAGATCCATTATCATTTGAAGTAGAAGGATTATCTAGAGATAATGGGAGTCTACATTCAATGTAGATTGTTTATTTTGGAAATTGATCCCTACTATGTTTGGTTTTCATCTCTCTAGGTGAGTAAACCTTCCTACTTATTTGTTTCTTTGATTGTAGTGGTGGTGTTGTGTATTGATATCAGATCCATTTACATTTGGTATTTTTTCTTTTTATCTACTTCTATATCCATGGTGAGATATTGTTATTGGGGATGTTCCTTTATTGGTTATGGTGCAATGGGTGTTTGTTCTTGAGGTATGTTTATTTTTATCTACTCCACTGAACCAA
Source organism: Viscum album (assembly GCA_963277665.1). Taxonomy (NCBI): domain Eukaryota; kingdom Viridiplantae; phylum Streptophyta; class Magnoliopsida; order Santalales; family Viscaceae; genus Viscum; species Viscum album. Next base: position 1,536,452,942 of record OY728151.1, read on the forward strand.
TTTCTAAATTAGATCAATTTTATTATGTTTATATTGATTATGGGACATGATTTTCATTGTTTTGTTTTTCTTAAAGGTTGATCCTTTATGGTCGTGTACGAACATGATTTTTGAGGTAGGTGCTTCCATATCTAGTATCTTTCGGTGAACTGCATTGATCTTGTTTGAAAAAATTATATCATTAATTTAAATGGCATGTTATGGTTTATTGGAATTGTATGTGTTGAAATAGGATTTTATATAAGATAGTCTTCCCCTAGCTCTATTAAACGGAGAATGGGTTTTAAAAGCATTAGAAAATGGTTTTCAAAGGTTGAAAGGATAAAATGGATTAAAGAATTGATTTTTAAAATAGTGAATATGGGATGCTTTGGTTACTTGGGTGGAAGGTATACTAATAAGTATCGTTTACTGCTGCGGGGTTGCACATTAGGGTTATCTTTAATCTATTGGATTGTTGTTCTAGAGGATTGTTAGTCCTATTGGTGGGAGGTTACTTTTAGGGTGTTACTATTCCCTATAGACTCAATGCATATGTCTAGAGGATTGATGAATTTGAGATTTTCTATGTTAGGTATGAGTTTCCTAGATATCATGACCTCATAAGATCCTTGGTGTGATGTTACCTATGCTTCTTGGCAGATTTGGGATAATTTTGGTTTAAACTATTTTGTTGTACTGTGTAGGATTTTGATATGTTAGGTGATACCTGTTTTTTTACATGATATACCAACAACGATTGTTGGATATGAAAATTTTTTAAACCTATTTAGATTATTTATTTAGAAATATAGAAATATATGGAATTAAATGGTTTTCCATGCACTTGATATTAATATTATATAAAATTTTTATCAAGCCTTGTTTTATATAAAATTGGTAATTCATGGATTATTGTTAAGAGAATAGATATTGAACACTAGGGTGAGACCCTAATGGGACTGTTTTATCACACACTATGAACCTCTTCAGAGTTGTGTAGACCTGGTTTTGATGTTTGGTGCAAGGAAAGGCATGGCACCGTAGTGAGGTGGTGATATTTTATGTCAGCTAGGATTGGTAGTTAGGGTGAGATAGAGGGATTCTACCCACACTATCACATAAATTAGTATGTCTTCATAATTTAGTAGTCCTTTGTTGTCAAAAATGTACTTTAGGAATTTTCTTCTAATATTGATATTTTTTGTTTCTTTCAATTTTTTTAGTTAGAGAATATCTTTATCTTCTGGTATTTTTATCTATTATATAGATATATATATATATATATATATATATATATGTTCCATGTATTTCTTTTATGTTGGGATAAATCATTCACTCAACTTGTTGTTTGATGGTCTGGGGAAAGTTGCTAGACCATGGGGATCAAGAACACCCTTCTGATATTTGGAATTGTGGGTCATTACCATCATATGAGTGTATATAGGTTGGTTCATTATAGTTCAGTATCATAGGCTTGGGTTTTGGGTTTTTTCCTTTTCATGGGATGTTTGATTGACTGTAGAGAGGATTTTTGTGGCTTGAGAGGGAGATTGAGGGATATTCCAGGTTATCTCATGCCATGATGAGACTCATGTTACCATTTATTTTTGGGATGCGTGTTTCCTATATTGATTTAATTTTGTCAATATATCTTTTTGATGATGTGTTTTCTTGTTTTAGATTATATTTTTCTGTTGTCTGATCATTACTTTTTTGGTGTACAATAGTATCCCGCTGAGACCTACTTTGCGAGTTCCTTAGGAGGGTACATTTTATGGTCCAAAAGGGAATAATCTAATGGATCATGACATTATTGAGGATATTGTGTGTGTTAAATCTTATATTGACAAGAATCTTCTAAAAATTGATAATGCAGTTATTGAGGTAAAACAAGGAGCTCTAGAATAACGAGATCCATTGTTAGTGTTCTTGCATGGGAAGCTACCTTTATTTAAAGGTATGAATGAACCATAAGAGGAATAGGATGATATTGAAAAGATTAAAATGATATTTTTCTCCCAAGATTCACCCGAGAGTATCATGTTGTATTCTAAAACGTTCTAAATTGAGGGTCCTGGTAAGAATTGGTGGGATTACATGATACTGGGAGATTGGCATGTGGTCATAGACTGTAATATTTTTAAGACACTATTCTTAATGAAATTTAGTCCAGAGTTATAAATTATGGAGAAATATCTTGAGTTCCATTATTTACACCAGTTAGAGAACATGTCATCAACATAGACAACTCATTTTTTTATGATGGTCATTTATTCACTAAAAGATGTAAATAATGAACATATAAAATATAAGAAGTACCTAAGGGTTTGGTAATGGCTATCAGATCATATATATTTATTCTAAATATTTTGACCTACATAAAGATAGTATACTTGTATATGATGGTAGATATGAATAAGACATGAATGGTTGGACATTCTTCCCATTGTCTTCCATCCTGTGGAAGCTTCAGTGGGGAACCAGGGAATGGAGGATGTGGCGGTATCACTTAAGGGGTGGTGGAGGCATTTCTCAGTAGAAACCATCTTCGAAACCTGAAGTTGCAGCTATTGTTGTGCCTCTAACATCCTATTAGTGCGGAAATGTTAAACAAACATGGTATTTTTGTTCTTTTACTTCATATATGTGTAATAGTTGTGGATGTTATGGTCATCTGCAACATTTCTATAATGCAATGTTTACTCCTCGATATGGTATGAGATCATCAGCACCAAAGGTTACTGTCGAATTATCATATTCTTCAGTGGCTATAGGGACACATCCACATTCCCCATGAGTAACTCACCTTCTTCTAGATGATTATTTTCTAGTAGAGTTGGATGTGGGTCCATCTATAGTGAGAGATACCATATTTATTCGATCCTCAGTAGATATTTCATTATTTGATAATGGTACTTCCAACATCTTTATATCTACCCATTTTTTTGATATGATTATCCTTGCCAATGATCTAATGTCCTTTTTTATAGTGTTATCGATACCTATTGGGAAGATGGAATTTCATGGTTTAATTTCACTTCTTGTGTGCTATCGATAACAGATGTGGATTTAGTCTTGGATTAAATTCTTCTTGATCTAGATTTATTCAATATAATCATCGAGATTAACTGTATTAATTCTCATCATTACAAGGATGATTTTTATCGTCAAAGTTTCTCAATTATTGTGGGTGATGAGGGAATACAGGTGTTTCAGGGAGAGTGGGATCATAGGTTTTTACATTTAGGACCATTACACTTTTAACTTATGATCTTGTTGTCTACAAATGTAGTTGATCCGTATCATGTTTCTTTGGATATTGATCATCAAACCATAGTTCATTAGATTCCAGATGTTTTCCAGATGATTTGTCTGGGAATCCTCTAAATAAGGAGGTATATTTTATGATTTTCTTGGTTCCTAGAATGTAGTTGATATTGATACCTTATTATCATATTGAACCAGTGGATTTTATGGAGATAAATGTTCATTTAGATGACCTGGTAGAGAAGGGTTTTGTTATCCCTAGTGTTTCACCTTATGTAGGACCAGTTCCATTTTCCATGAAGGCATATAGTTTACTAAAATTTTTCATGGACTATTAAAAGTTGAACCATTTAATAGTTAATATAAAGTATCATTTTCCTTCTATGGATGAATTATTAGATCATTTAAAGGGGATAATGTGGGTTTCAAGAATTGATCATCGATATGCTTACCATCATCTCAGAGTTCCTGAGTGTAACATATGGAAGATAACTTCCAGGATCATGTATCATCATTTATAATATCTTGGGATTATATTTGGTAGGAATAAAACTTTTGTAGTTTTTATTTCTTTGATTAATTGGATATTCCATCAGCATCTCAATAGTTTTTTGGCCATGTTCATGGTTGATTTTTTTAACTTATTTATTATATGAGAGTGAGCATGATTACTATCTTATTTTAGTATTTGGATGTCCAGATGATTCACTATTTGAATGTTATGACTATCAAATTAAACCTATGGATTCAATACCTGAAATTATAAGAACATGTTAATTTGGGGCATGGATTATCAGTTGATCCTGAGATGCTTAAGGATATCTTTTTCTGTGAGGATCCATGTCATTATTTTAATATTTTGAGATTCCTTGATCATTGTGGATATTAAAAAAAATTAAAGTATTTCTCAATGTTGGAATCACATTTTTTTACTCTTACTAGGAATGAGATAAAATCCAAATGGGTTTAAAAATGCATGTGTGCATTCAATGAGAAGAAATTAATTTTGACTTCAGATCCTATTCTGATGTTACATATGCCCAGAAAGGGGTATATGATCTTCTATGATGCTTGTGGACTAGGCTTAGGTTGTGTGATCATACAGGGTGCTCAATTGGTGGATAAAGAATTTGATAATCTATAATCACATTATAAGAACTACCCGATTTAGGATTTTGATCTAACCGTAGTATTGTTTATGCTTATATTTTGCGGTCCTTATATGTTTTGGGAAATGTTCATAGTCTTTTCTGAACATAAGTGTTTGATCTAAATATTTTCTAAAAAATAATTAAATTTTAAGTAGAGAAAATTGGCGGAGTAATATAAGACATTTAAATATGATATCACCTACACCCCAGGGAAGGGAAATGTTGTTGCATACGCTCTTTCCAAGAATGTGTCATTGCAAGATATTTAGTAACCAATGGAGGAGTAGATCATTACAGAATTGTTGTTGAGTTTAATCTAGATGATCTAAAGTATGTTTTATGTATGGTTCTCAATAATTTAGAATTATTATCATCTCTACTGAATTCTATTATACAGAATCAGTGGCATGATGATGAGGAATGATGAATTCGAGAAACCATGTATGGTTGGGAGACCATTTTGGGTTGGTCACTCTATTCAGATGGTATTCTCAATTTTGGGAATTGGGTTTTCATCCCATCATCTATAAGGATGTCACTTTTTTCAAATTATCATAGATTTTGTGGTATATTTATCCATTCCCATTAAAGATGTATTGTGATATGAGATGGTGTTTATGGTTTATAGGTATGATGCATGGAATTTATAGTTATGTGTCCCATTATTACACATAAAAATAGATAAATTAATATCATATCAAAATATTTAGTTTTTTTAGCCAATAATAGTTACTTTTTGTGAATGGGATGTGGTTTCCATTGAATTTGTCATTGTATTTGAATGTAATCCTCGAGGGTGGAATGATTCTAGGTGGTGATTGATTTCTTTATAAAGGTAGGTAATTTTATTCCGATGAAAGATACAAAAAATTTTGATGATCTGGGTCTGAGGTAAGTGAAAGTAATTTTGAGGCTATATAGGGTTCCTTCTTCCCTTATTATAGATATATATCCTAGGATAAATTTCATGTTCTTTAGAATTTAGCATGAGGTAATGGGAACACATATTAAATTTATTATATCTTATCATCCATAGGAAAGTTGTCTGAAAAACATGTTATTGAAAACTGTTATTGTATAAATAATTTTCTATGGGGATACACAAATTTAATAATGCATAAAAATCATTAAAACTATCTAAAAATTTAGAATAACACAAGTATGAGTGTCAAAATGACATGGATGATCCATATGTTATAAATTAATTAAATAAATTTAAATTGAAAATTATTTATTATATTGAAAATGAGAAAGAATACAACAAATAATGGGTTTGATATCTAAAGATAATACATACAAGGATCAGTTATTTTCTGGTTTTTGAGAAAGGGATTTAATTTATTATTGTTTTATTCAATTTTTTGTGATGGAATTGGGTCTTTAAGGATCATTTATTTGGGTAAGTTACACTAATTCTACGATTTCACATTTGGAATTGTTATCTACAAGGTGAAATAAAATAACTAGGAAACTATAAACCCTAGTTAAACATAGGAAACATAGGTTTCATTATTATCATACAAAAAATATGCTAAATAATATATGAAAATAAACAAACCTACTCAAATTGTAGCAGTGGTCCTGAAATTGAAAAAACAAGATGATTGGTGTTGATAAAAGATATGAAGAAATCCAAAACAAGAATAACATATTTAAATACAACCTGACATCACTTCCCCTATAACCACATCCCCAAATATAGAAAATAAAACTCTATCATTCTGGGCATGATGATAATTTTATGAATGTATACCCAAGGGTGAGTGACATGAAATACAGTTGGTGATGTAGGGAGCTATGGTGTCTCTCATCAGATAGAAGTGGGGTTTCATCTCCATCGTGTCTAAAAGCCTTGATGAATTTTCCAAAGGCATGATTTTATAATTCACCCCATCCAAACATTGTAAAATCATGTCTTTATTTTCAATTTTAATTAAATGTTCACAAAAATTAATATTACACTATGTGTAATCTATTTTAGCATTGAATTATTTATATCATTCTATGTCCTTAACTTTGACGATGTGTATTTTTCTACCCAGTCTGTAATGGGTTTTCAAAGTGTGTCTTTTATCCTAACATGAAATGGTGGCAGTGAATACTTCTGATAAACTCGTGTCATGTAATGAAATACATGAATTCTAAATTCTCTACTTCATTATCTGGGGCTCGACAACATAATAAAAAATGTGGTGACACAAAATGTGTGAAGTGTCTTTAAAGTCTAAATTTCATCACTTTTCAATCATTTTCGAAATTTCAATTGTTCCTACCAAAAAAATCCATCATTTGGAATGAATAATCAGTTAAATATAGGAATCAATAAATAAAATTACCATAAAATAGATCTATTAAATAATGATACCATCTATTTCATTTTTGAAGGATATTATTCATGAGTATGACTTAGATTTTAGTGGGTCTTTCAAAATATATCAAGGATAGATCAGGTTTTCTTAAACTATAGTAATCGTTCGTCGATTAGAATGAATGATTTTTTGGATTTGTATGGTCAGACGTGTTGATCACCTCTTTGCAGGGTAGAGGTGGGAGAAACATATTTGGTGAGTCCAATTTTTGTTCAGGAGACATCTTCAAAGATTTGAGATGTACTTCGATTTCTGGTTAAAACTAAAAGTCATTATAAATATTATGCTTATCGATGATGTTTTCAATTGAATTTTTCCTTAGTTGAACGGATTTTATAGGATGTTTCTCCTTATTTGGGTCACCGTCTGCATGGAAAAAAAAGAAATGATGGCTTTGATATATGTGGGACCATTTGAAGTCATCGATAATCTTGGGAAAGTTTATTATTAGTTGTAACTTCTAATTATGTGTACAATAATCCATGATGTTTTTCATGTATCAAAATGTGAAAATATCATCTTGATCCCTCTCACATTAAGAGTTGGGAAGTGGTTGAATTTAAGCCACATGATTCAGTTGATGTGAATCTAGTTGAGGTCATCGAATCTCAAGTGAACGCCTTGTGTGGGGTGTCTATTTAGTTGCTCAGAGTGTTATAGAAACACATATCATATTCTCAATAGACTTGTGAGTGTGAATCATTGACAAGGGGGAAGTGAAATCACCTATTTATAAAACATCATTCTTCCACATAACTTTTTATGGAAAAAGGCTTTATGGTGGGTTATTTTTTTAATATCTTGTTACCTACATTTAGGTAAATTTATTCTCATTAATTTTTTTACACTTTAATTAGGTACAACTTTGGGTTCTTGAGGGTGGATTTAATTTTATTTGACATAATAACTCAATGATTGGGGATTTATGTTTTTTTTTTAAATAATATAATCATGGTATAAAACAGCAATGGATCTGTGATATTCTCCCAGAGTTCAGATAATGACTGAGTTGGTATTGTGTTTTCATGTAAGAATGTATAATTTTTGTAGTATGTAGAAGGAATAAACACAATGTAATGGGAACACATGACTTGTATGTTCTACCGGGATGATATTGTTAACCAGATGCACAATGTGAACTTATTAGAAGACATGTATAGATAATATATTATGTAATATTAAAATATCTATTATTATTAAAAATTGGATGCAGTGTTCAGCGTATCCGTGTCATAAGGATTAAAAGACATATAAATATATTACAGAACATGTAAAAGTCTTGAACATGCTTTTAGGGACCTGCATTTTTTGAATTTTACATCATTCTTCCTCATCACCTTTTCCTTTCTAATTAGAAGGCTTCTCCAAATATTTTTGGACTCTTCGTTCAATATAGATTGATTTGTTAGACAATTTTTCACCATTGTTATAAGTCCCCAGCCTTAAACCTTACTTAATCTTGAGTTATCACAAGATTACACGTTGAGGATCTTTTCGGGTTTAGAGTTTTAGAGAATTAGATCTTAAAAAATGCATTACATTCCACATATAAACAAAGTGGTTACATAAAGATAGTATTCTTCATTACCATCAATGGAAACATATTTAAAATAAACATGGATTCTTTCTTGACACTTCCTTGACACTATCATCATATCATGTACCTTTCCCTTGACCTGTGAAAAACATTTCAAAAAAAACATGGGATGAGCATAAAAAGCTCTGTATGGGTTATAAAAACATGGAAAGGAAACATGGGTACATATATACATAAGAGTGAAATCATACTTTACCCATAAAACATAAGCACTTTAACATACCTCATCAAATCATGAATAAATCATAGAAATCATAAGACATAAAGGTAACTTGAGGCATTCATAACATTCTTACGTAGGGAGTAACCCTCTTGGTTACGTTTGGAATACCCATCACAGTATATTCCCTAAATCTCTTCGTAGAAACCTTAACGTTTCACTCCTTCGCGTTACGCAATGCATTGGAGAGCTATATCGGGCTCACCCACCCTTAGTTTATCACGGAACCACCCGGCTTCATAATAATGCCCAAGAACCATAACATAATCGTATCACATAAAACATGCATAAAGGAAACATAAAATTTCCACATTTCAATCACAAGATATCAATACAACACAAAAAACATTGTGAAAACCATTTTCAATACCAAAATAGAAAGAAAAGTAAAACATTTTATTTATTATTTTCTTTTTAAAAAAAAGGTATGGCTTGTAGAGGAAGCCGAAACTCAAATAACGGTCACGATGGCGGAGAAGTCGTTGTCGCTGCATACGTACGACAAAAACATTCCCTTCTGTTGTTTAGTAAACGCTTCGTATAAAAAAGATTCATTTTGAATAAACGTAAAAGTCAAAGGGGTTTATACACCGTATAAAAGAAAGTTGTGTATAAAATAAAATATGCCTCAATGAAAGGAGATTGAGACGATGTCCCATACCTCATATCCGACTTGACTCGACCGTCCTTTAATCTCCTGAATAATAAACTTGAGTTAATCTCTACTTTCTTATGAACCTTTTTCAAGTTCATTATTTCTTTTATACCATGTTATGAACATCATGTAATCATTTAAGTTAATAATGTTCATTTTGTCGGTATTTGGTTCTTAAGTCAAAAATAGACTTCTTACACTTACATGTAGTTAATTTGGTCAAAGGTTCGTTATATCCAGAATGATATTAATGATTTTGATAAAATATATATCATATATATTCATCATATACATGTATTTATAATATTACATCACATTTAGAGATAAGAAATGAAATGCACCATTCATGGAGACGGTAAGCCGTACGTACGCATGAACGCTACTTCCATTTCTATTTCGTATTTTCTGGAATGGAATCATAATGATATAAAAGTATATTATAATTCCAGTATAATAACATATATAATATCATTAACTTTATCTTTTACACATCCCACATATGATATTAATGAATCAAATCACTTTCAGGGGGCGGTAGTCCGCACTTCCTAAAATGAAGATATCGTGTTTACCCATAATGGAAACCAAAAAGGTATGCCCAAAATGAAAAAAAAAACAGAAGCTTAAGGAAAACATAAACATATTATATATCATATATAAAAATAGTGACATCATAATGGCCACCTTTGAAGGTGTTAAATGGGTATTGAACAATCATCGTTTCGGGAGGCAGAATTTCGCAATCCACAGAAACCGTATGTTCTTTAACCATTTGATGTAGTTGTGTGAGAGTGTAGCTCAAATAAATCTTATAACAACATCCTAGTATATTGAAGATACTGTTGTTGTTACAACAGAAGTAAATAAAAAGAGTTTAGGGGGTTGGAGAAGCAAAATAAAACAAATGAACATGAGAGAATGAATTACCTTTAAAAGTGTAACTCCTTTTGATTTGAGCCTAAAGGCTTCCTTTGAAAGGATTATTCCCAAAGGGAATCCTCTAGGATGAGGATAGGGATGTGGAGAGAGTAAATGGGCAGGGTTTGGCCGAGCCAAAGGCTTGAGGAGGTGTGTTAAATAAGGTAGAGGTGGGGGCCTTTTATAAGAGGAGAGGAGGGGCACTTTTGGAAAGTAAAGATAAGTTACTTTATTTTAAAAAGAGTTTCGGATTCAAAAGGTCCCACATTCCTATAATTAGAGGATAAGGTGATAAGGCTTCGAAATCCACTCATCCAATTCATTTTGTCCATCTGTAAGTTTTAGATTTTTCATTATCTTTCCATTTTATTTAAATCGTTAAATAATGAGGTCATCGTTGCATCATCATGATGTCATAAATAATTCAATATATTTAAAGTCTAAAAATTATAAAAAAAATACTATGATGTAGGAAATCTTTTTAGATTTACAATGACTATTTATAATCAAAAATATGATCTTTATAACCCCATGTAAAAATTGTTTTCGTAAAACATATTATGTTTGTGTCATTTTTACTTTTACATTAAATAAAAAGTTATTTATGTCATTTCCCAACCAAAGTGGATCCATGGGGTCCCCAAGTTGACCCATGGCTTGTCTTGGTCGGCCATGACACAACCAATGAGGGTAGGACATGTGTCAAGCTCATCTTATTTTATTAAAACATTATTTTTACCTTAAACTACACTAATTACCACTAATCGCGATTAAAAACTTAATAAGTTACTATTCACCAAAAAAATTATTTTAATCTCAATGAACCACATTTTACTTCTTAATGACAACCATATATGTCGGATTTTTGAAATTCAAAACACAATGATGGCAAAATTTCATTTAAATGGAAAATCAGTTTTTATAAGTACCACTTAGTGGTTTCACTATTCATCAAAAATTGAAGTTTTTCAGAAAATTACCAAAAATTCACCCTAAGATATATTTGATATTCCGAATTAAAAAATGAAGTATATTTTACAAAATTAAAAACATATAAGTCACATTAATTAATTTAATAATTAATTCCCGCTGTCAGAGCAAATAGCGTGTTTTTATAAAACAATAAGTATCAAAAGATTGACACCAGTTTAAGTCTAATTTCAAAGTGAAATTGATTCCAATGACCATCATTGGATAAAATGGTAAAAATATATTCTAATTTCACTTCAAAACCAATTCAAAAGATAATATAATCATATAAATAAATTAGATTAAAAAGTAGTTTTGATGTAAAATGCAGTATTTTTCACTATTCATTAAAAAAAATGAACATTGTCAGAAAAATACCAAAAATTCACACAAAGTAAATTTTCATGTCCCAATCATAAAGAATAAGTTTATTTTGACAAACATAGCTTATAAAATTGTCAAAAGATATATTTAAAAATGTTTTTCCATCAAAGACAGTAAAACAATCTTTTAAGAATATTAGTGTATTCCATGCATAAGATTGTATTTATTTTCATTTTAAGCGTCTAAAACACTATCTAATTCATTAATAGACATAGATAAAAATATCTATTATTCATTACTTACTTGGTATGTTACATCCTTCCCCCCCTTTTGAAAATTGCATCCCCGTAATTTATTTACTTATCGAATAAATGGGGGTACTTATCCCTCATTGCATTTTCAGATTCCCATGTTGCCTCTTAAATCATGTGGTTTTTTCACAAAACCTTTACCTGGTGAATCACCTTATTCCATAACACTTTCTCCCTATGGTCAAGAATTTGGACCGGTTGTTCCTCATAAGATAGGTTCTCTTCCAGCTGAACTACCTCTGGACTCAAAACATGAGATGGATCTGGCATGTACTTTCTCAACATCGAAACGTGAAAAACATTGTGTACCTGAGATAAACTCGGAGGTAAAGCCACTCGGTATGAAACCGATCCAACTCTCTCCAGAATTTCGTATGGTCCAATGAACCTTGGACTTAACTTTCCTTTCTTAACAAATCTCATCACACTTTTCCAAGGAGAAACCTTGAGAAAAACATGATCACCTAACTCAAAAGATAGATCCTTCCTCCGGTTATCCGCATAACTCTTCTGCCTGCTCTGAGCTGTTATCATGTGTTTCTGAATCAGCTGAACTTTTTCTGCCATCTCTTCTACCAATTTTGGTCCCATCAACTTCCTTTCACCCACTTCATCTCAGAAAGCTGGAGTTCGACACTGCTTCCCATATAATGACTGAAATGGTGCCATCTGTATACTGGAATGAAAACTGTTATTATATGAAAATTCAACCAAAGAAAGATGTTGGTCCCAACTTCCCTGATAATCAATAGAACAAGCTCGTAGCATATCCTCCAATGTCTGAATTGTTCGTTCTGACTGCCCATCTGATTGAGGATGAAAAGTTGTACTAAAATTTAATTCAGTACCCAACGACTTCTGAAGGCCTTTCCAAAAGTTATAAGTAAACCTGGGATCATGATCCGATACAATGGAGAGAGGAACTCCATGTAACCTGACTATCTCTTTAAGATACAAACGGGAAAGTTGATCAAGAGAGAAAGTATCTTGTATAGCAAGGAAATGAGCAGATTTGGTCAAGCAATCAACAATAACCCAGATTGCATTATTACCTCGAGATGTCTTCGGTAATCCAACAACAAAGTCCACTGATATATTCTCCCATTTCCACTCTGGCACTGGTAAAGGCTGAAGCATCCCTTTCGGTAACTGCCGCTCTGCTTTAACCTACTGACAAGTCAAACACTTCACAGTAAAATCAGCAATATCTCTTTTCATTCCATCCCACCAGTAATACTCCCGCAGATCTCTATACATATTAGTACTGCCCGGATGAACTGAAAACGGAGAACTATGCGCTTCACATAACAACTCTCTCTTCAACTGTGAAGCACAAGGCACACACAATCTCATCCCAAATCTCAAAACACAAACATTATCAATGTTGAATTCAGGAAACTTACCTTTCTGAACCAGCTCAACCTTTTTCTGCAACTCACTGTCTTGCTTCTGTGCTTGCTTGATTCTATCTGATAGAGAAGATCTCACTGATACCTGAAACAAAACAGAAGGACTTCCTGCACCAACAACTTCTATGCCAAGGTTCATCAAATCCCTAACCAAAGGATCACGTTCCAAATGCAACATTGTTAATGAAGTATTACTTTTTCGACTCAAAGCATCAGCCACTTTATTTGCTTTTCCCGGATGGTAATGAATTGTACAATCATAATCCTTGATTAATTCTAGCCATCTCCACTGTCTCATGTTTAACTCTTTCTGAGTGAATATATACTTTAAACTTTTGTGATCAGTATATATTTCACACTTTACTCCATACAAATGATGCCTCCAAATTTTTAAAGCAAAAACAACAGCAGCTAATTCCAAATCATGTGTAGGGTAATTTACCTCATGAGTCTTAAAATGTCATGAAGCATAAGCAATTACCTAATCATTCTGCATTAGTACGCAACCAAGTCCATTCAATGAAGCATCATTGTATATAACAAACTCACCATTCCTGGAAGGTAGTGCCAAAACTGGAGCATTCACCAATCTTATTTTCAATTCCTGAAAACAATCATCACATTCTTTTGTCCAGATAAACTTAACACCCTTCCGAGTTAGCTTTGTCATTGGACTAGATAACCGTGAAAACTTTCTAACAAACCTTCGGTAATAGCCCGCCAAACCAAGGAAGCTATGAATCTCGGTTACATTTGTGGGTCTTGGCCATTCTTCCACAACTTTTGTTTTTGCAGGATCAATAGTTATTCCATATTTAGAAACAATGTGACCATGGAAAGAAATTTGTTGCAACCAAAACTCACACTTGCTGAATTTCCCATACAGTTTCTTTTCTTTTAAGGTTTGCAAGATAACCCTTAAATGTCTTTCATGCTCCTCTTTACTTTTATAAAACACCAAAATATCATCAATGAAAACCACCAAAAACTTATCCAAGAACTCATGGAAAATTCTATTCATTAAGTACATGAATACAGCAGGTGCATTGGTTATCCCAAAAGGCATTACTACAAATTCATAATGGCCATATCTCGTACGGAATGCGGTCTTTGGAATATCTGCCTCCTTTACCTTCAGCTGATGGTACCCCGATCTCAGGTCAATCTTTGAAAAAAACTGACCTCCCTGGAGCTGATCAAACAAATCATCGATATGAGGCAAAGGATATTTGTTCATAATAGTGATATTATTCAAGGCTCTATAATCAATGCAAAGTCTCATAGAACCATCTTTCTTTTTAACAAATAAAATAGGAGCACCCCATGGTGATGTGCTAGGTCTAATGAAACCTTTCTCTAATAAATCTTGCAATTGCTCCTTCAACTCTAAAAGTTCAATTTGTGCCATTCGATAAGGGGGTTTTGAAATTGGATTAGCATCAGGAACTAAGTCAATAGTAAACTCAACTTCCCGATCTGGTATTATTCCATGCAACTCATCAGGAAAAACTTCAGGATACTCATTTACCACTGGCACATCATTAATCTGAACAGTTCCATTATTTTCAACGACGTGTGCAAGGTAACATTCATTTCCATCTTTTACAAGTTTCTCGGCCTCTTGATGTGTTATCAAAAGTAAGGGTTCATTCTTGTAAACAAACTGAAAGTCTTTCTGAAAAGAAACTTCTTTAGCTCTACAGTCAATCTTAGCATGGTAAATAGAGAGCCAATCCATACCCAAGATAACATCAAACTCTACTAGAGGTAGAACAATAAGGGTTGCAAGTAGGTTCTTTCCACAGATAAGGATAGGAAGATTCTTATAAATTCTTTTTGCCTCAACATTTCCCCCATGTGTTTTTTCCAAAATTTCAGGAGTCATTTCTTGAGAAGGTATTCCCATTTTACTAGAAAAGGTTTCATAGATGAAAGAATGTGTAGACCCTGAATCAAACAACACACTGGAATAATCTGAAAAAACAAACAAAGTACCTGATACAACTTCTTTTGATGGCCCGACATCTGCTGAAGTAGTTGAAAAGGATTTCACCACCCCTTTCTGCTTGTAGTCTAACTGCTTCCCATCACTCAAGCTCTTTGTCGGACACTCGTTTGCATAGTGACCCATCTCATTGCACTTATAACATTTCACTAACTGTAAATCAAATTTGTTCTTACCTTCACCTTGATCCTTTTCAGTGAAATCACGAGCCTTATGTCCCATCTTACCACATCGGTAGCACTTTCCAGAATTCAGAAGACATTCCCCAGCATGCCTTTTGCCACATTTATCACAAACTGGAAACTTAGTTATCTTACCATCCGACTTTTTTGAAGAATTCTTACCTTTCTCCTGCCACCTCGGTCTCTTCTTCTGCTGGTTATTATAGAACACTTGGTCATCGGCAAACTCCATTTACACCTTCTCAGCACATCAAAAAAGCTTTTCATAACTTTTAAACTCACGAGAAGCTAATGCCCTTCGATATTTTGGCTTTAATCCTGAGTAAAAATGATTGATTTTACTATCAAGGTCTCGGATAAAATTTGGAGCATACCTTGCCAATCGAGTGAACCTTTCTTCATAGGCAGCCATTGAGTCTTCCTCTTGCCTCAATTCCAAGAATTGTTTTCCATCCTAAGTCGAATAGCCTTAGGAAAATACTTCTCAAGAAACATACCTTTGAATTCATCCCAGTCAAGAGCATAAATCTCATCGGCGTCCCTGATATTTTTAACCATTGACCACCACTGATCTGCTTCACCCTCCAAACGGTAAATAGCAAGACTAACCTTTTGATTGTCTGAACACCCCATGACATCAAAAATCTTCTCCAGTGCTTTAATCCACCCTTCAGATGGCACCGGGTCAGATGATCCTCTGAATGATGGGGGATGTTGCCTCATGAAATGTTCCACCACCGACATGTTCCTCTGCGGTTGATCTGGATGATCTCGTGCATGGATACCACCACCATTTATCGCTTGAGTCAACTGCGCCATTACTACAACAAACTATTCAGTTCCAATTCTGACCATTTCTGGATGCTGATTCGGAAGGTTATTTCCTTCTTTATGCCTTCCTAGCACTGCTTCCCTGTTTCCTCTGCGGAACACCATTCTGAACAAACATGTCTTAGATGAAGCAACATGGTAATCTTCAAATGCTATATCACTTCAATTTGACCATAAAAAAAATATTTTTGGATAATCATTCAATAGAATTCTAACTCCTAAAGTTATCTAAACTGACCTCTGATACCAACTATAAGGCCCCAGCCTTAAACCTTACTTAATCTTGAGTTATCACAAGATTACACGTTGAGGATCTTTTCAGGTTTAGAGTTTTAGAGAATTAGATATTATAACATGCATTACATTCCACATATAAACAAAGTGGTTACATAAAGATAGTATTCTTCATTCCTATCAATGGAAACATATTTAAAATAAACATGGATTCTTTCTTGACACTTCCTTGACACTATCATCATATCATGTACCTTTCCCTTGACCTATGAAAAACATTTAAAAAAACTTGGGATGAGCATAAAAAGCTCAGTATGGGTTATAAAAACATGGAAAGGAAACATGGGTACATATATACATAAGAGTGAAATCATACTTTACCCATAAAACATAAGCACTTTAACATACCTCATCAAATCATGAATAAATCATAGAAATCATAAGACATAAAGGTAACTTGAGGCATTCATAACATTCTTACGTAGGGAGTAACCCTCTTGGTTACGTTTGGAATACCCATCACAGTATATTCCCTAAATCTCTTCAGAGAAACCTTAAAGTTTCACTCCTTCGCATTACCCAATGCATTGGAGAGCTATATCGGGCTCACCCGCCCTTAGTTTATCACGAAACCACCCGTCTTCATAATAATGCCCAAGAACCATAACATAATCGTATCACATAAAACATGGATAAAGGAAACATAACATTTCCACATTTCAATCACAAGATATCAATACAACACAAAAAACATTGTGAAAACCATTTTCAATACCAAAATATAAAGAAAAGTAAAACATGTTATTTATTTTTTTCTTTTTAAAAAAAAGGTATGGCTTGTAAAGGAAGCCGAAACTCAAATAACGGTCACGACGGCGGAGAAGTCGTTGTCGCCGCATACGTACGAAAAAAGCATTCCCTTTTGTCGTTTAGTAAACGCTTCATATAAAAAAGATTCCTTTTGAATAAATGTAAAAGTCAAAGGGGTTTATACACTGTATAAAAGAAAGTTGTGTATAAAATAAAATATGCCTCAATGAAAGGAGATTGAGACGATGTCCCATACCTCGTATCCGACTTGACCCGACCGTCCTTTAATCTCTTGAATAATAAACTTGAGTTAATCTATACTTTCTTATGAACCTTTTTCAATTTCATTATTCCTTTTATACCATGTTATGAACATCATGTAATCATTTAAGTTAATAATGTTCATTTTGTCGGTATTTGGTTCTTAAGTCAAAAATAGACTTCTTACACTTACATGTTGTTAATTTGGTCAAAGGATCATTATATCCAGAATGATATTAATGATTTTGATAACATATATATCATATATATTCATCATATACATGTATTTATAATATTACATCACATTTAGAGGTAAGAAATGAAATGCACCGTTCATGGAGACGGTAAGTCGTACGTACGCATGAACGCTACTTCCATTTCTATTTCGTATTTTATGGAATGGAATCATAATGATATAAGAGTATATTATAATTCCAGTATAATAACATATATAATATCATTAACTTTATCCTTTACACTTCCCACATATGGTATTAATGAATCAAATCACTTTCAGGGGGCGGTAGTCCGCACTTCCTAAAATGAAGATATCGTGTTTACCCATAATGGAAACCATAAAGGTATGCCCAAAATGAAAAAAAACATAAGCTTAAAGAAAAACATAAACATATCATATATCATATATAAAAATAGTGACATCATAATGGCCACCTTTGAAGGTGTTAAATGATTATTGAACAATCATCGTTTCGGGAGGCAGAATTTCGCCATCCAAGGAAACCGTAAGTTCTTTAACCATTTGATGTAGTTGTGTAAGAGTGTAGCTCAAATAAATCTTATAAAAACATCCTAGTATATTGAAGATACTGTTTTTGTTACAAAAGACGTAAATAAAAAGAGTTTAGGTGGTTGGAGAAGCAAAATAAAACAAATGAACATGAGAGAATGAATTACCTTTAAAAGTGTAACTCCTTTTGATTTGAGCCTAAAGGCTTCCTTTGAATGGATTCTGCCCAAAGGGAATCCTATAGGATGAGGATAGGGATGTGGAGAGAGTAAATGGGCAGGTTTTGGCCGATACAAAGGCTTGAGGAGGTGTGTGAAATGAGGTAGAGGTGGGGGCCTTTTATAAGAGGAGAGGAGGGGCACTTTTGGAAAGTAAAGATAAGTTACTTTATTTTAAAAAGAGTTTCAGATTCAAAAGGTCCCACATTGATATAATTAGAGTATAAGGTGATAAGACTTCTAAATCCACTCATCCAATTGGTTTTGTCCATGTGTAGGTTTTAGATTTTTCCTTATCTTTCCATTTTATTTAAATCGTTAAATAATGAGGTCATCGCTGCATCATCATGATGTCATAAATAATTCAATTTATTTAAAGTATAAAAATTATAAAAAAAATACTATGATGTAGGAAATCTTTTTATATTTCCAATGAATATTTATAATCAAAAATATGATCTTTATAACCCCATGTAAAAATTTTTTTCGTAAAACATATTATGTTTGTGTCATTTTTACTTTTACATTAAATAAAAAGTTATTTATGTCATTTACCAACCAAAGTGGATCCATGGGGTCCCCAAGTTGACCCATGGCTTGTCTTGGTCGGACATGACACAACCAATGAGGGTAGGACATGTTTCAAGCTCATCGTATTTTATTAAATCATTGTTTTTACCTTAAACTACACTAATTACCACTAATCGCGATTAAAAACTTAATAAGTTACTATTCACCAAAAAAAATTATTTTAATCTCATTGAACCACATTTTACTTCTTAATGACACCATATATGTCAAATTTTTGAAATTCAAAACACAATGATGGCAAAATTTCATTTAAATGGAAAATCAGTTTTTATAAGTACCACTTAGTGGTTTCACTATTCATCAAAAATTGAAGTTTTTCAGAAAATTACCAAAAATTAACCCTAAGCTATATTTGATATTCCGAATTCAAAAATGAAGTCTATTTTACAAAATTCAAAACATATAAGTCACATCAATTAATTTAATAATTAATTCCCGCTGTCAGAGCAAATAGCGTATTTTTATAAAACAATAAGTATCAAAATATTGACACGAGTTTAAGTCTAATTTCAAAGTGAAATTGATTACAATGACCATAATTGGATAAAATGGTAAAAATATATTCTAATTTAACTTCAAAATCAATTCAAAAGATAATCTAATCATATAAATAAATTAGATTAAAAAGCAGTTTTGATGTAAAATGCCGTATTTTTCACTATTCATTAAAAAAATGAACATTGTCAAAAAAATACCAAAAATTCACACAAAGTAAATTTTGATGTCCCAATCATAAATAATAAGTTTATTTTGACAAACATAGCTTATAAAATTGTCAAAAGATATATTTAAAAATGTTTTTCCATCAAAGGCAGTAAAACAATCTTTTAAGAATATTAGTGTATTCCATGCATAAGATTGTATTTATTTTCATTTTAAGCCTCTAAAACACTATCTAATTCATTAATAGACATAGATAAAAATATCTATTATTTATTACTTACTTGGTATGTTACAATTGTAGTTGTTTTAATCACGTTTCATGAGTAATCCCTTCTTATTCTTCATTTATTTGATCTTAATGGCACCATTTCATTGCGTTATCAGATTTGATGAACCATGGTGATGTTTCATCTAGTTTCATTCTAGATCTAGGGTGTGATCAACATTCAATGGATGTACCATTGGTTGTTGTGGTGTAGAGGGTGTGTGTTATTGTGATATGTATTAATTACTATTATTTATGGACCCTTTTGTTAAATTTGAAGAATTATAATATGAATATATTTATTATATGGACTCCGTTATTATTGTTTCATTTCTCTTGTTAGTGGATTATTTATGTGTGTGTTCGACCCCAAGTTTGGATGTTATTGGTTTCGTCTCTAGATTGTGTTGGTGATGAACATTGATATTGTATTGTTAAATTAGTTTATTAAATTAAATTTAATGATATTATTTATTGGAATAGTTTTTTTTGGAAATATTTTTTTTATAAAATATAGATTCCCGCTAGTTTTTGTAAATGCAAACATGTTTTTCAAATAATTGTGAAATGGATTTGAGAAATGGTTTTCAAAGAATGAATTAATGAAATGGATTGATGAATTGATTTGGAAAATAGATGGAATATGAAGCCTTGGGTAATTAGGTGTATGGTATAGTAATATCTCTCATTTAATATTGGGTTATTCTATTATGGGGAATATCTCTTCTCTCTAGTCCAGTTAGTATAGGGATATTTTAGACCTGGTGGGCAGTTCACTTCTTCAGTGGTTCTTTTTTTCCTCTAGAATCAATTCATATGTCATGTGTCTTGAGCGGTACATGATATTTTTTGTGAGGAATTAATTTCCTAGATATTTTGACCTAGTAAGATCTTTGGTGTTCTATTAAATATACTACATGACTGATTTGGGAAACATTTGGTTTTCACCTTTTTCTTATACTTCCATGTATTTTTATAAAATATTTCATGCATGATTTGTTTTGACTTTATATATCTACTGAGAGAGTTGGATATGAAATACATTGTAACTAAATTACCATCTTTATATGTAAATGTGGAAATGGGGGACATTAAACTATTATATACATGGTTTAGATAAAAAAAACTATTAAAATGTTCTAATTCATTGATTTCCATAATGTTGAGTATGTATGGATTGATTATTAAGAGACATGATATGGAATACAATTGTGAGACCCTACACAGCCTATTATATCACACTGTATGTACTTATTCTATGATTAAATGAACTTTTTATGCCTGAATGGCCCGAAGGCCTTCATTTTTATTGATTTTTTGATAACCCCTCTTTCATGGGATGAGGGGGAACCCTTACAAGGCCCATAGGCTCAAAGAATACATGGACCGTAGGCTTAGGAGATTCAATGACCCAAAGGCCTTAGGGAATTCAACCAGACTATCTACAAGGAACTACCCCTCCCCAACATCTGAAACTTGATAGTAGCTCTCCACCTTTGCATGAAAGTCTGGCTAGGCTTCCCTTGCAAGCACAGGCTGGTACCGATGGCATATACATACCCTCTCATTCTAATAATCCATTTGGCTCTGCTTAGGTGAGTGCACCTGCTCTAAATCCTCTTCTGGGGCTGCTCCTTTTTTTGTAGTGTGTCCAGGGCCTGCATTCTTGTGTCCCAAAGGCCTTGGGGTGGACTTAAGGCCATAAGGTGGCCCGAAGGCCTTGAGAATCAACATGCCCGAAGGCCTTGGGTGCCCCGAATGCCTTGTACGACTACAGGACCAAACAGGTGGCCTGATGGCCCAGATGGATGAATAGTTCTGGCTACTACAGTATAGAACAGTGCCTGCTACAGTATTGCTACAGTACTCGGAAATATGCTTCCACCTGGATTTGATCTCGGGTCTCTTGGAAGCACTTAGCAAGTCCTCACCAACTGGGCTGAGGCTCTTGTGCATTGACCTGGTTTTTAATTTTAATGTATGGAATGGAAAGGAACCCTAGTTAGGCAATGGGGTTTTCCATCATCTAGGATGGGTAGCTGGTATTGAGATGATGGGATTCTACCCACACTTACAGATGGAGTAGTTATTTTTCCAATTTTTTAGTCCATTGTGAATGGACTTGTAATTATATATTTTGCATCTACTCTTGAGTTTTTTGGTTTCCATAATTTGGTTTATGTTATGTTATATATTTATATTCCTCTATTTCTCTATCTTATATATATATATATATATGTTATGTCTTTACTTTAGGTTCAGTGAAATCATTCCCTCTGTTTGTTGTTCGATGGTCGAGTGCTAGTCACCAGCCCAGGGGAATAGTGAATGCCCTTTGGGTATGTGGTATATTTGTTCAGTACCATCCTGAGAGAGTATATGTGTTGGTCCTTTACAAACACAATACCATCCTAATAGGGCTTATGGAATATATAAATGGAGGTTTTTCGATAAAAAATTATAAATTTTAACTTAACATTTTAGTTTTATATCTTCTGCTACCTCCATTAAAACTATTCTAAACCTTTTTATATAAAAACAATAGTTTATCCCAAATACTTAGACATAATTATGTTAAGTCATTATCCTAATTCTATATCATCTTCCACAAAATTAGAAATAAATCCATCATTAATGTGTATGATGGATTACCACCTCGTAAACAAATGTAATTTTTTTTACATCACTACCTCTCATAATATGAAATAATGACGGATATAATGTTTTTATATGATTTTAATGACATAAAAATATTTCTAGAAAAATATTATATCATCAATTTTTTTTAAAATCATAACATCATTTGTGATTATGTGTGGATTACCATATCCTTGAAGAGATGTGATTCATTTTACATCACGACATCACATGGATGTTATATATGATGTATTTGAAGAGTTAATATTATATATTTCATATATTTAAAATTATACAATGATATAAAATCACTAACCATTTTTAACTCCTATTTATTTTAAATGGAAACGTTATGAATTCATATGTATGACCTTCCATCTCGATGATTGTAATGAAATACATTTTTCATCACCATCATTAAATGTTGGTTTTAAAAGTATAATAAATGTAAAACAATTATAACTATTTCATGATTATATTTTTCTAGATGATGGAATAATGAACATTTTGACCATGGCTGTCATACCATAGTCATTTTTCAAATATAAACTCTACATGCATGAAAAATTCAATGGGGAATTAATAGATTAAGTAAATAAATATATAATTAAAATAAAAGAAATAACTTTTTTTAGTATAAGGGATTAAAAATATAAAATGTTATTATTAATGAAAATAACCAATAAAGTTTATTATATAGGTGTTAAAGTATATACGTGAAAATTTTCACTTAAGCCAAGGGTTTTCATCTCAATTTCACCTCATTGAGGAATATTATAATCCTATGAACTTAATTTATTTTTAGAACATATATATAATTTTCCATTAACATTTATATAAGGAATCTATAGTAATTCATGATATTCTTTATTATAATTGAAATTAATTCATATAATGGTATTTTACTTGAATGTTACCACATTGTTAGAGGTTTCTTAACTCAGTTTCTTTTCATTGGGTTATATCACTTATTTATTGATTATATCATGAAAAGATTATATGTTAAATGACCTTTTTTATTCATGTTGTGATCTCACTTATTTTTTTTTGGTTTAAATTTTCAACTGATAATTTAACGATATATTAATTTTCAAATCGATGATATGATATTTCTTTGGGTTATTCATCTCAAATAATCTTTATTTGGGACTTAATTCTATATTTTTTACCTAACATATTTTGTGAGGTGTAAATACTTCCACTTTTACATGTTTTATCATGAATATTCTTATGTTCTAAAAATCTATAGATACTTTTGATGTAAATTTTTCATCTAGAATACAACTCATATGTTTCCATTGTTATACATGGATTATGTTTCAATCTAATTATAATCCTTATAATTTATTCTTGAAATTACATTATAAAATTATAAAAACTATATTTGATAAAACAATATAATTTCCTTATAATTTTATAATTTATGTTTTTGTCAAGTAATTGTACCATTTCTCTCTCGTTAGAACTGAAATTGATCGGGAAAATGTTTTTAGGAAAAAATAAAATTTATTTATTATATGTTCAAGAAAAATTATATTTTATGATCTTTTTTGTATATAATTTATGAATAATGATTTTTAATATTATCCTATGATTTTTTAAATTAATTTTTACCCATTTTTTAATTTATACAAAAACTTTTCAAAGTAATTGTCTTTTAATTTACTGAAACAATTTCTATTTACATTTTACCAAAAATGTGTAAGGAATACTTGTTTTAATGTACATGGATTGAACCTAATTTCCTAACATCATGATTTAAAAATGATTTTAATATTCCATTAATACTTTCTATGTTACTATTCAAATATAATTATCCCTATATTATCAATTTTTTATGTTTTTAAAACTGATATTTTTTATGGTAGCTGTATTTTAATAAAGAATGCATTTAATGTTCTATTAATAGTATTATCATTAATTAATTTAAATAACCTGTGATAATACATAAACTCTATTTTTGATATATTATAATGATTCCACCCTTGAAAATTCTATGGATTTATTAAAAATGTTTTGAATGACATTTTCATGGACCCTGCTTCTTTTCCATGAGTAAATCATGATATAAATGATCAATGGTTATTCTTATTGTGGATAATGTAGCATTTAATGTGTTATGATTATGTTATAGTTCTTGATCATTATTTATGATGCAATATGATCTTGATATGACTCATGAAGTTTTGTGACCCTAATATAGTTTTCAAATTTAATGTTTAAAAGTGAAATAGTTGACATTATACAAAACAAATTCAGAGAAGGTGAATTTAATTGGTAAATGTGTTTCTTAAAATTTATTATATGTATTAACCAGGTAATGTTATCACATCATTAAGGTTTCTTATAATGGAACTGTGAATATAATGATTCAATATACCAACACATTATCACTATGCATGATATGAGTTGTTAATGGTTACTCGCACTAGGATTGACATCACATAGCCATGATTTCTGGATCTTATGTCTATTTTATTTTAGAAAGAATTATCCCATGACACATTTTTATTGATATGAATTTTGATGTGTATGAATTGTGTTATGTTATTTTAATTCACATTAAATATTTTATCATTCCCTTATTCTCATCTTATGTTCACAGGTGACAATAAGTTTTTAAGGATTATCTTTACCCATACCAATAATTTGATATTACCCTTCTTATGATTCATTTTCCTGATGTTATGAGGAATAATGCTAAATGATTTTTTTCTAGAATGGGTTTTTGTGTGGGTAATTATATGGTATATGTATAAGACTTGTTGTGAAATAAGAAATGTTGGGTAAAGTTAAAAAATGATCAGTTGAGGATACATTTGTTGTTATGTATCAGTTAGTCCTTATTTTATAAAATAGTAAACCTAAAAGGATATTGGGAATATAAGTGATCAAAAATTTACTTTGATGTTATATTTTTTTAATGTATAAAATTATTCCATATTTATAAATATAAAATATAGAAATATAATGATTTTTTTTAGAACTAGATTTGGGTGTCTAGATTGGGGGGTGTTAAATAGGGTATAGTTTCTCAAATAAGGGATAGATTTCTATGAGTAATGTATTCAATTGAGTTGGAAAGACAATGAGTTTCCAATATTATTCCTGAATTTATACATGAGTTCTATTTACAATATCACACCACATTATTGGGGGTTGGTTTCCCCCATGAAGTTGTGACTTGGTGTGAGTTGATGCCAACTATATTTGAGCATCTAAAGACCCCATATGAAGAGGGAGATTATTTCTACATTCATTCTATGAGTACATTCTAGGTAATTGTGGTATGTTTTGATATATTATTATAATAATCTGAGTATGTTTAGGAAGGATTTCATGAGAATATTCTTATTCCACTTTATTTATAATATCATGAGGTCTGATCGAGCCAGAGAGCTCATGCACCTATACTTGTTGAGTTTATCTGTTATATATAATTCCTCTATGTTTAATGGATTGTATATGTTCACCTTGTTTATTTATAGTGATGAGTTATCAAGGGATAATCACTTTGAGTATGTCATTAAATTACAGATAATGGTTCATATGAACTTATTTCATCTGATTACAGTCTTTGAGATGTTAAATCATACCTTGATTTCTATGTGGAATCTATAAGATACCCATGTCCTGGGGTAGGATGCATCAATTGGAAGTGGACCATCAAGGGGCCAAAAGCACCATTTTGATGTGTAAGAATAGTTAAATGGAGATCGAACTGTAAATAAGGAAACAACATCATATGTCATTAGTATAGTAGGACATTTCAATACTTTTTGTATTGTGAAAAAAATATAGTCTAGTGGTAATCATGAGAAATGATGAGACATCAATAATAGTTTTATAGGATATTACAGAAACCCAGTGATGGGGATTACAATCTAGTTCATGTATTTGGTGTTTTTTTATCTACCATACAATATGAATGTATTTGGAGTTCAACTCATCACACTGATTGACGTAGTGGTAGTGGTTCATAGTTTTATGGCTAGACCCACTATAATAATAGTATATAACAAGAGAGTTTGTCTATATTGAATGAATGTTGTTTACTGTCGCTAAATTTAGTGAAAAATGCTTTAAATGATTATGATGTTGTGGATTTGAATATAATATATACAATTCTAGTGGCTTTGACATTATGTTATACTATTTTTGACACATCTTCATTGGACTCTTTAATGTCCACTTTGTTCATGGATGGTCTATGAATTACTATCATGTAGTTAGATCTAAAAGACTATAATGATGCTGGAAGTTTTATCTTCTGATCACTGTTTTCAATTTCTTTTGTGGCCTTTTCTTAAGAGAGATAACTAGGTTTTGACTAATTATGATAATATATTGACTGCTTACCCTTTGAGATCACAGAGACTTCTCTCATCAAGGGTTGACCTTCATGTTGCCAATGGTTTTAGTTTTGTTCACAAGGTATAGTAGGACATGCATTATGGTTGAGTTGGTCATATTCAATTGAAGATCAGTGGGGGTTTAGTTAAGTTTATTAGCATTATATTGGATGATAGATGGGTTCACCAATAGTTTAACCACCTTTGGGGGACTAGTTTTTAGTTTTTTTCCAAATGAATGATTATGATTCATCCATGAGGCACTAGTGCAGAAAACGTTTTTTACGTCACCATTTTTTACGTCGGTTATATAAAACCGACGTCATAATATGTAAAACGAGGTTTTTTACGTCGGTTATTTATTAACCGACGTAAATATTTGTATTCGGTACACCTTTAACGTCGGTTATAATAATAACCGACGTTATTAATCACGCGGCTTCGTTTTTTACGTCGGTTATAACAATAACCGACGTAAAAAACGCGGTTTCCGAAGGCCTTTTTACGTCGGTTATTGAATAACCGACGTAACAAATGCGGTTTTTGAAGGCTTTTTTACGTCGGTTATAAAATAACCGACGTAAAAAAAGAATCCGTAGATGTTTTTGACGTCTGTTATTTTATAACCGACGTAAAAAAACGCGGATTTTGAGCCCTTTATAACGTCGGTTATAAACTAACCGACGTAACAAATGAATCGGAGGAAGGTTTTTACGTCGGTTATTGAAATAACCGACGTTATAAATGTTTTTAAAACAATTATCACGTCGGTTATTGAATAACCGACGTGATAACTCATTTAAAAATTTACCCAGACCCGTGGATTGTCATTCGCGAGTTTACCTTCGACAGTCGCGACTCGTCTCTCTCGCGCGTAAACCCGAATCGGCTCATCCATTTCGTTGGTTTAGATTCGTTTTGCGATCATCGTTTCTCGTATTTAATATCCTCGGATCAATCATCTAAACTCGCAGCACTCAGGTAATCCTCCCACTCGTTCGTTTTTTTTTTTCGCGGATAGTATATATATATATGTGTTGTGATTTTTTTGTTGAAACTAGCTAAGATTCTTCGATTGCGAACCCTTTTAACTCGTTTTGGCACCATAATCTTATTTATCATCCCTAGATCTATTTGTTCGACTTGCCATATTGAGTAATTTTATGATTTCACTAATTTTTCATCGTTTTCTATAAATCCCCGAGAGGGTTGGGGCGTGTCCATTTGGATGGGTTGCCCTTTTACAGTTGTTACTACTTTATTCACACACAACCATGGCATAGGTGCATGGATTTGGGGTCGGGGGGTGTCCAGGGGGGTTTACAATGGGGTGGGTGGGTGTGGGGGGCTGTCCAAGGGTGTGGGTGGGTGTTGGGGGGTGTCCAGGGGGGTGTCCAAGGGGGTAGGGGTGGGGGTGGTGTTTAGGAGGGGTGGGGGGCTGTCCAGAGGGTTGGGGGATGTCCAGGGGGGTGTCCAAGCAGGTCGGGGGTGGGGGGTTGTGTCCAGGAGGGGTGGGGGTGCTTTCTAGAGGGGTCGGGGGCTGTCCAGAGGGGTTGGGGGGTGTCCAGGGTGGTGTCCAAGGGGATGGGTGGGTGTGGGGGGCTGTCCAAGGGGGTGGCGGCCTGTCCAGAGGGGTCGGTGGGGTGTCCAGGGGGGTGTCCAAGGGGGTGGATGGGTGTGGGGGGCTGTCCAAGTGGGTGGCGGCCTCTCCAGAGGGTATTTGGGGTTGTCCGGGTGGGTGGGGGGCTGTCCAGAGGGTTGGGGGATGTCCAGGGGGTGTCCAAGGGGGTAGGGGGTGGGGGTGGTGTCCAGGAGGGGCGGGGGGCTGTCCAGGGGGGTTTACAAGGGGGTGGGTGGGTGTGGGGGGCTGTCCAAGGGTGTGGGTGGGTGTTGGGGGGTGTCCAGGGGGGTGTCCAATGGGGTAGGGGGTGGGTGGTGGTGTTTAGGAGGGGTGGGGGGCTGTCCAGAGGGTTGGGGGGTGTCCAGGGGGGTGTCCAAGCAGGTCGGGGGTGGGGGGTTGTGTCCAGGAGGGGTGGGGGTGCTTTCTAGAGGGGTCGGGGGCTGTCCAGAGGGGTCGGGGGGTGTCCAGGGTGGTGTCCAAGGGGATGGGTGGGTGTGGGGGGTTGTCCAAGGGGGGTGGCGACCTGTCCAGAGGGGTCGGTGGGGTGTCCAGGGGGGTGTCCAAGGGGGTGGATGGGTGTGGGGGGCTGTCCAAGTGGGTTGCGGCCTCTCCAGAGGGTATTTGGGGTTGTCCGGGTGGGTGGGGGGCTGTCCAGAGGGTTGGGGGATGTCCAGGGGGTGTCCAAGGGGGTAGGGGGTGGGGGTGGTGTCCAGGAGGGGCGGGGGGCTGTCCAGGGGGGTTACAAGGGGGTGGGTGGGTGTGGGGGGCTGTCCAAGGGTGTGGGTGGGTGTTGGGGGGGTGTCCAGGGGGGTGTCCAAGGGGGTAGGGGGTGGGTGGTGGTGTTTAGGAGGGGTGGGGGGCTGTCCAGAGGGTTGGGGGGTGTCCAGGGGGGTGTCCAAGCAGGTCGGGGGTGGGGGGTTGTGTCCAGGAGGGGTGGGGGTGCTTTCTAGAGGGGTCGGGGGCTGCCCAGAGGGGTCGGGGGGTGTCCAGGGTGGTGTCCAAGGGGATGGGTGGGTGTGGGGGGCTGTCCAAGGGGGTGGCGGCCTGTCCAGAGGGGTCGGTGGGGTGTCCAGGGGGGTGTCCAAGGGGGTGGATGGGTGTGGGGGGCTGTCCAAGGGGGTGGATGGGTGTGGGGGGCTGTCCAAGTGGGTGGCGGCCTCTCCAGAGGGTATTTGGGGTTGTCCGGGTGGGTGGGGGGGCTGCCCAGAGGGTTGGGGGATGTCCAGGGGGGTGTCCAAGGGGGTAGGGGGTGGGGGGTGGTGTCCAGGAGGGGTGGGGGGCTGTCCAGAGGGGTCGGGGGGTGTCCAGGGGGGTTTACACATCGATTTGTTTTATATTTCAAAATTGTTTACATTCAAATTATGATTTTTTTTCATATAAAAATATATTTGTCTTATCTAAAAAATATATATATTTTTGCTATTTGTTATAGGTAATAATGAGTCGAAGTTGGATTACGGCACATCGAATGAGCAATGAATATGAGGAAGGTGTTGATGCCTTTTTGGAATTTTCTAAACGAAATGTTCCAAGTAGTGACAATTTTTTCTGTCCATGCCTGAAATGTCTGAATATGAAGAAGATGAAAAGTAGAGAGATAAAAGATCATCTGATTTGTCATGGTTTCAATCCGAGTTACAACCCTTGGATTTGGCATGGCGAAACTGGACAGAATGTCACTGATGATAATGAATCGCAAGATGGTAACTCTGATGGAATTGAAGAAATGATTCGCGATATTGTAGCAGAACAAATTGAGATAGAACCGACAGTTGCACGTCTATATGGTGATGCCGAAAAACCATTATATCCTGGTTGTACAGATTTTACGGTTTTGTCGGCGGTGTTAAGATTGATTAACCTGAAGGCGAAACATGGATGGAGTGACAGAAGTTTTACAGAGCTGCTACAATTGATGAAAGACATTCTTCCAAAAGATAACGATCTTCCAGATTCACATTATAAGGCCAAAAAAATATTATGCCCGATGGGATTGGGATACAGGAAAATACATGCCTGTCCGAATGACTGCATTATATATAGGAAGGAATATGAATTTCTGAAAGAGTGTCCTAAATGTGGGACATCACGGTATAAGTTGAAAGAAAAATCACAAGCTGGTGTAGAGATTACAAAGCTCCCTTCAAAGGTATTTTGTTATCTTCCTATAATTCCTCGTTTCAAACGTTTATTTGCTAATTCACATGATGCAAAAAGGTTAAGATGGCATGCTGATGAGCGGGTATGTGATGGAAAAATACGTCATCCAGCTGATTGTCCACAATGGAAGAAAATTGATGCCCAGTACCCTACATTTGGAAATGAAATTAGAAATATGAGACTAGGCTTGTGCACAGATGGAATGAATCCATACCGAACCCTCAGTAGCACACATAGTTCATGGCATGTTTTATTGGTAATTTACAACCTCTCTCCTGAAGTTTGTATGAAGTGCAAATATGTCATGTTGAGTATCATGATCTCTGGTCCAAAGCAACCCGGCAATGATATTGATGTATACTTGTCACCGCTGATTGATGATTTGAAACTGTTATGGGCTGATGGTATTAGGGTGTATGATTCTTATAAAATGGAATATTTTCAACTGCATGCAATGCTTCTATTCACTATAAATGACTTCCCAGCATATGGAAATTTGTCTGGATACAGTGTTAAAGGGCATAAAGCATGTCCAATTTGCGAACAACAGACGTCATATTGTCAATTGCATCATGGGAGGAAAACAGTGTACATGGGTCATCGAAAGTTTTTGTCTATGGATCACCCTTATAGAAGACTAAAAAAGGCATTCAATGGCTCACAAGAATTTGATACTGCTCCTCAACCTTTATCCCCAGAATTGTATTTTGAGAGGGTGAAAAACCTTGATGTGACATTGGGAAAGACACAGAAATCTGGTAATGATAGACATATTTGGAAGAAAAGGTCAATATTTTTTGAGCTACCATATTGGAGGTATCATGAAGTCAAACATAATATTGATGTCATGCACGTGGAGAAGAATATCTGTGATTCTTTGATCGGAACATTGCTAGATATTAAAGGAAAGACAAAAGATGGGTTGAATGCAAGGTTAGACCTACTGTCAATGGGAATACGTTTGGAGTTAGCTCCCACTCCTAAAGGAAGACGAACATTTCTTCCCCCGGCTTGTCATACATTATCGAAGAGGGAGAAAAGTAGCTTCTGTCAGTGTCTTCATGATATCAAAGTGCCTCAAGGTTATTCTTCAAATGTAAAAAATTTTGTCTCATTGAAAGACTTGAAGTTGATAGGTATGAAATCACATGATTGTCATGTCATGATGCAACAAATTCTACCAGTTGCACTGCGTGGAATATTTCCCATCCGTGTCAGAAAGACTATAATGAGGTTGTGTTATTTTTTCAATTCAATTTGCATCAAGGCGATTGATGTGAATGCTTTGAACATTTTGGAAAAGGATGCAATTTTTATACTTTGTCATTTGGAAATGTATTTTCCTCCAACTTTTTTTGATATGATGGTGCATTTAATGATTCATCTGGTTCGAGAAATAAGACTTTGTGGACCTGTATATCTTCGTTGGATGTATCCTTTTGAAAGGTATATGAAAATATTAAAGGGATATGTTAAAAATCCATATCGACCTGAAGCCTCCATTATTGAAAAGTATATTTCTGAGGAGGTAGCAGAGTTTTGTACGAGCTACTTGGCTACGGCGCAACACATAGGTTTGCCTCCATCTCGCCATGAACGGGTTAATAATGAGGGAAAGGGGATTCGTGGCTTGAAAGTCAAATCACTGTCAGCTAAACATATGAAGAAGTTAGAATCATACATCTTGAATAACATAGCTGATGTTCAACCGTATATCACATTGCATATTAATGAGTTGAAACAATGTCATCCAAAGAAGAAAGAAATGTGGATTTTGAATGATCACAACAAAACTTTTTTGCCATGGTTTAAAAATACCTTGCTTGGTAGATCAGATGTATCAGAGACATTAAAATGGATAGTGGGTGGTCCATCTTTAAATGTGATAACATGGTCCGCTTATGACATTAATGGCTATACATTTCATACGAAAGATCAGGACAACAGAAGTGCAGTTCAGAATAGTGGTGTATTGGTGTTTGCAGAAGCAATGCATTTTTCGAGTGCTAAGGACAGAAACCCAATTTCGGCATCAACTGCATATTATGGAGTGATTGAAGACATATGTGAGGCTGATTACTTTAAAATTAAAGTTCCCGTTTTTAACTGTAAATGGTTTATCGGTAACAACAGTGTCAGACACGATGAATTTGGAATGACACTTGTTAATCTGAATAGATTGGAAGACACAGCTGATTCTTTTATAATGGCAACACATGCCAAACAAATTTTCTATGTAGTAGATCAGTCAGATATGCAGTGGGCTGTTGTTTTACAAGGGAAAAACCAATATGTTGGTGAGGATGAATTTGATGAAGATGCTGATTTATGTGAGATCCCTACTTCCATGGAAAGATTAACAGAACATAATGATGAGTATGTTGAAGACATGGTTTGTGCCATAAGGAACGATCACGACGAAGGAATTTGGGAAAACAATCCAACTGTACATTCCTAAAATTACAGGTAACACAAGTTTATTTCTTGTTTACATTTAGTTTTTTCATATAATGTTAGATACTGTAAATTTTTTACTTATTAAAACATGTATCAAACCAAAACGATAAAACAATAAAAACCGTAAAGAGGAGAAGTCCTGGGCGCACCGGCTGGACGGTGGTGGATCACCTGTTGGCCGGTGGTCCAGACAGAGACCTCTCTATCTAGTCCACCGGCCGGCTGCTGGATCACCACCGGCCACCCGGTGGACCAGACAGAGAGCCTTCCTCTCTTTCTGGATCACCAGCGGCCGGCCGGTGCTGAGCCAGCGGCCGGCCGGTGGTCCAGACAGAGAGGAAGGCTCTCTGTCTGGTCCACCGGCCGGCCGGTGGTGAGCCAGCGGCCGGCCGGTGGCACCAGGCAGTGGGCAAGTCTACTGCCTGGGTCCTCCGGCTGGCCGGTGTGCTCACACCGGCTGACCGGTGGACTCAGTGAGTCCACATTTCAGCTTTCTTGGGCCAACACTTTGGAAACCTTTTTCCTATGTTTACCATGTTTATCATTGTTTAACATGCTTACCATATTACCAATGTTTACTATTATGTAATTTATTACACTTTTCTATTTGTGAACTAATGTTTGTTTTTTTGATTTGAAGGAAAATGACAGATCAATCAGTTGATCAGCCACATGATTCTGGAGATGAGCATATTGGTCATACATCTGGGGAGGAACATTCACATGCTCCTATTACAAAAAAGAGTTCAAAGGTTGGTAAGCGTGGGTGCACACGTTTACCAAAATTATCACTTTCCCGTACGAAGGAGGAGAGGATAGTCGTGGAGTTTGATGATAATGATCTTCCTAGAGGTCCAAATGCTAAAGATTTTAAGGGTTTTGTAGCAACTCAGGCTAAGAGCAAAGTAAGCATTCTCTATGATGATTGGAGAAGTGTGGATAAGGCGATAATTTCTCAGTTGTGGGAGACCATTTTGGTAAGATCTTTTTCTATTGTTTGACTGTTCTTTAAATGTTTCTAGTATATATAATATTTTTAACCTCTTTTTTATCAGATGACATTTGATATTCCTGACACTGGAGGAGTCAGGAAGAAATGCTTATCGTTGGCTGCTAGGAGATGGAGGGATTTCAAATCAACCCTCTCATCTGATTTCATTTATGGTCATAGGAGTCGTGAGAATCCATGTCGTATATATCCTTTTATAGATGAAGACACATGGAGACAATTTTTTGAAAGTAGAAGAAAAGAATCATTTTTGGTAAGGGCAATGTAAACTTTTATAAGCTTTCTTATATAAATGATCTTATTATTGTTTTGTTAATGATTACTTATTCTTAATTTACAGCAAACAAGGAAAGCTCATCAAGATATCCAATCTAAAAATGTATACCCTCATAGTTTATCTCGGGGAGGGTATGCATTATTGGAAGAACAAATGATGGCAGAAAAATTTCAACAACTAAGAGCTGAGTCTTCAAGCTCTGGAGAGGTGGCCCCTCCATCCCCTCCATCTAGACATGATAAATGGAAAAGAGCTCGGAAGGGCAAAAAAGGACAATATCTTTCGGAAGAATCGAGACTCGTAGTTGAGAGGATTGTAAGATATCTATTTTATTTATTTAAGTTTACTATTTTCGTCATATATTTCCAATCATTATAGAAATGTTCAATTAATTATTACAGGACTCTCTTGAGGAGCAGAGTTCACAGGGGACATTTACACCATCTGGGAGGGAAGATATTTTATCTGTGGCATTGGGAAAGCCCGAACATCCTGGCCGTGTAAGAGGATATCCGGCAGGTGTATCGGTAAGAAAAGTGTTGCCACGTTCCTCAACTTCTAACGTTGAGGGAGTTTATAAAAAAAAAATAGAATCCTTGGAGGCTGAAGTCCATAATATTAATGCGACAATGGAGGACAAGATTAGAGCATCGGTGCAGTTAATGTTTGCAGACTTGCAAAGACAATTTCAGGGTGCAGCTCCCACTCCACCTCTCCCAGTAGCTCCCACTCCCCCACCTCAGCCTGCGGACCCCATTTTTGATCCTCCTCCTCCGCCGCAGCTACCTACTTATTGTGAGTTGTATGTTGATGATCCTCAACATCATATAGTTGCATATGGGATGGTATATTGTATAGGAGATACAGTTCATCATCAACAGTTAGAGGTAGAGAATCATAGGGTCACTGTACAGGATATTATAGATAGATCAGCTCGGATACCATTACCTACAGATGAGGTGACGACAGTTGGACATAGTATCGGCCATTTTTTACTTTGGCCATCCAGACTTCTTCGACTCATTATCATAGAGGTATGGATGTTATATCTTTTATTTTATATTTTTATTAATGTTTTATCATTTGAAAACTAATATATTTTTCAATTTATTTTTACAGTAATACTTCAAAGGTAAAGAAATACTGTATAGACAACAACAAAGACAGATAGCTATGACATCAGATGCAGATACTAGCAGTCTTGACAAATTGTCAAGATATTCAAATTTGTTGGCGGATCATTATGACTTTACAATGGAAGCTCATGTCTGTGGACGTGAACTATGTGTGGGGATTATGAAAACTGATATCATGGAGTTTGTCACTGGAGATAAGTTGGGCATCAACGTGGTGCAAATTTTTATCATGTAAGTCTTAACACCTTTTCCTTGCGTTATATTTATTAAAAATGTATACTTATGTCTGCTTTGTATTAGGTATCTGTATAAAATTTGTGAGAGGAATGAGCTGACAGATGTATATGGATTCGTGGACCCACAATTGATTTCCCCTGAAGCATGTGCATTGGATGAGGAACAAATAATGCTTTATATTGCTGATAGATTTGAAAAGAATGTAATCACACAGTGTTGGATGATGCCTTTTTGTGAGAGGTATGAAACACATCCCTCTCAAAGAGTTAATTATCTTTTAACATAAAAAACCACTAACGTTAAATTTCCTTTTATCAGGGATCATTGGATGTTAGGGGTTTTTTGCCCTAGGGAGAAAACACTTTATTGGATATGCTCTCTCCATGATGATGTGCGAGAAAGTTTTAAGAATATATTGGAAACGTAAGTTTCAATTTCACAATAGTTTTATATATTATAATGAATTTTAAATTTACCCCATTCGTATTATTTTCTAACAGGGCATGGGTCCACTTTCGAAAAAGCGCAAAGAAAAGGAATTTCAAGATCAAATATGTACATGCGAAGGTAAATATCCATTTATAATTTGTACATTTTGATTTATTACATAAAAATAATATATTGAATTTACACTCATTCAAACAGAAATGTCATGAGCAACAAGGCATCATCGAATGCGGATATTACATGTTAAGATTTATGTATGAAATAATAACAACTGGGACAGTTCTGAGTTTTGACCTGGTAAGATTTCCTCTTTCTCATAATATTTCAATTTGATTTATTCATTATACACGTTGACTACTATCCTTTTCCTTTGTAGCTTTTTGATGACCCTCAACCCTTTACTGCTGAAGATATCAAACACTTACAAGTGGAGTGGTCAAATTATTTTACAGGTTTGATTGACTTTTAGTTGTTTGTAATGTAAAATGTAATTTTGAATATTGTCAATGTAATTGTGTATTTCGTATTCGTTTAGGTTGGATTTAGTTTTTTTTTGAAGTTGACAGTGTAAGTTTTGAATGTTATATAAGTGAATGTTTAATTTTTCTCTACTTCTTGTTTTGGTCTACTGTTGATGGTTTTTGTGGTCTGGATTTTGGTATGGGGGGAGAGGTTCCAAGGGGGTGGGTGGGTGTTTGGGGGGTGTCCAAGGGATATGGGAGGGGTGTCCAAGGTGTGTTTGGGGCTGTCCTAGGGGTCGGGGGGGTGTAAATGAGGGTGGGGGTGTCCAAGGGGTGGGGGGTGTCCAAGGGATATGGGAGGGGTGTCCAAGGTGTGTTTGGGGCTGTCCAAGGAGTCTGTTGGGTGTAAATGAGGGTGGGGGTGTCCAAGTGGTGGGGGGTGTCCAAGGGATATAGGAAGGGGGTGTTTGGGGCTGTCCAAGGGGATGGGGGGGTTTCCAAGGGGTAGGGGGGTTTCCAAGGGGTCGGGGGGGTGTCCAGGGGGGTGGGGGCTGTCCAAGGGGTGGGGGGGTGTCCAAGGGGTGGGGGGGGTGTCCAAGGGATATGGGAGGGGTGTCCAAGGGGTGTTCGGGGGGTGTAAATGAGGGTGGGGGGGCTGTCGAAGGGGTGGGGGTGTCCAAGGGGTGGGGGGTGTCCAAGGGATATGGGAGTGGTGTCCAAGGTGTCTGGGAGTTCTGTCCAAGGGGCCGGTTGGGTGTAAATGAGGGTGGGGGGGCTGTCCAAGGGGTGGGGGGTGTCCAAGGGGTGGGGGGTGTCCAAGGGATATGGGAGTGGTGTCCAAGGTGTCTGGGAGTTCTGTCCAAGGGGCCGGTTGGGTGTAAATGAGGGTGGGGGGCTGTCCAAGGGGTGGGGGGGTGTCCAAGGGATATGGGAGGGTTGTCCAAGGGGTCTGGGAGGGCTGTCAAGGTGTGGGGGGTGTCCAATGGGTGTTTGAGGCTGTACTAGGGGTCTTGGGGGTGTAAATGAGGGTGGGGGGGCTGTCCAAGGGGTGGGGGTGTCCAAGGGGTGGAGGGTGTCCAAGGGATATGGGAGGGGTTTCCAATGGGTGTTTGAGGCTGTACTAGGGGTCGTGGGGGTGTAAATGAGGGTGGGGGGGCTGTCCAAGGGGTGGGGGGTGTCCAAGGGTTGTGGTGGGGCTCCAATGTGGTGGGGGAGGGCTGGCCAGGTTGTTAGGTGGGTATAGATGAGGGTGGGGTTCAGTTGGGGCTTGGGGGAGGGCTGGCATTGTTATTTTTGTTTGGTTT
This sequence comes from Viscum album, assembly GCA_963277665.1. Taxonomy (NCBI): domain Eukaryota; kingdom Viridiplantae; phylum Streptophyta; class Magnoliopsida; order Santalales; family Viscaceae; genus Viscum; species Viscum album. The sequence goes on from OY728151.1 coordinate 1,536,491,020, forward strand.
CTGGTTACTTTTTGGTGAGAGTAGTGCAATTATTTAAAAAAAAAAAATTTCTTTCACGTCGGTTATTTTATAACCGACGTGGTAAATAAATCGCCAGGGGTTTATCACGTCGGGTTTTTCTAGAACCGACGTGATAAACCGTTCCCGGGGCTTTTATCACGTCGGTTCTTAATATAACCGATGTGCTAAAAGGCCTGGGAATCGATTTACCACGTCGGTTATTGGATAACCGACGTGCTAAAACATTTCCCAGGCCTTTTTATCACGTCGGTTTCTTAAATAACCGACGTGATAATAGGCCAGGGGAAGGGTTTATCACGTCGGTTATGTCATAACCGACGTGATAAACGATATCCCAGGCGTTTTATCACGTCGGTTTAGGGAATAACCGACGTGATAAAGCCCCCCCGCGCATATTTATCACGTCGGTTATTATATGAACCGACGTGATAACCACCGTGATGTTAGGGATATTACGTCGGGTTTTAAATAACCGACGTAAAAAACGTTATTTATAACGTCGTCCGTATTAACGTCGCCTAAAAACCGATGTAAATAATAAAAAAGAACCGACGTAAAAAATGTTTTCTGCACTAGTGAGGTATGTGGAGTTCACCATAGAGATCATACAAGGATATGAGCATATTTATATTCCTCCAAACATGATGGCTCAAAATGAGATTCATGAGTTTCAGAACCTACATGAGGACTTAGAGACCAATGGGTTTGTCCACCCTTGTATATCCACATGGGAATCACCAATCATATAAACTTAGAAGGCCATAGACAACATATGACTCTATTAATATTATTGATTGTTGAATCATGTGACTATTAATAAACGATATAAAATATTGTATATGGATGATATATTGGATCAATTGAGGGTTTATCTGATCTTCTCTTGGATCGAACATAGGTCAGAATGTCACTAGGTTAGGGAAGGCCCCTCTGATATACAAAATAAAACATTACTACATTTTTATGGCCTCTATGAATATTGTTTACCAATTGAATTTATGTACACACCAACATTGTTTACGGTCTTGATAAATAGTATCCTCTATCCATACATAGATAATATTTGGTGTTTTTTCTAGATGATATCGTCACTTATGCTTAAAATAGGGTTGATGGTTCAAAAAACATGAAGATCATTTTGGGCATACTAAAAGTGAATATACTCTATGACAGGCCCTTGAAGTATCATTTTTGGATCAATCAGGTCAACATCTTAAGGAATATCATATCCTAAAATGGAATTTATTAACATCCAAATAATGATATTAATTTTCTACATTTATAGTACCCTAATAATATTTTTTAATTTAAAAGAATCATAGTATTGGATGACTACTATCAACATTTCATAAAAGTCATTTACCATTTGGTGATGCCTCTAAGAGTTTGACCTAAAAGGAGGTAATATTTATTTTATTAAAATACTACTAGAATTCCCTCCAAAAACAAGAGGGGTGGTTGGATTCAAACCTGGTTTTTTATTTTCCTTATCCACAAAATAAGTATGTTTGATACTATGATTCATCATATATCGGACATGGATTAGTTCTATTGTAAGTGTATAATGTTTGGTTTATGGTTCTCATTTTTTGAGGATACATTAATGGAATTACCCTATTCATTACCTCGATTTAGTAGATGTATTTAATGACATGATGTGATGGTATATCTATCTCTTGGGTGAGAGTTAATTGGTATATAAGTAATAAAATATATTGAGGTACATTTCAATATATTGTAGTTAGTCTCATTCAACTGCATCTGACATTGAGCTGTCATATACACCGAGGAAGGTAAATATAGTTTTTGAGACTCTACGTACAAAGCATAGCCTTAGTTAGTACTAGAATCATTCAATGAGTGGAAAAGAATGCAAATTTTCCTAAAATGCATCTGGATATTTATTTTTTTACATAGATGATAAGTTCATACATCTTTACATTTTTTCCATCAAATATTTATTTTATCAATAGAAGGTGGATTTTAGATTAATAATATATCACCATCAGGGAAACTTTTGATGGTGGGGAGCTACCACCATTCTATACATTATATGAGGACAAGATCATTCATATCCATATGCATGTATTGGTGCCTAATGAAATGTGATAGACGTTGATGAGATAGTATCATACATGTAAGAATACAGTACACCTAGGATCAATGATGTTGTATCTTGAAATCCATCAAACACCATAGTGGTAACCTATGAGGTAGAAGTTTACATGGTTTATTACATTGTGCTACAATTACCATTATGTGAATGTCATGTATTAGTGACCCACTATTCTATCGAAGTATGTTCCCATCCCAGTGTATAAATTGGATTGTTTTACCAATGTATCTATTATGGGTTTGTTGAATATGATCAAGGGAATGATATGATGTGGTTCATCATGGATAAACTGATGAATTTCATCTATATTCTACTGAATGAGATGCATTTAAATTTGATGAGATGAGAATGTTGTAAATAAATAATATCATACAACTACACATGACCCCTCATAGAATCATTCTGGAGAGGGATGAATGATTTATCCTTTATTTAAAGAAGAATTTATAGAAGTAATTAGTCAATAAATAATTTTTATACACATTCCACTAATATAATAATGGATATTCAAGTGGATTATTTAGATATTGGTGGAAATGTATAGGCTGTGTCTCCAATATTTTAGTATTTATTGGATGAATCATATTGAAAATTTGTAATTTTACAATAAAATTATTTTCGTGGAATTAAATCAGATGGATACTTTCATGAATTTTTATGGGAGGCCAATCCATTCACCAATGCAATAGATAGAGTCATGTGAGCTGAAAACGGATATAAAAAGTCATGTTTAGGTGATAATAGAGCATGTCTATTTGATTTGGATGAGTATGTAAACAATATAGAGTTTGGATAAATTATATAGGGACTAACATCAAGGACCTTTGGTGTTAGAGATAAGTAATTTGGTGTTATTTCATGTATCTCTATGGTTGGGTCACTATTGTATATGGATTATGGGAAAGTTGGCACTGAGGATTATGTGGTTATTCAGGATTGTGGAGAGATTTATCCTAGTGGCATACCAACTATCTCTACCATATATATTATTTAACATTAATAAAATATTTCATATATATCATCTTCAATGATAATTTAAATGACCATCTCATTCTGTTGATTCTATAGATTCAATCATGAGGCTAATGCATCCTTTTTCGATAATATTTTTTGTATCCTGGACCATAGATATAATAAAATTCATGTCATATCTATTACTCATATGTGGGTGTAACGGAAACATGGTTGTTTTTAGGAGGAAATATGAAAAAATGACTCAAACACACATTCCCATCATCAGATTATATTCATTGATGTGTCAAGGAAATGTATAAATTTATAGATTAATGAAGGGCTATAATGGGGTTCAAGAGGTTGTAAGACCATTCTATTCCATTGATTCATGGATACATTTAAATATTGATTAAATCCACATTATTATTATTTAGTTTAGTTTCCCTGGGGTTGGTACTGTCCTGAGAGTTTCTCAGGGGTTTTGGGCTCCAAATGATTGGTTTTATGGAAGTAGAGAAGAGAACATGGTTAACACCGAGTTTGTTCCAACCATAAAACCTAGCCATGTGACATTAATAACTAGGATCACAAATTATCAATCCATGAAAAGGGGAATGGGAAATATTAAAAATTCATTCCTTTTAATATAGAGAAATTTCAAAAGGTTTGGGGAATGTTTTTCTAGGAATGTAACATATTGTGTGATGTGAGTGGTTTTTAGAATATAGGGTTTATATGGTTGGTGAATGATTAGGCTAACCATGGGACCGAAACACAAACCCATTTCAAAAAATTAATAAACGAAATAACCTCATGAACCTAATTTTTTTTTTTTAATTTTTACACGTTTTCAAGATTTTTTTAGTTTCTTTGAGCTATGCGCTGCCTCCTTGAGTTCTTAGGTGGATCTCCTTTATATTTTCTCTATTTTAGCAACTATTTTTTGAGTTAGATATATTGTGTTATGGATAAAAATCCATTAAAATAAAATCATAGGTTTCCATTCTGCCTAAATCTCATTTTCCATGTTTGACATAAATAATATATTTTTTAATTATTTTTTATTTCTTCCAAATATCTCTCATTTCTACTCTAATAAAAGAAAAAAATTTATTAACTGAAACCCATATAACAAATGGTAGGTCGGTTCATGATTTTACCTTATGTTATTGCCAATTTATTTCATTATTTTCATGGTTGGTCTCACCATACATTAAAAAACGTGGGAAAAATTAATCTAATATATTTAAATGCCATTTAAATATCCTAATATCTCCCTTGGATTTTAAAATTTGGGTACTTTTATGTTTACCCATATGTATTTATTAAATTGGTGGGTTATGCCTTATACCATTTCTCCATGTGGAATAAATTGGTAGTTTAGAGCTTCCATAAAGACCTAGTGATTTAATTTAATTTTTTTAATAGATGTTTGGTTTATAATTAAATAGATACTTTGTATTAAAGTATACGATAGTTTGACATATGAATTGTGTAATAATGACCTGTTTTGAATTTATGGAAAATGAAATTAGTATATAATGACTTGGAAGACCACCTTAGATCCATTATGATATAAATTTATATTAAATTATAAATATGATCATGGGATTCCATTATGTTATTAAATTCCATTATTAAGCTTGTGGATTATGAATATATTTGTTATTTTGAAATCTATGAGGAAGCTCACCATGGATTCAGCTAACATATATTGAAGTTTAATGCTAATATTTAGTATCATGGATTATGTATAGATATCCATGTTGATTTCCTAAATTTGAGTTTCATGAATTTGGATCAATTTATAATTTTATATAACGCCTAGAGTGTTATATTTGGATTCTAACTTAGTAGTGCCTATGAATGTGAATGGTGTTCCTTTTAGTTTAAGCAGAACTCATAGATTAATTTGGGAATTATTTAAAATGAATTACGAGATGATCCATGTGAATTATATTGAGTTATATGACCATGGTTACCTTAGTGATGCACCTTGGAACAAGATTAGGTGATGAAACATCCTTTATGTTTATATAATGATGTAAGATGTAGCTAGTGGCATTTTTCCATGTTTTCTACTTGAGAAAAAAAGGTTCATCCAGGTCCCATTTATTTATACATATTATTATTATTATTACCCTTACCGAATCACCGATATATCTTGAACACCATTACACTTTTTAGGTTATATTGGATGTTAATTAGACACTGTTAGTGGTGATCTAGATATTTTTGTTCTCACCCTATTTAGGCAGCCATTGGTTTTCCAGATAGACTTCGTGGAAGTAGTTCGAGATAAAGTGTATCTCTATACAAATGAAACTCAATGTTATTGTGATTAATTATGTTTAATAATGGGTTCTATGATAGATCTCATTAATTATAGGGTTTATATATCTTTTTGGGTATTATTGTTTTGTTTACCTTAGTGACTTCATGTATTAGATCTTACATATGTGTATATTTTTCAATTTGTATGTTTCATTAGTATGATATTTCAATGTATTATGATTTTGAATTTAGAACCAAATTAATTAAACTAGATGTGATGTGTATTATGATTCCTTTATTTCAAAAAATATTTATACAATGATATATTGGAATAGTCTCACCACTACACAACCATATAATCATGTTGCCCTTTAGAAGTGTTTGACTTACTAGAATGAATGAATGAGCCCATGTGGCACACCATCTTGGGGCACCATTTCAGTGGATTACAATTATTGAGTTTCACATTATATTATAATGACATATTTCCTAACATTTCATCCATTTATTATATGCATACCATACCTAAATACCACATACATATACTACAACCACATATCAGATACTTGAACCACATAAACATTACCATAACAACATACTATATACCACAACCATAAAACCTCGTCCGAATATACACTACCAAATACCCATTTTCCAATATCAATATCTATACACCATATTTTCATACCATATCACCACTCTATATTTTAAAGAGAGATACAGATAGAGGGAGAGTTCAACCATTCAAATCATCCACTCCCTGAATGGTGGGAGTACACTTCGAACCAAAAACCTTATACATACATTTGATACGTTAACTGAATCTTATGGTTGCATATAATTAATTATAAAATATAAGACGATATATAGTAACACAATATCACAACCTAGGTTCTAAGTAATATTACAACACCTCTATAGAAACATCCCATCATCACACATTCTTCACCACAAATCAACTAATTGCAACTCTAGATATATAATTAACCATTACCTCAACCACACATGAAACAAAAAACTAAATCCATATTCTTATTTCATTAAAGTCCAAATTAATTTTAAGAAAATACCATTTCATATAATTAACTTCCACATTCACATTATATAGCTTCCATAATTTTATTTACACATAATATGTCTAAAAATTTAATTCATTATGTTTTCTATTTATCATACTTAATATAACCCATTCTAATTCCATATTATTAAATTCAAATTTTTATTTTACCATTTTCCACATAGAGATTCACTATTATATACTATCCACAATCACCGCAGAAACCAATCCATATACATAAAACCCAAATAAAAATAATCCATATCAACACCTCTTCCTCTTATAAAACATTAAAAACACACAAGAAACTTTTATACTGCCGCACAAATTTCTGAAATATAATTTACCAATGAAAAAACTAAATGATAATACAATTTTATCTTCACTTTAATATCAATTTATTATTTATTATTGATAAAATAATAATAAAAATTACCATTATCATGTTTTTAATAGAACTTTAATATTATAATTTATATCCTCAAATAATAGAATGATTTAACACATTAACAAAAAAATAAATTGAAATAGCATGCTCAGTATAAAAAAATCAATAGGAAAATAGACATAAATAATTCAATAATAATATAAGAAATCCTATAAAATATATTTTAACTACTTTATTTTTAATTATTTTTAATAATATATCTTTATAATGCGTAATTACATCTCTTTACCAATAGTGAAACTAAATCATTAAAAACTAATATTGTAAATAAATAATACAAAATGTAACTCACCAACTAAAAAAATGAATAAAACATTGTGACACTAATAAGTAAAGGAAACTAATGATCAATAGTCTATAATATCAACAGGACTTCCAACATAACCACAACTACAAGAACATATACTACCTAAATCTGAAGTCTTTAGGATTCATAAAAGGTTCTTAAAAACACAAAATATAAATCCGTAGGTGTTCAATGATTTTGATAATTTTTATTGATTAAACAATAAAAATAGATACATTTAATTTAATTTAAAATATCAAATAAAAAAACATGGCATAGTGAAACTAAAACATGACATGGTTTATCATGGAAAAAATTATATGAAAATAATATCACCTTAAAAATCACTATCACATTAATATCACTATCTATTTTTAATTATAATAACCCCTAGTAATTACATTCCATATTCATTTGAAAAAAATATTTCATTTCATACTCATTTTTAACTATAGGATGAACACAACAGAGTGTAAAAAAACAAATCATTTCACACCATGTCTGCCACCATGAGACATTTTTAAATCCTTGTTTGAGACATGAAATTGCTCTTCGAACCATGACATATTTAATAAGGACCGATATGTTTGAATCTTTAACCATGATGTAATATAAATGAAAAACAGTTAGGAAAATAAAAACATATATTCTCCACCAAGGTTACTGCACCATTAAAACCTTAAATATAACCATGATAAAACAAAACTATGAACAACATGGTGGGGGTAAGAAAAATGAAAATGTTTCCACTAGTGTTCCAAAATAATCTATTCACTCCAAAACCACATCAATTCCTCCGCCTATAATAAAAAAATATTAATAGAATGATTAGATCCTCTACTTTAGATACCTTTTTAAATATTGTTCTTATTCAGATTAAAAAAACCTAGGATAAAGTAGAGTAACATTAAAAATAGAACACCCCATAAGATACTTCCCAAACATTTATCATTACACTATAAAATATCATCTAAATATGGAATGAGAGTGGAAACAAAAATCATTCATATAAGTATAATTATAATATCAATATACCCATAAAATTAAAAAACATAAATTACACTAGATAACAAGACCGAATATATGAATTGATTTTTGAATGATATTCAAATGTGAAACCATGTATTCATAAAATATAAACTAATGGAGTGATATATCCTCAATGAATAACATCATGATGATCCTTAATCCCATGAGGTCACTCTAGAAATTTTGTATCATCATTAATGTCAACATCACCTCAAATGATGATTTTTTATAAATCTACAAAACATGAAATATATTTGTTATAAAACTCAAGTAAATAGTAAATTATGACTAATATGACAACTTACAAATTCCTTCCAAAAATAGAAAAGGACATACCAGTGAATGAAAAATTATTCCATGATCTATGTTTGGTTCAATGAATGTATACCTTTAAAAATAACTTGATTATTGGAATCAAACTCCAAATGCATCCCACTCTATCCATATATGGCAATTTATGTACCTAAATATCTTATATCCACACAAAAATCACCTAAAATATCTCTATTATTCTTATAACTATCCCAATTCCAATGATCCCAGATTCTGAAACCCAAGGATGACATTACAATGATCTGAAAAAACATGCATGTAATTCCTCAAATGATGTGATAAATTTTTTTTGATATATATAATAAAAGATATATTTTTCAAAATTAAAATTTATTATCAGATAAAATTTGAAATAAATAACACATACATGAAACATTTCATTTAATGTCAAGATTCTATGCTCAGTTTTCCCATCCATCTAAGATAGAATGTTAACAATAAAGATTAACTAAATTATAAAAGCAAGATGAAAAACATTCTACTCTCATGAAATGGAAATTTGTTCCTAATTTAATAAAATCATAATTAGAACCCCTTGAAGACTCCCAATGTCATCCAAATAACCCCTCTCTTAATAATTTATCACTATAAACACCCAAACAATTATGAAATGAGAAGACTACACCAATTGTTATACAATAACACTGATGGTTTCACTTCCACTCAATTTTTATGGAAAAATGATAATGATTTATATATATCCTCTAATTTACAATATGAAATATCTTATTGTTGAAAAATACCAGATGTAACTCCATACATGGAATCTACTGACTGAAAAACAGGGATCTATTACAAAAAATCAGCCACAAACATTTTCATAACAATCGATTAATATTGATACCTAAAAACATGATATATATTAGACATATCTAGATACCCTTAAAGTTATTATTTATGAGTATTATAAATGATTACGACTCACATCTCTAATATAATAAATTTCTTTTCCAAACAAATTATTCGATGTTGATAATCCTCTGACCATCCACCATCATCTTCTTCATTAATAGTGAAGTCACTCCACTCCTACACCTCATGATCTCATATTAAAATTTTATTTACCTAGTAAATAAAGGAATAGTTTACATTTATATATAATATTTGAAAACTCCAACACTAACTTTATCAATATCCAAATAAAAATATAAAACATCCTCTATTTTTATTCATTCATCTTCCTCCTATAGATGAGTAAAACCTTGTGTGTTATTTATCATCATATTAACTACAACATTATGTTTCCCTAGAGTATATGAGGTATAAAAATCAGAACACTTATAGAATATTATCAATCCCCATTGATATAAATTAAAATATGATTGAGAAAATATACTCCATAAGAGGAACCCTAAGTTGTCACCGATAAGAAAATACCATCATAACAACAAATGAAAAATTGTTACTTATATGTTGATATAATTTCCAATATATTTATTTTTTCAATGGTTTAACTTTAAAGATATATATTTTTGATATATTATTACCTCATAAAAATGTATAAAAAACCATGATGTGGATCTAATCATAAGACCCTGAGAATAAATCTCCATTTAAGAAAATGATGAAAATGAATACAAATTATATATTTTTTGGGATTTAAAACATTAAATTATATATATTTAATAAAATAAATACAGGTCCATCCTAGTAAAATTAGTCAATAGTTTCATAAACTGGGAGAAATTAGATACAACCCTCGTTTAACAGAAGTTATTGTTAAGGAATACGTACATCTCCACAATTCACTAGGGGTTTTTCTATGAAAAAACTACCATAATAATATAAAGATCCACCAATACACCCCCTTGAGATAATATATAACCTTTTTAAATTCATAAAAACTATATATAAAACTCAATTTGATGTCTTCATATAAAAATAATATATCCAAAGTACTTCTAAATCATCCCTCAAATGTATAGAATGACCATCCTATAATCATGAATACCCAAATGATATCTTCTACTAATAATACCACTAACTATTACCAAAACCCACGAATAAATTTTTCATCAACCTAATATTTTAGAATAGAAAACTATGTTCTATATAATGATAGAAACACAACAATGAGCTTAAAGACATGTGAAATATTTATAATTATTATATCCTAGATGTTAAATTTTATTCTATGAAATTTATTAATTACATTGAGAAACATATATATATATATGACTAAATATAAATTATTGTAAATATTTTAGTTTTAAATCAATCAATTTTTAGTAATGTAATGTACTTATTTAAAAATAGGTTTTCATAATAAATATTTTGTAGTCATTTTTGAAAATAAATATTATAAATAACTTTTTTAACTTTTAGAAAATGTATTTTATTAAATGAAAATAATTTTTTAAATACAAATATAAAATTTTTCTTAGGATGAATTTTTTGGATTTTTCATAAAAAATTGTTTTTTCAATAAATACCGAAAAAAATATTTCATAAAATTTCGTTTATTTTCAAAATATTATTTAATTAAAAAGTAAAATTATGTTTATAATATTATTTAATGTAAAATAATAACTATTTTTAAATATTTAATCCACATAATTTTGGTTTAATCAATTTTATGTTGTATTTTATTGTAATTTTGTATTTGTGTAAAAAATGAGATTTTTCTGAAAACTGTTTTAAAAAGGCACAATGTTTTACAAGTTTAATTCATTAAGATAGTTCCTAATGATGATTTTATAAATTAATTTTATAGATTATATATCATTAAATACTAATTTTTATTCATGAAATGATTATTATTAGTCTTATAGTTAATATAAAATCACATTTAGTTGAAAAAGATACTTATTGGAATGCCACTATTTCATCATGTCTGTGAGTTTTGGTTTAAATTATAAATTTTCACACATATGAATTAATTTTGTTAAAATTAATCACATATTTTGAATCATAATAATCTATATTCTCTAATAATGGAAACAAAATTTTGTACCATAATAAACAGTGAAAACAGGAAAAATTAATAACAGCTTTTAAGGTAAAATATGGTTTACCATGTGGTTAAACAAAAACATATAATGGTCAAAATTACACAAAAAACCAATAAAATTCATATTTTATATCCATATTTCAAATAATATTTCAATATTCTCAATTTTTATGAGTTTTTGGAACATTTTTCCATAAATGGGACGTATATAATAATTTATGTGTAGAAAAATAAAACATTTCAACCTCTTACATTTAAATTTCAATTATGTATTCTAATAGGAGAAAATAATTATATAAAGGAATATGGATGGTAATTTTTATATTTTTTAATTAATTTAATTACTGTAAAATAATATTAATTTTTAAAAAACAAATAATTATATTATATGCATAACCATCACCAACACAATAGTTATTTCATTAATAGATAAACAAAATAATTGATACTACAAATATTAAAAGTGAAACATATTAAATTAATTATTGAGTTCCATTAATTATTTAAATAAATATATCATTTTATATATGTGTGAACATAATAGATTAAAATTCTGTATTTGTATTTATATTTTGAAAGTGAAATTAAATTAACAATGTACCTGTAGAGATTAAATTTATTTTATAAAAAAATTTATATTATCAAGTGGTATACAGTTATTATTAATCCCATATGAATCCATATTATTTTTAAATTTTTATAAATATCAAAAATGTTTCATTCATTGACCAATTTCTCTTTTATAATGTAAATTTTGACCAGTAAAGAGTAAAAACATTGTTACCACGGTTATGGTTAAAGAGGTTTTTTCCATGCTATAAATGATTGTGTTAAAAATAATTTCAGACACACATTGTATATTTTTTTTTGGAAAATTTGAAGTAACAGTTAAAATAATATGGTCTAAATTATCTGAAAAGGTTTAAATTTTTTAATGCTTAAAGGATAAATTACCTAATTTAAAAATATTAATTACCATAGTGAAAACTAAAATGGTGAAACATATTAAACATATAACTTAAGAAAACCATGTTCAAAACATCTATTTTATTTTTTGGTGGAGGTATGGATCAATGATAAAATATCAAATCCATATTATTTGTCAATTTTTTACCACTAGGTCTGAGATTGTCTTCCTATTGTTGAATACGTTTCGGTATATAGAAAAATGACTCTCCTGCTCAATTTCAAAAAGTAACTCACTCCCTTCACTTATTCACACATCGCAAGCACTTTGGTTCAACCATAGCCCAATATATTCTCTCCAAAAAAATTAGATACATTTGATAATTTCCGGTATCCCTAAATTGACATCCCAGGGGTCCTTAATATGAAATCCAATGAAGGTTTCTCTTAGAAATGATATTCGTTTAAAAAAGATCATTAATTTTCATTCTTTTCTTCTACAAGAAATTATGAATTAGAAAATAAAATATAATTATATAAATGTATGATATGTAATAAGATTATATTTCTTAATTGTAATAAAATTAATTCTTCTCATCTTCCATTAAATATTATACAATATCCTCATTCGTGTGTATAGAGGATTATCACCTTACGAACCAATGTCATTCACTTTCCATCATAAGCTCCCAATAACTTTTTTAATGATGGATATAAAGAATATACATGTTATTTATAACAATATTATACCTATGTAGTCAATAAAACATATTTAACTTTTTTTAATTTCTATTCTGTAGGAGAGACGATAATGTTCCTTGTGTGTATGAAAATCTAAAACCATGCAAAGCGATGTGATTCATTTTTTCAAAAACTCATTAAACGAAAGGTTATTTAGATAATTTTAATTAATATATGTGATATAAATTTCATAACTATGATATTAATTACATATTTATCATTCTTAATTATATTATTTTATTTTACTATTTTACATTGAAATATGAACATCGTTCATGGGCATGTTGTCTACCACCACTATGAAGTGATGTGGTTCTTTTTTTATCGCCACAATATATGTATGATATATATAAGTATATTTAATGAAATAATAAATAATTTATGATATTTTTATCATTATAGAATTTAAAAATATTACTTACCTTCTTTACATAATTATTATTGAAAAATGAAAACATTTCTCAAGGGTACGTATGACATACATTCTCAATGATCATAACATAGTTCATTTTTGATAACCATCCTTCATTATTGTTTTTTAAATGTATAATTGATATAATAATATGATAATTATTTTATGATTATTATTCTATAGATGTTGAAGAATGATATCTTTTACCATAATAAATCTACCAATGTCATTTTTTACTCATAAGACAAATATGGTCAAAACATATGACAGAAACATTATTGATTACGTAATCATATATAACAAATGAATATGTGAAATATATGTTACAATAAAATATTAAAATTTATTATGAAAGTAAATAAATAGCATAATCTTATTATTTATAAATGTATTGAATATACATGAGAAGTCTGACTCAAGGTAAGAGATATTATCTAGATTTCCTTTAATTGATTCATATTTTGATGTTAAGCACCAATATCCTTTTATAAGATGCATATACAACACCGTAGTCATGTTATAAGATGAATTTATATATTATGATTATATATAATGTTTATTTTGATGTTATTATTTGTCGGGGCTCATGATTAAATTAGTTCTTATGTGAAAAGTGATGTTTCATTTAAAAATATCATCTACAATGTTTTCCTATCAAATAAATATCATCAATGTTCATGTTATTAAAATTATTTTATTAAATTTTTTATATAGAAATTTTTTTTATAAGGAAAATTTTATTTCATTCTTTAAATTTATTCCAATTTTTTTAAAGAACATTTTTATGTGTTTTATAAGGAACGTTTTGACATATGAAAAACAAAATGGTCTATTTTTAACATATCCAATGACAATGACTTTTTCCACTATAATGACTATTTTTTTGTTTCTATTATATGGTTTCATGTTTTATTCAATGAGAAAACCCCATTTCCTTTTTCTAGGTATTTTTTTATTGAAAATATTCTTTTAAAATAAAATGGTATTTTGATATCCTAAAGGTTTTTCATAAGGGTTCAATAGTGTCCTTCAAATTGTATTATTACAAAAAGGTTCACTAATAAATATTTTTCATTATATTGTAGATGGGAATTACATGAAAATATAGTGAGTTCGATATAAATTATATTATGGGTTAAAAACCATTATACCTCATGAGTGATCCTAATATAGCTTATAGGATGTCTTGATCAACATTATACCTCATCAAAAATTTGTGAGACTAATACAACTTATAAAAAGGGTTGTGAACCCATATAGATAATGTTTGACCTCGATATAGCATATATGAAATGTGAGCCTCATTATATATCTATACATAATTATGTACTTGTCATAATAGAAGTTTTCCATATAGTTATTCAAATTAAATTGGTTTTGAAAGGGTTGTATGAATATGGTACTCTATATTACCAAAATGGGTTTTTAATTTCATACAATGGGTTTTAAAAGAATTATTTGAGAAATATTTTCTTAACTATTCATGTGAAAATGTATAATTTGATACACTCAACTATCTTTTAGTATAATGGTAAACATTAAAGGATTTTTCATGTTTTCCATTGGACTAGTGGATTTCATTCATTTTTATATCCATTACAGAAATTTTCTTCTTTATCCCACATTTTTAAAAGCATTTCATAGGGTTTAAGGATGGGTAAGGGAAAATAAGAATTCATGTTGAATAAAATAATTATTCTCTAAGAAAAATAAATACTCATCATTTCTAAAGTTTTATATTATGAAAAATTGATACTAATATGAAGATTCAACTTAGTATTATTTGGGTTTGTAATATCTGAGTTATGGCCTAATTACCTAAAGCTATGAAATATAAAATATCCACAAATTGAAAGAATCTTAATTCATTTTTGAAACCCAATATTATGAAATTTTTTAAGGTAAGGTCATTATATTTGGAATCAATGGTTGGTTTAGATAAATTTAGTGTTTAGGATAATGATAATAGCTTTCTATTCAAATATTTTACCTGATGGTTATGTTAAAATGATATAGAAATCAAAGATTACCACTTGATTTGTCTGATATATGTATTTTTAGAATGGGTTTCCAAATAGTAAAAAGGGTATGTATTTTGTGAAGACATTGATAGGTAAATATCCTTCCAAATCAACATATTTATATTTTTTGGAATTAGAACAATATAGTTGGTTGCAATGGTGGCTTAGTTGACAAGATATATTAATAGTCTTGGTTTCTATGCTAGAGAGTAACATAATATAACATGAAGGAACATGTTTATAATGGATAATTACATAAGTCAACATATCTTATTTTTATGTGGTATGTATGAACCAATGGTAGTAGAAGGATGGATTAATTCCTTAGTGAATATATTTGATGTCATGGGATGTTCTCAACATAAAAAGGTAACCATTTCCATTTATCATTTTGAAGTTGAAGATGATTGATGGTTGTCATTGGTTATGAAAACTAAAGTGATATATGATCTTGATACCTTTTAATTAGAAAAATTTAATAATATCTTCATTGAGAAATATTTACTTAAGGTTTTTTAATTATGGATGGAAAAACAAATATTAGAATTTTAGAAAAAACTAAAGATTCTGTAGCTAAATAAATAAAACATCACAATATTGGAATGGTATGTGATGATTTTTATTTGGGAGACTAATATTAAAATTAATATATTTTACTCTAGGTTGAAATAATATTGATGAAGTGAACTAGAAAAATTATATTTTAGGAGAAAAATAATAGTTTATTCATTCTGCTGAAAAAGTTAAGTTAGAGGTTTTCTAACACTTATGATACAAGAGATAACACGAGTACTAAATGTTCATGATCGAAGTAAATGGATAAGAAACAAAAAATTATGTCCATAGGATATTGACATATATGTTCCATGTACTATAAAAGGCTTATTGGTGATTTTTTTAGAAACTAGAAAATATTATCGATTTGGTATGTTTGGTTACATAGTTTCTCACGGTAATGAAAAATGTCCAAAAAAATCAAAGCATGAGAAAACTGATATCTAGTGCATGGTGATATTTCTAGCAAAAATTATTTGGGACATTGTGCCAGTTTGTGTCCAAAGTTTCTCACTCTTGGTAAAAATCATAATGACAGAAAATAGAAACATCAGTTAAAATCATTTTACACTACTTTAGTGGATGATTGACTATCTGGTGAGGTGTTGTGAACTCTAGGGAGAAAAGTATTTTTCAATGGAATATAATAAGACCAATTTTTCCAAAAATTATTTAGTGGTTTTAAGCGATGAGACCATAATGTTATTGAAAAAATTTTGGGAGTTGTTTTTTGGGTTTATTAATATGTATGGACTTTATCAAAATGATGTATTCCTTTAATGTTTTGTAAATTTGTTTTAAGGTACTGATATCTTTTCTGGAATTTATGATATTTTATTATTAATGTTATTTTAAGTATGTTCATAATTTTTATTAGAACCATTATATGGATGAAAAATAATGATAAATGATAGCTCAATGAACATATAACAATCCATCAAAAGTGGTAACACTTTGGGACATGAACCCACAACTGAAGGTCGAAAAGGGTGAAACACCTAACATTTTCATATTTGATGTACTAGTTAGTATAAAATAATTATTTTAAATTCCATGATTTAAATTTCAATTATAATTTTGATTTTTGAAACATATTTTTGATCACATATAAAACCATTTGATTAAAATGTGATTTGGTTATTAGATTAGTATTATCGTTTTGAAAGAGGATCAATATATTTTTTGGAAACATATTACCCAATGATAATAATCTTGGTTATATGATATGAGGAATATATTATTATCTTAATGGTGATTATGTGAAACATTATAAGATTATTTTGGTTCTTCATGCATGCAAAAATCAACTTGGATACTCATCATTGGATACAAGATGATTGTGTGGTGAAAATTTATTAATAATAAAATTATAATAGATATGTATGAATATTTCCATATTTAATTAGTAAAGATGGAAAATAAATTTCTCAAAACAAATAATAATATCATTAAAATGGAAATTTTATCCTATTTCATTCATTTTTTATGAATCAAATGTTCTTTTAACTTATCAAAAATATTTTCTTGAGGTCCTTAACTTCATTTTGATCATTCATTTTGTTATGATAAATGATCTATATCAGTAAAAAAAATTATATTATAACATTCTTCTATGTTAAAATATTTACATACCACATGTGTTCACCTGCTTGGAAACATAGTTATGCGTTATTCTAGTTGACTATCGTACTTCTCATTCTATCTTATCAAGAGGATGTTTTGTTATCCCTTTTTATGATGTGGGATCATAACAAATAAATTTTTAAATTTCAAACCATTTATTAATGAGATAATTTTAAAATTTTAAGGGTATACTATTTATATTGGAGAGCATGTAAGACAACCAGATTTTAGAAAATAAATCTATGTACAATAGCATGTTCAACAAACAACACTGAGCTAAAACTATATCAAAAAAATATATAAATAATATAACCTAGAAATTAATGAATATTAGTAAATATTTTATAATATATATAGACAAAGTTTGAACTAAATATAAATTCATTATAAATTCATAGTATGAAATCATTTTAATTTTAGTAATGTAATATTATTCATCAAAAATTGTTTTTTTTTTAATATTTTTGTTGTTTCTTGAAAACAAAATATTATAATTTGAGTAAGAAACGTTTAGAAAATTTATTTAATAAATAAAACATAATTTTTTCAATATTAATTTAAAGAATTACATAGGGTAAAATTTCAGTATATTATGGAAAATATTGATATTTCGGTGAATAGTTATAAAACAGATATTTTAAAAAAGTCATTTCAATTTCAATAATTTAAGTGATTTAGAAGTACCATTATGTATTGAATATTATTTCAAGTAACATAAATATTTTATATTTGATTTAATGCAATAAAATTTTATTTGATCATATTTATATTGTATATTATTTTAATATTGTTTTTTGTTTGAAAAATAGATATTGTTTTCTTTTGAAAATTGTTTTAAAATGAGAAATGTTTCTCCATTTAAATTAATTCATATAATCACTTATATTGAATAATTTATATGAAATTAAAAGTTTATAATTTATTATATATTAATTATTATTCATATAATGATTATTATTAATCTTAGAATTAATATAAAAACATATTTTGGTCAAAAAATACACCTCTAGGAAACCTATTTTTCATTTCGTCTAAGGGATTTCTTTTAAATTAAATTTTACAATTTATGTAATTTTATTTTCATTAAATGAATTCCTTATTTTTAATTACAATGATTCATTTTATCCAATACGTTCAAATTAGTTATTGACCATTTTGAAAAGTTTATACAGTAAACATTAATTACCACAGTTAAGGTAAAATGGGTTTACTGTGGGGTTAAAATAAAAAAATAATAGGTAAAATGACTAAAAATCATTTCAAATTCATGTTTTATTTCCATATTTCGACCATAGTCTCTTTATAAACTACGTTTATGTGTTTTTGGGAGGCTTTTCTATGAAATTTACCTATATAATAATTTATGTATAAAAAAACCAAAATACCCCCATCATGATTTTAAATTTCAATTATGTCTCCACATTGGGAAAAAGAATGATGTGAATGAATATAGATTGTAATTTATACAATATTGAAAATAATTTCATTTGGGTAATTTTGTATTAATTCTTATTAATCAAATAATCAATTTAAATTCATAAGAAACTCCCACACAATAATTATTTAATAAATAAAAGAATAAAATAAACTATATTAGAAATATTAAAAGTACAATTAATTTAATAAATTACTTTATTCCATTAATTTGGGAGATATATAAATCATCTTATAATATTATGAACAAAAAAATATTCTAATTCCATAATTTACTTGATATTTTTATACTCAAATTAAAATAATATTTTCTAAATTCACAATAATGTTACTTTATAATAAATGATATTTAATTAAATGATTTGAAATTACAAAAAATTATATGTCATACCTAATGATTTTTAAATTTATACTAATATAAAATATAGTCCATTAATTGACTAATTATTATTTAATAATGACTATTTGACCCCTAAAGAGAAAGAACAGTGTCACTTTAGTTATGGTTAATGTGTTTTTTGCACACTTCATGCTCTTTTGTAAAAATTTAACATCAAATTAAAAATGTTATTTTTATTTTTTAAATTTGATTTAATATTTATAATATTCGGTATATCTCATCTAATTATGATAATTTAATTTTATTCTTAAATCTCACATTAAATAGGGTAAAAAACTATTTACCATAGT
Source organism: Viscum album (assembly GCA_963277665.1). Classification (NCBI taxonomy): domain Eukaryota; kingdom Viridiplantae; phylum Streptophyta; class Magnoliopsida; order Santalales; family Viscaceae; genus Viscum; species Viscum album. The sequence goes on from OY728151.1 coordinate 1,536,510,870, forward strand.
GAAATCTAAATTGGAAAAAGTAATTAAACATAGATGTTAAGGAACATGACAATAAAATGGTTTCATTTTTTATAAGAGGTTTTGAAAGACCATATTTTTTGAAAAACATCAATATTGAAAATTTTAGAGGCAATTTGGGTAAGAGTGACTTCCCCTTACTGAACATTATTGAGTATTTATAAAAATGACACTCTTTATTAATTATAAAAGGGAAGTCACTCCATCTATTTCATCATACCTAAAAATCCCTTTTTCTAGATAATATGTTGAAACATTTTCTCCATAATTTCCTAATAAATATCCTAGTGTTACTAGATTTCAAAAAAGAAAAACCCTATTGTCCTTAAGAGGTGATCTGATGAACAATTCATTATGAAAAGGTAACTTTTTATCAAATCTCATTCAATTTTTTACTATTCTTCCACCTTGAATTATGTATTAACACATCCAATATAATTATAAATGTATCTACCACATAATAATATGTTATTATGTTGATAGAATAATATTTATCCATATCCCCTTCTGTCAAATGGGATACTGAATCCAACTTCATGTGTACAACAAACTACCATCGCATAAACAAATGTTATTTGATTTCCATTGTCTCATACCATGAATTTTTTAAATGATGGATTTAATGTAAATATATGATATTTTAAACATAATATACATATGTATTCATTATAAAATATAGAATTTTTTTTAATTTACATTCTATATTCAATACGATAAGGTTTCTCATGTGTACGAAAGACTACCGCATCACGAAGTGATGTGATTAAATTTCCATTAACGCTGGAATGTAATATGGATAAATTTAAGGAATATATTATATATAAATGAAATAATTACTATATTAATGACTTATTTATAATTATAATAATATTATATTTATATTTTTTTAAAATTAAAAATGCCAATGTCGTTCATAGACATGAAGACTACTACCTCTACGAAGAGATGAGATTATTTTTTCTTCACCACAACACATGGATGATATATATAATTATATTTAGGGAAATAATATGTCATTTATTATATTATTATAATCATATATTGATGAAATACAACTTATCTTATTTATATAATGATCATTGAAAAATGGAATTGTTACTCATGTGTATATATAACCTACCATCTCCATGATCATATCTTAATTATGTTTTCATAACAAACATTCATGACTGGATTTTAAATAAATAATTTATTTATAAATATGAAAATAATTTCATGGTTAATATAATATATATGTTTATATATGACCTCTTTGAATATAGGGAACCTACAAAAGTCAATTTTTTATATAAGATTAATATGGTCAAAACATTCAACGAAAACCTAATTGATTATACAATCATATATAAAATAGTAACTTGTGAAATATTAATAATTAGTAACCTTGAAAATTTAATTAATTGTTTTAATATTAATTATATTATTATTATTTTGGAATATAACTAATGTACATGACTAGACTTACTCAATGTAAAAGACTATCAAAATTCTGTTTCATTGTGACATATTTTGATGTTAAACACCTATATTATATTATAAGGTGTATATACAACTCCTTTGATAACTTATATAATTAATTATTATATTCTCATGATAATTAGTTTTTTTAATTTTATTCTTTCAAGGGGATTACTATTATATTTTTTTATAAGTGATAAGAGAGTTTTCTTTTATAAAAATCAAATGATAATGTTTTCATTAAAACTCATTGTCTTCTCTGTCTGGGGTTTTAAGATTATTTCCTAAATGATTTCCATGATGATTATCCCATTTTTATTCCATTTAATGTTTTTAGGTTTTATTCAATAAAAAACATCTTCTCCATTTTCCAGGTATTTTAGTCTTTTAAATGATTGTATTTTTAAATAAAATGTTATTTTAATGTTCAAAAATGTTTTTCAAATGTGTTCAGATATTTTTTTCCAAGGTTTTATGATAACAATCTAAAAAAAATTATTCATGATATAATATATTAGAAATATATTTATAATTAGTGAGCTTGATATATCTTACATGATGGGTTGATACCCATTATATCTAATAGGGTACCCAGATATATTTTATTCAATGGGTTGCGCACCATTATAGCTCATGGGTGAGCATGATTTATCTTATATGAATGGTGAGCCCCATTATAGATCTGTAATGCATTGGGTAATGATTATATTTTTAGTATTCCATACAGGTATATAAATTAAAAGTGTTTTGAATGGGTTTAATGAATATGATTATCTAAATAACAAAAAAACTTTTATTAATTGCATGATAAGGGCTTTCAAGGATTTCTTTGGCTTTCTTTGAGAAAAAAATGTGTGTGTTTTTCATGTCAAAATTTTTTATTTCATACTCTTAAATAAATTTGACCATAAAGGTAAATGTTACAAATGTTATCATATTTTCCAATGGACTAGAACTTATATTTCTTTTTTATGTACCATATTATTCTTAGGTTCTCATGTCCTATTTTAAAATTATTTTCACAGGGTTTAATGATGGGTATAGAAAAGAAAGAAATCATGTTGAATTTCATGAATATTTTACATAAAATGAAGTCATGATTTATTTTAATAATTTATGTTAGTGAAAAATGAATAATATTCATAACGGTCAACATTATATCACATAGTTTTGTAATATAGGATTTATGACTGAATTCCATAAAATGCTCAACCTAAAAATAACATTAAAGGTAAATATATAGAATTATAAAATAAAACTGGGGATTTTTTAATGTTTAAGGATTATTCCATATAAATGTGTTCATATATCTCAAAAACATTACATGGTTTTTCTTGACTCTGGATTGTGTCATTTCCTAGTTTTATGACCAATACCTAGAAACATTATTCTTATCATACTCCTCCTTCATCCGAATCTGATGAAGACATGATAAAAAATAAATATTAGAAACCCATTTAACATTTATTACCAAAAATAAAAATTTAATCCTTGATATGGGATAGTTGGTCCTCATTATCAGCATGTTTAATCATTAATAACCAATTCAATAACATAAGCTATAATATACCATCTTCCAAAATAAAAAAGGAATGACCTATTTAAATGAAATATTTTAGAAGAACTATTTCTACAATATATAATACAAAAGAATATGAAAATATCATATATAAAACATATTTATCATATATAGAAACATATATATCAATGGTATATAATCTTGTAACATTATCCCAAACATCATGTCACGCTACGGGGTATTTCTACAACATATTTAGAAATTATATTATGAAATACATTTGAATCTATCTAAAACCCATTCACTTGAACATCCATGGAACTCAACATCAAATATGATTGATATGAAAAGAAGATAAACTGGACTTTTGAAATCCAATTGTTAATCATGTTAACTAATAAACATCACATGCTGTCATAAAATGTTACAAAAACTAATATACTTTGATATAAATCTATGAAGAATATAATATTTAAAAAAACATGACACATATGGAATCATATGGTTTTATCTATAAAAAAAATACTCTACCACAACTATATATTTCAATTACACTAGCACAAATATCTGAAGCACCTCTTCTAAACATGATTGAACACCAAAAATCATAGAAAACATCCAGATCATTAGATATATATCAACTTCATATCACATTTATCTAACTAATGTATGTGAAATAAAGGATTGGAATAATTTTGAATATATTAAATAATAATGTGTAATATAATTGAGAAAAATGTTATATAAGGTGATGTCAAGTCATCCAGACACTAGCATCTACATAAAATGTAACTGATTATTCCTTGATAATTTTTACCATTATGCATAATGATCTTCTCAATCACATATATGATTTTCCCTAGTAACCCGAGGACAAGGAAAATATCTTGGTTATATTCAAATTTCTCAATTAAACTACTAAATTATAAAATACAACATACCCTATATCTGTCATTTACAACTTATAAGAAACTACTATTTAGGATATATATATATATAACTAGTTGTTATCTCTATCTAGAATATTAGAATGGTCAATAATATAAACTATTGATATATAAAACCATTTAATATATGGAAAAGTGAATATAATACTTGATAGTGGTTTGAGATATTGTAGCTAAATGAAATGGGAAAATAAGTCGAAGCATGACTCCTCACTTATTTAATCCTCCGTATCCTAAATAAATGATATGTCAAGCCCACAACAATACTTTATATGTTTTTAGGTTTTCCTTTTAAAATCCAAACCATTTAAACTAACGTAATATATATCACCACAACCATTATTTTCAAGAATATATAAAATTAAAAAAAATAAACGGATAGTCCACTAATAGATATTTCAGAATAAAGAATCCTAAAAATTACATTTCCTCTCCTTATCATTTTAATGGAGATCATGAAAATTACCAATAAATATCATGAAGCATACTCTAAATTCACTCGCATTGGAGCTATCATATTTAATGGTGATTTAATCTTGAATATGGGTTTAAATTTTTATAGAATATAAAAAATAGTCTTATAATTAAATATTTAACTTCTTTGAAAATAACATAGCTTCATCCCAATATATATGATAAAGGATACCCCCACTATTGAGATTTATATCATAGTAGTATATCTACTAAATAAATACAATACTCCATTATCATGTGAATAAGACTAAATTTAATCTCAATATACTCCATACAACTCTCTCCATCTTAAATAGAGATAGTCCCCTCGTACATCATAAAACCTCAAATTTGGAAATCACTCAAAGTAATTTTCCAAAAATCAATATATTTAAGGATGAGACAACCTATCCCCCGCATGAATATCAAGTTATTCCTCCCTGAAATGATCCAAATAGAGTCATATTCTATGAAAAATATCTAAACATAAAGAAAAATATCTTAATCCAATCCAATGATATATATTTCATTTTAAAGTAATTAACTTAAATTATATTCAATTATTTAGAATCTCCACAACTTAAACACTTGTGAAAAATTATAATTCATGTACAACTCAAAAGTGCATGCATAAAAATCAATATAATATAAATATTGTATATAAAATAACCATAATAAGTTATTTATGGTGGGTCATATATTTACTATTATAATTATATTTTATCTCATAGGTCTACATCATAAGGAAATGCGAAATAATTGTTTTCCACTACCAAATTAATAGAAATTCCTCATCAGTGCCAATATTCAAACTCTATCCTATGTCTCAAAAAACTAATTGTTACAACTATTTTATAAAAATTCATTATTAAAACCCCTATTTGGATAATAGATGAAATTTCTTTGTTTTGATTCATATTTTCCACATTTTTTAATTGATTTTGAATATTTTTATCCAAAATGAAGTAATTTTAATTAATAAATTCATATCTATATCATGAAGTTGATAAATTAATTTGATCAATATTTTAATGAAAATGAGTTTTTTTTGTGTTAAATAGATTTTTTGATCTTTTTTCACTTACAATAACTTTATTGTAAAAAAATTTTCATGATTTCAATCATAAATTAATTGTCTTTAAATGTAAAATATTTTTGTTAAAAGGTATTTTAGATTTACTTTTTCTCATTTTTCAATGATCATTTTTAATCAAATTTTTTGAAACACGTCTTTATTCATCTATTTAAATATAGAATAGTGTATCTTTGTGAAATTAAATTAAATATTTTAATTTTTAATTGATGAGTTTTACATCTGTTGATTTCATCATGTGGATTAGTCTACCCAAAGGTAATTTGGCTAAATAAATTTGTGTGATAGTCAATATATTTATCCATATAATGGAAATTGAGTATTTATGAATGGGTAAACATGTACCAAACATTTTATTTAAGATTTAACTCACTCAAGGGTAATACTATGATTATTAATAGGGAAGTAAGGTAAATTACCTACTATGTAATGGTGACGTTGTACTTGAGAAATAGTATAAGGGTGAAACAGATGTATTGAAGTGATGTAATTGTTATCTACAAAGGATCACACTAGAGAATATTTTATTTAAAATAATTAATTTTCTGGTATTATGAATAATTTTAATGAATCATGGGGATCACTAAATTTTAAAATCATCTTCATGTAAAAAGAGCAGTAGAGGTATTGTAATAATTTCTAAGTATGCTTTTAGTAGAATCTTTAGTGAATAATCAATATCACATAGGCTTAAGATATAATATGGCATGTAGTGGATTCACACATTCAAGGGATACTATAAATAGTGATAATATTAACTTGGGGAGACATTTCATTTGAGAGTAAAGAATCTTTATGGGAGATAATTCACTACAAAATAACATATAAAGATATTTACTCATCAAAAAGAGAGGTAGAATAATGAATGGAAAAATTAAAAAAGACATATAGAAATTAACTATATAGAACGTGGAAAATATTCTAGAGTTATGGGGATACTACATCCTAAGTTTCATTAAATGGAACATTAAGGAGAATAAAATAATAAAAATATAGGGATGTAGGATTCATCCTTAATATAGAAGAATCTATTTTCTTATTCTTTTTTTGTTGTACTTTTGAATCGTATTCTCATGTAAACCATTATTATTTTTAGAAATTTCCTTTCTCAAAATTTATGAGGGTTAAATGATATTTATACATCGATAATTCAATCATGGTCTTGTTTCTTTCTTAATGATTAATGTTCATTATTATTGATTTTTATCGAGTTCAATTTACTTCTCATTCGTGACTACAGTATTAACTGAAGGAGTTTAATCTCATGAATGGTTTAATATTTTTTCCCATTATCATAAATCCACCAATTTACTAATATACTTGTTTAATATACATTATCAAATTTATTTTCTTATTTGGGAAAAAATTATTTATTTTTATATCTTCTTGAACCATTAAAAAAGAGAACAATCTCATCATCGTGAAACCTCAATTAGGATATCCCTTTTAAAATTGATGCATATATCTTCCACATAATTTAGATTCTTAATCATTTAATATATTTTAGACACAAATATTTATTATTCATAATTCTCCCCATATTAATCCACCATCATTTCATTATTCTTCTCTATGTTTTTTAGACTAGGTATAAATAAATCATATAAAACACTAAGCATCCTTCCCAAAGGTTCTAATTTTTTTCCCTATAATAGTGTGTTGTAGGTCCATGAATAATATTATGATATCCCAAATACATATCCAAAATGGAATTATTTTTGGGTAATGTTTTTATTGAGCACATAGGGTAAAAAATTAAAAAATGCTAATAAACTCATATTTTTTTCAAATCCTAATTCTTTCACTTATGTAATTATTTATTATTTAAAATATAATTTCAATATATGATGACTATTTAGTTAGTGTGTGTGATTAATTTTTTATTTACATCTATAATATATTTTCATTGGATTTTCAATCTTTTGTACTAATATTTTCATTAATATACTATTTTTTATAATTGATTGTAATATCATATTTTGAGTTTTTTTGCTAATTAATATGTAAAAATGGCACAATATAGATGATTATGATTAATGGGTTCATAATTACCCTGTTTATTTTTTCTTTTTTGAAGATATTTCTTTATATTTCATCTATAACTAGTGGTAACAACCTTATAAATTTTAATAAATCCTTGATTTTTTCATCATGAAATTGATGAAAAGTGAAATGTTAAACAATGAATGTTAAACATGATAATATATTTTATAAAATTTGAAGAATAATCTAAAAATCAGAAATCATAATTATAAACATTGGAGCTTGGTCAATCAATTACAGAACATAAAAAATATAAATTAATATAATATTGAAATTTGAATGATCATTTGAGAATATGAATAATTCTATTAATGAATATAATGAAATGTTATAATTTGAAAATGATAGTGTGATGGAATGAGGGAATGAATTCGATTCCAATTAAAGAGTAAGTTCCTAAAATTGATGTAACTTTTAATATATAATACCAATTTGATTAAGAAGACTTAATTGTGGAAGAAGGGGAGCATCACATTGTTAACATGATAGAAAAATAAAATAAAAGAACGAGTTTTTGTGGAACAGATAATTGGGTAGAGAATAAATTATGTTATAAAAATATATATGTTATAAAATCACTGAACTTTTTCATTTGAATTATAAAAAATGGTTTAGAGATGGATTTGGGTGAGATTTTGGAAAAGAAAATCAATAAATAATTCTCTATTGATGAAATTTTTTTATATATTTTCATTCTAATCTTCTATTTCATTAAATTGACTTCCTAATAATTTTTTATATGTTTTTTATCTAATTAACGAGGGAGAACACATTGAAGAATGGAAATTTTAAGAATTATCACATCATTTTTTATCACGAATAATTCCTCTACATCAGTTTATATAAAAATGTAGATCATTGTTGATCAACCTGGACAAAATTTGTTAAATCTGGAATCTCTTAAATATGTTTTTCATGGAACAGAAATGGGCCTTTTCATCCATATGATTCTATTTGAAAACGGTAATGAATTTTAATTGGAGGAATGTGTACTATAAATTTAACTTGAATTAAATATTGATAACATACATTTTATTCTATGAAGTAATATATTCCAATAAGAAATAATTAATGAAGATATGTTTTTATATGAGGAAACTACCAAAAAATTATATTTTTTGATGACTTAATTTATTGAGGAGAACAATCTAAATTTTACATATATTTAAATTCATTTTTTAACTAAATTAGTTACTAGAAATTATTTATAGGTGAATAATATCATAGAAAGAGTAACCTTATTGATACCTATTTATTCAAATAATACATAATGTGTATTTGAAAAAATTAATTCTACATTTATTTTCCATAAATCATCAAAATGAAGGATTTATTTTGTGAACATAGGGGATGAGATTTAGGTGGGGAGGTATTAAGATTATTACTTATCCTTAGTAGCACCATGTGAACTACAATACCTTCAATAATGTTATAGCTATTTAAATTATGAATTATCTCGAAAATAAAAAACACTTCAATTCCTTTTTCCATGATTTAATTGAATTATATGTTTTTCATTGATGAGTATATGGAATTCATACAGAGATGGAGGGTCTTCAATTTTTACAGCATATTATTAAATTTTAAAACCATCTATGTGGTAATTTTTTATAATATTTCTTATGATCCCCAATTATATTTTTTTGATTAGTCCTTCTATATTAAAGAGAGATTCAAATGTATTGTTATAGATACATAGAGAGTTTAGTTTTCCATTACTAGTAGGGATCTTCATGAAATATTAATTTTAATTAATTTTTTGGGCTAATAACAAGTAGTTTTATTTTGGACATGAAATAATATCCTCTATGAAATTATTGATATATTATTATAACGGTCATGTGGGGACTCTATTTCTAGTCCTAAATGTGAGTAAATCCATGGTTTTATAAATATTTGTATGTTTTATTGTGTCATTTCATTAAAATAAAAAATATCTCAGTTGGTTTTTGTAATGATCACCTCTTAAGCAAATCTACTTTTCATAGCTTATAAAATTTGTTACAAAATATTATAATTAATTAATCATAAGTGGAATAGAGATTCATTTCCACCATCTATAACCCTTTCACTTTTTTAATGTTTTTTATAATCAATAGTGGAATCCATTGTTTAATATATTTTAATTTTATTGGAACACAAATAGAGAAAAAAGGTGTGAATAAATGTTTTTAATTGGAGTGGTATTTTTCCATTGTCATTTTGAGGAAACCAAATGAAATGGGACTATCCTTTTGAATTAATTCAATTTAATATAATTTTTTATATTTTTTAAACTATATAATGTTTATATAAAATGTTGACATTAATTTTTTATTTTAATATTATTATAAAATATGATAGATATATATATATAAATAGATAATTGAGTTTCTGTGGAATGTTCTCAAAATTAAATTTGACTATTTTATGAAATTATATTTTCATTATTGGGTGTAATGATTTATATAATCTATGATTTTAACCACAGTATTAATTTAATTTTAAAATCCTTTCAGATAACCATAAAAATTATTCAATAAGTTTGAATTTTTTGAGAGTGACACTGTATGATATTGATTAATTATGAAACATAATTTTATACTAAATATTAATTAAAATACTTATTTTATATCCACTAATAAAATATATAGAAATTTTTATTTATATGATGATGAATTATTAGAAATTGTGGCAATATGCTGTCTAAAAAAATTGATACCCTTAAAAAAATGTTTTCATTGATGACTGTTCAAATATTTTCAAACTATGTTCTATAAACTAGTTTATTTCTTCTTGAGGTTAATAATTAGGAATGATTTTTAGTTTTATATGTGAGTTTTTGTGTTGAGGGGGATCAAAATTTGATAAAATATATTTAATGTGATACATAAGAAAACCCCCTTAAATGTTTTCATAGCTGATGGTTTTGATGTTCCATTTTTTATTTATCGTTGGCAGAAGCATCATTTATTATTTAATGAAATAGCCACTTTCAAAATAATTATAGGGATACCTATTACATTTCCCAAAGGACCAAGACCAAGTGGTTTGAATACAAGGCCTGAAAGCCCATTTTTTGGCCCAAATAACCCTTTGGTGAATAGTACTGCTACAGTAACTATGCTACTATAGTGCCTACTACATTATTTATGCCCCTACAGTTCCTGCAACATTACCTCGGCCTCTATAGGGCCACCGCTGCTATATTATCCACTACTACAGTACTACTACATTACCATAATGTCTTCCCCTCCCTAATTTTATCATGGGACTTTTGGATGGCAAACAGGAGCCTTTACCATTTGTGTACAAATATATTTGGACAAACTATGTGATTATATTATCTAATTGTAATTGAATGATTTTTTTAACTTAATCTTATAATATTTGTATATAAATAATATACGATAAGAATAATTAATCAATGGTAAAATTTTGACTTTGAATTCAAATCTGCCAGAGTATTTATTTATGATTTATAGTATGTTTATTAAATTTCACTCATCCATTTAGCTATGTATAATTATGTCGAGATACTAAATATGTGAGTTATTTAACATTTGAGTTAAATATAAATCTGGAACAACATCTAATTGAATAGTTATTCTTGTATAAAACCATTCAAAATTTTCAAATTCAATCATTTCTATAGAACTGGAAACCCTTTTTTGGTCTAAACGGTCTCCTTTTGAGAATAGAAAGCATGCATACATACATGAATGAATCCATGGTGTATTTTTTTTAAAATAAAATATTTCATGTAATTCAAATAATTAAATCATAATATGTGTTAGAATCCATTCAATCTATATATAAGATTTCTTGTTGAAAATATTTTCTTCTTGTGTGGGATAATTTTAGGTTCCTCTATTTTGATACATGTTTTACACATGTTTTTAGGTTATTTTGAATTTTTGGTATTCCAAAACTCCAATGTTTCATAATAAATTAATTAGGATCATTTTAATTAGAAATAAATATTCATTTAATATTCGAATAAATATAAATTTTTGGATGTTTAAAATAGTAATAGATCATCTATTTTCATTTCCATTAACTTTATTATAAATGATTCAGTAATTTTTATCAAATAATACTTATTTTATTATTTTATGATGTTTCGTAAAATATTTTATTGTTTTTATTTTATTTTTAAATTTATATTTTTTATTTTAATTTATTGAAAGACATCTTATCATATGTTTCGAAATATTTATTGTTGTTTTTCTTGTCTATTTTTTATTTTTTTATTTTTAATTTGATAATTTTCATGTGAGTTGATTTACGATTGTATGTGACACTTTGTAAAGGTAATGTTTCTGTAATGAATTCCCTAATGTCTATTTATATTACATATTTAAATTTAGTTTAGTGGATTTATGAGAGTAAACCAATTCTATAGAAACTATATAAGATTCAACTCTAATGTTATAAGTAACATGATTATGAAGAGGCCCATAAGAATCATGATGTGAAGAGGAAATGTCACTCCATGACCCATTAAAAATGTAATGGTAACACAAATGTTTTGATGTAGTGTAATGGTAACTTATAAGGTATCATAGTGGCATAAATCTTCTTCAAAATGCAGAATCCACTAGTGATGTGAAATTTTTTAATGATACCCAGGGGGGGCCTAAATTCTCAAATCATCTTCATGTAAAATGGGAGATTAAGGTATTGAAACTTTTTATGAGGAAACATCTATGATATTCATAAATGAATAATTGAAAAAATGTGGTCTTTTGATATTCATGAAGAAGGAGTTTCTTATTTAACCAAAGGAATATTATGATCAATAACATGTTTTACTCATGATGTCTATTGAATTTTGGTTGGGGACGAATAAATTAAGAGAATATGTTGTGAAATTAATAAAAAATGGATTAATTTATCATATAATTATGTGAAATAATTTGGGGATGGATTTTGAGACACATGTATAATTTAAAGGACTAGGAAATGGATTAACCATTGTAGTAGAGGGGAGAGATCATTCTGGGAAGCTTTATCTAGAACATTATGGAGAGTGAGTGTTCCAAATATTTAGATGAGTGAGATTCAATCATGATATAGAAGAATCATATCTTCTTTATTCATTTTGTTTTGAATTTCTACATGATTTTCTCATTGTTGACCATTTCTATTTTTAGACATGTGATATGTTTATATTTTTTAGGGGACCATGATTATTACATTTTGAAAATTCATAAATTCTATTATTTTGTCCCTCATGATTTCTAGACAATATTCATAGTTTTCATTAATTTTAATATATTTATTATAATTTATTGTTTTATAAATAGAATAAGAATAATCTCAGTAATGATTTGAACTTTTTTACTAATATAATAAATTGACATATTAAGTATTGGACTTGTTTAATGAGAATTATTCGACAAATGAGAATTTTTTTGAATGACATCATTATTAACAAGTCCTGTTGAACTATTCTTCAAGAAAAAATATCTCATCCAGACACCCTTATATTTATGTCCGATTAATATTTATATTTTATATCTTAACTTATAATTTAGTTTCTATCTTGTGCAACTTCTCACACATATTTTACTTTCTTCTTCTTCATTATCCACACATTCATTTCACATATTTTCATTATTCCACTCCTAGTTTTTAATCGAAAATTTTTATATAAATCCTTTAGAATGCTCACCCACATTACCATGGGTTTTCCCTCATTATCACTATTCTAGTGTAGTGTAGGTATGTAAATAATTTTTTTGATAACCTAATTAACAATATTTTAACACCCATAAAATTTAAAACAAGAACCTTGTATTCGACAGCATGTGTGACACACAACACCAAGTGTGTAAGGGACTATAATATTCAGATTCATTATAATATATTCACTATTTAAAATATATTATATATGTTTCAATGCATGGAACATTGACTTAGTGTGTGCTGCATGCAAGGGAGACCATCTTTAGGGGCTTGCATTATGTGAAAGACTGAGATTTACTATATAATCATATATTATTAAAATATTATTGTTTTAAATTATAATATATAAACAATAAATTATGTAAATTATTAACTTAATTTTTAAAATATATTGATTATAAAAATATAAAATAAATTCATGGGATACTAATTTATAAGAAATGAAAATAATAAAAATTTATATATAAAAAGAAATATTATCATTTTTATGATTCCAAAATTGTTTTGTCTTAATAAACATAATTAATTACAATAATATAAATAATTTAATGAAATATATATGTTATATATTTAATAATATATTCTTGATATCCATCCATTAGGTTTTATAGGAATGAGATAAGAAAAACCCTATTTTAAACATAAAGACCTGTATTTTTATAAAGGTAATAGTGGTGAACCCATTTTAAATATAAATTTTCACACGTTAATTGAATGAATATGTAAAAATAAATTTCATCATTAAAATAGAAACATATTAAATAGGCTAGTTATAATATTTATTATTTTTCAGAAACATTTCATAGTATAATGAAAAGTTAAAAATACTGAATTTTAATTCCAAAATGGTTTTTAATCTAATTTTTTATAAGGTTATGTAATAATTTTAATTAGTTATAATGTTTAACTATATAATATTTATATGAATTAATAACATTTTTGTAATTATTATCAATTTAACTAATAAATTGATCATAAATACACAAAAATCTTTCTGACATCTATTCGTTTACAACACACATTGTCATCCCGCTTGCAGCATGAATATTAAATTAATTTTTACTAATTCTAGGGTTTAAATTTGAAAAAATTTATTTCATATTTGGAATAAATAGAATTTTTAATGTCTAATATGGTAAAATATGTTTTATTACAAAAATTATTAGTGAACAAAATTAAAATTTATTACATCGATTAACGTAAAATTAAGCTTTACCAAGGACTAAAACATAACCATAACGCTCAAATGACGTATAAAACTATAAAATATACATTGGAGGGAAATATTTTCACCTTATACACTCTATTATAGAATAGGGTCCCTTATTGGAGAAAAATTCAACACAAAATACGTGGGCATTATTCTATTGTCAAAATATTACAAGAGTGCCACTCCTCCTACAATATAAAAGGCCACCACTTCTCCCCGTTCCAATCCCCTTTCAAAATATTTATGATGGGAAAATATATTCCCAAATAAATTCCAAATAATACCTCATATATACCTTGAATCCCCAATTTGGTTATAAAACCTTTCATGGAATCCCTTTGGAATACATCAAAAAAGATAACAGATTTTTAAGGCAGCACTTTCCAAATATTGCATTTATTTAATTTAATTTTACACCATAAAAAATACTCTTCTTCCCTATATATATTAGAAAAAATTATCCTGAATATATAGTGATGTTTTATTATTATTATTTTTACCTACACCAACACACACAATGATCTAATGTGCAACGAACACACTGTTTCATTGTATGGTGAACAACCTCCCCACGAAATAATGATTGTTCATTTTTTCCATTACCACCTTTCATGGATAGCCATTATAATGAAAAAATTGTTTATAAATTTTAGATATTGTATTTATTATTCCTTAATTCTTATGTAACCCTTTCATAAAAAATACATTTAAAACATTCCTTTTTTCGTTATTACGGTGACATCGTTTTAGAAAGTGGACTACCACACCCTCAAAGCGATGTTATTAATTCCAACTAAAAATGGAAAAATTAAGTATAATTTTAATAATGATATATTTTATTTATTAAATATATAGTTAATTGATTTATTATATACATTTATATATATAAATTTACTTTTCATTCCTTTAAAATATGACAATGAAATGAATGTAGTGTTTATACGTATGCATGTTTCATCCTCTGAATTTTATTCACTAATGAAATAAGTGGGATTATTTTTCATTAACTACAGTTTTTAATTCCCATGATACTTCATCAATATAATGGTATTTATATAAAACCATAAAATTGCGTATCACATTAGTCCATAACACTAGCTCTCATTGATCATGAATATGAACAGGATGTTATTTATAAGAAATGCACTCTTCTCACCACACTATTTGAGGGATCAAAATAAGAGAAGTGTATGGAAAGTATTTCATTATAAGTGAAAATTAAACACATCATGTACCTAGGATAAAATCAATTTAAAGGAAAATTGATTGTAAAATATTCCAACCTAATCATATATTTCATATGGTCGAATGAACCAAAAATATAAATATTTCATTTTATGAAAATGTATAACAATTTGACCTGGAGACACTTTAATGTTAATATGATTTCCTAACTTGAATGAAAAATCATTCCACTAGTAATTTGAATAACTTTTTTCCATTTATAATAAATTTTCATATATTGTTGACTAATCTTAACCTTATCAACCATTTCATTTACCAATTTTGGTCTCAAAAACATTATTTCTACTACTTCATCCCAATAAGTTATAGTTCAACACTACTTTATATTTAAATCCTCAAAATGTGTCACCTCAATACAGGAATGTAAACTTTAATTATATAAAAATTAAATAAAATAATGACATAAATCCAAATTCCAATAGTAATCAATTAAATAACCCCGAATAATATCTTCCAATTTTTAAATAATTCATTCTATCAATCAAATAGATTAGGATGAAAATGTACCATGAAATTTAACTGAGTACCCAGAAAATATTAAAGACATTTGACAAAATTATAAGTAATCCTAGGATAAAACTCATATAACATAAATAATGGAACTCCATGTAACCTTATTATCAAATTAAGATAAATTCCAGAAAGGACATCTAAATAAGTAGTCACTCAAATTTTAAAGAAATTAATAGATTTTGTTATCTGATCAACAATAACCTATATTACATTATTAAATTGAGATTTATTTGGTAATCTAACCATGAAATCAATAGATACATTTTCTTATTTTCACTCCTTATATGGAAAAGGGTGTGAAATAACAATTGGAAATTTATTTCTTCTTTAAACATTTTACAAGTCAACAATATAATGGTAGACATTGTACTATATATTTTTATTCCATCACACAAGAATCATTCATGAAGGTGTCTATACATATTATAGTTTTTTGTTCAAATTGAAAATGGATTGCTATAGGTTTCAATCGATAATTATTTCTTCAGCTGGAAATCTCTTGGTACACACAACCTCTTACAAAATATAATAGAACCTTATTCATTAATATGGTACTCTAAATGATTAACCTTTATGAATGATTCAAAAATTCCCTATAAAAAATGATCGACCTTATTAGATTGTTTAATTCGATCCATTTACGAATATTGGAAAGATATCTCAAACAACATAGAGGAATATTTTCATGTACAACCTATAATCTAGTATTAACCAAATCAGTAAAAAAAATGGTCATGTTCTAAACATAAAATGGATAATGATGCATTATATTTTCTACTTAAATCATCATCTAATATCTTTTCCCATCCTAGATAGTAATGAATCGCACCGTGATAGTCCTTGATCACATTCGACCATCTTTTCAGTTCCCTTCTAAACTCATTCTCTGTGAATATATAATTCAAAGATTTATGATTATTTTTTATTTAAAAATTTAGTCTATAGAAAATTTTCCTCAATATTTTTATGTAAAAAATAAAAGTAAAATGTGTGAGGTCATGTGTTGAATAATTTATCTTACAAGGTGTTAATTTTAAGGACGAAAAATAAATTACCTAATAAATATTCATTAGAACACAACAATGTCCCATTAAATAAGCATCACTAAAGATTAAAATGTCTTTATTTCTATAGGGCAGGGAGAAAACTGAAGCATTAACTAATCATGCTTTCAATTCCTAGAATCATTCATCATATTCCTTTATCCAGATGAACCTAAATACATTTCATGTTAACATGGTAAGTTGGATTTATAAATGATAAATTTTTTCAAAAAACCATCAGTAGTAAACCTATAATATATTAAAAGTACAATTCTCTATGAATTTTTTATGACTTTTCCTCTATTCAACGACATTATTTTTAGCCAGATCTGTGGTTATTTCATATTTATTTAATATATTCCCAATGATGAAAATCAATCATAATCAACAATGAAATTTAATATATATTCTATATAACTTCTATATTTCATAGTCTGTAGAACAACCATCATATATTTTTCATGACCATCATAACATTTAGAATATATAATGATTTCATTAATAAATACAACCAAAAATTTCTTCAATAACTTATTGAAAACACTACTCACAAGGTCCATAAATATAGCTGCAACATTTTTCTACCCTAAATATTTAAAAATCATCATTTCAATATGTATTATTAAATTTCATCTTCATAATGTCTTTTTTCATCACCATCAGGTGATGGTTCATGAACCAATGATCAACCATAAAAATATACTGATCTCCCTAGAATCAATAAAAAATATTATCCATGTGAGTAAACATATACATATTATTAAAAGTAATGTTATTGAATTCTCTATATTCAATTAAAAATCTCATATAACCTTATTATGTTAATATTTAATAAGGGAACCCCATGGTGAAGTTATAGAATGTGTGTTGATCTTATCAATATACTGTTGTAATTTCTATTTCAATTCCAAATAATGTAATTGAGAAATTTAAAATTTTGGTTTTTATCTTTTTGTAGCATCAATAGCTATGTAAATCTTAAAATCAATCTTGCGATTATTTATAATACTAGGAAACACATTTGGAATCACGTCAAGATATTTATTTACTATATTAACACCACCAATTTATGTAGAATCTTTCTTTTCAAGAATTTATAAAAGATAATATCAAATTCCAATATTAGTAGTTTCATAGATTTTAGATATGTTATCATGTATGTGAATTCATTATTGAAAAAATTAAACATATTTTGAAGAAAAATTCAATTTCTCTATAATCTATCATAGCATGATAAAAAATCACAGTTCCTCATTATAATAATATTAGTCTCTAAAGGGGGAATGTTAAAAACAATTACAGTTTAAGTCATTCCACTAGAAAAACTAGATTATTTTCATAATTTTATTTTTTTTAATTAAACCACATGATCTTTTAATGAATGTTATGGATTCATTTATTAAATACACACTTCCAAATTACAAGTAAATAAATCAAAAATGAAATAATGGGTATACCCCAAATAGTAGAACTTGAATCAACCATGAAATTCATTTAATATGAATAAAAAATAATATACGAGAAACAATATCACTAGATGTGACACCATCTATCAAAGATGTTACAATGGATTTATCCACACCATTTTTCTTGTGTTCTTAATTAAGGCCATCCAGATTTCCTATCTTTTTTCAATTTCAAGAATGATGATAAATTCATTACTGTTACAACCTAACATTGAATATTATTCGATTTTATTGGTTTTATGATGTTTGATATTTTGGTTAATGTTCATGTTCAGTTCCCGGTGAACATTTTTTATTTTTTGAGGTTTTGGTAGAGTTTTTTTTTCATTTTAATAGTTTTTGTGCATAGTTTGAGGGTTAACTGTGTGGCTGGTTGAGGATGATGTGATTTCCAGTTCAATTCAATCATTCGTGTTTTTATTTGAATGGATTGACCATGATTTATGCCAAACTATGAATTCCCTTGGAGGTACAGTGTGACAAGAGGACGGTGTCTGGAAAATGGAACATGGCTAGATCATGGTTAAAAAAATCATGCAGCAAGGGTAGGATGTGGCTCTGCAATTTGATAGAGACAAATCACACAATTGGTGCATGGTTTCATAAACTACACAACCAGACCATGTTGGGTCTCCCTCTACTTTAGTAGGGTGTGCATGGTTGGTGGACATTTTTTCAAATAGTGAAATCAAACCATGATAAGTTCTCATGTTATTAAAAATATGAAATTCCAATTGTACCCCTCTATTGTTTTAACCCAAAATCAGGTTTCTCCTCTATGGATAACCTAGGAACACCATGGGAGCTACCAATATTTTCACCCATGGATCTCTTTCCAACCATGGATTCGTCTTCAAGGTTCTAAGATGAGTATTTTATGTTTTTGGTCATTTTATTTCTCTTAATATTCTCCCCTCTTATTTTCTTGGTTACACATAGGTTGTTTCCCCATTATCCAAACCATAGATGATCAGTTTTATGTATGGGGTGTTTTTCTTTTATGTAATGGTGTGTGAATCGTCCATTAGTATTATTTCTTCCTTCTATGAAGTTTCATTACATGCACATGTCATTGTGGTTGGTGTTTACAATATTTTCCTTTCTAAAAAATTCCATTGATGGTTTATAAATCCAGTATTATTTAGAAAATGCGTTAATAATTCTTGTGAAATGGTTTTTTGATTTATTTTGGTGTTCATGTGTTGGTAATTTGGTGACAATTAGGATTTAAATGGATTTGTTAAATTATTCCTATATGTATATATATACAATGTGTTTTATAAAATTTTAATTATTATTTTAAAAATGAAATGTGGTTTTTTGGTTTACCTTTTTCCCTGGATATGTTACGATTTTTCAATTTTTTTTGAATTGAAGATTATGAATAGATTTTTTTCCACTATGTGTTCGGGTACTTATGTATATATTCTTATTATTGGTTATTGTGATTTTTGTGTTCCTTTGAAAAAGATATATGGTTCTTCATAATTTCTACTTGTGAGCCATTTTATGTAGGCTTATCCATGTATTCATAGAGTGTTCACATGGAGGGGCCCAAAAATGATAACAGTATTCAAAAAAAAAATTCACCTTAAAACACATGATTTAAAAGAAACCTTTCTATCCTCATTATATTCATGAACCCCTTACCTTCCAAATGAATGTTTTAAAACTCTTATGTGTTCTTTAGGGTTTCATTTTTTTTAAATGTTCTCATATTATAGATAGTAATGTGTTTAAAAAATTATGGACCATTTGGAACCTTGATGTGTTTTTTGTTCCTCAAATGAGGAAAATTCCCATTTGGTACCCTTCTTTAAAGTTGTGTGTTTTCCACTTGGTTTTTGAAATTGTTCTGAAATGGATTTGATTTCAGAATATTAATTTATTTATTGAAATTTTTTGATGTTTTTGAAAAAATTGGATTCAGTGTAATGTGTTGTGTAGGCCTGATTGGCTCTTTAGATGATGTGTTGTGAGATGAGATCCTCTATGGTAGACCCTCCGAGGAGAGGGACATTTCATAGGTGGTGTCAGTGTTTGGTCTAGTAAATCATGGTGGATGTGGGTTATTTTTTTGATCAACGACTCTGAGTAAATCCTCATTCACCATTCAGTATTATTATTTAATACATGTGATTCACCTAGAGGGTCTATTTATAGCTATTGACCCCAATTATACAGGATGGTACCCTTGGAATTTTCTGAGAGGCAAGGAAGGACTTTCCAATGGATTGGCTAGTTTAGAGCTTCCATTTGGTTATTGACTATGGGGAATCACCATATTTTAATAGGTGAGTCTGAACTATGTATGTCTAGGTATTTATACTAGATATGTATAGGAAGCTCAAATGATTATTATTTTTATGTTTTTTATTATGATACACTTGTTTATTTTTCTGTTAGTTCATGCTTTCTTGCACTATTTCCATTATTTTTGAATATTGCATTTGATCACGTGTTTATTTCCTTCATTTGGCATTGGGTTTTCAATGGGTATTATTATTTGGAAGACTTTTTTGAATTTTAATTCTATGTTTAGATATTTAAATTGATAAATATGTATTCTCTAACTAGTTTTGTTGGAATATTTCATGAAATGCAATGTATGGACTCTATTGTGATTTCATACCATGATCTTTATGCTCCCACCCTACCTTTGAAACTTGGAATTGGTAGACACAAGATGTTTATAGGTTCATGTTCCTTGTTTTAGTTTCCTTTGGTTCAATATGGTCATGTGGTTTGTGGTGATGAAAAGGTCTCATGGAAATCTTTTTGCGTGTCGTTTCGGTTATAATTTGTTTTTCTGTTTTCTTTTAGCCGCTATGGAATATGGTTTTTTTATTTTTTAATCGACAGTTGTTCCTAGATTTTTCTGGGTTCTCTATTATAGTTATTAGATACCTATTTACAATTGGATAAATTATTCCCACTACGATAAATTTGATGGCATGTGCTATTCAATAGAGTATGGGGATGAGTAAAGCCTCTTGTGCCTAATCTAATATCAGGTTGGGTCTGATGGAAGATCATCCTAGTTTTTGAAAAAAAATTAACTGGTCAACCCATTGTTATTTGGTGAATTAGGTAGTTAGAGATTCGTATTTTCATAAATCGAGATCTATTTATTGATTGAGATTCCCAAAATCTTACTCATCCTAATCCTTGAATATCCTGGTGTAGTTTCGGATTTGAGTCATTGTTTTTTTAGGTTTGAGGATGGGAAATGAATATATAGGTGAACTGTTGATGTGAGGTCAGATTACAGAGAATAGTGACCCTCGTGGATCCTAAGTTCATTGTTCAAGGTACTCCTAGTGGTTGGTGCTCTCTGGGGGCATGGACTACTAACCATCTCACTGGGTTATGAATGGAAATTAGTTCCTCACTCATAATGTTAAATGTGGGTGGTTTTTTTGTTCTCATTCAGATGATGTGAGTGGATTTTCAAAATGAAAATCTGTTTTTGAGAAAAAATATTTCCAAAATGAGAATGGTTTCAAGGAATGACTTTTATTTAAATTTGGACTTTAGTTTTTGACATGAATTTTTAAATGAGTTGAGAATTTTGAAAAATGTATTTGGGGTGAAGCATTTTTCTGATCATTGGACCAAAATGCTGATTTTAAATGATGATTTTTCATTATTTTATGATTTATTGATGATGATCCAATCTTTTTGGCATAGGGTGTTCATTAAGATGAGTTTTTGTGGATTCTTAATTCTTTTATAGGTTTTTATTCTTCTTATATTATGATAATAAAATAGGTCCAAAAGGTATCTAGTGTGTCTCTCTAGGTCATTGACCCCACCTAGAATGTTTGTGGGGTAGAAGAGTTTAACTCTACTTAGTTGGTACCCATATTCCAGGGTCATAAATGTAACATATATTCAATAGTATGGCATGAAGATGTGGAAGGTGTTTTTAGGTTGTTGGTAACATTAAAATCACTATGCGTGATGGCCATTTGGAGTTTTTTAAAGCTCTATGTTTGGATTAATGTAAGGCATTGATCCAGTCATTGTTTCAAGATAATATTCCATGGGGTGTTTTAACGAAAAAATTATCTGAGGGTTTTAACTGAGGATGTTATGGTGAATTAGGTGGTAGAGATCATGACTGTTCAGCAAGGCTAGCAGACAGGGAAGTCTTATGCTGATCATTTCAATGATTTGGTTTCTTTATCATTGGAGATATAATTAGATTATTTTATGAATTATAATTTATTTATATGTGGTATTAATCCATTGATCAACTAATTAATCTTTTCATCTAGTTATTCTTATTTCAATAAAATGGTGGATTAGTAATTTCTCAATGAAGTGGTTCTTGGAGTGTTGTTAGTGGTCGTTTGAAATGCAGTTTCTCTTAGAACTCATGGATATTCCATATCTGGTAAGGGGAATGTTCTAGAGTAACCCATTAATATGGGGTCTCCATTGACATGTTCACCTTATTTTTTGTCAAACCATTAATTTCTATGCTTAATATGAAGATTTTTTAAAATTAAAATCCATCCTTTCATAATATTCGAATGTTTTGATGATTATGCAACCACATGAATCCCATGGAAAAGTTTTTTCGAATTTATTTCCATAATAGGGAGTTTCGTCTGTAGGATGTCTACTCTTGACTTCATGGAAACATATGATTCTAGACATTAGTTCTCTAGCCATAGCTCCTACAGTGATGATTTTCATGTAGTTATTATTTTTTGGGAGTGGTGGTGTTTGTGGTCCGACATTCATCTGTAATGATATAGTAGGGACAATTAAGGTTCTATTATTTGGTTTTCTTTGCTCTTGTATATCCCCCACTGTTGTAAGGAACTTGGTGGTTTTTTTCTTTTGTATGTAGAGTGGTTGTGCCTTTTTGGAATACAGGTCATTGATTATTTTTCATTGCTTTTGTGGCGTCGCCTTGTGGATTGCAGTTGGTATCTTTTTGTTCTTTCTTGGAGATCCTTGTGTCTTATATACGTTTTTAATTGATGACTGGTTTATTTATTTTTTCAATTTTATTCTATGGGTTTCCTCTTATGAGGTGGGTTTTTGGTTCATGTGAGGAGTTCATGATTATGGTGTTGGTGCTGTTGTGTTATGTTTTTTTTGTGGTTGGGAGAACTCTTTTATTTTCACTCCCCATGGTTTTTATCATTTTTAATTTCCTTTTCAATTGGTTGTTTGTGACTTATGTAGTATAGAGGTCTCACCAAGGCTCATGGTCTCATTCTATTTCATTCTATTTTGAACATGAGTTTTAGTTCTCGTTCGACAGGGTGGGTATATAGAAATATAATGTTTTGTATTAGGGAAAATTGTCAAACTCAAACCATAAATTTTCAACAATTTTAATATTTTTTTATGTTGAATCTCTTGGTTTATGTTCTGGTCGAGTTCCAAGTGAATATTTTTTAGTTTTTTAGGATTCATGTTATTTTTTAGCCTATGCACAAATTTTGTGCATAGTTTGGGGGTTAAACGTATAGTGAAATGAGGCTTATGTAATTTATTGTAAAATTCCGTATTTCAAAATTTTATTTGCACGAACATAGAATAGTTTCGGATAGATTTTTTGGGCCCTAATTGAAACCATGAAACCAAAGGATGGCGTATGGGATATAGCACATGGCTTGTGCATGAATCTGAGACACCGTTCGATAAGTGTAACGATAGTATCTACAACTTGATAGATCCAAATCACATGGTTGGTGGATAGTTTCCCAATCTATTCAACCAAACCATGTGTGATGCCCCTCTCCTCTAATAGGGGGTATACGTATTCTCAAACTGTGTATCCAGACTGTTCAACCTTCCCAGGTCATTAAAAATTTGAAATTCCAATTGTAACCCTATTATATTTTAACCAAAATTCATGTTTTTCATATTTGGATCAACCAAGGAGGACCATAGGATCTCCCATGGTTTTTTCCCACTATTGTCTTCTTGTATAGGGATGCATTATTGAAGTTAATTCTTCCTTACCCATTTTTTTAACCACATCTAAATTTTATTAGGAATGTTTATAGCAATGCAATAAATGAACCAAATTGTATATAAATATCAAGTGATGATCCATAAGGCCCAGTTGACATACCTAGTTGCGTAGTTTTGATCTTGATCCATAGGGTTATGTGGGATACCTTGATTCCAATAAATTTGACTCAGACTATAGTAGTTCAATTATGTTGCATTGAATAAGGGTAACCAATGATAGATTTACCTAGGGTTTACGTTTTCCTTAGGGGAAGTAAAAATGGTTTTAATATAATATATAGGAAAATTAATTTGAGATTATAAACATTTATGATTTAGTAATGGTGAGTCTTTTGTATTCCTGGTGAGCACCTAGGATGTGGGGTGTTGAACTGGCTATGATATGTATGATTGTTTGATTTCATATCCTAGATAGATAATGTTGAAAGGTTGAAGATTCCTTATCAGAATAAATATCATAATATGGGATGTAATCTAATAAATCATGTAATATGTAAGATACAACATTCTGAAGAGGTTTTTCAAAGGAACAACTATGTTAATGGAAAATGAAGCACAATGTGGCATGGTCATCAAGACCATGCTGGAAAACGACTCGTGGTAGAGTGAGTTGGTTTTGTGTTGGATTGTATGGGATATATATCTTCAATTTATGGAATTTATAGTAATGATTTCTATGAATGGTAAATATTTACAATTTATCATTGGTGGAGGGCCAGGTGATAGCCAAGGATCGATGGTCAAAAATAGGTGACCACTACGGGCATGGTTACCTAGATCAATAAAGAAAATTAAATGAATAACTAGTGAGAAGTGGAAATTAAATAATGAACTAGGTGAAATGATATGGTTGACCTTTATTTGAGCCTTGAAACTAATAGTTGGAAGATGTGGTGTCTTGTGTTGGATAAGGAATGCTTAGACTGTGTGATGAGTGTACGACTCGGGAAATGAAATACTTTCTGATTGATAAAATATCACACCCCTTATTATAGATTATAATTCCCCTATGGAGACATAATCATGAGTTTTAAAAGAGGGAAAATTATATACATTGAGACACATATATATCATCTCTTTATTTGATAAAAGGACACAATTGGAGTTGTGATCGAAGAATTTTTTTTAAAATAATCCATAGGATGTGGAGTGTACTAGTGGCCCTTTAAGAGTGATGACCCTCATTGTAACTT
Organism: Viscum album; assembly: GCA_963277665.1. Lineage (NCBI taxonomy): Eukaryota > Viridiplantae > Streptophyta > Magnoliopsida > Santalales > Viscaceae > Viscum > Viscum album. Next base: position 1,536,536,741 of record OY728151.1, read on the forward strand.
GAAAGTGATAAGAATCATAGAGAATTTCCTTGGGGTGTGAGAATTAATGGGGGTTAATTTTTACATTATAACTCCGAATGATATTGTTTTTTATCAATTCCAACCATTATACATGGTCATCGGATGTGGTTACCAAGAAATCATTTATCTAGGGTGACAATTAATATTATCTTAATTTAGGGAGATGGAAATCATCTTCTAGTGGATAACCCTTAGGTAATAAGGGTTTTTATCATGATATAGTTCATTATATGGAATTTTATGATTTCTTATTATGTTTAATTAACGTTGAAATTCATGATTAGAATCCATAGAAACTTTTAGTTATGGATTCGGTTGTGGATTTTGGTAAAATCTCAATTTGGGTGTTAATATCATAGTACATTATGATGATCCATGGATACAGGATCATGATATTGTCAATATTGGTGATATTACATGATGATGATTTATTTTTGGAGGTGGTTTGGCTAGGAGATATCACTAAATGTCTAGTATAGGATTCAGTGAGTGTGGTAAAAAAATCTCGATATGCCTTATATTAGGGCTTCATAATTTGGTTAAGGTGACATGTTGGATATCGAAGCAATGAATTTTTTAATGTATTCACTGAAATGTGTTTCAAATTAAAATTCATATTTTAATTAGATATGTTTGGTGAGGATCGTAATTTAGCGTTCCATGGGGTTACACATATGTAGTTTGAAGGTCATTCATGGATTCTTAAGAAGAAACTAGAATGGCCAATATGAGTTTGGATTACATTAGTTGACTATTCAAATATAATTGAGGAATGAGGGAAGTGTATTTATTTCTTATCTATTAAATATTTTCAGATTTTCATAAGGTCACTTGGAATGTTCATTATATGAAATTATGATGTAGGATGTACCATAACTCATAATTAGAGGATTAAAAATAGAACCAATGATGAGGAGAACCATAGGTAGATTGATAAAATAAATTAATTTGTGATCATGTATTAGGGTATACATTCTTGGGTTAGATTCATTTTGATGTTTTTTATACTTATGTGTGTTGGATTGGGTGTTCACGATTTAAATTCCATATGATTGAATGGAATCTAAGTTGTGTGATGGGTGTTCAGAAATGAAACATGACCATTTCAATAGAGAATTATTGACCAAAGTAGGTCAGGTGATGTTTTGGTGTTTCTGAAGGCTTAGTTGGGGAAAAATGTTTTAAGTAGGGGAGATAGTATGATCATACAGTTTGGACTGGGTGAAAATACTCTAAGGAATATAAAATTTTCATTTGTTTGACATGACTAATTTTAACTGGGTCTTAGGATGTAAATATTATAAATAGGACAATTAAATGTGATGTTTTTATTTGTTTTTTATGTGCCGTGAGGTGTCTCAAGAGTTTATATTAATTTTGGGTGTGTCAAGCATGAAAAAATCCATTTCACAAAAAATATTCTAAGGCAAACAATTGGTACAATTTTAGTACAATCCATGTGGTTCATACCATGTGAAATATATTCTATAGAGGTATATGTTTCTAAAAATATGAATCCCTCTAGGAGAATCCATGTGGACTAGTGTAGGGGCCAGGTGTTTGTTTCAGGTCTTATCAAATCGTGCACCCAATATCACCCGACTATGAGAGGGTTATGTAAAAAATTATAAATGTGGGTGCCCAGGTTGTGTATCATCTTTCTGACTATATTTTAGACATGAGTGTTTGGTGCCACATTAGTCAGTATCACTGCATGGCTGGAAAATGGTTACCCAAACCATGCAGCCACACTATGTGGGTCATTTGAAGAGAAAATGAATTTCTCCCCTCCACTCATAAATGGGTTTTCCCAATTTTTCACCGACATTGAAAGGTGAGGCCTCCGTCACTCACATTCATCCTCATCCAATTCCCATAGTTGTGACTCCCTCATTCTGGTATAATTGATAAAAATTCAGGTTTATTGGAAGCGTAACTGTGAGTCTATGAATCCACTTTTAACTTTATCAGTTTCGCTTCTCAATTTTTTGGGTATTCACTATGTAGTATTATTTCCCAAATTTTCCTCATGGTTGAAGATTCTTCTGATTTTATCTTGTTCCTGCACAAATAAATGCTATTAAATTTGAAAGTGAATACTCCAATGATTGAGATAAGTGTTGTATATATTTTTATCTTAAAGTATCATTATTTATAAATTATTCTATTTTTCGTAATGAAATATTCTCTAAATGTTTCAACAATATTATGAAATAAATTTAATTAATTTTAATAATAATGACATAGTCCATTATCTAGATCTTTTGATATGGTTGGAAGTTAGTGAACTCAATTTTTTCCACCTATTTTTGTGTTTCAAATTAATTTACCATTTCCCCATGGTTTGGAATTTTCCCTACAATGAGAATTTATTAATTAATGACAAGAAATAGATAAAATAAAAAAAGGATGTGTATACCAAAACAGACCCTAAAAATATCATATGTTTATCATGGTAAAAGGTATAACTAAAATGATGTTATTTGAATTATTAAATGGAATATTCATTTATATGGTGTTCTTAACTACCTATAAAAGAATTGAAAAAAATATACACTTCAGTTGTAATATGGAATGTTTATGGGAATAAACATCTTAACTATTAATGATTAAATTTTATATTGGATTGTGTATATGTGTAGAATTATTTTTTAAATATAATACAGATCAGTTGAATTATCATGATATGTTTTACTTTTTTAGAATGGATATATATTATGGCCCATGCCCAATTATTAAATGAATGTCTTGATTTTATATTATTATATTTGATACTCAGGAATTATGGAACCTATTTAGAAGTGATACTTGGGCCTTAAATCACTTATTTAAATGTGAAACTAATCATGGAATATATTTTTATTTATTATAATCTAGAATGACATCCCTTATAAATTATGATACTCTGGCATGGTGTCCTTTATGATTTATGACACATATGGATAACTTCCTTTATGATTTATGATACTCGCACATGGTGAACCTTGTGATTTATGATACGCATACACGAGATAAATTTTGATTTGTTATAATTGGGAATGGTGTCCCTTATGATTACAATACTTATGCTTGGAGTCCATTATGATTTATGATACATGTACATTATGCCCTTTTGATTTATGACTCTCGGGCATAGAGTCCCAAATGAAAAATTATACTCAGTAATGGGGTCCATTATGAATGATGATACTCAGGAATGATATCCATTTCAATTTATTATAACTGAGAAACTATTAATGATTTAATGATGACACATGGGAATGGTATCCCTTAATAAAATATGAGACTATTGTAACAATTATTGAATGCCTGAGTTATGCCTTAGGTCATTGATAACAATACATATAAATATATAGCTATATATATTGCTATGTATATAGTGAGTATATATATATATAAATACTTATAAATATTTATATATTGTGAAAAATCGTTAGATATATTATGGATTGAGCTAAGATAAGTATTATCAGCTAGAAGTCATTAAGGAGTTTGAGCTTAACATTATTATATTTTTTCAGATTTTTATTAATATACCAACATGATATTGTATTTCTTAATCACGTAATGAATGACATTAGGCACCATTGGTTGTGGAATTCTGAGTTTATCTAACAATGTAACAACTAGGACCCACTTACTGCATAATCCCCATACCATAACATGGTAGTCGGGTCCACATTGTCCAAAGACCATCTATTTCTACAAAGACACACGGGGCACTCCCTAGGGACCACCCACATGCTCAAATTCTGCATAAAATTAATTATTTTCACAAAAATCCAATGCATGTTCTTTCAAGGATTTTATCACTCATTCCCACACACTAGGAAACATTGTAGATGTTCATCCATCATGTTCAGTACTTCAGTCCAATCATTCTTAACATTGGATTTATAATCAGGTAGGGTCCTAAAAAATGGTGATCCTTTTTGACATGAGTCGTATCATTTATCATTTCAACCCTTGAACATTCTGGGGTGTTATTTTAACCCCCATTTAGAGCACACTATCTATAATATGGACCCTATATCTCATCCTAGGAAGTTCCACCAAAATTTAGACTAGTTTTGTGCTTTGATACTAATGGTACGATTAGGTCCCATTGATAGACCAAACAACTAACCTTAACATGGTCCTTAGGTTCTCACTTTCCTTGAACCACTAGTTTCTTCATAGACATGCAGTTTCCTACATATAACCCACTTATGTTTTCAAATGTTTCACCAAACTAATGACTATCCCCATAGGTGAATACACATTATTTCCTGTGTCCTTTTTCATCACTCACATACACTGTAAGAAAAGTCCCCTTATGCAACCCATCCAAATCACTAATCGTAGTAAAGAAGAGTTAACTGTGGTGTTCTAATGAGGTAGGTTCATAAAAATAAAGGTGAAACTTGTTGAAATATTTCATATAATTTAGATTTTTATCCATTTAATATTATGGGTTGTTACAGACACCCTTTTAGGGTCATTGATTGGAACCTAGAAAAATATCCTTATTGCATTTTTAGGGCCACAGACTATTCATATATTGTTACTCTTGTATGGAGCATAGGATCATAGAATAGAGTCTGAGTTCTAGATAGTCATTTAGATAACCTTTTGTGGTGTTTCTTTTTATTTATTTCTTGTTATGTATTACCATTTGTAGGTTTATTTCATGAAACATTCCAGAATGTCCCTGAATTTTTATTCTTTCAATTTTTATTATTTTCTATTAATTATTATTATATCCACATCATAACAATATATATTCCTCATTTTTCTATTATATCTTATACCACTATGATAATATGATCATGATGTAATATTTTCCCCACTGTATACCCTTTAGAACCATACTGATACATGGAGTAATTCTTAAGTCCATGGAACAGATCAGATCAGCAAAATGTATCAATGGTTACTGGGTTAATACATTACACAATATTTGACATATCCAAAACTATCCTTGTTATTTTTATAATATTACTTATGAATTAAACATTCTAAATACCAAATTAAAATTTAATATTAATTGAATTTTACTTTTCCTTTAACATTGTATTGACCACAATATTCAACAGCTCCCCATGTTCCTCAATTACATTTGGAGTAGAAAAAAATATCATCTTTAATTACTGTCAAAAATTTATTAAATTAATCCATAAATAATTTATTCATTATGTCCATGAAGATATATGTAAAATAGTACACTAAAATATAATCACAATGACAAGTTTAGTTCGTACCTTATATGAAAACATGTCTTCAGGATATCCTCATTCTTCACCAATATATGACAGTATATTGACTGAATATCAACTCCAAATAAGTACGTGGATACATGCCTATAATAAAATAATTCACCAATACATAGAAGAGGATACATATTCTTTATCATGATATTTTATAGAACATGATAATAATTTTATAGCCACACTGACCCATCCAACTCTATGATGAAAAAGATTGGTATTGCCTATATTGAATCACTTGGATGTATGCACCCTTTATCCAAATTCATCCATAGTTTCTTCTTCCACTATTCATGTTAATTTGATGATACTAAATATGGAGTCTTGATTATGGTAATATATATCAGTATATGTTTGATTGATAACTGAACCACTCAGTTCGAAGGAAGACCAATCCATTATTTTTGAAACACATCATTATATTCCATTATAATGGGAATGTCTCATGGATGATTTTATCCCAAGACTCAATCATTTGAGATAGATAATATTTCATATAAGGAAATAATATTCAGTTGATATGATGATTCCAATAGAAATTAATCTACTTCCTTAAACCAATATATAATTGGAGGTAAATTTTTTATATGAAGGGTGATTTATTTTTCCTAAAAAATGAGGTTGGCACAATAAAATAAAAACAATCCATACCATAATTAACATAAAATTATACTAAAAGGATATTGACATGGTTTTTTAAGAAATTCATACCATAGATATTGATAGAGTATAAATTATAGGCATTCATTGAAATTATTTTAATTTTTTTCAGCAATAACACAACATCCATGAATTGAGGTGGTGTTTAAATAGTTATACTAAATTTTCCAGATTTAAAAGAATGTGTAGAATTAGAATAAAAATGTATAATTTCAATTATTTAACGAATTAATAGTTTAATTGTCATAATTTAATTTCAACATTCACCTAAGTTTCTTTGGTGAAATATCCTCTCTTTCACTCTAGCTATTGTTTCTTATTGTCACTAGTTATCCTCGGCCAATCATGCCTTAATATATTGATTCACATATGGTAATTATTAATTATATTTGAAACATAAATCAAAAGGATGAGGGTTTAATGGATAATTCCTAACTTATATCACATTAATGGTTTTCTACCATTGGAATTCAATATCTTGGTTCCTCTCCTTACTAGAGCCAAATAATTTCCATATTCCCTTCATGAAATTATTCGGAAGAATCTTATAGCACTTTTGACATGTGGGATATTTAAGTCTCATCCCACTATGATATATCTCTATAATTATTCCCAAATTAAACTCTATTATACCAATATTACTTCAGGAATAAAGATACCATTGATACTTGTTGATCACCATTTTAACATGGAGGAAAAAAATTTCATCATAGATATTAATGTATTGAATTGGTAAATTGTTTCATTGATTCTTCTTTACCCAAATAAATAATTGTCAAAATTTACATTTGGGGTTAATGAAAATTATTTTGGAATATCTCTAATTATTTTTGGAGTTCGGCCCATATTCACCAATTGATTTATAACCCTTTCACATGAGGCCTATGAAATGCCCCTCAATTTTATGTTTGAGAGTGCATGAAATAAATTTAATGAAAATCATGTTTTGGAATTCATTTCACTCCACTGCTTTGATATCCTATATGTGTTTCATATTATTGATCAAAATACACCATTGACCTATTTCACCCTCAATGACATAAACGAAAAAATGAACATCAACTGGATAGATAATTAAAGGAAAGAGATGATATTTTCAGTGGACTTGATTCATTGTTACATGATTAAGAGGTCAGAATATCCATTGAATGTAAAATGGAATTAATGTATAATGGTCTATATTTCATCAATTTCCTTCATAGGGGTATGTGGGTGTTCATCTTAATTCAAAATTATATACAAGAATCAAGTTATTTAATTAATTGTTTTCATGAATTTCTCAAATCCAACTCCCTTTAGGGTGGGTATCTCATATAGGAATTCATCACATTTATAATCACACTGTTTGTTGACTATGTTCCTCTAATTTTAATCTATTGGAAAAAATAAATGGAATTTTATAGATGATGATTTTTGAACTATTGAAAACATAAAAACGAATAAATGATCATTAAAATGATAACTCATATATAAAATACAGTCCTCAACCTATAAATTTATATGTTTCAATTTAACTTTCCCTTAATATATTTCCTAATGGTAATAATTATTTTCATTTTTTTCCCTTCATAGTTATTCAAAAAGATCATGTAAATTCATGAATTCATATCCCATTAGGAGTGTAAAAATAGGAATATAAAAAAGGAACATTTTTCATTCCCAAGATGATGATCATGTTAATACCCAATCCTCTATTTTTAAGTTATTAACCCTATGAAAAACTATTCACGATTCATATCTACATATAGTATCCAAACATGGATTTTATTTTTTAGAATCAATTCACTCTATAAATTACAATAATTTAAGAATATTTTAATATATTTAGATATATACAATTGTTTTAAACTGATATTTTCATATCATAATACTTATAAAATAACTACAACATTCATGGATACAAACATTGCCAACACATATTTTTTTAAGATTTTAATACATGGTAAATTACATTAAGAAAAACATAATAAAATTATAATATATTTAAATTATTTGATCTGATGGATAATTAAATATATAAAACTATAATATTAAACTATGGATAAAATAACATTTTTTAAATAATTCATAATTATAAAATTATTTCTATTGATCTTATAAAACATCATGGAATAACCTAAGGATATGCATAAGAAAAAGGTGAGCTGTAAACACTGGTAAGGGAATAATCAATGAATATCATACGGTAATGTAGTACATGTGAGTCAAGAGGAATAAAATGATCATATAGAATGGTGAGAATCATAATTTTGATAATCATAGCATGGTATATGGTGATAACATCATGGAATCACAATAATATGGAAACAGAATAACACATGACATGATAAGAAGATGTTAAGGATAATTTTCCTTACAAATAAAATAATGTTCATAGGATGACCTCTATGCTCCATAAATGGTATCTCATGATAGAAAATAAATACCCAGTTTATTGGAGGGAAATAAAATTTTGGTTCCACCAGTGAAAATTATTTTTTGTACATGAATATGTGTGCGATAGAAATAATTGGACATTAGAATTTATTTCATCAGTTATTGTCTCATAATAAATAAGAGTTTGTTAAATACATGGAAGTCCCCAATCATTAAGGACAAGATCATTCGATTTAATACCATTGAGTGGAAATATGGATGGGCATCTATGATAGAAATGACTAAAAATTAAAATCAAAAGATAATCTTTGCAGCATAACATGGGTACTTAATGGAACATGGAAGAGTGTATTGATATAGAAAAGAGATATATTAATACTTAAGAACCATATGAAAAGTAAAAATATGTGAAAAACACATTACAAAATTATCAATTAGAAATAAAAATTCTTAGTACAAACAATTTACTTTAATAAAATTGATCATGAGGGACTCCGATACTTGTGAGGATTCATCCAATATAATAGAAATATATTTTTTAAGAGTACATGAGACATCATGGAGGAATTTATTGAGGGATAAATAGAATAAATGAATTTGAAATTGGTTATAACTGAAGAGTAATTGATTGTTTGATGGGTATTTATGGAAATAGAGAGAGGAATTCTTTATTAATTTGTAAACTTTGGTTTTGGGATCTATATGATAAAATAATCAAAACCAAAACCTTCCAATGATTTATTCCCATGGTTTCTACCAAATTGGTGTTTTTTGGATATTTCATTAGGATAAGAGGATAAATTCTTCGTAATATACCATTCATGATGTGGATGTGTGTGATGTTCATCATGAATTATTTTTAATATATCAGCATATAATATAGGATTGGGTGAATTAAATATAGGTTTTTAAAATTAATCAATTAACATAAAACCCCCACTACATTAAATGACAAATATATTATTGGTCATTTAATAATTTTATAGTTTTTAATATATCACATTTGGGATATTATGATTTCATAACACATTAAATATATTTATTGAGTATTTAATTTTTATAGAAAAAAAATTCATCTGTATATGAAAATTATTTAAAGTCCACCAATGGATAATTTTAATGTGTTGATTTCAAAAATGAAATTTTATTTATGGCAATAATTTTATAAATATGAGAATATATAATTGTTAATTAAAATCCTTATTTACTATAAAATATTAGTTTTGAAGGCATTAACATCATTCCCAAACTTATAAAAATTACATTGAGCATGATTACATTACATTTATATTTATAATAAAATAATAATTATTTAGTAAATATATTTCATTAAAATAAAAATTATTTCAAAATAAATGGTTATAACAAAAATAGTTTTTAATTAAAAGTATATATTTATAAGAAATAATTTTTTTATTCCTATCTAAATCTAGTTTTCGTTAAACTCATTATGTATTAATTTGTATAAAAAATTAATGAAAATTAAAAAATTATAATAAACAAGAAAATACACATATTCATACTTTTAGGGTCTAGGTATATAATCTTTTAGTATGTAAGTGTATTCTCTAATTATATGGTTTGTGATAGTATTACATTCGTATAGAGGATTAACTATAGATGAAAAAATACGCATGTCACATGAGGGTGGAGGAAAGAACAACCAATTCTGAATCAATCCAAGCCAATATGGCCCAATAAATCACTTAATGTATTGGATTTTCATATATCGCCACCATAACGAACATGTATCACTCGTGAAGGTACAAACCACACTGAGGGTTGATATTAACCTCTTCATTGTTTCAATCCATAGCAATATATCTTTGTTTCACGAGTGTGCAAGTATTGGATGGAATCCTTGACACAACAATATTCATGTTCAAAGAGCCCCATCAAGTCACAAATCCTATAAAGATATGAAATGGGATTTAGTATCCACAAAACCCATTACCTATATAAATATCCATGAAGTCTAAAATTTAAGGGTACATGACCTTTTAACTTTTGAAAAAACAGTTCCAGGTTGAAATACTCATCAACTCCAAGAGTGAATGAGAAAATTGATCTCCCAAGGATAAAATCATGCATGAAAACTCATCCCATGTGTTTTTTGAAACCTAAACCCCCAGTGGATATGATTTTTCTGAAGTTCCATTCCCTTCGTAGAAAAATTATGACAACCATGCTTTTATTACAAACTTAAACATGATTTATTACATAAACTATTCACTAGATACAACATCGATGATCGAGAGGTATAGTGTCTTTGGGGCTTAGGATCATTACATAACCAATTAAAACACGAAATACAACATCTTTATTGAAAACTTCCTTTACATGTCCACTGAATTCCCTCATACTTAGCATTTCATGGGCTAACCTGAGGACATGCATAAGAAAAGGGGTGAGCAATAAAGCCCAGTAAGGGAATAAACATGGAATACATGAGTAGTAAAATAAATGTTATAAAATAGGAATATCAATAGAGCACAAGAGAAACATGAACATAAAGGCATGATAAAGCATGATAATCATAACATGGAAATGTGGCAACAACACTTAACATGGAATTAGCATGATCCAAGGCCCATTGCACATAGGGCATGAGTAAATCCTCATTGCACATGAAGCACGAGTAAACCCTCATTGCACTTGAATTAGCATGAGTCAATACTAATTACACCTGAAGTATCATGATACTATACTTTACCCAATGCATTGGAGTGCTATAAGGGCGCACCCTTCTTAAACATTTCATTTCATGCATAAGTGTTCCACATGGATCATAAAACATGAATTCATAAAACAGAATAATTCATCACACGATAAAGGAATGTGGAAATCATACATAAAAATTTATAATCAATAAGTAAATGTGAATAAATGTGAAAAACCTTGATGGAGAAATGGTCCTGGTATTAACTACACAATGTCATTGGCTTAGAAAATCGGTGCGATTTTGGCAGCGTAACGGCGTGACATAAGAATTCATAAAAACGGTTGATGAGATAGAAAGGGGTTACTCATCATATTTACATGTAATGGAAATTAATGAGGTTATATATATACATTTCCCAACAATTTTAATGTAATTTATATTCATGATTCAAAAGTATTGCTTGAATGTAAATGAGGAGAGAGAAGTTTCTTTCAGAATTTCGGCATAGTACCGGGTGTACATGGGAGTCATTTAATGAAGGAGAAATGGGTATCCCATAATTAAAACATAAATAGGGATACACGAATGAGGTTCAGAACCATACCCCAACATTCATAATTGAAATTAAATGGGAAAAACAACTTAAAGGAAATTGGACAAAAATGAGAAAAGAAGAAAAAATACCCTTACATGGAAGTGTGCTTCCAAAGGATTGAGAGAGGCTTGAGAGAGGCTTCTTGGGAGATTGGGGCACCTTTGGAGGATTCTAGAGAGAGTAGGGCACAGGTTGGAAGAACTACAAAGGTTTTTAGTTAGGAGGAAGTGCGAGCTTGGGTGGGTTTATATAATAAAGGTGAGTGAATTGTTTATTATTTAGGTTTGGGACCCCTTACATTAAACTAATCCAAAACAAAAATAAGCTCATGGTTTTTGCCCATGTTTTTTGGAAAATGGAATACGAAAACAATATTTTAAAAAGAAAAAGTCAGAACTGATTAAAATAAAGGGGTTGCTTATGTGGAGTTGAGTCACACTCCCATGTAAAATAATTTAAAAAGACAAGATGTTTAGTAAGTCTTGAGGGGTCCATTAATGCTTTGAAAAGTCAGTCAAACAAACCCAAAATCAAATTATATTAATGGTAAAACATATATTGTCCGAACATAAATCTTATAGTATTTTATTACATCACTATTGGGTCATTATGATGTCATAAAACACATTATATATTTAAATGGTATTTAATTTTTACCCAAAACTTTGACTCTCAGAAAATTATGAAAAATTCACCATTGGATAATTTTGACATCCTGATTTTAGAAATATCATTTATATTATCTATGTAATTTTCTAAATATCTTAATTTTGACTTTAAAAATAAAAACCGACATTTATCGAAAATTCATGGGTTTTGACAGAAATGGATTTTAAACCTTAATAAAAATTATAATTGCATTCATAAAATTATATGATCAATTATATATAATAAAATTATTTTAATAATAATAATAATATTTTGTTAAAATAATATTGAATTCAAAAATCCATTAATTTAATTAAATAGATTTCTTAATTAAATAATAATTAAAAACATTATTTGTACTTTAAAACTATTTACTATGTATAAATAATGACAAGAAGATATATTCATTATTATATACAAAAAAATAATAAACATGAACATATTATTAGAGATTTTTTACATAACCCAATAAAACAGCCGCATAAGACCTAAGAGTAAGGTGTGCGATGGTGACAGACTCTTGGGGTGGCTCAGATAACATCGCTCGAGTGGTAATCTCTATCAACTTCCACTTCTCCCATAGACGTTCCTGTTAGAGCTTGACATAATCAAGCTCAGCTTGGGATTGGTCAAGGGCGAAGCCCAAGGATGCCACCTCTTTTCCGAGCTCCGACATATGGGCTTCGTACGAAGTAATTCTACTGGATGTGGCCACCTCTTCTTTTTTCTGAGTGAATTGGATTTGATAAACCCCGTTATTTATACTAATCATGTGACACTGTTCAAAGACTATAAAAGTAACAGTGACAATTTTTAACATTAATCCAAATATGTTGACATTTTATATAAACGTTTTACATTAAGATACATTTAACTAGATCAAGAGGGATTTCTATTAATGAAACATTGGGTCATTAAAATATTCCCCCCATAAGAAATTTCGCCCTGAAAATTTGCTTTATCCCACACTAAAACAGATGTGGGTAAATCAGCTTCATCATTTCCTCCGATTCCCAAGTCACTTCTTCAAACTTGTTGTTTCACCACAACACCTTGTCAAGGGGCATTATCTTATTTTGTAGAAGTTTTTCTCTACGATCTAAGATCATCACTGGTTTCTCCTCATAAGAAAGATCATCCTCCAACTATACCACGTTAGAAGAGAGTACATGTGAAGTGTCTCGTATGTACTTCCTTAAGAGGGATTCATGAAGGACCTCATCGACTTTGCCATGGTAGGTGGAAGTGCTAGTCGATAGGCCACAACCCCGACACGATCATGAATCTCAAAGGGGCCGATGTACCTTGGACTTAACTCCACTTTTTTCTAAACTTCATAACCTTCTTCCACGGAGATATGCATCGAAAAACCATGTCTCCAACTTTAAACTCAAGGTCTCGTCGACGATTATCTCAATAACTCTTCTGTAGACTCTGGGCTGCCTTGATATGCTGCTGAATGGTTTTCACCTTCTCTACCATTTCCTCGACCATTTCTGGTCCAAGCAGCTTACGTTCACCGACCTCATCCCAACACGCTGGTGTTCCGCACCATTTACCATAAATGGATTCATATGGTGCCATTTGAATGCTTGAGTGGAAACTGTTATTATAAGAGAACTCAACCATAGGAAGATATTGATCCCATCTTCCTTTAAAGTCCATTGAGAACGCTCTCAACATTTCCTCAGGTGTTTGGATAGTCCACTCGGATTGTCCATCAGTTTGAGGAAGATAGGTCGTACTGAAGTTCAGTTCAGTATTTAGATCATGTTGAAGACTCTTCCAAAACTTAGAGATGAATCTTGGATCTCAGTCAGACACAAAAGATAGTTGCTCTCCATGAAGCCTTACCACATCACTGATATATATTTGTGCCAGTTAATCCAATGGGAAATCATCACGAATAGCAATGAAGTGTGCAATATTTGTAAGATGATACACAATATCCTAGATTTCATTATTTCCTATGGATGTCCTCAGATGAACGGTGACAAATTCCATGGTGATGTTCTCCCATTTTCATTCTAGTATGGGAAATGGTGGCATCATCCCCTTAGACTTCTTCCTCTCTGCCTTCACTTGCTGGCACACCAGGCACTTTGATGTATATTCAGCAATCTCCTTTCTCATATTATCCCACCAAAAGTTTTCTTGGAGATCTCGATACATCTTTGTGCTCCCTGGGTGAATAGAGAAATTTGAACTACATGCATCATCCAAACGTTCCTTCTTCAGCTCTGTACTTGATGGAACACATAGTATTTTCCGAAATCTCACAATTCCTTCTTCATTAACATTAAACTCCGAGGATTAGACCTTTTTGATAGCTTATACTTTTTCTTGAATTCCCACATCATCCTTTTGAGCATCCTTTACCCTTTCTAAAAGAGATGGTTGAGCAATCATTTGTGAAATGATTGATGATGTTACCTTCTTTATGATTCCCATGTCTATCTTCATCAAGTGTAAGAAGATTTGATCTCTCTCAATTCTCATCATTGATAGAATCGTTGGGTCCTTTCTATATAGGGCATCTTCCACCTTGTTCTCTTTACTAGGGTGGTAATGTATTGAATAGTCATAATCCTTGATGAGATCTATCCATCTTCTTGGTGCATATTAAGCTCTTTCTGTGTGAATATATATTTAAGACTCTTGTGGTCAGTATATATCTCACATTTCTCCCCATAGAGATAATGCCACAAATTTTCAAGGCAGAGATCACCGTCGCCAACTCCAGATCATGCATTGGATAGTTTCGCTCATGGAATTTCAACTGCCTTGAGGCATAGGATATCACTTTATCATTCTTCATCAGCACACAGCATAAGACCTTCATCGAAGCATCACTGAATACCACAAAAATTTCCCCACTTGTGGGTAAAGTGAGCACGGGTGCAGTGATAAGCCTCTTTTTCAACTCCTTGAAGCTTTCTTCACATTCATCACTCCAAGAAAACTTTACTCCCTTTCGAGTGAGCTTGTTAAGAAGGTTGGATAGTCATGAGAAATTTCTCACAAATCATCGATACTATCCAGCTAAAACCAAGAAGCTACGGATATTCGTTACTGATGTTGGCCTCGTCCATCCCTCAATAGCATCTGTTTTGGAGGGATCCACAGATATCCCAATCCTTGTGATGATATGGACCATGAATGAGACCTCCTTCAACCAGAACTCACTGTTGTTGTACTTTTCATAGAGCTTCTCCTTGCACAAAGTCTCTAGTACAATTCATAAATGCTCCTCATGATCCTCCTTGGTTTTGGAGTATATTAGAATATCATCTATAAATACTACCACAAAGTTGTCAAGGTAATCTATAAAGACTCTATTCATCAAGTCCATGAAGATTGCTGGAGCATTAGTGAGTCCTAAAGGAATTAATATTAATTCATAGTGCCCGTATCTTGTACAAAAAACAGACTTGGGGACCTCTTCCTTCTTCACCCTTACTTGATAATATCCCGACCACAAATTTACATTGGAGATGTATTGTGCTCCACGCAGTTGATCAAATACATCATCGATCCGTGGTAGAGGATACTTTTTCTTTATCATGATTTTTTTATGTTCACTATAATCGATGCAAAGCTACATTGACCCATCCTTCTTCTTGACGAAGAGGACTGGTGCACCCCATGGAGAAGAACATGGGCATATAAACCATTTATCAATATTCTCCTGTAGTTGTTTCTTCATCTCTTCAAGCTCCATGACTGTCATTCTATATGGAGTCTTCGATTTTGGTAGTGCCCCTGGTATAAGTTGAATTGTGAATTCAACATCTCTTCTAGGAGGAAGACCAGGCAGTTCCTCAGGAAACACTTCAACGAATTCCCTTACAATAGGCATTTCATCAATGGTGGATTCTTCCTTGGACTCAATCATCTGAGGCAGATACATGTGATCATAGGGTATTAATATCCATGCTTGAGATGATGGAGCTAAGGATATTCATCTTAATCCTTACAATTGTAATGAATCTAGGGTCGATTCTCCATATGGGGTGTGATTTCCCTCTCCTGAAAATTTATATTGGCTCTATATAAGGAAAGCCAATCCATGCCATGAATTGGATCAAATTCCACTAGAGGGAGTATGACGTGGTTCGTTGAGAAATCCAATCCACAGATTATAACAGGGGAGGAATTATATTCATGGGATGCAATGATTTCCACATTTTTTGTACTCACCAACATCCTTACTTCCATGATTTTTTGTGGTGATGGGATTGTTCTACTAAACATTCGAGATTTAAACGATTGTGTAGAACCTGAATAAAAAAGTACATTTTCTATTTTTGAATGAATAACTGGCATACCTGTCACCACTTCGTTGTCGAGGTTCACTTCGGTAGAAGTGATGGAAAAAGCTCTTCCTTACTGCCTTGGAGATTTATGGTTGCCTCCAAAAACCCTTTGTTTAGGGCACTGATTTGAAAAATTCCCCAGTTCTTTGCAGTTGTAGTAATGAACAATGCATTGAGGTTTAAACAGAGCATTCCTCTCCTCTGTCACAGCCGCAGGTCTTTCTTGTCGATAGTTAACAACTAGGTTCCCTTCTCTTTCACACATAAAGCATTTCCTCGTCCCCTTGAGGCAATTTCCAGGGTTCTTCTTTCTGCACTTTTGGAAAGTGGGGTGCTGGATCTTCTTAGCACCGTTTCATTTATCCATCGGATGGCCAGCATTGAATTACACCTTATGCTTCTAGTCCCCATGATACCCCTGTGATTCCCCAATCTCTATTTCGACCTTGAGGGCACATCGGACAATTTCCTAATAGCTTTCAAAGTCACGGATAGCCAATGCTTTCTTGAGGCTATGTTTCTACCCACCAAAGAAGCGTTCAACCTTGAATTTGGGGGTAACAACAAAGAAAGAATCATATCGTGCAAGCCTTGTGAAGTTTTCCTTATATGCTCTAATATATTCGTCATCTTTTTTCTTGAGGGAAAGGAAGTCCCTTTCCATCTTAAGCCGAAGGGTGCGCAGAAAATATTTATCGAAAAACATCTTCCGGAAATCCTTTCATTCCAAAGCCTCGATATCCTCATCAGGCTACGTATTTTTGATCAACGTCCACCATTAATCAGCTTCACCCTCCATATGATAAGCCTCTAGGAGAACCTTCTCTTGTTCAGAAGATTGAAGGATGGAGAAGATCTTTTCAATGTAGTTGATCCATTGTTCAGCGATCGTGGGATCAGATGATCCACTAAAAGTGGGAGGCCTTTGTCTAATGAATCTCTCGATAGAGACTTGTTCTTTGTTATGGGGGTTTGAACTTTCTTCTTGACCCGTGTTTCTATTCAAATCTTGAGTTAGCTGGGAGAGAAGCATGAAAAAGTTCATGATTCCTGCTCCAATTGGATTTTGAATCTCATTAGTATAGTCAACACACTGAACTTCACATCGGTTTTTAGCCTGAGTCCTCATATTACCGGCCATTGGCTGGAATAAAAGGAAAGATAGGGGTAACACATAAAGGTTATTCCAAAGACAAAAGTTTATGACTTATAAATAATCTTTTATTTCCTTAACTCATGAGTCTATAGGCTTAAATATAGGCTTTTCATTATCTACTTTCTCACATATATTCTTAGGGGAATTTTTTTTAATTCCCTTAATAAGGTTTCATACTAAGCTTGGGAATTTATCAAAACATATCCCCCGGTAGTTTCATAACCAAGAGTGCATCCAGGCCTGTTTTCGTGCACCAATTCCTGTTCTAGTCAAGCTCAAAGCGGTGTTTTCAGGTTTTACCCCTAAGATACATCTGTGCTAGAGCCGCCTCTACCTGCTCGTATCAAGACAGGGATATATTTTCTTGATAAACCACTTAATCAGTACTTACCAAAACATAGGGATTTTTTTATTATACCTAGTCTTGTCTCTATGGATTTACTAGGGTTTTCTAATCCTAATCCCAAAAATAACTAAACCTATCCTCTGATACCAACTATGACAACCCTTCTTTTATTAAAAACTTAAACATGATTTATTACATAAACTATTCACTTGATACAACATGGATGATCGAGAGGTCTAGTGTCTTTGGGGCTTAGGATCATTACATAACAACTTAAAACATGAAATACAACATCTTTATTGAAAAATTCCTTTACATGACCACTACATTCACTCGTAGTTAGCATTTCATGGGATAACCTAAGGACATGCATAAGAAAAGGGTTGAGGTATAAAGCCTGGTATGGGAATAAACATGGAATACATGAGGAGTAAAATACATGTTAGACAATAGGAATATTAATAGAGCACAATAGAAACATGAACACAAAGTCATGATAAAGCATGATAATCATAACAAGGAAATGTGGCAACAACACTTAACATGGAATTAGCATGATCCAAGGCTCATTGCACATAGAGCATGAGGAAATCCTCATTGCATATGTAGCACAAGTAAACCATAATTTCCCATGAATTAGAATGAGTCAATACTCATTGCACATGACGTATCATGATACATTACTTTACCCAATGCATTGGAGCGCTATAAGGGTGCACCCTTTGTAAACATTTCTTTTCATGCATAAGTGTGTCACATGGATCATAAAACATGGATTAATAAAACATAATAATTTATTCCATGATAAATGAATGTGTAATTCATACATGAAACTTTATAATCAATAAGTAAATGTGCATAATGGTGAATACCCATGATGGAGAAATGGGCATGGTATTCACTACACAATGGCATTGTCTTGGAAAATCGGTGCGATTTCAGCAGCGTAACGGCGTGACATAAGAATTCAAAAAAAAAGGTTGATGAGAGATAAATGGGTTCCTCATAATATTTACATGTAATTTATAGTAAGCAGGTAATATAGATACATGTCTCAACAATTGTAATGGAATTTAGATTCATGATACAAATGTATTGCATGAATGTAAATGAGGAGAGAGAAGTTCCTTTCCGAATTTCGGCATAGTAACGGGTGTACATGGGAGGAATTAAATGAGAGATAAAGGGGTCTCCCGTCATTAAAAAATAAAGGGGTAATTATGAGGGAGGTTCTAAACCATACCCCAACATTCATAATTGAAATTAAATGTGAAAAACAACTTAAAGAAAATTGGACAAAAATGAGAAAGGAAGAAAAAAACCCTTGATTGGAAGTGTGCTTCCAAAGGCTTCAGGGAGGCTTGAGAGAGGCTTCTTGGGAGCTTGGGGCACCTTTGGAGGATTCTAGAGAGATTAGTGAAGAGGTTGGATGATCACCAAAGGCATTGAGTGAGGAGGAAGTGCGAGCGTGGGTGGGTTTATATAGGAAAGGTGAGTGAATTCTTTATTATTTTGGTTTGGGTCCCCTTACATTAAACTAATCCAAATCAAAAATCAGATCATGGTTTTTGCTGATGTTTTTTGGAAAATTGAAGAGGAAAACAATATTTTATATGATAAACATCCGAACTTCTTAAAATAATTGGGTTTCTAATGTGGAGGTGAGTCACACTCCCATGGAAAATAATTTAAAAATACAAGATCTTTAATAAGTCTTCAGGGGTCCATTAATGCCTTGAAAAGTAAGTCAAAAAAACACAAAATAACATTATTTTAATGGTAAAACTTATATTGTCCAAAAAAAAGATTATATTATTTTATTACATCACTATTTTGTCATTATGATGTCATAAAACACATTATATATTTAAACGGAATTTAATTTTTACCCAACAATTGCACTATCTCAGAAAATTATGAAAAATTCACCATTGGATAATTTCAACATCCCGATTCTCGAAATATAATTTATTTTTCCTAAATAATTTTCTTAATATGTAAATTTTTACTTTAAAAATAAAAACCGACATTTATCAAAAATTCACGGGTTTTGACAGAAATGGATTTCAAACCTTAATAAAAATTATAATTGAATTCATAAAATTATATGATCATTTATATATAATAAAATTATTTTAATAATAAAAATAATGTTTTATTAAAATATTATTTAATTCAAAAATCGATTAATTTAAAAAAAATTCTTAATTAAATAATAACTAAAAACACTATTTGTACTTTAAAAACTATTTACAATGTATCAATAATGACAAGAAGGTATATTAATTATTATATACAAAAAAACTAATATACATGAACATATTACTAGTGATTTGTTACGAAACCCCTTAAAACAGCTGCATAAGTCCTAAGGGTAAGGAGTGCGATGGTGACAGACTCTTGGGGTGGCTCAGATAACATCGCTTGAGTGGTAATTTCTATAAACTTCCACTTTTCCCATAGACGGTCTCGTTTGAGCTTGACATGATGAAGCTCAGCTTGTGCTTTGTCAAGAGCGATGCCCAAGGACGCCACCTCTTTTCCCAGCTCTAACAAATGGGCTTCCTACAGAGCAATTCTACTGGATGAGGCCATCGCTTCTTTTGTCTGAGTAAATTGGATTTGTTAAAGCCCAATATTTTTACTAATCATGTGATCACTGTTCAACGGCTATAAAAGTAACGGTCACAATTCATAACATGAAACCAAAGATGATGACATTTTTTATAAACATTTTACATAATGATCCATTTAACTAGATCAAGAGGGATTTCTATTATTGAAACTTTGGGTCATTAGAAATATAATTCCCATTGTTGTATATGGGTCTTATTGAGGAACATATCCTTTAAAAATCCAAAAACATGTGAATTCCGACATTACCACATGGTAGGGTCACTCAATTTCATGAACTGTATCCCATCATGATTCCTTTGACCTATGTGAGCCCCCTAGGCTTCATGATACCCTCTTACACAAATACCCTACCATCAGGAAGCACCTCCTCCATGAAGTTTCAAAACGTAGTAGAAGCATGCGATAGGTCATGCCCAAAATTTTGTATTTCATGATCGATGATCTATCAAAGATATATATGATGATTAATTCCTAATAAATAGAATTTAATCATAAAAAATGGGATAAAAATCCATAACTAAGAAAATGATCATCACAAACTATTTATAATTAATTTAATCAATTAATTCATAACCATTCAGGAATTCAACCTTCATTAATGGATCTAAAAAAACCTTTGTTTTACAATCATTGTGTTTTAGGGATAAAGGTATGATTCCTTCTAACAGTGACCCAAATGTGTTCCACAAATCTTTGAATGTTGTCATAGGAATCTTTAGATTCTAGCGTGGATGATCATATATCTTGCATTATTTTCTTTTGATCTTCACATAATCCACTTACAATGATTTATCCTTGATCTGCCTAGACTCGAGAGTGGAAGGTATTGGAATATCGATATCGATTATTTGGAGTGTTCTTTGGTGGGGATCTCTTTAGAGATTTAGTGGATTATCTCTAGATATAGTTGTGCACAACTAAAAATGATTTGGATATCTTGAAAAATTGTATAATTGGATTTATATATAGTTATGGTTTGGAATAAAAAATCTCACAAGTGACAGCTATTATTAACTTAATCCAGGAATAACCCCTTGTCTATAATAATATTATTAATATTTTTTTCCAAATATGCACAAAAATTCAAAATTAAAATTAAATATTATTTTGTCAAATAATATCCAATATATATTAGTTCTCACTAGAACAAAAAATATGGTCTTCCAACCCTCCCTAATATTTATTGGACCTTGGATAATGACTATTTAATTACTAAATAAATGTCACTTCATTATTCAGAAATAAATAAATAAAAATATATTCACTAAATTGATTATAAAAATAAATTATATATCCATATAACATAATATTCTATTGAATTACTAGTGGTAGAATATATGAGATCAATCATACATGACCAGTTATTAATCATCATTTTGGAATAATATTTATTCAAATAATTATATAATAAATATTAATATATTATTTAATTGTGATTTTTGATAGACATAATTTGTGACCCTTATGGCCTATTTCTTAATGGAATTACGTGAAACACTCAAAATTCCATGTCTAGAATCATGAAATACACCATGTAATCCATAGATAAATAATTTAATTCCACAATGACATAATACCTCATAATGATGACTACCATGTAATATAGTCCTTCTACCTGATATCTCTAATTAAGGATTTTTCACATTTATTCCGTAAACCTATTTTCTCAATGCCTCTTTATTTGAATTTATAGAAATAAAACAGGCATATAGAACACCACAGACATGTATTTATATGGGATATATCATTTCTATAAAAAGGCGTGTGATATCAACTGTTGTTGAAGAATAAAAGTTAAAATCATTTCCTTCATTATTCAATAATGCAATATTACTTGTGACATACCCAACATATCGTTCCTCTCCACCAACATTTTTCTTCACAGTTTTCATCAATAAATAAATGTACATGATTCATAACACTCATTAATAGTAATATTAATGACAATGTATTAATACACACATACGTAAATAGGAACATCTAATTACATATATAAATCTGGATTTCCTACCAGCGTGTCCTTTTCTCATAATATCTAACACTGGATGTTTCCAATAGAGTACCCCCTAAGAATGTGTCTAAAATTACTAATATTATCCACCCTTGATAGTATATATAATTATTTTCCTTCAAATGATATAATCTGGCTATATAACATATATTTATGAATAGTTTTGTAGAAATTCTGGCCTCTCATCATAGTAGGGGACTGTTGTAGCCTTTTAGTGAGACAACTCTTCTTAGTTCATTATGACATATTTTGTTATGAAGAAGAATAATCTTGATTTTATAATAAGTTTATAAATATTAAAAACTATGAATACAAATTATCATAAAGTATCAAGAAGTCTTTTATATGGAATAAAATACAATAGAATCCCAGTTTCACTAGAGTGATCTGCTAACACCCTTTAGTCCTCTAGCTCTCACATGATACTCGTGATTTTGATAAAATTTGGCTTTAGTCAAGTGGTAAAACATGTTATCTTATTTGAGAACTATATTTACTATAACATAACCCATTTGATAATAATAACTAAAGATGTGATACTTCTAGAGTACATGGTTTTTATATTGTTGTGACCTTTGATCTTTTGAAAGAGCCACCACTATATTATTATCACAATAAAACGTGATAGGGTATTTACATATACTAAACACATTAAGAACATGGAAACGGTTTCATATCCAAATAGCTTTAATGGATGTATTAGAATACATTATATATTCAAACTCCATTATAGAATCAGTTCCAACTTGCTACATTGAACTCTTGTTGCTTAGAACTCCTTCATCGAGAAAAAAACATATCCTGACGGTGACTTTTGATCATTCTAATCTTTTTGAAAAATACAATATATATAACCCCAAATGACCAGTTCGTCATCTCTTACACACACCAGGAACATATACTTAGTTATTCTCAGATACATGAGGATAGCATTAACAGTAGACCAATGATATTCCCATGGATCTTCATGATATCTACATACTATTCAAAATTCATGGGCAATGTAAATACTAATTCATAAAATGTAATACATGATTGATCCTATTTCTAACTCTTATGGGACATTTATCATTCTCTCATTATCCTAGTGTGTGTATGGATGCATTTTCTTATGTAGATGTAAACCATGTGATTCCAGAACCAATCTCTATATGGATTATTCCAAAGAAAATCTATTTAATATCTGGTAATAGTATGTACTTCTAAATTGTTGAAAAATCATCTTGGATATATCACTAATGATCTTGATCACTATAATAAAGGTTTATTCACCTATTTCCTTCATGGAGAAACACTTTTTTAGAAATTTTTAATAGATTGTATTGCTAGAATGTCATTTCTAAAATGTAATTGGTCATTAAAATTGGTTTTTCCCTCCAAATGAGAATAATAAAACACATAGGGGAATAAATACTTCAATATTGTATTATATACTCCTAAATGAAAGGGGAAAAATAGGTGAACAAATTATATGGATAGCATGAACAACTATAAGATGCACAGACACGTGATGTTGAGAAGGTCATGTAAGAAATCATCCACAAAGAATAACCTATGGGTGATCTCAAATATCCCCTTTCATAAGCCCTTCTTCTCTCATGAAGGCATCCCAAGCATTCATTTAGCATAGGGAGGCCTCCAGATATGATCCCATAACTTACAAGACTCATCGAACAACAAATTCATGACAATACTCAAAAAACAATTATTGGAAAATTGGGAGTAAAATATCAAAAATGTGGGAGCATCTTATGGTCATAAAAATCATGTGATACTTCTAAGATGCTCGAAAGATACAATGGAATCCCCTATGACAGTTTTTTACAGTCACACAAGAGTCCACTAGTATGTCACCGCTATCACGTGAAGGGATTCAAATATTCCTATGTGGTATCGCACTACCCCATTGTCTCAAAAAACAAGAAGGGTTTGTCTATGAAAATTCACACACATTACTGTGAGAACATTTTTTGGTCATGTGAAACATCGCATATGGGGAGGATGATTGTTCCCAAAAACTCTCTCGAAAACATTTGTGACCCCATGACCTTGTAAAATAAATAAGGAAATAAATATGGTAATTTTGGGAGCCCCTTGTGATAACAATACTCTGAGGATTCCCCCAATATAGTTTGCGAGACACCACCATCACATAGAGATTTATTTGTCTTACTATGAGAGAACACATTTCTATGTCACCCTCAATACATGAATGGCTTAGAACATCTCCAAGCAGTCTCGTTATACCCCCTTCAAATCCTTTTGGAAAATAGAAGTGTTTTCCTTGAAATGATGATGCATCACCATATGACAATTTTTTTCATGTAAAACATCAATAGAGGGGAGAGTGATTGCCATCGACAACACTTTTTAAATTCCAAAGAATCTATAAAACATTGAAATATAATCAAGAAAATATAAAAGGGAAAATATGAGATCCCCTTTCATTAATAAACATCAGGAAACAAAGTCATTAATTCCACAATCCCTTAAATATGTAATTCCTCATGACAGCCTGATCTTGTGATGACTCCAAGAAAGACATATTGTTCTCATGAAAGACCCGCAGACAAGACTAAATTGTCTTTTGGAATGTCCTAGATACATCATATGAGATGATGTCAAATCCTTTAAGTAGGCATTCTAATGTCACAAATGTCATTTGATATGTCATCCCAACCATTTTATAGTCTGTTCACATGTCCTCTTGATTATGAAATACCCCATTAGTTGTAAATGATCAAATAAATGGGTTGTGATAGGATGGTATTTTTGTCGATGAAAATCATGTGACACCCCTAGTATAAAATTTGATTGATCCTCATGAAAATTCATGACATCAATGCCATCCAATGAATATATGTTAAATTTATGAGATATATGGTATGAAAATAAGTGAATAATTAGGGTGGAGAGGCCTATATATTTACCACCCCATCATCATGATATACATCGTTGGATCGTCGAATCAGTGTAACCATGAATCAGAGTGAATATGTCACAGCCGCTTATCTCACAAATGGAAATGTTCTCCACAAGGTGAAATCTGGAGAAACACATAAGCAGATCATGATACATGAACAGAAAAATCATGTGACCATTTATAGACCATGAGAAGGACATCATGTTGGTTATGTAAAGGAAACACATCATACCTGGTAGGTCACATGAAACATAAACAAGATAACACAAAAAATGATAATACATATTCAATAGGCGGATGGAACATAGGATAAAACTGGGAAACTTATGTGAAAAACCTAAATGAAAATCCTCTTGTTCTTGGCACGAAACACCCAGGTCATGTGACATAACATTTACATGTAACCCAGATAAGAAAAATCTCGTTTTGTATATTCTTTTTATCTTTGAAAGTACTCTAGAATTGATAGAGAAAGTAATATAGCACCCCATGTTTATGCACCCATGTCTATTGAGACCCTCTATGCTACCCATCTAGATAACACGATTTCCTATAGATATTTCACCCCGGTCTGATGATGACACAAGTACATATCATCTAAGTCTTGCAATAGAACCAAGGCATGTTGACTGAATATCATGAAATTTTCTAGAAAATACAATGAGAACTCAGGATGCCCTTTGGTGGTTTCATATGGATCTTGTGACATCTCCTTAACATGTCAATCATATTTTTTGTTGACACCTACACAAGTCATCCAGGACATGTAGCACCCTCTGAGAATGTCACACTGACTCTCGTGATTCCATCTAAGTGTGTTAGCTTGCAATTGAAATGACCACAGGTCAAGTAAGATTGATCATGTGACACCCTTAAAGCATGTAAGATAAAATAATTCAATTGAATCTAGGATCAGCTATCCAATTCATATGATGTCCTCCAGACACGTTATCCTCGGTCATGTGAAAGCTTCTAGACATTCAATCCAGATTATGTGAAATCACTTTTACAAGTTAGTTGGGTCATGCAATTTTCTTCAGACATTTCAGTCATATATTTTCTGACATATCAAACATTATATCATGTCATGTTATAATAAAATCAACACATGTCAGCAAGATAATAATACTTGGAAAATCGGAAATCCCAGAAAAATATAACCTTATATGGCCTCAAAATGGGCAATATTTTGTGAAAGAACCAATTTCATTTAACTACGATGACTTTGATTCTAGCTATAACCTGGACATGTTGGATGCCTTCTTAATGCCTGAACTCTGTAACAAACCACCAAAGGGAAGTCCCTACACATATCTCCCACATCCACAAGTAGTGAAATTGGACATTCACCATCCATTGATCCTGCACATATAATAACTCTTGTGGGATTAAGGAATTTCAATGGTCATGTCATTCATAAATAACTTACTCAGTCTGTAAGACATAACTAAATGCACTATGTGAATGATTATTCATATCATAACCATGATATATAGGATTATTTCCTATGTCATGAGATCCATATCAAACCTCCAAAGGGAAACCTCAAATTGTAATCCCCAAGTAATGAAAAATATAATATTCCCTACAAATAAGGGCATCCTCAGTGTGCAATCACTAAAAAATTGAACTATGATGATTCTGATACCCACAAAAACTAAGATTTATTGGATTCCTTATTATGGACTAACCCCAAAATGGGAATCCACTTGGGATTATGTCCATCCATTTATCTAAAATTATGTTCATGGGGACCCAATCTCTCCCATGGGATGATCATCCCCCCACATCCACTAGAAGAATGATAATTTAACTAACCTATGATGACTCTGATTCCTAAAATTACAAGGATATATAGAACACCTTCCAATGGATTCATAACTATATTAATCATTCAACAATCCATCACAGTTCATAAGATCTCTATCCATAGGAATCAAGGATTATTAATTTCTATTATTTGTTTCTCACACTGAACATAGCTCGTGTTGGATTAGGGAGTTGTAATGATCACATCATTGGCATCATGAATCTCTACCAGCCCAGGTAACCTCAGTGTGTACATCCCAATAAGGGGAATGATATAAATACTAATCATACTGGGGTATCTACCTTAGGAGAAGTCTCAAGGGCATGAATGAACTATGATAACACTAATTCATTCCATAACTAAGATAAGTGGGACACCTCATCACGGTTCAATCTCAATTACTATTGCCTAGGTTAATGCATATATATATATTCCATTCTATGTTAAACTATATGGGTTTGAAGAACTACAAGGGTTTTGATTCCTATTATGAAGTTGGGCATGTAGGATTACACATAATAGATTAATAGCATCCTAAAAATATTAATTTCCTCCATGGATGAAAAAAAACTCCATAGTTACTAATTATAATTCTTCAAAATATATTAAGCTACCCGCCAAAGGTGAATGAATGAAGAAACAGGGATACATTCATATGCATTAACTAAAAGGACTTCCCTCTCTTTTTATATAATGATAAATAACATGTAGTAATTTTGTTAGGGTAACTGATCTTGTATCAAGATTATGAAGATTTCCACAAACATAAGTTAATTATATTAGAGATTGTAGGAGTATGAAACAATTTTCCTGAAAAGGGTGTCCTGAGATTGAGCTGCCATCTTCTACACCAATGTGATTTCTTAAGTATCATCGGGTTTCACACCATAACTACCTATCTTCCTTTGGAATCACGTCTTTACCATGATCAAGATGTAGGGAACTATTGGAAGTTTCTATAAATTTTTAACAAATTTCAAGACAATTGTGATTGATAATGAAGAACATTGTACTCCATCACAATCAATCCACTGGACTAAGGCCATCCACATCTTTTACAGAGAGTCAAAATTGGTTAACCTAAAATGAATCTCTCAAATAAAATAAAATATTGGGTTATTATTTTTAAGGAAATTTAATTTGAAACTCATATAAATGTTGAGCCAATCTTGATTCTCTCAAATAAAAAATTTATTTTTTTATTGTCCATTGTGCCATTTTGTTTGAATTTCCTTTAAAAGATATTTAACACAACATGAAACTCTAAATTGTAAGGTGACCAGAATACCATAAAATGGATCTTACAGCTGATCCTCTATTGAAGGGGTTCCCATGAAATAAGTCCATTGTCACTTTAACAAGTCAATGCCAGCAGAATGGTTTGATTGGGAATAAAATGGAAATTGTGTTAACCATATTGTTGACGCCAAAAAAAGACCGTAACTCCTGGAGGAAGTTTCTAAATGACGAAGCAAAGTCATATTCGGAATCAGAGGCCTGATCCGGAGGCCCGGGATGTGGTGCGCGAAATAAAGGAGCATCCACGCAAAAAATCATTTTGTGCATGTTGAATCCCTGGGTTTCGCAAAATTGAGCCGATGAGGTGCACAATCTTTGCGCGCCTCGGTTCTGCGCGGCGAATGTTTGCGCGCCGGCTACGCTCGGCGCGAAGAATTTCGTGCACCACCTGGATTCCGCGCCGGAGGTCGCCTATAAATAGAAGGTGACCCCGAACGGTTTGGGGGTTGAGGAATCCGAAGCGACTCTCGTGCGCGCAATTCAGCTCCCCCCCCCCCCCCCCGTGCGCAAGATGACTTCCAGGTAAACCCTCATTTCATGAAACCTTGCCCCGGAGTTCGCCTTTGCTGCAACTCCACTGGCTTCAGTGAATTTTCCCCCTCCCCAGGGTTCCATCCTTGCGCGCAATCCATGTCTCGTGCGCGCAATAGCCTTCCATATGCGCAAAACCCTGTGCGTAGTTCCCTCTTGGCGTGCAATTCCCTTGCTCCAATTGCGCGTCGTACCAGTGTTTTGCGCTCAAACCTTTCCTTTTGCGCGCAAAACCCAAGACTCCTCACCTTGACGCCCCTTCGCTACCCCCTGCACCATCACCTGATGTCTCCCCTACCGGGCATGCGCGCCATGCGTTGTTTTCCCGTACAACCTTCGAGGCTCGTGCGAAGTATCCTCAAGGTCCCTTGGGCTGTGTTTCCCATTGCGTTTCTTTTCCTTATGCTTCTCCGCATAGACACGCTAACGGCTATTGATTCTTCGCATAGCCATGATAACGTGGACCCCTCGGTGGTTTGCCCTGCGGCCCCCCTTCACAATGGCCTTGAAGATGCCTTACCTTCCAAAAGGGGTAGAGGGCGTTGGGCATGTAATCCCTAGGGGTGTGGAGCAAACCCACCTCGTCCAAGTTGTATGACGTTAAACTACTAAGCACCTCGTCCTTAACACAAGACGTTAAACTGTGTTTCGACCCCGTTCTTTGCACACAGGGTCCCCCCAGCTCGGACATTTTTTACGCCACTCGTCTCCACGGGAATGGACTCTTCCTCATATGGAATGAGATCCTCCTTGTCGGAGTGGCATTTGTCCGCGGGGGAAGGGCTGACTCAGAGCGTAAGCCCCTAGCCTCTCTTGCGGAAGATTGCACCCATGCATCTCCGTACTTCCCCCCTTCCAAGGCCAGTGGAGTCCTTTTCCCACTGCGCTTTGTCGCACCACGGGCCTCCACCCTCGAGTAAGCCCTGACACCAAGGGCCGTAACCATGTGTATGCCTCTGTTTCCTCTTTGGGCCGCTCAACGCGTAAGCCCCATTCCGCTTCTCATGGACGCACCCGTCGCGACGTGATCGTCTGGTCCCTGCTGCCTCTTGTTTCTCACACCGAGCATGAATCACGTGGGCTTAGAGTGCGCATCGACCATGACATCCTCTCATGGGACGCCCCAGAGCGTAACCCCCATCCCAGCGAACTACGTGGACTTTGATCTGTGCTAACGCGCGGTACGTAGGAAGCCTCCATGAGGTTCACGCCCACCACCCAATCGTCCCGACCTCTCCATGTCGGTTCCCTGAACACCTTGGGCCGCCTCAGAGCGTAAGCCCCAAAACCCTCGTCCCGCATGATGTTAAATTGTATTCTTTCCCGAATGATGTTAAACTGTATTATGTCCCGCATGACGTTAAATTGTATCGCGTCCTGCATGACGTTAAACTGTATCCCTTCTCTTGGTCCATCTAAGAACGTAAGCCCCATGTCTCACTCCACCATCCATTCTGATCCTTACCCGGGCCACCACATCCCGGTGAGATCATGCCACCTTATCCCAGTCCATGATATATGGGAAGCCTCCCACGTGCTGGCCCCAACATCGGTGTTCCCCCTAGGGATTTCTCAACCCGATCCGTCTCCGCAAGACATTAAACTCGCGACAAACCCCATGTTAAACATGGAAAGATGAGGAAAACCTCAGTTGGTACACATTCCCCGCATTCGATGTGGGATGCCTCGGGCTTCCACGCCCTCGAGAAGCCCTGTGATGAGGGACCAAAGACAGATATGCCGAAGACGCCCCAACGTGACCATTCTCCTCACCGAAGGTTGCTGCCCTGACAAGACCCCTTGGAGCATCTTGACGGAAGAAGCGTAATTAACTGGCATCCATGTAGATATGGCACCGGGAATGAGCTTCACGAACCCGTCTTAAATCTATGAGGGAGACCCGGACTAGGTGATGAGCTCCGAGGAGGAATCCACGGAAGGAAGAACAGACATCCCATCATCCCATTTCGATCAAGGAGCAGACGTACCTGAACAAGGAATGAATGCCACCCACCTTTGGAAAGCGGGAATGCGAGGCAACCAGCAGTGCGTCCTCCTCCACTGACGAATGTGTGTGCCCCAGCAAAAGCATCGGAAACAAAAATAGTGAACCCGACGTGTAGCACTTCTCCTCAACATGGGGAATGGTAGTCGTTGGGGCATCAGAAGAATACCATGTCACCAGGTCTGGGTAACCCTCACCGGGATGTGAACCTGCCTGGGGTCGAGGCCGTCAGGACGTTGACTACTCCGTTCTGCGACATCGTCAGCATGGTTCCCCCTTGCCAACCATGGAAGACAGAATGACGTTGGGACTTGGTTGTTGATCTCATTTCATGTTGATACTAATTGGTTCATCTCCCTGTTTCCAGGAATCAGTTCACCGCATTCGGAGCTCGATCGCCACCTGACCACTGGCGCAGAGGCAGGGGCATTACCAACACGGCTACCCCGCGCGGTCCCACCTATCCCACGGTCGCTCTGACATTGACCGTCGTAGTAGTCGGGCGCTTGCGCCCCCTCTCCCCATCAGAAATCATCCAGCGGAGGGGTGATCAATGACTTGGTTCGTAGGTATGACGAGGAAGGGGTCATCCCCACCAGGGGCATGGCCCGCTTGGATCTAGAGGCGGCTGCGCCTCACCACCATCGCCGCCCTCGAGGGCCGCGCAGGGAGCCGCCGCTCCCCATGCCGACGTTCAACCACTTCGGGAGCCTATCCCTAGAGCGCTTTGACACATCCCTCCCATATGCCAATGAGGTGGGGGATGTCTGGGTCCACCTGATCGGCGATCCATCCAAGGGGTTAACAGCAAGAACCCCCACCAGGCCGCGTCGACGCCGCCACCCGACTCCCCAAGCTGAGGATCAGGCAATCTTCATGCCTGCACCACCGGTTCCGACCCATCTGACTCTATGCCAGCGTCGGGCGCGAGCGGGAGAGAATGCATGTCCTGGGGCACCAGCATTAGCAACCATTGTGGCCCGAGCCACTGCTGACTCATGTTACCAGATCCCCGTGCATGTTGAGCAGGGGCAGCTGCGTACCCGACTGGGATCGAAACCCCGACCGCCCTGCAGGCATGTTGGGTCGAATCTCCCGGTCGCGGACACTGGCAATGGCCACTGCGGATCAATCCGCGGTAGTGCCGCTCACCATGAGGGATCATTCTGTGCCACCGATCTGGGAAGCCGGAAGCTTCTTCGCGATGGCTGTGCTCTGGGTATGACTCCTTCCAGCGCCCACTGCATGGGGTATGAGGTCACTCCCCCTACTGTCGGTCGCGAGCAGGGAGCCGTTGTGTATCCAGTCGCTCACTCACATGGAGGTCCTCCCCATGACCCTTTCGACATCTGTCCCAGTGATTCTCGCACCTCGGCCTTCGGTCCCCTCTTCCCCAGCTCTATTGTGGCCGGGGTAACCCATGAAGGAAATTGTCCTTAACCTGAGGAGCTACCCAGGGGCAGGAAGGCCGGGCATCGTCACCGTAGGAGGAATGTCAGGGGAGTCCGGACGGAAATCAGACCAGTCCGTTTCTCGGATTCTGAGGTAGAGTACGACTCGACGACGGAACCTCCCTACCAACCCTTCGAGTTGAGGACAGGGATGGGGACGCGGCGCGTCAGTCTCGTACTCCCCGAATGCGAGATCTGTATGATTCCCTCCTGCCTTCGAAGGTATATCCAGGAGGACGAGGTCTTGGCATACCACGGGGGATCAAGCCAGCAGTTGCCACTGGCCTCCTCGGAAGCACCTCCCGTCCATGTTAGGGAGGGTGAGGAACTTTTCTGGAGACCGATGGAAGAATCGCGAGGCGATACACCCTCGTCAAGCACTGACGCTGCGATAAGAGGCCCATTCTCCGGCCCATCCTATCGTGACGTGGTAGCCAGGGCACTGCAACCCCTGGAGGATGACCCAGGGATCGGCGGCCAATCGGCCTGTTCGCCGTATTCCCCGCCGGCCAGCCCACCGCCCCGACGGCCTGCCTTGGAGCCATTGCCAATTCTCCGACTTTCCTCGGTGGATGAGCAGGGGCGGCAAGTTCCGGACCCCGAACCGGAGCTGTGGAGCTTCTGGACCATTCTTGTAGTGGGCCACTTCCCTAAGAAGTTTTGGTCGGTCGCAGAATCAGGTTTGGATGTGCCAGAGTCACTCACCCCAGGAGAGTTTGAATGCTTCCGCGAAATTCTTCAGGTAACTCACTCCTGCCTCTGCCATCAGCTAGCGCCTTATCCCGGGAGCCAAGCACATATCGAGGAGATTGGTGAGCAGTGCCGCCGGGTCGACCTAGCATCACTCCCCGCGGTCCGGCACCCCAAGTCGTTGGACCGCCATGAGGCCCTTCAGCAACAATGTGTCCAGAGTTTTCAAGTACTCCGCAGAGTTATTGAGGAGGCCACCCCCCACGCGCACGTCCGCGAGTGGGGGCAGTACACTGCTCTCCTCTTCTGTGAGATCCGCCGGCAGCCCGATCCACTAGGCGGCCCAGAGGGAACATCGCCAAGGGCAGTAAAAGTCAACATGGCTGACCTTTCAGATGAGGGAAACATTGTGGATCCCCTCGATGGAGACTCACCCCCTGAGGACAGGCCGCTACTGGACCCATCTGGGAGGATTACATGCCAACAGAGGAGCCTCCTAGGTCTTCTTGTACCCACGGAGGCACTGGCGTTGGGCCGAAACATCGGCAGGGGTAAAGAGCCCGTCGGGTCTGCCAAACTCACCAACCCATCTTCCTCAGTGCAGAAGGTAGAGGAAGATCCCGAGAAGGCCACACTACGCCAATACCTAGTCGAGTAAGAGAGGCTGGTTGATGAGCTCCTGGCTGAATGCATTTCATAGCGGCGGCCTGACTACGGCAACCCTAGACCAGAACAGTAGGGGCAGGAGCATCTACCCCTTGCTGAGATCCCCCCGGGAAACCGTGACCATGTCCTGCTCGCTGACAGGGGAGACACTGGAGCCCATGGCAATAGGGCGCGATATGTTTCGCCGAACCCTCCCGAGCGGCAAGAAAACCTGGGGGACCCTTCTCGGTTTCCTCCCGCCACTGTAAGAGTCGCTCCGGCCGCTGCCCCGCGAGCCGCTGAGCGCGACTATAATATCGAAGAGCCTAGCAATGCGCTTGTCGTTAGAGATCCCCATCAGGACAGGAATACGCATACGGATGATCTGATGGAAGTACTCATCGCTCACTTGGAGGACCAGGAAACTCGGCAGGTGGCAATCCCACCGGATGGCAAGCCGTACCTCGCATGGGTGGATGAAATGCCGGCCCCGCCGGGATTTGGGAACCCCGCTTTTTCCCCCTTTAACGGGACCGGAGACCCGCCACAAAACTTGGCCCACTTCAACTCGAGGTGCGGGCCTATTTTGGGGACTCCGACGCAGCAGGAGGCTGCCAAGATCTGGTGCTTCGTTCAGACACTGGAAGGACCAGCATTCGTCTGGTACAGCTAGCTCCCTATTGGATCTGTGACTAGCTGGGAGGACCTTCGCCGGAAATTCCTCTACCAGTTCAGTTCCACAACCCGGAAGAAGAACATTGCATACCTCTTCAGGGGCAAGAAAAGGCTCGACGAGCGAGTCACGGACTTCGTCGCCCGGTGGAAGGGGCTCACATACTCCCTTGACATGCCGCTGACTCAGGAGAAATTACTAAAGATGTGTGTAGGGAACGTCAAGGCAGAGTTGGTTCCTTCCCTGATCACGCAGAATTACCCTGGAGGGTTCCGGGACTTCTCGGACAAGGCTCAGCGCCTCGAAGAAGCCCTGCGACAGGCCGGTCAGGCACGCCCGCTGCCTCCTGTAATCACTGCAAGGAGAGCCTCCAGAGCAGAGCCCACTACTGTGGCCCAGATAGAGGCCCCCAGACAGCTAGAGTTCTTGCCAGTGAGTCCAGCTCAGCAGGCTCATAGGGGTCCACCCCCACGGGCACAGCCTCCGGCCCAGCAGCGACCGCCTCAGAATCGGCCGGCGCCTCCGCGTAACGCACCGCCACCACCTAGGCGAGGTAATCCGGCTCTGCCTCCTCGGCCTGCTCCTTCGGCCCCTGGCCATGGTCAGCCCCCAAGATTCCCCTTTCCAGACCGTAGGAAACGGGCTTACTCGTTTGGCGAGGCCCAAGTCCCCGGTTATTTCCGTAGCGCCTTGGAGTAGAGGATCGTACGACTACCTAAGTGCCGGAAGCCGGAAGAGGCGTGTCTCATGGGTCACCCTAACTACTACCCTTATCACTGGATCCTGGGACACACCATCCAGCAATGCTATGTGTTCAAGGACTGGCTCCAAGACCATATTGACAACAACATAGTCAGGTTGGGCCTATCCCCGACACAGGTGGTAGGTGTCTTCGTGGGATCAGATGGCAGTAGTGACAACGGGGATGGGTGGGAACAGGTTTCCGACCATGGGTCCCAGAAGTATAATGACTGGATAGCCCGCAGGATGGTCGCCCATGCCCATGGAATCATCTGTGCCCACCTGGATTATCCAGAGCCCTCGGAGTCTACGAGCGCCACTTTGGCATCGTCGTCCCAGTCTAATTCTTCCCAGAAGAGCAGGCGGCAGTGCAAGAAGGAAGAACGCGCCCTGCCATTGTCGTCATCTTCTCTCACGCTTGGAGATTTCATGCCCCTGGAAATGGGGATCCCTCCAAGACCCCGTCCGGTAGTGGATGACTCCTCGAGTGAGAGCCTGGGGTACGCTTCGGTTAACACCGTAGAGTTGGTAAAACTCTTTGTGGCGCCCGACGGTGAGGAGCGCTAGGTGGACCTCCCCGAGAGCCCGGGGTACGCTTCGGTTAACACCGTAGAGTTGGTAAATCCCTTTGTGGCGCCCGACGGTGAGGAGCGCCAGGAGGACCTCCCCGAGATCCCGGGGTATGCTTCGGTTAACACCGTAGAGTTGGTAAATCCCTTTGTGGCTCCCGACGACGACGAGCGCAAGGTGGACCTCCCCAATGTCCCCAGCTGTCTCAAACGTCGACGGAGCCGTGGTTATGTGGATCGCCAGGGCACGGCAGTCATCACCTCCAGTCAGGCCGTGCATGCTACCGAGACCAGTCAGCATGCCCGGTATAGAGAGCAGCACTCGCGGATCCCTCACCCGGTGACAACAGGTTCACTTCCACCACCGTTTGTGTTGCTGGATCGGGCAGAACCACCTTGCCCACATCGCAACCAGCCCTGCCCTACCACTGGCCAACTACGGCCTTCCGATCCTAGCATGACAACCACCTCTCGGGCTTCAGCTGGTGAACAGTGGGACGTGCCTAGTACCAGTCAGTCACCGGTCCCGCCAGCAGGGCCCATCATGCCCCCAATCGTAGAGCGACGTCCTATAAGTAGAAGCTCGCGTTTGGCATGAAAGTATGATGTCCTGAAGCATCTGGCCGGCATTCCGGCAAGGCTTTCCATCCTTGAGTCCCTTCACCTATCGTCTGAAATGTGTGAGGCACTCGCCGAGTCTCTAAGGAGCCCCCTCTAGTTTGAAACGGAGGTAGCGGCCGCAGAATCCTTCCACACCGAGGTGATTGAGGATTCCGAATGTCAAGAGGTTATCTCATTCTCTAGTGAAGATGAAGACCCTCCCATAAAGGGGAACATCCACCCGCTGTACATCACCGACCAGTTCAATGGCATAGAAGTCGGCCGCTGTCTTGTCGACACGGGTTCTGGGATTAACTTGATCCCAACTCGGACACTGCGAAAACTGGGGTTGTCCGAGGAAGATTTAACTCCCTCCGACCTCAGAATCCAGGGGTATGACAGGACCGAGAAAACTCCACTCAGCAAGATTCGTCTGAAGACCCAGTTCGGTGGCTTAATTGTCAATACTGAATTCATGGTTGTCTCTCAGGACACGGCCTACAACGCATTGATAGGTAGGTTGTGGCTCCATCTTCACGCAGCGGTTCCCTCATCATACCATCAGTTCCTCAAATACTCCCTTAAGGGTCGAGTGGGTGTGCTCCTAGGAGATGCGTCTCTGTTTTCCTCTTGTGAAGCACGTTACCTGGATACTGACAATTACAAGAGCAAGGACAAGCAAATCTTGGAAGGTGAGGTTGAGCCCGCCGCTGCCGTGAGTGATCCCTGTGCAGGTTTGGATGATGCATATGTCTTCCCAATCCATCGGTTGGAGGCCACGACTCCCGATATGGAGAGTGCTTTGTTGTCTCGGGTACCAGAGGAAGGACATATTTCCGGGTCTAAGCGATGGCAGTAAATCACCTCGTACTCTTACACCAACCAGGTTCAGGTGATCCCTGAGCCTCCTACCCCCGTACGACATCGGGACGTTGGGCTCATGGCAACGGCAGTACGTCATACGTGTCTGTTTCACCAATCCGGGATCGACCGGCTCAAGACAACGTGTCACCACTGCTTTGATGCCGTAAAGTGTGGCCCCTTGGGCCACAGGCCGGATGGGATTGGATCAACTGCCTTCGTCGCTATGGTCTCCGTGGTGCATGAGTCTCCCGTCGTGACGACCTCTGCCGCCCAAGTCGGCGCTATCTCCCCATCAGGGTCGAGCAGCCCCGAAACGGATCCCCCCATGGACGATCCATCCACAAGTGGAGAAGAAGACATGGAAGATGCTCCTCCTGCCTTTGAGGAGGGCGTATCATCAACGGTCGACGAGCTAGTACAGGTGAACCTCGTTAGTGAGGTGGACCCGACACCCACATTGGTCAGTGCCGCTATGCCTCCCGAGGAATGGAAACAGCACATAGACTTCCACAGACAGCACCATGATGCGTTTTCCTAGAGTTATGATGAGATTCCGGGACTAGATCCCGAGGTAGCCGTCCACTGCCTTGGCCTCCCAGAAAACCATCGCGGATTCAAGCAGCCTCCCAGAAAAATGCACCCCTTTCATGGTGCCATGGTTGAGGCCGAATTTGATAAGCTCATTAAGGCCAACTTCATCAAGGAATTCCAGTACCCTAGATGGCTAGCCAACATTGTGCCCGTCAGGAAGAAGAACGGGCAGATCAGGGTCTGCATCGACTTCCGCGATCTTAATCGCCACTATCCGAAGGATGACTTTCCCCTTCCCGTGACAGAACTGTTGATCGATGCAACGGCCAGGTTCCAAGCCCTCTCCTTCATAGATGGGTACTCCGGGTACAACCAGATCTAGATGGCCCCCGAGGATGAAGAGTTCACTGCCTTCAGGGCCCCCCAGGGCACTTTCTGCTATCGGGTTATGCCCTTCAGCCTAAAGAATGTGGGTGCCACCTATCAACGGGCTATGCACCGCATATTCAAGCCGATCCTCGGGATGCTGGTGGATTGCTACGTAGATGACCTGGTGGTTAAATCTCGTCAGTGCCGGGACCATCTCAAAGACCTCGACAAAGTGTTCGGTTTGCTCCGTTCTCACCACTTGAAGATGAACCTGTTGAAATGTTCCTTCGGGGTCACCTCCGGAATGTTTCTTGGCTTCATCTTTAGGTATTGAGGTATTGAGATCGACCCCGAGAAGATCAAGTCCATTAGTCAGATGCCTCCCCCGAGTAATATTTGGGAGCTTCGAGGCCCCCAAGTCCACTTAGCCTATATACGCCGATTCATTGCGAATCTGGCCAGCAAGTGTAAGCCCTTTTCTCGGCTCATGAAGAAAGGCGCCGCCAATGGGTGGGATGAAGAGTGTCAGACCACTTTTGAGGAAATCAAGAAGTATCTGCTTCAACCTCCGGTCCTGATGCCACCCATTCTCGGAAAGTCATTGGTCCTTTACGTGACCACCCTGGAGCGATCCCTCGGCGCCCTTCTCGCCCAGAAGAACAACGAGGGAACATAGAATATCCCCTACTACCTCAGCTGCATGCTCCTTGATGCGGAAGTTAGATACTCCCCCATAGAGAAGAGCTTCTTGGTGCTCGTATTCGCCGTATAGAAATTGCGGAACTACTTACCGCACCACAAGGTACAACTGGTCTCTCGGGTAGACCCTTTGAAATACATCCTGAGCCATCCTATGTTTACCGGCTGATTGGCATGTTGGGCGGTGATCCTCCAGCAGTTCGACATTAGGTTTGTACTTCAGAAGGTCGTCAAAGGACAGGCGTTGGTAGAATTCTTAGCTTCCCACCCAACCTCTGCGGACCAGCCACTGGATTTGGGCTTTCCTGATGAGGTAATCCTCTCAGTTGATCACGCCACCCCGTGATGGCAGATGCACTTTGATGGCGCCTCCCGAAGCCCTACCGGTAGAAGGCTCAACGATCCTAGGATTAATAGAGTGGGTCTGGTTATCGTCTTCATCACCCCAGAGCAAGTCGTTCTACCATATTCTTTCTTGTTGCCAGAAAGATGCACGAACAATGAGGCAAAATATCATGCCCTCATCACCGGCCTTGAGTTGGCTCTGGAGGTTAACGTACCCCACCTGTATGTAAAAGGGGACTCTGAGCTAGTCATGAAGCAGGTTAACAGTGACTATGCTGTCAGGAAGCTAGAACACATGTCGTTGCTGGAGTGCACCCTCCATCTAATGGCTAAGTTCTCATCCCGACCAGATGTCGTTCACGTTCCCTGGTCGCAGAACGGTCGAGTAGATACTTTGGCCAGCCTGGCCACATCACTCGCGGAGCCCGAACAGGATGACCTAATCATCCACATGGTGCACCGAGGAGTCATTGCTCTTGTTATCCCGGAGGGAGATCGTGGCCCATGAGTGAACCATCTCACCATTGGTGCCCCCGCGTCAAGACCCCCGGGGCTTCAGGCATGGTGATCGAGATAGTTCCTAACTGGAGGACACCCTTGGTTGAATATCTCCGGTATGGCAATATTCTGATGGACCGAGCAGAGCGGGAAAGAATCCAGCACCGTGCACCGCAGTTCACCCTTCAAAGCGGTCCCAGTTGTGAGTAGCTCCTTTACAGGCGTGGGTTTGATGGTGTTCTCCTCTATTTTCTTCAAGGAGTTGAGATCCCACAGGTCATGTAGGAAGTGCACGCTGGTTCCTGTGGCTCCCACCAGGCCGGGTCGAAGTTGTCCCACCAGATTCGGATACTGGGATACTTCTGGCCCTCCATGATCCACGACTGCATCGAGTACACCAAGTGGTGTCACGCGTGCCAAGTTCATGCTAACTTTGTGCATCGGCCACCAGAGCCTCTCCATACTACTAAGTATTCTTGGACCTTTGCAGTCTGGGGGTTGGATGTCGTAGGGCCTTACCCGCCGGCGATGGCCCGCCAGTGCCGGTTCATCTTAACCGCCATGAATTTCTTCTCAAAGTGGGCAGAGGCAGCCCCGCTTAGGGAAGTCAAGGCTGGTTCTATCACCAACTTCTAGAGCTCCAATATCATTCACCGGTTTGGAATAACTCACGCTATCCTCACGGATAACGGATTGAACTTCCGAGCGGCCGAGCTGAAGAGATTGTACGCCAAGTACAACATTCACTCTAACCACACCTCCCGCTATCATGCGCAGACGAATGGACAGATTGAGGCGTTTAACGAAACCCTCTCTAACATTCTACAAAAAATGGTTGGTCAGAACAAGAAAAGTTGGCCGGACAAGCTCCCCAACGCCCTCTGGGCTTATAGGATGACGACTCGCAATTCCACCCAGGTGACTCCATATTCCCTGGTATACGGAGCTGAGGCCTTCATTCCCATCGAGGTCCAGCTGCCCTCATTGCGCACGGCGGTCTACGACCAGCAAGTGCCAGATAGAGTTGTCGAGATCCGTCTAGCCGAATTGGAAGCGCTGGACGGAAGTAGGCTTCGCGCATTACATAACTTGGAAAGGAATCAGAGCAGGATGGCTCGAGCTTTCGAAAAGAAGGTTCGCCTCTGCTCCTTCCTGCAAGGTGACTTGGTGTTGGCTCTTAGATCTCCAATGATTCCCAGTAGGAAACCACCCAAGTTGGAGCCCAAGTGGGAGGGACCTTTTATTGTCCATAAGGTCTATCCCAATGGCGCGTATTCCCTTGTGACTATGGATGGTGAGCGTATCACTCCTCCCACCAACGCCAGGTTCCTCAAGAAGTACTTTGCCTAGCCAGTTTGGTCCTGCATGACCTTAAACTATATGGTCCTGCATGACCTTAAACTGTATGGTCATGCATGACCTTAAACTGTATGGTCCTGCATGACCTTAAACTGTATGGTCCTGTATGACCTTAAACTGTATGGTCCTGCATGACCTTAAACTGTATGGTCTTGCATGACCCTAAACTGTATGGTCCTGCATGACCTTAAACAGTATGGTCCTGCATGAACTTAAACTGTATGGTCCTGCATGACCGTAAACTGTATGGTCCTACATGACCCTAAACTGTATGGTCCAACATGACCTTAAACTAAACTCTTCCCTACATCTGGGCTCCATGGTCCGAGCTCTAAGACCTAAAACTAAGATCCTCTTTTGGTTCTGCCCTTTTCACAGTCTGAGCTCTAAGACCTAAAACTAAGATCCATATTTCGTCCAACATGACGTTAAACTGTATTTCCAGAACTACGTCTTGATTGATTCCCATCCTAATGGGATACGTAGGAATGCCCAGACCTTTCGTCCTTGGGTCCAGCTTGAGGTCCGATGTCGTGTTTGTTTCGCCTTTGGGACCTCAACCATAGGATCACGTGGCGTGGTGTGAGATTATGTCCCCATTCACGTCGGGTTTGCAATAACTGCACCACGCGCACCCTGTCCTCAGGGTTTAGCCCTCCTCTATCCAATGGCACTTAAAGACGCACGCTTTCAAGAACTACGTGTGGCTTGATTCCCATCCTTATGGGATACGTAGGACTGCCTGAACACTTAGATGTCAGGTCCAACCCCATCTCTTAGGAGATCCCACGATCTCACGGTTCCCATGGTGTTTGGCATTACGCCCCCTCTTGTGCCTAGGGATCCGCCATCTTTTGGCCGCTCTCGGACTGAGCCCTCTGACCCTTTCCAGCGGTCTGCTGATTTGCTCAAGGCACTCTGTTCTAGAACTTGGAGTGCCATATTTGACTTAGGAAAGTTCCATCCACTTGACAAGCTTCGTGTTCTCATTCATTCGGGCCCCCGTCATCCTTCACACCTGGAGGGACCCCCATGAACGGCCTGGATACAACGCCAAAGGGATCTCCTACCGTCATGGTCCAACGCCCCCGAGGGTTTCAGACAACAAATTGATATGAATCTCGCATTGCGAACATGGTCAGTGGTTGATGCTCATTTGTTTGTCCCCAAGGCTAACACGACAGGATGTTGCGTTGCGAACATGGTCAGTAGTAATCCTCAGTCATCACGCCGACTTCCCCAGGCCCTGAATGTTGGTGGAATGGTTCATGTCATGTTCCGCCCCACCGGTTGAAGGTGGAATCTTGACACTCCTTGTACTAACCCTCAGTACACCCCCACACATCAGACAGACCAAGCTGCGTAACGGTGTCTCTCGGGGCTCCCGTGATCTTATCTCTAGAGTATGTGCTTGGGTCTCTTCCTTACGGGTTGCGTGCGGCTTGATCCTCATCCCCTTGGGGAGTGAGGATTTTCCCAGACATTGCGTTTCGGGCCCAGTATAGCAGGGAGCTAGCATCTCCTGCCTCTCCCTGATTGTTGAACCCTCGTAGGCCCCTTTGGCTCAAGGCTCCTCTCTTGGATGGTCCAAACCATACGACCTTAAACTGTGTGTTGGTCCAAACCATAAGACCTTAAACTCTGTTGTTGGTCCAAAACATACGACCTTAAACTGTGTGTTGGTCCAAACCATAGGACCTTAAACTCTATTGTTGGTCCAAACCATACGACCTTAAACTGTGTGTTGGTCCAAACCATATGACCTTAAACTGTGTGTTGGTCCAAACCATATGACCTTAAACTCTGTTTTTCGTCCAAACCATACGACCTTAAAATGTGTGTTGGTCCAAACCATATGACCTTAAACTATGTTGTTGGTCCAAACCATACAACCTTAAACTGTGTGTCGGTCCAAACCATATGACCTTAAACTATGCTATTGGTCCAAACCATATGACCTTAAACTATGCTGTTGGTCCAAACCATACGACCTTAAACTGTGTTGTTGGTCCAAACCATATGACCTTAAACTGTGTGTTGGTCCAAACCATATGACCTTAAACTCTGTTGTTGGTCCAAACCATATGACCTTAAACTAAGTTGTTGGTCCAAACCATAAGACCTTAAACTGTGTTGTTGGTCCAAACCATACGACCTTAAACTGTGTTGTTGGATCAAACCATACGACCTTAAACTATGTTCTGATCCAAACCATACAACCTTAAACTGTGTTTCTGGTCCTATCTCATGACCCTAAACTGTGACATTATCGTCCTGGCCGCACGACGAAAAATGGCACTGCATTATGATGACCTCGTTGTAGAGGACATCACGTTGGGTATTGGTCTTGCGCCATGCCATTTTTCAACGCCTATCACGGATTGATTCTTGTGGCGACACCACGACCTACCATTCTAGGCCTATCGCTTCACAACAAAAAAAAAATCACTCACCTTAAAGGACAAACAAGATTTATCAAATTCCGCTTCTTTTAGTGCAAGGGCCACGCCCACACTCCCCTTTTCCTTTGGCACTGGTATCTTACCATGTCACCTTTCAGAACTACGTATTGCTTGATTCTCATCTTTATGAGATATGTAGGAGCGCCTGGGTCACTTCCCCGCGGGCCCAGCCAGCCTACATTCATGTTCGGTCCCTCGACTCGAGCATTTCCCCAGAGATCACATGGTATGTAGGTCTTAGGTCCTCCTTTACGTCGGGTTTTGTAACCACCTTGCCATGTGTCTGTTTCTCCCCTTTCCCACTCATGGTCTAAGCTCTAAGACCTAAAACTAAGATCCTCTTGGTCCGAGCTCTAAGACCTAAAACTAAGATCCTCTCGGTCCGAGCTCTAAGACCTAAAACTAAGATCCTCTCGGTCCGATCTCTAAGACCTAAAACTAAGATCCTCATGGTCCGAGCTCTAAGACCTAAAACTAAGATCCTCATGGTCCGAGTTCTATGACCTAAAACTAAGATCCTCAGGGTCCGAGCTCTAAGACCTAAAACTAAGATCCTCACGGTCTGAGCTCTAAGACCTAAAACTAAGATCTTCATGGTCCGAGCTCTAAGACCTAAAACTAAGATCCTCTTGGTCCGAGCTCTATGACCTAAAACTAAGATCCGTATTCTGTCCCGCATGACGTTAAACTATATTTCGTCTCGTATGACATTAAACTATATTCCATCTCGCATGACGTTAAACTGTATTTCATCCCGCATGACGTTAAAATGTATTCCGTCCAACATGACATTAAACTATGTTTCAAGAACTATGTGTGGCTTGATTATCATCCTAATAAGATATGTAGGACCGCCCAGACATTTCTTCTTGGGTCCAGCCCCAGGGATTACTGAACCCCGTCCTTCCTTATTGTCGGCCCCTCGGCCCGACTTCATGGGGAGTGGTGTAATCAAGACATATACCCCGAGCAGGTTCGGGATGCCCCATGATAATAATGGGAAGCGGCAGTTCTCTCACCAAAGAGGCCCTGCCTAGAAATTGGGACGACCCGTGATCATGTCGGTATGTCCGCCTAATGTGGCTTCGCCATGGTGGTGCAATTTTGG
The DNA here is from genome assembly GCA_963277665.1 of Viscum album. Classification (NCBI taxonomy): domain Eukaryota; kingdom Viridiplantae; phylum Streptophyta; class Magnoliopsida; order Santalales; family Viscaceae; genus Viscum; species Viscum album. The sequence goes on from OY728151.1 coordinate 1,536,581,587, forward strand.
GAGTGTTGGACTCTGCTCGAACAAACCACCACTCCAACTTCCACGCTTTGTGTCCCCCATTATTCGGACCCTCATTTCCTTTCATGTTTGACGGGACGCCCTAACAGTATGGATGCTCGACCTATGGTCCACCTACTGTCCTGGGCCAACGTTCCGGAGGACTGATCATGTTTGACAGGACCCCCTAACAGTATGGATGACAGACCAATGGTCCGCCTATTGTCCTGGGCCAACATTCCGGAAAACTGACAAACGATATTTGAGTTAGGCCCCATGTTGCGAACATGGTCAGTGGTCAGCCCTCATTTATTGCCCCCCCCCCATTCTAGGCCAACATGATATGGATATTGTGTTTCTTCCATGGTTGACAGTTATCCTCCATGGTTGCGCCCCATTGGGTTCCGAATTTGGGCAGTGTGATTCACCCTTCCTCTTCATCCCCCTATGTTCGGATGGATTTCAATGCCCCTGGCATCGCCCCGCTCGTGTGTTAGTGCACATTGAGGAGTCGACACATCAATCGGCCTGGGGTCTCCTCATAAGTCCAGGCCCAAGTTTGGACGCCTGATGCTTGGTCAATGCCCCACAGTTAAACGAAATGATGGTACGAGCATCTTCTACTTCTTGCGTTGGGCACGACCCACAGGAGCCTAGGGATGAGTTGTTATTTGTTTCGAAACTATGGTTGACCGCATTAAACCAAGGGTACAAATGAGTGAATTTGGCCATATATTGGATTGAGACAATGAGCAGTACAAGAAAAAAGTTCATGAGATGGCAAAAACAAAGCCCTTAGGGGTCAGCGTGCTGAAGCGATCCTTCCAGTGCTGCTACACTTCGGCTGGTATCCTCCAGGACCGCTTCTCGCTCTTTGAAGACTCTCTCCTCATCAGCCACCATAGAGCACAGCTCGCCAGCCCTAGCTTGTGCCTACACCTGCTCGGTTTTAAGTACGGTCATCTGGTGACTCGCCTCCACCAGTTGTTCCTGTGCATCAGCCAGCGGGGCCATCAGTTGCTCCACGAGCTCAGAGCATGTTGCGATGAAGGCCTCCTTATCTGCCTACTGCCCTTCGAGGTGCCGAACTTCCTGATCCGCCCTCAGCAGCGCTTGAGCGCTCGCCGATCCTTCCCGGCACTGGGAAATATCGGTGCGCCGGCTACTCTCGTGTATCTTCTCAGCCATGTAATCACGGACCGTCAGATGAAGGTGCTGAGCGTCATCCCCTCCGGCACACCAGAAGCGCATCTAGGTCTGAAGTGATCCCATCCGCCTCAGCCAATCCAACTGGGGCTGCCTGAGGAAGCACTGGATACACTTCCACCCTTTGCGCTATGCCATCCAGCTCTCCTCGGCTGCCTCTGAGTCTGAGTCATCAATCTCCTCAGGGTCAGCGGGTTGGTATGTGGGGAAGGCCTCCAGCAAATCGACAGCAGGATCCGCCCCAGGGATGTCTTCGTGAGAAATAGAATCCTCGACGTCCGGGAGACCTTCTCTCGCCCCAGCAGCAATGATGCCTCCACCAGCTTCTGACCTCGTTTCAAGAACAGCGCCGCTGATGTCCGCCGCCCCTGTTCATCAATTGTCACGGCTGACTCAGTTTAGAGAGCATGTTCTGAGTGAGGTGGTATGTCTGCCGCTGGTCCACTCACGGATGGCCCGGGCTCCGCAGCCTGACGTGCCTCCAATGTTGAGATCACTGCGCAGGGCATACGCTAGTCAGACGGGATCTTTTGACACCAAGCGCCAGTAGTGAAGCGTGAGACTTACAGGAATCCAGAGCGTCGGTCCCCAGTGTTTCGACCACTACAGGAGCCTCCGTAAGGGGATACCCCTCTCCGCTTGTTAATTCAATGATGGGTGTTGGATCCCCATCATTTCCCACTGATTCCTCTCTTCCCTCCTCTAGTGGGGACGCCCGTCCAACACTCAACTGCTCCTGAGTAGGATGGGGAAGTGAGTTAGAAGTTGGAAAGGAGAATGGATGAATGAGGGAGATGAATGAAGACAGAGACAAACCTCAACAATCTCGGTTATGTCGAGATCAAAGTTTACAATATCGTCGCTCTATCAGAGACACCCTTGGTAGGTTGCCCCTTGCGACCCCTCACCTTCGGGCTCCACTTCTTCGTCTTCTCCCTCGCCTTCGTCTTCTCCCTCGCCTTCGTCCTCTCTGGTTTCCTCCTCCCCCTCCAGCTCCTCATCACTGTTGACTTCTCCCAGTGGCATCGCCTCCGGATCATGCTCCTGGCCGAGCATCACTTTCACTAGGAAAGTTGGCTCCGCACGCCGCCCCCGTTGGTGTGTGTATGCATCCATGGCCGTCAGATAAGCATGCCTCCGATGGAAGTTTACTCGATCGGTAATTCGAACGAGCCCGACCTCTGGCAGTTGGATCTCGTTTTGCATTATCTTCTGCCAGATGGCTTCGATGCTCATCGATTGCCGCAGGGTCATCCAGGACGACCACAGTGTCGGGAGAATTGCGTTTTAGGAAGGTTTGACCAGATATCTTATCTGCTTCCCGGGCAGTTCCCTGGCCACCTCATGGGACCCCCCAATGGGTAACGAGGACGTGGCGGCACCATGTGATGTTCCTGTTGCCGAAGTCCCAGCCTGCGCAGGCCTCACTGCCTGACGCACCCTTGGTCCTCCCATTCCGACGGCACCGTGCCTTCTTTCCTGTCGCCCGGTTTCCGCGCAAGTAACCTCGAGTTGCCGGATGCACTTGCGTAATAGCCCCTCAGGGTACGCAATGGTCCAGTGTTCGGCGTATTCGGTTACTAGGCCGGCATCGACCCTGGTGGGGGGAAGGGTAACGACACCACCAAAGCCGAAAGTGGTAAACATCAACCACATCTGGCGCAGGACACATGGGTTCTTCTCCTGCCAGACATCCGTGAATACTTTCTTCAGAATTTTTTGGAGGCACCCGAACTGCCTGGAGAATTAGGATAGAACGTAAGGCTCACAGATCACCTTCCCGTCAATCCGAGCCACGAGCACCCCACCCCGAATGCTCTGGAAGTATTCCTGTTGTTCCAGAGAGCCTCGCCCGTTATCCACCTGCTGGCCAACTGGGGTGGGTAATGGGCTGAAGTTGAAGTTGGCATGGTTGCCAATGCGGATCCTCACACCCTCCTCATTGAGCATCAATGGCTCCACCCCTGCGATGTTTAGCAAGGACGGTCGCAGGCCATTTCCCGGAGGACGGATGGCCTTTGGGAAATTATATCCACCGAGATGAGCTGACACCCAGCCATGGAAGATCTGGAAGGGACCACATACTCTCCGAGGCGACCCCCCTCGTGAGATGCGCCCCAGGATGGTATACAGCTTGGCCAGCATGGGGACGCCCAAGTTGAACCGTTTGTTGGCGGCCATAGAGCCTGTCATCCCCAATGTCGTTGGACGGACGCCCATCCTCGCGTCCTGCACCGGCAGGAGCCACCCACTCAGGAAGGCGGCAAGGAACCCGGCATACCGGACGTTCGGGTCTCGGGCCTCAATGATGCGGTAGCCCCATGATTGGTATTGCCCCACCCCCAGGGTCTTCCAGTATGACCCGCCCTTACTCCTCTAAGTCGTGTTTGGGCACCGTTTGCCCCATCCCAGCATCTTGACGGCGGGATCCTTCTCAAGGAACAGGCTGAACCAGCCCTTGTATGTGATGTCCTTCAGAAAGTCCTTGACCCCCAGCCTCTCTTTGGCCAGCTTCAGCAGGTGCCACGTCAGCATAGGCGTTCGCGACCTGTCTCCCCAGGTGGTCTTTGGAGGAACAAACTCGTCATATTGGTAACCCTCCAGTGGGATACCTCCGATGAAGTGAACGTCCCAGAGACTGAGGCCGACTTCCACATGATGAAGGTGGAACGTGTTGGTGTCAGGAGACTACATGGTGAATAGCTCCGGTCCGAGTTCAGGCTGGCGGTGGAAATGGAACTGCGATGTCAATACTGCCTCGAACAGACCGATATATCGCAGTTCGTCCCCGAACAGATCACAGGTATGGCAAACCCAAAACGCCCAGGCCCATTCGCTGGTGAAGTTTCCCCCGGACCACAGGTCCCAATCCTTCAGCCATCCCTTCGTGTCATCCGTGATGCTTTGACGGAACGTGCTCGCGTAGAGGGCCGGAGAATCCTCTGCTACAGGCTCGTCCCCAGTAATGGTCCTAGTCCTCGGGTTCAGGACATATACCTCCATATGTCTAGTTTCCCTGGCAGGATGGCCGTTGTTGGTGATGTTGTAGCGAGGAAGTTTGTCCTCCCGAGTCACCCAAGACCGCGGCGTGTCCACATCAAAGCCCGGAAGGGGCACCTCTTGTAGGATGCCAAAATTCCAGAGCGGGAGGTTGTCCGACAAGGGATATGTCTTCTGGGCCAGAGTCAGCATATTGAACAAGGTCAAATTGTTGGAGACAATCACCTTGGCGCCATAAACCTCCTCGTTTGCCGCCATTTCTGTCCTACAGGCAGCGACTTTCCCCTCATCAACTCGGTTTGCAGCCATCTCAAATCTTTCGGGAGTTGGGCGAAATCAGGATGCAGTGCGTGGAATCGGAGAGATCTGCGCGAAATCTGGATGTGTCCCGCGGAATCTTGGAGATGAGCGCGCAATCGACACGCGGAGCGCGAAAATCCGGAAGAGGTGAGAGATCACGGCCGGATTTCGGAGGGAATTCCGCACTGCTAGTGCGTTATTACGCGCAGCCGCGGAAGCAATTTCGCGCATGAGAGCGATAAGCTTATCACGCAAAAAAAGTGGAAGTACGGATTTGGGACCCAGCGCCCCTTTTTATAGGCGAGGACAGGGTTCCGCACCGCATGGAAAGAGGATTCTGTGCGCGTCCGTAGTTTTGCGCGCCCCGTCGGAATTTTGTGCGCAACTTGATCAGGGGACTTAGCATTTCGGTGTTTCGGTGTTTCCCTTGGAATCCGATCGTTGCGACCTCTCGTCGATCAAATTCCAAGGGGGGGCATTTGTTGACGCCAAAAAAAGACTGTAACTCCTGGAGGAAGTTTCGAAATGACGAAGCAAAGTCATATTCGGAATCAGAGGCCCGATCTGGAGGCCCGGGATGTGGTGCGCGAAATAAATGAGGATCCATGCGAAAAATCGTTCTGCGCGCATTGAATCCCTGAGTTTCGAGAAATTGAGCTGATGAGGCGCGCAATCTTTGCGCGCCCCGGTTCTGTGTGGCGAATGTTTGTGCGCCAGCTACGCTCGGTGCAAAGAATTTCGCACGCCGCCTGGATTCTGCACCGGAGGTCGCCTATAAATAGAAGGTGACCCCGAACGATTTGGGGGTTGAGGAATCTGAAGCGACTCTTGTGCATGCAATTCGGCTCCCCCCGCGCGCAAGATGACTTCCAGGTAAACCCTCATTTCGCGCAACCTTGCCCCGGAGTTATCCTTTGCGCGCAACTCCACGGGCTTCAGTGAATTTTCCCCCTCCCCAGGGTTCCAGCCTTGCGCGCAATCTGTGTCTCGTGCGCGCAATAGCCTGCCATGTGCGCAAAACCCTGCGCATAGTTCCCTCTTCGCATGCAATTCCCTTGCTCCAATTGTGCGTCGCCCCGGTGTTTTGCGCGCAAAACCCATGACTCCTCACCATGACGCCCCTTGGTTGCCCCCTGCACCGGCACCTGATGTCTCCCCTACAGGGCATGCGCGCCATGCATTGTTTTCCCGTATGGCCTTACAGGATCGTGCAAAGTAACATCAAGGTCCCTTGGGCCCTGTTTCCCGTTGCGTTGCTTTTCTTTATGCTTCTCCGCATAGGCACGCTAACGGATATTGCTTCTTCGCATAGCCAGGCTAACCTAGACCCCCTGGTGGTTTTCCCTGCAGCCCCCCTTTACAATGTCCTTGCTGATGCCTTCCCTTCCACAAGGGGTAGAGGGCGTTGGGCATGTAAGCCCTAGGGGTGTGGAGCAAACCCACCTCATCCAAGCTGCATGACAATAAATTGCTAAGCACCTCGTCCTTAACACAAGACGTTAAACTGTGGTTCGACCCTGTGCTTCGCACGCAGGGTCCCCCCAGCTCGGACATTTTTTACGCCACTCGTCTCCACAGGAATGGACTCTTCCTCACATGGAATGAGATCCTCCTTGTCGGAGCGACATTTGTCCACGGGGGAAGGGCTACCTCAGAGCGTAAGCCCCTATCCTCTCTTGCGGATGATTTCACCCATGTATCTTCGTACTTCCCCCCTGCCAAGGCCAGTGGAGTCCTTTTCCCACTGCGCTTTGTCGCACCACGGGCCTCCACCCTGGAGTAAGCCCCGACACCAAGGGTCGCTAACCACTTGTAAGCCCATGTTTCCTCTTTCGGTCGCTCAACGCGTAAGCCCCATTCCACTTCCCACAGACGCACCCTTCGTGACGTGATAGTCTGGTCCCTGCTGCCTCTTGTTTCTCACACCGAGCATGACTCACGTGGGCTTAGAGTGTGCATCGACCATGACATCCTCTCATGGGCTGCCCCAGAGCGTAAGCCCCATCCCAACGAACTACGTGTACTTTGATCTGTGCTAACGCACGATACATAGGAAGCCTCCATGAGGTTCAAGCCCACCACCCGGTCGTCCCAACCTCTCCATGTCGGTTCCCTGACCACCTTGGGCCACCTCAGAGCGTAAGCCCCAAAACCCTCGTCCTGCATGATGTTAAGCTTTATTCTATCCCGCATGACGTTAAACTGTATTCCGTCCCGCATGACATTAAACTGTATCGCGTCCTGCATGATGTTAAACGGTATCCCCCCTCTTGGGCCATCTCAGAAGGTAAGCCCCATGTCTCACTCCACCATCCATCCGGATCCTTACCCGGGCCGCCACATCCCGGTGAGATCATGCCACCTTATCCCACTCCATGATATATGGGAAGCCGCCCACGTGCTGGCCCCAACATCGGTGTTCCCCCCTAGGGATTCTTCAACCTGATCCGTCTCCGCAAGAAGTTAAACGCGTGACATACCCTGTGTTAAACATGGGAAGCTGAGAAAAACCTCAGATGGTACACATTCCCCGCGTTCGATGTGGGATGCCTCGGGCTTCCGCGCCCTCGAGAAGCCCTATGATGAGGGACCAAAGACAGACATGTCGACGACGCCCCAACGTGACCATTCTCCTCACCAAAGGTTGCTGCCTCGACAAGACCCTTTGGAGCGTCTTGACGGAAGTAGCGTAATTAACTGGCGTCCATGTATATATGGCACCGGGAAAGAGCTTCACGAACCCGTCTTAAATCTACGAGGGAGACCTGGACAAGGTGATGAGATCCGAGGAGGAATCCACAGAAGGAAGAACCGACATCCCATCATCCCGTTTCGATCAAGGAGCAGACATACCTGAACAAGGAACGAATTCGGCCCGCCTTTGGAAAGCGGGAATGCGGGGCAACCAGCAGCGTGTCCTCCTCCACCGACGGATGCGCGCACCCCGGCGAAAGTGTCAAAAACACACATATATATATATATGTTTGGAACATATCTGGCCTACAATGGTGCACTAATCATGACCATATTACATATTGAATGCCTAATGGCCTATAATTCTATCAATAATAAAACCTTGATATGAGATAATGTCTTCATCCAATGACAATTCTGACAAATCTTCTGCAACCACAACCCTTGGGGCCTCAAAATGGCTTCACCCACCCAAAATCTTCATTACAGGGTGGTGAATTCATATTACATGAATAAAATGGATGTGGTATGATCCCCAACATTTAGTCCCCCCATCAGGGTATTTATTTAATGAAGAAGATGAGTCATCATCATGCAAATAAAGTTCAAGTAAAGCCAGTGGCCCTCATTTTCAAAACCAACCACCTCAAGTGTTTATCCCTGAAGCATAATAATTGAAAAATTCAGTATATGATGTTGTTTGGTCAAGGATCCAAATATGGATCCCTTCAGTTTTATGTGCCGTTGAGGAGGGCTCTTATCAGCCGACATTTCCAACACTATCAAACTAGTACCCATTAGTTGCCTCCTTAAGATACCACATGACACACTTGGACCACTAAAACCTGTGCATGAGCTACAAGGAATACACATCAGGTGTGGAAGGATCTAGATAATTGTGAGTGCTCTCATATCCCTAGTCCCATTGATGATGTCAATCAGTATATTCCAGTAATATCTAGTGAGTAGAACCATATCCCTACACATTGGAACTTGTTAGTGGGAATATTCCGAAAACTGTCATGGGGGAGGTGAATACCCATATCACTGTGCATGAATTCCATTGACATATTCAGTTGGAAGAAGGAAAAAGGGTTAATATAACTTCTTCACTCGATTTCATATTCCATTATATAGTGGTTAAAATTTGAGAAGGATTATATCGCTACACACACTTTTCAAAAATGCCATTACATCTTTGAATGAACTAATGAACACTGCTGGAATCATCAAGCCACATGCTCATATATATGAAAAAATCTAAAAGGATGGTCTTCATATTCCAACCAAGAAAACAAGTGAGTCTCATATCTCTTATATACTCAATTCTTGTGTCCTTGAGGTTCTAGAGACCCATTCTCAAAACCCCAATAGTCCGTAAATTATACAAATATATGGACAAGAATATATTCTTATAACTACATCTAGGGAATCTCATCTCAATAATCATTAGGAACAAGGGCTTTCCTTAGATAAATATCAAATTCTTACTCATGTCTAGTAGGATAATAATCATATTTTGGAAAATGACAGGGCTTCAGATCGGGCTCATATTATTGGTCTAACTTGGGCTCACCGGGTTGCAGGGACACATGCATCAAATTAGGGGCACATACATATGGAAGAGTTTGGTGGCATCTTCCAAATTCCTCGAATCAAGATCATATCCTTATTATAGTCAGGACTAACCAATTGAGATGGTTACATGCCTCTGGAAATTTCCATATTCCTATCGAAGAAGAACATAGACATAAACCAAAGGCCTGGGATAAGGCTCATATACCTCTTTTTGTTGGGGATCACCACGTGAGAATGGAAAAATCCATAGGACATGATCATATTCTTTTCCATGAATATTCTAGGAAAATTCTAGAAATTCCTGGAATACCTGAAACTATTTCTACTTTAACTGACTTATGACTGCACAATCATTCTTATGAGTCAATACATGAGGTGTCTCATATCCCTTCTCTCATTCTAGAGGTTCATTGACATATTATTGTGTGTAATAAATATTCTGAACGAGATCAGATTCTTGTTTCATCCTAGGATCACTATGTGGGAGTGACACATTCCTCAGGGTAGGATCATATCCCTACTATTAATGACTGATGGAATATTCCAAAGGATTAGAATTAGGCTCATACTCCCGTTCCGACTAAGGATCACCAATTGAAAATGGAACATAAATTAGAAGAACTCAAATTCATATCAATAATGAGGAAGATCGTTGGTATACTCTTATAGATTCTCAAAGATGGATCTTTCTCATTCCTCACTAGTTGATTATAAAAAATGTCAGGTAATCATCATACCACATGCTCATATCTATGAAAAAATCTAGAAGTATGTTATTCATATTCCAACCATGAAAACAAGTGAGTCTCATATCTCTTATATACTCAATGACAGTGTCCTTGAGGTTCTAGAGACCCATTCTCAAAACCCCAATATTCCGAAAATGGTACAAATAAATGGACAAGTATATTTTACTATCACTACATCTATAAAATTTCATTAATCTATTCATTATGAATAAAGGATTTCCTTGGAGAAATCTCAAAATCTTACTTAGGTCTAGTAGGATAATAATAAAATTTTGGAAAAGGATAGGGCTTCAGACCGGGCTCATATTCTTGCCCTAACTAGGGCTCACCAGGATTGAGGGATACATAAATAAAATTGGGGGCACATTCATATGGAACAGTTTGGTGGAATATTCCAAATCCCTAAAATAAAGATCATATCCTTATTATGGTCATGTCTCACCGATTGTGATGGTTACAAGCCTCTAGAAATCCACATATTCTTATCTAAGTAGAACATTGACATAAACCAATGGCTCATAATAAGGCTCATATCCCTATTTTTGATGGGGCTCACCACGTGAGAATGGAAAAATCCTTAGGCCATGGTAATATTCATTACCATGAATATTCAAGGAAAATTCTAGAAATTCATGGAATCGATGAAACTATTTCTACTTTAACTTACTTATGACTGAACCATCATTCATATGAGTCAAAACATGAGGTGGATCATATAAAATCTTCTTTTCTAGAGGTTCATTGACATATTCTTATGTGTAATTAATATTCTGAATGAGAACATATTCATGTTTCAACCTAGGCTCACTATGTGGGAGTGACACATTCCTCATGGTAGAATCATATCCCTACTATTAAATACCAATGGAATATTCCAAAGGATTAGAATCACGCTCATACTCTCGTTCTAACTAAGGATCACCAACTGAAAATGGAACATAAATCAGGAGAACTCAAATTCATATCAATAATGAGGAAGATCATTGGTATACTCTTATAGATTCTCAATAGAGGGATCTTTCAATTTCCTCACTAGTTTATTATAATAAAGGTATGGTAATCAACATACCACATGCTCATATCTATCAAAAAATCTAGAAGGATGGTCGTCATATTCCATCCATGAAAACAAGTGAGTCTCATATCTCTTATATACTCAATGCCATTGTCCTTGAGGTTCTAGAGACCCATTTTAAAAACCCCAATAGTCCATAAACTCTTAAACAAGAGAATAATATGTTCATTATCATGATAGTCCTTCTAATAGTTGAGTGGATATGTATTACATGAAATAATATTGACATCTACTATGGTCAACCAACCCTTGCTGATATCTCCCATAGTCATGGAAATCATCACCATTCCTTAAATCGACTTTATAGATTGGTTCTAAAAACTAAGACAGCTTCGTATAGAGATTTGATCAAAACGTCAAAGAAAATTGTATGTTGTTCACCGTCAACTTATAGTAGAACTCATCTCCAATCAGTAGGAGGCCCCAAGAAGCACCTTATGGGGTCTGATCAGATAATGGTGTGTAATTTTGATGAAGAAAAATATAACATTGATATATGGCTATATCGAGCCTAACAAACCTCTCTATCATGTTCTGACACTGTTATAATACTGAATAAGTGATCCTTGACAAGATACATAAGGATTGCCTATCTTTTCTACTCAAAAATATTTTGGAAACTCATCCGTTATATAACGCCCTAACCTCATTACACAGATTCAGTGAATTATTACATAACATTGGCATGATCATAAAAGATCAAGTCTCAAAATACTTGTTAGTTTAGTATCCTTTGAATCACTTGATACATTCATAAAGTTTACATTACAACATAAAGTGAAAAAACTACAACAATGTCTTGTCTCCATAGACCACACTCATATCCCCTCATACTATCCATGGAGGTCATTCAAAAAATACTTCTTCACAACCTTGGAAAAATAAAACATAGAAAGGGGTGAGCTCAAATGCTCAGTAGGGATAACAATACAGCAAAAACTTTCATAAATGAGCATAATTATTTATGGAAATGTATAACTAAAACAAATGCCTTTTAAACATGAAATTCAGCAGAATTTAGAAAAAATGAAATGAAATAATTCCATTTACTTATTCATATGGAAATTCTACTATTAGAATAATCACATGCAACATCAATAACCACATTCATAATGAGGGAATGCATAATTCCAGACTATCATAACCACATAGTCAAGCCCATGTTCCAAAACTACAAATATTATTTTTCAAGGCCTTGTGCCAAGACACTAGTTTGCCTCATGAGACCTGCTGATGCATCTAGGAGTTATAGCAGGCTCCACCCATCACTTATTAAGTCCAATGCATTCCTAATATGAATAGGTTTAAACATAACATAAACATTCAAATTAAAACTATCCTAAGAAATTTCAATACTTTCTCCATAAGCCATGAATTGTATAAAAATAACACATCCACAGTCAAAAAAATCTCAAAATCTTCAATACAATATGGAAGTTTTGTATCATAATAAATCAACATTATAAAAGCTTAAAATCCAACAAAGGATGTTGACATAGATGAAATCAAAATTTATTGGGAGAAATATCTCTTTTTTGAAATCATTTAAAAGTCACATAATTATAAAATAAAACATTTACATTGAAAATATTTTTATAAGCTTGTAAGGTATGTTTTGACGATTTTATAAGGGTGGAAAATATCTGCACCCACCGTATAAGTTAAATAACATTCGTACCATAATTTTGTCGAAAAGGTAAAAAAGGACCTTGTTTGGAAAATGACGGAAAGATTCCTTTATAAACATCTTATAAAAAGTCAAACAAGGGTATAAATGAATTTAACCCATATTCAATGAAATAGTAAGAATGTTTTGAAATAAATTTTTAATAAACAAGGATGTGGATGACAATGAGGTCCCAGTAGATAATTACCTACAAACAACCTCGGATAATGAAGATATTGTGAAATAAACCATTATCTTGTACTTTTCCTTGGAAGAGGGTAGGTTAACCTCCTGTATAATAGTGAAATATTTTTTATTAAATTATACATGAATCATATACATTAATATCATATCATATATGATCTTTTAACATTGCATTGTTAATAATTTCTTAGTATTATTGTCGTTTCAGGTGTTAACTTAGTCATTTTATTTTATATGTTTTTTACATAAGCCTTGATTGTCATGTATAGGTTTTATAATATTTTTATCCAGAATGATATCAAGTCCTTAAACATTATTTTTAATCATCAAATGAGAATTAGTCTTGAATGGATACGGTGGGGAAGGAATCTTATCACGTTCGTGGAGACGATAGTCCATACGTATGCACGAGCGATAATATATTTCTTTTGATATAAAAATAATCTATAATAGGATGATATATAATATATATATATAATCATTATAATGTTATATTTATTATTTACGTTAATTACACATCATTATCATACACATCCAAATAATAATGTTATGAATAACAATTACACCACGACGTGGAGATGGTAAGTCGTACGTAAGCACATATGGTGACATGTCATTAAAAGGATCGATATAATAATGAATATGGTTGTACCATATTTATAATAACATTACAGAATATAGAAGATACTGGAGTTATTATTTTATAATGAAAATGACCATGAAATAAGAAGTTGAAGAAGAAAGGAACTTGAATGAGGGTGGTGAAAACATTACCTCATCTTCGGGTTCTTCCATTTGATTTGATCAAAAGGGCTCATTAGGTTGGATTTCTGATCAAAATATGGCCTCTAGGTTGAATTGAGGGAAGTTGGGAGGATATTTGGGAAGATTTTCATAGAGCCAAATGGCTTTGAAGGTATGAAATAGAGTCAAGCTGGAGTGCCCTTTTAGAATAGGGGTGAGGGGAACCTTAGAAAAAACATAAAATATTATTTTATAATAAATTCATATTCGGTTTCTAATGGCTAAAAACAGATTTATTTTGAGTCTAAGGTGTGGATGGGTCGAAAACATCTCATCCAATATGTTTTAGACAGGTTTGGGTCACATTATTAACCTTATCTTTTAGTATTTACTCTTTGTTAATTAGTTTGACATTTACCATGTCTCTTTGTATTTTTATATTATATGGTTAATAAAAATACTATATACATCCAAGAGACCCCAAAGTGGTCCATTAATGATACAACTATCACAATATAGGTCCTTTGGTAGAACATTAGATATTTAGTAATAGAATATAAATTAATAATATATTATTTGTTTTAAAAACTCCTTTATTCCAATTTTGACACTATTTAATAATTTATTTCGGTTATTATCTTAAAAAATTTATTAATTCGAACAAAATTCATTTACGCAATCCTAACATGTCATATTAACCAATAAAATTCTTCTATGTCATCAAAACTTTCAATTTATAATTATTTTAACATTTATAATACAAATTATTTTATTCTTTTATTAATAAGGAAAATACTGCATCATTATTGTCTCATAAATAAATTTAATTATTAAATATCTAAAAATTATAAATAAAATACCATATTATAAGAAATATTTTTATCTTTATAATGAATATTTAAGGGATATCACATTTGCTACTAAATTAATGGTCACCCAACAAGACACCATATACTATGTCCTTATAGAAAGAACCCGGATCCACAACAATGTGGTGGTGCATTCAACATTCCATAAGTGCCTACAATATCTCATTGATGTAAAGGTCATCTTACTAAATGGTGATAGTTCCCCCTTTTGACTTGTTAAGCCACATGTTCTATATAAGGTCTCTATAAAAGGAATGTAAAACATCCAATGGTGGATAATGGTATACAAGTTGCATCCCTCAACATCTTGGGGACCACCCCTTGGAATACGTTGAGTATAATCAACATAAGATATGTGATCCTGGTTAATCTAGAAGAGGTAATATACTAGATCCAAGATGTATGTGCCCCTTATCTCCCAAGTGACAACAAAAAATAAAATCATCTCTGACATATCTCTACGAAAGCTGTGGAAGTATCGGATAATAATATCTTTTATCATGGATTGTCTCACCTTGATAGTGGTATTGATTCCCCAAAATTTCATTCTAATTCTAGAAATTACTCCATATACTCAGAGGTGGAATAAGTGGAGGACAACCTTTGTAAAACTTCTCTTGCATTAATGGAATGTGTCTCCACCACCATTGATGATATTTTAATGGTAAATATAGGAATTTAACAATACCTATAGCCTATAGTAATTATTTCTACCATACTCATTAAAGAGAAATAGTTTTACATCATATAACTAAATCAACATCGATATGTGTTCACTTGGAACAATAAAAAAATGCCTTTACTGAATCTAGAAGTGGCTATAAAGCATGTACGATTAGCTAATGGGAATCGAGGCTCCAAGAATCAAGCCAGGAGGATGCACCCCTCTAATGCTGAAAATGTAGAGTTAGACATAGTAAAATTAATCAAATATAACATTATATGAGAATTGAAGTACCCATTATGAATATCCAATATAAACCCCATCACAATGAATATTGGGAAGATTCAGGTATTCATAGATTTCCGAGACCATAATTGACATTTCCCAAAGGAAAAATTCCCACTGTCGATAAGAAAAATCTTGATTGATGAAATTTCATTCTTACAAGACCTTTACTTTATGTACGGGTAATAAGGTTATAAAAATATAAGTACGGACCCTTAAGATGAATAATCCACCACCTTCAGAATACCCAAAGGGATCTTATAAAATCCAGTAATTCCCATTGTCTTATAGAATGATAGATCCAGTTATAAATGCACCATGAATAATACAAAAAAATAAATATTGGGATGGATATCAGAATTTTATTTTAATGGATATGTTTTTAAATAGTGATAATGATGTGATAACATCACGAATCCTCAAGTAGCCTTCAATAAGCTATGATAGCATAGTCTAATGATGAATTTGATGAAACTTTCATTCATGGTAACATCGAGGATGTTCCTTAGCAATGTAGTATTCCATCATGACATCAAGGTCGGCATGGAGAGGAATAATTCTATTTTTGAAATTTCACTAACCATAAATCTCAAATAAATTAGGGGACTCTATGATAACACCACAAAAAATCATTTTTCTTAGAAAACTTGTCAGGAAGGTCTCCTGGTTTCACCCAAATAAAAAAGAAATGAATCGCCTACCATTGAGATGAGGACTAACAAGAAGACATTGATAGTATTAACCAATATCTACTTCAACCACTTTTCCTGATGCATCCTATCGAATAAAATCCTCTCATCTTATATGTGACCTCTATGGAATTTTCACTTGGTTCTATCCTCATAATGAAGAATGATGTGGGGAGTTATTATAGTCTCTGTTTTCTTATCCTAGAAATGCTACATACTAAGACCCGATACACTAATTTTGAGATGAACTTATGTGTACTAATAATTGTAGTGAATAATATGTGGTGTTACATACATCACCATGAAGTCCATATAGTCTCTTGTGTTTATCTGCTCAAGTACATCCTTGGCCACTCCATGCTAAATATGAGCCTATCATGATGGGTGGTCATTCATAACAATATGAAATACAGTTATTATCACAGAATATGGTGAAAGATGAATCCCTGATCAATTTATTCAAGGAACATACCTCCCTATAAAATACACAAATAGAGACTTTTCTCCAAAAAGATGAGGTTTTCCTCACCCATGAAACTCCTCAGAAAAGGGAAATTTATTATGATGGAGCCAACTAAGTGACTAATTGAAAAAGGATTGAAAATAAAAAGCTTATTCGGGATGCGTTAGGGAATTTATTCTTTTCCCCAACAAAAGAAATTTCTACCCACTCATTCTCACTATTTGAAGGATGCATGGATAATGAGGCTGAATACAAATCCCTCTTCACTAGATCGAAACTGGACCAAGAGTTTTAGATAAACAACCTAAATATCAAAAGTGATTCAAAAATAGTGATAAATCATATCAATGTAGAATATTCAATAAATAGTACGAATTGAACCATCACACTTGCTACTCTAGGAGAATAATGGTAGAGTTACTTTTTAAGCCCTCATTGAATTAGGTTCTACGATCACTGAATGGTTTTGTTGACACGTTGGCTAATTTGACCAATGTCTTTTTCCTAGCCTAGTCAAGTGGGATCAATCTTTTGTATCATAAATTGATGAACTGTCTCATCAATCATTGTATGTGATATGTAGGAAATCAATATCTGCAACAACAACCTTGAGGATAATAATCTAATACCCACCCCGGGTTGGATGGTTCCCATAATAAATTATCTCCAAAATTGTACCTTCGTAGTAGTCAATGATATAAGGGAAGTGATTCGGCGTAGTGCGTCATACTTTACCACAGATGATGGAAAAAATGAGAAAAAATAACTATTCAAGAAGGTAATTTTTAAAATTATCCTCATATACATAACATATAGAGAGATAAATGTTGTCATAGAATAAGTACTTCTTTGATCCTATGACACTCATCAATCTAGGAACATGATCTACCAACAAATATAGAGGTTGGGTTGTATCTACAAAACCATTTTACAATATTTTTTGGAATCCACCACGAAATTCCATGCTTGCCATACACATGAAAATTTTATCCATTATCCCCTAGAATTACATCATACATCAAAATATTCAACGTAATTTTTCATTTCTGTAATGAATTATGTGAGGAAATATCTTCCAACCACAACTAAACATTTCAATTACATCATTAATGGTATCATATTCTTCTAAAAACTAGATGAGGTTATACACCTAAAAAAAGTCGAGACAAAGAATATGATTAACATTGAAAAGTTCATTTAATAACCTGGTTTGTGGTCACTCACAAAATATTAATAGACAATGGGAAAAAATTATATTCTATTGAATTGAAGAAAATATACCTGGAGTTCAACATCACGTCCAATAACTCATCCTGATAATATGCAGTGAAAAATGGGCAAATAGAAACCTCCTAGAAGACTTGGTCCATCATACTCTTGAATATGGTGAATAAAAATAATATTTCTTGGCCAGATAAACTCCTCCATGATTTATGGGACTACAATACCATCACACATACTACTACAAAAATAAACTCTGTACTCATTTGTCTATCGAAACAAGCATTATTACCAATGTATTTCTACTTTACCTCACACCAAATTACCATTTTCAGAAAAATCTCGAATGATGATCTATCGCAAAAGAGTATGGAGTAGTTTAAATTCCTTCATGATAACAGATTGAGTACATATCAAAACCATAAAGTCCTTTATAATTGTCTCGTACATGCCTTCAATAAATAGGCCCAATTACATTCATTTCTCAAAGGAGAACAAGTGTTGGATCTCAGAACCCCAATGATACTTGGGATGAATCCTCCAAAATGGAACCCAAATGGGAAGGGACTTATATCATACATAATTTCTATCAAAATGTAGTCTACTCATTTCAAACAATGTATGAGAAACATGTAACACCCACCACTAATGTGAGATTTATGAAGAGATATTTTCCATTACTATAATCAAACATCAAGTCTAAGTAGAAATACATTAATAAACACAATGTATGACATCCTACCCAAATGACGTTAAACTCTATAGAGTTTTCCTGTTTGAATAATGCTAAAATTCACAATGGTTTCACATTCAGATGATGTTAAACGACACATTCATATCCTTAAAAAATGACAGTAAACTATATGGATCATGTCCTCACCTGATACATTAATCTTTAGTGATCCCCTAATGCTTTATCCTTTTTCATATTGGGTGGGATAACTCCTAGAAACAATACATTAAACTACCCAATGTCTCAAATCATAACCACACGACCTTAAACTATAAGGAACATCTCATTACTATATGATGTTAAAATATATAGAATATTTCCTCACTGAATGACATGAAACTGCATGAGAAGTGTCATCTCAATAAAGAATCACCGCACATGATCTAGATCTTTGTGAAAAAAGGGATAAAATTATCTTGTCCCCATGGAGAGTTAGCTTCACATATGTAGTCTCTTCATCCATGAACTAAATGTGGCTTTATTCCTGCTCTCACAATATAAAAAACCATGATTAACATACATGGATATTATATCATTTCATATGAATATTCATAAAATTACAAAAATACATGCATAAGGACCATAATAGTTTAGTGTATTTGGAAACTTGGAACAATATATTCTATCTTGGTGAAATATATTCAATGATTCCCAAAATGATATTACCTACAGTAATTCTACTTAAAACCATTCATCTTAGTCCAGGGAAAGGAAACATAAGAATGTGGTGATCTCAAATTCTTATTAAGGGTAAACAAAAGAGAAAATAATAATGGAATGATCATAATTTTATGATAACAATTGAATAACATTTGATGATCATACCCTGCTTATCATAAATCATATACAAGAGTCATATCCAAAATATTGGTAGTCTATAAGTCATTAATCTTAATGGAATCAATGTTGTAAGCGATTAAATCATAACAAATGAATAAGACATAATTTTTTGTAGACTGAAACATAAAAAATAACTTCCATAGTATCCAAGGAATCCCAACCTAGACCATATTATAAGCATGGGTTCACTCTCATGAACATCTTAGTAGTAAATTTTTACTCCCAACACCTTCTTGGTAGACAAATTCATTTACTGAACTGAGTCTTATACCCATTACAGCCTTTTCTATCACATGAGATATAAATCATTACCCAATACATTGGAGGGAGATATAGGTATCAAACATACCATAATGAAATCATACATATGTGTTCTAATAGATCTTAAAAATTCATCATATCATTACCCATGAAATGAAATGGGAATCATAAACAAGTAATAATATCACATCCATTGGAAAATAAATAGGTTTCATAATCATATCATCAAAAAATAACCCATAAAACAATGTTGGTTTCAAAAACATAAAACAGATCAACAGAAAACAGGTTTCATAAATATTTAACCCATTACAAATAAATGTGTTTCATAAGAATTATCTATAAAAGCATAAAACATAAAATTAAATAATATGAATGTAACATTTGGATAAATTCCCCAGAAAAGAATTAGTAAGATCAACAGATTCCATATGAGATCGAAAACAATTTTGAATCATCTTTTAATAAAATTCATAAGTAAAATAACATTTCTTTTTTAAAAAAATCTATATCAAACGTAATAAATTTTGAAGGAATTTTTTTTTGAAAATAATCATAAAATTTTATAATGGATTATAGAAAACAAATTTTGTTGAGAAAATATAAAATAATAATGAAAATATTTTATAAAAAATTTTCCTTAAAATCATATAAAAAAATTAAAACATTCTAAAAAAATCTCCATTAAAAAATCAAAAATAACCTTAATTTCTTTTTGAAAACAATTTTCATTGTGAATATATAAGATAATATTGGAAATCTTTTTACATGAACGAATAGAAAATATTCTTAAAAAATTTTGAAAACTGTTTTCATTGGAAACATAAAAAAAATTATTGAAAAAATTATTAAAAATTATTAATTGAAAATTCTTTAAAAACATACATATTAATATTGAAAATAATTTAAATCCGTTTGATTGAAAATTTGGAAACATATAACAGGTTCTTTGAAAATCATTTAAAACAATTTTTTAAAAATAAAATATTTTTTTGAAGACATTTTTCAATGAAATTATCCTTAAATAAAATTAATATCTTGAATATTTGAAAAAATATTTCATAAAAAGGAATATTTTAAAATTTAAAATGATTCTCCAAAGGAAGGATGTTCATAACAGTGGATAAATCCATACATTCCCAACATTCTTTTTTTCAACCTAAAATGTTTAGAGATGTTCCTCGATCGAGAAATTAGAAGGTGATTAATTTATATACAAACCATTTATTTAAAACATAAGACATGTATAAAAATTTATTTTGAATATAAAATGAGGGTATTGTAATATTTTTGAAAAAAAATTATATGAAAACATGGAATTTAAAGATCACATATTTCCAACTGAAGTGGGATATAATGTTTAATTTTATTAAAATAACATTATTTACTATCATATGTTAAAAGGATTAAAATAATTATACGATAACCTGAAGATATCATCTCTAAATAGAAGAGAAGAAAGTCATTCATTTTTTAAAATATAGATCATAGGGTCTCATCAAGGGGAGAATAATATGAAACAATCCAAATAAAATATGAGACTGTTGCAATAAACTCTTATCACTCAATAACATTGAATCATATACCCAAGTAAGAAACAAAATTACATGAATATTAAAATATCATAAAAATAATGATATTCATGATATAATATTCCAAATATAAATATATACACCTTGTAATAGAATATAGGTGCATAATAAAGCACATGCCTCTAAGAAGGAAAATGTAGACAAATTATATTAATGATCTGGTAAAATTTGATTAGTAAAAGCACATGAAAATAGATCATAAAATGGATTTATAAATATCCAAACATTTAGTCATATAGTATATTCATGGTCAGTATATACACCACATAAATTAAACTAGTGGTGAATAAGTTATAAATCTAATAAAAATAAACTTGAGATGAGAAAACGGTTTCCTTATGTGTTGAATCACATAGTATATATAAAAACCTCTTCTATAATAAATATAAGTTATTTATAAATTTATTATAGAACCATATTGTTATATCTAATACCATATATGGTTTTATTATGACTCTATATTACCCGTTTATTAACATCTCCAAGATAATGTTATGTTTCGAGTATTATCTACTTTGTTTTCCATGCATGTTATGACTTTTTATTCTTGATCCTCATACAAAGATCATGATTTAATTATTTACATTAAAATTATATAAATATAATATATATTCATTATATATGTATTGATAAAAATATATAAAATAGAAAACATTAAATGGAACACACAATTTGTGGAGACGGTAGGCCATACGTATGCATGAACGTTGTTTCCTTTTTATTATTGTTTTCAAAGAAAAAATCAAATTAAATATTCATATATATATATATATATATATAATATAATTATGATATAATTATTATTAAATATATATCATATTAATTTGCTATACCCATCATTAATACATTCCATGTAATGTGTGAATGAATCACATTGCATTGTGGAGGAAGTAGTCCACACGTCCACAACTGATGTTATTATAGTTAAAAAATAGAAAGTATGAATGCATGTTTTATCAAATATTTAAATAAGAACAAAGGAATAATGAATGTCAAATAAATAATAAAAAAATATTGTTTCCAATATATTTACATCCAATGATGTGAGGTAATGTATAAACACAACACATCATTTCCCGATGTGGTAGTCTACCATACATGTCCACAACTGAAGTTATTATAGTTAGAAAATGGAAATAATGAATGTATGTTTTATAAAATATTTTAATAAGAAAAAAGGAATAATTATTATCATATAAATAATATAAAAAAATGTTTCCAACAAAATTACATCCAATGAGAGGAGGTAATGTAAAAACACAACACATCATTTCCCGAGGCGGTAGTCTACCATACACATGAATGGTATGTTTTTTACACATTAAATGGAAGTGTTTTTAATTGTAACAATAAAAGATTAAATGAAAAAATATAAGTATATTTATTATAATTATATTAATATATAATCATTTAATAAGGAAATTTTAGTGGGTTGGATATTGAAAACTATACAAAGGTGCATGAGGAAGGACTTTACCGCTTCCTTCCGTATCTCTGCTCGGATTGTACCAAAAAGCTTCCATGATTGAATTTTTTCAAAAAGAGAATCTCATATAATTACATAACGGCTTTTTGGAGATTATTTTATCATATTATGGGTGATAAAAATTATTTTATAGGTGTGAATATGTGGGAGGGTTCAATGCCTTTTTATTGCAGAGGAGGAGTGACATTCTTGTAAATTTTTTTAAACAGAATTCCACTCCATTTTTCCATGTAATGATTCTCAAAGAACAATCCTAATGATATGAAAGGTATTATATGTTATAAATATTCATATAAAATGGATTTTTGACAATTTTGTATGTCATTATTTTCCCTATGATTATATTTCAGTCCATTATTAAGTAAATATTTTTCTTAATTGATGTAATTAATTTTAATCACATACACTAATATTATTGTTAACCAAATAAGTTGAACATATTATACCCTATATATTATTATGATACAAAATATGTAATCCATTATTCCAAATGGAAATTTTATATGTGGAAGAAAATAATTCAATATTAATCATGTAGATTGGACGACAATGTGAGTTTTTGAATGCAAAAATGTCCTAATGTTTGATATTTCATTTTATAAAATTTCATTATAAAATTAATTAAAATGATGTAAATTTGATTATTTGATGTACAATTTATCTATATATACATTAATACAAAATTAAAACATAATTAAACTATACAATAAATTATATGAAAAAGGTGTTTTAAAAAAAATTCTGTGTTTTTTAGTTTTCAGAAAAAAAATTAAACTTCTCAGAAAAATAAAAAAAAACATTCACCCAATTTAAATTTTGACAGAAACATTCAAAATATATGTTTATTTTTTCAAATAAAAATTATAGATTTTCCAAAAATATACTTTAAATGTTTTTCAATATTAAATGGCCATAAAATTATTTGTTAGAAAAATATATAAAATTTTATTCATTCTTCATTTATACTTATGAATTATAATGGATGAGTCTAAAAAATTATGATTTAACATAAAATATATACATTTTATCAAAAAAAATTTAATCAACAGTGGAAAGTTTAATTAATTGATATACAATTTTTTATGTACATATAAATAAAAATTTTGAGGAAAAGTTACTTCATTAGGATCAAATAGTTCATTCATTCAATTCTAGAAAATGATTACTAAATGATTCATGTGTATGTAATAATTTTAAAATTTAGTTAATCTTATATTTAGTGTAAATGTCAATGGATTGGTGGTCAATATAATATTATTTTATGAATAATATTAATATAATATTATAGTTTTGTAAAATCACAGCCTTGCATTTAACAAATGCTATCGAAGGGACCCGATATTGTGTATAATATTAGAAAAAAATATCATCGTGTGTAACAAAATATAATCTAAGTGTTGTTTAGAATGCATAATTAACATGTTGTTGTGTATAACAAAATCCAAAATTAGTGATTTTATATAACAAAATACATTCAATGTTGTATGAAATTTAAAATATCAAAGTGATTAAATTAGCTTGAAACAAATGTTCCATAAAATCTCATGAAGCTATAATGTACACAATTAAATTGTATTTTCCTTGAAATTATTTGTGTTATTAAAGGTTTAAAACTCTAAATTTCATATTATAAAAACCAACATTTTAAAAATTAATACAATTACTTCCTTTAAGAAGGGAATGTTTTAAATACAATGATTACCCAAAGTAACTGTTTACTAGTTTCCAACAGAGGGGAAGATATGTAGAATGTGAAAACATAGACATAGAAGAGAAATATAACTATCATGTTATAATGGAATTTTATCAAGGACATGGTTAGGAGAAATTTAAGAATAATAAATTCATAACACAAAGAAGCTTTAAATGATAGAGTTGGTGCCCTAGATCAAAAAATTTGAACATTGATTACATGGATATTTAATGCATTGAAATATTTAACATCATATTATATATTGTTAATTGTTCTTCATGACTATGATGTAATAATGTCCTAGAGTATTTTTTTCATTGATAAGGTCATGGTAGTTCCCCACTATGATGAGAACCTTGAAATTCTAAAACAGTATTCTTAAATATAGTTATGCAATTGGAAGACATAATATTATGGTAAACATAGCATTATAACCATTAGGTGGGAGTACATGAAAAAAGATGAGATTTAATATCATGAATTCCACACTCAGTAATCTCCACGATAGGACATTATGAGAACATACCCGCTAGTAGGAATTAATCATGTTTTTATGTCATCAGAAATTCCTATTTGTGAGTGTCTGTAATGACACATAGAAATTAATATTATCATTAATAAGTATCATGACTCATGTAATATGATTTACTGATGAAAACTATTACGCATCCAGTTTTTGGGAAGTAAGGTATGATGGGTGTGTCACGAGTGGCATGTTATTAATGGATATGTTGAGGAAGGATTTTTCCATTCCATTTATGGAAGATTATATATCTTCCCATTGATTGAAATAGAATCGTCACGCGAAATTCCATGGCCATGGTGTAACAATGAGCTTATTTTAGGTAGTTAAATAATGAATTATCAAGCATAATGTTTTATGACACTATCATGAAACCAGATTGATGAGATATTTTGACAAAAAGGGTTATATTACATAGTGAGATTTCGTATATGGATATCATTGTGTCGACTTTACATTCATTCTCTCCGGTACTTTGACCAATTGCTAGAGAGTACTCTTGCAATTCTGGGATTCCTGCCTAATGCCAATGAGAAATAATCCAAGAGGGTTACACACTATATGTTTCTAGTGGTCTTAGTTATATTCCATTTTAATTTAAATAATGGAATAAATATTATTCTCATCATAGTGGATTAATTTTATTAATTTTAAAATGATCGCATAAATTAAATAAATATTTATTCACCAGATTCAAGGTAAAACACATTAATTTATTTTATTGAACATTTAATTAATATTTATTTACTAGTTTATAAATATAATATGAATTTAATAGCATAAAATATATATTTATTTATTTATTCAGGTGTTCAATAAATTGAAGTGGAGTTTGAAAGGACCAAAGCTGGCCTGGTAGTAAAATATGTATTTTTAATATGGTAAATAATTAATTAAATAGTTGTCGCAAATTAAAATAATAATTACGTTGCTATTATTTTTTTTATGTTGAATTTCATTTATTCAGTTTTTTTCAATTTTTCACACCATAAATAAGGACGCGGTGTTACTATTATAATCATGAGTTTTTTATGGTTATGAATGTATTTAATTATTGTTACATAATTAAATATAGTTACTGAAGTAGTGTGTAGATAAATAGACATGTATGTCTATTGTTTCATGTAGTGAACTACACACTTTGTGAATTGAGAATTATTGAGATAAACAATTTCTCTCTCAAATCCTCTTCCCGTCCCTCTCAAGAACAAGAGTCGTTCTTCATGGCCGAAGAACAAGCAATCAAGGATGACCAACACATGACACTGGCATCACCGTGCTACCACCCAGAGAAAGAGTGGTGTGGATCAAATTCCATCAGATCATATGTGGATCACAACTTTAGGGATTATAGTTTGGATCCTCGCAAGTGAAATGAGAGAATCTCTAAGGGTCATTCCAGATGATCAACATCATCAACGAATAAAATACTAAAGATATGTGTTTTATTTTCTTTATTTGATTAATAAAATTAATTATAAACATGATTTGCAAGATCATTTCTAAATGTTTTTTGACTATATCATTATTTATCAAAATCATTGATTCTATTTTTTGGAGACTGGCATTCAGCATCATATTAATCCCAGAATAATCATTGATCATGGTTAAAATTAACGCTGGGTGCTGGCCCAACTGCACTTCTATTGTGCTTGGAACCTTCAAGTGTTATCATAGGGGTTACTCATAGTTTATAATTTTTTAAATATTTCATTTATTATTTACACATTTAATAGTATAGTTGTTTCAATTCATTTTAATTATTATTCAAATGGGAATATCGTGATTCGCTCCTCCTCTTTCATTTCTCGTTTACCTTACGTAAATGATCATTTCATTTAATGTTTATTAAACTAAAATAGAGGATCCCATCTAGAGGTGCCAAAGGTTACTAGTCGTACAACAGTAGAACACACAGTGTGTATTCGACAGTAAACATCGTATAGTCAAGGATCAATGCATCGGGTCTGCTATTCCAAAACAAACCATTTCATTTGAGTTTTTCTATGTCCTAATGACTCCATGTGTTGACCAAGAACAGGTGGCACATGATTTTCGAATAACATGCCATGTGGCCCACTAGACATGGCATGTCTTCCCTTTGGGTTAGTGTCAGACCATGTACCTCATACACAGCCAACCCCATTGGAGACAGTGTAATGAGGAACTACACGGGGTGTGTCCCACTGGAGACTCCATGTAGTCCAAATATTTCAAATGTACACTCACATTCCATTTCATCAGGAATATCCTTCATATAGATGGTGGACAATAGTACACACCATGTAGTTGTAACTACATGTCGTGTACTGATACAAAGTGTTGTAGATTTATTAAATTTATTATTATATTATACAACCACTAGAGCCATGTATCATGGTGTGGGCATAAAGCTAAGGCAAAGCACGTGATTGGTGTTTTATATATATGTGTCTAATTAAAAATATGTGTAATGTTCTTTCTACTCATTGGGTAGTTATTAATATGAATTCACTGGGTTTCTTACAAGGTAAAAGTTACGTACAGTGAAAACATAAAATTAATTTATTTTTTTAATATAATGATCGATGAGAAACTCAATGATATTTATAAAATGGTTTAAGATAAAATTATTGATTAATAAAAGATGATTATTAATGGATTCAAGTGTGATTTATCTTAAACATGAATGATTAATTAATTGAATTCTAGTTTTATTTATTCATAAATATTGTTACATGTATGGAACGTCATGAGCTAGACCAAGACCATTGTTTGTGGATGGTTTCCTTTAATTTATTTACTTAAATTAGATATTTAGGCTTACATGCATCATTCTCATTAATTTGTAGGTCTTGCATGCCTATGGTTTCATTTTTGTAAAACCACCATTTACACCACACCTATATGTGAGTTAAAAAAGGAATATGTTATTGATAGAACTCCCAATATAGTGTATACAGTTTATGTTGGACCAAGATGAAACCAATCACAGGAGATACATAGGTGGACATGTGGAATGTTGTACATACAAACCCAAAAGGTTAAAGGCATTTCCTTCCTTGGTCAGGGTTAGTTTATCAACAACTAGATAAACTAAACATTAGAAAAACTCATTATCATTCCCATTAATTTATTTTATTTCTTTTAGATTCATGGTTTATCATTACGGATCTATTTTCACGATCAAATAAATAATGAATTAAATAATAATGAAAGATGGAAACAAAATAAACTAGTCTTATGATTAAATATTATCAAGATATGTTTAATCACTTATGTAAGTTCCACTTAATATTAACAAGCTTGTGATAATGATAATATGAAATTCACGCATAAGAGATAGAAATCCCAAAAATAAAAAATTATTTCAGACCAAGACTTTCATTACATGATTGAGGGAAAAACACAATAAAACTATGTGTTTTACCAACCCTTGTTAGTATACATACTTCTATAAAATAATACCATATGAGGTTTCTCAGGTTAACCTAACCATATTACATCTCTGGAAGTATCCTTTTCTAGACATTGTGTAATATTTGAGGCAGTATTTGAGGAAAAAAACTCCAGATTTCAGGATTGGGGAGTCCACTTAATAGATCAAGGAGCTGAAAGCCCAGAGTTAGCAAAGACAGACCTACCTAAATACCTTCAAATAGCTTGACCAACCAGTTGTTTGGGTTTTGAGAAGTGGAATATGGATCCTTTACACTAGAATGTCATGGAAACTGGACATTCTGAGTTCAATGGTGAGGGCCATTAGGGCATTATAAAATAGTGGGAGACATCATATAATTAATTTATTATTTCCCAAAAAATGTAATCATGAAAGTACTAATGATGTACTTTTTTTTGTAGAATAAAAATGAAAATATCGTTAACAAAACTATTCACGTGACAAATTATGGTTAAATATGACATCCTCACCCGTAATAAATTCCATGAATGTTTTAAATTCCATTAGGTTATCCTATGCCATGAAAGAAATTATTACGTGTTGGACTCAGTATTACCTGATGAACCTAATAAATAGGTGAGTAATGTTGATTTTTTGGTCTATGAGAAACATCTCAACGATTCAGTCGCCATAAAATATTTGATGTTATTATCAATGTATAGTGAACTCATGAAGTCTCACAGAAAATGGATTCATAAAGCATTCTTGGGAAAATATATGGTCTTTTCCATGGGAGAGAAATATATGAAAGGTTTGAGATCTCCAAGGCACTCTTTCAGAGTATACTTATATAGGGTTCCCTAGTTGGGCCTCATGTATTCATGCTCATTGGATACGTTGAGTACCTGTAGTATTTAGGGTTTAAACTCCCTGATGAACTGGGCACCAATATCATTCTAAAAACCCTTCCATAGAACTACTCTATCTTTTTTGTTAATTATAACATGATCAACATTGAGATGTCTCCAGATAATTGTCTTATACTAATTCTCCAAGTATAAAAACATATGAATAATGACAAGCCTTTTGTCCTTATGTTGAATAAGAAGAAAAGGAATGCAATGAGCATTATTCCCAAAGCTTCTTCACCCCATTCAATGAAAAATAAGATCAAAGGTGAGGAAATGGAATAATTGGATATTTGATTCACATGTTCCATGAAGGTCCACTAGAAGAAAAACAACACCCATCCTAAGGAGCTTGGGAAAGCTTTAGACTCATTTGTTATCGAATACAATCTATCTGTTCTAAAAATTGTGTATTAATAAATGATTTTGGTGCTCAGATATGTATCCAAATACAGGAACCAAGTTGATTTAGGAATATTGACCGAGGGGAGGTAGATCGAAGAGTAGCGCACAGAACGAGACTTTCTGATGTAGCTATAAGGGACTACAACTTCACGTTACAAACTAGAATGATGTTGGTGTTAAATGGTTGTTATTATGAGTTTTCTGTTACTAAAAACATTACTTCTTTATACATATTAGATATAGATGTATTTTTTTCATGTTTGGAAATCAATGTTGTTTCTATTACAATTATAGCATCTGTTTTGGTAGGGAAAATTTATACAACATTCGTTATTTGTTTGATTAAACAAAACAAGTATTTGTAATCGATAACAAAGATACTTCACATGACTCATACAACACCCTAAATTGGCATAACCAACTAGGTCATGTAGACGAGAAATAATTGATAAAGATACATCATGATGGATATTTATATTCTTCTGAACTAAAACAATTTGGTGTAAGTCATGCATGTCTACATGGGAAAATGACCAAATCCACATTTAGTGGAATGGTGGAAGGGATAAAGAGCTTCATGAATTGGTTCATACCAATATTTTTGGACCACTTCCATTTGAAACAAAGGGATGATACTCATATTTTAAAACATTTACTAATGATTTTAGTTGATATGGATATATATATATACGTAATGAGGTATAAGTAATATTATTTTGATAAGTTCAAATAATTCAAGAATGATGTTGAGAACCATATTGGATAAAAGATTATGAAACTCTACTCAGGGCGAGGTGGATAATATCTTCATCAAAAACTCATTGATTACATACATGAGTCTGGGATCCTATCCCAAATCACTCTTCCTTACATGCCCCAGTGGAATGGTGTGAGAAAAAAGAGGTTCCTCACCATATTAGATATAGTGAGATCAATTATGAGTCATCTCAGTCTTCCATTATCCTTTTGAGGATATACGTTAAAAACAGCAGTGTGCATATTAAACCAAGTACCAAATAAATCGGTAAATGGTATTCCATATGTGTTCTTGAGTGGAATGAAATCCATGTTATTGAATTTACAAATTTGGGGAAGCAATGCGTTTGTTAAGGCCTCATCAGGTAACAAATTTTCACCCCGGGGCACAATGTGTACCTTTATAGAACACCCCAAGGAAATAACATGATAATAAGTATAAAACCCATAATAAAAAATGTTATATTGGAATGACATGCCATATTATTTTATAGGGACAACATCTACAAAATATATTATGGGAGTGAGATATAATTCGTTGAAGTCTAGTCTCAAGGTATAGAAGATTTGGTACAAGAACAGATTCCACAAAGCCCCATGGAAGAAAGAACTATTCTAGAGACCTAAGAGCTGTGTAAGAATGCAAGATAGGTTAGATTACTTGAACAATAAGGTTTTATAGTTAACATGGAAGGTGAATCATTATTAGTTGATAATAATGATCTTATAACCTACAAGGATGAAATAAGTTGAACATATGTTTCCAAGTAGAAAAAATCCATGAATTCTAAAATGGATTCCATGTACCAATTCAAAGTCTAGATTTTTGTAGAGCCTCTATTTGATGTAATTCATGTTGGTTTGAAATGAGTATTCAAGAAGAAACTAGACATAGACGAACAAGTTAGTACCTATAAGGCATGAATGGTTTCCAAAGAGTTCACGTAGCATCAAGGCATTGACTACAATGAATCCTTATCACCAGTTGCAATGCTAAAATCCATTAGAATTATATTGTGCATTTACTCTTACCATTACTATGATATTTGGAAAATGGATGTGAAAATATCCTTCTTTAATGGGAACCTTCAGGAAGATGTCAAGATGACACAACCTAAAGGGTTTATGACTCCCAAGGATGCCAACAAAGTATGCAAGAAGCATAAATCCATTTATGTATTAAAGAATGAATCTAGGTCATGGAACATTAATTTTGATGAATCCATAATTTATTTATTTTATCAAGAACGAATGTGAGGCATGTGTCTAAAAATGGTTTATTGGGATTGTAGTTGTTATCCTAATAGTATATATTGCTAACATATTACTTATTGGAAATGAGATATCAGTCTTGCAGTTTGTTAATGCATAGTTGAATCAATGCTTCTCTATGAAGGACATTGGAGAGTCATTATATACTTGTTGGATCAAGGTCCATCATGATAAATCCAATAGATTTTTTTCCAATCTCAATCTACACACATAGATTATATACTTAAGAGATTCCGTATAGAATAATCCAAGAGGGGATTGTTGCTTGCGTCACATGGCATTAATCTTTCCATGAAAATGTGTCCTCAAATAAATGAGGAATGAATGATAATGTAAAACATTCCATACACATTTCTGATTGGGTCAATCATGTATTCCATGCTAAGTACAAGGCTGGATGTCGCCTACGCATTTAGTGAGGTAGGAAGATATCTACTTACCCAGGTGATCGCCATTGTATGGTTGTCACGAATATCCTAATGTATTTGAGGTGTACTAATGGAATGTTTCTAGTTTATGGAGGAGATGAAGAACTAGTCATCAGAGGAAATAATGCTCAGTGATATGAGCAAATCAGGCAACCACAGAACAATATTTAAGATTATTATTAAAGCATTTCAAGGTTCTAATCAATGAGGGGAACTGCCTTGAACTTATCAATGCAATAAATAGTCATGGCCATTATTAAATCATAGTAATGAAGAAAAATTAAAATATGAAATGTTATGTTTAATAATCTCCATGAGTATTTTTTTCATTGATAAGATCAAGGCAGTTCCACTCATTGATTAGAACCTTGAAATGCTATAACAATAATATTAAATATTGTTCTGTGGTTCGATGAAATACTATTATGGGACACATTTCATACAGACCATCAGGTAAGAGTACTCATAAGCAGATGAGACATCCTCTAATGAAGTTCATTCATGGTAATTTCTAGGACAGGATATTATGAGAACATACCTGCCAGTAGGAATTCTGCATGTTTTGGTGTCATCCGATATACCTATCTACAAGTGTGTGTAATGATACATAGAAATTAAAATTATCATTAATAGATGTCATGACTCATGCACATTGATTTACAAACAAAAACTATCACACAGAAAGTTGGTGGGAAGTAGTTTATGTTTGGTGCCTCATGAGTGGCATGTTATTAATGGATATGTCAAGGAAGGATTTTTCCCTTCCATTTATGGATGTTAATATCTGATCCCTTTAATTGAAATAGAATCTTCACACAAAATTCCATGTCCATGGTGTAATGAAGAATTTATTTTAGTTAGTCAAAGAACGATGTATTGAGCATAATGGTTGATGACACCATCATGAAACCAGCTTGATGAGATATTAAGATAGAGGGATTTTATTACATAGTGTGTGTTCGTATGTGTATGTCATTGTTTCGATATAATGTTCTTTCTCATTTGTGTCTTGGACTGTTTCTAGATAGTACTCTTGGGATTTAGGCATGCTCCCCTAATGCCAATGAGAAAGAATCCTAGAGGGTCACACAGTATGTGTTTCTAGTGGTCTAGGAAAAACTCTATTTTAATTTAATTAATGGAATAAATATTATTCTAATGATAGTGGAAAAATTTTATTCAAGTAAAAATTATATCATAATTATATAAATATTTATTCACCAGATTTTGGGTAATATATATCTATATATATATATTTGAAAATGTAATAATTATTTATTTAAGAATTTTTAAATAAATATTTATTTAAAGGAAATATTTATTTATTTATTTAATCGAGTGTTCAATAAATGGTTTTTTGAGTTAAAGAGGACCAAGGATGGTTCGTTAGTAAAATAATTATTTGTAAGATAGTAAATAATTATTTAACTAGTTGGACCAAATTCAAATAATAATAACACTGCTATTATTTTGTGACATGTAATTTAATTTATTATTATTTTTCCAAGATGGAGAACCATAAATAATGGCACGATATTACTATTAAAATCGTGGTTTTTTATTAAGGTTATGAATGGATTTAATTTATATTACGCAGTTAAATATTGTAACTGAAGCCCCATGTTGATAAATAGAAACATACATCTATTTTTCCATGTACTGAACTACACACCTAGTGAATTGAGAATTGTTGAGCTAAAATATTTATCTCTTGAATCCTCTTCCCGACCCTCCCATGAACGAGAGACTTTTATCAAGGCCGAATAACAAGCGATCAATAATGACCAACACAAGACAATCTCTTTTCTATTCTAGCTCCCAGAGAATACTGGGTGTCGATCAGAGGCCATCAGAGCATGTGTGGATCATTGATAGAGGCATTCTAGTTTTGATCCTTGCAAGCACAACAAGATAATCTAGAAGGGTCACTCTATAGTATCAACATCATCAACGAGGAAAATATAAAATATCCTTGTATTCTTTTTTATGAATTAAATTAAATTAATTATAAACATGATGTGCAGGATCCTCTCCAAAGGTTTCAAGCCTCTTCCTTATTTATCTATATCTTTGATTCTATTACGTGGAGATGGGTGTTCATCATCGTATTGATCCCTTAATAATCATTTATCAAGGTAAAAATTAAAATTGGGAACCTCCCCAACCACGCTTCTTCTATGCATGGAACCCTCATTGAAAAAACATTGATATTATAAAAAATGATGATAACTTGACCACATTTTAATTCAAGGCCCATTTTTTCAAAAGATTTTTAGTTTTCATGAGAAGATATACATACATGATTTCATGAAAACCATACACTTTTTTTTGACTTGATGAACTTCCACATCATTTATTATTTCAGGAAATAAAGGTGAGTTTTTCATTCATGAAGCATTATTAGATAATGGTTTTGGAATATATAATTATATTTCATTCCATGTGTCCTCATCACTACAATAATTTTACCACAAGTTATCAAATATGCATAGATCTTAATATGGTGACATAATACAGGAATATCTTAAAAAATTTCTAATGTTTAGAATAATCAATTCCATAAATAGTAAACTTTATAACCCTTTAGAATGATTTAATTCTAAAATTTTAGAATTAAATTCACTAAATTTCTCAATATAAGATTTGTATTGATCCTCATATATAATAAAGTATCCCTTGGTTATTTCATACCATTCATTTGAATACTTTCATCACATCATGTATTCTCTTGACACATGATAATAACCTAAATTACCACTAATACATATTGAAATGATTTATTTCACTTTATTTTAATGTTTCTTTGGTTATATTAAATAAATCCAAAATTGATTTAAAATTCATCAATGGAATAATAAACTACTTGTCATTAAATAATTAATTTGATTCAAGGAAATCAGTACTGTACAATTTACATAGTCATATCCAACATATCATTATCTGAACATCATTATCTTGACATAAGTAACATATTAAGGGTTATATTTTTGTTAATAACGTGTTTCACATGAACACCACCGTGCAAGTAAATTATATTTCCATTCAATTATATCCATTTAACATATTTTATCAAATCCTTAGAAAAAAAAAGAAAAAATGAAAAAAACTTATATATTTCACCATTATTATAACATTCTTATTGAATCCAAATACATAAAAACATTTATTACTCTACCATTTCCTTATGTAATTAATATGGAAGAATTATTCTATTACTTAATACATATTTCTTTTCATATTTCAATTGTTGTATCATCATTAGAAATATAAAAATTACTCATAAAACCCTACTAGTTGTAACATCCTGGTTCTGGAAGACACTCAGAGGCGCCCCGTACCTAGTTGGTCACATGGACTCAAGCGCATTTCCCCGAATGCCAGAGGCTGCTGACTAGCAGAAAGGGCCTTGGGTGTGATAGTGGGGAAACTATGCCCTCATTGGCAAAGTACACAATGGATGATAACAAAATCAATGCAATAGCGGAGGCAGTAAATATCCCACAACAGTAAGCAGTGGAATACTGGAATAACAAACCAACTGGAGCACATATATATATATAAATGATTCATGATACATATGTCTAGTAAAGAAGCCAAACATTTCCCAATGCTGGAAATACAAAGAGTGCTAAGAAATGTACAAATGAAAGGAAAAAAGCTGCTCCTCAACATCACACGCCATAACATGGTCCCTTGCTCTCCATCTCCATAGCAATCAACTACCTAAAGATGAAGGGAACTTGCCCATATCTATACCTAAAACAATATAATATGTTTGGGCCCAAAATCATGTCCCAAACAGGGTGTGAGAGTAAATCTCAATAGGCAACCACCATTTGAATTGTGCCTAACAGTAAGTGAATATATGGAAGGTAAAAGTACATAAAGTAGTAAACATGAAAGTACTCAACAGAAAACAACCCACAGTTCTAGCATATAATTTTCAAACAAGAATGCAGCAACTCAAGAAATTAGAACAAATAGTTAACCCTCTGGGTAGTTCGCATAGCCTAATCCATATGGTTCTACCAACATGTACTAGAAACCCTTTGAGAGGCACACACAGTATCACCCCTCTAGTTCAACTAAATAATAGACTCCCTGGGGAAGCACTCATCGTCAATTCCCCCTATAGTCTCACATCGTACTAAAGGTGCTCTGGGGAAGCCTTCAGCATCTCATTCCCCCCGTGGTCCCTTTCGAGGAACTACATACACACTAAAGAAGAACTCACCATCAATTCCACATGTGGTCTCGCATCGTATTGGTAAGACACTATGGAGAAGCCCTTGCGTCCATTCTACCTATGTTCTACTACACCAGGTTCTCATGGACCTGTGTAAGTCAACAGGTATAGCTCACGTTTCATCCAAAGTAACCTAAACAGATACTTGTCTAGCATTTGATGGCATATAAGAATGGAAAAAATAGTCACACTATCCCACAACTAGGCATGGAACAGTAAATAGCCTAACAAGAAACTAGACCAAATGATCATAAAATAGCCAACATGCTTGGGAAAAACATCCAAAGCACAATAAATTAATGTATTCACCAACAACATTTATATACTCAGGCATATGAGAAAATCATGCAAACAAAAAAGGAAAAACAGGAAACATGCAATAACCCATTCAATGGTATTGGTGGAACTTTCACAAATACTCAAAGACTACGAACGGAATGGCACAAACCACCTACCATTGGGTTAGGAGATCAAAATAATTGAACCACGAGGCTTGAATCTCCTTATAACGTCAAAGATCTATGAAAACACATAAAATGTTCAACACCCGATAACATGAGAAGGAGAAAAAATCATGGAATGAAACTCAAGAAGAAGGAATAGCTTATCGTTGCGGTTCCAATGCAATCGACGGAGGTCAATTTAGGGAATAGACGGAGGCTCAGGGGATCAGAGAAGTTTTTGTGCCGTACAGCTTCTCTCGGTAGAACGAGACCTAGAAGAAGACACTTCTGGCAACAAGAAGCGACCTCAGTGCGTTTAATAAAAAAACAATGTACAAATCCTATACTTTTGGATTACATGGTGAGTAATTTTTGTTTTGAACACTGCATTAGGCAGCCTCTATGTCATCCTTACATGGTTGTGTGTGTGGCCATGACACAGCCATCACAAGGCCTCCAGCGGCATCGAAGTACACGGCATGAACTTTGAAAATTTCTAGATTTTTCTCTTTTCCTCAAAAAATGACCAGAAAAGGAAAAACAAACCTGAAAGGATGATCTGGGTTCTTACAAACTTCCCCCATTAAAGATATTTGTCCCCAAATTTCCCTAGCGATTTGTAGAAGAAGAAACCCCGAACAGCTCCAGCCACAACAGTCGTACATCGGCCTCCCTCTCCCAAGTCTCGTCCTATACTCTCCCATGATGTCATAGCACTCGTACCAGAGGAACAGACCGGCCATGAAGAACCATTGTACTAAGATCGAAAATCTAAATAAAATGCACCTAAAATGAGGAATCTACTTCAAGCTCAAACTCCTCAGGTTGAATGACATGAGATGTGATTGAAAAGTAACGTCGGAGCTAAGAAACATCGAAGACATAGTGCATATCCCAGAACCTATGAGGTAACTGCAACCGATTGGAAACCGGCCCAACTCTATCCAACACGACAAACAGCCCAATGTACCTCGGTGAAAGCCTACCCTGTCTCCTAATCCTCTTGTGTGCCAACATCAGTGCGACACACAAGAAAATCTGCTCCACGACCTCGACCTACAGAGGTTGTCTCTACTGATCAGCATAAGACTTCTGACAAGACTGTGCAGTAGCCATCATCTTCTGAATCAACTCTATCTGCTTTATGGTCTCCTAAACAAGACGAGGACCTAGAAAAGCTACATATCCTGCCTCTATCCAACATAAGGGTGATCAGAATGGCCTACTGTACAGAGCCTCAAAAGGTGTCATCTGAATATTTTCATGAAAACTATTGTTGTAGGTAAACTCCACGAGAGGTATATGCTTCTCCAAAGAACCACCAAACACCAGAATGCAAGCTCGAAGAAAATCCTCAAGCACCTGAATCATACACTCATACGGACCATCTGTTTGAGGATGGTAGGTTTTACTTAGACGCACCTGCTTACACAATGCTCTCTATAGCCCCTGCCAGACCTGAGAAGTAAAATGTGCATCCCGGTCTGAAAAAATGGAGTGTGGAACTCCATGAAGACATACAATCTCTTGAATTTACAATCTCCCCAGCTCATCAATGCTAAAGTTATCCTTGATGAGAAAGAAGTGAGCGACCTTCGTATGCTTGTCGATGACATCCCAAATAACATAATTCCCATGAGTTGATCTCAAAAACCCTGTCATGAAGTCCATCGCGATGTCGTTCCAATTCCACTCATGAATGGGTAATTGTTGTAAAAGATCTATTGGTTGCTGATGTTCCACCTTCACCTACTGACAAGTAGAACACCTCATGGTGAAACCAGCAACATCCCTCTTCATACCTAGCGACCAATACTGTCGATTTAGATCACGATACATTATGGTGATGCTAGGACGAACTTCCCAAACCAAGGAATGAAAATCCTGCATTAGCTCCTCATGTATGACTGCTGGCACCCATACACGTCCCTGGAAATGAAAGATCTCATACTCACCTACTGTCTATCCAGGAATAGGTTCCTCTCCTTACATGCTTTCCCATAGGACTAGGCCATCAGAATCTGATATATTCCTCATTCATTCCCAATCAAGAAGTGATGATGTAAAAGCTACAGATGATATAAAAGTCAGCCCCTCTATGTTGTGTAGTGCCTAATGCATCTAAGTGAATAGTGCCATAAGCTGTCACTCACTACTAGCCTCCTGAACTGCCTGTATCTGAGTCCTCCTGCTCAATGCATCAGCCACTACGTTGCCTTTCTGAGGCATGTAGGCAAGCTCAAAATCAATGGACTGAAGATACTTGACCCACCTACGCTGTATCAAATTCAGGTCACGCTGAGTGAAGATGTCCTGGAGATTTTTTGGTCAGTGAAAACCATAAAATTCTCTCCCAGAAGATAATTTCTCGAATAATACAAGGTATGCACAACCACTTCCAACTCCTGATCGTGCATCGGGTAATTCCTCTCATGTGGCCTCAACTACCAAGACACGTATGCAACGACTCCATCTCCCTACATCAGCACAACTCCCAGCCTGATACCTGAAGCATCATAGTAAACAGTGCAGCTCTTGCCCGGCTTTGGAAAGACTAGTATCAGTGCGGAATTCAACCTCCCTTTCAGCTTCTGAAAGGATGACTCACAAGAATATGACCACAAGAACTTCGCCCCTTTCTTGGCCAGACTTGTCAGTGGTGCTCCTAGGCATGAAATGTCTTGAATGAAGCATCTGTAGTGTCCCAACGTCCCTTGAAATCTCCATTCCTCAAAGAAATTCTTCTGCTTCTCCCAGGAAACTACTGCTATCACTTTCTCTGGGTCCACTGATACTCCTGTCTCTGAGTTAATGTGGACCAAAAATTGAATCTCATCCATCAAAAAGTGGCACTTCGAGAGCTTAGAATATAATTGATGCTCCTCCTGTGTGCACAATATGATCTCAAAATGGGTAGCATGGTCGTGTCGGGTGTGAGAGTACACTAAGATGTCATCCACAATAACAACCACAAAATATTCTATGTATGGATGGAACACATGGTTCATCAGTGCCATGAAAACTGCAGGTTCATTCGTGAGACCGAACGACATAACAGTGTACTCGTATAGACCATACCTACTCCTGAAGGATGTAAGAGGTATATCTGATGGTCGAACACACATTTGTTGATAACCGGATCTCAAATTGATCCTTGAGAACACCAGGGCTCCTCAAATCTGATCAAATAGGTAATCAATCCTAGGCAAGGGATATCGGTTCTTGACCATAAAGTATTTCAGCTTCCGATAAACCATAAAAATCCTGAGGGTACCTTCTGCCTTTTTCTCAAACAGAATAGGCAAACCCCAAGGAGAAGTACTGGGTCAGATGAAACCCTTTTCTTGCAACTCGTCCAACTACTTATTGAGCTCCTATAACTCATGTGTATCCATCCTATATGGATTAAAGGACACCGGTACTTCTCCTGGCATCAGCTCAATAGAAAATCCTACCTCACACTCCAGAGGCAAACTAGAAAATTCCTCTAGAAAGACATCCCTGAAATGATCCACCATTGGAGGAAAGTCTAACTGTGATGTCCCCTGGTCATCCAGGTATAGACTAGAAATCTGGGCTATAACTGCTCCCAACCCATGATGCTTTGTACCCGCTCTGCTCACCCAGACATCCCAATCTCCCTTTTGAAGAACAGATCTGCCCCTGGTGATATAAAACTCACGCTGCGGCGATAACAGTCAACAACTTCCTAAACGAGAACTAACCAGTCCATCCTGAGAATTAAATCATATCCTTTCATCTATAGGAAAAGGAGGTCCCATAGAAAGTGACACACAACAACCTCTTGAGGTTACTCTCTGCACTGTCAAACACTAGTCGTCCTAGTTCCCAACGTTGTGTCTTGCATCAAGGTACCGGTAGAGGAAAAGATGCAGAGAGAAAGGCTCTCCACAATAGAAATAGAGATAAAGCTATGGGAATCCCCTATATATAAAAGAGCATAAGATAAAACTGAGGCTACTAAGATCGTACCACGAACTGTAGAGGGTCTGGGATCCTGCTCCTACTCGGTCTACTCCACTACAAAAGAATGGCCTAGAAAGCGGCCCTGTGACCCTGCCAGACCACTCTGAGCTGATCCACCCTACTGTCTCAAAAAGACTGGTGAATGACCACCACGGCTTCGACCTCCACTTCAGCTTGAATGGTTGGAAGAACTCTAGTGTCCAGAGTACTGAGAAACTGGTGGTACTGCTCCTGAATGAGGTGTCATGGTGGAACCACTGTCACCAGCTTCAGGTGAGAAATCATAATAGAAACACTGAAGGTTACCCATCTTTCCGTAATATTGGCACTCCACTGGTTCTCTTTGGCACTGCAGCCTTGTATTCCCAACCCTTCCACACTAGTAACATACCACCTGGATACCTGAAGATGTGTCTCGGTGCCTCATATCACCATGCATAGACTCCTTACGGCACTTCCTACTGTCAGCTGGTGAAGTAATAACTCTGGAATCGGAACCACTCTCAACTCCGGAATCTCGCAGATTTCATTCTACAATCAATTAATGTTCGATGATGGAGGATATGGAAGTGAACCTATAGATATTCACCTGCGAGCGGATCTCCTGTCTGAGACCAACCTCAATCTTTTGTTCCATGAACAACCCATCTCCACACCAGAGTGTGAAATGCTGAAGCGTGGTAAAATGAGAGGACTAATCCATGATAGAAAGAGCACATTTCTCTATGCTCATGAACTCCTGGGCTCGGTCAGCCCTCAAGGTCCCCGGATAGAAGTAGTCCTTAAAGACATGCTGGAACTCCTACCTTTCCATAACTTGCTGATGACCCACCTGTGAGATCACATCTCACCACCTCTTAGAGAAGTCTCATAGAATGTAGGTCGCAAGCTTCACCCACATCTCTAGAGGTGTCTCCAGATGCTCAAAGATCATCATCATGGCTTCTACCAATGACTCTGCAGCCTGAGGTCCTCTTTCCCTTGAGAAGGTGGGAGGATGCTACTGCTGGAAAACCCACGTCAATTCTTCCATAGCTGAGGCAAGAGGCGGTGCTCCATGGAAGGTATGAATCATCCTCAGAACGCCTTTCCTAAAATGTGCATCAGTTCCTGTAACCAGTATCACTGCTGGTTCCAAGGCTGGCACAACTGGAGGATCTGAAGGAAGTACCTGATCAGCCATATCTGGCATCCGATCACTACCCTACAATTAGCGTAAAACTGGAGGACGTCTATGTTTCATGACTCTACATGGTCAAATGCACACCTTATATTCAATATTATGAAATATTGAAAACTAGAAGGACAAGAAAGGAACAGATGAAATAAATCATTCATGTCCTACAAAACATGACTACACAGCGTTTACTTTTCCTACACGGCATGTTCCCGATGTCATTCACATGGACATGTACATTGTCATTAACAGGTCGTGTAACACCCCAAACACACGGCATGTTATCCAAACACACAACGTTTACTTGATCTTACTTCCCTACCTATGTACTTTTACACGGTCTAGCCACACGGCTCTCCTAAGTCAAGACTACACAACGTGTTCAAGGTAGACACGGCGTGTGCTATAAAAGCTTCACCTAGCACGTGTTGTTAGTTACATGGTCGTCTACACATTTGTCACCACACGGAATTTTTCGAATAGACATGGCGTGTACAGGAAAATATAACACTAACCTGTGTTGTTCGTGACACGACCGGGTACCTAGAACAAGGCTACAGGGCATGTTCAGGTGGACACAGCGTGTATGAGAACAAGTAACACTGACCCGTGTTGTTCGTGACATGGCTGGGTACCCAAGTCAGACTACATGATGTGTAAAATTCAGAATTGGCATGTATGTGAAATGATAACTCATCTCATGTTGTTTGTGACATGGTCGAGTACCTAATTCAGACTACACGGCATGCTAAACTAGTACACGTCATATTCCTACAGGATTTTTCATAACCCCATGTCCCTGCCCACACAGTCAGTGACATGGTTAAAATCTTCATGGTGTGTATTCATAAATTACACACCGTTTACTCTAGGTTTTATCGGGCATTAGCATCAGAAACATCTCTGAAGCCCAGAAAAACATATAAAATGACCATTAAGGTGCTAAATTCCGATCTGTGAGGGCCCATACACCCCGCGAATCAAATCTTGTCATCTTATATAGGTCATAGCAAGACAAGAATGGAAATGATTCAACAATTTCTGGTCCATGAGGGCCCATAACACACCAGGAACCAATATTTGGAATTCATTCAAAAAAACATTATAAAGAAGGCTCTAATTGTATTAGAGATTCTATCACAACAACTATCACAAAAACATGCATATTTTACAAAAGATCTATCACAGCAACATGAAATTTCTAATATGTCCTATATGGCATGGAAATAATTCATGAAATGTGAATTCTTTCAAGTGATAATATGATGCATTATATGATATACCCTCATCTAATCGGGTTGTGACAAAAATAGAACCTCAACAACGTCAACAATAACAGCACAAATC
The DNA here is from genome assembly GCA_963277665.1 of Viscum album. Classification (NCBI taxonomy): domain Eukaryota; kingdom Viridiplantae; phylum Streptophyta; class Magnoliopsida; order Santalales; family Viscaceae; genus Viscum; species Viscum album. Next base: position 1,536,624,467 of record OY728151.1, read on the forward strand.
ATGTGAATCACTGGAGGGGAAATCAATCAACTGTAATAATCACAAAACCAGAATGATTGTAATTAACATGGTAGATTCTATTTTCCCCGTACATGGGTTAGCTACTCCCAGGAACAGCTCATTACAACGTACCTATTCCGTTATATCCCTGGCTAAATTCTCCAAATAGTAAGTCTAGAGAAAATAATTCCTCTGGTACCACTTTGTAACTTCCTGGTTCTGGAAGCCATCCAATGGAACCCCGTACCATGTTGGTCACATGCCCTCAAGCACATTTCTCTGAATGCTAGAGGCTGCCGACTAGTAGTGAGGGCCTTGGGTATGATAGTAGGGAAACTATGGCCTCATTGGCAGAGTACACATCAGAAGATAACAAAAACAATGCAATAGCAGAAGCAATAAATATCCAACAACAGTAAACAGTGGAAGACTATAATAATAAACCAAATGGTGGACATATATATATATATATATATATATATGATTCATGATACATATGTTTATGAAAGTATCCAAACAAGTCACAATGCTGTAAATAAACACAGTGCTAAACCAAGTACAAATGAAAGGAAAATAACAGCTCCTCTTCATTGAAATCCATAGCATGGTCCCTTGATGTCCAGCTCTACAACAATCATGTACCTAAAGTAGAAGGCCGCTTTCCCTTATCTATTCCAGCAACAATATAATCAGTTTGGGCCCAAAAGTTTGGCCTAAATAGAGTGTGAGACTAAATATCAGTAGGAAACCACTTGAAGATCCATGCCTAATAGTCAGAGAATATATGGAAGGTAAAAGTATAGAAACCAACAAACAGGAAAGTACTCATTAGAAGACAATCCAAGGATCTAGAATATAATTTACAAACAAGAAAGCATCCACCCATGCAAGTAGAACAAACAGGAAACACTCTGGGTAGTTCTCATAGCCTAACCCCTATGGTTCAACCAACAAGTACTAGCAACCCTCTAGGAGGCACACACTATCTCACCCCTCTAGTTCAACTAATGAATAGACTCTCTAGGAAAGCACTCACAATCAATTCCCCCAATATTCTCGTATCATACAAAAGGCGCTCTCTGGAAGCACTAAACGTCTCATTCCCCCTGTAACCTAGGTCCAGGAACTATAGACACTCTTAGGAAGCACTCAATATCAATTCCCCCTGTGATCTTGCATCCTATTAGTAAGAAAATCTGGAGAATCTCTTACGTCTATTCTCCTTATGGTCTACTACACTAGGTTCTCACGACCCTATGTACATCAACAAGTATAGCGTCTGTATCGACCAATGTAACCTCAAGAACTACTTAGCTATAATTCTATGGCATATCAGCATGGAAGAACAACAGTCACACCATCCTACAACTAGGCATGGAACTGGCAATAATCTAATAGGAAACTAGATCAAATGGTCATAAATAGGAAAACATGCATGGGAAAAACATCCAAAGCACAGTAAATTACCCTATTCACCAACAAAAATCATCTAATCCAAAATATGAGAAAATCACGAAAATAACAACAGATAAATAGGAAATAGGCAATACCCTGTTCAAGGGTATTGGTGGAATTTCCACAAATACTAAAAGACTTCGAACAGAAAGGCACTAACCACCTACCATTGGGTTAGGAGATCAATATACTTGAACCACAAGGATTAATATCATTAGAACAATTAAGATCTACGAAAACTCATAAAAAATTCAACCCACGATAACTTGATAAGGAGGTGAAATCCTGGAATGAAACTCAAGAAGAAGGAAATACAAACATTGTGGTTCCAACACAATCGATGATGGTCGATTCGGAGAACAGACAGAGGCATGGGGATCCGAGATGTTTCAGCACCATACGACTTCTCTCGGTCGAACGAGACATAGAAGAAGATAGTTTTGGTGATAAGACGCGACCCGAGTGTATTTAATGAAAAAAACATAGTACATGTCAAGTACTTTTGGAGTACACAGTGTGTACTTTCTGTTTCCTAACTCCGCATTAAGCAGCCTCAATGTCACCCCTACATGGCCGTGTGTATGTCCATGAAATGACCCACACATGGCCTCTAGGGGAATCTATGTACACAGAGTGTACCCATAAAGTACACAACATGTACTTTGAAAATTTCTAGATTTTCCTCTTTTTCTCAAAAATGTCCATAAAAGGAAAAACATACATGAAAGGAAGATCCGAGTTCATACTCTAGTTATCCTCTTATGATTTCATCATGTGAAATCTCTTTTCATAATGCCCATTCATTCCACAATTAAAGCATTTAATAATTAATGATGTCTTAGGTAGTAGAATATTATCATGTATTTGGTAAATAACTCTTCATTTTTTCCTTTTTAGTTACTAAATTTATGTATTAATTTTTCACAATCAAAACATCTTCTTGTTCCTCAAATACATTCACATGGGTGATTCTTTCCACATTCCTCACATAAGGGAAACTGGATATTCATTCCTCCTTGGTCTCTATTACCCATAATACATATGAAATAATTCAATCATTTATTTGGTGAGTCTGAGTGTTGGTTAACCTACCCATTGATAATCATGTACCATGAAAACATATTATCCATGAGAAAAACATTTTTCACTCCATTGGGCATCATATTTTTCAGATCCTCAGTAAATTATCCACACAATTATGCATTAACCTAATTTTTATAGTTTCCACCATTTACTAAAAACATAAATAACAGTTTAAACACCACTTATCATAGAAAAAACCATCAAATAATGAAAAATAAATTCTTGGATTTCAAAATTATTACTCCTTATGAAAATTTAGGCTTTTTCATAGATAAATCCATAGACACGTCCTTAGAAATATACCGAACGATATCACTATGTTTTCATCATACTAGTTTTTTGATAATGGATAAAATATTCAATTGATACCAATAATAGTGATCCATTATTAATATACATGGATGATACATCCTTTTAGATGAATATTGAGCAAAATTCAAAAATACATTATCGAGGACGATAATAATTAACTATGTTTGGAAACATGGAACAAAAACAAATTATTTGGTTAAAGATCATCAAATTTTCCCTTAAAAATCTTCCCCATTAGTAATTATACTTAAAAAAAATTCTTCATAAACTGGGGAAAGGAAACATAAGAAATGGGTGAGCTCAAATTCTCAGTATGGGTAAACATAAGAGATACTTAAGCATAACATGAGGATTAGGGTAGGAGAACAAGAGAATAACATTTTAAGATCATAACATTAATATACATGATGAAATGAATGAGTCATTGAATAAATATGGGTAGATCATATGACATGATTCATAAGGGAATCAAGAACATAATCCATGAAATCATACCATCAGAATAGACATTGAATTTGTGTCAAACAAATAATCATATAAAATTGTTTGTATGTTAGTCAATGAATCATTACCATTTCCATGTTAGTTATATGGGTATACTTTCCATACCATGCTGTTATTCATTGTTCACTCACATGAGTATCTTTTTTTCCAAGGTTTAATCCTAATTCCATATTTTTGGAAAATGTCCATTACTGAACCATGTTCACTTTCCATTACAGCCATGTCTATCTCCGTAGAAACAAATCATTACAAAATTTAGTTTTGGAAGATATATTACCCACCCATATCTAAATTAAATCATACATATATGTTCCACTAGATGATAAAAATTCATCATATCATAACAAATGATAATAAATGGGTATCTTAAACATGTAATCATAGCACAAATAATGTAAAAGAGATTGTTTTCATAATAATTTCATCAAAGAATAACTCATGAAAAATAAATAGGTTTCAAAAGCATAAATACAATGAAAAATATATAGGTCTCATAATCTTATAACCTGTGATGATGAAATGGGTTTCATAAACATCATCCATCAAAACATAAACCTTTCTGAGAAATAATATGAGTTGAACCTTTGGATTATTTCCCAATAAAGTCAGGACTAACATGAATAGATTTCAGCGTAGATAGAAAATAATTTTGAAATATCATCAATTTTTTAATGAAATTATCCTATCTTATTGGAAAATTTATTTTGAAAATTTAAAACATCTTTTAAATCATTTTCATTGAAAATTATCTTGAAAATTTTAAGGGATTATAGAAAACCATTTTTCATGAAAACATAAAATATAGGGAAAAATTGTTGACATTTTTTCCCAAAAAACATATAAAATATTAAAGAAAACATTTTTAAAAAATATTATTCAGAAAATATAAAATAATAATGAAAAATTTTGAATCCCATTTCCTTGAAAACATATGATATAACCATGAAAATATTTTGAAATCCTTTTTCCCTAAAAACATATAAAATAATATTCAATTTTTTTCGAAATCCCTTTCAATGAAAATTATTTTAAAACATAGAAATGATTTTTTGAAATCAATGAAATAATTACCATTGAAAATAACCATTTAAAATCATATAAATGGTTCTTCAAAAAATCAATTAAAACACATATTTAAATGGGAATATATTTTTTAGAATAATTTTCTTTGAAAAATACATACAAAAATAGTGAATTAAGAGAAAACTAGAATTTTTATTCATAAATAGTAATCATTAATAATTGAATATGAATATCAAAATTATGTGTGTTCATGAAAACATATAAATCCATACATTCTGAACATTCGTTTTGCACTGTAAAAATTTACCAAAGTACATAGATCAGAAAAATAAAAGAAGATTATTTTTAATTTTTTTTATATTTAAAACATACATAAAAATTTAATTTTATAATCATAGGATAATTTTAGATCAATTTTTAAAAAAATTCACGAAATCATGGTTTTGTAAGAACATAGATTTCTAACTGAAAAGGGTGATAAAGTTGGATTTTCGAAAAAAATCACATTCTTAGTTATATTAACATCCAATAAGTGGAAAAGTTGAACTAATACATTAATATATCATCAACAGATATTGTATAATAAAATTTATGATTGTTCTTGAGATATGTATGATAAGGTTTAATCAATGTAATAATAATTATAAACAATCCAGATAAATGATGAGATTGTTGAAATAAAATCATTCCACATGATAACATTGATTCATACTCCCCATTTAAGAAAATGAAATTAAAGGAGGCTTATAATATCAGTGAAAAAAGTATATTTATGATATAAATTGTCAAATTAAATCATAAAAACATTAAAAAAATATACGTTCATAACAAAACATGAACCTCATAGAGGAAAATTGAGACAAAACTACTTTATAGATTTGGTAACTTTTGATCCTTAACACCCAATGAAAGAGAAATCATCAAAGGAATATTTAATTACCAATAAATTTTCAGTTATTTTTCATTTATTATATTCATGGGATTTATATAAATTAATAAAAATTAATGAGTGTTTAATATGTCAGAAAATTTATAGAAACAAAAGTGAGATGATAAAAATCATACCTTATGTCTTGACTCTCGTCTTACTCATAAAAAACTCCTTTATAATTAATTTATGTTTCATAGAAATATATTATTGATACATATTATTATATCTAATACCATATATTAATTAAATATATATTAATATTACCTATTTATGAACAATTCCATGTTATTGTTACGCTTTGGGTATTATCTTCTTTTCTTTTCCAATATGTTTTGACTTTTTCTTCATGATAATCTTACATAGATCTGGATTTACTTATTTATATAATGTAAAACTTGGAAATAATATAATTTATATTCAATATATATATATATATAATATAGAAATATGAAATGTAATACACCGTTCATTGAGACGGTAGGTCGTAGAAACACATGAACGTTGTTGTTGTTTTGTTGTCATATTGAATGAAAAAATTAAATGACTTATATGTATATATATATTTTCATTATTGTATAATTATAATTTCATATATATCATATATGTTCAATTTACCCATACATAATACATTCCATGTAAATTGTGAACAAATCGCATCACATTGAGGAGGTGATAGTCCACATTTCCACAAACGAAGTTATCAAAGTTACACAAAATGGAAACCAAGAAGGTGTGTTTTATATAATAATTAAATAATAATAATGATATCAAATATATCATATATATAATATAAAAAAATTCCTTCATAATTCCCACACAAGAGAGCTATTAAATAAAAAAATAAGAACAACATTTCAAAAGGCGGTATTCCTATGTACACCCAAACAATATATTCATTACCCATTAGATAAATATTTGAGTATGAGTAGGTAAGAAAATAAAAATAAAAAATAATTGTTTTGTTTAGGATACTTATGTTATTATATAATCATTGAGTAAGAAGAGTTTAGAGTATGGATAATGATAGTGAAACAAAGGATCCTGAGGAAGGATGTTAACTCTTCTGTTGGTAAATCATCTTTGGTTGCATCAGAAGGATTAATTTTTTGGATTTATGCACAATCAGAGGCTTATAAGACTATGGTTGGGATTTTGGGGGACTAATTTAAAATATTTTTGGTGATACAATGGATCTATAGGTTTGAATATGTTTTATGGGGGAGTGCCTTTTTATAGTGGAGAAGGAGTTCCATTCTTGTAATGTTTTGAAAAGGGAATTACACCAATATTTTTTCCCATGTAATGTGTCTCCAATAATGGACCAAATTTTTTAAAATGTATTATAGTGTTAAAATATGAATATCAAATATCATTTGGACAAGTGTTTAGGTTATTTTGGGCCTTGATTTTAGAGTTTATTCCTTTGTTAAGCTAATTCTTCTCTAAATCATTATAATTAATTTTTATAACATTAACTAATATTTTTGTTCAAAAATTATTTTTAACTTATTAGAAATTAGAAATTATTCTGATTAAAATTATTGAATCCATTTATCAAAATTTCAATAACCTATAAGAAATAAATTAAAATAATATTACTCACATAGATGAGATGACAATGTTGGTTTTAAAGCAAAAATGTCCAAAAGATTGAAATATTTTTATATTCATTTTCATTGAGAAATTGGTTACATTATCCTAAATTGAATTACTTTATGGTAATTTATAAAATTATACATTAAAACAAAATTAAAACATGTTTTAAAATTGTAAATAAATTAGAAGAAAAAGTAGTTTCGAATGAAAATTTATTGTTTATCACGATTCAAAAAATAATGAAACATCTCAGAAAACAATTCACCCAATGTAGATTTTGATATTACAATTTCAAAAATAACGTTATTTTTTAAAAATTAAAAATAAAAAAGTGTTAAATATGATATTTAAAATGGGTTTATCTTTAAATGTTGGTAATATTCCATTTAAGAAAAATACTTAAATTTGGAATTATTATTATCTCATACCTATAAAATCTATTAGATGCGTATAAAAAATATTGAATAAATTGATAATATATAAATTTATTGAAAACAGTAATCAACAGTAGTTTGTTTTATTAATATAGAATTTTTTATTTTTTTTTAAAAAAATTCTTAGAAAAGAAATTTCTTTATTTTTAAAACTTATTTCATTCAATTATACTAACAGATAACAAAAAGATTCATTTATAATTCATATTTCCAAATTTTAGTTAATCATATTCATAAAATTCATTCCAATGGAAAGGTGAAACATAAAATAGTAATTTAATAATAATATTTATAGTATATTATAGTTCGGTAAAAATTAATTCTTTAATTTAATGAAAGATGTCATAGGGACTCAGTATTTTTTGTAATACAAGATAATCATAGTGTATCATGTACCACAATATAGTCTATGTGTTATGTGTTGTGTGATATTATCTTGGTTTTCTTTATAATGAAATTCAAACATGGTTCTATGTAATATAAAACTATATTTAGTTTTTTCTGAAATGAAAATTATGAAATAGATAAAATTGACATGGAAAAAATATTTCAAAAAATATCAGGGTTTTATAATCAAGCTACATAATGATTTCTAGACCACTATAAGTTGTTCCACCCATAGGATTACATTCCTTTCCTATCAGGTGGTCATTTTCCTTACCACATGATGTGAATGTTCACATAAAATGTCTTCATTAATTGACTTGAAACTGCACAGATCCCCATCATTCCTCTTATTTCGTATTGATTCAACCAAAACCACAACATTAGACATTAAACATTGCATTTTATGTCCTTCCTGCATGACATTAAACTGTGTGGGTTTCTAGAACAATGTAAAACATGATTCTCATTTTAATGAGATCTGTAGGGACACCTCGATCCTATATGATTGTCAAACCACCAAATGTTATGAAATTACCTTATTTATCTTTAATTTCCTATTGACGTTGAGTGGAACCCCCTCAATTCCTTGTCTCTCACATAGTGAATAGATCATGTGATCTTATGCATTTAAGCATGTGAATCCCCACATTAATAAGGCGTAATTTCTCTTGATAGGTTCATCATAGTCCTCAAATTCAAGACTTTAAATGGAATACCATGATTCCTCCCCTCCTGACATTAAACTGAACAATTGAAGTCCATTGCAAGACATAATGTTTCATATTGTTGTAAACCTCAGCAGAGTAGACCACTATTGTTGGTGACTATTCCCCAACAACCAGTCCATTCAAGAACTATGTGGGACTAGATTACTGACATAACATGAAATTTAGTGATACCTAAATCTACACCCCTATATTCATTCACAACAAATAAGCATAATAATACCACTCCCTATCTATAGATAAGACTTGTATATGAAGCTTGGTTCCTCCAAAACTACCATTTTCTAGATTAATATTATCATATTATTCATAGTGGCACCTAGTTTTCCATCATTCGGTCAAACTTCAATAAAACATTCCATGTATACAATCCTAGATCCTTGCATGATGATGTTAAACTTTATATATCTTTGATAACTACATGTGGCTTGATTCTTATCATGAAAAGATACATAGTGATGCCTAGATCTCTAATCATAGGCCTAAAATCAATAATTAACAGAAATGATTCCTAGCTCTACCAATAGATCATACCTATGAGAGGGTTTCCTATTCAGAAAATAAACTTGGCTTCATTCTTATCATCACAGGATATAGAGTGACACCCAAATCTCCAATACAGGACCCAACATAAATAAATTTATAAAAATTGCACAAAAACTACATAGGTGATTACACATACAATACCATTGTCCATATGTATGAGTCAAATATATGTGTTACATGCTTTTTAATGTAATATATGTTGCGCAATTTTTCATGATGGTTCCCATGCCATTATGACATGACGTTAAACTGAAAGGAAATGTCCATGGAAAAATGACATTAAAACTATAAATCAAATATATCCTTACCACAAGGTGTTAAAATGGATGGAAAATTTCATACCACAAGATGTTACACTATATGAATGAACATACATACCTACAATATGAAATTAAAATAATAAGAGCATCATCCATTATCATCCATTAAAAAAGTCCATAAGAGCCTTACCTTGATCAACTAGACTATGGAGTGTTTCCTCTGTATTTTAAGCACCTTAATTCAAAAATCAAACTTCAGTATCAATCACCTATATTTTATGAAAACCATTCATGGAACATAGAAATGAAAATGGAGCTCTATGCCTGATAATTATTTAGATGCATATGTTCTCAGTTTTACTAACCATACAAATCAAGGATCTATAATGAGGTCTTTCTAATCCATAGGACCAAAACATCGCCATGGTATACTCAGTACCTCATTGTGTTCTGATCCATAGCTAGTATAATTTTTCCTAATCATTACTCATGACCCTAGAACCTCATGCCTGGATTTAAAACATTTTAATCCCCCACTCATGAGTTTTTTGGAGTGCATTTGAACCTAGGAATACTAATTGGGCTCTTATGTCACAACCCCCATATTATGTCCATGTGCATAATGACCCTAAAGTTCCTCCACATTGGTAAATTCATTAAAAACATAAAATCAAGCCAATAATAGTTAAAATAAAAAACCCTCAAACCACTAGAGAAAGACATCAAAAACATGTCATGTAGAAAACTCAAAGAGGGCGGCTTGAGTAGATATTATGAATTTTTATTCCATACTCTTTAGCACTAGAGTTTAGGAAAAAGTTGTGGCCAAAATAAATATCAAATAATGCTCATAGGGTCTGCACTGTTTCCCTAGTAAAAGCCAAGCTATGCTTACAAGAACACATGTTTTAAAAAAATGTTAGTGTAATGACTTGTCACATCTCCTCTCTGGAGGAATATTTTCTCTAGGTTGTGGAACAACATTTAGGGCACTCAAAATCTTTGTAGATGTTACACTTTTCAAAAAATAAATTAATTATTTATTCACATCTGATCAATTTAATCCTTCCATGGCCCTTGAAAAAAGATACATGACTTCAATAGACCTTTTTTTACTATGCTTGTATTCCTATTGATCCTCCATATGTAAAAATGGATATCAGCCATATTTTTCATTCTAAAAAATAGATTTCTAATCACTATATGACCTACATCACCATAGAGGAACTCATCAGCTCAGTGTGATGTGGTCCATTCGTAGTATGATTTCTCCATATCATCCTCTAAATTAGATCACTTTGTAACATGATTTACAATCCCTATACTAGACTATCCACGTATATTCTATATCTTCACCCTTATTTTTTGGTGTTTCGTTACCTTTCTCAAACTAGGAATATGAAACTCCATTCCCAATAATTTTTAGACCACACCTCGGGATACAAAACCACATTCCATAGGGATCGAGCTTCATGATTAAGCGATGATCTACCCTAGACTTCCATAACACTTATTGTATTTCGTTCCTGTAATCCCAAACTCATTATCTTGATGTATAAGTCTCCATGAATCTTTCATGGATCTCAGAAATAATTGAAGATCATATTTTAATGACTATTCTATTGATGCATAATGGATTTTAACTACCAACTAAAAGAATATCCTCCTTATAGGAATGAAAATCTAAACCTTCTAATCCCTAGAAACACCAGGGTTATTCTTGGAACCTTAGGTTGTTATGCGTCATCCGAAGAATGTCCTCCCCATTCCATATTCATTGATTCAAAATTTTGTGTTATGAATTATATCACCCATATTCCTACAATGAAGGTGGACCATGAATCACTAGTATTTTTACAATATCTGATATTACCATAATAATTCATCCATATCCCTTGTAAAAGAGTTGATATATCGCTATTTAACAATGATATTGATGTTTAAGTGATTTGACCGACCTACCAGAGGCATATACTCATTACAGGAAAAGAGGTTTAACCGTCATGAACCTTAGCAAGACCTGGATAGAACTCAAACATCATAGTGTGTTTTTAGTCATTCCTAGAATGTCTTCAACAAATCCCATAATCATCTATCGTATCCTGGTAGCAATACATTAAACATCACATAATTACATGGTTCGAGATAAAAGAACCTAAACTACAATACTTGATGGTTTGTGTTAAATGAACCTAAACTACATCGATAAAAGTTATATGCTAAAATACACAAAAAATTGTGATATAAGGTTCGATATAACTGACCCTAAACTATTGTAAAATAAATTCCCAGCTTTTATATACTAAACTACAATGATAGAAGGTCCGATAAAAAAGACCATAATCTACATCAATAGAAGTTACAAGTAAAAAATTATAAATAATAGTGATAGAATGTCCAAGCTAAAAGACCATAAACTAAAATGAAAAAGGTTAAATATAAATGGCCACAAACTGAAACACAATATGAATTTAGTCTGTAGGAATGGAAAAGGTGAATAGCTAGTGAGATCCCCAATATTGTCTTAGGAAAAAACCATGTGTCACCCAAAAACACCAATTGGGGACAACACAAAATCATATTGTTGGGATTTAAATTCCCTATAACTGATCCCTTGTCCCTACATACGTCACTCATATGGGTGGGGGTGGGGGGATTTGGTTTATTTTTATCAAATGATAAATCGATAATAAAAAAGGACAATTTACCATAATATGGGTATTATTTCATCTGCATATCAAGTGAAGAAGAAGGTGGCCAAAATCATATTGATCGCATGAACTATTAGAAGACATATTATTACATGACCTTCACAAAGATATGTGAGCAATCATGAACAACACATATCAAATGGAATATCACATGGATCCCCATTTTTTTATTACAACTTATCATATGATGGAATATAGGGCATTCACTGATCATAATGTATAATCTAGATGTGCTCCCCAAGGTCAAGTGACTTGTTGATTGATAAAAACCTAATTATCATTCCAAATCACATAGGAAAATAGAGAGGAAATATCCAAATGGTGGGACACCCTGGTAGTCGTAAAACACATGTGATGCACCCATGTATCTTGTGGGACACCAGAAAATCCATGGTGACATGACTGCCTGGTGATGAAAGAGCCTACTAGATTTTCACCCTCGTCACACATAGGGCTTTAGATAATCCAAGGCGGTCTCACACTCCCCCATTGGATCCAAAAACAAGAAGGGGTTTTCAATGAATATTATCGTGCATAAATTTAATGCATTTTTCTTTTCATGTGATTATTCAAATATAGAGATATTTATTTTCCTCGAAAACACTCAAGAAAACATACAAGACTCTAGTCCCTTGTAAAATGAACAAGGAAATAAAAAAGGGAAAATTTGGGAGCCTCTTCTAGCCATAAAACTCCTGAAATGTGCACATAAAGTTCGTAGGACACCATAATATCATGGAAATATATCTACCTCGCAATACAAGAGCCACTGGCATGTCACCCTTGCAATGTGAATAATGGAAAACATGTCCGTGTTGTTCAACACTCGTCCTTCAGCTCAATAAAGAAAAACATAAGGGGATTTCCATGAAATTATCATTCCCCACCACAAGACCATTTTCTGGTCACGTGTCACGTCAATGGCAGGGATAGTGATTGTATTTAATAACACATATGTCAGCTCATAATATTCAAAAGTCATTAATATATAAACATGGGGAAAATGGGTTAAATAGGGGAGCCAATTGCTTTCTCAAAATTCATGTGATTCAATGGGGCACAACACATGTCCTAGAAAAATCCCTTTTTCAGGATGACCTAATCTTGATAAGGCCTCAGGAAATACTTGTTGGTCTTGAGAAAGACCCTTTTACAATCAATCGTTGTCTAGATAAAGTTTTTGAACATTTCGTAAGGGATCACACGAAATCCTTTTAGTATGAAGTTTTGTCTCTTGAAAGTCATTAGTCATGTTAGCATAACCATATGAATGAATATTCAAATTTTCTCTTTATTAATATGTACCCCCATTAATTTTTTATAATACAATAAATAAGGAATTTATTTTTTGGTCTTACAGTTACTGAAAATCATGTGATATCCCTTTAATGAACTATGGAATGACCTCATGAAAATACATGATATAAAATTCCTCAATTTAATCCATTATATATATGTGTAATACATGTCACATAAAATGAAGATAAATTTAGGTGGAGATGCCTAGAAATACCACACCCCAACTTCAAAAAAATAATCTATGGATCCTCACAGTGGTTCACCAATGAATTAGAACAGCTTTCATGGAGTAGCTGATCTAAAGATAATACAGGTTCTCCATTTGCTAAAATATCAAGAACCACCAAATAAGATCATTATAGAGTCTTAGGAACTTCTTGTGATCCCCCAAAGATCACATGAAGGACTCCATGTAGGTTATAAAGATGAAATCCCACATATATGATTAGTCATGCGATAATTTAACAGGATAACAATGATCAAATCTAAGTAATAATAAATAAAAGGAATGAACACATACTAAATTAACATATATTTATGAGATTAATATGTATGTTGATCCTCATGCACTATAAATGAGCCTCCCAGGTCATTAGACATCACCAGAAAATCTCACCAGGATCATACAATGTTCCTTTGGTATACAATATGGATCATGTTAATTCCCCCAGAAATTTTTGATTAATTCAATTGGAACCCCCAAGTATGCTACAAAAGCCTTGAGAACCCTGTTGTGCACTCTATCCAGAACTCCTGATGTTCTCTATACTTGTCACCAATGTTATACAATTACACCATTAAATGTTAGCTAAATCATTGGATAACTCCTAAAAATGTCTACTGGATCCTCTCATGTCCTCTAAACTGGACATTGTGATCTTGTGACACCAAACAGGTATGTCATCTGGTTCTTGTAATGTCCCCGGAACATGTCACCAAAATTCACGATGACACCTGGAGAAGTCGCCAAGGACTTCACTCACCCTGCAGGTCATGACATAATGACTCTCACAACACCCTCCTTGCGTGTCAAAACAATTTCACAATGATACCTAGGCATGTCAGGTAATACATAATATTCCCAACAACCATGTTATCTATTATCTTATAATGGCCTCTAGGATCATCGTTATACGTCTTTTGATGTCCTTAAAAAATGTAAGCATTGGTCATGAGATGACCTCAATACATGCAATATAGATTATGTGAAATCTTTTGGACAAGTTAATTGGGTCATGAAATTGTCTTTGGACATTATAGGATGGTGTCCTCTGACCTGTCAAGTATAAAATCAATGCATATCCATTAGAAAATCAACATACATTAGTAAGTCATGTAGACTAGTCCATGTGGGAATCCTATTACATGATAACATTGAGCATCCTTCATCCTGGTATATTTCAATGTGTATGCCCTGATTTCATTAAACCATGATTAATCTGATTCCTTCTATAACAAGGATATATATGATACCATATTACGGCCAGATCTCCAAAAAAACTCTGACGGGAAGCCCCATCACATAATTCTCACATCCAAACATAGCGAGAATTTTCATTTTCCATCCCTTGTTTCCCACACCGAGCATCGCTCACACATGATTAGAAAATTGTAATGATCATATCATTCACAAATGGATGACTCATTGTGTCCGCCCTGAATAAATGAACTATGAAGGATCTATTTCCATCTATAAGTATGATACGTATGATGTCTTAGTATAGACTAATCTCTATATCAAACCCTTAAAGGGAATCCTTAGAGTGTAAGTCACAATCAACAATATAATATGATGTGTCATTCATATTAGTGATTCCTATGCATGTAATTTACATCCCATTAAACAATAATGACTCTAATTTCTGGTATAACCATTATACGTAGGATTCCTCCCTAAATCCAGAACTCAAATGTGCATGCACGTTGGTATATATACTTCCATGTCTCTGTCGTTTTGACCATGATGACCCCATCTCTCCCATTAGATGATCACCCATTATCCACATGCGGTTTGATATGTTAAATGAACTATGATGACTATAATTTGTGTCATAACCATGATACATACTATTCTTTCCAATGTCCCAAAACCAATATAAATAATCCAATGGGTTATCGTAGTGCATAATATCTATATCCTTATGGAATGATGTTGATTACATATTATCCCTTATTTTTCACAATGAGCATAGCTCACGTGGGCTTAGAGATTTGTAATGATCACATCCGTGGAATGAAGTAATATAAAAATGTGTTTATCCATTGCTAGCGTTTTAACATCTTTAACAAAAAATACTATTAAATACCCCTTTAACAGTGCTTGAAATGCGATATTAAAAGGGGTTTTTAATAGTGATTTTTAGTGACGTTAAAGGGGGTCTATAAGATCAAGAAATAATAGATGATAAATATGCTATCATTATTAGTTCTTGTAAAAAAGTGATAATAAATATCCTTTTTTATCAGTTCTAGTAAAAAAGCACTGATAATAGGGGGCCTTTATCAGAAATTTTTAAAAAATGTTGACGGGGGGTTCTTTATTTGTGCTTGTACAAATGAGCTAAAAGAGTGGGGGTCCTTATGAACACTTTTTTAAAACTACTGATAATGACCCCCTTTATCCGTGGGTTTTTAAAAGCACTGATATAGGTTATATTTTAAAAAAATTAGCTTTCATTAAAAAATCAAAATATTTATATAGATATAGATATAAAAAATATTTTTAAAATTTGTCTTAGATACGTTTAAATACGTATTTACACATAATATATAATATATATAGTGATAATAAATTAAAAAATAATTATAAATTTATATTTAATTAATAATATGATTATTATTATTGAGTAATAGTCATTCAATAAAAATATGAAAATTTAAAAATTTAAAAATTCTAAAAGATCTAGAATAAATTTAAAATGTGTCTTGAACATCAAACAACAATAACTTTTGATGAAGGTGTATGTTCGAGCTCTACCACATAACAGAATGATTGATGTGATGATATCTACAATATAGAGGTATGGACTGAGCTCTATGATCTATTTCCTAATTTTTAACCACCCAAAGGACCAAAAGGAATCTGAAACATTGATTTTAGTCAGGGTACTAATTTTTTTAACATTCGACTGATTTTATGGCTTATATAAGGGGGGGTTTTCCCTTTTTTAGTGGGGAATACATTTATTCGTAGGGATTACATTAAAATTGTTATTATGTATTCTATTTTATTATTTTTTTCACAATGTACTATTATTTATAATATAATATATAACAAAATATACATATTTTTTATATATTCAAACATAAAATTTAATTTCATAAATAAATAACTAATAACACTTATTTGTAAAATATATTTCTCAATATATAAACCTTATTTATATTAAAAATTATATCCAATTTATTAAAAATAAAAATGTATGAATATTTATATAACAAAAAAATTAATATATATAAAATGTTTATATATATACATATTTGTGTGTGAGTATTGAAAAAAATGTAGATTTATCAATATATTAAAATAAATGTATATAAATATTAATATATAATATATGAAAATAAACATAAAAATGAATAATTATATTTATATGTGCACTTATATAGATATATATAAGTATATATATGATACATGTATGTCTATATGTATTTCTAAACTCACAAATTCACAAAAACATATTTATATATGTATATATATATGTATATATATAAACATATGTCTAAACATATATATATATATGGATAAAAAATGTAATGAAATATATATAAAAATATAGATATATCATAAAATGTTAAACAAAAAAAATATAGGGGAGTAGAATAGGCACTAGTGTATAAGATGGAGGTCTCAGGCTCCAAAATTACGGTAGGTAGGGGAGTCAAAATAGGGTGGTATTATCAAAATCACTTATAAAGGGGGGGGATAATAAAGTTTCAGGGAATGAAAATAATTACCTGCTTAATCATTGGTGCCTTTATCAATGCTTTTTTAATCATAATTAATGAGGACCTTTAACATTTCTAAAAATTTGATAAATGTGGACTTTAACCGCATTGAAAAAAGTGATAATAAATCCCCCTTTATCAGAGTTAAATAATCATTGATAAAGGACACCTTTATCACCTCTTTTTAGTGATGTTAAAGGAGTCATTTAACATTCATTTTAATGAGAAATGTCAAAGCTAACACTTTAACATCACTTATATTATCAGCACTTCTATAGTGTTGATAAACCCCTTTTACTTGCATTATTAAAGTCCTGATTTGTTGTAGTGATTGAGAATCTCCACTATCCAAGGAATCCACTATGTGTAATTCTCAATCAGTGGCATGATATAAATACCTAACATAGATTTGTGTCTAACACGAGGAATGTCCCATGTGCATGAATGAACTATGATATTAAGTATTTCATCCCTAACTAGGATACGTATGACACCTCCACAAGGATCGGGCTCAATAACTGGTGCCCACTTTTCTATATATATGTTCCTTCAATATAACCTTAAACTATACATGTTTATCAAAACTACGTGATTTTTTATTCATGTTATAAATATGGATATGTAGGATGCCCATAATGTCTCAACACCATCATTGAAAGATGAACTACATCCCAAGATAACAAAAACCTCTAGAGTTCCTAGTCATACATCTTTAACAAAAAAGTAGCTAAACACCAATGGGGAATTGATGAAGAACCTCATATACAAAAATATGTATTCTAAAAGAATTCTCCCCTCTATTTTCATATAAGGATACTAATCCTTTGATCATTTTGATAGCATTACCGGTCCTGTATTAGATTAGGAAGGGATTACCTAACATAACATAAATCTTCAAGAGATTCCCAGGGTAGGAAAAAATTCCTCCATAAGGGAATGATAAGCCTAAACTCCCTTCCTCATGAACAATATATGTTCTTCAGCATCATTGGGTCTGGAAAACCAACTGATTGTCTACCTTGTGATTGAATGATTGTACCCTGTTATGGATGTGGGAACTATTGGGAGTTTCTATGAATGGTTAACAAATGTGAGATCGACATGAATGATTGTTCAAAACATTTTAACCCATCACAATCAAAGAACTATACTAATTCCATCCAATTTTTCAAAAAAAACATATAATACTAGTATAATGGCAATTTTTTCTATAAACCAATTTTAACAAATGGATCACATTATTTATTAAAAAAAACCAAATTCTTTTATTGCATCATAAAATGGAATTTTCCTTGATCCAGATGCTTTCTTCAATATATAAATGGATATCGACCACATTAAACTCCATTTTCATCACTATGAGTCACACAATCTTCTAGTTGAATCATATAGAAATCTTTTTGATTGTTCTTATTAAGGAAAAACTTTTTGACATCAAACTACAAAAATTCATAATCATGCAAAACTAAAATAGAATTTAGAATACTTATGAACATAAACATGGAATCAAGTTAAAATATTTCATCATAGTTAATTCATTGATGTTTTTAAACCCCTTATCCACTAGCCTCTATTTATAGTTGTTACATTACCTTCCATGTTCAGTTATCTCTCGAATACCCTTTTACACACTATGGGGCTTACCTGAACTTGCACATTGACCTAATTCAGAAAAATTCTCTAATACGTGGAACCCATTTTAGAATTCATTGATTCATTGAATATATCTCCATATGAGATCTAAACTATAACATTTTAGGATATAGGTTCATAATTATCAACTAATAATGAGGAACCATCTTCAGTTATTCCAAACTATATCTCTCTAGTTCTCCTAACTCCTTTCTCTTCCTACATTGTACCTGTCTTTCTGGCACTACTTCATCTATGGGGACCTATGGAATCTATTCATCCTTCAACTATTTTGTATCTTGAGCATCAGAATCATTTAATTGAATCAATTTTCCGCTATCCTTTCGGAGGGTGTTCCCCCTCTCATTAAAGATGTCTTATTGGGAAAAACCCCTTTCTTATCTAAGGGGTTATATAGGTAGGATCAATTGGTTTACATATGTTACCTCATAAATATACACATTAATCCTTGAGGTTCTTTTTTATTTCATTAGTAGTCCATAACAAATAACTAGTAACACCATACATGTGTATGTGGTAAAATAGGTTTCATTTCACTCAATAACTAAAAGGGAATTCCATTTCCTTCTTTATTTGTTGCTAAATTTAATGTGCATTCTAATGTTTATAAGGAATATCCTCAGTCATATAATGAATGATCTATATTAATAATCAATGAACATACCATCTATAACAAGGTAAGGTTCCTAATTTAAATAACACTATTTCACTATGGTGTGTATGGTGGAGTGAGTTGAGATAAAATACAGAAAAATCATAAGAAGTCAATAAACTCTTGGTTGTGATATTCTCCTCATTGATATGATAAAATCTTAACTTTTTATTTCCATGTTGATTATATAATTAATACATGAATTACATATAGTATTCATACATATAACTCATCAAGTAGATGTATCCATGTCTTCTCAATCCATCAGTAAAAGTTATGAAGTATGAATACAAACTTCTACCATCTAATAGAAATGGTCCAAACACATTAGTGCATACAAATACTAGAATTTATATGGACCATTCACCTGATCCATTGAATGGAATTTAAATAAATATTCCTTGAAGAAAATCATGACAACATTCAATTGGTTTTATCTTAGAAGAGTGTAAATTACCATATTCATAGAGATTTTTCAAAATTATCTCATTTACATGACGCAGACTGTGATGCCACAATTTGGTGTTATATGTGTCATGTAAAAATGATTTTTATAACGTTCCAATACTTGATCTTCATAATTTAATACATAAATAATATTATTTAATTGTTCCATAAATTAAAATAAGATTTAAAGGCCCTGACCCAAGATTTCTTGAGTTGATTCATTAACTAATTACATTGGTACTATGAACAAGAGATCCCATCCCAAAGGGCCAAATAGATTAGTAGATTTGTAGAATGATATAAAAACATAATTGTTATGTTAAAACATTGAAAAGAAAAATAAACTATATTGGATAAACTCATGAACTCTTAGATTAACCAATTAATTCAATCATGATATATAGCTTCTAATCCTAGGGCGAAATAAAACATAAAAATGGTTGCTCTCAGATGATCAGCTATGTTAAGTAGTACAACAAAAGATGTCATAAATAATAAGTCATAAAGAATTAATAAAACCCAATTAAATTAAAACATAATCTTGAGTATAAAATGACATTAATTAAAGTTTATTAAATAATCCTATAAATAATTACACAAGAAAAAAACATGAAAATGTATATTCTACTCATCGAATAATCACATGGAAAATCAATTACAAGTATCATAATGATGGAATGAATAATGATGGAAAACATAATCATATATTCAAGAATCCTTCGGAGAAACCATACATAAATGGGAAAATAATTGGTTTAGTTTGTCTCAAGAGACCTACCGAGGCATCGATCTACTATAGTGGGCCCCACCCGTACATACTTGGTCCAATACATTTGTTATATTTAGAATAATAAATTTAATAATATATCATTAAAATAAAAGTTTTCCATAACACATTGAAATATTTAAAACATAATCATTGATTAATGTACTCTAAAAATCATTAATAAATTCTTGAAACAATAACCTGTTACTTTGGTAAAAAGATTTCCTCAAAAAAATTATTTGTATTTGTTATAAATTATAATTATAAAAATGAATATAATGGAAAATAAGAGGTATTTAAAATTAAAATATTTTTGAGGTTTTAATGATTTCCAACTAAAGTGGAAACATTTAAAAATTCTTTTTAATATACTATATAAATGGGCCACTTCAGTGCAGTTTTACGAGAAAATATTAAACGGGGCTTAAAATAGAAAGAGTCCTAATTGTATGTATAAAATATAAAAAGGACAAAGATAGTATTTATTGCAAAAATGAGTGATTTAATAAAAACCATTGAAATTTATAAAATATTATGGAAGATACATGAAAATTGGTAATATTGGGAATTTCCATTTAATCAAGCTGGCTTAACAGGAAGAATTTGAATGGGAGCCTTATAAAACATGTATGTACAAATAAAATAAATATGAAATAATCTAGAAACATTATTTTAGAATATATAAACGTAATTTATAATTATCATATAGTGATAAATTATAATTAAATTGGGGAAAAGGGAGAAAACCCGTAACCCGATTAAAAAATGGAGGTTCAAGAAGAGACTCTTACCACTATTCAAACAATTGAAATGTTTTCCCCATAAATTTAATAATTATTATATGAAACATTTAATATAATTAAAATAAATAGATTCGTTATATGAAACAAAAAATATTATTATAAATACAAAAAATATAAGTGATATTGGTGAATAAGGCAAATCTCATGGAAATAAAAATGAGATGAGAAAACCCTTAACATATGTGTAAAAGTGGTATGCACTTTTATTTATTAGTCAAGATAATTAAATTATATTAATTAACTAAATAATTTAAAACCTATTCAACATTTATACAATTTATTATAATTTTTTAAGTACATTTATGGTATTTTTTTATGTGTTATAATATTCAACTTTTTCTCTCGAAGTTGTTAATTTCCTTGGTATTCATGATTGGATGACTTGTATACATGTACAAAAGATCACATAAAATGGGAATAGTCATACATAGTTGAAATTATATGTAATTAATTACTATATAGATGATTTAATTCTCTTATATATACATACATTTTACAGATATGAGGAGTATTCAATTAGTAAAGCATTAATGATAATAATTTTGTTTATTTTGCCACATTTTTTTATCATCACACACTAGTTTTGTTTTATTAATTAATTTTATTAATATATTTTTGTTCCAGAACATTAAATAAGTATTAATATATGTGGTATAATATTTTTTAAACATATAAAATTTTATTATGATCTTCCTTGAAGTTATAATTTAAAAATGAAATCACATTGTCCATGTGGGCGGTAAATCGACACCTCACAAATGATGTTTTAGTGTTTATAATAAATGGAAGAGGAGAATAGAATTTATGGTTTGTTTTTTATTAGCATGATATCATTATAGTTTATATGATATACTAGATTTATCATTCAGGGTTTGATAGACGAGGATAATAGTGTATAGTAAAATGAAATGTAAGTGAAAAGAAAATAAAAATTTGAATGAGGGTTTCATATCATGAATTCTTCTCCTTGAGAACCTCCTTAGGGAAATAGATTTTAGTACTATGATGATGCCAAAACCAAATGAACGTATGAAAGATTTTGTGTAATAGTTTTATGAATAAATTGGTCAATCATCAAGGCTTAATAGGCTTATGGAGAAGAGGTGGGGAGGGGTGATATTTATAGTGGGGGAGAGGGGTTTTTTTTATTTATTTTATTTCATAGTTTATTATTTTGGCTGAAGAAAAAAATAGTGATTATTCAAAGCTTCAATACACTAAATATATAAGTATATTTTTATATTACGGTTCATACATCAGTGATGACTCAGGTAATAGTGTATTTAACAAATAAGGTATATATATACAGCAAATTACAATATTTTACTATTCACAAAAAAAATCAACTATTTGTATAAAACCCAAAAAATTCATAATGAATTTTTTTTGACATGTATAATTCAAAAATATAATCCATTTTATGCAGAAAAGTTTCCATATAAGAGAAAATAATTTGTTGTATAAAATCCTCATTTATTAAAAAAATACAAATTTTAATGTTATAACTGATTTAATGAAACATTGAAAAACTAATTAATGTCCCATAAAATTTTCTCATAATCACAAGACAATAGAATATTAATATATGAATATATTTTTTTCAAATTATATTTTATTTTAAATCATTAAATAATTTATAAAATTGTTAATATACATTTATATCTTCACAAATACCAATACTTAATTTTTCATTTATAAAAAAATTATTATATTTTTACATTATATAAATATTTATATTT
This sequence comes from Viscum album, assembly GCA_963277665.1. NCBI lineage: Eukaryota > Viridiplantae > Streptophyta > Magnoliopsida > Santalales > Viscaceae > Viscum > Viscum album. The sequence goes on from OY728151.1 coordinate 1,536,647,741, forward strand.
TCAATTTTGACCGTACACAATTTCATTATGAATTTTATTGGAAAGATCAAATCAAAATAATAAATAAAATTTTAATATAAAAACATACTATTTAATAAAAAAGATTATTTATCACTATTTACTTGACAAAAAATATTCTCATAAAAAATACCAAAATTCCACCATAATATAATTATGTCACTAAGAATTTATTAAATATTTTTATTTATTTAAATATAATTTATAATAGTTTTAAATTTTATTTTTAAAACTAGTTCAAAATTAAAAGTTGGTAAAACTATTTTTAGAGTAAATATGGTCTTTTTTTCGTAATCTTTTTTTTCATATCATATGCTTATAAAATCATTTGTATGTATGTAATAATATTTGGATAAATATATAATATAAAAATTTCATAATTTTATAAATACTCTTCAATCCCCCAATTTAACTCCTATGTTATAAAAATCGTTTTAAATAATTGTTTTTAATTGTATATCATTGTTCAATTATGTTTGGTTTCATGTGAAGCAAAATCTATCAAAGAAGTTAAATTTTAAAGGAGGAATTAAATGAAATCTTCTGGTGTTACATTCCACCATCATTAAATTATTAACATTCTCGTAATTAGAAATTTTACTTCGAAAATAAAATGTTGATAATTTAAAATCCATTTGTGGGAAGCCAACATCCAAAATAGGGTTAATAAAATATTCCCAGAATTAGAGGGAAAGGGAAATTAGAAGGAAAAAAATTGGATTTTAGGAAGGTAGTCATTACGGGAAAGTGATAACATGGACATGGAAGAGAAATAATAATATTATGTTTTAATGGAGAGTGATAGAGAACATGGTCATTTAGAATGTTAACAATCAAGAATTTGTAAATCTTGTGATTTTTTTTGAAGACCATTGGTCTCTCAGAAATAAAATTAAAGAGATAACATTTTTGTTCCAAAATATTTTTCTTATAGTTGATGGATTATATTAATATTCAAATAAACTATTGAGAAAATAAATTTAATTTATTAATTTATATATCATAATAATAATGAATGTAACACCCTGACCCCAAAACCCCAGATTCAGTGCATTATTTTAATACATTGGTATGATTACAAGGAATCAAGTCCTGAAAGACCGATTCCTTTAGCAGTCTTTCAAAATAGATTACATACATGAACGTTACGTTATAGATTAGAAAATAAAACACAACATAAATGATACGTTGAGAATTCCATTAATCACATAGCATAACCCTTATTATCAATCATAATACAATTCTTGGAATCATGGGAAAAATAAAACATAGAAAGGGGTGAGCTTAGAATCTCAGTAAGGATACAAATATAGCGAAAACATTCAAAAATAAACATAATCATTTATGGAAATTTATAAGACTAAATCAAAAGCATTTTAAAAGTTAAATTCAGCAATATATGGAAAATATAAATCAAATAATTCCATTTTCTTTTTTCACATGGATATTCTACTAGTCAAATAATCACATGTAAAATCAATATCCAATTTCATAATGATGGAATGCATAATGCCAAACTTCATAACCACATAGTTAAGGCCTGGTGACAAGACTAAAAATAAGATTTTTTCAAGGCCTTGTTCCATGACACTAGTTTTTCTAATGAGACCTACCGATGCATCGATGAGCTATAGCGAGCTCCACCCATTACATACTATGTCCAATGCATTCCTCATTTGAAAAAGTTTATACTTAACATAAACATTCGTATTATAAAAATAATGTGAAATGTCAATACCTTATCCATAAACCATGATTGGTATAAATATAAAATATCCACAGTCAAACATATCACAAAATATTTAATACAATATAGAAGATTTGTATCATAATAAATCAACTTCAAACAAGTTTATAATCCATCAAAGGATGTAAACATAGATGAAAATGATTTGTAAAACTCTTTGATCGAAATATCCCTTTTTCATAAATACATTTAAAATCCCACAATTTAAAAAGGGATAAATTTAATGAAATTTATGAGTAAATGTGTCCCATACCACTTTGAAACTACTGAATGGAATTAACATTTTAAAAACATTCATGTCTATATAAAAATATCCTTAAAACCAATTTTAAAAACATGGAAATTAATTAGAATGATTTAGAAATATAAATATTTAAACAATTTATAGTGATGATCTATTAAAAGTGTCTCTTCCATAAAGTCTTAAAATATTCCTTTTGATAATATTTTAATGAAACTTATATGTGGATGATAAAGAGGTCCCAGTAGATACGGACATAAAAACAACCTTAGATAATGAAGAGATTTTAGAAATAACCCTTACCTTGAACTTTCCTTTGATCAAGGGTACGTTAAACCTCATGTATAATGACCATTGTATGTTATTATATTACACCAAAACCATATTCAAATTTATTATATCATACATGATTGATTTATTCTGTTATACTAACCATTTAATAATGATTTCCATGTTAAATTAACATTTCATGTAAAAATCACTTTCCCTATCGAGCGTGTTTTAACCTGTTATTCTTGATCGTATAATTTTGATCATGATATAAATATATCCATAATATAAAATTTTATTTAAATATCATATATATTTTGAATATAAATATTTATAATACATGTATACATGAAATGGGTGGCACCGTTTATGGAGATGGTAGGTCTTACATACACATAAATGATGTTTCCGTTTTCATATCGCATTGAACAGAAGTAAGTGAATAAGATTTATGTAAGTATATATATACATACATATATATCCCGAAGCATTATAATTTCATATATTACAAAATTATTATTAATATATATTTTTATAATCATCTTTGAAAGGTGAACATGGAAATGAATCTCATCACATTGTGGAGTAGGTAATCCATACATATGAATTAGCGATAATATCATTATATTGATGGTGAATTACTATATAATTGGATGGTATATCATATATAAATAATAATTATAATGTTATTTTTATTATTTAAATTAGTTATACTCATTATTATACCCATCCAAATAATGATGTGTTTGAATAACAAACTACACCCTGACGTCGAGACGGTAAGCCGTACGTACATAAGTATGTTTACTTTTTCATTATAGGATGGATAGAATTACCAATATGGTTTAACCATATTTATAATATCATCACAATATATATAAGTTACTGGAGTTATTATTTTATTTTTGAAACAACAATGAAAGAAGAAGTGGAAGAAGAAAATAACTTGAAAGAGGGTGGTGAAATTATTACCTCTCCTTCGTGTGTATCCTTTTGAGTTGATCCAAAGGGCTCCATAGGATAGATTTCTGATCAATGTAAGGCCTCTTGTTTGAAGGGAGGATAGTTGTGAAGGTATCTGGGAAGTTTTTGGCTAATCCAAATGGCTTCGGAGGTTTGAAATTAAGAAATGGGGATGTACCATTATATAAGAGATGTGAGGGTCACTTTAGGAAAAGCTTCAAATATTATTCTATTATAAAATCATTTTAGGTATATAATGGATACCAAATGATTTATGTTTAGGATAATGTTGGTATTTGACGAAAACCAATAAACCAATAGGTTTTAGATAGGTTTATCACACCATATTACCCTTATCATTTATACTTAACTCTTTGTTAAATAGTTTTAATTTTAGTGTGTCTTCTTGTATTCTTACACTATATGGTTAATAAAATTAATCTAAACATCCAAGAGAAAGTAAAGTGGTTTATTAATGTCATATGTAATATTATTAAATCCCACTGTCCAAACCTTATTTTTTTAAGAATGTTATATCAAACAATAATATAGTATTTTTTTTAAAAACAAATTTATGACAAATTTGATACAATTTGGCATGTTGTTTTTTTTTGAAACAGATAAAAACCATATCAATTCAAACGAAATTTATCTAATCAACCCTGGCATGTCATATTAACCTATAAAATTAGTTTAATTCATAAAAATTCTCAAATTATATTTATTTGGATATTTTTAATATCAATTATTTTAATATTTCATTTAGAAAGTAATAACTGCCTCATCATTGTGTCATAAATAAATTTAATTTTACAATCTCTAAAAATTATAAATAAAATAAAATTATGTAATAAATGTTATTATAATTTTAATGATTATTTATAGTCGAATTTATCTTATGTATAACCCTATATTAAAAATTGTTTAGTTAATAAACATTGAATTTAACACTTTTAACTCTTCTTTAAATAAAATAATAATAAATATCCTATTATAATCCATGTTAACCAAAGAGGATCATATATTATTCCTATGGTTTTTTTGGTCTAATTACACTTATCCAATAGAATTAGGAAATATGTTATTGTAATTATAATATCATTTTCCCTTAATTAACCTACTTACTTTTAACCGTGGTAAATAAAAATCAAAACATACTATTCATAAAGAATTATTTTCATCTTATTGAACCAAATTTTACTTACTGATGTCAACCGTGTCTCTCGGATTTTTTAAATTCAACTCACAGAAGTGGTAAAATTATGTTTTATGCAAATTTTCAAATGCATCTAGAAGGTCGGTAAAAGACGGTTAAAAGTTCAATAAAAATTTATATATCTAATTTTATTATAAAATGACATCAATTAATTACATTTAACAAATAATGGTACTATATAACTATTTTTAGTTAAAATAAATAAAAATAAAATAAATTATTATTTAAATAAATTGTCGTTTTTAAACAATAACACAGTGTTTTTCACTATTCTTCAAAATTTGGATGTTTATAGAAAAATACCAAAAAATCACCATAATATAATTTTGATATTCCATATTAAAAAATGTATTCCATTGTACAAAATTCTAAAAATATATGTTTCATTAATTAATTTAAAATTAATTTGTATTGTCAAAACCAAAAAGAAGGTTTTTTAAAAAGTAAAATATATCAAAATATTGACATGTGTATATGTAAATTTTAAATTTGAAATTACATATAATGACATAAATTGTATTAAATGATAAAAATATAATCTAATTATACTTATAAACAGTTGAAATTCATAATTTTTAACAAAATTTTTTTCTATTAAAATGTGGCTTTCAAATAAAATTTAGTATTTTTCAGTATTCATCATAATTTGAAAGCTATCAGAAAAGTACCAAAAAATTATCCAAACTAAATTTTTATGTCCTGATTCTAAAAAATAATTTAATTTAATTAAATTGAATGTATAAAATTGTCAAATATTATAATTAAAAATGGTTCTCCATTAAAAGGCATAAAACTACATTTTTTGAAAATTACATCTTTTATCTTAAAATTGACTTTTTCTTATATTATTTCTAAGAAACAAAAAATACTAAACATTAAATTATATTAGATATATAAAATATAAAATTTTGTTTATACTATTCTTAACCACTATTATGAATGGCTAGTTTGGTATGTCGTGGTACGCTCAAACTCGGTGTTGCGTATAGCGTATGTTATTGAAATACATTGATGAGATAACATACTATTAAAACCTGGGGTGTAACATTCTAACCACTTTCAAAAAATTGCATCCTCACAATTTGAAAAAAAATTGAAAATAAATTGTTAATATAGATAATTATTTTTTGTGTAAAACCCACATTGGGAATTGGGTTAATAAAATTTATTCTTAATAAGAGGGAAATGGAAATGAAGAATTCACCACCAAATTATAATATCGATTAAGAGAACATTGTTGGAAATTAGAGTCACATAATTGGAGTAAAAATGTAAATATTTATATATAGTGATTGAGGTCATCAATCACAAACAAGTGTAAAATTGAGGGCCTCAATGCCAACAATCAATGATGATTTAAAATATCGCTGGTTCAACAAAACATAAGGTATTTGGATAACACATTTTTGGTTTTAATATCCCTTCCCTAATGTTTATGAATTTATTTATTCATATAATAAGAGTAAAAAAACATACTGACAATTAGAGTTTCAACCTTCAACTAATTTCTACCACAAACTCATCTCCCACTCATAAAGATAATAGAATACAAAAAATATTCTATTTATCTTAATTGTATAGGGTTCAAAAATAATGAATTTATAATTAATTTTTCATACCATTTAATAAAACAAAATTATAAAAACCAGTACATCAAGTATTCTAGTGGTAGGTGATCCATCATTGTCTCCCTTCGGTTACAGGTTCAATTCTCACAGCCTTGCCAGACGCAACATATTGTTGCCCGACCTCCGGGTAGTCCTTTTTATAAAAATAAAAAAAATATTAAGAAGTTTTTTAACCTTATTCATGAGTATACAATATTTATCTTAATCCATTACTACCTTTAGACTTATCCAAAATAATTCTGTTCAAACTCACAGTCCAAAATTTATAAGGAAGGTAAACACAATAATGATCATTTCTACCATGTATTATCATGTGAATACTGTCATCATGTAATCTTTTAAAAAATGGTAACACCCTGAATTACCATAAGAACTTATTTAAACATTCAAGGTCCCTTACTAATTATAGAATAATGGATATACTCCTTATATACAAAAATGTTTTAAACTCCAACAATGATAGAATATACAAATCATTAATCAGTTTCAAGGTAGTTAAAAATATTAAATAAAATTTTTCCAAATCAGTCATATCTTATTCCAAAATAACTACCTCAGTATCAGAACCATATTAAGTTTTATCTTTCACTAAACCATATATTTTCAAAAAAAAATAACCTGCTATTGTGTCACTTTTCATGGTTCCACACAATCTCATGTCCTTAATGAAACAGTACTGCAGTACAATCCTTATATACTCTATAATTATTATAACATGATCATCATTAATACAATACTAAAATGACCCATTACTTTAATAACAACATAATAACTCTAATCATTCCTTTTCATATTTGGTAGTATCAATACTTGATTATTATCCAATAGCATCATTTGGGGTATACTCTGATGATTTGGACATTGATTCGCGCAGTGTCCCAACTCCTGGCAGATGAAGCATTGTACATTTGAAACCATTTTCTTACCCTTTCTATCACGTAATTGGTTTCCTTTTTCTCAAAAATTATAAAAAACTACCATTCCCTTCAATTATTTACCAATGTGATTATTTCCACAGTTATCATCTATGGGAAAATCCTTCATTCCCCACATTTCTCTTTTCCATCCTTTTCTTAATTTACTTCCCTTCAATGCCACAAGACTCAAAAAATTATTTACTTATCTTATTAACAAAAGATAGTATTTCTAAAAATGATGAAAATACATGGGAGACTATTTTCATTTTAATTTTTGGCTTAATACCATGAATGATATGATCCATAATCTTTTGATCATTTGTATTTCTAGAATTATCATTCTTTCCACTAGATGCCATTTCTAAACAATGTAATACACTAGGTTAGTTTATGAGTCAAACTGCATAATTCCAAACTTGTAAAATACCTAACGTATGTTGAAAAGATTATTAATATAATCTATTATCATAAAAAATTTCTTTGAGAATGTATTTACTCCTAAGTCCTTCAGAATGGCTTGTAATGAAAATGTGAATTATCCTAAGAATATCCCCCAAAAGTGTCGTAACCAAGAGTGTTTCAAGGCCCGTTGTTGTGTACTAGGATATATCAAGTCAAACCCAAAACTCCTTGACAGTGTTCTCACTCCTAGGTACATCTATACCAGATCCGCCTCTACCTACTCGTATCCAGATAGGGATGTATTGCTTGGAAAATACACAAAATCTCTAAATTACCAATATTCATGGAAGTTATTCAATAATAATCCTCAAAGTATTTCTTTGGGTAATTTTCTCTAACCAAACTTTATCTAAATCAATTTATAAGGTTGTTGATAAACATCCTCTGATAGAAACTATAATTCCCTGACCCCAGAAACCCTGAGTCGGTGCATTATATTAATACATTGAAATGATTACAACGAATCAAGTCTGGAAAGGCCGATCAGTTTAGGAGCCTTGGAAAATAGATTACATACATGAACAATACATTACACATTAGAAAATAAAACAAAACATAAATGATCCTTTTACAATGACATTAATCCCATAGATTAACCATGCTTATCAATGGTAATACACTTCTTCGAATCCTGGGAAAAATAAAACATAGAAAGGGATGAGCTCAAGTGCTCAGTAAGGATTACAATATAGTGGAAACTTTCCTAAATAAACATAAACATTTAAGGAAATGTATATGACTAAATAAAAATCCTTTTAAACTAAAACGTCATCATAATATGGAAAATATAAATCATATAATTCCATTCACATATTCACGTTGATAATCTATTAGTCGAATAATCACATGTAATATCGATATCTTATTTCATAATGTGGGAATGCATATTGCCAGACTTAATAATCACATAGACAAGGCATTGTGCCAAGACTACAAATAAGATTTTGTCTAGGCCTTGTGCCAAGACACTAGTTTTTCTCATGAGACCTACCGATGCATCGAGGATCTTGAGCGGGCTCCACTCATCACATACTAAATTCAATTCATTTCACATATGAAAAGATTTAAACATAACATAAACATTCATATTAAAACTAGGAAATGAAATGTCAATACCTATTCAATAAACAATGAAATGTATAAAAATAACACATCAAAAGTAAATCATATCACAAAACCATCAATACAAAATGGAATATTTGTATCATAATAAATCAACATCAAACGTGTTTAAAATACATCAAATGATGTTGACATAGATGAAAATTATTTGTAAAACACTTTGAGAGAAACATCCATTTTTCATAAAAAATTTATAAGTAACACAATTTATAAAGGAAGAAATTTGAAGAAATATTGAAATAAATTTGTCCCATACCACATTTAAAATTTTAATGGAATTAACATTTTAAAAACATTAATGTCCTTTAAAATAAATCCTTAATTTTTTTCTGAAAACATATACATTAATGAGCATGATTTAGATGAATAAATATTTAAACCATTTAAAATGAAGATCTAGTTAAAGAGTCCCTTACTTATTACCATAAAATAATCCTTTTAAAAATATATTTATGAAACACAGATGTGGATGATAAATAGTTCCCAGTAGATACTCTCGTAAAAACAATATCGGATAATGAAGATATTGTAGAATTAACCCTTACCGTGCACTTTCCTTTGGTCGAGGGTACATTTAACCTCCATTATTGTTACCATATTATGTTATTAAATTATAAAAGAACTGTATTCATATTTATTATATCATAAACGATTCATTTATGCCTTTATATTTCCCATTTAATAATGATTTCCATGTTAAATTTATATTTTAGGTAATAATCGCTTTTTTATCATACGTGTTTTGACTTTTTATTCTTGATCGTATAATTTAGATCATGATTTAAATAAATCCAGAATATAAAAATTGATTAATATATTATATATTTTTAGAATATAAATATTTATAATATATTTATATATTAAATAGGAGGAACCATTTATGGAGACCGTAGGTCGTACGTACGCATAAACGTTGTTTCAATTTTCATATCGTATTGAACAGAAGTATGTGAATAAGATTTATGTAATTACATATATATATATATATATCCAGTAGAATTATTATGTAATATATTACATACTTATTATTAATATATATTTTTATCATCATCGTTGAATGGTGAACCAGGAAATGAATCTCATCGTGTCGTGGAGATGGTAATCTGTACGTATGCACGAGCGACAATATCATTATGTTCATGGTGAGATAGTATACAATTGAATGGAATATAAAATATAAAGAATAATTAAAATTTCATATTTATTATTTACATCAGTTTTACTCATTATTATACCCATCCAAATAATGAAGTGTTTGAATAACAAACTATCCCATGACATGGAGACGGAAAGTCGTACGTACGCACATATGGTGACTTTGTCATTATAGAATGTATAGAATAACAAATATGGTTGTGGAATATTTATAATAACATAAAATTATATATAAGTTATTGGAGTTATTATTTTAGTATGGAAACAACATAGAAAGTGGATGTGGAAGAAGAAATGAATTTGAAAGAGGGTGGGGAAATTATAACCACTTCTTCGGGTGTTTCCATTTGAGTTGATCAAAATGGATCCCTAGGTTGGCTTTATGATCAAATTATGGCCTCTAGGTTGAAGGTAGTATAGTTTAGAAGGTATTTGGGAAGGTTTGTTCTAGACCAAATGGCTTTGGATGTGAGATATTAAGAGAAAGTGAAGTACTTTTTTGATAAGATATGTGAGGGTCACTTTAGGAAAAGCTTAAAATATTATTTTATAATAAAATAAGTTTTGTTTAATAATGGAGCCAAAATGATTTGTTTTTAGTATAAGGTGGTTATGGGTCAAAACCCACTCAACCAATAGGTTTTCGACAGGTTTAGGTCACCATATTAACCTTATCTTATATATTTAACTCTTAGTGAAATTGTTTAACTTTTTACGTGTGTTATTGTATTCTTACACTATATGGTTAATAAAATTACTCTAAACTTACAAGAGAAGCTCAAGTGGTTCATTAATGACATATATAATATTATTTAAATCCTTTTTCTGAACCTTATATTTTTTTGAATATTATATAATTCAATAATATTTTATTTTTTTTAAACTAATTTGTGTCAATTATGACAATATTTGGAATCATGTTTTTTATAGTCATAAAAACCTTATCACTTCTAAAAAGGATTATCTAATCAACCCTAACATGTCATATTAACCTATAAAATTAGTGTAATTCATCAAAAGTCTCAAAATACATTTATTTTGATATGTATAATATCAATTATTTTAATATTTCATTTAGAACGTAATTACTGCATCATCATTGTGTCATAAATAAATTTCATTATATAATCTCTAAAAATTTTAAATAAAATATTATTATGTAGTAAATATATTTATCTTTATAATTAATATTTTTTTTCACTTTTATTCTATTTATAACTCCATATTAAAAATTGTTTGGTTAATAAACATTAAAGTTAACATTTTTTACTCTTTTTTAAATAAAATATTAATAAATGTCCAAGTATAGTCCTAGTGGAAAAAAGTGGATCATATTTTACTTCTATGGTTTTTTTGGCCAAATTAAACTTATACAATAAAATTAGAACATATTTTAGGGTAATTATAATATCATTTTTACCCTTCATTAGCCTATTTACTTTAAACCGTGGTAAATTAAAGTCAAAAGATACTATTCACCAATAACTAGTTTCAACTTTTTGAACCACAACATACATACTGATGTCAACAATGTCTCTTGGATTTCTTAAATTCACCTCACTTAAGTGGTAAAATTATGTTATATGAAAATTTACAAATGCTTCTATAAGGTGGGTAAAAGACGGTAAAAAGTTCAATAAAAATTTATACTTCTAATATTATTATAAAATGACTCCAATTAATTGTATTGAACTTATAAAGATACAATATATCTATTTTGACTAGAAATAAATTTTAATAAATTAAATAATTATTTAAATAAAAAATCGGTTTTAAACAAAAACATAGTGTTTTCACTATTCATAAAAAATTAGATGTTTTCAGAATTAAAAAAATCACCCTAAGATAATTTTGATATTTCAAATTCAAAAAATTAATTCAATTTTAAAAATTTCAAAACATATATGTTTAATTAATTGATTTAATATTAATTCTTGTTCTCAAAATGAAAAGCGGGTTTTTTAAAAAGAAAAAATTATCAAAAGATTGACATATGTTTATTTCAAATTTAAATGTGAAATTACTTATAAAGAATTTCATTGTATTAAATGGTAAAAATATAATTTAATTATACATACAAACCATTAAAATTTATAATTTATAACTATAATTTATTTCGAGTAAAAAATGTGTTTTCAGTTAAAATTTAGTATTTTTCACTATTCATCAAAATACGCAAGTTATCAAAAAAGTAACAAAAATTTACCCAAACTAAATTTTTTTGTCCCAATTCTAAAGAATAATTTAATTTCAATTAATTCGAAACATTAAAGATTAAAATATTGGATTTAAAAAAGATTTACCATTAAAAGGCATAAACCTGCATTTTTTGAAAAATACCTCTTTTATCATAAAAATTAAAATTTTCATATATTATGACTATGAAACACAAAAGATTAATTTTAAATTTATATAGGATATATAAAATTTAAAATGGGGTTAATAATATTCATATCCTCCTTTTCTAATGGCTAGTTTGGTAAGACGTGGTGTGCTCAAACTTAGTGTTGCGTGTTGCGCACGTTTTTGAAATACATTGAAGACATAACATACTATGAATTATTGGGGTGTTACAATATGTTTTTTGGTTTTGATTCTATATATTTTCACTTCATCCCTTACACCATTAAATGATTCATCGATAAACATGTTCACACCTAAAGTAGTTTTTATGAATCATATTTTCCTTAATTCATTCCCCTAACCATGAAATGTTTACATTAAACTAGGAATATTAGAATATGATGTTAAGAAAAAATAATTTCCAAATTTTATCTTGATCTATTACAGAATTAGTAAATCTTAAGATTCATCTAAAATATTTCTATCCACAATAAAAAACCAAAAATTCAGATAGAATGTCACTAAATTTCAAGAATCAACATAACATAAGATTCTCCAAATAATTGATCTTGTAAAAAACATAAACCAAATATATAAATACCTTTATCACCTTCAATCCTTAATTAAAACAAACATGCTTAAAAGAGTAAAATATATGATTGTCCTTAAATACTAACATCTAATAATTCTATCATAACATAAAAAATCAAACCACATTAATTTTCACCAATACAATCCCCTACGAATCTATTTATTATTATCTCAATCATTAAGAACATATTTAGATTTATCATTCCCATGTTTTATGTTTTGAAAAATATCATCCTACAACATAATCACTTCTCTTCATTATTGGTACTGTTCATATCATGCTTCAAATTTATTAAAGAAGAATTAATAAATTACAATACATATATATGTTATATATCATATAAAGAATGAATTATGGACCAAATTTTAAAATCCAAGCTTCCACGGTACATTTATGTTTGAATAACACAATACTGTGTGATGTACACAAAACTGTGTTCAAGCGCACCATGACAAATCAAACATGCCTTTTTAAAAGAAGTTATGAATTTTAATACCCACTTCTTCAAATTTTATTAATTTTTTCTCATAATGGACTTCATTTTTATTTTTGGAATACCAAAATTAGCTTTGGGTGATTTTTTTTATATTTCTAAAAAAATCAATTTTTGATGAATTAGGAAAAACAATACGTTATTGTTAAAACCGTCATTTTATTTAAATAATAATTTATTTTATTTAAACTTATATTTTGTAAAAATTGAAAAATGATTCATATATTAGTTCAATATAATTAATTAGAGTCATTTTATAATAATAATAGATATATAAACTTCTATTTTTCTTTTTACCGTCTTTTACCCACCTTCTAGGCTCGTTAGAAAATTTACATAAAACATAAGTTTACCACATCTGTGAATTGAATTTAAAAAAATAAAAGAGACATAGTTGAAATCAGAATGTAAAATGGGGTTCAATATGATGAAAATTATTGGAGGTGAATATTAACTTTTTAATTTTATTTACCACAGATAAATGTAAATAGGGTAATTAAAGGTAAAAATAATATTATAATTACCGTAAAAAATGTCATAATTATATTGGATAAATATATTTATACCAATATTAACCTTAGTAATAAAATATGATCCTCTTTGATCCCCATGTATTTGATTATGACATTTATGATTATTTTATTTAAAGAAGAGTTAAAAGTGTCAAATTAAAATATTAATAAATAAATCATTTTTAATACAGGGTTATACATAAGATAAATTAGATTATATATATTAATTAGAAAGATAAAATGATTTTATACATAATGGTATTTTAACTATAAAATTTAGAAATTCAATATTTAAATTTGTTGATGACACAATGATGATTCAGTAATTAACTTATTAAATAATGATTAAAATTATTAATATTATAAATATCCAAACTAATATAAATTGAGACTTTTGATTAATTCCACTTATTTTCTTGTATATTATGAAATAATAGGATTTATTTAATTTATTTGTTTCTAAGTAATCAGGTTTTTTTGACTTTTACAAAAACCAAATACTAAATAGTGTCAAAATTGACATAAATGAGTTTTTAAAACCAAAACTATATTATTAAATGATAAAAGATTATTAAAAATATAAGGTTAGGACAAAGGAGTTAGATATGATTAGACATGTAAATTATGAACCACATGAGGTTCTCTTCTATTTTTATTGTATGTTTATTAACAATTAATTTTTTTAATACAAGAATACATGGTAAAAGTAAAACTATTTAACTAAGAGTTAAATCTAAAATATATGGTTAATATGGTGACCTAAACATTTATAAAACCTATTTGATAAGAGGTTTTCAACCTAGAATGACCATTAACTCGAAATATATCCTTTTTTACCTATTATACAACGAATATGATTGTATAATAAATTAATATTTTATGCTTTTTATAAAGTTACCCTCACCTTTATTATAAAAGGGTACATCCCCTTATTTCCAAATCAAACCTCCAAATCCATTTGGCTCGGAAAAACCCTACTAAAATATCCTACCAACTTCTCTAACTTCATCCTAGTGTCCTTATATTGATCAAAAAGCCATCCTATGTAGCCCTTTTGAACAACTCAAAAAGAAGAACCCAAAGAAGAGGTAATAATTTCATCCCCTCTTTCAAAGTTCTTTTTTTATTCCGCTTACTATTTCTGTGTTGTTTCCATAAAATAATTAAAACACAAGAACTTTATACATTATTTAATGTTATTATAAATATGGTGCAACAATATTCATTATTCTATCCATCTTATTAATGAAAAATTCACCATACGTGCGTACGTGCGACTTACTCTCTCCACGTCATGGTGTTGTTATTTATTCAAAATTTCATTATTTAGATGGGTATAATAAATAGTATAATTAATGTAAAAAATATATATAAAATGTTAATGATTCTGTATATATTATATAAAATCCAATGAAATATTATTTCACCATCAATAAAATGATAATGTCGCTAATGAGTACGTATGGATTACCGTTTCCACGAACGTGATGGGATTCATTACCCAACGTAACCATTCAAGAATAATTTTCTTTTGATGATTAAAAATATTTTTTAATAACATTATATCATTTTGGATATGAATCAAATACATCTTATCCCTAAAAAATATGACTTACTTAACAAAACATATAAATGAAACCGAATCATTTAACACCCAAAATAATGATACTTCTAAAATATTACTACCAAATAAATATTATTAGATATTATATGATATTATATTTATGTATGTGGTTCATGTATAATTTAATAACATTTATTTAACTATTATATTGATGGTTAATATACCCTCAGCCAACATATAGTACAAGGGATGGGTTAATTTAACAATCTCTTTATTTATCTGAGGTTGTTTATACGTAAGTATCTACTGGGACTTATTTATCATCCACATCCGTGTTTATTAAAAATGTACATAAAAACATTTTTTTACTATTTCCTATAATATTGGTTAAATTCGTTTTTACCATTTTTTTGCTTTTTATATTTTTTTGAAGGCAATCTTTCCGTTGTTTTCCAAACAAGGTACATTATGACTTTTTTCACGAATTAAGGTAAGAATTACTTTTTCAACTTATTCGGCAGGTGAGGCTATTTTCTATTGTTATGAAACCTTAGAATCTTCCCTTACAATAAAAAAAATATTTTCCAAATAAATGTTTTATTTTATAATTATGTGACTTTTGAATGATTTCAATATAGAAAGAGATATTTCTCTCAAATATTTTTGATTTCATCTATTTCAACATCCATTGGTGGATTTTACTCTAGTTTGAAGTTGATTTATTATGATACAATCTTCCATATTGTATAGAAGGTATTGCGATATGTTTGACTATGGATGCATTATTTTGATATCCTTCACGGCTTATGGATAAAGTATTAACATTTTGTATACTAGTTTTAATACGAATGTTTGTGTTTTTTTTCTTCCTTTTCATATGAGGAATGAATCAGACTTAGTATGTGATGTGTGGAGCCCACTAAAATACTAGATGCATAGGTAGGCCTCATGAGACAAACTAGTGTCTTGGCACAAGGCCTTGACATCATATTATTTTTAGTCTTGGCACGATGCCTTGACTGTGTGGTTATGATGTCCGACATTATGAATTCAATTATTATGAAATTAGATATTGATATTATATGTGATTGTTAGACTAGTAGAATATACATGTGAATAAGTAAATGGTTATTGGATTTATCATTTCCATATTATACTAATGATTATGTTTTAAATGATTTTTTAGTCTTATAAATTGTGGTCAATGATTATGCTTATTTATGATAGTTTCCTCTATATTGTTATCCTTACTGAGAATCTGAGCTCTCCACTTTCTTATGTTTTATTTTTCCTTGGAAATGAAGATTTATATTACGATTAACCAGATGAGATAGGCCATGGATATGAGTGTGTTAAAAGAGAACACAATGTTGTTTTTTATTTCATGATGTAATGTAAAACTTATGTATGTATCTAGACTATCAAAGTCTTCTAAACTAGTCATTATTTCAAGTCTTGATCTCTTGTGATCGTGATAAAGTAATTTAATAATGCACTGAATCTGGGTTACTAGGGTGTAGGCGTTACAGTTGGAATCATAGGAACTTTTTTACCACGCTTGGAAATAAGATTTTGAAAAACTCTCATTAGAGAACATTACCCTAATATTATCTTTGAGGATTAGTATAGAATAATTTTTCTAAAATTTAGGTAATGTAGATATTTTATTATTTTTTCAAGAAATACATCCATGTCTAGATATGAGCATTTAGAGGTGGCTTTGGAAGAGATATACATAGGAGTGAAAACTCGAACAAGGAGTTTCTATTTTGAACTAGGTTATCCTGGTACATGACATCAGGCCCTTCTGCACTCTTGATATGACACTTCAGGGGGATATACTTAGGATAATTCAAATTTTCTTTACAAGACATTATAATGGATTTATAAGTAAATAATACCTCAAATAAAACATTTTTATGATTTTGGATTATATCCGTAAACTATTCAATATATTTTAAGTGTTCTACATGTTTGGTATTATGTATTTGCAATTCATACACTAATCCAGTGTATGCTATTTTAAAGAAATGGAACATAGTGGAAGTAATGGATACTGTATCAACAAACGTAATCCATATAGGGATTTACCACTTACTCAAGATAATTGTATTGCAGTCGGTGATGTAATTGGTGTTGAACAGCTTATAACAATACTTGGACAACTCAGTCAGGTTATGAATAATAACCTTACACATATGGAGCACCCTCACACACAACATGAAGGATTATTTTTAGACAGATTCATGATAAAACAATCACCAACATTCAGTGGGATTACAAATCCATTTGTAGCAGATAAATGGATAAGATACTTAGAGAAAATATTTCATGCATTGTGGAGTTGTGAAAGGGAAAAAGTTTTCATGGTAGTTTATTGCCACACTGGAGATGAAGATAAATGGTGGTCATTAATTAAAAACACATAGGAGGATAAAGAAGCATCAAATATATAATGGAGGGAGTTTAAATATTTTTTCTCAGAAAAATACATTCCTCGTGAACATAGAGATGATATGGAAGGGAAATTTCTATGTCTGAGGCTAAATGAGGAAGACAATGTCACAAAGTATGAGACTAAATTTACAAGTTTAGCAATACATGCAATAAATTATATATTTAACCCAAGGTGTAATATTTATAGATTTATTGATGTGTTAAAACCATTTCTATGTCGGCCATTAGTCTCACAATCCTTCTCATCGTACGATGAAATTTTCTCATGTGCTATCAAGATTGAAAAGGAATTCTCTAAGTCTTATTACTTTAAAGCAATTAAAGTGAATAATATATATGTTAAAAACTATAGAATTGGAAATAAGGAGAATAAAGGACAATTTGAATTTCAATCATACAGTAAATGTGGGAAGAAACACCATGGTACATTTTTTAAGGGAATGGGGCTCTGTTACATGTTTGGTGAAAAAAAACACAATGCTCGTGATTTCAATGGAAGGAAAGAGGTTTTCAATGTTGAATTCTAAAATTCAACATAAATGGGGAATTATGAAAATCAATGTCCAAAGTTCCGAAGAATGATAACTCAGAAAATGCCAAGGGAAAAGACAAGTATGTGTTATTACAATAGTTGAAGTGGAATAAGTAATGTATATGTGTTTTTGGATTCACGAATTATATTCTAGTTATAAAAATAATGATATATATATATATAAGGTTTGTACTATATTAATTTTTTCCATTAAGGATTTAATATGAGGAAGGTAATAATATTTTATGTTTGTGAAAACAAGAGAAAATTTACATTGTTTGGGTAATCTGATGTTCCAATTGTTTTTTAAATTTAGATACCTTTTAGAGATAGTTTGGACAGAGTTATTTTGGATAACTATAAATATTTTAATGAATTAAGTTGTAAATTTCATAATTTTTTATTTTTAAAATAATTCTTTATATTATTTCTACATTGTTATAAAATGGAATACCCGGTGGTCGGGCGTCAACTCCCCGCGTCCGGCTAGGCCACGAGACATGTACCTGCATCTGAAGGGAGATAGGGGTGTATCACCTACTACTGGCCTATGTGATGTATTGGTTTGTATAATGTAGTGTTTTTTAATATGGTCAGACGGATGAATTATAAATTCAATTTATTTGGAACCCTATACTATTAGTATAAATAGAATTATTTTGAGTTCAATTATCTATTGGAGTGAAAGATGAGTTTATTGTATAAACTAGTTAAAGGATGGAACTCTACTTTTCAAGAATTATTTTTTTCATATTCTCTGAATAAATTAATTATTAAACATTAGGGAAAAAATCTAAAAACCAAAAATGTGTTTTCCAAATAAATTATGTTTTGTTGAATAGATTATATTTTTATCATCATAGATTTATGACTTTGAGGCCCTCAATTTTCCATTTAGTTTTTTCTGATTGATGACCACAAACACTCCCTATAAATATTTAAAAATTATTCAAATTATAATTGTCACCAATTTTCATCCTATTTGAAAACCTAATTTGGTGGTGACCTTTTCATTTACCTTTACAGCTTATTATGGCTAAATATTATTAACCATATTTTCCACAGTGGGTTATCCTCAAAAGGTATTTTTTATTTTTTTTCCTTTTATTTTCAATGAATAATTTCAAATTAAGAGGATGTAATTGATTAAAGTTGGGAATAATGTAACACCTCATGCTTCCATGATACGTTTCTCTATGAATAATACTCTAGCGTGCTATGTACGCAACACCGAGTGCAAGCGCACCATGACAAATCATACTAGATTTTTTTTAAAAAAATTATCATTTGTAATAACATATTTTTGATATTTTATAAATTTTATTTTTCCAAATTGAATTAATTTTTGGATTCGGAATATCAAAATTAGCATAGGGTGAAAATTTTATATTTTTCTAAAAACATTCAATTTTAAATGAATAGTTAAAAACACAACGTCATTGTTTAAAACTGACTTTTTATTTAAATAAATATATATTTTATTTAAATTTATTTTAAGTAAAAATAGATATATAATACGTAATTCAGTTCAATATAATTCATTGGATTCATTTTATAATTATATTAGATATATAAAATTTTATTGAACTTTTTAAAATCTTTTACCCACCTTATAGACACGTTAAAAAAAATTTCATAAAAAGTAATTTTATCGGTTTTTTCAATTGAGTTTCAAAAATTTGAGAGACACAGTTGACATTAGTATGTAAAATTTGGTTCAAAAAGATGAAAATAATTATTTCTGAATAGTAGCTTATGAATTTTATTTACCATAGTTAATGGTAAATAGGGTAATTAAAGGTAAAAATGTAATTATAATTACTCAAAAACGTGTCCTAATTCTATGGGATATGTGTATTTCCACTTAAATAAACCTTATGAATAAAATATGATCCTTTTTTATCCAATTGGATTAGATTAGGACATTTATTATTCTTTATTTAAAGAATAGTTAAAAGAGTAAAACTCAAATTTAAATAACAAACCTATTTTTAATAGAGGGTTATACATAAGATAAATTATACTATAAATATTAATTAGAAATATATTTTTATTTCCTACATAATGTTATATTATTTAAATAATGTAGAAATTATATAATTAAATTTATTTATGACATAATGACGATTGATTAATTACATTATTAATGAAAGAATAAAATAATTAATGTTATAAATATCCAAATAAATATAAATTGATACTTTTGATGAATTAAAATAATTGTATAGGTTAGTATTCCATGTTATAATTAATTTAATTTATTTGGATCTAAGTAATATGTATTTTTACTTTCAAAAAAACCATATACAAAATAGTGTCAAAATTGACAATAAGGATTTTTTAAAACAAATACTATATAATTAAATGATATAATATTCTTAAAATCAATGTTTCAGCCAAATGACATAGATATGGGAAGATAAGTATATAACTAACCACTTGAGGTTCTCATGGATTTTTAAAATATGTTTATGAACTATTTACTACAATAATTCAAGAATACAAGGTAAAAGTAAACTACTTAACTAAGAGTTAAATCTAAATGATAAGGTTAATATGGTGACACAAACCTATCTAAAACCTATTGGTTAAGAGGATTTCGACCCATCCCCACCTTATCCTCAAAATAAATCATCTTGGATCCATTAGAAAACGATTATTATTGTATAATAAATTAATATTTCAAACTTTTCCAAAAGTGACCCTCACCTATCATATAAAAGTGAACTTACCCTTCTATCAAATTCACACCTCCAAATCCATTTGACAAGTCCAGCCCTATCAAAATATCCTCTCAAATACTCTCCCTTAATCCTAGAGGCCATACATTGATCATAAATCAAACCTAATTTTCCCTTTTTATCACATAAAATTGATGAACCCGAAGAAGAGGTAATAATTTGATCACCTCTTTCATGGTTCTTTTCTTCTTCCACTTCCTCTTTCATTGATGTTTCCATACCAACATAATAAATCTAGTACATTATACATACTGTAATGTTACTATAAATATTTTACAACCATATTCATTATTTTATCCATCTATGAATGACAAAGTCACCATACATGCGTACGTATGACTTACCGTCTCCACGTCGTGGTGTAGTATGTTATTCAACACTTCAATTTTTGTATAGGTATGATAATGAGTATAAATTATGTAAATAACCTTTCAAGAATAATTTAATTACATTGATATAAATAATGTTAATTTTATGATTAAAATTAATTTTTAAAAACGGAATATCATTTTTGATAGAAATTAAATACATCATATCCATAATAAACATGAATTACGTAAAAAAACATATAATGGAAAACGAATCAGTTAACATCTGAAATAATGATACAACTAAAATATTACTACCAATTTAATATTAGAAGATCATATTTGATATCATATTTATGTATATTGTTCTTTTATAATTTAATGACATTGATATAAATAATATACATGAGGTTAATATACCCTCTACGTAGGAAAATTTCAAGGTAATGATTAATTTTACAATCTCTGTATTTATCAGAGGTTGTTTATAAATAATTATCTATTATGACTTCTTTATCATCCACATCAGTGTTTCTTAAAAATTTATTTCATTTTTTTATTATTTCATGTAATTTGGTTAAAATTCATTTATACCATTTCCAGCTTTTTATAATTCATTTTTAATGTAATCATTCAGTCTTTTTCCAAACAATGTACTTAATGACCTTTTCAAAAAATTATGGTAAGAATTATTTTTAAATTATATGGAGGGTGTGACTATTTTCTACCATTATTACACATTCAAAGATTCCCATATATTCTTATAATAATATTTTCAATTTTTTTAATTTATGTGACATTTAAATGATTTCAATTTAGAAAGAGATATTTCTCTCAAATAGTTTGGATTTAATCTATGTTAACATACTTTGATGGATTTTACACTTGTTTGAAGTTGATTTATTTTTCTACAATCTTCCATATTGTCTTAAAAGTTTTGTGATATGTTTGACTATGGATGTCTTATTATTATACCATTCATGGATTATGCTTAAAGTATTAACATTTCTTACAGTATTTTTAATATGAATGTTAATGTTATATTTCAACATTTCATATGAGGAATGAATTGGACATATTAAGTGACGGGTTGAGCCCACTATAGCACCTCGATGCATCAGTAGGTCTCATGAGACAAACTAGTGTCTTGGCACAAGGCCTTTTTAAAATCTTATTGGTATTCTTGGCACGAGGCCTTGCCTACGTGGTTATGATGTCCATCATTATGCATTCCATCATTATGAAATTAGCTATTGATAGTACGTGCGAGGATTTGAATAGTATAATATCCATGTTAATATGTAAATGGAATTATTGGATTTATCTTTTCCATATTATGCGTATATTTAGGATTAAAAGGATTTTTTCGTATACATTTCCTTAAATGTTTATTCTTTTTATAATTGTTTCTATTATAATGTTATCTATACTGTGCATTAGAGCTCACCTCATTTTTATGTTTTCTTTTCACCAGGGTGTGAATAAGTATATTATGATTAAACTACATGGATAGGCCAAGTATATGAGTGTTTTCAATGGGGACAGAATGTTTTTTTTATTTCATGATTTATTGAAAAACTTATTTATGTATCTAATACATCTAAGGATACTATACTAACCGGTCATTAGAGACTTCATCACTAATGATAATGCTAATGTTATGTAATAATTTTCCAAATCTAGGTAACTGGGGTTTGTTCATTACAAAAATACTTCAATAACATAATTATTGAATCCAAACAGAAGAATATTAAACATTCCTCTTTGTCTGAGGTAGTAACATATGATTTACCATGATATCTTTGCTCCTTCTGGTCTATATTCCATTTACTTTTAGGGAATTCATTTTTTTAGTTCCCAATATCTATATAGTTGATGTAGTGAATATTGGAATATTCATTCCATCTCTTGTAAACAAGATCATGGTGTCCCATTTCTCCGCACTTGAAGAAATCTCAATGTAACTCTTAATCATATATCAAGGTGTTTCCTTCCACAATTATCACAATTTTTTAAAATACTTATGCCCTATATTCATTCTATATATATTTTCCCTATTTTCCTCTCCATCATATTCATCCCTTTTGAATCCTTAATAACATGTAAATTCATTTTATGTCTTGTCAGAATATGATATTATTTCCACATATAATGAGAATATTTGGGAGACTAATACCATTCAAAATATTGGCTTAAACTCATAAATGACATTTTCATTATTACTATTCATATCACGTGCATTGGGGAGTTTTACATTCACTATTCTAGGCATTATTTCTAATCAATGGAATACACAAAATTAGGATATGCGTCATATACTATAACTTCGAACTAGAAAAATAATTATAATAAAAAAATTTATTCATAGATAATCTCATAATAATAACCATGGTTTATTTGGGGACATATTTAATTTTAAATCCTTCATACTTATTAGTAAAGAGAATGTGAATTATCCTATTAATAACCCACTGAAGTGTCAAAATAGGTGTTCAGTAAAGCCCCATGTTGTGTACCATGTTATGTTGATTTAGGCCTGATGCAACATGTCAGAGTTTTCACCCTTATGTGCCTCTATTCCTATTCAATGTCCACATGTAGTCTCTAGAGAGGTTTTTATTGTTGGGAAGACCCACTTAATTTCTAAAATGCCAAAATTCAAGGTATTTTTTTTTATTTTTTACCCTCATTGTCTATTTAACGGTTATGTTCCCTAATCTATGTTTTCCTAAATCTAGTTTCCAATGTCTATTTTAAAATATCTATAATACCAATTATAAATAACCTGACCTTAGTATACTAGAACTTGTGTGTTAATTAATTACTCTAGTACTATGAACAAGATACCACATCCCAAAGGATTTAATACTTTCATATATTTGGATAACTAGACACCAACATTATTTTTAAGTTATAACATTGAAAGGAAAATGACAAATAAAATACATTTGAGACACCCATAAAAGCCTAGAATAACCCTGAAAGTTATTCATGATGTACATATTTATATATTGGGGGAAAATAAAACATAATAAAGGGTGAGATCATATGCTTAGTAAGGGTTAACAATGCAGCGGAAGCTAACATCGACAATAAGTAATGGTGAATAACTACAAACACATGCCATTAATAGATAATATTGAGTATAATATGGTGGGAATATAATATGAATAAATAATTCCATATATATGTACATGATAGATAAACATAACCATTGATATACAATTAGTTGATTAATCACATGGGCTGTAAATTTTTATTATCATAATGAGGGAATACATATTTCCGGACATCATAAACATACCATCAAGGATTAATTATTTACCTAAAAATAGAAAGGAAATAAGATATTTTTTCAATGATAAAAATTTTATTTAATAAAAGATGTGGTTTCTTAAAACAAATTATCGATGGTACTTGAAAATGGGTATGAAATTGGGAAGTTCCCATTAACCGAGCTTTCTTAACTTGAGGAATGGAAAATGGGACCTTGTAAAACATATATTTCCCCATAAAATAATGATAAACTAATCTATATAAATGGGTTTAGAATATATAAAATTATTGTAGAATAATTATATAAATGGAAAGATGAATTACATTTGGGTAAAGAGAGATAAAGTGTAACTGGAATGAAAAATGGAGGTTCGGGAAGAAACTCGTACAACAGTGAAAAGAGTCGAACTATATGCCCTATAAAATTAATAATCATCATACAAAACAATTAATAACATGAAGATCATTATATTAATGATATAATATGTAAAATGGAAGTATGAATTCACCACACATTTTAAATAATGGTGAATAAGGCATATCTCACCAAAATAAACGGGAGATAATAAAAGCCTTACCTTTTTTCAGAATTTGTTGTGCAATTTTAATGTCTAGAATAATGTAATTAGATTCATAAATAATTTAATTATGAACCTATTAAACATTTATTTTATTTATTATAATTCTATAAATTTCAATTAGAGTCTTTTTGATGAGTTATAAAATTCAATTTTGTTTATTTATAAGTGTTCGTTTACTTGGGTTTCATGAATGGTTCACTTTTCTACATTTACGAAAGAACATGTGAAATGAGAATAGTTATCCATAAATGAAATTATAAATTTTATGTAATATTATAAAGGAATTAATGGTATTATATATTATTTTTCCTAGATATTAGTATGATTCATTAGATAAAGCGTTAATGATAACCATTTAGATTATTTTGGAATTTTTATCGATCATCATGCACTAGTTGTGTTTTATTAATTAATATTATGTATATATACTGGTTATAGAACATTAAATAAGATCTAATACATATATTAGAATCTTTTTTGACAATAAAAATGTTTTTAGTACCATCCCTGCATGAAAATTGAATAACAATAAAATATCATCCACAATGGTGGTAAATCCTCACCTGACAGACTATATTTTCATTATTAGAATAAAAGGAATATGATTAATGTATTTATGGTGGATTTTCCATTTCAATAATAACATTACAATATATATAATATAATAGAGTTATCATGCATTCACTACTGGAAAAATGATTTTTCCCAACGCTTCTATACCAACGGTTTGTCAAACCGTTGGTATAGGTACCCTTTCCCAACAGTTTGGCCAAACCGTTGGGAAAGCCCATATTTTGGCCACCTTTCCCAACAGTTTGGCCAAACCGTTGGGAAAGGTTGAATTTTGGAGGCCCTTTGCCAACGGTTTTGGCAAACCATTGGGATAGTCTACCCTTTCCCAACGGTTTGCCAAAACCATTGGCAAAGGGCCTCCATAATTCAACCTATGGCCTAACTTTGCAAAAAAACACTAGACTTTTCCCAACGGTTCTCAAAACCACTAGGAAAGACTTTTCCCAACGGTTTTGAGAACCGTTGGGAAAAGTCTAGGCCTTTCCCAATGGTTTTCAGAACCGTTGGGAAAAGTCTAGTGTTTTTTTTGGAATCATCCTACGGAGAACATTATATATATCAAAATTTAAAATAATTAGAACAATACATATATATTTTTATGGAATTATGTAAACAAAAGTCATGTTAGGTTAGTGGTTAAGTCTTTGAGTTATAAACTAGAGGTCCTGGGATCAAATCCCACTGGGTGTTTTAGTTTTGGAATTTATATACCAACGGTTCCATTACCGTTGATATAGATTTCATATTACCTATACCAACGGTTTCCAAAACCATTGGTATGGGTCTATACCAACGGTTTTTGGAAAACCGTTGGTATAGACCTATCCCAACGGCTTACTTGGCTACGGTTCTCCAAACCATTGGTATAGGCTATACCAACGGTTTGGAGGCCTATACCAACGGTTCCAAACCGTTGGTAAATGTTAGTTTTCCAGTAGTGATTTTTTGAATGAATATGGGAGTAGATAATAATAAATGAAAAGAAAGTAAAATGAAAATAATGAAAGCGAAAGAGGGGTTCACCTCTTCAATTCTTCTGCTTGAGTACCTCCTTAGGGAAATTGGTCTTTCGCTTTTATTGAGACTAGAACCTCATAAAAATGAGAATGATGAATGGGAAGAGTATTGGGAAAAATTTGGATAATCTTCAAGGATTAAGATGTTTGATTAGAAGTGGTGGCTAGGGGTGGTATTTACGGTGGAGGAGAGGGGTGCTTTTTAATATTTATTTATTTGTTTATAATTTTGGCTCAAGACAAGAAATAGTGATAAATCATTGAATAAATAAATTAAATAGAGAAGTATGGATTGATATTATTGTTCTCACATCAAGGCTGAGTCATGGAATAATATATTTAACTTATAATGTATATATACCCTAAATGACCATATTTTACTATTCACAACAATTCAACTCTTTCAAAAAATAACAAAAAAATCCCCCAAACCAATTTTCAATGTGCATAAATAAAAAATTAACTCCATTAAATGAAAATAATTTTTTATATATGAGAAATATAATTTTTTTTAAAAATCATCAAATATTCAAATAATAAAAAATTTAAATTTATAATTCATTTTAAAATACATTGAAAAATTGATTAAGGTCTCATAAATTTATATTATAAAAACAATAATAAAATATTTAATTATAAATATAGTTTTGGAAATACATTTTTTTTAAAATCATTAAATTGATAGAAAAATTAAAAATAATCATTTAACTCTCGGAAACATACCAACACTTAAATTATCATTTTTAAATCATTAATTTACATATTCCATGATATAAATATAATATATTTTTATTTATGAGATACCTAAATTTTATTTATAATTTAATTTGTGACATTTAATTCAAAACATACATATACATTTAATATAACAAACTAATAGTTGAATAAAAATCAGCAATTTTCATTATTTACTAGAAAGTTGATATTTTCAAAAAAAATAACAAAATTTCACTTTATGATAATTTTGAGAATATGATTTTAAAAATAAGGTTTATTTTGTTTTATAGAAGTTATAATAATGTAAAAAACATCATGACAAGTTCCCCATTAAATGGATGTAAAATAGTTTATAGAGAGAAAATAGACTTTTATGCATAAAATTAGACTTATTCTTATCTTATGACTATAAAATCATTTTGATAAATGTAAAAACATTTGATTAAATATATAATATATAAATTTCATAATTTTTCAAATACTATTAATTCAGTCTAATTTAACAGCTAGGTTATAACAGTCATTTAAAATAATGATAACTAATTTTATATCATTGTTCGTTTAGGCCTCGTGTTGACCGAAACATAAAAAATCATAAATATTAAATTTTAAAATATAAATAGCATGAAATATTGAATATTTATATATGTTGTATTTATGGAAATAAAAATTCATTTACAAACATAAAAAGCAACACATTTCCATATACACATATCACAAAAATTATGTTCTCGGTTATAGTTGGTATACAATAACAGTCTTTTAAAACAAATAACACTCCTGTTACTAATGAAATTGGTAATCACCAATGTCTAGAGAATCCAGCCTTGTTCCATTGGTTTCTCAAAAAACCACGGCTCTTGAAAAATATCAGTATCCACTTGGTTCCAGTATTTTGATATAGATGTGAGTACCACAAGTTGTATTTGATACCCAATATGTAGATATTAAAAGAGTTCACCGAATAAGGAAATCACCTTTTTTCTTACACTTTTTTATAGGTTCAATTCTTCTTCAGTTGTCCTTTCATTCCACAAGGAAAACGAAATTCCTCCATTTTCTTTCCATGCCTCTAGATCATCCTCTTCATAGAAGAATTATTCTCAAAAACATAATACATTGTGTGATTCTTGGGCCCATTTTTCTTATTCTTACTCTTCATTATTCACTATAAAGTCCACAATTTTTTCACATCCCAATTTCTTATCCACATTGATAATTAGATTATTATGATCAAAAAAATTCTTCTCAATGTTAGTCATATTATAATTAATAATTAAACAGGAGAAGGTCATTGGAAGTGATGAATGTATGACACATATACATTACATATTCAAGAACATAATCCCCAACATGTTTATGCTTCAAATGAATCCCATAATAATAAATTCTTGAGGCCCATTTGGCACAAACTCTCCATGATTAGTTGGAAAAAATTAATTAGATATATCATATCTCTCTTGTTCCTCCTTCTATTAATAGATATCATGAATGATAGACATCATGTAATTCACATCCATGTCCTCATTATTCATTAAAATATCCTCGGTTAGGGATGATATAATACAAAATTGAACATTTTTAGCATCATTCAAATGTTTCTGATAGAGACATTACATTTTATCACTATCCTCATTTCCCGGTGCTTTGGGAATTGTTTCTTCTATCACATAAAATTTTTTTCCATTGAGAAGGATTACACATGAATGCCTTTGACACTCGTGGAAATTTAAGTTGGTTATAATGTTATCCTTATCACATATGGATACTGGTGACATGTTTGAATTCATTTTTATTATTATTTATAAAATTAATATTATAGTAATTTTAAAACATTAGTTGTTAAAATTTATACAAATATACAAATATTATATTTATTAATCTCCCAATATTTTATCAGCACCCAATATCCCTCAAATCAGCCTTCAGAATATCCCATTTCATAGACATTATACTATAAATGATCCATAATCCATATATTATTTCCCCAAAAAAATTTATTCAATAAACATTAATGGTTTTAGGTTGTTATTATAAATACTATCTTCATTAACTCCCAGTTTCCTGATCTATTGAGTGGAATCCCCATTCCTAAAATCCATAAAATGTATTTCTTAAAACATTTCCACTCAGTTACACCAAGGCCTGCTATCATAGTTAACCATTAATTTGAACTATGTTATGACAACCAAAAAAATCCTGATATAATTCCTCCAATAATTTGAATATCCCCATTTTTGGTTGTTTAAGAACATTTTAATATGTTACAAATCTAACTGATGTAGTGGAAGGCTATACTAACCTAATATATATTATCGACTGACTTTATCCTTTTATGCGTAAATTTCCAATTATTATCCTTATTACTTTCTTTTTAATATTATATGGATTTAACATAGTGATGAACCATATGTTAGATAATATTTACACAAAATATAATTTATTCTAGTTCTATCTTGAATGCTTGTTAATTGATTAATTCATGTGATTGTGAAAAAATATCCATAATGCAAAACTCCTGAAACATGATAGAAATAATATAATAAATTGATTTAGTCAGGTACTTTTATTAAGGGATATTTTATCTAAAGTATGATAAACTAATTGTCGACCAAGGGGAAAACCTTGAACTAATTATTTTTTGTTAAATATTTTCACCTATCCACCGATTAATTACTCTTTGATTAGTTTCACTTCGGCTCAAAACTTCAACCACATCCACTAACATGGGAGCTCTATTCTATACACATTATTTTAATCACACATAAGTTAGGGGAATAAGTTTACAAAATGAAAACCAATGGAACACGATCTCTTATATAATTCTAGGAGAGATGAAATATGGGGAACCAATTTAAATTAATAATAAATTAAACAAAACCAACCATGTACAATGGTATGGTCTAGGCTCATGGTCATGAATATCCATTCAATGAATTAGGAATTTAAAAATGTTAACATTAAATTTTAATTTTTTATTTTTAAGATATATCATGCTCGAATCATTTAATTATTTCTTTTAATTAATAAAATATTTTACATTAATTTTAATTTGAAATTACGTGAGATTATAATCCGTAATAAATTTATAAAAATTAAATAAATTTTTAAAAAATTAACTATTTACATTACTGTACATTAGAGGTAACATAGAGACTAATGATCAAAATAGAATTTGATTAGATTTATAGTGAATGAAATTAGAAGAAGAATATATCTTAATTCAGATTAAATAATAATTTAACTTGAATTGAAAACTTAATGATAGATTCATAAATAAATCACCGATCGTTAAATAATTATGAATAATTTTTTGACTGATCTGATGCCACTTGAAGGTTCTAGGTGGCATGGAAGCTTGTGATGGTTCATGAACAATTTTTTTCAATGATTTACAATCAATATGAGATTTACAAAATAATGAATTTTGTACCCAATGGAATTGAATCAATGAAAATAGACAAGGGATAAATTTTTAAAACCAATAGCATGATCATCACATATTATTTATAATTAATTTAATCAAATAAATAATTACCAGGCATGAATTCGTTATTCTTTTATGTATCTAAAAAATGTTCTACATTGTATATTCAGTGTGTTCTGAAATCAAGAGCATATTCCATTTACAAGTGAACCATATATATTCCAAAAATCTATGAACATCACCATATGAATCTCTGGGTTCAAGCACAACATATCCTAATGCTTCCTTCGTTCACTTTTGATAACTATAATAATTGCTTTCGATGCATTTTCCTTGATCACTGTAGACTAAATAGTGAATAGAGGAGGAAGACTAGTATCTATTATTTTTTATATTTATTGGAGAAGGAGGTCTCTAGATATTAAGATGATTCTCTCCAACAGTCATTGTGCACAAGAAAAAATGAATTATCTCCCTTGAATAATTATTTAATTTTTTTATATACAACTAGGGTTAATAATATATAAATCCAAAATTTCCCCTTATTATTAATTTAATCCCTATAGAACCCCATGTTAACATTAATAATAAAATTACTATTATTTATTGACACGTTCTCAAATTGAAAATTAATATTAAATATTATTTATTCAAATATTTCACAATATATATTATTTCTCACTGAACCTAAAACCATAGTCTCCCATTCCACCGTAATATTTAATCGGCCTTGAATAATGACTATTTATTGAATAAATATATATCAATTCATTATTATCCAATAATTAATTAAATATTATATTCTATAAATAAAAAAATTATTAAATATCTTACTCACATAATATTTTTTAAATAACTTTTGATTCAATACATGTGATAAATAATGAATGATTATTTATTAAATCACATATGGAAATAATATTAATTTGAATTATAAATAATAAATATTAATATATTATTAAATTTTGATTTTTGATACACTTTGTGTGTGACCCTCTAAGCCTATTTCTCTTTTGTATTTGGTAAAGCAGACTAATGTCAAAGGTTAAAGTACAACAACATGCCAATCCACCCATAAAAAAATATTACAATGTCATAATGTAATAATACATTATAAAAACACTTACATAATAATATTATACCTTTAACCTATTATCTCAAATTATGAAGGTTACACACTGGTTCCATCAACCTATGTTCTTAATGTCACTTTGTTTTTCCTTCAAAAAATTTGTCTGGATTATAAAACACCATTTATATAGATTAATTTCAGATATATCATTTACATATATGGTCTTAAGATAGAAACATCTTTTAAAAAATGTAACGTAAAAATAATTTCTCACATTATTTAATAATAAAATATTACTTGTGACACACCAAACATATTCTACTACACCGAAAACGTATTTCATCATGGTTTTTGTTAATACTTAAAAGTATGAAACACATAAAACTCATTAATAATAACCTTAAACTATAAGGATAAGTACACAAATATTTATATAGGAATATACAAGGTCACAAATAAATTTGAATTTCCTATAGGTGGGTCTCATTCTCATAATATCCTACACCAGATTTTACTCTGGGCGTACACCATGAAAGGGTTCCACAATGTCCTATGAGTCTCCACCCCTGATAGGTTTTGTAATTTTTTTTCTTCAAATGATATAATATAACTATAAAACATATATTTAAGAATAGTATTTTAGCACTTTCTGGTTCTCATCGTAGTGGGGAACTACTATGATATTTTATTTTGAGGGCTACTATTAGGAAATTATCACATATTGTGTTACTGAGAAGAATAAATAATTTGTGATATGACGTTTACTAATATTCAAAACTATCAATATCTATTATCCTATAGTACATGGGAGTAGTTATTAGGGAACCAACTCCAAAAAATCTATTCCTCTCCATGATGCATCCTTTTAAATGACCTCCTTTCACAAAGGTCGAGTTCCCAGGTCCCCATACCAAATCAGGACAAATTTAGATACACCCCAACATCGTGTTTGACCATTTCCATCCACTAATGTGTCTGCCTACTTCATTCTATGTGTGTCTAGGGATTTTATAATAATCAATGCCTCTGTGAATAGTTACTCGAATTACTATCACTTCTATGAAGAGACACCATAATATTTGGCCCCCTGATAGCGACACCTCGGTGGTAGTTCCAATACCATGTATCAAGCGATGGCATGTGATAGGTGGTCAAAAAATCCCCAGAGGATTTATATTATATGGATACAATACAAACATTTCTTATGAGGTCTCAATGACTTATATTACCCTCTCCTAGATGTGTTCTCCATTAGAGAGTGGGCCAAATGACATCCCAATTGTATAATGTAAAACTGCATTGCTCCACGTCCTTGTTGTATGACATTAAACTACTAAAAAAATAGATATTGATGAACTAAAAGATCAAATATAGTCATCCTACTTTGAATAAATTAAATGAAATTAAAAAATCCATGATTCATGATGTAAAACTTCATAGATTCAGGTCTGAGTTTTACAATGTTAAACCACATGATAATTTCTATGATACATGTCATAAAACTACATAGCTTCATGTCCCAGTCCTATGACATTAATCTACATGAAATATTATAACATTGATGATGTAATAATACCTATATTCATGTCATATTCATAGGAAATTTAACTATATGACAACATTGTCAACACTTGATGTAAAAATGAACTCTTACCATATGCGGTGATCATAGGATACACCATGTAATATCACCAAGGGATTCCACAATCTTCCCTATCATTGGATAAAACTCCACACATGAGGAGATACCACATTTATGCCACACACCATCCCTCATTGATGATCCTTATGTGAAATGAGAGTCCTTACCAGCTGAAATTAAATTTAATCGATTTGGTCTACCACATTACCTTCTACTATGGAATCAAACAACATGGTCAAAGAACCCAGTCTCCAAAACTAGGTACATAGGGAACCTCTATGATGTTCAATCCTTATAATAATCCCATCCAGGAGTGAAATATTCCATCCCAAGGATACACTCCTTCAATCTATCTTAATAGGATGTTCTGATCCTTCTCCAAAAGACATTAAAATTTTTTACATGATCCGCCTTGATAGGAAATTTTGATATGTTATCTTTGTGTGAAATATTATATTCTCATGACATACCAAATTGATCTATCTCAAAAGAATGTTATGATCTCTCTCTACTAGATGTTAAACTTCATCCTCTGTATTCCTCAATAGGGTATCTTAATTTGTACTTTGGGTGTAAAATCATCCTTCCATGGAACACACTCCCTTGATCCATACCAACAAAATGTTATAATCTACTTCAAAATAGATATAAACTCATTACTCGATCTATCTCAATAGGGTTTTCTAATATGTAATCATGGATTGAAATCATCCCTCTCAAGGACACACCCCTTCGATCCATCTCAATAGGATATTCTGATCCATATCAATAATACATTAAATATGTCACATGATAATTCTCAAATGTAAATTCTAATATATATACACACGATTTTAAAATTTATCCCTCATCAGGAATCCCTACCCCATTAAATAAATGTGGGATACCTAATATAAAATGAATTAGAAGAGTTGAAACCATAGAATAAATTAACAATTGATCGACATGTGATGCCTTGAAAGGGTATCATGAACATAGGTTAATCTATGAGGGAGAAACGGATTAGAAAACTAGATGTATAGAAGAATCCATGGAATGATTAATCGACATCAAATAATCACATTGAGATCAAGGAGTAGGAATATATGATGAAAGTGATTAAATTTACCAACCTTTGGAAAGAAGGAACAATGGAATAGAAATGCATGTTTCTATAATGCTACAAACAATAGATAAAGCATTATATACATAATGGTGAAACCACTTTGAAAATATTCTCTTTAAAATTGGGATTAGTATATTTTTGCGGAATTAGTAGATTTTTTTTCATTGGATATAGTTATTCCATTGTAGGTCCAACTATGAGAATGAGAGACCCAACATGAAACTCACCTATGAATTGGGAAAGTTTACATTGGGCGTCTTCATTCTGTGACATCATTATAGTGGATCCCTCATACATTTACAAAATATTATATGATGTCGGGGAATTGGGAATCTCTATTCTTATTACGATACAAACAAGTGAATCTACATGCCTTCTAGTACTCAAAATGTAATAATTCTACAACCAGTCACTTTCAAGCTCTGGCGTAAAATAAACATTGATACGGAAACCCTTCACAACAATTCGTCCACCATAGCATCCACCTCATCATCAGATACCAGGTTCTCATAACCCATATCACAAAAAGAGAGAATCTCGAAGAGGGTGATTGATTCCCCTGTGACTTGATATGGTTTGTAAGGGATTAATACCCAGAGGGATGTGGCCCTCCAAGACATGGAGCCATTATCACATTGTCGACACTATTTCCTTGAGGGCCACACTAGGGTAAACAACACCATGTAACAATGAAGAACTGCTTTAGGAGCCTCTCCCCAGAATTATTATAGTAATCAATATCATATTCCAAGGATATGGGGAATGTTCGAGTCATCCCTATAGTAACTACCTAAAACGAACTACCTAGAAGGGATACCACAATGCCTCATTGATGCCTGCACCAACTGTTCACATAGGACAGAGAAGAGGTGGACATCACACCCCATCCTACAGCCCCAGACCAACTCAATCAACACTAGAATTGGCGTTATAATCATTATTCCTACCAAAAGGGACTTCATCCAAACATCCTATGGCTGCTACTAGTAGTAGAGTATCCATATAGCCCCCTATAATAGGTGATGAGGGATCTACCTCTGCCAGATTGGGATTGGAACCTCAGCCTCCTCCCATGAAATATGAGTTGACTCTCTTGATCACCAAGACCACTAACATCCATCACGGGCCATCTTGTGATGAAGATAATCAATAGAGATTTCCTCCCAATGCTTTCACTAACCAGAGTGTAGGTTATCCTTACTAATTAAACACCTAGTATTGTGATCCTCCCCAAACATTCATCATCCATCACATAGGCCTTCCCCTTACTGATATAATCTAGATCAGAGCTATTCCCCACTCTATTTTACATTAGATTCAATGTACTCCTCACTCTTCGACCAATCATTATGATGGTCCTCCACTTTCCATCAATAACTAAGGTTATGGTCCTCTCTACTCCATTGATAGTCAGTACGAAGGTCCTCCATATGCTTTTATTGTTCCACATAAAGGTCCTCCTAGTGCTCTAACAATTAAATGTTGAGGTCCTCCACACTATGAAAAGAACAAACATGGAGGTCATTCCTATGGATAAGGAATACACTACCATGAAGAACTATCATAGTGTAGGAGGGAGAATATCCACCGTCAAAGGTGGAATCCTATGAAGCATCATGTCATCCTCGACCCCACAGATTATGAGGTAACTGGTTGTTCAATGATGGAAAATTAAACATCATAAAGTTTGGGGTGATATCCAAACTGTTTAGATTAAAAATCTTGATGATGAGTTGTATATAATCCTTGAATCCCTCTACAGATAACTACAAGTGGAAGATGTTCTAGATCCCTTCGAAGGAGCCGTAGTGCTGCCTGCTTCATCATGACCAAATTCCCTCCACTCTAACTCTACACAAGAAGTTGGAGAGAGGTCAAGTTTTGTGATGGTGACCTTAGATGATATAGAGAATATCATTTATCTATTTATAGATGCTAATATCATATCACACAAGTAATTGGTGAACTCCCCATCCTATATGAATGTGATGATGAGGCTGGCACTTCCCACAAAAGATGTTCTCACATGCCTTCAAAATATTACATGTGAAGTGAATCATATCCCAGTAAACCCTAATTTTAACACTTTTTGATCATTTACACCACCTTTTTCTTTCCCAATTCCAACCATGTCTTTGAATGGAAAAGAATAAAACTCTTCTTCAATGGACGAGAAAATTTCAGTTGTTCTGGATACCGACCAGCTATCAATAGTGTTCTAGAAACATAGAAATCCAGGATATGCTATAATGGAGTACCTATTAGTGGACAAGGAAGTGTGTTTCCACCACATCCTATAGGCGACATATCAGCACCTCTATGATAGACAACTAACCTTCCAAGAGAGTGATGGACACGTTTCTATCATCGAGTTGCAGTGCATGAGGGTCAAGATCATAGAACTCCCAATGTCTAAGATCCCATTTTCATGTGGTTACTATAATTCCAATAAAAATACCAAATTTAAGATCCTAACAGTTCTCCCCCTTGTTTTTTAGAAGAATCCCCAAATGTATATATCTGAGGCTAGTGATAATATATTGATCCCCATTTCAGCCAAATATTGTGGCCATTTGACCTATTAAATGATTTTGAAATTTACCCATCAGATACCAATAATGTAATAATAGATATCCCAAAAATTATAGAGGACTATAAGGATAGGTACATCAAAATAGTCATGATTGGTAATATACGCATAATGGGGTGATGTTGTACTAGGAAGACCGTCTGGTTGGAATCCTCACTCATCTACAATGGTAGGCACCCAGACATAGAATTTCATCCAATGAATCATTAATTCATACCTATAAATAAGTATACATTGCAAAGAGATATATATAACCATATGAATCATTAAATGTTGCTCTGAAATTTGAGATTGAACCCAGAATTGTGGCCTTGCTTTAGTATCTCGTGGAGTACAAATGATTCATAGCCAAACTCATTACTAAGTGGATCCCGACTTACAATAGCACCCAGAGAGATATCATCTCCCAAAATATGTGGAAAAAATCATCAATAGATAGATAAAAATGCTATATCTTGGTGGACCTATGGAAAAAGTTAGGTAAAATCTAGTGGATATGGAAATTTATTAATGAACGAGTCACTGACCCCTCCCAAGTAGTGTGATTATCCGCCTTGAGATCAGAGGAATGTATCTTCCTGAGATGATCACCCAACTAATTTTTTGGTACCTATATACGCCCACCATGATGACATGAATTATGATCACACCACTCACTCTAATTCTATAGAAACACAACATGTGTCAATCCCACCTGATGAAAATTTCCAATCGACATGGGTGGACAGTATGTGATCACCCCGAAATATTGATAGTCTAAGTTTACAAGAATTAAATACGATAGATGACACAATGAAACACCTTTCCCACTTTAATTCATGGTATAGATCAATGTTTAGGACTCTATAACAATAGGATGCCACCAGGATCCAATCCTTCATTCAAACATTGAAGGTACTTATTTCTTCTTGAAAAACTAGCTTCCCATAGTGTCCATTTCTCATTAGGGAGGACCTGAATAGATTATTACACTACCATTTATTCTACAAAAGTTTTAAGAAAATTATTTATTACATCTTCAAGTGAAAAATATAGGATGAATGAGTTAGTAACATACTTTTTCTCCAGGTGGAAATGAATCACATATTCACACAACATGTTTTTGTCCTGGGAGTTGCGGCTAACGATGTGAATGGGGAATGATAAGAGTGAGCTATTATCTATCACCATCACCCAATGCTATGTAGGTGGATTCTATAATTTCTATAAAAGTCTCATAATCAATAGTAAAACTTACAAAAAAATCAAGAATAGTTTTTCCCCTTCCCTCTTCAGCTCCCATGAGAACACCTGTAAAAGTAAATACTTTGATATCTATATATATTGAGGTTCTGATAAAGGTGAATCTTTTTTATCCTTTGGAAATAGAGATTAACTATGAACATCCTTTACAATCCACTAACTCCCCCATTTCATCCTCTCTCTACATAGCCTTTCCATACGTAGCTATCAAGATGAGAAAATGTGGCTCCAGCCTAGTCAAGGACATAATATCATAGTACACTTCCTAGAGAGACGAAACACATTCTATTACTTCATGGATTTATGTCTCCCATGATTTTTTATATATGTGACAGAGAATGGAATCCAGAAATATGTAGAGTGTTGGAGGCTCAAAAGAGGCTCGACTCACTAGTTGTGTTGATCATTAACCATAACACATGGTCCTCGATCTCATCATCATGTAATTATTCATGTTAATTGATTAAATCCATAACTATGTGGTTCATGGATTAGATAGGTTGGGTAACATTCCATCCTATGTGACACATGTCTCAGTAGACCCTGACAAAGATAGTGATGGATTTGGTGAGCGGATGTAGGATTATACCATTGGAAGATAGAAATATGATGACTGGTTGCCTCTTAAGGTATTCTATCACACACATGATATTATCCATCTCATAATGGGAATGATAAATACTCATGTAGTTCTCATTACCCTTTGACCACTACCTCCAAATATGTGTCGCAAACATACAAGTGACGTAAGAATAGAAGATGATGAAGACTGAGAAATCAGATCCCCCCATCAGTGTTGAAACCATATCACACTATTGGAGACATAATGCTTATCTGGTTAAGATATTCAGCTATATTACATTTTGTTCTAGACTAGTACATCAATAAGGAAATTTTGTGTGCCTTTTTTAATACCATCGATCTAGTAGACCACTTCTAAACAACTGATAGTGTTGAATACCATGAAAACCCAACAGATGACTTTGACTTAAAACATCTAAGGGAAGTCCATGTTTATGAAAGAGATTAAAATTCCCATGTTAACCAGTCATTTTATGCTACTGATAAAAGGTGTTATGATTTTTTTAAAGCTCATATAGTTCCACACTACCCATATTCTCTATAAGGTATGCATCAATAGCTATTATTGTTTCTTGACAAACCAGGTTAGTTCTGAAATTTCTGTGATCAGCCACATCTATCTAGATCCAGACATTATCCCACCAACAGTAAACTGATTTTTTTAGAGAAGGTCATATAGTAATAAGTATAATATTTTCATCACTATTCTGAAATTATAATATCTTCCATCAACCCCTATTGTGCCACCTCCCATGGAGAAACCCTCTTGTGGCAAGAATATTTACTTAGAGTGAATGTATTATGTCTTGAGGCACCTCTCTTGCATACCCATGAGGATTTCAATCCATGAGGGTTCCCTCTTATCAAAATAACTATATAGATCTATTGAGGAATCATGGAGAACCACTATCTATTTCAAAGATGATATAGCTTCAATTTTGGACTACTATGTAGAGGAAGCTGAGAATGAGGATTTTTGAGCCGCCATCTATTTTTTGTAGAAGATGAAGGCATGTAAAGGCACATACACCCATTTTACGTCACATGTAAGTTTAATGGAATGGAGATCCACTACATCATGGTAGATTTTGGTGTATGGATATGCCTCTTCTTGAACTGAACACTCCACAAGCATGGACATAATTTAGTAGATTTAACCCCCTCTAACAAAACAATTCAATATAATGTTAATATTGAGATGAATCTATGTGGAAAGGTTTGGATGAATACCCAATTTTTTGGAGTGATATCAATAAATGAATTCATGTTTGTCACATATGATACCTCTTATTACATGCTACTGGGTAGGCCATAGCTACACTTTCATGGGGTGGTCCACTCCTTGTATCCCAAGTTCCCCAAATATACCCTAAATGGCCGATTAGGGGCACTATAGGGTGATTTTCTATATTACTCATGTGAATATCATTAAATGGATTACAAATACTATGATAAAGAAGGAAAATATGATCAAATTGATAGCGTATAACACATAAATGCTCCATATGATCTTTTGTCCACCCCAATTATTCAATGGGTAGAGTTGTATGAAAGCTTCATTATATGAAATAATCAGTTAGTTCCCATACATCTATAATTTGGGGGATGTTTCACTATCTCTGAGAAAAATGGTATTACATATACATATAAAAGGAGAACCCATATATTACCTCATACTACTACACTAGACATGCCCAGTAGATACCTGAATAGCCTACTTCTATGAATTATTGAGTTGTTTTCTCTATGAACACCAATTCATGATAGCCCTAAATGTTCCATAGAGTTGATATCACTCATTGGATATTGAATCATTACAACTTATTTGACATTAGGAATTTAACCAATTGAAAAAGGTCAGATTAAATTGGCCCGAAAACATCTTCATCCAAAGTTTCAACTATATCAAAACTCCTCCACAGGGATTATGTGTCCACCCAAATATGCACCATTTCTTCCTCTATGTTAGATATACCTGATGTGCTTCCTCATTCCACTGAATCTACAACCAAAGATAATAAGTTTGATTTGAAGGATTCCTCTTCTATATTTGATGAGGGTTTATCCACAACAATTGATGAGCTAACTCAAGTGAACCTTGGAACCCAAGAAAATTTGTTGCTGACACTAATTAGTGTAACAATGTCCCCAGAGGTATATTTCCAATATTTTTCCTTCATGAAATAAAATATCTGTGTTTTCACCTCAATCTATAATGAGATACTAAGATTGGACTGTCAACTCATTTTCCACAATCTTGTTCTCCCTACGAGTATTCGCGGGATTAAGAAGCCTCGCAAAAATATGTACCCCTCCAATAGTGCTATGGAAAGATGAATGTTTTCAAGTTTATCAAAACAAACTTCTTTAGGTAATTATATTACCCATGTGGTTATCCATAAACATACTAGTTAGGAAGAATAAATGAAAGACTATAGTTTGTATTGAATTTCATGACCTCAACTGCTTTTTTTTGAACGATGATTTTCCCCATCCGGTTTCACATCTATTGATTGATGATATCACTTGGTTCTAGAACATATCATTCATGGATAGATACTCTAGATACTTTCAAATCCAAATATCCCCTATGGATTAGGATTCCATGTCCTTCAGGGGACTCCAAAAGAATTTTTACTATTAGGTGACACCCTTCGTATTCAAAATTGTAGGATCCACTTATTAGTGACTCATGCACAACATCTTTAGACTGATTCTAAAAATAGTGATTGATTGCTATGTAGAAACCATGGTTGTCTAATCCTTCCATCTTTCAGACAATCTCAATTAACATGAAAAATTTATTGGATTACTTCATTCATGATAAATGAAGATAACTCCCTAGATTCTTTCATTTGTGTTTACCTCTAGCAATATTCTCAACTTATTCCCATGATACTAAGTAAACATTATTAACCAAGAAAAGATAATATATATTCACAAAAAGTCTCACTTTAGAAATATCTAGGATTTGTAAGGTATCCATGGACTCCAAGATTAAATAACCTGATTTATTTCTAATATCATCAGAATGTGTAATCCCATCATAAAGATCATAAGGAAAGGAAAAATTATCTAGTGGAATGTGGAGTTACAGACTTCATTGAGGATATCATGAAGTACCTACTATAAATTATAGTAAAAAATAATATTATTTTGGGAAATACTTTGTTTTCTTATGTATTCTCCCCAGAATGGCCCCTTGGGGCGCTTATATCATAGGTAATCAATAATGGAAATAAAAGATCATTATACTATATTAGTCTATTGATAATTGACATGGAGAACATATACACCTATACTGAGGAGATATGAATTACACTATTTTTCTGGTGTATAAGATGATTCATTTTATGTAGCATCATGAGATATAGATGATGTCCTGAGTGGACCAGATGAATTATGTGATCAGTTCCCCTATGTTAATGAGATGAGTGGAATACTGATAATTGATCCTCTAATAGTTTGACATCAGGTTTATCCTTTATAAGGATATCATTGGATTGGTGTTGGTAGATATTTTGGACACTCATATATACCCTGAATAAACTTCCCCAAGATGGTGAATTCCCATATGAGACTATCCTCTCAGTATATCAGCCTATACCGTGTAAGAATATATGTTTTTACGGTGCCTCCCTATGCATGATTGATAGAAGGATCAACAATGTTAAGAATAAAAGGTTTTTCCTCAGAATCATCTCCATCACCCTTACACATGTTTTCCAGACACCCTCATCCCCATTTTTAGATGTATGCACCAATAATGAGTGATATAATCAATCCCTTATCACCTTTCTTGAGTTGTCAGTTGAGTTTTATGTCCCTCATTTCCACATGAAGGGAGACTTCAAGCCAGTCAAAAAATATATCAATGGTGATTTTATTGATATGAAGTAAGAGAATATACCCCCACATGAGAATACTCTTTATCTATATTCCCAGTACCCTTCATAACCATTTTTATGTAGCATTCAATAGTTTTAGAATGGTCAAGACATTATTATTAAATTGTTGGAGGCATATCTTATAGATCACGACCAAGTTAATATGGTAATTCCTTTTGTGGGTTGGAGGGTCATATCCTGCACCAATTCACATGATGAAAAATGATAGGTTAACCAATTGGTTCTTTGTATATCTATTCCATGACCCTCAAGGTCCCCCACAACATATGAACTGATTTATTGGGCAACTCCCTTCATCGAGTATCTCTATAGTGGAAGTGTCTATTTGGATCATGTTGAACAAGAGTGATTCCAACAAAGTGAAGTGTTGTTTACACTTTAGAGTGGTCCAAACCATGTGAAAACCATCTACATGAATGGGTTTTATGGAATTCCCTCTGTAACATCTATGTACATGAGATCCCTTAGGTTATGGAGGAGGTTTATGTTTGGTTTTATGAATCCCACCATATGGTATTGAAGCTCTCCCACTTGATTTGGAGACTGGGATACGTCTATCCCACAATGGTACATGACTTCATCGAATTATCCATGATGTTTCAAGCATATCATATTCATTACATATTTTTGTGTTGACCATTTGAGATTCTCCATAACACCAAATAACCCTGTCCCATTTCATTGTGGGGGATCGTTGTCATGGGACCATACTCGATAGTGAAAAATCACCATTGAATGGTCAATTTTACCACAATTCACATCTTCTTAAAATGGGAATAAGTGATTCCACTCAAGGAATTAAAATCTATGTCTGTTATTGAGTTCAAAATCACTCACATAATCCATTGATTTAGAGTGCCACCCACGTTTCACACAAACAATTACACCGACTTCCATAGATTCTGAGATGATGATTTTTTATGATAAGTATGACATATGATCCATCTATACTACTCTGTAACATTCATATGAAAATGAATAGATTTGAATAATTCCAAAATAAATACTCTAAAAACATGCAGAAAATGGTAGGAAAAAAGGAGTTAGCCAGACATACGCCTCAATGCTCTCTAGGCCTATCAGATGACAACTCGTAATTCCACCCAGTTGAACCCATACTCCCTGGTATGTTGAACAGAAGAAGTTCATCCCATCAAATATTAGTTTCCATCACTTCAAATTTATTTATATTAATAGTTTAATCCTAAAAATTTGATGAAGTACATATAGGTGAGTTGGAAGCCTTGGAAGTGAACATTATTCAGACCTGGCAGTTACACCCTAAGATTTTATGAGATATATTAATTTCATTGATATATTCTGTTGTATGATACACCAAGATTATATTACACTATACGCAACACTGTATTAGCTTTCATTATTTGCAACACTATCCATGGCTCATGA
Organism: Viscum album; assembly: GCA_963277665.1. Lineage (NCBI taxonomy): Eukaryota > Viridiplantae > Streptophyta > Magnoliopsida > Santalales > Viscaceae > Viscum > Viscum album. Next base: position 1,536,692,160 of record OY728151.1, read on the forward strand.
TACTCAGAATTTCAAGTTCGTTTGGTAAAAATTATTCTATGCAACATTGAGTATAGATTTTGTTCAAAGTATAAATGAATTTTTTTATTATGTTATATGAAAAACCAACAGAATCTTGCACTACACTCAACCCTAGCATGGCTTGCATTACATGTCAGCGCGACCTTCCTCAGTAGCATGTGTTCTGCACAATATTGAATTTCACTAAACAATGATATATTATTATAATATTACGAACTAGACTTTTTGAATAGTATTAAATTCATTTTTCATTTTATAACATTATAATTCATCCTTAACATTTCCTAGAATGATTTATGAGAACAAAATCATTTTTTTGATAAAAGAAGTATTTTTAAAAAAAATGCAGTTTTCCCAACTTTTGATGGAGCAACCATTTTAAATATAATTTTTGACAGGTTTATAAGTTCAATTTTACAAAATATACATCCTATTTTGAATCCTGATATAAAAATTTACATTGGATAATGTTTTGATATTTTTCTGATGACGTTCTTATTTTGATGAAGAGTAAAAATATGCTATATTTTAATTAAAAAACCTTTTTTCATCAAAATAATTTATATGGTAAAATTATAATACTGAAAGGTTTTAAAGTATAAATAAAATATATTTTTACCATTTAATATAATGTAATTCGATATTATTAATTTTACATTGAATTCATAGGTAAAAATATATCAATGTTTGGCATTGTTTTAACTTTTAAAACTGGTTTTCTTAACTACGAGATTAACATTAATTTAATTTCTGAAACTTCTATGTTTTGAATTTTTAAAAATGGATTTCATATTTGAATTCAGTGGATCCAAATTATGCTAATAGGTAACTTTTTTTATTTTATTAAAAGTAATAATCAAAATTTTTATTTACTATAGTTGAAGTTAAATCGTGTAATTAAAGGTAAAAATAATATTATAAAATTTCATAATATGATAAAAAATACTATTTGATGAATAAAAGTCGACCCATATCACGTAAGGGTCAGAAAATATTCATTTCATGGACTTTTGACCATGAAAATGTGTAATTATTATTAAAACCAAAAAAAGTGACAACATGTCACTCTTTTATATCTTATTAGTGTTATAATTTTAATGTAGTGATAAACATCATAAAACATTGACCATAAATAGTATTCATAATTCTTATGAAATTATCTACATTTTGATAATTTATTTACAATTTTTATAGATTAAATAATAATCATTAATAATGTCACAATAGTGATGAAGAAATTATTTTATTGATTGAAATATCAAATAAATGATTTTAAAAATATTAAAATAAATAAAATATGAACTATTTAATGTGATCCAAAAAATTTCTATAAAAATATGACATGTTATTAATTGATTAAATATTTTGGTTCAAATATATTCTTTGTGTGGATTTTATTAAAATGAAAATAAATGAATAGGGTCAAAATTGTCAAAATTGTTATTTGAAAAAACAACATATTATAAAATTGTTAAAAAATCAAAAAATATTTAAAAATAATAAATTGAAATTTATATGGTCGAAAATGTTATGAAGATTCAAATTATTGAAAATTTACAAAACATAGGTAATTATTTATACCAATTTAAAAATTATAATATTATTACAACAAATAAAATTAAATAGATTAAATAAGGATAATTCTAGTTGATAAGGTTTAAAATAAATTGCCAACATGTATAAATATTACTGGTTGATGAGATTATAACCCTATATTATCTTATCTTCTAATTGAGTAATTTTTGGAGGTTTTTACAAGGGGTTTTAATTTATTATAAATTAATATTTTTGAGGATTCCAAAAGTGACCCTCTCCTCACTTATAAAAGGACAACTCCTCCCTCTCCTATTCACAACATTTTGAGCATTCAATATCAGCCAAAACATATCCATTTCTCTTATCCACTTCACTAGAAACATTCTAGTGGTCCTTTAATTATTCAAAAAAAAACTTTAGTGTCCTGAGAGAAGGTTTAGAAGAGGCGCGTCAAAGAAGAGGTAATATCCTTTACTGATTCATTCATATTTATTTCTTCTTCTACATCCTATTCTTTATTTGTTTCATTATAAAGTAATAACATAAGTATAACTAATATACTTATATGTTTTTATAAATATTAAACAATCCCATTTCACCTTCTATACATCATACGGAAAATGAAATCACCACACAGGCATCCGTACAGAATACCATCTCCATGCCGTGGTGTAACCTATTTTCCACCACTACCTTACATGGATGGGTATAATGGGGTAAATAAAAACTATATATGATTATTATAACATAATAATAATTCTAAGATATTCTATCATCCACTACAATCCCATTCAATAATTAATGGAACAATATCATCTCTCTTGTGCACGCTCGGATTACCGTCTCCACGAAGCGATGAAATTCATTATCCATGTTAACCATTCCAGAATTATTATAAATTATATATACTAAATAATCATGATATATATAACCTAATAATGCTACTATAATTATGTATATATATATATATATATTTCATCTGCTAACTTCCAATCAATTCAATAAGGAAATGAAAATAGCATTCATGCATACATATGGCCAACCATCTCCATGAACGGTGTATTTCATTTCATTTAAAAATCTATTATGTATATATATACTGAATAAATCTGATATATAAATCATTTTTTAAATTTTTTAAGTAATTAATCATGATCTATGTAATCATATGAATAATTATATGTCAAAACACGGATAATAAATGAATCTATTTTACAAAAAACGATGCATTAACAAGAAATTGACAAATGAAAGGGTAATATAAAATTGTAAGTAAATCACACATGATATCATAAATATTATTATGGTTCTATTACAAGTTAATAATATGTTTAAACCCACTATACAGGAGTCTCGGACCCATACAGAAGAAATTGGTCATAAGGTAAGGGATAATTATTCCAATCTCATTCTTATCCGAGATTGTTTATTCTTAAGTATTTACAGGGGTTATGTTTATCATCCATGTCCATGTTTTCCCAAAATGTTTTCATGAAATGTTTACTATTCTTACATTTATTCTTAAAGTATTTTTTACACCTTTTTAACAAATTTTATTGAAGGAATATTTCTTTTATTACCATACGAGGTACTTTACCACTTTTCCTACAAAAGTAAAAGAAGAATGTTTTTTTAACTTATACGTCATGAACAGATTTTTACAGTTTCATAATGACTTATTTCCATGAATAATACTCTACCTGACTTTATTACTATTTTCAACAAAATCATTTTCTTTTAAAATTTCATGTCATTTTGAGAAAAGAAAATCATTTCGATGATGAAAGTATATTTTCCTCAAGAATTCATTTAAAGTGTTTTACCAAAACTATTTTCCAACTAAGGTTACATTAGTTAATATGTTTATGTTTCAAGTATAATGTCTATATTATTTAAATGGTATCATTTTTATTATAATGAAATGATATCCATTTATTCTATATAGATTATGTTATGATGGTATGATGTTTATGAAACCCAATTTATTCATTGGGTTATGATCAATGATTTGTGTTTTTTTATGGAACGTGAAAGAATGATTTCATTATGAGATGTCTGGAAACTATATCTCCCTCCAATGAATTGGGTAATGATTTATATCTCCTGATATATACATGGATGTAATCACAAGTAAAATTTGGTTCAGTAATACAAACATGGAACGTCAAGTAAACTCAGTTCATTAATGGACTTTGTCCACTATGATGGTCTTGGCAGCAATGTCTTGGCTACTATGGAAATCATAACATGTTATTAATGGTTTTCCACAATCACCTGTTTTATTCCCATGATATTTTATCATGATTAATGTTCCTTTATGATATATTCATTATGTACTACCATGATTTATGTCATTACTTTGGATTTTGGTGTTTTATGTTCATGTTTTTACGTTCAAATGTTTATGGGGAATTTTATGTTCTCCATGTTTTCCCTTACTATGAATTTGAGCTCACCCTTTTAATTTTTTCTTTTCCCAAAGATATAAATAAAGGTTTTAGGTAAGAAAACAAAAGGGGAAGATCTTTATAAGAGAGGTTAAAGCTCTTTCATCATGATTAGAAGATTATATTCTGAGATTCCAATGACACTAAACTAATACGGTCTTTGGGAATCTATTTTTGTTATGTATTAATTATTTTGCAAAATTAATGTAATTTACATGTTTGTTAATATTTGGGCGTTATAGTTGGTCTCAGAGTGAATTTTTTGTTAACCTTTTGAAACTAGGATTCAAAAACTTTAGTGAGATCCGTAGAGATATTTCTAAGGTATGTCTAGGGAAATCCCTAAGATTTAGTAAAATTATAGGTAATAGTCCTAGAATTATGGTAATGATCATAGAATTAAACCTAATATGGTAGATATTGAAGGTACTCCCCCTCTATTATATTGATTTTCTAGCAAGATTTTTGCCTCTCACACTAATCATTTTGGGTTTTAGAAGGTGGCTCGAACATAAAGGAATTGTGTTGATCAATGTAATGAACAATGAAATGATTGTCTTATTGAAAAAACCAATGTTATGGGATATGGAGTGCACAATCTTATTGATATAATTACAAAATCTATGAATCATTCTGAACATACAAATGATTAGGTAAGGGAAAAATATTCTATTGAGTCCTTCATGAGGAAATTCCCTCCTTCTTTCAATGGGTCTTCTGATCCACTTATTTCTGAATAATGGATCAATACTATTGAAAATATATTTTCCATACTTCTCTGTTCAGAACATGAAAATTTTATTTTGGATGCTTGCTATTTTGAAGGTCAAGAAGACCAGGGTCAGTCTCTAATTAAGAATACATGGCCCCAAGATGAAATTGAATCCATGGAATGGGACAATTTCAAGAACTTGATTTTCAATAATTACTTCCCTTGTATTCTTCGAACAAATATGGAAAAGGAGTTCCATGAGCTTAAGAGAAAGGATGATGAATATATTGGTATATACGAGGCGAATTTTACAAGTCTTTCTAGGAATGTATCTAGCATTATCATCTAACCTGAAAGAAAATTTGATCGATTCTTCTGTGGATTAAAACCATGTCATCAAAGGGAATTAGCTATAATAGACTTCATTAGCAATGAAGAAATTGTGTTTTGTGATATCATGGTAGAATTGCAGGTTGATGTTATATATCCGTCTCATGGTTTTGACAGGAAACGAAATATGGAGTTCAAGGAAAAATCTCAAATCAATTGTGAAAAGAAGACGAATGTGTCGTTATGCTCAAACTGTGGAAAGAAGCATGGTGGAGATTTTCTTAAAGTGAATAGAAAATGATTTAATTGTGGAAAAGAATGTAATTGAGAAGTTGAGGGCCAAAGTAATGGGAAAAAGGTAGGTAATGATGTGAATAGAGAAAAGACTATAGGGAACACACCACCAACACATCAATGCTACAAGTACAAGTAAATGGGTCATTATTCTAACCAATGCCATAATACAAGGGTTAATGATGATCGACATCAAAAACTGCTTAAGTAAAAGGATAGATGGAATTTACATGTGATAACTATTTGCGATGTTGAGTATGAAAACATTGTGGGGGAATTATTTAGGGTTTATGTAACGAGATTCAAAAATAATGTTGTGGAATAGCATTTATAGTATCTTGGAATATTGGAATATCTATGTATTGGTTTATTGTGTTTTTCAATAATTTTATGGTACTGGTAATAATGAAAAGTGATTGAAATGTTTCTGGAATGAAGATGATATGCGCATAATGAGGGGATAAGGAGGAAATAATATCATTGATTGTATTAATTAGCTCATGACTGGTATAAGGACAAAGCGATATCATGGTTTGAGTATATATAAATTTAGGTATTTTGGTATGTGGAAAGAGTTAACTTTTGACGACATTCATGTTTCCACTAAAGTTCTATGGTAATTCATTTTTCAATAGAATACATGATTATGGTATTCACATGTTTGGAATGTGACCAACAACATGATATATCTTATGATTTATGGGGGATTAATGATTGTATTGACATGCTTGTTATATGACCTTTTTAGAAATCGTTTTATTTATACTATGAGATTGGAAAGAAGTATTTTGGATAAGCCTAAATATTGGAATGGATTATGATGGACATAATATAATATTGTTTAAATCTAGAAAATTTCTTCAATATTATTGCTGGAATGTTATTATAGTGTATTTTTAGAAGATAGACATCCTACAGGATGAGCGACAACCCATCGCGTTGGACAATGATGCGGGAATCGAACCCACAAATGAAGTGTAACCGGACTTTATCACCTACCACTATCCTACAGGATGTCCCTAGTTTTTAGAAATTAGTTTTATTTTATTAGGTGGTATGATATAAGAAATATAAGTCCATTTTTGGATCCATACACGATTAATATCACCATATATGGACTTATTTATATTTAAAAACTTTTTCTAACCTTTTCCTTGATATAGATGGAATGACCCATCATTCTATCACATGATTTGCTAACACTTCATGAATTACAAAGACAACTTCGTTTTTTTAAGATATGAAGAGGAAATTGATCAAGGAATTACCAATGGTGAGAATGTACCAAAATCAAGTAAGTATTTCTTCAATTTCAAATTCTTCATCTTTAGGGATATGATCTAGAAAACCCAAAATGTTTTCCTAGTACCCTCATATCAGATGAATCAGATGGTAAATTATATCATCAAAATTTTTTGGCTTTATGATTGTTGGCTTTTTCATGGCCATGTTCTCTACCACTCTCTATCAAAACTTGATGGTAAGATTTCTCTTCCATATCCATGTTTTCACCTATGTTTTCCTATGTGGAAACCCAATGATGAGTTAATCTGGGTAACCGTTATGTTTCTTAATTTAATTTTTCAAAACTATATTTTAGTATTCCTTTTTACGATTATGGTTTCTATGAAAGAAACATTCAAGTAGTAAACCAATTATAACCCCGATGAATTTTGAGGGAGAAATTCATTTTAAGGGGGTAAAATGTAACACCCAATGATTTTATGAGATATATTAATTTCCTTGTTATCTTCTATTTTACAATACACCAAGATTAGCTTGTGCTATATACAACACTATATTAGCATGCTGTATATACAACACTATTTAGGGCTCGTGTTACACAAAATTTCAAGTTCGTTTGGTTGAAATTATTCTACGCAACATTGAGCATAGATTTTATTCAATGTATAAATAAAATTTGTTTTTATTATGTTATATGCAACACCAAAGGGCAGTTTCACTACATGCAACCCTAGACTAGCTTACATTACACGCAAGTGCGACCTTCCTCAATAGCACGTGTTGTACGCAATACCGAGTTTCACTAAAAAATGATATATAATTATAATATTATGATGTTGCCATTATGAATAGTATTAACATAATTTTGAATTTTATAACATTATAATTCTTATTACACATTACCTTAATTGAGGAATGTGAAAAATAATCAATTTTTCGAATAAAATAAGTATTTTTTAAAAAAAATTGGTTTTGATGCCTTTTGATGGCGCAAACACTTTAAGTATAACTTTGGAGAATATTATAAGAAAAAATTTAAAACATAAATTTCTTCTTGTGAATCAAGAATAAAAATTTACTTTGGATAATTTTTTGATATTTTTTGATAACGTTCATATTTTCATGAATAGTAAAAATACGTGAAATTTTAATTAAAAACAAATTTTTCAAACAAATAATTTTATGGTTAAATTATAATATTTAATGGTTTTAAAGTATAAATAGAATTTATTTTTACCACTTTTATAATTTAATTCATTATCATTTATTTTACAATGAATTCCTAGGTAAAAACATTTCAATATTTGGCAATGTTCTAACTTTTAAAACCCATTTTCTTAAAAATGGTAATAATTTTAAATTAATAATTGAAACTTATGTGTTTTGAATTTTGAAAAAATGTATTTAATATTTTAATTTAGTGGGTCCAAATTCTGTTAATAGGTTACTTATTTTTATATTATGAATAGTAACTATGATAATTTTTATTTACTACAGTTAAAGTTAAATCGGGTAATTAAGGGTGAAAATTAGATTACAAAATTACCATAACACCAGACAAAATTCTATTATATTTATGAAAGTAGACCCATATTACCAAAGGGTATTAATAGATTCATTTTATCAACTTTGAAACATGTAAATGATGTAATTATTATTTAAACCAAAGAAAGTGACAACATGTCACTCTCTTATATCTAATAAGTGTTATAATTTTAATTGGGTGATAAACATTATAAAATATCAAACATTAATATTCTCCAGAAAGCTGATATAATTATCTACATCATGAGAATTTATTTAAAATTTTATGGATAAAATAATTATCATTAATAATGACACAATAGTGATGCATAAATTAATTTATTGATAAAAATATCAAATAAATGGTATTATAATTTTTAAAATAAATATTATATGAACTAATTAATTTTCTCCAAGAATTTTCTAGACAAATATGACATGTTATTATTATATTAAATATTTTTGTTCAAATATATTCCCTGTGTGTATTTTATTTAAATGAAAATAAATGAATAGTGTTAAAATTGACACTATTGTTATTTAATAAAAATAACATATTATAAAATTGTTTAAAAATAACAAAAATATTTAAAAATTATAAATTGAAATTGATATGGCCTAAAATGTTCTAAATTATACAATTATTGTCAATTAACACCACATAAGTAATTATTTATAACAATATAAAATTTAGAATATTATTACCATAAATAAAATTAAATAGATTAAATAAGGATAAATCAAGTTGATAAGGTCTAAAATAAATTCCCAACATGTCTAAATTTTATTGGATGATGATATTACAACCCTATATCATATCAGATTAGAATTGAGTCATTTTTGGTATATTATATGTGGGGATTAAATTTATTATAAATTAATATTTTTGATGATTCCAAAAGTGACCCTCTCATCCCTTATAAAAGGGAACCTCCTCCCTCTACTCTTAACAACATTTTGAGCCTTCAAACTCGGAAAAACCCTGTCCATTTATCTTCTAAACATTCCTATAAACTTATTAGTAGTTTTTTTCTTCTTCAAAGATCAACTTTAGTGCCCTGAGAAGAGGTTTAGAGGAGGCGCGTCAAACAAGAGGTAATATCTATTACCGATTATTTCAAATTTATTTCTTCCTCTACATCCTCTTATTTATTTGTTTCATTATAAATTAATAACTTATGTATTAATAATATACTGATATGTTAATATAAATTTTAAACAACCTCATTTCACATTCTATCCATCATACAGAAAACAAAATCACCACACGTGCGTTCATAAAGAATACTGTCTCCACGCTATGGTGTAATATGTTTTCCACCACCACCTTACATGGATGGGTATAATGGTGTAAAGAATAACTATATATGATTATTATAACATGATACTAATTATGAGATATTCTATCATCCCCTCCAATTCCATTCAATAATTATGGGAATGATATCATTGCTCGTGCATACGCACGGATTACCGTCACCACGACACAATGAAATTCATTATCCATGTTAACAATTCATGAATGATTATAATATATATATAATAAATAATAATGAAATATATAACATAATAATGCTACTGTATTTATTAATATATATATATATAATTCATCTTCTTACTTCCATTCAATTAAATAAGGAAATTAAAACAACATTCAAGCGTACGTACGTCCTACCCTCTTCATGAACAGTGTGTTTCATTTCATTTAAATATCTATTATTTATATATATATACTAAACATATATGATATGTAAATCATTTATTAAATTATTTAAATATTTAATCATGATCTATGTAATCATATGAATAATTTCATGTCAAAACAAGGATGATAAATGAAACGATTTTACCCAGAACACTACATTAACATGGAATTGACAAATGAAAGGGTAATATAAAGTCATAAGTGAATCGCATATGATATCATAAATATTATTATGGTTCTGTTACAAGTTAATAATATGTTTAAACCCACTATAAAGAGTCTTAGACTCATATGGATGAAATTGGACATAAGGTATGGGATAATTATTCCAATCTCATTATTATCTAAGATTGTTTATTTGTAAGTTTTTACTGGGGTTATGTTTGTCATCCATGACCATGTTTTCACAAAATGTTTTCATAAAATGTTTAATATTCATGAATGTATGTTTAAAATCATTTTTACCTCTTATTTACCACATATTATGGTAGGAATATTTCTTTTTTTACCATATGAGGCACTTTTTGACATTTCCAGCAAAAGTACAAGAAGAATGTTTTTTAACTTATTAGGCATGAACAAATTTTTACGGATTCATAACACCATATATCCATGAAGATTACTCTACATGAAATCATGATTATTTTCAAAAAAAACCCTTTTCTTTTAAAATTTAATTGCATTTTGAGAAAAGAAAATGATTTTGAAGAAGAAAGGATATTTTCCTCAAGAATTAATTTCAAGGGTTTTATCAAAACTATTTTCCATATAAAGTGACATTATATAATATGTTTATATTTCAGGTATAATGTCTTTATTATTTACATGGTTTCATTTTTTTATGATGAAATGATATCCATTTATTCTATATAGATTATATTATGATGAGATGATGTTTATGAAACCCATTTTATTCATTGGGTTATAATGAATGATTTATGTTTATTTTGTGGCACATGAAAGAATGATTTTATTATGAGATGGGTGGGACCTATATATCCATCAAATGAATTGAGTAATAATTTATTTATCATGATATAATCATTTAGGAAATGGAATGAAAAATCTAGTTCAGTAATATAGGGTTGGAACGGTAAGTAAACTTGGTTCAGTAATGGACTTTGTCCATTATAATGGTCTTGGTAGCAATACCTTGGATACTATGGAAATCATAACATGTGATTAATGGTTTTCCACAATTACATGTTTTATCCCCATGCAATTTTATCATGATTAATGTTCCTTTATGATCTATGTCTTATGTACAAACAAGATTTTTGACATTACTCATGATTTTAATGTTTTATGTTCATGTTATTATGTTCAAAACATTATTGATTGTTTTATGTTCTCCATGTTTTCCATTACTAAGAATTTGAGCTCACCCTTTTTATGTTTTCTGTTCCCCAGGATATAAACAAAGGTTTTTGGTATGAAAACAAAAGGGTAATATCTTTATAGGAGATGATGAAGATCTTTCACCATGATTAGAATATTATCTTCCGATTTTTCAACGACACTATAATTATATAGTCTTTGGGAACCTTTTTTTGTTATGTATTATGTATTCCCAAAAAGTAATGTCATTTCCATGTATGTCATTGTTTGGGTTGTTATACTAGAACAACCTATGGAGGCAATAGAATAGAGTAGAAATATTTTTCAACATGAAGATTCACCTATACTCATTCTAGATGTGTAAAAAGGTACTCTCTCTCTCTCTCTAAATTTCGATGGTACCTAAAATAAATATACATAATTTTGGGACTATGTGGGAAAGAACACACATCAACCACAAGGTATGTTCCAATAGAGTACATTTTTTGTTCCACATGGATGCAGAGAGTATCATACCACCAACCAACAGAAAATTTACCAAGAAGTACTTCATTAAGGAAGAATGGTATGAGATATATGAAAGTAAAATAACAATATCACCATTGTCCAAGAAACCTGACCCTTACACAGTTCATAGGGATCCAAGCATTGGGACCGTAAACTATTTATAAGCCATTTTTTCTAATGTGAATGAATTTAAACTAAAAATCATGATTTCTTAAATATATGATGTAATACTACGATTTTATCCTATAAAAAATGTGTATGCAACATGTAATATGTATGGGGTGATCATAGAAGTCCAACATAATATACAGTTGATATGCATCATCAAAATTGAATGATAAGGTCAAAAACCTTACCCTGGATGAAATTTTAATTCCTAATACAATATATGAATAACTAAAATAAATGCCATCAATACATGAATTTATATTTTTCCTTATCCTTATGTTTCCAGAATGGTATTACCCAGGGAAATTTTGGTATTAAGTTATTCTATCATCAAAGAGGATTCCCCATCTTTTGGCCTTGGTATCTTTCTGCACCATGTTCCAAAACTACATACGGCTTGATTTCCATCTTCATGGGATATGTATAATTTCTAAGACATCCTATCTTCATTTATATAAACAAATTTATCAACCCTTTGGTTCCATGACTTCACTGAGGTCCCAAAAAGATGATCATTAACTACATGTAGTTTGTCTAAATGTCTGCATGTGGCCGATGAGACTCCTTGGCTCCATTATTTGAGGGGTTTACCTCTTCGATTCCCCATATATACACTTGAGACAAACATCATACATGTCCAAGAATCATGAATTTAAACAGATTTCTAGTTTCACCTCAATACAAGAATTATGACATTAAACAATGTGTTGTTTTATTCGTGATTTTCTTATGGTATGAGGGCTTGTATCCCATCAATTCAGGGAGGGTTCTATACCATTTTTGAAAATTAAATACCCTCAAAAAAATACCCTTCCTGGTAAATAATCATTAAATTGACCTTTTTTTAGTCTTCCAAACCATAAAGGTTTATAATTTGTATAATTATCTACAAGATTGCTTCATATAGTGCAAGTCCACCATAAATCCATTCATGATAGTTTTTAACTCATTTCACCACATTAACATCCTTTAATCCTACCATTGTCGAATAATTAAGAATGTAAACTATTTTCAATTTTTCCAAGATCTATGACCTCAATCATGGACCTCAATACATGCATTATGATCTTAAACATTATAAATTCATCCCTACTTCACAAGGTTTTCTTCATCCCTGTTCTTTTAGCCAGCCTATTCCTCCAACATTTTCTATAACCATGGGTGTGTTTATTCTCATCCTCATGAGACAAAATGTGTTGGGTAGACATTATATATTTGGACCAAACTATAGATCTTATACTAAACCAACCATTACCTATTCTGATATCACCCCAAAATACTGTACTAGGTCTCTATTTACGTATAATCCCCATTCATTTTCATTGACCCACTAGAGATCCTTTATTACCTCATAGCCTAATGTGAGGAATAAAACACTGGGAAACTTGATGTGAAATCCCTTCCAATGTCTTTAGGACATGATGTTATTCTATAGCCTTACCTCGTATAAAACTATCATTCCTCATAATGGGAGATGATTTACCTTATAAGAAATTGGGATGTTCTACATGACATGTATGCGATGACCATAAAACTAACATCTTAACCACAAGATGTTAAACCATAGCCTTACACTATATAAATTATATATGCCTCATGTCATAATATGAGATGAATCATTATCCTCATTTGAGAGGGTAGCCCCTACTTTCATCTTTCCTCTACCATATTTTTTTAGAACTAAGTGTTCCTTGATTATCCAAATCATGGGATACATAGTGATTCACATATTTTTTTAACTTGGGACAAACCACTTTGAAGACTCATTATAGGGTCTATATCGTCCTATAGTACAATTTTTGAGATTTTTATAGAAACAGGCCCGATGGGAAATAAATTTTTGTCGATTTATCTCTCATTAATGGCATGTGATCCGCCTAAGGGAACCCATTCCCTATTGGGTCCATCCTCTATGACCATTAAACAAAATCTAACCCTACATTCCACACTCCATGATCGTTAACTACAAGAAATCATTAGTTTAGTGGAAAAACCTTAAATTTAATTCTTACTCTATGTCAAAAATGTCAGGGTGCACATGTATTAAACTTTTGAGAGTAAAGAGAAAAATTATTACCCCTTATGAAACAAATATTCCTCATACGATAAGTTTGGGATAATGTGCAACGTCATTAGTGAATGACATTAATCTATGATTATGCCACATATAAAACTGGGATTCCTCTTAATGTGAGATGATTTTAGCCCATAAAATCCAGAATTTCTCATATGATATGTATGAGATGAAACAAAAATTACCTCATAAAAAATAAGGATACCACAATATAGGATATGATTTGATAACAAATATAGAGGGGGAACCACTCTAATAGTGTCAGTCTCATACAACATCATGTCTCTGAACTAAGTGTGACATGATTCCCATTCTCATGGAATATCTAGAAACAAAAATATATTTCATCCCAAGACCATACTTAGTATAGAATCAACGAAAGTTCATTCCCCTTTGCTCTAAGTTTGGTTCTCACCTACCCAAACATTCATCTAGTTCACTTGACCATGTGTAAGTAATACTCCCAAGGCACCTAATGTTTCCTTTAGAAAATTACACACTTCCACTTCTATGCTTCACGATTTCCCCATTTTCATAATCATCACACTCTAGATCTAAATATTCTCCCTAATAGAATGGTTTTAATCCACAATGGCTCACCTACCATCATGGGATCATGCCTTGATGGATCTTTGACAAAAAATAGTGGTTCCCATGTTTCAAACTCATTTAATGATAGATCCTGAATATTTTCACCACATATTTATCAATCACGGGTATAGAACCTATGTTTTGAACATGTTAAAAAAATTACTTTCCAATCTATTATTCCACATTCACTCTCCAGATCATGAAATTCTAAACCTCGCTCATATGGTTTTTAAGTTACTTTCACCCCTAAATGTTTTTCACCTTGCAAGAAACAAGAACTCTATAACTCAACTTGTATCTCATACTAAGATTGGACATGTGGGTTATCGTTCCAGAGGATGTTCTCCACAAGAAATGTTGAGATGCATAAGAACCGCATGGTAAAAACTATATAAAAAAATACTAGAAAACCGGGTCTAAGTATCATGACTCAAAACTCCATGTAAGTCATCCGAGGAATGCATTGTGTGTCAATGGGCCCTCTTGGACTTCAATTCACTTCGTAGTTGTCACTCTTTTTCACTAAAAATTTTCATTGGATATATGTCCTCTTATGGTCACTGCTTTGTGACCTTACAAATTGATTCATGGGATAAGAATCATGGACATAATTGTTTTAGTTTGTCTCATGGATGCTTCTGTGACAACTGGTGGCCTCATAGGACATTCCTTTCATGTTAAGTAGACTTTTTAATTCTGTGAGAATTACATCAAGACACAAAACCATGTAGTTCAATAATTATAACCTTAATCTATTTTCGGTTGTCCAAAATCTATAACCATAAACATAGAGACCAGGTCCTAACACCATGACCTTAAACTATTTTTATCCTTCCCCTTATGTTTTAGGTGGCATAGGTCCTCCATTGGACCTCATTTCATGTTGGGTTACTTATCTTTCTCTCATAAATAAAAACATTAGTTTGATAATTGGCCAGAAATCTATGAACTTAAACTAGGATACCATGGTCCAAACTCTATGACCTTAAACTAGGAGTCCAATTCCACAAAACATGAATTTAAACATTGTGAAAGTCTATTATGGAATGTTTTGTGTCTCTTAGTGTCTTATTATCACTCAATTCACTTAATGTTGTCACATCATCTCACGACACATACCGTTTTGGTATTCTCCCACAAGGGTCCATGATTTATGAACTTAAACTATTTGTTATAATCCCATCATCATGAATTTAAAATCTGTGGGACATACCCAAGAAACAATTTTTTTGTTTCAGGGTCATCTAGCACCAATTTAACTTATCATACACTCTATGGAGTTCCCGCGATGTTCTACCCTCCTTTGCCTCCCTCTACCATATTTTTACGAGTACCATTCATATTAGTACACACATCCTAACCATATGAATGTAAACTATAGTTCTATATCCCTTTCTGATGATGTTAAACTCTGTAATACATCATCATGATTTTCGGGTATTAAACTACATTTCACTACATGAAAAGGGTTGTGTCACGACCAATCCCCCGGGGTCCATGTAGTGACTACCCCATGCCCAAATATTATAGGTCAAGGGTTGGGGACAAGAACCAAAAATTTATATCCCTATAATGGAAAGGAATTTCTTTTAAACATGTACAAACACACAATCCAAGAACACAACAAGAAGCAACCATGAAGTAAACTGCTGTAGTTACAAGGGTACAGAAAGTAATTGGTGCTGGAATACAATCCCAACTGAAAAGTAAAAGTACAACTGAAATGAGAAAATAGCTCCTAGATCATCCACTAAGGATCCTACCTAAAGAGTAGGTACATATCATCTATAAAACACTCCACGTGAGCACGTCTCCTCTACATACTGCCTGGTCCTGGCTCTCTCAAGCCTCAACCCAGCTGCTCTCCATCAGCACAAGACACAACAAGGTTTGAGCGAAGCCCATGCATTGCTGAGTATAACAATACTCAGTAGGGGCCACGAGACCCCCGAAGGTCTCATCGAGTTTTTCAATGGAAATCCACAATGCATGATCTCAATCGCAATGCACAAAGTAATAGACATAGCTCAAACGGAGTCTGAGCTCAAACCAGGTATTATTGATGTATAGATGTACAAATGATTAGTTGTGAAGCTAGATCATCTTATTCTATCAAGTGGAACTATTGCTAACCATACGAAGTCTTACCCACAAATGATCGATAGGTACTAACCCCTATAATGAATCACACATGATCCGACATGCATGTAGTCAATAGGAACTATCCCCCACATTAACCCACATAGAATATGACCCACATACGATTGGTATGTCACTGATCTACAACAGGCCGTTCTATGACTGGTCCTTTTCGGTTCTTGAGGTGCTAATACACACAAGGTTTCTAGGTGTGGATACACACATGATCGCTTAGTGCTGATCCACACGGAATCCCTCGTTTCTATCCTTCATATGATCTGTCTCCAAACTCCACCTCACTACCAGCCACTAGATTCCCGCTCCTAGTATTCTTAATTATGGGAGAACCACTTATCCAGACCATGGTCATATTTCAACCCACACAAAACCCCAAAATGATGTAGATATTCTGTCACATCATAAGTGTCCCAACACAGAAGACATTGTGTTAAATAGATTCCTGGTCTGTTAGTTTTGTGCATTTTTTTGCTGAGGGCCCGGTTTGATTTGGTGCGGATAAATCCCCACCATACTAAAACATTTTCCAAAACTCATGTTGAGTATTTATAAAGAATTGTCCTTTCACTAAGGTCCATATTACATAGATGGAACATTAATCAGACACCTGGTCTGTAAGTTACATCCCTTTCTCTGAAACAGGGAGTGATAGCACCTCAGTTTGGCCTGGCTCGGTAGGGCCTGCCAAAATATGCCAAAGGGACTGCTTCCCTAAGGGGATACCATCACCACTGATGGTGTGTCTAATGGAAACCTGATCAGTTAGTTACCTATGTTTATTTATTTGGGAACCGGTTGGTTCTGGGCCATGTACGACTCTGTGAGACCTTCCTGGCGCAATGGGTCCAGGGGTCTACCTAACCCATCCTAGGACAAGTCCATTAAGGGTTGGCCCGGTTTACTGGGTTTGGCCTATTGAGGTCAGCCCGGTTTGGTTCGCGGGCACAGGCCACAGTTTCCTTGGCCCGCTGGGTGGGGCTCGACCCACCAGCACTGGCCTGCGGGTTCGACCTGCATGGAGGGTCCAGGCCCATGGGCGAGTCCAGCACATTGGCCAATTGGTCCAGTCCACTGTGTCGCTGGTCCATCTTATTGGGCCATGGGTCCAGTCCTACTCACTGGGCGGGTCCATCTGCTCGGTCGGGCCGCGTCCTGCCGGTCCGCCATAAGGCCGACTGTTTTCTTCCGTTGGCCCCACAGTTGCAGGACCGTTTCACCCAGTTGGTGGGGTGGTTCCCCACTACATTAAAAAGTTTGATGTTAGGCCGAATAGGTTTCTATAATGCGGCGTGGCATGAGGCCGCACTGATCCTCCTGTCGGGGCCACTTCCGCAGAAGGTGCCTCCTGGCGCTGCCCTTGTCCCTCGTAGTCGGCTCGAGCAAGCCGCATTCAGCCACTGAGGCATTCCCTCATGTGTCGCCTTCTACCACCTAATGATGGTTACCATAGGTCTTCTCTGACCACCGCCATCCGCCGCCGTTATGGCGGGATGGCAGTTTCTTCCACACGTTACTGGGAGTGATTAGGTGTTTGTTCTTGGTTCTGCCTGCACCTATGTCTCTCCCGCTCTTCCGCTGTCATAGTGTGACCTATTATATTGTGTTTCCACCAAGTTTTAAATTGTTCTAAAATGGTCACATCTTGAAAACAGTGGCATAGGGTTTGGTCCTTGTTCATTTGGCCCGCTCCCTCCGCTTTACATGATAATGAGTGGGAGAGAAAAATTAATCCATCAATGACAATTTCCAAATAAACCCCATACCTGGATTAGACTTCTGCTGATGAAAATAAATGTAACCTCATTCATCATTATCGTCGGTTCATGATTTGATGGAACTCATCACCGCTTTCTGAAAACCGGTCTCGTCCTCCATGTGGTTGGCATGACGATATTTTCCTAGAGCTTCGTTTCTTGGTGAATTCATTCCAACACTCCACCCCGAGCTCCATATCAATAGGATAGGGTTAGGGTGAGTAACGCACGTGGAATTAATATGGTTTATTTAATTAATGAACCTATCTAATTCCAATGGTGTAGTTACAACAATAATGAGGATCCAGACATTTAATGGCTTGAGATGTCATTGGTCCAGCCACCACCGATTGTCCATTGGAGGAAAAGAAAATGGGGAGAAATAAAATAACATTGTTATTTTATTATTCTTTTAAAAGTCAAGAATCTAACTTTTTCTCCTAACCTAATATGGTTTAAGTGAAGCACCCCTTATGTTAATCCTGATGATGTGGGATCAAAGATGACCACAAATTATTAGTCCAAGCACCGGGTCAAAAGATAGATAACGCCGCCCACGCAATTACTGAATGTACCTTAAAATTGTATTGAAATTCATTCCGGGCACACCATTCCTCAGAATCAAGGACAGTTTTTTTTTTTGAGTTGGTAGTAGTTTAAACCACCACTACATGATTCTATGATGGTTTCAAAAAAACACTGTAAATCATGTGTTGGCATCCAATACACAGTGGTTTCTTCTCATTAGTAGTTGGTTCTAATAAGCATCATATAAATCATATGTAGAGGAGGTTACATCTATTATCATAGCAGTTAAAACAACCGCTAAATGAAAAATACAACCCCCCCCCACAAAACACCACTAAAATGATTAAAAATGACACTAAATAATAGTTCATCATATTTTTAATGGTTTTAACCATCACAAACAAGAAAAATACATTTTATAGGTGTGATTTTAACCACCATGAATAAAAATATTAGACATGAAGGGGCAGTTTAAACCGCTACAAAATGTTGATTTTCAAAAAAAATTAGGTATAGATATTGATGCCCTAGAAATACCCTAAAAACAAATTCAAACCAAGTCTATTTCCTATTAGTAGCATAATGAATCCCTATCAGAAGAAATAAATCACAAAAATATAAACAATATTTCATTAAAAACAATTATTTTAGTTCACATTCAAACATAAATTGTTTAAGGTATCTGTCACAAATAATACATCAAAAAAACCACTCAATCTTTTTTGTCACAAACATCAAAAAAAGAAAATAATCACAACTAGATGAACTCTTATCATCACCCTCTCCATCTACATCTCCATCTTCATCTCCATCTATACTTCCTACTACAGGCACATGTAAGGCTATTATATTGAAAATTAAATAAATTTTTATATTAATATTTAAACATTATACCAACAAAATTTTATGTAGTAAATGATTTTGAAGTTGTGTGATTTACTTTCTCACCACTAGTCATCAAAGCAATATCATAAGGGAAATATCAAGTCATCTTTTAATATAAATTAAACAATACTTTTAATATTCATTTTCATTCTATGTCAATAGAAATGCGAATGTGGAAGAACATTTGTACAAAGAGATTAATTGTTAAAATATTATAATTTAATAAAATAATGAAATTCAAATACACAATAATGTATTAAAATTACATTTATCTATGAATAAAAAACACTATTTTCCAAAAATGAAGACATATGTATCTAATCTTCATATGTAGTAGGAAGGGTAATCTAATCCACTACTATCTGTCCTAGGATCCGGCCAAATAATCCCACTGCGTTTTCCATAGGGACCCCATAGCAGTAAAAATGGATAACAATATATAGTATATTCAGATTCCATACATATGTACATTTCATATTTTTCTCTTTAGTATAATTTTATAATACTTTTATGAAAAACAATTAGTAGTATAAAAAACTACATTATCATTATTCATATTAAAATATTCACTATTAATAATCACCCTCAAATATCCCCATGAAGAACCAGTAGTGACTATCTGCCTTGTAGTTGAGGGATTATTGGTATCAATATAACTCTTCCTTTATGGAATTCAAATCATTTAATAAAAAATCTAACTTCAAAACATATATTTCAAAAAATTCATGCAGAAAAAATTATAAATTGATAACATATGAAAAATACTGACAAAAAAATATACATTACAATGATAATGAATGACTTGACAAATGAATGAAGTAGTTGATAAATGAAAGTGTGACAACACATGGATTCATTTTCACCTTCCATCATGCCATTTTCTAGCTCCATCATTACTTCATCTAAATCATCCCCCTTGATCGATTAATAACTTCAATATCATGGTGTATAAATATGTTCTCTTTTTTTATTCATGGGATTCAATTTCAAAGGTCAAATCTTCCCCTCCATCACCCATACCATAAAAGTCTCTTTCTAACATGAGAAACTACACTCCGGCCTTCATTTGTTAAATCATTCACAAAGTCTACAATTTTATTTTGTGATGATAAGATATAATGACCTGGAAATTCATGGTCCCCAACATCAATCACATGATTGATGGTTACAAAAGTAAATTTCAATGAATCTCTTCTAACACCCCTGATAAAATTAACCCAATTACATTTCAATAAAACAACATAAAAATTCCCATGGTAGATTAATTCAATAATATCAATCAACATTATATAGTACCCCACATTAGAAAATCTAAATATACGTCTATTATGTGTTTTCAAACCATCATCCTGACCAAATATAAAAAATTTAAATCCATTCACATTTTTAGCGTTGAACTTTCTACCATGATTTAGAGGATTTCGAGCGATAAAATTAAAATTGTCTAACAAATAATCTTGAAAATATATATTCCTGATCAATAAAAACATATATACATCATTATATTTATAAAATATCTGTTTCAACCTAATATCTGTATTGATTTCAATATTTTTGAACACACAAGTCTTGAATCTCTTTCTACAAGATCTTTATTAACAAATTTTGTTATATCAATCTCATTTTTTGTTTGGCCTCTCATTCTTTTCCATGTTTGTAACCTAAAAACATCAATAAATAGATTAACAATTTCACAATTTAGTAGAAAATAACTATATACCTGTGATAATTCCATTTCATTCAGTATAACCTTTGAGATCCTCCAAACTGATCGGCCAATAACATGAATGATTTATGATTTCCCATGTAGTTTAGATTGATTCAATTTGAAATCAACACATCCAACTTGATAAAATCATGTCTCAACATCATCAAAGTATCTTGAAAAATTTGTAAGACACACATTTTCTAAATAGACTTAATAAATAGAGCCTTTTGGTTGAGAATTATTTTCACATATGATTTATAAATCCAATGATATCTATGAACTAAAATAAAATAATATAATTGTGATTTAATGATGTTCTGATAACTATTTATATAAATTAAAAATATATAAATAAAAAACCTATCAATTAGATACATCCATCAGTAATTTAAGGGGCCGCCTAATTTAGCTTCCTCACCCAAATGTATAGTTAAATGCATCATGATAGGAAAAAATGAGGGAGAGAAGATCATATATATTGAAAAAAAGTGTCAATAAAAATATCTTCTAAAGGATTTCAAGATCAAATGGTTATTGAGTGTTCATACATAGTTTTTTTAAGAATGTTCAAAATTGGATTAAAAATGAAGTAGCCTTTTCAGGTTATAATTTAGGAAAAGTTAGTTGTAACAACAACAGTAAAAAAATATGTGAGTCATTACTTATTAATACATGTATCCTACAATTCTTTAAGTCAAAACACCTTGAGGTTTTACATGAATACCCATCATATACCATGACATGTTTTAAAATTTGATGTAATTTATATTTATCCCTATTTTTTATTGAAAATATTATTAGAGCATAATTTTCATTCACATATGGCTATAGATCACTCTTTATGTTCATTTATTACAGGTCATTTTGTGCATTGAGTTGACCCTTCGATTTTCCATGAAATTTAAGTAATTTTAAGGAAAAATTTTTCCGAACATTATTCTCAATATTTATCAAATGATGATTATTCCAAAAAATATTGAATTCCCAATATATATGTTTGAAGAATATACTTTTTTATCTTGCATTGTTGCATTCTAATATCCCATGATGATGCACTTCAAACTCATTTCCTCTTATCATTCAAATGAGACACCTTATTAAATATTGATTTATCACTTCCATGTTGTGCTAATATTTTAGGTGTTGTTAACAACATTGGAGGTGGTCTATGATCGAAAAAACCATTGAATTATGAATTTTTCAGCCAAAATCAATGAGATGCATCGTGATATATTTGATCACACTAGATGAACCATTTTCTATTGTGAGTTAGTCATTCTGGATAAAAATAAATGATACAAATTGGATAAAAAAACTTGTGTGTGTGTTCCAAACAGCTAAATTCACATGATTTGAGAAGTCACTAATTGTTCTCATTAGAGCAACTTGCATTTTGAACATTGTTCTAGAAGGTGCATCATATTTCTCAACATCATTGCTCCATAATGCCAATAATTAATCACTTAATGGATTCATGTATACATAAATATCATTTTCTAGAATTTTTTCTCGAAATATTCATCTAAATGATAAAAAAATTTCTTTTCACACACATATATTGAGTCATATTATAGGGGATCGAAACAACTGGCCAAAAGCTATAACTGGTGGTTTAAGTCTGAAATGGGTTGAATCCACCAGTATCAAATCC
Source organism: Viscum album (assembly GCA_963277665.1). NCBI lineage: Eukaryota > Viridiplantae > Streptophyta > Magnoliopsida > Santalales > Viscaceae > Viscum > Viscum album. The sequence continues at coordinate 1,536,715,335 of OY728151.1, forward strand.
CCATTAAACACTCATAATATTAGATAATAAATATGGATGTAATAAATAAAATATATTCCACGATTATAAATCTTTTGGATGTTGCAATAACCCATCACTATTGTTGTCAAGAGCTTGTCTGAGTGGACCATGAACTGGTCACCTAGGCCGCTCCGCGAAAAATTCTGAGAGGCATTCATGATCCTCCCGGGATGGTAACAAGTGCCAAGGGAATTAGATAGCGTGATAAGGTAATGTTTTTACCCAAAAATAAAAAATAAATAAGAATAAAAAATAAATAGATTTCCCAAAATTCATTTAAATAAAAGTTGAGATAAAAATTAATTTTACATGGAACTGAAAGTATAGCTGAACCAAAAAATTCAACTGACCAAAAATGAAAACAAACTATCTCCATGAAACCTCACTGGTAACTCTCCAACAAATTGATTAGACAAATCCAGGGGTGATTAATCTCATGATAAAACCTCCACAAGTGTTAAAAATAGAAGAAGACTATAGGCATGAGTATTAAAACATAGTTGGTCAGACCAATATTATATTACCAACACACTTCCTTTAAAATAAAAGAAACATAAATTTCATTTTTGATATAAAATATATAAATGTATGTTTTCCAAACAAGGTTCCATGGTACGTACATTAATAAATAAAATTATTGCATGTTTTCATAAACAAGAATTGTTGATAACCAATTTCAGAGATATGCAAGTTCAAAATGAAAATAGTTTTCAAGAAGGACGCATTAATGAATGTACACATTTAAATAGAGAACAAATGATACTGAATTTACCAACCAAACATACCATATGATGATGGTGAGTATATAATGTCCATTGAGCATAATTCATGAGAACATCCTTTGGCACTATCTTGATATATCCCCTAGGTACCTCATATCTCGGTGAAAAGTTACGACAAAAAATATGCTTTCTCCTGAAAGAGCCACTAGTAGGGAACAGTAACCATAACCTAAGGGTTCCCAACATCATCATCGTTGTTTAGTTAATTTTTTCATCATCAAACATTCTACATGAAACAAGGATGAAACCCCTCAAGATCACTAGCATACTAGAACATGTCCACCCACTAAGATACATAGGATTCCTTCATTGTGCACAATCAAGTTCCACATGTTATCAAATACAATTTTCACATTAAAGTGACTTTTTTCAAATCACACACACAAAAATACCACATACATGTTTCACATTTAATTCACATATCAATAAACCACTTTAAATTTTTATAAAACAATTTGAATAAGTATAACACAGATTTGCACATAAAATCCATTAAAAATACTATTTTAAGGCCAAAACCAGCAATACAATATCAAACCAGATTTGGAAGCCCCAACACCATTTAACAAATCAATTTCATGAATCACAATGATTAGGATCATGGCAGTCATGGGAATCACATGGTTGGAGGTGGACTTGATGAAGAGGGTAGAATACACACATGTGGACAAGACCCATTGTGTGGAATCAGAGGCCCAATGACAAGAGAGCAGACCAAGAGAATGAAGGAGGTCTTAAATGGGTTGATAATGGAATTCCAAGAGGAGTTCCAAAACCCTTTATTTAGGGAAACATATGGTCATATAATTAAATTAATTAAGGCCCCAAAATGGTTTTGAAAATCCAACCCATGTGGTGCTACGAATTTTTAAGCCTACCCCACCATGGAATCTTCAAAGTCAAAAGGTGGTGGCTACTTGTCTTTACATTTCAAAAAGGGTGTGCTACTTTTATCCTAAATTTTTGGTCAAGATCCAAATTTGTCAAAAGAATCCAATGTTATTGTTGACTATGGAAAACTATCCACTATGCTAATGTAAATATACAACCCATGTGAAATACGAATTTCAAGTATCTTTGGAAATAATGAGCCACCCCTTATACTCTTGAGACATCATGAATTAAGGTATTGTTATTATGGTGAATTTTTCTTTCAAACTTTCTGCTCTTTCTTAATCTTGACATATCAATGGATTGGTCCTCCTTTGAGGCATCTTGTTGCTTGTGTTCATAGATACAAGTTCTCTTTGGGTTCTACCTTTACCATTTAGTTATTCCTTACCATTTTCACTATTCACACTCCATCTTTATTTGTTTTCTAGTGGTGATCTAGGTGATCAATGTGCGAACATTGATCAAGGTTCATCGGGCAATAAATAGTGGGACTTGCAATGCATATCATTTGGTATCAAATCTCATTTTCAAGAAATCAGATTCATTCTTTCTTATCCTTTCTTCCATTTTAATTTCTCTTCGAATCGGGCCGACATCAATTCTAGCCTTTTTTCTTTGTCACCTACAGACGTTATTTTTCAACTTTTCAAATATAAAGTATATCATTCATTTAGTTGAGAAGATCATCTTTCTTCTGCATTTGAATCATCAAAATCAATTATATACCTAGCGAGAAATAGCAGTTTCAAATTTTGCAACAAATTCTGCAATTTTGAAACCACAAAAATCTCACGTGGATTCCATTTGATTTTAAAAATTATTTCTTCTCTTGCATTTAAATATTTAAAAAATCATCTTATTTCTACTGTATTTTCTCCAAACAAAATGAGCACTAAATTAATCAAATAAAAAATAAAAAAAATAAAGCCTCAAAAAATTGCATCATTTTGAATTATAAGTCCCATTTTCATACATTTTCTTACATTTTCTTCCCCTTCCCACATTTTTCATCATGAATCCATTTTGAATTTTATCATTTAATTCTAGTTCAGTATTTCCACATTTCAAAAATACATTCTATTTCTTGAAATTGGGTATGAACGCAATAAGAAGCAATTTGAGTTGTAAAAGTCAAGAGTGTTTCATTATGATAAAATCCAAAAATAGAGTGTAAAATTTTTAGGGAGTGTGTAAGATTATTTTTGCTTCCTTTTCATTTTTTCTCAAAGGATTCATAAATGTAGTAGTCGAGTAACACAAATGAAGTGGACATTATGTTGTTCATGAGGGCTATTCAAGAACAATTCAAAATGTTGAATGAGAGGATGGATGAACTTCAATCCCCTCCAAATTCTAGATCACCCACAAGGAGGCGGGTTATTGACATAGAGGAAGAGTCATCTTATTTTCATGAGTCACCAATTCGAAGAAATCAACCACCATGGATGAAATCTAATGATCATAAAGGATTAAAGTTTAGGATCCCTTAATTCCATGGTAAGAATTATCCTAAAACTTATATTGAATGGCAATGAAACGTCAATAATTTTTTTGGTTGTCAAACCTATTCGGAGGAAAAAAAGTTAAGTAGGCAGTCATAGAGTTCACCGACTATGCTAGTATTTGTTCATACCAACTACAAGTGAGTGGAAAACGAAGTGGTGAACGACCCATCCACACTTGGTTGGAGATGACAGTGGTAATGTGTAAAAGGGTTCATTTCTAGCCACTATTCACATGATTTTTTCCTCAAGTTACAGGGTTTGAAACAAGGGTCCATTAATGTTGAGGAGTATCACAAAGCGATGTAGATCATCATGATTTGGGAAAATATTGATGAGGAGAGAGAGGCCACCATGGCAAGGTTTATGAACGGCCTCAACCATGACATTCGGGACATAGTGGACATGCACCACTATTTTGACATGGAGGATCTACATCACATGGCTACCAAAGCAGAGAGGCAAGTAAAGGAAAGTATAATATTCCCTAAATCTTGTGTTAAGGATTCTAGACCTTATTTCATGTTTAAGGATTCCAAACCAGAAGAGCATGTAAGGGAACACAAAATTATTCAAAGTATTTTCCCAAACGAAAACCATTTATTTCTAGAATCTAAAGGTTAAATGGAGGGTAAGGTTGTTTCCAAGTAATGAGATATCATATTTTTTAAATGTCAAGGATTTGGACATATATCCTCACAATGCTCAAACAAGAGGAAAATGATTATTTTGGATGATGGTGATGTTCTTAGTGTTATATCAAGCGAAGATGAAATTCCATCACTTGAGGATGATTCAGATGTGGAATTAGAAATCACCATACTTGGAGAAATTATTGTGGCAAGGTGTTCTTTGAGTGCTCAACCCGATGGAGAACACGGTCAAGAGAAAAGGGAGCACATTTTTCATACTAGATGCCTCATCAAATAAAAGGTATGTAGTATGATTATAGGATGGGGTAGTTGTAAAAATATAGAAATTGGTTTGATGGTTGATAAATTGGGATTGGATACAACTAGACATCCTAGTCTATAAAGATTGCAATGGATATATAATAGTGGTGATGCCGAAGTGACTAAGAAAGAACAACTTCCTTTGTCTGTTGGGATGTATGAAGATAAGGTGATGTGTGATGTTGTTATGATGCATGCTAGTCACATTTTGTTGGGAATACCATGAAAATTTGATAATAGGGTCACACATGATGGATACAGGAACATCTATTCTTTTGAGTATAATGGGAGGACAATTATTCTTACACCATTAAGCCCTTCCCAAGATTATTAAGACCAAGTGTGTATTTAGAGAGATTGAGAGAAGAGAGAAAAATAAATGATTGAAAAAAATAGAGAGAATGAGATGAGTGGAAAAATCAAGAGTGAAAACGAAGTGTTGAGTGAATGAAAAAAATGAGGGAAATAATAGATTAGGAAACAAGAGTGAAAATAAGAGTGAAAACAAGAGTGTTGAGGGAAAAGTGAGTTCATTTTCTGAAAAAAGAGGTACAGAGTGTGATTTAGGGGGGAACTAAGATATCATGATTCTATGCAAGGGAGAATGTTTTCCACTAACTCTCTTAACCATTAAATTCCATATAGTGTTATATCCCTTTTTCTGGATTTTTTGATGTGTTTTTTGAGTAAATTCCCAAAGGATTACCTCTTTTGCAGGGTATTGAGCACCGCATCAACATCATCCCTGGAGAAATGCTTCCTAATCGACCGGCTTATCGGGATAACCCGAAGGTGACACTAGAAATCCAAAGAAAAGTGGAATAATTGATAATGAATAGATTTTCTTCAGGATTGAGCTTGAGTCTGTGTGAGGTACCAGTAATTGTTGTCCCAAAAAATGGTGGTAAGTATAGAATGCGTGTTGATTGTTGAGCTATGAAAAAATTATAGTAATGTATCATTATCCCATACCTCGTTTAGATGATATTCAAGATGAATTCAATGGTGTATGCTTGTTTAGAAAAATTGACCTCAGGAGTGGATACCATCAAATTAGAATGAAAGAAGGAGATGAATGGAATACCACATTTAAAACTAATTTTGGATTCTACGAATGGCTGGATATGATTTTTCGACTAACTAACACCGCTAGTACATTAATGAACATAACGAATCATGTTTTTTATCCATTCATTGGGAAATTTTTGGTTGTGTATTTTCATGAAATATTTGTTTATTCTAAGAGCTTTGATGAACATCATAAACATTTGAAACATGTTTTTGAGACTCATAGAAAAAATAGTTTTTTTTCAAACATGAAAAAAATTTACATTTTGTTTAAATTAAATTGTTTTCCTTGGTTTTATGGTAAGAGATGATGGCATGACGGTTGATGAAGGGAATGTGAAGGTGATTCGGGATCGGCCAACACCAAAGAATGTTAATGAGGTGAAGAGATTCCATGGACTTTAAAATTTTTACCGAAGGTTTATGAGGGACTTTTCGACCATTGCGGCTCTATTGAATGAGTTGGTGAAGAAATGGGTGAGCTTCAAGCCAAGAAAAGATCAGGAATATTCCTTCTCCACACTCAATGGTTTGTTGACCAATTCACCTCTCTTAATTCTTCCCAAATTTTCTAGAGTTTTTGAGGTTGAGTGATGCCTCTGGAATAGGAATTGGGTCAATTTTAATGCAAGACTCTTAGCCTATCACTTACATTAGTGAGAAACTTAATGAGGATAAACTGAACTACTATAAATATGATAATTAATTGTATACTCTCAAAAGAACATTATAAAATTCGAAACATTACTTGTGGACATGGGAATCTGTGATTCATTCGGATCACGAAAGCCTAAAATTTCTTATGTCACAAGGAAAGTGGAATAGGTGGCATGCAAGATGGATTGAATTCATTGAAACATTTAATTACATCATTAAGAGTAAACATGGATAAGAAAATGTTTCCCATGATGCTTTTTCTAGGATATTATCTCTTATCACATCTATGCATGCAAAAATACATGTATTTGAAATGTTGAAACCCATGTATGATAATGGTGTGGATTTTTCTGAAATTTGGGAGTTGTGTGAAAAACATGGGAAAAGTTATTTTTACACACATGATGGATTTCTTTTTTGGAATAATAAATTTTTTGTTCCATCTTATTCCATGCATGAATTTCTTGTTAGCGAAACTCATGGTGAGGGGCTAAAGGAGCATTTTGTTGTTGATAAAACCTTTTCCGTATTGAGTGAAAAATTTTATTGTCCTCACATGCGTAGGGATGCGGTTAGTGTTTGTGGGAATTTGAATGTGTGTAAACATGATATGTCAAATGTGCATCCTCATGGAATATACACTCCTTTTCATGATTCTTCTCATTAATGGGTTGAATTTTAAATGGATTTTGTCCTTGGCCTGCCATGATCACAATTAGGTAAGGATGTCCTCTTTGTGGTGGTAGAACGGTTTAGTAAAATTTTTCATCATATTGCATGTTCAAAACCAATGATGCAACTCATATCACTATTTTGTTTTTCAGAGAAGTTGTTCGGTTTCATGTCTTAACCAATACCATTGTGAGTGGTTGGCATGAAAAATTCCTTAGTCTCTATTGGAGGATATTATGGAACAAACATGGAACAAAAATTTTGTTCTCCACCACTACACACCCACAAACATATGGTCAAACTGTGGTGGTCAATATAAACATTCAACATTGTTGCATTCCATCCTTAGAAAAAATCTAAAACATTGGGAAAGATTCCTGCATCACATTGAGTTTTCTTATAATCGAGTGGTTCACTCCACTACTAATGCTTCAATGTTTGAAGATGGGTATGGATTTAACCCATTGACTCTACTAGATATTTTACTATTTCTTACTAATAAATTTTATAATCTTGACAGTGAACATAAGGGGATGTTTGTGCAGGAGTTTCATGCAATGGTCAAGGACAATATTGAGTGGAAGAATGAACAAGTAGCAAATCACGCCAACATGTGTTAGCAGAAAATGTTGTTTTAAACTATAGATTGGTTGTGGGTACAAATGAGGAAAGAGATGATCCCTGAGAAATGAAATTCAAAACATCATCCACGAGGAGATGGTCCTTTCCATGTTTTTGTGATGGTCAATGATAATGCCTACAAGATTGAGTTACCTAATAGTTATGGGAATGTTAGTGCCCCCTTTAATGTTGCTGATATTTCTCTTTTTGAATTCTCATATTCGTGGACGAATCCTTTTGAGGTGGGAATCAATGATGAGGATCATGTCACACATGGGAATTACATTGTTGGAGATGGAATTCATGTAGAGGGTAGAATTCAAACTTGTTGACAAAACCCATTGCATGGAATCAGAGGCGCAATGACAAGAGAGCGGACCTAGACAATGAAGGAGGCCTTAAAAGGGTTGATCATGGAATTCCAAGAGGAGGCACAACACCTTTTATTAGGGGAAGAATCTGGTCCTATAATTACATTAATTATGGCCCAGACATGCGTTTAAAAATCCAACCTACTTGGTGCTACGATTTTTCAAGCCCACATCACCCTGGAATCGTGAATGTCAAAAGGTGGTGGGCTACTAGTATTTAATTTTTCAAAAGGGTGTGATACTTGTCTCCTAAAGTCTTAGTATAGTTACAATGTTGTCAAAATCATTTTATAGTCTTTTTGACTATGGAAAAATATCCATTAGACTAATGTAAAGTTCAACGCCATGTGTTATTCGAATTTCAAGTTACTTTGGCTATAAATTGCCACCCCTTGTACTCTTGAGATATCATGAATTAAGATAATGTTATTGGGGTGAGTTTTTCATGAAACCATTGTGTTAGTGCATAATTATTAAATTATCAATGGATTGTTCCTCATTTGTGGTGTCTTGTGACTAGAGTTCATAGGGACAAGTTCTCTTTGTATTCTACCGTGACTATTTCTCAATTCCATATCATTTTCACTATCCATACAACATATTAACTTTTTTTCTTATGTTGATACACGCGATCAATACACAAACATTTATCAAGGTTCCTAGGACACTTTCTACTGGGTATTTTATCGTGTATCACATAAATTGACCCCACATGGTGCAACATGGAATACACATAAAAACCCTTTTCTTAAGAAAAATAAAAAACGAGCCCTTAAGAATTTTACTAAACCAACATATAACAAAGGTAAAAATCTCACCTTTCATAAAGAGGTGTACACATACCATTAGAAGAAGAAAAAAATATACATAACACCTTTAAAAAATTTAGGTTACAGATTCAAATCTCAAACATTTTCAGAAAATGCTGAATGGGCCACTTACCAAAAACTTGATCCAAAAGATGTCAAAAATCAATACCCGTCACTTTATAAAATAAGAACCACTATTTAAACCCTTTAAGGACCCCAAAATGTAACTTTTCATGCTTTACATGGTTTTATAAATTCAAACATGTCTTTTTATATCACATTTATCACAAAAAATCCATCGAGGCACTTCCAAAAACATGGCACTCAATATATTGCAAAAAACATCTATTTAACACCAAAAGGGGCACAAAACCAAATTATAATTCCAGAAATTATTTATTGTAGTTAAACCAGTACATAAAAATCACAACATTTATGAAAAAACCAGCGAATCATTTATTTGAACAAGAAGTGTACATTTTTATAACGAATCAACTCCATTTTACACAAAACAAGGCATAAATAACCATTTGGAACACAAAATAGATCATCCAACGGTTGCAATGAAATACTAAAAATGTATATAAGGTTACAAAATACAAAAAAAATGAAACATATATAATAATTTCATGTTATTTAGGGAACCTACCTCAACACCATGGGTGAATGGAGATGCACACCTCAAAAAACCCGTCGTGGGTTCCAAAACAGTAGATCAATGATAAAAAACCACAAAAAACAAAACCTCCATAAATATTGATCAGAAAAAATAAACCTAGGTCTTTAATGACTAGGGGAGATGAGAATTCCATGAAAAATGAATGTTGTTGGAAGAATAAAGATAAAGGAGAGTGATTTGATGAAGAAATTAAGAAGAACCACTAACCATTGATGAAAAATTCCCCAAAAAGAGGCCAAAACGAAGAAGAATAATGGGGGAGGAGCCTTAGATATAAATCCAAAAGTTAGGGATCTATTTGGGAGGTGTAATCCCAGAATAATATTAACAAAAATGAATAAGATATTAAATAAACAAAGTATTTTTAAAAAAAATTTGAAATGGGCTCACAAGCAGGCCGAATTCCTAATAAATCACCCAAATCCATCACGATTATGAAGTAGTAAGGTGTACAAATGGATGTGGTGGTTTTAATAGGTCAGGGGATTCTAAGTGGGAATTATAATTAGTTAAAAATGTTTAAAAATAATGAGTTATAAAAGAAACATAATTTTGTTTTTAAATATGGAAATGAGCTCACAGTTGGCCTAAATATATGATGTAAACACCTTTTTTTCAAAAAAACACCTACACAAGCTATGGGGAAACAATGTTTGGATGATTATAAAAATATTACACATGAATAATCAACATTAATCACACCCAAACTCAGGATAAGTATTGGTATTTCAAACGAACCGGATCAAAACCAAGTCAAGAAAAATTTGGTATGGCAAGTCTCCCCACAATTGATTCATTCCTCCTTCAGAATGCCATAACACATTCCAGCTGAAAGATCAACACCTATGAAATCATTATCAACATGGTACATAATTTTTATCAATGGTAATAAAAACCACCATCAGTGAATCTTATGCCTCTTTGTCAAACAAAACACTAACTCACAACCACTTCCTAAAATCAACGTAAAGATCAAGCCACCACCTCCACAACCAACCCAGGAACCAGATTATTGGGCCTACTACTAATGAAACCCATTATATCGCAAACCAATGTGCACCCACAAAATCCAATTACATTTTGGTGGGGATATAATGGTCTCCCCACCATTAAATCACATCTAAAATATGACAAATCCTTAAAGGAATGATCTTTGAGACTCGTAGTGGGTCTCCCCACCATCCGAAACAACTATAAATGAACATAAATGAATTTAACATGAACTAGAATCGAACATAACGTAAACGTGACCACCAAAACACTCCCATAAAAATAAAAAACCCATTTTAAGAGTGTTATATCCTGAATATTTAAACGACCAACTCCCAAACAGAGGGGACATGAATTTGGCCACCACTTTTGTCCTAATCATAAACCCCACCACTTAGGGTGGGGAGGGAAGGGGAACCTATAATTGGGCCACTAAAAAAATTATATTATGGAACCACCCAAAACACTCCCCATATGAAAATTTAAATCCATGATTGCACTTGATTCACATTGGGTGTCCACACTGGGACATTGATCGAAAACGTACATCCAAGAAGGAATAACCATAGACACTTTGTGAGGGGTAAGTCCCCCATGTTATTTGAGAAAAAAAAGAAAAATCACAGTAATGAGAGAAAATATAAAATCATAGAAACTACCGTACAACCTCGGCAAAGGTAAGAGCTTAGTCGAGCTCCCCATACCTCCGGAAATTTATTATCGGTATAAAAGATTCACTATGTGACCTATGACTGGAGCCCTGATGCTTAAAGAATCTGCTATGCCGCAACGTGGTTATAAGGATCAAAACACCCCAAAAAAACTCACTTAATCAAAAAAACACCATCATCTAAATAAAAAATCATAGATACATAGAACCATTATCTCTCACTCTGAATAAGAAGGAGAATGGAAAAGGAATATGGTGAAACACATCAACATCACCAAAAACAACAACTATATCCAAAATAATTTTCATAAATGGAAAACCAAATAAATAAAGACCAAATAGATCTCTATTACATCAAATGAGTTGAGTAACCATACTATGTGGTGTATTTAAGGTTTTAAATGAAACCATTGGATGCTAAAATATATGTCCTGCCAATATAGAACCATCCATGCCCACATCACAACATCCTTCATTTCCATAGAAATCCACTAAACAATGCTCGATAACTGAGCCCCCACCATGATCCCATATCAAGAAAAAACAAGTGTATGACATCCAAATCACAAGGAAGCATATCGAATAAAAAACATTTATAATAAATAGTAAAAACTAGACACATGACCATTTGTTCATAAATAATTTCCACAATTTTTCAGCTCTAAACACTTTAGAAAAATAGACTATCATGGAGGATTTCCACAGTCACCGATGGTTCTTCATCAAGTCTCACTCATATGAACATATCCATTACACCCTAATCACCCAACCACCATGCCATACTAGGCATCTATCTAGATATCCATAAAACCATGCATGTGAGTACCCACAAAAATACCAAAGGCTAAAACAAAATAACAACATTCCCAAAATCATAAACCTTCTGAAGGCACATTAACCACCAAGACAAAAATCATTTTCAGATTTCACAAACAAACCAGACTTCATCAAGAACCATTTTATAAAAACCCTACCCATTTTAATTTTTAACAACTTTTAAATAATCCTTAATACTCCAAAAAACTGCTTCCCATTTTATGAAATTCAACAAGGACTCTTTTCTTAATCAGATAGCCATAGCGACCGAGAATCTTTCTTGGAAAACCCCAACCACTCAAAATCAGTTTCCAAAAACAATTCATCGGATCCAAACACTTTTCAAAAATCCAAAACACCCCATTTAAAACATCATTTCATAATCACCTTAAAATGATCCTTTCTTTCAAAACATTTTATTTCAACAAACCCCAAGTTCAGATTTTGGAAAATCCAGTACCTTTAAATAAATTTCACTTTATTCCCAATATTTTTTTTTCAAAAAACACAACGTTCCAAAACGCTTATTATAATAAATTTTGAAAAACAATTTCCTTAATTCCTACATGATTTGAATTCTTGAAAGGTCCAAGGGACCCAAAAAAGGTAACTAGTGTCGGTGGGTGACTTGACCGTATGGTTGACGGCCACATACCAAACACACAACCAACATGAAGAGCCTTCTTAGGACCATGACCCAGCTCCACATGTATTTCTAGGCCCTGTGAGATCACAAAAACCAGTATTCCTACTCCCCTTGTAATATCACATCACCAAACAATCAAAAAAAACCAAGGACACTAATAATACCGAACATCTCATGGACACCCGAGGATCAGAATGAACAACAGTTAACAACGCTCTTCCAAAACCTACCGCTCACATCCTTAAAATACTAAAACATCTGACTTGACATCCCAAAAATAAAAAGGGTGATCTAAAAATAAATTCCCTATAAGAGATTACCTCCTCTCATACCATTTTTTCACAAACTAGTCCTGGTCGACCCTGATCCAGTCACTCGAGCGGCCATGTGACATGTCCCGAGAGGCATTTCTGATCCTCTCGATATCGCTACATGGGCCAAAAGAATTAGTTAGAGTGACAAGGAAATGTTTTCACCCCAAAATAAACAATAACTATCTAGTATAATGAAATAGGAAACACAATATACATTTATATAAATGTTTATCTAATCATTAATTATACATGGAACAAAAAATACCACTGAACAAGATAACTCAACCGACCAAACCTGACTAACAACTATCTCCATGTAACCCCACTGGTCACTCTCTAACACATTGATCATACATCGCCCATGGTTATTGAAATCAATGTAGAATATTTACAAGGGGTAAAAATAGAAGAAGACTATGGGTGTTAGTATTAAAAATCAGTAGGTTAGCCTGATAATCTATTCCCAATGCACTTACTTTAAAATAAAAGAAACATTATTTTCATGATTGAAATAAAATATATAAATTTGTGTTTTCCAAACAAGTTTCCTTGTATTATACATTACAAAATAAAATTATTGCATGTTTTCATATATAAGACATGCTTGTAACCAATTTCAATGAGATAAAACATTAAAATGAAAACATTTTTCACTAAGGATGCTATATAGAATGTACACTTTAAAATAGAACACACATGCTACTGAATTTATCAACAAAACACACCATATTATTATTGTGAGTACATAATATATATTGAGCCCAAGTCATGGGATCATTCCTAGGCACTAGCTAAAAATGGCCCCCATGTACCTTGTATCTTAGTGAAAAGTAACCATAACAAATATTTGTTCTCATGCACAAGCGACTAGTGGGGAACTATTCCCAAACACTAGTGGTACCCTTAATCATAATAATAGTTTAGGTAGTGTTTTCACCATCAAACTTTCTTTCTGAAACACAGATGAATCTTCCCTAGATCACTAGAAAATTATTACACATCCACAAACCTAGACACGTGGGTTTCACTCTTTGAGCTCAATCAAGTTACACATGTTATTAACTAAAATTTACAAATGAAAATTGATATTTCCAAATAATAAATACACCAAACTACAAACAAAAATGTTTCAAATTTTATTCAGGGATCAATAAACCACTTAAAATTTTCTTAAAACAATGTTTAGAATTATAATAAGGCTTTGAACATAAAATCCATTCAAAGTTGATATTTTAAGGCCAAACACCAACCAATACAAAATCCAACCAGATTTTATAGCCCAAAAAACATTTACTAATCAATTTCATAAATCATAAAATGACCCCACATAGTGCAACATGGAAAACACATGAAAACCCTTTTCTTCAGATAAATGCCAAATGGGCCATTATGATTTTTAACAAACAAACTTATAATAAAGGTATAAATTTAAAATTTCACAAAGTGATGTAAAAAACCACATATAAGAATAAAAAAATTATATAAACCCTTTAAAACATTTATTTTACATATTCATAGCTCAACCAATTTCATTAAAATGTTGAACGAGCCACTTATCGAAAACTCATGCCAAAACGAGAAAAAAACACTAACCATTTGTTTATAAAACCAAAAACACATTTTAAAGACATAAATGACCCCAATATATCACTTTTATTTATTCTTATAATTAAATAAATTAAATCAAGTCATTTTATATCGCATTTAGCACATAAAATCCAACCAGACGTTTTTCCAAAAACTAGGCATGCAACATTTAGCAAAACTGGTCCTATTTAACACCCAAAGGGGTAAAAATAAAAATTTTAATTCCAAATATTTATTAAAGTATTTAAAATATTCCATAAAAATCACAATACATATGAAAAAACTAGTGTAACATTTATTTGGACAAGTAATGTGCACTTTTATAACGACACGACTCTATTTTACACAAAATAGGGCAAAAATAACCATTTTTCACACCAAATAGATCAACCAAATGTTGAAAATGAATAATAAACATGCATATAAAGTGATTGAATAATGGAAAATATAAATGGTAATTAATAATGGAATGTTATTGGGAGAAACTAACTCAAAACCATTACAAAATTGAGACGCACACCTGAAAACACCTACCGCGGGATCAAAACCCCAAGATATATGAAGACCAAACCTAAAAAAACAAAAAAACCATAGAAATGATCGAAAACCATGACCCTATGTAAATCATGACAAGTTTATAATTTAAATCTAATAAAAAATGAAACAATAAGGAATATGAAAGAGAAAGGGGGATGATTTGATGATGAAATTATGAAGAACCACTAACCTTTAGTGGAACATCAGTAAAAAAGAGGTCCAAAATGATTGAGAACGAAGGGGTAAGCACCACTGATCAATAAAAAATAGTTAGGGATATGTTTGAGAGGTGTAATCATAAACTACTGTTAAAAATTAATAATATATAAAGAATCAAATTAATTTTTTAAAACTGGAAATGGACTCACCGGCTGGCCCAATACCTGAATAAATCACCCATATCCACAAGGATTATTTGTTACTAAGTGGTCCAAATGGATATGGTGGTTTTAATAGGTCAGGCAAGGAATATTGGGAAGTATAATGTGTGAAATTTTTTAAAAAATAAAGGTGTTATTAGTGAAACACGTTTTGTTTTTAAATAAAGAAATGGGATCACAGTTGGCCCAAATATTGAAGTTACCACCATTTTCTCCAAAATCTAC
Organism: Viscum album; assembly: GCA_963277665.1. Taxonomy (NCBI): domain Eukaryota; kingdom Viridiplantae; phylum Streptophyta; class Magnoliopsida; order Santalales; family Viscaceae; genus Viscum; species Viscum album. Next base: position 1,536,730,529 of record OY728151.1, read on the forward strand.
AGAACAAGATATGGGGAAACCATTGTAGGATTATCAGATATAGATTTCAGATAAGAAATAAAAATAAATTTCTCCCAAATCTCATGAAAATTACAGGGATCTCCACCAAACAAGATCATAACCAAATCATGAAAAATCGGGTGTGATAGCTGTTATTTCCAGAATGCCACTTCATGTGTTTAATGGGTTCTGATGAAATGAATAATATTTTCAATATAATATTTAAATGAATGTAACAAAATACACTATTAGGTTTGTTAATTCTCTTATTCATCATAGTATAAAATGGATTTAGACTTTCATTGTCACTCATTGACTTCCATCTTGATGAAGAAATTATTATTCAATCCTGTTTGCTTGAATCCTCCACCTAATAATGTATAAAATCATTGGGACACACATTTATTTTTGAATAATTTTGACCAAACCTGTTAAAAAAATTTTTACAAAAGATATAGCCTCATTAATATTTAATTCACGAACTGAATCATGCACAGATTAATATATCATGGACATCGCCTTATTTTTAATTCCACAAGGCAATTGATACAGTACAACTGTAGCCAAAATGAATGTGTTGATTATTTAAAACATCCACTATAAAACTCCTCATTTACATCATCAACTAATCCATGATATGCATCCTTATTCTCAGTGATGATTTCTTTTACAATAGACTGCCCAAAATCAAGAGGAGGATCTGGTAATATTTTACTATCCTAATCAGGCTATCCTATAGTCTAAAAAAACACCCATCACATTAATATTTATAACACCCTCAACTGGTTGTTCTGATATGTTTTTATGTTGATTTTGTTGTCCTAGAACGTCGAATGCATCGTTAATAAGGTTTTTTCATTTCATTTTCCATTGTTAATGAATTTGGGTGCTCATTCCAATGATTGACTTTAATGATCAGCATTTATATAAAATTTTATTCTCCATGCCAAATCCAACACAAATATTGAGTAAGGAATTTTATCAATATAATGTGTTTATAAACATCATCTCTCTTCAGCAATATTCCAAATTTTTATTTAGGACCTGAAAATATTATTCTCCCATCAATAGATTGAATGGAAATTGAAAAATCTAAAAACTATTCCAAACCCATATAATTTTGAGGTGTGTTCCCCGGTAATGTAGTACAACATTTTTCAATATATATCACAATATCCCAAAACATTATTGACAAAAATTAAAACACATTACAATTACTGTTTATGATAAAAGATGAATTTAAGTGAAAAAACCAAAACACATGTTGTTATAGGAAGAGTCATATAATAAGTGTCATATAAGTACTAGATGGGATGTCAAATAATTCTTAACAATCATTTCTAGTGGTGATGGAACTCACGAATAAATCAATTAAAATTTCTAGTTTAATAGATTACTTTTAGTTAGCCACCATTCATTTTCCTATATATGTAACTAGGTGTTCTTCTACTAATTTTGTATTATTGAATTCTAATGTTATCATAATATGTTAACTTAATAATTAGTAAATTATTATTTGATTATATTCCATTCTCTTAAAATTACATCAATTAATATAACTTATCCAAGAATATTAATGTAGGATCAATGATTAAATTGAAATATGTATATAAATGTCTTCTAGAAACTCATTCCTAAACTGTTAGGTTTTCATAATCACCTTAATTAACATCTCCAGTGGGAAAAAATATCAGAATTATTTCAGTGAAAATTATGTTAAAGAAAAATTTGACGTCATTTTTTATGGTAATCAAATGGATTCACATAAACATTAAAAAATGATATAATGTCTAATGTCTATTTAATTATACTCTATTTTTATAATGATTGACGATTCTAGTTCCCAAATAATACATTGTACTATGTGATCATATTCCAAAAAATACATAGTACAATGTGATACTATAAATACATATGGTAAATAATAAAGCATTTAAAAAAGGATAAATGAAATCCATTATGTATAGTTGTGAGGAAAATTGTTTTTAAAATAGTTACATTTTTTCATTTTATACTATTAAGAAACCCAAGAGGAAAAATAAATGGGTAAATCCATTTTTAATAAAAACATTTATTTATGAAATCATTGAAAAAAATTATAACAATCCACTTTGAATAATTTATATTTAATCTATTAGTATCTACAATGTACTAATGAGGAATACATATTTTTAAGGAAGATAAATCGGTAAAAAAATTCATCATAACAATCAAAAAGATATAATAAAAGAGTTCAAATGTAGAAATTCTAGTGTCGATTAACTATCAAGTGATCAGATATACATAAAAACTACCAACGACATATTTTGAAGTCATATATGATTGGATATTCCTAGGTATATTAGCGAAACCATTGAACATATGAAAAATATCAATGACTTTAATCATTCAAATTTTTTATCTACTATGTATATAAACATACTGACTCAAACTAGAGTTTCTTCCTCATTACATGTCACTAGAATAAATTCACATTTCCTTGTATATTATTGTTTGGGTGTGAGTCTACAATGTCCTATAATAAATGTACACTTTCTCATCATTCTACCATGAATTATCCTTATCCAATAAAAGTGGTGAGTGATATTTCAAGAAACATGGATCTGAATAATAATCCTCAATGGATTAAACATGAACAATAAGAATCCCATAGTTATTTTAAAAAAGGGATTAATGTATTTAAATTAACATTTTTATAAGAAACATTGGCACAATAAAATATCATAAATAAATAGATTTTTTATATAGAAGAATCTTGGAGGATAAGGTAGGATCTATGTAAATGTTTCCTTTATAAACCTGTTACAAAATATTAATAATATTTTTTATTTATAAATAAAATATTTTATCATAACAATTTATGTATTTGAATAGGAAGAAATGTTAATATGGATTGGACTAGTAATCATACCCAGTACAAATTCCAACCAAAATATTATCAAACATTCCACTATGAATATAACTACTTAGCTCATAGTTAAAAATATTAATTAATCTTTAGGGAGAAAATCCAAAATAACATACTAATTTATTTCAAATAAATATAAACATCTAAAATAATTTATCCATTTCATCATCTTGGAATATCAATTCCACATTCAAAAACAAAAACAAAAACAAATTCATCCAACTAGGGGTATACCTAACTCCTGATAAGAATCTCATCCTAATAGAAAAGTCATAACATGCACATAAATCCAATGATCTATTATCTAGAACGGACCCATGATCAAACCCAAAAACTATATAAAATCATAAAATATATAAATGAAGGTAGACTTACATGAAACTCAGGAGTGACAGTGCATCTAGGTAGGAACAGAGAAGAAGGATAACAGTGAGGCGGAGATGGGGGTTGACGGTGTGGTGCTCGGGTTAGAGACAAGCTATGGTTCATCTAGATAGAGTTCGGTGGGGTTGGGGCCAACATGGAGGGGATATAGTTTGAAGGGGTTGGGGCCAGAGGTGAAGGACAAGGGTTCGACTTGGTTAGGGGTTCAATGGTGTCGGGGGCCGATAGTGAGGTGTTTGACATGATCAAGCGCCGACGATGAGGGGTTCTATGAGGTTGGGGGCTGACTGTGAGGGGTTTGATGGGGTTAGAGGAAGAGGGGGTGGTTGTGTCGGGATTGGGGGGGATAAGTAAGAAGTTTCATTCATTTAGTTTTTTTATCAGTGGTTTTTTTAAAACTAACACTATATTTTGAAAGAAAATTATCCATATTTTAAGAAACCACTACTAAAAGACCACCGCAAATTACTATATTTTATTTAGTGTGACAATATTCATATTTACATGATGCAAAAATAAAGGTATTATTAGGCCTTTTTGGATAATTCCATTCTTCCTATATCGGATACCTATCACATCATTCAAATTATTCAACCATCGCTTGACATTCGATGCGATGCTCCGCCTCGTAGACGAGTTTAACCATATTCAAACTAATTCAGATACCTAATGTGCTCAAAACCATGGTGTCATGATGATTATATGATTAAAATAAATTTTGACATTCCATAATGTAATCTCCATGCTCCATGTTCTCCTTTATTTGGATTCCACATCCTAATCCATAACCCAATGAGTCCCCCATAATGAAATGGTCCCATGCCACATGGGATTACCTATCATCATGGTTACACACCCCAAAAGGCATTAGAACACTCTTTGTGAAAGGTATCATGTCATGAACATGGTCAGTGACCGAACCTTATTTTTTTTCCTCATCCTATGCAAAATGAAAATGGTTTCTATTTTTCCGACATTGTTAGTAGTATCCTCTATCGTCAGGCCACTCTACTCAAGTTCAAAATCTTGGGCGTCATGATTCACGTTCCTCACTCACTTTGATGAGGTTGAATTTAACGCCATTGTTGTATCCAAATTTGAACTCTAGTTCATATTTGAAAAGGAATATTTCTATATAGAGAGCCTTATTTTCCATTTATAGCCACCCTCAACCTGAACACTCCTAGTGGTTAGTAATGATGTTTAGATATCTAGTGTTATTCCATTGTCTTACAGTCTCATATAAGTAAAGAAGAATTTGTTATCTCCTTGTCCCTCACACTAAGTATGACTCTTGTGATATTTAGGACTGTTCATTAGTTTTTTATGAGTATGATTGCAGTGAGATATTAAAACGTGATAGAATAAACATTTCCCTACATGAGAAATTTTTTAAAATAATGAAACATCAACAGTTGAAAAGTTCCATCAACACATTAGATCCTCTTTTATTTCATGGAGAAGGTTTCCCTACAGATCAACCCAAGAGAATGAGCAATACATCCAGACTAGTCGTTTCCATTGGCCTCTAGGGTCTACTGTAGCCTCATTATATCTTATTACTATTTATTTCCATAGGATAAAGTTAATCAGCCTTGATTTTCACCTGATCCTAATTATATTAGTGATGAACTATTTGAGTTACCAACTCCACTGCATGATCCTTGGCTGATTCTAGATTATCCTACAATGGGATAAAATGTTCTTTCTGAGCATGGATGAAGGATTCACACTCATTTACATGCTCCTATGTATTTTTAATATATTGATCGTCCTTTATGAGTTATAGTGTGCCATATTATTTATTTTTGGGTATAAAATTTATAAATATTGGCTCTCCACACATACCCACAATTTAAGATAGTTGAATACCACCATACAGAGAGACAAATCTTCCACCCCACTCATGACCTGATTGCGTAGCCAGTAGAGAAGGGACCACATTTGGATCACAATATATGGCTCTTGAGGATGAGTGATGAAATTTTTCATGCCCCTCTACAACATATGTTGGGAAATGTAGTTATCTTCATTTATTCCATAGCTAGAGTCTTCTAGGTACTCTAGTGGTGAAGGATGATATTCATGGAATTCCATAAGGACAACAACAAAATGTTCCTCCACTCGGATGCTCTCAATTAGGTTATACTCTATTTTAAGAGGTTGGTCATCATTGTATGATGCTTCATTGTAAGAACCACCAACTCTAGCCCCTCACCCTTAGAATAATTTATTAATTTGTCTTATAGAATCTTAGTTGAATTTTCAACCATTGAGACTTCCATAATCACTTCTATTGATTGAATAATTACCACCTCCTCCATTGGGACCTCATCTCTCATATATGCTATTGATGGATACTCTGGGGAAGGTGAATCCAACATAGCCTTCCTAGTCACTCCAGTTAATAGAATCCTTATTTTCTCTTGTACTAAGGCTTCATCTCCAATAGTAACTATTTATGGCACCTCTATGACAGGATTAAATACCATATACCCCACAGAAATACCTATTGTGGGTACCATCTTAACTCCTCCATAGAGGGTATGGTCTCAGTAGTCCCATTATAATGGAACCTCTTTGGATGGTCCATCCACTATGAACTCTCTGGACATTTCTATTAGGATACCAACACCTTCTATCACCAGAATGACCATTAGCACTTCCAACATGGTCATTAACATTAGAAATTTATCCCCACATATAGTTTGAAAGACCATTAAAATATGATTTAATAAAAAAAGGACATGTAGTATAATAAAAAGGTGAAAAGTTTATTTATCTTACGTTAACATTTTAAATCAATGAGGAGTTCAGATATGTTCATAGGAAATCCCCTTAGTACGGGAATTCCACAGGAAACTACCATCATTGTCACATGCATTTCATTGGGTGATTATTAGTTTCCCATGAACACAACATCAAGGAAGGGGCTCATGTATTCCCCTTATAGGATTGAGGATCCCTTTCCCTCTACATGTGGTTCATCACAAACCCCACCATTCCATTATCATTGACCCATTCAAAATGTTAAAAATGTAGAAAAAAGTCATAGGGGTTTATTAGATTCCAATTCATTGTAGATCTGTGTATTTACACAATTGATGGTAGGTAATATTTATGTGGGATGCTCCTAGTATAAATTTCTCACCATGTACTCATCTGAGTCCCCATAGAGGGGCACATAATTAGATAAAATATTGTATGAGAGATCCAAAGAGAATGTCATCCCCAACCGCACCTTCACCCGGGTGGTCAACGAAAATGTAATTCCCTATGAGTGTACTAAATACTCTATCTCTATTATATATTATACCTTCTCGTACTAGATAATGTGGAAGATGAATCAATTGTGACCCATCCTAGTGAGGTACATTCCCTCTACATTGATATTATGTCATGTTTCTTGGAGTGTGTTAATCTATCTTAAGATTCCATCTCTCTCTAAATTTTCAAGAATTATTATATCAAATGGGATATCCATATAATGTAGTATCTTCCTCAAACCATAAACATGTGTCTGAGGGACCGACTCATCAGGTTTACCTTCCATGTGTGACTACTTTCTCAAGAGCATTGATCATAATGCAGCTCTTCTTCTGGCGACAAAACATATGTTGGGAAAAGGATTCATGGAACTATATGTTCCATTACTCTACCCATAGGTATAAACATTTCTCCAAGGAATTCTCTAACTACCACTCATCCTTAGTCCCATGGATGTGGAGCCTTTATTTCATCAGTGATGATGGTTAACTGTGTCATCATATCCCAAGGATATTTTCTCTCCATGATTAGCACATAGTCTTTGGTGAACCAATATTTGGTGGTCATGGGAGAATATTCATTCTTAAACTTACCACCATCATGTGTAAACATGTAATAGAATTTTATCACTATTTTAGGATAATATTCATATCAAACATCAATACACACCTTCAGGGTCATTGAATAAAATCCTCAAAATGGCTCACAAACAGGTATGGGTTGTACAACTCAAAAATCCCCTGGAAGTTATCCCTCACCACTAGTACCCATCTTTAGAAGGCCAAGAGGTAGGAACACTATTGGTTGATCCTCATCCCATCATTGGTAAATATACCCATGGGATAGTGCGATAAATGAAATAAGAAATTGACCATTAAACCAACTTCTTCCAGCATGTCTATAAGGCCTGATTTGAGTTGGCTACTACCAATAATATTCAAAATCGTTGGTTAAAAGATCATATTAGGTGGAGATATTTTATTTTAGTAATCATATCCCCACTTTTGAGTTATGAAACGACTAAAAAAGTGTAGTTTCCCACACACATGGAGTAGAGTATTCGTTTGGCCTATCTTGAAGAGAACAATATATAGATATTCAAATATACGAATAGCCAAGTTGATGTTCCACCTCATTACGAACATTTGTGATGTCCTAGACCCGGATGCCACGTAATGGGTTTCCCAAGCCTGGTGGGCCACATGGCCTCAAGCACATCTTCACAAACACCTGATGTAGCTGACTAGTAGTGAGGGCCTAGGCTTTGTCTATGGGATGATTGTTCCATCATTATCATAGTGTAGCACAATGGAAGGATTATAAATGAATAATAAACTATGGAAGAAATATAATTAAATAGAATATGAAAAATTATGTAATTGATAAAAGAGATTAATAATAACTTTATTAACATGAAAAATGATTTTGTAATGTCATGTCACTAGAAAACTAGAAAAAATGGATACAAGAAAATATGTATAACATGTTCCACAAAGTAAATAAAATATGGCTACTCCAAGAATCATGTTATCCAACTAGGTCATCTTCTATAAACCTCTATCTTATTAATGAGAAATCAATTTTTTCGAAGTTGTATGAATCCCTTTTTCAACTAATGTAGTCTTGTAATCAACCCTGGGTACCAAACGGTTCCTTCATGGGGTATGAGATAAATATCAATTGGCCACCACTAACGATCTCTATATCCTACATCCCATGTAATGGAATCTCGTAGAGTGAAACAATGCATATATAATTTAATGAAATTAGTAAAATATAACTGAATACCTATGTACCAACTTCAACCCTTGGATGGTGTCTTAACATGTAATCAATTCATTAATTTTTGTAATTCACATTTAATGTTAATAGGTCACATGAGGCATAACCAGAACTGACAGTGAATGTCCCAAGATGTAACATGGAAACCTGACAATGATATCTTGTGTGGGAGTTCTATGGTAATAACCAAGGTAATATTGGTCTCACAGAACAATAACTCGGTAGTATCAGAGTCTAGATAAGGGGTAAGAGTGTAATCCAAGGAGCGTAATCCAAGTCATTCCACAATAAGGTTCCTACTGAGTCTAATGTGATTAACAAAGTTAAAATGGTGATAAGTAATGATAGGTCACTATGGGATTTTCCCATGGCACATAAAAGTCACTTCTGGATCAAAGGAGTGTATCTAAAGTATCATGTAATAATGCAATGGACCCTAGGGTAGTATACCGGTCATCCAAGAAATAGAAAAGAACCTGAGTCTAGGTGGGTATCAACCTAAGGAAACCTCATCCATGAATCAAAATGGGGTTCCCAAGAACCAAGGTATTATCCTCTTAGAATCCAAGGCGAACTCGAGTCAGTACATTCCTATTTGATATTTTAATCATGTTGTAATTTATTTTGGTCGAAGTCTTTCCTACCAGTAGTGTGGAAAGGTCATTTATATTATGATCCATTTATTTATTGGTCCAACCCATGACTTCTATTACTGTAGATACACCAATTACAATTGAAACCATTTAACCCAGTATTAATTAATCATTAAGGCATATTCTATTTGAGAGGTTCATTTTGCTACCTTCCATTAAAATTGAGAGGGGTGCTAAAGACATTTAACCTATAATGAATCTCATTTTTAAGGCGATTTTATATACTTAGGGTAATTGTTTTTTAATATTTGACATTTAATAATCATTTTGAAGCACTTACCTTAGGTGGGTCATGTGGTGAGTAGAAATGGAACATGTCATTATCCAATTCTCAGTAATAATAATCCATTTATTATAGGATAGATCACCCTTATGAAGGACAAGAAAAGGCACACTCAAATGGTGTCTCAAACGTGCTGAAACACAATAATAATCATTTTATGGTATAACCTTACACATGGGGAGGATTGAGTTGTGGGTGTAACTGGTAACAACTAATCACGTATTTGGATTGAGCATAACCATATTATTCTGACAAGTATAATCATGCCATCTAAATTTATGAAATGACTTCAGATGAAATTGGTTGTCCCCACATGAACATTCTAAAATCAATGAAAATTAGGGATAATTTATAGACCACCCACTTTAGGGTTGTACGATCCTTATCCTTTGGTTTCAGCTCTTGGTTTGCCTCAGATTAGAGTATATCTAAGAAATGGTTAAAAATGCTCACATGAAGATATCATGGTCGAGAGAAAAAGAGATGAAGAACAATTAAAGAGGACTCGATTACTAACCATTATGAATCCGACATGAAGAAAACAAGCTCGATCAGATGCAGGAAGAATGATATATCCTGATCCCCAGGTTTGACCATCAAAAATCTACAAATGGATGAAGAAGGAGGATACCCTTGCAGGTTTCTATGTTGGGGATGAAGAGGGGAATAAATCGATCATTAAGGGAGAAAATTGTAATTTACCCACTAAATTAGCATTCCCAGTGTTTTAATGCATGGTTTTTCATACAATGCGCAAACTGTGCGAGACAACTCTACCCGAACGGTTTGGATGCACTGTTTGACTGAACCATGTGGATTCCATGCATGAGTACTTGTGAAAAAGGGGCACTCACATGGTTGGAGCATGATCATGTTCCAACTATGTGAGTTGACTTTATCTTAAAAAAACCAATCTACACGGTTTTCCAAACCCTGTGGAATTTTGTATGGTTCTCCAAACAATGAAGAATTCAACATGGTTTACTCTAAAACAAGAAAAAAGTATGTTTTCACCAAAAATATGGGGTTTGGTCTCTGAATAAGCCTCAGACCCCCTTGGAACCATTACCAACTCCTTATTCATCCATATTAGGTCCAAATCAGTGATTTAAAATAAAAAATAAACAATCCATACCTGAGTGAAAAAATGGGATCTTATAGTCTTCCCCCTTAACAGATCTCGCCCCCCAGAGTTCCCCTTCCATGGGTAATGAATCATTATCTTAGAATAAATTTGGCCATTGGGCAGGTACATCAGCTTCCCTCTACCATGTATCATCTGGTAATCAGTTGTCCAACCATAACACCTATTTGAGTGGGATATACTTTCCTCGGAGAGCCTTCATGCTTCAGTCAACAATGCGTACTAGATACTCCTCAAAGGTATAATCAACATCTAACTAAACATCCTTGGGATCAAAGTTATGTGATGGGTTGGCATGATATTGGTGAAGTTTTAAGAAATGAACAAGGTCATGAAATTCATTGTAGCTCTGAGGTAGTAGAAAATGATATGTTACCACCCCACCTCTCTCTAGATCACAAAATAGACCAACGTATTGAGGTGAAAACATTCCCTAATAAACCGTTTATTCACTAGAATGTGAAATACTAGAATGAAAACATGATCCCTATCCTCGAATTCATGTGGTTGTTGAGAGCGATTGGAATTTGATTTTGTTCTAGACTGAGTATTAGTCATAAGCTTTCTGGTCAACTAAACATATTCTTAAGACTCATGAATGAAATGAGGATATATTATGGCTGCCTCACCTAACTCTATCCAGAACAAGGGTGAACAAAAAGGCCTACCATATAATGCCTCAAAATGATCCATCTAAAATTTCACCTAAAAACTATTATTTTAAGAAAACACAACGAGAGTGGTAGGCCTCTCCAAATAACTGTCAAAATCAAGGACACATGCTCGGAGCATATCCTCTAGAACCTGTATCATCCATTCTAATTTTACATCAGTCTGAGTGTGTAAAGCTGTGCATAGTGGCACCAATGGCCCCCATTGATTTCTATAAGCCTTTTTAGAACCGTGAATTGAAATGAGAATCCATATCTGAAACTATAGTACGTTGAAACTCGTGTAGTCATAAAATCTCATAGTCATATAGTCTTCCTAACTCATCTACTAAGAATGTCTCCCAAATACAAATTAAGTGGGATGGGTTTGTTATTCTATCAAGATATACCCAGATAACATCACTACCCCTCAGCGACCTAGGTAAGTTGACAACGAAATCCAAAGAATAATTTTCCTATTTACATTCCTTGACAGAAAGTGGTTGTAAGAAGACTAAAGGTCTCTGGTGCTCTACCTTCACCTGCTAATAAGTGGAAACCCTATTGAGGAAGCCTAGAATCTGGAATTTCATTCAAGGAAACCAACACTGGCGTCTCATATCTCAATACATCTTCCATATTCCTAGATGAACTACCCACTATGAAGTGTGGGACTCGTTCATCAACTCCTCCCTCATATCTTTTGGAACCCAGATACTACCATTTATATATAGGACATCGTCGATATCCATAGATCAATATAGAGTTGGGTTATCTCCTGATATTCTCTCAGGGATAACCAATTATTCGGGACTTGAAATATACCAACTCTTCACCTACTCTAGGTGGGGATACATAACTGTTATGGATAAGAGGTAATACTGCTTGTGAGTGTCATGAAACTCAAGATGTTGTTTCAAAAATAAGTCAATTAACTTCCATTCATCATTGGCTTCCTATATGGAATTTGATTGTGTTTTTTGACTCAATGCATTAGCGACCGCATTTCCATTTCCAAGCATATAGGCAAGCTCAAAATCAAATTTTTTGTAGATATTCGACCCATCTCCACTATCTGAGGATCATGTAAAACTGATAAAAGATATAATTGAGTCTCTTGGAATCTCTATAGACCAAAAATATCTCACCTGACTGATATTGTCTCCAGCAACGTATGTCACAGACAACTATTTCTTGCTCGAGGTTTTGTATCAGGTAATTTCTCTCATGGGGCCTCAACTACCAAGATCCATACCGAAAAAATTTGTATTCCTTCATAAAATAAACTCCATGGACAATTAATAATGTATCACTGAAGATGATATACCCTTTATATTGTTCTGGATGAATCAAAATCTGTGATGAGGCAAGCCTCCATTTCCGTTCCTGAAAGGATTTCACACAAGAATATAACCATAGGAACTGAATACCCTTCATTCTATGTTCAGTAAGGTGTGATGGAAGATGTGATAATTCATGTATAAAATTGTTATAACATCCAGAGAGCCCAAATAAACTCATGATATCAAACACATTTTCAGGATGATCCTAGGAAACTACAACACTATCCATTTCAGGTTCAACAGATACTCCTGATTCTGAAATAATATTACACATGATGTGGATCCTGTTGATTCATAAGTCACACATATAAATCATTCATAATGATGATTCTATCTTAGCGTGCATCTAATGATCTCATGATGTTTGGAATGGTCATTACGAGTGAGATAATACACAAAGATGTCATCCAAAAAGACCGCAACAAAAGAGTCCAAATAGGGGTGTAAAACCTTATTCATCAAATCCATTAAAATGGAATTCACGTTTGTAAGATGAAAAGATATTACAAGATACCTATACAGACCATACCGTTAATGGAATGATGTGTGAGGTATGTCTAATGGATTGAATGACACATGATGATAACTCAATCTCAGGTCAATCTTAGAGAACAACTTTTCTCCTTAGATCAGGTCGAAGAGATAATATATTTGAGGAAGTGGATACTGATTCATGATTGTCAGCTGGTTCAACCTTCTTTAATCCACACATAAATGAAGAGTTCCATCCACATTCATAGAAAAAATCTTAGCGGACCCCCAAGATGATGTACTAGGTTGTATAATTCATTTGGCCTCTAGGTACTCTATTTCCAATGGAACTCTTGATGCTCAGTAGGTTCCATCCTCTATGGAGGAATGGACACCAGATATTCTCCTGAAAAAATCTCAATTGAAAAATCTACCTCTCTTAATTGTAAAATCTAGCTCTCCTAGCCTAGACACCCCACTCACCCATGAAAAGATATCTTATACCTTTTATTGATTTAAAATAAATATTATGGTTATAGTCTTCTACAAATGTGTGATAGTGGACCAACCAATCAATCCCGAGAATAACATCAAATAACATCATCTATAGAACAAAGAGATACCATAAGAAATAGTAACTATGTAACTCAAGGGGAAAATCCTCACACTGGATGATTCCCTCTGTCTGTATGCCCAATTGTGTGGCATGGGACATTAAACCATAGTGATACTATATCTATATTCTAAGAAATTCCACGATTGATATAGAAAGAAAAGGGTTTTATGCTCCTATATAAAAATATGAAGAGAAAATAGTAGAGGATACTAGAAGAGTACCTTATACAGTAGATGGTCATGTAGCCAAATCCTTTCATATCACCTGTAAAGCATGAAACTGAAATGATCCACAACCCTATCCAACTCATGGACTAAAAAGATGATAACTTCTCTACCGGTGCTGCTAGTGATGAGGTGTCGGACTACCATGACCACGATCTCCTACTCAGCTAGACCTATCGGTTATATTCCAACACCCCACATGACACTGTGAAGATAATTATCTTCTGTTGGTGGAGAATATGTGGATCATTTTCTACTAGAAGCTGGTGGTAATTTCCTATAGTAATTTGGATAATGCACCATATGGCCACACGACCAACACTCCATTGGCTCTATGTCATACTCATGCTTCTTATTCCCTTATCTTCCACTCTGATGACACACCACATAACTAATAAAACTAAATACTCTGGTTTCCATTTCCCTAACAAAAAAATCTACTGAATGTTTCCTGGCACTATAAGAATTATAGGTGTTACACGACACTGATCTATTAAATCTGATACTTGTATAATCCCTCAGGTTACACTCAACAATAAGGGCCTGATCTTGTATTGTATAAAAATTATTAATTTGAAAGACATTCACCTGAGTTTGGTTGGTGTACCTGAGCCCATCCTCAAAACGTCTAGTACAAAAATTCTCATCACCATCTAGAATCGGTTCAAATCACTGTAAATTATTGATTTTTTTGATATTAAAAAACAGACATAGAACCCTTCTCGATATGAAAGAACTCTCTAGCTCAGTTATCTATCAATCCCCGAGGAAAGAACCGATCATAAAAGGCAATTTGAAAATCATCCCATAACATGCCCTGATGACGACCGACCTGGGTAACCACATCCCACAAACACATCACCGAATATCGAATTATTTATGTATCAAGCATGACTCTCCTCAATGGAGGAGGTTTTAGATTCTCAAATATAGACATCAAGGCATCTTTCTAGGACTCAGTAGCATGAGAACTTCCATCCCCTGAAAAAGTAGGAGGATACTGCTACTATAAGTTGTAGGTCAGATCAGCCATCGTAGGTGCTACATATGGGGATCCTTTCATGGACTGGATCATATGTAGGAAACTATCACGAACATGGTTATGAGTTCATGGATCAGTTACAATAGGCAGTACCTCATGTGGCACTCCTTGAAGTAAGACTAGCAGCATAAGGCCCACCATGTATGGAGCATGGTCATCACCACCCTCTTGGTGAATGACCATAGGATGTCGTGGTAGTATTGGACTACAAATTCCTAGAGCACACCACATAATAGGCTTAGGTTCATAAGATAGCATCACTAGAGGAAGCTAATCAAAATAAAAACATACAACCCAAGACATACTACCCTAACTACCCACTGAGATGGTCGGGTATCTATATGTTCTCAAGTATATGTTTCATGTCATTTTGCAGTTAACTTTCTAGTTAACTACATTACCTATCATAGACAGGACAAAGAAGGATAAGGATGTGCAACCAATTCATTTTAGATTCCATGATTCATTTTATAAAGGATCACCATTTCTAATGAATTAGTTACCATACACATATCACCATAAAATGACTCCCACTAACTTATATCATAATGGATCGACATTGTAAATTACTCGTCCCAACCCATGATGTCCCATGCACCTCAATAATTAAGATAGGAAATAACTCAATCGTAGCCAATGTAATAGAAGTAAAATTAAACTATCAAAACATCACTCAATAATCATAAGAATATTAAGCAATGAAGTGCAGTGAAATTCACATATATTGCAAGGAAATATACATGACATGTGAACTCTAGGTGCCAATAATGATTACTGTAAAAATTCTCCTTTCCCTCATATCATCAGGATAAAGATGTAATATATTCTCAAAAGTTTAATAATCAACAACACCACAAAGCATGTGTGTCACCCAGCAGTGAAATAATATCAACATAGGAAAATGCATTACAACAATTATAATTTATTTAACTTGGTTTTTACACCGATCATGGGATCACGATGCCCAAACACGAAATATAACTAGGTCCCAAGAGTTTCAATTCGCTAATGGAGTATCTCAAAATATTAAATCATGAAATGAGACTACCTCTTATACCACATTGTGAAATACCGGACCCATATGTCAGTTAACAGGTTCCCTGAGCCCAATGGGCCACATGGCCTCCATCGCATCTTCGCAATTGCCTAAGGCATACGACTAGTAGTGAGGTCCTAGAGTGTGTCTGTGAGAAGAATATTCCCTCAATAGAAGGGTGTAGAAAATTATTTGAAATATAAATGAATAATAAATAGTGTAATCGATATAACCAAAAACGAAATCAAACTAATGCAATAGATAAACGAGAATAATAATAATGGTAACAACTGGAACAATGATAATGAGATTTAATGTCTTAAGAAAACTAGAAAACATCGATTCAAGAAAATATTCATTACATGTTTCAAAATATAAAATAAAAAATGTATAATACAATCATCCCAAGATCCAACTCGATCATCTGCTATCATGCTCTATCCTATCAACAAGCAATCATGTTTTTGAAGCTCTATGTTTCCCTTTGTCAACACTTATAGTCATTTAATCAACATCGAGTACCAAATAGTTCCCATTGAATGTGTGAAATAAATCCTTTTGGGCCACTACCAAGAGTGTCTATAACCTCCGACCCATTTAACGGAATATAGAAATGACCAGGCATGCATATAAAATGTAAAGCAAGAAGTACCATAGAAATAAAGACCTAAGCACCTGCTTCATCCCTCATTTGGTGTCGGAACATGTAACCAGTTAGTTAATTTATGTAATTAACATTTAATGTTAATAGGTCATGTGAGGCATAGACAACATTGACATCGCCTTGTGATATTATATGTAGTGAGGGTCCCAAGACGTAACATGGAATCTAGACAAAGATATTTGGTGAGGGAGTTCCAGGTTAATAACCAAGGTAACGTAGTCCTCACTGAATGCTAACTCAGTAGTATATGAGTCTAGGTAAGGGGTAAGAGTGTAATACAATGTGATTAATTCAATTCATTCCATAATAAGGCACCTTCTGAGTCCAAGGTGATCCACCATGGTAAAACAGGGATATGAAAAGATATGTCCCTTTGGGTTAACACCATGGAACATACTAGTCAATCCTAGATCCAAGACGTGTATTTGAGGTATCATGTAATAATGTAAAGGACCCTACGATAGTCTACCATGAATCCGTGGAATAGATAAGAAGTAGAGTCTGGGTGGGTATCATCATAATCAAATTGCATTCTTGAGTTAGATTGTGTTTCCTGAGACCCAAGGTATTATCCTCTAGAAATTGAAGGTGAAATCGAGTTAGTCCATTCCTATTTGATATTGTAATCTTGTAATAATTCATTTTTTGTCCAAATGTTTCCTTTCATTTGTGTGGATAGGTCATGTAAAATTTCAAACATTTATTTATTGTTGCAAGGATTTACATTTATTAGTCATCATAGGCCCTATATCATTGCAACCATTTAATAAATTCATAATTATCCATTAAGGCATATTCAATTTGAGTGGTTCACTCCACTAACTTCCATTAATATGGAAAGGGGTAGTAGAGACATTTCACTTATATTCAATCTCATTTTCTATGTCCAATTTACATACATAGTATACTTTCTATTTCACTTTTCAAATTTAATAATAATTTTGAAGCACATACCTTAGGTAGGATAAGTGGTGAGCATACCTTGTACATTCCATTATGAAATTTCCATTAATAATAAGTTATTTATAATAAGAATGATCACCCTTGTAATGTTCAAAAAAAATCACACCCAAACGGTGGGTTAAACTTGATGAAATACAAAAAACCGAATAATGAAATAACCTCTGACATGGGGCAGATTGAGTTGTGCATGTAACCGCTAACAACAAATCACATATTTGGAAAGATTATAACCATACGATTCTAACATGTATAATCATGGCATGTAAATTTAAGAAAAACAGTTCGATGAAATCAGTGGGTCCCACATTAACATTTCAAAATCAATGAACATTATGGATACGTTGTAGACCACCCACCTTTGGGTTGTATGATCCTTCTCCTCCAGTATCGGCTCTTGGATTTCCTTCTATCAGAGTAGATCGAATAAAAGATGAAAAATTCTCACATGATGATAACTAGGTGAAGAGAAAAATATTAGAAGAGCGACTAAAGGGGACTCAAGTACATTCCATTGCGCATCGAATGTGATGAAAGAAAGCTCGATCGCATCCAAGGAGAAGGAGATCTCTTGATCACTAGAACCAGAATTCAAAAAGCTCAAAATGGGTGAAAATAGAGGAAAATACTATCGGTTATTGAGATGGGGAAGAAGAGGGGAGTTAATAGATCATTAAGTTAAAAACATTAAATTTACCCCCCAAATTATCTTTCTCATGGTTTTTCAGCACAGTTTGTCAAACTATGCACAAACCATGAGAGACAGCTCCTCCCAAACCATTTTGCTGCACAGATTTATCAAACAATGTGAAGCCATGCATGAGTACCTGGGGCAATGGGGAGACCACATGATTAGGCTGCATGGCTCTGAACCAACCATTTGAGGTGGATCTGTCCGAGAAAACACCATCCTCGTGGTTTCCCAAACCTTGTGGAATTCTGCGTGGTTTACACTAAACCATGCGCAAAGTCTTTTTTCTAAAAAAATAATTCTTCCAGGCTCGGATCTAGACCTTTAAGGATTTGGAACCTTTAGTAACTCATTAAGAATCCATATTAGGTCCAAATTAATGATTTGGAATAAAATATTAATGATCCATACATGAGGAAAAAACTAGGTTCTTACAGCATTGCTTCTGTGATGAAGGTTCTCATCCACTCACACATGTACATGTCCGTCATACAGAGCATCCTTCCATAGATATAGGAGTATGTAGAAAAAGATATTCTAAAGATAGTATCATAAATATTTACAATATAACCCCATAAATACAACTATCTTGCCTCCAAAATTCACTATTGTGATTACACATTACCCTGATGGAATACTATAGGGAATTTTAGTAGCCTCAATGGAAGCCATTAAACTGAATCTTGTGGGAATTATCTAAACCCATATCTGAATGGGATATCCCAAATCTAAAATTTTTCCATATCCTCACCTTAAACCAAAAACATCAAATCCCTCACAAGATCTGGAAGCTACTCCTAGTCCACCCTAACATTCTCTACATGGAGGAAATCATCCTACATCACTCCTGGGATTGGGATCTTAGCGATCTAGTGAAGATCCAACACGATTATTCCAATATCCCCTAGATACAGATTCAATTTGTGGGTCCTAAGACACCGCATTCTCATAATGTTTGGTGGGATATCATGATTATGGTAAATGTGGAATTGTGAGGCCCATGACACCTCATTAATAACTAAATACATCATCATAATGTCAAACTCACATAACTATTTTAATTCCACAATGGATATGACCATTATTAAAAAAATATTCCTTCCTAGAATAAGCAAATGTTATCCATCCATCCATTCAGCCAGTACCCCAAACCATCCTCGAGAATCCTCATATATGAAGGGGGACTGGGTACATCTCTACCTCGATTTTCTCCCCCTATCCATTGTAAACATTGTTCAAAAGAGTGGGTACCATGAGTGACATATGACCCAATAAGATGTTTCCTCCAAAATAATTGTGCAAGTGATGCTATAAAGGAATGATTATGAACATGTAAGAAGAAACATCTTTATTCGGGTCTGGGATGAATAAATCAACCCCCAACCCAATTCTATAGGGAAAAAACATCCTTCCATTAGGGCATCTCTTATTATAATCTTTCAGAATTGAAGTAAGTGGATTATGTTCTGAAACACTCTTGACGTACTCCGTTATCATTATTTCACCGATCATCTCTTCCCGACGAGTAGAAGTAGAATTAGAACCATCAATATCCATTATCCCATGAATTGGATGTTTTTTTAACCTGGTTCAAAAATATATACTCACTAAGGATAGGTTTGGGTTGGTTGGGTTGATGGATCACTATTCACGGATGTATGTTTATGGCGGTGTTGAGATTCTCATGTTATGGGGATCATAATCAAAAATAACTCTCACAGTTTGAGAAATTCTCATATAGTAATCTCAGGATATTCTTATCAAAAAAATTTAACGTCCTCCTATACTCTCTATGTCCTATATATAGCTACACAACCACATGATGTTCATAATCAGGATACACAAATGAGCATAACAAATGGGAGTAAAAATACCAATATCAAGGGGTGTTCCATTAGAATCTAACCCTCCATCCCATATCTTCTCTAATTCCCTAGGTGGGTGATTTTTAACTTCAAAATTCTTATTTCATTGAAGGGGTAGAGGATGGGTCATACTATTTTCTAAAGAATAACCCTTCATGAATCCCATGACTAGAAAAAGGTCCCTCGACATCATGAGACCCTCCTACCTGAAGCCCCAACCATAACGAAGAACCCCCTCCATATATTTCCTTGGATCCTCCCTTCAACTAACATCCTTTCTCAATGTTCATGTGCCTAGGTCCCCCATACCAGATAAAGAATGGTTCATCTTCACACAGATTCCCTATGAGACCTATTCCACCCACTCCTATCTCTACCCACATAATTCCATGTCCATCCTAATATTTCATCATACATAATTCTTCTATGCATAGATATCGTAATTACTATCACTTCTATTCATTGGAATCCAAACATTAGGCCCCCTGATGGATGCTCAACCACGAAAACCCCAATGCCATGTCCCACCCATAAGAATATTATAGGTGGTCATGTAAGGGCTTTTGGTGGTTATTTTGAGGTACACTAGGCACCCTTTCAAGTAGAAGGTCCTTATACTCAATATTCCTCTCTCTTTGACATGGTCCCACTCCAGGATTGAACCCCACAACATCTGAGATGCATGATGTAAATCTGTATTGTATGATGTTCTAGTTGTATGAAGATAATCTATAATGAAACATCCACTATGCATGAAATAAAAGTACATAGATCTATATCATATTTCAATAATTTTAACTGCACAAAAACATCGTAGCTACATGTAATGAAACTAACTACCTGCATTTTTGAGTTGTATGATGTTAAAATGCACAAAAAAATCCCTGATTAATGATATAAAACATCATTCCTCTGTGTCCATGTCACATAACATTAAATTTCATGAAAACACTCAATATGCATGAAATAAAACTACCTATATCGACATACTAGTTGAATTATTCTAAACTTCATGATAACTTCCTAAAAACATTACATAAAGCTATAGTCTTACCCTGTGTGATGATCCTTGGATTCCCCTTGTATTAATCACATTGTAAGACCCCACAACTCCTTCCTTGTAAAACAGTCATAGGATTACCCATGTATGGTCATCATTGGATGCCACCATATTTCATATCATGGGATAAAACACCCCACCTAGAAATATTCCTCACATAATCCCACCACCATCCCTCATAAATACACCTTCCACGACATAATTTTTCCTACTGGAATAGGTTAAACATCATCAATCAGTATTGTCACACAAACCTAAAACATGGCATACAAATATGTGGGTTTTTTTTCTTGTCTCTATGATAGGGTGTGTTTGATTCCACCATGTGGTTTAGTCCCAAAAACATCAAATCTCGGTGTGAAATAATCACTTTTAGTGTAACACCATATTGACCCATCTCAATATGATATTTTGATCTATCTCTATAATAAATTGAACATCTATATCAATGTTACAAAATAACGTGTTCAAATATTTAATCCTGATGTGAAATATTTACTCATAAGGACACACCCCATTGATATATCTAAATAGAATGTTCGGATCCATCCCCACAAAATACAAACTTATAAAATTATCCACCTCATTGGGGAATTATGATATTTCATCTTGCTGTGAAATCATCCCTCTAAAGGAAACACATAGTTGATCTTCCCCAATAAGTTGGTATTATCTATCTCCAAAATATGTTAAACTTATTCCTTGGTCTTCCTCAATACGGTGAAATGATATTTTTTTGGTGTAAAATATTCTATCATAGAAAGATGTCCCATCGATCCGTCTCAATAGGATATTTCAATCCATCTTGATAATAAATTAACATTGTTCCATGAACCACCTCAATAGAGAGTTCTGATCTATAATCCTTATGTAAAATCATACCTCTTTGGGACACTCCTATAAATCTATCTCAATAATATATTCTAATATATCCCCAAAATATATTAATATCATTCCTTAATCTATCTCAGTAGGGAATTATGATATGTAATCCTAGTGTGATGGATTACATCATTGGGAAACACCCTTTGGTCTATCTTAACAAGACATTATAATCCTTATCTACAAGATGATAAACCCATTCCTCGATCTGTCTCAACAGGACATTACAATCTATCTTTGAAAGACATTAAACATACACCCTGATCCAGAATCACTTCAAAATGTAACTAATATGGGATGCCTAAGGTATAAAATTAGGAATACTTTATCCCTTAGGGTAAATATCCTTGTGATAAAAAAATATGCATGGGGTTCTACACCTATGATACGTCAAATAGATTACATCCAATGATTAAGAATCTATAATTTCCCGATATTCCCAATGTATTGACATGCCCAGATGTTCCCAATGTTACTACTATCCTAACAGGAGGTTAGTTCCCTATTGAGACATAAGGAATCTAATTAACCAACATCCACCTCCAGATATAATTGTGAATGGGTTTCATCAACATGATATAACTTATGAGGGCGACCCAGAATAGGAAATGATATATATGGAGGAATATATGGGAGGAGGAACTGAATACCATCATCACATATGAATCAACGATAAGTCATCACTATGAATGTTATGAAATATTCCCACCCGTAAAATGCAAGAATGTGGGGCATGAAATGTGTGTCGATGTGATGATGTGTACCCAAGTAAAAGAGTCAGACCCATTAATGAGCAAAGTCTGGGTGGTGATTTTGAAAAAATTGAAAATCTATTGAATTTTTTTAAATGACTATATTATTGAATATTGGTTTGGGATTTATAATGGGAAATGACCAGTAATGTCATATCCCTTGTAATCTTTAATAAATGGGATTCATGTGATATATCCTATTAGTCGTGGAAATCCCTCCTTCCATCAATGTCATTTAGATCTTATTAAAAGTCTTAATATATAATAATCATAATGGTCACTATAGAACATAAGTATTAACAATGGTTTCTTATTAATTTTATTTTACGTCCAATAATATATATTTTATAAAACTCTAATAAAACTAAAGTAGTCCGTGTTTTTTTTATATTACATTACATAATAAATAATTTATTAATTCAGAAGGCAATTACATTTATATCTATTTGGGATCATACTTGGGGATCTTGTTGGATGTTTTTTTGGAGTTTTCATTAACACATAGTAATGGTAGTTTGGTGGTTGTTTCATTTAGAAGGAAGTCTTGTTGTGGTGGATTAAATGAGTTTTTAAACTCTTGGTGAGTAAGGGAAGTGTCATCATCATTACACAATGACATTAAAGTAGTTAATGGAATAAGATGTCTTTATAAAATTATAGTGAACTTATATATTTTATAGTATGTGGTGGATTACTAGAAAGGGGATTTTGAGGGAGACAATTATCATTATCAAAATTTTTTGTGGTGATTCTCCATAAGGATGTTTATTTGAAATACAATATAATGATTAATTTAAGATAATTTTTTTTCATCCCTTCAATAAGGAATGTTGTTGTTCTTTAATAATTCCGTTATTCGCCTTTGGCTATACATCATGGATTTATAAAGTAGTATATTGATCTATGGGAACAGTTTTAGTGGTTTGGTATAAAGAAGGTGGTTCTAGAGTTTTTCTCTTGATGTTTTGTATTCCAAATGGTGATGAATAAACATAATACTGAAGGTATTATTCTTTATCCACATAACATTCCCTAGATTAAGTGGGAGACAATTTCGATGTACTTCATCATTAGTTTACCAAGAGATTTGGGAGGTTGTGATGGGATATGGGAGATCTTGGAATTAACGAATAATTCATCTCACTCCTTATTGATTAAGGAGTCGATATCAGTTGATGTTTTACTCATACAGACTTAAGATGAGGGGGGTGGCTTCATGGGATTGTGATGATGATGGTCTCTAATCATGATCCTCATTTCACCTCAAGGTTATGGAGGGGTCTATAGTATTTATTTGATTATAAATATCTCTATAAAACAACATTTTTTATATATTTATGATCATCAAAATATTCTATAGAAACTATAAAAGGAATGTTACACACATGAATTATATATTTTTTTGTTTTTTGTGTGAGTTGGCTATCCTTTGTAGATTTTTCATACATTAACAATTATCCTTTTTCCATTGGTACGGAAATATTAAAATAAATATATAGCTGAACATTACAATATATGTTGAGATTTAATGTGGTCATAGAGAAAAAAATTCTTGGTATAGAATGGGTGTAATGAATGAGAAGGAAGTTACAAGTGATCTTTGATTGAATAAAGGTTACACATGTTCATTATAATTCTGGTGCTAATCATAGGAGGACTTCAGATTTTGAAATTATATATCACAAATTTTTGAATGTTTCTCTTTATTTTTTATAGTGGATTTTCATATAGGGGAGTAAGAATTATATTTTTTTTGATGTTTTGAGGTGTCAGTGTTTGTTGTATTTTTTGTTTATTTATTTGAACTACCTAAAAATAATAATCCAGATACATGATGAATGCTAGGTATCATTGTTGTAATGATATTTTTAGTATGATTCTAATGACCTCAACTGGAAAAATAATGATGATGAAGATAAAGAAACCGTAACAAAACAACATGTTGATATAGAAGACTATTGGGTGATGGTTTTGTGTGGGCTTGATATCCCATTAGGTCATGTAATATAGAGGTATGGTATCTTGGAATAGAGAACATGGGAGAGGGATTCGTCGAATCAAGATCAATATCTTAGGTTACTCAGACATTAAAATTACATGTTTTGATATATTTTTTTCCTCAAATTTGATAATGTAAGTGATAATATTTTATTTTAGGATATTGTTTCTCTTCCTCAAAATGACTCATGTTTGCGGTATTTCCCTTGTTTGAGTGGTATCACCCGTTGGAGTGAATTCTATGGATGGTTGATCAACTTTATGATTATGATATTTATTCGTTTAATATATGATTATTTTCATGTTTGAGTATGTTACATGAGATGTATCTCACAAGGTGGTTGTTTGGTTTACTTTATAATATTTTTGGGTTTGATATAAAATCACAATGATACGGATTTATTAAGAGGAATATATGGTAAAAAACTAGATATAAAAAAATGTTATTTCTCGAGTCTTAGAGGTGTTGGGGGGGTCTTCATTTATTTTATCCTATTAAATTAAAAATTTGATCAATATGTCCATTGTTTACGAATTTAATGACATTTTACATCATAAATATATAAAAAATATCTATAAACTCTTCATTCATTTAATCCATATGGTATGGTCGATCTATATTGTACATTATCACAATCTATCATTTATTCAAACAGTTGATCCCCTATTCAGGTGGTCTATCCATCATATATAATCTTTTTAATTCATTAAGATCATCCTTTTTTCATGTAGTTTATGTTTTTTTTCATATCATTTATCCTTTTCATGTGGTCGATCATTCAAGTGGTTGAATCTATGTTCTTTTGTTTTCTTGTCTACAAAATTTAGTCGATCCATGTGGCCACCACACATTGTCGTTGTTCATAGTCAGTTATCATATTGAACTAAGACATTCAAATAATTATAAAGATTGACATAAAAACATGTTTTAAATGAAAAATAATTAAATAATAGCTTTAAGCATTTTAATTATATTTTGGATTGATTATATCATTCACTTTCATAATACAGGGGTCATTAAATGTGTTATATGGAGGGAATTAATTGAAATTTGTTTATTATTTATTTAATGATTTTTGAATAAAAATGTTTGACAATGTTTTTAGATATACATAAAAGAACATATTTCGATTATTATAAAATGGGAGTTCTTTAACCTCGTTGGTTAAATTTTGATTCTCTTAAACCCATACCTTCCAACCATCATTAATGGAGTCTTTCAACCACTATACAATCGTTTGAACACATCCCTGTGACTTTCCAACCCATGTAAAAGCCTATATATTCCATATACATAGTGAAAAATGATTTACAATTCTTTCCTGGTAGTATATTTTATTATTATATTTTAATTTGTGGAAGGTTTGATTTAATCAAGGTTTGTTTTATTTTGGCTTGTGAATTACATTAAGAAAGACAATAATTTTCTAAATCACATGAATAATATTTATATAACAATCTATAAAATTGAAATGTAATAAGTAGATGAAATCACATGCTATTTATGTTGATTTATATTCAATTATAACTCTGAAATGTATCCAATAGATAGAAAAAATTATCACATGTTTAACACTTGTTATTAAACCAGAGTATGGAATACTAAAACTGTAAACGGAATAATTCATGATATAGTATTATTAATTTTATAATTTATAATTTTTGATATCATATATATGAAATAATTGATTTTTCACATATTTTTTATAAATAATATTTTAGTGTATTAGGTTTAAACATATGGTTGGTAATTTTTCCAAAAGACTTTTTATTATATTTGTAATATTTCCCCTTGATATTTATTATATATTATGCCATTTTCGTAGTTGTTTTTTATTATTATTTAGAATGTTTTATTTTCTTAAAATTGATAAAAAAAATATAAATATGGAATGATGGAGCTATTTAATTTTGGAAAAACATAAATTAATTATCATTCATTGTGGAAATTTACTGAACATGTAAATATTTCTTAAGACAAGGGATTTTTTGATTCCTAGCTAGTGTTATCTACTACATATTAGTTTCTTATTTCTAAAAATATATATATAATAAAATGGTAAATTCATGATGGAAATTAAAATGGTTATTTTCTATGTATAGTTATTTAAGGATTATTGAGCTTGTCTTTTTTATTAAAAGTTCGAATACCTTGGATTCATCGCATTAGTTTCAATTTAAAATCATATGCAGAAAATACTTTTGTTTCCTTGTGTCAATTTTTTAGCATATTAAAACCATATTATTTTTTTAAAAATTGATATCCTAAAATGGTAATTAATGATGATGAGAAATATAGTGGTTTTTCAATGATATAGGTATGGATAATTATGGTGTTGGATGAATGGATTATAATATGTGTAATGGTGTCGGTGATGACACTTTCGTCGATAGGGAGAGTTAAAATAATGTATTTATCAATTATATAGACTTAGATGATGACATTAAAATTAGTGTTTGAAAAGATATTATCTGATTTGTTTCTATCATTTTGATATATTTGATTCTATGCATAAAAACTACATATTTAATACGGTAGAATAGGATGAGTAGTAGAGTTCCAAAAAATCCCAAAATTATAAATAAACTTATAAATGAATGAGGATGGTTCATCATGATCATAGATTAAGATTAGATAATTGAGAATATATATAAGATATATTTTGGCTCCAATGAGACATAGTTTAGAAGATTAATGTATTAATCATGGAATTGAAAAATGAATAATATTTTTTACTTTTTTATTAAATAATAATTATGGAAAATTGATACTATTATATATTTTTGGAATATAGGCCTTAATATTGTTAGATGACTGTCTTTTTCAATGAAAATGAAAAAAACTAAGTCTAGATAATTTCACATATAGTTATTTTTTTGATATATTCCATATTTTCATGATTTCATATTCTCCACCACTATCTTATATTGGTAAACCTATACACAAATGTTCCATGGGTTTTTTCTGATATTAATAATAATTAGGGAACAATTGATTGAGTTCTACCTCAACACAACTCCCTCTATGGAAATGTTTTATTAAGAATGTACCAAGCTATGTTATATTATGGTTTTTAGGATATCTAGTTATCTATTATGGATCTCAACATTTATAAATTTTATCTTGGACATATAACATATATAGGTAACAAAACTAACATGTATATGATCATAATTGATATGGCCTCCCATGGGTGTGTATATATAGGTTGTAATGGATTGAGGTATAATTTATTTACATATGATGTAATAGATTCTAGACATACAATTGGTTATTGGTGATATGATGATTATGAGGTTTTTTCAGGGCTCACATGATGCAAAATCAAAATTATTAAATTTCCTTTGTTGTAGGATTACATATGGAAGGGTTTAGCATAGGCAGTGATGCATTGGCGCATGACTGAAACAAACCCATGGGGAATAGGATGTGAGGTACAATCTTATTTATATATTCTTTAAATATATAATATTTTAATTCTAATAATTATATAGAGGGTGATCTATAGTGATGATTGGATAATAGTTTTACCTATTTAGGTGATATGTTAGTATCATGTGTTTATTCACTAGGATTTAGTATGTTTATTTTAAATTTCTCATGGATGATATCACGGTTTACCCTATTTAGTTTACACATTATTCAAACTCGAAGAATTTATAAACTATTCTATAGATCTGTAAGCGATTTTTGGTAATTGATCTTGGCATTACTAGTATGAGGAGTTGTTTAGGAGATCTTGGAGCTTCTTGGACATTTTTGGGGATTTACATTCACTATTTTATAGTTTTTTAGTTTTTAATGACATTATATTTTGTAATGTGATGGCATATTTTTTTTGAATGGTGTTGGGTATTGGTTTTTCAAAATTTCCCTTTTCATTATATTTTTTTCTGATGGTAATTCCTCCCATGTAAGTAATTTTTAAACCCTCTATGCTTGTCACCAACCTGTGGTCTATTAGTGGTGTAATATGGGGTTTTTTGCCTCCATTTCATTAGTTTCTTCATTATATGGGAACAAAAAAATACTAACCTTGGTATCCACCCAATCTGATACTCGAACTGACACATCCCAATGTTTAAATCCGGTCTTAATCCCTATAGTCAAGTGACTAGATCATAGTCATCATCAACAACTAGAGTAAATTATCTTGTCCATATTGAAGAAGAAAAAATGGAATATATGTATTCAAAATATGTAGACACACTATAAGTGAAAAAAATAAATTCCACAAAAAAAGAAATTGATGATGAAAATAGTCCAAAAAGTAGCTACAAAAAATCCAATATATGAGTACACCAAAAGAGGAAAAAATGGAAGAGAAATAACTACTCCCGTGTGTTATGTAGACAAAATCCACATATCTCACCATAAACTACCCTATATTGTTGACAAAAACCATGATGGCTCACTACAGTGCCTTGCCATTCCCTCTATCGAATGAAAAAACATGGTCTACACAACACTAATGGGGTTCCCATGGTGTGAGATAAAATTATAAGTAGGATCCCAATCATGTTTTCGATAATATATTTTTTCCAAAAATCCATTTTTTCTCATCCTTAACAAAAATAAAGATTAATAATTTGTTTAATAGTGTTTATATCAATTCTTGTTAAAACATACCCCTTTTCATCTATTTCAATTAATCTATGAAAAATACATTTAATTAATATCACATATATAAATGACTGTTATCAAAGACAAGCATTATAACTCAAAAGGATATATATCATCAAGCTAAGGATCATAATAGTCTAGTATAGCTAAAACCCTAGTACTGAGATGTAGAAAATAAAGTGCTTTAATTATATGGACATATGCTTCAAATCTATAGAAAAGTGGAACACCATAGAAATTGAACATCCTATCAAGGCCATTGAACAATAGGTTTGGGGAAACGAGGAACAACATAGGAGTGATCCCCCTAAAATATCAATATATGTAGCATATTAATACACCAGCCACTAAAGTTCAGAATGATTACAATGTTCTAAATTTCCCAAACAAAAACATCAATACCATAATTGAAATTTGTTTTTCAATACCATTAAACAATTCATCTAAACTCCCATATTCATTTTATCAAAACAATGGAGAAACATGATTTTCAAAAATAAAAATTTTAAAACACACAAAAATCTATCAATTAATCATCCTATATTATTTATTAAATAATTAATAAAATTACAACAGTCATGGTTCATCCACTATAGGAAAGAAATGGAGCTGACTTCCTAAAACTAAAGTCAAACATTCCCACAATTAGATCACTAATAACCTAAATGAACAAAGAACAATAAATGGAGGACGTACCTATGGTTTCCAATAGTTAGAATCATATTCCATAAAAAATAAGGATGAAAGGGGTGTTAGGTCACACCTAAATCATAGAAAATGTACCTTTTAATCCAAAAATAACTAAGTATTTTCCCCAAGAATAAGACAGAAAATTCAATAATGGATCATGAAGAACATAAAAAAAGGTAAAGTGATCTGAAAACATAGTTAAATAGTGTTGGCACAACTAATAAAAATGAAGAATATAAACAAAAACTTATTAAGAGAGTTGTAGTGCATCCAACATTAAGATTTATCGCTAAAAGAATTGATCACAATGGAGAGGTCCTATACATAATTTCATGTTGGAGCTCCCACATTTTTTGTCCTAAGACAAAATTTAAAATAAAAATAAAATAATATGTGAAGGATAGTTAATAATTATGGTCTAAAACTATTCCAAACATGAAATCTTATAATTCTGTCTATTCTGAGATTTATAGGATACTCAAAAAAGAAATTTCATTTGACTAAAAACAACTCCTATTAAACATTTCAAAATGTGAAATAGTTTAATGATTTGTAATATTTTCATACTCTAAACTTGTTCAAGGAATTATCTCAAAAAGAGATTCACATCAAGTTATTGGTTTAAGACATGAATTTTTCCAGATGGAAGATCAAAAACAGTATTCTATAATTAAAACATAATCCGTATTTAAAGCATTCAAAACCCATATATAACACTAAAAGTACATTGATATTTTTATTACTTGACTCCATTAATATTATAAACATACAAATTTTTAAAATTTGTTCATTTTCCCCAATTAACACTCCCCATCCTCAAAATTCCCAATAAAAAATAAAAACATGAGAGGGATTATGATGATATTTAAAGAGATGATATATAATGAAAATATAATTCATGTCCCTAAACTAAACCGAAAATTCCAACAAATAAGCTACCCTCTCATGCTATTTAGTGAACACAAACAAACCAAAAAATTATCGAAAAAATCTCAATATTTTTTAGGAAAACGGATCCCTAAACAAGGAGTAACAGTCAAGATAACCTGGTAAGAAAAATACACAAAATGATGATTTTGATGATCTTCATATGATTTCTACTAACTAGGATATATAATAACATGAAAATGTATATAACTAATCATTATCGACGTCTCCTGAACGCGACTTGGTACAACTAAATAGGACTCACCCACCTCTTCCCAATAATGATATGACTTTCATAAGTGACCATACAAAGCCTTAAAGGGATACATTATTTTTAATGAATAATAAATATTGTTATAAGAATCGGAAACAAGTCCTAGATTTCCATTCCACATTCAACCAAAATCTAATATTATTTCATATAGCATATTCTCTTTGATTAGAATATCATCATTTTCATGACCATCAATAATTGGATTATAATATGTAATCTAATTTAAATGAGTCCCAATCAGGACCCCTAGAGTATTCTATAATTGTGGGAAGAACCTGGGATTCCACTCAGAAAAAATTGTATTTGTAACCCTAGGTAAACTCAAAATCACTTGTACATACTGCTTAGCTTGGTTTTTAAATTTAAAAGTGTCTTTGATGAGAATGAAATTAAATAACTTTTCCATCTGATCAATCACCACCTCGATAGAATTCATCCCGTAGGGATTTTGTGGTAATCTAATAAAAAAGTTTTTGGAAAGCTTGTCCCATTTCCAAACTATCCCCAAAAGAGGATGTATGAAAACAGAATGATTCAGATGATCCTCTATTATCTGTTTTAAGGTTTAATAGTGGGGATGAATATCCAATTTCATGCTTCATTACCATCAAACAGAATAACTAACACATGTCCTGATACATATATTTATTCCAATAATGAACAACTAAAGAAGAAAAATGATAGTCAATAAAAATTGAACTCATAATATAAGTTTAACAGAAACACGATTTTAAAATATAGAATACCATATGAAGATAGAGTTCAACTAGAAACAGTCTCCACACTGAATGGGTTTGTTGAATTTATTTTAACTCATCATCATACTGCTGATATTATAGAATATAATAATTGAGAGATGATAATAATTAAACACTGGTTAGAACCATTACAAAAAAATATTCCATTGAATCCATATGAAATTGAGAAAATATCCCAATAAGGTTCCACTATTATTTCGATCATATAGGAAACTTCTATTTTAATTTATTTGTGAGACTTTATAAAATGTCATTTTCCTTCCCCCCCATGAGTTGGA
This sequence comes from Viscum album, assembly GCA_963277665.1. Taxonomy (NCBI): domain Eukaryota; kingdom Viridiplantae; phylum Streptophyta; class Magnoliopsida; order Santalales; family Viscaceae; genus Viscum; species Viscum album. The sequence continues at coordinate 1,536,762,755 of OY728151.1, forward strand.
GATTAAAATGAAAAATGTATAAAGGTACTCCACCGGCCCTCTTTGTCTGAGATTCTATTATTTCTTGTAAATGATATAATTAAATCTCTTATGGTCATACAATACTATGATGCTCTCATCAAAGTGATTAGAATGCTGAAATTTAAGACCATACATAACTGTTACCAGCTGTAAATCCTGATTTAGGTAATTCCTTTCATGTAGACAAATTATACAAGACCTATTGTCCAAAACATGATAATCCTACATAATCACACAACCTAAACCAAAAAAATATGCATCATTGTACACCACATTCCCTTTACTAGGCTCATGTCAGATTAGAATATGGACCAATGCCCAACACTGTTTCAACTCATTGAAAGATGAATGGAATCTCATATACCACATTAATTTCAACCCATTCATTGTAAGATATGTTAGTGGTGAAACCAAATTTGAGAAATCATTGAACAATAATTTTTGTTATACATAAGGTCTAGTGAATCTCTAAATACAAAATAATTTTCATGGCTCCACCCATGAAATAGAATCCTACAACTTCTTAGGATAAACTCATAATCCACACTTATAAATCATGTGCAAAAAAACATCACTTTTTGCAATCCAAAAAATATATTTCAAATTCGTTCCTTGTAAATAGTGACTCAAGAATTCCAAAACCATACACAAATAGTTACAATGGTAGTTCATCAATATTGAATAAAACAATATATCTTCCACAATCACTATGAAAACTGTGTGGAGATACCCATGTAATATCTGGTTCATCAATGCCATTAAAAATTAAATGAGTAATAGTTAGACCATAATAAATCAAAATATATTCATAATGGATATACCTAGTACTTAAAACCACTTATATACATTTAATAGGTTAAAAAATTCATCCATGTGTGGAAAATGATAAATATTATAATCATAAACTCAATTAAAATTATAATAGTACAAGAAAAATTAGTGTGAACCATTTTCCTTATTTTAAATAATATCTTCAGTTTCCCAAGGATAAAAACTAAGTGTAAAAAAACATTTCTCCATCAAATCTTCTTAGCGAATACTGATCTCTTTACACTACGTTTGATCCATATGATATGAGGGTATTTAATAAGTATTTGTACCTACAACCAGATCAATCATGAATGATTCCATCCTCTATAAACGGAGACCCACAAATTCATGTAGAAAATATTAAAAATGTGATTAAAATAGTTGTAAGATCAAAAATAGAAAAAATTTCATTAATCTCTACTACTATAATGGAAAAATAACTCAAATCCCTTATAGGGAAGGTATTCGATGAGAAGACATCCAATCCCCCTCCCCCTGAAACCCGCACAGGCTCAGATATGCATGAAATAAAAAACATAATGATGATAATGATCAATATCATCTCGGTGAAAAATAATCCAATACATCTCGATAATTATGATGAATAGTTATAGATTGAAAATAAGGAAATCGTAGACAAAATCCACACCAAAAATCAACAACGAATAAGGAACCCAAACCCCAATCCATTTACTCTTTCAAAAAAGAGTTTATAACTCTATAATAAATGGATTGTGGTTGGTTGGATGTTTATGAATATAAATAATAAGCATGAATAAACTAGTGGGAGTATCTAGTATCAAATATTTATGTCTCAATTGATGGTTAATTTAACATGGTACATTTCACTATTACTAATCACACATCAACCGCCATTGGAAAATCATCTACTATGTGAAGGTGCATTAATCTGGAAGCCTATAGATAGAGCCCTATAATCCATGTTGAACATAATTATAATTTCATTTTGATCCAATGATCCCTTTCCATAATAATTCATATTCATATCATGATAGAATCATTACAGATGGCCACAGAGGCCACATCCCATACAATTTTGTCTTCATCTTATAGTAAATTTTGTTCTATGATGTGAACTTCTTGTGAAATTGTCTCTTCAAGATTATAATCATAAGGCATATTCCATTGATAAGAATCCACTTCACCCTATTGTGGAAACTGTGGGAGATGTATCAAGCCATATCACTACACACCATAAATAAAATAATAGATAAAATTATTGAAAAATATCACTTCCAACAAAAAACTGTAATAAAAAACTATGATTGTGATTAAGATCACAAAAGAAGAGAAATTCATCTTAACCTACCATTGTAACTTGAGTCTCATCATTGAACGAGCTGGCCAAACACTCATCCTAACCTACCCCTCATGTACCAAAACAAATATCTCAATTCTACCATCATTACAAAACTGAGCAACAAATCTTCCATCTTATAATGAAATATAGCAAACCAACTTAGATACCTACCCAAACAACTGACTAAATAAATCTATCACATACCAAAAGGGAATTCTGGGTCCCCATGTGTTGGAAACACATTCCTGGGCATCAAAAAATTCCAATGAGAATGACATCTCAAAAACCAATTTAGATAACATGACATATATATATACACTTCATAATGAAATAGTGGATGAAAAAAATTGGAAATATATTTTATTAAAAAAAGAAAACAACAAAACAAATACCACACAAAAATTTTCTAAAAAAACACTATGTTATGATTCCAACAAAAAATGAAAAAAAATAAAAATGAGAAAAAGAAAATCCATGTGATACGTGGACAACATCTGACTATCTCACAACTAGCTACAAAATCATCTAATAGAATCCACACTACCTCACTATAATGAATTACATTTACCTACATCAAAATAAAAAAATGATCTACCCACTGCCAAAGGGGTTCTCATGTTATAAACTAACAAGATCAGTAGGACCACACATTGGTCATAAAAAATAAATATTTTTTCAATAATCTATACATAAATAACAAAAAAATAATAAAAATAATTGTAATTATATAAATATATTTCTATGAAAAATCATGGTAATGAATTCCCATATTTCAAATGTTTCCAATAATTGAGGTAAAATTGTTTCAATGAATATCATATATATTAATTCATTTAATAAAATCCAAATAGTAAAACTTAAAAGTATATGTAAAAAATCCAAGGATGACTATTGTTCCATCTATATAGACCACCCATACCCAGACATAGATAATCACATGCATCATGCCTGTAGACATATGCATCAAATATAGATATCATAGGAGCACCCTAGAAAGTGAACCTTGCAACTGTTTCTAACAAGGCCCTAGAATAGAAGGCATAGTGAGTAGTGGAAGACCCCATTACTAAACCACACAATGGTATCAATTGATAATTCCTATTACAATACCTTCCCTCTGAGAACCTATGGATTCCCATGTGCTATATTTTCAAGCATTTCATTAAATCAATACATAAAATCCATTACAAAAATCAATTTAATAATTCAATGATAACTAATTTTTATTCAAAAATAATTGAAAAACTATTTTCCACAAAAACTCATTTTCGTACAAACAAATAAATCAACCAATCATTCAATTTTTTATAATATAATTTATAATAATAGTGAAATAAAGGTCCATCCAACATTTGATAGATACAGAACCACCAACCCAAAACTCAACTGGAACACAACCAAAGTTGGATCCAAATCCACAGGGAGGAAAATAAAATATTAAAAGGCCCTACCTCTGATCCACACTCTTTAGAATCAAATTACATAATATAAATGGTCAAAAATTGGATAGGTCACACATGACATAGAGAAAAACACCTTATAAACAAAAAGTAACTAAGGATTGACCCCCATAAGAAGATCATGTAGAAGATCAAGAATAAATTAGTTATAACATCCAGATATGATAAATTCCATTGAAAATATATGTCAATGACAATGTGGTAACCCAAATTAATAATGAAGAAGAAATGCCACTTACACTTGGAGACACAAATCATCCACCACAAAGAACAATCTCTAAATGAAATGATATTAATTGATAGAAGGATTAATGAATTTAATGGGACAGATCCTTGGATTCTAGAGGGAATCCCATAAATTTAGTTAATAAGAAATCATACATGGAGAGCGGTTAAAACTACTATCCCCAAAATATTCATGATGTTAAAACCTTTTACAATGTGAATTTCATTATTTACATCATACACTAAAAATGGAATATACTCCTACTAAAAATAACTTTGATCAACCATTTCATAATGTGATCCATAGTAACAACATGTATACATTTCATTCTCTAAAATATTTTATGACATTATTCTAGTAATATATTTATTTCATGTCATCAGTTCATGATGTGAAAGTGTCAAAAAGACTATTGATAGAAAAATATTCTACCGGAAAAAATAAACCACATCTAAATATTTCCAATAATTTAGAAAACCCTTGAAATACATTGTAAAATTTATTTCCATAATCTATTAATTCATATAAATATACATCCCCTCAATATTAGGCCATTTAACCCAAAAACCACACTCTGTACTCGAAATGCCGGAAATTCAACCTAAAAAATGGGAAATGAAAGCAAGATAATAAAATACCTATAGAGAATATTACAAGATGTTATTGTAACTTTTTAATGGGGGGGTGGTAATGAAATAATTTATGTTTTACTTATAAATAAAATATACTATTTATACAATAGTTACCAATGTAAAAGTAAAAAAGTAAAATTGATAAATATAAGTTGTAAAAAACATAGAGGATGTAACAAACATGTCTTCAAATATGAATATGAAGGATTTATAAACCTCATTGTGTCACCATAAATTAGTTTCCTCCTTGGGATCAACATGTTTAGAATTTGGAACCTCTTATTTTAAAAATTCCCCAACTTCAACAAATTAAAGGAATTGATAAACACCCCACTTATCCTCAGACCGAATGCACCAAATATTTACCCAAATATACCCATATACCTTACCCAAAACATTATAAATTCTTATATGATTTGGTATCCACAAAAGACCACCCCATAAAGGATTAATAAAATTTTAAAATCAGCTATTTTAATGTGTAATTTAAAAAATAAAAAATTACTCATTTTCATTTTTGTTTCATTAGTTATTTGTATTAAACAAAAAATATTATCACACCATCATAAAATAATAACACTAATTTCATCTTTATTCCCATGTGTTATATATATATCGAATAATCAATGTCTAAATTTCTCACATCTCCTAATAAAAATTTATATGTCATCTATTATACAATTTCACTAATACATCCTTGAGATATATGTTTTATTTTCCCATAACACATTACATGGATGGTTAAAATAAAGTATTAAATCTATAAATATAATATTTATGACATGGTTAATATTATAAAAAAAATTATACCTTCTATCCATTATATATAAAATGATTTTTTCATCCATGCATATATCCAGACTATTGCCTCCATGAACTCCATACCTGGATGATTCTAATAGATTAAAAAATGAATCAAATTTATTTTAATGATATTATTATGATTATCTAATATTTATATTAATATTTATCTAATTATTAATATACTAACATTTGGTAATCAAAATTTACCAACATAAGCTCATGAAAAATTCCACCTTCATGAATTGTGAATAACAATTTAATAAAAATAAACATAATATTTAAAAATAATTATAAATAATTTACTATATTAACTTGGATAATCACTGAATGATTATATTTGAATAAAATAATTGTATTCGACCTCAAAATTTTAAATCACGTATGAAGTTATGAAAATCACAAAAATATAATGATGGAAATAAAGTGTAAATAACTAATAAATGTATAATAATTTATTCTAATATAGGATTATATAGGTTAATAAAAATGAATAATGATTTGAAGTAATCTATTTTCATGGTTATATTTAGTAAACATGAGGTTAAAAAACCTGTGTAGAAGCTGAGAGTTAAGGTAATTGGTTTTATCATCTTCATTATATTTCATTGAGAAATTTCTTAACTAACCTCTTATTTTATTTCATGTGGTGTATATAATAACTTTGGATTGATTATAATCATATCATACATTAAATTTAATGGATTTTAAAATTCATTAAATGTTCCCCTTTTCGAAATTTTTCAAATAATTTATTACTAAATATGTACGGGAATTTATTAACGGAAATCACTGTTATTTGAGTTATAATGTTTTTTATAAAATTTATTTCCTATATGATTGGTTCCATACCCAATACTTCTTTTTTTATGATAAAGTATTTTTATATTTGGGGAAACCATAATATTTAATACAATTCTTCTTCCTTGAGGATTTTATTTTCAAAAAATTATAACATTGTGAAGAATAAATTATATACCCTCTAATGAAAAACTTTAATCAATAATAATATTAGTTATTCCCATAAATATTATTCATATTTATTTTAAAAGGATAAATTTTTAATATTAATTTTTTACGTCATATTTCCATTTAATCATTTTTAATAAGTGGTTATATTAACCATTTTTAAGACACTGGATTTATGAAAATTGTTTTAAAAAATATATCTTCAAATGGTTTTTTCATTTTCATTCATAATTTTTTCATCAACTAAACATTTAAAATTTAACGAATTTATAAAAAATTCTAGTTATAAATATTCATTTTCTTTTCTAGATATTTTTGTCAAAATTTATTATGTCATATTATAGAAAAAAACATTTAAAATTAAACTGTATCATTATCTTCTTAATAAAATGTTAAAAATATTTTATGGAAACTATGTTTATAATTTTACTTCCATTTTACTCTTTATCTCATGTATATCTATCTAATGTAGTCTAATGTTTTAGGATTAATCCACTAATTTACTTTATAAAATACTCATTTTGGTTATTGAATTTATTGCAACAACTAATATACTTTTGATATCACATAATTCAATACCATTTTAAAATATTATGAAACCAATTTTGTTTTCTTGTGTTTTATTGAAATTATAAATGATTTATATCTTAGGGAAAATATATGTATAGATAAAAATAGGTGTGGTCCTATATCTCCCTCCAATGAGTTGGTTAAATTTTTATGCCATCTTAGATAAGGATAATGCATGTAAATTATTTTTATGTTCACTATATCAAGTGTAAAAATTATTGTAATGTTTACAAAATGAAACATCTAAATTATTCTCGTAGTCACAATATGATAAATTGACATTATTTTTATGTTCCCAATACGAGACATAGACATTTTTTATGTTCAAAAATTTATTCATGGACTTTATTTATGTTATGTTTTCCCTAAATTTTATGATTTACTAATTATATTCTTACACCCCACATCTATGTTATATAAATATGTTATTACAAATGGATCGAGGTTATTTTCTCAAGATTCAACAATTTAATTCTATAGTATATATTAGATCATTTGAAATTGAATCTCCTTTTCATATAACATATAGAAAAATCTAATTGATTCGAATTCATTTTTCATATGAATTTATCCCATTAATATGTTTTTTCAAATTCATATGATTTATTGATTTCTAATATATTGACATGTTATTCATTTATTGATCATTTAATCTCACCACTTATTACATTTTCCTTTCCCCAAGTAATGAAGATGACTATAACATATGAATTTTCTAGAATGAACCCTAATGTGGTGTGTTTTATGATATCCACGAAATGATAAATTAATTTTGGTGATTAATATTTTTAGGATTAAAACTGTAGAACAATATTTAAAACCCTAGGGATTAGTCAAATTCATGGATGCTATCCTGAAAAATTTTTAAAGTAGAGATGGCTTGGTTTAATTGAAATTAAATCACTATTTATATAAAAACAAATGGATGCAGGATTTAACCAAGATGAAAAAATGGAAATAACCCTACTAATCCTTGGTAGGTATTAATCAATTTTTCAAATAGTTCATGATAAAGGGACCACCATATATATGTTTTCAATATCTCAAGGGATATTTTTTGGTGATTCACATGGTCTTAATGAACCATTATAAGGGGAATTTTGGAACCAAATATGATGTATACAGTTAATAATATACAACGAAACGTAGGAATTTATAATTTAGGGTTCATATGTAATTAATGATTTATTATTTTTATGTCAACAATTTTCCTTTTTATAATCATATTAAGGAATAATTCTTATCCTAAACATGCCCTTTTATTTAGTAAATGGTCTAAAATAGGATTAATAAAGAAATAAAATCTGTAATAGGGATAATGTAGTGATTTCCAAATTAAAAATGAAACTAGAAAAGAGAAATATTGATAAGAATTTTTTTTATTAATAACCAGTAATAATAAATTATTATTAATGAAATAAACCTTGTTAAATTCTTAAACACACTAAAGAAGATAATGAAAGGGTCACATAGATGATTTAGGGAAAAAGTAAAAGAAATAAAATATATTCAATTTCTTATGTGTTAAGAATGTAAAATGGGGTTCCCAATGGAATCTCCCAAAGGATGTGGATAATTTTTTATTTTTTTAAAATGAATAAAAAATCCAGCTAATTTCATTGAAAAATGGAGAGTATAATTATCATAATATAAAAAAATTATGTTTGACCCATGGTATCACTAAGAGTTAAATGTATTAAAAAAGATAAACATAGGATCATCCAAATCAATTCTATAATCCAATGGTTAATGAAAATTATAAGAATCAACAACCCCCATGATCTACAGTACTATGAAGACGTTATGTCAAGATAGTTTCTTATGTGTATTGTGATAATTTAAGTACACTTATTTTCCAATATAAAGTTTTGGATGACTTGTGGGGTTTTAATTAGATGATCATTAGTATATCTTTGTTATTTTTTTTAAAATTAAATCACTACATTTATTATTCAATTATTGATTAAAACTTCTATTTAATGTATTATTATATTCAATGATTATGTTTATGGGAATTTTCATCATATAATTATTAAAATTACTCATTTTTTGGAAATTGTTATGAATTATGGAAATGGATTATCTCTATTAAAATAGACTCTATTATAATTAACATTATAATCAAATTACATTTAATATTTCATTCCATCCTTTAATCATATATCTTTTCAAGGATGACTTTGAAATTATAAGGAAATAAACTAATTCTATTATAGGCATCCTAATACACTATGATGGTGGATGTTTAGCTCAAATTATTATGATAAATACAATATTACGGCCTATACCAATTTGAGGAAAACATATATTTCCTGTGGTATTATGGTTCATATTTCTCTAGAAATTATACATTGAGTCATGTCTATATTTTAGAAACACATAAATTTTTTCATTAGAAAGTAATAAGTAATATTGTAAGGAAAAATATATTTTACTGGGGACAAAATAATTAATTTGAAATTTTAATATTATATTATGTATAAATATATTCTATTATGAATAAGATATTTAATAAAAAACGAACAACTAAAATTAAAAATATGATTATATAAAATAAAATTAATAGATAAGTCCATTATAATATAGAAATTAAATTAGTTTGTATAATGTGAAGTAACAAAGTTATTTAAACAATATAGGAAAAGTTATTGAATGAAATTAGGTAGTTTATGTCATCCTTATGAAGCTTATTTATCTATGTTCTAAAAGAAGGTAGGTTCACTTGTGTATTCCATAAATCACGTCGATGATGAAATCCAATAACCATTATTTGAGTGGAATCATTTGTGATATAATTTATTGTTAAATGAAATTTCCATGACATCCTTTCAAGAAAAAACACATCCCATGATGGAATAAATATATTATTGTATCCTTTTTCCTTAAAAGTGTTTTTAATGGGTTATAAATATAGATATTAGGATGATGTAAATATATTATTATTAATAAGATAAGTTATTAATATATATCAATTGTATTTATGTTATTTCATAATTTTTTATTTAATGAAAATGAATGTTCATTTTGTTTCAAAATCTTGGATAAATTCTATTTTTGTAGCTAAATAACTGATGATAATTTTTTTTAAATGTATTATTCAAAAAAATTAAATTTTTTGCTAGTAATTTTTATTTTAAGAATATAAATATATTATACCTAATTGATGATAAATCACAATTAAAATATTAATAATATATTAAAATTATTTTATTTAGTAGTTGATTTGAAATATGAATATGAAATGTTAATATTTGAATGTTCCATTTTTCTAGAAAAATATATTTCATTATATTATAAATTTGCATTAAAAAGTTGAATATATAATATTAGAGTTTAAATTTTACAAAAAAAAATTATTCATTTTCATATTAATAAAAACAATATAAGCTTTAGATAAATTTTTAATAATTTTTTTCAGAAGAATATTTTTTTCAGAATAGTGAAAAATATTATTTTTACAAATACCATGACTTTTATGAATTTATTTGTATAAAAGAGTTACATACAAATTAAGAAAACATTTTCATGGACAAAATAATTATTTTTTACTGAAATTATACATTTAAAAATATTATTATTAATTTAAAAACCAATATTTAAAATTTTAGAACTTATGTTTTATTTTTATAAAAATCATTATTGATGCATTATAAATTTACTATTTTAGAAATATTTTTTGTTAATTTTATAAATTGAATTTAATAAGAAGTATTTAACATTTTAAATAATAAGGTTGAAATTATTCAAAAAATATGATTTTATTTTTAGTCATAATTAAAAATCACTTATTATAAATTAGTTACCATAGTAATATTCAAAATGTTTAAATAGTTATTTAAAATCAGTAATACATAAAAAAATTTAAAAATTTGTTTACATATGAGTGTTTGAGAGTTTTAGAATCCTTATCTTATCTCTTATCCATTATTTTCCTCTTTTGGAGTCTGGTGCCTCGAATAATGCACCTCGTTTTTCCAAAATGCTACTCCCCTCAATTATAAATGTATCCCTCCACCACATCACATCTCCTCCCAAAAAATGAACCAATGTTGGAAAAATATTCTAACCAAATACCACATCATTAATCTTAAAAAAATAATAGGGGATCTCTTTTCCTCAAAAGAGAACCAATAAAAGTCATAATCCAATTTTCAAAGGAGTTATTCCAAGTAGTATGGTAAAAATTCACAAATTACTATTTTTCATTTCTATTTTATTATTTATTCTTAAAATACATAAATTTTTATTATTACATCCAAAAATTATAACATAAGTATCATTATAAAAATAATGGGTTATTATATTTACAGAATAATCATGATCTTCCATCCTCCCTTCTCCAAATAAAAATGAAAATGTTGTCCATGTTTATATTTGGTCTACCACTTATATGATTAGTGTGTATTAATTTTCATGAATACCAAATATGGATAGAAAAAAATGGTATTTATTGGTTAAATATTATATTTATGACTAGGTTTTTTTGTTAAAATATATCACAATTTCCACATTATCTCCATTCTTTTGAAAATGTAGATGACATTTGTCTCCATGTGCTTAATACCACATCCATTGAATAAAATACTTCATTTTTCATCAACACTAGAATTGGATGACTCCAATAACTTATATAATGATTCAAAATTATAATTATGAACATTATTATGTTTTTTATAAATTTATATTAATTTTTAACTCACTATAAATATACCATCATTTATTCATCATAAATTTTCCAAAGAAGATCATCACTGATTCTGTCATCCTAAATCATGAAAAAACATTCTAAAGGAATGAAATAAAAATTTAAAAATTAGTAAATTTATTAAATTTTAATATCTTATATAATTTATGAATGACGAACATGGTATCAATGAATGGGAATCAACATCGAAAATTTAACGATAGCATGAAATAATTAAAATAGATCAAATATAATGATGAATATAAACAAAAATTAACCAATAATTTTATAATAAATTATTATAATGTATTATAATATGGGATACTATATAATAATAAAGATGTTAAATAGGTTATTAATATGGTTATGATTATTGTATACGAGGTAAAATGGATTTTGTGGAATCCAAGATTTTAGGTATGAGGATTTCTTACAAAAAAAAATCATTCAATGTGAAATATAATATATTAGCCAATAATATTTCTTTTTTGAGAAATATAAAACACCCAATAGATTATTTTTATCATAAAATTATTCAGTTTCATGGAATTCATAATTCCCGATGAAATTTTAATTGTTTTTTGATTCATGTGTTAAAAAATATGTAAGGTATTATGTTAACTGAAATCATATTTATTTAAAATATAATATGCCTTCCAAAAATTATTTATTCTATTATTTATTCCATCAATAGTAAAATTTTATTAAATGATACATTGTCTTTAACTATTTTGAAATTTAAATTTTTTATCAAATCATGTTCTTTGATTTCTTTATTTCTTGTAAAAGTATAACATTTCTAAGAACAATTCCTATCAACATTAAATTATATTTTCCCCCATATCAATCAAAATTATTACAAACAATATTCTTCATAATTTTGATCAAATATAGATAGATGTGTTATTTCTAATGACCACAAAATTTTCCATCAAACATTTTAAAGATTATATTTAATTACTTCTTTTTATTATGTGGAATTAAATAAATTAATTTTTAAAAAAATTAATGAGATGTATTTCATAATATCATTTAGAAATTTATCCTTCACACCAAATTTTATTAGGATAACCATTATAAATTTTTCAAGACCCCGTTATTTATATTCCATTACAAATCCTATTTTCTGAAAATTTTCATGTCAATATATTGGAAGTGAATTTTTAATGTAACCAGTACCTTTATATTTTTATCAAATTGTTGAAAATGTTTTAAAAAATATATTTCATGATTTCACAACTATTTTTCTTTTTATATCCAGGATATCCATATCCATTGGAGTAATTATTAATGAATAAACATTAAAAATCCATTATTAAATACTATCCTAAGATGATACTTATTTTTTTAATCAACAATTCTACTTTTGAATTCACATTTTACGATTCAATTTGAGAATGCTATAAAACCAATTTGATTTCCATGTTTTATCATTTTACGATGAATAAAAAATATCTTATGGAACACCAATATATTTCCAATGATGGGTTGAGTCATATATCTCTCTACAAATGTAGTAATAATTGTTTATTTTTCCCTTATATGTTAATGCTACGGGAATATTATTATTTGATTCAAATTATGTGGGATGATCATTATTGTTATGTTCATAAAATGTCTTGTGTACATTATTTTTATGTTAAAAAGAGAGGAATGGACATTTTTGTTATGTTGGAAATGTTATCTGTTGAGATTAATTTTATATTAAAAAACCATATACATGGACTTGATCAATATTAACTTTCCACAAACGTTATTATTTATTACGCTTATTCTTATGCAATATTTCTATGTTATATGCATATGTAATGATTCATGATTATTGAATCATGAGTCATAATTATTATTCTTTGCTACATATATGAATATTTGAGAAATAATTTCATTACAGTATTCAGAATGGGTACATTTTTTAATTCCATATGGATGCTAATTATATAATTATCTTATGATAATATTTTCCTACAAGTTTATGAAATTACACTTGATGAAAAACTGATATATTTTTTCATGATGAGAATTTGACCTCACCCCTTCTTATATAGTCCATGCAATATGGTATGAAGTTTATTACAACATATGTTATGTCTATAATGATTTCTATCATGTTATATTTATGTTGAAATATTCACAGTAATGAAAAATGTATTTCATTTAAAACTAATTTTCAACAAAAATAAGTCACTGAGTTATGTGATTAATTTGAGACATAATGTTAAAATTCCTAAATATATATAAGTGTTTATTTGGTCAAACAACGTGGTATCAAATTATTCTACAATGAATATTTTTAAAACTGAAACTGAGAGTGAGGGTCAAGAGCATCTCTTATATTTAGTCCAACATCACATCTAGAGAAACGATATGTATTGTGTAACTATATGTATCACCATTATGTATCAGGGTACCATTACATAATATATTACCTTAATGTGTAGACTATATTACATTTATGTATCATTGGATCACATTTATACATTACCATTTATCCATCCTAGGATAATAATTATGTATAAACAATTATATATATGATGAACCTTATATATCGATATTTTCGCATAGTGTAACCCTTATGTATCATCCATTAAGAATAATACCCCCTTTATATATCACAATGCCTAAAAGCATACAAAACTTCTAAAAGTTATGACCTCTATTAGTAAATGATATTATAAATGGGAGTTACCTATAATCGTTGAAGGGTTTACCATTTGATATAATAGGGAACTTATAGAAATCGATTGCTTTTATAAAAGGGGGGGACCTATAAATGTTAAGAAATCCCTATGTAGGAGTAATTTATTAATGATGGTGACTCATATATATGATTATTTTATCATTATGAATATAATTTTTTCAAAAAAAAAAGGAATCTATTATAATAATCATATATTTATAGAATCATCCTTGAATATATATAATCATCCGTATAAAAAAATCCAAGAAAACAAACATTATATTCTTTTAAAAACTATATAATTATACTCCATATCTCATATACCACATCCAATCAATAACGAAACCATCCATGATACATTGTTTTGTAGGATTTGTAAATTCATATTAAGGACACCATGGCCCTATTACCATGCACACAAATGAACACAAAACAGTCCATAGGCCTCTAATTACATCTTGAAAACCCTCCAAAATAAATTTCAGACCTGAAAATCCTAATTTTAATATAGATTATATTAAAATAACATATTAAGGGGTGATATATTTAAATTTACCTTGAATTTCACAAATAAAAATGTCACAGGACATTGCAAACTCTTCACTATATGACTTGTCAACCCTGAGAGAACCCCAAGAATTTTTCTCAACATCCCATCCATTAATCAAACTCATTTATATGTTTATTCTGAATTTTACCAAACATAGATAAAAAAAACATGACTTAAACATTAACACATTTAACATTCCATGATATTATTCATTTATATCCTTGAAAGAAATAACTATATCGTGAATGATTCAACTAATGTGGTTTCTATATCATCCATCCATTCCTATTTGATAACATCATTTGGTCCTTCTGTAGATGATAATTATAAAGAACTCTTAGCCTCACCAACTAATCCATCTTCACATATATCAAATAAAATATCAATATTACAAGAGGTTTCAATGAATTATAAAATTTCCCACACATATTTATAATTCTAATAATCAATATAATTAAATTGTTTGATCCCTAGCCAATGAAAATTTCATCATACTTCTACTAAAATTATAAATACATATTTTATTTGACTCACTATGTTATTTCAAAAAATAACTCTCCAAGCATGATGTTGACCCAAATAATAATTCTTACCCCACATCTAAATTACTAATCACGAATTACATAAAGAAAATATAAATTATATTCATTTGATTGCTAAAATTATAGTTCCCTCTCAACCAAACTCTAAAAAGTTTTGTCAAATATATAATCCTTTCACAAAGAGGATCTAACACATTTTATTTATTTGATGATCCAAAACATATATGTATCCAAATCATCACCCTATTAAACCAAAAAACATGTGCTCTATATTTTATATCTTTTACACCATCAAATTTAAGGATTGGATGTGACTATCATGATTATAACCAAGAACCAACATATAACCCTAATCAATACTCATTCTCAACATACTATGAGCATCATTGTTGAAATTATCTAACGTCATTCCATAAAGAGAGCCAGACACTCCAATATAAAATATTTATTTTTCTAATATAAGGATTACATGAGATTACATTCCAATAATAATGATAGATAGATTCTATAATAACACATGTTCCACTATTTCTAAGCTATGTTTATCACATCCCAAATAACCCCTTTATGGATTAATCTCATATCGAGTATACCACGACACACTATTCATTCCCTAATGTATAATTCTTATAGATGGTTATTATTTCATATTATAATAAAAACCTCCAGACACTATTTTCACCAACATCTCATCAGTAATCTAATCCATCTAACTCCAAGGGTGACCCTTTGAGCAATTCCCACTAATGTCCCATTACTCTTCATCATGAAATCCTATCTAAGGAGATATATCATTTAAAGACCATTATAACTTATCTTGTCCTCTCCTAGAATCCAAAAAAACCAATGGAGAACTACATGTCATATTCCATAATTTTATATCAAGAAGGAATGAAACCTAACAAATATGAACATTCCCTCATGTGTTGAGGCCATCCCTGAATGTCCACACCAATACTCACTCTAATCCATCATGGTCAATTAATCCTATACAATATCTTCTCATAGTTTCTTACACAATAATGTATTATACATTACATATAGATATTACATCAAAATTGAAGAATATTTATCACATTACATAACGAAAATCTCACCTAGTCCGTATAGTTTTAGTGTCTCTAGAAAATGGGAAACATAAACAACTGGTTCATAAAACATCCACATTATTTCCAGCTTATTTCTATATAACTAGACTCTTTTTTAACATATCTTACATAAAATCCATCTCCATGACCTAGGGAAAATAAATAGATGAATGTGTGTTCTCAAATTATCATTAAGGGAAAACAATGTAATTTTCAATCATATCATAATAACAAGAACATAACATTAGGAAATCTTATCCTACATATAAAAGATCATACTATCACGTCATGAGATAAATCATAAAAGTGAAATTAAATCAAAATATTAAAAAAAAATACACGAAATCTCATGTAATTCACATATAATTATAGAAAATAATTTCATATTAGTCATACATCATTGTCGACACCATCGTAGTGCACAAAAGTCCATTACTAAACAGAGTTCAGTCCTCTTTCCAGCCCTGCATTATTGAACAAAATTTACATTTGATTACAATAATTTCTATTTCATGAGATATAAATCTTTAAAAAATGAATTGGGGGAGATATAGTTTCCATAATTTCATAATTAAACCATTCTAATGTATGAAATAAAAAACACCAAAACACTCACCATAGCATAACCCATTAAATAAAATGGTTATCTTAAACATATTTCCATCATAATTGACATAAAAAAATGTATTTCCTAAACAACACATAATCAAATCATAGTAATAAGAGTATTAAAAATATGTCCCTATTTAAATAGTTTCATTTTTTATGGAAAATAATTTTGGGAAAACACTTGTGATTAATTACTGATTAAAATAATCTTTCTTCTTCAAGAATGTTTTCTTTTCTCAAAATGCCACACAATTATAAACTAATATAATTTAGATAAAAATAATCCTGAAATCATGTTGATGATTCTTCATAGAAATATGGTGTCATGAAACTATAAAAATCCATTCACGCCTTATAAGTTAAAAAAGCATTCTCCTTGTACTTTTTCCGGAAAAGTCAAAAAGTAACTGAAATCAAATAACGATAAGATATTTCTTTAATACCATTTAATGAAAAATAACCTAAGGGTAAAATTAAAATTAATTTTTTTTTAAATAATTAAATTAATATCACATAATTTGGAAACATGGATGTGGATGAAAAATATACCCTAGTATACACATACATATAAACAATCTTAGATAAAAATGGGATTGTAAAATTATCACTTACATTAAGTCTAATATGCTTTGTATGTATCCAAATATTTTATATAATGATATAATTAATTTTATTGATATACTCACGAATAATAATCATTTTAATAATATCATATATTATTATATTATAATCTCTTTTGTAGTTACATTTCATTGTCACGCGTAATTAAGATATTGAATACTTTATGTTCTTATGTATGTTTTTTAGATAAGATCAAAATGCATTTCTTAGGATATAGTTAACTAATTTAAAAATTTATATTTGTATAATATATACTATAATTATTCATTGAATTAATTTATACAATCTGGTTTTAATGAAGATCATGTAGAATGAACAACATCACATCATGGAGAGGGTAGGTCGTACGTACGCACAAGCAATGATATCATTCCAGAAGTAATTGAATTGTATCGAAGTGGATTGAGTATGATATTTAAGAATTTGTATCATGTTATAATAATAAATTATAATTACTATATCCATCATTATACCTATCAATGATTGGTGGTGGTGAAAAATAGATGACACCACATTATGGAGTCGATAAGATGTACATATGTAGGCACAATAATTGATTTTTTTCGTAGGATAGATAGAATGTGAAATTTGGTTCTTTGATATTTATAATAACATTTATTTACATGAGGGATACTTATGTTATTACTTCATAATGAAATAAAAAATTAAGTGGATGTGTAAGAAGAATGATGTTTGAATGAATTGGTAGAAGAGATTACCTCTTGATCAACGTGCTTCATCTAAATCTTTTTTTAGATCAATAGAGTTGGTATTTTAAGATAAAAAGAACCTCTAGAATGAAAATATAATAGATTATAAGGAATAAAGGTAGGGTTCTGAAGAGTTTGAAGTCTCAAAATGATGTAAATAGGTGAGGGAGGAGGTTCCCATTTATAATTGAGGTGAAGATCACTTTTGGAAACCCCATAAATATAATTTATAATAAAATAAAACACTATGAAAAAGCCTCTGAAATGTCCCAATTTAGAAGAAGAGATGAGACAGGGTTGTAATCTCATCATCCAATATTTTTTGGACAGGATATATTGTTAATTAAAACAATATCATTTTAATTGAAACTTAGTTATTCTATATAATTTTAATTTTTTTAATTAAACTCTAAATATTTAATGGTTATAAATATTTACTTATATGGTGTTGATTTATCATTATTGTAAATTTTATGACATTTTATATATAATAATTATCTTTATATAATTTTTAAATATTTTTATTATTTTTAATTAATTTTATAATATATTATTTTAATAAAATATCAATACTGTCAATTTTGACACTATTCATTTAGTTAACTTTAAAGACAATCCACACTAACGTTAAATTCAAAAAAAAAATAAACTCATAACATGTCATAGTAACCTAGAATATTTGTGGATACATTAATTAGTTCATATAATATTTATTTTAATTTTTCTATGAATATTTTTTTTTCCTATTCATAAAATTATTTCTACATCACTATTAATTCATAGTTAATGGTAATTATTTAATATAAAAAACTATAAATAAATATAAGATGAAGATAATTTTTATTTATTTCATGAGACTATATATTGTCTATATTATCTCATATTTATCCATATATTAAAATTATTATACTTATATAGAATGAGATTGTGACATTTTGTCACATTCGTTATATTTTATTATATTCAAGTCATATTCTGAGGTTTTTGGCCATAAAGTGATTCCAATACAATAAATAGATGATAAGGATCTAATTTAGTCATCCAATATGAATTTTTTATGTTTTAAGGTAATTTTATTATATTAATTTTACCTTTAATTACCCGATTTACCTTTAACTATGGTAAAAATAATAATTACCAATGTTACTATTCATAATGCCAAAAAATATATGTAACCTATGAACATAATTTTTACTGATTGATTTCATATATGGAATCCATTTTTAAAAAATGAAAACAAAAAAGATTCTATAATTAATTTAAAATCAATCTCTTTTTCAAAATTAGGGAATATTTTTTTTCATAATAAAACATTGCAAAGCTTTGAAAGGTTTTTACAGGTGAAATATTTGTTAAATTAATTATATTGATATAAATTATTTTGAATGATAAAAAAAATTATTTATATATTAATACCATTCAATATTATAATTTACCGATATAAATTATCTCTTTGTAAAATGTTGTTTTCAATTAAAATTTAGTGTGTTTTTACTATTCATCAAAACATTAATGTCATAAAAAAATATCATAAAATCAACCAAATTAAAATTTTATTTCCACCTTTAAAATAAAATTTTTATTTTTTATATAAAAATAATTAATGTGTTATAAAATAAATTTAAAATGGGTTCACCATTCAAAGGCGTAAGCTTACCTTTTTTAAATAAAGTTTGTTTTTATATAACATTTATGGTATATTTAACCCCTATGATTAACATATCCATTGTATGAAATATTTTATTAAGTATATGACATATATATCTCATTATTTTCATTACAAATATTAATTCACCCAAAAAATTCTAATATCTAATTTATATGTTTCATAAATAATTGATATCCAATGATTTCCCAATGCATTTTCATAAGTTATTTAATAATATTTCTGCAATCCTAACAGCATGGATATAAAATTAATTTTATACTAAGGTCATATCACTATTTTATTAAACTCATGATTGTCTAAAAAACAAACTACCAAAGAAAAAAATTATTTAATTAATATTTTTCATAAAAACATCCGAATGTTACATTCAACCACCCTTAAACTGAATTTCCCCTCAAAATTATTCACATTGAAACAAACAGATAAGGATACCTATATGTCATCATATCAGCATGTTCCCATGTATCGTCTTCAAATTTATATTTTCTCTATAATACATTAACAAGAAAGGGAACTTGTTACATTAAACATTTTCTGTAACATCCCAGGTAAATAAAGAATAATAAATTTTCGTATTTATTAATATTTACGAATTAAATATTAATTTTACTTTAACAGGGTTTCTATGTTCGATAGCATACCCGATACGCAACAAAGAGTTTCATTGAAATCTTACATTGCACACTAGTAATAAAATAATATAATTTTAAATGGTAGTTAACACATAGTCGTTGTATTGGCAGGAATGGATAGAAATAACTAAAATATGATTATATATGTTTTTTAAATGTTTTTACATTTATCTAATAAAAGATAAAGGCTTAAAATATGGAAAGAATTCAATTTTAGGCATATATACACTAATTTTCACTAAAGGTTCACTTATCGCCTTTTGATGGTGGACCGTCATTAAATATAGTTTTTTCACTCTTATACATTCTATTGGACCAAATAAAACACTTCTTTAGAATCGGGACATCAAAATTTACTTTGTGTAAATTTTTGGTATTTTTCCGATAAAGTTCATTTTTTTAATGAATAGTGTAAAATGTTGTATTTTAATTCAAAACCTCTTTTTAATCTAATTTATTTATATGATTAGATTATCTTTTAAATTGGTTATAAAGTGAAATTAGAATATATTTTTACCATTAAATCCAATATTGGTCATTGGAATTAATTTCACTTTGAAATCGGACTTAAACTAGTGTCAATCTTTCGATACTTATTGTTTCATAAAAACACGCTATTTGCTCCGACAGCGGGACTTAATTATTAAATTAATTAATGCAACTTATATGTTTTGAATTTTTTAAAATGGACTTCATTTTTGAATTCATAATATCAAATATAGCTTAGGGTAAAGTTTTGGTATTTTTCTGAAAAACTTCAATTTTTGATGAATAGTGAAACCACTAAGTGGTACTTATAAACACTGATTTTTCGTTTAAATGAAATTTTACCACCTCTGTGTTTTGAATTTAAAAAATCCGAGATACATGGTTGTCATTAAGAAGTATAATGTGGTTCAATGGGATTAAAATAATTTTTTGGTGAATAGTAACTTTTAAGTTTTTAATCGCGATTAGAGGTAATTAGTGTAGTTTAAGATAAAATAAATTTTTAATAATATGGAATGACCTAGAAATGTGTCCTAACCTTATTGGATATGTCATGGCCGACCAAGAAAATCCATGGGTCAACTTGAAGACCCCATGGAGCCACTTTGGAAGGAAAATAACATTAATATCACTACTAGAAAAGGGGGCATTGGAGCCCCCCAGACTCGGGCGACCGCCATTGGCGGTCGCTATAGGTCAGCATTAGCGACCGCCAATGGCGGTCGCTAAGCTGAATAAAAAATTTCGGGGGGTTTCTGCGCCCCCCCCCCCCCCCCCCCCGCGCACTCTCCTCTCCCTCGATCCCTCGCCCTAACCCTCCCTCGCCGCCCTCCCTCGCGCCGCCCTCCCCTCCCCCGCCGCCCGGCCTCCCCCGCCGCCCGGCCTCCCCCGCCGCCCGGCCTCCCCCGCCACCCGGCCTCCCCCGCCGCCCGGCCTCCCCCGCCGCCCGCCCTCCCCCGCCGCCCGGCCTCCCCCGCCGCCCGGCCTCCCCCGCCGCCCGCCCTCCCCCGCCGCCCGCCCTCCCCGGCCGCCCGCCCTCCCCCGGCCGCCTGGCCTCCCCCGCCGCCTGCCATCCGCCCTCCGGCCGCCGCCCTCCGCCCTCGGGCCTCCGGCCGCCGCCCTCGGGCCTCCGGCCGCCGCCCTCCGGCCTCTCGGCCCTCCCCCCCACCCCGGACGGCACCCGCACCCCGGACAGCCCCCGGCGCGCACTCCGGACCGCCCCCCGCACCCCGGACGCCTCCCCGCACCGCGGACAGCACCCCCCCGCGCACTCCGGACCGCCCCCCGCACCCCGGACGCCTCCCCGCACCCCGGACAGCACCCCCCCGCGCACTCCGGACCGCCCCCCGCACCCCGGACGCCTCCCCGCACCCCGGACAGCCCCCCCTGCACTCGGACACCCCCCTCCGAACCCGGACAGCCCCCCCGCACCCCGGACAGCCCCCCCCCCCCCCCCCCCCGCACTCGGACACCCCCCCTCCGAACCCGGACAGCCCCCCCGCACCCCGGACAGGCCCCCTGCACCCCGGACACCCCACCCCGCACCCCCGACAGCCCCCCTGCACCCCAGACAGCCCCCCCTCCCCCGCACCCCGGACACCCCCGCACCCCGAACACCCCTGCCCGCACCCCTGACAGGCCCCCGACACCCCAGACACCCCTCCCCGCACCTCGGAAGGCCCCCTCCGACCCCGGACACCCCCCCCCCCTCGTTGCGCGTCCCCCGTCCCCTCACCGCCTCCTCTCCTCCAGCTCCCCGCCGCCGCCGCCGCCCATCCCCTCCCTTGCCGCACCGCCTTTGGCTCCGGCTCCCCTTCGCTGCCTCCTCTCCCTCGCAGCACAGCCTTCGGCTCCCCTCCCTTTCAGGTTTGTAGCTCAATCAGGTAACATGAGCTTTCAGTTACATTATTATTTTATCAATGGTTCATAAAATGGTTAATATTTATTTTGAATATAGTTGATTTGAAAAATGTAAATTTAATAAGTATTGTGTAAATGTTTGTTATACAGATATTATTATGGATAAGAGTTGGATTGATCTTCCAAATCGAACGTCTAGAGAATATTTCAATGGCATTATGCAGTTTATTGAGTTCACGAGAGGATTTGAAAGTGACTATATTAGTTGTCCATGTAGAAAATGTGCTAACAGATATCAATTCACACGAGATACTGTGAGGGAGCACCTTTTCTTTAATGGATTTCTGAAAAATTATAAGAGTTGGACTCGTCATGGAGAAGAATATGTTCGTTGTCAAAATACAGATGCAGCTCAGATGGATGTTGATGCAAGGATGACTGATCCAATGCATGAAATGCTTACTGAAATGGTACGTGGGTTTGATCCTGAAGGCATTGACATCCAGAATCTTGAGACCGGTGAGATAAATCTTCGCTCTGGTGCAGATCGTGATTCGAGGAGGTTTTATGAAGTACTTGATGATGCGAAAACAGAATTATATCCTGGATGTACTTCTTACAATAAACTGTCGTTTATCGTGGAGTTGTTGCATTTGAAGACTTTGAATAATTGGTCAGACACATCATTCGACATGCTTTTGGTTTTATTGAAAAAAGTTCTTCCTGTCGACGCTAAGATTCCTGAGTCGTATTACTATGCTCGTAAGTTGACAGAGAACTTAGGTTTTACATATGAGACTATAGATGCATGTGCAAACAACTGTATGTTGTTTAGAAATGAAACTGCTCATTTGGATATTTGTACGGTTTGTGGCGCTTCCAGGTGGAAAGAGAACAGGGGAAATAAGACTCATCAAAGTCAGATTGCGATACAGGGGAAACCGATTGCCGTAAAGCAAATGCGTTACTTTCCCCTTAAACCGAGGTTGAAAAGATTTTTTATGTCATCTAAAGTTTCTAATTTAATGAGATGGCATGCAGAAAGAGTTCATGAAAGTGACATGTTAACCCACCCGGCAGACTCTCATGCATGGAAGGATTTTGATAAGAGACATCCTGACTTTGCTAAAGATGTTCGTAATGTCCGATTGGGATTGGCAGCAGATGGTTTCAATCCATTCAAGTCTATGGTTGGTGCAACTCATAGCACATGGCCCGTGGTGTTGGTTCCATATAATCTTCCTCCGTGGCTTTGTATGAAGCAACAATTTATATTACTTTCCACTCTTATTGATGGACCTAAAAGTCCGGGGGATAAGATTGATGTTTACCTTCAGCCATTGATTGATGAGTTGAATGAATTTTGGGGCGATGGTGTGATGACTTATGACTGCGAAACGAATGAAATGTTCAAACTGCATGCAGCTTTATTGTGGACAATCAATGACTTCCCAGCTTATGCAAATTTATCAGGCTGGAGTACGAAAGGGGAATTTGCTTGCCCTTGTTGCAATAAAAGTAAAAAATCTGTATGGCTTAAACATTCCAAAAAATGGGCGTACATGGGTCACAGGCGTTTTCTCCCTCCCCAGCACAGGTTCAGAAAGGACAGAGTGGCATTTGATGGTTCTAGAGAGTTCAGCCCAGCACCAAAGATCATGACAGGAGTCGAAATGTTATCGCAGATTGAGGAAGAAAACATTCGCACGGTATATGAAATTCAGGATTTGGTGGCTCCTCCAGTACGTAATATTCGTGCTGCAGGTAGGCAGCGCAGTCACAATTGGAAAAAGAAAAGTATTTTTTATAGTCTTCCGTATTGGAAAACTAACATGTTGAGGCATAATTTGGATGTCATGCACATTGAAAAAAATGTTTGTGATAACATATTGTGGACCATTTTAGGTGTCAGTGGAAATTCAAAGGACCATGTTAATGCACGCCGTGATTTGGAAGAAATGGGTTTAAGGAAACAGTTGCATTTACAGTTAGCTGAGGGAAACAAGGCATATATGCCTGCTGCACAGTATTCGATGACTACAGAGGAGAAAAAGACATTTCTTTCCATTTTGAAGATGGTCAAGGTGCCTGATGGTTACTCTTCTAATATTTCAAAGTGTGTGAATCTGACGAGCAAGACATTGCAAGGGTTGAAAAGTCATGACAATCACATATTACTTCAGCAGTTGATTCCAATCGCAATTTGTGATTGTTTATCCCCCAATGTTGTTCAGCCCTTGATTGAGATGAGTAATTTTTTTAGACAGCTTTGTTTAAGAAATCAACGAATGAGTGATTTAAAAAGTTTGCAGGACCGAATTGTACTTACGCTTTGTCACTTTGAGAAACTTTTCCCCCCCTCATTTTTCGATGTTATGGTCCACTTGACAGTGCACCTAACTGATGAAGTAATGGCTGCTGGTCCAGTGCAATTCAGGTGGATGTATCCTATTGAACGGTATTTGAGTACATTGAAAAGATTTGTACGCAACAGAGCTCGTCCAGAGGCATCAATAGCCAATGGTTATTTGATGGATGAGTGTACTACCTTTTGTGCAGAATATCTTACGGATGTTGAAACAAAATTAGATAAGCCCTCTCGGATTCATGATGGTCCAGTTGGAGAAGGAACCACATTTGATATGGACAACATCGAGTGGATACAAGCACATCGATATATCTTGTTCAATACTCCATCAGTTGCACCATTAATGCAGTAAGTATCTTATCAATGTGCTTGTATAACTTTTACATGTTTTCTTTGCATAAGTTGATCTTTTAAACATCGCGTAATCATTTGCAGGAAACACATTAATGAGATAAAAGAAGAGATGCATCGTGCGACTGAGTTGCAAATTCAACAATCTCATTATGCGACATTTCATGATTGGTTCAAGGATTATGTATGTATAAATTGATTTTCATTATGAGTGAAGTATTAAACTAATTCTTTCTGCATATATCAGTATTGATTTTTATAAATTATGTAGGTTCGTAAGCTGAGGGAGTTAGGGGACCCCACGCTACCTGAAGTATTTATCCAACTGGCTGAGGGTCCATCTATAACGGCTCGTCGTTATAAAGCTATTGATGCTAATGGTTTTCGATTTCGCATTAAAGATGTTGACGACAAACGAGCAACACAAAACAGTGGCATCGGTTGTCCCTTTGTCGATTCTGGTTATTACTATGGTCAATTGATAGACATCATTGAAGTTGTATATACACACGGTTTGAAGTACATATTGTTAAAGTGTAATTGGGTTGATCCAGTGCGTGGATGTAAAGTCGATCAATATCAGTTTTCATTGGTGAATTTTAACTATATGTTATACAGAAATAATGAACGAGTTGAGAATGAACCTTTCATTTTGACATCACAAGCGGAACAAGTATTCTTCGTTACTTTGCCTTCGGATCCAAGTTGGCAAGTTGTTGTCAAAATGTCTCGGCGAGGAGTGTTTTTATTTGAAGAAGATGAACCCGAGACTGTTCCGTTTGTTTACCAACAACTTGATCAACATACCGTAGTTCAACGTGAAGAAGATATTTATTGGGTCAGAGCGGCTGTTGAAGGAGAAACGGTCGATTTGCATGCTTAATGAAAGGTATAATTGTTTTCCCGCTATTCAGTAGAATGTCCTAGGATATCATAAATTATCTAATCATTTTATAAATCCTTATAAGTTTTAATCCTCACTTTTGTAAGTTAATTCAGTCATAAATATTTAGGTTGATTAACTTTCTGATTTTTTAAAATTCATTCACAACTAATTATTCAATCCATTTTTTGTTTGATTAACAGTTGTACAAGTTTGATTTATTAAGAACAATCCAATTTATCTTTTAAACACTTTGGACTCATTACTGATATTTTGTATGACTGCAGACATGTCAGGGGAAGAGGCAGAAAATCCACATCATCCATCTGAGGCATCTACGTCTCAGGGTCGAGGTGTGTTTGAATGTCATTGTCTATATTTTTTATGTAATTGACATATATATATATATATAACATTTGTCAATTTATATATAAAATTGTTTTCAACAGGATCAGACTCGGCTGCTTCTTCCTCTCGCAGGAGAGGCCCTGGTCGTGGCATATTATCATGGAATTCCGACACGACGATAGATGTTTCATTTGATGAGGTATTTCATCCCGTGGGACCGAATGCCCCGGCATTTATTCGTCAGCTGGGTCATATCATACGTGACCCACATCGATTTCCATTGACCACGCGTGATTGGGCTTCTATCCCTCAGGACACATTAGATCGTCTATGGAGGGAGGTTCAGGTAAGAAAATAATTTTACTTTATTTTCTATTTATAAATAATACTAATATGTTTGATTATTTTCATTATAGCAAAATTTGAAAGTATGCCCTGAAGAGTTTCGGCCGGTGTGTATGAGCAAATGCCGTAAGCTGTGGAAAGATTATAAAGGCAAAGTGAAGAGGGACCACTGGATACCAAATGTGGGTGCCCTTGACATTTTGGAAAAGGTCCCGAGAGGTGTCCTCCCAGCTCAGTGGCGTGACTTGGTTGCATATTGGTCTACTGAGGGTGTTGCGGTTAGTATATTAATTATTTTTCTGTATATATATTTTCAAGAATATGTGATTTGTTTGAAATTTGAATGAATTGAATGTAGGAGGTGTCAACACGCCATTCGGAGAATCGAGCGTTGCAGGGACCAGCTCACAGGCTCGGGACTCGTCACGTGTCTCAGATCCGACATGAGGTATATATTATTCATTTTTTAATTTATTAATTAATATGGTTTTGTGTTTATATTCTTTTAATATACAGTTGCGAGGGCAAGGTGCAGCAACTGATAAAATGTCGGTGTGGATAAGGACTCGTGATCGCAATGATCCAGAGGTTGCAGCATTGATAGTAAGTGTCTGTACTTACCAATAATTACATAAATCTATATATTAACATATATATATTTAAATATTTCACAGGATCAATTTGAAGCTGAGTTAGAACAGCTGCCAGAGGACCAGCGACAGCTTCCCATGCGACGGGATGAGATCTTTCATCGCATTATTGGTCGGGACGGGCATGGCTATAGTTTGACCTATGGAGCAGGGATTCCTCGTTCTGTAGTGTCACGCGCTGCGGTTGTCGGTCCTGCTGTTGCTCATATGACACAGCAGATGTCAGATTTTGAGGCACGGCTGCGCGCTTCCGAGGAGACAAATGCGCAATTGACAGCTGAGGTTAGAGCACTGCGGGAATATGTGCGTCGAGCTGATGGTACAGGGGATCATACGACGCAGGTATATACTGTATTTATTTATTTAATTTAAATTATTTTTGTTATTAAAATATTTATAATGTTTATTTGTTGTAGGCACCTGGCCCACCAGAAGGAGGTAGCAGTGATGGCAACACGTGACGCACCATATATTCACGAGATATGTTTTTTGTTTTTACTGGTAGGGTTGACATTGATGTACTGTATTTATTCATTTAAGTAATGCATTATTATTACCATCCATGGTGGTCTTTTAAATATTTTATAGATTATGTATTATTAATATATTTTTTATAAATTTCTGTATGTATCGATAAAAGAAATATGTATTAATTAGATATTATCACTTTTATTTTTCACTTTTGTAATCAATGGGATGGCCTTTGCACCCCGGAGAACCCCCCGCACCCCCGTACACCCCCCCGCCACCCCCGTACAGCCCCCCGCCACCCCCGTACAGCCCCCCGCCACCCCCGTACAGCCCCCCGCCACCCCCGTACAGCCCCCCGCCACCCCCGTACAGCCCCCCGCCACCCCCGTACAGCCCCCCGCACCCCGTACAGCCCCCCGCACCCCCGTACAGCCCCCCGCCACCCCCGTACAGCCCCCCGCCACCCCCGTACAGCCCCCCGCCACCCCCGTACAGCCCCCCGCCACCCCCGTACAGCCCCCCGCCACCCCCGTACAGCCCCCCGCCACCCCCGTACAGCCCCCCGCCACCCCCGTACAGCCCCCCCGCACCCCCGTACAGCCCCCCGCCACCCCCGTACAGCCCCCCACCACCCCCGTACAGCCCCCCGCCACCCCCGTACAGCCCCCCGCCACCCCCGTACAGCCCCCCGCCACCCCCGTACAGCCCCCCGCACCCCCGTACAGCCCCCCGCACCCCCGTACAGCCCCCCGCCACCCCCGTACAGCCCCCCGCCACCCCCGTACAGCCCCCCGCCACCCCCGTACAGCCCCCCGCCACCCCCGTACAGCCCCCCGCCACCCCCGTACAGCCCCCCGCACCCCCGTACAGCCCCCCGCACCCCCGTACAACCCCCCGCCACCCCCGTACAGCCCCCCGCCACCCCCGTACAGCCCCCCGCCACCCCCGTACAGCCCCCCGCACCCCCGTACAGCCCCCCGCCACCCCCGTACAGCCCCCCGCCACCCCCGTACAGCCCCCCGCACCCCCGTACAGCCCCCCGCCACCCCCGTACAGCCCCCCGCACCCCCGTACAGCCCCCCGCACCCCCGTACAGCCCCCCGCCACCCCCGTACAGCCCCCCGCACCCCCGTACAGCCCCCCGCCACCCCCGTACAGCCCCCCGCCACCCCCGTACAGCCCCCCGCCACCCCCGTACAGACGGCACCTCATTCGGAGGTGCCGTGTGACCGCGGCGGCCGGAAACGCGTTTCCGGCGCCATTAAACACCAAAACGGCGTGCGGCGGTCCGATTCGGAGCAAACGTGCTCCGAACGACCTGAAACTGCACGGGAACATCCGGGGCGTGAATTGTGAAATGGTCGGCCAGACGGCACCTCATTCGGAGGTGCCGTGTGACCGTGGCGGCCGGAAACGCGTTTCTGGCGCCATTAAACACCAAAACGGCGTGCGGCGGTCCGATTCGGAGCAAATGTGTTCCGAACGACCTGAAACCGCACGGGAACGATAGAAATATTATTCCTGAGATGCAGGAGGAGGCCGCACGTCCATCGGACGTGCGGTTCGCGCGGCACGTCCGATTGTGCCGTTTTCAGCAGCGCGGCGCGCGCTGAAATGGCGCGTTGGGGGGTCAAAACCACCCGAACGACCTCCGAATGCCACGAAACCGTACGACAACATCCGGGGCGTGAATTTTGAAATGGTCGGCCAGACGGCACCTCATTCGGAGGTGCCGTGTGACCGCGGCGGCCGGAAACGCGTTTCCGGCGCCATTAAACACCAAAACGGCGTGCGGCTGTCCGATTCGGAGCAAACGTGCTCCGAACGACCTGAAACCACACGGGAACGATAGAAATATTATTCCTGAGATGCAGGAGGAGGCCGCACGTCCATCGGACGTGCGGTTCGCGCGGCACGTCCGATTGTGCCGTTTTCAGCAGCGCGGCGCGCGCTGAAATGGCGCGTTGGGGGGTCAAAACCACCCGAACGACCTCCGAATGCCACGAAACCGTACGACAACATCCGGGGCGTGAATTGTGAAATGGTCGGCCAGACGGAACCTCATTCGGAGGTGCCGTGTGACCGCGGCGGCCGGAAACGCGTTTTCGGCGCCATTAAACACCAAAACGGCGTGCGGCGGTCCGATTCGGAGCAAACGTGCTCCGAACGACCTGAAACCGCACGGGAACGATAGAAATATTATTCCTGAGATGCAGGAGGAGGCCGCACGTCCATCGGACGTGCGGTTCGCGCGGCACGTCCGATTGTGCCGTTTTCAGCAGCGCGGCGCGCGCTGAAATGGCGCGTTGGGGGGTCAAAACCACCCGAACGACCTCCGAATGCCACGAAACCGTACGACAACATCCGGGGCGTGAATTGTGAAATGGTCGGCCAGACGGAACCTCATTCGGAGGTGCCGTGTGACCGCGGCGGCCGGAAACGCGTTTCCGGCGCCATTAAACACCAAAACGGCGTGCGGCGGTCCGATTCAGAGCAAACGTGCTCCGAACGACCTGAAACCGCACGGGAACGATAGAAATATTATTCCTGAGATGCAGGAGGAGGCCGCACGTCCATCGGACGTGCGGTTCGCGCGGCACGTCCGATTGTGCCGTTTTCAGCAGCGCGGCGCGCGCTGAAATGGCGCGTTGGGGGGTCAAAACCACCCGAACGACCTCCGAATGCCACGAAACCGTACGACAACATCCGGTGCGTGAATTGTGAAATGGTCGGCCAGACGGCACGTCATTCGGAGGTGCCGTGTGACCGTGGCGGACGGAAACGCGTTTCCGGCGCCATTAAACACCAAAACGGCGTGCGGCGGTCCGATTCGGAGCAAACGTGTTCCGAACGACCTGAAACCGCACGGGAACGATAGAAATATTATTCCTGAGATGCAGGAGGAGGCCTCACGTCCATCGGACGTGCGGTTCGCGCGGCACGTCCGATTGTGCCGTTTTCAGCAGCGCGGCGCGCGCTGAAATGGCGCGTTGGGGGGTCAAAACCACCCGAACGACCTCCGAATGCCACGAAACCGTACGAAAACATCCGGGGCGTGAATTGTGAAATGGTCGGCCAGACGGCACCTCATTCGGAGGTGCCGTGTGACCGCGGCGGCCGGAAACGCGTTTCCGGCGCCATTAAACACCAAAACGGCGTGCGGCGGTCCGATTCGGAGCAAACGTGCTCCGAACGACCTGAAACCGCACGGGAACGATAGAAATATTATTCCGGAGATGCAGGAGGAGGCCGCACGTCCATCGGACGTGCGGTTCGCGCGGCACGTCCGATTGTGCCGTTTTCAGCAGCGCGGCGCGCGCTGAAATGGCGCGTTGGGGGGTCAAAACCACCCGAACGACCTCCGAATGCCACGAAACCGTACGACAACATCCGGTGCGTGAATTGTGAAATGGTCGGCCAGACGGAACCTCATTCGGAGGTGCCGTGTGACCGCGGCGGCCGGAAACGCGTTTCCGGCGCCATTAAACACCAAAACGGCGTGCGGCGGTCCCGTTCGGAGCAAACGTGCTCCGAACGACCTGAAACCGCACGGGAACGATAGAAATATTATTCCTGAGATGCAGGAGGAGGCCGCACGTCCATCGGACGTGCGGTTCGCGCGGCACGTCCGATTGTGCCGTTTTCAGCAGCGCGGCGCGCGCTGAAATGGCGCGTTGGGGGGTCAAAACCACCCGAACGACCTCCGAACGACCTGAAACCGCACGACAACATCCGGTGCGTGAATTGTGAAATGGTCGGCCAGACGGCACCTCATTCGGAGGTGCCGTGTGACCGCGGCGGCCGGAAACGCGTTTCCGGCGCCATTAAACACCAAAACGGCGTGCGGCGGTCCGATTCGGAGCAAACGTGCTCCGAACGACCTGAAACCGCACGGGAACGATAGAAATATTATTCCTGAGATGCAGGAGGAGGCCGCACGTCCATCGGACGTGCGGTTCGCGCGGCACGTCCGATTGTGCCGTTTTCAGCAGCGCGGCGCGCGCTGAAATGGCGCGTTGGGGGGTCAAAACCACCCGAACGACCTCCGAATGCCACGAAACCGTACGACAACATCCGGTGCGTGAATTGTGAAATGGTCGGCCAGACGGCACCTCATTCGTAGGTGCCGTGTGACCGCGGCGGCCGGAAACGCGTTTCCGGCGCCATTAAACACCAAAACGGCGTGCGGCGGTCCCGTTCGGAGCAAACGTGCTCCGAACGACCTGAAACCGCACGGGAACGATAGAAATATTATTCCTGAGATGCAGGAGGAGGCCGCACGTCCATCGGACGTGCGGTTCGCGCGGCACGTCCGATTGTGCCGTTTTTAGCAGCGCGGCGCGCGCTGAAATGGCGCGTTGGGGGGTCAAAACCACCCGAACGACCTCCGAACGACCTGAAACCGCACGACAACATCCGGTGCGTGAATTGTGAAATGGTCGGCCAGACGGCACCTCATTCGGAGGTGCCGTGTGACCGCGGCGGCCGGAAACGCGTTTCCGGCGCCATTAAACACCAAAACGGCGTGCGGCGGTCCGATTCGGAGCAAACGTGCTCCGAACGACCTGAAACCGCACGGGAACGATAGAAATATTATTCCTGAGATGCAGGAGGAGGCCGCACGTCCATCGGACGTGCGGTTCGCGCGGCACGTCCGATTGTGCCGTTTTCAGCAGCGCGGCGCGCGCTGAAATGGCGCGTTGGGGGGTCAAAACCACCCGAACGACCTCCGAATGCCACGAAACCGTACGACAACATCCGGTGCGTGAATTGTGAAATGGTCGGCCAGACGGCACCTCATTCGGAGGTGCCGTGTGACCGCGGCGGCCGGAAACGCGTTTCCGGCGCCATTAAACACCAAAACGGCGTGCGGCGGTCCCGTTCGGAGCAAACGTGCTCCGAACGACCTGAAACCGCACGAGAACGATAGAAATATTATTCCTGAGATGCAGGAGGAGGCCGCACGTCCATCGGACGTGCGGTTCGCGCGGCACGTCCGATTGTGCCGTTTTCAGCAGCGCGGCGCGCGCTGAAATGGCGCGTTGGGGGGTCAAAACCACCCGAACGACCTCCGAACGACCTGAAACCGCACGACAACATCCGGTGCGTGAATTGTGAAATGGTCGGCCAGACGGCACCTCATTCGGAGGTGCCGTGTGACCGCGGCGGCCGGAAACGCGTTTCCGGCGCCATTAAACACCAAAACGTCGTGCGGCGGTCCGATTCGGAGAAAACGTGCTCCGAACGACCTGAAACCGCACGGGAACGATAGAAATATTATTCTTGAGATGCAGGAGGAGGCCGCACGTCCATCGGACGTGCGGTTCGCGCGGCACGTCCGATTGTGCCGTTTTCAGCAGCGCGGCGCGCGCTGAAATGGCGCGTTGGGGGGTCAAAACCACCCGAACGACCTCCGAATGCCACGAAACCGTACGACAACATCCGGTGCGTGAATTGTGAAATGGTCGGCCAGACGGCACCTCATTCGGAGGTGCCGTGTGACCGCGGCGGCCGGAAACGCGTTTCCGGCGCCATTAAACACCAAAACGGCGTGCGGCGGTCCCGTTCGGAGCAAACGTGCTCCGAACGACCTGAAACCGCACGAGAACGATAGAAATATTATTCCTGAGATGCAGGAGGAGGCCGCACGTCCATCGGACGTGCGGTTCGCGCGGCACGTCCGATTGTGCCGTTTTCAGCAGCGCGGCGCGCGCTGAAATGGCGCGTTGGGGGGTCAAAACCACCCGAACGACCTCCGAACGACCTGAAACCGCACGACAACATCCGGTGCGTGAATTGTGAAATGGTCGGCCAGACGGCACCTCATTCGGAGGTGCCGTGTGACCGCGGCGGCCGGAAACGCGTTTCCGGCGCCATTAAACACCAAAACGGCGTGCGGCGGTCCGATTCGGAGCAAACGTGCTCCGAACGACCTGAAACCGCACGGGAACGATAGAAATATTATTCCTGAGATGCAGGAGGAGGCCGCACGTCCATCGGACGTGCGGTTCGCGCGGCACGTCCGATTGTGCCGTTTTCAGCAGCGCGGCGCGCGCTGAAATGGCGCGTTGGGGGGTCAAAACCACCCGAACGACCTCCGAATGCCACGAAACCGTACGACAACATCCGGTGCGTGAATTGTGAAATGGTCGGCCAGACGGCACCTCATTCGGAGGTGCCGTGTGACCGCGGCGGCCGGAAACGCGTTTCCGGCGCCATTAAACACCAAAACGGCGTGCGGCGGTCCCGTTCGGAGCAAACGTGCTCCGAACGACCTGAAACCGCACGGGAACGATAGAAATATTATTCCTGAGATGCAGGAGGAGGCCGCACGTCCATCGGACGTGCGGTTCGCGTGGCACGTCCGATTGTGCCGTTTTCAGCAGCGCGGCGCGCGCTGAAATGGCGCGTTGGGGGGTCAAAACCACCCGAACGACCTCCGAACGACCTGAAACCGCACGACAACATCCGGTGCGTGAATTGTGAAATGGTCGGCCAGACGGCACCTCATTCGGAGGTGCCGTGTGACCGCGGCGGCCGGAAACGCGTTTCCGGCGCCATTAAACACCAAAACGGCGTGCGGCGGTCCGATTCGGAGCAAACGTGCTCCGAACGACCTGAAACCGCACGGGAACGATAGAAATATTATTCCTGAGATGCAGGAGGAGGCCGCACGTCCATCGGACGTGCGGTTCGCGCGGCACGTCCGATTGTGCCGTATTCAGCAGCGCGGCGCGCGCTGAAATGGCGCGTTGGGGGGTCAAAACCACCCGAACGACCTCCGAATGCCACGAAACCGTACGACAACATCCGGTGCGTGAATTGTGAAATGGTCGGCCAGACGGCACCTCATTCGGAGGTGCCGTGTGACCGCGGCGGCCGGAAACAAAACGGCGTGCGGCGGTCCGATTCGGAGCAAACGTGCTCCGAACGACCTGAAATATATTATATATATATAATATTTAAAATATATTATATAGAGAATATTTAAATTATTATAACACAATGATTTGATATTATATATGTATTAAATATATATTAAAACATTTCAAATATATAATATATATATATATATATATATATTTAAAATATTGTATTTAATAGTATATATATGAATATTTTTACATAAATATATATATATATTTATATTGAATTCAATAAAAAAATTTTAAAAATTTTTTTTTTTTTGAATAGCGACCGCCATAGGCGGTCGCTATAGGGTGCCATGCCGGCCCACTATAGCGACCGCCATTGGCGGTCGCTATAGGGTGCCCGGCAGGGGGCCTTCAGCGACCGCCAAGCGGTCGCTGAAGGCCGATCTGACGGCCTTCTATAGCGACCGCCATTGGCGGTCGCTAAAGCCCTCTAGCGACGGGGCAACAGCGACCGCCAATGGCGGTCGCTGCGCGGCCGCTAAAGACCTTTAGCGACCGCCAATGGCGGTCGCTAATTGTCTTATTTTTAGTAGTGTATCTTTTTATTTAAAGTTAAAGTAAAAATGTCACAAACATTAGTTGTTACTAAAACATTTTTTAAATGGGGTTATTCAAGTAAGATTTTTGACTATAAATATTCATTAGAAATATAAAAATATTTCCTACATCATGATATTTTTTTTATAATTTTTATACATTAGATATATTAAATTATTTATGGCACCATTATGATGGAGCGATTACCTCATTATTTAACGATTTCAATAAAATGAAAAGATAATGTAAAATCTAAGACCTACACTTGTCAAAAACCTATTTGTTGGGTATATTTCGAACCCTTATCACCTTATCCGCGAATTATATCAATGTGGGACCTTTTAAATCCGAAACTCATTTTAAAATAAAGTAACATTTCTTTACTTTCCAAGAGTGCCCCTCCTCTCCTCTTATAAAAGGCCCACACCTCTACCACCTTACCCACAATTCCAAAGCCTTTGGATCGGCCAACCCCTACCCATTTTGTCTCTCCACATCCCTCTCTAACTCTTAGAAGCCTCACATTGGGCATAAGTCTTCCCAAGGAATCCTTTGAGCTCAAATCTAAGAGAGTTACCTGATTTTAAGGACGTTAAAGAACGATCGAGTCAAGTCGGACCCGAGGTAAGGGACTTCGTCTCAATCTCCATTCATTGAGGAATATTTTTGTTTTATACACCACATTCTTTAATACGGTGTATAAACCCTTTGAATTTTACATTTATTCAAAAGGAATCTTTTTATACGAAGCGTTTTACTAAACAACAAAAGGGAATGTTTTTGTCGTACGTATGCGGCGACAACGACTTCTCCGCTGCCGCAAGTATTATTTGGTCTTTGGCTTCCTCAACAAGCCATAATGTTTTTAAAATGAAATAAATAACATATACTCTTTTATATATTTTCGTATTTAAAGTGGTTTTTATAATGGATTTGTTATGTCAATATATTTATGTGATATATTGTGATTAAAGTGTGGAAATGTTTTCTTTCCATTATATTTGTTTTATGTTTTATGATTTTATATTGTCACTTGGAAATTTGATGAGTGGTTACGTGATAAACCATATGATGGGTGGTGCCATGAATACTAGGATGGGTGGTTACGTTATAACCTCCAATGCATTGGGTATGGAAGTCGGCCGTATGGCTATTCCATTAAGTGATATGTATGGAAGTCGATCGTATGGTTATTCCATTTAAGTATGTTTATGTCCCAAGTTACCTTTATATGTTATGTGATCTTTATATGGGTTTTATGGTAATATTTTGGTTACAAAAGGGTAAGTAATGATCTTTTATTTGGTGAAGAGTTTTTACTACTTCATAAAGGTGAAAAGTATTACTTTGATAAATTATACATGGTTTACTTGTTGTTTTGATAAACTAATAGTTTTCATTCTTTGTGTATCCCTTACTGAGCTTTTTATGCTCACCCCAAGTTTTTTTGAAATGTTTTTCAGAGGACTTAATGTGTAATAGGATCAAGAATGGGATCAAGGTAATTTCATGCTATATAAAACATGGAACGAGACTTGTTTCTTTTTAAGAGTTTTTTATTCTATGGAAACTTAGTAGAAGTGTCTACTTTGTAATCCTTCTATATGTAATAGTTATGTTCAATTTCTAGAAAACTCTAAACCTGAAAATATCCTCAATGTGAGTTATTCATTTAATTCAATATTAAGTAATGTTTAATGCCGGGTCCATATAGTTGGTATCAGAGGTCGGTTTAGAAAACTTTAGGAGTTCGAAAATTGTTAAATTATAAGTTAATTTATGGTATGACTGAAATGATATAGCATTTAAAGATTACCATGTTGCTTCGCCTAAGATATTTCTGTGTTCAGAATGGTTTTCCATAGAGGAAACAAAGCAGCTATGTTGGGACGACATCAGGAGGAAGACAACCTTCCAAATCAGCAACCTGAGATGGTTGGAATCGGAACTGAATAGTTTTTTGCAGTGATGACACAGTTGACTCAGGCTATAAATGGTGGTGGTATCCATGCACGGGATCAGTCAAATCAACTGCAGAGGAAAATGTCAGTGGTGGAACATTTCATGAGGCAACATCCCCCATCATTCAGAGGATCATCTGACCATGTGCAAGATAAAGGGTTGATTAAAGCACTGGAGAAGATTTTTGATGTCATGGGGTGTTCAGAACATCAAAAGGTTAGTCTTTCTATTTACTGTTTTGAAGGTGAAGCTGATCAGTGGTGGTCGATGGTGAAAAATATTAGGGATAGTGATGAGATTGATGATCTTCACTGGGACGAATTCAAAGGTATGTTTCTTGAGAAATATTTTCCTAAGGTGGTTCATCCTATGATGGAAAAACAGTTCCTAGAATTGAGGCAGGAGGATGACTCAGTGGCTGCTTATGAAGCAAAGTTCACTCGATTGGCAAGGTATGCTCCAAACTTCATACGAGATCTTGATAGTAAAATAAACCATTTTTTACTCAGGGTTAAATCCAAAGTATTGAAGGGATTTAGCTTCTCGTGAGTTCATTAGTTATGAAAAACTTGTTTGATGTGCGGAGAAGGTGGAAATGGAATTTTTCGACGATCAGGTGTTCTTTGACAAACGACAGAATAAGAGGTCCAGTTGGCAGGAAAAGTGGAAGAATTCGTCAAAGAAGAAAGGAGGTAAGAAAACCAAATATCCATCCTATGAGAAGTGTGGTAAAATGCATCCTGGAGAATGTTTATCCAATTATAGAAAGTTCTTTTGGTGTGGTAAGTCAGGTCATATTGCTTGTAACTGTAAGGAAGATGATCAAGCAGGCAATGAAAAGTCAGCGATAAGATGTTTTAAGTGTAATTTAATGGGTCATTATGCAAATGAGTGTCTAATGAAGAACTCAACTGAGGTAAAGCAGCCAGACTTCAAGCAGAAAGGGGTGGTGAAATCCTTTGCAACTACTTCAGCAGATGTTGGGCCATCGAATGAAGTAGTATCAGGTACACTGTTTGTTTGTTCAGATTATGCCAATGTGTTGTTTGATTCAGGGTCTACACATTCTTTCATTTCTGAGAGGTTTTCTAGTAAATTGAAAATTCCATCTCAATATATGAATCCTGAACTTATGGTAAAAACACCCAGAGGGAACGTTGAGACAAAAAGGAATTATAAGAACCTTCATATCCTTGTGTGCGGAAAGAATCTACCAGCAAACCTTATTGTTTTTCCTCTAGTAGAGTTTGATGTTACTTTGGGCATGGATTGGCTTTCTGTTTATCATGCTAAGATTGACTGCAGAGATAAAATGGTTTCTTTTCAGAAATATTTTCAGTTTGTGTACAATAATGAACCCTTGATTTTGATAACATATCAGGAAGTTGAGAAACTAGTAAAAGATGGAAATGAATGTTACCTTGCACATATTTTTGAAAATAAAGGAACTGTTCATATTAATGATGTGCTAGTGGTAAATGAGTATCTTGATGTTTTTCCAGATGATTTGCCTGACATTATTCATGATCAGGAAGTTTAATTTACTGTTGACTTAGTTCCTGATTCTAAACCAATTTCAAAACCCCATTATCGAATAGATCAAGTAAACATTTAGAGTAAAAGAAGAAATTGCAGGAGTTATTAGATAAAGGTTTCATTCGACCTAGCACATCACCATGGGGTTCTCCTGTCTTGTTTGTTAAAAAGAAAGATGGCTCAATGAGACTTTGCATTGATTATAGAGCCTTAAATAACATTACTGTTAAGAACAAGTATCCTTTGCCTCATATCAATGATTTGTTTGATCAGCTCCCGGGAGCTCAGTATTTTTCAAAGATTGACTTGAGGTCGGGTTACCATAAGTTGAAAGTAAAAGAAGAAGACGTTTCGAAGACTACGTTCGGTACTAGATATGGCCATTATGAATTTGTAGTTATGCCTTTTTGGTTAACCAATGCACCTACTGTATTCATGGACCTTATGAATAGAATTTTCCATGAGTACTTGGATAAGTTTGTGGTTGTTTTCATTGATGATATTTTGGTGTTTTCTAAAACTAAAGAGGAGCATGAAAGTCATTTAAGGGATATCTTTCAAACCATAAAAGAAAATAAACTGTATGGAAAATTTAGCAAGTGTGAGTTTTGGTTATAACAAATTTCGTTCCTGGGTCACATTGTTTCAAAAAATGGCATAACTATTGATCCTGCTAAAAAAGCTGTTTAAGAATATCCAAGACCCACAAATGTAACCGAGATCCGTAGTTTCCTTGGTTTGTAAGGTTAATACCGAAGGTTTGTTGAAAAATTTTCACAGTTATCTAGTCCAATGACTAAGCTAACTCGGAAGGGTGTTAAGTTTATCTGGACAAAAGAATGTGATGATTGTTTTCAGGAGTTGAAAAGAAGATTGGTGAATGATCCATTTTGGGCACTTCCTTCCAGGAATGGTGAGTTTGTTATCTACAGTGATGCTTTGTTTAAGGGACAAGGTTGTGTCCTTATGAAGAATGATCAGGTAATTGCATATGCATCACGTCAGTTGAAAACTCATGACATAAATTACCCTACACATGACTTGGAATTAGCTGTTGTTGTTTTTGTTCTAAAAATTTGGAGGCATCATTTGTATGGAGTAAAGTGTGAAATATGTACTGATCACAAAAGTTTAAAGTATATATTCACTCAGAAATAATTGAACATGAGACAGAGGAGATGGATGGAATTAATCAAGGATTATGATTGTACAATTCATTACCATCAGGGAAAAGAAAATAAAGTGGCTGATGCTTTGAGTCGAAATAGTAATGCTTCATTAACCATGATACGTTTCGAACGAGATCCTTTGGTTTTTGATTTGATGAACTTTGGCATAGAAGTTGTTGGTGTAGGAAGTTTTTCTATTTTGTTTCAGCTATTAGTGAGATCATCCCTATCAGATAGAATTAAGAAATCACAGATGGGAAGACAGTGAGTTGCAGAAAAAGGTAGAGCTGGTACATAAGGGTAAGTTGCCTGAATTTAACATTGATAATGATTGTGTTTTGAGGTTTGGGAAGAGATTATATGTCCCTGGTGATTCATAGTTGAAGAATGGTTTGTTATGTGAGGCTCATAGTTCCCCATTTTCAGTTCATCCTGACAGTACTAAGATGTATAGGGATCTGTGGGAGTATTACTGGTGGGATGGAATGAAAAGAGATATTGCTAATTTTACTGTGAAGTGTTTGACATGTCAACAGGTTAAAGCAGAGCAGAAGTTACCAAAAGGGATGCTTCATCCTTTACCAGTGCCAGAGTGGAAATGGGAGAATATATCCATGGACTTCGTTGTGGGATTGCCGAAGACACCTCGAGGTAATAATGCAATCTACGTTATTGTTGATCCCTTGACTAAATTTGTTCATTTCCTTTCCATACAAGATAATTTTTCCATAGATCAACTTTCCCATTTTTATCTTAAAGAGATAGTCAGGTTACATGGATCTCCTCTCTCCATTGTATCTGACCGTGATCCTAGGTTCACTTCTAACTTTTGGAAAGGCCTTCAGAAGTCATTGGGTACTGAATTAAATTTTAGTACATCTTTTCATCCTCAATCAGATGGGCAGTCATAACGAACGATCCAGACTTTGGAGGATATGCTAAGATCTTGCTCTATGGATTATCAGGGATGTTGGGACCAACATCTTTCTTTAGATGTGTTTTCTTATAATAACAGTTTTCATTCCAGTATACAGATGGCACCATTTGAGGCATTATATGGGAAGCGGTGTCGAACTCCAACTTTTTGGGATGAAGTGGGTGAAAGGAAACTGATGGGACCAAAATTGGTAGAAGAGATGGCAGAAAAGGTTCAGTTGATTCAGAAACACATGATAACAGCTCAGAGCAGATATAAAAGTTATGCGGATAACCGGATAAAGGATCTATCTTTCGAGGTAGGGTATCATGTTTTTCTCTAGGTTTCTCCATGGAAAAATGTGATGCGATTTGGTAAGAATGGAAAGCTGAGTCCAAAGTTCATTGGACCATATGAAATTATGGAGAGAGTTGGATTAGTTGCATACAGAGTGGAATTACCTCCGAGTTTATCTCAGGTACACAATGTTTTTCATGTTTCGATGTTGAGAAAGTATATCCCAGATCCATCTCATGTTTTCAGTCCAAAGGTAGATCAGCTGGAAGAGAACCTATCTTATGAAGAACAGCCGGTACAGATTCTTGACCACAGGGAGAAAGTGTTAAGGAATAAGGAGATTCACCAGGTAAAGGTTTTGTGGAAAAACAATATGGTTGAAGAGGCAACGTGGGAATCTGAAAATGCTATGAGGGATAAATACCCCCACTTATTTTGATAAGTGAATAATATTGCGAGAACGCAATTCCCAAAAGAGGGGAAGGATGTAACATCCCAGGTAAATAAAGAATAATAAATTTTTATATTTATGAATATTTATGAATTAAATATTAATTTTACTTTAAAGGGGTTTCTATGTTCGATAGCGTACCCGATACGCAACAAAGAGTTTCATTGAAATCTTACGTTGCACACTAGTAATAAAATAATATTATTTTAAATGGTAGTTAACACATAGCCATTGTATTGGCGGGAATGGATAGAAATAACTAAAATATGATTATATATGTTTTTTAAATGTTTTTACATTTATCTAATAAAAGATAAAGGCTTAAAATACTGAAAGAATTCAATTTTAGGCATATATACCCTAATTTTCACTAAAGGTTCACTTATCGCCTTTTGATGGCGAACCGTCATTAAATATAGTTTTGTTCACACTTATGTATTCTATTGGACCAAATAAAACTCGTATTTATAATCAGGACATCAAAATTTACTTTGTGTAAATTTTTGGTATTTTTCCGATAAAGTTCATTTTTTAATGAATAGTGTAAAATGTTGTATTTTAATTCAAAACCACTTTTTAATATAATTTATTTATATGATAATATTATCTTTTGAATTGTTTTTAATGTGAAATTAGAATATATTTTTACCATTAAATCCAATAGTGGTCATTGTAATTAATTTCACTTTGAAATCGGACTTAAACTAGTGTCAATCTTTTGATACTTATTGTTTCATAAAAACACGCTATTTGCTCTGACAGTGGGAGTTAATTATTAAATTAATTAATTCAACTTATATGTTTTGAATTTTGTAAAATTTACTTCATTTTTGAATTCAGAATATCAAATATAGCTTAGGGTGAAGTTTTGGTATTTTTCTGAAAAACTTCAATTTTTGATGAATAGTGAAACCACTAAGTGGTACTTATAAAAATTGATTTTTCGTTTAAATGAAATTTTACCACCTCTGTGTTTTGAATTTCAAAAATCTTACATACATGGTTGTCATTAATAATTAAAATGTGGTTCAATGGGATTAAAATAATTTTTTGGTTAATAGTAACTTTTAAGTTTTTAATCGCGATTAGAGGTAATTAGTGTAGTTTAAGGTAAAATAATGTTTTAATATTATGGAATGACCTAGAAACATGTCCTAACATTATTGGATATGTCATGGATGACCAATAAAATCCATGGGTCAACTTGGAGACCCCATGGAGCCACTTTGGAAGGAAAATAACATTAATATCTTTTTATTTAAAGTTAAAGTAAAAATGTGACAAACATGAGTTGTTTTACTAAAACAATTTTTAAATGGGGTTATACAAGTCATATTTTTGACTATAAATATTCATTAGAAATCTAAAAATATTTCCTAAATCATGATATTTTTTTATAATTTTTATACATTAAATAAATTAAATTATTTATGGCACCATGATGATGCAACGATTACCTCATTATTTAACGATTTAAATAAAATGAAAAGATAATGTAAAATCTAAGACCTGCACTTGGAAAAAACCTATTGGTTGGGTATATTTCGAACCCTTATCACCTTATACTCGAATTATATCAATGTGGGACCTTTTAAATCCGAAACTCATTTTAAAATAAAGTAACATTTCTTTACATTCCAAGAGTGCCCCTCCTCTCCTCTTATAAAAGGACCCCACCTCTACCACCTTACCCACACTTCCAAAGACTTTGTCTCGGCCAACCCCTGCCCATTTTGTCTCTCCACATCCCTATATAACTCTTAGAAGCCTCACTTTGGGCATAAGTCTTCCCAAGGAAGCCTTTGAGCTCAAATCTAATAGAGTTACCCGATTTTAAGGACGTTAAAGAACGATCGAGTCAAGTCAGACCCGAGGTAAGGGACTTCATCTCAATCTCCTTTCATTGAGGCATATTTTTGTTTTATACACCACTTTATTTAATATGGTGTATAAACCACTTTTAATTTTACGTTTATTCAAAAGGAATCTTTTTATACGAAGCGTTTTACTAAACGACAAAAGGGAATGTTTTTGTCGTACGTATGCGGCGACAACGACTTCTCCGCCGCCGCAAATATTTTTTGGTCTTTGGCTTCCTCAACAAGCCATCATGTTTTCAAAATGAAATAAATACCATATACTCTTTTATGTATTTTGGTATTTAAAAGGGTTTTTATAATGGATTTGTTATGTCAATATATTTATGTGATATATTGTGATCAAAGTGTGGAAATGTTTTCTTTCCATTATATTTGTTTTATGTTTTATGAATTTATATTGGCACTTGGAAATTTGATGGGTGGTTACGTGATAAACCATATGACGGGTGGTACCGTGAATACCAGGATGGGTGGTTACGTTATAACCTCCAATGCATTGGGTATGGAAGTCGGCTGTATGGATATTCCATTAAGTGATATGTGTGGAAGTCGACCGTATGGTTATTCCATTTAAGTATGTTTATGTCCCAAGTTACCTTTATATGTTATGTGATCTTTATATCGGTTTTATGGTAATATTTTGGCTACAAAAGGGTAAGTAATGATATTTTATTCAATGAAGAGTTTTTACTACTTCATAAAGGTGAAAATTATTACTTTGATCAAGTATACATGGTTTACTTGTTGTTTTGATAAACTAATAGTTTTCATTATTTTTGTATCCCTTACTGTGCTTTTTATGC
Organism: Viscum album; assembly: GCA_963277665.1. NCBI lineage: Eukaryota > Viridiplantae > Streptophyta > Magnoliopsida > Santalales > Viscaceae > Viscum > Viscum album. The sequence goes on from OY728151.1 coordinate 1,536,807,598, forward strand.
TCACCCCAAGTTTTTTTGAAATGTTTTTCACAGGACTGAATGTGGAATAGGGTCAAGGATGGGATCAAGGGAAAGTCATGCTATATAAAACATGGAACTAGACATGTTTCTTTTTAAGAGTTTTTTATTCTATGGAAACTTAGTAGAAGTGTCTACTTTGTAATCTTTTGAGATGTAATAGTTATGTTCTAATTCTCTAAAACTCTAAACCTGAAAATATCCTCAATTTGAATTATTCATTTAATTCAATATTAATTATGGTTTAAGTCCAGGGCCTTATATTTTCTCTATGATCCAAAATCTCTATCGGTTCTTATTTATAAAAAAATCTTTCTCAGGCGGTATGACTTCAGAGCATAGTACATGTGAAGGATAAGTTATATAATTTATTAGAAGAGATACATGGAACACATCATGAAGATGAGAGATATTAGGTGGAAGCACCAATCAGTGTGCTACGTCCCTAACATGATCCAAAATTTCAAAAGGATTTATATACCTAGGGATTAAGTTTCCCTTATTTCCAAATATAATAACTCTCTTCAAGGGTGATATTCATAGATAGCCCTTATCACACATGTCATACTCTTGGTATTTTAATCTGTTGTTAGCATAATTTTTTTTCAACTCTAAGCTACTCTTACTTGTGGTTGAATATATCTAACCTTTTCTTCCATTTCATCATCATGTTCAGGTCCTAATATATTTCTTTCCCCAACATCAACCCATCATGTTGGTGTTATGATCTTATTTCTATATAGGTATTCAGAAGGATCCATTCGAATATTTGAGTGAAATATATTATTGAATGAAACTCCACCATTGGATGTTTTTGATCCCAACCCCCAATAAAATCCATAGAGCAAGCTCTCAACATGTCTTCCAGAGTTTTAATTGTCCTCCGAGACTGACCATCTTTTTAAGGATGATAGGATGTTAAGAAACATGACTACGTATCCATAAAATTTACAAGACTTTGCTAGAACATCCAGGTAAACCTCATATCCCTATCAAATATAATAAAAAGTAGAAATCCATTCAATTTTACCGCTTCCTTTACATATATACTTGAATGATGATCAAGTGAAATATCCTCTCTAAGTGAAATGAAGTGCACTGACTTGTAAGGTGATAAAAAATGATCTAGATTGCATTATTCCCTTTTAATGTGTTGGTAAGTCTGATTAAAAAGTATACAGTGATCTTTTCCCATTTCCAATCTGGTATGGGTAATGGTTGGAACATCACCTTATACTTCTATCTCTCAGCCTTAACACGTTAACAAACCAAGCATCGAGATACATATTTGACAACATCTACTTTCATGGAATCCCACCAGATGTATTGTTTCTAGTATTTTTACTACTTAGATCTTCCCGGGTGTATAGATAGTGAAGAAAAATGAGCCTCATTGAATAGATCCTTCTTTAATTCTGGAATTTGAGGAGTACAAACCTAGTCCCTGAAAATTATTATTTCATCACAATAATTGTTGAATTCCAGAACATTTCTCACCATCTTTTTTAACTCTACATTTTACTTTTACACCTCCTTACTCATAACTTGTATAGATGGTTGAACATTCATTTGAGAAAGAAATGTTTTCTCCCCTTCAATTGAAATTTCTATATCCATACTTGCATATCCATAAATATTGGATCTTTTATGATCCGCATCACAAATAAGATATCATGGTCATTTTGACTAAAATCATCTTTCACCTTGTTTGTTTTTATATGGTGGAAATTTATTCAAACATAATAATCTTTAATCAACTCCATCCATCTTCATTGGCGCATATTTAGCTCTTTTTGTGTGAAAATATACATTAATATTTTTTGATCAGAATAAATATCACAACATTCACCATAAATATAATTCCATTATATCATTAACTAAAATATTAACATAGCTACCTACAAATGATGAGTTGGGTATTTTTTCTCATGAATTTTCAACTGTCCTGAGGAATAAACTATCACCATATCATTTTTCATGAGAACACATCCCAACCCCTTACATTATGCATCATTGTAGGTCAAAACCATTCTCCACTAAAAGGTAGTATGAGCATAGGTGTGGCGGAAAACCTAATTTTTAGCTCTATGTTATTCTATTCAAATTCCTCCATCCAATGGAACATAACTCCTTTTCAAATCAACGTGGTGATTGGATTAGATAATCATGACAAATAATTCACCAAACGTCGATAATATCTAGCCAAACCTAGAAAACATTGGTTCTTAGTTACCATTATTGGTATCAACCATCTTCCAATAACCTCTATTTTTGTTGGATCAATAGTTATCTCCTCTATTGTGATTTTGTGACCCAAAAATAAAACATTATAAAGCCAAAATTCCGGCTTCCTAGTTTTTCAAAAATCATTTCCTTTCTAAGGTTCTTTAGAGAAATTATCATGTTTTAATCATGTTCTTCCTTGATCCTTGAAAAAACAAGAATATCTTCTACAACTACTTCCAAAAACTGATCAAGAAAGTCTCTAAAAACTCTATTCATTATATCCATGATGATATGAGGTGAATTAGTAAGACTAAAAGGAATCACTATAACTTTACAGTGTCCATACATTATATGTAATTCTACATTTGGTATGTCCTCCTTTTTGAAGTTTAATTGATGATATCATGAATGATGATCAGTCTTGGAAAATTATTGAGCTCAGTGTAGTTGGTGAAATAAATCATCATTGTGGGGATTATAATATTTTTTCATGATAGTGATCCTGTTATGTTTATGATAATCAATGAAGAGTCTCATTGATCGATCTTTCTTCTTAAAAAACAGATCAGGTGCTCCCCAAGGTGGTGCACTAGGGTGTATGTATCCCTTATCAATATTCACATAGAGTTTCTTCTTCAATTCCATAAACTCAATTGTGTACATCATATATGGTGCCTTTCAAATAGGCATAGCTATCGGTATGAGTTCTATTGAAAACCCAACTTCATGATTTATTGGAAGACCAAGAAATTCCTCCTGAAATGAATCATCAAACTCCCTTACAATGGGAGTATTCTTAATCGTGAGCATCTCCCCAACAATTTGAGATAAATAACCTTCATTTACAGGAATCAAGATCCATATGTTAGAATAAATTTCTACTGGAATGTTATACTCATCCTTGAATCGATAAATTATCATAGATTGATCTGGAACATGAAATGTTACTTCCCTTCCAAAGAAATTAATATGAGATCCATATAGTGAAATCCAATACATGTCAAAAATCACATCAAATTACACTATAAGAAGGATCGCATGATTTGAAGGATGTAAATTACCACAAACTTCAACTGGATAAGAATTTTATACATTTAAGGTGACAGTCTTTCAATTAGGCATTGTCCCAGCTAACTCAACATCTAATTTTTTTTGTAATACGACGCTACCGTTAGATAATTATTCAGAAATAAATGTGTGGGTGGATCTAGAAACAAATGAAACATTTTCCACTTTATTGTGGATGGTAAGTGTACCTTTCACCACATCATTATAGAACTCAACATTGCCTATAGTAATTACATTTGACATTATTTTGACTTTTTCCTTATGAGATGGTTGACATCGATCATCATTAATAACCCTTGGATTAGGGCATTCATTGGAATAATGCCCCATTTCCTTGAACATGTAACATTTCAGTGTAGAAGGTTCATTATGTGTAGCCTTTACATTGTTAGAATCATTATAAATCATGATCTCATCACATCAGCATTCAAATACCCAATGAAATTCTTTTACACAAATAAAAAATTTACTAGTCCCTTTAAAACAATTCCCTCCATGTTTCTATCCAAACATTGATCATAAGGGAAATCACTTATTCTTTTCAGTGTGGCCTTTAGATTTTCCATTGAATTCCATTTTTCTCTTCTTATAAAACCCATATGACTAATGGGTTACTACAATCTCCATTTCAACCTTTATTTAACATAAAAAAATTTATGTGTATCTATTGAATTCCCTTATAGATAATTCCCATCAGAGACATGGATTTAAGCCACAAAAGAATCAATCAATTTTACTCTCAGGTTGGAGAACAATTCCACAACCATAGCCTGCAAGTCTTTGTAATTTTTTTTTGGTAAGTACCAACAGATTCATCATCCATTTTCATAAGATCAAGGAACTTAATCTCCATATTTTTTAGAAGAATATGAGGAATATACTTATTTAAACACATGTTCATGGACTCATCCCATTCCCTGGGCTCAATTTCATGTCTTTTCCATGTATGTTTGGTATCATTCCACCATTGATCGGCTTAACCGTCCAAATGGAATAATACTAAGATGACATTATCATGTTCAGAACATTGTAGAACTGAAATTATCATTTCAGTGGTACTGATCCATTATTCATCCACTAATGGATCAGAAGACCCGCTGAATGATGGAGGCTACTACATCATGATGGATTTGATAAAATGTTTCTCCCTCCATTGATTGTTTGGAAGACATACATCATTCATATCTTGAGAAAGCTATGTGAGTATGGCTATAGAATTTTCCATTCCATCTCCCATAACATTTGGTTTCTCAAGGGGACAATCATTGCATTTCCCATCATACTCAACATTATCGCGGTTCCTTCAGGTTTCAACCATTGACTAAAACCTGAAGCATAGTGTGAGAATCATAAATCATAATAGGAAAACCACATAATCAAGAATAAAATTTCAATTTTAGAAACTTTACGTTTTATCATAGGTTATTCGTGGTAATTTCTCAGACAATAGGATTGTATCCTATACATAGATATATCGTTAGGGTTTTTATTAAGGCTTTCTCAACCTAGCTTCCAATGGTTAACTATAACGTTTCCTAGATACAAACTATAACAGTCCATACAATAAATATAGATACTACATTAACATTAAAGATTATTTATTACATAATATAACAAAAACCAATCCAGGACCGTAAAGGTTTAGTTTCTCTAGAATTTGGAAAACATTAACAACTTGTTCATAAAACATCTATATCCTCCCCTACTTATTTCTTCATAACTAGAATCCATTTTGACATGTCTTATATAAAAACCTTATTCATATCTTGGGGAAAGGAAACATATGAAATGGTGATCTCAAATTCTCATTAAGGGTAAACAAAGGAAATATCATTCATATCAGAATAATAAGAACATAACATTTGAAAATATTATATTGCATTTAAATGATTGTAATATCTAGTCGTAAGATAAATCAAAAAAGTGCAATGAAATCCCAAAAGTCCTAACATAAGAAATGAAATTTGGTGGAATGACCACATATTCATATAAAATCATTTCATCTTATTCAAGGGTCATTGTTGATAACATCATAGAATAAACATTTCATCTCTAGACTGAGTTCACTCCAATTTCCAGCCCTGCATTATTGATCTATATTTACATGTCATTCCATTCATGAATATCTCATGAGATATAAATATTTACCCAATTAATTGGAAGGAGATATAGTTCTCAGTCATCTCATAATGAAACCATTCATAATTTTTCCACAAAAAAATAAAAACAATCAACATAGCATAACCCATGAAATAAAATGGGTTTCTCAAACATCATTCCATAATAATTGATATAAAACAAATAGGTTTCCAAAATAAAAAACAATAAAATAATATAAATAAAATCGTTAGAAATAAGACCCTATTTAAAGAGTGTCTTGTTCAATTTAAAATATTTTTGAGAAAACAATTGAGATTTATTCCTAAAGAAAATATTGTTTCTTCTACAAAATCGTTTTTTTTTTCTCAAAATGCCATGAAATTTTAAAAGAAAAAAAGTTATTTGAAAATAATAATTAAATCATATAGAATATGCTTCCTAGAAATATGATGTCATGAAATCATAAAAATGCATTCATTCCATATGAGTTAAAAATCATTCTCTTTATACTTTTTCGAAAAAAAGTCAAAAAGTACCTCAAATCGAATAACGACAAGAGATTCCATTCATACCATTTAATAAAAATTCACAAAAGGGTAAAATTATCCTTAAAAATTTGTGTAACAATATAAATAATATTACATAATTAGGAAACATGTATGTGTATGATAAATATACTATAGTAAATACTTAAGTATAAACAATATCAGAACAAAATGGGATTGTAAAATTATCCCTTACCATAGGAATGATATGCTTCGTATGTATCCAGAACTCTTGTATAATGATCTAAATAATTTTAATAATTTAATCCAGAATCATAATCATTTTTATAATATAATATATGATTATATTATCATTTTTTTTAGTAACATTTCATTGTTGCTCGTTATTCAGATATTGACTGCTTTGTGTTCTTATGTATGATTTTTTAGGTAAGTTCATGTTACACTTCATAGGATATAGTTAAATAATTTATAAAATTATATTAGTATAATATATATTATATTTTTTCATTTTATTGTTATATATAATCATTTTTTAATTATGATCATATAGAATTAATCATATCACACCATGGAGATGGTAGGTCGTACGTACGCACGAGCGGTGACATCAATCCCAAAATAATTGAATGGTATTGATATGGATGGTGTATGATAATTCAGAATACTATAATCATATAAAAATCTTATATACATAGAATTTCTATAATTTTACCCATCCATGTATGGTGGTGTTGGAAAATAGATAACACCACCATGTGGAGACAGTAAGCCATACGTATGTAGGCACGTCGATTTCATTTTTCATAGGATGGATAAAAGGTGAAATATGGTTGTATCATATTTAAGATAACATATGATTTTATGAGTGATACTTATGTTATTAAATTATAATGAAACAAATAATTAATAGGATGTAGAAGAAGAACGAAGTTTTAATGAATCAGTAGAAGAGATGACCTCTTCATAGACGTGCATCCTCTAAATCTCTTCCTAGAGCCCCAGAGATGGTCTTTTAAGATGAGAAGAACCTCTAGAATAAAAATAGAGAAGTTGAGAAGTAAATGAAGTAGGGGATGGATGATATTGAAGGATCATAATGAAGTGATGTGGTGCAGGAGGAGGTTCCCTTTTATAATTTAGGTGAGTTCCACTTTGGGAAACTCCATAAAAATTAATTTATAATAAAATGAAACCCTATGAAAAAAGCCTTAAAAATTTGTTAATATCAAAGATGAGATGAGATAGGGTGGTAATCTCATCAATGAATAAATTTTGGAAAAGTTACATTGAAAATTTAAACAATATATTTTTTAATTTAAACATAGTTATTCTATTTAATTTTAATTATTGTAATTAAATTTTAAATATTTAATGGTTATAAATATTTTCTTATATGGTATTTGTTACCATAAATGGATATTTTATGTAAATTTTGTATAATAATAATCAATATTTATTTCTTCAAAATTTGTATGATATTTATATAATTTAATAAAATGTAATTTTAATAAAATATCAATAGTGTCAATTTTGAAACTATTCATTTTGTGGAATTTAATAAAATCCCATGCCGAAGGTAAATTTGAAAAAATATATTCAATACACTCCAAAATGTCGTTTTCACCTAGAAAATTCATGTAAAACATTAATTAGTTCATAGGATATTTCTTTAAATATTTTTAAAAACATTTATTTGATATTTCTATTCAAAAATAATTTCTATAATAGTATTACATCATCATTAATGGTAATTATTTAATCTAATAAATTATAAATAAATCTATGATGTAGGTATTTAATTTATATTTACATATACTAAATATTGTTGATATTATCTCTTATTTATAAATATATTAAAATTAATAAACTTATATAAAATGAGATTGTGACATTTTGTCGCATTCATTAGTTTTTATTACATTAATGTCAAATTCATAGGTATGTGTCCATAAAGTGATTAAATTTTAAAAAATAGATGATAAATATTATATTTTATCAACCAATAGGATTTTTAAAGGTGTTAATGTAATTTTATTATATTATTTTTACCATTAAATACCTAATATGCTTTTAACCATGGTAAAACAAATTACAAAAGTTACTATTCATAATGCCCAAAAAATAAAATTATCCTAGTAACATAATTTTTAATGATTGATTCCATATATAGAGTCGTTTTTTTGAAATTCAAAACATAGTAGTATCTGTAATTAAATTAAAATCAATACTATTTTTAGAATTAGAGAAAAAAATTTGAGATAAAACTTTGAAAAAGATTGAAATGTTTTTACACGTGAGTTCAATTAAAATTAATGCCTATGAAAAACAATATATTCTATGATAAAAATATATTTTATTTATATTTTAAAACCATTCAATATTATAATTTAAGCATATAAATTATCTTGATTAAAAAATTTGGATTAACATGAAATGTAGTGTGTTTTACTATTCATCAACACTTGAATTTTTTGAGGAAGAATCATAAATTCAACCAAATTAAATTTTTATATCCTTATTCAAAAGAACATGTTTGTTTTGTAATATTAAATTATTAATGTGTCATAATCATAATTTAAAATGTGTTTACCATTTAAAGGCGCAATATTATCCTTTTTAAAATAATGGGGTTTTATACAACAAATTGGGCTTATTCACACCCTAAGATTAACATATCCATTGGATAAAATATTATATTAAGTATATAACATATATATATCATTAAGATCATTTCAAATAGTAATTCACTCAAAAACTCATATATCAAATTTTTTTATTTCATATATACTTTATAGCCAAGGAATTCACAGTGCATTTTCAGTAGTTAGTTATAATTATTCCTGATGACCTAACGGCTAGACTACAAAAGTGATTATATACTAAGGGTGTATCTTGGTTCATTTTTACTCATTATTTCATGAAATATGTGATACTAAATAATAAAAACTATTTAAAGAAATTTTTTCATAAAAAACATCCAGGTGTTACAGTCGACCCCCCTTAAACTAAATTTCACCCAAGAAATTCATCCTATAGAAACAAGCATATTAGAATACCTATCCCTCATCATATCCACCAGTTACCATGTAGATTCTTCAAATTTCTGGCACCCCTATAAAATATTAACTAAATGAGTGGTCTTGTTTCATTTAATGTTTTCTCTAGGATCCAAAATTTATATTTTTTATTATTCATAAGAATGATCTTCCTATAGTAGTATGAATTAAGAGCATAGTACATGTGATGGATCGAGTATGTACTTTCTCAGGAGAGATACATGGGACACATTATGAACTTGAGAGATATTTAGTGGAAGTTCTAATCAATAATCTACCTTCCCAACACAATCCATAATTTTAAAAGGATCGATATACCTACGTCTCATCTTTCCCTTCCTCCAAAATTTAATTACACTCTTCTTGGGAGATATTTGTAGAAAAACCTTATCACACATTTCAAACTATAGGTCTTTTCATTGGTGATTAGAATAACTTTTTTTCTACTCTAATATACTATAATGTGTTGTTGAATAGATATGGCTTTTTCAACCATTTCATCAACAAGATCAGGTCCAAATAATTATCTTTCCCCAACTTCATCCTAGAAAGTTGGAGTTTTTCACTTGTTTACATATAGGGATTTATAGGAATTCATCTAATTACTTGAGTTAAAGAAATATTTTATGGAAATCCCACCAATGTTAGGTTTTTATCCCATCCACATTTGAAATCCATAGAGCACGCCCTCAACATGTCTTCCAGAGTTTGAATTGTCCTCCTAGACTGACCATTTGTCTAAGGATGATAAAAAGTGAAGAAACAAGACTCTGTATACAGAGCATGCAGAATACTTACTAGAACATCAGGGTAATCCTTATATCTCAATCTTATATAATGTTATGTGGTACTCCATGGAATCTTACTACTTCATTTACATATATCCTAGAAATCTGGTCGATAGAAAAATCCTCCCTAATAGTAGGGTAGTGTGCTAACTTCGTAAGGTGATCTTCTATTACCTATATAGCATTATTGCCTTTGGATGTTTTGGGAAGTCCCATTACAAAGTACATAGAGATGTTTTCCCATTTCCATTATGGTAAGGGTAATGGTTGTAACATCCCCTTAGACATCTATCTCTCTACTGGAATAGTGGGTTCATTAGACCCAACTATGATGTACTTTTGATTACCGTATCTTGTGTACAGTTAGTTATAAATAATATCATCGTACCATTCTATTTTAGACTTTTCTATGTCTATTGTTGAAATGGAAATGTCCCAAAATTAATTGTCTTGTCGAAAGGTTATAGCAGATCTCATGCTATAATGAGAACATCGAGATACTATGAAATTAATCCTAAATATATGTTATATTGTATATATACATAATACTGACTAAACACAGTAGTTGATTGAATACCATGTGTTGGGAGATCATAATCATTGATACTTATTTTCATGATGTTTTCTCTAGGTGATCTCGAGTAGGGATATCATGAGGATTGACCCACTAATTAGAACGCTGGAGGTTTTGGGTGTCATTAGTTTTTCCTATCTTGGTACATGTGTATTTGTCTCCTGAATTGAAACCATTACCAATGTGTATCATTTGATTTTGTAATTTGATGCAAGGAAAATACCATGTAATTGAAATCCTGGCAAGGTAGCTTGTGTTTGATGCATTTTTGGTGATATGACATTAGTTGAATGGTCATGAAAGGATTGGTCACTTCCATGTTTAAGAAGTTATATATCACAGGCTTGGTTGATCGGGATGGTGATACCTTCATAATTATTTTGAGAAATTAGTCAAAAGGTAAATATATCTAGATAGATCAACAAATAATAAATCCAGAAAGAGTACGATGACTCAAGTGTGCATCCTTTTTATGAGATATTTAATGACCAAGATATTATAGTACACAGTTTGTGTTCGTAGGATGGTAGTCGCTACTATGATTATCCATGTATCTTTTGGGGCCATTATGTGTTTCTATAATCCACTCATTGTCTGTGTATTTTATTCACAAATATTGGGATAAGGGCCTAGGGTGTGACACACAATTTTTTATTCAAGAATATTCCCTATTCATATGAATAGGTATACTGAGCACAGTCAGCCCACCACGGGGTCCGAGCATTGTTCAAGTTAATAATAATCGATGAATTAAATAAATTAACAAATATTCAAGTTATGAATATATGGTATTGATTTTTTTAATGTATTTAACTTTTTAGTAAATATGAGAAAATATTAATCGAATGAATATTATTTTAATATTCATGGTTGATTTATTATAAAGCTAGACAACGAGTAGAGTTAAAAGGGATGGGTTTTTATCATATAATACATTATATATATATATATATATTACAGTTATGTGATAAAATAATTAATATTATTGGCATAGTTTATTTCATCATTATTATTTATTTTAGTGGATATTGAAATAAACATGGTTCGGGGAACCCAACTGGGTATTTACCAACTCCACTACAAATACTAGGGAGGTTTTCTCACCTTGGAACAATTAATTAATTTCATGTAAATAAATCCATATCATCTTCTTCCTCCCACTCTCTAGAGACAGAAGAACTCATTCCAAGTCTTGGGATCAGTATCTCCCCAATGCATTAAAGGAATCTCGATATGGTGATCATCAGGACAACGAAGGCATCATTGGATATACATGAAAGCACTCGAAATTCGACGATTGATGCTCCTGTGGGTTATTGAAGCGTATTTGGATGTTCTCAAGGGTTTCTACTTTGGATCCTTTTGCAACTGTCAGACCCATCCCCCAAACCCTGTGTCGTGACTACCCTATCCAACCTTCCATTGGCCAGAGGATGGTGACTAGCACCATAAATGTGAAACCCAAAAGAGAAGGCATTACATTTAATCCATTACACACACTGATAGGGAACACTAAACACAATAAAAACACAACAGAAAAGGATTAGTAAAACCACCACTAGAAACCACCACTGAGAGTAAAAGTATGATTTGAAAGTAAAAGAGGCCAGTATACAATACCAACTGAATGAGTAGTACAAAAAATGAAAATTAAGTTCTTGAGATCATTTATCAAGGATCCTAACTAAAGTGTAGGTACATATCGTCCTTGCATCTCACCACGTCACTCAGTCACCTTCATGTAATGTCTATCCCTAGCTCTCCAAATTCTCATTCATGTTGCCCATCTTCTCCACAAGACACAACAAGGTGAGGGGGAAGCCCGTGAAGGGGTGAGTATGAAAATACTCAATTGGGAATCCAACACCACTGAAATAATATCATAATTCCACAAAATTAAACCCTTAAATCATGACCACAATCATAGAGTTGAAAGTAAATGACAACTCACACAAGGTATAAAACATAAAGAAAACGAATAATGATTAGTCATAATGCTAGATCATCCTATTCTATCAAGAAGCTTTTTTTTGTCCACATAGGGTCTCTAGGTGTTAACCCACAGAGGATCACTAGGTGATAACCCACAGAGGATCGCTAGGTGCTAACCCACATAGGATCCATAGGTGCGGACCCATAGTGGATCGCTACGTGATCACCCCCTGAGGATTACTAGGTGCTGACCCACAAAGAATTTCTAGGTGATGAACCATGGAGGATCGCAAGGAGATGATCCACTAAGTATTACTAGGTACTAACCCATGGAGGATCTCTAAGTGCTGACCAAGAGTGGATAGCTAGTTTTCAATCATGACACTGCAAGACACGGGATTCCCACACATAGCACACTTTATTTTGAGAGGTTCTCTTCCTAAAACCATCATTTGAACCTCAACCACCATGATGTCCCACATAGATGTTACCCAAAGGACCATTTCTCGTATGGGTTCCAACAAAAAACATGGTACATCAATTGAAATTCTGGTATGTAAGATATAGGAAAAAAGGAAAATTAGGACCAGTTGGTTTTGAGTGTGATCCAACAAGGATGTACTCCATCATTGACCAAAAATCAAGTGGATTATCTCAAATGGACTGCCTCATCATAAGGGTCCTCGGGCTGCAGACTCCACGTCAATCGGATTCTCGTTATGTGAGTTATGGCAGTTTTAGTGAGACGGGGTTGGTCGAGTCTGGTACCAATCCGACCTAGTCGGACGGAGAGGACCCAAACCGAGGGTCCAGTGTGGGTCCGGTAATGTTCTAGTCCAAATGTCCTATGGGGCCCATGGGTTCGGCCCGATGGTGGGACTGGACCGACTGGCTTGGGTCCATCCCGACTGCCAAGTCCGACCTGCAGGTGGCTCCGCCCGCCATGTGGGGTGCGGCCCACCTGAGGAACCCAATGAAGGTTCTGAACGCAGTAGAAGAGTTGTTGGGATTATAGCATCTCGCCTTTTTATCACATAAAATTTCATTACATTTTACAAAACCGAGGATCTTTAAGGTTTAGTGTCTTGGAAACCAGGAACTTAAAACCTGAAAACATAAAACATTATTCTTAAACACTTGAAAGGATTCTCCTTATGTTCATCCAAGGTTCATTACTGCATCTCATAACCTCGGGACATACATCAAAAGAAAGGGTGAGCAGAAGTCCAAGTAAAGGAAACAAGGGGAAACATTTAACATGTGAACTTGAGATACATCAACAATGTCATGAAAAAGAACATTAAGGCCTGATAAAGAAATCATGAGGCATATCATAATAATAATAATGTATTTCATAACTTGAATATGTGGCTACAACATTTAACATTGAAAATCATTTCTGTTTCACCAAGGTCCATCCCTAAGGTGTCATTAAAAATTACCATGTTTATTCACCAAGGCATCGATAAAAATGGTCATCTTTAGAGATTAAGTCTTTACCCAATGCATTGGAGCGCTATCAGGGCGCACCCTTAATTTTTATTTATTATCATGTGATCCACATATATCATCATCAATCATTTCATAAACAACCCATATAGTATAAAAGAAATGGGTTTCATTTCATAATCATAACATTTTAAAAACAGCTTTAAAGACATGATCTTTATGTCACTTTAATCCCACGGAAAGGGAATGCGGGTCTCATGTATGTAAATCCCAAAATTTAAAATAGAACATTTTTTTATATATGGTAATACCCCTTTAGAATAAAGATCATTGAGTATTCACTTAATAAAAAAATGAATTTGAAAATAAGAGAGAGACATTTTGAGACCGAAATTCTGCAGCACAACGGCTATGTTACGAGGTTTTAGAAAACATTGAAAAGAGAGGGGACATGGGTCACCCACTCATAAATGATCCATAAAATAGTAGGGGGCAGAATATAAAAAATTTAAGAACATGGTAATTAAATTTGAATGAAATACCATATGAAATGAAGAACATGAAAGGAAGACAAAAATAAGATTTCTCTTTTGAAAATTTGGCAGCCTAACGGCATCACTTAAACTACAAAAAAATGAATTGATGAGATCAAATAGGGTCACTGATCATGTGAATATAAATGATCAGTATGATATATATAGATATCATAACCCAAAATAATAAAAAGGAACTTGAAAGAGTTGACAAGAATGTAGAACTTTGAAAAATGAGAATGGTGAATGAATCCCTTAAAAATTCGGCAGCCTAACGACACCACTTAAACTTCAAAAAAATGAATTGATGAGATAAAATAGGGTCTCTCATCATATTAACATAAAAGATCAGTATTATAGATATAGATATCATTCCCCAACACAATAAAAAGGAACTTTAATGACTTGACATGAATGTAGAACTTTGAAAAATGAGAAAGGTGAACGAATCCCTTAAAAATTCGGTAGCCTAACGGCGCCACTTAAAATTTCATAGAATGAATTGATGAGACAAAGAGGGTGTCTCTCATCATATGAACATGAAAAGGGAAGTAAGAGGGATGTAAAAGAACATCTTCCAACATAAGATCATGGAGAATAAAAGAAATGACATAAAAGAGAATACTTGAAAAGAAAGAGAGAGGTATGATCCCTTACCTTAAAACATATCTCTTAAAACTCAATGGTTGGGATCTTAAGGGCTTGGGGGCACCTTTATAGGACTCCATCAGAGGTAATGAGATCAGATCTTCATTGGGGGAGAGTTGGGAGTGAAAACTAAAGGAGGAAAGGGTGGGTATTTATAGGTAATGTGAGGGGACAAGGCATTAATGGCCAAGGGACACCCCACAAGTGGTTTTCACAAAACCATGGGCTCTCCCATGGTATTTACCATGGAGTTAGGCCACATGGGGCCCCCATACAATAATGCATCACCTTTGGTCTTCCAACCCTTAAAATATCTCATGAAATCATCAGGACACAGTTATGATGTCATTAAACATACCGAAACCCTAAAACTGTATTTTTACTATTCACTGAAAATTCAACTTTCTCAGAAAAATCCCAAAATTTCACCTTAACCAAATATCAAGGCTCTGATTTAAAAAATGCACTCCATTTTATAAAAATAATTTCCTAAAAATTTTTAATTTAATTTTTAAATAAATACACTATTCACCGAAAATTCATTTTTTTCAGAAAAATCCCCAAAAATTACCTTAACATAATATCGATGCTCTGAGTTCAAAAATGAAATCCATTTTATAAAAATAATTTTCTAAATATTTTTAATTCAATTTTTAATTAAAAAACACTATTCACCCGAAAAAAAACTAATACTTGACTAATAATTTATGAAACTGTTATTTAACCATTTTATTGAATCACATTACATAATCAAGGTGCCTAGATTGTATTAATACTTTCTTTAAGTGAGATTACTAATCCATTTGGTCACATTACCAATCCTAAGCATAAAACCACTATTCATAATTTACTATTCATCAGAAATTAAGTTGGTCTTATTTGACTCTAAATTTCGTACTGAACATAATTGTAGAAGACCATTTTTTGAAAATCATTACACATTTTTAATTATTTAAGGTTTACATAAATATTTTTTTAAAATATCCTTTCTCTAAAATTCACCAAAAATATGCATACTATATTTATCCAGACATTTGAAAATTCATAAACTTCATCATATGAAGAAATAAAAAATTTTATTTAAAACAAAGGATTACACAAGGTAGTTACGGTCTCCTTACATATCCCCTTATCACACGAGCATAGGACCTAAGTGTAAGGTGTGTTAAGGTGAGAGAATCTGAGGGAGGCTCGGCCAACATCGCACGAGTAGTAATTTCTATCAGTTTGAACTTCTCACAAAGGCGATTCCGTTCTAGCTTCACACAATGAAGTTCGTATTGGGTTTGGTCTAGAGAAAAGCCCTGTGGTGCTACCTCCTTCCTAAGTTCTGTTAGATGGGCTTCGATCAGTCCAAGACAACTGGGTGAGGCCATCAAATCTTCTTTCTATATTAATTAAAAAAGATCACTTTTATTTAGAGACAATAATCGAAACGTTTAGTTTCCAGTGGTCATATTGACCAATGGTCATATAACAGTAAAAATCCAATGGTCTCATTTTAATTATATTCATGTTATCAAATGAAACAGTTTTGTTTAGTATAAAAAATAAAATAACACACAAAATTAGGAAACAAGATTTATTCAAAATTTCGGGTTGTTACAATCTTCCCCCCTTAAGAAATTGAATCCTTGCAATTTTTAAAATTGAGTTTTGAAATTTCATTGAAAGTCCCACATCGGAAAAGGAGTCCGTAAAACTATTACTTTAAATGAAAGAAAGGGAAGTACAAAGGTCACCCGAGTTAACCCACACTAGGATTCCATGTAGTAAAACATGGACATGGAGGAGAAAAAAAGGGTCATGTTCTGAGGGAGAGTGATAGAAAACATGATTAGGAGAAAGTTAACCACGAGAAAATCACAAAATTATGATGTGCATAAATGGTCTTTGATTACCTAGTAGGAAACGTAAACCAACAACGTTTTTCTTTTACGTTCCTTTTCATAATTTTGAGGAATTCATTTACTACATAGAACAAAAACATAACGAAATATACCTACCTTTAAGTAGAGTTTCATCCTTTAATAAGTTTCTACTAAAACTAATCTTTTCTCCAAACGATGAGCATTCAAAAACACCTGGTCTCATCAAAACACAAGAATCATCTTCTTGAGATTCATGTAATCCACAAAAGATTAACTATCAATTTATTCTATCTTTAAGCATTATCCCAAAACAGAAAGGGTAAGATAAAACAACTCTTCAAAAAGAAAGAATCCCATAGGAAGGAACACTACTTTTAAATCTTCAAAGTTCCACGGTACTACCCAAAGTTCATCATAGACCATTCCATAAATAATTGTCCTTAAAATTCCTCAAAACAAACCAAACTAATATTGAAACCCAATTATAAGAACGATCTCATAACATAGTCTTCCAAGATAGAGCTTATCGTTCATCTTCAAACAATATCAACCACTCTTATCATCTTATAACCAAAGTAACTAACCTAATCACATTTTCCCCAAGATAGGTTAATCGTTTCCATATGTAACCTAAATTACTATAAGTCCACCTTAAATTCATCAACTCATAAAAATAGAAGTCAACCTTTACTCCTAAAAGAAAATACTTTAGTAATCTATTTACCTCGATCAAATAGTGTTCCCAAAATATTGAATGTGTTCCAAAATAATAATCATCTTTTAATCCCCTAATCACCCATTTTTTATGAAGAACATCTTCACTACATCAACATGTGGTACATAACAATAGATGTTTCCCTAAATGATATAAAATCATCTTAGTTAGTGACTCAATGATCTTAGAAAACATAAAATATATGCTCATAGAGCACGAACTAAAATACAACATGACATAGACAATTATTGCGAAGAAGTTACACGTAATTCAATCATCATGATCCATCTCAGCATAGGACTTGCATTGTTCCCTTGTCCTCGAAGATTTTTGATGCTCATCATGCTTCTCATCCATTCCAAGAGAGCATTGCCTTTGATAATGTCTAACTTCTCCACATTTACGACATCGAAATGTATGAGGTACATTAGATCGAACCTTATCACCATTCATCACATTATCCATTTTTTTAAAGAAATTGGATACTTTATGCCCTATCTTCCCACACTTAAAACATCTACCAGTTCCATTGTGACATTCTCCTTGGTGACTCTTCCCACACTTTTTGCGAAAAAGAAATTAGTTTTTCTTTCCCTTAACAACTTTATCATATGAACATCCTTGGGACTTTTTCTTCTTCTTACTTGATGAATTTTGGCATTCAACTAGGTACAAATTATTAATTGTAATTTTTGATAGCTGGTATGGCATAATCACAATATGTTAAACTTGATCTTTCTTCATCTCTGTCACATTAATAGGGAAATCATCACATTTCCTATCACATTGGTTGTTGGGACATGCTCTTCCATTTCACACCATTAACTAAGAAAAGAACGTATAATTAGGGGGCTTAAATACTTAGCCAATAATAATGAAAAGGAAACTAAAAGCATAGAAGGATAAACTTGTAGAAGAAAAGTATACCCTATCTTCTGATTCCCTAGGTCCCAATCTAGGTTATCCATGATCATATATTCTTATGTGAATATTTATTTTATTTTATCTTTGTTCCTTTAATAATGGTTCATACTAAGCTTATGAATTTACCAAAGCATATCCCCCGTGAGTTTCGTAACCAAGAGTGCAGCATGGCCCGTTGTCGTGTACCAGTTCCCATTAGACTCTAGCTCAAAGCGGTGTTTTTGGGTTTTACCCCTATGTACATATGTGCCAGAGCCACCTCTACCTGCTCGTATCCATACAAGTATGTATTTTATAGGAAACCCCTTACTCAATACTCACCAAAATACCAGGAAGATTTCCTATATTTAAACTTTTCTATAGGGTTCTTCCTAATTTTTTCATATCCTAATCTCCACAAATAACTAAACCATCCTTTGATTCCAACTATAGCATCTTGCCTTTTTATCACATAAACTTTCATTACATTTTACAAAACTGAGGATCTTTAAGGTTTAGTGTCTTTGAAACCACGAACTTAAAACAAGAAAACATAAACCATTATTCATAAACACATGAAAGGCTTCTCCTTATGTTTATCCTAGGTTAATTACTTCATCTCATTACCTGGGGACATACATCAAAATAATGGGTGAGTAGAAGTACCAGTAAGGGAACCAAGGGGAAACATTTAACATGTGAACTTGAGATACATCAACAATGTCATAAAAAAGAACTTCAAGGCATGAGAAAGAAATCATGAGGCATATCATAATAAAAATACCTTATTTCATAACTTGAATATGTGGCTACAATATTTTACATTGAAAATCATTTCCGTTTCACCACGGTCCATCCCCAAGGTGACATTAAAAATTATCAAGGTTATTCACCAAGGCATCGTTAAAAATGGTTATCTCTAGAGATAAAGTCATTACCCAATGCATTAGAGTGATATCAGGGTGCACCTTTAATTTGTCTTTATTTTCATGTGAGCCACATATATCATCATCAATAATTTCATAAAAAACCCACATATCATAAAAGAAATGGGTTTCACTTCATAATCATAATGTTTTAAAAAACTGCTTTAAAGACATGATCTTCATGTCACTTTAAACCCATGGAAAGGGAAAGAGGGTCTCATGTTTGTAAATCCAAAAATTTAAAATAGAACATTTTTGTATATATGTGAATACCCCTTTCGAAGAAAGAGCTTTGTGTATTCACTTAATAAAATAAATGAATTTGTCAATAAGAGAGAGACATTTTGAGACGGAAATTTTGCAGCATAACGACTATGTTACGAGGTTTTAGAAAACATTGAAATGAGAGGGGACATGGGTCATCCAATCATAAATGATCCATAAAATATTAGGGGGACAAAATATAAAGGATTTAAGAACATGGTAATGAAATTTGAAATATATACCATATTAAATGAACAACATGAAAGGAAGACAAAAATAATATTTCTCTTATGAAAATTCGGCAGCCTAACGACGTCACTTAAACATCAAAAAAATGATTTGATGAGATCAAATAGGGTCTCTCATCATATGAACATAAAATATCAGTATGATAGATATAGAGATCATACCCCAACATAATAAAAAGGAACTTGAAAGACTTGACATGAAAGTAGAACTTTGAAAAATGAGAACGGTGAATGAATCCCTTAAAAATTCAGCAGCCTAACGGTACCACTTAAACATCAAAAAAATGAATTGATGAGATCAAATAGGGTCTCTCATCATATTAACATAAAATATCAGTATGATAGATATATATATCATACCCCAACACAATAAAAAGGAACTTTAAAGACTTATGAAAATAGAACTTTGAAAAATGAGAAAGGTGAACGAATCCCTTATAAATTTGGCAGCCTAACGGCGCCACTTAAACATTCTTAAAATGAATTGATCAGAGAAAGAGGGGGTATATAATCATTTGAAAATGAAAAGGCAAGTAAGAGTAATATAAAATAACATACTCCAACATAATATCATGGAGAATAAAACAAATGACATAAAAGAGATTACTTGAAATGAAAGAGAGAGGTAGGATCACTTACCATAAAATGTATCTCTTAAAACTCATTGGTTGGGATATTGAGGGCTTGGGGGCAGCATTATAGGAATCCTTGAGAGGCAATGAGACCTGATATTCATTGGGGTAGAGTTGGGAGGGAACACAAAAGGAGGAAAGGGTGGGTATTTATAGGGAATGTGAGGGGACAAGGCATTAATGGCCAAGGCACACCTCACATGTGGTTTTCTCAAAACCATGAGCTCTCCCATGGTATTTTCCATGGAGTTAGGCCACATGGGGCCCCCATACAATAATTCATCAACTTTGGTCGACCAACCCTTAAAATATCTCATGACATCATCATGACATAGTTATGATGTCATTAAACATAACGAAACCCTAAAACTGTATTTTTAATATTCACTAAAAATTCAACTTTCTCAGAAAAATCCCAATATTTCACCTTAACCAAATATCAATGATCAGATTTCAAAAATGAATTCCATTTTATAAAAATATTTTTCTAAATATTTTTAATTTAATTTTTAAATAAATACATCATTCACCGAAAATTTATTTTTTTCAGAAAAATCCCCAAAAATTACCTTAACATAATATCAATGCTCTGAGTTCAAAAATGAAATCCATTTTATAAAAATAATTTTTTAAATACTTTTAATTTAATTTTTAATTAAAAAAATATTCAACTCAAAAAACTAATACTTGACTAATAATTTATGAAACCGTTATTTAACCATTTTATTGAATCACATTACATAATCAAGGTGCCTAGATTATATTAATACTTTCTTTAAGTGAGATTACAAATCCATTTGGTAACATTACTAATCCTAAGCATAAAATGAGTATTCATAATTTACTATTCATGAAAAAAAATTTGATCTTATTAGACTCTAAATTCCGTACTAAACATAATTTTAGAAGACCATTTTTTAAAAATAATTACATATTTTTAATTATTTAAGGTTTACATATATATTTTTTTAAAATATCCTTTCTCTAAAATTCAACAAAAATATGCGTACTATATTTATCTGGACATTTGAAAATTCATAAACTTCATCATAAAAATAAATCAAAATTTTTATTTAAAACAAATGATTACACAAGGCAGTTACGGTCTCCTTACATAGCCCCTTATCACACCAGCATAGTAACTAAGTGTAAGGTGTGATAAGGTGATAGAATCCAAGGGAGGCTCGACCAACATCGCACGAGTAGTAATTTCTATCAGTTTGAACTTCTCGCGAAGGCGATTCCGTTCTAGCTTCACACGATGAAGATCAGCTTGGGTTTGGTCCAGAGAAAAGCCCAGTGGTGCTACCTCCTTCCCAAGTTATGTTAGATGGGCTTCGATTGGTCCAAGACTACTGGGTGAGGCCATCAAATCTTCTTTCTAAATTAATTAACCAAGATCACTTGTATTTAGAGACAATAATCGAAACATTTACTTTCCAGCGGTCATATTGACCAATGGTCATATAAAAGTCAAAAACCCAATGGTATCATTTTAATTATACTCATGATATCAAATGAAACATTTTTGTTGAGTATAAGAAATAAAATAACAAACAAAATTAGGAAACAAGATTTATTCAAAATTTCGGGTCATTAGAGGGATGAAACCCAATTTTGATTTTTACCTCGATCAATGATTATTCTTGGATCAATAAAACGATGACTTCCAATCTTCATGTAATATAATAAAATATTTAGATAAAGAAGAAAGATGCCTGAAACCTTTAGAGATAATCTTGCACATCATGATTATAATTATTTTAATTAGCTTCATAATGAAAAATAATACCTGTGTATTTGGTATTTTTCTTCTTTGATGATGTGTATTTTCTGGGTTAACCCTTACATATTATCTCATTGCACTTGTAAGGATCCAAACTAGAATCCCTCTAGCGGTGATCCACATGTGCTCTGATGGCCTATGATCGTTATCGTTCTTTATTCGGGTGCTAGCACGGTGAAGCGAGTGTCTTAGGTCGGTCGTTCTTGATCGCTTGTTCTTCAGCCTTGAAGAACGTCTCTCATTCTTGAGAGGGGAGAAAATAGGATTTGAGAGAATTATTTTTTGGCTCAACAATTCTCAATTCACCAGGCATGTGGTGTGGTGTGTTGTGGAATAGTGTATGGCACAATAGGTGTACTTTCCTATTTATATACATGGAATTTTAGTCACAATATTTATTTTCATAGGAAAAACTAAATACATTCATGAAGTTAGATAAAACACATGAATTTATAAATAATACTGCATCATTATTTATAGTGTGCCAACATGCGCAAAAAGTAATTATAAATAAAATTCTGCATCACAAAATAATAGAAGCATTATTTTAATTTGTGCCCACTAGTTAAATAATTAGTTACCGTCTTGCAAATAATTATTTTATTACAGGACCGACCATGGTTTTCTCGATATCCACTTCTATTTATTGAACATCCGAATAAATAAATAATTTATTCTTTTAAATAAATATTTTATTTACATACTATTTAATAAATATTTATTAAATGTTAAATAAAATAATTAAATATATCTAATTTATGTGATAATTTTAACTTGAATAAAATTATTCCACTATCTTGAGATTAACATTTATTTCATTAATTAAATTCAAATAGAATATAACCGAGACCACAAAAAACACTTATTATTTGACCCTCTAATATTCTTTCTCGATGGCATTAGGAAAAATTTCCTAAAGTCCAAGATTATTGTCTAGCAACGGGCCAAGGCACCCATGAAAAATAACTACATGTCAGAAAAACAAAATCCACATACAAAGCACCCTATGTAATATAATCCCATCATAACATTATTTCCTCAAGAAGGATTCATGATTGTGTCATCAACTCTTATGCTTCATACATCATTCTTTGACTACCTAAAACAAACTCATCATTACACCATGGCCATTAGAATTTCGCGTGACGACTCTATTTAAATCAAATGGCTAAGATATCACCTTCCATAAATGGATGAGGAAAATCATTCCTTGACTTATCCATTAATTACATGACACTTGTGATGCATCCAATGCACCCTACATACCGAAAAATGTTTGCATGATAGTTATTGTCAGTTAATCAATGCGCGTAAGTCGTGACATGTATTAATGATAATCTTAAAATATATGGATCATTAAAAACACTCGCAGATATGAATATATGATGACACCAAAACATGAGGAATTCCTACTAACAGGTCTATTCTCATAACCTCTAATCATGGGGATTATTAATTGTGAACTTCATGTGAGGAAATCTCATCTTCTTATGAGTACTTACACCTGTTGGTATGCATGATATGTCTCCCATCATAGCATTTCATCCAACTGCAAAACTATATTTAGGAATATTGTTATACCATTTCAATGTTCACATCATAGTGGGAAACTTCCATGACCTTATCAATGCAAAAAATACTCTGGGACATTATTACATCATAGTCATGTAGGAAAATGAACAATATGTAATAATAAATTAAATATCCATGTAATAAAAGTAAAACTAGTTGGTTCTAGGACACAAACTATTAAAAACTCTCACTTGAACTTGATCCAGCTGCCTACGACATTCAGTCCACTTGACCTCACATGATGATCAGGTTTTTGTTGAGTCAAGGATTTAGTCAAGGGATCTTCCATGTTGTCTTCCATGTAAATAATACTCACTACAAGTTCACATCTCTGAGAAAAATCCTTCAAGAGATGATACTACCAAAGTATGTTCATTGTCTGCTGAGGTGACGTTGCCTCTTTTTCCAGAGCCACCGCTATAGTATTAACACAGTATAATGTGATCGGATTGTTACTACTAGGTATCACATCTAACTCCTAGATGATGCTTTGCATCCAAACTAGTTCTTTAGCTGCCTCATAAGTTGTGATATACTCAGACTCTACTATAGAAACTGCGATCACACACTGCATTGAGCTCTTCCTGCTCAATGCACCTCCATTCAATGTGATGATATATCACGTTTGTGACTTCATGTCATCTTGATCAGCCTAGAAACTAGCATCTTCATATCCTCTGATGACTATTTCCTCATCTCCTCCATAAAACATGAACATATCCATAGTACACCTCATATAGTTTTGGATAGTCTTGAATCCCATCCAATGGAGGTCACATGGATCAGCATGATATCTTCCTACTATACTCAATGCATTGGTAACATTAATCATTGTACATAGCATGTCATACCTGACTGACCAAATCACTGATGTGTATGGAGTCCTTGTCATTATCTTTCCTTCCTCATGTGTCTGAGGAGACATTTTCATGGAAAGTTGAATGCCATGTGACACTAGAAACAATCCCCTATTGGATTGTTTTATACTGAATCTCATTATTATCTTATCATTGTATGTAGTTTGACTTAGGCCTAGTAATCTATTGGATCAATCACGATATATCATGATCCCATGAATATATGATGCCTCACGAAAGTCTTTCATGGAGAGGTATTGATTCAACCATGCCTTAACAGAATTTAAAACTGGTACCTCCTTTCCAATGAGTAATATGTCATCAACAAATAATATTAGAAAAATGAATGCACTCTCACTAATCTTTTTTGTAGAAACAAGTCTCACATTAATTTTTGATAAAACCAAATTCTTTTTTGGAATCATCAAAACGAATGTTCCATGGCCTGGATGCTTTCTTTAAACCATAAATGTATTTATATAACATTCATACCTAATTGGCATCCTTCTGAGTCACAAACCCTTCAGGTTGTGTCATGTAGACATCTTCTTGAAGGTTCCCATTAAAGAATTCTATTTTGAAATCCATTTTCCAAATATCACCGTCATGGTAAGCCACAATAGAATGTATAATTTTGATGGATGTCAGCATTGCAACTAGTGAGAATGTTTCATCATAGTAAATTCCATGACTTTGTTTAAAACATTTTGTAGTCAGTCATGCCTTATAGGTACTGAATTGTCCTTCCATGTCAAGATTCTACATGAATACCCATTTCCAACCAAAAGTCTTTACATCAACTAGAGGATCAACCAAAATCCAGACCTGGTTTTGGTACATGGAATCATTTTCAGAATTAATGGCTTCCCTCCACTTGGCAATGTCTATGACACTTATCGCTTCCTTGTAGGTTAGAGAATCATTATTATCAACTAATAAGGATCCACCATCCTCAGTAACTAGAAAACCATACCAATACAGTTCTATAACCTCTCTTGAACTTCTACGTAGTACCTTGGTCTGCAAAATAGATTCTTTTTCCACGGGGCTTTGTGGAATCTCTTCTTGTACCAACTCTTGTGCACCTTGAGCCTCGACATGATAGAATTCTATCTCTCTTCCACTATATTTTTTGGATATGTTCACCCTCTTAAAAAATAATTCATGTATTTCCACTATAACCATTTTTTCTAAGGGGTTGTATAGGTAATATACCCTTGTTTCCTTGGGGTATCCTATAAAGGTACACATAGTGCCTCAGGGTGCGAGAGTTTTACCTAAAGAATCCTTAACAAATGCTTTGGTACCCCACACGTGTAAATTAGATAAAATTGCTTTTACTCCACTCCATAACTCATATGGAATACCATTTATTGATTTATTTTGTACTTGGTTTAGTATGTGTGTCATTGTTTGTAACACATATCTCCCAAAGGATAATGGAAGACTCACATGACTCATCATTGATCTCACCAAATCCAACAGGGTGCGGTTCCTCCTTTCGCTCACACCATTCCACTGGGGTGTGTTAGGAGGAGTGAGTTGGGATAGGATCCCAAACTTCTGTATGTAATCAGTGATGTCTTGATTAATATATTCTCCACCTTGGGCTGAGCGGAGTTTCTTAATCTTCCTACTAAGCAGGTGCTCAACTTGAATATTGTATTGTTTAAACTTATAAAAATAATCGGACTAATACCTCATTAAGTAGATATATACATATCTACTAAAATCATTAGTAAATTTATGAAGTATGAGTACTCTTCCCTTTTTCGACTGGAAATGGTCCACACACATATGTAAGAACCAATTCAAGATGTTCATCAGCCCTTTTACCTTTCCCACTAAATGGGGATTTGGTCATTTTTCCTTCTAAACATGCATGACATACACCACGTGGTTTTTGTTCGAAATAATCTAAATATCCATAATGATGTAACATTGTCAAGAGTTTCTCAATTACATGACCTAGCCGGAAATGCCAATGTTGGTTATGGTATGAGTCATGTGAAGTATATTTTTATAGATTTCCATTAATTGGTTTGTGTAATACAACATGTAATGTTTGTTGTATTGATGTGCCCTACCATAAAAAATGAATTCTTAGTAAAAGAAGAAACATTCATTTAGAAATTTTAAAACAAATCCATCTATATCTAATTGGGGTACAGAAATAATGTTTTTAGTAATAGAAGTCACATAATAACAACCCTTTAATACAAAGATCATCCTAGTTGGAAACATGAATTAGTAGTCCCCGACAGCTACATTTGAAAGTCTGGATCCATTGGATGCTTGTAGTTATACCTCCCCTCGATCAATATTCTAGAATCTACATGGTTCTTGTATTTGGAAACATTTGTGAATACCACAATCTATATCTAATACTGAATTTTTATAAACAGATATATTTCATTTGATAACAAATGCACCTGAAGATTCCCCTTTCTTCATAGGATGGATGCAATTTTTCATCCAGTGGCCCTTCTATCCAGATGCGAAACAAACAACCTCATGTTCCCCTACCTCCCATTTGATCTTTTTTTCATGGATGGCCGTGAATAAGCTTTGTGCATAAAGCTCTTTTCCTTCCCTTTCTTCATATTCCTCATATGTACATAAGTCTTTTCACTATTCATATCTTTGTCAACTTGGAGAATGAGGATAAGAAGAATAGATAAAGACTTCTCAATGTTGTTCATATTGAAATTGACAATAATGTTGGATAATATCTGACGGAGTGATGCGAGAATGATATTGGTGCCCAATTATTCGGAGAGATTAAACCCTAGAACCTCCAGGCGCTCAATGTATCCAATGAGAATTACTAAATGAGACCCAACTGGGGTACCTTCTCCATGCATATTCTAAAAGAGTTCCTTAGAGATCTCAAAACTTTCCAATCATTCACTCTCCTAGTAAAGACCACGGTGGTGCCTGAGCATTCAATAAGAATCCATGTTTTAAAGAGACTTCATGAGCACACTAGACATTGATGATTGCATCAATAATCGAACATTGACCTCATCGTTCATATGTTTATCATAGTCCAGAAAATATTCATCACTAACCCCTTTGGCAGTAGGATTAGGTAATGATTACGCCAGCATGTAAGTCTTTCATTCATAGCATAGGATAACTTGAAGGCATATAAACCCTTACTATAAGTTACTGCCAATGAGGATGTGGTCTTTATCCAGAATTGATAATAGGGATAATGGGGTTGAAGAGATGGAATTTTTATTCTACAATTAAAAGTGTAGATCATTAGTACTTTCTTCATTATGTTTTATAAGAAATAATAAATTTTATCAAGTCTCCCACTATTTTATCAATTCTCAATATCCCTCACCATTTTACTCAGAATGTCTAGTTGCCATAAAATTCTAGTGACATGGATCCATATTCCCCATCACAAAATTCCAACAAGGGTTGGTCAAGCTATTAGATGGTATTTAGGTATGCAGGTCTTTTCTAACTATGGGGTTCCTACTCCTTGATTGTTGAGTGGACTCTCCAATCCTGAAATCATGACTTTGGATTTCCTCAATTCATGCCTCCAATATTACACCAAATCTAGTAATAACTACTCCTCTAGATGTAATATTGTTAAGTCATCCCGAAACCTTTCATAAGGGCATACTGTATAAAAGTGAGTGTCCCAACAAGGGTTGGTCAAACACATTGTTTTGTTGAGTTTTTCCCACAATCAAGTAACAGAATTATAATTCTGACATTATATTTTATTTGAGGGATTTTTATCTCTTATTAATGAATTTATTATTATCCTTATCACATACTTGTTAATATTAAGTGGAACTTACTTATGTGATTAACCATGTCTTGATAATATTTACGCATAAGTATGGTTTATTTTAGTTCCATTTTGCATGCTTGATTTAATTCATTAATTATGTGATCATGAAAACACATCCATAATTATGAACCATGCAACTAACAGAAATAAAATAAAGTAAATGGAATGATCATGAGTTTTTCTAATGGTCAGTTTATCTATAGGTTGATAAACAAACCCTGACCTAGGGGAGAAACACCTTTAAAGTTTTTGGTTCATGTTTACAGCTTCCACCTGTCCACCTCTATATCTCCAGGGATTGGTTTTGTCTTGGATCCAACTTGAACCGCCTCCACTAACTTGGTTTTTCAATCCATTACATATTAATTTTTTAACTCACATGAAGGTGAGGGGTAAAAATGGGTTTACATAAAAGAAACAATGGGAACACTGTCCCAACATATTAGTGAGGAGAAGGCTCACATGAAAAAAAAATTAATTTAAATAAATTAATTAAAAGAAACCATCCACATAAAAAGGACTTGGTCTATCTCCTGATCATCAATACATGCAACATTGTTTACACATAAATAAAACTTGAATTAAATTCTATTAGTCATTTTTGTTTAAGATAAATCACACTTGAATAAATTAATTATCATTTTCATTAATCAATCCTTTTATATTATATCATTTTCTGAATTTCATTGAGATTCTCATCCATCATAATTTCAAACAAATAAATTCATTTAAAATTATCTTTTTATGTAAATTTTACCTTGGAGGAAACCCAGTGAATTCCTATTCAAAACAATCCAATGAGTAGAAATGAACATTACACCGATGTTAAATTAAACACACATTTATAAAACACCCATCACGTGTTGTGAATCAACTTTATGTCCACACAATGGTACATGTATCAAGTGTTTGTATAATATAATAACAAATTTTATCAAATATACATAATTTTGATTAGTACACAAGGTGTTGATCCCACTACACGGTGTGTACTATTTTTCACTGTCAATCTAAAGTACACACTCAGGTAACTAGTGTGTGAGTATACTCCGGAAATCATTGGAGTACACGGCATGTAAAATTGTCCACACATCGTGTAGTTATTCATTACACGGTCTCTATCCTGGAAAGCCATATATGGGGTACATGGTCCAACGATGTCCTGAAAGGACAACACATCGTGTCCATTGGGCCTCCAAAAGTGTAATTTGGAAACCGTGTGGCACCTATTCCTGGTCAACAGCCGGAGTCATTGAAAACATAGAATGACTCCAACACACGTCTTGTTATTAGAAGACCAGACTGATGAATTAAATATTTACTACACAACTTATATTATCGAATACACGATGTGTGTTCTGGTGTTGTACGGATAGGAAGCATTGGAACCTTTGGATGATATCCTCTATTTAATTTTAATCAAAACTAAATGAAATGATCATTTCTGTTAGGTGAATGAAAATGAAAGGGGAGGAATATATATCGAGATTCATATTTCCAAAATTATTAACATTAATTGAAACAACTAAATTATTAAATGTGTAATTCATCAAGGAAATATTTAAATAGTTATAAACAATGATGTAACCCCTTTGACACCACTTGATGGTTCCTGACGTAGCGGAAGCGTGGTTGGGAAGGCATCGAATTTTGATTTTTACCATGATCAATGATTATTCTGGGATCAGTATGACGATGAACACCTGCCTCCGTGGAATATAATCAATGAATTATATAATTTAGAAAGAGTCCCGAAACCTTAACAGAGAATATTTCCCATCATTTTTATAATTAATTTAATTAATTTCATAAAGATAAATAATAAATGTTTCTTTGGTATTTTTCTTCGTTGATGATGTTGATCGCCCAGGTTGACCCTTACGGATTATCTCATTGTGCTTGTATGGATCCAAACTAGAATCTCTCTAGCGGTGATCCAAAAGTTCTCCAATGGCCTCCAATAGACACGGCTTGTTCTCTGGGTGGTAGTCTGGTGAGGCGAGTGTCTTGTGTAGGTCGTTCTTGATCGATTGTTCTTAGGCCTTGATTAATGTCTCTCGTTCTTGAGTGGGGAGACATGAGGATTACAGAGAAGAATGGTTTTGGTCAACAATTCTCAATTCACCAGGCGTGCGGTGTGGTGTGGTGTGGTGTGATGTGGTGTATGGAATTATATGGGTACTTGCCTGTTTATATACATGGAATTTATGTTATAATATTTAATTACATAGAAACAATATAATACATTTATGAACATAGATAAAACCAATTAATTTAATAAATATATTGCGCCATTATTTATAGTGCACCAACATTCCAAAAATAGAATTATAAATAAAATTACGAGTCACAAAATTAAAGAAGCGATATATTAAATTGTTCCATCAAGTTAAATAATTATTTACTATCTTGTAAATAAATATTTTAATACTAGACAAAAAATGGTCTACTAGATATCCAGAACAATTTATTGAACACCTGAATAAATAAATAATTTATTCTCTTAAATAAATATTTAATTTACATACTAGTAAATAAAATTTTATTAAATGTTAAATAAAATAAATAAATAAATTTAATTTATGCGATCATTTTTACATGAATATTATTATTCCACGGTCTTGAGAATAATATTTATTTTAGTAATTAAATTCAAATAGAATTTAACCAAGACCACCAAAAATAGTTAGTGTGTGACCCTATATGATTCTTTGTCATTGGAATTTGGTGGGATTTTCTAATGTACAAGAGTACTGTCTAGAAATGGGTCAAGGTACCCTAGATAAATAATGTAATGTCGCAAAAATGACATCCACATATGAACGCTCACTATGTAATATTATCGTTTTGTCACAATATCTCATCAAGCAGGTCTCATGATTGTGTCATCAACTTTTATACTTGATACGTCATTATTTTTCTACCTGAAATAAATTCATTGTTACAACATGGCCATGGAATTTCTTGCGACTGTTATATTTAAATAAAAGGGTCGAGATATCAACATCCATATATGGAAGGGAAAAATCATTCCTCGAATTATCCATTAATAACATGCCACTAGTGACGCACCCAACGTACCCTAATTCCAGCGAACTGTTTGCGTGACGATTTTAATCAGTAAATCAATGTTTTTATGTCATGATACATAATAATGATAATATTAATGTCTAAGGATAATTACACATGATCGCATATATAATTATCTGGTGACACCAAAACATGAATAATTTCTACTAGTGAGTCTATTCTTATAATCTTCTATCAAGGAGATTACCATATGCGAATTTCATGAGAGGAAGTCTCATCTGCTTATGAGTAATCGCACCTGATGTTCTGCATGCTATATTTCTCGTAATATCATGTCATCCAACCCCAGAACTATATTTAAGAATATTGTAATAGCATTTAAATGATCTCATTATAGCAGGGAACTCCCATGCCCTTATCAATGCAACAAATACACTAGGACATTATTACATCATAGTCATGAAGAAAAATGAACAATATGTAATAATACATTAAATATCCATGTAATCAAAGTAAAACTAGTCAGTTCTAGGACCACAACTCTTACACCCTACCCACGTGATTTGGGCCAGCCTTCTAGTCCGGATGCGGGGTGTCCGGTTCTTCAAGTCGGCGGTGCCAGGAAGCGCTGCCCCACATCCCCGTAACGGCCGGACCTAGCCAGACGTTTTTTCACTAGCCGAGAAGGACACTCCATCTCTACGCAGCACAAATAGGCACGCTGCTATCCTACAGTGTATCTAGTGAGAGCCAGCCGACTATTGTTTCCACTGTGACCGAAGGCACCGTCTCATCCACATAGCCTGCGTTGGTCAGCCACCGAATTAGAGACACCTTTCGTAGTCCACCAAATATTCTCCAGTGGTCTGTTTTATGTATCTAATGCACCTATGGGCCTCTCAGGTTGATTCCTTTACTGTGAATCCCATAGAATCTCCTTTCCACTTTGTTTCTCAATTTTCCCCGAAGAACAGACAACATCCAAGTTTGGCGGAGGGTACATGACTTGTTCAGATTGGCATGTGACCTCCGCGTTAGTGTTTTATCATGTGGTAGATAGAAATCATCACAAGATGAAGAATAACCCCAAAACAAATCAGTACAAAAGCCTTCCTAAAGATTGAACGAGTCGTGGATTAACACAATAGTGGGTTGACCCATTTTAATTTTTTTTTTCAAGAATGAGATTAGAGGAATCATTAATAACTCATAAAAAATAAGTCCCCTACCTAGATTTTGTTGAATCCATTGCGGAAAAGAGATAAAGATCTTCATTCATAGACAATCCATTTTTATTGGTGCTCTTCATCGCTCATAGATCACTAGATCAGATCCTCCAACAATAGGTGCATGTTCTCCATTCATTGTTGGATGCAGATGTCGTGGGAATTAGGTCAAGGGTTTCCCACATGGTCATTAATCCATCCTCCAACAGATTGATTAATAAAAAAAATGCTCTTAACATTGTGTTTATTAATGTGGTTAATTAATGAACCATAATGATTAAAACATTAATCAAATGGGTGTTGCGGTTACACAAGAAAAGAAACCAGCCATTAAATGACCATCATTTGATTCTCATCGTTACATAGCTATTTCACCAACTATCACTCTACGGTTGAAGAAATTAATAAAATAACTCAAAGAGTTATTTTTATTTTCTGAAATGTCCAAATTTTCCTTTTCCTCGTGACCCTTGCGGTTGATGTTATACTACACCAAAGAGAATCCCGACACTAAAAATTTAAAGGTTCTCTCTAATGTTCAATATGAGTAACAGTTCAAATGATAGAAAATCTCACTCGAATATTTACTGAAAATAAAAAATGAAAAGTTAAAAAAATACATTTTGATCTCTACAGGACTCAGAAACATGTGACGTTTAATTTCACAGTCTCGTAATAAATCTATATAATTAAAACCCATATAGAGATTTTTTTGGGTCTTTACATTCTCCCCACCTTAGTGATTTACGTCCCTGAAATCCACCACAAAATCTAAAAAAAATTGGGGGTACTGAGCAAGAATCCGAGCCTCCCACTCCCTTGTGCACTCCTATAGATTCTCGTGCTACTACCAAACTCATACAAGAGAAATCCAACATCGACAAATTACCTGCTCCTATAGATCCTCTATCTTCAATGAGAACTCCACAAAAGTATCCTCATACTCAATGTCTAGAGCACCCTTGTCGATGATGTGCAATAGTTCATGAACATATCTCCCCAGCTGCGACACATGGAAAACGTCATGCACTCGGTCAAAATGTGATGGAAGAGCAAGGTGGTACAACACCTCTATAAATTTTCGTAAAATCTAGAATTTTCTGATGAACCTCAATGATTTCTTGCTCCCTGAACAAATCACCACAATCCTCGTTTGGGTGAGACCCGTAGGATGACATTACCTCCCTCCTCGAACTCTAAGGGTCTCCTTCTCCAGTTGGGATAAGACTTCTTCCTACTATTCATAGTCTTCATCTACTCCTATGCGATCTGAACCTTCTCAGTGGTAGCTCGTAACTACTCTGGACCAATAAGTACTGACTCTCCTAGTTCTGTCCAAAATAGAGGTGAGCTGCATGGTTGCTCGTAGAAGGCCTCAGACAGTTCCATGTCGATGGTGTAGTGATAGCTGTGGTTGTATGAGAACTCCACCAATGGAAGGTGGTCCTCCCCACTATGGCCAAAATCAAGGATTCTAGCATAGATATTGTCTTCAAGTGTCTGAATGGTCAGCTTCATCTGACGATCTTTCTAAGTGTGAAAGGCGGGGATCAAGTGTAGCTGAGTCCTGAACACCTCCTATAATCCCTTCCACAATAGGGATGTAAAACAAGATTCATGATCTGAAACAATCGTTGATGTTATCCCGTGAAGACATACTATCTCTTAATCATAGAGGAAACCTTTTCCCTCTAATGCTCCATGCTCTTGAATGGGTAGAAAATGGGCCGACTTTTTGATTCTATCAACGATCACCTAGATAGAGTTATGGCCCCTTGATGTGCATGGTAACCTAGTCACAACGTCCACAGAGATACCATACAACATCCATTCTAATTCCCCTTATGGCTATGATATGATTCCGGGAACCCGATTCTTGGCCTTCACTGTATGAGAATATAGGCATCGTGAAACGAACTCTACCACTAGTTCCATCATCTCTGGCCACCATTACCAATGTCGGAGGTCCTGGAACATGTTTTTCAGTACATGATGTAACTTCAAAGGGGATATATGGAACTTACTCAACACCTCCTCTCGTAACATCACAGCTACCATGGTGCATCCTTTAAAAAGAATGGTGTTCTTCCCAACTATCAATAATCTATCAGGAACATGTCCTAAGGATATCGGAACACATCATTCCTCGTAGTCAATGTCCCAACGAAGTGGCTCTCTGTCTCACTAATGGAGTGGGGGAGTGACAGACATAGATTGGAGGTATGAAACTCCATCACTATCCAAGAAGTATATCTACAATTTAGCTAGTTTTTCTGTAGCCTCCCTCAAAAGTTGTAAACCCGACCTCATGTTGAGTGCCTCTAATAAAACATTCCCCTTATTTGGAGAGCAGTATATTTCAAATTCATAGTCCTATATGAACTCAAACCGACACCGCTATCTCAAGTTTATATCCTTATTTTAGAAGATACACCTATGTATATTGTGATTGGAGATGCCAATAAATCGTTCACCAATAAAGTAGTGTTTCCTCATCTTCAATGCAAAGACCACTTGTATTAACTCTAGGTCAGAGGTCACACAGTTTTTCCCATGTTTCCTTATCTTTCACGAGCTATAGGCAATCACCACTTTATCATACATCAGAACTCATCCAAGTCTAGTCTCCAATGCATCACAATAGACTACATACCCAACACCCTCTTCTGGTAGCCTCAATATGGGGGAACATGTTAGTCTCCACCTCAGCACATAGAAACTCCTCTAGAACATCTCCTTCAATTCAATGGGATATCCATTCATTGTCAAAGCTGGAAAGGTTACATATACTCTTGAAAAGTTTGGTACAAATCATCGGTAGTACCCTCCCTATCCTTCGAAACTCTTCAGCTCAGTCATGCTCCTTGGTGGCTCATAAGAAAGCACTACCTATATATTTTCTGGACCCATTTCAACTCCAGCCTCGGATATGATGTGTCCCAGAATGTGGACCTCCCGTATCTAGAACAGTAACACAGAGAGCTTACCATAGATCTTTTCCTCTAGGAGTGTATTCAGAACTATCAACAGATTTGTGTTTTGCTTCTCTACTAAAGAAGTGTACAAAAATATGTCATCAATAAAAACCACCACAAAGGAGTCGTGGTAAGGCTGAAAGATCATGTTCATGAGTCTCATGAACACTTCTGGGGTGTTGGTCATGCCAAAATTCATCACCAATAACTCATAGTGTCCATTCTGACATGTGAATTTTCTCTTTGGTACATCCTCAACCTGCACCTGAAGCTATTGATAGCCTGATATGAGGTCTGCCTTTGAAAACCACCAATTTCCCTTATGCTCATTGAAGAGGTCATCAATACTTAGGAAATGAGACTTTTTCTTCATGTTCACATGATTCAAGAACCCATAGTCCATGAAAAGCCTCAAGATTCCATCTACCATCTTGGTGATCAACACTTGGGCTGCCCATGGAGAAACACTAGGTCTTAAAATCCCATTCCTTTGAAAGTCCTCAAACTTTACCCTCAACTCCTGAAGCTCCATGAGAGACATCCTATATTCTTGTGTAGATATTAGTGTCTTCCTTGGGTATAGGTTTATGTATAAATATACCTCTCTACGAGGAGGTAGTCCTGAAACATCTTAAGGAAAGACATCAGAATACTAGTCCATCACTACAAGATAGATCAGACACCTCTCGTCCACTACATTGAGGGTGAGGCTAGACAACTGATGAGTCATCAGCTACACCCTCTAATAAGAATGTACATCCTACGATTAATTGGTTCCCTAATCGCTGTAGAAGGAAAACCTGGTCCCAGCCCCGTGGACACACCACACTTCTTGCCTAATGCATTCAATCTGATCATGGAGTGTGGATAGCCAGTCCATACTCAACTTAACATCATAAGGACACGATTCCACTACTATGAGATCTTATCCAATGATCTATCCTCATATAGTAAGCTCACACATCTATAAATAGTGTGTAATCATTTAATCCTTTCCTGTAGGAGTCTCTAATCGTAAGGATCGAGCCAACAACTCACCCCGAATCTCCATGCTTCGAACGAGAGCTGTGGAAATAAAAGAGTGACAGGAACAAGTTTCTATAAGAACTACAGTTAGGGTGGAGTAGCAAAATATCATACCTCAAATCATATCCATATCACTTTGTTCTTAGGAATCTTCTTCCTAATGATGATATCATCCCTCTCATGCTACTCCCTGGGGTTGGGGTGGACCAACTAGAGGTGGTGGTGGTAGTACCTCAAACTCGCACCCACCACATGGTGCACAAAATTCTCTTCTTCCCCATACATGGCCTTGTGTACCTCCTCAGTAATACCTCTTTTGTTGTCTTGATGATCCCTCGACAACCTTTTGGTCATCCATGTGTGGAGTTAGACAGTCGCGAGACATGTGCTCATGTCTGCAACTAGAGTAAAAAACACTATTCCTAAGATGACCACCTCCACCTTGTGAGCTCTGCAACTCCGACCCTACATCCTGGGGTCTTACTCCGAAACATTTGGGCAACTTGGTCTTCAGCTTAATCTGCCTACTGCTCATGGTAGATGACTCGACCAACTGTCATCTAGTGGTGGCTCTCACCGTCTGTTCTTACTCCTCTAGGAATCTCTCCACTGGTACGGATCGCTCTAGCACTCCATCCTACAACATAATGTTGAGAGAAATCATCGACGCTCTCATCTACCATTATAGAAATTTACCAAAGGTTTAAGACTTGAAAAAAGGTTCTTGTACTATGTCGGTGGAGTATCCGGAGAGGTCAGTAAATCATGTCAAGTTCTGGGCCACCACGAGGCTACCCTACTGTATGTGTAATATCTCTTGAATACAAACAGAGCATAGTGTCTCTTGTATGAACTCCGCCCTAAAGTGACTCTAGAAGTCCAACCAAGAAAAGAGTCATCTCCTTGTGTGTCAAGAGCTATAGAATCAACCATCTCCCTATTGTTCCTTGAAATAGACGAGAAATATAGATCACCATCTGGTCTGTTGGTGTCTCAAGAAAATGATGAACTCATGTCATAGCCTCCATCCAGTCCATAGCTACGTGTGGATCTATATCTCATAGAAACCTCAAAGGAATCTATCTCTAGAACTCGTGTAGTGCACTCAGTTGGCGTGCAATGTTCACTGGTGGGGCTGGTAGTAACAGATGATCCCCAGGTGGTGGAGTTACAGCCGTAAGTGAACCCTGTACTTACACCTCATTGTTTGGTGGACCATCATCATGATATCTCCCTGTAATCCAGGATGGCTTTCTTCATGGAGGCATTCTGTGGGGAAAAAGATATTCCACGGTCAATATGTTATACCTGGTGATATGACTCAAAATAAATCATGAGAAAAACATTTTCAAAGCATATGGAACTAATGTTTTCATATACTAAGTCAGAAAATAGTATTATGGGTCCTGGTGTATGGATATGTCTACCTCCATAATAATAATTGACTCCCCAAAAGGAAAACTGAACCCAAAACAGTTAAAACTATTTCCCCATTGAAAAAATACAGACTCTTAGTTCATATTGTAGAACCGACCACCCTTTCATACCACGTTGTCATGACTCATTCCCCGAGGACCGTTCTGTGATGACACCAAGCCTTCCTTCCAGAGGCCAGGTGATGGTGACTTCAACTTGAATGGAATAACCGAAAAAAGGAAGTCATTTGAATTAAACCTATGCACACATAGACAGGGAACACTGCGTACAAAAAATCACCATGTGAAAGGATTAATACAACCACCACTACAAACCACCACTGAGAGTAAATGTAAGTACTGAGAGTAAAAGGGGCCTGTATACATTCCCAATTGAATGAGTATTAAAGAAAAGTGATAAAAAAGATCTACATATTTTCCTCCATCGATCCTACCTAATGGGTTGATACATCTCGTCACTGTAGCTCACCATGTTAATCGGTCACCTCCATGTACCATCTATCTCTGTCTCTCCAAAGTTTCATTCAATATGTCTATCGTCTACACAAGACACAATAAGGTGCAGGTGAAACCCATTCATGGGTGAGTATGAAAATACTCCGTAGGGAACCTGAGACCCTCGAAGGTCTCTCATAATTCCAAAAATGAAAAACCTTATAGCATTATCTCAATCACATAGCACAAAGTAAAATGAAACTCACACCAGGTATAAAACATAAAGAACATGAATAAAGTTGATTTTTCATAAAGCTAGATCATCTTATTCTATTGATAGGCATTGTTTCTGGTCCGAAAATGGTTGATAGGTTCTAACCTACATTGGATCTCTAGGTGCTGACCCACAAAGGATCGCTAGGTGCTGACCAATAGATAACCACATGGTTCTGGCCCACTGAGGATTACTAGGTGCTAACCCACAGAGGATCAGTCGGTGTTGAACCACCAAGGATCGATGGGTGATGACCCATAGATGATCGATTGGAGCTGAACCACATAGGATCACTATTCATCCATCACGACACATCCAACTACTGGATTCCCACACATAGCATGCTTGATTTATAGAGGATCCACTCCTCATGATATCAGTTATACCGAAACCTCCATGATGTCCCATTTAGAAGTAACCCAATAGAACGTATTTTCGTAAAGGATCCAACGTGACAGATGACATGAAAATCGGATGCTCCGTCTGTAAGATATAAGAAAAAAAGGTAAATAGGGCCTGGTTGGATTTGACTCTAATCCAACACACCTATACACCATATTATAACAGAACACAAGTGGATTACCTCAGAAGTTTTGCCTCATCGCTGGGGTCGTTGCATCATAGACGGTGCGTAAATCAGACACCCAGTCTGCGAGTTACAACTGTTTTAGTGAAACGGGGCCAGTTGGGTCCTAGTCTGGTCTGATTTGGTCAGACTGACCCGACCTGACCGAATGATTCGTCTTGGGTCTGGCCCAACTGTCCTACTGGGCCCGCGAGTTAATCCCGATGGTGGGTCTAGCTCGGCCCGCACGGTGACGGTTGGTCTACTAGACAAGACATGGAGCATCATGTTTTTCTAACTGGCGGTGACAGCAAGTGCCACCCCGTCTCCCCATAATAGTCAGCATGAGCATATTGTTTGTGAACTAGATGGTGGGCAACTCTATCTCCATGTGGTGGTGATAGAGACCATGTCCTCTAACATTGGGTCAGTTCGTCTGTGGCGCCTTGATGCCATGACATGCCGATGGGTGTGTCGATGTCTTGTAGCGCGACTGGCGAGAGTGAGCATCCTCCTGCTTCCATAGAATCTGTGGGCACCACCTCTTCCAAGCAGCCGACATGGCCCGACCACTACCACCGGACACCAATTCCACCACTCCGGTGGTGCCAGGTAGGTGGCACCATCCATGGGGCACTAGAGAAGCTCTGATGTCCCGTTTTCTACCCCATATGTTCCTACGGGCCTCTCAGGTTGTCCCCTTTATTGCGAATCCCACAGAATCCCCTTTTCACCATGTTTCTCTATCTCCCATGAAGAAAGCACATCATCCAAGAATGGTGGAGGGTTCAGGACTTGTTTAGATCGGCCTGTGCCATCGGCGTTATAATTTTATTAAGGGGTAGATAACAATCATCACTTGATTACGAATAACCACAAATCAAATCCATGTGACAACCGCATTCAAGATCGAATGAGTTACAATCAACCCATTAGTCAGTGGATATGTGTTCATTGTATTTTTCATGAACGAGATAAGAGGATTCATTAAACTCCTAGGTAAAATTAATCCCCTAACTGGATTCAGTTGAATCCACTGCGGATGGGGGAAAAGGGACTAGGTTCGTAGATGTTCCATGTTCGTTGCTGCTCGTTGTCCCCAATAAATCTTTGTAACGAATCCTCCAATGATTGGTGCTCTTGATCTATTCTCCATTGGAGGGAGATTTTGTCAGCGTTACGTTAGAGGTTTCCCCAAAGTTGTTAATCTGTTCAACATTACTTTTATTTATAAAAGAAAACAATCTTGACATTGTGTTCATTAATCTGGTTCATCAATGAACCTTAATTATTGAACCATTAACCAATTGGGTGTTGCAGTTACACTACAAAAGAAATGGGTCATTAAAATAACAACATTTAATGCTTGTTATTACATTATGGTTTTTCCAACCTCCTGGCAATTGTTGATTAAAAAACAAAATAATTTAAAGAGTTATTTTTTTATTTTTCCAAAGAGACCAAAATTTAACATTTTCATCTGACCATTTTAGGTCAAAGATATGATTCTCTTATGTGAATTAAACAACTTCGAATTAAGCAGTGCCCTTAGATTTTCAATATGAGCACTAGTTCAAATGATAGAATGTCTCGCTCACACGTTTACTGAACGTACCTTACAAAATCCTCCCAAATCCATTTCGGGCTGCTCCGACTTCAGAATCACATACCATAGAATGTTTCAGTGTCAAAATAATTATATATAATTAAAAAAATTATACATCATTTTCGGGTCATTACAGTAATGATCACCAACGATGAGTTGTAGTCGACCGCATCTTCGGAACAAAACATGTATCTATTCTCCTAATTTTTTTCTGCTCTTTATAATTTGTGTGAGATCTTTAGACCATAACGGGACTCAGAACATCGGCCCTTACAAGTTCCGTCGACCAGTCGATGAAATATTTTTAAATCCCCGGCTCACCGGCTTCCACTGATGGGCTCAGAACCTTTCAGTGGTATTAGAGGGATCAAATAGATTTTTTAAGTCTGAAAAATTTAATTTTCATTATAATTAAGTATAGGGTTCAAGAAGAGTCGTAATGGATCAAACCGTTCTTCGATCAGATGTCGAATGACCATGTTATGATAATTTTAAATTTTCAGATTGGATATAATTTGCGGTTCAATATGAGGTATTAAATTTTAATTCCTACTGAAAAACTGATCACATTTCTATTGGTTTTGGTTAATTGGAATTATTTACAATATTTTCCAAATAATAATTTGAAATATTAATTATTTTTCACAAAAATATTATTATAATAAACATCTATTAATAATAAATTATAATTTTATTATAATAATTAAATTATTATTTATTTTAAAAGGCTAATATTAGCCTTTGGAATTTTTTTAAAGGGGAGGGTAGACTTCAAAAGAAGTCATAAAGGAAAAATGGTTGTTGACTTGACCAAGAACGTTAATTAAGAAAGAGGAGGAAGTGACATAAAATAAGGAGGAGAAATCAATAAAAAACCTAAAACCCAATTTTGTTAGTGTTGGTGGAAATAAAAAAATGAATAAATGGGTCTGCGTGGACCCCCTGGCATCTTATTTTTCGGCACGCTGCATCCCCCTTCCCTCCCGGAGAGGCTGCCCCGGCCCCAACCTCTATGAACCCTAGCCCTGCGCCCTGCCTGCTTTGGGCTTGAGCCCCCACTGCTCGTGGTCTCAATCATTGTCCCCTTCCCCGGTCACTGCCCAGCTCGAGCCGCCACCGGTAGTCCCGCTACCTCACCAGTCCGCCATCAGACACAACTTCCCTCGACGTTACCTTCGCCCTACTTCCACCGGCGACTTTGGCCGGTTACATCCACACTTCCCTCTACCGGACCACCCAAGGCCGCCGACCTCACTGATGATCCAGGATTTTCCCCAACCGCCTAACCCGCCTCTGACATCCTGAGGTCCACCAGTCGTCGCAGGTCGGGCTCCATTGACATTGGTCAAGATATAGAAGGTAACTATTTTTTGTTTGCATGATTTTCCGTAGGGGAAAATTGGCCCTGAAATGGTCCACGAGATTCTTCCCTACTCGGAATGTTTTTGGACAGACCGGTCCAGCACATTTTGGCTCTTTCACAACCTGCTATGACTCTACGCGGGTTTGGCCAGACCTGCAAATGCCATGATGTGATGTTTCATGGACTTTCCATTTAAATTAATCAAAATAAATTAATTTCATTAATTTAATTT
The DNA here is from genome assembly GCA_963277665.1 of Viscum album. Lineage (NCBI taxonomy): Eukaryota > Viridiplantae > Streptophyta > Magnoliopsida > Santalales > Viscaceae > Viscum > Viscum album. The sequence continues at coordinate 1,536,850,258 of OY728151.1, forward strand.
TAGTATCTACATTAAATTAATTAAAATTAATTTTGTTTAATTATTTTAATACCCAAATAAAATTAATTCAATTTGATAAAAAATTTGAAACAAGTTGAATTAATTTAATTTTGATATTAAAATTAAATACTTCGTGGACCGGTAATTAATTAAATTATTAGAATTTTTATTTCATTTAATTTTATTAAATAACCCACATACTTATTTAATGAAATTTAATTTTATCGCACATTTTTACCAGCATTTTAATCTTGGGCACTGACCCATTTAAGTTGAATTTATTTAAATATTTATTTAACTATGTGTGATGAATGTAATTAATTAAATAGATGGCCTGCACATTGTCATTATTTTTTCTTAAAAAGTACAAGGACCAGCATGTCTAATTTACCCGATGTACATTTATACCATCCGTCCCCCTCACATGCGCACGAGTATGTTTTTTCTTCAGATGAAGACGGTGAGAGACGTGAACCCCACCATGTTGAGTCAGTGTACGTTGATCAAGACAGTGCAAGATGACACATAGATCCCACCAAGATGAGGCGGTAATCCAAGATGTGATGTGGACCCCGCAAAAATGAGGCAACACTTCAATAGAGAAGCAAATATACAAGACGGAGGAAAGCTGCATTATGAGTCAAGAATCAACTCAAGTATGATTCCCTTAGGTCGTTTAGATTCTCAAGACTAGTCAGGTGGTAGTTTTCCATTATGCATTTCATTATTTTTATGTATTTTAAACAATAATAGAAAAACATAAAATAATATATATAATAAAATGCATAATGAAACTGTGTATGTTTTTTTTATTAATGATTAGGTGTGATCATGACAACATAAATGAACAATATTAATAGAAATGGGATAAATTCATAGAGAGGGAGAAACACATAAATACCTCCATGAAATATTAAGTCACAACATCCTACCATTTTTCATGTTTGAACAATACTGGGTGTTTGAGGTGTCGATCACAACATAGATAAGGGTGTATCTTACTATTTGGGAGTTCTTATTAGGATTCTGGGTTGACATAACTAAAATTATAGTATTGATATAATAATATCTATCCTTTTTTTTAATTTTATAGGCAAGTGTTGAGTAAATTAAGTAATTGTTTTTTAAGCTGGGACTTCACTCAACAAATCAAGGAACCACGGGTAAATGCGGTTGGCAGCCAAAAGCCTACCTTGAATCCTCCGAGTAGTGGTGTAGACATAACATTTAGACTATGAGGGTGGTTGAGGGATCCTTACCTCTAGAATACTCAAAATATTGAGTATTATGATTCATGTACAGAGGTTCCAAGAATTATATAAATTAATTAGAGACATTTAATGGTTAAATTAATCATTAATGTGATATTTGGTAATCAAAATAAAAGCTACTAATCTTGTAATGTTTATTGGTAGAGAATGGAAATTACTACCACTATAAAACTGAAACAAATTTTGGGCAATGTTAATGTTAAATCTCACATGAATTTCAAATATAGTACAGATGCATGAACATAATAAAAATTATCAGAAATTCACAGTGTTAGTGTCTCAATCTGTTAAGCCACTACAGGTAGCGAGAGTGTAAAATTTCTTACAGGAGACTCATGAATCAAGAATATGATGGTTTTTTTATAATTATATCATGAATTTCTAATTTTAGTTCTAGTTGTTACATCATGATTTGGATGATTTTACATATAGTCTCATCTCCAACAAATTTCCAAGGATAAAGCTATGCATGATTTGAATGTGATAATTGCACTCGATTTGTGTAAGATGAAAGACAGTTCCCAATCTTTCTTGTTATCCCATTATAATTACTTTTACAGAAAATTACTCTAGTTTGTTTAAGGATTCAAATGAATTGTAAGAGTAAGAGCTTAGTAACCTTTAAAATATCATTCGTTAAATAATAAAAATATTAAAAATAACTCCATATTTTGTTATTATGGTGATTTTATTCAATGACAAGGTGAGAAGGCCTAGGGAAAGTTACGCTAACGGTAACTTCATCATGTCCTTAAAAATTGATTGGTTATTTAATAGGAGGTTATTTTCATCACATATTGAAATTAATTTAAGGATGATTAAAATGAAATTAACTGTGTGGAATAAGGAAGAACACACATCTCATTCAGATTATATTTTTCAAATGAAAATATTGTAGTCTCACAGACTTATTGTTTATTAAATACAATATTCCTTTCACGTATATGTATTGAAATACAGTAACAAAGAAAGTAGAGAAATATTACTAGGAGTATTTTGTCTTCTCCAAGGAACTATGAAAGGTTGATTTCTAAGTTAGTGGTGAGAAACACATAATTTATAATTTCCATGTTATTGATTTTAATTGAACAAGTTGTGGGTATAAACAAAACATTTATTTGACAAGCCCATTTTTCCATAATGAGACGTTATTCAATGTTTAGGAATTAATGTTGTTTGTGGTGTAACATACTCAACATATAGTTTGCACATAGTTGAATAAATGGCAATACATGATGAATATAAAATGTATGACTTACCCAATTCAGGTAATATAATTATTTATTCAAGTAAAAATAAAAGTTGATGTATTGTATAAAACAGGTATGGTATTTTGTCTCAGCATATCTAAAAAACTCTTGTATTATTGACATCATTCATTTAGACAAAGAAACCTTTATAAATAATGGCATTCCAAATGACATTCAGGGTTAGTTCAACAAGAGAGCGTGAACTATTCCAAAGGAATGATAGAGGAAAAGATACTTCATAAGATTCATTTATTTCATTATTGAATGTAATAGTGAAATATATGAATGGTCATAAGATATGTGTTTTTTAGATCAGCAAGCAGAATAATATCTGGACTATGAAATCATCGATCATTATAATGTATCATGGAGTAATTACTAAATGCATGATACTTTATCTACATCATGATATTGATGTTCATAAAGAGAATTGATGATGAGTCTTGCATATTAACATTGATCAACAAAATTTAGTGTGGTGAAATTCATAAATGCACATTTTATACATAATATTTATGATGTATGGAGTATCAATGTTTCAAAATTTAGAAACTTCTATTATATTTCATGACGTGCTTTAAAAATAACGGTGAGATCCTATAACCAATATGAAAAATGATAAATGATAATTGGATATCATACGAATCATTGTATGATAGAAAATCCATTATGTCAAAGGAAATTTGTTAAAGATGCAAAGAGTTTTTTAAGATATAAACAAACATGCATAAAGCAAAACACATGTTGCATCTATGTAAATATCCTAAAAGTTTCTTAGGATATTACATAAATCCCTCAGATAGAAAAGATGTTGTCATGTATTAGACTAAATTTCTATATAAGGGTACACATTTTGATTTGAGATTGGGGGGGAATGATGGACTTGGGCTCGGTCAATGCTCGATATGAAAAAATGGTTGACATTGGGACATGTTTCACAAGTTCATGTGGAAGAGGCTTGTTCTAGTGACACATACTGCATAGGAAGGATGAAACCATGGAGATGGTTTTATATTCATTGGGGCCAGTGAAAAATTATTCATTCAGAATAATAAACCGTAAAATTATGTTTTATATGGAAATTATCCATGATTGACAAGATTAATTAAAATTCAATAATAGATTACCTGTATAAAATTTCAATGGGGCTTATAAATTGAATACTATAGTGGGTGTTAAAGTGAGATGATAAATGGTTTTTTCAAGAACAGTATGATGAATTCATGATTAGTTATACCAAATATGTCTTCCTAAATCCATTAGAATTTTATTTTTCATAGTAAACATCTAAGATAATTACATTGGTCACAGGATTTCTAGACCATCTTTTGTGGAAGGTGTCTATTCGACGCAACCAGAATGGAATGATGACACCATAAAATACCAATGTAGGTTTAATGATACTAAAATCCAATTCATTATTAATGTAAGCAATAGGGTGTTAGAGCATTCATTTTAAGAGAATACTTTCCTTTTTTCTTCCAAATTTTAGTGGGAGTGCCAATGTTTTCCATGATTTTTTTTTTCGGTAACATATGGAGAACAAATATTAGTATTGCAGTTAGTAAAACCATGATAAAATTAATTCACCAGTGGCAGACATAAATTAGCAACCAATGTTCTAGGGAACATGATATACTATGGTTGATCTAATGGTTTCTTAGACATTGTCAATCGTACATACAATGGCTTTTCAATGAAAAAATGAAAATTGGAACAATTCATGTTCAGAATTGTTGACAATATTACATGGCTTAATGACTATTGGTTGACATGTTCGGAACATGGGGGGAAATTAATGTGATTAGTTGAGTACCATATGTTTCAGAGATGGATCAATCATGTATGCCATGTTATGTGCAATAATTTAAATTTCCAATATATACATTATTGTTTGTAGATTTCAATTGTTTCTAGGAGCAGTGCTTGTGAAGTAGTCAGAACTGTCATCTAGTACTTCGACATGTAAAAATGAAATTTACCTGGTATATGAAGAAGAAGGTGTACGAGATTTTTTGTGACATAATCTAGTAATCCATAGATCAATTTGATCTAGTTTCACACTTGGGCTAAGGTGATGAGAGATTAAATCTCATAAATGCTATTGAAATCCATACCAAAAAATACTGATTACGTTGCAGCTTCTATGGAAGCTAATAACTAGTTAAATGCAATGATTTTTTCTAGTTATTGGAATTTCACATTGTGATAATATCATTATCATTATGTAAATTATGATATTCTTACTAGACTAGTTGTCAAGTTATGGTAGTGGAAAAAAGTGATATACTCAGGGATACCTTATCTTGAGAAGTTTTACTCAAAGACATGAGGTCACATAATTAGGATATGCCACATGGTGAAAAAGTGGCCGAACTAGTAGTTAAATCCATAAAATAGCATAAGCATGATCATTATTATGTGAGTATCTAATAGGTTTGGTTAGAAAGATGGATCTAGTGATTGTGGAAGTGTTGAAATATTTGGTACCCTAGCCCAACTATGGAGTACTATTGATTACCATATCATGTGTATAATTAGTTGTGAATGATTTCATCTTACCATTATAGTGTAGATTATCTTCATCCACGATTGAAATGGTAATGTCCAAAGATAAATTGACATGTGTAATGGTTATAGAAAATTCCAGGCTATAATGATAACCATGAGACACAAGGAAATTAATCTTAAATATATGTTCTTATTTCTAGATAAATAATACATTATGGACATAATAGATGTTTGACTATTAGGTGATGGGGGCTCATAAGCATTCATATATATTCTCATGAAGTTCGCACATGGTGATATCTAGTTCTGGGATCTTGAGGAAAACCCCAATAATGGGAACACCACATGTTGTGGGTGTCATTGGATTCTCATATCTATAGAGAATTGTATTAGTCACTTAACATCAGACCATTACAAATGTGTATCATTTGATTGTTTACTTTGATGCATGGAGGAAGCATGGTATTGAAATCGTGGCGAGGTAGCTTGTGTTGGATGCGTCGTCGGTTGTTTGACATTGGTTGAATGGTCAAGAAATGATTTTTCGTATCCACGTTTAGGAAGTTATATATCTCAGGCCTGGTTGATCAGTATAGTGTGACCTTCATAATTATTTATCCAATCCAGTTGAATGGTAAATCAATCTAGATAGAAAAACAAATAATAATGAAAGAAAAATGACGATGACATGAGTGTACATCATGTTTTTTGAGATTTTTAATGATAAAGAGATTACAGTACACAACCAGTGTTCATACGATGGTTGTCAATGCTCTGACTATCCTTCTTACTTTTATAGGCCATGATGGGTTTCTAGACACCTCCCATGGTCTGTGGATTTAATTCACTACTATCAGGATAAGGTCCAAGAGGGTCACACACAATAGTACAGTAATGAATGTGTGCTATTCAGATGAATAGATATATTGAGCATGGTGGGCCCAACCACGGGGGCCAAGAATTGTTCAAGGTAACGATAACTGATAAATTAAATAAATTAATTAATATTCTAGTAATGAATATTTAGGATTTAATTTATTTAATGTATTTACATGTTTAGTAAATATGAGAAAATATAAATCGAACGAATATTATTTTAATATTCAAGGTTCATTTAATATCAAGTGGGATAACGAGTGTTGTTAAAGGGCTCAGTTTTTATCACATAATATATTATATATATATTATAGGTATGTTATAAAATAATAAATAGTATTTTCACAGTTTAGTTCATCATTATTACTTAATTTAGTGGAACTTGAAAAAAACATGGGCTGGGGTACCCAACCAGGTATTTACCAACTCCACTATAAATACAAGGTATGTTCTCTCTCATTGGAACTTTGCATTTATTTCATTTAATGAATTCCAGATCATCTCTATCCTCCCGCTCTCAATAGATAGAAGCACTCGATCCATGGGTTTCTATCAGTATCTCCCTCAAGCATCGATGGCATCTCGATGAGGTGATCATAAGGATGTTGAAGGCGTTATCAGATCTCCGCACTAGCACCCAGAATTCAACGATCGATGCTCTTGCAGGATTTTCCAGCGTGTGTGGATGATCTATAGGGCTACTACATTGGATCCCATGAGAAATAATCATCATCGATGATTTGTGGTCGATCGTGGCTCCAGATATTCATAGGTATGTATTTTGTTTATGTTTTTGTGCTCTTTATAAATTACTTGAGATCATCACACCTTACCGGGGCTCAGATCATCATTGTTGAAAAGTTATATCAAGCTATAAATGAAGAAATTTTAAATCCCCAGCCCACCAACATCTACGGTGGGTCCTAGAACATTTCAATCTTATCCATAACATTGTCACAAAATAGGCATTGAGAGAAATATTCAGTGAAATCATTTTTCATAGAAACCCACCAGAAGTACTCTTTCAGGTCCCTGTACATTTGGTTCTTCCAGGGTGAATAGAGAATTATGAACTATGAGCCTCATCCAATTATTGATTATTTAATTTTGGAATGGGATAAATACAAACTTGGTTCCTAAACATTATTTTTTCATCACGATCAAGGTTGAATTCAGGAACATTTATCACCTTCTTTTGTAACTATACATATTCCTTCTGCACCTATTTAATATTAACTTGTATAGATGGCCGAACATTAATTTGAGAGATATAATATTTATCCCATTAAATTAAAATTTATAGATCCATTATTTCCAAATCCATAAATATTAGATAGTTTTTGATCCACATCATGGATAAGCTTGCTTGGTTTTTTCGACTCAAATCCCCTGCCACCTTGTTCACTTTCCTAGGGTGGTAATGTATTGAGAAATCATAATCATTAATCAAATCCAACCATCATCATTAGAACATATTCAGCGCCCTTTGTGTGAAAATATAATTTAAACTGTTATGATCAGTATAAATATCACACCTTTCACTGTGATGATAAAGACTCCATATCTTTAATTCAATGATTACAGTACCTGACTCCAAATCATGAGTTGGATAATTTTTCTCATGAATTTTAAAATTATCTGAGGCATTAGATATCAAGAAATCATTTTTCATGAGATCACATCCCAACATCTTAATAGATGCATCACTGTAGAAAAAAATCCATTATCCACTAAAAGGTTGCGTGAGCACATGTGTTGTGGCTAACTTTCTTTGTAGCTGTTTTAAATTATCTTCACATTCCTCTATCCAAATGAACACAACTCCTTTCCATTTCTACTTGGTGAGTGGATTAGATAATAATAAAAAATCATTCAAAAGACGTTGATAATATCCATCCAACACACAAAGAAATTGGATCTCAGTTACCATTGTTGGTCTTAACCATCTTTCAATATACACTATTTTTGTTGGATCCACAGATATCCACTCCCATGAGATTATTTTTCCAAAAAATGAAACATTCTGAAGCCAAAATTCAGTCTTGTTAAATTTGGCATAAGTCAACTCCGTTATTAGGGTCATAATTACAATTATCAAGTTATCTTAATGTTATTTATTTCTCTTTGAATATAAAATAATATCGTCTATAATCACTACCACAAAATGATCATGATAGTCTTTAAAAACACTATTCATTAGATCCATGATTATAGAAGGAGCATTAGTTGTAACATCTCAAGTAAGTAATGAATAATATATATTCTTATCTATATCTATTTATGAATTAGATAGTGTTTTAGAGGCTTAAAATGAGAATAAATCCAATCTTAAGCATGGAATACACTAATATTCTTAAAAGAGTGTTTTACTGCCTTTTGATGGAAAACCCTTTTTAAATCAAACTTTTGAAAATTTTATAAGCTCTATTTTTCAAAATAAACTTATTATTTATTATTGGGACATTTAAATTTATAATGGATAAATTTTTGGTATTTTTCTGACAATGTTCATTTTTTAATGAATAGTTAAAAATACTGCATTTTACATCAAAACTGCTTTTTCATCTAATTTAATTATATCGTTAGATTATATTTTCAATTGTTTTTAATGTGTAAATAGAATATATTTTTACCATGTAATCCAATGGTTGTCATTGGGATTAATTTCACTTTGTAATTGGGCATAAATAAGTGCCAAACTTTTCATAGATATTGTTTCAAAAAAACCCGCTATTTGTTTTGACAACGAGAATTATTTTTAAATTAATTATTGAAATTTATATGTTTTGAATTTGGTAAAATGGATTCCATATTTGGAATCATAAGGTCCAAATTATGTAATTAAGACTCTTTTGTTTTGGACATTATGAATAGTAACGACGGTAATTATCTTTAATTATCTTGATTAATGAGTAATAGGGTAGTTAAGGAAAATAAAATAATATCATAGTAATAAAAAATGACACCAACATGTGTCCTAATGCTACTGAATGTCTCATGTCCGACCATGGGATCCCTTGTGCCAAAATTGGGGACCCCATGGAGTCACTTTTGTGTGAAAGTGACTTTGTATCTTTTTATTTTTAAAGAAAGTAAATATAACAAAGAATGTATCACCTGAGTAAAACATTTTTAATTTTGTCTAAATAGATGATATTATGGAATATAAATATTAATTGGAAAGCTAAAAATATTTCCTAAATCATAGAAGTTTTTGTATTATTTTTAGACATTACATAAATTAAATTATTTATGACATCATGATGATGCAACGATTAACTCATTAATAAAGGATTTAAATAAAATGAATAGATAATGTTAAAACTATAACTACCACTTGTAAAAGACCTATTAGATGAGTATATTTCGAACTCTTATCACCTTATCCTCGAAATAAATCAATGTGGGACCTTTAAAATCCGAAAGTCATTTGAAAATAAAGTAACTTTTATACCTTTCCAAGAGTGCCCCTCCTCTCCTCTTATAAAAGGCCCCCACCTCTACCTCCTTACCCACACTTCCAAAGCCATTGTCTCGGACAAAACCTACTCATTTTGTCTCTCCAAATACCTATCTAACTCTTAGAAGCCTCACTTTGGGCAGAAGTCTTCCCAAAGAAGCCTTTGAGCTCAAATCAAAACGAGTTACCCGTTTTAAATGTAGTGTTTTCTCTCGTGTTCTTATGTTTTATTTTGCTTCTCCAACCCCCTAAACTCTTTTTATTACTTTCTTTTGTAAAAACACCAGTATCTTCAATATACTAGGATGTTGTTATAAGAAGTATTCAAGCTACACTTACACACACCTACATCTAATGGTTAAAGAACATACTGTTTCTGTGGATGGCGAATGTCTGCCTCACGAAACGATGATTGTTCAACACTCATATAACACCTTCAAAGGTGGCCATTAAGATGTCACTATATTTATATATGATATATAATATGATTATGTTTTACTTAAGCTTCTGTATTTTTCATTTATAGCATACCTTTATGGTTTCCATTATGGGTAAACGCGATATCTTCATTTTAGGATGTGCGGACTACCACCCCCTCAAAGTGATTGGATTAGTTAATACCATATGTGGTACATATAAAGGATAAATTTAATGACATTATATATGATACCATACTGTAATTATAATACTACTATGTATCATTATGTTTTAATTCCATTAATGTATGAGATAGAAATGAAAGTAGCGTTCATGCGTACGTACGGCTTACCGTCTCCATGAACGGTGCATTTCATTTCTTATACCCAAATGTAATGTACTATTATAATTACATATATATAATGGATATATATGATTTATGTTACATATAAATTATTAATATATTTTTGGAATTAAAATATACATATCTCTCATTTAGTTTTAATTCCAATAATATGACATAGAAATGAAAGTAGCGTTCATGCGTACGTACAGCTTACCGTCTCCATGAACGGTGCATTTCATTTCATACCTCTAAATGATCATGTAATATTTTAAATTCATGTATATACTTGATATATATGATATATATGTAATCTACATCATGAATATCATTCTAGAGATAATGGATATTTGACTACGTGAACAAATTGTAAATATAAGAAGTTCATTTTTGACTCAAGTACCAATGATCGTTAAAACGACCGTTATAAACTTAAATAATAACATAGTGTTAATGACATGGTAATAAATGATATAAAAGGAATAATGAACTTGAAAATGTTTCTTAAGCAAGTATAAATTAACTCAAGTTTATTATTCAGGTGATTAAAGAACGATCAAGTCAAGTCGCATACGAGGTATGAGACTTCGTCTCAATCTCCTTTCATTGAGGCATATTTTGTTTTATACACAACCTTATTTTATATGGTGTATAAACCCCTTTTACTTTTATGTTTATCCAAAAGGAATCTTTTTTATACGAAGCGTTTTACTAAACGACAAAAGGGAATGTTTTTGTCATATGTATGCGGCGACAACGACTTCTCCGCTGCCGTGACCATTACTTGAGTTTTGGATTCCTCTACAATCCATACCTTTTTTAAAAAGAAAAATAAATACCATGTTTTAATTTTCTTTTATTTTGGTATTGAAAATAGTTTTCATAATGTTTCTATTGTATTAGTGTGTTTTATTGATATCTTGTGATTGAAATGTGGAAATGTTATGTTTCCTTTATGCATGTTTTATGTGATACGATTATGTTATGGTTCTTGGGAATTATTATGAAGACGGGTGGTTCCATGATAAACTAAGGGCGGGTGAGACCGATAGTGCTCTCCAATGCATTGGGTAACACGAAGGAGTTAAATGTTAAGGTTTTTCTGAAGAGATTTAGGGAATATAATGTGATGGGTATTCCAAACGTAACCAAGACGGTTAATCCCTACGTAAGAATGTTATGAATTCCTCAAGTTACCTTTATGTCTTATGATTTATATGATTTATTCAAGATTTGATGAGGTATGTTAAAGTGCTTATGTTTTATGGGTAAATTATGATTTCATTCTTATTTATATATGTACTCATGTTTCCTTTCCATATTTTTATATCCCTTACTGATCTTTTTATGCTCATCCCAAGTTTTTGAAATGTTTTTCATAGGTCAAGGGAAGGGTACATGATATGATGATAGTGTCAAGGAAGTGTCAAGAAAGAATCCATGTTTTATTTTAAATATGATTCCATTGATGGGAAAAAATGAATAATATCTTTTATTTTAACCACTTTGTTTAAATGTGGGATGTAATGCATGTTTTATGATCTAATTCTCTAAAACTCTAAACCTGAAAAGATCCTCAAGGTGTATTCTTGAAATATCTCAAGATTAAGTAAGGTTTAAGGCTGGGGCCTTATAGTTGGTATCAGAGGTCAGTTTAGATAACTTAAAGAGTTAAAATTTTATTAAATGATTATCCAAATTTTTTTTGTGGTATGATTGAAATGATATAGCATTTGAAGATTACCATGTTTTTTAATCTAAGACATGTTTGTTCAGAATGTTTTTCCACAGAGGAAACATGGAAGCAGTGCTAGGAAAGCATACAGAAGGAAAGGACCTTCCGAATCAGCATCCTGAGATGGTCGGAATTGGAACTGAATAGTTTGTTGTAGTAATGGCGTAGTTGACTCAAGCGATAAATGGTGGTGGTATCCATGCACGAGATCAGCCAGATCAACCGCAGAGGAACATGTCAGTGGTGGAACATTTCATGAGGCAACATCCCCCATCATTCGGAGGATCATCTGACCCTGTGCTAGCTGAAGGGTGGATTAAAGCACTGGAGAAGATTTTCGATGTCATGGGGTGTTCAGACAATCAAAAGGTTAGTCTTTCTATTTACCATTTGGATGGTGAAGCATATCAGTGGTGGTTGATGGTTAAAAATATCAAGGACGCTGATGAGATTGATGCTCTCTACTGGGATGAATTAAAAGGTTTGTTTTTTGAGATGTATTTTCCTAAGGCTGTTCGATTTAGGATGGAAAAGCAATTCTTGGAATTGAGGCAAGAGGAAGACTCAGTAGATTCCTATGAAGAAGGGTTCACTCGATTGGACAGGTATGCTCCAAGTTTTATCCAAGACCTTGATAGTAAACTCAATCATTTTTACTCAGGATTAAAGACAAAATATCGAAGGGCATTAGCTTCTCGTGAGTTCAAAAGTTATGAAAAGCTTGTTCGATGTGATGAGAGGGTGGAAATGGAGTTTGCCGATGATCAAGTGTTCTATAACAACCAACAGAAGAAGAGACTGAGGTGGTAGGAGAAAGGAAAGAATTCTTCAAAAAAGTCTGATGGTAAGAAAACTAAATTTCCAGTTTGTGATAAATGTGGTAAAAGGCATGCTGGGGAATGTCTTCTGAATTCTGGAAAGTGCTACCGATGTGGTAAGATGGGACATAAGGCTCGTGATTGCACTGAAAAAGATCAAGGTGAAGGTAAGACCAAATTTTATTTACAGTTAGTGAAATGTTTTAAGTGCAATGATATGGGTCAATATGAAAACGAGTGTCCGACAAAGATCTTGAGTGATGGTAAGCAGTTAGACTACAAGCATAAAGGGGTGGTGAAATCCTTTGCAACTACTTCAGCAGATGTCGGGCCATCAAATGATGTTGTATCAGGTACTTTGTTTGTTTTTTCAGATTATGCCAGTGTGTTGTTTGATTCGGGGTCTACACATTCTTTCATCTCTAAAAACTTTTATAGTAAAATGGGAATACCATCTCAGGAAATGACTTCTGAACTTTTGCTAAAAACACCTGGGGGAAATGTTGAGGCAAAAAGAATTTATAAGAATCTTCATATCCTTATCTGTGGAAAGAACCTACTTGCGAACCTTATTGTTTTACCTCTAGTAGAGTTTGATGTTATCCTGGGTATGGATTGGATCTCTATTTACCATGCTAAGATTGATTGTAGAGCTAAAGAAGTTTCTTTTCAGAAATACATTCAGTTTGTGTAAAATAATGAACCTTTACTGTTGATAACATATCAAGAGGCCGAGAAACTTGTAAAATATGGAAATAAATGATACCTTGCGCATATTGTTGAAAACAAAGGAACTGTTCAGATTAATGATGTGCCAGTGGTAAATGAGTATCCTGATGTTTTTCCTGATGAGTTTCCTGGAATAATACCAGATCAGGGAGTTGAATTTACTGTTGAATTAGTTCCTTATGCTAAGCCAATGTCAAAAACCCCTTATCGAATGGATCAAATTGAACTTTTAGAGTTGAAGGAGCAATTGAATGATTTATTAGAGAAAGGTTTCATTCGACCTAGCACATCACAATGGGGTGATCTTGTTTTATTTGTTAAAAAGAAAGATGGTTCTATGAGGCTTTGCATTGATTATAGAGCCTTGAATAACATCAATGTTAAGAACAAATATCCTTTGCCTCATATCGATGATTTGTTTGATCAGCTCTAGGGAGCTCATTATTTTTCAAAGATTGACCTGAGATCGGGGTACCATCAGCTGAAGGTAAAGGAAGAAGATGTTTTGAAGACTGCGTTTCGTACAAGATAAGGCCATTATGAATTTGTAGTAATGCCTTTTGGGCTAACCAACACACCTACTGTATTCATGGAATTAATGAATAGAATTTTCCATGAGTTCTTGGATAAGTTTGTGGTTGTTTTCATTGATGATATTTTGGTGTCTTCTAAAAGTAAAGAGGAGCATGAAAGACATTTAAGGATTATTTTTCAAAACTTAAAAGAAAATAAATTGTATGCGAAATTCATAAAGTGTGATTTTTGGTTGCAAAAAATTTCTTTCCTTGGTCATATTGTTTCTAAAGATGGGATAACTGTTGATCCTGCAAAAACAAAGGTTGTGGAAGAATGGCCAAGACCCACAAATGTAACTGAGATTCATAGCTTCCTTGGTTTGGAAGGCTATTACCGAAGGTTTGTTAGAAATTTTTCCCGGTTATCTAGTCCAATGACTAAGCTAACTCAGAAGGGTGTCAAGTTTATCTGGACAAAAGAATGTGATGATTGTTTTCAGGAACTGAAAAGAAGATTGGTGAATGGTCCAGTTTTGGCACTACCTTCCAGGAATGGGGAGTTTGTTATCTACAATGATGCATCATTGAAAGGACTTGGTTGTGTCCTAATGCAGAATGATCAGGTAATTGCTTATGCTTCACAACAGTTGAAAACTCATGAGGTAAATTACCCTACACATGATTTAGAATTAGCTGCTGTTGTTTTTGCTTTCAAAATTTGGAGGCATAATTTGTATGGAGTGAAGTGTGAAATATATACCGATCACAAAATTTTAAAGTATATATTCACTCAGAAATAATTGAACATGAGACAGAGGAGATGGCTAGAATTAATCAAGGATTATTATTGTACAATTCATTACCATCTGAGAAAATCAAATAACATGGCTGATGCTTTGAGTCGAAAAAGTAATGCTTCATTAGCAATGTTGCATTTGGAACGTGATCCTTTGGTTAATTATTTGATGAAATTTGGAATAAAAGTTTTTGGTGTAGGATGTTCTTCTGTTTTGTTTCAGGTATCAGTGAAATCTTCTCTATCAGACATAATTAAGAAAGCACAGAAGCAAGACAGGGAGTTTCATAAAAGGGTAGAGCTGGTTCATACGGGTAAGTTTCCTGAATTCAATATTGATAATGATTTTGTTTTGAGATTTGGGAAGAGATTGTGTGTGCCGTGTGATTCACAGTTGACGATATATTTGTTATGTGAAGCTCATAGTTCTCCGTTTTCAGTCCATCCTGGCAGTACTAAGATGTATAGAGATCTTCGGGAGTATTACTGGTGGGACAGAATGAAAAGGGATATTTCTGATTTTACTGTAAAGTGTTTGACATGTCAACAGGTTAAAGCAGAGAGGCAGTTACCGAAAGGGATGCTTCAACCTTTACCAGTTTCAGAATGGAAATGGGAAAATATATCCATGGACTTCGTTGTGGGATTTCCGAAGACACCTCGAGGTAATAATGCAATCTGGGTTATTGTTGATCGCTTGACTAAATATGCTCATTTCCTTGCTATACGAGATAATTTTTCCCTAGATCAAATTTCCCGTTTGTATCTTAAAGAGATAGCCAGGTTACATGGACTTCCTCTCTCCATTGTATCTGAATGTGATCCCAAGTTCACTTATAACTTTTGGAAAGGCCTTCAGAAGTCGTTGGGTACTGAATTATATTTTATCACAGCTTTTCATCCTCAATCAGATGGGCAATCAGAACGAACAATTCATACATTGGAAGATATGATACGTTCTTGTTCGATGGATTATCAGGGAAGTTGGGAACAACATATTTCATTGGTTGAGTTTTCATATAATAACAGTTTTCATTCCAGTATACAGATGGCACCATTTGAGGCGTTATATGGGAAGCGGTGTCGAACTCCAGCTTTCTGGGATGAAGTGGGTGAAAGGAAGCTGATGGGACCAAAATTGGTAGAAGAGTTGGCAGAAAAAGTTCAGCTGATACAGAAACACACGAGAACAACTCAGAGTAGGTAGATGAGTTATGCGGATAACCAGAGGAAGGATCTATCTTTTGAGGTAGGTGATCATGTTTTTCTCAAACTCTCACCATGGAAAAGTGTGATGCGATTTGGTAAGAAAGGAAAGCTGAGTCCAAGTTTCATTGGACCATATGAAATTCTGGAGAGAGTTGGATCAGTTGCTTACCGAGTGGCTTTACCTTCGAGTTTATCTCAGGTACACAATGTTTTTCATGATTCAATGTTAACGATGTACATGCCAGATCCATCTCATGTTTTGAGTCCAGAGGTAGTTCAGCTGGAAGAGAACCTATCTTATGAGGAAAAACCGGTCCAGATTCCTGACCACAGGGAGCAAGTGTTATGGAATAAGGTGATTCATCAGGTAAAAGTTTTGTGTAAAAACTACATGATTGAAGAGGCAACATGGGAATCTGAAAATGCAATGAGGGCTAAATACCCCCACTTATTCGATAAGTAAATAAATTGCGGGGATGCAATTTTCTAAAGGGAGGAAGGATGTAACATCCCGAGTAAGTACTGAATAATAGATATTCTTATCTATGTCTATTTATGAATTAGATAGTGTTTTAGAGGCTTAAAATGAGAATAAATCCAATCTTAAGCATGGAATACACTAATATTCTTAAAAGATTGTTTTACTGCCTTTTTGATGGCAAACCCTTTTTAAATAAAACTTTTGAAAATTTTATAAGCTCTATTTGTCAAAATAAACTTATTATTTATGATTGGGAAATTGAAATTTACATTGGATAATTTTTTGGTATTTTTCTGACAATGTTCATTTTTTAATGAATAGTGAAAATACTGCATTTTACATCAAAACCGCTTTTTCATCTAATTTAATTATATGGTTAGATTATATTTTTAATTGGTTTTAAAGTTTAAATAGAATATATTTTTACCATTTAATCCAATGGTGGTCATTGGGATTAATTTCACTTTGGAATTGGGCACAAACAAGTGCCAAACGTTTCATAGATATTGTTTCAAAAATAACCCGCTATTTGTTTTGACAACGAGAATTATTTTTAAATTAATTATTTCAATTTATATGTTTGGGATTTGGTAAAATGGATTCCATATTTGGAATCATAAGGTCCAAATTATGTAATTAAGACTCTTTTGTTTTTGGACATTATGAATAGTAAAGACGGTAATTATCTTTAATTATCTTGATTAATGAGTAATTGGGTAGTTAAGGAAAATAAAATAATATCATAATAATAAAAAATGACACCAACATGTGTCCTAATGCTATGAGTTGTCTCATGGCTGACCATGTGATGCCTTGTGCCAAACTTGGAGACCCCATGGAATCACTTATGTGTGAAAGTGATTTTTTATCTTTTTATTTTTAAAGAAAGTAAATACAACAAAGAATGTATCACCTGAGTAATTTTTTTTTAATTTTTTCTAAATAGATGATATTATAGACTATAAATATTCATTGGAAAGCTAAAAAGATTTCCTACATCATAGTATTTGTTTTATAATTTTTATACATTAAATAAATTAAATTATTTATGACATCATGATGATGCAGCGATTACCTCATTAATAAAAGATTTAAATAAAATAAAAAGATAATGTTAAAACTATAACATACACTTGTAAAACACCTATTGGATTAGTGTATTTCGAACCCGTATCACTTTATCCTCGAAATACATAAATGTGGGACCTTTAAAATCTGAAACGCATTTGAAAATAAAGTAACCTTTTATACCTTTCCAAGAGTGCCCCTCCTCTGCTCTTATAAAAGGCCCCCACCTCTACCTCCTTACCCACACATCCACAGCCTTTGGCTCGTCCAACACCTGCTCATTTTGTCTCTCCACATCCCTCTATAACTCTTAGAAGCCTCACTTTGGGAAGAAGTCTTCCCAAGAAAGCCTTTGAGCTCAAATGAAAAAGAGTTACCCGTTTTAAAGGTAGTGTTTTCTCTCGTGTTCTTATGTTTTATTTTGCTTCTCCAAACCCCTAAAATATTTTTATTATTTTCATTTGTAACAACACCAGTATCTTCAATATACTATTATGTTGTTATAAGAAGGATTCGAGCTACACTTACAAACACCTACATCTAATGGTTAAAGAACATACTGTTTTTGTGGATAGCGAATTTCGGCCTCACGAAACAATGATTGTTCAACACTCATATAACACTTTCAAAGGTGGCCATTAAGATGTCAATATATTTATATATGATATATAATATGTTTATGTTTTACTTGAGCTTCTTTATTTTTCATTTATGGCATTCCTTTATGGTTTCCATTATGGGTAAACGCGATATCTTCATTTTAGGAAGTGCGGACTACCGCCCCCTCAAAGTGATTTGATTCGTTAATACCATATGTGGTACATATAAAGGATAAATTTAATGATATTATATATGATACCATACTAGAATTATAATACTACTATGTATCATTATGTTTTAATTCCATTAATGTATGAGATAAAAATGAAATTAGCGTTCATGCGTACGTACGACTTACCGTCTCCATGAACGGTGGATTTCATTTCTTATCCCCAAATGTAATGTACTATTATAAGTACATATATATAATGTATATATATGATTTATGTTACATCAAAATTGTGAATATAATTCTGGAATTAAAATATACATATATCTCATTTAGTTTTAATTCCATTAATATGACATAGAAATGAAAGCAGCGTTCATGCGTACGTACGACTTACCGTCTCCATGAACGGTGCATTTAATTTCTTACCTCTAAATGATTATGTAATATTATAAATTCATGTATATAGTGGATATATATTATATAAATGGCATATACATCATGAATATCATTCTTGAGATAATGTATATTTGACTACGTGAACAACTTGTAAATATAAGAAGTTTATTTTTGACTCAAGTACCAATGATCGTTAAAACGACCGTTATAAACTTAAATAATAACACAGTGTTCATGACATGGAAATAAATGATATAAAAGAAATAATTAAATTGAAAAGGGTTCTTAAGAAAGTATAAATTAACTCAAGTTTATTATTCAGGAGATTAAAGAACGATCAAGTCAAGTCGGATACGAGGTATGGGACTTTGTCTCAATCTCCTTTCATTGAGGCATATTTTGTTTTATACACAACCTTATTTTATATGGTGTATAAACCCCTTTGACTTTTAAGTTTATCCAAAAGTAATATTTTTTATATGAAGCGTTTTACTAAACAACAAAAGGGAATGTTTTTGTCGTACGTATGTGGCGACAACGACTTCTCCGCCACCGTGACCATTATTTGAGTTTCGGCTTCCTCTACAAGCCATACCTTTTTTTAAAGAAAAATAAATACCATGTTTTACTTTTCTTTTATTTTGGTATTGAAAATGGTTTTCATAATGTTTCTATTATATCAATTTGTTGTATTGATATCTTGTGATTGAAATGTGGAAATGTTATGTTTCCTTTATGCATGTTTTATGTGATACGATTATGTTATGGTTCTTGGGAATTATTATGAAGACGGGTGGTTCCATGATAAACTAAGGGCGGGTGAGCCCGATATTGCTCTCCAATGCATTGGGTAATGCGAAGGAGTTAAACGTTATGGTTTCTCTGAAGATATTTAGGGAATATACTGTGATGGGTATTCCAAACGTAACCAAGAGGGTTACTCCCTACGTAAGAATGTTATAAATGCCTCAAGTTACCTTTATGTCTTATGATTTCTATGATTTATTCATGATTTGATGAGGTAGGTTAAAGTGCTTATGTTTTATGGGTAAATTATGATTTCATTCTTATGTATATATGTACTCATGTTTCCTTTCCATATTTTTATATCCCTTACTGAGCTTTTTATGCTCATCCCAAGTTTTTGAAATGTTTATCACAGGTCAAGGGAAGGGTACATGATATGATGATAGTATCAAGGAAGTGTCAAGAAAGAATCCATGTTTTATTTTAAATATGTTTCCGTTGATGGGAAAAAATGAATACTTTCTTTTATTGTAACCACTTTGTTTAAATGTGGGATATAATGCAAGTTTTATGATCTAATTATCTAAAACTCTAAACCTGAAAAGATCCTCAAGGTGTATTCTTGAAATATCTCAAGATTAAGTAAGGTTTAAGGCTGGGGCCTTATATTAGTAAGACCAAAAGACATCAAAATAAATTCACAGTGTCCATAATTTGTTCAAAATTCCATCTTTTGTATATCCTCCTTTTTGAACCGTAATTGATGATATCCGAAATAATTATCAGTCTTAAAAAATTATTGAGGTCTACATAGTAGGTAAAATAGGTCATCAATGAGGGGAAGAGGATATATGTTCTTGATATTGATCTGTTATGTTATCAATAATTAATGTAGTTTCCCATTGATCCATCTTTATTCTTAAAAAATATAATAGCTGCTCTCAATGGAGACACACTAGGGCGCATGAATACCATATCAAGATTCTCTTGGAGTTTCTTCTTATATTACTCCAACTCAATTAGGGACATTCTATATTTTTTCATTGAAATAGGCATGGAAACCAATATTATTTCAATTGAGAACCCAAATTCATGAATGGGAGGAAGTCCTGACAATTTTTCGTGAAATACATCATCAATATCCTATAAAATGTTTCTATTCTTAATTGTGATATTCTACCCAAAATTGGGATAAATAACATTCATTTATAAGAATCAAGACCTATAAGATGGAAAAAATTTCTATTGGATGTTTATATTCATCCTTGCATCGATAGATGATCATATATTGATATGGAATATGAAATGTGACTTACCTTCAATGGATATTAATATGAGATCTATATAGATAAAGAATATCCATGTCAAAAATAACATAAAATGACAATATAGGAAGGATCAAAAGATTAGTAGGAAGTACATACCCACAAACATAAACAAGAAAATAAATATATACTATTGATGTGACATTTGTTCCATCAGGATCTATCATAGCTAAATCAACATATCATTGTTGTTGTAATACAATGATACCCTTAGAAAATTTTCAAAAATAAAATTGTTGGTGGTTACAGAATAAAATAAAACATTTCCTACATTATCGTGTACGGTATGTGTACCTTTATCCACTTCATTATCATACTCCACATTGTTGATAGTGATTTAATGTGACTTTCCTTTTACTATGGACTTAATAGTCTATTGACATTGATCAACATCAATAACCCTTGGATTAGTGCATTCATTGGAATAATGCCCCATTATCACGCAATTATAACATTGAAGTGTAGGTGGTGGATTCATTTTATCCTATACATTGTTAGCATCTTTAGTAATCATTTTCCCATTACTTTAGCATTCAACTGCCCAATGACCTTCTTTTACACACATAAAACATTTACTATTCCATTTAGGAAAATTACCTCCATGTTTCTATCTACACATTGAACATATAGAAAACCTCATCTTCATTTGAGAGTGGTCATTCAATTTTCCATTGAATTCCATTTTTCTCTTTTTATCAAACCCATATGACAACTAGGTTACTCCAAAATACATTTCAACCTTGAGAGCACATCAAACAATTTCTGCTTAGCTATTGATGCCCCTTATGGAGAATGCCCTTTATAGACTTGGTTTTAAGCCACTAAAGAAACAATCAATTTTACTCTCAGGTTGGATAATAATTCCAGAAGAATAGCATGAAAGTCATGTAAAATCATCATTGTATGTCCCATCAGATTCATCATCTATTATCGTATGTTCATGGAACTCCATATCTATCATTGTTCAAAGAATACAAGGAATGTAATAGATGAAAAATAAGTTATTGAATTTGACCGATTCCATGGGGTCAATTTCATCTCATTGCCTTATATTCTTGATAACATTCCACCATTTATCAACTTCACCTTTTAGACAGTACAATACTAAGATGAAATTATGATGTTTCGAACATTATAGAACTAAAATTATATATTTAAAGGTATTGATACATTCTTCATCCACTAATGGATCATATGACCAGCTGAATGAAGGTGACTGCTACCTCATGAAGGATTAGATATAATGTTTCTCCCTCCATTGATCGTTTGGAAGACCTAAATGATTCAAATCTTGAGAAAGTTGTGTGAGCATGGCTACATGATTTTTCATTCCATCTCCCACAATATTTGGTTTCTCAAGGAGATAATATTTTCATTTCTAGTCTTATTCCCCACAAACAAGGTTCCTTTGGGTTATATCAATTGAATAAAACCAAGAAGAATAGTGTTAGAGAGACTAATAATAACAAGAAAACCACAAAATCAAGAATAAAATTTCAATTTAGGAAACATTATGTTTTACCCTAGGTTATTCAAGGACATTTTTCAAACACTATGATGGTATCCAATACTTAGATATATCCTTTGGGTTTTTACTAAGGATTTCTTATCCTATTTTCCAATGGTTAACTCTACCATTGATCTGAAACTAACTATAATGGTATATACATGACATATAGATATTACATCAACATTTAAATTTTTTTATTACATAACATAAAATAAACCACACCATGACCATATAGGATTAGTGTCTCTAGAAATAGGAAAACATAAACAAACGGTTCATAAAACATCAACATTATCTTCTTCTTTTTTCTTCATAACTAGACTCCATTTTGACAAAACTTACATAAAACCCTTATTCATTTCCTAGGGAAAGGAAGAATTTGAATGGATGATGTCAACTTTTTACTAAGGGTAATCAAGGGAAATATCAATCATATCATAATAATGTGAACAAATCATTTCAAAATCTTATCCTGTATATAAAAGATCATAATATAATGTCATGAGATAAATCATAAAAGTGAACTGCAAGCCCAATAATCATAAAATAAGACATGAAATTTCAAGTCATACATACATAACTATAGAAAATCATTTCATATTTTTCAATCCTCATTACTGAGACCATCATAGAGGAAAAATTCCATTTCTAAACATAATTCACTCCTATCTCCATACCTATATTATTGAACTAGATTTACATTCTATTCTAGTCATGTCAATCTCATGATATATAAATATTTGCCCAATGAATTGTAGGGATTTATAGTTCCCACTAATGTCATAATGAAACCATTCTTATGTGTTCCACAAAAACATAAAAACATTCACCATAGCATAACCCATGAAAAAATGTGTTTCTTAAACATCATTCCATCATTATTCATATAAAACAAATCGATTTCCTAAATAACACACAATAAAATCATAGTTATAACAGGTATAGAAATATGACCCTTTATAAAAAGTTTCATCTTAGATGGAAAATAATTTTAATAAAACCCATGAAATTAACTCTTAAGGAATATATCAATTATTCTTCAAAAACAATTTCTTTTCTCAAAAAGCCACAATTTTTTTAAATAAATCAATTTAGTTAACAAAATAATCAAATCGTGTAGAAGAAGTGTCCTAGAAATACGGTTTCATGAAACCAGAAAAAATTATTTCATGTCATATAAGTTAAAAAACATTCTCCTCATTATTTTTTGGAAATTTCAAAAAGCGACTCAAATCGAATAACGAAAAGAGATTATTTTCATACCATTTATTAAAAATTCACAAAAGGCTAAAATTTAAATTGAAAAATTGTATAAGAATATAAATAATATTCCATAATTTTGAATCATGGATGTGGATGATAAATATACCATAGTAAATACTTACGTATAATCAATCTCAGATGAAAATGAGATTGTAAAATTATCCCTTACCGTAGGGACGACATGCATAGTAAGTATATGATCCTCATGTATAATGATATAAATAATGTTATTAAGTTATTACAGAATAATAATCATATTTATGATATCATATATGATTATATTATCATATTTTTGTTAGTAACAATTCATTTTCACTCATTATCCAGATATTGATTTCTTTATATTGTTATGCAAGATTTGTTGGATAAGTTCATGTTCCACATCTATAATATAGTTAAATTATTTAAAGAATTATATTTTTATAATATATATCTTATTTATTAATTCAATTCATTTAAATAACTAAGGTATAATGAAGATCATGTAGAATTAATTGCATCACCTTGTGGAGATGGTAGGCCATACGTACGCATGAGTGATGATATCATTCCCAAAATTATTGAATTTTATTGAACTGGATTGTGTATGATATTTCAGTAGTATTATAATGTTATAATTATCATATATAGTTATTATTTACATCATTATACCCATCCATTTATGGTCGTGGTGAAAAACATATTACACCACGGCATGAAGACAGTAAGTCGTATGTGCACACATGGTGATTTTGTTTTTCGTTGGATGGATAAAATGTGAAATATGGTTGTTTCATATTTATAATAATATATCATTATATGATTAATATTTATTTTATTATATTATAATGAAACAACTAATGAATAGGAAGTAGTGGAAGAATTTAGTTTGAAAGAATAGGAAGAAGATATTTCATCTTCCTTCAGGCGCTTCCTATAAGTCTCTTCTTAGAGGACTATAGTTGGTCATTGAACATGAAAAAAACTCTAGAATAGAAATTGGGAGTTTGAGAAGTAAATAATTCATTGGATGTACAAGATTTATATCTCAAATTTATGTGAATTGATGAGGGAGGTGGTGCTTTATTATAATTGAGGTGAGGGGCACTTGAGGAAACTCCAAAAATAATAATTTATAATAAAATGAAACCCTAAATTAAAACCACCAAAATTAACCAAAATTAAAGAATATATGATATAGTTTTGTAATCCCATCAAACAATAAAATTTGGATAAGTTATGTTTTCAATTTAAACCATATCATTTTAATTGTTACTTAGTTATTTTATTTAAATTTAATTGTGGTAAAAAATTAAAAAATTTAATGGTTATAAATATTAACTTATATGGTGTTAATTGAACATAAATGGATATATAATGAAAATTTATATCTTATATTTATCAATTTTTTATTTTTAAATATTTTTTTGATTTATAATAATTTAATAAAATTTTATTATTATGAAATATCAATACTGTCAATTTTTTCAATATTAAATTATTTGACATTAAAAAATCCACAAAAAAGATAAATTCAAAAAAATACTAAATACACTCATAAGATTTTATATTAAACTATTAAATCAGTTTATAAAATTGATTTGTTTATATGATATTACTTTTAAAATTTATAAAACCATTTATTTGATATTTTGGATAATAAAATAATTTCTACATCACAATTATGTCATCATTAATTGTAATTATTTAGTATCTAAAAATTATAAATAAATTTCTATGATGATTTTAATTATTTAGATATTTATAGACTATCTATATTCCACATTATCTATGTTTTATCCATGTATTAAAATTTATATACTTATATAAAATGTGATTGTGATATTTTTTGACATTCATTAGTTTATATTACATTCATGTCATATTCATAAGTAAGTAGCCATCAAGTGATACCATTTTGAAAAATAGATGATAAGGGTTGAATTTAGTCATGAAATAGGTTCTTTACAGGTGTTGAGGTTATTTTATAATTTAAATTTTATATAAAATTACTTGATTTACATTTAATCATGTTAATAAATATAATTACCAAAGATACTATTCATAAAGCCCAAAAATAGATGTAGCATATTAACATAATTTGGAAATACAGATTCAAAATATGGAGTCCATTTTAAAAAATTCAAAACCCATAAGTTTCAATAATTTATTTAAGATCAATATTTTTGTTTGTAACACCCATGACTTTTATAAGAAATATTTTGTATTTATTTTATATAAATCATCAAAGGAATCTTTCACTACACACAAAACTAGCTTGGCTTGCTTTACACGCAATCTCAACCTTCCTTGATAGCTTGCGTCGTATGCAATACCGAGTTTCACTAAACAACGATATGCTATTAAAATATTATTAAAACATGCCGTTATGAATAGTAATAACCAATTTTTGAAATTTTGTAAATTTTATTTTTCAAAATGGACTTCGTTTTTGGATTCGGAATATCAAAATTATCCTAGGATAAAATTTTGGTATTTTTCTGGAAACTTTCAATTTTTGATGAATAGTGAAAACACTAGGTTACTATTTAAAAACCAACTTTTTATTTAAATAATTATTTATTTTATTTAAATTTATTTTAGGTCAAAATTGATACATAATACCTATATAAGTTCAATGTAATTCATTGGAGTAATTTTATAATAATTTTAGATATATAAAAATTTTATTGAACTTTTCAACGTCTTTTACCCACCTCCTAGGAGATTTTTTCAAATTTACATAAAACATAATTTTACCGCTTCTGTGAGTGGAATTTCAAAAATCCGAGAGACATTGTTGATGTCAGTAAGTAAAATGTGGTTCAATGAGATGAAAATAATTTTTGGTGAATAGTAACTTTTCATTTTTATTTACCACGGTTAAAAGTAAATAGGGTAATTAAGGGTAAAAATTATATTATTATTAACCTAAAACATGTCCTAATTCTATTGGATAAGTGTAATTCGACCAAAAACAACCTTAGGAATAAAATATGACCATTTAGGCCCACATGGATTAGATTAGGACATTTATTATTAATTTATTTAAAGAAGGGTTAAAATAGTTAAAATCAAAGTGTAATAAGTAAATAATTTTTAATATAGGGTTATACATAAGATAAATTCGAATATAAATATTCATTAGAAATATAAAAAGATTTACTACATAATGGTATTTTATTTGTAATTTTTAGACATTAAATAATTTAATTTATTTATAACACACAGATAATGCAGTAATTATCTTATTAATGAAATATTGACATAATTGATGTTATAAATACCCAAATAAATGTAATTTGAGACTTTTTATGAATTACACTAATTTTATAGGTTAATATGACATGTTAGTATTGATTTCATTAACTGTTTTCGAACTAATCATTCTGTTATAATTTTCACAAAAATCAATTACTAAATAGTGTCAACATTGACATAAAATAGTTTTTAAAACAAATATTATATTATTAATAGTTATTTTATTCCTAAAAATCTAAGGTTCGGCCAAATGACTTAGATAAGGTTATATATATTAATAATAAACAACTTGGGGTTCGTTTGTATTGTTATAGTATGTTTATTAACCTTATAGTGTAAGAACACAAAAAGACACGGTAAAAATAAAATTATCTAACTTAAAGTTAAATCTAAATGATAAGGTTAAAATAGTAAACTAAACTTGTCCAAATTATATTGGATGAGATTATTTCGACCCATCCCCACCTTAGCTTCTAAATAAATAAATTTGGAGCTATTTAAAACCGAATATGGCTTTATAATGAAATAATATTTTTAGTTTTTTCAAAGGTGCCCCTCTCCTCCCTTATAAAAGGGAACCTCCTCCCTCTCTTCCTCACACCACTTTGAGCCTTCAAGCTCGGCCAACCTACCAATTTCTTTTCTAAAATTCCCTATAAACATCCTAGAGGTCCTGGTATTCTTTAAAGATCAATTTTAGTGCCCTAAAAGGAGGTCTCAAAGAGGCGCTTCAAAGAAGAGGTAATGTCCGTTACCAATTCTTTCAACTTTATTTCTTCTTCCACTTCTTCTTATTTAGTTGTTTCATTATGAATTAATAACATCAGTATCAATCATATACTGATATGTTGTTATAAGTATGAAACAATCCTATTTCACCATCTATCCATCCTACAGAAAACGAAATCACCGCGTGTGCGTACGTACGGAATACCGTCTCCACGCCGTGGTGTAATCTATTTTCCACCACCACCTTACTTGGATGGGTATAATGGTTTAAAGAATGAATATATATGATTATTTTAAAGTGATATTTATTCTGAAATAGTATACATTCACTCCAATACAATTCCACGATCATGGGAACGATATCATCGCTCGTGCGTACGTACGGAATACCATCTCCACGATGTGATGCGACTCATTCTACATGATTTTCATTGCATAATGATTACATAAATGAATTTAGTGAATAAATATGATATATATTACACTAATACCATTCTGTAAATGAGGTATCTATAACCTAAAAAGAGGAATAAGAATTTATTCGACAAAACACGCATAAGAACAAAAAGTAATAAACACACGAATAACAAGTAGCAATGAAATATTACTAATAATAAGCTAATAATATGACCATATATGATATCAGAACAATGAGTATGATTCTGGAATAAATCAATGACATTATTTAAATCATTATACAGGAGGTTCAGACACTTACGAAGCAAATCGGACCGAAGGTAAGGGATGTTTTTGCAAATCTCATTTTTATCCAAGATTGCTTATATGTAAGTATTTACTGGGGTTATTGTTATCATCCATGTACATGTTTTCTAGATGTGTTTTTATGTATGTTTAATGTCTTTTTTACCCGTTTTTACTTTTACTACATGGTATGTAAGGAATATTTATTTTCATTACGTTACGAGGTACTTTTTGACTTTTCTGGAAAAAGTATGAGAAGAATGTTTTTTAACTTATACGGCATGAATTGATTTTCAAAACATTATTTCCAAGAATCTTTCTTTACAATTTCTCAAGTTTATTTTTAATCATCTTATTTTAGATTAAAAGTGTATGACATGTTAAGAAAGGAAAAATGTTTTTGAAGTAGAAAAGATATTTTCCTCAAGAATGGAGTTCAAGTGTTTTATCAAAATTATTTTCCAAATAAGATAATATAGGGTTCTATTTATATCCCTATTATTACATTGATTTGATTATGTTGTGATGGAAATATTTTTATGAATTCCTTTATCTTATATGAATTGTTTTATGATGTCACCATTTTTATTACATCGGTTATTCTATGATGTATGGTTTATGATTTTGTGGAACACATAAGAATGGTATCATTATGAGATGGGTGGGACCTATATCTCCATCCAATGCATTGGGTAAATATTTTATATCTCATGAGATAGAGATGGCTGGAATGGCAGGTTAAACCGGTTAAGTGAAACAGGTCTGAAACGAGGAGTGAACTCGGTTCAGAAATGGACTTTTTCCACTAACATAGTCTTGGAAACGAGTATTGACTAATAAGAAATGATTATATATGATTATGTGTGTATTCCACAAAGTTTCATGTTTTCAGTTATGATTATTGTGATTACATTTCACTACCATGATTTATCCCATGTTATGAAATTATGATATCTTTTGCCAGGTAAGATTTCCAAAATGTTATGTTCTAATGAATATGATGTGATTGATATTTCTTTTGTTTACCCTTACTGAGCATTTGATCTCACCCTTTTGTATTTTTTATTTCCCCAGGTCAGGAAGAAGGTTATTAAGTAGGATATGCCAAAAGGGACTCTAAATATGATGAAATAAATGCGAGGTAATGTAGATGCTTTATGAACCAGTTGTTTATGTTTCCCAGTTTCTAAAGACACTATACCTATACGTTCCTTTCATGGTTTTGTTTTATGTTGTAGTAAGTTTACATCAATTTTTAAGTACTAACAATTTATGTAAAGTATGGGTCATTATAGTTGGTATCATAGGGAAGGTATAGTCAACCTTTGAAAACTAGGATGTGAAATCCTTAGTAAGATTCCTAAGGATAAGTCTAAGCGTAGAACACAATATTTGTGTTTTAGAAATGGCCATGAATAACCTAGGATAAGACCTTAAGCGTGAAATTTTATTCTTGATTATGTGGTTTTTCTATTATAATTAGTGTTGCTCACACTATTCTTCGTGGTTTTAGTCAATGGATGGAACTCGAAGGAATCATGTTAATGCGGAATGCGACGGGCAATGCAATGATTGTCCCCTTGAGCAACCAAACGTTATGGGAGATGGAATGAAAAATCTTGTAGCCATGCTCACACAACTTTCTCAAGCTATGAATCATGTAGGACTTCCAAACGATCCAAGGAGCAACATTCTGTTGAATCCTTCATGAGACAGCTTCCACCTTCATTCAGCGGGTCTAGTGATCCATTAGTTGTTGAACAATGGATTAGTACTACTGAAAAGTTATTTTCAGTTCTTCAATGTTCTGAACATGATAAATTCATCTTGGAAGTGTATCGTTTGGAAGGTGATGTTGATCAATGGTGGAATATTATCAAGAATATGAGGCCAAGAGATGAAATTGAGTCCATGGATTGGGACGAGGTCAAGAACTTATTTTTCAATAAGTACTTCCATCGTATTCTCCAAACAAAGATGGAGAAGGAGTTTCTTGAACTAAAGCAAAAGGATGATGAATCTGTTGGTACCTATGAAGCAAATTTTACAAGACTTTCAAGGTATGATTCTATTATTATTATCCAACCTGAGAGTAAGATCGATCGATTCTTTAGTAGCTTAAAACCAAGTCTTCGAAGGGTGTTAGACATAAGAGACTTCAATAGCTACGAGGAAATCGTTCGATGTGCTCTCAAAGTTGAGATGGAGATTGGAGTAACCCATCAGTCATATGGGTTTGATAAGAAGAGGAAAATGGAATTCAAAGGAAAATCTAAAGAGCACACGAAAAAGAAGATGAGTTTTCCCTTATACTCAAAGTGTGGAAAGAAACATGGAGGGAGTTGTCTTAAAGGGACAAGTAAATGTTTCAAATGTGGAAAGGAAGGTCATCGGGCATTTGAATGCCACAATGATGGGAAGAAGATGTCTAGTGATGCGAATAATGAAAAGGCTACACAGAGTGCACCTCCTACACTTCAATGTTACAAGTGCAAGAAATGGGGAATTATGCCAATCAATGCCCAAATCCAAGGGTTGTTGATGATGATCGACATCAACAAACTCTTAAGGCTAAAGACAAAGGAAATTCACATGCAATTTCTATTAGCGATGTGGAGTACGATAACAAAGTGGTGAAAGGTACACTTACCATACACTCTAAAGTAGAAAATGTTTTTTTGATCCTAGATCCACCCACTCCATTATTTATGAATAATTTACTAAGGGTATCACCGTATTACCTAAATAATTAGATGTTGAGTAAGCTGTTACAACCCCTAATGGCACAACAGTCACATCAAAAGTTTATAATTCTTCTCCGATTGAAGTTTGTGGGAAAGTGCTTCCTGCAAATCATGTGATCCTTCCTATAGTGGAATTTGATGTGATTCTTGGCATGGATTGGCTTTCTCTATATGGAGCTCATATTAATTGCCAAAGAAGGTAAGTCACATTTCATATTCCAGATCAATCTTTGATCGTCTATCGATGAAAGGATGAACATAACCTTCCAGTGGAAATTTCTTCCATCTTATGGGTCTTGATTCCAATAAATAAAGGTTATTTATCTCAAATAGTTGGTGAGAAACTCACGATTAATAATATGTCCATTGAACGGGAGTTTGATGATGTCTTCCCGGAGGAATTGTCGGGTTTTCCACCATATCGTGAAGTTGAGTTTTCAATCGAACTCGTACAGGGTGATTTAACTATTTCAAAGACACCTTATAGAATGTCCCCAATTGAGTTGTAGGAATTGAATAAGCAACTCCAAGAGAATATTGATAAGGGGTTCATATGCCCTAGTGCGTCACCCTAGGGAGCACCTGTTCTGTTTGTTAAGAAGAATGATGGATCAATGAGGCTCTGCATTGATTATTGAGATCTTAAAAAGATCACTATAAAAAACAAATATCCTCTCCCGCGCATTGATGACTTATTTTACCAACTACGCAGAGCTCAATACTTTTCCAAGATTGATCTTCGTTCAGGGTATCATCAATTAAGGGTCAAAAGGGAGGATATACCATATACGGATTTCCGTACAAGGTATGGAAACTATGAATTTATAGTGATGCCATTTGGTCTTACTAATGCCCCTGCTATATTCATGGATCTGATGAATAGAGTCTTTAGAGACTATCTTGATCAGTTTTTGGTAGTCTTTATAGATGATATTCTTGTATATTCAAAGAGCAAGGAAGAACATGAAGATCACGTGAGAATTATATTGAAGACCCTGAGAAAGGAGAAGCTTTATGAAAAATTTACCAAGTGTGAATTTTGGCATAAAAAAGTTTCATTTTTGGTTCACATAATCTCAAAAGAGGGGATATCTCTGGATCCATAAAAAACAGAGGTTATCGAAAGCTGGTCGAGACCAACAACAGTAACCGAGATCCGAAGTTTTCTTGGTTTGGATGGATATTATCGACGTTTTGTGAAATATTTTTCATGATTATCTAATCCACTCACCAAGTTGACTTGGAAAGGAGTTAAGTTTGTTTGGACGGAGGAATGTGAAAAGAATTTCAAGGAGTTGAAAAGAAGGTTATCCAGTGCACCTGTACTCACACTTCCTTGTAGTGGAGAAAAGTTTGTGATCTACAGTGATGCATCCAAGAAGGGGTTGGGGTGTGTTCTTATGAAAAATGATATGGTGATAGCTTATGCCTCACGACAGTTGAAAGTCCATGAGAAAAATTACCCAACTCATGATTTGGAGTTAGCTGCGGTAATCTTTGCATTAAAGATTTGGAGGCATTATCTTTATGGAGAAAGGTGTGACATTTATACTGATCATAAAAGTTTAAAGAATATTTTCACACAAAAGGAGCTGAATATGCGCCAAAGAATATGGTTGGAGCAGATTAAGGATTACGACTTCTCAATTCATTACCACCCTTGGAAAGCAAACAAGGTGGTAGATGCATTAAGTCGACAAGACCATGCTAGTTTATCCATGATGAGGATCACAAAAGTTCCAATATTTATGGATTTACAAAGGATGGATCTTGGAATTATAATGAAAGGGGAAAAATCGTATCTTTCTCAAATGAATGTTCAACCATCTATACATGTTGAGATTAAAGAGGCACAGAAAGAATATGTAGAGTTACAAAAGAAGGTGAGAAATGTTCCTGAATTCAACCTTGATTGTGATGGGATAATAATATTCAGGAATCGGGTTTGTGTTCCTCCCATACCCGAATTAAAGAAGGAGCTGCTGGATGAGGCTCATAGTTCTTCATTCACTATTCATCTTGGAAGCACCAAGATGTATAGGGACCTGAAAGAGTAGTTCTGGTGGGATGGAATGAAAAGAGATGTTGCTGAATATGTCTCTCGATGCTTGGTTTGTCAGCAAGTTAAAGGCGAGAGATAGAAGTCTAAGGGGATGTTACAACCATTACCCATACCCGAATGGAAATGGGAAAACATCACTATGGACATTGTCACAAGACTTCCTATAACATCCAAAGGAAATAATTCTATCTGGGTCATAATTGATCGTCTTACAAAGTCTGCACACTTCATTTCTATTTGAGAGAATTTATCTCTAGATCAGCTTGCCAGGATATATATAAAGGAAGTGGTAAGATTGCATGGAGCACCACTTTCTATTATATCTGATCAGGATCTGAGGTTTACCTCAAATTTCTAGCGAAGTCTTCAGTATGCTCTGGATACAGAGTTGAGTTTCAGCACTGCTTATCATCCTCAAACAGACGGTCAGTATGAGAGGACAATTCAAACTCTAGAAGATATGTTGAGTGCTTGATCTATGGATTTCAAAGGTGGTTGGGATCAACACCTACCTTTGGTGGAATTTTCTTATAATAATAAATTTCACTCCAGTATTCAGATGGATCTTTATGAATCTCTCTATGGAAAGAAATGCAGGACTCCAACTTGTTGGGATGAAGTTGGGGAAAGAAAGCGATTAGGACCTGATCTTATTGATGAGATGGCAGAAAATTTCCGATCTATTCAACAACACATAAGAGCAGCTCAGAGTCGACAAAAAAGTAATGTTGACAACTGAAGAAAAGACTAAGAGTTTGAAGTGGGTGATAAAGTGTTCTTATGAATATCTCCTTGGAAGAGAGTAATGAGATTTGGAAAGAAGGGAAAGTTGAGCCCTAGGTATATTGGTCCTTTCGAAATACTGGATTGTGTTGGGACGGTAGCTTACCGATTGACGTTTCCACCGAATCTCTCTCAAGTTCACGATGTGTTCCATGTATCTCTCCTGAGAATGTACATACCTAATCCTTCACATGTACTCAGCTCAGAGGTTGTACCACTGGAGCAAGATCATTCTTATGAAGAATATCCAATAGAGATTCTCGATCGTAGTGAAAAAGTCTTACGAAAAAATACGACTCACTTGGTGAATGTTTTATGGAGGAACCACCAATTAGAAAAAGCTACATGGGAGCTTGAGGATATGATGAGGGAGAGGTATCCTCATCTGTTTGTTACAAGTGATGAATTTCGAGGGCGAAATTCATTTTAAGGGGGGTAGAATGTAACACCCGAGACTTTTATAAGAAATATTTTGTTTTTATTTTATATAAATCATCAAAGGAATCTTTCACTACACACAACACTAACTTGGCTTTCTTTACATGCAATCACGACCTTCCTTGATAGCTTGCGTCGTACGCAATACCGAGTTTCACTAAACAACGATATGCTATTAAAATATTATTAAAACTAGCCGTTATGAATAGTAATAACCACTTTTTGAAATTTTGTAAATTTTATTTTTCAAAATGGACTTCGTTTTTGGATTCGGAATATCGAAATTATCCTAGGGTGAAATTTTGGTATTTTTTCTGGAAACTTTCAATTTTTGATGAATAGTGAAAACACTGGGTTACTATTTAAAAACCGACTTTTTATTTAAATAAATATTTATTTTATTTAAATTTTTTTAGGCCAAAATTGATACATAATACCTATATAAGTTCGATGTAATTCATTGGAGTAATTTTATAATAATTTTAGATATATAAAAATTTTATTTAACTTTTCAGCGTCTTTTACCCACCTCCTAGGAGAATTTGCAAATTTACATAAAACTTAATTTTACCACTACTGTGAGTGGAATTTCAAAAATCCGAGAGACATGGTTGATGTCAGTAAGTAAAATTCGGTTCAATGAGATGAAAATAATTTTTGGTGAATAATAACTTTTTTCTTTTATTTACAACGGTTATTAGTAAATAGGGTAATTAATGGTAAAAATGATATTATTATTACCCTAACACATGTCCTAAATTTTTTGGATAAGTGTAATTCGACCAAAACCAACCTTAGGAATAACATATTACCATTTAGGCCCACTTGGATTAGATTAGGACATTTATTATTAATTTATTTAAAGAAGGTTTAAAATAGTAAAAATCAAAGTTTAATAAGTAAATAATATTTAATATAGGGTTATACTTAAGAAAAATTAGACTATAAATATTCATTAGAAAGATACAAATATTTCCTACATAATGGTATTTTATTTGTAATTTTTAGACATTAAATAATTTAATTTATTTATGACACAAAGATGATGTAGTAATTATCTTATTAATGAAATATTGACATAATTGATGTTATAAATACCAAAATAAATGTAATTTGAGTCTTTTTATAAATTACACTAATTTTATAGGTTAATATGATATGTTATTATTTATTTAATTAACTTTTTTCGAACTAATCATTCTGTTATGTCTTTCACAAAAATCAATTACTAAATAGTGACAAAATTGACATAAAATAGTTTTTAAAACAAATATTATATTATTAATTGTTATTTTATTCCTAAAAATCTAAGGTTAGGACAAATAACTTATATAAGGTCATATATATTAATAATAAACAACTTGGGGTTCGTTTGGCTTGTTATAGTAAGTTTATTAACCTTATAGTGTAAGAACACAAAAAGACACGGTAAAAGTAAAATTATCTACCTTAAAGTTAAATCTAAATTATAAGGTTACAATAGTAAACTAAACTTTTCAAAAATCAATTTTATGAGAGTATTTCGACCCATCCCCACCTTAGCTTTGAAATAAATCAATTTTGAGCTATTTAAAACCGAATATAGCTTTATAATAAAATAATATTTTTAGTTTTTCCAAAGGTCCCCCTCTCCTCCCTTATAAAAGGGAACCTCCTCCCTCTCTTCCTCGCACCACTTTGAGCCTTCATGCTCGGCCAACCCATGCCAATTTCTACTCTCCACTTCCCTAGAAACATCCTAGAGGTCCTGGTATTCTTCAAAGACCAATGTTAGTGCCCTAAAAGGAGATCTCAAAGAGGCGCTTCAAAGAAGACGTAATGTCTGTTACCGATTCTTTCAACTTTATTTATTCTTCTACTTCTTATTCTTTAGTTGTTTCATTATGAATTAATAACATCAGTATCACTAATATACTGATATGTTATTATAAGTATGAAACAACCCTATTTCACCATCTATCCATCCTACGGAAAACGAAATCACCGCGCATGTGTACGTACGGAATACCGTCTCCACGCTGTGGTGTAATCTATTTTCCACCACCACCTTACTTGGATAGGTATAATGGTGTAAATAATGAATATATATGATTATTGTAAAGTGATATTTTTTCTGAAATAGTATACATACACTCCAATAAAATTCCATGATCATGGGAACGATATCATCGCTCGTGCGTACGTACAAAATACCGTCTCCACGATACGATGCGACTCGTTCTACACGATTTACATTGTATAATGATTACATAAATGAATTGAGTAAAAAAATTTGATATATATTACACTAATACCATTATGGAAATGAGGTATCTATAACCTAAAAAGAATAATAAGAATTTATTTGACAAAACACGCATAAGAACAAAAAGTAATAAACACCCGAATAACAATTAGCAATGAAATATTACAAATAATAAGCTAAGAATATGAACATATATGATATCATAACAAAGAGTATGATTCTAGAATAAGTCAATGACATTATTTAAATCATTATACAGGAGGTTCGGACACTTACGAAGCAAATCGGACCTAAGGTAAGGGATGATTTTGCAAATCTCATTTTTATCCGAGATTGCTTATACGTAAGTATTTACTGTGGTTATTGTTATCATCCATGTCCATGTTTTCTAAATGTGTTTTTATGTATGTTTAATGTCCTTTTTACCCATTCTGACTTTTACTACATGGTATGTGAGGAATCTTTCTGTTCATTACGTTACGAGGTGCTTTTTGAATTTTTCGGCAAAAGTACGAGAAGAATGTTTTTTTAACTTATACAGCATGAAGGGATTTTTAAAGCATTATTTCCAAGAATCTTCCTTTACAAGTTTTCATGTTTATTTTTAATGAACTTCTTTTAGGGTAAAATTGTATGACATGTTAAGAAAGGAAAAATATTTTTGATGTAGAAAGGATATTTTCCTTAATAATGGAGTTCAAGTGTTTTATCAAAATTATTTTCCATCTAAGATAATATAGGGTTCTGTTTCTATCCCTATTATTACATTGATTTGATTATGTTGTGATGGAAATATTTTTATGAATTCCTTTATCTTATATGAATTGTTTTATGATGTCACCATTTTTATTACATGGGTTATGCTATGATGTATGGTTTGTAATTTTGTGGCACACATAAGAATGGTATCATTATGAGATGGGTGGGACCTATATCTCCCTCCAATGCATTGGGTAAAGATTTTATATCTCATGAGATATACATAGCTGGAATGACAGGTTAAACCGGTTCAGTGAAACAGGACTGAAACGAGGAGTGAACTCGGTTCAGAAATGGACTTTGTCCACTAAGATAGTCTTGGAAATGAGTCTTGACTAATAAGAAATGATTCTCTATGATTATGTGTGTATGCCACAAAGTTTCATGTTTTAAGTTATGATTATTGTGATTACATTTCACTACCATGATTTATCCCATGTTATGAAATTATGATCTCTTTTGCAGGGTAAGATTTCCAAAATGTTATGTTCTTATGAATATTATGTGATTGATATTTCTTTTGTTTACCCATACGGAGCATTTGAGCTCACCCTTTTGTATGTTTTATTTCCCCAGGCCAGGAAGAAGGTTATTAAGTAGGATATTCCAAAAGGGACTCTAGATATGATGAAATAAATGGGGGGCAATGTAGATGCTTTATGAACCAGTTGTTTATGTTTCCCAGTTTATAAAGACACTATACCTATACGGTCCTTTCATGGTTTTTTTATATGTTGTAATAAGTGTACTTCAATTTTGAAGTACTAAAAATGTATGTAATGCATGGGTCGTTATATTGTTGGAATAAGAAAATGTGGTTTTTTAAAATTTAAAAGATTGCAAAACATTGAAATGTATTTACTTTCGAATTCAATGTAAAATTATTAATAATGATATATGTTATATTTAATTAAAAAAATATATTCAATTTATAATTTAAAACCATTATATATTATAATTTAACCATATAAATTATGTAGATGAAAAATGTTTTTTTCACTTAAAATTTAGTGAATTTGTATTATTCATCAAAAAATTAATGTTATCAGAAACAATCATAAATTCAAGAAAAGTAAATTTTTATATACCAAATTAAAGGAACGTGTTTATATTTTAAAATAAAAATTATTAATATGTCACAATTATAATTTGAAAAGGGGTCTCCATTCAATGGCGTAAGAATACCCTTTTTTTAAATAAAGTAGTTTTTTATACAACAAAAAGTGTTTATTCACACCTGATGATTAAAATATCCCTTGGATAAAATATTTTGTTAAATATATAACATATATATATAATTAATTTACTTACCAATAGTAATTTACTCTAAAATAAAAATATGTAATTTATTTTATTCGTAAATAATTGATAGCCAAATAATTCATAATGCATTTTCATAAGTTAGTTATAATTATTCCCGCAAACCTAGTGGCTATGATAAATCAATAATTTTATAATAAGGGAGTATCGTGGTTAGTTTAAACTCACAATTGAATGAAACACATTATATTGAAGAATAAAAATTATATATAGAAAATGTTTCTAAAAAATATCTGGGTTATACAATGTAGCATTATTTTTGTACGTAGGTTATCATAAATATTGTTTTCCATTCCAATGAAGTAATATTTCAAGATGTCCTAATTGTTTATTTTCTCCAAATTCTATATTGTTATATGGTTAACTAATTTTTCTTAAATTTTTATTTAAATATATTTTCATCATTTTATATTTCATACATCTCACTATAAAGGAAATTAAAAAAAAGTTTTAATTAAAATAT
The DNA here is from genome assembly GCA_963277665.1 of Viscum album. Lineage (NCBI taxonomy): Eukaryota > Viridiplantae > Streptophyta > Magnoliopsida > Santalales > Viscaceae > Viscum > Viscum album. The sequence goes on from OY728151.1 coordinate 1,536,889,235, forward strand.
AACAATCACTAATTTCAAATCATGTATCATGTAATTTTTTTCAAGTGTATTTAATTTTCTTACGACATAATTTTTTTTTATTTTACAATAATATTTTTTATAAGATTGTAAATGATGCATCACTATAGATTAAAAACCCATAAACACTATAGTGTAATGTAATCATTGTTGGTGTCACAAATTTTCCATAATATCATTAAATATTTCATCACATTATTATATGGAGACTAAACTAAATCTTTTCTATGATAACTAGTTTAATGGATTGTTTATTCGTGATAATTTTTTTATTCAGCTACAATAATATCAATATAACCCAACAAATCTATAGATTACTGCCACACTAGTAGTTCTATGTAATTTCGTAATAACATCAGTCTTAAATGGATACCCACATATATATATATACACACTCGCTCAGGATGAAATAAACCTATAATGATACTTTTTTATCATGAATTATCTTTTTTTGATATTGGAAAATAGTATCTCCTTCTCAAGGGTATTAAATAAGGTCTTTATGTGATCTTCATGCTCATCCTTTTTTTTTCAGAATAAATAATGATATCTTCTATAAAAACTACCATATCATGGTCCTGTTAATCTCTTTAGACTCTGTTCATAAGATACAATAAGACAGTAGGGTAATTGGTATGTCCAAAAGGCTTCACTAGAAAAATCATAGTGTATATATCTTGTATGGAATCTTTCTATTGGAATATACTTCTTTTTAAACTCATCTAATATAATATAATTTTGAGATCACTGATTTAGAATAACTGATCTCATATAAGTTAATCAAATCAGTTATCAATGTGGGGTAGAGAATAGTTCTTTTTTATAATCATTTATTGACCTCATGATAATCAATGTAAAGATGCATTGATCTATCCTACTTTTTTTCTAAAATAATTAGTTCACCCAATGTGACAAACATGGTAATATAAAACCATTTTAAATATTCTATTATAATTTCATTTTAAGTTCCATAAAATTCAATAGAATCCATTCTATAAGGATTCTTTGATACTGGAAAATTTATAGGGATGAGTTTAATTAAGAATACAACATCACATTATGGGGTGTTTGAAGAAATTTATCCAAAAATACATCATCATGTTTGGACATAATTATAATGATATCAATTTTATATTTCCCCCCAATATTATGAGAATGTAACACCTTGTTTCATGGTATTTAGAGCCATAATATATAATTGACTACAAAAAGTTTTGATCATCCTTTAGTTGATAGTTGATAACCATATTAGTAGTTATATGAATAGATATTTTCAATCGTGGAAATTAATATGAGATTTAAATAAGGAATTACATTCTATATATTGTATTATTTTAAATTTAAATACTAGGATAAGAGCAAGATTTTATATAAGTTTCACCACAGAAATATTTAATGATGAAGATTAACACCCCTTAGTTTTATTTAGAAATAAATTAGTTGATTTCATTGATATATTGATATTAAAATTTTATGTGGTGAATACATATACTTTTAAAACATATACACTACAAAATAATGATATAAAGTAAAATCAAATAAGGTAATAAATTTTATAGAAAATAGAATGAGTATACCATTTACCAATTAATTATTATGGACCACCTCTATAGCAGTGATCACATATTCTCTCCCTTTATCCCTTAGTTTAGTTCTCCTATTAGGTCTATTCCCATAAATTAACTATAGGGTAAGAGATTTATTTTCAAAATTATTATAATCCAAGAATTTGAGTCAATGATGTTTGGTGTAACATCACATGTGGCCTTATTCACCTTAGAGGTGTAATTCACCCTATATCCATTTCATTAGATGTCACTAGATAGTTGGACTTTTTTACAACACTACTAAGAGATATAAAAAACATTAAGGGAATTTTATGAGTGCTTCCTCCCACGTATTTCACATGTGGGAAGTCAAGATTTCATACCATCATTAGAATTTTCAATGGGGATTCTCCTATACTCCATATATAATTTCCTTTCTCCAGAATCACATATCTCTCCAACAACCATTTCAACTTTATGAACACACCAAAAAACATCCTTATAGATTCCATGTTCCACTATAACTAATGTTTTAGACTGGATTTTTTTAATGCTTGAAAATAATTGGTAAATATTATATTTAAATATAGAGATACACTTTGAGGTTTATCTTGTGATTCTTATGGAATTTCCCACACACTATATAATATAATAATCTTCATTTGGTTTCAGTTCAATGAATTATCCACTTAATTTAGTTTGAAGAGTTTAAATAAAATATTTAATTCATAATAATCCCCTTAAATTCTCGCACTTCTTAAAATAATATTCCCCCTTTTAATTATATTCCTGACAAGGTTACACCATTATTCATCCCCACCTCCAAGATGATAGACAAACCAAAATAGCCTTATCATTCTCATAGAAATGATGGATAGTAATTATCTTCTCCATCATATTAATCCATTTTTAAGAAATGGATTGGTTGGAAGTTCCATCATTGGATGAAAGATATTGATGTATAAAATATTCAATATGTAAAATCTACATTCATTCTTAATTTGGGAGCATGATATTATTTATTTTATTATTAATAACATGAATGATTTGAGTGAGAATTTACCTACAAATTTGAACTCCAATTAACATATAATTTGTATGTTCACACCATTTTCCATTTTACCCAGCATTATACCAACTAGATAATATGACTTTCATATCATTGATAGAGGAATGATTATAGGGTGTATAATTAAACTATTTTTTTATAATGTATAGAACTATTATCACAAAATAAATGGCACAAAAATAATGAGTATATTATTCTTTAACAAATTCCAATGTTTCAATATATGTTATCCATTATTATATCCCTATTAGTATTTATTTAATCATACTAGTTTGCATGACAACCAATACCATTAAAATTAATCATAATTATAACATGAGTTTACCTAAACATATCTTTATATAAGTTTCAAAAAATGATCGTAAGGTGGGGCCATTCATTATGTACTCGAATCATGTAATGATGTTTTAAACCAAATCCTTTAGAGGTTATTACCCATAAATTCATCTATACTAAAACCATTTCCACTTTATGTGTCCATTAATGTATCTATTAATAGGAGAACAACATAATCCATTATTTTACAAAATATTGTGATGTCATTTTAAACATTTATTTAGTTTTTTTTAAAATTTCTTTCTCATAGTCTCCAAAATTACTAAACCGTTCCCTGATATAAACTGAAGTGGACTCAAAATAAAAATACCTAAATAATAAATTGATGAAATGATTTAATTATTATATCCTAAAATTTTCACACACCACAAGGACCTAAATGTTTAGTATTTTGTTGACTAGAAACATAAAAAAATTATCTCACAAATTGTGAACATTCCAACATTATATAAAATCCACTCTTATAAATTACATGAGACATAATCCACTTCAAGTCCTAGGGATGAGAAAACATAAAAATGGGTGATCTAAAATGCTTAGTAAGGGAAAATATTAAAATGTTATAATGGTTGGGACACAAACATGTGGAAAAGTATAAATAAAGACAATTATATGATTTAACAGAACATAAAATAATATGTTTCATGCATAATCATGAATGAAAATAATAATATCTCAAATGATATTTTTGAATCATGGCATGAATAAATATAACATTAATCATATAAAATAATTCATGAATGTTAGAAATAATGTTCCATATTCATAATAAAATGATTTATTATCTTTGTGAACTATGATACCACCAACCAATTCACTAATGAAATTATTATTAGTGATAGAAACCAACATTTTCACACATTGTGAACATATCTACTTACTAAAACATTCACAAAAAAACTCTATCTCATGATATATAACCATTTAGCCAATAGATTTGAGGGTGATATAGCTACCACCTTTATCATAATCCTTATATTTCTGTTCCACATGAAGATACTCATAACATCATTATATAACACATATAAATTAAAATGGTATCATAAAAAATACTAAATTAAATCATTTAATTTTCATATGGAACCCATGAATATAATATTGGTTTCACAATAACATCCAAATAACCTCTGGAAGTAAATAAAATGATATAAAAAACATGTTCTCTCAAAATAATCACAAGATTTATAATAATGCATTGTGAAAGGTGAATCATATATCAAAATAGAGGTATATCACCTAGAATAGAAGTTGTTTCAAATCATGAAAAGAGATTTATTTAAAACATATTTTATTCTTCCCTATAATTGTTTTAGTTATGAGTCTATTTTTAAAAAGTATCCCTTATTTTTATGAAAAATGAAACTATAAAATTTCTGGGAAAATAAAATTATTCACAACAACCATTTCCCCAAAACAAAAAAAATAAAACATTGTTTAACTAAAAAAATCTTCTAAATATTAGGTTAAAATATGAAATCGTATATTTCAAAGAGAAGAGTTTTAGATACCTAGTCTCTTACCATTACCCCTGATTTCTACATAAGTTAATTAAATTACTATATAATAAAGATAAATCACATAATTAGTTATTTCATAACCATAATAATATACATTTTCAGGTATACTATTCATTACTGAAAATTATTATGATGTATTAGACTTTTGAAATATCTTTTCAACATTAAGTGTCAATATTTATTACCAGTTGCACTGCTTTATAATTTTGATATCATAAATAACTTTTTGATGAAATTTTATATATTTTATGATAATATAATATAAAAATAACATTTATTTAAAAAGATAATATATCATTTCATATGTGTATTTGTGAGACCACAAAAAAATAACATCATTGTTGGCTTACTTTAGTGAATTTTAAAATTAAAATGATAATTTATAAATAAGATATATATTTACTATAAAATTTCAAAAAACATATGACATAAATTATTTTTTATTATAATGTAATAATATTAGTTTTAATTTTCCCATAGTTTTTTATTTTAGTTTTATAGAATCAATCATGTAAGTGGTTAAAATAAACAAAACTGGATCATGCTTTAACTCAATGAGTGAATACAATTTAGTAGTTGTTTAACATTAAGTATTATCACTGATAAAAATACTAATTATAATATTTTAATATTTTTAATATAGTGATATAGTTTCTATTATTTTTGTATAAATAAGGAAAAATAAAAAGAAAACAAAGAATTATGATTCCACCTGGAGGTTGTAGTCTGTGCACACACACACGATTTATTTTAATTGTTTGTCTATGGGTATGGAAATGAATAAATAATATGTTTACCATTAATATAATAAAATATAGGTATAATAATTACACTAAACTAATAATAATTTAATGGTGAAAAGATATTTGGATGATTATTATTAATAATAAAAACATAAGAGGAAGATAATACTTATGTTCAATACATTACATTTCCTTGGTATACTCCTTAAAATATTAGGGATTAAGATAACATATTGTGACTAGGGGGTTTATATGGTTTGGGGTGAATTATTTAATATGATATTCAAAAATATATTCATGGAAATTATGAATGGTAGTTGTGTGTTGCAATGTGTTTATGTGACACCTTTTAGAATATTGAAAAAAATAAGTTTTGTAATAACCCTTTATATATTAATAATTTCAAAAAATTATTCCAATGTAAATGGATCCAATGGATCAAAAAATTGATTTTTGGGTGTATTTTGTTATAAAAATACCCAAATAACGAGTTTAAAAAATGTTTTAAATATGTAACCGTTTTTTTACCATAATGTTTTTTACATTTCAATCTTTCACTTTTAAACAAGGTATATTGTGTTTAACTATGTGATTTGTTTTCATTACCATGAATATATAAAAACCCATAAATAAAAATTGATTTATGATTTAATTTAATTTGAAAATATTATAATAGTATCCTTTAAATTATAACCGTTATTTTGTAGAAAAACCCATTTAGTTTGTAAAATCCATTTGGATTATTATGGATTCTTAATCATATTTATTAATGTTTAACAATTTAATGAGTTTTAAGATATATATTTATTTGTCTATATATCATATTAGATTAAATATTTAAATTATTTATATCTAATTTATTCTATTTCTGTTCCTTGGTATTAATATATCAGTAATTTTGAAATCATTATTTAACTATTATAGTTGTAATTGGAACTAATAATAATAATCTATATTTTATAGTTAAAAATGATGTTTTTACTATTACATATTAATAAAATTATTATTTCAAATATAATAATAAGTTTACCATATTGATTTTCTATTAGTAGGAAAAGTAATCTTTACGCCAGCACATATAATATGTAAAATACTATTTTTTTAAAAAATATTTAAAAAAATATTTATAATTAGGTTATAATTATAAATAACACTGATTATATTAATTTTAAAAAATTATTATCATTCAAAGTGTATTTTATTAAGAAAAAGATGATTATAAAACTTCTCCATCAGGATAAAGTCAATTAAAAAGACTACAGAAACCTAATTTTCATTAAATAACTACATAAATTTTAAAAATAGTGAGATTTTGTTTGTTTACATTACATATCACAACAATGATTTATTATAATTTTTTATATATATTTTTATATTATTATGCATCTAAAGATTTAAATGTATTTATTGAGTAGTTAAATGCAACGATTTTTTATAGTTCTTGGAATTTCACATAGTGAGAATAGCATTATCATTATATAAATTATGATATTCTTACTAGACTTGTTGTCAAGTTATCGTAGTGGAAAAAAGTGATATACTCGGGGATACTTTATCTTGAGAAGTTTTACTCAAAGACATGAGGTCGCATAATGAGGATATGCCACATGGTGAAAAAGTGGCCAAACCAATAGTTAAATTCATAACTTAGCACTTGAATGATCTTTATAATGTGAGTATCTAATAGGTTTGGTTAGAAAGATGGATCTAGTGAATGTGGGAGTGTTGAAATAATTGGTACCCTAGACCCAACTATGTAGTACTATTGATTACCATATCATGTGTATAGTTAGTTATGAATGATTTCATCTTACCATTATAGTGTAGATTATCTTCATCCACAATTGAAATGGTAATGTCCAAAGATAAATTGTCATGTGGAATGGTTATAGAAAATCCTAGGCTATAATGATAAACATCAGATACTAGGACATTAATCTTAAATATATGTTCTTATTTCTAGATAAATCATACTTTATGGACATAATAGATATTTGACTATATGGTGATGGGGGCTCATAAGCATTCATACATATTCTCATGAAGTTCTCACATGGTGATATCTAGTTCTGAGATCTTGAGGAAAACCCCAAAAATGGGAACACCACATGTTTTGGGTGTCATTGGTTTCTCATATCTATAGAGAAGTGCATTAGTCTCTTGACATGAGACCATTACAAATGTGTATCATTTGATTGTTTACATTGATGCATGGAGGAAGCATGGTATTTAATTCTTCGTGAGGTAGCTTGTGTTGGATGCGTCGTTGGTTGTATGAAACTGGTTGAATGGTCAAGAAAGTATTTTTCGTATCCATGTTTAGGAAGTTATATATCTCTGGCCTGGTTGATCAGTATAGTGTGACCTTCATAACTATTTGGCCTATCCAGTTGAATTTTAAATCAATCTAGATAGAAAAACTAATAGTAATGAAAGAAAAATGATGATGACATGAGTGTCCATCATGATTTTTGAGATTTTTAATGATAAAGAGATTACAGTACACAGTCGGTGTTTATAGGATGGTTGTCATTGTTCTGACTATCCTTCTCACTTTTATAGGCCATGATGGGTTTCTAGACACCACCCATGGTCTGTGGATTTAATTCACTACTATCGGGATTAGGTCCTAGAGGGTCACACACAATAGTATAGTAAAGAATATATCCTATTCAGATGAATAGGTATATTGAGCATGGTGGGCCCAACCATGGGGTCCATGAATTTTTCAAGATAACTATTACTGATAAATTAAATAAATTAATTAATATTCTAGTAATGAATATTTGGAATTTAATTTATTTAATGTATTTATATGTTTAGTAAATATGAGAAAATATAAATTGAACGAATATTATTTTAATATTCAATGTTCATTAAATATCAAGTGGGATAACGAGTGTTGTTAAAGGGCTCAGTTTTTATCACATAATATATTATATATATATTATAGGTATGTTATAAAATAATAAATATTATTTGCACAATTTATTTCTTCATTATTACTTAATTTAGTGGAACGTGAAATAAAAATGGGCTGGGGTACCCGACCAGGTATTTACCAACTCCACTATAAATACAAGGCATGTTCTCTCTCATTGGAACTATGGATTTATTTCATTTAATGAAATCCAGATCATCTATATCCTCCCTCTCTCAATAGATATAATCACTCGATCCAAGAGTTTGTATCTGTGTCTCCCTCAAGCATCGATGGCATCTCGATGAGGTGATTATAAGGACATTTAAGGCGTTATCATATCTCCACACTAGCACCCAGAATTCAATGATCGATGCTCTTGTAGGATTTTCTAGCGTGTTTGGATGATATATAGGGTTACTACACTGGATCCAGTGAGAAATAATCATCATCGATGAGTTGCGGTCGATCGTGGCTTCAGATCGTAGTAGTTATGTATTCTGTTTATGTTTTTGTTCTCTTCATAAATTACTTGAGATCATCACACCTTACTGGGGCTCAGATAATCATTTTCGACAAGTTTTATCAAGCTATAAATGAAATTTTTTTAAATCCCCAGCACACCAGCTTCTATTGTGGGTCCTAGAACATTTAAATCTCATCCTTAATGTTGTCACAAAACTAGCATTGAGAGAAATATTTAGTGAAATATTTTTTCATAGAACCCCATCAGAAGTACTCTTTCATGTCCCTATACATTTGGTTCTTCTAGGGTGAATGGAGAATTATGAACTATTAGCCTCATCCAATTTCTTCTTATTTAATTTTGGAATGGGATAAATACAAACCCGGTTTTTAAACATTATTTTTTCATCACGATCAAGGTTGAATTCAGGAACATTTATCCCCTTCTTTTGTAACTATACATAATCCTTCTACACCTCTTTAATATTAACTTGTATAGATGGTTGAACATTAATTTGAGAGATATAATATTTATAAGATTAAATTAAAATTTATAGATCCATCATTTTAAATTCCATAAATATTAGATATTTTCTGATCCTCATCATGGATAATCTTTCTTGGTTTTTTCGACTCAAATCCTCTACCACCTTGTTCACTTTCCCAGGGTGGTAATGTGTTGAGAAATCATAATCATTAATAAAATCCAACCATCATCTTTGGAACATATTCAATTCCCATTGTGTGAAAATATACTTTAAACTGTTATGATCAGTATAAATATCACACCTTTCACTGTGATGATAAAGACTACATATCTTTAATTCAAAGATTACCATACCTGATTCCAAATCATGAGTTGGATAATTTTTTTCATGAATTTTCAACTTATCTGAGGCATTAGATATCAAAAAATCATTTTTCATGAGATCACATCCCAACCTCTTCATAGATGCATCACTGCAGAACAAAATCCATTATCCACTAAATGGTTGCGTGAGCATAGGTGTTGTGGCTAACATTATTTTTATCTATTTTAAATTATATTCACATTCCACTATCCAAAATAAACATAAATCCTTTCCAATTATACTTGGTGATTGGATTATATAATAATGAAAAATAATTCAAAAATTGTTGATAATATCCATCAAACGCACAAAAACATTGGATCTCAGTTACCATTGTTGGTCTTAACCATCTTTCAATATCCACTATTTTTTTTGGATCCACAGATATCCACTCCCATGACATTGTTTTTCCCAAAACTGAAACATTATGAAGCCAAAATTCAGTCTTGTTTAATTTGGCATAAGGCATCTCCGTTATTATGGTCATAAGTACAATTCTCAATTGATCTTAATGTTCTTAATTTCTCATTGAATAGAAAAGAATATCGTCTATAATGACTACCACAAACTGATCAAGATAGTCTTTAATAACACTATTCATTAGATCCATGATTATATAAGGAGCATTAGTAAGACCAAAAGACATCAAAATAAATTCATATTGTCCATAATTTGTACAAAATTCCATATTTGGTGTATCCTCCTTTTTGAACCATAATTTATGATATCTGAAATAATGATCAGTCTTAAAAAAGTATTGAGATCTGCATAGTAGGTAAAATATGTCATCAATGAGGGGAAGAGGATATATGTTCTTGATGTTGATCAGTTTTCTCGATAATTAATGTAGTATCTCATTGATCCATCTTTCTTCTTAAAAAAATATAATAGCTACTCCCAATGGAGACACACTAGGGCGCAAGAATACCTTATCAAGATTCTCTTGGAGTTTCTTCTTCTATTCCTCCAACTCAATTAGGTCCATTCTGTATGTTTTCTTTGAAATAGGAATAGAAACCAATATTATTTCAATTGAGAACCCAAATTCATGAGTGGGAGGAATTCCTGACAATTTTTAGTGAAAGAAACCATCAATCTCCTATAAAATGTTTCTATTCTTAATTGTGAGATTTTACCCAAAAATTGGGATAAATAACATTCATTTATAAGAATCAAGACCTATAAGATGGAAAAAAAGTTATATTGGATATTTATATTCATCCTTGCATCGATATATGATCATAGATTGATCTGGAATATGAAATGTGACTTACCTTCAATGGGTATTATTATGAGATCTATATAGATAAAGAAAATCCATGTCAAAAATGACATCAAATGACAATATAGGAAGGTTCAAAAGATTAGTAGGAAGTACATACCCACAAACATAAAAAAGAGAAGAAATATATACTATTGATGTGACATTTGTTCTATCAGGAGATATCATAGCTAAATCAACATATCATTGTTGTTGTAATACAATGATACCCTTAGAAAATTCTCAAAAATAAAATTGTGGGTGGTTCAATAATAAAATAAAACATTTTCTACATTATGGAGTATGGTATGTGTACCTTTATCCACTTCATTATCATACTCCACATCGCTGAGAGTGATTTAATGTGTATTTCCTTTTAATATGGACTTAATAGTCTGTTGACATCGATCAACATCAATAACCCTTGGATTAGGGAATTCATTGGAATAATGACACATTTCTATGAAATTATAACATTGAAGTGTAAGTGGTGCATTCATTTTAACCTATACATTATTAGCATCTTTAGAAATAATTTTCCCCTTACTTCAACATTCAAATGCACAATGAACTTCTTTTACACACATAAAACATTTACTAGTCCATTTAGGAAAATTACCTACATGTTTTTATCTACACATTGAACATATAGAAAACCTCATCTTCATTTGAGAGTGGTCATTCAATTTTCCATTTATTTCCATTTTTGTCTTTTCATCAAACCCACATGACAACTAGGTTACTCCAAACTCCATCTCAACCTTGAGAGCACATCGAACAATTTCTGCTTAGCTATTGATGTCCCTTATGGAGAATTCTCTTTATAGACTTGGTTTTAATGCACTAAAGAAACAATCAATTTTACTCTCAGGTTGGATAATAATTCCTGAATAATAACATGAAAGTCATGTAAAATCATTATTATATTTACCATCAGATTCGTCATCTATTATCGTATGTTCAAGGAACTCCATATCCATCATTTTTCAATGAATTCAAGGAATGTACTAGATGAAAAATAAGTTATTGATTTTGACCGATTCCATAGAGTCAATTTCATCTTATTGCCTTATATTCTTGATAATATTCCACAATTTATCAACTTCACCTTATAGAATGTACGATACAAAGATGAAATTATCATGTTCCGAACATTGTAGAACTGAAATTATATATTTAGAGGTATTGATACATTGTTCATCCACTAATGGATCATATGACCAGATGAATGAAGGTGACTGCTGCCTCATGAAGGATTCGACATAATGTTGCTCCCTACATTGATTGTTTGGAAGACCTAAATGTTTCAGAGCTTGAGAAAATTGTGTGAGCATGGATACATGATTTTTCATTCCATCTCCCACAATATTTTGTTTCTCAAGGAGATAATATTTTCATTTCCCGTCTTATTCCCCACAAACACGGTTCCTTTGGGTTCCAACAATTGAATAAAACCAAGAAGCATTGTGTTAGAGAGACTAATAATAACTGGAAAACCACAAAATCCAGAATAAAATTTCAATTTTGGAAACATTATGTTTTACCCTAGGTTATTCAAGGACATTTTTCAAACAATATGATTGTATCTAATACTTAGATATATCCTTTCGGTTTTTACTAAGGATTTCTTATCCTATTTTCCAATGGTTAACTCTACCTTTGCTTTGAAAATAACTATAATGGTATATACATGAAATATAGATATTACATCAACATATAAATTTTTTTTACTACATAACATAAAATAAACCACTCCATGACCACATAGGATTAGTGTCTCTAGATACAGGAAAACATAAACAACTGTTTCAAAAAACATCAACATTCTCTTCTACATTTTTTTTCATAACTAGACACCATTTTGATATATCTTACATAAAACCCTTAGTCATTGCCTAGGGAATGGAAAAATTTGAATGGATGAGCTCAAATTTTCAGTAAGGGTAATCATGAGAAATATCAATCATATCATAATAATGTGAACACATCATTTGAAAATATTATCCGGTATATAAAAGATCATAATATAATGTCATGAGATAAATCATAAAAGTGAACTGCAATCACAATAATCATAAAATAAGACATGAAATTTTGAGTCATACACACATAACTATAGAAAATCATTTCATATTTTTCAATGCTCATTCCTGCGACCATCATAGAGGAAAATGTCCATATCTAAACTGAATTCAGTCCTCTCTCTAGACCTATATTATTGAACAAGATTTATATGCTGTTCTAGTCATGTCAATCTCAGGAGATATAAATATTGACCCAATGAATTGTAGGGATTTATAGTTCCCAATAATCTCATAATGAAACCATTCTTATATGTTCCACAAAAACATAAAAACATTCCCCATAGCATAACCCATGAAAAAATGTGTTTCTTAAACATCATTCCATCATTATTTATATAATACAAATTTATTTCCTAAATAACACACAATAAAATCATAGTAATAACATGTATAGAAATATGACCGCTTATAAAAGGTTTCATCTTAGATGGAAAATAATGTTAATAAAACCCATGATATAAACTGTTAATGAATATATCCATTATTCTTAAAAACAATTTCTTTTCTCAAAAATCCATGAAATTTTTAAATAAATCAATTTAGTTAACAAAATAATCAAATCGTGTAGATGAAGCATCAGGGAAATAAGGTTTCATGAAACCCAAAAAAATTATTTCATGTCATATAAGTTAAAAACCATTCTCCTCATTCGTTTTTGGAAATGTCAAAAAGTGACTCAAATCGAATAATGAAAAGAGATTCCTTTCATACAATTTAATAAAAATTTACAAAAGGATAAAATGAAAAATTATATAAGAATATAAATAATATTACATTATTTTGAGTCATGTATGTGGATGATAAATATACCATAGTAAATACTTACGTATAAACAATCTCAGATAAAAATGAGATTGTAAAATTATCCCTTACTATTGGGATGATATGAATAGTAAGTATATGATCCTCATGTATAATGATTTAAATTATGTTATTTAATTATTACAGAATAATAATCATATTTATGATATCATATATGATTATATTATCATATTTTTGTTAGTAACAATTCATTTTCACTCATTATTCAGATATTGACTTCTTTATATTGTTATGCATGATTTGTTGGAAAAGTTCGTGTTCCACATCTTATAATATAGTTAAATAATTTACAGAATTAAATTAGTATAATATATATCTTATTTGTTAATTCAATTCATTTAAATAACTAAGGTATAATGAAGATCATGTCGAATTAATTGCATCACCTTGTAAAGATGGTAGGCCGTACGTACGCATGAGCGATGATATCATTCCCAAAATTATTAAATGGTATTGAACTGGATGGTGGATGATATTTCAAAATTAGTATAATGTTATAATTATCATATATAATTATTAGGTACATCATTATACCCATCCATGTATCATCGTGGTGAAAAATATATTACACCACGACATGAAGACAGTAAGTCGTTTGTACGCATGCATGGTGATTTTGTATTTATTAGGATGGATAAAATGTGAAATATGGTTGTTTCATATTTATAATAATATATCAGTATATGATTAATATTTATTTTATTATATTATAATGAAACAACTAATGAATAGGAAGTAGAGGAAGAATTTAGTTTTAAAGAATAGGAAGAAGATATTTCCTCTTCCTTCAGGTGCTTCCTCTAAATCTCTTCATAGAGGACTATAATTGGTCATTAAAGATGAAAAAAACACTAGAATGAAAATTGGGAGTTTGAGAAGTAAATAATTCATGGGATGTACAAGATTTATTTCTCAAATTTATGTGAATAGATGAGGGTGGTGGTGCTTTATTATAATGGAGGTGAGGGGCACTTGAGGAAACTCCAAAAATAATAATTTATAATAAAATGAAACCATAAATTAAAACCACCAAAATTACCCATTATTAAAGAATATATGATATAGTTTTTTAATCCCATCAACCAATAAAATTTTTATAAGTTAGGTTTTCAATTTAAACCTTATCATTTTAATTGTTACTTAGTTATTTTATTTAAATTTAACTGTGGTAATAAATTAAAAATATTTAATGGTTATAAATATTTACTTATATGGTGTTAATTGAACATAAATGGATATATAATGAAAATTTATATCTTATAATTATAAATTTGTAATTTTTATATATTTTTATGTTTTTGAATAATTTAATAAAATTTTATTATTATGAAATATCAATACTGTCAATTTTTTCAATATTCAATTATTTGACATTAAAATATCCAAAGAAAAGATAAATTCAAAACAAATATTGAATAAACTCATAAGATGTTATATTAAACTATTAAATAATTTTATAAAATTAATTTGTTCATATGATATTACTTTTAATATTTTTAAAACCATTTATTTGATATTTCGGTTAATAAAATAATTTCTACATCACAATTCTGTCATCATTAATTGTAATTATTTAATATCTAAAAATTATAAATAAATTTCTATGATGATTTTAATTCATTATATATTTATATACTATCTATATTACACATTATATACTGTTTATCGATATATTAAAATTAATATACTTATATAAAATGTGATTGTGATATTTTTTTGACATTCATTAGTATATATTACATTCATGTCATATTCATAAGTAAGTAGACATAAAGTGATACCATTTTGAACAATAGATGATAAGGGTTGAATTTATTCATGAAATAGGATCTTTACAGGTGTTAAGGATATTTTATAATTTTAATTTTATCTAAAATTACTTGATTTACATTTAATCATGTTAATCAAAATAATTACCAAAGATACTATTCATAAAGCACAAAAATATATGAAGCCTATTTAAATAATTTAAAAATACAGATTAAAAATATTTATTCCATTTTAAAAATTTCAAAACCCATAAGTTTCAATAATTTATTTAAGATCAATATTTTTGTTGGAATAAGAAAATGTGGTTTTTTAAAACTTAAAAGATTGAAAAAAATTGAAATGTATTTACTTTCGAATTCAATGTAAAATTAATAATAATGATATATGTTATATATAATTATAAAAATATATTCAATTTATACTTTAAAACCATTATATATTTTAATGTATCCATATAAATTATGTAGACGAAAAAAGTTTTTTTCGCCTAAAATTTAGTGAATTTGTAGTATTCATCAAAAATTTAATGTGATAAAAAAAATCATAAATTCAAGAAAAGTAAATTTTTATATACCACATTAAAGTAACATGTTTATATTGTAATATAATAATTATTAATATGTCATAATTATAATTTGAAAAGGGGTCCTTATTCAATGGTGTAAGAATACCCTTTTTTTAAATAAAGTAGTTTTTTATACAAAAAAAGTGTTTATTCACACCTGATGATTAAAATATCCCTTGGATGAAATATTTTAATAAGTATATAACATATATATATAATTAATTTCCTTACCAATAGTAATTTACTCTAAAATAAAAATATGTAATTTAATTTATTCGTAAATAATTGATAGCCAAATAATTCAATGCATTTTCATAAGTTAGTTATAATTATTCCCGAAAACCTAGCGGCTATAATAAATCAATAATTTTATAATAAGGGAGTCATGTGGTTAGTTTAAACTCACAATTTAATGAAACACATTCTGTTCAAGAATAAAAATTATTTATAGAAAATGTTTCTTAAAAATATCTAGGTTATACAATGTAGCATTAATTTTGTATGCAGGTTATCATAAATATTGTTTTCTATTCCAAGGAAGTAATGTTTCAAGATGTCCTAATAATTTATTTTCTCTAAATTCTATATTGATATATGGTTAACTAATTTTGTTTAAATTTTTATTTAAATATATTTTCATCATTTTATATATCATACATCTCACTATAAAGGCAATTTTACCAATGTTTTAATTAAAATATAAAAATCACTAATTTCAAATCATATATCAGGAAATTTTGTTCAAGTGTATTTAATTTTCATGTGGCATAATTTGTATTTATTTTACAATAAGTTTTTTATATGATTATAAATGATGCATCACTATAGATTAAAAACCCATAAACACTATAGTGTAATGTAATCCATGTTTGAGTCACAAATTTTCCATAATATCCTTGAATATTTCATCACATTTTTATATGGAGACTAAACTGAATCTTTTCCATGATAACTAGTTTAATGGATGGTTTATTCGTTATAAATTTTTTATTCAGCTACAATAATATCAATCTAACCCAACAAATCTATGGATTACTGCCACACTTGTAGTTCTATGTAATTTCGTAATAACATCAGTCTTAGATGGATATATATATATATATATATACACACTCTCTCAGGATGAAATAAACCTATAATGATACTTTTTTCCATGAAATAACTTTTTCTTGATCTCGGAATATAGTATCTCCTTCTCAAGGGTATTAAACAGAGTCTTTATGTGATCTTCATGCTCATCCTTTATTTCAGAATAAATAATGATATCTTCTATAAATACTACCATATCATGGTCTTGTTAATCTCTATAGACTCTATTCATTAGATACAATAAGATATTAGGGTAATTGGTATGTTTAAAATGCATCACTAGAAAAATCATAGTGTTTATATCATGTATGGATTGTTTCTATTGGAATATACTTCCTTTTTAACCTCATCTAATATAATATAATTTTGAGAACAATGATTGAGAATAGATGATCTCATATAAGTTAATCAAATCAGTAATCATTGCGGGGTAGAGAATAGTTCTTTTTTATAATCATTTATTGACCTCATGATAATCAATGCAACGATGCATTGATCTATCCTACTTTTTTTGAAAAATAATTAGTTCACCCAATGTGACTATCATAGTAATATAAAACCATTTTAAATATTCTATTGTAATTTCATCTTCAGTTCCATAAAATTCAACAGAATCAATTCTATAGGGATTATTTGATACTGGAAAATTTATAGGGATGAGTTCAATTAAGAATACAACATCACATTATGGGGTGTATGAAGAAATTTATTCAGAAATACATCATCATATTTTGACATAATAAGAATGATATAAATTTTATATTTCTCCCCAAAAGTATGAGAATGTGACCCCTTGTTTCTTGGTATTAAGATCAATATTATATAATTGACTACCAACAAAAGTTTATGATCATACTTTAGTTGATAGTTGATAACCATATTAGTAGGTATATTAATAGACATTTTCAATCGTAGAAATTAAAATGAGATTTAAATAAGGAATTCCATTCTATATATCGAATTATTTTAAATTTGAATACTGGGATAAGAACAAGATTTTATATAAGTTTCACCACACAAATATTTACTGAGGAATATTAATAACCCTTGGTTTTATTTAGAAATAAATTAGTTGATTTCATTGATTAATTGATATTCAAATTTTATGCGGTGAATATATATCCTTTTAAAACATATACACTATAAAATAATGATATAAAGTAGAATCAAATAAGGGAATAAATTTTCTAGAGAAGAGAATGAGTATACCATTTACCAATTAATTATTATGGGCCACCTCTATAGCAATGATCACATATTATCTCCCTTTCTACCTTAGTTTAGTTCTACTATTAGGTGTATTAACATAAATTAACTATAGGGTAAGAGATTTATTTTTAAAATTCTTATACTCCAAGAATTTGAGTCAATGATGTTTGGTGTAACATCACACGTGGCCTTATTCACCTTAGTGGTGTAATTCACCCTGTATCCATATCTTTAGAAGTCACTAGCTAGTTGGACTTTTTTACCACACTACTAAGAGATCTAAAATTCATTAAGGGAATTTTATGAGTGCTTCCTCCTGCATATTTCTCATGTGGGAAGTCAAGATTTCATACCACCATGAGATTTTTCAATGGGGATTCTCCAATACTCCATATATAATTTCCTTTCTCCAGAATCACATAGCTCTCCAAAAATCATTTCAACTTTATGAACACACCAAAAAACATCCTTATTGATTCCATGTTCCACTATAACTAATGTTTTATAACGGGTTTGTTTAATGCTAGAATATAATTGGTAAATATTATATTTATATATAGAGATACACATTGAGGTTTCTCTGGTTAGTCTTATGGAATTTCCCACATACTATATAATATAATAATCTTCATTTGGTTTCAGTTCAACTAATTATCCTCTCAATTTATTTTGAAGAGTTTAAAAAAAATATTTAATGCATAACAATCCCCTTAAATCCTCCCACTTCTTAAAATAATATTCCCCCATTTAATTATATTCCTAACAAGGTTACACCATTATTCATCCCCACCTTCAAGATGATAGACAACCAAAATAGCCTTATCATTCTCATAGAATTGATGGATAGTAGTATTCTTCTCCATCATATTAATCCAATTTTACGAAATGGATTGTTTGGAAGTTACATCATTGGATGAAATATGTTGATGTATAAAATATTCAATATGTAAAATCTACATTCATTCTTAATTTGGGAGAATTATATTATTTTTTTATTATTAATAACATGAATGATTTGAGTGATAATTTTCTTACAATTTTGAACTCCAATTCACATATAATTTTTACATTCACTTCATTTTCCATTTTATCTAGCATTAGACCAACTAGTTAATATGACTTTCGTATCATTGATAGAGGAATGTTTATAGGGTGGGTAATTAAACTATTTTTTTATAATGTAGAGAAAAATTATCACAAAATAAATTGCACAAAACTAATGAGTATATTATTCTTTAACTAATTCCAATGATTCAATATATATTATCCATTCTTATATCCCTATTAGTATTTATTTAATCATACTAGTTTTCATAATAACCAATACCATTAAAATTAATCATAATTATAACATGAGTTATCCTAAACATATCTTTATATAAGTTTCAAAAAAAGAGCGTAAGGTGGGCCCATTCATTATGTACTCGAATCATGTAATGATGTTGTGAACCAAATCCTTTGGAGGTTATTACCCATAAACTCATCTATACTAAAACCATTTCCACTTTATGTGTCCATTAATGTATCTATTAATAGGATAACAACATAATCCATTCTTTTCCAAAATATTGTGATCTCATTTTAAACATGTATTTCCTTTTTTTAAATGTCTTCCTCATAGTCTCAAAAATTACTAAACTGTTCCCTAATATAAACTGAAGTGGACTCAAAATAAAAATACCCAAATAATAAATTGATGAAATGATTTAATTATTATAACCCTAAATTTTCACACACCACAAGGACCTAAATGTTTAGTGTTTGGTTGACTAGAAACATAAAAAAATTATCTCCAAACTGTGAACATTCCAACATTATATAAAATCCACTCTTATAAATTACATGAGACATAATCCACATCAAGTCCTAGGTACAAGGAAACATAACAAGGGGTGATCTCAAATTCTTAGTAAGGGAAAATATTAAAATGTTATAATGGTTGGGACACAAACATGTGGAAAAGTATAAATAAGGACAAATATATGATTTAAGAGATCATAAAATAATAAGTTTTATGCACAATCATGAATGAAAAGAAAAATATCTCAAATGACATTTTTTAATCATGGAATGAATAAATATAACATTAATCGTATAACATAATTCATGAATGTAAGAAATAATGTTTCTTATTCATAAACAAATGATTTATTATCTTTTTGAACCATGATACCACCATCCAATTCACAAATGAAATTATTATTAGTGATAGAAACCAACATTCTCACACATTGTGAACCTATCTACTTACTAACACATTCACAAAAAAATATATCTCATGATATATAACCATTTTGCCAATGGATTTGAGGGTTATATAGATACCACCATTATCATAATCCTTATCTGTCTGTTCCACATGAAGATACTCATAAAATCATTATATAACACATATAAATGAAATTGGTATCATAAAAATTCCTCAATTAAATAATTTAATTTTCATAAGGAACCCGGTATTATAATACTGGTTTCATAATAACATCCAAATAACCACTGGAAGTAAATCAAATGATACAAAAAATATGTTCTCTCAAAATAATCACAAGATAAAATAATAATGCACTTTGAAACATGAATCATATCTCAAAAAAGAGGTATATCACCTTGAATAGAATTAGTTTCAAATTATGAAAAGAGATTTCTTTAAAACATATTTTATTCATCCCTAAAATTGTCGTAGTTATGAGTCTATTTTTAAAAAGTATCCCTTATTTTTATGAAAAATGAAACTATAATATTTCTGGGAAAATAAATTTATTCACAATAACTATTTCCCCAAAACAAAAAAATAAATCATCCTTTAACTAAAAAATTCAAGTAAATATTAGGTTAAAATATGAAATTTTATATTTCAAAGAGAAGTGTTTTAGATACCTAGTCCCTTACTATTTCACCTGATTTCTACATAAGTTAATTAAATTTCTATATAATAAAGATAAATAACAAAATTAGCTATTTCATAACAAAAATAATATACATTTTCAGGTATACTATTCATTACTAACAATAATTATGATGTATTAGACTTTTGTAATATCTTTTCCACATTAGGAGTGTATATTTATTACAAGTTGCACTGAATTATAATTTTGATATCATAAATAATTTTCTGATGAAATTTTATATATTTTATGATAATATAATATAAAAATAACGTTTATTTAAAAATATAATATATCATTTCATATGTGTATTTGTGAGACCACAAAAAAATAACATCATTGTTGGCTTATTTTAGTGAATTTTAAAATAAAAATGATACTTTAGAAATAAGATATATATTTAATATAAAATTTCAAAAAAAATTTGAAAGCAATTATTTTCTTATTATAATGTAATAATATTAGTTTTAATTTTCCCATAGTTTTTTTAATTTATTTTTATAGAATTAATCATGTAAGTGGTTAAAATAACCAAAACGGGATCATGCTTTAACTCAATGAGTGAATACAGTTTAGTAGGTGTTTCAAATTAAGTAATATCACTGATAAAAATAATAATTATAATATTTTACTATTTTTAATATATGGATCTAGTTTCTATTATTTTTGTATAAATAAAGAAAAATAAAAAGAAAACAATGAATTATGATTCCACCTGGAGGTTGTAGTCTGTGCACACACACACGATTTATTTTAATTGTTTGTCTATGGGGATGGAAATGAATAAATAATATGTTTACCATTAATATAATAAAATATAGGTATAATAATTACACTAAACTCATAAAACGTTAATCGTGAGAAGATATTTGGATGAATATTATTAATAATAAAAACATAAGAGAATGATAACACTTATGTTCAGCACATTACATTTCCGTAGTATACTCATTAAAATATTAGGGATTAAGATAACATATTGTGACTAGGGGGTTTATATGGTGTGGGGTGAATTATTTAATATGATATTTGAAAATATATTCATGGAAATTATGAATGGTAGTTGTGTGTTGCAATGTGTTTATGTGACCCCTTTTAGAAAATTGAAAAAAAGATGTTTAGTAAGAACCCTTTATGTATTAATAATTTCAAAAAATTATTCCAAGGTAAATGGATCCAATGGATCAAAAAAATGATTTTTGGGTGTATTTTGGTATAAAAATACCAAAATAATGAGTTTAAAATATGTTTCAAATATGTAACAGTATTTTTACCATAATGTTTTTTACATTTCAATCATTAACTTTCAAACAAGGAATCATGTGTTTAACTAAGTGATTTGCTTTCATTACCATGAATATATAAAAACCCATAAATATAAATTGATTTATGATTTGATTTAATTTAACATATATTTAATATAATTTAATTTTAAAATATTATAAAAGTATCCTTTAAATTATAACAGTTATTTTGTTGAAAAACATATTTATTTAGTAAAATCCATTTGGATCATTATGGATTCTTAATCATATTTATTAATGTTTAAAAATTTAATGGGTTTTAACATATATATTTATGTGTCTATATAACATATTAGATTAAATATTTAAATTATTTATATCTAATTTATTCTATTTATGTTCCTTGGTATTAATATATCAGTAATTTTGAAATCATTATTTAACTATTATAGTGGTAATTGAAACTAATAATAATAATCTATATTTTTTAGTTAAAAATTATTTTTACTATTAAATATTAATAAAATTATTATTTAAAATATAATAATAAGTTTATTATATTGATTTTATATTAGTAGAAAATTAATCTTTACGTCAACTCATATAATATGTAAAATCCTATTATTTTAAAAGTATATTTTAAAAAAGATTTATAATTAGGATATAATTATAAATAACATTGATTATATTAATTTTAAAAAATTATTATAATTCAAATTGTATTTTATTAAGAAAAAATGATTATAAAACTACTCCATCATGTTAAAATGAATTAAAAAGACTACTGAAACCTAATTTTCATTAAATCACTACATAAATTTTCAAAATAGTGAGATTTTGTTTGTTTAAAGTACATATCATAACAAAGATTTATTATAATTTTTTATATATATTTTTGTATTATAATGCATCTAAAAATTTAAATATATTCATAGAGTAAAATAAATTCATAAAAGTTATGAACTTTATAAAATCAGTATTCTCACTATTTAAGTCAAAATAAATTATTTCCAAATAACTAAAAAAATAATAAAAAGATAATTTGGATGTGATAAATAAAAAAATGAGGTTAATTTTTCAAAATTATAATCCAAAAACCATATAAAATTATATCTAAAATAAAATAAGAAAATATCACGAAAACAATTTTACAAAATAATTTTTTTCAAATATTTACTATTATATTAAAATTTGTTCAAATAAAAACATATCATACCCGAATAATATTTTTTTATAAACTAAATTTTGAGCACAGGTAAGGACATTATTAGTTGGTTATTTACACTAATTATGATAGTATTTAAGATTAATTATATTTTGTTTTTTTTAATAATTATAAATATATTTTTCATAATTCTATTAATAACAATTATAACTTTTAATTTTACACCTAACTTATAATAACTTATATTCATTTATTTTTTGTGTTTTTTTATGAGTAATAAATGAAAATTAGTATTTATTTAACTTGGAATAACAACGTTATCCTAAAAATTAATGATTTAATTATCATATCATTATAGTTATTACATTGATTTAAAAAGACTGATTTTAAGATCTAATGAGGGAGATGTTTTTGTGAAATATACGACCTAGCTATGGTATTTGAATATACCCATATCGAGATTATTTTTAAGGGAATGAGATATTTATTTATTTTTATAAAAAATATGTTTTGAATATGTGACAATATTGTTTATGAGTCAATGTATAAATTCAAGTGTTACATCATTCCCATCGAAATAATTATCCTACTCATCACCCCACTATTAATGGAACTCTTTACCATAGTTAATATTTGATTGTTGGCATAATAGAATCTCGAAAATGTTAAAATGACGTGACTCTCTAAATATTACATAGTAAAGGCATGAAAATGTTTTCCTAAAAGCTTATGGTCAAGATTATCAAGCATTAATTTTAAAGTCAAAACATATTCAAAAAAAGGAACATATGAAGGAAATTCACATTTTATTCTGGTTAAGTCATACCACCTATGATTTGAATAATATAATTTCCAAACATTGATAGGATTGAAAGAAAACATTACATGGAAAATAATCCGTGGAATTTTCATATATACATAATCCTTAAAACAAAATAATTTAAGTGTATTTAATGAATAATTATAAAAATTAAAGAATAGAACTCATGTAAATAAGGAATAATTTCATAATTAGATCAATATCACATCCCATTTCATTATAAAAACACATATTATTTATTTAATAATAGTTATAGAAAATAAATCCTTATATTACTTAAAATTAATATTACAATAATTCACATGATATATAATAACATATTGATAAGGAAATCAATTTATAATTTCAAATAATATAAATTATTTATTATTTATTTGGTAAAAACTAGTGGCAGCAATATCCCAGGTGTATCCTTGAAATTCTATCTTTAAATGAAGAATTATCTACCTTAAATGTTTAGAAGCATTAATATCCCTCAACAACTAACAAAAACACCATGGATCACCTTCCATTTCCTATGAATAAATAATATATAACTACCATATCCAAAAATATATGTATTGAATAATACCAAAAATTAAATAACATTAAAAATTCAAGAAACCGAAGCATAATATCTTTCAATTAAATTATTATTTCATTTTCAAAATAATGTACCTTTTAATTGTTTTGATTGGGAACCCCATAATAGCTCTATATCTGCAAATACATTAACTAAATCCCAATAGGAATAATGTATCTAACTATAAATCCCCATTCACCTTCTTTTTATTTTCCCATATCAGCCTATACCCTAATGAAATGTCAATAGAATACCGTTGTAACTTCATGCATATATGTGTAAGGCCATTGAATGCAGATTTTAATAATGATATCTATATCCTATGAACTGTCTCTTTTGATGATCATTATCCATCTATTTACTTCAAATGATACCACCATTGCACCATCATGCATTACACTAGACAAATTTTTCTCAAGGCAATCTCAATGAACCACCATTTAATAACCTGTATCACCCCATTTTAATGGAATGAAATCACATTTTGGATAAAGAGTTTCACTAATATTGTACCTCTTTATAGTCCATAAAACAATACTCACACTACTATTGTGATATAGTGATAATATTTTCCATGATAACAACCTTATATAATCACCAAACGCTCACCCAAATTCCAAAAAAAATCATGAAAAGCCATGAATTAATCATACATCAATCAGTGATATTGAAAACATTTTTCAATGAAATTAAGATAACTAATAAGGTTACTCTATAAGAAATAAATTAAGAATTCCTTTGTGGAATACGAGTTCACTATGTTGCGGTGAAATCATAACTATGGATCAAAAAGTAAGGTATAAGAACAAATGGATAGAAAAATGGTGAGAGGTGATGCAATGGAAGAAGTACTAACATATATTAATATATAATTCCTCTTAATCCACCGTAAATCTCATGGATGAATTGGAAATAGATAATTATTCAATGATCCAAATGAGGGTCTCCCCCTACAAATGGAAAAATGGGTTTTATGGAATTACAAATTTGGGTAATAAGTAGATAGGTAAGAGGACCACCATGGACACTATAAAAATTGAACTTGATATGGGCCTAGATATTACCTAGTATGGTTTCACATGGCACCAAGTGGGATCCCATGTTCATGCCACCACATCTAGGCCCACTGAATACCTAGTGAGGTCCCCCTATGGATCCCTAAACCTTACATTTAGGTACTAACATCCCATTTTTCATCCACTATTAATTTATAACATTTCATGTGTTTTTTGAACAATTATTATAATTTTTTATGAATTTTTTTATAACTATGAATGGTTTAAAAACAATTAGGGAAGAATTTTGGCTCTACCTAGGAAACTATGTACCATGTGTTTAAGTTCTAAATGTGTTTTAATTTGAAAGTGTATTTCTTATAGAAAATATTCTTCCATTATATTAATCTACATAAGTAAGTATTGTGTTATTTTTCATAGATAATTATATATTTCTCAAACCATGTACAATGTGACTCTACTTGTTTCACCAAAAGGGGTGCATGGTTTTAACACAGTTTGAAAAATGTGTGGAAAAATAATGAAACATAAAATAATTAATGTGAATATATATTTTTAGACCCAAAACATGTAATTATATCAATATTTATCAATTAGTATACTATTATCTCTTGAAATGATACCCCTCTTAGATATTTTGCAGATTTCATTCCTTCTCGTGATCATTTTAATTTAATATTATGATGTTAGATCCATTTTTTTTAATTTTATGTAAAAATTTCTTAATGTTATTTATTTTTATTCTTGATAATCCCTTATCCTCTAAAAAATGTAAATAGGGATTATTAATGTTATATCAAATGTTTTTTTATGATTATATTTTATTTCTTATAAATCCATCATGGAATTGGTATTTATTTCATGGATCTGCATTAGTCATTGGGATTTCTATTAGAATCATTGAGGTATTATTTTTTTATTTCAAATTATTCTAGAGTTTATGAATTACAGATTATTTTTCAACATTTAAATTTTATGTATACCTTCATGATGGTTTCTATCCCTTCATCTCTACATTGGTGGATCCCATATTGGGTGTTTCCCAAGACTGTGTTTCAGTTAGATTTTTTTGTAGGGAAATTTCAATGAATTTAGATTTATTTAATTCGTGATTTGGAATTAATTCCATATTGATTCCCTAACCATGATGTTATATATTTGAAAAAAATTCAATTTCTATGGTGTCGGTTGAACATCATCGATAATTTATTTTAATAATAATGTGTTTATTTATAGACAATGGGATTTAAACAATATTATTATTTCTATGTAAGACATTGATGATGAATATTATGTAATGATGGAATAAAATGTTTTGTAAATTAATAATTAAATTTATGGTTTTTAGAGGCCATATTTTCTATCAAAAACTGTTGATTTTTCTGATTTATATGAAATGGAATGTTTTAAAAAATCATTTGTGGCTATGTGAATGATAATTGTTGAATCTGATTTGAGATGAATTATTTTCCCAATTAAATATTATTCGAAGCATGTGGGATCCTTGGTAGTTTGGTGGGTACTCTATGAAAAGAACTCTATCCCTATATTATCTCTAACCACTAATGGATTTACTATATAAATGATATTAATCATTGATGAACGTATGTATTTTAGTCCTTAGATTGGAATCCTCTTCCCCATAAGCATCAGATCCAGGGATGTGGGCACATTTGGATCCATATATCACTTAGATGTGTGAGTATAATTAATCCATGACTAACTATCCTTGATCCTTCTTACAATGGTTCTATGATTGAAAATGATTTAAGAATACCACTCTTAATTAAAATATTTAATATTTCTTATTTGATGAAAATTATTATTCATCCCCAATTGGTATACCTTCATTATTTTTTCCATTATAATTATTTAAAAAAAATTTACAAATGTTTGGTAAATTTCTATCCATTCCAGGTTTTATTTAATAATTTAAAATATTTGATTTAATTATTATGGATTTCTTATGAAATATATTAGTGGGATCAAAAAAGGACAGTGTTTCTAACACCCTACATTTTTCATTGGGTGTATGTAGACTTTCATTAACTTGGTATAAGAAATTGCAAATCATCGCTATGAGATAATGGGTGTTCTTGTTTAGTTGGACATTGGTATTTTGTGGTGATATGTGGGGTTTTGATGAATATATTATGAGGAGATATTGGAAATTATGATGTTTTGGGATTGTTACTTTTATTTTATTTTTAAAATTTTTGTTGTTGTTATTTTTTCACTTGATGAGTATATTGGAATACAAATTTTTATTATTTTATATCCAATGTTTATTTTGTTATTCATGAGGTAAAATCATTCTCTCTTGTTCATATTTATTATTTGTGATCTTGTTTCTCACCCATGTGGATTAGGATTTCGCTTTGGGCCAGGTCAAGATTGAATTAGGTATTGATTTTGTGGATTATCTTTTTCAGTTCATGAAAAATTAGTATCAATTGAGTTTGTTTCTTTTATTGGATGTCATTATGCAATTTGATGTGTTTTAGTATAATGGAGATATGATTTTCTGGACTTAAGGGGCAGGATATGAGTGATTTTTTGGCAAACCCTCATTATAGAGATCATTAAGATACCATAGTTGATTGGTACAAATTTTACTTAAGGAATTAAATAAAATAATTATAGTCATTTACCAAAATTTGATATATTTTTCATATTTCCATGTTGATTTTTGACTAATATTATTGATGATTTAGTTTTTCAAAAACGATTTTTTCTAGTTAACTATTGATTTTGTGTAGTAGTATTCGCCAACATGACAAATGAACTAGATTGAAGAGGGGAAATATGAGGAACCAAATTAGGTGATCCATTGAGATAAATAGAACCTCATTTATTTTTTAGTTAACTCAGTCGAATATTTCGTCTAAGGAGCTTCACCTTGTCCAATTTTGTTGAAACAGGTTATACCTTAGAGGAATGGTAATAGAGATCATGCCTATTAGTTTCATCATCAAAAACCATATAATTTTTATTGGAATGAATGATTCATAGGATGTATTGGATTTCTTGGGAATGATTTAGGGACTATTCACGTTATTATAGATTTTATATTTTAGTAATATTAATTGTTCCATCATCAAGATTGAAAGACCTTGGAGAATATTATAGGATTCTGTAGCTTAAAACAAGTGAACATATAACATAGAGTAGAAATTTTTCAAAACCCTTTTAACATAATAGTTATATCTAGATAAAATGATGTTGGATATGCCCAAATAATTTTTCATTCTTCATTAATGTTATTGGTAAATGATTTAGTATACTAATAATTCCTCTAAACTACCTTAGCTTTTAACTAAGGTGGTATCGAATGAGAATCTGAACACACATAGGTTTCATTTGGGTCATTTATTATCTAAACAATCTTTGTATTTTTGATGATTATTACATATTATTATGATATTATTTATAGTTATTTGATAATGGAAATCAACCTAGCTAATAAGTCAGTGTTGACTACAGTACTTACTACTATAAGTGTCATCTTTAATAGCCTGTTCACTGGGAAGAGAATGTTTAATGTGTCTCAGAATTAAATTACTAATGGTGTTTTTTGATATTATACATCTTCTAGATAAATAAAGTTTCTATAAAATCTTATTTCCTTATTTTTAATGTGTTAATTTGGGGAAAATGAAACAAGCATGCATGGATATAAAAATGATTTATAGCTCTTACGGAAATTCATCCACATGCATTGATTTTTATATGTTCGTACCAATCTACATAGTGGTACATGATCATCAGTACCTAGTGGTTATTTGTTTTAGTTAGACTAATAATAAATATGGGATTATATACATAGAAATTAGGAAGGAAACAACTCCACATTGTGGATGAGAATCTAGTGGGAACTAATGTGGTTCCTACTATAGTGAGTTGTAAAAATAGTATTGAATTATCATTTGTGACTCCATTATTTGATTCTATTTCCACACATTCTTTCATATCAACCTATAATTTGGATCTATTATATAATCATATGAATTTTATACCTTATGTGATGTAAATTTCAATGACACATGGGTTGAACATAGAGTAGGGTAACAGATTAAACTCTTGTGTTTTCTATTTGTCGAATATTGATATCATTTAGTGCCTTTTGGTTCTTATTATTAAACCTCTTGATTTTATTCACAAACATACTCGTTTTTAAACATAATTAATATATATAGTGTTATCATTGATGTATATCCTTTATTACCCTTGGTGGGGAGTGTCAGGTTTTTCAATAAGAATGGGCCCCAAGGGATTTTCGATCTGTACCTCCTATTATATATCATGGTAGCATGATATATTTTTGTATTGGTTAACTGGAGTAATAAGCCTCATGTTGTAATCATAACTATATTTTCAATTAATATTCAAAAGTGTTTTAGATTTATTTTACCATTTTCCCATTGGTGAGAGAGGAAATTTATTCTATCAACTTTGTTCCAAGTACTCAACCTAAATATAATACATCTTACCTTATAGAACAGTGTGATCTAGAGGTATTGGAGAACCATTTGGATGAAATCATGTCTGAAGGCTTCATTTTATTGAGTGTTTCACCTTAATTATCACCAATGCTATTTTTAAAAAATTCCAATGATATCATCCAGTTTACTATTATCTACCAATATCAGAATCAGGTAAAGGTTAAGTGTATATATATATATATATACTATTCTATAATGAATATTTCATTGAAAATATAAAATGATTTAATTGTTTCTGTATGATCAATAATTGTCTGGTTTACCCCCATCTTAAGATCAAATATCCTGATATCCAAAAATAGTATTTCGGGAGAAGATAATACCAATATGAGTATCTAGTTATGTCTTTTGGTCTCACCAATTATCCATAATGATTTATTGATTTGATGAATTATATTTTTCACTAGCATATAGACTCTTTCAATATGGTATTCATGGATAAAATATTAGTTTAATTCATATCATAAGAGGATCAGGTGCTTTATTTGATAGTAGTTTTTGATATCTTGTGGAATCAAATACATTTTGCTAATCTATCAGAGTTTTAATTTGGGATTTAGGATGTATCATTCATGGGGAAAATGTAATCATAGTATTGTATATATTTTGATCTTTAAATGGTAAAATATTTCATGTATTTGAAGAACCACAGAATTTATTTTAGATTTAAAGATTATTGTGTTTAGAATGACTATGTCAATGGTTTTTGAATGATTTTTCTACAGTGGATTTACCATTGTATGCTTTCACTTAGAAGGTATTTAATTTCATTTTTTATTGATGATTTTATATGTTCTTCGGTGAGTTGATGCACTGTTTAGAATTTATTTCAATTTTACCTATTCCAAATACTGGGAAACACTATGTGGTTTTTTATGCTTCATGATTGGGTTTGGTTTATTTCTGATACATAATAATAATGTTGTGGAATATGGTTCTAATTAGAATTATACTCAAGAGATGAAATATCCCACACATGATGTCGAACACTTAGGCATGGTTTATGCTCTTAAGAGTTGTTGGAACTACCTTTTTAGGGAAATTTTTAATGATTACCTCAATCACTATATTTATACATATTTATACATTCAAAAAAAATTGATTTTTCATTAGTGGTGTTGGGTGGAATATTTGAAATCATTCAACATTGACAATGTATATACCCCTAGAAAGGGGAATGTTATTGATGATTCTATGACTATAAACTTCTATCCATGAAAATAAAGGAATCATCAGAGGAGTTCAATCAAATGGTTATCTTATCCTGCATGTATGTGGAATACTAGGAGAATGGGATTGAGTTTTTTGTCAGAATTTATTTGGAATCAAATCTTATTGGTATGATCCTCTTAGAAAATAAAATTGATGGTGAGTTCTAAATAATTAGGAATTATTTATAAAGTGGGGAGACCCTCGGTGACTATTATATATCTCCAGAGTAAAAACTCTTCTTTAGGAAACATTTTTCACTCTTTCGTCTATGATTAAGGCTGTGATGGTATATTATAATCATATAAAATGGAATGTTTACCTTAGTATGTTGAAGTTGTTTTTTATCATGGGTATCAATTCCAGTGTCCATTTTTGAAAATAAGTATCATTGATTTTTCTTTTATTTTTTTAACTATGAATGTATAATGTTCGATAATAAAATGACATCAGGTTTTCATCACCCAATTAATGTAAAACCATGGATGTTGGGTGATATATCATTGGATTTTTTTATCTTGATAATATTTTTTGGTTTTATGGAATTCAACCAATAATGTTTTTTATAAGGATAACTAGTTTTATTATTAGTTCTAGAGAGACCTTTATGAGGTCAGTTGATCTCATGATAGATTGTGTATGGAAAACCATACTCAGACATATGGTTAAACATAATGGTTGATACATATTATATAAGACATGTTTAAATACCTTTTCCATGAAATTGGAGGAATTAGTGATTACAATTTTTGATAGGTTATGGTTTAATACAATAGTAGAAATCATTCACCCATCAAGACAGTGCCTTTTGCAGCCTTGAATGGAGTACCTTTTAATTATCATTTTTATGGATTAGAGATTAAGGAATATCTCCTTGTGGGAATAAGTTTGATATAGGATATGATAATAAATATCTAAATTATTTGAAATTGGATGATGATGGAACATCGCCAAAATAAATCATATGTTTATTTCCATCAATGCCTGTTGAAACACTTGGTTGGAGAATCAATTTTCTTAAGAGTCTCTCCTCGTTTGGGTAACTAATGAATTGGAAAATATAAGATGTTTGATCCATGATACATGGGACCATTTGAGGCAATTTTCTGAAATGGAGAGGAGGTGTGCCATTTGGATTATTCACCACTAATGACCTGGATACAAAAAATGATTATTGTGTCTTAATGAAAGGAATATTTCTCAAATCCATCCCATACATTTTAATTGTGATAAAATAGATGTATAATCTGATTTAACAATGATCGATTAGACTGTTCAGATTATTTAGGCATATATGAAGGTTCCCTATATAAAGTATATACCTTGGCTCTTGGTTTTATTGTCACATGTTTCTGATCATCATGAATATTTGGAGTGTGAGGAGGTAATGAGGTGGTTGTGACCTCATCTCATTGAGGACACTACTTCTTTATGAGTACATATAAGGGAATAAGGCAAAATGATAGGGTTAAATGTTACATCATGACCATTTTTCATTTAGCTATTCATATAGATTTTTTTAGTTGAATTTTGTAAATTTTTATAGTTTTCTGGTCTTGTTCATAGTAGGCACATGGATAGGGAAAACTATATAGATGAAAATATAAATTCATTCACCATGTGTTGGTGTTTCCATAGCATCTAGCATGTATGGTGTAGTAGTTAATATAAAAAATTACACCTTACCCTCAAATGTTGTGACTTTAGAAATATGAATTTTGAATGGTTGGAGAATTGTTTGTAAAACGGTGCCAAAAATCCCATGGATCTTTTAATATCACAGAAGGAATTTATTGATTGGTTCATGGTTTGAAAAGTTATGTAATGTGAAATTAATAAAACCAATTTATCCTTTTAAACACGAAATTCATCCAAATTTACTCCTTTCACTTCTGATGGAATGTGATCTCAACAAATGAGACTTATATTGATGATTTTATAGATTTTTTGAATACCGATTATTATTTTTTATGGATATTTGGGAGTTGGATCTAATTTTTTCAATGAAATGTATATGTTTATTGTTATTCCTTATTATTCATTTATATCATCCACTATACTCTTGAATGAAAACTTATATTGAGGAATTTTATATGATATTCTTGTTTTGTGTCATAATCAAATTTTATTTCTTATTGATCCATATTAGAATTGGGTTTTTTTCTAAAATCTTCATTAGTTAGTGCTAGTTATTCATGAATAATTGAGGTATGTGATTTTTGTATTTCCCATTGTTTTATAAGATAATAATTAGTAATTCTAATTTGAGAATAATATTTTTAGGATCACATCTTTATTGATTTTTTTCCCTTCACCTCTCCGTTGTTGGTGGCCCCATTTGGGTGTTTGATAGGATCATGTTTGAGGTAAGTGGTTTTATAATATAATTCTGATCAACTGAAACTATTATTTCTTATTTGATTACAAATTAATTTCTAGTTGATTCCCTAGGAATGAAGTGATATGTTTGGATTTTTTTTAACTGGCATGGTGTCTGTTGAACCTCTTTAATTATGGATTTTCCAATAATGTGTTGATTTTTAAAATATTGGTTTTTATTATAATTAATTATTGAATGAAATACTATGATTATTCTTATTGAAAAAATAACAGAATGAAATGTTTTTTGAACTTGAAATAAAATTATTTGTTTTTTTTGGGATAAATATTTTTGAAATGCATTTGATGTTACTTTTTGAAATGAAATGGAATGCTTGAAAACATGATTTATGGATATATAAAAGAATATTGAGGAAAATAATTTTATAAGATTTAGTTATTCCATTTATATATTTACTTGATGAATATTGGAGCCTTTGTACAAAGAATAATAGTATAGGTAAATCATTATAGGAATTTATTATATCTTCTTATAAATTTATTGATTATTACACAAATGCTAAACCATAATGAGAGTAAGGAGTTCCTTCATTTTTGATGAATCATATTCCCACTTTTCGTGAGATCAAGTGATGTATGGACACCATGAGTCAAATTTTACTGATATTTGATAGTATTCATTATCCTAGAATATCTAATTTTGGGCAATATAACCAACATTCTATGATAGACATTGATTAAAAATTATTTATATATTACTTTGTTTATGAAATGATTAATTCATGTCTATGTGATGAAAATGATTATTAATTCATGATTTTTATATCAATTTTATTATTGATATTGTAATTATATAAAAATAATGATTTATTGAATGTTGTAAAATATATTTCCATTCTATGTTTTATTTAATGATTGAGCATATTTGGTTTATTTGATATATATTTATTATGAATTCTCTATGTGGTATCCTACTAGGCTAGTGTTTCTCACACCATAAATATTCCATTTCATGTATACCAAATTACATTTTCTAGGTCTAGGAAATGGGAGAGCACCACTTAGAGATGATGGGTGTTCATGATTAGTGAGACCTTGATGATAGTTGGTGGTGATAAATAGTGTGTGCGATTCTTTTATAATGTGGTGATATGTTCACATGTGATGTTTTATTTTTATTTCATTTGTGGATCTTTAATGTTTATATTTTTAGATAATAAGGTCATCACCCTGATATAAATAAATATATTATCACAATGTGGACACTTCAACTAAGTATCAGTTTTTTCCATACAAAAATAATTTATGAGATAATATTTTTTTTCTATTATTTATATGATTTCAAAATATAATGTTTAAAATCATCCTTGACCATACTCATATTTAAAAACCAATTATCTTTTTAAATGTAGGATTATCACCAAAATATAAATAAGTGACATATAAAAATAACAAAAGGAACCAGACAGTTCATGAATACATATACCTGATTAATAATTGTATAAAATTAAACATTATGATCAAAATGGAAATTTTATTTTCCAAGAAATAAAATTCTATGCACAAATATTTTAATAAAATATTTAAGTTTAAATATTAAAGGAAAATTAATAACCATAACATATTATTTTTAATCATGTGATATTTATAAAAAAAATCAAAACTATTTTTCATTTAACACTTATGAAGTAGCATATACATTCCATTAAACCTAATATCCTGATTAATCAAAATGAAGTATTACATAAATAATAATGATAAAAAATGGTCATGGAATCAATAGAAATTTAGAAGAAACAAAACATATTAATAAATAATAAGTCAAGTCTATCAACTAAGATAAGAAAAAGATTATAGATAGAGATTAACAAAAGATTAGTTTTACTCCATAATCACGTACATAACATCTCCTGATAATAATGCATTAAATAATGCATTAGAGTGCTATCTAGCCACACCCTTCATATTAATTTCATTACAATGTTCTAAAAAATGAAATCAATCATATGTTATAAAAATATTACTTACTCATTGAAATAAAATGGTTTCCAAAATATTTTTTCATATCGTAATCAAAAGGGATTTTTTTAATAAGGTATTTGATAAATTATCATAATTCATCTATTACCCCATGAAATTAAGGTAGAATGAGATAAAAATATAGGTTTTTATAAATATATATATAACTTAAAAGCATTGTCATGACCCGTCCTTGGGGCCCGTGTCGTGACTACCCCATGCCCACCTTCCATAGGCCATGGGCTGGCAACTAGCACCAAAGGTGTAAATCCCAATAAAAAGGGAAGGCATTTCCTTTATAAAATTAAACAACACTACAGAGTACAAGAGGAAGAAAACACTAAGTAATGCAGTAAACAACGTACTGAAAGTACAAGGGGCCGAAAATACAAGCCCAAAAAAAAGGTACAGCTACAACTAAAAGTAAAGTAAAAATCAAAGGATAATAGCTGAAAGGGTGAAAAGAATCTCCTAGATTTTCCACCATAGATCCTACCTAAAGGGTAGGTACAGATGTCCTCCTCAGAACTCTACATCCGATTGTCCGTCTGTCCGTCTCCTACGGGTACCGGCTCGTCGTGAGATCCACCTCCGTTTACCGGCTCCTCGTGAGATCGACCTCCGGGTACCATCCAGCTCTACAAGCCTCAACCACGATCAGTGATGTCCATCGTCTGCAACCAACACAATGAGGTGTAGGCATAGCCCGTGATGGGGTGAGTATACGATACTCAGTAGGGACCCCGAGACCCTCAAGGTCTCACTAAATCCAACAAGTATAAACACAAATAAAGTTATCAATGGATAACCCTTACTTAGGTATAAGCCCATACTTATACCTAAGTTACCAAGTAACCCATCTCAGCTACAAGGTTTCGCATAAATATGAAGTTAATGAATAACCACTACTTAAGTATATTCCCATACATATATGTATGTTATCTAGTAACCCATCTAAATCATGAGGAAACACCAAGGTCAATGACTCAACTCAAACCAGGATTTTTATTTTCAAAACCGTAACTGTTTAAGAGCCCCGTCTCTGTCGAGTACAGGGATCCTGTCACGACTCTGAGGTACTACTCACTAACCTAAGACTACTAAGGTACTCCTCCTCTCGAGTACTGTAGGTCTTCCACCTCACAAAGTAGTGCTCCTCCGCCATGGGTCTGCCACCTCACACAGTAGTGCTCCCCCTCATAGCCTACAGAGGTACTCCTCCTATCGAGTACTGCGGGTCTGCCACCTCACAAAGTAGTGCTACTTCTCCATGGGTCTTCCACCTCACAAATTAGTGCTCCCCACTGGGCTTTGTAAGTCACTCCAAATCGAATCGGACAAGCAGTCATCGGGTCTCAGCCTGCTACACGGTCTACGTACTCTGTATGCTTGTATCTGGGAGGGTCCGCTCCACAAGGTACAGGTTGATACTCCAAGTATCACAAAGTCTCATGAAAAAGTATCTCAAAGTACCGCCTCGTCATAGGGGTCTCAACACAACAGACGGCGCGTCAATCGGACGCTCGGTCTGTGAGTTATTAGCATTTTCATCCCAGGGGCCCGGTTGGTTTTGTGTACGAATAAACCTGACCATATCTCAACTGTACCCCTAACTCACATAGGGTCTACTCATAGGGACGGTTTCTTGACGTGATCACCAACGTAGCTGACGGTTCATCAAACAGACGTCTGGTCTGAAAGTTATCGGCTTTTCCGTTCCAGGGGCCCGGTTGGTTTTCAGGTACAATCCAACCCAGCCATACACCAACTGCATCCAAACCTTGAGCGGAGTAAGCTAAAAGGTCCGCTCACTAAGAGGAATCCAACAAAGTTGACGACACATCAATCAGACATCCGGAGCTCAAGTTATAGTCGTTTCCGCTCCGAGTGCTCGGTTGGTTTCATGTTCAAACCAAGCCGGACAAACCCAAAGTTCTCTGAAACCTTGAGTGTAATATACCGAAACTACCACCTCAATCCAAGGATCGCTATGCAACTGACGGTTCATAGATCGGAGGTCCGTAGCCCAAGATATGGGAAAAAAACCGGAAGTGATTCGAAAATGGGGGGTCTGGGCCCGATCTGACCCGGCTCTACCCCCCTGGGTCGGCCCGAACCTGGTCGACCCGACCCGGGTTTGGGACCGAACTGATAGGGCGCGGCCTGGCCTGGTCCGCGCAACCCGGCCCAGCCCGGCCAGGTGGCAAGCTGGCTCGGCCAGCGTGCCAAGCGGGGGATGCGGTCCCCTGCGGCCTTTGCGCTCCGCGAACGCGACGAGCGCCGCGTCCTCCTCCCCCTGATCCTATGTGGCCGCGGGATCCGGCCACCTTCCTCCGCGACTTCAGCGGCGGCGGTTCCTCCAGGCGGAGCACCGGGGCGCCGCCGCACCGGCGTCCCGCTTCGCCGATGATGTCCGCGGTCCACCGGAGTTGCTCCGGTGGTCCGTTTTAAATTCTGTCTGCGCCAGTGTTCATCTCAGGTCCAGTACTTTACTACGAAGTTCTCAGATCACTATTTTGGTCCCCTTCCATCATCGTCGTCAATCCATGCACCAACAACAATCTGAGGAGGGTTGTCGGGCTGTGTTTTTTCAGTCCGCGCCCTCCGCGTTAGATGTTATCAAATATCCAAGATTAGATAGGGTTTTACGAAGAACGAATAATCAATTTTATTTAAATAAAATTGAAGCAAACCATACCACGATCCCTCAAATAAAATTGAAGCATAGAAAAATTCCCAACCCGCAATTAAAACATTCTCGGATCAACATGACAACAATTTGATCCGCGTTCTTTTTTTTCTTTTGAACGAAAGAAACACGGGAATTAAATTATACATAAATAAAAACCCTACCTCGACAAAGTCGTCGAATGAGGACCATTGCGGGAAAAGGTCATCGTGGAAGACGGCGTCATGGAACGAGGATCTGTAGGTGTCGTCGGCATCGCGGTATACGGCGTCGCGGAGAAGAGGATCGTCAGCGTCGTGGTACATGACATCGCATCGTCGATCTCCGAGGAACTAGCGTTCTTCTTCGTCTTTCGTCGGAGGCCGGCGTTCTTCGTCATTATTCGCGTTCTTCAATGAGGAAGAACGTTCTTCAATACTAGAGTTCTCCTCTTCCAAATCTTCTCGCACAAAAAAATAAAAAAAATAAAATATGGTTTCCCTTATTTTATTACTTATGCCAACCCTTTCAAAATTCAAAATATCACAATAAATTAACGTGCATTGACCAATTAATTATGAGAGTTGACTTGGATTTTAAAAGGGGTACGGGTGTGTTACTCAATTAATTGCATGAGGGAGGTTTTTAAGGGATTTGAATAGGTAGGGCTCATGTTGGCCCCACCTCACTAATATCTTACCTAGTGGACTTAGGGTATAGTGGGTCCCACTCCAACCACCATGCTTAGGTTTAAACTACTTATAATACAAAATAAAAATTGTTGCACAAATTTTATTTTTATTCATTAGTTAACCCTTTTTTTAACAACCACACCCGAGCAAACGCAACTCCCGAAACGGTGTTCCTAAGCAATTACTGGCGCTACAGTTTCATCGGAGCCCTCAGATTTTGATTCTAAGCACCGGTTCAAAAGTTAGAAAAACCCGCTCGTTCGTTCACTGAACGTACCCGTGCTAAACTTCAGAAATTGATTCCCGGCACATCGGGCCTCAGAATCAGGTGCCGTCAGCAACCGCGCACTCGCAAAATTCCAATGAAAATAAGAAAAAAAATTCCTTGAAATTTCTGGGACTTTACATTACTCCCACCTCAGGGATTTACGTCCCTGTAAAGAAATAACACAAACTAGGGAAACAAAAGTGGTATTGAGCACGCATCTGAGCCTTCCGCTCCCATGTGCTCACCTTGAGGTTCCCGTACTGCCAGTGAAAGTGAACCCGAGGAATTGACCGTCTACATAGGATCTACTCCTATCGATCCTCGATCCCCACTGGAACCTCCGTGAATGTCGCCCTTCCATCGTCATCTTACTTCCTGAGGTTGATGATGTGTGAAGGATCATGCACGTATCTCCTCAGCTGGGATACGTGGATGACATCATGCACCTGGTGCAACTGAGGTCGAAAGGTCAAGCGGTAAACCACCTCGCCTACCCCGCTGAGGACCTAGAAAGGTCCGTTGAACCTCAAAGATAACTTGTCGCCTCAACCAAATCTCCATAAACCTCATCAAGGTGAGACCCGTATAAGGACGTGATCGCCATACTCGAACTCTAGAGGCCTCAATTTCCTTATTATAACTGAAACTCAAAACTCCTGCTGCCACGAGGGTAAGGTTGGTCGACCCAAGAGTGATCATCCAAACCCTCCTATGCATGAGTTTATCCTGTGCTGCCTGGGGTTTCCTTTTCGCCAACCAAGGAAAACCCATCCCGATGTTGTAGTTAGACCACAACCTTTTTGACTAATACAGTCAATCTGAGCATGAACTGTAAACCCAATCCATACGGATACCAACGTCGTAAAGCCTCGATGCTACCACCAAGAGATTCCAACCGAAAATATCGCCTCGAGGGTCAGACCACACTGTCGGCATTAGTGTGATTATCAAGTCTCCTCCCAAGGAATCTCCAGACGTGAGGGTTAAGTCTACGGCTTACCGAAAAAACTAGGTCATGGATATGATTCGTGGAAGGATATAATGATTCATATCAACATCTGATACTACAGACACTAGTAGTGGACATAGACTGTCCCTTGAATCATTCTTAGAGCCATTGGTTCACACTCCTTGACTGCATGTAGCCACACTCTTCCCCTTCCCTCCAGCTCCCTGAGCCTGGTGGGGACAACTAAGGCGGGTGTTTGTAGCATGTTGAAGTGTACACCAACTCAGGATGCTCTCCTAGCTCTGCCTCCACTCTGCTGCTTCGAAGACTCATCTCTCCTTAGTGCCTCCTCTTATTGAATCATTTAACACGCCTGAGTCTCTAAGACTGGCGCCAGTTTCTTGTTTCTTACTGCACTGAGCAGTCTTCATCTGCTCCTAGATGATCTGCACCTTCTTTGCTTACGATCTGTAAGAGATGTTAAGATTTATCCTTTTCCAAAAGAGAAACTCAGTCTCATCCCATATATGAACCACTCCCATTTCCTAATACAATCAATCCTGACATGAATGATGCATTCATTCCATGGATGACGTCGTAAGGCCTCGACGTTACTACCAAGAGATCCAACCGTCACTCTTGCCTCCAAGGGTCGAGTCACACTGTCGGCATCAGTGTGAAGTTACTGGGTCTCCACCAGTACAAATATCGAAATTGAGGGTCAAGTCAACAGTTTTAACTGGGACCTTTCAGTATTAACCAAACAAAAGGACAGGAAAGTAAACATCACAAAGATAAGTGTCTTTTATTATTTCAGCTCGAAGTACAAAGACATAAATACAACAGCAACATGGAACTAGAAGTACAAGGAACAAAAAGGAATCCAATAAATCCTCTCCTATCCTCCTGCTTCTAGAGCTCTAACGCCTTTTCCACTGCTCAGCTATTGCTCAAGAACCCGCCGCTGCTTCTGTCTTGGTGGATCCTCCAATGCAAGAGGATCAACTGTGTGGGGAGTCGGACAATCACGTGCCATGTGACCCTTCCTGATGTAGGAGATACACTGTCTGTTTCGGTCACACATGGCTCTGACCCCACCCCGGGTACCCCGCACTACCGATCCTATAACCCGAGATCACTGATCTGATGCTCTGGTCCTCTTGGAACCTTGCATCATCTGCCTACTTCCCACATATGACTCGACTACTGATCTAAAATCCTGCGGAAAAGGCAGCATCTCCTGAACACACTTGGGGTGTAGAGCCACTGGTACAAACTCTACCATGAAAAAGGTCTCGAAGTCTCCCCATGTGAAGGTAATCTCATCGCAAAACAACAACATCCAGCTCCACCATCTGCCTGCTGTTGCCTAAATGAAGGCAGACAGAAAAGATCACCATGAAGTCCGTGGGTGTACCCACTATCCTGAAGACTCTCACCACAGCCTCCAGCCAATCCTCAGCCACTTGTGGATCTGTCTCTCCCCGGAACCTGAGTGGCCTCTGGCGCTGGAACTCATGCAACGCGCTCAAGTGGCGTGCATCGCCTGCTGCTGGGGTTGGTGGTATCAGTGGACCAACGTATGGTAGTACTGCTGGTGCCTCCGCTGGTGCCTCAACTGTAAGAGGGCCCTATACCGAAGCCCCGTCGCTCGGCAGGCCGTCAGTACGTACATCTCTCGGGGATCTAGCTGTTCGTCCATGGAAAGGCATCCTGAAAGAAATTGACGTGACATGGTCAAATGATTATACCGGGTGAGCTGACCTGGTTTGATCTATTTTAAGGTAAAAACCATTGAAAACACACACACATTTAGTGTTTTCGTGCACTGAGTCAGAAATCAGTACTTAGGGTCCTAGTGTATGGATACATCGGCCGCCCACACCAACAATGGACTCCCTGAACTGAAAACCACACTCGGTACTCTTAAGAATATTTCTTCACAGTAAATAAAAATCAGAGTTATAAGTTCTGCAGTAGAACCGACTCCTATGATACCAATTTGTCATGACCCATCCTCGGGGCCCGTGCCGTGACTACCCCAGGCCCGCCTTCCATAGGCCAGGGGCTGGCGACTATCACCAAAGGCGTAAATAACAATAAAAAGGGAATCTCTTGCCTTTATAAAAGTGAACAACACTATAAAGTACAAGCGGAAGCAAACACTAAGTAAAGCAGTAAACAACGTCTGAAAGTACAAGGGGCCAGAAATACAAACCCAATAGAAAGGTACAACTACAACTGAGAGTAAAGTACAAATCAAAGGATAACAGCTGAAAGGGTGACAAAAAGCTCCTAGATCGTCCACCAAAGATCATACCTGAAGGGTAGGTACAGATGTCCTCCTCAGCACTCCACGTCCGATCATCCGTCCGTCCGTCTCCTCCGGATACCGACTCGTCGTGAGATCCCCCTTCGGGTACCGACTCAGTGTGAGATCCACCTCCGGGTACCATCCATCTCTACAAGCCTCAGCCACGATCAGTGATGTCCATCGTCTGAAACCAACACAACAAGGTGCGGGCATAGCCCGTGCATGGGTGAGTATATGATACTCAGTAGGGACCCCGAGACGCTCATGGTCTCCCTAAATCATACAAGGATAAACATAAAGAAAGTTCTCAACGGATAACCCTTACTTAGATATAAGCCCATACTTATACCTAAGTTACCAAGTAACCCATCTCAGCTACAAGGTTTCACACAGATATGAAGGCAACGGATATCCACTACTTAGGTA
Organism: Viscum album; assembly: GCA_963277665.1. Taxonomy (NCBI): domain Eukaryota; kingdom Viridiplantae; phylum Streptophyta; class Magnoliopsida; order Santalales; family Viscaceae; genus Viscum; species Viscum album. The sequence goes on from OY728151.1 coordinate 1,536,932,580, forward strand.
CATGCCCATACATATACGCAAGTTATTTAGTAACCCATCTCAATCATGAGAAAACACAAAGGTCAATGACTCAGCTCAAACCAGGATTTTTATTATCAAAACTGTAACTGTTGAAGAGCTCTGTCTCTATCGAGTATAGTGATCCTATCATGACTCCGAGGTACTACTCACTAACCTAAGACTGCTGATGTACTCCTCCTGTCGAGTACCGTGAGTTTTCCACCTCACAAAGTAGTGCTCCTCCACCATGGGTTTGCCACCTCACACAGTAGTGCTCCCCCTCATAGCCTATAGAGGTACTCCTCCTGTTGAGTACTGCGAGTCTTCCACCTCACAAAGTAGTTATCCTCCTCCATGGGTCTTCCACCTCACAAATTAGTGCTCCCCACTGGGCTATGCAAGTCACTCCAAATCGAATCTGACAAACAGTCATCAGGTCTCAGCCAGCTACACGGTCTCTGTACTCCGTACACTCTTCTCCGAGAGGGTCTGCTCAAAAAGCTACAGGTCGACACTACAAGTATCAGAAAGTCTCACGAAAAAGTATCTCAAAGGACCGCCTCATCATAGGGGTCTCAACGCAACAGACGGCGCGTCAATCGTACGCCCGGTTTGTGAGTTATTAGCTTTTTCGTCCTAGGGGAGCGGTTGGTTTTGTGTACGAACCAACCCAACTATATCTCAACTGTACCCCAAACTCATATAGGTTATACTCATAGGGACCATTTCTTGATGTTATCACCAACGCCGCTGACGGTTCGTCAAACGGATGTCCGGTCTGAAAGTTATCGGCTTTTCCGTTCTAGGGGCCCAGTTGGATTTCAGGTACAATCCAACCCGACCATACTCCAACTACGTCCAAACTGCGAGCAGATTAATCCAAAAGGTTTGTGTCACTAAGAGGAATCCAACAAAGTCGACAGCACGTCAATCGGACGTCCAGAGCTCAAGTTATAGGCGTTTCCGCTCCGAGGGCCCGGTTGGTTTCGTATTTCAAACAAACCCGGCCATACCCAATGTTTCCCGAAACCTTGAGTGTATTATACCGAGACAACCGTCTCGATCCAAGAATCCCTAATCAACTGACGGTTTGTCGATCGAAGGTCCGTAGCCCATGATATGGGTAGAAACTGTAAGTGATCCGAAAATGGGGGGTCTGGGCCCGGTCATACCTGGCCCAACCCCCCCCCCCCCCGGGTTGGCATGAACCGGGTTGACCTGACCCGGTTCTGGGTACGACCCGGAGGGGCGCGGCCTGGCCCTTTCCGCGCCACCTGGCCCGGCCCGGCCGGGTGGCACGCCGGCTCGGCCATCGAGCCGAGTGGGGGACGCGGTCCCCTGCGACCTTTGTGCTCCACGGACGCGGCGAGCGCCACATCATCCTCCCCCAGATCCCGCGCGGCTACAGGATCCGGCTGCCTTACGCCGTTGCTGAAGCCGCGGCGGTTCCTCCTGGCGGCGCACCAGGGTGTCGCCGCCTCCCGGCGACCGGCCGGTGCCGGCCGCCGCCGCGCCGGCCACCCGCGCAGCCGGTGATGTCTGTAGGCCACTAGAGTTGCTCCGGTGATCCGTTTTCAATTCTGTCTGCGCCGATGTTCATCTTGGGTCCCGTAATTTACTGCGAATGCCTCAAATCACTGTTGTGGTCCCGTTCCATCATCGCCGTTAATCCGCGCACAAACAAAGATCTGCGAAGGATTGTCGGGCTGTGTTTGTTCGGCCCGCGCCCTCCGCGTTAGGCATTATCAAATATCCAAGATTATACAGGGTTTTATGAAGAACGAATAATCAATTTTATTAAAATAAAAGTGAAGCAAACCATACCACGATCCCTCAAATAAAATTATAGAATTACAAAATTCCCAACCCGTAATTAAAATATTCTCGGATCAATATGACAACAAGTTGATCTGCGTTCTTTGTTTTCTTTTGAACAAAAGAAACAAGGGAATTAAATTATACATAAATAAAAAACCCTGCCTCGACGAAGTCGTTGAATAAGGATCGTTGCGGTATAAGGTCAGCGCAGAAGACGACGTCGCGGAACGAGGCTCCGTAAGCATCGTCGGCGTCGCGGTACAAGGCGTCACAGAGAAGAGGATCGTCGGCATCGCGGTACACATCGTCGCATCATCGATCTCCGAGGAACTAGCATTCTTCGTCGTCTTTCGTCGGAGGCCGGCATTCTTCGTCATTCTTCACGTTCTTCAATGAGGAAGAACGTTCTTCAAGACTAGAGTTCTCCTCTTCCAAATCTTCTCGCACAAGAAAACAACAATAATAAAATAAGGTTTCCCTTATTTTATTACTTATTCCAACCCTTTCAAAATTCAAAATATCAGAATCAATTAACGTGCTTTGACCAATTAATTGTGAGAGTTGACTTGGCATTTAAATGTTGTGTGGGTGTGTTACTCAATTAATTGCACGAGGGAGGTTTTTAAGGGATTTGAAGAGGTAGGGCTTGTGTGGGCCCACCTCACTAATATCCAACCTAGTGGAGTTAGGATATAGTGGGTCCCACTCCAACCACCATTCTTAGGTTTAAACTACATAGAATAGAAAATAAAAATTGGTGCAAAAATTTTATTTTTATTCATTAGTTAACCATTTTTTTTAATAACCACACCTGAGAAAACGCAACTCCAGAAAAGGTGTTCCTAATCAATTACCAGTGCTACGGTTTAATCGGTGCCCTTGAATTTTGATTCCTAGCATCGGTTCAAAAGTTATAAAAACCCACTCGTTCGTTCACTGAACGTACCCGAGCTAAACTTCTGAAATTGATTCCGGGCACACCGGGCCTCGAAATCAGGTGCCGTCAGAAACTGCGCATTCGAAAAATTCCAAAGAAATTAAGAAAAAAATTTCATTGAAATTTACAGGACTTTACAAGAATTAATTAAAATTAAAGAAATAGATAAATAGAGTTAGAGTGAGAATTTACATAACTCATAGATAAGGGTTTTTAGAGATATCCTTTACACATAAAAGTAAAAAATTTACAAATATCATTATATCCCATACATTTAAAAACATTTTTAAAAATAAAAATAAAAATGGAAATGGAGTTTATTGTTTTGATAAAAAATAGACACTATAAAGGATTGAAAATATTAAATAATTGATATAGTAGTGGGAAAATCCAATGACACCACATAAATTAAAATAAATTAGTCCTCGTGTCTTTTTTTAATGAACCACATAATGTTTTGTAGAGAATAGGAAAAATGTTTTTTTAGAAACCACAAAATGAAAGTATAAGAAGTCTTAAAATTTACATAATAATCCATTTATGTCCATAAAATACATAAAAATGCATTTTTAAAACTATGTAAATGGATGAAAAATGATTAGACAATAAATAACTAAGACCTTTAAAAAGATGTGTTTAATGTTATGTTATCCTTATATAAAACAATAAAAATATACATTTCCTAGAATGTATTATAAAGAAAGTAACATCTGGTCAAAATTTCCTTTATCTTCCATTAAATCATATATGAAAATTTTGTTGAAATATTAAGAAGGACAAGGACGTGGGTGGAATGTGTTGAATGTGGAATTTAAATAGTTGATTTTTTTAAAATAAAGTCCTTAAACTTGGGTCTGACTTTCCACCTATTTAATTGTCTCAAACTGAGATCCACATCACTGGTGCCCAAAGTTGATGGGTCATGTAGCCTCAAATAAGATTCAACATATTCTTGAAGCTGTTGACTAGTAGTAAGGGTGTAAATATGGTACGGTGGATAAATCATACCTTTATATCAACGCATGACAATAGATAACAATAATAACCATACTACAGAAGAATGATTATACTATATGACACTAAATTACTATAATAGTAACCCATTTTAGTAGAATCACATATAATAGATAAAATATTTATTCCTTGGAAGAAGGAATAACTTATAATCTGATTAATAATATCAAAATCAACTATTTAGAGTCATATAGATTGAAGAATGACATGTTGATATACAAAAGGGGAATATAGGATGGGTATATACAATATTGCTATAAAAAATATAAAATGAAAAAAGGATTCTCCTCTATCATCTCCATCAAATTTTCATTCCTCTTCTAAAATTATCCAAGAATATGAAAATTATATCAAATATAATTAAAAAGGTTGATTCCCATATCCATACCTACATAAATGTAATCAACTCAGGTACTAAGGGAAGCCTTGGTAGTGTGTGAGAGAAAATCACAACTGGCCCACCCAATGGCATCTAGAAGTAATCCAAGCAGTTCCAATAGCTAAATATTTTGTACGTATAAATAAATATTCCAAAATGCTAAATAAACAAGTACGAGACTACCCACGTTGCCAAAGGACTCCTAGAGGCTCTACCAACTTCGGCTCAATGATGGAATGTGTGTCTAAACAATAACAATATATATTGTAATAAAATTTTTATGGTACAGTTATATATTTAATCCTCCTATATGATCTGATTACATGCAGCTCTATGTGGACATATACCAAGAATACAAGGTGATGAATGGATAGGGGCATAACTCAGACATTCATAACTAGTCCAAATGAGCATAGAATCTCAAAAAATATGGTATTTTACCAAAATCATGACATGTGGGAGTGAGTACATGATCATCGCATGATATAGAGGGTGTTTCATCATGTCAACACCCAAAACATACTAAATGGTGTGTACTACCCACCATCTTAGTAGAGATAATGGTGAAAGATGTTTTTCTCAACACCGGTTGAAAGGAAGTGTGAATCATCATTCTGAATGGAACCCTTACCATCATTCAAAAAGCTATATCAAACTCATAATATTATGTATAATTATTTCCATGAGGCATTTCCTATCCTACATATTATTAGACAATACCAAATAAAAACAAAATATTATTATCCAAAACAGGCATTTGATAAAGCTTTCAAAAATTAGTGTTTCCCATCAACCATTCATAAGTCCTCAATTTACACCATTTAATTCATTTAATGATGAAAAACCATAATGAAAATTCCATTCAATTTAATACATGAAATTTATTATATCAAAACATTGATATTCATTTTTTTAAGTCTCAATGTGGCATTTAGATGGTGCCATTATTAATTGGAAAAATTAACAACATGTGAAATTCAATTTATATGTCAGACCAAGAACATAGAAGGTGACATGGTTACAATAAAATTATATATAAAATAGAAAATCCTTCTATTATCCTTGAAAAATGATTTGAAGGAATTTAAAAACTTTTTCATTAAACTATAAATGGAAACATAAAGAAGGAAAGTCAAAGGGGTGTATGTGATCAAGGATTGCATCCTGAAATTACTAAACAGTGATCAATTTGTGTATTTCATCATCCATGTAACTATTTAATAAGATGAAATATATTTTAATGAGATGTGCAGAAAATATCTTAATGTAAAATAATTGAGAATATAAAAAATCACTATATCTTTGGGTAAGACGTCAAGACCACCTAACTATGGTCCCTTAAAACCCACTCATCCAATGATGGATTAAAATTCACTGTAGATTGAGATAAAAATGAAATTTTCCAATGCCCTGGAAATATGGGAAAATATATTTCACCAAAATTGTGAAATGGACCTAAAGATAAACTAATATAATATTGAATAGGAATGTAGAGAATATCCTTATATTTCCAAAGACATTAAATGATCTTTTTTGGACATTGTCTATGGAAGATACTAAAGAACCTAGGAGGAGAACCTTTGGAGAACCTAGTAGAAGGATACATGATCCATTTTCTAGAATGAAGTGAAATAAAATGAAAATGATGTTTATAAGTGTAATGTCCCATAATTTTTCATCTATTATTTTAATATTATATGGGAATTATTTCGAGACCAGGCTTTGAGACGGCGTGCAATTTCAAGGCCCGATGAGCCCAGAACAATGATTTGTATTTAATTAAATAAATAAATTACATGCGTGTGTTGTTTTTCTGAAAAAGTGGAATAACTCCTGAACGAGTGCATGAGTCAAACATCTAAGGGCACCGTTGAGTTCAGAGTAGTGATTTTACCTTAGACGAGACCTAACATTAGTTGGCACATGTCGGTGGTGAAATATAGGTTTTGCACGTAACTGTAATAAAATATTTAATAAAAATATTTTATTAAATCATTCTTCAGGGAAGTCAATTTAATCATTTAAATTAAATATTTCACAGGGGATCAGGGTTACAGATCTCATAACCCTGAATTTCCCCTGGAGGCACTAGGAAGCTCTAGAGAAAACCTCCCAATGCGGCGATGACTTTCGTAACAAGTTTTTCTCTAAATAATGACACGATGACCAGATCTTCTCCAAAGAATGCCAAAGATCTAGGTAGGGAGTTCGATCTCTTTGTGATTTTTTCCCGTTCTTGAATTCCACGATGGACGCATACCAAATCAACGAATAGATTGGCCTACAGATTGATCGTTATATAGGACGGGTTATCTATGGGATCTTATTTGGGGATTGATTCTTGAATATTATTTTGGTTTTGTTTAGCCTTCTAATGGTGATGAACCTAGATCGTCAAGAACATCAATCGAAGTTCATCCCTCTCGACTTGTTGTGCCTTTCTTCCTTGATTTCTGGCATTCTTCTTGTGCGTTCTATGTGTTCTTCATATAGATATTAATGATGGAATGTTGTGCATCCGTTGTGTGGAGAAACAATCTCAAACAGATGATCTGGCATCGGGACAACCCCACGGAGGTGCGACTGCGATGGCGATGGATGGATCGAAGCAGATCAGAAGATATCTTTCTTCTATCGATTTCATCGTGGGTGAACGAGATTAGTTTTCAGAACCAATATAAGGCACGAAACCCACGAATTTGGGATCATGACGATGAGGTGACATGAGTTCTCGAGTTTTGTGGAAAATGAATGAAAGATCGTGAATCTGTGGGTTCGACTGAGGTGGGAGGAAGAAAGCAGTGGTTTTGGAAATTTCCCGACTACACGACCTGTAGTATGGGCTACATGGCATGTGTTCATCGGCTGGACAGCTATCGTGTACTCTAGGAGTACATGGACATGGGTTGGGTACACGGTCATGGACACAGTGTGCATACCCTTCCCCAGCCAGACCCAGCCAGATACATGGGATACCCCGTGTACTGGTACACGGGAAGAGCAACACGGATAGAGACCATGTATGGGCACATGGCCAACAGACATGGAGCATATCCCAGGAGCTTGGACAAGGCGTGTGATCCTTCTACACGCCGTGTAATCTATTTTTACACACCTGTACTCGAGACATGGGCCGTTTACACGGGTAGTACCCAGAGTCAAGGAACAAGGTGTGTGATCCCACTACACATCGTGTAACCTGTTTTACATGGCTTGAGCCATTCGACTTCCGTGACTTGGACAAGTATTATTATGGTTCGTACCCTTGGCCTTTCCCCTCAAGGTTTCTGGTACTATTTCTTACGTACATGAGTATGATCCCTTAAGCAGGACTTCTTGAATAGATTTGTTGGAATCCACTCTGTGAGACATTGATCCGGATCCTCTATTCCTTCCTAGTACCCTAGGTAGAGTTTTCTTGGTATCGACGTGACCTACTTTACCCGGGTTCCGATCCTCTGCATAATGGATTAGATAAGATTGAGTTTTTGGAATCACTTCAAAGCTATTGGTTGTGTTCCTCATCTGATCATCGTATTCTTAAGTACTTTCGGAGTGAGTTCTCTAGGAATGAGTACTACATATCTCTCTCTTCAGACATAGGAGTGTGTACCTCCTGTTATGTGCTTAGTGGAGTCATTAAGCTAGATCTTAGTGGTGCTTTTGCGATAGTCGATCGTGTATGAGTATGTCTGGGTATTCTTGTTATATGATCTGTAAACATATATTGTGTGGATCTATCTATACCATTCCTGTGTGGTTTTTCATTTTTTGTATTACATTGTGGTTTTCAAGGCTCACTATTGGGTATTGTTATACTCACCCCTGCACGGGCTTTGCCCGCACATATCGTGTCTTGTGTAGACGAGCGAGCCTTTGACATGATTCTAGGTGGACCAAGACCGGATGGTGGTCAGTGAGATCAGGCAGGCCGATGTGTGTTCCTAAGACTACAGATTATAGTCCCAGTACCTTTCATTACCAGTTGGACTTGCTGCAAAATTTCTTTTGGTGGGCTTGTAATTTTGGCCTTGGGATTTACATTACTGTACTTTAAATTCCTATCGTACTCTGTTGGTCGAGATTTTAGTGTATGCATGCATTTCCATTTTCATTAGTTTTTACTTTTCATCTTTGTGGCTAGGAGATTTGTGTGTGCGTGTACAGGTTTACATGTAATGCCTCCAATGTTAGTGACATGCCTACTCGGTGCTAGTTACCAGCCCCTGGTATTTTGGAGGCGAGCTTGGGGAGTTGTGGCACGGGCGCCACGGGGACAGTTCGTGACCGAGTGGTATTAGAGGTGGTCGGTTCTACCTTTGGATCGAGAGTGTGTGTGTTGGTTTGGGGAAACAGTGTTAAGTGTTCTGAGTTTAGCTTTCAAGAAAGGGACCAAATTTTTGGTATGGGCGGCCGACATATCCATACACTAGGACTCTGATAACTTTCTTTTCGACTCAGAACATGAGAACACTAGTTTCAGGAGAAAATGATCGTTCATGCATCATATAGGAATGGGTTGTGGTTTCAATATCCTTCTTGAGTCACCTATCCAGATATACTCACTGAATGTGATACATCTTATATCCTTACAGGATTCCTCCGCGATGCGCACTTTCTAGGATCCAGCAGCTCGATCACGGGGATGACCCCCTCAGTGATGAAGATTCGATACAGGGACCAAATCCCCCAGTTTTACCTTCAGGTGGTGTTCCAGTTTTTCCACCACATGTGGAGTGGTGTTTAGTGATTGTTGTACCCGTTGAGGAGGAGCATAGGATGAGATCACTCCACGAGTATCAGAGACATAGAACCCTTAGGTTTTGAGGCGAGCCTGAACCTCCAGCGGTATAGGACTGGCTTGATGCAGTGTCTAGAGTCTTCCATTTGGTCAGGACACCAGCAGACCATAGGGTGATCCTGGCAGAGAGCCTTTTACAGGGCTCAGAAGGGAGATGATGGATTTTGGTTATCCAAACTCACGACGAGGAGACTCTTGCATGGTCAGAGTTTGAGCATCTCTTCAGTGAGGAGTTCTCACCATTTACCCTGAGAGCAGTACGTATACATGAGCTTCTTTAGATCCAGTAGGGAACTATGACGGTGGATGACTATTCATCGAGGTTTACCGACCTCTCATGGTACTCAATGGATATTTTCAAGGATCAATATATCAGATATCGGACATTAGAGAGGGGATTACGAAGATACATCCGAGCTATCATCATTCCTATGACCATTCCTACTTATGATGGGGGTTCTCGAGCAGGATTTGGTGGTCAAGAGCTTCTTGGCAGACCAGAGACAGCCAACAGCTATTAGTAGCGAGTGAGGTGGAGAAGAGACCACGAATGTAGGGAGCTAAAGTCAGGGACCCAGGCATGGGAGACGTTTTCAGAGGAGATCCTAGGACAGAGGATCTACCCTATAGGGTTCGTAGAGTGCATATAGCTAGCCTCTAGAGAGGCAATGATACTCATGTGATGGCAGGGTACATCTCGCTCGAGGTTGTCCAACATGCCATACTACTGACTTGGGAGTAGTGGATGGACCACCGAGGTAGAGGCGAAGTGTGGAGCATAATGATCCGTGGGGTGGCATACATTGTAGAAGAGATGGGAGAGCAGCTAGATGTGGTCAGTTTTTTTACCATTTACCACCACCACCCCCAGGAGGTCCCCCCAGGTTCAGGGAGCTAATGGAAAGAGGCAAGGACAGCTATAGGCAGCAGAGGCTTATGACCCAGGTACTCCCTAAATTATTAGAGGTACCATCTGTGTGTTTTCTACTTTGGTTGCCATACTGGTAGACACAGGCTCTAGTCATTATTTTCTTGATTCTTTTCTTGTTCGAGACCTTGAGATTCCAGAAGAGTCGTTGGCTTGACTCTTACCCATAGAAACACCGACTAGAGAAGGTTCAGAGATCACACACCTCTACAGACAGTGTGACATGACCCTTAGAGCCGAGAGTTTCAGTTGGAACATCTTGGTGGAAGCATCAAAACCATATGATGAATTTATTGGTATGACTTGGCTATCCATAGTTCATGCCCAGATTGACTGTATTAGGTGAAGGGTGTGGTGTGTTCGAAGTGATGGAATGAGGTTCTCCTTCGACGGTGAAAAGGAGACCCAGGCAGTGCAGGATGGACTCGTGCAAATGAAGGTACGACCAATTTCGCATCAGTTGGCTAGCCAAGCCCTTGGCGCAGAAGATGTTACGAGTTTCTTGTTTCAAGTAGTAGTGGCTGAGTACAATGTCGCCTTTCCGAAGGATGTCCCAGGACTACCTCACCGTCATTAGATAGATTTATGCATTGAGTTCCAACCCAGGACGACACTGATATCAGAATCTACATATTGGATGGCTCCAGAAGAGCTTCATGAGATGATGAGTGTAGCTAAAATACTTGTAGAGGAAGGGCATCGGGAGACCCATGGTTTCACCCTGGGTGGCCACAGTGTTGTTTGCTAAGAAGGAAGACGGGAGCTTGAGGCTATGTGTGGATTACCGGCACTTGAATCTGGTGACCGTGATGAACCGGTATCCACTAACGAGGATCAATGACCTCTTCGACGAGTTAAGAGGGGAATGATGATTCTCAAAGGTTTATCTATGATCAGGCTATCACCAGTTTCAAGTACAGGATGGGGATATAGTGAAGAAAAATTTCAGATGTCGCTATGGTAAATATGAGTACTTGGTGATGCCCTTCATTGTGAAGAACTCCCTAGTATTGTTTTTGGGACTCATGAATCAGATATTTCAGCCCTGTCTAGATCGGTTCATGGTGGTATTCATCAATGATATCCTTGTATACTCTACATTCGAGGAGGAGCACAGGAGGCACCTAATGATGGTTCTGGACACACTCCGAGAGAACCAGTTGTAGGGGAAACTCTCAAAGTGTAAATTATAGATATTGGAGTTCCACTTTCTAGGACATGTTATCTCAGAAGATGGTGTAGTAGTGGAACCATACAAGGTAGAGGTAGTGTTATCATGGGAGCCACCCCGGAGCGTGACAGAGGTATGAAGTCTCCTTGGGTTGGTAGGCTACTATTGGAGATTCATTCCTGATTTCTCTAGGATTTCAGCACCCACAAAAACATTTACCCGAAAGGGGTAGCCTATCATGTGGACCGAGAGATTCTAGCTGGCTATTCAGCAGCTGAGACAGAATCCGATGAGCGCCCCGATCTTGAGTCAACCAGAAGAGGGTGTCGAGTACATAGTGTTCTACGACGCATCAGGAACCGAGCTCAGTTGTGTCTTAATGCAGAGGAAAGTGGTGATTTTCTATGTCTCAAGTCAGTTGAGGTCACACGAGCAGAACTACGTGACCCATGATCTTGAGTTGGAAGCTGTAATATTCGCATTGAAGATGTTGTGGCACTACCTGATGGGTGAGCCATTTATCATCTACACTGATCAATAGAGTCTCAGGAATATCTTTTCTCAAAAAGTTCTGAATTTGTGATAGAGGTGGTGGCTTGAGTTCTTCTAGGATTACAACTGTGAGATCATTTATATTCTAAGGAAGAAAAACGTTGTGGCAGATGCTCTCAGTAGGAAATCTAGTTAGCAGTTGCTGGATGAGGCGATGAGGAAGTTGGCCTCTTTGCAGTTATCCATCGTATATAGAAATTAGGGAGCTTACCTTAAGTCTATGGTTTCTACCCCTCCAATATTACAATGATTCAAGGAAGCAAAACTCGAGGATGCAAGTTGTGAGACACTATGTGCTCTGATATCCGTAGGTGATGCTGCCGATGGATATTCAAAATATGGGGAGAACGTTTCTCTTTTTAGAGGGTGAACAGTTGTACCAGTGACTTTGAGGGAGGAGGTTATAAGGGAGTTCCATACATATCTATTGGCGGTGCATCTAGTCATTAAAAAGATGTACCAGGACCTCCGACGTCAGTTCTGGTGGCCAAGAATGATGAAGAGAGTGGCATAGTTTGTTTCTTGGTGGCTTAATTGTTAGTAAGTAAAGGATGAGCACCAGGTTCCAACAGGTTAGACTCATCCCCTTGAGGTTCCATAGTGGAAGTGGGATGGTTTATCCATGGACTTCATGACGGGTTTACCATGTACGTCTAGGGGACACGATTCCATCTAGGTGATCATTGACAGACTCACCATGTTAGCCCACTTCCTAGCCATATGGGGGTAGAGTCTAGTAGAGAGATTGGGACACCTCTACGTGAAGGAGATAATTCGACTTCATGAAGTTCCATCGATATTCGTCTCATATCGTGATGGTCGTTTCACATCCTGTTTGTGTAAGGGATTGGAGGAAGATTTTGGGACTCAATTACACTTGAGCATAGTGTATCATCATCAGACTGACGGTCAGACAGAGCAGACCATCCTTGTTCTGGGGGATATGCTACGGGCTTGCATACTTGACTTCGGTAATAGCAGGTAGGACCACCTACCACTGGTATTGTTTTCTTATAAAAACATTTATCATTCCACTATTTGTATGGAACCATTCATGGCTTTGAACGAGCAAGCTTGTAGGTCACCACATTGTTGGACTGACCCAGGTGAGTAAGAATTCATGGGCCCATAGATGGTGCGAGCAACTACAGAGAAGGTGTTGGTCATCCAGGAGTGGATGAAGACTGTACTAAGTCGGAAAAAGTCTTATTCCTATAAGAGACGAAGCATGTGTTCCTCCAGGTCTCACATCGATGGGGATTTCAGAGATTTGGCCGAGGCGGCAATCTATCTCCCTGGTTCATCGGCCCTTTTCAGATTCTGAGAAGAGTTGGCGATTTGGAATACTACTTGGCTCTACCTCCTCATATGGACCAAGTACACAACGTCATCCATGTGTCGCAGATACGAAGGTACGTGCATGATCCATCGCACGTTATCGACTGGGGTGAGCTGGACATCGATGACGGAGTGACCTTTGGTGAGTACCTAGTTGATATCGAGGATCGAAAGGAGAAGATCCTTTGTGGGTGAGCTATTCCCTAGGTGTGTGTCCAGTGGCAACATGAAAATCTTCAGGAGAGAACATGGGAGCGGGAGGCTTATATTTTTGTCATGTATGCAACTATTTTTGAGTAGCCTTTGTTTTGGCTTTTCGGGGACGTAATACCCTAAGGTGGGGAGAATGTAATGTCCCAGATTTTTCCATGTATAATTTTAATATTATATATGAATTATTTCAAGAACATTCTTTGTGACGGCGTACAGTTTTGAGGTCCGGTGAGCCTGGAACAAATGTTGGAATTTAATTAAATAATTAAATTACACACACATGTGGTTTTCCTACAAAAGTGGAATAAATCCTAAATGGGTTCTCAAATAAAAAATACGTGGGCACCTTTGCGTTCATAGCAGCGAGTTTACCTTAGGTGATACCTAACATCGACTGCACTCTTGGATACGACACTCCCGGGGGATACGCTTAGGATAATTCTCATTTTCTTTACCAACCATTATGAAGGGTTTATGAGTATATACTTCTCAATGAAAACATTTTTATGATTATGGATTGTATCCATAAACTGTCAAATTTATGTTATGTGTTTTACAAGTATGGAATTACGTATTTTGATTCATAAACTAATATAGTTTATTCCATTGTTTAGAAATGGTGCCTAGTGGGAGGAATGGAATCCATATCAATGCACACACTCCATGTATTGATTGCCCTCCTGCTCAAGATAATTATAGTGGAGTTGGAGATACAACTGGTGCTGATCAACTTATCACCATACTAGGACAACTCACTCAGGTTATGAATGATAACCTTACTCGTATGGAGCACCCTGATCCGCAACGTGGAGGATCAATGTTAGACCGCTTCATGAGGCAACAACCGCCAACATTTAATGGGGGTAAAAATCAATTAGTAGCTGAGAAATTGATAAACTCCTTAGAGAAAATATTCCATGCCTTGGGGAGTAGCGAAAGGGAGAAGGTCATCATGGCAGTTTACCGCCTCACTAGAGATGCCGATCAATGGTGGTCGCTGATTCAAAACACAAAGTAAGATGAAGAAGTATCAAGTATGGAATGGAGGGAGTTCAAAGAGCTTTTCTTAGAAAAATACTTTCCTCGTGACCATTGAGCCGATATAGAAAGGAAATTTCTGAGTCTGAGGCAGAAGGAGGATGAGACTGTCACAATGTATGATCCTAACTTTACACGGTTAGCGAGGCATGATGCAGATTATATATGTAACCCAAGAAGTAAGATCGATCATTTCTTTGATGGGTTAAAACCATTTCTCTGTCGAGAATTAGTCTCAAAAACCTTCTCATCGTACGAAGATATTGTCTCATGTGCTATCAAGATAGAAAATGAATTCTCTAAATCTTATGACAATAAAGTAAAGCAAGAGAAGAAGAGAATGGTGGAACAAGAGACAAATAATAGGAAAAAGGGAAAAAAGGATTTTCCATTATGCGATAATTGTGGGAAGAATTACCCTGGTACTTGCCTAAAAGGAATGGGAGTTTGTTATAAATATGGAGAAAAAGGTCACCAGGCTCGTGATTGCAAGGGAAAGAAAGATTCTATCAATGTTGAATGCTACAATTGTAGAGAAATGGGGCATTATGAAAATGAATTCCCAAAGCGCCAAGGAAACGTACGTCAGAAAAGGCCAAGGGATCAAGTCCAAGATTATGCTGTTACTACAGATGAAGTTGAATAATTATTGTATTTGTGTTTTTGGACTCAAGAACTAGATTATGGTTATAAGAATAATGTGATATATATAAGTATTGTACTGTAGTACATGTTGTTTTCATTAAGGTCTTAATATGATTAAGGTAATCAGATTTTTAGTATGTTACAATAAGAGAAACTTTACTTTATTCGGGGAATTTGATGTTACAATTGATTTTAGAATTTAGAGACCTTTTAGAGAAATTCTGGAAAAAGGTATTTTGGATAACTATAAAGTTTGGAATGAATTAAGTTGAACTTTGGATAGTATTGTTTAAGGTTAAAACATTTCTGAAGATTATTTTTGTAATATTATAATACTATACTTTTAGGAAAAGGACAACCTGTAGGTCGGGGGATAAACCGTCGCGTCGGACAAAGCTGTAGGAATCGAACTCACAACCATAGTGAGACAGGCCTTTATTACCTACCACTAGCCTACAGGAAGTCCCTAGTTATTACAAAATAGTTTTCCTAATCTAAATGGTATGTGTTAATATTTGGAACCTTGTACGATTAGGATAAATATAATATTTTTGAGTTCTATTATATTTTTGAGTGAAAGATGGGTTTGTGGTAAAAATTTATTAAAGAATGAAAGTCTACATGACAAGTAAGTATATTTCCTTATGTTCTTGGTAAATCTCTTAAATAAATTTTTCAACTTTATGAAAGGTAACTTAAAACAAAAATGTTGTTGGTTAACTTTTCTAACTGGGGATTCAATAACCGTTTAACCAATCACAAGTTTGTGATTTTCTTGTGGTTAACATTCTCCTAATCCTGTTTTCTACAACTCTCCATCAGACCTTGATGGTTAGTTTTTCTTCCATATCCATATTTTCATAGAATCCTAGTATGGGCTATCTTGGGTGACCTTTGTACTTATCTTTCTTTCTTTTAATGTTATATTTTTATTAACCCTATTTCCGATGTGGATTTTACACAAAGGTATTTTCTATTTTCAACCTTTTATTTTTGAAGAACATTTTCAAATTGTGAGGACGCTATTTATTGAAGGAGGGGAGAATGTAACAGCCCAAGCTTTCACGATACGCTTCTCTTTCAATAATGCAATAGCTTGCATTGTACACAAGTTCGCGATTCTAACACACCGCGACCAATCAAAGTAGCAGTTATGAATAGTAATACCTAATTTTTGAAATTATATAAATTTTATATTTCAAAATGGACTTCATTTTTGTATTTGGAATATCTAAATTATCCCAATTTGAATTTTTTGTAATTTTCTGAGAACATCCAATTTTCTATGAATAGTGAAAAATACTTAAAAACAACTTTTTTAATAAAAATAATTTATAGTGATAAATTATACTATTGAGTGTTTTTAAAGTATAATTAGAATATATTTTTTCCATTTTATCCAATGGTGTTCATTAGAATTAATTTCACTTTGAAATTGGACATAAACAATTGTCAATCTTTTGATATATATTGTGTCTTAAAAACACGCTATTTGTTGTGAGAGCAGGAATTGATTATAAAATTAATTAATGAAACTTATATGTTTGTAATTTCTTAAAAATATATATCATTTTTGAATTCGGAATATCAATTATAGCTTAGGGTGAAATTTTGGCATTGTACTGAAAAATATCAATTTTGATGAATAGTGAAACCACTAAGTGGTAGTTAAAAAACCGATTTTTCATTTAAATGAAACATTACCACTTCAGTGATTTGATTTTAAAAAATCCGACATACATGGTTTTCATTAGAAGTAAAATGTGGTTCAATGGGATTAAAATAATTTTTGGTGAATAGTAACTTTTAAGTTTAATTAGTCACGATTAAAGGTAATTAGTGAAATTTAAGGTTAAAATGATATTATAAAAATATGAAAATACCTTTACACTTGTCCTAACCCTTTTGGATGAGTCATGGCCGACCAAAAAAATCCATGGGTCAACTTGGGGACCCCATGGAGCCACTTTGGTAGGAAAATGTCATTAAAAACTTTTTATTTAATGTTAAAATAAAAATGTCACAAACAAGAGTTGTTTAATAAAACAATTTTTAAATGGGGTTATTAATGTAATATTTTGTACTATAAATATTCATTAGAAATATAAACATATTTCCTACATCATGATATATTTTTTTAATTTTTAGACATTAAATAAATTAAATTATTTATGACACCATGATGATGCATCGATTGCCTCATTAATTAACGATTTAAATAAAATGAAAAGATAATGTAAAATCTAATACATACACTTGTAAAAAACCTATTGGATGAGTATATTTCGAACCCTTATCACCTTATCCTAGAAATATATAAGTTTGGGACCTTTAAAATCCGAAACTCATTATATAATAAAGTAACATTTCATGACTTTTTAAGAGTTCCCCTCCTCTCCTCTTATAAAAGGCCCCCACCACTACCACCTTATTCACACCTTCAAAGCCTTTTGGCTCGGCCAACCTCTGCTAAAATACTCTCTCAAATTCCATCTCTTACTCCTAGAAGCCTCACTTTGGGAAGAATTCCTCCCAAGGAAGCCTTTGGCCCAAATCAAAAAAGAGTAACCCAATTTTAAGGTAATGTCTTCTATTGTGTTCTTTTGTTTTATTTTTCTTCTCCAACCCCCTAAAATCTTTTTATTACATTATTTTGTAACAAAACCAGTATCCTAAATATACGTGGATGTTTTTATGAGAATAATTTTATTTACACTTACACACACCTTCGTCTAATGGATAAAGAACATACTGTTTCTGTAGTTGGAAAATTGATGCCTCACGAAACAATGATTGTTCAATATTCTTTTAACACATCTCATGGTGGCCATTATGATGACACTTTTTTTATATATGATATATATTATGTTTTTGTTTTCCTTATGATTCTGTATTTTTCATTTATGGAGTACATTTACGATTTCCATTATGGGTAAACGCGATAATTTCATTTTAGGAAGTGCGGACTACCGCCCCCTCAAAGTGATTTGAATCGTTAATGCCATATGTTGGATGTATAATGGATGGATTAAATGATATTATACATTATATTATACTGGAATTATAGTATACCTTTATATAATTATAATTTCATTCCATTAAATATGAAATATAAATGAAAGTAGCATTCATGCGTACGTACGACTTAGTGTATCCATGAACGGTGCATTTCATTTCTTACTTCTAAATGTTATGTAAAATTATAAATGAATGTATATACTGGATATATATGATATATATGATATCTACATCATGAATATAATTCTGTAGATAATGGATATTCTACCACATAAACAAATTTTAATTATAAGAAGTTTATTGTTGACTCAAGTACCAAAGATCGACAAAACGACCGTTATTAACTTAAATGACTACATAATTTTCGTAACATTGTAATAAGTGATATAAAAGAGATAATTAACTTGAAAAAGGTTCTTAATAAATTAGATAATAACTCTAGTTTATTATTCAGGAGGTTAAAGAACGGTCGATTCAAGTCGGACACAAGGTAAGGGAACTTCTTAACCCAATTTCTATTCTTTGGGTTAATCGCCTACTTTCAAATTATGTCATGATATTATTATGTACTATCTTGTATTTGTACTTTATTTATGTGTACTTATAGTGAATACACATAATAGATCTATTTTATTTTAAAAAATGATCTTTTTAAGGGACATCATCTCAATCACCAATCATTGAGGCATATTTTGTTTTATACACAAATTTCTTTTATACGGTTTATAAACCCCTTTGACTTTTACATTTATTCAAAAAGAATATTTTTATACGAAGCGTTTTACTAAACGAAAAAAGGAATGTTTTTCTTGTTGTACGTATGCGGCGACAACGACTTCTCCGCCGCCGTGACCATTATTTGAGTTTCAACTTCCTCTACAAGCCATATTTTTTTTAAATGAAAAATAAATACTATGTTTTACTTTTCTGTTATTTTGGTTTTGAAAATGGTTTTGAAAGAGTTTTTTTATATAAATGTGTTGTATTTATATCTTGTGATTGAAATTTGGAAATGTTATGTTTCCTTTATGCATGGTTTATGTGATACGATTATGTTATGGTTTATGATATGTTTAAACATGTTCATATGAGGAATGTATTGGACTTAATAAGTGACGGGTGGAGCCCGCTATATCTCCTCGATGCATCGGTAGGTCTCATGAGACAAACTAGTGTCTTGGCACGAGGCCATGACAAAATCTAATTTGTGGTCTTTGTACGAGGCCTTGGCTACGTGGTTATGATAGTCTGGCACTATGCATTCCATCATTATGAAAGTGGTTATTGATATTGCATGTGATTATTCGACTAGTAGAATATCCTTGTGAATAAGTAAATGGAATTATCTCATTTTAATTTGGACATATCATGTTTATGTTCAAGTTTAAAAGGCTTTTGTTTTATTCATACATTGCCATAAATGTTTATGTTTATTTATGAAAGTATCATTACCGAGCATCTGAGCTCACCCCTTTCAATGTTTTATTTTTCCGAGGATGTGAAGTAATATTTTATGACTGACCTATAGGGATAGTCTGAATGGGATAGAAGTGTGGACTATGGAGACTATGTTATTGTGATTTTTCGCTTTATGATGTATTGTAACATTTATGAATGTATCTAGTGTTTCCGAGGCTACTAAACTAATCAGTTTTTCGAGACTTGATCTTTTGTGATCATGCCAATGTTACGCAATAATGCACCGACTCTGGGTAACTGGGGTTGGGTAATTACAAACATAAACAATATGTATCAAATTATTCCAAAACATTTCTTATTTTAATGATAGTTCAAATTTCATAATTTTATTAGAATAAATGAAATTCCTTTTTTATTGTTTAAGGTGTGATCTGTATGTCTGAATATTTTATATCATATATTTAATTCTGAATTTTCAATACTGAATTTTTTCATTGACATCTCATATGATTCTAATAGAGATTGCACAGGTTTATTTTCTGTTAGACATATAATAATTATTTTCATTTCACTCATCTACATGAAAATCATTAAAAGAAATTTACATAGATTAAAATTTTCAAAGTGTTAGAAATTTTTATTGTTTCTATTTCATGCTTTTACATTATTTTAATCATATATAATTCACTAATTTTAATAATTAAACATTACATGTTTAGTTGGAAATATATTATAACCCTATTTTTATCATTAATCCAAAAAGGCATATATTTCATTTTTTAGATAGCTTAAAATATCAATAGTATTTCTGTGTCCATCATGCACATTAAATGATTCACTATACACCGATTAGTATTTTTTCAAAAACCCATCAATTAATTTATATTTAAAGTCATCAAATAATATTTTTACTACATGAATTAATTTTAAATTTCAAGTGGTGAAATAAATTTTAATTCAACTACCATTTAATTTTTTATATATAATTGTGTATTTATTTTTGATTTCTAATAGTTATATAATTATTATTTTCTATCATTTGTTTAATTTTTTATTTCAATGGAAAATTATTTTTTCATTTAAATGATGAATTATTATTTTTTCAAATGTTGAATTTTTTTTTAATTTAATGGTGAATTAATATTTTCTACTTATAACGATCAATATTTTTTTATTTCAATGGTGGAATATTTTTTTGATTTCTAATGGTGACTAAATTTTTAATTCCATATGTTGAATTAATTTTTTTTCTAACAGTGAATTAAATTCTTATTTCAATGATCACTTAATTTTTTTAGTGTTTAATTAAATATTTATTTCAAGGGTTGTTGATTTTTAATTTCTAACAATATTTTACATTTCTATTTGATTGGGGAAACATTATTTTTAGGTGGGTTAGTTTTTTATTTAAATGCTTCATGATTCATGCTATAACTTGTAAAAAATTTATAGTTATAATTTAGTTCTGTACTCTATTATTCAACACATTTTTTATGAATTTCATCGTTATATTAATTTTATTTATATTTTTTTTGAAAATTATTATTTATTATATATGTGTAACATGAATTATGTTAATTATTTTTCTTTATTGATTTAAAAATAAAAATAATATACACTTTATTCATGCATGCACCTCACAAATATCACTAGATTATTTAAGTTTTATATTTTGAGTTATTTTCAACAAATTATTCTTTTATAAGTTATTATTTAATGAAATATAATTTAGTCAAAAAAATTAATGTAATTTAATATAGTATAAATAATTTTTTATTTACATGCACTATAAAAATAAATTATATTTATTATTTCAATTTAAACATTAAAAATAACTTACAATTATTATAGGATTAGCTTTGACGTACTATTATCATTTATTGAGTTATTTAAATTCTGTTGAATTTTTCATTATGTTTAAATTCATATAAATATTATAACGATTATTATAGACCTTATTATTCTCTATCCTAAAAATAGTTATTTTAATTTGAATTATTTTACATGTGGAAAGTGTTTTTTGTCTTTACATGTATATATTTAGAGGTGTTGATGATAATACTCGAATGAAATTGAACACACTGGATAACATCTTAAATTCTCTTTTTTTATAGTAAAAAGTATTTAACATATCATGTTTTGTACAAACTGAATCCCCATGTTATACCATATTTCATTACATAGATATTACAACGAGTGTTAGAATACATCAACATTGACTTCTACCACAATTACATGATCATCCTATCTATTCTTCAAGAGCAGTACATAAGATTTAATTATTTAACTTCTCCTTTTTTTGATTTCTATAATGTGTAAAACTATTTCTCATCTATCAAAAAAATATTTTTTCTGTTTATTATTTTTTACTTTCATAATAACTTCTTTGTACATTCCTAGAGATTCTGAAAAATATATTCATATGTTAGGATATAAGGGTTGTGACACCCTGCAACTAATGTCAGTGTTTGTAAGCATTGTGACTCACCACATAGAAGTCAATGTTGTGGTTATCACTCCACTAGAAAAGTATTTAGTAACGGTTTATGATTCCTCATTAAAATTTTTTTTATGTAAACATATAACTCTCTGGATTGAGAGATAAACTACTGGACTAGGTCCACATTGGACTGAAATAGAATAAATATTCCTATATTCTTTATTTTATTTCCAATAAAAAAATAACCATAATAAATTACATTAAAAATTTACATGATTAAATTCTTTAATCTGGTATATTCACAACCATATATACCATCTAATATTACTATATCTAACATAGAAATGGGTATAAATGATAATCTTATTAAAAATATTTTATTACTTTCATTATAATTATCGATACCATACATCAGTATCAAAGGTTTTTTCACTTGGAATTATCCAACCCCTTTATAGAGTCTTATTTAATATTATTTTTTCTTGAATATTTTATGACCTCAAAGTCCATGGAAAATGTAACATCCCAAGTAAATAAAAAATAAAAAATTTATTTATTTATTAATAATTTAGAATTTAATATTAATGTTAATGTAAATGGTATTCTATGTTCCATGGAGTACCTGATACGCAATAACATGTTTCTTTGATGTCTAATGTTACACACAATGCTGAGTCATACTAACAAATAATAATATAAAATTATTTTAAATAGTAGTAAACACATAGCTGTTGTATTGGAAGGAATGAATAATACATACTACAATATGGTTATACATTTTTTTAAATGTTTTTACATTTAATCAATAAATTTTATAGGATTAAAATATGAATGGATCTAATTTTAAGAATAAATACTCTAATATTCATTAAAATGATGATTTAACGCCATTTAATGGAAACCCCTAATAAAATCTAGTTTTGGACACTTTAATATGTTTTATTTGAAAAAATAAAAATCTTATTTTGTATCTGGAGACAAAATCTACATTGGGTAAATTTTGTGTATTTTTTCTGATAAAATTAATTTTTAATGAATAGTTAAAATACTGTATCTTAATTCAAAACTAACTTTTAATTTAATTTATTTACATTGATATATTATATTTTTACTTGGGTTTAATGTGTAATTGGATTAGTTTTTTACCATTTAATCCAATTCTGGTCATTGGAAGTAATTTCACATTTAAATTGAACATAAACACGTGTCAATCTTTTGATAGTTAATATTTATTAAAAACACGTTTTTTTTTGGAAAACGAGAATTAATATTAAAAAAATAACGAAACCTCTATGTTTTGAAATTTCTTAAATAGACATAATTTTTTAATTATGAATATAAAATATATCTTAGGCTGAATTTTTGGATTTTTTTTTGAAAAACATCAATTTTTGAATAATAGTGAAAACACTGAATAGTAGTTAAAAACTGACTTCATCATTTAAATGAAATTTTACCACTTTAATGATTTTAATTTTGAAAATATTACATTCATGGTTTATTTTAGTAAATAAAATGTTGTACAATATGATGAAAAGAATTTTTGGTGAATAGGATATTTTGACTTTTATTTGTTGTAGTTAAAGTAAAATATTTTAATTCAATGTAGAAACAATATTATAATAATATAAAATTACATTAACATTTTTTCTAACCTTATTTTATGAGTAATGGCCGACCATGACAGCCTTGAGTGAGGCTTTTGGCCTCTGAAAGCAACTTGGGTAAGATATTGGTATTATTAACATTTTATTTAATTTAAAAAAAATATATCATAAACATGTATTGTTTTGCGAAAACAATTTAAATGTGGGGTTTTATAATTGAAGAATTTGACTATAAATATTTGTTAGAAATATAAAATTAATTCTAACATTATTGTATTTTATTTATAATTTTTAGACATCAAATAAAAAAATTAGTTATAGCACAATAATGATGCAGTGTTTATCTCATTAATTATTGATTTAAATAAATAAGATTAGAAAAATTAAAACAGTATCCAAAACCTATCCAATTCTTATTGGATTATTATTTATGAACAAAAATCATATTATTTTAGAGATTAATATGTTCTGAACCTTTAGAAACAAAAAATCATTATTTAATAAAATAATATTTTCAAACATTCCTAAAGAGCCCCTCCTCCCACTTATAATCATCCATCACAACTTACCCATTACTAACACCTATCAAGCCCCATGGCTCGTCCAACCCCTACCAAAATATGCTCTCAACTTTCCTCTCTTCCACGTCGAATCCTTTCCTTAGGCATATGTAACTTCATAAAATCCTTTTTTTTCAATCAAAAGGGAGTTACCTGATTTAAAGTAATGTCTTCTCTTAAATTATTTTCTTTTATTTTACATATCCAACCCCTAAAAACTTTATATTACTTTCATTTAAAACAAAAAATGAATCCCCAATATACTAGGTTGATTTTATGAGATGTATTCTAACTACATGTACACTATCCTCCGTCTAATGGATAAAAAACTTTTTGTTTCTTGGATGTCAAACTAATGCCTCACGAAATGATGACTGTTAAATTATCTCCTACCACCTCTTATGGTTCAATTATGATGTCACCATATTTATATGTGATATATTTTATATTTATGTTGTTTCTAAGCTTCTTTATTTTCCATTTATTGAATAAATTTATGGTTTCCATAGTCGGTAAATACGATAATCTCATTTTAGGAAATGTGGACTACCACCCAATCAAAGAGATATGACTCTTTCATGCCAAAATGGAACGTATAATGGATGATGTTAATGAAATTATATATGATATTATACTGGAATAATAATATACATATGAATTATTAATTTTTTATTCCATGAAATACGAAGTAGAAATGAAATTAGTGTGCATGTGTACGTACGACTTACCATCTCCATTTACGGTGCATTTAATTTCTTATTTCAATATTTTTTTACTATTATAAATACATATATATAATGAATATATATTATATATATGATATATTCATCATTTAAATCATTCTGGGGATAATGAACTTTTGACCACATAAACAACATGTAATTATAAGATGTCCATTTTTGGCACATGTAACAAATATCAACAAAACAACCATTATGAACATAAATGATTACATAATTTCTATAAAATGGTAATAAGTTATATAAAAATTATAATAAACATGAAAATGGTTCTTATGAAACTATAAATTTAATTTAGTTTATTATTCAATATATTAATGAATGAATTGGTCAACTAAGACATGATGTAAGGGACTTTGACTTAATCTCCTTTCATTGAGGCATATTTTGTTTTATACACAACATTCTCTTATACAGTGTATAAACACCGTCTAATTTTAATTTAATTCAAGGGGAATCTTTTTATACAAGGAATTTTACTATACAATAAAAGGAATGATTCTTTTTAATCTACGTGGTAACAATGACCTTTCTGCCGATGTGAGTATTATTTGATCCATGGATTCCTTAACAAGCCCAAATGATTCAAAATGGAAAATAAATACCATATACTATTTTATATATTTTGGTATTTCATATGGTTTTGATAATGGATTTGTTTTGTCAATATATTTAAATGATATATTATGATTGAAATGTGGAAATGTAAACTTTCCATTATGTTTGTTTTATGTGTTATAAATATATTATTGATCTTTGGAATTGTTTACATATACAGGTGGTTCCGTGGTAATCCTTGGGTGGGTGAGCCCGAGATATCTCTATAATGTATTGGGTAATGTGATGGAGGTAAAATATAATGTTTCCCCTAAGAGATTTAGGGAATATACTCTGATGGGTATTCCATATGTAACTCCCTACGTAGCTGTGAAATCTAAAACGTAATTACGTAATGGACGATACATGTTACTTTTATGATTTTTTATTACTACATGTTATTAATAAATATTATGATTTCAGGAGGTATGTAAAATATCATATGTTATGTATGTATTGATGTTTTTATTATTTGTTTTATAACCCTTACTGAGATTTTTATGCTCATCCAATGTTTAGAAATGTTTTTCACATAAATTAAAGATGAATAAGGTCAAGGATGGGATTAAGGAAAATTCATGATGCCTAAAACATTGAACTAGACATAACGCTTTTTTTAAAGAGTTTTTGTTTTAAAAAAATGGAAACTGAGGACAAGTGTCTGCATTGTAAATTATGATATATAATTGAATAATAATGAACTAATTTTCTAAAATTATTAACCTGAAAATATCCTCAATGTGAATTATCCATTTAATTCAAGATTATGTAATTTTTTGAGGCCTGGTTCTTATAGTTGTTATCAAAGGTCAGTTTAGACAACTTTAGGATTTAGGATATTGTTAAATTAATATCTATAAATTAATTTATCGTAATATTAAAATGATATAGAACTTAAGGATAACCATGTCTCATTTCCTATGATATTTTGGTGTCCATAATTCTTTTTTATAAAGGAAATAGGGTTGCTATGCTCAAATGAAATGTAGAGGGGAATCACCTTCAAAATCAGTATCCTAAGATGGTAAGAATTGGAATTGAATAGTTTACTATAGTGATGACCATGTTGACTAAGGAGATAAATTTTTGCTGTGTTTATTGATGATATTTTGGTTTATTCTAAAAGTAAAAAGGACCATGAATGTCATTTAAGGGTTTTCTAGAATTCCTTAAATGAAACGAAATTGTATGTTAAATTCAGCATGACTGATTTTTGGTTACAAAAATTTCATTCCATGGTCACATTGTTTCTAAAAATGGCATATTGGTTGATCCTGCTAAATCAAAATCTATTGATGAATGGCCAAGATGCACAAATATAACTGAGATCTATAGTTTTTATTGTATGGAAGGCAATTTCCGAAGGATTGTATTATATTTTTCATGGTTATCTACACCACTAAATATGTTAAATATAAAATGGGTTAAGTTCATTTGAATAAAATAATGTGATGATTGTATTGAAGAATTGAAGAGAAGATTGGTGAATGATCCTATTCTAAAATTACCTTCTAGAAATAGTGAGTTTGTTATCTACAGTTTTTCTTCGGTGAAAGAACAAGCTTGTATCCTTATGCAGAATGATAAGGTAATTTCTTATTCTTACGTGAGTTGGAACGTCATGAGTTAAATTACCCTATACATGATTTGAAATTAGAATATATTGTTTTTGATTTAAAAATTAGGAGGTATAATTTGATTGGAGTGAAGTGTGAAATATATACTGATCACAAAAGTTTGAAGTATATATTCACTTAGAATGAATTGAACATTAGACAGAGGAGATGGCTGGAAAAAATCTGTTATTATGATTGTACAATTCATTACCATACAGAAAAGGCCAATAAAGTGGTTGATTCATTAAGTTGAAAATGTAAATCTACATTAACCTTGTTATGTTGGGAAAAGGGTCCATTTATTAAAGATTCGATGAACATTGGCATAGATGTTGTGGGTTTTGGAAATTCATCTATTTTATTTTAGGTGTCAGTGAAATCATCTCTATCAAACATAATTAAGCAAGCATAGAAGGAATACATTGAGATACAAGAAAAGGTAGAGTTGGTACAAAAGGGAATGTTTCTAGATTTTAACATTGATAATGATTATCTATTGAGGTTTGGGGATTTATTATTTGTGCCTTGTGATTCACAATTGAAGAAAGAGTTTTTATGTGAAGCTTATAGTTATCCTTTTTGAGTTCATCCTAGATGTACTATGATGTACAGAGATATTTGGGAGTATTACTAGTGATATGGAATGAAAAGAGATATTACTAACATTACTATGAAGTGTTGGACTTGTCAACATGTTAAAGCAGATAAGTAGTTACCAAAATGGATTCTTCAATCTTTATCAGTGCCAGATTGGAAATGGGAAAATATATCAATGAAATTAGTTGTGGTATTTCCAAAGATATCTCGAGGAAATAATTAAATCTGGGTTATATTTGATCTATTGACTAAATCTTTTAAAATTTTTCTTATTTGAGATACTTTTTCTCTAGATCAACTTTCTCAGTTTTATGTTAAAGAGATAGTGAGGTTGCATGGAGTTCACACCACCATTATATTTGATCATGATAACATGTATACATCTATCTTTTCGAAAGGCTTTCAGAAGTCAATGGGTACTAAATTATATTTTAGTATAGCTTTTCATCTATAAAAAGAAGGGCAGTCAGAATGAAAAATTCATACCATGGAGGATATGTTATGTTCTTTCTCAATGAATTTCCAGGGAAGGTGGGACCAACATCTTTCTTTGGTTGATTTTTTTTATAATAATAGTTTTCATTCAAGTTTACAAATGGCTCCATTTAAGGAATTATATGGGAAGTGGAGTCGAACTCCAATTTTTTGGGATGAAGTAGGTGAAAGGAAGTTTATGGGAATAGAATTGGTAGAAGTGATTGTAGAAATGTGTTGGTTGATTCAGAAGTACATGAGAACAGCTCATAACAGGCAGAAATGTTATGCAGATAACCAGAGGAAAGATGTTTCTTTTGAGGTAGGTGATCATGTCTTTCTTTAAAGTTCCTCGACGGAAATGTGTGATGCATTTTTTAGAAGAAGGGAAAGTTTAGTCCTATGTTAATTGAATATTAAGAAATCCTGGAGAAAGTTGTATCATTTTCTTACAGAGTGGCTATACCTCAATGTTTATCCCAGGTACACAATGTTTTTCATGTTTCAATGTTGTGACAGAATATTCTGGATCCATCTCTTATTTTGAGCCTTGAGGAATTTCAGTTGGAAGAGAATTTATCTTCTAAGGAACAACCAATCTAGATTCTTTACTAAAGAGAGAAAGTGTTTCGTAATAATTTAATTCATTAGGATATGGTTTTTTTGGAATAACTATACTTTTGAAGAGGAAGCGTGGGGATCTGAAAATGCTATGAGAGATAAATACCACCAATTATTTGATAAGTGAATATAAATTGAGAGGACGCAATTTCCAAAATGAAGTAAGGATCTAACAACCCATGTAAATAAAGACTAATACATTTACATATTTATTAATATCTATGAATTAAATATTAATGTTATCATAAAGTGGATTCTATGCTTGATGGCATACCCGATATGCAACAACTGGTTTCTTTGATGTCTAATGTTACACACAATGCTGAGTCATACTGAAAAATAAAAATATAATATTATTTTAAATGGTATTTAATGCATAACTGTTGTATTGGAGGGATTGAATAGAACTAACTACAATTTTAATATACATTTCTGGTAAATTATTTTACATTTATCCAATAAAATATAGATTTTTAAATTGTGAATGAATCTAATTTTAAGCATAAATATTCTAATATTCTTTAAAATGTTTATTTATAGCCTTTATATGAGGAAAACCTGTTTAAGTAATGTTTTGGCCACTTTTATATGTTCTATTTGACAAAATAAAATTTTTAGTTAGAATGAAGACATCAAAATTTACATTGGGTAAATTTTTGTTATTTTTTCTGATAAAATTCATATCCAAATGAATAGTGAAAAATATTGAATTGTAATTCAAAATTTGATTTTAATATAATTTATTTATATAGTTAGATTATATTTTTAATTTGTTTGAAATTTTAATTAGATTATATTTTTACCATATAATCTATTGTATGTTAGTTGATGTAATTTCACTTTGAATTGGACAAAAACATGTGTCCGTCTTTTGATAGATGTTATTTCTTAAAAACTCACTTTTTTACAATGATAATTAATTTTCAATTAATTAATGCTACTTATATGTTTTTAATTTTCAAAAATATACATCATTTTTAAATTCATAAAATAAAATATATCTTAGGTTTAATGTTTGGTATTTTTTCATAAAAACATCAATTTTTATGAATAGTTAAAACACTGAGTAGTAGTTACAAACTGAATTCATCATTTAAATGAAATTTTACCTCTTCTGTAAATTGAATTTTGAAAATATGACATACATGGTTGATTTTATATAGAAAAATGTGGGTCAATAAGATAAAAATATTTTTTGGTAAATATTAACTTTTGACTATTATTTACCGCTTTTAAAGAGAAAAGGGGTAATTTTAGGTAAAAACAAAATTTTAATAATATAAAATTACCTTAACTCATGTCCTAACATTATTGGATGAGTAATTTCTGACCAATAAAATTCTTGGATGAGACTTTTTTCCTTTGAAAGACGCTTGGGTAAGATAATGATATTATTAACTTTTTATTTAAAGTAAAAATTAAAATATCATAAACATATATTTTTTTGGTGAAAAAAAGTTAATGTGGGGTTATAAAATTGATATATTTAACTAAAAATATTGATTATAAAGAAAAAAAATATATCCTCTATCATGGTATTTTATTTATAATTTTTAGACATCACATAAATAAAATTTTTTATGACATAATAATGATGTAGTGCATACCCCATTAATGAATGATTTAATTAAATAAGATTATAAAAATTAAAAAAAATATCCAAAACCTTTCCAATTATTATTGGATTATTTTATTTCAAACAGTAGCCATCTTATCATCAAATTTAATAATTTTTTGTTTTTTAGAAACTGAAATTCATAATTTAATAAAATAATATTTTAAAACGTTCCTAAGGAGACCCTCCTCCGCCTTTTAAATTGATCTCAAATCTAACTGATTACTCACACCTATCATGCCCCTTGGATCATCAAAAAACTAAAAAAATAAGCTCACAAAATCCCTCTCATCCACCTAGAAGCCTTAAATTATGCATAAGTCACTTCAAGCAATAATTTTGGTTCAAACCAAAGGGAGTTACTAGATTTAAACGTAACGTCTTCCCTTAAATTCATTTATTTTAGTTTACTTCTACAACCAAATTAACTATTTTTATTCCATTATTTTATAACAACACCTTAATCCTCAATATACAAGGATGTCTTTATGATAATTATTATAACTACTCTTACACACACCTCTGACTAATGTGTAATGAAAATACCATTTCTGTGGATGGAAAACTAACATCTCATGAAACGATGATTATTCAATTATCTCCTACCACCTCTTATGGTGACCATTATGATTGAAATGTATTTATATGTGATATATATTAGATTTATTTTTGTTTCAATGCTTATTTATATTACATTTAAAGAATTCCTTTAGGGTTTCATAGTCGATAAATATGATAATCTCATTTGAGGATGTTTGGACTACCGCCCCCTCAAAGTGATATAACTCATTCATTCCATACCTGGAACGTATTAAGGGTAGAATTTTTGAAATAATATATTATATTATACTGTAATTTTAATATTCCTATGCATCATTAAATTTTCATTCCATTAAATATGAAATTGAAATGAATGTAGTGTTCATGAGTACGTATGACTTACTATCACCATGAATAGGGCATTTAATTTCTTTTCTCCAAAAGTTATGTACTATTATAAATATATATATTTATTATACATATATATTATATATATGATATCTAAATCATGAATATAATTTTTTATATAATGGAATTTTGACCACATGAACAACTTGTAATTATAAGAAGTTCATTTTGACTCATGTACCAAATATCAACAAAAAAAATTATTAACATAAATAATTACATAATGATTATAACTTGGTAATAAGTGATTTAAAAAAGAAAAATATCATTAAAAGGTTCTTAAGCAAGTATAAATTAACTTTAGTTTATTATTCATATTATTAAAGAACGAACATGTCCTTTTAGACACGAGGTAAGGGACTTCGTCTCAATCTCCATTCATTGTGGCATATTTTGTTTTATACATTACATTATTTAATACATTTTATAAACACTGTAAAGAACCGAAATTTTTGAGGATTTTATTTCATAATTCTTTTGAATTTTATGAGTCCACAGTTTCTGACGGCTCCTAATTCCGAGGTCCGTTGTAACCAGAATCAATTTCTGATGTTTTGTTCATGTACGTTCAGTAAGCGTACGTGCGGGTTTCTCTGTCATCCAAACTGGTGCTCGAAATTGTAATCTAAGGACACTGATAAACTTGCAACGCTGGTATTTTCCTTTGGGGACCTTTACCGTAGTTGCGTTTTAACGGGAGAAGATGTTAATTTTTAGGTTGTTATTAAAAAATAAATATAAATATGTGTTAGATATTTTTTATTTGTGGAGGGTGGTTATTTTATCCCAAGGTGAGTA
Organism: Viscum album; assembly: GCA_963277665.1. Lineage (NCBI taxonomy): Eukaryota > Viridiplantae > Streptophyta > Magnoliopsida > Santalales > Viscaceae > Viscum > Viscum album. The sequence continues at coordinate 1,536,964,464 of OY728151.1, forward strand.
AGAGGTGGGGCCCACACCCATATAACCTCCCATGAGAGGATATTTGTGGGGTGGGGCCCACACATGCCAGAAACTCTTAAACTCCCCATAACCATCTTGAACTCCCTATAACTCTCCCCTTCATTAATTTCTTTGACAACTCCTCTTATTGAATGAGAACTCTCCCTCTCCCTCTCCCCCTCTTTATTGTTTTCCAACACACCTTAATTATTGAATAAAACCTCTTCAATTAATAAATTAAGTGATTTGAATTTTGAAATTCAATTCTTAATAAAATAATAACCATAGCTATTATTTTATTTTGGCACACGTTGTGTTGGGAGGATATTTGAGAGAGATCATGTGTAAAAGAAGAAGAGAGTTCATTTTTCATAGAGAACACTATCCTTCCACGAAGAATGATGCCCCTTCGATGAAGAACGATGACTCCATGATGGGTGACTATATTCCTTCCTTCTTCTTCTACACAACTAGTGTGGAGACGCTGCTTCCTCCTCGAACCCACTCTGACGTCATCTACGAATCCTCTCCCCATGACACCATCTTCCGCGACATTCTACATGCGACGTTAATTATCGAGGTCGGAGGATTTTTATACAATTTTAGTTGATGAAATTTTTTCCTGTTCTATGTTGAATTTTCTGAAAAGAATTCGGCCAACTGTTACCACCTAACACGGAGGGCGCGAGCCGAACGCACACAGCACGAAGATCCTCCATAGTTTCTTTTATTAGCGATTTAGACCATGTCGGAAAAATGTGGTTATGAATAAAGGCAACGGAAAATGATGGCGCCGACCGAATGAGGAAGAACCGGGGCCCGTGACAGCGGGCCGCTCGACCAGGAATAAACCGGCCGGACGAAGGGAGGAACTGCAGCGCCCCACGGCCCCACACTGTGGAAGACTAAGACCCACGTTCCACTATCCACTTTTGCAGAAGAACGGGCATGGCCGTCGTCCGGTCGGGAGGAGAAGAGTTGCAACCCCAGGAGGGCGCTGCGCCGGATGAACCATGACCCACCCATGCGGGCCGCTTTTTCCAAGAGGTCGGACGGCTTTGGCCGACCGGTTAGGGAGCGCGGAACTGCTTGGCACTGCCGTTTAAAAAAACCGGGGGGTAGCGCCCCCTGCATTGGACCACTCGGTCTTCGGGTAGAGCCGGCAGGGCCGCGCCCCGACGGGCCGCACCTAGCCATGCCTGGCCGGGCCACGCCGAGCCTGTCCGGGCCCCGCCCCGCCTGGCAGGGCTGCACCCCCTCGGGCCTGGCCACACCCTTCAGGCTGTGCTGCGCACCTCGGGCGAAGCCAAAAATTTCATTGGGCCGGTTCGACACCCCAACCGGGCTAGAACCAGTAAAACATGGTTAACCTGACCCGTCGACCCACTAGGCTTAACGGGTCAGGCCCGTTTTAAATTAAACGTGAATAACATACATACCGCACATCTGATCGACGCACCGTCTGTGGCACTAGGACACTTTTGACAAGGCGTTCCTTTTGCGATACTCTATGTGAGTTTTGGAAAACTTCGGAAAACCGCCGGGTTTGGAAGAAGCATATTTCCAACCGGGCCCCTGGAACATAAAAGCCAATATCTCTCAGACCGAGCGTCCGATTGACGCATCACCTGTCGCGTCGGGTTCCTTTTGCTGAGACGGAACATAGAGATACATAAAATCAGGACTTCAAGCTAGTTGATGTATCTAACCCCTTGACTCGAGTAGCGTACCCTCTTGGAATCAAGTGTGTTGTGTGTGGGAACCCTAGAGCTGGATACCACTCTGACGACTACCATGTTGGGATCCTCTTTGGATTCGACGATGATGACGAATGTACATGGATCCTCCGTGGGTTCGGCAGTGATAACTACTTTACTTGGATCCTCCGTGGGTTTGACAGTGATGATGACTGTACTTGGATCCTCCGTGGGTTCCGCAGCGATGATGACTGTACTTGGATCCTACGTGGGTTCGGCTGCGACGAAATCTGTACTATGATCCTATGTGGGTTCTATAGAGTAGATGATTCAGAGGCAAAATCTAATCATCTCCACCCTTCTTCGTGAGTAGTATACATGTGTGAGCAGAGTCTTGACTTTCAACAATTATCATTAATGTGATTCACTACCTTTCATGTATGGACTGGGTTGTGCTTTGGCACAAGAGTTGGAGCCGAACTGAGATTGATAACATATGTATATGTATGGGCATATACCTAAGTAGGGTTGGTTGATTTTTTCGTGATTGTATCTTTACATTGTGGTTTATCATTCCTGGATTCTGGGAGACCTCCGGGGGTCTCGGGGTCCCAACAGAGTATCGTATACTCACCCCTGCACATGCTATTCCCACACAACGTTGTGTTGGATGTAGACGACGGACATCATTGATCATGGATGAGTCTTGTGGAGCTGGAAGGTACCCCGAGGTGGAACACCTAGTGGGGCGTACAAGGAGCGTACGGACGGATACAAGGTGATGAGGAGATCATATGTACCCAACCTTCAGGTGGGATACCAGGAAGACGACTCAGTGGTTGCTGATTTACTTTATTGTAGTTGTACATTCCTTTTCAGTTGTATTGTAATTTCATTTGGGTTGGTATACTGGCACATTTACATTTCAGTACTTACTTGTGTACTCAGTTTTTCTTAGTGCTAACACAACTTTCATACTCTGTTCTGTTTGTTTACTTTTAAAAAGGCAATGAAATCCCTTTTTATCGGAATTTACGCCATTGGTGCTAGTCACCAGCCCCTGGCCTATAGAAATTGGGCTTGGGGTAGTCATGGCACGGGCCCCGAATATGGGTCATGACAAATTGGAATCAGAGGAGTCGGTTATACCGCAGAACTCTGCACTTAGATAATTTATTCTCTGTGAAGCAATAATGTTAAGAGTATTGAGTGTGGTTTTCAGTCCAGGGAGTCCAGTGTTGGTGTGGCGGCCGACGTATCCATACACCAGGACCCTGAACTCTAATTTCCGACTCAGTGCACGAAGACACTGATTTCTTGTGTGTTTCAAAAGTTTTATTTGTGATTACTTTGTGTCAGCTCACCAGGTATACTATTTGACTATGGCACACCTGTATCTTTTCAGGATGTCCCCATGAAGGCAGCCAGCTAAGGTTCCGAGTTGCATGCGAGATGGAAGCCCACCGAGAGACGAGGCCTCGATGCAGGGCCCCATCATAGCGGAGGCTCCAGTGGTAGCACTATCCGCTGAGCCACCGATACTACCAACTCCAGCCGTGGAGAGTGCACGCCGCCTGAGTGCATTGCACGAGTTTCACGACAGAGGCTGCCCAGGTCCCGTGGAGAGACGGACCCATAGGCAGCCGAGGATTGTCTGGAGGCTATCATCATAGTTTTCATATTAGTAGTGACGCCAGTGGATCTTTTGGTGATCCTTTTAGTTAGTCTCCTGCACGCAGCAACATGAATATGGTGGAGAATGATGCTCCAGGTTCACGACGAGGAATCTCTTCTATGGACGTATTTTGAGAGTCTCTTTAGCTCGGAGTTTTTTCTATCCACCCTTCATGCGGTGTGGATATAGGAGTTACTTTATCTACATAAGGGCAGCATGACAGTAGCTCAGTACTCAACCTGGTTTACTTACCTCTCGTGCTACTCCACGGACATGGTACGATACACGTTCGTCAGGGCCCAGACCTTCGAGCAGGGACTGAGGCGTGAGATCAGAGCTACGACGATTCCTCTCAGCATCCCAACTCATGAAGGGGTTCTAGAGAGATCCCTTCTAGTGGAGAGCATTCTCGCTGAGCAGAATTCAGTGACGAGACCCACCACAGGGTGATTTGTAACAGAGCCTTCTGCAGCCGGCAGTGGACGGATGTCACAGAGGTCCAAGTGGACCAGGCCATCAAGAGTGAGTCCCTAGAATACTGGTTCGGAGGTGTGGGGAACATGAAACAGAGCCATCCATTCGAGGGGTAGGCAGTTCTATGCATGCGGATGACAGGGTCACAAGGATTGGGACCGCCAGAACTGCCATGTTGATGAGCAGATGATAGTAGAGGGACCTATTAGGTAGAGGCATAGGTTGGGCCGTGCCGGCCCTCTAGGAGTAGGCAGATGAGGCAGAGGAGCTGGCCGAGCAGCGGGTGGTGGGCGACGCTTCGAGGCTCTACCACCACCACCACCAGGAGGTCCACCCCAACCATAGGGAGCTGGCAGACAGAGGTGGGCTCAGCCCCAGGCGGTCAAGGCCTATGACCATGGTGCACCTGAGATGATTCGAGGTACTATCTGTATCTACTTCACCCTTGTTGTAGTACATATAGACAAAGGTGTGAGTCATTCTTTCATTGCAACTGCCCTTCTTCGGAGCTCGTAGATTTCGACAAAGCTGTTGGCTCGATCCCTATAGCTAGAGACTCCTACGAGAGAATACTGGACGATTACACACTAGTGCCAGCAGTATGAGGTTACTCTAGGAGAAGAGAGCTTCGTTTGGGATCTTCTTGTAGTGGTGTTGACGCCTTATGACGTCATCTTGTGTATGGACTGGTTATCTAAAGTCCATGCCCAGATCGACTGTATTAGGCGTAAAGTGAAGTGTGGCTACACGGATGGGACCAGGATCACCTTCACCGCCGAGAAGGGAGCCTTTGCAGCACAGGATGGAATTACGTAGAGGAGAGGGAAATCGATCACACATAATTTGGCTAGTCTCATCCTAGGAGAGGTTGATGTGCGGAGTCCATGTTTTCCTGTTGTGGTGGATCAGTATACAGACTATTTTTCTGACGACGTTCCAGTACTACCTCCTCGCAGAGAGTTAGAATTCAACATAGACCTGTACCCAGGACAACACTGATATCTAGTGAAGCATATCGGATGGCTCCCGCTGAGCTTCGTGAGATGCAGGTACAACTGGATGACTTGCAGGGAAAGGGATTCATCCGACCCAGTGTTTCACCATGGGCTTCTCTGATTTTGTTCGCCAAGAAGGTGGATGGGATCTTACGACCGTGTGTCGACTACCGTCACCTGAATCAGGTGACTGTGAAGAACAAGTATCCATTCCTAATGATTGAATACCTCTTTGATCAGCTCAAGGGATCACGATGGTTCTCGAAGATAAACATCAAGTAAGGCTATCACCAGCTTAGAGTTTGAGATGAGGATGTGCAGAAGACGAACTTCATGTGTCAGAATGGACACTACGAGTTCTTGGTTATTCCCTTCGGCGTAACCAATGCACCCATAGTGTTCATCACTCTCATGAAAATGATCTTCCATCCTTACCTCGATCGATTTTTCATAGTCTTCATTTAAGACATATTGACTTACTAGATTAATGAGGAGGAGCACGCCTACCAATTACGGGTTGTACTTGATACACTCCGAGAGAACCAGCTTTATGGTATGCTCTAGAAGTGTCAGTTCTGGATTCGAGAGGTTCACTTCTTGGAGAACATCATCTCGGAGGTGGGAGTTTCAGTGGATCCAGCGAAGATTGAGGCAGTGCATGCTTAGGAGCCACCCAGAAGTGTGATGGAGGTTCTTAGATTCCTGGGCCTGGCTAGATACTATCGGATACTTGTGCTAGACTTCTCCAGAGTTGTAGCACCACTTTAATCATTGACAATGAATGTGAAACCCTTCTTATGATCAGATAGATTTCCGTAGAGCTTTCAAGAGCTGAGGCAGAGATAAACAAGTGCGCCCATCATGAGGCTACCAGAGGAGGGAGTTGAGTACGTAGTTTACTGCGACGCATCAGGGACAGGACTCAGGTGTGTCTTGATATTGGAGTGAGTAGTGATCACCTATGGTTCATGAAAGTTGAGGCAGCATGAGCAGGACTACACTACCCATGACCTGGAGTTAGTATTATTGGTCTTCACCTTAAAGATGTGGCGGCACTATCTGATGGGTGAGCACATTACTGTCTATTCTGTCCACCAAAGTCTCAGGTACATATTATCACAGAAGAACCTATACCTAAGATAGCGGCGATGGCTTGAGTTCCTCCAGAATTAGGAATTTGAGATAGTCTGTACTTCTAGGAAGGGGAACGTTGTATCAGATGATCTCAGCAGGAGATCGGGCATTCAAGTACTAGGAGAGGCGACGGGGAAGCTAGCTGCATTGCAGATATCCTTTTTGGATAGAGACAGAGCAACATTTCTCCAGTCACTCACAGTCACTCCTCCACTCTTTCAGCGGGTCAGAGAGGCACAACGTGGGGACGTGGACTGTGAGACACGACATGCTCAGATTTCCTTAGGGAAGGCGCCTGATGGATTTTATGAAGGAGGGGATCACTTCATACACTTCAGGGGACGTACAATAGTACCCGTTTCATTACAGGAGGAGGTGGTGTGGGAGTTCCACACTTCCCGTCTAGCGGTACATCCGGGAGTGGCGAAGATGTATCAGGACCTCAGATGACAGCACTGTTGGTCAGGTATGAATAAGTTTGTGACAGAGTTCGTTTCACGATGCCTCACTTGTCACCAAGTGAAGGTGGAGCACCCGATACCAGCAGTCATGGTAAAACCCTTAGAGTTCTCGGAGTGGAAGTGGGACAGGATATCCATGGAATTCGTGACGGGGCTTCCACGTACATCTAGAGGTCATGACTCTGTTTGGGTGATTGTAGACCGACTCACCATGACGGACCACTTTCTACTGATTAGAGAGCATGTCTTAGTAGAGATCTTGGGATGCCTCTATGTTCAGGAGATAATATGACTTCATGGTGTGCCATCGACTATTTTATCCAATCATGATGCTCGCTTTACTTACCTGTTATGAAAGGGGTTACAGGAGGATTTTAGGACATAGCTACGCTTGAGCACCACCTTCTATCCTCAGACAGATGGCCGGACTAAGAAGACCATATAGACACTCGAGGACATGCGTTGTGCATGTGTCCATTACTTTGGTCACAGCTGGGAGGATCATCTACCCTTCGTGGAGTTTTCGTACAACAACAACTACCACTCCACCATCGGGATGGCACCATACGAGGCATTGTACGACCGACCTTGCAGATCACCCCTATGCTAGACTGACCCTAAGGAGTCAACATTGGTAGGACCAGAGATAGTTCAGGCCATGAAGGAGAAGGTTCAAATCATCCATGAGCGAATGAGGACTGCACAGAGCAGACAGAAGTCCTATGCTGATAGGAGATGGAGACAACTGGAGTTTGAAGATGGAGACCACATCTTCTTATGGGTCTCACCTCGACAGGGTCTACATAAATTTGGTCAGGTCGGAAAGTTATCTCCACATTTAATCAGACCATTCCCGGTCCCCAGCAGATTTGGCGAGGTGGCTTACCACCTGGACCTTCCACCTTAGTTGCATCGGGTGCATGACGTCTTCCATGTGTCACAGTTGATAAAATGCATGAATGAACCGAACAACATAATTGATCACATAGAGCTAGACATCGATGACAGGGAACATTTGCGGTGGTCCCAGTGGAGATTGAGGATAGATAGGAGTAGGACTTACATGGACGGTCGATTTCTCTTGTGCGCATTCGCTGGCAGCACGAGAATCTCTAGGAGAGCACTTGGGAGCGGGAGGCATATATGCAAGCTCAGTATCCCCATTTGTTTTCCTAGTATGTGTTGTATCTTTATGAAAATGTAAAGCCCTGAGGTTGGAGTAATGAAAAGAATTGGAAATTTTGAGGAAATTGTTTTTCTTAATTATGTGGAATTTTACGAGTACACAGTTTCTAATCGTGCCTGATTCCGAGGTCTGGTGTGCCCAGAATCAATTTCTGATGTTTTGTTTGGGTATGTTCAGTAAATGTATGTGCGGGTTTTTCTATCTTTTGAACCGGTGCTCAAAATTGAAATCTGAGGAGCGCCGATATTCGCCTAAGGGGACTTTTACAGTAGTTGCATTTTGACGGTAGAAGAAGTTAATTTTCAGGTTGTTATAAAAAATAAATAAAAATATGTGTTTGATATCTTTTATTTGTGAAGGGTGGTTATTTCCTCCCAAGGTGAGTAATAGGTGGGGCCCACACCCACATGACCTCCCATGAGAGGATATTTGTGGGGTGGGGCCCACACATGCACTAAACTCTTGAACTCCCCATAACCCTCTTGAACTCCCCATAACTCTCACCTTCAACAATTTCTTTGACAACTCCCCTTATTTAATGAGAACTCTCCCTCTCCCTTTCTCTCCCATTATTGTTTTCCAACACACCCTAATTAATGAATTAAACCACTTCAATTAATTAATTAGGTGATTTTAATTTTGAAATTCAAGTGTTAATAAAATAATAGCCATTTATATTATTTTATTTTAGCACACGTTGTTTTGGGAGGATATTTGAGAGAGATCTTGTATAAAAGAAGAAGATAGTTCCTTTTTCGCTGAGAACACCATCCTTCCACGAAGAACTATGCCTCGTCGATGAAGAACGATGAATCCACAATGGGAGACGATGTGCCTTCCTTCTTCTTCTACGCAACTAGTGTGGAGACGCCGCTTCCTCCTCGGACGCACTCCATCGTCACCTACGAATCCTCTCCCCATGACACCAACTTCCGCGAAGTTTGACGTGCGACGTTTATTATCGATGTAGGGGGATTTTAAAAAAAAATTGTTCATGAAAATTGTTCTTTTTCTATGTTGAATTTTCTAAAACAAATTCGGCCAACTGTTACCACCTAACATGGAGGGCGTGGTCCAAACACACATGGCCTGATGACCCTCCGTAGTTTTTTATTTTCTATTGGGACCATGTCGAAAAAAGGTGGTGACGAATAGAGGCAGCGGAAAACGAAAGCGTCGGCCGCGTGAGGAAGAACATCGGCCCTCGACCACGGTCCGCTCGACCCGGAAAGAACTGGCTAGCTATAGCCAGCCTGGCCGAAGTGAGGAACCGTGGTGACCCACGACATCGCACTGTGGAAGACCACGACCCGCATTCTGCGGGCCACTTTGGCAGAAGAACCGGTCGACCCGTCGGCCGGCCGGGCAGAGGAGAGCCGCGACGCATGGAGGGCACCACGCCGGACGAACCGCGGCCCGCTCGTGCGGGCCACTTACACCAAGAGGCCGGCCGATGTTGGCCAGCCAGTTAGGGAGGGCGGCCCCACTTGGTGCTTCCATTTCGGGTAGCCTGGGGGCCGCACCCCCCACCTCGGAATGCATGGCCAGCTGGCCGAGCCTGCGGGGCCGTGCCCATGTGGTCCACACCGCGCCGAGCCTGGCCGGGCTGCGCCCTCCCGGGCCGGGCTGAGCCACGTATTTCATCAGGCTGGTTCGACACCCCTCCCTGGTCAGACCCACCAAAACTTGGTTAACCTGACCCGTCAGCCCACTGGGCATAAAAGTCCGGGCCTGTTTCACTTAAACGTGAATAACTTATAGACCGTGCGTCCAATTGACACGCCGTCTGTAGCACTGGGACCCTTTCGACGAGGAGAACCTTTTTAATTACTCTAAGTGAGTTTTTTACAAATTTGGAAAATGGACGGCTTTGGAATGAGCATATTTCCAACCAGACCCCTAGAACGGAAAAGCCAATATCTCTCAGACTGGGCGTCCGATTGACGCACCATCTTTCGCGTGGGGTTCCTTTTGACAAGGTGGAACATCGAGGTACATTATCTTAGGACTTTGAACTAGTTGATGTATCTACCCCCTTGAATAGAGGAGTGGACCCTCCCAGAATCGAGCGTGCTGTGTGCAGGAACCCAAGAGTTTGTTGCGACTACGATGACTACTGTGATAGGATCCTCTCTGAGTTTGATGATGATTACCAATGTACTTGGATCCTCCGTGGGTTCGGTAGCGACGAATACTTTACTTGGATCCTCTGTGGGTTCGGCATCGATTGATTACTGTACTTGGATCCTCCATGGGTTCGGCAGCGATGATGGTTGTACTTGGATCCTACCTTGGTTTGACAACGACGACTTCTATACTAGGATCCTATGTGGGTTCGGCAGAGGTGATGATTCAGAGGCTATATCTAATCATCTCCATCATTCTTCCTGAGTAGTGTACCTGTGTGAGCTAAGTCTTGACATTCAATCATTATTGTAACAGCCCAAGATTTTATAAAAAAAAAATATTCTTTTTAATTTTATTAATGTCTTGTGTTGTACGCTACAACAAAAGGAGCTTGCACAACACGCATCCTTGTCTTGCCTTGCATTACACGCAATCGCGACCTTCCTCGATAGCGTGTGTAATACGCAATACCGAGTTTCACTAAAAAAACGACGTGCTATTAAAATATTATTAAAACTAGCCGTTATGAATAGTAATAACCACTTTTTAAAATTCTGTAAATCTTATTTTTCAAAATGGACTTCATTTATGGATTCGGAGTATCGAATTTAGCCTAAGGTGAAATTTTTGTACTTTTCGGATAACTTTCATATTCTGATGAATAGTGAAAATTACTAAATTATAATTAAAAACAACTTTTTTAATCGAAATAATTAATAGTGATAAATCATTAATTTGAGTGGTTTTAAAGTATATTTAGAATATATTTTTACAATTTAATACAATGTTGGTCATTGGATGTAATTGCACATTTAAACCAGACATAAACAAGTGTCAATCTTTTGGTAGATATTGTTTCTTAAAAACACGCTATTTGTTTTAACAGCGGGATTTAATTATAAAATTAATTAATGCAACTTCTATGTTATGAATTTGGTAAAATAGACTTCATTTTTGAATTCGGAATATGAAATATAGCTTAGGATGAAATTTTGGCATTGTTCTGAAAAACATCAATTTTTGATGAATAGTGAAACTACTAAGTGGTAGTTAAAAAAACTGAATTTTTCATAAAACTTAATTTTGCCGCTTCTGTGAATGGAATTTCGAAAATCCGAGAGACACGGTTAATATCAAGGACTAAAATGTAGTTCAATGAGATGAAAATAATTTTTTGGTGAATAGTAACTTTTTACTTTTTTTACCGCGGTTAATAGTAAATAGGGTAACTAAGGGTAAATATGATATTACTATTACCCTAACACATGTCCTAATTCTATTGGACAAGTGTAATTCGACCAAAAACAAACTTAGGAATAAAATATGACCATTTAGGCCCACTTGGATTAGATTAGGACATTTATTATTAATTTATTTAAAGAAGGGTTAAAATAGTTAAAATCAAAGTTTAATAAGTAAATCATTTTTAATGAGGGGTTATACATAAGATAAATTAGATTGTAAATATTCATTAGAAAGCTAAAAAGATTTCCTACATGATGGTATTTTATTTGTAATTTTTAGACACCAAATAATGTAATTTATTTATGACACAAAGATGATGCAGTAATTATCTTATTAATGAAATATTGACATAATTGATGTTATAAACACCAAAATAAATGTAATTTGAGACTTTTTATGAATTCCACTAATTTTCTAGGTTAATATGATATATTAGTGTTGATTTAATCAACTTGGTTCGAACATTTAATTCTGTTATGACTTTCACAAAAGTCATATATCAAATAGTGTCAAAATTGACACAAAATAGTTTTTAAATCAAATATTATATTATTAATTGTTATTTTATTCCTAAAAATCTAAGGTTCGGCCAAATGACTTAGATAAGTATATATATATTAATAATAAACAATTTGGGGTTCGTTTGGCATGTTATAGTAAGTGTATTAACCATATAGTGAAAGAAAACAAAAAGACATGGTAAAAGTTAAATTATTTAACTTAATGTTAAATCTAAATGATAAGGTTAAAATAGGAACCTAAACTTGTCCAAATTCTATTGGATGAGAGGATTTCGACCCTTCCCCACCTTATCTTCGAAATAAGACCCTTTGGAACCATTATAAACCGATTTTGACTTTAATATAAAATAATGTTTTTAGTTATTCCTAAGGTGCCCCTCTCCTCCCCTATAAAAGGACACCTTCTCCCCCTCCTCCTCACACCAATTTGAGAACTCAAGCTCGGCCAACCTCTGCCATTTTCTCCTCCCCACATCCCTAGAATAATCCTAGAGGTCCTGGTCTTCTTCAAAGACCAATCTTAGTTCCCTAAGTGGAGGATTCAAAGAGGCCTTCCAAAGAAGAGGTAATATCCATTACCGATCTTTTCAATTTCTTTCATCTTCAACTTCTTCTTCTTTAGTTGTTTCATGAAAAAGTAATAACATCAGTATTACTTACATACTGATATGTTATTATAAATATGAAACAACCCTAATTCACCTTCTATCCATCCTACGGAAAAATGAAATCACCACGCGTGCGTACGTACGGAATACCGTCTCCACGCCGTGGTGTAATCTATTTTCCACCATCACCTTACAAGGATGGGTATAATGGTGTAATGAGTAACTATATATGATTATTATAAAGGAATATTGATACTGAAATAATATATTTATACTCCAATACAGTTCCACGATCATAGGAACGATATCATCACTCGTGCGTACGTACGGAATACCGTCTCCACGATGTGATGCGACTCGTTCTACATGATCATCATTACATAGTAATTATATAAATGAATTGAATGAATAAATATGATATATGTTACACTAATAACATTCTGGATATAAGGTATCTATAATCTTAAAAGAAGAATAAGAATTTATTCGGAAAAACACGCATAAGAACAAAAGGCAATAAAGACCCGAGTAACAAGTAACAATGAAATATTACTAACAATAAGCTAAGAATATGACCATATATGATATCATATCAATATGTATGATTCTGGAATAAGTCAATAACATTATTTAAACCATTATACAGGAGCTTCGGACACGTACAAAGCAAATTGGACCTAAGGTAAGGAAAATATCACAATCTCATTTTTATCCGAGATTGTTTATACTTTGGTATTTACTGGGGTTTATTTTATCATCCACATCCATGTTACCTCAATATTTAATATTGTTTCCATCCACTTAAAATAGTTTAAATCCAATTTGACCCATTGGTGAGTTTTTAGTAAAGGATATGAAAGGAATCTTTTTTCGTTTTTCGTACGAGGTACTCTTTGACTTTTCCGACAAAAGTACGAAGAATGTTTTTTTTAACTTATACGGCACGAACGGATTTATACTGTTTTATAAAGCCTTATTTTCATGAAGCTTCCTCTAAAAGATTTCATGACTATTTTCAATAAAATATCTTTCTTTTAAAATTGCATGATGTTTTGTGAAAAGAAATTGATTTTAAAGAAGAAAGGATATTTTCCTCAAGAATTCATTTCAAGTGTTTTATCAAAAGTATTTTCCATCTAAGATAATAAAGGGTTCTGTTTCTATCCATATTTTTACATTGATTTGACTATGTTGTGATGGAATTATGTTTATTAATTCCTTTATCTTATATGAATGGTTTTATGATGTCATGTTGTTTTAAGAATCCCATTTTTAATACATGGGTTATGAAATGATGTATGATTTATGATTTTGTGGCACACATAAGAAAGGATTCATTAAGAGATGGGTGGGACCTATATCTCCCTCCAATGCATTGGGTAAAGATTTTATATCTCATGAGATAGACATGGCTGGAATGGTAGGTTATACCGGTTCAGTGAAACAGGACTGAAACGAGGATTACTCGATTCAGAAAGGGACTTTGTCCACTAAGATAGTCTTGGAAATGAGTCTTGACTAACAAGAAATGATTCTCTATGATTATGTGTGTATGCCACAATGAGTAATGTTTTAAGTTATGATCTCATTTTCACTTCTATGATTTATTCCATGTTAAGATTTTATGATCTCTTTTGCAGGATATGATTTTCAAAAAAAAGATATGATATGATTTTTATTTCCTTTATTTGCCCTTGCTGAGCATTTGAGCTCACCCCTTTATGTTTTCTTTTCCCCAGGATATAAAGAAAGGTTTTAGGTATAAAAAAAGAAGATCTTTATGGGAGATGTTGAAGATCTTTCACCACGATTAGAAGATTATAGTCCGAGTTTCCAAAGACACTAAACTATTACGATCCTTTAGTGTGTGTTTTTTGTTATGTACTAAGTATTCCGCAAAAGTAATGTAATGTCCATGTACGTCAGGATACGGGTCTCTACAATTATCATGGATGTGATTGACTATCATTCCTGTGTGGACTGTGTTGTGCTTGGGCTCAAGAGTTGGAGCCGAATTGAGATTTATAACTTAGGTATTTGTATGGGAATATACCTATGTAGGGTTGGTTGATTTTTTGTGATTGTATATTTCCTTTGTGGTTTATCCTTCGTGGATTCTGGGAGACCTTTGTTGGTCTCGGGGTCCCTAATCAGTATCGTATGCTCACCATTGCATGGGCTATGCCCGAACTAAGTTGTGTTGAATACAGATGACATACATCATTGATTTTGGATGAGTCTTGTGGAGCTAGACGGTACCAAGAGGTGGACTACCTAGCGAGGCGTACACGGTGCGGACGGACGGAGCCGGGTGCTGAGGAGACCATCTGTACCCAACCTTCAGGTGAGATTACCAAAGGATGAATCAATTGTTGCTGCTTTACTTTACTGGTTTTGTACATTCCTTTTCAGTTGTACTGTACTTTCAGTTGGGTTTTTATACTGGCCCATTTACTTTTCAGTACTTACATTTGTACTCAATTTTTCTTAGTGCTTACTCTACTTGCGTACACGGTGCAGGAGGACGGAGCCGAGGTGCTGAGGAGACCATCTATACCCAACCTTCAGGTGGGATTCCCAGAGGATGACTCAGTTGTTACTGCTTTACTTTACTTTTTTTGTACATTCCGTTTTAGTTGTACTGTACTTTCATTTGGTTTTGTATACTGGCCCATTTACTTTTCAGTACTTACATTTGTACTCGGTTATGCTTAGTGCTTACTCCACTTGGATACTATATTGTGTTTGTTTACTTTTTTAAAGGCAATTACTTCCCTTTTTATTGGGATTTATGCTTTTGGTACTAGTCGCCAGTCCCTGACCTATGGAAGGCAGGCTTGGGGTAGTCACGGGGCAGGCCCCGAGGACGGGTCGTGAGAAAACACCTTTGATTTTCCATTTCATTAATAGGTAATCATTTTTTAAGGCGTTTTACTAATCAAATGAATGAATGTTTCTTTTTAACATACGCGGTTACAACGACCATTCCACTACTGCATGTATTTTTTGATCTATGGATTCCTTAACAAGTTGTAATGTTTTTGAAAGGAAAATAAATACCATATACACATTTTACGTATTTTGGTATTGAAAATGGAATTAAAAATGAATTTGTTATGTCTATATATTTAAATGATATATTGTGATTAAAAATTGGAAATGTTATCATTCACTTATGTCTGTTTTATGTGTAATGAATATGTTATGGTTCATGGGAATTGTTTACATATACGAGTAGTTCCGTGATAATCCTAGGGTGGGTGAGCCTGAGATAGCTCTCCAATTCATTGGGTAACGTGATAGAGATAAACGATACTGTTTATCCTAACAGATTTATGGAATATATTGAGATGGGTATTCCAAGTGTAACTCCATATGTAGCTGTGAAAGCTACAACATAAGTATGTTATGGATTTCACAAGTAACCTGTATGATTTTTGATTTCAATGTGTTATTCCTAAATCTTATGATTTCATGAGGATTGTTAATGATATTATGCTATGTATGTATTTATGAACTAATGTTTTCATTATTTTAATTATAACCCTTACTGGGATTTTTATGACCATCCTATGTTTTGAAATGATTTTCACAGTACATAAAAATGAATAGGGTCAATAATGGGATCAAGGAAAAGTCATGATATCTAAAACATGGAACTAGAAATGAATTTTTTTTCAAGAGTATATATTTTATGAAAAAATTTGAAACTGAGTAGAATTTCCTACATTGTAATTTTTGATATGTAATGTAATAGTTATGGACTATTTTTCTAAAACCCTAAACCTAAAATTATCCTCAATGTGAATTATCCATTTAATTCAATATTATGTAATGTTTTAAGACTGTGTCCTTATGGATAATGATATTATAATATGACACGATTGAAACAAAACTATTCATGGATTCCTAATAATCCACTACCCATTGATGGAAATTATTATGACTATTAGTGACCTCGAATAGAGGAATACATAATGAAATAATGTATAGAACACAGGACCATTATGTGAAAATAGTAAACACTACTAGAAAGTATCCCATATACACTTACAATAAATGATTCCTCTAGATATTATTTAAATTATGATGTAGTCAATATTTTATATTTTTATATCGGTAGAAGTTTTTTTATTCATGTTTCTTCTTGTGATACATGTCGTGATATTTATATGATTCCAAAAGTCACTCACCATGGCACATAAAAATTAATCTGTACCAATATTGGACAACTTCAGGATGAGTACCAAGACATAAATATTTTTGTAGATAAAACTGAAACCAAAATGTTCCATTAATTCAATTGAATTCTGAATAGAATGAATCCACTTGGAGAAGCTCTATAAAACACAGTACTAAAAATACATGTCCTAAAAACATATAAAATATATGTATTTAATATAAGGTTATCATTGAATAATGCAAGAATATTAAAGTGTACTACCTAGAATAATTTATTGGATCAATGATTTAATTATGCATTTGAATTCACAAACATAAATAATGAAGTGAAAAAAATAGAAAAGGTGTAGATTTTAAATTTCCGAATGTTATTTCTACGAAATCATATAATTATAATCTAAATTATAGTGAAAATGAAGATATGTTTTAGATTGTGATTGGAGTTAAAAAATAAAGACAAATAAAGGATAAAAAACATATTTAAAAGAAACATACATACGATAAACATAGGTGTTTATGAAATGTGGATATAAAGAAAATTATTCATATGTATGTTGTTATTAGTGCAAGAAGAAAATACATGTTAAACTAGAATGTCCAAAAAGTAGTTATAAAGAAAAATTTGAAAAGTAGGATAAAAATGCATTAAAACCAAGTAGGATTTTTATTAAAGAATGTTATTCTAATGAAAATCATGGAAATGAAAAATAAACTACTAACTTATTCTTCAAATAATGAATTGATACTATTATTGATTCTACTTTTTTCCCCTATTTTGACTCTATTTTTGATAACCTAAATTTTTATGAATTAAATGATAAAATTTAAATAGTATTAAAATATATATTCCAAAGCAGTTGATTTATATATTATGATTAATGAAAATATGGATAAATTTATTTCTAAAAATAAAATAATTTTATAAAAAAATGAAAAAATGCTATACAATGCTTCTTCTTATCATTATAATATTTTTGACAATTTTTAATATTATCATTATTTGAATAAAAATGAAAAGGGAATATAAGTGTATTAAACAATGATTATCTGCTTTTATTCAAGGTCATTAAAAATATTATATGATGATGGATTTAAATAAAACTAATAAAAATAAATATTTATTTTCTTAGGATAGAAGTCTATTTGAAATGATTAAAACCCATTTTTTATATGTAAAAATGGTTTTCCTTATAGTGTTAATTGTTTTAAATGTGTCATGAATGGTCACTAAAAATTATTATTCCCTCTGATTTAAAAAACATTTGGAAAATAAAAAATACTAATATTTTAAAATTATTATTATCTAGAGTACAATAAAATAAATGTATAAATAATTTATGGTTAACTAAAATCTTTATTACTAAATGTATTGGAAAAAAAATATTCGGTACCAAAATTGAAAAAAAAGCATTTTTGGGAGAAATTCATTGGATGTATCAATAACGAAATATGGTATATGGAATATGGATTCTCTAGGAATATGGCCAAATACTAATAAATTTTTACCACTAACAACACATGTGATAGAGGCATATATGCCTTTTGAGATAATTTGAATGTCAAATTAAATGTTTTGGTAAAATTTGTATAGTGAATTTTACCAATATTTAAAAATATATTTTTGTTAAATATTTAAAACATAATTTAATTACTATATGAAAATTAATTAATTATAATGGAATGGAAGTGAAATTTTGAAATGTTAAATGATTAGTTCTAAAACATAATTTTATATTATTATATGATAATATAATAAAAATTTATACTATTGATTTTTTTGAAAAAATAATGAACATGTAATATATTTGAGTGATATATGCAACGAAAAAACACTTTGACATCAATATTTAGGTCATATTAATTACAAAATGTTACATAATCTCTCAGAACATGGGAGTGTATTACTGCTACATTCCATAGATAAATAACAACTTCAGGTTTTTTATGCTTGAATAAATGGGAAGAAATATAAAATTTCATTTATACAAGTTCATCAGATATGTTCTAATCGACCATAACAATTTTTATATCTATATCTCATTGGTCCGAATAAAATTACATTCCTCATGGGAATGAGGTATAAATTAGATATAGAAGAAGAATATAGTAGATTTAAATGGGATTAATTTCATTCTCAAAAAATAACACATTATCTATATTTAGTACTTTTTTTTTAAATTTAGTTCAAAGTTTAAAATGTTTAATGATTGTTTGTATTCACAATGTTAAAGAATTTAAATTTCATTATTTTGATTTTCATTTTTGGAAAATAATTTTTGTTTTACTATTTTTTTCCTCCAAGACCCAAAAATGCTTTTTTACAATACAAATATATAACTCTTATTGAAATTATTCGATCAATGATAAGTTAATACAATTTTACTAAATAATTTTTGTATGCTGACATATTTTTTTCTAGTTATATTACAAATAAAACTATTATTAGTCGTTTTTAAATGATAAATCTTTATGATATATTTTAGAATAAATATTCATTATGTTGGTTACTTTATATTTTTTTGGTTTAAATATTTTATTTTACATTTGAAGGATAATTGAGATAAATTTCATTTAATAAGTTATAATTGTACATTTATTGGTTATTTTAATGAAAATAAATCATATAAAGTTTTTAATAAAATAAACATTGTTTTTAATGAATCAGTTCATGTTATGAATAATTAAAATATTGTTAAATAAAATTATTATTCTATTATTGTTTATGACGAGTTTGGAGAATTTAATTTATATGGAGAAAAACCTAAGGATAATAATTATCAAATTTAGAGAGATAATCCTCCATCAAATCCAGATCTCAGATTGTGGATGATTCATAATGTTCATTCGATAGAATATTTTTCTATATATTTGGATTCTAGTGTTACAAAAAGAAATGTTGTTTTAAATTTTGTGCTAATTCTGCTTTTATATGATATTTTCTCCTATCAGTATAAATAACAAGTTAAATTATTCATACTATATTATTTCTATTAAAGATTTCAATAATAAATTTGTTAGAAATATTTTATTTTTCATTAGTATTATTACCTATGGAGAAGAAGTTATTTGGAAACACATTGAAATTTTTATACAAGCTAGATGAATCTGGAAAGATTATCAAAAAATGACAGACCTGTTTCTTAGGAATACTTGCAAGATGAATGTGAATACATTGAAGATTAATCCTTACCTATAGATATGTTATAGGATATTATAATATTTTATACATTTATTGTTTAAATGTTCTTAAATTATATCAAATTGAACTAATAATTTCTTCCATAATTGTGTTTATAACTAAATAAGATTATGTTTTTGAACCTCCAAGTTAGGGAAATTATTAATTTCATTGGTATGTTTTTAAATTATAAAATAATTTGTATAGCCTCAAACAAGATCATTATTCTTATCATGAAATAAAATTTTATTTTTATCATATAAGGATTTTATGAAAGGAAATTTTATCTTAAACTTTTTATTAAAATAATTAGAAAATATTTTTTAATTGTTATAATTTATATAGATGATATAGTTTTTGTTTCATATAGTGAATTTATTTTTAATTTTTTTCTTCTATAATGTCTTATGAGATTGACATGAGTTTATTGGTTGATTTATAATTCATTCTTGGACATAAAATTTCTCAAATAAAAGATGTAATTTTTCATCATCGTTTAAGTACGTTAATGATTTAGTTAAACGATTTGGTCAAGAATCCTATAAATCTATGAAAAATCCAATGGGTACTAATTATAAATTAGATATTGATAAATATGGTAAATATATTTATATGAATTTTTTCATGGTATGATAGGTATAATTCTATATAAAATGGTATGTAGACATAAAAACATGATTATCGATTTTTTCTGTACTAGATTTCTTATAGATCTTAAGAAAATTCATAAAATAAATATTACTAATAATTAGATAAGTTAATGGAATTGTTTATTATGGTTTATTTTATCATAAATAAACTTATTTTTATTTAATATCATATATGGTGTTTGATTATGGAGGTTTTTGAATTATCAGAAAAATCACATTAGGTCTCTGTCATTTTCTAGTAAATTTTTTAATTTCATTGTCTTCTATGAATAAACTATTTGTTTCTCTATGTTCGATAGATGATGAGTATATATTATTTTAAAGTAGTTGTGATCAAACCATATGGATTATGAAAAATTTATTTTATGAAGGTATTATCTGGATAATTTCTCTATTTAATATGATAATAATTTTTTTATTTTATTACTAATAATCCCTTACCTCATTCTATAAAAAAGAATATCAATTTTGAAATTAATTTTTTTAGATATCATGTGAATAAATGTGATATTCTTTTCACATTTTTCCATTTTAAAAATAGAATAACACATATATTTTCCAATACTTTGGACTATTGTTAATTTTAAAAAATTGCATTTTAACATGGATTGTTGAAATTTGAATTATTTAACTATTTCATTTTTTATAGGGAGTTTTTGTTTTCTATTTTTTATATATAATAAATGATATATAATTTGTTATAAATGATTTCTATTTTCATTCAAAAAATGAGGTTATTTATTTCATGTTCAACTATGCATTTCTATTTTGTTTGATTACAGGTTATTTTATGAATTAAATTTCTCATAAAACTTTTAATTTTTTATATAAAAAAACTATTTTAAAAACCACTCAAAATTTTAATCATAACATGTGTTGTATTGATCGTATTTTTTCAATTATTATTTAATATAACATAAATTTTTTTTATCTATCATCTATTCAGATATAAAGTAGTCTAATTTATTTTCTATCATGTTATCATTTTTTCTTGGACATGATTCGTGTTTTTTCTTGTGTAATATATTCAATATAAACTACTTTAAACATTTCTTTTATGTTTTAATTATTACATAAACTATACTACACATATTCATTCAAAACATTTCCCAATTAAATAAAACTAATTTATCTTAATTTAATTATAATTAATTATGTTATTATTTTATTATTTAGGTAGTGCACTCTATGTCTGAAGATTTTACAATAGATATATAATTATGGGTTTTCAAAAATTGAAAATCATCCTGTTTCATTAATATATTATTCACTTATAATAAAAATATATCAAACATTGTTCGATTATAAATCTACATTCTTTATTAAATTAATTGAACTACTTGAAACAACAAAATTTCCATTACATACCTTAAAAATGATTGACTAATAGAGAGTTTTGAAGTTTATATTTAATGTTTTCATACTATCATGATCATATATCATTCAATAACTATCAGAATTTAAATATTCTTGATTAGTTGGAAGGATATTGAAATTATATTCATTTAATTTATCAAAAACAAATTATATTTATGTTTCATTTATTTATTATAAATTTATAGAATATTTTGTGTTCATCTTGTGCATTAAATGGGGCATTATACATCAATTTTTTGAAAACCATTAATTTATTTTTCTAAAATCATATATTATTTTTTCTTATAAACATAAAACAATTTATTTCTAATGGTTAATTATTTGATTATTTCATTTAACAAATTATTCTTTATTTATAATGATGAATTAGATTATTATTTTTAAGGTCAATTATTATTTTTCTAACTACGAATTAATTTATTATCTATAATATCAAATAAATATTTTATTTACAAAACTAATTTAATTTTTTATTTCAATAGTGAATTAAATATTCATTTCAATGATGTATTAATGATTTTATATCTAATGATCAATTGATTTTTTTATTTAAATTGTAAATTATTATTTTTTGTTTTTGACGGAGAATTAATTTATAATTTCAAATAGTGAATTAGAGTTTTATTTATAACAATCAAATAATTATTTATTTAAAGTGTCTATTAATATTTAATTTTAATTGTTGATTTATTTTTTTTATTTCAATAGTTACTTATTTTTTATTTTTAATGGTCAATTAATTTATTATTTTAATTATGAATGAACTTATATTTTATAGTGGATGAATTTTTTATTCCAATGGTTTCAGATGATTGTTGCTTCCAGTTGGAATAGTATTGTCTAAGGAATTTTTAGTAAATAAAATTTCATCATTTATTTTATATTGATAAAATTAATTCTTATATAAATTGTTCAACATGTTTTACTAATTTCAAAAATTATTATATATTATATTTCATCAATTTGAAGTGACTAAAATATAATTTTTAAGTGTTTTAAAATATTAATTAATTTAGATTGTAATCATGCATTCACCGACAACATATTTTTTTTAATATTTATTGTTAATTTAAATAACTAAGTATTTTGTAAAATGTAATTTAATTAAATATAATTTATAAATACACATTTTATTGTATTTAAATCAGTATAATGAATATTTCATTAATACGATGCATTAAATTAAAATATATTTAACATTTGAATTGAAACATTAAAATAAACTTATGATTTTCATGGGATTACCATTGACATGTTATTATATTTTAATTGGATATTTAAAGTATTTGGAATTTGACTTTATGTATTGAATTCAAAATAGTACAGTTAATATTATTATAGACATTATTATTACTAATCCTTTAGAATTCTTATTTGATTTTGAGTTGTTTTTCTAGTGGATTCTTTTTATTAGTCTTTCCATATATATATATATATATATATATTCTTTTAAGAAGCCTCACCAGAAATAAAACACATTGAAAACATCATTGACTATTTATTTTTCCATAGCACAATGCTTTCAATGTATCAACTGTTATAAAAATTAAATCCATATGTGATACCCTATTTCATAACCTGGATAATGTCTTAAGTGTTAGAATAATTATTCATTGACTTCTACTACCTTAATGAGATGTGCCAATATAATTTTCAAGAACCAGTAGAAATGTTTTATTTATTTATGATCTATTTCATCTTGTTTCTAGAGTATGTACCTCTATTTCCCATCCATCTCACAAAAAATATATTTTATTTAATCTTTTAAATTCAAAATAAATTCTTCTTCTCTACCTTAGGTTTGACATCCAAATTCTAAATTCCGGATATGAGGGTAGGGACTCCATTTGTTTAATATCAGTGTCGTAAGCGTTGGGTCTCCTAATACAAAAGAATCATTCATTATTATCCATATAATTGGAAAGGATTATATCTAAGGTTATGGTTCCCCACTTAAAATCATGTGGTTCACATGTATTCAGCACATTGTAGAGAGAAATAAAATATGAATACGTACACATTATACTAAACTAGTATAAAAATTCATCTATTATTTATTTTATTTGTTATCATAATTATTGACTGCAATTATATTTAATAATTATTTCCATTAATCTATTTATTGGATTTAATTTTTTAATCTGGTCTATTTACCCCCCATACCATATGTCATTACCCTATCTAACAGAACAATGGACACCAATTAATTTTTAATGTGACTGATGTGATTGAAAACCATTCTATTTTATAGTCTAATCAAAGCATGACTTGTATTTTCAGGGAATTATTGGATGACAACTGATTAACATTAGATGGGATGATTGTTCCTATATATGGAATATTATTTAATTATTATTTTCCATTGATGACATTATAGTCTAATATTTTTTTTGGGTTTTACCAATTTTTTATTTCTTATTGACGTTTAAATACAATAATTAAATGTTTTTACCATTCAAGGGGACGAAACATAGAAAATGACATCAAATTGTTTTGAAATATTATGATTCACAACTTTTAATTTATTTAATTTTGGAAATGAAAACACATTATTCTGAGATGTGGTTTCAAAAAGTGACCAAAAGATAAATTTTTATATAAAACTCAAAATAAATTCTCAAAGGATTAAAAAATAGATAAAACAATGATTTTAATGATACAAAATGAAAATTACAATTTATAAATATTTAATATGTATAAATAGACCTTAGGATAAAACATCATGTGGTTTGGTGATAATCATACAAAATTATGTATTATTATATTTCATTGTTTGGAAAATGTGTTCTAGAAGGTCAAAATCTAAAAAAATGCCATGTGTTATTGTGTTATAAAATGAAATCAACCTCTAATTAAATTGTGATATGTTGAAATAGATCACAAATCATTCATCCTTTTTCTTCTTCTTAGAATGATAAAAAAATTACATTTATTTATTTAAAAGTGAAAAACTATTCATCAAATGGAAAAATAATGTTAAATGTCATCAAATTATCGTGATATTTTAGGAAAATAACTAATATATAATTTTTAAAATGAATGAATAGATATCATGTCATACCAATGTATTGTCTGGTCAATCCACCCAACATATTGTCATGAAATTGATGGATTTAAACTGATAAATTTTAATGAACCATTAGTTCCAAAAAGGCAAAAAATATATAATAATTATTTTCTTATGATTTTTGGATAATATGAGATCATTTTCTAGGATAAGAAAATTTGGTACATATTTCATGGTCTTTAAATACATAAAAATAACATCTACTTTAACCAAATATTTTTCGGACTTAGTGATCCCTATAATGAAATCCAATGAGATAACTTCCCAAATTATATTGTTGGGGACATTTCTTGATATTTCATTATTTAAGAAGTATCACTTTCTCTTGAAATGAAAGATTTTTTTACATTATATTATAAAATAATCCATACTATAACTTTTTTCTTGTTATAATGAATCCAACATCCCCACAATAATTCATGTTCCCAATTGATGAAAACATTTGAATATGAATTAATTTACTAAAGATTAATAGCCTTTAATTACAATACCAATGTCATTCAGAATAATATTAGCCATATTTTGAAATATGTTGTCAATTTTTTGTTTCATAGGAACTTCACATTTCATTTTATTAGTAAATTCCACACACAATCATTTCATCCAACATGGATTCGTAAAAACTGTAAAAAAATTTCTTCTCCCCATCTCGACATGTTAAATTCTACTTATCTAACAATTAAAATGAGTCCATATCCAGATTATATGTTCCAATATAGGACTATTCTTTTGATAATAATTGAATCAATGATACTACATTTTTATTATAAGAACAAAAAATTGGATGTTCAATAATGATGAATAGTGTACACCCGAAATGATGATTATCAAATATGAATCATTCACCCAATATAAGTTCACCTTATTGCTAGAAATATCCATTTCACCTTGCGCTCTCACCCCATAAAAATTTTAACAACATCTTTCCCAATTTCAATCATGTGGGATCCCAAATATATTTGGGATTCATAAAAACCCAACAATTTGGTAGACTAATAATACCTTCTTGGTTGTGATATTAGATATATTTTCCCCATTTGAGTTGATAACATGCTTTGAAATTGTTATCCACTTGATGGATCATGTTTTTTTCATGGTTGGTGTGGGGTCCCTATATTATCAACGAAATTTATAAAATTACTCTAGTTAGTTGATGCAATAAATAATAATTCGGGGAAAACATATCTAGTTTAATATATTTATGATACATTAAATCATAGTTGAAGAACATATCATCAGAAAAAATATTCTTGAATATTGAATTTCAAACAAAATATAAAATTAAAAGTGTAAAATTAAATAAATAATGAAAATAGTAAGATTGTTGCTCGCATCATCTAGATCCATCATCAGTAGGATCCCTCCAAATATGACGATGATAAAAATAAAAAAATGTAGAAAATATAAATTCATACTCTAGAAAAAAATACATAAATGAAAAACATCTTGTTTTTAAAAAAACCTTATAATTATGATATTTATAAGAAAAATATATTTTGATCATTTGTAATAGTTGTTTTCGATTCCAAATGTGAGAAAAATGTTAGTAACAATGAAGTGAAAATATAACCATTGAATCCCATTTTTATAAATATATATATTATTTAATTTATAATGATATGATTCGATATTTCAATATTGAAAAAATAGAATATGTTACTTTAATATGTAATTAATAAATTAAAGTAAAAAATAATAAGATAATTTTTAAGTAATGAACATTCCAAAAATTAAATTTTAAAAAAGGATATTTTTGATCAACTCAGTTTTGAAATTTTAACTCGTCAAATTCAATATAATAATATAATTTATAATATATAGTTTATTCTATTGTTTAATAAAAATTCCCACCATCTAGGGGTTATAATTTTGTCAACATTAATGGTTCTTGAAATATGTAAATGAGGGATATAGAATATTATGGAGAAAAATATATCCCTTTAGTTTTATTGGAACAAAGTAGAAATAATTCTATTTTCTATCTCCTATATAGTCACAACTTAGCCCATCAAATCATTCATTTTTTGAATTAATTTATGTCAATATTTGATGATATTTCCCCATCATCGAAATATATTATATCTAAAAACGTGATATTTTGATATGGAATGTGTCTATAATAGAAATTTAATTATTAATCCATGTATTTTCCTCCCTTTTCAATTTATGAATATCGTGTTTATATTTTTTCATCATTCTCACCTATTGAAACACGTTTTCTTTCTATCTCATAAATTAATTCAAAATATCTTGATTATTTAATAATTGAACAATCATCTTTTTTATTTTTTACCATGATCATGAAAGATAATATAATTTTATCCATATACATATTAAATACTTTCTTATGATTCAAAATGATTTCCTATTTCACCATTTTTCTATCATAAACATTATTAGGATAATCATTCATGAAAAAATATTTCAATCTAAATCTATAATTATTTAGCATAAATCTATTGGGGGTCCATGATAGGAATATATTTTCGGGTTCAATGTGTTCTCAATAATAACATTTCATTTTCTATATGTTTTCCTTGTTTTACTAATCCAAAAAAATCTATATTTGATACCATAATGTATTCAATTAATAATTAGTACATTATAGAATGAACCTACCTCCAATCTTTGGAAGTACTTGAATTATCATTCTCAATTTAAAATTTTATTCTTTATTTCACATTCAATTAGTTTCATAATTTCTTATTTTAAATTTTCATTCTAATTAGACTTTTATATTTTTATGATAATCTTTTATATTATAATTATTGGTCATATTATTATTTTTTTGACGTATCTTTTTAATTAAATTGTTGTGATTATGTCATAATGGTTGTCAAATGTTGAAAATATGAAAGTAAATGTGCAATGATGGATTCTGATACTATTAAATAAATGATAAGACCACATGATCTATAATACACCCCAGTAACTTATGACTAGTGATATTCACGGTCTACTATTAGGTACACAAAAAAAGATCATAAATTAGGGGTTAATTCTAATATAACCATTTCATTTATGGGTGAATTTTCATGCCCTTTCATATTGATTTTTTTAATTTTCATGTCAATATACTATATCCCTTCCATGGCCCATTGGTTATACATGTCAAGGTTTAGTCTACTCATGTCAAATTATATTAATATATTCAACTAATAATTTAATATATCCATAAAACTGTATTATATATTTTTTAACATGAATTAATTTTTATTTATTTGTTGAATTAATATAATTATTAATAAAATAAAATAATAATTTATATACAATAATTTATATAAATGTTTAATATTTTATATAATAATATATATATCAATATCTAAATACTTAAATTAACGTAATATTTATCATGTTATCATATCATGCACCATCGATCCCAACTCAACCAATTCATTAAATTGTGTATTTGATTCATATATCGTTTTCATCATGTTAAAATGCAATGTCATAAATTTACATCATTAACTAAATTAGGAATAGTTTAGAATGAAAACCAAGTATTCATTTCTTTATATATAACCATGTGTGTCCATACGTCAAATGTTATCTATATGAGTTATCTCTATAAACCCAATCGTCCACATCAAGTGTGTCTACACGTTGGAAATTATCAATTTTAGTTATCATTAAAAATGAAATCATACATGATTAATAATATATTAGAGTCCACCCACTAGTATCACCATGACCATCCATTTTTTTCAAATAGAGGGAGTCATAGATTATCGAGGATCAAGTATTCAAGAATGGAATCAAATGATCTTTTTAAGATGATTGTTTAATATTCATGGGTCTATGATCTAGGTCCACAATATACAAATTTTATTATTGTAGGTTTAACTAGAAAAAATGGAAATGGATCCAATTATAAATCAGTTTAATCATATTATAAAAATGTGACATTGTTAATTGTAATAATAAAATATAATTTCTATTCTATAAGCCTTGAATGAAATGTTATATTTTGATTAAATATTATTTCAGTTTACTATATAATGTTTAGTGAAAATAATATATATAATTATGTGATTAATGTATATATAAATATATATATATTGTAATTTCCTTGTTTCGAGTGCCTCCCAAAACTTCCCCATAACTTCTGGGTCACATGACCTCAAATGAATTTTCCCCAAAAACTAGAGGCTATATATTAGCAGTGAGTGACAAGGTCTAATAATAGGGAAACTATTCCCTCCTTGGCAGAGTTTGCACATCAGAATAAAAAAAATAGTAAACAAATGTGGAAGCATTAATACCAAACAAAAAAAAGTAAACAGTGGAAGATTTATAGTAATATAACAACTGGAACATATATAAATGATGAATTTCACATGTGTTTAGGAAAGCATCCAAACAACTCATAATGCTTGAAATGCAATATTGAAACCACAATACAGAAAAATAGTAAACTCCAATAGCATCGCAAGCCTCATCTTGGCCACATCCTCTCAATATCCAACATCAATAAAGTACTTTTTGAAGAAGGGAACATTCCCTTATCTATACCTGCAATAATATAATATGTTTGGGTCGAAACGCATGACACAAATAGGGTTTCAAACGAATACAAGAATGCAAGCACCAAACAACATGTTCCTAACTATCGCTGAATATATATATAGTAGGTAATATGATATAATGATGAAATAAACTAGGATGTACTCAAAAAAACCATCTTACAGTCTTTGATTACATTCATTTACATTTATAATTCAATCTGTTGAACCACATAATCCTTCAGATCTAGCCCAATATATGTATCCACTTTATAATATTAATTAGAGATGCCACATAAGACCATATAAACAAACACGTAAGATGAATTCCATGCTTGTGATTTGGCTTGGAAGACTCCTCAAAATCATTCAATCATTCAATAATGACCCTATGGGAAAGTTCTCATAGTCTAATCCACCAGGTCTAACACAACAACAATTCATTTAATAACGATCCTCTGGGTTACTCTCACTGTCTAACACCTTTAGTCTAACATCGCACTAAACATTTACAAACAACCATCTAGGAAGCTCACATGATCAATACCCCTTGGTCAACAAAGAATCAAATCATTTAATAACGACCCATAGGGTAGCTATCCAGGTATAACCCCTCTGGTCCCTTAGCACTAGGAATCTCTCACAGTCAATACCACTATATTTCCATAACAAAAATCATGCATAAACGGCCCTACTCCGGGAGGCTCTCAAAGTCAAATTCCCCATGGTCAAATATTAATAATGTGAATCAAATGAAATTCATATAATCAGTAACACCATCCTAAAACCACGTGGCATGATAAATAAGACAAGGATAACATGAATTCTAGAACAAACCACCCAAATCAATAAATAAAGGTAAACACACCCTTGGTGTTCCATAATCAAGGTATATAACCTTATGCGTAAGCAAATACACTTTTATCAATCTACCAAGCCATCAAAGGCAGTAAATTAGGTGAAATTCCAAACACACAAAACCCAAAACATGGTTATATAGCTCTTTTAGAACATATAACCCTACAACAATCAACAAAAGGCACAAACAACCAACCTTGATGTCATACAGTCAACACTAGCGAACATCGACCTTTTAATCAGCCTAAAACGATGTAGATCTACAAAAGGATAAAAAAGTTCAAGACTTAAATACTCACGAGAGAGGAGGAATCCCCAATAAATGCTCTAGGTAAATAGAGAAATCACCTATGTTAATCCAATGCACCAGATTGCATATCAAACGGTGGTCGGATGGAGAATTAGCAGGGGTTTGAAGTTCATGTTTGTCTCATCACTCTCCTGTATGAAACATAGGAAGAAGTAGAGGGTTGTGGATGTGAGATGAGAACCTGCTCTGATATATCAAATAGAAATAAAAGTACATGGTGTTTCCATTTAATGTACTCGATGTGTATTATCCTCAA
The DNA here is from genome assembly GCA_963277665.1 of Viscum album. Lineage (NCBI taxonomy): Eukaryota > Viridiplantae > Streptophyta > Magnoliopsida > Santalales > Viscaceae > Viscum > Viscum album. Next base: position 1,536,994,967 of record OY728151.1, read on the forward strand.
ATGGCACCCACTTTCAGCAGTCATCCATGTCACCACAAAGCCGTGTGCTTAGACTTTACATGGCCAGTACTACCATGACCTATCCCAGGGGGACCCGTGCCATGACTACCCTAAGCCCTCCTTCCATAGGCCAAGGGCTAGTAACTCGCACTGAAAGAAATATTACCTAATACCAAGAAGGAATTTCCTTTTTAACCTATAAAATCACACACAAAAATCACAAATTAGGAAACAAGAAGAATGTAACCTCTAATATAAATATGGTGGGTATAGAAAGTAAAGGGGGCCAGAATATAAGACCAACTGAAAAGTAAAAATGAAACTGGAAAGTACAAGTAAACTAAAAAGTACATGTAGAACTCCAAATAGCTACTATGAACACCCACCAAGGATCCTACCTAAAGGGTAGGTAGAACTCTCGAAAAGTCATCTATGCGGTACACCTCATATAATGTCCACCCCTGAGATACCACCAGTCGTGGTGCTCTCATCCTCAGTCAGTGTTTTCTGGCATCTGCACCCAACACAATAAGGTGCGGGCATAGCCCGTGCATTGGTGTGTATAATGATTCTCAGCAGGGACTCTGAGACCATCAAATGTCTGAAAAAATCCACAAAGGGTAAACCACAATTCATGAAAACAACTAACAACCCTACTTAGTTATATTTCTATACATATACCTATGTTATCAAGTATACCCATCTCATTCATGAGGAAACAGACGGCCCAACACTTTTATCCAAAAGCTCAAATGTTCCATGGAGGAACGAAATACCACCATGGTAACACCACAAAGGTAAGTACTCAGCTCACACCATGTATTACTTATGAATAGTTGTAAGGATGATAAGATGTATCTACTAAATAATCTTACTCTTTAGAGTGACAGACCCAGGAAGGATCCTAAATCATCAGACCCACGTAGGATCCTACTACAGCAGACCCACATAGTATCCTATGGTAGTGCCACATGGATTAATAGAGAATATCCATGTGGGATCTTGGAAAACAGACCCACATAGGATCATAAAGCACAAACCCGCACATGATCCCTTTCTCATGTTACAAACTTCCACAAGGTTCCCGTAGAAATATCGCTTTATTCCGGGAGGGGCTTCTCCTCAAGCCACAGGTCGATACTCCAACTACCACGAAGTCCAACAAAGAAGTATTCCAAAGGACCGCCACTTAAAAGGGGTCTCAATGCAATAGATGATGCGTCAATCAGATGTCCATCCTGTAAATTATTGGCCTTTTAGTCTTGAGGGCCTGGTTGGATTCGTGTTCCCTCCAACCCGGCCATACCCCAACATAATACTAAAGTCTAGTGGGCTATACTAATAGGACTCTCTCGATCCATGGTTTTCGGTGCCATACACGGTTTGTCAAATGGACGAATTTAGCTCAAGTTATGGATGAAAGAGCGTAATGGGGTCAAAGTTGGTATGGGTCTGGCTCTACTTGGTCAGAACGACCATGGGCCTAACCCGTCCTTGGCCAACCCTACCCGGTTCGGGTCGACCCAGCCCGCAGGATACGATGAGGCCCACTATGTCCGGCCTGCGTTGTGTGGCCCATAGGAGGCCCGCGGCTGGGTGGCCCAACGATGGGGTCCCCCTAGCCACTACCCAAGGTGGAGGCACCCCCTGGGTACGCCGAACGTCCCAGCCTTTCATGTTGGGTGGCTGGCCGGTCAGCGCCACGTGGCGCCGAAAACTAGCATGCGTGACTTGGGGCCCCGCTCGATTCCAGGGATGGCCAAAGAGCCATCCCACTTGTTTGGTGTGGTCACATGCTGCACAACCACCGGTTGTCGGTAGTGGGCCTGACGCCCCTCCTTCGCAGTCGCAGCCTTGTGTCGTGGACCCTATGTGACCAGCGGCGCGGACGCGCACCGCCCCACCTTCACGTGACCGGTCGTGTGCAGGCTGTCGCCCTAGCTCCGCCCCAACCAATGGGCTACGAACCTCCTCCGGTGGTGCGGTCGCGCTGTCACTGACGTCGCAGCTGGACCTAGTTCCGGCTACCGCTCCGGATCCATTCCATTGCCAGTTGGCAGAACCGGTCACTGGTGACGTTCCTCAGGTCACCGGGTGTACCCCAATGGACCGATCTTCATTCCAAATACTCTTGCACTCATCTCAGGACGTCACCCTCAATTCAAGACCACCATAGTTGTGATTATCTCAATCCAAAAACCATCAGCAATGAACACCAAATTCCACAAAGGTTATGGAGAGGTCAGGTTGTTTAACATTGGCCCACACCATCCCGTTAGAACTGTACTAATCAGCATAGTTGTTCTCAATTCATGATGAATGACATGAACAGATAAGGGGTATATAAAAAAATCCCTACCTTAATTTTCTGAAGGAGGAGGCGTGATGAAGAAGATAAAGACATTGATGAATATTGGTGTTCCCTGCATCCGCAAGCCGCCTCTGATATATGCTTGGGATTAGTTTCTCGTTCTTCATGTGGGGGGGGGGGGGGTTCTTCGTTGTAGGACTTTCTTCCCGATTCTCCATGATTTTCCAAAATATCCTTTTAAAACTATTTCCAACAAGGAAATGAGGAACCAACATATTGAAAATAATTGTATCAAATTAATTAATGTTGGTACAATTAACTTTGGAGAGTTTCAAGTGTTTTTCCACATTAAGAGGGGTTCAGGTGGTCCCCACAACCATGAATTCAAATTTGGAGGTTTTCCTGCTCAGGTGGACCCCACCTCCATAATTCATAAATAGAGGTTTAAAAAACAAAAATAAAATGTTAATTATTTTATTTTTCTTCTACCATTAAAAACTAAAAAATAACTTCCACTCTCGACCTACTGTGGTCGAGGTGAAGGTATACATAAGCGAAAATTGGAACTGCGAGTTCAACGGTGTCCTCAGATTTCAATTACGAGCACCGATTCAAAAGATACAACAACCCATTCAGACGCATTCTGAATGTACATAAAAAACATCAGAAAAACATTCCGAGCACTCCAGACCTCAGAATCTAGTACCGTCACAAACTACAGACTCAAATATTTCCATATAATTAAAAAACATTACATGGAATTTATAGGTATTTACATTCTCCCTTCCTCATGAATTTTTGTCCCCAAATTCCACATCACAAAAACTAGGGAAACATGTTCGGGTACTGAGCACGAATCTGAGTCTCCCACTCCCATGTGCTCTCCTGGAGGTTCTTGTGCAACCAATGTACATGCACCAAATATCTAGATCACCCATGAATAAATCATTCATGTAAATCCCCAATCTCCACAAGAACCTCCATATAAGTCACCCCATCGTTGATATTGAGCTCGTCCCCGTCAATGATGTGTGAAGGGTCATCCGCGTATCTCTTAAGCTAGGATACGTGGAAGATCTCTTACACCTGGTGCAGTTGAGGTGGAATAGCTAAGTGGTAAGCCACCACGACAACTCTACTGAGGACCTAAAAGGTTCCAATGAAATGCGAAGATAACATGAAACCCTGACCATATATCTACAAACTTCATCGAGGTGAGACCCATATAAAGACATGGTTTCCATCTAAGAACTCCAGAGGTATCTGTATCATTTTGGAATAAGAAACTTTCCTTCTTTGTGTAGTATTCATATTCTCCTGGATAATCTGCACCTTCTCCATGGTAGCCCATACCATCACTAGTTCCATGAGTGCAGACACCCCTGGGTAAGTCCAGTACAAAGGTGATATGCATGGTCAGCCATACAGAGACTCAAATGGTGTCATCCCAACGGTGTAGTGATAGATGTTGTTGTTTACAAACACAAACAAAGGCTAGTGATCCTACAAGCTACGACCGAAGTCAAGGATGCAAGCACATTGTATGTCCTTGAGGGTCTGAATGGTATGCTCACTCTGGACATCCATATAAGGATAGAAGGCAGTGCTCAAACGAAGCTGTGTCTCGAATGTCTCTTGCAACCCATTCCATAGCCGAGATGTGAAACATGTATCATGATCAGAGACAATCATCAAGGGTACTCCATGTAGCCTCACAGTCTCCTGCACATAGAGGTGTGCCTATCTCTCAGTGAACCCTGCTCTCTGATCGATAGGAAATTGATTGACTTGGTGAGTCAGTCAACGATCTCCCAGATAGAATCATGGACCATGGATGTACGTGGAATTCCTATCACAAATTCCATGTATGTCCCATCCCAATTCTACTTTGGGACATCAAATGGGTGAACTAAACCTGCTGGTACCTGATGCATCACCTTCACTTGCTGACGAGTGAGGCACTGAGAGACAAACTCTGCTACTACTTTCTTCATTCCCAGCCACCAATGCAGTCTTCGGAAGTCCTCATACAACTTCACCACTCATGGATGTACCGCTAAGGGGATGTGTGGATCTGCCACAACACTTCCTCTCGAATCAACACTGGTAAAATGGTACGCCCTCTAAGGAGGATAACATGCTCCCCATCTTTAGAAAATCCATCAGCTGCCTGACCTGTGGATATCTGAACACGTCAATCCACGTAGTTAGTTTTTCCAATGCTGCACCTCCCTGAGTCAATGAAGAGTTGGGGGAGTGAATGTAAGATATTGAAGAAAATATTCTCCATATCATTAACAAAAGGTTAACTGTAAAGCGGCTTTCTACTCTGTTGCCTCACCTAGTATGTGTGTACCTGATCTCCTACCTAGTGAATCTACTACAACGTTTCTCTTCCTAGGAGTATAGACTATCTCGAAGTCGTTGTCCTGGAGGAACTCAAGCCAATGCCATTGTCTCCAGTTCAGGTCCTTCAGGGACAAGATACACCTGAGAAATTGGTGATCACAGTAGAGTGTAAAATGATCACCCATTAGATATTGTCACCACATCTTCAAATCAAAGTCCAATACTGATAACTCAAGGTCATGGGGAGCATAGTTATGCTCATGGTGTCTTAGATATCGAGAACCATTTATGATAACTACTTTCTCCTGCATCAGGACACATCTAAGCATGGTCCCTGATGCGTCACAGTAGAATACGTACCCAACATCCTCCCCCAGAAGCCTCAAGATGGGGTCACTAGTCAAAATCTGCCTCAGCTCCTGAAAACTCTGCTGGCATTTCTCTGACTATATAAAGGGTTTCCACTTCTTTGTCAATGCTAATAAAGGTGATACAACATTGGAGAAATCTGGCACAAATATATTATAGTATCCGGCCAAACCCAGGAAACTCTACACCTCTGTCACACTCCTAGGGGGCTCCCAAGAAAGTACTGCCTCAATCATTGCTAGATCCACCACAAATCAAGCATCCATGATGAAATTTCCTAGAATGTGAAACTCTTGGATCCAGAAATGTCACTTAGAGAGCTTACCATAAAGCTAGTTCACTCGGAGTGTGTCTAGAACTACCTTCAAATGATATGCATGTTCCTCCTTAGTAGCTGGGTAGATCAGAATGTCATCGAAGAAGAATACTACAACGTGATCAAGGTATGGCTGAAAGTTCCTATTCATGAGTCCTATGAACACTGCTAGAGAATTGGACATGGAAAACGACATGACCAAAAAGCTTCTAATGGTTTTACTGACATCTGAAATCCTTCTTTTTCAAATCCTCATCTCGTACTCTAAGTTGGTGATAGCCTGGTCTAAGGTATATCTTTGTGAACCGACATGCTCCCTTCAACTGATCAAAGAGGTCTTCAATCATCGGGAGTGTGTATATGTTCTTCACGGTCAACTGGTCCAGGTGCCGATTGTGAACACAATGTCTCAAGCTCCCATCCGCTATCTTTGAGAACAAAATTGGGGCTTCCAAAGGTGAAACAGTTGGCCGGATGAACCCCTTCCCATGTAAGTCCTCCTACTGTACCCGTATCTCAAAAAGCTCCGTGGGAGCCATCTAATACGCTACTATAGATATTGGTGTCATCCAATGGCACATGTCAATGTATAACTCCTCCTCTATGTGAGTAGGTATACCTGAAACATCATCATAAAAGACATTCTCGTATTGGTCCAACAATATAGGATAGCTCAGACTCTCCACATCAACCACTCCAAGGGTAAGGATAGACAACTGATGAGTGATCTGATGCAATCCTCTCCGGTAAGTCCATCCTCTACTGCAAAGGATCCCTTCTCACTAATGAAGGTAAACTCAGTCCCATAATTGCAGACACACCATACCTTTCACCTAATATAGTAAATCTGATCATAGACAGTAGATTACCAGTCCATACCCAATATGACGTCATAAGGCCTCGATGCCACTACTAGAAGATCCAATCCGAAGCTTTCGCCTCCTAGAGTAATCTCACACTGTAGAAAACAGTGTGTAATCGTCGAATCCTCTCCCGTAAGAGTCTCTAGACATAAGGATGAATCCAACAACTCCATTGGAATCTCAGAGCTCTGAATGAGGGTAGTGGAAATAAAATAATGACTAGAACTGATATCTATAAGTACTAAAACTAATGTGGAGTAGAAACAGATCGTACCTCATATCGTATCCGGAGCACTGTGGTCGTTGGCATCATCTGCATAGAGATGAGCTCACGCCTATCCACCTGCTATATGTGGTCGGGGTGGACCACCTGGTGGTGGTGGCACTAACAACTCGAATCGTCTCCCACCACTAGCTTCATGGCCCACTCCTCTACCACATCTGCCTGCTCTATAAGGACCTCCTCGTTCTAACCTCTATCTCTACCTGGGTGGTTTTTTGATTGTATGCTGATCATCCATAAGGAGGGTCAGGCAGTCATGATCCATGTGACCCTACCCGCTGCATGTGTAACAATGCCTACTCCACGTATGAATGGATATGTCTTAGGTGCCCCGCACAACCAACCCTAAGTCCTGCCATTTTCCACCTATAGGTCTGGTCCTCTTGGACCTCTGTGACATATTTTTGTTGTCAAATGTATAAGACAATACTACGTGACACCTGATGGTTGATGTCACTGCTGGTGACTGCTCAGCAATAAAACAAACCACTAAGAGGGATCTCTATAACACCCCCTCATGTGTTGGGATGTTGAGAGAAATCATCAAAGCCCTAATATCCTACTTGAGTCCCTTCTCGAAGGTCTTGGCAATAAAAAATGGGACCCATACCATATAAGTGGAGAAGCATGAGAGGTTGGTGAACCTCACTGAGTACTGAGCCACAGTCATACTGCCCTGCCTCAGATGAAGAAGCTCATGTATGCACACTGCGCAAAGGGTCGCGGGAAAAACTCTTCCCAAAACAGGCTCTCAAAGTCTACCCAGAGAAGTGTCACCTCATCCTGAACCTAGAGCATCAAGCTCCCCCATGTGCCTACTTCTGCCTATAGAATACTGGAAGTAAGGATCACAATGAGATTAGCTGGTGTCCCTACCAGTTAGAAGACTCTCACCACGTCTTCCAGCCAATCCTCAGCCGTATCTGGGTCCATCTCACCCATGAAACTGGGTGACCTTCTTCTGGAACTCATGAAAGGCACTCAAGTGGTGTGCAATCTTCATTTCTGGGGCGGGTGGAATCAATGGCCCAACGTGTAATGGTACCACTGGTGCCTCTACTGGTATCTCTAATGAAAAAGGGCCATGAATGAAGGCCTTGTTGCTTGGTGGGCTGTCATCACATACTCTTACTAGAACCCTAACTGGATGTCTACATGGAGGCATCCTGAAATGAAACAGGTGTTCCACAGTTAATAAGTTATACCTGGTGAGATGACTAAAAGATATCACAATTATAACTTTTCAAAACAAACACGCAATTCGTTTTTTCATGCACTGAGTTGGAAATCAAAAGTCAGGGTTCTGGTTTATGGATACGTATGCCACCTCACCAACACTAGATTCCCTAAACATATAACAACAATAATAAAACATAACCCTTTGGTTGTTAAAAGATCATAGTCCAATGTTCTGCAGTAGAACTAACTCCTAAGATACAAATTTTTCATGACCCATCTCCCGGGCCTGTGATGTGACTACCCCAAGCCCACCATCCATAGGACAGTGGTTGGATACTGGCACTGAAAGGTGTATTACCTAAAATCGTAAAGGCATTGACTTTTTATCCTATAAAATCACACAACTAAGCATAATGTAGGATACAATCCCAATGTAAACTATAATGTAAACAGGGTTTGTAAAGAAAGTAAAGATGCCCAGAATACAAGCCCAACTGAAAATTACAAGTTAAACTGGAAAGTAAAAGTAAACTGAAAATTACAAGTATAACTGAAAATATTTTCTATGAAAACCCTCCATGGATCCTACCTGATGGGGAGGTACAACTCTCAAATAGTCGTCTATGTGGTACACCTCATCTAATGTCCACTTTTGATCTGCCTCCAGTCCTTGTGCTCTCATCCTCAGTTAGTGCTGCCTGTCGTCTGCACCATACAAAACAAGGTTCCAACAAAGCCCGTGCGGGGGTGAGTATAATGATAATTAGTATGGGCCCCGAGACCCTTAATGTTCTGACAAAATCCAAACCTGGTAAACCAAAAAGCATGAAAACAAATGAAAATCCTACTTACATATATTCCCAGACATATACTTAAGTTATAATGTATTCCCATCTCATTCACGAGGAAATACAAGGCCCGAATCTTTTAGCCAAAAGCTCAACTATTCCATAGAGGAAGGATATTCCAAAAAGGTAACACCATAAAGGTATGTACTCAGCTAACACTAGGTATAACTTAGGTACAGTAGTAAGGATGATTAGATGTAACTACTGAATAATCTTACTCTTTAGAGAGGCAGAACCACGTAGGATCCTAAATCATCATACCCATATAAGTACTAGTACAACAGACACACGTAGCATCCTAGAGTAGTCCCACATGGATTACTAGAGTCGATCCATGTGGGATCCTGGAACACAGACCCATGTCGTATCCCAAAGAATAGACCCACGTAGGATCCATTTCTAATCTTACAGCCAGCCACATTATTCCAACACAAAGCTCGCATGATTACGGGAGGGTCCGCTACTCATTCCACAGGCTGATACACCAACTACCACGAAGTCCTAAAAATAAGTATCCCAATGGAACACCACTTAAAAGGGGTCTCAATTCAATTGAAAGTTCATCAATCAGACGCTCGATCTATATGTTATTGGCCTTGTAGTGCCAAGGGCCCGGTTGGATTCGTGTTTGATCCAACCCAATCATACCACAAAATAATCCAAAACTCAAGTGGGTTATACCAAAATGACCGCCTTGATCCAAGGTTTCTGGCACCGTAGACGGTTCATCAAACGGATTCACGTAGCTCAAGTTATGACTTAATGATCGAAAAGGGGTCGAAGTTGGTCTTCATCCAGTCCGACCTGGCCAAACCCGGACTAGGCTGACACGATCCATGGGATCTGACCCGACCCTCTAGGTTCGGCCCATGCTAGGTAGACCATTGGAGGCCTGTAGTTGGGTGGACCTACGGTGGGGTATGCCCTAGCCACCACCCAAGGGGGAGGCTCCCCCTGGGTACCCCAAACGGCCTAACCATTCGGGTGGGGAGGCCAACAAGCCAACTCCAGATGGAGCCGAAAACTACCACGTGGGATCCAGGGTCTGGCATGGCTCCCCGGCTGGCCAGACAGCTAGCCCACCTATGGGGTTTGGTCATGCACCGGGCCGCCACTTGAAGCCGACAGCATGTCGGCCTCCCCTTCTCCACCATTGTGGCCCCATGCTGTGGTCCCTACATGCCCGGTGGCTCGGACTTGCTCCGCCACCCCCATCATGTGGCTGGCCGTTTGTCATCTAACGCCCTATCTCTACTGCGGCCGATGGGCCACCACCCTCCTCTGCCGTTGCGGTCATTCCCCCACCATCGTCACGGTCACGCCGCCGCCATTTCTGCGGCCATCTGGAGTGTTGGTTGCCGCTCTCGAGGCCTTTCAGCACCGGTCCCCGACACTGGCTGCCAGTGACATTCCACATGTCAGCAGGTGCGCCCTGGTGGCCCGATCATCATTCTGAAGACTCCTTCACTCATCTTGGGACGTCACAATCGATTCAAGACCACCGCCGTTAAGATTCTCTCAACCTGAAAACAAGCTACGAAGTACACCAAAATCCACAAAGGTTATAGAGAGGTCGGACCATGTTCATTTGGCCCACACCCCCCGCATTAGAATGGTAGAAATTGACATATTTGTTCTCAATTCATGAAGAACGACAAGAACAGGTAAGGGGTATACAAAACAAAAATCCCTACCATGATTTTCTGAAGCAAGAGGTGTGAGGAAGAAGACGAAGTCGTTGAAGAACATTGGCATTCGTTACTTCTGCGAGACGCTTCTGATCCGGGCTCTGGGTCGATTCCTTATTCATCATTGGGGGGATTCGTCGTTGGAGAAATTTCTTCCCAGTTCTCCAAGGTCCTCCCAACGCTTATTTTCTAATGATTTACAATAAGGAAATGAGTTTCCAACATGTTAAAAATAAGTTTGTCCAATTAATTAAAGATGAAACAATTAACTATGGACAATTTAATGGGTTTTACATCATTAAGAGGGGTTGGGTGGTCCCCACTACCATGAATTCAAATTGGGAGGCTTTCCTGCTCAGTTGGTCCAAACCTCCATAATTCCAAAAGGGAGGTTTCAAAAAGGCAAATAAAATGTTAATTATTTTATTTCTCTTCTTCCATGAAAAACTAAAAAAATAACTTCCACCCTCAACCTATAATGGTCGAGGTGAAGGTCTCCATAGGCATAAATCGGTGTTGCGAGTTCAACAGAGTCACCCAATTTCAATTTCGAGAACCGGTAAAAAGTTACAAAAACAACTCACACTCTTAATAAAAGTACTTAAGAAACATCAGAAAAACGTTCTGGTCTCTCCAGGCCTCGGAATCAAGTAAAATATGAAACTGTAGACTCAAATATTTCCATATAATTTTAAAAGAAAATAAATGGAATTTATAGGTCTTTAAAAGTATGTGTTTGTATGTGGTACCTGGGTAAAAGACATGTACTCATATGTACACTGCGTGTACATAGAAAATTTCCCATTTCATCCTTTTTCCTCAAAAAATAGCAAAAATAATGATCCATAAATGAAATGAAGATCATGGTTCTTTAAAACATCTATACTTAAAACAATTCATCCCCAAATTTCCCTTACAAGGGTGCTGAATAGGACACAACAAACAACTCTATCCACGATGATCATACGTCAGCTTACCTCACCCAAGTCTCATTACGTACTCCCCCGTTCGACAATAAAACATGTACTAGAGGAGAAAACCATCCATATATAACCATCGTGCTTTGATCCACAATCTGAAGAGGGTTCTCCTCAAAGGATACATCCATATCCAACTCATCATCCTTGGGTTACAAAACATTATACATGTCTGAAAAGTAATGTAGTAGTTGTGAAATATGAAAGACATCGTGCATATACCAGTACCTCTAAGATAATAACAACTGATAGGAAACCATCCTGACTCTCTCTAAAATGTCAAATGGTAGGACGTATCTCGGTTAAATCATCCCATGTCTCATAATCCTCCTGTGTCCCAACATTTGTGTGACACATAAGAAAACATGTTATTCGAATAGAAACTCCAGTGATCTTCTCCATTGATCAGCATAAAATTTCATCCAAGACTATGCAGTAGACATACTCTTCTAAATTCAATCTACCTACTCAGTGATCTCCTGGACCAGATGAGGTCCCAGAAGTGCTACCTCTCCTACCTCCATCCAGCATAGGGTTGATCGGTATGGCCTATCGTAAAAAAGCCTCATATAGTTCCATATGAATCATTGCTGGAAAATAGTTTATGTGGAAAACACCACTAGGGGTTTGTGTATCTCTAATGATCCCCCAAAATCTAGGAAACATGCTCGAATCATGTCCTTAAAACCTAAATCCTGCACTCAGACATGGTATCTATCAAGGGGTATTAAGATTTAATCAAAAGTACATGTGTACCCCAAACCATATCATCACTAACAGACACAAGAAGTAAACTGGTCATCCAAGTCTGAAATGATAGATTGTGGAACCCCATGAAAATATACAAATATCATAGATTTACTACTTTCCAAGCTCATCAACACTAATGGATTCCTTAACCGTCACGAAATGTGAAACCATCATAAGCATGTGAAGACAAACTCACATTGTATCATTACCATTATTTCTCCATCATTTTAGAAACTCTACAATGAGAAACCCTATGAACTCCAATGGTGTTACTAGTTTGTTTACCTTTAACTGGGTGAAATAATCCACAACTGAGTTCATAACCATGATCTCACAGAATGGAATGACCACATCCAAAACGAAATCAAAAAACTGGTCACACGGCCTTTCATAGAATGACATTGTGGATTTTCACAGCACACCCAACCTTAATTAAAGGGTTTGTTCTACCTAGATCAATCGAACCATAATCGTGGAACTAGAGTTATAACAACTCAAACCATCATCAATGGACTTATCATAGAAATACCTGGTATAGAAGGACAACGTATTTCAACTTAAATAGAAAACATTTTTTTCCCAAGGAACCATGTGCTCACAAAAAACCAATTCACCAAAGCCTATATTTGTCACTCTATAATGAAACTATGTCACACTTTCTATTGAACACTAAAAAGATCAGGCTAGAACACAAACGAAATCATAATTCCAGATCCATCCCACTGTAATTATTAACTGTTTAATAATTACATCTCAGTCAAACTAAAAGTCTAAGATAACCTCAGATGAATCAACCAAGAGTCTAAGGAACTCACCAAGGTGGTCCATACTCTCCATAAATGTGAGACTTTGGTGTAATGCCCAAAATTCAATATAAGAAAAATGACATTACCCTGAACAACATCTACTTTGAGTTCATATCAAGGAAATAGTAGGCATCAAGGGTTTATCCAAGGTGTTATAACATCGAAATTCAAGCATCACTAATGATTAACCAAGCCTCTAGTGAAACAATGCATCCAGTGCACTACATGGAAAGAGATCACGAACCAATCCAAAAAATTCCAACTATACCATGGCCTATAACTGACGCTCCCTTAGTGAACCCATGATGACATCGTGATAGGGGAAACACTCAATTGTTAAGAATGATCAAACTAAGAGAACTGAAATGATTACCAGAAAAGGATAGTAGAACCACTATGGGTGAACCTCCGGAAAGAAACATGAATTTACATTAAAATTCATCGTCATTTACTCCGATCACAATATTGTTTTGTTTACTACCAAGAACCAACAAGAAACAATATATTCTAGAAACAAAACTATTCAAGTAAAAACAACCCATTCTAAGAAGTCCTTTATGGTGATCCTTCTACATGGAAGGAACACATTTGATATAGAAATGACATGAAACTCCATACCGAGGAGTGTATTACACCTCGGGAAGGACTATACTCTATCAAATTAGCTAGTTCAGAAGAAACATAAATATACATGTGTCGTTCCATGATCCATGATCACCACATCATATCACATAGCATGAAGCTGAAAATAAAAACTGACCATCGTATTGAAACACATGTTTCCCTGAAAGTCTCCTGGAGTAGGGGGATGAAAAGGTTCCAAAACACTTAGGTCACACTATACCGTAGATATCCCAAGAAAACTCTCTACATCTCAATGATCAATAAAGTAAATGAACTCAACTGGTCATTTAAACATTTAACACAAAACATGTATCATGTGTGTCAACATACACTACCCCGAGATTACAGGATCAATGGCACATTATGGCTTACTATGCATAGGTTATAAACCCTATGAATCCTAGTACCAGATGTATCACATATGGACTGGCTCAAAATCACATCATTTACAAAACCATTAACTTGGTTGACGACGTACCAAGTCTTCCATCACTATTGAATAGGGTTAGTTACATAACCACATAACTGCCGACAGTGCCCGAGGCATGTATAACATGGATAACCATGAAATCCTCATGAATTTACCCATATCAAAAGTCAAGGAAAAATGGACACCCCTCCGAAAAAGGATGTAATTTATAACCAAAATTCTTATCAGGGAATGATACATAGACCACAACAATGTCAAAATCTCTCAGTGGAAAACAAGATAACCAACTCTTAGTGTGATACCTACCATGTGCTAGCATCTTAGTAAGTAAAAGCATAAAAATCCACAATTATGTTATGCAAAAAAAATCACTATGCTTAAATGCTCCTGTAAAATTACTTTAGATCAATAGATCAAAGTAAAATAGGAAAGTCTCACCAAAATTATGTTAAAAAATTTCATAACATTAGTATCCCACCATAAATATAAATCTAGAATGTATGATCCTTTTTAACGACAAATAATACTTACAATGATCATGTTAGACCTACCTGGGTCCTCAAAAAAGGAACCCAATAGCGGTTGTTTAACCACACAACGAATGAACACATTTGAAGTTTATTCTATTAAAACATCCATACAAATCATGTAATAAGTGGAATCATACAATAGATCATTGAATAATAAATATCATGGGATTCCCATGATAGGGATCCATGAAATGGTACATTGATGAGGGATCCTACTAGGGATTCCATAGAAGAAATAGGTCTCACGAACTCATAGGCTAGAGGTCACATCTCACATGGGAAACATCCTCAAAAGAAAAATGTCAGGAGAGATAGCTCACAACTCATCTCAGATCAATGTTCTCAGCTAGGATGGTCTAAAAACCCAACCAATCATTTACGCATTGGTCTAACTCCCAGGAGAAAACTGTATATGATAACTGGCGGAATAACCTCATAATTTATAAAAGAAACCCCAAAACACCTACTTGGAGACCCCATAACGCACTAAAAATTCCACCGTCATGATATTTGTAGAATAACTACATAAAAAAATGTCTCACAGATCAAAAACTAACATCATGGGATAAAACAAAACAAACCCTCAATGGGTACAAAAGATGTCTTCACAGTGTGTAGAAATCATACACATCATGTAAACTCTTTCTCTTACCTAGGAGTGTACCCCCACCTTCCTAGGCATTTAAGAATGACCGATACATGATGTTCCATCCTAGAGAATGGGGTATACTCATTTCCTCCCTCAGGGAAATATTTGTCTACATGGCTAGACTCACTCATGTTCTATATATGGAAAACTACATGGGGTGTACTTAATTTACATGGAGTGTCCTTAACAGAAATCAATGACCTGTGTTTTCACACAAATTGTGGTAACCACGCAGTTTCTCCTAGTATAACACTACACATCGTTCTCACCCTATCACGACGTGTGACACAAGGTTACATCCACCCTTTTCATTTTTCACGTGGTTGGATACACGGTGGAATACTACACAGTAAGTAAAAGGTAGACACAATGCATACAACCTAAGTTTAATCCACCTGTTTTGCTAGTCACACAGCTGGATACATGGTCTCTATATAATGACATGTATTTATAGTACATAGTTGGTTCTACAAAACATTAATCAACCCCATTTATCTGCTCAAAAGCCTGTCACATGTTTAAAGAATACATTTCATGTACATTCGCTACACAACATGTACATTAGAAAATTTGTTTATTCCATAATAGAAGAACACATGTCTTGTGTTCATAACATCACATGTTGTGTTGTTTGTGTTTTCAAACAATAAGCCTCTGAATCTTCTCTATAACAATTAATAACATTAAATATGACAATGTCATTCCATGTTCCAATCCGTGATATCCAATACACCCCTCAAATAAAAGTATAGAATCATTATTTTTGTCATATCATAATATAATTGAATTTAAATTCAGGGATGATACATGAAATTAAAATCTACGAGGGCCCATAACACCACATGGACAAATTCATGAAGTACATCCAAATGAAACTATACATATAACAATACCCTATAAAAATAGTTGGTATTCTATCATGACATCTATCAAAAAAACATTCATATCTCACACACCATCTATCATGACATCATGAAATCATTAGTGTACCCAAAATGGCATGACAAGAATGAATGACATGTTATCTCTAGAAAGTGCCTATATGATGCATCAGATTGAATAACATCATATCATTGAGTTATAACTGAAATATTACCACTGTCAATACTCATACCACAGGGACCAGACGTGACTACCACAAGCACTTCATCCATAGGCTGGGAGATGGTGACTAGCACTTGAAGGATTTTCTCAAATAGAGAAGGTATTACCTTAGAGATCTTTACACACTCAAAAATGGAAACTGATGTAAAATACCAATAAAAGTATGGTATAACCACGAGAGTAATGTACAACCATAATTGAAAATGTAAACTAAAAACAGTGGGTTGTAATACAAGCCCTAAAAACTGATGGAATGTAAATAGCTATTGCATCTACCCTAGAGATCTACCTGAAGGGTAGCAGGTATATGTCTAAAGTCGAAGGAGATAATCTCGACTGGTCTCATTGCACTAATCTCTATCAAGTCCCAAAACTCCAATGTCTTCCTCAGAGTGTCTATATTCTAGTCCAGAAAAACAGGTGCAGTCGGAGCCCATGCAGGGGTGCATATAACAAAAACCAGTAGGGGACCTTGAGACCCCGGAAGTTCTCTCAGTAATCCAAAAAGGAAAACAACAAAAGAAATATCACAAAGGTAATATCACAAACATGAGATAAATCATGAAACAAAAAGCCAATGAAACGGCTCATTCTAATGGAATAACTTCTTGGTTACTGGGATAGGGATCACTAGTCGTAATGCTAGAACATCATATCAGTAGTATCTCTAATGCTGACCTATATAGGTCACTTTATTCTAACCCGTATTGGTCACTAGATGCTGACATGTAGTGGTCACTAGATGTTGACCCCGTATTGGTCACTGGTGTTGAACCGTATTGAACGTTGGTGCTGACCTATATTGGTCACTAGTGCTGAACTGTATTGGTCACTAGTGATTACTCATATAGGTTGCTGGTACAGAGGTAGGTCTGATTAGTCATACATCTTTATCATCCCACTCTGGAGTTTCTGATGCCGAACAGTTTTGGTCACTCTTGTAATTCATTTCATAGCCAGCCAATGTATTCCCACTAATAGTACGCTTGATTCTGGGAGAACGGCTTCTCAAACCATCGGTCATATTTAAATTGGTTCGAAGTCCCACAAAAATAAATCCTAAGGGGCCGCCCTATAATAGGGGTCCAAAAGTGATAAACGGTGCATTGATCGGACGCACAGTCTTTGAAATATGGGCACTTTTGTAAAAAGGCCCAGGTTTGTTTCAAGTCTAATCAGACCCAGTTTTCACATCAAAAACACCACAAAAACTCACTTATACTATCTCTAATTGACCATCGTATCACAAGTGTCCCTATTCTAGAGACAACACATCGACCAGATGCCCGTTATGTTGGTTACAACCCTTTCTGTGAAATGGGGGTGTTCACATTTCGGTCGGGCCTGACTCGATTGGGCTCACCAAAATTTTTAAAAGGGACCACTATCTAAAAGGGGTCCCGACACCACTGACAGTTTTTCTAAAGGTCTCCTAGTTTGTCAGTTACGACTATTTTCTATATTCGGGGGAAAGTTGGGTATGGGCCTGGTCTGACTTGGTCAGGCTGACCCGTTGTAATGGGTACCGGTGTCTACATGACCACGCCTGGGTCCGGCCCATCGTGTTCGGACAGACTGGTTCCCGGGACTGAGACACGTTCAGACCAGTGCGCTGGGTGGGTCTCGGCCAACCTATGTTGGACCATAGGGCTGTGTGTCCGGCCCGCTAGGTGGGTCCGACTAGTTAAGCTAGCCCGTGTCAGGCATGATTGGCTGGCCTGTGTCCGGCCTGATCCGCCTGAAGGTGGACCACATATTCTTGTTGGCCCCATGGATTCGAGGTTGTTTCTTATTGCTTCGGTCATCCAGGTTGTCGATCGGTCTTGACCGATGTGGTGCATTGAGACGTCGTGCCGCCCACTTCCTATCGCGACTCCTGTAGCCCAAAGGGCATGCGGGCGCGACCCATCTCTCACATGGTCGGCTAGGTCTAGACGACTCTGGAATCCTTGGTGTGCTGCCTTCCCACCACCCGCAGCCAGTTTTTGTGGGTCTCCTCTAGCCACCGCTGACATGGCGTGTCAGTGGTTGTTTCTACGGGCCACCGGAATGCAGCCATGATTTTGCAGCCCTCAAATGCCATGATGTTGCATTTTTTTCTCCACCACCAAAAATACACCAACTACAAGGTTAGTAGAGGGCCCAAGCCTAGTTGGTTTCGACCCGCACCCTCCACGTTAGCATTTTAAAGATGATGAAAAATTATTAATAACAAAAGGAAAAATAATCCTGGAATTTAAGATCCGACAACAACCACCTGCATGATTTGACAAAAAAAGGATTAACCCATTAGTTTCTTGGTTCACATACATTATAGTTTTCAATAATGGTGAGACAAGGAACATAAAATCCCATAACCCCCTGCCTTTTATGATGTTCATTGCCGCACATTCATCCTCAAGGGTTTACGACATCGACAATGCGTCTCGGTTTTGACCATTGAAAGGCATTCATCGTCATTCGTCGTTCTCCATTGGGGTGGATGTGCATCAGAGATTCTCCTAAGAATATTCCAAATCCTTACCCATATATTTTTCTAGCATGTCGAACTGTTTATAGAACCATGTTGCAGTGTTTCCATAATGGCATGTAGTCGTGTCATTATGTTGTTTCATTTATGAAACTATGTGGCTGTTTTTCACAATTAATACAACTGTTACATTGCGGAATACAGGTCATCCATGTGTTTCATTAATGTGTGCCACCACTGCATCATCTCTTCCCAGCAGTGTCGCCTCCCACCATGCAATGGAGGGAAAAATATAGTATATTTCTTGAATTATATTATTATTTTTCTCGAAACGTCCAAAAATTAACTTTTCCTCTCAGCCCTCGCATGCTAAAATTATGTTTTTATAGGAGAGTCCAAGCATTATGGATTCAACAGAGCCCTATAATTTTTAATCCGAGCAATGGATCAAAATATAGAAAATGTTAGCTCTGCATTTACAAAATGTACATCAAAAAAGCTCATAAAATTCTTAACAGTCACCCTCGACCCGCACCGCTCGAGGATAGGCTCTACCAAAGGGTAACACGCCCTCAAGTGCTCAATAGTACTCTCAGAATCTCAATCCGAGATACCTTTTATAATTTTAATATATTAGAATAAAATAATTTTCACTTAATTATTTTATTTACAGCAAAAAACTACCGTCTACTGGTGGAATGTGTCGGCCAATGTTCGTATTTTCCTTAGGAAAACATACCCTATGGATTTTAATGGTGGTTTAATATTCAAAATATGAGTCACCAATTGTGAATTATAAGCTTTTGAAAAATTAGAAAAATTTATTTATTTATTTTATTTATGGTTATTCCATTTTTTGATTTTCTCACTATAGGATTACGACGACTAAACATAAGTCTCACCTTGGGTAAACCGGCCATCATGAATGCAACAG
The DNA here is from genome assembly GCA_963277665.1 of Viscum album. Taxonomy (NCBI): domain Eukaryota; kingdom Viridiplantae; phylum Streptophyta; class Magnoliopsida; order Santalales; family Viscaceae; genus Viscum; species Viscum album. The sequence continues at coordinate 1,537,014,447 of OY728151.1, forward strand.
TGTCAACTGATTTCTTATCCGGGCACCCATTTATGATTTTATCCAGTTTTTCATGAAAACTACTCACCTACAATATTTAAAGCTCAATAATTTTGGACGGACCATTCCAGGTAATACGAGCCTTATAATCACATGGCATCAAAATTTTCGATCTTGAAATATTTCCATATAATAAACAAAAATATTGAAATTTCGAGAAATTACATTCTCCCCAACATAGGTCTCCCTGTCCTCGAAAGCAAAAAAAGGTAAAATTAAACCAATGGTTGTACTGATACTTAATTTGATAATCCCTCTACCTTAGTCTCACCTGGATATTCCCATGATGAAAACATACTCAGACAAGTGGAATTGAATGCCAACGAAGGACCCTCTCTTGTCGATCTTCTATCTCCATCTGGAACTCTATAAAAGTCACCTCATCGTCAATGTCATTCTCGTCGTAGATGATAATATGTGATGAATCATCCATGTATCTCCACAGCTGTGACACATAGGAAACATTATGAACCTAGTTCATGTGTGGGGGAAGAGTTAGGAAATATTCCACCTCACCAACTATGTTGAAAATGTGGAAAGGTTTGATGAACCTCGGTGATAGCTTTCTGCCCTAGACAAATCTTTGCAGTACATGTCAGTGTGAGACTCGTATGAAGACATGGCCTCCTTCATAATGATCTATGGGACTCTGTCTCCTATTGGAATAAGACTTTTGTTGTCTCTATGCAGTCGTCATCTCTGGCCACCAGTTCTGACCCCAGAGGTCATGGTAAAACCATATCACATATGGATGTACTGCCAAGGTGGATATATGGAACTCCTTCACCACCTCCTCTCATAGCACCACTGGTACAACTTACGTCATATGAAAAGGATAGCGTGCTCCCCGCCTTTATAATACCCATCAGGTGAATGAATTTATGATATCTGATCGCGTGTTGTCTCAAACAGCTGCTATCTCCAAGTTGCACCTCCCAGAATAGCTAAAGGGGCAGAGGGGAAACTACCATTGACTGGAGGTAGATTGTCTAATCTCTATCCACATAGGATATATAAAGTGATGCTAATAGCTCTAAAGCCTCATTCAGTATATGCAAACTTGATCTCTAACTATGTACATCTGCCACTACTTTCCCCTCCCTAAAAGTATAGACTATCTCATATTCCTTATTTTGGAGGATCTCTAGCCAACTTCAATGTCTCATATTAAGATCTATTAGTGTAAAGATATATATGAGACTCATGTGGTCTGAGTAAATGATAGAGAAAATCTATGTGAATTGTTTAATGAAATAATCATAAATTTTTTACTATTTTTAAATTATATGACCCATTTATTGAAATGTTTTTTTCAAAATATAATTTTTATTTTATAATGAAAATGATAAAAATTGTGAAAAATGCATAATGCTGGGTGTTGGTCAGATTTTGACCACAAAGGTATTTTTGTTTTTATTAAAAGTTATAATTTCAGATTAAGTGATTATTTTTTTAGAATCTTGATTCTATTTCCTAAAACATTCTCCTCCAGACATAGAGATGATTCGAACAACTAGTATTTCGAAAAATTCCGTGATGCTGGAAATTTTCTGGGAATACAGCGTGGACCCCACGACCAAAAGAGATGCAAAAATCGGTCTCCATAATACTAATTTAATTAATTACACCTGGATATGGAAGAGTAAACATATTCTCATTAACCGATTAAATTTCATGAAGGTTATCATCCATTAAGGTTGATATTTATGGTTATTTAATTGAAAGAAGCATCCTAGAAATTTCAGCTAGAAAAATTTGTATTCAGTGAAAATTCAATAAATGAAACATCATATAGCTAAATTTGATGATATTTTGATGATAGATATAAAAGACATTAATGACCATATTTTATTAAGAAGAAACCCCAAAATAAAGTCATGAATGGGGGTTAAAACACATCATCTTCAGAAGGAAAATTCTGATTATAAAATGAGAGGAGCCCATACATCTCAATTGATCCCTTGACATCCCATTCTAGCCAGAATCAAGCATCCAAGAGGAGGATAACATCCTACTCCTTGTTCCTCATTCCTAATTCCTTCCTCCATGTTTATTTTATATTTTAATTCAATGACCCCACCATGCATGGAGGCGTACAATCCTTTGTGATTGGGTGAAGGTAAGGGGGACACAATTTTGTGATGATTGAGTTTCTAAAGATTTATTCAAAGGAAAACGTTTCCTTTAAATTGATTATTTGAAAATTTAATTTTTTTTTGAATTTAAATTAAATAATATTGTATGTTTATTTATTCTTAAATATTAAAATTCTTTTATATAAATATTATTCTACCATTGCTTGCACTATACATTTTTACACAAAATGGTTAATCTATGAAGATAATAAACTAAGGGAATTATTGGGTGATTGCTAAATCACATGGAGAAATTAATAAATATTAATTTAATTATTTAGAAAAATCAATTCCATATTTTCTATTTCATAAGTAATTAATATTTTTCCATTAATATTTCTACACTTAGATAAATCATTAAATCAAAGGTGATACGAAGAAACAATTGTTGTTCAATTTACATTGTTATTTTTTTCTAATATAAAAGGATTCATATTTTATTAAAAACTAAGATGAAATAACAAATGAGAATGCCCAACATAAATCCAATCACTTCTCTCTCATATTAAATTCAGAAACCTTTCTATGAAAACCTCTTTCTTTCTTAAATCATTCAAACTTGTTATTTTTAATGTGACACCAAGAACAATACAGTCCTCCTTGGAGAACAACATTTTGGTTACCATTCATACTACACCCTTAGGGGGATTTAATTGTTTTTTTTCACACCTCACAACATGCGTGTGTCAAAATAGGTATCATTATCGTAGATAAAGTGTAAATCTGCTTGACCAAGACCTCAAACGAGGAACTACTTGATTTCAACCCTGACATAGAAAGAACATTTTCTACTAGTCATAGTTATCTAAACCATGAAATCAATTTTGATGAAATAAAATTGCAGACTCAAGTTTCCAATCAAAACCACCAAAAATGGCAAAAAACCCAAGACAAACCTTGAGGGACCTTTGTTCCCAGCATTTCTCTAACCAACATAAACTGTTAAACATGATTGAACAACCCAATAATTCTGAGTAACGAGTAAAAATGATTAACATGCTACCTAAATTTCACATCCTTTATGGTGAGGATCCAAATAGGCACCTTCAATATTTCAACCATGTGTGTTAATGCTTCAATCAAAGAGGTGTAGCAGAGGATCAATTGAAGGGGAATTATTTCCCTTTTCCACTTGAGGGAGTAGCAAATGAGTGGTGGTATACCATACAACCTGGAGAAATACGAGATAAGGATGATCTACAATGAATATTCATACAAAGGTTCTTCCCATCCTCCCAGAGTACAGTAATCAAGAACGAGATATATGGTATTTGACAAGCTACCGGTGAGACTCTTTATGAGTATTGGGAAAGTCTCAATAGTCATATTGTAAGATGGACACACCAAGAAATAGAGGAGCACCACTTCCTAGTTTTTTTCTATGATGGACTACTGGACAATGATAGGAACCTTTTGGATGCATCCTCATAAGGTTAATTTAATGAAAAATTACTTGTATAATCCTTAACATGATTGAGATGGTCACCTATAATTCCCAAAAATTTGGGACAAGAAGCACTAGTAAAAGGGGGATACATGAGGTGCAGACATTAGATAAATCACCTCTTCTTACAACTCAAATTCAAGAACTAAAAAGCCGCATGAGAAAAATGGCCATAAATACTATTAATGAGAAACCATCTTCACCTCAAGTATGTGGGTTTTGTTCGTCACCAAATCATTACACTGATCAATGTGCTAAAATAAAGGATAAAGAATGTTGTGAAGCTTCATTCTTGAAAAGGAAATTCCCAAAAAATCAATAATGGAGATAAGGTCAATCCCAACAAGGATACAGAGGAAAGTAGAACAAGTCCTTGAAACCATTTCAACAGAAATTTCAGAACCAGACATCTTACAAGCAGCCCTTCCAAACACAACAATCATTTAAACCACCACCTTTCCACCTCCTGATCCATGTAAGATGGATGATTACAAACAAAATCTTGGATGGAAACTCATCCACCCCATGAAGAAGGAAGAAACAAAAATTCAATGGCATGAAAGTGAGAAAAGATAAAACAAGGTACCATTCTCTTCCTTAGTAACATGATCATAAAAGAGTGATGAAGAATAAAATCAATGGTATATCCATCAAACATTCTGAAAAGTGTAAATCAACATTCCCATGATGGAGGAAATCCTCCAAATACCAAAATATGAAATGTTTATAATGGAAATATGTACCAAGAAAAATAAGTGTTATGAGGATGAAAAAATTAGTTTTTGAAAGAGTTTCTCTGCCGTTTACACCCCACCTTTACCAAAAAATGTCAATATCTAGTGACAATCAATATTCCATGTAAAATTGTTCCCTTATATATTTATGATTCTTTGTGTGACCTTGGTGAATCAATAAATGTAATTTCTAATTCTATTTTCTCATCTTTGAAAATATGCGAGTTTAATACCACAAGATTGGTTATCCAACATGAAAATGGATCCACTGTTTATCTAGTAAGAGTTGTGGAAAACGTGCCAGTAAGAGTTGGAGAACTCATTTGTTTAGAAAACTTTTACATACTCACCATGGAAGAGGAAAATACACCGAGACATTCACCCAAATTTTTGTGAAGACCATTCCTGAAAACGGAACAAATAGTCGTCAATGTACATGAAGGAACCCTAACCATGGAGCCAGGAGATTGCAAGGTCAACATCAATGACTTTGACTCAAAATGAATATTGTCCAAAAACCATTCCCTCTTTGCACTTTCCCATAGAGAAGATAGGGATCCCATTAATTATTCAGGTATGATTCATGATTTTTTGTCTTTAAGAGATAAAACCATGGATTTCAAGAGAGTTTGGAAGGAGAGAAAACTGCAGTTAGAGGATCTTCAGGAATTCAGAATAGAATCTTCTGGAAATTCAAGGATTTACAAAGTAAGATCAAGGGTGTAACATGATAGACTGATCCAACCAAAGACCTAGGAACCAGGGTACCAAGATATTCTATTCAATTGTATATTGAAGTTAATTCTAGGTAATCTTCGTTCTAGGTTGGAAGGTCAGTTGCTTGTAAATAATTTATATTATTTTGGTTCCATTTAGGTGATGAAAAAATGGATGAAACCTATTCACTATAAATGTGAAAAAGATAAAGAAATTATATGGAAGTTTACCTCAACAATAGGTGGATGAGGTCAATATTTTCTAAACAATAAACTAAATTATTCTCATGAGGTGTGGTCGATCCAACGACATTAAACAAAGGCACTTCTGGTAGGTAACGCTAGTATAAATGTTTCCTTAGGATTTAGGACTCAGTTACCTCTTACATCCCCAATTTGATCTATAATGGAATGGATTTTACACTAATATGAGTGGTTTTAGTTTTTTGAGAACCATCATGGAAGCAAACCATAAGGCAGACCCATGAAGAAGAGGAATAGGAACAAAATAATTATGTCAAAAGGGAGTTTAATTTTTATGATTATCCTTTCAAATCCCTTCATTTTTACATCAAAATCATGTTTTTGTCTTTAAAATTGAAATTTCATGGCCACACATGAATTCATGTTTTACTCGACTTATATAAGAGTCATGAGTTTCTTAGAAATCCGGTGATTCCATGTTATAGAATTCAATGTTGATATGATTAAATTATTTATGTGGATAATTGAATTTTTAAATATGAATCATATATATTTAAATAATGACCCATGATTTGAGGGAATTAACCAACTCATGTAATAGAATTTCTCTACCATTTTCATGCATTGAATTTCAGAAATTTATTTGAATTGATTTTTTATTATTAGTAATTCCACAAGTGAATGTCCAATCTAATATTTCTCATTCTTGAGAGGATTAATAGACCATGTACTTCATATATATTATTGAGTATATTTCATGAGTGATGTTGGGACATGTAAATAACAAGAACATGTATTAAAACATCTAAAATCTATGACTATGAAAAAACACATTTAAAATGATTGAGACATCCTTTGAAAAGCTACTTATCCTTAAAAGACAACCATTACATCAATCCTTCTTTTATCACATAGAGACCATGAATGACCTTTATAGGGATGTGCTATGTTTCAATACCTTTTTATCCATTCTGACCCTACTCTTTGTATTTTCTTTATTTTTTCTCATTCTTAATAAAACAAAGTAAATTTGATGTTGTAAAAAAGATCAAAAAAATATAAAAATGGGTTGTGATTTGGGAGAACCAAAAATCAACATTTTCCAAACCGACGATCATCTGATCATATGTGCATAGGTGATAGATGTGAGGTTTGATCAAATAATCACATTAGAAAAACAAAAAAATGAAATGTAAAAAAATATTCAAGAGTGTGCACAAATCATTAATTATGCATAATTTGATCATAAAATTATATTATGTTTTGGGATGTTGGTGTTGCTACTTTGAAGGGGAGAATTTCATTTCACTTTTACTTTTGGTATCATGCATTTTAATTTAAAGATTAGCCTCTTCCTTACACCTTAATATTTAAAGCATATAATATTACCAATGTTTAGCCTTAGATTCATTTGAACCTTTATTGCAAGTCCTCATTATTTTATGTTCCCAATGACGTTACAATGTAGAGAAAGTAGTTCATTTACATTCCCATGGATAAGGATCATGTTCTCATGATATGAGAATAACACTACATGAATTGTATCATGAGTGATGAGAGAAAATAACCAAAATTTATTGAAATCAAGATGTGGAATGTTTAATAATAATGAATCAAGGAGCTTGAATGAATTAAAGGATATGTTCCATAAATTATGAAAGGGGTAATGTAAAATATGTGGATTATTTTTTACATCAAAAAAATGAGAAATTAAATTGATATTTTATGTATATTTTTTATTTTTTTATTTCACATTGATTTTTTTTGATAATATTGTATTGAAATTTGAATATTGGTAAAATAGATGTCCTATGATTTCCATGTTGAGATTTTACGCTTGAGGACAATCATGCATTTAGTGTGGGGGTATTTGACAGTGAATATTTATGTGCATATTTTTAATCATATAATTGGAAATTTTTACTATTTTTTAATGATAACACCCATTTATTTAAAATGTTTTATTAAAATAATGGGTAATTTGAATTATAGAATTAAAATGAGGAAGATTGTGCAAAATGCATAATTCTGGGTTTTGGACATATTTTGACCACAAGGGTATTTTTTCCATTTATTAAAAAAAATTATTCCATATTTAGTGACTTTTTTAGAATACTAATTCTATTTCTTATAACATTTTTTATGGTCATTGAGATTATTCAAACATCCAGAATCCCGAAAAATTAATTATTGATGGAGACTTTTCCATGCTGACCGTATGGACCCCACCACCTAACTGATTCACAACTCGGTCTCGACAACTCCAATTTATGTGATTACACCTGGATATGGAAGAATAAATATAGGCATGTTCTCCCATTAAATTCCATGGATTTTTTAATCCATTAATGAGGTTATTTCTCATTAACATTTGAAGGAAGCATCCTGATATTTTTGTCCTGAAAAAGTAATATTCAATGAAAATTCAATTAATCCTACATCTGGTGGCAAAATGTTCTGATATTTTGAGGAGAGTCTGAAAATAAATTTATGAAAATCATTTATGAAGGAGGATATGTGAATAAATGTCAGTTATTGGGTATAAAACACATCATCATCAGAAGGTGAATTATGACTTTAAAAGAAGAGGTGGTCCTACATCTCAATTGATACCATGACATCCCATTCCAGCCATAGAAAAGCATCCAAGAGGAGGGGAACATCCTCCAACAATTTCTTCATTCAAAATTACTTCTTCCATTTTTATTTTTTTATTTATGTTCAATGACCCCACCTTGCATTGAGGGGTAGAGTCCATTGTGATTGGGTGAAGGGAAGGGGACCCCATTTTGTGATGTTTGAGTTTATGATGTTTTATTCAAAGGAATTCATTTATTATAAATTTATGATTTTAAATTTAATTTTTTTGAATTTAATTCAAGTTCAATTGTATTTTTATTTATTCTTAATTATTAAATTTATTTCATTTAAATATAATTATCCCCCTTCTTTATCTATTAACTTTTACACTGATTGGTTAATCTGTGAAGAAAATCCACTAAGGTTGTGATTTTGTGATTGCTAAATCATGTGGAGAAATTATGATAAACTAATTTAATTATTTAGGGAAATCAATACCATATTTGGTATTGCATAAGTAAATTATATTAGTCAATTAATATTTCTACACATTGAAAAATAATTAAATCAAAAGTGAAATGAAGAAACCACTGTTATTCAATTCACTTAATTAATTCTTATCTAAAACCAAATGATTCATATTTTCATAAAAAATATGATGACATCACAAATGGGAAACCACAACATAAATCCAATCACTTATCTCTCTTATTAAATTCCCAAACCATTTTAAGAAAACCACTTTCTTTTTAAATCATTCAAACTTTTTATTGTTTTAAGTGACACCAAGAATAAAAAACTGCTCCTTGGAGAACGAAATTTTGGTTACCATTCATACTATACCCATTGAAGGATTGAATCATTTTTACACACCTCAAGACAATAATGTGTTAGTAACCAATGAACCGCTATCCATTCATGTATTGTCGCCACATCTTTAGAGTGAAGACCACTACTTCCAACTTTAAGGAAAGAGTAACATAATTCTGATCATGAGGCATAAGATGTCATGATACATAAGCAATCACAACACCATCCTACATTTGAAAGGAACCAAGTCTGGTCCCTGCGGCATCACAATAAACCACGTAGACAGTGCCCTCCTCTATCAACATCAGGATGGGAGTGCTAGTCAAGATCTACCTCTACTGTTGAAAGCTCTTATGGTATATTACTGACCACAGGATGGGTTTACCCTTCTTCATCATGGTAGTCATAGGTGCTGATAATCTTGAGAAATCGGGTACGAACCTCCAATAGTATATTGATAATACATGGATTCTACGCACATCAGTAACACCTCTAGGTGGATCCCAATCAATTAACTCCTCAATATTCACTAGATCCACTACAGCTCCAGCCTCTGAGAATACATGTCCCAAGATGTGTACCTTCTGACTGTAAGTCCTCCTACAATACCCTCATCTCATAGAGCTCTTTGTGGTCCATATGATATGATGATGTAGATAAATATGTTCTTACTATGTACAATTCAATGTGGAAGTCTTCCTCTCTATGTGAAGGTAGTCATAAGACATATTTTGGAAGGAAGTCTTCAAACTCATCCCCCACCACTAGAAACTATAGACTTGTCTCATCAACTGTGTCAAAGGTTATGAAATCCAGCTGATATGTAATCAGTTGAAGCCTTATGAGAGCAATTCCATCTCAGGCTTCTCTATTTTCCTTCTCAGAAAATAAGGAAAACTATAATCCATCTCTGCGCGTACATCACACTATATGTCTCTAGCAGTCAATATTTGCGTGAACTGTAGATATATAGTACATTCCTTGATGGATGTCGTAGGGATTCAATGGCACTACTAGAAGATCCAATCTAAAAGTATCTTCACCAAGAGTAAGATCACACTATAGGTACCAGTATGTGACCACTGAATATCTTCCCATTAGAGTATCCAAATGCAATGTTAATGTTAAAAGTTTATTCAAAATCATATAGACCTGAACTACATCTGTTGAAAACAATGAATTTCTAGCACCTGTGTCGATAAGAACTACTACTAAAGTATAGAAGATAAATATCATACCTCGTATCATCTCAGTGAAATTAGGATCCTGGGACTCAACTACTAGTCACTAGGCCTTTCCCCATCCACATGTTCCCTGAGATTTTGGTAGAGCGCCTAGGGTGGTGGTGGTAGTGCCTAGTGACCCCAACTACCTCCCACTGCACGTTATGCTCCCCAACCTTGTCCTCCATATGGCAGATGCTCATGCTCTTGTCTTTTCCACTGCCTCAGGGGCCCCTCAACTATCTAACAATCATCTTCTCTATGTGTCAAACATTCACGAGATTTGTGACCCTTTCCCCCAAAGGTATAACATTTCATGCCTCGCTAGTCGCCCCATCAGTCTCACGAGCCTCACACAACTAACCCTGCATCATGGGGTTTCCCTTTGGAAGGTCTAGCCTGCTTGGGATTCTGCATCGTCTATCTACTGCCAGCTAGAGATGACCCTTCTACCTATCGTCTGGTAGGGTCTCTCATTCATGGTGCCTGTTGGGAATGGAAGCTATTTATTAGAAAATCTTGCTCCAACACCCCAGCTTATGTCGGGATGATGAGATAAACTATCTTAGGTCTGGGCTGTGAAGTATGGGTCTCATACCATGTCATTGGAGTATCAGTATAATTCCGTAAATCTCACAGAGTACTGATACACTGTCTGGTTTCCCAACTACTGATGCAACATCTCCCGAATAAGCACAGATCATAGTGTTGCAGGAACGAACTCCTCCTAGAAAAGGATCTCAAATTTCAGCTAGGTGAGGGTCATCTCCTCATACACAGGGAGCGTCGAGCTCCACAATCGTCCTAACGAGAAATTAAGAAGGCTTGAGGCCACAATCTCCATTTACTTAGAGGGTGTATCTACAAAGAGAATGACCCACAATACTGCCTCAAGCCAGTCCTCCACTACATGTGGGTCAGTCTCACCTCGAAACCTTGGAGGCCACTATCTCTGGAACTCATGAAACACACTCAGCCAGTGTGCTCTATCCACTGTTTGCATATGCCTCTCACCATGTTGTGATGTTGCTGGTACACAACCCAAAGGTGCCATCACATTTACTTGTCCTTTTTCCAATGCGCCATAACACAATGGTCCATTGTCACGATCACTAACCAGAATCCCGGATGGTTGTCGTTTATGGATTCATCATGTTACAAACAGATGTGCAACAGTCCATAGGTTATACCTGGTGAGCTGACATAAGAATGATCATTAAATCATTTAAAAACACTACCAAACAATGTTTTTAGGTAACGAGTCAGAAAACAGAATTCAGGGCCCTGGTGTATAGATATGTTGACTATCGCACCGACACTAGACTTTGTGTACCGAAAATATATCTAAAGACACATTAAACTATTTCCTCCTTAATATTAGACACTTAGTTCTTATGGTAGAACCCACCACCCTTTGATACCATTTTTTCATGACCATTCCCATTGGTCTCAGACGTTAGTACCCGAAGCCCTCCTTCCACATTCCAGGAATTGGTGACAAGCACCTAAAGGCTTTTCCCGAATAGGTAAGGCATTGCCTTAGAGATAAGTAAACACTCAAAAAGGGGAACTGGAGTAAATAATCAACAAAATTATGGTACAACCACGATATTAATGTATAACCATAATTATATTTGAAAACTGAAAATAGTGGGCCTGAATATAATCCCAAGTACTTGAAGGGAAGTAAAAACAAGCCACATATGCCCTGGAGCACTACCTGGAGGATAGCAGCTATAAGTCTTAATTCAAAGAAGAGTATCTCATCTACTCTTGTCATACCAAGATCCATCAAGTCCTGAGCCTCCAATTTCATCGTCGAAGTGTCAGTAGTCTTCACCAGACACACACATGTAGGTGGTCCTATGTCGGGGTGAGTATAACAATACCCAGTTGGGGACCCCAAGACTCCCAAAGGTCTCTCAGTAATCCACAATGGAAAGAATCACAAGAAATTCCACAAAGGTAATATCACAAGCATAATCTAAATCATGAAGCGTAAAGCAAAAGAGAAATATCACTCTAATGGTATAAATTCAAGGTTACAGGGAGAGGGATTAATAGTCATAATTATAGATCATCTTATATGTAGTAACTCTACTTCTGACCCGTATATGTCACTTTATGCTGACTCATATTGGTCTCTAGATGCAAACCCGTAGTGGTTGATAGATGCTGACCTATATTTGTGGCTGGTGCTGACCCATATTTGTCCCTGGTGCTGACCCATATTGGTCGCATGAATAGAGGAAGAGATGATTATTCAGACAGCTAGATCTTCCCACTCTGGTGTTTCGGATGCGGATCCTTATTGTTCGTTCTTCATATTCTTCATGTCATAGCCAACCAATGCATTCTAGCTCATAACACACTTGACACTAGGGGAAATTCTTCTCAATCAATTGGTAGTATTTAAATTGATACGAAGTCCCACAAAAAATCATACCCAAGAGACTTCCCCCTTATAGGGGTCCCAACATAGAAGAAGTATCATCGATCGGATGCCCGGTCTGGGAGATATGGGAACTTTTGTAAAAAGGGCCTGGTGGGATTCATGTCTGATCCAACCTAGTTTTCACATCAAACTCCACCCAAACTTACATAGTGTATCTCAAAAGGACCACCCGGTCACAGGGGTCCTTATTCTATAGATGGTGCATCAATCAGATGTTCGGTTTGTTAGTTACACCCCTTTCCATGAAACAAGGGTGTTTGAACCTCAGTCCGGCCCGACTTGGTCAGGCCCACTGAATATTCCAATTGGACCTCTTCCCAGATGGGGGTCCCAACACCAATGGCAGTGTGTCTAAAAGACACCCTATTCGTCAGTTATGAGAATTTTCATTATTCGGGGGCCTGTTGGGTGTTGGACCGGTCCGACTCAGTCGTGTCGGCCCGATGCAACGGGTCCCAGGGTCTACAAGACCCCACCTGGGTCCGACCCATCAGGGACACCCCGACTCACTAGGTCCTGCTCATCGGGGTCAGCACAAATGGTTTGTGGGCATGGGCCATGGTTGACCCGGCCCGCTAGGTTGGGCTCATCCCATCGGGTGGTTCTCAGCCAACCCATGATGGCCCGCTAGGATGTCGGTCTGACCCTCTAGGCGTGTCCAGCCTCTTTGGTCAACCCACGCCCGACCAAGTCCATCAAATGGTGGAATGCATTTTCTATATTTCCTCGTGGATGTAGGGCCATTTCTTCTGGTTGGGGTTGGTGAGGTGGTCGACCAGTCCCGTCAGACGCGGCGTGGCACGACACCACCCATCTCCTGCACGACAGGCTGCCTCAGGCCTCTGCAGCGCACACCGACACAACGCCTTCCAACCGCCCGCAGCCAGTTGTCACGGGTCTCCTTCAGCCACCGTAGACCGCCGCCGACATGGCACACCGATGGTTTTTTCTGCATGCCATTGAAATGTCATGTTTGTTTTGCGACCCTCAAACGTATATCTTTCATGTTCATTGCTTCTCCACGAAGAACACAATAAGAAAAAGTTTAGTGGAGAGTCTGAGACCTATTGGTTTCACCCTGTTCCCTCCACATCAGTGTTCCAAACATGAGGAAAAATTAATAATAAAAAATGTAAGAATAATACGTGTGTTTATGATACCACTACAACAACCCGGATGATTTGACGAGACGCGGATCAACCAGTTAGTCGGTTGGTCCACGTTTGTTATATTTTTCAACAATGGGGAGAGAGGGAACATCAAAACACATAAACTCCCTAACTTTTATGATGTTCGTTGTTTCACATTCGTCCCCAAGTGATTACTATTTTGACGATGATTCCTGGTTGCGACCATCAAAAGGAATTATTCGTCTTTCATGATTCTTCAATAGGGAGGAAGTACGTCAGAGATTCTCCGAGGAATCCCCAAAATAATTCACATCATTTTCTTGACACGTCAAAATATTTATGTAACCACTCATCATCATTCCATAATGATGTAACGTCACCTCATTACAATGTTTCATTTATGAAACATCGTCTTTTTTATACACCATTAATTCCACTATTACATTATGGAATAAAGGTCATCAATGTGTTTCATTAAAGTGGCTCATCACCACAATGTCGTGGACCCACAACATCACCGTCCACCACGTAATGGAGAGAAAAGAATAAAATAATTATTTTAAATTAATTTATTTTTTTCTCCAAAAGTCCAAAAATTAACTATTCCAATCGGCCCTCACAGGTCTATCTTAAGTCATTTCTAGGCGAATCTCGGCATTTCTGGATTCAACTATGTCCTTGTATTATTAATCTGAGCAGCGGATCAGAAGAATGAAAACACCGCTCGTAAATTTAATAAATTTACAATAAAAAATTTCAGATAATTATTAACAGTCACCCTCGACCAGTGCCACTCGAGATTAGGCTCCTACAAAGGGTAAAACACCCTCACGAGCTTAATGGTACTATCATATTCTCAATCTGAGTTACTGTTTATAGTTTACAGATATTACAAGAAAATAATTGTCAATTAATTATTTTATTTATGTCCAAAAACTAACTTCCACTAGTGGCCCGCACCGGCCAATGTTAGTTTCTTCCTAAGGAAAGCATACACTCACGAGTTCAGTGGTGGTATTAGATTTTTTATCTGAGTCACTGTTCATGTTTTATAAGAATTTGAAAAAATAAAATAATGTTATTTAATTATTTTATTTATGGTTATGCCATTTTTGGGATTTCTCACTGGAGGTCTACACCAACTAAAATGAAGTCACACCTAGGGTAATACTGCTATGCTGAATGCAATGGTTTTCTCATATGTTTGATCAAGGCACCCTTTTAAGGGTTATTCTACTTTTTAATGAAAAATTATCACATGCGTTATTTAGAGATCTATAATTTTCGATGGACCATTCCAAGCATTCCAGGCCTCGGAATCATATTCCGTCAGATTTCACCATCTCAAAATATTTACATATAAAAAAAGTTTATGAAAATACCAGGACATTACATTAAAAATTATATAAATCATAAAAACACAAAACAATTGAATCACCCAATGGTGAAATCAAATCAACTGTATCATTTTCGAAAACCATAAAAATGGCAAAATTCAAGGTAACTAAAGAATTTCCCTATAAAAGAGTTAGATACACTGAGGAAAAAATTATTACCAACTTCTTATTCATTCCAATCCATGCATGTATGCTCTTAATAGTAATAAAAATTAGAGAGGAAACTCCTTTGATAACACATTGTAACATACCATTTCTATGTGCCGCCCAAAGGTTCCCCTTACTCGATTGGTCACAAGACCTCAAGTGCATTTCCCTAAATGCCAGAGGCTGCTGACTCATAGTGATGGCCAATATATGATAATGGGAGAAGATATGCCCCCATTGGCAGAGTATAAACAACAGAATAATAAATAGTAAACAAAAACTGAAACAGTAAGCCATACAACAAAAGTAATTAGTAGAAGACTGATAGTAATATAACAACTAGAGAATATAAAAATGATGCATATCGAATGTGTCTAGGAATGTAACCAAACAATTAAAAATTATTGAAATACATTATTGAAACCAAATTATATAAAATAGTAAACTCCAAGAGCATCAAGTACCAGATGACATGGTTTCCCTTATCTATACCTAAAACCATATAATCTGTGTGGGTCTAAAAGCATGAACAAAATAGTGTGTGAGAAAAATCCCATTTGGAGACCATCAATAGATATATTCCTAACTATCAGTGAGTATATATATATATAGTATGTAATATTAAATAATGAATTAATAAACTAGGAAGTAATCATGAAGTAAACAATGAAATAGTTTTCATTTACAATTCATTTACATTTATGATTCAATCAGTTTAATAATATAAAACTTGGGATGTAGTCTAATCTCTCTATCCACTGTATAATAGTATAAAAAATATGTCATAGAGGACCATCTAAAAAATCTAGTATTTTAAAGGCCATGCTTCTGATATGTCTTGGAATACTCATCACAATTATTCAATCATTCAAAGATGACCCTATGGGAATGTTCTCACAATCTAATTCACCCTAGTCTAACAAAACAACAATTTATTTAATTATGACCTCTTGGTAGATCTCACATTCCAGACCATTTTTCCTTACATAGCACTAAACATTTACAAACAGCCACTTGGTCAACTCACATGGTCAATACCCCTTGGTCAACATAGCATAAAATCATTTAATAATGACCCTCTGGGTAACACTCAAGTTATATCCCCTCTTTTATATGTTCAATGAACATCTCTCACAGTCAAAACATATGGTTCAACATAAAAACAATTCCTAAATAAGTTACCCTTCTTTGGAAACCTCTCACAGTCAAATTCCCCTCCGTAAAACTTTCACAATCAGATTCACATGCATCTAATATAATCAGTAGGTCCATCGTAATAAAACAAGTCATGGAAAACAAGGAAATCCTAACAGTCATTCAAGAACAAATGGCCATGATTAATCAAACAAGGGAAACACACCCTTGGATCTGGACATGTGACATGACCCCTCTTTGATATATCAAATAAAACAAAATGTACACAATTTGATCATTTAATGTACACAACATGTATTATCATCAACTGTACCCTGCATTAGGTGGTTTGTCAGGTCAACACACAACCATGTTCTTGGTAATTACATAGATAGTATGATGTCTATATAGTACACAAGTACATGGAGTTTACTCATAAGTACATGGTGTCTTCATAAAATTTTTCACATTTCTTCATTTTTCCTAAAAAACGACCTGAAAAAAAGATCTATAATTGAAATTAAGATTCAGGTTCTTATATAAATTATCCATTATATGATAATTAACTTATTTACAATATTAAACATTCAATAATAATAGTAGATTTAATATTTTCTTTTAATATTTTATTTTATTCATGATTAAAAATATTGTTTGATCCTTATATCAGTATTTTTTTCAAATTGAAATATTTAACCCACATGAAAAAAATCAAATACAAATAGAATTTTGTATTTGTGGAGTTTTCTCCCACACAAGAATAGATCGACATCATCTAAATATAATATTCTCAATTATCTATAAATTTAAACTTGAAGACGTGGGAACGGTTTTTGAGGAATACAATTCATCCACCATTTTTAATTACATTATAATTATATTAGAATACATATATAATTATATATCTTAATGTTTTAGAGTTATAAACACTACATAATGAAGTGAGAAATATATTATACTATGACTTGAACTATTTATTTGATGAAAATTTAGTAGTGGTACGATTGATTAATATAGTTTTTCACAATAAATAGTATAATAGTGTTTCACCACGTTGTGCATCTTCATCTTACTCCATATGAAACAGTTTTTATTCATAACTAGAGTCAACTACCCTAAAATCATTTTAATCATAGCTTCAAAACCATCCTCATTATCATCATCGACTTGATCATGATGGAAATCCCAATATTAGCTAGGTGTATAGATATGGTTTTAGTTATGTCCCTTAGACACCATTTCAAATTAGTCAAATACAGTTAGATAAACTAATAACATAATTAATAAAAAATCATAGAATATTATTACTTTTTTGAAATAATATATATGAATTTCATAAATATAATATGTTTTTATCATAATTATTTCCTGATATAACTATCTCAATCATGATCTAGGTCACAAAATATGAACCAAAACATATTTTGATACAAACAATAATATCCTTAACTCTAGTAATGAACGTTGTGGTCTATTTTTTATGATAATAAAAACTATAATTGTTCAGACCCATAGGATCTGACAGTTGAGTATCCTTGGGATTCTAGATTCATATTTGATTCTCACATTACATTTTAAAACATAAAATAAAATATACTATTACTATGATATAAATCATTTTTCTTCTAATATATCAATGAAATCATAAATAGTTAGCTTCATAGTACACTAAGGATATGAAACCAAAAAGGTTGTGTGTTCAAATGATCTATTATGGGATTGTTGCATGGAATCTATGATATAATATACATGTCATGAATGGAGTATTGAGGATAGATGTAATAATCAAATATACTATATAAAAAACCACTTGAAAGGGGACTATATCCATTGATATCATAGAAACATAAACAATAACATGGAAAAATATGACTACTGTCTTTATGATATCATGCATAATGTAAAGCATCTCATTCCCATTCTCTAGCCAAATTATGAAACATCATACATAAATATGGTATAAACCAAATTTTCAGGTTAGTTGGTCTCATTAAACCTAACAATGTGTCGAGTGGATATATAATAATGATAACCCCCTCGTCACTAAATATTCCCAATGAATTAAACATATGAACAGAATCATAAAATAATAAAATATATAAAAAACATTTGTTTTTACTAATATTTTTTGGTTATGAAAACCAATAATATAGAATGAAAATATTTTACATATTTAATAATTGGAATAACATTATCAACATTCATCCAAAGGAATACGATTGATGGTATCATAAGGGAATATACTCAGTGTAGTATATGTAACACTAAACGTTGCTGGAATAGTGAAGAAACCCATTTATTAGTACATTAAATGATTCCTTGAGTACATTAGTATTTTTTTCATTTGGGTAACTTTTAGGAACAAAAAAAATTTGAATATAATTATCAATCCACATGTATAGCCCCATGTTTTAAGGTAATATAATATTAGGATAATTTTTTTAGTGTAACATTTTATAGGGAATGTTATGTTACAATAATATTTTTTAACATATGTTACTTTTGGGTAAGATACTATAGGCTAAAATTTTATTGGGTAACCTATGATAGGATATGTTTCTATGAGGTATGTTACCATATAGAATGGTGTTATAGTGAAAATTAATATAGGGTATGGGAAATGGAAAAGACTATTTTAATTTAGGAACTGTTGAAATTTTTTAATTAATTTCAATAATTAATAATTTTTATAATTTATTAAAAACGAGGTTATCAAATAAATGTTTAAAAACATGTTTTTCTATCATATTTAATGAAATTAAAAAAATCACTTGTATGGAATCATTTGAAAATATTTCATCTAAAATATGATTGAAAAATAAATTTAATCCAAATTCTCATCAATAATCCATTAATGAATGTGAAATAAAATTCTCAAATAAAAATAGATAATATGGGTACATATGATGATGAATCTCAACCAAAAAGGAGAAATATAGATGCCTTTTCATTTAAAAAATATTTTCGATTATTTGAGGAGAAAAGTGAAGTAAAATGGAAATATTATTTAAAAACCCATTAGAAAAAATTACAGAATAAAATATATAGGTTTTAAAATAGATATATTAAATATTTCCCCTAATTGAAAATTTAATGTAAGCAATCTCGGATAATAATAAGATTATAAAATAAACATTTATATCGGGCTTCCACATAGTCATATGTGATCTAATAGAAATAATTGATTTTATTAGTTAATAACAAATATTTTATTAAAATTATAGAGTCAATATAACATATTAAATTCAATAATTAAAAATGATATTATTATTATATAGAATAACATTTTTGTAACATCCCTGACTGGGAAGCCACTAAACAAGTGCTCTACTCTTGGTGTTTACATGACCTTACACACACCTCCCCATAGAAAAATTGTTTCCAACTAATAGTGGGTATCCTAATTGTCAATTGGGGAGACTATTCCCCCTTTTTATCAGAGTAATCCACAACAGAAGATAAAAAATAGACAGTGCCAAACCATCTTCCTAGAAAGGGCCTCTGCCCATTTCATGACTTGCAAACATGAAGTCTAATTTGGTAACCAACGAAAGATTGAGTAGTATGTGCATTCAAATCAGTAGGCATCAACCAACGGTGTCTACAAAATATCATGTATAAAAATTTTTTCATGAAAAAGGTAAATGATTAATAAATTTAAAGGAAATGATTAAGTTCCCTTATCCAGTTTTGGTCCATTACCAAAATTTAAAACCATTTACTCATCTTAACTTTTCATCCCATTTCCCATTACATACAATTTCAAATGCATTTATAATGGGTTCTTCAAGAATAACAAGTTACATGAGCTTAACGTGAATAATCACATGCATGAGGAAAACACACGTTTATCCTCTCTCATGAGGACTAACTGACTCATGTCAACCATATCCTCACCTCGAATTCCTAGTCCGGGTGGATGCAATCGGTAGGGGAATTAAGGCTATGTCCTCTTCCCTTACTCGTACATTAATGATGGATTTTGGAGCTTCTATACATGTCAACCAGTGGGCGTAGAACCTCAAGTCAATACCCCACTCTACCGTGCCATGTGCACATGCTATACATATATGTATCCATTAAACATTCAAAAAACATCACAACCATCTCCCATGGAAAACATAAATCATAAAAATAACATATTAGTTGATATCATACCATAACCCATTAACAAATTTACCATATTTCACATCATTTATCCATTTAGCCCAATTTTTTTATTTTTCATATCTCAATAAGCATTCATTAATTGTGCCTATCTCACAAGGCTTCGTTCGTTATGCTTAAATCAGAAAGATTCATTACCACACTCCTAATCCATTCAATTATTGTCATTAATCATTTCCACATTTTAATCCATTTATCCATTCGTCATTCTCAAGTTTCAACCCATTACACATTCCAACACTATTCATGATTCATTTGACATAGCCATGTTCAACCATATAATCCATTTCCATGTTAACCCAACATCCCATATGTTATTATTATTAAGACTTGGTGCATCAACATTCTTCTACTCCAACACCATGAATCACATCAACATTTCAATCAAGGTCTCTAAATAAACACACAACTATTCCACTTCTTCTTCACAATCTCCTAAGCTCGGAAAAGTCTACTCACCCCATGGGTGACCCTAGATTAGTCTCCTCACCCTCGACGCATCCCATAGGGATCGTGAGGGTATCATTTTACCTTCTTAGTGACTATTTTACCTAAACATGCCATGGGTGATCAAAACATACCAAGAGACACCCATGAACAAAACCACACATGCAAAATTCCATAAGTAAACCATGGGATATAACTTGTAGACCACCTACCTCGATTTCATGGGTGAACACACTCTTAATCATCCGTTTAGATTTTACTTCTACCAACTGTTGAATCTTCTACCCATAGCTTCGATCCACAACAAATGGGACAAAAAACGCCTTAGGTATGAGGGAGATCAGTATCTTTGATCCCTTGAGAGATTTTTTTCATTCCTATGTTGATGAGGGGTGAATGCAGGGAAAATCCAAATTTGAGGTTAAAAATACCGTAGTGGAAAAAATTTTAATTTTATAAATGATTTTGGGTCATACTGTTTACATGCATAGTTTTCCAAACCGTGAAAAGGCAACTCTCCAAAAACCCTACTCCTTCATGGTTTCTTGGGATGTCCACATGGTTAGTCATAACTGTGCGCAGAAGATGCATCCTACACAAGAAAACCCACATTTTTCTTCTTTTTCATGTCCTGAACCCTCAGAACAACCTTGATCCTACTTATGGACTTGGGCCACTGAGCTCATATATCTGATTCCCACTCCCATGTTTCTTCCATAACATTACCATGTTTCCATTGTACTCGCACCAAGGGCACAACCTTTCCCCGTAAGAATTTCTCACATTGATCCACGTTAGGAACCAGATGGTCCCTAAAGGTCACATCATCCTCATGCTCAACATTCTCAACGTCAACCAAGTGATTTGGGTCAGGGTGATACAGCCGAAGCTGTGACCCATAAAAGACATCATGCATCCCACTATACTGTTATGGAAGAACCAATCAGTATGCCACCAGCTTGATCCTCTCAACAATCTCAAACAGCCCCACATACATAGGAACCCGCATGCCCTACTTCTGAATCCATCGGTGGCCCAACCTTGGAGACACCCAAAGGAGCACACTATCACCCACCTCGAACACATGATTTTTATGCCTCCGATATTAATATGAGTTCTTCATACTCTGAGCTATTTCCATCCTATTCTGAATCAACTCAACTTTCTCTAAACTCTCCTTCACGAGACTTAATCCCAACATCTCGGTTTCACTGGCCTCTAACCAATAAAACAGGTATCTACACAACCACCCATAGAGAGGCACAAATGGTGCCATATGAACCAAAAATTTAAATCTAATGTTTCATGAAAATTAAATAAGTGACAAGTTCATCTCCTAAGAACCACTAAAATCTATGATGCAAGCCCTAAACATGTCTTCCAACACATATATTGTTTGTTTCCACTTCCCATTATTTTGCTGGTGGAAATCCGTACCCAAAATCATTTATATACCATGTTCCTTCTACAACCCATTCCAGAAGCAAAATTTGAAACAAGAATCATGATCCAAAACTATAGACACTGGTACCCCATATAACAATACTATTTCAGAAACATACAACTCACCCAACTATTGAACTGTGTAAGTATCTAGAATCAGTAATAAATGTTCCACTTTCACTTGTCAATCTACAACCACCCAGATTGTACCATTCATCTGAGGCATCATTAGAATAACCTCCACAAAATCAATCATCCCATCAGCCTACTTCCATTTTGGAATGGGAAATGGACATAACGAACCACTTGGGCGTTGATGCTCGGCCTTCACCTGCTGACAGGTAAGGCACTGGTCCACGAAATCCCACAACATCCTTTTCACTCTGGCAAAAAAAACTCTCTGGTGAGATAATTATAACTATTTTTCAAACAATGATTCACATAAAATTTTGATTCCAGGAAATCATGAATCAACTCTTTCCACATGCATAGTGTCACAACAATACAACCATGAACAAACACAACCCCGTTAACCCCGACGACCCACCCTTAAGGTCATCCACCCATTTAAGCCTTTAAATCATGGACAAACATTGAGTATATTTGAGCTGACATTCCATAACTCAAATCAAAAAAATCAAATCAACCACCACAATTTCAAGAGTCAGCTGACTATTTTCCTCGCACACCTCTAGGAGTGTCTCTATGAACAAATGCATCACCTTATACTTAGTGCTGGAATTATGAACCACCTTGTTCTAAGCCTTCATACTCCAAGCGCAAGCCACAATTTTCCCTTTTCCTAGTGTATATATATTCCCAATGTCGAAATACATGAGATAATAGACTGATATATTTTTCTGAAGATTCAAATCCATTTTCAAAAATATATACTTTAGACTCTTTTGATTGGTATACACCATGAAACATCCCCCCTACAAGTAGTGCCACCAACATTTTAAGGCATACACTCATATAGAAAACTCAAGATCATGAGTGGGATAATTCATCGTAGGGGATCTCAATTTCGTCGAACCATACACCACAACACGCTCATCTAGCATCAACAAATCTCTATGCCCGATACCACACACATCACAAAATTGGAAATATTTACTACCTCACTCAAGTTATAGAAAGATTATTGTGGTCGTAAATTTCTTGTTAAAATATTAAAGTCATTATCAAAATCCTCATACCACTCATAGATGATTCCCTTCAAGGTCATGCCTGACAATGGTTCTTCCAAGTGAAAGAAATCCTAGATGAACCACTGATAAAACCCGACCAAACCTAGAAAACTCTGAACATCTAAAACACTCTTGGGATGTTCCCAAGACATGACAGCCTTCACTTTTTCTAGATCCACTAACAAACCTACCGTAGAGATGATGTGTCCTAGAAAATACACTTCTGTATTTCAGAACGTACACTTTGACAACATGGCATATAGCCAATGCTCTCTTAGTGTTCCGATAATGAAGTCAAGATGTTGGGTATGATCGTCATGTGTTTTAGAGTACACCAAGATGTAATCAACAAAGAAAATCACAAACTGATCCAGATAAGGATGAAATATTATGTTTATCCAATCCATGAATTCTGCCAATGAATTTTTAATTCCAAAAGGAATCACCACAAACTCAAACAACCTGTACTGACTCTTGAAGGCTGTCAGAGATACGTTAAAAGGCCTTGCCCTCAATTGGAGATAACCCAATCTCAGATCAATCTTAGAGAACACCAATTTCCCCCTAAAGTGGTTGAAAAAGTAATCAATTCTGGAAGTATGGTACTGATTTATCACCGTCATCTGATTTAACATCTGATAATCCTCACACAGCCTTAACGAACCACTATCCTTCTTCACAAAATGCACTAGAGATCCCAAAGGCCTCATACTAGGATGTATGTTCACCTAAAATTCCAACTCCCCAATATGAACCTTTAACTCCTGTATTTCTTATAGTTCCATTCAGTATGGAAGAATAAAAACTGGCTCTGCTCCCAACCACAATTCAATCATGAACACAACATCCCTCATGGGGGGAAACCCCAAGAAATACCTATGAAACACATCTTGAAAATGATCCACTACTGGAGGGAAGACATGTTGTTCCCCTCTTTTATCATCAATAACAAGTCATGATAATTGAGCTGTGATCCTACTTAACTGCCGATAAAATAGTACCACATGCCCTACTTGAACATCCCACTTTCCGCAATGGATGTAAGCGTCACCCTCAAGTGTTAGGGATGATACCGTATGTCGGTAACAATTTATGTGAACCCAATACAACACCAACCAGTCCATAGCCATGATTAGGTCAACTCCCAACATATCAAGAATGAACAAGTCCCACTGGAAATGATACCCACCGGATTCTAGAGAAAATTTCTTACGTTGCCTCAAATCTATATTTTTTACCCCCAACGGAGTGTCAATCGACATAACCCTATACACACTCTCCATACATAAACCCAACAATAACACAAGATGAGAAAAAAAGAAAAGAGTGTGTGGAACCAGGGTCAAAAAACACAATAGAAAGTGTAGAAGCTACAAGGAACGCACCTCAAACCGTCGATGGACCAACCTCGCCATCACCTGGTGCAGACTGAACTGCTGGAAGCTAACCTTTCCCTCTACCATGGGCACCAAAATGTGTTCCCTCCACTGTTCTATGCTATTTATGTGGGTTATCCTGCCCTAGATTTCCACATCCGCCACCCATACTAGTACGACATGTGGATCTCCAAATGACTGCATGATATGGAGAAACGGATCCCTTTCCTCCTCTTGGATTCTTCCTGACACCAAAATCCATGCTCACCTACTGAGTGTTCCTACAGAACCACTTCATGTATACCAATCTTTCATATGACTAACTCTCAACTGGAGGTCAAGGACACTAGCCACACATGTGCCCTGACCTGCCACACTAATAGCAGATTACCTGATCACCACCTTGAGAGGATGAACCTATCTTCTAAAAAACAGGCACAAGTGCACCACACTTAAAACATCAAATACGATGCTTCCGACACTTGAAATCTGCACCACGTGTCTGCCTACTGGCATGACAAGCCCACTATATGAAGCCCCATTAAAGTTCCCCTATGAGATCAATTATTGATAAACTACCACTATAAACCTATTAATGTGAATGACATTCACATGAAACCTGATCTCATGTCTTAGACCTTCTTGTACATCCCTTGTAACTACTGCCTCTTCCCCCGCCAACACTGGATCAAAGCTACACAGGTCAGTGAATCATCCATCATACCCCATCACTGTCATCTATCCTTGAGTAAGGCTCATGAACTCATTAACCCATTATTGCCTCAATGTCTCTAGGTAAAAATTCCATAGATACATTTCATAAAAATCATTCCATAACATCACCTCAGTCTACTCAGTATGAGATAGGATGTCCCACCGAAGATTTTCTGGACATGAAACATAAAAGCTTCCAACATGACTCGCTTGCCATAATGAGTCACTAAATGATCACGTATCATCTTGACAGAGTCTATCCAGAACTCTACTACCTCTGGCCCACCCTCTCCGCCAAAGTTTGGAGGGTCCTACATGTAGAGACCGAAAGCCCGATGTACATGGACATTACATTATTTTTGCGGAATACTTAATGCATAATAGAAACCAACACTCAAGGACCGTAATAGTTTAGTGTCCTTGGAAACTCGGAACATAATCATCTAATCGTGGTGAAAGATCATCAACATCTCCAATAAATATCTTCCCCTTTTATTTTCTTACCTAAAACCTTTATTTATTGCTTGGGGAAAAGAAAACTTATAAAGGGTGAGATCATATTCTATGTATGGGTAAGCATGTATAAAATAAAACAAATCATATACATTTGAACTTTATAACATGAACATAATGTTTAAACATCAAAATCATGAGCAATGACATAACACATGGTTGTACGTAAGGCATAGATCATAAAGAACAATTAATAATGATAAAATATCATGGGAATAAAGAATGTAATTGTGGAAACCATTAAGCACATGTTAGGATTTCCATAGTAGCCAAGGCATTGCTGCCAAGGCCATCTTAGTGGACAAAGTCCCTTTTGGAATCGAGTTCACTCCTCATTCCAGTCCTGTATCCCTGAACCAGATTAACTTTTCATTCCAACCATCTCTATATCATGAGATATAAATCTTTACCCAATGAATTGGAGTGAGATATAGGTCACACCCATCTCATAATGAAATCAATCATTCGTGTGCCACAAAATAAACAAACATCATTCATAATAACCCAATGAACAAAATGGGTTTCATAATCATCATCCCATCATAACATAATACATATAAAAGAAATGGATATCATTTCGTCATAAGAAAAATAAAACCATGTAAATAATAGATACATTATACTTGAAACATAATCATAATGTCATCTTAGATGGAAAATATTTTTGACAAAACACATGAAATGAATTCTTGTGGAAAATATCCTTTCAACTTCAAAATCATTTTCTTTTCACAAAATTCCATTCAATTTTAAAAGAAAATGATTTTGTTGAAAATAATCATGAAATATTTTAGAGGAATCTTCATGAAAAGAAGGCGTTATAAAACTGTAAAAATACTTTCACTCCATATAAGTTAAAAAACACATTCTCCTCGTACTTTTTCCGTAAAAGTCAAAAAGTTCCTCTTATGGTAAAAAAGAAGATTCCTTCCATAACACAATGTAAAATTCAAAGAGGGGTGAAAAAGTCTTTAAAAATACATGTATGAATATTAAACACTTTATGAAAAATATTTTAATAGACATGGATGAAAAATATCACCCCAGTAAATACTTATGAATAAACAATCTTGGATAAAAACGAGATTGGAAAAGTTATCCCTTACCTTGTCCAATTTCATACGTATGTGTCTGAGACTCCTATATAGTGGGTTTAAAAATATTATTAACTTGTAACATAACCCTAATAATATTTATGATATCATATATGATTCACCTATGACTTTATATTTCCCTTTCATTTGTAAATTCCTTGATAAAGCATCATTTTGGGTAAAATCCTTTCATTTATCGTACTTGTTTTGACTTGTAATTATTCATATGATTACTTAAATCATGTTTAATTATTTCCATAATGTAAAAAATTATTTATATATAATATATATTCATAATATAAGTATATATAATAGATCGATAAATGGAACGAAATACACCGTTCATGGAGATGGTAGACAGTACATACACATGAACTTTGTTTTCGTTTCCTTATTAAATTCAATGGAAGTAAATGAAAAATATATATAAATAAATACAGTAGAATTATTATTTCATATGTTTCATGATTACTTATTATATATACTTTATAATCATTCTTGGATAGTTAACATGGAGAATGAATCTCATCGCATCATGGAGACGGTAGTCCGTACGTACGCACGAGCGATGATTTCATTATTTTGATATTAAAATCGTATACAATTGGATGGTATAAAATATATAAAGAGTCATTAAAATGTTTTATTTATTTTTTACATCATTTATACTCATTAT
This sequence comes from Viscum album, assembly GCA_963277665.1. NCBI lineage: Eukaryota > Viridiplantae > Streptophyta > Magnoliopsida > Santalales > Viscaceae > Viscum > Viscum album. The sequence continues at coordinate 1,537,042,215 of OY728151.1, forward strand.
TATAACCATCCAAATGATGAAATGTTTGAATAACAAACTACACCAAGACATTAAGACTGTAAGCCATACGTACACACGTGTGGTGACTTTTTCATTCATAGGATGGATAAAATAACTAATATTGTTGTACCATTTATATAATAACATCAAAATACATATAAGATACTGGATTTATTATTTTATAATGGAAACAACAAATAATGAGGAAGTGGAAGAAGAAATGAACTTGAAATAGGTGGTGAGACATTTACCTCTTCTTTGGGTTCTTCCTTTTGATTTGATAAAAATGGTTTTTTAGGATGGCTTTCTGAATAAATAAAGGCCTCTAGGATAAAGGGAGGATATTTTATAGGGTATTTGGGCAGAGTATGGCCGAGCCATATCACTTGAGAGGAGTGAATTTGAGAGAAGAGGTAGTGCTCTTTTGTAATAGGGGTGAGGGGCACCTTAGGGAAAACTTAAAATATTATTTTATAATAAAGTCATATTCGGTTTATAATGGCTCAAAAGTGACTTATTTCAGGGATAGGTTTGGGATGGTTCTAAATACACTCAACCAATAGGTTTTAGACAAGTTTACGATTCCATTTTAAAATTATTAGTTAGATTTATCTCTTAGTTAAATAATTTAACTTTTACCGTGTCTTTTTGTATTCTTACACTATATGATTAATAAAAATACTATAAACATCAAATAGAACTCCAATTGGTTTTTTAATATCATATATATTATTATATAAGTGTTTTGGTCTAACCTTAGATTTTTATTACCATTATATCAATTAATAATATACTATATTTTTTAAAATCTATTTTATGTCAATTTTGACAATATTGGGTATTTTGTTTTTTATAAATTCATAACAACATTATTACTTAGAAAAAAAATTCATCTAACAAACCCTAATATATTATATTAACCTAGAAAATTATTTTAATACATAAAAATTCTCAAATTACATTTATTTGGCTATTTATTATATCAATTTTGTTAATATTTCGTTAATAAGGTAATTACTGCAACATCTTTGTGTCGTAAATAAATTAAATTATATAATATCTATAAATTATAAATAAAATACCATTATGTAGGAAATCATTTTTTCTTTCTAATTAATATTTATAGTCGAATTTATATTGTGTTATTCCATAAATTATAAGTGGTTTATTTATTAAACATTGATTTTAACTCTTTTAACTCTTCTATGAATTAAATAATAATAAATGTCCTAATCTGATCCAAGTAGACCAAAATGGTAATATTTTATTACTAAGGTTTTTTTTGGTCTAATTAAAATTATCAAATAGAATTATTACATGTGTTAGGGTAATACTAATATCATTTTTACCCTTAATTAACCAATTTACTTTTAACCGTGGTAAATAAAAGTAAAAAGTTACTATTCACCAAAAATTATTTTCATCTCATTGAACAAATTTTAATTAATTATATCAACAGTCTCTCTTAGATTTTTGAAATTCCACTCACAGAAGCTGTAAAATTATGTTTTATGTAAATTTTCAAATTCTTCTAGGAGGTGGGTAAAAGACTGTAAAAAGTTCAATAATTTTTTATATTTAAAATTATTATAAAATGACCCCAATGAATTACATTGAACTTATATAATAATTGTGTATATATTTTGACATAAAATAAATTTAAATAAAATAAATGATTATTTAAATAAAATGTCGGTTTGTAGCCAATAACTCAGTGTTTTCACTATTAATCAAAATTTTAAAGTTTTCAGAAAAATACCAAAAATTCACCCTAGGATAAATTCAATTTTCCGAATCAAAAAATGAAGTCAATTATAAAAGATAAAATTTATAAAATTTAAAAAATGGAGTATTACTATTCATAACGATTAGTTTATATACTATTTTTAAAATATATCGTTGTTTAGTGAAACCTGAATTGTGTACTACACACGCTATCGAGGAACATCATGATTGTGTATAACGCAAGACAACTCCAGGCTGCATGTAGTGAAAGAAACCATTGGTGTTGTGTATAACATAATAAAAAATTATTTCATTTAAGCGTTAAATAAAATCTATATTTAATGTTGCAAAGAACAATTTCTATAAAATGAACGTGAAAGTTTGTGTAACACGATACAAGAATAGTGTTGCGTATACTGCAAGATAATACAATGTGGTTTATTGTACAAGCTAATCATGGTTTAGCGTAAAAAACAAGAAATAAATGAAATTAAAAGAATATTTTTCATAAAATATTGGTGTCTTACACTCAAACCCCCTTAAAATGAATTTCGCCCTCGAAATTCGTTGGGGTTATAAATGGTTTACTACTTAAAAGTTTCTTTAATAGAAACCCACATCAGAACAACGAATACCAAAAATTATCATTAAAAACTAAAGTATGAAACGTAACAGTTACCCAAATTAACTAATCCCTAGGTTTCCATAAAGGATAATATAGGTGAAAATATGGATTTGGAAGAGAAATCTAACCCTCATGTTCTGATGGACAGTGCTAGAGAACATGGCTATGAAAAAGACAATAATCATAAAGCCATAAATTTGTGATGATCTAAGGTACCATTTGATTAATCAGATATGAGGGAAATAGGACAAATTTTTTGGTTTTCAAGATCATTTCCCTAATGTTGTAGAATTTTTGATTTAAATGAAATACATACTTGATTTTGGTACAATCTCACTATTTTTCGTGCCTTAAACAATTTCCACTTCATCTCTTAATGAAATAAAGTTGAATTTATCTTCTATGAAGTGTTAGCGGATCATGCAATAGAATGATAGGTCATTCCATCTGTCTCAAACATAAGGTTAGCAATAGTTATATACATATGTCCATTTATGGTGAGATTAATCGTATATGGTTCCAAAAATGGACTTATACTTCATCTATCATACCACTTAATAAAATAAAACTAATATCTACAAACCACAGACTTCCTGTAGGCAAGTGGTAGGTTATAAAGGCTAGGCGCACTTCAGTTGAGGGTTTGATTTCCCCAACCTTGTCCGACATGAAGGGTTCTCTCCCATCCTAGGGGTTGTCCTTTTTCTAAAGCTATACTACTATAACATTTAATAAATAATATCAAAAATTTCTAACCTTAAACAATACTCTCTGATGTCAAACTTAATCCATTCCAATCTTTAGGATTATCCAAAATAATCATGTCCAATATCATAGTATAAAGAAAAAGATAACTAGAGAGGTCATATACCAAGCATGTAAATACCATCATTTATCCTCCATATATCATAATATATATCTTGTTGTTGGTCACATTCCAAACATGTGAATACCTTAATCATGTATTCTCTTGAAATATGAATTACCATAGAACCTTAGTGAAAACATGAATGCTATCAAAAGTTAACCCTTTCCACATAGAAAAATCCGAAAAATTATATATACTCAAACCATGATATCACTTTGTTATTATATCAATCATGAGCTCATGAATACTACCAAACATATTATTTCCTCCTTATATATTCATTATGCGCATATAATCTTCTTTACAAAAGTATTTCAATATAATTATTGAAAACCAGAATAAACCAATACATGGGTATACCAATATTCCACAATATTATAAATGAGTTTTCATGATACTATTTTGAAATCTCATTACATAAAAACTTAATCCTTCCACCACATCATTGGCATACTCAACATCACAAATAGTGATCGTATGTGACTTCCCTTTGTCCTCTAAAGTGAGAGGTTGTTGATGTTGATCATAATTAACCCTTGGAATAGGGAATTGGTTAGCATAATGCCCCATTTCCCTACACATGTAGCATTGAATTGTTGGTGGTGCGTTCCCTATAGTCTTTTCTCCATTCACATCATTAGCTATAATTTTTTCCATTAAATCAGCACTCAGTTGCTCAATGACCTTCTTTTCCACACATAAAACATTTTCTAGTCCCATTAATACAATTTCCATCATGCTTCTTTCCACACATCGAAAAAAGTTCATCTAACCAAGCCTAATATATTATATTAACCTATAAAATTAGTGTAATTCATAAAAAGTCTCAAATTACATTTATTTGGCTATTTATAATATCAAATATTTTAATATTTCATTAATAAGGTAATTACTACATCATCATTGTGTCACAAATAAATTAAATTATTTGATGTATAAAAATTATAAATAAAATATCATTATGTAGAAATTTTTAACATTCTATTGAATATTTATAGTCGAATTTATATTTTGTTTAACCCTATATTAAAAGTGTTTTAGTTATTAAACATTGAGTTTAACTCTTTTAAATCTTCTTTGAATTAAATAATAATAAATATCCTAATCTAATCCAAGTGGACCTAAATGGTCATATTTTATTCCAACGGTTGTTTTCGGTCGAATTACACTTATCCAATAGAGTTAGGATATTTATTAGGGTAATAATAATATAATTTTTACCCTTAATTACCCTTTTTACTTTTAACCGTGGTAAATAAAAGTAAAAACATTCTATTCCCCAAAAACAATTTTGATCTCATTGAACCACATTTTGCTTACTGATATCAACCATGTCTCTAAGATTTTTGAACTTCCAGTCATAGATGTGTTAAAATTATGTTTTATATAAATTTGCAAATTCATCTAGGAGGTGGGTAAAAGACAGTAAAAACTTCAATAAAATTTTTATATGTTTAAAATTATTAAAAAATGAATCCAATGAAGTACATAGAACTTATATAGGAATTATGTATCTATTTTTACCTAAAATAAATTTAAATAAAATAAATGATTATTTAAATAAAAGACTGTTTTTAGCCAATACCTCAGTGTTTTCACTATTCATAAAGAATTTAATATTTTAAGAAAAATAAAAAAAATTCACTCTAGGCAAATTTTGATATTCCGAATTCAAAAATAAAGTCCATTTTTAAAGATAAAATTTATAAAATTTCAAAAAGTGGATATTACAATTTATAACGGCTAGTTTATATAATATTTTAATAATATATTGATGTTTAGTGAAACCCTGTATTGCATACAACACACGCTTTCGAGGAAGGTCGCGATTGTGTGTAATGAAAGCCTAGTCAGGGTTGTGTGTCATGAATGCTCTCTTTGGTGTTGCGTATAAAATAATCAAAACATATTTCATTTATGCATTAAAAAAAATCTATACTGAATGTTGCATAGAATAATTTCTATAAAATGAAAATGAAATTGTGTGCAACATGAGCCAAGAATATTGTTGCGTATACTAAAATATAATACAATATTGTGTATAGTACATGCTAATATTGGTGTAGCGTAAAACACAATACATAAATGAAATTAAAATAATATTTTTCATTAAATATCAGGGTGTTACACTGCAGCCAAAACTCTCTAGTCAGCTCAAACATATTCGGTGAAACCAGCCCTGAGTCCCTATCCAACATCTGCATAAAATGAGCCATGTTATCTCCACGAGACCCAAACGAGGTTTAGAACTCATACCATAAATCTTTTACAATTTCATAACATGAAGGATATTTACCAGCCACAGCAACCCACAATACAAGCACCATCACAACAAACCATAGCATTCCAAAACATAAACCCGACCATCCCTACCATGGCCCATGGTCCACAAGGGGTAAACAACCATACACCACCACAAGGATAACACAACATGTTACAAACTAAATTTTCAATTCATTAAAAAACCATGATAGAAAATATTTCATTATTCATCACTTATCATTATTTTATCTTCACCCACATGCATTATATTGCTTTCAACACTTTCCTTTTTCAATAATAGAAATACACGGTGTGTTCTATCTACCATTCCTCACACATCCAACCCGTTTATGCCTACCATGTTGCATTTCACCTATATCTTTGAGTGCCTACACTGATGCATGATTGAAAAACGACATTCCATTTAGGCCACGATCTAAGTATCATTAAACCATCACATCACAAAATATGTGCATCACCCATAGGTGAAATATTTTCAATTGTTACATTTCACAATAAAGAACAACAATTCCCACAATGGGTGACCTGGTTTTTCCCCCATACATGGGTTAACTACTCCCTTGCACGATCTCTTTACCAAGGCACGACACATCCAAGCTCCCTTCTACCATCCCAAATAAAAATATTCCAAAAAAGGAGAAGAAAGACATCCTATGATACCACTTTGTAACATCTCCATCTGGGATGCAACTAAACTAGTTCTCTATTCTTGGTGGTTACATGACCTAAATCAAGCCTCACCAAATTACAAAGGATTCCTACTAACCGCGTGGGTCCAAATAATCAATTAGAGAGACTATACCCCCTTTTTATCAGTGTATGCCATAAAAAAGGTAAAAAATAATGCAATAATAACCAATAATACCAGAGTATGCATAAAAATCATTTCCGAAATGGGTACAAACATATCCGAAAGTAAATATTCCATGTTTTACTACAAGTGAAAAAGTGAATAACACCCAAAATAAAGACAAACTGCAAAATCCACAAAACGGTCCCGACACCAAGCATGTGTCCTACTCAACGAAAACACATCCCAAACCAAATACCTAAAAAGGGAATTTTTCCTTCTCCTATCCTACAAACATGAATTCTTCTTAGGTACTAAATTTCAGACCAAGCACGATGTGAGTACAAATCATTAGGCCACCACCAAAGGTGTATAAAAAATATTTGGTATAAAAAACTGTTCAAGAAAAAGGAAAATTTATAATAAATTAAAAGGAAATGATTAATTGACCTTAGCCATTTATGTTCCATTTCCAACATTTATAAAAATTTACTTACCTTACCCATTCATCCCATTTTCCATTACATACCATTTTGAAATCATTTATCATGGGTTCTTCAAGCACCACAAGTTACACAGGCTTAAAGTACAAAATCACATGCATGAAGAAAACACATTGTTATCCAATCTCACTAAGACTATCATCCTCATGTCAAAAATATACTCACCTCGATGTGTCAGTCCAGGTGGATGCAACTGTTTGTGGAACAATGCCTCAGTCCTCTTCCCTAACCTGTGCATTAGGGGCGGAGTTTAGAGCCCCAGTCTAACTCAGCCCATGGGAATAGAACCTCACATCAGTACCCTAATCTATAATTCCATGAGATCATTATATACATATATGTATCCATTAACCATTCACACAACATCACAACCATTTCACAAGGAAAACATAAATCATAAAAATAACATAAGATTTAATATCGTACTTTAACCCATTAACACATTTACCACATTTAACCAAATTCTGATATTTAGCCATATTCCCTTTTATTATGATTATCTCACTAAGAATTCATTCATTGGGACTATCTCACTAGGCTGTTTTCATTATGTCTAACTCACTAGGATTCATTACTATATTGGTAATCCATTCTGTTATGATCATTAATCATTTCCACATTTTAACCCATTTATCCATTCATCATTCTGTAGTGTCAACCCATTACACAATCCAACACTATTCATAATTCATTTAACATATATATCATCAACCATATAAAACACTTCCATGTTAAACTAACATCCCTTTGGTTATTATTACTATGACTATGTGCATATCCTAGATTCTACTCCAACACCATCAATCACAACAACATGTTTATCAAGGAAACTGCTTAAACACAAAACAATCTCAATTATTCTTCACAAACCCCTAGGTCCGGAAAAGTTATCTCACCCCATGGGTGACCCTAGATTAGTCTAATCACTCTCTACGCATCCCTTGGGGATCATGAGGATTTCCATTTACCTTCTTAATAACCGTTTTACCGAAACATTCCCAAGGTGATAAAAACCTACCAAAAGACACCCATGAACAAAACCAATCATGCACAATTTCACAAATAATCCATTAGATATAACATGTAGTCCACCTACCTCGATTCCATGGGTGAACGTACTCTTAGACTAGCCTTTATATTCCATTACAACCAAACTAGGAAGCTTCAACCTATATCTTCGATCCACAACCAACACACCAAAAAAGCCTTAGAAATGAGGGTTGTTAATCTCTTGGAGTCCATGGGAGATATGGTCCGTTTCTAGGTTGATGATGGGTGAATGGGGAAGAAGTTCCATGTTGGGATTAAAAAACATATAGTGGTAAAAATTGTAAATTTTTAAAAATTCTTGGGCTGCACATTTTACCCACACAGTATTCAAAACGGTGCGGGTAAACCGTGAGGAGGCCACTATCCAAACACCCAGCTCCTACACAGTTTTCTGGGATGTCTGCACAGTTTACACTATCCATGTGCAGACACTTCGGCCTACCCAGAAAACACCTCTTTTTCTACTTTTTCCAGTCCCAAACCCTCGGAACACCCCCAAGCCTCCTTAAGGACATGTGTAATAACTTAATTAACCAAAACAATGGATTCAAACAAAAACATAATTGAGAATATACCTTTCCACGATATGGGATCATACAATATTCCTAGATGATATAAACATTATATCATTTTCCATTTATGTGGAAAACCAGACACAAATAATATATTGTTATAACAATGGAGTATTTACGAAAATGTAATCTAATAATTATTATATTACCCTGAAATTAGTCTAATTGTTAAAAAATTTATATAAATTATAAATTAAATTGAAGATGATTTTGATTATAAATATATTGGAAAATTATTAAGAATATGGTATCTCTTAAGCGAAAAACATGAATTTCCTCATAAAGGTTGCGTTGGAAATGAGATATTTAGGGATTTTTATTGAGACTAAAAGCTAGATAAAGTGGGGGAGGATCATAACATTAGGAAAAATATTATATTAGTTAGAGGAATTTTATTTTTATTTTTTATTTGATAAGTTGGTGGATGGATCCATTTTTATGTGATTTGAGTGGCACTTTTGAAATCACAGTAAATAATAAACTAAAATAAATGTCATCATCAATTAATGTGGAAATAAATTAGTGGATTATAAAATAAAATTCAATGTATAAATAATATTTCTTCAAAAAAGTAGATAAAAATATGTAATTTCAGCTAGATAAAGACTTATCTCTTACTTTATCCCACACTTTGTAACATTTAAGTTTTAAAATAGTGATAAATATTTACTATATTAACTAATTCATATAAAAAATGAAATTAATAATATTAGTAATTTGGAAAATTTTTACTCCCAATAAAAATATAATTTTAAATTATTCATTTTATAGTGGTGATAAAAATTATTTTTAATAATAAGACACTAATGGACCAGAAATATTTTTGAGAAAAAAAATTGTGCATAAAAATGAATTTATATATTAATAATGTATAGTATTTATTCCCATGAAATTCATTGGTATATTGATAAAAAAATTAGAGTTCTAGTTACATCAAATAAATCCTAAAATTAATGGTACATTATTAATTTTTAATTAATTTAAAATATCTAAGTAAAAGTATTTATAAAAATAATATAACTTATGTTACTAAATGTCAAACATTTGTTTCAAAATTCTAGATAATTCTCATAAATGAATTACTTTTATCAATTAAATTAATTATTCTGAGAATAAATTTCAATTAACTTTTAATTCAATGTTATATAATTATAATTTTATGAAATTCAAATTACTATGAAAATATTATTTATATTATTAATGGAAAATATATCCTTTCAAAAAATTTGGGTAATTTCTCCTAATGATGTTTTTAAAAATCTGAATCCAAAAATGATTTTAATAAAATAAAATTCAATTCTAAATATTTATGAATAATTATCAAGAACATATAATATAATAATGGAATTATTATAATTATATAATAATGATATAATATAATGCACATTGTTCTATAGTACATGGAAGACGTGATTACCAGTTGTTGTAGATTGTAAATTTTTTACATTCTTCCACAATTAAATAATCCAATCCATTAAATTCATTATATATGCCAGATTATAAAATTTTTTGGCTAATTATTTATCAATTCATACTCATGCTCTCACATTATAACCACTACCTTATTTATCCTAGAATGCATTTCCACCGACTATGTTTTTAGATTCTCAAACACTTTCTTAACCGAGTTAAGAATATTGTTAGGATGTCCATTATAATAAAATTTAGATTAGAAATCAATTTATTATGAGGGTATTATATGTGTTGGTTCTGTAATGTAGTTCTAAAATAATGAATTATGGAAAATTAAATTTCCTTTAATGAGTTTGTTCGGCGTAGCCATACAAATTGATAAAGCACCAATTCACACAAAATTTTTAAAAGGCCAGATATTCAAAAGAATTAATTTAAACTTATTTCCAAAATGAATAATTAAAAACTATTTATATAATTTTATTGAGACTTAATCCCACACAATAAATTATAATTCATTTTTATCATTATCAATAACTCACTTTTTCGACACTAATTTGACATAATATGATTCTAAATAGCTCATTCCTTAATAATAGTCTCATCAAAATGTTTTGGGACTTCATGTATCCTCTCTCCATCCTCATCCCCATAATTTGGAGTGGAACATATACCCAATAATAAATCCACATATTCAAATAAAAATTATTTAATATAATTTATTATTATAATCAAATTATATAAAAAGTAGATATTGATCCTGTATGACATAAAAATCATTTGATCATGTCTATAACATATATTCTAATTTATTAATATTTTTTTATACTATCCGTCAATTTGAGGATTATAGGTGGTTATGAATTGTAAATAATTGTGGAGACCATTCTGAAGACTCTAGTATAATTTCAATCTGAACCGTGGGAAAACATCAGCTACAATTGAGAGAGGTAAAACATGATTTCTCATAACTTCCATAACATAAAGATATATAGGATGAACAATGGGTATATTCTGCCTTTTTTCTAGAAAACATACAGAATTTTCATGTTGATCTAAAATAACCAGTTTAATATTATTCTTCGAGGGATTTGTGAATTTTTTGGGGATAATTTACAGTGTAACATTGTCCCACTTCTACATTTATATTGTGGGAGGTTACATGACTCCTCCATGATGTTTTCTTTCAATATTTACATATTGGGATACCAGTCATCTACACATGCATTCTAAAATTTCAAACATTATATCAATTTATGATTAATTTTATCTTAGATCCTTTAACATTTGACTTCTACTAGATTGTGTAGATAAATTTTCTCTATGAAACTAACCTAATAAATCTATTTTCCACACTAAATTACATGAAACACATTGTCTTTTTCCAAATTTTAACGCACCATAATCTAAGATGAAGTCTACATATTTGATTATTCAAGACATTAATCTTCTTCATTAAATAACTATCATCTATTTGGGAATCCTTTAATATCTCTAGAAATTATATCGTGGAAATTTCTTTTTATGGAAATGATTCTTCTCCTTTCTTTAAACATAGTTCATCCAACAATATGAAATCCATCAATATAGCATCCTTATTAATTCTGGTCATACCACAGGTTTTTTGATATTTTAATATAATAATATTTATTATCATTAATTGAAGGTGATATTATGTTTATATTAAATTATAATAAATATTTCAGTATTAATGGATTAGTGATATTATATTTTAGAATATAAATAAATTGATAATGGTAATTTTTATAGCATAATTAGTATTCACTGTAATGTTTACATTCAACAAACTATTTAATTATTTATTTCATTATTTATCATAAGAAGTTAATTTAAAAACATTAAAATTTTAATATATATGACTTAATAAATGAAAATAACATAAATTATAAATCGGTATAAAAATATATAAATAACAAATACTATCTAAAAAAATTATTTTCAATATAAATAGTTTTTTTAATAATTTATATTTTCCATTTAAAATATATGTTTATAAATATTTTGATTTTAATAATATAAAATAAAATAAATTTATAAAATAAATTTTTTAAAATTATATTATTTTGAATATTAAATATTTTTTTGGAATAATAATTTTTTAGTCGAATAGTAAATAAATCCCTTCTAAAACTAAACAATAATTTTTGTTTACAAGAATGAATTAAAATTTTAGAAAACCCATTTGAAATAAATATATATTTTATAAAATTAAATTTAGTATTCTGAAAATTATATGTTAATATATAAATTCCACGTGTAACATATTAGAATAATTAGGTTATATTTTAATGAAAGCAGTTTTCATCTCTATCTATTAGAAAAATTATGACATGGGGAAATTATGATATTTAATTATTTTAATGTTAATTATACATTATTTGATTATTAATAGATAGTTTAATTGGAATAAAATCAATAACATCGATAATTTAAACATAATAATATAATTTATTTTTAAAAATATAGTTTTATTGAAGCATAGTTTTTCTAAGTATCATGCTTTAGCATTCAAATTAATTTTTCATCATTCTCAATATTATTAGATATTTTTTTTTTACTTTTTATAATAAATAGTTTAAAATAATCTGAAATTTTTCACTTTATTTTTATGAAGTAAATAAAAAATAGGTAGGAAGAAATCAGTAACCTTAATATGATCCAAAAATGGAAAATGTTAAAAAATATATAAGAGAAAATGAATTAGATACATTATTAAAACACAAGCAGAAAAATTGGTTTTTGGTAATTGGGAGTTTACACCACAATAAAATATATAATTATCATATTTTTAATTGCATTCTATGTGAGTAACACGGATCAACCTACAATTATGTTGACCCGTGGTTTGTCAATCTTGTGGGATTGGGTCTTGATATTGCAGGGAGATTAAAGATTTTTAAATATGTGTTGGCATTCTTGATCCTCTTTAAAACTCATATATAAGCTTTAAGACAGAGGGATCAAGCCAACCAAACAAGGCATGGATCCCTTCGTATATGGTGTTTGTGTTCTTCATAGCCAAACATCAGAATCGATACAATGATGTCCCCAAGGAATTTGTAGTAATGGCGGTGACCTAAGAGGCCGAAGGGCACAATCCACATTGAAAAAAGACCATCGAGGCATTCCTGATGGTTTAGGGAACTTCAGGTCGGCACACTGGTGACTACAGAAAAGCGGCATTGGGCATACGGTTACCGCCATTAGCATTGGAAGGGCACTGAAGAGGTCTTCAGCAGGATCGGGCCGTGACAGATCAGTGGTGTACTGCCAGTGCAGGCTGCGACAGATTACTGGGGTGCCACTGGTGCGGGATAGCGACCGGTGGTGGCGGCTCACCCGACGTGTGCAGCAGAGAAGCTACTGGAGGACACTGAAGGATATCAGTGGCATATGACCTATAGATTTGGTACCACCTCACACCGTGTGGAGAACGTGGCCCACTCCCACAGACTGGGGTTTGAATGGAGGGGATGCCAGCTTGACTGGCCGCACACTAACTTATCAGGACCGATCGAGCATGTTCAGGAAAAACCAGAGCAACGAAGGTGGTACAAGCCAATCCTTTCAGCACTTCAGTTCGGGCCAGGACGATGGAGCGGCCCAGACAGTTCCTTGAGCTGGCCTAATTTAGCAGACTGGGCTGGCGAGTTAAATCTAGGCCGCTATGTGGACCATACGGGAAAAAGAGATCGGCCCACCAGAGCGGGTCAGCCTATATTAAACAGGGGCATTGGGTGACCCTATGTCCTAGAACCACATCCAGCTTGGTAAGGGTCAAGCGAGACCCAATTCAGATAACTAGGTCGGGTCATGTGGGACTCAGGGCCGTGTTGGTCCGGTCGGTCTGAAATAGTCGGACCGGGCCTGGATGCAACCGAACCTTTTTAAAAAAACACATATATCTCTCAAAAAAGGATTCCAATTGACTCGTCGTTAGTAGTGTTGGGACCCTTTTGATGGAGAGGTCCTTTTGGGAAACTCTGGTCGGTTCGACCCTGTCAGACTGGGCCGATATGCAAATGGAAAGTGTTTGTAGAAAGGGCCATATCCGTCAGATCGTGCACCCGATTGATGGATCGTCTGTAGATTTGGGACCCTTGAGACGAGGAGATATTTTTGAGAAACTCAAAATGATATTTTCTGGAGATTGTCATATAGTTGGTCCAATTCATCATGAATCCACTGGGCACTTTTAATTAAAAGGTCCATATCTTTCAGACTGGGCGTCTGATTGATGAGCCGTCTGTGGTGTTGGAACACTTACGATGAGATGGCCCTTTGGGTTACACTATATTGGACGTTTTGGATGTTGATGGATGACCAATGGCTAGAGGAGATGATCTCCCAGAATCATGTGGGCTGGAGTGTGGGAAACCTATGATTGGTTGTGGCATGAAGAATGAAGAGTGACCCTTCATGGATCAGTAGTAACACAAACCTTCATGGATCCGCATGAGAGAGACCCTCTATGGGTCAGAAAAAGAGATACTCATCAAGGATTAGCAGATGTGTGACTCTCCATTGATCAACTAGAAATTGACCCTCCGTGGTTTAGTATGATAGGTACCCTTAATGGATCAGTAGTAGCACGACCCATTGTGGATCAGTTGGAGGCTGACTCATCATTGATCGATTGAATAGATACCCTTAATTGATTAGTAGAATATAGACACTTTTTGGATAAACAACAGATCCTCTCAAAATAATAAGATGATTTTTCTTTACGACTAATCATCATTACTTCTGTACTTATGTTATACATAGTGTGAGCTGTGTCTTTTACATTATTCTTTAATTTGGGATTTTGATTTGTGGAATTTTCATTTATAGATTTCTGTGAGACCATGACATGGTGTCCTTACTAAGTATTTTTATACTCACCGCTACATGGGCATCACCTCCACCTGTTGTGTCTGGTGTAATGACAGACAACTTTGATAGGGACATTGTGGCGCCATGGCTAGACGGTGCTCAAAAGTGGATCGATAGACATGGTGTTTTGTAGTGTGATAATGCATTGATATATATCTACCCTTTAGCTCAGATCCTTGGAAGACAACCATCAGAACTATTACTTCATTTTTTGTACTTTAATTTTAGCTGGGATTGTATTCCAGACCATTTTAAATTCAATAGTACTTTTACTTGTTGTTCATTCCAGTTTTAGATTACTTTCTGTAGTTTGGGAAGTGTGTGTGTGTATTTGTTGAAATTAAATGGCTTTCCTTTTTTGAATATTCATTTTCAGTGCTAGTCACGAGCCCTTTCCATATTGAAGTTGGAAATGGTGTAGTAAAAAAGTCCCTAGGGGAAGATTTGTTACAAAGTGGTATCAGATGGAAGTCACTTCTACTCGAATAATTATGGGTCTATATTTTTTATTAGGCAATAGTGGTATGTGTTTTGAGTTTGGATTTTAGGTTGGGGAGTCCATGTTAGTGCATTGAACGATGTATCCACACACCAGGACCCAGAATTCTTTTTTCCTAGAATGGTACATGAAATCACTAGTTTCATGTGCTATGGAAATTCATTTCTCTTGATCTCTTTGAGTCATCTCACCATGTATAACATAACAAACCATGGTCTATATTGAATTCTCGGAAGATCCCTCAACATAGATAGCCATATAGGATTCTTGTGGGGTACCATTATGATGGCCCACAGAGTGATGATGCATCAGTACCTGGACCTGTTCCAAACATAGCACCTCCATGTGGTGTACTAGAGTAACCATCACACGTAGAGCAGCATTTGATACCAGATTTTCCCATAGAGGATGCAAACCGACTGAGAAAATTTCACGAGTTATATATCCATGTTCCTATGAGGTTTCGAGGTGAGACAGATCCATTGGCATCATAGAATTGGCTGGAGGAGGTGACACGTGTTTTTATCCTTGTAGAGACACCAACTAACATTATGGTTGTCCTAGCTACTATCCTTTTTCAGGGAACCGTAGGGAGAAGGAGGAGCTTAATGATATAGAAATAGGAGGATGTGACCCTTACATGTTTGGACATCGAGAGCCACATTAGGGCGATGTTTATACTAGAAAAACCATGACCAATGTGTATTTAAGAGATACTCCACCTATTGTAGGGTAGCCTGACTATGGACCAGTAATCGGCGAGGTTTACCAACCACTCCCACTAGTCCAACGACATGGTGCAAGACTCTTTATTCATGACCCAAACCTTTGAGAAGGGACACCGATGAGAGATCAGGGTGTCGAGTATTTTCATTAGCATCTTGGCATAGGCTAGATTGCTAGAGTGAGATCTACTGGTGGAGGGAATCCTGGCTCAGTAGACACCGACAGCGAGAGCCACCTCCAGATGACATGTTTATGAGTAATCTGCAGTAGGAAAAAGGAACACGGTATTTCGAGGCCCCATGAGATATGAACACCAGCAGAGGGCTGGTTTCACCACTCGTATGGTTGGCATGGACACTTAACACGAGGATGAACGACCCACCATACAGATGACCATCAAATGTGAGGGGGGGCACTGAGGAATAATATTTAATAAGTTGACATATAGAGTAGAAGACGTGGTATGGGAGCAGGTAGAGAAGCAGCCAGTGGGAGGAGGTATGAAATTCTACCTCCACAACCCCTAGGAGGTCCACCATGAGCTCCGAGAGCAAGTAAACTGGGGCTGGATAGCTTCTGTTGATGGAGGAAGATGATCATGGAACTCCAGATATGATTAGAGTTACGATTTCTGCCTACTCTACATTACCTAATGTTCTTATAGACACATTATCCAATAACTATTTCCTTTTCACAGACCTTTTCTGAAGATCAGAGATTCTGATTAAGACATTCAATTGATCCTTACGATTAGAGACTCATACTGGAGGTGATTCAACGATCACATACTGGTGCTGACAGTGTGAGAATACTCTAGGAGGTGAGAGCGTTAGCTAGGATCTCTTTGTATTGGCATCGAGGCCATATAACATCAATCTGGGAACGAACTACCACAATTGATGCTCATATTGACTATTTTAGGAACAAAGTGAAGTGTATCCATAGTGATGGGAACCAATATTCCATTCTTAGTGAGAAGGAATATGTAGCACCACCATCTAGACTTCAACATAGAATGGTGTTGTCGATCACTCTTCAGTTGGATAGCATGAACCTCATAGCAGTGTATTAGACGAGTCCACGGTTTATTGCAATGGTGGAAGAATATGAGGACATCTTAGTGATATCATTTGGCATGAAGAACACCATTGTAGTGTTCTTGGGAATCATAAATACTATCTTCCAGATTTACATAGACTGGTTTTTATCGGTCTTCATTGGTGACATATACATGTATTCAGTGTATGTGGAGGAGCACATGATACACCTAAGGATACTTCTTGATGAACATTGAGAGAACCAACTTTATAGAATGCTCTTGAAGGGTAATTTCTGGATATGAAAGGTCTATTTCCTTGGTAACGTCATCTCAGAGGCTCGATTTTTAGTAGATCTAGTTAAGATCAATGTAGTGCTTGCTTGGGATCCACCTAATAGTGTTACTAAGGTGTGGGGTTTCCTTAGGCTGGTTGGGTACTATCAAAGGTTTATAACCAACTTCTATAGAATAGAATCACCATTGAAAGTGTTGATATTTAAGGAAAACCCCTTGTTTTGGAAAGAACGATTCCAGTGGATCATTAATAAGATGCGTAAGATCTTGACGTGTGATCCTATCTTGAGGGTGCCAAAGGAGGGGACCGGCTACATGGTGTTCTGTAATGCATCATGGACTAGGCTTGGTTGTGTCCTAATGCAGTTATATCTGGTGATTCCTTATGGCTCATTACAGTTAATACAGAATGAGAAGAACGATAAATCTCATGACGTTGTGTTTATAGCTGTAGTCTTCACACTGGAGATGTGGTGACAATTAAAATTGGGTGATCATTTCATTATATACTAAGGCCACCAGAGTCTGAAATATATCTTCTCTCATAATGATATGAATCTAATACAATGACAATGTTTGTTATTCCCCTAGGTGTATTTCTTTCAGATAGTCTATACTTCTAGGAAGTGGAAAATTGATGCAGATACTCTTAGTAAGAGATCGAGTTAATAGTTACTGAATGAGGCATCCGAGCATTTCGACTCACTTACGATATCCATTGTGGATAAGGATGAGACAATTTTTCTTCAGTTGATGGTAGCTTCCCCACCACTCATAATGCAATTTTGGAAGGTGCATCTTGGGGATTCTAGTTGCGAGACAACATTTTCTCTAATATCCACGAGGCATGCTCCTAATTGATATTAAAAAGGTGAAAAGCAAGACATCCGTTATAGAGGGTGCGCCATTGTATTAGTGGCATTATGGGAGGAGGTGTAGAGGGAGTTACATACATACCCATTAGTTGTACATCGAGGTGTTAAAAAGATGTACCATGACCTCTGACCTCAGTATTGGTGGATGGGGATGAGGAAGGAATTGGAATATTTTGTCTCGAGTTGCCTCAATGGTCAGCAACTGAAGGCTGATTAATGGGTTCCATAAGGTCTGAGACAACCCCTCAGGGTACCCGAGTGGATGTAGGATGGGGAATCGATGAAAACTGTGATCATCTTACCATGCATGTCCAGTTGGCACTATTCCTTTGGGGTGATAATTGACTGAATGAAAAAAGAAACCCACTTCATACCCTTTAAAGAGCAGGGTTCAGTAGAGGGATTGGGATGCCTCTACATGCATGAGATATTTCTTTTACCTGGAGTCCTATATATTATAGACTCAAATAATAATATACTCTTTCTGTCTTAGTTATGGAAGGTATTTTAGGAGGCTCTTGGGGGTTCAGCTACACTTGAGCACAACCTTTCACACTCAGACTAATGGTCAGACTGAGTGGACCATTCAGACAATGGAAGAAATACTTCATGTTTCTATCTTGGATTTCATTCATAGTTAGGAGGAATACCTACCACTGGTGGAGATTTAATACAACACAAATACAACTCTACCATCTGTATGGATCCATTCGGGGCACCCTAAGAACGATTGTGTTGATCACCGTTATGCTGGATAGACACTGGGGAGTCAGCACTCATGGGTACAGAGATTTTACTTCATACCACTGAGAAGGTGTAGGTCATCCGAGATGGGATGATGACTTCACATAGTTGAAAGATATCCTATGATAATAGGCAATAGCGACCCTTGAAGTTTGAGAAGGAGGATAACATGTTCTTAGGAGGCTCTCCTCGATGGTGAATACATAGATTTGTCCCATGCGATATGTAATATCTAAGATTCGTCGGACCATTCTTGATATTGCATAGAGTAGGTGAGGTGGCATACCACTTACCTCAAAATACAATGTTGGAGAAGCTGCAAAACTTCTTCCATGAATCCTAGATAAGGAGATACTTTCATGACCCATCTCACGTCATTACCCATAGTATGCTAGAGATTGATGACATGACGACTTTCGCGGAGTACCTGGTGGAGATAAATGATAGAAAAAAGAGGATATTCATTGAATGTTCAATTTCTATTGTGATTAATTTTTTGCAGCACTAGATTCTCTAGGAGAGAACATGGGAGTGAAGGGATTAGTTTCGTTCTCAATACCCCCTCTCATTTTTATTATCCATTGTTTGGATCTCGATGAGGTAATACCCTAAGGTTTGGAGAATGTACCACGCCCAAAAATCCCATGTAAAATCATCTCATCTGAATGGGATTATTCTGGAAGAAGGCTTTGATTAGGCACATGATTATGAGGCCCAAAGAGGAAAGAAAATATTTATAATCATTATTTAATGTATATTTAGAAATCGTGAGAGTGTTTTTTTCTTACATTTGAACCGGATCGTGGATTGAAAATCTGCGGGCACTATTGAGTTCCCAACGCATGGACTTTAAATTGAACATCATAACCTTGATTGAAATTATTTAACATAAAATATAAAATAAACATAAAATATATTAATGTTTATTTTATTTGAAATGAGTTTGATCCACCACATGGATCAGTCAGAGCTGCAGTTTAGCGATGAAGCAATGATGGATCATTATTGAATCTCGTTAATGAATTATCATGGATTCACCCAACATGTCTCCCACCTTTTATTAATCTAAGATACATGGTTGAAAAAAATCATGGGAAAAACTCTGGAGATGATAATCTCTCTCTCTCTATTTCTCTCTCTCTCTCTCTCCGATGGTGACGGATGATGAACAGTCATGGAGAACGAGATCAGATATGGGAATTTACAAGAGGTGGAGAACAACAGCAGATCGTGGATCAATGAACGTCATTGATAGAAAACATATCATGAATCTAAGAATACTCATATCACCCTCCTTCATCTACAAATGTTCCAGAATCCATGTAAGTATTTCTATTTTCATTCTATGTGATCTCCCTCCCTGATTGTTTTTTTCAACGACAACCATAGATCAACACAATAATAGGATGAGCTATGGTTTAGTCATTCTTGTAGGATTAGTTCTTGATATTTCTAGGAGATATAGTATTTTTAAAACTACATTAGGATTCATGAACCCCCTTGAAATTATTTATAATCTATAATGTATAGGGATCTAGCCAACCGAACAAGGCCCAGATCCTACTGTTGTGGGTGATTGTGTTCTTAGTGGTATAACATTAGAATCAACAAGAAATAGTCTTGATGCCATTGCAATAATGGAGGTGACCAGAGGTGCCCGAGGCCATGGTCAAATTCGAAAAAAACCACCAGAGCATTCCCGGTGGTCTGTGGAACTTCATTCCGGCACACAGGTTCTAGTGACACTGTAGGCAGTAGCTGTGCATCAAGGAGGGTCGCTGCAGAAGCGGGACACGACATATTAGTGGTGAGCTGCTGGTGCTCCCGGGGTGTGTCGTAGTGGAGAAGTTGGAGGCCACAACTGGACAACCATGGAAGACACGCTGGAGGCATGGTGTAACCTGACACTTCCTAGAGGATGTGGCCCACACCCTTGGGTTGTGGTTTTAATGGAGGGGTGGCCGATTGGACTAGTCGCGTGAGCCCCCAACTAAACCATTAGAACTGGTTCGGGCTAAACCAGACTAGCCGAGCCAGTCCCAACCGGCCCACCAAACAATACTTGGCCAGTCGGACAGGGCCCCCTGAGCATCCATGTCTTTTCCTTGAGCTGATCCATTTTAATGGACAATGCTATTGAGTTAAAGTTGGGTTGTATAGGCCAAAATGCGGCCCGAGCATGAAAAAGAGACCGACCCTCCATAGTGGGCTGGGATGATAATACCTGGTCATAGGGTCACTTGGTGTACTAGACCCCCATCCAGCCCTGGATGGTTCCAGTGAGGCCCAGTGGGCCAGACATCTAGGTTGGGTCATGAGAGACCCTAGGCTGGGTAGGTCTTATCGATCCGAACCAGTCAGACAATGCCCAGATGCAAATGGACCCTATTTAAAAAACCCTTATATTTCTCAAACAGTGTGTACGATTGATGTTCCATAAGTTTCATTTGAT
The DNA here is from genome assembly GCA_963277665.1 of Viscum album. Taxonomy (NCBI): domain Eukaryota; kingdom Viridiplantae; phylum Streptophyta; class Magnoliopsida; order Santalales; family Viscaceae; genus Viscum; species Viscum album. Next base: position 1,537,063,569 of record OY728151.1, read on the forward strand.
CCCTATGATGATACCATACTTTTGGCATACTCTAGTAGATCTAAACAATTTAGACTAGGCCGAGATGCGACTGTCCCCTATTTACAAAAATGTCCGCGTCTTTCAGATGGTGCAACTGATTGACACAACATCTATGGTTTTGGAACCCTTTCAATGGGGAGATCCTTTTGAGATAATCTACATGAGTTTTGGAGGATTTTTCCATATGTCTGTGTGAGATCAAACCTGAATCAAACTGTTCCGTTTGTATAAAAGGGCCATAAATTTTAGACCGCACGTCCAATTGAGGTGAAATCTATAGTGTTGGAACCCATACGACAAGATGGTTGTTTGGGATACTCTATGTGGGACTTCATAGAGCTTGAGGTAAGACAAATGGATTTATTTGTAGATCATCCAGAATCAAGCACACTAGAGAACATGAATCTTATGGCTGTATGTGTCTTAATTAAAGAAGAGTGAACCTTAATTATCAACATAAGAGAGACCCTTTGTGGATCAATTGTAGTGCGAAACTTCTTGGATAAACATGATAGTGACCATCCTTATATTAGAAAAAGATAATCCCTTCGTGTATCATCAGTAGTGGGACCCTTCATAGATTATCATGAGAGTGACCCTTCGTTGTTCAACATGAGAGAAACCATTCATGGATCAACAATAGTGAGACCTGTCATGGATCAGTTGTAGTGAAACCTATCATGGATCAACATGAGAGTGTCCCTCATGGATCAGTAGTAGAGTGACCCCATGTGGATTAACAGTAGTGTCTCCCACCAGAATAATATGATATATCATTATGAATTATCATCTGTATATCTGTCATTAATGTATAACTGGTGTTTGATTTGTATTTTACTCTATTCTGTATTTGGAGATCTTTCATTTGGGTATTTTCCTTTTTCGATTTCTATGAGAACGAAGTTGGTTTCGGGGTCCCAACTGAGTTATGATATACATAGCTATTTCCGGGCTTCACTCACAACTTTTGTGTCTTGTTCAGATGACAGACAACTTTAAATAGGACTTGGGTATCCAAGGATAGATGGTTCTCGATGTTAGATTGATATACGTGGTGTGATGTAGTGACATACAACATTGATTTTTACCTACCCTTCAACATAGATCCTTGGAATATGACCTCCGGAGATTGTACAAATTTTTATGTACTTTTCATTCAATTGGGCTTGTATTCTGGCCCATTTTACTTTCGGTAGTTTTCGTACTTGTTTGTTGTTCCTGTTTTATATTACTTCCTACAGTATGGGATGTGTGTGTATAGGTTGAAAGACAATGCCTTCCTTTTCTGGGATATCATTTTCATTGCTAGTCACAGTCCCTTGTCTTATGGAAGGTTGTCTTTGGGTATTTACGACCCAGGTCCTGAGGGATGGTTCGTTACAATTTATGAATGTATTATTTTACTCATGCGGTTAACATAATTATGATTTACATTTATAATATGGGTGGACCTTGAATAATATTTTTCATTCAGTGAATGAGGGAGAGATTTATAACTCTTGAAATTTTATGTAATGGAATAGATATTCAATGTAATACAACATGGAACTCTTTTCACTTTATTATGATGATGTTAGAAGAAACTATTTCCGTTTGTTTGTGGTATCATGCATTATAATATTTCTACATGTTTCCATCTTATGAAATCGTTACATTATTCTAGGAATGAAATATTATAATCATCCTTTTTATGATATCTTTTTATGTGTAACACCCAATAATTCTAATAAATAATTTCCATTAAATAACTCATTGTTTTCAATAAATTACTTCTCACAAAACATTGAACCAAAAAAACAAAAAATATATAGATACAATATAAATACATTAGAGTTGATAATAAAAAATCTTCATTGAATTATGAAGAAATAATATGAGTAACTTATTTATGAATATTATTTACATAAAAATAATGGATTCTTTTAATATTCAATTAGATTACCTAAAATCACAATTATAATCATTTACTATTTAGAAAATCATTTTTCTAAAAAATATCATTTTTGTGATAAAAAATTCTATTTAAAGAATAATATTATAATTTAAATTTAATTTAGATAATAATAATTGGATAACTTGTATTTAGTTTTTATATGATCTGAAAAACTACTAACATTTAATATTTGAAATTATCATTTTCAATAAGAATATTTGTCATTATATTATATTATTTTATTGATAAATTATATTTATAAATTTTAGAATTTGAAATTAATATTTATAAAATGAATTTTTTAATTCCTCATATAAAAATGGCTTAGTATGATTTTTATTATTATATTTTCTGAAAATTTATATATTTTATTCGAAAAATATTGTTTTCAAACATCATGAATTTTAAATTATTATAAAATTAAATAACACTCAAAGAGAAAATTATAATAAAATTTCATAATATAATAATTATTTGAGAATGATAATTCTCATTTTAAAATATTTTTCTATACCTGATTAATGTATTTTATTTTTATGAATACTATTTTTTTGTCTTTTCGTTGAATCATATATTTTAAAGGATGATTTAGTGGTGGAATTCATTAGAAACCTCATATCCATTTTATTATAATCATACATTTTCTGTCATTCTAATCAGTATCACTAATAATTTTATCTTATATAAACATTTATATTATAAAAACATTATTATCTTAAGAAATTGTTTTTATGAATAATTTTATTTATTTAAAAAATAACTAATCACACCATGTGATATTAGTTTGAGAAAATTATTTTAAAAATTCTCATTTAAAATTATCAATATATGTAAAAATTTCAATAATATAATTTTTCATTAAATTTAATTACTATGGATCGAAATTAATAACCATATTAAAATTAATTTACGGAAAATATTTAGAGGCTAAAACATAATTCCCTAAATAACTTACAGTTTTCTCCAAAAAGAAAATTTTTAGTTGAGTTTATAACCAACATATTTTGAATCACCATTTTTTTTATTTTATATCCTTAGAGACTTGAATATTATCCTTACAATATTTTAAATGTATGTGTCACTCCAAAAACTACATTTTCCATCATATATAAAAGGGTAAAATCTCCACCACATAAAGACTTACTTCACTATTTGTTTTATCAGTAATTTTTTTTTCATTTTCCAAATACTTGAATCCACTAAATTTTTAAAAATTATTGTGTTTTTATTATGTAGGACAATCCAGGAACTTCAAAATAGGTTTCAATGGAAAATTCATGTCACCAATGTGAGTATTATCAACTACTTAGTTTTATTTTTAATTATTTATTTTAGAATTAATTCTCTAAAAAATAAGGTAATGAAATTACTTAATTAATATATTATAATATTAAAATAATAATGGTATTATGATTATTTTGTTATATAGGTAATCCATTAAGAAAAAAATAGTTTTGTGTTTTCATTGTGTGTACTACTGCTTCCACAACGTAACCTATTTGTTTTTCTATCACAACCATACAATTATGGATATAAGTATGGAATAAAGGATAAATATGATTTTTACGATATCAATGTGTTTACTTTATTTACAACCTATGAACCAAATACATATATATTCAGAAAATTATCATCAATAATTGAATCATAAAATAAAAATTCTATGAGTTTTATTTTAAAATCAAATTATGTAATGTACTCACATCCATTAATTATTATTATAACTCCTTAAAATTCCAATATATAAATATAATAAAACTAAATAAGATAACTATTTTTCTACTAAAATTATATTTCAAAAAAACCCTTAAAAATTATTATTTAAAAAGGGTATGTTCATGTTTTGTTCAGTTTAACCACATAATTGAATGATACATTGAATTTATATCATTAATTAATAGGAGAAAATAATTACTTTTATAATATTGTAAAAATGATTAAATAATGATATTTTTTTGTTTTATTGTGATTATATCACCATTTAAATAATTATGTTATTAAATAGACTTCTATTGACAATAATGATTGAAACATTGATATTATCTATTCCAACTTCAAGGATACTGACTAAAAAGAAAATGAATGAATTTTGATAAATTATAAATAATAATAAATAAATTATAGTGGTCAAGTTAATAATATATTATTGATATACATTGAAATAATAATAATCATGGGGGCCACTATTATTTAAAAAGTAAAAAAAATCAATACCAAAAACAAATAATTTAGATAATAGGAAGAATCCATATATGAAATGACTATTAATGAAATGTAATAATGGAAATAAATACTTGTTTTATTATTAAATATCTGATTAAGATAGATAATTTTTGTGATATATGATGTTAAATAATGTTCATGAATTTTAGGAATTAGCATAAGGGTTTTCATCTCACATTCCATTATTTGAGACTTGTTTTGATTTATGGAATTTTATAATTTATAAGGACTGTATACTAACTAATTGATATATTAAATCAGAAATTATTTTTTTAATAATGGAATTTTATGGTCAATTATAATTTCAATCTTTAAATGAGTTTTGAATCAATGTTTTCTAGATTTGTAATGGTTTCCTTGGTCTCATTTTTCATTATTTGGTACATTATACATTTTTAATCGCCATGATTCATTGGTATGGTGTTTTTATTCACACATAATTATATTTATCTTACCACTTATACATTATGGGATTTACAATCCAATTCATGTTTCCTTATTTATTTTCCTACTGTTTCAAAATTTCCCTAGTAACATGGATTAAATGTAATTAAAATTTAATTCAATTAAATTTTTATCATTCATTGATCTTATTGTATAAAACATAGGTACATTCATCTGTTTGAATGTATTATGTGGTATTATTACATTAACATTTCAAGATATACATGTGTATCACATTAAAACATCGATGAATAATCATCAATTCTTATCTTATGTTGTTTTTAAAACATCACCATTCTTTCTCCAAATGACTTATGATCGTTTCATTACAAAATTATCGTAGATATATATGATCCTTCCTATAATGTATGAGCATAAAAATTTACATAACTCAAATTAGATGACATTACCCATGAATGTATCATATTCTACTAAAATATTGAAATTTATTTAAGTACTTAATATTGTAACTCCAATACATAGGAATATTTTTAAGATTTCAATATAGAGTTTAACCATCCAACTCCGTTATTTGGATTATTTATGACCCTGTTATCCTATTTTTTGAAATACAGACATTCATTTTTTTATCATTTTTGATTAATGGATACTAATACTAGTTTATTATGTATTTTATTTTTGTATTTCATATTATATGTTTATCCATGAAATTTTTAGTAAGTGGTTTTGCAGGGATAATTGTAGATTTCATGTTGACCCATATTAATTAAATATTGGATATAAAAAAGTGATGGGATATGACTTAAATAATATATCTCATTCATTCATCAATGGGTCTCCTACGAAAAAAATATTTTCATTATTTTTTTGACTACGCAGTTCATCTTGTTTTATTGATTATGCTCCCAATGAATGGTAATGTTTCTTCACATAAGGCATTAACAAAAGGTATACGATCTGTGAAATTTTGCATTCCATTAGTATGAGTTCAATATTATTGAATTATATATTTTTATTTATTTATATGGATATATAATTATCCATGTATGAACATGATAACCCCTTATAATGATTCAATTTCAATTGGATTTTGAGAATAGTAGTACAAAAGAAATTTTTATTAGGATAACTATTAAAAATAACTTTTTTGGATGTTTTGTTGACAAATCACTTATTTTTTAGTTTCATATATGATATGAAATGATACATTTGAATCAACAAACATGGTATTTACCAATCAATGATTTTTCCATATTCACTAATGTTGTAAACCTAGAAATATAATCTATATTTATGTGATTCAATAATTAATATTTATTTTTCAAATTTTTATGGCTGTATCCATTCTATTTAAGTGGGTATCAAATAAGGAATATTATGTATGAGTTTATTAGCACTAGAACATGTAGTGTGGGTCCATGGTGTCATAGTTGGTAACAAAAAAAGTTTTAAATAACCAATGAGATTAGGATATTTTTTTAGTATAATTTACATGTTGATAATGTAAGGTAGATCATAAGATGAACAGTATAAGTTAATATTTGGTAATATTGTATGATTGAATATTAAGTTAATAATGAAAATTTTACTTTTCAATTTGGATTGAAAAACATCAATAAAATTCCTAGCTATAAAAATTATGTATATAATAATATCTGGATGTTTTTAAAATGATTGAGTAGGTGTTTTTCCAAGTGATGCACTCATTTATGGGTATAATCATGTGGATACAACTATGGGATAGATGCACCTTTGTGTAATTACACAAAAAAGTGTTTATTGAGAAATTTATCATTCTTCAATCTAACACACGATGAGCGTTCCTACAACTACAAACGTTGGGCGACTCACTCATGGGTTTTAGATAGGTCAGTCACATTCTCTTTAGGATACATTTTAATTGATTTATGAATGATGTTAAATAATTATTTATAAATCAGAGATTATTAATGACCATGGATAACCAAGGATTTAAGAATGTTGTCATTTATGAATTCAAAAGCTTCATGTGTTAAAAAAGGTGTTACATGGGAAGTAATATTCACATTTATTTTTTAATATTCATATTTTTGATATTATTACACCCATTTTGGTTATAGTATTTTTCTGAAAAAAATCACAAAAATTTTATGGAGAAGGTAGTATCTCTAAAAAACACATTGTCTTAAAACTGAACATGTGTAAATAATTAAATGGTCAAGAACCTTTTTATATTTCTATTGTGATGTAAAATGGTGACTAACCTAGTCATATATAAGTTTGTGAGACTGATATTTTAATAATATTGAATTTCTTAGTTAATCTCATCAGTGAGTGTAAATTTTAAATGATATTCTTGTATATTATAAAAGTTATAATAGTTATGTGAATAATATTCAGCTTGTTATTTAGTATTTCTTACAGTAACTATGTGTGAAAATATATTAATATGTATTAATAAAATTGAAAAGTGATTTTAGGACCATGTTATATTTTTTGGGGTAATTATTGAGAACACATGATTGAGGTATGGATAAATAATGAGTTTAATATGCACATCATGCTAATATGATAATGGCCGGTTAGATTTTGATTAATTTAGTTAGATAATAATTTTTAATATTTCATTGATAATAAAATCATATTATTTCTGGATTGTATAACTCATTTATAGAGTCATGATATATGGTTAATAGTGTGTGACCTTAAAAACTGCTGATTAATACCTTTCAAGTGTTAATAATATATTAAATGTTCAGTGTAATGTGTATTCTTGTTCTGTTTTATTTTCATATATTTTCAATTTGGTATTGGAAAAGATGTGTTATTGAGAAAATATGATCATGGTCTATAAATACCTATATATATAATTAAATTAATGATTAATATAATATGAGTAAATATAATTTGAATGAATACATTTCATTAATTAACGAGGTTGTAATATTTTATGAATCTTCATGGTAATGTGGAATCACTATTTTATGAATTGTATTTATTAAGTATGAGATAACCAAACTAAATGTAACCTATGATAAACCATGAATGATATATATTATCCTATAAATCATTTTCATGGTTTGTGGGTTGTTATTCCATTGGGATCTATGTCTACATCCCATAGTAGAGTTATTTTTAATAATGATAATGGGTTAACTCTATTTATATAGTTATTATAATAATATATTATAGAGATATATCTCATTAAACATCCTATATAAACCCATGATCAAATTTAAAGGTATTATTCATTGTGGTTTCCCTATGAAAATTACTCTAATCATATGAGTCAGGTTATGAGGATGTCGTTTATTCAATCTAGGAGAATATAACATTCAAAAATTATAATATATTATTACTCATAAAAATGGAAACATGTTTGATATATTTCACCACATAGAAGACCAAAATCAAACAAAAAATAAATACATTTATAGTAAATATAAATAATTAACAATGAGTTTTGAATCCAAGATATTTACATAGAAGGACTTAATTGAAGTTACCAGTTTATGAATGATATATATATATAAAATAAATATTATTTTTATTATTCAATTAATTTACCTAAAATGAATAATAAGAACATTAATTTTCAATAAAAATATATTTTTTCAAAAGACTTTATGTGAAAATAATTTATTTAGTAAGAAGATTTTGACAAACAAAAAATTATGTTTTATATTAATAATCTTTTTTCACCATTTTAGTTGAATGATTATATGAAATACAAATCATAAATATAAATATTTAAATATTTTATTATCAAGAAAATTGTCAATATATTTCATGATTTTATACAAGAACGAAATTGATAAATTTTGAAAATTAATAATAATAAAAATTAAATGAAATTTATTCTTCCTCATATCAAGTTTTTCATAGTTATAATTATTAATCTGTTTTTTTGGGAGAGTTTGATTTTTAGTTGAAAATTTTTGTTTTACTGAAACCTGTAATTTGTATGAATTATATGTTATAATAGAATGAAATAGACAATTTTAAATCCATAATTATAATAATAAATAAATTTTTTGAATATCTTTTTTCACATTAAAATATTCATTGAACTTAAAAAACATATCAATATATTTTTTATGACAATTTAATATGTAACTTTAATATGAGAATATTTCTCCTGTTCTCATAGAATCAATTATTTCTTTATCATAGAAATGGTTTTGTATTTCATCAAAAGGATCATATCATTTATATGTTTTAAAATAATTAAATTTATAACATTTGAAACACTATCCATTATAATTTTACCTAATATATAAATTTATTTCTTATAATTTTTTCTCTAGAAACAATTTTTATGAGATTAAGTGTATTTATATTAAAATTAAATTTTATCAGAATTATAATTTTTATTTTATAGAATAATTTCCATATTTTTAGTTTTAATTATCTACTTAGGAAAATTTTGATATATATTAACATTTTTCATTAATTTTTTTAATATTTTTCTAATTAATTACCATGTTAAATTAGAATTATTATAAAAGTTAAAATGTTAAAATTACCACTAAATCAATGAATATAGTAAATAAACCGTGTGGGTCAGGTGATTTTCGGACAATACTCAATTTTCAACACTATTTTTTCCTTTTTGTGGACATTAGGACTTTAATAGTAACCTTAGAATATTGAAAATGTAAGGGTAACTACCAAAAAACAAAACATCCATTACTTATAAAAGGGTAACATATCAACCGCCTGAATACTTAATTATCCATATATTTTATCCTTTAATACATTTAATTATCCTCATGAAACCCCCTACCATGTACGAATTCTTTTGTTTACCATTAGATAACATAAGGCCTTTATTCCCAATGATCCTACATAGGAAAATTCAAGTCCCTAACATGTGTATTAATGAATATGTTGTCTTCTTGTTGATTATAATATCTAAATTTCATTCTACCTATTATATTATAATTATATTAATAAAATTTATAGAATAAAATTTTAAAATATTACATTTATTATCATTATTTCTTTATTTACCCAATCAATTAATAAAAACAAAACTGATGTACATGCATTGTGCAAACAATTGCCTCCACAACGTAATATGTTTTATTTTTGATAATATCTTTTCATGGATGGATATAATTTTTTCAATAAATGATATATATGATAATTATGTTGCAGTTAATTTTTTTGGATTAAATAATTCAATGCCAATAAGGGATATAGTCAGTAAACACTCATCGTTGGTTTTATCATTTAAAATTAGTATACTAAGTGGATAATCTTATATTACAATTATTTAATGTTTGCACATCCACTAATTATTATTATAAATCAAATGTTATTGATATATAATACTAATAAAAAATAAATAAGTTTACTCAAATTAATTTATAATGAATTTACAATAAAAACAACCATATAATAATTAATTAAATATCTATATGTTCATTTTTCATTTGGATAAACCACCCAATTTAATGATACTATGACTTTATATCATCAATGAATACGGGAAAAAATTATTGGTATAATTTTATAAAAATTTGTATGTAATTATTTTTTTTGTTTATGGTGATATTATATCAATACTTAATTCATTAATTGACAATACACCAAAAAATTGTACAGAACCAATAAAAAATGACTATTATTGATTTCAAATTCAATGATATAGACTAAAATGCTCCAAACTATATGTTGAAACATAATATATAATTATTAAAAGTCAATAATATTAACGTTAATGGTATTTTACTATAATGATTTCAAATAATAATAAACATGGACACTCTTAATTTGAATCTATTACACAAAAACTATAAGAACCTGATGTAAAAAATTGGATAAGTTCTTATATGGAAGGACTATTTATGAAAATTATGAATTATGATGGATATTAATAAAGTTTTAGATTATTTCATTAAAATAGCTATTCATTTAAATGCTAGGTTAATTTACATTTCTAAATTTCTGTAAAATATGTAAGGTTTTTCATCTCAATTTCCACACATTGATACATTTTTGAATTCTGAAAATAATTAAAATTAGAAAATCTTTATAAAACCAACATGTAATAATATATGTGGAATTATTTTTTAAACACTGTTTTTTATGTTTAATTATAATCTTACTCTTTCAAGGGGTATTGATTTTAAATTTTCAAAATCCATAATGGTTTCCTTGGTCTCAATTTACATTCATTGAGGCATATCTGGTTTTCTACACAATGTTCAATTTGAATAAATTATGTACAACCAATGAATTTATTTTCTTTTCTACTCTTTATATATCATTGAAGTCATTTTCCCTTATTCCAAGGTATATGGATTATATTATTTCAATAATTGTGCGTATTTATTTAATACAATTTCCATTCCTCAAGTTCCCATGATTCATTTAAATTATTTCATTAATGTCTAGTACATTATATCATTTTTTATTATGTTGTAATATATCACTATTTTTTAGTTATATTCATTCCATCCACAAGAACAAATTTAAAAATAATCCCAACTTCTTGGGTAATGTTCATTGGAAGCCAACCACCATCATTATATTGATGATTTTTGATTTTCTCGTTCAAGTATTAGCATATTCATTTACACATTTCCCTATAATTGGAGATTATAAAATTTTATATGACCATGTTTGGATGATGTTCACCTATAAATTATTATATACAATTTCAATAGGAGAAATTATTTATAATCTTTTTTTTGATATTCCAATACGTATGATTATCAGCATGTAAATTTTTTGTTGTTTGACTGTCTAACATCATTATATGGATGAGTTATGATCATTATATCCATTTTATTTTAATGGGTAAAACAATTTTAATTATTAAATATTATTACCTAATATCATTTTTTTATTATGTATTTTATTTCTGTACTTCTCATTATATGGATATCATAGTGTTATTGATTAATAGGTTCCTCCAACAATAGTATGAAATGTATTTTTGTCTGTTTTTGTGAATTCATTGACATAAAAAGTTTTAAAGTTGGGGATAGATAATACATAGCTCATCAATGCATCAAAAGGAATCATGAGACAAAATAGGTTTATGTATTTAGTGTATTCCCGCCCAATTCTGCAATATATCTTTACTACAGTATCGAAAACAAGTAATTTTTCCAAGAAAAAGGCCTTGATTAATTTTTTTATGTCCCACATTATGAATTTCATAGTATATGACCTATTTTATTTATATTCATGTTTTAATTTATTTACATGGATATATAATACTCACATTTTCATGATTATTATAGAATAATGTTCTTTAATTATTCCAATATTATAATTTAAGCCATGTTTACTCCATGATTTCTACAAATATATATTTCTTGTATGATAAGTTTTTATTAAAACCTTCTTATTTTTTCATTTCACCATTTTATATATAATATTAGTACATGTGATATTTTCATAATGATAACACGTGTAAAATAATTTTATGGATACATTGACATATTGTAATTATTTATATATATTTTAAAAAATTGACAAAAGAGTCCATTTGATTCAATGAACATATGATTTATTAGTTTGGGTCCTATCCTAATTCTCTAAAGCTCAAAACCTGAAATTATCCTTAAAATGTATGATATTATATAATTTTATTGATTTTTTAATTATGGATTTTTACATCATGGAAATTAATTCTTGTAATAAATAAATATTATATTGTATGATTTTATGGGAATATTATCTAAGATTGTGGGTTTATGGCACCACAATATACCTCATAACTCTAATGTAATGCATTATTTGGTTGTTTATTTAAGTACAAGGATTTCTAGATCACCATTATTCTAATATCTTTTCCCATATGTGACATATGAATTGGTAGAATATCTATAAGTATTTGGATAGCTTTTGATGACTTTATATATTATATAACAAGATGTAATTTTATGTATAGTCCTCTAAAGACACTATAACTTTATACCATTTGGTAGTATTTCTTGTAAAATAATATTATAAATTATGAAATGAAATGTATTTGTGGTTTGGTTTCCTATAACTCTCTTCATGGATAGAACATCATGATCCATCCTACTCAATTCATCTCCCACCTTGTTCTCTATCCTGGGGTGGTGATGTATTGAGCATTCATAGTCCATGAGCAGTACATGTCATCTCCTTTACATTTTGATGAATTATTTCAAGGATGATATTTATTTAAAACATATCTAATCTGTGTATATACCAAATCATTCACCCAAGATTTAAAAGATCAATAATATTAAGAGATATATTATAGCTTCCATCTCAATATCAGGACTACTATATTTTTGTTAATTTATATTCAAAAACCATTATTCATAAAAAACCACTAAATAACTTTTCATAATGAAAGAATCCATTCATTTCTTGGATGCATCACTTTATATTACATGTCCTTCCAAGCATGACTGTAATGTTAGTACTGGTTAATTGACCGATATTATATTTATAACCATAAAACATTCCATACATTCTATTTAACACATTTATTTTAATACTTTATTTTTTAAATTTGTTAATTGGTTGGAAAATCAGGCACGATTTTGGACAAATAGATTATTGAAACCTATTACAAAAAGGAATCTATGTATCTTGGTTAACGTTTTTGATGTGGTCCATTCTATAACAATATAGTTCATTGATGGATAAATAGATATCCATCCCTAGAGAAAATAGTTCAATTAATATAAGCCTCATGGAGGAAAAATATCCAATTTATAAATTCCAAGTCTAATTCCATTAATATGAGATTTTCTATAATTATTCACAAATGATTAAATCTAACATAATTGTTTTTAGTTTATATAAATATATCATAATTAAAATGTAACATGAATTAATCCACAAAATTTTTGAATGCTCTTATCACCAAATACACGAAAACAAATGGTTATTTAGTCAATCCAATGAGAATTTTAATATAAAATCATCATTATACTAACTCATATGAAATATCTTTTTCGACATATCATTCTTATTCATCTAAAATTTATGATAACTAGAGTGAAGATCTATATTTGAAAAATATTTATCTCTCTAAAATTGATCAAATAACTCATCAATACGTGGTAAATTCTATTTATTCATTCCAGTAATGGATGTACTCTCCTTGGATTAATTACAGAACCTTATAGACCCATACCGAGATTTCATAAACATGATAGGGGATGCCTTAATTAAAAATAAAGAATATGAATCCATTATAAAAAAAACCTATAATTTTTTATTCAATTCTACTAATTATACTATTTATATTTGGTAGCGACTGATATATATTAGTTTTTCATCATGGATGAGATCAATAATCAACTCAATTTCATCAACTGTCATATTGGCAGTGTAACACCCTGACTCCAAAATCCTATAGTTGGTGTATTATTACATAACATTGGAATGATCAAAAAAGATCAGGTCTCTAATGAACGATTAGTTTAGTAGACCTGGAAGTACTATATAAATTTATTATGTTTACATTACATCATAAAATGAAAAACTACAACAACATTGTTTCCATAGACCACACTCATATCCCCTCAGACTATCCCTAAAAGTAAGTCATAAAATACTTCTTTACATCCACGGAAAAAATAAAACATAGAAATGTGTGAGCTCAGATGGAAAGTGAGGATAAAAATATAGTGGAAACATTCATAAATATGCATAAACATTTAAGGCAAGGTATATCGAAAACAAAATCCTTTTAAACATAAACTTCAGAATAATATGGAAAAAATAAAATGAAATAATGCCATTTACTTATTCACATGGTTATTCTACTAGTCGAATAATCACTTGCAATATCAATAACAACTTTTATAATGAAGGAATGCATAATTGCAGACTCTCATAACCACATAGTCAAGGTCTAATACCAAGACTAAAAATAAGATTTTGTCAAGGCGTTGTGCCAAGACAGTAGTTTGTGTCATGAGACCTACCGATGCATCTAGGAGCTATTGTGGGATCCACCCATCACTTACTATGTCCAATGCATTCCTCGTATGAAAATTTTGAAACATAACCTAAACATTTGTATTAAAACTAGCATACAAAATGTCAATACTTTATGCAAAAAATATGAATGGTATAAAAATAGCACATCCACAGTCAAACAAAACCCATTCAATACAATATGGAAGATTTTATTTTAACAGATTAACCTAAATCGAGAATAATTAATGATATTTACTTAGATGAAAATAACCATCAAATCTATTTAGGAGAAATATCCCCATTTTTCTTGAAAACGTTTAAAAGTCACACTATTTGTCAAGAAGCCATTTAAAAATAGATATTTGAATCAAAGTGTCCCATAACACTTTGAAACTTTTAATAGGAGTTTTAATTTTGAAACATTAATGTCCATATAAATTAATCATTAAAACCATTTTTAAAACATGGACATTAATGAGAAATATTTAGAATAATAAATCATTAAAACATTTAATATGATATTTTAGTTAGAGTTCCTAACCAAAAGATAAACACTTGAATATAAATAATTGAGGTAATAAAAACTTTATAATCTCATGAGAGTAAAGGGATTTATGATATACTATGTCAAAGCACATTATATACACCATATAAAAGTGATTTGGTGTATAACAACAAAGAAGTCTCAATGGAATGTAAATTGAGATGAAATATATTATAAAGACCGTATGCTTAGGTTTAGTATAAATAAACGACATAAATATGTGTGAAAAATATAAATACACACAACATTATTGGATATTTAGTGAAAATAAATTGGAGGACATTCACACATATTATTCTAAAAAAATAACACCAATGAATTGGATGTTTAACGCAATAAATGGAGATTGAGGTAAAATTACTCTTATAAAGTCCATATCTATGATTTGAGAATTTATCAATGGAGTGATTATGTGTATCAAAAGTATATACATAGAAAGGGGAGTTGAAATTACTACCCAAATAATAATTAGTGATTCCACAAATAATTCTGGATTACAATAATCAATGAGGTATCCGTAAAGATGAATGAGTGGAAATTTAAATTTGAAATCCCCTTAAAAATTTGGTAACATACGAAACATACACCCATGAAATAAGGATAATACAATTATTATGTAAATATACCTAAATTAATGTATATTACACAATGAATACAATCATTGATAGTACACACACCACATGCAATAAATATCTAGTGAACAATAGAATTGTCCCGGAATTAAAAGTGAGATCAGAAACCCCTTACTTTGTACTTTATCTTTGGTTGAGGGTAGGTTAACCTCCGATATAATGGTGAAATAATTTTTATTTAATTATACACGAATCATATACATTAATATGATATCATATATGATCTTTTAACATTGATTTGTTAATAATATCGTACTATTATCGTCATTTTGGGTGTTAAAGGATTTGTTTTCCTTTATATTATTTGTTATGTGAGCCATATTTGTTATGGATGGGATGTATCTTATTCATATCCAGTATTATATCATGTATCTAAACATTATTTTTAATCATCAATTGAAATTTATTCTTGAATGGATACGATGGGGAACGAATCTCATCGCGTTCGTGGAGACGGTAATCCGTATGTACGCACGAGCGACTATATCATTCATTTGATACTAAAATAATATATAACTTATGGTATATAATATATAGAGAATAATTATCATGTTTTATTTATTATTTACATTAATTACATGTCATTATTATACCCATCCTAATAATAATGTATTGAATAACAATTACACCACGACGTGGAGACGGTAAGCTGTAAAAACACATGTATGGTGACATGTCATTCAAAAGATGGATAAAATACTGAATATGGTTGTAACATATCTATAATAACATCATAGTATATAAGAGATACTGGATTAATTATTTTATAATGAAAATAACAATGAAATAAGAAGTGTAAGAAGAAAAGAACTTGAAAGAGGGTGGTGAAATTATTACATCTTCTTCGGGTTCTTCCTTTTGATTTGACCAAAACGGCTCCTTAAGTTGGCTTTAAGATCAAAGGAGGGCCTAGAGTTTGAATAGAGGGAATTTAAGAGAATATTTGGGCAGGTTTTGGTCGAACCAAAAGTCTTTGATGGTATGAATTGGAGAGAAGGGGGAGTTCCCTTTTATAAGAGGGGTGAGGGGCACTTTAGGAAAATCTAGAAATATTATTTTATTATAATTTTTTTTTGTTTTATAATGGATCCAATGTGGATTATTTAAATTCTACGGTGGGGATAGGTCGAAAAGAACTCAACCAATATGTTTTAGACTAGTTTGGGTCAGTTTTTAACCATATCTTATAGTTTTAACACTTAGTTAATTAGTTTGACATTTACCATGTCACTTTGTATTTTTATAATATATGGTTAATAAAATTACTATAAACATCCAACAATCCCCCAAGTGGTCCATTAATGATACAAATATAATTATATAAGTCTTTTGGCTGAACCATAGATTTTTAGGAACAAAATATCAATTAATAATATAATATTTGTTTTAAAAACTCCTTTATGTCAATTGGGACACTATTTAAGAATTTATTTTTGTTAAAGTCTTAACAACTGTGTTAATTCGAACCAAATTCATTTAATCAATACTAACATGTCATATTAAAAAATAAAATATTTTTATGTCATCAAAACATTCAAATTATATTTATTTTAACATTTATAATAATAATTATTTGATTCTTTCATTAATAAGGAAAATACAAAATTATTATTATATCATAAATAAATTTAATTATTTAATGTATAAAAATTATAAATAAAATACCATTATGTATGAAATCTTTTTATATTTCTAATAAATATTTATAGTCTAAAATATAACATATATAACCCAATGTAAAAGTTGTTTTTATAAAAGATATATGCTTGTGTCATTTTTCTATTTACTTTAACATAATTAATATAAAGTGTCCCTGTCACCTAAATGTGGCTCCACGGGGTCCCAAAATTGACCCAAATATGCCCATGGTCGGAAATGTATCAATAAATAGGTTTAGAAAACATTTTAGGGCAAATTAATCTTATTATAATATTATTTTTTAACCTTATTTTTCAGACTTAAACTTTAAAAATGGTAAATAAAATATTTACCGAATTAATTATTCAAAATGTCGTAAAATGAGATTTACCTATTTAAAAAATTTGTACATCCTTATTCCAAATATGGAATCAATTTTTCCAAATTGAATACAATGAAGTGGCAGAAATTAATTTAATATTAATTACTGCTGTCAAAACAAAAATCGTGTTTTTAAGAAATAATAACTATCAAAAGACTGACACTTGTTTCTATCCAGTTTAAATGTTAAATTATGTCCAATGAACAAAAATGGATTAAATTTTAAAAATATAATCTAAATATACTTTAAAACCACTCAATTTCAAAATTTATTACTATTAATTATTTTGATTAAAAAAGTTGTTTTTAATTAAAATTTAGTAATTTTCACCATTCATCAAAATATTAAAGTTATCAAAAAACTACCAAAACATCACCCTAAGATAATATCAATATTAAAAATACAAAAATGAAGTCCATTTTGTGATAGAAAATATATAAAATTTCAAAAATGGGGATTACTATTCATAAAGGCTAGTTTGATTGGTTATGGTGTTTGTTAGAACTCGAAGATGCATACAACACACGATACTATATTATTAAAAGAGAAGCGTAACATGGAAGCTTGGGGTGTTACATTCTACCCTACTTCAATAAATTGAATCCTCGAAATTTGAAATTGTTCTTCGAATTTAATAGGTTGAAAATAGAAAATATCTTTGTGGGAAAACCCACATCCGAAATTGGGTGAATAAAATTTAGTCTTAATAAGAGGAAAAGGGAAATGAATGGGTCACCAAAAAATTACGATCTCAATTAGGAGAAAATTGGAGGAAATTAGAGACATATAATTGGAATAACAACATAAATATTTATAAGTAGTGATTGAGGTCATCAATCAAAAACAAGTGTAAAATTTAGGTCCTTAAATTCATCAATCTATGATGATCTGAAATACCATCGGTTCAACAAATCATAAGGTATTACGATAACACATGTTTGGTTTTAAGACCCCCTCCCTAAATTTTAAGAATTAATTTACCCATATAATAAGAGGGAAACATTACATATATATATACTTGACAAGTTGATCTTCATCTTTTAACTAGTTCTTACCACAAACTAATCTTTCACTCCAAATTATTTCAAAATATATATATTCTATTTATCCTAATCGTATAGGGTTCCAATAATAAAGAATTTATAAATCATCTATCAGGCCCTTTAAAAAAACTAAATTATTCAATCCAGGACATCACATGGGTCCGTGGTAGGTTATACACCGTTGTCGCCCTTCGATAGTGGGTTCAAGTCTCACGGCCTTGCCGGATGCGATGTGTTGCCACCCAACGTCTGGGTTGTACTTTTATGGAAATCAAAAAATAATCCCAATCTAGAATTATCCAAAATACTTCTGCGAAAACTCACAGTCCAAAATTTATAAAGAAGTTAAACACAATGAATAACCTTTTTGATGCGTAATAACATGTGAACACCTTCATCATGTATTCTTTTAAAACACCGCAACATCCTGAATTACCATAAAACCTTATTGATTAAATTCATGAACACTTATTCCTAATACAATACTGGATATACTTTTTCTATCCATAAATGTTGTAAATTCCAACAATGATGGAATATAAATCAATAATCAGTTTCAAGGTAGTCAGGAATATCAAATATAATATATCTAAATCAATCATGTATTATTCCAAAATCAATACCTCGGTATCAGAACCATATTATGGTTTATCTTTCTCTCAAACAAATATTTTACAAAAATTTAACATGCTATTGAGTCACTTTTCTTGGTTCCACAAAATCTCAAGTCCTTAATGAAATAGTAATACAGTACAATCCTTATATACTCCATAATTATTATAACCAGTACATTGTTGATACAACACTCAAATGACAATATTATTTAATAACAATATAAGAACTCTAATCGTTCATCCTCATCTGTGGTAGTATCATAACATGATTATTATCCAATATCATCATTTGGACATACTCTGATGATTTGGAAATTGGTTTGCGTAGTGTCCCAACTCCTTGCAGATGAAACATTGTACATTTGAAACCCTTTTCTTACCCTATCTGTCACGCACTTGGTGTCATTTTTCACAACATTTATAACAAACTACCATTCCCTTTAGGCTAGTTCCTGGGTGTTTCTTCCCACAGTTATCACATATGGGAAATTTCTTCTTTTCACTATTCCCTTTATCTATATATCTTTCTTCTATCCTTTTCTTCTCTTGCATCCCTTCAAAGCCATTGGACTCAGAGAATTCTTCACTTAGCTTATTAACACATGATACTATTTCTTCATATGTTGAGAATACATGGGATACTATTTCCCTTCTAAATTTTTGAATAATACCATGAATGATATGATCCTTCTTACTCTTTGGATCATACGTATTGCTGGAGTTCACATTCCTTATACTAGGTGCCATTTCTATACAATGGAATACACTTGGTCAGTTTATGAATTGTAATGAATAATTACAAACTTGTAAAATACCTAACGTAGATTGAACTATTTATGGATATAACCCATAATCAAAATAAATGTTTTCCATGAGAAATTATATACTCATAAACCCTTAATAATGGTTTATAAAGAAAATGAGAATTATCCTAAGCCCCAGGAGTGTCGTAACCAAGATTGCAGCAAGACCCGTTGTCATGCACCAGTTTCCGTTAGAGTCTAGTTCAAAGCGGTTTTTTGTGTTTTACCCCTAGGTACATCTATTCCAGAGCTGCCTCTACCTGCTCGTATCAAGACATGGATGTATTGCTTGTAAAACTCACAAAATCTCTACAATACCAATATTCTTGGAAGTTCTTCTACACTAATTCTCAAATTTCATATTAGTTCTATGTTCTCTAATCAGAGTTTATCTAAGTCCAGCTTCCATGGTTTGTACTAAACTTCCTCTGATACCAATTGTAACACCCCCACCCTAGAAGCCCAAAGTCGGTGAATTATTACATAACATTGGCATGATCACAAAAGATCAAGTCTCGAATTAACGATTAGTTTAGTATCCTTGGAAGTAATAGATACATTTATATGGTTTACATTACATCATAAAATGAAAAACTAAAAAACCATTGTTTCCATAGACCACACTCATAAATTCTCAGTCTATAACTATAGTTAATTCCTAAAATACTTCATCAATTCTGGGAAAAAATAATACATAGAAAGGGGTGAGCTCAGATTCTCAGAAAGGATAAAAATATAGAGAAAGCTTTCTTAAATAAGCATAAAAATTTAAGGCAATGTATAACTAAAACAAAAGCCTTTTAAACATGATCTTCAGCATAATATGGAAAAAATAAAATGAAATAATTCCATTTACTTATTCACATTAATATTCTACTAGTCAAATAATCACATGCAATATCAATAACCACTTTCAAAATGATGGAATGCATAATGCCAGACTATCATAACCACATTGTCAAGGTATCGTGCCAAGACTACAAAAAAGATTTTGTCAAGGTCTTGTGCCAAGACACTAGTTTGTCTCATGAGACCTACTGATGCATCGAGGAGCTATAGCAGGCTCCACTCGTCACTTACTAAGTCTAATGCATTCATCATATGAAATTTTTGAAACATATCATAAACATTCGTATTAAAACTAGCATATGAAATGTCAATACATTATCCACAAACTATGAATGGTATAAAAATAGAACATCCACAATAAAAAAACTCATGAAATAAAATATGGAAGATTATATTGAAACATATTAACCTCAATTGAGAATAATGAATTATACTCATATATATGAAAATAATCATCAAAACTATTTGGGAGAAATATCCCCCTTTTTCTTGAAAACATTTAAAAGTCACACTATTTGTCAAGAAGCCATTCAAAAATAGTTTTTTGAATCAAAGTATCCCATACCAAATTGAATCATTTAAAATGAGTTTTAATTTTAAAACATTAATGTCCATATAAATAAATCATTAAAACCATTTTTAAATCATAGACATTAATGAGAAAGATTTAGAATAATAAATCATCAATACATTTTAAATAATTTTTTAGTTAGAGTTCCTAACCAAAATATAGAAACTTGAATAAAAATAATTGAGGTAATAAAAACATTATAATATCATGAGAATAAATTGATTCAGGATATACTATGTGAAATCACATTATATACACCATATAGAATTGATTTGGTGTATAACAACAAAGAAGTATCAATGTAATTTAAATTGAGATGAAATATCTTATAAAGACCGTATCCTTAGGTTAAGGATAAATCAACAAAATAATTATGTGTGAAATATATAAATACATTAATTATTATTGGATATTTAGTGTAAATAAATCAGAGGACATTCACACATATTCTTGTAAAAAAACAACACCAATGAATTGGATGTTTAACTCAATAAATGGAGATTGAGTTAAAAGTACTCTTATGAAGTTCATATCGATGACATGAGAATTTATCAATGGAGTGATTATGTGTATCAGAAGTATATCCACATAAAGGGGAGTGGAAATTACTACACAAAAAATAAATATTGATTCCACACATAATCATGGAGAACAATAATCTATGAAGTATGCGTAAAGTGGATTGAGTGGAAATTGAAATTTGAAATTCCCTTAAAATTTTTGTAACTAATGAAACATACACCCATGAAAGAAGGATCATACAATTATGATGTAAATAATAATAAATTATAGTATATTAGACAATTAATACAATCATGGGAATTACACACACCACAAGCAATAAATAACTTGTGAACTATGGAATTCTCATGGAATTAAAAGTGAGATCTGGAACCCCTTACATTCTACTTTTTACTTGGTAGAGGGAAGTTTAGCCTCAATTATAATGGTGAAATAATTTATATTGAATTATACAAGAATCATATACATTAATATGATATCATATATGATCTTTTAACATTGATTTGTTAATAATATCTTAGTATTATGGTCTTTTTGGGTGTTAAAGGATTCATTTTCCTTTATATTATTTGTTATGTGAGTCATATTTGTTGTGGATGGGATTTATATTATTCATATACAGAATGATATCATGTCTCTAAACATTATTTTTAATCATAAAATGAAATTTAGTCTTGAATGGATACGATGGGAAATGAATCTCATCACGTTTGTGGAGACAGTAATCTGTACGTACGCACGAGCGACAATATCATTATTTTGATATTAAAAAAACATATAATTGGATGGTATATCATATATACAGAATTTCTATCATGTTATATTTATTATTTACATGAATTAAAAATCATTATTATACCTGTCACGACCCGTCCACGGGGCCCGTGCCGTGACTACCCCAAACCTTCCTTCCATAGGCCAGGGGCTGGCGACTAGCACCAAAGGCGTAAACCCTGATAAAAAGGGAAGACATTGCCTTTATAAAAATAAAAAAACACAACAGAGTACATATGTGGAGTAAGAATTAAGAAAAACCGAGTACAAAAGTAAGTGCAGAAAAGTAAATGGGCCATTATACAAACCCAACTGAAAGTACATTATAACTGAAAGGAAAGTACAACTACAGTAAAGTAATGCAGAAACCACTGAGACGTCCTCTGGATATCACACTTGGAGGGATGGTATAGATGATCTCCTCAACTCCTCATGTCCGGCTGCCCGTCCCGTGCACGTCCCATCAAGTGTTCTACCTCCAGGTACCGTCCAGCTCTACAAGACTCCTCCACGGTCAGTTCTATCCTTAGTCTGCATCCAACACAACGTAGTGCGGGCATAGTCCATGCATGGGTGAGTATACGATACTCAGTAGGGACCCCGAGACCCCCGAAGGTCTCCCAGAAACAACGAAGGATAAACCACAAAGGAAAGATACATTCAAAAAGAATCAACCAACCCTACATAGGAATATGCCCATACATATACCTATGTTATCAATCTCAGTTCGGCTCCATTTCTCGAGCCCAAGCACAACCCAGTCCACACAGGAAAGATAGTCAATCACATCAATGATAATGATTGAAAGTCAAGACTTAGCTCACATAGGTATACTACTCACGAAGAAGGTTGGAGATGATTAGATGTAGCCAATTAATTATCTCCTCTGCCAAACCAACGTAGGATCCTAGTAAAGAAGTCATCACTGCCGAACCCACGTAGGATCCGTGTACAGTTGTCACCGCTGCCGAGCCCACGGAGGATCCAAGTATAGTAGTCGTCACTGCTAAACCCACGGAGGATCCGTGTATAGTCTTCATTGCTACTGAACCCACGAAGGATCCATGTACATTGGTCATCGTCGTCGAATCCACAGAGGATCCCAGCACGGTAGTCGTCGTAATCGCAACCTGCTCTAGGGTTCCCGCACACATCACACTCGATTCTAGGAGGGTCCGCTCATTGATTCAAGGGGGTTGATAAATCCACTATCTCGAAGTACTGAGTTGATATATCCTGAAGTTTCATATCGTCAAGAGGAACCCGACGTGATAGAAGACTCATTAATCGGACGCCATGTCTGAGAGATATTGGTTTTTCCGTTCCAAGGGCTCGGTTGGAATTGTGCTCGTTCCAAACCCGACCATTTTCTAAAGTTGTCCAAAACTCACTTAGAGTATCACAAAAGGACCGTATCGTCTAAAGGGTCCCAGTGCCTCATATGGCACATCATTCGGATGCGAGATCTTCAAGATATTCACCTTTAAGTGAAAACGGGCCCAGCCCGTAAAGCCCAGTGGGCTGGCTGGTCGGGTCAACCCAGCTTTGGCGGGTCCGACCCGGAAGGGGTGTTGGACTGGCCCAATGAATCGCACGGCCCGACCCAAGGGGCACGGCCCGACCCAAAGATGGAACAGCCCGACCCGAGGGGACACGACCTGTCCCGACCCGACTCGTTGGGGCCGAGCTATCCGAAGGGGGGGGGGGGCACAACCCCTCGACTTCCTGAACAGACGGTGAAAAGTAGCTCCGCCATCCCTAACTATCTGGCCGAATCCGGCTGGCCTTTTGGCACAAACTGCCCACTCGGGTGGGCTGCAGTTCATCCAGCACGGCGCCCTCCTGGCACTGTGACTCTCCTCCGCACGACTGGCTGACGGACCGGCCTGTTCTTCCGCCGAAGTGCCCACGGTTTTCAGGCCGTGGTCTTCCATAGCGCGTCAACCCTTGTGGTGCCGCGGTTCTCCTTCGGCCCAACCGGCTTTGGTCAGCCGGTTCTTCTTTGGCCAAGCGACCCACAGTCCTTCCGCATGCGGCTAGCGCACAACCGCCACTTCCATTCGTCGCCACCACCTCGCATTGACGCCGACAATGAATCCAAGAAGAAGGTTCAACGGAGGGTCGTCGGGCCGTGTTTGTTGGGCCCACGCCCTCCGCGTTCGGCGGTATCATATAACCATTTATGTTCACTTGTGTACAACAAGAAGTAAGGAATAAATTTAATAAAATTAAATTAAGAAAACCCCCTACCTCAGATAAGGTTTGTTCATCATAGACGTTGAAAGCAATGTCGCTCCGTCAATGTTGGAGGAAGAAGATGATTGTAGAATCGTGGAGTGTTCTACGCCAAGGAAGAAAAATGTTCTTCATTGTGGAGAGAAAT
Organism: Viscum album; assembly: GCA_963277665.1. Taxonomy (NCBI): domain Eukaryota; kingdom Viridiplantae; phylum Streptophyta; class Magnoliopsida; order Santalales; family Viscaceae; genus Viscum; species Viscum album. The sequence goes on from OY728151.1 coordinate 1,537,088,812, forward strand.
TCTTTTCTCTATTTCTCAAGAGCTATCTCCTAACTCTCCTTAACACAACGAATGTCCCAAAACAAAAATAATAGGTTAAGGCTATTATTTTTATTAAATCCACCAATTCAAAATTCAAAAAACTTATTTAATAAATTGAATAGGATGAATTCATTAATTAAAGTGTGTTGGGAAATAATAAAGAGGGAGAGAGGAAGAGGAATGATTTTCTTAAATGCGGGGGGTGGGGGGTTGTCATGAATCAAATTCGGGATTTTAAAGATGTTTAGGGAAGTTGAAAGGTTGGGGCTCGTGTGGGCCCTACATCACATGTACCCACACATGGGATGATAGGTGGTTGTTGGTCCCACCCTTATCTCACCTTTTTAGGATATAACTACCTTAGATATAAATAAAATTGAGTACTACCAATTTTATTTATTTTATTCTAATTTCCCAATTATTAACTTTCAACCCAAACAAAACGCAACTACGGTAAAGGTCCCCTTAACTGAATATTGGAACTGTGAGTTCATCGGTTCCCTCAGATTTCAATTCTGAGAATCAGATCAAAAGATAGAAAAACCAGCATGTACGTTTACTGAACTTACCCGAACAAAACATCATAAATTGATTCTGGGCACAACGGACCTCAGAATCAGGCATCGTCAGAAACTGCAGTCTTGTAAAATTCCAAAGAATTACGAAAAAGAATTTCCTCAAAATTTATGGGTCTTTACATTACTCCCACCTCAGGGCTTTACATCCCTGTAAATCTACAACGCACACTAAGAAAACAAATGGGGATACTGATCTCGCATCTGTGCCTCTCGCTCCCAAGTGTTCTGCTGGAGATTTCCATGTTTCCAGTGAATGCGCACCAGATGAATTGACCGTCCATGTAGGACCCACTCTTGTCGATCCAAGATCTCCACCAGGACCTCCGTGAATATCACATAGTCATCAATTTCAAGCTCTCCATGATGGATGATGTGGGTCGGGTCGTCCACGTATCTCCTCAACTAAGATACGTGGAAGATGTCATGCACCGGGTGAAACTGAGGTGGAAGGGCTAGGCAGTAAGACACCTCACCTAGCCTGTTGAGTACCTGGAATGGTCCGATGAAACACGGAGATAACTTGCCACCGTGGCCAAATCTCTGTAGACCCCATCTAGGTGAGACCCGTAAGAAGACGTGGTCGCCATCCTCGAACTCCAGTGGTCTCCACATCCTATCAGCATGGGACTTCTGTCTTCTCTGTGCAGTCCTCATCTGCTCCTGGATGATCTACACCTTCTCCGTCGTAGCATGAACCATCTCGAGTCCTACCAGTGCTGACACCCAAGGGTCAGTCCAGCATAGGGGTGATCTGAAAGGTTGGTCATATAGTGCCTCATATGGTTCCATCCTGATGGTGGAGTGGTAGCTATTTATGTACGCAAACTCCACCAAGGGTAGGTTATCAACCAGTTGCGACCAAATTTAAGGACACATGCATTGAGCATTTCCTCGAGAGTCTGAATGGTCTTCTCCATCTGGCCATCCGTCTGAGGATGGAAGGTGGTGCTCAGACGTAGCTGCATCCCAAAAGCTACCTGCAACCACTTCCAAAGTCGGGAAGTAAAGCAGGCATCATGATCGGATACAATAGAATATGACACACCATGAAGCCGTATAATATCTTGAATAGAGAGGCATGCCAAGATCTCTACTAAGCCCTTCTCTCTGATCGGTAAGAAGTGGGCCGACTAGGTGAGTCGGTCTACGATCACCCATATAGAGTCGTGCCCTCTGGACATACGTGGAATCCCCGTCATGAAATCCATGGATATCCTATCCCACTTCAACTCTAGGACCACTAAAGGCTGTACCAAGCCTGCTGGTACCTTGTTCTCCTCCTTCACTTGCTGACAAGTGAGGCATCATGAAACGAACTCTTCTACAACCTTCATCATGCTTGGACACCAATGCTATCATTTGATATCCTGATACATATTTTCCACTCTGGGATGTACTCCTAGAGGGGAAGTGTGAAACTTCCTCAGCACCTCCTCCTGTAGTGCAACTGGTACCGTAGTACGTCCCCTGAAGAGAATGTTGTGCTCCCCTCCTTCAGAAAATCCATCAAGTGCCTTCCCTGAGGATATCTGAGCACGTCACATCTCACAGTAAACGTTCCCACATTGTGCCTTTCTGACTCGCTGATGGATTGGAGGAGTTACTTTGAAGGACTGAAGAAAGGCTGCTCCATCTCTATCCACAAAGGATATCTGCAACGCGACTAGCTGCTCTGTCACCTACCTTAGTAGCTGAATGCTCGATATCTTACTGAAAGCATCAGCCACAACGTTCCACTTCCCAGGAGTATAGACTATCTCAAAGTCATAGATCTGGAAAAACTCAAGCCATCGCCACTATCTCAGGTTCAGGTCCTTCTGCTAGAAGATATACCTGAGACTCTGGTGGTGAGAATAGACTATAAATCGCTCTCCCATCAGATAGTGCTGCTAAATCTTCAAGGTAAAGACCACTGCTACTAACTGCAGGTCATGGGTAGCATAGTTCTTCTCGTGATGCCTCAACTACCGTGAACCATAGGTAATCAATGCTTGCTCATGCATCCGAACACACCTGAGAATTTTGAGATTTGAGTAAACCGTAAATTGTCCATTCAACGAACAACGGTTGTGACTAGCCATTTGTAAAGGAATCATCCACACCCTTTTTCGATTACGTATTACAAGAGCTTCTAGGATTTCTCTTTTGTTGAAAAGAGAAATCTGGTCTCATCCCCTGGATAAACCACGTTCAAAGCCTAATACAGTCAATCCTGACATGAACGATACTATTTCATGCCATGGATGATGTTGTAAGGCCTCGACGCCGCTACCAAGATATCCAACTATTACTCTCACCTCAAAGGGTTAAGTCACACTATCGTCATCAGTGTGTGGTCACTGGGTCTCCACCAGTAGGTATCTCGAAAGTGAGGGTCAAATCAACGGTTTTAACCAGAACCTCTCAGTATCAACCACATAGAAAAGGACAGGGAGGTAAACATCACAAGAACAAGTGCCATTTATTACTGCAGCTCAAAGTAAAAATACACAAATCATCCACAAAAAATGATATCAATGAAGCTATATGCCTAAAAAACAATGGCCTCCAAGTCTAGAGCTAGTCCCGCTCTTGTCCACTTGTTGCTCGACCAGTTCCTCAGCTACATCCGCCTGCTCTTGGAGGAAACCCATGGCCGAACCTCTGCCTCTGCCTGGAAGGTCCCTCTACTGCCTTCTGCTCATCTACAGGATGGGTCGGGCAGTCTTGAGCCAAGTGACCCCTTTAGCCGCATGCATAACATTGTCTGCTCATCCTAAGTCGTTCTCCACCCCAGTTGCCTCGCAAACACGATCTTGAGTCATGTGGTCGACCACCTATGGGTCTGGTCCTCTTGGAACTCTGCGTCATCTGTCTACAACCGACTACAGAAGACTCCTCTATGGTCGAAAATCCCTACGGAGAGAGTAGTAGCTCCTGAGCCCACATAGAGAATAGAGGCACTGGTACAATCTCCACATGGAAAATACGCTCAAAGTCTCCCCAGTTGAGAGTCGCCTCATCGTAAAACTAGAGAATTAGACTCCACCACCTCTCAGCTACTCCCCGAAAGAGATTAATAGCTAGGTACACCATCAAGTCAGCGTGTGTCCCAACTGTGTGGGAAACTCATGCTACATCCTGTAGCCAGCACCTGGCTGTCTGAAAAACTATCTCACCTCGAAACATCAGAGGCCTCAGTCATTGTAACTCGTGCAACACACTCAGGTGTCGTGCACTCTCTGCTTCCGGAGCGGGTTGTATCAGTGGTTCAGCAGGTAGAGGTGTCGTTGGTACCTCCACTATGATGGGGCCCTACACCAAGGCCTCGTCACTCAGTGGGCTGCCATATCATACGTAACCCAGAACACTAGATGGCTACCTTCATGGGGCCATCTTGAAAAAAACCATGTGCGCCATGGTCAAACAGTATACCTAGTGATCTGACATAAATTAATCATAAAGAAAACTTTTGAAACACACATGCAATCATTGTTTTCATGCATTGAGTCAGAAATAAGAGGTCAGGGTCCTGGTGTATGGATACGTCGGCCTCCGCACCAACACTAGACTCCCTGGACTGAAAAACAAACTAAATACTCTTTAACAATATTGGTTCACAAAAAAGAAATTATTAGAGTCCTGATTTCTATGGTAGAACTGACTCCTCTGATACCTATTTGTCACGACCCGTCCTCGGGACCCGTTCCATGACTACCCCAATCCCGCCTTCCATAGGCCAGGGGTAGGCAAGTAGCACCAAATGTGTAAATCCCGATAAAAAGGGAAGGCATTGCCTTTATAAAAGTAAACAAACACAACAGAGTACACAAGTGGAGCAAGCATTAAGCAAAACCGAGGCCAAAATTAAGTGCTGAAAAGTAAATGGGCCAGTATACAAACCCAACTGATAATATAGTATAACTGAAAGGAAAATACAACTGTGGTAAAGTAAAGTGGAAACCACTAAGATGTCCTCCGCATATCCCACCTAAAGGGTGGGTATATATGATCTCCTCAGCTCCTCGTGTCCAGCCGGTCGCCCCGTGTATGTCCTGTCATGTGGTCCACCTCCAGGTACCGTCCAACACCATAAGACACATCCACGATCAGTGTTGTCCGTCGTCTGCATCCAACACAATGTAGTGCGGGCATAACCCATGCAGGGGTGAGTATACGATACTCAGTAGGGACCCCTAGACCCCCGAAGGTCTCCCAGAATCCACGAAGGATAAATCACAAAGGAAAGATACAATCATAAAGAATCAACCAAACCTACTTAAATATATGCCCATACATATACCTAAGTTATCAATCTCAGTTTGGCTCCAACTCTCGAGCCCAAGAACAACCCAGTCCACACAGGAATGATAGTCAATCACATCAATGATATTGATTGAAAGTCAAGTCTCATCTCACACAGGTATTCTACCAACGAAGAAGGGTGTAGATGATTAGATGTAACCTATAAATCATCCCTTTTTCCGAACCCACGTAGGATCCTAGTACTGAAGTTGTCGCTGTCGAACCCACGTAGTATCCAAGTACAGTCGTCACCGCTACCAAACCTACAGAGGATCAAAGTACAACAGTTGTTGTAGATGAACCCACAGATGATCCAAGTATATTCGTCATCACTTCCGAACCCATGAAGGATCCATCTACAGTGGTCAACTTCGTCGAACCCACGGAGGATCCTGACATGATAGTCGTCGTAGCCGCATCCAGTTTTAGGGTTCCTGCACACAACACGCTTGATTATGGTGGGGTCCGATCCTCATATCAAGGGGGAAAATACATCAAATAGCTCGATGTCCTGAGTTGATGTGTCCCGAAGATCCGTCTCATCAAAAGGAACCCGGAGTGACAAACGGCGCATCAACCAGACACCCAGTATGAGAGATATTGGCTTTTTTGTTCCTAGGGCCCGGTTGGAAATATGCTCATTCCAAACTCGGCCGATTTCTAAATTTTTCCAAAACACACTTAGAGTATCGCAAAAGGACCACCTTGTCGAAAGGTTCCAGTGCCGCAGACAACGCATCATTCGGACACACGGTTTTCGAGATATTCACCTTTAAGTTAAAACGGGCCCGGCCCGTTAAGCCCAGTGGGCTGGCGGGTTGGGTCAACCCATCTTTGGTGGGTCCGACCCAGCAGGGGTGTCAGACTGGCCCGATGAATCATGAAGCCCGACTCTAATAGGGCACGACCCTACCCAATGGGGGCGCGACCCCGATTTCTCAGCTTGAAGGCTGAGTGGTCTGAAGGGGGGGGGGGGCACAGCCCCCTGGCTACCCGAACCGGTGGCACCAAGCGGCGCAACCCTCACTAACCGGTGGGCCAAAGCTAGCTAGCATCTTGGTGCAAGCCGCACGCTAGGGCGGGACGCGGTTCGCCTGGTGTGATGCCCTCCTAGCACCGCGGCTCTCCTCTGGACGGTCGGCCTACGGGCCGACCGGTTCTTCCACCCATGCGGCCCGCGGTCTTCCGTAGTGTGACTCCCATTGTGGTCCCGCAGTTCTCCTTCAGCCAGGCCGGCTTAGGCCGGTCGGTTCTTCGTTGGCCAAGCGGCCCACGGTTGTGGGCTGCGGTCCTTCCGCATGATGTCAACGCACAACCGCTGCTTCCATTCATCGCCACCACCTCTCGTTGTCGCGAACATAGAATCCAAGAACAATGTTCAAAGGAGGGTCATCGGCCTATGTTCTTTTGGCCCACGCCCTCCGAGTTAGGAAGTATCATATATCCACTGATGTTCACTTGTGTACAACAAGAACAAAGGACTAAATTTATTTAATATAAATTAAGCAAACCCCCTACCTCGAATAAGGTTTGTTCATCATAGACGCAGAAAGCGATGTCGCTCCGTCAACGTAGGAGGATGAAGAGGATTGGAGAATAGTGGAGCGTGCTTCACTAAGGATGAAAACCATTCTTCGTTGAGGAGAGAAATTCTTTTCTCTCTTCATCAAGAGCTCTCTCTTAACTTTCCTTAACACAAAGAATGCCCCAAAACAAAAATAATAGGCTAAGGCTATTATTTTTATTAACAACACCAATTAAAAATTCAAACAACTTATTTAATTAATTGAAGTGGATGAATTCATTAATTAATGTGTGTTGTCAAATAATAAAGAGGGAGAGAAGAAGATGAAGGGATTTCTTAATTTGGGGGGGGGGGGTTGTCATGAATTAAAAAATGGAGTTTAATGGAAATTTGGGAAGATGAAAGGTTGGGGCTCATGTGGGCCCCACCTCACATATATCCACACATGGGTAGTTAGGTGCTTGTGGGGCCCACACTTAACTCCCCTTTGTAGGATATAACTACCATAGATATAAATTAAATTGTGCACTACTGATTTTATTTATTTTATTCTAATTTCCTAATTATTAACATTCAACCCGCATAAAACCCAACTGCGGTAAAGGTCCCCATAAGCGAATATCGGTGCTGCGAGTTCATCGGTGCCCTCAGATTTCCATTCTGAACACCTGTTCAAAAGATAGAAAAACTCGCACGTACGTTTACCGAAAGTACCGGAATAAACCATCAGAAATTGATTCCAGGCACACCGGACCACAGAATCAAACACCGTAAAAAACTGCGGACTCGTAAAATTCAAAATAATTATTAAAAAAAATTTCCTTGAAATTTTCGAGTCTTTACACTACACATCCAAATAATAAGGTATTGGGTAAAAATTACACCACGATGTGGAGACGGTAAGCCATACGTATGCACATATGGTGACATTTCATTCAAATGATGGATAGAATACTGAATATGGTTGTACCATCACTACAACAACCGCAGCCCTTAGCGGCGGTTTTTTCCCATTTAGCGGTAGTTAAAACTGCCGCTAAACTTGGCGTCGGCAATCTTTTAGTGGCGGTTTTTTCTATTTCGTGGTGGTTTAAAAAATGTGTCGTAGATGCCTCATTTCCCGGTGGTTTCTCTCCATTTAGCGGCGGTTTTATGGGTCTGCCACATTTTTTTATTCGCAGCGGTTTTAACCGCCGCCAAATTATGCTGTTTGATGCGCCTATTTTGCTGCGGTAAAAACCGCCGCTAAATGATACCAAGTATGGCATTAGTGGCGGTTAAAACCGCCGCTAAATGCTGAACTGTAAAAAAAAATAATTTTGGTTCTACTGCACCACTGCCCTGAAAAATAAATCAAACCAGAATATAGAGATCACCTAGGTTTCATGGGGATCTCGACCCCCTTATTGGTGGTGTAGGATAGCGGTATAATAAATAGAGAAACAACATACAATAATTAAATCAACAATAAATGAAAGGAAAAGCATTGGATGAATAATATAAACTAAATATAAAAGGCCAATGACAATTTACAACCATGAATTCATATCCATATGAAGATAAAAAACTAAAAAATAGTATACATATAGAAGGTAGCATGATACACATATCACAACCTGAACCACAATTCCTTCCTCTATGAAATCCCGTGTTTACCACAAGCACATTCACATAAGCCCATACCTGACTTTCAATGAAATTTCCTAGTCATTCCATCACCTAACCATTTAATACATTGTTCCCCAGCATGAACAAGGGTGGAACCTAGATCCATCCCACTATAATCATTACCCTTTAAACATCACCTTTGAGTCCGACGATAAGTTTGGGATAAAATAATATCATCAAGTTAGAGTCCAAGTAACTATCCCTAGGTAGTCCATACTCCAAGTTTACAAGTGAGATATTGGTAAAAGACCAAAACATCCACATAAGATCATTGACTGAGCCTAGAATGACATTCATCTAGTGATCAAGTCAAAGGAAACGGTTGGTGTCCAAAAGTCTGTCCAAGGCATTCCTACACAGGAACTCAGGTATCACACAAGAACTAACCATGCCTCAATAAAAACCATGCATCCCGCATGAAACATTGATAAAACCTATTTATCACCTCTAAGACACTTCCATCACTTATACTACCTAGAAGGACATTTTTACTATATCTGACACGATGTTCCCCAAATTAGGAGTGTCCAAGTCATGAAAATAAGAGATAGACCAACTGCTCATAAGAGAACTAGGTTAGATTCGCCTTAATCGCACATGTGACACTTATCTGATTCACACTCACAAACTCCATAACATTTTTCATAAAAGATGAAACCAACCTGACCAGTGTGTCAGAACACCCAATCCATTTATAAATCGAGCTTACACAATGGGGCTACCCGAATGCCGCTATATAGTAGAAATGGTATTAATATAGGTTACATATATGGAAATGTTTGGTGGCAACTATGTGCCATAAATGTTACATATACAAACCAACCGTTATCATACTTGTTCAACACATCAACAATACTACTACTCATCATCTGATGCTGCATCGTCACCCTCTCCACCTTCATCTCCACCACCTGCTGCCACCTGTAAGAACATTATATTGAAAATTAAATATTGTTGCATATTTATAATAAAACTTAAAACCAATAAAAGTTTTCAAACTAAATGATTTTGATTTTTTTGTGATTTACCTGCTCACCACTACCCGATGCACTACCACCGGGGGCATATCTGCTCATATACTGACGTATTTCAAGCAACTCTTTCTGCAAACAAGATATCTGATCCTCCTGCTGGTGAACTGTGTTTCGTAGAGAAGACATCTCCCTCTGAGCATCTTTAGGTATGAAATGACTATAAGCAGGAGTAGATGTAGCCGAAATCCCTGATGGCATGCGAAAGACCTCAGATGGTATAGGTCCCAAACCCATCCCGCGCACTCTACCAGGATGCTCCTTCCCAAGGACTTTACCAACCGGGTCATCCTGGGAGACTGAGTAGGATTGACTAGGATTGGAATCCCATATTTCTTTAATTTTTACCTATAAATCAAATAACAATATATATTAACACAATAAAAACTGATAATAAGTTATTATAATAAATAATTGACTTCATACCCCAACTTCTCTGGCAGGTTCATTAACAAAACTTCTATATGTTTTTTATGAACATCCAGCCATAGTTCTGTTCGGGATGCGTCATGCCGTAAAATCTGTGACTACATTAAACAAAGATAAATCAACAATTAAATATGTTAAATAGAAAATATTATCTTATAAATATTTAAACTAATTGAAAGATTACCAACGACATTCAGCTTCTTGAAAAGCTTTTTGAACCCGCAGTGTGCGGGATGACCTGCTTTGCCCGGTTTGAAGCATTTTGTCTTGAGAGATCCTGAAATAAATAAAATTCAATTTAACAGTATTGTATTCAATGTCTATCTCCTCTTCATGTACATGTATAAATGTAAAATGAGGATAATATAATAATATATATTTCAATACCATCCGCTTCTCATCACGATGTCTATCGACAAAAACCTTCCACTGTTCTTTCGGTACCCCACTGGGTAGCTTCTCATACATCTGCTACAAGGTCAATGAAGTATCATTGACATCACACCACAACCTCCATTTGAAATCTTTCCATTTTTTCCAAATATTTTTCAATGTCCACTTCCGTGCTATCACATCACCAATGGTAAAGTGGAAGAACATCTGTATACAGAAATTCATTTTGAATATATTAGTAACATGATATTCAATTAAAACATAAAGTAATAAAATTACCTTTATCTGAGAATCATAAACTTCATTTTTCCAGTTTGGAGGCATATGCCTCCAATCATCATATGAAATAGGCTGGGAAATGGGCTCCGCTGCAAGATGACCTCTAATCTGACCAAGTAAACCTGCGACGTCATCCGTCGGGACCCCATAAGATTCAAATGGCACCACTATCTTCTCGCCATGCATGTTCCAAACATCAGAACTTTTTATGTGTTTTTCCACAGTTGCGTTGTTTTCATCTGCAATGAGAAAACAATTACTATAAACAAAATGCAATAAATTTATTTAATTAAAATTTGTACCTATGACTGTGACCCTCCAGAATGTCCGTGATGAACTGGAAGGTGCGTGTCCCTACCCCACTGCAGAGGCTCCTGTAGGGGGAGGCGATGAATCATCCTCTAATGAGGCATCCACTGATGGTATCAAAGATGGTGCAGGGGGAGATGATGCAGGGATATAGGCAGCTGCTGCCTCAGATGTCGTGGGGACAGACGGATCGTCATCTGTCGCAGAAGTAGAAGGAATGGTGTACCGCTTCTTCCTTAGAATTCCTGTCATTTAATCAAATAAAATTAAGTTCAGAATAAATATTTCAAAAAATTTATGCAGAAAAAAAATTAAAAATGATAATAGATGCCCAGTACTAACAAACCAAATATATATAACAATGATAATGAATGACTACATAAATGAAACAAGTGGTTGCTGAATGAATAAATAATTGTACATACAATCATTTTCCCCTTCAATCATGTCGGTTTCCTGCTCCATTGCTTCATCCACTTCATTCATCCTTGCTAGACTAATATTTTCAATATCATGATGGACAAATAATTCTCCTTCCTGTTGTTGATGAAATTCAATTTCAGAGGTCAAATCTTCCACTTCATCACCCATATCATACAAATCTCTTTGTATTACGTCAGTAACTACACTCCAACCTTCATCCACAACATCATTCACATAATATACCATTTTGCCTGCGATTCTAAGATATATGGATCATGCAGTTCATGATCACCAACATCCATCAAGCGAGAGAAGTTTACAGAAGTAAATTGCAAGGAATCTCTTTTAACACCTCTGATAATATCGACCTATTTGCATTTGAATAAAACAACAGAAAAATGACTGTGGTAGTTTAATTCAATAATATCATGCATATTTCCATAGTATTCCACTTCAGAAAATGTAAATATACCACTATTCTGTGTTTTCAAACCCACTTCTCAATCGACTGTACGAAATCTAAAACCATTCACATTATAAGCGCTGAACTTTATAACTTGTTTTATAGGACCTCTAGCAAGAAACTTCAAATCTTTTGACAAGTCTGCTCGAGTATCAGTATTCATGATCTGAAAAAAAATTAATAGATTTGCAAATTGTATGTGTCAAACTAATATTCGTATTTATTGCAATATTTATAAACTTACACATCGTTCAAACCATTCTACCAGCTCTTTATTCACAGCTTTCGTTATATCTTTTTCATTTCATGTTCGGCCTCTCATTCGTCTCTTTGTTTGTATCCTCAAATCTTCAATAAATGGATCTGCAATTTCACTATTCAGCAGCACATATCTATGTGCCTGTAATAATTCCAATTCTGTTAGTGTCTTGTATAAGGTCCTCCCAATTGATCAGCCAATAGCAGGAAATATTTTTGATTTCTGATGCATTTGAGAACGAGTTGATGTGTCGTCAACACGTCCAAATCGATTAAATCCTTTCTCAATATCATCCAAATATCTGGAACAAAAGGTGAGACACTCCTCGGCCAAATAGCCTTCAACAATAGAGCCTTCTGGTTGAGCTTTATTTCTCACGTATGCTTTCAAATTCCCAAGATATCTGTGAAAAAAAAAATAATATTATGCATTTATTTAAATGCCAAAAATTCTTTACTTAACTGGAAACATATAAATAAAATACCTCTCAATTGGATACATCCATCGATAATGAACGAGGCCTCCTAATTTAGCTTCGTCAACCAAATGCACAGTTAAATGCATCATGACAGTAAAAAACGATGGAGGAAAGATCATCTCCATTGCACAAAGGGTCAATACAAACCACTCCTATAGGTTCTCAAGCTGAAATGGATGTAGAGCTTTCTCACATAATTTCCTAAAAAATGTGCAAAATTGGAGTAAAACAGCAGTAAATTTTTCTGGTAATAATGTATGCAATGCCAATGGTAGTTACTGTTGTAACAAAATATGTGAATCTTGATTTTTCAATCCATATATCCTACGATTCTTCAAGTCAACACACCTCAAGATGTTACTCGAATACACATCAGATACCTTCACATTCTTTAAAATTTGAAGGAACATATCTTTATCCCTATTTTTCATTGAAAAAATGGCCGGAGCATACTTTTCATTCTCATCTGGCCAGAGATCACGTTTTATGTTAATTACTTGTAAGTCTTTGCGAGCATTGAGATGATCCTTCAACTTTCCATGCTCATTAAGTAATGTGAAAATAAAATTATCACATACATTCTTCTCAATATGCATTACATCAAGATTGTGGTGCAAAGAATTAAATTCCCAATACAGAAGTTTGAAGAATATACTTTTTTTCTTCCATTGTTGCGTTCTAATTTCACTTGACGATGCACTTCGCACTCATTTTCCGCTATCATTCAAATGATGAACCTTCCCAAATTCTGTTTTAACATTTTAAAGCTATGTCAATATTTCAGAACCGGTTAACAACTGTGGAGGTGGTCTACGATCAATGGAACCATTAAATTTTGATTTGTTCAGCCGAAATCTATGAGATGCATCAAGAAATCTTCGATGGCACAAGAAGCACCATTTTCTACTGTGAGGTAGCCGTTTGGGCTCGAAATCAAAGTTACAAACGGGACAAGCCAAACCTGTATAAGTGTTCCAACCAGATAAATTCCCAATCCCAGGGAAGTCACTAATGGTCCACATTAAAGCAACATGCATTTTGAACATTGTTTTAGAAGAAACATCAAATGTCTCAACACCGTTGCTCCATAACTCCTGCAATTCTTCAATCAAAGGCTGTAGGTATACATCAATATCATTTTTAGGAATTTGTTTTCCAGGAATAATCATCGAAATGATAAAAGATGTTTGTTGCATACACATCCACGGAGGCAGATTATAAGGGATCAAAACAACTGGCCAAATGCTATAACTCGTACTCAAAGTCCCAAATGGGTTGAATCCATCGACAGCCAATCCCAATCGAACATTCCTAGAATCAACTGAGAAATCTGGATGTAATGAATCAAATGTCTTCCACGATTGGGAATCTCGTGGATGTCTCATTAACCCATCATTGTTATTATCTATAGCATGCCACTTCATGTGTTCGGCGGTTTTTGATGACATGAATAATCTTTGCAATCAAGGCTTCAAAGGAAAGTAACACAAAACTTTTGTAGGTGTGTTCCTTTTCTTCTTCTCCATGAAATTATGTTCAGTCATACTTCCAACATTACCCTTTGACTGCCATCTAGAAGAAGAACATTTCTTACAATTCTGTCTACTTGAATCCTCTCCCCATTAAAGTATACAATCATTGGGACATGCATGTATTTTTGTATAATTCAGACCAAGCTTGTTTACAACTTTTTTCATCTTATAAAACGATTATGGGATTTTTGCTTCAGGAAATGCATCACGAATAAATTCCAATAACATAGACATTGACTTATTTGTAATTCCACAAAGACATTTGATATGGTACAACTTCAGCAGAAATGAAAGATTTGAATATTTCAAACACCCACTATACAACTCTTGATTTCCATCGTCAACTAAATCATGAAAAGCATTTTCCTCACTGAAGTTTTCCCATACATTTGGATCCACAGAATCAAGAGGTGGATCCAATGATATGTTACAATCTTGATCTTCTTGTGTTACAGTATCAAAAACATCACCTGTCATGTTGTAATTTGCAGCATCATCTTCTGGTTGTTCTGATATGTTTTGATGCTCATAGTGGTGTCTTGCAGTTCCGAATGCATCATTTATGAGGTTTTTCATTTCATTTTCCATTGGTGACAAACTTGGGACCTCATTCTGTGGATTAACATCAGTCCTCAATCTTTCTGTATTATTTTATTCTCAATGCCAAATACAACACAAATATTGATCAGGGAATTGCTTCAGTATTAAATGTTCATAAACTTCATCCCTCTTCAACCATGTTCTAAATTTACATTTAAGACATGGACATCTTATTCTCCCTTCAACGGATCGATTAGAAATTGCAAAATCTAAAAACTCATTCAAACCCTTAACATATTGAGGTGTGTTCCTCGGTAATGTGATCCAGCTTTTATCCATGTATATCACAATGTGCCTACACAAAAATATACGATAGTGTAAGATTACAGAAACATAATATAATAAATATGAACCATTGATCATAAAGTATGCATAATATAATAAAGATGATTCATTGATCACATTTACCACTTCAGACCAACAGAACAAGTATGGTCCATAGGAGACAACGTCAACACCTCATTGAGGAGCAATAAGAATATTGGGCTACACACTTATCATAACACTATCTATCACACATTTATGTTTCCTCAAACAACACCCCATTGATGTGTGATCGAAACTGATCATAATGCATTTTAAACCTGAGACATTATGTGATTGTTTAGGCTTGACCTTAGATGTCCTCCAAGAGGAATGATGTTTCTCAATGGTTTCATACACAACCAACTATAAAGAGGGCCAATATGTTCACTTTATTCATCAAAGTTTCACCTCTCTAGGTTTGAGTATTACAAGTCAGACATTTATAATCATGTCTTCAACCATCGACATATAAAGAAACAGTTTTTTATTCAAGGGTTGTCTTAGACATTGAAACATTATTAAAACCAATAATGTGGAACCTGCAACCAGTCTGAAGCTTGATTTTCATTCCTCAAATACTAATAAGAACTCTCATTCCAGTAGATTAAACCTTCTACGAATGTTTTTCGTCATCCTTTTTACAATAATTGAATCACTGAAATTTTCTAAACATTCTACAATATTAGTGGAAATTTCATTGACTCTTGAAAAGTAGTCATCTATGTTTTCTTCTCCGTCCATATTTATTTCCTTAAATTTTCTTCAATAAAATTTCAATTCAACATCGTTGAATTTCACATTATCTTCATAACTATATTCCAATATTCCCCAATTTGCAAGTCATTATAGTGCCCTATATCCTTTTGTGTAAATTTTTTCTAAAAGAGACATCAAACATAAATTCTGAGCTTTGTCGTCAAATCCCATATTACAATTTTTAACAAATGTCATCATATCAGCTTCAACAATAGGTGGGGATCCTACTATTTATAAATCATTAACTTCATGGATAAGTGATTTGAGACATGGATATCCTATTCTTACAAATTTGATAGTTCTATTCATTAGACATAAGAACACCAATAGTATTTAAAAAATTCCTATATCCTTATTCAGTACTTCTTGGTGCTTAACTGAGGGATCAAACACTTTGATTCCAATTGAAGAGCCTGAGGAGATGTTTCACCATAGAGAAGGGGGTTTAATCACTAGTAACTTTTTATATCTTATATTTCTTTTAAAAATAACCACTGTTGACCTAATATAATCTAATCAACTATTATAACTACTTTTCCTTACCCAAATTTAGTAAAAATGAATAGCACATGGACAAAATATATTTACTATGTTTAATACTAATGTCAGCCTAATACTTGTTTTTATTGTTTTGATTCTCGAAACATATATTATACACTATGATTAGAGGTGATCCCACCAAAGAATCATTAATAAAATAAATTCACACTATTCTTTCCAAAGTTACACTGGAACAATGACTTAAAAATTCTCGATACAAAATAGATTAAAATAAAATAATAATGATAACACTTGAATATTGGGTTTGCTTTCAAATTTTGATAAATATATTTCCCCTTGAGCCTTAAAGATAAGATAGATATTATAAGTTATCTTCTTAGAAAACATTAACATTGATAATCACAATCAAAACTACTAATATTTCTCACTTTTAATCTTCTAAATATTATTCATTATGAAAATTATTACCATAGCTTCTCAAATTTGATTCATGGTACTACAACAAAAATAATATATTAAATTTGATTTATTGATCTATAAAATTCATGCTATTATAATATACTACACTTTTCTAAACACCTCAATCACATATTACAATATTTCGTACCTGTACTTTTCATAGAAATTAATTCACATAACCCCTACATGTAGTATACACTTTTCATATAAAAACCTATTTAAATTAATTTTCATAGTAACAATGATTTATGGAGTAATCGAGTTTCTCAATCATGATGCTTTTCATAGTATTTAACATACATATTTAGACTCAATGAGTGAAATGATTGGGTTTTCTTTTAATGATATCAACAATCTCTTATCGATAATTCGTAATAATGCTTAACAGATGAATCATAGTGTATTTATAGGATATATTACTTGTTATTAACACATGTTAGTCCAAAAAATTTGGTTTAACCAATAATATAAGGCATCACTAAAAAGTATGTTTCCATTGATTCATGTACTATATGATGGAAAAATCTAACTGTATAAAAATATTTTCTTAGAAACAATATTATAAAAAATATTAATTGAAATGGATTTTTAATATGCTACCTTTAAATAAAATTATGGAAACCAATACTAACATGGAATTTTCATTCAGAAAATGCAACCTCATTCTCATAATAACTTCTCATTGAATCTTGACAAAGATTCATGTTAAACTATAATTAATGGTATGTGTTCATCTTTACTAAACCATTTCTTCATTGGGGGACCTCATCATTACCTCACCTAGGTTTTTTACATTAAAATATTATGTCTGTGTAGAAATGATGTCACTTTCCTTAAAATGATGTGAAGTATGTTCATGTTCTATTAATAATATCTATTCCCAAATCTTCCCCACATACCAACTTTGTATCTTAACAAAATCCTATTCATTTTATTTGAAATTATATACATACCATATTTTAAAGGCTTCAATTTATTCTGATGATATTTCATGGGGTTTGAATTTGAATACAGTCTACAAAATGAAAACCCTATGTTGAAGGTTGAGGATAATTGGAATTTATATTCAGTGTTGTTGATCAGATAAATCATATAGAGTATTCTATTTTCATAACATTTTAAGTGGAGGAACAATTCCCCACATAAAATTTGACCCAAATCATTTTTTATCATTGGAGGTTTTTTTATAATAAGAATGTTCGTTCCTTATACCCTCCAACCATAACACTGGGGTTGGCTCCTAAACATAGTTACAAACTCTATCACCTATTTGTTCAACCCCGCATATATTCTAATCCTTACACGCCACATGGGTGCACCATATACTAGTTATGTTTCTCTAAATTTGGATATTATCCATGAAATTTCCATTGAGTTGGCATGCTAACTTTATGATATATTAGGCTATCTTGGGCTGTTGGCATTGCATTGGAAAAAATGATTTAGAAAAACTCTATAAAAAAACATAGTAAAACATTAATATTATATTATTCTAAACCCTCAAATAAGTCAATTAAAATAATCTCAAAATAATCCTTCTTCAATTATCAAAATAATTATTAATCAAAATATCACCCACATTTATATTCAACACTTTTCTATTGACTATGTGCTCTTAATAAAGATCATGAAATGATCCTTAAGATCAGTTCAAAAGGCATCATAATACATGTCATAAATTCAATGTAATTAAAAAAATTTAAACAGTTAGTTGAAATTAAGGACAACATCATCAACAAATCCAATGGTTATTTACCTCACAAATCAGGTGCGGGGGGTCGCCGAAGGCCGCGGGGGGCGTGGGGAGTCGCCGACAGTGCGATGGGGTGGGGAGTCGCCGGCCGTGAGGGCGCGGGGGGCGTGGGGAGTCACCGGCCGTGGGGGGCGTGGGGAGTCGCCGGCAGCGCGAGGGCGTGGGGAGTCGCCGGCAGCGCGAGGGCGCAGGGGGCGTGGGGAGTCGCCGGCCGCGGGCAGCGCGGGGGGTGGGGAGTCACCGGCAGCGCGAGGGTTAGGGATCGCAAAGGGGAAGGGGGAAAGGGTCGGCAGCTGTGTAAAATAAATCGGTTTTCGTGGCGATTTATTAAAAACCGCCGCGAAACCTTCACCGAAAAGGGTTTAGCGGCGGTTTTGTGAACCGCCGCCACAAAACCGCCGCTAAACCATGTTTTTTTGTAGTGCATATTTATAATAACATCACAGTATATAGAAGATACTTGATTTATTATTTTACAATGAAAATTACAAAGAAATAAGAAGTGGAAGATGAAAAGAACTTCAAAGAGGGTGGTGAAATTATTACCTCTTCTTCGGGTTCTTCCTTTTGATTTGATCAAAAGGGACCCTTAAGTGGGATTTCTGACAAAAGGAGGGACTCTAGGTTAAAGTGAGGGAAGTTGAGAGAATATTTGGTCCAAGTTTGGCCTAACCAAAAGGATTTGAGGCTATAAATTAGAGAGAAGGGGGAGTTCCCATTTATAAGAGGGGTGAGAGGCACTTTCGGAAAAGCTAGAAATATTATTTCATAATAAAATTATTTTCAGTTTATTATGGCTCCAAAGTGGATTATTTAAATTCTATAGTGGGGATAGGATGAAAAAAAACTCAACTAATACGTTTTAGACAGGTTTGGGTCACATAATTAACCATATCTTTTTGTTTAAACTCTTAGTTAATTAGTTTGACATTTACATTGTAACTTTTTATTTTTATATTATATGGTTTATAAACATACTATAAACATCCAAGAGACCCCCATTTGGTCCATTAATGATACACATATAATTATATAAGTTTTTTTATAAGGCACCGGCCTTAAACCTTACTTAATCTTGAGTTATTACAAGATTACACATTAAGGATCTTTTTGGGTTTAGAGTTTTAGAGAATTAGATCACAAAACTTGCATTACATTCCACATACAAACAAAGTGGTTACATAAAGATAGTATTCTTAATTCCCATCAATGGAAACACATTTAAAATAAAACATGGATTATTTCTTGACACATCCCTGACTCTATCATCTTATCAGTTACCTTTCCCTTGACCTGTGAAAAACATTTCAAAAACTTGGGATGAGTATAAAAACTCAGTATGGGTTATAAAAAAACATGGAAAGGAAACATGAGTTCATATATACATAAGAATGAAATCATACATTACCCATAAAACATTGGCACTTTAACATACCTCATAAAATCATGAATAAATCATAGAAATCATAAGACATAAAGGTAACTTGAGGAATTAATAACATTCTTACGTAGGGAGTAACCCTCTTGGTTACGTTTGGAATACCCATCACAGTATATTCCCTAAATCTCTTCGGAGAAACCTTAATGTTTCACTCCTTCGTGTTACCCAATGCATTGGAGAGCTATATCGGGCTCACCCGCCCTTAGTTTATCACGGAACCACCCGTCTTCATAATAATGCCCAAGAACCATAACATAATCGTATCACATAAAACATGCATAAAGGAAACATAACATTTCCACATTTCAATCACAAGATATCAATACAACACAAAAACATTGTGAAAACCATTTTCAATACCAAAATAAAATAAAAGTAAAACATGGTATTTATTTTTCTTTTAAAAATAAGGTAGGGCTTGTAGAGGAAGCCGAAACTCAAATAATGGTCACGAAGACGGAGAAGTCGTTGTCGCCGCATACGTACGACAAAAACATTCCCTTTTGTCATTTAGTAAACGCTTTGTATAAAAAAGATTCCTTTTGAATAAACGTAAAAGTCAAAGGGGTTTATACACCGTATAAAAGAAAGTTGTGTATAAAATAAAATATGCCTCAATGAAAGGAGATTGAGACGAAGTCCCATACCTCGTATCCGACTTGACCCGACCGTTCTTTAATCTCCTGAATAATAAACTTGAGTTAATCTCTACTTTCTTATGAATCTTTTTCAAGTTCATTATTCCTTTTATACCATGTTATGAACATCATGTAATCAGTTAAGTTAATAATGTTCATTTTGTCGGTATTTGGTTCTTAAGTCAAAAATAGACTTCTTACACTTACATGTTGTTAATTTGGTCATGGGTTCGTTATATCCAAAATGATATTAATGATTTGGATAACATATATATCATATATATTCATCATATACATGTATTTATAATATTACATCACATTTAGAGGTAAGAAATGAAATGCACCGTTCATGGAGACGGTAAGCCGTACGTACGCATGAACGCTACTTCCATTTCTATTTCATATTTTCTGGAATGGAATCATAATGATATAAGAGTATATTATAATTCCAGTATAATAACATATATAATATCATTAAATTTATCCTTTACACATCCCACATATGGTATTAACGAATCAAATCACTTTTAGGGGGTGGTAGTCCGCACTTCCTAAAATGAAGATATCGTGTTTACCCATAATGAAAACCATAAAGGTATGACCAAAATGAAAAAAACAGAAGCTTAAGGAAAACATAAACATATTATATATCATATATAAAAATAGTGACATCATAATGGCCACCTTTTATGGTGTTAAATGAGTATTGAACAATCATCGTTTCGGGAGGCAGAATTTCGCCATCCACGGAAACCGTATGTTCTTTAACCATTTGATGTAGTTGTGTGAGAGTGTAGCTCAAATAAATATTATGAAAACATCCTTGTATATTGAAGATACTGGTGTTGTTACAAAATAAGTAAATAAAAAGAGTTTAGGGGGTTGGAGAAGCAAAATAAAACAAATGAACATGAGAGAATGAATTACCTTTAAAAGTGTAACTCCTTTTGATTTGAGCCTAAAGGCTTCTTTTGAAAGGATTATGCCCAAAGGTATTCCTCTAGGATGAGGAGAGGGAAGTGGAGAGAGTAAATGAGCAGGGTTTGGACGAGACGAAGGCTTGAGGAGTGTGTGAAATGAGGTTGAGGTGGGGGCCTTTTATAAGAGGAGAGGAGGGGCACTTTTGGAAAGTAAAGAAATATTACTTTATTTGAAAATGTGTTTCGGTTTTAAAAGGTCCCACATTGATATAATTCGTGGATAAGGTGATAAGGGTTCGAAATCCACTCATCCAATTGGTTTTGGCCATGTGTAGTTCATATATTTTACATTGTCTTTCCATTTTATTTAAATCGTCAAATAATGATGTCACCGTTGCATCATTATTATGTCATAAATAATTTAATTTATTTAATGTCTAAAAATCATAAAAAAAATACTATGATGTAGGAAATCGTTTTAGATTTCCAATGACTATTTATAATCAAATATCTGATCTTTATAACCCTATGTAAAAATTGTTTTCATAAAACATATTATGTTTGTGTCATTTTTACTTTTACATTAAATAAAAAGTTATTTATGTCATTTCCCAACCAAAATGTCTCCATGGGGTCCCCAAGTTGACCCATGGCTTGTATTGGTCGGCCATGACACAACCAATAGGGTTGGGACATGTGTCTAGGTCATTTCATATTATTAAAGCATTATTTATACCTTAAACTACACTAATTACCACTAATCGCGATTAAAAACTTAATAAGTTACTATTCACCAAAAAATTATTTTAATCTCATTGAACCACATTTTAATTCTTAATGACAACCATGTATATCGGATTTTCAAAATTCAATAAACATTAGTGGTAAACTTTTATTTAACTGAAAAATCAGTTTTCTTGATTACCACTTAGTGGTTTCACTATTCATCAAAAATTGAAGTTTTTCAGAAAATTACCAAAAATTCACCCTAAGCTATATTTGATATTCCGAATTCAAAAATGAAGTCTATTTTAGAAAATTCAAATAATATAAGTCACATTAATTAATTTAATAATTAATTTCCCGCTGCCAGAGCAAAAAGCGTGTTTTTACAAAACAATAAGTATCAAAAGATTGACACCAGTTTAAGTCTAATTTCAAAGTGAAAGTGATTACAATGACCACCATTGGATAAAATGGTAAAAATATATTCTAATTTAACTTCAAAACCAATTCAAAACATAATCTAATCATATAAATAAATTAGATTAAAAAGCAGTTTTGATGTAAAATGCAGTATTTTTCACTATTCATTAAAAAATGAACATTTTCAGAAAAATACAAAAAATTCACACAAGATAAATTTTGATGTCCCAATCATAAAGGATAAATTTATTTTGACAAACATAGTTTATAAAATTGTCAAAATATTGATTCAAAAATGGTTTGCCATCAAAAGGTAGTAAAACAATCTTTTAAGAATATTAGTGTATTCCATGCATAAGATTGTATTTATTTTCATTTTAAGCCTCTATAACACTATCTTAATCATTAATAGACATAGATAAAAATATCTATTATTCATTACTTACTTGGGATGTTACATCCTTCCCCCCTTTAGAAAATTGTGTCCCCGCAATTTATTTACTTATCGAATAAATGGGGGTACTTATCCCTCATTGTATTTTCAGATTCCCATGTTGCCTCTTCAATCATGTGGTTTTTCCAAAAAACCTTTACCTGGTGAATCACCTTATTCCGTAACACTTTCTCTCTATGGTCAAGAATTTGGACCGGTTGTTCCTCATAAGATAGGTTCTCTTCCAGCTGAACTACCTCTCGACTCAAAACATGAGATGGATCTGCCATATACTTTCTCAACATTGAAATGTGAAAAACATTGTGTACCTGAGATAAAGTCGGAGGTAAAGCCACTCGGTATGCAAATGATCCAACTCTCTCCAGAATTTCGTATGGTCCAATGAACCTTGGACTCAACTTTCCTTTCTTACCAAATCTCATCACACTTTTCCAAGGAGAAACCTTGAGAAAAACATGATCAACTACCTCGAAAGATAGATCCTTCCTCCGGTTATCCGCATAACTCTTCTGCCTGCTCTGAGCTGTTCTCATGTGTTTCTGAATCAACTGAACTTTTTCTGCCATCTCTTCTACCAATTCTGGTCCCATCAACTTCCTTTCACCCACTTCATCCCAGAAAGCTGGAGTTCGACACCGCTTCCCATATAATGCCTGAAATGGTGCCATCTGTATACTGGAATGAAAACTGTTATTATATGAAAACTCAACCAAAGAAAGATGTTGGTCCCAACTTCCCTGATAATCCATAGAACAAGCTCGTAGCATATCCTCCAATGTCTGAATTGTTCGTTCTGACTGCCCATCTGATTGAGGATGAAAAGCTGTACGAAAATTTAATTCAGTACCCAACGACTTCTGAAGGCCTTTCCAAAAGTTAGAAGTAAACCTGTGATCACGATCCGATACAATGGAGACAGGAACTCCATGTAACCTAACTATCTTTTTAAGATACAAACGGGAAAGTTGATCAAGAGATAAAGTATCTCGTATAGCAAGGAAATGAGCAGATTTGGTCAAGCGATCAACAATAACCCAGATTGCATTATTACCTCGAGATGTCTTCGGTAATCCAACAACAGAGTCCATGGATATATTCTCCCATTTCCACTCTGGAAATGGTAAAGGCTGAAGCATCTCTTTCGGTAACTGCCGCTCTGCTTTAACCTGCTGACAAGTCAAACACTTCACAGTAAAATCAGCAATATCTCTTTTCATTCCATCCCACCAGTAATACTCCCGCAGATCTCTATACATCTTAGTACTGCTCGGATGAACTGAAAATGGAGAACTATGAGCTTCACATAAAAACTCTCTCTTCAATTGTGAATCACAAGGCACACACAATCTCTTCCCAAATCTCAAAACACAATCATTATCAATGTTGAATTCAGGCAACTTACCTTTCTGAAACAACTCTACCTTTTTCTGCAACTCACTGTCTTCCTTCTGTGCTTGCTTGATTCTATCTGATAGAGAAGATCTCACTGATACCTGAAACAAAACAGAAGGACTTCCTGCACCAACAGCTTCTATGCCAAAGTTCATCAAATCGTTAACCAAAGGATCACGTTCCAACCGCAACATTGTTAATGAAGCATTACTTTTTCGACTCAAAGCATCAGCCACTTTATTTGCTTTTCCCGGATGGTAATGAATTGTACAATCATAATCCTTGATTAATTCTAGCCATCTCCTCTGTCTCATGTTTAAATCTTTCTGAGTGAATATATACTTTAAACTTTTGTGATCAGTATATATTTCACACTTTACTCCATAAAAATGATGCCTCTAAATTTTTAAAGCAAAAACAACAGCAGCTAATTCCAAATCATGTGTAGGGTAATTTACCTCATGAGTTTTCAACTATCGTGAAGCTTAAGCAATTACCTGATCATTCTGCATTAGGACGCAACCAAGTCCTTTCAATGAAGCATCACTGTATATAACAAACTCACCATTCCTGGAAGGTAGTGCCAAAACTGGAGCATTCACCAATCTTCTTTTCAATTCCTGAAAACAGTCATCACATTATTTTGTCCAGATAAACTTAACACCCTTCCGAGTTAGCTTAGTCGTTGGACTAGATAACCGTGACAAATTTCAAACAAACCTTCAGTAATAGCCTGCCAAACCAAGGAAGCTACGAATCTCAGTTACATTTGTGGGTCTTGGCCATTCTTCCACAACTTTTGTTTTTGCAAGATCAACAGTTATTCCATCTTTAGAAACAATGTGACCAAGGAAAAAAATTTGTTGCAACCAAAACTCACACTTGCTGAATTTCCCATACAGTTTCTTTTCTTTTAAGGTTTGTAAGATAACCCTTAAATGTTTTTCATACTCCTCTTTACTTTTAGAAAACACCAAGATATCATCAATGAAAACCACCACAAACTTATCCAAGAACTCATGGAAAATTCTAATCATTAAGTCCATGAATACAGCAGGTGCGTTGGTTAGTCCAAAAGGCGTTACTACAAATTCATAATGGCCATATCTCGTACGAAACGCGGTCTTTGGAATATCTACCTCCTTTACCTTCAGCTGATGGTACCCCGATCTCAGGTCAATCTTTGAAAAAAACTGAGCTCCCTGGAGCTGATCAAAAAATCATCGATATGAGGCAAAGGATATTTGTTCTTAACAGTGATGTTATTCAAGGCTCTATAATCAATGCAAAGTCTCATAGAACCATCTTTCTTTTTAACAAATAAAATAGGAGCACCCCATGGTGATGTGCTAGGTCTAATGAAACCTTTCTCTAATAAATCTTGCAATTGCTCCTTCAACTCTAAAAGTTCAATTTGTGACATTTGATAAGGGGGTTTTGAAATTGGCTTAGCATCAGGAACTAAGTCAATAGTAAACTCAACTTCCCGATCTGGTATTATTCCAGGCAACTCATCAGGAAAAACATCAAGATACTCATTTACCACTGGCACATCATTAATCTGAACAGTTCCTTTATTTTCAACGACATGTGCAAGGTAACATTCATTTCCATCTTTTACAAGTTTCTCGGCCTCTTGATATGTTATCAAAAGTAAGGGTTCATTCTTGTAAACAAACTGAAAGTCTTTCCGAAAAGAAACTTATTTAGCTCTACAGTCAATCTTAGCATGGTAAATAGAGAGCCAATCCATACCCAGGATAACATCAAACTCTACTAGTGGTAGAACAATAAGGTATACAAGTAGGTTCTTTCCACAGATAAGGATAGGAAGATTCTTATAAATTCCTTTTGCCTCAACATTTCCCCCCAGTGTTTTTACCGAAATTTCAGGAGTCATTTCTTGAGATGGTATTCCCATTTTACTAGAAAAGGTTTCAGATATGAAAGAATGTGTATACCCCGAATCAAACAACACACTAGCATAATCTGAAAAAACAAACAAAGTACCTGATACAACTTCATTTGATGGCCCGACATCTGCTGAAGTAGTTGCAAAGGATTTCACCACCCCTTTCTTCTTGTAGTCTAACTGCTTCCCATCACTCAAGCTCTTTGTCGGACACTCGTTTGCATAGTGACCCATCTCATTGCACTTATAACACTTCACTAACTGTAAATCAAATTTGTTCTTACCTTCACCTTGATCATTTTCAGTGCAATCACGAGCCTTATGTCCCATCTTAACACATCGGTAGCACTTTCCAGAATTCAGAAGACATTCCCCAGCATGCCTTTTGCCACATTTATTACAAACTGGAAACTTAGTTCTCTTACCATCAGACTTTTTTGAAGAATTCTTACCTTTCTCCTGCCACCTCGGTCTCTTCTTCTGCTGGTTGTTATAGAAAACTTGGTCATCGGCAAACTCCATTTCCACCTTCTCAGCACATCGAACAAGCTTTTCATAACTTTTAAACTCACGAGAAGCTAATGCCCTTCGATATTTTGGCTTTAATCCTGAGTAAAAACGATTGATTTTACTATCAAGGTCCCGGATAAAATTTCGAGCATACCTTGCCAATCGAGTGAACCTTTCTTCATAGGCAGCCACTGAGTCTTCCTCTTGCCTCAATTCCAAGAATTGCTTTTCCATCCTAAGTCTAACAACCTTAGGAAAATACTTCTCAAGAAACATACCTTTGAATTCATCCCAGTCAAGAGCATCAATCTCATCGGCGTCCCGGATATTTTTAACCATAGACCACCACTGATCTGCTTCACCCTCCAAACGGTAAATAGCAAGACTAACCTTTTGATTGTCTGAACACCCCATGACATCAAAAATCTTCTCCAGTGCTTTAATCCACCCTTCAGCTAGCACAGGGTCAGATGATCCTCTGAATGATGGTGGATGTTGCCTCATGAAATGTTCCACCACTGACATGTTCTTCTGCGGTTGATCAGGCTGATCTCGTGCATGGACACCGCCACCATTTATCACTTGAGTCAACTGCGCCATTACTGCAACAAACTGTTCAGTTCCAATTCTGACCATTTCTGGATGCTGATTCGGAAGGTTATTTCCTTCTGTATGCCTTCCTAGCACTGCTTCCCTGTTCCCTCTGCGGAAAACCATTCTGAACAAACATGTCTTAGATGAAGCAACATGGTAATCTTTAAATGCTATATCTTTTAAAAAAAATATTTTTGGATAATCATTTAATAGAATTCTAACTCCTAAAGTTATCTAAACCGACCTTTGATACCAACTATAAGGCCCCAGCCTTAAACCTTACTTAATCTTGAGTTATTACAAGATTACACATTGAGGGTCTTTTCGGGTTTAGAGTTTTAGAGAATTAGATCATAAAACTTGCATTACATTCCACATACAAACAAAGTGGTTACATAAAGATAGTATTCTTCATTCCCATCAATGGAAACACATTTAAAATAAAACATGGATTATTTCTTGACACATCCTTGACTCTATCATCTTATCATGTACCTTTTCCTTGACCTGTGAAAAACATTTCAAAAACTTGGGATGAGCATAAAAACTCAGTATGGGTTATAAAAAAAACATGGAAAGGAAACAAGAGTTCATATATACATAAGAATGAAATCATACTTTACCCATAAAACATTGGCACTTTAACATACCTCATAAAATCATGAATAAATCATAGAAATCATAAGACATAAAGGTAACTTGAGGCATTCCTAACATTCTTACGTAGGGAGTAACCCTCTTGGTTACGTTTGGAATACCCATCATAGTATATTCCCTAAATCTCTTCGGATAAACCCTAACATTTCACTCCTTCGCGTTACCCAATGCATTGGAGAGCTATATCGGGCTCACCCGCCCTTAGTTTATCACGGAACCAGCCGTCTTCATAATAATGCCCAAGAACCATAACATAATCGTATCACATAAAACATGCATAAAGGAAACATAAAATTTCCACATTTCAATCACAAGATATCAATACAACACAAAAACATTGTGAAAACCATTTTCAATACCAAAATAAAAGAAAAGTAAAACATGGTATTTATTTTTCTTTTAAAAAGAAGGTATGGCTTTTAGAGGAAGCCGAAACTCAAATAATGGTCACGACGGTGGAGAAGTCGTTGTCGCCGAATACGTACGACAAAAACATTCCCTTTTGTCGTTTGGTAAACGCTTCGTATAAAAAAGATTCCTTTTGAATAAACGTAAAAGTCAAAGGGGTTTATACACCGTATAAAATAAAGTTGTGTATAAAATAAAATATGCCTCAATGAAAGGAGATTGAGATGAAGTCCCATACCTCGTATCCGACTTGACCCGACCGTTCTTTAATCTCCTGAATAATAAACTTGAGTTAATCTCTACTTTCTTATGAATCTTTTTCAAGTTCATTATTCCTTTTATACCATGTTATGAACATCATTTAATCTGTTAAGTTAATAATGTTCATTTTGTCGGTATTTGGTTCTTAAGTCAAAAATAGACTTCTTACACTTACATGTTGTTAATTTGGTCATGGGTTCGTTATATCCAGAATGATATTAAGGATTTGGATAACATATATATCATATATATTCATCATATACATGTATTTATAATATTACATCACATTTAGAGGTAAGAAATGAAATGCACCGTTCATGGAGACGGTAAGCCGTACGTACGCATGAACGCTACTTCCATTTCTATTTCATATTTTCTGGAATGGAATCATAATGATATAAGAGTATATTATAATTCCAGTATAGTAACATATATAATATCATTAACTTTATCCTTTACACATCCCACATATGGTATTAACGAATCAAATCACTTTCAGGGGGCGGTACTCCGCACTTCCTAAAATGAAGATATCGTGTTTACCCATAATGGAAACCATAAAGGTATGCCCAAAATGAAAAAAACAGAAGCTTACGGAAAACATAAACATATTATATATCATATATAAAAATAGTGACATCATAATGGCCACCTTTGAAGGTGTTAAATGAGTATTGAACAATCATCGTTTCGGGAGGCAGAATTTCGCCATCCACGGAAACCGTATGTTCTTTATCCATTTGATGTAGTTGTGTGAGAGTGTAGCTCAAATAAATATTATAACAACATCCTTGTATATTGAATATACTGGTTTTGTTACAAAATAATTAAATAAAAAGAGTTTAGGGGGTTGGATAAGCAAAATAAAACAAATGAACATGAGAGAATGAATTACCTTTAAAAGTGTAACTTCTTTTGATTTGAGCCTAAAGGCTTCCTTTGAAAGGCTTATGCCAAAAGGGATTCCTCTAGGATGAGGAGAGGGAAGTGTAGAGAGTAAATGGGCAGGGTTTGGTCGATCCAAAGGCTTGAGGAGTGTGTGAAATGAGGTAGAGGTGGGGGCCTTTTATAAGAGGAGAGGAGGGGCACTTTTGGAAAGTAAAGAAATATTACTTTATTTGAAAATGTGTTTCGGTTTTAAAAGGTCCCACATTGATATAATTCGTGGATAAGGTGATAAGGTTTCTAAATCCACTCATCAAATTGGTTTTTTCCATGTTTAGTTTATAGAATTTACATTGTCTTTCCATTTTATTTAAATCGTCAAATAATGATGTCATCGCTGCATCATTATTATGTCATAAATAATTTAATTTAATTAATGTCTAAAAATCATAAAAAAAATACTATGATGTAGGAAATCTTTTTAGATTTCCAATGACTATTTATAATCAAATATCTGATCTTTATAACGCTATGTAAAAACTGTTTTCGTAAAACATATTATGTTTGTGTCATTTTTACTTTTACATTAAATAAAAAGTTATTTATGTCATTTCCAACCAAAATGTCTCCATGGGGTCCCCAAGTTGACCCATGGCTTGTCTTGGTCTGCCATGACACAACCAATAATGTTGGGACATGTGTCTAGGTCATTTCATATTATTAAAACATTATTTATACCTTAAACTACACTAATTACCACTAATCGCGATTAAAAACTTAATAAGTTACTATTCACCAAAAAATTATTTTAATCTCATTGAACCACATTTTACTTCTTAATGAAAACCATGTATTTCAGATTTTCAAAATTCAATACACATTAGTGGTAAACTTTTATTTAACTGAAAAATCAGTTTTCTTGATTACCACTTAGTGGTTTCACTATTCATCAAAAATTGAAGTTTTTCAGAAAATTACCAAAAATTCACCCTAAGCTATATTTGATATTCCGAATTCAAAAATGAATTCTATTTTAAAAAATTGAAATCATATAAGTCACATTAATTAAATTAATAATTAATTTCCCGCTGCCAGAGAAAAAAGCGTGTTTTTACAAAACAATAAGTATCAAAAGATTGACACCAGTTTAAGTCTAATTTCAAAGTGAAAGTGATTCCAATGACCGCCATTGGATAAAATGGTAAAAATATATTCTAATTTCACTTCAAAACCAATTCAAAACATAATCTAATCATATAAATAAATTATATTAAAAAGCAGTTTTGATGTAAAATGCAGTATTTTTCACTATTCATTAAAAAATGAACATTGTCAGAAAAATACCAAAAATTCACAAAAGATAAATTTTGATGTCCCAATCATAAAGGATAAGTTTATTTTGACAAACATAGTTTATAAAATTTTCAAAATATTGATTCAAAAATGGTTTGCCAACAAAAGGCAGTAAAACAGTCTTTTAAGAATATTAGTGGATTCCATGCATAAGATTGTATTTATTTTCATTTTAAGCCTCTATAACACTGTCTTAATCATTAATAGACATAGATAAAAATATCTATTATTCATTACTTTGGATGTTAAATTTTTGGCCGAACCATATATTTTTAGAAATAGAATATCAATTAATAATATAATATTTGTTTTAAAAACACCTTTATGTCATTTTTGATACTATTTAATAATTTTTTTTAAGTCTTAACAACTTTATTTATTAGAAAAAAGTTCATTCAAGCAATAATAACATGTCATATTAACCAATAAATGTTTTTGATGTCTTCAAAACTTTCAAATTATATATATTTTAACATTTATAATACTAATTATTTGATTATTTCATTAATAAGGAAAATACTGCATCATTATTGTATCATAAATAAATTTATTTATTTAATGTCTAAAAAATATAAATAAAATACCATTTTGTAGGAAATATGTTTTTACTTCTAATGAATATTTATAGTCAAAAATATAACTTATATAATGCTATGTAATTTTTTTTCTAAAATATATATACTTATGTCATTTTTTATTTACATTAACTTAATTAATATAAAGTGTCCCTATCATTTACAAGTGGCTCCATGGGGTCTCAAAATTGTCCCAAAGATGAAAATGGTCAGACATGTTTCAAAAAATAGGGTTATGACTCGTTTTAGGGTAAACTAATATTATTATAATATTATTTGTTTACCCTTATTTACCAGATTTACCCTTTAACCATGGTAAATAAAATATTTACTTATATAATTATTCAAAATGTCTAAAAATAATATTTACCTATTTACAAAATTTGGACATCCTGATTCCAAACATGGAATCCAATTTTCCAAATTCAAAACATAGAAGTGGCAGAAATTAATTTAAAATTAATTCCCGCTGTCAAAACAAAAAGCGTGTTTTTATGAAATAATAACCATCAAAAGATTGACACTTGTTTATGTACGGTAAAATGTGAAATTATGTCCAATGAAAAACATTGGATTAAATGGTAAAAATATATTATAAATATACTTTAAAACCACTCAAATTAATAATTTATCACTTTTAAATATTTCGATTAAAAAAGTTGTTTTTAATTAAAATTTAGTAATTTTCACTGTTCATCAAAATATGAAAGTTATCAGAAAAGTACCAAAAATTCACCCTAAGCTAATTTAGATATTCAAAATCTAAAAATGAAGTCCATTTTGATAGATAAAATTTATAAAATTTCAAAAAGTGGGTTTTACTATTCATAACAACTAGTTTGATTGGTTGTGGTGTGTGTTCGAACGCGAAGATGCGTACAACACATGCTACTGTATTATTCAATGAGAAGCGTACCATGGAAGCTTGGGGTGTTACAGGTAGTTATTCGAAAAATGTTTTATTGAATTAATTAACAATTTGTATATTCTATATTCTGATTATATCATTCATATTAATTGATAGTGTTTCATGTTTCTTAATTCCTAAATTTAATTAAGAAGAGATACTAGAAAAAAGTAGAAAAGGAAAATATAATGATGATTCCCCACTAAAAAATGGTAATTATTTCCTATGCAAACTATAATCTATTTTTTAGGTAATAAAGTATTCATTCACACATTTATAGCTAATACATTGTGAAGATAATGTCAAATTCAATCATAAGTTAAACAATCATGCCGAAAAATAGTTAATATCTATGCATCATAATTGTTATTGTGGGATATATCTCTACTGCAATAAGAATCCAATTATAAATCATGAAAAATTCAACATTCATAAATTGTTAAAGGGGCGATTCAAAGTAAATAACAAATCGTAATAAAAAAATGAGTTCACGTATCTGAAATAAATTAATATATTATTTTACATTGAGTTTTTGATCATTATACAAGCTATAATTTCATTGATAACTTCATCCTTGGCTATAGTAATTACATAATCTTTACCATTCCCTCTTAGAATTTTTTCTGTAAATTCACTTGAAAGATGGGTTATAAGTTTTCATAATACCCAATCACCTTCCAAATCAATCATTGAAATTTGCAGGCTTCACCTTTTCCTTATCATTATTATGAATGAATGTTTGTATCTCACACATAAATAAGATTAAAATTCTATTCTATAATGTACTAGGGTGATTCATTCAACAACTATTACATGTTGTAAATTCCACACAACCCATTATCGCCATTTCCACATTTCTCTTTGTAGATACCTCAATATAAAACATATTTTCTTTATTTCATATGGAAACATATGACCTAGATAATTTTTTATCTATCATGATGTGAGATGATACAATTTCCTCAAATCTAGATATCATTGAGAGAGTTATTTCATTTAGGGGCTAGGATTTATCACATAAAATATATGATCAATTTTACTTATTATTTTATAAACACAATAAACAACATTAGATTATATAAATAAATTAAAGCATTATATTTACTGATATTTCCTCTTACTTTTTTAGGTTAAGAAATTTCCATAATAATTAAGCACATTACTTAAAAATAAATTTTTCTTTTAGAATATTTCATTCAAAATATTTTATTTAATATTATATATCTCCTCCACCTCTTAATTTTTTTATTGAATGACTCCCATTGATCAACATGTCCATTTAAATTATAATGTGTCATGATAATGTTCTACATATCAGTTATTTATAAAGCATGAAATATCTTCTTTAGGGACATGAACAATTACTTGACTAATTATTGATAAGTGCTCTCATTGAATGATGTGATGGTTCTAGACATAATAAATGTTCAAATGGAGACTATAATAAACTCATGTATTGTACAATTTAATGGATAATCAATATCAAACAAGACATAAACATCAAGACCCATTAATTTTATTTCAATGAATATAGAAAAATTATTTTTTCATAACTAAAAGAGAGGTTCTATTCATAAAAATTTATATTTAATTTAATTCATATGAATAATTATTTTCTCATTCTTAGTATTTTTTTTATTTTTGGTGTTGTTCATTTTAACCGTGTTATAGTATCATTTATGAATGGTAGGGATGCAAATGAGAGCCCATCTAGCTATGATCCATTCAAAATTGGTCTCTAAATATAACTAATGAAAAATAGGGTGTTGGGACAACCAATTATATATCATTCATTTTTTATTTAGATCACATCGTGTTACTTTATACTTGAGGAAATATATCTTGTTCTTCTCTGTATTCATAAAAAATTAGGATGTCAGAGATATTGTTATGAAATTATTTCACAGAACTTTTATCAAATATATTATTAGCATTGAAGTCTATATATAGACATAGAGATAGAGTTTAAATGTAATTAATTCCCTAATGGTACCTAACAATGAATTAATCCATAATAAACCCCATATCATTTATATAATAATATTATGTTTATATTACATATGACATGAACAATCATGAATAATGAATTGTATGTATTTTACTCTGGTAAATAAATATTTTCCACTCTAACAAAAAATCGGTCTATTTTTCCTCCAAATAATTTTTTAAATTCATGAATACATAATTAAAAAAATATTATTCATTCAATAAATATATTATTGTATTCATAGATCAAATGTTAAATATTTATTAAATACTCAGATATTTAAATGAAATTTTTTTTTATTAATACATATTTTCTTATTACCATGTGAATAAAAAGAGAAATAACATATTATATATTCATTTAATTTAAAAAATACCATTACCATTAAATATATATTTAATGATTTAGATTAGTTGAAAAATCATGAAAAAATATTATTTCTTAGTATGAAGGGTAATAATTATTAATATTTCTAGGTAAATAATATTTATCTAAGAACATTGGAAATAATTTGTGGGTGATAATTTAGGACTTTTCCTACAAGACATTATACGCAATTTCCAAATGTACAATATTACAATCTAATAATGGGTCATGTCACCCACAAAGGATGAAGATATTTCAAAATAATAATAACCAACTACGAATGATTATTATATAATATAGTATTTTTTTTGTGATATCTCATCTATAATGTAACACCCCTATGTCGTAAACCAATGTCCATGATATTTCTTTTAATCAAAACATATGATATTCATTTATATGTATTATGGACATAAAATTTAACGTGATGGCTCCATTTAAATAAAAGGGATGAGATATTAAACTCTATTAAGATGGATGGTAAAATAATTCATCAAGATATTCATTAATAATATGATATTCATGATGCAGCCAATACACTAAAATGTTTTGTGAACATTTCATGTGGTTTACGAAAATACATCTATGTCCAAACTCATTCAATAAATTAATAATAATATTGAATTATAATGATCAATGAAAATGATCATGGATAGGAGTATTCCATGAAATATAAATATAATGTATTATAACTAGTGTGTATGTTATCATAATATCATATCATGGATATTAACTTTTTAAAACATCATGAGATGATGTCTTGTCCACATTCGAGTAATCATACAAAAAATTCAAAATATTAATTGTAACATAATATGATGTTGTCTTCTAATAGAATAATATTTACTAATATCATCATAGAATGAATAATTTCTCCTCATAGTTGGGAAAAACTATTTCCTTATCAATGAATCAAAAACTCTAGGACCATATTACATTAAAGTCATGTAGAACAATGAAAAATATATAATATAAATTTTTATTCATATACACTACTCATATAAGCCAAAAATATAAATAATAAATTTTTTGTTCTCTAAGACCAATTCCAAAAAATCCCCACTATGTTATGAGGAAATTATGAAAAAATTTTAGTATGCCAGATCTCATATGATGATAATGTTTCTACTGATTTAATTATTTTGTTAAGGGATAAACGAAATTGTATTCATTCCCAAAATTATGCACTCTATTTCCACAATATAGTGAAAAATACCTCAAGATATAATATTTCAAAGTATTATCTTCATTAAATGATGTGATCTTGGCACCATTGTTTGGACCACTATTGAAATTATCTAATAATAGAGTGTGATTGAGTCTTTACTTTATCCACAATGTGAATATTTTGGATGAATTGGTTTATCAAAAATACTTATTTTCTACCACAAAATACTCAATTTACGTGGATTACATCATAGGATTAGAAAAAATGATGTTATATGATATAAACATGTTCAAAATACCTCTATTGAGAGTGAATATATATCCTGACCATGGGTACAAATCGTCTAGATCTATTTTAATTTGGAAAAATTATATCCCTTACTGACTAGATCCACATATCTTCAATCGACTAGGAACATAACCTTAACAGTCCAAATATTCATAAGAATAATATTGACTTCCATCCAATACTGGTCACCTGGGAAAACATGATATCTTTCTACCACTCCTACTGAAATAGAAACATTTATTCTTGTACATAGCATACTATATAGGACCAAACCACTCTTTAATACATATTAAATCACTTCGATCCTCAACATTTAACCATCGGTTTGAGGGAACACTTTTTTGGATTGATTATTGTTATTTTATTCATGAAACAATCACCTCATGGATTAATTCATATAGAAGTTCGTCAGAATATTATAAAAAAAAATACCTTTATGTTTTCAAAACATCCTATTAGATATATTATTATTGATCTGGATCATATAATTATATGTTTTTCTCTTATGACCTTATCCAAGAATAATGTGCTCAACTAGGCGTTTACAAATAATTGGAAAATTATTTCCTTAATGACAAGTATTACTTAATTTAAAAACACTATTTCTAATGAATCATCACTCCGACTAAATATCTAAGAGAGACATGTGTCCCAATCATTCTTTATTATTCCAAATTACAATATTGACTCATCAGACTGAATGTTCTATGAATTGAATGATTTTGTTAACACATTAATTGATATTTGTATCTTTTATGCCTTGATATAATCCTTTGGAGTCATAAAAACTTTTGGTTATTTAATATTGACATATCATAAAATGTTTTTATTATGTAATAATGTTTTGACATATATCATGAAATTCACATATTCCTGGTAAGATATTATTGAATATTGAATTATTATTTATTGGAGAAGTGAAACTGGTGAAATGGCTACTTCATAGTTTGTGACATGAAATTGTTTAAATATTTTAGTATCTAGTCATTCCTTATAGTTTATATCTAACCCAACCATGTATTGTTTCTTATTTAATATACATTTTTAACATATAGGCTTTACATACGCTATAGTATCATCCAAATTCCAAAAAAACAGTTATGGAATCTATTTTAAAATTAATAGTTTCCTGAAAATTGATATATTTATTTCCACATGTTGATTAATTATTGTTTTTAGGATGATTTTCATATTCTTATAATGAATCCCCATACATAGTGTTTATAAATCTATATTATTCACGATCTCTAACATATATTTTACTCATATGTAATAATTATGTCTCTAGAACATCCACCTCTATGGGTCTTTGTTGAATCTGACCCCCTACTAAAACATTTTTATCTTGATATATGGATTACATAAAGTATATATCACTATAAATATCCAATTTAATATATATATACTACCTCATTGAAATTAGAAGACCAATCAATCACAAAATTTTAATATAATGGGTATTATAGTAAATGTCTTCTAGTTTCATTGGAGTACCCTATAAAAATAAAATTATTACATTATGGTATATGTTTGTCACAAGAAATAGCCTTAAAAAATATCTTACAACCCCACACATATACATATATTGAAATGGGTTTATTTTATATCAAATATTCTTATAGAAAACCAATCGTCATATTTGTTGGAAATCAATTTAGATTGTGTTCTATTTTCTTAAATGAATATCCAAAAAAATGTTTATTGAAGACTGATGTGACACGTCATTGATCTCACCAAATCCAACATGGTTTAGTTCCTCCATTCACATGAACACTTAAATAATGGTGTATAAAAAGGAATGAATTTAGATAAAATATCAAACTCACATTAATAATCTATGTAGTCAATATTAAGATATTTTATAATATGGAATTTGTTGAGTGTATTAATATTCTTACCATGTAGATTCTCAACTTCATCTCTATATTCCATTAATAATTCAATGGAATCTATCTTATACAATATTAGGAATACATATCTATATCTACTAATGTAAATAGTATATATAATGATGTGTCAACACCCATCACTGGCTTCATCTAGAAAAGGTCCACAAACAAGGGTTTTAACCTACACAAGAAGCTCTATATCCCTTCAACTTCTTCCACTAAATAAGTATCTATTCCTTATTTTCTATAATAATGAAATAAATATATATATATTCTTTGCATCAAATTAATATAAATCTTCATTTTAATATAATATGGTAAATTTTATTTATTTACATGACCAATAATGTGATTCCATTTTTGGGAGTGGTGTGAGTATTCTTAACAATTTTCATTACCAATTTCTATTACTTGGTTTCTATTATCCAAAAAATAAATATCTATTTTTACATATGTAATAAAATAACAAATAATTAAATTTAAATACATGGAAAAATAATTCAAAAACTCGAAAAAAATTCCATTTTTACCAAGTCCCAATTCATAAATATATATTTATTGGTAACTAAAAAAAGATAATAAAAATATATTAAATCCAATATCATTCTAGTAAGTATATTTTTTTTGTAAT
The DNA here is from genome assembly GCA_963277665.1 of Viscum album. Lineage (NCBI taxonomy): Eukaryota > Viridiplantae > Streptophyta > Magnoliopsida > Santalales > Viscaceae > Viscum > Viscum album. The sequence goes on from OY728151.1 coordinate 1,537,127,241, forward strand.
ATATAATGTAACCTTTAATAATTTTTAATTTTTAGACTTCTTGATGACTAAAAATTACACATTAAATCATTAAAAATCAACATGATTCACATATTTCAATAAATGTTTAAGCACTACATGTTATTTCAAATACCTAATTTATAGATATAGTTAAATTAAACATGATAAAAAAATTCACCTAAAATTTCCCCTTAAATCATGACATGGTTAATATTTTTCTTCTAGTGTCCCTTCACCCCAATTGAAAAAAAATTAATATTTCACCATTATATAGTTTCCCAAGTAAAAATGACATAAATAAAAAAATAATATAATGAATTGTGTAATGTATCTCCAAAATAGTTTCACAACCCAATGACAGAAAGGCATATTAATAGGGGTATTTGATAAATAAACAAATTATTTTAGAAACATTGAAAACATTTATCTATAATATATTTCACATAGACCCAATCTATAAAACACATAGGTTAAAATAATATTCATAACCTAGTTATTAGAAAAAAAATAAATGGGTGAGTTTCATCACCCAGTAAAGCATAAAATAAAAAAGGCCATAATAGTTAGATCTTACTCATATTATAAAACATGAATAATTATAAACCACTAATTTAAATAAATATAAATCACTATGTATTAACAATAACAATATCATATCCAATAAAAACACATTTAATAAGGCATGTGAAAAAACATACATGAAACTTATTACATGATTCATAGAGAACTAAAAATATATAAGAATAGTAATAAATATATGATAAATTATTATTGTGCATCTGGATAACCACAAACATATTCTTTGATATAATTGTTAGTATACAAAAACACTAACACACTCACCCTTTTTGAAAAATGTGATATTCTTTGTTGTTTAATCATAAAATTGGGAGTTGATCGTAACTCCACCAAATTAACCCATTGAGAACCTAGTAACATTCAAATAAATTCATAGGTAAAATTTTTTTATAGCATAACTGTAACGACCCAAAATTTTGAATAAATCTTGTTTCCTAATTTTGTGTGTTATTTTATTTTTGATACCCAACAAAACTGTTTCATTTGATAACATGAGTATAATTAAAATGAGACCATTGGGTTTTGACTGTTATATGACCATTGGTCAATATGACCACTGGGAACTAAACGTTTTGATTATTGTCTCTAAATACAAGTAATCTTGGTTAATTAATATAGAAAAAAGATTCGATGGCCTCACCCATTAGCCTTGGACCGATCGAAGCCCATCTAACAGAACATGGGAAGGAGGTAGCACCATTGGGATTTTCTCCGGACCAAACCCAAGCCGAACTTCATCGTGTGAAGCTAGAACAGAATCGCCTTTACGAGAAGTTCAAACAGATATAAATTACTACTCGTGTGATGTTGGTCGAGCCTCCCTCATATTCTCTCACCTTAGCACACCATACACTTAGATCCTATGCTGGTGTGATAAGGGGCTATGTAAGGAGACCGTAATTGCCTTATGTAACCCTTTGTTTTATATAAAAATTTTCATTTCTTCTTATGATGAAGTTTATGAATTTTCAAATATCCGGATAAATATAGTATTCATATTTTTGATGAATTTTAGAGAAAGGATATTTTAAAAATGTTTATAAAAACCTTAAATAAATAAAAATCTGTAATGATTTTCAAAAAATGGTCTTCTACAATTATGTTCAGTATGAAATTTAGAGTCTAATATGATCAACTTAATTTTTGATGAATAGTAAATTATGAATAGTGATTTAATGATTAGGATTAGTAATGTGTCCAAATGAATTAGTAATCTCACTTAAAGAAAGTTTTAATATAATTTAGACACCTTGATTAAGTAATGAGATTTAATAAAATAGGTAAATAACGGTTTCATAAATTATTATTCAAGTATTAGTTTTTTCGGGTGAATAGTGTTTTTTAATTAATAATTTAATTAAAAATAATTAGAAATTATTTTTATAAAACGGACTTTATTTTTGAACTCAGAGCATCGATATTATGTTATGGTAATTTTTGGGGATTTTTCTGAAAAAAATGAATTTCGATGAATAGTATTTTAATTTAAAAATTAAATTAAAAATATTTAGAAAATTATTTTTATAAAATGGAGTTCAAAAATGTAATTAGAGCATTGATATTTGGTTAAGGTGAAATTTTGGGATTTTTCTGAGTAAGATGAATTTTTCAGTGAATAGTAAAAATGCAGTTTTAGGGTTTCAGTATGTTTAATGACATCATAACTGTGTCATGATGATATCATGAGATATTTTAAGGGTTGGACGGCCAGAGATGATGAATTATTGTATTGGGGGCCCCATGTGGCCTAACTCCATGGTAAATGCCATGGGAGAGCACATGATTTTGAGAAAAGCACTTGTGAGGTGTCCCTTGGCCATTAATGCCTTGTCCCCTCACTTTCCCTATAAATACCCACCCTTTACTCCTTTATATTTCACTCCCAACTCTCCCAGAACGAAGTTTTTGTCTCATTACCTCCCAATTAGTCCTCCCAAGGTGCTCCCAAGCCCTCAAGGTCCAAACCATTGAGTTTTAAGAGTTACATTTTAAGGTAAGGGATCCGACCTCTCTATTTCTTTTGAAGAAATCTCTTTTATGTAATTTATTTTATGCTCCATTTTTATATGTTAAATGATGTTATTTTATACTCCTATTACTTAACTTTTCATGTTCATATAATTAGAGATCCCCTCTTACTCTCATTATTTCGTTTTATGATGTTTTAAGTGGCGCCGTTAGGCTGCCGAATTTTTAAGTGGTTCTTTCACCCTTCTCATTTTCAAGTTCTACTTTCATGTCAAGTCTTTCAAGTTCCTTTTTATTATGTTGGGGTTTTATCTCTATATCTATAATACTGATATTTTATGATCATATGATGAGATACCCCATTTTATCTCTTCAATTCAGTATTTTGATGTTTTAAGTGGCGCCGTTAGGCTGCTGAATTTTTAAGTGGTTCTTTCACCTTTCTCACTTTTCAAAGTTCTAATTCCATGTCAAGTCTTTCAAGTTACTTTTTATTATGTTGGGGCATGATCTATAAATCTATAATACTTATATTTTATGTTTATATGATGAGAGACCCTATTTGATCTCATCAATTCATTATTGTAGAAGTTTAAGTGGCGCTGTTAGGCTGCCGAATTTCTAAGGGGTTCTTTCACCCTTCTCGTTTTCAAGATCTACTTTCATGACAAGTCTTTCAAGTTCCATTTTATTATGTTGGGGTATTATCTCTATATATATCATACTGATCTTTTATTTTCATATGATTAGATACCGTATTTGATCTCGTCAATTCATTTTTTTGAAGTTTAAGTGACGCCGTTAGGCTGCCGAATTTTCATAACAGAAATCTTATTTTTGTCTTCCTTTCATGTTCTTCATTTCATATGTTACATCTTTCAAATTTCATTACCATGTTCATATATCCTTTATATTCTGTCCCTCCACTCTTTTATGGATCATTTATGAGTGGGTGACCCATGTCCCCTCTCTTTTCAATGTTTTCTAAAACCTTGTAACATAGCCGTTATGCTGCAGAATTTTCGTCTCAAAAGGCCTCTCTCTTTTTCTCAAAATTATTTTATGTTATTATGTGAATACTCAAAGATCTTATTTATATAGGGTTATTCAAATATATATCAAAATTTTCTATTTTAAATTCTGGGATTTACATACATGAAACCCGCTTTCCCTTTCCGTGGGTTTAAAGTGACATAATGATCATGTCATTAAAGCAGTTTTTAAAACTTTATGATTATGAAATGAAACCCATTTATTTTATTCTATATGGGTTGTTTATGAAATGATTGATGATGATATATGTGGCTCACATGATAATAAAGACATGTCAAGGGTGCGCCCAGATAGCGCTCCAATGCACTGGGTAAAGACTTAATCTCTAGAGATGACTTTTTAGATAGATACCTTTGTGAAACGAAATGATTGTCAATATTAAATGTTGCAGCCACATCTTAAAGTTATGAAAAAAGTTATTTTTATTATGATATGCCTCATGATTTCATTCTCATTCCTTAAAGTTCTTTTCATGACCTTATTGAAGTATCTCAAGTTCACATGTAAAATGTTTCTCTTGTTTCCCTTACTGGGCCTTCTGCTCACCCTTTCTTTTGATGTATGTCCCCAGGTTATGAGATGTAGTAATGAACCTAGGATGAACATGAGAATAATCCTATCAAGTGTTGAAGAAGAATGTTTTATGTTTTTTTGTTTTAAGTTCCTGGTTTCCAAGACACTAAACCTTAAAAATCATCGGTTTTGTAAAATGTAATGAATGTTTATGTGATAAAAAGGCAGGATGCTATAGTTGGTATCAAAGGATGGCTTAGTTATTTTTTGGAAATTAGGATATAAAAACTTTATAAACAAGACTATAGAAAAGTTTATATATAGAGAATCTTCCTGGTATTTTGGTGAGTATTGAGTAATGGGTTGCCAAGAAAATACATCCCTGTTTGGATACGAGCAGGTAGAGGTGGCTCTGGAACAAATGTACATAGGGGTAAAACCCGAAAACACCACTTTGAGCTAGACTCAAATGGGAACTGGTACACGACAACATGCCTTGCTGCACTCTTGGTTACGACACTCCCGGGGGATATGCTTTGGTAAATTCATAAGCTTAGTATGAACCATTGTTAAAGGAACAAAGATAAAATAAAATAAAGATTCACATAAGAATATATGATCTGGGATAACCTAGATGGGGACCTAGGGGATCAAAATTTAGGGTATAATTTTCTTCTACAAGTTATCCTTATATGCTTTAAGTTCCTTTTCATGATTATTGGCTAAGTATTTAAGCCCCTAATTATACTTTCTATTCTTAGTTAATGGTGAGAAATGGAAGAACATGTCCCAACAACCAATGTGATAGGAAATGTGACGATTGTCGTATTAATATGACAAAGATGATTAGGGTATTAAAAGATGATTATTATTTTGGAAGACGTTCACTATTTTGGGGAATCTGATCGAGGTAAATAGATTACTACGGTATTTTCATTGAGGAGTAAGGTTGACTTATATTTTGAAGAATCAATGAATTTAATGTGGACTTATAGTAATTTAGGTTACTTATGGGAATGATTAACCTATCTTGGGTGAAATATGTTTTGGTTAGATACTTTTGTTATAAGATGTTAGGAGTGGTTGATGTTGTTTGGAGATGAACAATGAAGTTTATTTTGGAAGACTATGTTATCAAGTCCTTCTTGTATTTGGATTTCAATCTTAGTTTGGTTTATATTGAGGAATTTTAAGGACCGTTATATATGGAATGGTCTATGATGAACTTTGGGTAGTACCATGGAACTTTGAATATTTAAAAGTAGTTTCCATTCTTATGGGATTCTTTCTTTTTGAAGAGTTGTTTTATCTTACCCTTTCTGTTTTTGGGAGTAATGTTTAAAGATAGATAGTTTTTCTTTTTGTGGAATACGTGATTCTCTAGAAGATCATTCTTGTGTTTCGATGAGACCAAGTGTGTTTGAATTCTCATCATTTGGAGAAAAGATTAGTTTTGGTAGAGACTTATTAAAGGATGAAACTCTACTTGAATGTAGGTATATTTTCTTTTGTTTTTGTTATATGTAGTAAATGAATTCCTCAAAATTATGAAAAGGAATGTAAAAAAAAAACGTTGTTGGTTTACGTTTCCTACAAGGTAATCAAAGACCATTTACACACATCATATGTTTGGGATTTTCTTATGGTTAACTTTCTCCTAATCATGTTTTCTATCAATCTCCCCCAGAACTTGACCCTTTGTTTTTTCTTCCATATCCATGTTTTCCTCCATGGAATCCTAGTATGGGTTAACTCTTGTGACCTTTGTACTTACCTTTCTTTCTTTTAAAGTAATAGTTTTTCTGACTTTTTTTCCGATGTGGGACTTTCAATGAAATTTCAAAACCCCAATTTTTAAAAAATTGCGAGGACGCAATTTCTTAAGGGGGGAAGATTGTAACGACCCGAAATTTTGAATAAATCTTGTTTCCTAATTTTGTGTGTTATTTTATTTTTGATACTCAACAAAACTGTTTCATTTGATAACATGAGTATAATGAAAATGAGACCATTGGGTTTTGACTGTTATATGACCATTGGTCAATATGACCACATGGAACTAAACGTTTTGATTATTGTCTCTAAATACAAGCAATCTTGGTTAATTAATATAGAAAGAAGATTCGATGGCCTCACCCAGTAGTCTTGGACTGATCAAAGCCCATCTAATAGAACTTGGGAAGGAGGTAGCACCATTGGGATTTTCTCTGGACCAAACCCAATCTGAACATCATTGTGTGATGCTAGAACGGAATCGCCTTTGCGAGAAGTTCAAACTGATAGAAATTACTACTTCTGCGATGTTGGCCGAGACTCCCTCAGATTCTCTCACCTTAGCACACCTTACACTTAGGTCCTATGCTGGTGTGATAAGGGGCTATGTAAGGAGACCGTAACTGCCTTGTGTAACCCTTTGTTTTAAATAAAAATTTTGATTTCTTCTTATGATGAAGTTTATGAATTTTCAAATGTCCGGATAAATATAGTATGCATATTTTTGATGAATTTTAGAGAAAGGATATTTTAAAAATGTTTATGTAAACCTTAAATAAATAAATATGTGTAATGATTTTCAAAAAATGATCTTCTAAAATTGTGTTCAGTACGAAATTTAGAGTCTAATAAGATCAACATAATTTTTGATGAATAGTAAATTATGAATAGTGATTTTATGATTAGGATTAGTAAAGTGTTCAAATGAATTAGTAATCTCATTTAAAAAAAGTTTTAATATAATTTTGACACCTTGATTAGGTAATGAGATTCAATAAAATGGGTAAATAATGGTTTCATAAATTATTAGTCAAGTATTAGTTTTTTCGGGTGAATAGTGTTTTTTAATTAAAAATTTAATTAAAAATAGTTAGAAAATTATTTTTATAAAATGGACTTTATTTTTGAACTCAGAGCATCGATATTATGTTATGGTAATTTTTGGGGATTTTTCGGAAAAAAATGAATTCTAGATGAATAGTGTTTTTATTTAAAAATAATATTAAAAGTATTTAGAAAAATATTTTTATAAAATGGAGTTCATAAATGTAATTAGAGCATAGATATTTGGTTAAGGTGAAATTTTGGGATTTTTCTGAGAAAGATGAATTTTTTAGTGAATAGTAAAAATGCAGTTTTAGGGTTTCGGTATGTTTAATGACATCATAACTGTGTCATGATGATGTCATGAGATATTTTAAGGGTTGGAATGAATTATTGTATTGGGGGCCCCATTAGGCCTAACTCCATGGTAAATGCCATGGGAGAGCACATGGTTTTGAGAAAAGCACTTGTGAGGTGTCCCTTGGCCATTAATGCCTTCTCCCCTCACTTTCCCTATAAATACCCACGCTTTCCTCCTTTAGTTTTCACTACCAACTCTCCCCCAACGATGTTATGGTCTCCTTACCTCCCAAGGAGTTCTCCCAAGGTTCCAAAAAGCCCTCAAGGTCCAAACCTTTGAATTTTAAGAGTTACGTTTTAAGGTAAGGGATCCGACCTCTCTCTTTCTTTTGAAGAAATCCCTTTTATGTAATTTCATTTATGCTCCATTTTTATATGTTAAAGGATGTTCTTTTATACTCCTATTACTGCCCTTTTCATGTTCATATACTGAGAGATCCCCTCTTACTCTCATTATTTAGTTTTATGATGATTTAAGTGGCGCCGTTAGACTGCCGAATTTTTAAGTGGTTCTTTCACCCTTCTCGTTTTCAAGTTCTACTTTCATGTCAAGTCTTTCAAGTTCCTTTTTATTATGTTGGGGTATGATCTATATATCTATAATACTGATATTTTATGATCATATGATGAGATACCCCATTTTATCTCTTCAATTCAGTATTTTGAAGTTTTAAGTGGCGCTGTTAGGCTGCTGAATTTTTAAGTGGTTCTTTCACCTTTCTCCCTTTTCAAAGTTCTAATTCCATGTCAAGTATTGCAAGATACTTTTTATTATGTTGGGCTATGATATCTAAATATATCATACTGATATTTTATGTTCATATTATGAGAGACCCTATTTGATCTCATCAATTCATTTTTGTTGAAGTTTAAGTGGCGCCGTTAGGTTGCCGAATTTCTAAGGGGTTCTTTCACCCTTCTCGTTTTCAAGATCTACTTTCATGTCAAGTCTTTCAATTTACATTTTATTATGTTGGGGTATGATCTCTATATCTATAATACTGATATTTTATTTTCATATGATTAGAGACCCTATTTGATCTCGTCAATTCATTTTTTTGATGTTTAAGTGACGTCGTTATGCTGCCGAATTTTAATAAGAGAAATCTTATTTTTGTCTTCCTTTCATGTTCTTCATTTCATATGGTACATATTTCAAATTTCATTACCATGTTCATATATCCTTCATATTCTGTCCCTCTACTGTTTTATGGATCATTTACGAGTGGGTGACCCATGTCCCCTCACTTTTCAATGTTTTCTAAAACCTTGTAACATAGCCATTATGCTGCAGAATTTTCGTCTAAAAAGGCCTCTCTCTTTTTCTCAAAATTATTTTATGTTATTATGTGAATAATCAAAGATATTATTTATATAGGGGTATTCACATATATATTAAAATGTTCTATTTTAAATTCTGGGATTTACATACATGAAACCCTCTTTCCCTTTCTGTGGGTTTAAAGTGACATAATGATCATGTCATTAAAGCAGTTTTTAAAACGTTATGATTATGAAATGAAACCCATTTATTTTATGATATATGGGTTATTTATGAAATTATTTATGATGATATATGTGGCTCACATGATAATAAAAGGCATGTCAAGTGTGTGCCTAGATAGCGCTCCAATGCATTGGGTAAAGACTTAATCTCTAGAGATGACTTTTTAGACTGATACCTTGGTGAATAACCTTGGTAATTTTTAATGACACCTTGGGGATGGACCTTGGTGAAACGAAATTATTGTCAATATTAAATGTTGCAGCCACATCTTAAAGTTATGAAAAATGTTATTTTTATTATGATATGCCTAATGATTTCTTTCTCATGCCTTAAAGTTCTTCTCATGACCTTATTGAAGTATCTCAAGTTCACATGTAAAATGTTTCTCTTGTTTCCCTTACTGGGCCTTCTGCTCACCCTTTCTTTTGATGTATGTCCCCAGGTTATGAGATGCAGTAATGAACCTAGTATGAACATGAGGAGAAGCCTTTCATGTGTTTAAGAATAATGTTTTATGTTTTCATGTTTTATGTTCCTGGTTTCCAAGACACTAAACCTTAATGATCCTCGATTTTGTAAAATGTAATGAAAGTTTATGTGATAAAAAGGAGGGATTCTATAATAACACCATCACACTCACCCTTTTTTCACCTAGAAAAATGAAATATAGTTCACAATTAAATCTATGAGTATAAATTAACTCAACCACAATCACCCATATTGAGCATAGTTACTTACTAACATATTCCCATAACATTTTAATCTATTGAGATATATTCCATTAAACATTGTATTAGAAGAAGATATAGGTCACATTCATATCATATTCTACACATATTTGTTCCACGTAATAATTATTTAATTTTCACATCATAATGAACCCCAAAAAAATTTCTTTCATAAAAAAATAAAAAAATCAATTTTAAATAGGAACCCCATGAATTAAAATGCGATTTATGAAATATCCAAATAAAATAATAAATAAAATGGAATGATTTTTAAAACATAATCACCAAAGAAAATCACATAGTACAATAATAATATATGATCAAACATAAAACATAATTTCAATATAGACAAATCCTAATTAAACCCAATTTTGGAAAAGAGTTTTTTTTTAAAATTTTATTCTATGGAGAAACATTCAAATTTGAAATGATCTTTTTGAAAAATATTGTTTTATTTTAAGAAAATAACATAAACCATATCATTAAGTTATATTTTGTTCAAAAATAATTTTCCCCAAAATAATATTAGAACATTCCAATTCATTGAAAATAATTACTTTTAAAAGTAATCTTAAAAAAATGAGCATCTAAAAATATTTATTTGTTTCAAAATATGTAAGGTAAAGTAATATGAATAATTTTATTTTTAAAAATAATAATTAATAATATTAAATTTAAAATTATATAATAGTTATCAAATGAAAATGTCGCGTTGATTATAAAACCACCTTTTTAAGGATGGAAAAAGATTTTTGAACCTTTTAAAATAGCCATTATTTCAAAACCCACATCAATAAATGGATGGGGAAGCTATTATTTTAGTTTGAAAAAATTTAAAAAACTGATCATTGGAGATATAAATATTTTTTGTTTCCATTCAGATAATGAAAAAATTTGTGGGAATTAAAAAAATAAGGAAAATAAATAAAATTCTATTCAAATAATTTTTAAATATTCATATCAAAAATAAATTTTTAAAAAATAATAGATATAACAATATAGAAAATATTGGTGGTTATAATTATTTACCCAGAAAATAATTTTTAAATAACTCATAACATCACAAAAGGTTATAATATTTTAATCATTAGTAATTATAGAAAATGAATAGCGGGTATGACCCATTGAAAATATTTATATCATGAAACCCACTTACATGTTTCATAAAGTTTCAATAAAAACACCATGATAAGTATAATGAATAACATGGAATAGAATATAATAGAATATAATCATGATAAAAAATGGAATTAGGTTAGTACATACACCATTTAAAAGTAAATAAATTCTATATATTAACATGTCTTAAATGATTCATGATCCGGACAAAGAAACACTAAGATCATAAATATTATATTATAAAAACCACTCCAATGATGTAAAGAATTAATATGAAGATAAAATATGATGAATAAAGTAATTTTATTTTACTAAATATCTAATTTCATGTACATATAGCCTTAAAAATAAATTGGTTGCATAAAATAATATGTGTCTTAAGGAAGGTTGTTTTCTGATGAAATATATATAGTATTTATATTGTATGTATCATGCATAAGTAGGATGGATGCCATGAAATGGAACATAAAATATGTTGTTATAAATTTTCTTTTCTATATATGACTGAAATAATATAATATTTATAGAATAAAAAACAAAAATAGTTTAAAAATATAAAATAATTTCTCAGTGAATGTGAACTAGAGACTACAATCCCATACATTGTTTCCATTATTATTTAATGAAAATATGTATTCCTATAACATCATCATAACATTAAATTAGCTATATTTTGATCCTTCTATTGCTTTTAATTTTTCATTTTCATAGTCGGGTCGAGAATGTATTGGGAGGATACCTAAGATGGTGAAGTCAGAGATTTGTTGGACGCTCAGCATAAAACTGCATAATTTATAAGTCTATTAGGGAAATACATTATTTTTAATATGGTTATAGGAACTATATGTTGTATAAAATATAAATAAGAATTTATAGGAAGCCTATATGTGTTTTATCATAATGAGGATTTTCAATTTCACAATGTGTAATTTCATTACATGTCATGTAATCTCACATTTGAAGTTTGTTAAATAGAAGAAGAGATTATTTCTCTTTTTTACCTATCCATTATTCATTTGACACAACCCAAGATCTATTCCATGGAAATTTTGGATCCCTCCAAGACACCCAAGTTTTTTTATATGTTATTGACTGTTGTTACGGTTGTTGTGTGACTTACCAGGGAAGTAGTCTACATATCTCATCCTCTCTTTCTCTTTTATTTTATGGATTTAAGTAGAACATAATTTGATTTATGGATCCAAACTCTATGTTCTGAAATCATTTTTATAAGTTGAAATTTTATAATGTTATCACATTTACTATTGCTGGAAGGTACGTTGCCGAATTTGTGTATCCATGAGAAAGGTATGTGGTTCCATCATGATTTCGAATTTATATTAACCCTATTTTTTTATTTAATTTATTTTATTAAACAAAATGATTTTATTTTGTTTAAATTTCCTTCAATTATGTTGTTAGGAAAACACAATTCGATTAAACCAGGGTTTGGAAATGGGTTATTTGCATGAAGTTTCACCCCCTCCATTTCATTAAATTGGTATTTTCAATTGAAATTGATGAAATATGAATTGTATAAATTAAATTGTGTAATGGATTTGATGGAAAATTTTGAAGAACCATATTTCCATTTAATTTGGGGGTTTTTATGAAAATGATGGAATTTAATTTAAAATTTAATTTGTGGAATCTAATTGTGAAATTTAATTGTTAAATTTAATGGTGAATTTATTTCCAATACCTATTTGGGATTAATGATTTAATTTTTTTTATTGAATTTTTAGGGTTTTATCTAGTAGAAAATGACTGTTTTTGAGTAAAAACCTATTACAGGTTTTAAATGGAAATTGGAATTTTTTAAATGGATAATGGGATGAATTTTAATTAAAAAATGGTTGAAATAAATTTCACATCATTGTTTTGTATTAGAGAACACTTAATAATTTGGTATATAGTGAGTTATTTGTTAGACGCTTTATGATTTCTAATATTTGAAAAAATAAATACAGAATGTGACATCCCTTAGGTGATAGCGATGATTCCACTTTGAATTAAGATCAAATGGACGTATGTATATATTTTCATGTCACCTTTATTATGGAGTCCCTATAACCTGAAACTATCATACCTTCTTAGGAACATGAACATGATGCCGAATTCTTTGTATATTAAATTAATATATACCATTTTTTTAAACTACTTTACATGCCTTCAGATTTATATAAACTATTTGATATAAATGTTTTTATTCCATTTTGGTAAATAACTAATAATTTAAATGTCATCCCATTTTTTTAAATGTATTTACATCATTTTAGATGTGAAGGATGAATTTATAAAGTACTTCCATCTTTTGAAATGTAAAGAAATATTGTTTTAAACATGATTTTGGAAAATCCAAACATTATTATATCAAAATTTAATTAATATTATTTGTTTAATTAAATATTGGAACACTATTAGGGAATCATTGGAGTGACACTATTGTGATTTAATCTCACACCGTACATCTGTATTTGTGTGTATTTAGATTATATCCTTCCATGTTTGTGCATGGGTAGTGTACCACATCAAGGTGGTTATAACTGTTTATTAGTTGACATGGAGAGTTTCTCCAATTGGTAAATGGGATACTTTTCTTTCCATATTCATATTAATTTTATATATTAAATTGAGTTAATTAACATGTTTGACTAATCGTACAATACTCCCAATGGAGCTTGTTTTTTATTCATATTATCTTCTTACATTTACTTCTGTAATGTTTGTTTAAAAACCCATTCCCACTCTCATTTTGAATGAATCTAGGATCCAGTCACCAAACCATGGGGATCAATAACAAAAGTTTTCCTATGTCAGTTCTGGTTCACATGTCGAGTTTCTAGGGTACCGGTCTGGTTTGTAAAAATATGGTTTTATAACTCCACATTTTTCTTTTTTCCTTAATTCTAGTATAAATTTGGGAATTATTACCCTAAGTTAGGTTGTAGTTATGATTGAATGTCTATCCAGATATCACCATTACAAACCATATGTTACTAGTGGGGGTTATGGAGATATTCCTTGTGGATTACTTCTAGTCTATTACTTGTTTTAATTTTGATAGAATGGAAATACAAATAATCCTTTTATTTATGCCTGTATTTTTTCCCATGTTACTCTATTTAAATGTGTATAAAATTTATTCCATATTTTATACTGATGTTGTATAGCATCATGTCTCTGATAAGGCATGTGAATCAGTTCCAGGAGGTAGTTTTTGGTGAACCTCGGGGATCAAATCTTCTTGTGGGACCATATCTATTTGAGGGGATCGTGCACAAAATTCAAGATCTAGGACATGAACAACCTCCAATTCCTAAGAAAGCTCGTTTTGTGAATCCTCCGAGGGATATTTTCAATATTGATTCCCAAGACTTCCTTCACTACAATCCAAAACCATTCAAAGGATCAAATGATCATCAAGAGAATGTGTAACGGATTATAAAAATGGATTCTTATATTGGGTTCTTTGAAAGACATGGTAAAATAAAACTAATGTGTTCCACCTTCATACTAGAAGGACTATATAAGAGATTATGGGACAATATAGTGATGATGAATAGGTATTAGGGATTAGAGTGGAATGTATTAAAAGTTATTTTCGTAGTGACTATATCTATCCATAGTTGATGTTATTAGCTGACAGTATAATTTTTTTTAAACATGACTTTGGTTGTCAGACCATGATGGAGTATGCAATCCATTTTTTAGTGAAATTACATTTCCCACATGAGATTGTATCCAATGAGATGACAGTGTCTTAATGGTTCATTTTGGGGATTCTATATGATATTTATTCAAAGGTTTTCATGTATTAAATTCTTCCTAATACTGATATGATGGATAAATCATTTATGGTTGATATAGAAAAGTCTGTAAAACCAGGGATATCATGGGTTTCTATTTTTCTGAGTGGTAGTGGGAGTTCCATCAATTTAAATAGGTTCCATGAATATATCATATAATATCTTGTAATGTCGTCATTCAAGACCTCCTATAGATCATGTAATAAGTCCATTGATTTTATACAAATATGGAAAGTTGGGAATTGTACGACGGATTTCAATGAGACACCCAATGTATGGGGTTCTTGTTGATGTTTAAGGTAGTAATAGAAATTCATCCTTGATTAATCCACTCTGCATAGTATAAAAATATCATTATATTCTCCTACAGATAATGTTAAATTATATATGTGAAGTAGAAAAGTGTTCTAATCATATGAATCTATAATTATGCTTCAATGCATAGTGGAAGAGTGTCCATAGGTAGTAGATATGGGTTCAGCGATCATGTGAGGTACCATCAATATAGCATTGTCATTAGTGACTACTATAATTTATACAGGTGTGTCTAAATCATTTATTAAAACCCATCATATTATCATTATAAATCATACAACAAAGATTTTATCTTATGTTATGGATATTACTACACTACTTAGTAAAAAGGGATAGTAGGTTCTCCATAGTTCTGCCTATTTTTTCTCTATATCTTTTATTAATACTTCATGGTTTTTTCTGGTTCTCAACATGAAAACACATGATGTAATATTTATGATGGATTTTCTCATTTCTAATTATTTCTGGATTGGTTTTTATCATCAACGTGTTTCCTTTAATACACCCAGTGGTGTGTTACATGTATTTCATGGAGAATCAGACCTAATGTCAAGTAGAGCCAGATCTACTAATCTAGAGTTGGTTAAAGTAGTATTATTATTTTATTGATCTCGGTATGGAATTATTGAGTGGTGATATCCCTCTAGTTGTTTTAATGTTTCCCAACATATTTTTTTTCTGACTTCTCTAGTCATCCACTATAATGAATGTAAATGTTTTCTATCTATTTGTTACATATTTCTCAAATAGTGTCAATTGCTTATTACTGTATGGAACCATATGAATATAATGATATGAAGACATGGTATGATTCTTTATTATAGGATATATTTATCCACCATTGTGTGTCACCATTGGAAGAGTCATCTCTCTCTTTTTTAATAAGTATGATTGTTCTATTTACCTATATGTTGATTATCAAAAGCTCATTCGAGTGATGGTTTGGAACAAGTAACTATTAAAATAGATTGATGATATATTTTTTCAGTTGAAAGGGGATAAGTGGTTCTAGAAGATTTATATTTATTCCTGTTACCCTTATTTAAGGATAAAAAAATCCAATAGTCAAAAAACCACATTATATATATGGTATAACCATTATGAGTACCTTGTTATACCCTTTGGTCGAAACAATGCTCCTGCAGTTTTCAATAATTTAGTGAACATTATTTTCCATGATTACTTGGGTACCTTTGAAGTAGTCTTCATGGATTAAATCCTCTTTTACTCTATGTCCAATGACTATCATCTTCATTATATGAGAATATTTTTGAGTTTACTGGGAAAACAACAACTTTATTCCAAGGTTTCAAAATTTGATCTCTCGATCTGAGATGTGAAATTTATTGGACATGTGATATCTAAATATGGGATAACAGTTGATACTGATATGTTTATGGATATTATGACATGGGAACTACCATGAAATATTTTTTAGATTTGGAGCTTCTTGGGTTTGGATGGGTATTATCAATGTTTCATCTAGGACATGTCAATACGAGCCTCTCCAATACCTGCTCAAACTCAGAAGAAGTAATGATTGGTTGGAATGAGAAATGTTAGGATTATTTTGTTTCCTTGAAACAACATTGACTAATGGTTTAGATTTCACTATTCTAGAGGTCGTGCATGGCTATGTGGTCTTTTCTGATGCATAGGGTTAAGGATTGGGCTACATTATTATGAATGGTGATCATGTTGTTTCCAATGGATCACTTCATTATAGGCCTCATGAGAAGAAATATCAAACACATTACCTTAATCTCATAGCAATGATTCATGTTCTTCAGAGTTTACGACATTAACTTTTCAATGAATTATTTACCTTGTATTCTGTTCACAAGAGCATGAGGTATACCATATCTAAAAAATAGATGAATCTCCTATAGACACACTGGGTTGAATCCCTACAATATTTTGGCATTAAAATTTCTTATTCCTTTGGGAAAGGGAATGTCATTATCAAGGCATTGAGTTGGAATCTTCTTACTTAGTCCATGAAATAATATTTTGAAGAGTGAAAATTGATGGCCTTTTTTCCAAAGTTGCATTTTGGTGTCGAGAAATCTTGTGGTGAGTTTTCATTGTCCAATTTTATGATGATATCCACACTTATAGAGATGACCCTTCAAGAAAATCATCATGAAATTGAGTATTGTTATATTATAAACTCTCTTTTTTTGGGAGACCATTTTTGAGTTTCTGTTCTCTATAGAGGGAATTATACACTATCAGAATGTCTATGTTGGTCTATTAGTGATAAAGAATGTATTAATAGTGGATTTACATAACTTCTTGTGGGATTTAGACACATGAAAATCAAATATGTTCTATGATATGAAATTTTAGTTTTTATGGGACTCATATGATATAGGGAATTGATGAGTTTGTCTGTCATTTCGATATGTTCTATACGGTGATCACCAAGCACTATAAAGCTTCAACTTTTCTTAATTCAATTCCATTTTCTACATGGATGTTGCATGTGATATCAATGGACATTGTGGTTGGGATTCCACAAACCCATAGAAGGAATAATATGTTATAGTTTGTGATCTATAGGATATCCATGTTGGCTAACATTATACATATTCAAGATATAACCAAAGTGGATGAGATTAGGAAAATTATTGTGAAAGGTATTTTTTTGTGCAGTTCTGTCTATTATAGTCTCTAATAAGGATCCTCGGTTCACTTATCTCTCTTGTAATGCCCTTAATATAACCATCAGATATCACGTCTATTTGAGTATTCCATTCCTTCCATAGTTGAATGGACAGATAAAAACATATATATAGATTCTGTAGGATATGATTTGTGCCTATGTTCGCAACTATAGTAGAGATGGGGATGATCACATGGGGTTAGTTGTATTTTTTTATAACAATTGTTACCATTTCAGAAATAGAATTTCTACTTTGAGACCTTGTATTGTAGCCCTTAATGATCTCTATTGTGTTGGTCGGATCTTGGTAAATGTACCATGGTTGGACTATGAATTGTTCCAGAAATGAAAAAAAAGAATTATTTCATTCATCATAGAATGTTGATGGTACAAAGTATGTATAAATTTCATATGGATCATTGTGGTAGACCTTTGGAATTATCTGTTGGTTAATAGGTGTTCTTGATTGATTCAACAATGTTGGGTCATTGATGGATTGTGAGGAAAAGGAATCTTGCTACTCATTTTTCCAGACCTCTTGATGTTGTTTAGAAAACATGGAAGGTGTATTACTGTGTTGGTATTCCATAGTATGTGATGTTGATTCATAACATGTTCCATGTATCTCATCTACAAAAGTGTAATTCTGATCAATATCATGTTTTATGATGGGATGATCTTGATATTGGAACTGAATTATCCATGTTTCAATGACCATTTTGGATAGATGATTTTGAAACCATGGAACATAATGGGAGGGGGATAAATTTTGTATGAGTTTCATTATAGAAAATGTCATATTTTCATGAGACAATGAAGCATGAGGCACCGGAAAAAGAGAAGTGTCCTTATCTATTTGGAATAGAATATTTTGTGTAGGAATTCTGGGGATAGATTGTGTTTATAGTGGGGAGGTTGTAACAACACATTATATTTCTTTTAGGAAAACTTTTAGACCACTTTTGGTTTTACTTTATCACTATCAAAGTAATGTAGAGAAGGTATTATGAGGATAAATGTGATGTTGGATTTATATATTTGAGGGAATATCATCATAAAACTAGATATCTTGGAAGTCTACTAAGGATTTACATGATGTGTAATATGGTTACACAATGTGTTAGTTCTAAAAGGAAATAAAATCTTATTTTATCAAAATGTGAAGGATTTTTTAGAGATTATGGTGATTTTCAATTTCATAACTTGTAATTTGGTAACATGTCATCTAATGTCCCGATGGTTGTTTTAAACAAGAATCCTAGAATATTTCCCTTTCGAACCTCTCCCATTTTCATTGATTTCAACCCAAGATAAATTCCTATACTATTTTGGAGAACTCAAATACCTATGGGTCATTTTAATCAACAATTGATCACTATTTCAATTGTGGTGTAATTAACTGGGTAAGAATTCTCTATATCATTCCATAACATTATCAATTAATTCTTGGTGTTTAGTTGATCATCTTTGGAGTGATAGATTTAAACATCGTGTTATCAAATATGTTTTATAGGTTATGCTCCTTGATCTTCTAGAACATCATTATTATTTGTAGAAACCTTGTAGGATTTGTGTTTTAATGTGAAAGTTAGGCAACATCTCCATGATGCCCAATTTATATATACCCTAAATTTAATTGTTCAATTTAAATTGCTTGAATTAAATGAAATTATTTTGTTTTTATTAAATGGATATAAATTGGTATGTTGGAAAAATACAATTACACTGAATTGTGTTTTTAAATGGGGTTTTGGCCTAAAATTGAATCCCCCTAATTCCATTGAATTGTGGTGTGTTTATGGAAATTGTTGAAATTTAAATTATATTATTTAAACTATGGATTGCATCAGATGGAAAATTTTGAATAACTTGACTTCCAATAAATTGGACGTTTGTTTTGAAATCGATGCAATTTATTTGAAAAATAAATTATTGAATTAAATTGTGAAATTTAATTATAGAATTTATTGGTGAAATGATTTCAAATATCAATTTATAGAAATGGATATAAATGGTATTTATATGAAACATAGGGTTTTATCAAGGGGAAAATAATATTTGTGATTTAAAATTCTTCATGGTTTCTAAATAAGAAATTTCGTATATTTTAAATTGAGAATGAGTTAAATTGTATTATATAGTTTCTTGAAATAATTTACCAATCATTATTTTGTATTAGATAACATGAAATCCATAGGTTGTTATTGTGTTATTTCTATGAAACAGTATGATTTTCTACATTATAAAACATTAATGCATCATGCCACATCCCTTAGGAGATTATGATAATTCCTCATTGGCCTTTGTTCAAAGGGATGTATGCACATATTATTGAGTCAACATTACTATGGAGTCCACATATCCTGGAAATATCACACCTTCTTTGGGGAAATGATAATGTTTCTTGCGTGTTTTTTTGTAATTAATATATTACATTGTTGTAAACTACTTTACATTCCATATATTTAATATAATTTTTTTATATAAACGTATTTATTTAATCCATTTGGTTAAATCACCTTTTGATTAATGGTAATCCCAGAGTTTGAAATGTATTTCATTCATTTGAAATGTGAATCAATAATTGCTAAAGTATTTCCATATTTTGAAATAAAAATAATGATTTGGTTAAATATATTTTTTGAAAGGCTAAACCTATATATTTGACAATTGAAAGCACTTTATTTTGTTTGTATTATACTGGAATATTGTTATAGAATCCTTGGTGAGACCCTACTGGGATTTTATCTCACACATTATATGTGACTTTGGTTGTTTGTAGGCTATCTCCTTACAAGTTAGATCTGGGGTAAAGAACCAATTTGATGTGGTCCTAATAGTTGATATATAAATTTTATGAGTTTTGTTTTTCGGTACATGGCTTGTTTTCCTTCATTTTTTTCTGGTAAATTTCTATAGTACTTTGGGATGTTTAAACTATTTGACTTCTAGTTCACTACTCTTAATTGGTCTTCATTTGTATCAATATTATCTTATTTATTATACATTCACAATTTTTATGAAAAAACCCATTCCCACTCACTTATATTATCATTCAAGGGTATATTAGATTTCGCAATGGGATCATGAATGCCCTTCTAGATACAAAAGTGCTGGTTCAGGTGTAGGGTTACTAGGGTACAAGGCCTGGTTCGTGACACCCTCTATAAAAAAACATAGCTAAATTAATATCAAATTTCATAACCATAATAATAAATATTAACATTTTATAATAACTATTATAATTCTCTATCATTTAAAAAAATATATTTATTTTTTATTATGACCATTGTTTTTTTAATAATTTTTACTTTTTTCACATGATTAATAATTTTTATTTCATTACACATCATTTCATACAAAATTGGTTATTGATATTTCATGAAATATTATTTAATATAAAACATATAATGACTAAAATTTATCTTCTTTAATTTCACATGCTAAATTAGGAGTAGATTTTAATACCGTCACACACACAATTTTTTATCCTTATTACTCTCTTACCTATTAAAATAAAACTTCTATCTCATCAAATATAATCCATTACATATAATTTCAACAAATTTTATTAGATGAGTGGTTTCAAACACATCCTCATATTATCATAAAATAATTTCAATTTTGAGAACTTTTATAATGATAATTATTTTATACTAATTTTATATTTTTACTAATTCCATGACAGAACCTCACATCTTTTACAAATAGGAACAAACTATCCTCTACTATTTTAAAATAAAAAGACTTCTGGATTAGAAAATATTATCTCAAATCAGTTATGTGCATCCCAATATATTTATTATATGAATTTTCCATGATTATAAAACCATCGTATAAATTATTTTGCGGTAAAATATAATAGTTCTTTGAAGAATAGTAATCAATGTTAATCTAGCATTTTTTTATTTCCACTTCTAGCACCATGAAATATTCATATAAAATTATGAAATTATAAAATAACCATATTCTATATAATTAATGTTATTAAGTTATTGGTATAATTAATATCCATATAGAACATCTATCAAATGGAACAAAATCCATTGTTTCTCTTTATGGTGGACTACCTCCACACAGATTACAATATTTGTTTTCCCATAAAAAAATATATAATTGTTTATAAAGTTGGATTTCATGAATATATATAATATTAGTGAAATTTTTTTCAATATTTATTATTACATAACAACTATTTTATTAACATCACATTTAAATAAAAATGATAATGACGTTTGTGAAATTTGTGGACTACCACCTCCACAAAGCGATATGATTCTTTTTTTATAACAATATAACAAGGACGATATATATAAGATTATATAAAGATATAATACGTTATTTATGAAATAACTATCAAAATCATAAGATAAAATATATCTTACTTACTTTCCATCATGGCGATTTAAAAATAAAAATGTTACTCATGCATATGTACTACCTAACATCACTATGATTATAACACTGTTAGTTTTTAATAACCATATATCATGCATGGTTATAAAATTATAATTTATTATTATTTCAATAATATTATTCATTTTATGTCGATCCATTGACAACATTGACCATAGTCAAAATAATGTTGTCATTTAGGAATAATGAACTGAATATCATCAAAATGTGTCACATTGATTAAATAATTAAATATATCAATGTAAGATATAAAAAACGAATAGTAAAAATGAAAAATATATATTAATAATGTAAATAATTAATATAATGGTTTTATTTAGGATGATAAATTTGGTACATGACAATTCAAAATCATGTTAAGAGGGAAATATAACATAAATCCTCAATAGAAATGTTTTGTAGATTTATTAACAAAATATTTGTCTCCTATGTACATATTCTTAAACAAATGGGGAATATATTAATGATGAATAAAAAAATTATAAAGGAAATTATATATTTGTTATTTATAAGGTTTTAATGTATTTGAAAAATAATCTACATTAATGTTTTATACTATAGGTTTTGACAAAAAAAATTGTTTTAATTTATACGGGATCAACATCATTTACCACAGACAAAAAAGTTATTTAATGTTTAAATAACATTAAAATATAAAAAATTTCATTAAAATAAAACCTAATTTTCACTTAGTATTTTATTTTTATACTGAAAATGTGTTTTTAAATGAAAAAGATATTTTTATATCTAGATG
This sequence comes from Viscum album, assembly GCA_963277665.1. Taxonomy (NCBI): domain Eukaryota; kingdom Viridiplantae; phylum Streptophyta; class Magnoliopsida; order Santalales; family Viscaceae; genus Viscum; species Viscum album. Next base: position 1,537,149,844 of record OY728151.1, read on the forward strand.
AGATTTCCTTACGGGTACAAAATAATTTTCAAATGTGTTATGATGGAAATGTGAAAAACAATATTATTATACTAATGATATAATGATTGAGAATTATATAATAATAATGGGTGAACCAAATAAATATTATATGATTGGTTGAGCCCAATTGTAGTATTTGATGATGGGTGAGCTCAATGAAACCAATACAATGGGTGAACCCGATCTATATTATATGATTAGTGCCACCTGATAAATGTAAAATGAATTGGGTAATGTTAGGTGTCTTTATATAAAATTATCATAGTTTTATCTAGGATTTTTAATGATTGGATTTTGTTGGGATCTAGTTATTTCTAACATGGGTTATGAATTTATTTATCAAGGTTTCCTAAAAATTATATTAATTACAACATATGTGGTTTTATATGTCAATTTGAAAAAAAATGTTTGTGTTATCATATTAAATTTTTTTATTTAATTAAACCATAAAACTATGAGATAAATTTAATATTATTAATGGATTACATTTATTTCTCTAGACTAGTGAACTTATTCTATTTTGGTTTGTAACTGTTATTTTCTTTTCCCATTTGATGTTTTAAAAAAATTTCCCATGGATTATGGATGGGTAATATTTTATAATAACTCTTTCTGAATGATGTGACAGTTTTTATTATAAAATTTTTTTATTAAAATTTTATATATTGTGGGGAAATGGATACCTAATAGAAGTGTCCAATTTTTTAGATACTTATTTTTATAAGAATTATTATCTATTTCTAAAAAAATTAAAAACCAGAAAAGATCATCAACAATGAAGGAAAATAAATTGTAGTCTAATGATAGTACATAATTTTATATTTAAAGATGGGTCCTTATAGTGGTAATGAATGGAATGTACTAGACAACCGTAGAGGTTATGATAATGATAATAGAATAAATATGAAAGATTCCACATTAAGGTTATATTTATATGATTTAAATTTTTAACATTACCATGATGTTTCGTATAATAAATACATTTTTAGAACAATTTTTAGGGGAGTGTGTTAGGATACTTTTATAGTAATGTATCATGTGGATAATTGCATTCCAAATTATCATCCAATAATCATTGGAAATTGTATTGAATTTTTTATATGATTTCTTGGTTGATATATTATAAAAATTGTGGTTTAATCCATGTTCAAAAGAAACAAGATTTACCAGATGGTAACATGTTTATATTTGATCATTTAATGAGATATAACCCTTCATATTTTAGAGGAGCCTTAGATCTTGTTTTATTAAAATGATGTAATAATTCTTTAGATAAGATATTTAAACTCATGTGATCTTCATAATGTCAAAAGGTAAGCCTTTCAATTTTACATTTTGAAGGGGAGTTTGATCGATTATGGTATTTGGTTATGAATTGCAGAGACAGATATGATCTTGATTCACATAGAATGGGAACCATTTAATAATATTTTTTCAAGATATGTATTATCACAATATTATTCCACTTTGAATAAAGATATTATTCTATTAATTAATGTATGATGATATATACAGTGTAGCTATGTATAAAGAAAATTATATAAGATAATTTAGGTATCTAACTTATTTTATTTGGGAAATTGACAGTACAATTAATAGATTTTATTATGGTTTGAAACCATGTTTTTTACGATATTTGGACACAATAGAATTTAATATCAAAGAAAATGTTTTTAATTTTTTTTAATGATGGAATAGAGTTTTCCAATAGTTATATACCTAGAGATGAAAATATTACTAATTTATCTAGGTGGAAGGATACAAAGAATCTTCCAGCTAAGATGTTTGGGGTAAGTCCCCAATATGTTCCAAGTGGGATAGACTATATTTCAAGGAATGTTGGATAAAATTTTGAAACTCTTACCAGTGTGGAATGGTCGGTTATAAGTCATAGGAAATCAAAGAAAACTGTATTATACAATTCTTGAATGGGGTAAATTATAACCAACCAATGGTGTGATGGTTTAGTTGTATTGAGTTGGAACATTATACTAACATGTTTCCATATTTAACTACACATTCTTGAAATTATAATTAACGAAAATAATATGTTGTGGAATAATAATTTATTATTACTACTACTATAGTTGATGTTATACTGTCAAATGATGTTTTTATAGATGTAATACATGACTGTTAAAATAAAAAAATGCCCAGTTTGACTATTGATATTAACAGTCATTAAATTATAGGAAATATTAATGTAAAATAAGAATATCCACACATGAAAAGAAGAAAAAAAATTTGGGAAAATTCTAGGAGATAACAGTAGGTACTCTATTATTTATATGAATCTTCCTATAATTATTATTAGGATGGTCATTTCTTCAAATATTTTGAACTTCACATAGTATAGATTTATATTAATTTTTGGCACATATTAGATTTCAGTTTATCATGATATGAAAGATTTCAATGTTATGAATATTTCATTAAATAATTAAAATCCATTGAAAAAATAAAAATATACATTGAAATGGATTATAAGTTATAGGGAACTTTACTGGATTCATATTTTTGAAATGAAAGATACATTTCAAATTAATGTTGTCCTATTACTGAATGAATATGATGATTTTTTTTCAAGAGGATTTTCTTGGGGTTATTCATAACTAGGGTGATTGTTTTACTATTTATGTAGATATTTATGCTAATAAAATTTCAAAACCTAATTATCCAATGGCTAATGTAGAAACATAGGATCCATAAATGAAATTTTAGATGTTTCTAGATAAAGTGATGATTCCACCTAGCATATGACCATGGGGTGCATATTATTTATTTGTTAAAAAATATAATACAATAATCCATTTCATTGACTATAAATAACATAATAACCTCACATGTTAGAACAAGTATCATTTTCCTAATATAAGTGATATTTATGATCTTCTCTAGGAATCACAGTATCATACATAGATGAATCTCATGTTGGTGTACTATTATATGAAGGTGATGGAGGGAGATCTCCAGAATACAAGGTTTTAGAATAGATGTGAGAATTATGAGTTTAAAGTTATGTCATATTTTGTCTAATAAACCATCTATATTTATAGAAATTATGAATATATTAATACATGAGTTCAGGAAAATGTTTATCTATGTGTTTATTAATGATATAATGGTATATTCAATAATAATGAGGATAATAAAAAATCCTATGTATTTTTATGAAAATAATAAAAAATGGTAACTATATATTAAAAATTATTATGTCTGAATTTGTGTTGAAAAAATTTATTTCCACAGAGATATTATTTCTAATGATGGAATATCTATAACCCCTACAAAATTTTTTTGTTGATGACTGGAAGAAAAATTCATCAAAATTCATTATTTTATTAGAGATGTGGGTAAATAAAAATAGTTTTTTGAAAACTTTTATTATTTATCTAGTGAATTAAAAAAGATAATGTGAAATGGATTTAAATACCTCTTCAAAAAAATAATGGTATAATTATTTTTGGGTAAATAAATAATAATTGTGAACTATCAAGTTATGGGCCTTCCATCAAGAAATTTTAATTTTTTCATATATAATGATGCTTTATTGAAGGGAAATCTTGGAGTTCTGATGCAGAATGATTATGTAATTACTTATTCATCATGTAATGTGAACTATTGTGGGTTAAATTATCCTTCACATGGTCTATAATAAGATATATTGTTTTTAAAAACTTTGGGGGTTGATATTTTATATATTAATGTGTGAAATAAATAATGAGCATAAATGATTAATGTATACTATAACTCAAAAATATTTGAAAATAAGGAAGAAAAGATGCATTGAAAAAATCAACTATTTTTATTTCATTATTCATTTACATCCTATAATAACATATCAAAATCATTGAGGTTAAAATATCAATCCCCATTGATGTGAACCATGTTGAAGGCATTGAGTCGATTACCCGAGTGGAGGAGTTGGATTTTCAAGGCCCGATGAAGCATGTGAGATTAAAGAGGTTGAATGCAATAATGGGCGCTCATCTCGCTTCATTAAAGGCCCAATGGGTCTTACCTTGCATGGATGGAGAAAATGGGCCAATTATCTCACTTATTCAAGCCCAAACATGATGCTTAAAGCTTGTCCCACATGGTTGCACGAATTTGGAAGCCTTTCCCACATGGAGGATTCTAGAAATGGCATCTTTGGACACCAAAGTCAAATCTGGTGGGCCATGCACTCGAAGTCAAATCCGGTGGGCTATAGTTTGAAATTTGTGTGTCACTTTTCCAAAAGTCTTTGTTAGACTTTATCTTTTTGAATTTATGTGATCAAATTAGTTTAACCTTTATGACTTTATGGTATTAGACCCTTGACTATTGTACCACCCCCTTGGCTATAAATATCTACCCCCATGGGACTTGTATAGAATTCAAGATTAAATTGAGAGCTTATGCTTTGTTTCTCTCCATTATGCGAGGATTTTCCCATATTTTCTCCTAGCTCTTGTGCATTCTTGCCTTGTCAATCTACAAGTTAGATTGGTTATCCAAGATAAGAAATCCCCCAAATCCGTGCCTCAACCCAAGTGCATTGTTGTGTGGATTGGCCATCTCATCCCTCCCTTGAGTGTGTTATCTAAGTAGTAGGTCGCGCTCTATATAGAGTTGATTGACTACATGCATCCACTATCCGTACCCATCATCTTCCACTTAGCCCCGAACCGTATCTTTCATTCGCCACCCTATGCCGTGAAGATCGGGTCACCTCGTGCATCTCACATCAGTTGGTATCACAGCTCTGATTGACACGGTTGGCATCTATCCCTTCATTTATATTTCATTTACCCATTACCCTTCTAATCTTTCCTTATTATCCACCCATTACAAAAAAACCTTTGCTTTAAAAACCTTCAAAATTAGCCTTGGTTGTGCAAGATTGAAATATTTTCACATTGAGTCAATTGTTCATCCATCTTATTTTCACTTTAAATTCTCTATATATGATTTGTATCTGAAAAAAAAACAAAATAAAATCAAATTCTCTCAACTCATCATTTTGTGTTTCTCAAAATTAATCACATCCTTTTCTTTGAGAGATTTAAAAAAATTGTCTTACTCCCCATTCATCATCTTGTGCTTTAAAACTCCAACCACAACACTTTTTGGTGATATTTTACAGAAAAAAGAAAAAAAGCAGATACAATTATTTCATCATCATGATTTACATTATTCGCACTTTCCATATCTGTACATCACTTTCTCCATCATTTTTCTTCATCCCCATTTTATATTTGGCTCATATTGTTATTAATTTTTCTTATCTTGCAAAATCGGGAAAAACCCAAATACCACCTTTCTACCACCTTTTCCACCCACCCTTATCCATTTTTCTACCTTCATTTCACCCTTTAGCCATTACCACTCAAACGGGTTCTAATAAACCATCCTACAACACAATATTGGTTTGGGAAGTATTGGTGGCATGTGATCATCCCGAAAAAGGTATTTCATAAGAGCTTGGAATTTGAATTGAGTGTTGAGAGTGGAGAGAAATAAGAAAAAAAAATCTTTTGTGTGTGTGTGTGTACATCTCATGTGTGTATGTTTGTGAGTTCTTGTGTGCATGAGTGTGTATGTATTGTGTGTGTGAGTGTGTATCCTTGTGTGCGTGAGTGTGTACATCTTGTGTGCGCGTGTGTGTGAGTGAGTGTGTATCATTGTGTGTGTGTTTCTCCCTGTGTGTGTTTGCGTTTTAGTAACATATCATGGCAGAAGATCATGGGAAGAAAATTTCTCTTGTTCGCAATGAAGGATGTCGAAGTAGATCTCCCATACCCAAAGATACACAATTCTGAATGCATGATTTGGTGAGCCACTTCGAGAAGCTTCCGGATCGGAAGTTGGAGGTGCTACATGAGAGGATTGATAACCTAGAGAATCAACCATTCCCAAGGATGGTCCATGATAACCCACGGTGAGCTCCGACACCACGTCGGCCCCACATCATGGAGGAGGAGATGGAATATCATGATGGTGATTTTGAGGATGTCTTGCGAAGGATGAGGTTGTACCAACAACCTAGTGGAGTACAAAGGAGACAACATGATGATGACCTACTTGGTGGGATCAAGGCGATGGTCCCTTCATTTCAAGGGAAAAGAAATCCGGAAGCATACTTGGAGTGGGAGATGTGGATTGAGAAAGTATTTTCTTTTCATACATATTCCGAAGAGAAAAAGGTAAAACTTGAAGCCCTTGAACTCACTGATTATGCATTAATATGGTGGGATCAAGTTCAAAAGGAGAGAGCCTGATATGGAGGGAATCCTATCCAAACATGGGAAGACATGAAGTTTGACATGTAGAATCGCTTTGTCCCCTCACACTACCATAGAGATCTCCACAACAAACTTTAGAGGCTCACCCAAGGGAGTAAGACCATAGAGGATTACTATAAGGAGATGCAAATTTCCATGATTCGGGAAAATATTGAGGAAGATCCAGAGGAAAACATGGAACAATTTTTACATGGGCTCAATCGGGAGATTGTGGATCAAGTGGAGATGTACCACCATGTAGAGATACAAGATATGATCCAGCAAGCCACTAAGATTGAACACAAATCAAAAGGAGGAGCAACATCAGGAAACCCACTACCCCTTTCACAAAGTGGAGAAATAAGAGGAAGGATACTGGAGAACCATCAAAGGAAAAAGAGGTGGTTGATCACAAAAGTTAAAAGGTAATTATTCCACCTAATAAACCTATTTTTGAGGCTAACCAAACTAGGAATCGGGATATTCGATGTTTCAAATGTCAAGGAAGGGGTCAAATTGATAGTGAGTTCCCAAACAGTTGCACCATGACCATCAACAGGTATGGAGAACATGAAACCGATGAAGAGAGCTCATAAGAGGAGGAGGAAGAATCTCCAAAAATTGATAGTGGAGAGTGTGCAGAAGATGGTGATATTCTTGTCACTAGGAGAGTTATAAGCGCACAAATGACCATGGGAGAGAAGGAGCTGTAGGAGAACCATTTCCATACCCAGTGCAAGATCCATGGGAAGGTATGTAGAATTATTATTGATGGATAAAGCTGTAGTAATGTTTCTAGCACTGATTTAGTAGAGAAGTTGGGACTTCCTACTTTGAAGCATCAATATACATATCAACTTCAGTGGTTTAATGATTGTGGAGAGCTGAAGCTTACCAAACAGGTGAAGGTATTGTTCTCCATTGGTAAATATAAGGACGAGTTATTATGGGGCATTGTTCCTATGAAGGCGTGCCACTAACTGTTGGGTCGACCATGGTAGTACGATCGACATGTTACTCGTGATGGTTTCTTGAACCGTCACTCTTTTGTACTCTGAGGGGAACCTATACCCCTCAACCCCATATCCCCCATGAAAATTCTGGAATATCACATTTTGAGATAAAAGAAAAAAAAGAGTGATGAGGAAAAAAGAGAGAAAATGAAAAAGGAGAGAATGAGGGAAATATAGAAAATGAGATAAGAAAAGAAATGGAGATGAAAGAAAAATCAAGAGGGAAAAAGATTTGAGAGGAGAGAAAAGTATGATGTTGGAAAAAAAGAGTGAGGTTAAGGAATCATTGATTTCTTGACAAAATCTGTTAGAACTTATGTACAAATAGGTGATGTTGAACACTAAAGACTAAACATTTTCTTTTCCACATGTTGTTGTGTCTTTGTTGCAGGAATTTGAATATGTGTTTCCCGAAGAGGTGCCACCTGGTTTGCCTCCCATTAGAGGTATTAGGCATCAATTTGACGTCATACCTGGAGCATCACTACCGAACCTCCCAACATATCGCACAAACCCAGAGGAGACAAAATAAATTCAAAGGCATGTTCACGAGTTGTTGAATGTGGGGTATGTGAGAGAGAGCCTTAGTCCTAGTGCGGTACTAGTGCTTCTAGTACCAAAGAAGGATGGAACATGGAGAATGTGCATTGACTGTAGATCCATCAATAACATCACAGTCCAATATCGTCATCCTATCCCTATGTAAGATGATATGCTAGATGAATTAAATGGTTTAACTATTTTCTCAAAAATTTATTTAAGAAGTGGCTTCCATCAAATTAGGATGAAGGAAGAAGATTATTGGAAATATGCATTTAAGACAAAACATGAAATTTATGAATGGTCAGTCATGCCCTTTGTTCTCACTAATGCACCTAGAACAATTATGATATTAATGAATCATGTCTTACGTGCATATATTGGAAAATTTGTGGTAGTTTACTTTGATGATATTCTGGTGTATAGTAGGACATTTCATGAACATGTAGATCACTTAAGAAATGTCCTAGAGGTGTTAAGAAAAGAAAAAATGTTTGGAAACATCAATAACTGTGAATTTTTCCTCGATAAGATTGTTTTCCTTGGATTTGTTGTGAGCGGAAATGGAGTTGAAGTTGACACTGAAAAGATCAAACCAATAAAAGAATGGCCAACTCCAACCTCCATTGGACAGGTAAGAAGTTTTCATGGGCTTGCTAGTTTTTACATGAGATTTGTGAGGGAGTTCAGCACATTAGCAGCACTCTTGAATTAGTTAACAATGAATAATGTTCCTTTCAAATGGGGGATAACTCAAGAGATGGCCTTCAATGAACTTAAGAAGAGACTCACCCAAGCCCCTCTACATTCACTTCTGGACTTTGGTAAGACCTTTTAAATTGAATGTGATGCAAGAGGAATTGCTATAGGAGGAGTACTCATGCATGAAGGTAAGCCTATTTCTTTAATTAGTGAGAAGTTAAATGGCCCATCTCTAAACTATGCTACATATGATAAAGATTTGTATGCATTGTTTATAGTAATAGATACATGGAAACACTATCATTGTGCTAAAGAATTTTTGATCCATTCTGATCAAGTGGCTCTTAAATACCTTAGTAGCCAACATAAACTAAATAGGAGACATGGTAGATGACTGGAATTCATTGAATCATTTCCATATATCATCAAGAATAAAAAGGGTAAAGAAAATACTGTGGCTAATGCACTTCCATGGCGATATTCTATTTTTATCCTTGTTGGACTAAAAAATCCTTGGTTTTGAATACATTAAGGATTTATATGCCACTAATAGTGATTTTATAGAACTTTATGAACATTTTAAACCTAGAGTTAGTTGGTAAAATTTCTATTTACATGATGGATTATTATTCTAGATTTATAATCTTTGCATTCCCAATTTCTCTATCCATTTAATTTTACTAAAGGAGTCACATTTGGGTGGGTTAATGTGACTTTTTGGTGTTTAAAAAACTCTAAGTGTTCTTAGTGAGTATTTTTATTGTCCTAGGATATCTATAGATATTGAGAAATTTGTGGGAAAGTGAATTGTTTTCCATAAAGCCAATTCGAAACTGATCCCACATAGACTATATCTTCATCCCCCAATTCCCAACAACCCTTGGGAGGACATATCAATGGACTTTATTGTGGGGTTACCACGGACCAAGAGGGGGAGAGATTCCATTTTTGTTGTGCTGGATCAGCTTTCAAAAATGGTCCATTTCATTCCGTGTCACAAAACAGATGATGCCACTAACATTGCAACACTTTTCTTTTAGGAAGTAGTCAAAATTTATGGAATGCGAAGGACGATTGTGTCGGATCAAGACAAAAAATTCCACATATACTTTTTGAAGACATTATGGAGGAAACTAGGAATGAAGTTACTATTTTCCACTACTTTTCATCTACAAACAGCTGGAAAAACTGAGGTGGTGAATCGAACACTGTCATCCCTTCTGTGAACCATTGTGAAGAAGAACATCAAGAATTGGGAGGAGTGTCTGCCACATGTGGAATTCTCATATAACATGGCCAAGCATTTCACTAATCAATATTCTCCATTTTAAATTATTTACGGCTTTAACCCCCTTTCCCTTATTGGTCTAGTTTCCTTGCCGTTGTAGGAAACTACTAATATGGATACGAAAGAGTGTGAAGAATTAATCAAGAAAATCCATGAAAAGGCAAGGAGAAATATTGAGCGGATGACACAGAAATACATTGATCATTCAAACAAGGGTCCCACACAAATGTTGGATGAGGCCGGTGACCTTGTATGGGTTCATTTGCAGAAGGGATGATTTCCCAAAAAGAGGAAATCAAAACTCATGCCACATGGCGATGGACCTTTCCGAGTGCTTGAAAAGATTAACAACAATGCATACAAGATTGCTTTTCCAAGTGAGTATGGTGTAAGTGCCACATTCTATGTATCTCATCTTTCTCCTTTTTTGGTTATAGAGGATGAAGAGTCTAGGACGCCTCCTTTTCAATAGGGGGAGGATGATGCGAACCATGTTGAAGGCACTGAATCGATTACCCGAGTGGAGGAGTTGGATTTGCAATGGCCGATGACGCGTGGGATATTAAAGAGGTTGAATGCAACAATGGGCACTCATATCGCTTCATTAACGGACCAATGGGTCTTACCTTGAATGGATGGAGCAAATGGTCCTATTATCTCACTTATTCAAGCCCAAACATGATGATTAAATCTTGTCCCACATGGTTACAGGAATTTGGAAGCCTTGCCCACATGGAGGATTCTAGAAATGGAATCTTTGGACACCAAAGTCAAATCCGGTGGGCTATGCACTCGAAGTCAAATCCAGTGGGCTATTGTTGGAAAGTTGTGTGTCACTTTTCCAAAAGTCATTTGTAGACTTTATCTTTTTGAATTTAAGGGAACAAAGTAGTTTAACCTTTTCCAAAAGTCATTTGTTGGAAAGTTGTGTGTCACTTTTCCTATTTACATTTTATCTGATCATGATCATTTGTTCACTTCATATTTTCATAATTTATGTGAGACGTTGTTGGGTTATGCATTAAATTTCAAAAAATATTTTCTTCCTCAATCTGATGTTCATTATGAGAAAATATGTAGTCCTCTATAGGTAGGATGAATACTTATTAATTGAATTATCTTGTAATTTTGGAACAAAAACAAGACTTGTATGATTTTTCTTATATCAAATGTATTTATTCTAACAAATAGATGGTATATTTTGAATCTTTATGTGGAATGTTGTACCAGAATGAAATTTGTTGGGATGATGTAGAAAAAAGGTTATTAGGGGAGGAATTTGGTAAGGAATTTTTTGATTAAGTGATGATTATTTATTATTATATTATGACATCATGTAGGAGGTAGAAATGTTATGTGGATAACTAGATAATAGATCTTTCTTTTGAGGTAAGTGATCATATTTTTCATAATGTATATCCATAGAAATATTTTATCCATTTTGAAAAAAATTTGAAGCTAATAATGTAGCTCATTGGAAGATTTCAAATCATTTTAAATGCTAGGATGTATCCAAATTAGTGGATTTACCACTGATTTCGTCCTTAGTAAATTATATATTTCAATTTCAATTGTTATTGAAATATTTCATAAATTAATATCATATATTTAGATGTCATGTAGTACAATTTTAGGATAATGATTAGAATAGGGAACATCCAATACATATCCATAACCACAGAGAGAATGTTTTCTAAAATAAGAAAATTAATGAAGATATGTTTTTTTGGAAAAAAATACTATTTGAGAAGAAGCATAATAATATGAAAATTTTATGAGGGGAAAATATATTCTTTTAATTATTTGATATATAAATTTAAGAGGTTACAATTTCAAAAGCAGGGATAGAATGTACTAACTCGGGTTATAATATGTAATAAAAATTTAATATATTTATTTATTAGATATTAGATATTGATATTCATCATAAAAATTTGTGTTAATGTGACATTCAAATGGATAAATATTTAATTCTTGCCATATTGAGTTTTCAACGATTATATGGTATAATAAAAAAATTATTTCCAAATTATAAAATTTTAATTTGAAAAAAATAATTATCTTTTAATTCTATATGTCATGATTTTCATAGGATGAATTTTTGATAATATTCAGATACGAATTTGTTTTCAAAAAATATTCAAAAATATATATTTTCTAAACAATATTTTATTTTAAATTATTTAAAAATTCAAATAATTTTTTTATTAAGATTAAAATCTCATTAGTAACATTATTTTATTCATAATCCAATTATATAATTTCAACATAATTTTACATCTGAATATATTATAAAACTTTTTATACATAGAAATATTAATTTTCCCAAAAAACCATTTTCCTCACATATTCGATGAGTAATTTCAATATAAATTTTTCAATATTGTGGAATTTAATATTTAAAAATTTATTTCATATTTTGGATGGGAAGTTCAATTTTTTTAAATAATCACCTTTTATTTTTTTTTCATTTTGAGTAGTAACCGTAGTAAATAATTTTCACCTAGGTAAGGCTAAAACACGTAATTATAGCTAAAAATAATATAATAAGGACTAAAAATAACATTAAAACTTGAATATATCTTATTAGATGATTAGTATCTATCCATTTCCCAATATTTCTGAAATATATGAAAATGTTGTTTAATATTTCATTGATTTTGACTCTTATAATAATTAAGAGAATATAAAGCCAAAATAGTCACAGTCATTCTTTTAATAACTATAAAATAATGTTAAAATTAAAAAAAATATTATATGTTGACTTAAAATGTCTTTGTAAATATTTTTTTTATAATGTTATTTTTTTAAATAAATATTGAATAAATAATTATCTTTAATTCATAGACAACGATTATAAACTATTTATTGAATTTATATAAAAATAATAATTTAATATAAAAATATTAAATGCAATATCATATGATATATCTATTGTGTTAAAATAATTTTCATAATAATAAATTATTTAGGAAGTGTTGATATATCATATTTAATTCAGTCTTTTTGTTTTTTTATAATTTCAAATTAAATTATTACTTCCAAATTGTAATTAATGATATTTTATGATAAATTAAATTTTATTAAAGGAATTAAAATTCTTAAAGATACTATAATTGTAATAGTTATTTTTATAAGGATTATAAATTTTTAAATAACCCATATAAGGTTTATTTTTTTAAATTATATCGTCCAATAACAAGTTAAAACAATGTAACCACGGTAATTTTCAAAAAGGTTAATCAGGTGTTAAAAAATAGATAACTGTTAAAATAAAACATAAACATATCTAAATATTATGGGATGGTATTTGTTTCTCATCCATGTCTTAAATTGAAATACTATAAATCTAGATCTATTTGAAAATGAGAAATAAGTTATATTAGTATAAAAATAAAATGAATTCCAAGAGTGCCCCTCCCCACTCATATAAAAGTGAACATCATATCCTGTTTTAATCAAACATAAAAAGATTCTATTATTAAAAATTGATAGATATACCTTCCTTACACCCATATCCATATAATAGATTCCTTTTTATGATAAAACCATCCTAGTAATGCTTTGGGTGTAATTCCTATGGGGCTTGCCAAACAAGAGGTATCAATATGAATTTTGTTTTTATTTCTTCTTCCACCTAGTTAAAAAATTATTAAACCATTATGAAATAATACAAATAGTTTCTACATATATTGAGATGTTATTATGTTAATGGTAAAATTTATATCAATCTCTAATAACCATCAAATAGAAATGAATCTATCCTTCCTCTTTATGGTGGACACCCATCTCATGGGTGGATGTAATTAATTTTCCACCATCACCTATAATTTTTAGTTATAATTTATGATTAAAGGTATAATAATTATTATCATGAAATCTTAATCAATGAAGATATAAAACCAGACACTAATTTTTTTCATTTCCACTCCCATAAAAATGATAACGACATTCATGTTGGTATCTGGACTGCAACCTCTGCGATTCAAAGTGAATTGTGTTTCAAAACAAAATCACATTGGTGATATATAGATATCCTTGTAAATATATAAGATGTTATTCATGAGTTAATTATAATTATTTAATGATAATAAATCACCTACATTTTATCCATTATGATCATTGAAAATTGAAATTATCCTCATGTTTATATACGACTAAGAATATCAATGATTGTAACATTTAATATTTATAAAATCCATAAATCATAGTTCCTTTTAAAATTATAATTTATATTTATGACAAAAGTATTAATCTAGGTAATATTATTTAAGGACCATATTGACCATATTCAACCTAATGAAGTCAATGTTGATTTATGAAGTGAATATTAACAAAATTGAATAGATTGATTAAATAATTTTATATAACAAGATATGAGAAAAAATTATATTATTCATAAACAAAAAAAAGGTACATAAGAATTATAATAGTTTATATAATTTTAATATTTAAGAAGATAAAGGTGCATATGATGAGACATACCTTAGCTAAGTGATTCAATAATAAAAACTCCATTTTAAATTTCTTATTCAAAAATTTTCAAAATCATTATCTTCCATGTCCATATTCTTATAATTTTATTTTCAATGTATATATATATATAATAGAATTATATAGTAGTTTTTATATTATTTTTTGCAATATTTTGATGGTTTTCTAAAATATAATCATTACATGTCTTATATGGAATGTCTTGAAAAAAAGTAAAAAGGAATGTTTTATTTTAATATATAAGGTATCAAAATTTTTCTATCAATAAGAAAAAAGATATGAAGTTTGGATTAATTTACAATATTTAATGATTTAATTTGAATAATTATTTCCAATTGTATGTGTATTTTTGAATTCAAAATGGGGTTTCAAAATAAAAAGGTATGTTGATATAGTAGAATGTTTTATTTATACATTTTTAGAAGAGTTTTAAATAGTTTTACACTAAAATATTACACTAATAGAATGTTCAATTAATTATATGTTACTTTAAAATTATATATATATATATATATATATAATTTTTTCACTTAATACAACATTTTTAAATTGCTAAGTACCATTATAGATCTTGGTGGAGTGTGAGCCCAAGAAATAATTTATGAGGGGCGAGACACATATATATTATACAATGGATGAGACTAGACCGGTCTACAATGCATTTGTTAATGTTACATATATCTATAAGCAATAATGAGGGAATTTTCAAGGGATTCTTCTCATATATATTTAACTATTATTATGTGTTTTCGAACATGGGCTATGAATGTAATGATCTATGATTCTTGAAATGGATTTATTTTTCATTCCATGGTATTTAATTATTTTACGTGGGGAAAATATATCACGACCCCATATCTATAATTATACCTCAATTAGGGGAGAGAGATAATTACACCACTACTCCCACCACTAATAGCCTGGAGGTTGAGGAATAACACCAAGCATATAAAAATATAATGTATAAGAGAAATTTCCCTACATAATATAAATATCATTTGTAGACAAGAAGAATCATCCAAAAAAATCTATTACATATTTTAATAGAAAGAAAAAAATATTGGGTAATGAAGGTATATGTAAAAAATATATATTTAAATGTATCTAATGTAATTACCAAAAAATAGATCTAAACCAGTGATGCAACAACTATCCAATGATCAATCCTAGTAGTTTCCAACAACATTTGTATCGTCCTTCTAGAATTCTAAAAAAAATTATTTATGTATAGTGATCATACATGCATACTCATTAGGAAAATAAATTTCTCCCATGAACATGTGAAAGAAGAATATCTATACACCCATTATAAAATTAAAAAACAAAATAATACTATGGAGGTCAACTATACATCCTGGACTCACTAAGCCACAGTCAACTAATAACACAAGCTGCGTAATATAATATAACAAGAATCATGTAGGTAACATGTACTCCACACCACATTCTTAATGGTATTCCACTCTCACACCCTCCGATTTCTTACGTCTAGATGCATTAATGTCTTCTAAATACCACACCACCCCATAAACAATGTCACATCACATCATACCTAAAAATAATTGGGATCACCACTCGATAAGCATAACCATATCACATCATTCCTAAAATCACCTCAGCCATATCACATCCACATCCACAAGAAGGTCAGTAGTGTATCATTAACATGAAATACATAAACCTCATTCCCTGCTCCTACCATGCATGACTCCACTATATGACTCCCTACAAGTACAATCATATCACATCTCACATAAAAAAACATGGTTCATCACATCTCAAATGATGAAACCTAAGCTAGAAAAACTAACATATTATTCTCTCTGAGACATCAAAACAACATAACATGTGAAATACTAACCTATCATAGAATAAAGATAGGCAACGAGAACATAACCATCCTTCTCCCTCCTCACTCGATGTTAGAAAAAACACCCTTGCATGGCTATGCGGGTGTCAGAATATTGGTCCCGACATGGTTGGGGTGAATATAAATATCATATGAATATAAATTTATATAAATAGAGACACACACAAAATCCCAAACAATGGGTTCAAATCCCGACACTAACAAACTCACAACATTGTCGACTTTTTTACCACCTCTAAATGCACAACACCACACAAACCACATAACATGTCCCACATCCATCCAATCCCCATTATCCAACACATCTGGTTCATTGTTTAGAATAATCCATATTTTAAAAATATTCCCATAAATTATTTATTCATTACCCATTTCCATCCATTTAACCATAACAAACCCCTTGTATTATGATATTTTTTAAATAATTAATTAATCACTAAACTTAAATCTATTAAAAAAACCACACATCACAAGAATCTCATCCCCCCAATCATACCATTATATTGCCTCAGCAAAAACAATTCCAAACAACAACAACCTTACCACCAAATTCTCACTAATATAAAACCACCATCTTTCAAACCAAAAATAATTACCATGAAACAACCACGTCAATACCGAAAAATAATGACCATATAATAACAACCTCTCCAAAAAAACATACAGGTGTACATCAACTAACATGATGGATTATTTTTAATGTTCACATAGGGCCTTATATTACATTACACTTAATTTTAGTTTTGTTGTCAAAGAAATCATAATCCTTGGGAAACCATTTAATTAGGAAAATAACAATTGTTAGACAATTTCCATTGTAGAGTGATATCAAAGATTCACATAAAATGCATCAATCACAATCAAAATCATTCATCCTAAACAAAGCCCCCAACAACCAAAATTTATTATGTAGAATAATGCATGTACAATACAAAATATTTAAAGAGAAACAAAGTTATAAATATTTTAGAATAAATCCCCTTTACCCCTTCAATTTCAATTTTACAATTATTTATCTTTTATAAATCCATCACAACCACCACCAGAGATAATTAAAATAACCCTCCAACATGAAAAAAAAATAAATAGAATTGAGGGATTACCTTATTGATATTTTCTGACTCATTATGCATGACATGGTGAAGAAGAATAACCCCTAAATGAAAACTACTCCACAAAATAGTGGATCAACTAAAACACAAAAAAGATCAATAAAAACATATCCCTACTCAAAACCCAAACAAAAAACCAACAGCATAAAAAACACCTGGGATAATAAAGGAATAATACAAATAAAAAGTGACACTATCCTACCATGGATTTCTAACATGGATCTTCCAAAACCAACATATCATACATGGGGGAATATGGATTGATGGTCTCATTATGGTGCATAGGTTGGTCCCAAATTGATAGGTGTAATGGGTACGAACAAATTAATGATATTTTAGCTACGCAAAATTACATAAAACTAGATCCCATTGTTTTCATGTAGTGAAATACATTTACATGATGTGTAATTCATAGGTTCCAAACAATTATATTTGTCTCTGAAAAAACATTACCTAGACTCTTAATTAATTCATTTCATGAATTCCATTAACATGACATGTATTATTTTCACATCTTCCCCTTGTACATAAACAATCCATAAACTAGTTGTATACAAAATATGTGAACCAACATTAGTTGGCATGTAATAGATTTACATGATTTTTATTTATTATTGTGGCCCTAATACCCCTACGGTAGCTATGGAAAAAATCCTAGAACCACCCCCAAAACATCCAACTATAAAAATTAGAAATGTAAAATAATGATAATGAATAGAATGTTACTTTTGATGCCCCTAAAACAATTCCCTTTCTCAGGATTCCAAAACTAACCCAAAATGAATTATTTCTAAACAACTATGCCATGAGATACCTCTCAAGGATCTCATCATACCTAAAACACTACCACCATGAAAACATGCCAATCAAAACAACACTAAATATCTTGCACAACCTCATAAACACAAAGACACATCACCTAAACCATTAAATATATACAAAATCCAAATAGTATCATCCAAAACAAAAAATATATACTATATAAACATAAAAATAATTGAATTCCATCCACCGTGTCAAGAAAAAAACTGTCTCGGTTTAACTGACTCACCTGCATGGTTTTAATCCCATCAAAGTTAATATCTCAATTAGGTATTAGGTTATCCCATGTTCGTATGCCATGACTATATCACACATAACACGTCAAGGGAAAATAACATATCTCCTAACATATAAAGTTCCAAACATCACATCATAAGAAAAACAGGGAAATGGAAAACTCAAAGAATATCTGAGTACTAGACACACATATATGTCTCTTACCCTGATGTACTATTCTCCAGACCACCAAAACTCGAAAACACAGAAACAAACAAAATGGTCTATTTATGAATCAACTTATATTGAAAATAATTGATCTCATGTAGACACTGGACAAAAATTGGGTCATCATTAATATCCAACTCTCCTTCGTAAATGGAATGATATCCACTGCGATTATACCAAAAAATATGAGAGTCATGGATGACATCATGGATCATATCTAGACATGGTTTAAATTTCATCCTATATTCCACTATAAAAAATATCTCCAAAATCTCTAAGGTCCTAAAAACCTAGGTGAAATATTACTCACACTGGAAAGCCTCTCCTTCCCATATTGATGGGAATCCATCAAGAACACATGGTCCCCAACAAAAAACTCAAAATTCATCCTCCTATGATCAGAATAAGACTTATTATGTTAATGTACTACTTTCATATTCACAATAACATGATAAAACTTCTTTTTTGTGCTCTACACCACATCGGGTCAATGAACTGCTACCTAACAAACCCCTACCAGCAAAATTGGGAACAACAATGTCTCACATACAATGACTTGAATGGATACAAGATAATGGATTTGTGATATATATTATTTTAATAAAACACAATAATTGGTAAATTTCATAAATAAGGTCAACCATAGTGTAATATGCATGCCTGTAACATATCCTCTAATGTTCTGATACACCACTCCATCTGGCCGTTTATCTTGGGGTGGAAGGTTCTAAAAAGGATTAAATGAGTTCTAAAAGAATGATATAATCCCCTACAAACTCATGAGGTAAAAATTAATCATGATATGGTGCAATGGACCATTAATCTCCATAATGATTCTCTACATAGTCCACATTTCACTTTTCGAAAGAATCCACTGTGCTTGACTACTTTATCATAAATAATTTCGATGATTTCATCAACAAAAACATGATCAAATAGATAAATTCACAAACTCCCAAGTCATGGGGTAAACATATGATGAAATACTTATAGATTACATACCATACCCATTTTGGAACATCCAATTTCTATAACAAGCATCTAGGAACTTAATTTTTGGAATTTAATTGTAGGAAAACGAAACATTTCTCTACGTACTCTTCCACTACTAATTTCATAATGGGTCACCAAAACAGAAATAATTGGAAATGAAATTCATTGTAAACTCCTCAATTTACATCTATATGTGGTCTATGAAAATCATTAAAGAATCCACTATGCATCACTACCATAAAAAACATCTAGTGAAATAATATCTGTTTCTAACCATCTTATGACCATCACTCTAGAAAATCACCATTAATAACACTATCATGCATCACATATGCCTCCAAGTACCCCACTAAGACTTATCCACCTACTACATCAGAGTATACTACACCATCATATTCAAAAAAAATTATCTCCTAGCCTCCACATTCTCATCTATGTATAAGGCTACCATCTCCTCCATCACTATCCAGGAATCCCCATGCTCCTAAAAATCATCCTTCCCCAACATCGTGCTCAATGGTTTTACTAGAACACTCCCTTCCCTCAATTTTTACTACATTTAAAAATATTAATCCTAAAGATAAGATAAAACATTAACTTACACTTTCTCAAATTCATATTATATTGAGAAAATGTATACATGAATATGTTGTGATCTGTGAAGACCAAAAAAGTCTCCCCAATGAGGTAATGATCACACAAATTCCAAATAAACACAACTATTACAATATCCAGATCGTTGGTAGAAAATTTATTCTTGTGGAGGAGTAATTTCGAAGTTCCACAAGAGATATTGACACCATTCTTCATCAACACTCATCCCAAATGATGTTAGTAAGAATCACAAAACACCCCAAACATCACACCCTCATCATGATAATGTATAGACGTTCCAAAAACCAACATCCCCATCCAGAATCTAAATATTTCATGAAACCAATCATTCCACATAGAATCCTTATCCTTGAAAGTCAACACTGAAAGTGGGGAAACATATCAAGAGAAATAAAACAAAAACCTATGATAAAAACATTTAAAACTATGACTATTGTGAACCTCTTATACGTTCACGACTATTTCCTAAAAAAATACTCAAATTTTGATGGGTATATGACCACTCCCTACTAAGAAAAAACAATCTCATGGAAATTAAAATGTTTTTTTCCAAAAAATACACCTGGAAAACCTTCCATAGATTTGGAGTCATCGATGAACCTGTAAGTCCTCATTGAGATGCTCAGCAAGATATTACCCCAAAATCAAGTATGTGATAATGTCATAAATGAATATGATGATGGATTACTATAATGAATCATTTAACATGAAGTTAATATTTTTAACATCTCAAGATTTCGGTGAATTTTTTTCGAATTAATTTAATATTATGATATTTTGCTCTACATGAAACAATGAAAGTAGATTTTCAATATGTAAAACATTCCTTTCATATGGAAACATCTTGTCACATGTTACGTGAAATCCCAAATTATAATATGTCACGTGGAAGAAAGAGGATGTTTTAAATTACATGAATGAATGACCTTCCTCGATGGCTTGTGTAACCGGAAAGACCGAGTGCATCCTATCTATAATATATTATTAAAAAAATTATTATAATGGAATATAACCTAGAAGTTATGATTATTGATATGAAAAGTATTAAATAAATTAGTAAAATATGGGCTGTATAAAAATAACATATTATTATATTGTTCAAATTAATGAATACAAAAATCGATTGAATATAAATAAAAATATTATTATAGTCTCAATGAAATTTTATCAAATTAAATTAAATTAATTAAAATTGGTAAATAGTACTAATGTAATAAAGATTAAATATATTCAATAATTTTTTTTTTGTTATTCATATAATATATCCTATATACATAAATAATAAAAACCCAATTCAATGCTAAAAACACCTATATTTTTATGAGGACATTATTTTACCACCATTTAATGGGGAACCAATTTTAAATAAAATTTCGAGAACATTTATAGTATAATATTACAAAATAATCATTATATTTGGATGTGAAACCTTAAAATTAGTTTAGTATAATTTTTTTTGTATTTTTTTAAGGATTCATCTTTTAATGAATTGTTAAAAATTTTGGATTTTAATTCAGAACTACATTTTCATTTAATTAATTTATATGAATAAATTTTATAATTAAATTATTTAATAATTTATTTAGATAATATTTTTATCAATTGTTCCACTGTTGGTCATTGGAACCAATTTATCATTGAATTTGGATATAAAAACATATCAAATAATTGGAGGTTAGTACTTTAAAATTATTTAGCATCATCCTGTTAGTAGGATTAATATTAAATTTGTTTCATCCAAATCTATGATTAGAATTAAAAAAATTTGATTCCATAAATTTAATAATGATATTTTGTAGTTTCAAATAATTTCTACAGTTTTTTACCAAATATATTCGTGATTGTGATTAAAAATAATTACATCAGTTAAGAGAAACATTAGGTAAAAATTGACTATTCCCTAAATTTATGACCTAAAACGACCAAGAATCTTGTCCAAAAACAATTGGATGGAAATATTTATACAATAAAATCAATTTTTATTGAACTTGGTACATTATTGTATCCACTCTCAAAAAAGAAAAACGTGGGTGGTATTCTCTCTTAAAATATTTAAACGCGAGTCGCTCCTCCTCCACAATAAAAGGACACCAACTCAATACATTCCTCACACCTTTCAAACAACTTATATTCAGTCATGACCTTCCTAATTCACATAAAAAAACTCCCTTCAACCATAATGTACATTTTAGGCCAAAACATTATTATGGAATCCATTTTTCATAATCAAAAAAGTGTTATCCTATTTCGGGGTTACGTCTTCTTTAAAGATCCTTTCCTTTATTTTCCTTCCCCCCCTCCAATATAATTGTTACATTATTGTGTAAAAACTCTAGTATCATCAATATAATAGATTTTTTTATCAATATTTCTTGACCAACAGTAACACACGCCTCCACTTATGGGATATTGAACATATTGTTTTTTGTGTATGGTGAACTATTTCCTCCCAAAATGACGATTGTTCATTTCTCTATTACCACTAATCATGGTTTCCATTATGATGGAAAATATATTTAAATATGTTATATATAATACATATTATGTATTTATTCTATATAATTCCTTTTAAAAACACATACCTATTTATTCTCATTTGGTGTTAATACGATAATCTCATTTGGGGAAGTGTGGACTACCGCCTCTCAAAGCGGTATGATTAATTCACACAAAAGATAAAATGTATTAAGGAATGGATTAGTAAAAGTATATGATTTATATGATATATAAATGATAATTTAATTATTGTATATATTTAAACATATAAATATATATATCATTTTCTTTCTTTCATTATATATGACAACAAAAAAGACACAACATTCATTAATTCATACGGATTACTATCTCTATGAATGGTGTATTCCATTTCATACTTCATTATAATATAGATTATTATAATATACATATAATAGGTATAAATTATAACTATATCATGATCTTAACTTAATAATAATGATATATATTTAAGGACCAATGATATAACAAATTAAGACACATGTATAGAACAAATTGAATATTACCAGAAGTAAAACTTCTACATCGTATCGTTAACAAGTTGGTATAATAAGGTCATAATAAAAAAAATATAGTATTATATATAATAATATAATTATTTAAAGTAGTTATAATAAATTTATATTTATTATATAGGAATATTTTATGACTATAGAGAGAGTGAGGAAACAATTTAAGGGGATTTCATCTAACTTTTATTTTTCGTGAGATAAATGTTATGTTTTCCATTCATTAATTTTTTCTGTTGCATATAATGAACCTGGGTGAATTAAAAATATATATCAAATATTTTTAGGGGTATTCACATTTCCATTTTTAGATATTTCTTTCAGGGGATTTAGCTTTCAAAATTTACCAAATCGCTAAAACAGTTTTGTCTCAATTGGCCTTAGTTGAGAATCATGTTTCATTATGCACATATACTCTATATTGAGGTGTATATATAAACATTTTACATGTTATATCATGAATTTACTTATTTTAAATATATAATAATATTCATTTAATTTCAATTTCTTACATGTAGTGTATGATCCCAAGTCCCCATGTCATAATATTTTATTGATACAATTTCATCGCTTTTCAAGATTGCTTATATTTATCCTTAATTTGATGATATAATATAATACATCTATCAAGGAAATTATGGAATGTTATTATACTATGGTTATTGATGACATACTCTTTTATTGGTACAATATTTGAAATATTTGGTCCCTAATATTGTAATGAAATTGTTTTTTAGAAATCCTGACATTACCATCCATTCAGTCAGAAATCAATGTTTTCTCAAAACAGATTCCATGAATTATATAACATTATAATATAATATTTAAATGAAATTTTTACCCTTTTATCCTTTACCAATACCCAAAAGGTAATATTTTGGACTCCTTCCAAACAAGGAACATTTTATTCCTTTTTACCGTGTAAAAGGAATGTTCTATTGACCTCGTACGACATGTATAGATTTACCCATAGACTATTATTCAAATCCCCATTTTCATTGATAAAATGGTTCATCCATAAAAACCTTTTTTAAAAGAAATTTTAAAAGAAAACTTTTTTCACTATTTTTTGAGATTCTTTAATATTTTTTCATGGAAAATTGTTTTCAATCTTTTTCATACATTATTTAAAAATTTGAAAATTATTTTCATAGAAATGGAATTCAAATTTTTTTAAATATTTCATTATATGATCCATAGTGTTTTAAAAGAAAAATGTTATTAAAATGTTTTGAATCTTATTTTATAGGATTTAAAGGAAAATGTTTCGCAATATTATTTTCAATATCTTTCTATGTTTTCAAAGATATTTTCTATGAAAATGATTTTAAAATATATTTTTTCATTATAAATACTTTTCCAAAAAACAAAGGATGCCTTCCTCAGCAAAAATACTTTTTAAAATATATTTAAAAAGTATCTTCTATCTAAGATATCATCGATTGATGTGACACATTACTGTATAAGAAATTATCTACTAATTTCATTCATTTCATTTTTATGAATGGGTTGTGCTTAATGTCATGGTCAAAATGAAATCGGTTTCGTTCCATGAGTTATATGGTTTTGAAACCTACTTCTATTAAAGTGTTATGTTTATGATGAAATGATTATGAAAACATTCTATTTCCACATGTTATGTGTCACGACCCGCCTTCACCAAAAGGAGGGAAGGTATAGTAGATTGCTAGGACCTTGCTTCTTTAAGTTGATAGATAGATAATGACCCCCAAAACCAACCTTCAATAGGTCCCGGAGTGGCGACTAGCACCAAGGGTATATAATCTCACACAAAATAGAAGGAATTACCCCTTTTATTTTTTATAGGATTGAGAGATAAGATTGCAACCCCAAAAATACCAAATCTAAAAGTAAAGTTAAAGCCTAAAGTCACCCATTCCAATATCAATGTTCAATAGTAAATGATACAATCCACAAAACTCAAAAGGTAAAGTACCAAGAAAAATGAAAACAACAACGACAACTGCCCCAAGGTCTGAGCTAGTATGATCCCACACGATCCCTGAAGTCATCCTAGAAACCTGAATGCAGTTTTATATATGTAGGGTAGGCATACAAGTATAACCAGTAGGGAAAACCAACGACCCTCGTGCACAACGGAAGAGGCATTCTAATTCCATGTGAGAAAAATAGATAACCAAAGCATCTAACAAGGTAAGCTATGAACCCAAGCCTAATCAAGGCACACTCCCCAAATAATGAAAGTAAATTAATGTATAGTAATATCACAACAATATTTGGGTACCCCGATCAACTTTCCCACTGGTTATTGAAGATATCCTATGCATCGAACTAATCCTGCCATTCTCACTGCAGTCCCATTGAAAAACCCCACCCACACACACCTGGGCCATAACCATCATCCTGCCCACAGACACCTGGGCCACAACCACCCCGCGTAACCACACCCGCAAACACCTAGGTAAGAACAACTTCTGCCACACCCGAAGTCACCTAAGCCTCATCCCGAAGACACTTGGGAAAGACCCTTCCTACAAACACCTGTGCCAACCATCACAACTACCCTGCCCGATGATTCATGGGCTAATAATGGACTTCAGGCCATCACAACCTACCTGATGAGTCTTGGGATATTCAGAATGGGAGTCGAAATGGAGCTAATAACCCACCACTCACAGGAGTGTTGGGGAAACACCCTCCCCAAAGAAATGGGGGGTGTTCAGAAATAAAGTGCTCAACTTGGGTGGGGCGTGAATAAGAAACATAAAACCAATAGACATATATATTGGTTACAATCACTCATCCCAATGTAGGGTTTCTAATGCCAACACAAGCACAAACATCCTCATTACTATTCATTCAAAAAGGAGAGCACAACACTCACGGCCAACTCACAACTCATTCCCAAAACCAATCCCCTATTTAAACTATTTTTCATGTTCATGTGATCTCATTTTAGGTGAATTATACACTACTGGTCAACTAACAGGAATAACCACAAGCCAGAGAATGAGAAACACACAAACAACAATTTAAGTATTCACACTTGGTTCTGTTGTGAAGTCACAACAACAAAGGGATAAGGGAGATCTCTCAAATTACCGGAACCAAAGAAAGCCTCGAGACACAGCCCCATGTCCACAAAACTAGGAACCAATGATTTCTCAACAATACAAGATTCTACCTGAGTTCATGTCATAGCAGAGAAAACACACCGCTTCAGATTCACAACCAACAACCGTACCAGAACGAAGGATCCCATCATCACCCACATTCACCCATAAGCATCTAAAAGGAATGAACCACCCACTACCAAAACAGAATAGAGAAGCTTCCAGGTTCTTTCACATAATTCTTCCCTTTCTAACTTCTGTTGGTTAACCGGGGTGACCACAAAAGGGTTTCTTGTTCACTGGGAATTCATTCAACTAGCAGAGTTTACGGGATTAACAAATTTCCATTTAACAGTCATTTAATCATTTAATCATCACAGAATAAATGGTTCATTAGTGTGCAAGGGAACGACCACCAAAGAACATGATTTTCAGTTGCATAATCTTATACAGTTCACAACATATATCAACATAAAAGATTATACCATAATATCAATCACACCCCCTTCATTACTTATGGTACATTAATTATCTTAATTGAGTTTGGTTTCATAAATCTTCACAGAATCAATAGAGTACTAACCTTGCATGATACACAGTAAAGAGAGACGATGGAAAAAATAAATCCCAACTTGGTTGATTGAGGATCGAAGATTTTCTCCATGCGCTAAGAACATGGGATGCACGACTTGCAGGGGTAAAAGTACGTGGACTCCAAGAGGTTTAGAAAGCTCTAGCATAGGCACACCACAAGCCACAAGAAAAGGGGAACTCCAGGTGCACTAGGAAGAAGAAGGAAATCTAGCCGAGATGAAGAATGACGAAACTCCAATGGGAGATATAAAGAGGAGATCCTACGGTTACGAGAAATGGAATTTTGAACGCCTGGAATGTCGGATCTCGATTTTCTGTGCAGGTGGGAAGTTACACACGATGATATTATGGTTTTTTCTAATACCCCCACCCACCGGGGAGGTATATCAGGATTTTAGGAATTAATTATGGGCTTTAAAAAGGGTAAAAGAATTAATTTATATCAATGAATTACATTGCGGGAGCGGGACTCAAAAAAGAAACTGAGGGCTGGGTGAGGAAACCGTGCCACCGTGGCTGGTGGAATTATTTTTGGTGGAGCCTTATTTTGGAAAAATAATGTCCAGGGGGTCGGGCCATTACATCAGATACCGATCAAACTATTCTCTCCCTCGAGAATTAAAACCAGACCTAAAGAAAGGAGAGGGGGTGCAGACAACCACCTCGAAAGATACCTCTCAAGAGTAGACCTCCTTGTTACCAAAGAACTCCCCCTTCGTGATCTACCTCCTAAAAAACCACAATTATACCGGTCCTATCCCCCGTGAAACCACACAAGACAAGGATCAAACTGTCTTGTCATGTGGTGAGGGGTTTCCCTTCCTCCATGTTAATATACTATCCGCTTTGGGTGGCACTGACTCGCCCACACAGGTTTAGGTGCATCCACTCTAATGCATCTAAACTAGGTATTAGGTCCTCCCCTACCCACATTTCAGGACACATCACACAAATCCACTGAAAAGGAAAACCACACATTCCATAGTTAACAAGGTAAAGTGTTTCCTCACAACCAAGTTCAATAAACAAAAATACTCAAACAGCTATGGGTACTGGGTGAGAATCTGCGACTCCCATTCCCAGGTTATTTTTTCAATCCCAACATGCCTCCACAACACACGAACCAGTGGAATTGTTTATCCATGGAGCACCTTCTCCAAAAAATCATCGATCATCACTTGTTGCTCCACGAACGTTGTATCGTCTTCAAAATGAAGCTTTCCCCAATCGAGGACATTTGAATCGTCATGCAGATACCGATGAATGTGGGACACATGGAAGACATCATGAACCCTTTGTAGTTGTGGTGGAAATTCAATTTGTTAAGCCACCTCGCTGACCCACTGCAACACCTCAAATGGTCCGACAAACCATGGAGAATACATAGTACTCCTACTGAACCTCTGCTACCCACAGCGAAGGGAGACCTTGATGAACACATGGTCCCCAACCTCGAACTCCAAGGGTCTCCTCCAATCATTGGCATACGAATTCTTCCGGTCTTGAGCTACCTTCATCCTCTGCCGTATAAGCTACACCTTCTCTATCGTGCTCTGCACAACCTTTGGGACAAGGACACCTACCTCTCCGACTTCTGTCCAGCACACGGGTGAGCTACCTGAATTCCCATAGAAGGCTTCGAACAAAGCCATACTAATGGTAGAGTGGTAGCTGTTATTGTAGGCGAACTCTACCAGAGGCAAGTGTCGCACCCATGATCCCCCGAAGTCCAGAAGGCATGCTCGCAGCATATCTTCCAAGGTTTGGATGGTGCGCTCAATCTGTCCATCTGTCTAGGGGTGGAAAGCAGTGCTAAGATGTAGATGGGTTCCAAAAGCATGCTACAATACTCCCCAAAGTTGTGAGGTAAACCGTGGATCCCTATCCAAGATTATGGATCTTGGATCTCTGTTCAACTGCACCACATCATCCACATACCTCTGTGCTAAAGCATCTACTACTCCTGACTCCTTGATCCACAGAAAGTGAGCCGATTTCATCAACCTATCCACCACTACCCAGATAACATCAGAGCCTCCATGAACCCTGGGTAGCCCCATGACGAAATCCATCGAGATATCATTCCACTTCCACTCGGGAATGTCTAAAGGTTGCAACTAGATGTCTGTAACACGGTGTTCAGCCTTCAACCGATGACACACTAGGCACTTTTCTACGAACTCTGCTACTGCCTGTTTCACCCCAGAACACCAAAAATATCTCCTCAGTCCTTGGTACATCTTGGAAACTCCTAGATCCACCGCTATGGGTGAGTTGTGGAACTCACTAAGAACCCTCTCACACATCGCCTCTGGAACAAACAGATTCCCTCAGAAAAGCACCCAATTCTGACCATCCTCTGTCCACCCTTCTGAAGCATCACCTTGATTAACCTGGTCACACACCACTTTGCATTCTCAGTCTCCCAAACGAGACTCCTCCACCTGCTGCAGTACAGAATATTGCACAGTCATATGATACATGCAACCTCTACCACCTTCCATCCTTGCATCCAGGTGCAGAGCAACCAACTCCTCTGTTTCCTTCCAAGTATCTTCCAACACTCGAACCACATCCTTCTACGACTTCTTGATCAAGGCATCAGCCATCACATTCCCCTTTCATGAGGTGTAGGAAATCTCGAAGTTGTAGTCTTGAAGGAACTCCATCCACCTTCGCTACCATAAGTTCAGGTCCAACTGATAAAAGATATACTTTATGATTTTGTTTTTGGTGAAGACCACAAAGTGCTCCCCAACAAGGTAATGCTTCCAAAAAATTAGTGTGAACACGACCGCCACATGATCCAAATCATAGGTAGTATAGTTACACTCTTGGGGATGCAACTTCCTGGACACATTGGAGATCCCCCCTTGCCGCTGCATCAACACACACCCGAGGCCTATCCCTAAAGCATCATAGAACACCTCATACACTGCCCCTTCTTCTGGAAACCTCAACACTGGGGCACTTACAAAAATCTCCTTCAGACAGCTAAAGGCTACTTGACACTGCCAATTCCATAAAAAATCATGGCCCTTCTTGGTCAAAGCTATCAAAGGTGCTGCAAATCGGTAGAAGTTTGGCACAAATCATCTGTAGTAACCTGCCAACCCAAGGAAACTACGAAACTCTGCCGTATTCTTGGGTGCAGCCCAAGACACAATCGCCTCGACCATCGATGTGTACACTGTTATCCCCTACTTAGACACCACATGCCCAAGGAAGTGCACTTCTCGCATTCAGAACCTGAACATGGACAACTTCCCATAGAGTTGGTGCCATCGGAGGACCTGTAATACCGTTATTAATTTCTCAACATGATCCTCCTCTAATCATGAGTGGATAAAGATGTCATCAATAAATAAGACTACAATCTGATCTAGGTACTTCCGGAAGATGGAGTTCATGAGCCCCATGAACACAGCTAGAGAATTCGTGACGCCGAACGGCATGAACAGAAAATCAAAGTGCCCATATCTGCATATGAAGGTCTTCATCAAGATGTCACCCTCCTTCACCCTCACCTATTGATATTCATATCGTAGATCGATCTTAGAGAACCATCCTGCTCCTTTCAGTTGGTCGAAGAGATCATCTATCCTCTGGAGGGGGTAACAGTTCATGACTGTTACGTGGTTTAGTCCCCTGTAGTCTATGCAAATCAATAGAACACCATCTTCCATCTTTTAAAACATGACAGGGGCACCCCACAATGATGGACTTGGCCGAAGAAAACCCTTCTTCATCAGATCTTCAATCTGAATTCGCAACTCCCACAACTCAGAAGGCTCCATCTGGTATAGATCCATCGAAATTAGATGTGTACCAGGTTTCAAGTCTATCTCGAACTCAACATCACCTTGAGGGGTAGAGTCACCACCTCTTCATGGATGATGTCCATAAACTCACTGACGATCCCTAGGACTTCCACTATCTCTCCATCAACCGACTCCACTGATAGTTCAGCCAATAGGGAAAGGAGGGTCTCCTCTTGTCTGCTTCTGTTCTGATGACCCCGCTCGCCTATGAAAGTCGCTCGTCAACTGTAGAAGTCTGAAAATACAACCCTTCCTTGGAAGCAGTCAATGACATCACAAACTGAGAACTTACAGTAAATTCCTAGGATGACATTGTATGGCTATATCTGCAATAGTAGAATATCCCTGACTAACTGATTTGTCCCTATCATTACTCTACATCCTTGAAAAACATACAACAAGTCAGTCTGACCTCCGACTGGTGTGCTCAGCACTAGGGGCACTGGATGTCTCTCAGTGTCTAAACCCAGAGCAAGGGCCAGACTGGGAGTAACAAAGTGGTGAAAATCTCCTGTATTGAACACGGCATATGCAAGGGTACTAAACAAGCTGATCATACCACAAACGACCTCTTCCACTGTTGGAACGACTGCCTCTGTGACGTGCAACATCCCATGCCTAGCTCCTCTACCTTTCAGCTATCGGCCACCTCCCCGACCACGCCCGTGTCAAGGTCCCTGAGGTGCGCCCTGAGGTTGGCCTCCTCCAGCAACGTTAGACCTCAGCAGAGTGGGAGCCTGCTTCCCCTGTTGCTGCTGATGAATGTTCCTAGCTGGGAACTGCTACTGCAGAGGTGGGTGCTAGACCTGCCCACCCCCATGATACTATACTCTGTCATGGAACTTATTCTGAAGGTGCATATGGCTTCCATAAATGAAGCATGTCGTCCACAGGCCCGAACAAAAAGGGCAAGGGTTGGAAGGTCAGAACCAGAACTGTTGAGGCCTACTTCTTGCTGGTCTAAACCTGGAAGGTAATGATGCTGGAGGCATACTACTAACTACCATCCCCTTCGATGATCCCAACTAGATCCCCACTTGTGACACACCTCCCAGCGTGTGCAACCTCTTCACCACTTCATCCTTCTTCTGCACCTCTATGTATGTCTGTAGGGTGAAGGGAGTGACATCGTACTGGAGAGAAAGTTAGAGTGCCTCCTCTAAACATATCACTCCAGACTCCTCATCTGGAAATAGGTCCGAAGAGAAGAAAAGGAGATCCTTGAACTTGATCCCCAACTCACTAACTGGCATTCTCCCCTACTGGAGGGAGAGCAGCTCCTGCCTCTTCTCAGCCTTCATCATGGAAGAGAGGAATTTCGCCCGGGATTTCTTCTTGAAGTCTTCCCATGTCACCTCGGTCTCCCTCTTCTATCCAAGATAAAGCGTCCCCCACTGACGAACTTCTCCACGCATATGGATTATAGCCAAAGGAACTCAGTACTCTGTCAGAGCTCGAATCAAGACGAAAGCTATCACTAGCTTCTCGAGCCATCCATATGTCTCCCAATCTATGATGCTACCCTCATACTTCCCAATGGCCTGTCCCTGAAAGGCACGAAGTTTCCTCTGCCACTGATCATCCTCCTCTCTTTCATCCCTTTGTTGTTCAGCCAAACCAACCTCTGGGGACTCAATCGTCCACTCTACTCATGGTTGTCTCCCTAGTGCCATAACTGCAAGGTAAACAAGGAATTCCTATACCTGAGTAGTGTACAATATTGTTCTGATATTTTCTTTGGATTCATATTCATTTAAAATCCCCAAAACACCCATGAAAAATAAGAACACAAGTCATTATGATGCATGTACCTTTCCTATGGTCTTTACCCTACAATCAGTGTAGCCTCACATGGTCGTTTGGTAGGTCGAGAGTCATTTCATTGGATCACAGGGGACCCTAAAATCACGTGTCCTAGCCGGTCTTCCCTGGCCTAATTCATGTAGCAAGGTCGCCCAACACTATTTCCCTACCACCCCATGCATTCCACACTAAGACTAACTCCATAATACATCCTATCTCTCAACCCTCAACCTCCCTCTAATACCATTCTGTCACTACCCGCCTTCACCAAAAAAAGGGAAGGGACAACAGATTGATAGACCCTTCCTTCATTAAGTTGAAGGAGCGATAATGACCCCCAAAACCCGCCTTCAATAGGTCCCAGAGTGGTGACCAGCACCAAGGGTAAATAATCTCACACAAAATGGAAGGCATTACCCTTTTTATTTTTTATAGGATCGAGAGATAAGATAGTAACTCCAACAGTTCCAAAGTTGAAAGTAATGGTAAATCCAAAAGTAACCCATTCCTGTATGCATGTTCATCAGTAAAATATACAAGCCACAAAACTCCAAACGTAAAGTACCATGAAAAAGGAAAACGACAATTAAAACTGCCCCAAAGTTCGAGCTAGTACGGTCCCACATGATCCCTGAAGTCCTCCTAGAAACCTGAAAGAAGTTTTATATACGTTGGGTGAGCGTACAAGTATACCTAGTAGGGAAAACCAAAGTCTCTCATGCACAAGTAAAGAGGCATTATAATGCCCTGTGAGAAAAAGAGATAACCAAAATAGCTAACAAGGTAAGCTATCCACCCAAGCCTCACCAAGGCACACTCCCCAAATAACACAAGTAATGTAATGTATAGTAACAGCACATCGATGTTTGGGTACCCCGCGCCACTTTCCCACTGGTTATTGAAGACATCCTACTCATCAAATCAATCCCACCATTCTCACCGTAGTCCCATTGCCAAACCCCACCCACACACAACTGGTCCATAACCGCCATCCCGCTTGCAGAAACCTGGGATACAACCCCCACGCATAACTACACCCGTAAACACCTGGGTCAGAACAACTACTGGAATGCCCGAAGACACCTGGGCCTCATCCTAAAGAAAAATGTGAAACAACCTGTGAGAAAACACCTAGGCCAACCACCACAACTACCCTTCATGAAGATTATTGGGCTAATAATGGACTTCAGGCCATCAAATCCTACCCTAAGAGTGTTGGGCTATTCGAGAAGGGAGAAAAAAAAGGAGATAATAACCAACCACTCATAGGAGTGTTGGAAAAAACACCCTCCCCCAATAAATGGGGGTGTTTTGCAATAAAGTGCACAACATGGGTGGCACGCAAATAAGAAACATAAAAGATACAGATACATGTATAGGTAACAAGCACTCCTCCCAACCTAGGGTTTCTAAATCCAACCCAAGCACCAACATCCTCATTACTATTCATTTATAAAAGAAGAGCACAACACTCACAGCCAAATCACAACTCATTCCCAAAACCAATCCCCCATTTAAACCATTTTTCATGTTCATGTGATCCAATTTTAGGTGAATTCTACACTATTGGGCAACTAATAGGCATAACCACATGCCAGAGAAAGAGAAACACCCAAACAATAATTTAAGTATTCACACCTGGTTCTCTTGTTAAGTCACAAAAACAAGGGATATGTGAGATCCCTCAAAGTACCACAACCAAAGCAAGCCTCTAGAAACATCCCCATGTCCCCAAAACTACGAACCAACGATTTCTCAACAATAGAGGATTCTACCCGAGTTCGTGTCATAGCAGAGCAACCACACCACTTCAGATTCACAAACAACAACCGTACAACAATTGAGGATCCCATCTTCCCCCAATTTCACCCATAAGCATCTAGTAGTAGAGAAACAACCACTACCAAAATAGAATAGGGAAACATCCAGGTTCTTGCACATAATTCATCAGTTTCATCCTTTTGTTGGTTAACCGGGGTGACCACACAAGGGTTTCATGATAACTGGGCATTCATTCAACCATCCAAGTTTACAGGATTAACCAATTTCCATGTTACAGTCATTTAATCATTTAATAAACAAATAAGACATCATTAATTAGTGCGCAATTGGAATACCACCAAAGGCTATGATTTTCAGTGGAATAAGACCATACAGTTCACAAAATATATCAATATAAAATAGTATACCAGAATATCGATCACACCCCCTTCATTCCTTAAGGTCCGTTTGTTATCTTCATTATGTTTGGATTCATCAATATCCACATAAAAAATATAATACCAACCCCGAATGATACACAGTAATGAGAGACGAAAGAAAAAATAAATCCCTATATTGTTGATTGGGGATGGATGTTTTTCTCCACTCACTATGAATAGGGGATGCGCGACTTACAGGCGAGGAATTCCATGGACTCCAAGTGGTGCAGAAAGCTCTCTGAGAGGTGCACCACAAGCCATAGGAAAGACGACCTCCAGGCACACTAGGAAGAAGTAAATTCAGCCGAGAAGAAGAAAGAAGAAACTCTAACGGGAGATATAAAGAGGAGATTCTACGGTTATGTGATATGGAATTTTGAAATCCTGGAAAGTCAGATCTTGGTTTTCTTCATGGGTGGGTAATTACAAATAATGATATTAAGGTGTTATCTAATACCCCCCCACCGGGGAGGTTTCTCTGGATTTTAGGAATTAATTATTGGCTTTCAAAAGGGTAAAAGAATTAATTTACATCAATGAATTACATTGCGGGAGTGGGACTGGAAAATGAAATTGAGTGCTGGGTGAGGACACGGTGCCACCGTCACGGTGTCACCCTTACTGTACCACCGTCACGATGGAACTATTTTGGGTGGAGCCTTATTTTGGAAATGTAATGGCCCGGGGGGTCGGGCCATTACATTATGATATGTTGACATGTTGATGATACACATTTAATTTAATGGGTTATGATACATTTATTTATGATCTTGTGGAACATGTACGTATGATATCATTATGTGATGGGTGGGACCTAAATCTCCCACCAATGCATTGGGTGATGATTTATATCTCATTAGGTAAACTGAGATTATCTTGGGAGTGATCCTTGACTACTATGATGACCATGAGAGTGAACTATAATTAAAAAGATTGTTTGAAGAGTGAACTCATACAAATATTATTTTCATTGGAGTGAAACATGACTAATATTATGGTAAGTGGAGTGAAACGATACTACTATGATGGTATTGGTGAAGATTTATTGGCTACTATGGAAATAATTATATGCATATGTGATAGGATAATTCCATGTTTTATTCTTATGTTATCCTTTCATATCATAGGTTTTTATTTCAATACGATTCAGGTCTTATTAATTTGAAATAATTTGTCCATGATCTCTATTATGATCATTGATATGTAGGTTATGATCATCTCTCATCATAATCAAATATCATACCTTTATAATCATTTTAGGAATACATGTATCCCTTTTTACTCTTACTAAGCATTTGTGCTCACCCCATTTATATTTACCTTCCCCCATGTTATAATGATATGTACTATGTTTGATATTTCTATGAAGGGTTATAGTTAAGAAGAACCTAATAGAAGATGGCGTAGATCACATATATACCAGTGTTATGTTTCCATGTTTCTAGATGAAAAATACCAATAACAGTCATTGGGTGTTTTTTATATACTATTTATGTATTCCACAAATGTAATGTTAATGTTAGTGTTTGAATGGCACAGGTTACTATACATTCTTTCATAGAAAAGGTACATTTCTCCTTCGGAAACTAGGGTGAAAACCCTTAAAGAGATCCCTAGGCTTACTTCTAAGGATTTTTCTAGGGAGGTCTCTATGGATAAGTATAAGGAAGAGTTACCATTTAGGAAAATATACGGGAATTTTGGTGAAGGATGGATTGAGTGGTTTCCTAGAAATAAATCCCACTATTGATACTATATATGGATGTGTCTCATGCACATATGTATCTAGTGGTGAAAATTACTACATGTTGTTTCGGGCTTGACCCGGGGTAATGTGGTACATGACAACGAGCCATTTTTCACACCTAGTTTGGCACTCCTAGTGGGATACTCATTGGGAATTCAAAAACTATCACTGATCCATTATTAAAGATTTACATATAAGTTATATATGAATAACCTTGGATAAACCCATGGGGTAATATATTATGGAAGGTGTCATTATTTAGATATGATATAAGTTACTATTTTCATGACTATGTGACATTCTTCTATGTTAAGAAATTCTCACACTATGCTTCTGGTTTTAGTCAATGGAGGGAACAAGAAGTAACTAGATTAATGTTGAATGTGCTGGAATAAATTTTGATGGGATGTTTAGTGGGATGATCCATGGTGTGAAAGATTTTCTAGTCATGCCTAATCAATTTTCCTAGAACATGATTAACAATATTTACTTTAACCAACACATGGACACACTAAGGGATAAAATTAATTTGTTTGATGAGAGTTTGAGTATTAGAGACCATGAAGGAATGAAGATTCAGTTTCCTTAGTTTTAAGAACTGGGAAAGAAACACCTACTTGACTGTATTAAAAGAACAAGAAAATGTTTTTCCCATGGAAGAAAAGAACACTAAGAATGTGAGTACAATGGAAAAATGAAGAGTTTGGTTAACAAAAGGGATGTGAATATTGGCCTCCCTATGTCATCATCAATGGTTATGTGTCTTATGTGTGGAATAAATAGTAATTACAAATCTCATTTCCGAAATAGGAATGTTCCTAATGAGAATCATTGAGGTGGTTCAACTAATTGTTACATTGTTGATGATTAAGAGACTACAAAACAAATTTCAATGAAAATAGGTATTATGTAATTAGATGAAGTATAATTTTTAATGTATTAATGTAATCAAGTATTTTTTTAAATTTGGATTCAAAAGTTATGAATGAGGATATATAAAAGTTTTTTTATACTAATGTTTTGTTCACTCAGTATTTAAATGTTTATTTTGAATGTTCAAAAGTGACTAGTGATGTGATTTAAGGACAAGGTGATATTTTTATTAAGGGAAGGTAATTACTAATATTTTCTTCATGTTATGATAATGTTGAATAGATAATGATATTTGGGATATGGATAAGTAAATTGGATTGTACAAATTTCTTTGGAACTAATAAAGGATGTGTTGATAGGTGGTTTCTTCTATCAGTGATGAAGTATAAAGAATCTTTGGATTTAAGTAATAGATACCATATACTTTGGAATAATTAACCATTCATGTTTTCCAAAAATATTTTTGGTAATTCTTGTTATTACCATGTATTAAGAAAATATATGATGAAGGTATAAACATGATTGAAATTTGAAAACCTGGTGATACTTTTTGATATTTAGGCGAATCTACGTTACGACGATTTCTGGAATCTCTGTCTAATTATTTGGGTTTTCAAATTTCAGAAGGGTTATATGGTTATATGATAATGAAAAGGTTAATATAAACATTGGGGGAAGTATTTGTGAAATGATTGTGTATCAAAAACAATTTTTAAAAGAATATTTTGTGACTAACATTATATCTAGGATTTCTATCTTATATGATTTCAAAATTCTATTAGAATTGTTTTAAAAAAGGAAATCATGTGTTTTTTAACAACCAATCACGTCTGGAAGGCTTGTGGTTCCTGAACCCATGATCGTAGGGAGATAAAGATTTCATGCTTACCAGAGGCCTACATAATGACCTGGTTAATGTATAATTAGTTTTGTTGGATATATATGTTTGATTAACTAGTATTGTCACTTTTTATGTTTATATATGAATGCATGTTAATTTTTAATAGAAAAATTTTCATACTTTATTTCTTGTTT
This sequence comes from Viscum album, assembly GCA_963277665.1. NCBI lineage: Eukaryota > Viridiplantae > Streptophyta > Magnoliopsida > Santalales > Viscaceae > Viscum > Viscum album. The sequence continues at coordinate 1,537,188,219 of OY728151.1, forward strand.
GGGATGTAAGACCCATTAAAAGTGTTTTTTAGTTAATTATTCATATTAGTTAATATCTGGACATTCAGTAAATGAGGTAATATATGTATTAGAAATTGATCAAAGCACAAACTGTGAATGCAATTTTTTTATCATTAATTACACAACATTTTGAATGTGATACAAAAAAGATGTTGTCTTAATACAAAAAATTCTATTGAACCATTGGCTTTAGGAATCATAAATGATTTCAAACATAGAGTCCCTCACCTTTCCATTGATCATTCAATTGTTTTTTATTTATGAACTCAATTACTACATATAAATATTTATTCATTTTCACCATGTCCATTATTCACTCCCAACCTATGTTCTCTTATGGGGAGACTTAGTTATATGATAAATTGGGTAACTCTTATGGTTCCAAATTTTCTATTTTAAGGGATGTTTTAGAATATATTTTTACAAAGTGGGCTTCTATGAATGAATATTTACGGTTTTAAACCTTTGATAACCCAAAGAAATTTTTTGGGTAAAATTCGTATTAATTGGGTAGATTGTAAAACCCTAATATTTTGGTGATTTTTTATGAAATTAATTAAATTTTCTGATATATTTCACCTCACACAACACTAAATGCCGCTTTTCACTAAGTCAAACATTCCATTCACATGGAACGAACATGAAGTATGTTACATGAAATCCTAACCTGAACAACATTAAATAGAACATCTAGGATTCCATATATTACACAGTATATGGACCACCCTTAATGGCTTGCCTAACACACAAGACTAAGTGTATCCTAAGTATAAGATATTATTAAAAATAATTTTTAATCAAACATAATAGGGACATTATTTTTATGGAAATTAATCTTATTAAATAAATTATGAAAATATGTGGTGTACGAAAAAAAGACATGGATTCATAGGTTACAAATTATTGAATATTAAAAATGATTGAATATAAATGAAAATATTATTTTAGTCACAATACTATTTTAACCAAAAAAATTAAATTAATTATAATATATAAGTTATATTAATGTAATAAATATGATATATATTCAATAAATTATTTTTTATATTCGTAGAGTAGATCCTATAGACATAATATAAGAACAATCCTAATTTTATGCTTAAAAACCTATATTTTTATTAAGCCAATTTTTCCCGCCTTTTAATGGTGAACCAATTTTAAATCCAAAATTTAAGCTTTTATTGATTTATGTTTTCAAAATAAACAATATCATTTTAAGAGAAAAATAAAAATTTGGTTAGTATAAATTTTTGGTATTTCCAGGAAATGTTTCATCTTTTAATGAATATTTAGAAATAATGGATTTTAAGCCAAAACATCTTTTTCATAAAATTTATTGGTAAAGATAAATTATATTTTTTTTATTTGTTTAATAGTCTATTTAGATTATATTTTTTCAAATTAATCATGTTTAGGTCATTGTAACCAATTTCACAATGAACATGGATATTAAAACATAGCGAACTTTTGGATGGTTTTTCATTAATAACCCACAGTGTCACCCCTTTAGCTGGATAAATATTAAATTTATTTCTCCAAATTCTATTATTATAATTTAGAAAATAGGATTAAATATTTTTAATTTTCGTAATATATAATTTCTAATAGGGTCATCATTTTTTCCATGAAAAATATTAGTGAATTTTATTAAAAATATTTAGATTGTTAAGAGAAAACATAGGTTTATAATGTACTAAACCTTAAATTTATGACACAAAACAACCAAGACACATATAAAAAAACCATTTTATGGATATATTTCGACAATATAATCAATTTTTATGAACGTTTCCCTTTATTTAACTCAATTTCGACACGAAAAACAAGGGTGGAATTCAATCATCAAATATATAAAAGTGTTCTTCTTCTCATCCACCATAAAAGGAGACCGCATTTTCCCATTCCTAACACCACTAAAACTAATTATGTTTAGAAAACACATTCCCAGAAAACATTACATAAATCATACATCTAACTATAAATCCACTCTTTGGGAGGAAATACTCTCAAGGAAGGCTTTTGGCACAAACAAAAAGTAGTAACCAAAGTTAGAGGTAATGTCTTCATTTAAGATCATTTCTGTTATTTTTCATTATTCACCCCTCAACTCTATTTTTTACCTTAATTTAAAAAACACCCACTATCCCAAACATACTAGGATGATTTTAGGAATTGTTTTGACCTAAAAATTCAAATAATGTGATCTAACAGATATTGAACATACTTTTTAAGTGCATTATGAACTACTACCTCACAAAACGATGATTTTTCATTTCTTTTTATCCACCAATCATGGTGTACATTAAGTTAAAAACTATACTTATATATGTTATATAAAATAATAATTATTAATTTATTATTTTTTATTAATTTTTAAACCATATACCTTTTTATTTACATTTGCTGTTAATATGAAAATCTCATTTGAGGAAGTGTCCACAACCACCCCTTCAAAGAAATGTGATTGGTTCACACAAGAAATGGAATGTATAAAGAAAGAGATTAGTGAAAATATATGATATAAATTATATTTAAATGATACTAGAGTAATTATATATATATACATACAAATATATATATATATATTTCATTTTCTTGTTATGATTCAATAAGACATTAAAAAATAGAAACAACGTCAATGCATACATACGACTTACAATCTCCAAGAACAATGTTTTCCATTTAATAATTCATTATTCTATAGATTATTCTAATATAAATATATTTGATATACAAGATATTTATATCATGATATACATTCTCGGATCATGATATATGTATAAGGACCAATGATATATCAAATTAAGACACATGTTAAGAACACATCCAATATTACCAAAAGTGAAACACTAACAAAGGATCATTAAAAATAGTGTAATATAAGGTCATAATTAAAGAATATATGGTATTATTTATAGAAATATTGTTTTTTAAATGATTTATAATAATCATATATTTATTATACAAGATTAGTGTTCTAGTGTGTAGGGAGTCAGGACACAAGGTAATGGGATTTCATCTCATTTTTAATTTTCATTAGATAAATGTTATATTCACCACTCCTTCTATTTGGGTGGTGTATGTACTGCCCATGATTATATTATATATTTATTTTTCTTAATATTATGGGTAGAAACATTTCCAATTTATTATCCTTCTTTCATGGGGTTTATCTTTCACATGTTACCAGATCATTAAAACAATTTGGTCTCAATTTACCTTTTTTGAGGATCTTGTTTTGTTATGCAAACAAAATCAATTTTGAGGTTTATATACGTCTATTTTACATGTTATATAATGAATAGATTTATAATAATGATATCATAAGCATCATGTAATTTATTTTTCTTGTATGTAGAGTATGATCTCAATTCATAATGTTATAAGAGTTTATTGAGATAATATCACCGCTTTTCCATATTATTTATGTTTATGCTTCATTTGATTAAATATTATGATCCATATATAAAGGAAATTAATGAGTTTTCAAATCCTCTGGTCATTAATTATATAATCATTTATTTCATCCATATTTCTAATCATTGGTACATAGTATATTTATAAGAGTTTTTCAAAAATCTTGACATTACCCTCCTTTCTATAGGGAATCTATGTTTTCTAAAAAGTGTTTCCATGATTATTATACAATTATATAATAGGAAATAAAATAAATTATTAAAAATTATTTCTTTTAAAAATTCGTTCACGAGAATATTATTGTTGCTTTTATATCTTGGTACTTTTCTAATTTTTTTACCATGAAAAAGAAATGTTCTTTTGACCTCATATGACTTGTACAGATTTACCCACCATCATTTCATTGATACTCTCTTTGCATTGATAATAATTTAAATCTATAATAAATTCTTTTTTAAATGAAATTTTCATGGAAAAATATTTTAATTTTTTTTTTCATGCATCTTGTATATCATTTCATGGGATTTTTTTCTAAAACTATTAAAGAAGTATTTGTAAGATTTTAATGTATATTTAATTAAATGGTTTTCAAAACATTTTAATAATTTATTTATATTTTCAAATGTGTCTTCAGTGTAATTTTTTAAACAAAATTCAATATGTATTTTATATGATTTTATGGAAATAGTATTTCAAAATTATTTGAGGTCACATTATATTTTTTCAATTCTATTTTCATTGAAAATGAGCATCAAATGTTTTATACATTAATAAGAATTTTTAATAAAAGAATGATAATTTTCCTCAAGAAAAATTTATAATGTTATTTGAGACTTATCTTGTATTTAAGATGATATGTATTGATGTTACTCATTCCTATAAGAAAATTATATAATTGTTTTATTAATATCCTTTCAAGGAATGGGTTATGCTTAATGTCATCGTCTCTATGAAATCCATTTAATTTGATGTGTTAGATTATTTTGAAACCATATTTTTATTACTTTTTATATTTATGATGAAATTATTATGAAACATGTCTCTTTCCACAGATCATGATATGTTTATATGTTTATGATACCAATTTAATTTCATGGTTTATGATATGTATATTTATTATCTTGTGGCACATGTATGTATTATTTAATTATATGATGGGTGGGGCCTATATCGCCCTCCAATGAATTAGTTAATGATTATTATTTCAAAAGATAAACTAATATGGTCTTAGGAGTGAACCATGACTAATATGATGACCATTGAGTGAACCATTACCACTAAGATGGTATGAGGAGTGAACTCATGCTACTATGATGGTTAAGGGAGTGAACTAAGACTATTATGATGGTATGGGGAGTGTACCCATACAAAAATTATGATATTGGGAATAATGTCAATAAAAATATGAAAATCATTATATGCTTATGTGTTTTCCACAATCCCACGTTTGATTCCTATGTTATGCTTTCACGACTTATGATTTATATTTCATTATGAATCATGTCTTATGAACTGCATACATTATTCCATGATCTCTGTTATGATATATAATATATAGGTAATGATATTATATCTTTATTATCACATTCTCATACCCTTATGCTCAATTTTATGCTTTTATGCCTCCCTTGACACCCTTATTGTGAATTGTAGCACACCCCTTTTATGTTTCCTTTACGCATGGATATAATGAAATGAACTATGTATGATTTGTATAATATGGTTTATATTCATGAAGAACCTAGTGGGAGAAGATGTGGTACACATATGTACTGTTTTTATGACTTCATGTGTCCAAATACCCCTTTAAAATCACTATCTTTGGGCATCTTTTAGTATAATGATAAAGTATTCTGTAAATTTAATGTAATGTAAATGTCAGAAAAGATTGGGTAACTATAATATTATCCTTAAACATGAATCTATAGTTCATAACACCCAAAAACATTACTTCAAACTCAATGTTCCCATATGTACATATAAAGGAAGTCTTTTGGATATCCCACTCCTTCACCCTCAATAGGTGATATCTAAAAAATATATCAATCACATTAAACCAAATGGAACGTCTATGGTAGAAGAAAAAAAAAGTTTTTTAGAGTAGGGTAATGGTCATTTACCATTAAAATATTCATCCTCTTGTATTCTATCCACAATGTCGCAATACTATTAGTTATCCTAGTGAACTACACTAGATAACCCCATGGAGACAAACCATGCAAAAAACCCTATTTTACATCAGATCCTATATCTAAATCCTATACTCCTATAATGCAGAATGTGTAATAAAATATGTATCATTAAATATTATATAAGCACCAATATTCATGTTTATCCTGAAATCATATTAATGTTGAGGGGGGTGTCATTACATCCTCCTTGTGGAAAATTTCAAGAAACTCCCCAAAAACCATGGTATTTCCCACCATTCTAGAATATGTTTATTCCATTTACAATACATCCATCAATTGAAAAAGGTGATCCTCATGCTAACTTCTCATCCATAAACCTCAATCCCCAATTAAAACAACATGATGGGAATCCACATATGATAAGGCACCTCCCATATAAAAAAAGGTCAATATCAAAATGAATGGTATACATCCAATATTTGATATGAAAATAAATATATTGATATATATTTACTATGAAAATATCCACATTAGATTAATGAAGCCCTATATTTAGTTTAAACCCCCATACACACAACAAAAAAGCTTTTATGGCCTCTAACTAGCACAATCAACACCATGAGCATGTGATTCATTTATATTTCTTGTTCTATATAAATTAATTCAGTTGGTAGAATAATTAATTTTAATTGTATTGAATACAATAAGGAAAAAATAAGGGTAATAAAGAAAGACTTTCCCATATGTTTATACTACTAGCAAAGTGAGAAACTGGCCACATAAAACTCACCTACCTCATTAATGAAGGAAACCTATACAAAATGATCGGTTCAAGGTCCCTAAAAAGAGGAATATTCGGAGATTGGCCTCTATATTCCCTCTATCTTCTCAACAGAGAATAAACTAATTTTCGTTGCTGTTAAAACAGTGTAACCTTCAACAATTTATGAGGATGGAACTAAACATATCCCCTCCTCTAAACAGATCATGAAGAACCACTGGTCATCAGTTCTAATGATTGATATGAAACCTACAACCAAAAACCACAAGCCCAAATCCCCCATGAAGAAAATGGAAATCATTTTCCCATGAATGGTGGAAGGGAAACCGATGAGGTCAACTCCACACTATTTAAAATCTCGAGTGTCTTGGTTTTAAGTCATGACAATGAAAACTGTGACCCTCTAGGAACACTAATAGTCCCCCTATCATGGTAAAAATTATTTCATGTGTCTATACTAGATCACCTACAACTTATTCTGAACATCGCGATATCTTATAAACATAAAAAGAGTAACTCCACAATATATAGAAGGATGGAGTTCCTCACCATGTATTCTCGAATTACTCTCATAATATTGAAAAATATCATTGGAAAAGTAAATAATGTCCTCGAACATAATTTCCAACTCTCATAATGAAAAACTCTTCTCCGGAGGATAATATTTCTCCTACTATAACATCACGAGTTTTAAAAAGGAATCACTATGTTCGATTGAATACACTATAGGCCACATCTAGATTAAATTAACAACTAATTTTTATAATTTAAATGTTACCATTATTACCTAGACATTAGAATTATGGAAAAGAAATGTATTAACAAAATTATGTAAATATGGTTTTCTCATGTATATAAAACTCCTTAAATAATTAATTATAAAATAATGAAAAAACCTTTTTAAAAAATTATAGGATACTTTTTTCTGAAACCCCATTTATACGTGAAGAAGTGTGTTTTATTACAATAAATAATTAAAAACTCATTTTTATTATATTAATTAAATATTTATTAAAATATCCAATATAAATTATAAAATTCCACATTAGTATTAAAAGAAGGATAATATAACAAATAAAATTATAAATATAAATGTAGTATTTTTAAAAAATGTCAAGTTTTCAACCTTTTGATGGTGCACTGTTATAAAATATAGTTTTTAACACATTTTTAAATCATTTTTATTAATACTAAATACCTTCATCGAAATCAGAATTACAATATTTACATTTTTATGTTTTTATATTTTTCATATCATTTTTATATTTTGTTGAATAGAGGAAAAAATACATCATTTAAATTGAAAACATTGATCACATAAAATTTATTTACAGTGTTAAATTTTATTTTTGAATATTTTTAATGTATCATTTCATATTGAATATAACATTTAATCAAATTTTTGTGTTTTTAATTAATTTCACAATTCAATTCGATATATAAACATTGTAAAATTTCATCATTTTTATTTTAATAAATTTATTTTTTCATTCCGTCAATGTTATTACAATTTAATTAATTTCAGAAACTTCCTTATTTTTATTTTTTAAAAAATTTATTATATATTTTTAATTACAAGGTTTAAAATTAAAAAATACGACCCTTTTATTTTTGGAATTTAGGAATAGTATCTTTATAATTATTTTTTTATTGCAACTATTATGTGCAAATCAAGTAATTAATGGTATAGATAACATTAGAAATATTATGGAATATCCCTAAAACCTATACTATATTCATTGAATAAGTTTTTTAGAGCCAAAAAAATCTTGGGTGGATTTTATAACCATTTCATGACATTTAGATCATATTATGACAAGTGTAATATTTTATTCACTAAAATGTCAATTTATTCAAACTATTGTTTTTAATAATGAAAATATTATTAATATGGCGGTTTATAAGATATATTATCTAATATAAAATTTATTTATCATTATAAAATTCATATATGACTCGTATTAATTTAATAATAGTTTTTAGTGATAATACAATTACCTTACATTGTGACACATTGATGATATAGTAATTGTTTAATTAATAGAAGAATAAAATAATTGTTATTATAATTAATAAAATAAAATAAATATGATATAATTATTGTCATCCTTTAATATTGCATATGAATATGATATATTACTGAATTTCATAGATATGTGTTCAGAAGATATCATATTTTTAGGATATTTTTCAATATTCATGTGATGAATAGTGTCAAAAGTAACATTATTGGTGTTTAAAAATAAATAATGATTTATTAAATGAAATAAAATTTATAAAAACAAAAAATTTGATCAAGTGCATGTGATAAGTCTAAATCTATCCTCAAATAATTTATTGATTCTCAGTTGGCATATTTTGTAATTATATTAAACATCATTGTGTAAATTACATGATATCACAGTAAGTGTTAAAAGGGTTAGTAATGAATTATTTCAAAAACAGAAGGACTAAAAAATATTAAAACATTTTCTAATTATTATTGGATGAATTTATTTATACATAAAATTATCTTATCAATTTTATTAATACGTTTTTCTCCATTTATAATAAAAAAATTAATTTATATTAATTTGTTATTTTGAAGATTTCTAAGAGTGGAACTCCTCTATCCTATAAAAGGGAACCCATTATTCTTCTTTAATCATAATTGAAAAACTATTTGGATATTATCATGGTCAACAAAAATACAATATTATAATACCTATCCACATTCTAGTGTCCTTATTTTAGAAAGAAACCTCTCCTTATAGGTGTTAAGGTGGTAATAAATATAGAATATTGGAAGAAGTTGAATCATTTTTAATTAAGTGTTTCTAATTTATTTCTTCTTACACGTCCATTAAATATTCATTAACCATGAAAAAATTAAATATAATGTATCCTAAAAATATTAATATATTATTATGTCAATATCATCACCTAAACCCACCATAAATTTCATAAAATGGGAAATGAATTACTCATTCATGTGTATGGTAGACTACCACCTCATGAACTAATATAATTATGTTTCCTTAACCATTTATCAATATTGGTTACAATTACAAATATATTTTTGTATATATGACATTAAGGACATATTTATCATTATTAAATAATAATTTAACATTATCATTCATTTCTTTTCAACGAACATATAAATGACGATGTTGTTTATCCGTACATATGAACTATCATATCCAAGAAGTGATGTGATCCTTTTTTCATCACCACCTCACATGGATTATATATATATATATATAAATTATAATGATTATTTTTATGATTTTACGATAATTTTGAAATGATAAAATTGTAATTACCTTCTTTCCATAATGATAATTTAAAAATTTATACATTACTCATACGTATGTATGGCCTACCATCGACATGATTATAATTTTTTTCATCATTCAAAACCATAAATAAGTTTTTTGATTTAAAAGTATAACTTATTTATTAAAATAATTATTATTTCATGAATATTATTCGGGATATGTTGATCTTATGACCACTCTGACTATGGACATCTTGACAAAGTCATTTTTGAATCATGTTTCGAATATCGTCAAAACATCCGACACAAACATAAATAATTATGTAATTATTTTCACATGATACTAAGTTATATAAAATTAATATTAAATTTTAAAAAGGTTATTATTAAATTAACTAATTAACTAATGTAATTTATTTATGTAAAAAATATTGTATGTGATGAGTCTCACTCTATTTTTGAGATTTTAAACTCAATTTTATTTGCTGTGAGATTGAAGAAATGCTCCACAATTATTTCTTATATTGGTTGTATTTATTTTAAATGAACATAAATTATTAGCCTCATCTTGAAATTTTTTTTATTATAATATCCATATAATTTTCTTTCTTTTATGGTGAATACAATTTGACAAGTTTTAATATTGTCATAAATTATTTAACAATATAAACAACAATTGGGATTGTTTTATTTGAAATATATATCAGGGAATATTTAACTTCCACATCAATGTTTCCAAAAAGAAATTTTCAAAATAGTATTTTAAAATTATTCAATGAATATTTATATTTTATACTCGTGTTTTACTATTAATGAAAATATTTTTAATGGTCATTTTATTAATTTTCTGAATAGGGAACTTTATGAAATTATATAAAATATATATGAAATGAATGTTTTTTAACTTATACATAATGAATGGGTTTTTCCCATGTTAGTGAATCCTTAATGTTCTAATGATCCATTTAAAATTTTACTCTTTTATTTGAAAATAAAATGTATATCATTTTAATGTGAGTCGTTACATAAAAATGAAAAGTGGTTTCAAAGATGAATCGTTATTTTAATTTTATCCATGATTTAGGTGATATGATAATGTTTTTGTCATTCGAAAGTTTTTATGAGTATATTAAATCCATTATAATCCATGTGTGGGATTTCCTATTATATCTCTCCAATACATTTGGTAATTATATGGAGTTAACTGATTGGGTATATCCTAATAGATTAATAGAATATAATGTAGTGGGTATTCTAAATGTAACCTTGAGAGTTACATTCCTTGTAGTCATGATATCTATAGTAAATGTAAGAGTGATATTGAAAACATGAAATAAGTTACGATTCTGATTTATGGGTTTCTATTGACTTTTTAAGAAAATTAATATTTCATGAGGAAGTTAAAGAGCTTATGATTTATGGGTGAAAAGTATAACTTTGTAAAAATATATTCATTGATTTATAAGTCTTAACGGTCAAAAAGTTTCAGGATTTCATTTTAATATACATTAATGAGGATTTTTTTTTCTCATAACTAGTTTTTAAATGATTTACATAGTGTTAAGAAATAGCAGGGAAAATGATGAGGTCATGAAGAAAATTTTGAGGATATTTTCTTAAAATAAATTTTTTTATTTCAAAAGTTGGTCCCTTGGAAAAAAATAGATACTGAGTATAATTGTCCACTTGTAATGTATGCGATTACTATGTAATTTTGTTTCAAAAGTCTCTAATACATAGTCTTAAAATATCATTGTTAATTATTAAAAGTATATTCTATTCCAAATGGACTAGAATATGTTTTGTTTATCAGTAGTCCTTACAAATGATATAAGAGTAGTGTTTAGACAATATTAGAGCATATTATTTTTTCTTAATATTTGAGGATATAATCATGGGTATATAATATTTTTTTCATCATTATTTTAATTTACTAGAAAAACTGTTGTGAATATATATTATGAAATACAAGGGTTAATAATGGTATTTTTGGAGACATTTATTTTTGAGGAAATAATGGGTTATTACTTTTTGGAGATAAAAAAGAAAGGTATAAGAAAAAATTTGAATATATCCATGTTATGGTTATTATTATTGATGAATTTATCTTATTTTGAATATTTTATAAGTATTATAAAGTTTTAGAAAACTGAAAAACTAATAATATGGTTGACAAACCATCACATCTGGAAAATCTGTAGAAATTTAATCCATAATCGAAGGGTGACAAGGGTTCATCTCTTACCACATGCCTATATGAATTACCAGTTAGTAGGAATATTTATTATTCTTGAATGATTTGATGGATTAATAATAAGTTGATTTTGTGGGGCAATAATTTTATTTAATAGATAAAAATTGGAATTATGAAATGATCTGTTGAATAAGTGGTTAATGTTATTTCAGATGAATCTAACTATTTTGGAAGAATAAATTATCAAGGTGAATAGAATTAAATGGAATTTAAAATGAACTATAATTTTTGAATTATATATTAAAAAATATATTATTTAATTTTGAATAGATGGTGATTTGGGGTTTATATGGAAATAATTAGCATATATGGGAAAATATGTGACTTATGAAAATATATTTTTGGAATGAGGAATTAATATTTTTTGATGTTGTTTGGAGATAAATGTGAAAATTTTTCTTGGAAGACAATGTGATTTAATACATCTAAATTATTGGTTCCAATCATGATTTTGATAATATTGATGAATTTCAAGGACACTTATTTGATGAACGATCTAACTGGATTTTTTGCGTATTATTATTGAAATTTGGATATTGAAGTAGTTGTTATTTATATATTGTTTTTCCTTTTTGGTAATTTAAATTATATTTAACAAATAATTATAGTTTTGGATAACATCTAATGAATGGGGAAATATATATTTAATCATTTTTTTATTATTTGATTCCATAGAATTTTATTCTAGTGATTTAGGCATGAAAAATTCATCTTCAAAACTAATCGTTTGGAAAGAAATATGAGTTTACAGTGGTAATTTATCAATAGATGAAACAATGCTTGTCAATTAAGTAAAATATATTATATTCTTATTCAATGTATTAAAATAATTCCTCAACGATATTAAAAGGATATTTAAAAGAACATTTTTTATTAACATGTCATACTTTGAAATATGAGGTGTTTTAACCAATCATAAAATTGCGGTTTTTTTATTGTTAACATTGTTATATACATGTTTTCAATCACTGTACCTCAGAACATGATAATTGGTTTCATATTTGATGTCTTTATATTCCAATATGGATCCCAATTGTATGTTATCTGATTTGGCCATTATAATTCCCCTATTATCATTTAATTTGGAGTTTTTATTAATCATTTTTATATTATGATATTATAATAATGAAATTTTGAAAATTCAAACCATATTTTCTGAGACCGAATTAAAATATTTTAGGATAAATTTCCAAATGGGGGAGAATGTAAAATATCGACTTCATAAATGGAACCATGATGTTCGATAGCATACATGATACACCACATCAAGCTTAAATGAACAAATAAATATTATTATTTAAATGTAAACATTATAACCTATCCTTTAGAGTGGTGGAAAATGAATATTACTAACTGAATTATGATAATACGGTCTCTCTATGTATATATAATTTTTTTTCTAATTAATTATAAAATAATATAAAACTCTTTTGAAAAAACAAAATGAAATTTATTTTTTTGAAAACATTTTAAACATGAACATGTTTGTTTTGTACCAATTAATAATAAAATAAATCTTTTTTTAATATATTGATGAAATATTTATATATTATTTTTCATTTAATTTCAAACATTTATATTATGTGTTTTCAAAACATGACATAATAACAAATCTAATTATATATATATAAACTATATTTTTCTAAAACATTATCTTTTCCACCAATTGATTTCACACATGTATAAGATCATGAATTTAACCATTTTATAAATTATATTTGGAAAAATAAAATCCATAATAGAATGTGGAATATCTAAATTTACCTTGATTGATGTTTTGAGATTTCAGTGATATGTTACAAGTTTTGATTTATATCGGAAAAAATAATCATTTTAACTGAAATAATCGATTTCATTAAATTTATTTGTTAAGTTAAATTTTATTTCTTGATGGGTTAAAACTGTAAATGGATCAATTAATTACCATTTAATCCAATTTATTTCCTTATAATAAATTTATAAATGATGTTTGCTATCAAATCATTATGACGTTTTTAACAAATTTACTTTAAAAAACCTGATTTCTTAATCTATAAATGGTATTAATTTGTAATTAATATCATCAATTTACATGATTATAATTTTTATACATGTATTAAATATTTGTAATCATATGGTATAAATTTTTTAAATTGGTCCCTTTTATTTATGGAAAATATGAATAATAACTTTAGGAATATTATTTTATTACTATAGTTAAGTGTCAATCTAGTAATTAATGTTATAAATAACATTAAAATATTGTATAAATTACCTAATAACTTTCCCAAAATAATGTAATTTTTCTTTTCTACCAAAGGAAAATTTGGGTTAGAGTTATAACTTTTTGAAGCCACATTGATGAGAGTATGACATTTATAATATTATATTCTACGAAAAGTCAATTTTTTGCACTCTTTTCTTTAAAAAGTATGTTTTTTTAATATTTGGTGTATATATAGGATATGTTAGACTATAAATAGTTCTTATAATGAAAACACTTTTATATACACTATGGTAATATTTTTATAATTTTTAGTGATAAAATAATTATCTTAAATTGTGACATAAGGTTGATGCATTAGTTGTTAAAATAATGGATATATCAAATAAATGAAATTAAAAATCTGAAAATAAATAATATTTTAAATATATAATTTAACCCACGAGTTTTCTTGATTAATTTTATATATTAATGATGTATTAAAATATTTGGTTCGAATACATCATGTTTTTTGGTATTTTTAAATATTCATGTGATGAATAGTTTCAAAATTAAAATTATTTTTATTTGAAAAATAATAATAATATAATATATGATATAATATTTAATATATATATATATATATATTTCTCCCAAATTATTGGGATAATTCTCCAAATTTCATAAAATAACTCAATTATTGGTCCCTGAGAATTTTATAGTAATTATATTAACCCCCAAAATGTAAATTACATAATAACACGGTAAGTGTTAAGAGGACCAATTAATGATTAAAAAAAGATATGGAAGGATAAAATATTCATAAATTTAAAATATTTTATAGGATTTAGTTATTTAGACATAAAATAAACATATCTCTTAAATTTATATGTTTTGATCCATATAAAATATAAAATAAAGTTATATTAATTTAATTTATTGAATATTTCCAAGAGTGACCCCTATCTCTCTAATACAAGGGAACCCATTAATGTCCTTTATTCACATATCAAAAGAAATTTGGATCACCCAATATCTACCCAAATCCATTCCTATTATCCATACCCACTTTCTAGAGGCATTATTTTAGGAAGAACACCATTCTTATAATTGTAACGTTTTAAATAAAACTATATCATCTGATAAAAGGTATCGTTTTTAAATAAATATTTCATTTGTTTTTCATCAACATCATTCATATATTCTTAAAGCATTAAAAAATAATAAATAAACTATCCTCAATAAGAAAATACATTATTCTGTTAATATCATCACCTATATCCTTCTCTAGTTTCATTAGTTGGTAAATGGATTATTGGTTCATGTCTACGATGGACTACCACATCGCAAACTGACATAATTACATTTCCATCACAGTATATCTAGACTGGTTAGAATTATGGAATTAATATTTACATATTATATTCCTGAAATATATATAATTGCGAAATAATAATATTCCTTTTACATTCCTACCATCTCATAAACATATATATGATAACATAGTTCTTTTGTACTAGTGAACTATCTCAACCATGAAGCTTTGTTATTCATTTCTCATCACCACATCACAATAATCATATATACATACATACATATATATATATATATGAATTATTAATATTATATTAATGATAATGTGACCTTTTTTGAGATATAAATTAATACTTAGCTTTTTTCCATAATGATCGTTGAAAAATAGAATCATTACCCATGCATAATTATGACCTATAGTCTCCAAGATTATAATTTTGTTCCTTTTTCATAACCATAAAAAATGGTTTAATTTAAAAGTATAATTGATATATATAAGACATTATTATTTCATCAATATTATTATTGATATGCTGGACTTATGAACACTTTGACAATTGATATCATACTAAAGTAATTTTGGACACAATTATTGAATATCATCCAAACATCTGAGATGAACTGAAATAATTAAGTAATTGTTGTAACATGATAGTTAGTGATATCAAAGGAATAATAAAATTAAAAAACGTTTCCATGTAATTAATTATTTAATGTATTTTTACTATATAGGTATAAAAATATTGTCTTCAGTGAGTCATACACAATATATGAAACTTCATTTGAATTTTACTTTTTTTCTAGATACAAGCCATGCTATCTACTTATTTCATATATGTGGTAAATATATATCCCAATAATTTATTTTATGAGTCTTATCCTAAAGATTATTTTATTTCAATAGCAATATAATTTTCCTTCTTTAATGGAGTATACTATTTATTTTGTTATAAAGGCATAAAGGATTATTTCACATTGTCATCAATATTTGGGATTATTATCTTTTAAATCATTGTTGGGAAGTATTCATCTTCTGCATCCATATTTCCATAAAAAAATTCAATATGTATTTATAATATTCATATGAATATTTGAATATATTTTTACTAATGATTGAATTTTTTTAAATGTTTTTAATGGAATGTTTTTTATATTTTCTAAACTAGGCTCTTTTTGACTTGACAAAAAAATATATATGGAAGAAATGGTTTTTTATCTTATACGGAATGAACGGATTTTACCACATTCATTATGTTTGAATATTTTTTTGTTTCATTTACAATTTTAGACTTATATTTTAAATTATAATTATTTCATTTCTATGTATAAGTGATCATAAAAATGAAAATTTATTTCAAATAGGCCATTTTGTATTTATTTTATGACATATTTATGTGATATGTTTATGTTTTGGATATTGGAAATATTTTTAAAAGTATGGTTGGCACAATGATAATCCAAGGGTGGTTGTGCCCATTATTTCTCTCTAATTAATTTGTATATGATAGGGAGTTAACCTATTAGGTTTCTCTTAATAGTGTAAGGGAATATATTGTTGTAGGTATTTTAAATGAATCCATGATGGATACTCCATAAGAAGACAAGATAGATACAATAATTGTAATAGTGATTTGGAATTGATTACAAATTTTAAATTTTAAATTTATTATTTTTATATAAAATTTTTCTAAAAACATATGATATCATGTAGTATGTTAATGTGATTATGTTTTATGGGTGAAAAGTATAACATTGTGAAATTTTTTTCATTAGCTTATAATTATTCATGGACAGTCAGTTTCATGATTTATTTTTATATCCTATACTAATGATTTTTTCTCATCACATGTTTTTCAAATATATTCATATGGTTAAGGATGATTTGGGATAATGATGAGTTCATGAAGCAATTGGTGACAATATTTTGTTGAAAAAAACATGTTATATTTTAAAGGGGTTTCTAGTTGGAAAAAATGTATAGTGAGTACAAGTTCTAACTTGTAATGTTTGGGTTTAAAATGAATGATTTTTCTCTTAGTTATATAATACTCTAAAGATAAAATTTATTTTGAATTAAAGTTATTAAATTATAGTTAAAAGTTACTAAAATATTTAATGTTTAAGGATATGTCCATACACAAGACTGTTCACTGCCATCATTGTCGATGAGGGGATCTCATTTCGTATGTACTTATGAAAGTTGAACCATTGAACAACTACCTCCTTCCAATCCCTAATATATAACATCTTACACATACACACATCTCCATGTATTTGAGTAATTTTTAAAGGGACCCAATATCCCATTGGCTCCTATGTCAAACAAAAACTTATCTTGGGATCCTCTTTACTGTTCTATATTACAAAATCTGCAACACTACACTTATACATACCAAAACCATTCCACTAGAACGTGTGAAACATCATATAATATTGAATTTACTCTTTAATATGATCAACCATACGATGAAAAACTAGATTATATTTTTGATCCTCTATATCCTATGCCCCAAGTGGAAAATACATAAAAGGTAAAGCAGATAGATGAATGAAATATTTCATATGAAAAAGTGGTATAGATTTTTTAATAATTAAATTAAATTCATTTTTATCAATTTTAACCTTCCAAGGATAATAAATATAGAAAATAAAACAAATCATTATTATTCATGTACCTCTCATAGGTATCTCCCCAAAAAAATGTACACCTTTATTTTTAGTTAAATATCGTTATAATTTTTGGACTGGATCATGGGGTGATCAAAGATCCCATGTCCTGCCAGTCATCCTAACTTATGACATGTACTAAGGTTAACTAGAAATATTTTCATACCAACCCATGAAATCCACACTGTTCGTAACACCAAATTCAATCTTATCTCTTAACCATAACCTTTGATACCACTCTATCATGACTCCACCCCCAATTATACAACATTTATGGTTGGATACTAGCATAGAATGTATAAAAATCTCACTTATGGGTGGAATTACCCGCAATAATATAAATTGGATCAAGAAATAAGACGAATCAGCCACAATTAACTGCATAATAAATTATTAATGAATGAAAATATAATCTTACAACGCATGTGTTAACAAAACTAATACTGATAAATGTATCCAATGTATAAAAAAAACAAATCAAATGCAGCAATGCATCATCTATCCAATGACCCAAACTAGTAATGTCTTTCATGGTCCGCTTATTCCATCTAGAAACTTGAAAACATTATCTATATATAGGGTGAGAATGCATGTATAGATATTATTAAATTTAATGTCTCTCAGAAACATTTGAATAATTCATAAAAATTCAACTATGTGAAAAAAAGAACCGACATCACATAAAAAATTAAAATATCCATCCCAACATCACTAAGGTAGACTAAAAAATTTACACAATCCATGTAAAATAATATAACAAGAAGTATAATGATAAAGGTTTCCTCATAATTATTTTACCATTTTATGCCTCTCTCACACCCCAATGATGCATATCCTATCACTCTAATATATTCATGATACCACAACCCCCCTCAAGCACTGTCAAATCACATTAGACCGTCAAATACAAAATCTCACCACCCCACAAGTAGGACCACATCACACCTCACCTAATAACACTTAGGACTCTACACATCCACTACCATAACCTATGATGCAGGGTATCATGATCATTATATACATCAATGATGTTCCATACTCCAAAAAATACTCAACAACAACCATAAGACACCCCAAAATCACGTTTATATTAAATCACATTTGAAAACACCTCATCCATTACATTTTTTCCAAAGACATATGGACTATTAAAACCACTATATAATGATCAAACAAACCTCCAGCCCTCAGAAAATGAGCAATACCTACCACTCCATGAAGAGAGAGTAGGAATGTTAGGGTCCTCATCCATCAATACTCTACATTAGATGTTGAAAAAAACACCCATCTATGACTATATGGGTGTCGACACAGACTTCTCAGAAAGGGTGGGTTTCATAATGAAATCAGAATAATATAAATTTATAAACATGTAGCCACACAATGATTCCTAAAAGTTGGGTTCACAATAAAAAACTAACCAACACACAACTTCATCATTTTTGATTTCATCTCTAAATTCATTAAATCACACAATCCAAAAAGCATATCACAACAGTCACCGATTCCTATTATCCTACCAATTCATTTAATTATTTGTAATCATCCATATCTAACCACAAGGCCCGTCATTTATTCATTCATCAGATGATTCCTTTATATTAAATGAAATAAACTCCAGCCACTACATACATTATTAATTAATTATTCCATAACAATCCACAAATACAGTACAACAAAACAATACATCATCAGTATCTCACCATCCCCATCATACCATTACATAACCACCCAAAATAAAAACCAACCTTTATCGACCTCACTGCTCTAATAGCATATTAAAATAGAAAAGGCCTCATAACCTAAAAATCATGACCACACATCAACCACCTCACTTCCCAAAAAGAATGACCAACTAACCACCAATACACCACCCCAAAAGAATTTAAACATATCCAAACACATCTAGGATAATATTACATATTTGAAAGGGTAATTTATCACATTCTAAATTATATTAGGATCATTATCACACAATTATTTATCATGGGGAAAACATTTCATTTTTCAAATATAAATAATTTTCCAATTTCCATTTTTGGGTGGTGTGATACAATCAAAACGAACATAGAAATGACAATACAAATCATCCAATAGAATATAATCCCACAACAGCCATATTTTTTAGCTAGGAATCAAGCCCGAGCAGTCTATAATATCTTATTAAAAATTAATCCATAAAAATATGTGATAAGAAACTTTATCCGTTTAATCAAAATTTGTAAATTTTTCTTGTTTTATTATTCTAGAAAGACCATCCCCATTGACAAAAACATAAAACACCATCTACCTGATTATAAATAATGTTGACCAAGGGATTCCCTAGAATAGAGAGAATTTTTGACTCATTGTGCAGCACAACATGAAGAAAAAATGGCCATAAATAATAACTCCACCAAAAAAAATATAATATAAACCTACACCAAACCAAAGATTCATTATAACACAAGCCAACTCAAAAACCAAAAAACCAGTACCATCACAAGTAATCCATGGGTGTGAATTGAATAAAACAAGGAAAAAAGTAAGAACAACATTACATAGATTTCTAACAGGGCTGAACTGGAACCAATAGATTAAACAGGGGATAAGAGGGCTTGATGGTCTGCTCGTTGCGCATATGGTTTCCCAAAAATGAGTTGGATAAGGGGTTTTTTCTAGATGAAATATTTTTTGGTACAAATAAAGGACATAAAACCTAGATCCCTACTTATTCATGATGTGAAATAAATATTTCATGAAGTGTTATTAACATGTTCTTAATAATTCTATGTTTCAAAAAAATCCATTGCATTTAATTAATAAATGTTATTAATCCTATTTACATGATGTGTACTCATTTCAAAGACTCCCATTATTCCTACCCAATCAATGAACAAGACATATACACAAGAAATGAATCACCATTACTCATTCTGTAATATATTTAAATGGAATGGTTTTACAATGAAATCTATTCTTCAGCTATAAGTTCAATAGAAAACTCAAAAAACCCCCCAAAAACACATAAAACCACAAAAAGAAGAAAATTAACAGAATTGGAAGTCACATAACATTAAAAAATTGAATAGGTTTTCATGTTGAACTTATTTATTTAATTCTCTCTAAGAACATTGATTTAATTGTAATAATTTTATTTTTTTTAATGTTTTTTAATTGAATAATGGATTTAATCGTTTTTTGTACCTTGCTTGCCTCTTGTGATAATTACATTTATTTTTTTTAATTGGGTTTAAATATAGATAATTAAAATAAATAATAAGGATGAATTTCAATAATATTATAGACAAATGAAAAACAAGATTTATATTAACTGTTTTATATCATGGAAAAATATGAAACTAAATAGAAATGATGAATTTAGAATACATGGGATCATTTTTTAGAGTTATTATCAAATTACCTAACACTATATACATAAAAATATCATTAGGGATAAAATAAATTTAATTACATTCTAAATAAAGTACATTATAAATGTTTTATGGATGATTACATTTTCATGGTTACTTTATTACTCTGGTATTCAATAAAAATTTAAAAATAAAGTGGGATAAACATGTTTAGTATTCATAGGAGAAAAATACATACGTGATTCCAACATTATTTATTAAAAAAATAAAATATAACATATAATTAAAATAATAACAATGTTATTCATTCTCTTGTACCCTTGAAATTTTTCACAAGTATCGTCATTGACCCCATGAGAAAGGAAAAAAATTAAATAGTATGATCAGATTATCAATAATGTGAAGAGTATATTTTAATATATGATAGAAAAAAACATAATGAATAATATATGATAACAATTCGTAATAATCTAATATTCATTAAAAATAATATCATGAATTTGGATAGTATCCATCAATATTACAGAATCATAAATAATCACATGTCCAACATCTTTATCATACCATCAATGACTCTTACCAAGGGATCATACATTAATAGAAAATTAATTTACAAGAAACATATTATAGTTTTACTCATGACATATATTTTTTGGATATTTTACTTAAATATATTTATATATATGGTATATATATTTTTCTCATTCTTATGTTATATAACTTTGGTTTGATGGTTATAATGAGATATATCTGATTTTTATGCCCATTTAGGATATCATTAAAGAACAATCTCATAAAATTAATCATATGTGAGAAGATTCTTCAATACAATAGATGAATGAGTTTTAAAATAAATATTTACTAAACAATTATAAATTAATGTGTAAATTATGTTTCATTGTGAGTGTTCACGTGGATTTAAATAAAATTTTCCTTTATTGAATTGGGGGTGGTTCTTCCATGGTTTCTTACCACAAAACCATTGTTCATGAATAATCTATCTACCATTACACATTTCATTACTGGATCTAGTAGGCCATGGTAGAAGGTTTGATCCAATATAAATGTCAAATGAATGAATCAAATTATATATACACTATGTAGAGTGGATATCTTTTGGATTCCATTTTGTGATCATAATAAAACCCATATGATGTTTTTTGATGATTTTATACATGATCATAGGTGTAAATTACACCGTTTACAACATTTCTCCATTTCAATTTTTTATGTTGTTTCATTTATCTTGAATGGTAGATAATCTAATAATGATTTTATATCAAATTTGATTCATCTCATAATAATTACTAGAAATTTTTTGGACCGCTTCAATGGTATTGGTTCTCTAAATGGTTTGGATGTATGAAATAATTCAATAAATGGTGAAATCATAATGAACATAGTATTATGATTCTATATTAAAGAAATTTTTTTAAAAAATATTACCATAAGTTAACTATTTTAGTTAAATTTATCAAGGTAATTTCCAATATATGGGGTGGTCGGTGCAAGGGCTATCTCACATTAACCCTATATAGGTTGTTGTATATAAGGGTCAACCAAACATACATTCAAACCAAGTTTGTGAGGTGTAATGATATTTATGTTTTTAATAAGTTTATATAATGATTACATTCAAATTACCTATATGAAAAACACATATACATAAAGGTATCTAATGACTTATCAATATTAGAATAATTTTACATTATGGGATTTTTTATAACTTGTGTAATGGTTATAGAAGGATACCTTGATGAGCTGATGGTTTTAATGATTTACATAAATCTAAATATGTAAATACCCTTAAGTGAAGATATGAAATAATGATATAAAATAATATACCATTACACAACATCTAAAACTTATGGTTTAGGGATATCTACTCTCAAATAGTCTATCTACATTAGTGTATAAGGAGTATATCCCTTTGTAGGATAGTGATTCTGCGTGGTAAATGGAAAAATTGTAACATGGTACTTTTAAAATCAAAAATGAATTTCATGGTTTATAATGTGTTAAAAAATAATATCAAAATTTATTTTTGGTATATTATATTTTTTTAATTATTATGGAATTCATTAATTATCAAATTATGGTAATTATATAAATGTTTATGAACATTTTTTCCAAAAATATTAAAATTTCTTAATTGAAATACCTTTACAAAAAATAATATGCATTATATATGATCTAGAAATAGAATTGTTTATTTATAAATCACAGGTGATTATTTATAATTAGCTAAAAATTAAGAAAAATGGTCAAAATGTAATGTAGTTTATATTTAAAATATTAATTATTTATAATTAATAATTTTGAATTGATCAAAATAAAAGAAGAACTAATTTTGATATTATTTAAGGACCATCAATTTGTTTCATGATTCATATGATTAATATGTAAATAATGATTATGTATATGACTTTTATATTATTTAAAACTTATACATAATATTAATTAGATTTTAAATAATTTATAAATCATATAATATCATATCTTTAAATTGTAAATGTGTAATTATGATAAATATGAATGTTTTTAAATTAGAATGTATAAAAAAAATTAGATACAAAATTATGGAATGTACACAATGATAAAGCTAAAATTATAAAAGTGTTAACAATATCTATTGTTTAGTAATTTTTCATGTAAGATAATCAGGTTTGAATATTTTAATTTTTTATTTATATACGGTTTTATCCAATGAATATTAATGTTTAATAAATATTTTATGAAATATGAACATTTTTTATTCTTTAGTTTAACAATTAAAAATATTTTAGATAGAGAAATGAATTATATATTAGAGTAAATAGTGAATGTTTTTTTTCATATTAGATGACCATTGTTTGAAATTTAAGTTATGAACTTTAATTTAGTTTTTGAATATTGTTTATTCCCATTAGGTTTTATAGATCTAAATATTTGGATTCATTCATGAATAATGTATTCAAAATTACTTGGACATGGTGACACTATATAATTAACTAGGGGATTATTCATTATCAATGATAGAGAATAAAGTTCACTATTTATTTCTTTTGGAATACTCATGAGGGGATTGATGATTTCATATATCTATGAACATTTAAATTATTTTTCATATATATTATTCATATGATATATTTATATATGATTAAATATATATGAAAATAATTTTAAGAATTCTAAGAGAAGCATATAGGTTTTATAATGAGTTACATGTCTAGATGGTTTGAAAAAATTATTTTAGTGGAGGTAATGTGACTTGACAATAAATTTCTAGAGTCAGGAATACATTTAAGGGAACACATAGTGATAATGTGTAGAGAATAAAATACTTTTAAAATTTATCATTGGGATTCCATTTAATTTTGAGATTGTAATAACCCTAATAAACCATTCATGTATTTTGAATCTCATCATGTCTACCCATGGATTATCTATTCTATGGAATTAATGTTACAAGATTATTCTGATTATTGTGATTTTATTATCAATCCCATCACATGTGTATTTTGATTATCCATTGTTTTCATTTTCTTATCTCTAGAATTTGGATACAAATTCTTTATAAACCCAGATAGTTATGATACCAAAGGAATATAGTTGAGTATACCTATATGATGGATTCGACAATGATTTAACAGCTCAACAATCCATGATTCATATAAGATATTATTAACAATAATTTTCTCCATGGTATATTAATGGATTATTTACGTTATATGTAGTGTATGTCATGGTAAGATATCTATCTTGTAGAGGAAATGGATATGATATTTTTTTAAAGTTGACATAATTTTAGTGGGCCCCCATTTAATTAATGTACATATTAAATGGTTTTTAAACAAGACACTCATCTAAAAAGCCTTTTATTATAGACTTATATATTCATAATCAACCATAAATTTAATATGAATCCACGAAAAGAAATACAAAACAGTAGGAAAATACTCGATTCGTATAAGAATTTACTATTAATTATCAAATAAGATTGAAAATTCTATTTATCACAAAATTTCCATCATGAGTGACAATGTGTTGAAATTATTTAACAAATAGATGTAGATTATTATTGAATAATATTATGACTCATTCAATGATTTAATGGACATATAAAAAAATTTATATCACTTGATATTCAATTTTAATTAATATGTTAATGAATTGTTGAGATATATTATTTACCTACCACTATATTGGTTATATAAATCAATTATATAATTCTAGAAGAAATATAATATCAACTATATATCTAATAATGTATTACAAATATTAAGAGGTTTGTTATTTGAATATATATGAGGAATGATGTTTTACTTCATGTAATGGAACAAAGTAGATTCTATATTGATTCCTTGGATAAATAAATATTTTATATTCATGTCAATGGATATGACCTTTTATATCATTTTTTACATGGGAATATAATTTAAACAATAGTTAAAAATGAAACAAGTTGGGGTTTTTTTAATACTCATGGATTACAAACTATTTAATTTTATAACATGAATAGTAATTCAATATTATTGGATTATTCAAGATATACCTCAAGGTATTTTGTTAACCGCATTGAATTAACATGTCTAGTAAATTTTTTTATAGAAAATAATTCATTGATTTTGAATGGAATGTTATAGGAAATGAATATTTTGTAATGATTTCAAAATATACAATAGTTTAAAATGAAAAGATTAATTGTTAGATCATTTAGTTTATATTCATGAATCAAAGAGTCACTACATCAAAAGTTTTCATGTAACATATTTTTTCAAGACCAAATAAATCCATGTAAATGACCCATATTTTAATGTGGTTTTTCTTATGGGATAATAAATTATTATTCATGAAAAATAAATATTGTGATCATGAATGTGATGATTAATTTTTTATAAATAGTTTATGAATCATTAATTAATATTTCATCTTAAAAAACATATTGATAAAAATATTTTTTCTAGGATAATATGATTATCTAGACATTTGTTAAAATTTTGATGAAATGTGATATTTACAAAAAGCATGGGTATGTTTTAGAATTCATTTTTCAAAATATATTATTCTAAACCCATAGAATATTATATTTAATATGAAAACATTATTTTATTCTATAAATGTTCATACTTATGGTGAATATGTTTCATTTTCTAAAAATAATTAATTTTTTGATAATTAATAGTATTTTTTTAAATAATATAGTTTGAAGAAGGATTGGAGGAGTATATTTGGTCTTAGGGAAGTTCAATGTTATCATATAAGACATTATAACAGTTTATGTTTGTAAAATAATATTACATTATATCCTAATATAATGTATGATATATTAGAAAACAAAAAGGAATATAGTTATAATATATCATGGATTTTTTTTGATGGAATGTAGTTCCATGTATGATGATTCGGAAAATAAAAGGATCTAAATAGACAACAGAAGATGACATCATAACATTTTATGTTTTCATGTTATGTGGTTTGAATACGTGTATATAGTTGAACAATTTGTACTATGATTATTAGGTCTCTATATTATTAAAACTAGATTATTTAATAGTTTTATATCAATAAAGAACATAGTTGGAGGGTATTACTAGATGGTTAAATAGTGATGAAAAACTGATTACATATGATGTATTGATTTTTCCAAAACCAAAAATTCCACAAAAAACAATGAATATATGGTTGTTTGTCATATATGATATGATAAGCTAGTGCAAATGTTAGTTTCATTAAATATTATTATAAGGGTTTAATGATAAATAATTCATCATATTAAGCTAATACTATATATTATTATAGTCAAATAACCCTAGTATCCTGATGAATATGATTATTTTATTTCATTAGTATAAGATACAAGTAATCACATCCCAAATGATTGAATAGTTTAGTAGTATTGGTAAACTTGATACATACTTGAAATTCACATTACATTTTAAATCATAAAATACATAATGAATTTTATTCAAAAATTGCATTATTCCACATAGTGTATCCCTCCATATTAGTCACAAAACACTTACTCATATTCGAGAAAAAATAAAAAATAAGAATATGGTGTACTCACATGCTATGTATGTGTACGCATACAGAATAAGATAAAAATAAATTACACATGGTCAATATAGAAAGTTAAATAACTGAAATATGGTTCATTTTATCAATTATAAGATATTGATATCGTTGGAATGAATGATGATAAAATATTAACATATAAATATTCAAATGATCATGAAATATAACCATTGATATTATAACTAATCGAATAACAACATGGAATATCACTAACATATTTCATAATGATGGAATGCATAATGTTGTAAATAAAAAAAATAATGTTTATGGGTTATATTAAGGAATATAAAACATGTAATATTAAAGTTAAAAAGATGTATCTATGGAACCAACTTTAAAAATACACATATTTACATAGTTAATATAGTGGTGTTTTGGTATGTTTCTAATCATGTTAAATTGTTATATTAACCATGAATGGACATTTCATATCATATTTTTTGTACAACTACGGGCCCATGATTGGGATACACTATGGTTGTGTAAAGTCACACCTATATCTTAAATATATATCTAGATAAGGGACATATAATATTCTTATCCATATGTATGAATTCAATTTTATGTATTCATATTTTAAAATTTCTTACACTCTAAGAATATCGAATTGATTATTTGGATATATTTGAATTAAATATTCCGTGTCCTATGGTCAAACAATGTATTTTGAAAAGGAAGATATGATAATTAACAATTTCATATGATGAAGACTAGTAGACATAGGTAGAGTAAAAAATGTGTTTTTTTGATATAAAGGTAGTTCATATTATATGTTGGGATGCATTTACCCTTCTCTAGATTTTAATGATAAATTTTAATTTAAATATCAATATTTGTTTTCAATTTTATAAATTCCATAGGGATCAAAAATTGTGGTTGGTTGAATGGGTAATGAGTTGGACTAATATTGAGAAACTAATTTTTTAGATTTAATAAATATGTGGTTTTGATGGCTATTAAAAAGTAATTCCAAATGTTGTGAAATAAAGTTATATTGATAACATCATTGAAAACTGTTTTTATAATATATATAACTGTACTTTTTGATATGATTTAACAATTTATTGTTTTTGATACAATGTATAAATAAATGTATAAATGTATTTGAGGCTTTAATAGAATTGTGAGATATAAAAATATATACCTTGAACACTTATTAATATATTATATATATTAGTTTTTTGTATTCCTATGAAATATCTCCATGGTTCAATGGACTGTATGATATTAAATTAAATTATATTCCCATAGAGGATATCTTTTATGGTTTATTTCATAATATTAGTTTAAAGAGAGAAGATTCTTATATATAATGAATTCATGTGCTTCCAAAGTATAATTTTATAATGATTTGTAAATTCCTACGTAAAAGTAGTTGATCAAGATTCATTCACATGGATTTAGATATCATTGTCATTTTATTGAAGTAGGTGTGGTGCTTCAGTAATGCAATTTCAAAACTCTTTGGTTCCGAATTTTCCCTTTATCCATCCCTTTTGTATTAGAGTATCTTGTAGCCTATTGAGAATTCATAGATCCCATAAAAATTAAAATATTAACATGAACCAAGGATACACTATTTGAAAGGTATGTCTTTTGTATTCCCTTTTGTTGTCTTTATAAAATCCAGGTGATAGTGTTTGAGGATGTTGAAGATGATCGTTGGTGTAAAGTGTGAAATTTAAATACTTATCCAATATAATTTTTTTAATTTTTCAGATAAAATAAATTTTAGATCCTCATGTAATATTTAAAATAAAATTGCCATAATTGTATAATCATTAGACTCATTTGAAACTCTTCACAATAGATGAATCAAGGGGCCATATAATTCATGACCCCACCAAACAATAAATAATTATAATGAATTCACTATATAAATGGAATTGATATAAAGTGATATTTATAAATATTGTACTTTATTAATCAATAAACAACTACATAGGAAAACTAAATAAAATATTGTTATTATTTTCCCTAGTTAGTAATTAAATAGAAATATCAAATTTCAAATAAATAATGTATATTGATTGGATCATTAGAGTATACACAAGGTTTTTATAAGTAAAATTTCATTATATTGACCTAGATTGGGAAAAAGTATATAATTTTTTAGTTTCTCTTAAAATAAAAAAAAATATATTTATTTTTGTTACTTTTAATAACAAATATTGATTATAATTTTTACCCTACCATTAGAGTACCCCCATATTTTATGTTAATAAAATAGAATGTAACATTCTATAGGGCGACTTTTTAGATGTTATGTTACTATATGGTTACATGATATAGGTAATGATACTATATGTTACTGATAGTAGGAAAACTATTTATTCACTAACTTCGAAAACGAGTAAGTTTTAATAAAGTAAAATATAATATGGTAAATTTTTATAGGGTGACATGATATATGGTAAATAACTATATGATATTAAATAATGGTAAACATATTTTCATTTACAAAATAATGGAGTATATGAACGTGTTCTTAATAAAAATTAATTATCATCATTATAGAAAATGGTGGTTATTAAGAAGACAAACAAACAAATATTTTCCAAATTTGGTTATGAATTAAAAAAATGACTTATACAAAAAAAATTAATTAATAACTATTAGAAACTGTAATTAGAATTTTAAATTAAATAGAAATTTAAAATAAAAAATAGTGTGATAGATAATAGAACTTTTTTATTTATGAATAAAGAATATCTAATTTTAAAAAAAATGATTCTCGATCAAAATAGAGAAATATGGTATACCATTCTTATAAAAATTATCTAAATTGATTTGATAAACTATTAAATAAAAATATTAAATAATATTTAAAAAGAAAAGAAATATATGTAGTATAATAACATTTGCGGGATTTAAGAGAAAATAATTTATAATTATCCAATATAGAAAAACCATATATCATCTAGGAAAAATTAGAGATTGTAAAATAGATCCTGACCTCAGAATTTCAAATCATATGATTCTAATTAAAGTAAATATATAATAAATTAAAATTTATTATATATTTATATATAATTAATATTTATGTTTCTCTTATGATATGACATTGAATGAAAAAATTAACACTAAATTCAAAAATAATTCTTCCATAAAAAGAATAATATCGCACAAACTATTCATTTTTCAACACATATTCTGATTTAATGGTTTTGGTCCATAATCATTTGAAACATTCTGTAATGTTTTGAGGTACTTTTTTATTTTTCCAAGTACCTCGGTTTTGAATATGTGCCTTGGGGGTGTGTTTGGGTGAAATTTTATGTAAACCAAAAGGGCAATGCATGGTGCACGGTTTGCGCACGGTTTGACAAATCGGGCAACCAAACCGTGCCAACCAAGAAGCACTGGATAGAGAGGTACACACGGTGTGTGCATGGTTTGAAAAATTGTGTGACCAAACCGTGCTGACCGTGTATCTCTAGATAGTGAGATCCACACAGTGTGTGCACGGTTTTACAAACCGTGCTCCTCTGCCCAGGTAAACCGTGCGCGAGGTTTCTAATTCCGAGTTTTTCTTTTAAAACCACTCGAACCCCCCAGTACTTCCATATTTTTGATATTGTCTCGGGCTTGACTCATTTAAGGTGTTTCCAAATCCTCGTAGGGAGTTTCCAAGGTGATCTGAACATCTTTCATTGAGACTGAAGTCTCACGTTGAAGATCTGCTCTCCTCCAGGTAAGTGGTTTTCATCCCGTTGCATTTATCGTTTATTCCTCTATCTTTCATTGATAATTTCATGGATGATTTCATTTATTTCCCTAGATCTAAACCTATGAGTTAGGGTATAGATCTTGGATTGTGAATCTAGATCTAGTTTTGCAGGATCTTGATTTTCTTTGATCTTAATTTTGGTTTTTATGGTTTTTTCGGTGTCATTGTGCCACACGGTTTTTGGGGTTTCTCGATGGGCTAACTCCAGTATATAAATCGTGGTAGGTGGTTTCGTCCTGACATTCCAAATTTATTATCAATGTATTTGCTTAATTTATCTCAATTATTTATTTTAATTCGATTTCTCATGTTGCTATCATCTAAATTGATAAAAACTCGATTCCCTTGAATTGAGATATTTAAAATAGTTTTGGCATTGAGATGTGGGAAAACCCCAATTCCATTTAATTGGGTGTGCTAATGGATAATTGGTCGACTTAAATTGTTTAATTTAAATTGTGTATTTGATGGAATTGATTTCAATTAGATTGTTGAATTTAATAGTGGAAATGAATTGTGGAATGATGGAATTGGTTTTGAATGGATTTCAAACTTATGAAAATGACTTATAATGATTTGATAAAAACCCATTGGTTTTATCTTGTGGAAAGGCATGTTTTGAATAAAACCTGTTTTGGTTTTAAATGAAATGGAATTGGTACTTTTGAAATGGAGGAATGGGATTGATCTTATTTTAAGCATTCTTAAAATAGTTTTCCCATCATGTAAGAGCGCATGCAAGCCTTAGGTAGTTAGTGAGTTATTTGGATACACTCTACACTACAACAACATTCTAAAACATATTTACGGTGGGTCAAAACCCCGACAGGTTGGTGACGAGTATCCTTAGGACAGTGTCATAGGGACGCATGTATATACATTTTTTTGAGTTCACATAGAGAGTGTGGAATCCTATAATAGGTTAATACTATTGTACCTTTTGGCAGATGACCATGTTGGCCACTTGTTTATTTATATTTTAGATATTAATGTATACCAATTCTTGTGAACTGCCTTACATGCCTGCCAAATTTATATAAACTGTTTTATTAAAATTTTTTACATAAAACATTGTTTTAGAAATATTCCATCAATGTAATGCATTTTCTTAATGTATTTGTTTAATATTTTGAAAATGTTCAGCATATTTTTTTAGAATATTCTTTTGAATTAGAAAAATTGTTTATTTAAAAATTGAAAGCATTTATTTGTATAATTTATATTCGGCATCAGTTATGGAATCTTTGGTTGTATCCTACTAGGTTTTGGCTCACACCCTACTTTTTTCCTTCGGGTGTTTGTTGAATTTATTCTTCCAAGATCGAGCAATGGGAAGGGACCTCTGGGATGTGGATCCAGTAGTTGATCTTTGGTAATGGTGAGTTGTGTCCTTAGGGACTTTGGGACTGTTTTTTTAAGAACTTGGGTTGTAGTACTTTGGCATTTCATGCCTCTTTGTATTCTGGTACAACACTCCCAGGTGAGTTTCTTCTGTTATGCATACTATTTGTTTAACCTCTTGATTCCACATTCTTATGTCAAAATAATTCCCACTTGTAAGTTATACGATGCCAGGTGCTAGTCGTCGACCTGTGGGAATCAGGAATGCCCTTCGGGCTATGTCAGGGCTAGCTCGGTTATCGGGTTACTAGGGTTCATGGGCTGGTTCATGACAAAGTGGTATTACAGGGACCTTGAAACATCTTGCATTGATGATAGTATGCATTAGAGTGTTATTGTTAGGGCATAGAAGGTAGTGGTGATTGAGTGCCCGGCCAGCTCTCACCACAATGAACCTTAAGTCACCAGGGGTGGTTAGGGAAAGGCGACTTTTGGATTAGTTCTATCCTTTTCCCCTATTTTGATTTGGATAGAGAGGAATCCAAATCTTTTTATCCTTTCTTTTAAGAGTAGTTTTCCTTTTTTACTCAGGTTTAGTGTTAATCTAATGTCTTCTTTATTGTTTGATGATGTTATGTAGCATCATTCTCTGAGAAGATGTGGAAATCAAATCCAAAAAAAGGCTACTGCTGAATCGCAACCAGCAAGTCCTATTGTGGATCCAAGTCTGGTAGAGTTGATTGTTCACACTGTCCATGATCTGGGATAGGCACCACCTCCAGTTCCTATTCAATCTCAAGCTATAGATCCTCAAAGTGATATTTTCTGAAGTTGTTATCAAGAGTTACTATGCCAGAAGCCACCGGTCTTCCAAGGCTCCACTGATCCCCATCATGCTGAGGAATGGTTAAGTAAGATCAGATGTCAGTTTGGGTTTTTGGAGACACTTGATGCGATCAAGGTGAAGTGTGCCACCTTTGTTATGAAGGGACCAAGTAGGAGATGGTGGGACACGATGGTGACGACTTGGAAACATGAGGGTTTGGAGTGGAAAGACTTTAGGATTCTTTTCACTGATTAGTTATATCTAGAATCTATGGTGTTGGCCAAGGCTGGGGAATTTTTTAAACATGAGTAGGCCAACAAAACCGTGACTGAGTACTCAAATCTATTTTCTGATTCCGTACAATTTTCTCTTGAAATTGTATCTAATGAGAGGATGAAGGATTGACTATTTGAGTTGGGGCTTCGA
Organism: Viscum album; assembly: GCA_963277665.1. Lineage (NCBI taxonomy): Eukaryota > Viridiplantae > Streptophyta > Magnoliopsida > Santalales > Viscaceae > Viscum > Viscum album. The sequence continues at coordinate 1,537,221,979 of OY728151.1, forward strand.
TCAAATATCTGTTCTTAAGTTTTCGTACTGATGATACCCACTTATGCCAATGTGCATGATAGGGAAATGATGTTTGAGATTGATTTGGCTGGAAAGTCAGGGTTTCAAGAAGTTCATTTCATTCTATTGGCAGTGTTGGTTCCTATAAAGGAAAACACAAGTGTGATGTTTCTAAGGTTGGTTCTCGACAACAGAGTCATTCTAGACCACTAGTAGCACAAGGAGGGGATTCCTTGTCTTGTTATTAGTGTGTGAAGCTAGTACATTTTAAGAGGTTTTTCACTAAGGAACCTAAGAATTGTAGCTCATATGGACGTTTAGGGAACATACAAAGATTATTCCATCACTTTACTGCTCCGCATAGTGGAACAGGATCATCAGTACCACGAAATACTGCGGGGCAATCAAATGCTTCACGTACAAAAGGGTTCCAGCCACATGAATCTGGAATGAAGAATCATAACGCAGTGGATGGGTCGCCATAGGTAGCTGATATAAGTCCTATAACAATGAGAGGTACCATTATTATAGCTTCGTCTTTAGTGACAACTCTTTTTGATACTAGTGCATTTCACTCTTTTATTTCAACCGATCATGTTAATTTTCTTTATCTGCCTAAGGAGATTTTATCTTGTGCAGTGGATATTATTACACCCCCTAGTGTAATTAGAGAGAAGGGTCTATGTAGTCTTTCTTGTTTATTCTCTCTATAAGACGTTGATCATTTTTGGAATTTCTTGGTTCTCGACATGAAATCATTTGACGTCATTTTTGGGATAGATAGGCTCATTTCCAATAAAGCCTGGATCGATTTTTATCTTCGACGGGTCTACCTTACTACACCCAGTGTTGTGTCTCTCAATTTTCAAGGAGAAGGGGACCAAAGTTCAAGCAGAGATGAACCCTTTTCCCAAAGTTGGTGAGTGTTATATCAATGTTAGATTTTGATCTAGACCGAGATTCCTTGTGTGGTGATCTCGGTCCAATCGTCGCTGAGTTTCTCGACGTGTTTCCATCCAACTTCTCTGGTTTTCCACCAGTACGAGAGTTTAATTGTATTATTGAAGTAATGACTGGTACTCAACTGGTTTCAATTCCCTCTTACCAAATGGATCTAGCTAAACTAAAAGAATTAAAGACTCAGTTAGATGATTTTCTTGAGAAATGTTTTATACGCCCGAGTGTGTCACCGTGGGCAGCACCAGTTCACTTATCTAAGTAGCTTGATGGTTCTGTTCTCTTATGTGTTGATTATTGAAAGCTCAATCGAGTTAGGATAAAGAAAAAATATCTGCTACAATGAATTGATGATTTTTTTGATCAATTGAAAGGGGCGAAGTGGTTTTCAAAAATTGATCTTGGATCTGGTTACCATCAGTTTAGGATAAAAGAATCTGACATTCATAATACCACTTTTCAGAGTAGGTATGGCCATTATGAGTACCTTGTTATGCCCTTCAGCCTAACAAATGCTCCTGCAGTGTTCATGGCGTTGATGAACAAGGTTTTCCGTGAGCATCTTGATAATTTTGTGGTTGTCTTTATGGATGACATTCTTGTCTACTCCACGTCTGAGGACGATCATGTGCATTATCTGAGAATAGTTCTGAGTCTTCTAAGGAATCACCGACTTTATTCCATGATTTCAAAGTGGAATTTATAGATTCAAGAAGTGAAATTCTTGGGAAATTTCCTGTTAGAAAAAGGAATATCAGTTGATCCAGAGAAGGTGATGGTCGTTATGACTTGGGAACAACCACAAAATGTTTTCAAGATTCAGAGCTTCTTGGCCTTAACAGGATATTATCGCCGGTTTGTCAAATACTTATCAATGTAAGCTTGTCCAATGACTGATATGACTCTAAAGGGAGTGATGTTTTCCTAGAATCAAAAATTTTAGAGTTCTTTTGTTGATCTAATGTGTATTTTGACAACTACGCCGGTGTTAACTCTTACTGAGGATGTGATAGGTTATGTGGTCTTCTGTGATGCATTAGGTTCAGGTTTGGGATGTGTCCTCATGCAGGGTAATCATGTAGTTGCCTATGGATCTTATCAACTTAAGCCTTATGAGAAGAACTATCCTACCCTTTACCTTGAACGTGCAGCAGTAATGCACGCACCTAAGTGTTGGAGACATTACCTTTATAGAAAAAGGTTTACTGTGTATTCAGACTACAAGAGGATGAGTTATATCTTCTCTCGAAATGATTTTGATCTTCGCCAAAGGCATTGGGTGGAGTACCTGCAATCTTTCGACTTTGACATTGCCTATACACCGGGGAAAGGGAATTTCATTGCAGATGCGTTAAGCAGGAAAATTCCAACTCAGGCTATGAAAGAATCTTCAGAAGAGTGGAGTTTGATGGATCATTTTTCTCAGTTACATATTGGAATCCAGTGGAAGGGGAATGATGTTTATTCAGCCAGTGTTCAGTTGACTTCTTCTCTCTTCTAATTGATTCTTCAGGAACAAAAACTGGAGGATGAATTCCATAAAATTAGGGACTCTCTTTATTTTGGGGAGACTGACACCTAGTTGTTATTCTCCAAAGAGGGTGTTCTGTGTAATCAAAACTGTTACATTTTTCTATTATCGACAAGGAAGGATGTGATGGGGTATTTACATAACTCATAGTGGGTGGTACACACAGGAACCACGAAGATGTTCTATGACATGTGGAGACAGTTCTGGTGGCCGGGTATGAGATGATACTTTGCTGAGTTTGTATCTCGTTGTTATAAAAGTCAGCAGGTGAGAGCTGAGCACCAAAACCTTCGGGTTTGCTTCAAACACTTTTAGTCCCTACATGGAAGTGGGATGAAATATCTATAGAATTTGTGTTTGGGTTACCTCAAACCCAAAGGAAGAAGAACGCGATATGGGTTGTGATCGACACACTGACCAAGTCGGCTCACATTATCCCTATTCGAGATACAACCAAATTTGAGGAGTTGGGAAATATCTATGTGAAAGAAATTGTTTGTTTTCACGGATCTCCATCTGCTATAGTCTCCGATAGAGATCCTTGGTTCACCTCTCACTTTTGGATAGACCTTCAGGAGGCACTGGGATCTCAGGTCCGTTTGAGCACCGCCTACCATCCACATTTAGATGGACTGACAGAGAGAGCTATTCAGATCCTTGAGGATATGCTCCGCGCATGTGTTCTCGACATTGGAGGGTCCTGGGATGATCATATGGGGATAGTTGTGTTCTCTTATAACAACATTTATCAATCTACGATAAAAATGGCTCCTTTTGAGGCATTGTACGGCCATCCTTGTAAATATCCTTTATGTTGGTCAGAGATTTGTGAAAAATCCTTGATATGACCAAGTTTGGTCCAAGATATGACACCTAAGATCCAGTTGATTCATCAAATAATATTGACCTCTCAGATTCGGTACAAGTCTTATGCTGATCTTCAAAATAAACCTTTAGAGTTCTCAGTTGGTGACCAGGTGTTCTTGAAAGTTTCACCCTGATTAGGTCATCAACAGCTTAGGAGGCAAGGGAAGCTTGCTTCTCATTTTTTGGGAACTTTCGAGGTTATTGGTCTTGTGGGGAATGTTTCTTACCATCTAGCTCTACCACCATAGCTGATGTCGATACAAAACATGTTCAATGTATCGCTTCTGCAAAAGTATCTCTCTGATCCATCTCATGTTATGAGTTGGAGTGATCTTGAGAATGAACCAGATTTATCTGTGACTGAATGAAAAGTCAGGATTGTAGACTCTTAGACAAAGGTACTTCGTGGGAGAACAATTCCTCTAGTCGATGTGCTGTGGAAACATGGTTCTGATTCTCATGAGATGTGGGAAAGGGAGGCACTAATTAGAGATCAGGGGCCTCATCTTTTGGATGTGGAGGTTTCTTCATAGGCTTTCTGGGGATAGAAAGGTTTAATGGTGGGGAGGTTGTAATATTTCATTACGCTTTCAGGTACTTTTGATGTTTTCAAGTACTTATGTTTTGAAGATGTGCATTGGGGGTGCGTTTGGGTGATCATTTAAGTAAATCAAATGGACAATGGCTTGTGCACGGTTTGCGCACGGTTTGACAGACCGTGCGACCAAACTGTGCCAACCAAGAAGTACTGGACAGAGAGGTACACACGTTGTGCGCATGCTTTGAAAAACCGTGTGATCGAACCGTGCAGACCGTGTATCTCTGGACAGTGACATCTGCACGGTGTGCACACGGTTTGACAAACTGTGCGCCTCTGCCTAGGTAAATCGTGCATGCGGTTTCTAACTCCGAATTTTTCTTTTAAAACCACCCGAACCCTCGAGACTTCCATATTTTCAACTTTGGCTCGGGCTTCACTCATTTTAGGTGTTTTTAATGCATCTTAAGTAGTTTCCAAGGCGATCCGAACATCTTTCTTCGAGATTGAAGGCTCATATTGAAGATCCTCTCTCCTCCCGGTAAGTGGATTTCAACCCGTTGGGTTTCTCGTTTATTCCTTTATCTTTCCATGATCTTTTCATGGAATATTTCCTTTTATTTCCATGGAACTAAACCTATTAGTTGAGGTATACATCTAGGATTGTGAATCTAGATCTATGATTACAAGATCTTGATTTCCTTTTATCTTAATTTTGGTTTTGAATGTTTTATCGACGTTGTTGCGCCGCTCGGTTTTTGGGATTTCTCATTGGGCTAACACCCGTCAATAAATTGAGGTAGGTGGTTCCGTACCGACCTACCAAATTTATTATCAATGTATTTTATTAATTTATTTCAATTATTGATTTAAATTCAATTGATCAATTTTCTTTCAACTAAATTGATAAAAACTCGAATCCATTGAATTGAGATATTTTAAATGGTTTTGGCATAGAGATGTGGGAAAACCCCAATTCCATTTAATTGCGCGTGTTTATATAAAATTGTTTGACATAAATTGTGGATTTGATTGAAATTATTTCAATTAGATTGTTGAATTTAATTATGGAAATGAATTGTGAAATGATGGAATTGGTTTTGAATGGATTTCAAACTTATGAAAACCTCTTAAAATGATTTGATAAAAACCCATCGGTTTTATCTTGTGGAAAAGCATCTGTTGAATAAAACCTGTTTTGGTTTTAAATGAAATGTAATTGGTACTTTTGAAATGGAGGAATGAGATTGATCGTATTTTAAGCATTCTTAAAATAGTTCACCCATCATGTAAGACCGCATGCAAGACTTAGGTAGTTAGTGAGTTATTTGGTTACACTCTACGCTATGACAACATTGTAAAAAATGTTTGCGGTGGGTCACAACCTCGACAGGTTGGTGATGAGTCTCCTTTGGCCAGTGTCATAGGGACGTGTGTATACACATTTTTCCGAGTTCACATAGAGAGTGTGGAATCCTATAACTGGTTAATACAATTGTACATGTTGGCAGATGACCATGTTGCTCGCTTGTTTATTTATATTTGAGATATAAATGTATTTCAATGCTTGTGAACTACCATACATGCCTGATGAATGTATATAAACTATTTTATATAATTTTTTTACATAAGACATTATTTTTGAAATATTCCATCATTGTAAAGATTATATTTAATGTGTTTGTTCAAAATTTTGAAAATGTTCAGCATATTTTGTTAGAATATGATTTTGAATTTCCAAACCTGTTTATTTGAAAATTGAAAACTTTTCTTTGGATAATTGATATTTGGAATCTGTTATGGAATCTTTGGTGGTATCATACTGGGATTAGGCTCACACCATACTTTTTCCTCCGGGTGTTTGTATACATTCTTCTTCCAGGATCGAGAAAAGGTAAGGGACCTCTTGGAGGTGGATCCAGTTGTTGATCTATGCTCTTCGTGAGTTGTGTCCTAAGGGACTTTGGGACTATTTTTTTTCTTTTCAGTACTTCGTTTGTAGTACATTGGCATTTCATGCCTCTTTGTATTCTGGTACATCACTCCTAGTGGAGTTTCTTCTGTTATGCATACTGTTTTTTTTACTCTTTCTCTTGCATTCTTGTGGAAAAATCATTCCCACTTTTATGTTATACATTGCCAGGTGCTAGTCATCGACTCGTGGGGATCGGGAACGCTTTTCTGGCTATGTCCGGGTCGGCTCGGTTATCGGGTTACCAGGGTACCTGGGCTGGTTGGTGACAACATTGGTCTTGGATTTATTATCTATAAAATTTTAATGAAGGTGAATATTATTTGTGTCATATTTCTAGAGGCTCATGGTCATTTCATGGACCATCTGTTGTTATTTTTTATGGAATTATAAATGTATCATTCTTTATAAATTTAAATTCCATAAAAATAGTAGAATTTGTTAGTGAGTAAAAATATGAATATAATCTTTATAGACTCATGAAATAATCTTATGTTATTTAGTTTTTCATGATATTATTAGTATATATCATTACATAATATTTTATTACATAATTATATAATCATTTATGTTTGTGGTAAAACAGACTGAAATAAAACTATCTTATATCAACTAAATGAGTAAGAACATATTTTCTAAAAATTATATTACTAATAATATATAATTGTAATGGTTTAGAATTTTTTTTTATATTTTAAATAAATTTAATGAAGTCGGTGAAGGAGAATATGTGGGAGAAAAAAACGTATCTCTTACAATGGAAGGTTGAATCTCATCATGATGGACCTATGGGAAATTAAAGGTTTAGGACGTCCTCTTAAGGTAATAATTTAAAAAACAAGTGATATATTTCATCGGGATGTAGATATATTATATCAATGAGAGTAATTAAATTCTTTATGAGTAGATTTGATTGTGTGGATGTGGGTTTATTATTTAAATGTGGGAAAAACCACTTTTCAAAATACTCTTAATATTAAAATAAAATAAATATCATTTTCAAATAAAGTGGAAATAATAGACAAAAACACCATGTTTGGAGTATTCTAAATTAATCAATACCTGTTTTTTTGAAAAAAATTCACATTCAAGCCTAAAATTGAGTTTACACAAACACCCCATATAGTTTTTATTTATATGATATTTATTGTTATTTATAAATAAATAATATTTAAGTGAATTTTATTGTATTCAAAAAATGAAGTGTGCATTTTGAATACTTATGTAAATTAAATGATCCCAAAAATTGTCTTAATTAAAATCCAATATTACTCATTTTTTAAAATATAAGACATGTTTTTCTCAAAACAAAAACATATTTTGAAATTTATTATTTTAAATTGATAATTACTGTATTTTTTTAGGGAAGTGATTTTTACACGATGAATAAAAAAATTTAAATCAAAGTAGTAAAATTAAATATAAAAAATTTAATAATATTTATATTGACTTGTAATTTATGTACATAAATATTATATATTATTAGAAGAATATTTATTACATAACAATATGATCCATGCTGGAACCATTACGTTTTAGATCCTCTAATGGATAGATAAATTAAAAATTTATTTAATAGAGGATCTTCAATACATCCCATAATATTCTTCAAATATTATAAGCATATTTGAATTAACCTATATAATTCCTTTATTCATAACCTAGTTAAAGGAATCACAATAATAGATGAGTTGAGATTCCCCGTAATGGTATAAAGGGCAGATAACAATCAAATTTAATATGCATGAATAAGTTCTATTGAATGGATTGAGATAATTATCATAACATAAAAATATTATAGACAATATTTCATAGGTAATAAATCATAAATTCTGGTATAAGGCCATTTCATAAAAAAGAAAAAAAATAGAATCATGGTTAATCATAAAAAATATGTTATCGTCAATGCGAACACATTATACAAATAAGACATATGTTTTTTGATACCCATAATTATAGAAAATTATCCCCTTAGTTAATGAAAATTTTCAATTATATAATAGAGGGTTGTTTTCACTCCCTATTCAATCATATCACTAGTCATGTTTTACTACCAAAACATTAATTGTAGACAGTGTCCTTTACAAAATGGAGTTCATTGCAAATTCATGTTCTAATTATCTAACATGATATTAATCATTTACTAATACATTATATGGGTATATAATTCTCTTCCCACCCATTACATTACAATTATCAATTTATATGCATTTCAAATGATAACAAAATATTCAATATATATCACAATCATTGGAAATTAATGTCTCCCTGTAAACATCTGAATAACTAATAACTTCATAACCTTGGGAAAAAAGATGGGTTTAGTAAAAATTTCATATTAATAATAATATTCCATAAACATTATGAGTACATATGGAATCATTACATCATATACATTGAAAATAATATTTAACATCAAAGGATGTAATCAAAAATTAAAATTCATTTTTAAATGATCACATGGAATATTTCTTTAGGGAAACAAGCTTTTCATTTTGCAAAACACTTATTAAAAAATGTAAATTATAAAATAATATGGAAAATGATTAATTTTAATAAAAACATGGATTATTATAATTTTATATCCAATGAATAGAGTGGTAATGATGTTGGGAAATTCGGTTAATGTAGTGTAAATTAATATATTATTCCTTTTATATATATTTTAAAAAAATGTACAGCGCTTAGAAAATGATGAAAATATTCATAATAAATAATATTTAAAAAATATAATCATTGGAGAAAAATGATTTTATTAATAAATTTATTTTACTAAAATATATACTTTATACATTTTAGATAACATAGATATGGATTAAAAAGGAATCGTGACTAATGATGAAATAAAATATATATTATAAGAAATCATTTTCTCTATAATGTTTGTAACAATGATTGGAAAATGATTATATGAGATTAAAATGAAATGAATAAATATATAATAATATAAATACTGGTTTTTATAAAAAATGGACAATACAATATAATTAAATGGATATTTACTCTGAAATAATCTTGAATGATTAAAACATAAATCTATTACCACATTGATTTCGTTTGATCTATAGTCCTAATAAAATTGTAGCATCAAATGATACATTAAATATAAATATAAAAAAGATATTAGTGATATAATATTTAAAATTATTTATATACACACCTAATAAAGGATGATATAATTGTACATTATATATGATCCAATGTATTTAATTTGATTAGGTAAACCATTTCTACAATGCTAATATAGAAAACAAAAAATCATGTAAGAGAGTGAATATATGATTTATTAAAATATAATAAATTGGATGAATTAAAACATTAAATAAACTAATTGTGTTTATATAAAATCAATATTGGAAGAATTATTTTATATTGAATAGGCATGATAGAGAAAAAAGTAAGATGGTAAACCCTTACCCCATTTGTCATCTTTCTTCACAAGTGGTTGGTAATATAGTAAAATATATTTAGATATAATATAAATATATTTTATAAATAATATTTATATTTATAATATAAAATATTATCTAATTATAACATTTTATCAACCACTTATTAACAAAAATATATTAAAATCATTCATTTACATGATAATTACTTACGTTTTTATTCATGATTTTGTTTTGTAGTCTTGATCCTTATAAATAGTTCATAAATCCATCATAAATATATTGTTATTAATGATATAGAAATTTTGTATATTCAATATATAAATGTTTATAATATTCTATGATAGTTAACAATAGAAAATTTATTTACACTATTAATATAGATAGTTGATCATACGTACATATAAATGTTGCTTTCATTTTCTAATGAAAATAAGGAAATAAATATAAATAATAAATTATCATTAAAGAAACCTAATAATATCTTAAATAAAACATGTGAAATTTAATTACCTCATAATCATAAACCACTATTTATAGTGATGGAAAATTAATTATATAGGTATGTGGAGGTGGTAATCCAAAACTAGGCAAGAGGGATACTTTCATTCTCCATTTGATGAAAAAGAGGGTGGATAATGGTGGGTCCATAACAATAGTAAAATTTATTTTTCATCAAAAAAATATTTTATTAATTTATGATAAATACCACCGTTTTGGAAGGGCTGAAAGATTATTAAAATTTAAATGTATAGGGTTAAGGGTTATACATCATTATTAATAAATCTTATTCGGTGTATAATTTATTCCTTGAATGGATGGAATTTTTTAAAGACCAAAATTAATAAGTATTATTGGTTGAAGAGGTGATGGTATTATAGAACATAATGGATGACATAAAAGGGTCATTGTTTTTGAATAATGTAGAAGTGGGCGTCCTCAATTAAACGTGATTAAAAGGAAGCACATAAAATTTATTGAATGATTAAATAATATATATGTGTGTTTCTGTGTAATAAACATGACTAATGACATCTAGGAAAACAAAAATTGAAGATATTATTTTATATGGGTGAAATAAAAATAATCAATCTTAGATTATAAAAGAAATTCATTAATAATAGAAATTACCTTCTAGGTAATCAACATTATACAAATTCATACATTAAATGGGATAAAATCTTTTTTTTCAATCCTAAATTAATTATTTGTTCTAAATAATAAGTAAAATAAAAAAATTAATAATTAATAATTCAAATGTTTCAAATAAAATTTATCATAATTAATTTATATATGGGGTAGAAATTAATTTCAATATCAGAAAAAACACATGTCAATTAGTTTTTACAAAAATAACTGGTTGATACCTAAATATAATTTCACATCTAAATATAGTTTTAAATTTTCAAAATGAATTTTTTTTCAAATAATAACTAATTTAGTGTTTTTAAAATTTTATAAAAAAATCAATACTAATTTGATTCATAAAAAAATTCTATAAATTTTAAATATTCAACAATAATTTTTAATTTGAAAAAATTATAAATTGGATTTATGAAAAGTAAATATTATTTTAATAAATTGTAAAAAGTCTTTTAAAATATAATATTTAATTATATTAAAATAATTATGGTTTGAAAATCATAAAATTTTACAAAGGAAACTATAAAATAAAAAACAATATTTTACCTCATAGATTTCTCCATGTTTTACCTCTTTACTTAGTTGATATATCGTTACCATGGTCATTATTCATAATGTCAAAAATTAGGTTCACCCTATTAAAATATATTTATTGTTATAATTAAAAGTATAAAATTAATTTTATTATTTAAATTTTTTTAATGTAATATATTTTCATTTAATTGCAAACTCAAAAAACACAATGAAAATATGATTTCTAGAAAGGTAGTTTCCTTAATGATAATTTATAAAATAAAATATAGCATAAGAGTGATTAAAATGATCTTGATGGGATTAATCATAATATAAATTATCGTAATACACATGAATAGTTTTTATAATTAAATTTTAACACATAAAATTCTTAAAAAAATAAATATCTCAATATTAATAACTATTTTCTATTATTCACTGAAAATTTATTATTTTCATAAGAATCAAAAAAATTTATAGTATGTTAATGTTTATATTCTAATTTAACAAATTCTATTATTTTATAAAATTATAATTATTGAATAGGTAGAAATTGCATACAATATTCTCTTATAAAATTGTTTACGAAATCATTTAAATGACAATGTTTTATCGAATAATAAAATTATGTTAAAAAAATTCAGTAATTATATAACATTTATTAAAAGATACACATGAATTATATAAAAAATATCTATATATGCATATAATATTATTAATCATATAACTACCCACCAATTTAAAATCATTGTTATAATTTATTGTGATTTAATTAAATTTTAGTGTTTTGTTTCAAACATGTTGGCAAAAAAATTAATTTATTAGAAGAGATTTTTTTAAATCTTGGTGTGTTACATTCTAACACAAAAATGAAATCATTACTTCAAAAATTTTATCTCTGTCATCAATGCTTCATTATATGAAAAAAAACTATTTAAAAACAACATAATTAAAAATCATAACATAATATCCATTGGATATGAATGTAGGAAACATAATGATTTGAAATAATAACACAAAATTCAGTTCCAAAATATGTAAACTAATGCGGGATGTCAAAATATGTACATAGAATAAAAAAATACTTATAAGTACTAATATAAAGTGATAATCAATATAGTCATGAGAATGTTAGTGAATAAAAAACCACATATCATTATGGGAGTAAAAGACCACCAATTAATCATAAATGAAGGAAAAATAATAAATTATATATTTTAATATCATTTTATAAATTTTGAGTGATTATTTTACTATAAAAATAGATTATCTGATAAAACTATTATACCTATTTTATTTGCATTTCACAACCACAATTTTATAATTGGTTCTTATTCGGTCTATTTAGACTTCATCACTAACTCTTGGAAATAGATAGTCAGGATGAATTTTTTAGGTATGTTGCACTAAAATTAATATTTGAAGAATTAAAATTTATTATTCTATCTCATGATATTTAACAAACAAAAAGAGTTCACAGATGTTATCCAAAATAATATAATAATTTTTAAAACCTCATAAAAAACATCCAATGTTGAACATAATCCATTCTATAAATACTTAACCACCATAAGATATATATAATAATTCTAAGCCAATAAATCATAATATTTGATCATATATTTATACGATCTATATTTACATTAAAATAAGAAATAAATAATTAATAAATAATTTTAAATACCAAAAATGGGAATACTATTATCATATATTCTCTTAAAATAATCTAATATCCAAAATTAGTAAAAACCTCATAAAAACATATTAACCTTATCCTTAATCCAAAAATATTATATGATATTGAATAAATTCCATAAATAAAATATTTATGTAAAAGTTAGAAAATATAATTTTAGTCACTTTTTCATAAACTTATTAATCAATTTAATGGTCATCATATTAGAGAATTTATGTTATAAATATCAATCATTCCTTTTTCGAAACAAATTATTATTGCCCAAAAATAAGGGATATAATAAGGGTTATATTTCACTTAATCTTTTGTAATGTAAATATATCACCTTACCATTAAATGAATTTTTAGCTTATTAGTAACATTCAACATATGTTCTAAAATACATAATGAAAACATACTATAGAACAGACCATAGATGTTTCGTGATTCTTATTTCTAGAATATCCTTGAAATAACTCTTTAAAAAATTTATTCAATATTAAACCATAAATAATTAAAACATTCATCTTTGAAGATTGAAATTACATAGGGAATTCCTCATAATGTGAGTTAAAATTTTTATTGGGGTATTTACTTCGATAATGCTCATGATTCAGTCATATAAGACGTTAAATTTCATAATTTTCATATCACATTATACCCTTATTTTACATAACATAAATAAAAAATTTCATTATATCTTATGGAAAGGAAAAATAAGAAATTTTGAGCTCATATGATCAGTATGGGAAAACAAGGGATATATATATCGATGATCATGTGAGAACATAATATAAGAATAAGGGTATGAGATAATAATCACAAATTACATATTTTATACCTAATGAATAATAAATAACTAGATCTCAATATTTTAATAATATATTTTCATAAAAACATACTATGATCCTAAGTTCACGCAATCATGAAAAATAAATCATATTCCATGAGAAAAAATCATGAGAATAAGGAATATATTTTGTAATAAAAATAAGAAAATAGAATCATTCCATTAGTCATTTCTCATTTCTATGACTTCCATTTTTTATTGGGTTCACATCCTAATAGATTATATACTTAATGAAGGTTCACTCACAATACCTTAATCTTGGAAAGTGTCCCTTACCGACAATGTTCATTCCCGACTGTATTTCTAATTATCTCATGATATATCTATCATTACCAAATTCATTATATGGGTATAAAATTATAGTCCCACACATCAAATAATAATAATACTTTCATTTGTGTGGAACATAATAATATAATATTTTTTATATATCATAACCTATAGAAAATTAATGGGGTTTATAAACATTTCAAAAATAAAGAAATTCATAATCCATGGAAAATAAATTACTTTTATAAACATATTATCATCATAATAATTGACCATAATGAGAAATAATATGTATAGTACCATTATAAAATATCACATGTAAACTGTTATTAACATAAATGGATCTCATCTTAGATGAAAATTACATTAAAACATCACTTGGAATATTTCCTGATAAAAATACTCTAATAATTTCTAGTTCACTCCATTAGATCTATATATATAACAACAAATATTGAATTTTTTTTCATTAAAATGATCAATGGAAACCACTAATAGAAGCCTCAAATATTTGAGCAGGCGTGATATTGTAAAATAATCATACCATTTTTGATAAAACAGTTAATTAGATCACATTTTTGGTAAATATTTAAAAGTAAATCCTTCATAAAATAAATATAATATTCATTTTACCAATTTTTATAAATTGTAAAAAATTTAAAATTATTTTTAATAATATTATTATTTTTTGAAATCATTTTTGAAAACATTTTATAGAAAATTTACATAGATGAAAAATGATTCTTGGGTAAAGAAAAACATATTCTATGTTGAAGAAAAAATTTTCTCTCTCATTTTAGTTGAAATGGTGGTGAAAATTTTACTATTATGTGAGAAATACATGAATAAACACAACAGAACAAAAAAATTTCTTTCTCGGAAAAAGATCAAATAAATTCATTCCATGGGATTTCCAGATTAAACAATCCCAAATAAAATGGGGTTGATACAAAAATCCATTACATACTGGGTGACTTTTAACTCATAATACATATTACACAATGACATAAAATGAACCATTAATCATCATTATCTTAAATATATTCAAGATAGAATTTGTAAAATGGGATCTATATATAACCCAAAAATTATGATTGGTGCATAACATAAAATTTGTTTTAAAAGGAAAATTTTGATATCAACCCTTACCACATAGGTGATATTTAAATAAAAACCTAATCAAAGGGGGAAAATTATAATAATTATAAATGAAAAATATTTTTCATTACAATCATCATACGATTCATTCATTATATTTATATACTCCACACAAATAATGTTCTGAATATGGAATACGTCACAAAAAATGGGATGTGAATCCCTTACCACAAGTCTTTTCACTCTTTCTATATGTTCAATCTTCATATATAAAAATAATTTATTTTTATACACATTTTACATTGCTATATTAATATATATTATATGATAAATGAATTAATTGTGACATCTTATCAACCATGTATTAATAATTCTTTCCTTAAATAAATATTCCTCCTAAAACAGACTTCATATTCAATTCTTAATCGAGTTTTATAGTTATGGACCATGTACATTAATCCTGTATACATTATATCCTGAATTTTAATAATGATACAAATAAAATATGTATTCCCTATATAAATATTTATAATATTCCATATAAGGTATAGATAGAAAAATTAATTACAACATTCATGGAGATGGTAGGTTGTATGTATGCGTGAATGATTTTTTTATTTTCCAATAAAAATAATGAAAGGAAGAAAAATTATATTTTACCATATAATAAATATAAACATATCATAAATACATTATTTAAGTATTAAGTAAATCATAGTAAATAATTATTTATAATGGTGACCAAAACTGAATTACTTCGTTACCTGGAGTCGATAAACCAGACATATATATAAGTGATACATTCATTTTAGTGATGATGAAATAGAATGTGGAAAATATTGTATACATAATAATAACAATATTTTTTCTATATTAGTTTATTAGTATTAATATTTTATGATATGTTCTATATATTTAGGGGATGTAGATGAAGAATAAATATTAAAAAAACTGTTTAATAGTTGTACCTATATATTTAAAAATATCTTTTGGATTACACCTTGAGAACTAAAAAGGATAGTATTTTAGAAAAAGAATTATCTCTAGGACATTGAAATAGAATATTGAATGTTATTATAGTATTTATTTTATTAAATATAACTCTTAAAAATTATTAATTGAGAAGAAGTTTTAGTGCCCTTTTATAATTTAGGGAAATTTCAACCACAGAATTACATTAATGAATAAATAACAAATATATATATATATAATAATCATGAAATATTGAAAA
Organism: Viscum album; assembly: GCA_963277665.1. Taxonomy (NCBI): domain Eukaryota; kingdom Viridiplantae; phylum Streptophyta; class Magnoliopsida; order Santalales; family Viscaceae; genus Viscum; species Viscum album. The sequence goes on from OY728151.1 coordinate 1,537,238,013, forward strand.
AATAAAACAATAATTTGATGATAACATTTTATAGGTTCTACAAAAACTCAATTAGTTATTTGTATAAAATTGTTGGAAATATTCTATGCTATATCATCTAGTTAAACTGCACTAAATCCATTTTAAAATTATTCGAGAAAATATAAATTTTTTCTATGATAAATTTGTTCAATGAAAAAAGGAAAGTAATAAAAAATATGGAAATGAAGAATAAAAATTTTAGATCCATTTTATTAGATTTAATTTCTCTATAACGAACCAACTCAAGTTGCCTTAAAAATCGGCACCAAACCTATACTAGGACATGGCTTGAAGGGCGTTCCATATCCCCATAGGTATCATAGATTTTGGTTTGGGAATTATATACCTGAGTATGGATATATAATACATAAAAAGAGTCAATAAACTCAGTTAGAAAACTCATGACAAAGAACCATTAATCATAATCCATAACTTCATACATTTGTTTAATCACAAAATATGAGGTTCATAGACATATAAATGTAGCTTCAAAATAGCACCATAGACTTCACATGATAAGGGGTCATCACTCATAATCCATCTCCACAACACCGCACCATGGAAGGGAACAAACAACCCAATCCGTCATCACCCTAGGCCTTGCCTTTACCTATGTCAAACATGATCATGTCTACTAACACCGAAGGGTTGTTTTTAGGGTGTATTCCAAATAACAATACGAGCCCACAAAGATATTCCATAGAGTATACAATACAAGAAAAAAATAATGCCAGTTTTTATAAGTAGAAAGTGGTGGAAATAATTTCTAAAGAATAAAACTTATAAATAAAAACAGTTTTAAAAGGGAATTCTCAATGAGTGATCACATTTAAGTAAAACATGTAATCTACATTATTTGACAGCAAAGAAAACAATATTCCAAATATAATTACAAAATAGTCAATGATCACTAATCTCAAGAGCACCACTTGGCAATAGTTATTCACGAGCCCCATGTACCTCGTACCTCAGTGTAATGTAACCATAGAAAAAATATCATCTCATGCACGATACACTAGTATGGAAAACAACCGCAACCTATTGGTCCCCAAACATCATCATTATAGTTTTTAGTGATGTATTTATCGAGTTTTCTCATACAAATGGGGATAAAATTGCTCCGCATCACTAGCGTACTAGTACATGTCTGCCCTCTTAGACTCCTAGGCATCCCCCATTGTGCTCAAACCACATTCCCATGAATCCATAATCAATTATTATAAAAAAAATTATTTATGATAATAATAAACTCAAAACATTAACAAAAAAATCTTTTCACCACTTAGACCACCCAATTAAACCTTTAGGTTTTCAATAAAATAACTCCACAAAATTTAACAATTTTTTCCACACCAAATCCCTTTAAACCCCAAATTGAACACTATGTGCATAACCATATTTACCAAAAAAAAACCATCATCCAAAACATTTCCATCAACACAATACATTATATATAAAACAACCCTAATTGTAATAACATAAAAGAGACATGTAAAACACCCAATTTAATAAAAAATTGGTTTCTAAAAATCATTTGTTTAATAAACATCACCAAAAATAGATTCCAAAGTATGGATAATGATGTAGAAGTGTGATAAAAATACAAATTCATCAAATATAACTCATATAGCATTTATTTACCTTGTAATAACCTACCAATAGTATCAAAACCTTAGAATCATTTTGTTAAAATTAAACAGCACCACTATCGCACCTAAAGGGACATAGATCAAGGATGAAAACTTTAAGAATAGACCATGAAATGAAAGATCAACTCCTAGGTCCTAAAACCTAATTTCTGGACACAAGGAACTTTATGAATGAGGGAAAACACCATTGCAAAAGAAAGGAACACTAAGAAAACTGAATGATGAAGGATGGAGACACACTTACATGAGGGATCTTGAATAAATTTCCTCAAATACACCAATATATGAATTTCCGAACATCCAATAATGAAAATGAGGTTCAAAAAAGGTTGAGAAGGTCATGTCAGAAGTAAAATGGGGGAAAAGAAAAAATATTAAAGGTGTTACGAAGGAAAACATTTACCTCTTCAAATCATGTGATTTGAGAAATCCTAAGAAGATCTTCCCTAATTCAACCTTTATATGATCTTTAAAGAGGTTTAAAAGGGAATGGGGTTTCTCTTGGGTTTAGTGGGCTTGGGTGAGACTTGGAATCACTGAAAATTCATAAAAATTGAATTAGATATTAAATAAACAATTTTTTTTATAACTGAAAATGGGATTCCATGCTTGCTAAATTACTTACAAAAAACACAAATCAACAATTTTTATGGATACTTAAAGGGTGCATATTGATATAGTGGTGTTAATAGGTCATTGGAGACCATTTTGGCAGTGTAATGGATGCAAAATGTTGAAAAATGAAGGAGTTATAAATGAAACAAAATTTATTTTTATATCTGGAAATGGGGTCACTGTTAGTTCTAAATTTTGAAAACCCACCATTTCCACCAAAATGCAATGCAATCCCCGAAAAAAAAATAATGGAAATTAAATGAAAATTATCTTAAAATAAATCATATATGTGAAAATTCTCCCCATCATGAAATCATTCCATCCCAGAAAGTCTTCCTAAAGATTGATTTGAAAACAGTCATAGGTAGTCTTCTCAAAGCATGACTTTAACTCCCATGTAACATGTGTATCATTCCTATTCTTTCAAAGAACCCAGACTAGTGGAATAGACTTTACAAAAATCACATTTTCATGAATGTCCACTATTCGCTCTGGCCTCTCAAGAATAGATAAACCAAGTTATACATCAAACTCCTCACAATTCGGTTCATGGGATGGATCTGGGTTGTATTTCTTAAACTGGGAGACATGGAAGACATCATGGATGTATGTCAACTGAGAAGGTAAGGACAACATGTTTTGAGAATTTCTAATACTCTCGGTTATCTAAAATGGTATGTCATACTGTGATGTTATCTTTCCTTTCTTTACCAATCGGTGATGGCCCAGACGAGGGGCCATATTCAAGAATACCCTGTCACCGATAGAAATATATATGTCTCGATGTATATGGACAACATATGATTAATGGTTACTTGGATCTATCAATAAGCGCTACTTGATGAACTTGACATTCTCAGATGTCTCCTGTACTAGAAACTTCCCCAGTAGTGAGGTCTCATCTACCTAAACCCACCCTAGGGGGGACCAACAAGACTACCATGGAGTGCCTTAGAAGGAACAATTACAAAAGAGTATAGGTAAATATTATTATAAAAAAACACAACCCATCCCAAATGGCTATCCCAAGAACCTCCAATGTCCAGAGCACTTGCACGTAGCATGTCCTCTGGAATCTAATTCACCCACTCTGACAGACCATCCGTTTAAAGGCGGTATGCCACGATCATCTTAATATGATACCCCAAGGCCTTATTATGTCTATAAAAAACTATGTATTTAAATGGTGGTCTCTATTAGGGACAACAGATAATAGAACACCATGGAAACATACCACCTTATGAAGATAAAAACGACCCATCTCATCCACTTTAGTTGTTTCTTTGATCAGAATGAAGTGGGATGATTTTTTAATACGATAAATCACCAAAAAATGGAATTATTACCCTGAGCTATATGATTTAATACAAAAATGATGTCCATGATGACCTAATACCACTTTTATGTAGGAATTGATAATGGCTGGAGCAAACTTGATGGCCTTTAAAAGTATACTTTTACCTTGTCGCATCTATTTGTTGTCGACAAAAATTACGCGATCTCTTCTCTCATACCAAGCCACCAAATCTACCAAAAGAAAACATTATATATATTTTCTTCACCCAGATGGATATTCTACTAAGAATAATGGATATCCTACATCACCACATTCCGCAGTGATAGCGATAGTACTGAACGACCCTTGAAGTACTGGATGCCCTCAGGAGACAACGTCCAATCGGAAGATGTCTCCCCATCTTGATGAAACTGCATCGACCATAGAAAATTCTCATCACTAGGATTTTCCCAATGAATTAACTCCACTAGATAATTATTCAAATAAATTCTCTCCAAGAATGAACCGGCATTTTTCTCTGTGGTCTCTACATGCATCTGAACAATTATTTCCATAATATTTCACTAATCACTATACTTCCTCAAATATTGCATTGTGACTCTTCTTCTAATGGAATTGATGATTGCGTTATCCTTTCCTGGGGTATATGAAATGTCAAACTCAAACCCCTGCACGTGCTCGATCCAACGATGTTGCCTCTCGTTGAGGTCCTTCTGTGAAAAGATATAGGCATTGATTTTATGATCAGAGTAGACCACAACCTTCTCCCAAAAGAGATATTGAACCATGTATTCAAAAAATGAATAACATATACTAAATCAATGTCATGGTCTGAGTAATTAATTTCATTTGGTCAGACTTAGTGAGAACCATACACCACCACATGATCATCCTGCATAAGCATGAACCTAAGACCCATACCTAAAGCATCACAATACAACACATACCCCTTTCCAGCATCTATTAATATTATAATATGGGTGGTATTCAACTGCCTATTCATCTCTTTGAAGGATTCCTCCAATTCTAGGCCCCATACAAACATCACCACTTTATGGGTGAGTGCAGTCATCAGTGAAGCAAGACGAGAGAAATCCCAAACAATCCTCATGTATTAAATAACCAGCCCAAGGAAACTCCTAATATCTAACATATTCGTCTGCTTTACCAATGTGGTAACCACACTGATCATCTTAGGGTCCACTGAAACCAAATGATCTGAGATGAAATGACCCAGAAATTTCACCTCCCTGATCCAAAAAGTTATCTTAGACGACCTTGTATAAAGGTGAAGCTCTAACAATGTGGCCAGAATGATCTGCAGGTGATACTCATGTTAATCCTCAGATCTTGAATAATCAAGTATTTCATTCACAAATTCCATGACAAAATAATTGAGATAATGATGGAACACCATGTTAATTATTTCCATCAAGACAGATTGAACATTGGTCAATCCAAAGGGAATAACTGAGTACAACAATTGACCATACCTTCTTCGAAAGGACTTCACTGCGATATTTGCCACATTCACCAGGGGCTGATGATAGACTGAACAATATCCAATTTTGGAAAACCACATTTCCCCATTCAATTGATCGATCATGTCATCTATTTGTGTTAAAGGATATTTTTATTGATTGTTGCATTATTCAGCATTGGTTAGTCATTTCACAACTGGAGGGATATGTCATCCTTTTTTATGAACAACACAAGATCAGCCAAAGGAGGGATTCTTGGGAAAATGAATCATTTGGACTCTAAATAGTCTATTTGTATATTTAATTCCCTCATCTTGATGAGGTACATGCGATATTATGGAAGATATATCATATTGGTTCCCGATTCCATGTCAATCAAGAACTCCACATCCCTTTTCGGGGTAAAAGTTTAAAAATCATCTAAAAATTCCATCCGAAACACATCAACTACATGTGTTATTCCAATGCCAGGATCATGAACATCATAGTCAATCGTGAGTGAAGATAACTGAAAAATAATATCTCCCAACTATTAGAGCAGAGGTCCTGCACGACATGACCGAGGATCCCATTACCCACGAAAATCCTAACCACTCCCATAAGGTGTCATGAAACTGACCTGCCACCTAGAGAAATATTTGTTTTACTACAACTGTATTATTCAATCCATTCCAATTATTATGTCAAACATATTCATATACATGACCTATATTTCCAAGTCGATCTCAACCCCTAACACCGAAAGCACACATGATGAGAACTTGAGACTCCGCTCCTTTTTCTATCCCAGCAGCATCACAAACTCCATCGTAAAAGATAAAAACTTGATTGAAAAATTCAGAGTGTCCATAAAATATGTAGAAATGAATGAAACTGATTCAAAAATATCAAAATTAGTAGCATCTAAAAAAGATGAAATCAAAATGGTACCATGAACTTTCGATAGTCCCACCATCGATCATGCTTGGGCTTGATCCACCGCATGGAAATTTTGGGTCCCTACCTGAGGATGACCACTAGTCTGTGGATGTGCCCTAAAAAAGTTCTTTCAATAATATGACCTGTACCTACCACCTCAACAACAAAATCAAGATACCCATTCCTTGTATGCTATAACTAAGATGTAACTCCTCTTGAAGCCACTGATCCTTCCCCAATCTGATGTAGACCTGCCACCCCACAAAACATTTACATGTGAACCATACCCCCACATTGATAACATGGCTTCGAAGGAAATGGGCATGCTTGTCAGATGTGCCCCGGCCTCCCACACTGGTGGCAGATGACTGATCTTACATTAGAAACCATAGATAAAAACTTTGTGGAAGAGTGGCCTGAACTACCACCACCCTTATTCTCTTGTACCCCCACTTCCTTTTCATCTCTAAAGAGATTCCACTACGCACTAGTGAAACTTTCCCAGAGAAACCAGCCCTCCATTTTTCGTCAATCCCACAATACATTCCCAGTCAAACACCTCAGTATAGGTCCTAATCATAAACAAGAAAACCTGAAAGTATATCACCTGTTTTATGCCATTATCAAACCAAGGGGCCTTCACATACTACTTAGATATGATTTCAAGAGAATAACATACAATATCATCGAAAAGGCTGTCAAAATCCATAATATAAATTTCCCCCTAAACAATATCCCTAAACTCATTGAATCTAGAATATTCAAAGACATTAGAGAAGTACTCTTCATTGAAGATAACCATGAAATCTCCCCATCACATCTACCCATTCTTCCAAGTTTGAAGTACCAATTCCCACCACCTACGACTGGGAACCTCCAACATAATAGAGGCACACTTCACCCTGAGGTCCTCAGGTGTATCTAAGAATTAGAATATGCACTCGATATTTTCGAGCCATTCCTCTTCTTCCTGGGGTTCTATTCTAAATAATAATGTAGAAGACTTATATTTAGGTTACTCCTGGGCATTGTCCATCCTAGGACCAGTATCATATTCTACAACAGGAAATGGAATAAGTGCTATTCAATTTCACAGATTCTAGATGTCTAGAAATCATAGCCTCTATTATCTTTTGATCAAGTGGTGAGGGAGAACTCTATCTATCTTCTTCCTATGGTTGAATGAGATATTTCAGTGGAGTCTTGTTGTTACAAAAATAAAATAGTCATAAGAGAAAAAATTAGTACAAAAATTATTAAAATTTTATCAATGCAATAAAATAAAAATAATCTAAACAAATTATAATGACAAAATAAACAACTACCCCAACCCTCCTGATGTCCACATATAGTTTTCAGCCCAAACTTCTCACCTTAAATTGAAGTAAACAAATTATTACTATGTCCCATGGTGACTTGAGGTCTTCCAAGTGAGGTGAGGGACACAAACCATATTCATGACCAAATATCCGAGTCTCGACAGTCCTGTCTCTTGTCTATCCCAAAACATCCCATAATCATAATATGAACAAAAAATATTAACCTCCTCTGATTCCATTTTGACTTGAAACATATCTGGTTATCATTAAAACCGACACCAAAATCGGCACTTTCCATGGACAAAAGGGCTTTACATATCCCCACGGGGTGGAAAAAGTACCTCAGTATCATATATTTTGGTTTTGGAACGATTTTCTAGTGTATGGAAACATAAAACATAAAAAAAATCGATAAAAAGTATTTGAAAATTCAATCCAAAAAATATTAAACCAAAATTACTAACTGAATAAATAAGATTAACAAAAAAACAAGAAGTATAATGACAAATAAATGTTATAGAAAAACAAACCAGATTTATCCACCCAACAAGGGGTCATCACCCACAAGCCATCTCCATAACGCCACACCATTGATGGAAAATAACAACCCAAACTGCCATCAACTAGGCCGTTCCTTTACCTTTGTCAGACATGATCAATTCTACATATAACAAAGGGGTGTAATTAGGTTTTGTTCCTAATATAAATAGGAAACCACCATAAGATTTCATTGATTAAAAAATAAAAGATATAAAGTAATCCATTTTTGATAAGAAGATAGTGATAGAAATAATTTCTTAAGAATCAAACATTTAATTGTAAACACTTTTCAAAAATAATTTTCCCGTAGTAAGAACCATTATGTAAAAAATATAAGATAAATAATTTTTTAGAAAACCACCCATATTAAAAAGATTATTAACAAAAATTCAATGCGTACTTATCTCGTGAACACCCCTAGGAACTAGTTACTCTCGGGCCCCATATACCCCGTTCATCAGTGTAATGTAACCAAAGAAAAAAATCTCCTCTCATGCATGAACCACTAGTAGGGAACATACCCAAAACATAGTGGTCCCTAAACATCATAAATATTGTTTTTTATTGTTTTCTTTTTCAATTTTTCTTAGTGAAACTTTGATAAAACTGCTCCGGATCACAAGCATACTAGTAAATAACCACCCTTCTAGATACCTGGTCTTATCCATTTAAGCTCAAACCACTTTCACTAGATACAAAATGACATTATCACATAAAAACATCAGTTCGTTTAATAATAATGTCACGACCCGTCCTCGGGGCTCGTGCTGTGACTACCCCAAGGCCGCCTTCAATAGGCAATGGGATGTCGACTAGCACCAAAGTCGTAATTCCCTATGTTGGGAAGGAAATGACTCTATGAATGTAAACAAACACAACAGAGTATGCAAGTGAAGCAAGCACTAAGTAAATTCCGAATACAAAAACTATGTGCTGAAAGGAAAAGGGGCCAAAAATACAAGCCCAACAGTAAGTAAAGTATAACTGAAAAGCTGGTACAGCTGTAGAAAAGTAAAATATAAACTATTGAGTCGTCCTCCAGGAATTCCAGTTGAAGGGTGGGTATAGATGGCCACCTCAGCGCCCAGGGTCTGTCTGTCTGCTTTGTGTGTTTCATGCCAAGTGGTCCACCTCCGGGTACCGTACAACTCCACAAGTATATACCTCGATCAGTGCTGTCTATCATCTGCATCCAACACAATGTAGTGTGGGGATAACACACACAGGGGTGAGTATACGATACTCAGTAGGGACCTCAAGACCCCCGAGGGTCTCCCAGAATCCACAAATGATAAACCACAGAAGTAAGATACAACCACTAAGTATCAACCAACCCAACATAGGTATATGCCCATACATATACCTAAATTATCAATTCAAGTTCATCTCCAACTCTCGAGCCCAAGCACAACCCAGTCCGCACAGGAAAGAAACTCAATCACATCAATGATAAATGATTGAAAGTCAAGACTCAGCTGACACAGGTATACATCCTTCATATAGAGATAGAGATTATCAGATTTAGTCACTGATTCATCTAAGCTATCAGACCCATGTAGGATACTAGACCAGTTAAGGTGTCAGACCCACGTATGATACTAGACCAGCTACTCTGTCGGACCAACTTAGGATACAAGTACAGAAGACATCACGGTCGAACCCACAGAGGATTATAGTATAGTTGTCATCGCTACCAAACCCACGAAATATTCCAGTATAGTTTTCATCACTGCCGAACCGACAAAGGATTCTAGTACAGTTGTCGTCGCAGTCATAGTCGTAGTCGCAGCCAGCTCTAGGGTTCGCACAAAAAGCACACTCGATTCCTGGAGGGTCTTCTCATCAATCAAAGGGATTGATACATAAACTATATAAAAGTCCAGAGTTGATGTATCTTGAAGTTCTGTCTCGTCAAAATAAACCCAACGTGACAGACGACGCGTCAATCGGACGCCCGATTTGAGAGATATTTCCTTTTTTGATCTAGGGGCCCGGTTGGAAATATGCTCGTTCCAAACTCATCCATTTTCCAAAGTTATCAAAAACTCACTTAGAGTAATGAAAAACGACCGCCATGTTTCAAGGTTCCTATTTCCATTGACGGTGCATCGATCAGACGCACGTTTGTGAATTTATTCACATTCAGGAAAAATAGGCCCGACCTGTCAAGCTCGGTGGGCTGGCAGGTCAGCTCTTCCTAGCTCGGCTTGTATGACCTGACTAAGAGGTGGGCGTAGTCCGATTTGGTATGGACCGGCCTGACGGGGCGTGGCCTGGCCCTGTAGGGCGCATCCTGGGCCGACCAGCTGTTTGCCGCAGCTCGGCCAGCTGGCCGAGCGACGCAGAGCGAGGTTGCGCGACCACCCAACATCCCGAACTGGCGGCGCCGAGCGGCGCTGCCCTCCTATCCGGCCGACCGTAGCATGCCAATCTTCTCAGCGTGAGCGGCCCACACGGGCGGGCCTCTATCCTCCCGCACAGCACCTGCGGGTGTAGTGTCCTCCTCCAACCCGGCCGGCTGATGAGCAGTCCAGTTCACCTAGCGAAGGGGCCCGCGGAACGCGGTCCGCAGTCCTCCATAGCGCGGCGCCCTTGTGGCACCACAGTCCATTCGACCCGTCCGTCTTGAGCCGGCATGCTCTTCTTTGGACGCAGGCCTGCGGTTGTGGGTCGCAGTCTCTTCCGCCCGCGTGGCACCCGGTGCCGCGGTTCTCTAATGGGCCGGCATGCAGCTGCCGTTGTCACCGCCGCCTCTGATCATCATCGCCAAAACAAACATGAATTTTCAGAGGGTCATTGGGCCAGGTTTTTTCAGCCCGCACCCTTTGTGTTAGGCATCAACAATTGGCTATAAACAATCACTTGATTTCATCAATGACAAGGGTGTAATTTATTCAAATTAAATTATACAATCACCCTACCTTGATTCTGATTATTTCTTTTCGTGTCGTGGAAATAGGATTCTAAGATGACGTCGATTCATTGTCGTCGAGACGAGTTCGATGAGGAAGCGTAGATGACGTTCCTCGTGGGTAGAGTCTTATACCTTGACGTGGAGGGAGAAGAATTAAAAATATGAAAGTCATAGCACTTGAGTTCTTCATTGAAGAGAGTAAGTATTCTTCATTGAAAGAGGAACACCATCTTCAAATTCTTCAGAGGTTTCTCCACCGAAATATTTTCCAAGACAATATTAGAAAAGCTACCCTACATTAATTGAATTTCCTTGCCATTCCAATTGATTCAAATGAATTTAAAGATTAATTAAATGTGGAATTTAGTTAATCATAGTTTTTGGCATTAATTAATACTAAGTGAAGAGTTCAAAATTCAAAAGAGAGGAGGTGGATAGTTCACATTAAAAGAGGAGAGTTGTACAATTAATTAAAGGAGAGTTAATGGGTGTTTAAGGGACATTGAAGGGTTAGGGATCATGTGGGCCCCTCTACACTTTATCCTCTGATGGAAGGTTAGATGTGTGTAGTTCCCACCTATAACTTCCCCTTGTAGTAAATAACCATAATTTAAAAATAAAATTGTGTACAATAATTTTATTTACTTATTATAAATCCCCAAAATAAACATTCAAACTATATAAAATGCAACTGCGGTAATGGTCCCCTTAGGAAAATACTGGTACCGTGAGTTCATCGATTCCCTAGAATTTCAATTCCATGCACTAGTTCATTCGATTGAAAAACCCGTATGTACATTTACTGAATATACTTGAGAAAAACATTATAAATTTTTTCTGGGCACACCGGGCCTCGGAATCAGGCGCCTATAGAAACTACAGACTCATAATATTCCAAAGAATTGAACAAAAAAAATTTCCTTGAAATTTCCAGGTCCTTAAATTTCCCCCACCTCAGGGCTTTACGTCCCCATAAAGCTACATCACACACTAGGAAAACAAATGGAGGTAGTAAGCACACATCTGAGTCTCCCGCTCCCATGAGATCTCATGGAGGTTCCCATGCTACCAGAAAATTCGTACAAGAGGAATCGACCGTCCACCTAGGACCCGCTCTTATCGATCCTCGATCTCCACCGAGACCTCTGTGAATGTCTCCCTATCATCGATGTCCAGCTCCCCGTGGACGATGATGGGGGGCGGGTTGTGCATGTGTCTCCTTAGTTGTGATACGTGGAAGACGTCATGAACCCAGTTCAACTGAGGTGGAAGGGCCAGGCGGTAAGACAACTCGCCTACTCTACTAAGGACCTATAAATTTTCAATGGAATGAGGTGATAACTTGCCACCCCGACCAAATATTTGTAGACCTCGTCGAGGTGAGTCCCATAAGAAAATGTGGTTGCCATCCTTGAACTCTAGTGGTCTCTGTCACATGTCAGCATAGGACTTTTGTCTCTTCTGTGCAGTCTTCATCTGCTCCTAGATGATCTGCACCTTCACCGTCGTAGCCTAAACCAGCTCTGGTCCTACAAGAGCTGACTCCCCTTGGTCAATCCAGCACAGATGTGAACTGCAAGGTCGGCCATACAGTGCCACGTAAGGTGCCATCCCAATGGTGGAGTGGTAGCTATTTTTGTAAAAAACCTACACAAAGGGCATGTGATACTCCCAACTATGACCAAAGTCGAGGACACTTGCACGGAGCATGTACTCAAGAGTCTGAATGGTCCTCTCAGTTTGACTGTCCGTCTAAGGATGGAAGGTGGTGCTCAAATGAAGCTGTGTCCCAAAAGACTCTTATAACCCCTTCCATTACCGGGAAGTAAAGTGAGAATCTTGATAGGAGACGATAATAGAATGCACACCATAATGTCGTACAATCTCCTCAATGTATAGGCGTCCCAAGATCTATACTGAGCCCTGCTGTCTAATTAGAAGGATGTGGGCCATCTTGGTGAGTCGGTTAATGATCATCCAGTTAGAGTCATGTCCCCTGGACCTACGTGGAATCCACGTCACGAAATCCATATATATCCCATCCCACATCCACTCTGGAACCTCTATGGGCAGTACCAATCCTGCTGGTACCTGGTGCCCTCCCTTCACTTACTGACAAGTGAGTCATCGTGAAACTAACTCTGCTACTGCCTTCTTCATACCCGGCCACCATTATTGTCGTTTTAGGTGATGATACATCTTCGCCACTCCTGGATGTACCAAAAGTGGCGATGTGATGAAATCCCTTAGCACATCCTCCTATAGTGCAATGGGTACCATGGTACGTCCCCTGAAGTGGATGCCATGCTCCCCTACTTCAGAAAATTAATCAGGTGTCTACCCTGAGTATATCTGAGCACGTCGTGTCTCACAGTCAAAGTCCACATGTTGTGCCTCTCTGACTCGCTGAAGAAGTGGAGGGTGACTGTGAGAGACTGTAGAATGTTTTCTACTTATCTATCTACAATGGTTATCATCAACGTGGCTAGATACACTGTCGCCTCTCCTTGCAGCTAAATGCCTGATCTTCTATTGAGAGAATCTGCTACAACGTTCCCCTTCTCAGGAGAATAATCTATCTCGATGTCATAGCCCTGGAGGAAGTCAAGCCAATGTCGCTATCTCAGGATCATGTCCTTATGCGAGAAGATGTACCTGAGACACTGGTGGTCATTGTAGACTGCAAAGCTCTTTCCAATCAGATAGTTTCGCCCGCTCTTCAAGGGGAAGACCACTACTGCACTCTCCAATCATGGGTAGCGTAGTTCTTCTCAGGTTTTCTGAACTTTCATGTACCAAAGTTGATCACTGCTCGATCCTGCATCAGGACACACCCAAGTCTGGTCCCTGATGTTTCGCAGTAAACTACGTACCCAACGCTCTCCTCTGGTAGCCTCAAGATGGGTGCACTGGTCAGTCTCTATCCTAGTTCATGAAGGCTGTGCTAACATTTATCTAACCACACGAATGGTTTCCCATTCTTTGTAAAAGCTTAAGGAAGTGCTGCAGCTCTGGAGAAGCCTAGACCAAATCTCTAATAGTATCCATCTAGACCTAGGAAACTCCACAACTCTGTCACACTCCTAGGTGGATCCCAAGAATGCACTGCCTCGATCTTAGCTGGATCCACAGCTACCCCAACCTCTGAAATGACATTTCCCAAGAAGTGAACCTCCTGAATCTAGAACTGGAACTTTGAGATCTTACCATAATAATGGTTCTCTCAGAGTGTTTCCCGAAATACCCGCAAATGGTAGGCGTGTTCCTCCTTAGTAATCGAGAAAATCAATATGTCGTCGATGAAGACTACGAAAAATCGATCAAGGTAAGGCTGTAAGATCCTGTTCATGAGACTCTTGAACACTGATGGAGCATTGGTTGTGCCTAAGGGCATAACCAAGAACTCTTAGTGGACATACCGACAGCTGAAGGTCATCTTCCGCACATCCGCCTCTAAAACTCTAAGCTAGTGATAGACTGATCTAAGGAATATCTTCGAGAACCACCGTTCTCCCTTGAGCTGATCAAAGAGATCATCAATCCTCGAAGGTGGATACGTGTTCTTTATGGTCACCTGATTCATGCGACGGTATTCAACACATAGTCGCAAGCTCCCATCAGCCTTCTTGATGAACAAAATCAGAGAAGCCCAGGGTGAAACGTTGGGTCAGATAAATCCCATTCCTTGCAAGTCCTCCAACTGTACTAGCAGCTCAAGAAGCTCAAATGGAGCCATCCAATATGCTGGAGTGGATATCGGTGTTGTCCCTAGGTACATGTCAATGTAGAAGTCTACCTCTCTGTGAGGAGGTAGTCCTAGAACATTTTCATTAAAATCATCCACGTAATGATCCACCACAATAGGAAATCTTAGAATCCGCACATAAACTTCTAGGAGGAGGAGACTAGACAACTGATTTTTGATTGCCTGCCCTATCCTCTGCGTAAGTCCATCCTCCGCTACAAAGGCTCCCTTCTTTCTGGTGAATGAGAACCTGGTCCCATCCCTGCAGACACAACACACTTTGCGCCTAATACATTCGATCTGAGAATGGACTGTAGATTACCAATCCATACCCAAGATGACGTCGTAAGGCCTCGACACCTCTATAAGAAGATCTCAACCAAATCTCTCACATCCTAGAGTAATCTCACATTGTTGGCACCAGTGTGTAAATGCCGAGTCTGCTCCCGTAAGAGTCTCTAGCTGTATGAATCGAGCCAATAGCTCTGTCAGAATCTATGAGCTCTGAACAAGGGTAGCAGCAATTAATGAATGACTCACACCTATGTCTATAAATAATGCAGCAAGGGTGGAGTAGACACAGATAGTACCTCAAATCATCTCAGGTGCATTGTGGTCGTAGGGCTCGACTACCTAGAGTTGAGCCCACCTATGTCTACCATCTCCTTGTGGTCGGGGTGGACCTCCTGGTGGTGGTGGTGGTAGAGCCTCAAAACGTCATCCACCTCCCGCTGCTCGACCAGTTACTCTGCCTCGTCCACCCGCTCCTGACAGACCTCCATGGTAGAACCTCTGCCTAAGCCTATGAGGTCCCTCTATTGTCCACTTATCATCTTCATGGCGGGTTGGGCAGTCTCGAGCCATTTGACCCTTCCCACCACATGTGTAGCACTGCCTTCTCCCCATATAGTTGGCTCTGTTTCGGGTTCCCCGCACAACCGAACCTGAATCCTGAGGTCTTCCACATTTTGGCCTGGTCTATTTGGACCTCTGCGACTTCTATCTACTACCGGCTACAGAAGACTCCGCTATGTGTCGCCCTACGGTGGGTCTCGCTGCTGCTGACTGCTCAGTAAGAAATCTCTCTACTAGAAGAGCTCTCTCCAGCACCCCCACATGCGTCGAGATGCTATGGGGAATTTTCGATGCTCTGATCTCAGGCCTGAGTCCTTGCTCGAAGGTCCAAGACCTGAAGAACAGGACTCGTACCATATCCATGGAATAGCGTGAGAGGTCATTAAACCTCACTAAGTACTGAGCTATTGTAATGCTGCCCTATCCCAGATGTTGTAACTCCTGAATCTGCACCACACGAAGGGTGGATGGAACAAACTCTAACCAGAAGAG
This sequence comes from Viscum album, assembly GCA_963277665.1. Lineage (NCBI taxonomy): Eukaryota > Viridiplantae > Streptophyta > Magnoliopsida > Santalales > Viscaceae > Viscum > Viscum album. Next base: position 1,537,253,859 of record OY728151.1, read on the forward strand.
ACTCTCGAAGTCCGTCCAAAGTAAAGATGCCTTGTTATGCACCTAGAGCATTAGGCTCCACCATATGCCTACTTCCACGTGTAGGAGACTCACAGCAAGGATCACTATGAGGTCGGCTGGTGTCCCTACCAATCTAAAGACTCTGACGATAGCCTCCAGCAAATCCTTAGCTTCCTGTGGGTCCGTCTCCATGCAGAACCTGGGCGGCCTCTATCGCTGAAACTCATTAAATGAAATCAGGCGACGTGGACTCTCTGCTACTAGGGATGCTGGTATCTGTGGCTCAACGAGTAGTGGTACCACTGGTGCTTCCATTGTGATGGGGCCCTGCATCGAGGCCTCGTCTCTCGGTGGACTGCCATCTCATATGTAACTCGAAACCCTAGCTGGCTGCCTTCGTGGGGACATTATAAAGAGAGACAGGTGTGCCACGGTCAAAGATTATACCTGGTGATATGACACAAATTAATCACAAATAAAACTTTTGAAACACACATGAAATTAGTGTTTTCATGTACTGAGTCCGAAATTAGAGGTCAAGGTCAAGGTGTATGGATACGTCGACCTCCGAACCAACACTGGACTCCCTAGACTGAAAACCACACTCAATACTCATAACACCATTTCTTCACAGAAAAAAATGATCAGAGTCCAGAGTTCTGCGGTAGAACTGACACCTTTGATACCAATTTGTCATGACCTATCCTCGGGGCCCATATCGTGACTACCTCAAGCCTGCCTTCCATATCCTAGGGCTGGCGACTACCACCAAAGGGGTAAATCCCTAAGTTGGGAAGGCATTTCCATTATGAAATTAAACAAACACAACTAAGTACGCAAGTGAAGAAAGAAATAATTAAATAATGAATACAAAAAGTAAGTGCGGAAAGAAAAGGGGCTGGAAATAGAAGCACAAAAGTAAGTACAGTACAACTAAAAAGTTGGTACGACTGGAGAAAAGAAAAACAACAACTACTGTGTCATCCTCCGAGAATCCCACCTGATGGGTGGGTACATATAGTCACCTCAGTATACCGGGTCTGTCTGTCTACTCCGTGTTCATCACGCCAAGTGGTCCACCTCTAGGTACCGTCCAACTCCACAAGTAACTACCTCAATCATTAATGTATGTCGTCTTCATCCAACACAATGTAGTGTGGGCATAACCCATGCAAGGTGAGTATACGATACTCAGTAGGGACCCTAAGACCCCTGAAGGTCTTCTAGAATCCACAAAGGATAAACCACAGAAGAAATATACAACCACGAAGTATCAACCAATCCTACATAGGTATATTCCCATACATATATCTATGTTATCAATTCCAGTTTGGCTCCAACACTTTAGTCCAAGCACAACACAGTCCACACAAGAATGGAAGTCAATCATATCAATGATAAATGATTGATTGTCGAGACTCATCTCAAAAAGGAATACATCTTTCGAATAGAAATAGAGATGTTCACATGTTGTCACTGATGCATCTAGGCATTCAGACCCACGTATGATACTAGACCAGCTAAGCTGTCAGACCCACATAGGAAACTGAACCTGCAACTCTGTCAGACCCACTTAGGATACAAGTACAGAAGTTGACACTGTCGAACCCGCGGAGGATTCCAGTATAGTTGTCATCACTACCGAACCCACGAAAGATTCCAGTATAGTTTTTGTCACTACCAAACCCACAGAGGATTCCAGTATAGTTTTTCTCACAGTTGCAGTGGCAGTCGAAGCCATATCTAGGGTTCCCACACACAACACACTCAATTCCGGGAGGGTCCGCTCCTCGAGCAAAGGGGTTGTTATTCTGGGTAGTCATGCCCGAGTTGGTGGCCTAGAACCAACTACTTTGTAATTTATTCATTAATAAATTCCTTATCACATCTTGATTGTTCTTCTGCATGAAAATGCATGTGATAATGTCCTAAGGACAGCTTTTTCATTAATGGGTCATAGCAGATCCCTGCTATGATGAGAACCCGGAAGTTCCATAACACTGTTCTTGAATATATGTTTTATGGCCGGATGATGTTATTTGAGGGACACAAATAATACAGGCCATTAGGGGTGGGGAATCATAAAACTTTGAGGCACCTTCTCATAGTGTGTTCCCTTGGTAATATCCAGGAGGATATTATGAGAATGAGACCCACCAGTAGGAAATCCACATTTCATAGTGTCATTGGATATTCATATCTGCAGACGTGTGTATTGGTCCCTAGACTTTAATATTATTTTTAATGGGTATTAAAACTCGCACAGTTAGATGTATTGAAAAAAACTGTGACGACACACTGTTTGCAGCGAGGTAGGATATGTTGGGTGTGTCACGAGTAATACTTGATTAATAGATAATGAATTAAAGGATTTGTCCCTACGGTTCCATAATAAAAGTAGATATCTCAGGCCCTTTGATGGAATTGATATAGCCTAAATAAATCCATGGCCATGGTAAGGTATGGGAGACTTCAATTCTGGGAAGTCAAAGAAAGAATAATCGAGCACATTGGTTGATGGAACTAGCATGAAATCCACTTGATTGGAGATATCGAGACAAAGGGATTGTATTACATGGTAAGCATTCGTAGGAGGTGACACGTCATTGTGGTGTTAACTTCATTCTCTATGGGTGCCTTGGCATGTTTCTAGACGCTAACCTTGGACTTTAGGCAGGCTCTGACTATTGCCACTGAGAAAGAGTCCTAAAGGGTCACACACAAAGTGTGTCCATGTATCTCAGTTAAATATAAATTTAACAAGTTAAATAAATATTATTCCCAACTGTGGTTTAATAATTATTTAAGGATGCCTAGTCGCATTTATTTCGACACTAGTTATTCGAGAGAATATATTGTGGGCGATATAATATGTATTTATTAGAGAGTAATGCAGATACATTTATTTAAGAATTAAATAGCCATTACTCAAGGTCTAATAAATGTGGTGGAGAAAAATAAATAATACTGGAAAAATAAAAGTACACACCGTGTAGATTGTTTTTTCGGGATTCGTGAGAAGATAATGTTTAATTAATTAAATGATATTAAATGTCATACATTGGATTCATGTCAAGTAACAATGATGGTCACCAATAATTATTAAGACATGGGGTATTACTAAGAATTAAATGAAATAATTAAATGATTTTGGGAAATTAATTCATTTTATTATTCTAAGTATTATAAATCCCAATTACATTATTCTCAAAGGGGATAGCCATTTTGGTTGTGCAGAACGGATTGGAAATACTCTCAAGCCAAGAGAAAATTCCCTTTCCACCAAGAATGTGTTCATGTTACAAAAGAAATATCCTCCACCAGATCAAGGAGATCGAAGATGGAAATTGGAAGCGAAGGATCTTCAATGCTAGCACCCGGAGTTCCCTTCGGCGACGTCTAGAGATACGTGGAGGATGTGTAGATCACCACTAGAGGAATCCTGAACTTGGAATCTACGATGCAATGATGGATCACATGATCGTGATCGGAGGCATCAACGAAGAAATAATTCCAATGAGGTAATTATTATGAATTAATTTAATTAATTATAATCAACATATGAAGATCCTCCTCAAGGGTTCCAGGACTCTTCTTTTCTTTTTGTTCTTCATTCTATTCCAAACATTCGGCATTTTATATCGTGATGAATATTGGATTGAATGTTGTTTAACATTAAAATTAAAGTTGGGCAAACCCACCAATGTGCTTCCGCTGCGCCCGGAACCTACTGGTGGTATCAGAGCGATTCATATCGTTGATTATAATTATTTAGTTTTTCGTTGGTAATTTACACATTTAATAATTTAGTTATTTCAATTCATGTTTAATCATTCTGGAAATATGAATATTGAGATCTATTCCTCCTCCCTCATTTCTTGTTCACCTCACATAAACGAATTTTTCTTTTAATTTTGATTAAAATAAAGTAGAGGAACTCATCTGGAGGAGCCAAACGTTTCTGGCCGTATAACACCAGAATACATGGCGTGTATTCGGAAGTACAGTTCATGTAGTCTAGGTTCAATACATTGACTGATCCGCCAAATCAGGCTGTGTATTGGATTCTTTCTAAGAATTTAAGACACCGTGTGTTGACCAGAAAAAGGTGGCACACAGATTCCGAAATACATGCCGTGTGGTCCAATGAAAGTGGCGTGTAGTCCCTTCGGGTTAGGGTTGGGCTGTGTACTCTGTACACGGCATGCCTGGCTGGAAACCATGTAAATCAGAAACTACACAGCGTGTGTCCCACTATACACGCCGTGTACTCCGAAAATTTCCGAAGTGCATTAACACGCCCTGTCCCCGAGCGTGTACTTAAGATGGACGGTGATGAAAAGTACACGCCGTGTAATCGGAACTACACATCGTGTACTCACCCAAATTACGTAGATTTATTAAAATTTATTATTATATTATTCAAACCCTTGAGACGTGTACCATGGTTCAGGCGTAAAGCTGAGGCAAAACACGTGATAGGTGTTTTACATATATGTGTTTAATTTAACATCTGCATAATAAATGGGAGTTCAACGGGTTTCCTCCAAGGTATAAGTTACGTACAAAGATAATTTTAAATGAATTTATTTGTTTAAAATTATGATGGATGAGAATCTTAATGAAATTCGGAAAAAGAATTTAAGATATAAGGATTGATTAATTAAAGATAATTAATTGATTCGAGCGTGATTTATCTTAAACAAGAATGATTAAAGAATTGAATGCTATTTTTATTTATGCGTAAATATCATTGCATGTATGGTTGATCATGAGCTAGACTGAGACCTTTTTATGTGAATGGTTTCTTTTAATTTATTTATTTAAAATAAATTTGTTGGCCTAGGAGCCATCTCCTCTTTAATATTTAGGGAATGTGCACCCATAAATTATTTTATGTAAAAACCCCTTTTACCCCTCACCTGCGTGTGAGATAAATGCATATGTAGTGGATGGAGCTCCCAAGATAGTGGAGGCGACTCAATTCAGGAGCCAAAGTGAAACCAATCCAAGGAGATACAAAGGTGGATAGGTGGGAAGCTATAAACACGAACACGAAAGGTTCAAGTTGTTTCTCCTCTAGGTCTTGGGTTAGTTTATCAACCGCTAGATAAAATAAACAATAGAAAATCTCATGATCATACAATTTATTTTATTTTTGTTAGTTGCATGGTTTATTAATTGTGGGCGTGTTGTCACGATCACACAATTAATGAATTAAATGAGCATACAGGATGGAACTAAATTAAAACCAGCTTATACGTAAATATTATCTTAAACATGGTTAATCACTTAAGTATATCCCACTTAATATTAACAAGCATGTAATCAAAGATAATAAACTGTAAATTTACATATAAGGATAATATCCCTCAAAATAAATATTAAGTCTTCATAGCCTTCCATAACCTTGGTTAGAATCGAACCATAGTTCAAAGTTCTTGACCAGCACTAGTTGGGGTGCTTTAAATTATCGAGGAATTCTAATTAAATGTTTTCAGTTGACTTGTCTTGGTTCTCATCAAGGGTTTACTACCACAGCCGAACTTGGTGTGACCAAGAGGAAAAGGTTGAGGAAATCCAAAGAGGATTTCAGGATTGGGGAGTCCACTCAGCGGATCAAAGAGCTGCGAGTTAATGCAGTTGGTATTTGGAATGCCTACCTAAAAACCTTCATGATGCTTGGCCAACCCTAGTTGGGGTAATGCAAAGGGAAATATGGATCTTTGCCACTAGAATATTCATGCAATAGAATATTCTGAAGTCAATGGTGAGGGCTATTTGATTTTGATAAAATAGTGGGAGAATAATAAGTATTAACTAATTTAGTTGTCTTAATTGTTGTATTAAATTACTAATCCTTTGATCATCTTAATTTGTAGAAACGACATGAAAATGACTTCAAACTTATCATAGCGCACCATACTCGAAAAAGAAAACCTTCTCACCAGCACCAATTTCAAAGAGTTGCAGAGGCATTTGTGCGTCGTCCTTCGCCATGAAAGGAAGTTGTATGTGCTGTAAGTGCCTATTCCAGTTGGGCCTGGGAAAGAGGCTAGTGATGAGGAATTATCTCTCTACATGAAACACATGGACGATGCCACTAATTTCTAGTGTTTGATGCAATAGGCCATGTCTAATGAGCTCTTGAAGCAACATGAAATCATGGACATGTATAGCATGATGTATCACCTTAAATATCTCTACCAAGAGAAGGTGAGATAGGACAGGTATGAGATCTCCAATGATTTTTTTACCATGAAGCTTGGAGAGTCTGCGCCAGCTGGGGCTCATGTAGTCAAGCTTATTGGCTACATTGAACACCTGAACATCATAGGGATTAAATTCTAGAATGAGTTGCGTACAGATCTCATCATATCATCACTGCCCAATACCATCTCTAGCATCATTGTCAACTATAATATGAGCAGAAATGAGAAGAGTCTATCAGAGATTCTGACCTTGATTTTCCAGGTAGATAAGGACATGGGGCGTGACAAACCCGCGATCCTTATGGTGAACAAGAAAAGGAAGGACAAGGAAAAAGGGCCAAAGACTTATAAATGGTCTGAATCCCCCGAGCACTGTCCCTCCAAGAAGGGGAAGATCCAGAGGCAGAGAAAGAAACGGGAGGTGGTGTGTTTTTCATGTGGAATCCAGGGCCACTAGAAAAGGAACTGCACACAGAAGCGTGGGGATGCTAATGGTGCGTTTGTTATCGAGTGCAATCTTTCTATTTCTACACATTGGGTATTAGATATAGCTTGTGGGGATCACATCTGTATTCAATTGAAGGAACCAAGTAGATTTAGAAATATCCCCAGAGGAGAGGTGGATCTTCGAGATGGCAATGGCACAAGGCTGGCTGTGTTGGCTATTGGCGACTATCACCTCTCATTGCCAACTGGCATGATTTTGGTTTTAAAAAAATGTTATTTTGTGCCTAGTGTTACCAAGAACATAATTTATGTATCTTGTATGGATATGGATGGATTTATTTTCATGTTTGGAAATAAGGTTTGTCTCTTTTATAAGAACAACAGATGTTATGGTATGGCACATTTGAATAATGGATTGTATGTATTAAATTATGAAAACCAAGTGTAGGAAATCGATAATGAAAAAAAATCACATGACTCATACATCACCCAGTTATGGCATCACAGCCTTATTCATGTGAACGAGAAGCACATGAAAAAGCTCTGCCAAGATGGCTATTTAGACTCTATTGAGCTAAAACCACTTGATAGATGTCACACTTGTTTACAAGGAAAAATAACCAAGCTGCCTTTTGGTGTACAAGGTGAAAGGGCCACAGAGCTTCTTGGATTGGTACATACGGATGTATGTGGACCATTTCTAGTAGAAGCTAGAGGTGGATATTCTTACTTCAATACTTTTACTGATGATTGGAGTAGATATGGCTATGTCTACATAATGAGGTATAAGTCAGAAGCCTTAGAGAAATTTAAGGAATTCAAGATTGAGGTAGAGAATCACCTTGGTAAGAAGATAAAGAAGCATAGATCGGATCGAGGTGGAGAATATCTGAACCAAGAGTTCATCAATATTCTAAGGGAGTCTGGGATTCTATCTCATCTCACTCCTCCTTATACACCACAGTGGAATGGTGTTAGTGAAAGGAGGAACCACACCTTGTTGGACATGGTGAGGTCGATGATGAGTCATGCGGATCTTCCATTATCCTTTTGGGGATATGCATTACAAACTGCAGCATACACATTAAACTGAATACCAACTAAGGTGGAAAATAGAATTCCATCCAAGTTATGGAATGGAAGGAAACCCAATATGTCGCACACACGTGTATGGGGATGCGAGGTGTTTGTTAAGGCCTTCTTAGGAAACAAACTAGCACCCCAGGGCACACAGTGTATCTTTATAGGATATCCCATGGAACCGAAAGGATATTACCTGTATAACCCTCAAGACAAGAATGTGACTGTCACTAGACAAGCCGTCTTTCTTGAGAGGGAGCACATCCTCAAGAAGGATAGTGGGAGAAAGATTGAATTCGATGAAGTTGATGCTCAAGATACACAGGAGTTGGTACTAGAACAAGTTCTACAGGTCCCTGTGGAAGAGGTTCCAGAAACAAAAGTACTCCGTAGGAGCTCAAGAGTGGTAAGGGAACCAGAGAGATTTGGTTTCCTAGTCACCGAGGATGGTGAATCATTATTGTTGGACAATGATGAACCTCTCTCCTACAAGGAAGCTGTAGAAAGCTCAGAAGCTGCAAGATGGCTAGAAGATATGAATTCTGAGATGGATTCCATGTATCATAACCAAGTTTTCGTTCTTGTCAATGAGCCAGTTGATATAAATCTTGTTTGATGCAAATGGGTATTCAAAAGAAAGCTGGACATGGAAGGTCAAGTTAGCACCTATTAAGCAAGTCTAGTGGATAAAGGATTCAGACAACGTCAAGGAATTGACTATGATGAAACCTTATCACCAGTTTCCATGTTTAAATTTATAAGAATCATACTTTCCATAACAGCTTACCATGACTATGAGATATTGAAGATGGATGTCAAAACAACATTCCATAATGGTAACCTTCAGGAAGATGTCTATATGACACAACCAGAAGGGTTTGTGACACCAGGTGAAGCCAAACGGGTTTGCAAGTTGCAGAAATCCATTTATGGATTGAAGCAAGCATCCAGGTCATGGAACATTCGATTTGATGATGCTGTAAAGGAATTTGTTTTCATTAAGAACGAATGTTATCCATGTGTTTATAAGCAGTTTAATGGGAATGCGGTCATCATCCTAGTGGTATATTTTGATGACATATTGCTTATTGGAAATGACGTACCAGACTTACAGTTTGATAAGGACTGGTTGAACAAGTGTTTCTCCATGAAGGACTTAGGAGAAACAACCTACATTTTAGGGATCAAGATCATTCGTGATAGATCCAAGAGGCTGCTTGGACTAAGTCAGGGTACATACATTGAACAAATACTAAAGAGATTTAGTATGGAAATATCCAAGAGGGGATGGGTTCCAGTGTAACTTGGATTACATATTTCTAAGAAAATGTGTCCCCAGAAACAACATGAGAACGATAAAATGAGTAACATACCATATTCTTTGGCTATAGGGTCTATCATGTATTCCATGTTATGAACTAGGCATGATGTTGCCTCTGCACGGAGCATCGTAGGTAGATATCAATCAGATCCAGGAGAACAACATTGGACTGCTGTTAAGACTATCCTTAAGTATCTAAGATGAACTAAGGATATGTTCCTAGTGTATGGATGAGACGAGGAACTTTTCATCAGAGGGTATGCTGATGCTGGTTTTCAGACAGATCTGAATGATCTGAATTCGCAATCTAGATATGTTTTTGTCTCAAAGGAGGAGCTGTGAGCTGGAAGAGTTCAAAGCATCCAGTTGTCGCTGATTCTATAGCGGATTCCGAGTATATAGAGGTTTCCGATGCAACCAAGGAAGCCTTCTGGATTCAGAAATTTGTCCAGTAGCTTGATGTGGTGCCTAGAAGTAAAGATCCCATTACATTGTATTGTGATAATACTACAGCGGTGGCTCTTGAAAAAGAACCAAGGTCAAATCAACGGAAAAAGAACATACTCCAGAAGTATCACCTCTTGAGGGATTTCTATCAAAGGGGTGAAGTTGTAGGGAGCAGAATTTCCACGAAAGAGAACGTGGTGGACACCATGACTAAAGGCATATCTCAGCAGAAGCATGAATATCATGTGAGAGATAGCGGGTTAAAGGTTGTTAGTAGTTGTCTCTAGTCTAAGTTCGAGCCTGTTGGAGTTGGTGGCCTAGAACCAACTACATTGTTCTTTATTCATTAATAAATTCCTTATCAAATCTTAATTTTTCTTCTGCGTGACAATGCATGTTATAATTTCCTAAGGATAGCTGTTGCATTAATGGGTCATAGCGGATCCCTACTATGATGAGAACCCGGAAGTGTTATTACACTGTTCTTGAATATATGTTCTATGGCCGGATGATGTTATTTGAGGGACACAAATAATACATGCCATTAGGGGTGGGGAATCATAAAACTTTGAGGCACCTTCTCATGGTGTGCACCCTTGGTAATATTCAGGAGGATGTTATGAGAACGAGACCCGCCTGTAGGAAATCAACATTTCATAGTGTCATTGGATGTTCCTATCTGCGGACGTGTGTATTGGTCCTTAGACTTTATGATTATTATTAATAGGTATTACAACTCGCACACTTAGACGTATTGACAAAAACTATGACGACACACTGTTCACAGTGAGGTAGGATATGTTGGGTGCATCACGAGTAATACTGCATTAATAGATAATGCGAGAAAGGATTTGTCCCTTCGGTTCCATAACGGATGTAGATATCTGAGGCCCTTTGATGGAATTGATATAGCCTAAATAAATCCATGGCCATGGTAAGGTATGGGCGAGTTCAATTCTGGGAAGTGAAAGAATGAATAATCCAGCAAATGGGTTGATGGAACTAGCATGTAAACCACTTGATTGGAGATATCGATACAAAGGGATTATATTACACGTTAAGCATTCGTAGGAGTTGACCCGTCATTGCGGCGTTCACTTCTTTCCCTATGGGTGCCTTGGCGTGTTGCTAGACGCTAACCATGGACTTTAGGCAGGCTCCACCTAATTCCACTGAGAAAGAGGCCTAGAGGGTCCCGCACTAAGTGTGTCCATGTATCTGAGTTAAATATTAATTTAACAAGTTAAATAAATATTATTCCCGACTGTGGTTTCATAATTATTTAAGGATGCCTAATCGCATTTATTTCGATAGTAGTTATTTGAGAGAATATATTGTGTGCGAAATAATATGTATTTATTAGAGAGTAATGCAGTTACATTTATTTTAGAAATAAATAGTCATCACTCAAGGTCTAATAAATATGGTGGAGAAAAATAAATAAAACTGGAAAAATAAAATTACACGCCGTGTATGTTTATACATACACGCCATGTAGTTTGTTTTTTCGGGATTCATGAGAAAATATTGTTTATTTAATTAAATGATATTAAATGTGATACATTGGATGCATGTCAAGTGATAATGATGGTCAACTGTCATTATTTTGACATGGGGTATTACTAATAATTAAATGAAATAATTAAATGCTTTTGGGTAATTAATTAATTTTATTATTCTATGTATTATAAATCCCAATTACATTATTCTCAAAGGGGTTAGCAATTTTGGTTGTGCAAAATGGATTGGAAATACTCTCAAGCCAAGAGAGAATTCCCTTTCCACCAAGAACACTTTCATGTTACGAAAGAAAGATCCTCAACCGGATCAAGGTGATCGAAGACGGACATCGCAAGCGAACGATATTCCGTGCTAGCACCTGGAGTTCCCTTTGACAAAGTCCGGAGATACGTGGAGCACGTGTGGATCACCTCTAGAGGAATCCTGCACTTGGATTCTATGACGCAACAACGGATCACAGGATTGTGACCAGAGGCATCAACGAAGAAATAATTCAAACGAGGTAATTCTTATGAATTAATTAAATTAATTATAATCAACATATGATGATCATCCCCAAGGGTTTTGGGACTCTTCTTTTCTTTTCATTATTCATTCTATTTTGAAGATTTGGAATTTTATATAATGACAGATCTCGAATTGAACGTTGTTTAACGTTAAAATTAAAGTTGGGAAAACCCACCAACGCGCTTTCGCTGCACCGAGAAACTACAGTCCACACCTGAAAGAAAGTCAATCATATCAATGATAAATGATTGAATGTCAAGAGTCATCTCACAATGGAATACATCTTTCGTATAGAGATAGGGATGTTCAAATGTTGTCACTGATTCATCTAAGCTGTCAGACCCATGTATGATACAAGACCAGCTAAGCTGTCAGACCCACATAGGATACTGAACCTGCTACTCTGTCGGACCATCATAGGATACAAGTACAGAAGTCAATACTGTCGAACCCGCGGAGGATTCCAGTACAATTTTCATCATTTCGGAACCCACGAAGGATTCCAGTATATTTTTCGTTGCTGCCGAACCGATGGTGGATTCCAGTACAGTTTTCATCATAGTTGTAGTGGCAGTCGCAGCGAGCTCTAGGGTTCCCAAACACAACACACTCGATTCCGGGAGGGTCCGCTCCTCGAGAAAAGGGGTCGATACATAAACTATCCTGAAGCGTAGTGTTGATGTATCCCAAAGATCCATCTCATCAAAAGAAAACACAAAGCAACAGACAGTGTGTCAATCGGATGCCCGGTTTAAGAGTTATTGACTTTTTCATTCGAGGGCCCCGGTTGGAAATACACTCGTTCCAATCCCAGCTGTTTTCCAAAGAAGTCCAAAACTAACATAGAGTATTGCAATAGGACTGACCCGTCTCAAGGGTCCCAGGGCCATAGAAAGCATGTCGATTATACTAACGGTCTTGATGTTATTCACATTCAAGCGAAACGGGCCCGGACTATCATGCACGGTGTGCTGGCGAGTCAGCCCGTCCTGGCATGGCGGGTCCAACCCGAATGAGGGGTCAGCTCAGTCTGATGTGGCGCAGCCCAGCCTGGTGGGGCATGGCTAGACTCGGCTAGGTGCAGCCCCACATGGCTGGCACAGTCCGACCACCTATTGGCCGTAGCTCGGCCAACATGCCGGGTGATGGGGAGTGGGTGGGCGCGGCCCCCGACTTCCCAAACCGGTGGCATCGTGCGGCGCTGCCCTCCATTCCGACCATCCTAAGCAAGCCGGTCTTCCTAGCATGAGCAGCCCATACGGGCGGGGGGATGTCCTCTTGCGCGAGACCTACGGGTGCCACGACCTCCTCCAAACCAACCTGCTGACGAGCCAACCGGTTCTCCCATAAAATCGGCCTGCGGAATGCGAGCCGCGGTCCTCTGCATCACGGCACCCTCATGGTTTCCCTGTCCCTTCGGCCTGGCCAGCTTGAGACGGACAATTCTTCTTCGGCCGAGCAGCCCACAGTTGTGGGCCGCAGTCTCTTCCGCCCATGCGGTACCCGATGCCATGGTTCTCTAACGGGTAGGCGTGCAGCTGCCGTTGTCATTTCTGCCTCCGATCACCATCACCAAAACAAAAAAGAATTTTCGAAGGGTCATCAGGCAGTGTTTGTTCAGCCCGCACTGTCCGCATTAGGCGTTATCAATTGGCCATAAAAGATCACTTGATTTCATCAATGAAAAGGGTATAATTTATTCAAATTAAATTATAAAATCTCCATACCTTGATTCCGATGCTATCTTGCCATGTCGTGAAAGAGGAATCAAAGATGGCGTCGATTCGTTGATGTCATTATGTGTCCGAGGAAGAAGCATAGTCGATGTTCCTCATGGGCGGAGTCTTCTACCTTGATTTGGAGGGAGAAGGATGAATAAGATGACAGTCACAGGCCTTAATTTCTTCGTGGGAGAGAGTTAATGTTCTTCATTGATAGATGAACACATTTCTAATTCTCCATAGGTTTCTCCACCGAAATATTTTCCAAGAAAACGTTAAAAAATGTACCCAACTGTAATAGAATTTCCATTCAATTTTAATTGATTAAAATGAATTCAAAGATTAATTAAATGTGGCATTTAATTAATCATAGTTGTTGGCATTAATTAAGAGGAGGTGAAGAGTTCAAAATTCAAAAGAGAGGAGGTGGAGTGTTCACATTAAAAGAGGGGAGTTGTCAAATTAAATGAAGGAGAGTTAATCAGAGTTTATGGGAAGTTGAAGGGTTAGGGGTCGTTTGGGCCCCACCACACTTTATCCTCACATGGAAGGTTATGTGGGTGTGGGACCCAACTCTAAATGTCCCTTGTAGGAAATAACCACCATTTATAAATAAAATTATGTACAACAATTTTATTTAACTTATTATAAATATCCAAAATAATCTTTCAACCCAAATAAAATGCAACTGTGGTAAAGGTCCTCTTAGGTGAATACCATTGTTGTGAGTTCATCGGTGCCCTTGTAATTAAATTTTGAGCAATGATTCAAAATATAGAAAAATACACACATACGTTTACTGATCGTAACCGAACAAAACTTCAGAAATTGATTCCGGGCACACCGGCCTTGGAATCAGAAACTGCAGACTCGTAATATTCCAAATAATTTAAAAAAATTCTTAGAATTTTTTGGGTCTTTACAAATAAACTCAAATAAGTATATAAACTTTCTTCTCACCGCTTACACCACCCAATAAAACCATTAGGAATTCAATAATATGACTTCACAAAATTTAACACTGTTTTCCACCGAAAATCCCTTAAAAACCCCAATTTGGACACTATGTGCATACCCATATTAACCAAAAAATATATACCACACCTAAAACATTTCCATAAACCCATTCCATGAGTTCTAAAACAATACCAATTGTCATAACATAAAATAGACATGTAAAACAAAAAATTTGAATCTAAATTGGTACAAAAAAATCACTTTGTTATCAAATGTCTCCAAAACAATATTTCAGAGAAATTATAATGAAGTAAAAGTGTGATAAAAATATAAATTCATCCATGATAACTCATCAATAATTGATTACAAATGGATTCACCTACCATAAGTATCAAAACACTTGAATCATTTTGTTAAAATTCAACTGCACCACCATCGCACCATAAGGGACTTAGATCATGCCTAAAACCAGAGGAATATACCACCAAATCGATGATAAAATCCTAGGTTTGAATCCTTTATTTCTGGAAATAATTAAGTTCAATAATAATGGATGAAAACCCATGTAAAAGAATGGAACTCATGGAAAATTGAATGAAAAAGGAAAGAGACAAACTTAATTAAGGGTTTTTGAAGAAATCTCCTCAGTTAAACTAGTATATAAATTTCTAAACAAAATAAAATGAATTTTATGTTTGAATACATATTAGAATATCATATTGGAACAGAAATGAGGAAAAAGAATAAAAATTGAAGGATTCATGAAGGAAACAATTTACCTCTTCAAATATAGATGATTTTTGAATGTCAAAGAAGTTATGCACTAATTTTCAATTCATATAAGCTCCAAAGTGGTGGAAATGATAACCGGGGAACTCTTGGGTTCATTTGGATAAGGTGAGACGTTTAACCACCTAAAAATCAAAAAATGAATAATATTTTAAATATTTTTTTGAACTAGAAATGGGATTCATTGATGGAACAGATCCTAATACCAAAACACAAATCCACCGTTAATATTGATTCTTAATCGGTCCAAATGGACATGGTGGTGTTAATAGGTCTAGAGGGACCATGTTGAAAGTAGAATTAGTGCTAAATAATGAAAAATGAATGAATTATAAAAGAAAAAATATTTATTTTTATATCTTGAAATGGGCTCATGGTTTGGCCCATATTTTCAAATCCGACCATTCCCAAAAACATGCATGGAAAACCCCAACACAAAGATGTAAGGGAAATTAAACGAAAAATAACATTATAATATGTCACATATCTCACACTATTTATATTTTTTACATTAGTTTCAATATAAAAAAACGAAAAAGTATGAAAAATATATTTTTGAAAAATCATGTTTTAAGAGTAGAGATCATTTTACCCGAAAATAAATTAATAAATTTATTTAAATTAATTAATTAATTAATTTAATTAAAATATTTTTTCATTATTTTCGGGAAATTCAAACCGCGATGGAATATTTTAACTATTACATTAATTGTATAGAATAAAAAAATAGTCATTATTTAGAATAATATATATCCAATCTTCCAAAAAAAATAAATAATGGGTTCCAAAATTAAAAATAATTTTTCAATATATATAATCCAACTCATAAATAATATATTTTTTCTCAGACCGGTCATTAAATCAGAAAATTACATGAGTTAAAATTATTTTTAATGTTTTAACCCTTTGCTTCGAGCCAGTTTTTCATCTGTTATAGTGGTGAAAAATATTTAAAATGGTTAGTATTTTTAATGACCTAAAATTATGTTTAACCAAATAAATTATATAAATTTCTATTATTTTACATATGGAATAATTTTTAATAAAATTTAATTCATTGAAGATATATTTATTTATTTAAAATTAATCATGTAAGGCTTGATAAGATGATGTTTTCTAGAAAAAATATCGTCTTATATATAAATAAATTTTATGAAATAATCATGAATAAAATATATTCAAATAAAATTTTATACTTTATGCAAAAATATAATTGATAAAATTTACATTGTAAAATTTCTTAAAATTAAATTATGTCTTTATAAATTCTTAAATAGAAAGGTAGTTTAAAAAAATGTATTTTCTATTATTTACTGATAAATTAATCTTTTAATATAAATCTCCAAAAAAATCAATAAATGTTTTTTTGTTATGATTTAAAAAGCAATACCCTATTTTAAAAATAAATTTTATATTAGCAGAGAAAATTAATTATATTAATCTATAAGAAAAATGAATAAGAAAATATTTGAAGAAAATGTATCATGGGAGCATAATATTACATTGATAAAAATTGAGTAATTATATAATATTATTTAAAAAAATAAATTTACATTGACAAAAAATTATATATATATATATATATATATATCTCAATTTTATTAAACAAAATTATACCCACAAACATAATAGATATTTTATAATTTATTTATATCCATTTGAAGTCTATGTTATATGATATGCATGCTTTCAAAGATATAAAATTTATATAAAGAAAAATACATTAAAAAATATGTTTCAGTTATAATCATTCTTCTAAAAAATATTTTTTTAAAAAATTATTTTTCTACTATAATGAGAATATATCATATTTTAATTTTTTATATAGTTCATGGATGAAATCATAATGAATGAACCTTAAACACAACTTATTATTTAAACTTTTTACTATTAATAATTTTCATTCAATCCAAATGATCATTTTTGTTTTGAGTTTTAGAAAATTATGAAAAACTCTTACATTGTAATATCATACATTAAAAGTGGAAAAATATATTATGTAACCTTTTTTAACCAATGTAAATGAATTTAAAATAAAACAATATTTATTTTCAATACATGTATTCAATACAGTCATCATGGAATCTCCATTGTCCTTAACAGTTATAAGGCATGTGGTGAACATTTTAAAACTTGGGATGATCAAAAAAAAATTATTAAGGGATAATAAAATAAGTTAAATGTTAAATTTTTTAAAAACATGAAACCCATGAATTCCTTATCATAATGTAATATTTTTCACATTTATGAATTAGTGCATACTCACCATAGAAAATAAGCCCATTGCTTACAATTTTTGTAATCAAAATATTACCATAAAACACATAGAAAGAAACATATAACATATAATGGTAAATTTTGACATTGTCATACATAAATGGAATGAATATAAAGTAGAATTCCACACATATCACTATTAAAAATGGAATACCCATGTGGCTGACTGTCATACACAATGAATTATATATTATAATGTAACCACCCATCGTTGGTATAACATGGAACCACCCGTATCTGGTTTTTCATGGAAACATCCATTATTGGTTTATCACATAACTACTTGTAAAATTACCATTTTTCATTATATAATCATAACACATAAATTATTTCAATCAATATTTCACTCTTAAAAATTCCATTTTTAAAAATATGAAATCATTTCAAGATATTGAAATATTCATCTCATTTCAAAAACCATTTAAAACATTTAATAAGTATAATTTTGATTCAAAATATCTCATAAAACATTTAAACATTTGAAATAAATTAAAATTTTCAAACATTCATGTCCATATGATTATATTTATAAATACAATTTTGAAATAAATGACATTAAATTAAAGGTTTTAGATGAATAAATCATTAAAACATTTAAAACGATGTTCTAATTAAAAAGTCACTTACCACATGAGAAACACTAGAATAAAAATAAATAAGGAATAACATTAAAAACATTAAATATAATTATAATATACTAATTCATGATATAAAGTGTCAAATGGGATGTATTTTAACATAATATGATAATAAATGTGCATATCATCATGTTATGGATCAATAAAGGGAGATTGAGATAAAGCCCCATAGATTGAGATTGAATCATCACAAATAGTCACTATATTTATGAAAAATAAACATAGGATAATTTATACATTCTCGATAATATTTTTAATTTTTATTATTCCTTTTATATCTACTATTATCATGTTATATTAATTACATAATTATTTAACATCATATCATTTATTTTTTCAATAATCGGTACATGTGTCAAAAATAATCATCATATGGCATCAATAGCCAAAGTGGACATAAGTATATCATCTCCAAAATAAAATTCATGAAAATATAAGTAATTTTATATATCAATTATTATTTTAAACCATTTTATAAAATATTAATATGAAAAATTTATAATGTTACAATCATGGAGACGATTATCCTTACAAACGCCTGAGTAACGTTTCGATTTTTCAGTTTCATTATGGAAATAATAAAAATATTATATTTCCATTCCATAATGATAATAATATTTCTAAAATGAACATATAAAATATTTATACACTAATATATTTTAGACAAGTTATCTGGTGAATAAAAACGATTCACATCGCTCTGTAGAGGTAACAGATCACACATACGCATGAACGACGTTATCATTTTTAAGTGAATCAAAACAAAGAAAATATTTGATATATAATAATAATATAATGATAAATATATCACTAAATCATATATAATAATTAATTAAATAATTATCAATAGTCTTGGGATATAGTAATGAAAAAAACTATATCTGTTTGTGGGGCGGTACTCCGCCGTACACACCAATGAAAATTTCATTTCCCGTTTTAAGAATTTGGAGGTGGATTCATGAGATTTTGTGAACATAATAACATCATTTTATATTGAATATATTGTATTTAAGAACACTACAACACCTCTAAGGATGGTGTTATAAAAAAAATAAAGCCCAAAAAATATGGGGACGGGTTTTAGGAAGGGTTTTTGTAGATATTTGCTCAATCAAATGGGTTCTAATGTTGGATCATTATAGAGTATTATGTTATTTTTATAGGAGAGGTGAGGGGAACCCTTGGAATTATGAAAATTAATGAATTAATATAAATTCAAATTGGATTATAAATGGTCCCAAACTAGTTTTTTATAACATATGATGATTTGGGGTGGTATCCCCATCATCTAATTAAAAATATACATGTTTTTATATTTTTTTAACCTTATATTTTTGTTTTAACCTTTATTTTTTCCTTTTTAATCTTAGAATTATATCAAGTTTTTATAAATTTGTGGGTGAATATGATTACCATAACATATCAAACGACTGAAAAAATTGATATTGATGACATACAAGGACACTTCCTATCGATTATTCTATGTCTTAAATTTTTATGAGTTTTATAACATTTAATAAACTATTAAATATTATAAATTTCTAATAGTGTCAATTCAAACACAATTCATTAGTAGAATTTTAAAAAATATCATAACACCAAGATAAATTCAAACCACAACCCTTAAAAAACCAGAAACATGTTATATTACTCTAGAAAAAAATTTATGGCATAAATTATGTCAAATAATATTAATTTTAATATTTATATTATCTTTTAATTAATTATTTTATTAATTATGAAATTAATACATCATCTTTCTATAATAATGTAATTTATTTACTTAATTTTAAAAAATATTAATAAATTAAAATTTTCTACATAATAATATTTGATTTATATTTATTATTAACAGTATAATACATCACTTATAGAATCCCATATTAAATTGGTTTTAGTATGAAGAGACATATTTATTAAATATTTTCCATTACATTAAATTCATTGTTTAAATGTCATAATCACACCCAATCAGCTTCCAAGGGTCACCATTTCTTCCAAAGGATTGTATTGGTTGAAAATAACTCATCCAATACTCTCATGATACGTGTAAGGGTTTTTTTTAGTATTATAATATTTTTTTTACAATTAATTATCCAAATTACCTTCAACTGGGGTAATAAAAATAATAGCATGTGTTACTATTCATATTGTCAAAAATTAAAAGAGTCAAATTTACCTAATATAGACCTTATGATTCCAAATATGGAATAGATTTTTCCAAATTCTCAACCCAAAAATGTAAGACATTAATTTATAATTAATCCCATTGATGAATTATAGAAAAAAGTTTTTTAAGTACCACATTTGAAAGATCACATAGTTTGAATATCTTATTTCATCGTGAAATTGATTTAAATGAGAAAATTGGATTATGTGATCAAAAATATATTTTATTAAACATTAAAACCAATTAAAAGGATAATTTATCTTAACAAATTATGTAAATGAAATGTTATTTTGGAATTTAAATGTTGTGTTTATCACTATTCATTTAAATATGATTTTTATTAGAAAAATATAATAATTAAAAAATAATAATTTGATGTTATGATTATGAATTTTAATTAAATTTTTCCAATTATAACATATAAAAGTGAAAAATTAATTTAAAATGGTGTTCTATCAAATGTTTGTAAAACTACATTTTTGAAAAAACACTACTTTTATATATATAATTAAATTCATTCTAAAATAATGTCAAAAAATTGTTGTATTTATTTTAAACATTAAATTTAATTTATATTTAATTAATAAAATCCAAAAAGAGTGATTTTATTATTTTATATTCATATTTATTCATATTTAAATTTTTTTTCCGTTAAAATAAATCCATTATTTGGAATTGGTTTATTGTTTATTTTCTTGTTAATTAGGCCACCAATGATTCATTATATAAACATTTGTAAACCGTATTTTAATAATTTAGTTAATAGTGTTAATTACATCCATTGAAATGTTTAGGTGATAAAAACTATAATAAAATTTAGTTGTTCATTTATGCTCGATGTGGCGTATCATGTACGCTATCAAACATAGTTTTTATTTCTGAAACTCGGGATGTAACATTATCCCCTATGTTTTTCAATTGTGTACTTTTAATTATAATTTTGGGTTAGTTACTATGGTATTAATTCTCAAAATACTTTTATTTGGGTCTCACATTGGAAACATTATTAATAAAACTGCAACATTAAAAGATAGAAATTAAATTACTATGGTCACCTCTTAAAACAAATAATAGGATTCTTTCAATGAAAATAGGGATTTGAAAGAAAATTTACCTTCATGTTCTAAAGGAGAGTGATAGAAATCATTTTCATGAAAAGTTAAAAATCAAAGATCTATAAATTTTTGACAGGTTAAATGATATTTCACATCACAGTATGAAAATTAATACTAAAATATTTTTGTTTTAAGATCCTTTTAATAATGTTGAGGAATTATTTTACTAATTAAAATAACAACATAAGTAAATATAATTACATTAAATTTTGAGTTTCATCCAATAATTGGATTCCACTACAAATTAATCTTTTTCTCAAAGCTCATCTATAGAATAACATATTTCAAAAATGATTAACTATCATTTTATCATGCCATTAGAAATTAAGAATAAATAATTTATATTAAATGATATGATAATTTTAAAAAATTATAATAGACCTAATATGTTGAAAAACTAATACTATTTCTAGAAATTAAAAACACATAAATACCACAAAAATGAATGTATCCAAAAATACCATAAATCAACCTGAAATTTCATAAGATAAGACTCAAAAGGGATTAAAAAAATATTAAAAATTAGACCAAACATAAACCAATAAACCCATTATGATATCCATATATCATAATAATACATTCTAACCTCCACTTTTGTATAAACCCTACTCCAATACAAACTATAAGGATCTGTCCTCAATCATAAAATATTTTAATGAATTTTAAATAGAATTTACATTCTTTCATTCCGAAATATATTTTAGGTCTAGAGTTTTAGTAAATTTGGAAAAAATATTACATAGTAATACCATAAATTAAATGTGGAAAATTATACTCAGTATACCTTTTTTCACCAAATTGATCCCTTTTAAAATAAAACATGATGTCATTTCAAGACACTTCTTCAATACATTAATCATAGAATATTCTTTCGCCTTACCAATATTAAAACATGTGAAGAACATTTTATAACATGGGATGATCACAAATGCTTAGTAAGGGATGCTAAATTAAGTATATATATTATTGTTGTGACAACATTAAAAAAATTCATATATTATCATAAAGTAATACTTTCCACCTTCAAAATGTAGTACACACTCACCACTAAATATATGATCATTGTATACCCATTTTAACATGAAAATATTACTATAATACCCATATAAATAAACATATAACATATAAATGTAATATGATACATAATCATACATAAATGGAATATCCATATGGTTGAATTCTAATCATATCACTCTTACAAATAGAATAGCTATATGTATGACTTCTATACCCAATGCAATGATGGTAATAACGTAACCACCCATCCTTTATTTATCATAGAACCACATGTCTTTTTTTCATCATGTATGAACATGTGTTTGGGTTATCACTCAACCACCAACAAAATGTCCATGTACCATTATACAATAATAAAAAATAACGTATCTCAATCAGAATTTCATTCCAAAAAATTTCATTTTCAGTCATAGGAATTCATTTATAGATATTGAGATATGCATGCCATTTCAAAAAGAATTTAGAACATTTAATAAATATTAATTTGAATCATTGTGTATCATACCACATTGAAACATTTTAAATAAATTAATATTGTAAAACATTAATTTTCATATAAATAAATTAAAAAAATCCATTTTGAATAAATAGACATGAAATAGAGGGTTTTTGAACAATACATCTTTAAATAATTTAAAACGGTGTATTAGTTATGGAGTCCCTTAACACATGAGATACACTTCAATACAAATAATTAAGTAATAAAATTTAAAATTCATTCAATTTCATGAAAATATAGTAAATCATGATATAAAAAGTCAAAAGGGTTGTTTATAGGCATTCTTCAACAATACAAGTGAATAACATCAAGACATGCTGTAATGGAACGAGATTGAGATTATGTCTCCAACCATGAGTCCCAATCATCAAATAATAAATTTATAATCCTAAATAATAAGAATAGGTTAATTTATAATTTCTTTAGAAACTTTTTCCGGTTTATTATTCGTTTTATATCATTTTTAACATGTTACTACAAATATATAATTATTTATGTTCATATTGGATGTTTTGTCGACAACATGTGCATTAGTCGAAAATGAAATTAGTATGACATAAATAGTCTATGTCAAAAAAAGTAAATAATCTCTATAATAAGAGTCATGATTTTATAATAAATTTTATATATACATTATACATTTAAATCCATTCATTTAATATTGATATGATTAATTAACAATGATACAATCATTTAGATGGTATGTCGTACGTACAAATGAGTTACATTTCTAATTTTCATTTTTAATTTTGGAAATAAAATTATTATCATCATGTAATTATAGTATAATCATAGAATTATTAAAATAATAATAATAATTTAAATATTGTTATAAATATCAAACATGTGACGTGGTTAATAAAAATGATTCACATCGCTTCCTAGAGGTGATAGTTCACACGTATACACAAATGAAGTAATTATTTTTTGTCTATGAAAACTAAGAATTTAGTTGATATATTATTCCCTTATAATGATAAAAATTTAATGAATATCACAAATAAATATCAAGTACATCATTATGATCATTCCTGAGATAAGTTAATGAAAACTGAACTATATCAGTTCGCAAGCTGGTACAATGCCGTACACAAGAATAAAAAGTTCATTTCCCATTTGAAGAAGTTGGAGATGGATTCAGGTGATGATATTAACATAATAGAAAATCAGTATATTTATGATACTTTAATTATTATCTAATCAAGGATGGTGTAGATTTGAAATAAGTGGAAGATGAAATAAAATAGAAATACTTAAAGGAAATGATACTTCTTCTTTGGATAATCACCATTGAAGAACACCTTAAAACTTGTAAATATGGAGTTATGACTAAAATAATATCCATGGAATATGGGTTATAATTTTAGGAAGGGGTTTGGGTTAATATTGGATGATAAAAATGGTTTTTATAGTGTTATTAACAGAGAGTAATGAGTGCCATTTTGCAAGGGATGAGAGGGGAACCCTAAGAATTATTAAATTTAATAAATTAATATAAATTAAATATTGATTAATAATGGACCCAAAATAATTAATTTATTATAAAATATGATTTTTTGTATAATCATCATCATCAAATTAAAATTATATATGTTTTGTTTTTTTAATCCTTATCTTTTTTTTATAACCCTTATTTTACACCTTTTTATCATACCATGATATCATGTTATTTTTACTTTTTTTGTAATATAATTAAAATTACTAGTAAAATTACTATAAAAAGTCTCAATAATTACATAAAAAGATTTATCCTATGAATTTTTCCAAATCATATGTTTTTATAAATTTGATAACATTTAATAAACAATTTAATATTTTAAAACTCCAATAGTGTCAATTATAACACTATTAACTAGTTGAATTTAATAAAATATCATATTTGTAAGATAAGTTCAAACCAAATCCTTTACATAATTTCCAAATTTTAAATTTATCCATACATTTGTTTATGGAAATTTATCTATCAAATAATATTTCCTTTAATATTTCTAATATCATTAATTTTATTCTTTCATTAATTAAGAAATTACGACATCATCTTTGCATCATAAATCAATTTAATTATTTATTTTATAAATATTATAAATAAATTAACATTTTTACGTAATTATTTTTTATACATATATACTATTAATAGTTATATTTAACACACATATAACCCTATATTAATTTTTTTTTATTTAATAAGAGACATATTTATCTAATATTTTCCTTTACATTAAATTTAATGTTATAAATGTCATAATCAAACCCAAGTGGCTTCCATGGGATAAAATTGGGGACCATTTATTTTCTTGGTTAAAAATAACACGTCCAATAAGAATAGAAAATGTGTTAGGGTAGTTTTATATTATTATAATATTATTTTTAATTTAAATGACTCGATTTATCTTCTACTTTGGTAATTAAAATATTTAGTAATATTACTATTCATAATGTCAAAAAATAAAATGGACATATTTAGGAAATTTGGACATTTTAATTAAAATAAAGGAATCCATTTCCATAAATTTAATATATATAATTGGAAGAAATTATTTTAAAATCAATCATGTCGACATAATAAGAAAACATGTTTTTAAGTACAATTTTCAGAAGATAACATAAATATTACATCCATTTTCATTGTGAAATTTATTCAAATGGCCAAAATTATATTAATTTATATAAAATTTATTTCATTATTTATTAATAAAATAGATTTATAATATAACTATATAAATCAATTAGATGAAAAGGTAGGTTTGAATAAAAATGCATTTTTTTACTATTAATTAAAATATTAATTTATCATAAAATAACTAAACAATAGATAAATTAAATAATGATATCATGAATCCAAATAAGAAGTTTTTTTTAATATTTACCTTATAAAAATTTCAAATAATAAATTTAAAATGAGTTCTCCCTTAAAAGGCATAAAATCTATATATTCATAATAATACTCATCGTATCCATATAAATGAATTTATTCATTTATCATGCCTAGAAAATACATAAGATGATTTTTAAAATATTATAATGAATTTATATTTCATTAATATAATCGAAAATTAATAATATGATTATTTTATAAAAAACTATTAACATTTAAAAAGTGTTTAATAAAAAAATATCCTCTATATTTAATTTATTTATAGTTTCATTTCAAGTAAGTTTTAGAACCATGGAATGATTTTATAAACTCGTGTAATGCATATATTAATAATTTAGATAAAAATATTCATTCCATCTATTATAATTTCTAGGTGATAACTACTGTAATAATATATAGTTGTTCATTTAAGCTCAATGTGTCTTATCATATACGCTCTCGAACATAGTATTTCTTTTAAATACATTGTATGTCAGTGAGTTGATTAATTATTGTTTTAGAATATTACGTATTATAGTCATCCCTAGTTTTGGAAGAGTAAGCGGTGAACAAAAGATAATTATACATTGACAAAATCTTTATCTATATGAATAAGTGTTATTTTTTATGTTAATGAGAACTAAAATTGATTGCAACTTACATTGAACAATAATTAATAGAAATCCAAGGTTTTTTAGGATCCTAAAATGAGGACCTTAAATGATCATTTATTAAAATATTGGAATGAATGTTATATCAATGAACTATTATAATTTGAAAAATACCTTCATGTATGCAAATTAATCTAGAGAACCTTATATTTATAATCTAGTAGTTTTATTCCCTGAATAATTTTATTGTGGAGAAGAAAATAATGTTTCCCTTAAATAGAAAACGAGTCTTTCCAAAATATATAAGGGAAATTAACCTTTAAATTTAATGAAAACTATATAAATTAAATATCCACCAAAATTTTGAATTTTAGATTATTATACAATAAAACATTATCTTGTGAATTCCAATATTATTTTACCTTCATGGTAAACATAGTGAAATACATATGTCTTGTGGGAGATTTATTGTTTTGTATAAGTGTAGATTTATTTGGTGGGATCTGCTAAGAGAATGTGTGAGATTGAATTTTATCTTTCTAATTTGGGAACAATATCAATTGGCATAGGGGAACTAAAAAGATATATATGAATTTAATTTTCTTTGAACCTTGATTCAACCACAATAGATGAATAAAAAGAAATTTTTATAAATTAAAACATAAATCAAAAATCCAAATTGAACATTAATTATAATATAAAAAACAAAAATTTTTATTAAATTAAATTAGATGGAAATATTATTCATATGAATTTTAATGTTTTCTTTATAAGAAGTATATAGGGTAAATTAATTTTATTAAACCTATGTTTATAACATTAGATAATTTGTTTATAATTTTTAATTATAAATAATAAATTCAAAAAAATTACAAAACCAATATTTAGTAGCCATAAAAAAATCAACCTAATGTGAATATTTGAATGTAACTAAATTATGAAAACACTATAAAATTAAAATCAATCTCCTTATAGGTGGTATAAAAATGGGGAATTAAAATATTAAAAGATGTTGGGTGGTGTAAATTGGAATCTAGTTGAAAATTTTGATTGTGAGGGGATATATGGGGTTGGGGGGAGGAGAGGGAGGGTGTGGGTATTATGAATTTTTTGGGAGACACAGTTCAACAAGAGAAAATTGGGTTTTTATGGAACCTATTGTAAGGATGATTTATGGGGTCACTGTATAATTGTGTAGGGAGTTTAGGATGAAGAGATGGACAGAGAAAATAATATTTCAATTTTAAATAGTTCCTACCGGATTGCGATCATATGTTTGTATGGATTTTATAGTAGTTATAAAATTGTTAAATTTAATGCGGATATAATGAAATATTCATATAATTAATGATATTGATAACATTCATAACCTTGATGATATGTTCTTATAAGATATACATAATATATGAAAAATTCATTGACTTATTTTAGTCAAATGTAACAGAACTATTTAAGTCAAATACAAACTCAAAAATTATTACAATATTTAATAATCATTTGTAATATCTCTTTCTAGTGTTTATGAAAATCAGGATTGTGATCAATTGTAGTTTAATAGGTTATAAATATGTTTTTATTTATTTGTAAAATTGGTTCAAGATTGTGTTCATTATTTTTTCTAGTTACCAAACCCATTATCATTCTTAAATATTAATTGTTGTTTAGCGATAAAATTGATGTTGACTTCTTATAAGTATTTTTCTCAATTTTTTAAATTTAAATATCATTAAATAAATTAAAATAAAATGGGTTTCACTATAAAAATTACATTAATTAAAAACAATGTAATTAATATTTTTTAATGAAAAACTATAAAACATTACATAACCCATCACAAGAGGAAATTTATCTATGAAAATAATAATTACATCATACCAATTTAATCTTGTATTAGTAAAATTTTATTTTTTCTGAGAATAGAGAGAATATATATATATATATATTTAAAATGGGTATTTGTATTTATTAAATTAAAACAATTTTACTCTATTTATTAATATGATGAAGTTAGTGTTCGTAATAACTTATATAAATATTTATATTATGGTTATTTCAAACTATAACTCTAATATAGAAAATAGGAAAGGAAAATTTATCTATTTATATATTACTATCCCATATTATTTATATCATTTATGTAAGGAATACATCTAGAAAATATATAATTATATATCATTAGTTAAATATTATATTTAAAATTATGATACATAGAAAACTTATGTACTTGTGATGATAAAAATTAACAATTTTATGATATGTGGGAAGGGTTTTCTGATTATTAGTTCTCAAAAAAACAAATTTTTCTAGATAAATAAACACATATGATTGAAGTGTCATTCTATTATTCATAAGATTCACTGAAAACACTTTAGGAATGTTTATCTATTATCTATAAGTACACATCATTTGAATTATTTATAGAGATAATAAGTGAATTACTAATCAACTAGCAATAAAATTATAAGTATTTCAATTCAATTTTGGATAAAAGCTACTAAACAAATGAGTGTAATAAAGGAAGAACTAAATAATGATAGTAATGGTTTATTCAATGATGAGGGATATGCAATTTCCTATTTTATCAGATTTTTCATATTTTATTCCATGATAATGGGGTCGAATTAGTATGAATACAAATTTTTATCACATCACCCCCTTTATAAAAATACCATTAAGAATACATCCACTTCTTCTATAACCACCACGAATAAATAGTTGACTTTTACATCATGTATTTTTTCATGTATTGAAAAATGCAATGACTAAAATAAAAAAATAAGGATATATTTAAAAGTTAATTAAACAGATTCTAAAATTAAAAAAATAAAATATTCAATAAGACTTATCCCAAACATATTTCAAGGTATCATGTGTTTGTCATAGAAATTATGGAAATAGTGGGTTTAAATGTCATTTTAAAAAACATAAGAAAATTAAAATGATAAATTAAAAGATAACTGATAATTAATTGATAAATATATAAAAGATAATATATTATCAAATTTATAATTGAAAATTTCCATCTTATTAATGAAGATAATATCAAATTGAATTTATTTGAAAAAATATCAAACCTAATTTGTGAATATATGTTATTTATAATAATTGGGGAATTTAAATATTGTAAATATATAAAACACTTAATTGATGATGTTATTGGATAAACCTCAATGTAATCCTAGTCATCTCATCCAAAATAGCCGAGTGGCCAATTTGATTAAACCCTTCATCAGTAAGTTCATCAAGAAAGACATTCCTAAAAATTTTGGTTTTTGAACAACATATTAGGCTTCACTGGTATCCAATGAACATGCCCCTTGCTTTTTAAGAGTGAGAACCTATTAACCAACAAACAATTATATGGAATATTATTTTTTTAGGAAAAATCCATATAATTTTTCTTAAAGATCTCTAGGATGAATGATTACTCATTGAGATGAGATATTTTAGATAAATATTGAGATCCTTGGTGATTGAAAACATAAACTAGTCTCTCTAGAGGTTTTTGAAAATGCTAGAAATTCATTTTTAGAAATAATTACATTAATTTCTTGGATAAAGATAATGATTTAGATCCTTATTGTTCCATTTTTTTTAGAATTCATTAACTATTAGAAATATTCTTAAATATTTCTTGGAACTGTAGAAATTTAAAAATGGATTAATGAGAGGAAGGAAAAAAATTGAATTCACCATTACTTCACCAAAATCTAAAACATCTTGTAAAATGACATTGTTGAAAATCTTAACCCATCATATTCTTTAAAAACCCAAATAATAGACCTTGGATTTAGCCATTTCCCATTACATCCATTCATCCAATGTTCCATGCCCTTTCTGTTTTCCATTCTCTATGCACATTCAAAATATCTCTCCACCAGTTCCATGAATGGACTTGTATGGTTCTTACAACAAGATTACA
The DNA here is from genome assembly GCA_963277665.1 of Viscum album. Lineage (NCBI taxonomy): Eukaryota > Viridiplantae > Streptophyta > Magnoliopsida > Santalales > Viscaceae > Viscum > Viscum album. Next base: position 1,537,283,964 of record OY728151.1, read on the forward strand.
AGTACTTAGAGACTAAATGTGACCTCAATAGGATATTTAAAGCTAATAAAATTTATGTATGATATCAACCATCGTAATTAAGTTTACATCACATAATATAAAATATAATCATTAATCATTCTCAAATTAAATTATTATAAACATAGTTCAATGTTTTTAATCATAAATGCACCATGGGGGAGAGAGGTAAAAATATATCACCCTTTCTAAGATAAAAAGTAAAAAATCTAAAAATATTTATTAATTTAAATACATGAGTTAAATATATAGAAATTTATATTCAAGACCTTAATGTAATATATTCAATATGATACACAACAAGAAAATTATATTGAAGAGTAAAAATGATAAAATCAATTATAAAAAACTAGTCATTTGAAAATAAAATAAAAATATAATACATTAAAAAAAATAAGAATATAACACCCTCAAAAAAGAAATTTAATTTAACATATCACTTTTTATGTTAAATTATGACACATTTATCCCCTTTTATAATATTCACACACAACCCCACTCTCTAACAACATATCACACATTTGGATTATCGAAAATAAAAACAATTACATAATATAAAAAAATAGATTCATTAGACAATTTCAAGTTACAATGTTTTTTATAAAAACAATGAAAAAATATTTTTGAAACACCTCATAGCTTCCAAATATAATAAATAAGTACTTGGGGAGAGTGGGACAGTAAATAATGAAAATATAAAAACAATTTAGATTATCAATAATAAGTGAAATTAATATATATAAAAACATGTAAATATAAAATGAAGGATGTAAAATGATAATTTAAATATGTTAAGATAGAAAATGGATTTATATAAACATTATACACAACTTTTCCATGCTACAACATTTGTCAAAAAAATTAATTTTCTTCAATTTATTGATTTCTTCATTCAAAAGTTCTAGAAAAAAGTCTCTAATGAGAACCCATATTGTTGAAGTCTAATTAATTTTTAATATCTCAAATGACAAAAAAATAATAGAGTTATTTATACATGTATATATTGAATTTTTTACCTATTCTTAATCTATAATTAAGATGCAGAAAGTGTTTTTTTGTCAAAAAGAGTATATAAATATATGATTTATTTGAAAATTAAATTAAATTAAAAAAATATATTTTGTTAAAAGTGATAAATTATATTATTTAGAATGTATTTGTTATAAAAAATCAACAATAAGAGGAAACCATTTTGAAAATAATTAAATAGAATACATATGAACCCTCTGGATTAAATTTCTAGAATTTTAAAATGGGTAAGGATTATATTTAAAGGATAGATCATGAGAGAAAATCGAATAATTTCCAATATGAATGATGTTTAAAATAAACAAATTCTAGATGTTAAATAAAATTTAGATGGATTTGAGTGAAGATAATCCACGACAACAAAATATTTGAGGAATAATTTCATAAGTTTACAATTATTAATTCAACATTAATAATGTAAAAACTATATGGGTCCAATGGTTTAGTGAAAACATCCTTGATTTGTTAATCCATTTGGAAAAAAATTTAAAAAAAATATCCCATTTTTTAATTGATCTCTTCAAAAACAGACACTATGGTCCGTGTGTTTTGTGCGATATTGATGTATAATATTTATAGAGTTATTTATGGAACCACTATTATTAAATGTGATAATGATGTAGTCAAAATTAATGAATATTTTTAATAGATTTTATATTACACATTTTATTTTGGGATCAAAAAATATTAGTGGAAATATATTTTTCAATATATTTAGAAATAAAATTTGGGTTCTGTTTCATTATACTACATTAGATTAGGTATTTCCAATGAATATAGAATTTATTAGTTAGACATTTCATATCTAGTTGGAAACCTAAAAATTCTAAATATATAAAAAAGTTAATTTAAAAGAGTTTACATTTGGTTAAATCAAAACAAAATTTTAATAACCATTAATATACAGAAAAAATCATTTGATGTATTGGAAGTAAAATTCACTTGTATTTTATTATAATTGATCACCGATTAAAACAATGAAAATGATATCATCTAGGGTTGTTGTATGGTAAACTATAATACCGATGATAATAAAATATGTTTTTATTATAGACCATCCCATATTATTCTTATGATGTTAACTTATGTCGTGTACTCCTGGGTATACTAATTTTCATATTTTTATCCATTCTATGTCATTTTGTGTGTTATTTTGTATATTTTACTTTATACAGAAAACATAAATTAATTCATTGAGAAATTTGATAACCATGACACAATTTTATATCTCTAATACTGATCATATCAAATTAATTTTTTATAAATATTAAAATATAAAGAAATGATATTTTTTATAATAGCTAAAAATGTCATCAACAACATCAATTTGAATAGCTAATAAATAATATGATATGTGTTTTAGAGAAAACGTTCAGTTGGATTTTTACATTTTGAATACATTTGGTAACATATAAATCATATATGTTCATACCAATAATGAGAGGCATGTTTTAAACTATATTGCGCGTTAAAAAAATAATTGGAATTTTGAAGAATTTTATTTTCAAATAATAGTGGTCATTTCCAAACAAAATTTATTTATTAAACCATTTAAGAAGTACATTTTGAAATCTATTAGAATATATTTTAAATTTAGGTAAAATGCAACACCACCAAGGATTAAATGGATTATTATTATATTATAAGAGAAAATTTGTCACAACAATTTATTCCTTATTCTAGGATATAGGCATTGGTATGTAGATTTATTTTATTTCTAGTTATATTACTTTACCTATCTGGACTATTTCAAGAAACCCATTTATAACCATTAATAATTTTATGATTAGTTAATTCCATGAGAGCTCATACATTATTAAAAGTTAATATATTTTTATATTTATGCATGGAACAGAAATAAAATTCATAATTAGTTGAAGCATTTTGGTTTTAGGGTTCAAGGTAAGAAGCAGATACAAGGAATTTGAACTCATTTTAGACCAATCTATGATAATGTGTTCCTATTTTTTAAAATCTGATGAAATCTACATGTGGATAAGATTTAGGCCATTAAAATGATTTTGGAAAATTATTTGAAGAGATTATGATACATTTTCAACTTATTTTGTTCGAAAAATATTAACACAAAAAATATTTTTAAAAAAATTGAGAATGTGATTTTTTGAAAATTTTCATCAAAGATAACTTGGATTGATTATTCTACCACTTAAGCCCTTCTTGGAATGATTACATAATATTTTATTTATTTTTAGTATCAAATAATATAATTTCCCTATAATTTGAATAATTGTTTTTAGTTTTTTTTGAGTGATTAAAATAAAATAATTAAAATAAAAAAATTGAATATGTTGAATTTGGTTTTTTATTATTCTAATGATCAAATTGATTATTTTTGAGAAGAGGTGATATGAAAATGATATTAATGATATATGTTTTAGTACTCACTTCCTATTATATATTTTTATTTTACATATATAATAACAAATTTAGTCGTAGTGTCTAAGAAGAAGAAAATGAATTATTATAGCTTTCAGAAAACATTAATATTTAAATTCCATGTAATCAAATAATCTACCATGATCACTATGAATTAGAAACAAAATTCAATGCCAATTTGATAATATGACATTATATATATATTATCGATACATTTAACTATAGACTAAAACTTTAATATTGGGTTTTTACTGGAATTCGTGACGTTTTTATAGGATTTATGATCACCATTAAGAAAATACGAGATGGTGGAAAAATATAATATTCAGCATTCCACAACATGTATTAAAAATAAAAAGGTTATACTGGTTAAAAATTCATCCTTCCTGGTGAACACATGTTTTAAATCCCAAATACATGTTGGGAACCAAGTACATTTCATGAATACAATGTTCACATTTTGAAAGACACATATTTCAGACTTGATAAATATACAAGATTTGAGATCATTACAGAATGTGTAATGTTCAAAACCTAACTACCTCTGAAGTATACATTCCATGAAATCCATAAAGCCAAAATATTTTGAATAATTTTTAGATTAGAAGTACATGGAGTGATATTCTTGTACGCGTGAGGGATTTCTCGATGGAGAATCCACATAAAAGAGTTACATGACATGAAACTCAAGTACATTTGAAATATTTCCATTCAACAGAAATTTAGTTCCCCTGACATGAATTGGAGATTCAAAAGATAAAAATATTTTCTTATATTCAACATTATTTGTTTCTAGTATTCATTTCAATTTGATTCTACTATTATCATTTATCATTTTATACAATAATTTTTATATTAATTACTTTTTGAGGAAAGTTATTTTCTATGATATTTTTATTTTGAAATATGAATCCAAAACCAATTTCTAATCAACATGGATTTATAATTTGTTCTATATGGTTTCCTTTTTTATGTTATTTTTTAGTTTAATATATTCAATTTCAATTTAGGATTCATTTATTTATATTATTTTAATTGGTATGTCAAGCATGAAATCTACTTCTCTTCATTCAGTCTTACCATCATGAACGACTCATTTTCTTTGGGCAATGGGTTGATTTCATGATTCGATTTGAAACAAATTAATTTATTGATCCACACATGGTAACCCTATATCTTCTATTCAGCTTAATAATTCTTGTTAATAAAATTCTACTGAATTTATTATGACCATTGTTGGTGAAAAACTAAGTATACATGACCTAATTGGATTTGAGAGTACTTGGACAAATAGAATTGGATTCTTTTTACATAGAATCCAAGCATCGTTACATTATTTTAACCAATAAATAGAATCTTCCATTGGTAGATAAAATTTATTTTACCAAGTTCAAATAGATATTTTTCAATTCATTCTAGAATATTCTATAGTTCTATCCAATGTTATATTTTTCATTATCCATTTCCTTTAACATATACATGAAAATAAACCCTTTATTTAATAATTTTTTAATATGATGTTACATAGTTCATGTAAAAACTCAAACCATAGGGTGAATATTTGGAATCATCCACAATAGGTTGTTATTTTGTATGGTTTCATTCCTAAAATATCAGTTTTTTGGTTTAGCCCCAAAATTCCTCTATGATATGCATTAATATCCATTTTTAGTTTGGGGAATATTAATTTACATTGGTCAATACATCTGCATATTTATTGAAGTTGTACTAGATGATCAAATTTTGGGATCAGTTCCATTGATAGATGTGCCTTGGAATCATAACCATCAGTACAAACATTGGATTTCCTCATCCTCATTTTTTATTTTTACATTTACATTTTCATTTTTAAATTTTTCTTCACATGGAATAGAAGATGTTCCAACTATTCTATCAGTTAGTTCAGTTGATAGGTTCCCCTAACTCATTATATTGTATTTAATGCATAAAACTACTTCATATAAATCATGATATCAATATAGAAATAACTTCATGATGATTCATAACAATGGTTAAGTTTAATGATTTGGTTCCACCTCATCATACAAAGTTATAATATATGGCCCTTGAACATTTTGGATTATTTCTAGCTATGCATGAGAAATCATGGATTAACTATTTAGTCTTTTAGTGGTGTTATGAAAAAAACTGAGTCCCCTAAATTTTATGTACATTTATTCATGATAAATCTAGGAATCATTAATATGATCAACAAAATTGTGAAGTGTAGTGTACTATAATGTTCAGAATACCATGAAAATATATCCAATTTCATATAGTTTATGGAATCTTTTGAAACAAAGGTGATTCATCATGTTCCATTATACTGAGAGTCTTCTCATTCTCCATGAATGACTATGAATAGGATTGACATAAGTGTCAAAATCCTAAGTAAATCTTGGCTGAGGATAACATAGAAATGAATTTATTGATAAGTATTTCTCTTTGATCCTAACCAAGATGCTGAAAAATGAGAACAAAAATCCTACTGAGGCAGATGGAGAATCATGTTGGGAAGACAGAGAAAATTTTATGTATCCAACCCACAAGTTCCCCAATCACAAAAATATCCATATATTCAATTGTAAATAATTTACTAGTGATTAAAACTACTTATGGGCAAAAACATAAATGCCACTACAGATGGAGGGATCCTAATAATAAAAAATTAGAATGTCCCTATTAGATGAGACTTCACACAATTCTACATTGTTTAAAAGTTGTTGAGGACCCTCCCGATATGGAATCCATCAAGTTGAATACACTACCAACCTAGGACCAATGTAGAATCCCTTACCATGATACTTGAGTCTTTCTAGATGAATTCTTCACCATCGCCATCACCTACTTCTATTATGGAAATAAAATCAATTTAATTGTGAAAATCCCAACACCCATATCAAGAATGTAGAGACAGAATAGGGGAGACCGAAAGGAAATATCTTAAATTATTTAATAATAAAAAAGCATTAGTTATATTATCCCAAACAACACAGTCAATAATACAATCAACAGTGGATGGATAAATAGATGCAAATACATTATCAATGATTCATTTAATAGAGAAATTTCTGAGCACCTCAAATGAATCAGGGACTACCTAGGTACCCACCTCAACATCCAACTCTTTAACCACATTAATAATTCAATCAAAATTTTCATAGATCTAAACAATTTCTACTCGATTAGTGGTAAAAATATAAACATGATCTACAATTTATTCCACAATAGTCTCTAAATCATCAATCCAGTACTGAAAACATGGTAACATCCATAATACAGAATGAAGATCCTCGGATGACCACACAAGAGACTAAAATGCAAACGCAAAGGGCTGCCTAGAATATCCATGAGCAACATGGTTACTTGATCTCAAAAACATTATAGAATCATTGAACGTGTATGTTTCCAAGTAATACCAATACTGATTCAATATATGAGGATATTTTAATAGTTATTATGCATAAAAATATGATATATGTTAATCAACCAATCATAGGTCAAATGAAGTTAAATGAATATGATAACACTGGAAAGGAGAAAACACTATATGTTGAGTCAACTAAAAACTATATCACATAATAGTTTCTTAATGTATGTATTTAATGTATCACTACAACTATACAAGGCTTCTATCCCCATTAGAGAGAGGTTTATACTTGTTAAAATTGTGGGAAAGTAGAATGTGGTTATTTAGTGGTTTATAGAATTTCATATAAATGATCCTTTTGAAGAAAAAAATTCCCAAATTCTATCATGAAAACATTTTCAATTACTTGAGTTTTAGAAAATAAAAATTAGAACACTTTGGAGCCATCTCCTTAAAAGAAAAATTCTTTACAGTTATTTAGTATATCTCCCACAAAAAATTAGAGACACCAGATGATTCTCAATCCCATATATTAATGGGACATGAAAATTTGATAGATTATTGTACACTCATGGACCATGTATCAATAACATGACTTTGAGGGTCATAAAAAATTTGGACCTTAATGAATTCAAACAAAATAGTGTTGAAAAAAATAGGTCGATGACTCATCCCACATGGACTTCTCAATGATGTTTTGGTCATATTTGGAAAATTCCACTTTCCTATAGATTAAATTATCCTATATATGGAGGATGAAGGATATTTCCCCATAATTATTGTGAGATTATTTTTTAACTATAAGGCCCCAGACTTAAACATTACATAACATTGAATTAAATGAATAATTCCCATTGAGGATCTTTTCAGGTTTAGAGTTTTAGATAATTAGATCTTAACAATTACATCTCAAAAGAATACAAAGTAGACACTTCTACTAAGTTTCCATAAAATAAAAACTCTTAAAAAGAAACATGTCTAGTTCCATGTTTTATATAGCATGAATTTCCCTTGATCCCATCCTTGACACTATTCCACATTATGTCCTGTGAAAAAAATTTCAAAAAAACTTGGGGTGAGCATAAAAAGCTCAGTAAGGGAAACACAAAGAATGAAAACTGTTAGTTATTCAAAACAACAAGTAAACCATGTATACTTTATCGAAGTAACACTTTCCACCTTTATGAAGTAGTAAAAACTCTTCACTGAATAAAAGATCTATACTTACCCTTTTTTAACCAAAAGATTACTATAAAACCCATATAAAGAACACATAACATATAAAGGTAACTTGGGAAATAAACATACTTAAATGGAATAACCATACGGTCGACTTCCACACATATCACATAATGGAATAGCCATATGGCCGACTTCCATACCCAATGCATTGGAGGTTATAACGTAACCACCCGTCCTGGTATTCACGGCACCACCCGTCATATGGTTTATCACGTAACCACCCATCAAATGTCCAAGTACCATTATAAAATCATAATACATAAAACAAATATAATGGAAAGAAAACATTTTCAAACTTTGATCACAATATATCACTTAAATATATTGACATAACAAATCCATTATAAAAAACCTTTTTCAATAGAAAAATACATAAAATAGTATATGGTATTTATTTCAAAAAAACATTACGGCTTGTTGAGGAAGCCAAAGACCAAATAATACTCGCGGCGGCGGAAAAGGTCGGTGTCACCACGTACATTAAAGGAAACATTCCTTTTAATCGTTTTGTAAAACGCTTCGTAGAAAAAAATTCCTTTTTTATAAAAGTGAAAGTCAAAGGGTTTTATACACCGTATAAAAGAATGTTGTGTATAAAACGAAATATGCCTCAATGAAAGGAGATTGAGACGAAGTCCCTTACCACGTGTCTGACTTGACCCGTTCCTTCTTTAATCTTTTGAATAATACACTAAAGTTAATTTCTAATTTCTTAAGAACCTTTTTAAGTTTATTATTCCTTTTATATCAGTTATTAGCATGTTATAATCATTCTGTAATCATTTATGTTAATAACGTTCATTTTTTCGATATTTGGTACTTGAGTCACAAATGGACTTCTTATAATTACATGTTGTTCACGTGGTAAAATGTTCATTATATCCAGAAAGATATTCATGACTTGGGTATCATATATATCATATATATCATATATATCCATCATGTACATGTATTTATAATAGTACATAACATTTGGAGGTATGAAATGAAATGCACCATTCATGGAGACGGTAAGCCGTACGACGCATGAACGCTACTTTCATTTCTATTTATTATTTTAATGGAATTAAAGCATAATTATACATAGTTATATTATAATTACAATATAATATCATATACAATATCATTAAATATATCCTTTATACATCCCACATAGTGCATTAACGAGTCACAGCACATTGAGGGGGCAGTAGTCCGCACTTTCACAAATGAGATTATCGTATTTACCCACCATGGAAACCATAAAGGTTTGATATAATTGGGAAGTAAAGAAGAATAAAGAAATCATAAACATAATATATATCATATATAAATACAGTTCCATCATAATGGCCACCATGAGAGGCGGTAAGATGTAATTGAACAATCATCGTTTCGTGATGCGTTAGTTTTCTATCCACAGAAACATTATGTTCTTCATCCATTAGATGGAGGTGTGTGTAAGTATAGTTCGAATACTTATAATAAAATCATCCTACTATATTGAGGATACTAGTTTTGTTAAAAAAGAATATAAATAAAAAGAGTTTAGGGGTTGGAGAAGCAAAATAAAAGAAAACAATTTAAGAGAAACTGTTACCTTTAATTATGGAAACATCCTTTGGTTTAAACAAAAAGGACTTATTAAGTGCCTTCTGCCTAATGTAAGGCTTCTAGGAGGAGTAGAGGGATGTAGGGAGATTAAATGGGCAGAGTTTGGAGAGCCAAATGGCTTGAGAGGTGTGAGTAATTTCATAGAAGTGGTATCTTTTTATAAGGGATAGGAGGGGCTCTTTAGGAAAGAGTGAAAATATTATTTTATAATATAATGATATTCGGTTTCTAATGGTCCAGAAATCATTATGGTCGAAGATAAGATGACTAATAACCGAAATAAAGTCATCCAATCATAATTGGACATGTTTTGGATAATATTTTAATCATTATAATCTTATTTAATTAAATCATCTATTAATGAGGTAAATACTGCATCATTATTGAGTCATAAATAATTTAATTTATTTTATGTCTAAAAATTATAAAAAAATACCATGATGTAGGAAATAGAATCAGCTTTCCAATAAATATTTATAGTCGAACAGATAATTTATATAACCCATTCTAAGAATTAACTTACTAAAAGATATTTTCTTTTGTCATTTTTGTCTTTTCTTTAAGTTAATTATTCTAAATTGTCATTATCACACCCAAGTAGCTTAAAGGGGTCCCAAAATCAAACCAAAGATTCTTATGGTCGTAAATGACTCAAAAAATAATATTTTGACAAGTTTTAAGGTAATTTTGAATGATTATAATATTCTTTTAACCTTAAATTACCCTATTTACCTTTAACCGCGGTAAATAAAAGTCAAAAGTTACTATTCATAAAAAATTATTTTCATCTTATTGAACCACATTATACTTCTTGATAACAAACATGTATGTAAGATTTTTGAAATTCAATTCACAGAAGTGGTAAAATTCCATTTAAATGAAAAAGTCAGTTTTTTTAACTACCACTAAGTGGTGTCACTATTCATCAAAAATTGAAGTTTTTCTAGAAAAATTCCAAAAATTCTGCCTAAGATATATTTGATATTGCAAATTAAAAAATGATGTCTATTTTTCCAAATTCAAAACATAGAAGTGGAATTAAATAATTTAAAAATTAATTCCCGCTGTTAAAACAAATAGCCTGTTTTTAAGAAATAATAACTATCAAAAGATTGATACTTGTTTATGTCTAATTTCAAAGTGAAATTAAATCCAATGACAAAAATTAGATTGAATATTAAAAATATATTTTAATTCCACGTTAAAACCAATTAAAAAGATAATATAACCATATAAATAAATTAGATTAAGAAGCACATTTGAATTAAAATACAATATTTTTCACTATTCATTAAAAAATGAACTTTATCAGAAAAACACCAAAAATTTACCCAAAGTAAAATTTTATGTCCCCATTCTAGAGAATGATTTTATTTGGTCAATTAGAATATATTAAGGTAAAAAAATTTATATTTGAAGAGGGTTCTCCATTAAAAGGCGATAAATCGGCATTTTAATGAAAATTATGCTTAAAATTAGATTCATTCACTTTTTAAGCCTCTAACATTTATTTGATAAATGTAAATATATTTAACAAACATGTATAATCATATTATAGTTATTTTTGTTCATTCCCACCAATACAACGGCTAGGAGTTAAATACGTTTTAAAATAATAATATTATATTATTAGTGTGCAACGTAAGATTCTAAAGAAACCCATTGTTGTGTATCGGGTACGCTATCGAACAGAGCAACCCATTTAAGCTAAAATCAATATTTAAATCAAAAATATTACTAAATATAAAAATATCTTATTCTTCATTTACCGGGGATGTTACATCCTTCCCCCCTTTTGGAAATTGCATCCTCACAATTTTATTTACTTATTAAAATAAGTGGGGGTATTTATCCCTCATAGAATTTTTAGATTCCAATGTTGCCTCTTCAACCATATGGGTTTTCAACAAAACCTTTACCTGGTGAATTAACTTATTTCGCAACACTTGCTCTCTTCGGTCAAGAATCTGGACTGGTTGTTCTTCATAAGAGAGATTCTCTTCCAATTGAACTACCTCTATGCTCAAAAAATAAGATGGATCTGGCATATACATTCTCAACATGGAAACATGAAAAACACTGTATACCTGAGATAAACTTGGAGGTAAAGCCACTTGGTATGAAACTGATCCAACTTTCTCTAGAATTTCATATGGTCCAATAAACCTTGGACTCAGCTTTCCTTTCTTACCAAATCACATCACACTTTTCCATGGAAAAAAAATGAGAAAAACATGATCACCTACCTCGAAAGATAAATCCTTCCTCTGGTTATCCACATAACTCTTCTGCCTGGTCTGATCTATTCTCATGTGTTTCTGAATCAACTGAAATTTTGCTACCATCTCTTCTACCAATTCTAGTCCCATCAACTTCCTTTCACCCACTTCATCCCAAAAAGCTAGAGTTTGACACCGCTTCCCGTATAATGCCTCAAATGGTGCCATCTGTATATGGGAACGAAAAATCTTACTATAAGAAAACTCATCCAATGAAAGATGTTGGTCCCAACTTCCCTGATAATCCATCGAACAAGCACGTAGCATATCCTCCAAGGTCTGAATTGTTCGTTCTGACTGCCCATCTGATTGCGGATGAAAAGCTGTACTAAAATTTAATTCAGTACCCAATGTCCTCTGAAGTCCTTTCCAAAAGTTAGAAGTAAACCTGGGATCACAATCAGATACAATGGAGAGGGGAACTCAATGAAACCTGACTATCTCTTTAAGATACAAACAGGAATGTTGATCTAGGGAAAATGTATCTCGAATAGGAAGGAAATGAGCAGATTTAGTCAAGCAATCAACAATAACCAGATTGCATTATTACCTCGAGGTGTCATCGGCAATCCCACAACAAAGTCTATGGATATATTCTCCCATTTCCACTCTGGTACTGGTAAAGGCAACATCATCCCTTTTGGTAACTGCCGCTCTACTTTATCCTGCTGACAAGTCAAACACTTCACAGTAAAATCAGCAATATCTCTTTTCATTCCATCCCACCAGTAATACTCCCGCAGATCTCTGTACATCTTAGTACTGCTAGGATGAACTGAAAACATAGAACAATGAGCTTCACATAACAACTCTCTCTTCAACTGTGAATCAGAAGGCACACACAATATCTTCCTAAATCTCAAAACAAAATCATTATCAATGTTGAATTCAGGAAACTTACCCTTCTGAACCAGCTCTACCTTTTTCCGCAACTCACTGTCTTACTTCTGTGATTGCTTGATTCTGTCTGATAGAGAATATTTCACTGATACCTGAAACAAAATAGAAGGACATCCTGCACCAACAACTTCTATTCCAAAGTTCATCAAATCCTTAACCAAAGGATCACGTTCCAAACACAACATTGTTAATGAAGCATTACCTGTTTGACTCAAATCATCAGCCACTTTATTTGCTTTTCCCGGATGGTAATGAATTGTACAATCAAAATCCTTGATTAGTTCTACCCATCTCCTATGTCTCATGTTCAATTATTTCTGAGTGAATATATATTTTAAACTTTTATGATCAGTATATATTTTACAATTTACTCCATATAAATGATGCCTCCAAATTTGTAGAGCAAAAACAACAACAGCTAATTCCAAATCATGTGTAGGTTAATTTACCTAATGAGTTTTCAACTGACGTGAAGAATATGCAATTACCTGATCATTCTACATAAGGACACATCCAAGTCCTTTCAATGAAGCATCACTGCAGATAATAAACTCACCATTCCTGGAAGGAAGTTCAAAAACTAGATCATTCACCAATCTTCTTTTCAACTCTTGAAAATAATCATCACATTCTTTTGTCCAGATAAACATAACACCCTTCCGAGTTAGCTTAGTCATTGGACTAGATAACCATGAAAAATTTATAACAATCCTTCAGTAATAGCCTTCCAAACCAAGGAAGCTACGAATCTCAGTTAAATTTGTGGGTTTTGGCCATTCTTCCACAACCTTTATTTTTGCAGGATCAACAATTATTCCATTTTTTTAAACAATGTGACCATGGAAAGAATTTTTTTGTAACCAAAACTCACATTTGCTGAATTTTCTATGCAGTTTCTTTTCTTTTAATGTTTTCAAGATAATCCTTAAATGACTTTAATGCTCCTCTTTACTTTTAGAAAACACCAAAATATCATCAATAAACACAACCAACATTTTTCACCTGAGTCAACGGATCCATCACTGCAAAAAACTGTTTAGTTCTGATTATAACCATCTCAGGATACTGATTTGGAAGGTCATTTCCCTCAGTATGCCTTCCCAAAAAATATTATATATTTCCTCTACTAAAAACCATTCTTAACACTAAAATACCTTAGGTGAAGCAACATGGTAATCTGTAAATGCTATATCATTTCAATCATACCATAAATTAATTTATAATTTAACAATTTTCTAACTCCTAAAGTTGTCAAAATCGACCTCTGATACCAACTATAAGGACCCAAACATAAACATTACTTAACATTGAATTAAATGAATAATTCCCATTGAGATCTTATCAGGTTTAGAGTTTTAGAGAATTAGATCATAACTATTAAATCTTAAAAGAATATAAAGTAGACACTTCTACTAAGTTTCCATAAAATAAAAACTCTTAAAAAGAAACATGTCTAGATCCATGTTTTATATATCATGACTTTTCCTTGATCCCATCCTTGACACTGTTCCACATTATGTCCTGTGAAAAACATTTCAAAAAAACTTGGGGTGAGCATAAAAAGCTCAGTAAGGGAAACACAAAGAATGAAAACTGTTAGTTTTTCAAAACAACAAGTAAACCATGTCTACTTTATCAAAGTAACACTTTTCACCTTTATGAAGTGGTAAAAACTCTTCACTGAATAAAATATCAATACTTACCCTTTTGTAACAAAAAGATTACTATAAAACCCATATAAATAACACATAACATATAAAGGTAACTTGGGACATAAACATACTTAAATGGAATAACCATACGATCGACTTCCACACATATCACTTAATGGAATAGCCATACAGCCGACTTCCATACCCAATGCATTGGAGGTTATAACGTAACCACCCGTCCTAGTGTTCATGGCACCACCAATCATATGGTTTATCACGTAACCACCCGTCAAATGTCCAAGTACCATTATAAGATCAGAAGACATAAAACAAATATAATGGAAAGAAAAAATTTCCACACTTTGATCACAATATGTCACTTAAATATATTGACATAACAAATCCAATATAAAAATCCATTTTCAATAGAAAAATACATAATACAGTATATGGTATTTATTTCAAAAAAAAAACATTACGAATTGTTGAGGAATCCAAAGACCAAATAATACTTGCGGCGGCGGAAAAGGTCGGTGTCATCGCGTACGTTAAATGAAACATTCCTTTTTGTCGTTTGGTAAAACTCTTAGTAGAAAAAGATTCCTTTTGTATAAAAGTAAAATTCAAATGGGTTTATACACCTTATGAAAGTATGTTGTGTATAAAACGAAATATGCCTCAATGAAAGGAGATTGTGACGAAATCCCTTACCTCATGCCCGACTTGACCCGTTCCTTCTTTAATCTCATGAATAATAAACTAAAGTTAATTTTTACTTTCTTAAAAACCTTTTTTAAGTTTATTACTCCTTTTATATCACTTATTACCATGTTATAATCACAATTTAATCATTTAAGTTAATAACGTTCATTTTGTCGATATTTGGTACTTGAGTCACAAATGCACTTCTTATAATTACATGTTGTTCACGTGGTAAAAGGTTCATTATATCCAGAATGATATTCATGATTTGGGTATCATATATATCATATATATCCATCATGTGAATGTATTTATAATAGTACATAACATTTGGAGGTACAAAATGAAATGCACCGTTCATGGAGACGGTAAGCCGTACGTACGCGTGAACGCTACTTTCATTTCTATTTCTTATTTTAATGGAATTAAAACATAATTAAAAATAGGTATATTATAATTCCATTATAATATCATATACAATATCATTAACTCTATCCTTTATACATCCCACATAGGGCATTAATGAGTCACATCACTTTGAGGGGGCGGTAGTCCGCACTTCCTCAAATGAGATTATCATATTTACCCACCATGGAAACCATAAAGGATTGATATAATTGGGATGTAAAGAAGCATAAAGAAATCATAAACATAATATATATCATATATAAATACATTTCCATCATAATGGACACCATGAGAGGTGGTAAGATGTAATTGAACAATCATCGTTTCGTGAGGCGTTAGTTTTCCATCCACAGAAACATTATGTTCTTCATCCATTAGATGGAGGTGTGAGTATGTGTAGTTCGAATCCTTATAATAACAAAATCCTAGTATATTGAGGATACTGGTGTTGTTACAAAAGAAAATAAATAAAAAGATTTTAGGGGTTGGAGAATCAAAATAAAAGAAAACAATTTAAGAGAAACTGTTACCTTTAATTTAGGCAACTTCCTTTGGTTTAAACCAAAAGGAATTCTTAAGTGCCTTCTTCCTAAATTAAGGCTTCTATTAGGAGGAGAGGGATGTGGGGAGGTAAATTGGGCATAGTTTGGACAAGCCAAATGTCTTGAGAGGTGTGAGAAATTTCATATAATTGGTCTCTTTTTATAAGGGAGAGGAGGGACTCTTTAGGAAAGAGTGAAAATATTATTTTAAAATATAATGATATTCGGTTTCTAATGGTCCAAAAATCATTATGGTAGTAGATAAGATAACTCTTAACCGAAATAAAATCATCCAATCAGAATTGGACATGTTTTGGATAATATTTTAATCATTACAATCTTATGTAATTAAATCATCTATTAATCAGGTATATACTGCATCATTATTGTGTCATAAATAATTTAATTTATTTAATGTATAAAAATAATAAATAAACTACCATGATATAGGAAATATAATTATCTTTCCAGTGAATATTTATAGTCGAATAGATAATTTATATAACCCCTTCTACGAATTAATTTACTAAAATATATTTTCTTTTGTCATTTTTGTCTTTTCTTTAATTTAATTATTCTAAATTGTCATTATCACACCCAAGTGGCTTAAAGGGGTCCCAAAATCGACCCAAAGATGCTAATGGTCGTAAATGAATCAAACAATAATAATTTGACTAGTGTTAAGGAAATTTTGAATGATTATAATATTCTTTTAACCTTAAATTACCCTATTTACCTTTAACCGCGGTAAATAAAAGTCAAAAGTTACTATTCACCAAAAATTATTTTCATCTTATTGAACCAAATTTTACTTCTTGATAACAACCATGTATTTCGGATTTTTGAAATTCAATTCACAGAAGTGGTAAAATTCCATTTAAATGAAAAATTCAGTTTTTTTAACTACCACTAAGCGGTGTCACTATTCATCAAAAATTGAAGTTTTTCAGAAAAATACCAAAAATTCAGCCTAAGCTATATTTGATATTCTGAATTAAAAAATGACGTATATTTTTCCAAATTCAAAACATAGAAGTGGAATTAATTAATTTAAAAATTAATTTGCGCTGTTAAATCAAATAGCATGTTTTAAAGAAACAATAACTATCAAAAGACTGATACTTGTTTATGTCTAATATCAAAGTGAAATTAAATACAATTACCAACATTGGGTTAAATAGTAAAAATATATTTTAATTCCACTTTAAAACAAATTAAATAGATAATCTAACCATATAAATAAATTATATTAAAAAGCACTTTGGAATTAAAATACAATATTTTTCACTATTCATTAAAAAATGAACTTTATCAGAAAAATACCAAAAATTAACCCAAAGTAAAATTTTATGTCCCCATTCTATATAATGATTTTATTTGGTCAATTATAATGTATTAAAGTAACCAAAACTATATTTAAAGAGGGTTCTCCATTAAAAGGCGATAAATCGACATTTTAATGAAAAATATGCATAAAATTAGATTCATTAACATTTTAAGCCTCTAACTTTTATTTGATAAATGTAAATATATTTAACAAACATGTATAATAATATTGTAGTTAGTTTTGTTCATTCTCGCCAATACAACGGCTTGGAGTTAAATACCGTTTAAAATAATAATATTTTATTATTAGTGTGCAACGTAAGATTCCATAGAAACCCGTTGTTGCGTATCGGGTACGCTATCGAACATAGCAACCATTTTAATCTAAAATTAATATTTAATTCACAAATATTAATAAATACAAAAATCTCTTTTTTTTCATTTACCAGGGATGTTACATTAACAATGTGAATATGTTAACTGATTTAAACCAAGTAAGCTTACTATTTATAGTTAGTAAAGAAGACATTTTTTAGAGTGAACATAATGATGTAATGAGGTGAGTCATTGAATTATGATGCCAGATCTATTACTGATACGAAAGATGATCATATGACTTTTAATGAAGAGATACCTGAATTACATAATATATCCAATGGAAAAAGTGATCACAAAGATAAAAATTCTGTTTCACCATGGACAGGGAATGTCATTCTTACATTTTCCCCTCTATTTTCACCATCCATTTAATTAGGGGTGGGTCCCTACTGCTATATTCAACACAATTAATGAATGTCTAGATCTTGAAAATAATTGAATAATTGACTGAGAGGAAACCAAGAATAGGTTATATTCAATTTTCTAAATGTTATTGAAGATAAGTTGTTGTAGGGAAACATAAATTTGAAATTTTTGAAAACATTAATTTTAAAAATAATATATTTATAACATAAAAAGGAAAAACAATATGAATAAAAAAATTCAGTTCATATACACATAATAAATGAAATAAATGTTTCTGGGATCCAAAAATTTAAAAAGTATGAACTAAATTGTATGTATTAAATACACAATGTGAATTAGTTGGCAAAAGTTTAATAATTTATGAACCATTCGTTTACTCTTAAGAACCCCCTCCCCCTCATTTCCACTCTAACATTCCCTCCCCTCGCCCAAGCACTGCACCAAAAATACCATCCAATATTTTATGTTATTTTATTCCCAACATGACATCATATACAAAAAACTCTTGATGGTTTGATGATCCTATTCTCCATATGCACTAGGCCATTTCAATGACTCCACTACCTGTAGATCTGAAACCGTCATAATCTGCATCCACTTTAGAAACCCTGTTATCTTTTGGGGACCCTCATTCCACATCCATGAAATCCCATGAATCTTTTTTGTGCCCTCATATGAAACACAATACTTCATTTATCTTCCCTGAATCATCATATTCAGTTGGTCCATCAACCAGCCAAGAAAATGAAGTATAAAAATACCCTGGACCTGGCAGTCCGTGAGCACATCCACATTAATGAGGATATCCTGAAGAAGTTGGGATCGATGAACCTATCCACCATCACATAGTTTTACAAGATATTACCAAATTTTATAGCCATGATGGAACTTTATGTGGAATAAATCAAATTTCACATTGCATATATAAACATGGAGCTCACCCTAAGAGAATTTGGCATTAGAATCAGTATCTAAACTATCTATTTTCCCCTTACCTTCCCACTCTACCATATAGCCAATCATAAAATATAAATATTCATATAAGATGTGGGAAATTATCTACAAATTATTATATATATTTTATGACTATCGAATAGTGTAGAGAACCAAGTGGGATGGTTACTCTCTCCAAAATCTACATTGGGATCTGGAACATGCTTGGATGGACAGAGGATATTCTCATTGATGTAATATCCAAATCATTCTATTCATTCTTTACTCATCTTTGGTAAATGATTCCATCAACATGGACATCCAGTTTTTATTATATTACAAGACACAAGTATAATGTTTGCAATATACTCTCAATGGTTGAATTTTCATCACCCACCTTTCCCACCATCTCAGAACCTTCGACAGGGATCAACCAATTTCCGTTTTAAAAAAAGATAAAATCAATGACCTCATCCTCCAAAAAATGTTTCTATGGAGGATGGTCAGCAGGGGCAATAAGTGAGCCCTTGTTTTCATGGATGATCATGCCCCATCGCATGCCCCTGGTCATAATCCACCGGCCCATGCTAACTATGTCATAGCCACTGGTTCATCCTCATCCCCATCATCCTCCTCCACTCCAACTGCAAATTTTATTTTAACCAAAACAACAACACCCTACTCTCTTCCCGGCACAAAATATCAGAACTTCATAACTAGTCCCTAGAACCCTAACCCATTCTTTCCAAAATATATATTATTCTCTAGAGACTTTTGTCAAACATTAGTTGTATTTCCCAATGCATTCAAATTCCCTTCAAATATCCTTCCCCTTTCACCACCCTCACACAACAACAAACTTCTAAATCTATCCACCCACCACCCATCGGAGTTCCCACTTCATCATCCATTCCCACCCACCACACATTTAGATCTACATACCTCTTGATCACATGTTTCCTACATCCTAATAAGATATTTCATTAAATGATTCATGATGGGGGAAGAACCCAACACTAGGATTTTCTTCTATGGTTCAATAGGTTGATATATCTTTTATACGTATGGAACAATTTTGTATC
This sequence comes from Viscum album, assembly GCA_963277665.1. Classification (NCBI taxonomy): domain Eukaryota; kingdom Viridiplantae; phylum Streptophyta; class Magnoliopsida; order Santalales; family Viscaceae; genus Viscum; species Viscum album. The sequence goes on from OY728151.1 coordinate 1,537,304,181, forward strand.
GGCACCTTGACACAAACTTTTGTAATCAATGACACTTCATTCACAATGAGACATCCTACAATATCTGATGACAATGAAACCACATCCTAATATTCTATAGATTTGGATATGTTGATCCAAACCCCTTCAATTTGGGAGGTGAATCCTAATGATGAAACTGGAGAGTCTTCCCCTTTGATATAATATTTAACATGTTCCCCTCCATTAATGTAAATTTATTGGGTGTGATAATTTATATTCACTTTTTATCTTATTTTCATTATTGTATGATTTCTTATATATATTGATGGGATAAGGTTTTTAACTCACTATATTGAATTCGTATTTTAATTTTAAATATGAATTTATTTAATCCATTTATAATTTTGATACATCATATATTGTAATTGACAAATCTGTCAAGACACTCTATGGCCTCATTCTTGAAATTTATTATAATATTTATTGCATTTTGTTATATATTGAGGATATCCATCCAAAAATACATATATAGATGGGATCCCCCCCCATGATTCTCACAAAATCTATAGCTTCCACATGAGATTAATTAGTAACGAATTTCAATGGTGGATAATGCTACCATGGGTCAGCACGATCTTGATGATAGTGAAACTAGTTCTAACAAGATTAAAAGGACTTCAAAGATGGTAAATTACACTTAACAATTTCATTTTCTATATGTCTCCTTGATGATATCATATTTACCGTTTTATGGGTGGAACCCTAGATTTTTTGTTTCCTTTATTATAGTTTTATTCGTATAACTTTTTTTATTTATTTTCTATCATTATTCTAACAATATATCATCCAAATATTCTTTGTATCCACAAAAAACAATTATATGAACTTCATTCTCATACTCCTGATTTCCTTCACTAGCCCATTTTTCTTGTTACATATTGTTTAACCCCTATATACTAATGGTTTACCTACAGAATGTATTTTTATTTTAAATTTCTTTTCCAATAGCACAGTTTCAAAGAACCATCTTATATGTTTCCCCGAGGTACGAAATTCAGTATACGGAGATCTCAATTCACTAATTCGAAATTATAAAATCACATTTCATTCTTGTATATGTTATACTTGTTATCTCTCCCACAACTCATTCCAAAATATTTTGTAAACAATATCATATTACGTGTGCAGAATATTTATTATGCATAAATGTCAATAGTGTCATATTATAGCATATTTTTATCAGTTTATGAGTCATTTTTTAATGATTTCATGAATTCAATGTGATTATCATTAAACATATTTATGTAATAAAAGTTATGTCATACATTGTTGAAATCAAATTTCATTATTGATTAGAATTTTACAATTATTTCAATGTTGAGTGATTTAATTCTAAATCTATAATTTTGATTTTTTTTATTGAATACATAATGGATAAAATTAATTGAGTTATTTATAGTTATTTTTTACACATATTCCCATAAGGATTATAGACACACATTTTCATATTCAATTCTGAGAATATTTCTAGAAAGATACATAGGTCATATAACCCTTTATAATCATTAATTTTAAACTAATAGAGGCTATGATTGAAAAAATAGATAGGTGAAATGATTGATCCATTCATTATTGATCCATTATCCTTGATACCCACCTATAAATTTTTCCTTCTTTACTCTAGAGAATCAATGACCATTATTTTTATTATTTATATATTTAAAACCTATTGTACATTCAAAACCTACTACTTGTATTGTGTGTTATTTTATATTAAACAAGTGTGGTGCATTTTTCATCTCATCCATACACTATATGTAACACCCCATTCTACCAAGGTATGATTCTTTTTTAATAATAAATTAGTGTGTGTTGTACGCAACTTCGAGTTCTAACACACAACACAACTAATCAAACCAGCCGTTAGGAATTGTAATACCCACTTTTTTAAATTTTATAAATTTTATCTCTCAAAATGGACGTCATTTTTGGATTCAAAATATCGAAATTATCCTTTAGAGAAATTTTGGTATTTTTTTGAAAACATGTAATTTTTGATGAATAGGGAACAACACTGAGAAATAGTTTAAAACAGAATTTTTATTTCAATAATTATTTATTTTATTTAAGTTTATATTAGGTAAAAATAGATACATAATACTTAAATAAGTTCAATGTAATTCATTGGAGAGTGTTTATAATAAATTTAGATATATAAAAACTTTATTGAACTTTTCACCGTATTTTACCCACCTCTTAGGAGAATTTGTAAATATATATAAAAAATAATTTTACCGCTTATGTGAGTTGAATTTCAAAAATCCAGGAGACATGGTTAATATCAAGTATTAAAATGTGGTTCAATAAGATAAAAATAATTTCTGGTGAATAGTAACTTTTTATTTTTATTTACCACGGTTAAAAGTAAATATGGTATTTATGGGTAAAAATGATATTATTATTACCCTAAAACTTGTAATAATTCTATTGGATAAGAGTAATTAGACCAAAAAAACCATAGGAAAACAATATGATCTTTTAGGTTCACAATAATTAGATTATGAAATTTATTATTATTTAATTTAAAGAAGAGTCAAAAGTGCTAAATTCAAAGTTTATTAACTAATCCATTTTTCATATAGGGTTATACAAAAGATAAATTTGACTATAAATATTAATTAGAAAGATAAAATTATTTCCCAAATCATGGTATTTTATTTATAATTTTTAGACATTAAATAATAAAATTTATTTATGACACAATGATGATACAACAATAACCTTATTAATGAAAGAATCACATAAATGGTATTATAAATATTAAAATAAATATAATTTCAAAGTTTTTATGACATCCGCGAATTTTCTTGGTGACTATGACATGTTAGGGCTAATGAAATGTATCTTTTTTGAAGTAATCATGTTGTGATGACGATCAGAAAAACAAAATACCAAATTGTGTCAAAATTGACATAAATTAATATTCAAAAAAATACTATATTACTAGCTGATATAATATTCCTAAAAATTAAATGTTCTGACAAAGGTCTTGAATAATATTTTATATTTCATTAGTGAGACACTTTAGGGTCTCTTGGATGTTTAGAGTAAGTTTATTTACCATATATAGTAAGAATACAAGAAGACACGGTAAATGTTAAACTATTTAACTAAGAGGTAAATCTAAATGATAAGGTTAAAATGGTAACCTAAAATTTCCTAAAACATACTGGTTGAGAGAATTTCTACCCATAACCACCTAAGGCTCGAAATAAAATTATTTGGATCCATTATAGACCGAATATGATTGTATAATAAATTAATACTGTAATCATTCCCTAAAGTGACCCTCACCCCTCTTATAAAAGGGCACTTCCCCTTCTCTCAAAATAACACCTAAAATTCCATTTGTATTGGAAAATCTCTACCAAAATATCCTTTAAAATTATCTCAATTCATCCTAAGGGCCTTATTTTGATCATAAGGGCATCCTATGGATCCATTTATATCAAATCAAAAGGAAGAACACGAAGAAGATGTTATGATTTCACCACCCTCTTTCATGTTCCTTTCTCATTCCTCTTCTTATTTCATTGTTATTTCCATTATAAAATAACAACTCCCATATCTTATATATACAATGATGTTATTATAAATATTTCACTACTATATTCAATATTCTATTCATCTTATTAATGATAATGTCACCATGCATGCGTACGTACGACATACCATCTCCACACCGTGGTCTAATTTGTTATTCAAGACCATGTAATTTGAATGGATATAATGATGAGTAATATGTATATAAAAAATGAAAATAACATCGTAATGTCTTGGTAAAATAAATATACCATCCAATTCCACCCCTTTAAGGAAATGATATTGTCGCTCATGCGTATGTACGGATTACCGTCTCCACGACGCGATTAGATTCATTTTCACAATCACCATTCATCGACAATTATAAAAATATATATTACTAATATGTTTGTAATATGTGAAATAATAATGCTACTATATATATATATACTTATATATATTTAATTACATATATTTTATTCACTTAGTTCTGTTCAATACGTTATGAAAACGGAAACAACATTTATGTGTACGTACGGACTACCGTCTCCATAAACTGTGTTTTCCATTTTATATATATCTCTATTATTCATATTTATATTATAAATATATATGATATATAAATCATTTTTTATATTCTGTAAGTATTTAAATCTTGATCTAGGTGATACAATCAAGAGTAACAATTTAAAACAAGTACGATAAAGAAAGAAATTATTACACGAAATGTTAATTTAACATTGAAATTATTATTAAATGTGTAGTATAAAGTCATTCATGAATAATGTATGATATCATAAATATTAATACGGTTGTTGTATAATTTATTAATATACTATCGTCTTCATACAGGAGGTTAAACGTATTCTCAACTAAAGGAAATTGTAAGGTAAGGGGTTTTCATCCCACTCCTTATTCTTATGAGATTTGTGCCATATTGCCACTATTACCATTTGTGTGGTGTATGTAATTTACATAATTTTATTATTTGAGTAATACACTTTAATTTATGTGTATTTACATATTCATTGTATGATACATCTTTCATTGGGTGTATGTTTCGTAAGTTACCAAATTGGTAAGGGTTAATTTCAAAATCTCTTTATTATCAAAGGTTGTTTTTACGTAAGTATCTAATGGGACATATTTATTATCCATGTCCATGTTTCATGAAAGAGATTTCAAAGGGATTATTTTAAGGAACATTTTTAGAAAAACAACATTTCAAATGTTTTAAATATTTATTCTTTTAAATCATTTTCATTAATGTCTATGTCTTTAAAATGGTTCTTAAGGATTTATTTATATGGACATGAATGTTTTTAAAATGTTAATTCCTTTCAAATGTTTCAAATTGTTATGGGAGACTTTGAATAAAAAGTATCTTAAAATTTATTCCTTTCTAAATTGTGTGACTTTTAAATTTTTCCATGAAAAAAGGATATTTCTCTCAATGAGTTTTACAAATCATTTTTATCTATGTCAACATCCTTTGATGGGTTATAAACTTGTTTGAAGATTATTTATTCTGATACGAATCTTGCATATTTTATTGATGGTTTTGTGATATGTTGGAATATGGATGTGTTATTTTTATTCCATTCATGGTTTAGGGATAAAGTATTGACATTTCGTGTGCTAGTTTTAATACGAATGTTTATGTTATGTTTAAACCTTTTCATATGAGGAATGCATTGGACTTAGTAAGTGACGGGGGGATCCCGCTATAGATCCTCGATGCGTTGGTAGGTATCATGAGACAAATTAGTGTCTTGGGACAAGCCCTTGATAAAATCTTATTTTTAGTCTTGGCACAAGGCCTTGACTATGTGGTTATGATAGTCTAGTATTATGTATTCCATCATTATAAAAGTGGTTAGTGATATTGAATGTGATTATTCGACTCGTAGAATATCCATGTGAATAAGTAAATGGAATTAATTCATTTTATTTTTTCCATATTATGTTGAAGTTCATGTTTAAAAGTCTTTTGTTTTATTTTATACATTTCCCTATATTTCTATACTTATTTATGAATGTATCTACTGTATTGTTATCCTTACTGAAAATTTGAGCTAACCCCTTTCTATGTTTTATTTTTCCCAAGATTCCAAGAAGTGTATTGTGAATGATATGCAGGGTTAAGAGAAGGGAATAATTGTATTAATAAATGATTATTTATGTTGTTGTGTATGTTATAATGTGTAATTTAACATTCATGTATGTAATCTATTTTCCATGACTGCTAAACTGATCGGTTCTTCGGGACTTGATTCCTTGTAATCATGCCAATGTGTTAAAATAATCCACCATTTCTGTGTAACTAGGGTTAGGGTGTTGCACTAGATATTAATACTGAGGAGCAGTATGATGGTATTTTCAAATGTTTTATTTGATATGGTTCATGATTTATTTTCCTATTTTCAATGGTTTCCCTATTCATTTGAAAAAAGAAATATACAAAATGTGTAATGTATTGGACGTTTGAATTAACTATTACAATATCGATGAATTTTATGATGGATAATATGTGGTTATGTGAGTGTCATGAGAACTGGACTAGAAGTAATTTTTTAAAATTAAATTAATACAAATTGAATGTAAGTGGTTACATTGTTTATCATATCTTGAAATATTCATGTTCCCACATTGAGATACTTGAAGCATGTAGACATTTTTTCTAGGATATTTTATAGAATATAATTGTTCAAGGATATCATGCATTATATTATTGTAACATTTCCTCCTTTTGATAATTATTATAACCATCTTGAATCATTCACTCCACATTAATGATATTTTAATAATATTAATTATGAACCAATGGATGATTTTTTATTTGAATATATAATGTAGACATTTTAGAACCCATTAAATCCAATGGTTAGGTAAATGTATTCATTTTATGAGAATAACTATAGTTTTGTATTTCCTAGCGTGATGATAGAAAATTTATTATGTGGTAAATTGAAAAATGGGTATAGATTCTATGAATGATTTATGAAATTGAAATTAAATGAAGAATGAAAATAAATAAAGTACATAAATATGATGATTTACCAATTTATATCAATGAATGATTCAAGATGATATTTTGTCTCTGATGACATTTAGTTTTATTTTCATTATTGTGACCGATGTTTCTTATTTAAAAATTGTATCTCTTGGAATCTTAGTTGAGATGATTATTTCATAAGGACAATATACTATTCAAGTGTGTGGGAATTTGATAAGATAAATTCATATTAATTTTTTGGATACATTTCATTAATGTATAATAATTATTTAAATAATATTAAACTATATTTTTTTCGTTTCATTGAAATTTGTTCCTCAAGAGTCAAAAATGGATATTCACTAAGAATGGAAAATTCATTCTTATATATTGTGAATCTAAAACTCATGACATGTACTTCTCAAACATGAATCCAATCTGTTGGAGGCCATGAAATTAATCAAAAACAGAAGTTGGGTACAAATTATATGATGTTAATATAGATTACACATCTTGTAAGAATCTAATTTCAATCCTGAGGAAGAAACACGACATGATAATATTACATGTTGTAAATGGTTGAAAACATAAATATGTAGAATAATACAATACATGAAATCAAGAGATCCAAATGATTCTTTGATAATTGTTGATAATAATTATATGGTGTTTTATTAATGTACATTTAATGAAATTCTCCATGTGGAATACAATATAATAGTTACTTGTTTTAATAGTGAAGTAGACATCATGTAATATTAAAGGTCTATCAGAATCTAGTGGAAACGACGTGAAAATGTGCGTTGTTCCCCCAAACTATTTTCTTCCATTTTTTCAATTTATTAATTTTTTTAATTTATGTATATTTCAACATAATTCTATTATTAATTTTTAAAATCCATTATCAAATTATAAATAACTAGAAAAATTCTTTGTTTTTTTGGTATCTTGTAGTCTAAACATAATACAAAATGTCCTTCAATGATAATTTAGACTGAATTCTTCATTGTTTCCTTAATAATGTTTTTTAATTAATTTTATACAATTTCATTTTTGTATTGATATAACACCCCGAGAGAGTACAATATATTACTCCATCAAAAAAATTAATTTTATTGATATAATGTGATGGACAACTAGTTTAAACATAACATTGTTTAGTGATGTGTTGAAAAAATAAATTTAAATTTAAATTTAAAATTTTTATCAAATTTATTTTAAAAAATAGATTTTTTTTAAATCAGAATACAAAAATTAACATAGTTTGAATTTATAATATTTTTCAGAAAGGTTTTATTTTTTGATGAATATTAAAGAATAGTGAATTTTAAATTAAAATGGCATTTCTATACAAATAATTTTCAATGTTAACTTATATATTCAATTGGATTTAATGTAACTTGATAAAAAATATATAAATAATATAAAATTTATGTTATTTGAACCATTTTGATACAGTATTTTGATAAAAAACATTATAAAATTTTAATAAATTTCTTTTTAATAGTCTGTAATTTCGTCATGTTTTTTATAATAATTTGAAGTTAAAATGTTCCACTCATTCGAATTAATTTTGGAAACTAGGATTACATATCTAGAATATGTATATTTTATATTTTATAATAATATAAAATTAATTTTTTGATGATAATGAATAGTTAAAACAGTTAAGAAAAATTTCATTGTTAAGTAGAAAATACTTTTCTTGTGGTGGTAAACTAAGGATATTAGGGATTCAATGACCTACCAAATAAAAAAAATACCATTTTATTGACATATGTAAACCCTTATGACCTTAGGAAAGATTTCTATGAGTTTTTTTGGAAACATTTCCCACAATGTGACACATATATATGTTATGTAAAGGAGTAAATAAATTCTACCTTAATTTCTTTTAATTTATATATAATGCCTTATAATAGGGGAAATCTACATAGGATCTATTATTAATAATATTCTAAAATAAAAATTATTTTTTATCATAAAATTTTAATTTAATTTTTTATATATTATATATAAACATTAAATGATTAGTAAATTCCAATGTGTGTATTATTTATATAATAATTTAATAAATTAAGGGATTTAGAAAAAAATAAAATTGAAGAATATTTAATTAATTATTTTACTATATTAATTTTGAAGATGATTTAGTAGTTTTATATTGTTTTAAAAACCATTTATTTTTATTCCCTCATTGTATTTATATTTTTAAAAATGAAATTAAATGAATAATATAAATATTAACATAAATGATATTTTAAATAAATGATATTTTTTTAATGTTCTCATTTTTAAAGAATTCATTATTCTTATATATTACATAAAAATAAATTTAAATATAAAATTTGATATATTCATGGACCATTTTTCTATTATAATGAATACATTGACCACTAAATAGTAAAACCATGGTATGCACATTGATGGTTAAAGTTGTGTTTTTGTACATCAATTAAGTGTGTGTGAAAATTAATTTCCAAAAAAAATTGGATTTATATTTTATAAATTGTATTTAATGTATAGAATAATTAGGTATAAATAATATGGTATGGTTCACTTTATTTTAGTCTTAATTGATAAAATATTATGGTAACCAAACAAGTTTCATAATGAAAAATGAAAATAGAAAAACAGGGAAACGATGGAGTTAAAAATAATTAATAAAAATTATTTTCTATTGTGTGGTGGATTTGTGGTGTGACTATTGTATCCATAACAACCAATGATAATATATTTAATAGAATCATCAGTTAATATTTACCTCACAAAAGTGAATACTTTTGAGTATTTACAAGAATGAAACTCATCCACAACTATAAATGCTCACTAACTCCCCTAATAAATTAACACATATCAAGAAATTGGGATCATAAAAAATATTATCAAATCACTCCCAAATATCCATCCCTTCATAATAGAAGCATTAATTTTAGAATAAATACATCCTTTTAAGTATTTAGTGAAAATACTAATGTGGATACAAAATGATATGTTAATGTTCTTCAACATGCGTCATTATTTATTTCATCTCCACATCCTTGAATTTAAATTATAAAATTATTTTAATGAAACTTCAGTATCATACATGAATTTATATATTGTTATATAATGTGTAAAACTTATAAGCATTCTAACATCTATCAAATGTGTTATGGAATACTAATTTGTTCGTATAGGTGTGTTCCACCGAACGAACTGATGTTGTTCATTTTTCAATTACACATATACATGATGGTATTAATAATGAACATAATATTTTTATATTATATTTATTATATTTATTTTATAAATATCCATCTAGAATTAATATATCGAATGTAAATTAATTCATTATTTTTTTAAATAAGATAAAGTTATTCGTGTGAATGGTGGACTACCGCCTCACAATGAAATGTGATTCATTCACTCTTTACATGGAATATATTATTAATTTATTAAATAAATTTATGTTATATAAATGAAATAATCATTATTATTATTGTGAATATTCTGGAGATAGATAATTTTTCATGAACCATAACATTAATTAAAAAAATGAGAAAAAAATGAAATTTAAACCTCGCACAATGAAAATAATAATGACTATTAACAAATGAGTGATACGATATTATAAGACGATCATATAATATAGTAAAAATATTAATAATTTTATATAATAATATATTAAAATTAATAAAAAATTATAAATTTTTGTTGTATAATATTAAATCTAAACTAGACCTAGGGTAAGGGATTTCATCTCAACCTCATCCCATTGATGAACATTGTAAAATTATGCACCTAATTTATTAGACATGTTGCATATAATGACTCATTACTTATTATATCCTGAATATTTAATTATTGATGATATTTTATGTTTCTCTTTAAATTATTTTTTCTAAATATATTTTATGTGGATACTAGAATGTGGTAATCATTATTGTAAAAACATAATATATTTTATTATTATTTACTTTCAAATAAACAATCACATTATATTATTATTTACAAATATGTTATTTATATGTTTTTTATATTATTAATTACTATACTATATACCATTTACAACTATTGTGTTCTCTTTGAATAATATTTTATTAACTCAAAAAATATAGAAAAATCTTTAATCGTAACTCAATAAGGATACAAAATAATGAATAAATTTTTTTTGAATTAAATTGTTTATTTAATATATAATAAATTCTATGGATATGTATGAAATTGGTTGTTGACCATTTAATTTAATCCCCTTGATGCATTAATAGTCAAATGGAATTAATCAATAAGCCAAGACAAATTGGTTTTTAGTAATTATTTTTTAACATTATTATTAATGGTCTTGATGTTAATGGTATAACGTTCCTGGGAAACATGGAGTACAATATTTATTAATTTCATTCATTGATTATTCAAAAATTATTTTTTCCATGGGATTATCCCTATGATAATTTCTACATATTAATTTCATTTTCAATTTATTGAATAAATTTATTGTGTTTCAATTATAATCCTTTCCATTTTGACTCTTACTTATCTCACCATGATATTCAAATTATTTAAATGTAATGTGTGTTCAATAATGTAACATTACATTTTGATTATTATTATTATTATTATTATTATTTCATGATAGCTTATCTTGTGCTTAACCATTACAAATCATTTTATATCACTCTTACTTTTTTCCTTACCCCCTAATATGAAGAAGAGAAATCTGAATGATCATTCAAGGATTCAAGTGATTTCATATTGTTATGTATGAAGTTTTATATTCGTTTCCCATTGTTAAATATGAATAATGTATGTATTTATTTCTCACAATGTGCAAATAAAATCATTCCTTTCGGATTCAACCCATTATATCTATTCCAACAAAATAAAATATTTACCAACTCAAGGTTACTAGGGTTGAGTTTTTGTAGTTGGTATCAGAGGAACTTTAGCACAATCCAAGGGAACAATATTTTATAAAAAAATTGATTTTGGAATATAACCATAATATAGATATTGAAGATAAGTATAAAGGTAAATCATAAATATTTTTTAATGAATAGAATTTGTGGTTCTTCATTATAAATATATCCCTATATGGACACTACAAGTTTAATTTGTTTCGTCACATAGGTAAATGTGGTATGTAATTTGATAAAATGCATGTTGGTCATGAATAAAGAAATACCAATTATGTGATAATGGGACCTAATTAATTCCTCATTTGCAACTCCAAGGGAATATTATTAAGATGTTTCACATTTCATTCACAAACAATTAAAAATAATTTAATTTTAAAGACATACCGAAATAAAATAATGTTCATTGATTCTATCATTAAAAATGAATTTTTTTTAATTTATTTTATTTGTTATATAATATAAATTATTATAAATTAGGAATTAAAAATAAATAATTTATGTGATAATACAGTATGTTTCATTACATATATATTGCTCCTAGTGGGAGTAAGGGTATCAACAATCATAGAAAATTTTTATATTCCTCTATAGGGGAAAATAGTATTGTTTTTATTAGGATAGAGATATTTATGGCTATTTTAGGGAATACTAATTAGGAAATTAAAAATAACTTTTCCTTGATAGAAAACCCCATTATACAATAATATAATTTTGTGTTGGATTTCATTGCATGATAGAATCTCAAATCAATTAGTGGGACTACTAATCTAATTATATAATAGCTATGGATTAATTATTCGGAGAAGATATTTACAACATTATTATGTGGTGAAATAGAAAGTTTACACTGGTAGTTCTATGTGCCAATGGAGATTTTGAACAGTGGTTGACATTTATCCCGAATACTGGGGTAGTAGAGGAGATAAAACTCATGGAATGTAATTCTTTCATAGATAAATTCATCGACTAGAATTTTCCTCATGAAAAAAAAATAAAATTAATAGAATTATCAATACATTAATTTAAAATGAAATATGTATTTACATTTATAGGGTTATATACATATTCTAATGATTACATACACATTACTTCAGGAAATATCAACAATTTATTTCAAAGGATTTATATAATCTATGAAGGGTTTTAGTCTCTTAAATTTTATCGTAATATAAAGAAATAGTTTTTTGTTCTAGAAAAATTGAGAATGATTTTTCATTATCCAATTTATTCAAGGAGGATCATGAGACTAATATGTAATCATAGCACCATTAAAAATTTAATGTATAAACATAAAAGAACAAGATGAAGAAATTAACATTGTTTGGGAACTATGGAAACACACTCCAAGCGATATTTCTGAAAGGCCTGAGAGTTTTTTAAAATTGAGGATAAAGGTATCATAATTCTGAATACTGAAATTGGACAAACTAAGAAAAAACCATTCATTGTTAAAACTGAATGTAGATTGGGTACTACAAAAATGAACTCCCCAAGTGTCAATGGAATCTAAAACATAAGAAGACTATGGGAGGGGACAAATATTTTGTGATCACTAAAGTCAATGTGGATGTAAATAATGATTTGGTGGAAGGTATATTAATAATATATCAAGATTTATCAAATTCTTAATTTTATTCGTGATAGTTTCATTCCATTTTATATATCGAGTTTTTCTTGTCAATTAGTCATTTCCCTTTTAATTTTAGAAGGTAGATTTTAGTAAAAACACCTTAGGGATGACTCAAAACCACAAGGATTTTCCATGAATTCCTTATTATGACACATATAGGTGATTTAATTTATTAACATATTATCATTTCTATGTTTGAAATTGGTAAGATTATTTATATAGACATCATTGAATAATATGGCATAGAAATTTGTTGCATGAAGGTGGAAATAAGAATTTGTGAAGAAGATGTAGAAATCCATATCCTTATAGAAGTGGCATTAACATCTGAGTCGTATATAGATCCACCATTAATAGATTTACTAAATGTGACTCTTACAAGATACTAGAGAAAAAACCTAGGTATGAAGAGGGTAATATTAAAATTGTGTATGTACCTATAGTACATGAATGCATTGTTTTATTTATTACGGAATAACATTGAAATCCCCATGATCCTAAATTTGAGTATTCTATTGATTTAATAAATGAGAAATTCCTATATCATGGAATACAGATAGAATTTACATGGTATAATTAATGGATTTTAAGGAAGAACTGATGGATTATGGTCATAAGGGGTTAATTCTACCAACTATATAACCATGGGGAGACCATGCTATATTGTTTTTGTGAAAAAATAGATCCATGAGGCTGGTAATTGATTATAGGAAAATACAATATTTTAAGATAAATAATATGTATCATCTTCCCCTCATAGATAACTTATTCTATCAACATCATAGAGCTCCAATATTTTTGTAATATTTTACTGAATTATGGTTATCTTCAAATACTAGAAAAAAGGAGGAATTTAGACTAAATATTTTCTAACATGATATTGAAATTATCAGTATATAGTAATTCCATTTTTATGTGATAATTAATAATTTATTTTAAATGATTTAATGAAAAAAATATTCAATTAATATGTTGATGTTTTTTATTTTCAATTAAGGCATTTTATTGTATTCTAATATTTATGATGACCATTAAAATCACATACAGATCATTCTTGAGGATTAGGGAAGTGCAGCAAGTGTTATTTCTACCATTATAAATTTTATTTTCCTTTCAATACTATCTCAATGGATATAATCTCAGTTAAAAAAACAATTAAATTTTTTATTATAAAATTGGTTATAATAATGAACATAATTGAAGTATGTAGTTTCATTGTATTGGGATGTTACTATTGCTGATATTTTTTTAAAATTTTTATAGATCAACTAACACATTAACAATTATTATACATTGATGGGTTAATGTTTTTTTGATAAATGAATTCGATGAATGTTTTGATGAACTACCGAGGAGATTGGAGTAGGATACAGTTTTGGCTCTACTATATGGAATTTATGGGTTTGTGATATATAATGATGTATTGAAAAGGGGAGAAAATTGTATCATAATTAATAATGAAAATTTTATATCATATGAATCAATTAAATTGTCCTCCAAAAAATAGAACAATCCAAACCATGATCTAGAGTTGATAGTAGTAGTATTTTCATTAAATATATGCATACATAGTCTCTATGGTGAATGATGTGAGATTTATATGGATCACAAAATAGTAAAATTCTTATTTTAATAGATACTGATCATCATGGGGAAATGTATACATATATATCTAATTTTGTATTATGATTTCTCAATACACTACCACCAATGGGAAAAAAATATTGTAATGGATACGTTGAGTAGAAAATACCATGGTGTTCTCAACAAATGAGGACTGGGAGGGGTAATTTGTAAATATATCTAGTAAATATGTGTATAAGAATCATTAATGAAGGAGGGACATAATTTTTTTTACAAATTATTAAAATTAAATACATATTAGAAAAGATAAAAATATCTCAATTTGATGAAGAGAACACAAGGAGGAAAATTAATGATCTGAATCACTGTAAATTAGATGACATATTTTTTGAGGATGGTATTTAAAAGTTAAAAAATATACTATGTGTTATATATATACAAAGATAAAAATGTTTTTGTTATATAACATTCATTTATAAACAATTTCTATTCATTCTTGTAGAAAAAATATTTATTTGTTTTTGAGGGATCATTTGTCGAGGGATATCATGATATGAGAAATTTTTTATTGTGTATCCAGATTTTTTATCCTTAAATATGTGAAATTCATTAGAATGAATCCTAGAGGGGACACACATCCTATTCCTATTATTTTTTGGAAATGGGATGACATTACTAAGGACCACTCCACATGACTACCTACGAATTATATAATGAATAATCTTCCATGGGTTACCATGTATCTATTTACCAAACATGCACATTTCATTTCATAAGTAAAATTTACCTATTTATTTTATCATAAGGATATATAATAATGATTTTGTTAGACTTCATGGAGAACCCCATATAAATTATTATTATTGAGATCCATATTTTTCATTAATATTATATAAGAATATTTTAAAATCACTAAATAATGAGTATCATTTGAGCACTTCCTACCATCCTTAAACTAATAGACATTTCTCAAAGATGAATTATATAGAAATGTATGTCATAATCAGACTAGTGGGGATGAGTTTGGTGAATGTAATCTCACATCCTAAAAACATATTTAATGTTCAATAACAAATTAAATTTCCATTCGATACCACATTAATGTAGCTCAACATATCAAAAAGAGTTCTGTAGACAATGGGAGAACTGATATTGATTTCAATGTGGGAGTTTATTTTTTATGTTAACTCCATGGAAGGTTGTCTTAATTATTGGTATGAAATAAAAACTAAGACAAAGGAAAATTAACACACTTAAATTCATGAATGAATTAGAGTTGATTTTTATGTTTTTGAAAATCCACCAAATATTTCAAAATAACAAGATATGTTCTATTTGTAATTTTTAACAAATTACATGCTATATCGACACATGTGGCCACCATATATTAAATATAATTAAAAAATATTATAAAATTATATGAAACACCAATTTTTATTCTTGATACTAGATATAAATTACTGAGGAATCTGATGGCTGGACTAATAAAGTTATTTTGGAGAATTCAAAAATGGAGGAAGTAATATGTAAACAAAATGATATTATGATGAATAAATACTCAGAAAATTTTATAAGTTAATATTCATGAAATTTATATCATGAAAGTTATGTTATATTGAATGAAATAACACCACAAGATGTTACAATATATTTCTATTAGATTAAGTTAACTTTATTTTCTCGCTTGTGGTGGACTATGGGTTTAAATGAAACACAATTTCGTTACAAATTTTATAGTTAATTATAAATTTTAATTTTAATTTTTTAAAAATATTATTTTACTTAATAAACATCAATGTTTAAATCAGAATAAAATCATATTTTTAGTGTGAGTACTTGTTATTTTTAACTATTAATTCATTTTTTCATGAATAGTGAAAATAATACACTATAATTGATAGTTTCTTTTTTGTTCCAATATTTTTCATTTTTAAATTATATTTGTAATTAGTTTTAGAGTAAAAATATATCAATTGTATGTAAATTAAAATAATGGATGTCACTGTTATAGTTTTAAAATTGTATTTTGATATTAAAATATTGAATGATTTTAAACATGTTCTCTTTAGAGATCATAATTCTGATCATGTCTATTGGATGAAAACTAATTCAAAAATTTTCAAATTAATTAAATTTAATTTAGAAATATGGATTCCATATTTGGAATTAGAAAATTTTATAATTTATTATAATGTCAATATAATTATTCACTAAATTGAGTAGTGAAAACAATTAAAATTAAGTTTTGCGGTTAAGTTATCATTTTTTTTACCATGGGGTTGAACAAAGAAATGAAGTGTAAAAATTACAAACCATGTTGTCCAACAATGTTTAGATGGTGTAAGTTAAGGTATTTCATCTCAATTTTATGTCATTCAGGAACATTGTAACATTATGCAACTAATTTCATATATATGGTGTATATAATGCAGATTTGAATTATAATATCATTAAGACATCATTATTCAAGATATTTTCTATTTTAAAATTATTTTTTTTACTCAAAATAGTTTTTTCATGAAATCTTCCAAGTTGTAATTGTTTTTGTAGACTCTCACTTTCTTTTCTGATTGTTAACTTTCTCTTGATGAAATCGCATTCATTTGATTGTTTTTAATTTAACATGACATTTATTTTATATATCAATATGTTTTTTATATTATTTTATCATATAATGAATAAAATTTATATATATATTGTTCTATTTGAATGATATGTGTCTAAGTGTGAAACAATTGAATAATTTGTCACATTTACTCAATAAGGATACATGGTGATAAGGAAAATTATTTCAAAATTAAATATATTTTTTGATATGTTAAGAATACCTTGGATATGTATGAAATGGTTTTGTTCTATTAGTTTAATCCCCTTGATCCATCGGTAATATCATGGGATGAATGAGTTGGACAAATTAGATGGGGGTTTACCTATTACGTTTTAAACAATCTTGTGAATGGTCATAAAATAATGGTCTCAAGTACTTGAGAAACATGAAATAAAATAATTAATCATTTTCATAATTGAAAATTTAGTATTTCTTAATATCCATAATATTTTACCTTTGAAATTTCTTGTGGTTGTAATTCATTCCTAGTTTATGAATTAAATGGAATGCATTTCATTTATTTACCATTCCATATTGATTCTGCCTTATCTCACCTTGATAGCGATGTTATTTAAATTGAATTTGTGTCTTTAATCTACATCTATTTGTTTATTTCATTTGATAACTTAGTCTATCATACACTTTATGGGACCCATACTGAGCATTTTAGCACACCATTATTGATTTTCTTTCGCAAATACATAATAAATATTTCAAAGAAATAAATTTCAAGATGCATCTCATTTTAAATTATTTTTTGTAATTCATTATTCACTATTTCAAAGGTAAAATAGTTATAAAGTTCGCATGTTATTTTCAATGATGTCTAAAATAATCAATATTTTGTGATTCATCCCATTTTATTTAAACATTTTATGAAAACATCACCTAGATCTGGGTTACTGGGGTCGGTTCATTAAAATTTATTTTATTTTTTAACAGTTTCATTATTATGATGAGAAATCCATCTATTTTAATTGTTTATACAAATAATATCTGGAATATATAATCTTATTAATATATGTAGTCGATAGAAGGGGTGGATTAAAACATATTGAATTTCTATATCAACACAAGGAATCACAATGTATAGTAATCATGTTAATCATAATTTTCAATATCATTCATTTGAAACTATCCTAACCATTGTAGGTTTTAATAAAAGTATCCTTGACCTAATTATATATGATAATTCATTTACAAATATCCTATGATTCATTAAAAATGGAAGAAAAGACACATATGCATGGAGGTAAACTATCTCTAGATCAAGGAGTTTTTTCCAACTAATATATGGCTAAAGCCTTAAAACATTACATAATATTGAATTAAATGGATAATTCACATTGATGATATTTTTAGGTTTATAGTTTCTGAGAATTAGGACATAAATATTTTAATACATTTCAAAAATTACAGATTATACACTTCTTCTCAGTTTCATTATTTTTTTTAAAAAACTCATGAAAATAAGAGTCATGTCACGTTCCATGTTTTAGGAAGCGTATCTTTCCCATGATCCCATCCATTACCCAATTCATCTTTATATCTTGTGAAAAACATTTCAAAACATTTGATGAGCATAAAAATACCACTAAGGGTTATAAAATAAAGAAAGAAAACATTAATTCATCAAAACATAATCCTTTTAAAATACCTCATGAAATCATAAGATTTATGAACAACACATAGTAATCACAAATAAGAAATGTAACATGTGGCATCCATAACATAATAACATTATAGCTTTCACAACCATGTAGGTAGTTACATTTGGAATACCCATCATAGTTTATTCCCTAAATCTATTAGGAGAAACATTCACATTTACCTCCATCATGTTACCCAATGCATTGGAGAGCTATCTCGGGTTCACCCACCCTAGGTTTATCATAGAACCACTCATGTACGTAAACAATTCCAAAGAACCATAACGTATTTATAACACATAAAACAACATAAATGAAAGATAATATTTATACATTTAAATCACAATATATAATTTAAATATATTAACATAACAGATCCATTATAAAACCATTTTGAATACCAAAATATGTAAAATACTATATGGGATTTATTTTCCATTTAAAAACATTATGTCTTGTTTAGTAATCCATAGATCAAATAATAATCGCGATAGTGTAAAATGTCATTGTCACCACTGATGTTAAAAAGATATTTTTTTTATAATTTAGTAGAAAACTTCATAGAAATATATTCCTTTTTAATGAAATGAAATGTTAATGTTTTTACACACGTAATAAATGAATGTCATGTATAAAAGAAAATATGTCTCAATGAAAGGAGATTGAGATGAAGTCCCATACCTCATGTCCAACTTGAACCATCTGTTATTTAATTTCTTTAATAATAAATTAATTTCAATTAGTAATTTCCTAGGAACCCTTTTCATGTTTAATATTCTTTTAATACCACTTATTTCCAAGTTATAAACAATATGAAATCATTTATGTGAATAATGGTCATATTTTCGATATTTGGTACTAGAGTAAAAAATGAACATCTAATATTTACAAGTATTCCATGTGGTCAAAAGTTCATTATCACCAGAATTATATTCATGTTTTTTATATTATATATATCATATATATCCAGAATATATATGTATTTATAATATTACATAACATTTAGAGGTAAAAAAGTAATGAACTTTTCCTGGAGACGTTAAGTCTAATATATGAATGAACGCTACATTAATTCTTATTTATTGATTTTAATGATATGAAAACACTATGTTAAATTGGTATGTTATAATTCTAGTATAATATCTTATATAAGTTCATTAAATTAATCGTTTATTCATTCCATTTATAGAATGAACGAGTCATATCACTTTGAGGGGGCAGTAGTCCACACTTCCTCAATTTAAATTATCATTTTCCCCATTATGTAAAACATAATGGAATTATATAAATAAAAAATAAATAATAATAATGAAAACATAAATATAATATATATACCATATAAATACATTTCCATCACAATGGCCACCATAAGATGTGGTTGAATAATATTGAACAATCATCGTTTTGTGAGGCAGTAGTTTATCATCCACAAAAACAGTATTTTCATTACCCATTAGATGGTGGTTTGTGTAAGTGTAGTTTGAATACTACTCATAACAACAACCTAGTATATTTATTATAATTTTTATGTAATAAAATAACGTAATAAAAAGATTTTATGTGGTTGGAGAAGTAAAATGAAAGAAAAGAAGTTAAAAGAAGACGTCACCTTTAAATATGGAAACTCCATTAGGTTTGAACCAAAATGATTTTATAAAGAGCCTTATACCAACTATAAGGATTATAGGTGGAATATATGGATAATTAGTGATTATTTTAGTAGATTTTGGATGTGAAAAGGGGCTTGAGAGGTGTGAGTAATGTGTTAGAGGTGATGGATTTTTGTAAGGGGAGAGGGGCTCTTTAGGAATGTTTGAAAATATTGTTTTAAAAAATAATTATTTTACCTTTTATAAATTTCCAAAATATAATAAAGTATAATATAAGATGATTCATGTTCTAAATAAAATAATCCAATAATAATTGGAAATGATTTGAATAATTTTTAATCTTTATGATCTTATTTATTTAAATCATTCATTAATGGGGTAAACACTGCATCCTTATTGTGTCATAAATTTTTTATTAATTTGATTTCAAAAAACTATTAATAAAATATCATCATGTATGAAATATTTATTTCTGTCTAATGAATATTTATAGTCAAATATATCAATTATATAACCCCACTTTAAAATTGTTTTAGCAAAACAATATATGTTTGTTATATTCTTATTTTTAACTTTAAATAAAAAGTTATTAATATCATTATCTTACCCTATTGGATTTAAAAGTCCATAATTCTCACCCAAGTATTGTTGTAGTTTTCCATTACTCATATAATCAGTTTAGGACAAGTGTTAAGGCAATTTTATATTATTTTAATAATATTGTTAACTTGAATTACCGTATTTACCTTTAATAACGGTAAATAAAAGGCAAATGTTAAAACTCACAAAAAATAATTTTCATCTTATTAAACCTCATTTTACTTACTCAAAATAACCATTTGTGTCGATTTTTTGAAATTTAATTTAGATAAGTGGTAATATTCATTTAAATGAAGAAGTCGGGTTTTTAACTACTACTCAATATTTTCACTATTAATCTAAAATTGATGTATTTTTTCTGAAAAATACAAATAATTCAGCCTATTTTATATTAGATATTCCAAATTCAAAAATGATGTCCATATTACCAAATTCAAAACATATAATTTTAATTAATTAATTTAAAAATAATTCTCTTTGTTAAAATAAAAATCATGTGTTTAAGAAATAATAACATTCAAAAGATTGATACTTGTTTATGTGCAATTTTAATTTGAAATTACATCCAATTACCATAATTAGAGTTAATGGTTAAAATATTATATAACTGAACTTTTAAAACAATTAAAATAAAAATCATAAAATAGAAATAAAATAGATTAAAATGATTTTTTGAATTAAAATATAGTATTTTAAACAATTTATTAAAAATGAATTTTATCAGAAAAAAATAACAAAAATTTACCCAAAGTAAATTATTATGTCATGATTCAAAAGAAGAATTTTATTTTTTAAAATATAACATATAATAGTGACTAAAAATATATTTAATGAGGGTTCTCCAATATATGATGTCAAATCATCCTTTAAATTAATTCTTGAGTATTTATTCCTAAAATAAGATTCTTTCTTATTATAAGCCTCTAACTTTTATTGGATAATTGTAAAACATATATCAAACAAGTATAATCATATTGTAGTTATATCTGATCATTTCGGCTAATAAAACGGCTAGGTGGTAACTATCATTTAAAATAATATTGTATTATTATATTTCAGTATGACTCTTCATTGTGTGAAACATTAGATTTGGAGAAAACCATTTTGCATGTCCCATTATTCATCAATCATAGCATCCCTTTTAAATTAAAATTAATATTTAATTCATGATTTTTTATAAATATAAAAATTAATTATTCTTTATTTACATGGGGTGTTACATCCTTCCCCCTTTTGGAAATTATGATTACGTAATTTTTATTTACTTATCAAATAAGTGGGGGTGCATATCCCTCATAAATTTATGATTCCCACATTTATTCTTTAACCATACGGTTTTTCCACCAAACCATTACCTGATTAGTTACATTATTCTGCAACACTTGTACTCTTCAGTCATGAATCAGAACTAGTTGTTCCACATTAGAGAAATTATCTTCCAACTGGACTACCTCTTGGATCAAAACATTAGATGCATCCAATATATACTTTCTCAACATTGAAAAATGAAAACATTGTGTACCCGAGATGAAAATGGAGGTAATGAAACTTTGTAGGAAACTGATCCAACATTATCTATGATTTTCATTAGGTTCAATGAACCTTGGACTCAAATTTCTCTTCTGGAAAACATGAAACACACTTTTCCACGTAGAAACATTTATAAAGAAATGATCACCTACCTAAAAAGAAATATCCTTCCTCCAGTTATCCACATAACATTTTTCCCTGCTCTGAGCTATTCTCATGTGCTCCTGAATCAATTGAATCTTTTCAATAATATCTTCTCCCAATTCTGATCCCATCAACTTGTTTTCACCTACTTCATCCCAAAAAGATGGAGTTTGACACTACTTCCCATAGAATTCCACAAATTGAGCCATCTATATTCTAGAATGAAAATAGTAATTATACAAAAATTCATCCAAATAAATATGTTGGTCCCAACATCCCTGGTAATCAAGAGAAAAATAATGTATCGTATCATCCAAAAAGCTGGAGTCATCCTCCTGCATCAATTCTAGGAATATTTTTCCATCCTAATATTAACCACCTTTTGAAAATATACCTCATGAAACATAACTTTTAATTCATCCCAATCAAGAGAATCAATCTCCTCACTATCCTTGATGTTTTTCACATTCGACCACAACTGATCGGCTTCACCTTCAAAACGGTAAACATCAAGTCTAACCTTATGATGTTGTGAACACCACATGACATAAAAAATATTCTCTAGTTCATTAATCTACCCTTCAACTAGCACATGGTTATATGATCCTATGAATGATGGGGGATGTTGCGACATTAAATGTTCCACTACTAACATTTTATTATATGGTTGATCTATCTGATCTCGTGCATGGATACCACCACCATTTATAGAATTAGTCAATTCTGCCATCATAGAAACAATTAGTTCAGTTCCAATTCGGACCATCATAGGTTGCTAATTTAGAAGGTTGTCTTCTTTCGGATGTTGTCCCATCATAGCTACCCTATTTCCTCTGAGAAAAACCATTCTAAACACATAAATATATTAGGCGAAGAAACATGGTAATCGATAAATGATATATCATTTCAATATTAACATAAATTAATTTATAGTTATTAACTCAACAATATTCAAACGTCTAAAGTTGTCTTAACCGACCTTTGATACGAACTATAATGACCCACCCTTAAAACATTACATATTAATTAATTAAATGGCTACTTCATATTGAGGATCTTTTCAGGTTTATAGTTTTAATGAATTTTTCTATAACTATTACATTACATATAAAAAATTACAATGTAGACACATCTACCAGGTTTCCATATTTTTATAAAATAAAAACTCTTGAAAAAAAACAGTCATATATAGTATTATGTTTTAGAGATCATGACTTTTCCTTGATCCCATCCTTGGCCCTATTAATATTTATGTCATATGAAAAACATTTAAAAACATGGGATGAACACAAAAAGATAAATAAGGGTTATAAAATAAATAATGAAAAAAATTAGTTCATCAAAAAATAATCTTTGAAACGTACCTCATGAAATCATAAGATTTATGAATAACACATAATAATAAAAAATAATAAAAGTATCTTGTGGAATCCAAAACATACATACTTTGTAGCTTTCATAGCCCCATTTGGTGTTAGATTTTGAATACTAATCACATTATATTCCCTAAATCTCTTAGAATAAACAATAACGTTTACCTACATCACATTACAAAATGCATTTTAGAGCTATCTCAGTCCCACCCAACCTAGGTTTATCATGAAACCACTCATGTAAGTAAAAAATACCAATAAACCATATCATATTCATAACACATAAAAAACATAAATGAAAGATAACATTTCCACATTTCAATCAAAATATATCATTAAAATATATTTACATAAAAATTAAATTATCAAAACCAATTTCAATACCAAAATACGTAAATGAGTATGTAGTATTTATTTTCCTTTTACAAATCATTACAGCTTGTTAAGGAATCCATATATCATATAATACTCAAGACGGTAGAAAAGGTCATTTTCGCAACTTTCGTTAAAAAGAAAAATTCATTTTTGTCATTTAGAAAGACACCTCATAGAAAAAGATTCCCTTTGAATGAAAGGAATAGTCAAAAGTATTTATACACCATTTAAAAGAATTTCATATATTGAACAAAATATGACTCAATGAAAGGATATTGAGACAATGTCCCTTACCTCATGTCT
This sequence comes from Viscum album, assembly GCA_963277665.1. Taxonomy (NCBI): domain Eukaryota; kingdom Viridiplantae; phylum Streptophyta; class Magnoliopsida; order Santalales; family Viscaceae; genus Viscum; species Viscum album. The sequence continues at coordinate 1,537,329,023 of OY728151.1, forward strand.
GACATGAACTGTTCATTCTTTAATATCACGAATAATAAAAAAAAGATAATTTCTATTTTCTAAAGAAACGTTTTCATGTTTATTATTATTTTTATATCCCTTATTACTATTTTATAAACTTGATGTAATAATTTATGTTATTAATAATCATTTTGTTGATATTTGGTACTTGAGACAAAAATGAACTTCTAATATTTACAAGTTGTCCATGTGATCAAAAGTTCATTAACCAGAATGATATTCATGATTTTGATATCATACATATCATATATATTTAGTATATATTTTTATTTTTAATTGTACATAACATTTGGATATAATAAATTAAATGCACCATTCTTGGAGAACGATAAGTCGTACGTACACATGAACACTACCTTAATTTCAATTTTTACTTTTTAATGAAATGAAAAATTAATGATAAATATGTTTGTTATAATTCCATTATAATATCATATATTATTTTATTAACTCCATGCTTTATAATTTCCACTTATCGCATGAATGAGTCATATCACTTTGAGGGGGCAGTAGTCCGCACATCCTCAAATTAAATTATCGTGTTTTCCCATTATGAAAACCATAATGTTATGATAGAAATAAAAAATACAATAGAATATAGACAATATAAATATAATATATATCAATTATAAATATAGTTCAATTACAATGGCCACCACAAGTGGTGGTAGAAGTTATTGAACAACTATCATTTCATTAGGCAGTAGTTCGCCATCCATAGAAACAGTATGGTCTTTATGCATTAGATGGAGGTGTGTGTAAATTTAGTTTAATACTTATCATAAATAAAACCTTGTATATTTATGATAATGGTGTTGTTATAAAATAAATAAATAAAATTATTTTATTGGGTTTTAGGAGTAAAATAAAATAAATGACTTTAAAAGTAGTCATTACCATTAAATTGGGTAACTCTTTTGGGTCGAACCCAAATAATTACATAAAGAGACTTCTGCCTATGGTAATGCTTATATGTTGAATATATGGATATATATATCTTATTTGAGAACATATTGGATGAGCTAAGAAGCTTGAGAGTTGTGATTAATGGGTTATAGGTGAGGGAGTTTTATAAGGGGAGAGGGGCTCTTTAGGAACGTTTGAAAATATTATTTTGTTAAATAATGATTTTCTGTTTCTAAAGGTCCAAAAATTATTTAAGTTGAATATAATATAACTTGTTTTCGAAATAAAATCGTCCAATAGGAATTGGAGAAGTTGTAGATATTTTTCATATCATTATAATCTTATTTATTTAAATCATTCAATAATGAGGCAAACACTGCATCCTTATTTGGTCAAAAATAATTTTATTTATTTATGTCCAAAAATTATTAATAAAATATCATGATGTAGGAATTATTTTATATTTTTTATGAATTTGTATAGTCAAATATATCAATTATATAACACCATATTAATTTTTTTTATCAAAATAATACATTTTATTATATTTTTATTTTTAGCTTAAATAAAAAGATATTAACATCATTATCTTACACAAGTGGCTTTCAAAGGCCAAAATTAACACCCAAGGATGTTATTGGCTAGTGATTACTCATACAATAATGTTAAGACAAGTATTAAGGTAATTGTATTTTATTATAATATTGTTTTTCCTTGAATTACCCTATTTACTTTTAACTATGATAAATAGAAGTGAAAAGTTACTTTTCTGAAAAAAAATTATTTTCATATTATTGAAAAAAAATTTACATTCAAATAGTAACCATGATTGTCAGATTTTTGATATTCAACTCACCAAAGTGGAAAATTTTCATTTAAATGAAGAAGTTAGTTTTTTAACTACTACTCAATGTCTTCCCTATTCATCAAAAATTGATGTTTTTCAAGAAAATATCAAAAAATTAACCCTAAGATAAATTTGATATTATGGATTCAAAAATAATGTCTATTTTATCAAATTAAAAACATATAAGTATCATTATTTAATTTAATATTAATTCTTGTTGTCAAAACAAAAAGCATAATTTTAAGAAATAAAAACTATTAACAGATTAATACTTGTTTATGTCTAATTTAAATGATAAATTACTTCCAATGACCAAAATTGGATTGATTTGTAAAAATATAATCTAATTAAACATTAAAACCAATTAAAAAGATAATATAAGAATATATTTAAAGTATAATAGTTGTTGTTTTTAATTAAAATACAGTATTTATCACTATTCATTAAAAAATGAATTTTATCCAAAAAAATACCAAAAATTTACCCAATGTAAATTTTGATGTCCCGATTCTAAAGAAGAATTTTATTTTTTAAAATAGAAGACATAAAAGTGGAAAAAACTATATTTAATGATGGTTAAACATTAAATGGTGGAAAAATGACTTTTTAATGAATATTATAGTATTTATGATTAAAATTGGATACTTTCATATTTTAAACCTCTAAAATTTGTTTGATAAATGTAAAAACGTTTAACAACCATGTATAATAATATTTTAGTTAGTTATTTTAATTCTTACCTATAAAACAACTAGGTATTAACTACCATTTAAAAAATATTATATTATTATTTTTCAGTATGACTCAACATTGTGTGAAACATTAGACATTAGGGAAACCCATTATTGCGTGTCAAGTATGCCATAAAATCTTAAATCACCTTCAAATTAAAATTAATATATAATTCAAAAATATTAATAAGTATGAAAATTTATTATTCTTTTCATAATTTGGATGTTATAGCTAATTTTTATTCAAACCGTTGAACCAAGACCAATTAGATACTTTTTTCTATGATTTGAATCCTATACCAAAAGATTAACGAATTTATATTAATGACGATCTATTAACATTACACTAAAATTTACCACTTAAGCTTCCATTAATATTTTTAAATTCCAATATACATAGTAAATAGAAAACCACAAACCAAATATTGAATGTGAGGAATCCACCCCAAAAGGTTCTTATATATCAGTTTCTTTTCTACAAGCTATCAAGCCAGGATCAAACCTAGACTACAACTATTATATTACTTAATATTAAAGTGTAGTATTAGAAATTTAAATTTAATCTTAAAAATTCTCACATGTATTCAATTAATTTTTGTGCTCTGATCAATTATTCAATTAAATTTATTAAAAAAACAAACCTTTTTCATCATCAATTTTATGATTTATGGCTATTCCAACATTAATATTGTAAATTAATCAATATTTTCAAATTTATAAGATATAACTCAATGTGTATTGATTTTAGAAGTTCTAAAAAGTTGATGATTTATTTTTAATAATATTTGAATATGAAATTCATATTTATATTATAAAGTTGATTTATTTCTTAACATTTCTCAGGGCTTCACAATTCATGTTATATATGAAATTATATTTTAAATGATATCATACTAGTCAATATTGTTATTTTTTGACAAGAGATAGAGTTCTATATTTATTGATGAGTCTATTAATAATCGATGAAATACACACATGTTTACTCAAACCTGTGATGTTTTGGATAGAATGAGATAATAAACTTATGGAATAAATTTATTGAAAATGTGATGTTTCAAATAAAAATTTACATTTTGGATAAAAATCGCTAAAATAATTTTCTATTAAATATTAAAACCACTGTCAAAAACTAAAACATTTATTAGTATATTTTGTTTCATGAACATTAATTTTTTTAATTAGTGTTTTGTATGATAAAAATAAAATTCATACACCAATTATATTATTGCTAAAATTATCATTAATAGTGATTTGATCTCCATTTATTTTATAAATTTTAAATAATTCACAAGGGTATCTACAGAACACTCCTGATAACCAATTATCTAGGTACCATATTTCCTCACAAGTATTTCTTAGATGAATATTCATAAAAAATAAAATTCATAATTGTTTTGATAGACACACAAACCTAGGTTTTCTTCCCCAGCCAATAATGATTTAGGAAACCATATTTTCTTAACATAAGGATACCATTTATAAATATTTTGATGAATAATGGATTGATTTTGATTTCCAATGCCATTAATTATTCCTGTAATAATAATAAATTAAATGAATAATGAATATACAATAATTAAAAAATAAATCATTGTTTAGTCAGAAGATATTATTCTAACATTTTCATGACATTTATTTTGGAAGTCATAAGTACATTAATAATTCTTTATGTACTAAATATATATGTATAATTTGTTTTAGAATGTTTTTATAGAAAATAATAATTTTATGGAAATAGAATAAGAGATAAAATATTATGTATACTAACATATATTTCTTTACAATGTGAATCATAATGAGTTTGAATCTGATTAATCGAAAAAGAAATTTTATCAAACAGATGAAAGCATGTTTTTTTTTCATCATACACCCACAGGTCATCAACATGGGGTTGATATAAATATGGATAAAATCATATCAATCCTAATTAAGATAATCTCTTTGACCAGACTATGGAATTCCTCAGACCAAACAAATTTATATTTAGAATACCAAAGACATGTTCCTAATGTAAGGAAATATTTTCACAATGTAATGGTGTAAAAAATATTATATCAAATTATCTCTTTTAAATTCTAGGAATCAAATTAATTTCAACAATATCATAGAAAATATGACAGTTGGGAGAAAATATGATCATTGGGAAGGCTACCTACCAATACCTATACATTCATTAATTTTCCTATTGATTAATTTCTTTTTATATTTCTCATAGTTAGGGATTAATGATAGTTACAGGAATGAATGACTTTTTACTAGTTTTTTGTAATTGATTTAAAATTTTAACTTCATGAGGGTATCGTGTTCAATTTTTTCACTAAAGAATAATTTTTCATTTTAATTACATGTCAACTCTCTTATTTCGATCAAGATATTATAAGGATTGAAAGATACATAATATGATAATCATATTTATTGAGGGTTCATGGGGATTGAGAGATATAAAATATTATCCACTAGATCAAGGTCTACTGAGGCAAGGTATAAATTAAATCTGATATTCATATCAATGGGTTCCATGGTAAGGAGAGATATAAATTCATGTTAGGATGAACAAGGGACACCATTAGAAAAGTTCAATGGATACCTTACACATATGGTTAAAAGAGATATGTTCTATTTTAATTTATATATGCCATTATTATATTGTTGTTATTGATTTAAATTATTTGTACAAGTATTTTAATCTACTATATATATATATATGAATTAGTTTTTTCATAATGATTATAAATACGATAAACACATTATGATATATTAATAAGATCTACATGGAATCTAAAACATGATGGTTTATTTTAATTAAATTCACTTAAAAATGTTTTTATCAAATATAATTTGATTATTATTTCTATACACTTATATTATATTAATAATACTATTTACAATGCATGGATTTTAGGACTGATGACTATGTCCAAATCTAATTATTTTATATAAATATTTTTGTACGTTTTTAAATTTAATTCTATTAAATGTAATGGGTTTTAAATAATAATTCACCCCTATTATAATAAATACATCTATAATAAAATATTTCAATACCAATATCAATACAAATAAAATTTATATCCAATAATTGGTACTAATGATAGATTCCACTACTAATTTTATAACTATGTTTCTACTTTCTATTGAATTGGTATTTTATAAAATTTAGTAACAAATATTTTTCTTATATACCATTACAAAAAAAAATGTTTTTGTAGAAAAATGAGTATCTTTTAAGATGACAATTTTTAATATCAGATCCATAGAAAATTCCCACTAAAATGGACAACATATTTTTTGATGGAGCTGAATATGGATATTAGAGAGATAAAATGAAAACTTTTATTATCATCACTGGAGTTGATAACCTAATCATGTTGATAGGAGGATACCGAATAACTAAAAACGATGGTACATACTTTAATCATCAAGAAAATAATGAATAACCATTAAACATAAGAGTCAAGTAAATATATGCTCAATGACATGCTGTATCTATATCCATGTTTCATCATGTGAAAATGTAAATAGTAATAAGTGAAATTTATAGAATACAAATCTATGTTCTCCTATTGTTGTATAAATTGTAAGAGCTATCTTAAGAGTTGATTAACATGTTTTAGGTTTTTAACTAGGATAATCAATGGCCAATATTAATCAAATATTTATGACTAACAAATAATAGGTCTCAATCACATAGAGAAATTGTATACTATGATGAAATTAATGTGGAGAAGATTATAGATATTTTTACCAATTAATGGGAGTCATAGAAGAAACGTTTTCATGATACAATGAGGTTAACATATATTTTTCTTCATGATCTTATACAAGCTATTATTCAATGTGAGGAGATATTTAAAATATGTGATGAAAATCTATAAATGAAAAAATTTGGTGTTTCATTTTCTAAAACATCTACCATACACAATAATGTTAATTTTTATAAGAAATGAGTGGAATTGTACATAAATAAACAAGATGTTATACAATCAGAGTATAGTTCTTCAGAACATTCTAAACATGAATATCCAAATAAATCAAATATAATGTACAAGATAATTGGTAATAAATATTGTTGTTATCATTACAATAAATTTATCAAGGAAATAAGTGATAAGAAAGTTGATGTTAATTGATATGAATGTAATAATTCTAGACAGATAATACATGATTGTAAAAATCTAATGTGGAAATATATGAAAAATAGAAATTATGAATGGAATACAAAAAACTATTATATTTATAGGAGTAATAAATTTCTAACAGCCTTAAATAAATATAGTGCGATTGGATGTGACTCTTTAAAAAATGCATCTGATCTCAAATGTTCTAGAGAAGGGAATGGACATAATTATGCCGATGTACCCATTGAAAATCAATGTATTATAGAAACAAAACACATTTAATAAAACCTTAATAATATTTCACTAAATTCTAATTGTCAAGATAATAATGATTCAATATATCATGATGAAGAATCATCCTTAATATAATATGATACTCTCCCATCATATTATGAAGTATATCATTTTTCAAATTAATCAAGAAAATTAATATTGAAATAGTTATAAAAAATTCAATGATTATTCAAGAAAATGTTTTTTTGAAAATAATATGTCATATCCTTATGAAGATAAAAATAAGGATATTTCCAAGGAAAATAAAATTTTAAATGATTTAGAAAAATGTAATTTATGATAACAAACATTACAAACTAGTTTTGATAAGCTTAATTCTAGAACTAATACTTTCGACATTAAATATTTAGTTATTAAAATAAAATTAAAATGTCTTTTTAAGAAAACTAAAATCAAACATTACATATTCTAAGTAATTTTTTGATAAAATTAATTGTTAAATGTGTCTTCATGTTTCTAGTTCTACAATGAATTATAATTATATATAATTATATTATAGTAACAATTATTTTTTTCAATAGAATTCCCCTTTTGTATGAAATCGTAAATCGATGTCCATTGGAATTCAAATTTTACATTAAATAATGTAAAATAGGTAATTTTCCACAAATCATTTTTCTTAAAAGAAATGTTGATTAAAAAATAATTGATCATAGACATTTTCGAACTGAAGAAGGTTTAGGTGGTGAAATTTTTTTTTTCAGGAAAATAAATATTCTAAAATAAACACATATAATTAGTATATGGATATTATATATTCCTAGAATATGACTATTGAAAATAAATTTTTTCGAAAAGATCATCTATAAGGAAGGTGGAAAAACTACATTCATATATAATTCTCTAGGAAAAATAATCATTTTTTGTAATATTTCTCTTCTTTATTGTTATTTAATTTTAAATGATTTGTTTTTTAAATGTATTATTCTAAACATTATAATAATAATTCAACTATGTGATGAATGACACCTTATAAGTTTTAGGAATGATAAATGTGTTATAAAAAATTACATGGACTAATTCCTTTATTATTCCCAGTGGAATTATAATGTTTTACACATAACATATATGGCCTTAAGATCTACGAATTCCATTTTCTATGTGAAAAGGAATAATAATCTTGGTTATTGAATAGATTATTATGACACCATAACAATATAATCTTCTATTTTTTGACTATGAAAATTCATTTTTAGGATATATCAGATATTAGGATTAATTCTTTAAAAAAATTTAATCATTTTAAATATGTTAATAAACATAAGTCTCATTTTAAAAATATAAATGATGTATCAAGTACACACACCTTACAGTATAGTTAAAATTAATTTATTAGGTAATAAATAAACATTATGTATTGGATTAAATTTCAATGAATATGTCTTCATTTATAATTACATTGGATACACATGGTTATAATTCTCATAAAAAAGTTAATGTTATATGATATTTCCAAATTTTTTAATCAAAAGTTAAAAATGAGAAATACATTCATTATTTTTAGTAATAATTATGGTTAATTTTATAATTATGATTTTTAAAATTTTGGTAGTAAGATTTGTATTGAACAAAACTTTTTAGTTTGTAGAACTACACACCAATATGGGATAATTAAAAGATGAAATATAAATCACTAAAAATAACATGAACCATGCTGATTGAATAATCAATTAATAGTTTTTTTGCTTAAGTAGTTTGTAATTATTTTTATACTATAAATCATGTTTTAATTTAACCATTTCATAATAAAACTCAGTATCAGTTGTTCACTAGTAAAATTCTAGAAGAATCATATTTTATTGTTTTAAGATTCAAAGTTTTCAATTTGAGTAAAAATGATAACATATAAAAATTTCCACCCATATCTGATGATATAATATTATTATGTTATTCAAATAACTATTTTTAATGTTGTGTTTCAACAAAAATTCTGATACTCATAAAGAAATTGTAAAAATTAAATTGGACAAAACTGACCCTTTTCTTTTCAAACAAACACAACCAACGTCCTCCTCAAATGTGTTTTCAAATACTAATATTCAACCATGGTTATAAAAATATTATTATAAAGAAGATAACCAAGAAATAGTTTTTGATTTATTTAACTATGAATATTAACTAATTCATTTTGATGAATACATTTCCACTACTAACATTGAATATACTGAAGGTATAATTTTTTTTGCTCATGTTTTGTGGATACAACACACACTCAATAAATATATAATGAATTAAAAAAACTCAAATACATGTGATTAAACTAGTTATATTTTTTTATGTAAGTTCCCTAAACATTACTCTCCGAAAAATATATAGATATTGTTCATCACAATCATTGGGATCACACACCTAAATAAGATATCATTTATCCAATTCAATAGAATACAATATCAACATCATAATAAATTTAAAATATATTTAACAACATATATATTTTAATATATTAAATAGAATCATGGAATGATCAATATAAAAATACCCTGTATAACAACTTGTTATTACCCATCTCATTAAATTACATTACTCATATTATTATAGGGAGAACATATAATATTAGTTTTCCTCAATTTATAGTCACCCAATTTTTTTCCTAATATTTTCATAATGATGTTCCAGACGCAAATTTCAATATAAAATATTCAGATTCAGTATTCTCAGAAGGATAATCTGACATAGAAAATGTAAAAAATAGCACTCATTGTTTGTTAAATGTTTTAGATTGAAATGATTTTGGAAATAATATTTTATTTCTGAAATACTCTATTCTTTTTTACTATTAAAAAATATTTTATGTTTTATTGTTAAGACATTATTAAAACAATTGTATTTAGTTTATTAAAAATATTTTAATTCAATTTGTTTATAACATTTTAAAATAACATGTTATTCCAAAGAATTACACTTTTTACTCTACATGGTTTTTTATCTTATAATTTTTATAAAATATCATTACATTTATATATCCGCATTGTTGGTACAAATATATAAGTTTTCATATTTTTTTAATCATAATTTATTTCAACAGAATCAATATTTTTTTAAACATCAACATTTCAAAAATAACATATAACATTCGTCTAGTGATTATAAGCCGTTAGATATGTAAATTTTTTTTGTCAACCAATGGAATTTTTTTTTTGCTAAACCATCTCTCTGATAGGATATATTAAAGGGGACCCCCTTTCCCACATTGTTCTCTCAATGAGTTTTTTACTGACATGTTATAGCCTACAAGTTGATCAATCCATTTTAATTCCTCTAGTATGCATTATATTCAATATATTTGCAAAAAATTAATATTATGATGATTGGTTTGATATTAGGGAAAGGTTTTTCAAAATATATTTCTCTTGTAAATATTATTTTACTCTTAATAAATATATTTCATTTCCTGGTTGCGAATAAATATATTTAGAAAAATGAGATCATGAAGATGATAAGTATTACTCTCATCATGATCATAAATTTTATTCCTTTGTAAAACTTATCAAACAAGAGTATAACTTTCACTTCTTTATGTATAGAAAATGATATAAATTATCACCAGGAAAATTATCATAATATGTTATAGTACCAAATAGAGGTGATGCACATTTTCAATCTCGAAAAAATCCTAATACACTATAAACATTTTATAAAAGAAGAGTTGATGATTCATTTTTTGATCATGATGGAAAAAATAGAAATTATTCCTATAATACTATTGATAATCATCTCATTGACTTGGGGACTCGTGTTGTTTTAATACCAAGGAAAGGTGACATAGATACTCTCAATGTAATAAATTTCATCATACTGGACTATTTGGTTTATGTTAGAATGATTTTCCGTGTAATTATTTTCTGCTGACAATACATAACATCAAAATTAGTTCAACAAAGTAAAATATTATAATTCATCTCGTTTTCTGAGTAAGGTGACTATTGATTGTTTTATGTTTATGAATGTTAAAAATTAATCATGTGAAATATGGGAAAATAATCCTTCAATTTATGATGATAAAATAAAATGAATGTAGATATTTGTTTTAAAAAAATCAAAAATTATTTCTAAAAAACCTAGTGCCACTACATTAGAGGCATAAACATCAAGGATGTTATAGAAGAATAATAAAAGATTCGAAAGGATAAAACCTCAAATATTAATGAAAATAAAAAATAAAAGAAAACATAGAAGTTTTTTAATTTTATTTATGAGGAAGGATTGACACTGAAATATGATAATAAACCCAGACTTCCTTATATATGAATAGTCCCTGCTAGGGATTAGGCCATTATGGTTCATGCTATCAAAAATCAAGATAAAGTAGCTCAGAAGAATATGAAATAGTAGAGAATCATATATATTGTTTTATAAATTTTTTTGATGAAATGATTAAATTTTTCTAATGAGAATACTGGACACTAAAACATGAAAATTGGTTTAGTATATCAAGAAACATGACTAACTCATTCTAATTTTACCTCTATTAAATACAAGGTAAAAGAAAAACAATGAATTGAAGAATAATATTCACTTGTAAAAGAAAAAGAATATGTTCTAAATATCACACCACAAAATCTATCTACCCCAGCATTAGTACAAAAAAAATTGGCATCTATTTTGGAAGAAATTTGATACTGAAAACTTCTATTTAGATTTTTGAAGAACAAAACAAATATTTCAGTGAATTGGTCAAAGGAAAAAAAATTAAATCTCCAACATAGATATTGGAAATCAGTTAGATGTTAAATATTTTAATGATAACTAAATGAATAAAATAATTTAGGGAAAATAATGTGAAAAAGAATAATTGTAAAATTATTACATTGAAGAAGAAGATGATTTTTAAGAGAGTGAGTAGTCTATCAAAATTTATAAGGAACATAATAATAATTATTAAAGTGGTGATGAAGAAATTGAATCTAAAAAAATCATCAAAGGAATCCTGATTAATATAACCCTCATTAACATGACTAAAAAAATCATAACATGATGAAGAATCATATTATTCAAAAATTAAAATCCACATCTCATAAATATAAGAGTATTCATCCAAAATGAATAAGTAAGATTGGTTATCAATGAATAATCCTGACACTAAAGATGTTGACATTTTGGAAATATTTTATGAACAATTTATTCCAATTAAATATGGAAATATTGAAATGAATTTTACAAATTTAAATAAGAATAAAAGAAATGTAATAAATGTTTGTATAATCCAATAAAAACCTACTCGGTAGATCAAGATACATCATAATCCATTGGATCAACTTCATAGATCGTTTTCAATTACATCATTCATTCATTGAAAATATTCGAAGGGATTATGACTTACATACTAGACTTGAATCATTAGGTCAGTTATATCATGATACACATTCCATAAAAATATACTATATTAAAATTTTTATTGATTTACTAATCCAAATTGAGAATGATTTTTAGACCTTATATGAATGTTCAACTAACCACATAGGGTATTTTAATTCAATGGTGGAATGGTAAAATAATATTGATGTCAATGTTCAGTCTCAATATGATTATATGCAATAAATAAATAAGTTAATGACTGAATTAGTATAATCATTTAATTAGTAATAGCAGGATATAAATGATAGGTTAAAATATATAAAATAATTCAATGACTAGACTGATTATGGGATAAAAGTTGTTCATGCACTCAAAATAAATGTATGTGCCTGAATAATAGAAATTTACAGAGTTTGTTTTTGTGTAGATGATGTTACAATTTTAAAATACTAGAACATGGACCTTTTTGAGTAAGCAAACAAACAGAATGCTCCAAATAATATTCTAAAAGATAAAATGATGAAGCTGAATAGAGGTCACAATGAATTTAGGAGGATAAATTTTGTTATAAAATCAATTATAAAGATAGAATAATTGTTTTTGACTTCCTGTTTGAATCTATAAATTTATAAAATATTTAAATTCCACTAATTAATAACTTACTCATCTATGAAAATATAATTGTCTGAATATATCACCATTAAGATTTTTTTAATTTCCATTAACAATTTTTTAGATTATTATTAAATTAGTTATATTTTTTAATATCAATTTCTATTCATTATCTTTTCAGGTACATTATATTGATTCCCTAATTTTTTTAATCAAAAAAGTTGGAGATATTTCTTCAAATAGATATTCCATATAGAATGTGAGAGAATATATTTCTTCAGGGAGATGACAACTTAAGAGATATTAATTGTATTAATAATTCTATCCATCATATTTATAATACCTATAAATAGAGTGGGAATTTAGGATCAAAAGTAAAATGTTGAATAAAATGCTATTTTAAAATTCAAGGACTATATATTTTTAATGATTAATTATTTTTTTGGTGTTTTGACTTCCAAAATGTTTGAGATTGTTGACAAAGAAGTTTTATTTATATCTTTTTCAATACATTTACTTTTTAATCAAAATCACATTCTTAATTAATTAATTACTTAATATTTATGTTCAAATATTTTAGAACGTTTTTATAAAAAATATAACTTTGCACCATAAATGAATAATTTATTGAGTTTTATGTTTATAATCATATATGTTTCATTATTATAATCAATTTGATTTAGAATCTGATTCATCGTTCTCAACTTTTGTTAACATAGATTAATCGATTTTCTTGAATTTATAGTTCCAAAGTACATCATAATCATTCTGATATAAATTCCAATAAAATTGGACCAACCAAAATTTGATAATACTATTGACTATTTTAAATAATTCCATTTTAATAACTTATGGTTATATTTGGAAAATAGAATGCATATTTCTAATGTTAAGAATAATTTTTTTCAATGTAATGGTGTAAAACAATATGATGCTGGGATTTCTATTTTAAATTCAAGGGACCTTTCAACTGAAAAGGAATCAATGAAAATATGTCAATTTAGAGAAAATAATACAATTGGTATTGTTTTTTGGAAATACCTAGTCATTCAAATATTTCGATGCTAATAAACTTCATTTTCATCTTCTCATTGTACCATATCTCTAATTATTATAAACTTTTAAGGGATTATTCTTATACATTTATAATTTTTATAGAGTTTTCTTTTCTTATGGTAACACTATTAAATTGACTCCTTAAGAGTAATTTTTCATTTTAATTGCACATATAATCTTTAATTATGATTGAGGGCTTGTATGGATAGAAGGACAAAGAATATGACCATTGTATTGATTGGGGGAACATACAGATAATGATATAGAGAATAAGATCCATCATATTGGGGGATAATGAGGCTAAGATGATAGTGAATCTTATATTCTTATTGTGGTATCTATTATCTAATGAAAAATAGACTTTATTGTAAGTATATAATTAGGGGAACTGTTATCAGAGGTTTGTGGATTCCATTCCATTAATGTTAAATGAGACGCGTCCGTTCCAAATATCTATAATTCAATAAATTAATTTTTTTTATAGATTTACTGGTTTCATAATAGTTTTTATTTCAGTTTTCATATAAGAATAAGTTTTATTGTAAATATTATAAATATAATAAATACAATTAAAACTATTAATTAGATATACCGTGAATCCAAAACATTATGGTCAATTTAGAATAAAATCTTCTTTACCATGTATTTATAAAACGATATTTGACTACGATTTCTATACTCTGATATTATTGGAATTATAAGGATTATGATACATTGACAATCATGCTATGGACACAATCTAAAACCAATATTTTTTAAGTTAATATATTTTTTCAATGTTTTTTGTATAATTCCTTTTAAACTAAATATTTTAAATTAAAATCCACCCACTCTTGTAATAGAGCCATCTAGAATACATTATTTTCATCCTAATATCAATATAACTTATATTTATATCAAACGATCATGCAATAAACCATATTGAAAATTAATTTTTGATGGAATTATAATGGTTCATATATGATTTGAGAAATCCGGACCAACACATTCTTATTATTTTCAAGGGGAAATTAAAATTTTATTTAAATAATGATATCCTTGGGTTAATTTGAAATATGATATTTTTTAGTCATTAATGGTACATTCATTTTTTTTGAAATATTTTTTTAATTTTCGTAGATATATCATCCATTTAATTGAAGAGACGTTCCTTTTCATTATGAGCACGATTGTTTTATTGAATCACTTGATTGCATTTATGTTCATGAATAATAGATTATTAATAAATTTTTTTAAAGAAAAGAGTTGATCTTAAACAAATTTGAGTTTATCCATATAATGATGAATGTAGTATAATGAAAAATAACATGAGAAGGAAGAAGTAGAGGAAGATGATGAGGAGGGGGAAAAAGGAAGAGGGGGTGATACCTCGATTCCTTTATCATATTGTTGCTTATAGAATTTTAAGATTGAGTCCCTTGATGTTGTTAAAGTTGTTAATTCCATATATTCATCAATCTTACTAAATGTTGTGAAATTGAAACCCTTTTTGAATTGTTTCTCATTATTAATATTCTACAATGTACATGGAACACTAAATATATGTGATAATTATTTTTATATTAGGATAATGCCACTTATAGGAAATAAATCATACAATTTTGTGTCATTTGGAATATTACTACTTCTAAAATCATATTTTTCTTGTAAATTTTATAATAGTCTATGGTCTCAAAACCATATGAATTACTAAATATAGTATTAAAGTTTATTTATTTCATAATTTCTTTCAATTCATTAGACAATATTGTTTCATGTTGATTCATTGTTTTTCTATAAATCCTTAGGAATATAATGATTTTCTCAATGAAAATTTTCATACCATATTTTTCTTCATTAATGTATCTGAATACGGGAAGGCTGAAACAAGTTCACACTGATTAGATTTTATTTATAGGAATTTAAATAGTTAATTCAGCATATAGTGAATTTCTAACAATGTATTGTTCATATATATCATAATATTTATTATAATAGAATCATTACAACACATTGATAATACTTCGAAATCATTATGATATTTATCAAATCTGGAATCCATTGAATTATTCAAACATTCATGTATGATTTCTGATAATATCAATATTTCTTCAGTCGGTTTTCAAGTTGAAAAAAATTGAAAATCATTTTGATGATGAATAAAATATAAGGAATTCATAAATTTTCCATTCAGATCAATATTGATAACATATTTATGAGACCATTTCCCTTAATATTCCTATGTTGAAATATAATCATGATTTAAAATTTTCCATATTGTGAAAAAAATATTACCATGATTTGTGTCCATTTTTGTTAATTGAAAAATGGTATCAATGAAATCACCCAGGAGGATGTGTTACTCAACATCCTTGGATGTATTTAGGTTCTATTAAAGAATTAAATTAAGACCATCAGAATTCTGGTTGTAACATTGCGAGGGGTCCTTGTTATCTAACTTGCTGGTCTGATCTTGATTTAGAATGGGTGGATATAGATTTTTCTTCATGCTTTATACTAAGTGGTTGAGGTTAATTTGATGAACTTATTTTATGATTTATTCAATCAAAACTACCTTTTTACTGTTTTTATTTTCATTCATTGAATCCATGATTATTCTAAATCAACATTTTATAATGTTACAAATATCAATTTCATGAATTTGATCTTTTTATTCATGAAGTTTTTTTTATCTAAACATACAAAATCATTTTTTATAATTAGAAAATTACCACTAGAAATGTTGTTATGAATCTCGTAGAAGAAGCTGTGAAATCAGTTCCACATGTGGAAACTACATGATCCTTTTTTTGAAACCATTATCCAAGCGATTCATATCTAGGATATATTGATGCTTGAAACAAGGGATGACTGGTGGATCACAAATCATAATTTACTAATCAGATTACATCAATATGATTTTGTTATGAAGGATCCTATGAATTTGAAGAGAATTTTTGGAGGATAGAAATGATCCTCAATTTTATTAACACTCTATAGGATTCCGTGTTGGTTATTTGCACATACATTCTTAAATGATAGATATGGGAATGGTGGGAATATATCACAAAGGATGAGATTCATATGGTGATTACATGGACATCCTTCTATAAGTTCATAAATAATAAATTCTACCCTGAAACAATTATATTATGAAGAAACTATAAATTCTAACCTTAGATAACGGTTACTCATTAGATTTGGGGTATGCCTCCATTTTTTCTATGTTTTCCAACCAATGAACTGATCATTATAAAAAATATTAAATTAAATCATTAGGTTTGAGATGGGTTTGAGGGTCCATATTTGGTCCATGATGATTATCTAATTCCTTCTCAATATTATAGTGGTAGTGAATGAAATAGTTATAGATAATGAATATATAAGTGTGAAAAATATTTTAGGTGGAGCATCACTTGCTATAGGAGGTATCCAGGGCATTTCATATAGTCATAAATGGATAAATAATGGAGTTTAGTTTAGAATTGTACCTGTGTTAGGGGATTCATCGAGAGAAAAATAGATTGTTTTTTATTACCTTGAAAGGGGACATTTTAAAAAACCAAACTATACATAATCTCCCATGAAATGGAACTATTTCAAAAAAATATTCATCTTAGGTGTTTTTATAGGAGAATGTACCAAGGTAGTATAGATAGATATATACTCCAGAAATACTCTTAGGATCACAATGAGTTATAGAATGGGTGGTGAATTTCATTCTCAATCCACAAGGGTTATTTAGGCTTTGAATAATTCTTAGAGAGGACCTCAGACCTGTCATGTTTATGTAGTGTAGTATAGATCAAAGGAATATGTAGCTGGGATGACTACAATAAGAGGTACAATTATCATTTCCCCCATAATGAACATGATTTAGTAGATACAGTTAAAATTTATTATTTTATATCATTGATGTCAATTTATGTGATGGAATAGTGATCAAAACATATGTCATTTATGATGGATCATTCCATATCTTTGGTAAAGTGGACTAAACAAGGATTCAAATTTCATGAATTTCGGTTACTAATAGTTGTATTTGAAGTGGTGTGTGATTTCATGGTTCCTGATCTTGATATGTTCACCTTTTTAATAGTAGCGATTGGATAATAAATTTCTTGTCCCAGATTTACTATTACCATCATCGAGTTCATTTTATATCTCCATATTGAGTAAATCAAGACATTGAGGGTGAGTTTAATTTTATATTAGCAAGATATTGTCATAATATCTTTTATTCATAAATGATCCCATGTCAGCTATTAGATAAGTTCCATTATGATTTTAACTCACGCACAAACAACCTACTCCCAAATTTTTTAGTGGGAACCTGAATGTATTTCATGATTATTTATCGATGGTTCCTCTATAATGATAGGTCAGGTCCTCCATTTTATTTTTCCGTTATACAATAACCAGTTCTATACAAATCTTGAGTTTACTGGAATTATTCGTTACAGCCTATAACATTTGTATTAATTTATTCTCATTTAAATGATGGTATATTGAAGCCATATAGATTACATTAATTATAAAAATATAAATCAAGTGACCATTACAAATTGATATCCATTACCCAGAGTTTATCATCACTTTTACCAACACATAGGGTAATATTTGTTTTCTAAAGTCTACAAGGGGTCACAAAACCATCATTTTTATATCTAAGAAGAGGATATTCTAAGTATTGAGTTTGGTGGACATTATAGACATTTTTAGTTTATAGAAATAAAATTTTGACTAACTAACATTGTTGGGATATTTATTTCAACGATGAAATTTATATTTTTAGTGATTATAAGAACATTTATTCATTTTTTGAGTGCATGATAAATTTTTTATACTCTATGTTTGAGGGGGGACACCAGGGTCATTTTAAAATTAAATAGAGAGTTATGAATGAACATCACATATATGGTACATATTCAAAATATGGATATGTGATCCATTAATATAATTTTCTATGAAATTTTATATCTACGAGGGAATCATAGTGGATAGTGAAATTATTCATACATTAATTCCATTTATGTAACTCAAAAACATGATAGTGGTTTATATCTTCTTTGTATTAGAATGTCATTACATGTTGTTTATTCAATAAATATCTATGATTTCATATTTGATGAAAGGTTTTACTCACGTGGTTTTTATGTATGAATTGAGTGAATAATGTTATATTTCATTCAAGGAACTGATTATGAAGATGTCTTATACACTAGATTTGAAATTTCAAAGAACAATTTTTGGTTGTTATGTTTTCGATGATGCTTTAGATACAAAATTATTTCCTATCTTGATGTAGGGAAAATAGAGGTTGGCATATCTCTATCTCAATTTATTCCATCTTGAGAATAACTACCCTATCCTAACCCTGATTTGGTAGGTGTTATTTATTATCTCAATATAGGGATATAAAGACATGGGTTTTTCTATTTAATACTATAGAATATTTCTATAAATATTATTTAATAAATATGTTCTGTTAGCTTAGAATAATAGAGAATGGAGTTCCTCTATATTGTGATAATTGAAATATAAATATTTCTTTATCACACATGCATTGATTTTAAGGAAATTTTTAACAACACTCGATTGGTGAAATTGATCAGAAATCTAGGACATTAGTTTTTCACATAGGATGGATTTTACCCTAAATGGAATTGAACATTTATCACCTTCAGGTCCTCCTTTCTTGGAATATAGGATGGTGTGTTGATGATTTTAGATTAAAAAAGAATCTAAATAAACTAATACACCCTCATCACATAGGGTTATCATTCATAATAGATGAATACCCCCCATGAGATGGATGACCTATGGCCAAGCCAATGAGATTATGCATCTTTGATCCCCATTTTGATGTCGATCATCACATAATCAACATACATTAGGTTCCAAGCATCATTTTGGGAATTAAATGTAGAATTCACTCAATGAGGTATGTGGTTTTATGATATTTACATGTAGATCTACATTGAATCACTTTTAGGGTTTTAAATACCTATAACAACTTCCTATAAGTCCAAGGGAATGATCATTGGGATTCTGTGGAAACAAAAGAGTTTTGGGTGCCTCATATCAAATTCTCATACATAATTCCAAATCACAGGACATGTAGTTAATGAGAACATTTTGATTTTTCTTTCCATACGAGGATGCTATTAATTGGTAACTATATGATATGTACTTGAGGAACATACTCGATAGTGATCCCCTGATGTGTGGCTAATGAAATTGGTAGGCTATCCAAGTTTATTCACATGGCCATGTTGAAGTACAAAACCATGTACATGGGAACATGGTGCCATATCTGGACACATGATGTGGACAAGGAGAAATAATATAATATCAATGACATGTCACATCAATGAGTACATATCCTGTGGCATGACACAACCTTCCATTTTTGTATGAAAACTGTTATTTATAACGTTTTTTTGGGTTTACAGACCCTGTGACATGGGGTATATGCCTTGTATTCTTTTAATAAACTGATTACAAAGAGGGTACTTGGACCCTGGGGTAGTTTTTAGAGTGACATTGTGTACAATAGGAACTTTTCATGTGCTCTCCTTAGATTATTATTCATCACTCATCTCCCCATTGAGGACTTGGTTGGAGGCCTAGTAGCCTCCTTTAATGAGTAGTTTTACATGGTTTACATGATTGTGGATGTGATTCTTATGAGGCCCCAACCTTAAAAATTACATAATATTGAATAATGTTAATAATTCACATTGATGATCTTTTAATGTTTAGATATTTAGAGAATTAGGTCATAACATATACATAACAACATGAATATTACATGTAGACACATCAACTCAGTATCCATTTTATCATTAAGTAATTACACATGAAAAATTATTTTTGTATAGTAACATGTTTTAGATAGTATGAAATTTCCATGATCCCATGATTGACACTATTAATATTTATTTCTTGTGAAAAACTTTTCAAAAACATGGTATGAGCATAAAAATCTCCGTAATGATTATAAAATAATGAAAGAGAACATTATACCATCAATACATACCAAGAATAAGATCTTTTTCATAACTCATAAAATCATATGATTTTTGAATAAAAAAAGGAAATCATAATTAATAAGGGTATCTTGTGGCATCTATAACATACTTACTTTTTAGATTTGACAGATACATAGAGAGTTACATTTGGAATAATCATGATAGTATATTCCCTAAATATCTTAGTAGAAATAGTATCTTCTACCTCTGTCATGTTTCCCAATGCATTGGAGAGCTATCTCGGGCTCACCAACCATAGAATTATCACAAAACCACCTGTATACACAAACAATTCCCAAGAACCATAACATAATAATAACACATAACACAAGGATGATGGAAAGATAATATTTCCATATTGAGATCACACTATATCATTTCAAGAAAATGAAATTATAAATTCTTTCTCAAAACCATATTCAATACCAAAATACCAAAAAGGGTAAATGGTATTTATTTTCCCATAATATAAGACTATGTCTTATTATGGAATCCAAATATCAATTAATGCTCATGGCGACGGAAAGGTTACTTTCACAATGTATGTTAAAAAGAAAAAAAATCCCTTTGTCATTTAGTTAAATGTTTAGTAGAAAAATATTACCATTGAATGTAATGAAAATTAAAAGGGTATTATACACCGTATAAAGGAATGTCGTATATAAATAAAAATATTCTTTAATTAAAGGATATCGGGATGATGTTCTTTATGAAAATGTTACATCCTAATGACATAACATTAAAATTCAAAAAATGAGTTAATGGGAGAAAAAAGGGTCAAATCATCACATGGACATAAAATGTAAATAAATAGGGATATTCAAGAACATATCCAAACACAATAAAGTGGAAATTAAAATACAAAACAAATAATAATTCTTTGACCAAAAAATGAGGGTAAAAGATCCCTTACAAAGATCAGTTTGTAAATAAAATAGATCGATTGTGTGTATTCACAATAAGTACACATAAATAAATTATAAATACACAATATGATAAAAAAGGGATTTCTCACATAACCATAGAAATACATATTTATGAAATATATATTTAACCCAAATAATGGAAATTTGGTTATAGAGTTCCCTTACCTTGTGTCCGACTTGAAAAAATCGTTCATTAATTTCATAAATAATAAACAAATATTAATTTATAAATTCTTAATAACCATTTTAATTTTTATTATTACTTTTATAAAACTTATTACCACTTTATAAACTTTACATAATCATTTGTGTCAATAAGGGTAGTTTTTTCATTATTTGGTACTTGAGTAAAAAAATGAACTTCCTATAATTACAAGTTGTCCTTGTGGTCAAAATTACATTATCTCTAGAATGATATTCATGTTTTAGATATCTTATATATAATACATATCATATATATATATATAGCTTATATATGTATTAATAACATTACATAACATTTGGAGATAATAAATGAAATGCACCGTTCGTAGAGATGGAAGGTCGTACGTACAAATGAACGCTACATTCATTTTTATTTCATATTTAATGGATTGAAAACATAATTATACAAAGGTATATTTTATTTATAGTATAATATCATATATTATTTCATTAATTTCATCCTTTATACATTCCACATATGGCATGAACAAGTCATATCATTTTGATGGGGTGGTATTCCTTACTTCATCAAATGAAATTATCAAATTTACCCATTTTGGAATCCAAAAAGGTATGACCTAAAAAAAATAATTATAGTGACAATATAAATATAATATATATCTCATTTAAATACATTTACATCATAACGATGTCCATAAGAGGTTGTAGGAGAAGATTAAATAATCATCATTTTGTGAAGCACTTGTTCGCCGTCCACCGAAATAGTATGTTATAAACACATTAGATGGAGTTTTTTGTAAGTATAGTTCGAATAATGACCATAAAAAAACCTATTATATTGAGGATATTGAGGTTTTTTATTTAAATAACTATTTAGAATAGAATATAGAGTGGATATAGAAACTAAAATAAAATAACTTTAGAGAAGATATTACCTATAAATCCAGTAAATCCAATTTTTTTTAACCAAAAATGTTCTTAAATTTATTTCTACATTGGGGAAGGCTTCTAGGAGGATGATATAGATGTTGGGAGCATATTTGGGTAGATTTGGAAGAACTAAATGACTTGAGAGCAGTGAGTAATGGGATTGAGGCGATGGTCTTTTATAAGTGGAAGAGGGGCTCTTGAAGAATGTTTGAAAATATTATTTTATTATAAACTGATTTTCAGTATCAAAAGGTCCAAAATGTATTTAATTCGATGATAAGATTAATATTGTTTGAATTAAAATCATCCAATAATAATTTGACAGGTTTTTGGTTATTTTTATTATTTTGTAATCTCATTTATTTAAATTATTCATTAATAAGGTTATCATTGCATTATCATTGCGTCATAAATAATTTCATTTATATGATTTATAACAATTAAAAATATAATAGCAGGATGTAGGAAATATTTTTATATTTCCATCGAATATTTATAGTTGAAGATATAACTTATATAACCCCACGTAATAATTAATATACTAAAAGATATATGTTTATGTCATTTTTTTAATTTCATTAAATTCATTAATATAAAGTGTTATTATCACTCCCATGTGGCTAAATGGGGTCCCAAAATCAACCCAGGGTTTCCCTCTGTCGAATATAACTCTTCCAATATGTTTAGTACAATTTAAATGTAATTTCCTTTTATTATAATATTATTGTTTTACCCTTATTTACCATATTTACCTTTTATCCATGGTAAATAAAATATTTACTGAAATAATATTCATAACACCAAAAAATAAAAGTAAGACATTTAGACATTTTGGGCCTACTGATTCCAAATATGGAATCTATTTTTACAAAATCAAAACACATAATTGGAATATATTACATTGAAATAAATTCTTATTGTCAAAACAAAAAGCGTGTTTTTATGAAATAATAACTATCAAATGAATGATATTTGATTATATCCAATTTCAAATTGAAATTACATAAAATGGCCAACATTGGATTTAATGGTAAAAATATAATCAAATTAAATATATATAACTATAAAAATAAAAACCTAACTATATTAATAACTTATATTAATAGATAGTTTTTAATTAAAAGGAATTATTTTTCACTATTCATTCAAAAATTAACATTGTTAGTAAAATTCCAAAATTTCATCCAATGAAAATTTTGATGTCCTATTTCTAAATAAGAATTTTTTTTTAAATATAACAAATAAAAGTGTCAAATATTAAATTAAAAATGTTTCCCCATCAAATGGTGGTAAATTGTGTTTTATAGATTATTAGAGTATTTATGCTTAAAATTGGATTTATTCACATTATAAGCCTCTTAATTTTACTAGGTAAATGTAAATACATTTTAAGAAAATGATTAATCTTATTATTGTTACTTATGTTCATTACTTCCAATACAACATCTATGCGTTAACTACCATTTAAAATATTAATATTATATTAATATTTTTTAGTATAACTCAACATTGTGTGCAACGTATGTTTTCAAAGAAACGCATTATTGTGTATCTGGTAGGCCATCAAACATTGCATCCCCTTTAAAGGAAAATTAATATTTAATTCACAAACATTAATTAATATCATAATGTTATATTCTTTATTTACCTAGAATGTATCTTCCTTCCCACCGTTTAAAAATTGCATCATAAAAATTTTATTCACATATCAAATAAAAGGTGGAATTTTTCCATTATTTCATTTTTAGATTCCCACTTTTCCTTTTCAACCATATTTTTTTTCCTAAAAAACCATTACAAAATGAATTTCATTATTCTGCAACACTTTCTCTTTATAGTCTAGAATCTAGAATGGTTGTTCCTCATAAGAGATATTCTATTTCAACTGAACTACATATGGGATCAAAACATGATATGGATCATGAAAATAATTTATCAACATTTAAACAAGAAAACAATTATTTACCTAGGATAAACTAGGAGGTAAAACCAATCTGTAGGTAACTGATCCAACATTCTCTGAGATTTCATAGGTTCCAATGATCCTTGGACTCATCTTTCCCATATTACCAAAACACATTACAAATTTCGATAGAGAAAAATTTATAAAGACATGATCACCTACCTCGAAAGAATGAACCTTCCTCCATTTATTTGCATAACTTTTCTGCATACTCTGAGCTATTCTGATGTTCTTCTAAATAAACTGAACTTTTTCTGCCATCTCTTCATCCAATTCCAGCCCTATCATATTCCTTCCACCAAATGAATCCCATGATGCTGGAGTTTGGAACTAAATTATATATAATTCCCTATTTAGATACATCTGTAAACTAGAATGAATACTGTTTTTAAAAGAAAATTCCCAAAAAATAATTTGTTGGTCCCAATATCCCTTGTAATCTAGTGAATAAAAACGTAGCATATCCTCTATGGTCTGAATTGTTTGTTCTGACTGCCAATCTGATAGAGGATTAAAAGCTGTACTATAATTTAATTTAGTACCCAACATCATCTGAATGACTTTTGAAAAGCTAGAAGTAAACCTGGGTTCATGATCCGAACAATGCAGAGGGGAACTCCATGCAACCTGACTATCTGCCTAATATAAAATCAAGAAAGTTGATTTAGAGACAAAGTATTTATAATTGAATGTAAATGATCATATTTAGTCAATCGATTAACAATAACCAATATTTCATTTTTTCCATAAGATGTCATTGATAATCCTACCACAAAGTCTAAGTATATATTTTCTCATATACACTCTAGAATCAGTAAAGGCTAAAGCATCCCTTTAGGTTACCGTTGCTCTACCTTAACCTGTTGAAAAATCAAATACTTCACCTTAATGTAATCAATAACTCTTTTTATTCCATCCCATGAGTATTACAACCAATGATCACTATATATCATAGTAATTCAAGATGATCTAAAAATAGAGAACTATGAGTGTCACATAACAACTCTTTCTTCAACTTTGAATCTCAAGGAACACATAATATCATTAAAAATATAAAAAAATCATTATCAATCATAAATTTTGGAAAAATACCCTTATGAACCAACTATACCTTTTTATGAAACTCATTATCTTCATTTTGTGCATGCTTAATTCTGTTTGATATAGATGATTTCACTAACACCTGAAACAAAACAGAGTAATTTCATGAACCAAAAACGTCTATGCCAATGTTCATCAAATATTTAATCAAATAATGATTTTCCAAACATAACAAGTTTACCGTAACATTGATTTTTCGACTAAAAGAATAATTAGAATTATGTTACATTACTTGATGGTAATAAATCTTCCAATCATAATCATTTGTTAATTCTAGCCATCTCCACTGTCACATTATTAATTCATTCTGAGTGAATATATACTTCAAACTTTTGTGATAAGTATATATTTAATACTTTACTGCATACAAATGATTCCTCCAAATATTAAATATAAAAACAACAAAAGGTAATTCTAAATCATGTATAGGGTAATTTAACTCATGAGGTTTCAACTGACATGAAGCATACACAATTACCTGATCATTCTGAATATGGAAACGACCAAGTCCTTTCAATAAAGCATCATTGTAGATAAAAAATTCACCATCTCTAGAAGGTAATTCAAAAAACTATAGAATTAACCAATCTTCATTTCGATTCATAAAAAAAATAATTAAAACCATTTATCCAAATTAACATAAGACCTTTTCTAGTTAAAATAGTAAGTGGGGTAGATAATCGTGTAAAAGATTCAACAAACCTCTAGTAATAACCTATTAAACCATGAAAACTATGGATCTTGGTTATATTTGTGGCTCTTGTATTTTATTCAACAACTATTTTTTTAGAATGATCAATAGTTATCTCATTTTTAGAAATAATGTGACCAAGGAATGAAATATTTTGTAACCCAAACTCATACTTTCTGAATTTTCCATATAGTTTCATTTCCATTAATGTTATAAAGAAAATCCTAAAATGAATTTTATGTCCCTATTTAATTTTAGAATAATTTAAATATCATCAATGAACACAACCAAACACTTATCGAAGAAATCCTGGAAAATTATATTCATACGATCTATTTATACAAAAGGTTAATTGATTAACCCAAATGGCATACCCAAAAATTCATAACATAAATATCTGGTACGAAATGTGCTTTTTAGAATGTCTTATTCATTTACTTTCAACTGAGGGTAACCTGACCTCAAATCAATCTTCGAAAAATACTAAGCATCTTAAAGCTGATCAAATAAATTATCAATATGAGGAAAAGGAAACATGTTCATAACTTTGATGTTATTAAAGGCTCTATAATCAACTCAATGTCTCATTGAACCATATTTATTTTTAAAAAACAATACAGGAGCACCCCATGGTGATGTTCTAGGTCGAATGAAACTTTTATCTAAAAATTCATCCATATTTTTCATTAACTCTAAATGTTCAATTGGAGGCATACGCTATGGTGGTTTTATAATTGGATTAACATTAGTAACTAAGTAAACTAAAAATTCAACATCACTGTCATGTATCATACCAGGATGATCATTTGGGAAAACATCAAATAACTCATTTACCACTACCACATAATTAATATGAACATTTCCTTTGTTTTTAAACAATATTTGAAAGGTAAAATTTATTTCCTTCTTTTACTAGTTTCTTATCTTCTTGATATGTTATCAAAAGTAAGGGTTCATTATTGTACACACACTAAAATTCATTATGAAATGAATCCTATTTATTTATGAAGTCAATTATAGCTTGAAAAATAGAAATCCAATCTATTCCCAAAATAACATCAAACTCTACTAGAGGCACACCAATACAGTTTTCAGGTAGATTCTTTCCACACACAAGTATAAGAAGGTTCTTATAATTTCATTTTTATCAAAAATTTCTCCCAGTGTTTTTACCATAAGGTCAGTATTCATATCATTAAATAGAATTCCCAATTTACGAAGAAATTTTTTAGAAATGAAATAATGTGTAGATCCTGAATCAAAACACATATTGGAATAATCCTAATAAAAAATAGTGTATCTGAAACTACTTAATTAGATGCACCAACATCTTATTACATAGTTGAAAAGGATTTCACCACCACATTCTACTTGTAGTCCGATTGTATTCCATCAATTTATCTATTCATTGGAAAATCATTTTCTTTAGGACCAATTTCATTGCACATAAATTTTTTTACTGATTTCAAATTAGATTTTGTCTTACCATTACCTTGATCATTTTTCAGTGTAATTACATGCCTTAGGTCCCATTTTACCACATCGTTAGCACTTTCCAAATCTCAAAAGGCATTCCCCACCATGATTTTTATCACAATGTTCACAAACTATAGACATATTTTTCATACCATCAGTCTTTTTTGAAGAGTTCTTCCCTTTAGTCTTCCACATAGACATCTTATTTTTTTCAAATAACACATGATTATTGGAAAAATCCACTTCGACCTTATCCTCACATTGAACAAGATTTTCATAACTTTTCAACTATATAGTAACTAAGTCCAACCTATACTTTTGGTTTAATCTAGAGGAATAATTTTTTATTTTACTATAAAGTTCTTGTTTGAAATTTTTAGCCTAACATTCTAGTCAAGTGAATTTTTCTTCATAAGCATCCACTGAGTCATCATCGAACCATAATTCCAAGAATTGTTTTTCCATCCTAAGATGAAACACCTTAGGAAAATATTTCTCAAGAAATAATGGTTTTAATTCATCCCAATCAAGAGCATCAATATTGTCACTATCCCTGCCATTTTTAACCATCAACCACCACTGATCAGATTCACCATCAAAATGGTAAACAATAAGACTAACCTTTTGATGATCTAAACAACTAGGAAATCGAAAATCTTCTCTGGGGCATTGATCCACACTTTATCTTGCACATGGTCAGATGATCCTTCAGATGGTGTGGGATGTTTACTTATGAAATTATACACTACTGAAAAGTTTCTCGAGGGTTCATTTGGCTGATCTCATGCATGTATACCACCACCATTTATACCTTGAGTGAATTATTCCCTCACAACAACAAAATGAACAGTTCCGATTTCAGCCATCTCAGGTTGCTGATCTGGAAGGATTTTGTCCTTGTGATTTTTTCCCATCACAACATCCATATTTCCTTCAAGGAAAATAATTTTGAACATAGAAATATCATAGGCGATGCAACATTGTAATCTATAATTGCTATATCTTTTCAATATTACCATAAATTAATTTATGGAAATTAATTTAACAATATTCTAACTTCTAATGTTGTCTAAAATAAACTATGATTCCAACTATAAGGCCCCAACCATAATCATTTCATAATCCTGCATTATATCAATAATTCACATTGAGTATCTTTTCATGTTTAGGGACTTAGATAATTAGGTCCTAACATATACATTACAATTTGAATATTACATGCAGACACTTTTACACAATATCAATTTTTTATAATAAATAAAAACACTTGAAAAAATATTAATGTCTATTTCCATGTTTTAGACAACATAAATTTTCCTTCATCCCATACTTGACCTTATCCCTCATTAATTATTGTGAAAAACATTTCTAAAACATGGTATGAGAATAAAAATCTCAATAAGGATTATAATATAAATAAATCATTAGTAAATCAATACATACCACGCTTAAGATCATTAAAACCCCTCATGATAGCATAAGAATTATGAATAACACATATAAATTATAATTCATAAAGGTATCTGGTGGCATCCATGACATACATAAGTTGTATATTTTATTTCTATGTAGGGAGTTATGTTTGGAATACCCATTATAGTATATTTCATAAATCTCTTAGTATAAATATTAACATTTAACTCTGTCACATTTTCTAATGTATTGGAGAGTAATCTCAAGAAAACCCACCGTAGTTTTATCCTAGAACCACCAGTATGCGTAAACAATTCCCATGAACCATAGTAGAATCATACAACATAAAACAAAAACATTGTAAATATAACATTTCCACATGGAAATTAAAATATAAATTTCATGATATTGTAATAATAAATATTTTCTCAAAATCATTTCCAATAACAAAATATGTAAAAAGGTTATATGGTATTTATTTAACCTTAAAAAACACCACATCTTGTTATGGAATCAAAATATCAAATAACGCTTATAGCAGCGGAAAGGTCATTTGTCACTGCGTTTGTTAAAAATAATCATTCCCTTTGTCATTTATTAAAATGATACATAGAAAAATATTCCCTTTGAATGAAATGAAAATTCAAAGGGTTTTATGTACATTATAATAGAATGTCATGTATAAATCAAAATATGCATAAATGAAAGGAGATTGAGATGAAGTCCCTTACAAAAATTCGATAGCCTAAGGGCGTCACATTAAAATTAAGAAAAGTAGTTGATGGGAGAAAAAAGGATCTCTCATCTCTTGGACATAATATTTTCAAAAATAAGGATATATAAGAACATATCCGAACATGAGAAGATGGAAATAAAATTACTTAACAACGAAGAAGAAATTAACTAATAGAATAGGGTGAAACATTCCCTTACAAATATCATTTTATAAATTAATTAGAACCATTTTTTGTATTAACTATATTTATAAATAATGATTTTATATACAC
The DNA here is from genome assembly GCA_963277665.1 of Viscum album. Taxonomy (NCBI): domain Eukaryota; kingdom Viridiplantae; phylum Streptophyta; class Magnoliopsida; order Santalales; family Viscaceae; genus Viscum; species Viscum album. The sequence continues at coordinate 1,537,359,588 of OY728151.1, forward strand.
ATGAAACCATAAAAAATATTATTTCTCACATAATCATCTCATTACGTAATCATGACATAGAATTTTAACCCAATGAAAGGAAATTGGATGAAGGAGTTCCCATACCTCATGTCCGACATTAGTCGTTCATTCATTAATCTACTGAATAATATACTAAATATAATTTATACTTTATTTATATCCTTTTTCAAGTTTATTATTTCATTTTATCACATATTACCATGTTATAAACATTACATAGTCATTTTAGTTGGTAATGGGGGTTTTGTAGATATTTGGTACATGTGTCAAAAATGAACATCATATAATTTCAAGTTGTCCCAATGGAAAAAATTCCATTATCTCCAGAATTTGATTCATGATTTAGATAACATATATATCATATATATACTTTATATATATGTATTTATTATAGTTCATAACATTTAGAGATAAGAATTGAAATGCACCATTCATAGTGACTGTAAGTCGTACGAATGCATGAATGCTAAATTAATTTCTATTTCTTATTTAAGGGAATGTAAACATAATGATAAATATTTATATTATAATTAAAGTATAATATCATATATAATTTAATTAACTCCATTCTTTATACATTCCATGTATGGCATGAACGAGACATAACACTTTGAGGGGGTGATACTCCGCACTTCCTCAAATAACATTATCGCGTTAAACCATTATAGAAACAATAAATTTATGGAATAAATGAAATATAAGGATGTATAAAAAAATATAAATATAATATATATCACATATAAATATAGTTCCATCATAATTCCAACCAAAAGAGATTGTAGAATAAGATTGAACAATCATTGTTTCATGAGGCAGTAGTTCATCATCCAAATAAAAATATGTTCTATACAAAGTAGATAGATGTGTGTATAAGTATAGTTTGAATAATTAACATGAAAATAGAATATTATATTGAGGATAACGGATTTGTTATTTAAAAAAAGATTAATAAGAGAATAGGTAGTGTATAAGGAAAATAATAGAAAATAACATAAAAGAAGATGTTACCATTAAATCAGGTAACTCCCTTTGGTTTGATCCTAAAATCTTTCTTGAATATCAATCTACCTAGGGGAAGGATTCTAGGTGGATGAGAGGGATGTTGGTAGAATTTTTGGGTAGAGTTTTGATGAGACAAAGGGCATGAAACGTGTGAGTAATGGGTTAGAGGTGATGTCCTTTTATTTGGGGGAGGAGGGACTATATAGGAAAGTTTGAAAATATTATTTTATTATAAACTGATTATCATATAAAAAATGTCCAAAACATATTTAATTAAAAGATAATATAAATATTTTTCGAAATAAAATCATAAATGAATACTTGTATAGGTTTGGGATATTTTTTTAATTTTAATAATCTCAATTAATTAAATTATTCATTAATAATGTAATCACTCCATCATCATTGCGTCATAAGATATTTTTTATTTGATGTCTAAAAATTATAAATAAAAAACCTTGATGTAGGAAATCATTTTATATTTCAAATTATTTTTTTTTTCAACTAGATAACTTATAAAACCCCATATACAATTATTTTACTAGAATTTATATGTTTATGTCAATTTTGTCTTTACTTTAAATAAATTAATATAATGTGTCATCATCACTCCCAAGAGGCTCCATGGGGTCACAAAATTTACCCAACACTGCCCTTGGTCGGCCATATAACATTTAATAGGTTTAAGAAAAGTTTAAGGGTAATTTATAATTATTATAATATTATTTTTGTTACCCTTATTTACCATATTTACCCTTTAATCGTAGTAAATAATATATTTACGAATGTAAATATTAATAATGTATAAAAACAAAAGATACCTTTTAACACAATTTGGACCTCCTGATTCAAAATATGGAATCCAATTTACTTATTCAAAACACATAAGTGGATGAAATTAATTTAAAATTAATTGACGTTGTGAAAACAAAAATCGAGCTTTTTAGAAATAACAACTATCAAAATATTGGCAGTTGTCTATGTCGAATTTGAATGTGAAATTACATCCAATTACAAACATTGGATTAAATGGTAAAAATATAATTGAATTAAAGTTTAAAATAAACAAAAATAAAATGCTAAATATATTAATAAATTATATTAAAAACCAGCATTGAATTGAAAAGAATTTTTTTACAGTTTGTTAAATATTTACTTCATCAAAAAAATAAAAAACAAATTCATCAAAACAAATTTTGATGTTCAGATTCTAAATAAGAACATTATTTTTTCAAATAGAACATATAAATGTAAAAAAATCTAGATTAAAAATGGGTTCACCATCAAGAGGCAGAAAATTGACTATTTAAAGAATATTAGAGTATTTATGCTTAAAATTGGATTCATTCACATTTAAAACTATGAAATTTATTGTGTAAAATTTAAAAAAAATTTAAGAATGTTTAATCATATTGTAGTTAGTTTTGATCATTCTTGAAAATACAATGGCTATGAGTTATGTGACATTTAAAGTAATAATATTATATTATATACTTTTCAGTATAACTCAATGTTGTGTGCAATGTAAGTTTTCGAACTAACTCGTTGTTGAGTATCAGGTACACCATCAAACATAGACACCTCTTTAATGTAAAATGAATATTTAATTCAAAAATATTAATAAATATTAAAATTTCATATTTGTTATTTACATAGGATGTTAAAATTTTTGTGTTGAAGATATGATATAAGATTCTCTTAGTGTGATGATTCATTAATAGATTCAAAATTATGTTAGTGATCACAATGGATCAAGAGAGAGTTCAGAAAGATATAGTACTTAACAATTGTGCTAGGGAGTGGTTACTCTATCCATGGAGAAATTACTCCCCTATCATACAAAGGCACATGTCATCCATACTCATTATTTTGAAACTGAAGATAATCCCATGTCACACTAGGATGTATATCATCTATCAAGGGATTGTACATTATAAATGGTCATGGTGAAGATACCCATTGAGATTTTACAGGTATAGATGGAACTCTAAAACATAGGGGTTCAAGTCCTTTACCTATTGAGTCTTGATGCTGATCATCATGCATTCATAGGGATAATTTACCCAATTGGATTCATATACCCTTCAACTATGGAGATCAATTGGGATGAGAGAGCCAAATACTTATTACTAGTGATAGTTAGTTTGGAGTCAGTCCACCCTCATTGCGGCAAGGTGTGTTCCCTCCCTATGAGTATTTAGAGGATTCACAAGATTGTAATGAGTCAGTAATACCTGTACTTTGGAGACATGTGGAGGTGTGGGTATAAAATTATTCTCTCATGACGTTTCATGTGTTTGTTGTTTTGGATTTAGAGCTCCATCAACAATGAGTGTAGTGGAAAGGAATGGGGATCTCCACATGATTTCCTCTGTGAATTCATGGGGTTGCAAACATCAATGATAGGACCATTAGTGCTGGTCAATAGAGTTGAAACTATAATATTGTTTATAATGAGTAATATATCTATATGATGATTACCATGATTAATAGAAGGGCTCATGGAGTGAGTTATCCTGGGTAAATGATTCCTTTGAGCCTGTATTATAATCTTGTATGTAAAAGTGTTGTTTATAATCATGAGAATTATATTATAATAATTGTATATTTGGATCACTCTGGGAGAACTTGTCATGGTGTCATATTTCATTGTTAACTCACCATGTTGATTGACCTAGCTAGTCAATATTCTATGAGGACTTGTTGAGTTTAATTTTTTTTCTCACTCATTTGGTTTTCCACCTCTTACTTGAGGTCGAGATGACTATTTATTTTTATTTTCTTGTTTTTATTTTGTGATTTTATTGTTACTAATTGGTACTTTTATTGATTCCCCTATATGTGATCTTCTATCATATTTCATTTCTTTTGTAATGGACAGTCCGTACAATTGATTCATAGGAGGACTTAGAGTAGGTGAAGAACAGTGACCCAGACATTCCGAGGTGTGTTCGAGTTATTTAATTTCATATAATTCCCATCTTGTAGAGTTGATTTTCCTCTTATATAGTTTTCATGAGATATTATTTTTCTATTTTATAATTATTGTACATTTTATGTACTTTATTTTTAGGATAAATGAAAATATTAAATATTTTTTAGTTTGTGTTGTCTCCGAACTTTTTTTTTGGAGATAGATCTACATGAATGTGTATAGGTACGATATGTGGCGGAATCCCATGCAAGTGAAATTTTTACTAATTGATGGTCTGTAACCCCTAGAATAATGGAGGTATAATATGGAATTTCATGCATTCGGCCTATGTATATTGGGTCATTGAATATTGGCATCATAAAATTACCATCAATTTGAAAATATATATTTTTATAGTTTCAATACTGTTTTTATATTTACGGAGGTAGTTTGGAAGTTTCTAGGGTGATACATTCATGTAGGTGAACCTAGTGTTGGTGTGGCGTCTATTGTATCCATTCAGAAATAATCAGACGAACTTCTGGTTGAATCATCTTAATAAGACATTTGGTACAGTGAAATTATTTTAGATGAATCATATATGAATGGGTTCTAGGTTCCATTTACTAATTAGTAAAATAAAAAAATTATACAATATGACAAATATTCATCAACCTTAGGGTTTCTTAATTGTTTTTATGGATTCCTCTTCAATAAATACAAGAAAAGAAGTTTCCACCAGATTGTGGTGGGGATTTACTGATTGATTATGCTTGAATAAAGGTTAACGTGGAGTACAAGGTACATATGCATGGTCTTATTTTAATGGAAATATTCAACGAGAAACATGTTGGGCATGATGATCTGGATGAGGATGCACGTAGGTGGAGTGTGCAACATGAGTTCTATATGTAGTGACCTCTATATTATCATGTTGATGTGGACTACTATGAAGTCGATGATTTTCCTAAGGTATTCACATGTCCATTACTCCTTGTGAGAACACATACTAATCATATATTTTTTCATAGTGGAAAGTGAACTATAACGATCGACTAGGAGATGGTGGAGTCGGGTGACCCAGACTGATGAAGAGACGATGTCAACTTTGATAGAGTCTGAGAATCTATTTACAATAGATTCTCTCCCAAATACATATATATAGGTGTGTATCTAGGATATTCTATAGCGTTTCAAGGGTATTATGACCATGGTATGGTATTTAGAGTGGTTTATAAATTTTTCGTGACACTACCAGGAAATGGTTGAGATATATTTTTTTATGGGAACAACCATTTTGGAAGGGCCATCATAGTGTCATCCATCCAGGAATGGTCTTCATCAACATTCTCTCTCATGTGGGAGTACTAGATAGGGAGATGTGGATAGAGATATTCATCATGGAGGGTCTGGAAGATTGATCCAAATCTGGTTTTTAAGGGCCTAGATCATCTCCATTAGCGAGAATATGATAGTCAACATGGTCATGGAAGAGGAGGAACACCCATTCCCAAAATATCACATGTTATTCAATATCCCATGAGTCACATAGTTTATACATTTATTTTGGGGAGATATATTGTTTCTCTTGTTATGGTTGGGATCCTCATAGATGATATTTTCATACAAGTCATGCTACGTAGTGGGAGATGATTGATGGAACTACCTAGAAGAGAGAATAGTAGGTTGATGATCTTGTGCATGATGTTGAATGTCTTTGAGAAGGAGGGATACAAGTAAGAGTTGGTAAACTATTCAGTATGCTTCCCCAACATCCAACATGTTGTCCATTCTGGTCTTATTGAGATGGAGGTTGGGGACAAGAATAGTTGATGGCTAGAATAGAATATTTCCTAGAGGCTCCAAGGATTATTAGTTTTAGGATTCATATAGGTTCTAAATTATTAGTTTTATGGTTAGACACTCTTCTAAGGTACAATTTTTTTGACCCTTCATTCTTGAGGCTTATCCAAGGTGAAACAGGGCGTTAGTTGAGGCTGTTGATGGTGATGTTTTCCATTGATTCAGATTCATATAATGTAGTCATAATTTCCCCAATGAGACACATTATCATGATTCAATACAAAACATTGTGAGTGAGTCATTGTTTAAAAATTTATATAGTGTCAAGGTGTGGTGGATGATTCTATATACATGTGATTTTGGGGAGAGGTTTCACGTTGGAGTGTCAAATCCAGAACTTGAAATTCTTGTAGAGATTTTTTACTCGACGCTTATTCTGGAGGTTCATGTTGTGATGATTTGTGATTTAACATTTCTATCAATTGTGTGACTTGAATATGGGAGGAGAGTTCCAATCATGAAATATGTATCATTGTTGTTGAGAAATCGTATGTTGTTTCCACAATATGGGATGGTTTCCTACCATCCATTAATTGTTGGATTCTAGTGGTTGGTGTGGCTGTGTTTCTTGTTGGTGGGACATGTTTTTATCCATTTTGGATTGATAGTAGTTAAATTTGGATGGGATCATGTGTGGAAATATATAGATAATTTTTATTTTATTTCTATTATTTATTTTGAATTAGTAGTTCAATGAGATTTCATATTCCTAGGGTAGTGGTGGAGTTGAGGGTGTCAACTCAAGGATTTTTCTTGTCTACCTCCCCATAGAGAGTTGTCTTATACATACACTATCACCTCTATAGTTCCATGATATAATTTTATATTATCAGTTATCCACTTTGGGTCATCATGATTTGTGCTACATTTAGTGGTTTTCAGTTACAGGGTTTGGAATGGCCCAGTTTGTCTCTTTGGATTCCTTGGGTTGTTCATTAATACCTTAGTCATATAATCATCATAGGAGCATGCGATATTATTGAGGATGAAGAGACATGTTTCTAGTTTTTGGTGGATACCAATTCAATTTTTTAGTGTGTTAGTGAATAATTTCTATGAGATTCTATTCAGGATGTATTGTTTGATGAAATACCCATTGCAAATTTATTCAATGGGTTTTTCGAAGGTTGAGAGTAAGAAATCCTTCCGAGGATCCATGGTGATTAGTGTCACAATATGAGATGAGGTGATTAGGATCTTTTTCCCTTTAGTAGTACACCAATGAAAGGGTTTTTTGTTTTATATAATATTCTCCATTCAGGTTCGGGAGAACATTCTTTGAGTTTTCATGTTCGAATTGTATAGTTATTCAATACAATTCATGTAGTACCATTTGAGTCCATTATTGGGATTCCATATAGGTCTACATTATAATAGTCAGTAAAAGTGGGAGACAACTTCTATGGGCCTAGATTTGGAGATAGGGATGGATGTTGAGGTTTCAGTTCATCTAGTTGTGGATGAAAAATATCAGGTCACATTATTACCTATATCTCAATTAAGAGGTGGTTTACTAGTTGACCGTAAAACCATAGATGGATTGAGTGCTTGGTGTTTTTCAAATCTCACATATAAGGAGACACATGTACTCCTCATTTAATGATGTTGGTATGGTTTGTGATTGGTATTTGAGTGGAGTGGAATTTTGAGTCACTATGTGGTGGATGGGATCTAACACTACCTGGGATTTTTGTTCCCATGAGTGAATATTTTTAGAAAACATGGTAACCCTTTTCTGATTTCATTAAGGTAGGAGATATATTTTAGAGATCAATTTCCTCCCTAGAACATTTTATTTTACTTTTTGGGATAAAAATCCTAAAGTCGGGGTGTGCATGGAAACTCTATTTTTCTGTTTATGATATTAGAATCTATATAGGTATATTTCTGAAACCGGGTGTAGAGTAAGCATTGAATTCTGGGTCCCAGTGAGTCTCTATGTAGTGATAATAAAATAGTTAATATTTTTTAACATTTGATCCTAATTTTCTGTGAAGTATGTAATAACTCTAGATCAATGTTTCATATAAGAAATTTGTAAGAGTGGATGAGACTAGAATGTGGTTACAACCATATAAAGTATATAATTTTTGTTGTCTTTGGGTGAATATTTTATGGTGTATTGGAATGTGTGTGGATAATACTAGTTTATTTTAAAAATTAGGTTGACTAATAAACCCACTTCCCATTGGGTTATTATTCATAAAAGTGGATGACCCCAATTGGGAAATATATAGCTTGATGCCAAAAAAATGAGTAGATTCTCATCAAATGACCTTTTAATGTCGATCATCACTGGATTGATATGCATCAATTTGGGGACAATGTTTTTTAACCAAAGCAATAAGGTTTCACCACTAAGTAGTTGTTTTTATGATCAATCCATCATGATACATATTAATGCATATATTTAGTGTTTTAAACACCAAATAATAATTCTAAGGATCCCTTAAGGTTATTTTAATTTGTTTCAATGGAAAATAGGGAGGTTAAGTTGTGTCATTGGGATTTACCCTTTGGAATTGATGATCAAACATTGTGTAGTGCTAGAGAACACTAAGTTTTTATCCTCATTAATGGAAGATAATATATGGGAACTACACATTGTGTGATTCATTATTATTTTATTTTGTGATCTTATGCCAGGTTTTTGTAGACATGGGCAGGTGTGATAGGTTTCATTACATGGTCCTATATAAGTACATGACCAAGTTCATGGTAATGTGATAATAAACATGTTAATGAGATTAGAAAAATTAAAAGTATCCAAAAATCCAATAAATGATGTGTACCTAGGGTACATGCTAGGTGTCCTGACATGGTAATTCAGTCATTTATAAGAGAGGAAATTGATAGTGTTTTGGATTAGGTCATATTTTATAGGACATGTGGTACAATATATGACATCCTTTTATATGTTTAGTACCGAGATAGGACACAACCCGGGGATGGTGTTGATAGACATCTTGTTTACAGTGGGTACACAACATGTACAGCCTGTAGAGTCATCTTCCACATTAATATTCATCTATATGACTCAAATTTTGGCCCAAGAGTATTCTTTCCTAGGATTTTTTCCACATTGGATGTGTTGGTGGCTGTTATTATGGAATTTTAGATATAATGTGATATTTTCCATGTTAGATGTATCTATAAGTAATGCATGATGATGTCGATGATCAGGTAGGATCAATGGATTGTTTAGATATATATGGTACTCCCCTTTCAAACTAGGTTGTGGGTCCTCTATCCATGGGGATGTTACCCCCTATAATAATATATTGTGAGTCCTTCATACTCATTCTGTCAAAATATATGATACTCTCCTTTCACACTATGGTACATGTCCTCTCTCATAGGGTTGGTACTTCCATATCATGTCATGTTATGGGTCCTCAATAGATATTTCATAGGTAGATATAGAAAACCACTAAACATGGTTAAAGGTCTTATATCTATGGAGTTGAACTCCCCATCATCAAGCACCTATGGGGAGATGGTCCTCCATGTGATATGGAGCACCCTCAGGTATGGAATGTTGTTTTATGGAGAGGTCCCCTCCACATGCTTTATGTGATACTATTTTAGGGGATATTACTCCTAGGATGTTGTGATGTGGGCCCCTATGCGTGGGGTTTTCCAAGAATACGTAAAATTCATAGGATTTAGGACTCCCTTGTCTATAGGGTTGTGGGAAGGTTTGTGTCCATGATTTTTATAACTTGTGTTTTTCTATGGTTCTTGATTTGGATTTAAAGATCTTTCAAATGTGAATATATTGGAGTAGGATAGAACACTCTATATGAGTTCTTAGGACCTCGTGCGGGCCTCTATATAGCGGAGAGAGGACCTATGGTATAAGAAACCTTAGTTGGACCTAAAGTGTTATGGATGTGTGATTTTTTTTATGATTATCATCATTGATGACTTGGTTCATGTCATGAGATATAATGGGTGAGCATGAACATTGTTCCTTGATTAGAATCTCTTTGCTGGCAGTGAGTTTGTAACCTCGTGAGACTTCGAGTCTTAGATGAGTATTACTGGATGATTTTGGGAATCCAATTGGTTATATAACATATCATGTATTACTAGAAATGTTTATTCAGCTAACCATCCATGTCTATAAAAGGAGTGGTCTATTTGGTGTTTCTTGTTAACACTCGTTTATGTTTTTATCCAACAGCATGAGGTTGAAATAACTACATCCTTTCAGTTTACTGATTTTATACAAATACTACATGGGATATTCCCACACATGTCATGTCTTCTATAAGAAACTATCCTTATGATGTAGTCCTAGGAGGACCCATAGAAGGAATATCATTGTGATCTATATAGAATGATAATTGTCTCATTAGTTTATTTTGATAGTATTCCCCTCCTATAGTTTAAGTCAATATATTTCTATTTTTTGTGAGCTTTTATTTTTCCTATTATAATTCTAGTACATTTCTTGTACTAAATTTTTTGGGATATATGTTTGCATTCATTGTGTATCACTTTTTATTATCTCTTCAATATTACATGGAGATGGACTTGGGTGCATGCATATAGGTACCATATGTAAATGCCAACATATTTTTTGATATTTCTTCTTTGAGCAGGTTTACAACCCGTCTTCTATTGAAGGAGTGATTGGAGCACTATAATATCATGCCTCATTGGGTTGGGTTGCGAAAAGAACATATTTATCTCTTTGGGAAATAGTTTATTATATATTATAGAAATAAAAGGTTTAAGTATATTTGTAATGAAATAGATCATGACAAGTGATATATGAATTTGGTTGTTTATCTTCATGATATAATTTCGAATTTACATATACTCCCATGAAAGGGAACATGGTAAACAATTAAATGAGTAGGACATTAACGACTCATGCATTGAAGAAATTCGTCCTGGAATAGTATCTGATGAGTTTGTTCATTATGATGAGTTTTAGAGTAGAAGAGGGTAGTTTAAAGGTGACACTTGATTGGGAAAATTCTAAATCATTATTTTATGTGAGGCTTCATCTCAAGAATAATTCAAATATTAATTTCAAATATTTTAGTAAAATCATAAATGCTTGGGAGATATCAAGTAATTGGACTTGATCCACCTTTAGATATTTGTGTTTCTCATTATTATTTATAATTCATATATATTTTATGTATGAATTGATAGATATTGGAAATTTTCTTGTTGGTAGATTTACACTTGGTATATTATGATGTAACATGATCTTAGATGTTGATATTTGTGGTCAGAGATGAGGTGGTATATTATAGGATTCATGACATTATGCCTTATTATCTTCTAATCCAGGTGTACCACTTGATAAATACTGGTTTTTTCGAAACCTTTTATGATTCTTAAATTAATTTAAGATTTGATTTATATGGAATTAATCATTATTTTTCAAAATAACCTACTAGGGATGATGTGAGTGTTGTAAACATCTGTGGACATAATAAATTGACTCATTTCATCCATATAATAAACAAAATTAATGTACAACATCACATACACATATAAAACTATGACTAAACAAGGATTCATGATGTTACTTATTTAGTTGTCTTTATGTGTAGGGTAACAATTAAATCTAGGTTTTGGAACTGTTTTAAAATGTCTAAGGGTTTGCATATAAAATTATGAGATTCATGTCATTTAAAATCATATTGGATGACTAAATGAGATACTATGATCCATGAGTATATGAATCAGGAATGCATTCTTTATTTCAGAATACCATGGGAAATGCATCATCCTTTGGTCAAATTTTCAAGTAAAAATATCTGTCATGCTTTGATTAAAATGGGCCCTTTTAATGTGTTGTAGGGGTGGACCAATTTTTCTCCATTTTTCTGAGAATACTTTAGATATCTAATGTTTGTTTCATCATAAAATATTAATGTTAATACATTGATATATAAGTAAATCAGTATAATTTTGGTTAGAACTCAAAATCATTAAAAATATTATTCAAACCCCCGTCATCAGTTACTTGAGTTTGAGGTTTGTAATCAGGTACATATCAATGTTTAACCTCACATGGTAAACCATTGAATTGGTAAGTTTGGAACATTGTATAAATGGTTTGTTTTCCCTTCCGTGTACATTGAACTATATGGAAATATGAATTATAATAATGAATTTTCATTATGATGTATAGTTTTTAAAATCGAATGCCATGAATCCCATTTAAGGATGTATCAATTTAACCCTTTCCATGTGATTGGATTAATATATCTTAATATTTTTCCATAAAAGACTATTTTTGATTTTTTTTCAGATTATAGTTCACCAATATAATTTACTACATGGAAAAGAATTCAATTTGTCTACGTAAAAAGGATGTTAAGACTGTATAACAAAAAGCTGTGGGATAGAAAATTATTTATGAGGTTGTAGTGACATTCACTTTTTATGTGTATGTAATATTGAGCACATTCAAAGACAAAAATATTTTTTAGTGGGGACATTTATGACTCAATCAAAGTCATATTTATGAATTAGATTGATATTTTCTTATTCTTTTTCTTAGTATAGAGTTTTCCATGACTCATAGGTTTGAAGTATTTATTTTTGGAAACAAATTTCATTACAATAATAAATAATAATATTGTGGTAAATATGAGGTAACCTTGAATTAATTTACTATCATGATCGGGTTGTGTTTTTAATGGTTTAGGCATGGTTAATCAGTCTTAGTAATGATGTCTTTGGGTTGTTTGTGTGATTGTCCAATGGAATCTCATGTCATGATCATGGTTTTCCAAAACAATGTGTTTATACCTAGGTAGTTAGGTTCCTATGAATTTCAAAGGGATAGAGGTAATATAATGTTGGTAAAATTTATTTTAAGCTATGTGGAATAACCATGTGACTTTATGTGAAACATTTTATGAGAAACAATTTACCAATTTCCTCATTATCCTTATTTATTACAATCACCTTATAATGGAAATTTGGATCCAAAATTTATTCCCCATGTTCTCTATAGGATTCTTATCCTTCTTCCTTGGTGATCATGCTTTATTCTTCGTCAATATGATCAAGGTAAGGCCTATTTTTGATCTATTTTTCTCCCATTTTCATAGATTCTTCCTTCATATATTCTACCATTTTTCATTAGGTCATAAATAGATATCAGTTTCAGGAACTCAGGGATATCATAAAGGGTTTATTATTTTTATTAAGGTTCTTGATTCCTGAAGACCTTATCATATCATTTATAATCAATACGATCGAATGTTATTTTTTCCATCTTTTTTAGGTTGGTTTCTCTTTATAAATGTTCCAGTTCTAGAAGTAATTGATTTTATTTTAAATTTATTTTGTCTAGATCATGAATTTTTTTATGATCAATTGGTTTTTTCAATATAATTTTTTTAATTGGAATTCTTTTAAAATAAATATTGATGGACACTATGTGTTTTAGGAAATTAATCAATGTTCATTTTGACTCAAAATATTATATTCTAGCAAGGGATATGTGTTACATAATTGTGAAAATGTTTTATACATTTTTTATAGTTATAAAATTATTTTTTTTAAATACAAAACATTAGGAATAATGGATGATTTATGGAAAAGTCATATGAAACCATATTATGTGTTACAAAACTAGGTATAATTTTTTTCATATCAAATGAATGTGGAAGGAATCTATATATGTAGGATTATTATTATGTATGGAATAATACATCGTTTTTTTCACCTTTCCGAGTATATAATCCCATATGTTATATCAAATATTGTTCAAGGTTATATACTTGATGGTACAATTCATGTTTGGTTTCTCAATTATATCTCACATACTTTATCCATTGATACTTTGGATTATTCATTCATCCCGTCACTATGGAACATATAATTTTCCTAGAATATTTGAATTTGATATGTTTTTATTAAAACCAAAAGATGATTAAAAAATTTTTTTCTCTTAAAAATTTCACAATATACTACACTACATAAAATTCTATGACTAATAGTTTTATGGTATTAGGCTTGGGATAAAAAATTCGAGCAAGTCATACTAGGATTTTTTCCCATATTCTACTTTTTCTTTTGTTATTTTTATATTATTATTTATTAGAAATAGCTTATGGTATGGGAATCATATAATTATTAATCATTATGTGGTTATTTTCACAAACTACGAGAGGTGGATTTGGGTTGATAGATGGTAAAATGGATACTCAACTTTAATAATGAATTGTTTTATTATCTGTTTTTTTCTATGGACTTAAATTATAGGTTTTATCAAATTGGAATCTTGTTTTTTTATTTTTAACTGTTATCGTATATCCTTTCGTTTATTCATGATATTTTATTTTTTGGCTGGTTTTATAGTTTATCTCCACCATGTGTAAGGAATTCATGATGATGTGTCATGTCAACCCAGATAGGTTCATTACATTATTGTAAATCAATGGAAGAGGGTAATCATTGGAATGTGATATCATGACAATAACTATAGTGATGAGAGAATAAATTTATTCTAGAGGAGAGTGGAAAGAGGGAGTGAGGGAGAGGGGATCATGATATTGAGGGGGGATATTGGATCAGAGAATATGGGTTATCTACAATTATGTGATGATAAGATATCAAGAGGGTCATGGTTGTGTTGGGTATCGTCAATAGGCATCATTTATGTAGTGGAATATGTGTCTAGGGTTAAAATTAAAGGGTTCTGACAAGAAATTAGTATCTTTTGGATAGAGAACATCAGATTCATTGGTTTTCCTAGTAATACCTAAAAGACTAATTTAATGTAAGATAAAATTATTTCAATCAACAAACATAGATATTGATAAGATTGATCGAAATATTTATAACAACATACATGATAGGGTAAATATATTTTAAATTACTTGAATTTATTTGTATATAAGTTATAAATCACTTGAAGTCTTAGGAGAAACTGCAAATTAAGAAAAAACATGTGTATTCAATTGTATGTTTATTTTTAATGTTTTCAAGATGTATAGTAACTTTGAAGAAAATTGTTTTTGGTTCTATTTTGGATATATTTAAACATGCATCAAATGAGTTCTGGTTCAACTAATATTAAGTATGGTTATGTTTACGTACGTACTTTTCTCTTAGGTACCTAACCCATTATCTCCTCTTACAATGAATAGTAAATTGTGAATAAAATTGACGTTGGATTTTAATAGGAGTTTTTGTTCTTTTTTTCATTAAATTCAATTAATTAATGATTAAAAAAACTATTGTTAAAAGTAAATATTTATATTCATTGTAACAATAAAAAATGTATATTAATATGTTTTTTAGGAATATAATAATACAGATACTCACCCCCATAAAATTTATCATGGTAAATAATAATTATACCTAGTGCATTGATTATTTAATTTTTTATATGGTAATTTTTACCTACCATAGTCATAGATTGCATATATTTGTTTAGAGAAAAATGAATTTTTTTTTTAAATTCATGTTTTTACTCCATTTTATTTGAAATGATTCATTTTTCTCAAATAATTATTTATAAGAAAATTTATATTATGTTTCATTAAAATAATAAATATAATATAGAAAACAAGATATTAAAAATTAATGATTGAAACATTCTATTCATTCACATTTTCATCATTAAAGAAATACTTTTGTCTACAAAATCATTAAAGTTATCGCATTAAATTCATTTTATTCTCAATGTAATTAAACATGAAAACCATTATAAGTTTTCATGATAATAAAATTTAATTTTAATGGAAATGGGTAAACTATTGGTTCATTGTTAGATCACATTCATACAGATTTATTTGTAATAACAAATAATTATAAACAAATTTTAAGTCAATGCTTCTTATGATTCATCAATAACATGACTCGATATGGTTGTTGTGATGAAACATATGTATAAACCCATTAAATGATTCAATGAGATAATAAATTATGTACTAAATATATATGATATATTTAATAAACTACCTCAATGCAATCATAGTATGAATCATCTCACTCAAATAGTGTTATAAATGAGTATGTAATCATTTTTAGCCATGGTTTATTTAATGAAGTTTCATGTTGACATTAATATATTTTCAGAATTTTTATAATTCATGAATATAGAGGGGTAGGTTGAATAAGTACTCAAATAAAAAAAATTCATAATTTATCCTCATTTTAAAATTCCCTTATGAATGCATCCACATAGTACAAAAAAACCTTGAATATTTTAGTGAGGTCCACATTATATGTTGTTCCTCAAATTAAAAAATCAAATGAACAAATAAGAATAGAAATGAGGATACGAGTAATGATTAATTTAAACACATTCCAGAAAACATTGTACCAATTAGATATTTTAGAGAAATTATCAATAATGGTGAAAAATAGTTCATCAATTCTTATTAGGGACATCAAACATTTTAGAAAAAAATAGAATCTATTTTTTTAAAAAAAATTTATAATATTATTGGACATCCATTTGTATTTTCCCATGTTTGGGGTTTGAAACTAGAATAGAATTGTTTTTTGGCCTTAGATCACCATTTTCCAAAATGTTTAACAGGAATTATCCCAAAAAAACTAAAAAGTTTCATTCTCCACATGAGATCCAATATAACAAAAATAAACCAATAATAAAACAAAAACTACATGTAGTATAAATGAAATCATATTAAACTCCCAAATTATATTACAAAGCTTCATTAACTAAATATGTTCCTTATATGATTATAATATTCATGTGTATAAAATAAGTGTTTTTTTATTCCAGTAGTGTCCCAAAGAAGAATTAAATAAGACCCCATGCATCACCATTGTTTCTATGAGAATACACCATAGTTTACATGTTCCTCCTCCATTATATTATTCCCATTACCATTATCTCAATGAATAAACCATAAATGTAGGAATTTAGAGATTACAAATATTAATAAATCTAAAATTTGTGTAATATAAATAAATAGGATATCCCCATGATAACATCCCACACTTGTTATTGAATGTATGTTTTATTCTTGTCCATGTAAAAAATAAATTTGGAGTAAACTAGACCTCCCATATAATAAATAACATCATAATACATTTAAAAATCTCATAAAATGATAATAACCCATAGTAACAACCATCCACGTAAGGACTGTTAGGTAAGTTAATAATTAATAACTAATACAATCATCAATATAAAAACCTTTTATGGACGTGGACTTATCCATAACACTTATTGGGTCCTCTACCACTATTACAAACAAAAATTAATCCAATTATCAGGTAAAAAGGAACACAACTAGATTCAAATAGAGTTATATTGCTTCCCACAGTGGTAATTATAGAATATAACTACCATAACATTACTATAACGTTTAATAAATGATAAATATACCATCATTATAAAGCCTCTCTCGTAGTAACCAAATAACCCATATATATACCCCTTATAATGACCTTGGTACTGATCACAGTCCTTAATGATGGATCGTAAGAATTTTTAGTAATACATAATAATAAAATATCAAACAATTTAATCCATTCAAATATATATCTCCATAAAAAAATAAAATTAATATTAGATAAATCGATTTAAAAAATAGTTTTATCCATAATTTTTTTTCATATAGACTACATTATCAATAATAATTTCAAAAAATATTAAATTTTTTTAAAATTAAATAATGTATTTTTTATATTAGTATTAAAAAAAATTCAAAAATTCATCCAAAATACAAGGAAATTAAATTCTTGAGTATCATATTATTCTCTCAAAAACCAATACTTGTTACACATTCTTGAATATGAAACAACCATGAATATAGTCATACAAATATGAAATAATCACTATAAAATCAATTTATTAATTCACTAAAAAAAATTTCCATCTACCCTCAAATTTACTTAGAGAAAAAATTGTTCAACTTCCAATTTTTCATGAGACATAATTGAATGTAATGTAAAATTTCAATTTGTTCCACCTTGATCAACTTGGAAGACCCTAAATGTTTGAATTTAATTAATGTCAAAAAATATATTCAGGGAGATATTATCTGTGGGTAGAAATTTCATTAAT
This sequence comes from Viscum album, assembly GCA_963277665.1. NCBI lineage: Eukaryota > Viridiplantae > Streptophyta > Magnoliopsida > Santalales > Viscaceae > Viscum > Viscum album. The sequence continues at coordinate 1,537,377,419 of OY728151.1, forward strand.
ATAGATTATGAATTTTTATAATTGAGATAAAATATAAAAGACCCTTGAAAAAATATAATTAATACTATCCCAATACACTAAATACATTCAATAATTTATAATTAAAAATCGAAATCACACAACATCTAATATATGGAAATCATTTGGCTGTTCAGAAACCCTATTTTAATCTTATGTAAATGTGTTCACTATGTAACCAATAACAATAATATTATTGAAGTTTAATTCAAATTTTCACATAATAGTCTCCCATTAGAACTGTGATTAAATTTGAAAACAAAATAATCATCAGTGTAAGACTAATTAAAGGAGGATTGGGTACTCCATAAATAAAACACCCCATGAGTGAAAACCTAAAATATATAATGATAACACTAATTTTATCAACATTAATGTTATAATTGAATAAAAATGGAATGAAAAATAGGATTATGTGGGAGAAATTTATTAATAGATGAATAGTAGGAATAGATAGCGAATGCGTCTAAGGAGACTGTCTTCACAATCATGAATCTCTTATGGTTGTACATAGGAGGGCCAGGGTTCAGAAAAATCTTTATCTATCTTTGTTTTATTATTGTAAGTAATTCTATCCTAGTAGTGTTGGAAAATTAAAATTTAAAATCTGAATAAATTATGATATAAAACAATATACTAGATACTGGTCTTATATCCAAACCTATTGCTGGAGAAACCTATTCAATGGAGAAGAGTCATGATGATGGATATGGTATAGAAATATGGTGATGCTTTAATGTGATCCTTTTCCATGAATTTTATTTCCTTTATCATTTATATAAATTAAAATATTTCCAATAAAATAATTATATTTTAATATTTCAATTTCACCTATTTATTAAAAGAATTTTTATTTGACATGGAGTATAAAACATAATTTTTTCCATTGATTTCATCTGATATGGACTATATATTTGTGTTTGTCTATGTGATAATGAAATGATATTTTCTATTTTCACACATTTCTCTTTGTCAATTTCGTGATTAATTTATTTCATAATTTCACTTTGTGATTTTTTATAATAGTTCTCTCACATTAAACAATATGCTTTATCATTGAGCAAAATCACAATTCATTTATAATCTAGAACAAGGTCCATATTTTTAAAAACAAACTGTTAAATATATAGTTATTTTTATCTACATTAATAATATAATATTATAATGATGGTATTACCCACATTGTTCCTCAGGATTAATCTACCTCCATATCTAATGTTTACATAAGATGATTCTTACATTGAGAATTCATGTGTTTTGTTTTTAAATAAATCCTTATCATGTACCTTCATATAAAAAATGGTCAACCATTCTAAGAGATATATTAACATGTATTATTTTATATTAAATATTTTAATATATATTCCCCATATTAGTAACATTGAAATTAAATATAAGAATTATATTTTCAATTATTCATTATGTGAAAAAATCATGTTGCTGAACAGAATTAAAAACCCATGACTATCAAATTACACATCATTTCACGAAAGAAATATGAATAATTATTATAAATAAATTGGAAATTTATTTTTTCAACATTGACATCATTCATCAAATTAAAATATGAAATAATGACACGAAATGTTTTTACATAATGATCAAAATGATTCCAGGTGTGATGAATGCATTTATCAGACCCATGTCCGACATGGGTTTTCTTAAATTCAAATAATAATTTTCAAGAATACGAATAAGAATCACCATGTATATAAAATAATATCAATAAGACTAGATGAATAATTACCAGTAACTAAGAGATTATCATTCATAACAAATGTAAAATAAATTAAATAAATTGCAAATTTCACTATCATGAGATATTTAATAGATGTATATGTTGATGGACTGAAACTCATTTGAGTTGTATCGTTCTTGGGTCAATTTAATTAAAATTAGAATCCATCTAGTGTTATCCATATGTGATCGTTGAAATTTTATCAAAACTAATGGAACTCCAAATACTATCATAGATAATCGATCATCTTGGGTTATTCACATTGATCACAACATAATCATTTGGGAAGAAAATATAATATTTGTTATTTCTCTAGATCATGATGTGGGGGAAATAGTCTGTGTAATTCTCTTGATCTTGAGAGAAATTCTATATATTAATATTTTTGAGTGAATTATCTCTGATAAGAGATTTTTTTCACATTAATAAATGATATTTAAATAAAAAGGTTTCTCAGTAAATTTAATTATATAACAAAAGAATATATAGCATGGGATTGATATTTTTTATTCCATGAAGAAACATTGTTAAATAATATATAAAAAATATTCCCAATCAAAAATAATAAGAATACTATTATATTATTATTATAATAACAATGAATAAACCAACATTACAAGAGTAATCATTTTTTAATTAAATAATTTTTTATATATTTATTTAAATTATATTTTTGATAATATCATATAAAATATTGAGCACATTATCTCATTACATCAAATATCCCAGATATTTATAAGACATCGAACAAATAAATAAATATCATTTATTCAAAAAATATATATTATATTCATTGTCTTGTTAATAAATATTTATGTCAACCTTCATGTAACAAATTAAATATTTTTTAAATAAATAAATCATAATTAATACATTATGAGAAACACCTCAAGGAAGCAATATACAATAATAATAATGATCCAATGAAATAATCTACGTATTAATACTCACTATGAAATATAATACCGTTATATTGATATCTCTTCATGTATGATACATTCTCATATCATCAAATAATAAACATGATTCAACTTTTTTTAATTCATGAAAAGAACATATAAATCAATATAGCCATGAAATTGAGCCTCAAAATATAAATTTGAATCAATGGGCCAAAGATATTATATTCTAATCATGGAATGAAAATCACATTTCATGACATATTAATTATTAAAACATCATTCAAGACATGCCCAATGTATTACACATCACCCTGAATATATATATTCTACATTTTTAACATATATTAAATTATAAAACACATGATATCAATTCACTATAATCTAATATAAGGACCCATATTAAACATTACATAATCTTGAATTATGTTAATAATTCCAATGAAGGATATTTTAAGGTTTAATGTTTTATATAATTAGTTTCATACATATAAATATCAATTTTCATATTTTGTCTAAACACTAGTATAAAGAATCAATTTTTTCATAAAATCAAAACTCCAAAAATAAGGAAACATGTTTAGTTCCATGTTTTAATCATCGTTGCTTCTCATTGATCTTATACTTTATCCAATTATACAATATTTATTAAGAAAAACATTTCAAAAACATGGTATGATATTAAAATGCTCTGTAAGGGATACACACAGAAGGAAAACTATTAGTTTTATTTTCCAAATTACAAGTAAACCATGAATACATTATCATAAGTAATAATTTTCACTTTTATGAAGTCATAAATACTCTTAACTAAATAAAATATCATTGATTACCATTTTATAGTCAAAATATTACCATAAAATCAATAGAAATCACACATAACATAAAAAGGTAACATGGGACGTAAACATACTTAAATGGAATAACCATACAGGCCACTTCCACACATATCACTAAATGGAATAGCCATACAACCGACTTCTATACCCAATACATTTGAGGTTATAATTTAACCACCAATATATGGTTTATCACATAACCACTCATCATTTGGTTTATCAAATAATTGCCCGTCTTTTGATTTATCACGTAACCACCCGTCAAATGTCTATGTACCATTACATAATCATAACACATAAATTATCAGAAATATCAACATTTCAATAATAAAATTTAATTTTCAATACCAATATTTCATTTCAAGATATTTAAATAATAAATACATTTCAAAAATCATTTTCTATAAGAAAACACCAAAAAAAAGAATATGGGTTTTCCTTAATTTTTAAAATATTAAGTCTTATAGAGGAATCCAAATAATGATTACGGTGGCAGATAGGTCATTGTCAACACTTACATTAAAAAACATTCTCCTTGTCATTTAGTAAAAAACATTATAGAAAAAATATTCCCTTTGAATGAAAATAAATTTCAAAGGGGTTTATTATACACCATATAAAATAGGGAGTTCTATATTATCAAAACATGCCTCAATGAAAGGATATTGAGACAAAGTCCATTACCTTATGTCTGACTTGACTCATTTGTTCATTAATTTCCTTAATAATAAACATAAGTTAATTTATTATTAATTAAGAATATTTTTTATGTTTATTATTTTTTTGGTATCACATAATACCTTTCTATTACAATTATTTAATTATATGAGTTCATATCAGACATTTAGTTGATGTTCAGATCTTGAGTAAAACAATTAACTTCTTATAATTACAAATTATTCATGTGTTCAAAATTAAATTATATCCAGAACGATATTCATGATTTAGATATCTTATATATAATATATATCTATTATATATATATATATATTTATAATAGTCCATAACATTTGGATATAAGAAATTAAATGCACTATTCCTGGAGATGGGTAGTCGTATGTACACATGAACGCTACATTAAATTCCTCTTCATATTTAAGGGAATGAAATAAATGATACAATGGTATATAATAATTCCAATATAATATCTATGTTATTTATCTTACATAAATTCATTAACTATATCCTTTATATTCTCCATGTATAGCATGAATGAGTCATATCAGATTTAGGGGGGGGGTAGTCAGAACTTTCTTAAATGAAATTATCGTATATATACAACATGAAAATCATAAAGGTATTATCTAAAAGAGAATTATATAATCATAGAGATAAAATAAATATCATTAATATCATATATAATTATAGTTCTATCGTAATGGATACTATAAGAGGTGGTAGGAGAAGATTGATCAATCGTCGTTTGGTGAGGCAGTTGTTCGCCATCCCCGAAAACAGTATGTTCTATACCCATTAGATGGATGTTTGTGTATGTGTAGTTCTAATCAATATAATAACAATAACCTATTATATATTTGATTCTTTTGTTTTTATTTAATCATATAATAAGAATATAATATGTGGTGGAGAAGGAATATAAAAGAAAAGAACATGAGAGGAGACATTACTTTTAAATCGGGTAACTCCCTTTGGATTGAACCAAATGGTTTTCATGAATTACCTCCTGCCTAGGAAAATGTATCTATGATGAATAGTGGTGTTTTTGGAGCTTATTTTGAAAGATTTTCGAGAAGGGAAGGGGGCTTGAGAGATGTGATTAAGGGTCAGAGGTGATGACCTTTATAAGACAAAGGAGGGGCTTTTAGGACTGTTTTAAAGTATTTTTTTATTATAAAACTATTTTTGATTTCAAAAGGTCCATAAATCATTAAATTATAAGATAATATGACTATTATTTTAAATCCTATATAATGATGTGTTTTAGACCTGTTTTGGTTTCAAAAACAACCTTATCATTTCTCTTTAACCATTAGTTAAATAATTTGACTATTACCATTTCTTCTTGTGTATTCAATCTATATGGTTAATATAGTTACTATAAAATTCTAATCCAACAAAAAGTTGTTTATAAATTAAATTTTCCACCATATCTATGTCATTTGGCCAGATCATAGATCTTTAGGATTATTATATAATTTAATAAAATTGTATTTTATTTCAAAACACTTTTTTGTCAATTTGAATACTATTCATATAATAACTTTTAAAAAAACAAAACAAACTTGATTCCTTCGAACAAAAATCATTAATTAAAATATAAATAGTCATAATAATCCTGAAATTTCATGGACTTAATAAAAAGTTTCCAAATAAATTTATTTTAACATTTATAATCTAATTTATTTAAAACATTCATTAAAAATGTAAACACTACATCATCATTGTGTCGTAAATAAATTTATTTATATGATTTATAAATATTATATATAAAATACGAAGATGCAATAAATTTTTTTAACTTTCTGATGAGTATTTATAGTAAAAAAATATCAATTATAATTCCCTAAATTAGAATTTTTTATTAAAATGATTCATGTTTATGATATTTTTTTTACTTTAAATAAATAGTTATTAATGTCATTGTCTCACCCAATTGACTTTCAAAGGCCAACAGTTACACCCAAGTTTGTAACGATCATCCATTGGTCTTCCAATAATTCTAGGACATGTGTTAAGGTAAATTTATATTATTATAATATTATTTATATCTTGAATTACACTATTTACCTTTAACTATGGTAAATAAATTTCAAAAGTTACTATACAGAAAAAATAATTGGATCCTATTAGACTAAATTTGTCACCCTGATTACAACCATTTGTGTCGGATTTTTGAAATTCAATTCATTGAAGTGGTAAAATTTCAATTAAATGAAAAAGTAGGTTTTTAACTACAATGTCATATATTTTTACTATTTATAATAAAATAGAAGGATTTAAGAAAAATTCCAAAAATTCAACTTAAGAAAAATTTTATATTCCAAAATAAAAAATGATTAATATTTTACCAAATCCAGAATATATAAGTTCTATTAATAAATTTAAAATTATATCTCATTGTCAAAACCATAAATCATGATTTTAATTAGTAAAAAACATCAAAATATTGAAATTTGTTTATGTCCAATTTAAGAGTGAAATTAATTAAAATGACTAAAATTGGATAAAATGGTAAAAATACAATCCAATTAAACTTTAAAACCAATTAAAAGAACAATATAACAATATATACAAATTAGAAGAATTGATAGTTTTGAAATAAAGTGCAGTATTTTTCACTATTCATTATAAAATGATCTTTATCAGAAAAATACAAAAAATTTTCCCAAAGTAAATTTTGAAGTCCCCATTTAAAAATTAATTTTATTTTGTCATATAGAAAATATAAAAGTGAAAAAAATATTTTCAAAAAGGGTTCTCCATAAAAAGGTGGTGAAACAACGTTTTAATGAATATTAGAGTTTTTCATGCTTAAAATTGGATTCAGTTTCATTTTATACCACTAAAATTTATTAAATAAATTTAATGAAATTTAAAAAACATGTATAATAATATTTTAGTTAGTTCTATTCATTCCCACCAATAAAATGGCTAGGCATTAAATATAATATAAAATAATATTATTATAATATTATATTTCGGTGTTACACAACATTGTGTGAAACAAAAGATTTTAGAGAAATATGTTGTTTCCTATTGAGTATGCTATTGGATATAGCTTCCCATTTTACATAAAATGAATATTTAATTCACAAATATTAGTAAATATCAATATGTCATATTCTTTATTCACCTAGGATGTTACATCCTTCCCCCTTTCTGGGAATTGAATCCCCACAATTCTATTGACTTATCAAATAAGTGGGTGGGGGTATGTATCCCTCATATAATTTTCATATTAATATGGTGGCTATTCAATGATATGGGTTTTATACAAAAACTTTTACCTTATAAATTACCTTATTCTTCAGCACTAGCTCTCTTCGGTCATTAATTTGGACTAGTGGTTCCTCATAAGAAATATTTTCTTTCAAATGAACTATATATATACTAAAACATGTGATTGATCTAACATATACTTTATCAACATTGAAACCTAGAAACAATTGTGTACATGGGATAAAAATCGAGGTAAAGCCACTATGTAGACAACTAATCCAAATTTTTCCTGGATTTTACAGCGTCCAATGATCCACAGACTCTTATTTCCCTTCTTACCACACATCACACATTTCCATGGAGAAACATTGTGAAAAAAGTAATCTACTACCTCTAAGTAATGAGATTTCCATCAGTTATCTTCATACCTTTTCTGCTTTCAATGATCCATCCTCATTTGTTTCTATATCAATGGAACTTTATCTGCTATATCTTTTACCAATTCTAGTCCCATTAGTTTCCATTCACCTGCTTCCTCCTAAAAACCTAGAGTTTGACACCACTTCCAATATAATTCCTTAAATGGATCCATCTGTATACTTGAGTTAAAATTTTTATTATTAGAAAACTCAACCAAAGAAATATATCAGTCTGAACATCCCTAGTAATCCATTGAACAAGAAGGTTGAATATCCTCCACGGTCTTAATATATCATTCTAACATCCCATCTGATTGCTGATAAAAAGATGTACTAAATTTTTATTCAACACCGATGGAATTCTGGTGGCCTTTCCAAAAATTAGAAGAAATCCATGTATCACGATCAGATAAAAGAGAGAGGGGAACATAGTGTAACCATACAATATCTTTAACATATAATCTAGAAAGTTGATCTAGTGGCAGAGATTCTTGAATTGGAAGGAACCGAGCTAATATATTTAATCGACCAACAATAACCCATATTGAATTATTACCTTGAAATGTCTTTGGTAATCCCACAATGAATTTCATGGATATATTTTTTCATTTTCACTCTATCACTGGTAAAGGCTCAAGGATCCTTTTTCATAACTACAACAATTTTTTAACATATTCACAAGTCAAACACATTAGAGTAATGTCAGAAATATCTCTTTTAATTCCATCCCACCAGTAATACTTTTGATGATCATTGTACGTCTTAGTACTACCATGATCAACTAAAAATGGGGAACTATGAGCCTCACATAACAACTCTTTCTTCAAATGTGAATCAAAATGAACACATAATATATTCCAAAATCTCAATATAAAATCATTATCAATGTTATATTTAGAAAACATACCCTTATGAAAAAATTCCCCCTTTTTTCTGCAACTCACTGTCTACCTTCTGTAATTTCTTAATTCTTCCTGAGAGAGATGATTTCCTTGAAACCTGAAACAAAACATAGGAAATTTATACACCGAAAATTTTTATGAAAAATTTCATCTAATCATTTATCAATGGATATTGTTCCAATTGTAACATTTTTAATGTAGAATTACTTTTTCGAGTCAAGGCATCATCCACTTTATTTTCTTTTCCTGGATGGTATTGAATCCTGCAATCATATTACATGATTTATTCTAGAAATATCCTCTGTCTCATGTTCCATACATTGTAAGATAACATATTCCTCAAAATTTTGTGATCAGTATATATTTCACATATTAAACCATTCAAATTATGCCTCCAAATTTTTAAAGAAAAAACAACAGCAACTAATTCCAATTCAAGTTTAGAGAAATTTAACTCATACTTTTCAACTAACATGAGGCATAAGAAATTACCGGATCATTCTACATTCAGACACAACCATGTAATTCCAACAATGAATCATTGTGTACAACAAACACACCATTTCTACAAGGTAATTCCAAAACTAGATCATTTACCAATGTTCTTTACAATTACTAAAAACAATCATCATATTCTGTTGCGTAGATAAATTTAACACATTTTCGAGTTAACATAGTCAGTGGTCTAGATAACCAAGAAAAATTCCCAACAAAACATCTATAATAGCTTGAAAAACCTAGAAAACTATTAATCTTGGTTATATTTGTAGGTATTGGTCATTCTTGAACAATGTTTGTTTTAGCAGGATCAATAGTTATGCCATTTTTTGAAACAATGTGACCAAGGAATGAAAATTTTTGTAAACAAAACTCACACATTCTGAATTTACTATAAAATTTATTTTATTTTATAGTTTTCATAAAAACCCTTAAATAATATCTTTTTCCTCTTTACTTTTGTAATATACCAAATTATCATCAAATAGACACAACCACAAACTTATCCAAGGACTCGTGGAAAACTATATCCTTAAGTTCCATGAATACATTAAGTTAATTGGTTAACCAATAAGGTATAACTAAAAATATAGAATGGACATATCTACTACAAAACACGGACATTGGAATGTCTTATTCCTTTACATTCAACTGATGTTAACCCGAACTCATGTCAATGTTTGAGAAATATAGAGCTCCCAATTTCTGATCAAACCACTAGTGCAGAAAACGTTATTTACGTCACCATTTTTTACGTCGGTTATATATAACCGACTTTATAATCTAGGAAACATGGTTTTTTACCTTGGTTATTTTATAAATTATGTAAAAAATGTGGTGAATAATATTTTAAGGACTATTATTTTAATAACCGATGTTACAAATTTCACGCGTTCATTTTTTCGGTCGGTTATAAATTAACCGATGTAAAAAACCAAAGAGCGGTGTTTTTTACGTCGGGTATCCGATAATCGATGTAAAAAATGAGATATCTAGAAATTTTTTATGTCATTTATAACATAACCTATGTAAAAAATCCACTTTTCAGGCCTTTTTTAATTCGGTTATTTGATAACCGACATAAGAAAACAACGCACAAAATTTTTAACGTCAGTTATAAAATAACCGACTAAGAAACTGTGATTTCTAATGTATTTTTTTACGTCGGTTATTCTATAACCGCTGTAAAACACCAACACATGGATTTTTTTATGTAGGTTATTATAATAACCAATGTTATGAATGTAATAAAAATGGTTTATAACGTTGGTTATTAAATAACTGACGTAATAAAACATTTAAAAAATTAACACTCCTCGTGGATTGTCATTTACGATTTTTTGATCGACAGTCCAGTGAATCATCTCTCTAAAGCGTTAAACCCTAATTGACTCGACGATCCCATTGCGTTAAACTCATTTTTCCATCATTGTTTATCATATTTACTCTCCTCGGATCTATCATCTCAACTCGCAACACTCAAGTAAGCCTCCCACAACTTTATTTCGTTTGTTTTTTTCTGGACAGTCTATATTAATGTTTTGAATTTTTTTGTTTAAAATTGGTACAATTATTCAATTTAGAACCCTCTTACCTTGTTTTTCCATCATCATCTTATTTATTATCCCCATATATATTATATAGACTCACAATATTCACATAAGCCTCACCTACTTCTATTTAGTTTGTTTTTGTTTCACGAATGCCCGACATTGATGGTAATTTTTGTTGTCATTGAAAAATAATGATATCATTCACCTATATTACTACAATTTACATGTAAACCATTGTAATACACCCATTCTGTGTACCAGTGTGATTTATTTTATAAGTATATATATGGTTTTTCATGGTGGAATGTTTTTTTTGATCCCTGGTTGGTTCTATTTTGGGTATCACTTTTTGTTGTTCCATAATCTATTTATGTCGCTTATTTTTGTGGACTATTATAAGTATTCATATGCTATTTAAAACTGATTCATTGCACAATATAGCATTTCAGACTAGTAGGAGATAAAAATCATGGTTCTCATTTTGAATAATGGCATGATACCAAAACTAGTATCTTGAGGTTAAAATCTATAGATATGCCAAAAGAAGTAGGTTGATGTTAAAATCCAATGGTTTTGGTGGGCTGTCAAGAGGGTTGGTGGCTGTCCAGGGGCTTGGGGGCTCTCCATGGTGTCCATGGAGGTGGGGGGGGGGGGGGGGGGTCAGTCTAGGGGTGTGTGTGTGTGTGGGTGGGGGGGGGGGGTCCAATGTGGTGGGTGGGATGTCCAAGGGAGTGGGTGGGTGGGGGAGTGTCCAAGGGGGTGGGGGCCTGTCCAGATGGTTTGGGGGGTTGTCCGGGGGTGGGGGGATGTTCAGAGGGTTGGGGGGTACAGGGGAGTGTCCAAGTGGGTAGGTGGTGGGGTGGTGTCTAGGAGGGGTGGGGTGTGTTGTCAAGAGTGGTGGGGGCTGTCCATGGGGTGGGGGGCTGTCCCGGGGGTTGGAGGGTGTCCAGGGGGGTGCCCAAGGGTGTAGGGGGTGGGGGTGGTGTCCAGGAGGGGTGGGGGTACTATCTAGAGGGGTGGGGGCTTTCCAGGGGGGTTTCCAATGGGGTAGGGGTGGGGGGTGTTGTCTAGAGGGGTGGGGGGCTGTCCAGGGGGTGGGGGGGGGGGGGGGGGGGGTTGTCCAGAGGGTTGGGGGGTGTCGTGGGGGTGTCCAAGGGGGTTGGTGGGTGGGGGGGGGGGGGGTTGTCCAAGGCGGTGGGGGCCTGTCTAGAGGGTTTGGGGGGGTTGTCTGGGGGTAGGGGGTATCCAGAGGGTCGGGGGGTGTCCAAGGGGGTGGGTGGGTTTGGGGGGATGTCCAAGGGGTGGGGGCCTATACAGAGGGTTTTGGGGGTTGTTTGGGGCTGGGGGCTATCCAGAGGGTTGGAGGTGTCAAAGGGGGTAAGGGGTGGGGGTGGTGTCCAGGAGGGGGGGGGGGGGGCTATCCAGAGGGTTGGGGGTGTCCAGGGGGTGTCCAAGAGGGTAGGGGTGGTGGTGGTGTCCAAGAGGGGTGGGGGTGTTATCTAGAGTGGTGGGGGCTATCTACGGGGTGGGGGCTGTCTAGAGGGTTGGGGGGTGTCCAGGGGGGTGTCCAGGGGGGGTGGGTGGGGGGGGGGACTCACCAAGGGGGTGGGGGCCTTTCCAGAGGGTTTGGGGGGTTGTCCGGGGGGTGGGGGTTGTCCAGAGGGATGGGGGTGTCTAGGGGGTGTTCTAGGGGGTAGGTGGGTGTGGGGGGCCTATTTAGAGGGTTTTGGGGGTTCTCCGGGCAGTGGAGCGTTGTCCAGAGGGTTGGGGGTGTCAAAGGGGGTGTATATGGGGGTAGGGGTGGGGTGGTGTCCAGGAGGGGTGGGGGTGCTGTCTAGAGGGGTGGGGGTTGTCGAGGGGGTGGTGGTGTCCATGCGGGGGGGGGGGGTGTACAAGGGTGTGGTGGTGTTCAGGGGGTGTCCAAGGGTGTGGGGGATAAGTGTCAGTTGGGATTGACTACTGAATCATGGTTTCTGAGATTATGACATGATGATTGTGTCGTGATGATTGGCTTTACATTCTGATTTTATCCATATGAATTTTTATTTTACATTTCGTTTGATTCTCAGATTTACTACATTTTCTCCAATTTTCTATCAACCACTGTAGGCCCCATGGTTTTCGTTGATTTAATGGAATTTAAAATATTATATCTAACTATATTTTGTTTATAAAATAATATTCAAGAATGTTTTTTAAATACGCATAGATTTGTATTATATTTCAAAATTGTTTTACATTCAAAATATGATTTTTTTCATATAAACATATATTTGTATTATCATAAATATATATATATATTTGACATTTGTTATAGGTAATAATGAGTCGAAGATGGATTACAGGACATCAAATGAGCAATGAATATGAGGAAGGTGTTGATGCCTTTTTGGAATTTTCTAAACGAAATGTTCCAAGTAGTGACATTTTTTCTGTCCATGCCCGAATTGTTTGAATATGAAGAAGTCGAAAATTAGAGAGATAAAAGATCATCTGATTTTTCATGGTTTTAATCCGAGTTACAACCCTTTGATTTGGCATGGTGAAATTGGACGGAATTTCCCTGATGATGATGATTCTCAAGATGGTAACTCCATTGGAATTGAAGAAATGATTCACGATATTGTAGCAGAACAAATTGTGATAGAACCAACAGTTGCGCGTCTATATGATGATGTTGAAAAACCATTATATCCTAGTTGTATAGATTTTACGGTTCTTTCAGTGGTTTTATGTTTGATTAACCTAAAGGCGAAACATCGATGGAGTGACAGAAGTTCTATAGAGCTGCTACAATTGATGAAAGACATTCTTCCAAAAGATAATGATATTCCAGATTCACATTATAAGGCCAAGAAAATATTATGCCCGATGGGATTGGGATACATGAAAATAAATTCCTATCTGAATGAATACATTATATATAGGAAGGAATATGAATTTCTGTCAGAGTGTTCTAAATGTGGGACATCACAGTATAAGGTGAAAGAAAAATCACAGGCTGATGTAGAGATTACAAAGATCCCTTCAAAGGTATTTTGATATCTTCCTATAATAAATCATTTCAAACGTTTATTTGCTAATAAGCATGATGAAAAAAGGATAATATGGCATGCTAATGAGTGGGTATGTGATGGAAAAATACATCATCCAGCTGATTGTCCACAATGGGAGAAAATTGATGTGTAGTATTCTACATTTGGAAATGAAATTAGAAATCTCAGACAAGGGTTGTACACAAATGGAATGAATCCATACCGAACCCTCAATAGCACACATAGTTCATGGCATGTTTTATTGGTAATTTACAACCTCTATCCTGATGTTTTTATGAAGATAAAATATGTCATGTTGAGAACAATGATCTCTGGTCCAAAGAAACCTGACAATGAAATTGATGTTTACTTATCACCGTTGATTAATGATTTGAAACTGTTATGTGCTGATGGTATTAGGGTGTATGATTCTTATAAAATAGAATATTTTCAACTACATAAAGTGCTTCTATTCAGTATAAATGACTTCCCAGCATATGGAAATTTGTCTGGATACAATGTTAAAGGGAATATAGCATGTCCAATTTGCGAACAACCGATGTCATATAGTCAATTGCATCATGGGAGGAAAACATTGTACCAGGGTCATCGAAAGTTTTTGCATATGGACCACCCTTATAGAAGACTAAAAAGGCATTCAATGGCTCACAAAAATTTTATACTACTCCAAAACATTTATCCCCTGATCTGTATTTTGAGAGGGTGAAAAACCATGATGTGACATTGGGAAAGAGACAACAATCTGGTAATGATAGACATATTTGGAAGAAAAGGTCAATATTTTTTGAGCTACAATATTGGAGGTATCATGAAGTTAAAAATAATATTGATGTCTTGAACGTGGAGAAAAATATCTGCGATTTTTTATGGGAACATTATTAGATATTAAAGGAAAGGCAAAAGATGGGTTGAATGCAAGATTAGACTTACTATCAATGGGAATACGTTTGGAGTTAGATCCCACTCTTAAAGGAAGAAGAACATTTATTTCCCCGAATTTTCATATATTACCGAAGAGGGAGAAAATTATCTTTTGATAGTGTCTTCATGATATCAATGTTCCTCAAGGTTATTCTTCAAATGTAAAATATTTTGTCTCATTGAAGGACTTGATGTTGATAGGTATGAAATCACATGATTGTTATGTCATGATGCAACAAATTATACCAGTTGCATTGCATGGAATATTGCCCATCCATGTCAGAAAGACTATAATAAAGTTTTGTTATTTTTTTAATTCAATTTGTAACAAGGAGATTGATGTTAATGCTTTGAACATTTTGGAAAAGGATGCGATTTTTATACATTTTCAATTGGAAATGTATTTTCCGCCAACTTTTTTTGATATAATGGTGCATTTAATGATTCATCAAGTTTGAGAAATAATGCTTTGTGGGCTTGTTTATCATCGTTAGATATATCTTTTTGAATGATATATGAAAATATTAAAGGTGTATGTTAAAAATACATATCGACCTGAAGCCTCCATTATTTAAAATTATATTTCTGAGGAGGTATCAGAGTTTTTTACGAGCTACTTGGCTATGATGAAACACATAGATTTGCATCCATCTCTCCATGAACAAGTTAATAATGAGGTAAAGGGGATATTTGGCTTGAAAGTCAAATCATTGTCAGCTGAACAGATGAAGAAGTTAGAATCATACATCTTGAATAACATAGCTATTGCTCAACTGTATATCACATTACATATTAATGAGTTGAAATAGTGTGATATAAATAAGAATGAAATGTGGATTTTGAATGAGAACAACAAAACTTTTTTGTCATTGTTTAAAAATACCTTGATTGGTAGATCAGATGTATCAGAGACATTAAAATGGATAGTGGGTGGTCCATGTTTAAATGTGATAACATGGCCTGGTTATGACATTAATGGCTATACATTTCATACGAAAGCTCAGGACAACAGAAGTGCAGTTCAGAATAGTGGGGTATTGGTGTTTTCATATGCAATGCATTTTTTGAGTGCTGAGGACAAAAAGCCATTTTATGAGTCAAGTGAATTTTATGGAGTGATTGAAGACATATGGTATGTTGATTACTTTAAAAATAATGTTACTGTTTTAACTGTAAATGGGTTATCGGTAACAATAGTGTCAGACCTGATGAATTTGGAATGACACTTGTTAATCTGAATACATTGGAAGACACAAATGATTCTTTTTTAATCGAAACACATGGAAAACAAATTTTCTATATAGTAGATCAATCAGATATGCAGTGGGCTATTGTTTTACAAGGGAAAAAACAATATGTTGGTGAGGATGAACTTGATGAAGTTGTTGATTTATGTGAGATCCCTACTTCCATGGAAATATTAACAGAACATAGTGTTGAGCATGTTGAAGACATGGTTTGTGCCCTATGGAAAGATCACAATGATGGAATTTGGGAAAACAGTCCATTTGTAAAATCTTAAAATTACAGGTAACATATTATTATTTCTTTTTTACATTTATTTTTTTCATAAAATTTTAGATATTCTAAGTTTTTTATCTATTAAAACATGTATTAAAACAAAATAAGTGTATGTTTTTGTTTGTTTTATGTTTGTTTAGTTTACTTTATCATGATTACCATTACATGAATTATTATCTTTTATTTTTGTTCAGTGAAAATTACTTTACCATGTTTAGCAGGTTTACCATGCTTACCATGCTTACCATGTTTACCGTGTTTACCATCCTGACCATCATTACCATCTTTACCATTGTTTAACATGATTACCATATTACCAATGTTTACTATTACGTAACTTAGTAAACTTTTCTACTTTCTGATTAAATTATTATTAAAATTTTTGAATTTGTATATTTGTGAACTAAAGTTTGTTTTTTTTTGATTTGAGGGATAATGATAGATCATTCAGTTGATCAACCACATGATTCTGGATATGAGCATATTGGTCATACCTCTGTGGAGGAACATTCACATGCTCCTCTTGATGTTCCCCAATCTTCCTCATGTGATACTATTACGACAACGAGTTAAAAGGTTGGTAAACATGGGTGCACACGTTTTCAAAAATTAGCACTTTCCCGTACGTAGGATCAGAGGATACTCGTTGAGTTTGATGATGATGATATTCCTAGAGGTCCAAATGAAAAATATTTTAAGAGTTTTGTAGAAACTCAGGCTAAGAGCAATGTAAGTATTCTGTATGATGACTGGAGAAGTGTGGATAAAGAGATAATCTCTCAGTTGTGGGAGACGGTTTTGGTATGATCTTTATCTATTGTTTGACTATTCTTAAATGTTTCTAGTATATATAATATGTTTAACCTCTTCTTTATCAGATGACAATTGATAATCTAGACACTCGAGGAGTCAGGAAGAAATGTTTATCGTTGGCTGCCAGGAGATAGAGGGATTTCAAATCATCCCTCTCATCTGATTTCATTTAGGGTCATAGGAATCATGACAATCTATTTCGTATATATCCTTTCATAGATAAACACACATGGAGACAATTTTTTGAAAGTAGAAGAAAAGAGTCATTTTCGGAAAGGGCAATGTAAACTTTTAGAAGAATTCTTATATAAATGATCTTATTAATGTTTTGTTAATGATTTCTTATTCTTAATTTAGAGAAAACAAGGAAAGCTCATTAGGAGATCCAATCTAAAAATGTATACCCACATAGTTTATCTCGGGTAGGGTATACACTTTTGGAAGAACAAATGATGGCGGAAAAATTTCAGCAACCAAGAGCTGAGTCCTCAAGCTCTGGAGAGGTTGCCCCTCCATCCCCTCCATCTAGACTTGAAATATGGAAGAGATCTCGGAAGGGAAAAACATGGCAATATCTTTCGGAAGAAACAAGAATCGTAGCTGAGAGGATTGTAAGATATCTATTTTATTTATTTAAGTTACCTATTTTCTTCTTATAATTTCAATCATTACATAAATGTTCAATTAATTAATACAGGACTCTCTTGAGGAGAAGAGTTCAAAGGGGGGATTTACAGCTACTCGGAGGCAAGATATTTTATCTGTAGTATTGGGAAATCCCAAACATCCTGGTCATGTAAGAGGATATCCAGAAGGTGTATCGGTAAGAAAGGTTTTACCACATTCTTCAACTTCTAACGTTAAGGTGGTTTATAAAAAAAATATAATCCTTGAAGGATTATGTTCATAACATTAATGCGATGATGGAGGAAAAGAATAGAGCATCGATACAGACTATGTTTTCAGGCATGCAAAGATAATTTCAGACTGTAGCTCCCACTCCTCCACCTCCCCCTACAGAGCCCATTATTTATCCTCCACCCCCGCCAGTATCTCCCACTCCCCCACCTCTGCCTGCGGACCCCATTTTTTATCCTACTCTTCCGCCGCAGCTTCTTACTTATTGCGAGTTGTATGTTGATGATCCTCAACATCATATAGTTTCATATGGGTTGGTATATTGTATTGGAGATACAATTCACTATCAATAATTAGAGGCAGAGAATCAGAGGGTCACTGTACATGATATTATAGATATATCTGCTCATGTACCATTACTTACATATGAGGTGATGACAGTTGGACATATTATCATCCAATTTTTAATTTGGCCATCCGGATTTCTTCAACTCATTACAATAGAGGTATGAATGTTATATATTTTATTTTATTTTTTTATTAATGTTGTTTTATCATTTTAAAACTAATATATTTTTCTATTTATTTTTAAATGAATACTTCAAAGGTAATGTAATTCTGTATATACAAAAACACAGACAAATGGCTATGACATCAGATACAGATTCTAGTAGTCTTGACAGATTTTCATGATATTCAAATTTTTTGGAGGGTCATTATGAGTTTCCAATGGAAGATCATGTTTGTGGAAGTCCTATAAGTGTGGGGATTATGAAAACTGATATCCTGGAGCTTGTTACTGGAGATAAGTTGGGCATCAACGTGGTGTAAATTTTTTCCATGTAAGTCTTAACACCTTTACCCTTCATTATATTTATTAAAAATGTATACTTATGTCTGTTTTGTATTAGGAATCATTATAAAATTTGTGAGAGGAATGAGCTGACTGATGTATATGGATTCATGGAACCGCAATTGATTTCCCCTGAAGCTTGTGCATTGGATGAGGAACAAAGAATGCTTTATATTGCTGAAAGACTTGAAAATAATATATTCACACAATGTTGGATGATTCCTTTTTTGTGAGAGGTATGAAACACATCTCTCTCAAAGAGTTCATTATCTTTTAACATAAAAAACCACTAACGTTAAATTTCCTTTTATTAATGATCATTGGATATTAGGGATTTTTTCCACAGGGAGAGAGTACTTTATTCGATATTCTCTATCCATGATGATGTGCGGTAATGATTTAAGAATATATTTGAAAAGTAAGTTTCAATTTCTCAATAGTTTTATATATTATAATGACTTTAAAATTTACCCCATTCGTATTATTTTCTAACATGGCATGGGCTTAATTTCGAAAAAAACACAAAGAAAAGGAGTGGAAGGATCAAATATGTAAATGCGAAGGTAAATATCAATTTATAATTTGTACTTTTTGATTTATTACATAAAAATAATATATTGAATTTACACTCATTCAAACAGAATTTTCAAGAAGAACAAGGCGTCATCGAATACGGATATTATATGTTATGATTTATCTGTGAAATTATAAAAATTGGGACAATTGTGAATTTTAACCTGATAATATTTCCTCATAAAAAATTTCCATAATATTTAAATTTGATTTATTCATTATACACATTAACTAAAATCCTTTTCATTTGTAGATTTTTGATGACCCTCAACCCTATATTGCTGAAGACATCAACCAATTACAAGTGGAGTTGTCAAATTTTTTTACAGGTTTGATTGAATTTTAGTTGTTTGTAATGTAAAATGTAATTTTGAATATTGTTGTTTTAATTGTGTATTTGGTAGTCATTTAGGTTGGATTTAGTTCTTCTTGAAGTTGACAGTGTAAGTTTTGAATGTTATATATGTGAATGTTTTATTTTCCTCTACTTCTTGTTTTGGTCTACTTATGATCGTTTTTCTGGTATCGATTCTGGTCACGGGGAGAGGGGTTCCAAGGGGGTGGGGGTGTTCAATGGGGTAGGGGTGTACTAGGGTCTTGGAGGGATGTCTGGTGGGATGGGGGTAGTCTTGAGGGGTGGGAGCGTTTCTATGAGGGTGGAAGGGCTATCTAGGGGAGTGGGAGGCTGTCTAGGGGTGTCTAGGTGTGTGGGGGTGTCTTGCGGGGTGGGGGGGGGGGTTTCTAGGGGTTGGGGGGCTGTCCAGTGGGGGGGGGGGTCTAGGGTGTCTATGGGGATGGGGGGCAGTCCATGGGTGTGGTGGGGGATGACTAGTGTGTTGAGTGGGTTCTGGTCAGTTTTTGATAACTTTTTTGGTCTGTTTCAATGGTGTGTGAGGGCTGTCTAAGGATGCGGGAGTGCTTTCCAGGGGGTGGGGGTCTAAAGGAGGTTGGGGGGATCTCCAGGGGGTGGTGGTGATGCCCAGGGGTGTGGTGGGGGAAGTCTAGTGGGTGAGGGGGTTCAGGTTTGTTTTCGGTAACTTTTTGGTCTGTTTAAGTGGTGTGGGAGGGATGTCCCGGGGTGTGGGAGTGCTATCCATGGGGTGGGGGATATACATGAGGGTGGGGGGGTTTTACAGGGGTGTTTTGGGATGTCTAGGGTGTCGGGGGCAGTCCAGGGGTGTTGTGGGGGCTCCGATGGGGTGGGGGGGGGGTCCAGGATGTTGGGGGTATACATGAGGGTGAGGGGGTTTTCCCGGGGTGTTTGGGGTTGTCCAGGGGGTCGAGGGGCAGTCTAGGGGTGTGGGGGGGGGGGGGGGCTGTCAAGTGGGGTGAGGGGTGAGGGGGTGCTATTCTGGCGGGGGGGGGGGGGGGGGGGTTGTCCCAGGGTGTTTGTGGATGTCCAGGGGGTCTGGGGGCAGTTCAAGGGTGTGGTGGGTGCTGTCAAGTGGGGTGAAGGGGTGCTGTTCAGGGAGTGGTGGGAGTCCAGTGGGGGTGGGGGTTGTCCCGGGGTATTTGGGTCTATCACGGGGTGTTTGGGGCTGTCCAAGGGGACAGTGGGAAGTCCAGTGGTGTGAAGGGGGCTGTCAAGTGGGGTAAGTTTTATATGTTATCAATGTAAATGCTTAATTTTTCTTTTGTTCCTAGTTTGATCTACTTCTGTTTTTGTGGAAAAAATTATTGATTTGGTTTCTGGTTGTTTCTGGGGGAGAGCAGAAGACTGCATTAGATTTTTTTTAAATAAAATTTGTCTTCCACATCGGTTATTATATAACCGACGTGATAAAGAAATGGGGAAGGGTTTATCACGTTGGTTATTTAACAACCGAAGTGATAAAATGCATAAGAAATGGTTTATCATGGTGGTTATTAAATTACAGACGTGATAAAAGGTCTGGGAAATTGTTAATCATGTCGGATATTAAATAAATGACGTGATAAAAGTCCTGGGAAATGGTTTATCACATCGGTTATTTCATAACCGACGTGATAAACACCCCCACCCCCAGACTGGTTTAGAACATCCATTATATAATAACCAACATGATAAACTATTTCCCATGGGGTTTTCACGTCATTTATTTAATAACCTACATGATAAACATCCACCCGAACAGGTTTATGACGTCGGTTATTATATAACTGACGTGATAAACCCCCTCTGGTTTTTGCACGTCGGTTATTAATTAACATACGTGATAAACACCGAGATGTTATGTATTTTACATCGGTTTTTAAATAACCGACATAAAAAACGTTATTTATAATGTCTTCCGTGTTAACGTCGGCTCATAACCGACGTAAAAAATGAAAATTAACTGACGTAAATAACGTTTTCTACACTAGTGAACAAGTTGTTGATATGGGGAAAAGGAAACATGTTATTAATAGTGATATTATTCAAGGCTCTATAATCAATGAAAAGTCCCATTGAACCATATTTATTTTTATCAAACATGAATGGAGAACCCCATGGTGATGTGCTTGGTCATATGAAACATTTATATAATAACTCCTTAAATTTTTTCTTAAAATATAAAAGCTTAATTTGAGCCATTTGATAAGGGGGTTCATAAATTTTCATAGCATGAGGAACTAAGTAAATAGTAAATTCAACTTCTCGATCATGTATAATACCATGATACACATCAGGAAAACCAGTAAGATACTAATTTACTACTTTCACATAAATAATATGAAAAATTACTTTTTTAGCAATATGTGTAAGGTAACATTCATTTCCATCAACTTGTTTCTAAGATTCCTAATATGTTATTATGGATAGGGGTTCATTCTTGTACACAAACAGAATGTTGTTCTAAATAGAATCCCCTTTATCTCTATAGTTAATTTTAGAATGGTAAACAGATATTCAATCTATTCCCAAAATAACATTAAACTCTCCTTGAGAAGAATCAGAAAAATTTTTAGGTTAATTATTTCCCCAAATAAGTATAAGAGTATTCTAATAATTTCTTTTTTCCAAAAAATTTCCCCTAGTTGTTTTTATCACATGTTCATGATTCATATCATGATATGTAATTACCAATTTAGTATAAAATGTCTCATAAATGAATGAATATGTAGATCATGAACCAAACAACACATTGGAATAATCCAAAAAAACATACAACGTACACAAAACGACTTCATTCGGTGGTTCCACATCGACCATTGTAGTAGATAAAGATTTTTCCCCACCCTTATGTTTTTGATTTGTCAGGTTTCCACCCTGGGTAATCAAATTTGGACACACATGGGCATAATACCAAAACTAATTGCAATGAAAACATCTTACCACTATTTTTCCATTTCATGATTGACCATCTTATTTAAGGTAACAAGAAATATGACCAATATTACCACACCAGATGCACTTACCAAACACTGATAAACATTCTCCTATAAGTTTTTTACCACACTTATCAAAATATGGGAATTTAATTTTATTACCTCCATGCTTCTTTGTCAAATTAAATAATTTTATGTGCCAACTAGACCTCTTTTCTTTCATTTTCTCATAGAACACCTGATCATTAGAAAAATAAATTTCTACTTTCTCGACACATCTGAAATGTCTCTCATATATTTTGAATTCATGAGAGGCTAATTATATTCGATATCATGGATTCATTTCTGAGTAAAAGAAATTTTTCTTATTATCAAGATATCTTATGTAATTGGGAGCATACTTTTTCAGTCGAGTGAAATTTTCTTCGTAAGCATCCACTGAGTCATCCTCCAACCTCAATTTTAAGAATTTGTTTGCATCCTAAGTTGAACCGCCATAGGAATTTATTTATCATGAAACAAACCTTTGAATTATTTCCAAATAAGAGCATAAAACTCTTCATTTCACATGTTATATTTTACAATATACCACCACTGATTAGCTTATCCATCAAAATTATAAATATAATGATTATAATTATGATTTTTTATACAACCCATTACATCGAAAATCTTTTCAGTGCATCGATCAACTCATCATTTCTCCCAGGGTTAGACGATCCTCTGTTTGATGGGGGACGTTGCCTCATGAAATGATCCAAAACAGACATCTTCCTTTAGGGTTTATCTATTTGATCTCGTGTATGAACACTACAACCATTTATCCCCAGATTCAACTGATCCATTAGTCTAAAAAACTGTTCAACTCAAATTCCAACCATCCCAGGTTGCTGATTTGGATGGATTTTTTCCTCTAGATTTCAGCCAATTATAGCTCTCAGGTATCCTATACTGAAAACCATACTGAGCACAAAAATATATTAGGGAAAGAAACATGGTATTATTTAAATTCAATATCATTTCATTCTTACCATAAATTAATATATGGACATTAATTTAACAGTATACTAATTACTAATGTTTTCCAAACCGACATTTTCTAGAAACTATAATGACCCAGCCTTAAACATTACAAAACCATGATTTTAAGTTAATAAATAAAATTGAGGATCTTTTTAGGTTTATATCATTTGAGAATTAGGTCATATAATATACATAACAACTTGAATACTACATGTAGAAACTTATACAAAATATCCATTTTTTCATAAAAAATACATAAAATAAAAGAAACAAGTTTAATTCCATTTTTTAATCATTATATCTTTTCCATGATCCCGTCGATGACCCAATTCCAATTTATTTCCTATGAAAAACATTTAAAAAAAATTGGATGATCATAAAAATCTCAATAAATTATAAACAAAGAAGACAATCTATTAGTTTTTAAAAAAAATAAGTAAACAAAGAATACTTTATCATAAGTAATACTTTTAACATTTATGAAGTCTTATATACACTTCACTAAATAAATGACCATTTCATTCCCTTTTGTAAAAATAAGATTACAATAAAACCCATAAAAATTACACAGAACTTATAATGGTATCTTTGTGAATAAACATACTTAAATAGAATAACCATACGGTCGAGTTTCACACTTATCACTAAATGGAATATCCATATAGCCGACTATAATACCCATTGCATTGAAGGTTATAACGTAACCAATAATCCATGGTTTATCTTGGAAACACCCATAATTTTTATTATCACAGAACCACCCTTGTTTGGTTTATCACCTAATCACTTATCAAATGTCCAAGTACCATTACATATTCATAAGACATAAAATATTCCAAATATCAACATTTCAGTAATAATATTTAATATTTAATCACATGATATAATTTCATGATATTGAAAAACTAAAAACATTTGAAAGCCCAATTTCAATATAGAGACAAAAAAAATGGAGGAAGGGGTTTCTTTTTCATTCTAAATACATCATTGTTTATAGAGGAAGCCAAATAATGATTACGATGGCAGAGAGGTAATTGTCACCGCGTATGTTAAAAAACATTCCTTTTGACATTTAGTAAAATGATTCATAGAGAAAAGTTCCCATTTTAATGAAAATAAATTTCAAATGGGTTTATTATACACCTTATAAAATAAGGAATTATATATTATCAAAACATGTCTCAATGAAAGGATATTGAGAAAAAGTCCCTTGCCTCATGCCCGAATGGACTCATTCATTATTTATTTTCCTGAATAATAACCATATGTTAATTTCTACTTGAATCAGAGTTTTTTTTAATTTTAGTATTCCTTTCATATCACTTATAATCATTAAATAACAATTAGTTAATTATTTGAGTTTATTCGGGATATTTTGTCTATGTTCGGAACTTCAGTAAAAAAATGAACTTGTTATAATAACAAGTTTCCCATGTGGTAAAATGTAAATTTACTCTAGAATCATATTAATTAATTAGATATAATATATATAATATATATCTAGTATATATATATTTATAATAGTCCATCGCATTGGGATATAAGAAATTAAATGCACAGTTCAGGGAGATGGTATGCCGTACGTACGCATGAACGCTACATTAAATTATTTTTTATACTTAAAGGAATGAAAACAAAATGATAAATCGGTATATTATAATTGAAGTATAATATGTTTTTTATATATGTTTCATTAGTTCATTACATCCATCCTTTATATGTCCCATGTATATCATGAATGATTCATATCAGTTTGAGGGGGTTGTATCCCACAATTCCTCAAATTAAATTATTCTATATATACAACATGAAAAAGATAAATGTATGATCTAAAAATTATTTAACTAATAATATAGAAAAATAAATATCATAAATATCATCTATGATTATATTTCCATCATAATGTCCAACATAAGAGGTTGTAGGAGATGATTGAACAATCATCATTTCGTGAGGCAATAGTTCGTCGTCAACAAAAACAGTATGTTCTATACCCATTAGATGGAGGTGTGTGTATGTTTAGTTAGAAAAAAAATCATTAAAAAAACCTAATATATTGAGGATAATTATTATTTTATGTTATCAAAGAATAAAAATATAATAGGTAGTGGGGATGGAAAAACAAACAAAATAACATGAGTGGAGACATTACCCTTAAATCGGGTAACTCTCTTTGGTTTCAAGCTAAAGGTTTTTAGGAATTTATATCTAACTATGGGATGTATTCTAGGAAAAATATGGTTATGTTATGATATTATTTGGGACGATTTTGGACGAGCCAATGGGGCATTAGAGATGTGAGTAACGGTAAGAGATGATGGTCTTTTATAAGGGGGAGGATGGGCTCTTTAGGATTGCTTGAAAGTATTATATTATTATAAAAGTATTTTTGGTTTAAAATTTTCCATAACTCATTAAATACGAATATAATATGACGATTATTCGAAATCTTCTCAAAAAATAGATTTTAGACAAGTTTTGGTTTCAAAATTAACCACATCATTTTTCTTTAACCATTAGTTAACTAATTTGACTCTGGCCATGTCATCATGCATATTCACTAAATTGGGTTAATATAGTTACCATAAAATTAAAATAAATTTTTTTTTTAATTAATGAACATTTAAAACATATATAAGAAATTTGGATGAATATTATATTTTTATGATTATTAAATCATTTAATAAAATAATATTTGTGTAATCATTCTTTTATGTGAATTTAAATACTACAAATATCATGAATTTTTAAAAATAAAAACCAACATTATTCCTTCTAAAAGACATCATTAACTAAAATATAACAAGGCATAATAATCCCAAGAAAATCTTGGATGGCATTAAAAGTTTAAAAATAATTTTATTTTAATATTTATAATGTAATATATTTAAAACATTCAATAATAAGGTCAACACCACATCATCATTATGTCATAAATAAACTTATTTATCAAATTTATAAAAATTATAAATAAAATACCTACTTATAGTAATTTTATTTATCATTATAATCACTATTTATTGTAAAAAAATCAATTATAAAACCCCACCATAAAATTATTTGAGTTAAACGATTCATGTTTAGGGTGTTTTTTTACTATAAATAAATATTTATTCATGTTACTATCTTACCCATGTGGATTTAAAAGTCCAAAAGATCCAACGAAGGGATTTCTTATCCGGCCATGACTCATTAATAAATTTAGGAAAAGTGTTAAGGTAATTTTTTATTATTATAATATTATTTTTACATTAAATTACCATATTTTACTTTAACCAGGATAAATAAACATATAAAGTTAATATTCATAAAAAATTATTTAGATCCTATTAGACAACATTTCTCACCATTTTTGCTACCATGTTTTCCAGATTTTTGAAATTCAATTCTCATACGAGGTAAAATTTAATTTAAAAAAAATGTAGGTTTTTAACTACATTGTAGTATTTTTCACTATTAATCAGAAATTAAAGGTTTTCAGAAAAATTCAAACAATTCTCCCTTTGATAAATTTAATATTCCTAATTAAAAAATGATTTATATTTTACAAAATTATATAAAATAAATATTATTTAATAATTTCCAAATTAATTCTCATTATCAAAACCAGAAAGCGTGTTTTTAAAAAGTAAAAACCATCAAAAGATTGATATGTGTTTATGTCCAATTTAAGAGTGAAATTACTTATAAGGGCCAACATTGGATTAAATGGTAAAAATATAATCCAATTAATCCTTATAAAAAATTAAAATAACAATCGAACTATATAAATAAATTAGATGAATATGCTGTTTTGAAATAAAGTGGGGTATTATTCAGTATTCATTAAAAATTGATCTTTAGTAGAAAAATACCATAAAATTACAAAATGTTAATTTTGATGTCCCAATTGTAAGGAAAAAATTTATCCCATCAAATAGAATATATAAAAGTTAAAATAATAGGTTTAAAAAGAGTTCTCCAGCAAATGGCGGTAAAACATCATTTTAATGTAAATTAGTCAATTTCATGCTTAAAATTGGATACATTCTAATTTTAAGCATATAAAATTTATTGAAAACATGTAATGTCATTTAAAAGACATATATAATCCTATTATATTAATGACCATTATTAAAATAGATCTCACTTGATGTTCATGTTTTTCTAGGAAATAAACTTATTCAATAAGACTTAATATTTCTCTAGAGTAGATTCCCTATTTACATTAGAATTGTTTCCATGGAAAAGTCCCTCATGAGATGACTTTTCTACGGTACATGCATCATCCACTAATATTTCAATGGCTTGTTATATGGAGACATAACTATGGTATTATCATATAATAATATGATGGTTTACTTAATACTAGGATTATTTTCTTGATCTAAGTTGATTTTTCATATCTACACTATATCCCAATATTTATTAAAGTTGAAATATAATATTATTCTATTATAGAATTGAAAACTATATGAAATGTTTATATCTTCCATATTGAATCACATATATGATGGTACAATATATATTGCAATTTTAGTTTCATATTATCTTTTACTATAATTAAACTAGAGAATATATATATCCGGATTACTATCTCTTCATCCCCTCCATAAACTAGAAATATATTATTCATAATTCTTATATATATTACTATAGTTTTAACTTATATCAAGTGGTGGTATCCCAGACCTTATTCATATCTTCATTCCATTATCATGGCATGTAAAACATCATGTATGGTAAATAACATGTAAAACATGATTTATCCTATAGTTAAAACTTTTGAAATCATAGTTGACCTCTATTACCCATCTTATATAGGGAAACATTTTCATTGAGAGATATAGGTAATTTGACATTATTAAATATCAAATCCTTTATTATTCCATACTAAATCATTTTAGTTTCATTAAAATATATATATCATGACATAGTCTAATTATTGTCATTCATATATCTCAAAATATTTTTTTATAAAAAATGAATATTATATCACATAAGTCATTCATAATGAAACATGTGTTCAACCATGTATTAGCATAATAAAAGACTGGTATACTTTTTCAAAATATTTTAAAATATTTCCTTAAAAAAATCCCTAACTAATCCACTTTTTTTATTAAAGGTTAGCATTCATACATAAAGACCCCGACTTCTATTTTTTTTCATTACAAATTTGATTTCTCTATGGTCAATATTATTGTGTCAAACCATAAATATATTATTATGACTTTGATACCTTAGTAAAATGCATTAGAGTCCTATAAACATCCTATTGTGACCAATAAAAGTATTCCACAGTGATCCAATTATGGAATGTTATTTTAAAATCAAATTTAAAAAACACATAATAATGGTTGGATATTATGAAAATTAGTTTTCGAATGGGTTTGAACATTGATAATGGTGAAATGGTTTTGTAATATTGAATTCAATGACGTTGTCTAATTTCGTTGGAATATCTCAATGTATTAATGATATGGAATATATCATTGATGTATAGTTTCTTCGTGATTTATAATTTTCATCCAATTAGATTTAAACCTAACAGAAGATCATTCAAAATAAATACATGGTTTTGGTACATGGAGCTCGTCTTAAAATTCATGGATTATATCTATAATGTTGATTCTGAGCCACTTATCTAATCCTTATAGGACAGATGTTAATTTTTATGAATTAGTAAAAAATCTTCATCCTTGGTTACTTGATATCCATTTCTCTTTATTATATAGCCTCTCATAATCTCCTAAAAATCACTTATGTCTCTCGAATATCTAGTCCTATGAGACTGTTTTGAATCTATTCTTGTGAAAACAAATTTATATCTTGAAACATTGATTCAATGAATTCTATCAGTATACAATTATCTCATTTGAAGATGTTTTGTTAATGAAATTTATTTTTTTAGGATTCATGTTGGAAATATCATTTTGGTCTTGTATGATATCCCCATAATTATATAAATAGTTCCTTATGGCATAAGTTTGTTTAAAAAGATAAACATAAAAATTTATTAATATCCTCTAACTCAAATATGTTACAACAAGGGATGAATTCCACACAAAAAATCATATTTAATACATTTTACCACTTTAGTTAGAAGAAAATTTACTATATTTTCAACATATTTAATGAATATCTCGAAAAGGATAGTGTAAAACATTCATCACTCATCATTGATCTTGCCATGTCCAAAATATTGTTGTTCCTCCGTTATATAACAACATTCCACTACAGTGAGGAGAGGTGTGTTGATAAAGGATCAAGAAATCACATCTATAATTAATGAACACTGTATTTAAAAAATCTCCTCTATGGTGAGTGTGATGTTTATTTATATTATTTCCATGATGAATCTCAAAATAAATTTTTATTCCTTTAATTTCATAAAATAATCTATCTTATTCTTTATTTTGTATACATATACATATCTACACATGTCATCAATAAAAGTCATGAAATATGAGAATTTAGACCTCGTTGAAACTGGAAAATGTCAACATAAATGTGTAAGGACCATTTTAATAAGATCTATGTCATTTCAACCATTCAACTAATTAAATTTTGGAAAAATTGAACGTGTAAACAATAATTTCACAAGTCACGTTATTTATTTATATTAATCTAAATATGAATAATTATATAATTGGGGCAAGTGATTCTAATTTGTGTGACCAAGCAGTTTGTTGAAACTCTTGGAGAAGATGTTAATTTTGTTTTCAATACTTGTAATATGTGATTATTTTTGAGTTTATCTTATTTATAATGAAATTAACTATTAATAAAAGTGTTATCTACTCAATTTTATGTAAGATTAATTATTCTATCAATTATTGGAGAATGAAGAAATAGTATAAATGAGGAAAAATTCTATTCAATAGTTTTAAATGAAATAAATTTTATGTGTGAGTTTGATAGGGATATCATACATGATAGGGAAATTTTTTGAGAGAATGAAATTTTTTTCATGTTATTTTAACTATTTGATAAGTTATCATGTTTGTTTTTTTAAGTTCTGTTTGAGTTGGGTGTAATCATCTATATAAATATTGGATCATAATTTTATAATGGTTTGTTAATAATATTGAATGGTTCATTACATAATATTTAAATATAATCATTGTAAGGATCATTGTTTGAAACAAAATATGATTTTGGAAATTGAATTGCGGAGGAATATGGGTAATGATAGGGTTTTATAAGGATTATATATCCTTATGATGGAATTCATAAAGATCATATGGATCTAAATAAGGATAAAATTTATTTAATAAGATTATTATATACATTAATAAATTTATATTAAGATTACCCATATATATAATATGAAGAAGATAGATAAGGATCATTCAAAGACACAGATGCATCCTTCCAAAAAAACTTTAAATATGAAAATATTAAATCAGTTGATGCTTGTTTGGGAACATCGTGGAAATAAACCTCATGATGAATCCATGTCAGTAGAATATCATGATGAAAATTAAGGAGAAACTAACTAAGGATGGAATTGCAGTTGAGATAAGTTACATTCCATTTAATAATGTTCCTTTCACAACACAAGAATTCATAAGCACCTGGATGATGTTTAATGATTTTCGAAAATAACATATTTTGTGAAGAATATGTTTTGATATTTAAAATATCATGAAAATGGAATTAATAAACGTAATGAAGAAATTCAAATGGATACCTTCACATGGTAATAAATAAATTTTAATGGGTATGTACATGCCACGAATAACCAATGAGTTTCCATAAATATTAGCTAAATATTATTAGCATGATATCTGGTGAGTAATTAGGAGAATAAAAGTATTATAATATGTATAAATTATTCAATGTGGAACATGATATATATGGGGAAATATATAAAATTTAAATAAGGGTAAAATTTTATTGTTGAGTAGAAATTAATGTCTATGAGGATGTTATAATAGAGGACGAATTATATCATCAAATGTAATGTCACCAAAACAACATGAGTTCAAAATTAATTTTTCAATAATTATTTAATACTGTTTCAATTCAAGAAGAATTTTTTTTTCAGCATTTGGTTGGTGTAATAAAAAATTAAAAGGTTCTCATTCAAAAACATTAATTTTTCTTTCAGCATTATAAAATAATTGTAATGTGTGACTGACCGAAAACCATTATTAACTAGGGATATAGTACTCTATAATGTGTAAAACCACAAAATTTTTTGTTTTGATCAATATACTATTCTTGAAGAGACATATTATGAATCAGAGTAATGGAGAAAATTTGTTTTATCTAATTTATACAAATTCAATCCTCTCAATGTCCACCATTAACAATTCAGTCTCATTAAATTGATACAAAAGTTAGACACACCCATATATATCTCTTTTATGTAGGATATGGAACACTACAACTTAGTAAATCAAAAATTACATTTAACCATTGATAGAAAACGTTATTATTTATAGATTTATTGAATGATACCATATTTAGTACCATACGAAATGAATTTAGCAAATAGACTATTTAGGGGATTCATAAAGAAGTTAATTTCTTATTGTACCACAATTAATAAAAATATTGTAAAAAATGATCGAAATCATGGAATACTCCAATACCATAATTACTCGACAAAGAGATAACTAAGGTTATGGGATTGAAAACTGTAGTTGATATTTGGGAAAAACATCATTATATCGATTAATATAATAATAGTGAAGGAAACAGATCACATGTGTCTGTAGAAAACATTTCATATGTATAACAATGCAAGAATATTATGTGTTCTATCTGATTGATTTTAGATTAAAATTATTAATTAGTAGTGGTTAATATACTCATGAGAATTCATCAGGAATATTTTGACAAAGATACCTAAAAATTAAAAGACATACATCGTGATAATGAACTATTGGGGAAATCCATAGAACTCCCATTATTTATGAAAAGATAATTGGTGCTACTAAATATTGAAGAGGAATTAAGGTGAATGAAATTTAATTCAATGTTTTCAAGGAATTTAAAATAGATGATGATGAAATGACTTCATATAGAGAAGAGAAAACAGAGGATTAAGCTAAAACACATTCCCTAATGTTATGTATTTAATGGAGTGTATGTTACAGTAATATTATCAGGATATATATCATTTAATGTTTAAACTACTGGGATCATTTTATTTCTATTATAACTATCCAATGAAAATAAATAATAATAATATAGATGAGGAAAATGTTAAATTATAATCATATAAAGGAAGATAAAATTTATGTTTTCAATATTAGATTAAATGGAAATATAAATAGACACTAATATTTTTATGACTATCTTATATATTAGTTGAATAAGGGGTTTTCGATAGTGATGAAAGCATAGTGATGATGAGACACATATGGATTATTCTTATATGGTCCTCATAAAAAATTGAAAGAGTTATTTAAAAGAAATTTATTTACAGGTAAATAATTATTGGGTTTCTGAATAAGGTTTGTAAGAAAAATAATACACCTTGTCAATAAAAATCAATAAGTTCAAAATTGAAATTTGAATATTTACGGTGAGAACTCTCATTTCAATAAGTGTTATAAAAAGAACAATCTAACATAAATTATGATAGTGTATCTGAATGAATAATTGAAACTGTTAAAATAGTAGAATGTAGAGAAGGAGTCTGTTATATATGATTTATTCCAATAACTATTATAGTATAAATCTAATTTAGTTGATTTTAATATCAAAAATGATATATTTCCCAACCCTGAATATAGATAATTAAGTGAAATATGGTACATAAAAATAATTATTATTTAAATTTAAAAATAACAACAAATTCATTAAATTGGTGGTCTAAATAAGAATATTTTTTTAAGAAGATTTAAACATTTTATATTTTGAAAATTTAGTGATTAATTCCCAAGTAATTAATAATAAATTTTTCGTTTAGTTAATTACTGATTAAAAAAATCATCAAAAAATATTTTTCCATTTTGTTTCATAATATTATAATAAAAAAATTAAAATCACAATTTTAGGAAATGATTATTATTTTTCCAATAATCTAGTTAATAATAACATTGTGGTATGTTTTTATATTTTTATGAATTGTTTTAATTTTAAATGGATAGTGAAAATTAATAATTTATCTAAAAATATAATTTTATATAATTAAAAAAATAAATTAAATTTTAATTATTTCTTGAATATAATTTTGTTGAAATATAATTCTCCATAAAAAATAAATAAACTAATAATTACATGGGAATAAATATTAATCATGATTTGGTATAAGTTAATTTAGGTGTTTAATGAATTTTTTTTCTAAATACTGTTTTTCATTATATTTTACACATTTATATTAACAATTGTCTTTGGAACATAAAAAATTTAAATATTTTAAGAATCATTACATGTTTTTGATAAGGAGTATAATATTTTATTAATTTTAAAATTCTATTTTTTTCATTATTTATACTAATAATGTAAAATATTTTTCAGATCGTTAAGGTTAAATCGAAAAAAGACAGTTGAAAATATAATATTTGACATTAAAATATCTATAACATATTTATTTATCATATTTTTTGAGAATTTTTTTAAAAATATGTGTTTTATGTGTTAAATAATATTCTTTAAAACATTAATATGAATATGGGAACCCATGTTTTTAATTTATAATCAAAAATTACATTGTAAAAAAATATAAACAATTTTGGAGATATTACATTTTGTTGTATGGTTAGACGATTCCATTTATCTTTTCCTACATCTAAACCATAAACTTTTTCTTGGATGTATATTTGGTATCACTATCCATTTGTGATATTCCTTAAACACCAAAGCTATAAATAAATTTCAAGGGATTACCATGACTTTGGGTATTATATTAAATTAAAAAAAGACACAATATATCAATAAAAACTATAATAAATAAATTATGAATGAGAATAAATAATATTACATAAATGAAAAACTATCAAAACCAAAATATTATTTTATGAACAAAAATCTATTTCATACTGACTCATGAAAATAAATGGATGTCCAAATGTAGTAAGGCTGAAGTGGAATCACTCAAAAACCAACCATATGGAAAATGCCAAGAAACAAAACCATATTAAAAAAATTAACATCATGATTATCCACTTGTTAAATTTTTTGAGATTTGTGTTACCCATTTAATGAAGATTAAAAACATTACCAAAACCAATGTGTATCTAAAGGAATTGAGTATTCATACCCAGTAGGACTTACCTATGAGTCCTTACAACTCAGACCACTAGGAAAACAACATGTTATCTCAAAGAAAAATATATAATTTATAATAAAGTGTTGATCCAAAAAACTATTTATCAATATGAAATTATTAAATTATAGATTGAAAATTAATAAAACAATACCACATGGCATACCCAAACCACATTTTTCTACTAAAAAAACATGAATTCCAAGTGACATATAGATACACATGTGTGTTTATTCAATAATACATCATTTTACCACTAGGTCTCCATTCTCTAGGTTCCCCTAGATTGGATCCACTCCACTGAAGGGTCACGTACAATGATAAGATGTACAAACACCACCCATATATTCCAATTTCACAGAAAATTAATTAAATATATATAAATTATTTCCATTAATAAAATTAATTAAATATAATTCTTTTATTTATACAAAAAATTAATTTTATATAATAATACATAATATTTTTGATTAATCTATTCAAATTCCCATTTTGTTTAACAATAATCCAGAAGGGTTTTTTATTATGAAATATGCCAATAGATAATTTTCTAATCCAAGAATAATATTTTATAAAGCTAAGCCTTCATAATCTATAGTAAGTGGAGATGAGAGAAACGATACTTAAATATCAATGTGTCATTAAAAAATACTGAAATAATTATTCCTCATAATATAAGCACAAACCTCCTTTTGTTAAATAGATGTAATAAATATATAAACTAAAAAATAATAGATCTTAAACAATCCATAAGAGATTACATTTATACTTTTATGTTATATGAGTTAATCATATAAAATGATAATGAAATAAAACAGATACTTTCAATTGAATTTGGTGATCTTACCCACATTTATACATCAAAATTCTCATTTGAATCATATTAACCCACCATTTAAATTTATTAGCGTAGTGGATTTCATTATCTATATATGAGATGATTAAAATTGATGGATTCATGTGTTAAAATTGAGTTAAAAACTATTTTTGAGAATTAAATGGAAGTGAAATTGTTAATATACATGATTTATAGATCCATTCTCTAACTATTTTCATAGAACTGCAACTAAACCTCCCTATCACATTATCAATTTTTGTAGTTAGAAAAACTATGATCCAATCATGATTTTCTATCAATCCCCACCTACGTAATCACTCTTTTTAATGCACATGATTTGGGAAACTATCCACCAGTCATCTACAGCCTCCATCCCTTGTAATCATATTTCCATAAATCCTTGGGGTAACCACACAATTTCACCTAACTACTAAATGGAGTTTCTACCATACCAAATCATATAATACAAACCTAAAAATCCATAAATTTTTTAAACCTCATCAATTTATTAAATAATTTAAATATAAAAAATAAATGAGTAAATTAGTTGTAATCAGGGGTGTAACATTGTAATAATCATTAGTATTTCTATCCTCATAATTTCATAGATTTCCAGTGCTTTGTAAAAGTTTATTCCATAGTTGAAATATCTATTTCAGCATTCGCATGTTTCTTCTTGAATCCCCGTGTGATTCTATAAGACTCAAAATAGTTAAATATATTTTCCATAAAATAATTTTATTTTCAATAAATAATATTATTCAATTATTAGAACAATTTTTCACATTAATGGAGAGAAAATTTATCCCATCAATTAACATTGAGAGAATCCAGATGAAACTTTATCAACTAAGATAAAATAATAAAATTGTATTCTATATTAGACCATTGTGGTTGTACCAACCAATAATAATTGTTACCTAATCTTTCAAGTTTCTACAATGATCAAATTTAAAATGGATACATTTTCCCTTGATTACCAAATCAATTATATTCCATCCTCAAATTGAAAATCATTATCATAGATTCCACCATGATAAAGGATAATTGATTATTATTATTATCAGCATGATATTTTTGATGTCCTTAGAAAAAAACCCATCCTTTTTTTGATCATACAAATATTCATAATCATATTATAAATAATTAAAGGTCATATTTGTTAATTTTAACTAGATATTATTAAAAAGTTTTGATAAAGAATAAGATGAACCTAAAATACATCATACATACACATCAATATCATCCACTGATAACTATGGTTATAAAAAAAGTCTACTAAAATATAATGATCCTCTAATGAGAAATTAGAATATATAACCCATCCATAGATGTTTTCTTCCAATATTTGAAATTTTAATTATGTTGTATAATCTATAATAGTATTATATGATGTTCTCCGGTACAATTTACTCTGTATTTCTTATTAATGTGATTATCAAATAACTAATGTGAAATGAGGTTCATTGTAATAAATTATCAATTATGATATTCCATCTAATTTTTCCACTTCTTGTATATAGAGTGTTTTCATGTCATTTACTATATTTTATTAAAGAATTTGGATGATGTTCTATGAAATTATGAGTTATTTCCTAATAATTATTTTTGAATCATGATTTTTAACAATTCATGGTGAAATTGTGACAATGTCTATAGTGAAACACTAATATTTAAAAATTGTTGTACATATAGATTAAAATATTACATCCTATAATTGAGTCATAGCCGTAAACTACTGATAAATTAAGAATTTTGAAAGAAAATTATCAACAACATTTCATTTCAAAATTTCCAAACAATTGTGATCTCTTCTTCCATGTAAATATTTTCTATTCCTATGTGAACCTCCCATTATGAATGGTGATAATAAAAATTAATTTTCTCTTGATAAGTGTATAGAAAGAAAATTAAATAATTAATTGAGTTATAGAGTAACTAACTTGTTTCTATCTATTAGTGGTTTCCAATTTGTTATTTATATATTAATGGTAAGCTAGTTTGAATATATTTATTTTAATATCCTCAAATTATTCAATAGTATCATGAATAAGAGGCACCAGGTAAAATATAGGGACTTCATTCTTCCCAATGAAATCCAAATGAATATATGTAATCTTAAATATAAACCTCCTCTAATAATGAGATTATTTGGAAAATTTATTTTATAAATTTTGTAATAAAGCATAAACTATAGAATAACATTTCCAAATATATAAAATACGTATAAGTCTATCATATAGTGATATTTTTTCCATCATCATTATCATAGGATAAAACCACTTTTGAAATGTTGGGAATCATAATTTGGGGACTTATGAATATAGTAATGTTCATTATAAAGAGGTAATGACAACATGATTTTATTGCATGAATCCCCATTGAAAATAAAATATCATGGTATATTTAAATCATTTCATGGAATATAAATATTTTTTATCCATATGAAATTAAATGATCTCCTTGCATGAGAACACATCAGATTGGATATCTGAATGCATCAAAATAAACCAAAAAACTATTCCCAATATCTACAAATATCAAGAAATTTTTATAAAGTGTTCCATTTATTATGATTTAAATAGAGTATTTAAAAATCATGACAGTAGTATAAAATCATTACCTTTATCTTCTGTGATATCATAGGAGATGTGAGTCTTGATACATCCTGATGTAGGTAGAGACTGTAACATGGTAAGTCTAAAAATCTATGTTTCTAATAGATTATTATCACTCATTGTAAAAAGTGAAAAAATTATATCATTTTATATACAATGAGACATCACTCTAATAAAATAAAGTTCCATTTTATTAATCATATTTTATCAATAAATAATATTCATATACAATTTATATAACGAATTCTCTTGAAAAATGATCATCAAAATTTCAAAATGTTCTCCAACTATTTTCTATGATTGATAATAACCTACAATTCCATCCAAAAATACAACAACCAAAGATTTTATATTCCACAAAAATAAAAAATTCATCAACTCCATGATAACCAATATTGAATTTATTTGTTTAATAGGATTTATAACTTTTTCCAAATGATAATAATGACCATTAAAAGATTTATATTAAATTCCATCCTTCATAAAATGGAGTTGGTGTTAAACTGATCCATTATAAAGTATTGAGAACCCTTAAGAAAAAATAAATTTATCATAATTGTTCTTAAACTGAAGTATATGCTATTTATTAATTTAAATTTTTTATTTATATTACAATAATAAACAGAGTGTCTAAAGAAAACATCTTCCATCCTGAAGAAAATAACTATTGTATCCCATGGTTACATTCTTGATGTCATGAACACTTTACAGAATGATTATTCTAATTTGACCAGAAATTCCCATAATTCCATTGGTTTTATTCTTAATTATGTATTTGAAATATTTATTTCTTGAATAAACAAAAATTAGAAATACCACTTCCCTTTCAGGTGGAAAACTTGTGAAATATTTCTGAAACTCACCAGTATAGTGATATCCACTTATAGTAAAATTTCTTGTGTATATTATTTAATTATTCCCCAATTTGTCTTCTTCTAATTGAAAATAAGTACTTCCATCCTTTGATGGAAATAGTTATACTCTTCCAACATTCATATTGAAATATCCCTTAAAAAGATGATCTATCGAAAAAGTAGAGGTAAAAATTACACAACATGTGTAATAATAGGCATGGGCCATAAATGTAACTAACCAATCCATTCCCATTATCATATAAATGAAACGGATAACGAAAAAATAAAATTTCTAATCATACTAGACTTTATAAATTTTTATTTAGTGAGATATACATTTAAATTCAAAACACATTAACTTCCCAAATAATTTTTTATACTCATCATGCATGGAATCATCATTACATTGAAATTCTATTTGATCAATGAAAGGTGAATAAAAGTGGGTTTTATAAACTAGTCCCATAAAATGAAATTTAATCATAGTGTAGTAAAGAATAATTTTAAGACTTATAGTTAATATAATTGATTAGTCTTCAAGGATCATTTTCTCAACACTATCCAACTGGTAACATTTTCTCAACCATTCAATTCATTATTATAATTGTTCGATGGTATTTTTACTCAGGATTTTCATATAATCAAAATGGTTCACTAAAATTTTGCATTGAGAATTTTTATAATTTGATCGAGTAGTTGAAGTTAAATATATCTTAGAAACATGAAATATATTTCAAACAACTGAATATATAGTATATTGAAAATAAAAATATATATGTTTCATATTATTATTGTTTTTTCCTGATCTAAAAGGGTAATTTCATATTAACATTATATTAACTAATGAATAAAATTATAAAAATAAATTTTTTTTCTGTGGCATGGTAAAATATAACTAATTTTCTGGTTTGATTTTGATATGGTCTACCACCTTTGAAGTGGGTGTCACCCATCCCCTTTTCTCAAGAAATATTGTTCCCAACTATTCTAGTGTGGAAAAATTTAATTCCTCTAGTTTGATTATGAGTGATATTTATTTTTATCATATTATAAATACTAATTATTTTTCAATAATTATTAATATATATGATAATTATCATAGAATAAATTTTTATTTATTGTCTATAAAGAAATTTGTATGACTTTAAGGACGAACTAGTATCCACATCAAGATAAAGACTAATTATGTTCATAAACATAGAAGCATAATCTGTTACTAATAGATTTACATTAATAATACATAAGAAAATATTTATTTTTGATTTCTTGAAAGTTATTAGATAGAAATATTTGTTTGAATATTTATTCATATTCTTCTTATGTAATGCCTTGGTCAACATTAACTTTGAGATAATTATGTACTCATATTCCCATGGAAAAAGTTATTCATTTTTATTATTTATAATGGATATTTACGACTATATCCACATAATTAATTATATTAATAAAATATGTGATATGTGATGTTAAAAAATTAACTAATATTTATATATATATATAATTTTAAATTTTTTATTTGATCTTATTTATGGAATTTTTGTAATTCAATAAGTGTTTTTTGAACATCATCAGTTTAAAAAATGGAAAACCAAAACCCAACCCCAACCAAATTTTGAATCCCATAGGAAAATACCATGAGGGGATATCCATATCAGTTATCCTACAAGATGGTGCTCTTGGGTAGCATAAGTGAGAAGGTTGTGCATGAAAGATCACTTGTAGGTTTTGGGATGAGGTTGGTAGGATTGTAAGTGTCAAAACAGTCCATGTATTTATGTGTGGGTTTTGTATCTGGCCGAAAATCCCCACATTAGGTGTTTGTGCTGTGTATGGGAGTTGATTACATATATGTAATCAATAGACAATGCTCAGAATATATGTGGGATAAGGTGCTATGTAACTACTATTCATTAGTTACAAAAATAGTGTTTTCACCAGTTTACTCGGATTATTCATACCTATAAACCACCATGACAATTTCCTCTTCCATTTTATATTACCTACCACCTACTGAAACTCATAAAATCCACCATTTTCAACACTGGAAAAGATGATCTTCAATATATGGGAATAAAAATGGAATATAATTACAATGGATTGCTTCTAATAGATTGAGTGATGTCAGTGAAGCTGACATTGATATTTAATAAAAAAATTCTTGTTCAAGAGGATATCTATCTAGAAACAGGGATGGCTATATTATTTTAGGAGGATTCCTACATTGTAGAAACTTTTTTTGTTCCATGTTCGAACAAATGGAGTTTGAATACACCATATATATTTTTACTACGACATGGAGCTGAAAATATCGATAGAGGAATGGGTTTGAATAGTTGAATAGACCAACTACATGGGTAATATGGATAAACTATATCCTAAATGTGAAGTAATTACCTTTTCCCTCACATTTCTTCATGATATATAAGATTTTAATCATGGAAAGAGGTGACCTATTTCTAGAAGATTTCATAAAAGAGGATGTACGGTGATGTTTACACAACAACGTGGTAATTTCGTATGAGAGAGTGGATTAATATTGAGGATATATGAAAAAATATAGGTTTTAGAAATGGGGATATGTCCACACCATATCACATATAGAAGATAGGAATAGAAAATGTATTACAATACAATTTTCCCTATCTACACCAGGGATGAAATTGCACTATGATTTTGAAATACCTTATTTTCTCACAGTTTCAACATTGTTGTTTGAAAATATCTACACTCAATGAGACATCCAAAACAAGAGGAAATATTTACAAAATATAAAATAATATAAATATGATACAAATTAAAAGTTAATGGGATTACTCCCTAAACAAATAATATGTGTTGGATGTTGTACGAATGATTGAAGGATCACACAAATGGGTGAAGGGTTACATTATTTTATTTCTTCTTTTTAATATTATTTTTCATCTCTATTCCAATTAATAAATTCTATTTTATTGAAGAGTTACACATGTTTATTTCTCTCTTCCATGGAATATATATATATATATATATCAAATTCATCTTATATTCTTCTTATTTTTCCATTGTGATCTCTTATAGTCGATAATGAGTGATTGACCCATGGCATGGACTTGGGGATGGTGTGTGTTTTTCCTAAATTCTATTCTTCAATATGAATTTTATATATCAATTTGTTTTTAATTTTGGTGAAGTGTATGGGTAAAATGATTGTCTACCATGACATTGAGCTTGATCTCTTGACAATTCAATTATTTATATCTTTTTTTATTACTTATATTGAATGATAACTCTTAGAATAATATTGTTTAGATGTTCAACTGATAAATAAATATATTATTGGGTCGGGTATTGAATGGTGCCACAGTCTCGATTGAGTTTTGTCATCAATAGTAATTAATGGTGGATATATAGTTTAATTTTATAATTATGTTTCTTAGGAATTTATGATTTCCTAAAAACTATGTCAAAGGATAGAAATTCCAACGTTTTATTTCATAATTAAACTATAAAATTGAATTTAAACAGACAAATGAGTAATAATGAAGCCCATAATATGAAGCCTTATGCACAATTACATTATTTTATATCCTCTTTCTAGGGAACATAATTATCGTCTAAACACATGTACTTAATGAATTATTTTGTTTCATTTTGGAATTAAATAGATAAATTCATGAAAACTAAATATTTAAATAACTGGTAATTATAGAAATTAAGGAAACGATAAAAAATAAATAGTAACCTATAATTTAAGTAGACCAATATAAATATTAATATATTAATAATATTAGTAACCCCACTAATGAAATTATAAAAAATATTTAGGTTTCTTACAAATGAAAATATGATATATTTATATCAGGGATTATGTAAATAAATGTTTTAAAATGATAATCTAAATGATGGTATTTATGTGAAAAATATTTTTTTTTTAAAATTTTAAAATTAATATAATGTATTAAATTAAATTTTCATTTCATAATATTAATTCATAAATAAATTGTTATTTTTTAATTATATTTTAACCATATTAGACCTTAATTAATATTTCAAGGTATTATAAAATCGTTTTTCATAATAAAATCGATAATTTTCCAATATATGATGATTTCAATTAAAAATTATTTTTCTCGTAATTCAAAAAGTATTTTCATAAAATTTTTACATTTTTGAAATCTCCACATTGGAAAAATCTTGTGTTGATTTTTTTTATATTTGTCTACAATAGTTGAATTTTTGGTGAAGGGGAAAATGATAATTTCGGAAATTTAGCATTATAATTTTGTAAATCAAATATTATGTAATGGATGATATATGGATGAGATAATTACTCATTAGTTATAATTCACATTCACCAGTTAATATACTTATTCATAAGAATCCACACACACTCTTGATCCAAAATAAAACAGAATTGAATAAAATAATCAAAGACACCCCTCTACTTTCCTTATAAATTCCCCCTCTAACCACCAATTCACCCCACAGCTCAAATTAATTATATATTTTCCAATAATGGTCCCATTAACTTCTATATACTCTAACCTAATCAAAATATCTCCTATTCTCAACATAATACATAATACATGTGATTTAAGGTAGTTCTCAAGGAGACGATATTCAAGAGATAAAATTATCTTTTATTTCTCATATAAATTATGTAATTCATTATTTCATCCTACCTTATAATAACCTCCACTATAAAAATAAACATGATAACTATTCTATCATAAATATAATGTAATGTTTTTGTGTTAATTAAATAACCATTTTCAGAACTACTTATCCTCTCCTCATATTCTGAAAAATGAGAACATCGTACGTGGAATCTCAATTCTCCACCTTCATGGATGATGAATTTTAATTTTCTATTACCACCATCAATTATATTCATTAAAACATTATTATGATGGAAAAATAAGGTAATATTTATATTTTAGTTTTTTTAATTCTCTATAAATAATTTATTTTCATAATATTAAATAAAACCAAAGTAGTTTTTTAATGTCAAAAATAAAACAAAAAACAAACCAAATAGATATCTCTAATTTTTATCTATTGAATAATTTCTATATTTGAAAAGGAAATTATATATGTGATTATATATAATTATGGAAATATATTAATAATATTTCATTCAATATCTGTTATTTTTCCTCCACTTGATTTGAATTCTCATAATTATTCTCAACCGAGCCGACCAGAAATCTGAGAAATGAATGATATAGGAATGATGATTTTGATATTTATAAATCATCTAAATTTAAATAAATAAATATTATAAAATATAAATAAAAAAAATAAATATGAATGTTTTTATTAATTAAATAATCAATGAATCTTAGTTGGTTATCTTATATAATAATTAATACTGCAGAATGCATTTGGATGCAATGTTTGGGAATTCATAACCAAATTTCCATTATTTTTGTTAGTGTTATAATTCATTAATTCTATCATGATAAGTTTTCTAATAAAATGAATATGGAATATATTATGTTTTAGTATATTTTTTTAAATTTAATGAAGATATTCTATTAATTTGATCAATTCTCAAATTAATGATATG
The DNA here is from genome assembly GCA_963277665.1 of Viscum album. Lineage (NCBI taxonomy): Eukaryota > Viridiplantae > Streptophyta > Magnoliopsida > Santalales > Viscaceae > Viscum > Viscum album. The sequence continues at coordinate 1,537,422,155 of OY728151.1, forward strand.
ATATTTGTAAGGGATGTTATTTTTAAAAATAATCTTTTCAATTTTTAACTATTTTTAACAAAATATCATTAAATATATTAAATATGAATATTTTACCACTTACATGATCACAAATTTATTAAATCATTACATTATCATTTGAAAAGAATATTTTCAAATAATTGTATATATTTAATATTGCATTGATTTATAAAAATAAAATTTATTTCAAAAAGGAAAATTTAGTTTATTCAATAATGATTCATTAATGGAATATTTACATGTTATGAACCTATTATTGTTCATGGGATTTTTTTGATGATTATTGGATTAAGTATAAACTATGTTTGGGTGATCTCTTTATAAGTGTCGAGTACATTGTGTAATGTGATTTATTTGAACAGATATTTTTATGAAAATAGTTTACAGGAATATACTATTGACGTTATTCCAATAGTACCCATGATAGTTACTCTATGTATAGACGGGATAGAAACATTATATTTATTATTGATAGGAAAATGATTCCATTGGATACCTTTTATTATTTATGTAGTCTCTCTATGTATATATGGTAAATTTATGATTTCATAAGGTCTACTGAATAGATTATGGTTTATATGTAGATGTAATATCATTTTGAAAATGTTTTCATACATGTAAAAATAGTTTCATTTTTTCTTTATATGTCCCATACTAATATTTTTATCTCATCATATGTTTAAAAACCCCTAATAGGTTTTATGGATTGGTAATGTAAATGAAGAATTATTTTTTTATGTCATAATAATTTTTACAGAAGAAATTAATTTGTTTTGAAGTGTATCATAATGTGGATAAATGGATATTCAGTTGAAGTGTTTAATTTATAATATATAAGATTCACGGTATAAGGTTATGATCTAATTCTATAAAACTATAAACCCAAAATATTTTTGGGAATTTAAGAAACTAAATTCTAATTGAATTAACATGATTATTTAATGTTCATGGATTAGAAATTATAATTGGAATTACATCATTATTTAGATAACATTAGGGAATATGAAAATGTTAATATAATTCCCATAATTTTTTTTTTAATTTGCGGTTATGTGGAAAATATATTTATTTTAATGATTACAATGTTTATTTATCTAGAATATGTATGTTATGAATGATATTCCTTTAATAGAACATAGATGATGATGTATGAAGTCAATGAAAGGATGATATTATTCTGAAACTAAAATATGCAAATGGTGGGAATTGGAACCAAACAATTTCTAGTAGTAATTGAATAGTTTATGTATACATAAAATACTAATGACATCTACACATTATATTATATATTCCAACCTTTGAGGAATATGTTAGTGGTGGAAAAGTTAATTAGGGATCACCCTCTTTAATTTAGCGGTTATTCTGACCTAGTGGTATATCAAGGGTGTATTAATATCCAAGTCAATATTTTCAATGTATTGGGTTGTTTATAACATCAAAAGTTCTTATTCTAAGGAATACATAGGCCTTGAATTATCCTGATTTCAAAAGTAATTTAATAAAATGTTTAATTTGCAGAGAAAGTGGAAATAGAGTTTTAGGATGATCATGTGTTCATTTAAAACTAGTATAAAAGGTGTTCGAGGTGGAATGTTAAATGAAGGAATCCATAAATAATTTTTATGCAAATTATTTTTTCTAGATTTTCAGAATTGTGGTAAAACAGATAGCATGGAATTCATTTGGATGTGTGGTATGTGTTTTTGATGTGTTAAGTCTCATAATATGTCTCATATTTAATATGAAAAAGATCATTAAAGTGATAAGAATAATTATGATATATAAATATAAATATGTTTTAAATTTAAATAAATGGGCTATTATAAAAACTAGTTTCTAAATAGGAACCAGAATGAGGGGAAGACGCAATACTATAAGGATATTGGTGCAGTGAAATACATTTATACAACATCTGTAGTTTTTTGTAAATACATTGAAGATGTATATTTATATATTATATTGTTCAAATTGGATTGTCAGAATGAGAGGGTATGTCTTTACCATTGGTACCGGTCCGTGCTTGCATATGAATCCTAGCTAGACGGTCTTTCAAAGGTGGAGAGTTACAATTAGTATGCAGATGTTGTGGAGGGGTAGTTCCTTGTAGATAGTCTGGTTGAATTCTCTAAGACCTTCGGGTCATGTAATCTCTTAAACCTACATGCCATGTAATATTTGAGCCTACGAGCCTTTTATGGGTTCTCCCTAGTCCCCTAAAAAGGGGGGTTATAAAAAAATCAATAAATACGAATGCCATCGGGCCATTTAGGCTATGCAATTTGAGTTTTACACATTCATTCGCATATGAGAAATTTAATAGTAAATTGGAAATTTCTCCTCATGGAATGAAAGCAGAACTAATAGAAAAAACTCATGGGGAAAATATTTAATTAAAAGTAATTATATGAATCAATCTCTATTATTCTAAGGAAATAATTTACATGAAAACAATTTAGTATTTCCATTGGTAGATTTTTATGTTATTCCTGTTACGGATTATATTTAAGCATAACATGATAAGATAGATAGTATAGATATAGATGTTTTTTTTATGAAATATTTTTAGATTACATACAAGAATGAAGCCATAACATTGACTACCCTATAATAATTATAGAAATTTTTAAAATATATAAAATAATGTTATCATGAACATATTGGTGAAAAAATGAATCTTTTAAATTTAATGAATATATAGTGGAAAAAATATATGGATATTTTTTCAAATGAGTTTCCAATTATTATACGTGATATAGAGGTTGAGTTTAATATTGATTTGGTATCAACAACTAAACCTATTTCAAGCCCACCATATAATATGTCAGAATTATAACATCTATAATTGAAAAAAAGTTGAATGATTTATTAGATAATGTTTTAATTCATCGTATTAATTCACCATAGGGTGCTATTATATTTTATGATAAAAATAAATATGGTTATATATGTGCTTTTAATTATTATACATTTCTCAATTACATCAATATTATGAATAAGTACAATTTACATCATATTGATTATTTGTTTGATTATCTCTAAGGAGAAAAATATTTTTTCAAGACTGACAGGAGATCCAGATACCATCTTCTTATGGTGATGAAGATGGCATTACAAATAAAAGAATTCCACACTAGATATGGTAATTATGAGTTTCTTATTATTCCCATTGGTTTCAAAAAATACAATTTTATTTGAATAGATTTTATGAGTATATTATAATTTGATTATTTGTATATGTTTTTTTATTTATGATTTTATTAAATATAAAATGTTATAAGGATCATGATAATCATATAAGGATAGATTGAAATACCTATAAGGAAATAATTTATATGTCAAATTTATCAATATTTATTTTCTGGTACATTTGTTTTAATTGGGATAATAGTAAATAAATATGGTATAATAATTTATCCCACAAATGCAAAAGTGGTCACTGAATGTCAACGAACTAAATATGATATAATGATTCATAGTTTTCTTGGATTACGTTTCTCTTTACAATTGATTTTTTAGAAAAATTCATGGTTATGTATCATGATAATTATTTTAAACCAATAGGGTTTAAATTAATATAGACAAAATAATGTGATGTTTTTTTATCAAGAACTGAAAAGAAGATTGGTGATTTCTCTAGTATTCATCATTCCATCCATAAATAGAAATTTTATCAACTATGCTCATTAATTATTCCGGGGACATAATTATACTTCTTATGTAAACAGATCAGATAATTGGTTACGATTCACGGGATCAAAACCCTAAAAAGTTAAAATACCCCACAGATGAATTTGAAAATGAAGATGTGGTTTTAACAATGACTATTTGGAAACATAAAATATATAAATTAATGTGTTAAATATATAATGATCATAAATGTGTGATGTAATTATTCATTCTGATAGAATTGAACATAGTTCGAATAGGGTGGTTATAACTAGTAAATTAATATGATTTTATTTTTAATTACCATATCAAAAATAAAAAATAATGTGTCATATTCCTTGATTCCAAAAAATAATGTTTCGTTAACATTTGTATCATTGAAACATGACCCCATGTTTACTTATATAATTAATTTTGGTTTAGATGTTTGATGATGTAGGAAATTCAACTTTTTTGATTCAAGTGTTGGCAAAATCCCCTCAATAAAACAAAATTAAGAATTCATAGTTAGAAGACATTGAGTTTCAAAAAAAAATTGGATTCCTTAACAATGGAATATTTCTAGAATGTAACATTGACAATGATTTTCTTCTGAGATTTTGGAAGATATGATGTGTGACCTCTGTATAATATTGAATGAAACATTTATTTATTAGAAATCATAGTTCTCCATCAATAGATCATTCTATAAGTACTATGATGTATAGAGAACAATTAGAGTATTACTAGTGGGTTAGAATTAAGCGAGTCATTTCAACCATTACAGTGATAATTTTTACATGTCAATAGGTAACAAAACTAAAATTTCTGAAGGGAATCGTTCAACCATTTAAATTTATAGAGTGGATATTGGAAAATATATCAATGTATTTTGTTGTGGGATTACAAAAAATTTCTCGATCTAATAATGATATTTGGGTTATTATGGATCAACTAACTAACTCATCTAATATTATATCTTTTGAAGATACTATGTCATTAGATTATCATTATAGAATATCCCTTAATGAGATATTCATGTTACATAGAGCACATCTCCCAATTGTATCCATTCGTGATAATTTGTTCACATCAATAAATTGTAATGGACTTTATAAGTTATAGGAGAAGAAATTAAGATTCCCCACGCCCTTTCTTCCTCAATCTGATGGATTATTATAGTGAAAGAATAAAAAAATGGAGGATGTTCATCATGCATGGATTAATATGGAATTTGGATAATCTTATTCAATTAGTTGAGTTTTCATATAATAGTAACCTTCATTCTAGTATACATATGGTTTATTTTGATGTATTTTATTGAAGATGAAGTTGAACTCCAACATTTTTTAACAAAATGGTTGAAGGAATGTTAATGGGAGAGGACTTGGTAGAGGAAACAATAGATAAATTTTACTTGATTCTGTGATAATTGATGAAAATTAAGAGCATGTATAGATTTTATGCAAATAACCGGAGAAATTACATATATTTTCTTTCTAAATGTATCTCCATGAGAATGTGTGATGCTTTTTTTGAGAATGGTATTTTGGGTTTATTGTAAAGTGAACCCTATGGAATTTTATATAATGTTGGATCAACTTCCTTCTAAGAATATTTCCCTCTGATTTTTTACTAGGAACATAATGTTTTTCATGTTTTGATGTTAAAAAAGTATGTTTATAATTAATATCATGTATTATTACCTAATTTTGTTATGCAGCATGAGAATCATTATTTTGAGGAGAAAAATATTCAGATTCTTGACCATATAGTGTCAATATTTCGGAATAATGTTAATTCACTGTGCTATGGTTTGTGGAGAAGCCACATGGTTGAAGAAGAAATAATGGAATAGTAATGTGCCAATTAGAAATAATAATATAGTAATTACAATAACATACTCACCTAAGATTATATAAATAAAATATATTAATATATTAAATGATAATATGATATATTTATATCATGGAATAGGACAATATATGTTTTAAATATTATAAATTATGTGAGGGTATTTTTTTGAAACGCAAATTTTTATTTAAAATTTTATAAATAATATAATGAATTAAAAAAAATTCATATAATAGAACAAACTAATAATTTAATATTTCGATTAATTTTAAATATAAGATAAATTGGGGAGACCATCATTACTTTTTTAATGTGTCTTAAATCCATTTATAATATTAAAATTGCAAATTTTCAAATTAATGATGATTTTAATTAAAAAATAAAATTTTCAAAACATGAAAATTATTTTTAAAAAATGGAGTAAATTTTTGAAATCTTCGTGTTAAAAAATGATTATCATTAATTTTTGGTGTTTTTATAAAATAGATTATTTCATTGAGAATTATGAAATATGGTAATTTATGACATTTTTATTTATAATTGAATCCATGAATTATTGAGCCAGGGATGATGTCTAGATGAGGTAAAAAATAATTTGATCAAACTCACAATGACTACCTACTATACATAGTCTCATGACTTAGAAATATTTTTAGTATTCATCAAAAATAATAAATAAGTAAACAAAATAATCAAAAACACACATCTCTGGTCATTATAAATACCACCCCTCACCACCCATTCTACTCACAGATTGAAAGAATTGAATATTTTTTACATTCCATATAATTAACATCCAATGACACTTCCGCAAGTTCAAGAAAAACTATTATCACCAAAAATAAGAAAAACTTGTTCTATAATGATGTTCTCAAGGAGAAGATATTCGAGATATAAAATCCTCTTTTCATTCTATTTTAAATTCATTTGTACTGTAATTATCTATTCATTATTCAAAACTACACTATACAATGTAACATGATAAATATACTATCATAAATATATTGTAATGTTATTATGCCTATAGAAAATCAATATTCAGTCCTATTCTATTATCCAATTAATCTAAAAAATGAAAAAAATTGGTACGTGTTGATTCAATTCCTTTCGAGATGAAATGTTTTTATTTTCATTTATTGACATCATGGATGGTCATAAAACCATTATTATATTTAAAACATATTATTATGACCTTTTCAATGTTACTAAACTAATTTTTAGAAATCATATTAAATAAAAAACTATTTTGTGATGGTTGGAGAAACCAATAATACAAAACATTTTCAATAATATTTTATCAAATAAATCGTTTTCCTATCAGAAAACAAAATGATACATCAGATCATTTTATATTATGGAATCATATTAAAATAATTTCATTCCACTTGTTGATTTTTTCTTCTATTTAATAAGTACTCAGAAAATTATACTCATGGTAATTGACCATAAATACTTGAATCAAGTTCTATTGGAATGATGATTCTCTTATAAATAACACATCAACATGCCCATAAATAAAATAAATAAAACATTAATAAATAAAATCTATTTTTAAATGGCTATAAATTAATTTATTAATTACTATAATTTTATTATGAAATTCATTATGTACAAGTGGAGAATGCATTCAGACAAAATGTAATGGAATTATTAACCCAATTTCCATTTTATAGGTTAACATTCAGCTTCATTATTTACGTCTTGGTACTATTATTTGAGAATGAATTTTGATTGTGTTATGTTTATTTGGATTTATAGTGGTTAGAATAATTATTATATATTATTAATTATCACATCAATTATATGATATTTTTAAGGGATATTATTTTTTAAAATTTTGTTTTAATTTTAATAATCATTTTATTAAATAAATGTATTTACCTAATAATAATAACCATATTTTTCCCCTTGCATGACTCCTTATTGATTTGTTGTTTCATTTACAGGTTTACATGTTTATTTTCAAATAATTTGTTTCCATTTAGATGATTGATACATCATAAAAATGTAAATTCATTTGAAAATAAATAACTTATTTTCCTTTAGATTATTTATTTAATGAAATCATTATGTGAAATGATAATGTATTATTTCATGGGAATTGTTACGATGATGGTTGCTTCCATAATAAAGTGAGGGTGGGTGAGCCCTTTTTAGATCCTTTGTATATTGGGTAATGGGATGAAGTTGTCATGTTAGGATTCTCTTAATAGATTTAGGGAATATACTATGCTAGTTATTCCATGTGTAAACATGGTGGGTAATAACTATGAATGCTGGAGATCTAATTTATATATAAGAGTGTTATGAAACTCATTCCACATGATCTATTTTCAGATTTCTATATTCTATTGATGTATTTTGTAGAAATTTAAAATTTTCTGAGGTAATATTTAGTGCTTATATCTTATGTATAAATTATTAATTTGGTTATTCTATTTAATTTATGGATTGACAAATTCCTTCTTCCATTTATTGACCTATTTTGATTTTTTTCTCATCCCATGTCTTATGTTTTTTTCATATGGGTAATTTATGGGTAAAATAAATGAATGATTCATTTTTAAATTTATGATGATATTTTAAATATAACAAAATTTATTAAAAAAGATTAATATTGTGGAAAAATATATATTTAGTAGAAGTCTATACATTGTAAAATATGAGATTCTATATAAGCTTTTTTGCCAAATATATTTAAAATATTAAACCTAAAAATAATTGGGAATGTATAAATGTGATTTATAGTTGAATTGACAAAATTATTTATTGTTTAAAGATGGGTCCTTATAATGATAGATTATCATTTCATTCTATTTTCCATATTTTATCAATTTTTATTAAAAAAACAAAAAACAAGTAATGTAGTTGATATTGATTTCGTAACTAAAAAACTATCAACATCCTCCATTGTGAAAACCCTGGTAAGACATTGTACTACACTTGAGAGTTAATAGTATATTTTGATCTACAATATGATAAGAACATGTCAAAATATGCATCCTTTGATTGGGAGGTAATAATTTGTTTACATTATTTTTCTCTCCAAATTTATTTATAGTTTTTCACTCTTTAATTAAAATTAAATTGTGAAGAATTATTTTCTATTATATAATAAGATTATAATTTTTTTTCATGGAGTTATTAATCATCTATAAAAAATCAGGAACATTTGTTTTAAATGATGATTTAAATGATTGGGAACAATGGATGAATAAAATTAGGAACGCCATTGTTAGAAAACTGAAAATTATATATGCATATATCCATGTATCCATTGAAAAAAAATGAACCTAAAAAATAGAAATATCATTATCCAGTGGTGGAATATACCCCATATATATACTTGAATTTGATGAACCAGAGTCGGTAAAAGACAAGATAAGTGAAGATCAAGTAAAACTCTTGAAAACTTTCATGATGAGATAGATGAAGGATAGTTTTATGCAAATTTATTAAAGAATAATCAGGTAAATCTGAATAAAAGTTAATGTGATTTGGAATAAATTTTTGTACAACATGATCTCCACATCCAATTTAAGGTATATGAATAATGGTCACTACACATCACTCTATCCATGGAAGTAGAATAAACCACCCAATTTATAAAAGTCAATGAATAAATAGTAGAGACTGACTACCCACCTGCATCTAGAGAGATCCAACTCCAAGAGGAAATTTCTACAGAAAATTATACTAGAGAAAAACAGACATAGTATTTTGATATGTTCTCCACATATATCTTATGTTTTTTTAAACCGGTGATGAGTATCAAAATGAATTCTTTTTAAACATTTGATAAATAAAACCATGATCAATATTTTAAGAATGATAAAGAATAACAACACAAATGTTCTGGGGAATACATAGAGATTCCAAAATATATTTAATATGCATTATAAGAATTCATTAAGTAGATTCAATTAAATGATCCTATGAAATTAAATATAGTAGTTGTTTACCTTCAATGGGTGAATCATTTTTTTATTTTTTCTTGTTTAATGTATATTTTAATGAAATTAAATTCTAACCCTCTATTTGAATATTCAATTGATGAAACACATATTTACTAATCTCTTGATAGTAAATAAGAGGGTTCATATTTAGAGACCTAGAATGAGAAAGATCCATACAACATCCTACCCTTATCATGCAATTTTTCCAAATTTTAAAGGGGGTTGATTTGTTGTAATCGATCATTGAAATAATCATCGCCATTAATAGAGAAGTAGTTAATACTTGATAATGGAGCACGTTTTTATTAAAATCCATAATCTCCAACCACCAAATTCTTATAGATAATATTGAGTACTTACCATATAGAGGTATTAAATGTATTGGGTCATTTGGGTAGATTAAACCATGTCTTATCTAACTAATTTAATTCTTGTACTTTTTTATGTAAATCATAGTTATAATTTAACTATGAATCCCAGTCCCCAATTATTATTGATCATTAATGGCATGTTCAATATGGTTTGATGATTAATTTTGTTTTTCTATATGTGATGGAATAAGGAATTCCCAAAATAGTTATAAAAAAGTAGAATAAGATTTAAGGTAAAAGGGAAATCTTTCATAAACTCATTAAGATTAAAAAAACTAATTTTTTGAAATAATTTTTTAAACTATTCAATTAGTTGTGTTAAACAAGAAAATTTATTACACACATAAGATTCATTCATTACATAACATATCTTGGAGAAATGAGTATCATTGGAACCATTTGATAAAATGTATTAACTCTCAATGATAATGTGATTAAATGTTAAATGTGTATAATTATATGATTTGATTAAATATTAGATGTTAATAAGATTATTGATCATTTTATGGAATTTTTTGATTCATATAGATTAAATTTCCCCACCATTTTCACGTTTTGAATTTAAAAATTCATGTAGTATGATTTAATATTTCTATCTATGAATTCAATAATTGTATAAATTCATATTTTTCATTATCTAAATAATTTATAGTATTAATTATTTGTATTTTATCATTGTAATATTTCTTTATTTATGTTGGTGTGATTCACCTTCTAGGATATTTTTTGTAACTTAAAAAAAAATTAAAATAAAAAATATAATATGATCGAGAAATTTTTTGGATGTTACCTCATCCTTGATAACACATTTTACATCAACACTTTTTTATCCCATAGAGGTCATGAATTACCTATTTTGGAATAATCCAAATTTCATGAAATTTATTTCAATTCCTACCCACCTCTTGGTATTTTCATGTTATTATATATATAGAGTGTGGGGGTAATGGGATCCTATGAGAGGCGGGTCCTCTCCTTCGGTGTGGCTATGTTTCACCGCAGGAGTCTTCTCCTACCATCCTCTGGCGTGGCTCGGTGAGGCTCGCCAGGTCGGCTTCAGCCTCATCTGGTTCTCGTCTAGCATGGCTTGATGATGGCATCTCCTGGATTTTGTCTTAGAGGTGGCGTATCAACATCGGCTTTGGCATGGTTCTGATGTGTCTCGGGCTATCTGTGACTCTCTCGGCTTGGTGATGGCACATCTTGGTGATGGATGCGGTGGTCTGGATCTCAGTTTGGTGCTGGCGCGACTTGGTTGGTTCTGGGGTTCTGGTTCTCGGCGTCGGCTTCTGGTGGCTAGCTATTTTTTTCCACTTCGCAACGAATCAGAGGGGGGAGGTTTTGTTTTGTTTGAATTATTTAATGTTGGTTCGTTGTTTGTTTGTTAGTAGAGGATTCGTCACCGGAGGGGCCCTGTCCCCCACTGGTCTCTTCTGCCTACTGCGGTTTGACCAATTTGGAAGCTGGATTGGGTTCTTCCATGCTTTCAGTATGATCATTTGCAGCATAGAGCAGCGTTTCTGGCTCATTCCTGCTCGGTTCCCCCCAATAGTGATTCTCCATCGATGTGCCGTTGGATATTCTAGTCCTTGGTGATGAAGATTTGGCTTCTTCCTCTTTGGTTTGTCCTCCAATCGTGTTGTTTCGGTCATGTTCTAAGGGTTCTTGGTGGTCGAAACGTGGTTCTTCTAGATTCTTTTCTAGCGTTAATTGTTGCGGGATAATTCCTCTTGGATCTACCCATTTGATGTCTTTATGCTCTATTGGTGCATTGGCCAAGGTTGATTTTGTAAAGTGGTTTATTGTTGTCGGAGGTGCAATGGATTTCCTTCTGGGTAATCCCGACAATCTATAAGGTTTTTCTTCAGATAAGGATAGAGCTGGTTCTCTTCACCATGCATAGCTTTTCATATTGGGACGATTGAGAGGGGATGGTGCAACAATTGGTACGAGGGTCGTGCATTTTTTCACAGGACAGCTTGCTAATTAGCCATGCTTTCATGGAGGCATTCCATAAAGCTGTTGATGCTGGGTAGAATCCATTCTTCATAGTCTTTTTATGGGTTGCAACCCCTTTTTTTATTCTTATATTTGTTCTGATGTCCTGGAGTCTTGGTCCCCCCCTTACCCTTTAAAGGGGGATTATCAAAAATCAAATAAATTTTTGGCCATCGGGCCACTCAGTCAGAGTGTAGGGGTAATGGATATCATGGGGGAAGGAATATAATACACCATAAAGAAAAATGTTTTGGGGAGCTAACAAGGTTATATGGAAAGGATTATGATTCATCCATTTTACTATAATTTTATTCTTCATGAATAAGAGATAAAAAATTTAAATATGTGCTATAAATTGGAAAAATAAAAAATCACCATTACGAAACATATAACATATATAATATGTTGTGAGTTGGTATATGGGACTTTTTTTTTTGAAATCATAGATTTCAAAAAAAAATAAAAAATACTAAAAATACGTATGAAAAAGATAAGAAAATTCAAGATTGTGTAGTTCATTCATTATTCCTTCATTTTTCTGACCTCACATTGATAATTTGAAGAGGGTTTTCTCACAATTTGAAAGAGGAATTTATATTGTGGTTTCTAATTTTTATATAAAATATTACTCTTTAATAGATAAACCAAAAATTTTATGCCATAATTTTTTTAACATCAATACCATCTAATCATAATCTTTCGGTTCATTAGAGACATATTTGAAAATTCATCTTGATTTTAGGTGATTTTTGTCATTATAACACAAAGAAAGTATATCATTTTCATGTGAATGGAATGGTGAATGAAAAAAATGGCACTGAAATAACTATAGTCCACGTTTTTAACATGAGTGATTAGTGAAATGGTAATCAAAATTTGGCTGATCATGACTTGGAATGACTCATAATAATGGAATGAGAAACCTGATTAGAAAAAGGGTAAATTCCCTCATTTTCAAAAGGAATAGTGTAAGAATCATTAATTTATGGACCATATGTAAATTTAAATGTTGCATTAATGTTTTTTATGAAACATGAATATTTTATTTAACATTGAAAAATATTATATATATATATATACTATAATATTTAGATTTTGGAATCCATATGTTTCACAATAATTTAATTTTGAGAATCAATAATTGAGGGTAAGAATTGTAAAAGTGTTTTGTTATTTGAGGTTGTAATTTTATCAAAAAAAATCCCAACATTTTTCATTGATTTATAATAGATATTAAGGAAAATTAACATATAATTCTATATTTAATAAAAAATGTTTTATATTATATTAAATAATTAATTTTGAATAAAATTGAAAAAAATACTTAATTATATATTTGATTATAAATGATAATTTTTTATATTTCAATAAATCAAGTTGATCAATTTCAAGATAAAAAATGTCAATACCAATATAAGACCTCAACCAAAGGATACATGAAATATAGATATACCAATATGGTTGGAGTAGCAATGAAATCCAATGGGAAGGTGTTCTCGTGTGGTAGAATATAGAAGGCAGTTCTTGGGGGGAGCGATCGTAGTGTTTCGGCCACGGCATGTGGGCTCAGGTATATTGGAACCAACGATAATTAATTTTTTGGGTTTTATATGGAAAATCATGTCCTAGTATCATGAATCTAATAGATTCATGGGAAATTTATTTTTGAGGTTCTATACAGCTGTCGACATCAATACGGGATGGTAAGGGATGACATTATTGTTCATCACATTCAAAAATTTCATCATCGTGCATCAACTCTACTTCCTAGCATGTAGACACCTGCTCTACATTATCATCCTGGATAAATGAAGAATGTGAAACTTTCATATTTATTAATATTTGTGAATTAAATATTAATTTTACTTTAAATGGGTTGCTATGTTCGATAGCATAACTGATACGCAACAACAAGTTTCCTTGAAATCTTACGTTGCTCACTAATAATGTAATATTATTATTTTAAATGGTCGTTAACTCCAAGTCATTTTATTGGCAGGAATGAACAAAACTAAACACAATATTATTATACATGTTTGTTAAAATGTAATTACTTTTTTCCAATAAATGTTAGAGGCTTAAAATGTGAATGAAACTAATTTTATGAATAATTTACATTAAAAGGTCGATTTACCACCTTATAATGGTGAACCCTATATAAATATAGTTTTGGTGACTTTAATAAATTATATATGACAAAATTAAATTCTTATTTAGAATGGGGACATCAAAATTTACCTTGCGTAAATTTTTGGAATTTTTCTGAAAAAGTTCATTTTTATGAATAGTTTAAATATTGTGTTTTAATTCAAAACTATGTTTTAATCTAATTTATTTATATGGTTATATGATCTTTTTAATTTGTTTTAAAGTTTAATTAGAATATATTTTCACAATTTAATCCAATTTCAGTCATTGAAATTAATTTCACTTAGATATTGGACATAAACAAGTGTGAATCACTTGATAGTTATTGTTTATTAGAAACACACTATTTGTTTTAACAATGGGAATTAATTATAAAATTAATTAATGACAATTTTATGTTTTTAATTTGGTAAAATAGACATCATTTTTGAATTTGATATATCAAATATATCTTAGGCGTAATTTTTGGTATTTTTCTAAAAACATCAATTTTGATGAATAGTGAATCCACTTAGTGGTAGTTAAAAAACTAACTTTTTCATTTAAATGGAATTTTACCACTTCTGTGATTTGAATTTCAAAAATCCGACAGACATGGTTGTTACCATGAAGTAAAATTTGGTTTATTAAGAAGAAAATAATTTTTGGCGAATTGTAACTTTTGACTTTTATTTACCGCGGTTAAAGTTAAATAGGTTAATTTAAGGTAAAAAGAATATTATAATAATTCAAAATTACCTCAAAACTTGTCCAAACCTTATTTTTGGAGTCATAAATGACCATGGGAATATTTGGGTCTATTTTGGGACCCCATTGAGCCACTTGGGTGTGATAATGAAAATTTAGATTAGTTAATTTAATGTAAATACGAAATTGACATTAACAAAAATATTTTAGTAATTAATTTTTATACGGTGTTATATAAGTCATATTTTCAACTATAAATTTTCATTGGAAATATAAAATTATTTACTACATCATAGTATTTTTTTATAATTGTTAGACAACAAATAAATTAAATTTTTATTTCATAACAATGATGCAGTATTTACCTCAATAACAAATCTTATAAATAAATAATATTATAATGATTAATATAATATCCAAAACATGTTAAATTCTGATTGGATGATTTTATTTCGACCATGAGTCATCTTATCTTCATCTTTAACTATTTTTGGACCTTTTGAAACCGAATATAATTATATAATAAAATTATAGTTTCACACTTTCCTAAAGAGCCCCTCCACCCCCTTATAAACAGAGACCACTTCTAACCAATTACTCACACCTCTCAAGCCATTTGGCACGTCCAAACTCTACCCAATTGAGCTCCCTACATTCCTCTCCCCCTCCTAGAATCCTTACCTTAGGCAGAAGGCACTTCAAGAAGTCCTTTTGGTTAAATCCAAAGAAAGTTACCCAAATTAAAGGTAACCGTTTCTCTTAAATTGTTTTATTTTATTTTTCTTATCCATCCACTAAACTCTTTTTATTACATTATATTGTCATAACTTTAGTATCCTCGATATACTATGATGTTGTTATGTAAAGGATTCGAGCTACAGAAATGCACACCTCCAACTAATGGATGAAGAACATAATGTTTCTGTGGATGGAAAACTAACGCCTCACAAAACGATGATTGTTCAAATATCTCCAACTGCCTTTCATGGTGGCCATTATGATGGAACTATATTTATATATGATATATATTATGTTTATGTTTTCTTTATGCTTCTGTATTTTTCATTTATATAATGCCTTTATGGTTTACATAGTGGGTAAATAAGATTATCTCATTTGAGGAAATGCGGACTACCGCCCTCCTTAAAGTGATTTGATTTGTTAATTCCTTATGTGGGATGTATAAAGGATGGAGTTAATGATATTATATATGATATTATACTAGAATTATAATATACCTATGTATAATTATGTTTTATTTCAATTAAAATAAGAAATAGAAATGAATGTAGCGTTCATGCGAACGTGCGGCTTACCGTCTCCTTGAATGGTGAATTTCATTTCTTACCTCTAAATGTTATGGAATATTATAAATACATGTATATATAGAAAATATATATTATATATGATATCAAAATCATGAATATAATTATGGATATAACAAACCATTGACCCCATGAACAACATGTTATTATAAGAAGTCCATTTTTGACTCAACTACCAAATATCGACAAAATGAACATTATTAAATGATTAAATAATGTTTATAACATGGTAATAAGTGATATAAAAGGAATAATAAGCCTGAAAAAGGTTCTTAAGTAAGTAGAAATTAACTTTAGTTTATTATTCCGGAGATTAAATAACAATCGAGTCATGTCGGACACGATGTAAGGGATCTGACCCCTCTCTTTCTTTTCAAGTATTCCCTTTATGTCATTTATTTTATTCTCCATGTTATTATGTTGCAAGATGTTCTTTTATATTCACCATTCTGTAATTTTTTGATGCAAGACCCCCTATTACTCTCATCAATTCATTTTAAGAATTTTTATGTGGCGCCATTTGGCAGCTGAATTTTTGTAAGGGATTTCTCATCTCACTTCTAATTCCATGAGATTTTTATTATTCACCAACTATTTATTGTATGTAGTGTATTTTGTACTTCCATTTTCTATATAAAATCATTAATATATTTATATTCATGGAATTCTGTGATTATTTTTGTGGTTAATAACATTTGGTCATATGACTCGATTGAATTACAACGTGGTATGGGGTCTTCATCTCACTTGTTTTTATTCCCGTGAGATTCATGATATATTTGCCACTATCTCATTTTGTGTTGTGTATGAAATGCCCATGATTGTACTATTTTTGTAATATACTTTCATTTATGAGTATTTACATCTTCATTGGATGATCCTGCATTCATGTGGCATATGTTTTGTAAGTTACCAAATCGGTAAGGGAACTCCATAGCCCAATTCCCATTCTTTGGGTTGATCTTCTATTTTTTATTTATGTCATCCTATGAATATGTGTGAATGGCCTCTGATTTTTTTACACTTAGTATCCACTTGTATTGGGTGTATTTAAATTTTCCTCATATAATTATGAGATTGTTTTATCCTTAATTTAAGGATACCATCTTTATAAGGGATTTCATCTCAATTTTCGTTTCCATTGAGACTTCATTGTTGTAATGTGAAAATTCACTCTTATATGGTGTATATACTGTCCTTTGAAATATTATATCATGAATCCCATTATTCTCATGATATTATAAAGTTCTGATTAAAATTTATTTATCAATTTTTTGTATTCAAGAGTCTCTCTTTTTGTTAAAAACTCTTTAACTAAAATATCATTTTAAATGTTTTAAAGACTTATTCTTCTAAATATTTCTCATTAATGTCCAAGTTTTCCAATTGGGGTTTAGGATATATTTATATGGACATTAATGTTTTCAAATGATAATTCCTTTAAAAATCATCAATGTGGTATGGTACACTTTGATTCAAAAACCTCTTTTTCAATAATTTTGAAAATGATTTTACAAAACATTGTTTATTCCAATATCTAGATTTGATATATTGGAATGTGGAAATGTTATCATTCCTTTATACATGTGTCATATGTTATGATTATGTTATGGATATTGGGAATTGATTACGTATACGGGTGGTTTCGTGATAAACCTAGGGTGGGTGAGCCTGAGATAGCTCTCCAATGCATTGGGCAACGTGACAGAGGTAATATGATGTTTCTCCTAATAGATTTAGGGAATATACTGTGATGGGTATTCCAAGTGTAACTCCATACGTAGCTATCATAGCTACAATATAAGTTTGATAAGGATTCTATAAGTAACCTTTATGATTTATGATTTGTGTGTGTTATTCATAAATCTCATGATTTCATAAGTTATGTTATGATTAAAAAGTATGGTATATTTGATTTGTATTTATTGATGGGATAATGTTTTACTTCCTTATTTTATAACCCTTACTGAGCTTTTTATTCTCATACCATGTTTTGGAAATGTTTTTTATAGGGCTTAAAGATGAATATGGTCAAGTATGGGATCAAGGAAAATTCATGCTATCTAAAACATCAAACTAGACATGTTCCTTTTTAAGAGTTTTTATTTTATGAATAAAATGGACACTGAGTAGTAGTGTCTACTTGTAATATTCACGTGGTAATGTAATAGTTTTGGCCAAATTCTCTAAAACTATAATCCTGAAAAGATCCTCAATGTGAATTATTCATTTAATTCAATATTATGTAATTTTTTAAGGCCGGGTCCATATAGTTGGTATCAGAGGTCAGTTTAGACAACTTTAGGGATTAGGAATTTTGGTTAGACATATGGTTAGTCCCTATCTATTATTTCAATTAAATAATTGTTTTATAACTTTATCAAATCAAGGAATTTCAGTTACAAATGGAAGGAGGAGGATCTCAAATGACATTACTATCTCTTCCTCATGACATGCTTGCAATAATTATTGAAAATTCATGTTTGGATGATTGTGAAACTTATTTTAGCAAACAACTCACTTGCAAGAAGTTGTTTGAGATACCAAACTCCTCCACTATACCTTGTTATCATCGTGGATCATGGGTTTTATTTATAAAAATCCTATTTTCCCAATATTCTCATATTTTCAAGAAAGATAAATATTTTCAATGCATTTTCAAATATTTTTCTTTATCATAAGATTTTGTAGCATATTATGATTTTAAAAAAACTTGTTGAAGAAGGAGACCCTTGTGAAACCTATTTATAATTGACTTTAAAATATAGTCTCTTGTCATATACTTTTGGTATTTTAAAAGGACCGTTAATTGATAGTTTCAACTCAAATTCAGTTCGGCTATTTTATAGAAATCATGTTTTATCAGATGTTTTGAGATTATATGTCATACATGATTATTTTCCAAAACTATTTTTCTGTGAACACCCATATGACCCATGTGGTATAAGGTGTATTTGGATGGAGGAAACAAATGATTTTGAAGTATCTCTAAATCATTTTTGCAATGCATGGACCTTCTACTTACGTGAACAAGATGAAGATGAAACCAAATTGACACCATGATCAAGATATGATGTTCTTAATTTTGTGGATTGTTTTATTTTATCATTTGGTGGTGAAATAAGACTTCAAGAATGAAGATGTTGAGATAATAATGAATTTGGATGAAAATGATAATTATAAGGAAGCCATTGAGGTTAAACCATGTTAGGGTTATTTTTGAGTTTTATAGAAAAGGACAACCCGTAGGATGGGTGACAACCCGTCGCATCCGTCAAGGCTGTTGGAATCGAACCCACAACCAAAGAGCGACAAGGGAACATCATCTACCACTAGCATACTTGAAGTCCCTGGTTAGTATGACTTATTATTTTAGTGAAATGTTTTTATGGAACAATAATATGTTGATTTTTGGAACTTATGTTTTATCAAAAGGATATACTTAGTATTGAAAAATGATTTAGTGATTACGTGATAAAGGGTTGTTGTGGAAGACATTCTCTCTTTTAAGGAAACACTATATGCTTAAGAAAGATAGAATACTATGGGATTTCAATTGTGGAATAACGGTTGAAATTTTAGTTTAGAAGAATTTATGTTTTTATTATGGAAACATGATGATTTGATTTATTTATGAAAATGATTAACCTATCATAGAGAATATTTGATTATATTAATTACTTTTTAATATGAGACTTTATGAGTAACTGGTGTTACTTGGAGATAAATGTTAATATGTATCTTGGAAGTCTTTGTAATTAAATCCTTAGGAGATTTGGTTTAAAATAAAATTTTGGATTACTTTTGAAGAATTTAATGGAAAATTGTTTATTGAATGGTTTTTGTTGAACATTGTGTTTTTTTAGACAAGATTTGAAGATTAAGAGTAGTTTCTCTTTATGTAAATGTTTATCCTTTTTGGGGATTATATAGTCTTGTACTAAATGTTTTGGTTTTAGTTAATTTCTAAAGACAAGGAAAATATATAGTTCATATTTTTTGGATTATTTGATTTTCTCGAAGTTGATTATAGCACTTTCAATGTAAACAAGTAGTTCTGAATACTCATCGTATGGAGTAAATATGAGTCTGTGTTAGAAATCTAGTGAAGGATAAAAGTCTACATGAAAATTAATTATGTTTCCTTATGTTTTTAGTTAAGCTAATAAATGAATTCCTAAATGAAAAGTAACTTAAAATAACCTTGTCTGTTAACTTTTCCTACTGGGGAATGAAAGACCATTTAACCCATCACAAGTTTGGGAATTTCTGGTGGTTAACTTCCTCATAAACATGTTTTCTATCACTCTCCATAAGAACATGATGGTTTGTTTTCTCATCCATATCCATGTTTTCATGGAATCATAGTTTATGTTGTCTAGGGTAACCTTTTTAATTCTCTTTCTTTAATTTAAAGTGATAGTTTTATTGACTGTTTTTTTAAATATGGGGCTTTCAATGAAGTTCCCGAGCCCAATTTTTAAATTGCGAGGACGCAATTCCCTAAAGGTGGGAAGGATGTAACATCTAGGTTAAATGAAGAATATGAAATTTTAATATTTATTAATATTTGTGAATTAAATATTAATTTTACTTTAAATGGGTTTATATGTTCGATAGCGAACCTGATATGCAACAATGGGTTTATTTGAAATATTACGTTGCACACTAATAATATAATATTATTATTTTAAATGGTCGTTAACTCCTAGCTGTTGTATTGGAGGGAATGAACAAATCTAAATACAATATTATTATAAATGTTTCTTAAAATGCAATTACTTTTATCCAATAAAAGCTATATGCTTATAATGTGAATTAATCATCTTTTAAGCATAATTTACATTAAAAGGTCGATTTACCGCCGTTTAATGGAGAACCCTATTTAAATATAGTTTTGGTCACTTTGAGACATTATATATGACTAAATAAAATACTTAATTAGAATGGGGACATAAAAATTTACTTTGTGTAAATTTTTTGAATTTTTCCGAAAAAGTTCATTTTTTATGAATAATGTAAATATTGTCTTTTAATTCCAAACTATGTTTTATTCTAATTTATTTATATGATTATATTATCATCTATATTGGTTTTAAATTCTAATTAGAATATATTTTTACAATTTAATCCAATTTCATTCATTGTAATTAATTTCACATTGATATTGGACATAAACAAGTGTCTATCTTTTGATACTTGTTGTTTCTTAGAAACACGCTATTCGTTTTAACAATGGGAATTAATTTTAAAATTAGTTAATGAAACTTCTATATTTTTAATTTGGTAAAATAGACATCATTTTTTAATTTGGAATATCAAATATAGATTAGGCTGAATTTTTGGAATTTTTTTGAAAAACATCAATTTTTGATGAATAGTGAAACCACTTATTGGCCGTTAAAAAACTGACTTTTTAATTTAAATAAAATTTTACCACTTCTGTGAATTGAATTTACATAATCTGACATACATGGTTGTTGTAAAGAAGTAAAATGTGGTTCATTAAGAAGAAAATAATTTTTCTTGAATAGTAACTTTTGACTTTTATTTACCGCGGTTAAAGGTAAATAGGTTAATTCAAGGTAAAAAGAATATTTTAATAATTCAAAATTACCTTAACAATTCTTTAAGACATAATGGTTGAGTCATTAACGACCATGGGAATATTTGGGTAGATTTTGGGACCCCATTGATCCACTTGGGTGTGATAATGAAAATTTAGATTAATTAATTTAATGTAAAGACAAAATTTATATTAACAAAAATCCTTTAGTAATAAATTTTAATATGGTGTTATATAAGTCATATATTAATCTATAAATATTCATTGGGAAGCTAAAAGGATTTCCTACATCATAGTATTTTTTTTATAATTTTTAGACAACAAATAAATTAAATTATATTTGACATAATAATGATGCAGTATTTACCTCATTAACAAATCATTTAAATAAATAAGCTTATAATGATTAAAATAATATCCAAAACATGTCAAATTCTGAACAGATGATTTTATTTCGACCATGAGTCATCTTATCTTCATATTTAATGATTTTTTGCCATTTTGAAACCGAATATAATTATATAATAAAATAATAGTTTCAGACTTTCCTAAAAAGCCCCTCCTACCCTTATAAAAGGAGACCACTTATATCCAATTCATCACACCTCTCATGCCATTTGGATCATACAACCTCTGCCCAATTAAGGTCCCAAAATCCCCTGCCTCCCCCTATAATCCTTACCTTAGGCAGAAGGCCCTTCAAGAAGTCCTTTTGGTTAAAACCAAAGGAAGTTAACCAAATTAAAGGTAAATGTTTCTCTTAAATTGTTTTATTTTATTTTACATATCCAACACCTATACTCTTTTTATTCCATTATATTTTAACAAAATCAGTATCCTAAATATACTAGTATGTTTTTATGTGAAGTATTCGTGCTACACTTACACACAACTCAATCTAATGGATGAATAACATAATGTTTCTGTGGATGGAAAACCAACGCCTCACGAAATGATAATTGTTTAAATATCTCCAATCGCCTCTCATGGTGGCCATTATGATGGAACTATATTTATATATGATATATATTATGATTATGTTTTCTTTATGCTTTTTTTTTCCATTTATATCATGCCTTTATGGTTTCCATAGTGGATAAATACGAAAATCTCATTTGAGGAAGTGCGGACTACCGCCCCTTAAAGTGATATGATTCGTCAATGCCTTATGTGGGACGTATAAAGAATGAATTTAATGATATTATATATGATATTATACTGTAATTATAATATACCTTTGTAACATTATGTTTTATTTCAATGAAAATAAGAAATAAAAATGAAAGTAGCATTAATGCGTACGTATGACTTACCGTCTCCTTGAACGGTGCATTTCATTTCTTACATCTAAATGTTATGAACTATTATAAATACATGTATATATGGAATATATATTATATATATGACATAAAAATCATGAATATCATTCTGGATATAATGAACCATTGAACACATGAACAACATGTTATTACAAGAAGTCCATTTTTTACTCAAGTAACAAATATCGACAAAACGAACATTATTAAAGGATTACACAATGTTTATAACATGGTAATAAGTTATTTAAAAGGAATAATAAGATTGAAAAATGTTCTTATAAATTATAACTTAAATTTAGTTTATTATTCAGGAGATTAAAGAACGATCGAGTCAAGTCGGACACGAGGTAAGGGATCAGACCTCTCTCTTTCATTTCAAGTACTCTCTTTTATGTCATTTCTTTTATGCTACATGTTATTATGTTATAGTATGTTATTTTATATTCACCATACTGTAATTTGTATGATGAGAAACCCCCTCTTACTCTCATAATTTCATTTTAAGAATTTTTAAGTGGTACCGTTAGGCTGCCGAATTTTTGTAAGGGATTTCTCATCTCACTTTTAATTCCTTTAGATTTTTATTATTCACCACCTATTTATTGTATGTGGTGTATTTTCAACTGCCATTTTCTATATACTATCATTATTATCTTTACATTCATTGTATTCTGTGATTATTTTGGTGGTTAATAACTTTTGGTCATACGACTCGAGTGAATTACAATGAGGTAAGTGGTCTTCATCTCACATGTTTTTATTCCCATGAAATTCATGATATATTTCCCACTATAATGTTTTGTGTGGTGTATGTACTTCCCATTATTGTAATCTTTGTGTAATATCCATTAGTTTATGAGTATTTAAATCTTCATTGGATGATCCTTCTATCATGTGGCATATGTTTTGTATGTTACCAAATCAGTAAGGGAGCTCCTTAACCCAATCCCCATTCTTTTGGTTGATCTTATATTTTTTAATTATGCCATCCTATGAATATGTGTGAATGACCTCCGATTGATTTAAACTTAATATACACTTGTATTGGGTGTATTTATATTTTTTGCACATAATTATGAGATTTATTTATCCTTAATTTAAGGATACAATCTTTATAAGGGATTTCATCTCAATTTACATTTCCATTGAGACTTCATTGTTGTTATGCACCAATTCACTCTTATATGGTGTATATATTGTCCATTGAAATATTATATCAGGAATACCTTTATTCTCATTATATAATAAAGTTATGATTAAAATTTATTTCTCAATTATTTGTATTCAAGCATCTCTCTTTTTGTTAAAAACTCTTTAACTAAAATATCGTTTTAAATGTTTTAAAGATTTATTCATCTAAATATTTCTCATTAATGTCCAAGATTTCAAAATGGGTTTTAGGATTTATTTATATGGACATTAATGTTTTCAAATGATAATTCCTTTAAAAAGCTACAATGTGGTATGGTACACATTCATTCAAAAATCTCTTATTAAATGGTTTTGATAATGATTTGACAAAACATTATTTATTTAAATATCTTGATTTGATATATTGGAATGTGGAAATGTTATATTTCCTTTATACATGTGTCATATATTATGATTATGTTATGGTTATTGGGCATTTATTATTTATATGGGTGGTTCCCTGATTAACCCCGGGCGGGTGAGCCCGAGATAGCTCTCCAATGCATTGGGTAACGTGACGGAGGTAAACATGATGTTTCTCCTAAGAGATTTAGGGAATATACCATGATGGGTATTCCAAGTGTAACTCCCTATGTATTTATGATAACTACAATGTATGTTTTATATGGATTCCATAAGTTACCTTTTTGATTTATGATTTTTGTGTGTTATTCATAAATCTGATGATTTCATAAGGTATGTTATGATTGAAAAGTATGGTTTCATTAATTGGTATTTATTGATGAGATAATGTTTTACTTCCTTATTTTATAACCCTTACTGTGATTTTTATGCTCATCCCAAGTATTTGAAATGTTTTCCAGAGGACTTAATGATTAATACGGGCAAGGATGTGATCAAAGAAATGTCATGATATCTAAAACATGGAACTAGACATGTTTCTTTTTAAGAGTTTTTATTTTATGAAAAAATGGATACTGAGTAGTAGTGTCTACTTGTAATATTCATGTTGTAATGTAATAGTTATGGCCTAATTCTCTAAAACTGGAAACCTAAAAAGAGCCTCAATGTGAATTATTCATTTAATTCAATATTATGTAAAGTTTTAAGGCTAAGTCCTTATATCAATGCCACATGAAATCTTTAAATAATTCCCACCACCATTCATCTATTGATGGAGAGACAATTTAGATTACATTGAAATTATCACCTCAATATTATGAGAACTACCAAATCATATGATAATATATTGTTATATCTATAATCTCATACGTCATTTTTCAATATCACGTTCATGAAGAACGTGAAATTTCTTATCCAAGTGGAGATACATCCATCCATTTTCAGTCCTTGATAGATTTATGGCGATCCATACTATATAGGAAATTTCATTGTGACATTGAATCACCATGATAGTTTTTAGAACCATTTATATTTGTCTTGATACATGAATATTTCAATATTGATAGTAGAATGGGTCTTAAGAGATGAACAGACCTATTATGTTGGTGACAAAGATACTTCACAACCAAATAGTGAAGGAAGAAGGATATTTCATGGGGTTATTTATGCATGTTAGTCGAATCATCTTTGGAATTTGTGATTTATTTTAGGATTGTGTATATGAGGCTACATTGTTGTATTTAATCTATACCAAGGAGATTTCATATGAAACTGTGGAATATATTTGTGGAAATATGAATACTACTGTATGTCTCTATAGAGGAAATGGAAAATGACACCGCCTATAATGTAGCCATGTAGGGAAGAATATATTATTCCACAAGGTTCATTTCATAAGCTATAGAAGTTTTTTCACTATGATTTAAATTACACTATTTCTAATTTATTCAACACAACAATTATAAAATATATATAATTAATGATTGATCCAAAAGAGGAATATTTTACCAATTGGATGAAATTATAAAAAAACATAAAAACTAGATTGATTGTAGGATTCAACCACATTAAAGAATTGGATATGATTTTTGTGAAATCAATCGGATGATAGATATATTTGGGGAAGGGATGATCAGTTTTGTTTATACTATGATAATGTAGTTATATTTTGTTTTTTAACCAATAAATTATGATTAATTTATGTTTTCAATATATTTCATTTTCTATTGCATTATTTTTCTCTCACCAACTATCACGTTATTCATCTATTGTCCTAATTATTTAATAGTTGAATAAATATAATCAAAATTGATTAATTTACCTCAGGCTTGGACTTGAAGGAGGTATGTGGTTCTCCTTAATTATGTTCCATAAATACTATGTTTAAAATTAGTTTTTTGTGAATGCGGGAGAGCTGTACGTGTTCAGTGATAGTTCACCATGAAAAAGATTTTATACCCCCTTGTTTAGTTGAAACCATATTTTTTATGTCCTCTTCGTATTGGTTTCTATATTATCTAAATTTTTACATTTCATTAATAATGGAAAAGAATATAACATAATAATCACTCCTTATGAAACTCAAATCATAGAATATTCCAGAAAATAAAAATTGATAATAATTATAATCATTTTCAGTACAGTCATAAATCCTAATATGAAAAAAAATTCCATAGATGGAAGACTCATTACTAATTCTTGATATTCTACACTCATATTTTAAACCCACATAGATGATATAAAAAAAATATACATGGGTTTTATAACAAATTGATACCCTCAAATCATTGGTATCCTGAAGTTCATCATCATGTTTTTAGCTACATATTTTTATTATATACATTCATGTTATGAAATTTAAATTAATCTTTCCACCATAAAATGATGATATACCAACTACCACTCATACCAAATTTTATATCCAAAATCTCACCATTGTCTTGTAAATATATATGATTCTTGTAGCCTTAGGTGATTTCCCTATGACACTAATGTCATGAAATAAATTGCATGGGAATACCTAAATATTGGGGGGGGGGGTGATTTTTTTCCATTAAATCAAAAATTACCAATCATGAAATGACACAAACAACCAAACCATATATATGATGAGTGAATATAAGAATTATAAATCATTTCAAATATAAATATAACTAGAATATCAATGTAGAAGTAGTAAAATTTAGATAGAAAATTAAAGAATAGAAAAAAACATACCCATGTTGACTCAGACCATTCAAAACATACAGGATACTCTTTGATCTATCAAATCAATGAGAAACCAATATCAAGTTTTTATACATGATAATTGTGATCCATTTCATGTACATATGTTATAAAGAAAAAATGTACCTTCCTGCTCCATTTTGTAAATATTAGGGCGGAGTAATCATAAGTAGTAGTATAAACCTATGAGACTTGAAAACACATAAAACCCATAAAATAACTCTTTATATCACAGATCAAAATACAATTTATTAAAAATTATATGATATTAAAAATATTTTAATAATTTAAAATATATAAATAAAATATGAATATCTAATCCATAAATACCATATTACATATACATATCACATCAATCACCCCCCCCACACATGTATTCCAGGTGATAGAACCATACTCAAGAGAAGTTACACACTGATCCACCTTGTTATCAATAGGTTACCATTCGATAATTGTCTCCAGTCTAGTATCATTCCCAGATTGGGTTACACCAATTGAATATATGAATATACAAGAACAATGTAATATATGCTATCAAAAAAATTTATTCCATATAACAAATTTCATTAATTAGAAAATTTCATCAAACATATTTCTTATTTTAAAAGAACCATAAACTTTAATCTACAATCCAATGTTGTGATCCAAAAATAATTGCAATTACAATTTCCCCAAAATCATAAAACATGTTTTTTAAATTTTTATTAATCATCCATTACTTCCATTTCAAATACATTTAATATATTTATCATAAACAAGAATTTTAATTCATAATTAATTAGATAAGGTGTGAAAGCCACCTACCTATCAATTGGGGTTGAAAATGAAAAATGAAATAATGATATATCATTGACCATAATCTAAAAATCTATTTGTCAAATATATTCAATCATGATCTTACTAGAAAACATTACATATCACAGATCTAATCATAAAGGGTTATATATGATAATTCATGTGAGAGGATATATGGAGATCTTAAGATAAATATGGAATATAGATATATAACATTGATTATAGAGATCCAACACACATATAACAATCAAAATTTTATTATAAATCAAAGTGAACCACCATTAATTGTTATAATATGAGTTGTGTTTTGGATACTAAAAAGAGAGTTGAAAATTAGGGTATGATAGGTTTAAGCGAAGAAAAACATTAATTTTTGTATCATTACATGCATACGACCAGGTTAATCTGCATGGTTTGGGAAATTGTTAAGTAATATTGTACATTCTTCCAAATAGTTTAATCCTCTTCCATGGATGGACTGCACTATTTTTCAAACCATGTTTCATAATTATTTTCTGCCTATCTCCACATTGAAAATTTACATGGGAATCCACATGGTTGGTTATAAATAGGTGTTATCCATGCACACCCTCCTTCCCTCCTATTCACATTTTATTGTATCCCGTATAAACTATATGATTTATTAAAACCATATTGAAATTATTTTCCTTTACAAACACATACCATGAAAACAAAAACCATCCACCAACTCCAAAAAATAAATCCATGTATTATATAACATCAGAAAACATATATGAAGGTTATATCACGTAAAAATGGAGATTGATGTTTTAGATTTATCCAAAAGACTAAAAACAATTTTTTTTATTATTTAACAAAATAGATTCATAGAAATAAATATATTGCTTTCTTTCATGATGATGTGATCTTTTTACATTTATGATGTCTATTTTCCTTATTTTTTTTATTTTTTTCATATATATATATTGAATGAAATTTATTCCCACAAAAGATAAAGAATCTAATAAAATAGTATAAATATTTTGAATTAATATTTCAATTTTTTTATAGAAGTCCCCTTTTTGGATCAAATAATTATGTAAAAGGGTAAAAAGTTATGTTTTTCATGATTAATGTTAAATTACATTTAAAGATGTTTTAACTAGTAGATAATGATTATAATGTATCCAATATATATTTATATTTTATTGTTTGAGTGGTTTTTTGATATTATATCATTTAATTTATGAAATTTCTGGTGATTTGGTACACCTAGAATGGTGATGATATATATTATATTTAAATCCTTCAATTAATTCCAAGTATGTCCTTTCCCTCAACTAAAAAAGTGAGCCACCTCTTAAAATTTATATATAATGTTTGAGTACTATTGCTTTTGAAATACCTATATTAATAACATAAATGATTGATTTCATTCATGATTGATCCTATAGAATTTTTCTAATACCATCCTATGATGTATTATACTGAAATCTCAAGGAGATCCCTTAAATAAGATTTAGTCCCCCTTACCTACTCTTTAAAATCTTATTTTATCTATTAATACCCCCCATGTCTATTTTATCATTACTAAAATAATGAATACAATATCATAAGGATACATATATTTTATTATGATTATGGGATAATAATTGTCCACATTATATCCATAAAATACGAAATGATTGTATCACTTGTGTGTATGATTGAACTACCACCACCATGTGGAAATTTAATTCATTTTCTATTAACAACTCTCATGGATGGTTATAGTGATGGTATCACTATATATGTATATATATAATATTTATGAGTTAGAAATGATAATTTAATTGTTAAATATGTTTTACTTTCATTCTATTTTTATCATTATAAAATGGAGGTTCCATTGATGAAAACATATAGACTACGATATCCTATATCGATAAATTACATTTTTAGAATCTTCCATTTAATGAATTTCCAAAAATAATTTATACTGAATAAATATTTTACTAATGAAATTAATAAGATACATTAAATGTTATATTAGGAATATATCATGGAATGTTCTTACCCATTTTTTCTTTTTGACATGCTCTTGTTTAGTTAGGTTTTCAAATCAACATGAGTGATGTTTTAATATTTATAGCATTAATGAATATGAAATATGAATTGCTATTAATTTTATGTAACAATAAAAAAAGAAATTATTAAAATTATATATATGATTCATTTATGACCATGATTCCTGAACCAGAATTTAAATAAGATACCATAAATGAGAAATTAACTAGTTAACACTCAAAATGCTGATATTAATAATAGTTGATAAAATATGGTATTTTAAATGTAATAAGTGGATCAGATTTGATATTATGTGTGTTAAAATTTCTATTTTGTAGAATAATAAAATAATGATATTTATTTTATTTTAGGATAGAGATCCTATGAATCATGTCTGACGTAGTGTAAGGGATTTCCCATCTCTATTTCCTTATGTTAAAACATATTCCATTTACATTACATGTGTTATTTAATGATGTTCAGGAAACACCATGTGAATGTATTTTATAAATAATTTAATATTTGAAACTTATTTTATAGTTCCATTTCATGTTCCCTTTTTTAACATCATTTCTATTAAAATTATATGAAATCTAGAAGAGATATTTTTATATTTTATTAAGAGTGTCATTTAAAAATAATTTTTCACCATGTCCATGTCTAGGAAAATATATAGAATAAATTTATTTGTGTTATATTCGATATTAAATATGATATTAAAATAATTTATACCTTATAAAAAATTAATATAAGGTATATTTAAAAAAATTCCATATGGATCTCTTTTAACATTTTAAAAATTTGTGAAAATAATGTTATCTTTTAAAATATACACTGTGGTGGGAATTTATGAAAATCATTTCCACTACATTTTGAATATTTATTTATAATATAATATGGTTTTGTTAAAATAAATTAATTTTATAAATATTCCTTATTTATTTTTTATAATATTAACAAATGAAAATGATATTTTTCTCCAATTACTACACAAAGGTTGAAATTTTCTATTAATATAATTTTTATATAAGAATACATTGTCTAATAAATATTATTATTTCAATGGTATATAATATAATGATTCCGTACAAAATATTAATAAATAAGGATTAAGATATTGATGATCTCATTTTTTGTCAAAATATATTTATATTCCATATCATAGTATTCAAATATTAATATTTATAGTCTCTATGTACTTTAGTGATTACTCACCATCTTCATATGATGAATTAATTATATATAGTATGTAAGGGTTAAGCCCATTATAACCACTCAATTTGTTGATATTTGTCATGAGAAAAACTAAAATTTGTATTTGGATAATTCCTTGAAAAATATATATGATGTCTTGGTATAAAGACTTGATAGAATGATTATGATGTCTATGTAAAATTCCATGACAGTGTGATTATGATCTTCAGAATTATGAACTCCATAAATATAAAATCCATTATTTCCATTCATGCAATTACTTATTTTCTTATGTCATGCATGGATACTTTCATATTTAATGATAAAATATATAAGAAATATTTGAGTATTTTTTATATATTCCATATTATTCTTGGTTTGTTAATTTTATGATTGGTTTTGTGGTATGATTTACCATACTAAGCATATATGTTCACCCATTTTTATGTTTTCCTACCCCCATGATACCATATTGGGATCTATGAATTATCTTACTGATTAATATATGATATAATATAGTTATGAGAAGAAATATTATAATTTAACATCATCAAATATAATATTACAATAATTTATGGATATAATATCCTATGATGACTAATTTATTAACTGATGTAACCTAAAATTTATTAAATATTGTTAAATTATATTATAATTACAACTAACATTTTGTTACTATATTCTAGATTTAACAGTAAGTATCATATAATGTTTAGTATAATCATTGTGAAGTATATTTAGGAAATCATTGAATAGAGAATATAACCATTTGTAAAATTATAGGGATAAGTCTGTGTATAAGATAATAGCAAGATGATTTGTTATGGGGTAAAATGTGTGGATTATTAGAAATTAAATCCATGTCTAGATTACATATTTCCGATGATTCTATGGGAATGAAAAAGGGTTATGCACCCTAAATAAGATGATTTAGTGTCAACATGATCTGTAATTGATGGAGAATGAGTGATCCTATGAATTCACAACTCTATGGGCACCATCCAGGGATGTTAATTGGAAAATTGAGACACTCTATAGGAATCAATAATTATTAATCGAAAATAATTTTAATAATTATCTAATTATCATTATAATAATATTTTAAATATCATATTACCCAGGTATATATTTTCATTTTAAATTAGTTATTTCATATGATTTGATATTATACATTATGATTCACAATTTTATGAGCCAATATAATGTATTGAATTTTTGATAAATTAATCCTAATGTATTGAACTATAAATATGTTGGAAACAATAATAAATTTGTTGATTCACATCATGGGAATGTTAATTCAAATGGAATTATAACTGAGTAGATTATGACTATATTATGATTCTTACATTTGCTGTTGTAACACCCCAAGATTTCATAGTGTGTTATTTCTTGAAAATAATTCTATAACTTGCACTACACGCAACACTGAGTTTAATTGCACCATGACTTACCAAAAAAAAAAATCCATTAAAAGAGGTCATGAATAGTATTAACTAAATTTTAAACTTTATATAATCCTTATAATTTTAGAATCCATATTATGAGTTTCTTAGTCATAATGCAAGAACAGATTCATTTTCAGTATTGCACTTTTATCAACTTTTGATAGTGAAACCTTTTTAAATACAATATTTTAAACTTTTTGACTAAATGGAGACATCAAAAAATTTAAAATGAAACATCCCAAGCTTCCACGGTACGCTTTCCTTTGAATAAAACAGTAGCGTGTGTTGTACGCAACTTCGAGTTCTAACACACCGTAACCAATCAAACTAGCTGTTATGAAGAGTAATACCTACTTTTTGAAATCATATATATTTTATATTTCAAAATGGACTTCATTTTTGGATTCAGAATATCGAAATTAGCCTAGGGTTAAATTTTGGTACTTTTCGGATAACTTTCATATTTTGATGAATAGTGAAAATTACTAAATTTTAATTAAAAACAACTTTTTTAATAAAAATAATTAATAGTGATAAATTGTGAATTTGAGTGGTTTTAAAGTATATTTAGAATATATTTTTACCATTTAATATAATGTTGGTCATTGTACATAATTTTACAATTAAACCGAACATAAACAAGTGTCAATCTTTTGATAGTTATTATCTCTTAAAAACACGTTTTTTGTTTTGACAGTGGGAATTAATTTTAAATTAATTTCTGCCACTTCTGTGTTTTGAATTTAGGAAAATGGATTCCATATTTGGAATCAGGATGTTCAAATTGTGTAAATAGGTAACTTTTATTTTTAGACATTTTGAAAAGTTACTGTGGTAAATATTTTATTTACCATGGTTAAAGGGTAAATCCGGTAAATAAGGGTTAAAAAAATAATATTATAATAATACTAAATTACCCTAAAACGTGTCTTAACCCTATTGGTTGATACATGGTCGACCATGGGCATCTTTGGGTCTATTTTGGGACCCCATGGATCCACTTGTAAGTGATAATGACACATTATATTAATAAAGTTAAAATAAAAATAAAAATGGCATAAGCTTACATCTTTTAGAAGAACAATTTTTACATAGGGTTATACATGTTGGATTTTCAATTATAAATATTCATTAGAAAGATAAAAATATTTCCTACATAATGATATTTTATTTATAATTTTTAGACATTATATAATTTATGTTATTTATGACACAATGATGATGCAGTAATTACTAAAATAGTGAAACATAAAAATAATTGATCTTATAAATACCCAAATAATTATAATATGAAACTTTTAATGAATTAAACTAATTTTCTATGATAATATGATATATTAGGATTGATTTAATTGACTTTGTTCGAAGTAATCAATCTGTTAGGAGTTTCACAAAAATCAACTATTGAATAGTGTCAAAATTGACATAAAAGAGTTCTTAAAACAAATATTATATTATTAATTGATATTAAATTCCTAAAAATCTAAGGTTCGGCCAAGAGACTTATATTATGATAGTTTCCTCATTAATGGACCACTTGGGGGTCGCTTGGACTTATATAGTAAGTTTATTAACCATATTATATAAAAATACAAAGAGACATTGTAAAAGTGAAACTAATTAACTTAGAGTTAATACTTAAAGATAAGGTTAATATAAGTACCCAAACCTGTCTAAATTCTATTGGATGAGTTGTTTTCGACCTATCCCAACCTCATCCTTTGAATAGTCAACTTTGGAGCCTTTGTAAACCGAATATGAATTTATTATAAATTAATATTTCTAACTTTTCCAAAGGTGCCCCTCACCCCTCTTATAAAAGGGCACTCCTCCTTCTCATTTCTTCACACCTTCAAAGCCTTTTGGTTCGGCCAAACTCTGCCCAAATACTCTCCCAACATCCCGCAATACAACCTAGAGGCCATAGTTTGATCAGAAAGCCAACCTAAGGAGCCCTTTTGATCAAATCAAAAGGAAGAACCCGAAGAAGAGGTAATGATTTCACCACCCTTCTCCAAGTTCATTTCTTCTTCCACTTCTTCTTCCTTTGTTCTTACCATTCTAAAATAATAACTCCAGTATCTCACATATACTGTGATGTTATTATAAATATGGTACAATCATATTCAGTATTCTATCCACCCTTTGAATAACATGTCACCATACGTGCGTACGTACGGCTTACCGTCTCCACGTCGTGGTGTAATTGTTAATCAATATAATATTATTTGGATGGGTATAATAATGATGTGTAACTCATGTAAATAATAAATATAACATGTTAATGATTCTTTATATATGATATACCATCCATTTATATATTATTTTAATATCAAAAGAATGATATTGTCGCTCGTGCGTACGTACGGACTACCGTCTCCACGAACGCGATGAGATTCATTCTCCATCGTATCCATTCAAGTATAATTATCATTTGATGATTTAAAAATGATGTTTAAGGACTGTATATCATTCTGGATATGAATAAGATACAACAACCATGGCTTATGTAACAAAACATATAAAAGAAAATGAGTAAGTTAACTCCCGAAACGACGATAATTCTAAGATATTATTAACAAATCAATGTTAAAAGATCATATATGATATCATATTAATATATATGATTCTTGTATAATTTAATAACAACTATTTCACCATTATACAGGAGGTTAACCTACCCCAACAAAGGAAAAGTACAAGGTAAGGGGTTTTCATCTCACTCCTTATTCCCGTGAGATTCATGTCATATTGCCACCATCACCTTTTGTGTGGTGTATGTACTACCCATAAATATATTCTTTGTGTAATACACTCTAATTTATGTGTATTTACATATTCATTGTATGATACCTCTTTCATGGGTTGTATGTTTCATAAGTTACCAAATTGGTAAGGGTTATTTCACAATCTCTTCATTATCCGAGGTTGTATTATACGTAATAATATACTGGGATCTCTTTATCATCCACATCCATGTTTCTTCGAAATGTATTTCAAAACATTTTTACTATTTACAAGAATATGGGTTAAAGTCATTTATACCCTTGTTTGACTTTTTATAAGAGGTTTATAAAGGAATCTTTCCGTCGTTTTCAAAACAAGATCCTTTTTAACCTTTTCGACAGAATTGAGGTAAGAATGTTTTCTTTAACTTATACGGCGGGTGCGGTTATTTTCCGCCGTTATAAAATCGTCGAAGCTTTCCCTACAAGATTATAAGAATATTTTCAAAGAAAATGTTTTATTTTATATGGATCTTAAATGATTTCAAAATAAAAGGAGATACTTCTTTTAAAAGAATTTTGATTTCATCTATGTCAACATCCTTTGATGGATTTTAAGATTATTTGAAGTTGATTTATTATAATACAAAACTTCTATATTGTATTGAAGGTTTTGTGATATGTTTGAATGTGGATGTGCTATTCATAGTTTATGGTGAAACTATTGACATTTCGTATGCTAGTTTTAACCCGAATGTCTATGTTATATTTCAAACTTTTCTTCAGATGAATGTGCTAAACAAGTATGTTCCGGGTTGGGGACCGGTAAAAGTAAGCCCTCCAGGTTGGGGACTGGTTAAAGTAAGCCCTCCAGGTTAGGGACTGGTAAAAGTATGCCCTCCGGGTTGGTGTCCGGTTATTAGAGGCACTCCGGGTTGGTGTCCGGTTATTAGAGGCACTCCGGGTTGGTGTCCGGATATTAGAGGCACTCCGGGTTGGGTTCCGGTTAGAAGTAACCCCTAGGTCTTGGGATGAGGCCTAGACAATGAAATTAACGTTTGGAATTATGCATTCCAACATTATGAAAGTGGTTATTGATATTTCATGTGATTATTCGATTAGTAGAATATCAATGTGAACAAGTAAATGGCATTATTTCATTTTACTTTTGCCATACTATGTTGAAGTTCAATTTTTAAAAGGCTTTTGTTTTAGTAATTCATTGCCTTAAATGTTTATGCTTATTTTGAATGTTCCGCTATATTGGTATCCTTACTGGGCATTTGAGCTCACCCCTTTTTTATGTTTTATTTTTCCCAGGTAGTGAAGAAGTAAATTATGATTGACTTGCAGGGATATTATGGGTTTATAGTGTGGACGTTGGAAACATTATGTTGTTGTAGTAGTTTTTCATTTTATGATGTAATGTAAAACTTATGAATATATCTGGTGTTTCCAAGGCTACTAAACTAATCGGTCTTTCGGGATTTGATCTTTCTTGTGATCATGCCAATGTTATGTCATTAATGCACCGACTCTGGGTAGCTGGGGTCGGGGCGTTACAGTTGGTATCAGAGGAAGTTTAGTACAAACCTTGGAAGCTAGATTTAGATAAACTCTGATTAGAGCACGTAGACCTAAGATGAACTTTGAGGATTAGTATAGAAAAACTTCCTAGAATTTTGGTATTGTAGAGATTTTGTGAGTTTTCCGAGTAATACATCCCTGTCTGGATACGAGCAGGTAGAGGCGGCTCTGGCACAGATGTACCTAGGGGTAAAACCCGAAAACACCGCTTTGAGCTAGACTCGAACGGGAACTGGTGCACGACAACGGGCCTTGCTGCACTCTTGGTTACGACACTCCCGGGGGATATGCTTAGGATAACTCTCATTTTCTTTACAAATCATTATGAAGGGTTTATGAGTATATACTTCCTCAAAGAAAACATTTTTATGATTATGGATTATATCCATAAGTAGTTCAATTTATGTTAAGTGTTTTATAAGTAAGGGATTATGTATTTTGATTCATAAACTGATCTAGTTTATGCCATTGTTTAGAAATGGCGCCCAGTAGAAGGAATGAGAACTCCAGAAATGCACATGATCCAAAGAGAAGGAAGGATCATATATTTCATGGTCTTAATCTAGAATTGATAAGAGAAATAGTCTCCCATGTATTATCATCATATGAAGAAATAATATCATGTGTTGATAAGATAAGTAAAGAGTTTACTAAGTCCTATGGCTTTGAAGGGAAGCAAGAGAAGAAAAGGATGGAAGAGAGAAAAATGGATAAAGGGAAGAGGGAAAAGAAGAATTTTCCCATATGTGGTAACTGTGGAAAGAAACACCCTGGAACTTGCCTGAAAGGAATGAGAGTTTGTTATAAGTGTGGAGGAAAAGGGCACAAAGTACGTGACTGCAAGGGTGAGAAAATGGTCTCAAATGTACAATGCTTCATTTGCAAGGAGTTTGGACACTATGCGAACCTATGTCCCAGTCATCAGACTATGCCGCAAATGATGCTATTGGATAATAATCAAGTTATGATACTACCACAGATGAGGAGGAATGATTAGAGTTCTTATGTTGATTATGTCAATTGAGTGTTGTATCAACAATGTACTTGTTATAATAATTATGGAGTATATAAGGATTGTACTGCAGTACTATTTCATTAAGGACTTGAGATTATGTGGAACAAAGAAAAGTGACTCAATAGCAGGATAAATTTTTGGAAAATATATGGTTGAGAGAATGATAAACCATAATATAGTTCTGATACCGAAGTAGTGATTTTGGAATAATACATGATTGTTTTGGATAAAATATATTGGATATTCTTGACTACCTTCGAACTGATTAATGATTTGTATATTCCATCATTTTTGGGGTTTAAAACATTTTTGGATTAATGAAGTATATCCAGCTTTCTATATGGAATAAGGGAGCATGAATGTAATCAATAAGGAATATGGTAATTTAGGATGTTTCAGTGTATTAAATGAATACATGATGAAGGTATTCATATGATATTACGGGGTAAAAAGGTTCTACATTATGTTTACCTTACTTATAAATGTTGGACTGTGAGTCTGGATAGAAGTATTTTGGATAGTTCTAGTTTGGATTATTTTGGATTACCATAAAAGGAAAACCCGGAGGATGGGCGGTAACCCGTCGCGTCCGGCAAGGCTGCGAGACATGAACCCGCAACTGAAGGGCGACAAGGGTGTATCACCTACCACTGGCCCACGAGATGTCTTGGATTAAATAATTTAGTTTTTATTAAAAGATCTGGTATATGAATTATAAATTCATTTATTTTGGAACCCTGTATAAATTTTTTTTTACGTTCTATTATCTCTTAGAGTGAAAGATGAGTTTGTGGTAGAAATTCATTATTAGATAAAACTCTAATTATAAAGTAAGGATATCTCCTTATGATCTTAGACAAACTCATAAATAAATTCCTCAACATTAATAAAAGGAACTTAGAACAAAAATGTTGTCCTAGATGGTACCTTAAATCATCACTAATTTATGGCTTTAGGATTGTTGGCCTTTTCATAGCCATGTTCTCTACCACTCTCCATCAGATAATTGATGGTTAGATTTCTCCTCCATATCCATATTTTCCTACATGGAACCCTAGTATGTGTTATTTTCGGTAATCTTCATACTTTCCACTATTTATTTTAAATAGAGGCCTCATTAATTCATTTTTCGATGTGGGATTTCAACTAAGATATTTTGAAACGTCAAAAATGTGTTATCCCAATACCCTATGTTTTGTTGAACCGATGGTATTTCAAATCATCATAGATTGATGAGTTTAAGGACCTCAATTTTACACTTGTTTGTGATTGATGACCTCAATCACTACCTATAAATATTTACGTTTTTCCTCCAATTATATGTCTCTAATTGCCACCAATGTTCTCCTAATCGAGATCATAATTTGGTGGTGACCCTTTCATTTCTCTTTTCCTCATATTAAGACTAAATTTTAGTAACCCAATTTCCGATGTGGGTTTTCCCA
The DNA here is from genome assembly GCA_963277665.1 of Viscum album. Taxonomy (NCBI): domain Eukaryota; kingdom Viridiplantae; phylum Streptophyta; class Magnoliopsida; order Santalales; family Viscaceae; genus Viscum; species Viscum album. The sequence continues at coordinate 1,537,461,543 of OY728151.1, forward strand.
CAAAGATATTTTCTATTTCCAACCTTTTATTTTCGAAGAACAATTTCAAATTGTGAGGACGCAATTTATTGAAGGAGGGGAGAATGTAACACCCCAAGATTTCATAGTGTGTTATTTCTTGAAAATAATTCAATAACTTGCACTACACGCAACACTGAGTTCAATTGCACCATGACTTACCAAAAAAAAAATCCATTAAAAGAGGTCATGAATAGTATTAACTAAATTTTAAACTTTATATAATCCTTATAATTTTAGAATCCATATTATGAGTTTCTTAGTCATAATGCAAGAACAGATTCATTTTCAGTATTGCACTTTTATCAACTTTTGATAGTGAAACCTTTTTAAATACAATATTTTAAACTTTTTGACTAAATGGAGACATCAAAAAATTTAAAATGAAACATCCCAATCTTCCACGGTACGCTTTCCTTTGAATAAAACAGTAGCGTGTGTTGTACGCAACTTCGAGTTCTAACACACCGTAACCAATCAAACTAGCTGTTATGAAGAGTAATACCTACTTTTTGAAATCATATATATTTTATATTTCAAAATGGACTTCATTTTTGGATTCAGAATATCGAAATTAGCCTAGGGTTAAATTTTGGTACTTTTCGGATAACTTTCATATTTTGATGAATAGTGAAAATTACTAAATTTTAATTAAAAACAACTTTTTTAATAAAAATAATTAATAGTGATAAATTGTGAATTTGAGTGGTTTTAAAGTATATTTAGAATATATTTTTACCATTTAATATAATGTTGGTCATTGTACATAATTTTACAATTAAACCGAACATAAACAAGTGTCAATCTTTTGATAGTTATTATCTCTTAAAAACACGCTTTTTGTTTTGACAGCGGGAATTAATTTTAAATTAATTTCTGCCACTTCTGTGTTTTGAATTTAGGAAAATGGATTCCATATTTGGAATCAGGATGTTCAAATTGTGTAAATAGGTAACTTTTATTTTTAGACATTTTGAAAAGTTACTGTGGTAAATATTTTATTTACCATGGTTAAAGGGTAAATCCGGTAAATAAGGGTTAAAAAAATAATATTATAATAATACTAAATTACCCTAAAACGTGTCTTAACCCTATTGGTTGATACATGGTCGACCATGGGCATCTTTGGGTCTATTTTGGGACCCCATGGATCCACTTGTAAGTGATAATGACACATTATATTAATAAAGTTAAAATAAAAATAAAAATGGCATAAGCTTACATATTTTAGAAGAACAATTTTTACATAGGGTTATACATGTTGTATTTTCGATTATAAATATTCATTAGAAAGATAAAAAGATTTCCTACATAATGATATTTTATTTATAATTTTTAGACATTATATAATTTATGTTATTTATGACACAATGATGATGCAGTAATTACTAAAATAGTGAAACATAAATATAATTGATCTTATAAACACCCAAATAATTATAATATGAAACTTTTAATGAATTAAACTAATTTTCTATGATAATATGATATATTAGGATTGATTTAATTGACTTTGTTCGAAGTAATAAATCTGTTAGGAGTTTCACAAAAATCAACTATTGAATAGTGTCAAAATTGACATAAAAGAGTTCTTAAAACAAATATTATATTATTAATTGATATTAAATTCCTAAAAATCTAAGGTTCGGCCAAGAGACTTATATTATGATAGGTTCCTCATTAATGGACCACTTGGGGGTCGCTTGTATGTATATAGTAAGTTTATTAACCATATTATATAAAAATACAAAGAGACATTGTAAAAGTGAAACTAATTAACTTAGAGTTAATACTTAAAGATAAGGTTAATATAAGAACCCAAACCTGTCTAAATTCTATTGGATGAGTTATTTTCGACCTATCCCAACCTCATCCTTTGAATAGTCAACTTTGGAGCCTTTGTAAACCGAATATGAATTTATTATAAATTAATATTTCTAACTTTTCCAAAGGTGCCCCTCACCCCTCTTATAAAAGGGCACTCCTCCTTCTCATTTCTTCACACCTTCAAAGCCTTTTGGTTCGGCCAAACTCTGCCCAAATACTCTCCCAACATCCCTCACTACAACCTAGAGGCCTTAGTTTGATCAGAAAGCCAACCTAAGGAGCCCTTTTGATCAAATCAAAAGGAAGAACCCGAAGAAGAGGTAATGATTTCACCACCCTTCTCCAAGTTCATTTCTTCTTCCACTTCTTCTTCCTTTGTTCTTACCATTCTAAAATAATAACTCCAGTATCTCACATATACTGTGATGTTATTATAAATATGGTACAATCATATTCAGTATTCTATCCACCCTTTGAATAACATGTCACCATACGTGCGTACGTACGGCTTACCGTCTCCACGTCGTGGTGTAATTGTTATTCAATATAATATTATTTGGATGGGTATAATAATGATGTGTAACTCATGTAAATAATAAATATAACATGTTAATGATTCTTTATATATGATATACCATCCATTTATATATTATTTTAATATCAAAAGAATGATATTGTCGCTCGTGCGTACGTACGGACTACCGTCTCCACGAACGCGATGAGATTCATTCTCCATCGTATCCATTCAAGTATAATTATCATTTGATGATTTAAAAATGATGTTTAAGGACTGTATATCATTCTGGATATGAATAAGATACAACAACCATGGCTTATGTAACAAAACATATAAAAGAAAATGAGTAAGTTAACTCCCGAAACGACGATAATTCTAAGATATTATTAACAAATCAATGTTAAAAGATCATATATGATATCATATTAATATATATGATTCTTGTATAATTTAATAAAAACTATTTCACCATTATACAAGAGGTTAACCTACCCCAACAAAGGAAAAGTACAAGGTAAGGGGTTTTCATCTCACTCCTTATTCCCGTGAGATTCATGTCATATTGCCACCATCACCTTTTGTGTGGTGTATGTACTACCCATAATTATATTCTTTGTGTAATACACTCTAATTTATGTGTATTTACATATTCATTGTATGATACCTCTTTCATGGGTTGTATGTTTCATAAGTTACCAAATTGGTAAGGGTTATTTCACAATCTCTTCATTATCCGAGGTTGTATTATACGTAATAATCTACTGGGATCTCTTTATCATCCACATCCATGTTTCTTCGAAATGTATTTCAAAACATTTTTACTATTTACAAGAATATGGGTTAAAGTCATTTATACCCTTTTTTGACTTTTTATAAGAGGTTTATAAAGGAATCTTTCCGTCGTTTTCAAAACAAGGTCCTTTTTAACCTTTTCGACAGAATTGAGGTAAGAATGTTTTTTTTAACTTATACGGCGGGTGCGGTTATTTTCCGCCGTTATAAAATCGTCGAAGCTTTCCCTACAAGATTATAAGAATATTTTCAAAGAAAATGTTTTATTTTATATGGATCTTAAATGATTTCAAAATAAAAGGAGATACTTCTTTTAAAAGAATTTTGATTTCATCTATGTCAACATCCTTTGATGGATTTTAAGATTATTTGAAGTTGATTTATTATAATACAAAACTTCTATATTGTATTGAAGGTTTTGTGATATGTTTGAATGTGGATGTGCTATTCATAGTTTATGGTGAAACTATTGACATTTCGTATGCTAGTTTTAACCCGAATGTCTATGTTATATTTCAAACTTTTCTTCAGATGAATGTGCTAAACAAGTATGTTCCGGGTTGGGGACCGGTAAAAGTAAGCCCTCCAGGTTGGGGACTGGTTAAAGTAAGCCCTCCAGGTTAGGGACTGGTAAAAGTATGCCCTCCGGGTTGGTGTCCGGTTATTAGAGGCACTCCGGGTTGGTGTCCGGTTATTAGAGGCACTCCGGGTTGGTGTCCGGATATTAGAGGCACTCCGGGTTGGGTTCCGGTTAGAAGTAACCCCTAGGTCTTGGGATGAGGCCTAGACAATGAAATTAACGTTTGGAATTATGCATTCCAACATTATGAAAGTGGTTATTGATATTTCATGTGATTATTCGATTAGTAGAATATCCATGTGAACAAGTAAATGGCATTATTTCATTTTACTTTTGCCATACTATGTTGAAGTTCAATTTTTAAAAGGCTTTTGTTTTAGTAATTCATTGCCTTAAATGTTTATGCTTATTTTGAATGTTCTGCTATATTGGTATCCTTACTGGGCATTTGAGCTCACCCCTTTTTTATGTTTTATTTTTCCCAGGTAGTGAAGAAGTAAATTATGATTGACTTGCAGGGATATTATGGGTTTATAGTGTGGACGTTGGAAACATTATGTTGTTGTAGTAGTTTTTCATTTTATGATGTAATGTAAAACTTATGAATATATCTGGTGTTTCCAAGGCTACTAAACTAATCGGTCTTTCGGGATTTGATCTTTCTTGTGATCATGCCAATGTTACGTAATTAATGCACCGACTCTGGGCAGCTGGGGTCGGGGCGTTACAGCTGTTACAAATAACCATGCCAATAAGGATCAATTTACTACATCAAATTTATATTAATTGATGTTAAATCACATGATGATGAAGAATAATCAATCTCTTATTGGAACAAAAAATACATGGATTTATTAATATTTATTCAATCCCCTTGAGAACATATTTCTAGATTTATGATTTTATGAAAAGGAATATACTTTTCTAGTAATGTATTTTTTAATTGAGATTTTGATCACTGGTTGTAATTAAATGAAAATATAACATATGATGATGAGATAGAGATAACATAATTTAATTATTTTATGGACATATTCTTATAAAAATACATTCTATATGATAGATGATGCCATAGAGAATATAATTTCATCAATTTTATATAGAAGGAATAGGAAAGTGTAACTGAGAATGGGGAAATCATTACAAGGTTAGTAAGTTATTTTATGGACATTGAACAATGTTCAGAAAATAAGATTGAAAATTTATTTTTTGTCACCACTAAATCTTCATAAGGGAGATAATCAATTAAATGTTTTCATCATTTCATGATATGGAATCTACTTCCATCTTTGAAGAGACTTAATTCTCTAATTCCATTATATAAAAATGAAATCAAAAAATAAGGTGACCGCTGAGAACCAAATAAAAATAAAAGAAATGGAAGAAAATAACAGAATTATGAATCTTACCATGTGTGATAATGGGTGAAATAGAAACCCATGAAAATTCTTGAAGGGAAGAGGTTTTTTCATAATGGTTTTAGGGAAAGATTTTAAGACACATTAATGAAAGAGAAATATATAAGCTTCTAGTGTATAGTGATTAATGTACAAGGTAATAAGGAAATAAAAAAATAAATTCCCCAAGTTACAATGTAATTTTTATAAAAAAATCATAACGAAGAGTTAAAATGTACACAATTTCTATAGTTTCTTTTGAAATCCCACTAGTCGTGATATAAGTAATATTGATCCTTAAATCAAATTTAGATAATTCATTATTTGATTACATATATTTTAACAAATTTTTATATAGCATAATTCACAAAAAATAGTGTTTAAGATAACACATAAAGAATGTAGTTTTCAATTTAGATTCATAGTGGTAATGTATATACACAAATATTTATAAATGAAATTCCATTTATGAATGAACAAATAACATATCAAGTAATGCAGTTCAAAAAAATGCACTTATTTGTTTATTTTGGGCCATTATATAGTCCTTTAGATTTAAAATAATGTTATGAATCATAACATTTTATATTATATCATTGTAAAATGATAATTATTTTTAGTATTTAAGTGTTATGATAAAGAAAAATTGACATTGACGGAAGGATTGATGGCCTCAATTAATATGATCATACAATATTATTCCCAATTGTTAGAGTATAATAAGGTGGATGGATTCATTGGTATTTTCCATTGACAAATACCATGTATATATTCGTCATATAAATCATTAGAAACATAATTTACCAGTGAAGATCATATTTAAAGATCACAACCCCGACAACATTAACCTAACCACCACATGAAATCTCCACTAGTACTCACCATTCCCTTAGGGTATAATCTTTTTTAACAAGGGGTTACCAATATAGAGATTAATAGTTCTATTTTTTTTGTATTATCAGTAATAATATAATATTTATATTTATCAATTTAAATTATTAAATAATATTTTCAATTTTATAAGAGTTGATGAAAATTATATATTCATACTAAGAATCAAAAATAATATTTCTCATATATATAAGGATTTAATTAAAACACTAGTTTAGATAAATTCATGAAATTATAAAAAAAATTATTTTTATGTAATATCATAATTAAAAAATATTTATTCATATTAAAATGTTAATTTTTTAATGATTTCCAATTTAATTATTATAAGGGTATGAAAACTGTTATTTAAAATATAATAATTTAATAATAAATGAAGATATTTATCTAAAACGGTAAATTGTAAACATTATATAATTATTTTGATTAAATAACTTTTATTTTTTAGGTCACTAAATAATAATTTTCCAATGATGAATTATTCATAATACTCTTAGATATTTGAATTATTTTTGTAATGATTAAATTCTATGTAAAAATATGGTATGTATTATGACATTATAATCACACAAATGTTTTGTTATAAATTATATAAATTGTAACCTAAACAAAATATAGGTCACCCATTTTATATAATTTTTTAAATTTATTTTATTTTTATTATAAAAACATAATGAATCCTCCAAAATATATGTGAAATTTTAATGTTTTATATTTATTTCATTATAAACATGAATGAATTTCACATCACCATAGACATTATCATATGTAGTTTGGTTATTGGGCATATAAATTAATGAATACCATTTCTATTTTGCATAAAACAAGGAAAAACTATTGGTTGGTTTTATATTTTGAATATTTTATTTTATTGAGTCTAGTTTCAATGTTAATAAATTAATAATTTATCCCCATATTTTCTAAAAAATACCCACCAATCCTCCCACTATTTATTCACCGAAAACAAAGTAAACAATAATTTACTCCCCCAATGAAACTATAAATCACTTCCATGGTGTTTCCATGCTTTTAATAAAATCCTCATTATCTTTTAGTATCCCCCTATAAAGGTAAGTTGCATTTCCTTCTTCATTTCCATTAAAAAACAATCATTTCACTAAGACATTTTCATTTACATTTTTCCATGTTGTAATAGTATTTTACAGATTTCATTACTAAAAATATAAGATTATTTAAATGTGATACCACCTACCAATATTATTTAACCCTTCCATCTACCATTACATACACCAGTTATGTTTCAGTAAATATCCCAAAATATTTCATGATAAACATTTTTGTAGTGAATACCCAACCCCATTTCCTCTCTTTGGTGTTCATCCAAGATGTTCCTAAACTATTTAATGTGGAAATCAATTTATGAAACCCACATTAAATTATTTTGTGTTTAAAAGTGTTGAATAATTTTATTATTATTTATGATTGAGTTGTTATACAATATCATGTACATAATTTCAATGTGACGTGTGTGCCCGAAATTATAATTCCACCAAACACATTGAATAATTTTATTGTCTGATGAGAATACATATATGATGCATGTGTGTTTATCCTTTATACACTATGTTATGATTTCCAAGTGGTTATCCTTAACATATTATAATTATGCCCTATTTTATTTTGTTTATAAATTCCAGTGTATCCATCAAGTTATCATCATATATCATCCTTTTATGTTCATATTTATTATTCTAAAACATTTTTTTTATTTCATATATAAATATTTACTCACATGTTTTACTCTAATCATATGGTGATTTGATAATACTCTTAATAGGCTATATAGCTCACTCATATCATATGTATGTCCCTAGATTTTCTGGTAAAATTTTATAAGATAATTGGAATTTTGGGTCATTCCAATGTGTAAGCGTTTATGTGTTTGTATTTGTATTTAATGTTATTATACATAATACAAAATTACTTATCGAAACATAAACTGATGTTTTATTGGGGATTTATTAAGTTTATCTTTAAGGTAGAAAATATGAAGTAAATTGTATTATATAAAATTTCTGGCATAGTTGTTATCATTATATAATCCATAAATTTATTGATATTTTGAAAAATAAATCATAGTTAAAATAGTAGGAATATGGATAATCATATGAAAACATATCTTTTTTTGTAATATATACGGCCTTTTGATTCTATGAACGTGCATACATTAATGGATAGTACATGTGGATGTTTCTCTAGAATAATATTAGTGTAACACCCCAATCTTCTATGGTATGTTACCCTTTTGAATACTGAAATAGCATGTGTTGTACGCAACTTCAAGTTCTAACACACCGCAAGCAATCAAACTAGCCGTTATGTAAAGTAATACCCACTTTTTGAAATTTTATAAATTTTACATTTCAAAATGGATTTCATTTTTGGATTCAGAATATCAAAATTAGATTTGGGTGAATTTTTGGTATTTTTCTAAAAACATTCAATTTTTTGATGAATATTGAAAAACAATGAGTTATAGATTAAAACCGACTTTTTATTTAAATAATTATTTATTTTCATTATATTTATATGAGGTAAAAATAGATACATAATACATATAAATGTTCAATTTACCTCATTGGAGTTAGTTTATAATCATTATTGATATATAAAAATTTTATTGAACTTTTTACCGTCTTTTACCCACCTCATAGGAGCATTTGCAAATTTACATTAAACATATTTTTACTGCTTTTGTGAGTTGAGTTTCAAAAATCTGAGAGAAGAGGTTGATATGAGTAAGTAAAATTTGATTCAATAAGATGAAAATAATTTTTGGTGAATAGTATCTTTTTTTCTTTTATTTACCATAGTTAAAAGTAAATATAGAAATTATGTGTAAAAATGATATTATTATTACCCTAACACATGTCCTAATTCTATTTCATAAGTATAACTCGACCAAAAACAACCTAAGGAATAATATTATGAACCACTTCGGTCCAATTGGATTAGATAAGGACATTAATTATTAATTAATTCAAAGAATAGTTAAGAGAGTTAAAATCAAATTTTAAAAACTAAAACATTTCTAATATGGGGTTACACATAAGATAAATTCGACTATAAATTTTCATTAGAAAGAAAAAAATATTTCCTACATAATGGTGTTTTATTTATTTTATTTATTCATTAAATAATATAATTTATTTATGACAAAATGATGATGCAGTAATTACCTAATTAATGAAATATTAAAATAATTGATATTATAAATATCCAAATAAATGAAATTTGAGAATTTTTTTAAATTAAAATAATTTTATAGGTTAATATATGACACTAGGGTTGTTTAGATGTATTTTTTTCGAAGTAATAATGCTGTTATGAGTTTAGCAAAAACAAAATACCAAAAATTGTCAAAATTGACATAAAATAGTTTTTAAAATAAATATTATATTTTTAATTGATATTCTATTCCTAAAAAATCTAAGGTTTGGCTGAACGAATTATATAATAATAGTTGTATCATAAATGAACTACTTGGGGTTCTCTTGGATGTATATAGTATATTTATTAACAATATAATATAAAAATACAAAGATACATGGTAAATGTCAAACTATTTAAGTAATAGTTAAATCTAAAAGATAAGGTTAATATAGTGACCCAAACTTGTCTAAAACAAAATTTTTGCTTGTTTTTATACCCATATCAACCTTATATTTTAAATAATCTAATCTGGAACCATTAGGAACCGAAAATGATTTTATTATAAAATTATATTTCTAGATTTTTCTATTGTGCCCCTCACCCCTCTTATAAAAGGGCACTCCACCTTCTCTCTTATTCACACCATAAAATCCATTTGGATAGGCCAAACCTTTCCAAAATACCCCCTCAACTATCCTCCCTTCATCCTAAAGTCATTTAATTAGTCTTAAAGACATCAAATAGATGCCTTTTGATCAAATCAAAAGGATGAACTCGAAGAAGATGTAAAAATTTCATCTCCCCTTTCAAGTTCCCTTCTTCTTCCACATCTTCTCTCATTGTTGTTTCGATTCTAAAATAATAAATCCAGTATATTCTATATACTGTGATGTTATTATAAATATGGTACAACTATATTCATTATTCTATCAATCCTTTGAATGACCCGGCACCATATGTGCCTACGTATGACATACCGTCTCCACGTCATGGTGTAATTGTTATTCAATACATTATTATTTGGATGGGTATAATAATGATGTTTAATTGATGTAAATAATAAATATAACATGATAGTGATTAATTATATATAATATACCATCCAATTATATATTATTTTAATGTCAAAATAACGATATTATCGCTCGTGCGTACGTACGGATTTCCGTCTCCACGAACGCGATGAGATTCATTCCTCATCATATCCATTCAAGACTATTTTTCATTTGATGATTAAAAATAATGTGTAATTACTTCATATAATTCTAGTTAAGAATAAGATACATCACATCTATAACACATATGAGTCTCATAACAATGAATATAATGGAAAACGATTATGTTAACACACGAAACGACGATGATACAAATATATTATTAACATGAAATGTTAAAAGATCATATATGATATCGTATTAATGCTTATGATTATTTTATAATATAACAAAAATTATTTCACCATTATAATAGAGGTTAACCTACCCTTAACTAATCAAAAGTACAATCTAAGGAGTAATTCTACAATCTTTTTATTATCCGTGGTCATTTTTATATATGTGTATTTTGGAACCTCATTATCATCCACATCCATGTTTCTTAAAAATGTATTTCAAAACATTTTTAGTATTTACTATACAATTTGGTAAAGTAATTTATACCCTTATTTGACTTTGTATGTTTTGAATGGAATCTTTCTGTTGTTTTCCAAACAAGGTACTTTATTACCTTTTCGATAAAATTATGGTAAGAATGTCTTTTTACTAATACGGCGGGTACTGCTATTTTCGGCTGTTATAACATCGTCGAAGCTTCCCTTACAAGTTTATAATAATATTTTCCAAATAAAATTTTTCTTTATAATTATGTAACTCATAAATGATTTCAAAATATAAAGAGATATTTCTCTAATAAAGGTTTTGACTTCAACTATGCCAACATCCTTTAATGGAATTTAAGTTTATTTGATGTTGATTTATTACGATACAAAACTACCATATCGTATTGAATGCTTTGGGATATGTATGACTGTGGATGTGTTGTTTTTATATCATTAATGGTTTATAGTTAATGTATAGACATTTTTTATGATAGTTTTAAAACAAATGTTTGGGTTATATTTCAACCTTTTCATATGAGGAATGTATTGGACATTGTAAGTTACATGTAGAGTCGGTTATAGCTCCTCGATGCATCAGTAGCTCTCATGAGAAAACTAAATGCAGAATTTGCCGAGGCCTTTCCCAATTTTGATATATGGTTTTTTCCATGGCCTTAATCATTTTTAGATTTCTTGGATGAGGCCTTGATAAAATGCTTCATAATATACGATATTATACATTCGCTCATTATGAAAATAATATTGATGGTTCATGCGGTCATTTTACTAGTAGAATACCCCTGATTTTGATTTATTATGGAATTATTTACTCATATCATATTTATTCCATAAATTTATTCATGTTTTTTATTTGTAAAGGCATGTGGTTTCAATTATTCACCATGAATGATGTTTATGTTATCTTCTGCTGTATAGCATACTCTTACAATTAATTTGAGCTCACCCCTTTCTTATGTTTCATTTTCCCAAGATAGGAAGAAGTTAATTTCGAGTGACATGTAGGAATAATCTAGGAGGCTTGGATGTTTCTAATGGAATAAATTCATGTTATTTCTCTTTTCATGTTGTAATCTTGAACTTATGTATGAATCTTGTTTCCAAGGCTACTAAACTAATAGGTCTTTCGAGATTTGATCTTTTGTGATCATGTAAATGTTATGTAATAATGCACCAACTTTGGGTAACTCCAGTCGGGGTGTTATAGTTGGTATCAAAAAAAATTTAGTATTAACATTGGATGATAGATTTGGATAAACTCTGATTTAGCACCTAGACCTGTGATATTTTTTAGGATTATTATATAAGAAAATCCTAGAATTTTGGTAATGTAGAGATTTTGTGTATTTTCCGAGTAGTATATCCCTATCTGGATACGAGCTGGTAGAGGTGGTTGTGGTACAAATGTACCTATGAGTGAAAACTATGACAATTAGTTTCGAGATTGACCCGTGGTATCCTGGTACACGACAACATGCCTTTCTTTACTCTTGGTTACGACACCTCCAAGGGATATGCTTAGGATAATTCACATTTTCTTTACAACACATTATGAAGGATTTATGATTATATTCATCCTTAAAACAATCCTTTTTATTATTATGAATTATATCGATAAAACTATTACATTTATGTTAAGTATGTTATTTGTTTGGAATTATGTATTGCGATTCATAAAATAATCTACTGTATTGCATTGTTTAGAAATGATGCCTAGTGGAAGGAATGGAAAACATATCAATGGACGCACTCCTTGTGTGGATTTCCTAATGCTCAATATAATTATAGTGGAGCTGGTGATACAACTAGTACTGATCTGCGTATCACCATACTCGGACGAATCACTCTAGTAATGAATAATATCCTTACTCATATAGAGCACCCTGATCCGCAATGTGGAGGATCAATGTTAGATCACTTAATAAAGCTACAAATAATAAAATTAAATGTGTGTTCAAATCCATTACTATCTGAGAAATGGATAATCTCCTTATAAAAAATATTCCATGCCTTGGGGAGTAGCGAAAGGGAAAAATATGTCATAGAAGTTTACCGCCTCACTAGATATGGGGATCAATGGTGGACATTGATTCAAAACATAAAGGAAGAAAATGAAGTATCAAATATGTAATGGAGGGAGTTTAATGAAATTTTCTTAGAAAAATACTTTCCTCAGGACCATTGAGTGGATATGGAAATACAATTTCTGATTATGAGGAAAATGGAGGATAATAATGTCTCAATGTATGAAGCTAACATTACAAGGCTAGCGAGGCATGATGCAGATTATATACGTAACCAAAGAAGTAAGATTGAACATTTGTTTGATGGTTTAATACCTTTTCTCATTAGATCATTAGTATCAAAATCCTTCTCATCATACGAAGATATTGTCTCGTTTTCTATTTAGATAGAAAAGGAAGCCTCTATGTATTATTTCATTAAATAAAATCAAGAGAAGAAGAGATCTACTGAACACTCTAGGAATGGAAATAAGTAAACAGGGAAGAAGGGAAGAATTGAATTTTCACCCTGTGATAATTGTGGAAGGAAGCACCATGTTTCCTATTTAAAAGGAAAAGGAGTATGTTAAAAATGTTAATAGAAAGGCCATCTTACTGGTGATTTTAAGGGAAAGAAAGACACTACCATTGTTCAATGCTACATTTGTAGGGAGATGGGACTTTATTCAAATAAATATCCTATGTTTCAGGGAAACATACCTCATTAAAGGCCAAGGGATCAAGGCCAAGATTATGCGATCAATAATGCTGAGGTTGAAGCCCCGAAAGACGTTGTGGTAGGTAATTTAATGGTTTTATCAAGTTTATCCAATGAATAATTTGATTATGGATCATCACATTGTGTCATATCTTCCCAGTTTTCTATGAAAATCAGATATTTCCAATTTGATATAACAAGGGAGTTTCTAGTCAAAACATCTAAGGGAAGAATCATTGCTACAACGTTTTGTGAATCGGTTCCCATTAAGGAATATAAATTTTTTTTTATCTGACGATCCCATCGTCACACCCATAATTTAATTTGATATAATCCTCGGTATGGGTTTTCTTTCATACCATGATTCGAAAATTTATTGTAAGTAGAAGGAAGTTACTATTTTTTGTGATGATGATAAAGAACACCTTACCTTTAGAGAAGAATCGTCACCAGCAAATTCTTATCTAGATCCACCCCCACTAGATCAACTCAATTAAATTATTGGGGATAATGAGAATGAATTAACTATGGGTGAGGAAAAGAATGTTCAAATAGGGGATGTATCTATTTTGAAAGACTATGTTGATGTGTTTGTAGAGGATTTACCTGGACATCCCCCAGAACAAGAAATTGATTTTTCCATTTTTTTAATTCCTTGTTCAAGGCTCATATCGAAGAACCCTTATAGAATGGCCCATGTGGAATTAGTGGAACCAAATAGATAACTACAAGAATTGAGTAATAAAGGATTAATTCTCCCTAGTGTTTCTACATGGGGAGCCCCTATCCTTTTTGTTAATAAGAAAGATGGATATATGAGGTTGTGCATCAACTATTGGGAGATCCATGCTATAACAATATAGAACATGTATCCTCATTAAAGGCCAAGGGATCAAGGCCAAGCTTATGAGATCAATAATGCTGAGGTTGAAGCCCCAAAAGATGTTGTGGCAGGTAATTTAATGGTTTTCTCAAGTTTATCCAATGCATAATTTTATTATGGATCATCACAATGTTTAATATCTTCCCAGTTTGCAATGAAAATCAGATATTTCCAATTTGATATAACAAGGGAGTTTTTAGTCAAAACACCTAAGGGAAGAATCATTGCTACAATGTTTTGTGAATCGGTTCCCATTAGGGCATGTAAATGTTTTTTATCTGCTGATCCCATCGTCACAGCCATAATTTAATTTGATATAATCCTCAGTATGGGTTTTCTTTCATACCATGATTCAAAAATTTATTTTAATTAGAAGGAAGTTACTATTTTTTATGACGATGTTAAAGAACACCTTATCTTTAGAGAAGAATCGTCACCAACTAATTCTTATCTAGATCCACCCCCACTAGATCAACTTAATTCAATTATTGGGGATAATGAGAATGAATTAACTATGGGTGAGGAAAAGAATGTTCAAATAGAGGATGTATCTATTTTGAAAGACTGTGTTGATGTCTTTCTAGAAGATTTACCTGGACATCCTCAAGAATAAGAAATTGATTATTCCATTGATTTAATTCCTTGTTCAAGGCTCATATCAAAGACCCCTTATAGAATGGCCCCTGTGGAATTAGTGTAACCAAAGAGATAACTATAGGAATTGAGTGATAAAGGATTAATTCTCCCTAGTGTTTCTCCATGGGGAGACCCTGTCCTTTTTGTTAAGAAGAAAGATGGATCTATGAGGTTTTCCATCAACTATAGGGAGATCAATGCTATAACAATAAAGAACAAGTATCCTCTACCTAGCATTGGAAATTTATTCGAAAAACTGCATGGAGCACAATACTTTTCAAAGATTGACATTCGATCTAGATATCATCAGTTGTGTGTGAAGAAAGAAGACATTCCAAAAATAGCATTTTGAACTAGGTACAAGAATTATGAGTTTACAATAATGCCTTTTGGATTGACTAATGCACCCTCTGCCTTCAGGGATCTAATGAATAGAGTTTTCAAGGAATATATTGATGAATTTTTAGTGGTATTGAATGATAATATCTTGCTATACTCCAAAAGCTACGAAGATCATGAAAGTAACTTACGTATTATTCCAATGACTCTTAGAGGACATGAATTATATGGTAAGTTTAGAAAGTGTTAATTCTAGCATCAGGAGATTTCATTTCTTGGACATATTGTCTATAAGGATGGAATTTCTGTTGATCCTTCTATGACAAGAGTAATCTCAGAATGGCCAGCATCAACGGCTATAACTATTCTATACCATTTTATTGGTTTAGTAGGTTATTATTAGCGTTTCGTCCAGAATTTTGCCCGACTGGCTAACCCATTAACCAAGCTCACACGTAAAGGGTTTAAATTTGTTTGGGAAAACTAATGTGAAGAATATTTTGAATAACTAAAGAGAATATTAGTCAATGATCCTATTTTGACACTTCCATCTGAGAATTATGGGTTTGTTATTTATATTGATGCATCAAAGAAAGGAATAGGTTGTATCCTTATGATGAATGATAGGTTTATTTTATATGCATCATGACAACTAAAACATCATGATCAAAATTATCATACTCATTATCTTGAGTTAGTAGCTACAATCATTGCTTTGATGATTTGGAGAAACTATCTATATGGTGAGAAATGTGAGATATATAATGATCACAAGAGTTTGAAGTATATTTTCTCATATAAATAACTCAACATGAGGAATAGGAGATGGCTTGAACTTGTCAAGGATTATGATTTCACTATACAGTACAACCTGGAGAAGGAAAATAAGGCGGCAGATACTTTGAGAAGAAATGATCATGGTGTTTTGAACAAGAAGAGAGCTGAAAGGGATCCTATTCTCAAGTATCTGGTAAAGATGGATATGGGAATAACCATGGAAGGTGGATTGTCAATACTTTTTCAAATGGTTTCCAAACCATATTTATTAGAAATAATAATAAATTCTCAAGCTGATGATGCAGAGTTTCTAAAGAATATTATTGCTGTGAATGATGGGAGATTGAGTGGCTTTGTGTATAATGATGGAATTTTGAAATTTGGGAAGAGACATTGTGTTCCTTATATACCTAATCTAAAAAGGGAATTGTTGGATTATGCTCATAGTTCCAATTTCTCTATACACCCTGGTAGTACCATGATGTATTGGGATTTGTTGGAACATTTATGGTGGGACAACATGAAGCGGGAGATTCCTAATTTTGTGTCAAGATGTATGGTTTTTCAATAAGTGAATGCTGGAAGGCTACAAACTGGAAGAGTTATGAAACCTCATTCCATACCTGAGTGGAAATGGGATAATATTATGATGGAAATTGTCATGGGACTACCAAAGACTCCTAGATAAAACGATGCAATATGTGTCATTGTTGATCATCTTACCAAGCCATCACATTTTCCTTCTATGAGAGAATATTTACCATATGAACGTCTAGTATGACTATATATTAATGAAGTTGTGAGACTTCATGGAGAACCCCTATCGATTGTTTCTGATCTTGATCCACGTTTTACATCATAATTCCAGAAAAGTCTTCAGAAATCCATGGATACGAAACATTGTTTGAGCACAACCTACCACCCCCAAACTGATGGACAATTAGAATATACTATTAAAATGTTAGAAGACATGTTGAGATCAGGCTCACATGAAATTCATGGTATGTGGGATATATATTTACCTATGGTAGAATTTTCATATAACAATATCATCCATTCAAGAATTCAGATGGAACCATATGACACGTTTTACAGAAAGAGATGTCGCACACCAACAATTATGGGATGATGTTGGTGATAGAAAACTCGTAGGCCCAAAACGTGTGGAGGAAACGATGGAAAAGTTGAACATAATCCAAAACCACATCAAAGCATCTCAAAGTAGGCATAAGAGCTATACCGACAATTGAATGAAGGATTTGGAATTTCAGGTTGGTGATCAAGTTTTCTTGAAGGTATATCCATGGAAGGGTGTTAAACATTTTGGAAAGATGCATAAATTGAGTCCCAGGTACATCGGACCTTTAGAAATTCTTGAATGAATTGGCGTTGTAGCTTACTGGTTGGAAATGCCACCAAGTCTCTCCAAAGATCACGATGTGTTCCACGTATCACTGTTGAGAAAATACAAATCTGACCTGACGCATGTACTCACCTATGTGGAATTAGAGCTGGAAACTGATCTGTCTTATTGTGGAGAGCATGTCAAGGTTATTGATACAAGAGAACAAGTGCCGAGAAATCGAACAACTATTGTGTTAGAAGTTATATGGAGAAACCGTATGATGGAAGATCGAACATGGGAACCTGAGGAACATATGATGAAGAACCACCCAAGTCTTTTTATGCAATAATATTCTAGAAATTTCGGGGAAAATTTTTTTTGAAAGAGGGGAGAATGTAACTTCCCAATCATCTACGATACGTTTCCCTTTTGAATAATGAAATAGTGTGTGTTTTATGCAACATCGAGTTCTAACACGCCACAAACATTCAAACTATCCTTCATAAATAGTAATACCCAATTTTCGAAATTTTATAAATTTTTTCATTCAAAATGGACTTCATTTTTGGATTCAGAATATTGAAATGAGCTTAGGGTGAATTTTTTATAATTTTCTAAAAACATACAATTTTTGATGAATAGTTAAAAACAACAAGTTATAGTTTAAAACCAACTTCATATTTATATAATTATTTACAAAATTTAAATTTATTTTGGGTAAAAATAGATACATAATGAATATATACATATTCAATTTAATACATTGGATTCGGTTTATAATAATTTTAGATATATAAAAATGTTATTGAACTTTTTACCGTCTTTTACCCACCTCATAGGAGCATTTACAAATTTACATAAAACTAAATTTTACCGCTTCTATTAGCTGAATTTCAAAAATTCAAGAGATACGGTTGATATAAATATGTAAAAAGTGGTTTAATAAGATGGAAATAATTTTTGATGAATATTAATTTTTTTACTTCTATTTTCCATGGTTAAAAGTAAATAGGGTAATTATGGGAAAAAATGATATTATTATTATCTTAAAACATGTCCTAATTCTATTGGATAAGTATAATTTGACCAAAAAAACGTTAGGAATAAAATATTAACCTCTTTGGTCCACTTGTATTACATTTGGACATTTATTATTATTTAATTAAAAGAAGAGTTAAAAGAGTTAAAATAAATGTTTAATAAATAAAACATTTTTAATATAGGGATACACATAAGATAAATTTGACTATAAATATTCATTAGAAAGGTAAAAATATTTTATACATAATTGTATTTTAATTATTTTTTTTAGACATTAAATAATTAAATTTATTTATGACACAATGATGATGTAGTAATTTAATAATTAATGAAATATTAAGATAATTGATATTATAAATATCCAAATAAATGTAATTTGAGAATTATTATGAATTCCGCTAATTTTCAAGGTTAATATAACATATTTTGGTTGGTTAGATTAATTTTTATGAAGTAATAATTTTGTTATGAATTTATCAAAAAACAAAATACCAAAAAGTGTTAAAATTGACATAAAAGAGTTTTTAAAACAAATATTATATTATTAATCTATATTCTATTCCTAAAAATATAAGGTTCTGTAAAAAGACTTATATAATGATAGGTGTATTATTAATGTATTACTCCGGGTTCTTTTTTATGTATATTGTAGGTTTATTAACCATATAATATAATTATAAAAATAGACATTGCAAATGTCAATCTATTTAAGTAAGAGTTAAATCTAATGGATAAGATTAATATAGTGACCCAAACCTGTCTAAAACCTATTGGTTGAGTGGTTTTTCAACCCATACACACCTTATCCTTTAAATTATCCATTTTGAAGCCATTATAAACCGAAAATGATTTTATTATAAAATAATATTTCTAGATTTTCCTAAGATTCCCCTCACCCCTCTTATAAAAGGGAACTCCCCCTTCTCTCTAATGCACAATTTCAATGCCATTTGACTCAGACAAACCCTACCCAAATACCCTCTAAAATGTCCTACCTTCATATTAAAGGCATTAAATTAGTATTTAATCCATCCTATGGATCCCTTTTTATCAAGTCAAAAGTAAGAACCCGAAAAAGAGGTAATTATTTCATCACCTCTTTCAAGTTCCCTTCTTCTTCGACATCCACTTTCTTGTTGTTTCCATTTTAAAAAAATAAATCCAATATATTCTATATACTGTGTTGTTATTATAAATATGGTACAACTGAATTCATTATTCTATCCATCCTTTGAATGTCAAGACACCATATGTGCGTATGTATGGCTTACCATCTCCACGTCATGGTGTAATTGTTATTCAATACATTTTTATTTAGATGGGTATAATAATGATGTGTAATTTATGTAAATAATAAATATAACATGATAGTTATTCCTTATATATCATATAACAACCAATTATATAATATTTTAATATCAAAATAATGATATTGTCGCTTGTGCGTATGTACGAATTACCGTCTCCATGAACGCAATGAGATTCATCTCTCGTCATATCAATTAAAGACTAATTTTAATTTGATGATTAAAAATAATGTGTAAAGACTTGATATCATTCTCGATATGAATATTATACATCCCATCCAAAACAAATATGACTCCCATAATAAATAATATAAAGTAAAATGATTCCATTAACACCAGAAATGAAGATAATACTTTGATATTATAAACAATGCAATGTTAAAAGATCATATATGATATCATATTAATGTATATGAATCTTGAATAATTTAATAAAAATTATTTCACCATTATACAATTGGTTAACCCAGCCTCGTCCAAGGAAAAGTAAATGTTAAGGGTTAATTTTACAATCTTATTATTATCTGAGGATATTTTTAAGTAAGTGTCTACTGGGACCTCTTTATCTTCTACATCCATGTTTCTTAAAAATGTATTTCAAATCATTTTTAGTATTTACTAGAAAATGAGGAAGATTAATTTATACCCTTATTTGGCCTTATATGCTTTGAACGGAATCTTTCCTTCATTTTAAAAACAAGGTACTTTATGACCTTTTCGACAAAATTAACGTAAGAATGTTGTTTTTAACTTATACGGTGGGTGCGACTATTTTCCACAGTTATAACATCATCGAAGATTCCCTTACAAGATTATAAGAATATTTTCAAAATAAATGTTTTTTTATAATTATTTTACTCTTAATTGATTCGGAAAAGAAAGAGATATTTCTCTAAAAAAAGGTTTTGATTTCATCTATGTCAACATCCATTGATAGATTTTATGTTTATATGAATTTGATTTATTATGATGCAGAAATTCCATATTTTATTAAAGGTTTTGTGATATGATTGACTGTGGATGTGATATTTTTATAAAATTCATGGTTTGTGGTTAATTTATTGACATTTCGTATTATAATTTTAATACGAATGTTTGTGTTATATTTCAACATTTTAATATGAGGAATGTATTAGACATAGTAAGTGACGGGTGGAGCCCGCTATAGCTCCTCGATGTATCAGTAGGTATCATGAGACAACTATACATGGAATTGGATGAGGCCTTTCTCAATATTGATATATGGTTTTGGTCGAGGCCTTAATCATTTGTAGATGTCTTGGCCGAGGCCTTGAAAAAATGTTTTAGAATGTCCGACATTATACATTCCCTCATTATGCAAATAATATTGATGGTTCATGTGGTCATTCGACTAGTAGAATGACCATGACTATGTTTTATTATGGAATTATTTACTCTGCTCATATTCCTTCCATAATAGTATTCATGTTTATTATTGGTAAAGGAATGTGGTTTAAATTATTCACCAAGATTAATGTTTATGTTATCTTCTGTTGTATTGCGTACCCATACTGAGCATATGTGCTCAGCCCTTTCTTATGTTTCATTTTCCTAGGATATGAAGTAGTTAGTTATGATTGACTTGCAGGCATAATCTATGAGGCATGGATGTTTCTAATGGAATAAATTTTTGTTGTATTAATTTTCAAGTTGTAAATTTGAACTTATGTATGAATCTTATTTCCAAGGGTACTAAAATAATCTATCTTTCTAGATTTTATTTTCTATGATCATGCCAATGTTATGTAATAATGCACCGACTCTGGGTAACTTGGGCCGAGGTGTTACAATTAGTATGGTTAATAAACCAATAATGTTAGTATTTGGAATTGACTCAATCATCACAGGGTACATGAAGAATAGGGGTTACGTCACACCTTTTTTGAGACACCCTTGTTATTTTCATTGGTATACTCATAATCTCCTTATGAACCATCCAGATGGGAACAAAAATTCACATGATATATTATGATTAAAAGTATAAAATGTAAAAAATTTATTGAAACCAAGAAAATACATGGTTAGGGAATGAGAATTATTGATATAGTATCCCAAAACAGTTGAAATATATAATCTTATATGAATAATATTATTAAAAAATTCATCTGTGGTTTTCCTTTAGTTTCAGTAAATGGCTTGAAATTGGAATAACTAGGATATAAACCAATGTTATGAGAAATGTAATGACTTCAATAATAAGATTCCCAAAATAGAGGGATTCCGAATTAGGGAAGTAATGATAATAAATTATTAGTTAACTCATGTTTGAATTAAAAATATCATTATAATGAAAACCATCAACCCCTTAATAATTAGAAATTTGAAATTATGATCCTTCCAGGACAAATAACTCAAATATGAAATGGATATTTTGATCCCTTAATCACCTAAAAATGGTTGAACTTTATTATAATGGTATTCCCCATCCATCAATTATCTATGAAATAGATGGTCATCTAGGTTATTTATCCTATCAATGGAAAAGCTGAACAGTGGTGGATGTGGATGAAAAATATGAATATAGATGAAGATATAGATTAAATGGAGTGGAAATAATTCCCAAAATCGATTTCTAATAAATATTATTCATGTACACTCTGATGTATAATGGTGTGGGATTTATTAATACACATTTATAGGAAATCCGAATTTCTAAATGCATTTGATTTTAATTTCACAAGTCATTATTGATATGCTATCATCTATTTAATTATGACTAAAATTAAATTTCTCCTCTTCTATTGTGGGCTTTAACCAATTCTATTAAACAAGTTAGAAATTTTAGTCTCTAACAACCGTCAGGATATAATATCATGTGAAATCAATATAAAAATAAAGATTAGTGAATCTAAATGGTCTCATAGATTAGGATAACAAAAATGTAGAATGAATGTTAATTCATACGGTGTGATGGAGAAATCTCAGAGTGGAAGGAAATTAAAAAATTTCACTTTTCAAATGTTTTGAAAGAATCATCATGGATATTCCCAGAAGGGCACAGTGAAATTATTTAGGTGTATAGAAAAATGGAACATTTCTTCTGATTGATGATTGTAGAATCCCAAAAATTTGATGTATGTATGGAATTCTCCCACCCACCCCCAGCCTATTTTTCACTTTTCCAAAAATAATAAATAAATAATTTATAAAAATAAATGCACTAATCTATGAATTTTTAGTGATAACATAAGAAAAAATTCTCAAATTCCAAGAGAGAATGGATGATCATATACTGTTATAACTACAAATGTGGATCCTGAAAATGAAGTGGATACTTTTATTCTTATTATTCATTCTTGAATAGTGTATATACAATTTGATATCACTTCTAATTATCATTCCATATCATGTATATTTCATAGATCTATTCAAATACCACCACCATATGACGAAGTGGAGATATCAATAACAATGAAAAATGGGGAAATTCATGTATCCCTATTATATACCTTCTCCCTTGTCCAAATTTTTATGATAATCCTACTCATAATCATTGTGATACCCAATTAGGGGGAATTTGATGCTACTCTAGGTTTATATTGTTAGATAATGTATATAGATATCAAAAATATTAAATAGAATCACAAACATTATTTATAATTTCCCTCTAATTATATTTATGTTCAAGGAGGAGGATGAATAAGCAGTGGTATCATCTTTTGATTAAAGGACGTTATTACCTTATAAGAAAGTGTATCATGACCAAATTTTTGAAACAATGGAAGATATCATCCCTGATTGAATACCCATTAATGGGAAAATATAAATGTTATTAATGAAGAATTATATGGTCTTCCACCTAGATGGGAGGTTTAATTATTAATCAAAAAAATATAAAAAACTTTTATAATCTCTAATAATCCATATATAATATCCACTTTTGTACATTAATTATAGCTGATCAAAATACAATTGAATATGGAAAAAGGGTTAATATGAAAATGTTATTCACCATGGTGTGTTCTAGTACACTTCATCAATAATAAATATAGGAAAATTTGTAAATACATTGATTAGTGTGATCTTAAAAATATCATGATAAACAAAATTTATCAACTCTAATGGATTGATGTATTTTTTGGACAACTACATAAAGATTAGTAATTTTCAATGGTTTTTTGGTAAGAATATAATCATGTTCTTTGGATAAATGATGTTATCAGAATGAATGCTATTAATACAAGGTACATAAATTAAGAGTTCACACTAATTCCATTTAGAATCACCAATGCTCCACCAATACTCATATCTAAGATGAAATTTTGTATTTATGGACTATCTCAACAAACTTATAGTTGTTAATATAGTTGATATTCTATTTTCCATAAAATAAAGGTGGAACAAGAGGAGAATTTAAATTCAATATTAAAGACATTTTCAAAGGAAAATTTACATTCGATGTATAATAAATTGGATTTTTGGGTTGAGAAAGTAATATTCCTAGGGAATGTAATCACATAAAA
Organism: Viscum album; assembly: GCA_963277665.1. Lineage (NCBI taxonomy): Eukaryota > Viridiplantae > Streptophyta > Magnoliopsida > Santalales > Viscaceae > Viscum > Viscum album. The sequence continues at coordinate 1,537,485,887 of OY728151.1, forward strand.
GGTGATATATATGGATCCTTTAAAAAAGGGGCATTTTATGAATGTCCCAAAAACCATATCAGAAAGAGATATATAGATTATTTATATTTTCTAGGGAAATAATGATGATTACTAAGAAAATTATCATTATTTTAAATCCAATTAATCATTCTAACACCGAAGTTATTAAAATTTATTTGTTTTGGAAAATGATGAAAATGATTAAACTAGTGAAAGATGAATCCATTATCTACACATGTTCTCTCATTACCACTCATAAGAATCGATTTTTTTATCTTTGGAGATGTGTATAAAAAATAAATATGTTGTGTAATAAGTCATGACAATATAATTATGGAATATTCTTCACAATGATGAAACGTACTTGAGTAGTACAACCAAACAAAAGATATAAAATTTGATAGATTGAAATTCACATTGAATATATTTTGAAATATATCTACAATGTGATCAGTGACACATATATATATATATATATATGAATAATAAATTAATCATATACATACTCACTCAAAGGATATTAATAGGTTACAATGAATATTTTTAGATATTATTAGGTATTATGGTTATTCAATCCATTTCCACATGGGGACAATGAATAATGTGATAGATGGTCTAACTAGAAAGTTCCTCTTAACCATACCCATGATGTATATTGATGGGATTATAGCCATCATGGAAATGTAAATGATGGATATGGGAATAAGAAAAGGATATTTATCTTAAAATATTCAAAACAAATATTATCCATCTATTCTTAAGTCGATTAGGGTGGCCATGAAATAAGATAAGGAGAAATAGAAAATTATAATGAATATTATGGATTTTAAATTTTCTAAAGATAGACTATTACATTTTGAATATCAATGATGTATCCCGTAAAAACCATAACTATGTAGGGAGATTGAGGATTATTATCATAATTTATCCTCCAATAATAATCCCAAATGTAATAATATGTATAGAGATCTAATGTAAAAATGTATGATAACATGAAATCGGAGATTACATAATAGACATGTCGATGCATGGTATTCCAAAATATCATGAATGAAAAAAAATATTACTAAGGGGATGATGAAACTATTTTCTATACGAGTAAGTAAATATGAAAATATGGCCATTTTTTATTTATATGACTCTCTAGGACACCTAAAGGAAATAAAATCATCTGGGTTGTTGTCAATCACCATAAATATTCAGCGAATTTATTAATAACAATGGTGATTGTGGTATTTAATATTCCAAAATGATATATATAACATAAGTGTTAAGTCAACATGGAGTTCACTCTCAATTATATTTTATAAATGTTTGAGGATTATGTCAATGTTTAAAAGAATCCTTGAAGAATCGCTGGATATAGAGATTGATTTTGATATTTATTACCACCCATATGTTAGATGTTAAATCTAAAACAATGCATCAAACTCAAGAGGATATCCAAATATTATGTTCAATGAAATTACAATTTTATGGGGGTCATCAAAATACCCTAGATGGTTTAACATATAAAATTGTTTCCCATGTATCCTTGAAATGGATTCTTATGTGGCTCCAAAGGAGAAGATTTCTCAATGAGCAACATGCTTGGATAACTTTGGAGATCTAATGATTAGAAATCCATGTATTTTCCAAGATAATAGTGAGAATATTCAAACCATTCAATATAATATTGATTCTTTATAATTTAGAGTGAAAATTATGACTGATAATAATCGATGAGACCTAGACGGTGAGGTTGGATAAATAATGTTTTTTAGATATCACCATGGAATAATGTACTGATTTTTGGGAAGAAGGGAAATATTATTCCAAGAATGAAAATCCTCTTTGAGATTCAGGATCTCATTGTATTTTTGTCATATCTATTAGATCACATACAAAAACCAATCCCAATTACAAGATGCATACCATGTATCCCACTGGAGGTAGTACATACTATAAACCCTCACATCTGCTAAATATATTTGTCGTACCCATTGAGAAGAATCATTCATATGAGAATAATATGATGAATATAATATATCTTAGAAAGAAATTTGTAAAAACCAAGACAACTCACTTGTTCAATGTGATATGGTTGAACCAAATGTTTGAGGAAGAATCATGGGACCCTCATATATTGCAGATTAATAAAATAAAATTCGTATGGACAACATTATGAATTGAAAATAATTTAACGACCAAAACTAAAATAAATGAAATTCATATTCTGAATGTATATTTTTTTTATTAAGTAATTTAGATATGTAAAATAAATTAACATCATTGATTATTATAGACAGTTATATAGTACATCTAATTTTAAAGATTGTTAATAATCCTAACCGTCAGAAATGTAGTCTTAATATAGTTACCAATAAAATTATTTTATCAATGTTTATGATGACATATTATAACATAGGAGGAATTACTAATTCCCTCTACTAAAAATATGACATAATATGGAACCCATTTATCAGATATCCTATGGGGGGATGGAATCAATAGCTTTTTTACTTAACTAAGACCATGTTTAGAACAAAATACTAAGTCATGAATGAAAATATTTAGGATATATATTCAATCTCATTGAGATCATGACCTAAACCATGTTCACCTATCCTTATCAAGAAAGACCCAACATCACATTAATTAACGATCGGGAATATGCTGATGTAATAAGACTGTTATGTATCTAGACGCCGGTGGTATGAGTTTTTATGTACACATTATAGAAAAATTATTATTTTGATTATCAATGTTCATTATTTAATTAAATTTTTAATTATATATTCACATGATGAAAATAATATTTTATTACAAAGAAGTAGAAATTTTATTTTTCTAAAATGTATGGTTTTAATTAAAACAATACATTATATGAATTAAATACATTCGAAATAAATAATATTCCCATATATTATTCATATAAAAAATATTTATTTTAATATAAATAATAATTAAATTTAATGATGTCAAATTTAATATTTGCATGGTCAGAGAACTATTATTATTTTAAAACTAGAGCTTTTAATATAAGAGGATTTTGATTTAAAAGTTTAATTAAATATATTTTGAGGTTTATATTCATGCAATTAACAGAATTTTTGAAATCATCATGTAAAAATTATAAAATAGAATCTATATTTTGAATTTTTGGAGAAAACTAAATTCATTTATAAAAGTAATATATATATATATTAAATATTCCGAATATATTATGAAATCATATTATTTGAAAAGGGATGTTAAAAATAATATATATTTTTTTTGAGGAAAAATATAGGTATTCTATTTTAAATAATTCATTTTTATGTTATTTCATTAAATTAATAAATCCATAATGATTCCTCCAAAACTGATGTTATATTTTAATAGCCTAAAATCAATTCGTAATAAACATAAATCATTTTCACATAACCAAGAAAATAATTTTTTTTATATTGGTTATTATCATTATAAAATAATTTAAACCACTCATATTTCTTATAATCCCTAGTAAAAATTATCATATTAAAATTATTTCTTATTTTATCATATATTGTTCTATAAACATTTTTAGAAACTAATAAAGAATTCCACCCTCTTTTGGTACGAAAATCCAATAATCCTCTAACAAATATTCACTAATTTTTTGGAATAATTTTGATATAAATATACCTTAATAAATCCAATCATAGTTTTTCCAAATCTATTTTGGATATCCCTTATGATTTTAGATGCAAACTCTAATGGAAAGGGATTATCTCCTCTTCTTTCAACTTTTTATAGATTCCGTGAACTATGCACTTATCATATGAAATTATACATGTTGTCCATATATATTACACATTCCATTAATGTACATATGATTTCTATTTAATTAGATACCATATTTCTGTCTCATTTAAACCTTCCTTCATTATTTTTGTACACTTGTAATGCCGCCGAAATTATGCTTCGATTTTCCATACAAAACATTTTTAAGAGTGCATACCCACCCACATTTATAATCAATAATATTGACCTAGATTTATATAACACTCTTTCATGTGGAATTATATGTAATTAACCCATGTTCTATTATTTTGATCATAAATGTGATGAATAATGTACTTATATTGTATTGTCCTTGTGGCACACTAATGCATGTACATAATATAAGTGTAATGGGTGAGATTTGAATTATATATCCCTCCAATTAATTTGGTTGTGTTTTTATGCCATGATATACCATATATGATGTGCAAGAGTTAATCCAATTCACACTATGTTATTTTTTAATGATTCATATCCTTGAATTATTAAGATAATGTCATGTTTATTTTATTTTTACATTACTATTTTTCCTTTATGATTCCATTTTTCTCATTATTAGTTACTAATGTATAGGATTATAACAACATTTATGTCTCACTGATACTCTAATTGACTCTCATATATTAATATAATCATTTTATACATTTATATATCACTTATATTTAGTTACATCATACACATTATTATTTATATCCCCTTATTGTCCAATACAGTTTCAGAATATCAATAAAATTTACAGTATTTTCATTGTTTTTTAGTTTATGACAATGTATTTATTTTTATTATTGTCATTATATGTACATAATTACCACAATACACTAGACCCCAATATCTTCCTGGTTTTTCTTATATTTATAAATATATAAAAAATGAGTAAATAAATTGAATGTAACATATGTCTTTTTATAGTATACCTTACTATAACAAGGATATGTTAGTCAATTCCAATTATTTGACATATACCTTCACTATTTTTATACATGATTATCATTCCTATGTTTTTATTTGAAATATTCCTCATATATGGGTTTTAATTAGAATGTAGGATTTAAGTCATAGAAAATTGTGAATAATATAATCAATGATGAACTAGTAGTATAATAATAAAAATATTATAGTATTATATAATTTCAAAGGCTGTTATTATTGATTTTTTAGTAGATAATTAATTAATTATTATTAGGAATATTTATTCATAATTAGTATTTTCATAGATTCTCTATTATTTTTGTAGAGAGGTGAAATATATGGTTCTCATTTTGTAGATCTTATAATCAATTACTATTTTGTTTTCTTCTATATTAGTAGAAAAATTCAAGATAGTAATTCATAATAATATTCATATTTGGGAATTGATTTGAATACCCCATCAAAAGATATTTAAATTAAAATGTTTAAATAAATCATGTAAGTATATATTCTTGTGATATTATTCCTGATTGTAAGAGACTGCCTTAAATCAACAAAAAGGGATTTGAAATAAAATTATTATCTTATTACCTTAATTTATTGATGAATTTAACGTCTTCTTTATCCCATAATGATTATTAGTTATGTGTTTATTTACTATATCATGATCATACCCTATATCACATTACATAACTATATGGACATTAAATATTCCCTTTATTTCAAAATTTTAACATCCCTATAATGATATCATAGATTCTAAAAAATATTATTATTTATTTTTGGTATCCTTTATGTTTCATACATCCCATTGTCAGTGAATGTTTTATTATTAATTTGTATAATGTAGGATATCAAAAATTTATTATTTTTAAATATTACACCCATTTTCTCCAAGAAAAAACCCATTAAGGAAGAAATATATTTATAGGGGAATAATAAAACACTAAAAATTCAATTTTCAAAATAATACAAAACTTTAGAGAATTAATTACACATAAAATTGTGTTTTAAGTGAAATATAATAAACTTTAAATATATTTATATTTATATTTGACCATTATATTGATTCTAGTAAAATAGTGGCATGGATATGAATAATTGTATTATAAAACATATGTATATATTTTTATATAATGAAATTTTAATGATTAATTAATAATTACTATTTATTCATATTTATGTATATGTTATTTTATTAATCAAAAAGATGTTCTCTTTTAAAATGTTTTTTATTTCAATTTTTCTATAAAACTTCTAAGAACACAGATCATTTTTTCAGGTATGTTTTCCATTTTCTGGTGTTTTTATGAAAAAGAGGAGTTTATCAAAATTTCTAGAGTACACATCGTGTACTTGGTTGTTGTGGTTGACCATGTACTATCCGGGTAGTGGCTGTGTTCAATGCCATGTGTGGTGACATGGACACCACCTAAAGCTGAGGCTGGAAAAGACAAGTACATGCCTTGTACTTCAAATGTACATGCCGTGTGTTTTTTTATTTAATTAAATGTTATGGGGTCGCGTCTAATTGGCATAGAGGTCCCCATCATTGTATGTCTCGTCTAGGAGCGACTGTACTTGGCAGATCTTCAGTGAGCCCCCGACTCTCCAACCCTTCTCCCAATCGAACTCTTTCGGTTTCTATGAAATCGAATCGGTGGGTTCTCTCTTCTTCAAGAAAATCATATCTCGATTTCCCCTCTATCTCACATTATCGTTGGTTGAAACATTTTGGACGTATTCGTATATCTACAGTGTTCTAGGGAGATTCAAGGAATGAGATTCTAGTATATCTATCTCACAATACCGAGGTAGGAAGTTTGTTCATTTTCTTAGGTATTCTTTGAATTTTATGTGCAAAAGCTCCCAAAAACGAAGAATGGGGTATTTCATGTGTATGGTTTTTAGACTTGATTATTACTAATATTCCTTGTTTGTTTGGATAGAGGTTAATTTTTGAGAACATGGGTATCCTTATAAATATATGGATTTTTTTCCCATTATTTATTTTATTTTCCTTTTGGTCTAGTTTGCCTCTTTGGCTATTTGTTTTCTAAGACTAGTATTACTAGGATGGAATGATCATTGTATGACATGCTATGATATGTTTTTGGTTGTTTATCCAATAAGTTCTTATGGATTACATTCACTACCATGCATCGCTTTGCACGACTGACTTACATAGGGTCATGAGAACCTGGTGTAGTAGATCGTAGAGAGAATTGATGTTAAGGGCTTCTCCAGATTGTCTGTTTTAGTGTTAAATGGTGATACCATAGGGGGATGGATGTAAGTGCTTTCTCAGAGTGTCTATAGTTCCTTGATGTGGGCCAATGAGGGAATTGGATGATGATTTCTTTCGCATAGTGCCATTTAGATACAGATAAATGAATATATGGGGAATTTGATGGTGAGTTCTTCCTCAGAGAGTCTATGTTTAAGCTGAACCATAGGGGTTAGACTTTGTGTACTTCTCATATGGATTCATATACTGGTTGATTGAACCATAGGGGTTAGGATGTCAATACTTTTCAGAGAGTTACCTTCTTGGGTTTAGATATTTACTTTCTATGTGGAACTGAATGCTTGGAAACTGTGGAATTGTTTACTTTTGAGTAAATACTTGTTTACTACTTATTTTTCCTTATTTCCTACCATATATATTCACTGACTATTAGGCACATAACTTTTGGTGGTTTCTAATCGTTATTCATTCCGCATTCTGTTTGGGTCTTACTTTTGGGCCCAAACATATTATATTGTTGCAGGTCTTGATAAGGGAAAGAGCCCTTCTACATCAGGTACTTGATTGCTGAGGATATAGTGAGCATGGGAGCATGATATGGCTTGTGATACTGAGGATATGTTTACTTGTTATTCTTGTACATTGTTTTAGTACTATATTTCAGCATTGTGACATGTTTGGATTCTTTCTTAAACAAATGTATCATGCATCATTATATATGTGCTCAAGTTGTTTATTTCTTCTAGTATTTTTCTTTTGGCTGTTTTATGGAATTATTACTGCTTCTTCTATTTTAATTTGTTTTAATTATATGGTGTTACTCATCCCATGACGTCATTGTTTCCCAAATATCACACCCAAGGCCCTCGCTACTACTCAGTTGCCTCTCGCATTCTGGGAAATGCACTTGAGGCCATGTGACCAACCGGGTATGGGGTTCCTTTCTGTGGATTCCGGAACTGGGACATTACAAAGTGGTACAAGAGGAGGAAATTTTATATTCTTGACTTACTATTCGGATCCTATAGTCAGGGGTAGGATGTAATATGTACTTCATAAAAAGTTATTCCTGGGAGTAGCTAACCCGTGTATATTTAAAATCCAATCTACATCATTATTTCAATTTTTCTTGTTTTTCAATTTCAATGTTTATTTGATTTTCACCATTGGTTGATTCCCATGTATTGTGATGTTATTGTTGATATTATTGAAAGTCTATTTCTATTACAACGTGATGAGATGAGGTTATTCCATCTCATGAATCATATAGGAACTTTTTAGAGATCACATATCATGCATTCTTGACAAACCATTTAGGGTGCATAAGTGATTGCTTGTTGTTGTTATAGATGTTAAGCTAGATATTCATGTTGATGTGAAAGATTCCTTGATAGAATACCTGCTATTTTTTAGGGTATCAATTTTTTAAGTATTTTTTTGAATTAACACAAAAATATTGTTCTTGAGGTGTTAGGGGCCCTCATGGACCAGAATTTTGTGGATCATTAATCTATTATTATTGTTTATAACATTAATTGGATGCCATTCTTTGATTCGTGTTGAGTATGGGCACTCACGGTTTGGAATTTGGCACTATAATGTTCATTTTTGTGTTTTTCTAGGTTCCAGATTAGTTTTTGAGGCTTACTATCCAGAAGAAACCCAAAATTCAAAGTGTGTTATGATTAATACATGCCAAGTGTGCATCTGTTCTAGTCCAAACTGTTTTTCTTAAGTACAAGATCTTTATTTTATATACACTCCACATAGTTCCTAACAGTGTCACTATTTTTGTTGGAAGAGTCACGTGGTTGGGACATCATTGGGGTAACACGTCGTGTATTAGTTGTACAAACTGTGTTTTGTTGTCCATGTGTCCACCTGTGTGGCCAAAGACACAGACGGATAAAACATAGGATATACATGTCGTGTCATTCTTGAAGATGCCATGTAGAGTTAGCCGTGTATCTTGCTGTGTAACGAACATGAAAAGTCGGTGAAATATTTTCTAGTACATGTCATATCTAGCACAAACATGCAGTTTAGAGTCCTCCATGTGACTGACCGTGTAACTAGAAACACGAGTCGGTGATGTATGTCTTGTACACGCCATTCCTAGAAATAACACGCTGTGTAGTATTGTTCTAAGGGAACCGTGTGACTTTGATGTGCATGGTAACTTAGGAAGGGGAAGATGATTCGTGTACATGTTGTGTGTTAGGACAACACGCCATGTGTATGGGGGTTACACGACATGTTTTTTCAATAGTACACTCCTATGTGAAGGCTTAAGGGAACATGTCTCACAGGTTTTAATGCATGCCATGTATTTATGTTTTGAAAAAATTGAATATGTTCTTTCTCCTCTTCCCTTATTTCACTTTTAGTTTGCAGTCCTTGATAAAATTGATCTAAGGTGTGAACTTGATCATGCAATGTCAGGCCACCGAGATGCCTTATGGTTGTACGCTTGTTGCAAGATAGTGATCTAACACTAGACATGGATGATCAGAGACTACCAACAGATCCCCCAATTGTGCCAGTCGTGGCACCAGCCGTAATTCTAGACACATGTGATGATGCACAATTCTGAGAATGCTTTATGAGGTTCATGCAAACCTTCCATTGAGCACAGCATCCTACCCTATCTTTGGCAGAGTTGTTGTGGTTTTTTCAGCAGCAACATCCTCCCACTTTAACAGGGGAAGGAGGACCCCAGGCTGCATAGTCATGGTTAGATGCCATACATTTCATCTTCGAGAATTTAAAGATTCACCCAGAGAGGAGGGTGAAGCTCGCTAATTATATGATTTAGGAATCCTCTATGAGATGATGAGATGTGATATCACAGGAGGGATGCCAGCAGGTTATGGCATGTGATGAGTTCCATAGTGCCATCTATGACTACTTCTACCCAAAGTCTTTGAGGGACAATCAAGCCCGGGAGTTCATGAGTCTGGAGAAAAGTACTCTCTCAGTCATGGAGTACTTTTGTTGTTTCACAGAATTTCATCACTCCAAACCCATTTCTAGAGGTGAAGAGTTATTTCAAGAAAAGAAGATTGATGACAGTCTCAAGCAGGACATCTGATCTCATATGAACATCTTCAGGTAGTCTTCCTTCACTTCTATAGTCATGTAGACGCTGATCACATAACAGAATATGAGATATTCTGCAGTTGTGAGCCAGGGTGGATCTACATCTGGAGTTAGTATTCCTCCTACTAATAGAAGGAAGCGCCGTAGGAAGTCTACACATAAAGATTCATGGAGGCAACTGATATCTTCTGGTATCCTTGTGGTATGATACCAGTTCAAGAATAGTGGGAATCTGAGGACACAATGCCCGAGAGACCCAGTGGATTTCTGATCGTCCAGTAAGATGGTCCATATTCCGTGTTTCAATCAGATCTTCTCACCAACAGATAGTGATATGGGTTCTTCTATGAATCCTCATTATGTAGCAGCAGCACCAATTTCTCACCCATTAGAGAACATTAGTTCTTATAGTCGTTCAGGCCTCAGTACAGGTTGCGGATGTGGTAGTCAGTCACCATGCTTTCTGGGACAATACGGTAGATCAGCTCATGGTGGTCTGGCAGGGTCACATGGCAGTGGTATAGGTCTGACTTTTTCAGTGGAGCAGAACTAGCTATAGCAGGATGCCAGACCCTCGATAGTTTGAGATACAATTCTAGTTTACCCAGTTTTATCATTAGATCTTTTGGATTCAGTTGCATCCAAAAGATTTATATTTTCTATATTTTTTAGAGCCTCCGAATATGTATATTTTTTTTCTGCTGATATCTTGACCCTAGACACTTTATTGGGGACAAGAATGACTATTGTAAGACAATGAAAGGAGTTCTCTCTAGAGGTTGGTGTGTGTCATTTCTTATGGGACCTCTACGTCTAATATATGACAGGCTATGATGTCTTTCCTTGAATGGACTGGTTAGATCCATTCCAGGTAGTCATCTACTATTACCTCAATCGGATGAGTTTTACATCACCAGTGGGCGGATCATCCCTTAATAAGGGAGAATGAGATATCCAGGAGAGCAGATCCCAACCTGAGTGTCATGGGTTGGTAGGGCTACAACCCTGATTGCTATTCTATATATGAATGTCCATGGGACTTCACCAAAGGACATTCCTCATATGATGGATTGTTTCAAATAAGTGTTTCTAGAGGACTTTTCTAGTTTTACACTGGATATAGAGGTGGAAATTCCTATTGATCTTGTGCCATGAGTGGCACCAGTGTCCATTCCTCCTTATAGTATTGATACACCAAAGTTACACCAGCTTGAGAAGGAGTCGAGGGATTTTCAGGCCAAGGGTTTTATCATACCGATTTTTTATCCTTAGGGTTCTTGTGTCATGTTTGCGAAGAATGCAGAGGGTACCATTAGACATTGTGTGTATTATCAGAAGTTGAACAAGTTTATGGTCATTAACCGATATCTCTTTCCATGGATTGATAATAACATTGATCAGCTTCGAGGAGTCCATGTTTTCTTGAATATTTACTTGAGGTCTGTTTACCATTATTTCTACATTATACCATTAGATATACATCATACAACCTTCCAAAGTAGGTATGGTCTATACAAGTATGTGGTTTTTCCATTCGGTCTCACGAACGCGTTGGCAGTTTTCATGGTACAGATGAACAGATTGTTCCATCCATACATTGATTATTTTGTGGTAGTATTCATGGATGATATCTTGGTGTACTCTCACACTCAACAAGACCATGCCACACATCTTTAAATTGTTTTCAGTACACTGAGAGAGCATCTGTTATATGATAAGATCTCAGAATGCCACTTTTGGAAGGATCTGATTCACTTCTTGTGTCATGTTATCTTAGAGAAAAGAGTATTAGTAGACCAAAATAATGAGATAATAGTAGTTTCCTAGGATCATCCGATAAATTCCATTGAGGTACAAAGTTTCCTAGGGCTAGCTAGATACAACAGACACTTTATACCGGACATTTCATGCTTAACAGCACCACTGATGTGTCTGAATAAGATGGATGTGAAGTATTTATGGTCATATTCTATTGAGTCAACGTTTAAGTAGTTGAATGGGATAATGAATTCATCACTGATACTAGTATTTATAAAACTGGGAAAGTTCATTATTGTTTACTTTGATTCTTTCGGTGTCGGGATGAAAGCAGTGCTTATGGAGAGAAAAAGAGTCGTTGTGTATGTGTCTCGGCAGTTGAGATGATAGGATAAGAACAACCTGACGCATGATCTTGAGTTGGAAGCAGTTTTTCATGCTTTGCGTTGTTGGAGAAATTAAATTCTGGGAGCACATTTTGGGGTTTTTACAGACCAAAAAAATCTCAAGTACATATTCACTCAGCATTAATTGAATTTGAAATAGAGAAGGTGGGGAGAGTAACTTTAGTCCATTAATTTCAGATTGCCTACACGCCTGGGAAAGGAAACACTTTGGCTGATTTGTTGAGAATAAGGACTCAAATACATGTAGTTTAGGAGGCCAGTAGTGAGTGGTAGCTTATGGATCTATTCTAGGAGATGCATTTGGAGGTTCACGATAGATAATGGATGATTTTTATTTCTTCTGTAGTTGTTACCTCTACTATACTTGATTGAGTGTGATTGAGGCAGCTATCAGATTCAGAAGTCCTAGTATTAATGGAAAGTTTTCCCAGAGAGGACCCTATTCCTAGATGGAATATTGGCGGGGATGAGATCTTGCATTTTCATGGGCGCATATGGGTGTTAGAAGACATATGTTATGAGCTGATGTAGTACTTTCATTCCTCAGATTGGGCAGTTCATCCTGGTGTCACCAAGATGTATCGTGATCTACAACACCAGTATTGGTGGATAGGTATGAAGAGAGATTTTTCAAGTTCTGTCATGACGTGTTCCACCTTTCAGCAGGTTGAGGTGGAGCATCAGAGACTAGCATAGTTATTGCAACAGTTGCGCATTCCCGAGTTGAAGTGGAATGATGTCATGATGGATTTCATGATGGGCTTACCGAGTTCACCTCTAGGGAATGATGTATTTGGGTTTTCATTGAAATAATCATGATGGTTTCATACTTCATTACAATCAAAGATACCGTCAGTGTTGATGAACTTGGATGGTTGTACATCTGAATGATTGTAAGTCTGCATGGGGTTCCACAATCCATTATTTCAGACTAGGTGCACGTTTCACATCACATGTCTGGAAGGGGTTATAGAAGGATTTGGGTACACAAGTACTTTTGAGTACTGCATACCATCCCCAGACAGATGGCTAGTCTGAGCGTACGATTCAGGTGCTTGAGGACATGCTTTGAGCATGCATCATGGATTTTTGAGGTTATTGAGAGAATCCCATTCCTCATTTGGATTTTTCCTACAACAAATATTTTCACAAAACTATTCAGATAGAACCTTATGAGGCTTTGTATGGTAATCCATGTCGATCACCCTTCTGTTGGCTGGAGGAAGGATATGTAGCTATACTGGTACATCACCTTGTCCAGGATACCATTGCGAAGATAGAATAGATTTAGAATAGGATGGATACGGAACTGTCTCGACAGAAGTCTTATGCTGACCAATGGAGATGACCACTACAGTTCAATGTCGGGGATCAGGTTTTCCTGCATGTCACACCAAGTATGGGACACATGAGGATAAGAAGATAAGGTAACATTTCACTGATGTACATCCTGACGTTTGAGGTTTTTGAGAGAGTCGGGATGGTTGCCTTTCGATTGTAGATACCTCAAAGGTACAAGGTTATGCACAACATTTTCCACATTACTTAACATCGATGTTAGTTTCCAAACTCTTCTCATTTTTTTCAACCCTAGGATATTAAGGTAGAAGTAGACACCTCGTTTGAGGGGAGTCTAATTCAGATTGTTGATCGATGTGTGATGGTTCTCCATGGCTGGGGTGTTCCACTAGTATCATTGTTATGGTAGGACCTGCGAGTACAAGATGATACTTGAGAGAGGGAGGCATATGTATGATTACAGTGGTGAGAGTTGTTTCAGGATTTATCTTTTACGCTGCCTAGTAGTAATATTTAGGGAAGAATTTCTTTAATGGGGGATTTTTTTAAGAACCTCGGTCCTATTTCCAGGTATTTTTCTCCTTTTTATATTGTTTTTTAGAAAAAAGGGATTTTTCTGGAAATTTCTAGAGTACACACTGTGTACTTATAAGTACACGCAATGTACTCAGTTGCCACTGGTGACCGTGTACTAGCGTGGTAGTAGTCGAGTACATGGCCATGTGGGGTGACCTAGAGACCACGTAAATTAAAGGCCGGAAAAGGCATGTACACACGGTGTACATCAAAAGTACACGCCATGCATTTTTTTTATTTCCTTAAATGGACCGCGGTTGTGTCTAACTAGTAGAGGGCTCTTATTCTTCATCTATCTCATCTAGGGGAGATTGTAAAACATATATGTTCACCGATCCCCTGACACTCCACCTGTTCTCCAAATCAAATTCTATCAGTTGCGTTGGAATCACATCGGTGAGTTATCTCTTCTTCTAGAACTTTATCTTTCGATTTCTCCTCTCACTCATTTTGTCATTGGTTGAATGTATTTGATGTTTCTATAGATCTATGGCGTTCTTGGGTGATTAAAGGCCTGATTTTAAAGTATATCGATGCCACAATGATGAGGTAGTTTCTTTGTGCCTTTTTGTTGATAGTCTTTGAATTTTATGTGCAATAGTGCCTAATAACAAATAATGGGGTACTGCATGTTTATGGTTTTTAGCCCTGATTATGCCAGTTATGCATGGTTTTTTTGGATATAGGTTAATTGTTGATAATAGGGTTATCCTTGTTATGCTAGAAATTGATTCCCATGATTTCTTATTTTGACCATTTAGACTAGTTTTCCTGTTAGGCTATTTTTATTCCATCCCTAGCATTGTTATGATCGAGTGATTATTATTTTACATGCTAAGATATGTTGTAGATTGCTTAGAAAAGTAGTTCTTGATGTTTACTTTGGCTGCCATGCATCGCTATGAACGATTGACTTACATAGGGCCATGAGAACCTGGTGTAGTAGACCATAAGGAGAATGGACATTGAAGGATTCTCCAGAGTGTCTGTTTTACTGTTAGGTTTCCATCACATTGGGGGAATGGAGGTATGTGATTACTCAGTGTGTTTATGGTTCCTCTCTGTGGGACACCATGAAAATTGGATGTTGAGAGCTTCCCCACTCTTCCTTTTAGTTACCATTACGAGAATATAGGGGGAATTGACGGTGAGTGATTCTACTGGGAGTCTATGATTAAAAATAAGCAGAGGGGTTAGACAGTCTGTACTTCCCAGCGGGTTTCGTATATTGTTTGGTTGAAGTTGTGGGGTCAGGCTATGAGTACATCCCAGAGGGATACCCTTCTGTTTAGTTGTTTACTTTCTATGTGGAAGTGAATTCTTTGAAACTGTTGAATTGTTTACTTTTGAGTACATCCTTGTTCACTGTTTCTTATTTCTAGTTGTATTCTATATATACTCATTATATTTTAGGCTTAGATATTTTGGTGTTTCCTACTATTATTCGTCTCACACCCATTTTGGTTCTCTCTTTTAGACCCTAATAGATAATATTGTTTCATGTCTAGGAAAGGGAAAGCTCCCTTCTACTTTAGGTACTTGATTGCTGAGGAACTGGAGAGCATGGGACCAACCTAAGGGTTGTGATGCTGAGGAGATGTTTACCTTTTCTCTTATACTATGGATTAGTATGGTATTTCAGTATTTTGAAATGTATGTATGCATTCCTAGACATATGTATCATACATTCTTATATATGTACTCCAGTTGTTTATTACTTCTAGTCTTAGGCTGTTTACTATTATATGTCATTTTTACTACATATGATATATCAATTTGTTTTACTTGCACTGTGTTACTTTGGCAATGAGGGAATAGTTTCCCAAATATCACACCCAAGGCCCTCGCTGCTAGTTGGTAGCCTCTTGCCTTTGGGTAAATGTGCTTGAGGGGATGTGACAAACCGGGTATGGTGCCTATGGGCAGCTTTTGGAACTAGGACATTAAAGAAATTATAGTAAAACATTTTTAAAAATTTATTTGATTAAATGAATATGATTATTAAAATTACTCGGTCATTATCATCATATGGTGAATTTTTTTAATGTTTTTTGGAATGATTAATTTTTCATTTAATATTGAAAAATAATGATTTTGTAATACTAACATTCATATCATTAAATAAATTAATTTAAAAACATTAAGATTATTTGAAATTAATATAATTTATCAAAAGTTTAATTTAACTTCAAATAATTTGAAAAATTAAATAAGAATATGATCCATGATATTGGTCAATGTTTTTTGGGTCATCAAAAAAAGTTTGTTAAAGAAATTTTTTATTTCGATTTACACATTGATATTCAAATGTTTTTCTTCCACTGATCAAAATTGAATCTTAAAAAGGGATACAATGTTGTAAGTTTAATGGTTTAATATGATAAATAGACCCCTTTTTATTTTTAGTCATTATAATCTATAACCATAGTAATGATTTATCAACTCGTTAAGGTAAAACATGTAAAACATTGTTAAAATAATGAGGTACAGAAATAAAATATGTATACCACATTATTTTATTATATTGGGTGAGTTTTTTTACCTTAAAATAAATTATTTATAAGTTAAAAAATATAAATTAAAAAAATATTTTAATTTTGTGAACCCATTCATGACATTTACTAACAAAACATTTATTTTGTCCGATGTAAAAAACTTCTTTCAGGTCTTTTCATTTAATTATATTGTTAGAGGAATCCATTTGAGTTTTTATTTACAAAAATTTGTAAAAACTATAAAATATAATTAGTTATCAACATAAAATTATTTTAATTATTTTAATACATGATTTCATGGTGAAATATTCTTTCTTATCCATAAAATATATATATTTTAGAAACTATTTTCATGCATGGTTTTGTACAAATAATAGAAGAATGTATTTACAGAAATATATTTTCAATATGTTAAAATATATCTCATATTTTGAATAAAAATTTCAATTTTTTAAATTAACTTTTATTTTAGACATGTTTTTATGTTTTTATGGAAAAAAATAATTCATCATTATAAGTTTTAAATGGGTTTAACAGATGATTATCAATGAGATAATAAAAAAAATTCTTGAGAATTATTATATGCGTGATTTTTTGACTTTTTTTAAAACCTAGAGTATATTATATATGAAAATTTCGTGATTTGTTTCTACATTACATTATTAAAATACATATTATATTTAAACCCTTTAAGTAGTTATATGTGTTCCCTGTCCCTCACTTATAAATTTCATCTCAAATTTTTCAATTATTCATAATATTTGGACTATATAGATCTATAAATTCCATCATTAATACCTTCCTAGATTCATTTTCATCATTACGGTGAATTCTATATTCTTCTAATACCATCCTATGAATTCTTATGGTGTAAGACAAAGAGGTCTCCCAAATTAATTGTAATTGTCTTCATGGAATCATTCAATGATTATTCATTATTCAAATTTGTGAAAACATTTTAAATCTAAAAGAACATAATTGAGATAATATCATAAATAAATTTATTTGTAATTATGATCATGGGACACCCAATTTCCACCAATTATAGTAAACTTTGATGTAAAATTATCACTCGTGAGTATGTGAATACGAACCCCTCCACGTAGCAATGCCATTAATTATCCATCACATCCACTCATTAATAGTTATAATGATGGATTTACTATATATAGTTATATGTAATATTTATAATTTAGTATTTATTCTATAAAGATAAATATTACATTCTTTCTTAAACATTTATCATAATAAAATTGACGTATTATTCACGAATACGTATGTTTTATCATCTCATAGAGTAACATATTTCCCGTTAAATATCCACCAATAATTGATGGTAATAAAATTTTATTATATTAATGTATATGACACATTTAAAAATAATTTGTTTTTTAATATTATATTATGAATATTTCATTGAATTTACATAATAATTCATTCACTATAACACACACTTGTTTATGTCTGTTTTTTCACTAACATGAGTTATATTATAATATTTATTAAATCATTGATTAATTAATGTTGAATAATGATGACGTTATGAGAAAATATTATATACAATTCATGATTAAAAATATAGATATGATGAATCCATGAAAAAAATATAACTCCCATAACTAAATAAATAAAATATACTTGTGAATCAAATCTGTTACCACCAGAAATGAAGGCATTAATAGATAATTATTAAAAAATTGGCCTTTAAACGTTTCAATTTGAACATATTAGATATTATATGTATGTATATGAATAATTCAAATTAAATTATTAAATCTGTATTTATTATATTTGAGGATAGAAAGCTCAAAAATCATGTTGGGCTTAAGATAATGTATTTTTCATCTCAATATCCTTTTATTGGGAATAATTCCATTTTCCAAACTTGTTTTTTTCAAAAAAACTACCCATACATGTATTTTATAATTCATTTAATAAAATTAATGTTGATAAAAATCCACTTATGTTTCTATTCTTAAATGAATTTTTCTTTCAGAAGATATGAATTAGTAACAGAGATTACATTAAAACATTATTTTAATGATTTCCATTCAAATTATTTCTTATCCTTACACATGTTCAGAAAATTTTTTAGGATTGATATTATTTACATTTTGATGAATTATAATGTAATTTTTTATCTAACATTTTTTTCTTTTAATTGATTTAAATTAATTGTTTGAAAATTTTTATATATGAATGACTATTTACATTTTAAAATTTTTATTAAAATAATGTATTCTTTTAAAATAGAAATTTTCAAAGTACTTCACTACTATAATGAATATTATTCTCTTCAATTATTAAACTAGATTATTCCATTTTTATTTAAAATTAATAGATGTTTTTCAATATTGAATATTTTTTTCCAAATGTTATTAAATGAAAATGATATTTTTAATGTGTTTTCTAAGAATGTTTTGAATATTATTTCAATAGTATTGTCATCTATAATTAAATAACTAGATTAATCTTATGATTTTTTAGGAATATAATCGAATGTTTACTTCATCCATGTAATAATTAATTTATTGTGAATATGATATAATATTTTTATATGTGAAATATAAACATTTTGTATGATAGTTTCAGAAATATATATTGACATTGATTATATTTTTATTGATTCTTTACATAATTCATATGATGAATGAATTGTAGTATGTTAGTGATGGAAATGACCTATTATATTTACTTGATTTATTTTCTTGAATCATGAAGAAAATTAGAAGGAGTATCTATAGAATGCCTGCCCAATAATTTATTACACCTTATGATAAGGCCTTACTGATATGTTCATTATTTTTTTGAATGAATCACTAACATAATGATTATAATTTATTATAGGATGGAAATGAAAATACTATTATGATGTACAATTCTATTCATTACATATTGATGATTTTAGTTTGTTGTTATTTGTGTCATTATTTATGTTGTCATGTCAGCAATGAATATATTTATTTTTAACATATTTACTTATATATAATAGTTTATAATTATTTATCCATTCTATTTTATTAATATTTTTTTTATTTTATAGTAGCATCTATTGAATTATTTCCCTTAATGTGAATCTACATTGTCCCTTTATTATGTTTTACATTCTATAGAATACTAATAAGGGATCTTTTAACCTATTAAATTATATAATAGAATAAATAATAAAGTTCTCAATATATTTTTAATTTTTTATTTAACATTATCAAATATAATAGGAGAATCGGGTATTAATCTAGTCTCCCAATAATACAGAACTTCTTTACATGTTAGATATAATCACATATATCTATTCATATTGTGTTAAGATAACCACAAAATTTCAATTAATATATTTTGCGTATTAAAATTATCCCTATGGGTATTAATATTTTTGAATTGAAGTAATGTAAATATTAAATTGAAAAAAGTGAATGAGATAAGTGGCTTTAAAGTTGATGTTGGGAGTTGTTATTAATTATAGATATCAAAAATATATTGTCTATTGGTTCCTCAAAATTATGAATATGAGAAATGTCGAAAATCATGAAGAATATGTTTTATTGCATTTATAGTTTCTTATGAATATAGACAGAAACAACATTCCAATTTTTCAAGAATACAATAAGAAAAACAAATATTCTCTAACATCCATAAAATTGATGATTGTAAAGGGTGTTCTAAACAAAGCCTATACACTCATAGAATAAATACTCAAGATGGTATATTGAAAACTACATATATTGGTATATAAAATAATCTAAAAAAATCATATGATAACCTAGAATATATATCTAATAATAAATCTATAGTTTTACTATTGGTGTTTTATTGTTATTAGTCACAAGTATTAAAGTTAACGATACTGTATGTGCGATTATGAACAAATAATACAATATACATCAAGTGGAATATTAAAAATTCAATTGAGGAACCATTATTGGAATAAACCACCTGAAATGTAGTTGGAAACTAAGAATATATCTGAATATTTCCATGATACCTATACAAGATATAGATAAAAAGGACAAACATTAGACGAATGTATTTTAGTTAAAATAATAAAATATAATATCCATTATAAATATAGTGTGGTTTATAATCTAAATAAAAAATATAATATTTTATAAGATTCATTTGAAGCATGAAAAACTGCAAATCCATCAACAACAGAAAATGGATGTTCTTCTCATAGTACTAGTGATTTGAGAAATTATAGCTATATGTATAAGTAATAAAAAGCATTATTACATTTTTCAATGTTATATTTATTAAAATTCATAGTATTAATAAAATAAAAATTGGGATAAATTGTAATGTATTAATGATGTATTGTTTTTCAATGTCCTATAGAATAGCTTCTTGAGTATATTAAATTTATGATGAAGGAAAATAATTAATATTCATGAAAAATAGATTTCTTTTGAAGATGATAAAGTACGGATCTATTATATCAATTTGTGAAATAAAATATTGAAATTTTACCGATATTAAATATTGAAAATCATGATTTTATAATATTACAATATAAAAATAGTTTATGTCATAAAATGTTTGACGACCATGGAAAAGTGAAATTGAGATCTCTAATTAATGAAATAGTGTGTGATAAATTCCAATATTCAAATAGGATACTACCAATGTTTTTAAATAATAAATGCAATTAATTATGATGAATAAATCATGTAGAAGTGGATATTAATACTATGACTCAATTGGTGTTTATACAATGTGATGGTGTGGTATAATTCCTACGAAATAAAAAAATAGAGAGAGGAATATCATCACTATTGTAAGATTTCATAAGGATTGGTTGTAGCATGGACATGCCTCACAAGTGAAATAATATAGATATATTTAATTGATTTATGGATTTGGATTGAGAGAAAACATATTTTTCGTTAATGAAGCTGAGGTCAAAAAATGGAATTTAGTATTCCAG
Source organism: Viscum album (assembly GCA_963277665.1). Classification (NCBI taxonomy): domain Eukaryota; kingdom Viridiplantae; phylum Streptophyta; class Magnoliopsida; order Santalales; family Viscaceae; genus Viscum; species Viscum album. Next base: position 1,537,507,382 of record OY728151.1, read on the forward strand.
TTTTTAATTATAACAGTTTTTTCAAATGAAATGAATTGTGTGTGAGTTATTTTCTCCACACACTGCTAAAAAGAATGGTGTTTCATAATATAATGTTAATTTTATTATAGTTATTTAATATACTATTCTACATACAAAAATAATTTTATATTCATCTGGATCGAATCCATTAATATATATTTTACTATTTAAAATAAATAAATATTATGGCCTTACTCCAATATTTATCTTAGGGGTATGTTAAAAATAATAATTCATGTTTTAATGTAAGAACCAGGATCTTAGATTTCATGTATGTATTTCCTTTTCCTGAAGTTTTTGAGAAAAGAGGAGGTTCTGTAAAATTTTGAAGTACACGCCACGTACTTTATGAGTACACGCCATGTACTCCACTACTGCGACAGGCCGTGTTTTGACTGTGTCCGGGCCACACACACAGTGTGTAGGGGTGAATTGGAGGTCGCGTAAAGCGAGGTACGGAAAAGTAGAGTACACGCCATGTACTCAAGATGTGCATGCCGTGTATTTTCTTTTTTTCATTAAACGGACCGAGGTCATACCTGATGGACAGAACACTCTTCTTCTTTAGGTTCGTCGACCGAGAGAAACCCATATGGTCGTGAATCATATCCGAGCCCCCGAGCCTTCGTCCGTTCTCTGAATCGACCGTTGTCGATTGCGTTGGAACCGCAGTGGTGAGTCCTTCCTTCTCCTAGAGAATTTTATTCCAATTCCTCCTTTTTCTCAAGATATCGTGGGTTGAAATCTTTGTGCATTTTCATAGATCTAGAACTTTCTAAGGAGAATCAAGCCTCATGGTTCAAGTATATCGACCTCATAGGATCGAGGTAGGAGGTTTCTGCCTTACCTTTTGATGTCCTTGAGTTTTATGTGCAAATTCCACTGATACCGTGAAAGGGGTATTGTATGTCTAACTTTGTTCCCTTATGGTTATTCCTGCCTTTCTTGTATGCTTGTGTAGAGGTAAATTGATCATGTTTTTGGATAATTGTCATGCATGGATATTTTTCACATGCTTTGTTAATGTTGAAATATTTGGGTATCTTAAGCCTTTGGTCGTCATACCTATTTCTATGCCTTGTGATTATAGGATGGAATGATGTTATTAACATTCTTGTTGGTCTTTAGACTATTTAGACATGTAGCTCTATAGGTGTACTTTGGTTAGACATGTAGATCTATAGGTCTACTTTGGCCTTATATCATTAATATGCACTGACTAGCACAACACCGTGAGAACCCAGTGCTATAGACTATAAGGGATAGACCGAGTGATCTTCCCAAAGAGTCTTAGTTATTATAGACTACAGGGGATAGACCTAGTGAGCTTCTAAGAGAGTCTTAGTTATTAGAGACTACATAAGGGTAGACGGAGTGAGCTTCCTCAGAGTGTTTTACCTTGTTTTAATGTCTTCAAAACCTTCCCAGGCTAGAAGAGGAATTGATCGAGTGAACTTATTCATAGAGTCTGTAGTATACCTGAGGCTATAGGAGGATTTAGAGAGTGAGATTTCTCAGAGAGTCTATGTACCTTGGGGTCAAGAGGGTTAAACCGCATGATCTCCATCAGAGAGTCCCTAAATACCCTAGACTATAAGTGGAATTGACTGAGTGAGCTTCCCCAGAGAGTCTTATAAATTCGTATGACCAAACCAGAGGTGTTAGGTGGAGTACACTGCCCAGTGGGTTGTGGTACTTTCTGGATAGGACCAGAGGAGATGGTTATGAGTACTTCTAAGAGGGTTTCCTGTTTGTGTGTTAGTTGTTTCTTCACTACTCCTTGTTGTTATGTGGATTGATCACTATTTTATATCATCATGTTTACTGCTTGCTTATTACTGCCTGTTGTTGCTTCTATTGTTTACTAATTTTAATACTATTTCCTACCACATACACACTGACTGTTAAGCATAGATCTTCAGGAGGTTGTCTCCTGAGAATTAGTCTAACACCATGTTTGGGTCAAGTTTTTGGGCTCAAAGAGACTATGTTGTTACAGGTATAGGCTTGGGCAGGGGACTTTCGACTTCTGGTAATTGATTGCTTGGAGCCGGAGAGCATGGGACCAATCTTTGTCTTGCGATGCTGATATCTTTTTACTTTATTTTGTACTTGTTTTAGTAGTATTATATTTTTCAGCATTGTGACTTGTTTGACTGCTTTCCTAGATATGTATCATACATCTTTTCATATATATACATATGTGCTCCAGTTTTTTGCTGATTTCGTCTTCTGCAGTTTATTATTGTGGGTTATTTACTGCTTCCTCTCTTGCATGTTTATTTACATCCGATGTGTGCTCTGTCAATGAGGGCATAGTTTCCCCACTATCACACCCAAGTCCCTCGCTGCTAGTCGAAAGCCTCTGGCATTTGTAGATATGCGCTTGAGGCCCTGTGACCTACTGGGTATGGGGCGCCTCTGGGTGGCTTCCAGAACCGGGATGTTACAAAGTGGTATCAGATGATATTATTTTCACTTGATTTACTGTTTGGAGCCTTTAGCTAGCGATATGACAGATTCGGTACATGGTAATAATCTGTACCCAGGAGTAGCTAACCCGTGTACAAGGAAAAGCTATACTACCTCGTTTTTTGAAGTTTTCTGGTTTTGAGATTTTACTATTGATATGATTTCTCTTAGAGTGATTCACATGAATTTTTTTCTTATTTTTGTTTCTTTTATTGTTCTATTTCTGTCGCAACCTGATGAGATGAAGGTATGCCATCTCATGCATCATATAAGCACTTATAAGAAATCACATTCCATGCATTTTTTCCATTCCATCTAGGGTGAATTAGTGATTGCATATTATTTTTATAGACATTGTGTAGATTATGCATGTTGTTGTGATCGATGATTTGGTAGAATCTCTGCTATTTGATAGACGACTGTTTGTATTGTACTTTTCATAAATGAATGCACAATTTTGGTTCTTGAGGTTTTATGGGCCCTCATGAATCAGAAATTGGTGAATCAATCACCTGTTTTTCAAAATATATGAATTTATTGGATTCCATGGTTTGATTCATGGGGAGTATGGGCCCTCACGGATCGGAATTTAAACCATAATGCATTGTTTCTGTGTTTTCTAGGCTTCAGTGCAGTTTTTGAGCTACTGTCTAGAAAAACCCAGAATACACGGTGTGTACATTATGACTACAGACCGTGTAGTTTCAGACCGTGTCACTGAATGTGTGAGTAGGAACACCGTGTTGAGTAAATGTCTTTAGGAACACGCCGTGTATGGTAGGTGCACGCTGTGTAGTATAGAGCTGTGTACCCAGTCGTGTCACTAATGACACGGGTAGGGGAATCTCGAGTAAAACATGCCAGGTTGAAAAAGAACACATCGTGTAGTCTTTTTCTATGTACCTGGATGTGTCATGAACAATATGGGAGGGTGTTACCTTCTTCAATACACATCGTGATTGTTCGTAACACACCATGTAATGGTCGGACGTGTTGCCGTCCGTGTAACTAACAACACAGTTTGCCGAATCCTTTTCTAGTACTTGCCTCATCCATAGTGAACACACCGTGTAGTCTATGGTTAAGAGGACCATGTGTGTTAGCCGTGTAAAGAGACTTGGGTAGGGGATTAGAGTTCGAGTACACGACATTTTTGGGGACAACACGTCGTGTAGTTGGGGTGTTACACCACCAATGGTGGAAGGAGTACATGCCCTTGTCATTGGTTTAAGTGAACACGTTGTGTAGTTTTTATACATGTCGTGTAGTCGTGTTTTGTAAACATGAATGTTTCCTCCTCCTATTCCCATTTTGTACTCTTGTGTTTTTCAGTCATTGATAATCATGTTTTAAGGTGAGATTTTGATCTTTTAGAGTTATGCCTCTGAGATGTCCTCCGGTTGTATGTGAGTTTCCAAACGGTGATCAGACACTAGATATGGCTGACTAGGGACCTCCTGCAGATCCTCCTGCTATTCTAGCCTTGAGACCAGTAGTTATACCCGTCGTAGGCACTGATGCATAGTTCAGGGAAGATTTTCTAAGGATGATGTAGAATTTTTAGGGAGCACCACCTCCTACCTCGTCAATGTACGGATTGATGCGGGTCTTTCAGTAGTAGCATCCTCCTACAATCTCAGGAGATGGAGGACCTCGGGTTGCAGAGTCATGTTTAGAGGCCACACTGACGATCTATGAGAATCTTGTGATAACCCTATAGAAAAGGGTAAAGCTGGATACTTATATGCTTCGAGACACCGCCAAGAGGTGGTGGGAGGTGATCTCATAGTCAGGGAACCAGCAGAGTATCTCATGGGATGAGTTTCAGTGCACCTTCTATGACTAATTTTACCAAGAGAACTTGAGGGACGACTGAGCCCGGGGGTTTATGAGTCTGAAAAAGGGTACTCCTTCTGTTATGGAGTACTCGTCTCGCTTTTATGAGCTGCAGTGCTTCACACTGATCCCAACAGGTGATGAGTTTTTCCTTGCTAGGAAGTTTGAGGATGGTCTCAGGAAGGAGATCCTTTCCTAGTTGAATATATATTGGTTGACTTCAATATCTTCTATTCTCAACCATGCTCTTATCACTGAGCACAACCTGAGGGATTCTAGAGTAGTGAGCTATGGTGGTTTGACATCCAGATTTGGTGCTCCTCCTACGGATAGTTGGAAGCGCCACAGATATTCTTCTTGAGGAGATCAGAGTAGGCAGGATGTGTCTTCGGGCAGCCATGTTGTATGCTACCAGTGCGGTAGTTGATGGCATACTAGGCCTCAGTTTCAGAGAGATCCGATGGAGTTCCGATCTTGTGGCATGATGTTCCATCTTCAGTGCTTTTTGTAAGATCTTCTCACCATCAAATGGTGGAAAGGGTTCTTCTATGACCCCGCGTTCAGGAAATTGTTCACCAGTTTCTCACCAATTTGGGAACTAGAGTTCTTCCAGCCATTCAGGCTGAGGTGGAGGTCACAGTCGTAGTGGTCAGTCACCAGGTTACAAGAAACAATAGAGTGGATCAGCTCAGAGTGGTCAGCCAGGGGCGCAGGGCCGCGGAACAGGCCATACGTTCGCTATGGAGTAGACCTACTAGGAGCAGGATCCTGGCCCTTCTATAGTTCGAGGTACGATCTTAGTAGCCTCAGTTTTATCTTCAGCCCTTTTCGATACTGGTGCTTTGCGTAGTTTTATATCTGTTGTTGTTGTAGAGAGCATTGGGATCTGTATCATTTTGTCTTCCGACTTGTTGACTATTGACACACCGTTGGGAACGATGACATCTAGCTTACATCGGTGCAGAGAGTTTCCTCTTGAGGTTTCAGGGTGTCTTTTCTTATGGGACTTCTATGTCTTAGAGATGACGGGCTATTATGTCATTCCCTTGATGGACTGGTTGGTTACCATCCAAGAATTTGCTGATTTCTATCACAGTAGGGTGCCATTCATATCATCATAGGGTGGATCTTTTCTTCATAGAGGCGAGTGGGATGTCCAGGTGGGTAGAGCTGGGGCAGAGCATCATGGGCTAGGAGGAGTCACAAGCCAGATTTCCATTATTTATCTAGATGACTAGGGGACATCATAGTTAGACTTTCCTCCAGTGATGGATCATTCAAGGATGTCTTTCCAGAGGACATTTTAGGTTTTCCTCTGGAGCGTGAGGTAGACTTCTCAATTGAGCTCGTGATAGGAGCAGCACCGATGTCCATTCCTCTTTATTGGTTTGCTACACCTGAGTTGCAGGAGCTCATGAAGTAGTTGGAGGGTTTATAGGAAAAGGGTTTCATCTGAACCAGTACTTCTCATTGGGTTTCGACTCTCTTATTTGCAAAGAATGGAGATGGAACCCTTCGGCTTTGTGTGGATTATCAGAAGCTGAACTAGTTGACGGTCAAGAACTAAAATCCCTTTCTGAGGATCGATGTCCTATTTGATCAGCTTCGAGGAGCCCGGGTGTTCTGGATGATCGATTTGACGTTCGGTTATCATCAGTTGTGCGTTAGACCATCATATATACCTATTACAACCTCTAATAGTAGGTATGGTCTATACGAGTATACAAACATGCCGTTCGGTCTCAAGAATACACCAACATGTTTTATCGCACTAAGGAACCGAGTGTTTCGTCCGTACGTAGATTCCATTGTGGTGGTTTTCATAGACAACATCATGGTGTACTCTCACACTTGACACGACCATGATACCTATCAGGAGATCGTTTTGAGTACACTGAGAGATGATCAGATATATTCTATTATCCCAAAATTCCACTTTTTGATGTATCATATTCACATCTTGGGTCATGTCATTTCAGAGACATGAGTATCAGTGGACCCAGAGAAAGTGAGAGCTATAGTTTCCTATGAGCAGCTAAGGAATGTCATTGAGGTGTGGAGTTTTCTAGGGTTGGATAGATACTACAGGTGTTTCATACAAGACATTTCATGCCTATCAGCACCGCTGATAGTTCTGACCAAGAAGGGGGTGAAGTCATTATGGTCATATTCTTATGAGTCAGCCTTTGAGGAGCTGAAGGGGAGGTTGACGTCAGCACCGATACTGGTCTTGCTAGAGCTGGGAAAGGGCCATAATATTTAATGTGATACATCAGGTATTGGGTTGGGAGCTGTGCTTATACAGGTAGATGGAGTTGTTTCTTACAGGTCTTGGCTGTTGAGGCCACATGAGAAGAAATACCCGACACACGATCTAGAGTTGGCAGCTATTGTTCATGCCTTATGCTGTTGGACAAACTATCTTTTGGGGGAGGACTTTGTAGTTTTAACTTACCACATGATTCTCAAGTATATCATCACTCAGAGTGATCTGAATCTAAGATAGTGAAGGTGGGTCGAGTATCTTCAGTCTTTTGACTTCGAGCTCACCTATACGTCGGAAAAGAGCAACACAGTGGCTGATGCGTTACGCATGAGAACTCAGATTCAGGAATTTCAAGAGGCCAGCAACGCGTGGCATCTTATGGCTCTGTTATCTAAGATGCACTTGGAGGTGCACAATAGATAGAGACATACTTTATATCTTTTATAACTATTACCTCTTCACTTCTTGATCGGGTACAGATGAGGCAGCTATCAGACTCAGAAGTCTTAGTCCTGCAGGAGAGTGTCTCAGGAGAGGACCCTCTTCCTGGATAGACATTAGGTGGGGATGAGATCTTGTGTTTCAAGGTACGCGTATGGGTGAAAACGGACATACATGAGGAGCTGATGTGGGGTTTTCATTCTTTAGTTTGGATAGTTCATCCGGGCGTCACCAATATGTATCATTATCTACACCACCAGTATTGGTGTCCAGGTTTGAAGAGAGATGTTGCTGGTTTTGTCATGAGACGTTCTACTTGTCAGCAGGTGGAAGAGGAGAATTAGCGACCTGCAGGTCTTTTATAGTTGTTACCCATTCCTGAGTGGAAGTGGAACGATGTCTCAATGGACTTCATGATCAGGTTACCAAGGTCACCTCTAGGGAGTGATGCTGTTTTGGTTATCGTCGATAGGCTTACGAAGGTTGCTCACTTTTTTCCGATCAAGGATACCTTTAGTGTTGATGAGCTAGGAAGGTTGTACATCTGAGATATTATATGTCTACATAGGGTTCCACACTCCATTGTTTCATACAGGGATGCACGCTTTACTTCTCGGTTCTGGCAGGGGCATAAAAAGGCATTGGGTACACTAGTACTTTTGAGTACATCATACCATCCCCAGACAGATGGCCAGTCCGAGCATACAATTCAGGTGGTTGATGAAATTCTATGAGCTTTCTCTTTTGAATTTGGTGGTTCTTCTAAGATGCATATACCCCTTGTGGATTTTTCCTATTAAAACAGTTTCAAAGGGATTATTCGGATGGAACCTTACAAGGCTTTGTACAATAGGCCATGCCCATCACCCTTATGTTGGCTGGAGGCAGGAGAGGCAGTATTGCTGGGACCTCGTATTGTTCAGGAGACCTCTGAGAAGATAGAGTTGATTCAGAAGAGGATGTCTACAACACAGTATCAACAGAAGTCTTATGCTGATCAGCGGTGACGACCTCTGGAGTTCGAGGTCGGGTATCGGGTTTTCCTGCATGTCGCATCGAGGTAGGGGCACAAAAGGATTCAGAGATAGGTTAAGCTTTCACCATGGTATGTCTACCCATTCGAGGTGTTGGAGAGAGTTGGGGCGGTTGCCTATTGGTTGAAGTTACTTCAGAGGTATTGGGATATACACGATGTCTTCCACGTTTCTCAGCTCTGATGTTCTTTTTCAGACCCGTCTCATGTCATTCAACCCGAGGAGGTTGATTTTGAAGTGGATGTGTCATTTGAGGAGCATCCCATCTGGATTGTCGATCATAGTACGATGGTTCTCCATGGCTGGTCAGTTCCTCTAGTACGGGTGCTATGGCTGCACGGGCGTGTGCAGGACGAGACTTGATAGAAAGAGGCCGATGAACGATGGCAGTGGCCTAATCTGTTTTGGGTTTCTTCTTCTACGCTTTTCAAAGGAAATCTAGGGAATAATTTCATTAAGGGGGGATTTTTTATGAACATAGATCTTCATATTCAGGTATTTCATTCCTTTTCCTGATGTTTTTGAGAAAAGTGTAGGTTCTGGAAAATTTTGAAGTACACATCGTGTGCTTTATGAGTACACACTGTGTACTGCCTTGCCACGCCAGGTCATGTGTTGGCCGTGTTTGGGCCACACACATGGTGTGTAGGGGTGAAGTGGAGGCTGCTTAAAGTGGATTATGTAAAAGTAGAGTACATGTCGTGTACTCAAGAATTACATGCCGTGTATTTTATTTTTTTCATTAAACGGGCAGGGGTCACGCCTGACGGGCAGAAATATCTTCTTATTCAAGTTCATCGACCGAGAGTTACCAGTACGACCGCGAATCTTCTTCGATACCTTGAGCCTCTATCCATTCTCCAAATCGACCATCGTCGATTGCATTGGAATCGCAGCGGTGAGTCCTTCCTTCTTCTAGAGACTTGTTTTCCAATTCCTCCTTTTTCTTATGTTATCGTGGGTTGAGCGTTTTGTGCATTTTCATAGATATACGACGCTCTATAGAGAATCAAGCCTATTGGATCAAGTATATCGATCTCATAGGATCGAGGTAGGTGGTATTTGACTTAACTTTCAATGTCCTTGAGTTTTATGTGCAAATTACACCGATACTATGAACTGGGTATTGCGTGTTTACCTTTTTTCCCTTGTGGTTATTCCTGAATTTCTTGCATGCTAGTGTAGAGTTAAATTGATCATGATTGTGGATAATTGTTGTGCTTGGATTTTTTCCCATGCTTTGTTCTTATTGAAATATTTGGGTGTCATTAGCCTTTGGTCGTTGTACCTTTTTACATGCCCTGTGATTATAGGATGAAATGACGTCATTAACATGCTTGTTTCTCTTGAGACTGTTTAGCCAAGTATCTTTATAGGTGTAGTTTGGTTAGCCATGTAGCTCTATAGTTGTACATTGGCCTTATAGCATTAATATGCACTGGCTTGCACGTGACTGTGAGAACCCAGTACTATAGACTATAAGAGAAAGACTGAGTGAGCTTCCCAAAGAGTCTTAGTTATTATAGACTACAGGGGATAAGCAAAGTGAGCTTCCGAGAGAGTCTTAGTTATTATAGACTACATGAGGGTAGATCAAGTGAGCCTCCGCAAAGAGTCATTACCTTGTTTGAATGTCTTTAAAACCTTCCCATGATAGAGGAGGAATGGACTGAGTGAGCTTCCTCAGAGAGTCTGTGGTATACATGAGGCTATAGGATGATTGACCAAGTGACCTCCCTTAGAGAGTCTCTAGATCTTGGGGCCAGGTGGGTTAGAGCGCGTGATCTCCCTCAGAGATTCCTTGACTACCCCAGAATATAAAGGGAATTGACCTAGTGATCGTCCATAAAGAGTATTATAAATCTGTATGACCAGACCAAATGGGTTAGGCTGAGTGCACTGCCCAGAGGGTTGTGGTACTTTTTGGATAGGACAAAAGGGGGTGACTATGAGTACTTCCAAGAGGGTTTCTTATTTGTGTGTTAGCTGTTGCTTCACTGCCGTTTGTTGTTCAGTGGATTGATCACTATTGTATATCATATTGTTTATTGCTTACTGATTACGGTCTGCTGTTGCTTCTACTGTTTACTGCTTATTGTACTATTACCCGGAATATACCCACTGACTGTTAGGAACAGATCTTCAGGTGGATTCCTACTGAGATTTAGTCTACCACCCTATTTGGGTCATGCTTTTGGGCCCAAAGAGACTTTTTTGTTGTAGGTATAGACAAGGGATAGTGCCCTTCGACTCCTGGTACTTGATTTCTTAGAGAAGTAGATCATGGGACCAAGCATTTTCTTGCGATGTTGAGCAGCTGATTACTTTATATTGTACTTTTTTTGGTACAATTTTATTTTTAAGCATTGTGACTTGTTTGGATGATTTCCTAGATATGTATCATGCATCATTTCATATATATACATATGTTCTCCAATTTTTTGCTGATTTTTTCTTCCACTGTTTATTATTGTTGGTTATTTTCTGCTTCCGCTCTTGCAAGTTTATTTACTTCTGTTGTGTACTCTTCCAATGAGGGAATAGTTTCCCCACTATCACACCCAAGGCCCTCGTTGCTAGTCGGAAGCCTCTGGTGTCTGGTGAAATGTGCTTGAGGCCATGTGACCAACCAGGTACAGGGCGCCTCTAGGTGGCTTCCGGAACTGGGACGTTACATTTAGACACTTTTTATTTCTTTGGATTTAATTCATAATAATAAAATATTAGAATATATTGAAGAAATTTTTTCCATAATGGAAGATGAAGTAATATTCCATAGATTTTAAACAAATAGGTTATTCTAATTCATTAAAAATAAATGTCTGAAAATTGTTTTTGACCATTATATATTTGATGATGTTTTGTATTAAGAAATTATATACAGTTACGATGATTTTTTTGAAACTGGGATAACATTTGTAAGTAATAAAACTGTAAAACAATTGAATGATGATTTTTTTCAATAAAATTTTTATGAAGGTGGAAAACTAATATTTACAGGTGTATATTTATGGAATATATTGAATGTGTATAATAATAATATAAATTGGGTCTACAATATGGATTTTAAAACCAAGATAATTATTTTGGGAACCATGCACACTGACCATATATCCATGATTGATCGCCAATATTTTGATGATGATATTAAACACATAAAATTTCACTAAGATATGAATAAATAGATAAATCAAAGAGAATATAATATGAGTGGGGATGATTTAATATGAATAATGAATAATTAAAATATTATTAAAAATTTGTTTATAATGAATAATAATAAGGAAGGATGTGTTGGATGAAATAAATCCATACTAGTGTCAATTTTATATTCCTATGTATAAATGATTGAATTAGGTGAGAAATTTTCCTTAAATGTAAAAAATGAATCAATAATGATTTTTCATGAAATTTATTTTTATAAGAGTAAAAAATTGTTCAAATTTATGTAATGTCTAAATTTATTAATTTTGATCTTAATAAGCACTGTTATCTGGAACAACCATGGGAATTTTGATTTCATGATGACAGAAGAAAAAAATATAAGTTAATGAATAATATTTATTGAATGAAGAAATATCTATGTAATTAGTACATATGCTAAATTATAACATTATAAGTATTGAACATAATGGTATTGTTGTATATTTGTTTGTACATTATGAATAATGAAACCACTACTCTTATTATGATTATGTATATTGATGACGTAATATATATTCCACTAATGAAGAAAATATTTTTGATGATTTTTCAATATAGAGGAAGGGTATATTTTAGATTCCACTATATGTAGAAATTCTATTTTTATTAGGTCTACAAATCAATAAATCTATTGATTATTATTTAATCACATAAAATTTGTATTCTATTAATCTTTTAAAGATTTCTAGAATGAGGAAAAAAATGAGTACTGTATAATAATATACAATATAGAACGATGTTATAGTAGAATATGTGGTTTCATCACAACATAAAAATAAAATGATGTCTATCAATACTTTAATTGATGTTATAGATATCAAAATAGAAAAACATGAATTTTGGATTGTGATAATAAAAAATAACGTAATCTCTGAAAAATCCACTCCGTCATTCTAGGATAAAACATATTGAAACTAAGTATCACTTATTAAAAGTTTATGTAGATGAATAATTTTGAAGATAGAATACCTCACATGGAAAAAGTTATAGATATATTGAATATTAATTTTATATCTAAACTATTAGAGAAATTATGACAAATTTATTGATTTCATACAAATATCCAACATCAATCAATAAATATTAACTTGTTTCCACCATTAAATAAATTATAAATGCCATTAGAGATGTTTTATGTATGGGGATAAATTTATTCTCCTTTATTGTGAAATATATTATTCTATTTTCTATGTATTAAAGGAAATAATCTGGAAAATCTTTTTTGATTGATTTTATAATATTGGTTTTCCAATTAAATAATGAGTTCTTATATTTGGAAAACATGGATGACCATCTAGATAACTCATTTTTCTACATCATTCTATCTCACAACATCTTAGAGGTGATTAAATAATGATTTTTTTTAAAAAAATTGTTCGATCCATACCCTTTATTATTTTGGGATTTATGGTAAATAAGTGATATAGGAAGGTGTAGTGTTGAAATGAGATCCAATAGGGGATATTTTTAATCCATATTAGAGATATTTTTTTAATGGATTAATTCAATGTTTTTTGATTTACATATCATTTTATATAATAGTATTTATGATAAATGTTTTTTTATAAATTGTAATGAAAAGTTTAGTTTACAGCCTATGGGGGATCTAGAATAATCATAGCAAGGGTGGAATTTTCTACCAGATGTTTTGAATCACTATCAAAGTAAGGGATGAATTTGGATTGGTAACCATTCTTGATAACACATTTATTATTGATTTCTGGTTATTTTCAAAGAATATTTTTTGTTTTTGAGAATAATATGTGTCGAGGTGATGAGTTACTAATTTAGTTTTTTGTGTGGATCTTATAGTGAACCAACCCTATCCATCTATAAATTGGACACCATAATGAGACTGATATATACAAGAGGTGGGTTCATAATTTCAATAGGATATAAATATCTACTAGTGTATTAGAAACTAAATTTTAATGATGATTGAATACTAAAAAAACTAGATCAAAAATACCATAACTATTTCATATTAAAAACATAATAAAGGATGAATATAAATACTATAAAATAAAAGCAGTGTCGCATGAAGATGCAAGAAGAATTATATATATGAATAAACATTAACTCCCTGGAAACATTGAGGATAATGAAAATTCAATAAAATGTAAAGAAAATGATCAGAGATAAAAATTAGCAGCACATAATGAACAAAAATTAGTATAATACATCTACAATAATATATTAATCATGGATGGTGATATTCAAGAAAAACCCCCAAATATAGTTTCCAACCCCATTACCCATGTCTTATAAAAAAGAGTCTACAACATCCCAAATGCATATAAAAGTTATATGGAACAAAATAGTTACGGTGCCATGACGAATCTATGTATGGATTTTATAATGATGAAAACCAATAAATATCTTGGGGGAACTAATTTTTGAAAAAAATATCATTTTTTAAAACCAGATCACTTTAAATCTATAATAAATAAATAAAAAAGGCTTTTCTAGGAATCAATATTTTAAAATAATTTAAAAAATTATTTTTTTAAATAAACCCATTGGTATATATACAACAACCATTACCTTGGAATATAATGTAAAATTGAAATAAATATTTTCAATAACATTTTTAAAAGATAGTTTTTAAATATACCCATGGGAATAAGATAATTTCAAAATCCAATCATTTTGAATAGGGAAATATTTTATGTTATAAAAAAACCATGCATGAAATTAATTTTAAAAGAGAGAGAATATAAAATCAATCAAGCATAATTAAAGTTCATCCTGGGATCCATCCATGATAGTATAGTGTGAAAAAGTCTAAAACAACATTTTTTACATTTTTTGAATTATAATACATTTTTAGAATATTTCATAGTGAAACATCATCCCAAAAATATAATTCCCTCATGGTAAAAAAGTCATCATTTCATAAGCTAACATTTACTTCATCGTCAAAGGGTATCTCAGTCCCTTCAAAATCATTTTGGATGAACACAATTTATTCCTCCTAAAAGGATCTCTCGATCGACTAAAATATTTTTTCTATGCTTGACCAGTCTTAATCCTCAAAGAATTTCCCGATCCCATGAGCAACATTTTTTGTTCACTATTGATCTTCATCCTCAATAGAAATCATTATTACTCGAATAAACACATCATCTTTTCTAGGACATAAGATAATGTAACAATTCGTATTTCATCAAACACTAACACAATGTTCCCGATTTTAAACTCAATGCTGAACACTCAACATTCACATGTTCCATTTACATTGACTAAAAAATTTTATTAATCTAAATTTTAAATTTTATAATCACACCATAACTCAAGTTAAAAAAATCCCAATTAATATTAATGGTTCTTCTAAAGGAAAAAATACCTTTTTAAAATTGTACACTATTAAATACATTGATAGGAATAAAACACAATCCTAATATGAGCCATTTAAATTCCAATTTATAAATAATTTTTTCCCGAAACATTTAAATAATTATCTATAATGAATTTATACATTAAAATACATTTAGAAGTTCCATTTGGAAACAGACATTTCCATTGATATATTTTAATAATAGATGTAGTAAAAAGATAATATCCCTATTGAAAATCTCACAATACAAAAATATTACCGCATGAGAATCTAATAATATAAAAAATTGATAAATAATAATTAATAAATCAATTTAATGGTAATTTAATAGAACAAATTCCAAATGAATCTACGAATCAATGGTTTTACAAAAAAAAATACCATGAATATACACACGTACATCAAAACATAATCAACATATTTCACCTTTATTCATAACCACATGAATCATGTATATGGGATCTTGAATAAATTAATTCATAATGAAAAAAACAAGAAACCCAATTTCAATCCATATTTTCATCTAAAAATAAATATTAGGATTACTATCCCATTGAAATTTATGAATAAGTGAATAGGTTGAAAATAGGATGAGAAACCATGATGAAATAATCCATACCATTAATGAAATCCTCAACATGGAACAGGTCCACTATGGACCAAAGGTAGAAACTCCCCGGATATGTTCATAAGGATTGAAATTCATGGTAGGATAAATTAGGAAAAATAAATTAAATCCATAAAGACAATTTTTTAAAAATAAGTATTTTTAATTTCATGGGAAACATTCCTATATTAGCTACATGATGAGAAAAAACATGATCCAATCATGCAAGTGCCATTTCCACCCAAAAATCATTGCAAAAATGTTTTAGCTAAATCTCACACAGTTTTAAAATTTATTCTCAAACCATTCAAAATATTAGAGTCCCCAAAACATCACCCATTAGATGATAGCCACACTATTATAAAAACCATGTGCCAGTAGTCCTCTCCAGTATTTATTCCTCAAAATAATGATTTTCATCCCCATATTATAGAACTTCAATAATGAATCCATTGGTATATAAAATAAAACTATGGAAAAATATATTTCCTACGGGCATAAAAAAAAACTCCCCATCAGGAAACTTTCAAACCCATCAATGTCACTATCAATATATAAGAAAAAAATAACAAGTCAGAACATATGCCATGTGGAATAGGTCATTTTATTGAAATAACATAAGACATTACCCTTTGAATAATATCCTAATCACCAATGATACCTTTATATAGAATAATAATTTACACACAACCACTAGATGACTCTATGAAAAACCTAAAATTCATACGAATAGAAAATCAGAAAAAGGATACTAAGTGATATTGAGTTTCCCCTACATTTCTATATATCATTAATAGTGTTGAAAATCATCAAATCAGGAAATACACTACAGGAAATAATAATTAATAAGTTATAAAGAACTATTATGAATAATTAATGAACAAATTCTATATTTACCAATGAATGTAAACCCTATGAAATACATCACACACATAGTTAATATATATATTCTAATAAAACACATCACCAACATGAGGGATTACATAGAGAATTCCATAATGAGAAACAACATGGGTCACTATAAAAAATAGTTAAATTAGTTCCCCATAATGGAAAGCCAAATCATTTAAAACACAAAAAACAAACACTTAAAAAAAGTCAACAAGATTTCTATAACATTCCCTCTAATTTCCAAATCACCAACAGAAAGGTCACTCATGGCCACATAAATAGAAACTAACAGAAAAATTGTTTATAAACAAGATAAAAAAGAAATATTAAAAAAAATATATAACCCAAACAATAACACATGAACCCATTCACAAATCATGAAATATATCTGAGATTCCAAAAGGAAAACACCATAACAAAAATTATTCAAAATCAATATAATATGCCCCCATTTTACAAAAAAAATATTCTAATGATATTTATTTAAATCATATTATTTATAGTCTATTAATCTTTGGCCTATTCCATTTTATATATAGACTATCACATTATCAAAATGAATAATCGGAAGACTTCAAAAAAATGTACATATCATATTCAAACATTTATTAAAGAATCTTTTTATTACAAATATCTTAACAAATCAAAACAGATTTAATACACATTCAAAATATTTCCCTATAATGGGAAATATTATGTTTTATTTTCCAGTCAACATTCAATATAATTCCCAAAAAAAATTGAACAAAAAACAATTCAAACAAGGGAAGAAACAGTTAAACTAATAGAAAACAATCATCCTAAAATGAACACATAGAAAAATATTCTATTAATATAGTCTATTATTTGATAAAAATATTTCTTATCAACTATAATCATATAAAATATGTTCAAAATGATAAAATGTCATCATAAGAAATCTAATTTGTATCTAGGGTGTCCTAAACTCACCCAAAGCATTTATGAAATCACTTAGAGTGAAAAACAATCCAGTCAAAAAATCCATGGAAATATAAGATGCATATTAATTGATAAAAACACATTCCAAAAAATTCTCCAAAATTATATTCTCTAAATCAATTTTTGAATAATATTCTAAAAAATCCTATACCAAATGGATGATAATTAAGGAGAACTGTATGATTTCAATTTTTAACTCTCAACAAGCTTAAAAACCCACACATTTAATTTTACAACAGAACCCAAATGTGGACGATGACTTTAAAAAAGTCACACAACATTTAAAAAAATTCCCCAAATTTCCTATATAATTGAAATTATAAATCACCACTCATATCTAAATTTTTAGAGTTTTTATGTTGAAAACAACACTTTTATGTTCTTATAATAACAAAAATGAGGTCTAAATCAATTAAAAAAGACACAAGAAAAATTTTAAACCTATTTTTTATTATTCATCACTACATGAAATTATATGTCCCAAATAAAATTATAAGTGAATAAATGTTTTATATATAAGATACCTCAATATGATAATTTAAATCCCAACTAACCCATCACATATTTTTTTTAAAAATATTGGGCATTTGAAAAATATTGAGTAGTAAATGCCTTGAAAAAATAATAAACTACATGGGTTGAATGTTTTCACCAAAAATGATGAATTATCCAAAAATATATAATGGATCATCCAATTACACTTAATGTCTAGGTGGTGTCATCAAATAGAATTGAAAAATAAAAAAAATGATGAAACCAACAAGGAAGAACATAGATGAGAAACCTATTATATTCTATTAATAATTTTCTTGGATGAATTAAGATACCAACATGATATAGGATCCTAATTGCTCATGCTCCATGATAAAATAATCTAGTTCCATACATATGGGAACCAATCAAATAATCCATTTAAAAATTGAAAAAAAATTAATTTTTATTTAAAATTAATGTTTGAATCTCACCATATTTCCATAAACCCAAAACATAGAATTTCAATCCATCCTCGAGAACCAATAAACTAAAAAAATTATTCAAATTATGTTATAGAACCCTTATTTCTTGATTACATCATAATTTTATTTAAAAAGAGGGAGAAATGAATATTTCTCCAAAAAAAACTTACTATATTTTTAAAAAAATAATTTATAAATACATGTTCATTAAATTATACCATACCAATTTCATTGACCACCAATCCCCATTAAAATTTATAAAAAAATGGATGGTAATTTCTTTATAATTCAACCAAAAAGAAAAAAATCCATAATTTTATTCATTAATAAAATTATTTGAGAATCTAAAATATTTCACAAAACGTTTTTCATATTTTTAATATTTAAAGTACATAAATTTGTTTTTATCAATAAAATCAAAAATAATTTCAATAATGTTAGAAAGAAATTTCAAAAATTAAATTCATCAAGGAATTTCTCACTTTTTTTTTGAAAATTATATTCTATTTCCAAAGGTAATATCCCCAAGGTATAAAAAATTAAAAAACTAGCATATGAATAGAGTAAAACCACAGTTGTCCAAATTAATTAAAATAAAATCCCTTATAAAAACATCATTATTGGATAGTACATAAATGGAATACACCATTAGAGTAAATCCAAGAATGTATGGAGGAAAAAGTACAACTTTTGTTGGGAAATTTAACTATGCAAGATTTTCCAAAGAAACATGTAATCAGTACACAAATTTTTGAAAAATCACTTCCATGGAGACTAAACCATTATGAAGAATCACCATACGGTATAACAAACCCAACATGCTAATTATGGAACCCTTTTTAATTCACCATTTCGACCATTGAAACTCAAACTACCCCCTTAAATTACTAATAGAGTCAATGAGGATAAAATTATCTGAAAAAATCTCTAAAACCCAAAAATAGAAATATTGATCAATATTATTGCATGATAATACCATAAAAACTCAATGTTCAGTGTGATTAAGTTGAATCAATTCTCTTACCTACACACTATGCTCTTGTTTTCATTGATATAATTATCTCCAAGAAACCATTTATGACTAAAACTGACAAGAGGGAACCATTTATAAAATATTGTAGTAAACCATGTTGGTACATCCATCTATTGGACACCTGAACTAGCCTAGTACATACCTTGGTCAGATCCAAATCTCCAAAAGTATGATATAAGGAAAAGGGTTTCAAGACAACTTTTTTATGGAAATTTTCAATAATATATAAAAAACATGATTAATAATACCACAACAACGTCATATGAAACTTAATAAATAAATTTAATTTGATGGTGATAAAATATTTAATGAGTTAGAAAAATTATAAATTATAATCATAAAATAAATAAATATCTATCAACTGATCTAAAAATAATGAAAAATGACATGTCAATACAAATCACCTAAATTGAGAAAATCTATAAAATCACTTCTCATGTGATAAACTATATATGATAATTTCACCAAAAATATAATTTCGATGAATTAGGAAATTAATCAAAGAACTAGAATTTTGGTTCCCTTTCTGTTACATGTGTACAAAAAAATAGTGTCTGTATATTCTGAAAGTAATATGATGGTATTGAGCATAAATCCTTGTGGGGTAACACCATGAATCTATGTATGGTTTTCAAACTATAAAATCACATAATTATAATTATAAAACCTATTTTTAAAAAATATGAATATAATAAAAAACAATATAACTTTAAAAATACAAAAAAAATAATTTTATTTATTCTAAAAAATAATTCCTCATTGAAATGAATGGTAAAAAATTGGTTTTCATAAGATATATCAACAATGATAAAAATATAAAAATTAATTCCCAAAGAAATAATCAGAAATACACTCAAATTTTAAATAATAGTCAGAATAATATTGTATAATCAGCGAAAATAGTAATAGGAAATGGAAATAATCTTAAGAAACAATTTTTTTTATAAAAGAGTTTTAAAAATAAACAAATGGTCAACATATTAATTCATAATCGAATAGTGATAATGTGGGAATGATTAAAAGGAAAATGATAAAAACACATTAAAACAATCATAGAAAGATAATGTATATAAATTTATCAGTCCAATGTGTTGGGCACTATGTCCTCAGACCATGAAGGTCTATTTTAATAATGTTTAGAAGAATTTTATCTAGCTATGTAAACTAATATAAAAATATTGTAAGCTATGATGGTTATCCCTAAGCTCAAATATCGAACATCTCTCTCAATCACTTGATCAATGTTTTGGAAGATCTCTTGGTCTTCATCCCCAATGTCTCTCTCATAGTACAATGAATAAAATATTGGAATCACTCACATTACCCTGAATAACATTTAATAAGAACAACCATTCATCCACATGAAATTCTCACTTGATCAATTGAATAGAATATGTGAATATTGTACCATCATCCTCCTCAATGGATTTCTTACTACATTGATTAAAAACCCATATAATTTCAATAAATGAAGATAGGGTCCCCATTCATACATTACCAAACACACACCCATGGTTAACCATGTTCTAATAAATGGTAGAGATTTAAAATTCACATGTTCTATCACAAAAAATAACAATTAAAAAAGATAATTTATTAATAAAACATTCCCATTATAATATAAAAACACCACTCAAAGTAAAACATTCCCATAAAATTTATAATTCCTTCATCATAGAATTAATATCTTTTTTAAAAAAATAATTTAATATACATTTAATTCCATATAAAATTCTTCACACATGAGCCTTAAAAAAATTAAATCATTTTTCCCAAATAATATGTAAAATCCAGAACCATGGATTTCCTCATTAAACCCCATTTAAAAATACCATTTGAAATATATAAAATCCATTAATCCAATTAAATAAATATTTACAGTTCACAAAAGTCAAATACCATTGGAAAACAATTTAACAAAATTAAATTTCAAACACAAACCATGCATCACATAAAATATGGATATTTCAAAGTTCATAAATAAATTTATATAAAATGACATTCTCCAAAAAGTTAATGTTACCTAATAATGAAACATATCAATTGAATAAACCCATAAATAAAGATACCAGTTTCTAATGTTAAACATAAATTGACATCATCAATGAATAACCACTAAAATTGAGTAACATGGATCCTCCCATACCTAATAGACACATGGAAAGTGTAAAAAAACTATTATTAAAACTAGGTTGCGCAAAAAAAATGAATCCAGGATTACCGCATTTCGTTGAAATTGAGGAATAATGTAGTACATGGAAATATGTTGAGAGTCCATGATAAAATGATTCATGCCATGAATGAAATCAATAATGGAGTTATGGGATCAACTATAATTACAATCTTGAATCTCCAAATAAAAGGGGAGAGGTATGCCCACATAAAGGAGGAATAATTTTGGAAAAATTACATAAATCATTTAATGGAATATTGGTAAAAATTATCATTATTATTTACTTAGAAAATAGGAATTTTTTGGACAAATGATATGTATATTCAAGAATCAATAATGAGAGAGACACAACCTATCAAAAAAAATGACACGTGGGTTCTACTGAAGCTCACATGGTTGTAAAATCCATACAAAATTTAATTTTTATAAAACAAACAACCTCACAAGTTTATCTATGTGGTTATATAAACCATGCGATGACCTTGATTTAGGTTATGTCTTCACAATAATTAATATTTTTGACCATGTTTTGGTAATAACCCCAAGAACTAATCCACATGAAAATATAACCCTAACTATGGAAAACAAGTGACACAATGAGATTCACAGTCTGTAATTCGTAGGATAAAGTTATTATTTAAAAATAGTTATATATGAAGATGATTGAAGCTCTATGAAATAAAAAATTATACTATGTTTTTTCTTAGGTGGCTTAGATATGGTTTTTGGGAATGGGATGGTGGATACATAGGGAAAATTTTAGGGGTTTGATAGGATCATTTATACATATAATATACATTATAATGATAATATGGATCGATATAATATTAAAATAAACTATAAAACAATAATATATAGAGGAATCAATTTTCATTCAAATGATCAACTAGATTTCATTAGTATGAGTTGCATTAGGATCAATCTTGTAATGAAATGGTTCTCAATTCAGAAAATTATTATACATGGAAATATGAAATTAGATGATTGTTGATGTTATCATAATGGAATCAAACTTTATGATCAGTCCATGCAGATCATTATTCATTAATTGAATAATGGAGAGGGAAACTTATGATATATATGGTGTTTATATGATATCTACTATATTAAATAATGTTCCACATGAAATCATATATATTCATGGATATATAGAGGGATTTTAAATACATAAATAATGTGGAGTTTTTGGTGAATATTTTATAATAATTTATTTCCCATGAGGAATGAATGATTTAGTTTCTAAAAGACATTAAAATGGAGGCCTTATCTTGATCTTAAATAAAATTTAATATGAATATCAACTTCATAAGGAATTAGGGTGTGTCAATAATTTTGTTGGAGACAATATTCACATGAGATTTTATGAATAATGTGTAGATGAATAGTGTCGAAAGAGCTCGAAAACCTTCGACAATGTGGGTGATAGAATTGAAGAAATAAATAAGATGAAAAATAATGACAAAATTATATTGATTTAAGGAAACAAAAACACATAAGAAGAGATGTTTTAGAGGATGAAAATGATATTAATATTTCAAATATATAGAATATGGTTTCTTCACTATGAATTTTCCTTTTAATTATTTACTATTTTTCTATTCCACAAAAACGTGTTTGTACTATGATGGTTGATTATGACTTCTTATAGATGATTTTTTATCACACCATTTTCTATATCAAAATGGAGAACATATGAATTTTTGTGTGGGTGTGGGATAAAAATTTATAAAACGGGATGTAGTCATCAGTAGGGAAGATAATTTCATTAACAAAAACATTATCCCTCATATATTATTAACAATAAGAAACCTAATGTATATGAAAATTGGTTTATCATTTTTTAAAAATAATACAGAAACTAAGACAACACCTTACTATTTACCATTAACTATATAGTCTGATGATGAAATAGTTGGATGTGATATAATTCATGTGAATATATTTATTATCAATTTATAATATTTGATTATCTTATTCTATAACACAAATCCTATATTTATATATTCTGCAACATTATATATGTTATATATATAAAATTTTAAAAAATTATTTCCAATGATTATATTAAAAACAAATATACCTATAATAGATAATGATATAATATATTTGGTAACACATGGCACATAATATAAAATTTTCCATTGTAGGATTAGACATGTAGGCAATGTGAGATGGTATTAATTGATTTATAGTGAAATGAATTTTATATTATTTCATTTTATTGATTAACCTATAATTGAATAATTATAAAAAATATTATTGATTCCTATAATTAGTTACAAATTTTAGTATCATATTCTATATTTATAAATAAATTTTTAGAAATATAAGTATTACAATAATTATTTAATTCACATGAAGCCTCCCATTGCTTCCTCACCATAGTATGAATAACCATCAAATAGAATTTATTTCCATGTGAAAAGGAGAGGACATACCATTCCCTTAGAATTTCCATGAACTTCATTCATTGTGACAAGAATTTTAAAAATTCCTTAGACATAATGGTAGTAATAGTGATTATCACCTTTCCATTCCCCCTTTTCATCTCAACTATATAAGTATTATAACACATTATAACCTTTTCTACCTAGTAATGAAGAGTAAGGATATATGAAAGATATTTATCAACGATGTTTAAAATAAAACTCACAAATAAAGGAGAAACTATAATGGAGTGAATAATGTTGGATATTAATGTAAAATTCAGTAGTAAATATAAAAAATATAATATCTCAATGCTCAATATATCCAATAAACATGACTATATGAGGAAAAACTGTCACTCCCTATATATGTTTCAACATAAATATTGTCTTCAAAATATTATACCACTCATGTATATCTATATAAAGATAAAAACAAAGAGGGGTGAACAATTTATATGCATCAATGTTTTATTATGACATATAGAGATCCCTTAAAATGGTTCAAATCATCAAACATTCAGTATCTATTGAATTATTCAAGAGTATAAAGTAGTCAAAGTTCACAACCTCATTCAAATCACTCAATAATGGATAAGGTACTAGGGCCTCTTGTAGGATAGTTATTCCTTCCTAGGGTTGTGTAATCGTAAATAACTAGTACCACTCATGTAATTTGCTTCTAGTTTTACGGGTTTGTTTCTATAGTATAAATCATAGTGATGTCAATGAAATTTTATTTTTATACAAAAAGGTACAATGTTATTCTCTATAATATCATGATTACTCAAATATAATATACATAAAAAAATTATAGTTATATTCTATGTATCCCACTATTTTTTCAAGTAAAAAATCTCTTACCATTTTATACAAAATATCCTACATTTGTGACATTTGAGTAGAAAGTATCAATAATTCCCTATAATTTACCATGATTATAATCATGTATTTCATATTAATTTATTTATATATATTTTATTCCAAAAAATAATCTTATAATATCTTTATTTCATGAGTGTAATACCTAACCCTAAAATAATAATATATATTCTCTCAAAACAAGAATCCTAGTTTCTATCAAATATACTATGACTGGTAAATCAAACAAAAATTTGCTATGTCAACCCATGATAATTATTTAGACACTCAGATATTTATAATACCCTTAATCTATGTTGAATATGATATATTATATATGGGTCAATATTTTCTATCATATTGAATGGATTTTTAACTTTATATATCCTCATTGGATTTTATTTATTTATGAATAAACATTATTATTTTATCAATAAATGATTTTTTTATATTATTTTCATTTTAAATAATTATGTAAGAATGTATTAAAAAAATTTATTCATAATCCATTTATTGTACTTTATCATACATTCTCCAAATCAAATTTAAATCACGTGATATATTTTTCTCCTTGTATAAACATTAATCCAATTAAACCAATAAATAATCATTCACTAAAAATATTAATAGAATTGATCCTAAAATTTCAAATTTTTCATTGATATAGAAGATGATAAATATTTCTATGAATCTAAGGGAAACCCCATATGTAGATCATGGATTGAGTTTTAATAATCCTCCACGGACCATGCAATATTCCTGTTTGGTTTCACCTTTTTTCTGGTTCTGAACTAGTCTCACTCCATAGGGAAGAGAACATTATAGGTTTTACTCACAAGGACGTGAGAGAAACAAAAATAATGGGATAAATCAAATAAACCATGGAAATATAGATTTTTTAATAATAATGGTTTGAAGGATTACATGTATAATTTTTTATGTTAATAAGAAATTGATGCACATAAAAACTCAAGAAATAATATTAAATTATTCTAAAACCCAACACATTCATTGGTTTGTTATGGTATTGATCATTTCAATCATCAAATGAAATAATATACATATATGTAAGTATTAATATCATGTTTATATAATAATTTTACAAAAAATATATCTTCATTTAATAATTATTTACAATATTAATTAATTTATTACATATTTTAATTATTATTCCAATAATACATGGAGATATATGGGGTTCCTATTAAAAAATAGTTTAAACAAATTCTTTAAATTGATTATTTTATATATTAATATAGTACATTGTTTGAACCTAAGGAAACAAATAATGTTCCCATCATCATTACATAGAGTATAGATATAATCATGTACTTTATAATTAAATGACATAACAAAATAAATGACATGTCACAGTATCACATGCCATTTGTTTTTGTGGATCAACCCATGAAGTTCAAAAGATGGGTTTGACCACAAAATTCTCCTTAATATAAACTAAATGTACTTCACTATCTAGTAATGACGAGTACCTGATCTATACTAAAAATTGGAATGTTGTGTGAGTATAAAAAATACCAAAAAATTTATTTGATCATTTATTCTATATCATCACATGAGATTCAATTAGTGTGTGTTACTACCATATCCCATTAAGTGAAAAAATATGTACACGGGATGTAGTTTTATTATGAAACTTGTATTTATTTCCATGTTCATAAACTCACATGAAAGGGATCAAAACCATGTATATTTCATGATCTATCAAAGATTAAATGACATGTACATTGGCAATACATTTTTTAATCCTTTGCAGCCATCCAACATTACACTCTTTGGAACTCATCTTGTAATAAATATGGAATTAAACAACAATATTTGACATGTATTCATGATACATAGTGTATAATTAATCATTTATATTGTTGATTGACTAGTATTCAACATGAAACATCTGTTTTAATGGAATGTTACCTTTTTTACTGCATGACCAATATATATTTGTTTAATATATGTTATGTGCAGTAGTTACATGCCATGAGACCCTATAAAAATTGAGACACCATGATATTCAATATATGGTGTAATTATACACCATGCAATGAACCACGACATGGACCTCCATGATTAAAATTACTATTTATGTGTTTGGTTGACTTAGTATATTGAATGTGTAAAACATTACACGAGATATAATATGTTTATATATTATAATAATTTGGAACATCCTGAGGGAATCACCAATAATTCATTATTTATTAATTTTAAATAGTGTTCATATAAAAATGAATGATGTATATGTACTTATTCAATGATTAAATAATGAAAATATTAAGAAAATCATGATATAGAAAAAATATTAAATTATAATATTTTTTAATGTGACAGCACTGAATCCAATTCAATTTTATGAGTATGGTTGGATCACCATTTCATAAATTTCTGAAAAATTAACCTATTAGAGTCTTTGAATAATTAAAGATAACATAATAAAGAATGGTCATTTCAAATAACCATTTCCGATGAAAAATAAAATGAATGTCTTAAACAAGAAGAGAGGATCCCTCATGATAAATTATAATCAAATCAATATAATGTAAATATATTGGAAATTAAATCATTAAATGATTTATTTATTGGTCTATCTAGATCTATTTGAGTTATTCTATCATTTTTATAACATGAACAGTAGTATAATCCCTTTAAAGGTATCCAAACATGGTCTTGGTTCTCCAATGTAAAATTATGGATCTTCGGGTTCTAATAGAAATGATGTGACTTCTTTTTATTGTTTTTCTTAATCATAAAATAATAGTTTATCCTAATTTATCATATCACATGTTTTATAATTCATTAGAGAGAGAGAGAGGAAGGATGTGGAGGATTTATATTGGTCTTGACATTAACCATATAAATGTTCATCATCATGTGAAATCTATAGGAAAAGGATTGTTCTGTATAAAAAGAAATGAATTCACCGTTAAATTAATTCACAACAAAATATTACAAAAAATATGAATAAATATATAAATATCGGTTTTATTTCTGAAAATTTTGGAAATTCTCTTCATCAAATAAAAATATCAATATATTTGTCATTCTATGAAAATATTTATATCTTATTATTACAACACATTATATTATAACTTTCACCAACCAATTATCATATTAATTAAATAAATAATTCCTTATTTGGATAAATGATATTTATACTTATATCACATTGGTATGAATCCTTTTAGCTCATCCCGTATACATTTTCTAATATTTAGCAATTCTCTAACAATATATAAATAATATTAATTTGATAACGATAGATCATATTCATTATCTTTTGAACAATTGTTTATTTTGATCGTCTAATAAATAAATTTATATCTATTAAATTTTAAATTACTTTTTATCTTTATAATAACAAAAGTTAGAAATAAATATATTATATCGTTATCATTTGATTAAATATTTACCTAATAATAATCTCACATATAAAATTTATTCTACATAAAACTGTACACTAAACATCTATGATCATAAAATATTGAATAAATATTATTAATATGACATGATTATAGAAATTATTTCCTATATTAAATAAAATTAAAAATTTACCATTTTCTAATGTCCCAGATTAGGATCTATGAAAATGCTAGCGAACACCTAGAAGATGAATTTAATGTCATACTAAAAATAAAAACATATAAATTCCCATTGTGTCATATAATTATTTGGTCACAATATCTCATAGGGAATGTTGTAAACACATTTCATCAACATATAATATTTATGTATCATTATTTGAATTCCTAAAAAATTATTCAGTCATAATGTACATTTAATTTAATCGGACTGATCCATTTGAATCAAAGGGTTTGAGATATTATCATCCAATCGTATAAAGGGAAATTAACTTCTTCACTTATTCGTTAATTTAATTCCAGTCATGACACACACAATATATAATACATCATCGTGAATAAATGGCATCCCATTTTTCAACTATATTTCAATTTATGTTACTCATGATATGCATTTTTAAAAATGTAAATTCAAATATCCAATACGAATGTCCAAATATTGGAATATCCAAGGACATGTAGATATATTGAATTTCATTTCATTAGTCCATTCTCTTAACATACCATCATAGAGATTACAATGAAAGAATGTGATGATATTAATCCTTATTCACATATGATAATGTATCACAGATATTAATCATTATCTTTGTCATTAAAGATAATGAATATTTACCATAGAAAATATATGGTTCAAAATTTTTTTTAACATTTTTTGGTTCTCAACATCATGGGGGAACAATAATGACCCTACAATGATACTAATGTTGTTAGGGAATGACGAAATTAATGTTATTTAAAATAAAAATCAATATATCCTGTGATATGTAAGGCCCCATCTTTAAAAATAACATTCTATACTTTTTTGAACAAGAAATAAGATTGAAATTTATTTTCAGTTTAGATTTCTTTAGAATTAGGACAAGATATTACAATTTATATGCATACATTACATGTGGAAACTTATTCCTAGTATCCATTTTCAACCAATGAAACCCATTTTAAAATAAAACATGATTTTTATTCAATATAACTCATAAATACTTTTATATATTCATTTTAGTAGTCCTAAAAAATTAGAATACCAGTGACAAAGATTTTAAAACTTTGGATAAGCATAAAAGGCTCAGTTACGGACATAACATATGTAAATTATTAGTCTAGTAAAGATATGAAAATCCATTAATAAATTTTTAAAAAATCATTATCAAACACGGAAAACCCACAATGGAACATTGGTACATCATCACCATATCACTCTTAAATTATCCCATACAAATAGAATAAGCATATGACAAACAACCATCTCAGGAGTACCCAAGGGATTTGAGATATTTAATAGAGATCGCCCTCCATATATGATATATTGGTCTCACTTGTATTTACTGAGCTATAATGGTTCTCAATCCTTCAGATATTCTATATCAGACCCTCCTTAGCTATAATAGCACTCATCTCTTCATATATGTTGTATTGGGATCACCAGTAGATTTTCCAAGTACCATTATATAATCATAAGGCATAAAATATTTTTATTTTCATCATGTCAATCATGAAATTACATTTTCGCTCATAAGAAAACTTTTCATGTTAATGAAATAATTAATCAATTAGAAAACTATTTCATACATTTATAAAATAAATTTTTAAATAAATGTGCCCCATAACACCTTGGAACTATTTAAAGTGTTTTGAAATTTAAAATTATTTAAAATTAAAGTCCTTATAAATAAATCTATAAAACTGTTTCAAAACATGGGCATGAATCATAATGATTTAGATGAATAAACATTTGAAACAATTAAAATGATTTTTTGTTAACGATTCCCCTACCTTGTGTTCAAAGAATCATTTATGTTATTTACCAATCCGAATAACAAAATTTGGTTATTTATTTACTTTATTTATAATGATTTCATGTTTATTTTCCCTTTTATATCACTTATTAGAATTCTATAAAAATTACTTAATTGTATATGTTCACATACGATGTTTTGATGATATTTGGTACATTAGTCCAAAATGAATGAAATAAGTCGAATACAGTAAATGTGGTCATTATTCCATCACCTTAGTAATAATATTATTGATGTAACAATAAATTTTTAAAAATAATTATACTTTTAAATCAAACAATTAATTATGATTATAAAAAAATGGACTTTGTTACAATCATGGACATGGTAAGTTGTATGTATGCATGAGAAACGTTTCCATTATTTCATTGATCATTATGAAAAGAAGGACAATATTATATTATCATTACATAATTATCCTAACACAATCAATATTATTTTAGTTATATATATATATATATTATACATGGGATGTGGTGATTAAAAATGAATGGCATCACCACATGGAGGTTATAATTCAGACATACACATGAATGACATAATCATTTTTATGTATCAAGAATGAAAGAAAATAATTGATACATTATTATATTATAATGAATAATATTTCATTAATATCAAATATTGTCATAAATCCCATCATTATTTCTTGTATGGAGAGATTACTATGGAAAATTAATTATATTGTTTCGTGGTGGTGAGAGTTCAAATGTACACATGAACAATTAATACATTTAAAATGTGATTAAATTGGAGATGTATTTAGGTGATGATAATAACATAATATGATATTAGTATATTGAGTATACTATATCTATTATTTCATCATAGATGATGTCGATTGGAATGATGTGGAATAAGAAATAAAATATAAACACTTAAATAAAAACAATACATATTTTTTGGGTGATCTTCTTTCGTTACCACTGAACACCTATAAGGAGGGAATTATGTCTCAAAATAACATGTTGATATTTTGGTGAGGTATTCTAGGAAGGGGTTGGGGTAGATCATGTCTATATAAGATAGATTTTTTAGTATATGAAATGGAGATGACATAATGCTATTTTATAGAAGAGGGGAGGGCACTCTTGGAATTATAAAAGTATTAAATTAATATAAATTAATTTTCTATTAAAAATTAGCTCCAGGTTAAATAATTCATTACATATAATTATTTTGGTTGAAATTAATTCATCCAATTAAAATAAGAATTTTTTTATTTTTTTTAAATCCTTATCATCTTGTTTTAATGCTTATTAATTCACACCTTGACATTCTGTAATTAACACATTAATAGTAAAAATAAATACATTAAAATCCCAAAGGGGAAATTTTTTAAATAAATTTTTAGTCTTAACCAAATTATTTGGATTATTATTATATATTTATGAATTTTATATTATTTAATAAAAATATATTTATTTTAAAATATCATAAATTCAAATTTTGACCAAATTCACTATTTGACTTTTTAAAAATATCATA
This sequence comes from Viscum album, assembly GCA_963277665.1. NCBI lineage: Eukaryota > Viridiplantae > Streptophyta > Magnoliopsida > Santalales > Viscaceae > Viscum > Viscum album. The sequence goes on from OY728151.1 coordinate 1,537,538,777, forward strand.
AAAAATTTATTACATTGAACACTACATTATATCATCCCTAAAATGTCAGATTAATTGCTAAAATCAGCGTATGGATTCAATATTTCATGTTATATTTATTTTAATATAATTAATATCATTTATTTAATTCTTCATTTAATAAATCAATTACTACATCATTATTGTGTCACAATAAGATTTAATTATTTAATGTATAAAAATTATAAATAAATTATAATGATATAAATAAACATTATATTTTCCAATTTATATTTATATCCAAATGTATATTCTATATACTGCTATATTAAAAATGATTTATATATTAAAAAATGAGTATGACATTTTTAACAAGTCTTTAAATAAAATATAATAAATTTCATATTCTTACAAATGTTGCATAAAAATGATTTAATTTATACATAATGAATAATTAGGTCTACAAGCACTCATCTAATGAAATTAGGACCAGTGTCAAGCTAATTTAATAACATTATAATATTATTTCTTCCTATTATTATTTAATTTTTTATTGTGTGTGGTAAATAAAATACTATAGTTACTATAAAAAAAATTAATTTCATTATATTAGACAAAAAAATTTCATACTGATTACAATATTTCTTTTCGTGTTTTTTAAAATTCATTTAATTGAAATGGCTAAATTATGATGAACACAAATCCTAAGGAGGTGACGAAAAGGCATGTAATAGATACATTCAAATGTTTACTAGGTTTTTTATGTCTAATTTCAATATAAAAATTAATTTAATGACCCACATTGGATTAATATATGTATTAATGATCTATTTTGACGTTAAAAGTTTGCTTAATTTAATATAAATATTCAAACAAAAAAATTAGATTTTTTAACTACAATGTTGTATTTTTCACTTTTATCTAAAATTAAAACATTTCATTAAAATACTTAAAATTAAAACAAAATAAATATTTATACTCCAAATATAATTAATTAGGTCATTTTTTCAAATATAATTTCTAAAAACATAAAAACATATATTTGACACATTTTCTCCATCAAAAGGATGCAAATCTTATTTTTTAGAAAATTTCCCATATATCCGTAAATTTTTATTTTTTATTATATAATGTATATAAAACAAAGATGATATTCATGTATAATTAAATTGAAAATAATATATATATATATATATATCATTAATATGATCCAAAATAGCGTCTTATTAATTTATTGGTATAAAAAAATCTTGTGTCCATTTGAACAACTTGTCAAAAAATTATTTTCTTTCATTTAAAAAAGGTTTTCTTATCATTTATAATTATAATGAGACCAAATAATTAATTATAAATTCATTTTGAAACGAGATTATTATAAATAAAATAACACTATTCATTACCTCTGTTCTAACCATAATGATATAATTGTAACAATTAAATAATAATATTTAATTTTTTTTTAAATGTTGTTGTGTATAATGGAAACCGTTGAACATAGTATTTATTTTATAAGTATCTAAGAATGTTACATACTCCCGCCATTAATAAATTTCATCCTCGTAATTTTTAAATGGGATAAAAACATGTTGGTTGTCTTTTTAAAATACATTATTTGAAATCCCACATCGGAAAAAAAAAGATTAATGAATGTTCCACATTAAAATGATGAATAGAATGTATGATGGTAACCTAAGATAACAAATACTAGGGTTCCACGTATTAAAATCATGACATGGAAGATAAAACTAACTCTCATTGATGAATATATATTGATTGAAATTATAGTAATTAGAAATTTATCCATCATAATATCATAAAAATGTGATCGGCCAAAATTCATTTGATATAACTAAGAGGATAAACATTTTTCATTAAGATTCATTCATATATTTGATGAATTAATATATTAATTTCACGATTAATATAAGGAAATATAACTACAAATAAATTATAATTTTATCCCTTAATAAATTTTCAACACAAACTTTTCTTTTTCTCTAATTAATTAGCATTTGGGGGGATTTTTTTGCACATGATACTCTAGAACCATCATCTAGGGAATCACATAATCCAAAATATATTTAATATATATTTATCCTATTTTGAAATATTAATATAAACCAATATTATTATGATAATATAAAATAATTATCTAAATATAACAAATCTCATATGATGAGAAACTTTTATTAATGTACACTATTCAATAGTAACACTCAAAGATCAACATAGACCATTAAACAAATAAGTATCATTAATATTATTGAAAAAATTTATAAACTATTATTTAAACCCAAAATTGATTTCATCTCATAAACTACCATGATACTATAAAAATTTTAAACCAAATTACATTACTAACTTGTATAATCTTATACTACAAACATTATTTCCTAAATTACATTATCACGAAGTATGCTAAATATTTCCATAATTCACCAGAATCGACATATATCCTCAATAAAATAATAGACTCCTCCAGATTATGATTCATCCATTACTTATCAAATAAAATACCATAAAATTATTAATATATTCCCAAATAGTTAAACAATTTCAAAATAACATTAATCACTTAATCACAAAAAAAAAATCAATCTCAAAGTAATCTATTTGTTAAAAGATATATTAACACAACCAGCATATTCTTATTACATCAACTAAAATAAATATGAATAAAACAATAATCACGTACTCTAGTGGTAGGTGATGCACCGTTATCACCCTTCGGTTGTTTTTTCGATTCTTGCTGCATTTCTAGGTGTGATTGGTTGTCACACATCCTGTAGTTTTTTTTATAAAACAAAATAATTGTTATTAAATTTTGAAAATGAGAAAAATATGATGTTTTATCCTCTAATTTTATATCCTACCTCTTATTTTTCATTCCAAAATGTAATAACCCATATTTACATAATATTCCAAAGAGCATGTACTCAAGTGGTAATGGTTCCTGCTTGGCATTCAAAAGTCCAACGATATATCCGGGCATGGAAAAATTTATTGGGGTATGGTAGAAGAACTATAGTAGTTTATTATAGTAGTTCTGTAGTAGTGGTTGACTGTAGAAGTGGTAAGAGTTTTGCGGTGGGGGCACTGCAGCTGGAACTATATCGGCGGTGGTACTATAGCATGAACTGTAGAAGCATGGGTACTATAGTAGTACTATTCCTCGAAGGGCGCTTTAGGCCAAAAAATCATCTTTAGAGCCTTGCATTTATACTAATTGGTCATGCTTCTTCAAGATAAGTAATGGGTCTCCCTCTACCCAGTTAGAAAGTGTTATTTTCATTAAATAATAAAAAAGGCTTCGGCCCCAACCTTTTGAAAAAACCCAAAATTACATAAAAAATGAGTGTCTATAAAATACCATTAATCATCTTAAAATCTCATAACCGAAAGGAAAAAAGTGTCATATAATTCATTAAATTTATGATAAACCAAATAATAATAAACACATGTTTATATAAAAAACTGTAATGAAATGATTTGAATATCCAATGTTTTCTAAACAATCCTTTGATACCAACTTTAATGCCTTTTCCTGAAACATTACATAATATTCTGTTTTTGAATTAGAATTCAGATTAGAGGATATTTTGATATTAGAGTTATAGGGAATTAGGTCAGGATCGTACATAGTATACCCATACATTATGTGGGGACACATATCCTCAGTATCCCTATTTTCCATCACAGGAATCCCTTTTAAAATAATACTTGTTTTCTTTTCAAGACAAATCTTCAATACATTTTTCATTTAATATTATCATACCATTCTAATATTAAGACCTGTAAAAAAATTAAAAAATTGTAATACCATAAAAAACTCAATAATTCTTGTATGGAATGTAAATCATTAGTCCAATGAAATCATTAAAACCCTTTAAAAAATTTTCTTAAAAACTCATTTTTAGTCAAAGAAAAATAAAAGAAGTTCCTTGGGACATAATATGCTTAAAATATTACATTCACCTGTACAAATGGAATAACTATATAGTCAACTTCCATCTCCAAAATACACAATGCATTAGAGATTATAAGGTGGATCACCCTTTGTATCAGATATATCAGGGTCATCTATCTTTCATGATCAATAATTTCTCTTAAACCATCATATAATAAATATTATGCTAACTCATGAGATATAATGGGGATCAATCCTTTGTTTATGTTTTATTAGGATCACTAATAAAATTTCCATGTACCATTATGTAATAATAACACATAAAATATTGATAATTTCAACATTTCACTCATAAAATTTCGTTTCCCTCATAAGAAAACACTTCATGTTATTTAAATAACAAATCGATTAAAAACCTACTTAAAAAATTTATAAAAGAGAATTTTGAATCATAATGTCCCATACCACACTGAAAAATTTAAAATAAATTATAAAATGAAAAATTAAAATTATTTTGTTTCATATAAATAAATAAGTGAAACCTTTTTAAAAACATTTACCTAAATTATAATGATTTAGATGAATAAATCGTTAAAATATTTAAAATGTTTTTTAAGTTAAAGAGTCCCTTAACATTATTCTGACTCCTCACGTATGTAATTAATCATAAAAGATAACAAATTTATGTTAATTATTTACATTAATTAAAAATATTTCATGTTTATTATTTGTTTTATATAACTTAATAACATGTTATAACAATTACTTATTTTTTATGTCGGCGACAGATGTTTTGACAATATTCGGTACATAAATCCAAAATGACATTCATAAGTCAGATATGGTAAATGTGGTCCTTATTCCATCATCGTCAGAATAATATTAATGAAATAATAAAATTTTTAACACATCAATAATACTTCTAAATCAATCCATAAATTATGGTTATGAAAACTGAAATATGTTACAATCATTGAGACAGTCGGTCGTACATACACATGAGTAACATTTAAATTTTTCAATGATAATTGTCGAATGAAGGTAGGTATTATTTATAATCTTTAAAAAAATATAATAATATAATTAATATCATATTAATTATATATATATAGTTATATAGATTATCGAAGTGATCTAGTGATTGAAAATTAATCACATCACTTCATGGAGTTGATAGTTCACACCTACTTCAGAACGATGATATCATTTTTATGTGTAAGTAAGATTGTAATTGAAATATTATAAAATTATAATGATAAATTAGAAATTAATATCATATATAAACATAAATTCCATCAATATAACCAGTATGGTGATAATGTTATGGAAAACGAAATATATCGATTCTTGGAAGTGATAGTTCACACTTACACATGAACGATTAATTATTTTCACATTTGAGGGAAGTCGAGATTTATTTAGGTAATGTTTTTAACATAATAAAATCTCAGTGAATTAATATATTGGATTTATTATTTCAACTTGGTTGAAGACGATTTGATGTTTGTGGATTAAAAATAAAATAGAAACAAAAAAAAATAAAAACAATACTTCTTGTTCTTGTGATCTTCTTTCGTTATCACCATAATACCTATACGAAGGGTGTTATTACATGAATAAGTCCTCAATAATTTTTGGAGGTATTCTAATAAAGGATTTTGGTATATATTGGCTGAACCTAATGGGGTTTTTATTGTAATTAATAGATATGAATGTGTTCCCTTTTATAAAATTGGGACGGGGCACTCTTGGAGTTATAAAAATTATTAAATTAATATAAATTCATGTCCAATTATAAATTAATCCAAACGAATTTATTTCTAATACATGAAGATTTTTTGTCAATATAAATCAATCCAATTATAATTATACATATTTTGAAAAAAAAAATTATCATTATCTTCTTATTTTAACCCATATTATTTAATACATTGAAATTAAGTAATTTACACATTTAGAGTAAATATAATTACTATAAAAATACATATGGCACCAATTTATTCCCAAATGAAATTTTTAGGCATACCCAATTCATATGGACTTTTTATATTTTTTTATAATTAACATATAATTTAATATGTTATAATTTAGTTTAAAATATCATAAATGTCATTTTGACACAATTCATTAATACACATTTTCAAAATATCATAACAACTTGAATCCATCAAAAAACCTACAGTCACTCATTCCTAACATTTCGAAATCATCTATAAACTTATTGTACATAATCAAATATTTCAATTTTTATTTTAATATTATTTATTTCATTTAATTTATTCTTCCTTTAATAAATCAATTGTTGCATCATCATAATATCACAATTAAATTTAAAAATCTAATGTCCAAAACTTATAAATAAATTATCATGCTGTATAAATCATTTTTTCAAAAAAATTAATATTAATATTTGAATTCATCTATAATATATTCCTATATTATAAATTATTTAATTATTTAAAATATGAGTATGAAACTTTTATCATTATTTTAAATAAAATATAATAAATGTCATGTTATCACAGAAGTGTCTTAAAAAGGAAATAATTTAGGTCAAAGGATTATTTTATTCAAAAATAACTCATCCAATAAAATTAATACATGTTTTGGTTAATTTAATAATATAATACTATTATCTTTACTTTAAATTACCTGATTTACTATTAACTGTGGTAAAAAAATAACAAATTTATTAATCAAAAAAAAATTATGTTTTGTTAGGAAGCCACTAAATGCATCTACATCATTCAGTGTAGGTGGTCTTCCTTCCCAATCAAATCCACCCATAACTACCTATACCAGTTAATATAACCCTATCGTAAATAGAATAAAATTGGTTGATAGAGGATGTTCAATGATAATCAATAAAAATTTATGTCTCACTTTTTTATTCATATTTCACTATTATTCTCATTATTCTCATTTCTAATTTATTTTCTCGACACATTATCAGCATGAATGCTCAAAATGGATAATTTAATGATTTTTTATTCTCTCTTCATAGATGGATGGTTCTAATTATTACATCTTTTTTATCAGGAATTTACCACAATATTTGATGGTTAATGTTGTTTATATTAATTATCACCATAATGGTCAGTTTCAACATATTTGGAAAATTTAAGATTACTTATCAATCTCCACCAGATTGGATGGTATTTTTAATAAATTAATACACAAAAGAATAATTTTAATGAGTAAGGCTCGACAACAATTTAAATATTACCTCTCAATTTTTCAATGAATTTTGTAACATCTTGTCTCCTTGATCGGTTATTATTTCCCCTTTAAAAGTTACATTCTGGTTTTAAAAATCCTTAAATGTGTTTTTTTCAGTTTACTTCAAGTTGTATAATAAGAATACATTATACACCTGAGGTAAATGTCACGTACTTGTTGTCAGATTCATGTCGCAAATAGGGGATTATGATATGAGCAGGTACAAATAAGGTACACTAGTGTAACTAAGCTACACATCATGTTGGGATAAATATATTATTTTTAAACCAAGGTGATGGGGTTTTTGGTGTAGCTTATCTAGGTTGGCCTACATGTCGTTACCAAGGTGTACACATTGTGATCTAGCCATCTCCAGGGTAAATGTTTTGTGTTTGGGTGATTTTCTCGGTCCTTTTCATTTTGTACCTCATGTCTCTTGAACCAAAACTAGTCCTACGTGTTTTTCAGAGGCGTCTGACATCCCGGATTGATCCAATCGACTTCTATTCATTATTTCTTCTACAATTTTTCTCTCTGGGTATGTTTTCTATCCAATTTTTCCATCCAATTCATAGTGATAACGCCCTCTCCAAGCACTATCAGATCATTTGATCGAAGATGGATGTTTCATGTTATCCTCATATAACTCATCATGGTATTTATCATATACTACGATAACACTTATCATAGCTCTACAAATAATAGAAAAATTCCCATTTTAAAAAAGTTATATAATATGATTCACATTTTCATGCATCTTGGAATTTTAAAATAACCATATTATTCTCTAAACTATCCTATATCATATTTTAAAAAATAGTGATTAAATGGAAAACATTTCCCATATTATATTAACAAATATGATATATAATAATTAATTTTATAATATAAATGTTCCGCACAAAGATAATATAAAAATATAGTTATTATATAATAAATATGAATTTGTTATCATTTTTGGGTTATTTAGAACATCATATTCTCATAAATAGTAGGGGTATCTCATTTGAATGTGTATATATTAACATATAATCAACCAAAAAATAATAATAACACTAAAAAACCATTCATATTTCATGTTTAACATGTGACATCCCGCTAAATTTGGCTTGATGAAGTTCACTATGAAACCACACAAATGGTGTTGAGACAAAATGTAGTACACCGGAAACTTGATCCCATGTTTATTTTGAAAGGATTTCTTAATCTCTAAAAGGTATGATATTACCATATCCCTTAATGTTAATTTATACACATGTAGGAAGAGAAATTCTCCACGTCATATGTAATTTTCCATCACAAAAATATTAAGTATCAAATATTTTATATTGAATTTTTTTAATCAAGGAAGATGATGATAAATTACTCCCATTAATTGTAAGAAAAAAAGCTATTATAAATTTACAACAATTTATTTATAATGATCATTACCTGTTTCAATGATTATATAATATTCCTCAATTAATAAATCAATAATAATGATCATTTATAATGCAAGAGAAACTATTGATAAAATTTGGAATTCAATGAAATAACATAAATCCAATGTCATTGAAATATCATATATTATGGTTTGGGATTTTTATACTTATTATAATATGGGTTCTTATACTAGTTCATTTTTCATGATATGAACCACAATCATAAAATTAATGAAATACAATTTAAAAAATGAGATTCCATTTGTGAATTAATAATGTCTCATTTTGTGATGTAATTAAATAAAATATTACTACATTAGTAATTTTTGATATATTATAAACTATATAAATTGATATTTATCATAATGATAATAATCATAACCATTGATAATACCCCCTTTATATAGTTATAATTATTATTAGTATATAATAATGGTTATTTTCATAACCATAGTCAAAAATGGAAGGAGGAATTCCCTTGATCATTATCAATATACCATATATAACCTATTTATTGGTGCTTATAATGATTATAAAATCCTTGGGATTTTACCTTCACAATGAAAACTCTAATATTTAATACCATAAGAACAAATGAAACCATTTATTAGTGAAGTTGATGATTATTGAAATCACAACCGTAACCATATTTTCTGAATTGTCAATAAAAATCACCAAGATCTGACACCTAACCTTCATGGAAGACAATGGTGTTATAATGATTATGTATCTAGGCCCCATTAGTATAAAAATTTATATTTTTTATTTAAATAAAATAATGATTATATTTATATAATTTTTATTAGATTATTAGTTTGATTTAAATTTAATTTTTTTATGGAGAAATAGAAAATGTATATTTAGGAAATTTGTAGCCTTAATTTAGAAAATAATTTCAAAATTTAGTATTTTTTAAAATATAATATAATTTTAATTTTTAATTTTTATTAATTAATATGTATATATATATGAATAATAATATAAATTAATGAAGTATTGTATTTTTATTGGAGATAGAGATGTATTAATGTCATAAAAAGAATATTATTTCAATAAGTATGGATTTTTTTAAAGTGAACATTAAATTTTTTTAACGAATGGAATTTTATTAAAGAAAAAAGAAAAAAAACCAAGAAAAAATACAAAAAACAAACACCTAACAACCATAAAGTATGGCTATGGTGAAAAGGAAACCAAATCAAAAGAACACCCAATGAAATAGGGTGGGCTCACGAAGACAAGAAGAAGTTGTTGCATAAGGGTTTCCGCAACATAAGGCTTCAAGATACCCTATGTATAAGCATGATTGCTTCATCAACAAAGTCTCCAAAACCAAACAACAAAGACACCTACAAGCCCCCATCAAAGGCATCATCCGACTTCTTCGGATCAGAACTACTCCCACAAGATAATAAAGCTTCAAAAAACAACAATCAAAGCAAACCACTCTAGGCCAACACTCCACGAAAGAATCCCTGAAAAAATCTGCATCAAAAAAAGAAAACATAGCAGAAAAAATAGAGAACAAAGGCATACTACTGCATACCAGTAGAAAAATAAAATCAAAACACTCCAAAGAATCATTTAGCATCAATGATCGGCCAACAGAAGAAGCTCCAGTGGCCCATGCCTGAAAAAACACCTTCACGACCAAGGGTATTATAGATACCCCACCAGAATATGGGAAGACGAATGGAAATGACCAGAATTTGGGAAGACCACTACAACTCAATGTAGCAGAACAAGCTCTACTTCCAACCTGTAGAAAAAGAAACAAGCCTCTCCAAAGAAGAAAAAATAGAATAAAACTAAAAACAAACAAACCCCAAATTGAAAGGTTTAAATTTTTCATAAAATTATTATGATAATAGGATAACAACGTTTTAATAAAAAAAATTAAAATTTTCCAATAGTTATTTTTTCTTCATTTTTTGAATCATATGAATTTTTGGCAAACAATTAAATATAGTACATGTAAAGGGTACATACTATGAACCAATAATAGAACAAATGTATTGTAATAAACTGTATAAAGTGAATTTAATACGAAAAATATGTTTCCCATTTGAATAGAAATACTTTTTATATTAATTGTTTAATTTTTTAATCATTGAATGAACCATAAAAAACCTATATTATATTTTATGGTTTTAAAATCATTTCATTATTACAATGACTAACTCCAACATCAATAATGGTTTTAAATTAATATTTCTCATGCTATGCCTCACAAAATATTAATAAATAACCCCATGTGGTATATAATATCAGAATACCCCATGGAATGTATTGTGATTTTGGTTATGTATTCATTTAGAGTAAAATACATTTTTTTATAAATTAATAAACAATTTATCCCAATTTTTCTATAAACTCTCAGTGATCCTTCCAGTCACATTTTATCAAAACCCATCAATAATGATTTTAATCTACCTATCCCTATCCAAATACCTCATATTTGGTCCCTAGTATCATAAGAAGATCCTCCAAAGATTTTATAACTTCCCTCTCAAGGTATGTGATCTCTATCTCATGTATTCATTTCTAGAACCATCTCTAAATTTTTCATTTTTAATATGAAATGATTATGCTTCCATGGATTTATAAAAATTCATTTATATAATATTTTTAATTCATTGAATTAGATATAATTTATCCCCACTAGTGATAATCTTTACTTTATTTGTTATTTTTTCCTTGTTAGTTATCCTATCCTCCACCTATTTATTCCAAATTAGTAATATTTTCATGAATTTTGATTTTAAAATTTTAACATTGGAATATACTTTTACAAATCCATATCACTATAGATATTATTTTCATGTAGTGAGGTACCAAATCTCACAAACATTATAACCATCAAAAAAAATTTTGGTTCCCACATTAATCTATCATAATTAAACTACTATTTTCCATGATAAACATTTTTGTAGTGAATATTTATTCCCTTTTTGTAATGACCCTTCCACTGGGTCTCATTCCATGACTACCACAAGCCCAGCTTCCGTAGGCTAGGGCATGTCGACTAGCACCAAAGGCATAAATCCCTAAAACTAGGAAGGAATTGCCTTTATAACCTGTACACACACACAAGGAATCACATTGCTGGATATGAAACACTATGTAAAACTGAATAAAAAAATAGTAATGAAAGTGAAAGAGCCCAGAAGACATTCCCAACATTAATGTACAACAAATTTAAAGTATAAGTACAAATTAATGAAAAGGAAAATAGCTCTTGGGTCATCCTCTTAGGTTCCTACTTGAAGGGTAGGTACAGATCGCCTCCTCATTACTACTCGTACGTCTATCTCCTCTGTGTAGCGTCTCTTTGTAAGGTCCTCCTCCGGACACCATGCAGTCCTAGTACTGTTGTCCTCGGTCAATGTTGTCCGACATCTACATCCATCAGAATGATGTGCGGGCATAGCCCAGGTAGGGTTGAGTATAACGATACTCAATAGGGACCTCGAGACCCTCAATGTATCACAAAAATCCACCAAGGATAAACCACAAAGAAAGATATTAATAGATAACCCAACATAGGTATACGCCAATACATATCACTATGTTATCAAGTTATCCATCTCAATAATGAGGATAGCATAAGAAAATTGACTCATCTCAAACCCAGATTGTATTCTAGGGGGTAGTATAAAGTTATATCCCCAGTCGCATTGTTGAAAATTTGGTTGTTGGAGAACTCCTCCTCTAATGAGTATAGTGGGCCTGCCTCAAAATTATGTGCGCTTCCCACTGACCTTACACTACTGAGGAAATATTCCTGTCGAGTACCATGGATCTGCCATGTCTCCAAGCACGCTCCCCACCATGGGTCCTCCGCATCACCAAGCGTGCTCCCCCTCGTAATACTCATCTTGTCGAGTACCGTGGGTCTAACGCGACAACAAGGTTCTCCCCACTGTGGGTCTGTCGTGTCCCCAAGGTGCTCCCCACTAGAAAAGTCATGTCAATCCAAGTTGAAATGGTCAGAAGACATCAGTTCTCAGCTAGCTACTAGGTCTTTGCACAACACTCACTCATATCCAGGAGGATCTGCTCCACGAACTACTGGTAGATACTCCAACTATCAAGAAGTCCCAAGAATAATTATCTAAAAGATCTCCCACGCCATAGAGGTATCAAACACAAAAAAACGGCTCATCAAATGGACACCCTGTCTGTGAGTTATTAGCCTTTTAGTCCCGAGGGCCTGTTGGGATTTGTGCTCGATCCAACCTGACATTTTCACATATCAATACAAAAATCCAAAGGATTATAATCAATGGTACTATCTCACTCCATTATTTCTAGCACGGTTGATGGATCGTCAATTGGACGTCTGGTGCCACTGTTATGGCCAAAAGAGCGTAAAGGGTCATAGTGGTCCTAGCTCCGGTCAGACCCAGTCGGACAGACCCGACTCGACCGGGCATGGGTCGAACCGGTTCAAGTCAACCTGGCCCGACCCACTGGGTTAGGCCCAACCCATGATGCGGCCCAGTCCGTTGGGACGTACAGCAAGCCACGAGAGGTGTGAGGTGATGCAGAGCAGGTAGATGCTGAGGGGCGGCTCAGCTGCAGGGGTGCCACAAAGGCATGGGGCTGGTTCGGCTGAGGTGTCATGAGGGCATGGGGCCAATTTCCCCGGAGCGCTGCAGAGGCACCGATCGGTTTGGAAGGGGCACATCCTAGTTCAATCGGGAAACCGTGAGCGGTGCGGCCCGGTGCAGCCAGGGCACCGCGAGGGGGGCCGGGCGGTTCTGTTGGAGTGCCGCGAGGGTGTGGAATGGTCTGGCCTAGTTGCAAAGGGGAACGGGCTGGTTTTTCTGGGGCACCACGAGGGGCACGGGCCGGTTCAGCCGGGGGCCATGAGGGGCTGGGCCTGTTCGACTGGGGTGAGGCGAGGACGCGGGCCTATTCGGCTGGGGAGTTACGTGGTGCGCATGCCGGTTCGGCTGTGGCACCGCAAGTGGCTTGGTCCGGTTCGGTCGTGGCGCCACAAGGGGCATGGGCCGGTTCGGCTAGGGTGCCCTGAGGGGCGTGGGCCTGTTTGGCTTGACGACTCATCACGACACTGTAGCTTGGGAGACAGTGGTGCGACGGCTCAGCACGACAGATGGTGGAAGCATGATGGCTTGACAAAGCAGATGGTTGTAGTGTTACGGCTTGGAACAACGGTGGTGTGGTTTGGCTCGGATGGCGGTGCAACTTAGTGGACAGTAGCAAAGCTCGACTTGGAGGTTGTAGCAGTGAGGAAGATGGATGTGTGGCATGGCCGGGGGTGGTGGTACCCTTGCCTCTGTCATCTTCGTTGACTTCCTCCAATTCGATGAACACTAGAAGATTTGTGGAAGGGTTGGGCCATGTTGGTTTTTCCTACAACCTCCACGTTATGGTGGTAGAATTTGGTTCATCAATAAAGAATAACTAATATCATCAAATTTTTACAACCTGTGCAAAGATTCTTTAAAAACCTCAAAATAAATAAAGGAATGAATTGTAATTTAAATAAACCCCCTACCTTGATCGTTAATGTTGGTGCCAGAAGATGTACAGATGTTGATTCACTAGAGATGAGGATGTCTGGTGGTGGAAGAAGCCCCGATGAAGAAGGTTGAAGGTTTCGGTATTCTTCATTCGGAGATGAAGTTATTCATTGGTAAGCTTTTCTCTCAGTCTCATCCTCTCCCCAATTCCTCCAAAATTCAATGTGTACCAAAATAATGGTCTATAAAAGCATTTATATTGATTCTAGAATTCAAATAGCTTAATTAATTATGGTGGAGGGCATAATTAATCAAAGGAAGGGTTGGGATTAATTAAAGGTTGTTGGCGGCACCATAATGTGGGGAACTCAATAGGTTTCTCCCCACATAATAGGGATTTTTAAGAGGTTTTAACCTCAGGTGGTCCCCACCACCACTTCATCTCATTGGAGGGTAGTTCAAGTGGTCCCCACCACCATAACCTCTAATGAGAGGTTTATTTCGAGTGGTACCACATTAAATATCCACATGTAAGCTCAAAATAATAAAAAATTATGTTTATTTTATTTTATTTTTTTCCACAAAAAACCCCAAAACTAACATTCACCCTTTACCATCTACCATCGAGGTTAAAGTTTCCTTAAGTGAATATCGGTGTTGTGAGTTCAACGATGCCCTTGTATTTAAATTCAGAGCACCGGTTGAAGGGTTATAAACACTCACTCACATGTTTACTGAATGTATGCAAAAAAGGTCAGCAATTCATTCTGGGCACTCCAGGCCTTAGAATCATGCATCGTAAATTTTTGCAGACTTGTAAAATTCTAATTTATTTAAAATTAGATTTACATGGAAATTTTGGATCTTTAAATTCTCCCAAACTCAGGACATTACATACTCATAAGCTACAACTAAAACTAAGGGAAACAATGGGGGTACTTAGCTGGCATCAGAGCATCCCGCTCCCATGTTCACTTCTGGAGGTTTTCGTGCTTCGAATGAACACGACCCAGTGGTATTCATCATCCATGAAGGACCTGCTCCTGTTGATCCTCAATCTATTCTGGAACCTCCATAATGGTCACACCATCATCAGCGTCCTGCTCTCCATGGTCAATGATGTGAGAAGGGTCATGCACGTATCTCCTCAGTTGGGATACGTGGATGACGGTGTGCACCCAGTGCAACTGATGTGGATGAGCTATGCTGTATGCCACCACGCCAACTCTTCTGAGGACATGAAAAGTCTGATAAACCTTGGAGATAAATTTCCACCTTGGCCAAATCTTCGCAATCCTTTTCCAGGAGAGACCCGTAGCAAGATGTGGTCACCCTCCTCGAACTATGGAGGACTCCATCTCATGTCAGCAGACATCTTCTGCCCACTTTTTGATGTATTCATCCACTGCTAGATGACCTACACCTTCTCTATGGTATCCTCAACCATATTTGGTCCCACGAGTGCTGACTCCCCTGGGTCAGTCCAGTACCAATGTGATATTCATGGTCGCCTATATAACACCTCCAAAAGTTCCATCCCAATGGTGGACTCATATATCATTTTGTATGAAATCTTCACCAAAATGTAATAGATCCTACTAGCTGTGACTGACATCGATGACACAAGAACGCAGCATCTCCTCGAGCATCTTGATGGTCTTCCCTGTCTAGCCTTCCATCTGAGGAGGGAAGGTAGTGCTCAAACGAAGTTGCATCCCGAAAGCCTCCTACAACCCATTCCTAAGCTGGGAAGTAAAACATGTGTCATGATCGGAGAATATCGTTTATGGTACTCCATGTAGCCAAAAAATCTCATGCACATATAGGCATCCCCTGATCTCTACTAAACCATACTCTCTGATGGGTAGGAACTAGGCCGACATGGTGAGTCGATCGACAATCAACAAAATAGAGTCATGTCCCCTAGATGAATGTGGATGTCCTGTCACAAATTCCATGGTTATCTGATCAAACTTCCACTTTGGGACATCTAAAGGCTAAACCAAGCCTGTTGGTACCGGATACTCAGCCTTTACATGCAGACAAGCGAGGCACCGAGAAACAAACTATACAACTAATTTCTTCATTCTCGACTACCAGTGATGTTGGCGAACGTCCAGGTACATCTTCTCCACTCATGGATGTACCTCTTGAGGGGATGTGTGAAACTCCCTCTACACTTCCTCATGAAGTGACTCTGGTACCACAATATGTCCTCTGAAAAGGATGACGTGCTCCCCACATTCATGAAATCAATCAGGTGCTTATCCTATGGATATCTAAGCACTTCATGCCTCATAGTCAGTGTCCCCATGTTATGCCTCCCTGACTCGCTGAAGAAGTGGGGGAGTGACTGTAAGAGACTATAGGAATGCTGCTCTATATTTATCCACAAAGGATATCCACAAAGCGGCCAGCTACTCTCACCTCACTTAGCAGTTGTATTCCAGATCTCTTACTAAGTGCATCTTCTATGACGTTCCTTGTCCCAAGACTATAAAATATCTTGAAGTCATAATCCAAGAGGAACACAAGACAACGTCACTGTCTTAGGTTTAGGTCCTTCTGAGAGAAGATATACCTGAGACCCTTGTGGTTAGGGTACATGAAAAAATTCTCTCCCATTAGATAGTGCCGCCACATATTAATGGTGAAGACCACTACTGGTAACTCTAGGTAAGGGGTAGCGTAGTTCTGCTAATTCTTCCTCAGATTCTGAGAACCATATGTGATCACGGCTCACTCCTCCATTAGGAAACATCTAAGGAAATTCCCTGATGTGTCGCAGTACACTTTGTACCCTATGCCCTCCTCTTGAAGCATCAAGATAGGGGTACTAGTCAGCCTCTACCTCAGCTACAAAAAGCTTTTCAAGTATTTATCCAACCAAATGAAGGGTTTCACATTCTTCCTCAAGGCTGATAGTAGTGCTATAACTCTGGAGATGTGTGGCACAAACCCCCGGTAATATCCATCCAGACCTAGCAAACTTTGTTCCTCCGTCACAATCATGTGTGGCTCCCAAGAAAGTACTGCCTCAATAATCACTGGATCTACTGCAAATCCACGCTCTGATATGACATGTCCCAGAAATTGGACATCTTAGATCTAGAAATGGAAATTCGATAGATTACCATAAATCTCGTGATCTCAGAGTGTGTCGAGTACTACCTGCAAGTGATAGGCATGCTCATCCTCAATAGCCGAGTAGATCAGAATGTCGTTGATGAAGACCACTACAATGCGATCAAGGTATGTATGAAAGATCCTATTCAAAAGTCCCATCAAAACTTCTGTAGTGTTAGCCATGCCAAAGGTCATAACCAAGAACACGTACTGGCCATACCGACCCCTGAAGTACGTCTTCTACACATCCTCCTCTCGTACTCAGAGTTGGTGATAGCCTAATCTGAGATCTATCTTTGAGAATTACCGTTCTCCCTTTAGCTGATCGATGAGGACATCAATCCTTGAATGTGGATACTTGTTCTTCATGGTCACCTAGTTTGAGAGCCGATAGTCAACACAAAGCCTCAAGCTTCAATCCGCCTTCTTGGAAAACATAATCGGGGCTGCCTACGGAGAAACACTAGACCAGATGAATCCCATCCCCTACAAGTCCTCTAGCTGTACCTGTAGCTCATGATGTTTAACAGGAACCATCAGATATGCAGGTGTAGATATCAGTGCCCTCCCGGGGTATAATTCAATGTAAAAGTCCACCTCTCATCGAGGAGGTCGACCTGAAACATCATCAGGGAAAAAATCCGCGTACTGGTCCACCACTATAGGAAATAAATCACTTTCCAAATCAATTGCTTCGAGGGCAAGGCAAGAAAAATGATGAGTGATCAGATGGAATCTCCTTTGGGTAATCCCATCATGCACTGCAAAGTCTCCCTTCTTGCTAGTGAAGGTGAACCTGGTCTCATCTGTGAGGACACATCAGACTTTTCTCCTTATACAGTTAATCTGAGCATGGACTGTAGATAACCAGTCAATACCCAAGATGACTTCTTAAGGCCTCAACGCTGCTACTAGGTTATCCCAATCGAAACTCTGACCTCCTAGAGAATGATTGTACTTCAAACACTGGTGCTTAATTGTCAAATCAGCTCCCATTGGAGTCTCTAGCTGTAAGAATCGAGCCAATGGCTCTATTGGAATCTATGTGCTTTGAATGAGAGAAGAAGAAATAAATGATTGATGGGAAAATGTGTATATAAGTACTGTAGATATGGTGGAGTAGACATAGATTGTACCTTGAATCATCTCCGTAACACCATGATCATATGCCTCAGATTCCTGGAGTTGAGCTCTTCCCTGACCACCTACTCCCTATGGTCGGGGTGGACCTCCTTGTGGTGGGGGAAGTAATATCTTGAACCGTATCCCACCTCCAGCTGCATGAAAAACTCCTCTTCCATGTCCACCTACTCCCTACAGACTACCTTGATCAAACCTATGCCTCTGCCTGGGCGGTTCTTCGACTGTCTGCTGATCATCTTAATGGTGGGTCGGATAGTCATGAGCCATGTGACCATGCGAGCCGCATGCGTAACATTTCCTACTCCTGGCGTGTATGTCTCCTCCTTGGGTACCCTGTGCTACCAACTCTGAATCCTGCAATCGTCTACCTGTAGGTTTGGTCCTCTTGGACCTCCATGAAATCTATCTGCTGCCAACTACAGATGACTCCACTACATGATGACTTAGAGTTTGTCTCGCTGCTAGTGACTGATCAGAAAGGAAACTCTAAACCAATAGGGATCACTACAATACCCTTGCTTGCATCAAGATACTGAGTGAGACCATCGAATACCTGATATTCCTCCTGAGTCCCTGCTCGATGGTCCGGGTCCTAAAGAATGGGTATCAAACCATATTGGTGGAGTAGCGTGAGACGTTTTTAAACCTTGATGAATACTGAGCTACAGTCATGCAGCCCTACTATATATGAAGTCTCTTCGGAATGCGCACTACGTGAAGAGTCACTGGAACAAACTCTTCCTGAAATGTCTCTCAAATTCTGCCCAGAGAAGTGTCACCTTCTCGTGGACCTGGTGCATCAAGCTCCACCATCGTCCCACTGATTCCTGTAGAAGGATTGTAGCAAGAAACACCATAATAGCAAATAGTGTCCCTACCATTCATAAAACTCTCACCACAGCCTCCAACCAATCCTCAGCCACCTGTGGGTCCATCTCTCTCGTGAACCTTGGTGGACTCTGGCGCTATAACTCATGCAACACACTCAACAGGCATGCTCCGTCCATTTATGGGGCTTGTGGCATTGGTGGTCCAATGGGTAATGTTAATGTTGGTGCCTCTGCTAGTGCCTCTACTGGAAGAGGGCCCTGCACTGGGGCCTCATCGCACGGTGGGCTATTAGTGAGTACATCTCTCGGAACTCGAGCTCACTGTCTGCGTGGAGCCATCCTGAAAACAAAAGGTGCACCACGGTCAAAAGTTATACCTGGGGAGCTGACTCAAGTGATTGGTCAAATAATTTATACCTAGTTAGTTGAGTCAATATATCACAAAGAAATGTTTTTAAAACACACATGCAATCACTATTTTCATACACTGAGTCGGAAATCAGAAGTCAGGGTCCTGGTGTATGGATAGGTCTTCCACCGCACCAACACTGGACTCCCTACACTGAAAACCACACTCACTATAATTAACACTATTGCTTCAAAGAAAAGATCAGAGTCCTATGTTCTATGGTAGAATCAACTCATTTGATACCAATTTGTAATGACCCGTCCCCTAGGGCCTATGTCGTGACTACCCCAAGCCCGCCTTCCATAGGCCAGGGGCTGGTGACTAGCACCAAAGGCGTAAATCCCTAAAACTAGGCAGGTATTTCCATTATAACATATAAACACACACACATGGAAGAAAACAACTGGATAAGAAACACAAAGGAAAACTGTATAGAAAAATATTACTAAATGTAAAAGGGGCTGGAATAGAATCCCAATAGTAAAGTAAAAGAAACTGAAAGTACACGTACAATTGAAGGAAAAGGAAAATAGCTATTGGTTCGTCCCTTGAGTTTACTACATATAGTGTTGGTACAAATTTACTCCGTATTACTCCTCTTCCTTCTGTCTCCTCCATGTACCGACTCTTCATAAGGTCCAACAATGGGTACCATCCATTCCTAGTACTCTCATCCTCTGTTAGTGTTGTCTGTCATCTGCATCCCACACAATGAAGTGTTGGCATAGCCCATGCAGGGGTGAATATAAAGATACAAACTAGGGACCCCAAGAACCTCGAGGTATAACCGAAATCCACCAAGGATAAACCACAAAAAAATAAATCAAAAGATAACCCTACATTATTATATGCCCATACATATACCTATGTTATCAAGAGATCCATCTTAATCATGAGGAAAACACAGAAAAACTGACTCATCTCAATAGGAATTTTATTCTAGGGGTAGTATCAAGTAACATCCCCAATCACTTTTTCGAAACCTCAGCTGCTGGAGAACTCCTCCTATAATGAGTATAGTGAGCCTGCCATGACACCAAGCATGCGTCCCACTAACTTTGGACTACTGAGGAACTCCTCCTGTTGAGTACCATGGATCTGCAATGTCAGCAAGTGTGATCCCCGCCGTGGGTGTTCCATGTTACCAAGAAATATTCCCTCGTACCCTACAGAGTTACTCCTCCTGTCGAGTACCGTGGGTCTTCCATGACACTAAGGTGCTCCTCACTGTGGGTCTTCCGTGACACCAGGGCACTCCCCACTGTACTGGTTGAGTCACTTCGAGTCGAAACGGTTAGCGGTGGTCAAGTCTCAGCCAGCTACTAGGTCTCCGCACTACGCTCCCTCGTCTCTGGGAGAATCCTCTCCATGAGCTACACGTCGACACTTAAATTGTCACGATGTCCCACAAAAAAGTATCTCAATGGTCCTCCACATCATAGGGGGTTGAACGCAATGGACGGCGCATCAAACAGAGAGCTTCTCTATGAGTTATTATCCTTTTAGTCCTGGGGGCCCGATTGGATACGTGATCGATCCAACCTGACCGTTTCACATATCAATCCAAAACTCTAGTGGAGTATACTCAAAGGGACTGTCTCAGTCCAAGATTCCCTTTGCCGCTGAGGATTCATCAACCGGACGTCTGAGCCATAGTTATACCCAAAAGTGAGTAAATGGTTGTAGTGGGCCCGAGTCCGGTCTGACTTGGTCGGACCGACCTGGCATGGGTCGACACGGTTTTGGTTGACCCAGACCCACCCATTGGGTCAGGCCCGACCCGTGATGTAGCTCGGTCCGTTGGGAGGTCTAGTAGGCTACAAGAGCCGCGAGGGGCCGTGGAGCCCGCGGATGCCATGGGGTGGCTCGACTGCGGGGGTGCCATGAGGGTGCGGGGCCGGTTTTGTGGTGGCGTCATCAGGGCACATGGCCAGTTCGGTGGGTGTGCTGCATTGGGCGCTAGCCTGTTCGGCCGGGGCACCTCGAGGGCACCAGCCGCTTCGGCTGGGGTGCTGCGCGGGGCGTGGGCCGGTGCGATCGGGCGCCGCGAGGGGTGCGGGATGGTTCGACGGTGGGCAACGAGGGAAAGGGCTGGTTTGGTCGTGGCACAGCATGGGGCACGAGCCTGTTCGGCCGGGGCACCAGGACGGAGCAGGCCTGTTTGGACGCGGTGATGCGAGGGGCCCGAGCCGGTATGGCCAGGGGTCCGCGAGGGGTGCGAGCCTGTTTGGCCGGGGCACCGCGAGGGGCGCAGGCCGGTTCGTTCGGGGCACCGTGAGTGGAGTGGGCCAGTTTGGCTCAGCGTCTCGGCATGAAGGCGTGGCTCAGTGGATGGTGGCGTGGTGGCTTGGCACAGTGGATGGAAATGGTGCGGTGGCGCGGCATAGAAACAGTATGGTTTGGCTTAGACAACAGCGTGGTGAGGCGAACGCCGTCGTGGTGAGGCGAACGGCGGTGCAGTGAGGCTATGGGGGGCATCGCAGTTGACTCCATCGTCTTCATCGCCTTCCTCCATTTTGAAGAACACTATATGATTTGTGAAAGGGATGGTCCATTTTGGTTTGGCCTGCACCCTTCATGATAGGGTGGAATTTTTTGGCTCAACATGAAATAATAACGAAGAACTTCAAATTTGTACAACCTTCGCAATTATTCTTTCCAAAACCGCTAAAGAAATAAAGGAATGAATTATCACAAAAATAAACCCCCTACCTTGATTTTTGAAATTGGCGCATGAAGAAGTACATATTTTGATTAACCGTAGATGAGGAAATCTCATGTTGGAAGATGTACCAAGGAATAAGGTCGAAAGTGGTCGGCATTCTTCATTCGGAGAAGAAGTTCTTCATTGGAAAGCTTTTCTCTCAAACTCCTCCTCTCCCCAATTCCACCAAAATGAAATTTGTTCCAAACTAATAGATTATGAAACCTATTATTTTAATGGTATAATTATAAAAGATAAATTAATTTTTTTTGATGGAATAATTAATCATGAAAAGGGTTGGCATTAATTAAAGGGGGGTGGTGGCACCAATAAGTGGGGAGAACAAGAGGTTTCTCCCCGCATAATAGGGAGTTTCAAGTGGTTTTAACCATGGGTGGTCCTCACCACCACTTCCTCTCATGGGAGGATAGTTCAGGTGGTCCCCACCACCATAAACTCTCATGGGGGGTTTAGTTCGGGTGGTCCCCAACTGAAATATCCACATGGAAGTTGAAAATAAAATAAAATAAATATTATTTAATTTTATTATTTCCACAAAAAAACCCAAAAACTAACTTTCACCCTCAACCATCTTTCGTCGAGATGAAATTCACCTTAAGTGAATAATGGTCTTGCGAGTTCAACGGTGCCCTCATATTTCAATACTAAGCACCGGTTCAAGGGTTAGAAAAACCCGCTCGCACCTTTACAGAACGTCCCTGAAAAAATATCATAAATTCATTCTGGGCACTCCAGGCTTCGGAATCATGTGCCAAAACATTTCACGTAATTTTAATATTCCCATTTATTTTAAAAAATATTATATGTAAATTCATGGTCGTTAAACATTTCTACAAAGGGGGACTTACCTATATCTACTTATAATTCATTGATTGGGGAATCCCATTTATGTAACTGGTTTAATTAATCATGGTACCACTAGTGATGGATATATTTCTTGTGTTTATGATATATAAGAAAATCATCTATATGTGCATAATATGTATTTGATGAGTTGGGTACAAATATATATCCATATAGTGCTTTGGGTAATTTTCGGTTTCCTTATATTACATTTATGATTCACTAGAGGTAATTCTATGTATATAATGCCATCATGTTTTTGATAAATCCCTGATTTATGAATATGATTCCATAATTTATATTTTTTTCGACATTCATATGATTCCATGATGTTATCCTCTAATATCATTCTAAAATGATCTTTTTTTACTATCACAAATTTAATTTCACTATAATACTCCTCTGTACAACTTTTTTCATTCATCATGTTATTCATTTATTATTCCCTTATTGGTATCTATAATTCACAAAATTCACATGTGTTCACATTTTCCATATCAGGAATTATTAGAGGATTCATATATTATAAGTCAATGTTTGATTAATTTTAAATAATTTTTCATTTTCTTGATCCCAACTTATTGTTCTAAGTATATGATTTACCATGTAAACTTGTCCTATTAATATTCAAGTATTTTATTATGTGTGAACTTATTTATTAAGTCCTGAAAAATGTTTTTCAAATGTCATGGATTTCAATAGTTGGTATCAGAGTGAGCTCTATATATTTTTGGGGATATTAGTTAGAAATAATTAGTGAAGTCAATGGTATAAGAATAAAAAAAAAGGAATCAATATATTTTTATAATGTGTAGAGTTTGTGTATTACATGTAAAAAAATACATATTTAGATACTTCAGAAGTATGTGGTTCTGACATAATTGTACCTTGGGGTAATAGGACTGGAAAGGGATAATTGGGATATAAATCGATAATCAACAAATTCATGAAAAATAGGCCTTATCAATAACATAATTTTAATGTCCTTAGAGAATAATTTTTTATATCAACAAAATCATTATAAACCATTGTTATGGGAACAAAAAATCTTATAAAATTTTACATAGGGAAATTAACAATGGATAATATATATAGAATCAAATAAATTAATAGGTTATTGAATGTTTTAAATAATTCAGTTATACATTAAAAGTAAACAGTTTATCTTCTATGACAATGGTTGTAAAAAAATCCTCTCCCCAAATTTTCCATTTATTTTAGTGATTCGAAGAGAATTAGAGGAACATAGTTCAAAACCAATTAGATGTGAAATATAACTACTTCAAAAATGATCTTCATAACCCCATGGGTGAAGAAGATCATTACATCATGAAAATTATTTCTTCATTAAATAATGATATGAATATAATCATGAATCAGGGTAAATACCACATTCCCTTATAAAAGAGTAAGTTGTAATTGAGTCGATTAATTGAGAAAAACCACTGAATATCATATGATCCTCCAATACCTTGATAGTAGAACAATGGATAAACTCCTTTACAAATATATTCTATATCCGTCAATGCTTTAATAATGAGAAGTTTCTGATGTTTTTTTATCATATGAAAGGAGAGGATGTTCGGTGGTAGAAATTGATAAAAAATGTGAATCCCAAGGATGACATTAATTCGATGGTATAGATAAAATTATTAATAATAAAATAGTAAATATTTTTCTCACACTCTCCAATATTGAATGGATATGGATTTCCATAGCCTCAAGGAATGGGATAATTAATACAACAATTCTTACGAGGTGACCATCAGAAGACATTAAAAATACACCTCTAGCATAAACATTTCCACCAAAACTAAAATATATAAAATTATTAGGAAAGATAATGTTGATTCAGAAAAAAGAATTTTAAATTTTACACTTTGGAAAATATGATTAAATTAGTTAATATTCCCTAACTATTTAAATATTGATCCTTGAATATTAGATATATCATGTGTAAGGATATATGAATCAGATAATGGATTGTAATTATAGTGGTGCAATATAAAAAACTCATCGGGTAATGAACGTATAACAACAAAATTATAATAAAAATTTACAAGAAGTATACAAAAAATAAATGAAGGTTAAAAAATAATACAGTATGTGAGTTATGGAGGGGAATGATTCTTGAAAATTTAAATGGGAAAACCCCACCAATGTGATCGAAGAATGAAATACTGCATTAAAATAATAGCTTGATGTCCAGTTATTCAACTTCAATGAGTAATGAATCTATGTGAATCCATGTTCTAAGCCAATGATTATTGATGATAAATGAAATTAACAAACTCCATTGAGTAGTGGAAATGTGTGAGATTATTCCATCATAATGAATGAGGTGGATACTGAAAATTTTGTGGTATGAGGTACACAATTTCTTCATTAATTAATTGTGAAATTACTATTCAAAAAACATAATGTTTGGAAATTATAAAACCCCAAGTATATAACTCTTGTATAATATATATTTGAGGGATTATACTTTTAATAATCGTTATGATACTCCACTTATAGTAACTCAATGAATTTCTGGGTATGGATTTGCATTCTTTGTATAGAGGCAACAAATGTTTTTCAATAGAATGGAATCACCATAAATATCTCAAATCACCCATCGATTCTATACATGATCAAGGAGGAGGATGAATATATTTTTGTATTATAATCTCATGCATGGATGTTATTACCTTATGAACATGAATATCATACTCAAATGAATGAGACTATGCAAAACAACATTCTTGATGACATGCCAAATTTAAGGCAATTTGCTAATCTCTATCCTAATTATTTAATGGTCTTCCAATAATTCATGATGATTAGTTATAATTAAGTATTATCTATAGATATTTTTCAATAGATAAAAATATTCATATAATTATGGAATCCCACCTTTTTATTACATAATATTTTCATTACATTGTACAAAATACAGGATATTTTAATGTTTAGTTTCATGGAAGTTAATAACATAATTTAAGAAACATAAAAAAAATTTCTATTCCACATCAAATGATTGTTAATGTTATCACCCTATATATATTTTAGTAAATATCATATCCTAGTTACACACATCAATGGATAAATGTGAGCATGAATCCTTTTGAGGGTATTAACAAGGTATTTATTTCGCATGTGATAATGAGTTATTTCAATAAGAACATGATCCTTAACAATATGGAATGGACAAGTAAACATGAGTAAAATATTAATAAAAATAACATGAATCATAACATATAAATGTGGATAAAACATTTAAATGGGATTTTATTAACCTTATAAAAAAGATTCATCCCCATGGTGTTATAAATTTAAATTAAAAATGTTTTCTTCGAGGTGTCCCAAGTCATGTCATCTATAGAGATAAAATTATTTTCCCAATTTATTGACGTTCTATCATGTTACATCCTTTATTTTTCATATTTTATGTGATATAGAGGTATCATAACCAATAATTTTATTAATAACCTTTGGAGAATAAAGAATTGGTTTCTTATCAAAATCGTGGTGTAGAAATGTTTTTAAATACATTATAAATATATCACTTTTAGAAAAAGAAATTGTAATATAGGATTTATATATATAAATACCCAATTAGTAAATAACATTTACATAATTGTAAATAGCCATTGAAAATGATGAGGTTTGGGTTTTCAAAAAAGAACAAAAATATTATATCATGTAAAATAGAAATTATTTTGAATTATATTTGACAACATGAAATGTATACAATGTGGGTTGAGAAAATGTTAACAAGATAGAGAAAAAAGTTCTCCAACAGGAAAAATATAATTTGGATGTAATTTTTTGGTCAAATGTTATGAATATAGTGTAAAATTACATTTCTAATACATATAAAAAATAGGTTCTTGAATTATGTATAATGGGAAAAGAGTTCCCTTATAATAAAGAGTTGATACTAAATCTTGAGGATTGGGAATTTGGGGCATAAGAATACCATAATTTCTCCTTGGGAGGAAAAATCACAAGAACTTTTTGGAGTATGGGTTGGGGTGAGTGGGAATGTTTATATGGTTTGGTATTTATATCAAAAGTGGAGGCATTTTTTAATAATTTAATAAAATTTTCCATGGGAATAATGGCTGTGGAAGAAGAAAAAACGTTGGATTAATCCTAGTTTTTTATCATATATTTTCAAATATTGGTCCCATTTATCCACATTTTATTCCATTATAATAGAACACGATATTTTAATACTTTTTTATAGAAAAATGTAAATATTATTCAAGGTAATTTCATTAATATCATAATTCTCCTTTTGGTCCATCGAATGTCACTTAATGGTTTGTTACATGAATGAAATATGTTAAATTAAATAATATTAAAAAATAACATAATATTTTTTGATCATTTACTATGGTTAATTATTCATTCTATATTTTGGCATAAATATGATGTCATGAAACATATAGAAAACCAAAATCTGTATTTTTTACTATTCATGTAAATATAAAGTATTTTAGAATATTATTATATGTTCACCATAACCATATGTTAAGGTAATTACTTCAAATACAATGTTTCATTCGTTCATAAAATTATATAAATATTAAAATTTTAAATTTTAAGTATAAAATACCATATTTATAAAAAATTATTAGTGTTTAATGCAGTAGTAAATATCATAAAAATATGAAAATTTCCCAGAATATTATAAAATTGTTTTATCATTTAAATATAAATAATAATGTTTTGAAATAAAACTTCATTTCAAAAGTAATATTCATAATACCTTTATTTATTATAAAAAAGTATATCCTTATGAAAAAATATGTTTTATTTTAGTCCAAAAATACATTTATGAAATTCAACTCAATTGTAAATATATTTTATTAATAATGACTATTATTAAATTGGAATTCATGGAGTAATATATTTCTTTATAAAATGGAATTCATCTTTAAGAAAATATTTTCCGGACATGTAACTCCTTATAAAACTTGTGTAAAACCTCAGGGTTAGGTGTGGGATGGTGTTAGTTTCATAGGGTTCTTGGTTAACATTGATCGAGTGGTAATCTCGACTAACATATTCTTCTCTCATATATGGTTTCACTAAACTTTCTGCTATTGATTCTCATATTAGTCCTGCTCAAGTAATTACAACATTAACAGTACCTCTTTCCCATGTATTCATATTTGGGCTTCAAACAACATGACTCTATTTTTTTATCATTATTTCTTTTTTTGTTTCATAAACATTACATTTTTTTACCACTTATAAATATTAATTATAACTCAAAAATTATTACAAAATGGTATAATTCAAAATTATTAAATAGACCAGTGGTTATGTTTAAAAATAGTCATATTTCACTAATCGCCATATTGATATTCCAATTGTAACATTTTCGCCTATAAATACCACTTCCACATTTCACTCTTATTTTCTTTGAATTACTCATAAGGTTATATTTTATTTTACATAATATTTTAATTTGACTTATAATAAAGTTCATTTATTTAATTAGTGTTATTCACAGGGGGGGATGATTCTAATGGATTGGGGAGGTCCATGTTTTCCCAATTAACCTTTTTATTTAATAATTTTTCTCTAGTTGTATTGTTTGGAATAATAATTTATTTAAAAAATGAATAATATAATGATCATTTCTAATGATATAAGGTTTTTTTGGTTCTTATTAATTTGGTTTTTTATAACATAATAATATAAACTCACATATTCTATGGAAACTAATATCATTTAAATTCTCAGTTTGATACATTTTCCAACCATTAAAAAATATATCCTCGAAATTTTAACTCATATTCTCATATGGGAATAGGTCAGGGTATTTCTATTACTTTGTTTCTTATAATTCTCATTTTTCTTGTCTATAGATATGGTTACCAACAATACTTTTACATGATTAGTTATCTTTTTGAGTAAAAAATAGTCTCTATGGTCCATGATCTCCACTTGTATATCCTAATAAGAGAGGCCATGTTCTAGTTGTAACACCACAACATTCACTACATATGATGGATCATGTAAATAGTTACTCGAGAGGCATACATGGAATACATTATTATCATTATCTTGATTTGTCTATAGTTTTATCAAATAGGACACATATCCTACGTGTTAAAGTATTTCATATAGGACATTATACATAAGTTTAAGCATCCCATTAATTCCAAACAAAATGACTTTTTTCCATGGTGATTTCTAAAAGAATTTTATTTTTCCAATATATGTATCCATGTGCCTTTGATTATTTTCATCCCATCTCTCTAGTTGTCATTGAGAATATTTTATATTTTCATGGATTTTAAGAAACTTTTTTCCATATATTGTACAATATCAGGACCATGTTTCATTAGCTTAAAAACTTCATATCAACATTTTGGTATTTTATATATGTTCCCATATACATCGTAGAAGGTATCAAATTTAAAACTATATTGGAAACTGTTGTTCAATGAAAAATCAAGTAATTATAGGGGATAATCCCACCCACCTTTATATTCTATTTAATTTGGTCTCATCATATACTCAACTATATGTATAGTCCATTCAAATGGGCTATCAGTGTGAGGTTGATTGGTCATAGTGTTGTTTCATTCAGTATTTAGAACATGTTGAATTTTTCTCCATTATTTATATCTAGACCATGGATCATGATAATAAATGATTGAATGTGGACCCCTATGTTTAATTACAACATTAATTATATATATCATTGTGAGTTGGTCATGCGATTAATCTTACATAATAGGGAAGAAATTGGATGTCATGGTGTGTTGGTACACTATAATCCACATCACGTTATTCCCTTTAGTTGTTATTGGGAGATGAGTGACAATGATTGTAGTGATATTTTACCACTTCTACACTTTTACATGTAGTTTTTTAAATATACCATTTAGATTCTTTCACAACGTATTCACTTTTTTACACACAAAGAAACATTCAGTATAGTTGGAAATATCCCTTTTCATTTTATCCCACAAATAATTATCAAGAAATCCCATATACATTTCAGTTCATCTAAGATGTATAGGTAATATAGAGTTTTGATATTCATAAATTTTCTCATTAATTATCTTCATGATATAGGAGAAATATTGAATTTCATGAAATCTTAGTACACCTTCTTGATCAATATTCAAATCGAGAAAACTCACATTCTTTGTAGACTCCATATTAATTTGTATTAAAAGTATTTACTTATTATTCTCTATATAACTTCTCTAGTAATGATGTTTGAAAAATCATTAAGGATAGTATTTAAAATTTACCTTCCCTTAAGATCCCCATTTCAAATATTATAAGGTCATTGATCAATGGAACTCATTGAGTCCCCATCATTTCTAGTAAAAATGGTTCTTTCATAAGAAATGCATCAACAAATTTCTATTCTCTTATAGGGTGAGGATTAATTAAATGGATATTGTAATTAAAAAGATCAAACCATCCACTATTTATCATTTTCAATAATGTTTGGTTGAATATATACTTCAAAATTAGGTGGCCTATGTATATATTACATTTTTAGCCAAAATTATAGTACCTTCATATCAATAGATAAAAATGATACCAACTAACTCCATGTCAGGTGTACGATGGTTCTTCTAATGAATATTTAACTGTTGATATTCATTATCAATCACTATATCATTTTTCATGTTGATTCACCCAATACCTTTCATATATTCATCAAAATAACTACCTAACCTTCGATGATATAGGGTAGATATAAAATATGTTCAATTTCAAATATCTGCCTTTATTCTTGAAAGTATTCATCACAGTATTATGTCTATGAAAAGATTGCTCTATTTTTAGTTGAAAGTATTAGTGGATTATAAATTCAATTATTTTTTTTAGAAACCTCTAATAATATCCATATAAACTAGGGAACATACAAAAGTTAGCTACTTTAAAAGGATGTGCCACTCCTCTACAGCCTCAATCTTGGTAGGGTCAACTGAGATTCCTCTATTAGATAAGATATTACCCAATAATTCAATTTTTTGAAACTATATTTAAAATTTTATTATTTTGAAAAATTGTTTCTCATGTCTTATTTTATTCAATATAACACATAGATTTTCCATATTCACTTTTTGGATTTAGTAATATTAGAGATTATAATAAAAAAATCAAGAATATTTAATGATAGTCCAAAATTACTCTATAAATAAAATCAATTAATATGGACTATGAATTAGTAAATTTAAAGGAATAAAAATATCTTAACATTCCCATTTATTGTTGGAAATATATTCTAGGTAACATCTTCTCTGTTCAACCTCAATTTTTGATACACATATCAATGTTCAATGATGGAGATTAATTATGCCACATGAATATTCTCAAAAAAATAATTAATCCTTGGGAGAGGGTAATAATTCATCATTGTGAATCTATTAAATTATCTTTAATCAATGAATATCCACATTGATCCATCCTTATTAATTAAAAATAGAACATAATAATCCTATGGAGAAACACTTTTTCAAATAAATACCTTATCCATAAGATATTGAAGGTGTTTATTTATTTCCTCTACCACCGTATTATCATTTCTTTAAGGGGAATTTTTTATTATCTTGGATTCATGTATGACTTCAATGGATAAATCTACCACTCTTTTTCATGGAGGTACATGAAACTCATCTAGAAAAAACTCAGTGTATTCTATAAATAAGGGGAAATTCTGGGTCATTATATGTTCACTTCCATCTCCCACTTCACTGGTTATCTCCATAGTGAAGGAAATGGGAAGTTCTTCTAGCCCGAATGCCCCAAAGGGCTTCATTTTTTTTATTTTTGTTAACCCCCTTTTAAATGGATGAGTGGAAACATTTACAAGGCCTGTAGGCTTTGTGATTACATGTACCATATTATTAAGGGTTATTACATGACTAGAAGATCACTTGAAATTAAACCAAACTATAACTACCAGGAACTACCACTCCGCAGCATTTACATCATGATAGTAGCTCTCCACCATTGTATAGTTGTTTAGATAAGATTCTTGTGCAAGCACTAGCTGGTCCCGATGGCGTAGCCATAACCTATCATTAATCCAATTCTATTGGTTCTGCTCTAGTAAGAACACCTTCTCTAAATCCTCCTTTGGGGATACTCCTTTTTTCTATAGTCTGTCTGGTGCAACGACATGTGGCCCGAAGCCCTTAAGGTCATCCAAAGGGCTAAAAGGGGGCTTTAAGGCCTTGATATTGGTCCAATGGTTGTAACAATGGCCTGAAATCCCTATTGACCTGAAGACATGTGTGTCCTGAAGACCGTAAGTACTCTATGCCAAAACCAGGGGCCCAAGGTGAATTGTTCCAGCTGCAATAGAACCCACAGAGTATACATTCTACTACAGTACCTGCATGGTGTACATTATGCTACAGTATCCACAAAATGTATATTTTAGCTATAATCCATCGATAGTTCTGGCTATTGAACTCCTATAGTATATAAAATATTCCTCTACATGGTTTTGAAACTGGGTCTACTAGATTAACTTCAGGATACCTCACCAATCGTGCTAGGGAAAATGCGTTAGGATGTTATTCTACCAAAATCTTATTTGGTGATATATATCCATTGAAAATAACTATAGTATTTCCTTCCATTACAATATAATTTTCCTTGATCCTATATTTTATCATGAAATTATAATTTCAGATCCAATTCATCCTCATAATAATGTTGAATTCAAACATGGTATTGATTACTATATTTGTGATCAGACTGTACTTTCCAAAGATAATACTAATGTTTCTATATAGTTTTGTTTCCATTATATTCCATCCTTGATAAATCTATATATTAAAAATTGGGGATTGATTCTATATTCTTTTAAAATAAATTATGAGATAATGGCATGCATATAACTAGAATCAAACAAGGAACATGCTAGCTTTTAAAGCACAAAAAATGAACATGCCACAAAAACTTTTGGAGGTTCTACATTAAATATCATGGAAAAGAATTCTTAACATTTCTACTCAGGAGTATGATGAGGTTCATTATTTCTTCCTAATATATACTTCTAATTGGAAATTGGTTGTTAATGTGTCTATGCTATTCACACATGATGAATTTAACTTCATGATGTGCATAAACCATCTTCACCATTTCATTTCTGTTCAGAAGAGGAGGCTTCACCTAACCATGATAGTTTTGATATATATGTCCATGTTATATTCACCAGTAAAATAATAATAAAAATAACTAATTTCCCCAATTTCATCATCCTACATTTGTTTCACATGGGATGTTTCAGATTCATTCCTCCACTTCCATAAAAAAATTATTCCAAGTGGTTGGCTTAATTTATCTCATAGTTTCATTCCACCTATGTAAATTCTAGGTCTCTCCGAACACTGGTTTATCCATGATGGAACTCCCCAATATTTCTAAACCTCATTCATAGTTATTATACACTAACTTCCACCAAACATAGTGTCTCATTCAATCGAAACATCCATCTTCCTTCGCATAAGAAATGTAACAAAGGTAGAGGTGTTTCATGAAAAAATTTCAACATTCATTTCATAGCATCCATGAGATTCTTTTTTCTTATTAATTAGTTTTATAAGTTCCAATACATTTTTGTTCCCATAGATCAGGGGAAATATTTACTGAAAATGATTCCCCATAACACATCCCAATCCATGGAGACAATCTCCCTTAACATTTTCGTGTATCTAATTAGTGTGAACTAAAAATCTGCTTCTACATCCAAGAAGTATACTTCTAGGGTGGAATTTTCTATTTTTGAATACTGTAGTATAGAAAATAATCTTTCTACAATGGAAATCCATTATTTAGTTTCAAATTGGTTAAAGGGTCCACTAACAAATGGTGGTTGTTGAAGCATGAATAACTCAATGGCAATTTATTCCCTTCAAGGGGAATTTATTATATCAACTTGATTCATGTAATTATTAATATAACAGGTCAGTTAATTCATCATCCTAATGTTGTTTTCAATTATATAATCCATTGGAATTCTTTCACTGCATTGTTTGATGCACCTATCATGTTCATGCCTTTTCAAATTTCCCAATATTTTTCTAAAATAAGAAAACCGTATTGAGAAATTTGTTTCATTTTCAAATATTAAAATACTAATATGAATTTATGTATTAGAATATAATGCATAAATTTATTCTTAATATCCACTTAAAAATTTTATATTTATATTTATCATTCATAATGTATCCTAAAAACAAGATATTGACAAAAAAAATCACTGGGTGTGTGAGAAAAGTTTTAATCAAGTCTTTTAGTGGTGAAATAGTTTCCAAAAGTGTCTAGCATAGTGTGGTGATTTTATGTGTTACAACAAGTTATATATTTTTTAGAGACACATCCCCTTGTTGTATATAGATAATGATGTATTTTCTTGGAAACCAATTATATAGTTTTCACTAAACTACATGGAAATTTCCCTATATTTAGATTCAAACTTATGGATTTTCCTATTGTTTTTGACTCGTAATTTCCATAAATGACTAAACAAAACATAGATAAAAAATATGGAATCCCTAATTTTTATTACAAAAATTTTTTATTACATAAAATTTTTATTACATGGTACAATATATTTGAAATTTTAAAATTTAGTTTCTTGGATGATATGATCATTATAAATGGAGATGTATGATTTTATTCCAATAAAAATTAAAGGAAACTTCATTGTTTCACAGAAAGGTTTTTTTAATACATTTCATATACTGGGGACATACCTTAAAGGATAGGGTTAAGAATGAGGCCCAATAAAGGAAAAAGAATGGGAGACATTCAATATGTTATAATGAGGAATATTATAAGAATCTGAGAAATAA
Organism: Viscum album; assembly: GCA_963277665.1. Lineage (NCBI taxonomy): Eukaryota > Viridiplantae > Streptophyta > Magnoliopsida > Santalales > Viscaceae > Viscum > Viscum album. Next base: position 1,537,573,684 of record OY728151.1, read on the forward strand.
CAATATGGAATGAACAAATGATAAGGATTGATATAATAATAGGGAAAACATGAAGGATAACATAGAAATGGGGCTATAACATTTTAATGTCATATTCATAATCATGTCACCATGGATTATCTCAAAGGTGTCATAAATTAAAAATACCATGGTTATTCATCATGGTATCGTAAAACCCATCATCTCTAGATAATATATTTTTTACAAATGAATTGCACTGATTTCATTGTGTAACCTTTTTATTAATTAATGTGATCCACACAGATCATGATAAATCAATTAATTAATAACCCTTATAGAATAAGTAATGACCTTTCAATCAAAATCATGGCATAAAAAAGTCTATCAAGACAACATCATTACATCATTTTATACCCATGAAAAGAGAATTATGAATTCATATATGAAAATACCAAAATTAATAAATAATTTTTACATCTTGGGGAATTACCATGGTAAATTAAAAGTCTTGGGAATTCAAAAATAATGATATTTTATCTTTTAAAATATGGATAATTTATATGTAAATTTGGACGCATGTCAGGAATAATTTGATGTTTGAGAAAAGGAAAAAATTATAGAGAAGGAAGGTCCCCATAAATAAAATATAACTATTCAATATGTGTTAGATAAAAAAGGTTTGAAAATTCACTAACGTAATAGTAAATATATATATACTATAAATATGTATTTGAATTGAAGAGAACAGATGGATAATTCACATACATGGAAGCATTGAACATAAATATATTTTATTGTGACCACTGTGGATTAAGTAATCCATGTTGGCTCCATGGGAGTAAATTTCAATGTCATATTATGGAAAATAGATTTTAAATAAAGGGTAATGGTGAAATGGGTGGGAATTTTTAGGAAAATCAAAGGAATTGTTTTTGAATTTCAAAATATAGTTCTTGGAAATAAATCATTTTGAAAAAGAAAAACCATTTTCTTATAATTGGTTTATTCTTATGTTTATTGAAATTTGTTTCACATTTTATGCATCTCTAATCCAATAGAACCAAAAATTGTTTGTAATACATCATTTGGCATTAAAAATTAAATATTCCACAATGTAATCTATTTTAAATAAAATCTCCAATTTTTGACATTTGAAAGTCACATATAGGTTTGTAAATAAATTAAAATATATAATAATATATAATATGAATCAATTATAACATTTATTGTTGTGCATTGTGGTTATTTCATTATTCCGTCATTAAAAAATAAAGTGGACATAATAAAACATACAAAAACTGAAATCTATATTTGTACTAATAAAAAAATAATGTATTTCAGAAAATTCTCATAATTTCACACTAACCTTATATGGAAATGATATTTTAATATATATTTTCTACGTTATTTAGTAATTTTCCAAATATTGGATTTTTATTTTTAAATAAAAAAATCACTATTCATTGAAAAATAATTATTCTATGGTACATTCAACTATTTGAAACTTAAAAATATTAAATATGACATTAAATTACTATTTTTTCATTTATATTTAAATTATACTATTTTAAACAATTATTTACTAATAAAAATACTATTCACTGTACCATAGTTTATAATAAAATACATACATTATCTAGAAAAAACATTTATGTTTTATTTGTTTCTAGAAATCAATGTATAAATTTTTTCTTAGTTAAACATATATTTTATTAAGAAAACTTGACCATAAAATTGAAATTATGTTATTTCAATTATATGTATACATGTGAAATAAAATTTATATATCTAATTCATGGAATCCTATCACCTTTCAACACTGGAATACACCCAGTAGGGAATATGTGGGATGTTTTTAGTTTCATGGGGTGGATTTGCTAACAATGACCATGTTGTAATCTTCATTAAATTAAACTTCCATAAAATTATATTTCAATTAATATTAAATTTATGTATCTTTGATTCATCTTGGTGAAGGTAGAACACCAGTGATTCTACCTCCCTCCCATGTTCTGTCAAATGGGATACAAACAACACAACTCTATTGGTTGAGGACATCATTTTTCCTTTATACAATAATTATAATTTTTTGATTCCACCTATAAAAATTAATTAAATTGGGGAAATTATTCCAAAAGGGTTTAATTTAAAATAGTAAAAATGATTGATTGTTATATTGTCCAAAAATCAAATTATATTTCCAATGGTCACATTTTTCCCTTAAATACCACTTCATTTTTCCCTCACAACTCGCTACAATTCCTATTATTATTATATAATTTTAATTTAATAATATTTTGATTTGTTTTACAGTAATGTATTACTTATATATAGTGGTGGCCATGGGGGTAGAATATTCTAATCGATTAGAGAGGTCTAATCTTTCACACTTTAGATTTAATTATTTATTTTTTTCATGTTCAAATATTTGGAATTTTAATTGGATCAATGGAAGAATAATTTATTGATAATAATTAATTATATGTGTTTTTGTATTTTCCTCATGATTTTTTGTTTGTATAATAAATATAAAATATCTCACATTTTATTAGGAAAAATATATTAATTTAAATCCTTGGGTAACTGCAATTGATTCCCCTTTTAAAAATTCATCAATAAAAATTCAAATCATATTTTCCATTGACCATATTAAAAGTAATATCTTTTTATTACTAATATTGTTCACATGTCATCTATTCATAAGTATGGTTCCTCGACAACACTTTCACATGTCGCGTTGTATTGTTGTGTGGAACATTTTATGTGGTGTTCCGGACCTCAACCAGATGCTCCTCATAAGATTTGTAATGTTACACTGGTAGAACATATGGATTGAGTACAAATAAGAGACAATGTATATACATTATCAATATATATACATGGAATATATCATGTACATGATCCATATTTGGTGTATGTGATAGATGATAGGCCACTACTCCTACGCGATTAAAAATTTGAAAGGGATCTATGTACCTAGGGATATGCTTCCCAATCTATCCAACCCATATGAATTTCATCCATTTTGGTATCTGATGAGTTTTTTTATCAAACATCAAACACTTATTTCCATTTAAAGTATTCATCATTTCTATACTTCAGTCATTGAGAAACATTTATATGTTTTTTGATGGAATAATCATTTTTGGTCAACACATTCAGAATATTGGTCCCAAGTATCTTTATCTTACCAAATTCATCAAGTAAAATAAGTTTTCAACACTTACCATATCCTGCTTCATACAATGCACTTGAATACACTTGTGGAATCTATTGTTTAATGTTAAATCATCTAATTGGGGAGTTGATCATAGGCACAATAAAATTATATTGAGAATTTTCTCAGCATGCACTGAAGTTAATGAATAGTCCATTTTGATTGGCCATTAAATTTTGTGTTTCACGTAATACATTAGTTTAGTTCAGTATTCTTATCATGTAGATGAATTCTGAATAATTTAGATATATACCCAGGATCATGATCTGAAACAATTGATGGTGGTTCCCCACACACCCTTACCGATTCATTTATGTTTATCATGTAATGTTTCCCATGATATTAATCTTCTCGAATAGATATTAAATGGTTTGTATTAGTGAGTCAATCCACTATAATCTATATTGTATTATTTCCAAGGGATGTTATTGGGAGATCGATTATAATTTCTATAGTGATATTTTTCCAATTTATTGTGGGTATGGGTAGTGGTTTCAATACAACATTATAAAGTAATTCCTCCACCATCACTTTTTGAAAAATCAATCACCTCACATTTCTATAAAAAATCTCTGTTTTCATATTATTACACCACTAATTAACATGAATACCCCTATATTTTTAGTGATTCAAAGATGAATTGATAATGATGAGATGTGAGCATTTCCCAGCGGTTCATTAATTATATCAATGATATATGTGATATGTAGCCTTGTTCGAAATTTCATAACACCTTATTGATCAATATTGAAATCATTAATCATCCAATTCATCACAACATGAAATTTTCTTTCACATCAAAGGATCTTATCATTGAGATCTCTTGACCATACCTAATAATGATTGTTGAGAAATAATTTTGGATAACAATTATTATTTACCTACCATTATGATTCCCATGTCTAATCATTCAAGGACCTTAAAAAATGTGTCTCTTTGAATTCACATTATATCTATCCAGACATGGCCTTTCCAACATAATTCATCTGCGAATTCTTTTTCTAATTATTGCGGATAAGGAATTGAATATTTATAGTTCTTGAAGAATATCCAAGCATCTAATGTAATGAACTGGAATTCCGGTGGAATGGTTTTTAATACATGGGATTTTAACGAGTCTGTGAATTTTTTACGCACATCATTCTGAGGCCCGGTGAGCCCATAATCAATTTATGATGTTTAGTTCGGGTACGTTCTGTACATATACATGTGGGATTTTGTAACTTTTGAACCTATTCTCGGAATTGAAATTTGAGGGTACCGTTGAGTTCGCAACGTCGGTGATTGATTAGTGAGACCTTCCCAGCAGTTGTGTTCTGAAGAGAACAGAAGTTAAATATTGGGTTTTTTAATTAAATTGAATAAAAATAAGTGTTATCTTTGTTTTTATTTTATGGTGGTTAAAACCTCCAATAAGATTTTAGTGGTGGGGGCCACCACACCATAACCTCCCATGTGAGGTTATGGTGGTGGGGATCACTCACACATAACCTCCCTTGAAAAGATTTTATTTTGTGGTGCCCATCTCAGCTTCTTACCCCTATTAACTCCCCATTAAATAATTGGCCACATCTCTTCTATTAATTGGAACTCCACACCTCCCATAATTTTTAATTCAAACTATTCTATTCTATTAATTAATGGAGTTGTCTCATTTAATTAAAGACATGTATTTTGTGTTGTGGTGCCATAAAAAATAATAGAGAACTCCATATATTATTTTTTGGGCTTTGAATTTCTTTTGGTGGATCCTTTTGGTAGAGGAGGAAGAGCATGTGAGAACTTCATCCTTCCAATGAAGAATGCCACACACCATCGAAGAACGATGAACTTCATCATCGATCTTCGTCTGAGCCAAAATAAAAGGAGCCGACCGCAAAGAACGCCGACGACGCTTCTTCCCTTGATGCTTCTCAATGTCAAAGAATTGACGTCCGCTTTTCCTCCCCTTCCACTGTCAACATTCGAAAAATATGAGGTAGGAGGATTTGAGTTGAATTATGTTTGAGTTTTTACCCTCTGTTATGCATCGTTTTGTTGTGCTTCGTGTTGCCGATAGATATCATCTTAACGGGGAGGCATTGGACCACACAAACATCGTCCAACCCTCCCCCTGTTGTTGTTCTCGTTGTGTTTATCGTGTAGGAAGAGTAATGAAAATCACCACGACGGGCCGCGTCGGATGTGTGTGGTGTCGTCGCGTCGCACAGAGGCTAGAAGAGGGCCACGCCGGTGGTTTGGAGTGGCTGGCCGCTCGGGCCAGCTTGGAGGAGCGGGACCCCGTCGGGTCCTGTGTGTGCAGGGCCAACACCGGTTTTGGTCCCACCCGAACGGTTCAACCGTTCGTGTGCCAGGGGGCATGTGCCTCCCCCTTGGCGCGACTAGGGCAGGCCGACCGGCCGCCTTCGGTCGGGCCGCCCTAGGCCAGCCCACCATCGGCCGTACCCCCCTCGGTCGGGCCGCCCTCGGCCGTGCCGCCCTTCAGGCAGGGCCGCCCCCTATGGTCGGGCCGTTTCCTCGGACTAGATCGGACCCACGGATTGGGTCAGAACCCGGTCCAGACCGGGTCTGGCCAGGTCAGTTCGACAGGGTGGGGATGGGTTGGTTCGACTAGGTCAGACCGGACTCGGACCCATTTGGCCAGTTTGCACCTTCTCACCCCTATCTTGGGCTACGTTTGTCATATTGATGAACCGCCTGCGGCGATTGAAGGATTGGAGCGAGATGGTTCTTTTGGAATACCCCACATGAGCTTTGGACACAGTTGGAGTATAGTCAGGTTGTTTTGAACCTAAAAACCAACCGTTTCCCTAGAACGGAAATACCAATAACTCAATGGTCAAGCGTCCGATTGACACTTCGTCTGTCACGTTGGAAAACTTACAACATGGAGATCCATTGGGTTACTTGTTTGTGGAGTTTTGTGGTGTTCGAGGTATGACAGATATCTGAAGGGATGTTTCTATGGTGCTCGAGTGCACCAGGTCCAAGGAATCCAGAGGCGGATAGTGAGGAGGAGGATGGAGACAGATCATACGGAGATCAGCGCTCATCGATCCAGTGTGGGTCAGTGCATACCGATCCTGTGTGGGAAATTGTGGGGGTTAGTTCGTATCGATCCTTTATGGGTCAGAATCCATATGGTCAGAATTAGTCCCTCTTGACAGAATAAGATGTTCTAGCTTTGTGACTAATCATCTGTACTTCTATACTTCATTGAAATCCTAGTTTGAGTGGAGTCAATGAATTTCATGTTTTCCTCATGATTGAGATTGGTTACTAAATAATGTAGGTATATGTATAGTAATATACCTATTTAAGGGTTATCTGTTGACTCTATACATTTTGGTTTATCCTAGATGGATTTAGTGATACCTTGAGAGCCTCGGGGTCTCTAATAAGTATTTTTATACTAAACCATTCATAGTCTTTGCCCACACCTCGTTGTGTTGGATGAAGATGATGGAAAGTGCTGACCGAGGTGGAGTGTACAAGGACTAGAAGGTACCCAGAGGTGGACCTCCTGACGAGTCAGTACCTGGAGGATACGGACGTACGTGGAGCGCTGAGGAGGCTATCTATACCTACCCTTCAGGTATGATCCATGGTGGACGATTAGGGAGATTCTTTTCACCATCCAGATGCTTTTTTCTTTTCCTTATACTTTAATGTTGGGCTTGTATTTCCGGCTCCTTAATTTCCAGCCCTACTTTTGTATACAGTTCTACTTTGTGTTTTCCTTCGTTTTGTGTACTCTGTTGTGGGTGTCTAATTTTTATAAAGGAAATGTCTTCCTAGCATATGGATATATGCCTTTGGTGATAGTTTCTTGCCCATGGCCTATGGAAGGCCGACTTGCGGTAGTCACGACATGGGTCCCGAGGATGGGTCATGACAAATTGGTATCAGAGGAGTCGGTTCTACCGTAGAACATAGTGCTCTGATATTTTTTTTATGAAGCAATATCGTTAAGGGTACTAAGGGTGGTTTCTAGTTTAGGGATTCTAGTGTTGGTGTGGTGGCTGATGTATCCATACACAAAGACCCTTACTACAGATTTCCGACATAGTGCATGAAAACATTGATTGTGTCTATATATTCAAAAGTTAATCTAGAAATTAGCTCAACCAAGTCAGCTCACCAGGTATAAAACTTTTGACACTGTTACTTCTATTTCATTCAGGATTCCTCCACACAGATGACCAATTAGAGCCCCGAGAGTCGTACGCTCTGACAGCACACCGAGCGATGAGGCCTTGGTTCTGGGCCTTTTACCAGTTGAGGCACCAGCGGTACCACTTCCCATTGGGCCATCGATGCCACCAGCCCCAACTGCAGAAAATGCATGCCACATGAGCATGTTGCAAGAGTTCCAGCCCCAGAGGACAACCATGTTCATGGGATAGATGGACCCACAGGCAGATGAGGATTGGCTGGAGGCTATGGTGAGTGTTTTCAGGCTGGTCGGGACACTGGCAAACCTCATGGTGATTCTTTTTGTGAGTCTCCTACAGCTAGCAGCAGGCAGATGGTGGAGCCTGATGCTTCAGGTCCACGACGAAGAAAAATTACTCTAGACAGACTTCAAAAGCCTATTCCAGGTGGAGTTTATACCATCCACCCTTCATGCGGTGCAAAAACAGGAGCTACTGCATCTATAGTAGGGTAGCATGTTAGTGGTGCAGTACTCAACGAGGTTTACCGAACACTCACGCTACACCACTAATATGGTGCGAGACCCATTAGTCAGGGCTCGGACCATCGAGCAGGGGCTCAGATGAGAGATCAGAGCCTTGATGATCTCCTTAAACATCCTGACGTCGGTGGTGGTGTTAAAGAGAGCCCTGCTAGTGGAGAGGTTCCTTGCTGAGTAGTCAGCAGTAGTGAGACCCACTACTAATCGACATGCAAAAAAGTATTATAAATCTAGCAGTAGATAGATGACACAGAGGCCCAAGAGAACCAGAACCACATGTGGTCAACCAAATGAATTAGAATCGGTTGGGAGAGTCACGCAGAGCAGAGACACATATTCCAGGAGTAGGCACTTCTACTGATGCGGTGGGAAGGGTCACATGGCACGTGACCAACCAACCCACCATACATATGATTAGAAGTCAGTTGAGGGACCTCCCTAGAAGAGGAAGAGATTCTATTAGGGTAGTTCCAAGGGTGCAGGTGGACGTGACAGATGAGCTGGTCGAGCAGCAAGTGGTGGACGACGTTTCTGTGTGTTTCCACCACCACCACCAGGAGGACCACCCCGACCACTAGGAGCTGGCAGACAGGGGAGAGCTCAGCATCAGGCAGCTGAGGCATTAGACCGTGGTGCTCCGAAGATGATTCTTGTTATAACTGTGTCTACTCCACCTGAGCTGCAGTTCTTATAGATAGAGGTGCCAGTCAGTCTTTCATATCAACTAGCCTCGTTCGGAGCTCGGAGATTCTGAAGGAGCCGTTGGCACGATCCTTAGAGCTAGAGATTCTTACGGGATCAGACTCGACGATTATACACTGGTTCTGACAGTGTGAGCTTACTCTAGGAGGTGAGAGCTTCATCTAGGATCTTCTCATAACGTCCTCGAGTCCTTATGACTTCATCTTGGGTATGTACTGGTTATCTACTATTCATGCACGAATTGACTATATTAGGCGCAAAGTGTGTTGTGCCTACACGGATGGGACCCATTTTACCATCATCAATGAGAAGGGAACCCTTTATGCACATGATGGACTTACTCAGAGGAGGGTGCATTCGATCACTCATCTGTTGTCCTGTTATACCCTCAGAGTAGTTGATGTGGAGATTCTGACTTATCCCGTAGTGGTGGACCAGTACACAGATTTTTTCTCTGACGATATTCCAAAAATACCTCCTCGTAGAGTGGTGGACCTCTACATTGCCTTTTACATTGGGAAGACACTAATATCTACTATATCATACCATATGGCTCCCTCTGAGCTTTGTGAGATGCAGGTACAACTAGAGGACTTTCATGGTAAGGTATCCATTCGGCCCAATGTTTCTCCCTAGATATCCCCAATTTTGTTCGCCAAAAATGCAGATTGGATCTTGAGGCTGTTTGTCGACTACCGTTTCTTGAACTATGTGACCATGAAGAACAAGTACCCAATCCCTAGGATTGATGACCTCCTTGATCCGCTCATGGGAGCTCGATGGTTCTCGAAGATAGGCCTCAGATCAGGCTATCAACAGCTCAGAGTTCGAGACAAGGATGTGCAGAAGATGACCTTTAGGTGTTGGTATGACCATTATGAGTTTCTGGTTATGCCCTATGGCATAACCAATGCTCCAGAAGTGTTAATGTATCTCGTGAAAGAATCTTCTAGCCATACCTCAATCTCCTTGTCATGGTCATCATCGACGAAATTTTGATCTACTTGACTACTGAGGAGGAGCTTGCCTACCATTTGCAGGTATACTGGACACACTCTGTGAGCACTAGCTTTATAGTAATCTCTCGAAATTCCAGTTTTGGATTCGAGTAGTTCACTTCTTGGGACAAGTTATCTCAAAGGATGGAGTTGAAGTATATTCAGCAAAGAATGAAGTGGTACATCCTAGTGATCATACCAAAAGTGTGACAGTGGTACATAGTTTCCTAGGCTTAGATAGATACTACTGGAGATTCATCTCAGACTTCTCCAGTGTTGCAGCACCACTATCAGCCTTGACGAAGAAGGGGAATCCCCTCGTGTGGTCAGAGAGATGCCAGTAGAGCTTTAACGAGCTGGGGTAGAGGCTGACTAGTGCCCCCATTTTGAGGATTCCAGAAGAAGGTGTTGGGTATGTAGTCTACTATGATGAAACATGTACGAGACTCAGGTGTACCTTGATGAAGAAACGAGCTGTGATCGCATATGGTTCTCGTCAGCTGAGATAGTATGAGTAGAACTATGCTACCCATGACCTAGAGTTAGTAGCAGTGTTCTTCATGTAGAAGATGTGGCTGAATTATCTGATGCGATAATGTTTTACAGTGTACACTGGTCACCAGATTCTCAAGTATATATTCTATCAGAAGGACCTAAAACTGAGATAACGACAATGTCTTGAGTTCCTACAAGACTATGACTTCAAGATTGTCTATACTCCTGGGAAGGGGAACGTTGTAGCAGATTCACTCAGCAGGAGATCAAGAATTCAGATGCTTGGAGAGGTGACAGGGTAGCTGGACGCATTGTAGATATCCTTTTTAGATTGGGATGGAGCTTCCTATCTACATCCTCTTATAGTCACCAATCCACTTCTTCATCATGTTAAGGAGGCACAACATTGAGACAGTGACTATGAGATGAGATGTGCTCAGATATCCACATTTCAGGCACCTGATTGATTTTCTGAATGTGGGGAGCACATCATCCTTTTCAGAGGACGTACCATGGTATAAGTTTCACTTCATGAGGATGTGTTGAGGGAGTTCCACACTTCCCCTTGGGTGGTACATCATGGAGTGGCGAAGATGTATCAAGACATCAGATGAAAACACTTGTGGCCAGGTATAAATAAGGAAGTATCAGTGTTTGTCTCACAATTCCTCACATATCAGCAAGTGACGGTGGTGCACCAGGTACCAGCATGCTTGGCTTTTCCATTAGAGGTACCAGAGTAGAAGTGGAATGTTATATCCATGGACTTTGTGATGGTTCTTCCACTTACTTCCAAGAGTCACGACTCGATTTGGGTGATCGTAGACCGACTCAACAAGTCATCCCACTACCTACCGATAAAAGAGTAGGATTCAGAAGAGATCTTGGGATGCATCTATGTGCAAGAGATTGTGTGGTTGCATGGATTACCTTCTTCTATTGACTTTGACCATGACACACACATTACATCCTGGCTGTGGAAGAGGTTGCAGGAAGCATTCGGGACACAACATCGATTGGGAACCGCCTTCCATCATCAAATAGATGTTTAGACTGAGCGGACCATACAGACCTTCGAGGACTTGCTTCGTGCTTGTATCCTCGACTATGGTCGCAGTTGAGAGGACCACTAACCATTGGTGGAGTTTTCCTACAACAACAGCTATCACTCCACCATCGGTATGACACCTTTTGAGGCCTTGTATGGTCAACCTTTTAGATCAAAACTGTGTTAAACAGTCACTGGGGAGTCAGCACTAGTGGGACCAGAGATGGTGGGAGCTGCTACCCAGAAGTTGAAGATCATCTAGGAGTGGATGAAGACTACACAGAGCAGGAAAAGTGGTATGCTGACAAGAGATTGAGACCTCTAGAGTTCGAGGATGGTGACCATGTTTTTCTATGCATCTCACCTCGATGAGGTCTACAAATATTTGGCTGAGGCAGCATGATTACTCTGTGATTCAACGGACCATTCTAGGTCCTCATCAGATTAGGCGAGGTGGCTTACTTCCTGGATCTTCCACCTCAGCTACATCGCGTGCATGATGTCTTCCATGTATCTCAGCATAGGAGATACGTGCACGGCCCATCCCACATCATTAACCATGGAGAGCTGGACATCGATGATGGGGCGACATTCATGGAGGTCCTAGTATAGATCGAGGATCGACAGGAGCGGGTCCAACGTGGACAGTCGATACCTCTGGTTCATGTTTTCTGGCATCACGGGAACATCCAAGAGAGCACATCAGAGTGGGAGGCTCAGATGCATGCTCAGTACCCCCATTTGTTTCCTTAGTTCGAGAGTTAGCTTATGGGGACGTAAATCCCGAAGGTTGGGGGAATGTAAAGACCTAGAATTCCCGTGGATTTTTTTAATACATGCAACATTTACAAGTTTGGGAATTTTATACGTCCCTTGATTCCGACGCCTGTTGAGCCCAGAATCAATTTCTGAAGTTTAGTTTGCGTACGTTCAGTAAACGTACGAGCGAGATTTTGTAACTTTTGAACCACTGCTCGGAATTGAAATCTGAGGGCACCATTTGTAAGGGTTGGTGTCCTCAGAACCAACTGTTTTGTACTTTGATTACATAAATGTTCACTTATTATATATTGTTCATTGTTCTGCATGACTATAATATAATAATGTCCTGAAATATTTGTTGCATTAATAAGGTCATAGCAGATCCCCGCTATGATGAGAACCTTGAAATGCTATAACAATATTCTTAAATAAAGTTCTGTGGTTGGATGACATACTATGATAGGACACATAGTATACAGACCGTCATGTGCGAGTACTCATAAGAAGACGAGACTCTCTCTCATGGAGTTCGCACTTGGTAATCTCCAAGATGGGAGATTATGAGAACAGACCTGCCAGTAGTAATTCCGCATGTCTTGGTGTCATCGGATATTGCTATCTACGAGCGTGTGTAATGGTCCTTGGACTGGAAGATTATCATTAACTCATGTCATGACTCGCGCACTTAGATTTACTGACGAAAACCGTCACGCAGATAGTTGGCGGGAAGTAGGGTACGTTGGGTGCGTCACGAGTGACATGTTGTTAATGGATAAGTCAAGGAAGGATTTGTCCCTTCCATTTATGGAAGTTGATATCTCGGCCCTTTGATTGAAATAGAACTGTCGCATTAAATTCCATGGCCATGGTGTAAACGATGAGTTTATTTCAGGTAGTCAAAGAACGACATATCAAGCATATAGGTTTATGACACTGCCATGAAACCTGCTTGATGAGATATTGAGACAAAGGGATTAAATTACACAGTAAGCGCTCGTATGAGGTGATACGTCAATGCGGCGTAAACTTCTTTCTCTTGGGTGCCTTGACCCGTTGCTAGACAGTAATCTTGGACTTTAGGCAAGCCCGCCTAATGCCAACGAGAAAGAGGCCTAGAGGGTCACACACTAAGTGTATCCAAGTATCTCAAGTTGAATAAAGATTATTCTCGTACGCGGTTTAATAATTATTCAAGGAAGCCTGAGTTGTTTTAAATGATGGAGGAAAAAGAAAATAAAACAAGTACACGTCGTGTATTATTATTACATGCCGTGTAGTTTTATTTTGGAAAGGAAATGAATAAATGAAAACAAGATATACACGCCGTGTACATTTAATGTACACACCGTGTAGTTTTCAATGAAAAACAAGTACACGCCGTGTATTTATTAATACACTCCGTGTAGTTTTTTTTTAGTTGGGATTTTGAGGATATAATATTGTTTTAAATGATATTTATTATAATCAGCGTGGGCGCATGTCAAGGAATTATTTATTCAACATGGGGTTTTAAATAAAGAGTCAATGAAATAAATAAAACGCGTAACGCGTTTATTTATTGTCATAACTCTATAACCCCACACACCCGATTATAAATATCCTCACAACCCCAACTCTTTTCATATACAAGAGAATCGTTGTGCACAACATCTCTGGAGAATTCTTTCAAGGCCGAAAGAACCTCTTCCTCCAAGAACGCTCTCAAGACCGAGAGAGATCCTCTTCCATCGGATCAAGACAATCTAAGGCGGACAACGCAAGCAAAGGCTTCTCCACGCTAGCACCCGGAGAATCTTTTGGCGACGTCCAGAGATACGAGGTACACGTGTGGATCACCGCTAGAGGGAGTCTACACTTGGCTTCTGCGACGCAACGACGGATCACATTGACAACGTGATTGAGAACATCAACGAAGAAAGAACACCCAAAAGGTATTTCTTTATAATTAATTAAATTAATTATAATCAACCTGTAACGATCCTTGTTTGTGGTTCCGGGAAAAACCATCTTCTTTGTCTTTTTCTGTGATTCGATCTGTGGAGACTGGCGTTTATCGTCGTATTGATCCCGGATTGATCATTGCTAATGACAAAAAGCCAAGTGGGCACATACACCCACGTGCTTCCGCTGCGCCCGGAACCTTCAAATGGTATCAGAGGGAGGTTACAACGTTGATTATAGTTATTTAATTTTCGTTGATAATTTACGCATTCATATTTGATTCAATTCGAAATAAATCGTTCTATAAATCTGAATTAACGAGATCTATTCTTCCTCCTTCGTTTCTCGATTCATATCAAAGAAACGACCTTTTAATTTTAATTTTGATTAAAATAAAAACGAGGAACTCATCCAGAGGAGCCGCTCTTTCTGTCTGTACAACACGGGATTACACGGCGTGTAATTAAAACTACACGCCGTGTACTTAGGTTCAACGAACCGACACTGGTCCGCCAAACCACGTCGTGTGAATTGATTATGCCTAAGTTTTAATCACGCCGTGTTGACCAGAATAGAACGGCGCGTGGAAACCGGAATACACGACGTGTATGTTGGAACAACACACCATGTAGTCCGTTCCGACCCAGGTGAAACCGTGTACAAAGATAAGTCGCGTACCGCGTATACGGGATCGCCAGGCCGGTTACCGCGTAACAAGGAAGTACACGCCGTGTATGATTCATCTACATGCCATGTACTCTAAAATTTCCAAAGTACAGAAAAACACGCCAAAGCCCCGGCGTGTACTTTGGACAAAGGGTGAAAAGAAAAATACACGTCGTGTAATTATAAACTACACGCCGTGTACTTTCCAGAAATGGAATTTCACCAGGTTTCCTCCAATGTACAAAGACCCGTACAAGGAATATGGATGAGAAGAATCTCAAGGAAATTCAGAAAGGAATTTAATATAAAGAATTGATTAATTATAAGATCATAATTAATTGAATTCGAGCGCGTCTTATCTTAAATAAAACGATTAAAAGAATTTGAATTCTAAATATGCGTAAATGTCGTTGCATACTATGGATGATCATGAGCTAGACCAAAGACCCTTTGTATGTGTATGGTTTCATTTAAATTTATTTAATTTAAATTTGTTGGCCTGCGAGCCTTCTTCCAATAAAATGTAGGGCCTGCGTGCCCATGGTTTCTTTAATGTAAACCCATGTAATGGAGGATCTCCCAAGCCAGAGGAGACGGTTCAAATCCCGAAGCCAAGGCGAAACCGACACAAGAAGATACAAAGGTGGACAGGTGGGAGCTGCAAAACATGAACCATCAGGTTCAAGGTGTTTTCCCTAGGTCAGGGTAAGCTTATCAAAACCGCTAGATAAGCTAACCAAATAGAAGCTCATGATCATGTCATCTTATTTTATTTCTGTCTGATTGCATGGTTTATATATTATGCATGTGTTGTCGCGATCACATAATTAATAAAATGAACAAGCATGCAAAGATGGAATAAAATAAAAACCGGTCTATGCGTATACATTATCGGAACATGGTTAATCACTTAAGCAAGCATCACTTAATATTAACAAGCATGTGATAATGCAAAGATACGCATAAAGAATAAAATTCCTCAAATACCATATTAAGTCAGACCAAGCCTTCCGTTACTTGATTAAGGGCAAGACTCAATAAAACTATGTGTTTGACCAACCCTTGTTGGGACACTTACTTTTATAAAGGAAGCCCTTATGAAAGGTTTCGGGTTGACTTAACCATATTACATCAAGAGAAGTAGCCCTTGCTAGACTTGATGTAATATTGGAGGCAAGAGTTGAGGAAATCCAAGTCAGGATTTCAGGATTGGGGAGTCCACTCAACAGATCAAGGAACTGTAAGCTCACAGTTGGCAAAGACCCGCCTACCTAAATACCTTTAAATAGCTTGACCAACCCTTGTTGGGGTTATGCGAAGGGAAATATGGATCCTTGCCATTAGAATGTCAAAGCAACTGGACATTCCGAGTTCAATGGTGAGGGCCATTGGGAATTGATAAAATAGTGGGAGACTTAATAAAATTTATTATTTCTCATAAAATGTAATCAAGAAAGTACTGATGAATCTGCTCTTTTAAATTGTAGAATCAAAATGACAAACACATCAACCACATTTTCTCTGCGATCAATTCTGGATAAAGACAACATCCTCACCGGCAGTAACTTTCAGGAATGGTTTAGGCGCCTTCGGGTTATCCTACGCCATGAACGGAAGTTTTATGTGCTGGAGTCCTCACTTCCTGATTCTCCTTCCCCAGGGGCAAGTGATGAAGATTTCCTAGTCTATGATCAACATTTGAACGATGCTCTCGACGTTCAATGTTTGATGCTGTCATCTATGTCTAGTGAGCTCATGAAGTCTCATGAAGACATGGATGCCTACAGCATGCTCGAGCACCTCCGTGGTTTATACCAGGAGAGAGCAAGACAGGAAAGGTTTGAGATCTCCAAGGCTCTATTTCAGAGCAAGCTTGGAGAGGGTGCCCCAGGTGGGCCTCATGTAGTCAAGCTCATTGGCTACATTGAGCGCTTGGAGGTTCTAGGGTTTAAACTCCCTGAAGAACTGGGTACCGATCTCATTCTCGCATCACTCCCCCAGAGCTTCTCAAACTTATTTGTTAATTTCAACATGAACAATATTGAGAAGTCTCTATCTGATCTTCTTATCCTCATTCGCCAAGTGGACAATGACATGAAGCGTGAAAAACCTTATGTCCTTATGGTGAATAAAAGGAAAGGGAAGGCGAAGAGCTTTAAGCCCAAAGCTTCTTCAAGGCCTTCCAAGAAAAGGAAGATCAAAGGGGAGGCAAAGGAATAGGATGCTGTTTGTTTCGCATGTGGCAAGAAGGGTCACTGGAAGAAAAACTGCACCCAGCCGAGGAAGCAAGGGGAAGCTTCAGGTGCGTTTGTTATCGAATGCAATCTATCTGTTTCTACTAATTGGGTATTAGATACTGCTTGTGGTGCTCACATCTGTATCCAAATACAGGAACCAAGTAGATTCAGGAAGATTGATCGAGGGGAGATAGATCTACGAGCAGCCAACGGAGCCAGACTTGCTGTTGTAGCTGTCGGGGACTACCACCTCACATTGCCTACCGGGATGGTCTTGGTTTTGAAAGGATGTTATTATTTACCCTCTGTAACCAAAAACATTATTTCAGTATCCAGATTAGATACTGATGGATTCATATTCAAGTTTGGAAATGAATGTTGCTACTTTTATAAAGATAGCATTTGTTTTGGTAGGGCACATTTATATAACGGCCTTTATGTGTTAGACTACACAAACCAAGTAATGGCAATTGATAACAAAGTTAATTTACATGACTCATACCACACCCAACTTTGGCATCACCGGCTAGGTCATGTCAATGAGAAACGCTTGACAAAATTACATCAAGATGGGTATTTAGATTCTTTCGAACTAAAACCACTTGGTGTATGTCATGCGTGTCTACAAGGCAAAATGACCAAAGCCCCATTTAGTGGGAAAGGTGAAAGAGCTAAAGAGCTTCTAGAATTAGTTCACACAGATGTGTGTGGACCATTTCCAGTTGAAGCAAGGGGTGGGTTCTCGTACTTCATAACTTTTACTGATGATTTTAGTAGATATGGATATATCTATTTAATGAGGTATAAGTCAGATTCTATTGATCGGTTCAAAGAATACAAGAATGAAGTTGAGAACCAGCTTGGTAAGAAGATTAAGAAACTCCGCTCAGACAGAGGAGGAGAATATCTTAATCAAGACTTCATTGATTTCTTACGGGAGTTTGGGATTCTATCTCAACTCACTCCTCCTTACACACCGCAGTGGAATGGTGTAAGTGAAAGGAGGAACCGCACCCTGTTGGACATGGTGAGATCAATGATGAGTCATGCGAGTCTTCCATTATCCTTTTGGGGATATGCATTACAAACAGCAGCACACATATTAAACCAAGTACCAACTAAATCGATAAATGGTATTCCATACGAGTTATGGAGTGGACGCAAAGCCATGTTATCGAATTTACACGTGTGGGGTAGCGAAGCATTTGTTAAGGCCTCTTCAGGTAACAAACTTGCACCCCGAGGCACAAAGTGTATCTTTATAGGATATCCCAAGGAAACAAGGGGATATTACCTATACAACCCCTCAGACAAAAAGGTTACAGTGGCAAGACACGCCATATTCCTTGAGAGGGAGAACATCTCCAGAAGAGATAGTGGGAGCGAGATAGACTTCGATGAAGTCGAGGCTCAAGATACACATGAGTTGGTACAAGAACAGATTCCACAAAGCCCCGTGGAAGAACAATCTGTTCCAGAGACACAAGAACTGCGTAGGAGCACGAGAGAGGTGAGAGAACCATAACGATATGGTTTTCTTGTCACTGAGGATGGTGACTCATTATTGGTTGACAATGATGATCCTCTTACCTACAAGGAAGCAGTTGAAGGCACAGACGTTGCCAAGTGGCAAGAAGCCATGAATTCTGAAATGGATTCCATGTACCAAAACCAAGTCTGGATTTTGGTAGATCCTCCAGTTGATGTAAAGCCTATTGGTAATAAATGGGTATTCAAGAAAAAACTGGACATGGAGGGGCAAGTCAGCACATACAAGGCACGACTGGTTGCAAAAGGTTTTAGACATCGTCAAGGAATTGACTATGATGAAACCTTTTCACCGGTTGCAATGCTGAAGTCTATCAGAATCCTATTGGCCATTGCTACTTACCATGACTATGAAATTTGGCAAATGGATGTCAAAACAGCTTTCCTTAACGGGAACCTCCAGGAAGATGTCTACATGACACAACCTGAAGGGTTTGTGACTTCAAAGGATGCCAACAAGGTATGCAAGTTGCAAAAATCCATTTATGGATTAAAGCAAGCATCAAGGTCATGGAACATTCGTTTTGATGAAGCTGTTACAGAATTTGGCTTTGTTAAGAACGAATGTGAGCCTTGTGTCTACAAAAGGTTTAGTGGAAGTGCCGTCGTTTTCCTAATAGTATATGTCGATGACATATTGCTAATTGGAAACGAAGTACCTGTCTTACAGTCAGTTAAGACATGGTTGAATAAATGCTTCTCCATGAAAGACTTGGGCGAGGCGGCATATATTCTTGGGATCAAGATCCATCGTGATAGATCCAAGAAAATGTTGGGCCTAAGTCAAAGTACATACATTGACAAGATACTGAAGAGATTCAGTATGGAACAGTCCAAGAGGGGATTGTTGCCAGTGTCACATGGCATTCATCTTTCCAAGAAAATGTGTCCTCAGACACATGAGGAAAGAAAGAGAATGGCAAGGATCCCTTATGCATCCGCGATTGGGTCAGTCATGTATGCTATGCTATGTACGAGGCTAGATGTTGCTTATGCATTAAGTGCGGTAGGCAGATATCAAGCTGATCCAGGAGTCCGCCATTGGATGGCAGTCAAGACTATCCTTAAGTATCTGAGGCGTACTAGGGATATGTTCTTGGTTTATGGAGGAGATGAGGAACTAGTCATCAGAGGACATGTAGATGCTAGTTTCCAGACTGATCAAGATGACATGAAGTCGTAGACTGGATACATCTTCAGTTTGAATGGAGGTGCAGTGAGCTGGAAGAGCTCAAAACAAAGTGTGGTGGCAGATTCTACAGCGGAGTCCGAGTATATCGCAGCTTCTGAGGCAGCTAAAGAAGCAGTATGGATGCGAAGCTTCGTCCAAGAGCTGGATGTTGTACCGAGCAGTAAAGATCCTATCACACTCTATTGTGATAATACTGCAGCGGTGGCACTTGCAAAAGAGCCAAGGTCACATCAGCGGACAAAGCACATACTTTGGAAGTATCATCTCTTGAGGGATTTTTCTCAGAGAGGTGAAGTTGCAGTGAGCAGTATTTCCACGGAAGACAACGTGGCGGACCCATTGACTAAAGCCTTGACTCAGCAGAAACATGATCATCATGTGAGGTCTAGCGGACTAAAAGTCGTAGGCAGTTGGCTCTAGTCCAAGTGGGAGTTTGTAAGGGTTGGTGTCCTCAGAACCAACTGTTTTGTACTTTGATTACATAAATGTTCACTTATTATATATTGTTCATTGTTCTTCATGACTATAATATAATAATGTCCTGAAATATTTGTTGCATTAATAAGGTCATAGCAGATCCCCGCTATGATGAGAACCTTGAAATGCTATAACAATATTCTTAAATAAAGTCTTGTGGTTGGATGACATACTATGATAGGACACATAGTATACAGACCGTCATGTGCGAGTACTCATAAGAAGACGAGACTCTCTCTCATGGAGTTCGCACTTGGTAATCTCCAAGATGGGAGATTATGAGAACAGACCTGCCAGTAGTAATTCCGCATGTCTTGGTGTCATCGGATATTGCTATCTACGAGCGTGTGTAATGGTCCTTGGACTGGAAGATTATCATTAACTCATGTCATGACTCGCGCACTTAGATTTACTGACGAAAACCGTCACGCAGATAGTTGGCGGGAAGTAGGGTACGTTGGGTGCGTCACGAGTGACATGTTGTTAATGGATAAGTCAAGGAAGGATTTGTCCCTTCCATTTATGGAAGTTGATATCTCGGCCCTTTGATTGAAATAGAACTGTCGCATTAAATTCCATGGCCATGGTGTAAACGATGAGTTTATTTCAGGTAGTCAAAGAACGACATATCAAGCATATAGGTTTATGACACTGCCATGAAACCTGCTTGATGAGATATTGAGACAAAGGGATTAAATTACACAGTAAGCGCTCGTATGAGGTGATACGTCAATGCGGCGTAAACTTCTTTCTCTTGGGTGCCTTGACCCGTTGCTAGACAGTAATCTTGGACTTTAGGCAAGCCCGCCTAATGCCAACGAGAAAGAGGCCTAGAGGGTCACACACTAAGTGTATCCAAGTATCTCAAGTTGAATAAAGATTATTCTCGTACGCGGTTTAATAATTATTCAAGGAAGCCTGAGTTGTTTTAAATGATGGAGGAAAAAGAAAATAAAACAAGTACACGTCGTGTATTATTATTACATGCCGTGTAGTTTTATTTTGGAAAGGAAATGAATAAATGAAAACAAGATATACACGCCGTGTACATTTAATGTACACACCGTGTAGTTTTCAATGAAAAACAAGTACACGCCGTGTATTTATTAATACACTCCGTGTAGTTTTTTTTAGTTGGGATTTTGAGGATATAATATTGTTTTAAATGATATTTATTATAATCAGCGTGGGCGCATGTCAAGGAATTATTTATTCAACATGGGGTTTTAAATAAAGAGTCAATGAAATAAATAAAACGCGTAACGCGTTTATTTATTGTCATAACTCTATAACCCCACACACCCGATTATAAATATCCTCACAACCCCAACTCTTTTCATATACAAGAGAATCGTTGTGCACAACATCTCTGGAGAATTCTTTCAAGGCCGAAAGAACCTCTTCCTCCAAGAACGCTCTCAAGACCGAGAGAGATCCTCTTCCATCGGATCAAGACAATCTAAAGCGGACAACGCAAGCAAAGGCTTCTCCACGCTAGCACCCAGAGAATCTTTTGGCGACGTCCAGAGATACGAGGTACACGTGTGGATCACCGCTAGAGGGAGTCTACACTTGGCTTCTGCGACGCAACGACGGATCACATTGACAACGTGATTGAGAACATCAACGAAGAAAGAACACCCAAAAGGTATTTCTTTATAATTAATTAAATTAATTATAATCAACCTGTAACGATCCTTGTTTGTGGTTCCGGGAAAAACCATCTTCTTTGTCTTTTTCTGTGATTCGATCTGTGGAGACTGGCGTTTATCGTCGTATTGATCCCGGATTGATCATTGCTAATGACAAAAAGCCAAGTGGGCACATCCACCCACGTGCTTCCGCTGCGCCCGGAACCTTCACCATTGACCTCGCAGCATTAGTGATTTCTTAGTGAGACCTTCACCTCCATTGCATTCCGACAAGAATTGATGTTAAATATTGGGTTTTTAAATTAAATTGAATAAAATAAGTGTTAACTTGGTTTTTATTTTATGTTGGTTAAAACCCACAAGAAGAGGTTAGTGGTGGGGACCACCACTCCATAACCTCCCATGAGAGGTTATGGTGGTGGGGCCCACCAACACATAACCTCCCTTGGGAGTATTTTGTTTAGTTGGGCCCACCCAAGCCTCTTACCTCCATTAACTCCCTATTAATTATTTGGCCACCTCTCTTCTTTTAATTGGAACTCCTCACCTCGCCTAATTTTGAATTTGAACTATTCCATTCCATTAATTAAATGAGTTGTCTCATTTAATTAAACACAAGTATTTTGTGTTGTGTTTCCATAAAAAATAATATTGAACACCCTATATTATTTTTGGGTCTTAGAAATTATTTTTGTGGAACCTTTTGGGAGAGGAGGAAGAACGTGGGAGAAATTCATCCTTCCAACAAAGAATGCCACACACCACCAAAGAACGACAAACTTCTTCACCGATCTTCATCCGAGACAAAAGAAAAGGAGACGACCATGAAGAACACTGACAATGCTTTTTCCTCGAACGCTTCCCAACATCGATGAATCGACATCCTCTTCTCCTCTCCTTCCACCATCAACATTCAACAAATACGAGGTAGGGGGATTTCAGTTGAATTATGTATGAGTTTTTACCCTCCGTTCTATGTCGTTTTGTCGTTCTTCTCGTTTCCCAATTATATTATCTTACTGAGGAGGGAACAGACCACATGAAAACGGTCCAACCCTCCCCCATTTTCATTGTTCTCATTGAGTTGATGGCGGAGGCAGAGCAATGGTGGTCGACATCAGGCCGATCGCGAAGAAACCAGCGATGCAAGGCTGCCGGCTCACCAAGAGGGTGTGGCACCACCGTGCCGCATAGAAGGAGAGTCGCTGCCACGACGTGCCGTAGAGGAGGTGTGTGGACCTGTCACGCCACGCAGAGGCCAGCAGAGGTCCGTGGCCAGGGAGGCCTGCGATGGAGGGGCGCGACGCCATCGCACTGCGCTGGAAGAGCTGGGATGTCGCGGCCCGGGTGGGTCGTGGCCGAGGGGCGTGGTGCCGTCACGCAGCCCCTGTGACGTGGAGCGGGTGGCCGCTCGAGCCAGCCGGGAGGAGTGAGACCCCATTGGGTCCTGCATGCGCTACTTCGACACCACCTGGAGATGGTTTCGGTCCCACCCGAATGGTTCAACCATTCAGGTTCCTGGGGGTGCGCGCCTCCCCCTGGGCATGGCTATGGCAGGTCGTCATGTCGCCTTCAGCCGGCCCGCCCTCGATCGGGCCACTGCCTCGGGCCAGGCTGTTTCCTCAAACCAAATGGGACCCGCAGACTATGTCAAACAACAGTTCGGAGTATGTTGGTCCGGGTCTGTTCAACTAGGTCGGACAGGACCTGGACTCGTCCGGCCAGTTTATATCTTTTCACCCCTATCTTGGGAAATGGGTGTCTGATTGATGTACCGCCTGCAGAGATGGAAGTCTTGGAAGGAGACGGTTCGTTTGGAATACCCCACATGAGGTTTGGACACAATTAGTGTATGGTCGGATTTTTTTGATCCTAAAAACCAAGTTGGCCCCTGGAATGGAAATGCCAATAACACACAGACCAAGCATCCGGTTGATGCACCGTCTATCGCTTTGGAACCCTTACATTATTGTGGTCCTTTGGGTTATTTATTTGTGGAGTTTAGTGGCAGTCTTGGTATGACCGATATCTTTAGGGTAGTTTCTGTAACAGCCCGAGATTTTATGAAAAATATTCTTTTTTATTTCACTAAAGTCTTGTGTTGTACGCTACACCAAAAGGAGCTTGCACAACACACATCCTTGACTTGCCTTGCATTACACGCAATCGCGACCTTCCTCGATAGCGTGTGTAATACGCAATACCGAGTTTCACTAAACAACGATATGCTATTAAAATATTATTAACTAGCCGTTATGAATAGTAATAACCACTTTTTAAAATTCTGTAAATCTTATATTTCAAAATGAACTTCATTTTTGGATTCGGAGTATCGAATTTAGCCTAAGGTGAAATTTTGGTACATTTCGGATAACTTTCATATTCTGATGAATAGTGAAAATTACTAAATTATAATTAAAAAACAACTTTTTTTAATCGAAATAATTAATAGTGATAAATTATTAATTTGAGTAGTTTTAAAGTATATTTAGAATATATTTTTACAATTTAATACAATGTTGGTTATTGAATGTAATTTCACATTTAAACCAGACATAAACAAGTGTCAATCTTTTGATAGATTTTGTTTCTTAAAAACACGCTATTTGTTTTAACAGCGGGATTTAATTATAAAATTAATTAATGCAACTTCTATGTTATGAATTTGGTAAAATAGACTTCATTTTTGAATTCGGAATATGAAATATAGCTTAGGATGAAATTTTGGCATTTTTCTGAAAACCTTCAATTTTTGATGAATAGTGAAACCACTAAGTGGTAGGTTAAAAACTGAATTTTGCACAAAACATAATTTTACCGCTTCTGTGAATGGAATTTCGAAAATCCGAGAGACACGGTTAATATCAAGGACTAAAATGTGGTTCAATGAGATGAAAATAATTTTTTGGTGAATAGTAACTTTTTACTTTTTTTACCGCGGTTAATAGTAAATAGGGTAACTAAGGGTAAATATGATATTACTATTACCCTAACACATGTCCTAATTCCATTGGACAAGTGTAATTCGACCAAAAACAAACTTAGGAATAAAATATGACCATTTAGGCCCACTTGGATTAGATTAGGACATTTATTATTAATTGATTTAAAGAAGGGTTAAAATAATTAAAATTAAAGTTTAATAAGTAAATCATTTTTAATATGGGGTTATACATAAGATAAATTCGACTATAAATATTCATTAGAAAGATAGAAAGATTTCCTACATAATGGTATTTTATTTATAATTTTTAGACATTAAATAATTTAATTTATTTATGACACAACGATGATGCAGTAATTATCTTATTAATGAAATATTGACATAATTGATGTTATAAACACCAAAATAAATGTAATTTGAGATTTTTTATGAATTACACTAATTTTCTAGGTTACTATGATATATTAATGTTGATTTAATCAACTTGGTTCGAACATTTAATTCTGTTATGACTTTCACAAAAATCATATATCAAATAGTGTCAAAATTGACACAAAATAGTTTTTAAATCAAATATTATATTATTAATTGTTATTTTATTCCTAAAAATCTAAGGTTCGTCCAAATGACTTAGATAAGGATATATATATTAATAATAAACAATTTTGGGTTCGTTTGGCATGTTATTGTAAGTGTATTAACCATATAGTGAAAGAAAACAAAAAGACACGGTAAAAGTTAAATTATTTAACTTAGAGTTAAATTTAATTGATAAGGTTTAAAATAAGATCCAAACATGTCTAAATTTGATTGGTTGATGATATTACAACCCTATCTCATCTAAGCTTCGAATATGAGTCATTTTTGGAGGTTTTTAAGTGGGGTTAGATTTATTATAAATTAATATTTTTAAGAATTCCTAAGGTGCCCCTCTCCTCCCTTATAAAAGGGCACCTCCTCCCTCTCTTCCTCACACAACTTTGAGCCTTCAAGCTCGGCCAACCCCTGCCAAAATCTCTTCTCCACTTCCCTAGAAACATCCTAGAGGTTCTGGTCTTCCTCAAAGACCAATTTTAGTTCCCTAAGAGGAGGTCTCAAAGAGGAACTTCAAAGAAGAGGTAATTACCGTTACCAATTCTTTCATCTTTATTTCTTCTTCCACTTCTTCTTCTTAGGTTGTTTCATTATGAAGTAATAACATCAGTATCACTCATATACTGATATGTTATTATAAGTATGAAACAACCCTATTTCCCCATCTATCCATCCTAAGGAAAAAGAAATCACCGCGCGTGCGTACGTACGGAATACCGTCTCCACGCCGTGGTGTAATCTATTTTCCACCACCACCTTACATGGATGGGTATAATGGTGTAAAGAATAACTATACATAGTTATTACAACATCATATTGATTCTGATATATTGTATAATCCACTCCACTCCAATTCAATATTTATAGAAATGATATCATCGCTCGTGCGTACGTACGGACTACCGTCTCCACGACGCGATGAGATTCATTCTCCATGTAAACCATTTAAGAATGATTATAATGTATATATAAGAAATAATAATGAAATATATGACATTATAAAGCTACTGGATTTATGTATATATATACATATGTATGTCATCTACTTACTTCCATTTCAAGCCAATAAGGAAAGGAAAACAGCGTTCATGCGTACGTACGGACTACCGTCTCCGTGAACGGTGTTTTTCATTTTATTTATCTACCTATTATATATATATATATACTGAATATATATGATATATAAATCATATTTTATATTCTGGAAGTGAGTAAATCATGATATAAGTAATAATGATGTCAAGAACAACAAGTCAAAACACCTACGATAAATGAAACGATTTTACCCAAAATGCTTCTTTAACATGGAATTTACAAAAGAACAGGTAATATAATGTCATAAGTGAACCATATATGATATCATAACAATGAATATGATTCTGTAATAAGTCAATAACATGATTTAAATCATTATACAGGAGGTTCGGACACTTACAAAGCAAGTCGGACCTAAGGTAAGGGAAATATCACAATCTCATTTTTATCCGAGATTGTTTATTCGTAAGTATTTACTGGGGTGTATTTTATCATCCACATCCATGTTCCCTCAATATGTAATATTGTTTCCATCCACTTGCAATAGTTTAAATCCAATTTTACCCTTAGGTGAGTTTTTAGTAAAGAATATGAAAGGAATCTTTTGTCGTTTTTCCGTACGAGGTACTTTTTGACTTTTCCGACAAAAGTACGAAGAATGTTTTTTTTAACTTATACGGCATGAATGGATTTTTAAAATATTATTTCCAAGAAGCTTCCTTTACAAGTTTTCAAGTTTATTTTTAATCAACTTATTTTATTTTAATGTTGTATGACATGTTATGAAAGAAAAAAATGTTCTTGAAGAAGAAAGGATATTTTCCTCAAGAATGGAGTTCAAGTGTTTTATCAAAATTATTTTCCATCTAAGATAATAAAGGGTTCTGTTTTTATCCCTATTATTGCATGGATTTGATTATGTTGTGATGGAAACATTTTTATGAATTCCTTTATCTTATATGATTGTTTTATGATGTCATGTTGTTTAAGAATCCCATTTTTTTTATTACATGGGTTATGCGATGATGTATGATTTATGATTATGTGGAACACATAAGAAAAGATTCATTATAAGATTGGTGGGACCTATATCTCCCTCCAATGCATTGGGTAAAGATTTTATATCTCATGAGATAGACATGGCTGGAATGGTAGGTTATACCGGTTCAGTGAAACAGGACTGAAACGAGGGTTACTCGATTCAGAAAGGGACTTTGTCCACTAAGATAGTCTTGGCAATGAGTCTCGACTAACAAGAAATGATTATCTATGATTATGTGTGAATGCCACAAAGTTTCATGTTTTAAGTTATGATTATTGTGATTACATTTCACTGCCATGATTTACCCCATGTTATGGAATTATGATCTCTTTTGCAGGTTATGATTTTCAAAAAGAAATGATATGATTTTTATTTACTTTATTTACCCTTACTGTGCATTCGAGCTCACCCTTTTATGTTTTCTTTTCCCCAGGATATAAAGAAAGGTTTTAGATAAAAAAAAGGAATATCCTTATGAGGGATTTTGAAGATCTTTCACCACGATTAGAAGATTACGTTCCGAGTTTCCAAAGACACTAAACTATTACGATCCTTGTGTGTGTGTTTTTGTTATGTACTAAGTATTCCGCAAATGTAATGTAATGTCCATGTACGTCAGGATATGGGTCTCTACAGTTGGTATCAGAGGAAAGGTTTAGTCAACCTTTGGAAACTAGGACGCGAAAACGTTAGTGAGATCCCTAGAGATATTTCTAAGGTATGTATAGGGATGTCCCTAAGGATAAGTATATGTATAGGATATAGTCCTAGAACTACGGTAACGATCTTAGAATTTAACCTAAGATGTTAGATATTGAGGGTTCTCCCCCTTTACTATGTTGTCTTCCCTAGCATGATTTCGTCTCTCACAAAATTCGTTTTGTGTTTTAGTTAATGGAGGGAACCAGAAGGAATTCGGTTAACATTGAATCCAATGGACAAATTGGTGACTATGAGCAACAAAATTGTGTCTTGCCTAAAGATAAAGATATTGTGATTATGCCAAATCAGTCATCACGATATATGATTAACAAGGTGAAATTTAGTGGTATTCCTAATTCATCAAAGAAGAGGAAGATAAACTATTATGCATGTTCGCATGTTGAGGAGCATAAAGAAAGGAAGATTGAGATTTCTAAAGAAGGGAAGAAGAACCTTGAGGAATACCTCAAATGGAGGGACCGATGTTATCTGTGTGGAGAAAAGGGTCATAGGGTGACAGACTGTTATGGAGTTCAATGTCTTATTTGTGGAGAACATGGGCATTACCCAACTCAATGCCCTGACCTAAAAAGATACTTCTAAATCAAGGAAGGACTTATTCCAGGACAGTCATTGATGTGGATGGACTGAAGAGTTTATGTATTGGTATTCAAGAATAATGTTGTTGAGGTACTTTTATGGTGTATTGGAATATTTATGTATTGGTCTAATGTGGTATTCGAAGTGATTGAGATATTTTTGGAAATAAGATGATATGCGCATAATGAAGGGATAAGACGATAATGAGATGTTTGATTGTATTCATGAGCTCATGATTGATATAAGGACTAAGTGATATCATGGTTTGATTATAAAGAATTTTGAGGATTTTGGTATGTGGAAAGTGTTAACGTTTAACTTCATTCATGTTTTCACTAAGGTTCAATGGGTATTCAAGAGAGTACAAGGTTAAGGCCTTTGAATGTTTGGAATGTGACCAACAAGACATATCTTATGATATATGGGGTTCAATGATGGTGTTAAATCTCTGGTAATCATTTTCACTATGTTATGATAGTGGACTGCAGTATTATGGATAAGCCTAAAGAATTGGAATGGATTATGTTGGACATATGTTATTATTGTTTAAGGATAGAAGTTCTCTCGATATTATTGATGGGATGTTATAGTAACGTAGTTTTAGAAAAAGGACAACCTGCAGGACGGGCGACAACCCATCGCTTCGGACAAGGCTGTAGGAATCGAACCCACAACCGAAGTGCGACTGGCCTTTATCGCCTACCACTGACCTACAGGAAGTCCCTGTTTAGTAGAAACTAGTGTTATTATATTAAGCAGTATGATATATGAAGTATAAGCCCATTTTAGGAACCATATATGATTAATCCCACTATAGATCGACTTATGTATATAAATTTTGCTAACCTTTTGAGACAGATGGAATGACCCGTCATTCTATCACATGATCTGCTAACACTTCACGAATAACAAATTCAACTTCATTTATTTAAGAGATGAAGTGGAAATTGTTAAAGGCACGAACAACAGTGAGATTGTACCAAAATAAAGTAAGTATTTATTCTAATTCAAATTCTTTAACTTTAGGGAAATGATCTTGAAAACCAAAAATGTTGTCCTAGTTCTCTTATACCTGATGAATCAGATGGTACCTTAGATCGTCACAAATTTATGGATTTGTGATTACTGGCTTTTCCATAGCCATGTTCTCTACCACTCTCCATCAGAACATGATGGTTAGATTTCTCTTCCATATCCATATTTTCACCTATGTGGAAACCCAGTGATTAGTTTATTTGGGTAATCGTTACATTTCATACTTTAGTTTTTATAGCCAAGTTTTGGTATTCCTTTTTACGATGTGGGTTTCTATTAAAGAAACTTTCGAATAGTAAACCATTTATAACCCCGACGAATTTCGAGGGCGAAATTCATTTTAAGGGGGGTAGAATGTAACAGCCCGAGATTTTATGAAAAATATTCTTTTTTATTTCACTAAAGTCTTGTGTTGTACGCTACACCAAAAAGAAGCTTGCACAACACGCATCCTTGACTTGCCTTGCATTACACACAATCGCGACCTTCCTCGATAGCGTGTGTAATACGCAATACCGAGTTTCACTAAACAACGATATGCTATTAAAATATTATTAACTAGCCGTTATGAATAGTAATAACCACTTTTTAAAATTCTGTAAATCTTATATTTCAAAATGAACTTCATTTTTGGATTCGGAGTATCGAATTTAGCCTAAGGTGAAATTTTGGTACATTTCGGATAACTTTCATATTCTGATGAATAGTGAAAATTACTAAATTATAATTAAAAAACAACTTTTTTTAATCGAAATAATTAATAGTGATAAATTATTAATTTGAGTAGTTTTAAAGTATATTTAGAATATATTTTTACAATTTAATACAATGTTGGTTATTGAATGTAATTTCACATTTAAACCAGACATAAACAAGTGTCAATCTTTTGATAGATTTTGTTTCTTAAAAACACGCTATTTGTTTTAACAGCGGGATTTAATTATAAAATTAATTAATACAACTTCTATGTTATGAATTTGGTAAAATAGACTTCATTTTTGAATTCGGAATATGAAATATAGCTTAGGATGAAATTTTGGCATTTTTCTGAAAACCTTCAATTTTTGATGAATAGTGAAACCACTAAGTGGTAGGTTAAAACTGAATTTTGCACAAAACTTAATTTTACCGCTTCTGTGAATGAAATTTCGAAACTCCGAGAGACACGGTTAATATCAAGGACTAAAATGTGGTTCAATGAGATGAAAATAATTTTTTGGTGAATAGTAACTTTTTACTTTTTTTACCGCGGTTAATAGTAAATAGGGTAACTAAGGGTAAATATGATATTACTATTACCCTAAAACATGTCCTAATTCCATTGGACAAGTGTAATTCGACCAAAACCAAACTTAGGAATAAAATATGACCATTTAGGCCCACTTGGATTAGATTAGGACATTTATTATTAATTGATTTAAAGAAGGGTTAAAATAGTTAAAATCAAAGTTTAATAAGTAAATCATTTTTAATATGGGGTTATACATAAGATAAATTCGACTATAAATATTCATTAGAAAAATAAAAAGATTTCCTACATAATGGTATTTTATTTATAATTTTTAGACATTAAATAATTTAATTTATTTATGACACAACGATGATGCAGTAATTATCTTATTAATGAAATATTGACATAATTGATGTTATAAACACCAAAATAAATGTAATTTGAGATTTTTTATGAATTACACTAAATTTCTAGGTTACTATGATATATTAATGTTGATTTAATCAACTTGGTTCGAACATTTAATTCTGTTATGACTTTCACAAAAATCATATATCAAATAGTGTCAAAATTGAAACAAAATAGTTTTTAAAACAAATATTATATTATTAATTGTTATTTTATTCCTAAAAATCTAAGGTTCGTCCAAATGACTTAGATAAAGATATATATATTAATAATAAACAATTTGGGGTTCGGTTGGCATGTTATAGTAAGTGTATTAACCATATAGTGAAAGAAAACAAAAAGACACGGTAAAAGTTAAATTATTTAACTTAGAGTTAAATCTAATTGATAAGGTTTAAAATAATATACAAACATGTCTAAATTTGATTGGTTGATGAGATTACAACCCTATCTCATCTAAGCTTCGAATATGAGTCATTTTTGGAGGTTTTTAAGTGGGGTTAGATTTATTATAAATTAATATTTTTAAGAATTCCTAAGGTGCCCCTCTCCTCCCTTATAAAAGGGCACCTCCTCCCTCTCTTCCTCACACAACTTTGAGCCTTCAAGCTCGGCCAACCCCTGCCAAAATCTCTTCTCCACTTCCCTAGAAACATCCTAGAGGTTCTGGTCTTCCTCAAAGACCAATTTTAGTTCCCTAAGAGGAGGTCTCAAAGAGGAACTTCAAAGAAGAGGTAATTACCGTTACCAATTCTTTCATCTTTATTTCTTCTTCCACTTCTTCTTCTTAGGTTGTTTCATTATGAAGTAATAACATCAGTATCACTCATATACTGATATGTTATTATAAGTATGAAACAACCCTATTTCACCATCTATCCATCCTACGGAAAAAGAAATCACCGCGCGTGCGTACGTACGGAATACCGTCTCCACGCCGTGGTGTAATCTATTTTCCACCACCACCTAACATGGATGGGTATAATGGTGTAAAGAATAACTATACATAGTTATTACAACATCATATTGATTCTGATATATTGTATAATCCACTCCAATTCAATTCAATATTTATAGAAATGATATCATCGCTCGTGCGTACGTACGGACTACCGTCTCCACGACGCGATGAGATTCATTCTCCATGTTAACCATTTAAGAATGATTATAATGTATATATAAGAAATAATAATGAAATATATGACATTATAAAGCTACTGGATTTATGTATATATATACATATGTATGTCATCTACTTACTTCCATTTCAAGCCAATAAGGAAAGGAAAACAGCGTTCATGCGTACGTACGGACTACCGTCTCCGTGAACGGTGTTTTTCATTTTATTTATCTACCTATTATATATATATATATACTGAATATATATGATATATAAATCATATTTTATATTCTGGAAGTGAGTAAATCATGATATAAGTAATAATGATGTCAAGAACAACAAGTCAAAACACCTACGATAAATGAAACGATTTTACCCAAAACACTTCTTTAACATGGAATTTACAAAAGAACGGGTAATATAATGTCATAAGTGAACCATATATGATATCATAACAATGAATATGATTCTGTAATAAGTCAATAACATGATTTAAATCATTATACAGGAGGTTCGGACACTTACAAAGCAAGTCGGACCTAAGGTAAGGGAAATATCACAATCTCATTTTTATCCGAGATTGATTATTCGTAAGTATTTACTGGGGTGTATTTTATCATCCACATCCATGTTCCCTCAATAGGTAATATTGTTTCCATCCACTTGCAATAGTTTAAATCCAATTTTACCCTTAGGTGAGTTTTTAGTAAAGAATATGAAAGGAATCTTTTGTCGTTTTTCCGTACGAGGTACTTTTTGACTTTTCCGACAAAAGTACGAAGAATGTTTTTTTTAACTTATACGGCATGAATGGATTTTAAAACATTATTTCCAAGAAGCTTCCTTTACAAGTTTTCAAGTTTATTTTTAATCAACTTCTTTTATTTTAATGTTGTATGACATGTTATGAAAGAAAAAAATGTTCTTGAAGAAGAAAGGATATTTTCCTCAAGAATGGAGTCCAAGTGTTTTATCAAAATTATTTTCCATCTAAGATAATAAAGGGTTCTGTTTTTATCCCTATTATTGCATGGATTTGATTATGTTGTGATGGAAACATTTTTATGAATTCCTTTATCTTATATGATTGTTTTATGATGTCATGTTGTTTAAGAATCCCATTTTTTTTATTACATGGGTTATGCGATGATGTATGATTTATGATTATGTGGCACACATAAGAAATGATTCATTATAAGATGGGTGGGACCTATATCTCCCTCCAATGCATTGGGTAAAGATTTTATATCTCATGAGATAGACATGGATGGAATGGTAGGTTATACCGGTTCAGTGAAACAGGACTGAAACGAGGGTTACTCGATTCAGAAAGGGA
Organism: Viscum album; assembly: GCA_963277665.1. Lineage (NCBI taxonomy): Eukaryota > Viridiplantae > Streptophyta > Magnoliopsida > Santalales > Viscaceae > Viscum > Viscum album. The sequence goes on from OY728151.1 coordinate 1,537,607,323, forward strand.
CTTTGTCCACTAAGATAGTCTTGGAAATGAGTCTTGACTAACAAGAAATGATTATCTATGATTATGTGTGAATGCCACAAAGTTTCATGTTTTAAGTTATGATTATTGTGATTACATTTCACTGCCATGATTTACCCCATGTTATGGAATTATGATCTCTTTTGTAGGTTATGATTTTCAAAAAGAAATGATATGATTTTTATTTCCTTTATTTACCCTTACTGAGCATTCGAGCTCACCCTTTTATGTTTTCTTTTCCCCATGATATAAAGAAAGGTTTTAGATAAAAAAAGGAAGATCCTTATGAGGTATTTTGAAGATCTTTCACCACGATTAGAAGATTACGTTCCGAGTTTCCAAAGACACTAAACTATTACGATCCTTGTGTGTGTGTTTTTGTTATGTACTATGTATTCCGCAAATGTAATTTAATGTCCATGTACGTCAGGATACGGGTCTCTACAGTTTCTATAGAGCTCGAGTGCACTTGGTGATAGGAATCTTGTGGATGATAGTGAGGCAGAGGATGGAGACAAATTATACAGAGATCAGGGAACAACAAACCTATGTGAGTCAACGCATACCAATCCTGTGTGGGTTAGATCCTTTGTGGGTCTGTGCTTGGAGATCCTGTGTGGGTTAGCACATACCGATCTTGTGTGGGTCAGATCCTGTGTGGGTCATTGTGGTGGTTAGTTCCTATCGATCTTGTGTGGGTCAGACATCGTATGTTCAGAAGCAGTTCCTCTTGACAGAATAAGATGATCTAGCTTCGTGACTAATCATCTGTACTTCTTTACTTCACTTAAACCCTGGTTTGAGCTAAGTCAATGACTTTCATGTTTTCCACATGATTGAGATGGGTTATTAAAAAACATAGGTATCTTCATGGGCATATACCTATGTAAGGGTTATCTGTTGACTCTATACTTTTTAGTTTATCCTTGTTGGATTTAGTGAGACCTTGAGGGACATGGGGTCCCTAATGAGTATTGTTATACTCACCCCGACATGGATTTTTCCCGCACCTCATTGTTTTGGATGCAGACGACAGACATCGCTGGCCAAGGTGGAGTGTATGAGGATTGGACGGTACCCGGAGGTGGACCTCACGACGAGTCGGTACCCGAAGGAGACGGACGGACGTGGAGCACTGAGGAGGCTATTTGAATATACCCTTTAGGTATGATCTGTGGTGGACAATCCAGGAGCTACTTGTCACCTTCCATGTGTTTTTCCTTTTCCTTGTACTTTATAGTTGGGCTTGTATTTAGGTCCCCTTTTATCTTTCCAGCACTACTTTTGTATACAGTTCTACTTAGTGTTTTCCTTCCAGTTGTGTACTGTGTTGTGTGTGTCAACTTTTTATAAAGTAAATTCCTTCCCAACTTTGGGATTTACACCTTTGTTGATAGTTGCCAGCCCTTGGCCTATGGAAGGCAGGTTTGGGGTAGTCACGGCATGGGTCCCGAGGATGGGTCGTGACATCTAAATTGTCTCATTTCATTTCCATTTTATCAAATATATACATTCATATATATTTTTATTTTAATATATCACATTTATCCCTATAATGCACATCCCACCACATATTTATAACAAAAAATGACCACAACGTACACTGGGTCATGTGTTGGATAATTCTGCTGATGATGCATTAACTGTGGATATACAAAAGCAGTGAACATTTCATTTTCCATGAGAACATATCCTATAAATTTTAGTGAAAAACCAATATTAATAAAATATCAGTCTACAAAAGAGGATATATTTAGCACATGTGTAGTACCCCATAACATCATCTGTTTTTAGTAGCATTATTTATGATATTTCGTTTCCGTAAATTTGTTTACATTGCACGTATGCTACATTAATGGATCACAAATTCTAGATTATTTTTCAAAAAACTCCTCTAACATCCATCTAAACCAAGGAAACAAAATATATAAGTTACAATCATTGTATGAGGCTATATCTCTATGGCCTTTGTTCTTGCAAGTTCAATTGATATTCAATCATTATATAAAAGGTTCCCATATATTGAAACTTGTAGTTACCATAATTCACATTTGATTAATTTTCTAAATAGATTCTCCTACAAAAGAGATATCAATAAAAATTTACAAGATCCTCATGCACCTTGTGACATTTGAAATGCATCAAATTATCAACAATAAAAACAATATTAATTTGTCAAGATAGTTCTTTAAGAATTTAATCATCAAATCCATAAAAATGATAGTATAATTATTCAAAATAAAGGAACTAAAAACAAACCCATAATTCCTATATCTTATTTCAATGGTATTATTTTGAAGACATTATTTATTCACCCTCAATCGATAATACATAGATCAAAGGTAAATCTTCAAGAATAAATGATCCCCATGAAGTTGCTAAAATAAATAATCAATTATTTATAGAGTGAACTAGTTATTAACTATGATCCCATTATGTTCAATATAATCAATTAATATCCATATTGATTGATATATTTTCATTAAAAAATTTACAGGTGATCCCCAGTGAGAAATACATTGTACGATAAGTCCCTTCTCTAAAAGATCTTGATATTGTTTATTTAATTCCTCTAAATCCACATTTTACATTAAACATAGAGTCTTTGATATTGTTTTGGATCCATGAATGAGATCAATTGACAACGATTTCAATCATTATTGTAGTGTTCATAATTACAGTATAGGAAATACATCACTATATTCTAGAACAATTGTGACATTTAATTACCTTGTAAATTCATTTTATTCTATCTATTCACCAATCATGTTCATAATTAAGGCTCTATGAGGTTATTTTAGAAAATTCTCAGCCCATGATATCTCGGATTTGAATATAAATTTTTATGTAAAATATATAATACATTAATTACCTAGATCTTATATTTTATCTTAGCATTATAAATTGAGATACAGTACATATATAGTATATTATTACATTCCACCCCAGGTGTCACTACTAGATTTGGGATTATCTGTACTCACCAATGCTAATAATATAGTTTATATAAACTATTGATGGATGGATAATCCCACTCATAGTCTGGACTAATAACCCTGTATATGTAATTTTATGGATATATTAAATATTATTTTTAAAATTTGATGGAATATAGGAAGGCATATATCTGGAATCAAAATAATGTACATTCTAGCTATGAGAGTAAAATATGAGTAAATAAGACCACAAAATTTGGAGCCTCTACTTTAGTTGTCATGAAATTACATTACTAATCATTATCCCTTGTTTATTAATGAAAATGATGGCGGTTTCCCTCCATTGTCACATGATTTGGAAATTTATTGGGAAAGTGTCCTTGTTGTGAACACATAAAGCATTAATCTTCAAGATGTTCCTAATCATCATCTATATGATGTTAGTGTTGAGATGTTAGGATTCACCTCACCACAATAGTTCCAAACTATATGAAAATATCTTTCACACATGTATAAAATTCCACTACTAGGAACTATATTACATATATTATTCTTCCCAAAAAAATTTCAAAATAGATTTTTCATTTTCTTACCACCTCATCCATGAACAAAATTGTTCCTTGAGTTTGGATAAATTTCCCTCTTCTTTCAATTTGACCTATGTAACCAATGAATCTCTTGAAACTCGTGTTCAACATTCATTAAGATTCACACTCTCTCTTCATATAAATCATATTCTCACTATTTTAAATTCCACTATATATGTTGTTACGAGACAAAAAATAATTTATCGAACATTTCACTTATGATCCACTACATAGCCAAAGGTGTTCCAAACAAGTATTGTAATGTTAATTTCATATAATCCCAACAATTAATGTTAATTATGATCAATATAGTGACATTAATTCTTCAATTGATTTATATTAAATGGATAAGATATTAATTGAAAAATATTCCCTTCAACTCTTCATAGTCCATTGCATCGATCAACCTTCATGGAATTATGTTTTTAATTAGTTTCCACAGATGATTATATTCTCTATATAAGTGTTATACTACTAGGTTAACCATATTTATCATTAAATATAATTAATTTTAAAATATAATTTTTTTAGATGCAATCCATTTTTTAGTGATCAATTGGTTAGTATATCCACTAAAACAAGAAGGACATTGGTGCATGAAGTATTCAATGAAAACATATTCCATTCGAGGTTATTTTGGTCTATCAACTTAATTCAATTTATTATTCATAACTCATTTTAGATGATTCATCATATTCCTACTTTTCTCTATTCCAACATCCATTGGAATACCATTAGTGAATTTTCCATTTCAGTTATCATTTACGTGGTTCATCCTATTTCTGAAATTATTTATAAAAGAATAATTCCATACTGAGAAGCATGTCACATTTAGGAATCTAATAATTTTAAACGGATATTTAATTTCTGAACAACATGATTAAATATGATATTATTATCCCCTAATAAGAATTTCATTTCTTATATGTCCTTCATAATGGATATAATAATCATATGATTGACAAAAAATATTCACTTTGAGTTTTGATCAATCAGAGCATCAAGGCCCATTGTTGATAACCTATTTGAAATTAGGTCACGATCAATGTGGTGTATTTGGGTGTTAATCATTCATTCATCAATTAAATTTCCAAATAAACTTGTTGAATCTTAAAAGAGATTTATTTTCTTGGAATCCACATAAATAGAACTCACAAAATACTAAGATATTTTCCTATATTTAGACCCATCGCTAGGTTTATTTCTAATTTTCTCAAAAATTAATTTATACAATTAACTATACTATTAATTGATACAAACTATGGAATACCAATATTATTACATAAATTTTTTATTAAATTGTTCAAAATAGAGGATATATTAATGCCTTGTTTCATGAACATTATGAACATAATAAAAATAGACCTATGATATTATTCTAATATATATATATATATATACATGCTCTTAATGTATTATCCTTAAGTTAATTTTACTATATATAATAACATATGAACATACATCAATGTAAACGTGTGAGTGTGATTCCTATTAAGTGTATAATTGAAGGGATACATTTAGTTTGTTATCACGAAGAATATCAGTACGCACAAGAGGAAAAAATAATTCTCTTGAACAAGTGAACATGTAGCATATAATATTAATGAAAACATGAATCATAGCATGGTAATGTGGATAATACATTAAATTTTATATTCTTAATCATATCACCTAGGTTTACCACTAATGATACTTAAATGAAAATTACCTTTTTTATTCAATAATATGCCATAATGCATGTCATGATTATAGATTAATTTCACTATCCAATTCACTAGAGATCTATCAAGAAACACTCTTCATATGTAATAATTAATGTGATACACATATATAATAATAATGCATTCCATTAATAACCCATGAGGAATATATAATGTATTTTATATCGAAATCACTACATATAAAAGTGCATAAAAACAATGATCATTACAACATTTTTAGCCAACGAAAATGGAATGTGGGGTTAATATATATAAATCCCCAAAATAAATAAATATTATTTATATCTAGTCGAATAACCATTGATAAGGATGATGGTTTTTTAATTAATAAAAATAAAATAAATAATAAATCATCAGGTAAAAATGAGAAATATCGTAAGTAAATTTATTAGAATAACATGTATAAATCATGGTTTCAGAAAATGTTAAAATGATAGAAAAAAATACCCCAAAATATTAAATACAATTCAGCTATATTTTTTTGATCAAAATTTAATGAATATATAGTAACATAACATTTAGTATACATTTAACGAAAATTGGTTCTTGAGTATATGATAAAGGATGAAAAAATGTTTTATTTTGATATGTTCATTCAAAATCAAGTAGGTACTGACCTAGGGATAAAAAAGACACTTTGGAGGACACTATGGGATGAGAAATCTCCATAAAATCCTAGGTGTTTGATTTGGAGTGAATGGGAATGGGGAACTAGATTTGTATTTAAAGAAATAAATGATGAAGTTTTAATAATATCCAGCTATTGGTCTTGAAAAAAATTGTTGTAGAAAATGAGAAACCATTGGCCTGCATAAGGGGTTTTCACATGGTTTGGTTCATTTAGGTAAAATTGTATTATATTTTAATCCATTATAACCATGAAATAATTTTAAATAATTCATTTTATATGGATAATTAAATATTCTACAATGTAATGTATTTAAAATAAAAATTTCTATATTAAAAATTGTAATGTCACTTCATGGTTTGTAAATTGATTAAACTAAATTAACATACATAATATTAATAAAATAAAAGAGTTATTGATGTGTGGTTATATATTTATTACATCATTATAACATAAATAATACGTCCTGAAATACACTAGAAATAGAAAACTATTTTTACTATAAACATAAAAATAAGTTATATTAGATAATTATTGTAAATTAACCCTAACCTAATTTTGATTAGTTTATTTGAAATATATTATTCCTTTAGGGAAATTTTCTAAAAATTATAATTTTATATTTTCACTATAAGAAATATTTATTTATTGAAAAATATCTATTTTAATGGCACAATCAAATTAATTTCACTTACAAAAATTTTCAACGACAATATAAAAATTTTATTATCATTTAAATTTTAATATGGATATTTTGAATGAATATTTAATAAAAAGTATATAATTCAGAACAAATTATAATATTTAAAAAATGATTTTTCTTTCTAAAAACAATATCTCTATTATTTTTTCATGAAATGAATTTATGATATTCATCTTAATTGAAAATGTAATTTATTATGAAAAACTGTTATATAAATTGAAATGATGGAATAAAACATTTATTTATATAATGTAATTTCACTTTATGTGACTAAGGTTTTGACATGTAACCCCTTATAACATTAGTTTATGCCCTATGGGTGTGGTGAGTGATAGTGGTTGTTTAACGTGGTTACTAGCTAATATTGACTAAGTGGTAATCTATACAAACATGACCATATATTGTATGTGATTTTTTTTCAAGATTCACTAGTTGAAGATCATCATGGAATTTGTTAAGAGAGAACCGTAGTGATTCTTTCTGGCTCCCATGTTATTCTAAATGGGCTCAAATGGGGTGATTCCACTGGTTGAGCCCATAATTTCTCCTTTCATCATCAATATTCCTTTTTCATTAAAACATATAATCAATAATTATAAGTGAAAAATAAATAAAGGGGGGTATAATTCTTAATATTCAAAAAGGCATATGGTTATTCAGACCAATTCTCTTATTTTTTTAACATTTATATTAATATTCCAAAGGTCACCCTTCTACCAATAAATACCCCTTCATTATTACACTAAATTTTCAATAAAATTTACCAAAGGATGTATTTTAATTTTATTATGATGTTGATTTTTTTAAAACTATTCTATTTCGTTTCACTAGTGTTGGCCATGGGGGGAGGTGATTCTAACATATCAAGGTGATCCATATTTTCCCATTTGATCTTTTTTATTTTTTATTCTTCTAGTTGATTGTCAATTTTAATTAGTTTATTAAATGATGAATGAAATTATCATTATTAATGAGATATGTTTTTTTAGTTCCACGATATTTTGTATGTTTATAGTATATTATAAAATAATATAAAATAGACACATTTTTTTATGAAAATGATATCATTTAAAAATCCCAGTTGGTTACAAGAATGCCCATTTTTTAACTTGAAGTGCTATTAAAGAATCTATATAAGTATGTATATATAGGGATTATACACCTATTTTCTTCACCATGTAGTGAGTTGAACCTATTAATTATGAGAAATATGGGGACAATATTATCATATGTTTATTATCATGAGAATAAATCAATCATGCTAATGAAAAATTATCCCCACTATATATTATTGATTTTTTAAATCAAACTTATTTAGCCTACTACCTCTATATCATATACATTACCTCATAATATTTTATAGTAATATATGAAAAAGAGGATATACAAAACTGTAACGCCATAGTCTTTAATAATACATTGTCTATTTAATGAAATTCAATAGATTTCACCAAAAACAACACCGTGTTCGAGCACACCATGACTTACCAAAATACTCGTTTAAAAAAGAATTTATTAGCAGTATTAACTGAAATTTGAATTTTATATATTACATATAATTTTAACATCCATATTATGTGATTTCTGACATGATATTAGAATGAATTCATTTTTTAGAAAAAAAAATGATTAAAAAAATGTAATATTAACGCCTTTTAATGCCGAATCCTTTTTAAATACAATATTGGACACTTTTATTTATTAAATTTGACAAAATAAACTTATTATTTTGAAGAGGGACAAAAAAAATTAGTTTCTATAAATTTTTGGTGTATTTCTGATAACTTGCATATTTTGACTAATAGTGAAAAGTGATACATTTTAATTGAAAACAAATATTTTAATAAAAACTATTTATTCTATTTGATTATAAATTTGAATGGTTTTTATGTATAATTAGATTATATTTTTCTAATTTAATCCAATTTTTTTCATTGGAAATATATTTTTATTTAAATTGAATATAAACACATATCAATATTTTGATAGTTTTTACTTCTCAAAAACATGGTTTCAAGTATTGACCACAAGATTTATTTTTAAATAAATTAATCAAACTTCTATGTATAGAATTTAGTAAAATATATATCACTTTTTAATTCAGAATATCAACATTTTATTAGGGTGTTTTTTTGGTATTTTTCCGAAAATATTCAATTTTTGATGAATAGTGAAAAAATACAGCATAATATATAAAAACCGACTTTTTCATTTAAATAATCATTTTAATTAAAAATTTAACTTAAAATAGATACATAATACATATATTATTAATATTTAAGTCATTTGAGTCATTTTATAATATGATTAGATATATAAAATTATTCCATTTTAACGTCTTTTTACCCACCTTCTAAGCACATTTACCCACATTGTAGGCACATTTGAAAATTTCCAAAAAAGTAATTTTACCACTTATGTGAATTGAATTTATAAAATCTATGAGAAATAGTTTAATTCAGTAAGTATAATTTGGTTTAATAGAATGAAAATATTTTTTGGTGAATAGTAACTTTTGAATTTTATTTAACATTGTTAAAATTAAATAACGTAATTAAGTGTAAAAATATTATTAAAATTTCCCTAAAACATGTCCTAATTCTATTGAAAATGTGTATTTTGACAATAATTAACCATTGGAAAAAAATAATATTCTTTTGTTCCATTTGGGTTAGATTATGTCACTTAATATATATTATTTAAAGAGGAGTTAAAAGTGTAAAATTCAATGTTTAATAACTAAAAAAATTTTAATATACGGTTACAAATAAGTTAAATTCGTCTCCAAAAATTAATTAGAAATTTAGAAATATTTCATACATAATGGTTTTTTATTTGTAATTTTTAGACATGATATATTAAAATTTATTTATGACACAATGATGATGCAATAATTACTTTATTAATGAATGATTAAAATAAATGATATTTTAAATATCAAAATAAATGATAATTGAGAATTTTATGCCATACACTAATTTTATTGGTGGATATTACATTTTACAGTTTATTTAATATATATTTTTCGATGTATTAACCTTTTTATGACATTCCCAAAAAAACAAATACTAAATAGTGACAAAATTTACATAAATGGGTTTTTAAAATAAATCATATATTATTAAATTATATAATATTCAAATAAATGTATGGTTCAGAAAAAAGACTTATATAATTTTAGAGATTTCATTAATGAACCGCTTTAGGATCTCTTGGAATTTTATATTATGTTTACTAACAATGTAATATAATAAAGAAATAATATATAGTAAAAGTTAAACTATTTAACTAAGGGTTAAATCTATATGATAAGGATAATATGGTGACCTAAACATGTCCGAAACCAATTTGTTGAGAGGATTTTGACCCTTACCAACCTTAACGATGAAATAAATCTATTTGAAGCTATTATAAACCGAAAATTATTATATAATAAATTAATATTACATACTCTTTATAAAGTGCCCCTTGTCTCTCTTATAAAAACGTACTTACCCTTGTCTTAAATTCGCTCATCAAAATCAATTTTTCTATTAAAATACCTTCTCAATTCCCCTCCAAACTACCCTCAATTTACCCTAGGTTACTTAAATTCATCAAAAATAGAACCTATGGAGCCCTTTGATTCAAATAAAAAGGAACAACCTAATGAAGAGGTAATTATTTCAACCCCTCTTTCAATGTTATTTTCTACATCCTCTTCCTATTTCTTTGTCAATTATATAGAAAAATAATAAATCTTGTACCTTCTATATACTGGGATTTTATTATAGATATTATACAACCATATTCATTATTCAATCCATCATATCAATGATAAAGTCACCTTAAATGTGTACGTACTGTTGAGATTCATCACATTTATTGATGAGAGAGGAAAATTATTAAAAGAGAGATTTATAAAACCATTAATTTAGGATTTTCTCCCAACATTAATGGATATTTAATTCTCATTATTATTGGATTGAATAATGGATGTGGACTGCATTAATTGATTATTATGGACTTGGTGTCTATATAAGAAGAATGTAGAAACATATTTTGAAGAGATAAAAAGGGTGTTCTAGCAAGATGTAGCCAGCAAGGGAGACCCAGAAAGGGGTTTCCGCATTTGCGGTGGCCCATGTGGCACGATGATGATGGCACGTCGGCGTTTGGCAGGGGCAGAGCAGCGACTACATAATTGATAATCATGACCACGTATCGAAAGCCTTCGTGATAGCGGTGATCAGGTGGCGTGTCCTGATTGGAGATCAGCGGTACATCATAATGGCGAGATCATCCAGGTGTCGCAAGCTGGTGCGAGGTTGATGCATGTTCAGGTGATGATCTCCAAAGTAGTGACGTTTCATCGACATAAAGGTGACATTTTTCCACAGATTGATCTTCTGATACATGGCGTCAGTGGGATGTTTATCAGAGAGAAGGGAGAGGTGTATCAGGGAGTGGTTTTTACACATGGTTTCTACACTCTCTTATTTGTAATTCAAGATTGGGAATTACTTGGATTATTGTATTCTCTGATTCATAGTGGATATTTTAGGAATTTCCCCGTGGTATTTTAATCCTCCTCATGGGAGGGTTTTTCCAAGTTAAAAAATCTTGCGTGTTGATTTATTTATTCTGCTTATATCGCTTCCATATTTCGACGGGTTTCTCACGACATTTTTTAGCAAGCAATTTTCAGTCCGGAATCAGGATTCTCCCCCAACAAGTGGTATCAGAGGAGTTTGGTTTGTGCTTGCAGTATAACATGAGAATTATGGAAGATTTGAAGAGGATCGAAGATGTGTGCATGGTGAAAAATAATGTCTGATAATTAAAGCAGGTTAAGAGATGTGATACACATGTTCGCTCATAGGATGTTGAGCAGGGGGAGCAGTTTATTCCTATAGTTGCTCCAGATTATGTGGTAATCACTATTATGGGGGAACCATATGTTTCTAGTTATTGTCTTGTTCAGAAATATGAGTAGGATGGCGCAGATACAAATGTGATGAAGATTTTGGCGTTTCAATTTCTTTTTGCAAGAGGATTTGATTTTTTTATCAGAAGTGCAAAAGGACGTCGTCATAATTTCTGCATTTGATGATGGTTGGTGCGAGACCAATATTTTTTCATTCCAACTGGGTTAGTTGGATGGGTCCATTCATTAATGTGATGAAGGGGATGATTTTTGAGATTCATCATATTTATTGATGAGAGAGGAAAATTATTAACGGAGAGATTTATAAAATCATTAATTGATGATTTTATCCCAACATTAATGGATATTTAATTATCAATATTAATGGATGGAATAATGGATGTTGACTGCATTAATTGATTGTTATGTACTTGGTGTCTATATAAAGAGGATGCAAAAACATATTTTGAAGAGAAAAAAGGGTGTGCTAGCAAGATGTGGCTGGCAAAGGAGACCCAGAAAGGGGTTGTCGCGTTTGCGGTGGCCCGTGTGGTGCGACGACGATGGCGCCTCGGCGTTTGATAGGTGCAGAGCATCGACTACAGAATTTATGATCATGAACAAGTATCTAAAGTCTTCCTGATAGCGGTCATTAGGTGGCGTGTCCCGATTGGAGATCGGCGGTACATCATAATGGTGAGATCATCCGAGTGTCGCAAGCTGGTGCGAGGTTGACGCATGATCGGGTGAAGATCTCCGAGGTAGTGACGTTTCGTCAACAGAAAGGTGACATTTTGTCACAGATCGATCTTCCGATACATGGCGTCAGCGGGATATTTATCAGAGAGAAGGCAGAGGCGTATCAGGGTGTGGTTTTTTCACAGGGTTTCTACGCTCTCTTATTTGTAATTCAAGATTGGGCATTACTTGGATTCTTGTATTCTCTGATTCATAGTGGATATTTTGGGAATTGCCCCGTGGTTTTCTAATCCTCCGTATGGGAGGGTTTTTCCACGTTAAAAAATACCACGTGTTGATTTATTTATTTTGCTTATATCTCTTCCATATTTCAACGGGTTTCTCGTGACATTTTTTAGCAAGCCATTTTCAGTCCGGAATCGGAATTCTCCCACAACATGTATGATTTACCGTCTCCATGTTGTGGTGTAGTGTGTTATTCAGCGCTTCATTATTTGGATGTGTATAATAATGAGAATAATTGATTAAAATAATAAATATAAAAAGTTAATTATTATTTACATATAATATACCATCCATTTACATATGATTTCACGTTCAAAATAATTATATAAATGCTCGTGCATACGTATAGCTTACCGCCTCCATGACGCGATGAGATTCATTTCCACATTCACCATTCAACGATGATTATAAAAATAAATAGTATTAATATGTATGTAATATATGAAATAATAATTCTATTGGAAATATATATATCTCTGTGTGTGAATTTACATTTATCTCATTCCCTTCGACTTAATACGATAAGATAACAGAAACCACATTTATGGATACGTACGACCTACCATCCATATAAATGGTGTATTAAATTTCATATATCATTCAGTTGAACATATTTATATTATGAATATATGTGATATATAAATAATTTTTATATTATGGATTCAATTAAATCCTGATATAAGGGATACGATCCAGAATAACAAGATAGAACACTTATGATAAGGAAAACACTTATTACCCAAAATGATACATTAACTTGGAATTTTTTTAAACGGATTGTATAAATTCATAACTGATTAATTTATTATATCATAAATATTAATATGGTTCTGTTATAATTTAATAACATACTATGTTCATTATATAGGAGGTTAAATTTACCCTCTACCCATGGAATGTACAAGGTAAGGGCTAATTTCTCTATATCATTATTAAATGAGAATGTTGATGTGTATGTTTTTACTAGGACATATTTCTTATCAATACCCATGTTTCATTAATTATTTTCAATAGGATTATTTTTTAAGGGACTCTTTAACTAAAACATCATTGTAAATGGTTTAAATATTTACTCTTCTAAATCATTCTCATTAAGGTCCATGTTTTCCACATGGTTTTAAGGATTTATTTATATGGACATTAATGTTTTAAAATGTTAATTCCATTCAAATGATTCAAAGTTATATGAGACACTTTGATTCGAAAATTTTATTTTTAATTTCCTTCTTTCAAAATTATGTGACCTTTAAATGATTTATAAAAATGGGATATTTCTCTCAAAGAGTTTTAAAGATCAATTTCAACTATTTCAACATCCTTTGACGGATATTATTCATGATTGAGGTTTATTTATTATAATAAAATGTTCAATATTGTATTGAATGAGTTATGATATGTTTGACTGTGGACGTGTTGTTTTTATACCATTCATGGTTTATGGTTAATGTAATGACATTTCATATGATACTTTTAATATGAATGTTTATGTTATGTTTATCCTTTTTCATATGAAGAATGCATTAGACCTAGTATGTGATTGTAAGATCCCTTTATAGCCCCTCGATGCATTGGTAGGTATCCGATGACAAATTATTGTCTCTGAACGAGGCCTTGAACAAATATTTATTTGTATTATTGGAAAGAGGCCTTGACTATAGGGTTATGATGTCAAGCATTATTAAGTCCCTTCTTATGAAATTAGTGATTACATGTGGTGATTCGACTAGTAGAATATCAATGTGAGTGGTTATATGGTAATGTTTTAGTTATATTTTCCATTTTAAGTTCATGAATATCTTTAAAATGATGTTATTTTTATAACACTTCTTTCCTAAATTGTTTATATATTCTACTAAATTATTTACCATTAGTGAATATATAATATCACCCCTTTCTTATGATTTGTTTTCCCGAGTCCAAGAAGTGTATTATGATTGATATGAAGGCTTAATCAAGTGTAATAATTGAGTCCAAAAAGGATTATTTATGTTTTGTATTATGTTTTAATATGTAATTTAACATTTTTGTATGAAATCTATCTTCCAAGACTGATATATTGATAATCCCTTTAGGAATTGATTCCATGTAATCATGCCAATATATTAAAATAGTGCCCGAATCAGGGATTATAGGGTTGGGGCATTACAAAAAAACTACATTTCTTATATGTTTTGATTATTATTTGTTTATAGTGATTCTATTTGAATTCACTAATTCCCCAACAATCATTACTACATTAATTAATAATACCTAGATGGAATACATTAAATAATTTTTTGTAGAATTTATAGAAAATATTAATATGTTGATCAAATAAAATAATCACATTGTGAACATTTAAATTATATTATAAAGAGAAGACATAAAGAATATTTATTAGAAAGGAATAAAAATGTGAGTTTTGGATGTTGAATGTATCATTTCTATGACGTGTTATCATCTCTATGGTGATATATTTGGAATCCTCAAAAAATAGAGTAAATTAAATTATTTCCCAGATAGAGATATATGATGGGGATATATAGTTTCTTTGGAATCCCAGGTTAATATCATCATGTTATGGGAAACATCACGTGATTTTCAACAACACTACCTAAATTAACGCCGAAAAGATGGATTTTTATGAACTAATTAATGTGAGGAAAGAATTAACGATTTAAACAAATAAATTATCACTAAACCTATTGTCAAATTTCCCACCAATGGGAAATGATTTTTGATCACAATGATGCATCCAAAAATGGATTGGGTTCTATACTCCTGAAAGATGAAAAAGAGGTAGCTTATACATCCTTATCAAAAAATATATACGAGAATAGATACACAACCCATAATATATAACTGGGTACATTGAACATCACATTGAATATTTAGATTCATTATATCTATAGGGAGTTGTGAGACATATATACTGTTAAAAAAATCCTCAAGTATACATTCACATGGAAGGAGATGAATATGAACAAATAATGGTTGTTATGGATAATCAAGATTTTTTATTTTCAATTATATTACCATCATGTAACGGAGAATAGTGTGGGATGTGATATGGGTAGAATATATAATTTAACACTATCCATGATTATTATTGAATGGAACCCAATCATGCGGACGTGTAGAGGATGGACATGGAAATATCAAAAAGCCCTCTATAATACCATTCTCAAGAAAATTCTCAACCATTGATTCATGAGAGGTTCAAGGAATCCTAAATAAATGATGGGGTGTTAATGAAATACTTAGATACTAATCTATAGTTTAACATCAATAATTATGTTGCTATATGGATTGGAAATAGTTGTGTATTCCATAAAACCCTAAAATGAAATATAAATTTATAGATAATTCACTTATATAATACTTATCAATTGATCTATGATATACTAAGATGTATACACATCATATTACAAACATCCTCTGGGAAAACCTAATGGGGTTCTTTGCAAATTTTTTGTCATGATGCTTGGTATTCCAAAAAGACAAGAAAAAATGAAGATATGTCTATGGTAAAGATGTAATATTTACAATTACCGTTATAGAAATGGGAAAGAAAATCAATGGATTTATTCATAGGACATACTGTCACATAGAAAGGAAAAAATTCTTTATTGGTGATAGTCGATCACTTCACAAAGTCAGCACATTTCATTTCTATCATGAAATATTTATCTATTTGAAAACTCAATAATATATATAATTTATATGGTATCGATAGTTGGATTTACAATCTCCATTGTCTCTAATTGAGATATAAGGATTTACTCGAAGTTAAAGGTAAGCTATTAGAAATGACTAGTTACATAGCTATGTTAAATTACTTCTTATCACCCTTAACTGGATGTACAGTTTGAGAGGACTATTGAAAATATAGAAGATCGGAAGAGAACATTATCATAGGAATTTCAAAGATATTTAGATATATATTTCCCCATAGTATAATTCTCACATAATATACGTTTCCATTATATAAATCAATGGTATCCTTATGGGGATTTGTATAGGAAGATGTTCTATATTTAGACATGTTGTGATGATGATTCAGAGCTATATCTGATGGGACCTGATCATATCAATGATATGATAGAAAATATTAATCAATATAGATTTATATGAAATCTATTAAATTTCAGTAGAATATCTATATAGATAATATTAGAAGATATATAGAGATTGAGTACATAGATAAAAGGTTCCATTTAATATCATCGAGGAAGATAATCGGGTGTTTTGGGGTAAACGGGGGTATTAGTCCAAGAAAAATTGGCATCTATGATAACATTGATTACATTGAAGCTGCAATCAATTACTTGATATACAATCATTCCAATCTCAAGTATATTAAATTTTTCCCCAAACCCCAATTGTGGAAGTGCATAGTTGACCTATTATATTTCATAAATCCATAGGTTTTACACATGGATAATGATATGTCATATAAATCATAGTTTTTAAAGAACAGATATTATGGAGATAATATTCTAATAAATAATACCCCTTATATAGTGAAAGTATAGTAGTAAAATCAGTTGTTAGAGGAAGATACATTGAAATCCGAAGTTGGTCTGAAACAGAATCCCCCAAATCTATTTTAATATATGAATGGATATTTTGACGGTAAAATTTATGAAATGGTTATGAATTCAACAAAATAATATTTTATTAATGAAATTCCATCTCTAAATGAATCAATTCCTAATTATTTAATGTAGTTTTGGAAAACCCATGAACTTCTTTTCGTAATTGTTATCGAATTTTATAATACATCCAATCAAATTTAAATGACCGTTATTAATATTATCCATTGATTATATATCAATTTTACAATGATTTTAATGATTAGTAGACAATATGTGTTAAAATAATGATTGTTTTTGTATATGGAAGGATTTATAACCTTGAAAAGTTAGAACATACCATATGAAATCCATTTCTTGAGTCATAAGATGGTGTTGAAATTTTTGATATTTTCCCATAACAAAGGCCTAGTTGAAATTCAACAAATTAATCATGAATGAAACTATTTATAATAATGTTCAAGATTTTGTTGTGATCATTGAAACAATGTTCTCTAAAAAAACCCAAATATATTCCATTATCACACACAATAACCATAAGGAAAAGGTTAGTGTAATAATGAGTTATGTATTTGGACCCGATTACAATGAATTTGTATATTTTACTTTATAATTGGTTATTGAATATATTTTTCACTTTTTCATTTATTTTTAGAGTCTAATAATAAATATATTTTTATATAATGAAATCAATGTCGTATATTTGGAAAATTAATAATTTAAATTTAAAAAAAATTATTATTCAATATATATTTTTTAAAATATGAGTTATTATTTCAAATATTCTCTTATTTAATAATAGTTATTATAATATAAATTAAAATGTAATTTAATTATGTCAAATGAAATTTTTATATGGGTTAGAAAATTATTTCTATCATATAAACTAGTATTTTTCATTAAATATATATTTTTTATTTAAATTTTTAAATGATCATAATTTTAAAATTAGTTTAATAACAAAATAATTAATATTAAATTAACACATAGATATTGGAAAATGGATATTTTTCGTAGTTTTCTATGTTAGTCTAATTTTTTAGTAAAAAATAAATCTGATATGTACTCTTACATCATAATATCTCAATTCGTATGTAATAAATATTATAAATGATATACATTACCCAAAATATGTACCTAGTAAAATTGTGTGTATTGATGGAATTTTATTTATTTTATAAAATGATAATTAATGCTCTAAATCCAACCTATTATCTCACTCTTTTAATATATCTTCATTACCAATATGAATCACTTCAATATCAGAAAGTGTATTTTTTTAGGAGAACCATTCATAGAATTATAAAATAAATAAATCTCCCCCCTTTTGTAAAAACCATTGGATAAAACCATGAAAAGGCATGTGGTTTTGATAATATTATCATTAGAGTAAAAATATTTATTTACAAATTTATTATGAATTCAATTCAATTTTACTATTTATTCCCACCCAACCTCACAATACTCTTCACTCAAAACCTATTCATCGCCATTTTCCTCTCCCCATCCCTCTATATTTCCCACACATGGTGTTCCCAATCTGTTAAAAATATCCTCCAAATATTTTAGAATAATCCTCTCAATATAGGTGATCTATCCATATATCTTTTATTTTCAATTCATGAACCAGATTTTTATTTATCATTTAGAATCTCAAATGGTTATTTTTTAATTCCCTTATAAATCATCATTTCATATCGAGTTTTTTTCTATGAATTGGATATCATTTATCACACTCTTTATAACCTTAACAAAATTGGTTACATTGTTGATGTAAGGGATCATGTCATCCTCCTCCACTATATTCAAGTACACTATATGAATTATAACATTTTATATTAAAATGATCATTTTGAAATAATTATTTAAAAATATTTATTACTATAATAATGAGTTCTATGTAATAACATATCAGCTTTAATATTTATTAAATTCATATATAAATATTTGATACACATGATCTGCTATAAGAGGTATCTGACACTTTTCAATACCAGAAAATTATGTAGTGAATACCCATCCCCAATTTCTCTTATTGATGTTCTCCTAGAAATTGATATACCTCATTGATTATGGAATACCATTAATGTAACCCTGAATTCAAAATAAGTATATTAAATATGATTAAATACCATTTGTGTTTTATTATTTTTGTATACATAAATGCATTTTCATAACATGAATATGATGGGTGGTCCAGGAATTATATTGATGTCCAATGAATTGGTTCATTTCTTTAACATGCCAGATACCATTTGGGTTGTATGGGAGGTTAACCAAATCAAAAAATCCTATTATTTCATGTAGTTTAACCATGTCATTTTCATATAATTTCACGTTTTATGTTGTTTCCACAAATGCATTTTATCTAGATGTTAACATCACATATAATTATTCGATGGTCAAGATTTTGATTCTCACCCAATTTATATCACCATTATATTTATCTTGATAGGATTCTATTACATTCATAAATTTATTCATTGATTATGAACCTACTATTATTTATACCTCACTAATTTCTTATTTATAACCCAGGATACCTGATACAGTAAAAGAAGACCTATGGATTATAAGGGAATGTTTTTCTATATTAGAATAATGTTTTCATATCCCAAACCCATGTCATTTTTCATTTTACATAACTTTCATTGGAAACTAGTACTCTTGATAATTTGATATTTTATCATGTGTGACCTTACATAATAGATCAAGAAATTGTGTTTTTAAAATTCATTGGTGGTCATAATATCACCTATTATGTTATTAATTAATAATATATTTGATTCATCCTATTTAATTGTATATTTAATACAATAAACCGTATAATTTTTTAACTAAGAGTTGAAGAGCTATTATTTAATATAAATAAATGTTCCATGCCAAATAAATGAACATAGTGTCGTTGAAAAAAAAATTAGGTTCTTGTGCATGTAATAAATTTAAATAACATAATTTCAATGGATAGTTATTAATATTAAATGGTTTTATAAGTAAATCTATTCATATAATAATGATATGGAAATTTATATTTTTTACACTAAAATGTCCCCTGATCTCAGTCATGTGATATATTTAGTGGAGGAATTAATGTTCAATCTATATAATAATCATGATGACACTAATATTCAATGGTTTCAATGATCTTCGTGATGATGTTTTGATAAGTTAATCAATTTTTTGTGGGATAATTTTTCAGCACTGATACATCATTGAAATGGTTTTTGAATTACCTATAAATAAATAATAGAATTGTGGAATTTCTAGAACATTGGTCATCAATATATGATCAATCCATTTAAATCACACATCTTGAGGTTGATAGACATTGTTAGGTGTCAAAATCACTCAATTGAGAATTTTGAACTCCTGATTGATCTTCACCATTATTATTTATGATTATAGGGTCGATAATTTTTTCAACTATTAGAGAATAGAGTATAAGCTCAAAAGATCAGGAAAGTAAGTATCCTAATTGAAAATATCTTCTATAATTTTAGAAATTAGTTACAGATAACATTAACATGATTCATTTATAGAAATTTTTTTTGGAAAACTTCAACTGCATGCGTTTAAAATTCAATAGCTTTTAAAACTACATTGGCTAACATGGGACATACATAAGAAATGTGTGCGATATATATCATAGTTTGGAAATAAGAAATAATAAAATTATTAAATTATTAAATTTTAGTCCATTAGAATTTATATGGCACATAAAATGGGTTATAATGATAATAATTATCAATAATTCAAGATATTACATGATAGCATAAATGAAACATCGGAATATGTTAATAAATAATCATTACATCATAAATATTATCAAGGATAACAACCATGAAATCATTACATGGTAAAAAATTGTTATAATTTATTAGTTTTACTACCTAATACCATACATGACGTCAAAAGAGAGTAATAAGTAAATTAATTCATAGATTTACTATATATTTCTTTGAGTACGAGTCACTTTCGTATAATATATGAGAAAAAGTGTGCTACATATATCATTAATAACATGACCATATTTTATCACATTTAATCAAATAATTAATAAGTGTAAATTAAATACATATACTTTCCAATTAGATGATCTATATGAATGTCTACGTTTGTTCCATTTTATTTAAATGGGAATGGAATTCACAATACAATGGTTTTTCATGGAAAAATTGTAGAATAATTTTTATTGAATATCATGAGTACTTAAACAAATCATTTGAGGGATTAATATAACTATAATGGTATATCATATATTTTCTATAGTAAGGGTAGTAATAGGGTTGTGTAAAACCATAATAAAATATTAAAAAAATTTAATTAAAAGGAAGTAGACAAAATTGGTTCTTGAATTGAGCTTTAGCATGGAAAATTTTCATGAATAATTTTTTCTCCATAATGGGTGTACATAATGAATAATTATATGGATTATTTAGTGTTATAAGGGTATATAATTAAATATACATCATTTTAATAGTATTATATTTGATTAAAATATTATCCCATCAAAATTAATTTAATGAATAAAGGAAATACATATTGAAAGGGCATGAAAAAATATGAGATGGAGAGGATCCCTTACCCTTAGAGGGTGTATCGATCATACTAGGAGGTGATTCTTGAGAGAATGGGGTATCTATATGAGGGATATAGAGATGAAATGGTGGTTTATATTCATAAAATAACTGTTTTATGTAACGATGAATGGGATCCTGGTTGGGTTTATATTATAAAATTGAAGATATTTCTTTATAATTTTTGAAATTTAGGTTTCAAAATCTATACAATATAGTCAAAAAAACTACAATACATCACATTTTTTTTCAAAATAATTTATACCAATGATAGTATTTTGACATTATTTGATAATAACATAAACCAATAAAATTAATATAATACCCTTGGTGATGTGGAAGTGATTCATTTTTACAATGAATTATTTTTATAATGTTAAAATATAATATAGGTTTTCAAAGATTCATAAAGGGTTTAGAAAATTAACCAAAAAAACTAAAAACACATTAATTCAAATATAAACCATGTTTTTTCATGGAAACCACTTATGGAAAATATTACATCACTTTTTGGTTCATTATGATGTGATAATACACATCATATATTTATAACTTATATAATTTTTACCCAATTAAATTTTATTTTTTAGAAAATAATAAAAAATTAACCAATGGATAATTTCGACATGATTATTCCAAAAAATAATTTTTATTTTTTCAAGAAACACTTAAAAAATTGAGATATTAAAACATTAAAGTATAATCCCATTATTTTGAAAAATAATATTGTATTTTAACTATATTAGTTTTATGAGCCTTAAAAAATTATATTTTCATATCATAATATTATATTATAATTTATAACTAATCTATAATATTTAATAAAAATACAATTTATTTATAAATTTCATGAATTCATAATATTTAATTTCATAACTGAAATTTTATATTACCCATAAATATTATTCCTGTTTAATTAAATATAAATATAATTTTATAAAAGACTTTACTAAATAATTTAATAAGTATTAATAATATGGAATCAATAAAAAATATTAATATTTGGAAATACATATAGATATAAATAGTGTTAGGGTTGAGATACATATTCCCTTATTATAACATTTAATTAATGAAGGTTATGTTAGGAGATAGTTTAATTCTCATGGGGTGATTCAAAGACTGCGGTTTGGGTTGTGATATCGATGAGCCTAAAATTTTCCAATAAATTAATTTTCTCATTCATTAGTTATTAGAACTGAAAGTGATATTTCCCAAGGGAATGGCCCATATATTCTATCTACCTTGGATTCTCTCATAAATGAACATTATTGGGTACAATCCAACTAGTTGAGGTCATCTCTTCTTTTATATGTGTCAATTGTTCTTCAGTATAACCCATAATATATATTAATCATATGATAACTTTTCAATGACTATATTATCAAAGATTATGATTATAAAAGATATTTTGAATCTGATAGGATATAACATATATTGGTCCAATATATCAAATTCAGTGCTTGTGTTTTCCCAAAAAGCATTACCTAAATAAGGCACATATATATTAATAATTGAATTAAATTTATAAATATTTTGGTCTTTAAATTATTCCCCTCGTCATAAATTTTAGCTTAGAAATTTTCATTTAATATCCTAATGAAAATGAGGGTTCTTCTATTTCAGCACCTCTTCCGGTTCCCATGCTTCTTACATAATCATGTTGTTCCACCACAACACATTGAAAATCTGATTAGTCTTTCGTCGTTAAACATTATCTAAATAATATTATTTTTACTGGAATTTAACCTTATGAATATCATTCTACAATGATAACCCTTATGAATTTAGTACATTTTAAGAGACTTATATATAAATCTCCACGGGGGATTAAAGGAATAATTCATATACATAATAGAGTATATGTATGGTTTCTAGTTGGTAGACCACCTCTATGATGTGATCAAGGATCTCAATGGGGCTGATGTATCTACGAAAAAGAGTTTAATTCTTCCTAATCATCATGACATTATTCAACAGAGATATACGATGGAAAAATTTATTAAAAACAATAATACTATATGTAATATCTGATACCAACGACATATAGTTTTTTTCATGACTATGGTATGTTTTCATATGACGTTGAATGGTTTGAACATTTGACACCATCTCATTGGAAAGTTCAAGAACCATAAGAATCCTCTCTCCAACATCATATGAACAAGTCGATGTCTTAATCCTATTCACATATAGAACCTAAAAAGGAGGAATTTGAATTCTATAATGACAATTATTGTTTTATAAGAACACAACTAAGGGAAGGATATGATTCCAACATCCTTTCATATACATTGAACATTATATCAAAATATCCTACATTTTATGGATGGTCCATTCAATCTGACCGTCTTTATAAGGGTGATAATATGTGACAAAACCCAATTTTTAGTCAATTATTTCTATATTTTTATACAAAACCTTGAGGTAAACATCAGTTCTCGAACATATTCAGTGGAGTGTGGAACTATATGTAGTCTTACGACATACGTTATATATATTCTAGAAAGATTATTAAGAGAAAACATTATTTTATAAAATTGAAATGAATTAAAATGTTATGGAGATAAACTAGAACCCACAATAATTTTTCACCAATATGTGTCTTGGAATTTACTACAATGAAATTCATTGTTATATTTTCCCATTAACCGTGATTTTTTGGAATACCAAGCATCAAGACACAAACTCCACAATATATCTCTATATTTTGTCAAACCATTATTTTTTCATCAATTATCTATATATATTAGATCTTCCTAGATAAATATAGAAGGATAATTGATGCATTTCTTCTAGAACATTCATCTTATGATTTGGTTATTATGGGAATCATATCTATGTTTCGAACCTTAAAGTCCAATTTGCATCAATTTTTAACTCTTAAATATTCACTACTTTCTTCTGTAGACACTCATAACAATTTTGAGCCTCTATAATCCTGTCAAAAATGGATGATTGAGTAGTTATTGGGGAAAGTTAATATTAATATCTATTTATTATTCTGATATCTATCCTTTATATATCCAATATGATTAGTTTCCTTCGAATACTCATCATGGATAGAGTTTTGGGGAAATTTTTACAAGAAAAATCTAGCACATTGTCCCCCATCCCATGGTGGTAATTGATTGAACAAAAAAAAATACATGATCATCTCTAACCACCTACATTGGTGTGTACACATCCGATATTTTGTTAATATATACATGAGCCTCTATGGGATATATATATCAATCATATCTCCATATAAATAATTTCATCTAATATTTAACACAAAGAAATTTTTATATACTTCAAAATCTCTAGTTTGTTGTTTTTTCGTGGATTTTTAGTTAGTGGGTGGCATATGATATCATATTGTAATTTTTCTAAAGTACACAACTAAATAACAATTATGATGCATCACGGTAGACAAAAATCCATCCCCACAAGTGGTCTTTGTCACTATATATATAGTGATTATCCACTTGTTCAACTCATTAAAAAATAACTCACATTCATCAATCTAGAAAAAAATACAGGTTTGATTAGCTTGGGGGATTGAAAGTCGTGATATTTTACTGAATAATTGATTGTATTAAAATGTTAATCCATTGAAAATACAGATTCCAATCACTGATGTTGGTCTATAACGCCGTACAATTGTCCCTATTTTTGATGGATCAATAGATATCCATTTTTTGGTGATGAAATGCCGAGGGAATGATACTTGGTGTATGAATATGTTTTATTGATAACACAACCACTTTTCTAGGGGAGGATATGAAATTACTATGGGAAAACATCGACATATTAGCTAAATATGGTAATGTATTTAAGGGTGATATTCTCCTTATTCTCAATCATTTGAAATGGATAAAATGTATTATACTGCAATAATATCCATGATAATGAAGATTCATACTGGTCCAAAAAATTGTATAGAATCAAATGAAAATTAATTATATAGATGGTAAATTACATCTCTTATAAATACATGTTGGATAAATATAAGGAAATTTATTCCATATCCAAAATTTCATCAAATTACACTAAATGGATACTGATATGTGTTTCCAGAAGAACATTCCAAAAAACTACAACACATGATTTAATAATGATAGATTTTTTTTCATAGGGATATAAATTCATTTCAGGTGGAGACACATTGTTCATAGAGAACACACATGATATGCTAATATGGAATGAGTTGAAATATAATATGACAAATATAAATCTATGGAAGAGGATTCATGTATGTTAGTCATAATGATCCATCATTGAATAATACATTCATTTTTCCCTTTTTTGTAGAGATTGTTGGATCTCATAATGCTTGTTAAACCATATAATATATTATTGCAATTGATAATTCCCATATTGTACACATTTAAAAAAATCTATATATGGTACCATAGATTGTGATCTATTTCATATTATATTTTTTTTTCAAATTTCTAAGGCAGTTTTCTACTTTATACACTATTTATTCATGATTAAAACATATCATTGTTTTTTTAAATTTCTATTGGTTTAAATTACCATATTTGTTTATAAAAGGAAATTGGGTCTTCTTTCCCTTATCGTCTTTATCAGATGAAATTGCATGAGACACACTCATCATCCTCTTTGATGAGTGTGGGAATTAAACTATGTGGCGGTTTTTTAGTCATGACATTTGAATGTAGTGTTGGAATAATCACAAGATGGATTACATAATCTCCAATCATATTTTGAATCTCATTTTTCATCCATCACATTTCCCATAACATTGGTGATAACTCTGTTACACAAATTTCAATGAAATTTCAAGAATAAAAGGAAAATTAAAGATGGGAAATATAAAATTATAATAAAAAAATGTATACTATAATCATTAAAGTAATAGCTCACAATTTCATGTATTATTTAACCTATTAATTTTTAAGATTTATTCCACATTATCCATGATCTATTTTTTAAAATAAAATTATACAGAATTTTTTTCCCAAAATACTTATTTATATGCTGTTTTGGTATTTACCAAATCTAATAAACTAGGAGTTTCAAACCAGGTGTGAGGTAATGCCAATTTTATTCCCCATATCAAGATAGAGTCTCAGTCAATGATTCCTTTTTGGGGTTTTCACCCACATCAACCATAGTGTCACAATGTCATCGACTTATAGTATTTAGATATGTATGTATTTCCTTGGAAACCACGATCTCTATAGATTACCAAAATTTTCGGTTGTTTTCATAATTTTTTCCATATCCATAAAGATATTTCTACTCTTTTATAATCCAAGTCCCATTAATAACTACAATTTTCTAGGATTCCAACTTTTACTATCACAATCCAACCCGGGTCGACACTGAACCGGTCACCTGAGCTGGCCCATGACATGGCCCGAGGGGTGTTCCGGATCCCCACAGGCTAGAAACTAGTGTCGGGCATCAAAATTAAACTGGTGGGGACGACTTGGACCATAAGAAAATAAACTAAGCTACAGAAAATAAATAGACCAAAAGAAAAAAAAATAAAGAACAACCAACAATGCTACTAACCTGACTACGACCAAAACTCCATGTGACCCCGTGGGTCACTCTCCAATACCCCAACCAACGTTGCTCAAGGCGAACAACTGAATCTGGTACCTTCACCAGAACTAAAAACTAGAAAACACTATAGGTGTGAGTATTAAAACTCAGTAGGCTGGCCCAATAGCTATTCCCAATGCACTAACTTTAAATAAAAGAAAATCCACTTCATGTTTGAACTACAATGTATAAAAGTAAGGCTTTCTAAATGTTACTCACAAACAAAGTACGAGTCATTTCCCCTTTTCATTTCTCAAAAACCCATGTCATTCTTTTAGTGAGACATTATAATTTTTTTAAAGGGGAATTGGTGTTTATATTTTCAATTTTCACAAAAAGTATAAAACACATTTCATTGAAAAGATTCTTCATAAACCACTTTAAAACCACACGTCACTTTCTTGTAAAAACACTACACATGAAAACACTACATTATTTACATAGACAGAGGAATGAAAAGAAAATATATACAAGAACCATATTCATCACAGCATGTAACTGAATGCCAACAGACATGGGTGAACAAAAGAGATCAAGAATAAACCATAAAACACCAATACATGAGAAATCAGCCTCGTTGACCTGTCACACATGATGAAATCAAAACGATCAATATGCTCGACCATCCTTTCTGAGGTTGGTCGAGGGCAAATACCATAGTAATAAACCCGATATATCAACCTATTATGGGCCATTGGTTAGTACCATTACCTACTAGTGGAACAATCATTCTTAGATTATTCTCTCAATATGCCAGATATCCATGTCTCATGTGTTTGAAAAGGGGGTGAGCCAACCAATGCCAACCGAGCATCCAATCATATGTATATATATAAAGCACAACATGCATCACCCCGAGCCACTCAATGGGAAAACCTCTCACCTTTAAACTACTCAAGTACTTGGGAGCCTCTAAGTGCAGCCTCCCAAACAATCAATTGCAACAAAGGCAGGAGAGTTATCCTAGGAGGGTTTTTATCATAACAACCACATCATTTTCATAAAGTGCCAAATGGGAATTAAAAACCATTCACAATCACAAAAAAGGAACAACTTCATTATAAGACCGAAACCAATTTAAAACTATTTATGGAACCCCCAAAACACTACTTCACTGGCTGCCAATATTTTTATAAAACCAAACCATAACATTTAATTTTTCCAAATAATCTTTAAGATCCAACCGGGCAATTTCTCAAAAGAACGAAAGTACATGTTCATGGTTCAAAATAAATCATTTATCATTAAACCAGAACTTTTTTTTATATTTGGTGACTTATGTTTAAAATCCAAATGAGCATTAATTCACTATTGGGTGTCCGCTCATCATGAAAATATTTCAAGTGTCGTGTATAAAATAAGAAACACTTTTTTACACTGAGTAATTATTTAAAAAAACAATTCTCTAATACTATTTCACATTTACTAAAATTAATAGAATATTTAATTAAAAAGTTAGCGAGTGAAATCATAACAAACGAAACCATTTTGACACCACAAGTATTGAATTATAAATTTACATAGTAAATGAATTAATATCAAGTTGTATAGTAAAATTATAGTATAGATAGAGGGCGCAAACCGAAAAAAATAAAGTAACTTAAATTTTAAAAGCCATGCAATGGGGACCTACCTCGACTCGCAGCTCAAACATGGCAACATGACCACGCAACACGCCTCGCACAGCAGCACAAGCATACACAGACCGATGATTGCGGTAAAGTGGGGTTACCCTGCCAACGCACTGCAACCACAAAGATAAATAAAACACATGAACATGGACGTAAAACAATCCATATGAACAAACAACATAAAAGAACAGCCCCGACCTACATTCAAAACACAAGCTGCACCGTCGATGATATTTAATAATCCACTTTAAAATTGGTAAACCAATTCTAAATTGAAACCCTTGGATTTACACACCCAATACCTACTCAATACCCCTTTTATAATTAAATGTGCACCCGCAACACACAATATCAGAGTGTGCACTACATGAACAGTTAAAATAATAATTTACCCAACTTAATAAAAATGTCGACATGTAAAAAATATATTTTTAAACCAAGCTCACCACAAATTTATCTCCAAAACATCATCCACACCACAAATAATATTTAATAGAGAAGTTAAAAGTTTATAAAACAATTTTAAATTACACTCTAAGGCTTTTACATCAAAAATCAACCAAAACCGTTTCTAATAAATTATCAAAAATAAGGTGCTAAACATAAAATAGCTGAATATAAACCAAATAAGATTTGTGAAAAATTGAAACTCACCTCAAATGATGAATAGCATCCCGAAAATGGTGTGAAACACTGTTCACACCTCGACCGCACCAGCGAGGAACCAAAACAGCTTTAAACAACAACCTAAGACAATTAATTTAGGAATTAAACCATACATCTAAGATTTGGATAAAATAATAATAATAATAATAATAATAATAATAAAGCTCCCCCAAGGGAGGGAAGGAGACTACCGAAGAGGATGGGGGGGTTGTCGCCGGAAGAAGTCACTGCTGGACGGAGTGGTGCCAGAAAAGGGTAGGCATCTAGGAAAACTAGCCGGAAAAAAAAGGGGTCACCGGAGTGGATGGTAGGGGAAGCTGGAGCACATGCTGGAGCAGGGGGAACAAGGGAGGAGGCCGGCGTAGCAGCTGGAGGCTGGAGTAGGGGGCTGGTCGAGGTGCTGAGGGGGCGAGGTCGAGGTAGGGGTGCGGTTGGGGAGCGCAGGTGTAGAGGGAGTGGAGCGAGGCTGAGGGGAGGCATGGGGGCTGGGTTTCTCGAAGGGACAGCGGAGGTGCTGGGCGAGGCCGGCGGTGCTGAGCAAGGAGAGCCAATGAGGGGGTCAGGGACCTACAGCAAGGGTGGCTGGTGCGACGGGAGGTAGGGTGCGGGGTCTCGGGCGAGCGTGCATCACGCAGTGAGGGTGGTAGGAGGAGGCGGGCAAGGTTTCGCGCAGAGGGTGGGGGGGGGGGGTGCGACGTGAAGGTGGAGTCATAGGGAATGGGGCGCTGCTCGGGGTGAAATAGGGGAGGGGCTTTTTTCGAGATTGCGGGTAGATCTAGGGATTCTTGTTTTTTTCTTATTCTATTTTATTATTATTAATAATATCAATAATATTAATAATATTGATAATAATAATAGTACCAGAATAATAATATTAATAATAATACAAATAATAATAATAATTATTACAACATAATGTCATTATTATCGACGAAAATTAATTTTGAAACATAATACATTTAATTTTCAAATTATGAAAACCGGGTACCCACACGCTCATCGTGCGACTTAAAGAAAACGTGCATCAAAATTGCACGCCTCAACGCGGTCTACCTGGGCACCCACACAAGCACCTAGGGTGACCCCATGGTTATTTCACACCACGCAGTGCCTGTGCATGAGTCTCAAACTCACCAAGGATATTAAACGTCAGATATTTTAAGATTGTGACCCAGCCTGATCCTTGATGCGAGAATGGAGAGCCCAAAACTTATAAAATAAAAATAAATTCAAACGTTGGGGCGTGATAATTCTCCCCACCACATACACTTTCTGCCCCCAGAAAGTCACCCAATCGAATGATAAACAAAAATCGAATTCGTGAATGGTTGAAAACAAAAGGAACCACATTGCAAGAGAAAGGGAGAACACAAAATGGTTCTCCCCACCACAAGATATCAACTAGTGTGGAAATTTAACACTCAAACACACCACCCCTAGGAGTGGGGGGTGAGGCGGGAAATCCCAACTAACGTGGAACTCCCTATAAGACCTTCTCTATAACTTAGAACTCTAGACATATACAAAAAAACCCCGAACACTATAGAGAGACCTCCCAGAAGAACTTAACCCACGAAGTAAGCACGAGCATTACCGCAAATGTCGATCCTTCCATAGGCACTTACATCTCCAAATGAACACAGTGAAACAAAGATTAACCCATACAGGGTTCAAACACACTTTTAGGAAAAATTTATGATGCATAACACCATAATCAGAAAAAGTAGAGTATTTGGATTACAAACGAACACGTTCATCCCAACCTCATGATGACACAATGAACCTACAAAAACGCCAAAACTTTAACAGTGGAAGGACAAGAACGGAAGGACTTTAAATTTTTTGTTGCCAACATGGAACACGAAACCCGGACTGAGGCGTCACACCCCCGATAGCTCCTGACTACGCGAGAGCTTCACCCCAAGACCTATCGATTGGACATTGATGGTTGAAGCATCTCCTGCCTCACAGTCAGGCACTAGAACCTTCTAGTCACAGTGTCTTCCTTAGATGACGCTTCCTACAAAACTTATCTAGATGAACTACACACCTGCAATGATGGCACGTCTTCGGAGGGGTGTGACATGATGGCTTGTATGCCCTTAAAGTCCATACTGACAATACACCATTAGACAATACGATGAACTAGAAGATAGAGTCACTACAGAGGAATCCTTAGAAACAAACCCATCTAACACACTCTACACGCCGGATGGGGGACCTTCAGGAGCAACTAGATTCTGTGGATTGCCAATCGTCCACGCTCCGGAGACCAACTCAGGTAAGAACACCTCATGCACCAACTTCTCAAATGTGATTCTCCCAAAAAGGGAGGACTCGCTCCTTGATCTCTGGATGATGACCCCTAATGAAGGGAGAAGTCTTCATCCAGTACTATGACACTACCACGAGAAAAAGAGACACAAGATCGTTGAATGGTAATCATATGCTTTCACCGTCTGTTGGCCATGTTGAACACGCATGATCTCTTTCATTTTCTTCATCTTCACCTCCTCAAGTATAATCCATTGAATGAAGATGGATTTAAAGACATTCCACATCATCCAAACTTGCAGTAATGGTGGGGAGAACAACTCCTACTCATCCAGAGTTGGACCTTTGAACAGACCCAAAACAACATGCACTCTAATAGCTTAGGGAGTTCCCAATAGCCTGAAGATGCGCTCGACCTCTTCAAGCCACTACACTATCCCTAATAGACTCAAATCACCATGAAGGACAGACAATATCCACGAATGTCCAAAAACTAGTCATGACTCATCAAAACTTTGGGGACCATTCTGGGTGGAATTTTTGAACAACAAATATAACACCAAGCCGAAACTATATCAATAGAAGAGACATCAATAAATGCACACTCATCCAAAAACAACCAGCTCAAAAAACCAAACAACCACAACCACATCCCAAAAATTCTCTCTCCAAAATTCTCGTTCCATTTTATATTCTAAAACCACCATTCTTTTTTTGGATTTCAAAAACTGTTTTGTTCCAAGAAAAATTTCTAAATACCAAATCCATGTTTCAAACCAAAATCACTTTCCAGAACCAATTTCATCATTATTAAAACTGCTTAAAAAACAAGGTCATTTCCTTATTTCCAACTGCACACCCCAGTAATCTCGTGAACCGTTGCACATGTCTTCATCTTCATTCATACATACGCACCAACACACTCTTCCCATGCATTTCCTCAAATGTGAAAACATTCATAAAGAGTACACGCGATTGCACCCAAACCATATCTCTACGAGTTCCAAGTAACCTGCGGATTTTTAGACCAAGATATTTTAGTTTTTAAAAAAATCTCTTTCACCAATTTAAAGAGATTTAAAATAAATCATTATCATTTCAAAAAACATTTCTCATTTCCAATAGTGCACTTACACTTGCATGATCCAAGAAAATACACAACTTGCATCAAATCACAGAACAGAGGGACTAGTAGTAATGATTACCCTAGCAACATGGTTGTGGGAGAGGACCCATGTAAGCATCAACGACTAGGAAGAACATAAACCGTGTACGCTGACTCCACATGGTTCAAAACTCCATGTAAAATCAAAATGTAACATTGGTTTTCCTCTATTGTTATCTCTCAATCCAAAACAAATCAGAATGAGACAATAACTCAATTCCCAGACTACGCTGGGTGACTCGTGGTTCGGAACAGGTGAGGGTACATGACATCCTACCCCTACCTACCTATCAAGTCACGATAGTCAATATCTACATCTACAAGAAATCACAAATAACAAGAACTACCTCTGATACAATTTTGTAATGAACCAACCAGGGTCGACCCTGAACCGGTTACTCAAGCCAGCCTGCGACATGGCCCGAGGGGTGTTCCCGATCCCCACGGGCTGGCAACTAGTGCCAGACATAAAAATTAAACAGGTGGTAATGATTTCTGCAAAAGAAAATAAACTAATCTGTGGAAAATAAATAGAACAAAAGAAAATACATAAAGAACAACCAACAAAGCTACTAACCTGACATCATCCACAACTCCGCATGACCCCGTGGGTCACTCTCCAGTACCACAACCAACGTCGCTCAAGGCGAACAACTGATGTTGGGACCTGCAACCGAACTAAAAACAAGAAAACACTATAGGAGTGAGTATTAAATCTTAGTAGGCTAGCCCGATAACTATTCCCAATGCACTACCTTTAAAATAAAAGAAACACCATTTCAAGTGTCAACTACAATTTATAAAAGAAAGGTTTCTATATGTTACTCAAAAAAAGTACAAGTGATTTCCCCTATTCTTTTCTCAAAAACCCACGTCATTCTTTTAGTGAGACATTAGCATTTTTTTTATGGAAAAGTGGTGTTTAAATTTTCCATTTGGTCAAAATTTATAAAACACCTTTCATTGAAAACAGTCTTCATAAAACACTTTAAAACCACACATCACATTCTAATAAAAAAACTACACATGAAAATGCAACAGTAGTTACATAGTCAGGGAAATGGAATGAAAATATATACAAGAACCATATTTATCACATCAATTAATTAATATCAAAAATACATATGTGAACCTAGGAGATCATTAATAAACCAGAAGACACCAATACATGAGAAATAATCCTCATTGACATGTCACACACGATGAAATAAAAATTCTCAATGCGCTCGACCATCCTTTCTCATGCAGGTCGAGGGAAAATCCCATAGTAATAAACCCAGTATATCCACCTACTATGGGCCACTATTCAGTACCATAACCTACCAGTGCAGCAATCATTCTTAGAATATTCTCGCAATATGCCAGATCCCAATATCTCTAGTGTTTGAAAAGGGGGTGAGACATCTGATGCCAACTGAGCATCCAATCATATGTATATATATAAATCACAACAGGAATCACCCCGAGCCACTCCATAAGAAAAACTATGGCCTTTAAAATACTGAAGTACCTGAGAGCCTCTAAGCACGACCCCCCTAACAATCAATTGCAACGAAGGAAAGAGAGTTTTCCTAAGATTTTTTATATCAAAACAATCACATCATTTTCCATAATGTGCTAAATGGGCATTAAACATGTTTCACAATCACCAAAAAAAGTAAAACTTCTTTATAAGACCAAAACAAATTTAAAACCATTTAAGGAACCCACAAAACATTAATTCACAGGATGCCAATATTTTTATAAAACCAAACCATAAAATTTTATTTTTCCAAATAAACATTAAGAGCCAACTTGGAAATTTCACAAAAGAACCAAAGTACTTATTCACACTTCAAAATAATTAATTTATAATCAAACCAGAACAATATTTAGTATTTTTTGAATTATGTTTTAAATCCAAATGGTCATTCTTTCAATATTGGGCATCCTCTCATCAAGAAAATATTTCAAGTGTCATGTATATAATAAATAACACATTTTTACAAAGATTATTTATTTAAAAAAAATCTCTAATACTATTTCAGGTTTACTAAAATTAATAGAATTTTTAATTAAAAAGTTAGAGAACACACTCATAACAAATGACACCATTTTCACACCACAAGAATTGAATTATAAATTTAAATGTTAAATGATTTAATCTCAAGTTCCATTGTAATATTCATCATATATATAGATGGCGCAAACCAGAAGAAATAAATTGACATAAATATTAAAAGCATGGCAATGGGGACATACCTCGACTCGTAGCTCGAATGCAACAATGTGACCATGTGACACGCCTCGCACAGGCATGCAAGCACGCACAAACTGATTATCGCGGTAACGCGGGGTTACCCCGCCAATGCGCTGCAACCGCAAAGATAAACAAAACACATGAATACAGACTTAAAAAAATTCATACGAACAAACATCACAAAAGAACTGCCTCAACCTACTTTCAAAATACATCCTGCACCATCGTTATTATTTAATAAACCAATTTAAAATTTGTAAAACAATTCTAAAGAGAAATCAATGGCTTCACACAACCAAGACCTGCTCAAAACCCCCCTTTATAATTAAACGTGCAACCGCAACACACCATATCAGATTGTAATCTACTTGCACAGTTAAAATAACAATTTACACATCTTAATAAAAATACCCACATGTCAAAAATCTATTTTTAAACCAAGCACACCTCAAGAGTATCTCTAAAACATCATCTTCCCACATATAATATTTAATAAACATGTTAAATGTTTATAAATTTTTTTTAAATAACATTGTAATTATTTTACGTCAAAACTCACCCAAAACCTTCTCAAATCAATTATCTCAAATAAGGCACAAAATATAAAACAGGTGAATACTAACCCATGAAGATTTGTGCAAAATGAGAAACTCACCTCAAACGATGAATAGCATCCTTAAAATGGTGCGAAAAATTGTTCGCACCTCGACCGCACCAGCGAGGAACCAAAACAGCTTTAGACAACAACTTCAAACAATTAAATTAGGAATTAAACACTAGAATCTATGATTTGGATAAAATGATAATAATAATAATAATAATAATAATAATAATAATAATAAAAATAATATAACTCCACCATTGGAGGGAAGGAGACTACCGAAGAGGATGGGGGTTGTCACTGGAAGAAGTCACTACTGGCCGGAGGGGCGCCAGAAAAGGGAAGGCCACTGAGAAAACTGGACGGAAAAAAGGGGTCGCCAGAGGGGCTGGTAGGGGCGACGGAGCGCTGGCCAGAGTAGGGGGAACAAGGGAGGAGGCCGACGGAGCGGCTGGAGGCTGGAGAAGGGGGCTGGCCGGGGTGCTGAGGGGGAAAGGCCGATGGGAGGGGTGCGACTGGGGCGCGCTGGTGAGGAGAGAGTGGAGCGAGGCCGAGGGGAGGTACGGTGGATGGGTTGCTCTAAGGGACAACGAAGGTGCTGGGGAAGGCCAGCGGTGCTGAGTAGGGAGAGCCAACGAGGGGGGGTAGGTTCCAAAGGTAATGGAGACAAGTGTGATAGGAGGCAGGGTGCGGGGACTCGGGAGAGCGCACAGTGCACAACGAGGGTGGAAAGAGGTGGTTGGGCAGGGTTTCGCGTAGAGGGGGGGTGCACCCCGTAGGTGGAGTCTGAGGGAATGGGGCACTACTTGGGGTGAAATGGGGGGGGGGGGGTTGCTTCGGGCATGCGGGTAGATCTAGGGTTTCTTGTTTTTTTAACATTATATTATATTAATAATAATAATATCAATAATATTAATAATATTGATAATAATAATAATACCAGAATAATAATATTAATAATAATACAAATAATAAAAATAAATATTAAAACATAATGTCATTATTATCAACAAAAATTATTTTTAAAACATAATAGATTTAATTATCAAATTATGAAAACTGGGTACCCACACGCTCGTCGCACGACCTAAAGAAAATGCGCATGCAGATTGCACACCACAATGCGGTCCGGTTGGGCACGCGCACAAGCACCTGGGTTGAACCAACAGTTATTTCTAACCACACAATGCATGTTCACGGGTCGGAAACTCACCATGAATATTAAACATTAGAAATTTTAACATCGGGACCCAGCCTGATCCTTGACAGAAGAATGTGGTGCCAAAAAATAATAAAATTCAAATATATTCAAACGTCGGGGCGTGACCTTTTCAGTCTGTTTCTTAAATAAACATTATTTAATGATTTACTAAATAAAAGCACACATATAATAACCCAAATTATCATAAATCATTATTTATATGGGAAATTAGAAACATAGAATATCAACTAGATATGTGGTTATAATTACATTATTAAAAAAATTGTTAACAAGCTTTTAAAATTCCATATCATTTAAAACAACACATGATAACATGGGGACATACAAAAGAAATGGGTGAGTTATAAATAGTACTAACTGGATAATAATAGATTAACATGATAAAATTATTACATTTTAATCAATATGGATTTAAATGGGAATTAAAATGGGTTTGAAACATAATATATCACAATGATGAATGATACACCATGATAACAAAATGGCTACATTGGAATGTGGAAAGAATATTAATCATAATATCATAATAAAATGTCATGGATAATATCCAATAAATTAAAACTTGGTGAATAAGGTAGAAGAATATTTTTTTACTACTCCTTAATCCTATATATTAAATCTCAAAATAATTAATCATTTCTCTGTGCCTTGGAATAGTATATAATTCTAGGTGCACCCGTTTCTTCTGTATTGTGTACATGAATAATTGTTCCACACATATCATTAAACAAAGGATGATTTTTAACAAATTTTTAACCATGATTTAGGATAAAGTGTTATATTAAATATATTCACCAATAAAATTAGGATAACTATGTCTAGGTGAGTACCCTTGAGTGGACATGTTGAAGGTATTCAAAATACAATAGTGAGGCATGGGTGATCTAATCAATTAAATATCATATGTTACATAATAGTTATGTGTTAGATGAAAATCCAAGATGAAAATATTTAAATTTAAAGGCATATGATATAAAGGGTTCATTAATAAATGATTAGCATGGAAAAATTGTCGGATAATTTCAGTGGCATAACGAGGGTACATAATGAATCACATGGGGTATTAATAAGACATTAATTTGTATTCAATTACATATACACAATAAGGATAGTAATATGAATTTGGAATATCATATCCCAACAAAGGGAAACGAAATTCAAAAGGTTTTATAGTAAGAATATGCATGAAGATATATTATAACAAAAGAATCCTTAATAAGCAATGGGTGTTTCCATAAGCAAGGAAGGATATTATTGAGTGATCATGTTCAAATTAGTATGGATATCAAGGGAAAATGGAATAGTATAGTCATTGAATAAATAATATTAGGGAATGGTATCATATATTTGATAATATTTGAAAATAGAGGTAAGTTATTTATTATTTTTCAAAAATCTGTTTTGGAATCTATAATTTAAAGTAATCAAAACAAAGAAGATTCTATTTTTTACGATGATTTTCTTCCAAATAGGATATGTTCTAATTATTTTATATTTTCAATAACTGATAACATTAAAATAATACCCATAGTGATGTGGAAGCGATCCATGATTAAATGAATGGATGAAAAAATCATTAAATATTATAATGTTTTTAGTGGATTCAAAAAACAATTATGAAAATGATATGATAACAAAAAAAAAATTATTTTAAATTGGAAACATATATTTTAACATTTATACCCTTTATGGAACATATTACATATCTTTATGTGTAATTGTGATGTCTTAATACACACAATATATTTATATTGTATTTAATATTCACCAACAAATTTGATTGTCTCAGAAATTTTTTAAAAATCCACCATTGGTTAATTTTATAATTTTGATTCTAAAATAATATATAATTTAATAATAATAATGTTCTGAATTAGTGATGTTACACTTTTAAATTTAAATACCCTTTCATTTTAATATATTAGTAACCTTTACACAAAAAGGTTTCTGACCATTATAAAAATTACATTATCACTTCATAAAATTATATTTTCATTTATATAACTTTTTTAATATTATTTGAAAATATATTTTTCATATAAATTTTATTTCAAACAGTTATTAATTTATTAAAATTATTTTTTTAATTGAAGTTTCATATTAAAAACAACAGACTTTTAATTTAGTTGTATTAATATATCATTTTTATCAAACTCTTTACATAATAATTTTCACAACAAATTTTTTTTGAAGTAAATATAATACTCTCTATTTTGTAAATAAAATATAAATATTCATAATTTTAGGTTTTATTTTCATATTCCCTAATAACTCCATAAAATTCCATAAGACTAAGTTGTGTGCTGATGAATTCTCATGGTGTGGTATGGAAAACATGGTTTGGGTCGTGATACAAATGAGCTTGAAATTATTTGGTAAATTTTTTCAAAATTTCATTATTTCTAGATTATACATTATTCTTGATCAGCCAAAAAGGCCAGATATTCTGTCTCCCATTGATGCTCCCATAAATGGTATTCATTGGGTACAATCATTATGGATCAGAAAAATTCTTCATATTTCAATTTCTATAGGAATATATTATAACCCTTATTATACACAAATCATAAGATCTCTATTCAATGAATATATTATCAATGGTTTTAATTCATAATAGACTTTTTAATATCATAGTATTTTATTTATTGTTATCTAATATAAACAATATAGTTCATGTTTTTTATATATTTACAATACAAGAATTATGTATGTATTCATTTAAACCAAGAAATTTATTGCTAAAAGTCCATGTAATTATATTTTATGTTCTTAAAATTTATTTTACCTATAAAAGTCCTCATAAAACACCTTTCAATGAAAAAACTTATTACATCACCTCATCATGTAATTTATAAAATTAGAATAGATTATTAACATATGTAATTGATTTTTGAGAATCACATAAAATTTATTATGTACATCTAGAAGATCCCATATCATAATTTAAATGGTAAAATATTGATGATTTAGAAAAGGGATTTTTATATAAGGATAATTGATATTCTAGATAAGTGGACAATTAATTCAAAATATAAATGTCTAATTTCCCCAATTTTTCAAACTCCATGATAAAACACATAACAATGATCCTAGATGTTATCAAAGATGTTGGACCATGTGAAGATGAATAAGATGTTGTTGGGTGAGGACCACATAGAAGAATAAGATGTATTGTCACCATTACACTGGATATTTCAAGAAATCCAAATCTTTTGGAATTTATAAAAATGTTAAATAGAATAATATTATCATAATAATACAATTTATTTTTTATAAATAACTACGATTGAGTATTAAAGAGTAATTAATTTATGAAAATTTACATTTTCTAGTACAATATTGAATGAGATGATCCATCACACTGAAAATAAATACAAAATCATAAAACCGAATATAGACATAATATTCAATTGATAATCAATGAATACAAATTTCAAGTTTAAGAAAATGTGATTGTGTAGATATTTTAATGAATTATAACCACAACAATATTTTATAAAAGAATAACAATAACCATTTAAGATAGATCAATTAGATTTTTAATTTAGGAATGGTCATAAGATCAGGATATGGTTTTTTGGGATGGCCATACTCTGACCAATGATCTTTATTCATAATTATTTATATGTTTTATTGATGACTGATTCAATTTTTTGGCTCTAATAGTTTTATGAGTTCATTTTCATAAACATGATTAATTTTATTTTTATAATAATAATTTTACATTGTGTGGGGTGATAATAATAATGACTTATTGGGGATGCATTAATCCTAAATTATGTTTCACCTTAATAAAAAATGTTATTTTTTCATTTCTTTTTTATCAGTTAGAATCTAAAAAAAATTATGAGTTGGAATGATAGTATAAGGAGATTAAAATCACTACACACAATGGTTCCTGTCCCATCTCAGTGTTTAACACCCCTTGAGTGATCCAACAATTTTTATATTGTATTCTTACTCTATATTTTTTATCATGTTCCTGCAATATGTACCGTTATTTTTTCATTATTAAATGAATACTAATATTTCATTGAATGTTTTTCATTCTTGAAAATATTTTACTATAAACATAAATTTTCTCTATGGCTTCATGGTGTTCATTTCAACCATTCTGGAAACACT
The DNA here is from genome assembly GCA_963277665.1 of Viscum album. Taxonomy (NCBI): domain Eukaryota; kingdom Viridiplantae; phylum Streptophyta; class Magnoliopsida; order Santalales; family Viscaceae; genus Viscum; species Viscum album. The sequence goes on from OY728151.1 coordinate 1,537,648,442, forward strand.
ATGAACGATATATCATAAATAGGAAGAAGAACATAAAAAAGGAACGTGGAAAATTACAAGAAGACATGGAATGGTATGTTTTCATCCATATTAGTAAAGAATACAACAACAGTTATAAAATTAATATCACATAATTCCTTTATGAAAAATATATATAGGATTTATAAATAAAATAAATTTGTTAATGTAGAAAATATATAAATATGTTAGAAATATATTGAATATGTTAGAATACTGTAAGATGAAACTGTATAAGAGTTATTCACTAGTGTAAATTTTGTATTATGATCTATAATTTATTTGGAAAAAATCATGAAGAGTATACATTTAGGAAAATTAAAATTAGGACCATACAAGTGGTATTTGATGTGAAATCCAAATCTATGAAGATGGATATCTTGATGAATTTAATGTCATTTTATTGCATAGTACTCTCATTCATAATGAAATAGGATTATTAAGTACACAGAAAAGAAAAGTGAAAATGTTAATCTATTTTAAATAATTGAAATATAATATTGTTGATGACAAATAACACTATCTATATTAATCAAAAAACATGGATGATTATGATGAAATAGTTTCTCTTATGTCGTTAAATTTCCAATGATATGGAAGTTGTATATAAAAAGGTAAACTAACATCAAAATGATTTAATTTTATAATTGTTGATCATTTTACTCTAAACATCCAATGAAATTTTGAATAGGAAAAAATATGTGGAATATTCTAGGAAAAAATCACAAGATATCCATAAAACGATCAATCAAATAGAAGCAATATGTTTTCTAAATGTTCATTAAGAATGACTATTTCATCAGGTGGGAAATGTTAGTATGATAGTGAATAATGTTATAATAAGGATTTCTATAATGTTTTCCACAAAAGTGTTCTCATAGAATAATATTTCCATGGGGAAATCCATTAGATTATGAATTTCAATGTTTGGGATAGTATGAAATAGAGTCAGGAGATACTTTTTGTAGTATAAGATGTGAATACAGTTCACGTTGTGTTTGAATGAAATTAGATGGATGAGGAGAGAAAATAGAAGGATAAAAGTGGATCCAATAAGTAGACATTACATCTTAATGATGAAGAAAATGATTTCGAATAAATTAAAATTTTGAATAATTTTATATCAAAATAGGGGAAATAGTTGAATGTATGACTTATAACATTGTACCAAATGATATATAAATTGATAAAATCATAACAAAGAATTCTAAAACCAATAAAAGGATTATAAAATTAAATGATACATGAAAAAAGAACCGCGAATGTCTTCGATAATATTATAATTTAAATACAATAAGTATTTTACCCAAATAAGATGTAATATATGAAATGGGGAAGTCTGTATAATATTTATTGATACATGTATCTACTTGAACATAACACAACAATGACATACTACCATATGGGAAAACAATAAGTCCTACGAAAAATTTAAAATCTATTAAATAGTTTATGTGAAAATATATAGTAAATTGGAATACATTAGCCACAAATTTTTTATTAATATTATAGAAATATGACATTAATATTTCTACTCATATAATGATTTCAAATAGAATATGAAAACAAACAAATCAACATAATAATTTTTATCAAAATAGAATATATCAGTGTTACTGGTGGTGTTGTTTATTATTGTATCATAAGGCATTCAACTAAAGACTAAATATATATTTACATGTACTTAGAACATATTGAGAATCAATGTGTGATAACCAAAATATATGGGAACCCATAAAATGGCACATCATATTGAGTATGAAGTAAAAATGAGAATAAAATTTAAATCCAGAAATAAATTTGTTGAAGATGATATTAAGAGGAGACCACATTTATATTATGTGATTCATTTATCATAACTAATATGAATATATATCTGTTTTTTGGTCACATGAAAGATCAAATTAAATTTGGGATGAGAAAATATGTTGTTTTTTTAATCAATTAAATTAGATAATCCATGGATCATGGATAATAGATTTTCATCTAAAATTAATTATGATCTGAATAATCTTATCAATGATAAAAAATATTATGGGTATCCACGAATAATATTAGTGATAAAACATTAATTATAAATGGTGTTCAAATATCTCTAAATGGGAAAATAAACATTCTCTATATATTACCCTATTTTTTGATGGTATAAATCCAAAATTTATTAGTTTAAAAGAACTCTTTAATGATGTAAATAATGCTATATTATGGAAAAATATATGTATAGTTTATGAAAATATATAGGATTGTAATTTAAAGGGGGTTTATAACTCTATGAAATTTGTTCCTACTGTAAGAAGAAAATATAAATTGTAAGTTATATCAATGTACACAACGAGTTGTGGAATGAAAGGACCAGCTACCTGAGCCAATTAATAAAAATTATTATATATATATAATTTATTAGAAGAAACCCCTACATTAAGGGTAAATCACTAAATTTTTCAATATTTGATTATGAAAAAAGTTTGAATAAAATTGGAAATGGTGTAGAAATATAAAAATCAGATCCCCTTGAGCTCATTCATTATAAATTGTGTTATCATACGACTAAGAGGATAAAAAGTAGGGAATTTTATTTAAGCACTTTCATTGTCATTTATATAAGAAGAATATTCATGATATTTAGGAAACATAAATTAAAATACTATGACTTTTTTAAATTCATTAAAATATTGGAAGAGAATCAAACATAATTTAAAAATGATGATATTATGGCTATGATATTATTTTGAATTCGACTACATCATGTTCAATGAATATATAAAATACTTCTATAACTCAAATGAATTAACTGCTCTATACACTACTAAAAAATATTACTTTCGAGAGGATTATTAAGAGTCTAGTTTAATGCACATGAACTACGACAATAAATTATGATACATCAACTTACTACTAGTTGTTGGCCATTATAATAGAATAAATAATTATGAATAGATTTTTTATATGATCAATAACATTTACGATATCTTCTAATGTCTGTTTCATAGAGATGATGACTTTTTAGAATATTAAAATGTTTAGATTTTTATATCTAATCATGAAAAATAATTGATGTGAATGAATGTTTGACCAGAATGATAAATATGTAAAATTATTAGAGTATACAACATATTGAATATCCTATAATGTTAATAAAAATAAGTATGATTTTTTTAATATAATGATTTAGTATCTTAGGAAGATGAAAAATTAATAAAGGAAAATAATAGTATAGATGATGATGATGTCATTATTTCTGAGCCTGTTGATGAACATATAGAAAAAAACCTAGACATAATGATGAGGTATATTTTCTTATTACCAATGAAAATTAGGAAAAGATAAACCCTAAAGGGGAAGATTCAAGATGATGAAAAAATAATGTTGTTGATAATATAATTGGTGATAACAAATAAGTTGTGTATACCAGAAAAAAATTCACCATAACCAGTGACATAATTATCTATAACAGGTTGATACAAAAACTGTTATAGAGTATTTTGAACACAAGTAGGGGGTAAAATTTATGAAATAACATATTGACTATTATTAAATTATTGAATCCTATGAATGATTTCCTAAACCCATTAAAATGACATGCTTGTATTGAAATGAGAATTTAGAAAAAAAATTTGAGAGTGATGAATTGACTACTAACAATTCCAGGATACTGTGTAAGGGATATTTAAAAATATAAGGGGTAATAATTGATGGAGACATTTTAACTATTACTGCACTTTAGTCCATCATAACATTTCAATACATAGTATCTCAAAAAATATTGAAATGTATTCATATGGATGTTAAATCTTCTTAATTATAAATAAAGAAATTGATGAAAAAATATTTTGTGATACCAACTATCACTTTTATGTTTTATTATAAAATTTATTCATTTACTAATTTATGTCGGTTGTATAAGTGAGTGTTTATGTAAAAAATATCATTTTTTTGTCCAATTCTGCATATTACAAGGTGAGAACACATTTTTTATAAGCATGGGACTAATTGTGAGTGGGTGATGTTTTATGGATATTGGGATTTTTAACATCATGAGGAAAATTTTCTAATAAAATAGGGATCCCCAAAAACGCTATGAAATTTGTTTTTTAACGAAATGTATCCCACAAAATGAGGATATGATTTATGCTTTTGAGGAGATATCATTAGTTACTCTAATGGTTTTAATCAAAGGAGACATTTTTCAGTTATGGTTCTAGTGTGTGTCTTTATTTTTTGGAGCATTACCTGGGTTACCCCTAATTAATAGTTTAAATCTTAAATCAAATATCAATTAAATTGATTCACGATCGATATTATTTCATTATTTAATTTTATTCATAATTTTTTGGAAATTTATTCATTTAATGTTGGGTTTCAAGGAGATTTGGAATTAATGAACTTAATCTATTTATAAAAATATCTCTAATCAGTTTAAGGATTTTAAGTGTTTTTTTTGAAATGGTGAACAATTATTTCATTATTTTTTTTAAATTCATAACATAATATATATATATATATATTTGAAGAAATGTGTCCCCTTAAATGGGGATATGATTTATTTGTTTGAGGAGTTTTAATTATGAATTCTAGTTGTTTTCCTCTAAGGAGACATTTTATACATTTGTTCGAGTTTGTTTTTTTTATTTATGGGAGCATTCCTTTGGTAACCCCTAATTAATATTTACAATTTTAAATCAAATATAGATTAAATAGATTCATGATTTAATTTTTTTTCTTATTATATATTTTTTATATTTTTTTGGTAATTTATTCATTTAATGATGGGTTTCATGGAGATTTTGATATAATAAATATAATCTGTTTATTAAAATATCTCTAATCAGTTTAAGGATTCCAAATGTGTTATTTAAATGTTGCACAATGTGTTAATTAATTTTTTTTTAATTCAAAACATATTATATATATATATATATAAATAAGGATTGTGAATATTTTTTTAAAAGTACTTATATGATCGACACAATGTATTTATTTATATTTCTTTCATTATGAAATGAATGGGGGACCTTGGTAGTGTTCCTACATGAAATAAACGAAGAGAATGATTCCTAAGGGACCAAATGAGACCTTAGTAGGAAGATTGACTGATATTCTGAAATATTGATGAATGTATTGAGTACACTCATGTAATATTGGGTATATGGAAGATCAAAAGAGTTTCTTTACTAGTTACCATTGTTTAGCATTCTAGAAAACATTTTATTAGACTATCACATTCTAGACCCTTAGGTTGTAGCTCTCGCTATATATTTCCTGATTATAGTTGATTTATATTGTTTAATTCATTATTTTTGATCATTTTTGTATTGAGATATGTTTTTTATATATCTATAACATTATGCTTCTGTTATAAAAATCATTCACATATGTCTCTAAATTATTTATTTATTTGGGATTCATAATGGAAACTAAATACCATGTAATGGATTTAAATTTCATCTTATTAATGATCTCATTCATGATTAAGGTATTGGTCAAATATATTTTCATTACTCAGTGACATGGAGACATATTTGAGGAACTATAAAAGGAAACTCTATTAATTGAAAGTGGCCATTCATGGATTCGGTGGGGTGAATGAATCTTTTTCCTGCTATTCCAGGGTAGTGTCACAGTATTGACATGGTGAGAGAAGTACATTTTCTCTATAACACCCAACGGTTAGTTGTGGAAGTGCACCGGATTTCTAGTTAATCAACTAGAGTTGAATCAATTTGTTCAAAGCCAATTCGCCATCTACTGGCTAGTAGTATCTAGATAATATAGTTCATTTAGAAGTTATTTGTTATAGGTATCATAATATCTACACAATACGTAATAATGTATATATTTTGGATTCAAAATTTACTTTTCATGAAATCATTTATTATTGTAAAAAATTATACAACGATTTTATTCTGTGAAATCATTACAACATGTGATTTTTAAAAGGTTCATTCACCAATTTGGACCTATAAATTGACTCAATTATAACCATAGATCCTATTGGTTTCAAAAAATTTCCATTTTATTCATTAAATAATCAAATTGATACAAATGTAATAGAATAATAAAATCCTAGTAAAATAACCATTTTCATTTCTAAATATTTTAATGTATTTATAAATTTGTCTTTAATCTCTGATCGCAAATTAGAATAATCCTTTAAGAAGATTTTTGAGCATCATTATTATATTTTTATAGAAGATTACATCTCTCTCCCTTCATCTATCCATCACTAAATAATTTTCACAATGAAAAATCAATATATGGATTCCCTGGCTATAGTAGAAGATCAAGTGGGTTCTCAAAAATTAAAATTGTGATGGGTTTCATAATCACCTCTAGAATCATGGAATTAATAATAATAAATAACCCTTAAATTGATCTATGGAAATAAGGGGTCTCTTGTGATTTTTTTTGAAAAACTCATTTTCATCTTCTCCCCCTATTTATATAATTTCATTGAATATATTATCATCAATTTCCATACGTTATGAAATTTAATTTCGACAATTAAATGCTTCATTTACATTAATATTATCTTTAATAGCATAAATAAAATTTAAAAACAATGATTCAATTTATTTAATGATTTCAATTCAATATGGTTTTAATTTTGAATTTTACAGATACATATACCTTAATTTTTGAAAAGGACAATTCACACCCACCTCATGAAAATTTATATATGACCAACAATATCATGTTCTATAAAAATTTCCATTTATTTAGATAAATGATAATTATTATGGTTCTAAATTTATTTATTCCATGAATTGGTGTGTTGATCAAGTTTATGTATGGTGGATTTATCCATTTTTATCATTGTTAATCAACATTTGAAACATGAATTATTTTTCCACAATCCAAATGAATTTATAAAATAAGTATTTATTTTCATATAATAATGATTGAAAATGTAAATATGATATGAAAATGAGTTTCAAATTTTTTAAATGTATTTTCATTGTTAAAGTTATTTAGTAATCTATTGTGGTATCCAACTAGAATTTGTACCCAAAACATTATATATTACATTGGGAGTATGAAAACATGGTTTTGAGGACTTTTATAAATACAAGGAAGACATTAATTTTTTGGAACTTCTTGGTAATTGTTGATCATGTTTTTTTGATAGCTTAAACAAGGTGTCAAAGGGGTCATCACATAATGAACTTTTTTAATTTTTAAGTTGGGATGTTATGATTTACTTATTTATGTCTTGATATATATTTTTATTTTTGAGAATTTAATTATGCATTCCACGTATATAACATGTTATATTCATTGAAGGAGTATTTTTATGACATCAACATTTTGAAATTGTTGTGATATCTTCCAGGAATATCAATTTATTTAAATCAATACATTTTGTTTTGTGTATCAATTAAATAAGTAAATGGGTCATGTTGGATTTCTAATTAATAATAAAGGACCAAATGGTTATTTATGATTCTATATTATTTTTCTATATACTATAGTAGTATAAAATGTACTTAAGGATTTGTTTCAAATGGAATAAGGTGACATGTCAGGTTTAAATAGTGAATTTCAACAAATAAATTTATCATAACCCTTTCTATTTATGGAGTTAGTGGTAGTATGTAGCTAAGGAAATTAGGGCATGAGAAAAAGGAGGGGAGGAGTTCCTTGCCATCCCTCTTCATGTCAAGCCTCATGATTACAAGGGAGGATTGGAATCTTTTTTTTGTTTTGATATATTTTATGTGATGTATTATTTGAATATAATGTGTCTCTATATTTATTTTTAATTAATGGATTATCCCATGAGATTGTTTGATTTTTACGATAAAACATAGAGTATAATAGCAGGCATATATTTTAAGAACATAGTTATTATAAATTGTGTTGAACATATCAAGCCTTATATGTTTTCATTAGGTGGAACTCTCATAGTTGCTTCATGGTTTTATTAATTATATGGCTAAACTATTTATTGTTAAAAAATGAGTAAAATTTTCATTTTTCACCCCTAGTTAAATTAGTTTTTTTTTATTTTCAATATTTATCGAATTATAATATGTCAATTTGGTTCTATTGAAGAGTTATCATATTCAAGATTAAATTGAATGGCCCCATGTAATCTTTATTATAGATATTTTATTCTAGAAGGGCCTCTTCAAGGAATATAGAGGTTTATATGAAGTATTTTCCAAAATAAAACCCTCTTTGAAATTCATAGATGTTTGAGTCGGTGATATTTGTGATATATTCCTTCTGACATGAGGTTTTTCTATATCACACAAGAATGGTAGACTATGTTAAAGAGTTTACAATGAAAAATACAATAAATATTTTTTTAATACAAGGGTTCCTATGGGGATTAGGAGATTATATAATTATGTAAACATGTATTTTTGTTTTTGAGGAACACTATTTCATATAGGTTTAGATAAATCGATTATATATTTGAAGGATCATGTCAGAAATTGTGGGATTCAGTGGTGCAAATGAAGCATCATGATGAACACACAAAAACATCACTTATAATAGTTTTAACTAGTAATAATTTATAAATAAAATAATTATATATAACGATCATGATTTTTTTTATAATGGAGTATGGATACCATTCGATGATAGTGTATTTTGATCATTTTAATGACTTGGATCATGTTTCTCCTCATCTCATCCCGAACAATTACCTAATATAATTATGTTTTAAAATGGAAATTAATGATTATATTTTGTAAATGAGTTTTTTTCATTGACTACTAACATATGTCGAGCTGGTTGATAGGATGGATATGATTTTTGAATATGTTGATTTAATGACAAGTAACAATGAATTTTCTTTAGTAGATGGGTTTCGAATAATTCATCTATTCAGAATCAGAATGGGGATGAACCTCATGGGGGTAGTTTTAGGAGTGATTCTAATTTATCAAGATATACTAAAATGGATTATTATGAAGTGTAATTTATTTTTATGTTTCTAGTGATGGAATTCTATCTATACCAAACATTCCTTGATTCTATGTTGACATGTGACTAGTGTAGGAATTCGAGACCTCTTCAACACCTATGTATGTATCCCCTAAAATTTAATACTCTTGTATTTACATTATATAATGGTTTATAGGTGGAATCTTTTATTTTAATGGTTGAATATAGTACCATAATGTTAAAGGAAATTCCAACATAGAAAATAATGCCCATGGTCAGCCAAGGTCGAGATGTCATTATGTATTAGATATGAAAACTGAGGGAACTAGTTCCTAACTGGCCACTGTTAGTGGTTTGGTGTTTATTTATCCTTCTATGACATAAATTTTATTTATTATGGTTGGTTCATACTAATTGAAAAATTTATATAATTGTTATATTTGGGAATGATTTCAAAATGAATTTCAATTTTGATTGTTTTTCATAACCTAATAGGTAGGAGGAAGGGGTAATGTTTTATATGCACGAATATTTGTGGTTTAATCGATGATGTGGAATTCATATGGGATTTCCATATGATTAAATAAGAAATATTTGATCTCATATAATTATGTATTGGTTTATTAACATTACATCTCTGATTGAATTCTATCATTATTGTTTAGTTTATATCTCCTCATTTGAGGACTAAAATATTATAGGTGGGTTGTATCTATGAACAGTGGAAGAATGTCCTGTTGATTCATAGAATCTATAGATCCTACGTTATGTATCATGGTTTTTAAATAATTCATTTTAGTTGATTTCAACTATTTAACCTCCACTGGTCATGGAAAAGTATCCCATGTGTTTCTAAAATATTTTTTGGGTTTCTTCCTTAGAGAGATCTACAGTTCACTATTGTTATAATCTCCCAGATGATCCCCACTTCATTTCTTTCATACCATATTTATCTAGATATGTTATCAGAGATGAAATAGATAGTTTGAAGACCTTTATGGAAATAGTTTTTTCAATACTAGAATTTCACTATGGGAATCACATGTTCTATTCAAAATGGAGGTGTATCTGAGTTCCTAATGTCTAACAGACAACCGTAAGATTAATGAGTTGAATGTTATGAATCAATAAATGTTTCCTAGAATTATTGATCAAATTTTTTATATTTATAGTAGATCATTTGTTTTTCAAATTTTAGTATCATATCAGGGTTCCATCAGCTGAGGGTTCGATAGAAAAGAATTGTTGGGAACACCATTAAATGTTATTATGGACATTTTGAGTATATGGTCCTAATATATTGAGTTACTAGTGATCATTTGGTATTTATAGTAATGTTGAAATTTATATTTCAATTTTTTTGGAATCCATCATAGTACTTTTTATTTCTAACATCATGTGGTATTCCGAAACGGAGGAGTACCATAAAGTCCATCAAGTGGTTATTATAAAATATAGAGACAGAATCATTTATATTCCATGGTATCAAAATTCCAGTGTTGTATGTATGAAAATATGATCATGGTCCATATTATTTCTATGAAATGGGGTTTACTATATACTAATAATAATGATATTTTTACTTGAGAATAATCCATGAATGTTTTTGGGATATGGTGTTTTGGATTTTCCTCGGTATTATAGTTGTTTTATCAAGAAACTTTGTAGGCTAGAATGACCCTTAGTAGTGTTGACATAATAATGGGAAAATTTTCCGATGATTCAGAAGTAATTTTTTTTTGAGTTTTATGAATGTTTACAATTCAACTACATTTTGAATCTTTCAAATCCTCAAAGTGGTTACTAAGTGTATTATGATACCATGAGTATGAGGCTTAGGATTGTACTAATGAATAATGAAAAATAGGCTGATAATGTCTAATGGAAACTATACCCATATGAATTGAATATACCCACCTACAATGAGTATATGGAATCTATTATTCATAATTTGGTGTCATAGATATATGACCTCTTTGATGAATGATTTAGAGTCTTTTTAGTTAATAATTATATAAATTATATCATCACATAGAGTGATATGAGCCCTATGAAATGAAATTGGACAGATTACCTCCAAAAACATGATTTTTTATAGATTATACCCCCAAAAAATGTACATGGTTACTGACACATATAGATGAATTATGCATTTCTAGTATAATGTGGATTTGGTGAATGGGTACAGTTTTATGAGACTCTTTACTAATATGAGTCTAGAGCCACAGAAAGATGAAGAACATGTGTTCTGGGCTAGTGTGTAGTTCAAATCCTTTCATGTTTACCATGTTTAATGTGGTAATGGACTTTACCATGGCTTATATAAGATTAAAAATGTTATATTTTGTTGTAAGGCCATAGGTGATAGGTCTTTTTAACCCAAAAGTTCTCTCCCTATCATGATTCAAATGGATGGTTCCTTTCCCTTGAAGATTGTGGTGATAAAAAACGGGAATTATTGTAGCTTGGTTTTGAATGCTACAAAAACAAAGATTTTTTACTCCATGAGGAGTTTGAATTAGTGTATTGAGGTAAGGGATATTTTTCATTTTTTTATTGATGTCATACCTTATAATGGGTAAAATAAGATAATCAGAGACATTTCCGGTCATTACAGCCACATACAATTCAAGTATCAAAGTTTGATTAAATATATAAGTGTTGTTACCTTTTAAACCATCATATATAAATTTTTAATGTTTACATATTGGTGATTTTCAGTTTTTTAACAGAATAATTTCATTTTCATCATGTTTGTGAATCGATTTAGCTAAATGATCTCATGAATGTATATGTTACATAGGTTTTCTCACTTTATGGGGTTCCAATATAAGTATTTTCTAGTTTTAGTTATAATTTTAAATATTTATTTTTAAATGGACTCCAAAAATCCATAAGAACTAATATGAGGATAACCCAAAAATATCATCCATCAAAAAATATTCAGTCTAATTAGACAATATAGTTCATCAATGATTTGATATCAGAATATTTTCTTGACTTGAGTTCATAATGGATGTAGAATCTTTAATTTGATGACTTTTCATAATATAATATTCATCATCCCAAAGTTAGGATGGCCCCATTTAATATATTATTCTTGATTTTGTGTCCATACCCATTATACTAGAATAAGGTGGGTGATAATTGCTTTTAAGGACTGAAAATCATCTTGGATATGATAAAGAAAATAAGATAACTCATAAAATATTAGTGAAAATTTAGAGTCTTGAAAATTATTAGGCAGATCAACCATATTTTCTTTTAGAGTTTTAATTTAGTGATAAGATGTCTTGTTAGGAATCTATTTGACAGGGACACCATCGATTGGAAATTAAGGGCGAGATAGAAATGGGTTATGTATGACCATTTCCTGTTGATTAATGTCTTGTAAATGAATCCTAATGATTATATATTGCTACATGGATTACCACAATTCTTGGGAACATTTATATATTTTATTTTAAGGGATATCATCAACACCCATCTCACACGATATAGTAGACAGATTTGATGGTGGGTCTTAGAATCACTATTATGGAGTATCATGTTCTTATCATGGATTATTGGATCGAGGTTATCCATTGTAATTTTTTCACAGTGGCTAGTATAAATTAGTAAATTTGTTGTGAAAAATATTATACATGTGATTATAATTACTTGGTGGGGATATGTGGCCTCCATTCTTATATTTTGATGATTCCAAAGGAATTTTATGGGGGTAAAACATGAAATGTGGTGGATAATTATAACACACATGAGGCCATTGGTATGTTAATATTATTAATTAAAAAATTAATTAATGATTTTGGGAGTTTTTTATTATTTTTATGTGTATAATGATAGTATATAATAAAAAAGTCCATGATGCATGATCAAAAAACATTTTATCAAACAGCATGACTCACCATTGGAGGGTGATGTTTTAAGAACTGTGAGATATGTCATATCTTTAGAAATGTTTTTCTAACAATTTCAATATCTCCAAATCTAGGCCAGTTGAATTTTGTGAAGGCATTGGCTCCCACATGGTTGGAACATAGTTTTTCTGACCATGATTTCTAACTATTACGATTTTCCATGCCATTTAAAACATAATTTATCTAAATGTTATCTATACATGTTTTTATTTTTCAGCTTTAATCCCCCAATCTATTACACAACTTCTTACACAATCCATTTATCTCTATCCCCAATGAATTTATTTTTTCTCCTTTTGATTAATTGTTTGTTTTCCTTGAGTTAATGATTTTTCTACATCACACTTTTTACTTCCATTCCCCTATTCAACCATTGATATTCTTTTTTAATAGAATTGTGGAACCCTAAAATAACCCATTTCCAAACCAAGGTTATTTAATAAGAGGTTTTGGATTATTTAATTGTGTTATATGTGTGTGAAAATATCAATTTCTTTATATATCTGATCATCATTGAATGTGGAATATTTTTATTTAGATTCACATATTTCAACCTACTAAGTGTTATTTTACATATGTAATCTATTATTCATATATTACATTGTTTTTTATTATCATGTTTCCTTTAAAATGAATAATGATCGATGTTTTATCAATTTTATATGTGATGAGTGGATTTTTTATGTCAATTTTATGTTGGAATGTGGGTTTTCTAAGGGTGTCTGTTCTGATGAACATCGTAAGATAATTTTGTGGATAATATAGGATTCATGATATCAAATATGATATATATTTATCATTTTTTAAATTTCATGAATTATAATGTGCATTAATGGTTAATGATTTTGTGTTTTAAATGGAATATGTGATAAAAAATTGTTATGGATTTACATGTTTTTCATTGAGTTGATCATGGGGGCCCATGGGAGTGTTTTTTGTTTGCATGAATAATTTGAATTGAATTTTTTCCTTTGGAATGAGTGACCCCATGGGAGGATTACTAATTTTGATTTAAAAACATTGTTGAATGGACTAAGTGAGATATTATATTTTTGGGTGCGATTACGATAGATAGATATTCAAAAATTACTATAATTCTTACCCATAAAAGAAAACCGTATTTTAGATTGAGACACACATATTTCTTCCTATTATATTCAATGATTCATATTTCTTCTTCAAAATTAAATCATATGATTTTGTTCAATATTTTAGTTCCTTGATTGGTTGCAATATTTTTAGTTATTTCAATTTTCATTCATTTTTTTATATAATGATACATTTTTTATAAACATAATTATACAATGATATGGTGTGTATATATTGTTTTGGTTGGGTGGATTTATCCTATTATTTGATCATTTTTTAGTCATGTTTTAAAACACTGATATTTATTTAGAAAAATGTAAATTTTAATGTACTTTTTATTTTTAATAAATCAATTTAGTAAAAGTAAATAATTATTTGAAAATGAGTTTTAAGAATTAATTAATTATTTATATTGTTAAATTCTATAAATCAATTCTCTATGGAATCCTACTTGGCATTTTACCTCAAACCCTTCATATGATCGTATTTATATATAATTTTTTTTGACATGACACAAGTAAAGGCACATGTACTATTAATTTTATTTCATCTTCATGATTTTCACCTTATTATGGTGTCTATTCATGATGATATGTTGAATCAAAATGTTTATATCACATAAAGTATTTTTTATATATTCAAAGATTTGATGTTTTTCATTTCCCATTCGGGTCTTCATTCTTGTTTTGAGTTTTGATATTTTCAGTATGGATAAATTATTTATTGATTGTATATTAGATGTTAAATATATTAATGTGATTTCATTTTTTTATATCATTATATATTTATTACTAAGTCCACTCTACTGAATTTTTATAACATTGGATCCTTTTTATAGTACGTCTGTCTAATTCATTAATGGGTCATTCTAAATTTCAAAGGGTGACACCATTCCAAAAAAATTATTTGTAATTCAATGATTCTTGTATTAACATAATGGATATTAAGAAAAAACTATAGGACTTATGGCCTACCACCATGGGTGTAGGTAGAGTTTTCCAAGACTAGCTTGTTATAGTGTATATGGAACAAACATATGGTTTTTGTATTATATGTATATGATCAGAGGGATTCGATACGGATGAAATATATATATGGATTGAATTTCACCCTAATATTGTGTTATGTTAAATATGAAATTTTTAAAAAGTAATGAAATTTACAAAGGATAGTTGGGAAAAAATATGTATTTGAATATCAGAACTGCATTAATTTTTCTGGATATGTATTGTAATGAAAAAAAACATTAATATTATTCAAAGTAATATTATATGAGGAATTATCAAGATACATTAAAGAATGATTTCAGATGTCAATATTTTGGGAAATGATTTTTTTCATTGTAATACATGTTATCTTACCATATCAATACATCATCATTTCATAATAATTGTATTCATTAAAAACTATGTAGATGTTTTACAAGAAAGAATCATGATATTTTTCCACAATGAAAAATGTGGGAAAATGATATTTAAGGATGATGCTATGTATGTAGTAAAATAGAAGTGGTTCTATAGATTTAAGAGAATTATTATGTATTTGAAATCCACTAGAAATAATTCATTATTTCGTGTTACTATTTTTTTCTAGTTTATGTCCAATTATAATGAATGACATATTTTGGAGGAAAACATTATATTGAGATATATGTTGATTATTTTTATTGATATATGTTTTGGTTTGAGTTACCTCATAAAACACTTCTTATTAATTTATTTGATTATATTTTATTTCTTTGGGAAAAATATGTGTAAAAAATTTATGAATTGTTTTCATGTTCCTAATGAGATGTGGTTTCAAGTGTTTTTCTATAATATGAGAAGGATTTTTTTTAGTTTCTCTTTTTAAATGATTTTTTTAATTAATTAATTAATTATCATTTCTGCAATATGAAAACTATCATAGTGTTATATATGATTAATTAATAATTCATTTAATTTATAGTGTTTTAGTTGAACCCATACAACTATTATTATTATTTATGGTCAATAAGGAAATAAAATGTTTTTATATTGGAAAAAAATACAAATGGAATGATTTTTAAAATATACAGAGGATGGTATTGTATTTCATTTATTAATTTTCATACTGATGATTGATGAACTAATATTCATATAAAAGATATATAATAATTGTCATGACCCATTTTAGGGGCCCGTGCTATGACTACACCAAGCCCGCCTTCCATAGGACAGGGGCTGGTGACTATTACCAAAGGCGTAAATCCCTAAGATGGGATAGAATTGACTTTATGAAAGTAAAAAAACCCAATAGAGTACGCAACTAAAGTATGCAATAAGTAAATACGGTATAAGAAATGTAAGTGCTGAAAGAAAAGGGCCTGGAAATACAATCCCAACAGTAAGTACAGAACAACTGAAAAGCTATCACAACTAAAGTAATGTAAAATAGAAACAACAATGTCATCTTTCAGGAATCCCACATGATGCGTGGGTACAGATGGCCTCATTTACACCTCAGGTCCGTTCTTCTGCTCCATGTACATCTCGCCAAGTGGCCCAACTCTGGTTATAGTCCAGCTCTACAAATCTCTACCTTGATCAGTGATATCTGTCATCTGCATTCAACACAACGTAGTGCGGGCAAAGCCCATGCAGGGGTGAGTATACGATACTCAGTAAAGACCCTGATACCCTCGAAGGACTCTCATAATACACAAAGGATAAACAACAAAATGAATGATACAATCATGAAATATCAACCTACACTACTTAGGTATATGACCATACATATACCTAAGTTATCATTCTCAGTTCGGCTCCTCTATCGAGCCCAAGCACAAACTAGTCCACACAAGAAAGTAAGTCAATCACATTGATGATATTGATTGAAAATCAAGACTCAGCAAACACAGGTATACACCTTTCGTATAGAGATCAAAATTATTAGATGTAGTCACTGATTCAACTATGTTATCGGACCCACGTAAGATACTAGACCAGCTACTCTGTCAGACCCACTCAGGATACAAGTATAGAAGTCATTGTTGTCGAACCCATGGAGGATTCCAGTACTGTTTTCATAGCTGCCGAACCCACAGAGGATTCCACTACAGTTGTCGTCGCTGTCAAACCCACAGAGGATTCCAATACAGTTGTCATTGTTGCCGAACCCACGGAGGATTGCAGTACAGTTTTCATTGCAGTCGCAGCCATCTCTAGGGTTCCCGCACACAACACGCTCGATTCCAGGAGGGTCCGCTCCTCGAGCCCATGGGTTGATACATCTACTATCACAAATTCCATATTTGTTGTATCCTGAAGTTCTGTCTCGTCAAAAGAAACACAACACGATAGACGGTGCATCAATCAGAGGCTCAGTCTGATAGTTATTGGCTTTTCCGGTCCAGGGAACTTGATAGAAATACCCTCATTCCAAAACTGTCCATTTTCTAAAGTCATCCAGAACCCACTAAGAGTATGGAAAAAGTATATCCTCATCGCAAGGTTCCCAGTGCAGTAGAGGGTGCATCCATCGGATGCACGGTCATGAAGATATTCACATTTAAGCGAAACGGGCCCGACCAGTAAAGCCTGGTGGGATGGCGGGTCGACCCATCTTGGATCGGCAGGTCTGACCCAGCTAAGGTGTCATCCTGGCCTGATAATGCGCTTCCCGGCCAAGTAGGGCATGGTCCAGCAGTGGCAGGCGGCCCGACCCAGCCCGGCTGCCCCCCCCCCCCACGGCTTCCCGAACTGACGGCGTCGAGCGACGCTACCCTCCTGTCCAGATGGACGAAGCCTGCGGATGCAGGCCGTGGTTTTATTAGTGCCCTCAAATTACAATTACGAGCACCGGTTCAAAACATTTAAAAACACACAAGTACGTTTACTGAACGTACCAGAACAAAACATTAGAAATTGATTCCGTGCACACAGGGCCTCGAAATCAGGCGCCGTCGGAAACGGTAGACTCATAAAATTGTAAAGTATTACAGAAATAAAATTTCATTGAAATTTTTGGGTCTTTACATTACCCACACCTCAGGTCTTTAAATCCACGTAAAGCCACAACACACACTATGTAAACAAATGGTGGTACTGAGCACACATCTGATCCTCCCGCTCCCCCGTGCTCTCCTAGGGGTTCCTGTGCTGCCAGCGAATGCACACCATAGGAATCGACCATCCACGTAGGAACCTCTCATGTCAATCCTCAATCTCAACTGGAACCTTCATGCGTGTCACGCCATCATCAATGACCTTATATCTGTGGTCGATGATGTGGGACGGATCGTGGACGCATCTCATTAGTTGAGATACATGAAAGAAGTCATGCACCCGGTGCAACTGAGGTAGAAGGGCCAGGCGATAAGCCTCCTCATCTACTCTACTGAGGACCTAGAAAGGCCCAATGAAACACAGAGATAACATTCCACACCCACCAAATCATCGTATACCTTGTCGAGGTGAGACCCATAATAAAATGTGGTCTCCTTCCTTGAACTCTAGTGGTCTCTGTCACCTATCAGCAAAGGACTTTTGTCTGCTCTGTGCAATCTTCATCCAATTCTAGATGATCTTCACCATCTTTGTCATATCCTGCACCATCTCTGGTCCTACAAGTGCTGACTCCCTTGGGCCTGTCTAGCACAATGGTGATCTGTAAGGTCGGTCGTTTAGTGCCTCGTATGGTGCCATCCCGATGGTGGAGTGGTAGCTGTTGTTGTATGAAAACTACACCAAGGGTAGGTGACCCTTCCAGATTCTAACAAAGTCTAGGACACATGTACTGAGCATGTAATCAAGAGTTTGAAAGGTCCTCTCAGTCTGGACATCTATTTTAGGATGGAAGGTGGTTCTCAAGAGTAGTTGCATCCCAAAATCCTCCTGAAACCCCTTCCATTGTCAGGAAGTGAAACGGGAATCTCGATCGAAGATGATAGTCGATGGAACACCATGAATCGATAAGATCTCTCAAATGTAGAGATGTCCCAATTTCTCTATTAATCCCTTCTCTCTGATCGGAAGGAAGTGGGCTGACATGGTGAGTTGGCCAACGATCACCCATATAGATTCATGTCCTCTGGATGTATGTGGAAGCCCCATCACAAAATCAATGGATATCCCATCCCACTTCTACTCTGGGACCTCTAAGGGATGTACGAAGACTACTGGTACCCGGTGCTCTGCCTTCACTTACTGACAACTGAGGCATCGAGATACAAACACTGCTACAACTTTCATCATACCCAGTCACCAGTGCTGTCGTCTGAGGTCCTGATACATCTTTGAAAATCCTGGATGTACCACTATAGGGGAAGTGTGAAACTCCCTCAGAACATCCTTTTGTAGTGAAATTGGTTCCATGTTACATCCTATGAAGGATATGATGTGCTCCCCTCCTTCAGAAAATCCATCAGGAGCCTAACATGTGGATATCTGAGCATGTCGTGTCTCATAGTCAACGTCCCCACATTGTGCCTCTCTGACTCGCTGAAGAAGTGGAGTGATTGTGAGAGTCTGAAGAAAGCATTCTCCATCTCTATCCAGAAAGGATATCTATAATGCGGCTAACTGCTCGGTCGCCTCTGCTAGCTACTGAATGCCTTATCTTTTTCTAAGAGCATCTACTACAATGTTCCCCTTCCAAGTAGTATAAACTATCTCGAGGTCATAGTATAGAAGGAACTAGAGCCAACGTCTTTGTCTCAGGTTTAGGTCCTTCTGCAAGAAGATGTACCAGAGACTCTAGTGGTCATAGTATACTATAAAAAACATTCCAATCAGATAGTGCCACCACATCTTTAAGGCGAAGACCAATTCTACTAAATCCTGGCCATGGTAGTGTAGTTCCTCAAAATGCTGCCTAAACTTCCATGAACCATACATGATAACCGCTCGCTCATACATCATGACACACTTGAATCTAGTCCCTGATGCATCGCAGTAAACTACATACTCAACATCCTCTTCTGGTAGCCTCAAGATGGGTGCACTGTTCAACCTCTGCCTCACCTCCTGAATGCTATACTGTCATCTATACGACCACACGAAGGGTTTCCCATTTTTATTCAATGCTGAAAGTGGTGTTGCAACTCTAGAGATGTCTGAAAAAAATCTCTGATAGTACCCAGACAGACCCAGAAACTTCGCACCTCCGTCACACTCCTGGGTGGCTCCCATGAAAGTACTGCCTCGATCATCACTAGATACACTACAACTCCAGCCTATGAGATGACGTGTCCAAAGAAGTGAACCCATCAAATCCAAAACTGGCACTTCGATAGCTTACCATAAAGATGGTGCTCTCAGTATGTGTCCAGTACTACTTGCAAAGGGTAGCCGTGCTCCTCCACTGTAGTCGAGTAAATCAGTATGTCATCGACGAATACTACGACAATTCGATCGAGTTAAGGCTGGTTGATCCTGTTCGTGAGACTCATGAACACTGCTAGAGCATTGGTTATGCCTAAGGGATTAACCAAGAACTTGTAGTGGCCATACCGACACCTAAAGGTTGTCTTCTGCTCATCCTGGTCTCGAACTCTGAGCAGGTGATAGCCTGACCTGAGGTATATCTTCAAGAACCATCGTGAATCCTTGAGCTGATCAAAGAGGTCATCAATCCTCAGGAGTGGGTACTTGTTATTTACGGTCACCTGATTCAGGAAATGGTAGTCGATACATAGTCAAAAGCTCCCATAATCCTTTTTGGAGGAATAAAATGGAGAATCCCAGGGTGAAACACAGGGTCGGATAAATCCATTCCCCTGCAAGTCCTCCAACTATACCGGTAGCTCACGAAGCTCAGAAGGAGCCATCTGAAATTCTAGAGTATATATTGGTGATGACCCTAGGTATAGGAAAATGTAGATGTCCACCTCTCTATGAGAAGGTAGTCCGGGAACGTTTTCAGGAAAAATGTCCATGTACTGATCCACCACAACAGGAAAACTCTGACTCCTCACATCAATCTCTCCAAGGATGAGACTAGCCAACTGATGTGTGATCAGCTGCCCTGTAGAGACCCGAATCCTGACGTACATGGACATTACATTACTTTTGCGGAATACTTATTACATAACAAAAAACACACACACAAGGATCGTAATAGTTTAGAGTCTTTGGAAACTCGGAACACAATCTTCTAATCGTGGTAAAAGATCTTCAAAATCTCCCATAAAGATCTTCCCATTTTTTTTACCTAAAACCTTTCTTTATATCCCAGGGAAAAGAAAACATAAAAGGGTGAGCTCAAATGCTCAGTAATGGTAATTAAAGGAAATAAAAATCATATCATATCTTTTTGAAAATCATATCCTGCAAAAGAGATCATAATATCTTAACATGGAATAAATCATAGAAGTGAAATGAAATCCCAATAATCATAACTTAAAACATGAAACTTTGTGGCATTCACACATAATCATAGAGAATCATTTCTTGTTAGTCAAGACTCATTTCCAAGACTATCTTAGTGGACAAAGTCCCTTTATGAACCGATTCACCCTCGTTTCAGTCCTGTTTCACTAAACCGGTATAACCTACCGTTCCAGCCATGTCTATCTCATGAGATATAAAATCTTTACCCAATGCATTGGAGGGAGATATAGGTCCCACCCATCTTATAATGAATCCTTTCTTATGTGTGCCACATAATCATAAATCATACATCATCGCATAACACATGTAACAAAAATGGGATTCTTGAAACATCATGACATCATAAAACAAACCATATAAGGTAAATGACTATAAAAATAATTCCCTCACAACATAATCAAATCAATGTAATAATAGGGATAAAAACATAACCCTTTTATTATCTTAGATGGAAAATTATTTTGATAAAATACTTGAACTCCATTCTTGAAGAAAATATCCTTTCTACTTCAAAAACACTTTTCTTTTCTTAACATGTCATACAATTTTAAACTAAAAGAAGTTGATTAAAAATAAACTTTAATACTTGTAAAGTAAGCTTCTTGGAAAGAATGTTTTAGAAATCCATTCATGCCGTATAAGTTAAAAAAACATTCTTCGTACTTTTGTCGGAAAAGTCAAAAAGTACCTCGTACGAAAAATGACAAAATATTCCTTTCATATTCTTTACTAAAAACTCACCGAAGGGTAAAAATAGGTTTTAAACAATTGTAGGTGGATGTAAATAATATTACATATTGAGGAATCATGGATGTGGATGATAAAATACACCCCAGTATATTTCAAAGTATAAACAATCTCGGATAAAAATGAGATTGTGATATTTCACTTACCTTAGGTCCGACTTACTTTGTAAGTGTCCGAACCTCCTGTATAATGATTTAAATCATGTTATTGACTTATTCAAGAATCATATGCATTGTTATTATATCATATATGGTCCACTTATGACTTTATATTACCTGTTCTTTTGTAAATTCATGTTAAAGTAGCGTTTTGGGTAAAATCGTCTCATTTGTCGTTCCTGTTTTGACTTATAATTATTCGTATGATTACTTAGATCATGATTACTTAATTCCAGAATATAAAACATGATTTATATATATATATATTCATAATATACATATATATAATAAATCAGTAAATGGAATGAAATACACCGTTCATGGAGACGGTAGACCGTACGTACGCATGAACGCTGTTTTCGTTTCCTTATTGAATTGAATGGAATTAAGTAGATGACATACGTATAAATATACATAAATCCAGTATCATTATTATGTCATATATTTCATTAGTACTTATTATATATACTTTATAATCATTCATGAATGGTTAATCATTGAGAATGAATCTCATCGCGTCGTAGAGACGGTAGTCCGTACGTACGCACGAGCGATGATGTCTTTCCCATGGTCGTGGAATTGTGTTGAAGTGTATGTATACTATTTCAATATCAATATCACTTTATAATAATCATATATATTTACTCATTACACCATTATACCCATCCAATTAAGGTGGTGACGGAAAATAGATTACACCACGGCGTGGAGACGGTATTCCGTACGTACGCACGCACGGTGATTTCCTTTTTCCGTAGGATGGATAGAAGGTTAATTAGTGTTGTTTCATATTTATAATAACATATCAGTATATAAGAAATACTGATGTTATTACTTTATCATGAAACAACTAAAGAAGAAGAAGTTGAAGAAGAAAGAAATTGAAAAGATCGGTAATGGATATTACCTCTTCTTTGGAACACCTCTTTGAATCCTCCACTTAGGGAACTAAGATTGGTCTTTTAAGAAGAGAAGGACCTCTAGGATTATTATAGGGAAGTGGATAAGGGATTTTGGCAGGGTTTGTCCTGGCTTGAGTGCTCAAATTGGTGTGAGGAGGAGGGGGAGGAGGTGCCCTTTTATAAGGGAGGAGAGGGGCACTTTAGGAATATCTCAAAATATTATTTTATATTAAAGTCAAAATCGGTTTATAATGGTTCCAAAGGGTCTTATTTCGAATCAAAAGTGGGGAGGGGTCGAAATCCTATCAAACAATAGGATTTATACAAGTTTAGGTTATTATGTTAACCTTATCAATTAGATTTAACTCTAAGTTAAATAATTTAACTTTTACCGTGTCTTTTTGTTTTCTTACACTATATGGTTAATACACATACTATAACATGCCAAAAGAACCCCAAATTTAGTATTATTAATATATATATCCTTATCTAAGTCATTTGGCCGAACCATAGATTTTTAGGAATAAAATAACAATTACTAATATAATATTTGATTTAAAAACTATTTTGTGTCAATTTTGACACTATTTGATATATGATTTTTGTGAAAGTCATAACAGAATTATATGTTCAAACCAAGTTGATTAAATCAACACTAATATATAATAGTAACCTATAAAATTATTGGGATTCATAAAAAGTCTCAAATTACATTTATTTTGGTGTTTATAACATCAATTGTGTCAATATTTCATTAATAAGATAATTACTGCATCATCTTTGTGACATGAATAAATTAAATTATTTGATGTCTAAAAATTACAAATAAAATTCCATTATGTAGGAAATCTTTTTATCTTTCTAATTAATATTTATTGTCGAATTTATCGTATGTATAACCCCATATTAAAAATGATTTACTTATTAAACATTGATTTTAACTATTTTAACCCTTCTTTAAATAAATTAATAATAAATGTCCTAATCTAACTCAAGTGGGCCTAAATGGTCATATTTTATTCATAAGGTTGTTTTTTGTCGAATTACACTTATCCAATAGAATTAGGACATGTGTTAGGGTAATAGTAATATCATATTTACCCTTAGTTACCCTATTTACTATTAACCGAGGTAAAAAAAAGTAAAAAGTTACTATTCACCAAAAAATTATTTTTAACTCATTGAACCACATTTTACTTACTAATATCAACTATGTCTGTCAGATTTTCGAAATTCCATTCACAGAAGTGGTAAAATTAAGTTTTATGCAAAATTCAGTTTTTAATCTACCACTTAGTGGTTTCACTATTCATCAAAAATTGAGAGTTTTCAGAAAAATACCAAAATTTCACCCTAGGCTAATTTCGGTCTTCCGAATCCAAAAATGAAGTCCATTTTGAAAAATAAAATTTATAAAATTTCAAAAAGTGGTTATTACTTTTCATAACGGCTAGTTTTAATAATATTTTAATAGCATATCGTTGTTTAGTGAAACTCGGTATTGCGTACGACGCAAGTTATCGAGGAAGGTCACGATTGCGTGTAATGCAAGGCAAGTCAAGGATGCGTGTTGTGCAAGATCATTTTGGTGTAGCGTACAACACAAGACATTAGTGAAATTAAAAAGAATATTTTTCATAAAATCTTGGGCTGTTACATTCTACCACCCTTAAAATGAATTTCGCCCTCGAAATTCGTCGGGGTTATAAATGGTTTACTATTCGAAAGTTTCTTTAATAGAAACCCACATCGTAAAAAGGAATACCAAAACCAATATTTAAAAACAAAAGTATGAAACTTAACGGTTACCCAAATAAACTAATCACTGGGTTTCCACATAGGTGAAAATATGGACATGGAAGAGAAATCCAACCATCATGTTCGGATGGGGAGTGGTAGAGAATATGGTTATGGAAAAGCCAGCAATCACAAAGCCATAAATTTGTGACGATCTAAGGTATCATCTGATTCATCAGATATAAGATCACTAGGACAACATTTTTGGTTTTCAAGATCGTTTTCCTAAAGTTGAAGAATTTGAATTAGAATAAATACTTACTTTATTTTGGTACAATCTCACTGTTGTTTGTGCCTTGAACAATTTCCACTTCATCTCTTAAATAAATGAAGTTGAATTTGTTATTCGTGAAGTGTTAGCAGATCATGTGATAGAATGACGGGTCATTCCATCTGTCTCATACAAAATGTTAGAAAAAGTTATTAATCATATATGGTTCCTAGAATGGACTTATACTTCATATATCATACTTCTTAATATAATAAAACTAGTTTCTACTAAACAGGGGCTTCCTGTAGGTCAGTGGTAGGCGATAAAGGCCAGTCGCACTTCGGTTGTGGGTTCGATTCCCATAGCCTTGTCCGACATGATGGGATGTCGCCCGTCCTGTAGGTTGTCCTTTTTCTAAAACTATATTACTATAACATCCCATCAATAATATCGAAAAAACTTCTATCCTTAAACAATACTAACTTATGTCCAACATAATCCATTCCAATCTTTAGGCTTATCCATAATACTGCAGTCCACTCTCATAACATAGTGAAAACGATTACCAGAGATTTAATACCATCGTTGATCCCCATATAGCATAAGATATGTTTTTTTGGTCACATTCCAAACATTCAAAGTCCTTAATCATGTATTCTCTTGAATACCCTTTGAAACTTAGTGAAAACATGAATGCAGTTAAAAGTTAACACTTTCCACATATCAAAATCCTCGAAATTATATATACTCAATCCATGATATCACTTAGTCCTTATATCAATCATGAGCTCATGAATACTGTTAAACATTTCATTATCTCGTTTTCCCTTCATTATGCACAGAATATCTCAATCACATTGAATACCACATTAGACCAATACATAAATATTCCAATATTCCATGATACAACATTATTTTGGAATCCCATTACATAAACACTTAATCATTCCACCACATCGTTGTCATATTCAACATTGCCAATAGTGATCTCATGTGACTTCCCTTTGTCCTTTGCCTTAAGCGGTTGCTCATGTCGATCATCACTAACCCTTGGATTAGGGCATTTATTAGCATAATGCCCCATTTCCTTGCACTTGAAGCATTGATGTGTTGGTTGTGCGTTCTCTGCAGTGTTTGCTTTATTCACATCATTAGAATCCCTTTTTCCATTACTTCGACACTCAGCTGCTCGATGACCTTCTTTTCCACACTTAAAACATTTTCTAGTCCCTTAAAGACAATCTCCACCATGCTTCTTTCCACGCTTTGTGCATAAGGAAACATTCATCTTCTTTTCACCATTATTCTGAGATTTCTACTTGAACTCCATCTTTCGTTTCTTGTCAAAACCATGAGATGGATATGTAACACCAACTTCCATTTCTACCTTGATAGCACAACGCACAATTTCTTCATAGCTACTGAATTCTCTTATACCCAATTCCCTTCGAGGACTTGGTTTTAAGCCACTGAAAAATCAATCAACTTTACTTTCAGGTTGGATGATAATTCCAGATGCATACCTTGCAAGTCTTGTAAAATTTGCTTCGTATATACCAACAGATTCATTATCCTTCTGTTTCAGCTCAATAAACTCCTTTTCCATCTTCGTTCGAGGAATACGAGGCAAGTACTTACTGAAAAACAAGTTCTTGAACTCATCCCATTCTATGTAATCAATTTCATCTCTTTGCCTCGTATTCTTGATAAGATTCCACCATTGATCAGCTTCACCTTCCAAATGATATACTGCTAAGATGACTTTATCATGTTCAGAACATTGAAGAACTGAAAATATCTTTTCAGTGGTACTGATCCATTGTTCAGCAACAAGTGGATCAGAAGACCCACTAAAAGAAGGTGGGCGTTGCCTCATGAAGGACTCAATAGAATATTGTTCCCTTCTCTACTCATTTGGAAGTCCAGAATGATTCATAGATTGTGTAAGTATAGCAATAAGATTTTGCACTCCATCTCCCATAACATTTGTGTGTTTAGGAGGACAATCATTTCATTGTCCATTACAGTGATCAACACGGTTCCTTCAGGTTCCAGCCATCGTCTAAAACCCAAAAAGAATAGTGTGAGAGGCAAAAATCATGCTAGGGAAAACAACATAATAAAGGGGGAGTACCTTCAATGTCTAACATCTTAGGTTAAATTCTATGATCGTTACTGTAGTTCTAGGACTATATCCTATACGTATACTTATCCTTAGGGACATCCCTAGACATACCTTAGAAATATCTATAGGGATCTCACTAACATTTTTGCATCCTAGTTTCCAAAGGTTGACTAATCCTTTCCTCTGATACCAACTGTAGAGACCCGAAGCCTGACGTACATGGACATTACTTTTCTTTTGCGGAATACTTAGTACATAACAAAAAACACACACACAAGGATCGTAATAGTTTAGAGTCTTTGGAAACTCGGAACGTAATTTTCTAATCGTGGTGAAAGATCTTCATTATCTCCCATAAAGATCTTCCCATTTTTTTACCTAAAACCTTTCTTTATATCCTGGGGAAAAGAAAACATAAAAGGGTGAGCTCAAATGCTCAGTAAGGGTAAATAAAGGAAATAAAAATCATATCATATCTTTTTGAAAATCATATCCTGCAAAAGAGATCATAATATCTTAACATGGAATAAAACATAGAAGTGAAATGAAATCCCAATAATCATAACTTAAAACATGAAACTTTGTGGCATTCACACATAATCATAGAGAATCATTTCTTGTTAGTCAAGACTCATTGCCAAGACTATCGTAGTGGACAAAGTCCCTTTCTGAACCGAGTCACCCTCGTTTCAGTCCTGTTTCACTGAACCGGTATAACCTACCGTTCCAGCCATGTCTATCTCAGGAGATATAAAATCTTTACCCAATGCATTGGAGAGAGATATAGGTACCACCCATCTTATAATGAATCCCTTCTTATGTGTGCCACATAATCATAAATCATACATCATCGCATAACACATGTAACAAAAATGGGATTCTTGAAACATAATGACATCATAAAACAAACCATATAAGGTAAATGACTATAAAAATAACTCCCTCACAACATAATCAAATCAATGTAATAATTGGGATAAAAACAGATCCCTTTTATTATCTTAGATGGAAAATAATTTTGATAAAATACTTGAATTCCATTCTTGAGGAAAATATCCTTTCTACTTCAAAAACACTTTTCCTTTCTTAACATGTCATACAATTTTAAACTAAAAGAAGTTGATTAAAAATAAACTTGAATACTTGTAAAGGAAGATTCTTGGAAAGAATGTTTTAGAAATCCATTCATGCCGTATAAGTTAAAAAAAACATTCTTCGTACTTTTGTCGGAAAAGTCAAAAAGTACCTCATACGAAAAACGACAAAATATTCCTTTCATATTCTTTACTAAAAACTCACCGAAGGGTAAAAATAGGTCTTAAACAATTTTAGGTGGATGGAAATAATATTACATATTGAGGAAACATGGATGTGGATGATAAAATACACCCCAGTAAATTTCAAAGTATAAACAATCTCGGATAAAAATGAGATTGTGATATTTCACTTACCTTAGGTCCGACTTGCTTTGTAAGTGTCCGAACCACCTGTATAATGATTTAAATCATGTTATTGACTTATTCCAGAATCATATGCATTGTTATTATATCATATATGTTCCACTTATGACTTTATATTACCTGTTCTTTTGTAAATTCATGTTAAAGTAGCGTTTTGGGTAAAATCGTCTCATTTGTCGTTCGTGTTTTGACTTGTAATTATTCATATGATTACTTAGATCATGATTACTTAATTACAGAATATAAAACATGATTTATATATATATATATATTCATAATATACATATATATAATAAATCAGTAAATGGAAAAAAAAATACACCATTCATGGAGACGGTAGTCCGTACGTACGCATGAACGCTGTTTTCGTTTCCTTATTGAATTGAATGGAATTAAGTAGATGACATACATATAAATATACATAAATCCAGTATCATTATTATTTCATATATTTCATTAGTACTTATTATATATACTTTATAATCATTCATGAATGGTTAATCATTGAGAATGAATCTCATCACGTCGTGGAGACGGTAGTCCGTACGTACGCACGAGCGATGATATCGTTCCCATGGTCGTGGAATTGTGTTGAAGTGTATGTATACTATTTCAATATCAATATCAATTTATAATAATCATATATATTTACTCATTACACCATTATACCCATCCAATTAAGGTGGTGACGGAAATTAGATTACACCACGGCGTGGAGACGGTATTCCGTACGTACGCACGCGTGGTGATTTCCTTTTTCCGTAGAATGGATAGAAGGTTAATTAGAGTTGTTTCATATTTATAATAACATATCAGTATATAATAAATACTGATTTCATTACTTTACCATGAAACAACTAAATAAGAAGAATTTGAAGAAGAAAGAAATTGAAAAGATCGGTAATGGATATTACCTCTTCTTTGGAACACCTCCTTGAATCCTCCACTTAAGGAACTAAGATTGGTCTTTGAAGAAGAGAAGGACCTCTAGGATTATTCTAGGGAAGTGGAGAAGGGATTTTGGCAGGGGTTGGCCGAGCTTGAGTGCTCAAATTGGTGTGAGGAGGAGGGGGAGGAGGTGCCCTTTTATAAGGGAGGAAAGGGGCACTTTAGGAATATCTCAAAATATTATTTTATATTAAAGTCAAAATCGGATTATAATGGTTCCAAAGGGTCTTATTTCGAAGCTAAAGTGGGTATGGGTCGAAATCCCATCAACCAATAGGATTTAGACAAGTTTAGGTTATTATTTTAACCTTATCAATTAGATTTAACTCTAAGTTAAATAATTTAACTTTTACCGTGCCTTTTTGTTTTCTTACACTATATGGTAAATACACTTACTATAACATGCCAAACAAACCCGAAATTGTTTATTATTAATATATATATCCTTATCTAAGTCATTTGGCCGAACCTAAGATTTTTAGGAATAAAATAACAATTACTAATATAATATTTGATTTAAAAACTATTTTGTGTCAATTTTGACACTATTTGATATATGATTTTTGTGAAAGTCATAACAGAATTATATGTTCAAACCAAGTTGATTAAATCAACACTAATATATCATAGGAACCTATAAAATTAGTGGGATTCATAAAAAGTCTCAAATTACATTTATTTTGGTGTTTATAACATCAATTATGTCAATATTTCATTAATAAGATAATTACTGCATCATCTTTGTGACATGAATAAATTAAATTATTCGATGTCTAAATATTACAAATAAAATACCATTATGTAGGAAATAATTTTATCTTTCTAATAAATATTTATTGTAGAATTTATCTTATGTATAACCCCATATTAAAAATGATTTACTTATTAAACTTTGATTTTAACTATTTTAACCCTTCTTTAAATAAATTAATAATAAATGTCCTAATCTAACTCAAGTGGGCCTAAATGGTCATATTTTTATTCATAAGGTTGTTTTTGGTCGAATTACACTTATCCAATAGAATTAGGACATGTGTTAGGGTAATAGTAATATCATATTTACCCTTAGTTACCCTATTTACTATTAACCGCGGTAAAAAAAGTAAAAAGTTACTATTCCCCAAAAAATTATTTTTATCTCATTGAACCACATTTTACTTACTGATATCAACCGTGTCGGTCGGATTTTCGAAATTCCATTCATAGAAGCGGTAAAATTATGTTTTATGCAAAATTCAGTTTTTAACCTACCACTTAGTGGTTTCACTATTCATCAAAAATTGAAAGTTTTCAGAAAAATACCAAAATTTCACCCTAGGCTAATTTTGGTATTCTGAATCCAAAAATGAAGTCCATTTTGAAAAATAAAATTTATAAAATTTCAAAAAGTGGTTATTACTATTCATAACGGCTAGTTTTAATAATATTTTAATAGCATATCGTTGTTTAGTGAAACTCGGTATTGCGTACGACGCAAGCTATCGAGGAAAGTCACGATTGCGTGTAATGCAAGGCAAGTCAAGGATGCGTGTTGTGCAAGCTACTTTTGGTGTAGCGTACAACACAAGACATTAGTGAAATTAAAAAGAATATTTTTCATAAAATCTTGGGCTGTTACATGCCCTATCCTATGTGTAAGTCCATCCTGCGGTGGAAAGGCTCCCTTCTCACCGGTGAAGGTGAACCTCGTCTCATCTGTGAGGACACACCACAATTTTCCCCTAATACAATCGATCTATGAATGGATTCTAGATAACCCGTCCATACCCAAGATGACATCGTAAGGCCTCAATGCCACTAAAAGGAGATCCCAGCTGAATCTCACGCCTACTATAGTAATCTCAGACTATTCGCACCAGTGCATAATCATCGAGTCTTCTCTCGTAGGAGTCTCTAGCCATAAGGATCGAGCCAACGGCTCCGTCGGAATCTCCGAGCTCCGAACAAGGGCAGCAACATTAAAATAACGACTCACACATATGTCTATGAGTACAACAAAAAGGGTTTATTAGAAACAGATAATACCTCAAATCATCTCAGGTGCACCGTGTTCATAGGCCTAAACTACCTGGAGCTAAGCCCGTATCTTTCTACAAGAACCCTTTGGTCGGGGTGGACCTCTCGGTGGTGGTGGTGGTAGAGCCTCAAAGCATCGTCCACCACCCACTGCTCAGTCAGCTCCTCTGCCATGTCTGCCTGCTTCCGGTAGACCACCACGGTCGAACATCTGCCTCTACCTGGGAGGTCCCTCTACTATCTTATTCTCATCTACATGGCGGGTCAGACAGTCTGGAGCCATGTGACCATGTCTGTTGCATATGTAGTACCACCTGCTCCTTGTATAGTTGGATCTGTATCGTGTGCCCCGCACAACTGAACATGTATCCTAAGGTCGCCCCCTGATGGCCTTGTCCACCTGGACCTCTGCGACATCTGTATACTGTCGGCTGCAGAAGACTCCGCTACGTGTCGTCTTACGGAAGGTCTCGCTACTGGTAACTGCTCCGCGAGAAAACTCTCCACATGAAGGGCTCGCTCTAGCACCCCATCCTACGTCAAGATGCTGAGGGGAATCGTTGAAGCCCCGATCTCATTCCTCATTCCATGCTCAAGGGACTGGGCCCTGAAGAACGGGTCCCATACCTTATTCTTGGAGTAGCGTGAGATTTCAGTGAACCTCACTGAGTAATAAGCTACCGTCTTGCTGCCCTTCTATAGATGATGTAACTCCTGAATCCGCACCGAATGAAGGGTGTATGGAATAAACTCTGAGTAGAAGAGATTATCAAAGTCTATCCAAAGTAGTGATGCCTTGTCATGCACGTGGAGCATCAAGCTCCACCATCTTCCTGCTTCTTCATGTAGGAGACTCGCGACAAGGATCACTATAAGGTCGCCTGGTGTCCCGACCAATCTGAAAACTCTAACGACTGCCTCAATCCAATCCTCGGATGCCTGTGGGTCCGTCTCTCTATGGAACCTGGGTAGCCTCTATCACTGGAACTCATGCAACACACTCATGCATAGTGCACTCTCTGTTACTCGGTCTGGTGATATCAGTGGCTCAGCTGGTAGTTGTACTGCTGGTGTCTCCGCTATGATGGGGCCCTGCACCGAGGCGTCGTCGCTCGGAGGGCTGCCATATCATACGTAACTCGGAAACCTAGATAGTTGTCTTTGTGGGGCCATCCTAAAAAGAAAATGGTGTTCCATGGTCAAACAGTATACCTGGTGAGCTAACACAATGTAATCACAATGAAAACTTTTGAAACACACATGTATTCAGTGTTTTCATGCACTGAGTTGGAAATCAGAGGTCACGGTCCTGGTGTATGTATACGTCGACCGCCACACCAACACTAGACTCCATGGACTGAAAACCACACTAAATACTCTTAAAACTATTGATTCATAGAATGAATGATCAGAGTCCATATTTATGTGGTAGAACCGACTCCTCTAATACCAAATTTTTCACGACCCGTCCTTGGGGCCCGTTCCGTGACTACCCCAAGCCTCCCTACTATAGGACAGGGGCTGGAGACAAGCACCAAAGGTGAAAATTCCTACGCTGGGAAGGAATTGGATTTATGAAATTAAAAAAACAAAAAACTATGCAACTGAAGTAAGCACTAAGAAAATAAGGTATACAAAAAGTAAGTGCTGAATGAAATGTTTCCGAAAATACAGGCCCAACGGTGAGTACAGTACAACTGAAAAGCTAGTCCAACTGCAGAAAAGTAAAACAACAACCACTGTGTCATCCTCCGGGAATCCCACCTGAAGTGGGGGTACAGATAGCCTCCTCTGCACCTCGGGATTGTTTGTCTACTCCATGTATGTCTCACCAGGTGGCCCACCTCTGGGTACTAACCCGCTCAACAAATCTCTACCTCGATCAGTGTTGTCCATCGTCTGCATCCAACACAATGTAGTACGGGAAAATCCTGTGCAGGGGTGAGTATACAATACACAGTATTGACCCCGAGACCCACGAAGATCTCCAGAATCCATGACGGATAAACCACAAATGGAAATAATGAATCACGAAATATCAACCAGCACTACTTAGGTATAGGCCCATACATATTCCTAAGTAATCAATCTCAGTTACACTCCTCTCTCGAGGCCAAGAACAACCCAGTCCACATAGGAAAGTAAGTCAATCAAATCGATGATATTGATTGAAAGTAAAGACTCAGCTCAAATATGTAAAAATCCTTCGTATAGAGACAGTGATGATCAGATGTAGTCACTTATTCAACTAAGATGTCGGAACCACATAGGATACTAGACCAGCTAATATGTCAGACCCACTGAGGATACATGAATAGAAGTTGTCGACGTCGAACCCATGAAGGATTCCAAAATAGTTGTCATCACTTCCAAACCCACGGAGGATTCCAGTACAGTTTTCATTGCTGCAGAACCAAGATAGGATTCCAGTATAGTTGTTTTTGTTGCCGAACCGAGGGAGGATTTCAGTACAGTTGTCGTTGCAATCACAACCAGCTCTAGGGTTCCCGGACACAACACACTCGATTCCTTGAGGGTCTTCTCCTCGAGCCAGGGGTTTGATACATCAACTATCAAAAAGTCCAGAGTTGATGTATCTTGATGTTCCGTCTCATCAAAATAAACCCAATGGGACAGAAGGAGCGTCAATCGGTCACCCAATCTGAGACTTATTGGTTTTTCCATTCCAAGGTCCCAGTAGGAAATACACTCATTCCAAACCCAAACATTTTCCAAATTCCTCTAAAACTCACTAAGTGTATTGCAAAAGGACCAAATCGTCTCAAGGGTTCCAGTCCCGTAGACGGTGTGTCGATCAGACCCACGGTCGTGATGTTATTTGCATTTAAGCGAAACTGGCCCGACCCATCAAGCATGGTTGGCTAGCGGGTCGACCCATCCTAGCTCGGTGTGTCCGACCCGGCTAAGGGGTCCGCCCAGCCCGATAATGCGTGGACCATTCCGATGGGGCATAATCCAGCCCCGCCAGCTAGCCGATCCTGGGGGGGGGCACCCCCCCCCCCCCACCGACTTCTCGAACCAGTGGTGCCGAGCAGTGTCGCCCTCCTATCCGGCAGGCAGGTCTTCCTCGTGCGATCAGCCCGCTCGGGTGGGCCGTGGTTCTCTGCAGTGCGGCGCTTTAGAGGCGCCAAGGTTATTCTACCGATCGGCCCGTGGATGCGAGCCGCAGTTTCCTCTACAAGGCCGATGTGTGACCACCGCCTCCAGTCGGCGTCGCCTCCATTCTCCGCCACCTCCTATCATCACCGTCTCCCGTCGCCACCGCCAAAGAATTCAAGAACCATCGGAGGGTCTTTGGGACATGTCCGTTTGGCTCGAACCCTCCACTTTAGGAGATATCAGTTGAATGAAGAAAAAAAATAATTCACCAAGGATGGGATATAATTTCATTCACATAAAAAAATTATAGGAAACCCCCTACCTCGATCTCAAGAGCGGAGCACATCAACGAGTCGTGGAAAACAAGTGTCGTGGAGGTCGGGCATCGCGGAATATGGATGTTGATCCCGTTGATGTCAGGATGTGTCTGAAGGGAAGCATCAATGGAGAAGTCCTTCATGTTCTTCGTCGGAGTTGTTCTTCATTGATGAATGGTGTTCTTCGTCAGAGAGGAACCCTTTCTTTTAATTCTCCATAGGTTTCTCCATCGAAATATTTTCCAAGAAATTATTATTAAAAGCTACCCAATTTTAATAGAGTAGCCATGTAATTCAAATTTATTCAATTGAGAGGTGCTAATTAATTAATGAATTTTTTAATTAGATGGGTTTTCATAATCAATGGGTGGGAGGTAGAGAGGCTCCACATAATAAATGAGAGGTGTTGTCAAATTTAATGAAGGAGAGTTAATGAGGATTTTAAGGGAAGTCGATGGGTTATAGAATAATGTGGGCCCCACCACAATTTATACTCTCATGGGAGATTATGCGAGTTTGAGTCCCACCTCTAACATACCCTTGTAGGAAATAACTAACTGCTAAACAATAAAATTGAGTACAACAATTTTATTTAATTTAATAAAAATGCAAAAAAAATTAACTTCTCCTCCTTAGAAACACAACTGTG
This sequence comes from Viscum album, assembly GCA_963277665.1. Lineage (NCBI taxonomy): Eukaryota > Viridiplantae > Streptophyta > Magnoliopsida > Santalales > Viscaceae > Viscum > Viscum album. The sequence goes on from OY728151.1 coordinate 1,537,684,163, forward strand.
GTAAAGGTCCTGTTAAGCGAATACAGGTGCTACGAGTTCATTGGTGCACTAAGATTTCAATTCTAAGCACCGGTCCAAAAGATATAAAAACATGTACGTAAATTTACAGAACATACCTGAATAAAACTTCATAAATTGATTCTGGGCACACAGGGCCTCAGAAAAAGGCACCGTCAAAAACTGCGGACTTGAAAAATTGCAAAGTATTTAAGAAAAAAATTCCTTCAAATTTCCAGGTATTTTCACTAATGAATTTTAATATAATACTAAAACAGAATATATATATATATATATATAAGTTTCTAATAATGTAATGAATTAAGTGGAGGAACTAAGATACCATATATATAATAACCAGGTTAGTGATTTTGTGCGCAACTTGTGAAAATTTGTTAGATGGCATTTTGAGATGTTCTTCAATGTTTCTAGGATGTGTTTTTATTATAGATATATTCCAAATATTTTATTGTGAATGACCTTCTTTTAAATAATCAATGTATATAATTTTCATACTTTTGTGGACCATTTTATGGTAGGTTATCATTCAATTGATTTGTATGTTCACTTTTTCGAAATAGTGGATTGTGGACATTGAACTCGTGGTTGATCTTCATGGTTAGTTGATATATTATAAAATTCAATACATTGTTTTAGCTACTTACTAAGGGATAAAATCTTTTAATTTCTGAAAAATTAATCATACCATAGAAATAACATGTAGATATTTTATATACATATCTAGAATGAGGAAAAAATGCTTAATAAATTCATCTATAGTGAAGTAATTTTTTTACTAAGCTAGAGAATTATTGTTCTCACTTGATAGTGGGAATATGTATGTCTCTTTATGAGAATATATATTTATGAAATGAAAATAGATTCAAAATTTTAATTTTACTGAAAAATGGAAATGTTATTTTTCACACATGCTAGATTTTTGTGGAACCCCTAATTTAATTTAATAACTCATTGAATATCCCAGAATATAATTTAGTGTATAAAATTATCTGACTAAAGAATAATTTTTTTTAATAATTTAAATTGATATTCTAAATAAAATGGGATTTAATTTATATTATTCATGGGTGATGATTCACATGGATAATAAAAGGAATAGACACATGACTGTTTTCATATATAAGAACACCTATGATAGAAAAGAATATATAGAAAAAACAAATGTAGTGAGAGTTACATGCAAGAGAATGATATTCCATATCCCATCACATAAATTGAAGTACCATGAAATCAAAACAAATTAAATTTTATGGGGGAAAATATATTAAAATAAATTGATAATTTTTATTATATTTGGAAGGACCGATCCTAAAGTATTAGGGATTAATTAAAAGAACATATTGGAGTTGGTACTAAATATGTTTCAATGACATAATCCACACCATTGAAGAGTATGGGAGATTTCCATAACTAAATATGGAAATTATATTTACGTGATACATTGAGAATATTTAGTTCAATAAATTGATAATGATTTTTTTATAAGAATTTTTATTACTAAAGCTGATATACTACTATATCAATAACGAATAACAAACATAGATAATAGATGGTGGAGATTGTTGTGTAATGAAGAAGAATAAGATCGTTATATAGATTCCCTACGGGGACTAATACAAATTCCAAAGATCAATTTTTAGATGGTGTTATTTATTTAATTAACTTTAGACCATGAAAATTATGCGATGGTTTTTTCTTGATTTAATTATTATACCATTTACCAAGATACTTTTAAGAATAATTAGGGTACCATGTATTTAGGAAAATCACCCTGACACAATGTGGAGAATTTCATCCTTAATGAGGTTAAAACTCATTATAAATTTTTTATTCCAAATTAAAATGAATTATTTTTAAATCATGTGAGATAAAATTTGATTATAAAAATTAGTATAAAAAGGGATTAAAATCACGTTCAACACTGATTCAACACCCTCAATTTTTGTATCCCAACTCTAGTGATATAAATTCCCTTGTGATAGCATGAGATTTTGTGAAATATATTTTTGCAAAAAAAATCAATCTTTTGGATATTTTTGGTTACATAGAATATATAATTTATCTTCTAATACAAAAAAACATAATTTATCTTATTTTACATGCAACACATATTTTAACATGTGTTACATGAAACCACAAGTATGAAAGAAATGTTCCATACTTGTAAATTATTATTATTTGATATTATTTATATTGATAAGCCATTGGAATAGATGGATTTAATAGGAATAACTATAAAATAAAAAAATTATTGATTACCATTGTATAAAAAATTAATTAATTGGTGGCTAATTAATTATCAATTAAAATAAAAACTATTTGAAATATATAATTTTTTTATAGAAATTAAATTTTTATTTCTTAAAAAACATTCTACCTCAATAAATTAAACCTATTAAATTTTGTAAATCATATTAATTAAATTAATATTTTATAAATTGAATAAAATTTTAAACAATCATATTATTTTTTTCTAAATATGAGAGAAGAATAAATCTATTTTTACAAAATAAAGTGTATTTTTTCTATAAATCTCCATTGATTCCAATTGTAATCCTATTATAAAATTAAATTTTTTCAATTGTTGATGTATTTATTTGAATAAATATAATAAATTTTTTTATATCTTTATTTGAAAATTATATTAGAGATATTTTTTAAAAATAATTCTAAAATTATAATATTTAGATGAATAGTGAAAAATTCTAGTTTTTATTAAGAATTCATATTTTTATTGATGCATTAAAAAAAATAAAAATAGTTTTATGATTATTTTAAAAGCATAATTAGTTTAATTAAACATATATTATTCTAATTTACTTCATATAATAAATTTGATATGGACTTATGATATTAACAATATATATTCTTATGAGAATTTTCCCTTCGAAAACCAACATACTTATCGCATCTATGAGATTAATATTAAATCCAATTACTCTACTTTTTTTAGATTAATTTGGATAAATGAAAACCATATTTTGAATAATAATACATTATATCATCTAATAAGGTGAAAATAATTTTGAACCATAATGATTATTAGAAATATAAAGTATTTTTAACCATGGATACGGTAAAAATATGTATATTATCAGTTAAAATAAAATGATAATTGTTGAAAATGAAAAAATATATTTATATTACTCATTTCCTTAATGTTTATTTAAATTATCCCTTAGTGTCTTCACAATTGAACAATGTGTAGCCTTGTGTCATGTGAATAACAAGTGTACCCCTTTTTCATTTGAAAAATTTCAAGTGTCCCACTCACCTTATTAAACAAATAAGCAAACGATCCTATTAAATTCTAAAAACCAAAACCTACCAAAGAGATAAAATTAATTTAATACCATAATACTATATAACAAAATTTTTAATAAATAAATCCTTTGTTGACTTTTTTAAAACCAAACGATGTTGTCTAAAGAAGTGGAAAAGACCATAACAAATGATTTTATTTCATAACACTCGAAACATCATTAATTCTAATTAAATCATGATGATATAATATAATAAATATCTTTTGTACAAATTTGTGTTATTGGGTAAATTTAATAATCTACATAGTTCCCCAATTCCATCAAATGGGATATAAAATCATCATTCATGTGTATGGTGATCTACCGCCTCAAAAACCAATGTAATTCATTTTGTGTCATGAATTATCACTCATGGATTTAATGAATTATTTAATTTTAATTTATTGTATTATTATACTTTTATACCTATATAATAATTATTCCAGATCTGTCTTCATAGATTGCATATTTTTGGAAAATAACAATAACGCTCATGTGTACCGTAGACTGCCACCTCACAGACTGATGTGATGTAATTGTCAATTTTATTTTTCATAGATGGTGGAAATGGTATAATAAATGAATATATAAATTATATGTTAAATTATTATACTTATATAGTTAGTATAACACGTATTACTTTGTAATATACAATTTTGGGGATGCAATAATGTAATTTGTGTGCATGATAGACTACCAACCCATGAAGCAATGTGATTTTTTTGAAATTCTTTTCATGGATATTATTTATTGTAAATTTAATGAATGTATTTGATATATATATATAAAATTAATATCATTATGGAATGGTAATATATAATTTAACATTATTTCATTTCAACAATCTATAAAATGGAAACCATGTTCATGTGAATGTATGACGTATCATCACTATGAACATTGTATTTCATTTTCTATCACCAAATCATATATATTACTATATATAAATATATAATAATACATATTTTATCAATATCATGGTTAGAATTATTTGGATTGTGGATTTGTGATAAAATATAGAGGACCAAAAATTCAAAACCAAAACATAAGTTAAAAACAAAGTAGTTATTACTCAGAAGGTAATTTATTTTAAAAAATTAATAAACTAGTTAAAAAATGTAATAAGTAAATCCTATATGATATAATAAATTTAATTATGGTTATTTAATTTATTTATAATAAAAATATATTCATTATATTGGAAACATTTACATTTATGATGGAAGATGAGACTTAAGTTATTGGATTTTCGTCCTACAATTTACTTTGGTGAGACACAATCCATATTCTTGAAATATTTTTTTTTTGTTCTTTATTTGAATCCATGAATGTTTTTTTAGATTCATCAAGTAAAAATTATTTTTATTTACATATCCAATTTATGATATATATTTCAGGAGGATTATGATTCAGTGTTAAGAATGATTATGGGTTTTATTATACGATCTCTTTATTTATTGGGATTGTTTATATTTATGTGTCTGATGATGAAATGTTGTGATCCATATATTATAAAACTCATGAAAACATAATCCAATTTTTATAAAATGATAATAAGCATTTTACCTCTAATTTACATTATTTTTGTAGAAAATATCATCAAATAATTATTTCAATAAAAATATTATTTATTTGTCTCTATAGTTGAGAACCCCTTTTTCATTCAAAAACACGTTTCCAATATAATTCATTAATGTATTTTAAATTATCCAAAATTTGTATTAAATTAGTTTTTATCTATTTTTTCTTTTTATAAAATATTTGTAGTGGAATAATTAAGTTATTTTCCAAACAATAACCAATTTTCATGTTACACCATGAGACTTTGTGTAATACACAAAATATAGCATCAATTTCCAAAAAGAACTATGTTTTTCTTGTGTTAGACACAACACCATGGTAATCTTGTGTTACACCTTACTCCATGTTAAACATGATTTATATGATACACTATGTTAAGATTTCTTTATATGATTTTCCAACATAAGACCGCACTACACATATGATTGATTTTATTTTTCATGACATGTAATACTATATTTGATTTATATTATATTGAACTATTATTTTATCTTGTGTTACACACAATACAATGTTTGTCTTGTGGTACACATAATTCCATGTTAATCTTGAAATATATGATGCACTGAATTTAAACCATACATGCCATACTATTATTATTTTAATCAATTATCCATTCAATTGGATCGTGTGAATATTATTAATTTATATGAAAATCTTCATCATAAATTTTTTTATACAGATTCTTCGGTGACTAATTAACATGAAATTCCAAGAAACCCCATTTTAGAATATGTTAAATCATTTTCATGATAAATATTTTCATTCAATAAAATAATTAATTCTTCAGTAAATTAATTAAAAATATATTATGAATTAATTAAATAAAAATAATATATTATATATTAAATAAATTATTTTACATTCATAAACTGAGTTTTCTATAATATAGATATGATTAAATCTAATAATACTATGTAAAACTACATTTTTTCTAAAAAATATTTTTTTATCATTTTAATGGAAGAATAAATTTGAAATATATTTTGGAGAAAATATAAATTTTATTTTAAAAAATATCTTCATATAATAATGAATGAAATTATAATTTTTTGGTGAATTTTTTTAATTATTTTGAGAAGGATAAATTTTTTATGAATAGTGAAAAATAATGAATTTTAATTTAAAACTACATTCCCTCATAATTTATTATATAGTAAAATTACATTTAAGTTTTTTTAATAAAGTTATATTAATTAAATTACACACTAATAAATAGAATTTAATTTTTAAAATTAAATTTTGAATTGAAATTTTATATAAAAATATTTTAATCTATTGAACATCTTTACAATGACAACTCGTTTTGCTGTCTCAGATGAGGGATTTATTTTAAAACAACTTATTTTCTTATATAAATGGAATTTAGAAAAATTTATTCCATATTTAGAAGCAATAAAAATTATAATGTATAATTCGGTCAATATAATTTTTTTCAAATGTTATTAGTGAAAATTTTAAAATTAATTACAGTGGAAAAGGTAAAAACTGGCATACATAATTATTATTCATAGAAAATAAGGATAAAAAATTACCCTAAAATGTCCAAAAATTATTTTCTGGATATATTGTGTTAATTTCACCTCTAAGGATCAGTAATTTACAGTTTTGGACCATTGGGGGTATATTATAACATTGGAGGAACACACTTCTTTTCCAAAAAACTATTTCTTTCCATCCCCCCACTTATAAAAATCGTCCACCTCTCTCCCTCTATATAATCCTTTAAACCACTTGATTGTATAAAATAAAATACCAAAATTCATTAATTCCTTCCACTAATCTTATATTCATTATATTTTCCACCATTAATACCATTTTAGTTTGTTGGTGAAATCCAAAAGGAGCTATCTAAAAAAGATTTAACATTCATCAGTGATAAATTATTTTCTTCCTATATCAAAATAAAATACATAGTTTTATATCCTAATTATATAAAAACCAAAATGTCTATAATATACTGATATGTTTTCATGTTAATGTTATGACCTATAGATTTACACACATCTATCAAATGAGATACATATTCATCCTTCAACTATATAGAAGACTACCCCCTAGTGAATCGATGTTGTTCGTTCATCGCTTACCACCATTCATGGTTGGGAAATAATTATTTATTTATATTTTATATATTTTATTGATTATATATTTTAGTTCTTTATGATTATTTAATAGTATTATATAAAATACATTCTTTCTTTCCAATTTTTGTGAATACGATAACATCAGTTGTGGATGTGTGGACTACCACAACCTCAAAGCATTGTTATTCATTCATGCTTTAAATGGAATTTATTAAGGAATGTTTTATTAATATATATATATATATAAATATTTATTCAATTATTATTATACTATATAAATTTAATCATTATTCAATTTTATTTCATTCTACACATCATGAAAATGTATGTTGTGTTCAATCGCACAAACAGCCTATTGTCTCTATGAACAGTGCATATCATTTTCTATCACTAAATATTGTGGACTATAATAAATAAAAATATACTAAATATATATTTTCATTATGTAACTTTTATAATTATGGATGTAATAAAATCATTAAAATAGTAATTGAACTAAAAGTCTATCAAATCAAAACGTATATGAAAATCAAAGCTATTATTACCAAAAATGTTACTTTAACATAGGAATTATAATGAAAAATTAATTTAATGCCATCGAAAAATTATATATGTTATAATATTCATATATATGGTTATATATTAGATTTATAATAATTATATATTCATTATACTTGTGGTTAGTACTTTTTCAATGAAAGTCAAGACATAAGTTATGGGAATTTTTCCTCGCATTTTTACTTCTTTTTTATAACAGACAATTCACAACCCATTTAATTTAAGGGGTGAATTTTCATCCCAATGAAATTTTATATCATTTATATAACACAATTTTATGGTAATGTATTTTTATATTTAATTTTTATTCATTTGGGGTTATGAACCAAAACTTACTCGAGCAATAAGGGAATTTGTCTCCATTTTCCTCCATTGAGATGTATGTTGTGGTATAAACATATATTATTTCATGAGGATTATATATATCCAAATTAAAATTTAACAACCAAAATTTATTTATCAGAAGGAAATTTAATTAATCTTTTTCCAATTATACTTTAATGGTTATTAGAATTCTAGTTTACTAAATTAGTAATGATTTTTTGTTACAATAACATCAATTTTATGGATTTTTTTATGAGTCTATTATTGATGATAAAATAATATTCAGAATCTCTCAATATATTTTATTAAGTTTGTTATCCTCTGGATATTCATGATAAATTCATGTAATTGTAAAATTATTTCATTATTTAGTACTTAAAAATATTAATAAAACTTTTTTTTCAAAATATATATTATTTTTATCTTTTTAGTATAAAATGTTTTTTTAAAAATCCATGTTATATAAAAAAGTACGAATTTTTTTTAAATGATATTATAAGTGAATTTTCAGCGAAAATTGATTTGATTTTTTATTATTAATAAATTATTTTAAAAAAAATCAAATTTAGTTTTATAAATATTTAATGTGATATACAATGAAAAGAATTTTGAAATGTTTATGTTTTAAAATTGTATTCTATAAAAGTACCTAGTGTTAAATGTTACATATTCTTTAGAAAAGTAAATAATTAACATTGAGTGTCATTTTAGGTTTAGATATTTATATTATTATTCCATATATATTATATAAAAAACAAGGAAATATAAATTGTACCTTTCCAACAATATATGTTTCTCATATAAAAATAAATCGTTAAAAAAGAAACATGGATTATATTCATATTTAATCATCATAATATTTCAATGACTCAATCGATTACTATATCTTTCCTTAAATCCAAAAAAGAAATTCAAATCTACTGATGAGCACAAAAATCTCATTAAAGGACACAAAAATATAGAAAAACAATTAGTTTAGTTAAAACCTGACAACCCATTCATTGTTCTTTAAGAAGATGAAAATAAACATTTTCACATCAATAACACTAATACATTATTCACAAAGAAAAACACTAAAACCAGTAGCAAGAAAATAAAACTCCATTAGGTGACTTATATCATCATATATATAATACCATTTCAAACATCTTCAAATTGGATAAACCAAATGGTCTACAAACAAATTATTGATATATAATGGAGATCACCATTCCTATAAGCAATATCAAGCTTACTAATGATAGTAAATGGGTCTCAACTGTCATATGAGATGTTTCAGGATCACCAATGAACTATAATGTGGATAAACCCTTTTTATATGCTGTGTTGGGATCACCTATCTTATATAATGCCCATGTACCATTTAATGAATAAAATATGTTCATCACAAAACCCCTTTTTGAAAACATCGTCTAATCCCATATGAAAAACATGTCCATAAAACAATACCATATTCATTGAAGAATCCCATTTTCAATACCAAGATACCCATATAATGGAAAAATGGATTTCTATACATTTCATTAAGTCTTACAAAGGAATCCAAATATAAAATAATGGTTACAGTGGAGAAGAAGTCGTTATCGACATATACGTTGATACAATTAATATTCATTTTTTCATTTTGTAAAGAAAGTAAAATGACTTTTATAAAAATGTTCCATTGGGAAACATTGATTGGTATTTTATATACACTTAAAATATCACGAGTAATCCTTTTATATCAATATAAATAAATATGTAAATTACTATCTTGAACTCAAATATTTGATAATTAAACCATTAAATGTTCATGGTTTATCATTCCACATTGAACATTTAAATATTAATCATCATGAATTATTAAATAACAATAGTGTAGATAAAAATGGACATTAAATTTCATAGTGGTTTTATATACACCTTGTAAAATAATATAGGTGGATAATATCAAGAAACGTGTTATGAATAGAGATTGAGATGAAGACCCTTACCTTGGGACGAACTTGTCTCATTCATTCCGTAATTTCCTGAATAATAAACATAAGTGAATTTTGAATTTCTTCAGATCCTTTTTCTAGTTTACAATTAATTTTATATCAATTACCACCATGTTGTAACAAATTGATAATTATTTTTGTTCATATCAGGCGTTTTGTTGATGTTCGGTAATAGTGTAAAAATTGAACATGTATTGATGTAAATTGTCAATGTAAAAAAATTCCATAGTCAATAGATTATGATTAATTATTTATGTATTATATATATTAGTTATATTTGTATTTATAAGATTCCATAACATTTGAAGATAAGAAATGAAATGCAGCGTTCATGGAGACAGTAAGCCATACTTATGTGTGAACACTACTTTCTATTTTTTTTCATACTTAATGGAATGAAAACTAATTGATACATAGTGATATTATAATTAATGTATAATATAAAATTTAATATATGTTACATATTTTCACTAATTAAATTCATTATATTTTCAATGTATGTCATGAATGAGTCATGTCACTTTGAGGTGGCGGTAGTCCCCACATCCTCAAATGAAATTATCATATTTAGAAATTAATGAAACAAAAAGGGTTTTCTGTAAATGAATAATACACATCAATAGAGACAATATAACTATAATATATATAATATATTAATATAGTGCTATCAAAATGTCCATCTAGAGAGGTGGTAGGGGAAAATTGAACATTCATCGTTTCGTGATGTAATAGTTTTTCATCCAAATAAACTATATGTTAATGTCCATTTGATGGAGTTTTGTGTAAGGGAAGTTTGAATTCTTATCATAAAAAAATCATAGTATATTTAAGATAATGATTTTTTCTTTAAATTAATTATTAATAAGATCATAGGGAGTGGAGATGGAAAATAATGGAAAGAACGTGAGAGAATATGTTGCCTCTAAATATTGTAACTTCTTTTAGTATGAGCCAAATGGATTTCTGGATTTTCCTTCTTCCAATGGTATGATTTATAAGTGAAAGGGAGGTACTTGGGGATCTTATTTGAGCTTATTTTACAAGATCCATGAGTATTTAGAGGTGTATGTAAGTGGGTAATTTTGGTGTCCATTTATAAGAGGGAGGAAGGAAACTTTATAAAGGTCTTGCAATATTATTTTATCATAAATTCATTTTTGGTTTCAAATGAACCATAACATAGTTATTTCAATGATAAGATGATATTGTGTCTAAATACTCTCATAAAATTTGTTTTATACATTTTTCAAAGACAATATCAATCGTATCTTTTATCTTTTTTTGTTAGTTAAAAACACTAACTCAAACCATTTCTTCTTGCATTCTCATAATATAAGGTAACTATATTTAATATAAAATGAAAAGTGAACCATAGGGGGATAATAAATGAACTTTTTATCATTTTATAAGTCATTATTCTGAATCACATATTTTTATGACTAATATATCATTTAATAAATTACATTTTCTTAAAAATCCTTTATGATAATTTTGTCACTATAAATTAATTCATATTTTGGAAGTCATAACTAATTGATTCATTCCAACCACATTAATTAAATCAAATTTAATATGTCAATATCATCCAAAACTTTTTTGGATGCAATCAAAATAATAAAATTACATTTATTTTATTATTTTTAATATAATTTATTTTAATACTTTATTAATGAAGGAATCACTTCATCATCATTGTGTCAAAATTAAATTTAGTTATTTGAAATATAAAAAATATAAATAAAATATCATGATGTATGAAATATACTTATCTATTTAATTAATATTTATAGACGAAATGATCAGTTAAATAACCCCATAGAAATATTGTTTTAGTAAAGGATATGTGTTTATGTTATATTTTTATTTACATAAAATTAATTCTTATAACATCACATTATCTCACCCATGTGTCTCCACGGGATCCCCTAATCATCCCAAGGATTCCCATGGTCATAAATATATCATACAATAGTTTTATGACACATGTTATGGTAGTTTAATATTATTATAATAATATTTTTACTCATATTGACCAATTTTACCCTTTTACCTTGGCAAATAAAATATCTTCTAATGATATTTTTCATAATGTCCAAAAATAAAATCTACCTATTAACTCATTTTAAATTTTTTTTATAAAATAATGGAATCTATTTTTTCAAATTGAATGCACAAAATTTATAGAATTTATTTCAAATTAATTCCGGTTGACAAAACCAAAAAACATTTTTTAAGATGTAAAAACTACAAAAAGATTAACATGTATTCATGTACAATAAAATTTTTAAAATACTTCCAATGACCAAAATTAGATAAAATTTTTAAAAAATAATCCAATTACACTTTAAAAATAAGTTAAAATTTCAATCTAATTGTATAAATAAATTACATGAAAACATAAAATGCTTTATTTTTTACTGTTCATTAAAATATAAACATTATCAAAAAAATTACCAAAAAAATAACCAAAGTAAATTTTGATGTCCCCCATATATATAAGAATTTTATTTTTAAAATCATAAATTATAAAAGTGAAAAAAACAAGATTTTAAAAGTTTTCATCATCAAAAGTCATTAAAACTGAATTTTTTTAAAAATTCCTATTTTATCTGAATAACTGAATCTGTTCTTATATCATATCTTGAAAACCTAAAAGATGAATTTAAAACATTGCATTGGATATATACCATATATTTTTCATAAAGTAAAAATCCATAAATAGTTATATGATTTTATAAACTCAATTATTCTCTTTTACAAAGGTCTTCAAAAAAACATATCCTCTACATTCAATTAGTTTTTATTTACATTTCTAATAAATTTGGTAACCAATTAATCTTTATATAAAAATGATTAAAAAATACTTTAATATTTATTTAAATATATTTATTCCCACTATTCCAACTTCTTGGAATTAACTACAATTTAAAATTATTATTATTATTTTTATTTTTTTCAGTATAACTCAATGTTGTCTGCAACGTATGATTTTAAAGAAACCAGTTGTTTTTTGTCCTATACGCCATTGAATAAAATGACTCATTTTTATTGATAATTTATATATTATTACTAAATATTAAATGAATAGAAAAATTATTATTCTACAAATACCTGTGTTGTTACATTTTCAATGTTGAAAGGTTATTTTCCTCATGAAATGTTTTATATTATTTTAAATTATGAATTTATTTATTTTCAAATATTTTTTAAAATAATAGGATTTCTAAAATGTATTATGTTATGAAATTTTATATAAAATAAAGGTTACATTCCTTATTAAACATTCCACATGATCAATCAAAATGATACTTCATATAAATATCATCCATTGATATAGATTATGATTTAATGTGGATATGATTAAATAGTAAAAATTCATATTATTTATTTTAATGGTTAATGTTTTGGATGATTTTCTTGATACCCATGTCTCTTCCTTGTGTTAAACCATGGTTTAATTTTTATGAAACAATATTTTTTCATTGGTTACCATATAAATATAAACAAGTCTCTTTTTAAAAAATATATAATAAAATTTTTAAAGTTATTATGTTGTACCTCTCGTACCCCTCGTGGTTTAATTTTCATGATCACAATCACTCTCTTATTTATCTAATCTTGTTTTAAGTGTTTTTGTTGATAGGCAAAAGGTTTCCAAGGAATTGGGCCAAGAAGGACTGAAAGTGGACTCTCTGAGTCTACCGGCCAACCGGTGGATGACCACCGGCCAGCCGGTGGTGCCTGGGCAGAAGGCATCCCCTCTGTCTAGACCACCGGCCAACCGGTGTCCCATCACCGGCCAGCCGGTGGAACCCAGACAGAAGGGACACCTACTGTCTCAACACCGGCCAACCGGTGGCCTCCTCACCGGCCAGCCGGTGGTGCCTGGGCAGAAGGCCTCTCCATTTTCCAAAGCACCGGCCAACCGGTGGATCTGTACCGGTTAGCCGGTGGAGCCAGTCAAACTAGCCATTGGGCTTTACCAAGACTTGTCCACTTGACTCCCAACGGCTCCGAAGGCCTCTCCAATGGCTCTGAAGACCCCCAAACGCCATTTGAGGGTTCCCCCTCTATAAATAAAGGACTAGGAAGCCCCGAAAATGTACGGTAGCCCACGGGAACATTGTTCGATCATTTGGCAAACCTCCGGCGCATTCCTTCAAGGATCCCCATTTGCTCCAACTCATTTACACAACCAATGAGCACCACCATATAAGCTTGGGAGCTCTCTTCATCAACTCCAATCAATCCATTGGCGCCCAAGACTTCTCCACATTACGGTTTTTATTATTTTATCTTTTTGAGCATCAATTTGGGTTTGTGCCTACAAACCCCTCTTTCTATCATCTTCCTTTTGTTCGGGTTTTCACACCACCTTCAAGGTGTGAAGAGGTTAGTCAAGCCTTACCTTTAAAAGGCTTGAGTCATAGGTGAGCTAGCCTTTACCTGTAAGAAGGCTAGTGGGTTCTTGCTCAACCATTAAAAGCAAGCTGTAATAGGTTCTAGACTACCTTAAAGTCTAGTGGGTTTCTTGCTAAAACTATTAAAAAGCAAGCGGTAGTAAATCTCTCAACGGTTGAGTTGGGAGCGGAGACGTAGGCTTTGGTTTAAGCCGAACTCCGTTATCAAGTTTTGTGTCTTGCCTCTTTTATTTCCGCTGCACTTTCTACTTTGAGTTTAAATTGTTAATTATTTTAAAAGGCATTTAACCCCCCCTCTTGCCATCACTCTTCTCCCAACAATTGGTATCAGAGCGAGTGTTTGAGTAATACCTTAACCGGTTTCAAATTCAAGATCCATTGTGATGGCTTCAACTTCTTTCTCCCCCGAAGTCTATTCTTTGGGTCGTGCTCCATTCTTTGATGGAACCGACTACACTTATTGGAAGACCCGCATGGCCACTTTTCTTAGAAGTATAGGTTATACTATTTATAAAATTGTCATGCATGGTTATTCTCTTTCTTCTCCCGATGAATCCAAATGGACTCAAGCCGATATTAAAAATTTCGAGCTTGATGGCAAAGCCATGAACTCTCTTCATTGCGGCCTTGATCGTAATGAATTCAATCGAGTTTTCACATTCACTTCATCTCATTAAATCTGGAAACTAGTGGAGGTTACCCATGAGGGGACCAACAAAGTTAAGGATACTCGATTGGATATGTACCGTCAAGATTTTGAGTCTTTTACCATGCATCCATCTGAAAATTTAACTGAAATGTTTACACGTTTTACTGATGTTTGCAATGGGAGAATGTCCCTTGGTGATGATGTGTCTGCAGAAATGATGGTCAAGAAGATCCTTTGGATCTTACCAAGAAAATGGGCACCGAAAGTCACGGAAATCCAAGAAGCAAAAGACATAAAGAACATGCTGGTCGAAGAGCCCATCAGATCCCTCATGACCTACGAGATCACCATGAGGAGGCAAGCTGAAAAGGAAGGCAATCTCATCAAAACTCCAAAGAACATCACCTTCAAAGTTCAAAAAGAAGAAAGCTCCTCCTCCTCATCTTCTTCCTCTTCAAGTGGCGGTTCAGAAATGGAGAATCTTGCCCGCAAAATGCACAAATTCATGAAGAAGCACAAGAAGAAGAAATCCCGCAAGGCTCAACCCAACGAAAAATCCGAGCCCGAGGTAACATGTTACGGGTGTGGCAGGAAAGGCCATTACAAGCCCGATTGTCCACTCAACAAGAAAAAGGCCAAGCAAAAGGAAAAGAAGAAGGCATTCAAGGCCACATGGAGTGATAGCTCCACATCCTCCTCCTCCTCCTCCTCAAGTGACAATGGTAAAAAATGCCTAATAGCATTTCATGAGGTATCCTCTTCCGACTCCTCATCCTCTAGTTCTTCAAATTCTTTCAATCATTTATCTTACGATGATCTCCAACATGCAAGAGATCAATTGGAGGAAGGCTTTCACGAACTTTCTTCCAAATTTATTGCTTTAAAAAAGAATTTCAAAAAACTTTCTTCCGAAAAGGAACAACTTCTCATAGAAAAGGAGGAGTTGTCCCTCAAGGTCCAAAACCTTCCCGATGTTGATTCTATGGAATTAACAATCAAGGATTTAAGGAAATCCCTAGCTAAGTTCACCGAAGGTGAACATAACCTCTCGAAGCTCCTTGGTTCCCAATGCGTATCTAGAACCACCCAAGGGCTTGGCTATTCCAAGAAAGCTTCCTCTTCCCATGCTCCTACTATTTTTGTAAGGGGGAGCTCCCAATATAAATTTTGCAACAATTGTAAAAAACCCGGGCACTTAATTTATGAGTGCGATTGCAAAAATGCCCGGTATGGAAGGCCCAAAACCATTTCCTTTAATGATGAATTTCATAGGAGAAGACCCGCCACTAGACAAGTTTGGATTGAAAAATCCCTTTTAGCGAGTCTCACCGGACCAAAATTTTTCTCGGTTCTAAAATCCTCTCCCCGGTGATTTGTTGTTTTTATTTAGGGGGAGTCAGGATTGTTTAAGCCTTTTTGTTTTTTTTCAAAACTTTCAATTCAAAACTTTCAATTCAAATTTCAAAAATTTCAATTGGTTTAAAAACTCTATCTTGTTTTTCAACCTTTCCCTCAATCAAGTTTTATGCCCCGTGCTATTTTGATAATCACAAAGGGGGAGAAATTCTTGGTTGATTGGGGGAGAAATATTTATCTCATGCTTTTCTTTACTTTTCAATTTATCATTTAAAGCATGCCTTTCATTTCAGTCTTTTACATTGCTTGTTTTGGTGATTGTGATCATCAAAATAGGGGGAGATTGTTGTACCTCTCGTACCCCTCGTGGTTTAATTTTCATGATCATAATCACTCTCTTATTTATCTAATCTTGTTTTAAGTGTTTTTGTTGATAGGAAAAAGGTTGCCAAGGAATTGGGCCAAGAAGGACTGAAAGTGGACTCTCTGAGTCTACCGGCCAACCGGTGGATGACCACCGGCCAGCCGGTGGTGCCTGGGCAGAAGGCATCCCCTCTGTCTAGACCACCGGCCAACCGGTGTCCCATCACCGGCCAGCCGGTGGAACCCAGACAGAAGGCACACCTACTGTCTCAACACCGGCCAACCGGTGGCCTCCTCACCGGCCAACCGGTGGTTCCTGGGCAGAAGGCCTCTCCATTTTCCAAAGCACCGGCCAACCGGTGGAACTGTACCGGTCAGCCGGTGGAGCCAGTCAAACTAGCCGTTGGGCTTTGACCGGACTTGTCCACTTGACTCCCAACGGCTCCGAAGACCCCCCAAAGGCCATTTGAGGGTTCCCCATTTATAAATAAAGGACTAGGAAGCCCCGGAAACATACGGTAGCCCACGGGAACATTGTTCGATCATTTGGCGAACCTCCGGCGCATTCCTTCAAGGATCCCCATTTGCTCCAACTCATTTCCACAACCAAGGAGCACCACCATAGAAGCTTGGGAGCGCTCTTCATCAAATCCAATCAATCCATTGGCGCCCAAGACTTCTCCACGTTATGGTTTTTATTATTTTATATTTTTGAGCATCAATTTGGGTTTTTTCCTACAAACCCCTCTTTCTCTCATCTTCCTTTTGTTCGGGTTTTCACACCACCTTCAAGGTGTGAAGAGGATAGTCAAGACTTCCCTTTAAAAGGCTTGAGTCATAGGTGAGCTAGCCTTCACCTGTAAGAAGGCTAGTGGGTTCTTGCTCAACCATTAAAAGCATGCTGTAATAGGTTCTAGACTACCTTAAAGTCTAGTGGGTTTTTTGCAAAAACCATTAAAAAGCAAGTGGTAGTAAATCTCTCAACGGTTGAGTTGGGAGCAGAGACGTAGGCTTTGGTTTAAGCCGAACTCCGTTATCAAGTTTTGTGTCTTGCCTCTTTTATTTCCGCTGCACTTTCTACATTGATTTAAAATTGTTAATTATTTTAAAAGGAAATTCACCCCCCTCTTGCCATCACTCTTCGCCCAACATATTATACCCATTTTCATTCCATGGATTATCATATGATAAATTTTTATGATCCTGTTTCACACATAGTTATGATTTAATTATGTGATAGGAGGGACCTATATATCTATACAATTCATGGTTAAATATATATATCTAATTAGATTAAAATGAATTGAATAAGAAGTGAAATCAATTTAGAACCACATGGATGGAATGGGAAGTGAACATGGTTCAGTAATATATTATTTGAATAAGAAGTGGTTTAAGTTCTATAAAAAATGGACAAAATTGGATGATAACATAGTTCTATAATACAAGGCTGGAATAAGATGCAAATTTAATTTAGTTACATTGGGATTGAAAGGGAACTGAACAATGTATAATAATACATGGATGGAATAGAAATAAATCTATATAAATAATAGAGGGTTAGAATAGGTAGTGAACTTTGTTTAGGAACACATGGTTGGAAGGATTAGGGAACATTGTTTATTAATACCGGACTATAACATTGACTGAACTCGGTTCAGCAATGGACTTTATATTCTATAATGATCTTCTAATTCTTCCAATTCTAATATGAAATGATTTTCTATACTTATTTGTATGCCAAAAATTCAATATAATTTTCCTATGTTATGATCTCATCCCTCATTTTTATTTATTATCTTATGATTCATGTCTTATGAACACCAAATATTTTTTCAATGATTCCAAATAAAGATATTTTTAATACATGATATGGTTTTCAAATTTTATTCTCATGTTTTCAAAACCCTAAGTTCATGTTATTGAAATGAATATCCATTATTTTCCCTAACATATCATATGAGATCACCCTTTCTTAAGAATCGTTCCTCTAGTTAAAATAATTGGTATTATGTAGGAGTAGTTCAAGGGATGATATTTTATGGTTAAAGTGAACAAACATTCACCAGATTAGAATACCATTTTCGAATTTGTGATGAACCAACCTATACCGAGTCTCTAAGCACAACCACCCCAAGACCAACTCTATAGGTCATGGGTGGGGAATATCATTGGTAGGACAACAACATGGGGAGGCCTTTTTCAATGAACCTGTACAAACACACACATAACCAACTCGATAAAAATGTGGAGATGGAAGGGAAATTTAAAAGATTCTACCTAATGTAATAATAAACCATACATTCATATAATTATAATACAATACAAGTACTGAATTTAAATAGAAATCAAAAATGGAAAACTACATGCCCAAAAAAATTGTGTCCCAAAATGTAGGATGAACTATGAATTTAAATCTTGAAAGGAAGCCCCACTCCTAAATACCAAGATGTGAACACTGCATACAGCCCATGTTCTTGAATTCCGAAGCTCCTCTAGGGTCATGATCATACCTATTTGTTGTATTCATAAAGAACAATACATATGCTAAAATCCCTTGTAGGGATTAGAATAAACAAACCCACTAGGACTGCCCAAAACAAAGGGAGGGTAGTAAGATATATAAGAGGAAAATAAGTAAAAAGTTGGAACATAGTACATTAAAAGAGTATCTCATCCTAACAAGAGAGGGGTGTAAGATAATTAGAACACATGGGGATCAAGAGAGTGAGAATATAAAATTATCATTGAGTCTTCGCTACCCATTTCATGAGTGTGGGATTGTTCATCCATGAGATTCTAGAAATAGAAAGCATGTGGAAGACCACACACATATTCTCCACTCATAGGAGGAGAGTATCCATATCCCAAGGTGCTGGTAATACAATATGATAATATATATATTTTCTCAAAATAGAGATACAAAAATTAGGGAGTAAGGGGATCTCCATCTCAATGATATTCACATAAAAATTGCTCCCAATGGTTACAGAAGTCACCACTATTGATGTCTAATGTTCTAAATGTCTGAACTAATCTACATGTGAAAAGGGGATAAAACACTACACCATGGTACATTATTATTTGGATTGGTTTGTCTCATCTGTAATGTTTTAGGACATGTCACCAGGATATGTATTTTTGGGGAAATCACCCCTCTTACACGTGATACCTAGTTTATGAAAAAATATTCTTCATCACTGATTGGTCGGTGAACACCACTGCCCATCCCTCTTGATGGGATATACACTGGATGGTATGCTAGAAAGAGTAATCGTAGAATGCCACTGGCCATCACTACTGGAGGGTAACCTAGAAAGAATAAATAGTTAACTAAACTCTCATTCCAATATGGGGGATAAGACTAGAAGTTTAAATGGTGATTTCCACAGCCCTTTACTGGTAGAGGGTTATCCCAAAAAAGACATTACTGAATGCCACTAACCTTCCCTACTGGATGGTAAGTCTTTGCTGCTCTAGTTATTATTATAATTCCACTATTATCACTATTATTATAAAAACCTTCTAGACAATTTTTGAGTACAAATAACCTTTCACCAGAAACTAAATGCTGAAACGGAGGACACCAGATCTTTTTATGTGAAAACACTCAGGATATTATATTTAATTTCCATAAATGGAAAATCGGTGAAAATGGTTCTATTCACTAGAAGACACCCGAACGGGTCAATGTGGGGCCTTCATTAAGACCCTGATTATCAAATTCAAAAATTTATCTCAAATGGACCGTCTTCAAAAGAGGAAGATGATGACAAAAATGGTGTATCCAATGGATTCTTGGTTTATAAGCTACGAGCATCTGTGTCTGCACAATAGGGTCAGGGTAGCTGGTAGACCAACTCATAGTCGGCATGACAATTGTGCTCATGCCACAACAGTTACTATGATGATGGTTGACTTTTGGCCAACCTAGGTTGACCCATGATCTGTCCCGGGATCGATTCACAAGGTGGGACCCATCCCTTTTATCCATCTTGGCCAGTTATTCCATCCTAGCCAATTTGGTTTAGGTTTTCCCATGGGAGCCCAAACCGCAAGCTAGTCACTAGCCATCAGAATGGCAATGGCTATTGTCCCTTGGGTTCATGCCATAAAACCCTTCTCTACCATCCAGTTGGGCCATTTGGCCCACCTCCTAGTGGTATTGCTGAGTTTTGGTTCCCCCATAACTATTTGGAATGCCATTAAATCCCCCTACCCCACCAGCCACTGCAACAGAAGCACCCCAACGGTCCATTATACTGGTCTCCTTGCTCAAACCAGTCACCTGACTGGGATTCTGTCAGCCGATCACAGACCCTAATGATGAAGGCTTCCATGTTCTGAACTGTGATCGTCAATCCATTGGTTTCGTAGTGCATCCTATATTAGTCGGCAAATAGATATGAATTATAGACGAAAAACGACAATTATAACATTGATTGATGGTCATCATTTTGCATCCATTGATGATTTAATGATTGATAAGGAACCATAACCCAATTAATTTAATAATTAAAGGAGATAATGACACAAAACTAATAAACGAGATAAATACTACATTGACCTAGCCGTTCGTTGGGGGTAATGCATCCAACATGCCTCTACTTCGACACACCTAGGTTCCAGTAGATATTTCTTATCAATCTGCTGAAGAATGAAAAAAATAGCTAGAGATAAAGTGAGAGATCTTAGTTATAGAGATATAATGTAATAGGGACTTCACTAATCCCAACTACATGGTTTCCTATATAAAGTAACTCCACTTATCATGAAATAAGAAATCATCACACCCCATCATTTTATGTCGCACCTAGGAAAAACACTCCATTAAGAACTCAACAGTGGTTTCGGATTTCTAATACAAGGCCCTATTTGAATGTTATTTAGCAAAACATCATAGGAAAGATAATTAAATTTAATCATTTTTAATTATGATTAGGCATATGGATTGATTTTTTATAAAATTCCCACGTTTATTGAAGTTACTCCCTGCCTAAGGTAAACGTCACCTTCCGGACTAAACAATTGCACTATATTTCTGATCCATGTTACCATTTATGAGTTATCTCATTTTTATTGTTTGCATAGTATAAAATATACATAATATTTTTATAAATTAAATTCAGGGAATACCATGAATCAAAATTGCACACCATTTGAGAACATAAAACTATATATATATATATATATATTGAAGTATCAAAAGGTGAAAAAAAGTTCAATATATCATTTGATGCTTCCTCATTCCCATCCAAAAAAGATAAAACTCAGAAATCAACTCCGTATACTGATCCCACATATGTATCTCAGGTTTTCCAGAACTCTATTACACATTTTAATGCTTCCACAGTACACGAACCATGGGGATGACCCATCCATACACAGTCATATCCTATTGATCCTTGATCTCCATTATCTCCTATGAAAAGATTGATTCATCCTCGATTTATTGCACACCTTAGTAAAATATGTGTGAAGGATCTTGCACGTATCAGCTCACATGAGACACGTGGAAGAAGTCATACACCTTATACAACTGTACAAATAGAGAAAGGTGTTAGGCGTCCTCACCAACCCTCCACGCGATCTGGAATGGACCAGTGAAACATGGTGATAGCTTTCCTCCATTTCCAGACCTATACATTTTGTGTCATGGGGAGACTCTCAATAAAATGAGGTATTCCTAATCATATAAGAAGATCTTATGAAAGTGGTCTCTGTATGATTTTTTTTACTCTAGAACGTCTTCATCTATTCACAGATGACATAAACCATACATATCTTGGTCATCAATAACTATGGGCCCACGAGGGATGATTCTACAACTTCCACCCAACACAAAGGTAACATGTAGGGTCTCCCATATAGGGATTCATATGGTTCCATGATGACGATAGAGTTATAGCTATTATTATACACACTCTCTTCTATTGTAAAATAAACTTCCCATCTCCGGCCTAAATGAAGAAAAAGGACTCTTAAATTATCCACTAGCACCATGATAGTGTGCTTTGTCATTCCATTGGCCTCGGTGTGAAAGAAAGTACTCAAACTCAACCGGGTCACAAATTATACTTGAAGGACTCTACCTAATTATGGTTTAAGCCACACATCATGACCGAAGAAAATATTTAAGGGTACCTAGAGAACACAAATGATCTCTGATAAGTGAAAATACCCAATAACCTCCACTGAACTGTACTCCCTAATATCGAGGAAGTGTTCTGACCTGGAATTTTGGTCCGCTATTACCATGATGAAGACATGGGTCTTTTTTATACATTGATTCGCTATGAGTAATTCCCTGGATATTCTATGCCACATCTACTATGTGATGTCGAGGGGTTGCAGTGAACCCATCCTAACTTGAGGATCTTCCTTTACCTACTGACATGTAATACATTAGGAGATAACCTCAGCAATTCCTTCTGTCATGTTAGACCACAAAAAAATGAAACTTAGGGTCCCTATACATCTTCCCAACAATGAAATTTATAGCTAAGGTTGAATAATGGAACTTCCATATCACATTCCCCAACATCACAATTGGAATCACTTTTATCCCTTAGAACAAGAAATCAAGATTCCATCCTTCAGAATTTCCATTAGGTGCATCAGCTATGGATAACATGGTTCTTAGAACCTTGAAATTTATATCTCTTAGTTGGGACTCTCTTACATGCTCAGAAGAGAGTGGTAGTCAGAACCATATACTGCAAAAAAGTTATACCCACCTAATTTACTAGGGTTAGATGCAGGGAAGCTAGCTTCTTTGAATCATCTTGCACTAGGCATGACTGGGAATTCCTTGTTAGGGAATCTAGTATAATGTTTCCCTTCCCCAAGGTATTAATATTCTCGATGTTGTAGGCCTACAAGAAATCCAACTAGTTTCATTAAATCATCATAAACATTCTCGAGTTAAAGATAAACATGATGCTATTGTGGTCTGAGTAAACCCCAAAGCACACTCCCATGAGGTAGTGTCTCCACATCATCATGGTTATGACTACAACTATGAGATATATTTCATGAGTCACATCATTCTTCTTATGGGTTCTCAAAATCCTTGACCCATATTTGATGACTCCCTATTGGCATATAAAAAATAATAAAGACCATCTCTTAGGGAATCACAGTACAATTCAAACTCAATTCCCTTTTATGGTATCCAAAAAACTGTGACACTTTTCATCATCTAATTCAACTCCTTGAAGGCCCTCTGGCTATACTATGAGCTAGTAAACAGTTGTTCCTTCTATGTCAAAGCTATCAAAGAGGCTGTCATCTTAGAGAAGTCTTCCACAAATCTCTAGTTGTACCCAGCCAAAGCAGGAAAAATCTGCACCTCTGACACATACATGGAGGGCTCCCAAGAAATCACAAACCCAATCAATTTGGTATCCACATATAAACACACTTTTGATATGACATGAACCATAAAGTGAACCTCAGGTATCTAGAACCAGAACATGGAGATATTTCCATAATGCAGGTGCTCCCAAAAAAGATTAAGGACCATCCTCAGATTTGTTTCATGCTCCTCCACTAAAACTATGTGAATGAGTATGTTATCTATGAAGAAAACAACGAAATTATTCATCTATGTAAGGAAGACCTGGTTCATCAAGGACATTAATATTGTGGTGGCTTTGTCACACTAAAGGGAATCAATTGTAACTTGTAATTTCAATATTGACAATGAAAGTATTTCTTTAGAATAGCATCCTCGCAGACTCATAGTTGTTGATTTCCTGACCTGTGATCGATCTTGGAGAACCATCTCCCATCATGAAAATGGTTGAAGAGCCCATCAATCTCCATAAGGGTTACTTATTATTTATCATGGTATGATATATGAAACATCCATCCACACAAATCCGCAATATTCAATATCCCTTCTTCATGATAAGAATCGGAGATTCCAAGGGGGACACACGATGCCTAATAAAACCCTTCTCACGAAGGTCCTATTACTGAAAGCAATGCTACAAGAGCGTGGTGTGTGCCATATCATATTCCATAGAAGTTATTGGGGCATACCCTAGTTGTATAGAAATAGATAATTCCAAGTTTCGCCACAATGGTAGGACCAATACATATTCAGGGAATAATTCAATGTAATCCTCCACAACTAAGGGAACCCATGTATCTAAGGAGTCATCAATACCAAGGGTCATGATAGCCAACTGATGCAAAAAGGATATTGTCTCATTCTCTGAACACTCGCCTACCCAGATATGAGGATCCTTTCAGAAATGAAGGTGAACCCCATTCCATCCATTTATAGGAATCTTACTAGCCGGCTGTGAAAGTAAATTTTTTCTCAAACCATGGAATGAAAACAACGAGAAAGATGACGTGGTATGTTTCCATCATGATGACTAGAAGGTAACACGTGAACATTTCTTCCTCAAAATGAATGATCTCACTTCCAGTAGATGAAATATATAGAATAAGAGCATCATGTAGGAACCTCATGACAAATATTCCATGATAGCATCTCTAATAGGAGGTCCAACTCCCGTACTAGGAGAAATTATATTAAGGAATTATTGGGTCCTTTGACTAATAATAACTAAGAAATAGTATTATAAACATATTGAATACCCCAAATCATCTGGGGTAGTGGAGGTTCACAAACATCCATAGATTTAATTTGTCCATATCCCCAGTCGCCAGCTCCCTGAGACTGATGTGGGAGACCTGGTGGTGGTGGGGGGAAACTCATAACATTTTCCCCAAAATACTAGTCCTCCTACTCCTCCTCCATTTCTATATCCTCTATCATAGGGACCTCTTTGATGATGGTGCTTCCTCTAATGTGGTGGCCCACCCACTATCTTCCTGAGATACACAGCTTGTCATGTTGGGAAGTCTCACACCATGTGACCTCGACCATCACATGCATAGCATAGCCCCCCTCCATCCATGTTTTACTCTATGTATGGACCTTCCGTTGTCTGGCTATGTCTCTGAGAATGATCATCTAAAGCTCCTCTACATCGTGTCTCTACCAAATGACGTCCACCAACCACTATTGATGCACCTGCACTAATGTGACCATTTCTATTCCCAACTAACTAGTATTCCTTTGATATGAATCTATCTATCATGATCACCGATTTTAATAGCCCATCATAGGTAGGGATTCATAGGGGGATAATGATCTCATAGATCTCTCAGTGGAGACGCTGCTCAAAATTCCACCCTTGGAAGTTAAAATCACATATCATACACTAGGAGTAGCTTGAAATGTCATTTAACTATAACATATATGCAGCCACATTCATGTATCCCTAATGTAGAACCAAAATATCATGAATCATGATATACCACAACCACTGGGGGATGTACTCATCGTGAAACTATTGTTGGAACTCATCCTGTTATGGAGTCATCTCATCATGCATCTGCGTAACTAAACATCACCAGCACCCTGCAGGACTAAGGAAGAGGCTAGCTTCCAAAGCTACCATCTTGTCTATTGTTGTCCACATAAACTTGAGGTGGTAGACTACAGACTACAAACAATCCTCCGATGCCTGGGGATTTAGCTCACCTCGAAACCATAGCGGCCTCTAGTTCTAGAACTCATGAATCGTGGTCAACATTCAATAGTACTCGACCTATGATACTATTAATAAAATTTTCACTATTGGATACACTAAGGATGTTCCACCTTGAGGAAGGAGATCATGTGATGTCCATTGAACTGAGGCCTCATAACACATAAGGTCTTCATCACAATCTATAGTGGGTAACCTAGTTGGATGTTGTCAGAGAGGGATAGTGAAAATTATGAAAGAGTTATGTGGTCCGAGGAGTATATTTATATACATCATGAAAAAAGGGAGGAGTCAACTCAACATGGATAGTTAGAGAATCAATCCTATATGATGCAAGTACCAAAGTTCCCTACAACATTGTCTCAACACACAAAGTCGACAATTAGGTAATTAGGGTCTTGGTAATGGCTACATCGGCAACCAAACAATCATTGGATTCCATGTCCTGAGATCTTCTCACGAGACACATCAAAAAGATTTCCCTAGTCTCAACCAATTCCATTTCAAGTATCATCTTCACAACATCATATGGAATAAACCACCTCTAATAAAACTTTTTCATGTCATGAACTGTACTAGGGATCGAGCGATAACTGTCCCAAGAAAGACTCCATAGGCTAGATGTTGGAGATTTGTGTCGAAGGAACAAAAACATACGGAATCCTTTTCAAAAGAACAGACACACACACACAGACACACACATCCAAATCGATTCAAAAGCCCAGAGGGAGAAAATTGAAAGAGAATCCTCCTATAAAAATAAACCATACATACATAAACAACTAATATTGTTTGAGTACTCAAAGTAAAAAAAAGACAAAATGTAAAAAAACATGCACAACCATAATACATTCCACACCTAAAGGGAAAAATATGAATGCATTGATATAATGGAATTCTTGGTCATGAAATCCATTTTTTGACCACCAACCACGCTTGATGCTCTCGAATCCTGGTGCTTCTTTCAGAATCACGATTAAAACTGTTCAGAATCATCATAAGGAATGATTCATATGGGAAATGTAACGCCCCGACCCATGTTACCCATAGTCAGTGCATTATTACATAACATTGGAATGATCACAATGAAATCATGTCTCGAAAGACCGATTAGTTTACTATTATTGGAATAAAGATTTATACATAAGTTCAACTTTACATTTTAAAGAGAATTACAACACAAATTTATTTCATTAGAAACATCCAAGCGTCCTAGATTATGCCTGCATGTCACCCATAACTAACTTATTCATATCTTCGTAAAATGAAACATAAGAAAGGGGTGAACTCAAACTCTTAGTAAGGGGAAGTAATACAATGGAAAATGACATAAATATTAAGCATGGTAAATAATTGAAACCACATGCCTCTACGAATAATAATCAAGAATAGTTTTATGGCTATAATATGAGATGAGGAAATGATTCCATAATAAAACATAATCACAAGTATTCTACTAGTCGAATGACCACATAAACCATCAATATTATTTCCATAATGAGGGAATATATAATGCCGGACATTCGGAAACATTTTTTATTGGTCTCGGCCATGACGGCCAAGACGTCTAAAATGATTAAGGCCTCAGCCAAAACGATATATCAAATTGGGAAAGGGCCTTGGCCAATTCCATGTCTAGTAATCTCATGAGACCTACCGATACATTGAGGAGCTATAGTGGGCTCCACCCATCACTTACTATGTCCATTACATTCTAATATGAAAAGGATTAAACAAATCATAAACATTCATATTAAAACTAGCATACGAAATATCAATACTTTAACTATAAATCAAGAATGGTATAAAAATAGATTATCCACAGTAAAAAATATCAAAAAACCTTCAATAAAAAATGGATGTTTTGTATCATAATAAATCAAATCCAAATAAACTTAAAATCCATCAAAATATATTGACATAGATGAAATAAATACTCTTTTTAGATAAATATCTCTTTCTATTTTTAAATAATTTAAGAGTCACATAATTATAAAATAAAACATTTAATTTTAAAATATTCTTATAATCTTGTAAGGGATGCTTTGATGAGTTTATAATGGTATAAAATAGATGCCCTTGCCATATAAGTTAAAAACGAAATTCTTACCCTAATTTTTTCGTTAAAAAGGAACTTGTTTGGAAAAAGACAGAAAGATTCCATTATAAACATCTTATAAAAAGTCATACAGGGGTATAAATGACTTTAACCCATATTCAGTAAAATAGTAATAATGTTTTGAAATACATTTTTAAGAAACATGGATGTGGATGATAAATAGGTCCCAGTAGATAATTATGTATAAACAACCTCAAATAATGAAGAGATTGTGAAAAAAACACTTACCTTGTACTTTTACTTGGTTGAGGGTTTGTTAAACACCTGTATAGTGGTGAAATAAATATTAATAAATTATACAAGAATCCTACAAATTAAAATCATATCATATATGATCTTTTAATATTTCTTTTTTAATAATATCTTAGTATTATCATTGTTTTGGGTGTTAACTTACTCATTTTCTTTTATATGTTTTGTTACATAAGTCAAGTTCATTATGGATAGGTTGTATATTATTCATATCCAGAATTATATCAAGTCCTTAAACATTATTTTTAATCATAAAATGAGAATTAGACTTGAATGGATACGATGGGGAATGAATCTCATCACGTTCGTGGAGACGGTAGTTCGTACGTATGCACGAGTAACAAATATCATTCTTTTGATACTAAAATAAAATATAATTGGATGTTATATCATATATATTGAATCATTGACATGTTATATTTATTATTTACATTAATTACACATCATTATTATACCCATCCAAATAATAATGTATTGAATAACAATTACACCACGGCGTGGAGACGGTAGGCCGTACGTACGCATGTATGGTGACATGTCATTCAAAGGATGGATAGAATACTAAATATTTTTGTACCATATTTATAATAAAATCAAAGTATATATAATATAATATATTTGTTATTTTAGAATGGAAACAACAATGAAAGAAGAAGTTGAAGAAGATAGGAACTTGAAAAGGGGTGGGGAAAACATTTCCTCTTCTTCAGGTTCTTCCTTTTGATTTGATCAAAAGGGATCTATAGGTTGGAATTATGACTAAACAAAAGCCTCTAGGTTTAAGGGAGGATAGTTGAGAGGGTATTTGGGCTGAGTCTGGCCTATCCAAAATGCTTTGAAGGTATGATGAATTTGTTAGAAGTGGTGTCCTTTTATAAGGGGGAGGAGGGGCTCTTTAGAAAAAAATTAAAGTATTAATTTATAATAAATTCATATTCAGTTTCTAATGGCTCAAAAGTCGATTATTCAAAGTATAAGGTGGGTATGGGTCAAAATCCTTTCAAAAATATATTTTAGAAAGATTTGGATCACTAAATTAACCATATCATTTATATTAAACTCTTAGTTAAATAGTTTGACATTTACCATGTCTCTTTGTATTTTTATATTGTACGCTTAATAAACATAAAATATACATCCATGTGAACCACAAGTGGTTCATTAATGATACAAATATCATTATATATGTCTCTTTTCTGATACTTATATTTTTAATAGTTTAATATCAATTAATAATATAATATTTTTTAAAAACTCTTTTATGTCAATTTTGACACTATTTGCAATATGATTTTTTTGAAAATCATAACAGCATGATTACTTAAAAAAACATAATTAAATCAATACTAACATTTCATATGAACCTATAAAATTAGTGTAATTCCTAAAAAGTCTCAAATTACATTTATTTGTGCATTTATATTATCTAATATTTTAATATTGCATTAATTGGGTAATTACTACATCACCATTGTACCAGAAATAAATTAAATTATATAAAGACTAAAAATTATAAATAAAATAAAATTATGTTGGAAATATTTGTATCTTACAAATTAATTTTTATAATCTAATTTATTTTATGTATAACCCTATATTAAAAATGTTTTAGTTAATAATCTTTGATTTTAACACTTCTTTGAATTAAATAATAACAAATCTTCTAATCTAATCCACGTAGACCTAAATGATAATATTTTATTCCTAAGGTCATTTTTGGTCGAGATAAACTTGTCCAATAGAATCAGGACATGTGTTATGGTAATATTAATATCATTTTGACCCTTAATTACCCTATTTACATTTAACCGTGGTAAATAAAAGCAATAAGTTACTATTCACCAAAAAATATTTTTATCTTATTTTACAACATTTTAATCCTTGATATTAACTGTGTCTCTCAGTTTTTCAAAATTTCACTCACAGAAGTGGTAAAATTATGTTTTATGTGAATTTGCATATTCTCCTAGGAGATGGGTAAAAGACGGTGAAAAGATAAATAAAATTATTATATATCTAAAATTATTCTAAAATAACTCCAATGAATTACATTTAACATATATATTTATCATGTGTCTATTTTTACCATATTTAAATTTTAATAATATTGTAATGCCCCGACCCCAGCTACCCAGAGTCGGTGCATTACTTTGTAACATTGGCATGATCACAAAAGATCAAGTCTCGAAAGACCGATTAGTTTAGTAGCGTTGGAAACACTAGATACATTCGTAAAAGTTACATTACATCATAAAGTGAAAAACTACAATAACAAAGTCTCCATAGTCCACTCTCATATCCTCTTCTGACAATCCCTGCAGGTCATTCATAAAATACTTCTTCACATCCTGGAAAATACTAAAACATTGAAAGGGGTGAGCTCAGATGCTCAGTAAGGATAACAATAATGCGGAAGCTTTCATAAATAAACATTAACATTTAAGGCAATGTATAACTAAAACAAAAGCCTTTTAAACTTGAACTTCAACATAATATGGCAAAAGTAAAATGAGATAATGCCATTCACTTCTTCACATGGATAATCTATTGGTCGAATAATCACAGGCAATATCAATAACCACTTTCATAATCAGGGAATGTATAATTCCAGACATTCTGAAACATTTTGTCAAGGCCTCGGCCAAGACGTCTAAAATGATTAAGGCCTCGGCCAAAACCATAAATCAAATTGGGAAAGGGCCTCGGCCAATTCCACGTCTAGTTGTCTCATGAGACCTACCGATGCATCGAGGAGCTATAGCGGGCTCCACCCGTCACTTATTAAGTCCAATACATTCCTCATATGAATAGGTTTAAACATATCAGAAACCATAACATAATTGTATCACATAAAACATGCATAAAGGAAACATAAAATTTCCACATTCCAATCACAAGATATCAATACAACACATTGATATAATAAAAACGCTTTCAAACCCATTTTCAATACCAAAATAAAAGAAAAGTAAAACATGGTATTTATTTTTCTTTTTTAAAAAAAAGTAAGGCTTGTAGAGGAAGCCGAAACTCAAATAATGGTCACAACGATAGAGAAGTCGTTGTCGCCGCATATGTACGGAAAGAAAAACATTCCATTTTTGTCGTTTAGTAGAACTCTTCGTATAAAAAAAGATTCCTTTTGAATAAACGTAAAAGTCAACGGGGTTTATACACCGTATAAAAGGAAGTTGTGTATAAAACCAAATATGCCTCAATGAAAGGAGATTGAGACGACATCCTTAAAAAGATCATTTTTAAAACAAAAGAGATATATTATGTGTATTCACTATAGGTACACATATAGAAAGTAAATATACAAAATATGACATAATAATATCATGACATAATTTGAAAGTAGGAGATTAACCCAAAGAATGGAAGTTGGGTTAAGAAATTCCCTTACCTCGTGTCTGACTTGACTCAACCGTTCTTTAACCTCCTGAATAATAAACTACAGTTAATATATACCTTATTAAGAACCATTTTCAATTTCATTATCCTTTTTATATCACTTATTACAATGTTATGAACATTATGTAATTATTTAAGTTAATAACGGTCGTTTTGTCGATCTTTGGTACTTGAGTCAACAATAAACTTCTTATAATTACAAGTTGTTTATGTGGTAGAATATCCATTATCTCCAGAATTATATTCATGATTTAGATGTCATATATATCATATATATCCAGTATATACATTCATTTATAATATTACGTAACATTTAGAGGTAAGAAATGAAATGCACCGTTCATGGAGACGGTATGCCCTACGTACGCATGAACGCTACTTTCATTTCAATTTCATATTTAATGGAACGAAATCATAATGATATAAATGTATAATATAATTCCAGTATAATATAGTGTATAATACCTTTTAATCCATCCTTTATACATCCCACATATGGCATTAACGATTCAAATCACTTTGAGGGGGCGGTAGTCCGCACTTCCTAAAATGAAATTATCGCGTTTTACCCATAATGGAAATCATAAAGTATGCCATAAATGAGAAATACAGAAGCATAAGTAAAACATAAACATATTATATATCATATATAAAAATAGTGACATCTTAATGGCCACCTTTGGAGGTGTTATATGAGTGTTGAACAATCATCGTTTCGTGAGGCAGAAATTCGCCATCCACAGAAACCGTATGTTCTTTAACCATTAGATGTAGGTGTGTTTAAGTGTAGCTCGAATCCTTCTTATAACAACATCCTAGTATATTGAGGATACTGGTTTTTTTACAAAAGAAAAGAATAAAAAGAGTTTAAGGGGTTGGAGAAGAAAAATAATACAAAACAACATTAGAGAAGACATTACCTCAAAATCGGGTAACTTTTTTTTGATTTGAGCCAAAGGCTTCCTTGGGAAGAGTTATGCCCAAAGTGAGGCTTATAGGAGTAAGAGGGGGAAGTTGGGAGAGTATTTGGGCAGAGTTTGGACGAGCCAAATGGCTTGAAAGTGTAAATGAGGTGGGAGAGGTGGGGGCCTTTTATAAGTGAAGAGGAGGGGCACTCTTGGAAAGTAAAGAAAAGTCACTTTATTATAAAATGAGTTTCGGATTTTAGAGGTCCCACACTTATATACTTCGAGGATAAGATGATAAGGGTTCAAAATATACTCATCCAATAGGTTTTTGACAAGTGTACACTTTGGATTTTACATTAGCTTTCCATTTTATTTAAATCGTTAAATAATGAGGTCATCATTGCATCATCATGATGTCATAAATAATTTAATTTATTTAATGTCTAAAAATTATAAAAAAATAATATGATGTAGAAAATCTTTTTAGATTTATAAAGAATATTTATAATCAAAATTTGGACTTGTGTAACCCCATGTAAAAATTGTTTTAGTAAAACATTTCATGTTTGTGTCATTTTTTACTTTAACATTAAATAAAAGGCATTTATGTCATTTTCCAACTAAAGTGGCTCCATGGGGTCCCCAAGTTGACCCATGGGTTGTCTTGGTCAGCCATGACTCATCCAATAGGAGTATGACCAGTTTCATGCTCATATCTTATTATTAAAACATTATTTGTACCTTAAACTACACTAGTTCCCTCTAATTGCGATTAAGAACTTAAAAGTTACTATTCACCAAAAAATTATTTTAATCTCATTGAACCACATTTTACTTCTTAATGACAACCATGTATGTCGGATTTTTGAAAATCAAATCACAAAAGTGGTAATATTTCATTTAAACGAAAAATTAGTTATTTAACTACCACTTAGTGGTTTCACTATTCATCAAAAATTGAAGTTTTTCAGAATAAGGCCAAAATTTCACCCTAAGATATAACTGATATTCCGAATTCAAAAATGTTGTATATTTTACAAAATTCCAAACATATAAGTTTCATTAATTAATTTTATAATTAATTCCCGCTGTCACAACAAATAGCGTGTTTTTAAGAAACAATTTATATCAAAAGATTGGCAATTGTTTATGTCCAATTTCAATGTTAAATTAATTCTAATGACCACCATTGGAAAAAATGGTAAAAATATATTCTAATTATACTTTAAAACCACTAAATAGTATAATTTATCTCTATAAATTATTTTGTTTAAAAAAGTTGTTTTTAAGTATTTTTCACTATTCATAAAAAATTGGAAGTTCTCAGAAAATTACAAAAAATTCAAATTTGGATAATTTCAATATTACGAATACAAAAATGAAGTCCATTTTGAAATATAAAATTTCTATAATTTTAAAAAGTGGTTATTACTATTCATAACGGCTACTTTGATTAGTCGCGGTGTTTTAGAGCTCGAAGTTGCGTACAATGCAAGCTATTGCATTATTGAATGAGAAGCGTATCGTGGAAGCTCGGGGTGTTACATTCTCCCATCCTTCAATAAATTGCTTCCTCGCAATTTGAAATTTTTCTTTGAAAAAAAAAGGTTGAAAAGAGAAAATACCTTTGAGGAAAACCCACATTGGAAATAAGTTTAATAAAATTTAGCCTTAATAAGAGGGAAAGGGAAATGAAAAAGTCACCACCCGATTATGATCTCGATTAGGAGAACATTGGTGGCAATTAGAGACATATAATTGGAGGAAAAACGTAAATATTTGTAGGGAGTGATTGAGGTCATCAATCACAATCAACTGTCAAATTGAGGGCCTCAAAGCCTTCAATCTATGTTGATTTAAAATATCATCAGTTCAACAAGACATAAGGTATTAGGATAACACATTTTTTTTTGTTTTAATATCCCTTTTCTAAAGTTTAAGAATTAATTTATTCATTGAATAAGAGATATGTATATATATATTTATTCTTGACAATTAGAGTTTCAACCTTCAACTCATCTTTCACTCAAAAAGATAATAGAACTCAGAAATATTATACTTATCCTAATTGTATAAGGTTCCAAATGTTAACACATACCATTTAGATTAGTAAAATTATTTTGTAATAACCAGGGACTTCCTGTAGGCTAGTGGTAGGAAATAAAGGCCTGTCGCACTATGATTGTGGGTTCGATTCCTGCAGCTTTGTCCGACGCGACGGGTTACGCCCCACCCTGCAGGTTTTCCTTTTCCTAAAACTATAGTATTATAATATTCCAAAAATAATCTTCAGAAATGCTTTAACCTTAAACAATACTATCTAAAGATCAACTTAATCCACTCCAACCTTTATAGTTATCCAAAATACCTCTGTCCAAACTTTCTCTAAAAGGTCTCTTAATTCCAAAATCAATTGTAACATCAGATTCCCCAAACAAAGAAAAGTTTATCTTATTGTCACATACTAAAAATATGATTACATTAATCATATTAAAACCTTACTGAAATCAAAAAGTACTGCAGTACAATCCATATATATATATCACATTATTCTTATAACCAGAATATAATCCTTGAGTCCAAAAGCACCAATACATTAATTATTCCGCTTCAACTGTAGTCACAGCATATGATTGGCCTTGATCCCTTGGCCTTTTCTGAGGTAAGTTTCCTTGACGCTTAGGACATTAATTTTCATAATACCCCATTTCCCTACAATTGTAGCATTCAACTTTGACAGCCTCTTTCTTTCCCTTGCAATCACGAGCCTGGTGACCCTTTTCCCCACATTTATAACAAACTCCCATTCCTTTTAGGCACGTACCAGGGTGATTCTTCCCACAATTATCACATAATGGAAAATCCTTCTTTTCCTTTTTCCCTTTATCTGTCTCTTGTTCCACCGTTCTTTTCTTCTCTTGCTTTACTTTGATGTCATAAGACTTAGAGAATTCCTTTTCTGTCTTGATAGCACACGAGACAATATCTTCGTATGATAAGAAGGATTGTTATACTAAATCTCGACGGAGAAATGGTTTTAACCCATCAAAGAAACGATCAATCTTACTCCTTGGGTTACGTATATAATCGGAAGCATGCCTCGCTAACCTTGTAAAGTTAGCCTCATACTTTGCGATATTCTCATCCTCCTTGTGCCTCAGACTCAAAAATTGCCTTTCCATATCTGCTCGATGGTCACGAGGAAATTATTTTTCTAAGAAAAGCTCTTTGAACTCCCTCAATTCCATATTCGATACGTCATCATCTTCCTTTGTGTTTTGAATCAGCGACCACCACTGATCGGCATCTCCAGTGAGGCGGTAAACTGCCCTGACAACCTTCTCCCTTTCACTACTCCCCAAGGCATGGAATATTTTCACTAAGGAATTTATCCATTGTTTAGCTACTATAGGATTTGTACTCCCATTGAAGGTTGGTGGGTGTTGCCTCATGAAACGGTCTAGCATTGATCCTCCACGTTGCGGATCAGGGTGCTCCATACGAGTAAGGTTATTATTCATAACCTGCGTGAGTTGTCCCAGTACGGTGAGAAGCTGATCAGCACCAGTTGTATCACTAGCTCCACCATAATTATCTTGAATAGGAGGGCAATCCCTACATGGAGTTCGTGCATTGATACGGTTTCCATTCCTTCCACTAGGCGCCATTTCTAAACAATGGCATAGAATAGATTAGTTTATGAAATAAAATACATAATTCCATATTTGTAAAATACGTTACATAAATTGAACTATTTATGGATATAATCCATAATCATAAAAATAAATGTTTCCTTTGAGGTAGTATATACTCATAACCCTTCATAGTGGTTTGTAAAGAAATTGAGAATTATCCTAAGCATATCCCCCGGGAGTGTCGTAACCAAGAGTGCAGCAAGGCCCGTTGTCGTGCACCAGTTCCCGTTCGAGTCTAGCTCAAAGCGGTGTTTTCGGGTTTTACCCCTAGGTACATCTATGCCAGAGCCACCTCTACCTGCTCGTATCCAGACAGGGATGTATTGCTCGGAAAACTCATAACATCTCTATAATACAAAAATTCTAGGAAGTTCTTCTATACTAATCCTCAAAGTCTATCTTTGGGCTATGTGCTCTAATCAGAGTTTATCTACATCTAGCTTCCAAGGTTAGTACTAAACTGCCTCTGATACCAACTGTAACGCCCCGACCCCAGCTACCCAGAGTCGGTGCATTACTTCGTAACATTGGCATGATCACAAAAGATCAGGTCTCGAAAGACCGATTAGTTTAGTAGCCTTGGAAACACTAGATATATTCGTAAACATTACATTACATCATAAAGTGAAAAACTACAAAAACAAAGTCTCCATAGTCCACTCTCATATCCTCTTATGACAATCCCTGCAGGTCATTCATAAAATACTTCTTCACATCCTGTAAAATATTAAAATATTGAAAGGGGTGAGCTCAGATGATCAGTAAGGATAACAATAATGCGGAAGCTTTCATAAATAAACATTAACATTTAAGGCAATGTATAACTAAAACAAAATCCTTTTAACCTTGAACATCAACATAATATGTTAAAATTAAAATGAGATAATGTCATTCAATTCTTCACATGGATAATATACTGGTCGAATAATTACATGCAATATCAATAACCACTTTCATAATGAGTGAATGTATAATGCCAGACATTCTGAAACATTTTGTCAAGGCCTCGGCCAAGACGTTTAAATGATTAAGGAATCGGCCAAAACCATAAATCAAATTGGGAAAGGGCCTCGTCCAATTCCACGTCTAGTTGTCTCATGAGACCTACCGATGCATCGAGGAGCTATAGCGGGCTCCACCCGTCACATATTAAGTCCAATACATTCCTCATATGAATAGGTTTAAACATATCAGAAACCATAACATAATCGTATCACATAAAACATGCATAAAGGAAACATAAAATTTCCACATTCCAATCACAGGATATCAATACAACACATTGATATAATAAAAACACTTTCAAAACCATTTTCAATACCAAAATAAAAGAAACGTAAAACATGGTATTTATTTTTCTATTTTTTTAAAAAGTATGGCTTGTAGAGGAAGCCGAAACTCAAATAATGGTCACAGCGACAGAGAAGTCGTTGTCGCCGCATATGTACAGAAATAAAAACATTCCCTTTTTGTCTTTTAGTAGAATGCTTCGTATAAAAAAATATTCCTTTTGAATAAACATAAAAGTCAAAGGGGTTTATACACCGTATAAAAGGAAGTTGTGTATAAAACCAAATATGCCTCAATGAAAGGAGATTGAGACGACGTCCTTAAAATGATAATTTTTAAAACAAAAGAGATATATTATGTGTATTCACTATAGGTACACATATAGAAAGTAAATATACAAAATAGGACATAATAATATCATGACATAATTTGAAAGTAGGAGATTAACCCAAAGAATGGAAGTTGGGTTAAGAAATTCCCTTACCTCGTGTCTGACTTGACTCAACCGTTCTTTAACCTCCTGAATAATAAACTAGAGTTAATATATACCTTATTAAGAACAATTTTCAATTTCATTATCCTTTTTATATCACTTATTACATTGTTATGAACATTATGTAATTATTTAAGTTAATAATGGTCGTTTTGTCGATCTTTGGTACTTGAGTCAACAATAAACTTCTTAAAATTACAAGTTGTTTATGTGGTAGAATATCCATTATCTCCAGAATTATATTCATGATTTAGATGTCATATATATCATATATATCCAGTATATACATTAATTTATAATATTACGTAACATTTAGAGGTAAGAAATGAAATGCACCGTTCATGGAGACGGTATGCCGTACGTATGCATGAACGCTACTTTCATTTCAATTTCATATTTAATGGAATGAAATCATAATGATATAAATGTATAATATAATTCCATTATAATATAGTGTATAATACCATTTACTCCATCCTTTATACATCCCACATATGGCATTAACGATTCAAATCACTTTGAGGGGGCGGTAGTCCGCACTTCCTAAAATGAAATTATCGCGTTTTACCCATAATGGAAATCATAAAGTATGCCATAAATGAGAAATACAGAAGAATAAGTAAAACATAAACATATTATATATCATATATAAAAATAGTGACATCTTAATGGAAACCTTTGAAGGTTTTATATGAGTGTTGAACAATCATCGTTTCGTGAGGCAGAAATTCGCCATCCACAGAAACCGTATGTTCTTTAACAATTAGATGTAGGTGTGTGTAAGTATAGCTCGAATACTTATTATAAAAACATACTAGTATATTGAGGATACTGGTGTTGTTACAAAATAAATGAATAAAAAGAGTTTAGGGGTTTGAGAAGAAAAATAAAACAAAACAACATTAGAGAAGACATTACCTCAAAATCGGGTAACTCTGTTTTTGATTTGAGCCAAAGGCTTCCTTCGGAAGAGTTATGCCCAAAGTGAGGCTTCTAGGTGTAATAGGGGGAAGTTAGGAGAGTATTTGGGCAGAGGTTGGCTGAGCCAAATGGCTTGAAAGTGTAAATGTGGTGAGAGAGGTGGGGGCCTTTTATAAGTGAAGAGGAGGGGCACTCTTGGAAAGTAAAGAAAAGTCACTTTATTATAAAATGAGTTTCGGATTTTAGAGGTCCCACACTTATATAATTCGAGGATAAGATGATAAGGGTTCGAAATTTACTCATCCTATAGGTTTTTGACAAGTGTACGCTTTGTAATTTACATTATCTTTCCATTTTATTTAAATCGTTAAATAATGAGGTCATCGCTGCATCATCATGATGTCATAAATAATTTAATTTATTTAATGTCTAAAAATTATAAAAAAATACAATGATGTATGAAATATTTTTATCTTTCTAATGAATATTTATAATCAATATTTGGACTTGTGTAACCCCATGAAATTTTTTTTTAGTAAAACATTTCATGTTTGTGTCATTTTTTACTTTATCATTAAATAAAAGGTATTTATGTCATTTTCCAACTAAAGTGGCTCCATGGGGTCCCCAAGTTGACCCATGGGTTGTCTTGGTCGGCCATGACTCATACAATAGGATTAGGACAAGTGTCATGCTCATCTCATATTATTAAAACATTATGTGTACCTTAAACTACACTAATTACCTCTAATCGCGATTAAGAACTTAAAACTTACTATTCACCAAAAAATTATTTTAACCTCATTGAACCACATTTTACTTCTTAATGACAACCATGTATGTCGGATTTTTGAAAATCAAATCACAGAAGTGGTAATATTTCATTTAAACGAAAAATCAGGTATTTAACTACCACTTAGTGGTTTCACTATTCATCAAAAATTGAAGTTTTTCAGAATAAGGCCAAAATTTCACCCTAAGCTATAATTGATATTCCGAATTCAAAAATGATGTCTATTTTACAAAATTCCAAACATATAAGTTGAATTAATTAATTTTATAATTAATTCCCGCTGTCACAACAAATAGCGTGTTTTTAAGAAACAATTTATATCAAAAGATTGACAATTGTTTATGTCCAATTTCAATGTTAAATTAATTCTAATGACCACCATTGGACAAAATGGTAAAAATATATTCTAATTATACTTTAAAACCACTAAATAGTATAATTTATCTCTATAAATTATTTTGTTTAAAAAAGTTGTTTTTAAGTATTTTTCACTATTCATAAAAAATTGGAAGTTCTCAGAAAATTACAAAAAATTCAAATTTGGATAATTGCGATATTACGAATACAAAAATGAAGTCCATTTTGAAATATAAAATTTCTATAATTTTAAAAAGTGGTTATTACTATTCATAACGGCTACTTTGATTGGTCGCGGTGTTTTAGAGCTCGAAGTTGCGTACAATGCAAGCTATTGCATTATTGAATGAGAAGCGTATCGTGGATGCTCGGGGTGTTAAAAATATAAATAATTATTTAAATAAAAATTCGGTTTTAAACTATAACTCAATGTTTTTTCACTATTCATCAAAAATTGAATATTTTTAGAAAAATACAAAAAATTTACTCTAAGATAATTTCAATATTCCGAATCCAAAAATGTAGTCTATTTTGAAAGATAAATTTTATTAACATTCAAAAAGTGGGTATTACTATTCATAACGGTTAGTTTTATTGGTTGTGGTGTGTTTTAGAACATGAAGTTGCGTACAACACACGCTACTGTATTATTCAAACAGAAGCATACCGTGGAAGCCTGTGGTGTGACATTCTCCCCTTCTTCAAATAATTTCATCCTCGAAGTTTCTAGAATATTATTGCATAAAAAGACTCGGGTGGTTCTTCATCAAAAGTTCCTCAGGTTCCCACGTTGCCTCTTCCATCTTATGGTTTCTCTATAGAACTTTTACCAGATGAGTCGTCTGGTTTCTCAGCACTTGTTCTATTGTATCAAGAATCCTGACAGGCACCTCACAATGAGATAGATCATGTTCCAGTTCTAATTTCTCTTAAGTAGGTACATGAATTGGTTCAGGCATGTATTTTCTCAACAGTGATACGTGTAACACATCGTGAACTTTGGAGAGAGTTGGCGGTATTTCCAAACAGTTACCGTCATATCTATTCTTCCTACATTGAGCTGCTTTGATGTGATTTTGGATTACCTTCACTTTTTCCATCGTTTCCTTCACCAGTTCTGGGACTACATGTTTTCCTTCATCAACATCATCCCAACAGGTTGGTGTGCGACACCTATTTCTATATAACTCTTTATATGGTGCCATCTGAATACTTGAATGGAAGCTATTGTTATAGGAAAATTATACTAGAGGTAAATATTGATCACACATACCCTGAAAGTCAAGTGAGAATGATCTCAACATATCTTCTAAGGTTTTAATAGTCCGTTTTGATTGTCCATCAGTTTGGGGGTGGTAACCAGTGCTCAAATGAAGTTCAGTATCCCGGGCTTTCTGAAAACTTTTCCAGAATCATTAAGTAAAATGGGGATCATGATCAAAAACAATCGATAGGGGTACTCCATGAAGTCTCAAAAAATCATTAATATATAGTCCTTCTAGGCGTTTGAGTGGTAAATATTCCCATATAGCAAGAAAATGTGCTGACTTGGTAAGACGATCAACAATGACCCATATTGCATTGTTCTTTCTAGGAGTCTTTGGTAGTCCCATGATAATTCCCATCTAAATATTATCCCATTTCCACTCAGGTATGGGAAGAGGTTGCATGAATCCTCCAGGCCGTTTCCTTCCAGATTTCGTTAGATGACAAACCATACATCTTGACACAAAAACATAAATCTCTCACTTCAGGTTTCCCCCCAAAAAAAGTTCCTTCAAATCTCTATACATTTTGGTGATCCCAGTGTGTATAGTGAAATTGGAACTATGAGCATCATCCAGCAACTCTCTTTTTAGATCAGGTATATTGGGAACACAAAGTCACTTCCCAAATTTCAAAATTTCATCTTCATACACAACGTCACTCAATCTCCCATCATTCACAGAATTAATATTCAATTGAAACTCTTCATCAATGGTCTGAGAACTCTTTATCCTTTCTAGTAATGATGGTTCGACAAACATTTGAAAAAGTATTGAGTTTTCACCTTCCATGGTGACTCTCATATCAATTCTTACTAGATCCACATATATAGGATCCTTTTCAACTGTCATATCGTTCAAAAATCCATGATCCATTCTTCTCAAAGAATCATCCACCTTATTTGCCTTCCATGGGTGGTAATGTATCGTACAAAAATAATCCTTGAGTAGTTTAATCCATCTCCATTGCCTCATGTTGAGTTCTTTCTGTGAGAAAATATACTTCAAACTCTTGTGATCATTATAAATCTCAGATTTTTCACCATAGAGAAAGTGTCTCCAAATCATCAAAGAAAAGATTACAACATCTAACTCACGATCATGAGTAGGATAGTCTCGCTCAGGAATTTTCAGCTATCGTGAAGCATAGGAAATAACTCTATCATTCAGCATATGGACACAACCAAGTCCATTATTCGATGCATTACTATAAATAACAAACTCATCATTTCCAATTGGTAGTGTCAAAATAGGAGCATCAACTAATCTTCGCTTTAGTTCTTCAAAATAGTCTTCACACTCTTTTATCCAAAAAACTTTAACCCATTTATGTGTGATCTTCGTTAATGGGTTATCCAATCAGGCAAATTTCTAGACGAAACGTCGATAATAACATGCTAAAGAAATAAAATTGCGTACCTCAGTTATACTTGTCAGTGCAGGCCATTCTTGGATTGCCTTGTTCATAGAAGGATCAACAGAGATTCCATCTTTAGAGATAATATGACCAACAATAGAACTCTCCTGATGACCGGATTCACACATGCTAAACTTCCCATATAATTAATGTCTTCTCAAAGTCTTCAGGATAATGAGCAAGTGATTTTCATGATCATCATTGATTTTGGAATATACCAAGATATAATCAATAAATATCACCACAAAATCACATAGGTATTCCTTGAAATCTCTATTCATTAGATCCATGAATACAGAGGGTGCATTAGTCAATCCAAAAGGCATTACTGTAAACTCGTAATGCCCATACCTTGTTCGAAATGTTGTCTTCGGAATGTCTTCCTTCTTCACACACAATTTATGGTATCCAGATCGATGTTCAATCTTAGAAAAGTATTGATCTCAATGCAGTTGATCAAATAAATCATCAATTCGAGGTAGGGGATACTTGTTCATTATTATTATAGCATTTTTTTCCTTATAGTCAATACACAACCCCATAGATCCATCTTTCTTCTTAACAAAAAGTACAGGGGATCCCCATGTAGAAACACTTGGG
Source organism: Viscum album (assembly GCA_963277665.1). Classification (NCBI taxonomy): domain Eukaryota; kingdom Viridiplantae; phylum Streptophyta; class Magnoliopsida; order Santalales; family Viscaceae; genus Viscum; species Viscum album. Next base: position 1,537,727,897 of record OY728151.1, read on the forward strand.
AGATTAAATCCCTTATTAATTAATTTGTCTAGTAGTATCATTAGTTGAATTAATTCCACAGTGTCCATTCTATAAGGGGTCTTCGATATAGGTGTTGAACCAGGAATTATATCAATGGAAAACTCAATTTCTCATTCTGGAGGATGTCCTAGTAAATCATTCGGAAACACGTCAACATATTCTCTCACAACAGGTAAATACTCTATTTAAACATTCCTTTCCTCTCAAATTGTTATTTCATTCTCTTCTTCCTTGATAATTGAATTTAGTTGTGCTATTGGGGGTGGATCTAGATAAGAATCAGGTGGTGAAGATTCTGCTCTAAAGATAAGGTGTTCTTTATCATCATCATCAACAATCATAACCTCCTTCTTCTTACTATATATTTTCTTATCATGGTATGAAATCTAATCCATACAGAGGATTATATCAAATTCAGTCATGGGTACGGCGATGAGATCAGCAGATAAAGAACATTAATATTCCCTAATGGGAACGGATCCACAGAATTTTGTATCAATGATAGGTTTTAACTGACAACTCCCTTGTTAAATCAAATTGGAAATATCAAATTTTCTTATCAAACTGGGAAGATATGAAATAATGCAATGATCCAGAATCAAATAAAATGTTTTCTAAACTTTAGGAAACCATTATATTAACCGCCACCACGTCTTTCGGGGATTCAACCTCAGTAGTAGTGATTGCAGAAGCTTGTCCTCAATCCCTTGTCCTTTTTTGAGGTATGTTTCATTGATTCTTAGGAAATTCATTTGAATAATGTCCCATATCCCCGCAAATGTAGCATTGAACAATGGTAGCATCTTTGTTTCATTTACAATCACCAGCTAGATGGCCTTTATGTCCACATTTGTAGCATACTCCTTTTCCTTTTAGACAAGCACCAGGGTGCAACTTTCTACAATTATCACAGGGTGGAAATTCAATTCTACCTGTAGAGACCCAAATCTTGATGTACATGGATATTACATTACTTTTTCAGAATACTTAATACAAAACGAAAACAGAAACACAAGGACCGTAATAGTTTAATGTCTATGGAAGATCGGAAAATAATCTTCTAATCGTGGTGAAAGATCTTCCACATCTCCCATAAAGATCTTCCTATTTTGTTTTCATACATAAAAATATTATTTAAATCCTAGGGAAAAGAAAACAAATAAATGGTGATCTCAAATTCTCAGTAAGGGTAAGCATAGATAACATAAAACAATCCATAAACATTTTAATGCAAAAACATGAACATAAAATCTAAACATCAAAATCGTGTGCAAAGATATAAATCATGGAAGTACATAAGGAATCAATTATAAAGGAATATTAAGCAAGATAAACTAGCATGGGAATAAAACATGTAATTGTGGCATCCATTAAGAACATGTTATGATTTCCATAGTAGCCAAGGCATTGCTGCCAAGACCATCTTAGTGGACAAAGTCCCATTCTGAAATTGAGTTCACTCCTCGTTCCAGTCTTGTAACACTGAACCGGATTAACTTACTGTTCCAGCCATGTATATCTCATGAGATATAAATCTTTATCCAATGTATTTGAGGGAGATATAGGCCCCACCCATCTCATAATGAAATCATTCATAAGTGTGCCACAAGAAAACATAAATCATTCATCATAACCCAAAGAATAAAATGGGATTCATAAACATCATCCCATCATAATATAATCCACACAAAAAAATGGATATCATTTCATCATATGAAAATTGAAACCATGTAAATCATAGAGACATTATACGTGAAACATACAGATATGAAATAATGACATCTTAAATGGTTTACTACTTGTGATTTTCTTTAATAGAAACCCACATCGTAAAAAGAAATACCAAAACTTATCTTTAAAAACTAAAGTATGAAACATAATGGTTACCCAAATTAACTAATCACTGGGTTTCCACATAAGAGAACATAGGTTAAAATATGGATATGGAAGATAATTCTAACCATAACGTTCTGATGGAGAGTGGTAGAGAACATGGCTATGAAAAAGCCAATAATCACAAAGCCATAAATCTGTGATGATCTAAGGTACCATCTGATTCATCGGATATAAGGGCACTTGGACAACATTTTGGGTTTTCAAGATCATTTCCCTAATGATGAATAATTTTCAAATCGAAAGAAATACTTACTTGATTTTGATACAATCTCACCGTTGTTTATGCCCTGAAAAATTTCCACTTCATCTCTTAATGAAATGAAGTTGAATTTTTTCATTCGTGAAGTGTTAGCAGATCATGTGATAGAAAGTTTGGTCATTCCATATGTCTCAAACAAAAGGTTAGAAAAAGTTATCAAATATACATAAGTCCATCTATGGTGAGGTTAATCGTATATGATTCCAAAAATGGACTTATACATTATATATCATACTGGTTAATATAATAAAACTAGTTTCTACTAACTAGGGACATCCTGTAGGCCCGTGGTAAGAAATAAAGGCTTGTCGCACTTCGGTTGTGGGTTCGATTCCCACAGCCTTGTCCGACGTGACGGGTTGTCACCCATTCTGTAGGTTGTCCTTTTTCTAAAACTACATTATTATAACTTTCCATCCATAATATCGAAAAATTTCTAGCCTTAAACAATACAAAATAATGTCCAACATAATCCATTAAAATATTTAAGCTTATCCAAAATATTGTTGTCCAATCTCATATTATAGTGAAAAAGATTACAAGCATGTTAATACCATCATTGATCCCCATATATCATAAGATATGTATTCTTTGTCACATTCCAAATATTCGAAGTCCATAATCACGTATTCTCTTGAAAAATGAATACCCATTAAACCTTAGTGAAAACATGAATGCTATCAAAAGGTAATTGTTTCCAAATACCAAAATCCCAAAAATTCTATATACTCAAACCATGAGTTCACTTAGTCCTTATATCAATCATGAGCTCATTTCATTTTTTCATTATCCATTCATTATGTGCATATCATCTTCATTCCAAAAATATTTCAATCACTTTTTCATGGTTACTAGTACCAAATAATTATTGAAAACTAATACATAGATATCCCAAAATTCCACAATACCATAAATGAGATTCCATGACACTATTTTGAAATCCCATTACATAAACACTTAATCATTACACAAAATCATTGTCATACTCAACATCACAAATAGTGATTTCTTGAGACTTCCCTTTATCCTTTTACTTAAGAGGTTGCTCACATTGATCATCATTAACCCGTGGATTAGGGAATTTATTAGCATAATGCCCCATTTCCTTTCACTTTAAGCATTGACTTGTTGGTGGAGCGTTCTCTATAGTCTTTTCTCTATTCACATCATTAGAAAAAAAATTTCCCATTAATTCGAAAATCAACTGCTCGATGACCTTCTTTTCCACACATAAAAAATTTTCTAGTAACTTTTAGGAAATCTACACCATGCTTCTTTCCACACTTTGAACATAAAGAAACAATCATCTTTTTTCACCATTGTTCTAAGATTTCTCCTTGAACTCCATATTTCATTTCTTCTCAAAACCATGAGATGTATATGTAACACCAACTTCAAGTTATACCTTGATAGCACAACACACAATTTCTTCATAGCTACTGAAGTATCTTATAGCTAATGCCATTTGAAGACTTGGTTTTAAGCCATTGAAGAATCGATCAACTTTACTTTCAGGTTGGATGATAAATCTGGATGCATACCTTGCAAGCCTTGTAAAATTCACCTCGTATATACCAACAGATTCGTAATCCTTTTGCTTAAACTCAAGGAACTGCATTTCCCTCTTTGTTCGAAGAATACGATGGAAGTACACACTGAAAAACAAGTTCTTGAACTCATCCCATTCCATAGATTCAATTTCATCATGGGGCCTTGTATTCTTAATTAGAGTCCACCACTAGTCTGCTTCACCATCTAAATGTGAAATAGCTAAAATGACTTTTTCATGTTCTGAACATCGAAGTATGGAAGATATCTTTTAAATGGTACTGATCCACTATTCAGCAACAAGTGGATCATAAGACCCATTGAAAGATGGTGGACGTTGCCTCATGAAGGACTCAATAGAATATTGTTCCCTTCTCTGATCATTTGGAAATCCAAAATGATTCATAGACTGTGTAAGTATAGCAATAAGATTTTGCACTCCATCTCGCATCACATCTGGTTTCTCGGGAGGACAATCATTTCATTTTCCATTACATTGATCAACACGGTTCCTTCGGGTTCCATCCATCATCTAAAACCGAAAAAGAACAATGTGAGATGCAAAAATCATGTTAGGAAAACAACATAATAAATGGGGAGTACCTTCAATATCTAACAAATTAGGTTTAATTCTAATATCGATACCATATTTCTAGGACTATAACCTATACTTATACTTAAACTTAGGGAAATCCCTATACATACCTTAGAAATATCTCTAGGGATCTCACTAATGTTTTCGCATCCTACTTTCCAAAGGGTAACTAAACCTTTCCTCTGTTACCAACTAAAGAGACCCCAATATTGACGTACATGGACATTACATTTCTTTTTCGGAATACTTAATACATAACGAAAACAGACACACAATGACTGTAATAGTTTATTGTCTTTGGAAACTCGGAAAATAATCTTCTAATCATCGTGAAATATCTTCAACATCTCCCATAAAGATCATCCCCTTTTGTTTTCTTACCTAAAAACCTTGATTAAATCTCGGGGAAAAGAAAACATATAAAGGGTAATCTCAAATGCTCAGTTAGGGTAAGAATAGAGAACATAAAACAATCCATAAACATTTGAATTCAAAAACATGAACATAAAATCTAAACATCAAAATCTTGAGCAAAGACATAAATCATGGAAGTACATAAGGCATAGATCATAAAGGAACATTAATCATGATAAACTAGAATGGGAATAAAATATGTAATTTTGGCATCCATTAATCACATGTTATGATTTCCATAGTAGCCAAGGCATTTCTTCCAAGACCATCTTAGTGGACAAAGTCCCATTCTGAAATTGAGTTCACTCCTCGTTCCAGTCCTGTAACATTGAACTGGATTAACTTACCATTCCAATCATGTCTATTTCAGGAGATATAAATCTTTACCCAATTAATTTGAGGGAGATATAGGTCCCTCCCATCTCATAATGAAATCATTTTTTAGTGTGCCACAACATAAAAATAAATCATTCATCATAACACAAAGAAAAAAATGGGTTTCATAAACATCATCCCATCATAACATAATCCATACAAAAAAATGGATATCATTTCATTATAAGAAAAGTGAAACCATGTAAATAATAGAGACATTATACTTGAAACATACACATATGGAAGAATTCCATCTTAGATGGAAAATGTTTTTGATAAAACACTTTAAATGAATTCTTGATGAAAATATCCATTCTTATTCAAAATCAATTTTTTTTCACAAAACGTCATTCAATTTTAAAAGAAAAAGTTTTTGTTTAAAATAGTCATGAAATATTTTATAGGATTCTTAATGAATATAAGGCTTTATTAAATGTTAAAAATCATTTCATCGAGTATAATTTAAAAAAACATTCTCCTCGTACTTTTGTCGGAATGTCAAAAAGTACCTCATAACGTAAACAAAAGAAATATTACTTACATACCATGTAGTAAAAGACAAATTGGGTAAAAATGAAATTAAACATACATAAAAACACTTTTAGAAAATAAGTACTTGGATGATAACAATAACCCCAACAAATACTTATGAATAATCAGTCTCGGATAAGAACGAGATTGGAAACGTTATCCCTTACCTTATGTATGATATGTTTCGTATGTATCCAAAACTCTTGTATAATAATTTAAATAATGTCATTGACTTATTACAGAATCATATTAGTTGTTATGATATCATATATGGTTAACTTATTACTTTATATTTCCTTTTCTTTTGTACATTCGATGTAAAAGCAGCGATTTGGGTAAAATCGTTTCATTTATTGTACGTGTTTCAACTTGTTGTTCTTGATATTATTAATCATATCCTGATTTACATAATTACATAATGTAAAAAATGATTTATATATAATATATATTCTTCATATACATATATATATGATCGATTGATAAATGGAATTAAATACACCGTTCATGGAGACGGTAGGCCGTACGTACGCATGAAAGCTATTTTCGTTTCCTTATTGAATTGAATGGAATTAAGTAGTTGAAATAGATATATATATACATAAATCCAGTATAATTATTATTTCATATATTTAATTTTTATTCATTATATATACATTATAATCATTCATGAATGGTTAACATGGAGAATGAATCTCATCGCGTCATGGAGACGGTAGTCCGTACGTACGCACGAGCGATGATATCATTCCCATGATCGTGGAATTGTATTCAAGTGTATGTATAATATTTCATAATCAATATCACTTTACAATAATCATATATAGTTATTTATTTACACCATTATACCAATCCAAGTAATGTGGCGGTCAAAAACAGATTACACCACGGCGTGGAGACGGTATTCCGTACGTACGCACGCGCGGTGAGTTCGTTTTCCGTATGATGGATAGAAGGTGAAATAGGGTTGTTTGAAATTTATAATAACATATAATTATATAAGTAATACTTATTTTATTACTTTATAATGAGACAAATAAATAATAATAAGTAGAAGAAGAAAGAAACATGAGAGAATCGGAAGAAGAGATTATCTCTTCTTCGACGCATCTCCTTCAAGATTCCTCTTATGGAAGTAGAGTTGGTCTGTTGAGAAGACCAGAACCTCCAGAATTTTTCTATGTAAGTAGAGAAGGGAAATTGGCAGGGTTTGGCCGTGCTTCAAGGCTCAAAATTGTTGAAGAGAAGAGGGAAGGGGTTCCCTTTTTATAAGGGAGGAGAGGGGCACCTTTGGAAAAACATAAAATATTATTTAATAAGAAAGTCATATTCGGTTTATAATATCTCAAAATTGATTTATTTAGAAGCTAAAGTGGGGATGGGTAAAAATTCTGTCAAACAATTGATTTTATACAAGTTTAGGTTACAATTTTAACCTTATAATTTGAATTTAACTCTAAGTTAAATAATTTAACTGTTACCGTGTCTTCTTGTTTTCCTACACTATATGGATAATAAACATAATATAACAAGAAAAACGAACCCCAAGTGGTTCATTATTAATATATATATCCTTATATATGTTATTTTTCTGAAACATATATGTTTAGGAATAAAATAACAATTAAATATATAATATTTGTTTAAAAAACTATTTTATGTCAATTTTGAAACTGTTTGGTAATTGATTTGTGTGAAAATCATAACAGTATGATTAGTTCGAAAAAAATTAATTAAATAAATACTAACATGTCATATTAACCTATAAAATGAGTTTAATTCATAAAAAGTCTCAAATTACATTTATTTGGGTATTTATAATATCAATTATTTTAATATTTTATTATTTAGGTAATTACTACATCACCATTGTGTCATAAATAACATAAATAATTTAATGTATAAAAATTATAAATAAAATAAAATTAGGTAGGAAATAGTTTTAGCTTTCTAATGAATATTTATAGTCTAATTTATCTTATGTATAACCCTATATTAAAAATGAATTAGTTATTAAACATTGAATTTAACTATTTTAACCCTTCTTTAAATAAATTAATAATAAATGTCATAATCTCATCCAAGTGGACCTAAATGGTAATATTTTATTTCTAAGGTTGATTTTGGTCTAATTACACTTATCCAATAGAATTAGGACATGTTTTATGGTAATAATAATATCATTTTTACCATTAATTACCCTATTTACTTTTTACCGTGGTAAATAAAAGTAAAAAGTTACTATTCACCAAAAATTATTTTCATCTCATTGAACCACATTTTAGTCCTTTATATTAACCGAGTCTCTTGGATTTTCGAAATTACACTCACAGAAGCGATAAAATTATGTTTTATGTGAATTTCCAAATTCTCCTAGGAGGTGGGTAAAAGATGGTGAAAAGTTCAATAAAAATTTTATATGTCTAAAATTATTGTAAAATGACTCCAATGAATTACATTGATCTTATATAGGTATTATGTATCAATTTTTACATAATATAAATTTAAATTAAAATAAATAATTATTTAAATAAAATGTCAGTTTTTAAAAAGTAACCCATTGTTTTCATTATTCATCAAAAATTGAATTTTTTCAGAAAAATACCAAAATTTCACCCAAGGATAATTTCGATATTCCGAATCCAAAAATGAAGTCCACTTCGAAAGAGAAAATTTATAAAATATTAAAAAGTTGTTATTACAATTCATAACGGCTAGTTTATATAACATATCGTTGTTTAGTGAAACTCGGTATTGCGTACAACACAGGCTATCGTGGAAGGTCGTGATTGCGTGTAATGCAAGACAAGTCAGGGATACATGTAGTGTACGCTCGTTTTGGTGTTGCGTATAACACAAGACATCAATAAAATTAAAAATAATATTTTTCATAAAATCTCATGGCGTTACACTACCCTTCTTCCCTATTTCCTTATTTCCTTTTCCAGAGTGTTCATCAGCTCTCTATTCCTCTTGATTTTATTTAAAGTCATAAGACTTAGAGAATTCATTTTCTGTCTTGATAGAAAACAAGACAATATCTTTGTATGATGAGAATTATTGTGATAATAATGCTCGATGGAGAAATGGTTTTAACCCATAAATAGAAATGATCAATCATACTTCTTCATTTACGTATATAATTTACAACATGCCTCGTTAACCTTGAAAAGTTACCCTCATACTTTCTAATTTTCTTGTATTTCTTTTCCCTCAGACTCAGAAATTGTCATCACTTATCTTCTCGATGGTCATGAGGAAAGTATTTTTCTAAGAAATCGTCTTGAAATTTCCTCCATTCCATATCTGATACTTCCTCATCATCCTTTGTATTCTGAATCAAGGACCACCATTGATCAACATCTCCAGTGAGGCGGTAAACTGCCATGACAACGTTTTCCCTTTTGCTACTCCCCAAAGCTAGCAATATTTTCTCTAAGGAGTTTATCCATTGATCAGCCACTAATGGATTTGTACTCCCACTGAACGTTGGTGGTTGTTACCTCATGAAGAGATCTAACATTGATCCTCTATGCAGTGGGTCTGGGTGCTTTATATGGGTAAGGTTATTATTCATAACCTAAGTGAGTTGTCCCAGTATGGTGATTAGTTATTTATCACCATTTTTATCACTATCTCCACTATAATTATCTTGAGCAGGAGGGAAATACTTACATGGAGAGTGTGCATTGATACGGTTTCCATTCCATCTAGTAGGCGCCATTTTTAAACAATGGCATAAACTAGATTAGTTTATGAATCGAAATATATAATTGCAAACTTCTAAAACACTTAACATAAATTCAACATTTTATGGATATAAACCATAATTATAAATTTTTTTTTGAGGAAGTATATACTCATAAACCCTTCATAATGGTTTTTAATTAGAATGAGAATTATCCTAGAAATATCCCCCGGGAGTGTCGTAACAAAGAGTGCAACAATGCCAATTGTCATGCACCAGTTCCCGTTCGAGTCTAGCTCAAAGCGGTGTTTTCCTGTTTTACCCCTAGGTACATCTGTCCCAATGTCGCCTCTACCAGATCATATCCAAAAAGGGATGTATTTCTCAGAAAACCCACATAATCATTACAATACCAAAATTCTAGGATGTTCTTCTATACTAATCCTCAAAGTCTATCTTTGGGCTATGTGCTCTTATAAGAGTTTATATAAATATACTTTCCATGGTTTGTACTGAACTTCCTCTGATACCAATGGTAACACCCTGACCCTAGTTACCCAGAGTCAGTGCATTATTATATAATATTGGAATGATCATAAGGAAATCATGTCTTTAAAGACCGATTAGTTTTGTTTTATTGGAAAGAAGATTCTTACATAAGTTCTACTTTACAGCTTGATGAGAAATACAACACAAATATATTTCATTAGAAACATCCAAGCATCATAGAATATGCCTGAAGGTCACTCATAACTAATGTCTTCATATCCTGGGAAAATGAATGATAAGAAAGGGGTGAGCTCAAATGTTTAGTAAGGGTAAGTAATACAACAGAAAATGAAACAAATATTAAGCATGGTAAATAATTGAAACCACATGCCTTTACTAATAATAAACAAGAATACTCTTATGGAAAAAATATGAGATGAGTAAATGATTCCATAACAAGACATAATCACAGGTATTCTGCTAGTCGAATGACCACATGAACCATCAATATTATTTCCATAATGAGGGAATGTGTAATGCTAGACATTTTGAAACATTTTGGCATGGCCTCGGCCAAGACGTCTAAAAATGATTAAGGCCTCGGCCCAAACCATATATCAAATTGGGAAAAGGGCCTCGGCCAATTCCACTTCTAGTTGTCTAATGAGACCTACTGATGCATTGAGAAGCTATAGCGGGCTCCACCCATCACCTACTAAGTCGAATACATTCCTCATATGAAAAAGCTTAAACATATCATAAACATTCGTATTAAAAATATCATACGAAATGTCAATACTTTAACCATAAATAATGAATGGTAAAAAATAGAACTTCCTCTATCAAACATATCACAACACCTTCAACACAATATGGAAGTTTTATATTTATAAATCAACTCCAATTAAACATAAAATCAATCATAGATTGTTGACATAGATAAAATCAAAACACTTTGTAGAAAAATATCTCTTTCTAATTTGAAATCATTTAAGAGTAACATAATAATAAAATAAAACATTTACTTTTAAAATATTCTTATAAGATTTTAAGAGATGCTTCAATGAGTTTATAATGGTAGAAAATAGCTGCACTCGCCGTATAAGTGGAAAAGGACATTCTTACCTTAATTTGGTCGAAATGGTTAAAAATGAACTTGTTTGGAAAATGACAGAATGATTCCTATATAAACGTCTTATAAAATGTAAAACAAGGGTATAAATGAATTTAACCCATATTCTGTAAAATACTAATAATGTTTTGAAATTCATTTTTATGAAACATGGATGTGGATGATAAATAGGCCCCATTAGATAATTACGTATAAACAACCTTGAATAATGAAGAGATTGTGAAATAAACCCTTACCTTGTACTTTTCCTTGGTAGAGGGTATGTTAACCTCTAATATAATGGTGAATTTTTTTATTAAATTATAAAAGAATCATATACATTAATTAGACATCATATATGATCTTTTAACATTGCTTTGTTAATAATATCTTAGTATCATCGTTATTTCGGGTGTTAACTTAGACATTTTCTTTTATATTTTTTGTTACGTAAGTCATGTTTTTTTAGATAGGTTGTATATTATTCATATACAGAATGATATCAAGTCCTTAAACATTATTTTTAATCATAAAATGAGAATTATACTTCAATGGATACGATGGGAAATGAATCTCATCGCGTTCGTCGAGACAGTAGTCCGTACGTACACACGTGTGACAACATCATTATTTTGATATTAAAATAATGTATAATTTTATGGTATATCATATATACAGAATAATTATCATGTTATATTTATTATTTACATGAATTAGACATCATTATTATACCCATCCCAATAATAAATTATTGAATAACAATTGCACCACGATGTGGAGACGGTAGGTCTTATGTACGAACGTATGGTGACATGTCATTCAAAGGATGGATAGAATACTGAATATGGTTGTACCAAATTTTTAAAAACATAAAATTATATTGAAGATACTGGATTTATTATTTTAGAATGGAAACAACAAATAATGAAGATGTTGATGAAGAATGGAACTTGAAAAAGGGTGGTGAAAACATTAACTCGTTTCAGGTTAATCCTTTTGATTTGATCAAAATGGGTTCATAAGATCGCTTTCTCTCTAAAGGAAGGAATCAAGGATTAAGTTAGTATAGTTGAGAGGGTATTTGGGTAGTGGTTGGCCGATCCAAAATGATTTGAAGGTATGAATAATTAGTTAGAAGTGGTGTCCTTTTATAAGGGGGAGGAAGGGCTCTTTAGGAAAAACATAATGTATTAATTTATAATAAATTAATATTCGGTTTGAATCAGTAAATTAACATTATCATTTATATTTAACTCTTAGTTAAATATTTTGACATTTACCATGTATCTTTGTATTTTTATATTATATGGTTAATAAAAATACCATATACAACCAACCAAACACCAGGTTGTTCAATAATGATAAACCTATAATTATATAAGTCTCTTGACCGATCTGTAGATTTTTAGGAATTTAATATCAATTAATAATATAATTTTTTTAAAAAACTCATTTATGTCAATTTTGAAACTATTTGGTATTGGATTTTTGTGAAAATTATAACGGCATGATTACTTCGAACAAACATAATTAAATCAACACCAACATGTCATATTAACATATAAAATTAGTTTAATTCATAAAAAGACTCAAATTACAATTATTTGGGTATTTATATTATCAATTATTTTAATATTTCATTAATTAGGTAATTACTACATCACAATTGTGTCATAAATAAATTTAATTATTTAATGCCTATAAATTATAAATAAAATACCATTATGTAGGAAATATTTTAAGATTTATAATTAATATTTATAATCGAATTTATCTTATCTATAACCCTATATTAAAAAAATAGTTAATAAACATTGATTGTTACTCTTTTAACCCTTCATTGAATTAAATAATAATAAATATTCTAATCTAATCCAAGTGGACCTAAAGAATAATATTTTATTCCTAAGATTGTTTTTGGTCGAGATACACTTGTCAAATAGAATTATGACATGTTTTTGGGTTATATTAATATCCTTTTTACCTTTAATTACCCTATTTAATTTTAACCGTCGTAAATAAAAGAAAAAAATTACTATTCACTGAAAATTACATTTATCTTATTGAACCACATTTTACTCCTTGATATTAACCGTTCCACTCATATTTTCGAAATTACACTCACAGAAGTTGTAAAATTATATTTTATATGAATTTCAATATTCTCCTAGGAGGTGGGTAAAAGACGGTGAAAAGTTCAATAAAATTTTTATATATCTAAAATTATTCTAAACTAACTCCAATGAATTATATTGAACTTATATATGTATTATGAATATATCTTGACCTTAATTAAATTTAAATAAAATAAATAATTATTTAAATAAAAATTCTGTTTTATACTATAACTTAGTGTTCATTCACTATTCATCAAAAATTGAATGTTTTCAGAAAAATATCAAAAATTCACACTAAGATAATTTCAATATTCCAAATCAAAAAATGATATCCATTTTGAAAGGTAAAACGTATAATTTTTTAAAAAGATTGTATTACTATTTATAAAGGCCAGTTTGATTGGTTGTGGTGTGAGTTATAACTCGAAGTTTAATAAAACACACAATACTCTATTATTCAAAGAGAAGAGTACCATGGAAGGATGGTGTGTTATAGGAAAATTCCTTGTAGGGGTGAGTATAAAAATACCCAGTAGGATTCCATAAAAAAGGAGATTATTAAGAGATGTAGGGTCAATATAAGTTAAAAAAATGGAAAATTGTAATGTTATTGTATAGGTCAAACCCAAAGGACAGTGAAGAATTTTCATCCAAAAACATGGAGCTAGATACAATGATAATATAAACATCGTTCCATGTATTCTCTAAAAAAAGTAGGAGTGTAGTCTCATCCCCCCCCCCCCCCGAAGAAGCAAGACACTGAATGTCTGTGGCATACCCCACACATCTGAGCCTCTCTTGGGAGGATTGTAACCAGAACCCAAGGAGAGAGGACTACAATATTATAATATATATATAACCAAAAAAGAAACCTAAATGATGGAGTGAGGGGATATCCATTTAAAATGTCATACAAGGTTAAGAGTAATCAACAGTAACAGAAGTAACCCCCATTGATGTCCAATATCCTAATCATCTTCCTTGAACTGAAAATAAAAAGGGGATAAAACCCCACACCTTGATACTATCCTCTTTAGATGGGTCTATCTCTTTTCCATGGTTCTAGGTCATGTCACAAGGATTAATCTTAGCAGGGAATGTGACCCTCTTACTCATGAGTCCAGGGATTCACCAAAACATGCATACTCACTGATTCTATGGTGAACACCACTGCTTAGCCCTACAGAATTGTGATATGCTAGAGGAAAATTTCAGAAAAGTAAATGGTGAATGTTACCAAACCTACTAGAGGGTAATACCAAAAGACTAAATGAAAAAAAACACTCCCCAGCCTTGTTAGAGGGTGTGCCCGAAATTTCTAATGGTGAACGCCACTCCCTAACCTTGCTAGGGGGTTTGCACAAAATAGTAAACAGAAAACGCCTCTACCGAACCATGTTGGACGGTAATCCAGTAAGAGTAAATATAAAATGACACTACCCCACCCAGTTAAATGGTAAACCTAGAAAATTCATTAGTGAACGTCACTGACTTTCCCTACTAGAGGCTATGTCGGAACTGGTTTGGTGATTCTGAAAACATCACTATGATAACATCCTTCATCGAGCACCACTAGACAAAATGTTGGTTTGGAACATCTTTCTTTTTAACCCTGATGAAGAAAAGGAGGTCACCATTGACTTTTACGTGAAAAACATGAAGGATAAGCTATTTATTATCCCAAAATGGAAGAATGATGAAAAGATTGAATTTAACGCAAGACTGCCAAGTGGGTCAATTTGGGTCTTGCATTATAACCCCAACCATGAAATCCTCAAATTTAACTATAATGTTCTATCTAAAAATAAGTAACACTCTACCAATGTAGAAACATCAAATGGTCACCCGATATAAATGTTATGGGTGATTGAATATGAAGAAGAGGGTTGTGGGGGCTGATGGACTGACTTGTGGTCGACTTCCATTGTCAGTACGGATCACGGTTGACCAACCAACCATGGTTGTTCGACCACTATGGTAAACTATTGGTTGACATGAGTCTGACCTGCCAGCTTGGACCTGAGCTATTTATCAATCCCATCCCACCAGTGTGGGGCCTAACCTAGTTAGTTTGGGCCAGTCTATAGCGGGTCCAACTTATAGTTTTGGGTCGTCCCGCTCACTGATGTTTCTAGTCACACATTTCGGTCACCAATTATGGGAATTGAAGTTTGTATTGCTACAAGGGGTTGTGTCGCGCAACCCAGCCTAGCAGACCTACCCGTCCACATGGAACTCTGCCTTGCGGCTCCATGGGGCCATTGTACACCATCACTCCATGGACCACCACACTTGAACCGGTCACCCATTCATGATTATAGCTGTGGATATGGGACTCATCAGATGAATTCTTCCCAACACTAGTCTCTAATTGTTGATCTCTCGGTAGCCAAGCATGTCCAAAAGTTTTCATTGGATACCCTCGATGAATGAATGGTTAATGAAAAATTAAACACCCATCGACTGCCATGTTCATGCATCCATCAATGGTTTAATGATAGAAAAGAAATTACAATCACAAAAATTAAAAAATTGAAGGAGAAATTAAAATAAAACTCAAAAAACAAGATAAATCCTACTTTTATTGGGCCATTCTTTGTGGGCGAAGCGTCCATGGCGCTTCCACTTCAATCCACGTAGGTTCTAGTGGAGATTTCTCCTTGATTCGGCAAAGAATGGAAAAGAACATCTTGTGGGAGATATATCATTGTTCAAGGGTGATAAGGGATTAGGGATATTGATAATCCCAAATGGATAATTTCAAATTAATAAAATCTCTACTATGCATGGATTTGGAATCTTTTTATCCCACTCATTTTATTTTGTGCCATGGAAAAAAACCCCATGTCGAACTCAACAACACTCTCTAATTTCCATTCTGTTCCCCCAATATAATTTTATTTATCATGACCTCAGGGGAAGCAAAATTATGTTTAATTATTTTTAATTACTATTCACCCCCTGGATAGATTTTTCCACAGATGTCACACGCCAATGAAAGTTATAACCCTCATAGTGTAAATGCCAAATTAAGTAATCAATTGTGGCCTGAGATTTTTTATATATGTTATCTTTTTTGATTTATGATTGTTAAATAATGTGTATAGTATAAAATATACTGAATATTTTTATAAAATTAATTTTGGGGAAATAGGGCCTCAGAATTGCATTCTCTCTGAGAACCTAACTCAGAAAATATGTATTTAATTATTTCATTTAATTACACAGTGAAAACAGAATCTATAATTTGATTCCGAAGTATCTAAACAATTATAGTTTCAACATTGTCTATTTAAATAATTTATTGAATATTCATCTAAAATGATTTAATATCCATGTATGGAAATTCTCTGTTTCGATAGTTGGTATAAATTGAATGGTTTATCCAACCATTGGAATCTAGGAAGATATAAATTTTTTTAGAAATATATGGATATTTCTAGGCCAATTGCATGGGACGTCTCTAAGGATATGTCTAATGATGAGTCAATGTTTGATTAAATGTCTGGGAATCTTGGTAATGGATTAACAGAGTTATTTCATTTAAAATGCTTACCTTTTTGGATAATACATGTGGATGTGGAATTGGATCATATCAACATATGGGTACTAAACCTAATAAAAATTTACTGAGCTAGACATAATTAGGTCATGGTACTCAATAATGTTCCTTTGCGCACACCAAGTTTGAAACTCTCATGAGATATGATTTGAGAATTCAAAAACACGTTGGGAACCATAATTTAGGATTTAAATTGATCATTATAATGAATATACCATGATAAACCTAATGTGGTATATATTAATGAATAATATGTCTTACATAGAATTCATTTAAGTTATTTTACATAATTATTTGGTTTTCCTCATATATTAGTGTTACTCCCACAATGCAATCTAGTTCTATTCAATTCATAGGACCATATGGAACTAGATTAAAATTTAATTTGATATAAAATATTATGATGAGAAACCAAATTGAATTATGAATTATGTGAGTGATATTGTTCCTAAATAGTAATTATAGAAGAAGATAAAAAATTAACCTTAACCAACTCTTAGATTCGACAGAGAATAGAAGGATTAATGGTAGGTCTGATGGTGGGGGTATAATGAAGTGAAACCTGTAGATGGAGAGGGATTAAAGTATGCCTCCATGTTGATTTTTATCACAAAAAAATCTTGTAGTGGTGGGTGATATATTAACAAATCTTTCAATAACTATTTTCCTAAACCAATAGAGAGGATCTTTAATTTCAAAGTTATAATTAATTAATTTAATATCTAAAGAAACAAATACTTATGTTTAGGATCACTCTATTTTGGTGAATATTGATCTTCTATAAAGACCCTACTACAATAACCTTGTTAGTAATGATGATCCAAGTATATATTATTGATTGTGGTGATACAAATGTGCTCCTATGATCTCTAAGGATTTATATTAGATCACCAGGTTAAATTAGAGTGAGTAAATTTTCATTCATTATTCATTCTTGACCATTCATTATTTTCATATTGAATAAATCACTCTTTTACTTATCATTCATTAATATAATAGAAAAGAAGGAGTTGATGGAGAATTTATTTGGTGTTAAAATTTTATATTCTCACTTTTTTAATACACTATAAAATACACATTTCTACCTATTTATAGAGTTGGGATTTATGATAAAATATAATTTAATTTCCTATCATCCATTAGATAATATTTATTATCCTTAATAAATCCCATGATGCATAATAATAGTCATATAATAATTATTTACTTATGTGTACCTACTTTTGCAATAACAAATATTATGTAAGGATGTTGTTAAATAATATTTCCCACCAAATATTGTCATGGTTCATTCGAACTCCTCTAGAATTTATTGAATAAAAAAAATACATACTTTGTTAATAAATAAATATTTTTTTCACAATCTAGAAAATAAATATTTTTTTAAATATTTAATAAATAAAATAAATATTTTTTTAAAAAATTAGATAAAAAATATTTATTTTATTTATCTGATCGATATAAAATGAATAATGTTATTCATAAAACATAATAACAATATTTCTTCCATTATTTAAAATCTAGATGAATTTAATCGAGATTATTAGAAACAAATATTTTGTGACCCTCTATGATTCTTTCTCATTGGCATTTGGCCTGATGGCAGAAAGTAAAAGATAAAAGTCTACAAATGATTCCAGGAATCAAAGATAAAGAACATAATTTTGCAACATCGACAACCACATAAGAATACTCAATGTGTAATATAAAACCATTATCATAGTATCTCATCACGTAGGTTTCACATATGTGTACCCAATTTTATATGACCGATATGTCATTCTTTGACTATCTAAAATATGCACATCATTACACAATGGACATGAAATTTAATGTGATGGTTCTATTCCAATAAAAGGGTTGATATGTGAGTTTCCATAAATATAGAAGGGAAAAATCTTTCCTTGACTTATTCATTAATGACATGTCACTCCTGACACACCTAATATATCAAACATTTCCATGAACAGTTTTTCTTTTGGTTTACAAAATAAATCTAAGTATGTGATTTGAAATAAGAAATAATAATAATCATAATGTATAAGGACCATAAAACACACTCAATGATAAAAAATATATTATAACCTAAAAACCTAAGGAATTCCATCTGAATAGTATATTAAAATAATCCCCCATCCTAGAGATTTACATGTGCGAACGTCATGAGAAGAAGCCTCAACATCTTATGAGTACTCACACCTAACTGTCTATGTACTATGTCTCCCAGTATATCCTGTTATCAAACCAAAGAATATTATTTGAGAATAAAATCATATTAAATCAAGGATTCCATCATATAGGGGAACTGAAATGACCTTATCAATTCAACAAATACACTCATAAATTTTATATTATATTTATATAGAAAAAAATATTTAATATGTAGTTTTATCATTATTCGATTCATCAAATATTCATGTAAAAATATTTCAAACAGATGGTCCTAGGACACATCTCTAATAGACTCCCTATTATACTATAGAAAACATCATATGCCCTTCAGTCCACTATACCTCAAAAGATATTCATGTTTCATCCAAGTCAAGGATTTAGTCAACTAGTCTTCCATGTTGTCTTCCATGGAAACACTAATCACCATAACTACACCACTATGTGAGAAATCCCTCAAGAGATGATACCTTCAAAGTATTTTCTTCATCCCTGGAATTGACCATGGCTCTATTTCATTATCCACTACTACTATATTATCACTATAGAGTATGATGGAATCAATATTTTTAGGCACCACATCATTATCTGGAATGAAGATTCACATCCATAAATCTTATTTTACAACATCTGAATCCACAATATACTTGGAACCTACTGTAAAATCATTAAAAATATCATGGATTTATCTCTTATTGTTCATATTACCTCAATTAAAAATTAATATGTTTATTATTTTTGACTTCATGTCATCTTTATGAGTTTGGAAACTAGTATCTCCATATAAAATGTTGACGAATTCCTTATCTTTTCCATAAAAAAGAAAAATATACTTAGTATTTCTTATATAAATAAGGATAGTCTTGACTGACATACAATATGGGTAACATTAATAATCTTGATATCATCCAACAGTACATAATTCATATGCGACATATATCTTAGAACATATCATAGAACACATGACTAACCCAAAAACTATTTACTACAAAATCTATTTCATTCAGTTCAATTCCTCATGTCTTTGAGGACTCATTTTCACGGAATGATTAATTCAATGTCATAATGGAATGAATTTATTCTTGGATTTTTATATAATGAATCTATTATATATCTTTTCAAATTATGTACATTGACATAGGCTGAGAAATCTGTTAGATCAATAATGATAGACCTTTATCAAAATAATATATTCCTCCTCTCCCAAGTCATTCATTGAGAATCATTTATTCGATAGTTAGTTAATAGATTGTAAGTTGTGTACTACATTTCCAATGAGTAATACGTCATCAACATATACTATTAAGAAAATTAATACACTATCAAAAAACTATTTATAGAAATATATGTCATATTCATTTAATAGTAAACAATATTATGATAAGGCCACATCCTAATGAATGTTCTAATACATTGATGATTTAATTAATCCATAAACATATCTTTGAAACATTCATACCTTCTTGGAATCATTTTGAGTTATAAACACTTCAGGTTATATCCTCACTATTAGAAAAACCTAATTTAGTGCCATTTCATTAACGTTAATTTCATTTTAAAATGTCCAAAATTCATTTATTGATGTTTTTACAAGTCATTGGTAATGAAATAACACTAATGGGTGACATTTGATGATGTTTTTAAACATATGTAATTTAACATCATAATTACCAATGATTTTCCAAAACATCAGTAAAAGACACCTCATTTACTGACGATTTGGAAAACTGTCATAAATTTTTATGAAAACATGGGGGTTTTTTAAAATTTAAAAAAATTACCCACACCAACCCCTATATGTCCAGATGGAGGACCCCCTCCCCCTCCCTATCCAATTCCCAATACCATATTCCCTCCATTCCCACACAGAACCCACATCCTATATTCCATCAATTCTCTCCATTCCCTCCTTTTCTCAACCCATCCCTATCAATTATCCCACTCCCCAACCCTGCACTGGTTAAAGGATTAAAACTATGACCTAATTGATAATTGAACTGTAATACTCACACCTCGAACAAAGAATCTCAGACCAACCACCCTACTATTATTATTTTGTAACTATATTACAATATATATATAAATATTAATTTATATTGTATATATATATTAATATTCATATAAAAAATACATATTTTATATTTTATATATTTATATTTATATTTTATATTTAAAAACCAATATATATATATATATATGGTTTTTTATATTTTTATTTATATTTATATAATTTTTGTTTATTTATACATATATATTTTATGTTTATGTATATTTTTATATTATATATATGTGTGTGTGATTAATTATATATGTTTACACATATATAATTATAATTATAAAATTACACACGCATTCACACATCGATATATACATTTATTAACATTTTAATTTATTAATATATATGGTCAAATTTTATATTTATTTTTTATGTTTAAATATATTTATATATATATATAAATATTTACATTTATTATATATATATTTCATGTTTTAATATTTTTTGTTTTCAAAATGTGTCTATGTGTTTATATTATATATGTACATATATGTTTATGTTTTATGTTATATATACATATATATGTTTATATATCATATTTATTTATATGTTAATATTATATATATGTGTGTGTGTAAATATATTTGTATATATCTATATAATTATATTTATAAATTTATGAAAACACACACACACATACATATGATTATGTTTTATATTATATATGTATATATGTGTATATTTTAGGATTTATTAAATATTTATAATATATATGTGTGTGTGTGTGTGTTTATATTATATATATATATTTGTATTGATTTTACATATATATTAATTGTTTATATATATATGCTTGTGTTTATATGTATATATATGTGTGATTATATGGGTGTGTGTAAATATATATGGGTATGTATATATATATATATAATTATCCCTATTTTAAAATATTGGTAAAAATGTTAATAAAATAAGAACATTTTCTTAAAAACAAGATGAAATTTAAATAACAAATGTATTTATATATATAAATATACATTTATACATTTATTTATATGTGTGTGTGTGTTTGTGTGAATTTATATAGATATATATATATGTGTGTGTGTGTGTGTGTGTTTATTTACATGTGTTAGTTTTTAAATATAAATATAAATATAAATATATATATTTCCTCTAAATTAGTGACACTTATTTAGGAATCATTGCTAATTTAGCAATGCTTTTCAAGTAGTGGAACTAATTTAATGATGAATTTCCTAAAATGACGCAAATTTAGAGACACTTTTACAAAATCATTGTTAAATTAAAGACGATTTTAATGAAGCTTCCCGAATTTAGAAATTCATTTCCAAAAGTATCGGAAAATTAGCAACACCATTCAGGAGGAATAGTGAATTTTGGGTGGCTTTTTAGGAAGCACTGTTAAATTCATGATGGTTTTCATGAACCATTGCCAATTTATCGATTCTTTTTATGATGCGTAGATAATTTAGTGACACCTTTCATGAAACATTTCTAATTTAGCAATGTTTCTATAAAAATGATAATAAAATTTAAATTTGCTACTGTTTTTAAAAAAATTCACTAAAACGTCACTATGTAATAGTTGTTTTGTAGTGCATATAGACATCTTCTTGAAGGATCATGTTATGAAAGCCCATTTTGACATCCATTTTCCAAATCTCATAATTATGGGAATCCCCAATAGCTACTATAATTATGATGTATTTTATCCCTGAAACTAGTTATATGGATTCATTATTATCAAAGTTGTGACACTCTTTAGACGCTTTTGCAACTAGTTGTTCTTAATAAGTTTTGAAATGTCCTTCCATATCATGTTTCATCTTCAATACCAATTTACTTGAAATGGGATTTACATCTACTTGAGTGTCTACCTAAATCAAGACATGTTTTTGGAACATCAAATCCATTTAATAATTCATGGATTCATTCCACTTGGAAATATTTGTGCCACTTACTACTTCTTTGTATGTTAGGGAATTATTATTATAAACTTATAACGAGTCACCAGCCATAGTGACTAGAAAATCATATCATTTTGCTTCACTATACATTGTAGTACTCCTACCATGTATTTGTGTCTCTTGAACAATTTCTTCTTCCATGGGGATTTGTGGAATTTATTCATGTGCCAACTCTTTTTATCTTGATAGTTTAATAAGTAAAATTTTATCTCTCTTTTACTAGATTTTTTATTTACAATAACCTCATCAAGAAATGTGGTACTTATATGTTCCAAAACCATTTTTTCTGAATGATAATATATGTATTATCCCTTTTCTTATTTGGGATATCCTATAAAGATACACTATATTCCTTAGGGTGAAAGCATGCAACCTAAAGGCGATTTAAGAATTCATTGAAATGCACACAGTATGAAATACAACATGAGATTTGTTCCATTCAATAATTGGTATGGTATACCATTAATTTATCTATATAACTTTATGTTTATTATATATGATTTTGTTTGTAATTGGTACACCCAATAGGATAATGGATAACTCGCATGATTCATCATTGATATCAGAAAGTAAAAAAATGTGGGGTTACTCCATTCACTCACACCATTCCACTGAGTCATATAAGGAGGATTGTGTTATGATAAAATCATGAACTCTCATAGATAATAAATAATGTGTTGATTGAGATTATCTCCACCATGGTTGAAGTGATATTTCTTAATCATCCTACCATGTTTTTTCTCAAATAAATTCTTTTATTAGTTGAATTTTTCAAAATATTCCAACTTATTACTCATTATGTAGAAATATTTATATCTACTAAAATCATCAGTAAAATTTATGATGTATGATTACTCACTCATTACTACAAAAAGAAATGGAACACACACATATGTATGAACTAATTAATGAATCTCTTTAGACCTTTTACCTTTACCACTCAATGTTTCCTTCATCATTTGTCAATGTAAACATGCATGACATACACCAATTGGTTTGAGTTCAAATAAATCAATGTAACCTTCGTGATGTAATTTAATCAATCTCTTTTCATTTATATGACCTAGACACAGATTCCAAATTTGGGAGTGGTAAAAATCATTTGATTTAACATCTTTATTGACTTCCATTATTTGGATTACAAACCACACGTAAAACCCATTATTTAATTGCTTCTTACCGCCAGAAATATAATATAATTATAAATGATGAATCATTTATTCCAAAATTTAACATAAATCCATTCGTATCTTTTTTGGATATAGAAATAATGTTTTCAGTAACTAATGGAATATAATTACAACACATTAGAACCATGATCATTTTGGATGGAAATGTGCGGTGTTTTTCTCGATAGTTACAAAAACATGTTTAACTATGTTGGCTACTCAAAGATATTCATCTCCTTGGTAAATAATTCTAAAACTAATTGGTTCTTGTATTTTAATACACACATGAGAAACATAATATGTATATAATAACCAATTTTAATAAATATATAAATTGCACTAGATAATCAATGGACCTGAATCTTCCCCTTTCTTCTATGTCTAGGTGAAACTTTTCTTCCAGTGGACCTTCATGCCACATGATAAGACAACATCAGGTTCCCTTTCATGTCCCTTGATCTTCCTAATCATTGAAGGGTATGAATAATATTTGGGATTAATTCATTTTTCATTCCATTTTTGTTTATTCAAAAAATATATGGAAGGATTTTGAAGCGTCATATCCATATCTACATGGTAATTAAGAGTTAAAATATCTAGAAGAGTGATCCCAATTTTTTGTATTATAATTCTATAAATTTTGGAGAATCTAAAATGGGTTATTCTAGAAGACAAATGGTGCACATTTTTTCTGGGACATTAAACCATAGAACATATATGCGCTTAATGTAGCTAATGAGTTTGACTATATAGTACCTAGCTAGGGAACCCACTTTAAACATGGTCTGAGAGATCACTGTGTAATTCTAAAATAATTCCTATCTATCTCTATTGTTGTAAAGACAAAAAATGATCTAAAGCATGATATATGAATCCCTGGTAACATGAGACATCATTAGATCACAATAAATTTTTTAAAGAAACAAAAAATTCAAAATTGACAACATTTGTCAAATGGTTTCCATAGACAAGGAACTTTTCATCATTCACCTCTATAATAGGATTATATATCATTGAGTTTTCTAGCACTTATTTTTTTTCAGGGAGTCTCAAAACCCAATGTTGTCTAAACCACTCCTATATGTATCTCTCATTTATGGGGTTATATTTCTCCAACATTTATAGTGGGGAGAGTTTGGATGATGAACCTCAAATTTTATTATACAATTAATTTTAGATATTAATTACTAATTTACATTATTTCAAAATAAGTGAGATATAATAAATTAAACGTATTCATTTATTTATTTATTAAATATCCCACATTGTTATCAAGTCACAATAGCCCCCAATATGGAACTCTTTAATCAGTTTATTTTACATTATTGTGGAATGATCTAGATTAAATTTATTATGATATATATATTTCACATGAAAACTATAATAATGTAATTAGGTAGGTGGTCCTACTGATTATGGATTTCAACGCCTTTATTTATCTAGTGGATTATCTTATCGAAAATTCATAACTAGGATTTCATCAAAACTTTACTCCACATTTTTATTGAACAATCATTGGCCATTAAACCGAATTCAATGTAATTTATGTCATCCCAAAAATTTTAGGAGAACTCCCAGATAAATGTATTTTTTGTGAAATTGGCCATATACTTGACTTAGTTATATGGTTTAATACCAAATAAAGT
Organism: Viscum album; assembly: GCA_963277665.1. NCBI lineage: Eukaryota > Viridiplantae > Streptophyta > Magnoliopsida > Santalales > Viscaceae > Viscum > Viscum album. Next base: position 1,537,753,471 of record OY728151.1, read on the forward strand.
AATGGAAGTCTTAGTCTGACATAAAATTTAGTTTATGGATTTTTATATATTATAAATAAATTGTATCTTGTTTTATAATTAAACATAATCTTAATTTCAAGTTGATTTTACTTAATTAATTAGCCATGATGAATTTATCATTTATGAATAACTAATTTTTAATTATTTTATTTTCAAATTAATTAATTTATTCATGTAATAAAATCCATTCATATAGAACATATATAGTTTCATATAATGAAATATATAAATATTTAAAAGACTCATCCATGAGATTTCACTATCAGTTTATTTAGGGAGATGCTAATAAAGCCACTTTTAACATATGAGAAAAACCCCATATTGCTCATCTTGGCATGAGTTATATAATTCCACATATCAACCTATGTATCACCTGGGATGGAATCACTATTGTTCCATCTAGAACCCCCTCCCCTTACCAGGAGTGGCCCCATTTATTAAAAATATTTATTACAAATATAGATGTGAGGGGAACTAATGGATTGGTTAAAGAGGATTATATAACTATCATTGGACACATTGGTCATACATAATAATGGTGGGAGAGATGAATCCATGGTTATCATTTACGTTAATATTAAATAATATGATACAAATGAAATAAATTAAAATAAAACATCTGAAACATACATAGGTCTTAGTCGAGATCATGAATGGTCTTACATGAATTGAATACGCCAAGGTAAACAACTATCATATTTTATTTATTCGTGGAAAATAAATTCTAAAACTAAGAATGAAAAACTAATTAATATAAATTAGCAGAGAATTTATATTTCTTTAAAACACTTATTTAATTTTAAAACGAAAATGGTGTTTCAAACAATAAAATAGGGATCTAATGATGCAATTTCTAACTAATTTTAATTTTAATTTTTTTCCATTAATGGAATACTAAATGGTGTGTAAAATCAGCAACACACCATGTACCTTAGATTCCATATATCCATGTCAAATGCACGTGGATTTGGCATGTTGACTTTGCTATACTACATTGTTTTTAAGTTCCAGCTACAGACCATGTATTTGGTTTCCATATTCCAAGATGGCCCGATAAACATGTGGGGTACAATAAAATCACCAACTGTAATAAATTTCTGGGTTCATCTAATAACAATGCATGTGGGAATATAGCATGTGCTCCGGGCGCATGACATGTAACCTAGTTTTACTGGCCAATGATTTGGAACTTCCAGATGGAATCTGCAGTTGTTATTCATTTGTTCATAATCGTTTAATAAAATGAATCACTGAATTAACTTCATTAATATGTCAATAACATGTTATTTCAAATTGAATGAAAGAAAGAATGACATGAAATAAAAATCTAACCAAATTTTCACATTGATAAATAGTCAAATAAATAATTTAAAATTTAAACATGAACCCTCTAATAGCACATGTTGGTTCTGTACGTAGCAGATGTGTGTGGTGGTGGGAGATATATTAATTTTCATAATAATAATTTACTGAACCCAAGAGAAAGGATCTTTCATGATAAACTTATAAATAATTTATTTTATATCTAAATAAATAAAAAAATCATCTTAGGAACAATTTTCTTTAGTGAATGATGATCATTAGAAAATACCAATCAATATTACCTTCATTTCAATATGAGGACCCATGTATAGAATCCCTCTAGAGGTGATTCATGCATTCCCTAATAACCTCCAAGCAATGCGACATGATCTCCAGGTTCTAGTGTGGTTTTTGAAATGTATTTGGTTGTAAAATCTTGATCATTCATTATTTGTTCATGAATATCTATCTCATGAACTTCTCATTCTTGAGAGGGAGAGAGAAGAATGTGTTTATTGATAACTTGTTGTGCATAAAAATTAACTATTGTAATTTTTTTGGTACTCTACACAAAAGAAAAAACTGCATATTTATAGAGTTATAATTTATGTTAAAATATTTTTTATAGAATAATTAACATTATGTAACATTTATTACCTTTAATAAATCCCATTCAACATAAAAGTAATTATGTAATTTTTTTTGGTTCTCACCAACATGATCAATAATAATTTTTTTGTCACAATCTTATTAAAAAATAAATTTCACCAGACATGGTATTCCTTCAATATAACATCCCTAAAATTAATTTTATAACAAAATAAATATTTTTTTTCAAAAATAAAAGTTTTATTCATATTCTAGAAGATAAATATTTATTTACATATTCAATAAATAAAATAAATATTATTTTTTATCAAGCCAATGAATAAATATTTATTTAATTTATGTGATCAATATAATTTAAATAAATTTTCTAATTGAACAAGAAATTAATATTTATTCAATTAATTAATCTTAAATTAAATTTAATATCAATCACATGATTAAATATTTATTTAATTTATGTGATCAATATAATTTAAATAAAATTACTAATTGAACAAGAGATTAATATTTATTCCATTAATTAATCACAAATTAAATTTAATGAAGATCAATTAAAATAAATAATGTATGACCCTATGAGATTTTTTTCATTGGAATTTTGCGAGCGTGCCTAATTTCCAATATTAGTATCCATAAATGGATCATGACATCCTAAATAAATAAAACTTAATGTCACAAAATATAAAACCACATATGAATGCTCATTGTGTAATATATTCCTTTTTCAATATCTCATCATAATAATTTCACATCCATGTCACCAACCTATATGATTGATTTGTCTTTCTTTGACATTATTAAGTAAGAACATTGTTACACCATACCCAGGTAATTTAATGTAACATCTCTATTCCAATAAAAGGGAAGAGAAATATTCTTCCAAAAAATTGAGGATAAAAATCCATCATTGACATTTTCCTTAATTACGTTTCACTCATGATGCACCCAACGCAACCTACATAACCATGAACTATTATTCTCGTGGTTTATTAAATAAATATACATATTCTTGTTGTAACATGTATTAATAATAATATTAATATACATTGACCGTCAAACATGATCATATATAAGAATATCCATTGACAAAAAATCCTGAAGAATTCCTACTATAGGGTCTAATATCATAATATCCCATATTTGAGATTACCAAGTGTGAACATCATGAGAAGAAGCCTCATCTATATATTATTACTCGCACCAGATATTCTATGAACTACGAGTACCATCATAGCACATTATCTAATGAAAAAAATATTATATGAGATTAGCATCATTGTACATCAATGTTCTCATTAATTCATGGAGATTCTATAAACATTCCACTCTGATGTACACTCTAATTCATTATTAATTTAGATTCATGAATAAAAATCTATATGTAATAATCAGGTGTATAATTATTCAATACGTCGAATATCATTAATTTAGATTCTTTATTTTTCGAAACCATTATATTATTATAATATAATTATTATATAATATAATCAACACAATATGATGAATCACATGTTTTTATTTTAGGGGTTTTACCAACAACTCCACATACTTCTATAAAATATGATACACAATAATCATTTCTGTGTACAGAGGACTACCACCACGCGAACCGATGTATTTTGTTTTTCCATTACCAACATTAAATATTGTGAATAATAATGTATTTATTAAATAAATTTTAGTCATAATAGATATATATATATATATTAAATTCATCTATAATAGTTATATATCACAATACTTTATTCTTTCATTAATATGCGATATGATAATATTATTTTTGAATGTGTAGTCGACCACCTTCTCAGTGTTATATGATTCACTAAATCATTACAAAAAATTTATTAAGGATGAAAATATATAAAATATGTGTCATATATATGTAATATTTATTATACTATATTATAAAATATATATATATACATCATTTATATTTATTTCTTAAGATACAATAAGAAAATTGATGAACTATCATTCATAGGTATGGCCTTCCATTTCCATGAATATTGAATTTAATTTCCTATCAATAAATGTTGTTGATTACAATAAATTCATAAATAGAGATTATATATGATCGTTATATCCTGGCTATTATTATGAAGATGAATAAATCATAAAAAATTTAGATAACCAAAATATAAAAAATTTAATCATGTATGAAAAAAAGAAACAATTATTGCATGAAACACAACCTTCTCATAATAATGATAATAAATTGGAAATATAATGTAATAATAAATTAATACATGGAAGTATATATATATATTTATATTGATTTTATTATATGTATTTTAAAAATAAATTTATTATAATGGTTTTTTTACATATGCGACAAAAGTACAGACTTATGGTTAGTGAATTTTGTCTCTCTGTTTACTTCTGTGAGACAAAAATTCACAACATTTTTATTTAATGTGGTGTATATAATTATCTATTAGAAGGTATATTATGAATATTAATAATTTCATGATAATTTATTTTTCTATTTTTGTAATTATTTCATGGATCCTATGATTCAAACGTTAATCAAGAAATATGGAATATTGGTATGGATTTTCCTTCATTGATATGTTTTGTGTGTTGATACCTATATTAATTCACAACATGTATATGAAACCACAATAACATGTAATTTAATGTATTAATTTGACTTTATTATATTTTTTCTTATGTTTTTGATCATTCAGGCGATTATGATTCAAGAATACAAATCCAGTAAGGATTTAATGTTACAATATCAACATTATTGGGATTATTTATGATTATAATTCCAAAAATAAAATCATTTGATATATTTCCAAATAATTATTTTTAATTTTCATATAATAGGGTTATTCAATATATTTTCATGTCATGTTACAATCTTTTCACTCTTTTTAGAATAATTTTTTAATAAAACATTTTTAATAAAATCCTACTTTATTTCTCCCTTTGATCAGAAATTTATATTCATCAAAACCATTTTAAATAAACCAATTCAAAAATTTGGTTAGTTAATCATTTATGAACATTTTAAAATAATGGGATTTTAAATAATATAATTAAAAAATTTGTTAATATGTTTTAAATGATTCAAATATTTGATTTCAAAGATAATTTCTATAGTAATTTTATTCCAAATGATTATGTTTTAAAAAGTGGGTTTCAAAGTTGACAAGATATTTTCCTGAAGAAATATTTTAAATTATTTTAAATTAATAAATTATAATTTTTGAATTTTTTTTGATGAAAATTAATTTGATAATTTTAAATTTTTTAAACATTTATTTTCAATGAAAGGTTATATCTCATAAGAAATATTCCATGTGATCTATCAAAATCCTTATCCATCTAACATGTCATCATTTAATATATTTCATCATTTACAGGGAATGTGATCCAATAGAAATTATTATTGTTATTTAATGATAATGTTAAGGATGACATTATTTTTATGAAATTTATTCTTTTACATGGGTTAAACCATGATAAAATGCATATTAATACTTATACAATAACATGTTACCCTATGAATATGAAACAAGACACTTTTTCGACATGTTAGTAAATGAATAAATGTTTTTGAAAAACAATTGTATATAATGGTTTATGCAATTATAATTTTGTATGATCATTTTATACACATATTTATGATTTCATTTTGTCACAGGTGGGTCCTATATCTCCCTCCAATGCATTAGGAATGTATTTATATATCTCATGATATATACATGAATAAAACTATAAGATAACTATATTTAGTAACACATGTATAGTAGAAAATGTGATCTCATTTTGGTAATACAAGGTAGGATTTAGTTATTAACACACTTCAGTAACATATGGTTGGAATGGAATGTGAAATCGATTATATAAACCGCACTAGAAAGAGAAATCACCTCGATTAAGTAACATAGGGTTAGAATGGTAATTTAACTCAATTCTGTAATACATGGATGGAATGGAAATGATCATTATTTAGTAAATCATATATAGAAGGGGGAGTGAACTCCAGTTAGTGACCTTGGTCTTGAACTAGGGTTGAACTCAGCTGAGTAATATAGGGCTAGAATGGGGAGAGAATTTAGATCAGTAATAGACCTTGTCTATGATGATAGTCATAGAGTGAAAATTGATATATATGAAATGAAAAATTATGCTAATGCTATTCTATAAACTCCTTGTCTTATAAATGTATAATTCAATCACAACTCATGTTCATTTATTATCTTATTCTTCATGTCTTATGAACTGTGAATTTTTACTTCATTATTTAATATTATTGGTTTTTTATACATGGAAAGGGTTTAAAATGATAATAACATTTTTATACCATAGTATTCATGATATATATTCATATCCCATATCAATACCCTTACTGAGAATATGGCCTCAACCATTCTTCTATTTCCTTTCACCGTAGTTTTGATGAAAGGATTTATGTACGAGTACTAATAGTGAATGTATTTGTATGAGACATTGAAAATCATTCAACATATTATAATATTTTTGTACAAGTTTCCAAAGATTCCAAATTATTAAAATCCTCACCGTGTATGTTTTTATAATGTAACAAATATTCATATAAAAAGATGTAATATTCACGTATGACAATATTGGGTCTCTATATTAATTTTACTTAAAATGTTAATGGAAACATTATTTTAACATGTAAAACATGAATGTTATTTTCCTCCATCACGGATAATTTAACATTTTTTAAATTTTAACTAATATATTTTACAATTAAAATTTCTAATAAAAATTATTTTATTAATAATTTTATAATTTTTTAGTTTTAAAATTTATTTAAAATTGTAATTTTACATAAGAATTGTTCCATGTGACTTTTCCAAATAATTTTTCTTCTAATATGCCTTACTTTGATGTGAAATATTTTTTACTAGGAATATGATCAATGGACACAATTCTTAATAATTATATTAATAGGTTATATTATAATGAAATTATTTTTATTAAAAAAAATTCTTTTCCCTGAGCTATATAATGTTAAAATTCTTATGTGACTATCATCTTTTTTCATGTGTTTTGCTATTACGAAATGATGAAATATATCTCAAACGCATTTAATTTCATGGGTTTGGAAATGATGGACAATATATAATCTTAATTCATATAATTTTATTATTTCCATTATGTAATGGCCTTTATTTTATGACTATGGATTGTGGATACATAATATCAAAGATTATTGGGACCTATATATTCCTCTATTTCATTAGGTTATGATTACTGTGATGCGATATCAAATGGTACATGATAGGTTATCTTTAGCACTAAATGGGGTATATAGGAGGTTATAAATGGTCCAAAAGGGGGAACACATAATGTTATCCTAATCGCAAAAATATCGTACATGGATGGTTGTCCCAAGCCCAATGTAGGTACACCCGTGGTGAGCATAAGAAAACCATGATATGAATTCCTAGGTTGGAATCCTTGACAAAATATATTCTATTCTTATGTATATGAAATAAATCTATTTATTATTATAATAATACTCCCTCATTGAATGTATTTATTTACACCAATATGATTCATATCTTATGATCAATCATGATTTTTTATATACTCATTTGTGGGATATATTATATACAAGGTATGGTTTTCAGTTTCCAATATATTTTTCTCATAATGTTATAATTTTTATATATTGATATCTCCCTCATTTAACCTTGATGAGCATCTCATATAACTTTTTCTTATATTTTATTTCCACAAGTATGATAAAATTCATTATGTATGATATGTCAATTAAGGGAATAAGTTATAAAGAACTTAGTGGGAGATAATGTATCTCACATATCGATAATTTGTTTATTTGTCCATGATTCAAAAAGTAAAATAACAACACAATCCTCAGGCTTGTGTTTGTGTAATGTAATTTCTATTCATCAAATAATATGCAATATATATGTTTGATATGTTTGGGTATTTTCATGTAGTATTCGAGGATAGATTTAGATAACCTTTAGAAACAAGGGTAATAAATCATTTGTTAGATCCCTAAATATATTCCTATGGATATGTGTATGGACGTATCAAAGTGTAGGAAAATGAACTGGAAATTTTTTAATGGTTGGAGATAGTTGTTTCCATGAAAAAAAATCTCTATATAAATATTAAAAGGGGATGTGAATAATGAATAGATCTACCAAGGGGTAATAAATATAAAAATCGAGCACCGAGATGGAATCGATCATTACCTTGTGCTTGAAAATTGGACATTCTTCACACTAGGGTTAACACTCAATGTGGATATGCTTTAGAAATTCAATAACACATTACAGACCATACTTAGGAATTTAAATAGGAAATGAACACTAATTTATCATGTTATTTATAGTGTTTAATAGATCGAAAATTTGGTGTCATGATTTAGACAACATATTAAAAAAATTCATGATTATGTTATTCCCCACTATGAATATTGATACACATAATATAATATTTGGTTTTAGTCAAGGGAATGAACCGGAAGGAACCAGATTAATATTGAATGTGATATATAATCTATTGATCTGAAACCAAATGGGTTGTTTTTTTGATTCATGTATATTTTTATAATTTCTTATTAGTTATCATTATATATGATTTAAAATTTTCACCTTAACATACTATTAGAATAACCAAATATGAGAAGGATAGTGTTCATTTAGAGTTCAGGTGGGGCATAGTATAGAGTAATGAAGACTTGGATTCTTATATATCATGGATTTTGTATGAATAACTCTAGATAATGTATCGAATTAATGACTAAATGTTATATCTTTTGAGAGGATGAAAATAGAGTAAGTGAATGCTGAGGAAAATTGTATGGCTCAGTTAACTAAATAGATGTGAATAAGGTTTCCCTATGTGGTCATCAATGGGTGAATGATATAAATGTGGATTGAATTTACATTATACATATAATTTTACTAGGGTGAATTCTATGGTATATTTTTATCAATGTGTTAAATGTAATGTTTTTTGTAATTGATGAAGAGAATAAAAATGATATAAGACTTGAAATAGGTATTAATGAATAAGTTAATGAATAATATTTAAATGTTTATTAATGAATTAAAATTATTCATGTGTTTATGTGATGGAATTAAATAATTGTGAAAAATATATGGGATTTTTGGTATAATGTTTTTGATAAATATTTTCATGAATATGCCGAAGGGCGTTGATGGTCATGAAAATTGATTTAATAGGTCAATGATACTTTCAAAAAAAGACATTATTAAGGGAATGAAACCATATAAAATTTTACTGATGATAAAAAAATGATATTAGGAAAGTTAGAAAATTTATATTGATAAAGACAAATATATATTAGTGTTTACTATAGATCATAATAATGTTTTTTTCTAAAGTTATTCATGCTATGACTGATGGTATTTGAGATATTTTTGGATTTTAGGAATGCATCCAATAATATTTGTTTAATTTGATGAATAAGGAATATTTTGTGATATTAATAATATGTTATGGTAATACCGGGTAGAATCATGTTTATAGATAACTATTTAAGGAGATATTGATATGTTTTTCATTTGACAATTTGGTGATAATTCATGTTTTTGGGGGATTATTGATAAGATTATTTTGAAAATTTTGCGACCTTGTTTCAAATTAATTGAATTTAAATATATTTAAAGGGTGATAATATTAAGTTTTTTTGAAATGGAATAATTTGAACAATATTTTATCCTTTGGATATTATTTTTCTACTTCTCTATATGAAAATTTATCATTATTGGATAAACAGTTCTAACCATTTTTTTATAATTATTGATATAAGGAATTACATAACATTATATTGTGGATATTGTGATCACTTATTTATTCAAGAATTAAAAATAATCTTCATTTCTTGGAGTAAGAGATGAAGGGGTAATTTATAAAATCACCCCAATGGATGAAATTTTTCTTATGATACAAAGGAAATATAATCCCAAGGTATAACTGTCCCATTGAAATTCATTATTCTATCGAAATTATAACCCAATGATTGGTTCGTCCATTAACCATTTTTAGGTTAATTATGTTTTAAATATATATCAACATAGTAATTACATACATGTTCAATATTTTTTACTTAACTCAGATATCATACATCATTGACATGATATTACTTATGAGGAACAACTGATAGAGATTCTAGATCTAATAGTGAAGGTTTTATGATGTAATAATAGTCACATGGTATTTTTTTATGAATAACCACCAGGTTGAAAAATATATGAGGGAAATAGAAGATGTAATGAAGAAGAAGTATCCTCAAATTTGGGTATAAAAGTGGAAAATATAGAGAACAATCTTTATTTTAAGGAGGGATGTAATTTTTCAACTATATATTTTTTGAAATATATATATATATATATTTAAAATAAAATATTTTTCAACCATTTAAATATATAGAAAACTTAGTTCAAAATATGTTACATGAATCACTGAGTCTATCTAATATTATAATAAACAATGATTTAGCTTTCATTTCATTAAACACTTAATTTTCTCAAAACATGACATATTTTGAAAATATTTCTATTTAATATGATAGTTATTTTGAAGACATTGTAATTATGGGTCTAAATAGTTGAAGATAAATTATTAAAATATATGGTTTACATATATATATATATATAGATTTATATTGTTAATAAATAATTATAAATTAAAATAAAATCCTTTTGAAAATAAAGGAAATACTTTCATTAAAAACTATTACTATGCACGCAAATGCAATTTAACTAAAAAAATTAAAATATCGTGTTTGGTGAATTAATTTATTGAAATTTATGTAATATATATTCAATTAAAATTTTTAAAATTAATCATATGTATTTTCTAGACAATATAATATGATAAATAGCATTTTATACATAAAAACTATATTTTCTCTAAACGAGGTTTTGTCACCTTTTATACTCCCATTTTAATTTTTTTTTAAATTTTGAATTTATTTTATAAAACTATCATCAATTTTTTATATTTTCTATAAATATAATATTTGGATTAATTGTTTTATAAATTTAATAGAAGATTAATATTTTTATGAATATTATAATATTAAAGTTTCTTAAGAATTTTCATTTCTATTAAAGAGTTTCAGAAAATGAATATTATTTTATGATAGTATTAAAAGTAAATTTAGTAAAATTATATGTCAATATAAAGAACTTATTTCCTCAGAATAAATTTTAAAATGTATTTTTTAAATTAAAATGTTCTCTACTTATGACAATTTTATGTTTGAGAACTAGCTCTCTCATCGCATCACCGGGTATAATTTTAAATCAATATTTTCCACTTTTTTTGGTTGAATAAGTAAAAATTGATTCCATATTTTGAATTAGAATAATTTATATTATATAATGTTTTCTAATCTTTTTACCATTATTAATGTAAAATAATGTAAAACCATTTATGGTTAACGTTAGAATGATTTTACATGGTTGTTAAAATAAATTGATAATGGTTAAAAATTATCAAAACACATGTCCAACACCCATTGTTTTACTATATTTATAGTATATTCCAACTAAATTCTATAATAAACCATTTTTATCCTTTTCAAATGAGAATAATTTTCGAACCACATATTCATTTAAAAATTTACAAGTCATCCACATATATAACTAATGTAAGGACACACACCCTCCTCTACTAATGACACATTAAAATAACATTGGTTAGGAAAATTCATAAAAAATTAAATTATATACTTACCAAATATCAAACTATAACCAATTTTTCTATCTAAAATAAATACCAAGAATCCTTTTTTTGAAAAATAAAAGAATTTGTCTGAAGAAGAGGTAATGTCCCTAACCAAGCATTTAAATGTATTTCTTTCCCAATCTACATAAAATTTTATTAAAATATTATGATATAATAACATAATAATATTTAATCTAAATAGGTGATTTTTCATTATTATAATGACCTATACCAATATCTACTTCCATAAAATCAGATACGAAATCATCATTTCTGTGTATGGGGAACTATCCCCATACGAACCGTTGTTCTTTTTCGGTAACTACCTATCACATATGGATATAATAATAGATTAAAAATTTTTAAATTATATTTATGATATTATTATACTTATTTAATTCTAATACAACATACACCTTCATACCTATGATCCGGTCAGAAAACAATAACGTCGCTCGTGTGTAAGGAGGACAACGGGCTCACAAACTAATGTGATGTGTTTTTCATTATATTTTCTATTAGATGGTATTTAGTATAGTTTAATATATTATGATTTAATTTTAACATTATTATAATTAATTATTTACAATTTCAAATATAACTTCTTATATTTCACTCATTGGGAGATATGAGGACACAATTCGGGTGTACGACAGATTAACGCCTTGTGAAGCAATGTGATTTTTTTTAACTGAGACTTTTCATGGAATGTGTGTAGGAGCCATTTAGGAATATATGAAATTTATATGATAGAAAAATTATTTTTTAATGGTAATATATAATTTTCCATTATTTCATTTCATGCTTCTAGAAAATGAAAAATTGTTTATGCGTACAAACGATATACAATCTCCATGAAGTTTTTATTTAATTTTCTAACTCATACTTTTATCGATTAAGGACAATATATATATATATATATGATATTTAATTTTTTTTAATATTCTATAGGCTATGGAACAATTATTAATATAATAGTACTGAGCATAAAAACCCATATGGGAAAATGAAGAAATTATTACCTGAAATTTAATGTTACCCGGGAATTAGTAATAAATTGTTAGAAGTATGTAATATATTGTATGATGTATTTATGTATGTTTGTTTACTGGTTATATAATACTATAGATATTTATTTTAAAATATTATTAAATTTATATGATGGATGTTGGATGTGTCTTAAGGGATTATCATCTCACTTATTACTAATCAAATACACATTCCATATTCACCCAATATTATTTTACGTGTTGTATATACTGCATATGAATGTATTATATGAATAATTTTTTAAAAATTATTTTTATTTCTATTTCCATTAGTTAAAATCACATTCAGATGATATATGATTCATTTTTACTAATGTGGGATGGTGTTTATGATACAATATCATTATTTTTATTATTGTTTATTTTTTTCATCTAATAAGGAAATATTGTTGCCCATCTCTCAAAAAACTCATGAGACTTCTTCTACACTATTTTTTTAGAATACATTTTCGATTCATTTTATTCTAATTATGAACTCAATATTTCAAAATAATTAGATTAAAAAAATCAACCTTATTTTTTCATTGTCCACAAACCTATTTTTCTATCATTTTTTGTCTCGGAAAATGTGCCTCACATTCTGTAACTCATTTATTAAATTCTATTTACACATTTTTTAATTCTTATATAAAATATATGGTTCATGGGAGGTTATTATATTATGATTCAGGTGTTATGAACTCCAATGGTTTATTCTATGACTCATGTTATGATATATGTGTTGGGTGCCTTCCTGGTTGGCACACCGGGTAACGCCTCCACAAATGGTTCCCATGTGGTTTCTGTTTTAATGTGGTGTTTTAATGCTGGCCAAGACCACGTGAATTAATTCACGTGGTGACACTCTTTTGATGCGGCGACATTATTTTGACGCTGATTCTTTTCCTATATGAGGAGGCAGAGACAAGGCATTTCAACATCACCAGCAGCAACAACACCAAGAGAAAATCCCATTTGGTGATCGCCTTTCTTCGACGATCATATTTCTTGCTCTCCATATTTTGATCCACACTTTTATTCTTGAGTATTTCTTTTGAGATCCCTTCCATTTTTGGGAGTCTCTACCGTGTACCTCTTGTTTTTAGTGGATCCCACTTTCTGGAATTGGTCCTGTTGTATTTCACTTCTGGGTTTTCCATGTAAAAATTTCCGTTGTAAACTTTATTTTTCTACATATTTAATTTTTTTCCATTGCACATCCGCTTCTATTTGGGGGTAATGATTCATTTTCCACTGCGCGTTCACTTTTTCTTTTGTTTGCATGTTCGTTTCTTTCCTCTCTTTCCCAACATCTAGTATCATAGGGCTTGGTTATTTTCTTTTCATATTTATTATGGAGTCCAACTACAGTCGGAGTTTTTTGCTAAATGGTGCCAACTACCATATGTGGCGACTTAAAATGAAGGATCTACATTTTGTCAAGCGAATGCATCTTCCAGTGTTTAGTACCCAGAAGCCAGAGAGGATGTCTGACGAATAATGGGCATTCGAGCATGAGATGGTTTGAAGATTCATTCGTCAATGGGTCGAAGACAACGTGATGAACCACATTGTCAACATCTGTCATGCCAGAACATTGTGGGAGAAGCTTGAGACGACCTATGCTTCGAAGACGGAAAACAATAAACTGTTTCTTCTCATGCAAATGATGAACTTAAGGTATAGAGAAGGTACATCTATTTCTGATTATTTAAGTGAATATCAAGGATATTTTGATCAGTTGTCTGGCATGGGTATCAATTTTGAAAATGAGGTTTTAGCTCTTTTGTTGTTTAACACTTTACTAGATTCATGGGAAAATTTATGTGTTACTCTAACTGGTTCTGCTACTAATGGTGCTGTGACATTTAGTTTTGTCAAGTATGCTATTTTAAATGAAGAGGTCAGCAGTTGTACTCAGCAGAAATCTTTTACCGAGCTTTTGGTCACAGAGAACATGGGGAGAAGCCAGGACTGGGGGAAGAGCAGTCGAGATAAGAGTAGAGGTAGAAGAGAATCGAGACTGAAGCAGAGATATTTTGAATTTCATCATTGTGCTAAGAAGGGGCATGTTATGAAGTTTTTTTATCAGCTGAAAAGAGGGAACAGATTGAAGGAAAATCAACAGAAGAAAAATGGCGATGGAGATGATCTTGTTGCCGCTGCTACAGGGGGTGATCTTGTTATTGTTTATGATACCAATAAAATTGCTTCTGATGATTCTTGCTGGGTTGCTGACAGTGGTTCCTATTTTCACATGACATCGAAGAAGGATTTCTTTACATATTACAGCCCAGGTAATTTTGGGATTTTGAAGATGGGAAACTATGTACATGCTGATGTTGTAGGCATCCGGACTGTTTTTTTAAAGACCAGTACAAGAAGTAAGCTGATTTTGAAGAATGCCCGACATGCACCTGAGGTTCGTTTCAATATTATCTCTACCATCGTTCTTGATGATGAATGGTTTATCAGAAAATTTTGTGATTTCCAATGGAATCTTTCCAAGGGTTTTATGATTGTGGCTCGAGGGAAGAAGCAATCAGGTTTGTACTAGACTAGAGCTTTTATTTCCTGTGATACTTCTTACGTTGTTGAGTGCAGTGTTTCATCCATGTTTTGGAATAAGAGGCTCAGTCCCATCAGTGCGAAAGGTCTTGGTTGTTTGGCCAAGATAAATCTTCTTCCAGATTTGAAGAGTTTCAAATTGGACACATGTGATCATTGTATGGCTGGGAAACAGAGCAGAGTGAGTTTCAACAGTCATCCTCCACACAAGAAGTCACAGGTACTTGAATTGGTACATTCTGATGTTTTTGGTCCTTTCAAATAAAATACCTTTAGTGGTGGTATTTATTTTGTTACATTTATTGATTACTACACATGAAAGCTCTGGGTTTATGTCTTGAAAGCCAAAAGTCAGGTGATCAGTGTTTTAAGCAATTTCATGTTTCTACTGAGAGATAATCAGGAAAGAAATTGAAATGTATTCTCACTAACAATGGAGGAGAGTATTGTGGTCCGTTTGATCAGTATTGCAGGCAGGAAGGTATTCGGACTCAGAAAGCGCCACCCAAGACACCTCAGCTGAATGGTGTAGCTGAGCGGATGAACAGAACATTGCTGGAAAGAGTTCATTGTTTTCTTTTAGAAGAAAAGTTTCCTGGACATTTTTTGGGTGAGGATTTACTTACTGCTGCTTATATTATGAATTTCTCACCTACAGTTTCTTTGCAGTCAGACACTCCCGATAAGTTTTGGTTTGGCAAAGAGATCAGGTACGATAACTTGCATGTTTTTGGTTGCAAGGCTTTTGTTCATGTTCCTAGAGATGAGAGATCTAAGATGGATGGTAAGACACGCCAGTGTATTTTTATTGGCTATGGACACGTTGAGTTTGGGTACAGGTTCTATGATCCCGTTTTGAAGATACTTTTCAGAAGCTTCGATTCAGTGTTTAAGGAGGATCAGAATATTGAAGACATTGATAAGGGAGAAAAAGATGTTTCTCCAACTTCTAATGGGTTTGTCAGTCTTGATCAAGGTTCTAATTCACATTTACCACGTGTTGTTGATTCTGATGATCATGTTGATGTACAGAATGATGCTCAAGGTGAACAAGTTGGAGTTGAAGTTTATGATGCACCTTTTGTTTCTGATGATCCGGTTACAGGGGTTATTAATGAACCCGTAGTTCCACTCCGGAGGTCATCATGACATCGCACCATTTCTAATCGATATTCACCTGATGAGTATGTACCCCTCGCTGAAGGGGGAGAACCAAAATCTTTTGATGAGGCAATGGAGAGTGAATAGAAGTTTATATGGGTTTAGGAAATGGATGACGAGATAACATCATTGCACGAAAACCACACTTTTGAGCCAGTGAAGTTACTGACAGGGAAGAGAGCTTTGCAAAATATGTGGATTTATCGGATTAAGAATGAAGAATCCAGTTCTGATCCACGATACATGGAAATATTAGTTGTCAAAGGCTTTCATCAAAAGAAAGGTATTGATTTTGAAGAGATTTTCTCACCGGTTGTCAAAATGTCTTCCATTCAGGTTATTCTTGGTTTGGCTGCCAGTTTAGATCTGCAGATTGAGAAGATGGCTGTGAAGACAACATTCCTCCGTGGAGATTTAGAGGAGGAGATTTATATGAAGCAACCAAATGGTTTTGTTGAAACAGGTAAAGAAAATCATGTCTGCATGTTGAAGAAAAGCTTGTATGGTTTGAACCAAGCTCCAAGGCAGTGGTATAAGAAGTTTGAATCTATCATTTCTCATCAGGGTTTCAGTAAGACATCATCTGATCATTGTGTATTTTACAGAGATATAATTATGATGAATTTGTTATACTATTGCTTTATGTCGATGATATGCTCATTGTTGGCCATGATACTTCTAGAATTGACAGATTAAATAAGGATCTTTGTCAGTCTTTTGCGATGAAAGACATGGGGCCGTCACGACAGATTCTTGGCACAACGATCTCCCATGACAGGAAAGCCAAGAATTTTTGGTTATCTCAAGAGAGTAACATTGAGAAGGTTCTTCATAGATGTTCTATGGATAGAGCAAAAGTGGTTAGTACTCCTCTTGCTTTAAATTTTAAGCTCAGTACTAGTCAGTCACCTTCTACTGATGAAGATAGAGGGGAGATGAATCACATACCTTATTCATCTACCGTTGGCTATTTAATGTATGCAATGGTATGTACTATACTTGATATAGCTCATGTTGTTGGTGTGGTCAGTTATTTTCTATCAAATCCAAGTAGAGAGAATTGGAGAGCAGTGAAGTACATTTTTTTATCTTCGTGGTACTTATGAATTGAGATTGTGTTTTGTAAAAGGGGAACCTATGATTTGTGGCTTTACAGATTCAGATATGATAGGAGATATCGATTCGAGGAAGTCTACTTCAGGAAATTTGATCACTTTTGCAGGGGGAGCTGTATCTTGGTAGTCTAGATTGCAGAGATGTGTTGCTTTATCTACCACAGAGTTAGAGTTTATTGCAGCTACTGAGGCGTGTAAAGAATTGTTGTGGATGAAAACGTTTATTCGAGAGATCAATTTAAATCAGGACATGTATTTTTTATATTTTGATAGTCAGAGTGTTATTTGTTTGGGATAGAATTCCACTTTTCATGGCAGGTCAAAACATATCGATGTTCAATATCATTGGATTTTCAACGTCCTTGATTCAAGACAGTTAGAGCTTGAGAAGAACCACAATGATGACAACGGTCCACATATGTTGACCAAGAGTTTACCCAGAGGAAAATTTGAGACTTGCCGATAGATTTCAGGGTTGGCGGTGATCCCTACTTGAGTCGGAGGGGGAGATTGTTGGGCGCCTTCCTGGTTGGCACACTGGGTAACGCCTCCTCAAATAGTTCCCATGCGGTTTCAGTTTTAATGTGGTGTTTTAATGCGGGCCAAGACCACGTGAATTAATTCACGCGGTGACACTCCTTTGATGTGGAGAAATTATTTTGACACTGATTCTTTTCCTATATAAGGAGGCAGAGGAAAGGCATTTCAACATCACCGGTATCAACAACACCGAGAGAAAATCCCATTTTGTGATCGCCTTTCTTCGAAAATCATCTTTCTTGCTCTCCATATTTTGACCCACACTTTTATTATTGATTATTACTTTTGAGATCCCTTCCATTTTTTGGGAGTCTCTACCGTGTACCTCTTGATTTTAGTGGATCCCTCTTTCTGGACTAGGTCCCGTGGTTTTTCCCTTTCAGGTTTTCCTCGTAAAAATTCCCGGTGTAATCTTTATTTTTTTACACATTTAATTTTTTGTCGCTGAGCATCCGCTTCTATTTGGGGGGAAGTATTCAATTTCCATTGCACGTTCATCGCTTTTCCGTCTTTCCCAACAATATGTTATGAATGGAATGGTTTACAAATTTATTATCAAGTTATCATATCCATATATGTGTGACTTTTTGTTGTCTCCCTAGTTTACCCATACTGACCAACTAATGTCACCATTCATATCATTTCCTACCTCATGTTATGATTAATGATATTTGGAATTATATGTCATTGAAAGGATTTATTTATTAATAACATAGTTAGAGATTAATTTTTTCACTAAAGTATAACTTTATTATGTTTCAATGTTTTAAATGTCATTTTAAATTTAAGATCCTAAGGCTTATTTTTGTGCTATTTAATGAATATTTAGATGTAATTATTTAAAATCTATGTAAGATAATTTTTGGTCCTCATAGTGCTAAAATACAATCAATATTCATGGTAAATCCCTTTATGAATGTAATATTGAAAAAATATTGAAAAATGGTGTGGTGTCCCAAACCTAATCATTTTTATTCTCCTAACAGTGCAAGAATGGTGTGAAGATGGATTTTTTCACATGTTGTTTATCAAAATAATAAATTTTCGGAAGAATAATATGTGATAATTATTTAAGGAGATTTAAACATCTATATTGATTATTGGAAATTTAATTGATAATAATATGGATTTTATTAATTTTTGAAGCGATTTGTAGGATTTTTATTGTTTTTATATTAATTCTTCAATGTTGAATGAAAATTTCATTTCCATATAGAGTCCTTCGATGGGTATATAAATGTATTCATGTCTAATCCAATCTAGAATATTTATATATTGTATAATAGTATCATGATCTATACTAAACTAATGAAATCTCAACCTCATTATCATAAAAAAAATTATCAAAAGATTTAAAAAAAATTAACTTAATAAATTTCCATCCCAATCATTAGGAGATTAATATAACCAATGGATTCACTAAGTTGATGGATGCCAATGGATTCTTCATAGTGATCCATATCAAAAAAATTGATGTATATTTTATAATTAGGATATTAGATAAAAAATTATACATTCATCATTTTATTTTATATTAATAAAAACAAAAGATAGATCTAATACTCCTAATCATTTTGGTTAATTGTTTCCCCTAAATTTTGGATTAGGGTTTTAACCTCCATAAACATATAATGGTATCAATACCTCATCTATCTGATTTGGATTAAAAAAAAATAGATTAAGTAAATACAAAAATAATATTTTTTAGAACCACAATGTGTTTTATGAAAAATAGTAACATCATTTAACCCGTGACATGTAATATAATTTAATATTATTATACATTAATTATAATTTTTAACATAAATAATATAAAACTAATACATATATTCTATAATGAAAATTAATTCTCTAATTTGGAAGTGGGATTATGATTGGTAATATAGATGTTTTATAGACTTTTTGAAAGGTAAAATTAATTTTGATTCACAAATTATTTTATTATTTTTATAATAAATTCATATATAACATTTATTTGAAATTAATTTTTTTCTCTATAATTATATCAAAAAATTAAATAGTGAATGTTATTGTTTTATGATGATAATGAAGATGATGAAAATAAAAACTGTAATAAGTGGACAATAGAAGGTATTAAAATTATGAAATATGATTTCTGTGAAGTAAAAAAAGATATAATATAAATTTTAATGATCTTATCATCATTTTTAAAAACTCAATCTTACGATTATTTAAGCATTATTATTCAGTGATTTTTTCCTATATTGATATCTTATTTGGATGATTTATAAGATTATCACATAGAGATATCATATGAATTACATAAAGATGTAATGTGATTAACAAAACCAATACAGTATAGAAAAAATATAACCACGTTAGAATTTTTATCATATGAGATATGATTAGAATAACAAATATGTACGGTTTGACTAGAATTATTTAGTGATATCTTGACTATAAACCTATTATGTTAGGAAAATTTATGACTATAGCATATAATAATTTATTATTGGCTATATATATTTGAATAAGTGTAATGATGTTAGATTGAGTTATCGTTAATCTATTTTAGTCATGTAATATTATGATATTTGATCATATTTGATGATTAACGTTAGATGTATTTTGTTAAGACAATAAAAATTAGCACACGAGACGTAAAAAAAATTTATTTAATGGATGATTCATCATGTATACCACATGGTGGTCCATAGATTATGTATTTTTAATAAAATAGATTTTTGTTTCACATTTAATCATCATTCATGAAGCCCAAATGATACCTATCATTCAAAAAATTATACATTAACACTAGTATTATATCAATATTTAGGATTATCCAAATGGGGGTGTTTGTTTTTTTATTGATTATGCATTAAATTGGGGTTTAATCAATATAGTATTTTCACGAAAAATGTCGTGTATGAAATCATGTCCCTATTTTGAGAAATAATGTGGATGTCTAAATATATAGAAAAGAATCATGTGATGGTCTTATATATTTTTATTAAGGGGAATTTTATTTTCTCAACAAATTAGGTGAATCAAAATATGATATGATAATCAGTTTGATCAGTCAATACTCGAAGAAATGTGATATATTTGTATCCTAAATAATGTTGACATAATTTTTGTACCATGGTCACTTGATGTCTAGGATAGATGAATGACATGAGTATGAATTATTTTATATGATATAACTAACCCGCACATGTATGAATTTATATATGTTTGATGTAGATCACACCGAATCCATTTATTTAATGATTAATATTGATTGATTTATATAGGATAATCTATCTGAAATATAATGGATAAGGGAATTTAAGATCATTTAATGATACCCAAGATGTGAGTTGAAGTATTCATATCAAAATTGTTAATGTATTTTCATGAAGTTTCTTGTTCTGATGAAACATACGGTGAAAATGAATGGTATATTTTTAAATTTTAGTTTCACAGTATGTATAAATCGGTTTTTATATGTATTCTTGTCATTTATTATATGTTGTAACAAAAAATTAATTATTAATAATTGGCTTATTCATTAGTTCAAGGGGGTGATTGATTGAAATATGAACTAAGGGTAAAACTATGGTGTGGTGGTCTCAAGAACAAGATAGTATTTTCATTGGTGGAAAATTTCAAAATGAATTTCACCACATAAAATTACAATGAATGATAGTTAATATGTTATATTATAATGAATTATAGTTATTTAATCATCTAAGTTAGCTATCATATTTTTTTTCGTCATGTGATAGTGATTGGAGATTTTTTTGAGTGTCTTTATTGATTATTTAATTCCTAAAAATGATTATAAATATTTAATCATGATATAATATTTTTCTCATCCTTTATAAACATATCGACAATGATATAAGAACATTTATGTTCCATGGATCATTAATAGTATGATATATATACTGGATAGTTTCAATTTTATGTCATAACATTAAAATTTTATATAATATTATTATAAAACTCTATATACTGAATCTCACTCACAAACATTTTATTTTATAAATTTACCTAATGATCTATAAAAATTTAGTTTGAAGAATAATAGTTCTAATTAGTATAATATTAAAATGGCTCATGAACTCCCGAATTGGATGAATTTTGTTGGTTACTTCTCGAGGATCCCTATCACACTCATGTGAAAAGTCATCAATAAATTCTATTTGTAAAAAAAATCTATATATACATTATTGATATTATTTATTTGATAAATATTGATTATCCTTTTTAAAAATATAGTTTTTTAAATTATTATAACATCTTTCTAGATATGGGCCCACCCCTCCAAACCCTTTGCATTATTAGATTGGAATTTTCTTTTACATTTGAACCCTATAATGTGTTATTTTGTAAATATATTATGTAATTATATCTGATATTTAAAAATTTAAAAATATTTTAATAAAATGTAAAAATCATTTAAATATATAGTTCATAAATAAATTAATCATTTTTTATTATGTTTTAAGTAAGATAATGACATGAAATCATACATGGGTAGTTAAAATTATGTGATATCCTGAAAATGAAACTGAAATAGATTTTAGTGTGTTTCATGATAACATTAAATGTGTGTGAATGATTGGATTATTAGTTGATTTGGTTTTCTTTTTGTTGTTTCATTTATATATATTACAAGAACTATATAACATTTGTATCTTCTCATCCATTGAAAAAAATTGTCCATTAAAATTTCTTGGGAAATAACCATGTGTTCAATTTTTACCATAAACATTGATATAACATTGTTCAATAAATTTCCAAGAACCTAAAACTGTTATATTATTAAAACTAAAGTGTTCATATAATTTATAGATATCAATTTGGGTTTAATAGTAATATTAAATGTATGTGACCATTAATGATGGAAGGGAAAGATTCATTGTAAATCTAATACTTTGTTAGTGTTTCTTGAGTTTTTAATATTCAATTCCCATTATGTTTCATTATTGGGATGATATGAATTTTTTCTTTATTTTTTTTAATATTAAATATCTACAAATATTAATATGACTCTAAATGTTTGGTGTTATTAATTAGTGTGAATGAATATTCTCAGTTGACATGAAATTACCTCACGTAAGCAAGGAACAAATTAATACATCATCATATTATAGAGGATTCAGAGGTATACATTTTATAGATGTTACTATATATTCTTAATATGTACTAATATTTTTTTCCATGACATAAAAATATAATAAATTATAATCATGATGAATAAAACATAGAAACTCATCTGTTTAAATATTATAAATATAATTCCATCATGTATAAAGATATCCTATAAGGTAAGATAAATTGATTTCAATAAATGTATTTGATAAAATAATTCTCATACAATGAATCGTAGTGAATGGATATAAAGGGCTGGTTCTTATATATTTCTTCATATAACTTTTAATATTTAAAAATTCAACCATTTATTTCTATAAAATATAATTTATTACAGTCAATATGTTTTCATTCTTTTACCAATATCATGGTTGACCATTATAACGAATATCAAGATTCAATTTTCTATATATTAAAATATTCGAATAAAATTTATATATATTATAGAATCGAAATCTTCAATTTTGAATCCAATATTATCAATGAAAATATTAAAAATAACTTGGAGGATATTCCATATAAAAAAATGAATGACTCATATGATTTTATCATAATAACATATGACATAAATTATGTTTATATAACTTCATTAAGCAATATTTATTCAATTTAGAAAAATAATATTTTAATTTCTATATTTTCATGCATATAAATAAAATTATCTACCAAAAATATAATATTAATTTTGATATAAAATCCCTGAAATTAATAACTACTTAAATAAACTTTCATTAACTATATAAATAATACTTATGAACATATTAAATTTT
Organism: Viscum album; assembly: GCA_963277665.1. Lineage (NCBI taxonomy): Eukaryota > Viridiplantae > Streptophyta > Magnoliopsida > Santalales > Viscaceae > Viscum > Viscum album. Next base: position 1,537,777,399 of record OY728151.1, read on the forward strand.
TTATTTTTTCATATAAACAATTGTCTCACTCATTTTCCTAAAAATAATTTGGTGTTGGTAAATTTTATAATATGGATTCTACTTCATTCTATATAAATGCTTACATGACAAATACATAATCTAATTATATTTAATTAGTAATAAATAAATCACTTAGTTAATTTTTGTTCCATCATATAGAAAATCATTCCCATATATCCATGTGATGACTAGATAAAAATAATCATATTTATTTAGAAGACTCTATATAAATATATATTAATAGATATAAAAAACATCATATTTCATTTTAAAATAATGACATAAATGAACCAAGGTTCATCAATTCCCCTATAACAAAATCATTTTTATCATAAATCTAAATATTATCACATTATTAGTATTGATAATCACGGGGTCGTATGTATTAAAAAAATCTCCAATATTATTCAATCACTCCCTAATAAATTAAATTAAGCCAAATATTTAACTAAAAAACATTTATTTAAATCATAATTAGTACCAAAATATCTCTTATATATTGGATAAATTGATCGAATATATATCCTTTATCCTATAAATGTTGTTTATTATGACATTATGATTTTTTAAATGGAAACAAAACTATAGATAGTCTAGGTGATACGCTACACCAAGATTAAACAAAAAACTACATATTATTATTTAATATAGTAGTTATCACCTTTATGTTAGAATAGAGGGAATTAATATATCTATCTAAATTATGAAAATATGTTTTACACATGTTTATATAATGATTCATGGGATACCAAAATTTACATTAAATGAAACTAAAAATAATTGAATATAAAGGATGTATTTTTATGTATAACATTTAAAATATGAATAACTATGATTATAAAATAATAAATTCACTCATGATGAATTGTAATAATGAAATTTAAAATCATTATAATTTTTACAACTATTATTTTTATTTTCCAGAAATGATATAAGAATAAAATCAATTTCACGAATAAATGGTTTATTCTTTCTTAAAATGTAGTTTTACTTCATTTTTATGGATAATCTATTTCAAATGTAGTTTTTTTATCCTTTATATGCTATATTTTACAAAATTAAAATTATATTTGGAAGAGTGGAATACAAATTTTCATTGGCTGAAATTTTGTTACATTTCAGATACAATTTATATTTTAATGAATAGTGAATAATACTGTATTATAATTCCCAACTACCTTTTTGTATAATTTATTCATATAGACAGTTTATACTTTTAATTTGTTTTAAGTTATAATCAAACAAAGTTGTTTTCATTTAATACAATATTGGTCAGTGTAATCGAATTAAAATCAAATTTATTATAAAAAACTATTTGAACAATTTAATGTTTTAGTTTAAAAAACTTGTTTTCTTATTCCACCAACGAGATTAATTTTTAATTAACTTATGCCATTTATGAACATTACATTTAGAAAAATTGTTTCCATTTTTTGAATAATAAGTTCCAACTTATTTATATATGACCCTTTTTGGGACATTATGAATATTAACATTAGTAGTTATTTACATTAACCACAAGTAAAGGTGAATTGGGTAATTAAGGGAAATAATAAAATTATAATAATATAAAACATCATTAAAACCATTACTAATATTATTTATTTTTATATGTCCAACCAATATAATAATTGGGCTTATATAATGGCATCTGGAAGCCACTTGGCTATGATTATGACATTTATAATATTTTAATAAGAATAAAAATAAAAATTTCATAAACATGTCTTATTACTAAAACTATTTTAATATCTGTTTATATCAGTGATATATTCAACTATAAATAATAATTAGAATGATAAATATATTACATAAATCCCGGATTTTTATTTATAATTTTTCTGTAAAAAATAATTCGATTTAAATAAGAAACAATGATGAAAAATATTAGATTTATTAAAGGAATAATAAAATAAATGATACAAAAAATATCAAAATAAATATAATATAAGATATTTTATTTCATCCACAATGATAATAGGTTACTATGAAGTATTATTAGTGCATTAAATTCATTTTTTCTATGTTATATCACTGTTTTGATTTTATTTAAATATAATGAAATGAAATGGGTACAAATTCAAACTAATGATATTTTTTAAAAACCATATTTTATTAAAATATATAGAAATTATTTTTTATTTTAAATTAAAATGTGACTATTATAAGGACTATATGTTCATATATTATCCACTTATTTTAAATTTACCCCATATAAGTATAATTTATAGCATCTTAATATTTAATTTTGTGGTTACATAAATTTAAATTAAAAGAGAATATTTAAGGATAACATAAAAAATATAAGGTTTAAAAAAATATTTATATTTTTAAAAAATATTAGATTAGAGGATATTGAAAAATAATCAGTGTATCATATAAATAAATTATTTTTATACAATTTAGAAATAAAATGGAATTTAGATTAATTTAATACTTATAATAATTCACCGGGCACCACACCCCTCTCTTATAAAAGGCTCACATTCCCCTTTATTACTAAAACATCCAAAACATATTTCATCATCCATTATCTACCCAATTCCCTTCACAGAATCTATACCCACATTATTGATGCATTATTTTAAGAGTAATACCCACCTTATTGATATTAATTTATTCTTTAAAGGTTATCAACAAATGAGAATGTATCATTTTCTTTCAGAGTTTCTATTTTATTTATTCTCACACTTCATTAAAATCACCACCAACAATGACGAAATAATAAATCCAGTACAAAAAAATATACGTATATTTAATTATGTTAATATAATATTCTAATTCCATATCCACATTCACTAAATAAAAACCGAATTAATCATTCATGTGTACGTGTGAACTATCACCACCATGAATCGATCTAATTTGTTTTCCATAATTGTATCTCATGAAATGTTATAATAATTAAATTAAGGTTTATAAGTCAAATTTGTGAAATATTTTTTATAAAATATAGTAATATAGAAATTATTCTATTACATTTTATTGAAAAAAAATGATAGCTTTGTTCATTTGTGCATGTGAACTACCACCTCTAGGAAGCGATGTGATTCTTTTTTAATCCCTATATCACATAGATGATATATATGAAAGAATATTTACATTTTTATTATGATAATAAATATTTTATCATCATTCTGGGATGATAAAATAAGACATAACTTCATTATTTAATCACCAAAGAAAAATGGAAATTGTCACTCATTATCATCATTCTGGATATTTTGGACGTATGACCATATGGACTATTGACATCATACCAAGATCATTTTTGACATAGGTAAAGAATATCAATGAACCATCTGACATGAACTTAAATAATTTTGTAATTGATATTACATGTAAATAAGTGATATAAAGGGAATAATAACTTTTAAAAAGGTTATATCGAATGAATAAATTATTATATATTTATTATTATTTATGATAAAAAATGCATGAGACCATTCATACATGAGGAAAGGGAATTCATCCCATTCTCCTTTTATTGGGGAATATATTGATCTTATGCACCTTTATTGTACATTAAAGTGTATATAAAACCATTTTGACACATTATAAAATTAATTAATATATTCTAATGATATTTTATTTTTTGTGTATTTTTATTATTTAAATATTTTTATTCATGTGTATCTCAAGTGGTAAGGTGCTCTTTAACTGAAACATTATTTTAATTTTTTTAAATATTAATTCTTCTAAATCATTCTCATTAACTACCATGAATTCAAAATGGGTTTAGGGATTTATTTCTATGGAAGTTAATTATTAAAATTTTTAATACCTTTTAAATTATTTAATGTTTTATTGGACACCTTGATTCCAAAATATTTATTTTAAATGTTTTAATTGTGTTTTATAAATGTATTAGTTATTTAAATAAGTTGGAAGGTTTTTCATAATATATTCCATGAAGATAATTTATTGATTTTTGTAATTCATTAATGTTTTTATGATTCATTTTTTAGTTTACAATCTAATTTTTAGATAATTTGTTTTTATTTATGAATGAGTGGCCTTGAAAAAATTAAATGTGATTTCTATTCAGAAATTCTATTTTTCATTTAGGCTTGTTTTCTTGTTATGAATATATTATGGTTCTTGGGAATAGTTTACTTATACAGGTGGTTTCTTGAATACCTGATGGTAGGTGATCAAGATATTTCTCCCCAATTAATTGGGTAATGCTATGTATTTAAATGATCGTCTTTCTCCTAAGATATTTTGGGAATATAATGCTATGTGTATTAAAAATGTAACAATTAAGGTTACTCAATATATATCTATGAAAACTACAATGTAAGTATTTTTTGGATTCCACAAGTTAACTTTATGATTTATGTTTTCTAAGAAGTTTATATTGAATCCTATTATATCATGAGATATATAAAGGTTTTTTTGTTTTATGGGTAAAAATATTGAAATTTTGAAAATGTTTATTTAGTTTAAAATATTCAAATACTAATGGTTTAATTTTTTATTTTATATCCTTTACATATTGATGGCATCCCATGTTTTTGAAAGATTTTAGACAAGTTATAATGATGGATAAGAAAAAGGATGATGTCATGATGATTTTTATCATGAAAAAGAAATAACATTTTCTTATAAAAGGGATACATTTTATGGAAAAAATGGAAAGTAAGCGTAACTTTCCATATGTAGTGTACATTTATACATTGAAAAAGTTTTCCTAAATCTCTAAAAATAAAAACCTAAAAATATCCCCAATATGGATTTTTGACTTAGATCAATATTATGTAATGTTAAAAGCCGTGGCCTTATAATGGGTAACAATGGATGGGTTAGATTACTTTAGAGGGTGTTATTTATGAATAAGTTTCTTGTTGTATATAACCATAATCATTACAATAAAATAAAAAGCCACATTTTTATAGTAAAACATTAATGAGTTTTGGATAACATTAATATGTACGTATTAGTTTTTACCATCCATATATGATAACATATGATGAATTTATCCATATACTCACACTATTATTTTTTGTTTTATTAAATGGATAGATCCAGCAGACACAAAGTAATGGTGGATGTGATGGAAAATGTGGAGGTTATCTGAGGAAGAAACCAACTGATATTGGTGATACAATGGGAAGTAATATGGATATTATAAACTATATATCATGAGTAATTATTTACCACATGAACCTTAGTGATTTTTCTAATGCACCATATTTGAAGGAAATAAATCCCTGTGGATGTTCAGGTAATAACTATGATAATGGTAATTATATTCAATGACATATATTTCAAGGATGCGGAAATAAACACCTACAAAAGTGTTTAAAAGGTACATTATGATTTTATAGATATGGTAGTGAAAGTCATAAAGTAATAACCTTCCATGGAACAAGGAATAACATAGTTGAATCATGGAATGGGAATTTAGATCATTCTGATTTATCAATTTAATTTTTTAAATATCGGGCCTATGACTATTACGATAATAAATGTCCAATGAATATTTTTGTGAATGTGATCATGTGGACCATACAAATATATACTTGGAAATACCGAATCCCATTCTAATTGAAGATGAGGGAAATGAAAATTTCATATGAAAGGTATGGATTATTTAATGTCTCATTTTTTTACATTAATGAATCTTAGGACATGATAGATATTTTTTTTTGAAATAAGTATTATAGAATAAGATAGAAAAACATGGTTAAGGGATAATAAAGAATGTAGGATTATTAATATGTCTAAATTTTTGGAATTCAAGAGTTATGTTATATCTATGGATGATGAAGTGTTTTTAAGAATTAATGCTCTTTTCATTATGGGATTACTCTGGATGATTTTTTTAGTATGTGTAACTCTAATGATATTTATTTGAAAATGTTATTCAAGGAATAATTATATTTTATTTTTTTCAAATAATTAAAATGTTATGAATAACATTTAGGGTTTATATTGTCTTTTTTAGGTAACTATTGGACACATCATTTTGGGATGAAAAATAAAAGGGACAAGATACAATTTGAGGTTAAAATATTTTATGGTTTTTTTGAGGATTTACCATATTTTGAGAATGTTATGAGAATTACATTATTTTAGGAAAAATTACAAACATAAGGAATGGTGAAACCCATTATGTTAGATAAGGTTGTTGGAATCCAACGAAATACCGAAGTGTGACATGGATTAATTTCCTTCCAATCACATCCTTAATGTCTATTGTTAGTTAGATTTATTATTTTATGTTAAATGAAAAAATGGAATAATAAGAATTGGATTTTGGGAACTTACATTTTAGGAAATGGATATCCTTGCTATTTGAAAATGATTTTGGGATTAAATGATAAATGTTATTTTTTAGAACATCATTATTTTTGGGAACATTGTATTATTAATATAAATGGATTACTATATAATTTTATTTGTGGAGTAATGGTTGAATTTTATTTTTTTAGAATCAATATATTTATTTTTGACTAATTATTATTTATTTTATTTATTAAAATGATTAACCTTTCATGGAGAACATGTGATTAAGGTAATTACTTTTCAGAATAATACATTAAGAGTAATTGATGTTATTTGGAGATTAATATTAATGTTTATCTTGGAAGACTATGTGATAAAATCATTCTGAATTTTGGGTTTATATTTTAGATTGGATAATGTTGAAAAAATTCTAGGATAATAATTTGTTTTATAGTCTTTTTTGAACTATGGGTATTATTGTTCAATTTTGGAGATTGAGGTAGAGGATAATTATTTTAGTGAAAATATATTATTTTATCATAACCATTTTAGTTGTTGTTTATTTATAGATGTAATATAAATAAATATTTACCCTTTTATGTGTGATGTGAGATTTTAAAATTTGATTATATTGCTTCATGTATGAAAAAATCTGCATAAATACTCATTAATTAGAGGAAAAGTTGTGTTTATGATGGAAATTGACTAAAGGATGAAACTCTACATCTCATGTATGTATGTATTGTTTATTCTAGGATGTAAATAAATTACGCAACTCAATGAAAATGATCACATAATAAAAATGCAACCTATTAACTTTTCGTGAGAAGAAATCAAAGGCCATTAAACTAATCATTATATTATGGTTTTCTAATTGTTAAATTTTTTTGATCATGTTTTAAGTAACTATCTATCAAAACATGATGGCTATTTTTCTTCTACATCCATGTTTTATTACATGGAGTCCTATTATGTGTTATCTCATTTGAACATTATAATGTACTTCAATTATTTTAAATATAATATTTTATTAAGCCTTTTAAAAAATGTGGGCTTTCAATAACGTCATTTTGAAATGTCATAACATAATTACCGAGCACAAATTCAAATTTTTAGGATAAAATTTCCAAATTTTTTGGAGAATGTAACATTCATAGTTTTTAAATATAAACACAATGTTCGATTGTATACGTGATACACCACATCGATGTTAAAAGAATAACGACATATTATTATTTTTTATAGTAGTAATCACCTAGACATTATTATTGATGGAATGAATAATGATCATTGAATTATTATAATATTTTTTACACATGATTATATAATGATTCATTAGTTACCAAATTAATAGGAAATGAAAATAAACAAAAACATAATATAAAGGATGAATTTTTTGACGAACTATTTAAATGTGAATAATTGGGATTATTAAATAATCAAATCACCCATTCAGATTAAATTAATGAAATATAAATTCAATATAATGTTTAAAATTAATATTATTTATTTTATTATAATGATATTAGAATAAATAAAATTTCCTAGATGAAAGTAGTATTTTTATAAAAATGCAGTTTTGACACTTTTTGAGGGTGAACTTATTTTAAATATAGTATTTGATACATTTATATGTTCAATTTTACAAAAAAAAACATTTTCATTAGAATAGGAACAATAAAATTTTCTTTTGATGATTTTTTTTTGATAAAATTAATATTTTAATGAGTAGTTAAAACTACTGCATTTTAACTCAAAACTACCTTTTCATCTAAATTATATATATAGGTAGATTATCATTCTAAATTGTTTAAAAAAGTAACTAAATAAATTTTTTATCATTCAATAAAATTTTTATCATTTTATTCAATTTCACAGTGAAATTTAATATAAAAACTATTTGAACTTGTGTACATTTTACTTATAAAACTTTTTTTATTATTCTATCAACCAGATTGATTTTTAATTAATTTATTCCAATATTATATTTTGAATTTTTAAAAATGGATTCCATATTTTTAATGATAATTTAAAAATAATAAAATAAATTCCTATGTATTTTTGGACATTATTAATACACACATTATTAATTATTTTTATCTACCAAGGTTAAATTTGAATATGGATATAGGGTAACAATAATATTATAATAACATATACTAGCCTAAAAATGGTATAATATTATTTAATTAGTTATATATAACCAATAAAATATGTGGGCCAATTAAAATAAATGAGAATAACTAAGTGTAAACAAAAATGATTAGTTTTTAAATAAATCCAATAGATTGATAAAAATTATTTTCTGAGATGATTTATAACTATATTCATCTTATATTTTAAATAATTTATTTTAGGACCATTTGAAATTGAAATTAAATTTATATTCATTTAATACATTTTATAATTCCATGGGTGCCCCATACATCTCCTATAAAAAGACAACCATTCCCCACATTTACTCAAACATAAAAAAAACCTTTTGGATCAAACAATATCTACCCAATATCCTTCCTATAATCCCTCTCCATGTCGTTGATGCCTTATTTTATGCATAAAACCCACCTTTGTTGAGTTAAATTGTTTTTCGATGGTGATCTACTGAAGAATAAATATATATTTATTTTTTTGATTCTATTTTTTCTCATCACCCACTTACGACAAATATCCTCTAACTTTTATGAGAAAAATAATCTTCTATCCTAAATATAGTAAGATATCTTTATTTTTATTTCATCACCTAAATCCATCTCCACATCCAATAAATATAAATGGAATAAATCATTCTTGCATATGTGTGAACTATCACCGCAACGAACTGGTCTCATTCCATTAAAATAATCTTCCTTAATTACTATTTATAATAATGGAAGTAATGATAATAAGACATATTCATGACATATTTATGATTATAAAAGTATAATATATCAATTATGATCTTAATATTTTTGTAAAAAAAATGATAATGTTGTCTCTGTGTACATGTGAACTATCATATCCATGAAGCGATGTAATTCATTTTTAATCACCATATCACACAGATAATATGGGTAAATATATTTAAATGAATAATTTAATATTAATTGTGTTATCAAAAATATTTTATGATAAAATAATAAATTCATTCTTTCCATTATGATCAATGTAAGATGTAAAACATTACGTATGCGTACATAAGGGTTACCATCTCAATGATTGTAACACTGCTAATTTTTTTTATGCTTACGTGATGAATGTATATAAAAGTATATTTTTTATATAAATGTTATTCTTATTTCATGGATATTATTTTATACATTATGTACTTATGACAACCTGGATGATTGACATCATACCGTATTCGTTTTTGACTCATGTACCGAATATCGACACAACATCTGACACAAACTTAAATAATTATTTAATTTATATAAAATATAAATAAGTGATATAAAAGGAATAATAAAATTAAAAAGGTTCTGAATCAAGTATAAATTAAAACATATTTCATTATTCATGAACAAAATGAATAGTGGAGATATGATAGACTCGTGGTATTGGAATTCATCTCAATATCCTTTTATTGAGTCATATCGTAATGTTATGCCCTTTTATTATCCTATATGGTATATATACAACCCTTTTGAGATGTTATATCATTAATTAATATGTTATCCTGATTTTTAATGTTTTTAATGATATTATTTGATATGTTTTATACATGTGTATCTCATGTGGTAAGGTACAATTTAACTAAAACATTATTTTAAACGTTTCCAATATTTATTCATCAAAATCATTATCATTAATATTCATTTATTAAAAATGGTATTAAGGAGTTATTTATATGTATAAGAATGTTTAAAAATTTCAATTCCTTTAATATTTTTCAAATTTTTATTGGAATCTTGGATTCCAATATATTATTTTTAAATGTTTTTATTGTGTTTTGAAATTTGATGATTATTTCAATAACATGGAATGCTTTTGTAACATATCTTCCATGAACAAAATTTATTGATTTTATGTAATTGTAATATTTTTCTGATTCCTTTATATGTTTACCATCTTATTTTCATATAATATTTATTCATTTTTGAGTGCACAACTTTTAAAAAATGAAATATTATTTCAAAGAGGTAATGATATTTTTTTATTATTCTTGATTTATGTGTTACGAATATGTTATGGTTATTGAGAATTTTTTATGTATACGGGCGGTTTCAAGAGAAACTGTGGATGGGTGTTCTTATGATATCTCTATAATGCATTGGTTAATGAGATGTAGTTAAAAAATAGGGTTTACCCTATGATATTTATAGAATATACTATCATGGGTTTTCCAAAGGTAACCCTGAATGTTTCTCCCTATCTACATGTGAAAGATAAATTATAAGAATGTTATGGATGCATCAAGTTACATATATGATTTATTATTGCTAAGATGTTTTTTTGGAATCTTATGATTTCATTATGTATGTAAAATATTTTCTGTTATATGGGTGAAAAGTATGATTTTGTGAAAATGTTTTAATAATTTTAAAATATTCATAGACTAATGGTTTAATTACTTATTTTAAATCTATTATGTAGATTTGGTGCTCATACCATGATTTACAAATGTTTTTAAAATAGAATAAGAATTGGTAATAGAATGGAATAATTCGGGAATAGTTTTTTCATGAAAAATAAATCATGTTTTTTAAAAAGGTTTACATTGGTGTAAAAATTGTATACTAAGTATAATCATTCACATGTAATGTATCGATCTACATTGTAAGAGTTTTTAATTATTCTCCAAAACTCTAATAATTAAATGATCCTTAATGGTAATTCTTGAATTAGAATAAGATTGTGTAATTCGTATGGTTGGGGCCGTATATTTATAATATTAAATTAATCCAATATATATATATACACACATAAAGATAAATATAAATATAATTTCATTTTTTTAATTTATTCTGGATGTTTAATTAAATTTATCAATCGCTTCATTCTTTATCCAAAACTCCCAATAAATCTTACATGATCAATGTAAAGATAAATAATTTTGTAAAATATAATTTTATATCAATTCATATTATGTATTTAATATTTCTAAAGATATATTTTTAGGCTCATGGAAACCCATAATATATATCAATATTTATAATCATTTTATTACAATCAGTTTATCGATTATAGAAAATAATCACCAACCATATTTAATGAATTGCTCCAATTACTCAAATATTGATTTATTTCATAATTTACCTTTACCAATCAACTATTCTTAAAAAAAACTTTTATATTCTGTTTAGATTCTATTTCTCATAAAAATAATCATCATATTATTATTTAATAAAACATTGGACAACTATAGTCCCCACATTTTATATGTGTGATCTATTTTCATTTTACATTCCTTTATTATATATTACTTGTTCCCCGAATCACATCTTAAAAATTAACCATATTAAAAAATATTAATCATGATATATTCAACGTTTTTTTAATAAGAAATCCAAAATATATTTTGTAAATTTAATCATTGTATTGTGACAATTTGGATTAATTATCCATTATGAATCATTATTTATTAGAGTCATTATATATAATAAATATATATATATATATATATAATATACCATAACAAATATCCCGAAAAATATATCTGTAGTAATTTTAATTATTAACAAAAAAATGCATTTAATAATTTTCTCACATAACTAATCCTGGTTTCCTTTTACTCAAAGATCACCCATTATTCCAGAAAGATTAGGTCTACTACCATTTATTAATAAAAAAATAACCACACACTGATAAATGAATGGTTTCAAACATGAAATAACATTCCCCCATTCAAATAAAAAAATATGCAATAATAGTAATAGATGCCTCAAAGATCATAATATAGAATATTATAATTTTCATATCCATATAATAGTCCAAATCATCATCTAAATATATAAAATATTTGGACTCTAACTTTCACCAAATAGTAAGAGGAATCTACATAGTTCCTATGGTGGTCTTGATGTTTGAATCTTCTCCAATTTTTATTGACTTATTAATAATAAATAATAGAAACATTTAATATTATCTCAGATTTTTTTAGCAGTGGCATGCCTGAAAGATGTCATTAGTGATAGAGAATCATGCCCCATGTCATCCAATATTCCAAAAATAAAATTAAATTTCCATTTAATATTAATCTAAACCATAATAAGATAATGTGTTAGACAAGGATCATCTAATACCTTTTCAGGTTGATCACTCACCTATACTTGTGACCCATGTAGTGTGGAATCTCTCAGATCCTCCTCTTGAAGGTGATATCCTAGTTCAAGAACATTTTTATTAAATAATTAATTACCGACCAATGTGTTTCACATTCAAGTCCCACCATCCACAACCTCATAACATACAGAAGTTAAATCTCTGAGACATTGTGTACACTATTTTGGTGGATGAACAACACCATCATACACAGAAGATTCCTTAAAATTTGTCCAAGACCATTATAATGATACCCTATGAAATCTATTGTTTATATTATGTCATGCACTATTTCCTATGTATCATCCTTCCCTTTTTAGAACTATAAATCACATTAATGTCTTCCATTAAACATTTTACATTAATAGTCTATGAATTCCTTTTAGAAACCGAGCTCATATGGATATAATTCTATCCAAATTCATTGTTAGGTTTTCTAGAATCATAATCTTGAGCATCAAGACCATGACTAGATCCACAGAAATCATTTTTGTTACATGAATATATCTTCTTATTACAATGTTCCTCAATATAACTAGAAATACAGAACTCATAATTTCTATTAATATTATCTATTATTTTCAATTTTAAACATGTAATCATTAGTGTTTTTTGTTAAATCATAACTTATATTTTGTTAATGATTATTTTTTTCTAGAATGAAAAATTAAAATAACACCACCTTCTAACATACATATATTCAAAGCTATAAATAATTATTGTTAATTTCCCCTGATTATTATTTTGTTCCCTTTTTATATAGTTTATAGATTAAATATTACTTATTTTCTTATTGAATAAAAACATATCAATTAAAATTTCAATATTTTTATTAGAATTTTTCCACTTCCATTTATTTTATAATAATTATCAAGCATCCTATATTATTTTGAGACGATATAACTACATGATTATACATTAAGTGGGTGAATATTTTCAACATTCATTGATAGAAAAATGAAATAATGGATCTCCTGGGTCGTTGGTTTATAACATTGAAAATAATGTGTATTGAATGAAAATATCAAATAGTATGATATTTTTTTATAGGATGGTTAAATTGAGAGTGAGGATACTAATGAAAAAGATGTATTTTTTCAGAAAATAGGAATTTAATAATCAAGAGATGTTAAAAATATCAAGAAAAAAATTTAACATTTCCAATATATGATCTCTGTTAAATAATATTTACTGTGGGTTCATATTCATATGAACATTATGGTATATAATAGTTTTTTTTGGGAATAAACATGTATGTTGAGTACCTTAGAATGTATTTGGAGAATCATCATTCCCAACAATGAAATAATGCCGAATGAGAGGAATGAACAATGTTGATTATGAAATAACCCACGAAACAATGCCTTATTCATGACTATAATAATAATTATATATTCATAAAATTAAAAAATATATGCCAGTTTGCAATGTGGGAGATTGATTATATAAAATATTTTCAAATAATAATATAGATATTGTACTTTTAATTTCCAATAGGGAAAATCATGAATGATTTTTGGGTCGGTTAAATGAAAAAAATTTAATTTCATATTGAATTATTTTTATATAAATTTATACTAAATATGTTATTAATCATTCATTAATTTATAAAAGTATTGAAGGAGGGGTTATCTAAGGATTTTATTCCTTTGAACATCATGTTACAAAGGTGAAATTCTCATTTGATACTTCCACATATAGGAATCAAATCTAAGGATCTCAAAAAATTAAACGATGAATCAATTAATCATACGTAAATGTAAGTTAAAATTATACACTTGCATAATTGATTAATAATTATAAATTATTTATATGTCTTTTTCATGGATTTATTATGTATCAATGAACCACAATAGGGTGATGGTTGTTAAATTTTAATAGGGTGAAGTTGAAAGTGATGGCGATGAAGTATTCAACAATGTGGAGAATAAATTACTTTATAGTAGAGTACATGGATAATATGAGGAAGTGAAAATATTGGAAACATTAATAATTTTTAATTATTAAGATTAAATTGAAAATGAGTGTCATGACCCGTCCCATAGGGCACGTGCCGTGAATACCCCAATCCTGCCTTCCAAAGGCCAAGGGCTAGCGACTAGCCCCGAAAAGCGTATTCCATAAAACCAGGAAGGCATTGCCTCTATTACCAATAAACACACAAAAACAATCACAGAATAAGATACGAACACAAGGAAACATTATAGTGAAAAGAGTGTGTAGAGAAAGCAAATAGGGTTCAGAATAGAATCCCAACTACAAAGTACAATAAAAATGAAAAGTACAAGTAAACTAGGCATCTCCAATGAACATCCGCAAAGGATCCTACCTGAAGGGTGGGTAAACCCTCTAATGGGTATCTCCTCAGTACGCCTAGTCTAATATCCACCTCCATGCTACCTCTAGTCCTGATACTCTTTTCCTTAGTCAATTTTGTCTGTCGTATGCACCAAACACAACATGGTGTGGGAAAATCCCATGTACAGATGAGTATAACGATACTCAATAGGCACCCTAAGACCCACGAAGGTCTCTAAAAATCCAGAAAGGATAATCCAAAAATCATGGAAGCAACATTAAACCCTACATAGTTATATGCCTATACATATACATAAGTTATCATATAATCCAACTCGTTAGCTCAAAGCTCAACAGTTCCACGGTGGAAGGAATACAACATAGGTAACACCACAAAGGTAAGTACCACAAAGTTAAAGCCACATAGAATAATATCACAAAGGTAAGACCACGAAGGAAGGTACCATATAGGTACTCCACACAATATCCGAGTACGTAAGACCCACACAAGATTCGAGAGTAGTCCCACATGGATTCCTTGAGCATATTCATGTGTGATCCTCAAATACAGACCGACTAAGGATCCCTTTCTCATGTTATAGCTAGATACATGGTTCCCATACTAAGCTCGATTGATTCTAGGGGGTCTGATCCTCAAGAAAAATATTGATTCTCTAAATGCCATGAAGTCCCATGAAGAAGTATCCCAAAATACTACCATGTAAATGGGGTCTCGACGCAATAGATGGTGCGTCAATCAGATGCTCGGTCTCTATGTTATTGGGATTTAAGTCCCGAGTGCTAGTTTGGATTCATGTCCGATCCAACCCAGCCTTACACAAACATTATCCAAAATTCAATTCGGTTATACCAAATGGACCATCTCGCTCCATGGTTTCTTGTGCCATAGACGGTTCGTCAAACGGACACCTGGTGCCAATGTTATGGACAAGAGAGAGAAATGGGTCAAAGTTGGTCCGGGACTTGTCTGACCCGGTCGGACCAACCCGACCCTGACTGACCTTTCCGGGGTCGTCCCGAACTGGTTTGGGTCAACCTGAACCACTGTGTCTACACCGACCCATGCTAAGTGGCCCGACCTATGCTTGGCGGCCTGAACTAGGCGGCCTGGCATGGCCGCTTATGGGGGCAGTCGCGTGACCCCACTCTCAAACACCGAACGACCGAAGCCGTTCTGTCGCCAGCCAGCAAGCGGGACCCACCGAAGGTCCCGCTCGTTTTAGCTCGGCTGTCATAATTGGTCGGCCCTTTGCTTCTCCCGATGGTGTTTTATGCGATGTACCTCCGTGGCTGGCCAAATGTCGGCCACCTTTCACCATCTTCCATGGCCAGGCGGGCCATATCCACTTGCTACGATGACGGTGTGCGGTCGTGCTGCCCAGGCTACCATGGTCGGCCGAATCACATGGATCCCTCCGGTCTTTGCGTGTCCTCTTTCATTACCCGCGACATGGATGAATGCCACCCCTGTTCCGTTCATCTGGCCTAGGTGCCGACCTCCACCTTTCTCCACCGCAAAAAACACGTCAAAATTGAAGAACATCAGAGGGATCGGGCTGTGTTTGATTGGCCAAAACCCTCCACATTAGATTAGTAGCAGAAGTTCAAGAAGATAAATTCAATGACGAACACGAAGAACAAAAAAACCCCTACCTCGAATGTTCCATTGGAGATCATCCACGGTTGAAGACGAATTGTCATTTTTCGATCCCAAAGAAAGCCTCCTCTAATGACACCACTTATTGACGATCCCTTGTTCTTCGGTTCCTCCTTGGTGAGATTTGTTCTTCATCAAGAGGCACCTCTATGAAAACCATTTTTCCAATGATTCCCCCAAAACCTAATAGGATAAATTCCAACATTAATTAAAAATTAGTATAGACAATTAATTTATATTGGATGAAAAATTTAATGGCTATATTAATTAATTGTTGAGTTGGTATAATTAAATGGGGAATTTTAAGGGTCTTCCCCCACATTAAAATTCGGTTCAAGTGGTTGCCACATTTAATTCAAATTGGGAGTATTAAAACTCTTGTGGTCCCCACCTCTATAAATCAAAGGATGTTACAAGAAAAATAAAAAATATACATGGAATTTCCATGTCATTACAATTAGTATTATAGAATTCACTATGAAAAATGATGAAAAATGAATAAAAAATAATGTGAACTCATTAATTAATAGTGATATTTTTTAAAAAAACTTATTCTATTTCATTGGATGAAAAAATTAATTTCTAAATAATGGGATATATTAGACTATATAGATTACATTGATTGAAAAATACATGGTAATTAATTTATCAAAAGAAATTAATTATTTTATTTTCAATTATAAATCATATATTGATGGGGTTTTATATGATGTTTCTCCAATGGATGTTGGAATCCTTTTGTTGGGAACTCCCTAAAATTATATAAGTGTTAAATAATGGATTCATCAATAATACCTAATCCTTTTTAATGTTTTTATGGAATATTATTTTAGTTTCTATTGTGTTACATAATATTGTAATGAGTAGTACATGAAACACAAGTCAATAATACCGAACCTACATTCTATATTTCGAGACTTATAGGTGATCTTATATAATTACATGATTAATTAATTTCTAAATATCTTAACTCAATTTAAATGTAAATAATTATTTATTACTATAAGTACCTAGCAATTAAAATTATAAAATCTTGATTTTTGATCAAGATTTTTCCTTCTTTCTCATTGAGGATATTTTCAGTTTTAGAGTTTTAGAGAATTAGCACATAACTTTTACATCTGAAATATAAAAATGTACTCACATCTATATATCGAATTCATTCAGGATAATTAAATTCCTTAAAAAAGAATTATTTTCATGATAAAGTTGTTCTTAAATTATTTTTTTTCTTACCCTTAATTATACCCTATGAAGAAAAATTCAAAATCAAGTGATGAGCATAAGAAGCTCAGTAAGGGATATAAAATAAGGAATGAAAGCATTAGTCCATGAAGACATACAAATAAATAAAATCATACATTTACTCATAAAACATATTATCTTTAACAGAAATCATAATATCATAATATTTATATGAAACTTATAGAAATCATAAATCATAAGGATAATGCGTGGCATCCAAAACATAGTCACATTGAATATTTTATACCTACATTGGGAGTATCCTTCAAGGTTATGTTTAGAATACCCATCACAATATAATCCCTAAATATCATAAATGAATCCTTAATGTTTACCTACATCATGTTACCTAATGCATTGGTGAGCTATCTTTGGCTCATCTGCCATTAGTTTATCACAAAACCACCTGTATACGTAAATAATGCCCATAAAACATGACATATTCAAAAAACATATAACATGCATAAAGGAAAGATAATATTTCCACATTGTAAACAGAATATATCATTTGTAGATATTAACAAGATCAATGATTTCTAAAAACCATTTTTAATACCAAAATATGTAAAATGGATATATGGTATTTGTTTTCCATCTAAAAACATTATGGCTTTTTATGGATGAAAAATATCAAACAATTCCTGTGGTGGTGGAAAGGCCATTTTCGTTGCGTATGATAAAAAGAAACATGCCTTTTGTCGTTGAGTAAAATGATTCGAAGAAAAAATATTCCATTTGAACTAAATTAATTGTCAAAGGGGATTATACACAACAAAAATTATAGTGTTTATAACCTCCAAATATTCCTCAATCAAAGGAGATTGTGGTGAAGTCCCCTACCTTGAATCTTACTTGTCCAGTTCATTCATTAATTTAATTAAAAATAATCTTAGGTTAATTTATACATTCTTTAAAACCTTTTTCAGTATTATTTTTCATTTTATATAAATTATTAACATGTTCTAGCAATGTGTTAATTATTTGGGTTTATATCTTACATTTTGTCGATGTTTGATACTTGAGTAAAAAATGAACATGTTATAATTAAACATTTTTTGTGTTTTCAAATTTACATTATCTCCCAATTATTATTAATTATATAAATATAATATATATTCATTATATATATGTATACTTAATACTTCATAATATTTGAAGATATGAAATGAGATGCATCATTCTTGGAGACGGTAGGTCGTATGTACGCAATAATACTACTTTAATTTCTTCCCTATATTAAATGAATGAAAAATAAATTAAACATATGTATATTATAAATATACTATAATATATATGTTATATATGTTACATAATGTAATTAATTCCATCCTATATATTTCCTTGTATGGCATGAATGATTAATATCACATTGAGAGGGCGTTAGTCTGCACATTCTCAAATGAAATTATCATATTTATAAATTTTGGAAAGAATAAACGCATCATTTAATAAAAATTAAAAATAATAGAGGCAACATAAAGATAATAAATATCATATATAAATATAGTACCATAGTAATGGACTTAATGATATATGGTAGGTGAAAATTGAACAATAATAATTTTGTGAGGCAATAGTTCGTCGTACATAGAAATAGTATGTCCTTATCCATTAGATGGAGGTTTATGCATGTGTTTTTATAATTATTCTCATAAAATAAATTATAGTATATTCAGAATACTGGTACATTAATTTAATCAAGGAATCAGAATAGAATATGTAGTGGAGAAGTAAAATAATGGAATGGAACTTGAGAGAAGACACTACATCTAAATCAGGTAACTTCTTTTGATTTGAGGAAAAAGGCTTTCATGAATTTAATTATGCCCAAGTTAAGTTATATAAAAGTAAAGGGGGACGTTTGGAGATTATTTCAGTATAATTTTTTCATGTGAATGGGCTTCAGGTGTATGTGTATGTGGGTAGAGGTAGTGGCCTTTTATAAGAGGAAGGGGAAATTTAATAAATTATTTAAATATTATTTTATTATAAACTCAATTCTTATTAAAAATGGTAAAAAATCATTTTATTTCAATATATGATGATTTTTTATTGAATACACATCATCAAATAGTTTTCAAAAAATTGTTGAATATTTTGTTATCCTTCTGTTTTTTGTATAACCCTTATTTTACCCATTTTAATGTTATATTGATATCATTTTATTTACACATTGTGGATTAATGTAACTACATAACATGTAGAAAGACCTAAGAAAAAGTCATTTATGACAAATTTGGAATAATATTAACCATTTGGACAATTATTATATTTTTGAGAATTTAATCTCACTTAATAAACTATTTTATATTTTAATTTATGAATTATGTCAATTTGGGACACTATTCATACATGAAAGTTTTACAAATAATAAAAACATGATTCCTTATTAAAAAATATTTAATAAATCCTAAAATTTCATATTCACTGGGATAATTCATCGATGTCTTTAATTACTTCAAATAATATTTATTTATGTATTTATAATATAATTTATTTGAATCATTTATTAATGAACTAATCACTGAATCATCATTGTATCATAATTAAATTTATTTATTTAATGTATAAAAATTAAAAATAATATCTCATGATGTTTGAAGTAATTTTATATTTCTAATGACAATTTATAGTTGAACTGTTCACTCCATATAAAAATAGTTTTAGTACGAAAATACATGATTATGTTATTTTTCCCTTGAAATTAATTTAATTATCATATCATGTAATTATCAGACCCAAGTTACTCAATGGGGTACCAAAATCGATCCATGCATGAACATGGTAATACATATCTCATCCAATAGGATTAAGAATTGTTTTATGGTAGTTTAATATTATTATTGAATTACTAGTTAACATTATTTAGTAGATTTACCCTTTAGCTATTGTAAATTAAAATAATTATTGAAGTTTCTATTTATAATTCCCCAAAATAAAAAGGACTTATTTAAAAAAAATTGTACCTTCTACTTCCAAATAAGGAATTAATTTTTTGAAATTCTATTTAGGGAATTTTTAGAAATTAATTTAAATTTAATTCTAGTTGACAAACTGAGAATGCATGTTTTTAAATGTTAAAAACTATGAAAATATTGACATCTTTTTTTGTGCAATGAAAAAGTGAAAGTACTCATAATGTGAATTAAATTGCAGTATTAGTCACTATTCATTAAAAATGGACATTATTAGAAAATTACCAAAAATTTAACAAAATTTAATTTTGATGTCACGATTCTATAGAATATGCTTATTTTTTAATATATTACTCATAAATGTGAAAAAACTATATCTAATTGGTTTCTTTATCAAAATTAGGTAAAAGTCATTTAAAAAATAAGATTTCATTCATAAAATTTCATTAATTATAATTTTATGACTAAAATATTTATTAGAAAAATTTAAAAAATTTAAGAAATATGTATAATCATATTTTAGTTAGTTCTATTAATTAATTCCAATATAGAGTCTATGAATTAACTACCATTTAATATAATAATTATATTATATTCTAGTATAACTCAATGTTTTTTGGAGCATAATATTTCAAAGAAACCCATTGTTTCATGCCAAGTACGATGTTAGAAAAGTTACCCCTTTAATGAAAATTCAACATATTTTTTGTAAATTATAATATATATGAATAGGTGTTAATCTATAAATTCCCTCAATCCAACATCATTCTACATTTTTGAAATTGTGTCCCTACAATTTTATTTTCTTATCAAATAATTGATGATATTTATCCCTCATAGAATTTTCAGATTCCAACATTTCCTCTTTAACAATAGGTTCTACCAAAAATTCCATTACATGATGAATTACCTTATTCTGAAACACCTTATCTCTATTGTCAAGAATCTGTACAGTCTGTTCCTCATAATAAATATTCTCTTCGAACTGATCTACCTCTGGACTCAAAACGTGAGATAGATCTAGAATATATATTGTCAACATTGAAACATGAAAAATATTATGTTCTTGAGATAAAAATGGAGGTTAATGCCCTTTTTAGTAATCTAATCTAACAATCTAAATGATTTAATAGAGTTTGTTGAACCACAAACTCAGGAATCCCTTCTTACCAAAATGCATCACACTTTTCACTGGAGAAACCTTGAGAATGTCATGATCACCTACCTTGAATGAATGATCCTTCCTTTAGTTATCCACACAACTTTTCTGCTAACTCGGAACTGTTCTCATCTGCATCTGAATCAATTGAACCTTATCTTCCATATATTATAACAATTTTGGTCCCCTCAACATCCTCCCATATAAATAATCCCAAAAAATTTAGAGTTCAATACCTATTTCCATATAATGCCTTTAATGGTGCATTTTGTATACTGTAATGAAAACTGTTATTATAAGAAAACTCAACCATAGAAATATGATGGGCCCAAAACCAAAGTTAATTAGTTTAACAATAATTTATCATATCTTCCAATGTCAGTATTATTCATTCTAACTACCAATATGATTGTAGATTAATATTTGTCCTGAAATTTAATTTAGTACTCAATGAATTCTAAAGGGATTTACAAATGTTAGAAGTGAAGCAGCGATCATAATCAGATACAATAGAGAGAGGAACTCCAGGTAACCCGAATATATTTTTAATATTCAATTAGGAAAATTGATCTAGATATAGAGTATCTCAAATAGGAATAAAATTAGTATATTTAGTCAATAGATCAACAATCACCCAGATTTCATTACTACCTCATGAAGTATTGCATAATCCCACTAAGAAATCCATGGACATATTTTCCTATTTTCACTATAGCACTTGTACAGGATAATGCATCCATTTAAGTAACTTTAATTCTTCTTTAAGTTATTTGAAAATAAATCACATCATATTAAAGTGGGAAATATCTATTTAAATTCCATCCCACAAGTAATAGTACTGAAGATTTCTTTACTTCATTGTGCTGTCAGGATGAACTGAAAATGATGAACTCTGAGCTTCACATAATAACACGTTTTAACTGTAAATCACACGGCACACATTATCTCTTTCCATGTCACACCCATATTTTTTTATTATCTATTTTATTAATTTTATGGGGATCTGGTAGTTTGGGTCGAGGCCCAGATTAAATTTTCTGAGATCTTATTTAGAAACGAATGTTTCTCCCTTGGTTGCATCCAGGGCACCGTGGTCGAAGCCGCGTAACCTCGCCTGGGTTTCCGCATGACCTCTCTTAGCTCACCACACGTCATTCCCGATGTTCAACTAATGAAATAAGATGAATTACGAAGAGTTTTAAAAATAATGATAATATTAATTTCACTTTGAGAATATTATTATTTTCTTGGATAACAATTTAATTTAGAGTATAATTTTATTATTTTCATTTTATTAGGTTGATCATTGTATAGTTTATTATCTAGGTTATTAGGTATGTTATTGTCTTATTGTTGTTGTTGTTGTTGTTATTATTATTATTATTATTACGAGTGTTTTGGGTCTTTCGTCACCGGATGTTCGGGCATGGAACGGTTCTGAGACCGTGCGGTCTGCCCGACTTTCAGAAATGATTTAAAATATAGAGGAATAATAAAATGATGTTGAGTAATGAAATTGAAATAAATTAAAATAAAAGTTAAATAGAAATTTAATAATTTGTTTTTATGATAATTATAGTATTATTTTTTTAAGAATATTAGTATTTTTAATTAAGAGTACAAATTTTATTAAGTTTTTATTAATATTGTAATAATTATTATTATTTTTATGATTTTAGTTTATGAATAACAATAATATTAATATTGATAATTAATATTAGTTTTATTTTCTTTATTTGTTTTTTTATTCTCTTTTGGGGGTAGGGTTTGGACCCCCCGTTTTCCCCCCAGTGTCGTGCTGCGTCTCCCCCTCCCATTGCCAGGCCCCCTTCCTCTGTCCAGTAGACTCCCCATCGCCCCGCCGCCGACTCCCCATCATGTTCCCCGTCGCACCCGTCACGAGCCCGGCCGCTCCTTGCCGTACGCCCACTGCTCCCGTCGCGGCCTCAAGTTTCCATGGCCAGCGGCTGCCTCTCCCACCATGGCCGACGGTTCCTCTACGGCCGTCGCCCATGCGAAGCCTCCTTTATCCCATACTGGTTGCCGGCGTGACCTCCGACGACCCCCGTATGTTGTCCAACTCACCTCCCATGGTCGAATTTCTCTAGGTAAGGGTTTGGCTTCCTCTGGTCTAGGGTTTTGGTTCATTTAATTTGATATTTTAAAATTCTTCCAATTAGGATGTTAAATTAGGGTTTAATATCGAGTATTATTGGACCAAATCGTGAATTTGGGATCAAACTAGGTTCCATGTGGTGCAAATTACAAGAGATTGAAGTTTCGCACCGAGTTTTGGGGTCTTCGACACCTGAGGTAGGTGGTTCCATGCCGTACCATCTTTAGATGATTTATAATGCTCCTTAATTAAATCATAATGTGTTCTAATGATAAATTATGTGATGTGAAATCTATTTATGGAATGATTTGATATTCATATTTGATGAGTTTGAATTGTTTTTAAGAAAATGTCAGTGTATTTCATGTGCGTTGTATTGTTGTTATATTTAGACTTTTTTTGGATAATTGATTACGGTGTGAAAAATGTGTTTTCAAGTTCATTGAGGTGTCTGTGTAATTAAATTGAGATTTTCAATGGAAATGAGTCCCTTTGGTTGTGTTTTCCATGTTCCGTACTTTTGGAAGTAAATTTAATATTGTTTGAAAAATGGA
Source organism: Viscum album (assembly GCA_963277665.1). Taxonomy (NCBI): domain Eukaryota; kingdom Viridiplantae; phylum Streptophyta; class Magnoliopsida; order Santalales; family Viscaceae; genus Viscum; species Viscum album. Next base: position 1,537,801,856 of record OY728151.1, read on the forward strand.
AAAACATGTTTTGTTTTGGATATGTTGGACATTTGGTTTTAAAGCATTCTTCTGATCTGATAGCTAGTATTTATTTCTTATGTAAACCCTTGCTTTCGAATTTGAAGTGTTTTATAAATTGTTAATTGCACTTATTAAATTATATGTGGAGTGCGGGAGTTGTGTTTGACTGTATTATGTGTGCGTAAAGTTTTAATGGGATTCTTACATGTGAAACAGGGGATGTATCATGTGCAAACTCTTTTTGTGCTATTTAGAAATGTTCTTCAAATTGTTTAAATAGTTTATCATGTCATTCAAGTGATTCGAACTATGTTGTAAAATGGTTTTGGTGTGCGTGTTTTTTTTAAATGGTGTTTTGGTATGTAAGTGGTGACTTGTATGTGTAATGTCTTGTTTTTTTGGGATGTGTGAAAGTGATATACACTATCTGAACTTGAAATTTGATTGAGCACAAGGTAAAAACCCTGAGTATCTAGGTGGGAAGACCAGAACTAATTCACTAGTGAGCCGGATGGGTGTCATCCCTATTTCACTTAGCTGGATTGACGATTGAAACACTAACTAAACATATGATGACTGAGGGACGTTGCCTTCTAAGCCACATTTTCCGAGGTTTGTTGTCTTTTAAGCCACGTTTCGGAGGGTATGGTTTCCAAGCCACGTTTCCCCAAGACATGAGGTTCTGGGGTCCCACTCGAGCAAGATGAACCTTAAGGGATTCACCCATAGTGCTCTACCATCCAGGTCTTGGTGCCTTCCGTCGGCATATTGAGGTCCACTTGTGTGTGTGTGTGAGTATATGTGTGTGTGTGTGTGAGTATGTGTATATATTCCCTTAATGAATTTTTCTCTTCAACTTTCAAATCATGTTGTGAAATGGGTTCTCTTAGTGTTTTATTTTAGCATTTAGCTTGTAAATGTTTTCATTAAAAAAATTTTGAATGTATAATTTTTAATAAACACATAAAATTGTATTTAGATGTTGTGGCATGAAATCTTTTTATTGGGTGACGTCCAACTAGGCTTTTGTCTCACACTCAATATACACTGTTGGGTGTATGTAGACTCAGTTTCTTCTGCTTTCCAGGTTATTACTTCCTACTCAGTGATGGTGGTTCAGGTTGTTGATGGTCTTCCTCTACAGTTTGGTGTTGTGGTGTGTGTATGATGCATCTCTCTAGTTTCTTGGAGGTTTGAGTTTGAGTCTCCTTTATTGTCTCTTATTTTGGTTGTGTGTTCAAGTTGTAAACCCTTGTTTTTGTTTTTAGTATAAGTCTCTTATTGGTTGTCAACTTTCATTTTCGGTTTCGTTATCTTATCAGAAGTTTTGTGTTTACAATTTTGGGTAAAATCATTCCCATGTGTTAGTTTTGATACCCCGGCACTTGTGAGAGCCCGTGGGGATCTGGAACGCCCTTCGGGACATGTCGCGGACTGGGTCGAGCGCTGGGTCGGATGGCTACCCAGCTTGGCTCGTGACCAAATGGTATAAAAGGAGCAGGTTTTCTCTCTTAGGCAGTGTTCATTCGAGATAGAGTCACGATAGACTTGAGTTAAGGTTTTCGGGACTCGACGTCCTGGCTAGGAGTAAGGTGCCTGGCCCACACAACTTGTGGCGAGACTCAAGTTACCAAAGAATGTTGAGGTTTGTATGTGTTTTTGGTCTTTGTGGTTATTCTTGTATAAGAGAAATGAAAAGGTGGTTAGGTCAGTGGTCTTAGTGAGGTCGCAGGGTCTGGCAAGCCATGTGGAGCTAGGGAAACTGTCTTAGAATACCAGCCGTGACAGTGGCTTGATTGGCGTATGGCTACCCACCATATGTTCCAGTCACCTGCTGACACTAGTTTTCACTTTCACCCTTCCCCGTTTCTTTGTTTTATAATTGTGGACACTTTGTTTTTAAGTAGGACTGATTTGTTATTGGAAAATGTTGTGGAAAATGATTTGAAATTAATAACATTAAAAAGAAAATGAGGAATGAGGTTTGAAAAGTGTGGGTTGAATGTTTTGGTTTAAAAAAATGGAATGGTTTGGTTTTGATCCTTGTTGTTCTCTTGGGCAACCACATGCATGACTGAATATGTAAAAAGAACTGTTTAAGGGCTTGAGCAGATGAGTGCCTCGATGGATATGAGGTGGTTTCTGGTGTGACACGAGAACATGCATGTGCGAGGCCCATGGGACACCATTGTTGTTTGTGCAACCCACTGGCATTTCTTATTTCCAAAATGTTTTGTTAAAGGAAAAATCTAGTGTTTTTAAATAACCGGTGATTGCATGGTGTGTCCATGTGATTTTTTCATTTCGTATGTGAGGCGTTTTGAGCCGAGGATCCTTTCTGAATGATTTTTGTTTTGAGTTTGAATTATTATTTTTATGTCGGTAAGAAATCGTGTAGTTAGTGAATTATTTTGAAAAGTACATAGGGGAGCCCTTGCAGTGGTTTCCCCTTGCACGTTTGGTGTTCGCTTGTGGTATGTATTGATCATTGGACAAGTTTGGTTGCGTCCATGGTTTTCTTTCTTAACTAGGGTATACCCCCCCATAATGCATTGACATGTGATTGAGGTGTGGCCATAAAAAATTCCCCGTTGGCCAACCCCCCAGTTGATTAAATTAAGGACTCTCCCTTTTTGGTGACAGTGTTATGCCAATCTCTTTTTTATTTTCGGTGAGTGGATACTATTGAAGCGGGATGACAAACGTGGGGGGAGTTGAAGGGAGTTTCGGTCTCTTGGAGTTATCTGAGTTGTCAGGTATGATGTTTGACGTTGTTGCATTTGAAGGCCCCCTAGAAGTGACGAAATAAATTCTGGCGGGGAACAGTGAAGGTGATTTAGAGTTATCAGTGCTTACCGATGTCTTGAATGGGTTGTAGTGTTTTCCTCGGCTGCAAGGTTCATGTTTGGTGACCACTTGCAGTGTGAGTTCTCTTCGAAGTGCAAAGGTGGGAGCAACCTGGGGTTGTCAGTGCGGGCTGTTATTTTAAATGACCTTTGGTCCTTCGATGGTTTCATTTAAGAAAATGGTCATCGTAGGCTACTAGTTTGGCAGACCCAATCATATAAGGCTGCTATGGTCGTTTTCCGGAATCATGTGTTGTTCAAGATGTAGTTTAAAGTCTTTATCAGCACAATGTTTCTCTCGAAAACAATGATCGTGCATGGTGATGATTTGTGGTGTGGTATTCTCATTCATTTTGACAAAGGGTGATGCGAATGCAACATTTTAGCTCTTTTGTTGGTGAATATTCCATGTATGATCAGTTGGATGTTGTAATGTGGTGTCTTTGATGGTGTTACCTCGGTTGTAGTGTGGTTGTGTGTGACACCAAAAAGAGAAGCTTCGCATGGGAGTCCTCAATACCTGAATGCGAGGCAGGAGATTCTTCAAACATCAGGCCTCTAGCCATAGGCCTCGGATTGAAGTTTTCACGTGGTCAGGAACCCCGTGTGTTTATGGCACCCCGACATTATTTCTGTCATCGTTGTTTAATGTAAAGGCAGTTTAAATTGTTTTTTGTTGTTGTTCCGTTCGGAACAAACCATTTGGTTGTGTGAGGTTTTCGTGACTATGTGGAAGCATGTTCGTCTCACTGCCTTAATGTCCTGGGGGTTGCATCCCACCGGACGTAATCATTTTTAGTGGTTCTGATGGGGTTTGTTGGGTAAATCAGTCTCAAAGATTGAATAATGCTCATCCGAGGATGTGGAGAATGCTGGTCGATCATAGGTCGTGGTGTTGATGCCCGATGGTCAGGCCCATCCCTTCCCACCCCTTGTGGTGGGGTGTTTAATCACTCTTGAGAAATTCTCAATGTTTTTTATCTTTTGTCGATCCTTATGGTGGGGAGACCCACAACGGGTCTCGCTCAATAGTCTCTGGAATGAATCGGTGTTGGCCTTTTTCATATTGGTGGGGAACCCCTTCAGGCATTCCCCTTGTCATCCTTTTTAGATTTTCTCTAGAGATGACATGGTGGTAGGTGATAAGAGTCTTCCTTGGATGTGTTTGGTCTTATTTTTTTGTCTCAATCAAATGGTGTGGTTTTCATTTAATAGTGTTTGATTTGTTTCGGCTTGTGAATTTGATTTCTGTGGGTGCGAGAGTTCCTGTATTTGATTAGTCAACTGGAGGTGTTCTATCTCATTGGGGGGGGGGCGACACGTATTATAGAGTCCTTCTATGTGTTTCATGAAGTTTTTTTGAGTCACTTTCTCTGAGTACGATGATTTTTCCTCTCTACTCGTTTGTTGATTGTGGGGATCTTCTTTGAACCTTAGTGGGGTATCAGTTCATTGGGGTTCAGCCCTAGTTATGGCTTCTCGAGGGTGGAATGCTTTATGGTGGGGAGAATTTTCACACCTGTCTTTTTTATATTATATATTTTATTAATTTTATGGGCATCGGGTAGTTCGGGTCGAGGCCCAAATTAAATTTTCTGAGCTCTTATTTAGAAATGAATGTTTTTCCCTTGGATGCATCCAGTGCACCACGGTTGAAGCCGCACGACCTCACCCGGGTAGTCGCGCGACCGTGCTTAGCTAGCCGCACGTCATGCCCGATAGTCAACTAATGAAATAAGACAAATTAAGAAGAGTTTTAATAATAATTATAACATTAATTTCACTTGAGAATATTATTATTTTCTTGGATAACAATTTAATTGGGAGAATTATATTATTATTAGCATTTTATTAAGTTGATCTTTGTAAATATTATTATCTATGTTATTAGGTATGATATTATATAATAATAATAATAATTATTATTATTATGAGTGTTTTTGGTCTTTTGTCACCGGACGTATAGGAAGGGCATTGTTCTGAGACCGCATGGTCTGCTCGACATTGAAAAATGAGTTAAAATATAAAGGAATAATAAAATGATTTTGAGTAATGAAATTGAAATAAATGAAAATAATAAGTTAAATAGAAATTTAAGAAGTTGTTTTAATGATAATAATAATATTAGTGTTTAAGAATATTATTATTATTAATTAAGAGTATAATGTTTATTAAGTTGTTATAAATATTGTAAATATTTTTATTATTTTTAATGTTTTATTTTAAGAATAATAATAATAATAATATTGATAATTAATATTAGTTTTATTTTATTTTATTTTTTATTATCTTTTGTGGGTAGGGTTTGGAGCAACCGTTTTTTTCCCACCAGGGTCGCGTTGCGTCTCCCCCTCCTGCTGTTAGCCCTCCTTCCTCTGTCTAGCGGACTCCCCATCACTCTGCCGCCGGCTCCCGGTCACGTTCCCCGATGCCCCCGTCGCGAGCCCGGCCGCTCCTTGCCACATGCTTGCCGCGGCCTCGGGCTGCAATGGCCACCAGCCACCCCTCCATCCACGTCGACGCTTCCGCTGCGGCCGCCGCCCCTGCGACGCCTCCTTTATCCCCCACCAGTTGCCGGCATGACCTCCAAAGACCCTTGTTTGCTGTCCAACTCACATCCAGTGGTCGAATTTCTCTGGGTAAGGGTTTGTCTTCCTCTTTCCTAGGGTTTTGGATAATTTAATTTGATGTTTTAGGCTTCTTCCAACTAGGAAGTTAAATTAGGGTTTTAATATCGAGTATTTTTGGACCAAATCTTGAATTTGGGATCGCACTAGGTTCTATGTCATGCAAACGACATGTGATTGAAGTTTCATGCTAAGTGTTGGGGTCTTCGACACCCGAGGTAGGTGTTCCCATGACATAACATCTTTAGATGATTTATATTTATCCTTAATTAAATCATAATGTTTTCGAATGATAAATTGTGTGATGCGAAATCTATTTTGGGCGTGATTCAATATTCATATTTGATGAGTTTGAATTGTTTTTACGTAAATTCCAGTGTATTTCATTTGCGTTTTGTTGTTGAAACCATTAGAAATATTTTGGTCAATTGGTCAAGGTGTGCAAAATGTGTTTTCAAGTTATTTGAGGTGTCTATGTAATTAATTGGATATTTTCAATAGAAAAGAGTCACGTTGGGTGTGTTTGATGTGTTGCGTACTTTTGGAATTAAATTTAAAATTGTTTGAACAATGGAAAATATGTTTTGGTTTTGATATGATGTACTTTTGGTTTTAAAGCGACATTATTATCGGAAATCGAGTTCGTATTTCTTGTGTAAACCCTTTATTTCTAATTTGATGTGTTTTATAAATTGTTAATTACACTTGTTAAATTATATGTGGAGTGTGGGAGTTGTGTTTGACAATATTACATGTGCGTTAAGTTTTAAAGGGATTATAACATGTGAAACTGGGCATGTCTCATGTGCATATGCTTTTTTGTGCTATTTATAAATGTACATCAAATGGTTTAAATAGTTTATCAAGTCATTCAAGAGATCCAAATTATGTTGTAAAATGGTTTTGGTGTGCATGTGTTTTTTTTAAATGGTTTTTGGGTATGCAAGTGGGGACTTGTATATGTAATGTATTTTTTGTTTTGGGATGTGTGAATGCGATATACACTATGTGAACGTGAATCTTGATTGAGCACAAGGGAAAAACCCGGAGTATCTAGGTGGACAGACCAGAACTAGTGCACTAGTGAACCGGATGGGTATCGTCCCAGTTTTACTTAGCTAGTTTGACGATTTCAACACTAACTAAACATATGATGACTGGTAGTTGTGGCCTTCTAAGCCACGTTTTATGAGGTTCATGGTCTTCAAAGCCACGTTTCTTAGGGTCGTGGTTTCTAAGACACTTTTCACCGAGACACGAGGTTCTAGGGTCCCACTCGAGCTAGATGAACCTTATGGGATTCACCCATAGTGCTCTACCATCCAGGTCGTGGTTCCTTCCATCAGCATATGGAGGTCCACTTGGTTGTGTGTGTGAGATTATATATATATGTGTGTGTGTGTATGTGTGTGTGAGTATGTGTATGTATTCCCTTAATGAATTTTTCTCTTCCTCTTTCAAATCATGTTGTGAAATGCGTTCACTTAGTGTCTTCTTTTAGCGTTTATCTTGTAATTGTATTCTTTAAAAAAACTTGAAAGTATAATTTTTAATAAGTACATTAAATTGCCTTCCGATGTTGTGGCATGGAATCATTTTATTGGGTGACAACCTACTGGGATTTTGGATCAATCCCTACATACACCTTTGGGTGTATGTAGACTCTCTTTCTTCTGCTTTCCAGGTTGTGACTTCATGCTCAGTGATGGTGGTTCAGGTTGTTTATGGTCTTCTCGTGCAGGTTGGTGTTGTGGTATGTGGACGTTGCGTCTCTCTGGTTGCTTGGATGTTTGAGTTTAATTTTCTTTTGTTGTCTCTTATGTTGGTTGTGGATTCAAGTATTAAACCCCTATTTTTGTTTTCAGTTTAAGGCCCTGTTTGGTTGTCTACTTTCAGTTTCAGTTTCTTTATCTTATCAGCTGTTTTGTGTTTACTATTGCGGGTAAAATCATTCCCAAGTGTTAGTTTTGTTACCCAGGAACTTGTGCCAGCCCATGGGGACCAGGAACTAGGTCGAGTGCCAGGTTGGATGGCGAACCGGCCTGGTTCGTGACATTCCAAACCACAAAATAAAATCATTATCAATGTTAAATTTATGTAACCTACCCATCTGAACCAATTTTACCTTTTTTTACAACTCACATACATTATTATGTGCATCATTAATTATGCCCGATAGAGATGATTTTACTACAACCCAATCCAAAATAGAGGAATTCCATAAACCAACAACATTAAATCCAAAATTCAACAATTCAAAAAAAATATCAATTCGAATGTAGCATTGTTAATATAGCATTACTCTTTTGACTCAAAGCATCAACCACATTATTTATCTTTCTTAGATGGTAATGAATAGTGCTATCATAATCCTTGATTAATTATTTCCATCTCCTATATCTCGTGTTTAATTATATATTAGTTCATATATAATAAAAACTTTTGTGATGAGTATATATTTCACTCTTCACAACATACAAATGATTGATCCAAATTTGTAATAAAAAATAGCAACTGTATCTAAATCATGTGTATGGTAATTTATCTCAGGAATTTCCAACTGATGTGAAGCAAAATAAATTTCCTGATTATTCTACTTTAAGAAAAAAACTATTCCTTTCAACGATGCATCCTTATATATAACAAATTCACCATTTCTATAAGGGAGATGAAAAAACGGGTCATTCACCAATCTATTTTTCATTTCATGAAAACAATCATCGCATTCTTTTGTCCCTATGTACATAACACTTTTTGGAGTCAACATTGTTAGTTGTCTAGATATCCATGAAAATTTGTTCAACAATCATATTGTAAAGACAATTTAAACAAGGGAAACTAAAAATATTATTTATATTTGTGGCACATGAACAATCTTCAAAAACATTTGTTTTATTAGGATCAACAATTATGCCATCTTTAAATACAATATCACCATGGAAATAAATTCTTTGTAAGAGAATCAAACCCTTTATAAATTTCCATAAAGGTTATTTCCTTTTATGGTTTAAAAATATTCCTTATGTCACAGTCATGTTCCTCCATGCTTTTCTAATATTCCAAAATATCATCTACAAACACAACCACAATTTAACACTTGATTCAATTGAGTCATCACTACAACAAGCTGTTCAGTTATGATTCCCATCATCTTATGATGTTGATTTCAAAGGTTATTTCCCATTGTATTCCTTCCTAGAATAGATACCCTATTTTATCTATTGAAAACCATTATGAAGAATAAAATCTAAAACAACAAAATTTGGTTATCATAAAATTTTATATCACTTACATTTTACCATAAAGTAAAAATAATTTATGTATATTATTTTAACAATATCAAAACATATAATGATATCATAACTGACCTCTGACACCAATTATATGGCCCCATCCTTAAATATTATGTATCCATGATTTTTGATCAGGAATTTATATTCATTCACCTAGAGGGTCTTTTCAGGATTAGAGATTTATAGAATTATGCCATAACTATAACTTATCAAATATTACAATGTAGTCACTTTTATTATATCCCATTATTTTACAACATTAAAATACCTTAAAAAACAAAAATTATTTTCTTCATAAAATTCGTCTCGAATTCTTCCTTTCTCATACCCTTCTTAATAAAATATGAAAAACATTAGAAAAACATGGGATGAGCATAAAAATCTCAGTTGTTGATATAAAATATGGAATGAAAACATTAGTCCATGAATACATTCAAATCAATGATATCACACTTTTACTCAAAAATCATAAGATCTATTAAATACTTCATTAAATCATAAGTTTTAATAAAAACTTAGTGAAGTAATAAATAATAAAGGTATCTTGTGGAATCTATAACATAGTTATTTTGCATCATTCACATATATAATTGGTGAAACCATTATGGTTACGTTGTGAATACCCATCATAGTATATTCCTTAAATATCATAGGAGAAACCATAAAATTTACCTCCAAAATGTTACCCAATTAATTGTTGAGCTATATTAGGTTCACCCATGCTTGGTTTACCATCGAAAAACCTGTATAAATAAAAAATTCCAAAGAACAATAACATAATCATAACTCATAAAACAAGGATAATGTAAATATAACATTTCCAAATTGGAATAAAAAAATTAATTTCAACATATTGGCATAAATATGATTTATTAAAACTATTTTCAATAAAAAAAATACATAAAAGGGTATATTGAATTTATTTTCTGTCTAAAAACATTGTGACTTGTTATGGAATCCAAATATCTGAAATGATGGCAGTGGCGAAATGGTCATTATCCCCGCATACATTAAAAATAATCATTACTTTTGTCGTTTAGTAAAATTATTCAGAGAAAAATGATTCCCATAAAATGAAATTAAAAGTCAAAGGTTTCTATACACCTTATAAATAATGGTTTTCTGTAAAATCAAAAAATTCTTAAAAGAACGGAGACTGAGACAATTTTCATTACCTTGAACCTGATTTTTCATATTAATTCATTTATATCATGAATAATAAAAATAGTTTAATTTATAAATTAATTAGACCCTTTTTAAAGTTTATTATCCATTTTATATCCCTTAATACAAAGTCATTATAATTTCTTAATTGATTGATTTTATATCGAATGTTTTGTCGATGTTCAGTACTAAAGTCAAAAATTAACTTCTTATAATTACAAATTGTCCATGTGTTCAAGTGTATGTTATATCCTTAATAGTATTCATTGTTTGAATGTCATATATATCTATTATATATATGTATTTATAATATTCCATAACATTTGGAGATAATAAATGAAATTCACTGTTCATGAATACGGTAGGCCGTACGTATGCATGAACGCTACTTTAATTTCATTGTCAACTTAATGGATTGAAAACTAAATGATATATAGGTAAATTATAATTCAAGTATAATATATTTGTTATGTTTGTTACATATGTTCATTAATTACATCCATTAAAAGTTCCCTGTATTGAAGGAATGAGTCATATCACTTTGAGGGAGCGATAGTCCGCACTTTCTCAAATTAAATTATCATATTTACACATTATGGAAAACATAAAGGTATGATATTAAAAATTAATGAATAATAGTGAAACTATAAGTATAATAAATACCATATAAAAATAAAATACTATCATAATGGACACAAAAAGATGTTATAGGAGAAAATTTAACAATCATGGTTTTGTGAGGCAGTAGTTCACCTAACACAGAAATAATATGTTCATCTCTTATACATGGAGGTGTTAGTAAGTGTAGTTAAAATATTTTTCATAAATAAATCCAATTTTATATATGATATTGGTGTTTTTATTTAATAAAATAATTATAAGTGCTTTGGGAGTATAGAAGTAAATTTAAATAAACGAACTTGATAGATGATTTTACCTCTAAATCGGGTAACTTCTTTTGAATTGAGCCAAAAGGTTTTCTGGAATTTCCTTCTACCCAAGGAAAGGCTTATAGGAGTAAATGATGGAATTTAAGAGATTATTTGAAAAAATATTTGATGATCCATGGGGCTTGAGTGGTGTGATTATGTTGGTAGATGTAGTTTCCTTTCATAAGAGGGAGGAGGGGCACATTAAGAAAGTCCTGAGATATTAAATTGTTATTAATTAAAATTAAATAAAAAATTGTCCAAATAATATTTATTTAGAAGATAATATTATTTTAGTTCTAATATCCATAATTGAATAATTTTTATACATTTTGTGAATATTTTTAAATCCTTGTTTTTTTGGTTTTACCCTTATTTTACACTTTTTTATCTTAAAGTGATATCATGTATTTACACATTGCTGGTTAATGTAATTACCAAATCATGTCCAATGACCAACAAAAATTTCATTTATGAAATATTTGGTCTTATAATAATGGTTTGGAATAATTATAGATTTTTATGAATATAATATCATTTAATAAACTATTTTATATTTTTTTTATGAATTAGGTTAATTTTGGACAGTATTCATTCTTGATTTTTTTACAAATTCATCAAAACATGATTCCATTGAAAAAAATTGAATCAATCATAACATGTCATATTAACCTATATAATTCTTGGATGAAAGTATTAATGTCAAATAATATTTATTTTAATATTTATAATATCATTTATTTGAATCCGTTATTAATGAAGCAATCATTGCGTCATCATTTTTTAATATCTAAATTTAGTTATTTAATGTCGAAAAATCGTAAATAAAATCCCATTAATTATTAAATCTTTAAAGATTTATAATTAATATTTATAGTCAAATGGATATCTAATATAACCCCAAATAATAATTTTTTAGTAAAAAGATACAAGTTTATGTTATTAATTAATTTATTTAAAATTTATTACCATAACTAGTCATTATCACACCCATGTGGGTCCGTGGATTCCCCAAATCAACCCAAGTATGCCCATGTCTGTACATATATCATCATAGTGGATTATAAAATGTGTTAAGGTGGGTTAATATTATTATAATATTAGTTTTTACACATATATACCAGATTTATCCTATAAATATTGTAAATAAAAAGAACCATTGAACAAACTATTCCTAATGTACAGAAATAAAATGTAACTATTTATAAAATTTGGACCTTATGATTTAAACAATGAAATTCCCTTTTCTAAATTAAAAATAATGAATTTTCTAGAAATTAATTTAACATTAATGCCCATTTTCACAAACAGAATCCTAGTATTTAAGAATTACATACTATCAAACGATTAAGAAGTGTTTATGTCCAATAAAAATGTGAAGTTAAATCCAATGATAAATATTGGATTAAATGAAAAAATAATATATTTCTACTTTAAAAGTCAATTAATAGGACACCATATCTTTATATATAAATTAGATAAAAAGGATGTTTTGAAATGAAATGTAGTATTTTTCACTATTCGTTAAAAATTTCAATTTATATGAAAATTACAAAAAAATTATCCAAAGTAAATTTTGATGTCATTATTCTATATAAGATGTATATTCTGTTAAATATAACCCATAAAAGTGACAAAAACTAGATTTATTATGGGTTCTTCATTAAAAGGTAGTAGAATGACCTTTTAAAAATATTAGAATATTTAATGCTTGAAATAAGATTCATTCTTCTTTTAAACCTAATACATTAATTGGATAAATGTAAAAACAATTAAAAACATTTATAATAATATGTTAGTATGTTCTATTCATTCCCTTCCATACATCAGCTAGGTGTTATCTACATTTTAAAATAATTATTATATTGTTTTTCGGTATGACTCAAAGTTGAGTGCAACGTAAGATTTCAGAGAAACCCATTGATGCGTGTCGAGTACGCTATCATAAAAAGTGTCACCATTAATGTAAATTTAATAAATGATTAATAAACATTAATATATTTTAAAAGGTGTTATTCTATAAATACAAATGATCATACAATTAAACTAAAAATGAAGTGTATCATAAATTTCATTTGTTACATATTTTCGAAAATAAATACCAAATAACATAAACCTATTATGGGGAGTATTAATATAAATTAATTAATCATAGTAGAGACACTAATAAATATTAATGAATATAAATAGAATCTTGATGGTTTGATGTTAATTCAATATCAAGAATACTAGATTTTAAATGTGGGGTTTTTAATGTAATTGGTGATCCCATATTATAACCCAAAATTATTTATTACAAAGATATAATGAATTTAGTGGATTCCTTTTCATAATTGTTCGATCATTATCGTAATGGTTATGAATCAGTTTATCATTCCTTGTCATAATGACTTTCTTCAAAAAAATAACATTTGACTATATATTATTAAGTTGATCCTAAATAGTGATCACAATTAAATATATATGAAAAATGCAGATGAATATAAGGCTAAATTAAAGAAAAAAATGAAATCAATTAAGGATTATATATTCAATTTTTTAATCAAAATTCTAAAAAAACGTTTATGACGATAATGAATGAGATATTGGGAAATTTCATCAGTAAATTTATTATGGTATATTTAAAGGTTATATAGATTTATTGTAAATACATTTATGATCATTTAGACCAACTAAAATAGGTCTGTGAAGTTATTCATCATGATTGGTTATATGATAATATTAGGAAATATGGTTTTTTTTTGGAAAAAAATCAATTTTGGTTGCTTTAATATCATTGTAGATGGTATGAAATTTTATGTAGAGAAGATCATAAAAATCATGCACTATATTTTGATTAAAAAAATTTAAATGGAATCCAATGTCATGGGATATATTGATTACATATAAGGTTTTCAAGATTTCATGACAACATATTCTCCCTCCATGATGATATGTATAATGAATTCGGAGAATTAATGTTGAATGATGCTTCACAAATGTGATTATAGTTTATTATGGATAAAGAATGTTCTTCTCTTATATAATATCATCATTATGTTTTAAACATTTTGGAAATTGAGTGTTGTTATTTTTAAATAGGTATTAGAATCATTCTAATTCAAAAATTATTATAATATAACATTTTAATTAAATTAATAGTGGTTATAGATTTAATTCTATATATATGATATAGAGTTTCATAAATGACCAAATACTAACTGGATATTTTTTTAGGACCTTTTCAAGTGTACACGTTTAAATATATTGTATCATTTTAAAATATAAACTGAATGATTTATGTATAGTAATAATAAACGGAAAAAGAGATGCAATTATTTTAGGAACCAAAGACTTTTTATCTCAATTATTTATTTCAACAAGGCACCCCAAACATTTATAAAAACTTGAGATGATAAAAAATATGAAGAACATGAGGTAACATGTTAATCTCAAAAGTTTGTGTATTAATTCATTCATGAGTGTCGAGAGTACAAAAAAGGTTTCTATATATAGCTGAAGGGGTGATATAATTTTTTAACACCTATTTCCAACAAATAAAAAAACATATTTATTAATTTTTATATTTTTGAAAATTCCAATGTCTTTTTCCAACAATTATGAAAAATTATTTAATTTTTTCATAGTAAAAAATTTATTTTGAGTCAATAATGCCACTGGTTAGAGATTTTTTGGATAAATAATAATTTAAATTATTCCAAGGGTTTAATTTTCATAAAATTCATAACAACCCATGGGATGTTATTTTAAGAGAATGTCTAGGATTTAATTAATATAATTTTATGGTCATATTCTTCCCCCAAAAAGTTGTTCGTCATCCCCTCTGATATTTATTAATAAATCATTTATGGGATCATGTAATACTTTTCATTAAAATATTTCAACTGGGTATCCAATTACATGGAATGAGTCTAGTGAATTTTTGAACATTCATCCCTATTTATGATGCAGTATCACAAAGTGATTAGTATCATTATTATTTTCCCAACATTATTATGGATAAAGATGAAATAATGATATTTATTGTTAATTGCCTCAAAAATGACATTCAGGATACAATGGATAAGATAGATATAATGGATCAACATCAAATGGAAATTAAATAGAGGAGGAACGTACCTGAAATGATTATTTTTAAAAAATTATAAAAATTATTACACCCAAATAATTACTACCTGATTGAGATTATCTTATATTGTGTCATTCGAAAATTTAATACATTTTTTGAAGTGTATCATTGGATATTTTAATTTTTTTTAAAATTTTATTATGTAAAATGTTTTCAAGAATGGATTAAGGGAAACTATTTGCTTACATAAGCATTTGGTGTTTTTATATTTATTTTATTATTCCATGGTTTGGTCTGCATGGTTAGTACATGGTTTGGGATAAACCATATGAATCACATTGGAATCCTTGTGAGGAATTTTCTCTTGTGTTATTTTCACACATATTGTGAATTATTAAGAGACGACATGTGACATAATTACACACAATGATTCAACCTCAATAGTTTTATTCACACATTTGGCATATAATATAGAAAATATTATTCCCATAATATTGAATATGGAAACAATGTAATGTTTTGGATTTTTATTTGTACAATTGTTAATTTTAGGGACAAAGGCCCTATTTTCATTTCACTTTCAGTTATATGAGACATGGAACCTAAGTAGGGGTTCCTCAACTCATCCCATATCCCCTCCTCTTACCATGATTGAATGGATCCTTTTCTAGAATCTTAAATGGTGTTCTTCATGGAGATCCCTAATTACGCCTCATTTCCTTATCATTTCATTCCATATTAATTACTCCCTTGATTTTCTTCACTCCTACCAACCATTGGCATTACAATGGGTGGAATTAGGGTTTTTATTGAGGCTAATATGATAATTTAATAGATTTTTATATAATTATAAATTTTTACCCATTAATATATTTATTTTTAGGTTAATTATTTTATTTTTATGTTTTTATAGTAAATTGAGATGAATTGTGAAATTTCCTTAATTTTAAAATTTTAACTCATTTTCATTATATTATTATTTTGGGCAGTATTTATTTTATACTCGTCAGATTTATGAAAATTAATTTTAGGATATTTTTTCCATGGAATTTTTTTTAAAAAAATTGAATAATAGTAAAATTTAAAAATTTAAAGCCCAAATGAATCTCAAAAGATGGGTCATAGAATTTTTTCCCAGTACTAGATAATTTTAAAGATGATTCCATATCACTTAAAAAGATAAGTTAATGGATTTTAAATATTTTTTTGAGAAATATATGATGAAAATATAATTTTTATCAACTATAGATGCCCATGATTCCACCTCTTTCTTGATGATAAATTAAAATGAACTTGTTGTATTGAATTTCATAATGTATACTAGGATTAAAAAATTATTCAAGAGAAATATACCATAAATTTATCTTTACAAGTCAAAAAAGTTATTTTTTGTCAATAGGGGATTGATATAATAAAATCATAAAATATCAATAATTTCAAAAATTCATCCCTTGAATTTCTTTTCCACATGAAAATTTTATTACTACAAATTATAAAGAAAAAACATCCATAATTATTTACTAAAAAAATATATTTCATCTTTAATTAATATAGATGTAAAATAAAGGAGGCTGGTTTGGTGTAATTATATTTAATATAAAAATCTATTTTCTTTGTATATTATATTATTTTTCTTTCCATCATATTTTTTTTATTTTTTTCTTCTCCCACCACTCCTCAATAATAATCGCGATGGTCAATAACAAACATTTGGATTGGCCTCAAGGGTGTTTTATGTGGTTTTTTTGGAATTAAAATTCATCAATTATCAAAGGGTATTATTATATTTTTAGTGGGGGAAAGTGGTTTGATATGGTTTATTGTAGATTTCATCCACCACTCTCTGCCATGAATTTTGAACTCATTCTATTGTCTATCAAATCATTATTACCCCCTTCTCTTTGTAATTATATTATTACGTGATGTTAAGCATGTAAAACAATGGAATCGAATATGATTATTTTGATTCTTATATTTAATCAAACTATTAATTATGGCGTTCTTATTGTACATGGATATTGATGAAAGTGACATTTATTTTTATGAAGTGATCTTGGAGGCATGTAAAAGTCACATCCAAATTAGTGGATAATAGGTTATATATGATGAGATAAAATATCAAATGGAATTTATAAAATAAATGAAGATAATGAAAGTGACCATATACTAAAATATCTTTCGCTCTTATTTATTGAAACATGTCCATTATATATGTTCTACATGTCTATTTTTCATTAATTAAGAGTATAATCCCAACATCTAAATTCCCATTTATTAAATGGTATATAATAATGTGACTTAGAATAGTGGGTGTTTTATTTAGAAGTTATTCTAGAGAGGAAACCATGGTCAGATTCTTTTTTTTCACTATGAATGATAAATAGTTTAATATGCCACACACAATGACTGGCATGAATCGATACATGGAATAGTTTCCTGGGATAGATGTGGTATTTCAATTACTATTTTATTTATTATTTCTATATAACACACATATATATATCATGAAATAATATTAAATACCATTGTCTATAATGTTATAATATTCAAATTATTTTTCTATGATCAAAATATCTTAGTTTATTTAGAAGAATAAATTCAAAATAAAATATAATCAAATCATTATGGATTTAAAGGGAAAATATAAAAACTAAAATGAAAAATTCAACTAATATTTTAGTTTATATATGTAAATACCCGAAGCTTTATGTACATGGAAATTACATTAATTTTGATGAATATCTAATACATAACAAAAACAGACACACAAGGATCGTAATAGTTTGGTGTCTTTGGAAACTTGGAATATAAACTTCTAATCATGTTGAAAGATCTTCAACATCTCCCATAATGATCCTCCCCCTTTTGTTTCCTTACCTAAAACCATTATTTTAGTCTTGGGGGAAAAGAAATCATAAAAAGGGTGAGCTCAAATTCTCAATAAGGGTAATCATGGAGAAAATCAAACAAACCATATACATTTGAATATAAAAACATGAACATAATATTTAAACATCAAAATCTTGAGCAATGACATAAAACATGGTAGCACGTAAGGCATAGATCATAATGGATCATCAATCACGATAAAATAGAATATGAATAAAGCATGTAATTGTGGCATCAATTAAGAACATGTAATGATTTCCATAGTAGCCAAGGCATTACTGCCATGACCATCTTAGTGGAAAAAGTCCCTTTCTGAATCGAGTTCACTCCTCGTTTCAGTCCTGTAACACTGAACCAGATTAACTTACCATTCCAGCCATGTCTATCTCATGAGATATAAAACTTTTCCCAATGCATTGGAGGGAGATATAAGTCGCACCCATCTCATAATGAAACCATTCTTACTTGTGCCACAAAATCTTAAATCATAGCATAACCCATGTAATAAATTGGGTTTCTTAGACATCATGCCATCATAACGCAATCCATATAAAACAAATGGATATTATTTCATCATAAAAAGAATCATACCATGTAAATAATTGAGACATTATACTTGAAACATACACATATTAAATAATGTCATCTTAGATGGAAAATAGTTTTGATAGAACACTTGAAATGAATTCTTGAGGAAAATATCATTTCTTCCGAAAAATAATTTTCTTTTCTGAAATGTCGTTCAATTTTAAAAGAAAATGATTTTTTGGAAAATAATCATAAAATCTTGTATAGGAAGATTCATGAAAATGAGGCGTTATGAAACCGTAAAAATCCATTCATGCCATATAAGTAACAAAAACCATTCTCCTCGTACTTTTGCCGGAAATGTCAAAAAGTACATCGTAAAAGAAAGATTCCTTTCGTACCTTGTTGTAAAAGTCAAAACGGGGTAAAAATGACTTTCAAAATACAAGGAATAATATTAAACATTTTATGAAAACATTTTGAGAAAACATGGACATGGATGATAAATATAACCCCAGTAAATACATATGAATAAACAATCTCGGATAAGAAACGAGATTGGAATAATTATCCTTACCTTACGTCTGATATGCATCGTATGAATCCGAACCTCCTGTATAATGATTTAAATAATTTCATTGACTTATTAGAGAATCATATTCATTGTTATGATATCATATATGGTTCATTTATGACTCTATATTACCCATTATTTTGTAAATTAATGTTAAAGTAACATTTTCGGTAAAACCATTTCATTTGTCATTTGTGCTTTAACTTGTAATTATTCATATGATTACTTAGATCATGGTTACTTAAATATAGAATGTAAAACATGATTTATATATAATATATATTCAGAATATACATATATATATATAATAGATCGATAAATGGAAAGAAATACACCGTTCATGGAGACGGTAGGCCGTACGTACGCATGAACGCAGTTTTTGTTTCCTTATTGAATTGAATGAAACTAAATAGATGGCATATATATATATACATAAATCTAGTAGAATTATTATTTCATATATTTAATTAATATTCATTATATAAACTATATGATCGTTCATGTATGGTTAACATGGAGAATGATTCTCATCGCGTCGTGGAGACGGTAGTCCATACGTACGCACGAGCGATAATATCGTTCCCATAATTATTGAATGAAATTGGAGTGGATGGTATAATATATCAGAATAAGTATGATGTTATAATAACCATATATAGTTATTATTTACACCATTATACCCTTCCATGTACGGTGTTGGTGGAATAACATATTTCACCACGACATGGAGATGGTATTCCGTACATACGCACGCGTGGTGATTTCATTTTCTGTAGGATGGATAGATGGTGAAATAGGGTAGTTTCATACTTATAATAACATATCAGTATCTATATATCTTCTAAACATGGCATTTTTCTGCCTTCATGTCACCCCTGCAAAGAGCCATGTCTACCCCATTCCTCCCTCCATCCATCGATTACTATCCCTCACCCGACACTCTCCCTCCCTCATTCGCACTCCACATCCCCAGTCCCCACTGCTCGCTAGAGGTCTCCCTCTTCGGAACCCTATCCAGTTCCGCGTCGCCTCCACCGGCGCCTCCTCCGCCACCTCACCCATATTCCCTTCTATCCTCGCCTCTAATCCCTGCTGCTCATCCGGCATCATCCAAGCCATATTCCTCCCCTAGAAATCTCTGATTTTCTCATACAAGTCTTCCTCAGGAACGTTTACCGTTATCTTCTACTCATCTAAAAAATACCCCTTCATATTATTCATCTAGGGTCTGGGTAACTTAACCTCATGAAAACCATCGCAGGAACATCCTCACCGCCTCCGACACCACCTTATCGACCACCTACACCTCACCTTCCCACCGCCACATATCCCATTCTCACCCAGGCATCTTCGCTTTGGCAATCCATTCTCGCCTCGCCATCATGAATCCCCTTCTATTTCCTCAGATATTGATTCAATTTCTGCTATTAGGGTTTTGATTCACTCTAATTTTCTTCCGTTTGTAATTTTATTCAATATGTGATGTACGTCTATAAGTATACAGGTCTCAGAATAGGGTGTCCTTTGGAGAGGAACTTGAGCCGCATCACATCCATAGATGAATACAAGGTCATGGAACAGAATGATAGTCGTATTAAGTGGAGGGAGATGATATCCGAAGACAACGCATCCAATTTCGTTTCTTCAAACACTGACAATAACTTCAATGGTTCCCATTTTAATATTTATCTATTTATTTGTGAAGAAGAAACTATGCAGTTCATCTTATTCATTCATCTTGATTTTTCTACTTCACGTGAAGTCCAAGAAAGAAGAGTGTCTTTTAACGTTTTCCAGTACCTACAACGAAGGTCCAATGAATCCAACTTGTAGTCAATCCAAGTTGGAGTTGGTAAATGGGACTGTATTCATATAAATTCCCTTTAATAGATTTAAGTTTGATTTATGTTGTTTGGGTTTTCATTCACTTAGATTTTCACCAGTATGCAGTGGGAGATGAATTAGTATGCGACTTCTGGTTTGTTTCATGCTATATTTATGCATTCAGACTATATGGTTCAGGAAACTATTTGATTTCTGAAACACTGTTGGGATTTCCTTAGAATACCTGAATTTTAGGAATTTTCACTGCTGCTGAGAAAAACTTGGTCTTTGCAATGTTTCAATATACCTTAAAACACAAACATTTTCACTAATAGTAACTTGACATTGTTATGGAAAAGGGTTCTGAATTCATTATGATTTATTTTACCTGCCACATCTGATATTTATCTCTTATAATTCCAACTATTAGTATTTTAAAATTTCCAGTTACATGTCATATGTATTTTTTATCATTCTTGTGACAATCATATTACTTTCTTGATTTATGATGTTTTAAATTTGAATTGTTTAGATGATTTTCCCTTCTAATATTGGTTTGATGCTTTCTTCCATGTCCACATCCATCTCGCACGGTACGCTGTTACTATAGTGTCCCTTCAAAACACCTTCTGCTCATGATTTTTTCACCTATATCTATTGTAACCTTACATTTACAAGGGAGTAGAATCTATGCACTGCAAAACATCCTTGGGGCCAGTATTTCAATTCCATGTAGCAGCAGTAACAACTAAACAAGTCATTTTACTGTAGTATTTTGTTCCACTTTACCATTATAATTCCTTTGGCTTTGAATCCATGTAATTTTGTTAAATGCATTTGGTTAGCCCTTCCAAATTTTCAGGAGTGTAGGTAAACTTGGACATGTCTGAATGTCTTCAGTGTATCCTGGTAAAGAATATTTATATCAATCATGTTTTCTATTTTAGAAAATGCAGTTACTGTTCACCATATTATCATTTTGTGTTTCTCTCATCTGCTGATGCGACCTTCCAACATTGGTTCAATAAATATATTAAATGTATATTAATACCCATCCCGCTAAATTTTCATGTGATTATAAATATTGTGAGAATTTATTTTGTTTTATCAATTCCTTGAAGAATGACATTCGTGATGGAAAATCTAGCTTCTAAGGCAAAAAACAGCATTGATGGTAAGGCTTTTTTATACATCATTGATTTCTTTTTTCCTTTTGATGTTTATTTTATAATGTAACTCTGTGTTGATTGTATGTTTTTTCATCTCATGTCTGATTAGATCTTTGATTGTGTTTGGTGTCATGACTAAATGAAACATTTTATAGCTGGGTTGTAGGTATGGGCTTTCATGGATCTTTCCATGCCTGAAGATATGTGTCACCAATTTGAGTTAGCATTATAATGTGATTAAACCTATTTATAATATATATGCATCGGTTTTATTGAACTAAATTATGTAAAAAATCACCTCCATAGAGAAATATATGGATTTTTTAAAATCTGGAAATCAGATATTATTCTGTTACATATTCTATGAGATCAATGATTCATATAAATTTTTTTATGTATATTTGATTCAAACTGTTGTATGCCATTAGTGTTATTATTTGTAATAATTTTTTATCACATTGATATGTTTTATTTTTTTCATTTTAAATATTATAAAATTACTAATAGGATAGAGAAAGGCATGTTCTTAATTTTATATAATAGTTTGGAGTAGTGTGTCATTTTATTTTGATGCATGTGCTACCAAATTTGATGTTATACAAGGGTTGTTCATTGTTTGTACGTTGATTGATCATTGTAATGTTGCCCAATGTAATTAAATGTCTTCTTTAATTGATGTTGTCTATCACCATCTCCAGTTTTTGAATGAAATGACAACACATATTAATGGTAGTTGTTATAATATCATTTTCTATTCATTCAGATTTAAATTTTAATCAATTGTGCTACTTACTCAGGTATGTAACATGTAATGTTTATCTTTTTAAGGAGGTTCAATATCGACAATGAGTGACTATTGTAGCTAAAGGATTCTATGTCTTATCAAAGGTATGGATGAATCCTTATAAAAGCTGTGTTTGAAGAGAATTCAATATGTTTTTAATTTCCATGATTGTTTTCTTTTAGCAGGATATAGTTGTTCACGTTTTCAATCATTTTTTTTGTTTTGTAACCCATTTATAAAGGGTTGTGAGCAAAATTTGAATCAATTTTTAAATCTGCTGTGAACTTCATATCTTTTCATCCATCAATGTATGATGAAATTTATCCATATCTGATGTAATCTATATATCTTCTAAAGTTGGATTTTTTCTGCCGATGTGTCACCAATGCAGGAAGGCACGTCTCTCGATTACCTTACTTCCACCTTCGAATTCTCCAAGACCCCGACCCTCTCCCCCCTTCCCACCTGCGTTTACACTCCGTGCCGTCTACTGTTACCTCCAAATCCATTCACCCTAATTGATGACCACCTTCCTTGAATAGCCTCCTCGGCGCCATCTTCGAATACCTCCATTTTCGCCACCGCCGGAAGTCTCCCCAACCCGGCACATCTCGCGGAACCACCGACCCGATCGAAAAATAGTTGCGGCGAACCTACGGTATTCCACAACTGACCTCCATCTCATTACTCCCCTCCCCTACTTCTACTTATCCCTGCTCACCGTTTCTGTTGTCACCTCCTTCAATCACCACAAATCAGCTCTGGCGTTCTCCTCCTGCAGTCTCCAGTTCCGACGACTTTCCAAAACCCGACCGCCCAAATATAAGGTATTTGTTGGTTCTCAACACCACATCTTCACCACTTCCTACATCTTAAATATAGGTTTCTATCATGTAGTTTTTCGGCATCACAAATCTAGGTTTTCATGTTCTTTAGTGCCACAGTTCCACCACGGTTGACCACTCTTTAACTGTAAGACCAACATAATCCTCTGCGAATTAATCCTGCATTATCCTCTACAATCTATTCTAATCTGATCAGACAGTTCACTCAGGATCTCCATGGTTCAACAACTACAATCCCTTCCGCATGGTATGTTATCCAAGGAAATTTCGATAGCCATACAGTCAGTTCTTCAATAAATTATTTGAAGGTTTAGATATGTTTACTAAACTGTCATAGTACATTATCCTATTTCAATACCGGAACTCTTATTTTTCTTATGGCATCTATCATATTCTGATGACAGTATGTAACTGTAACTGTACAACCAACCATAGCATGGACTAAATCCACATTCTATGTATTACTTGACTGCAGCATTTACATTGTATATGTTATTCTCACAGTACTGCCAACCATAGCATTGACTAAATCCACATTCTATGTATTACTTGACTGCAACATTTACATTGTCTATGTTATTCTCACAGTGCTGCCAGCAACTACACATGTTAAATCTGATCAGCCATTTTTAATTGACCAATTGTTACTATCAAGGTTTACATTATATATCTCGCATTACCATTCAGTCATAAAACCCTAACACTAACTACATGAACCTTCTATGGATTATTTGTCTTTAGATTAGACCTTATCTGTAATATGATCACAACACTGAATAGCATGGTTATACCATTCTGTTCAATTCCTTTACAATCAAATTAAAAGATACATCATACAAATATACACTCCTCGTCAAGATATAGAGACACACGACTTCAAATAATATTACTACGACAACAACGTCAATCAGGTTGTCTTCTATTTATTCTGCACTCCTAAATCAGTTTCATTAATTATCAATCAGCTGCTTACATGTTTACTATATTTCCAAATCCACAGGAAGAATGTCTCTTGAAAACATTAATGCAACTAAACCTGTCACGCCAAATGGAAGAAAACAAACAAGAAGAGGTATTCCTTCATGACCCATTACTTTTTATATTTTTATCATATTGAAAAACTATATATTCAAACACTTTAAAAAATTATAATGTTTTCTAACAATGTATACTCTAACACTATTGAATTTCTTTTGTTAACATTAACTATAGGACAGTGTTTTACAGCTGAACTGGTCACACCAGCTACTAACATAGAAATACATCGACACATTCCATTATCATCTATATCCATCAATGGTTAGTTCTGTTTACTGTCTCCCATTTATTTATTTTGATTTCATGCTGAAAAACAACTAACCATATCGTCCTACAATTGTTCATATTCCAGTTCCATAGTCCCTCAAGAGTATTCAGATCTATCAATGATATACGGTGGATGAAATAAGAAAAAACAATGAT
Source organism: Viscum album (assembly GCA_963277665.1). NCBI lineage: Eukaryota > Viridiplantae > Streptophyta > Magnoliopsida > Santalales > Viscaceae > Viscum > Viscum album. Next base: position 1,537,826,861 of record OY728151.1, read on the forward strand.
CGAACACCCTAACATGACATGACCTTTCTTTTTGTAAACATTTTCACATTTAAACTTTGGTTACCTATATGGTCAATACGATACATTACTATTTCACAACTTCATGTCCTAATATCACTCTTACAAGGTATGAATTCAAATGGTCATACTATTGTGGAGTCAACTGATGCATCCTCATCACAGTAAGCAGTGAACATTCAAATACGTGAAAGTTTCTATGTGAGTGAAATATTGACTCTTACACATTTAACAACTTTAATGAACAGTGCTTATTATACTACTACTACTGGAAACAGCTTACTTTTCGCATCCACAGGTATGTTTTACATTTCAACTAGCATCTCAGATTTATCATCTATATATCTCTTTATATATAAGAACTTTTTAATATCCTATAACATTTTCACCTGTCCTTTTTTCCAAAGGAGAGAGTAATAAGCATGTAGGTTCTACACAGATGACTGATGAACAACATTCAATGAGAGGTACATATATGGAAACTACACCTAAAACAACCACAGATGTATATCCTGCATTCAACTTGATAGGTATGTCAACTTGGACATTATATTATCAACATTCAACTATTTTACTCTGTTCATGCTATTACTAATTATTCATCAATAACAAATAACATCAATTTGAATGTTGCAGATATGTCACTTCAACTTCAAAACTGCTGAACAAACAGGTTACTTCCACCATCTGTAATGTTCCAACATCCGTTATGTTCTGGAATTTATTATTCCATACTGTAAACTATATTGTTATGCCTTATTGAAACCTATTTTGTTTAGATATTATGCTTGTGCTCTCCAACAGGATCCACAGTTTCAGTGTATTTTTTACAAATTAGTCACTTGAAATTCTGCTCATGTTGTTCTATATGTCCCAACATCTGTTATTATCACCACTGTAATTAATGCTTCGAAGATACTACTCAACCTGGACATCCCAGTAGTCCATGAATTAAGAAGCAGGTAAACTGTTAACTTCCATTATTTGTCTAGTTTTTCTGCCTACAAATACCAACCATATGATTGACATCTACATTAAATCTTCTCTTGAATGCTGGTTTTTCTACATCAATTGGAGCTGGATTTCTAGGTCATTACCAGTTTCAAAGTCCTCCATCAACACATTAAAACATTTGTGTTACACCAATACCTTATTGGAAAAACAAAAAAATGCATTTCTGATGTTAAAAATATTCTGGAGGTAAGTATAGTATCCAGATTTCATTATTTCACCATCTCAAATATAAAGCACTACCTGTAATACCTGCTTTCATTAATATATTAGTAATACTAATTATTTCATAGCCGACAAGGTGTCTGATTGATGCTACAATAGTTAAAATTCAAAGTACTCATCAATGGTATTTTGATTTATGCAACTACAAAGGGCAGATGAGAACATTTGGTGCCAGAATTGTAAAAAAACACCATCCTTCACTACTCCATGGTATTCATTTAATTTCTTCCTTTATTTCTAAATATTCATTCAGTAATATGATTCTTATACGAATTAAGTGGTATTGACATTACACCATGACTTTTAACAACTATAAATACATCAGTTTTAGAGTCCAACTCCCGGTTAAAGATGTCATAGACTCGCTATATATTGTTCTCGTTGTCATGTAAGTCATGCAGTTTATAAGAAACTCAGCTTCTTAGTTTAGAGATGTTATGATACAAGTAAGCATTTTCAACTATGTTTTTTGATCATGTAATTTATGTTTTTGAATTCACTTTAACATTTAATTAAAAAATAGGACTAGGATGAGTTTGGTTTTCCCCCAGAGATAGATGTTTTCAAATCAATGAAAGTTCTGTTGTCACTAGACGTCACAGAGTATAACCTTCATAATCGAAAACGCCCTTCAGAACCTAACACATGCACAATGCTCTACATCAGTGATAACGGATATTATATCAGCAACTATCATCAATGTTATGTAGACAGTCAGGTAAGCAGACTCATTCTTCCATAAGTTTTTATTGGCAACGTGGTGAAAATCACATGACAACATTCTTTTTAAAGAGCATTCAATGAACTTATTTAGTTATTCTTCTTTAGCATTCATATTTTTTAAAAAACAGTTACCATATACTTGTACTATTCATTTAACTATCTGTTTTAGGAACATCGTAGCGCTGAATCTTTAGGACTCAACTGAAACACTTATGCTTCCTTTGATACAACTACTACAGTTGTATCTTAAACCCAGGTATAGTATCTCTATCTTCATTATCACTTACTGTCATGGTGTACATGTTGTAGAAAAGAATGTATTTTTCTTCATTTCGGTTGATTTTTACCTTTTCTTATAAAAACACTATCTTTGATCTGCTTTTTCAACTATTAGATATTATATTTATGCTTCAACGGTATGACTTATAAGTATTGACTACTTCTCATTCATTACAATGAAATCTTCGTGTAGAAAAAACTGTTGACTGACTTCGATGCGGAAGATGCTGTGGAAAGAAATGATTCACTATCTCGAGACCCCACACTAACATCACCTATTTCCAATGAACATCATCTCCATATAATGGAGATGATAAACAAAAAAAACTGACAAACTAGACTAAATGTTTCTCAGCCTTTTCCAAGATAGTGTATACATGTAATCTTATCTCTCTGTTTCAATTTTCCATTAAAATTTTTAATCTATACACTATTCATATGAAGTCTTTTTATTGGATTAAGGCTGTGTTTGTGAACCTTTTGTCAGTTAAAGGACCTGCTTGGTTTTTTTACTTTTCATATCTCAAAATTTTAATGATTACTATATTGTGTAGTCTATAATTGGTTTACTTATCTTTAGTTGGTCTATTTCATTAGTATTGATTTGTGATGTAGCGTGATGTTTACTATCTTTCATTGGTTTTCTTCATGATATAAAAATGTTAATTGTTGATCAAAATATTTGTTTTGTTTCTTTTCCAGTTATCCTAATTAAATGATATTGCGATGCTTGATGTATATCTGTGCTGCTTAATTGGGTATTTACATTGTAGTGTGGTTTTCCCTATTCAAATGGATGTCTACCAATGCCATTCCACAACTGTACCCTTCTGCCTCTTCAACTAATTTACTGTTCAAATAATAGAAAACATGACTGTCATCCCATTTGAAGAACCTGCTGCATGGATGCATCTAGAAGTGGATACCAGACTACAAAAAACTACGGCATTATAGCAGTCCATGTGAAATCATCCCTTCTTGGTATTTGAGATTTACAAACATATTCTGAAGGTGCATTCATCCACTGTCACTTGTGTCCTTCTAGTTTTGAAAATAATTACTACTGGTAGATTCATCTATTTCGTTAACCTTGTATCACCAAAAGTAACTTTTTAATGGAGTTTCAGTACAAGTAATATCTATACTGTGTCCTACCTATTTCACTCCAAAGTATTTGATTTACTAGTATCAATATTAGTACTACTGTTGATGGTGTATTTGATTTATTCTGCTTTCAAAATAAGGTTATTATATTGATAAGAAATACTGATTTATAGTTCTCAAGCAAGTACCATGCAAATTCCTACTGTTATTTTTTCATCTGTTATAATCTCTACATTCTGTTTTTCATGCATCTCATCATTCAGTTTACCAGATGTATGTTATTATTCACTCAATGCTTTCCATCGTTTTTTTCTCACCCTTTATTTTCCTTTCTTAATGTTCTTCTACCTTTGGTTTTATTCGGTAAGGATATTTCTGAAAAGAATGTATCATTTATATTCTATGTGTGTTTCATTTTTCTTCTATTTGTCAAGTATTTCTGAAAATAATGTATCATTTATATATTCTCCTATATGTTTTCCTTATATTCTCCATCATGCATTTGTATGGTTTATTTTGTATAGTGATGGTGTACTTATGTTTTCCTTATGTATTATCATATTTTCTCCAATATATTTTTAATATTATCCTATATAATCTTCTAGGTTATTAATTTTTTCTTATTTTACTATGTTTTCAATTCTATGTATTTTATCCTATTACAGTTCAATATTAAGTATCACTAATTTTTTTTCAATATATACAATATTGATGTTCTTTATTAATATTGAAGTATAGTTTTGTCTTTGTGAAAGTAAGCATTGAATATATTTCTTTGCGAATTCACAGGTATGTACTATTATTATTTATACTTATGTTATTACTTCATAATGAAACAACTAAATAAGAAGAAGTGTATGAAGAAATAATGTTGAAAGAATTGGTAATAGACATTACCTCTTCTTTGAAGCGCCTCTTTGAGAACTCCTCTTAGGAAACTGAAATTGGTCTTTGAAGAAGACCAGGACCTCTAGGATGTTTTAGGGAAGTTTAGAAGAGAATTTTTTAGGGTTTAGCCAAGTGTGAAGGCTCAAAGTGGTGTGAGGGAGAGAGGGAGGAGGTGCCCTTTTATAACGGAGGAGAGGGGCACCTTTGGAAAAACTCAAAATATTATTTTATTATAAAGTCATATTCAGTTTTTAATAGCTCCAAATTGATTTATTTCGAAGATAAGGTGGGAATGGGTCGAAATACTCTCATCAAATAGAATTTAGACAAGTTTAGGGTTCTATTTTAACCTTATCATTTAGATTTATCTTTAAGTTAAATAATTTTACTTTTACCGTGTCTTTTTGTTTTCTTACACTATAAGGTTAATAAAATTACCATAACAAGCCAAATGAGCACCAAGTTGTTTATTATTAATATATATAACCTTATCTAAGTCATTTTGCCGAACCTTAAATTTTTAGGAATAAAATAACAATTAATAATATAATATTTTTTTTAAAAACTATTTTATGTAAATTTTGACACTATTTGGTAATTGATTTTTGTGAAAATTGTAACAGAAATAGTAGTTAGAAAAAGTTAATTAAATCAATACTAATATGTCATATTAACCTAGAAAATTATTGTAATTTATAAAAAGTCTCAAATTACAATTATTTGGGTATTTATAACATCAATTATTTAAATATTTCATTAATAAGATAATTATTGTATCATCATTGTGTCATAAATAAATTAAATTATTTAATGTATAAAAATTACAAATAAAATATCATTATGTAGGAAATCGTTTTAGATTTCTAATGAATATTTTTTGTTGAATTTATCTTATGTATAAACCTATATTAAAAATTATGTAGTTATTAAACTTTGATTTTAACTATTTTAACCCTTATTTAAATAAATTAATAATAAATGTCCTAATCTAATCCATGTGGGCCTAAATGGTCATATTTTATTCCAATGGTTTTTTTGGTCGAATTAAACTTATCCAATAGAATTAGGACATGTTTTAGGGTAATAATAATATAATTTTTACCCTTAATTACCATATTTACTTTTAACCGTGGTAAAAAAAGTAAAAAGGTACTATTCACCAAAAATTATGTTCATCTAATTGAACCACATTTTACTTACTGACATCAATCGCGTCTGTCGGATTTTTGAAATTCCATTCACAGAAGCGGTAAAATTATGTTTTATGTAAATTTGCAAATTCTCCTAGGAGGTGAGTAAAAGACGGTGAAAATTTCAATACAATTTCTATATATCTAAAATTATTATAAAATTACTCCAATGAATTACATTGAACTTTTATAGGTATTGTGTATTAATTTTTGCCTAAAATAAAATTAAATAATTATTTAAATAAAAAGTCGGTTTTTAAATAGTAACCTAGTGTTTTCACTATTCATAAAAATTTTAAAGTTTTCAGAAAAATATCAAAATTTCACCCTAGGCAAATTTCGATATTCCGAATCCAAAAATGAAGTCCATTTTGAATGAAGAAATTTATATAATTTCAAAAAGTGGTTATTACTATTCATAACGGGTAGTTTTAACAATATTTTAATAGCATATCGTTGTTTAGTGAAACTCGGTATTGCGTACAACACACACTATCGAGGAAGGTCGCGATTACGTGTAATGTAGCCAAGTTAGGGTTCCATGTTGTGCAATAATACTTTGTTGTAATGTACAACACAAGACATCAACAAAAGTAAAACGAATATTTTTCATAAAATCTCAGGGTGTTACATTCTACCCCCCTTAAAATGAATTTCGCCCTCAAAATTTTTCGGGGTTATACATGGTTTTCTACTTGAAAGTTTATTTAATTGAAACCCACATCGTAAAATGAAATACCAAATTTATCTTTTAAAAAAATAAAGTCTGAAATGTAACAGTTACCCAAATTAACTCATCACTGTGTTTCCTCATGGGAGAACATAGGTGAAAATATGGATATGGAAGAGAAATCTAAACATCATTTTATAATGGAGAGTGGTAGAGAACAGATCTATGAAAAAGCCAAAAATCACAAAGTCATAGATTTGTGATGATATAAGGTACCATCTGATTAATCGGATATAAGGGCACTATGACAACATTTTTGGTTTTCAGGATCATTTCTCTAATGTTGAATAATTTTCGAATCAAAAGATATACTTACATGATTTTGGTACAATCTGACCGTTGTTCGTGCGTTGAACAATTTCCACTTCATATCTTAATAAAATAAAGTTGAATTTGTCAATCATGAAGTGTTAGCAGATCATGTGATAGAATGACGGGTCATTCCATCTGTCTCAAACAAAAGGTTAGCAAAAGTTATTAAATATACATAAGTCGATTAATCGTATATGGTTCCTAAAATGGACTTATACTTCATATCTCATACCACATAAAAATTTAAAACTAATTTATACTAACCAGGGACATCCTGTAGACCAGTGGTAGGCGATAAAGTCCTGTCGCACATCGGTTTTGGGTTTGATTCCCATAGCCTTGTCCGATGCGATGGGCTGTCGCCCGTCCTGTAGGTTGTCCTTTTTATAAAAATACAGTACTATAACATCCCATCAATAATATCGAAAAAGTTATATCCTTAAACAATACTAACTTATGTACAACATAATCCATTCCAATCTTTAGGCTTATCCATAATATTGCAGTCCATTCTAATATTATAGTGAAGACGATTACCAGATATTTCATATAACAGGCATGTTAATACCATCGTTGATCCCCATATATCATAAGATATGTCATGTTGGTCACATTCCAAACATTCGAAGGCCTTAATCATGTATTCTCTTGAAAAATGAATACCCATTGAATCTTAATGAAAACTTGACTGCTGTCAAACGTTAACTCATTCCACATACCAAAACCCCAAAATTCTATATACTCAAACCATGATATAAATATTTCCTTATATCAGTCATGAGCTCATGAACACTGTCCAACATTTCATTTTATCCTTATCGCTTCATTATGTGCATATCATCTTCTTTCCAAAAATATCTCAATCACTTTCCATGGTTACCGGTACCATTATTGAAAACCACAATAGACCAATACATAAATATTCCAATATTCCACGATACTGTATACAACATTATTTTATAATCCCATTACATAAACACTTAATCATTACACAACTTCATTTTCATACTCAACATCATAAATTGTGATCGCATGAGACTTCCCCTTATCCTTTGCCTTAAGAGGTTGCTCACGTTGATCATCATTAACCTGTAGATTTGGGAATTTATTAGCATAATTCCCCATTTCCTTTCACTTGAAGCATTGAAGTGTTGGTGGTGCGTTCTTTGTAGTCTATTCTTTATTCACATCATTAGAAACCATTTTTCCATTACTTCAACACTCAGTTGCTCGATGACCTTTTTTTCCACGCTTAAAACATTTTCTAGTCCCTTTAAGACAATCTCCACCATGCTTCTTTCCACACATTGAGCATAAGGAAACATTCATCTTATTTTCACCATTATTCTGAGATTTCTCCTTAAACTCCATCTTTTGTTTCTTGTCAAAACCGGGAGATGGATATGTTACACCAACTTCCAGTTCTACCTTGACAGCACAACGCACAATTTATTCATATCTACTGAAGTCTCTTATAGCTAATTCCTTTCGAAGACTTGGTTTTAAGCCACTGAAAAATCGATCAACATTACTTTCAGGTTGGATGATAATGCCAGATGCATACCTTGAAAATCTTGTAAAATTCGCTTCATATATACCAACAGATTCATCATCCTTAAGCTTAAGCTCAAGAAACTCCTTTCCCATCTTTGTACGAAGAATACGAGGTAAGTACTTACTGAAAAATAGGTTCTTGAACTCGTCTCATGCCATGGACTCAATTTCATCTCTTTGCCTCGTATTCCTGATAAGATTCCACCATTGATTAGCATCACCTTCCAAACGATATACTGCTAAGATGAATTTATCATGCTTAGAACATTGTAGAACTGAAAATATCATTTCAGTAGTACTAATCCATTGTTCAGCCACTAAGGGATCAGAAGACCCACTGAATAGAGGTGGACGCTGCCTCATGAAGGATTCAACAGAATTGTGCTCCTTTCTTTGCTCATTTTGAAGTCCAGAATGATTCATAGCTTGTGTAAGTATAGAAATAAGACTATTCACTCCATCTCCCATGACATTGGTTTGGTCAGGAGGACAATCATTGCATTGTCTATTACATTGATCAACACGGTTCCTTCAGGTTCCATCCATCGTCTAAAACACAAAAATAATAGTGTCAGAGGATAATACCATGCTAGGGAAAACAACATAGTAAAGGGGGAGTATCCTCAATATCTAAAATCTTAGGTTAAATTTTAATATCGTTACCTTAGTTCTGGGACTATATCCTATACGTATACTTATCCTTAGGGACATCGCTAAACATACCATAGAAATATTTCTAGGGATCTCACTAACGTTTCCGCATCGTAGTTTCCAAAGGTTGACTAAATCTTTCCTATGATAACAACTGTAAAGACCCGAAGCTTGACGTACGTGGACATTACATTACTTTTGCGGAATATCTAATACAAAACAAAAACAGACACACAAGGACCGTAATAGTTTAGTGTCTTTGGAAACATGGAATATAAACTTCTAATCTCGTTGAAAGATCTTCAACATCTCCCATAACGATCCTACCCTTTTTGTTTCCTTACCTAAAAACTTTAATTTAATCATGGGGGAAAAGAAAACATAAAAAGGGTGAGATAAAATGCTTAGTAAGGGTAATCATGGAGAAAATAAAACAAACCATATACATTTGAACTTAAAAACATGAACATAATATTTAAACATCAAAATCTTGAGCAATGACATAAAACATAGTAGTACGTAAGGCATAGATCATAATGGATCATAAATCATGATAAAATATAATATGAATAAATCATGTATTTTTGGAATCCATTAAGCACATGTAATGATTTCCATAGTAGCCAAGGCATTACTGCCATGACCATCTTAGTGGACAAGGTCCCTTTCTGAATCGAGTTCACTCCTCGTTTCAGTCCTGTAACACTGAACCGGATTAACTTACCATTCCAGCCATGTCTATCACATGAGATATAAATCTTAACCAATGCATTGGAGGGATATATAGGTCCCACCCATATCATAATTAAATCATTCTTACTTGTGCCACAAAATCATAAATCATAGCATAACCCATGTAATAAATTGTGTTTCTTAAACATCTTGCCATCATAGCACAATCCATATAAAAAAATGGATATCATTTCATCATAAGAAGAATCATACCATGTAAATAATTGAGACATTATACTTGAAACAAACACATATTAAATAATTTCAACTTAGATGGAAAATAGTTTTGATAAAACACTTGAACTGAATTCTTGAGGAAAATATCTTTTCATCCGCAAAATAATTTTCTTTTCTGAAATTGTCATTCAATTTTAAAAGAAAAGTATTTTTTTGAATATAATAATAAAATCTTGTATAAGAAGATTCATGAAAATGAGGCATTATTAAACCATAAAAATCCATTCACGCCATATAAGATACAAAAAACATTCTCCTCATACTTTTGCCGGAAATGTCAAAAAGTACATCGTAAAAGAAAGATTCCTTCCGTACCTTGTGGTAAATGTCAAAAAGTGGTAAAAATTACATTAAAAATAAAAGTAATAATATTAAACATTTTATGAAAACATTTTTAGAGAACATGGACATGGATGATAAACATAACCCCAGTAAATACTTACGAATAAACAATCTCACGTATGAAACGATATTGGAAAAATTATCCCTTACCTTACGTCCAATTTGCTTTGTATGTATCCAAACCACCTATATAATGATTTAAATAATGTCATTGACTTATTACAGAATCATATTTGTTGTTATGATATCATATATGGTTCACTTATGACTTTATATTTCCCATTCTTTTGTAAATTAGTGTTAATGTAACATTTTGTGTAAAAATGTTTCATTTGTCGTTCGTGTTTTTACTTGTAATTATTCATATGATTACATAGATCATGGTTAATTAAATCCAGAATATAAAACATTATTTATATATAATATATATTCAGAATATACATATATATAATAGATATATAAATGGAAATAAATACACCGTTCATTGAGATGGTAGGTCGTACGTACGCATTAACGCTGTTTTTGTTTCCTTATTGAATTGAATGAAACTAAATAGATGACATAAATATATATATACATAAATCCAGTAGCATTATTATTTCATATATTTCATTATTATTCATTATATTAACTATATGATCATTCATGTATGGTTAACATGGAGAATGAATCTCATCGCGTCGTGGAGACGGTAGTCCATACGTACGCACGAGCGATGATATCATTCCCATAATTCTTGAATAAAATTGGAGTGGATGGTATAATATATCAGAATAAGTATTATGTTATAATAACCATATATATTCATTCTTTACACCATTATACCCATCCATGTAAGGTGTTTGTGGAAAAACAGATTTCACCACGGTGTGGAGACGGTATTCCGTACGTACACAGGCGTGATGATTTCATTTTCTGTAGGATGGATAGATGGGGAAATAGGGTAGCTTCATACTTCTAATAAAATATCAGTATATTATTTATACTGATGTTATTACTTAATAATTAAACAACTAAATAAGAAGAAGTGGAAGAAGAAATAAAGTTGAAAGAATCGGAAACGGACATTACCTCTTCTTTGAAGCGCCTCATTGAGAACTCCTCTTAGGGAACTAATATTGGTCCATTAAGAAAACTAGGACCTATATGATGTTTTTAGGGAAGTTTAGAGGAGAATTTTTCAGGGTTTGGCCGAGTTTGAAGGCTCAAAGTGGTGTGAGGAAGAGTGGGAGGAGGTGCCCTTTTATAAGAGATGAGAGGGGCACCTTCGGAGAAACTCAAAATATTATTTTATTATAAAGTCATATTCGGTTTTTAATAGCTCCAAACTGATTTATTTCTAAGATATGGTGGGTATGGGTCGAAATCCTCTCATACAATATAATTTAAACAAGTTAAGGTTCTATTTTAACCTTATCATTTAGATTTAACTTTAAGTTAAATAATTTTACTTTTACCGTGTCTTTTTGTCTTCTTACACTATATGGTTAATAAACATACCATAACAAGCCAAAAGAACTCCAAGTTGTTTATTATTAATATATATAACCTTATCTAAGTCATTTGGACGATCCTTAGATTTTTAGGAATAAAAGTAAAATTAATAATATAATATTTGTTTTAAAAACATATTTTATGTCAATTTGGACACTATTTGGTAATTGATTTTTTTGAAAATCATAAAAGAAATATTAGTTCTAAAAAGTTAATTAAATAAATAATAACATGTAATATTAACCTATAAAATTATTTTAATTCATAAAATGTCTCAAATTACATTTATTTGGGTATTTATAAAATCAATTATGTCAATATTTCATTAATAAGATAATTACTGCATCATCATTGTTTCATAAATAAATTAAATTATTTAATGTCTAAAAAATACAAATAAAATATAATTATGTAGGAAATAGTTTTAGATTTATAATTAATAATTATAGTTGAATTTATCTTATCCATAAACCTATATTAAAAATTATTTATTTATTAAACATTGATTTTAACTATTTTAACCCTTCTTTAAATAAATTAATAATAAATGTATTAATCTAATCCAAGTGGGCCTAAATGGTCATTTTTTATTCCTAAGGATGTTTTTGGTCTAATTAAACTTATCCAATAGAATTAGGACATGTTTTAGGGTAATAATAATATCAGTTTTACCCTTAATTACACTATTTACTTTTAACCGTGGTAAATAAAAGTAAAAAGATTCAATTCACCAAAAATTATTTTCATCTCATTGAACCACATTTTACATACTAACATCAACCGTGTCTCTTGGAGTTTTGATATTCCATTCACAGAAGCGGTAAAATTATGTTTTATGTACATTTTCAAATTCTCCTAGGAGGTGGGTAAAAGACGGTGAAAAGTTCAATAAAATATTTATATATCTAAATTCATTATAAAATGACTCCAATGAATAACGTTGAACTTATATAGGTATTATGTATCAATTTTGACCTAAAATTAAATTAAATAAATATTTAAATAAAAAGTCGGTTTTTAAATAGTAACCCAGTGTTTTCACTATTCATCAAAAATTGAATGTTTTCAGAAAAATACAAAAATTTCACCATAGGCTAATTTCGATATTCCGAATCCAAAAATGAAGTCCATTTTGAAAGATGAAATTTACAAAAATTAAAAAAGTGGTTATTAATATTCAAAATGGCTAGTTTTAATAATATTTTAATAGCATATCGTTGTTTACTAAAACTCGATATTGCGTACAACACATGCTATCGAGGAAGGTCGCGATTGCGTGTAATGAAACCAAGTTAGGGTTGCGTGTTGTGCAAGTCTCCTTTGTTGTAACTTACAACACAAGACATAAATAAAATTAAAAATAATATTTTTCATAAAATCTCGGGGTGTTACAATATACACATCTAAAGAGAACCATGATGAGAAATAATTGAAGATATTGGATAAAGTAGTAAACCCACTAGGTTTTCAAATTGATGAATATAATATTCTCAAAATAGAATTTATTTTAGATCCATTTGACCCTAATATCCTTTCCACGAGGGGGTTATTTAAGAATTATTTCATCCAATGATCATTTTAGTTACCACAATGATTTTGATGAGTAATGATCATATTTAATAGAACATGTAAATTTAAGTGAATCAAAAATCAATGAAAAATGAAAAATAATTTCCAATATGCATCTAATATAGACTAAATTTAGTAAATGAATATTCACCTAATGAATAACACATGGATATCCCCAATCTGAATGAGATATTATTAAGGGATGACTATAGGAATTCGTAGTTGATTTGAACGAGAAACCGAGTCATAAGATGTCTAAATTAATATTTATTTTTTATATAATTTATTTATTTTTAAATTTTATTTATATTTTAAAAGTATCTAACATTCCATATGAAAAATATATTGATTCAACACAATATAAGAGACAACTATAACTGAAGAAATATTCCAAATTTGTTTTGGATGAATAAATTGGAAGATAACCCACTATTTATTATACCCCACAGATCAAGTTATATATTTTTTCATTAGGGAAGGAACTACATCACACTATCCACAAATTGGACATAATGGATTAAAAATAAAGTGGAATATTTGAGACCACACATGCAGGTTCAATTCAATGAATCACTACAAATTTTCATACAATGGATAATAGTTGTTATTTAATTTGTTTGGGAAACTAAATATTTGGGACCACCTTGAGTGTTAAAATAAGGATTATCCATTTCTATACATTTAATGTTTTTATTTATTTCCACTATTTATTCATTCAATATGATTCTAAATTTTTCACTTGGTATTAGTTATGTCTGAATTGGTACAATCATGGTGCATAACTCAAGAAATTCACTAAACAATTAACATATGATTTTTCTTTAGTGTATAATTTAAGAGAGGGTCTATGAGGTTAGATGGAATTTAGCATATTTCAATTACATGAAATATTTTATGATTATTTATTATGATCTTTTGTGTGACATCCATTTATTTTTTTCATGGGACCCATGATATATTATTTAATGTCTAGTTACATGGAACTATAGCTAAATGTGAACTCAATAGCTAGGTCCATATGAGTGTATTCCCCTCATAGGGTTTTACCTCTTACTTAAATATTTATGAATTTGATGAATGGGATTTTATCTAGTTTCAATTGGGGACCCTATGTAGAGTGATTGTATGAGTACTAGGTCCAATATCATTCATATAATATCATAGTGTTTGACACATGATAATCATTTATTCTATATAGGGTTTGGAGTTACATTTATCCCATAGTTAAATTTAAACATATTACTACCATGATTTTCATTGGTCACTGATTTACTTATTCTGTACCATCAATGGTATAGTTATTTTAATGATATTTTATTATTCAACATTTTTTAATAGTTATAATAAATGATATTGAATGTTTTTTTGGAAATATTTATTTATAATATTTATATGGATGGGTAATTTTTAAGGGATGTATCTATGGAATGGGATAATTTTTATACTAATGCTTTTAGATGTTTTGTTTCAACAAAAAAGAAATTTTTTTATGGAAACACGTGGAAATTTTATTATTTTGGAATCATTTTGTTTTAAAATTGTACATCATTATGATCATTAAAAATAGAATAAAATGTTGTGTATTTTGAATGAATTGAAAAAAATAATTGCTGAGAGCCTATAAATATTGGTTTCACTCAGACACTATATACACCATTTGGTTTATGTGGTTAAAATGGTTTCTTTTTTAGTTCCTATGGTATAATAAATTCTTCTAGATTTTTTTGATTTTCTTAATCAGTTATATTGAAATTTGTTGTGTTGCATTATAGTTATATGGATATGTAATTAATAGTTTTTTATTATATTATTTAATTGAATTATTATATCTACCAAATCATTTAGATAATGGATTGATTATTTAGGGAGAAAATATTGCGCGATATATAGTCTATTTTGAGATGATTTTTTTATTTGATAATGAAATATAATATTTTTGATGTTTATTTATTTATTAGATGATTATTAATATTCATGTCATCCATCATATTTATTGGATGATTTAGATTACAAGGTGGAGTATTGGTTTTATATTTTCATCTATTATGGTCATGCCTTTATAATAATAATATTATTGACTCAAATGATTATTTTTCATCCATTAGGGATAAATAACACTTCATGGTTCATGGGAAGTGTGGGTTGACTATAGATTTAATAGACACTTAGGATGCTTTTCACAATATGGATTTTAGATGTCATTTTATTTATTAGGATTATAAAACATTATAAAATATTATGAAAAAAATAATATAAAAAATATTTATTCCCAAGAAAACAACAATACATTAAAATATAAATGTAAAATGAAAGGAAATATTGTTTCCAAATCACTGGATATCATATAATTTAAATATGAATTATTGGTGTATTTTTCCTCACAATTTAAAAATAATTAATCAAATTATTAATTTAATTGATAGATATTTTCATCATTCTATATCAAGTAAATACAAAATTATAACCCTTTTATAGTGTTCAAATATGGAATATAAAGCACCATATATAGAGAAAATTATTATTGAAAGGTATGGTTGGATTTCACAACATAATGGACAACATGATAATGTTAAAAGGGGGAATACTTTTTTATTCTTGTTTCCACTTCAACTATAAGTAATGTGGCATGATTTTTAATTGGTATTTTGAAAAAAAATTAGTTTTTTTTATTGCTGATAAAATGTGTTTAGAAATGTCTAAACAAATTGGGCCATATATATTTCAATGAATGAATAACAATGAGGATATTAATATGATTAATAATGAACAAGCTCTGTTTTTCTTGTGAATGAATATTAAAAGGATAAATGAGATATTATTCTTATTAATTATAGTTATATTTTATTTTTAATTTCCTGAAGGTTTTATTTGAGTGTAACATGCGACAGATACACCAATAGATATACATTTTTGCATTATAACTATATATTTATCCATACACACTTTAGGCATTTCAAATATTATAGATTGAAATTGTTGATTTGGTGAGCCTATGGAAATACATACAAATATATGATATAATTATGATAGTGAGAAAATTAATGGTTAAATGGAGTGATGAGTGAAATAAAAATAATTTTGGAAAATATACGAGTTGGAAGTGAGATTTTTAATGAATACATTTATTTTTTTTGGAAATTTTTTTAAGGTCTGATGTAGAGGTGGAGTCAAATCCAATGATTCTTTGAAAGGGATAATTTCATACAATTAAACTATATAAATAATCACATAATCCTAGTTTTTTTATAACATTAATTTCATTTTAATGATGTCATTTTGAAGAAAATATATGACCAGGAGTGAGTATTCCACCATTGAATGTGTAGGGGTGGGGACGCATTGTTTACCAAATCCCCAAATCTTGACCAATGTTTTCCAAAGGAAATTTAGTGACATTGGTTATTGAATTTTTTGATATGATAGTGAGAGATATAGTGATGAATAACACACAAGGAAAAAATTAAAACAATTTCCCTATTCTTCGTGAGTGTATAATCATTGGTAACCAATATGTGAAATATACCCATGAACATTATTATATAATTATAAATAAGAAAAAAAATGTTTCACGAAGATTGTTATAAAAAATAGATGAAATAAATTATTATGGTCCTTAAAAAGTAATTTGACCTCCTCCTCATTTCACCTCAAGTTCATTTAAAATTTGGAACATGTGTAAACCATTTATCTTCTCATAGGTCTTAGATAAAAGTTACCTGTAATGAGTTGAATGTTTTATAATAATCTGAACGACTTGTAATATTTAAAATGAAATAATAAACATGTCATTTTTAAAAGGAATAACACCACTATATCATAAAAAAATCATGGTTGATATTTTTATGATGATATCTTATAGATCAATTGAATTTTTACAAACATGAAATATAATGTTTGACAATTTCCAAATGATTTTGTTGACATATCCTCCTCTATTATAATGTAAAGAAACATTATTTAACAGTTTTACCAAATTTTTATTAACAATAAAATGAAAATAAAATATTATCTGAATGTTTTATTAACGATAACATTTTTTATTCTCCCATATTGTAATCAAATACCTAGGAATTAAGGAGAAAAAATAATCAAAAAACATATGGAGTTTTTTATAGAAAATTCAATCCCAAAAATATAGTCAACTATTTTGAAAAACCAGTTATTAGTGGAATTATTAAAATATTAAATTATTTTTCCAGGGTTGAATTATATTATAAGAAAATAACATTTTGATACATCTTTTCCATGATAAAATAGTACATGATTTCAATTTATATTGTCCTCGAAAATTATACATGATTCAGTCACATATTGGAACACTATTATTATGAATTAAAATAACGAATTGTTATAATGAATCCAACCCAATTCCATTATAAAATTCTTTCATTAAAATTATATTTTATTATAGGTGAATATTCCACAAAATACGTTGCTTCCATAGAATGAAGGGTGACTTAACTGATCTTCTATGTGCACATTGTGAAACATCCTCATACAATAAATAAATCATCCCAAGATGTATACTTATGATCACTAACATATCGTAAAAAATATTCCTTTTTATATTCATAACACAATAAATATGTTCCTTTTTACAATCAATCAATAATTATGAGATCATTTGATATATCAAAAGACCTATTTCATCTTTATATGATATGTTCTTTTATAATTGATTTGGAATGGTGAACAATGTTTAACAAAAAATATGCATTGTATATAAATTTTCACATATAGTTGGACACAAATAAGACTTCATAGATTAATTTTCTATAAACTCTTAAATTCTAATTCAATAAAAAAATTATACATAATTTCTATAGGATTAGAATCCTCTATAAAATATTCTATTAAAAACATCCTCAATGACTAAAACGTAAATTTTTATTTTGATATAATGATATAAACTACTATTATTGTTAATTGAAATACAAAAAATAAAAAAATCTCATAAATCATATAAATCACAACGTGGATCCAAAATTATGATTTAAATTTCTCATAATTTTATATATTTTTATTGAAAAAAGAAATTTTATTAAAATTTATTATCATAATTAGTGAGACTGTAACATCTAAATTAACATTTAAATTAAAATCCACTTTTAATTAAATGAACTATATTCCTTAAGCTATAATATATAATTATATTTATTGCATGTGGAACGTGATTCATCCCATATAAGCCTTATTTTTCAAATAATCTTTAGAACCCTCATCGTCAAGAATAAAAGCTTCTGGTATTTAAATGTGGACCTCTTCTTCAAATTGACTATTTAGGAATATTGAATTTAAAAACATTTAAAAAAATATTATTTATTTTATAACAGATCATTAGAGATATTCTATTGTTTTAAATCTTCATGTTACAATGATTCTTTAATACTTTAGGTTTAATGTGTCATAGAATAATGGTGTGATTGGAAATTAATAAAAATATCTCAGCTTCAATACACTATATTCTATTTAAAATTATATTTTCATTCTCAAAATAAATTTCTGTACTATAAAACATATAATCCTCTTTATCTATAACATACTCATCTCGTAATAATTCATTATCTCACTGGGAGTTTTAGAAAAATTCTTATAACCCTCTATTACTCCCATATTCTCGAGTGCCTTATCCAAGAGCATCCTCAACATCTGTATTAATAGATAGCGATGTTTCCAAATTATTTATATTTCCATAAAATTACATTAAATATATCATAAATCATTCTTGTATTGATTTTTTTTGTGATATAACTACATCTATAAAGTGTATACCAATAAAATATTCTATTATAATATCTAATATCAAATATTCAAAAATTAATTCATCTTATCAATATTTAAAAAGGGATTATGAATTTATTTACACTCTATGTGTTTCCCTTATAAGACTATATCTCATTATTTTTATTAACTTAAATTTACCAAATTATTCCCTCAGGAAGATATTTAAGAAAACACTAGTATGTAATATCTCAAAAATTACATTGACATTCCATGCATTCACAACATTGATCATCCACCACTAAAAAAAATTCCTCATTGATACTCTATTTTTGAGGTGTTTATAGAGCCCAAAATCCATGTATTATTATTATATTCTCATGATATTATTAAAATTATGAATTCTTTCATTCTGGTCCATTTTAAAGAATAATGATTTTATTGAAAAACTCAATTTATTCTTATTATGAAATTATAATTTAATATATTTATCACGTGTATTTAATTTAATTGTTTCAAAATAGACTGATGTCATTGATTTGAAATAATTAAAAAATGTAATGAAATATGTATCTTTATTAATTCACTACAATCTCATTATACTACACATATCTGAGTGTAACAATTTAAAAAGATTGGTAATATTTATCTTAACATTCTAATTAACCTCACACACAATATTACCAATATTACATGTGTCAAATGTGTTTTTTATTTCATGATTAATATTATATATATTCATTAGGACATCATTTTTTACATTCTTAACAATGTCAATTTTTCCAAAATAGTGATTTCTCAAATAGAATATGGAAATACAAATAATAATTTTAGATCATTTATATGGGGATGATGGTAATCAATGGACCTATAATTTTTATAAATTATTTATAAATTAAACCTTGAAATCATTTTACTATTTTTATCCACTAAAATATATCTTCCACCCTCACATCATATACATAAAATGTTATTTCATATAACAAAAAATGATATTTACAAATAATGAAATAAATGTGAGATAATACTGCTTGAGATGTTGGATAAACCCATAAAAATGGATTCTCCATTAACATAAATATTATTTGGTTATAACCACTAATTAAAAACATTATTATCTTGTCAACCCACTCCAGTTTCAATCTAATTAAATAATTTTTTATGCAACAAATTCTTTACTTCTTCAACAAAATTGATTTATGGTTGGAAACATAGAATAATGTAATAATATTTCACATAAAATTAAATCTTCACATTATTATAAAGGATCTATACAAATTATAAGATATTAAAATCCTCTCTAATGTATTAACTGAATAAATTATAGAAACTTTAATTTTTTTCACAAATCACTATCTTTATAATTCCTCACATGAATCCAGAAACGAATAGTCAAAAATCATTATTAAAGAATACTAAAATAATAGAGTCAATGAATACTAATTATATTACTCAAAATATTGGTTGAATATATATATATATATATATATTGTAATTAGAGATTAGCATCCTCAAGATTTGTGAATTTATAATTTTCCTTAATGAAAATAAATATTTCATCCATTGTATAAACATTATTATTTTTACAGCTTGTATATATAACCTTTCCTTGAAAGAAGGTATTCACATTTCCTCGTCTAGGGATCATAATAGCTTTTTCCTCAAGGTGTTATTTTTTCAATGAATTTAATAATTTTAAATAAATTAAATAATGTTTCTATAAAATTTATTTTGGAAAATAATTCTTCATATGGTGCTCAACTATTTTATTGTCGTCAATGTAATGCCCCTAAAATATAAATAATGAACATTGTATTTGATAGCATGTATGTCATGAAACCCCAAGTTATTAAGGGAATATAATATAACTATTATTTATAATATACATAATTTTTTAAATTAATTCAATATTTTATATATATTTAAATTAATAGATACAAAGATAGCATGAGACATATATAATAATCATTATCTTCCATGGATTGTGTTACATGATAGATTGATCTTTAACTGGAAAAAAATATATTATTCAAATATTATATTAAACATAATAAAGAGTATTAAATTAGTCATTGTGAATAGTATTAACAAAAATATGAAAATATATTGTTTACCTAACTAATTACAAACATAAAAAATGATTATATATTAATATAAGATCCAAATAAATGTAAAGGAATTATTTTATAGAAAACTATTTATATGATCACAAATATATTTTAAAACAATAAATTTAATTTATTAAAATTATGAGTGATAGAAATGAAATATATATATATTAAAAATATTTTTTACAGTTATCCAACATATTTGATAAGTATAAGATAAATAAAAAAGATTTTACACCAAAAAATATATTTTGATTATAACACTTTGACAGCCTTTTAATGGGAAACCTATTTTGAATCCAAATTTTGGGACTTTTATACAGTTTATATGTCAATATAGTATTCATATTTTAATGTGAAACATAAAAAACTATTGGAGTAAAAGTCTTATATTTTTTTTAATCAAGATTCATGTTTAGGGAATAGTTAAAAATACATAAATTTAATTCAAATATTCTTTTCAATCTAATTTTTATGTAAGGTTAAATCATATTTTCAATTTGTTTTAAGGATTAATTAGATCTTAATTTTTCAATTAATCAAATTAATTAATTTTAATCAATTTCTATTTTAAATATGGTTTAAAAACGTAGTTAACTTTTGGTTGTATTAGCTTTAATACATGCATTGTCATCAAATATGTGGGATTAATTATAAATTAATTTATTCCACTACTATGATAGAAATATTTAAATTTGGATTTTTTATTATGAATAATAATAATTTATAATTTTTAAAAATTCCAACATTTTTTATTACAATAACTATTATTGAAATTAATTAAATTTAATTACAACGATTAAGGTAATTGTATTATAAATATATGATAAATCATTAACTGCAAGATCCTAAATGACCGAAAAACATGTCCTAGATCCATTTTTTGACATATAGAGACATTATGATAAATTTTATCAACTTTGGAAAATTATTTTATCCATTTTTAATTGGATAAATTTTGGTATAATTCTCATTCCAAAGTCCTCCACTATAAAAATTCTCTCTCTCCTCCCACTTCCTCGCACCTCTAAAACCAATTTGACATAACCATTATTGGACTAAATATATATTCAATATTGCTCCCATAATCCTAGAAGCCTCTCAATTTTTCATAAATAAGTATATGTATTTTTTTGTATAATCCAAATGAAGATACCCGATTTTGAGGAGCCATCTTTCGTTATGATCTATATTTGTATTTCCTTTCTCCCCCACATACAATATTAATATTCGATGATTTTATATGAATAAAAATTCTAAATATCATAGGAAGTTTTTATTTTATGGTTTGGACCTGTGTTTTTATAAACATCCATATAATGGGAATCAAACATACTATTTACGCATACGATGAACTACCTCCTCTTGAAATGATAATGGTTTATTTTTCCATTTACCACCTCTCATAGTGGAAATATTTAAGGAAAATATTTTGAAATATTTTATATATGATATTTATTATATCATTAATCTTATATAATTATTTTACCACACAAACCATTATAATATCTATTTTTTGCGAATATGATATCTTCATTCATGGAAGTGTGGACTACTACCCCATCAAAGCGATTTGATTCTTTCACACTATACATGGAGCGTATAAATGATGGGTTTAGATAAACATTTATGACCTAAAAATCTATATACGATTATCATGAAATAAGTACCTTTATAAAAGTATCATATATATATATATATATCATTTTTTTTATTAACATTTTCCACACATAAAAAGTTATAACTTCATTCGTGGACATGATGACTTGGGTCTCCATAAAATGATGTGATTCCATTTACATCACAAGATTTATACATATAAATATTTATTATTAATTAATATAGTATTAATAATATAATTATACATCTGGAATGATTTATGTTACTTAACATGTTTCTATAATGATCAATGAAAAATGGTAAAATTACTCATGCGTACGTGTGTCCTACCATCTCCATGATTGTAATGTTGGTACATTTTTCATAACCATATATAATCATTGATTTTAATAATATAATTGATGTATAAATATTATAAATATTTTATTATTATTATTATGTTGATGATATATAATGATCCCATTACCTATATTTGACCCACCAATGTTTTTTTCGACGTATGTACCGAATTTTGTAAAACACCTGGGGTAAGCATAATAGTTTATGTAGTTGTACACAACACTATAATAAATGGAATAAAATTAATGATTAATGTGGAATAGTTTCTAATGAATGTAGATAATTATAATTAATTTATTATAAATGTATTTAAAGGATGTTCACTTGAATGGAAACTCAGTGTGAGGAATCTTTATAAACCATTTTACTTCTATTATATAAATATCATGTTCACTACACATTTTGTATAGTCTATCTACTTCCCTTTTTTATATATTATATAATTAATTAATCTATCTTCTTGGTATTTAAAACATTCATTTAATATTATTACATCATTAGGATTATGATTTTAAATTTTTACAAGTGGAATTTTTAAAGAACATTTTACTAAAGAATTAATTTAATGGTATTTAAATGGTACGACCATTCAATGAAATTATTAAAAAATTGTTCCATAAAAATTTAATTTTACTCTCCAATGGTTATTCATGTCCCTTTTCTAGAATTTGTACAATTTTTGTAATCATAGGATCTTACGATTTATTTATAAGTTTTTTTAAAAACCCAAACTCATTTCCCTCTTTAGTCGGAGAACATGCTTTATTCTGAAATAGTGTTTTGAAAAATGTTTTTATAATTATATGGTAAGGACATTTTTACTCATTTTATCTTCAATTTTTTTCATTATAATATTATTTTCAATTTATGAAAAATTAATTTTCATACATTTTTTAACATGCTAATGAAATTTACATTTATGTAAAGTACTAATTTACACGTCTTCATTCCATTCAAGCTTCCTTTTAATGATTGAAAGGTAAATTTTGAAAGATTAATTTTTTAGTGTTTTTTTCAAAAGAATATTTTGACAAATGGTTTTTCAAATCAAAAGTATCTTTCCCCAGGAATGGTTAATTTTTGAAGATATTTTTATTGTATTTATATTCTTTAATGAAATCAACCCTCTATTTTTTCTCCACATGGTATATGTTGTACTGATGAAATCCATATTATTCTTTTGGATGGTTTATGATTGATTTAGACAAGGATAATATTGAAATTAATTTCAATTATTTATTTTTCCCCCCTTGAAATATTATATTTCTTATGATAATTGAACATTTATTTTAACATATTTATCTGTATAATTATCATAGATATTACTATTTCCTACACCATATACTATTTTACATGTGATATCTACTTTGAAAACTATTTATTATTTGGGAAAATGATTATAAAAATTTATTATTTATTCAATATAGATATTTTATAATGAATATTTTTTATTTCAACTATTTGATATAGGGAATTATTTAAACGAGAAATGAAGTGTGAACCCTGAACATTATATAGCTCCTCGATGCATCGATAGGTTCTCCGAAGACAATTTAGTTGTGAAAATCAGAATATTGTAAACCATATCGAGAATGTTCATGATGATATTGGTTTTCTTCTGACTCAAAAATTATGTCCATTATGAATTCATTTAACTCATTTTGTTTTAGTTGTTATCATCCATGAAATTTTTCATTGATATATCTAGGGATGCATTTCATTTTCACCACATTGATTTAGTAGTGTGTGTTTCAGTTTCATACCATTTCGTATTGATTATTCATTATCTATTTATTTGGATGGAATTTGTATCAATTTATTATATTTCTATATTTTTTTTAACATACTTCTTATCTTGATTACCTATTATGTGTGCTCAGTTATTTACTATAATATAAATCATATTTACATTGAAAAGTAATTGATTTTGCTAAAATTTTCCCTAACATAGAATTTGTGCTCAAACTTATTTTGTTTCCCTCTCCACTGGATTCAATGAAGAATATTATGAATGATATAGAGGGTTATACTATATTTAATAATGGTATCCTCTATGTTATTTAAAAAATTATGTTTTAATTAGTTTATTCTTTGTTCATGTATGTATCTTGTTTATCAAACAACTAAAATATTAGGTCCTTAAGGTTTTGGGTCCTTGTAATTATGCCAATTTATTAGATAATATACACCTAATCCATCCCTTATGGGGTGGGGTCATTACAGTTGGTATTATATAATGTTTAGTAACAACTTTGAAACTAGATTTTCGATAACATAGAATATAGAACATAGCTCTAAGGTAGAAAGTAACATCACAGGTAATTGTATACTATCATATATATTGATAGTTATCAATTATATATTAATTTTACATTAATGTGGAAACTATGTTTTATAGCATACTTGATACATAACAATGTGTTTATTTGAAATCTTATCTTGTAAATAAGATTGAGTTATAACGAAATATAATATACTATTTATTTTATTATTTTAAATGGAAGTTAACTCCTAGATGTATTATTGTCTGTAATGACTAGAAATAAATATGTTATGTTTAAAATTGTTTATTAAATTTTTTACATTATTCCAATACATTTTATGGGTATACAATAATAATAAATCTAATTTTATGCATAAAACCTCTAAAATTTTGTAAAGGTTGTTTTATAGCTATTTAATGGAGATACCATTTTTAATTTGGTTTTTGAAACCTTTATATGTTATATTTTACAAAATATAATTATTATTTGAAAGTGGGAAATCAAAATATTGTTTGTAAAAATTGTTGGTAATTTTCAGATAATATTAATATTTTAAATAATACTGAAAAATACTGCATATTAATTCAAAAAAAAAATTTGTATAAATTATTTATATATTAAGAATATAAATTTAATTTTTATTGGAGTGTAATTAATTTTTTTCTTCATTTAATCCAGATTTTTTCATTGGAATCAGTTTCAAATTTAAAATATATAAAAAAAAATTTCAAATTTTTGAATGTTTCACAATTAAAACCCACTTTTGAGTTATTCCAATACAAGTAATTCTTTCTCAAATTTTTCTATGTAGTTGAAATTAATTAGTTAAAAATAATTCCATATTTTGAATCATAATTTCCAAATTATGTTTTAATGTAAATTATTTTTATGTATAACAAAATTTCCATCGTAACAAACTTATTTAACGTTTTATGGGTAAATTTTTTACAAGGGATAAAGTAAAAAGGTAAAATCATATCATACCTAAAAGTTGAAATTTTTAACACTTTGTTGAGTTATGGATATAAAATAATTAGAAAATAAGAATTTAGTTTTGATCCGATGTGTTGGAATTTAATTCCACCTCTATATGATTATCTTTTAATATCAAATAATCAATAGATTAATCACTAAAACCCATATCTCTTCATATATAAATCCAACCTATAACCACCCATTTATTTGAACCAAAAAGACATTTAGAACCATGATCATCCATCCAAACATCTCCTCATCACTTTAACCATGTCAATGTGCTTCAGGTATCACAAAATATGCAAATCTATGGTCCTCAATGGTCTATCAATGATGAGAAATTCAAGTGGTATTTTTCTCAATGTACCTCTCTGAATTTATTTCCTTTTTAAACTTATTCCTCACCTAATTCATAAATAAATTCATCATAACTAAACAATCATGTACATAATGGAGTTTTATTTTTATATTGTAATATCAAATATCCATTACATTTCTCACCTCCTCTTATTCAAGGATGTTATGTTTTTTCCATGTTATGCCGGTTGATGACCCATGTGAATAATGTTTTTGTTTCTTTTCAATTACCCCCTATATGGATAGAATTAAAATTAATTTTAAGGGTAAATAATATTTAAATATTTATATAATACCAAATTTTATATTCTATAAATGTTATACTAAAAAACATCATGTTTTCTATATTGTTGTTATATGATAACTTCATTTGGGGATGTGTGGACTACTATCTCCTCAAAATGATGTGATTAGTTCACAAATAACATGGAATGTTTTAATGATTGTTTTAGTAAACATATGTAATATAAATTAACTATTAATAGAATACTAACCATGTTATATATTTATACATAATTTAATACATTTTAATTTATTTTTCTCTTTCAATATTATTGGAAAACGAAAATAGCATTCATCGTTACGTACAACCTACCATCTCCATAAATAATGTTTTTAGTATAACATATTATAATATTAAAAATAATTATCATATTAATATATAAGATATTAATATCAGGTTTTAATATCCTTAGATAATGAACTTATAACCATAGGTACTTTTGACATCATACCAAGTTCATTTTCAACTCAACTACCAAATAACAACCAAATGTCCCACATGAACATAAAAAATCATGTAATTGTTATAATATGGTTTGAAGTTAAATAAAATGAATAATGGAAATGAAAATTTTTATCAAAAATATATATGTTACCCAATTTTTTTACTCATGAAGAACAAGGAATATATGAGACATTTCACAATCGATGTAAGGGAATTGCTTAACCCATGTTCCATTAATTGTGTTAAACATCAACTTCTTAATTATGTCGTTCAACCCTTATATGTGAATTAAGATTTTAAAATAATATATTTTATTTATATCATGAATTTAATACAATTTTTTCTTAAAAATGAAACTTTTTGTGTGGTGTGATTGACATTCAACATAAAATGACAAATGGAATGTTTTTAAGTTATACAAAGAAAACGAATTCATTATCACCATAACTGTTATTTGATATTTGGATTCCTAGAGGAGCCTTAATGTTTTTAAAGGAAAATAAATTCCATATTATTTTTATATGTATTTTTTTATTATAAATGGTTTTGATAAGATATTTATTATTTCAATATCTTGAAATGAAATATTGTGATTTCAATGTTTAAATGTTATTTCTTCCATTATTCATATTTTACATGTTATGATTATGTTATAGTTCATGAAAATTTCTTATGTTTTTGGTTGGTTCCTTGATAAACTATGTGATGGTGATCCCTTCACATCTCTCTAAATAGTTTGGTAATGAGGCAGAGTAAAATGATTTGGTTTCTCATAAGAGCTTTATAGAAAATTATGTTATGGGTATACCAATTGTTTCCATGAATGTCACTCCCTATGTAGATTTGAATTCTACAATATAATTATGATATTGGTTCCGTAATCTACCTTTTTGAATTATTATTTCCAAGAAAATTTTTTAGGAATCTTATAATTTGATGAGGTATTTTAAAGAGACTTTTTTTATAGGTGAAAAGTATGATTTCATGAAAATATTTTCTTGAGTTTGAAATGTTCATGCAGGGACATTTTTATTCCTTATATTATATCCCATACTGAGATTTTTGTGCTCATCCCTTTTTTTAAAATATTTGACACATGATATAAGATTGTTATGTTAAATGATGAATCCAAGATGATTTTTATCAATAAATTATATCATTTTTAAAAAAATATATTTTTTGGAAAATATTGGAATTTTTTTGTAGTATCCCCAAGTATGATTATAGGTAGTTATTTATTAATAATGACTACATTATATTCATTTGGAGGCTGGAATCATGTCAAGATATTTTCAACTGATATTTATGCATGAAGATATAACCAAGATGAAATTTGGATGCCTCTAGGTTCACTATGAATACATGGTGATTCCATTTGGTGTTATGAATTCCCCAACTAGGTTCACGGGACTAATGGACCATGTCATTAATCCACTTATAGTTTAGTTCATGGTAGAATTCATTAACAATATCATAGTGTACACTGTTTATGAAAAGGATCTCACTAGAAACATGAGTATAAATCTAGGAATTCTTTAAGATAACCCTCTTTATGGTACACTCTCGATGTTCTAGTTCTAGATTCTGATGGTACACATTATTGGATTCATTATTTCTAAAGATATATTAGCAGTTGAACTGGCCAAGGTAAAGGGAATTTGATCTTGGGAGCCTCCCGAGAATGTTATTGATTTTTATAGATTTGTTGGGTTGGAATGAAATTTATGAATATTTATAACTGATTTGTCCATTATGTAATAACCGATGAAATACTTGACCCGAAAAAAGAAAAATAATGTATGGAAAAAGAGGTTCCAGGATGATTTCCTATAGACAAGATAGAGTATGATTATCCATACTATCTTAGGATTTCCATATTAGGTTTTCCTGTATGTAGTGTTCCATGATGCATTAGGAATCGAGCATGGTTTGGTACGGATGCAAAGTCATGAAGTGATTAGTTATAGATCATGTAATTTGAGAACACATGAGTTGAGCAATGTGACCGTTGGTCTTATGTTAGAAGTGGTATTTATTCCACTAATGATGTGGTTGTACTACCTGATGGGAGATAGGTTTATTATCTATTCGGATTATAAGAGTCCAATGCAAATATTCTCATAGATTTATATTAACATGAGATAGATGTGATGGCTATAGATTCTCTAGGATTAGGAAATAAATATTTTATATAATTCGAGGATGGTTAACCTGATGCTCTCAGAAAGGGGTCTTATCTATATTTACATAATGTGGAATTAGAGAAGTTTTATTTATTATATATATCCATTATGGATTTATATGGAGGAACATTCCAATATTTGATGCATGTCACTCCTGATCTATTTCGTCAAGTCAGGGAGGCACAACTCGAGAATGCTGAGTGTGATACACTATGTACTTAGATATCCACATGACATACTTCAGATGAATTTTCTAAAGGTTGTTAGAATGTCATTAGTTTTTTAGGATGAAGAAATGTTACCATGGATGTTGCGGGAGGAGCTTTGAGGAGAGTTACCTAAATCACATTTTAAGGTATATATATATGTGTATAAAACCTGTACCAGGACCTATTACATTGTATTTGGTTTCTATAAATAAATAAATCAGTTGTAGATGTTGTCTCTTGATTCTTTACTTGTTAACAAGTAAAGGCTGATCATCAGGTTACAGCTAGTTTAGAATAACCCCTTGATGTTCAATAATTGATGTGGGATGTGATTTCCATGTAATCCATGAATGGAATGCTACATCCATTCAAGGTATATGATTCCATCAAGTTGATCGTATACCAACACACATTTTCCACACATTTCATAGTAATACATGAGAAATTGATAATAGAGAGAAAGTGATTCATAAACCTGCATGATATGGTTCGACACAATGGAGTTCCACTGATGATCATTTCTAACTGTGATGCTCTCCTCACATACTAGTTGTTTAAGTGAATACATCAGGCATTTGGGAGTGAGTAACACATAAGAAATGTATTTATCCCCCACATATATGTCTAGACTGAGCAGACCCTTTTGGTTATGGAGGACATATTTTGATGTTACATTATGGACTCTAGTAAATATTTTGAGGATCACCAACCTCTAGTGGATTTTTCATACAAAAATAGTTACCATTATTTAATTAGAATGAACCCATTTTTGGATTTGTATGGGTATTCATAAAGGTGACCACATTGCCAAACTGGACTATAAGGGTCGACACAAATGGGACTAAATATGGTGCGAGAAACTACCAAGAAGGTAAAGATCATTGAAGATAAGATGAATACTACAAAGGGCCACTAGAATTATTATACTAACAAGTTACGAAAGACATTTTATTTTAAGGGATGAGAAACATTATTCACTTGGGGTTTTCCTTGATTTGGATTATATAGATTTTTTAGTGTGGTATGTTATATCTGATGTTAATTTTCCCATTCCTAATATTGTGAAGTGGTGGTGAGTTACTGTACCACTTTTCTCTACCTCCATTGATAGACCTGCTATATGACATCTTCCCCATGTCACCGCTGAGGAGATACATTAATGAAACGAAAAAAATTATCGACATGGGTAATCTAGATGTTCTGGAAGGAGCTACCCATTATGAATACTAGGTATAGAATGCGGATTGATAGTATCAGGTATAGAATGCGGATTGATAGTAGAGGAACATACATGGATGAATGAATCCATTAGTGCATGTATGGTGGATGATTGAGAATCTCCATGAGAGCCCATGGAAGTATGATGGTCATATTAATGCTCAGTAACCACATCTATTTGGGTATCCATTGTAATTTATTTTTTCGGACATAAAGAAAATAACAGGGGAAAATGACATAATTCATATTTTAATAGTATTATTTTTTATATTGTATGGATTATTATATAGGCTCTACATTGAGATTGTGTGTGTTATAGATACCATGTCTGAACAAAATCAATATTTTAAGTATTTGAAATATATTAAATAGCATGCATACATAGATTTCTTTAAAAACTGTATTAACATCTATCGGGGTGCCCAAATCCATAATCAGAGGGCACTATTGAGTCATAATGTAGTTTTTACCATAGGTCTGACTTAATAATAGTCAGTGCAGGTAGTTTGGGAAAAATACAATATGGGTGTAAAATAAATTAACTAATAAAGTAAAATAATATTATTATTTTTGTGACACAAAAACCTATATTCCACTATAATAATGTTGTTATAACAAAATCCCATACTTAGCCACAAAATCCTAGAGCCAATGTAGATCCTTTGGAGATAGCGTTGGTGGTTCTATCATGGATGAGAAATGACCAGATAATGTATCAAAAATTGATGAGAAATATAATTTAAGGATCTCACTAATGGTCCATGAGATACTATATTCTTCTTCATCAATCTATTCGAATCAATGTAGGAAATTTGTTTGATTTCATTATTTCTCGATTGTTAATTTCAATGATTAACAATAGTCAATCGAACAACATATTGATTCTCATATTGGTTTTTTTTTGTGGTGGGTTTATAAATTAGGATTCTTGTTTATGAATTAGTTTTTTTTGGTTTTTCATTCATATTTCTAATAGAAATGAATTTAGGATGCCCAATAAAGGATTAGGATTGTTTCTCTTTTTCATGTATTTTGGTTCTATAACATACTTCTTCATTCATTTTGGGAATTATTTTTTTGGGTCGTGGTTTGATGATTATTGACGAAATCCATGAATATAGTATTGTTTCATGGAGTAGTGATACAATATTTTAGATCACTTCATGCCAATATGAAATAGTGTTGAGACTATGTCAAATGCATTAGAACATTTATGGAGATACTTAGTTTTCATTAACATAAATTGGAAATAAATAACAACATTGAAATATGTTTTTCAAAAGGATAAAGGGATGAATGTGGTTGTTAATCCATTTTAAGGATCAGAATAGGTTTCCTATTAAGTTTTTAGGTGAGGCACAACCGGAATTGTCGATGGATCTTTAGTGAAGATGGACAGATTCCAGATCCAGAATTCCCAGAAAATATACACTGCACAAAATTTATGTTAGATCCACAAGTTTTGTGTCCCCTAAAATTTGGTGATTAGGGATAAAGAGGACATTTAGTTTCACATGGAGTGTTACCCCTATCACACATTTTTTGGTCTCTCTCTAGTGACTTAGAGTGTACCATAGAAGGTACACAAACTCGAGTTTGGGTTCACAGGATAGAGAATGTTGCGTACAACCCTACACAAAAACCGCCTACACATGTACATGGGCTAATCCATGTATTGGATGATGGTTAGAGTAAAATTTCATCCAATATATCATTTATTTCTACATATAAATAGACAATATATAACATATGTTCTGGATAGGTTTGGTCCTAAGGTCCATCGAAAAGACATTTAACCCTTCTACATGTTGTGTACATTTATAAAAATGGAATGGATCACTTATCATATGTACTTTTGGATAATTTTATTTACTATGTCTTCCCAATATCCATTCCCTGAGGGGAATTATGGAATCATCTCCTACATTATGGTCAACAAACCCTACAGTGTGAATTTTTGGATAGTGTTTTTGCATTCCTTCTATAAGGCCTAGAGGGAGATCCTCTATTCTTCTATGAACCCAATGTAGAGTTCTTAATCTCATTTTGACCTACACTAAGTGGTTTTTTTATCCTCTACATAGAAGGTTAATTTAGATTGAATTTTTGGTATACCCCATTTCCTTGATAGTTATCATCATCGGTGTATCATATTCTCTGCATACTAGAAGCCTTTAATTGTAGTGGTTAGACTCAATGAGAACTATCTCTTGGGTGAACATAATATGGGATATCAGACAGTAGAGAGTGTTCTCCCAGATAGGTTCTTTGTGGAACCTTAAAGATGGAATCCTAGGATGGATTAATACTACTGTTAATTACCATTAGAATATGTTTCTTTTTATCATATCTGAATAATCTTGTTATATTTTCTCTAGACCTATTCCTAAGAAGAGATGATTTTATTTTAATTATTTCATTCTTTTTGGGTTTGTGGTTCTACTGGGTTTTACATTATTCACCCATTCATGTGATTTTCCATCATGTTTCATGTATTGTTCAAATGATTGACCTATTGATAGAGTCCTTGAAGGGTTAGGACCATATGATTCTTTGTGAGATGAGAGAGACTGAGGATTATTTCTGTGGTATTATACCTACAGTCCCAATTTTGAATTTAGGTTGGACTTGTTTTCAGTCTTATTTGTTGTGGGATTTTACATGACCCTTTTTACATTCCATCACATCTTATCTGACTATGTTTGTGGAATTTGGTTGTATGAATGCATCATTGTTCAGTTATTTTTTCCATATCGTTCTTTTATAGTGTTGAGGATGTTTGTATGTGTGTGTAAAGGTATATATGCCAAGGCCCCTCATGTTACTGAAACACTAACTTAGTTTTAGTTGTTAGCCCTAGCCTATTAGATGCAGGAATGGGGATTCATAGTAGGGGAACCATTATGAGTGTCATGAAACTTATTGTCTATAGATAATTAAATTCTTTCATTTTGAACATTTATTATATATATAAGGTAAATTAAATTCTTATTTTTTAGATAGAATCAATCTAAAATTGTTATCAAATCATATTACTGTATTTAAATTATTAATCTATATCTTATACTAACTTAGATAATTTTAATATAATATTATTCAACTCAAATTATTTTCATAGTAATCATAATTGTGTTTTTCATAACAAATTTTATTCCCCATCCCGTATTTCCACAATATCTTTTAGGAATATATCACATCCAAAACAAATTAGTCTATTTGTATGTCATTCCTTAATAATTTTTGTTTCATCATTTTTGATCTTCACATATTTAGCTGGTAAATCTTTAAATTCATATATATTGTTTTCCCTGAAATCAATTTTCACATTATTTCTCTGCTCTCATTGCGGTTTGTAATATCTTTTTCGATATTCATATTTATCTATATTGTTTTTTCATCAATATATTTTTTCCTTTTTGTGATTTGTAATTTTACCCAGTGGCGATTCAAAACTATCATCTCGAATCTATTCTATTTCTTTTCTATTTCCCTATCATCATCACCAATTGAGGAATCAATTTCCTTTTCTCATGATCTAAAAATATAAATCCTTTATTACAATTATTACTTGATGTTGAAACATCCTTACATTTTCTGTTAATATATTCTTCTTCTAGAAAAAAAAACATTATCATATGATTCTTTACCTTATGTTCTTGGGTTGCATGTTTTGCTTAATATAACATAAAACAAAAAATATAATTATTTCAATTTTTGCCTATGAAATGACCAGTATTATTATTATTTGTTCACTAAAGAGATCATTTACCTTTTCCTTTCAGTTTTCCATTTCAATAACATTTAGAAAAAATAAAAATTATTTTTTAAAATCATATTCATCCACATAATCATCTAAATTACATGATTCATATTTTATTTCATAATCTCATAAAATGTCTCTAAAAATTGATTCAACATATATCTCATCATTAATCTTATTATTTAGGATCATTACTTTTATCATTGCATTTTCAATGATAATTTTATGATGTTTTACCGCCAATAGGTCCTCTTTCCTTCTAGATTGATGACATTGTTGTATAACATATATGGAATGATTCTTGAAAATTCTATAAAAAATAATAATATTACATCATCTCACCAATATATTTGATATTGTGGAAAAATTATTTTACCATTGTAATATACTTATATATTTTTTACCCTTAACCATATTGATATCTTAAGACCAAATACTCCCGATTTTTTTCTTGGCCTCCTTGAATTTCACATTTCCTTCATAACCTATTCTCAAATTACTTCATATATCATTATTTATTTATTGTCACCAACAACTTGAATATTCCTTCTTATATATTTCCATTCAATTAAAAAATTGATAAATTTAATTATCATTATAGTTTCATTATCCATGGATCTCATTAAAATCTGATTAATGGGAGTAAATTTAATTATATTTACATCTTTATTTTCCAGGATAATAAATATTACATAGGGTAACAAAAAATTCTACTATCTATAATATTTCTTTACATATAATATGTGAACTAAATTTTAAGATGATTTGTTATCTCAATACTCAAAAGATTGATGGAAATTTCAATGGGAACCTTCCCTTTGATACCAATTAAAGTACCCCTATTAGTGTAATATCATTGAGAAAGGGTTGGGTGATTTATTGATCCATTAATATTATGAATCATTTCAAATTCATTCTTCCAAAGTAGTTTTAAATTCTAATCAAAAAATTATATCTCACACCAATATCAAATATATAGAATAAATAAGGTCTCAAATCAACACATGTTGTTCATAGTGTACACCCTAAATGTGATAACCCACTCCATTACATATTGGTTAGTCCCCCATAATAGATTCACAATATTCATTAATAGAAACTGGTTATTATCACAGTGAGAAATTTCTAACACACATAATACCAACAAGTTACAAAATTCATTAGTGCTTTGTTATGAAACTCAATCATGGTCTTCTAATAGCAGGTTATACCCCCACACAGAAGCACCATCATCATTATTGGACTAGTATACAAAACTATTCATCATCCAATGGTCTTTCTCCATAAGAGCTTTTTTATACCATTTACTAATATACAACATTCCATTATATTCAATATATCTCTGAAATGAATTTTGGTATCAAAACATAATTGATCTTGAAATAACTAGATATACTCAATTCTCAAAATTGAAATTTATTTTTCTGATATAATAATTCATTGGAAAATATTTTTCTGATAAAAAATCATATATTATATTTTTTAATGTAACCATTTTTTTAGTGTTATATTTTCTATAACATATCAATATATAAGTACTATCTTGAATACATTAATACAATTATCCACTTCTTTAACCAAGTAAATTCTATATTTCATATTCATTTTGAAAAAATTGTACTTTCTCTATAAGAAATATTCAAATAATTTTTCCAAATCATCACTCCTCCAATTGTTGACTCATATTTCGTTAATAAGTAAAGAATAAATCTTGTATCTACATTTTAATTTACCACCGATTTTTTTTTATTTTGACTATATTTAAAATGACCAAACAAACATGAATTAAATATAATTTATCAAATTTTCATAATTTGTCTATTTAAGTGAAATATTAAAATCCTCCTCAAATAATTAATTGATTAAAAACTAGTAAAATTATAGCTCAACATCATCCCGACATATGATATTAATTTATTGGTAATGATCCTAAAAAATTCATACATTGAACAAACATTCATGTTTCAATGTTATATATACAAAACCTTTAGTTGTCAGATGGAGTTCAAATTACATTATCTAGTGAACATCATTTGATTATTTATATTCTATTTTATTTTATGTGGGTTCATGAAATTTCACTCAATATTCAAAATATCTCCAGTAGAATAATTTTTCAAATATCCACCATCATAAAATCTATAATTTCTATACATGGAATAGATTTAGACAGTACAAACATGAAGGTATATCCTTCCAGTAAACCAATTTTTGTCATTTCCAAACATTCATATACATTCCTCTTTCTAATAATATTTATCTGATAAAAACATTAGGGATCATAATATAACAAAACTAGAACTCTATGAATTTTTAACTCAAACATTGAAAAAATCAATATTATAACATGTAATTTATACAAAATATCCTTTTAAATCATATTATTACGAAAAAATTATTTTAAAAGAAATTGAATTACAAAACTTCGTAAATTGAAAATTACACTTCTAATTATAATAACACAAAAATAAAATTTCTACAACTTCATCCAATGATGTTTTTATATTATTATTTCACAACATAGACCATAGTAAACTACTTTCAAAAATTGTATTTCGAAAATTTTATTCTGGTAACATTATTATAGAGGGATCATGCTAAAAAAAAGTTCCATCATGTTTTAACTAACATCTTCATTAATAAAAAATCATTTAAAAATCATTAAATCCTTGTAAATCAAGATAGTATTAATTTTAATTTTTTCAAAAAAATCTAGAGACATTAAAATAATTAAATATGCTAAGAAAAATCTATTGTATCAAAAATCCCATGTCACATCTCCAGTAAAAACATACTTACATATTGAAAAAAATTCAACCAAAATAACATAGGCCTAAAAATTATATTGTTATCCATTTTAATTCTTATGAAAAATTAGTGTTCATCCTTGAAAAATATATATATATAATTGTTACATATTTTAAAAATCATATGAAACATCCATTCTTATGAATTGTCATATAATTCATCATTTTATAATGTCAATAGATTATCAATAAATTATACCTCAAGACATCAATAATGATATCATAATTGGATTCATGTTTATTATTTCCTATTTAATAGCATGAATATCCTTTGAGACTACGTAAAATGAAATTTTTAAAATTAAAAATTTCCCCAACATGCCTTTAGTAATCGTTTAAGAATTTATTTTTTTCATTAATTTTTTATGAAGGACGCATATTATATATTCATGGTTTTACCGCATTATATTCATTATAGGACACCTTAACAACCAATTTTTTTATGATTATTCCATGTATTCATAAATTGATAGTTTAAATTTCATTTCTATTGCATCAGTAGTATAGCGATTCACTTTTTGTTGATGCAACTAGGTTTGAAAAACCACCAACATATTTCATGAAGGGAATTAAAATATTAATAAAATTGTACTACATATTTCTTTTCTAGACCATTGGAAGATCAACTTAAATAGAACTCAATGAATACCAAATATCTTATTAAAAATGTAAGATATTTTACTGAAACATGTTTGATTTGTTTCCAAATACGATGAATCAAAAAAAATACTTCATTTTAGAAAAACCAAATCATCAATATTTTCTCATTGTTTTATATTACTATTCAATGATTGATCCTTTAGCTTAACAAGTTCATTATTATTATCATTTTTCTCTCATTTTAATTCCTTCTGAACTGATGCATAATATTTTTCAATCCACACTACACCACTCTTGGATATTGGATACTTACAATTTGAGGTATCCATGGCTATGTTCACCTTCTTGACTGAGTATATTATAGAAACCTAGACCTTGACACATATTATTAAGTAATTTTATGTAAAACTATTTATTAAATAAAAAAATGATTAAAAGGATGATTGTATTTAGAAGAGTAGGTACATAATTTGAAAACATGAAACTATAATAAATAACCATTTAGTAATCTTCATTATGAGATCTTGAATCCATTACAGCTTCTCAATCATGTTAGTATGATAATGGGAATACATAAAATAAGGGGTGAGCTAAAATGACCAATAATGAAAGAGGACAAAAATAAATCATAGAATATTTGTCATAATTCATAACTTGTTAACATAAAATGAATTTATCATGAATGAAAATATGGATAAATCACATATATTTGATGTAACCATATGATAATTGAAACATAAGAATGTTTAAGTAACATATTAAATGACATAAACAAGAGTCAAGGAAAACAATAAAGGCCATATAACAAGGTGGCAAGATTCCCCTAACAGATTGATTTTACACCATAATCCCTTAAATAACAACTTCTGATACAAAATTTTTTCCAATTTATTGGATAACTATCGACGTGCACCCATTATAACATTTATTTCATGACGCGACCCAACAGAGCTTGACCAGGAACTACAAAAATCCCTCCCCTATAGGCCAAGTACTAGAGAATAGTGTGGAATGACATAAAAAATATGGGAGGCCATTTCTTATGGAATATTATCCACACACACACACAAAACAAACATGATGATGATGTGAAGAAGAATTAATGAAAATTGACAAACACCTAAAATATTATTTATGCATGAATAAACATATCGATAACACAAAATTAAAACAACATAATCCAAATATTTAAATGTGTCAAAATTCCAACCCAACAAGAATGATGTCACAACCTAAAAAACTATAATGAAAATTTGGATTGGGACTAGTTATATGTCCCTAAGGTCGGCCCACTATTTGTGGTCAAATGCATGATATATCTCTATTCTCCACTATAGTGACCACCAACTAGTACGTCGTATTTATAAGACACAAAACATGCGGGAAAATACCATGCATGTGTGATTATATAGATACCTATTAGGATAACTCGAATGTTATAGATTCATATAAATTGGGGATGTAATAGAAGAAGATTAATAAAACCATATAATGAAAAATCAATACAAATGTGTGTATATATATACCCAACAATAGAAGACCAAATGATAGATAAAGGGGAAGTCCATCTCATAGAACAGCCAAGGAAAAGAGTATGCCATCAGAGCTAATGGTTGAATAAATTATTAATAGAATCTCATGTTTTTTTCCAATAAGTATACATTTAAAGCCACATATCACCACTATACCACATAGTGTAGGGGGAAAATCGCTTGGTAGAGGACCAATGAAATGTAAAAATAGGAGGGTTCAACTTTTCTAATAGGTAGATGACCCATGAACTTACCCCGTAGTTGGGTTCCACTCTGATTGTAGTGGAACCACTCACTCACATCTTAGGAGTGTTACACTACGAAAAGACTATTAGAGGACACATTACTTTTCCATCATAAAGGGTTCAACTATATGGGTTCTGGAACCATGCCTTATCCCACCATTAGTGTTCCACTCTATTTATCTAGTATAATCTCTGTTTC
Source organism: Viscum album (assembly GCA_963277665.1). Taxonomy (NCBI): domain Eukaryota; kingdom Viridiplantae; phylum Streptophyta; class Magnoliopsida; order Santalales; family Viscaceae; genus Viscum; species Viscum album. The sequence continues at coordinate 1,537,866,784 of OY728151.1, forward strand.
CAATATGTTTTCCCTAAAATATGTCACACTTGTAACATCATGCATCGTGTATCAAAATACCCTACAAAGGAAATGACCATGTTCAACATGGAAAAAAATCTTCATAGGATACACAAAAGACAAAATCTATGCTAAAAATAGATATATGAGAGGTATAATATTCCTCAAAAAGTAAGGCACACAGTGTGTAAGGGGACACACAAGACATGTGGTCACACCCTGACTCCTATAATTTTCCCTAACACTACTAGACTCACTACACATGTTTTAAAACATGGTGTGTATGGGGAATAAACATCGTTTATCAGCCTCCTAGGGTCCTTCTCTTACTGTTGGACATGTTCGTGTACCCTGGTCATGTTTGTGTAAGCTGATATATTATGTGTTCTCTCGCATGGGGTCACGTCCATGTGCATCTATAGAATTCCATGTATTCCCAATATGGGTCACATGGCATGTGGATCATCCACACGGCATGTGGTACTCATATTATTCCAAAACACTAGCTCTATAGATACATTGGTTATATATGGTGCGTGTTATTCATGTACATTCCATGTATTGGGGGTTCCTACAAAATCAGAGATCTTATCCACCCAATCTATATTTGGTTTTTTTATTTTCATATCTTCCAAATTCTTGTCTGACATAAAAGTGGATGGAAACCATTTATCGATTCTATTTATCCGGTGTCCAGAAATAGTTATCTCTAGTTCCACTATGATCTTTCGCATCCCTCCTGCACCTCCCATAATCCTCGTATAGTATTAAATCCAAGATAAATTTAATAAACAACACAAATCCCACAAAAAATAATCATCATTGACAATATTATTGATCTGTTAGTCACATGTTAATCTTCCGCAAATCAAGGGGTTTGATCGCACTTGGTCTCACATAATAATTTTCGAATCGTGAGCCCATTTTCAAATGATGATGAACTCGATGAAAGTTGGTGTAAAATCATATTAATAATGGTTATGAAATAATTGGACATTATTTATTGTTCAACTAAATCAAATTGGTGATATTCAGGTTGAGAAACGTGGAACAAAATGTGTTAATAAAATAAATAAATAAAATTCAATGTGTTGGTGCATGAAATTGATAAAATTGATATTGATAAATTTATTAGAAATAATCATACAAAATAATTTAATCGTAAGAGTGGAATCCCACATATTAAATATCAAACGACGAGATTGGATCATTTGATGAAGACGAACATTACCTCTATTGAATGAGGAATATATATATCATATACTGCATCTCAAATCGCATTGATATGATTATTGGTCGTCACCAGATCACGATCCACCATATATAAATGGTGGCTCCCCCTATCATTATTCCAAGGGTTATGAAACTATCATTGTATATCTACAAAAATAGGATTAATATTGAAGATTTATATTTTATTTAATATAAATTCTTAATAAGTATATTAATTATTTAATTCACTAAATTAACATACCAACAGTCATATTATCTGAACACCTCATGGTAACCAATTTTAGGTTCCTCCTATGGTAAAAAACATTTTTCAGATTCAACAATGGAATAATGTTCCTATTTATAGACACTAACTAGAATAAATAACATTATTTATGAAATACCTAGGAACAATATATAAAAGATAATAATATTTTTTATAAATTTAATTCTTATAAAACCAAGATACATATTCTTGTCCCGTCTATTTGAATGGCTCTAGAAAATTGTTTTAGATATCATACAATGTTTATAAAGGAAAAGGTGCTCTAAATTATTCCTCACTACATGATTTATTTATAATTAATAATTAGAAAATAATAATCTCACAATACTGAGTCCACATCTCACTCTATCACTCCCTAGATCTCTTCTACATGCTATCATCCCACCAGAATAGTCAAATAAAAGCTATGTCCCATTCAAGAATGTTCAACTAATACTGGACCTCAATATCCATTAGGTGATCCGAAAATTTGGATCAACCATCAATGTCTAGATAGCCCTTGTCAATAATGTTCATTGGATCATACACATATCGCATAAACTCTGATGCATGTAAGACATCATGAAAAAGCTACAACGGTGGGTGTAGGGTGAAGTGGTATTAAAATTCAACAACTATGTGTATGATCTAAAATTTCCAGATGAATATCTATAATAGAATGAATCCCCTACGAAATCTCTCCAATATTATTCTTGGGAAGTCTCTATGGAATTCAAAATCACCCTACTCAAAATACAAGGGTATATGACGCCGATCTACATAATACTTCTTTCTTCTCTGAGCTATCATCATATTCTAGTGGATCACCTTGTCCTTATCAGTTGTTTCTGAAACCATATTTGGTCCATCTAGTGATGCATAACCAATTTGAATATAATAAAAGGGTTTCTTATATGGGACCCCATACATGGCCTTAATATGATGAATTCCGATAGTAGATTTGTAGATATAATTTTACACAAACTCTAAAAATTGAAATTCTTCCTCATTTCTATGTACAGCGTCTTACATGAAATACCTCATCATATCCACTAACACATGTATATTACACTCAGTCAACCCATCTATCTGGGGGTGAAGGGTTTTACTCATCTTTGTATGGATCCTGAATTCCTCGTATATGCCAATCCACAACCGTGATTAAACCCACATCTCATATTTGTAGTCAATATTCAATGGAACCACACAAAGGTGGATGATATTCCAGGCATACAAATTCCCCAATATCGTCATTGAAAACTGATCCTAGATTGCAAGGAAGTGTGACAACATCATGAGATAGTCAATTATCACCCACATATCATCATGGAATCTAATAATACGTGGACTACCTATCATAATTATTAATGATATGCCATTCCATTTCATATATGGGATCTCATGAGTCTACAAAAAACATTCCAGAACTATGTTCTCAGGCCTCACCAGCTAATATATGACACATCCTGAGATGAAATCATAAACACTCAAATATATTACATCCCAAAAAAATATTTATCTAGGGACTATGTATATATTCACTACACTGTAAATTGAATTTAAAGGAAAATTATGAATATCCCTCATAAAATTCTCCAACATCATGATGAGTTCAACAGTTCATCCATGTAATATTATTAAATGACTCTCTCCTTGATAAAATCCATTTGGTGAATCTATTCATGTTATCATTTCATATAGGACCTCATAGTCGATGTCCACCAATTGAGCTAACCCTAAAAACTAGAGAAGTGTATTTTTCAAAACTATTGACTAATGAATAGATCCACTCTCCACCTCTATGGGTGTTAGTTGAATAGAAGATGAATACTATGCTACCTCCCATAATAAAAAAATTTGGGGCTTCCTTGTAAGTGAATATACCACCATGTTTTACTTCCACTTAGTATAGACTATCTCAATGTTATAGTCATGTATTTTCTCTAACTACTAACTTTTTCTTAGATTCACATCTATATATGTGAAGACATACATTAGACTATGATGGTATATGTAAAAAAAAGGTTATATTATAAAAGAGATCTCCTTTACATCCTTAGATTGAAAGTCTAATACTAGAAACTTGATGTCATTAGTTGAATACTTCTTATCATAGGGTCTCAATTTCTTCCATCCATATTGGAAAAATACCAACCCCTACATCAACAAACAATGGATCTTGCCTATATGGACATAAAAATATACTATGTACTCCCTGAAATGCTCGAGTAGTCTCAAAATAGGATCACTGGTCAGCCTCATCGAAAAAAAATCAATGTCTCTCTAGAACTTCTCACTCCCAGAATATGGATATCATATACAAATCTGGGTAGTAAAAGTGGATGAAACACTAGAAATATTCCCCAAACCTCTTGTATTATCCTTAAATTCCAATAAAACTCTACACCTATGATAATTTCTTGGTTGTCTCTTAATATTTCATTTATTCAATATTAATCGCATCCACATCAAAACTATGCCCATAAATTCCATGCCCCACAATGTGATCCCCATGGATCTATAAGTGGAAAATGGAGATATAACATTCATGGTGGGGATTTCTTTTCAAAATATAGGACCATACTCAAGCACATTGCATGTTCCTATTCTGAAATATATTATGTTTTTATATTTTCCATGTAGACCATGGGAAATAAATCATTTTTTGGATAGAATATCCCATTGATAAAATCCATAAACAATGTGGTATAATTCCACACAACCAATTGAATCACTTGGAACTCTTAGTGTACATAGAAAAATTAGAATTAAATTGGTGGAATATATTCATCATGAATAATTAATTGGATATTGTCGTTCCCGAGATCTATTTTAGAGAACTATATCACACATTGAAACTAATCAAATATGTTGATAAAACGCAATATTGGATAATGATTCTTTATCATGTCCTATTTTACTAGATTATAATCCACAAAAATATGAAAGATCACATACACCATTTTCAATAAAAAATGATGAAATTCCTTGGAGGACACACTGGTTCGGAAAAAACCATATATATATATGGTCATCTAAATATAATTACAACTCTTGGTGCTCAGTAGGGATAGTTCTATATTCATGAGAAGATATTAGAATGGTTGTTAGATCCATGTTGATAAACAAAATCTAAATCCATCTTTGTACGTTGTCCCAAATTGTGCTCATGGAAGACTTCCAAAAATACTTCATAACTGAAGGAATATAGATCCTTGAAGAATATTCTAATAGATAAACTCAACAACTGATGGGTAATGGGAAAAAACTCCTACCCACAGACCCCACTCTCCATGCCAAATGATCTCTCTCTCCCATAATATAGAATATCATCCCATATCTTTGAAGGAATATGATTTGTGTGAAGTGATAGTTGATTTGTGATTGAAACCTAAACAACTAATCCATAAATAGAATGGATTCATAATGTCACATCCTAAATACCAATAGCCCCCGTGAGAAACTCTCTCTACCATGCGATTGCTCACACTGCTATAAAATCATTGATATCAATAAAGAATCCCTCATAGGAACCTCAATGAATTGTTGCTAGGAAACCGTCTCAACAAGGAGATCCATATCTCACACTAATAGTAAGGATGTGATGGAATAACTATCACATGTGCATTGAAGTGGTGGAAAATAACTAGAAGAAACACTAATTTTTCCACTTTCCATCTCATGTGATTTTGAATTGTAAAAAACAATAGTTTATATATACCCACAACCCCATTCTCCATCTCCCTAAGCTTTTCATGGGAGTCCCAGTAGTGGTGGATGAAGGAACTCATAACAGATTCCACTTCCCATAGCTTTTCCAACTAGATCCCCACGTGATCCTCTTTTATCACCACCTTCCTATGGGCTACCCCACCCCCACATGGGAATTTCATCGTGGATCTACCTCATCTATTTTGTTCTATCTCCTATATGTGTACCATGCACAACATTGGAGGTTGTTAAATTACATTACTTGTTATCTCACCCTTTAGTTTCATAGAACATCCGCTCTCTATGCAACCCTAGTCCTGTACATGTTCTATATACCGCACAACCATGTTTGTGAGTGTAGTCAAGATATGATATCCAACACCAAGAATCGAGTAACTAGTTTTACTATCTACCATAGATCAATCATCCCCATGAATCACACTAGATGATATTAATGAAAAGAATCCCTCTAGTAGGAATCTCTTGGTCACCCGTTCCCTCTCTAATACTATTTCATAATTTGAAAATACTAATTATCACATTAGCAAGAATGTCTCAGTGAAGAAACTGTACAAACTTCCACAATTTGACGTACTCATCACTATTAATTTTGATGGAGTAACATGTTAGGTTAATGAACCTAACATTATATTATAAATCTGAAATCCCTCCATTTTGGAGATCCATAAGTTCCAAAATCTGGACTGATTGTAACAATCAGGGTGTGTACACCTCACAAAAGAGATTATTCATGTCATACCTTCATAGGGTCGACTAAACATGCATATTCATAACTAGACACCACTAGAGACATACTGATCCAAGGAAATTGAATCATACTGGTATAACCACTATATAATCTTATATCCATATTATTTAGAACAATCAGATCACTGACCCCATCCCATATTATCCTTATTGAGGGTGTGGATCATCAATGAACCTTAGCAACCTTAGGAGGTGGAAATATTTGAGTGTACTAAGCATTAATTCATCCTCATCATGCTCTTATAGTACTATCTATTTCTCTATCGGTGACACTGCTCTTACATGTCCACCTGGATGAAGGATCTTGCATGACATCCCTTGAACTAATTCCTTATCACTCGTTATATCATAATAACAATCCAGAATCGGAATCCTGGATGGTTTTCATTGAGTATACATCCTAAAAATTTAATTTTAGTGTACCAGTATTAGGAAACCATATATATAGAGGGATATGATACAATAATGGAAATAAAATGACTCGATCTTTTATGATTAATGTAAAAATTATATATTAATCTAATTTCACTATTTTCCCAATCCATGAATATGTAGACATAGTCCATGTGAATGGATATGTCAGCTACAACATCAACACTAGGTTCACTAGCCTAAAATATGAACTTCAGACACATTAACACGAGGTCCCTAATTTATCAATCACACCAAAAAAAGAAATAACTATAATAATATTCATGAGGTCAAACCACTAATGATACCAATCTTTCATGTCCCAACACAACATAGCTCAAGCCCTAACTACCCCAATCCCACCTCCATCGGTGTGGGACTGGTTACTAGTTCCAAAAGAGATAAATAATATGGGATTCCATTTCCTATGTACTTGTACACACAAAAATATGAAAAATTACAGGTAAAAGTGATGAAGAATAATATAAAAGTCATTAAACCTATATTAGTATTTATGCAAGAACAACATATAGGGATTACACGAATATGGAAGTGAAATCAGAAAAGATAAAATTCGAATACTACACACCAAACAAGAATTATTTTACAGCCTAAAAATCATTAATGACAATGAAGAGAGATCCTAGTTTATGAGATCCATTATCCAAAACCGTACATTTTCAAATGCAATAGGTATCCCTATTATTTTCCATAGTCACCATCGAACTGTATATCAAATGTATAAGACAAATCATGTTGGGGGAAATCCCATGCATTAGTGAGTATATAAATAACAAATATGCTTTAAAAAACAATGGAGAGGGAGACATTATATTAGAAGGAATCTCAACCCATAATAAGAAAACCCAAATCATATGTATTCATATATATATATATATATATACTCAAAAAAATATCACAAATGAGACTAAAATGGGATCTCTATATCATTTTCCATCCTAAGAAAAGAGTCTTCTACTAGTTATAAGGGGTCTATCAATGATTCATAGTATATCGCATATCCATCCATTATAAAACTGTGTTAAGAAACACCTCAACAATATGATTCACAATCGAGGGGACACAATATCTAAGTATTAGACCCATTACCTTGAACAACAGGATAATTTCACTCTAAAGATAGATGGTGGGCCCTATCACTTACTCTATATAAGTGTTACACTTTGGTAGTAGAGGTCACATTCCCTAACTTCGATAGAGGGTTCCATTGAAATAGTATATCACCCATTCCTTAACTCCATAGAAGGGTTCCACTATTATAGTAGAGGACAAATTTCTGTACTCCATAAGAGGGTTCCACTCAAAAGAGGCGAAAAGTGGACCCATGCCCTATCCTAGTTGTATGAGTCCTCTTTATATGTAGATGACCCATTCAATTTCATATAAAGAGGGGTCCACTATAATGATCATTGTGGAGTACTGTAATCATCTAGTTATACCTTAATAATTTTCACACAAGGAACGTCTAGAATCATATATCAGAAACTTCAATAAATTCCAAATATCATTATTTTTGAAAAAACACTTAGTATAGGGTTATCATCATCTAAAATACATCTAAAACTATATAGATACTATTTGTATAATATTCCATAAAAATGAAAGTACACTGTGTTTATGGGGACCCAAATGGCATGTGGACCCTCTATGATACTCAGATTTGTCCCTTTTAATACATGTATCACTACCCATGTAACCCTACACACTGTGTAAGGGGACTAAACATCATGTCATGGACACCTAGATTTCTTCTTATGCTCCAAGTCATTTTAGTGTACCCTGTTTGTGTCCCTGTACTCCAATACATGGGATGTCCTCCTGCATGTGGCCATGATCATCTTCTTTGATCACATTGCTTTTCTAATTGGGGATTGTCACATGGCTTTTGGTTATCCACATAACATGTGATCCTTAACTACTTCAAAAACCCAAGGCTTGTAACTATAAGAGTACTATATTGTATGTGTTCATCCTTGTACACTCTAAATAGTTATGTTTTTTCCCAAATCACATATCTTCCCTATGTCATCAATACAAGGATACTTCGCTTCCTTTTATGCCTACCACCCACCCAAAATTGATGGAGTGAGATAATGTTCAATGATTCTACCCCAACAATGGCTGGAAATAAGAAACTCCCATTCCATGGAGGAATATATCATGCCTCATAAACAACTCATCACCACATTTTGTTCCTGGATTGCAGATATCTGAGAATCAACACCAATTTCCTAGAAAACATTATTATTTTCCCTTAATAATTGATCCATTCATCACATAGGAATTTTATTCGATTGCTGGTGGTAGATCATACTCACTCAAGATCAACAATAGTTGAATTGTGACCACATCATCCAATAATGATGAATGGAAGGAATGGTGGTAAAAAAGAACATAATCAAGGGTTACAAAATAATTTTCAATGTGCAATTGGGCAACAAATTCAAAATGGGATATTCAGGGTAAGAAAAATGACACAACGGTGTTTAATTGAATAATTAAATTAAATTTGATATGTCGGTCCATGGAATGGACAAAATGGCATAGATCAATGAATTATGAATGATCATGATCAAAAAGGTAATTATAAGGGTGGAAATACTCTTATTAAAATTTATACTAGGAAGTTTGATTGTATGATAATGATGTACAGTGCATCCAATGAAGGAGGAAATTTGTTGCCTCTCATCCACCTCAAATCACCTTGAGGTTATACTCCCCAACCTAGAACCCACTGTATAGTCAAATGTTTCTATTATGACTTTTACATTAATTTAGTTTTGGAAATCAAAAACTCAATCTGAAATACATAATACAATATTTTTAAGTCAAAAGTTTGATTAGAATGGTTCTGTATAAAACACATATTTTTACCATATTTAGAAATAGTTATAATGTATTCAATATTATTTACTAAAATTATTTGTTATTATTATCATACTAAATATGTAACCAATAATAATTTTTATCGCCATAATCATATCATTTATAATAAATTCTTTTTTGTCTTTAAAACTCAATGTTTCATTATAATAATACTGATATCAAAACTTAAAAGCATCTGATCCATTTTTATATTAATAATTAAAATGAAATATTCATGGAAATCCATTATATTTACTAAATATTAAATTTGGAATATGAAAATATATTTTCTATCCTATTGGAACAATATGTACACTATGATTGTTTAAAATAAAAATTCATTGTAATTTCTATTACAAAATTTTTGTTGAACTTCCAACTGTCATTTTCATTGAAAAAAATTATGAGAAGTATGATAGTTGGGATGGAAATAATACCATTATTAATTTTTATATAAATACTCTATAATTCAAAAAGTTTAATGAAAATAATTTTTTAAAATACTATGATGATATTTCTGAAGTGAAAGAGCTTGGACAGTTTTCAAAAGCACAAAAAACATGTTTATATAATTTTTAAAATTTTAGGGTCTTATGTTTTAATGTAATCACTACATGACTTGTTTCCTTTAGAATGATTGAATTTTTTTTACTCGGATTTTATGAATGTGATCGAGGGATTATGTGGTGAGTAATAATGACAATCTGATTATCATAATGATTGAGGTCATGTGGGGATAGCAGGTTATAACATATCCATATGATCGAGGGATTAAATAGAATGTAATATTCAAAGAACCCAATCATCATATTGAGTTTTTTCCAAGTTGATGATAGATGGAAATTATTTTATGTATAAAAAAGGGATTCCTTTAGCAATTGATTGTTTCTACCTTACTCTTAATGATATAAGTGATTTATTTCATTTACATACAGTTCAGTTTTATAAAATTGTTATTGATTTACATGTTTCATACGCATCATTTAATTGTACTGTGCAGAATTGTTAATTATTTTTACTATAATTATTCTAAATATAATAAATGAAATATATTTTTCTAGTATTATATATTGTGATTTTGAGACAGACATAGATAATTATATCTATCATTAATATGATCCATTTCCTATGATATAATCATTTTCACTATATTTATTACTATTTTATTCTAATATATCCAAATCACTATGAATATTATTTTTATGTAATTGGGCTGAGGGATATGTATAAATCCAATTATTTTACATAAAGATGATTTTTTATTGTTTAAGTTTAAATAATTTATAACAAATGTTTTTATGACTACAATTCACCAAACCCCCCATTGTAATAGATATATCTTGAATAAATTCATCGAGCATAATATCATTATAAATCATACTGTTATCCTCTAATTATTCTTATAGTAGGATTACACTTCTCAAATACATTATGAGATACTATTTATCTTTAGTAATTCATGTTTGATTAAATATTGTTTTAAACTTTTTATATATAATTTCATTTTACAATAATTTGTATTGTGGAAAAGAATTTTATTATCTTTTCTTGAATGACGGAAGTTGTTTATATTGGATACATTACTAATATAAAAAGACCAAATATATTTTTATATTTCTACTTATGAATATTTTGGGGATAAAATGAAGTCTTATGTGATAAATACATGAGTAGATAATTTTATTACGTTGCTAATTCATTATAAAATACATGATAATGAACGTAGAGACATTACTATTCATGAAAATATGTAATATAGGTTAATTATAATGTAAGAAAACCTATTTATGTTCCATTAAAATAATCATAAATAAATATATCTACTAATATAAAATATCAAGAAGTAACGGGATTATGTTAGAAGTTACTTATTTTAAAATTTCAAATATTGTTGAAACCATGATTGATATGGTTAGTGATGCCTATCAAGAATTAAAATTTTCACCTAGAGAATATATTTGTAAAAAGAATCAATGGTTTTTGATAATAATAAATAGTCTACAATCTATTTGATAAATGTATTAAATGATGAAATCATTGTGGATAAAATTATAGATATTATTCCTAATTATTGATGATCAAAAAATGAATTGGTGTTGATTATACAAGAAAATTGATAAATATTACTCTTGAAGATTTTATTGATTCTATTATTAAATATGGGGGTAAATTAAGAAGATACTGTAAAAAATATATGAAAATGAATCATGGTGTTTATTTCAATACTAATACTTCTATAGTTCCTTATAATGATCTGAATCCACAAAAAGTTATTATGTAACTAATAAATAAAAAGGTTGTTATAAAATATGATTTTACTATTTTTGATCCTTTTAAAAATAAATTAGATAATCTTTCTCAAAAGATGAATATGATAGTTGGAAATAAATATTTTCAGCACATATATATGAAAATTAACAATGACATGAATGAAATGAAATATTTTGAGGCTGCCTATTGTGAATGTATGAAAGTAGGACTTATTAGATTTGATTTTCCTAAGAATGAGTGAAAGGATTCAAATTAAAGGAATTTTGATCAGAATCAAAAAAATGTATTATATGTCTCATGGAATGAATGTCTTTAAATTTAATAATTATGAGAGTTATAGTAGAGGATATTTTTCATATAATACTTCAAATCAGAAAAGTTATGAATAATTGAATATTAGTCTTTTTTCAAAATCCCCTAAAGATATATTTTGTATTCCGGTGAAGGTACACATAAGATAATATATTATTAATATTTATTTAATTTATAATTATCCTAATGTTAATGATTCAATATCTTTTAAAGAATAATCATCCTCAATAGAAAATAATTATTTTCCTTATTAAGATGATGACTCTCATTTTTCTAATCTTATATAAAATGAAAATTGAAATATATATAAAAACTGTGGTATAGAAAATTCAAGGTAAAATTTTTCAATAATGAAAGTACTAGATCTTTATAAAAATCAGGATAATGTTAATTTTTATAATTATTTCTTTTCAAATGATTTTTAGAAGTAGATTTCCGAAAAAGTTAGATTGCAAACTAGTTTTGACAAACTCTATTCTAAACATTTTTCGAAATTGGGTAAGAATATTGTTGTAAACCCAAAATCTGAAATTTTTTAATTAATGAACCATTTTTAAAAAGTTAAAAATTTTAAATAAAACATTCATTAATTTTCAAAAAATTTGTCCACATGGTTGTAATTCTAAAATGGGTTATGGTCAAAAAACTAGTTTCTAGTAATAATTATTTTGTTTCAAAAAGCTAAACCTTTTGTAATAAATATCAATGGGGAGAAAATTGGTAAAAAAATTCTTGTCATGATAAATTTCAATCCTATTATTTATATTAATCATATTTTTTAAAACAAATTTTTATTCCTAAGATTTTATTTTATGACTCATTCGGACCCATGAATGATTGGGTGACTAAATTTTTATATATATTTTTGATGAAAATATTTAATGTACCAAAAAAAATATAGTTGGTACATTGATTTTGGATGTTCTTGGAATATTTCTAGTAACAATGATTTATTTGAAAATATTATCAAGGTGAAAAGTTGAATGGTTACCTCTGGAGATAATGTTCAATGATAGATTATCAGTATAGGTAATATATTTCGTAATGGGAAATTGTTAATTTCAAATGATTTACTTATTAAATACCTTAATCATGGTCTAATATTCTTATCTAATTTTTTGATGATGGATATATTATGAATTTAAAAAATTATAATTTTTAATACAAAATTTAAAGGATGAATTTATTATTTTCACTAATTTACATGAGACTGATTACACATAACATAGAATACCATAAGAGCCAAGACATAACTTTCCTTAATGAAATGGAATATCAGTCTTAGTTATTGAATATGAGGTTAGGACACTATAACAATATAATTAAATGTATGTTAATTATGAAAATACTTTTTAAGGATCTTCCTAAACATAGTTTTGGTTGTTGATAAGTTTGTTATCCCTATTAATAAGGAATGAAACCTAAATGTAGTTTAAAAAAATTTAGTGATGTCTCATCTTCTGATTTGTTACATTTAGTAAAAATATATATATTCTGTCAAAAAAAATTAGATTTATTAGTTTCATGTGCTATTTATTTTCTTGGTTGATGATTAAAATAGATATACATTTGACTATTTTCATGAAAATAAATATTAAGAGTTATAATATTTTACAACCATTATAGTCAATGTTAAAAATAATAAATTAATTCCCTTGATAATTATTGGTATTGATCATTTTGTATAATTTGGATATTAGGATTCCAAAACTTTTAGTATTAATAATTTTATAGAACTTCACTTTTCATCAATAAGAACTCCTCTGAAAAAAATAGTTTTTTTGAAATAATAAATAATATTTATCATGAAATAACAAGAACCATGTTGAGTGAATCCCCAATTGTTACTCCTTTTTAGAAGAAGTAGTTATTACAGCCAATTATACAATATATTTATTTGTATATAAAATATTTCTTAATAAAAATCCTTATGAATTTCAGATTAATCATACACCAAAAGTATATTACATTAGAGTTTTTTGCTTCAAATTATATATCATATGTACAAAATATAAACAATATAAATTCTCACCCAAATATATTGAATGAATTTTCTTATGTTATTCTACTACTTCAATGGAATATAATATTATTAATTAATAATCTTATATGTTTGAGGAAACAATACAAATAAAATTTTACAATATCAATCCTTTTTTTTTTTCAAAAATCTCATCCAACATAATCAGTTTTTATTTCAAAAACAAATATTCAACCAATTTTTAGGAATTATTCATATAAATACAATAAAAATGAATTTCAATATGATTTTATACATTATTTTGATGAATAATAAAAATGAAACTCAATATGATTTTATACATTATGTTAATGAATAATATATTCAAAACCCAAGAGACCAATTATTTCATAGGAATAATCCAAGTTATATTATCGTTGGATATGTTGATAAACATTTTAGGACTATAAGTTCATTAATAAATGAAGTTTAAAATCTAGCGTTCCATTATAAATTTGAGACTAAAAATATTCATGAGGCTTTAGGTGATGTGTGTTGGAAAAGTGAAATAAAAGATGATGATAATGAATTCAAGTAGAATAATGTATGGACCTTGGTTAAATGACCTAATGAAACCTCTACAATTGTTGTAAAATGGGGTTTTTAGAATAATCGTGGTTAAAATATAATAATTATAAGTAAGATAAGAATACTTTTTCTAATTGGTTTAATAAATAAGAGTGTATACATTATGATGAAATCTATGCTCCTACAGAAAGACAGGAATCTTTACATATTCTAATAGACTGTAGTAATCTTTAACACAATATTTTTCAAATAGATGTGAATTTCGATTTCATTAATGGATATGATCAAGAGTAGGTTTATGTTGAACAAACTCTTTGTTTTGATGAAAACATGTATCCTAAATATGTTTATAAACACACCAAATGATCACACGGTCTTAAACAATCTACTAGATCTTGGTATGATAGATTAACATGTTTTTTATTACAATGGAATTACATTAATGGAATGACTAATATATGTATTTTTATAATTTTAGTTAATAAATATGTTATGATTGTTCAAATATATGTTCATGGTAATATATTCAGATCAACTCAAAAATATTTAACATTTTAAATTTTGGATCTTATGAAATATGAGTATGAGATGAGTATAATGTTTGGCTTAAAAAAAGAAGGCATTCAAATTTCACAAAATACAAAATGTATTTATATATCATAACATATATATATATATATAATATTCTTAAAATTATATGATATAAAAATAATTAAAGTATTAGTACTCTAATTGTTTCCTCAAATACATTTGATCTTGATGAGAGAGGACAAGTTGTTGGTCAAACATCTTTTTGAGGTATGATAAGATGTTTATAATAAATAAATGTTGGTCGACCAAACATAATGTATTTTGTGTGAATATGTGAACATATAATGAAAATACAATGAAATATCATCTAAAAGTGCTAAATTGGATTCTTCATTATCTGAAGTGATCTTTTTATTAATGAATGTTTCATTTATCAATAAATTATTTTGAACTAAAAGGTTTGTAGATATAGGATTTGGTGGCTGTATAATTGATATGAAAAGTATATATAGATCATTTCATTTTTTAGGAGACTCATTAGTTTCATGGTCTAGTATGAATGAATATTCAATAAATCATTTCACTAATGAATCCAAATATGTAATTGCTATATTTTTTATGGTCAGGTGTTGTGGATACACCACACACTCATTGATTACGAAATAAGTATTACTAAAACTAAAATACTTTGTGATGATAATAGTTTCATTGAGTTTAGTACAAATTATTAACTTCAAACCTATGAAAAAACATAGATATTACTAATACAATTCATAGATAACACATAATAACAAATATTTCATTTTATAATTTACTAGAATGAAAGAAGAACATGATGATATTTTCTAAAAACCAATACCTTCTGATAGAGTTGAATACATTAGACAAAATCTAGGAATGGTCAATGTTAAATGATCTATCATATCAACTTCTTATTTTATGAATATACTAAAAAAAATTTACTCATTTTCATAGGGGTAGTAAAGATGTTTTTTGTTTTTAAAATTTCTATTTTATAATATTTTTATCACAATAGTTACTCTGGTCACATATTTTTTATAAGTAAAAATTCTCAAAATATCCATCAGACATCAAAAACCTAATAAATTCTCTGAACTTTATTTTTTAAAAAAAATTCACATTAATATAAATTTTCATAATGAGTTTATATTATCAGATTTTTTTTCTACTAACATATATTTTAGTTTTTCAATCAATTATATTTAATTTTGTTTTGATATTTAAATCTTTTTGAAGATTATATAAAAATATAAATAGTTTACAAAAATAAATAAAAACAATATAATAATATTGATAAGTCTTTCCAAAATTGAAAGGTCTTCTTCCTATCCTTTAACTTTTTTTTTCTATTTCATTATCTTCATTATCAATTTTTTTATAATATTGTTTATATTTTATAAAAAGTTGATTATTTTTTTTACAAATTTTCTAATCGTATTCCATTTCAATACAATAAAAACCTCAATATTTTAAATATTAATAAATCATTTGTGAAACAATCTCAGCCGTTAGGTGACATATGTTCAAATCATAGTTGTTATATTAGTTCATGAAGATGAATTGTTTTCACTGTTTCTTATATGAAGGGGGCACTGCATCCCACATATATTCCCTAATTCTTTACACTCTGAATTGATGATTCCCTTGAGGTTTCCAAGAAAAATAATTTCCCAATCTGAAATTTTTCTTATCACAGAATCTCATACATAATCTTAGAATATGATGCTTGTAATGATTTACTGGGAATGGTGTTTCTTTTTTGGAAGGATAGATGATAAATATTTCATTCACATGTATGATTCATCTATCTAAAATATAATGTAATTACAAGTATTTAAATCCTTTTGTGAGGTAGATTCTATAGTGAATTTTGATTTTTTATATTTGGATCTCGTTCAAAAAAAATTAGGTCTGTTACTTTTTCATAGACGATGAATAAAAAATAATTTGTGGTTCTAGGAAAATGTAGAAAATGCCTTATAAAAAGGCTGAATGATTTCTTAAAATTCCATCTGATAAAGATTCATTGTACCCCTATTACATGTTACCAGATGAAAATAGTTTTTTTCATTGGGAAAACAACGAGGATTCATTATTTGATCAATATGACAAGGTTAATAATGTTTACCACCTAACAAAAATTAATCATATTGTTACCTAATTGATGTAAGGATTCTCAATTGTAGGAAAAGATGATTAGGACACCCTGAATGTCACTAATTTATTCACCCTATATTTTTCTATTAATATGAGAAAAAAACCGTATTGGTTTAATTTTTAAAACCACTAACAATATAAATAAAAATTATATTAAATCTCATATTCAAATTTTTCCAACTATTTTTAGTAAGTTACTATTGAAATTAACAAAAAACTTCAAAACTAAAATGATTTCAAAAACGACAAAAAAATATACACCTCCTTAGTGATGATACCATGAAAATGATCATTTTTATATATTTAAAGTTATTAAATGATATTTTTTACGACATCAGGAGCTAATGCATCGTTGAAATATGAAAATTCTATTGAAAAGGATAAAAAATTATAAACAGGCTAGTTATAATAAAAAGAATAAGTAAAATAAGCATAGTATCTCGTGTTTGAAGAGAAAATATGAAACTCCCTCACCTTAAAAATTAATGAAACATAAGAAGGTTTTTAATAAAGTAGACCTAGAATAGGTAATGAAAAAATTAGAGAGGAAAGAAGGATATCCTAACTTCAAACTTATCTGGATGAATATAAATCTATAATAATTCCATGTGATTATGATTTGAAAATGGATGGAAAAAATAAAAATAAAAATATGTAACAACAACATGAAAGAGTTATAGTTTTGTTAAATAAATATGTAGAAGATGATTCATAAAAGAAAATTATTCATATGATCAGATCATCTCAGATGTGGTTTTATCCATTCATTAAACCGCAATGGTTGTTGCTAATATTCCCTCTCTCATAGACAAGGATATTATAATATTTTTTGATCAACTGTTACCTCTCGAAGATCATGAAAAATAATTTTAATTGTTTCTCATTGGTAATATAAAGATGTGATTAGATAAAAAACTCCCTAATGAACTTTGAAAAATAATGTATTAAATAACTATTGGAATTGATAGGATTTTCATGATATAGAATGTAAATAATGAGAATAATGTGATTATGAAGAAATATTGGATTATGAATATGAAGAAGAAGATGTAGTACAATATGATGAAGGAAGTGAAATTATGAAAGCTGATGTAAATGAATAGGATAAAGGTGATGATGAGGAAAATAAATAAAAAGATAAAGAGTCCCAATATAATATGAATTCCTTAAGAACAACAAAATCATATTCTATGAAATTTTCTTCCAGAGGAAACCAAAAATAGAAACCAGATAGTCCAAAAAAGAAAAAACATTCATCACTAAATGATGTTTAATCCTCATCGATGTTTGATAATAAAATTTTGGATTCAAAAACAAATGGTCATTTAGGTCACATTGATAAAAGAAGTGTTGGTGATGATGATATCATTGAATTATGTTTTTAAATAAATTTCATTAAAAAGTTAAATAATCAGTATCAAAGAAAGATAACAATTTAAATTCACTGTTAATGGAAGTCAGAACATCAAATCTTCTCCTACCTCAAATTGATATTCCAAATTTGGTTAATTTGATAACATTGAAAGGAGTTCATTATATTGTTAAAAATATAAGAATACTTTAAGAAATAATTACATATATTACTAGATTGAATGAAATGGTTGATTTAATCTATCAACAATCAGATTCAAAATCAAATATTGTAATAGTTTCATCAAATTGACTAATATGTAATGATGGAGATCTGAAAATTATTCATCAATGTTTTCAAGATCATATTAATTCTTGTATCAACAAATATAAATGGCCTCATAATGTTGATATTGATATCAAGGAATACTGACAATTAATTTAATAGTTAAAACAATAAATGGATCAATTTGTAGAATATTTCAATGAATTATCCAAAAGTATGGAATATATGGTAAGGTTTTGAAGAAGAGTTTAAGAACTCATACGAAAACTAGACTCAATATTTCATATAGTTAAAAGAAAATTTGAATTACTATAAATATGATATTTAAATAGTGGTCCATTATAGTGATGAAATCATTTTTCTGATGAACTAGAATGAAATAATGTCTAAAAAATATAAAATTCATCATGAATGACCACAGATTCATGATGAAACAATCTGGGTAAAAATAAAATCATTTCAAAACTAGATAAATAATGAAGAAATCCCATGAAGATAATGAATATTGTGATATCCTTGAAAAAAAATATTGACAAAAATTCACTTTTAAACTCTTAATGTAATTATCTTTTTTTGAACACATATAAAAGAATTACTTCTTCATCCAAATATGATAGGTTAAAACAATTCCCAATTAAGATCGGTTTTATTTTCATTCACCATTTTATTTGATTTTTTATTTATTTGACTATTTTTATTCAAATATTTTTTATGTCCCAAATCTAGTGTTGAAATAACCATCCATTCTTTTTTGAAAATCACAATGGGGGAGAGTTTAATAGAAAGGTGTAGATGTTTTAATTAAACATAATAAAACAATTCATAAGAGATATTTCTACAAATAGAGATAATATACATTAAGATGGAAAATATTATCCATAGGGGGTGATTATTCTATTGAGGTGTTAACCATATTCACCATTGTATTAAGAAAAGCTATAATAATCGTGGGACAAAAGTTTTAAATTTTAATATTTGATTATCACATACATAAATAAAAGGACTGAATGTTTTTTAACATTATCTTTTATTTATGTCTTGGGGTTTTTTCATTCCAAATAGTGGATATTTTTGTATCAAATGTCTCTCTAATGATATTCCATTACAAAAGTTGTGGAAATAAAAAACAGTATATTAAATTCATGATTACTAACTTTTTATGTTAATAGTATTTATAGATTTTTTTAGAAAACATATATATTACCATACATAGAATTAATTCTTAAGTATTAATGAATTTATAAAAACATTATTAATTATGATGATCAAAATTTGTATGGAAACGATAATAATCAGACTCAACTGTGTCAGATCCATTATATGATATTCAATATTTTCTATCGTATTGACCATGTCTTTATAATCAGACTCATTTATGAACATATAATGTTAAAAATTTATAAGAATCATCATAATAACCTATGTGAGTAAATCCATTAGATTGACTAAATTTTAAATTCTAAATGGAGAAAAATATTTTATATTGTATTTCAACAATTTATTCGTTATTATTTTCTAAAAAATGGCATAGGTCATTTTCTTAAAAATTAGTTATTTCGTTGACATATGTCCAAGTAATTTCAAGCAAATTAGTGAACTATGATTGTTAGAAAGATAAATTGATTGTTTTGAATTAGTCTATAAATACATGGTCATTGAAAGTGTTTTAAGTGAACTCTTTTTATGAATGGCTTAATGATTCTATTGATGTGTGAGAAATTTGAATATTTTATGAATCATGGACTACATGTTCATAGACGCTACAAATTTTTTAGAATACTTTTTTTAATGGAATTGTTATCTAGATTATTTCCTTTAGAAAATTTTGAAAATTATTGTATTTCTATTTTTGTTAGTTTGATTTCTGAAATTTGAGGCAAGGAAGATATAAAATCCAATTGTCACATTATTCATGGTCATGTGGGGATATCAAGACATAGTTGATCCATATGATTGAGGTTTTCTTTAGAATGCATGAAAAATAATCTAATCATCATATAAAGGAAATTCTTTGTTGAGTAAATATATAAATTATTGTAAAAATAAAACATGGGGCTCCTTTATCCATGGTTTGTTGCCAGTTTAATCTTAATTTTAGAAGATATTTATTTATTTTTAATTTTAATGAATTATTATTTTGTTTTTATGGATTTAAATTTTCCATGAATGTCAATCAAGTCTATTGTGTATATTTTACAAATTTTTTTATCATAAAAAATTTAAATATGATAAGATTAAACTAGTTTTCTAATCAGATACAATTTTAATCTAATACAAAATTATATAGTTGTATCAATATTGAAGATGATCCATTTAATCATATATTGTCATTTTATCTATGTATATAACTATTTAACTCTTATATATTGATATCAATATGATTACAAAAAATATGTAATAAGAATGAGGGCCATTTCTGAGTCCAGATATTTTACATTAAGTTGTTTCTAAATTGTATTATTTTAAACGTTTTTAAACTAATATTTTAATATGAACAATACACCCCATATTGTAATAGGGAAATCATGGACATCTTCTTTGATCCAAATATAAATATAACAAAAAGTTATATCCAACTTCCACTATATTAGGAAACATATTGAGTATTTTGATTTCTGAATGCCCAACTCCATTAAATATATGGTCCCTACAAGGGTAAAACACATACCCTACATGATTCAATTTTAGTGAAATTTAATTGGGACAATAATATTATTTTAATGATGAATTGTAATAATAATCAAGGATTTCTCTATTCACTCAATATACGTGCCTCATAATCCTCGATATTTTCAAACAATTTTGACCACTTTCTGACATTAAACCTCTATTACTCTGAAGGATCTTCCTCCTGGCCAGTTCGTTGGAGCTCCATCCAAGTCATATCAACATGTTCATGTTGGTCACTCAGCATGTTTGTGTTCAACTTATCCACCAAATATCCTATGGTGATATAATCGATGAAGGAGGTCCTTTTAGGTTCTCAAAATGCAGTATCTCTCCCAGTGATGTCAATAATTATAATGTCATCTCTAAAACAGTATCTCATGGATGGTCCCCCAGGGCCTTCATTTTTGGATCATGCCTTTGTAGGGATGACCAATTTCCATATGTAGAAGTTGGTGGATGATTTGCGTTGGAGTTTCCTTATCATTATGAGTTTCAGGAATTCATTGATTCTTAGAGAATCTCCTCACCATTTCAGGTTTCTATTATTCAAATGATGACCTTCATTGTGGTTCTTAGTTCAATGGATTATTTTATTCATCAATGATATCACTCTACTCACATTATTTTGTGAGAGAAGGGTGTCATGGTGATGAAAATGCACAAAAAAGGAATGTAGAATGGAGAACATGAATACATTATATGGTTCGACAATGTTGTTTCCTACTTCCATGGGAGAATAGGGGGCCATTATTTTACTCTCTCAAAATTAATGTTAGAAGATACACGACAATACTACGTGTGAAAAATCATTGAATTTTAATCCCATTTTATAGATGGATGAAACCCTTATATTTCTATGGTTTCTTGGATAGAACATCTACGCGTGAAGAAAAACATCACTACACACTTCAACTATATTGTGTTGGCATACCACCAAAAATGAATATGCTATCATAAGAGACTCATTTGTCATCGTCTTATCACCCACTATCTTGGCATCTTCTAACTTCCCCAAAAAATGTAAGTGGCCCCAACAAATCTCTCCCTCATGACCATTTTTTTATAGAAGCTAGAATTGTTGTCACTTTTCATGCATCTAACTTCTCATTTGGTAGAACAATTGTCACCATGTATTCCCCAATATCATTTGTGTTGATTATTTCGACATTCATCAATTTTTCATCCTGCAAATTTCGAATCAAGTGATATAACACATCGATGTGTTTGGATGTAGATTGAAATGTTGGGTTCTTACTATGTTAGATAGCACTATGAATATAAAAATAGATAATATAATTATATTGAATCTATCCCAGATCTTGAAAAAATTTAATCATCCATATAATCACCTTGCACCCTCCAATGACTGTGATATACTCTGCTTCTATTTTTGATAAGGAAACACACTACTGAAGTGGTGATTTCCATGAGACTTCTCCCCCTAAAAATAATATAACGTACTTGAATATGGATTTTATCATTTCAATACATCCAATAATATATGAATATTTGAATCCTTCTGAAAGTGGTTTACAAGTTGCATAGCATAAACAATTACTATGTGTCCCAATGAGATACTTCTATATCCATTTTGACTAAATTGAAATGATCATTTATTAAATATGATATTAATATTCTATCAATTCCAAAAAATTTGTGCAATTTATAGTCTAGTTCACACCATGACATACATAAGACTACCAACACATGAATAATTATTAATTTTTCCTAATATTCTTTCTCATTCTCAGTTGATGAACTCTGAATATTCATGTGATTGAAATGACTTGAAAGTGGATTTCTAAATAGTTTCATATTTCTCATGATGAATCATTCAGAAACCTTCTCAATGTATCACTCCAGAGGTATCAATATCTTGTCACTCCTCCTATCATGAGTAATCATCATACCCATAATCATAGTACAATCTCCCATGCCCTTCATTTTGGAAGAAAATTTCAACTCCATATTCTACCTGTCAATTTTCGTGGCATATCTACCAATAATCATCATATCATCATCATCAATCCATAAGATAATGAAACCACCATTAGAAAACTACTTTATAAAAACACTATGATTAGTTGACGTCCTTCAGTACTCATTTTTCTCCATGAAAGAGTGAAATTTCCTATACAACTTCATCGGTGCTTATTTAAGACTATAAAAACATTTCCTCAGGGTTCATACTAGGTTTTCGTTAGCATTCATCTGAAATCATTCAAGATAATTCATGTATAACTTCTCATCAATATCACCAAGGAATAATGATATATTTACATACTATTGTTGAACCTCCATGTTCAGAATAGCCGTTATTCCAAAAAAAATTCTGTTGTAAGACACTTTAACCACAATTGATGAAATTTCATTAAAGTCAATTCCATTCTTCTAACTGCATCACTTCACAACCATCCTGGCTCTGTAGCACATCTATGAGATTTCATCTTCTCTTTTATATATATACACCCATTTGTTCCTCTGTTTTATCTTCCCATGTAGAAATTCTATAAAATCTGATGTACGATTATTGTATAAGGATTTTGTATACCTTTTCATGGCCTTTTTCCATTCCATAATCTACTGACTCGTGATCCAATCATCTTAACATTCTATACCTCCATCATTAGTGGGAATCCTATAATCATTTGGTTAGTATCTATGACTCGATTTTCATTCTCTGGTGTATCTCATAAGCAGCGCTTTGGGGGGAACTTTCTCTAGAATATCATATTATGGATAAATGTCGGCTGATGGAGGCACATTACC
Source organism: Viscum album (assembly GCA_963277665.1). Taxonomy (NCBI): domain Eukaryota; kingdom Viridiplantae; phylum Streptophyta; class Magnoliopsida; order Santalales; family Viscaceae; genus Viscum; species Viscum album. The sequence continues at coordinate 1,537,890,952 of OY728151.1, forward strand.
TAGTAGTGATTTGTCATTAGTAACAAATTTTTCTCTCATTATAGATGTTATTGATGGTGGTGGGACAAGTTCTAGACAGACTTGATGTTCCTCAAACTGTTATTACTCTAGACTTTTTGACTTGTCAAAATAATCAATTGTCAGATCCTCAAGAAACACCACATATCTTCTCTTTACAGTCCACCTATAGATAATATCCCATGATCTGTATCCAATATCCTCATGAGCGTAACCCAAAAAGAAACATTTCTTCCCATTTTAATCTAGCATTTCCTTCCTATCATTCAGGATGTGTACAAAGTCCCTACTACCAAATAATCTCGTTTGTTTTTATGGGACATATTTAACTATTCATACACATTCTGGAATTTCTATGTTATGTGGAAGTGTTTTAGTAAGGTTGATAAGATTAACTACGGTCATCATTGATTCTCCCAAAAGGGTTTTGGAAGCTTCTCATTTGAGAGCATACATTTTACTCTCTCACAGAGTGTTCTCAAACATTATGTTGAGGCATCTTCGACACTAATTTTTCCCACTAGATTACAAAACTCCTACAGTACTCTTCATATTGGAAATGGTGCACTCATCCATTACCTACTCACACACACATTAACCACCTACCGGTTTCTATATCCATTATCACATGAAACTAGTTGAAAAAATCTTATACCTGATCTTTAGTGTACAAATAAAAGGCCCAAAAATTTTCCTGAATGATCATGTATGAAGTATACAAAATAAATAGACCCTCCAATCAATATAGTTCTCATCATGCAGCCATCCTTGGAATCAAATAAAAAACATTTTCTTTTCAAGATGTCATATAACCACGAAATGAAACTCTGTGTTGTTTTTCCTGGATGAAATCAACCCAAGTATCCAGATGTGTTCCATTTATTCCTCAAAAGTGATCTTTCCTGTATAGAATTTTGATTCCTCTCTCACTCATGTGACCCGACTGTCTATTCCAATCAGCAGTAAGTACAAATTTCCTTGATGCATTGACTTATCATCCACGCGGTCTTGCATATGTGAGATAAAGTGAAGATTCTATACTTCTATTAGCAATTAAAAATTTTAATTTGGTAAGCTTCAATTTCATATCACTAAAGTAACTGACATTTCCCTCATCATTAAACATTCTTGTGGATACCAGATTGGGGGGAATATCAAGAATTTTCCTCACATCCTTCAACAATAACATGTTTCTAACATTATTTTATAGAAAAATATTACCAATAAAAACATTTTTTCATTCACCTTCATTTCCCATCTTCACATGATTGAAATTTAATGAAATATATGATGAGAAGAAAACTATTTTGGTAGTGACATGGTAGGAGGCACCAGAATAAATCACCCATGTTGCGTCTTTCATGTAAATAGTAACCAAATTAATTTCCTTAACAACAACAATCACTTCATTTGAAATTGTTGCATAATTATTTTGGATCTTATCTTCCTAATTCCTATGCACTACCTTAATTTTTTGACACTCTAGGATGATGTTTCTAAGCTTTCCATAGTGGTTCCAATTGATTTTATATGTTAATCAAGATTTCAATTGCTTCCTTCTTTGAATACATTGTTCACGAGGTTATCTTCTTTTGATTCTTACCTATAATTTCTTCTTCCCTTAACGTTTAGTGAAAAGAGGATCTGTTTCAAGTGTATGTCCCTTGTCATTTCATTTGTACTCTACAGTCAACATTCTTTCTTCCACCATCTCCATGGTGAGAGTTCCATACATCGTTGAATTATTGACCTACAAAACTAATGTTTCCCATGTATTTGATAAAGATATCAACACTAATAGTTTCTTGAACTCATCATTAATCATCATTATCATGAAATGTAATATTTCATCAATATCTTGTTACCCTTTCATATACTATGATATGTTGGAAAAATCGTTGTATTTTATGTCTAAAAGACATCATATCAGGTTTTCTTTATTCTACGTAGTGGTTCTTTCATTCAACATTTCCAATTTTCACCAAATAATATATGCATCATGTTCATTGGAAAAATTTTAGCATATTCTTTTGTGAATCCACTATAGGATTTGAGGAGCACACTTCCTGATTATTGTGAACCACTCCACATAAACTAGAGAGATACTAGATGAAATCCTCTCAACAGGTATAAAACATGTTGATGATTCCTCCTCTTGTACTGAAATAGGATTAGTGGTTTCTACTATAGGATTCCACAAATCGTTAAAATAAAAAAGGTCCTCCATTTAATGATTCTAGATGAAATAATTAAACGGAGGAATATTCAATAACGTTACCTGTATTTTAATCCATTGATAGAGGGATAATTTTAGAAAAATGACTATATGGATGTGTCTGGAACAGTCTAAGTACATAGAATTGAATGTTGGATCTCAGAAATTATACTCTGATTGGTCATGATATGACCAAAATAGTTTCACTGGTCTGGATTAACTGTTGATGTAGCTCGTCCGAATAGTGGAAAGAAAAATCACAAGAATTTCATCAGTGGCATGAATAGTACCATATTGTCTTGCATGGGGGTACGATAGCTCTTGTTGTTTGACCGAAACATTGACTTACTCTATCGGTTTTATTTCACCCTAATTGTTTATGATAATTACGCCATTTGAATTTTCTTAATGTGCTCTTAACATATCTGGCTTCAAAAAAATGAGCAACATCATCTTTTCAGTCATGGTAATGTGTTGTTTCCACTTTTCCATTTTGATCCAGAACACTTTAGTTCCACTTTGTTGAGACAATGAAGCGTTGTGGTAATTAAAAACACACAAACAAGGAAGGCCGAATGGATAGCTCAAATACCTTATGTGGTTCAAAAATGGTGTTTCCTACATCCACAAGAGAATATGAGGGCCTTTATTTTATTCTATTTGGTTTAACGCCGAAGGATACACAAGAAGATTACTTGTGAAAAATTATGGAATTTTAATCCAATTTTATAAATGGAGTAATACTTAAAATTTCTATAGTTATTTGGTTAGCCCATCTACCCATTAAGACTTCCATCCTGCCTATTGTAACTATATCGTGTCGATAGCCATCCAAAAATAATGTTTCTATCAAAAGAGACACATCTTCCATCGACTGATCATCCACGGCATTGGCTTCCGTGGAATTTTACCAACAATGGGAGTTGCCCCACACATTCTTGGAATGTTTTTCATTATTCTGTCAAGATGGGTTTTGGGCTCTCACTCTGGTCGTGACATGCCCCATCCATCTGTATGAATGGATATCCCTGGTAACCTGCTTCTCCTTCACATTATCTCTTTCATACGAAGCATATGTGATTTATATGGATCAATTTTATGTATATATAATGTCACTCTAAAACTATTAGATTCACCATATGTCCAAATTAGTTTTTAGATGGATTTTTCAAGCCTCTTTCATCCTGGAATGTCCATGTGCTGGAGAATCCTTCTCGTGGTGGAAACACATTTATTTTGTCTCCCCGGTCATGTTTTTACTAACATGGTTTGTTAAGGTGAACATATTTTCTTCATGAAGACAGTCACATTTTGGTTCTAATGTCTCGTATCCCATTCCCTCACATGCCCCTTTTTCAGTTTCATAAGATATAGTTAAATTTGTGTAGCATGTGATGGAGGACAATGATTGGTCATCATCTGAAATGGATTGGGTTTATGGTGAGTTGTTTTTATACCATTCAATGGAATTCCCTCATGTTTTTTCAATTCCTCCTATAGATATCCATATCTATCTACAAGTTAAGTATCAGTACTTCCATGATATATTGGTGAATAAACCATGGAAGATTCCTAGAATTTATTTTTTGGAATCCTGCACACCATCGAGTTCCTATCGGGATCTGAGTTCTCCTTTAAAATGGTGAAATGCATTGGTTTACACATCTCTCCATCAGACTAATCTCGAGCATGCTACTTGAAGTTCCTCTAGTAGTTCTAGAATCCCCCATGTTAATTATTTTTAGTTTTTATAAAGGGAAAGCCTCTATAAACAAATCACGAGGCAACAAAATTTTAGTTGAACATGGATGAGCTTCAACCAATGGGGTTGTTACGTGCTCTCCACATAGGAGTTAGTTTGTGGGTTTAGAGTCTTCGCTTCATATGTATATGAATCCTAGGTTCACTTCTATGATTTGAATAGTCCAATGATCACTCTTATTATTTATAATTCTTGGTGATTATGTACCCGAGTGAATATTTTATAGCCTTGAAATTTTGGATGAATAGAATATTAGTGGACTCTATGGATGAATCTGAGTAGTTTATCACTTTTAGTTTGAGGTAATGTTCATGGCCAACCTTCATAACTTTTATGTACACTAAATGTAAGTCTTTGTATTGGGAGATTCTATGGGATGAACTAGGATCATTCGATGCAAGATTCATCCCATGCTTAATTATAGGATACAATAATTCCAATTTGGATTTTTTATAAAAGCATGGAGGTGTATTCTACCCATGGAATTCTATAATAAAATTATCCAACATTTCATCATAGTCTAGGCTTGTTGACAAGGGATATATATGGAATATGATTTCACCTGGTGCAATAATTTGATGGGGGGTAATCTGTATGTGGTCCTATTTGGTTATATTTTTTTTTAACATTCATTACATTACTCAATTTCCATGTTACATGGTTCATCATTTTCATCTTAGCATTTATGATCACACTATATTTCTTTTCAAATGGGATGCTTGGTGGAATGGGTGTTTGTTTCTTATCTTTTCCAATTGTTGGACTACTGACTCTGGTATTTATTCAGAGGTCGGGAATTCATGGAATAAATATTTGGAGGGTTCCATGTGGGTTAGGTTGCATAATAATATTTTACGCATGATGAGACACCAATAGTTGGGGAACAATATGATACCCTCATGTGTTTATGATATGGTTTAAGTTGTACGAGATATTGATTTTTTGAGTCTAATCATGAATAAAAAATGGATGATAATATTTGTGAAACTGTGGTTTACAAAAGGTTAGCTCTATCAGAGTTGTTTTCTTGTTCAAGATAGGTATGTCAAGGCTCAGTCTAGAGATACATGTCTTAATGAAGGTTATCAAAACAATTCCTAATCTCATGCCAACATCTAGGAGAAGATTCACATTAATAGTCTTACTAATTTTTTTATAATGGATCATATTTAAACGAACCTACTATTGTCGAATGTATAGATTTGAAATTTTTTAGGTCTGTTCATTTAGATTTTATTCCACCTATGCATATAGGTTATCTAGGTGGACATGCTGACATTTTTACTACATTCCAAGAGTAGTGGATGATGTCATTTATGGTATGTTGATTTATTTTTAGTAGGAGTTTTAGATTTATAATTATATTAAATCCCCCAATATAGATAGATACATAATCTCAAATAGTTTCCCTATGGCCTTATATGTATATGTATGGGATCTGGTCATGTATGATTTCATTGATGCCATCTAGGACATCCTTCACAGAGGGATTCTACCATGTGTGGATAGAGTCCCAAACATCCCTTAAATTAGGTGGTCTAATATTAATTGAATCTTAATTACATTAGGCCCATTTGTATGTGAAACCTTGCTTATAATTTCTCTTCCACCAATGTTATTAGAAGAATGTATCATTCCATTCCGTCATGGAACACTGGAGAGAAACATGTATTTTTCAATGGTCAGTCCATGCAAGGGGATATTAGAATTTCTCATGAAATGGTTTCAAACATCATGATTAAAGTATTAGTGTCCGTTATAGTCATCAAAAATAATATGGAAAAATCATAATACAAGAACAAATGTGGTTTCATACACAATGTTATGAGTGGTATGAGGTTTTCACATTAGGTTTCTGATATGTTTTTCAGGTTCTAATGCTCTTAATGGTTATCCATGACCATCATAATAATGATATATGACATTTTGAACATGTTTACTGGGTTCAAGGAAGGGTTGCCACTTTCTAAAACTGTTTTTACTCTATCTCAGAATTTGTTAAGACAGTATGGTAATAAAAATATTCCATATAGAAATAGTCTTCCTTTCTGAGACAAGGGTACATACACTTGCTTGCCAGATATTTTTTTGTAGATGATACATTGTTTCATATTATTGTTAATAGGTGGACTATCTATGGGTTTAATATTATAATGCAGTAATATTTTAATTGGAGTTTCCAATGTATCAATGGTGATAAAATTAAGGTTTTACACCAACCACCATGTCTTTGAGGCATTCCATTATTGTTGACGAATTATCGGGTCTTCATTGGAATTTTTTTCACATAGAGTATCTCGGAGATCATGGATCTCTAGGGATGATTCATATTCTTCATATTGATGGTTTAGTTGATAATATATCTAACCACTATTTTAATTTCAAAGAACCATTTACTCTACATTGGTGGGTGGATCACATGGTAAATCAAGTTTTGTGCTCCATTACTATTCACTTTATCTCATCATTATATATTCCCAAAACGTTTATCAAATAGATTGAGTAGAAAATGTTATCAATCATTTTTGAGACCCAGAATGAAGAAATATCTCATTTGGTCACATGGGTTAGGCTTTATATGTCAGAGAAAAAGGAGGTTTCTATATTTACGAGGACTCATATACTATTCAATTTGTGCAAAGGCACATTGGCCTCAGAATCATCCAAGTGTTAGACTCTCAGGGGATGATTCATCAATAATAATAATGGGATTGACATTGGATTTTTAATAGTTATGGTTTTTGTCTTTTGGAATCATATTCAAGGGAATGTTTTTGTTAACCATAGTAAGTTACTCTAGATTATTACTCATGAAGATATTAGATTCTGGGGTCATTATTTGGATGTGTAGTATCTTGGAATTTTGTTTTTCGATCATGAATGTTTCCTTTGAGAATGAATAATACTATGATTTTTTTTCAATAATATTCTTAATGATCATCAATGAATTTTTTTTCATAATTACATTGAATTTTGAGTGCGGTGTTTGTTTTTTCATGTAATATATATATGTTGTTTTTTCTACCAAATCCTATCAGTTAGTTTTTAATTCTAATGCTAGTAATTATTCTTGGGTAGTAATTACTTTGATAATTAACATTTCTGATAAATACATCTTCCATTTTGGGAGGATACAGAATTTCACACTGCACACTAATGATAAAATTATAAAAAAGGTGGTCATATTTATCAAAACTTTATATGTTATAGGATCCCCTATAATGAATCAATATTTTATCCATTAATTTTTTATGACTGGATGGTCTTCTTTTGGTGGTCTCTCAACTCTTTCAATATACTCACTGATCATGATTAGAGTGGTGATTATTTTTTCATTATGTAGTTCAATGGTGTTGATCATGATTTTCCTGAAATAAGGGACAAGATGATCTTATTGGTGGAGTGTTATTATATTATTTAGTTGGAAAGATAATTTTATTAACATGAGGGTTCCCAATAATCAGGTAGGAGTCTAATGGGAATGGTACCGTTTTGAGCAGTTGAAATGGAAATTCTTCTAAAGCGTCATGAATTGTCTCTTTCTCTTAGTTTTTTCTTACTGGAATATTATTTTCTAACAAAAGTAAGGGTCCATTTTCGTTGGGCCATTAGATCCATTGGGTTACCCCCTCAAATAATCTTATTTTAAAGGATGACGGCTCTTTTTTTTATTTGTGAGGATGTGGTCTGGTGCGCCACCCTGGTTGCATGATCAACATTTCCTTCATATCTTCCTCTGGTCATGGTGATTCACATAAGGATAAGTATTGTGACTTACGTGATGGTATTTAGAGGTCTAAAAAAATCAATATACCTCTATCATGTGTGGATACATATCAAGATATCATGGTTTAATCAATTTAGTGACAAAAAATGGTTCCCTAGTAAATTATTTATCACATTAGAAGATGCAATTCACTCATTAATGGTCACATTTCCCTGATATGTACCTTGTGTGAAGGAAAAAATGATGTAAACTATTAATATTCATATTTTAGTTCAGAATACTCATGTATTTGGTTTATCATCATTGAGTCCCTCCTTCTGGGATGTCGGTCCATTGCAAGAGGTGATATCCTCAGACTTCATCATTTTATGCACTCTTGAGCTCTTTTCCTCTAGTAATTATTCTATAAAAAATTAATTATTGTTTGAGATTAAATTTTGATCTGAGATATCAATTTTGAAAGATTTTTTATTATATATTTTATTATTTTATATAGAAACTTTACTGTATGATATGAAATATATTTAATAACTTAGTCAAATTAATAGTGTGATCATATGACCTTGAAATCACATTTTGTCTTATCTCCATGCATTAAAAATATTCCATGATATATTTAAAATTATTAAATAGAAAAAATAGGTTATCTAATGTGTACAAGTTTATTTTTTCAACATAATCGAATCAAGATTAGGGAATAAACATTTGGTTTTCCCATTGAAATAAATATTTTTTGTAACCATTTCATATGACAAAACAAAACAGAGTAAAATAAATGTATTAATGAAATAAAGGATTGAAATAATTATAGAAATGTAATAAATTATAAAATAATAATTTATCATGAATAATGATTTCTATCTAATGTGAAAAAAATGTAAATGTGTGGTTGGGTAACATTAGAAATGTGCCAATTAATCACTATTTAAGGAAAAATAATAAACATTCCTTAACAAGGATAAATGAATAATTTTATAATTAAAACCAGATATTGAAAAAAATTATTTTCATAATAATATTATTTATTAAATAATATAATGGTGGAATAAATAATTTTATGGAGTGTAATTGGAAATGGGTGAGAAATAGAGAAGTTCCCTCTAATCCGACTTTCTTATTGAGAGTAATAGAGAAGGAAACCATTTTTATCATTAATTACTGAATAAATTAATGATGAATTGATGTATATATGTATTTATGGAATATATATACATAATTGAGAAGATTTATATAAAAATAATGAATATATAAATTGAGGAAAATATAGATGAAGCATTTCCTGATGAAAATATTGAGGTTCAGAGAGATCCCTTCACATATTTTAAAATGATTTATGCACTTTCATTTAATTATAATAATAATAAATTTATTTCCATTAATTAAAAAGCTCAAAACCATTTTCACATATATTAAATCTATTATAATTTTATCTTGTTAATTTATAGAAATCGTGATAAGTTATAATGATCAATTTTATTGTTACGGGAGAATTTGTTTGTGCATTTCTTCTTGGGTTCACATTTGTAAAATTATGGATGTTATTTTCAATGGGAAATACTACTCCATATGTGAAATAAGATGCAATTCATGTAATATAAAATGTTTAAATGGTTTTATATATCACGTTTTCTCCATAATGAGACTGAATCATTTAGTGAAACATTACTAATAAATGTTTACATTATTTTGGTGGTTTTCGAACCATATCATGCTTATTTAGTATTATTTATTTTTATTGAGATACACTCTTTCAATACTGTGAACAAACATTTTATGTAAATAATATTAAAAAATTTAGAATTTATAAGTGAATTGAAACATTCAATGGTGTCTTTAGTGAAAACCTACAACCCATTATCTATGAAGGTGGTTAATTTACAAAATTACTACAATGGATTCATTTTATTGATTAAGTGGAAATGATAAAATGGGTGGATAAAATATATTAAATTAAAAATATAAAATTATAATATATATTTGAAAATATATTTATTATGAAAAGTTTTTTGATGGAGATGAGGAGATGGTAGAAGGTGAAAATAAATTAAAAGAGGTAGTTTTAGAATGTAACCTATTAAATATCATTACCATAATGACCACCATATGGAAGGTAGAATTTGTACATTGGTGTAAACAATATCACATGGGCATGGGGAGAGTGGGGATGAGAGGATTTGTAACTATTTTGGAATTCTTCAAGGAATAGAATATGTGAGTGGAAGGTGTGGGGAGACAAAATATTTTTAATTAGATGATAGTGGTGTTTATTATTATTATTATATTAATTAGTTTATTAGTTAGAACAAGAATATAAATTATATTTTTTCATATTAATATATACATTACATGGTGCATGCTTGTTTGAAATAATTCTTTCTTATATCTTCCTTGACTATGTTATTCATTTTTTTCTTGTAATATTCTATGCTTGTAAATTATTGTACTCCACTATTAATAAATAGGTCAGAAAATTCTTAATAATAAAACATATTGACCAAATTTTTTTAAGATTTATATTTTCAAATTAGAATCCCATTTATTAAAATAGTTTTCTAAATATGATATTTATTTATTTTAATTAAATCCTCATTTATTAAAAAAATTATGAATTTTAATATTATAATCGACTTTATGACCCTTTGAGAAATAAATTATAGTCTGATCATAATATCATATAATTATAATAATGTATAATATAAATTTGTGTATCTATTTAATTAAAAAATGTATTCAAATCATTATATTGATTACAAAATTTTAAAAAAACAACTATATTTTTAAAAATACCAACATTTAATTTTTATTTTTTAAATAATATTTAAATTCTAGCATGATATAAATAATTTTTATTTTAATTTTATATGATACCTAAGTATTATTTTTTATTTTCATAGGTTAGGTTGATATTATAATGTTAATATAACTATTTATAATGGATAGAATATTATTCTAATGGTGGTATTATTATTCAAATAATCAGATTACCATTCAAACTGTCAGATTAAAAATTGTAATATGGATTCCCTACATCCTATAATAACAATTTATACAATATATTATTCATTAAATTATATTTAATATAATTTTTATTTTTAATTTCTACATTAAAATAAATATTCATTTAAAAACATTAATATTTTTATATCATTGTTCTTGGCTACGATCAGTCTAGTGGATTAAGAATACCTATATTATACTATTATTATTATATTTTATAATATTTACTATCCTATTTTAATATTTGGATTTTTATATAGGCATAGTTGTATAATTTTTTTGATTATTCATTAATGAAAATATTTTTTTCTTTATTTCTCTATGCGATATATGTACATTATACAATATTACATAATAATAAGAAAAAAAATTCATTGATAATATTATGGTTTGTTACATTCTTCTCCCCATATTAAAATTCACCTTAAAATTTTTATATTATATTCTATGGTGAAAACCGAATAGTGTATTTCTCTTTCATTGCATCCTATAGTTATAATGATGCCTCATCGTACAAAGAGTTTCACTATAGTACTTAGTTTAGGTGAGTTTTATTATTGTGTATAACTTTCTCTCCAAGTTCTAGGATGTTCACTAGGAGATCCCCATAATATTGATCATTTTCTAGTTATAACACCTCTGAATTTAGTACAAGCGATGGATTTCCTATGTAAATACTCATGAGAGATATATGGAATAGACCATGTACATGATACAAGGCTGATGTAGTTACAATTTGATATTCTACATCTCTAATGTGTTCAATAATTTAAAAGGTGCTGACATACCTAATTCATAGCTTTCCGTTCTTCAAAAATCACATGATTTTCTTCAATGGAGATTTACGGTGTAAAACCTTATCCTGATCCTGAAACTCCAAGTCTCTTAAGTGATTTCTGAAGAGCTCTTTAGTCAAATTTTGGATAGCCCTTATGTATTCCCAAATGGTTCTCCTCTTCTAACATTTCCTAAACAATTTTATGTCTCTTTTTCTTGAGTTCACCAAAATCATTAATATTTAAATGTATCTTTAAAATTTACCATAATGTGATGCATATGGATCCATTTTTTTGGTTGAGGAGAAAATATTATTTTTAGGAGAAATAGAAAAATCGGAATATATTGGAACCATCCTAATTTTTTTCCATCAATTATGCATTTAACATTTAATTCGGTGGCTAAAAAATCCACTCCAACTAACAATCAGTTTGATTGTGACAATACATTGAAATGATCGGATCCTTCTTTTGAGAATGTTGGTGTTTTTCATGATCATGGAGGTAAATATTACATCCTAATCAGGTACAATTTATAATGGTAATCCATTCATCCTCAACACAACTATTATGTATATCCATTCATGTTGATCGGTTGGGAAGTCCTCTATAATTATAATTAAGTGAGCGGTATTTATATGTTGATCCACAATAACAAATATATAATTATTTCCACTAGATGTTATTGGAAGTCCGCTGATGAAGTCTATGGATATGTTTTCCCATTTCTTTGATGGTATTTTTAAATATTTCATCAACCCCTTATCTATTGGCCTTCTATACATAACATTTAGAAGATGCATTGATGTAAATTTAGTGATCACTATCATCATAATGTCCCACCAAAAGTTATCTCAAATATCTTGATACGTATTTGTGTCCTTTGTGTTGATAGAAATGGTTGAGTAATGTGAATTATTCAAAATATCAATTTTTATCTCAAGAATTTATAGTTCACATAATCATAAACCAAATCACATGTCCCCTTCACCGTCAATTTTTAACTCTGAGGATTTCTAAATTATAAATGATTTCAACTTCTTCAAAATTTCCACGTAATATCTTTGAGATTCATTTGCCTTTTAAATATGGAATGGTTTTGGAATCATTTACAAACATAATAATGATAGCAATTACTTTATTATTCTCATTCCCATTTATTAAAAGTCTATGAAGATTCAATCATTATAAATTCACACATTTTATAATGTTATTGGATCATTTGTACATAGATAATATTCAACATTATTCTATTAACTATGATTATAGTAGAATGAGCTATCGTATTCCTTGATGGTATCTTACAATCATCACTTTTTTATGTTGAGCTACATATTTTTTAATATATTGTTGTGCATTTATTTATTAGTATATATATATTACACTTTAAACCATAGAAACAATGCCTCCACATTCTCAATGTGATGATCACGACCACCAACAACACATCATACATGGGATATGTTTTCTGTTATAATTTTTTCTACATTCAGGTGTATGATATCACATTTTAATTTTTTTAGTATAAAGACTAATCCATTTTTGGAATCATCAATTTTTTCTATTAATATTTCTCAACTTTTAGGTAATATAATTGATAGATTTGTGATATGACTCTTTTTCCACTATTTGAAGCAGTCTTAGCATTCACTATTATAGAGAAAACATTAATCCCTACTAATTCATGATGGTTAGGGGGTAAGAAAATAATAATAATCTTAAAAAAAATCAATGAAAATACACAAATATATCTAAGAAATAATGTATCTCAATTATTGAACATTTCTTGTACCACCCCTCAATTTTCATTATCATATAAGGGTCCATAAATATATCTTTTCTAGTGATAACATTCATCATTAATGATTCTTAATCCATCCAAAAATTCATTTACAATAATATTAATATATTTTATCCATTCTCAAATATTATAGAAAAATATTAAATTGATCATAATGCCCCTCCTTGAACTTGGTGTATAGCACAATTTCATTAATGAAAACAACCAAAAATTTGTTAAGATAATATTTATGACTCTCTAATATATGTCAATGAAATATTTGGATCATTACAAAATTTTATGGAAATAACTATGAACTCATAGGGTCAATAAAATTTTCTAAAGACAATTTTGGGAATATCCTCATTCTTCATGTGTAATTGTTCATATATTGACTAATGTCCAACCATAGAAAAATATATAGAAAAATAAAGTTGTTTGAAAAAGACATCTATTCATGGAATGTCATACTTTTTATTTATCATGACATTATTAATTTTGGGATAATCGATACAGAAGCGCATTAATCAATAAAACATCGTAACAAATAGGACTGGGAGTCCAATTGCTGAAGAACTCAGACGTATTAAACCTATGTTTAGACTCTTTTGTAACTGCATATTATGTATTTCATACAAAATGTTGTATTATATTCTAGGTTCAGTTATATCGGCATATATACATGTATATATGAAATTATAACTCAAACTATCGACCATTTGGAAGACTATGAGTTTATATAGGGGACATATTAGTGTAGTCCTTCTTAATGGCCATGTCCCCATGCATGATCCTCTCAATTTTCTCATTCAATAAAGAATTATATTCTTTCTCATATAAGAATCGTATCTATATTTTATAATAATATTCCATGTGATATACTTCTTCCACCTTAAATTTCTACTGAATTAGAGGATTCCGAAGGATGATTAGAGTGATCTCCCTCTCCTGGTAGTTGATGTTGGTTAAAAATAATGACAAACAATATAATCCCAATAAAAAATCAAACTCTAAAAAGGATGTAATTGAATTTTTCAAGGAGGATTTAATTAATGAAAATAACCGTGGAAGAGTTATATATTGTGGATGAAATAATTTCCCACAATATTTTCCTCATGGATAACATAACATCCATGTTTGGATGAATTGTTTCTACAGTTGTACTAAACATGAATGTTATGAATGAATGTGTAGAACCAAAATAAAAAAGTTATATTTACTATTCTTCAATGAAAAACTAGAATACCTACGACCAGAACATTTCCAAGGTCCAACCCTGTAGTATTGATTCAATATTCACTAAAATTCTTCCTGGGAGATTATTATCATTGATTTTCATCAAAAACACATAACATATGGAATTCGTTCTCAAAAAGTCCAATTTCATTGTTGTTAAAACACTAAAATATATGTTACTTTTTGATTTGAACACTACATTATTCTTTTAAATTAGTTTTCTTATTTGTATCACTTTAGAATTGATTATACCGATTCCCATATTTCCAACATTGGAATAATCTCATGGTCCCTATTAGATAGATCCCACAATGCTTCATCCCACATATTTGACAAGTGGAATTTTTCATTTTCATGCATCCATTTGATTTATTTCTGCATCCTCCAATATTAAACATCATTTTAATGTTTTTATATTTGAAACCATAAGACCAATGAGTTTCACCAATATCCATCTCATAGACTCGATTATACTACACTAAATAACCAACCTTATTTTCATTTATTTTTCATGAAAAATGTAGTGGCATATAGTGAAATCATTCTAATTTTTTACCCATATTTCCTAATATAATCATAATATTGTTTCTTCAATCCATGAAAATCCCCATTCATCATAACATATTGAGTCAGGGAAAATATTAATTGTAGATTATTCTTCTGAATCTGTCCACTCATATAGGAAATATTTCAACTTTATTCTATGTGTTATTTATCAATGGTAACCATTGATCAACTTACCCATAAAAATGATATAAATCCATCATGACTTTCTCTTCTTCTGAACCGAGGAGGATAAATAAAATATTCTTCATAACTTATCCCACTATTCTTCAATGAGGGGATACAATGATCCACTTGTTATATGAAGATTTATTCACATAATTTTTTTGACCAAAACAAGATCATTATTAAGATATAGAGGGTGTTCCACATGATTGCATATATTATTCATAACATCAGCCAATTGAACCAGCACTACAATGATATACTAAGCTCCCAATTTCAATAGGCATTCTCTCATTATGAAAAAAACAATAATGAACATCACATTGGATATTTGAAAGGGTTTTTATTTTTCACTCATTAACTAAAAAAATAAATTGATAATTATGGTTCATGAATACTTAGTAAAACAGAGTATAAATAGGAAACTATGAACATAAATGGTATAACATATTTTTTAAAAGTATATCCTATCTTATTATTTCCAATGACTTAATCCATGTTTTCCATAAAAAAATTAACAAAAAAACAATTAACCCTAGGGTTATTACTAATTTATTGTAGTCCTAAGCCATAAAAATATCTAGGATATACTATGATAACAAAAATAGTAACCATATCCATTTACACAAAGTATTTCATTTTTTTTAATTAATAGAATCCACTTAATGCAATGCAATAATGGAAAGTCCTTCTATCTTTAGAATATTGGGTCCATATTTAGTAAACAAGAAAATATAATAAAACATATTTTTTATAGTATCTATTATTAGATCATATGTCCCTTTGGTTTTGTGAAACAACATTGTATAACCTATGGAATACATAGACAAATGGGGTGATCCAAAAATCCTAATAAGAGATAAAACATGGATATGAAACTTCGATCATGTGGTAGAATACATTACATGATATCAGAGAATGAATAGATATAGAATAAACATATTTATGGATACTACATAGTAAATGGAATCATATGATCAGGGTATAATGGGAATGTTACTAAAATATATAACATGAAAAAAAACATGAGTCAAGGATAACTGTAGAGAAAAAAAAATAAAATGGTGGATAGAGTCCCATAAGGGATTACGTATACACATTAATCACACAAATAACATCTCATGGGATAAAAATATCCGAATTCATAAGAGTGAAATCTATTTAGACAAATCATATCATGTACAAGATTATTTTTTCCATATAAGGAAATAAAACCTATCAAATAAATATAAAAGTTTACCCGAGGAAAAAAATGTGTTACATATTCATTTCATAAATCCTAGAAAAAGGAAAAAATAATAATTTCATCTAGTAAATCTGGGATTTAAATTATTATTGGACATTAAAATATTTAAACCAATAATTGATAATGAATAAAAATTCCAACTGTATAAAATTCATGAATTATAGTGGTTAGGTAACAGTAGAAATGTTTCACAAAAGAACGATATTATGGAATATAATAATGAATCACTAAAGTGGATATCAATATAATTATTTAAATAAAACTATAAATGATCTAAAATAGTTTATTTGAAAAACTGATTTATTTTAGATAAAATGGGTGTCTTAATATGTTTATGGAGTTTATATGAAAATGGTAAAGAAATAGGGAATTTCTATTAATCCAATTTTCTTATATAGAGGAATTGATAACTGAACCCTTTAAAACAAGTATTACCCCATTAATAAATGAAAAAATGATCTGGATATATATGTTTTGGACATGTATCATTAATATAGGATATTTATATATAAATAATATTGATATACATTTAGTAAATTTGATATAATAATTTACTCAAACGAAATATAGAGGTTCTGAGAGTCCCATTACGATATGTCTGAATGTTTTATGCACAATCACATAATATTTAGGATAAATAAGTATTATTAATTAATAAAATATTTCAAAAACACTAAGATATATATTTTATTTATTTTAATTAGATTATCTACATTTTTTCCATTTTTATTTGTTATAATGTGTAATTTCATTGTTCTAATAGAATTTATTTCATGGTATCATATTCGGTTAAGTTTTATATAAATACAATGTTTCATGTAAAATGGTAATATATAAATAAAAAGTGAAATGAAATTTTATTCAGGAGCTTATAAATGTTTAAATGAACACATATTTTACAACCATCTGGATGTTTAATTTAATAAAATGTAAATTATAATAGTTTAGTTTATTTCGGTTTTTTTCTGACCATCTCACACTAGTTTTGTTTTGATTAACGTTTTAGATATATTAACATAACATAATGTGATAGAATATAGAATATATTCATTTAGTTAATTATAAATAATTTTTATTTAATTGAATCTGATAATGAATGCATTATTGGTAAATGAAAACTCATATTCAACTAAAGATGTTAACCAACATAACACGGAAATGGTTTAATTTTTCACGAATTAAGAGGAAATATGAAAAGGTATGGATGAAAGATATTATAAAATCAATATAAAATAGTATTATATACATGATATTATAGTTATTTATCTATTTTTGATGAAGGAGGAGATGCGATTGTTGAACAATAAATGAAATAAAAAATGGTATTTGGTGACTATTACATCATGAATAGAACCTCATTGAAGACCCAATTAATGAAAAATAAATTGTTCTTTTGGTTTGACAAAGAAAAACATTTAAATGGTTTGAGTGGTGATGAGGGGGTTTTTAGAGATTATTTATTTTAATTCGATTAAAAGTTCTGAGGAGAAGGGGTTTTGAGGAATGGTTTAAATAAGGCGAGAAGAGGGTTGTTTTTTATTATTATATTCATTAGTTTATTATTCTAGCTCAAGACAGTCAATAGTGTTGATTTTTGTGATTAGATATTGAAAATAGGGAATGTGAGTTTGAAACAATGGTATCTTACATCATTTCTGACTTCAAAATACATGTATTTGGCATATTATGATAAAGAGTGGAAATTTCAATATTTCAATATTTTTCAAAAGTTAAACTATATTTTGAAAAATATTAATCCTATCCACTAATAAATTTATATATTAATAATTGATAATACATTTCATAAAAATAATTATTTTAATATGAAAAATTCAATTTTTAAATATTATCATCATTTATTCAAAAAAAATATATATTTTAATATTAAAATCAATTTTATGACACATTGAATGATTACTTATGATCTAATTTAATTAAAATATAATTATTATAGAACATAATAATAATCAATTTATCAATTCATTGAGAAAAAATTTCCATGAAAATCATTATATTCATTAAAAAATTTCAAATAAAATTGTTATTTAAAAATAATTTAAACATGTATTTTATCATTTTTAGAATATTTATTTACAAGTACCATGATTTAAATATATCATATATCATTTTAAGAAGATAAATAAAAATTATATTACATTTCTAAAATTGTTAGTACTATTTTAATGGTTATATTTCTATTCCTAGATTTATGATTACTTTTCCAATAATCAAGGTAACAATTAAATTTATAAAGGTTATATGGGATCTGTAATTTCAATAAATAAATTTTATTCAATTAATTATTAATTCAATTATATATTATTAATTCAATTATACATTATTAACAACATTTTTAGTTTCCCCACATTCCCAAGAATGGTTATTAACTAATTTTATATTAATATTCATTACATTATAGAAATTAATGCATGTCACCTGTAGTAGTTTAGTTCCATTAGAATCATGGAACATAGTCATCTTTATTCATAAATTATCTTAAATGTATCTTGTAAACATCATACTTATTAGTAAACCTACATAAAAAGTTGTATTGAAAACCTTGGGAAAGGAATCATAAAAAATGTGTGTTTTGATGCTCAGTAATGGTAAATAAGGAATATTTTTAATAAAAACATATGCATAAGGGTATGAGAACATGAGTATAAAATTTTAAAATCATACCATGCATATCAAAGATCATAATTGTAAATCATTTCATAAATAATGGTAGTTCATAATAGATGAATACTATGAAAATCAAAGAACATTAGCTAAAATAAAATAACATTTTCATAATAAGTAGATTTTTTATCATACACACAATAATAAAAAATATTGTCCCATTGATTACAACATATAAATTCATAACATGTTTATCTTGGGCTAACCACCGGTTTATCTTCTTCAGGCTGGGGCTTACCCCCAATGTACTCGTTTTTTGGGATTGGGATAAACACATGGGTACCCTATGTATTGATTGAACATTTATCATTAACCAATGCATTAGATATAGATATAAGTCCCAACCATCATATAATGAAAATTATAAATTTAGGTTCCTCAATATTATAAATCATTCATCAGATCATAACCCATAAATTTAAAAGACCTTCATAAAAATTTCATCGTATCATAACCTGAGAAAAATTTACAGGTTTCATAATCCTAAATTCAAAATTGAATTTCCGATGGAAAAATAACTTTTCATAAAATATTATATCAAATAACAGGTGGATAAGATACAGGTTTCGAAAATATCAAGTCAGTATAAATATAAACTATTCATATAAACAATAAAGTACGTATACATGGATCATATTCCCATTAATCCATAGGTAACATCAATAAATGTCATATCTAAAGGAAAATGATCTTGAATAATAATTTGAAACACATCATGAGGGATATTTCAATAAAATTTCAAATAATCTTTTTAAAACATGAAAAAAAAATTCAATTTTTTGAAAATAAAATGATGGACATATATTGGAATCCTCGATGAAAATAATTGTTCAGGTGATGTGATGTTTTTTTCATGAGGAACGCATTAGAAAAATTCCTTTAACCTTTTCAGTAAAAGTAAAAGAAGAATGTTTTTGAAAAATAATATTTAGTTTCCTTTTAAAAAAAATTAAAAAAAAATCTAAAATGGTTAATTATTTCATTAATAAATAATTTAATTATTGTCAAAATGATTTTTTTAAAACAAGATTTTTAATAAAAATGGTGTTTCCACCTAAAATGATTTTTTTCATAAAAATATTATTTATATCACTTGATCACAAAAACTATGGAAAATGATGAGAAATATTTTATTATCATTACATCATTATTGTGTAATAAAAGAAATGATAATATAGAAAGATATATAAAAAAATTTCAAAATTGGATGCATAATCACAAATAAAACTGTTAAATAATGAGATTGCAACATAAAATAATTACCACATTGGAATCATTGAATCATAAATATATTGACCGGATAATAGGAAATGGAACATAACATTTCAAAAGTTTAAATAAATCCATGATATTACATGTTAAATTGTAATTAAATACACATTACAAAAGAATATATGTTCATCACATAATGTAAGTCTAAAAAAAGAAGAATTGAGATTGAATCCCTAGACACTAAAGTAATAATTTGAATAATAAAAAAAATAATGAATAAAATAAAATAAATCATTAAATATTATGTATAATTGAATTCATCATATGACATTTTAATAAGGTAATGTATACACCACATAAAAGATACAAATGGTGAATTTCCATAAGCCACCAAAAAATATAAGAGATACTAGAAATATATTTCATTAAGTCTTGACATCCATCATTCAAATTCAAAACTATTTATTATAAATATAAATTTATTATAAATTGGATATGTTATAATTTATATATATATATATATATATCAAACCAAATATTATTTTCATGACATTTTATAACTTGTGTGTTTTCAATTGAACATTAATGATATGTTTCGTGTAACAACCACTTTGTTTTTTATATATTTGTTGAATTTATTTCTTGTTCCTCTTACATTGATCACGGATCCATAATATAAATAATTTTAATTGTGATATATATATCACATATATTTAGTATTTATGTATTTATATCAATTTACAATATAAAGATATAAAAAATGTTATATGTTATCTTATTCCCATGGGACTAAAATCATTAAGGTACATGTGATATAATAATTCCAAAAGAGTAATAATATCATAAATATCATATATATAAAATAATTAAATCATTATTTCCCCTATTTTATAGTTGTAATGGAAATATAATGGTCATTTGTTCACGAGGTGGTAGTTCCCCATACACACTAATTATGATTTCATAACCCTTTTTTTGGATGTGGAGATGGTTGTTGGTCATTACCCTATCAAATTAAAATATCTATATAGATAATATAACTTGGTTAATATATAACATTGTTATTATATAAATTTTTTAATGTGGTGGAATAAATTAAATAAAAAATGTTCGTAAATGAATGTTGCTTCTTGTTTGGGTGTCCACCTTAGGTCTGTACCAAAACCTTCATTGGTAGTCTTTTAGTCCAAAATATGGTTCCTAGGATAGGATAAGGTAATATGGGATGTTATATTGGAAGGTATTGTTTGGAAATATAATAATTTTTTTTTCAATAAGAGATTTGATGTGGCGTCATTTTATAAAAGAAATAAGTAGAACACATGTAATTGATTGAAAAGAAAAATTGTACCCACATATTTTAGTTTCCATAAATATAAAAAATGGATAAATACAATCTTTATAAATTTTATTATCTAATATATTCCATCAAATATATTTTATAAATTTTCATATTCCATTTTAACCTACATCATGTTAGTTTTACACTCGGTAAACTATTTTTACATTAACCATAGTAAATAATTTTTAATATTTTTAAAACTAATTATGGTCACAGAAATAAGTCGATAATATTAGATATTATAAATTTCTTCAATTCAGAATATGGAATCCATGCTTCCAAATTGTATTATCAATGTTTT
The DNA here is from genome assembly GCA_963277665.1 of Viscum album. Classification (NCBI taxonomy): domain Eukaryota; kingdom Viridiplantae; phylum Streptophyta; class Magnoliopsida; order Santalales; family Viscaceae; genus Viscum; species Viscum album. Next base: position 1,537,912,975 of record OY728151.1, read on the forward strand.
AAAATTATTATTTAAAATGAACCCTGCAAACCTGCTTAGAAGGTAAGCTTTTAAAAAGAAAATTTTCAAATGATTGAAATGTTTTTATGTAAATATAAAATATAAAATTAATTCCAACAACCTAAAATGGATTAATGGACGTATTATTGAAATTATATTAAAACGAATTAAAAATATAATATACATTATAAAAATATTAATCCACAACAATGTTATGAATAAATTTCAATTTTTTCTATATTAATAACAAAAAGTATAATTTTCCTAAAAATCCAAAACATTCACCTCAAAATAGTTTTTAAATGTTGATTATAAAATTTATTTTTATTTTTTAATATTATTTTTATATAAGGGTGAAAGGTTATTTTTTCAATGATAAAAAATATAAATAAAAATAATATTTTTAGAAAATTGTATTTTCGAAACATATAATAAGTATCTGAAAATAAGATATTTTTTATCAAATATTTCCCTTATATAAAAAATATTATAATTAACATTTAAACATAATATGATATTATAAATGTTATTTTGTTTAAATTGTATGATATAATTGTTGTTTATAAATAACTATAATAATAATATATCATGGTTTTGATAAAACATAGTGTCGTTTATAATGCAATCAATCATAATGATCCATATAGTGCAAGGATAAATTGGTGTTGCATGTAATAGAAGAGAAAAAAGTGTTGTTTGTGATGGAAAATATCATAAAAATTCAATTTAATTGAAAATTTTTATTTAAAAAATCATATGGAGTTACATTCTACCAAACATAGAATCAAATACTCCGATTAAATTTTTCAAATTTTATTCCAACCACAAAGGAGTCATCTACCTCATTATATCCTTCAGATCCCACATAGAATATGATTGAATGATGTTTAGCCACAACACATTGACCTGGTAAGTGATATTGTTTCATATAATATTCTTTCTGAGATATAGAACCTCAACTGAATATTCCATGTAAGGAAGATCATGCTCTTTAGTTACATATTATGAGTTCAATGAATGTGATGTATATGGTATGTACATTCTCTAGAGACTTACATGCAACCCATCATGAATATAATAGTTGTTTTTATGTGAAAAATTATAATATACTTTACAGATATGATAAAATATTCTGAAGGGCACGATATACCTAGGGATTGGTTGGAACATCTGTCTTCAATATAGAAATTCATAAAATTACTTTCTCACCTACATTAAATTCAATATAATGTCATTGATTTTTATAATAATATTTTTTTTAAACATTAGTTTTTACTTATTTTTTTGTAGATGAATTTTTCCTTCTCTTCCATCTCAAAATATAGCTCAGGTCCCAATATATTGATTTCTATAGCTTCATTCTAGTTTGATTGAGTTTCTCACATAGTTCTATTAATATATTTATATGGATCATAATGAATTATTGAGTGAAAGCTATTATTTTATGAAAACTAGAATATAGGAAGGTGTTGTTCCCAAACAACATTTAAATATAAATAACACTATCTATGATTGTCCTATAAAGATTGAATTTTTCATGTTAACTGACCATCAAACTAAGGACGATACGTATGGAAGAAACACAATTCTATATCAGGATCTTTCTAAAGACTCTTCCATGACATCAATATAAAAAAGAGGACCCTAATTCTATATATTTGAGTCGAGAAATTGATCAAACCATTCCATATCATTATTGTATATTATGGTATGCTAGTCTAGAGATTAGTATTCTCCCATTGAAATGATGGGTACTATCTTCATATGGGGATCACTTAAAACTGCTAATTAACTCAACATAAAATATAAGGTAAAACATAAATTTAAAAAGATTGTTTAATCATATTTTCCAAAAATGTATTTCAATCCCACCTCAAATAAGTTTCTAACTATATTAAAAAATGAAGGGTTGCATTTCTATAAATATCTCTTCAAATATCCTTAATCCTTAAAAATTCGAATCACATAAAACTTCAAATTAGTATTCAATTAAATTAAAAATATAATAAATAATGAACTCAAAAACCCATTATGGTATCAATAAATCTGAATTTTATATTACATAGAGACATAAATGCTTCAAAAAATACAATTCAATGTTTGTTCCGTACAAAACATCGTCTATTAAACAAAAATTTATATTTGAAGTGTGGGTTAAAAATTATATGGAAAATGTTATATTTTTATAGAATTCATGTAGTGGGAGATATTCACATGACATTCAATATAGGATGAACAATAATATTTTCATATATATAATTCATATAGAAGCTAACATTAAATTATAAAGTATGGATTATAGGATTTCTGATTCCAAATTATCATGATTCACAACAATATTCATGATTACATAAGTATTATAATTGCTATTTTTCATCCAAGGATGTCGGTGCTGATCGTAGATATTAACCCTTGGTTTTGGTAATATGTGATATTAATTCCCAAACATCATAAAATATTATCACAGATGTGTGGGAGGTGCATTCCATATATATTTCCTAACATTATCTAACTTTTTTCCATCACATTGGAAATATGAAACTCATTGAACTTCTATTCCTTGCACAAAATATATAGTTTTCCCCAAAAGAAAAATTCTTCCAAATCATATTTTCATTTTCTAAAAAAACATTTTAGGCTATGTGTGACCCTATAAAAAGTTCCAAATCTGTTCAATTTACACATAAAATACTAGAAAATCTAAAACAATCACTGTGTGTTAAAGAATATTTGTAATTAAATAATATTGTAACCGGATTTCGGTCACCACAATGATTTCATCCAGGTCAAACGATCAAAATTCAAAAAATATAAACTGTCCATTAAGAACCACATTGTGCCTCTTTAATTGAAGAAACACCTAATCACTGACATGTCAGGTCACCACAAGTCTACATTTATGGGGCCATAATCGGTCCATCGTTGTCACCATCCCTACAATATCAGCAACATCATTTTAATCCTCCAAAAAAAAGAATCATACCACTGATTTATAGTTAGAGAACCCAATGAACCAAGATCCGTTGGAATCAATCAAAATCATCGAGCACCTATGACGGTAAATCTAGAGGAAATAATACAAGATAATAAAAAATACCAAAAACCAATACATGGAGCATAGAAAAACCAAAATGGGATCCACCATAATCCAATACTAACTAGGACAAACCAAGGAAAACTGAACCACCATTATTGATTCACCACCCAAAATAAAATTAGATGGAAGGGAAAATTGACCCAAAAACCAATGAGAAAAAACAAGACACATCTTCCAAGAACATGCACCAGAGCCAGACTTCCGTGACGCATCCTTAATTCCAAGAAGTACCACTAAAACCATCCCCAAACCACCAGAAACAAATTCATAAAAAACCAAAATATATTCGGTTACACTAGGAAGGGAATAAATAGGAGATATCTTCTTTTGATTCAACGAGAAATCTATCGAGTATAGATTCCAAAAGATCCTATACCACCATGGAACCTTTGGGTGAAACCAAAATTGGGTTTTGGTCTGAACGATCCGGATATAAGAGCATTGTAGAATCATTTGGTGACTTGGATTTAAGACACATATGAAATTATCTATCTTACTTATATGTTGTAGTATAATACTAGAGTTTTACCTCGAATGAATTATAATGATTTCCTCAATGGTTTCAGCAGATTCATCATCAGTTATCATTAACATATGGAACTATTTAACCATAATAATATGGAATATATGAGGAATTTACTTATTAAAAATTATTTTTTGGAACTCATCCCAATGCATGGAGTAAATTTCATGATATTGTCTCATATTATTGATAATATTCCATCGTTGATTTACTTATCCTTACAAATAGTAGAAAAACAAAATGAATTCTTCATGTTCAAAAAACAATACTACAAAAAATATATTTGTTGTTGAATTTATCAATTATTGAAAAATTAATGTGTTATAATACTTACAGAAAAAATGTGGATGTTTCCTCCTGAAAGACTCAATAGAATGTTGTTCCCTCTTATGTTCATTTGTCAAACCATAAAAATTTATAACATAGGAATTTTCTGTGAGCATAGAAATGATATATTTCACATTCCATATCCCATAACAATTTTATTCTTTGGAGGATAGTAATTCATTTATCCCATACACTCATCATTATCCCAGTTCCTTCAGGTTTTTGGTATTGACTAAAACAAAAAAAATCATAATGTGTGAAACACTAATCATAGAGGAAAACTGCATAATAATGAAAATTTTGTAATAGAATTTATAAATAATAACAACTTATTTTAAATATGGTACACAATATGATAAATTTTTTCATCCATGATCAATTACTCTTAAAAACTTTCCTAATGTTTCGTATAGTTTTTGTAAATTTCCAATGCATATCCCTTGAGATTGTAAATCCCTTTGTGAAATAAGGTCCATTTTTATGCACCGTGTGATGATCAAGTGTAACTTAATGTGCCCTTTTGGAGATATTACATAGATTTACCTCTGTTATGGATCCAAATCCACATACTGTATCAAGACTAGGATTGGAAACCGCTCACTCAATGATTAACCAAAATTCTAGAACCTTTCACTATAATTTGACTTATACTAATATTTAACCCTATAGACATCCCTATTTATTACATTAGAAATAAATATATGGATATCAATAATATTTTATCATCCTAATTTAAAATTTTATAATAAACCAATCATCTAACACGAACATTCAGAACCCATGATTCTAATAAAATGAATATCCAAACGTTTTTGATAAATAGTCCTTATATTGTCCAAACTAATGCATGGGGACCAAGTGAAATTATTGAATTTATAAACACAGAAAAAACCCTCTTAATTTTTTAATGATATTCAATGTATCATATAAATATCATCTCATTTATTATAACTACAAAATAATAATTCTTCCAACTGAGGGAATGGAAACTTATAAGACACGTGGAGCTCCAAACCTCACTAAGTGTAAACAAGGGAGACACAGAAGCATATGTTGATCAAAAAGGTACGAGAACATGGGTATAACATTTTAGAACTATAACCTATATATATAGTTAATAATGATGAGTATTTTCATAATGATTGGTAGTTTGTATGACACGATTGATATGGAAATCATAGAACATGATACATGAGAGCACATCATTGGCATATGTCATTGTTTTTCAAAATACAAATAATCATTTAAAATATCATGTTAAGGATACCAACCTAGAAATTCATATCGTGATAGGGCTTGGATGACCACATCAATACCGGCATCAGGCATAGACTAATGACATGGGTACCCTTTTCTATTATTATCTTACCACTCATGTAACCATTGTGATCATATATAATTTATCATTACCCAATTCATTGGATAGAGATATAATCCCCATATATCTCATATTAAAAATTAAACATTTATGATCCTGATGATCATAAATAATTCACCATATCATAACCAATGAAATTTAAATAGATTCATAAAAATTTCTTCATATCATTTCATATGGAAATGTATCTATTATCATAATCATAATTTCACCATTCCATCACCAACAGTGTAAGAAATGGGTCAGATAATAATTTTATCATGGTATAACAAATAGAAGATAAATGGGTTTAATAAAAATCTTTTCCTCATAAATATAATCCATTTATTGAATTAATAGCAATGGTATTGTTAGATAATATCCCTATACTGGAAAAGTAAACATCAACATTCATAACCACATAAAAAATTTATTTTATAAGTCCATTTAAATCATTTTGAAGGAATATATTCTTCCAAATTTGATATATATTTTTTAAAATATATTTTTTTAATTAGTTTTACATGAGTATAAGCTTTAAAACATGTTATTAATGCCACTTTTAAAATAATTTTCAAGAAGATGGGTTATTTCTTTCATTTCATAAAAATTAAAACAAACATTCCTCTATAAATTTCAGTAAAAATACAAATAGGTATTGATTTAGAGAATAAAATGAAGATTAATTTTAATAAATATTTTATAAAATTAAATCCTAGTAAAAAAACCTTTAATAAATAATTTAATGAATAGAAAAATCATTTAATTTGTTTTTAAAAAATTTGATTTTATAAGAAATGGGGTTTTAGACCAAAATGATCATTTGTGTATATTTTTATTGGAATATATATTATATAAAGTGAGTATACTAAAAGGAAAAATTTATTACCATTAAATAAAAATATGATTAAAAAATCAATGATATTATTCAGATATATAGAATATTATTTCTTTATTGTATGAATAATGATGATAATTCCTCATAAGTGATAAGATTTACCATTTAATCCTTACAACATTGGATACTCTCAATAAAAATCCCCATGATGGACTAATAATGAAATGGAACTCAATTAATCATGGTGATAAATAAATTCCTAATAAATCATTTTAATGAAACTACATATACACATTGTGAAAGACTATAGATTCATTACATAACGTATGTATAGAGGAATTCAATTTGAGTGAAAAAAATCCATTCCCGCTTTAGTAGTCTTTTGAATCATAATCCAAAACAATGCATAAAATTTAATTAAAAATTAATGATAATGAATGTAATGTTATTCGTTATATAATATGTTAAGTCGGAATTATATACACCTCAAAAAGTAACAAGTTGTGAATTTTCAATTCAGTCGTAAATTAAAGAGAGAATACAAATACCTTACCATATGTGATGACTTCAGTGGTACACAATAAAAAATATTATAAAATGTTTAAATTTTATAAAAAATATTTAATATATATATATATACATCATATACAAAAGTAAGTTCTTATGACCTTCAATTACATGCCTGTTAATAATTCCAAGATAATGTTACATTTTGAGTATTACTGACAATGGTTTTTATAGGTTTTGTTTTGTATTTTTATTAATATTAAATTTATTAGGGTTCCATAATCTCCATAATTTTACCCATGATATAAATTTCATATATATTAATTATATTTTTATTTTTGGTAACATGGATAAAAATTATATTGATAATGAAACACACTTTTCATGGAGAATGTACGTCATACATTGGGATAAACACAAATTTTATTTTCATGAAGTATTGACATAAAGAATGTAAAATTATATATTATCGTTAAAAAAATTGGACATATATATCACATGTTTTCATTAAATCTACCACTATTAACTTCTGTGTAAGGTGTGAGTGAATCACATCTCTTCAAGTTGTTGTACTCCACCGTTCAAAAGAGCTCAAATATTATATTCCAAAAAATGTAACTCAATGATTTAAGTGAGATATAATGAATATATAATAAAAATACTATCATAAATTTCATTTAAAAATAATAAAATTCATCATTATGTTCAATTGTGGGAGGTGATAACAGAAAAACAGATGACATCGATTCGTGAGGCAGTTGCCCTCCTTATACAATAATGATGATTCAATTACTCATTTGATGGACGTTTATATAGTTTTAGGTAATTAATTTTACTTAAAAGTATATAAATATGTATAATATAATTTTCTTTATTATATCATAATGTTATAATAATAATTATAGTAGGTGGATGATGAAATAAAACTGATATACACGTTGATGAACGTTATGTCTTCTCAAGGTATCACCGTTAGGTTTGCAACAAAAAAATTTATATGTTGTCCTTTTATACAAAATAATGATTATAGGATAGGTTTATGTATGTTTTGAAATGAATTGGTAATGAATTTTCGAAACCAAATGGTTTTGATGGTGTGGAGATTATAAGAGAATAGGTTGCGTTTTACAAGTCTGGTGAGTGGAAAATTTATATTTTTTGAATAGAAAATAAGTACCCACATTTTTTAGAAGACATAATTTTCTAAAATGGTTCAAATTTCGACCTAAGACATCATAATTTTAATATAGTTCCATATCATATATTTTGGACATATTTTTAGTTCATTTTAATGATTATTAATTTATTTTAACCCCCAGTAAAAAGATTTTTGTGTTAACTACAATAAATATTTCTTATTTTTTAACATTATTTTTTTCACAAATAATGTTTAAATTATTTATAATATAAAATATTTTGACTCAAAATATGTATTCCATTTTTCCAAATACTATTTAATTAATATTAAAAATTGTATATAATATTAATCCGGCATATGAAGTGAGAAATATGGGTTTTAAAGGAAAATGTTGAAATGTTTAAAATGTTATTTTATAAATAATTAATATGAAATTTATTTAAATTACATAAAAATGATTTATGGATTTATATGTGTACAAATTTGACATTAAAGATATTTTAAAATAAAATCTATCGTAATATTTAAATTAAAAAAAATGAAAATTTCAATTTAAATTTTGTAATTTGTATTTTTACAATTCATTAGAAAAAAAATCCTAAAAATTGAAAAAACTCATAAAAAGGTAATTTATACATTATAATTTAAAAATTGAATTTATGGTAACAAATTAATTTTCTATAAGTATTCATAATTACAATTTTGGGTAAAATATTATGTTTGGGAAATAATAATACTTTAAAGAAAATTAGGTAATTTTTTATAATTATGAATCCTTTTTACAAAAATATTATAAATAATAATAATAATATATTTATTACTATAAATAATATTATTTTAACTTCTGAATTATAAAATATTAATTTAAAAAACTATGTAAATAATATATTTTTGCTTTTAAAACAATTAGGGTCATTTATGACATAAGATAACCTAGTGATGCGTGTAAAAAAATGAAACATGGTGTTCCATGTAATACATTCCAAAATCAGTATCGTGTGTTTTGAAAAATAGATAAATGAATATATTTACGTAAAAACAATATTTTAATGAATATTATGGTGTTAAACCAAGATCTCAATAATTTGATAAACCGATTTTTTTAATCTGTATCACTCCTTTCCTATTTACTATTTCCATTACATTATTGTATTAATCGATATTTGAAATATTTATATTTGATGTGATTACTTTGATTACATCTTCTTTATTGCAATCCCTCTCATTTATTCATTACACACCAAAAGTTATGTCATTTTATTTTGATAAAAGTTTCATATTACATGATGGTATTCCATTTACTATTCTTATAAATGATTTTCCTCCTTTTTATCCACTTGACACCATATATCAGCTAGATTATATTTTTGATTAATCATAATCCTCATAAATATTATTTTTCAGGGAAAATAATTGAAATATATTAAATATCATAATAGTAGAAGATATTAAATGGGTTTTACAACCGTATATACCTTCTAAATGTAGTATTCCGTGAGAAAATAATCGTAGGGACTAATAAAATATCATGAAAGAATATCTATCTTTATTTTCATACCCAAGATACATATTAGATTCAATGTTATTAATATATTTTCAATCATTAAAAATATAATAATTCTTATATTTTTCATTGCATGATATGGGTGGAACTCTCCAAATATAAGTGGGGATCAGGAATATAATTATTTTATCAAAAGGCCACTCATCCATGTGTTTAACATCAACGGTAGAAATATTTTCACAACATTAATCTATAAGGATTGAAATTAATTTATTCACAATTGATAAAAAATATTGTTCATCTAATTGAAGAGCTCATCCACCAATAAATTTTATCAAATTAAAATATCATAAATATTATCTCTAATAAAAATTAACATTGAAAACTTAGCATTCAGGTCTCTATAAGAGTTGTGATAGACATTTTACTACATTTCAATATCTTTTTTATATAAATAACTAATGTAAAACCCTATAAAAAGGATGAATGTAACCCATATAATTCTATACAATATAATTCAATATTATTATTACTGATCAAATTGTACATTTCTAATTTTTTTTAATATATTCATCATTTATGTTGATACCCAAAATATTCAGTCTAATAGAAATAAGTTAAGAAAAATTAGTCTACAAACTTAGATGGAATAAATTCCATAAAATATAGATAACAATTTTCTATTGATTTTACCAATAGACTAATATCATAAAATTAATAAAAATAGTTTAATAATAAAAATAAATATAGATATATGGATATTTTAATTAAAAATATGGAAATAATTATATGATACTGCTTGATTTTCATGAGAGAGATTATTACATATTTAGAGGTGAATTATTAGTTACTTGAAAAATAATTACTTATCAATTATTAACATTCATATGATTAATATAATTGGATCTTGGTCATTATATCATTATAATTTAATAGAAATTTAATAAAATGACAAAAAAAAATTATATTTTTCAGTCTCTATTTTTATCGAGTGGATAATCATTTTAGTAAAATGGTTTTCATTATATTGTGATAGATCTTATCATATTATAAATGAAAAAATAAATGGACTAGTAATAGGGTCCAATAATAAATGATTTATAATAAATGAATTTAAAAAATTATATGATTGATATTCATTTATTTTTATGTGTGTGCATGAAAAATTTATATCAAATGTGCACATTTGTTTTTCTGTATAATATATGTCAAAATAATATAGGAATGGGAAATTATTTATCTTAGAGTTTTATATCTGTTAATCATGTAAATTAAAATAGAAATCAATAAATGTTTTATATATAGACCACCATCATAGAATATTCCTTTCAAATTGGTTAATATGATGAAAACATCATCTGGATTCAGTTTCAGTGAATTTAATAAAATCGACCTCACTAATTTACAAGGAGATTTCACTATATATATTATTATTAATTTCAATCTATATAGAATAATATTTTTAGATACCTTGTATATGACATCAATACACAATTAAAAATTCTTGATTTGGTTCTATCTTATGATGGTCCATCTCATTTTCTTAACACCAAAACCAAGAGTAATTATATCATGTTTACACCTTTTCCCCAAAATATATGGCATAATAATTAAACTAAATTTCTAATTTTTCACAATTTTAATGATGTAATTTTTCCTCAGAAACAATCTTAATCATTGATCCTCTATAAAAAAATTCACAATTTATAAGGAATACAAAATTTTGAGAGACAAAATGCGAAGGAAAAAACTAATTTATAAATTGATTTGTTAATTTACTAATGTAGAATAAAGTGGATTAAAATACATAACAAGTAAATAAAAAAACAAATTAAATTATGTGGGTTAATAATGTCATAATAATAAAATTATAGTATAAAATATACTTATTTTATTTATGCTGAATGTGAACCCATATATGTTATTCAAACCACCCAATCTATAAGATATATTAAACCAGATACATGGTACATCCCTTTAAAATGGGATTAAAACACCAAAAATCATCCCCCCATTATCCATGAAGGATAAAACACTTAACCCAAGACTTTTTCAATTTAAATAAATTCTTCCAACCCATTAAATAATATAAAACCCCATTTAAATTTGATAATGTGTGGTCCTCACATTTCTCATTAAGTAAGAATATGAATAGTTTAAACATTAATGTTTTTTTTCAACCCTAATCGGTTTTGTAATTTTGTATAATTATTATGAAAAATAAACATACTTTTCATTGAGGCACAACCTTGTGTAACTCATGTTACAACACTATAGGAACTACTCAAATATAGATGATAAAAATATAAAGATGTATGAAAATATTTAATTAGTTAATGATGAAGATTTACATATAGTGTAGAAATAATAATCTTAACCATATTTCAATGTAGAAGAACTATTTAGTATCATACAAACTATCACATTCTTAGAATAACTGAAGCAGCATCATATAAATTATGTAAAATATATACATTACAGTACTTCAGTAGGAATAGAATTATGTGTGTTTAGTTCCCTTTTCCTTGGCATCTATTTATCGACTAACTCCAAAAAAATTCTCATATCATAAATTCAATGAAATTTTCTACCTTCTGGTTTTTTAAAATTTACATAATAATGAACAATGGTTATAATAATATAAACATAGAAATATTAATTTTACCAATGTTTATAATATTTTGGGTATTCTAAAAAATAATTCTCATGTATTTGAAGAATAATTCACATGCCTCCTCTAATATTCTTATATATTAATGTTTTATTAAAAAAACCTAATAACATATATCAATTATTCTAATATCAAATACATATAAACCACTGGTTGTACCTTTGTTAGAATACAATGATGAAAAAAGAAATTAAAAACCCTAATAAACAACCCATATAGAATAACTATTGATAATGATTTTTAGATTATAACAAAAAGAGTATTGTATCAACTATTATATATTATAGTTTTTCTTAAGTGAAATACAAAATATTATTATGAAATTAACTTATGATAATAAATATAATATCTAGACACGACACATTTCCAAAATATCAAAATCACAAAAAAAAATTCTATATCATCCTCAAATTCATAAAAAATATTATTTAAATATTTTCAGGATTTGAAAATTAAATTTGAAAAAAAAATTAAATAATATGTAATGTAAATTTCATAATACATATGATAAATAAGATAATATCCTTTAATTTAAAATAGAATATGTAGGAAAATTTCTCTTCTTCAGGCGACGTATAAACTAAAATCCACAAGCATATATGTAATGTGAAAATTTTAAAAAATGTTAAATATTAATTTTTAGCATGCAAAAATCATATTTCCTGTGTTTAGTAATTTTTACATTGTGTTATTTTAATAGGTAAGAAAAATAGACATGGATAAAATCTCAAAACTATATATGTTAGATATTTAAAAAATATTTATGGGATATATAAGATGATTTTTTTAAAAGCTAAAATTTCTACTATCCTGAATGTGAGATTACATAGAATAATGAATAATTAAAAAGTATTTCATTATTACAAAAAATTAATAATGAAAAAATATTTAGATAATAAATAATAAATTTTAAATAACAAATATAAAAACCAAATTAGAAAATATTAATGAGTAATATAATTAACATTGTTCTATAGGTTGTGAAATCATTAAACAATGAATCGTATATTACTAGTAAAAATTAGAAATAATAATATAACAAAAATAGTGGGGGTTGTGATTATAATAAAATAAATAATATATGTTACAAGGAATCACTGAATATAATTTTCAAAAGATTTAAGGTGAATTGATGACCCCAACTATTGTAAAAGTAGATAATAAACACCATAAATTTGAGAAAGTGTATAGTACATCAAGATATATATTTTTTTTATTTGATACATCCATTAATATAAAAGTATGAATCAATTTGATTTTATAAAAATAAATATCAATAGATGAATATCAATAACATTATATCACAATTGAAAATGAGTTAACAGTTGTTTTTTACCTTGAATGAAATTATATTGTATATTCTTGCAATATAAGTAACTATTTTCTCTTTTAATGTAGATCATAGGTATCTGATGTTGAAGGATTAATTAGATCCATGGTAGTTATGATGGATTTATTTTATATTGGAGATTTATATGAAGATAATAGATTGAAATTGAGAAGAGAATCTGGTGGAAGATCATTAGAGAATGATTCCTAAAATGGGTGAGGTAGGAATTGATAATAAAGGGACACATAATGAGTTCTTTCTGTATAAAATGTTTATAGAGATGTATCATGTGATGTAGATAGTTAAAATTTTCTTGTTATTTTAGATGTTCCTTCAAATATGAAAAAAATTAAATGTTTGTAGACATACATTTGAATTAAAATATTATATATCTATAAAATATAGATTGAACATAATATTTAATCATTTTACATAGGATGTTATGTATAATATGTACATTATGTTTTCTATATTATATTTTTTTTTTTGAAATTTCACACCAAAAATAATATTTATTAATGTATAGAATTTGGACTATAATAACTAAAATTGGCTAATTATGACCATGAAGTTCGCTGAAAAATGTTATAATTTCTAATTATATTGGAATATTTAAAAAACAAATGACATAAATACAAAAAAAATTGTGATAAAATTATAATGTATGTGGAATAAATTTTATGGTAAAATGAACATCGAAATTTTTATATTAACCATATTAAAAATGTTAATTGTTTTCATAAAGTAATTTTTAGAAACGGGAAAACTCAGATGATTCATATTTTGTTGGTACTCTTCATAGAACTAAATTTTTTAAATAATTGGAATCTCATGATAAATCACCAGGGATCACAGAAACTAATCATTCAATAAGAGAATGTAATATTTGATAAGGAGTCATAAATTTACCAAAAAACACATATAAATACTTTTATACACAACACAACGGACATGACTAATTTTTAACCTAAAGAATGAATGAATTCGTAACACCCCAAGATTTCATAGTGTGTTATTTCGTCAAAATAATTCAATAACTTGCACTACAGGCAACACCGAGTTCAAGAACACCACGACTTACCAATCAAGCCGTTCAAAATAGGTTATGAATATTATTAACTAAATTTTAAACTTTATATAATCCTTATAATTATTGAATCCATATTATGAGTTTCTTAGACATAATGTAAGAACAAATTCATTATCAGTATTGCACTTTTACCAACATTTAATAGTGAACCCTTTTTAAATCCAATATTTTAAACTTTTATATATTCAATTTGAAAAAATAAATTTACTTTTTAGAATGGGGATATCAAAAAAAATTACAATGAAACATCCCAAGCTTCCACGGTAGACTTTCCCTTGAATAATACATTAGTGTGTGTTGTATGCAGCTTCGAGTTATAACACACACCACAACCATTCAAACAAGCCGTTATGAATAGTAATACCTACTTTTTTAAATTTTATAAATTTTATCTCTCAAAATGGACTTCATTTTTGTATTCAGAATATCAAATTTAGCCTAAGGTGAAATTTTGGAACTTTTCGGACAACATTTATATTTTGATGAATAGTGAGAATTAATAAATTTTAATTAAAAACAACTTTTTAATCAAAATAATTTATATTGATATATTATGAATTTTAGTGGTTTTAAAGTATATTTAGAATATATTTTACCATTTAATACATCTTTGGTCATTTTACATAATTTCACAATTAAACCGGACATAAAAAAGTGTCAATCTTTTGATAGTTATTATCTCTTAAAAACACGCTATTTGTTTTGACGACGGGAATTAATTTTTAAATTAATTAATGCAACTGATATGTTTTGAATTTGATAAAATATACATAATTTTTTAATTCATAATATCAAATATATCTTAGGCCTAATTTTTGGTATTTTTCTTGGAAACATTCATTTTTTGATGAATAGTAACACCACTAAGTGGAAGTTAAAAAACTGAATTTTTCATAAAACATAATTTTACCGCTTCTGTGAGTGGAATTTAGAAAATATTAGTGGCACAGTTAATATCAAGGAGTAAAATGTGGTTCAATGAGATGAAAATAAAATTTGGTGAATAGTAACTTTTTACTTTTATTTACCACGGTTAAAAGTGAATAGGGTAATTAAGGGTAAAAATGATATTAATATTATCCTAACACATGTCCTAATTCTATTGGGAAAATTTATCTTGACCAAAAACAACCTTAGGAATAAAATATTATCATTTAGGTCCACTTGGATTAGATTAGGACATTTATTATTTTTTAATTCAACGAAGAGTTAAAAGAGTTAAAATCAAAGTTTATTTAATAAAACATTTTTAATATAGGGTTACAAATAAGATAAATTCGATTATAAATATTAATTAGAAATCTAAAAAAATTCCTACATAATGATATTTTATTTATAATTTTTATACATTAAAAAATTTAATTTATTTATGACACAATGATGATGTAGTAATTACCATAATAGTGAACAATTAAAATAATTGATATTATAAATACCCTAATAAATATAATTTGAGCCTTTTTATGAATTAAACTAATTTTATATGTTTATATGACATGTTAGGAATGATGTAATTAACTTTTTTCGAAGTAATCATTCTGTTATGATTTTCACAAACATCAATTTTCCAAATAGTGTCAAAATTGACATAAAAGAGTTTTTAAAACAAATATTATATTATTAATTTATATTCAATTCCTAAAAATATAAGGTTCGGCCAAGAGACTTCTATAATGATATTAATATCATTTATGGACCACTTGGGAGTCGGTTGGAAGTATATAGTATGTTTATTAACCATATGAAATAAAAATACAAAGAGACATTGTAAAAGTGAAACTAATTATCTATGAGTTAATACTTAAAGATAATGATAATATAATAACCCAAAACTATCTAAATTCTATTGGTGGAGTGGTTTTCCACCCATCCCCACCTTAAATTTTAAATAATCAACTTTGGATCCATTAGAAACCTAATATGAATTTATTATAAATTAATACTTTAAGTTTTTTTCTAAAGAGCCCCTCCCGCCTTATAAAAGGACTCAACTTCTAACCAATTCTTCACACCTTAAAAGCATTTTTGTTCAGCCAACCCCCGCCAAAAAACTCTCTCAACTACCCTCACTTCAACACAGAGGCCTTAGATTGATCAGAAAGCCAACCTATGTGATTATTACCCGAAATGTTAACATAACATGGAAATTATTATTAAATGGGTAATATAAAGTCAAAAATGAATCGTGTATGATATCATAAATATTAATATGGTTCTGGTATAATTTAATAACAAACTATGATCTTCATACAGGAGGTTAAACGTACCCTCGACTAAAGGAAAGTTCAAGATAAGGGGTTTTCATCTCACTCCTTATTCTCGTGATATTCATGCCATATTGCCACTATTACCTTTTGTGTGGTGTATGTATGCCCATAATTGTATTCTTTGTTTAATACACTTTAATTTATGTGTATTTACATATTCATTGTATGATACCTCTTTCATGGTATGTATGTTTCGTAAGTTACGAAATTGGTAAGGGTTAATTCCTCAATCTCATCATTATCCGAGATTGTTTTTTGTAAGTATTTACTGGGAAATTTTTATCATCCATTTCCATTTTTCATAAAAATGATTTCAAAATGAAGATTTTAAGGATTTTCAAAGGTACTCTTTATCAAGATCATAAATTCAAATGTTTTAAATATTTATCTTTCTTAATCTTTTTAATTAATGTCCATGTTTTCAAAATTATTTTAAGGATTTATTTATATGGACATGAATGTTTTGAAATGATAATTATTTTCAAAAGTTTCAAAGTGGTATGGGACACTTTTATTCAAAAATCTCTTTTAAAATTAGTTCCTTTATAAATGTGTGACTTTTCAATGATTTCAGAAGAAAGGATATTTCTCTCAAAAAAATTTACTCATCATTTTCATCTATGTCAACATCCTTTGATAGGTTTTAAGCTCATTTGAAGTTGATTTATCATACAAAACATCCATTGAAGTTTTTGTGATATGATTGATTGTGGATGTGTTATTTTTATACCATTCATTTTTTATGGAGAAAGTATTGACATTTCGTATGCTAGTTTTAATACGAATATTTATTTATGTTTAAACCTATTCATATGAGGAATGCATTGGACTTAGTAAGTGACGAGTGGAGCCCGCTATAGCTCCTCGATGCATTTGTAGGTCTCATGAGACAAACTCATGTCTTGGCACAAGGCCTTGACAAAATATTATTTGTAGTCTTGGAACGAGGCCTTGGCTACGTGGTTATGATAGTCTGGCATTATGCATTCCATCATTATGAAAGTGGTTAGTGATATTGAATGTGATTATTAGATTATTATAATATCCATGTGAATAAGTAAATGGAATTATTTCATTTTATTTCTGCCATATTATGCTGAAGTTCAAGTTTAAAAGGCTTTTGTTTTAATTTTATACACTGCCTTAAATATTTATGCTTATTTTTGAATGTTTCCGCTGTATTACTTACCCTTACTGAGCATTTGAGCTCACCCCTTTCTATGTTTTATTTTTCCCAGGATTGCAAGAAGTTTAATGTGATATATATGAGGGTTAATCCAAGGGAATAATGGCGTTCATAAAGATTATTTATGTTGTTTTGTACGTCTTAAAGTGAAAATGTAACATTCATGTATGTGATCTATTTTTCCAAGACTGCTAAACTGATCGGTCCTTCGGGACATGATTCCTTGTAATCATGCCAATGTATTAAAATAATGCACCGACTCTGGGTAACTGGGGTCGGGGCGTTACAGTTGGTATCAGAGAAAGTATAGCAATAACCTTGGAAACTAGATTTAGATAAACTCTGATTAGAGGACATATACCTAAGATATACTTTGAGGATTAGTACAGAAGAACTTCCTAGAATTTTGGTATTGTAGAGATTTTGTGAGTTTTCTGAGAAATACATCCATGTATGGATACAAGTAGATAGAGGCAGCTCTGGCACAGCTGTACCTAGAGGTAAAACCTGAAAACACCACTTTGAGCTAGACTCGAACCGGAACTGGTGCGCGACAACGGGCCTTGCATCACTCTTGGTTACGACACTCCCAGGGGATATGCTCAGGATAATTCTCATATTCTTTACAAACCATTATGAAGGGCTCGTGATTATATACTTACTCAAAGAATACATTTTTATGATTATGGATTATATCCATAAATTGTTCAATTTGTGTTAGGTATTTTACATGTTTGGTAAGTATTCATTGTAATTCATAAACTGAACTAGTTTATGCTATTGTATAGAAATGGCGCCCACTAGAAGGGATGTGAACACCCATAATACGTATGATCCAAAGAGTAATAAGGATCATATCTTTCATGGTCCTAAGCCAGAATTTAGAAGGAAAATAGTCTCCCACGTATTATCATCATATGAAGAAATTGTATCATGTGTTGATAAGATGAGTAAAGAATTCACATAGTCCTATGGCTTTGAAGGGAATCCAGAGATGAAAAGGATGGTAGAGAGAAGGAAAGACAAAGGGAAGAAGGTAAAGAAAGGTTTTCCCCATATGTGATAGCTAAGGAAAGAATCACCTTGGAAAATTCTTGAAGGGAATGGGATAATGTTATAAGTGTGGAGAAAAAGGACACCAATTACGTGACTGAAAGTGTAAGAAAAAGGTTTCAAATGTACAATGCTACATCTGCAAGGAGTTTGGACACTACATGAACCAATGTCCTAGTCATCAGACTATGCCTCAAATGATGCTATTGGATAATAATCAAGTTATGATACTACCACATATGAATATGAATGACTATAGTTTTTATGTTGTAATTTTAGAATTATTTCTTTTAAGTGTTGTATAAATGATGTTCTGGAAATAAATAAGTATTGTAATGCAGTACTATTTAATTAATGATTTGAGATTTTATGGTACTAAAAAAAGTGACTCTACAACATGTTAAAAATTTTGGAAATTACATGGTTGAAGGAAAGATAATCCTTAATATGGTCTTAACATTGAGGTAGTGATTTTGGAATAAGAGATGGTTGATTTTGGAAATTCAGGATGTTGTGGTGTTGTAAAATAATATATGAGGAAGGTGTTCACATGTTATTACCTGTAAAAAATGATCCTCATTATGTTTAACGACCTTGTAAATTTTGGACTGTGAGTTTGGATAATAGTATTTTGGATAAGTCTAATGGTTGGAATGGATTAAGTTTGAAAGGTTATTTTTTGATTTTTATAAAAGGACAACACGCAGACCATGTGATGACCCATCGTGTCAGACAAAGCTGTGGGAATCGAACCCACAACCATAGTGCAATTGTGATCTGTCTCCAACCATTGTGCTACATGAAGTTCCTGGATGGTATAATGTAGTTTCTTTACATAAAGGGTCTGATATGTGAATTATAAATTCATTATATTTGGAACCCTATACGATTAGGATAAATAGAGTATTTTTGAGTTGTATTATGTTTTGGGGTGAAATATGAGTTTGTGGTAGAAATTAATTAATGGATAAAACTCTAATTATAAAGTAAGTACGTCTCCTTATGATCTTAGCCAATCCCATAAATAAATTCCTCAACATTAAAAAAATGAACTTAGAACAAAAATGTTGTCCTAGATGGTACCTTAGGTCATCACTAATTTATGGCTTTGGGATTGTTGGCCTTTTCATAGCCATGTTCTCTACCACTCTCCATCAGATAATTTATGGTTAGATTTTCTCTTCCATATCTATATTTTCCTACATGGAACCCTAGTATGTGTTATTTTCTGTAATCTTCATACGTTCCACTCTTTATTTTAAATAGAGGCCTCATTAATTCATTTTTCGATGTGGGATTTCAACAAAGATATTTTGAAACGTCAAAAATGTTTTATCCTAATACCTTATGTTTTTTTGAACCGATGGTATTTTAAATCATCATAGATTGATGAATTTAAGGCCCTCAATTTTACACTTTTTTGTGATTGATGACCTCAATCACTACCTACAAATATTTACATTTTTCCTCCAATTATATGTATCTAATCTCCACCAATGTTCTCCGAATAGAGATCATAATTTGGTGGTGACCCCTTTCATTTCTCTTTTCCTCTTATTAAGACTAAATTTGATTAACCCATTTCCGATGTGGGTTTTCCCACAAAGATATTTTCTATATTCAACCTTTTATTTTCGAAAAACAATTTCAAATTGTGAGGACGCAATTTACTGAAGGAGGGGAGAATGTAACACCCCAATATTTCACAATATGTTATTTCTTCAAAATAATTCAATAACTTGCACTATACGCAACACTGAGTTCAAGAACACCCTGAATTACCAAACAAGCCGATTAAAAGAGGTTATGAATAGTATTAACTAAATTTTAAACTTTATATAATCCTTAAAATTTTAGAATCTATATTATGTTTTTCTTAGACATAATGTAAGAACAAATTCATTTTCAGTATTGCACTTTTACCAACTTTTAACAGTGAACCCTTTTTAAATCCATTATTTAAAACTTTTATATATTCAATTTGACAAAATAAATTTACTTTTTAGAATGTGGACATAAAAAAATTTTCAATGAAACATCACATGCTTCCATGGTACACTTTCCCCGGAATAATAAAGTAGTGTGTGTTGTACGCAACTTCGAGTTCTAACACACACCACAACCAATCAAACTAGCTGTTATGAATAGTAATACCTACTTTTTGAACTTTTCTAAATTTTATCTCTCAAAATGGACATCATTTTTATATTTGGAATATCTAATTTATCCTAAGGTAAAATTTTGGAACTTTTCGGACAACATTTATATTTTGATTAATAGTTTGAATTAATAAATTTTAATTAAAAACAACTATTTAATTCGAAATAATTTATATTGATAAATTGTTAATTTGAGTGGTTTTAACGTATATTTAGAATATATTTTTACCATTTAATACAATGTTTTTCATTGTACATAATTTCACAATTAAACCGGACATAAACAAGTGTCAATCTTTTGATTGTTATTATCTCTTAAAAACACGCTATTTGTTTTGACGACGAGAATTAATTTTTAAATTAATTATTGAAACTGATATTTTTTAAATTTTTTAAAATATACATCAATTTTGAATTCATAATTTCAAATATATCTTAGGCCTAATTTTTGGTATTTATCTAGAAACATTCATTTTTTGATGAATAGTAACACCACTAAGTAATAGTTAAAAAACTGAATTGTTTATAAAACGTAATTTTACTGCTTCTGTGAGTGGAATTTAGAAAATCCGAGAGACACGGTTAATATCAAGGAGTAAAATGTGGTTCAATGAGATGATAATAATTTTTGGTGAATAGTAACTTTTTACTTTTATTTGCCACAGTTAAAAGTGAATAGGGTAATTAAGGGTAAAAATGATATTAATATTACCCTAACACATGTCCTAATTCTATTGGGCACGTGTATCTCGACAAAAAATAACCTTAGGAATAAAATATTATCATTTAGATCCACTTGGATTAGATTAGGACATTTATTATTATTTAATTCAAAGAAGAGTTAAAAGAGTTAAAATCAATGTTTATTTACAAAAACATTTTTAATATAGGGTTACACATTTGATAAATTCTATTATAAATATTAATTATAAAGATAAAAAGATTTCGTACATAATTATAGTTTATTTTTATTTTTTAGAAATTAAAATTATTAATTTATTTATGACACAATGATGATGCAGTAATTAGCATAATAGTGGAAAATTAAAATAATTGATTTTATAAATACCCAAATAAATATAATTTTAGACTATTTATGAATTACACTAATTTTAAAAGTTAATATGACATGTTAGGAATGATTTAATTTATATTGTTCGAAGTAATAATTCTGTTATGATATTTAAAAAAATCAATTTTCAAAATAGTGTCAAAATTGACATAAAAGAGTTTTTAAAACAAATATTATATTACTAATTTATATTCAATTCCTAAATATCTAAGGTTCTGCCAAGAGACTTATATCATGATATGTGTATCATTAATAAACCACTTGGGAGTCTCTTGGATGTATATAGTATGTTTATTAAGAATATAATATAAAAATACAAAGAGACATTGTAAAAGTGAAACTAATTAACTAAGAGTTAATAATTAAAGATAAGGATAATATAATAACCCAAACCTGTCTAAATTCTATTGGTTGAGTGGTTATCGACCCATCCCCACCTTAAACTTTAAATAATCCACTTTTGAGCCATTAGAAACCGAATATTAATTTATTATAAATTAATACATTAGGTTTTTCTTAAATTGCCCCTCCTCGCCTTTATAAAAGGACCCTACTTCTAACCAATTCTTCACACCTTCATAGCCTTTTGGTTCAGCCAACCCCTAAAAAATACTCTCTCAACTTCCCTCACATAAACATAGAGGCCTTAGTTTGATCATAAAGCCAACCTAAGGAGCCTGTTTGATCAAATCAATAGGAAGAACCTGAAGGAGAGGTAATGTTTTCACCACCCTCTTTCAAGTTCCGTTCTTCGTCAAATTATTCTTTATTTGTTATTTATTTTCTAAAATAATAACTCCATTATCTCCTATATACTGTGATGTTATTATAAATATGGTAAAACCATATTCAGTGTTCTATCCATCCTTTGAATGACATGTCACCATACGTGCGTACATACGGCTTACCGTCTCCACGTCATGGTGTAATTGTTATTCAATACATTATTATTTGAACGGGTATAATAATGATGTGTATTTTATTTAAATGATAAATATAACATTATAAGGATTATGTATATATGATATAAAATCCAATTATATATTATTTTAATATCAAAAGAATGATATTTTCGCTCGTGCATACGTATGGATTACCGTCTCCATGACGCGATGAGATTTATTTCCAAGTTCACCATTAATCGAAGATTATAAAAATATATATTACTAATAAGTATGTAATATATGACATAATAATTATACTGGAGATATAGATATTTATATATATAAGGATTTATGTACTTACATATATCTTATTCACTTACTTTCGTTCAATACTATATGAAAACAGAAACAGCGTTTATGCGTACTTACGGACTACCATGTCCATAAATGGTGTTTTCCATTTCATATATATGTCTATTATACATATTTATATTCTAAATATATATGATATATTTATCATGTTTTAAATTCTGTAAGTGTTTAAATCATGATCTAAGTGATACAACCAAGAGTAACAAGTTAAAACACGTACGATAAAGAAAGTGATTATTACCCGAAATGTTAACATAACATTGAAATTATTATTAAATGGGTAATATAAAGTCATAAATGAATCATGTATGATATCATAAATATTAATATGGTTTTGGTATAATTTAATAACATACTATTATCTTCGTACTGGAGGTTAAACGTACCCTCAACTAAAGGAAAGTGCAAGGTAAGGGGTTTTCATCTCACTCCTTATTCCGGTGAGATTTATGCAATATTTCCACTATTACCTTTTGTGTGGTGTATGTATTCCCATAATTTTATACATTGTGTGATACACTTTAATTTATGTGTATTTACATATTCATTGTATGATACCTCTTTCATGGGTTGTATGTCTCGTAAGTTACCAAATTGGTAAGGGTTATTTCCTCAATCTCATCATTATTCGAGATTGTTTATGTGTAAGTATTTACTGGGAAATTATTATCATCCATGTCCATTTTTCATGAAAATGATTTCAAAATGAAGATTTTATGGATTTTGAAAGGTACTCTTTATCAAGATCATAATTTCAAATGTTTTATAGATTTATCTTTCTAAATGTTTTTAATTAATGTCCATGTTTTCAAAATGATTTTAAGGATTTATTTATATGGACATGAATGTTTTAAAATGATAATTCTTTTCAAAAGTTTCAAAGTGGTATGGGACACTTTGATTCAAAAATCTCTTTTAAAATTACTTCCTTTATAAATGTGTGACTTTTAAATTATTTTACAAAAAGGATATTTCTCTCAAAAAAAATTTAATCATCATTTTCATCTATGTCAACATCCTTTGATGGATTTTAAGCTCATTTGAAGTTTATTTATTATAAAAAACTTACATTGAAGTTTTTGTGATATGTTTGACTGTGGATGTGTTATTTTTATACCATTCATGGTTTATGGAGAAAGTATTGACATTTCGTATGCTAGTTTTAATATGAATGTTTATGTTATGTTTAAACCTATTCATATGAGGAATGCATTGGACTTAGAAAGTGACGGGTGGAGACCGCTATAGCTCCTCGATGCATCGGTAGGTCTCATGAGACAAACTAGTGTCTTGGCATGAGGCCTTGACAAAATCTTATCTGTAGTCTTGGAATGAGGCCTTGGCTACGTGGTTATGATAGTCTGGCATTATGCATTCCATCATTATGAAAGTGGTTAGTGATATTGCATGTGATTATTCGATTAGTAGAATATCCATGTGAATAAGTAAATGGAATTATTTCATTTTATTTCTGCCATATTATGCTGAATTTCAAGTTTAAAAGGCTTTTGTTTTATTTTTATGCACTTCCTTAAATGTTTATGCTTATTTTTGAAAGTTTCTGCTGTATTGATTACCCTTACAGAGCATTTAAGCTCACCCCTTTCTATGTTTTATTTTTCCCAGGATTCCAAGAAGTGTAATGTGATTGATATGTAGGGTTAATCCAAGGTAATAATGGCATTCATAAAGATTATTTATGTTTTGTTTATGTCTTAAAGTGAAAATTTAACATTCATGTATGTGATCTATTTTTTCAAGACTGCTAAACTGATCGGTCCTTCAGGACATGATTCCTTGTAATCATGCCAATGTATTAAATTAATGCACCGACTCTGGGTAACTGGGGTCGGGGCGTTACAGCTGTTATCAGAGGAATTTTATCAATAACCTTGGAAACTAGATTTAGATAAACTCTGATTAGAGCACATATCCCTAAGATATACTTTGAGGATTAGAATAGAAGAACTTCCTATAATTTTGGTATTGTAGAGATTTTGTGAGTTTTCCGAGCAATACATCCCTGTCTGGATACGAGCAGGTAGAGGTGGCTCTGGCACAGATGTACGTAGAGGTAAAAATCGAAATAATCACATTGAGCTAGACTCGAACTGGAACTGGTGCACGACAACGGGCCTTGCTGCACTCTTGGTTACGACACTCCAGGGGGATATGATCAAGATAATTCTCATTTTCATTACAAACCATTATGAAGGGCTCATGATTATATACTTACTCATAGAAAACATTTTTATGATTATGGATTATATCCATAAACAGTTCAATTTGTGTTAGGTATTTTACAAGTTTGGTAATTATTCGTTGCAATTCATAAACTGAACTAGCTTAGGCGATTGTATAGAAATGGCACCCAGTAGAAGGAATGTGAACACCCATAATACGTATGATCCAATGAGTAAGAAAGATCATATCTTTCGTGGTCCTAAGCTGGAATTTAGAAGGGAAATATTCTCCCACGTATTATCATCATATGAAGAAATAGTATCATGTGTTGATAAGATGAGTAAAGAATTCACAGAGTCCTATGGCTTTGAAGGGAATCCAGAGAAGAAAAGGATGGTAGAGAGATGGACAGATAAAGGGAAGAAGGTAAAGAAGGGGTTTTTCCCATATGTGATAACTATGGAAAGAATCACCTGGGAAAATGCTTGAAGGAAATGGGAGAATGTTATAAGTGTGGAGAAAAAGGAGACAATGTATGTGACTGCAAGTGTAAGAAAAAGGTTTCAAATGTACAATGCTTCATCTTCAAGGAGTTTGGAGACTACGTGAACCAATGTCCCAGTCATCAGACTGTGCCACAAATGATGCTATTGGATAATAATGAAGTTATGATACTACCACAGATGAAGATGAATGACTAGTGTTATTATGTTGTTATTTTATAATTATTTCATTTAAGTGTTGTATCAATGATGTTCTGGAAATAAATAAGGATTGTACTGCAGTACTATTTAATCAAGGATTTGAGATTTTATGGTACTAAGAAAAGTGACACTACACCAAGTTAAATATTTTGGAAACTACATGGTTGAAGGAAAGATAAACCATAATATGGTCCTAATATTGAGGTAGTGATTTTGGAATAAGAGATGGTTGATTTCGGTAATTCAGGATGTTGCGGTGTTGTAAAAGAATATTTGAGGAAGGTGTTCACATATTATTACCTGGAAAAATGATCCTCATTATGTTTAACATCCTTGTAAATTTTGGACGGTGAGTTTGGATAATAGTATTCTGGATAAGTATAGTTGTTGGAATGGATTAAGTTTGAAAGGTTATTTTTTGATTTTTATAAAAGGACAACACGCAGACCGTGTGACGACCCGTCGTGTCAGACAAAGCTGCGGGAATCGAACCCACAACCATAGTGCAATTGGGATTTATCGCCTAACATTGTGCTATATGATGTTCCTAGATGGTATAATGTAGTTTCTTTACATAAAGGGTCTGATATGTGAATTATAAATTCACTATATTTGGATCCCTATACGATTAGGATAAATAGAGTATTTTTGAGTTGTATTATGTTTTGGGGTGAAAGATGAGTTTGTGGTAGAAATTTATTAATGGATAAAACTCTAATTATAAAGTAAGTACATCTCTTTATGATCTTACCCAATCTCATAAATAAAATCCTTAACATTAAGAAAATGAACTTAGAACAAAAATGTTGTCCAAGATGGTACCTTAGATCATCACAAATTTATGGCTTTGGGATTGTTGGCCTTTTCATAGCCATGTTCTCTACCACTCTCCATCAGATACTTGATGGTTAGATATCTCTTCCATATCCATATTTTCTTACATGGAACCCTAGTATGTGTTATTTTTTGTAATCTTCATAATTTCCACTCTTTATTTTAAATAGAGTCCTCATTAATTCATTTTTCGATGTGGGATTTCAACAAAGATATATTGAAACGTCAAAAAATGAGTTATCCTAATAACTTATGTTTTGTTGAACTGATGGTATTTTAAATCATCATAGATTGATGAATTTAAGGCCCTCAATTTTACACTTGTTTGTGATTGATGACCTCAATCACTACCTATAAATATTTACATTTTTCCTCCAATTATATGTATCTAATTGCCCCCAATGTTCTCTGAATAGAGATCATAATTTGGTGGTGACCCCTTTCATTTCTCTTTTCTTCTTCTTAAGACTAAATTTTATTAACCCAATTTCTGATGTGGGTTTTCCTACAAAGATATTTTCTATATTCAACCTTTTATTTTCGAAGAACAATTTCAAATTGCGAGGACGCAATTTATCAAAGGAGGAGAGAATGTAACACCCCAAGATTTCATAGAGTGTTATTTCTTCAAAATAATTCAGTAACTTGCACTACACGCAACAACGAGTTGAAGAACACCATGAATTACCAAACAAGCCATTCAAAAGAGGTTATGAATAGTATTAACTATGTTTTAAACATTATATAATCCTTATTATTTTATAATCCATATTATGAGTTTCTTAGACATAATGTAAGAAAAAATTCATTTTTAGTATTGCACTTTTACCAACTTTTAATAGTGAACCCTTTTTAAATCCAATATTTTAAACATTTATATATTCAATTTGACAAAATAAATTTACTTTTTAGAATGGGGACATCAAAAAAATTTACAATGAAACATCCCAAGCTTCCACGGTACACTTTCTCTTGAATAATACAGTAGTGTGTGTTGTACGCAACTTCGAGTTCTAACACACACCACAACCAATCAAACTAGCCATTATGAATAGTAATACCTACTTTTTGAAATTTTATAAATTTTATCTCTCAAAATGGACTTCATTTTTGTATTTGGAATATCGAATTTATCCTAAGGTGAAATTTTGGATCTTTTCGGACAACATTTATATTTTGATGAATAGTGAGAATTAATAAATTTTAATTAAAAAAAACTTTTTTAATCGAAATAATTTATATTAATAAATTATGTATTTGAGTGGTTTTAAAGTATATTTATAATATATTTTTACCATTTAATACAATTTTTGTAATTGTACATAATTTTACAATTAAACCGGACATAAACAAGTGTCAATCTTTTGATAGTTATTATCTCTTAAAAACACGGTATTTGTTTTGACAACGGGAATTAATTTTTATATTTATTAATGCAACTGATATGTTTTTAATTTGGTAAAATATACATCATTTTTGAATTCATAATATCAAATATATCTTAGGCCTAATTTTTGGTATTTTTCTGGAAACTTTGATTTTTTAATGAATAGTAACACCACTAAGTAGTAGTTAAAAAACTAAATTTTTCATAAAACGTAATTTTACCGCTTCTGTGAGTGGAATTTAAAAAATCAGAGAGAAATGGTTAATATCAAGGATTAAAATGTGGTTCAATGAGATGAAAATAATTTTTTGTGAATAGTAACTTTTTACTTTTATTTACCACGGTTAAAAGTGAATTGGGTAATTAAGGGTAAAAATAATATTAATATTACCATAACACATGTCCTAATTTTCTTGGGCACATGTATCTCGACCAAAAACAACCTTAGGAATAAAATATTATCATTTAGGTCCACTTGGATTACATTAGAACATTTATAATTATTTAATTCAAAGAAGAGTTAAATGAGTTAAAATCAAAGTTTATTAACTAAAACATTTTTAATATTGGGTTACACATATGATAAATTCGATTATAAATTTTCATTAGAAATATAAAAAGATTTCTTACATAATTATATTTTATTTGGAATTTTTAGACATTAAAAATTTTAATTTATTTATGACACAATGATGATGCAGTAATTACCATAATAGTGAAAAATTAAAATAATTGATATTATAAATACCCAAATAAATATAATTTGAGACTTTTTATGAATTAAACTAATTTTATTAGTTAATATGACATGTTAGTAATGATTTAATTTTTTTTCGAAGTAATCATTCTGTTATGAGTTTCACAAAAATCAATTTTCCAAATAGTGTCAAAATTGACATAAAAAAGTTTTTAAAATAAATATTATATTATTAATTTATATTCAATTCATAAAAATATAAGGTTTGGACAAGAGATGTATATCATGATAGTTGTATCATTAATGGACCACTTGGGAGTCTCTTTGATGTATATTGTATGTTTATTAACCATATAATATAAAAATACAAAGAGATATTGTAAAAGTGAAACTAATTAACTATGAGTTAATAATTAAAGATAAGGATAATATAATAACCCAAACCTGTCTAAATTCTATTGGTTGAGTGGTTTTATATCCATCCCCACCTTAACCTTTAAATAATCCACTTTGGAGCCATTTGAAACCGAATATGAATTTATTATAAATTAATACTTTAAGTTTTTCCTAAAGAGCCCCTCCTCCCCCTTATAAAAGGACCCAACTTCTAACCAATTATTCACACCTTCAAAGCCTTTTGGTCCATCCAAACCCTGCCAAAATACTCTCTCAACTTCCCGAAATTCATCATAGAGGCCTTAGTTTGATCATAAAGCCAACCTAAAGATCCCTTTTGATCAAATCAAAAGGAAGAACCCGAATAAGAGGTAATGCTTTCACCACCCTCTTTCAAATTCCTTTCTTCTTCAAATTCTACTTTCTTTGTTATTTATATTCTAAAATAATAAATCCATTATCCCCTATATACTGTGATGTTATTATAAATATGGTACAACGATATTCAGTATTCTATCCATCCTTTGAATGACATGACACCATACGTGCATACATACGGCTTACCGTCTCCACGTCGTGGTGTAATGGTTATTCAATACATTATTATTTGGATGGGTATAAAAATGATGTGTATATGATGTAAATGATAAATATAACATTATAAGGATTCTTTATATATGATATAACATCCAATTATATATTATTTTAATATCAAAAGAATGATATTTTTGCTCGTGCGTACGTACAGATTACCGTTTCCACGATGCGATGAGATTCATTTCCAAGTTCACCATTCATCGATGATTATAAAAATATATATGAATAATAAGTATGTAATATATGACATAATAATGCAACTGGATATATATATATATATTTATATATATAAGGATTTATGTACTTATAAATATCTTATTCACTTACTTCTATTCAATACTATATGAAAACAGAAACATCGTTTATTCGTACGTACGGACTACCGTCTCCTTAAACGGTGTTTTCCATTTCATATATATGTCTATTATACATATTTATATTATAAATATATATAATATATTTATCATGTTTTATATTCTGGAAGTTTTTAAATCATGATCTAAGTGATACAACCAGGAGTAACAAGTTATAACACATACGATAAAGAAAGTGAATATTACCTGAAATGTTAACTTAACGTAGATATTATTATTAAATGGGTAATATAAAGTCATAAATGAATAATTTATGATATAATAAATATTAATATGGTTCTGTTATAATTTAATAACATACTATGATCTTCGTACAGGAGGTTAAACGTACCCTCGACTAAAGGAAAGTGCAAGGTAAGGGGTTTTCATCTCACTCCTTATTTCCCATGAGATTCATGACATATTGCCACTATTACCTTTTGTATGGTGTATGTATGACCATAATTGTATTCTTTGTATAATACATTTTAATTTATGTATATTTACCTATTCATTGTATGATACCTACTTCATGGGTTGTATGTTTCATAAGTTACCAAATTGGTAAGGGTTAATTCCTCAATCTCATCATTATCCGAGATTGTTTATGTGTAAGTATTTAATAGGAAATTGTTATCATCCATGTCGATTTTTCATAAAAATGATTTCAAAATTAAGATTTTAAGGTTTTTGATAGGTACACTTTATCAAGATCATAATTTCAAATGTTTTAAATACATATCTTTCTAAATCTTTTTAATTAATGTCCATGTTTTCAAAATGATTTTATGGATTTATTTATATGGACATGAATGTTTTGAAATGATAATTATTTTAAAAAGTTTCAAAGTGGTATGGTACACTTTGATTCAAAAATCTCTTTCAAAATTACTTCCTTTATAAATGTGTGTCTTTTAAATGATTTTACAAAAAGGATATTTCTCTCAAAAAATTATACTCATCATTTTCATCTATGTAAACATCCTTTGATGTATTTTAAGCTCATTTGAAGTTGATTTATTATACAAATCTTCCATTGAAGGTTTTGTGATATGTTTGACTGCGGAAGTGTTATTTTTATACCATTCATGGTTTATGGAGAAAGTATTTACATTTCGTATGCCAGTTTTAATAAAAATGTTTATGTTATGTTTAAACCTATTCATATGAGGAATGCATTGGACATAGTAAGTAACGGGTGGAGCCCGCTATAGCTCCTCGATGCATCGGTAGGTCTCATGAGACAAACTAGTGTCTTGGCACGAGGCCTTGACAAAATCTTATTTTTATTCTTAGAACGAGGCCTTGGCTACGTGGTTATGATAGTCTGGCATTATGCATTCCATCATTGTGAAAGTGGTTAGTGATATTGCATGTGACTATTCGATTAGTATAATATCCATGTGAATACGTAAATGGCATTATTTCATTTTATTTCTGCCATATTATGCTGAAGTTCAAGTTTAAAAGGCTTTTTTTTATTTTTATACATTTCCTTAAATGTTTATTCTTATTCTTGAAAGTTTTCGTTGTATTTCTTACCCTTAATGAGCATTTGAGATCACCCAATTCTATGTTTTATTTTTCCTAGGATTCCAAGAAGTGTAATGTGATTGATATGCAGGGTTAATACAAGGGAATAATGGTGTTTATAATGATTATTTATGTTTTTTTTACGTATTAAAGTGAAAATGTAAAATTCATGTATGTGATCTATTTCTCTAAGACTGCAAAACTGATCTGTCCTTCAGGAATTCATTCCTTGTAATCATGCCAATGTATTAAAATAATGCACTGAATCTGGGTAACTACGGTCGGGGCATTACATAATTATAGAGAATATGACTATGGTAAATTGTAAATATTAGATTCAATGTTTGTAAGATTCCCATTTAAGTTATAAGAATGATTATAAAACCCCAATTGGAATGATTCAACACCATTTGATAAATACCAAAATTTGTCATTTTATTATTGATCTCAAAAACAAGGTTCACTTGGATGTTAAACATATATATTTTAATAGTTAATGCGATAAAAAATAAATGATATTACATATTCAAATGTTGGATGGAATTAAATGATACTCCATTTAAAATTCTATTATTTATATGATTTGGATAACAATAGAACATGATAATATGATTCAAAGAATAAAAGTTCGTTTAGAGAATTTTTTTACTAATAACATATGATTAAAATGGATCCATGGTATACATTGATCTATAAAGGAATGAATATTTTATACCACTAAGTTTTATCCCATTAAACTATGAAAATAATTAATATGGAATAGAAAATAATTAAAAAATCAGTGTAAAAAATGGTTAAAATATATTTTGGATGATTGATTGACATTGTAGAAGAGGAGGTAAAACTAATATATCTATTATAAAAATGAAAGCCACCAGGATTTACTTTTCCATCTTGATTTAAATTTATTTTCCAAATTTGAAATATCAATAAAATTTTAATTCATTTTATAATCTATTATATATATTTCATCAGTCATGTTTTTTGGATGGAATCCACTATAGTTTTAGAAATTTGAAATTTGGCTTTCTTATTTTTCATTCTTGTGTATTTCAAATTTTTTTGTGTTTTATTGAAATCTATTAAGCTAAAAATTATAAAAATTTATATTTCTGATATTTATTCAAATTCTGAAAAAAATTAGTTTAATGTAACCCAAATGAAATAAATGATGAATGCAGTTAATACTTTTGTATTGTTTTGTGAAATTCAGTAAACACCCACTAACTTTTAAATAACATTTCATAGAATACATCCTTATTTTAAAAAACATATCTAATATTATTTTAATTAATATTTAAATCCTTTTATAAATTCCCCATCATATTTAGAGATGAATTACATTAATTAATAAGATAATTTTATTTGGATACCATTTCAAAATCATAGAGAATTTCGGAACTTGTGTTATAAATAGTTGAATAATTCTTTAGTTTGAAAATACATATTCCCAATTAATTTAATAAGAAACCATTATTGACATCTTCCCCAGAATTAATCCACTAAAAACTATGAATAACCTTTTTATTTATTGAAATTGGATGATTTAAATCCTTAACTACCTATATTAATAAGTAAACGAATGACCATAGTTGAAATCAAGTGTTGAAAAAAAAACGTTTTGAGAGTATATCAAGGGATAAGAACCCATTAATGGTAAATTTATTGGTAAAATATCATCCAAAACAACTAAAAGTGTTTAAAAAATTAACAAATTAATTATTCCCATAGACTATTAAGATGCAAAATCTCTGTACAATAAGTATAAATAGAAAAAATAAATTATGTAAGTAGATACATAATGTATTTTTTGTTTATAATTTTTTATTGGTGGTTATTCCATGAAAAATCTAATAATATTGGTGGTAAATCATTACATGGTCAAGTGAGAGAGTAAAATATTCATGAGGATCAACATAACATGAAATTTTCATTAGATCCAAACATCCTCATTCCAACTCATTTTTGTTTTAAATTATAACATTAATAATATTAAAGATATAAAACCAAAAAAGATATAAAATTATAGATATATGTAATTCACTATTAATGTAAAAATATTGAAATAAAAAATCATCTATGTCCCATGTATGACTGAAAAATAATAATAATAAATATTTAATTATTACCTTGTAATTAAAAAAATAATTCTAGGAAGGTAGGTATAAATGAATATGTATTGAATTGAAAAGTGGAAATGAACACAATTTATATCATGATTAATATTAAATAAGGAACATGTATGAGTCGTGATGAGATTTGTTGATATGGATAATGAAATGGTACCATATATTAAATTTTGTTTTTGAATCAAAACATGTATATAATGTATTAAGTTCACATTTCTGGGAACCCAAAATTTATGTTTTATAGAAATTAAAGAGTGAATTAATTATTATTATTTTGTTTAAAATCAATTATTTTGATTCCCTCATATTTATTATTTAATTTATTATTTCTATAATGAATAAAAAATGTGTGGCCAAATACATTACCAATTTATGTATTGGAGGTTTTTAAAGATTGAGTAAGAATAAATTGTAGAGTTAGTTATCTGATTTAATATACAAGGAGATGTGTCATAGTGTATCCTAGAGTGTCATGACATGAAGAGATGGTTAGAGAAGAGGATGGTTTTTCTATTTGGTGTGTTGCATAATTAATGGACTAACCATTTTATCCAGATTTGTAGTATAATATTTTATGTTGTCAAGACCTAGGGATTTGAGACATGGGAGTTTGGAACCATAAAATTTTGGGGATAGAAGACTATCCATGACATGTTGTATGTGGTTATAGCCTAATGGATTTCATGAGGAAATTTAGGAATGTTGATGGAATTATAGATTAAAATAAAACATATATTTTGGATATTTATTTTGATATATAATTTTTTTACCATAAAAAATTTCCTTTGTTAAATTTTTGTTTAGTATAATATTTTTTATCAAAACCTGATGTGGGATTAGGGATTTTTTTCATATCCATTAATTATCATTACAGTGTAAAGATATGGGTCACGCTGTGAGACCTAGAGGTCAAATGTTTTGGTTTTACCCTTTTAGTTTTCATCACACCATTGTGTTTTTGACATGATATGATACTTCCATAATGATATCAATTCATGATATTTGTCCGATCTTTGAATAAGGGTTACCACTGAGATCTATGTTGTGACTGTTAAGGAAATATTCTATTAATACAATCATATAATGAAAATAATTTATCAGGTTGTGGAGGATTAAAAATATAGATTTATTATAAATTTATAACCCCTTCTAAATCCTTTCTAATTTCATTATATACCCTAAGACGTCAGTGGATAATCCTGGGAGATATTTAGGCCTTCACAAGAATAATTTATATAAAGATTTTTGGGATTAAATACCCTTAATTTGAGGCTTGTTCCTCTCAATTTCTCAATGTTTTTCTCCATACCTTTTTCATGGAGAGGCTATTGAAGTGGTATGGAACTATTTTAGTTGTCTATGACTCATTGATTAATTAGTTATTATAATGATATTGTTATTAAGGAATTATATGAGATTCTTGATTTTTAAATCATCCGTCATTCCTTTCTATTTCACATTATCTTAGTGAAGCATTAACTGGGGTATATGAATTGATACCCCACTATTTGTTTTTTTTTTCAATTATGAAAGATAAATGATTTCATGTTTATTTATAAGGATAACAATTATTAACATATTTATAATATTTATATAAACATAAATTAAATTCAATAGGATCAATAATTTCATTATTTATACATAATTATGGGTCTTTTATGATAGGTGGTTATTTATTACTATTTTAAAAAATAATGTTGTTTTGGGGATTTTTTTCTATTTCTATGATTAAATTGATAAAATAAACATTCATAAATATGTAAAAATGTAAATATTGTAATGAACTATCTATGTTGAGTCCAAAATATTTGTAATGTTTCTTATGTATGATTTGATGAATAAAAGTCAAATCATGATTTAAAAGTGAACATAGAAGTATTATTTTTGTTTATAAAAATTGAATAGTAATCATATTATTTGATTTGATTATTTACCTTGATTTATATGATATTTATATTTTGTTCATGTTGTTGGTTACCTTTCATTTGAATAAGGATTATATGGCTCATGAAGTGGTTGTGTTTGATGTGATGTTGTAATGATTTGTACAATATTTTTTCTGATTGGACTAGAGTGATATGGATAGAGTGTTATGTGTGAGGAAAGTGTTATGGAAGCTATTGGGATGATATTTATATAAGTTTATATAGTGGTCTGATGGGTTTTTAAAGGTTTATTTTCAGACTCACATTCATATATAATGTGATAATTTATGTTTAACATGGTAATATTTAGGGGATGGAATTGAAGAAGCTATGGGATATTAATAAATGTTGAATGATCATAATAAAATAAATAATATTTTAGATAAATGGGTGATGTATGACTAATGATTTGATATCAAAAAAATTTATTAAATTTATAAAGGTATTTATTATTCCATTTTAATGATAAATAGAGAAATGATGAAATGATATTTTTAATAGTGAAGGTTATGTTTACTGTTTTTTGTGTATTATTGTTTTAGTATTTTGTATTGAAAATGGAAACAATTGTTTGCGTGTGGTAATGGAAGTGTGGTGGTTAAAGGTTCAGAAGTAGGGCTTTGGTATGGTACCTTATGTTGGTCTTATATGTCGGTGGATATATAAATATATATATATCATGCATTCAATTAGATTTTGTACACAACCCACCCAAGTTAGATATTCATACTAATGTTAATATATTATAGGTTCTATATAATTTCATTAGACATATATTATTTTGACGGAATGAGAAGATGACTAGTCATATGATGAATGAAAATTATTATATATTTTCAAATATTATAATAATATATGAGTATTTATTATATATCATAGTAATCAAAATTGTATTCATATAGGCCTTACTCCTTTGTAAACATGGATATATAAACAAATGGTATATAAATGATCTTTATCATCATCAAAAATGTTAATCATAACAATATCAATTTAGATACATATCATATATAATATGGTTCTTTATAAAAAGAAGAAAATAAATAAAACATTTGGTGAGCTCACATTCTCAAAATGTTCAAAGAAGAGAGATATCAACATAACATGAGAATACATGTATGATAAAAAGGGAATAATTTTTTAATTAAATACCATGAATATCATAGAATTATTAAAAAAAATTATCACATTAATCATTGGTGGTCATTAAACATTAATGGTAATTGATTCAATTAATAAGAGCCATGCTATCATTACACTGGCCTATGATATTGATTTTTGGTACCCATATAAACAATGAAAATCATATCAATAGTTGTAAATGATCATTTACAATACTATTATAGTGGAATGGTTTCACTCCTCGAACCATCATATTAGTCATGGTTAACTCCGAAGACTACATAGTGGACATGTTACACTATTGAACTAGGTTCATGCCAAATTCTTATCATGTTTATCTCATGAGATATCACTATTTACCCAATTCATTGGAGGGAGTTATAGTACTCATCCATCAAATCATGAAAATAATAAAAATGTGTTCAAAATGATAAAAAATCATTATCATATGCTAACCCTTCAAAATATTATGGTTTCATAATAATTTAATCAATGAATAACTGATGTAAAAGTATTTGCATTAATTATAATTTTATCATTTCATCATGGAATAACAATTGGAAAAGTAATATGTTACATTAAAATTACTTTATCCTAAACATAAAACATCTATATAAATGATAAATATTGTGACCTTGTATAATATCCCGAAAAAATATTAAGCAACATTAATGGATTTCATCATTGATTGGAAACTACATTGAATGTTCACTTGGAACGTTACTTGAGGAAAACAATATCTCCCCATTTAAATCTCAATTTTAAAACTATAATTCAATAAATATTATGTAATTTGTTTTTTTGAAGAAATATATTTGAAAAATGGTAAATTAATTTTTAAAACATTTAGTGTAAATTATGGAAGAAAATATTGTTCATATAGTTCACTTTGAATGAACGATTTCTTTCATTTTTCAGTAAAAAATAAAAAATATGTCATTCTAAATATGAAAAGAATAATCCATTATACATTTTTTAACTAAAAAATATAATAATATTATTTATTAAATAATTGGATATAATTAAAAACATTCCCTAAAACATTTTTAGAAAACATATTCCTCAAATAAAAATTATTTTTGGCTGATGATTTAAATAATGTTAGTTTTCCTTAAAAAAACTTCTTCCAGACATTAGAGTAATTAGAGAGGTTCAAATAAAATTAAAGAATTTATTTTAATGAAATAAACTTAATATAATATTTTTTTATTCCATATAGGTATATGTAATAATCTTTTCATTGGAAAAATAATTATCAGCAACCCCGACAGACAAATAGATTGTGACATAAATCAATTACCACATTGGAATCATTTGACACATAAGGAGCATAAATGTAAGAAAGTTATATGGATATTTATATCAAAAAATAATCATTATAATAATAATAAAATAAATTCATAGGTATTATAATAACCACAGAAAACAAAAATGTGGTGAATAACTCATGTGATCCACATACGTAAAATGTAGATGGAAATATATTACTGTAAGTACCCACATCCATATTTAATGTCAAAAACACATGAATAATAAAAATATTTTTTTAAAAAAAATATTAATAAACCATAATGGTGAATATTATACCATATATTAATTACATATTTCCTTTTATAACCATTTTATTGACAATTGATTCATAAAATTAGGTTTCTAGTAATATCTGCTTTATTTTTCAGGAATTTAATGTGGTGGTAACTTTTATCCATCTACAATGATCTTGTTTCTAACATATAAAAAATGATAAAAATGATATAATTTTCCTATATATTCATTATATATTTATTTAGTGAAATCCATATAACATACAGATAGAAAATGAAATATACTATTCATTGTGATGGTAGGTTGCGTATGCGCTTGAATGATGTTTCTTTTTCCTAGATAAATGAAATGAATGAAAGGTAAATATTAATTCATATTTGATGATTAATTTTTACATCATATATATCATATATATTCAATAAATTTATAATTTTCACTTCCCATGTAAAAATAAAATGAAAATGTGTCGCACTGCTTCTTATTGGCGGTAGTCCAAACATATGCACGAGTGACATTACTATTTTCCAAAAAAAAAATACCAAAAGGTATATGTGATATTATTATTAATTTGGGATAATAATTTGATAATATATATATATATAAACATAAATTATTATCTTTTTTCATGAGAGGAGATGATAGAAAACAAATTTTATCAGTTTACGTGGCAGTAGTCCATCGTACAAAGGACCAAGATTTTCATTTCAAATATATTAAATAAGTGATGGATATAATTAATGAAATTAAATTAAGAAAATATAAATATGTGTTAGATATTACTTTTTATTATATCATAGAATTTGAGGGATAATGTCAATATGTGGAATAATAAATAAAATAAAAACATAAGTTTATGTATTTAACATATTTTCCAGAGAACCTCTTTAGCTTTATAAATAAATAATTCATAAAAGTATTTCCTTGTATATGTAAGTCCTATAGGGGATGGGGGATAAGTATAGTAGACAATTTTATTGATATTTTCTAAAACATATGGTTCATTATGTGTGAAGAGGAGAGGATAGGTTTCCCTTATAAAAATTGGGGTCATGACAGACATGAAATTTCTAAAATGAAAAAGTTGAACACATGTTTAAAAAATTCCAATTGATCCAAAATGGTTCATTATACAACTTTATAAATGATTATGTAGAAAATAAAACTATATATTAGGAATTGTAAATGTTTTGGCTTAATTTTAAATCCTGATTTTTTATTTTTACCCACCTGGATAACATATTTTGTCCATAAATATAATAATTAATTTTTACTGTTATTATTAATCAGTTTGAACATTACTAATGTTTAACTTATAATATAATATTAATTATACTAATTCATATACTATAATTCATTTCCCAAATTCCAGTCATAAAAATGGAATTTTTAATTTTTAATTTAATCTACAGACCAGATGAAAAAACTATTTTCCACTATGATAATTTTCATAAAATTAAATATTTAAATATCATAATTCAATATGAACATGAAAAAAATGTACTAAATGGTTTTATAATAACATATATAATGTCATTTGACATATAAAAAATATTTTAATAAAACTAGAACTTTATATATGATTTAAATAAAAATGATTTTTTTATTAAAATCTGAATTTTCTTCTACTCCCATAAATATTTATTTTATCAGAAAATTATAAAAAAATTTCCCTATGAAAATTTAAGTATTTTTATTGAATAAATAATGTAATTTTTCATATCAATTTTATAAAATTTTCAAAATTGAATTTCATTTTGTTATTAAAATATATATAAATTATTTTTTTTAAAAAAAATATTATTTTTGAATCATATAATGTCTTTAATAAAATTTAATAACATTACAAACAATTAATTTTATCTATAAAAAACCATTATATTTTTTTAAAAAAAATTATAAAATTTCATACCAACAAATTTAATGGTTGGGCTATCATAGAAAAGATCAGCTAGTATTATTATTAATATATGATGGTTCATTAATACTCAATGTTGTGTGTAAAGAAAGATATCAATGGAATTAAATTCTATGAAAAAAATCATTATGAAATGGTGCTAGATTATACCCCATTTAAATCAGATTGTCCCAAAAAAATTCCCTCTGATATAAACACATGACGATACTTCTACCTCATCATATCATCATGTTCTCACCCAGATGGTTCAAATTGTTGATTTCGCTATAGAACATGTATATGTCATTGTTAATGTTTCATTGAAAATTATCTCTATAAACTAAAATATATTTAGATTCACCTTATTAATATATATAACACTCATTTGGTATGAAATATGAGTAAAATTTATTTTATG
This sequence comes from Viscum album, assembly GCA_963277665.1. NCBI lineage: Eukaryota > Viridiplantae > Streptophyta > Magnoliopsida > Santalales > Viscaceae > Viscum > Viscum album. Next base: position 1,537,954,068 of record OY728151.1, read on the forward strand.
CATTTGTTATATACATCCTGAGGAGATATACATGGAACAATTCATGAAATTGACATAAGATCAGCAGAAACACTAATTAATAATCTATTATCATGATAAGATCATGAATTTCAAAAGAATCAATATACCATGGGTTTAGTTTTATTTTAATTCAAAATATAATTCCCTTATTCAATGGATATTGTCTCGAAAACCCTTTATCACTAATATCATACACCAGATCACATCGATGATTGTTAGTATAAAATTTATACCAACTTTCTGCTTCGATTAGGTGTTGTTGAATGGATCAAAATTTCACCACTATTTCTTCATCTATCTCAGGTACCAATAGCATTTTCCCTCAATTCACCCCAACATATTAGAAATATTTACATCATTCTATATAGGTCTTCATAAGGATCCATCTGAATGATCGAGTGAATGATGTTATTGTCTAATAAGTGAAATATAGGAATGTGTTGACCCAAATCAAAATTGAAATACATAGAATAAAATATCAAAATATCCTATAAGGTTTGAATTGTTCTCTAAGACTAACTACATATAAGGGGATGATAAACATTGATTAAACATAACTCGATGCCAAAATCCTATTGAAAACATTACCATAACGTCAAGGTAAACCATATATATTGATGAGATGAAATTAAATATTATACTCCATGAATCAATAAAACATCATTAATGTATATCATTAAATGGTGATCTAGAGAGAAATCATCTATATTAATGACGAATTTTGATGAATTTCTAAAACAATTGACTATATCCAATATAAAATCATTCCCTTTAGACATGTTGGGATGTTTAAGGACAAAACTAATGGTTATTTATTCCCATTTCAATGTTGTTATGGGTAATGGTTATAAAATCCACATATAATTTTTTCTCTCATCCATAACGTACTGACATACCAACCCTCGAGGTAAAGATTTCGTAATATCTATCTTCATGTCATCCATCTAGAAATACACATTCAAATCATTATATATCTTTTTTCATCCATAATGAATAACTTACGAAGGCCTATGATGCTATTATGATATAAAATTAATCAAATATTGAATGGAAGGAACACACACATTGTTTCTAAACATTAATAATCCATCATAATCTTTGGTAAATAGAAGAAGCATTCTAACATTTTTTGTAAGGTCTATATCCAACCATTACACCTCTATAATCTATAAATGTAATGTTAATTAGACAATAATTTAAGATATATTATATTAATCTCATTCTTTATTTATTTCTATATTATTCCAATATAAACATTAAATATTACAAATTGATTATCCTCATAATAGATATGAAATCCCAATTCATTAGACTAAATAAATTAGCCACATTATTCATAATCCTATAGTTTTAATGTATTTAGAACTCATAATCATTAATCAACTCCATATGTCTTCTATATAAGATATTAAAATCCCTTTGTGTGAATATATAATTGAAACACTTTTAATCCGAATTTATATCCACATTATTCTTAAAATAAAATACCTAAATATGTTTTATTAAAAAGATTTATCACAACTGACTCGAAATAATGTTTTTGGTAATGTTTTTCATGATACAATAATTATCATGATGCAAAAGTTATCACCATATAATCCATCATGAAAATGACACCCAAAAATTTCATTGATCTATCACTATATAATAATAACCCCGCTCTATAGTAGGGTAATACAAGAATAGGTTATCTGACTAACCTTCTCTTTGTTTCATTAAAATTTCCACCACATTTATTTATCCAAATGAACATATCTCCCTTCTGAGTTAAAATAAGAAGTGGAATAGATATTAATGCGAGAATCTAAATAAGTCATAAATAATTTCCAAACAAACTAAGAAATCATTTTTTCATAGAGACTATTGTTGGTCTGGGATAACATTTAAAAAGTTTATTTGATTTCAATATTTTGATACACTCACTAAAGATTATATGACCAAAATATTAGTCTTTTGTTGCCAAAATTGACACGTATTATATTGCACAGTCAAATTATCCTTACATAGGTTCATTAGAAAAATCATCAAATTGATATTGTCCTCTTCCATCCTCTTTTAATATATACTAATTTAATACATAATGTCAAAAAAACTAATTATGATAATCTATAAAGACTCTATTTGTTAAAATTATAATGATAACAGGGGATTTTGTAAGACAAAATGGAATCACTATATAATTATATTCTCCATACCATATATTGAACATTTCATGGGTATATAATTAATTATTAGCCTCAATTAATTTTATCCATAGTCATTGTTAATCATGGAATAGTAATAATATCAATGTAGTTTCTCAAAATAATAGTCAATATATGGTAGATGATAATTCCTCTTAATTTTCATCATATTCTCTTACTGATATTCAATATATATTCACATTGATTCGTCTATTGTCTGAATAGATAAAACTGATGCATGACATGGAAACACATGTGGTTTAATTAATCACTTACAGGTTTCATTCATTCCTATAGTAATTCCTAATGGGGACTATTCATATGTAGTTCACTTTTTAGAGGAGAAATAGGATGATCAGTTCACTATAGGAATGATTACTTGGTTGAGGAGGATGAGTCATGCAAAATGATTTTTTATGAGTTATAACATTAGGGATTTGAAATGTATGATGGTAGTTCCATTTATATAGAGATGTTAATATGTTTAGTGGAGTTAGATTTCAATTTTAACATGATTTAATCCATGATAGAGTATCAGGATCCAATTTACATATATATAATATGGCATGCATTCATGTGATTGATCATATTCCATGGAGAGTGTTTTGAGGTAGATGATTTGTGGAATAATTATTATTGATAATTCTATGTGGAGTTAGTCTCATGATAATAAAAGACTCTAATTATCATGTTTTACTCCCCCCCATACCAGGGGATCCAATGAATTGGGGATCTGGATATTAGGTTCATGGATATTTTGAACTTTTTATTTGATTTGTTAACAGATGATGAGATAGATCATAATGATTACAATATAAACTATGTCTTATTATTTGTTATGTGGTTACATCATTTACATCTCTTAATTTTGTGTAATATCATAAGAATATATTATTTTCTTGACATAGTGAATGTGGATAATTGATAAATGTGATATTGAATTTATTAAATTTCAATAACGGTAAGGAATATTGTTGGTTGAATTCATATACAAGGAATGTTAAGGTCTCCACTAGCGAGAATATGGGATATTCAGTTTTCATCCCACTTATCTGGTATAGTTAACTATAACATGAAATTGTTGTAGTTTTTTCCTATGTTTTTATCTTGTATATAACACAAAAATAATTTGTTTTCATTCTCAACCATTATAAAAAATCCACTCTCTATAGGTTGAAAGATTCTTTTCCAACCACAAATGTTGTTTCCTCAAGGGACATATTAACATTATGGGCAGTGAGATATTCGTCTTAGTGAAGATGGAGTAGTTATAAAATATTCCCAAGATGTTTTGGAAGATTATAGTCTTATGGACGATAAGGTCCATATAGGTGGTCATCAGCAGTAGTGGAGGGGAGTTTGGTGTGGTCAATTGCATGGCATTGAGGTACTTATACCCATTGGTCTAGTTATTGTCTTGGGTACCATCAAATTACAATCAACCCAATATTATTTTTGAATTTATTCTATATTATACCATAGTTATATTACACCTTTACTTTTCAATGGATTAGGACACAAGTAGTATTTTCTACCATTTCCCCTAGTTCCACCTATTATATATGGTGGTAAAATATTATTTTATAATATATAATGGGGATATGAGATGATCATGGTGTAATACTAATCATTAGGGAATTTTTTTATTTCTTATAGAAACATATGATGTTATTAATAAAATTGATTATTTTTATTATATAAATAAAATCATTGATTTAATCTATAGATAATTTTCATTTTATTATATTATGTTTTACATCATAGTGTTTTTTTGATAATGGGAAGATCAAATGGATCAAACACTTTTGAATTCACTTTTTTATTAGATAGCAGAGTTATCATTGTGTCAAAAAACCTGTTGAAGGTACTGTTTTCTAGTTTTCTTGAGTGATGTCTATGCATTTTCCTTGATTTCATTATGTAACTACACCATCCAAAGATATCAAAATTGAAATAGAGTCACAACATAGTTTACCATAGATTTTGATTTCTAATTTTTTAATGACACATTCTATGATATAAATATATAGGATTAACTATTGTTATTGTATCTATAATTGTTTCATTTAGCAATGTCATATTTCATAGGTTCCTCTGATGTTTATTTCCAATAGGGTGGATAGAGGTTTGAGATTTATCATTGGCCACTAGCCGTTATATTACGAAAATACCATGAACTACTATCCCATTATGCTGATAAAGGATTTGATCAATCTGATGAATGGATCATGGAGGTTTTAGTATGTCTATATGTATATGAGTAGCATAAAATCATTCTGAAGTAAGAGGATATCTTAATGACTAATTTTATGGGAGGATAGCAGCACATCCAGATTTATTTTATATAATAATGTTTTGTGAATTCCCAATTTATTCTCACAAAACCAGTGAAATATGATTCTCAAAAGTTTTTTTTTTCATTTCATGGTATCTTTAATCAATGAAACCCTCGTATAATCAATTTTAGTAGAGGAAAATATTGAGTGTATCTAATATTTTTACAATTCAATCTTCACTACTAGCTATATAAGAAGTATCTCAGCAATAGGATTTTGATGAGTGGTGTATATTTTTGTGGGCATGTGATGTTTCATTATAGTGTGGTAGCTGATCCTTCGATTATATATTAAGTTATTTCTATATCATAACCCAATAACATTATAGATGTAAATATGTTACAAGGTATTTGAGGATACGTTAAAATTATTGTGTCCATGATCTCTATGATTTTACCTATTTATAGCCACTAACCTGAAGTAACAATGTCACGACCCATCCCCAGGGGCTCGTATCGTGACTACCCCAAGCCCTCCTTCCATAGGAGAGAGGCTGGAAACTAGCACCAAAGGCGTAAATCCCTAAAAATGGAAGGCATTTCCTTTATAACGATAAACAAACACAATAGAGTATACAATTAGAATAAAAACACTACGTAAAACTGTATACAAAAGAGTGTTTTGAATGTAAAGGGGGTAGGTAATAAAAGACAAATAGTAAAGTACAAAACAACTGAAAAACCATTTAAACTGAAGAAAGAAGTAAAGCAGCTACTGGGTCGTCCTCCGCAATTCCCACCTGAAGGGTTGGTATAGATGGCCTCCTCAGTACCCCAAGTCTATCTGTATGCTCCATGTATGTCTCACAGATTGGTCCACCTCTAGGTACACTCCATTTTTTTCTACTCTCTTCCCCGATCATCATTTTCCATCATATACAACCAACACAACGAGGTGTGTGCATCATCCATGCGGGGGTGAGTATAATGATACTCAGTTGGGACCCCGAGAACCTCAAGGTCTCACAAAATCCAATAGGGATATCCACAAAGTACGGAATCAATAGTTAACCCTTACATAGGTATATCCCCATACATATATCTATGTTATTTAGTAACCATCAAAATGATGAGGAAAACACGAAGGTCACTGACTCAGCTCAATCCAGGAGTTTTATTTTTGAAACCATGTCTGCTGGAGAACTCCTCCTACCGTCAAGTCCTACAAAGATGTATAGAAGTACAGATGATTAGTTGTGAAGCTAGACCATCATATTATATCAAGAGGTTATGATTCTAACCATATGTATTTTGACCAACACAGGTTTGATAAGTACAAACCCCCACAATGATACACATTGGATCTGACCCACATAGGATCGCTATGCGCTGACCCACATATGATCACTGAGCACTGACCCAAACTGGATTGGTATGCGCTGACCCACACAAGATCGTTGAGTACAGACCTACATAGTATCTAACCCACAAAAGATCAGTATATTATGAACCCCACAGGATCACTGAGTGTTGTCCTCCATATGATCTATCTCCAACCTCCACCTCACTATCAGCCACAGGATTCCTCGCACTCGGTGCACTCGTGTTCTATAGAATATGCCCTCAAGATATCATTCATGCCTTGACGTCGACTAAAACACACAAAGGAGTAAGCCAAAGGTCTGCAATGTCATAAGGGTTCCAACGTGGCAGAGGGTACGTCAATCAGATGCACGGTCTGTAAGTTATTGATATTTCCATCCTAACGGCCCAGTTGGTTTTTAGGTTCAAACCAACCCGACCGTATTACAACTATGTACAAACCTCATGTGTGGTATGCCAATAGAATCGTCTCGCTCCAATACTTCCATCATTGTATGTAGTTAGTCAAACTGACACTCATATCCCAAGATAGGGGTGAAAACGAGTAAACTGGCTAAATGGGTCCGGGTCTGGTCTGACCCAGTCCGAGGAAGCGGCATGGTCCGAAAGGGTGGCCCGGCCCGAGGGCAGCCCATCCAAAGGCATCCTGGAAGCATGCCCTTACCATGCACATGGGGGAGGTGTGCAGCCCCTTACACCCGAACGGCACAACCATTCGTGTGTGGGCCGACACTAACGCTAGGTGGCGTCGGTCCAGCACACGCAGGACCTGACGGGGTCCCGCACCTCCAAGATGGCCCGAGCAGCCAGCCGCTCCATGCCACTGTGCGGCATGACGATGCTGCACCCCTCCACCACGACCCTCATGGGACGAGACTCTCCTTCTGCGAGGCATCGCGGTGCCTCACCCTATTAGCGACTTGGCGGCTTTGTGTTGCTGATTCCTTCGTAGCTAGTCTGACGCTGGTCGTGTTGCTCTGCCTCTGTCACATCAAAAAATAACAAATAAGGCGGAGGGTTGGCCCATGTTTGTGTGTTCTGAGCCCTCCACGTTATGTTGATATCTATCGGTATATCTCATCCATCATTTGATTGACGAAGAATGGAAATACAAATCATATATAAAATAACTCAAATCCCCCTACATCAATTGCTGATGATCATTAACGAAGTCGTAGAAAGGAAGATGTCATTCTATTCATGTCGGAAGAAGACGAAGAAGTTGACATCTTCGGAATTATTTAAGGACGATGGTGTTTCCTCTTCTTACCCTGGTTGAAGAGGTAGAGAGAGATGTTCGTCATTCTTCATTAGAGAGGGGCGTTCTTCGTTGGGAGAATAAAGTTCTCCAAGGGTTCTCCAATGTGCCACAAAAAAGAATGTGCCAACCAAAATAATATGTTAAGCTAACCCATTATTTTATTGTTGTCCAAAAGAATTCAAACGATTTCTAATTAATTAATTAATTCCATTAATTAATTTGTGGTTTCAAACACATATGAAGGAAAATCTAAAGTTAATATTAAATAACGAGAGGGTTGGCATCAATTAATCAAGGGACATTTAAGGGTTTCATCCCACATAAATGGGGGGTTTATGTGGTTTGAAGCTTTTGTGGGCCCCACCTAATATTATCCTCCAAAGGGAGGTTATGTGTGGGTGGGACCCACCACTAACCCCCTCTTGGAGGTTATAACCACCAAGGAATAAAAATAATTTAACCCTTATTTTTATTTAACATAATTAAAAACCCCTAAAATCTAACTTCCACTCTTGTTAGAACGCAACTGCAGTGAAGGTCTCACTGAGAAATAACTGATGCTGCAAGTTCAATACTGCCCTCGGATTTCAATTCTGAGCACCGGTTCAAAAGATATAAAAACATGTATGTATGTTTACTGAATGTACCTGAAAAATACTTCAAAAATTGATTCTGGGCCCACTGGGCCTCATAATCATGCACAATCAGAAACTACAGACCCGAAAAATTCCCATGTATTTAAATAAAATTCCAAAGGAATTTTTGGTCTTTACATTCTCCAAACCTTATGGATTCACGTTCACATAAGGTACAACTCGATCTAAGAGAACAAATGGGGGTATTGAGCATGCACTTGAGCCTCCCATTCCCATGTGCTCTCCTGGAGGTTCCTGTTGTGCCAACGAACGCTCACTATAGGTATCGACCATCCACATAGGACCCGCTACTGTCGATCCTCAATCTCCACGAGAACCTCCATTAAAGTCTCCATGTCATCGATGTCCAGCTCCCCATGGTCGATTATGTGGGACGAGTCATGCACGTATCTGCTCAGTTGAGATACGTCGAATATGTCATGCACCTGGTGCAGCTGAGGTGGTAGAGCCAAGTGGTAAGCCACCTTGCCTACTATGTTGAGGACATAGAAAGGTCCGATGAAACGTGGATATAACTTGTCGCCTCAGTTAAATCTCCATAGTCCTCGTCAAGGTGAGACCCATAGAAAGATGTGGTCGCTATCCTCTAACTCTAGTGTCCTCCCTCTTTTGTCAACATATGACTTCTGTCTACTCTGTGGAGTCTTCATCTGCTCTAGGATGATCTACACCATCTTCGTGGTAGCTTGTACCATCTCTGGTCCCACTAGTGCTGACTCCCTTGGGCCTGTCCAGCATAGTGGTGATCTGCAAGGTTGACCATTCAAGGCCTCAAAAGGTTCCATACCAATGGTGGAGTGATAACTGTTGTAATACACAAACTCTACCAAGGGTAAGTGATCCTCCCAGCTACAACCGAAGTTGAGAACACTTTCATGGAGCATGTCCTCAAGGGTCTGAATGGTCTGCTCAGTCTGACCATATTTATGAGGATGGAAGGTGGTGCTCAAGAGAAGTTGTGTCCTGAAAGCCTCCTACAACACCTTCCATAGCCGGGGATAAAAACATATGTCACGGTCAAAGACGATAGATGAAGGTACTTCACGCAAACACACTCTCTCCAACAAATAGATGCTTCCCCAGCTCTCAACTGATCCTTGCTCTCTGATCGGCAAGAAGTCGTTCGACTTTGTGAGTCGGTCAACGATCACCCATATCGAATCACGACACCTGGAAGTATGTGGAAGACCAGTCACGATGTCCACAGATATCCCATCTCACTTTCACTGTGGGACTACTAAGGGCTGAACCAATCATGCGGGTACCTGGTGCGCTACCTTCACTTGCAGACAAGTGAGGCATCGTGAGAAAAACTCTGCTACCACCATCTTCATACCTGGCCACCAATGCTATTATTGGGGGTCCTGGTACATCTTTTCCCACCCTAGATGTACCGGTAGAGGGGATGTGTGGAACTCCCTCAACACTTCCTCCTGATGTGCAACTGGTACCATAGTACGTCCTCTGAAGAGGATGAGTTGCTCCCCACATTCAGAAAATTCATCTGGTGCAAGCCCTATGGATATCTGAGCACATCATGTCACCATGTCAGTATCTCCATTTTGTGTCTCCCTAACTCGCTAAAGAATTGGAGGAGTGACTATGAGAGACTGTTGAAAGGCTGCCCCATCTCTATCCACAAATGATATCTGTAATGCTGCCAGCTGCTTTATCGCCTCTCCTATCAGCTGAATACCAGTCCTCCTACTGAGCACATCCACACAAATATTCCCCTTTCCAGGAGTATGGACTATCTCATAGTCATTGTCCTGGAGGAACACAAGAAGTCATTGTTATCTTAGGTTCAGGTCCTTTTGAGAGAATATATACCTGAGACTCTTGTAATCAGAGTACATTGTAAAACATTCTCCCATAAGATAGTGTTTCCACATCATCAAGTTGAAGACCACTACTGATAACTTCAGGTCATGGGTAGCATAGTTCTGCTCATTCTATCTCCACTGCCGAGAACCATATGTGATCACATATCGTTCTTATATCAAGACACACCCGATTCTGGTCCCTAATACCTCGCATTTGACTACGTACCCTACGCCCTACTTTGGAAGCCTCAAGATGGGGGCACTAGTATGCCTCTACATCATCTCCCAAAAGATATGTTGGCATCTCTCCGACCGCATGAAGGGTTTCCCCTTCATCTTCAAGGCTGATAGAGGTGTTTCAAATCTGGAGATGTCTGGAATGAATCTAGGATAGTATCCTACCAATCCCAGGAAACTTCGTACCTTCATCACACTCCTGGATGGATCCCATGGAAGTACCACCACAATCATCACTTAACCTATTACAACTCCAGCTTCTGAGATAACTTACCCCAAGAAGTGAACCTCTCGAATACAAAACCTGCACTTTGAAATCATTCCATAAATCTGGTGCTCTTGGAGTGTGTCTAGTACTAGATGCAGATGGTAGGCATGCTCCTCCTCAGTATTCAAATAGATTAGAATGTCATCAATAAAGACTACGACAAAGCGATCGAGATATGACTGGAATATCCTTTTCATGAGACACATGATCACTATTGGAGCATTGGTTACACCGAAGGGCATGACCATGAACTGATAGTGGTCTTACCGACATCTAAAGGCTGTCTTCTGCACATCCTCATCTCGAATTCTGAGCTGGTGAGAGCCTGATAAGAGATCTATCTTCGAGAACCATCGTTCTCCCTTGAGATGATCATATAGGTCGTCAATCCTCAGGAGTGGGAACTTGTTCTTCAGGGACAGCGAGTTCAGGAGATGATAGTCGACATTGATCCTCAATCTCCCATCCGCCTTTTTGGCTAATAGAATTGGGGTTGCCCAGGGAGAAACACTAGGTAAGATGAATCCCTTCCCCTGCACGTCCTCCAGCTGTACCCGCAGCTCACGAAGCTCTACAGGAGCCATCTGATATGCTGGAGTAGATATCGATGTCGTCTTAGGGTACAACTCAATATAGAAGTCCACCTCTCTGTGAGGAGGTAGTCCTGGAACATATTCAAGGAAAACATCTGTGTATTGGTCCACCACTACGGGAGAGCTCGGACTCTCCACATCAACTGCTCTTAGGGCAAGGAAAGCTAATTGATGATTGATTGGTTGCACCCTCCTCCGAGTATGTCTGTATTTCATTGCAAAGGTTCCCATCTCACCGTTAAAGGTCAAACTCATCCCATCCATGCATACACACCTTACATTGCGCCTAATACAGTCAATCCTATCATGTACTATAGATTACCAATCCATACCCAATATGACGTCGTAAGGCTGTGATGCCGCTAGAGGAGATCCCAACTGATGCTCTCACTTCCTACAATATCCTCCAACTGCCAGAACTAGTACATAATCATCAAGTCTACTCCAGTAGGAGTCTCTTGATGTAAGGATCGAGCCAATGGCTCCGTCAGAATATCCATGATCCGAACGATGGTAGTGGCTATGAAGGAATGACTAGAACCAATTTCTATAAGAAATACAGCTATGGTGGAGTATAAACCGATCATACCTCAATTCATCTCTAGTGTTATATGGTCGTATGTCTCAGCTACCTAAAAATGAGCTCTCCCCTGTCCAGCAGCTTTCTGCGGTCATGGTGGACCTCCTGGTGGTGGTGGCGGTAGTGTTTAGAAACATCGTCCACCACTAGCTGCTCAACCATCCCCTCTGCCACATCTTCCTAAACCCTGCAGACCACCTCGATCGAACCTCTACCTCTACATGGGAGGTCCCTCAATTGTCTGTTGACCGTCTGTACGGTGGGTCGGATAGTCATGTGCATGTGACCATGCACACCGCATGAGTAACACTGTCTGCTCCTGGCGGGTAAGTCTCTATGATGTGTACCACACACAATCGATCCAGAGTCAAATAGTCGACCACTTATGGGTCTGGTCCTCTTGTACATCGACGTCATTTGTCTACTGAAAACTGCAGAATACTCCACTACTAGTCGACTAGTAGTGGGTCTCACAACTGGTGAAAGCTCAGTAAGGAAAATCTCCATTATAACGGTTCTCTCTAACACCACCGCCTGTGTCGGGATGCTGAGGGAGATAATTAAGGCTCTGATCTCTCGTATGAGACCCTGCTCGAAGGTCATGGCCCTAAATAATGGGTCCCATATCATATCTGTGGAATAGAGAGGGAGGTCAGAGAACCTCGCTGTGTACTGCGCCACTGTCATGCTACCCTGTTGTAGATGAAGTAGCTTCTGAATCTGCACCGCATGAAGGGTGGATGGTACAAACTCTGCACAGAAGAGGCTCTCGATGTCTTCCCATAGAATTTCCATCTCATCGTGGACCTGGAGCATCAGGCTCCACCATATTCTTGCTGGTGCTTGAAGGAGAATCGCAAAAATGATCACCATGAGTTCTGTTGGTGTCCCAACCAGCCTAAAAACTCTCACCACAACCTCCAGCCAATCCTCAGCCGCATGTGGGTCCGTTTCTCCCATTAACCTGGGTGGCCTCTTGCGTTATAACTCGTGCAACACGCTCAAGAGGCATGCACTCTCTTTTCATTGGGATGGTGGCATCGGTGGCCCAATGTGAAGTGGTACTGCAGGTGCCTCCGCTGGTAAAGGGCCCTGCACCGAGGCCTCATCTCTCAGTGGTCTGTCCGAGCATACGACTCTCGGGGAACTAACTGGTCATTTGTGGGGAGGCATCTTGAATGAAATAAATGTGACATGGTCAAATGATTATAACTGGTGAGCTACCTTGGTTGAGATGACTTAAGAAAACTTTTGTAAACACACATGCAATCAGTGTTTTCGTTCACTTAGTCGGAATTCAGATTATCGGGTCCTGGGGTTTGGATACGTCGGTCGTCGCACCAACATTGGACTCCCTAAACTGAAAAACACACTTAGTACTCTTAACACTATTTTTTCACAAAAAAATAATTATCTGATTCCTATGTTCTTTGGCAGAACAGACTCCTCTAATACAAATTTATGACGACATATCCCTCGGGGCCCGTATCGTGACTACCCCAAGCCCACCTTCCATAAGCCAGGGGATGGAGACTAGCACGAAAGGCGTAAATCCCTAAACTGGGAAGGCATTGCCTTTATAATAGAAAAAAACACAACAGAGTACGCAACTGGAAGTAAAATTGTATAAAAAAGAGTGTGCTAAAAGTTAAGGGGGCCGAAAATACAATTCCAACTATAAAGTACAAAACAAATGAAAAACTAGTACAATTGAAGAAAGAAGTACAGAAGCTATTGGGTCATCCTCTGGTATTCCCACCTGAATGGTTGGTATATATGGTCTCCTCAGCACCCCATGTCTGTCTGTCCACTCTGGGTACGTCTTGGCGTGTTTTCCAGCTCTAGGTACCGTCCAGTTCTGCTACTCTCTGCCCTGATCATCATTTTCCGTCATCTACAACCAACACAATGAGGTGCAGTCATATCACATGTAGGGGTGAGTATAACGATACTCAGTAGGGACCTAGAGACACTAAAGGTCTCACAAAATCCAAAAAGGAAAACCATAAAGTATGGAATCAATGGATAACCCTTACATAGTTATATACCCATACATATACCTAAGTTATTTAGTAACCATAAAAATAATGATGAAAACATGAAAGTCACTAACTCGGCTCAAACCATGATTTTTATTATTCAATCCATGGCGCTGCAGAACTCCTCCTCCCGTGAAGTGCTACGATGAAGTATACAAGTACATATGATTAGTCGCGATGTTAGATCATCTTATTCTATCAAGAGGCATTTCTTCTAACCATACAGAGTCAGACCGACATAGGTTCGATAGGTACTAACCCCCGCAATGACCCACATAGGATCTGACCCACACAGGATTTGACCCACGCAGGATCGGTATGCGTTGACCCATATAGGATCGCTGAGCGCTGACCCAGATAGGATCGGTATGCACTGACCCATACAAGATCGTTGAGCACTGACCCACATAGGATCTATCCCATATAGTATCAATATGCGCTGACCCACATTGGATCGCTGATTGCTGGCCTTCGTACGATATATCTCCAATCTCCGCCTCTCAATTAGCCACTAGATTCCTCACACACGGTGTGCTAGGGTTCCGTAGAATCTTCCCTTGAGATATCATCCATACATAGACCGCCACTAAACTCCACAAAGGAGTAACCCAAAGGGCCACCATGTTGTAAGGTTTCCAAAGCAATAAACGGTGCATCAATCGGACGCCTGGTCTGTGAGTTATTGTCATTTACGTCCCAGGGGCCCGGTTGGTTTTTAGTTTCAAACCAACCTGACCATACTCAAAATGTGTCCAAACTTCATGTGGGGTATGATTATAGAATCTTCTCTCTCTATGACTTCCATCGCCGCAGGCAGTTCGTCAAACAGACACCTGTAGCACAAGATAGGGGTGAAAAGAACGAAACTGGGCAAACAGGTCTGAGTCCGGTCCGACCCGATCTGAGGAAGTGGCTCGGTCCAAAAGGGCGGCCCCGCCAGAGGGCAGCCTAGATGAGGGTGGCCCGGCCCATGTCTAGCCCGACTGCCTACCCTAGCCATGCCTAGGGGGGAGGCACGCGCTCCCCTGGCACCCGAACGGCTCTGATGTTCAGGTGTGAGATGAAACCGGCACTAGGTGGCCCCGTTCCAGCACACGCGGGATCCGACGGGGTCCCGCACCTCTCGGCTGGTCGCTCACCTCCGTGCCCCTTCGCTGCGGCCCGCCCAGGCCACAACCCTCTGCTAGCCTCTGTGCAGTGCGACGGTGTCGTGCGCCTCCGTTGCGGCATGTCGTAGTCGTGCATCTCCTTCTGTGTGGCACGAAAGTACCGTGCCCTCTTGGTGATCTGGCAACTTTGTGCTGCTGATTCCTTCGTAGCCGATCTAATGTCGGTCGCGTTGCTCCGCCTCTGTCACATCAAATGAGAACAAATAAGGGGGACTGTATGGCCATATTCGTGCTTCCCGAGCCCTCCAACATACGTTGATATCAATCATCGTATTTACCATCATTTGATCGATGAGGAATGGAAATAAAACTAATATAAAAAATAACTCAAATACCTCTACCTAAATTTCCGACGATCGTTGGCAGAGTCACAGAAAGGGGGACGTCGTTCTGTTGATATCTGAAGAAGATGAAGAAGCTGACATTGTCAGCATTCTTCAAGGATGGTGGTATTTCCGCTTCTTGCACCAGTTGAAGAGGGAGATAGAGATGTACGTCATTCTTTATTGGAGAGGGCTATTCTTCATTTGGAGAATAATTTTCTTCAAATTTTCTCCAAAGCTCCACCAAAAAGAATATGCCAACCAAAATAATTGGTTAAGCTAACCGATTATTTAATTTTCGGCCAAAAGAATTCAAATGATTTCAAATGAAATAATTAATTCCATTAATTAATTTGTGGTTTGGCACACTTATGAGGGAGGGTGCAATGTTAAAAATAAATTATGAGAGGGTTGGATTCATTAACTCATGTGATGTTTAAGGGTTTCGTCCAACATAAATGGAGTGTTTAGGGGGTTTGAAGCTTGTGTGGGCCCCACCTAAAAATATCCTCACAAGGTAGGTTATGTGTAGGTGGATGTAAGAACCCTTTTTTCACTAAAAATGACTTTGGAATATTATTGACATTATTCCAGAGCAGCGCCTTCAGACGGTGTGCGATTCCGAGACCCGGTGTGGCCGGAATTAAATCTTCAGTGTGTTCACACTGGAAACACCAAATAAATGGGATAACTCCTAAACAGAGTTCTAGATTAGATATCCGAGTGTACGGATGGGTCCGTAATGGGGTGTTTACCCTAGGAATGACATAAAACTTGTCGTCGCGGGACATTTGGACCCCTTGCTCGCTTCCGGAACGTTAAACAGATAAATTAAATAATTAATTTATGCGTTTAATGGTTAAACTCAATTATATCTTAAACGGTGGCTCGGATTGGAAAACTGATGGCACCATTGAGTTCAGAGTGTGTCATTTACCCTAGGATGGGTATAAGTTTCGCGGGCACGGGCCGTCTGTGAAAAATGGCCCCAGGGGTGTTTTCGGAATTTGGCGGCCTCGGGCGCTAAGTTTAATACTTTTGAACGGGGTCTCGGATTAAAATTCTGAGACCTCCGCTGTGCTCGGGAGGTGGGGTTTGGCCTAGCAGAGGCCTAACCTCGATTCTGTCGAAGGTTTCAGATGCAGGTTAAATTATGGGTATAAATTAATTTAATATTTATTTTAATTTTATTTATACCCTTCTTCTTCCCCTCCCCTGACTTGTTCTCCCCTGGCGGAACCTCCCTCTCCTCCTCCACTCCAGCGAGGCAGCTCCGGCGAGGCACAACGCACCGGCAGATCCCTCGCAGCAATGCGTCGGGTGAAGACCAACAAGGTAGGAGGTCTTGGTTTGCTTTTTAATGTAGGAACCATCTTTCAAGCTCAATTATATGCGTCGATTGTTGTTTGATCATCGAATAAAAGCCCATAAATGCGTAGTAGAATTTATGCTCTTTCCATCGCTTGTTTTGGTTCGTAAAACCGAGTTCTGAGGACCCCACAGACGTCCGCTGATGTTTGCGGGTTTTTGAGGGTTCTGTCGGCGGTCCGGCAGGCAGCGGGCTGCGCGGGTGTTTGGCGCGAGGTGGCGGAATCCCTCGGCAGTGGAGGCCGGGTGGCGGCGGCCTTCAGCGGCAGGCGACAGATGGTGGAGGCCGGGCGAGCGTGAGGCGCGTGACTTCTTGGACGTGGTGTGGACAAGGGGAGATAGGCCAGGGCGGCCGATCCGTTGGGAAAAACCGGACCCAAGGAGGGGTCTGGTGCATTGGAGGAGGGTCGCGGGAACTGGGCCACAGAAACCCAGACCGGACCCGCGGCTGGGCCACGGGCCGGTGGTCTGAGTTAGGCCCCCTGCGTTCGGGGGGCCTTAACATCCAAATGGGGCGTCCGTTTGACGCGCTGTCTGCGGCTGTGGAACCGTATCGATGAGACGGACATTTTGAGATGTTTTTGGGTGATTTTAATCCCCATGACAAGGGGCTCAGAAGCATGACACTCTGTCAAGCGGTTGGGCACTTTTTCCAGGGATTCTTGTTTTGGATGGCGCGGACGCGACCGACGTCTGTTTTGAGCGCTGTCAGTGTCGTCGGGACCCTGGTGTCGAGGCGGAGCATTCTAGGGTGGTTTCATGCGTTGAGGCCAAAGTTGAGGCGCGGGACCTACGACCTGTCTTTCGAGCTGCATGCAGCGTTTCACGACATTTTCATCGGACTTCTGTTCGGGGCATGCGAGCAGTCGTTTCTGGATGTTTTTCCGAGGGGATTGCAATGGTGCAATCCTCCCCCACTAATTACTCATGCTGGTGCGGGCCCCACGAGGGTCGTTTGGGCGTTCACAGTGATTTTCTTTCTCTATCACCGGGTGACAATTTTGGACAAGTGAGTAGTCCACCATGTGTACTTTTTCAAGAGGATCGCAACGGGGTGATCCATTCTTTGTGTTTCGGGACCGAGATGCGGGTCCCACGATGCACCGCTCATGTACGGTGCGTCAGAATGCAAATTTTTCTCCGGATATCTATTTCTCTCAAATGATCAGACTTTTTGACGTGTTTTCCCAAGTGGATCGCAATGGTGTGATGCGCCCAACTGTTTTCGGGGCCAAGGCCCGGGATCACGGGACGTCGTTCGAGCGTGAGGCAGTATTGGTGACTTTTCCGTCGGATATCTGTTTTAGGCGAGTAAGTAGTCTATCTCGCAGGTCTTTCTGCGAGGATTACAACGGTGTAATCTATTCAGGAGGGCAGAGCTTCTTACACAATCTTATTAAATGTTGAATGTGAAGGTTCCCGGTGGTGGTTCTTCCTACAGTGTTTGCAAAGAACCCTTGGCACGTGATCGTGTGCACTCCCGTGTGAGTGGAGTAAATGCTTAATAAGATGTGGTTGGTCGTGCCTGGGCCTTTGAGGTGGAGTTTTTACGTTCACACCATCGCGTTGACGTTGGGTGTCATGTGCACGATAACCTTTGGGCTGGAACGTGAAATAATCTGGGAGTATATGGGAACGCTTTGAGTTACATGTAGTTGTTTGTACCTGAGATAGTTTGTGCGCTCGGTAAGGGTTGACCTGGGGCCACAAATTATGTGGGCCCCATGTGCGTGACGTGATCTTCTTTATGTACTTTTGACCTCTCGTGATGTAGAGGGTTCCTCGATTCTCGACTTTTGACCAGCAGGGTTGAGTCTTCCCCTAACTCTGTGCTCGTTTGTCTGACCAGAAGGGTTGAGTTTTCCCCTGGTCCTCTTCTCGTTTGGCTGACAGAGATGGTTTGTTCCTCTGTTTCTTCAGCTGTGAGGGGTTTCAGTACCATGACCTTTCACCGGTCTGCAACACCGTTTACGACTATAGTTGTTCGTACGGTGTGGGTGTTTTTCCCCACTTTCTGGGATGAGTTGTCTTGGTCCGCTTTGACAGTGACTTAGTGGATTGGAGCATGATCACCTTGAGAGGCCTGGGGAGTTTCTCCCATTCTTTCGTGACCCCTAGTAGAGTTCTTGTGGATTCGGTGTGACCAACACTTTACATGGCCATATATCCTCTACCCAGGATGTTGTTTCCAGCAGGGATGAGGTTGTTTCCAGCATGGATGAGGTTGTTTCCATGGGAGATGAGGTTGTTTCTAGCAGGGCTGAGGTTGTTTCCAGTAGGTCTGAGGTTGTTTCTAGCAGGGTTGAGGTGGTTTCCAGTAGGGCCGAGATTTTTTCCAATAGGGCTGAGGTTATTTCCAGCAGGGCTGAGGTGATTTCTAGCAGGGCTGAGGTTGTTTCCAGCAGGGCTGAGGTTGTTACCAGCAGGTATGGGGTTGTTTTGAGCAGGGATCTCCAGTGGGTTACTATTCAGCAGGGATGGCCCGTACAGTGATTTTCACCGAGCAGTACCATTTAGCAGGGATGGCCAGGGCAGTTCCGGGCTTACCTCCAGCTGGGCTGGGTAGTGGTCCCCAATTCCAGCCTTACCTTTAGCGGGGCTAGGCAGTGGTCCCCAATTCTGGGCTTACCTCTAGCTGGGATTGGCAGTGGTCCTCGATGCCGGGCTTACGTCCAGCTGGGCTGGGTAGTGGTCCCTGATGTCGGGTTACCTATAGCTGGGCTGGGTAGTGGTCGTGTCGCCGACTTTATCCGGGACATCCTCTAATGGATTACAAAGTTATGGGACTAGGAAGTGTGGCACCCTTCGACTTTTCGGGTCTCCCTGAAGTGGGAACCCGTCGACTTCCCGGTACCCTCCAGCGGGGCTGGGAAGGGGGTCGCCTGTCGACTTTGAGCAGACCTCTCGACTGCGGGGCAGTGACATGGTGTGGTTTGACATTCCCCCAGAACATTCAAGTATGAGGGGTGCTTTCCCCCATTGAGACACATCCTTGTGACGCGACCTAAAACCATGCGGGTGAGTCAGTGCCACCCAAAGCGGATAGTGTCGAGGTGTGGTGGTTTGAGCCCCTTGACTTTTAGTTTGGGGCACACGCGCGAGATGCTTGGAATCGATGGTGTTTTCTTATGGGACTGTTGGCTACTATTTTCATGGGTTGCGCTATGGGATAGAGTTCCCCTTATGATCTTGTTCGGGATTATTATTGATTATATGTATTTGTATATACTTTGATCCAGTACCCACTTCTTGGGTTTGGTTACTCTCCATCCAGGAGAGGCGAAGAGGCACGAGGTATGCCACGTGCTTTCTGTGTCTAGCTTCTCATGGTTGGACGAGTCTACTCTCCTGCTATAGGTAGCGAAGAATCAACGAGAAGTTTATCTTCTCACCGTTTCGAGATCCTTGTGTCTGGATGAGTATACCTTCTTTCCTCTTGTTGGTTTGAGCTGGACTCTTTACTGTACTCTTTACTACACTCTCATTTGTACTCCTTTACATTTCTTGTTCGCTCTACTGCTCACCCTTCAGTACCTCCTTTGTTGCTCCCTTGAGACTTCAGGGTATCCTACTGAGTATTTTTATACTCACCCCTTCTTGGGCTTTGCCCGAACTTGGTGTGCCCGTGGAGATGAAGGACAAGTTGGTCGAGACCTCAAGGGAGCTTGGGAGCTTGGGAGATTGGACCGCGTGCGATGGTCAGAGTCGGGTTCCAAGTGGGGGACCCTTCCAGATGTCTTTTTTTTGTTCACCTATTTCCGGTTTGTGGCACTTTTCTGGTTTGGCGCATGTTTTGCCCTTTTATTTTCAGTTTACCTCCAGCTTTTACATTGTACTGTAGAGGTCGATGCACATTTGTGGTTTATTTATTGCATTTGGTACTTTTATTTTTTTTTTACTCTGTACTTTTTCATTGAGTGTGTTGCATGTGTGGGTACAGGTACTTAGGCAAAGGCCTCCCCGAGTTGTTGTGCCTTCGGCACTGGTCGCCATCCTCTGGTCTATGGAGGCGGGCTTGGGGTAGTTGCGGCTCGAGCTCGGGTAGGGTCGGGTCATGACAGAGTGGTATTAGAGGCGGTTCGTTCCATGGGACATTGTGCAGACATCCCTAAAAGATGAATTGGTCAGGATTTAGGGGAACAGTGTTAACATGTCTCGAGAGTGGCTCTCAGGCCAGGGAGTCCAGTGATGGTGCAACGACCGAGGTATCAATTCACCCGGACCTTGATAACCCGCTTATCGACTCGACATGATGAGACACTTGTTACAGTGAAAATTGGTTTGTGCATCACATAGGATTGAGTCTTTGAATGTCCTTCCGGATGTCTCTGCGAAGACAGCCAGCCAAGATACCAGCTTTGGTTCGTGATGATGACCCTGTGAACTACGAGGCCACAGTCTAGGACCCATCATGCGAGCCCCTTTTTCCGGGTGGGCCAGTAGCAGTACCCCCACCTGTTGAGCAGCAGACATTTTCAGCAGAGCAGGCTGAGCTTGAGCGCAAGTTGAGCGCGCTCCGCGATTTCCAGCAGCAGGGACCGCTAAGGTTCAGTGGTGAGCCAGACCCTCAGGTAGTAGAGGTTTGGCTGGAGGTTGTGGTTCGCCTTTTCAGGCTTGTGCAGATGCCAATAGATCAAAGAGTGTCTTTGGTAGCCAACCTTTTTCTTGGAGCAGCTTGGCGCTGGTTGAGTCTGGTGTCACAGTTTCTCGATGAGTCGTCACTTTCGTGGGGCGACTTTCAGTTATTGTTTCGTGAAGAGTTTTCCCCCTCCTGCATGCGCTCTATTCGGATTCAGGAGCTCCTGTAGTTTCAACAGGGAGGGATGATAGTGTGTGAGTACACGGCTGGTTTTGCAGACTGTGCACGCTTTTACACGGACTTGGTCCGTGACAACATAATCCGAGCGCGGATGTTTGAGCAGGGTCTCCGCCAAGAGATTAGTGCTTTCACAGTACCCTTGGGAATTTACACATATGTCAAGGTGCTAGAGCAGGCGTTGGTGACAGAGAGCTTCCTGTCACGTTCTAGAGTTGGTGGTGGCAGCAGACACGTTGGAGCCGAGACATCTGCCACAACTAGTGGGCGTCGGCAAGCAGAACCTCGACGTAGGTGGATTTCTGACAACCAGACTCAGGGGCGTGGTCTTACACCATAGTAGCACTGGAGGGCACCAGTGCAGACTAGAGATATTCGGTGCTACGCTTGCGATGGGCGAGGTCACCATGCACGAGACTGCCCGACCAGGCATGCGGAGAACTTTGGCCAGGCAGCAGGTGCACCACCATGATGGAGGTAGTGCCGTGATTGGAGCAGTACCTAGAGAGGTGGTCCTAGCAGAAGAGCGGGAGGAGCAGGTAGTGGGGGACGACCCTACGAGGTCTTCCCATCACCGGTCGGCGGTCCACGTCAGGCTCTGGGAGCTGACAGTTGGGACCATGGACAGCCGCGAGCTTTGGATGTCTACGATCCAGCAGCGCATGAGGTGATAAGAGATACGCTCAATAGTTGTTCTACTTCTTGAATTAGAATTGATAGTCTCTATTTGTGGAATGATTTCCTCCCTGCTCCTTGCTTGAGGTGTTACCAGGGTGGCGCGGGGAATTGGTGTAACCCTGTCTGGGTATGATAAACGGCGTGGGACCTTTCTCTTTAGTCGATGGTGTCGACTCCTTCTCCTTTTGAGCCTATAAGAGAGCCTTGGTTGTGGGACATCGACTGTGGAATATTGCATGACTAGATATCCTTGTGTGTTTCACCATAATGATATTATGAAGGAGGGAATCATCGTGCCTTGTTCCAGGTGCGAGAGGTGATTCTAGTCTCGGCGTGCGGCATGGAGGTTCGGTCGGGGAGCTGAGCTACCCACGAGATCCTTTAGACCATTTCAGACCGTGTAGAGGGATGGCGAGGTTCCCTACCGCCTCTCCCTAACCCTGAAGTCTGGGGTGGTTGGATAAAGTCTCCCATGTGGTTTAACCGAAGAGATGTGTTTGTGCTCCTATGCACGTCATCAGTGAGGGTAGACCTCACGTGAAAAGATCAAATCCTTTGGTCTGTGTGTGGTGGTGTAGAGCTGTGCAAGAGTTCTTCTGGGTACGGAGGAGCCCAGTGTGGGCTTAGTACCATGAGTTGTTCCCTAGTTTTTCTTTTTGAGGAAAACAATATTGAAGGAGGGAATGATGTAAGAACCATTTTGTTGTCTACAAAGGTCTTTGGAATATTCATGACATTATTCCAGAGCAGCGCCTTCACACGCCATGCGATTCCGAGCCTCAGTGTGGCCGGAATTAAATCATATCTGCGTTCACACTGGAAACACCAAATAAATGGGATAACTCCTATACGGAGTTCCGGATCAGTGATCTGAGTGTACGGATGAGTCCGGAATGGTGGTTTTACCCTAGGAACGACATGGAACTTGTCGGTGTGTGATATTTGGACCACTCGCTCGCTTCCGGAACGTTAAACGGATAAATTAAATAATTAATTTATGCGTTTAATGGTTAAACTCATGTATCTCTTAAATGGTGGCTCGGATTGGAAAACTAAGTGCACGGTTGAGTTCAGAGCGTGTCTTTTACCCTAGGAGGGGTATAAGTTTCACGGGCACGGGCCGTCTGTGAAAAATGGCCCCAGGGGCATTTTTGTAATTTGGCAGCCTCAGGCGCTAAGTTTAATAACTTCTGAATGGGGTCTCGGATTAAATTATGAGACCACCGTTGTGCTTGTGAGGTGGTGTTTCGCCTAGGTGAGGCTTAACCTCAACTCTGTCAAAGGTTTTAGATGTGGTTTAAATTATGGGATTAAATAAATTTAAAATTTATTTTAATTTTATTTAAACCCTTCTTCTTCCCCTCCCCTCACTTGTTCTCCCCTGGAGGAACCACCCTCTCCTCCTCCACTTCGAAGAGGCAGCTCCGGCGACGCACAACACACTGGCAGATCCCTCGCAGCGAAGCGTCGGGCGAAGCCAAACAAGGTAGGAGGACTTGGTTTGCATTTTAATTTCTGAACCATCTTTCAAACCCAATTATACGTGTATTATTGTTTAATCGTCGAATCAAATCCCATAAACGCGTATAGATTTTGTGCTCTTTCCATTGCGTGTATCGGTTCGTAAAACCATGTTTCAAGGACCCCGTAGATGTCCGCCGATGTTTGAGGGTTTTTGAGGGTTCTGGCAGGGGTCCGACTGGCAGCGGGCGGCGCGGGTGTTTGGCGCGAGGCGGCGGGATCCCTCGGCAGCGGAGGCTGGGCGATGGCGGCCCTCAGCGGCAGGTGGCAGATGGGGGAGGCTGGGTGAGCATGAGGTGCTGGGCAAGAAGAGGCCGGCGGATCCACTGGTCAGCAGCTATAGGAAGGTGGCGACCTCGAGAGGGAGCAAGACCCGCGGCGCGCGGGTCCTCTTGGACGCGGCACAGACAAGGGGAGACCGGACAAGGCGGCCGTTCTGTTCAGAAAAACCGGACCCAAGGAGGGTTCTAGTGCTTTGGAGGTAGGCAACGATCAGTGGGTCATGGCAAACCAGACCGGACCCACGGTTGGGCCGCGGCCTGTGGTCTGAAGCGGGCCGGCCGAGATTGACCGGCCCAGTTAGGCCCCCTGTGTTTGAGGGGCCGTAACATCCAAACGGCACGTCCGTTTGACGTGCCGTCTATGGAAGTGGAACCGTATCTACGAGATGGAAATTTTGATATGGTTTAGGGTGATTTTAATTCCTGAGAAATGGGACTCGGAAGTGCGACACACCGTCATGCGGTTGGGCGCTTTTTCCGGGGATTCTTGTTTTTGACGGCGCAGATGCGTCCGACGTCCGTTTTGAGCGCCGTCAGTGGAATTGAGACCCTGGTGTCGAGGCAGAGCTTTCTAGGGTGTCTTCAGGAGTTGAGGCCAAAGTTGAGGTGTGGACCCCCCGACCCGTCTTTCGAGCTGCATGCAGCGTTTCACGACTTTTTCATCGGACGTCTGTTAGGGGCATGCTGGTAGTCGTTTCTGGATGTTTTTTCGAGGGGAATGAAATGGTGAAATCCACCAGCTCTAATTCTTCATGTTGGTGCAGGCCCCATGAGGGCCATTTGGGCATTGACGGTGATTTTCTATCTCTATTACCGGGTGACCGTTTTGGACAAGTGAGTAGTCTACCTTGTTTACTTTTTTGAGAGGATCACAATGGTGTGATCCGTTCTTTGTGTTTCGGGACTGGGATGCGGGTCCCACGAACCACCGCTCGTGTACGGTGTGCCAGAATGCATCATTTTCTACAGATATCTGTTGCGCTCAAGTGAGCAGTCTTTTTGACGTGTTTTCCCGAGTGGATCGCAATAGTGCGATGCGCCCGACTGTTTTTGGGGCAGAGGCTCGGGATAACAGGACGTTGCTCGGGCGTGAGTCGGTGTTGGTGACATTTCCATCGGATATCCGTTTGAGGCGAGTATGTAGTCTATCTCGCATGTCTTTCCGCAAGGATTACAACGGTGTAATTTGTTCAGGCGGGCTTAGCCTCTTACGCGATCTTATTAAATGTGGAATGTGAAGGTGCCCAGTGGTGGTTCTTCCTGCGGTGTTTGCAAATAACACTTGGCGCGTGATCGAGTGCACTCCCGTGTGAGTTGAGTAAATGTTTAATAAGATGAGGTTGGCTGTGCCTGGGCCATTGAGGTGGAGTTCTTACGTTCACACCTTCACGTTGACGTTGGGTGCCATGTGAACGATAGCCTTTGGGCTGGAATGTGGTATACTCTGGGAGTATACGGGAACGCTTGGAGGTGCATGTGGTTGTTTGTACCTGAGATCTTTTGTGCACTCGGTTGGGGTTGATTTGGGGCCACACATCTTGTTGGCCCCACGTGCTTGCTATGATCTGCTTTACATACTATTGACCTCTCGTGATGTAGAGGGTTCCTCGGTTCTTGACTTTTGACAAGTAGGGTTGAGTCTTCCCTTGGCTCTGTGTTTATTTGTCTGACCAGTAGGGTTGAGTATTCCCCTGGTCCTCTTCTCGTTCGGCTGACAGAGATGGTTTGTTCCTCTGTTTCTTCAGCTGTGAGGGGTTTCAGTACCATTCCCTTTCACCGGACTATGACATTGTTTATGACTAAGGGTGCTTGTACAATGTGGGTGTTTTCCCCCACTTTCTTGGATGAGTTGTCTCGGTCCGCTTTGACAGTGACTCAGCAGATTGGATCGTGATCTCCCTGAGAGGCCTTGAGAGTTTCTCCCTTTCTTTCGTGACCCCTGGTAGAGTTCAGGGGGATTCGGTGTGACCAACACTTTACACGGGCACCGATTCTCTACCCAGGTGGTTGTTTCCAGTAGGACTAAGGTTGTTTCCAGCATGGCTGAGGTGGTTTCTAGCAGGGTTGAGGTTTTTTCCAGCAGGGTTGAGGTTGTTTCCAGCAGGGATGAGGTTGTTTCCAGTAGGGCTGAGGTGGTTTCCAGCAGGGCTGAGGTTGTTTCCAGCAGGGCTGAGGTTCTTTCCTGCAGGGATGAGGTTGTTTCCAGTAGGGATGAGGTGGTTTCCAGCAGGGCTGAGGTTGTTTCCACCAGGGCTGAGGTTGTTACCAGCAGTGCTGGGGTTGTTTCGAGCAGGGCTCACCAATGGTTTACCATCCAGTAGGGATGGCTAGTACATCGGTGTTCACCGAATAGTACCATCCAATAGGGATGGCCAGGGCTGTTCCGGGATTACATCCAGGTGGGCTGGGCAGTGGTCCCCGATTCCGGGCTTACCTCCAACGGGGCTGGGAAATAGTCCTTGATTCTGGGCTTACCTCCAGTTGGGCTGGTCAGCGGTCCCTTATGTCGGGCTTACCGCTAGCTGGGCTGGGCAGTGGTCCCCAATGTTGGGTCACCTCCAGCTGGGCTGCGCAGTGGTCCCGTTGCCGACATTATTCGGGTCTCCCTCTAGTGGATTACCCTGTTACGGGACTGGGCAGTGTGGCACCTGTCAACATTTTGGGTCTCCCTGTAGTGGGAACCCATCGACTTCCAGGGACCCTCCAGCAGGGCTGGGCAGGGGGTCGCCTATCGACTTTGAGCAGACCTCTCGACTGCGGGGCAGTGACATGGTGTGGTTTGACGTTCCCCCAGAACATTGAAGTACGAGGGGAACTTTCCCCCATCGATACATGTCCTTGTGATGCGATCTAAAACAGTGCGGCCGAGTCAGTGCCATCCAAAGTGGATAGTGTCGAGGTGTGGTGGTTTGAGCCCCTTGACTTGTAGTTCGTTTCAGATGAGCGTGATGTTGGGCATCGATTGTGTTTTCTTCTAGGACTGTTGGCTACTCTTTTCTGGGGCTGAGCTACGGGATGGAGATCCCCTTATGATCTAGTTCGGGCTTCTTATTAAGCATATGTATTTGTATATACCTTTTTCTAGTACCCACTTCTTGGGTTTGGTTACTCTCTTTCCAGGAGAGGTGAAGATGCACAGGGTACGCCACGTGATTTCTGTGTCTAGCTTCTCTTGGTTGGACGAGTCTACTCTCCTGCTATAGGTACCGAAGACTCGATGAGAAGTTCATCTTCTCACCATTTCTATCTCCTTGTGTCTGGATGAGTCTACCTTATTTCCTCTTGTTGGGTTGAGCATGACTCTTTACTGTACTCTTTACTGAATTCTCGTTTGTACTCCTATACTTTTCCAGTTCGCTCTACTGCTCCCCTTCGGTACCTCTTTTTTTGCTCCCTCGAGCCTTCGGGGTATCCTACTGAGTATTTTTATACTCAACCATGCTTGGGCTTTGCCCGCACTGGGTGTGCCCTGGAAGATGACAGACAGGTTGGTCGAGATGTCTGAGGAGCTTAGGAGCTTGGTATCTTGGACATCGTACGGTGGTCTGAGTCGGGTGTCAGGTGGGGGACCCTTCCAGCTGTCTTTCTTTTGTTCACCTATTTCCGGGTTGTGTCACTTTTCTGGTTGGGCACATGTTTTGCCCTTTTCTTTTCAGTTAACCTCCATCTTTTACTTTGTACTTTAGAGGTCTATGTACATTTGTGGTTTATTTATTACAGTTGGTAATTTTCTTTTCTTTTTACTCTGCAATTTTTCATTGAGTGTGTTGCATGTGTGGGTACAGGTACTTAGGCAAAGGCCTCCCCGAGTTGTTGTACCTTTGGCGCTAGTCTCCAGCCCCTGGCCTATGGAGGTGGGCTTGGGTAGTTGCGGCTCGAGCCTGGGTAGGGTCGGGTCGTGACAAGTAGACCCGCCACTAACCCCCTATTGGATATTTTAACAACCAAAGAATAAAAATAAGTAAACCCTTGTTTTTATTTAACATAATAAAAAACCCCGAAATCTAACTTCCACTCTCATTAGAAAACAACTACGGTGAAGGTCTCACTAAGCAATCAGTGATGATGCAAGTTAAACAGTGTCCTCAGATTTAAATTCTGAGCACCAGTTCAAATGTTATAAAATCTCGTATGTACGTTTACTCAACATACCTGAACAAAACTTCAAAAATTTATTCCGGGTACAAGGGGCCTCGGGATCATGCGCCGTCAGAAACTGCGGACTCGTAAAATTTCCATGTATTTTAAAAAATTCCACAGGAGTTCCAGGTGTTTTCAAACAAGGTTTCTTATCAATGGATCAGTATCAGATAGATTTCCACTACTATATGTAGATGTTGATAAGTGGTCCAGTCCTTCACAATTTAGAGGTGGGAATTTCGTTCATGGTTTACGTTTATTCATACCATCTATGGTTGGGGTTCTTCTTATTGAATCACCTAATGGTGATCTCATATAGGTCTTGTAATTAACATTCATACGATCATAACTATACCACCATGTATCTCATATTAGAGATCATTGTGTTGTATCTAATTCAATTGTTAAATTACCTCAATTAAAATTTATTTGTGGTCTGCATAGGTCAAAAGAGCTTAATGTTTTTCTTTACTCATGATGTCTTATATTTTCATTAGTGGAGGTTGATAATTTTATAATGTGACTATGAATTAATGATATTCTCTAACCCATAAAATTTTAATATTTTATTATTATGTAATTAGAATTATGTTGTGATGAGATTCATTATGGGATTCATGTGACTCTTGGAGAGTTATGGATGATCTTAATGTGACATGTCTAGAAGATTAGAATGGTGGTCTTAGAAGTAGACTATATTACAATGTACTATAATAATATTTAATAAATCATGTTGAGGAGTCTCACTATGGGATCTCAGAGGAAACGGTGATACAAGACTACATATATCATAGTGACTATCTAAATATGTTGTTGGATGATGAGTGTCATCAGATATTGTTTAGTGGTAGATTATTTTTTTCAATATATTAGGAAATATTAGGTTATTTTTGAGTCTCATAGATCACTATTGTAATTGAATCATGGAATATATATGACGTATCAATCTTTTATAATTCAGTTATGGTGGAGGATTATTTATTAAATATTGGAGTTTGAGTCACGTTGGTTGGACAAACAGTTGTGTAGCTAGAGAATCATTTCCCATATGGTTTGTTTTAGCTATTGGGTTTATTAATGTTGTTATTGGATAAAAAATCAATATACATCATTACTAATTTTCCTGAATCTCTTGTAAGAAGTAATATTATTTTTTTGAATGAAGATTTGTTGATGAAGTCTGATCATTTTATTATGATCTGGGAGTCGAGGGATGTAGAAGTCTTGTACATATAGTATTTTGATGAGATATTGAAGCTTCATGGAATGAAATGGAACTTCATCTCTAATTAGGACCCTCATTTTACATTAAAAATTGAAGGAGGTATTCATCATGTTTTTCTCACTCATTTATGCCTTAGTAATACATTTTATCCATATTTGGACAATCTAACATTACAAATTATTCAGATGATGTTGCATTGTCTTCATGCTTCTATTTTTGATTTTGAAGGATCATGGTTGAATGAACCACCATTTGTTTCATTTTGAAATAGTAATGTCTATTAATCGTCAATTGTGGTTAAATAGGTTATGATTTTATATAGAAAACCTTGTTGACATCAGATACATTTTTCCAAGGATTTGGATTTTGTAATCATTGGACCAGATGTGGTGTAAGGCATGACTAAGATGTGTACAAATGATGAAGAGTGTATAAAATTAGTGTACGATAGTTTTATGTTGTATGATTATTATTGGATGATTACTTTGTATATTTATGATGTAAATAATGACTGACAATTGCATTCCTCTTTTCACAGATATTGAATTTTTTTTGGGATTAATATTTCTCCCCATTTTAGCATTCCGATTGAGGTTTTGGGAATCATTGAAATGATAGTGAATTTAATTTGATGTTCAGTGTTGTTTATATATTTCTATTATGGTTCCAAGGTGTAGTATATTTTTCTATACATCTATTATTTCTCACATATCATTGACTAGGGAATTCTGGATGTGGAGAATGACACAATGACCATGGTATAGCCAATTGTGTTTCGGTATCATGAAAATAATTTTCTACAAAACTAAGGTATTTCATTGATTAAAATATTATGGATACATGGATTCTTTCAAATATAAACTAGGGAACATATTTCATAGATGTGAACTTAGTACCCAAAGGTATTTTGAACAAATTATTTTAAATAATGAGGGGCTATTTTTATTGATACTCAATTATTACGATTATTTATTTTTTCTATTGTTGTATTCTTTGGTGATATCATAATTCTATTTTTAGGTTATTCTATATGTAATTTTTTGATCTATATATGAATTTTTCCCATTGGGAGTTATCTATGATTCCCCAAGAATAAAATCATTTTAGCAGAATCTGCTAAAAATGATAAACCATTTGAGACTACTACATTGTGTCTTTTGCATGTTAGAGGAGATATGAGATGGGTGAGGGATGATAGGTGGAGTTAGAGATGATATTCTATCCTAAAAATGTGTGCCATGTTATTTCACTAGGTTTCTCTGTTTGAATGGATATATTGAGGAGAGGATTGTTCTATAATTTATAGATTCATTTCATGAGGGGATGAATCTATGTCTGGGGTTTTGTGTAGCTTCATATTATGTTTTAATTGATTTGGGGTAAATGATGTGGGATTGGGGAACTATGATGCTCTGTGGATGGAAGATTTATTATAGTGTGGTGGGTTTGATCACAATGTGATGGCCATCATGATGGATTTTAAGAAAATTGAAAACCATTCTTATTAAAATAAATATCATATTTTCAATATTTACATTTTCATATATTTCTTTATCTCAACTACTACATATTCAATTTTCAGGTGACGAAGTTGTGTTTTTGTATGTGAAGAAAATATATTTTCTTGAATTTGTGTCATTTCAATGAATGGACTTCATGGATTGGTAATAGTTTACAAGGAATGAGGAATGATGTTTTGGTTTTTTGGATTTTAATTTTTGGGAATATTCATATTATGTATGTTTTTTCATTCTGTGTGTAATGGCCTGGACATATATGGTCCACTCCCTTACTAAAATATGGTGTTTGAGGTATTTAATGAGGTCAAGGTGACCGATCCCCAACACATTGCAAAATTTAATTTTCTATGGATATTTTTTCCAGAACAGTGAGTCTACAGTGTTTCTAGAATGGTGATTCTATAGTGTTTCCATAATGGTGTGACATTTAATTGCGAGTCTACATTGTTTGAAGAATTATTATTCTATAGTGATTCCAAAATGGTGATTCTACAGTGTTTCCCAAACGGAGTGTCTACAATGTTTCTAAAATGTCGAGTCTATGGTTCTTCCAAAATGTTACGTCTAGAGTGTTTCCAAAATGATGAATCATCAGGAACAGATTCTATAGTGTTTCTATAATGATGAATCTATATTTTTTCCATAAGGGTGAGTCATTTTCCTTTTCCAAATTTCCATAATTTTTCATATTTCTATCATTTTTCCCATTGGACATTTTCATTGATGTAAAATTCATTCAAATCCTTGTTTTATGGGATTTAAGGATGATCAAATACCATAACTCCTATATTAATTTTCCTAAGGTTCATGATTCCATTACATGTTCAATCCATGTTGTTTAATTCTATCCTCTTATAATGGAAAATCTAGAGAAACATAAACTAATGATCCGTTAAATAATATAAGGGGACGACATATAATCCTCCATTGTTCTTCTTCTTTATTCCCTATTGTGAGATGCTCATGCCTTTCATTACTTCCTCTAGTAGTCATGCATAGTGTTTTATAATTTCATTGTGTCCGTCATGATGTTTAATCCTGCTACAAGTGCATCCACTATTTTGGTGCATCCAAACTGTATCAACCAATCTTCGATATAAGGTATGATCTACCGTCATTCTACCAGGTTCCACTCCTTCTATTTCTCTATTCCATGTTATTGAATGATTTATCTATGTTCCTATTGGAATTTTCTTAGGGTTTTATGGGTGTGGTGGTGTCTCTATATCCTCGGGTGGATGCATTCCTCCAGGATAGGTGATAATGATATGTTACGTTGGATTGTTCTCAAGAAAAGTGCACAATAAATATTTTGAGGTAGGGGATTCATGGTCTCTCTTTTCTTTTACATGCAACTGTATAGTTATCATGATTAATCCCACTGGATAATAATTGAATTGATATAATAAATATTTAAAATGGATAAATAAATTAATATTGATCATATGTTATTGCCTATTGTTTTATATATAGTTTTCTATATATGATTTCTTTATTTAGCCGGTCGTTCATGATGGAAATTAGCATAGAATGTAAACCATGGTAATTCATAATTATTTTTCAATGATAAAAGAGGAATGTAAATGAATTTTGTTCTTGTTTCGTTATGAATGTAAAATTGAATTAATTTACAAGCCATAGGCATGTTGATTAATGTCGATATTTAATTAAAGGCATGTAAATTAATTGTATAGATAATATTTGATAACATTATATTTAATTTTACCATAGTTGGAACCCAGTAATATTGAACTGGTTGATTCAAGATAGATTAAATAAACGGTTGATTGATAAAACATAATTCTAAGTAGGGTTCTGAGTTACTCTCTTTCTTGTAAAGGCGATGAGCATTATTCTTGAAGTTGTGAGTGCTTGTTGTGTGTGAAGGCAGTATGCCTTGTTTTGTGCCAAGAGCCCAGTTCATTTTTTATTTCTCAATAGTTGTGTTGTGATGTTATCCTGGATGGCTGTTGTGATATGAGGTGGCATGGATGCTAATTTATTATGGTAACAGTTTATGCCAAGAGTGGCGAGATGCATCAGAGGATGTGTGTGGGTGTCTGGGTGGACAATAGAGGTGATGAAAAAAGTTGTATACGAAGGGTGAATTGTTGAAGAATCATTTTGGATGTTTAAAGTCTTTACATTACTCACTGATCAAGGAATTTGGTTTTTCTACCCTCATACCTAAAAAAGGAGAAGAGGTGTGGGGTTTTCCTAGTGATTTATACACATAGCTTCAGGATGGATGATGGTTCTATGCTTCTGTTATAGGTGTCAATTACATGATTGGTAGTCCCTCAATTCAATATTTTGAGCCCCATTATATTTGGTAGCCTATAATTCTTTTATAAAATTCATGGGAATATTGGAAAGTAATAAGGTTGTTAATAAGTGATTGAATAAATGATGTTAACCCATTGGGTTGGCACTTGCTGGAACACAATGTTGAGGATAAAATATAAACAAACATTGGATCCTGGTTTTAATGATAAGGAAATGTAATGTGGAATTGATAATTTTTAAATAAATTTAAGTAAGTAATTATTGTAATGTGAAACTGATAAAAAGGGAATTAATTAATATAAAAAGTATCATTAAATGGTTGTGTGCTTATATGATGTCTAGTCTTAGTAGTGGTAGCCAAAAGTCATATAGATGGTAACTAATGTTGATTCTAAGACTATGATATCACCATAGTGTGGTTGTGAGATATAGTATATTCTGTAATTTTTTTGTTTTTGTTTTTTGATACTCCAGCCGATAGTTAGGGAAACTAACACCATAGGGATTCTATGCCCTAGGGGGTATTTTCCCCAACATTCTGGTGGAAGGATAGATGGATGACTACCCTCTTTGGCCCTGCTCTCTTCTCTTGGTAGTTACATGTGCCTATAGGAACCATGGTTAGTTTTCAACCTATATGTGTGTAGAGGGTTGTAATGGCTTGTGGTTATTCGCACAACTATATTACAGTTATAGTTTCATTTGTATTAATATAGGTGTGACGTGTATATGATGTGATGGGTTGAGTATATTTACTCGGTTTATGAGCTATAATGGATTATGGTTTAATGTCCAACATATGATACACATAATATGAGCTATGTAGGATCTGGGAAACTACATGGTCACTTCGGTTACAAGGACATTGTGGTTGTGTATCATGAGGTGCCAACTGTGGTACTTAATCAATGTGTCTGTGAGAAAGCCTTTTTTGGAAAGAGATGCTTAGGACGTGCGACGTTGGGGTAATGTGGCTAACCAGTGGGAAAGTAATTGCAGTGTACCCTTGATATTTCATAGTATATTATATACTCATGTAAGAGATACATAGTTAGAGTCTCCATGTTGACGTTGTGAACTTAGAATACATGTTTAACTAGCGAGTTAGTTTCACTAGTTGTTCATTGTGTTTTAGCAAGCTTTATTTAATTTTTCTTGAGAGGCTCCATGGAGGATCCTAATGAGTATAATATTATTCTAACACAATGTATATATATATAAATTATTATCCATGTTAGTTGGATGATGTGGGATATTAGGCTGGTTACTACTAGCATGGGGTTGTAGGAGCTGTCTGGGCTTCATGGTTGCTACTATTTTTACTTTTATTTAGAATTTCTAGTTTTAAATTATATTTGTAGTAGTTTTATAATACATTACATAGGTGTACATGGGTTTTCCTTTATATAGTAGTATGTGTTGGAGTTGGTTGTTGTATGTCTTACTCCTCACTTACACATGTGTTCTCTTAGAGGGTAATGCCTCTTGTTTGAGTGTTTACAATACCATCAGTGATAGTCGCCAAACAGGGGCCTACAGGAGGCAGAACTTGGGAGTCACTATCTACATTCTCACGATTCTGACCTAGGAGTGGTACACCTTATTGGGAGGGGGTTGAGAGAAAGTGGTATTAAGGGTATGGTTGAGGGATAATATGAATTTTGGTGGTAGGTAGAGGTGTGTTTTCAGGTGTTGGTAGGTAAATGGTGTCTGTTTAGTTTAGAAAGTCAGGTAATCACTAGAGACCAGCTGAGACATTGGAATTTAGTGCCCCCTATTATTTGATTCATGGACCATTATGTTTACAGTGGCTTCTATACGAGGTGATACTGGTTGCAGGGTAGAGATCTTGGAAAGGATCATGAATCATTTTTCTTTGTACGAATATTTGAATGGGTATAACATGGTATTGGTTACCCAATAATGAATAAAAGAAAAAAATTAATTAATAAATTTTTAGTTTTACATATTCCTGTTTTAAGAGATTTAATTATTCTTTATTTTTTAGTTATGGATCCTAGTAGACATCCTCATAATGTTTGCGAAATAGATGTCCACCAGGCTACACTTGTAGATCATCGTAGGGTAGAGATTTACGACGATGACCAATGGATGAGAATAATCTAAAAGTTTCAGTGTCATAGCCAAAATTTGTATGAGGTATCTATTTAAAATGTAGTCATTGAAGGCTAGTTGGAGGAGGCTGATATATTATTTAGTTTGATTTGTGCTCGGAAGGAGAACTGTGTGTCTTTGGTTGATAAAATGTTTTGTGGGGAAGTGGGAAATGGTGTTTCTTATTTCATGTTAATGGGAGGAATTAGTGAAATCATGAGAGGATATTCAAGACACATTCAGAGTCGAGTTTCAGACATCGACCACAAAGGCATCCAATCGTCAGGAGATGCTTACCCATCTACAGTGGAGCTCCAGTGTGCGAGAGTTTGGAACCCATATTAGTAAAATTTAATGATATTCATTAAATTTGTTTCTTTATGAGGAGGCTATTTGAGGACATTTTTGAGGAGGCTTTGTGTCCAGAGATCTATCACCATGTCTCCCTATTTATTATGAATACATATCATGACGTGATGGTGAGTGTATTGGTCGTCGATAAGACATTTTACAGAACTAGATCATCATGAGAGGTGACTCATCAGGATTCCTCATGAAGAAGAGATTTGGTCCGAGTTTCAAAATTTTAAAGGCATAAATGTTTCCATTTGGTTGGGGGTATTTTCCATCACTCAGCATCTCATTTCTCTAATGGAGGTGCCTCTTATGCCTATTCCATGGGATAAGGTGATTGTTTTTTTTGTGGTGATTGAGGTCATTAGTATCAAGAGTTCCCAAACATTTAGTGCAGTCAGAGTTCACATGGTTTTCTACTCCAGGTTCCTCTATTGAGGCAGTTCCAGTTGAGGAAGCATTAGCATGTTATAGTAGCTATAGATCAAAAGAGAGAATATGGGGAAGGTAAAATAAAATCTAGTTATTCTCCTCTTTATCACATATTAGAGAGTGGATATGGTAGTGGTCATAATCAAGGTCAGAAAGGTCCTAGAGAAGGTCATGGTCACCTTAATTCTTTATAGTTGCAAGTGCCATCCAAACTAGAAGGCTTTTAAGGTACCCTTGGCATGTTTTCTACTTGGGTGTATGCTTGGTTTGATTCAGGAAAGACACACTCTTTCATCTCACCTACCATTGTCTATGATTTGGGGCATTATGTAGAGTGTCTTATAGTGCCATTAGAAATAACAATACTAGTTGATGATTTAGATAATATTTTTACATATGTAGAGACTATGAGCTAGTTCTGGGGAATCACCACTCATAGGGAGATTTCGTATGATTATAAATACAACTATATGATGTCACCCTCAGCATGGATTATTTGTACTTGGTGATTTCTATCATGGATTTCTTCAAGAGGAATATAGTGTTCATCGATGCTGATGGAGAGACGATGGTTATTTTTGATGAGGGAGACCCACAGATGGGTTAGAGACATTTTTTTCCTTAACATCCATGATGGCTAATATGATGATAATTTCATCATAGGATCAATAGTTGGTGTTTCCCAAGGTTATAGAAGAGTACCTAGATGAATTTCCATAAGAGGTTGTCGGATTACCCCCTCGATGAGAGATCGATTTTGGGATCAAGCAATATCCATGAGTGTCTCTTAACTCTGTGTCTCCATACAGGATGGAAAAATATGTGTTTCGAGGGTTTCTTATACCACTCAATAGTATATTATACTGTGGTTTTTTTTCAAATGAGTGTGTCACTGTGGGGTGATCCATTTTTGTTCGTGATTAATGATGATAGTAGTTTGCAGTTTTGTATAAAATATCGTCGCATAAAAAAAGTTACACTGAATAATCATTGTCCTATTCCATGGATTTATGATTTGTTAAATCATATGTAGGGATGATTTTTTTTCGCGAATATTGACTTACCATCATGATATAATTACATTCATGTGAAGGATTAATATTTCCTAGAGTCACATTCCATTATCATCGTGGGAATTATGAGTTCATTATAAAGTCGTTCAGTGTGACAAATTCTATATTTGTGTTCATTTGATTAATAAATACTATGTTCAATGAGTTACTGGGTAAGATTGTGGTGGTTTTGATCGACAAATTCCTTCTGTACTCGGCTTCTGAGGAGGAGCATGTAGAGTATTATTGTATCGTTAAGAGAGTTCTTCGTCAATAATAGCAATTTGGGATGTTGTTGAAGTGAGAGTTATGGGCTTTAGAAGTTCTTTTCTTGGGACATGTGGTGTCCTACTATAGAGTAGTTGTGGATCCATCAATGATAGTAATGGTTGTGTGTTGGGAATTCCCCAAGGCAGTGGCAGAGGTATGAAGTTTCCTTGGTATCACATGCTACATTAGGATGTTCTTATATAAATTCTCCCATGTTACAACTCCACTGTAAACATTGACTAGGAAGGATCATGCATTCGTGTGGAGTTATCAGTGTCAGTCAGTTTTTGAGTACTTTAAATAGATGATGGTAAATTATCCAGTTGGATGGCTTCTAGAAATGTGGAGTTTAGTATGATGTTATATGTGATGGTTCACATATTGGGGTTGGGTTTGTTATGATGTAGTAGAAAATCATCATTTTATGCAGGTCTAGGCAGCTGCTCCCCCATTAACATAATTATTCAACAATTGATCTCATTTTTAATGTAAATTTTTTCTCCAATGTTTTTTTACATTACCCCATTGGTGACCAATTTGTAGATTTCATCGATCATATGAGCTTGAGGTATGTTTTCTCCCCATGTGACTTGATCTTTAGGCATCATCGATGGATGGAGTCATAATAGGAATATGACATCAAAATCATGTATACAACTGGAATGGGGAATGTGGTAGATGATGTGCTGGGAATGAACTATGATAGTGACATAGAGCATGAATCTGGTAATTCATAGAGTGTGATTGAAGAACATTCAGAATTACATATTGATATGGGAGACGTTGGTGGCAGAGGTTGTATTTTTTAGATGATGCTTCATTCATCTCTGTTTTAGAAAGTGGAAGTGTCCTTGTTTTGGGATCAAGAGGTGGATGAATTGACAGAAGACTTCTTTTTGGTGAGGCCCATGATGGGTGGTCTAAGGATGAACATCACTAAGTGGTGTATTTTGGATGTCTTTTCATTTATTTGGAGATGTGTGAAATGGTTCTCATAGAGTTCCATATTTTACCCTTAGCGGTGAATCTTAACATGACAATTATATAACAAGCCTTTAGAATCAATTTTGGTTGCCTGGGTGGAAGAATGATGTTGCATAGTTTTTGACTTAATGTTTGGTCTGCAAGAATGTGAAGTTAGAGCATCATGTCCTCGGTGGTTTTCCCCAGCCGCTAGATGTTCCTCGGTGGAAGTGAGAGGACTTGTCAATAAACATTGTAAGAAGTTTAAATCGATCTCTGGGCGGCCATAATGTTATATGGGTGTTAGTTGAACACTTGATAAAATTATCCCACTTCATAGAGATAAAGGAGTCATGATACCAGGAATTTTTGTTTGGGGAATATCTAGAGGAGGTGGTGAGAATTCATGGATACCCAAGGATGGTAATATATATTTGAGATCCAAATTTTACCTCTAGGGTGTGGATAGGTCTCCATCATGATTTTGGAGCTTATTTATGACTTAACACTTCATTTCATTCTTTAGACGGATAGTCATAAATAGTGGACTATCCAAACACTGGAAGAAATATTGCACTCTTATATCCAAGATTTTGGATGACTATGGATGAGCCACATACCCTTGGTGGAATCCTCTAAAAACAATAGTTTTCACTCAACCATCAGTATAGCTTTGTTTGAAACATTATATGGCCGACCTTTAGATTTTATGTTATGGTGGAATGGGGTTGGAGAGTCCGAAATTCTCATAATGGAACTAGTGAAGAACATGAAAGAGATATTTTCAGTGATTTGTGGGAGGATGAAGGATGTTTGGGATAGTTAAAAATCATATGTCGATCATAGAAGGAGACCTTTAGCATTTGATATTGGGGATCCTGTGTTCTTGAAGGTGAATCCCCATCATTGGAATTTTTTGTTAGGTCATTGGAGTAATCTTTGTACCCAGTTTTTTGGGAAATTCAAGGAGTTTTCTCATGTTGGATCCATGGTATATCGAGTATCACTTCACTTGTAGATGATATGGATACACGATGTTTTTCATGTGTCATAGCTCTGTCGTTATCCACATAATGTTTCTCACATCATCGATTGGGGAGAGATCAACATTGACAATGGTGGTTCCATTTAGGATCGGCCTTTAGAGATCCAAGGCCATAAGGAGACGACATTGTCTGTGCATTATATTCCTTAGGTTCATGTCTTACGGTGACACTATAGCATGGAGGAGAGTTCCTGGCAATATGAGTCCCATATAAATGCTAAATAACCCATGTTGTTTTATGTTTATCTATTTTCATGTAAAATATTTAATTGTGTGGTTTTATACCATTTCTTGTTATGAGATGACATTCATTTGTTTCTTTATATGGATTTCTCCATTTAAGTGGTATCTCGATGGGTGGTTTCTCATGACACATCCCATATGGGTTTGTTTTGGATTTTTGAGGGTGATAATGTTTTGAGAGTTTTGTGATCTAATAGCTCGAACCTATCAGGTCAATTCCCTTACTTATATTTGGTGTTTGAGGTGTCCTGGAAGGTTAAGGTGACTCATCCCCAACACATTCCAAAATTTCTAGTTCTATGAATAGTGCTTCCCGTATTGTGATTCTAGAGTGTTTCCAGAATTTTAGTTTGATAGTGTTTCCAAAATAGATAGACATCTAATAGTGGGTCTACAGTGTTTCCATGATGGTGAGTCTAGAGTGTTTCTAGAAAAATTAGACATGTAATAGTGAGTCTATAATGTTTCCAGAATAGTGAGTCTACACTATTTCTTGAATGGTGAGAATACAATTTTTTCAGGATGGTGAGTCTACAGTGCTTCGAGAATGGTGATACATTAAAAGGTGACACTATTGTGTTTCAACATGGTGATTCTATAGTGTTTTTAAAATGTCGAATTTATAGTGTTCCCAAAATTGTGAGTCTAAAGTGTTCCCATAAAGGTGAGACGTCTAAGATTAATTCTACATGTTTCCATATCAGTGATTCTACAGTGTTTCCAGAATTTTGAGGCATTTTTCTTTTGCACATTTCAATAATTTTACTGATTTCCTACGATTTATCCCATTTGACATTTCCTTTGATGTAAAATGCATTCAATATCTTCATTTAATGGGATAATGTCCGATTCAAATCTCATTACTCCTAAAGTAATTTACCATAGGTTCGAGATTCATTTTCTTGGTCAAACCACGTGGTTTAATGTGTTATTAATTTAATAGAAAATCCAAAATTTCTTAATCCACTGATATGTTAAATCATTTAAGGGGATGAGATATCTTCCTCCCTTGTTCATCCTCCATGTTTTCTCGGGTGATATTATCAAACCTATCATTCCTTCCTATAGGATTTTTTCTTAATATGGTAGCCTTGGATCATTTCCCCTTGATGTTTCTTCCTACTGAATGTGCATCACATTTTTGTTGAAACAAAGTAGTATTGATCAATCATCGATATAAGGAATTAACATCCATTGATCTTCTCAGTTCCTATCATTTTCATTATCTTGGCCCTGTTATTTCAGGATATCTCCATGTTCCTAATAGACTTTTCTTCATTTTTGACTGGTGGGTTGGTGTATCTACATCCTAGGGTGGATGTAGCCCTCTAGGAGAGGTTTTCATGATCTGTTTTGTTGGACTGTTCTCCTGAAAAGAGTATCAGAAAACTTTTGAGGTAGGGTATTCATGGTCTCTCTATTCATTTACGTGAAAATGTAGAGTTATCATATCATATCCCACTATATCATAATTGAATTCACATCATATATATTTGAACTAGATAAATAAATTGGTATCGATCGTATGATATTGCCTCTTCTTTTTTTAGATAGTGTGGCATCTGTTATTTCTTTATTTAGCAAGTCATTCTTGATGGAAATTGGTGAAGTACGTTAACTGGGAATAATTATGATTATTTTTATAAGATAAAAGATTCAGGAGAATCAATTTTTTTCTTAAATCAAGTTAAATTGAATTTATTGATGAGCCATAGGCATGTTAACGTTTTTTGATATTTAATTAATGGAATGTCAATTTACTATCTAGTTAATTTGGGATAGATTTACGTGTTGGTTTCCCATAGTTAGAACCTACTAATAATGTACTGGATAATTAAATATGGTTTAAAGATGTTGAAGTCTAACTAATGATAATTCCTTGAAGGGTTCTGAGTTAACCATGTTCTTGTAAATGCATAGATCCTTAT
Organism: Viscum album; assembly: GCA_963277665.1. Lineage (NCBI taxonomy): Eukaryota > Viridiplantae > Streptophyta > Magnoliopsida > Santalales > Viscaceae > Viscum > Viscum album. The sequence continues at coordinate 1,537,995,116 of OY728151.1, forward strand.
TCTTGGAGTTGTGAGATCTCATTGTCAGTGAAGGTAGTATACCTTGTTTTGGTCCATGATCCCAATTTATATGTTATTTAGTACTTCTAATGTTGTGATGTGAGCCTAGATGGCTATTGTGAATATAGGGGTAGGGAGTCCCATTGGATGGGGTAGTAGTTGATGCCTACAATGGCGAGATGCATTAGTTAATGCATGTGGGTGTCAGGGAGGACACCCAAGGTGATGAAATGGGTTGCATATGAATATTGGATGATTGGTGAATTTTGTTGGTTTTTTACCTTATTTACGTTCCTCACTCCACAAGTTAGCTGGTAATGCTACCCTCCTTCCAACAAGAGGTGAAGATGTGCGGGGTCTTACAAATTCATTCCATGTATAGAATCTCGAGGGAGGTTGGGTATACGATCCATGTATAGGTGAAAAAGACTTGAGGTGTAGTCATATAATCACCATTTTTTCCCCTGGTGTTTGGTAGAATATAATGTTTATCTAGAATGTCTGGGAATATGGGAATGTAATAATTATGTTAATAAATGATTGAATAAATGATGTTAACACTTGGGGTTGAATCTTGGTAGGACGCAATGATGATGGTTCATTTCAATGGGTCTTTTGATATTGGATGGGATGATAATGAAATATAATGCAGAAATGATAATGGTTAATTAATGTTAATGGAAATAATTAATAGAATGTGAAACTAATAAAAAGGTAATGAAGTAATATAATAAATATATTTAAATAGTTGTGTGTTTATATGATACAATGTTTTAGAAGTGTAATCTAATATTCTAAGTGATGTTAGCTACATTACATGTATAAGACTATGTTAAGCCCTTTTTGTGTTTGTGAGATATACTATATTCTATACATTTTGTTTTTATATATGATACTCCACCCTGTCAGTTAGGGAGAACGAAACCCTATGGATTCTCAGCCCGGGGGTGTGTTTTCACCAACATTTCAGTGGAAGGATGGATAGCTGACTACCCCTTTTACCCGCTCTCTTCTAATGGTGGTTACATGTTCTTGTAGGCACAATGGTATGTTTTCCTCACATATGAATGTAATGGTGTGTAAAATCTTATGTTTATTCAAACACATATGTTATGGTATAGTTTCATATGGATTACTATAGTTGTAATTTCTATAGATTTTGATGGCTTAAGGATCCTTACTCGGTGTATGGGCTATAATGAAATGAGGAATAATGATCGATTTATGTACAAATCGTATAATCCATACTGGATCCTAGATACTTCCTAGTTACTTTGGTGACATAGAAATAATGGTTGTGTTGCATGAGGTCCATGTTGTGGTAGTTCACCCAGTTGTCTATGGGAAATCCTCTTTGCAGAGAGATGATTAGGAAGTGCGACTTTGGGGAAAAGTGGAAAATTAGTGGGGAAGTAATAGTGGGGTACCCTTGATATTAAATATTATAATATATACTCTTGTTTTTTATACATGGTAAGAGTATCCATTTTATGGTTGGGAACATAGTATACCTGTTTACCAAATGAGTAAGATTCACTTGTTGTTCACAATGATTTGACATTCATTCATTACATTTGCACGAGACACTCCTGGGAGGATCCAATAGAGTACACTGTTATACATACCCTATATATATAAACTAATTTTTCAGGTCACTTGGAGAAGTTTGGAGATTAGGCTGGTAACTACTATCATGGGGTTGCAGGAGCTATTCGGGATTCGTGGTTGCTGTAATGTTTTCTTTCTTTTTGTAATAGAATTTTTTCCTTCCTGTTGTTGTAGTTTTTCATGACAATAAAAATGTGTAAATAGATTTTCTTTTATATTTTATTCTCAGATATATTTTGTTGGTATCTATCTTATATCTCTCTTCTGAATGTGTTCTCTTTGAGGTTAATCCCTCCCATTTGTGTGTTTACTATACCCGCAGTGTTAGTCACCAAACATGGGCCTACTGGAGGCGAGACTCATTGGTCACAATCACCCTCATCGCATTGCCAACCATGGAGGGGTACACCTTCTAGGGAGGGGGTCATGACACTGTGAAACATAATCATTCATTTCAAATTAATATATATAGATGATATTGAAACAAGCGAGATTAAGGGGATTAATATCATGATTTTGGGTGAATAATTTTGCTTATCCCAATCATTGATTTACAATCATCAACCACACCTTGGAGCATTAAAAATATATTATTACTATAAATTTAGAAGAAAAAAATGGATCATTCCATATTACTTCATTTACCTTATGACTTAGTAAAACAAAGGTTCACTATGGGAGATCCTTGATCCCCTATTTGGGCACTTGATTCCTGGATTTATGGGAAAATAATCAAATAATTAGAGGTGATATTATCACATTTCACTTCAGATTTCTCCCATGTGATTCCTCATGATAACGTTTGGGTATTGGTTTAGTTGTTGATTAGTTTTAATTTTGTCATGGAATGATGATAGATTCTTTTGAACATGGTTGTTGTAGATTACCCATCAATTTTTCCTTTTTAAACATCTATATTTCATTATCCTTCTATAAAAATTTATTTAAGCTTTAGTTGAGCTAGGGGATTTGATACTTATCACTCTTTAATTTGTAAAAAATATAATAGATTGAAATTTTTTAATTTATTTTGATGATATAGATTATAGTACTAAGGATAATGAAATAGATTAAATGTAATTTAAAAGATAAGGTCTATTCACATGATCATTATGTAGTTCCTGGAGTTTATTATGATTAGTGGAATTTACTATTGTTATAAAAAATTATGTTTGAGTTGAGATATGTTTGTGATGGGGTGATAGTTTATTTAATGGATTCACATTTTATAAATGGTTGTTCATGTAAATATTTCAATAAACCCACTGTGTAGAATTAAAATTCGATTTAATGTTTAATACGAATGATATTTTGAATAAATGTGAAATAGTTCTTTAAAAAAGGAATCATGTAAGTGTTGTGGATACTGATAATGGGAACTAATTGATTATGGTATTATTTGTTTTACATTTTAAATTTATGTGTACATGTAGATGTGTTTTTAGGAGTATTTACAGAATATTGTAATGTAAATTCTTTTTTACTGTAGCGTTGAAGGAGTATATGTTGTGTTGGTTTGTATAGTGGAACGGATAAATAATGATTAAGGTGATGGGTGGATTTTTGTGATGAAATGATGCGTTTTTTTAATATTTTCACCAGATTGATAGAGTTTATTACAATGGTTGGTTATAAAAAAAGTGGGATTTTTAGTTCCCAGGAGTTTTTGAATATTATGGATAAAAATAAACATAGTACATAGTGTGGGATGGAATTGGTTAGTCTATGGGATATTAATGAATAAATAATGATTGAATTGAAATAGGCAATGGATATGATTAATAGTTGATTTGTACTAAATATTATCACATAAAATCACATATTAAATGATATACTGATTTTAATTTTGTCCATAAATGGTAAATTTATAACTGATTAATTATAGTACATCATTATTACAGTTATTGGTTGGGTTTCATGGAATGTGGTAATGATTTATGGATTAGTAATTTTTCATGGATTCCAATGTTTAGAAGTTGTAGTTTGGTAGTGGATGGTATGAATGTGATGTTTCAGAATGGACTATAACACCAATTGATTTCATGATAAATTATTTTTCTAATAATATTAATATTTTTGTTATTTGGTTTTTCACAAAACACTGATATTATTTTTTGTAAAACAAAACAATTTTTTTTTCTTGCATTACACACCACACTGAATTTAGACTTCATTACATGGAACCCTAATTTTAAATAAAACAATAAATACTATTAAAATATTATTATTTAATATGACATTTATCACTAATCTACTAGAATGATGGGTATGAATTTTATAACCTAAATTAAAACACTACATAGGTTACACATGTATAAGAAGAAATTATTTTGTGATCAGTAAATTAAAAATAATAATAATAATTGTTTGAAGGTAAAGGATTTTTTTTGAAAAACTAATTTAATTAAAAAAATTCAGTTAATTATATTTAACAAAAAAACGTTCTTTGAATCATTTTAATTAATTTCATATATATATATATTAAATCAGTTGTCTATGTTTAAATTTTTTTTCAAAAAAATTAAATAAGAATAAATCCAATTATATAATTAAAAATTTCATTTTTATAAAAAGATTTTTTGTCTCCATTTTTGAACATATTTTTAAAAAAAAATTCAAATGTTCAAAAAAAGTTATATGAAAAATTATTTTTCAATTTTGAATTCTTCCTGATAATTTTATCATATTGATAATTTTTTTAACATTATGAGATGATTATTTTTTCAAAAAATAATGAAACATACTAGTTTTTATTAAGAATTTTTTATTTATTTTAAATATTTTCAAAACGTAAAAATTATTTAATACCATTTTAAAGTGAAAAATAGTGTAAGAATATATCTACTAATCTTATTTATATTATCTGAATCATTTTAGGATTGAATTATTATAAAAAAACTTTTTATCTTTTAAATTATTTCTCTTGGAAAACATATTTTGTTGTCTCCTCTACGAGGATAATTTTAAAGAAAAATTTTCCACATCAACAAATGAAATTTGTAAGAAAGGATTATACATTTATAATAGTTAGAATTAATATTTTTTAATCAGTTAAAATTAATTTTTTATCATAATAAATAATAAAATTTGAGAAATTATTTTCTATGGTTATATTAATAATGTGTTTACCAGGGGTCAAACTAAGTATGTAAGGGTTAAAAACACCCAAAACATGAAAAAAAAATGTATATAAAAATTTTGTACTTTATCATTTAGTTTCTATAATTTCCCATTTTTGAGTCTTGTATCATCTGAAATATGTGGGGAAACCTATTTCATTTTAAAATTTACATGTTTTCCAACCACCTAAATTATAAAAGGCCACACTCTCTTTCCTCATTATCACAAATTAAAATCCAAATGGTTTGGAATTTCCCACCAAAATAACTTACTTACATTAACTTTCTATTCTTAGAATCCATCATTTCGATAGAAATAAATTCTAAAAATCTTTTTAGTGAGAATTTGTAGATGTTTACTGTTAATGAGATAACATCCCTAATCGATTGTATTAATTTATTTATTCCTCCACCTAATTCATTTAATATTGATCATATATGATACAATGAATGCATCATCTTCAACATACTGAAATGTTATTTTGTTAGTGGAATAACATCAATCCTTCTCCACTTCCATCAAATGGTTTACATATAATTAATTCATGAATGTGACAGATTACATCCTTGCAACCTGATGTTATCCTAACTATAGTGTTGTCAATATTCATCCAATTTTAAATACATTTCTTGGTTGTTATACTGGATAGGTATGTTTGTACCTATAGAATTGATCTTATTCATGTACCGTCATGACCCAATGCTTTTCATTTTCCATGTCCACCTCTCATGAGTGTATATAATATGGGATTTATTATTTATATATTATATTATTATATTATTATTCTCCTAGAATAATAATATCACATGTTATATACTACCATTCATTCAATGTAAACACGATAAAATCCCGTGTGTGTAAGGAAGAGTACCGCCATATAAATAAATTTAACTTCCTCATGCATTACATGGATTAAAAAATGGATGTGTATAATTAAAATATGTGATATATATGTTATGAAAATTATTCCATAATGTTAATATATTATATACCATTCCATCTCTATTTCCTTTGGGGAAATGGAAACTGCATTCATGCATATGTATGACCAACTGTCTTAATGTATGGTCTATTTTATTTCATATATCTATGTATTATGGATAAGACTAAATAAATATATAATGAATATATATGATATTTATGTAATGGTTTAAATTATGGATATTATGTAACCATGATCAAATTAATATGAAATAAATAATAAATCAGAGCATACTAGATAAACAATGTATTTTTACTCAAAAAGGGACATTAACACGGAATTGTCAATATATGTGTTTTAAAAGGAAATAATTAAACCATAAATGGTATGAAATATATATTTATGGTTATTTAATATATTTTTAATAAACTCGTATTTTTTATACTGGATTTCTAAAAATGTACTATGGAATTCGAGTATTATGGTAAGGGATTATCAACTCCCCCTTTTACATATGTGAGATACATTCTATATTCACACAATATTTATTTTATGTTATATATATATAAAAAAATCTTTTATTTTATTATTATTTAATTAAAAATTAGCAGGATTTACATATCCATTTTTTAGATCCATTTTTCATGGGTTATACTATTCAAATGATTCCAATGTGCAATGAGATTTTTGTCTCAATTTGCATTTCGTGAGACATTTGATATATTATGAATCTATCTTCTTTTATTAGGTGTATATAAAAAAAATTTGATATTGAATATCAATAATTTATTTAATATCATGATATTTAATATTTAGTTTAATGATATTCTTTTATGTTGTTTACAATTCAATGATACCAAAATGTTAAGAATTTTTCATGATAATCTCATTGTTTCTCAAGATTGTTTATGATTTTGTTAATAAAATCATACGATCCATCTCTCAGGAAACTTATGAATATTTTCACCCATTGTGTATTTCATGACAATACAACTTTTACCCACATTTTAATTTCTTTATGAACACAATAATCCAAATTAATATTTTTATAAAAATTCATTGTTGTTCCACTATTTAGTAAAAAAATGATTTCAAAAAACATGTTTTCTATAAATATTTTCATAAATGTTCATAAAATTACATAGTTGATTTATTACATATATTTTTACTTATGATTTAATTTTATCTAAAAAAATTGAAATTAATCTTCAATTAGTTATTAAAATAATTCCCATTTTGTATTTACCATAAATGTGAAAAGAATCATAAGTTTTTAACCTGAGAATCATAAAACATATTATCACAATCCGGAGTGCTCAATAATTTCAGGATTAAAATATATGTTTTTTATGTACATTTCTTCAAAAATAAATTCATTAATATTTTGTAATTTTTTTAATTTAAAATAAATTAAATTAATATGAAAAATGATTTTTAAAATGGTTAATGATTTAAAAAGTGATTTTCAATGTCGAATAATTTTTTTCTTCATAAAATGTTCTAGATAATCCTTAATAATAATTTCACACCAAAAATTACATTATTTGATTCTACATATGCTTTATTTGGTATAATATTGAATGAAACCAATGTTATTAATTCTCTATATGCTTAATGATTTTTTGATGAAATTTTTACGAAACCAATTTATTTTCCATGGGTTATGATATAGAGAATGAATGAAATGTTTATAAAATGTAATTTATTTACACATATCGTGATGCTAGATATGATTAATTTTTATGATATTATTTCACTCTAAATTTTGGATTTCTATATTATATGGGTGGGACCTATTCCTCCCTCTAATTCATTGGGAAATGATTTATATCTCATAATGTAATAATGGGAAACAAGATGATGGGATTGATGGAAAAATGAGAAACTTGTGAATTTGGTTCGAACCTAGGAAATAATTGCATGACGATCCAAAATATGAAACATGGAAAAATTCTCGATCAACCATGTTGATGGTATCAGTAGTTATCAAAAACATATGAAATTTTTTTCATATATGTTAATGTTTTACACACCTACTACATGATTTAATGGTTTATTATTGATTTATTATTATTTCAAACTCTTATGGCCAATGTATTCTCAAATTATAATGTTTTTTTTTCATGAATCAGGCTTATGATCAATGAAAATTTGACAATTAACATCATAATTTATGTTAAATATTACATAACCATGTTATTATCATATAATTTCATATGATCATAGATTAATATCTCATATGTTTACCCTTATAGAGAATATGAGTCTCCATTAATAATGTTTCCCTCTACATGATATAAAGAAAATTTTAGTTATGGTATTTCTATATAGAGTACAATGGGATATGATATTTATGAGGTAATTTTATGATATTTCATAAAATAATATTATTATACTTCTAGTCTCCAGATACATTGAACTGTAATGGCCCTTAGGAAAGTGTTTATGAAATTTAACGAATAATCTTCTAAAAAGATTTCATATTTATGTATGTACGATCTGGGTCCAAATAGACGGTATCATAGGAAATGATTCATCAATATGTAGAGAATAATATAATCAGAACATTAGTGAAATCATGAGAGAAATGAAAAAGTGTGGTAAAAATCCCTATAGTTATTCACTCATTGTTTTTTGGTGTGATTGCATTTGTTGACAAAGACAGATGACCTCAAATGAGGGAAAATGGATTGTGGGGGGATCAAAGTTCTTGGAAGTATTTAATTTCTAGAGTGACTTGTCATTTATGTAATGAAGGTGGTGATTTGTGGATCCAAAAAAGGGTATTCATCTGTGGAATAGATTGACCACCACAAAGTTATATAGGCTCTATGTGGATCAAATAATACAGTCTCCAGTGATGGTTTTACCACATTGAAGCGTTGAGTAAAAAGGACTGGAGGGTTTTGCGGATCTAATTTCCTTTATAATGACCACTAATACCATAATTACATTTAGTGATTTCTATTACACATAATCATTTATCTCGGAATAATTTGGTGAATTCTGAATGATTTAGTTATGAAGGATTCCATGAAAGAGAGAGTTTGTGGGGAACAGATTCTAAGAAGGGTAATCTATGATGTTAGTTCCTAGAAAGGGGTTTTCAGGGAATATATCTCGTAGTGAAAATTGATTCAAAAAGGAGGGACAATCTGGAAAAAAAAATTATGTCCATGAAGCAAGGAATGTCTGTGGAGGAAGAGGGGATACAAGAACCAATCAATCCACATGGTGCAACACAGTTCAAAAAAGAAGAAATAGTATCCATAGAGGATTTATGTAATCTTGCATAGACACAAAAATAGTTTATGAAAGAAATAACATGAAAACAAATGTTTTTGAAAACATGGATTTCATCTACAGGTGATAACGTGACATCAACATAGAATCCACCTACATTTGATGATGCATGCATTAATGAATATAATGGGACCTACATGCTGATTAACTATGGATGATTCGCTTCAAAGATCAGTAAGAAATGGAATAATAAGATGATGATTCCTTCCAATGGAAATGATCTAGAGAAAGAGACATATTGAGTGACCCTTGGGAATGTAGTGAGCTTAACATAAACCTTGTAAAGGAATGGATTCTAGGCATCAATGTTTTCTTTCTTGAACATTGTAATTTTATAGTGAGCTTTTGTGGATTACGAAAATTCGAACCTTTCCATTGTATTCTCGTTGGATGTATCCTAGTTAGGGAGAACCACGATTAAATATATGTGTGTCATGAATGAATTCATTTTTATTCATATATTTCAATGTGAAGAATATATATGTGTGTTTCTCATTAGAAGAAACAAGATCTGAAGGTTCATTTTTTTTAATCTATCATACCCTACATCACAAAACCCCTCTTAGTGTATTTAACCTAATCAAATTATCATTGTGTATATGTGTAGTAATATCACTATGGATATGTATATGTATAATTCCAATTTTAATAAATTTACAATTATATTTGGTGAGGAATATAAAGTAGGGTTCCTATGAAATTACATCAGTTTCAGGACACAACAAGTGGATGTATATATGGAATATAGGTGGCTATGGGTAATAACACTAAAATGGGTGTATTGAGATTAAATAAATTTTAACCTAGTCCATGAATATAAGCCATGCTGCTCACCGAGTTTTTCTCTCTGGGGAGATAATCCTTTGAAATTCACAAAATTTTAATGAACCCTGATGAGGGAATTAAATAATATCCTTGAATAAAGTACATCATGTGCAAGGGGTTACAGTTTGAATTGAATGTTTCCTGATTTATTAATATAATAAATTATTTTCCATGGTTATATGGTTTTCCACTAATATATATTTTTCAGAAGAAATTATTTATGGTATTAGTCAGTAGATAAGACCCATGGGAATCATGTTAATGATGATTGCATTGGAAAATGAAATTAATTTCCTTATAAGAAGAAAAATGGTATGTGACCTTGAATGAAAAATCCTGGAGACATTCTCCAACAACATTCTCAATCTATTAATCATGTTGAACTTCCAAATGATCAACGTATGGAACAACATCAGTTTTAGTTTGTCATGCAGCATCATACACATTCTTTTAGATGTTCTAATAATACATTAGTTGATGATCTATGGATTAATTCCAATTAAAAGATATTTTCTATTCTTCAGTTCAAATAGCATGTAAATACCATCATCAAATTTTAATCATTTGGAAGGTGAGTTAGATAAGTGGTGGACTATTATTAAGAACATGAAATAACAAGAATAAATTGAATTTATAGAATTTGAATAGTTTAAGGGGATATATCTAATTAAGTAGATACCTCTTATTCTAGAAAAATTTTGGGTGGAGGAATTCCATGATATTCATAAAAATGATGATGAATCTATTTTTTCCAATTAATAAAATATTATAAGTCATATAAGGAACACTTCTCATTTATTCATTATCCTAGAAAGAAAAATTGATTGATTTTATAGTAGAAGAAATAAGTTTTTTTCAAGGCCTTGGGTATAAGTGAATTGAGTAGTTCTATATATATCATTCATTATGTACTGAATATAACAATTGAAATTCTATATTCAATTAAAATAAGGTTATGCATTGAAGAGGAAAATTGAGATCCATGAAAACTCAAATAGTGGAAAAAATTAATGTCATATACATGCAATATCTGATGGTAGAGGTGTAACAGAATTTATGAATAGAAAATTAATGTGAATTAATGTATCAATTTTGTTAATAAATCCAATTAATGTAAAATTGATATTAATGGGAATGCTAATAAAATTTTGTTTAAGAGGACAACAACTAATACACCAACAACACTCCAGTGTTTCAAGGGCATAAATTTTGGCATTTATCTGAATCAATGCCTCAGTCAAATGGATAATCTTAATGATAATGAACAAAAAGATACAATGAAAATGAAGAAAAGGTAATTATATTATAATCATAATGGATGATGTGAATCAAGAAAACAATTGAACATTTATTTTTCCCTCCTTAGTTCTGAATTTCAAGCTTGATTTTTTTTTGGAATGAGCCCTTTGAAAATATTTTTTTCAACCATTAATAATATTTCATGTGATTATCTCCATCTACATGGATTATGGGATACTAAAATCAAATTTTTATTCTATCAGTATTTTTTTGGGGATAAGATTCCAATGAAAATGGTTTTGTATAACATATGATCTTATATAATGAATAAATAGTGAATTATCATTTTTAAGTGTATATGTCTGATGTGGCCTTATTTTTACAAATTTTTACGGATATTTTTATTTAATTTTTAATGATTTAATTAACTATTTTTACACTTTTTACAAAATAATTAAAATTTTTTATTTTTATTACTAAGTTCATTAACTTATCAATTTTTATATAAATTTATGTATTTCAAGACTTTAAAATAATTAATTTAACCTAACTAACTTATCTAATTTAATTATTAATTATATAGTTTTGTTAATTTTATTTTTCTTATCTTGTTATAATTTTATTTGTTTATTATATAATTATTTAATCACTTTACTTGCAACCCTCTAAATTAGACTTTATTTTATTATGTCCTTTAATTTATTTTTATTAAACTAACTTAACTTTATTATTCTATCAATTAATGTATTTTAAAATTTTATGTCTAATCTGAAAAATTAGTGTGTTAAATTTTATGTATTGTTTTACCAATTAAATTAATAAAATTAGAGTGTTTATAATAATAATTATTTTTATGTATTTTGTATATTTTTTATGTCACTGACATTTTTTTAGTCTATCAGTGTCACACATACACTGCCAAACTATCTGTATCTCAAGCTACCAATGTACCCCTGGTTTATTTAATAATTCCTAATCTTTATATTTTATATAAATTCTTTTCAACATAGTTTAATAATAATTCAGTTTGTTAATTAAACTATTTAAATTAAATTAAATATGTATTTTTAATGCTTTTTTTATTTAGTTAATGACCTGGTTAATGATTATTAATTTTTGTTACATTAGATTTTAACTATTACATTATTTTTTAGTTTATGTTCTAAATTAATTAGTTAAATAATTATTTATTTTATTTATGGTTTAGTTATAATTTTAATTAATTGATTGATCTATGTTATTATTGCGCAGAAAAAAATGTGTCATCGATGCTTATTTCACAGTGTCAGTGAGATCAACATTGTATTTTAATTCATCTACTTTTGGTGCCACCAGACTCATGTTACATCAGCATCGGTCTCACCTTTTCCTTAGTACCACTGATACACACTCTAAGTGAATCTCTATTTTATCACTATCAGTGTCACGCACACACTGATCACTTTTTTATTTCCTTCTATCCGTGATTGCCTATTTTCTCTCCATCCCTGAAACTGATCCATTTTCACACTGATATACTTATCGGTTTCACCATCCTCAAGCTAACACCATCGGAGCAGATTCCTCCTCTCTTTTTCTGCATCTGATAACATTAATCTATGACTCAGCATTCTATATCAGTGAGTCAATTATCCGTGATAGTTTATCATTTTCCATTCACCACCCACGGATTCCCCTCTCACACATCTATCAGTCTCACTAATCCCTGCATCCCATCGGCCTTTCACTCTCCACCAATACCTCCCATCTACTTCCCGTTATCGGTTTCTCACCATCAGAAGCGCAACTTTAAGTCGGTTCCTTCATCAATCTTCAGTCAATGACACTATGATAATTTTCTTATGAATTTCATCACTAACTAAGACTGAGGGCCTGATACAAGCGATGTTGATTTATTTTATAAAATTGTAGTCATGGGAAACAATGGTTTGAGGCTGATTTTGATTTTGTTTTTCAAAGGTCTAAAGGCATTATGTTGGAGGTCTACATGAGTACGATCAAGCATGAAGAAATTTTCACCGAGACTATATCGTTAAGAAATTCAGTCAATGACTTCTAGTCTTGATGGATGTGGATCTCGATGCAGATGAACTAGTTGAAACCAAATGATGTTATGATTAAAAGTCAGGCTCAGAAGAATTTACTTCAGATGGAGAAGTTGAGTTGAATATATCTCTAGAACCACAAATGTTAATCAATTATGATGATTTAATTATGAAAAAGGAGGTCGCCTTCTAGGATACAAAACATTGTTTCATTAAGGAGGAGTCTGATTGTGACCGATGCCGCTGATGATGAAACCTGATTTTGGAGAGTTTGAAGAGAGCCAAACCATCCATCCGTTATTTGAAGATGCGTTACAGGGAGTCGTGTCGTCTCTATCAAGGAATCCATGTTTTAGGACATGCCACAGATCTAAACCGAGCCAAGGATGAGAGGAATCCATGCTGCTGGTGGTGTCTGACACTAATGTCGTCACAGTTAGCAAAGGAAAATCCCGCTATCGCGGTTTGCAGAGGAAGAATAATAAAGCCACCCCCACAAATATGTCGATATAGGGGGGAGGAGAATTTTATGAATATATATATATATATATATATATGCATTTGAATAAAACATAAATTAAAACATAAACTAAAATAAAAAAATTAAATATATTAAACTTTAATATTTATAAATAAATAATAAAAACAAAATTTTTAATTTTAATAAAATCTAATTATTAGATTAATTAACTTAACTAAAACATTATTAAACTAAATTTTTAAAACATCAAAATTAATTTAATTATTAATTAATGTTTTATTTTAAATAGTTGTTTAATATTAAAATATATAAAATAAAATACTAATAATAAATTATAAATAAAAATATAATAAAATAATCTAATAGTATGTAATTTTATTTTTCTAAATAATAAAAAATATTATTATAAATAACAATAATTATAGTAATTAAATGAAAATATAAACTTACCAATTTAATATAGTATTTAAAAACTAAAATATTAATAGTTTATAAATTAAAATAATGTAACTTAATCATATAATTTTTGAGATAAAATTCTCTAATGAAATAATTAAAAATAAATAAATCTAATTTTGAAACTAAAATAAACTTTAATTACTATATTATTTAATTAATTAGTTAAATAAAAACATTAATTAAATATATAATCAATAATTTAAAGAATTTATAATATTTAAATATTAATAATAACATAGAAACTAACATAATTATGTTAATGACACAGAAATTTATTTTTAAATATTATAAAATTAATTTTATAAATAAATAATCATTTTTAAATAATAATTAATTTAACTTCATTAATAATATTTTATTTTAAACGTATAGTTATAATAACTTATTATTATTAATATTAATATAATATCTTATTAAATATCATTATTTAAAAACGTATTAATTCTTTTATGAACTTTTTAATAAACAATTTTTTATATTATAATTATTAATATATTTATTTCCTTCGTGTTTTAATTGTTTTTTTTGTTCTTTTCTGCAGGTTAATTCTGGTGAAAAACTTCACTAAGTTCATTTAACTAACTCACCAAAAGTTAGTTATAGGGGAATGGCTAGCGTGATGTGTCTATCATGAAAAAACACACGTGTGCGGTACATCATTGAAGAACATTTGAAGACAATGAAAGGAACTTGTCATTTGCATCATATGATAGTTTATATTTAAACATAGAAAGAAGCAGAATTTGGGGGGGCATTGGGCCATCATTCTACAATTCAACAACTTCAATCAAGACTAGATCAGAGCACGTTGAGGAGACCGGGAGTACCTATTCCTGGAGATCTAAGGAGCATCAATAGTAGACAAAGGAAAAATCATTGTTCACAAAGGTATTTTTAGTCATCCCCTGTAATTTGTCAAATTTTATTCCTTTAATTTAATGCATTATTTTCAAAAAATGAACACAATTTTTAGCTATGTCTCATATTTTAGGGAATTTCTACTTCTAATGGTTATCCGTTATACATTGTGACTTCATCATTTTTATGTGTTTTGAATTGATCGGTGAGATCAATGATGAACACATTCAACTGCAGCGTACCACTAGTACTTAATTTCAAAACTCCAAAATCATTTGAAATTTAAGATTGTGGATATATTTTACAAAACATTTTACTCAAAATGAAAACATCAGAACTAATGGAGAGTCTCTTCTGTTTCAATTTTTTAATTGCAAATATTACCGATGAACATTTCTTGGAGTGGTGAACATTAAAATTTTCTGCCAATGTTTAAATTTTATCTATTATCTATTTCAATATTTATTAGAAAAAAATAATACAGAAAAATGTGGTGTTAATTTAATACATTAGAAAAATAAAAAATAAAAAATAATATAGAGCGTTACCCATTGCTAACAATAGTGAGGTGTTAGAAAAGTTTTATGAAAAAAATTTGGTCACAATAATTCTCTATGGTTATGAGCCTACTCTCCACTATACTGTAGATTGTTGGAAAATATAAATGTTAAAGCTTGGCAGACAAAAAATACGGTTGTGTCATGTCATTGGTGCTATTTTCAGGGAAAGAACGTGTGACCATCTCTTTTAATTTTTTTCAAAAACATATAAAAACTAAAAAAATTGAAAAAAATTGAAAACTATAAAAAAAAATTCTTTTATTCATTTCATAATGTCCCCACTACATAATGTTTGTTTTTTAATACTAATTTTTGATTTCATTATTACTTTTTCCACATGTCGATAATTTTAATTTGTGCTTGTTTCACATTGATATAAAACTTTTCATGAGAACAAGATAATTCATTAATACATTGGAGCCCGTACACTTTGAAATAGACAGGCATTTTTCTAATCCTAAAGGGAATATTGAAATAGATAATCAAAATACTATAGAAGATAATAAAACCATGAATGTTAAGCATCCGATATTTCACATCCCCCAATTACCTAGATTTAGAGTGTTTCAAATTCCAATAATGTTAAAAAAACCCATCTTCTATTAGGTTGTCCACTTGGTCCAAGAACAATGAAATTGAGTAGTTTTCACCTCTCTTAACATCCTTCATTAAATTTATTTTAAGGAGAGTATTCACTTGAGTTTTTTATAGAGTTTAACATTTCTATTAAACTATTACCTATGAGAGGTGTTTTTGAGGAGGAGTTGAGATGGAGAAATTCCCATTGTGTTTGAAATGGATGGTTATGAATTGGTTTGAAAGATTAGATGTTGACGTTTTTGAGACTTGGGAAGAGGTGTTAACTAACTTTATACCAAAATTCTATAATATAATCACCACCTATGAGATTAGGAAAAAATTACATTATTTTTTATGATGATGGAGAGTTATTTCATGGGGCATGGGATAAATTTATATGTCTCCTTTGGAAAAGTCTAAATCACCAGTTTTATCCCCATCTACTCATGGAGACATATTACAATGCTGTCACCCCATATAACTAGATTTTAGTTAACCAATACTGTGTCGTTAAATTTTATGGCTCCACTACTAAAGAGCCAAACCATGTTTATGAAAAACATGCTCAATTTTTTCATCAAAAGTGCTCTTGGAAGAGGTTCTACCATAAGGGTGATTTCAATCCACATGATGATTTTGTTAATATTAGGTTCTTATGGGAGAAATGTATTCTTTATGGGATGTTCATTCACACTCATTCATATTGCCCAAATTTTGACCTCCTTGTACAGTTTGATGAGAGTTCAAAATTTTTGGATTTTAGATCTAGGAACGAAGGGAATATTTTCCAATTATCATATCAGCAATACTCTAGAAATAAAAATTAACCAATTTTATCATGGAAATATAAATGGTTGAAAAAAATCCACTTCACATATCCTTAACCTATATCCCAAACAAACATTCCAAAATGAATATGGGGTTGAATCTGGTAATTCTCATTGGGAGATAATAAGTTTGTTACAATAAGTTTTGGGAGACAACAATTCATTAAGGAAGGATACGAATGAAAATATTCAAAATTTAGAACATTAATTATGTCAATTTGTTAGGAATAAAGGTGGTAAGGAAAACGGAATGCTCACCAACACGTCTATTCAAAGTCAAAAAGAAAATATCATGGTTGTAACCACCAGATCTAGTGTTCACACCCAATATCATGTAATGAAATACAGTGGGAAAACTAAAAATCATGAAAAAAACTAAATCTACTGTGAAAAAAATTCTTGTTAGATAATATGAAAATTTGGACAGCTTTTTCAATCAAGAATAGAATTTTGAAATCACACCTGGAAAAGTTCCAAAACCAAGGAAAACAAAATGGGAAATAATTAAGTAATAAATGAAAAAAGTGGAATTTTAGAGAAGGATAATAATCAACATGATCAAGAAAAGTATGACCCTCCCATTCCCTTCTCTAAAAGAGTTGAAAAATATAAGTAACCTTACTGTTTATGTATTCCTAAATTAATTCTAATGTTTAGAATCAATATGCCATTTTTAGAATCCTTGGATAAAATCACATAATATGATTCATTCACCAAAAGGATTCTAAAATTCAAAAATGATTGGAAGATGTATGATAAAGATGATATTAATGAGGAGTGTAGTTTCATACTGTTAAATAAGTTGCCTCCAAAATTGAATGACCATGGATGTTTTATCATTCAATGTAGAATAGGATCATGTGAGAAACATAACTATTTGTGTCACCAAGTATGAATCATCAATCATATTATTTACTCCCTGTTTAGATGGTTGGGACATAGGGATTTCCAACAAACATTTATTCCCTTCATCTTTTTGATTGGTCACTCATAGACCCTTTAGGGAGGGTGGATGGCATGTTAGTTAGTGTACGAAAATTCAAATTTCCCACAGACATCCTTGTTGTTGATATTGAGTGTGATGAAAAAGTTCCAATCATCCTAGGGATACCATTCCTTACTACCATTGGTGTTATGATATATGTGTCCAAAATGAAATTGAACCTCCAAATTTTTGATGATTTGGAAATGTTTTAGAGTATGAAAATCCTAAAAATTAGTTTGGATGTGATAAGATAGATATTTCTGAGAATCAATGTTTTAAAATTGAGATCTACTCTGAGTAATGTTCTGGGCTGAGTCCTTCTGAAAAATTAAATCGTTCCCATTATGAACATGTGTATTTTATTTGAACCGATTTTCCTTCCTAGTTTGATGCTTTTTGTGATGAATTACAACATGAACTTGAAATGATATCTTTTTTTGAGACCTCTATGAAAATTGAAAACCACCTATTATAACCTAAGTGTGATTCCATCTTTTGATAGTTTTCTATGTTTCCTTTTGTACAAGTTATGCTTGGAAGTGTTTTTGAAAATGGTG
Source organism: Viscum album (assembly GCA_963277665.1). Classification (NCBI taxonomy): domain Eukaryota; kingdom Viridiplantae; phylum Streptophyta; class Magnoliopsida; order Santalales; family Viscaceae; genus Viscum; species Viscum album. The sequence continues at coordinate 1,538,013,484 of OY728151.1, forward strand.
ATGATTTTGCTACTTCTTTTTCTTCTATTTTTTGGATGGGGTGCACCCCTCAGTTTGGTGGAAGATATCAAAGTATTCTTGGTCTATTTTGTGAATTTTATGTAGTTGTTGTATATTTTTAGAAATGAAGTAGAGATCACAAGAGACAAATATGATCTGGATAGTATATTTGAAACTGTAGTATTAGATGAAGTTTTGAGAATGTTGTTTAAAACTAAAAATGAAAATGTATTGGTTGATTTTATTAATGAATATTTAGATAATATTGAGGAAGAAACTATTAATAATTCATTTTAAATAAATGATCATCGATAGAAATATCTAGGGAAATAATGTCTGGCGGGGGACTTTTAAATCTACTGTTGTATGAGAGGCAACCCATGGTTTTTCATTTTTTTATAAAAAAATAAATTTTGTAATTTCATAAAGTCAAACTAAAGACTAAAAACATAGTATTTAATGAGAGTCACACCATGTTTTTTGTATTTTTTCATGTTTTTAATTTGTGTTTGAATAATATTCTTGTTGTTATTGTCTAATTAATCTCTGACTCTGCTGGAAGTTTCTTATCGGTCTAGTTGCCATGTGACTTTTAGGATGTTACTATTTGGTGTCATTAAAGGATTGGAACTCCCATGATGGAGGATTAATAAAAAACCATTTCAGTGTTGTTTTTTAATTTCTTTATAAATTTTTATTCTCTTGTTCACTTTAATAGAGATTCAATATATCTCCTAGTTTTACTACTATTAGTGAGTCATTGGCTCACTAATAATTCTCATCCACCAATACGTTGGTTGTACTGACATCGACACCCTGATAAACTTCTAGCATTGAATCAATTACTATTTATTTGAAAAAAAATTAATCGTACTAAAAATTATACTTTATTTATTTCTGTTGTGTTGGATGTTTTTTCACATGTCACTAAGATAAAAATAATAATTCTGCATGTTATTCCTTGAAGAAAATTAATTATCATTGTTATTAAAGTCATTAAATACTTGAACATAAGTGTTTTGTGGGGGGTACATGTAGGATGGAAATTTATTGAATTTCATTGTATCTATTGGGTATTTAGTATGCATTAGTTTGTATTATGGAAAATCCATTTAAACCTAATATGTTAACATTCATTCACCCTAGAACATTTTTCTCCAAAAAATTATATGTTATTTCTTGAACTTTATAGAATATCTTTTCCTTATCTTGTGCATGCCTTTGGATGTGAATATTCTATAAATTAATCTTTGTGTAAACAATATTTTTGAACTTAAATGACACCTTTAAAACATGAAATAAATCTACTTAATTGAAAATAAATTTTGTACTTTATTGATTAATTTTTTTACTCCACATATGAATTCATATTTTGGGACAAATTTGGGTTCTATGTGAGGGAGATTAGATCAATTCATGACTATGTTAAACTGTGTTAAATGATAATTCCATCAATTTCCACTACAACATACATCTTTTTATAAATAATGGATAAATGTTATAAAAAATATAGCACAATTTAAGGCCTTACACTCTTTCAGGAATGGGTCTTGGATAAGGATGATGCTTGATTAGTAGTTATGAAATACATTGAATCAGAAATTAATGTGGGTGTATGATTATTGAGTGAAAATACTTGTTGATTTAATGGAAATTTGGTTTTGGAGCTTCTTTTGAGAGTGATATGGGTAACTTGTTACTGGAGTTATGATCATAACCCTTGGATCTGGAAGATTGATCTTATCTATAGGGAACACAATTTACTTATAATTATTAATGAAATTAATATAGTGATAAATTTTAATTTATTTTTATTAAACTATTTTTGAAACTGGAGTAATTTGGGAATATGGGATCCCACTGTGAATCTATAAGACCCTAGATGCTAGGTGTGTTTCTGTTTACTATAATCCCTCTATATATCGTGAATAATCTTATTGCGCAGTGCTTATAAAATGATACATTGCATCGAAAATATAAAATAAAGTGTCTCGCGTGAAAACAAGATCATTAAGGAAACATGATTGATGAACTCCAACTGAATAAGGTGAAATTTTTTTATAAGGGAATAATTTAAGTTATATTAATAAGGAGATTCAGAAAGAAAATTACTTTTTGATCCTTGGTGAAGTTCAATGTATAAGGTTCCTACTATTATGTTCTTAATTCCACATAATTTAAACCTATTGTCACTCTTGGATATAGAACATAAGCATTGATTGTAATGATTCACTATGTATGTTCATATATAAGGCATGACACTTTCATTGTTAGCTTATTCATTAATTTCATGATCATCCTTTGATCATTTGTTTTGTGCATAGAAAGACATGATTTGAAAAATTAATTTTTAATGCCTTTTGACATTCCTCTATTTTTAATATGATGGACATGTTACTTTTAGAGCAGTAATATACACACATAATTATTTTTCAAAGATAATAAAACAGGTGATTGTTTGAGGACATGAAATATTTAAGTGTGGGGAAATTTGATGTGGACTTATTTTTACACAATTTTCCACATGGTTTTTAAAATTTTAATGACTAAATAAACTATTTTTAAAATTTTACTAAATAATTGCTCTTTTCAATTTTTATTAATAAATTCATTAATTTATAAATTATTATAGAAAATTATGTATTTTTATCCCTTAAAATAACTAATTTAATCGAACTCACTTATCTAATTTAATTATTTCCTATTTTGTTTGTTATTATTAATTTAATTAACATTTTAATAATTTGATTTGTTTATTATATAATTATTTGATCACATTATTTGAATGTATCTAAATTAGTCTTTATTTTAATACTATATCGTTTAATTTAATTTGATTAAAATTTCATATCATTGTTATTCTATCAATTAATTTATGTTAACAATCTAAGTCTAATATGATAAAATAATGTGTTTATTTTTATGTATTATTTTAGCAATTTACTTAATTAATTTAGAGCATTTAAAACCATTAGTTTTTATTTCCATTTATAATGTTTTTAGATAACTTAATTCACTGAATTTTTTTTTAGTTTGTCGGTCTCACACTTACATTTACCAACTCTTGGTAGAACATGATAATGAAGCACCCCAATTTTGTTTAATAATTTGTTATCTTAAAATTTTATTGTAATTAATTTAAACTTATTTTAATAATAATTATGTTTAGAAATTAAGTAGAATACATTTTCTAATTTTTTTAATGAATTATTTTAATTCGATTAATAACCACGTAATATATTATTTATTTTCCTTATATTAGTTTTTAGTCAACAATGATTATTTTCACTTTTGGTGAGACCATTTTTTTTTAAATTCAGCTACATTTGGTTCCATGAGTATCATGAAGCGTCGACATTGATATCACCTTTTCATTGGTGCCACCGATGCACCCCATCAGCAACTCCCTATTTTCTCACTATCTGTGTCGCACAAAAACTAATCTCTATTAATTTCCTTTTATCAAGGAATCATTTTTTTCTCCATCACTGCCACCGATCAATTGTCAGACTGATACACTTATCAGTTTCACCATCATCACACTTACACTATTAATGTTGGTTCCTCCTCTCCTTTCCTACTACTGATATCATTTGTCTCTACCTCTATTTTCTCTATCGGTGATTGATTTCTCATCGATAGATAATTTTTTTTCCATTCACCACTCACTGATTATCCTACATTACATCTATTAGTCTCACTGATCCACACTTCTCGTAGGCCTTTCAATATCCACCGATCCCTCAGGTCTACTTTCGGTTGTCAGTCTCTAACTATCGGCAGCAGAACATTAAGTTAATTCCTCCTCCAATAATCACTCACAAACACTATGATAAATTTATCAAGTGTTCCATCACTAAACAAGGCCGATCATGTGATACAGGCGAAGTCAATTTAGTTTATGAAATTTTAGCCAAGGGAAACTATGGTCTGAGGCTGATTTTGACTATGCATTTCAAAGTTCTAAGAGATTGATGATAGAGATCTACTTGAGTAAGGTCATGTATGAAGAATTTTTCACTGAGACAATATCATTGATTAATTTAGTCGATTACTTCCAGTTTGGATGGATGTTGTTCTCGACGTAGATAAACTAATTGAATCCAATTGATGTTATGATGAAAACTTTGACTTGGATGAATTTTCTTCAAATAGAGAAGTTGAGTTGAAGATATCGATCAATCCAAAAATATTCATTTATGATGAAGACAAAAAAATTCAAGAGGATGCCTCTTTTTGGGACAATAACCACTCTGCAATTGGGGAGGAGTTATATCATCACCAGCCCCATTGTTGATGAAACCCAAAGCCAGAGAGGTTGAAGAGAGGCAAGCCCTAAATCCGCTATCTGATGCATTGTCAAAGGGAGTCACGCCGTCTCTGACCAGAAATCGATGTTTGGGGAGATTTCATAGATATTAACTTAGCCAATGAAGAGAGGAGGCTGCGCTGCTGGGGGTCCACCACAGAAGTCACCACGGTTGGCATAGAAAGAGGTGACCATCGTGGTTTGTAGAGGAAGAATCTCAATGACCCCCCTCCCCAATGCGCCGAGATTGGGGGAGGGGAGAAGATGTTTATTAATATATATATATATAAATAACATAAGTAAATACATAAACTAAAATAATAATAATATCAAAATTTTCAAACATTAATAATCATTAATAAATAATATATATAAAATATAAAATAATTTATTTTAATAAGACATAATTATAAATATAATTAAATAAAACATGAAATTATTAATCTAAATTAGTTAAACCTATAAATAAAATTAATTATAATTTATTTTTTCATTTTAAATTATTTTTTAATAATAAAATTTACAAAATAAAATACTAATAAAAATTTATAAATAAAATTTGAATAAAAAAATCTAAAATAAATAATATTATTTTCAAAATAATTATAAACATAATAATTATAAATGACATTTATAAATTTAATTAAATAGAAATATTAACTTAACTATTTAATATAATATAAAAAATTTATAATATAAACAACATATAACTTTAAATAAAGTAACATAATCAAAAAAATTGTATTAAAATAATCTAATGAAACAATAAAAATAAAAACAATCTTATTTTTCAACTAAAAAAACATCAAAATATCTAAATATTAATTACTTAATTAATTTTATACAATAATTTAATGTATTATTAATAATTTGTAAATCAATGAAAATTTAAATATTATTAATAATTTAAAAACTAACATAATTTACATAATAAAACATAAGAATCTTATTAAATATTATAACTTAACATTAATAATTAAATAATCATTTTATTTGTAATCATAAATTCATCGTAATTAATAACAGTCAAAATTAAAAAGTATAGTTAAAATAACTTATCATTATTATTATTAATATATTAGCTTATTAATTTTGACTGTTATTAATTACGATTAATTTATTATTACAAATAAAATGATTATTTAAGTATTAATGTTATGTTATAATATTTAATAAGAATCTTATGTTTTATTATTATTATTAGCTTATTAATTTAAAATAACTTGTCATTATTATTATTAATATATTAGATTATTAATTTAAATTATTTAAATACTTATTAATTATTTTATGATATTATTAATAAACCATTGACTTAAATAATAATAATTATTTATTTAATTCATTTCATGATTTAATTATGTTTTTTGTCCTTTTGTGTATGTTCATGTAGGAGACAAAACCCCAACTAAGTGCAGTTAACTAACCCACTAGAAGTTAGTTACAAGTGTAAGGCTAGTGTGATGTGTCATTCTTTAAAAAAATGCACAGTTGTTGTGCGACATTAAAGAACATTTGATGTCAGTGGAAGGAATCAGTGAGGTGTATTAGATGAAAGTGGATATTTAAATAGTCCATGTAGTAGAATTAGTGGGGGGGGGGACCCTTTGGGACTTCATTTGAACATTCCATATCTAATTTTACAACCAGAGTTGAGCACTTCAAGGAGACCCAGAGTATCTCATCCTAGAGATCCGAGGTGCATCAAGAGTTGACCAGGGAGACAGTCATAGTTTATAGGGGTGTTTTTTGTCTTTACCTATATTATTTAAATATTTATTCCTGTAATTGAATACTTTCTTTTATGAATATGAAAAAAAATTAGCTTAATATTATAGTATGGGGAATTAATAATTCAACTATTTATCCTTTATAAATTCTGAATATGTCATATAAATGTGCTCAGAACTGACTAGTGAGATTAATACTGCACACATTCAACTACATCGTACCACTAGATCATAATTTCAAAACTCCTCTATCATTCGGTCAGTCTGATTGTGCATACATTTTCTAAAACAATTATCTCAAAATGAACAAACTAGAAATAATGGAGATTTTGTTCTATTGTACTTTTAAATTCCAAATTTTATAGTTTAACATTTCATGGAGTGCAGATTTTTAGATTGCCTGACCTGAGAAATTTATCTCCTGAAGAGGAAAATAAGTCACTCCATTACAGAGGTCAAGGTTTCAATATTTTTGTTGTTGTAATTATAAGGATCCTACCTTAAAACATTACAAAATCATGAATTAAATGATTAATTCACATAGAAGATCTTTTCAGGGTTAGAGTTTTAGAGAATTAGGTCATAACTATTACATCTCAAAAGATTACAAAGTAGACACTTCTACTACATTTCCAAAAAAATAAAATCTCATAAAAAGAAACATGTCTAATTTAATGTTTTAGATAACATGTCTTTCCTTGATCCCATCCTTGACCTTAGTCATATTTATTTCATGTGGAAAACATTTCAAAAAAACATGGGATGAGCATAAAAAGCTCAGTAAGGGATACACAAAAAAGAAAAACTGTTAGTTTTTCAAAACATCAATTAAACCAGGAATACATTATCAAAGTAAAACTTTTCACCTTTATGAAGTAGTAAAAAATCTTCACTGAATAAAAGAATATTAATTACCATTTTTTAACCAAAATTTTACCACAAAACCCATATAAAGAACACATAACAAATAATGTTACCTTGGGACATAAATATACTTAGATGAAATAACCATACGGTAGACTTCCACACATACAACTAAAACGAATATCCATACGGCAGACTTCTATACCCAATGCATTGGTGGTTATAACGTAACCACCCATCCTGGTATTCACGGCACCACCCGTCATATGGTTTATCACGTAACCATCCGTCAAATGACTAAGTACCATTATAAAATCATAATGCATAAAACAAATATAATGGAAAGAAAACAATTCCACAATTCAATCATAATATATCACTTAAATATATTGACATAACAAATAAATTATAAAAACCACTTTCAATACCAAAATATATAAAAGAGTACATGGTATTTATTTCATTTTAAAAACATTACGGCTTGATGAAGAAGCCAAATACCAAATAATACTCACGGTAGTGGAAAAGGTCTTTGTTGCCGCATACGTACGACAAAAACATTCCCTTTTGTTATTTAGTAAAAATCTTCGTATAAAAATATTCCTTTTGAATAAAAGTCAAAGTAAAAAGGGATTTATACACCGTATAGAATAAAGTTGTGTATAAAACAAATTATGACTCAATGAAAGGAGATTGAGAAGAAGTCCCATACAAAGTCGGTATCCATAGATTAAGGCTAAATCAATTACATGATTATGTGTGACAAATATGAATACACCAAATATAAGTGGATATTAAGTGTAAAACAATCAAAGGTCATTCACACATAATCTTGGAAAAACAAAACCAATGACATAGATATTTAACTCAATGAAATGAGATTGAGTTAGGATTTCCCATACAAGTTCGTAAGAATTTATCAATGAGATGATTATGTGTAGAAATAGTATATCCACCCAAAGGTTTTTGGAAATTACATCATAGAGATTCCAAACATAATCTTGTCATAATAAAATAATTAAGTTGAGGTTTAACCCAAATAATTGAATGTGGGTTAAGAAGTTCCCTTACAGAAATATGACAGCCTAACGTCGTCACTTTAGAATTCATAAAATGAGATGATGAGAGATAAAAAGGGGTATCTCATCACTTGGACATAACATTTATATCAATAAGAACATATAAGAACATATCCCATCATAATAAGATTAAAATACCTAACAAAAATAATTCTTTTAAAATGAGGAGGGTGAAAGGTTCCCTTACAGAATAGGGTAAATTCCTAAACGTACACCACATGAAAAAAGGAATATACAACATTAATGAAATACCCATAAACGAAAGTATATTACACAAATATTAGAATAATGGGCAGTACATACACCACTCAACGGAAATAGTGCAAAACGCAGCATAAATTTCATGAGAATAAAAGCGAGATGAAAAATCCCTTACGAAAACACGACAACCCAACGACGCCACTTAAAACATCCAAAAATGGATTTATGGGATCAAATAGGGTCTCTCAAAAAATTAACAGAAAAATTACATTATGAGGAATTTAAACTAACATCCCCAAACATAATAAAGATGATAATAAAAGAAATGACATGAAAGAGAGTACTTAAAAAGGAAGAGAGAGGTTGGATCCTTACCTCAAGTCTGTCTTGTCATGTTCATTTCTTTATATTCCTGAATAATAAACTTTTTTCAATTTATAATTTCATAATTTCCTCATTTAATGTTTATTATTCAATTCATGTAACATATTTAAATTTTATAATAATTGGTTAATAATGTGAGTTCATATCAGACGTTTTTTTCGATGTTCGGTACATGAGTCAAAAATGAACTTGTTTGAAAATGATTGTCCATGTAGTTATAAGTAAATCATCTCCATAATAGTATTAATGATTTAAATATCATATATATCCAGTAAATATTCATTTTATACTATTCCATAACATTTGGAGATAAAAATAAATGGCATGCACCGTTCATGGAGACGGTAGGCCGTACGTACGCATGAACGCTACTTTCATTTCTTTGTCAGATTAATTGAATTAAAAATAAATGAGATATATATATATATATTATTCCAGTATAATATATATTTTATATAGGTCACATATTTTCATTAATTTAATTCTTTATACATTCCATGTATTGCATGAACGAGTCACATCACTTGAGGGGGCGGTAGTCCACACTTCCTCGTATGAAATTATCGCAATTGCACAACATGAAAAGCATATAGGTATCTTTTAAATATAAAATATAGAAGCATATAGAAATCATAAATACCATATATATCATATATAAAATACAGTGACATCATAATGGCCACCACGAAAGCTGTTAAGAGAAGATTGAACAATCATCATTTCGTGAGGCAGTAATTCACCATCCCCAAAAACAGTATGTTCTTTAACAATTAGACGAGGGTGTGTGTAAGTGTTGATCGAATAATTCTCATAAAAACATCCTAGTATATAGAAGATACTGTTTTGTTTACAATATAAAGGAATAAAAAGAGTTTAGGGGGTTGGATAAGCAATATAAAACAAAAGAACACAAGTGAAGACAATAACTTTAAATCGGGTAACTCCTCATGGTTTGAAGCAAAAGGGTTTCTTGAAGAGCTTTCAACCAAACGTGAGGATTCAATGATGAAGATAGGGATGTGGAGAGATGAAATGGGAAGAGGTTGGCTGAGCCAAAGGCTTGATAGGTGTGATTAAGGTGGTAGAGGTGGGGTCCATTTATAAGGGAAGAGGAGGGGCACTCTTGGAAAGTTATACACTATTACTTTATTTTAAAATGATTTTTGGATTTTAAAGGTCCCAAAAGGATATATTTAGAGTCTAAGGTGATAATTTTTCGAAATAAATCCATCTAATAGTTTTGTGGCATGTTTAAGACTTAGAATTCACCCTATCTTCTCATTTTATTTAAATTGTTCATTTATTAGGTAATCACTACATCATCACGGTGTCATAAATAAATTAATTTATTTAATGTCTAAAAATTATAGAAAAAATATCATGATGTAGGAAATATTTTTATATTTCTAATTAATATTTATAGTAAAAAATATGACTTGTATAACCCCATGTAATAATTGTTTTAGTAAAAAATACATGTTTGTGACATTTTAATTTTAACTTTCAATAAAAAGTTATTAATGTCATTTTCCAACCAAAGTGGCTCCATGGGGTTCCCAAGTTGACCCCTGTATTTTCGTGGTCGGCCATGACTCATAAAATAAGGTTAGTACATGTGTCATGGTAATTTAATATTATTATAACATTATCTTTACCATAAATTAAACTAATTACCTTTAATCGCGATTAATAAAACTTAAAAATTACTATTCACCAAAAAATTAATTTAATCCCATTGAACCACATTTTACATCCTAATGAAAACCATGTATGTTGGATTTTTGAAATTCAAATCATAGAAGTGGTAATGTTTCATTTAAATGAAATATCAGTTTTTTTAACTACCACTTAGTTGTTTCACTATTCATCAATAATTGACGTTTTTCAGAAAAATACCAAAATTTCACCCTAACCTATATTTGATATTCCAAATTAAAAAATGATATCTATTTTACAAAATTCAATGCATAAAATTTTCATTAATAAATTTAATAATTAATTCCCTCTGTCAAAACAAAGAGAATGTTTTTAAGAAACAATATCTATTAAAAGATTAACACTAGTTTATGTCCAATTTCAAAGTGAAATTAATTACAATGAACACCATTGGATTAAATGGTAAAAATATATTCTAATTGAACATTAAAACCAATTCAAAATATGATCTTGTCATATAAATAAATTATATTTAAAAGAGGTTTTGAATTAAAATACAACATTTTCACTAAAACTTATCTTTATCAGAAAAATAACTAAAATTTACACATAGTAAATTTTGATGCCCAGATTCTAAAGATGGATTTTATTTTGTCAAATATAACATATAAAATCTTCCAAAGTATATTTAAAAAGGGTTCACCATCAAAAGCTGGTTAATCGACCTTTTAAAGAATATTAGAAGATTTATGCTTAAAATTGGATTCATTCGCATTTTAAACCTCCAATATTTATTGGAAAAAGTAAAAATATTTGACAAACATATATAATAATGTTGTAGTAACTTATGTTCATTCCCTCCATTACAAAGTCTATGCGTTAAATACCATTTCAAATAATATTATTTTATTATTAGAGTGCAACGTATGATTTCAAAGAAACTCGTTATTGCGTATTGGGTACGCCATCAAGCATTGCATTCCTTTTAAATTAATATTAACATTTTATTCACAAATATTAGTAAATATGAAAAATTAATATTCTTTATTTACCTGGGATGTTACATCCTTCCCCCCTTTTGGTAATTGTGTCCTTGTAATTTTAAAATAGGATTTGGAAACTTCATTGAAAGCCCCACATCGAAAAAAGAGTCAATTAAACTATCACTTTAAAAGAAAGAAAGGGAAGTACAAAGTTCACCCAAGTTAACCCATACTAGGATTCCATGTAGGAAAACATGGATATGAATGAAAAAAAACAAAGGGTCATGTTCTGATGGAGGGTTATAGAAAACATGTTTAGGAGAAAGTTAACCACAAGAAAATCACAAACATGTGATGGGTTAACCGGTATTTGATTATCCAGTAGGAAAAATTAACAGACAACATTTTTGTTTTAAGTTACTTTTCATTGAGGAATTTATTTATGAGCTTAACTAAATTATAAGGAAACATACTTAATTATCATTTTGACTTTAAAATTTTACTATATTTCTTACATGAACTCATATTTTCTCCAAAAGACGATTATTTAGGAAGACTTGTTCACATTAAGAGAGCTATAATAAACATCTAGAGAATCACCTAATCCACAAAAGAGAACTATATACTTCCTATGTCTTCAGACCGTAACCAAAACTAAAACCAAAAAGGTTTGTATGAGATCAGATAATACCCAAAAAGGATAATCCTTTATAAAAAAATCTATTCTTAATCTCCAAAATTTGTCAAACAATACCCAAAGTTCAACAAATGCCATTCAATAAACATCTATCCATAAAATTATTCAATGTAAACCAAAATAAGATTGAAACCCAAATATTTGAATGATTTAATCACATAGTCTTCCAAGGTAAAAATTAACATTTATCTCCAAATAACATCAGCTTCTATTAAAGTATCGTATTGAAAAGTAATTAGCCTAATCACATATCCTCCATGATAGGTTAATCATTTCCATAGATAACCCAAAATAAACTTACTCTTGATTCATAAAATCATCTAACTAAAAAGAATTAGTAAAAATAACTTGGGACTTCATGTAGTCTAGTGGTAGGCGATAAATACCAGTCGCACTTTGGTTGTAGGTTCGATTCCTGCAGCTTTGTCTGACGCGATGGGTTGTCACATGGTCTGCGTGTTGTCCTTTTTTCCAAGATAAATAATTCTCAAAACATTCCCCAAAAAGAGATAAAATCATCAAAAATAACCATAACATAATTTAACCTCAATTTTATCTCATGCCTTTCATTTTCAATCATAACATATAGTAAACCATAATTTCCTCAAAATTAAGGATCATATAAACCCAAATGGTTCTTTATAACTATGTCCACAAAAGAACAGATAACTATTCCTTGAATAAAATTTTCATATATCAAACATCAGGGTTACACATACTATAAAAAGTTCTCTAATGTAACCCCATCATCAAAAGAGACATAATACTTTTAAGAATTTCACAATCCTAAAATCCACCATAACTCTTGAATCCCTTATATGTTGACTTCTTACTCATTCAACATTCTTCATGATCCATTAACCATTCCTTTCCAACTTATTCTGAAATACTTCTTTCCTAAAAACAAAATCATGAATCATATCCTAAGATTCCTAAATAGGAAAACATAAGTTAAGAAAAAATCCATACCTTTGATTGGTCATTGTCAGTTTCTTCATCCTCAATTGGAATGGCATTAGGTATTGGTAAATGAATATTTTTACTATAATGGTGATCCCATTCCCGAAACTTCTTCATAGGACATGTGTTTGCGTAATGACCATGCACACCACATTTAAAACATTCAATTGATCCCTCAGAAAGAACTTCTTTCCTTTTCCTCGAGTCAACTGGATGCTTCCTCTTTCCATGATAGGTTCTTTCTTTATGACCTTCATTTCCACATCTATAGCATATTTCTTTCCCTTTGAAACATTTTCCTAGGTGTTTCTTTCCACATCATTGACACATAGGTTTTTTAACACACTTACCTTTATGATTATTACCTGAAATTCCATAGTTATTTGTTTCTCTTATATGGGATTCCATATAAATATCACCAAGGTTTAGGTGGTAAATCATGACTCCAGATAGTTTGTTCAGGATAAACACAAGGGTTCTCATTTCAGTTCCCATATCATTCAGTTGCTCGCTCAGAAAACAGTCAGAGTTTCCTTCACATCCACTGTTACTTTGGTGCCTACTAGATCCAGCCATTTACTAAAACCAAAAAGTTCAGTGTGAGCATATCAATAAAATCATCATATAATAATGAGGAAGATAAACACTAATATATAGTTATCCACGTTATCTCAAATTAATTATATCTTTCAAAAAACAATTAATCAATCTAATATACTACTCATTGTGGTTATAGACAACTTGTCACTTATTCATAAGCAACACTCTAACCTCTAAAGTTATCTAAACCAACCTTTGATACCAACTATAAGGACCCGACCTTAAAAAATTACATAATCATGAATTAAATGAATAATTCACATAGAGGATCTTTTCAGGATTAGAGTTTTAGAGAATTATGTGATAACTATTATATCTCAAAAGATTACAATGTAGAAACTTCTACTATGTTTCCATATAAATAAAAACTCTTAAAATGAAACATGTCTAATTCCATGTTTTAGATAGCATGTATTTCCTTGATCCCATCCTAGACCATGTTCATCTTTATGTCATGTGGAAAACATTTCAAAAAAACTTGGTATGAGCATAAAAAGCTCAGTAAGGGATACACAAAAAAGTAAAACTGTTAGTTTTTCAAAACATCAAGTAAACCATGAATGCTTTATCAAAGTAACACTTTTCACCTGTATGAAGTAGTAAAAACTATTCACTGAATAAAAGATCATTACATACCCTATTTTAACTAAAATTTTACCATAAACCCCATATAATGAACACATAACATATAAAGGAAACTTGGGACATAAACATACTTAAATGGAATAACCATACGGTCGACTTCCACACATATCACTAAATGGATTAGCTATACGGCCAACTTCCATACCCAATGCATTGTAGGTCATAACGTAACCACCCATCCTGGTATTCACGGCACCACCCATCATATGGTTTATCACATAACCACCCGTCAAATGTCCAAGTACAATTATAAAATCATAAGACATACAACAAATATAATGGAATGAAAACATTTCCACATTTAGATCACTGTATATCCCTTAAATATATTGACATAAAAAATACATTATAAAAACCATTTTCAATACCAAAATACATAATGGAGTATATGATATTTATTTCATTTTAAAAACATTACGGCTTGTTGAGGAAGCGAAAGACCAAATAATACTCACGGCGATGGAAAAGGTCATTGTCGCCGCATACGTACGACCAAAACATTCCCTTTTGTCCTTTAGTAAAACAATTTGTATAAAAATATTCCTTTTTAATAAAAGTCAAAGTAAAAAAGGGTTTATACACAGTATAAAATAATGTTGTCTATAAAACAAAATATGCCTCAATGAAAGGAGATTGAGACGAGGTCCCATACAAAGTTGGTTTCTTTAGATTAAGGATAAATCAATTACATGATTATGTGTGAAATATATGAATTCACCAAATATAAGTGGATATTAAGTGTAAAACAATCAGATTTTGTTCACACATAATCGTGGAAAAACAAAACCAATGACATATATTTTTAACTCAATGAAATGAGATTGAGTTATGATTTCCCATACAAGATCGTAAGAATTTGTCAATGATATGATTATGTACAGAAATAGTATATCCACACAAAGGTTTTTGGAAATTACATCATAGATATTCCACACATAATCTTGGCATAATAAAATCAAGAAGTAGAGGTTTAACCCATAGAATTGAATGTGGGTTAAGAAGTTCCCTTACAGAAATCTGACAGTCTAACGACGTCACTTTAAAATTCATAAAATGAGATGATGAGAGATAAAAAGGGGTATCTCATCACTTGTAAATAACATTTATCCCAATAAGGATATATAAGAACATATCCCTTCTTATTAAGATTAAAATACCTAACAAAAAGAAGTCTTTTAAAATGAGGAGGGTGAAAGGTTCCCTTACCGAATTGGGTAACTTCTGAAACGTACACCCCATGAAAGAATAACTATCCAACATTGATGTAAATACCCATAAACGAAAGTATATTACACAAAGAGTAGAATAATGGTCAGTACATACACCACTCAAAGGAAATAGTGGAAAACGTAGCATAAATGTCACGGGAATAAAAGTGAGATGAAAAATCCCTTACGAAAACATGGAAGCCTTACGACGCCACATAAAACATCCGAAAATGGATTTAAGAGACCAAATAGGGTCTCTCATAATATTAACATAAAAATTATAGTATGAGGAATATAAAAGAACATCCCCAAACATAAGAAATACGATCTTAAAACATATGAAATAAAAGAGAGTACTTAAAAAGAAAGAGAGAGGTTGGATCCCTTGCCTCTAGTCCGACTTGTCTTGTTCGTTTCTTTATATTACTCAATAATAAACTTTGGTAAATTTATAATTTCTTAATGTCATCCTTTAAATATTATTATTCAATTCATGTCAGATATTAAAATTTTATAATAATTGGTTAATAATGTGAGTTCATATCAGACGTTTTTGTCGATGTTCGGTACATGAGTCAAAAATGAACTTGTTTGAAAATGATTGTCCATGTAGTTATAAGTAAATAATCTCTAGAATATTATTAATGATTTAAATATCATATATATCCAGTACATATTCATTTTATACTATTCCATAACATTCGGAGATAAAAAAGAAATGACATGCACCGTTCATGGAGACGGTAGGCCGTACGTACTCATGAATGCTACTTTCATTTCTTTGTCATATTAATTGAATTAAAAATAAATGAGAGATATATATATTATAATACCAGTATAATATATATTTTATATAGGTCACATATGTTCATTAATTTAATTCTTTATACATTCCATGTATTTGATGAACGTGTCACATCACTTGAGGGGGCGGTAGTCCACAATTTCTCGTATGAAATTATCGCATTTGCACAACATGAAAAGAAAAAAGGTATATTTTAAATATAAAATAAATAAGAATATTGAAAACATAAATACCATAAATATCATATAAAAAATACATTGACAACATAATGGCCACCACGAAAGGTGTTAAGAGAAGATTGAACAATCATCATTTCGTGAGGTAGTAATTCGCCATCCCCAAAAACAGTATGTTCTTTAACCATTAGAAGAAGGTGTGTATAAGTGTAGATCGAATATTTCTCTTAAAAACATCCTAGTATATATAAGATAGTGGTTTTGTTACAAAATAAAGGAATAAAAATATTTTAGGGGGTTGGAGAAGCAAAATAAAACAAAAGAACAAAAGTGGAGACATTACCTTTAAATCGGGTAACTCCTCTTGGTTTGAACCAAAAGATTTTCCTGAAGAGATTTCTGCCAAAGGTGATGCTTCAATGATGAATAGAGGGATGTGGAGAGAAGAAATGGGTAGGGTTTGGCTGAGGAAAATTCTTGAGAGGTGTGAGTAAGGTGGTAGAGATAAGGGCCTTTTATAAGGGAAGAGGAGGGGCACTCTTGGAAAGTTATAAACTATTACTTTATTATAAAACGTTTTTCTGATTTTAAAGGTCCCAAAAGGATATATTTCGAGGCTAAAGTGATAAGGATTACAAATCCACCCATCTAATTGGTTTGTGAAAATTGTAATACTTAGATTTCACCCTGTCTTCTCATTTTATTTAAATCGTTCATTTATGAGGTAATCACTGCATCATCACGGTGTCATAAATAAATTAATTTATTTAATATCTAAAAATTATAAAAAAATATCATGATGTAGGAAATATATTTATCTTTCTAATAAAAATTTATTGTGAAAAATATGACCTGTATAACCCCATGTAAAATTGTTTTAGTAAAATAATACATGTTTGTGACATTTTAATTTAAACTTTAAATAAAAAGTTATTAATGTCATTTTCCATCCAAAGTGGCTCCATGGGGTCCCCAAGTTGACCCATTGATTTTATTGGTCGGACATGACTCATCAAATAATGTTAAGACACGTGTAAAGGTAATTTCATATTATTATAACATTATCTTTACCTTAAAATACACTAATTACCTTTAATCACGATTAATAAAACTTAAAAGTTACTATTCACGAAAAAATTATTTTAATCCCTTTGAACAACATTTTATATCCTAATGACAACCATGTATGTCAGATTTTTGAAATTCAAATCACAGAAGTGGTAATGTTTTATTTAAACGAAAAATCAGTTTTTTAACTACCACTTAGTGGTTTCACTATTCATCAATAATATAAGTTTTTCAGAAAAATACCAAACTTTCACCCTAAGCTTTATTTGATATTCCCAATTCAAAAATGATGTCTATTTTACAAAATTCAACACATAAAGGTTTCATTAATTAATTTAATAATTAATTCCCGCTGTCAAAACAAATAGCTTGTTTTTAAGAAACAATATCTATCAAAAGATTGACACCAGTTTAAGTCCAATATCTAAGTGAAATTAATTCCAAAGACCACCATTGGATGAAATGGTAAAAATATATTCTAATTTCACTTTAAAACCAATTCAAAATATGATCTAATCATTTAAATGAATTATATTTTAAAGAGGTTTTGAATTAAAATACAACATTTTCACTAAAACTGATCTTTATCGGAAAAATAACAAAAACTTACAGAAAGTAAATTTTGATGCCCAGATTCTAAAGAAAGATTTTATTTTGACAAATGTAACATATAAAACCATCAAAAGTATATTTAAAAAGGGTTCACCATCAAAAGTTGGTTAATCGACCTTTTAAAGAATATTAGAAGATTTATGCTTAAAATTAGATTCATTCGCATTTTAAACCTCCAACATTTATTGGAAAAAGTAAAAATATTTGAAAAACATATATAATAATATTGTAGTATGTTCTATTCACTCCCTCCATTACAACGGCTTGGAATTAACTACCATTTAAAATAATATTATTTTATTATTAGAGTGCAACGTAAGATTTCAAAGAAACTCGTTGTTGCATATTGGGTACGCCATCGAGCATAGAATTACCTTTAAATTAATATTAAAATTTTATTCACAAATACTAATAAATATGAAAGAGTGATATTCTTTATTTAAATGAGATGTTACATTAATAGATACATTTAATAACCTTATAATAGAGTTTATTCCCTGGATGATTCATTTAATTTTTTTGTATTAGAGTTTTATTTTTTTGTTGCTTCATACTTTCAAACTATTACCTATTTCAATATTGTTCTAAATAAATAAAAAAGAAAATTTGGGGTTATGCTACTGCATTATTAAAACTAAAATTTTTAATATATATATAAATATTCCCCACTCCTAACAATAGTGGGGTGTTAGAAAAGTCTATTTAACGAAATTTGGTCACAATAATTCTTAGTGGGCTCGACCCTACTCTCCACTATATAGTAGTTTATTAGAAAACTTGTGTTTTATACTATTACGGATTATAATGACAGTCGTGTAAATTTCTCCATGTAAGATTAACATATGAGTTATGGTTACTACCAAGACTTTATGATTTTATTATTTTTTTATATTATGGTGGATTATAATTAATTAGGATTTTATAATATTCATTTAAGGAAATACAACCATGTGTTGGTATTTTGTTTAGTGAAAATATTTTTCAGGAGATATTCCATCTAAGTTTTTTGAAATATTATTAATGTTAATGGTAATTGTTATGGTTTATTTTTTTTAATATTTATGTAAATATAAGTTGTATTTGATCACCAAACAAATTCATCACACTTCATTTCATTTAGATAAATTTATTCTCTGTATTCTCCTTCTAGAATATACATTAATGAATTGGTACTATTGGATTGAGTATCACATTTAGTTGTATCTAATAAGGATCAGATATTTACCACATTTCATTGGTGATTTATTCAATATGATCTTGATTCTGAGTTGAGTTTCTGCACTTTGTATCTTAATCATAGATATCATTAGTCCTATAGATCAATTCAAACCATAGCAGATATTCGACGATCTTTTTAAATAGATTTAAGATGAGGTTGAGATCAACTCCATCCACTGGATGAGTTCTCCTTCAAAAATATATTTCACTTGAGCATTCAGATATATCGTTATGTATCACTTTATATAAAGATGTGTATAACACAGATGTACAATTATGAAATTTTAGAAAGAAATTTATTGGGACCTTAGCATAATGAGAAGATAGACGTGAAGGCTAGATCCATTTAACTAGACATGAGGACAAACAATGTGGGCATAAATATTTTGTTTGTTATCATCAATGTGATCCACAATTTGTATTTTATAAGAATGCATTTCTATGAATTTTCCTATATATGGGTGAAGGAAAGACTCATCCTTATAGATATCATTCCCTTAGAAATAATTGTTAATATTGAGGTAGTAGCATATCGTTTAAAAATCCACCAGACCATGAGGTATTCCATCTTACTCTATTATGGAATTACATACCTGATCCTTCAAATGTAGAAAACATAGAGGTCATACCAGTTGATGAAGATATTTCTTATTAGGAAAAATCCACTGAGATTATGGATCATTTATGTAATTTACCATGAAATAATACCACTCAAATGGTCAATGTTTTTAGGCAAAACCACTATCTTGACAAATATATCTATGAACCTGAAGAGTGATGAGGCATAATTATTCTTATTTTATTTTACCAATGTGAATAATTTGGATTGAGAAATTCATTTTATGGGATTGGAATATAACACCCGGATATTTTGTGTAATAATTTTTTGATTGAATTTAATATTTTCAATTTTTTACAATCAATATCATGGTGAGAATCGTTACATGACACACTTATTTTAGCATGTCCTACACACAACCAAGAGTTTATTTTTCATTATACGCAATAATGGGTTCAAAAAAACACAACCTACTATTATAATATTATGATAAATATGATATTTATCACAAATACATTATAATGGTGGTTATAAAAAGTTTAAAATAAATTATGAAAATATATGGTATACACATGAATAAAAAATGAATTCTTTTCTGAAAAATTAATTATAAATGAAAATAAAATCAATTTTTAAAATAAAAGAAAATATAACTTTTAAAAAACTAATTTTATGAAAACATATTTATTTTACATAATAAATTAAAAAACCTTTTTAGTGAGTAATATTAATGTGATTTATATATTTTTCATTCAACAAAATTTTTAAAATTGCTGTTTTTTGTATTCTAAACAAGAGATAAAAATAAATGCAATTTAAGGATAAAAAAATATTATTTTAAAAATTTTGTTCAATTAGTTTTCTCACACTTCTTAATATTTCATTTTTACAATATTTTAAAATTTTTTAAAAAATTTAAATTCCATGTTCGAATTATTTTTTTAAAATTACATTAGGATTAATTTTAAGAAATTTTCATTGAAGATAATTTTTTTTTCATAAATAGTGAATAATGCCTATTTTTATTATGAATTACCATTTATTTTTATAAATTTATATACATTATAATTTGATTAATATAGATTCTTATGAAAAAATAACTTCAGTTATATATATATATATATATATATTCAAATATGATTTGCCAAATGATTTTCATATTTAATTTCTAGACAAAAGCTTTTTAATCTTTTGATCATTTTCATCTTGTAAACCTGATATCATGTCATATCTTCATGTTTAATTTTATATTAATATTTTCCAACTATAATAATGGAATTCTGAATAATGGATTCCACATTTTGAGTCCTCATAATTAATATTTTCTAATATTTTCAAATAAAATTTTTATTATAATGAATAAAAAAATAGTATGTATTATTTACCACTCCTAAGATAAAAATTGATTTAGAGGGGGAATAAACCTAAAATATAAGCATTAATAATAATAATAATAATTTACAACACGCAATGTATTGACATATTTCAACGTAATATCTTATAGTTTTCATAATGACCCATTTTTCTCCTTTTTCATTTGAAAAATATGGGTTCACCTTCATCATTTAAAATATTATAAGTGTGTGACTCACATCACTTATAAAAGTCCACCCTCACTCTTCCTCTAGTCAAACATCCAGAAAATTTTTATTTTTTAATACTAACCAAATCACATCGTCAATTTCGTAATCACATTATACAATTCTTATTTAGTTTATAAATAATCATTGAAATCATTTTTTTAAACCAAGGATGTTGTTTGAAAAAGAGGTAGAAATCATAAAAATTCATTTTATTTTATTTAATTTTCAACCTATTTATATTTTCATTAAAAAATTAAGATATAAAAATTAATTATCATTAATATAATGGGATTTTATTTTGTTAATTTAATATCCTAAATATTTATACTATTCCCCCATACTGTTTACAAAATTATCATTTGTTGGTATGGTGGACTACAGCCTCACAAATTGAGTTTATTCATTTTCCATCACCACCTATAACAGATGGATATAATGATGAATTTATTGTTTATATATGATATATATGATATTTTTATTCTTATAAAATCAATTTTAAACATGTTAATTCTTAACTTCCATTAAATTGGTATATGATGGTGACATTGGAATCTATAGTATAATACTAACTCTGTGGGTAGATTTAAGGTAAACATGTTATAAATGTAAAATAAAATGGAATTTTTTAATGGTAATTTATTAATTTTATTTATTTCATTTCTTCCATATAGAAATTTGAAGTGGTCTTCATAGGTTTTTGCGGCCTCCAATCTCCACAAACGACCACTTTTTTTCTATCTCTAATGTATATAGAAAACAATAAATACATATATATTTAATATATATAATAGTTATATCAATATTAATAATCATGTGGTTATGTAATCTTAAAAAATTTTGTATGATTGGAAATAATAAATCAAAACATTAACAAAAACAAATGAGTTGTTACATGGAATTTGATTTTAACATGGAACTGATAATAAACAGTTAATAATAGGATAAGAGTAAATTATATTATTTTATGATATATATATATATATATATATATATTATAATAAATTTATTTTAATATAATATTTATTATATAGGAGGTTTGAATGTGTATGCATTGGTTTTCGACTAATCTTAATGGATTTCCGTCACAGTTTTTACATTTGTGAGAGACATGCCATACTCACCACCAATTTATATTTTGTGTAGTATATAATTCCCATATTAACCTAAAAATAATATCTTTTCATATAGTCCATCTAATGATTTATCATCCTTGGAGATTACGTCTCAATATTTTTAAAATAGGAAAGGGATTATTGTCATAGTTTTCTATCCTTCATAAATTTGATACAATATGAACCTATTAACTTTTATGATGTGTATATACAACCCATTTGAAATTTTATACATTACATTAAACTGTTATGAACATATTTTATATTTAATTTAATTTTATTCCTTCATGTTTCATATAATTAAAATTTATCAAAGTGTTAAAGATTTAATTTTATAATATCTTGATTTATCACTTTTATTTATTATTATGTATCCAATGATAAAATATTATGATCAAATATCTAAAAAAATTCACGAGTTTTATTATCCTATAATAATTTCATAGAATTAATTTTTTACCTTCAGATTCCTTTTATTATATACTCATGATTTAGGAAATAAAATTTTTGAGAATTTTTATTTATTTCTATCATCGGTCAAAAACAAAGTTTTCATCCAATTAAATTTTCTTTAAAAATAATTTCAAAATTGATTATAAAATTAAAAAATAAAATCATTAAATATATGTTTATCCATGTATTAATTTTTTTAATCATTTTTCAATGTAATATTCCTATCTTTTTCACAACAATTAATATTGGGATTTTACCAAAACTATGAAAAGAAAAATTCTTTTTAACATGAACAAAATAAATAGTAATTCCCACAATCATGAACAATCAATGATTTCAATCTATCCTAACATGTTTTCAATAATCTGTTAACTAATTCATCTTATATTTGGGTGATTTTTCAGTTTAAATTTAATTACCTCAAATGGAATGGAATTTTGTTAATGATTTCTGTTTTTAAAATTGTTTTTCACGAGGAAAGGAAATTTATATCAAAAATGTTTTATGTGATCTTCCAATATATTTTTAAACCTAAGATAACATCCTTTGATGATACTTATGTTTACTAGTGATATATTTAATGATACCATTCTTATTGTTTATATATATCATTAATGATTATATTGATATAATGATTATGAAACAAATTTATTTTTCATGGGTTCTACTATTGAGCATAAATTAAAATGTTTATAAAACCTATTTTATATACAATGGTAATTATTTGATTATATGATGAATATTTTATGATATTATGGCACACATAATTATGGTATTGATTATGATATGTGTGGGACATCTACTTATCTCCAATGCATTAGGTAAATCATTATATCTCATGAGATAACAATTGGGAACATGTCAATGGGATTAATCCACTATGTAGAATAGGTGTGTCTTGACACCATATGGGAATCAATTGTTTCATGATCAACAATGGGAAATAAGTGAATCATAATCCCCAATTTAAATAATCTTTTAAGTCTTTATCCACATTTTTTATAGTCCTTATAGGAATCCTTTAAATATGAAATTATTTTTTTCCAATATTTACAGTGTTGTCAAAATTTTATACATGATATTATTTTTCATGATTGATCTATAATGATTACTCACTCTTGTAGACCATGTTTTTTTATATGATTCATTTTTATTCCAATAATTAAATTTATGACCTCTAAGTAGACGGATAATAACTAAATAATTTATTTTCATGATCACATACCCTTATTCATATCTTATGCTTTCATATGATCATAGATTGATATCTCTTATCTTTACCTTTATAGAGCCTATAAGCTCACCATTTCTTATTTATACTTCCCAAAAATATTATGAATTGATTAATTTGGGGATTCCTATAAGGAATAATATTTGAAAATATATTTTTGTGATATTTTCAAGATCAATAATAAAATAAAAGGATTTTTTTCTAATATCTTATGAAACTAAACTATTTTTTTACATAAGTGTCTGTTATTTAAATCTAGTTTACATAAATCTATGAAGATGTAACATTTTATCTATAAAAATTTCTATGTCACCATATGGATCCTTTGGTTGGGATCATACTGGGGTAATTATATATCATACTCCCTTTATTATTTCTTACACACAACATAGAATTTATACTAACATAAATATAATGACCCATACATTACATACATTGTTAGTACTTCAAAATTTAAGTACACTTATTACAACATATAACAAAACCATCAAAGGACCGTATAGGTATAGTGTCTTTAGAAACTGGGAAACATAAACAACTGGTTCATAAAGCATCTACATTGTCTCCCTTTTATTTCATCATATCTATAGTCCCTTTTGGAATATCTTACCTAATACCCTTCTTCCTGACCTGGGGAAAGAAAACATACAAAAGGGTGAGCTCAAATGCTCGGTAAGGGTGAACAAAAGAAATATCAATCACATCAAATTCATAAGAACATAACATTTTGGAAATCTTACCCTGCAAAAGAGATCATATTTTCATAACAAGGGATAAATCATTGTAGTGAAATGTAATCACAATAATCATAACATAAAACATGGAACTTTGTGGCATACACACATAATCATAGAGAATCATTTTCTAGTAGTCAATACTCATTTCCAAGACTATCTTAGTGGACAAAGTCCATTTCTGAACCGAGTTCACTCCTAGTTTCAGTCCTGTTTCACTGAACCGGTTTAACCTGCCGTTCCAGCCATGTCTATCTCATGAGATATAAAATCTTTACCCAATTCATTGGAGGGTGATATAGGTCCCACCCATCTCATAATTATACCATTCTTATCTGTGCCACAAAATCATAAATCATACATCATTGCATAACCCATTTAATAATAATGGGATTCTTAAACATCATGACATCACAAAACAACTCATATAAGATAAATGAATTAATAAAAATAATTCCTTGACAAAAAAATCAAATCAATGTAATAATAGGGATAGAAACAGAACCCTATATTATCTTAGATGGAAAATAATTTTGATAAAACACTTGAACTCCATTCTTGAGGAGAATATCCTTTCTACTTCAAAACCATTTTTTCTTTTCTTAACATGTCATACAATTTTAAACTAAAAGAAGTTGATTAAAAATAACCATGAAAACTTATAAAGGAAGCTTCTTGGAAATAATGTTTTAAAAATCCATCCATGCTGTATAAGTTAAAAAAACATTCTTCTCGTACATATGTCGGAAAATTCAAAAAGTACCTCGTACGAAATACGACAAAAGATTCCTTTCTTATCTTTTACTAAAAAATCACCGAAGGGTAAAATTGGATTTAAACAATTGTAGGTGTATGGAAACAATATTACATATTGAGGGAACATGGATGTGGATGATAAAATGCACCCCAGTAAATACCAAAGTATAAACAATCTCAGATAAAAATGAGATTATGATATTTTCCCTTAACTTAGGTCTGATTTGCTTCATAAGTGTCTGAACCTCCTGTATAACAATTTAAATAATTTTATTGACTTATTACAGAATCATACATATCATACACAGTCATATTCTAAGCTTCTTATTATTAATATTTCATTACTACTTGTTATTCGGGTGTTTATTACTTTTTGTTCTTATGCGTCTTTTGTCAAATAAATTCTTATTATTCTTTTTAGGATATAGATACTTCCTTTAAAAAATGGTATTAGTTCAATATATATCATATTAATTCATTCAATTCATTTATATAATCATTATGCAATGAAGATCATGTAGAACGAGTCGCATCACATCGTGGAGACGGTATTCCGTACGTACGCATGAGCGATGATATCGTTCCCATGATCAATATCACATTACAATAATCACATTACAATAATAACATCATGGAGACGGTATTCCGTACGTACGCATGAGCGATGATATCGTGAAATTGTAATGGAGTGTATGTATACTATTTATGAATAAATATCACATTACAATAATCATATATAGTTATTATTTACACCATTATACCCATCCAAGTAAGGTGGTGGTGGAAAATAGATTACACCATGGCGTGGAGACGGTATTCCATACATACGCACACGCGGTGATTTTGTTTTCCGTAGGATGGATAGATGGTGAAATAGGGTTGTTATATAATTGTAATAACATATCAGTATATTAGTGATACTGATGTTATTACTTCATAATGAAACAACTGAAGAATAATAAGTAGAAGAAGAAATAGTGTTGAAAGAATCGGTAACAGACATTACCGCTTCTTTGAAGCGCCTCATTGTGACCTCCTTTTAGGGCACTAAAATTGGTCTTTGAAGAAGACAAGGACCTCTAGGATGTTTATAGGGATGTGGAGAAGTAAAATGGTCAGGGGTTGTCCGAGATTGAAGGCTCAAATTGGTGTGAGGATGAGAGGGAGGAGGTGCCCTTTTATAAGGGAGGAGAGGGGCACCTTTTGAATAACTAAAAATATTATTTTATTACAAAGTCAAATTCGGTTTTTAATAGCACCAAATTGATATATTTAGAATCTAAGGTTGGTATGGGTCGAAATCCCTTAATACAATATAATTTAGAAAAGTTTAGGTCATTATATTAACCGAATCTTTTAGTTTTAACTCATAGTTAATTATATTAGCATTTACCATGTCACTTTGTATTTTTAATTTCTATAGTTAATAAACATACCATATAAATCCAAGAAACCCCCAAGTTGTAAATTAATGATACAACTATCATGATATAAGTATCTTGGCCGAACCTTAGATTTTTCAGAATATAATAACAGTTAATAATATAATATTTGTTTTAAAAACTATTTTATGTCAACTTTGACACTATTTGGTAATTTATTTTTGTGAAAATCATAACAGAATGATTAGTTCAACAAAAATTAATGAAATCAATAATAACATGTCATATTAACATAGAAAATTATTGTAATTCATAAAAAGTCTAAAATTTCATTTATTTAGGTATTTATAACATCAATTATGTCAATGTTTCAATAATAAGATAATTATTGCATCATCATTGTGTCATATATAAATTTACATATATTAAGTCTAAAAATTACAAATAAAATTCCATTATATAGGAAACCTTTTTATCTTTCTAATTAATATTTATATTCAAATGTATCTTATGTATAACCCTATATTAAAAATGTTTTAGTTATTAAACTTTGATTTTAACTATTTTAACCCTTCTTTAAATAAATTGATAATAAATGTCCTAATCAAATCCAAGTGGGCCTAAATGGTCATATTTTATTCCTAAGGTTGTTTTTGGTCAAATTAAACTTATCCAATAGAATTAGGACATGTGTAAGAGTAATAATAATATCATTATTAACATTAATTACCCTATTTACTTTTAACCGTGGTAAAAAAGTAAAAAGTTTCTATTCACCAAAAATTATTTTCATCTCATTGAACCAAATTTTAGTCCATGATATTAACCGTGTCTCTTGGATTTTCGATATTCCACTCACAAAAGCAGTAAAATTATGTTTTATGAAAAATTCAGTTTTTTACCTACCCCTTAGTGGTTTCAATATTCATCAAAAAATGAAAGTTTCCAGAAAAATACCAAAAATTAGGCCTAATCTATATTTGATATTATGAATTAAAAAATGATGTTTATTTTACCAAATTCAAAACATATTAGTTACATTAACTAATTTAAAAATTTATTCCTGTCTTCAAAACAAATAGCATGTTTTTAAGAGATAATAACTATCAAAATATTGACACTTTTTTATGTCTGGTTTTAATGTGAAATTACATCCAAGGACCAACATTGTATTAAATTGTAAAAATATATTATAAATATACTTTAAAACCACTCAAATTAATAATTTATCACAATTAATTATTTTGATTAAAAAAGTTGTTTTTAATTAAAATTTAGTAATTTTCACTATTCATCAGAATATGAAAGTTATCAGAAAATTACAAAAATTTCACCCTAAACTAATTTCGATATTACGAATCCAAAAAATAAAACCATTTTGAAAACAAAATTTACAAAATTTCAATAAGTGGTTATTTCTATTAATTGGTGGTTCCTCCATAAAACTTTTACTAAGCGAGTGGTCTTGTTCCGTAGGACTTTTTCACTATGATCGAGAATCTCTATCAGCTGTTTTTCATAAGAACGATCTTGTTCCAGTGGTACAACTTCTGAGCTGAGTACATGTGAAGGGTCAGGTATGTACTTTCTTAGGAGAGATACATGTAACACATCGTGAACTTGAGAGAGATTCGGTGGAATCGCCAAATCGGTATGTTACCTTCCCAACACGATCCAGAATTTCAAAAGGACCAATATATCTAGTGCTCAACTTTCCCTTCTTTTCAAATCTCATGACCCTCTTCCAGGGAGATATTCGTAGAACACTTTATCACCCACTTCAAACTCTAGGTCTTTTCTTCGGCTGTCGGCATAACTTTTTTTGTCGACTCTGAGCTGCTCTTATGTGTTGTTGAATAGATCTAACCTTTTCTGCCATTTCATCAACAAGATCAGGTCCTAATACCTTTCATTCCACAACTTCATCCCAGCAAGGTAGATTCTTGCATTTCATTCCATAGATAGCTTCATAAGGAGCCATCTGAACACTGGAGTGAAAACTATTATTATAAGAAAATTCCACCAAAGGTAGGTTTTGATCCCAACCACCTTTGAAATCTATAGAGCAAGATCTCATCATATATTCTAGTGTTTGAATTGTCCACTCAGACTGACCGTCTGTTTGAGGATGATAAGCAGTGATGAAAATCAACTTTGTATCCAGAGTATACTGAATACTTCTCTAGAACATTGAGTTAAACCTCCGATCCCGATCAGATATAATAGAATGTGGTACTCCATGAAATCTTACCACATCCTTTACATATATCCAGGCAAGCTGATCTAGAGAGAAATCCTCTCTAATAGCAATGAAGTGTGCAGACTTTGTAAGACGATCAACTATGACCCAGATAACATTATTGTTATTGGATGTTTTAGGAAGTCCTGTGACAAAGTCCATAGTGATGTTTTCCCATTTCCATTTGGGTATGGGTAATGGTTGTAACATCCCCTTAGACTTCTATCTCTCAGCTTTAACTCACTGACAAACCACGCATCGAGAGACATATTCAGCAACATCTCTTTTCTTGCCATCCCACCAGAGGTACTCTTTCAGGTCCCTATACATCTTCGTGCTTCCAGGATTAATAGATAATGAAGAACAATGAGACCCATCCAGCAGCTCATTCTTTAATTCGGGGATAGGAGGAACACAAACCCGATTCCTGAACATTATTATCCCATCACAATCAAGGTTGAATTCAGGAAAATTTCTCACCTTCTTTTGTAACTATACATCTTATTTCGGTGCCTCTTTAATCTTCACATGTATAGATGGTTGAAAATTCATTTGAGAAAGATACGATTTTCCCCCTTCCATTATAATTCCAAGATCCATCCTTTGTAAATCCATAAATATTGGATCTTTTGTGATCCTCATCATGGATAAACTGTCATGGTCTTATCGACTAAATTCATCTGCCACCTTGTTTATTTTCCCAGGGTGGTAATGAATTGAGCAGTCGTAATCCTTAATCAACTCTATCCATATTCTTTGGTTCATATTCAACTCATTTTGTGTGAAAATATACTTTAAACTTTTATGATTAGTATAAATGTCACACCTTTCTCCATAAAGATAATTCCTCCAAATTTTTAATGCAACGACTACCGCAGCTAACTCCAAATCATGAGTTGGGTAATTTTGCTCATGGATTTTCAACTGTCGTGAGGCATAAGCTATCACCATATCATTTTTCATAATAACGCACCCCAATCCCTTCTTGGATGCATCGTTGTAGATCAAAAACCTTTCTCCACTACAAGGAAGTGTGAGTAAAGGTGCACAGGATAACCTTCATTTCAACTCCTTGAAATTATTTTCACATTCCTCCGTCCAAACAAACTTAACTCCTTTCTGAGTCAACTTTGTGAGTGGATTAGATAATCATGAAAAATCTTTCACAAAACGTCGATAATATCCAGCCAGGCCAAGAAAACTTCGAATCTCAGTTACTGTTGTTGGTCTCGACCATCTTTCAATAACCTTTGTTTTTGCTGGATCCACATATATCCCCTCTTTTGAGATTATGTGACCCAAAAATGCAACTTTTTGAATCCAAAATTCACACTTGGTAAATTTGGCATAATGCTTCTCCTTTCTCAAGGTCTTCAATACAATTCTCAAGTGATCTTCATGTTCTTCATTTCTCTTTGAAGAGACAAGAATATCATCTATAAAGACTACCACAAACTGATCAAGATAGTCTCTAAAGACTCTAGTCATCAGATCCATGAAGATAGAAGGGGAATTAGTAAGACCAAATGGAATCACTATAAGTTCATAGTGTCCATACCTTGTACGGAAAGCCGCCTTTGGTATATCCTCCCTTTTTACCCTTAATTGATGATACCTTGAATGAAGATAAATATTGGAAAATTATTGAGCTCCGCGTAGTTGGTCAAATAAGTCATCAATGCATGGGAGAGGATATTTTTTCTTGATAGTGATCTTGTTAAGTTATCGATAATCAATGCAGAGTCTCATTGATCCATCTTTCTTCATAACAAACAAAACAGGTGCTCCCCAAGGTGACACACTAGGTCGTATGAATCCTTTATCAATATTATCTTGGAGTTGCTTCTTCAATTCCTGTAACTCAATTGGGGCCATTCTATAAGGTGTATTTGAAATAGGTAAAGCACCTGGTACGAGTTCTATTGAAAACTCAACTTCACGATTTGGTGGAAGACCCAGTAATTCATCCAGAAAGACATCATCAAACTCCCGTACAATGGGCATATTCTTAATCATGAGTTTCTCACCAACCATTTGAGATAAATAACCTTCATTTAGTGGAATCAAGACCCATAATATGGAAGAAATTTCCACTGGAAGGTTATGTTCATCCTTGCATCGATAGATGATCATAGATTGATCTGGAATATGAAATGTGACTTCCCTTCTTTGGAAATTGATATGAGCTCCATATAAATAATTCCAATCCATTCTAGAATCACATAAAATTCTACTATAGGAAGGATCACATGATTTGCAGGAAGCATTTTTCCACAATCTTCAATCGGAGAAGAATTGTAAACTTTTGATGCGACTGTTGTGCCATTATGGGTTGTCACAGCTAACTCAACATCTAATTGTTGAGGTAATACGATGATACTCTTAGAAAATTTTTCAGAAATAAAGGAGTGGGTGGATCCAGAATCAAATAAACCATTTTCTACTTTAGAGTGGATGGTAAGTGTACCTTTCACCACAACTTTATCGTACTCCACATCGCCGATAGTAATTTCATGTGACTTTCCATTTTCTTTTTCCTTAAGAGTTTTTTGTCGTCGATCATCATCATTAACCCTTGGATTTGGGCATTGATTTGCATAATTCCTCATCTCCTTACACTTGAAACATTGAAGTGTAGTAGGTTCATTCTGTGTATCCCTTCCTTTGATTGCCTCATTAGACACCTTCTTCCCATTATTTCTACATTCAATTGCTCGATGACCTTCTTTTCCACACTTATAACATTTTCTTATCCCCTTAAGACAATTTACTCCATGTTTCTTTCCAAACCTTGAGCATAAAGGAAAACTCATCTTCCTTTCAGTATGGTCTTTAGATTTTCCTTTGAATTCCATTTTCCTCTTCTTATCAATCCCATGTGACTAATGGGTTACACCAATATCCATCTCAACCTTGAGAGCACATCGAACAATTTCCTCGTAGTTATTGAAGTCCCTTATGGCTAACGCCCTTCGAAGACTTGGTTGTAAGCCAGTAATGAATAGATCGATCTTACTCTCAGGTTGGATAATAATACCAGAAGCATACCTTGAAAGTCTTGTTAAATTTTCTTCATAGGTACCAACAGATTCATCATCCTTTTTCTTTAGTTCAAGAAACTCTTTCTCCATCTTTGTTCGGAGAATACGCGGGAAGTACTTATTGAAAAATAAGTTCTTGAACTCATACCATTCCATGGACTCAATTTCATCTATTGGCCTCATATTATTGAAAATATTCCACCATTGATCAGCATCACCTTCCAAACGATACACTGCTATGATGAATTTATCATGTTCAGAACATTGAAGAACTGAAAATTTCTTTTCAGTAGTATTGATCCATTTTTCATCAACTAATGAATCAGTAGACCCGCTGAATGAAGGAGGATGCTGCCTCATGAAGGATTCAACAGAATGTTGCTCCTTCTTTTGCTCGTTTGGAAGTCCGGCATGATTCATAGCTTGAGAAAGTTGTGTGATCATGGCTACAAGATTTTTCATTCCATCTCCCATAACGTTTGGTTTCTCAGGGGGACAATCATTGCATTTCCCCTCGCAATCCACATCAACACAGTTCCTTGGGGTTCCAGCCATTGACTAAAACCAAGAAGAATAATGTGAGAAACACTAATTATAATAGTAAAACCACCTAATAAAGAATAAAATTTCACACTTAAGGTCTTATCCTAGGTTATTCATTGTCATTTCTAAAACACTAATATTGTTTTCTATGATTAGACTTATCCTTAGGATTCTTACTAAGGCTATCACATCCTAGTTTCCAAAGGTTGACTATACCTTTCATCTGATACAAACTATAATGACCCATAATTTACATACATTGTTAGTACTTCAAAATTTAAGTACACTTATAAAACCATATAACAAAACTATGAAAGGACCGTATAGGTATAGTGTCTTTAGAAACTGGGAAATATAAAAAACTAGTTCATAAAGCATCTACAATGTCTCCCTTTTATATCATCATATCTATATTCCCTATTGGCATATCTTACTTAATACCCTTCTTCCTGTCCTGGGGAAAGAAAACATACAAAAGGGTGAGCTCAAATGCTCAGTAAGGGTAAACAAAAGAAATATCAATCACATCAAATTCATAAGAACATAACATTTTGGAAATCATACCCTGCAAAAGTGATCATAATTTCATAACATGGGATAAATCATGGTAGTGAAATGTAATCACAATAATCATAATTTAAAACATGTAACTTTGTGTCATACACACATAATCATATATAATAATTTCTTAGTAGTCAATACTCATTTCCAAGACTATCTTAGTGTACAAAGTCCATTTCTGAACCGAGTTCACTCCTCGTTTCAGTCCTTTTTCACTGAACCGGTTTAACCTACCGTTCCAGCCATGTCTATCTCATGAGATATAAAATCTTTACCCAATTCATTGGAGGGAGATATAGGTCCCACCCATCTCAAAATGATACCATTCTTATGTGTGCCACAAAATCATAAATCATACATCATTGCATAACCCATGTAAGAAAAATGGGATTCTTAAACATCATGACATCCTAAAACAATTCATATAAGATAAATGAATTCATAAAAATAATTCCATCACAACATAATCAAATCAATGTAATAATAGGGATAGAAATAGAACCCTATATTATCTTAGATTGAAAATAATTTTGATAAAACACTTGAACTCCATTCATGAGAAGAATATCATTTCTACTTCAAAAACAATTTTCCTTTCTTAACATGTCATACAATTTTAAACTAAAAGAAGTTGATTAAAAATAACCACGAAAACTTTTAAAGGAAGCTTCTTGGAAATAATGTTTTAAAAATCCATTCATGTCGTATAAGTTAAAAAAACATTCTTCTCGTACTTATGTCGGAAAAGTCAAAAAGTACCTCGTACGAAAAACGACAAAAGATTCCATTCATATATTTTACTAAAAACTTACCGAAGGGTAAAATTGGATTTAAAAAATTGTAGGTGGATGGAATCAATATTACATATTGAGGGAACATGGATGTGGTTGATAAAATACACCCTAGAAAATACCAAATTATAAACAATCTCGGATAAAAATGAGATTGTGATATTTTCCCTTACCTTAGGTCCGATTTTCTTTGTAAGTGTCTGAACATCCTATATAATGATTTAAATAATGTTATTGACTTATTCCAGAATCATACTTATCATATATGGTCATATTCATAGCTTCTTAATAGTAATATTTCATTACTACTTGTTATTCGGGTGTTTATTACTTTTTGTTCTTATGCATGTTTTGTCGAATAAATTCTTATTCTTCTTTTTTAGGTTATAGATACTTAATTTACAGAATGGTATTAGTGTAATATATATCATATTAATTCATTCAATTCATTTATATAATCATTATGCAATGAAGATCATGTAGAATGAGTCGCATCACATCGTGGAGACGGTATTCCGTACGTACACACGAGTGATGATATCATTCCCATGATCGTGAAATTGTAATGGAGTGTATGTATACTATTTCAGATTCAATATCATTTTACAATAATAATATATAGTTATTATTTACACCATTATACCCATCCAAGTAAGGTGGTGGTGGAAAATAGATTACACCACGGCGTGGAGACGGTATTCCGTACGTACGCACGCGCGGTGATTTCGTTTTCCGTAGGATGGATAGATGGTGAAATAGGGTTGTTTCATACATATAATAACATATCATTATATGAGTGATACTGATGTTATTACTTCATAATGAAACAACTAAATAATAATAAGTAGAAGAAGAAATAGAGTTGAAAGAATCGGTAACGGACATTACCTCTTCTTTGAAGTGCCTCTTTGAGACCTCCTTTTAGGGCCCTAAAATTGGTCATTGAAGAAGACCAGGACTTATAGGATGTTTCCAGGGAAGTGGGGAAGTGAAATGGGCCGGGGTTGGCCCAGATTGAAGGCTCAAATTGGTGTGAGAAGGAGAGGGAGGAGGTGCCCTTTTATAAGGGAGGAGAGGGGCACCTTTTGAATAACTAAAAATATTATTTTATTATAAAGTCAAATTCGGTTTTTAATAGCTCCAAATTGATATATTTCTAAGATAACGTGGGTATGGGTCGAAATTATCTCATAAAATAGAATTTAGACAAGTTTAGGTCATTATATTAACCTTATCTTTTAGTTTTAACTCTTAGTTAATTAGATTGACATTTACCATGTCACTTTGTATTTTTAATTTATATAGTTAATAAACTTACCATATACATCCAAGAGTCCCCCAAGTGGTCCATTAATGATACACCTATCATGATATAAGTATCCTGTCCAAACCTTATATTTTTAAGAATATAATAACAATTAATAATATAATATTTGTTTTAAAAACTATTTTATGTCAATTTTGACACTATTTGGTAATTGATTTTTGTGAAAATCATAACAGAATGATTAGTTCGAAAATAATTAATTAACTCAATAATAACATGTCATATTAACATATGAAATTATTGTAATTCATAAAAAGTCTCAAATTACATTTATTTAGGTATTTATAACATCAATTATGTCAATATTTCATTAATATGATAATTACTGCATCATCATTGTGTCATAAATGAATTAAATTATTTTAAGTATAAAAATTACAAATAAAACACCATTATGTATGAAATATTTTTATCTTTCTAATCAATATTTATAGTCTATTTTATCTTATTAATAACCCTATATTAAAAATTCATTAGTTATTAAACATTGATTTTAACTATTTTAACCCTTCTTTAAATAAATTGATAATAAATGTCCTAATCTAATACAAGTGGGCCTAAAAGGTCATATTTTATTCCTAAGTTTGTTTTTGGTCGAATTACACTTATCCAATAGAATTGGGACATGCGTTAGGGTAATAATAATATCATTTTTACCCTTAATTTCCCTATTTACTTTTAACCGTGGTAAAAAAAGTAAAATGTTACTATTCATAAAAAATTATTTTAATCTCATTGAACCGCATTTTAGTCCTTGATATTAACCGTGTCTCTTAGATTTTTGAAATTCCACTCACAGAAGCGGTAAAATTAAGTTTTATGAAAAATTCAGTTTTTTAACTACCACTTAGTGGTTTCACTATTCATCAAAAAATGAAAGTTTCTAGAAAAATAGCTAAAATTAGGCCTAAGATATATTTGATATTATGAATTCAAAAATGATGTTTATTTTACAAAATTCAAAACATATCAGTTACATTAACTAATTTAAAAATTAATTCCCGTCGTCAAAACAAATATCGTGTTTTTAAGAGATAATAACTATCAAAAGATTTACAGTTGTTTATGTCTGATTTAAATGTGAAATTACATCCAATGACCAAAATTGTATTAAATTGTAAAAATATATTCTAAATATAATTTAAAACCACTAAAATTAATAATTTATCACTATTAATTATTTCGATTAAAAAAGTTGTTTTTAATAAAAATTTAGTAATTTTCACTATTCATCAGAATATGAGAGTTATCTGAAATGTACCAAAATTTCACCCTAAGATAATTTCGATATTCTGAATCCAAAAATGAAGTCCATTTAGAAAAATAAAATTTACAAAATTTCAAAAAGTGGTCATTACTATTCATAACGGCTAGTTTTAATAATATTTTAATAATAGATCGTTGTTTAGTGAAACTCGGTATTGCGTACGACGCAAGCTATCGAGGAAGGCCACGGTTGCGTTTAAAGCAAGCCAAGCTAGTGTTGTGTGCAGTAAAAAATTCCTTTGATGATTTATATAACATAAAAACAAAATATTTCCATAAAAGTCTCAGGTGTTACAATAAAACACCCGTATATATTGGGATTTGGGTATTTTCCTCAAACATCTAGTTTGAAAAAGAACTAGATTGATAACTATTCCATCTTCCTCACTATCTAATCTAGGACAAGTATTGGCTAAAATGGAATGTATTATGTATATATATATATTGGGTTTTGTGGTTAAAAGTTACATAATTTTCTGTACTGGATGACATGGTTATGTGGTCTACTGTGGATACATGGTGCATGTCCAATATAATAGGAGTAAATTATGATGATTACATTCATGTTAAAAATACCCTTATATAATGTATATGTTATGAGGATACGATATTAGTTTTTTAATTATAGTTTTTATGAGTATTTCTCCAATAGAAATCAAGTAGTTTTATATATATGGTTATGATAATGATATAGATGTGACATGTCATATAGCTTTGAAAAAATATATATCATGTTACAATATAACCGCATAAGGGATGAGAGAATCGATACATATAATATTGGAAAAAGAGGGTGAAAACAATTGTATAAGTTCTTGTGTAGTTCTTTATTTACTTATATTCTTTTGATATTATGTTATTATTTGTCGATGTGTTATATGTTCTGTTAGCCTTGGTGAAGTAGGTTGATAGTTGACCTAGTGTTGGTGCTTGTTGGTTCTATAGTTTATTCGCAAATTAATTACTATGAATATTATATATTTTTATGATAGGTATTATAAAATATATATCATTTTATAAATTTATTCCCTACACTATATATATAGACATATCTTTTCTTAGGAATTGTTGATGGATTTTTGACATTGAGATGAACATTACTAGATCGAACAACAATGTTGTTTATGGAGTAACTCCGTATAGAATTTTCATTTGAATATTCCATTTTTATGATTTGAATCTATATGAAATTAAATTAATAATGGAATATTTGTTTCCATTTAAATATATATGAGTTAATAGGATGTTTCATAGTATATTTATAATATCAATGTCGTTAATAAATCTCATTTGTATGTTTCATAGACTTGATGCTAGTTTCCAACACATGTCCTACTAGAGGATGGAATCATGGGACACTCTCATTATTCACTATAGATTTATGTGGGGTTCCCCTTGAATATGTCCAATAGATTTAATTTTTTTGATCAATTAAATGAACATTTCATTTTATTTTGTGAATATTTCTTAAAATAGAAAAAACATATTTTCTTTGTTTTATTATTTTTTAAAATAAAATAATGGTTATCTATTTATAATCATAAATTTTTATTTTAAATGTGAATTATAGGATAAATTAAGTACTGATTGAATGATTAATATTTTATAAAGTAGTAGAAACCTCATTATGATATATAACATGCATCCAATGAAACAAAATATCCTGTAAATGAGATGTAAGTTTTTCTACATCATATTTTAGGAATTCACATAGGTAAATAAAGAATTTACACTAATACATATATAATTTCCTTTCATTATTTGGTGGGAAGGATAAGCAATTCCTTCTAAAATTTAATATGTAAATTATTTCTCTTTTAGATATACAGATCATATATAGAGAAAAAAATATGTTTTTCTATTATTTTATAATAAAGAGGTGATATGTATGGTTTTCTATAGCTATAATGGGATATGTAATATTATTTGGAAATCATGAATTGTTTTTGAATTTGTAAAATTGAGATGAGGCGAATAATGGTATTTTAAATAGGGTTTTTACTTTTATAAACTAGGAATAACTACATACTCAAGAATCATAGGATACATAAGAACTTGTATTTTACCACACATGGAAAATTGATTTTCACGTGTTAATATGTAATCGATAATAAGTGTTTTCATGTACATTTTTTCATTCCTATGTTCCTAATCATGCTATTAAAGATTTTTTATATGAAAATGATTTGGAAAATAAATAAGGAATGAATATCGGATGATATGTTTCCTCAAATCATGCGAAGAAAGAATTTAATTTATATATTTTTAATAACTCAAAATCTCGGGTGGAATATTTAAAATTCGGGTAATGGTAATCCCATAATGTTTAATTGGATCTATGGAATGGATTGAAAACATCTATAAGGAAGTATATGGTGACGTGATTAGGGATTAATGTTTGACTTCAGGATAAACTTATTTTTGTATATTGGTGTAGGGGAGATAGCATTATATAAATTTAAGAGTTTAAATTTAAAAAAATAAAATTTTTCATCTAACTTTGAGCTCATTGTTCCAATTACTATTTAACATTTAAATAATTTTTATATTATTACTATTTTTGTACAAAATATCTTATTTGAGGGTGTAATTTATAATTCAACCACTACTTAATTTTTCTTATAAATATTCGAATATGAATGGTTATGTGCTAATGTTTGTAGTGATTATTCATATGTGTGTGGATGTTAGTGAAACAATCATGAATTTCACTAGAGTATCATAAATTGATTTGGATTTTACTGTGTAATTAGAGGAAGAATTATTATTAATAAATTGTAATGAAATATTATTATATTCCCATGTATAGAGTGTATTGGTCATGTAGTGATTATTGATTGATAATGAATCTAAGTCACTTTCAAACAAAGGTGAATGATAGATGAATTTTTATTCATTCATTAGACATAAATTATTAAGATGAATTAATAAATTTGAGACAAAATTTCCTTTATAATTAGTGATCCAACCCCCCAATCCACCCATTTATCTTCATGTAATGAAACAAAATATATTTAACTTTATTTTTTTTTATATCAATTTAAAACTATCAAAATACAATTATTTATAAATTGGATAACATAGTTTTTCATATAGAGGCACATTCATAACATACATATATATTAAAACATTTTAGGAGAATATTATGTTCATTGCAAATGTAAATTCTTATGGATTGTAATTGGTTGGTATCATTCGAAACATGGAACACGATATTCTAAGTTTGTGAAAGATATTCAATGATTACCTTAATGCTCTTCCCATTAAGTACTAATTGTTAAAACATTTCATCATAACATGGGGAATAGAAAAATAGAATTGGGTGAGATATAATTCTCAGAAAGGGTAAATAAAGGAGACACGTAAGAAAAAAAAGTAATAGTTATATGAGAGCATCGGAATAAAATTGGAATAAAATATCCTTCAAATCAAAGATTATTAAAATAAATAATTGGATAAATATAGGATGTTAATAATAAATTAATCATTAGGGAATCATGAGAATTATTTTGGAATGCATAAAATTAGAATGGAACATAGATTTTAGGAGACACATAAGAATATAAAATCATTCTTTATATGTCAAGGAACATTAGAAAAACATATCAAGGCACTTCATAGGGGAATAGCTACTGGGCATGCAACAACACCATCCTTGTAACGTCCTAGATCCAGGTTCCACATAATGGGTTCCCCGAACCCGGTTGGTCACATGACCTCAAGCTCATTTCCCAAAATCCCAGAGGCTGCGGACTAGCATCGAGGGCCTAGCACTGATATTGGGGAAATTGTTCCCTCATTTGATAATGTTAAGCGCAACAGAAAAAATATATAAATATATAAAAGTGGAAGAAATAAACAATATAGGCATAAATTGGACAATGGAACTGATGTAAATGACAACCAACAATAATATATATGATGATGTATCATGTCTATAATTCTAAAAAATTATCCAAAATAGAATACACTACAATAAAATACAATAGTTCACAAGGTACATGGTATTGAAAAACAAAACCAAAGCAGTGAAACATGAGCGCAACAACATTGCAAGCCTAAGATCGGTCCCATGCACTTTTACTCCAATGAAAAAATAATTTACCTGTGTAGGGACCCTTCCCTTATTGACACCTATAGCAATATAATCTTTTTAGGCCCAAGACATGACCTAAATACAATGTGAGAAATAAATACCAGTTGGAAAACACCATAGACTTGTGCCCAAATGTCAGTGAAAATGTTAAACAATAGTGTACAATAATGAAATTCAGTAAACTAGGAAGTACCCAAATGAAACTATTCCTACCAGTTACATTGACATATTAATTATTGTCCAACAGTTCAATATATTTGAATTCTGAGTTTCCTGAGACTCAACCTCGACCGACAATCTCCTATAGCAGTGCCATAATAGAAACCACAACAGGCTATCTATCATGTATAAGATAATTATAATACCAAGCATGTGATTTAGCTTGGCAGGTACAACATAAGAAATCACCACAGGGAATATTCAAGGTAAAAAATGTCCTCAGATAGGTAAGTCCTTACCTTAAGGAAACCTGAAACGAAACCCTCAGGTGACATCCCTCAGGTATAATGAATATTTCCCTCAGGCATATGGGATATTTCCCTCAGGCATAACGAATATTGCCCATAGGAATAGGAAAAGATTCCCTCATGCTAAATAGAACTTTTCCCTCAGGCTAAACAAAACCATTCCCTCAAGCAATACATAGGGAAAACAAGTAATCAGGATGAGCCCAACACATATGCATGCAATTTATTTATGTTTCCTCTCATGAAATCACAAAACATGCTATAATCATGACATACCCATGGGTATCCTGGCCAAATGAAAAAACAAGGGAAACACACCCATGGGGTGGCCCTAGTTCAACGAAACGATCTCAAACAGTAGTTTATACTTATTCATTAGATTACCTATGCAATTTTAGGTATCTTAACAGTCAATGTCTCAGCCATATGATACCCTGAACATGGGTCCATGGCACAAAAAAACACAAAATCAGCTCGATAGTTGGAATTAAACACAATAACACCTACCTCAAT
Source organism: Viscum album (assembly GCA_963277665.1). Classification (NCBI taxonomy): domain Eukaryota; kingdom Viridiplantae; phylum Streptophyta; class Magnoliopsida; order Santalales; family Viscaceae; genus Viscum; species Viscum album. The sequence continues at coordinate 1,538,055,333 of OY728151.1, forward strand.
ATCCTATGATCGATATATGTGAAGGGAGCCTCCCAAAACAAACAAGAACAACGTTGATCCGCACAATTCAAATGATATTGACAACAGAATAATCGGAGTCCCTATGAGTAATTGGGAACTCCTCTAAGTGTCGACATCCTCTCTCGCTGCTCCTGGTGAGCCCTCTGCCTCCTATGTCGAATTAAGTGTCTACTCCCTGTTTCAATGAGAAAACATGACTACACAGTGTGTACTTTCAAGTACACGGCATGTACATTCCTTTTTAACTATTCCTCTAGCGGCTACGTTCCTCCGCATAATTGATCACCTGTTGACTGATTACATAGATTGTATTACAATGTACAGGGCATGAAGTTTGTATTTACACCCTTAAACACTGAGAGGCATACACGCCCTTTTTTCTCATCTCACAAGGCCAAAGTATAGGGCGTGTGTACAAAAATACATAGGGTGTACACATAAATTTGGGATTTTTCCTAATTTTGCATTGTTTTCTCAAAAACTCATAATGATAAGGAAATGAAGAAACACGTACCTCAAGAATAAGAACCGGGTTCTTACAAACACCCCCCCCCCCAGAAATTCATTCATGAATAGCCATTCAAAGGGTGGTGAAGATAATGTTGTGAACAATTCTGGTCCCTAAGAACGAATGTTGGTCTCCCCCTCCCAGGTTTCGTCCTGCACTCGGCCATGATGTCATAGCACCTATACAAGAGGAACTGTCCAGCCTCGGAGAACCTTTGTGCACCTATCAACAATACGAATCAGATTCTCCTCAAAGGGTGCGTCAACCTAAATTTCAACAACCTCGGGCAGAAAAATGTGAGGTGAGCCTAAGTGATAACGACACAGTTGAGATACGTGGAAGATGTCATGCATGTCCCGATACATTTGTGGTAACTAAAACCGATAGGCAACCGACCTGACTCTCTACAAAATCTCAAATGGTCCTACAAAAGTCAGTGAATGTTTACCCTGTATCCTAATCTGCCTATGTCCCATCCTCAATGAAACACGCATGAAAACCTGGTCCTCGACCACAAACTCGAAGGGTAGTCTACAACAATCAACATATGATTTCTAATGTTACATCACAGTACCCATCCGCTTCTGATTCAACAACACCTTCTCTGAAGTCTCATGCATGAGATGTGGTCCCATTAAAGCTGCCTCACCTGTCTCTAACTAGCACATGGATGATCGGCATTTCCTACCATATAAATCCTTTTTAGGTACCATCTTAATGGTTCCGTGTAAAATATTATTGGAGGAAAACTCGACCAGGGGTATTTGCTTCTCCCAAGAGCCCCCAATGTCCTGGATTCATGCAAGTAGTATATCCTCTAGCACATATATTGTATGCTCTGACTATAAATCGATCTAAGGGTGGTATGTTGTGCTCAGAAGCACCTATATACCAAGTTCCCTAAAAAAACTCCACTAGAAACAAGAAATAAAATGGGCGTCTCTATCAAAAATTATAGAAAGTGGAATTCCATGAAGACGTACTACCTCTAGAATATACATCATCCTGAGCTCGTCAACACTGAAGGTCTCCTTGAATGGAAAAAAGTGAGTTACTTTCTTAATTATGTCTACAACAACCCATACGACATCATTTGTTTAAGGTGACCACGACAACCCGGTCACGAAGTCCATCGTGACATCATCCCATTTCCACTCTGGAATGGTAACTATTGTGATAGTTCGGATGGCCTTTGATGCTACACCTTCACCTGTTGATGGGTGTAACATCTCGTAACAAAATCAACTACATCTATTTTCATACGTAGTCACCAATACTGACTTCTCATGTCATGTTACATTTTAGTAACTCCAGGATGCACTGCCCAAGCTAAAGAATGAAATTCCTACCTAAAAATCTCATGTATATCCCTAGGAACCCACATATGTCTTGGGATACACAGTACCTCATCATCGCCCATCGTCCAACCAGGAGGAGTGTCCTCACATGCCACTATCTCCCATTGATCTAGGACTTCTGAATCTGATAGTTGTCTCATCCTCACTCTTTCCAGGAGGGTAGAATTCACTAATAAGTATGAATGGTAGGTTCTCCCCTGACTATCGTGAATGTCAAAATTCATCTCAGAGAACAAATCCATAAGCTTCCACTCACCACTAGCCTCATGAACTACATGTATCTTTGTCTTCCTACTCAGTGCATCAACTACTGTGTTACCCTTACATGGTTTATAGGCAAGATCAAAGTCGAATGACTGAAGGTATTCAACCTACAATTGTTATCTCAATTTTCATGTAACAATGGGTAAAGATGTATTAAATAATTTTGGGGCCCATAAACAACACAAAATATTCTCCCAAGATATAATGTCTCCAACAACGTAATTCCTGAACAATTGTAGCCAACTCAAGATCATGCGTCGTGTAATTCATCTCTTGTGGCCCCAACTGCTGAGACCCGTAGGCTACTACTCGATCACCCTGCATCAACACTACTCTGAGCCCAATGTCGGATGCATCATAGTAAACTGTATAGCCCTTCCATTGATCTGGAAGTATTAAGACTGGTACTGTTGTCAACATTCCCTTCATCTTCTAAAAGGCTATCTGAAAACCTTATAACCAAATGAACTTCACACCCTTATTAGTCAAACCCATCAACCGTGCTGCTAAACAGGATAATCCATGTATAAAGCGCCTTTTGTTACCAACCATCCCCAGGAAACTCTGTATTTAAAACATGTTCTTAGGATGCTCCCAAGAAACTATTGCTCTCACTTTATCTAGGTAGACTGATACACCATCCTCTGAGAAAATGTGACCCAGGAACTGGGTCTAGTCCATCCAAAAGTGGCACATTGAGAGATTATCATAAAAATGTTGCCCTCTCAGTGTACTCAGTATGATCTCAAGATGGGTTTCATGGTAGTGTCGAGTGTGAGAGTACACCAAGATATCATCCATGAAGACTACCAAAAAATAATCCAGATATGGGTGGAAAAAATGATTCATCATTTCCATGAAAACAACTGGCATGTTTCTGAGTCCGAACAGCAAGACCATGTACTCGTATAGACAATATCTACTCTGAAATGCTATATGTGGTATGTCCAATGGTCTAATGTGCAACTGGTGATATCTGGATCTCAATTCAATCTTCGAGAACACTCGTGCTCCTCAAAGATCATCAAATAGATCATCAATACTCGATAAGTGATATCGGTTTTTAACCGTTAACTGGTTCAATTTCTTGTTAATCCACGGTGAGTCTGAGGGTCCATATTCCTTCTTAGTGTAAAGGATAGGTGAACCCAGGGAGAAATACTGGGCGAATAAAACCATTGTCTTGTAACTACTCTAATTGCCTCTTGAGATCCTGCAATTTTGGCGTAGCCATCCTATAAGGTGGAATCAACATTGGTGCCTCTCTTGGAACATGTTCAATATATAATTCCTCCTCTTTCATTATAGATAGACCTGAAAAGTCATATGGGAAGAAATCCCTGATATAATCTTGCAATTTGGGCTATCACTCCACCTCAGCCATGATGCTCGGGTCCAGCTCGGCTCGCTTGGACATCCCATTCTCCCTTGTATAGGAACTCTCTGCACTCTGGTGACAAAAAAATCACCCTACAACTGTAGAAATCTTCAAATTCCCGAAAGGGTACCAACCAGTCTATCCCGAGAATGACATCATAGGCTGCCATCTCTATGACAAAGAGGTACCATAGAAAGTGACACTCACCAAACTCTAAAGGGAACTTCTTGTACAGATGCTCACCTACAGTTATAATTCCCAATGGAGAGTCAAGCATCATGATATCCGACAGAGAAGAAAGATAGAGACCAAGGCCCTCCACAACAGGAACATATAAAATGTTATGTGTAGAACCAGTATCAAAAAGTACAGAAGATATAACAGAAGCAACTAGGATAATACCTATGACAATGGATCATCCGAGATCCTACTTATGTTGGTTCTCTTGTACAATATATGTCTGCCCAGTGCCACGGCCTTGCTATACATCTTGTCTAACCTGAGCTGACCTGCCCTGCTATCTCTAAGATCCTGGTACCTGGCTTCCATGACCATAACCACCACCTTGGCCTGAACATCCTGATGTATTCCAATTCCTTGACTGATATGAAGTTGTTGGAATTTCTTAAGTATGAAGAGTCTGCAAAGAACCCCTCGTACTATTCACTCATGGAAACTCCCTCCAAAAACGCTGATAATGACTCATCTTGCTGAAAGATCTACACTCAACTCGGTCATGTGGACAATGAGGTCTCTTGTGCGCCTATTTACCACACTGGAAGCATATTATCTGGCCACCTGAAAAACTCTTCTGGCTAGTACTGCCACCATGAGAGAAATCAATCTGCCACTTCCTCTTTCTAGTAGAAATAGTACCAGAGACCGGTGTCGAACCACCCTGATCGGAACCAATTGCTTCCTATAGGTTCCACTCAGAAATCAATGACTGGTTCACAATAGCATGCACTGTGTGAAATCTGAAAACATTCACCAGCACTCAGATGTTATATCAAATACCATCCTCAATTTTTATATCCCTAAATGTCTCATCATCCACCAAAACAGGTTCAATACACTCTAGATCAGTGAGTGGGCAGAATAGTCCGTCACTGAAATGGCATGCTATTGTAGATTCATGAACACTCAAGCTCGATCTTCCATTAGCATCTCGGAAATGAAAAATTCATATAAGACTGCCTGAAAATATTCCCATTCCGTGTCTCGGTGATGCTCAGTCTGGGTGGTAACATCCCACAATCTCTTGGTGGAAATATGCAGCATGTAATTAGCGAGCTTGACCTTCCTCCCTGGAGGCATCTCCAGCTGCTCGAAGATCTTTTTCATAGAACCAAACAATGAATCCACATCCTTTGTTCTGCCATCCCCTAAAAATGTAGGCTGCAACTGCTACTGGAATATTTGTTTCAGCTCTTCCATAGATGTGACTACCATCGGTGCTCCATGGAAGGTCTGCATGAACCACATGAAGCCTTCACGGAACTGTGCATCGGTGCCTGGATCTGGTATAATGACTGGCACTACATATAGCACTGATGGAGGATCCATTGGTAGCCATTGGCCTACCATCATAGGATTATAATCATCACCAATCTCTTAGTGAACAACTCATGTTCATCTCACCGACATGACACTACATGGTCGAACTCACGCCTTTGTTCATTATTATTAGGGACTGAAAGTTATAAGCACTAAAAGGGAACAAGAGAGAGAAAGAAATCATGTTTTAAAAAACATGACTACATGGCATGAACAATTCTTACACGGTGTTTTCCATTATTCCATTCACATGGGTGTGCACTTAAGCTACCCCAGGTTTTGTAACACCCCAACCACACGGCGTGTTTTCCTCAAACATGGTTTGTAATTGAATCCTCTTCCCCTGACTGAGCCCTTTTACATGGTTTAGCCACATGGTTCTCCTTATAATGTCACTACACGATGAGTTCCAATTGGACATGGCATGTACGTGAAAAGATATCACTGACCCGTGTTGTTAGTTACACGGGAATACACAAGGTCAACACAACATGATGTGTAAGGATGATACACGACGTGTTCACCCAACGATTTCCCCTTCCTGTGTCTCTGCCCACGGGGCCTATGACACAGTGAGAGAGAAAATAGTTTGTATATATGGTACACAACGTGTACTTAAGAGAAACAGTTTCTCCGTGAACAAAAGAACACATGGCATGTAGTCATTTCTACACGACATGTATTCTAGGTCTTTTTGGACATTAATCCTCAGAAATAGCTCGAATGCCTAGAAAAACACTGAAACAAACCCTTAAGTGCCAAATTCCAATCTGTGAGGGCCCATACGTCCTGTGAATCAACTCTTGGAATCTCATACATGTTATAATAAGTAAAAAAACGCAATGATCCACCAAATTCATGTCCATGAGGTCCCACAACTCCTCAAGAACCAATGATTGGCATTCATTCAAACGAAACCTTATACAAAAGATACCTTATCAAATAGTAGGTAATTATCCATGAAACTATCACAACAGCAAGCATCTTTGACACAACATCTATCACAATAACATGCATTTGCTAACGCACCCAAAAGGGAATGACACAAATTCACAACATGTGATTTATAAAATGCATCTATATGATGCATGAGATGGAATACCCCCATATCATCTGGTTGCGATAGAAATAAAACCTCAACAACATCAACAGTTATAGTAGAAAACATGTGATTCACCCTATGGTGAGAATCAAATCATCCAAAAACTTACAAAACAAGAATAATTTCAATAAATGAGGCAGGTTGTCTTTTCCTTGTATACGGTTTAGCTACACCCGAGCACAGCTTATTACCAAGTACCTATTCCATCCTTTCCCTGGCTAATGGATACATACAGTATGTCAAAGCAATGAAACTCCTATGATACCACTTTGTAACATCCGGGATCTGGGTACCACACAAGGGGTGCCCCGAACCCAATTGGTCACAAGACCTCAAGCACATTTCCCCAAACACCAGAGGCTGCCAACTAGTAGCGAGGGCCTAGGAATTATAGTGGGGAATCTATGCCATCATTTTTAAATGTGTATCATAGTGGAAAAAATATCTAAACATACAAAAGTGGAAGAAGTAAACAATATTAAGCTGAAATGGACAACATATCTGAAGTAAAATATAACCAACGGTCAAATATATGATGTTGCAACTTGTCTCTAATTCTAAGAAAGAAACCACAAAAAAATACACTACAATCTAATACTATACAACACAAGGTTCAAGGTACCACAAAATTAAACCAAAGTAGTAAAACAAGAGCGCAGTAGCATTGCATGTCTAATCTCGGTTCCATGCTCTCCTACTCCTCTACAACAATCATGTACATGTGTAGGGACCCTTTCCATTATCAACACCTACAAAAATATAATCTATTTCGGCCCAATACAGGACTCAAACTATGTTTAATAGTAGGAAACCACCAAAGTCTCGTTACCAAGTTTCAGTGAAAATGTGAACAGCAGTGTTCCATTATGAAATGCAGTATACTAGGAACTACTCAAATGTAACTATTCTTACTAGTTACATTGTCATTTAAATAATTATTTACTAGTTCAATATAAATTAATTAAATGTTTTCCGAGACTCGACCTCGTCCGACAAACTCTTATACGAGTGACACAACATAAAAAACAACAGGATATCTACCATTTAAAAGATAATTATAATACCAAGCACGTGTGTTAGCTAGGAAGTTACAACATAATAAATCACCACAATGATTATTAAAAGTAAACTTTTTCCTCAGACATGTATGTCCTATCCCTCATGAAACCAGAAATGAAATCCTTAGCTGATTGGCCTATGGCATAATGAATATTTTCCTCAGGCATATGATATCTCACCCTCAGGCATAACGAATATTTCCCTTAATCATAAAAAACACTGCCCTCAGGATAAGCAAACCTATCCCTAATTCTAAAAAAACAATTCCAGAAGTATTTAAATAGGGAAAATAAGTAACCGGGCTGAGCCAAACACATATGCAAGCAATTTATATATGTTTCCCTCAAGAAATCTCAAAACATGCTATAATCACAACATACCCATGTGTATCCTGGCCAAACGGATAAATAAGGGAAATGTACATAGAGGATGGCCCTAAATGAAAGAAAGGATCTCAAACAACAGTTTATACTTATTCATTATATTACCCATGCAATTCATGGTATCATAACGGTCAATGTCTCAGACATATGATACCCTGAACATGGGTGTGTGTCAGAACGGTACACAAAATCCGCTAAACAGTTGGAATGAAACACAATACCCCATAACTCGATCTCCTCTGATCGATATATGTGAACGGTGCCTCCCGAGACAACCAAGAATGACGTAGATCCGTTTGGTTCAAATGAGATTGACGACGAAATAATCAGAGTCATGGTGGGAGATCGGGAGCTCCTCCAAATCTCGGCCTCCTCTCATACTACTCCTGGTGATCCCTCTGCCTCCTCGGTCGAATGAGGAGGAAACTACCTGTTTTAACCCAAAAAACCTGACTACACAGCATGTACTGTCATGAACACGGCATGTACATTCCTTTTTAACTGTTCCTCTAACGTCTACTTTCCTACACTTCATTTTTCACCTGCCGACGGATTACACGACCAGTATTACTATGTACACGGCATGTAGTAAGTTTTTTCACCCTTAATCTCTGAAAATCCTACACACCCTGTGTTCCCTTCTCACACAACCAAAGTCCATGGAATGTGTACATAAATACCCAGCATGTACCCTTAAATTTGGTATTTGCCACACATTTCCCTTGTTTTCTCAGAAACACATAAGGAAAAGCAAAAGAGGAAACTCGTACCTCAAGAATAAGAACCAGGTACTTAAAATCCTTAGCCAGAACCCATTTCTTATTGTGGAATCAGTAAAATCTCCATGTCTTCTCAGCAGACAATGTACACTCCTAATACCATCATCGTAGTATACATTCACTACCATGACAATAATAGTAGTTATTGTTCACTCCAAATACCATCTTAATAGACAAAGTCCATTATTGAACTGAGTCCACGACCCATTCCATCCATGGATTTATAATGAGATATAAATATATTCCAAATTCCCTGGAGGGAGATACTGGTTCCACCCATATCATAATTATATCATACACACATGTGCCTCATGATCATTAAAATAATATCATAACCAATGAAATCATGTGGGTATCATAAACATGAAAACATAACATACCCAATGGAAAACAGAAATGTTTCTCAATAATTTCATCAATTAATTACCCTTGAAATGAATACGTTTTCATAATAATTTATCATGTGAATGATAAATATGTTTTTTTAAACATATAACCAATGAATGAAAAATGTTTCTCAAATAAATAATTCTTTAAAAGGATAAAGTACATATAGAAATTATATGAATGGAAACATTAGATCGTAACCCCACTAAGGAATGAGTAATATCCATAGATCTCATCGGTGATGGAATATAATTTTGAATTCTATCTTGATAAAATATATTGAGAAAATTATCTTTTATTTGGAAAACACATTAAACACACTTTTATTTTAAAATAGCCTTTCCAAATAACAAAAATTAATTTTATAAAATAATTTAAAATACATCATGCACTTTAAAAAAAATTCATCATTTTTCATTGGAAATAAATTTGAAATGTTATAAAAGTTTCTTTAAAAATCATTGAAATTCTTTTAATTTAAATTTAAATTTTCAAAGCATATGAAATATAAATTTAAAATTATAAAAAATATTTCAAAAATAGTAAATATTTTTGAAAACAATTATCTTTAATTATATATTATAAAAATTTTATAATGTGATTTCAAATCATTAAAATCCTATAATTTAATAATATCCTACCTAATATATAATGGAAACATGAAAAAAATTTAAAACCATTTTTCTAAACAAAAATTAAAATTAAAATAATTTTCCATTAAAATTATCTAAAAAAATTATATAATTGTTTTGGATTTATTTTAGGAATCATGGGTTTTGAATAAAAAAGATTTCTAATCAATGTGATAAATAATATCATATTTTCATAAAATAATTTATTAAAAATGTTAAGTGCCAAATTGTGACAAAATTAAACCACTACTTGATGATATAGTGAATTAATATATATGATTATAATTCATTACAATTTTTGAGATATGGATCATACGATTTCATCAATTGAAGGATAATCATAAACATTCTAAAAATAGTTAAGATTAAAGTAATTACCATTTTAGTAATAATGAATCAAAATTCCCAAGAATTTTTTAGATTAAATGAAGATTAAAATATCATTACATGAAGATATTAATGATAAATCTTTTCCATGATTAATATATACAACTCGTAAAAGAATATATGTGCTTAACATAACATGTTTCCCAGTGAATACAAATTGGGAAAAAATTACATTATAGATTTAGAAACATTTGAACAGTAAAACCCATTAAAGAGATATAATAAAATGGATATGTTAATAACATTAAATTTTAGAAAAATTATTATAAAATACAATCATTTTAATTATACATACCACAAAAATGATTTTTGGATAAATCAGAAGTCTGACAAAAATATAAGTGAGACTACAAATCCCATTACTACATGAGTAAATATGCAACCATGATCCCAATGAAAGAATAATGAAAATTGGAAAATTTTTATAATTAAGAAAATAAAATTAATTATATAAAATTTCATAGGTATGTATATATAGAACGGATCAAGATTAAGTAGTGAATGTATCATGTACATCCTGGAAATAAAATTGAAATGAGAAAACCAATTTCTAATGTATGGAATTTTTTATAACATATTTGAAACTCCTATATAATAAATATGAATTTAATAAAAATCTTCCAAAGTAACATGGTATTATATATGATACATTATATGATTTTATTGTGGCATTATATTACTATTTTATTAATAACATCATGGTAAAATATGTTTTATGTAATAACTGCTTTGTTTTTAAAAGATGTTTTTATTTGTAATTCTTGATCACCATACATACATCTTGATTTAATTATTTAAATAGTATAAAAAAGGATGTAAATTTCATATATATTAATTGTATACGTATTTATAACAATATATTAAATAAATATATATGATATGACAAACACCATTCATCAAGATGGTAACCTGTACATAGGTGTTTACATGGTTTCCATTTTCTCCTCGTATTTTCAGTGTAAAAATATTAAATTATATATATATATATATATATTACCCAGTATAATTATTTTTTTATATATATCCCATATGGTCATTAATACTATATTTTATTTATTTCATTTAAATCATGATATGAAACAGATTTCTTTGAGGAGGCGGTAGTCCAAACGTCATCAAATAAAGTATTCATATTCCCATAATATTGAATGCATAGAAGAATTTCATTTATAACAATTATAGAAGGATAAATAATTCATATATATCATATAAATCATATATAAAACTACTTAAATTATTATTACCAACCATGATAGGTGGTAATGGATGAATTGAGGTCATCAGCTCATGATGTGGTAGTCTTCCATTGAAACGAATGAATATTGAATATTCCATTTTATTGAAGTTAGTGTGAGTCTAGGTCGAACACATAATATAAAAACATATCATTATATTTAAAATACTGATTATATAATATAATCATTGAATAATCTGAATTTATTGGATAATAATAACATAAAATAGAAGTGTTGTTTAAGGATGTTGCCTCATATTTGGACAATTCAATTAAATTTTCACCAAAGGACTATAATGGTTTTATTAATTATAAAGATAGAATTAATGGTTTAGAGTATTGGTATTTAGAGAATAATTTTTCATGGTTTGTATGATCCAATGGTATTTAGATGTGTGACAAATATTGGGGGTTGAGTGTGCTTTTATTTTGAAGGATGTGCCAGATTCTTGTGAATTTTAAAACATAAACCATAATGAGAGGTTTCCATTACATTATTAGAAAAAAATAAGGGTAATGTTTTTTGATAATGTTAAATATATGTTATAAATATTTCTATAATATGTGTTTTGAAAATTTTTCTAGTAATTTTTCCCCTGAGGTTAATGTCTATTCACTATGCATATTAGTTTTTCACTAACTAATGTAATTAATTTTAAATATAGTTAATTATATTTTTTGTAAAACAATAATTTAAACATTCATGAAATTGTTAATTATGATGATTAAAAATATGAAATCTATTTTCCAAAATTATTAAAATATATTTGGTTGAAATTTATTTAAAATAAATTTCAAAGAAGGAATGAATAAACTGGTTTTTAAAGTAATAATATCAAACAACTGAAATGATTTTGTATCCAGTATCAAAGTTAATTTGATTAAAATTACCTAAATTGTATTAATTGATTATTAATTTATATAATTATACAAAAACAAAATTAAAAAATAATTTAAATATATAGATAAAATTTATGAAAATTTAGTTTTCGATTAAAATTCATTGATTTTAAATATTAATAAAAAAAGTTAAATCCTCAGAAAATTATCCAAAAATAACACTCTATTGATTTGGATAATATTTAAAGACATGGAATTTCCATGAAATTTTATATAAAATATATTGGAATTATACAAATCCGCAAAAATTGACGGCGTGTGATTCTAAGGCCTGTGTGCCCAGAATAATCTTCTGAAGTTTTGTTTGGGTACGTTCAGTAAACAAACGAGCGTGTTTTTCTAACATTTGAACCAGTGCTTGGAATTGAAATCTTAGGGCACTGTTGAACTCGATGTGCAAATATTTTCTTAAGAATACTTTAACCTAGACGGCAGTAGGTTGAGAGTGAAAGATAGTTTTGTGTTTTTAGTGAATCAATAAAATAAAAATAAATATGTGTAGAATTATTTTTATTTGTTAGTAAAAAACCGTCATGTGGATGTTGGGTGTGGGTACCACCACATCATAAACTCCAATGAGAGGTTATGGTGGTGGGGCCCACCAGAGTTCTAAACCTCTTCTTCTAGTTTATTGTGGTGGGGGCCACCTAGGGATAAACTCCCATGAATCTCCCTTTTAATGGGGAGAATCCCTCCACTTTCCATTAAGTGTATGGGACCCTCTTGAACTCCCCTAACACATAATTTTGCCAAATCCCCCTCATTGATTAATTGAGCCAACACGTTCAATTAATTATTAAGACCATTTGAATTTTATACCAACGATTTAATAGGATATCTTAATCTATTATTTTGGCTTGGATTTTTCTTCTTGGTGGAACATGGTAGAGTAGGATCTTTGTGAGAAAATCTCTCCAAACGAACAACGAAGAAAAAAGAATGAAAAATGAAGAACGTGTTCTCCCAATGAAGAATGCCAGCAACAAGCGTCTTCTACTTATATCCCAGAAGCAACCGATGTGGGATGTCTTTGATGACCAACTCTCCCTCCTCATCCTCGTCAATGAACCGATGCACGAGCAAGGGATTGGAAGTGCATGGAAGATGCGACGAATGATGACAACTCCATCATCTTCCCCATGACTTCATCATTCGACATTGTGTTGATCTTCAGAATGGTGACGAGCCTACTAGAGAAAAAAGGTGACGAAGGTAATGGCGCCACCACCCATGACCACCGTGACCCGCGCCGCCCAGGCCTAACCTCACTGGCCCATCGGTCGACCGCTCATCGCACCCCAGCTGAACTGTATCGGCCCACCTGCCGCACCCTGGCCATCCAGCCTCACCATCAGCACCGTCTCACTGGATGCACGCGCCTCCCGGTCGGACCGTGGTGCCTTCCCGATCACCCTCACCGCTAGCCCAACTGGCCTCGGCCTCCCAGGTCGGACCGCCCAAGACATACCCCTCGCGGCGCCCTACCGAGCAGGCCTCCGAGTCCTGATCTCCATGGATGAGCTGCCCAAGCCACACCCCTCGTGGCACCGAGCCAAGACGGCCTCCCAAACAGGCCCTAGCGGCGCCATCGGGCTGAACCGCCCCGCGCCGCCGGACTGAGCCACTAACGTGGTGCCTCCGTGCCGAACCCACCCTCGCGGCCCGCTGGGCTCATCCCCGAGGTTCGGGACAAACCCAATGGTCTGGACCACCAATTAGGCTAGGTCGATCAGAACCGGGTCGACCCAGACTGGGTCGGACCGGACCCAGGCCCACTACAACCCTTTACATTCATTTTGCCTTATCTTTGGAACCGGGCATTCGTTTGATAAACCGTCAACGATCCTGGTAATAGTAGATCATGATGGTTCTATTGAGTATACCCAACTAATGTTTGGGGTATTGTTGAGATACAGTCAAGTTTTATCGTGCACGAATCCAACCAGGCCCAGGGACTAAAAGGATAATAACTCAAAGAATTGACGCCCGATTGACGCACCGTCTGATGTGTTGAGACCTCTATAACATGACAGAACATTTAGATACTTCTTCATGGGACTTTGTGACATTTGATGTATAATCACTTGTATTGAGAAGCATACCCTCACGGAATCAAGCGTGATTGGTGTGGAACCCAGTGGGTGGGTGCATTGTAATAAAGGGATCCTACGTGGTTTCGATAGGACTAACTATTGTTCCATGATACTACATGGGTTCGACAACACCAACAACTATTCCGGCATCCTATGTTTCTTTGAAAAATCTGATTACTATTCTAGGAACCTATGTGGGTTTGACAGTGTAGATGATTCAGTGGATACATATAATCATCTCTATCCCTCTATAAAAGATTTATACCTGTGTGAGATGAGTCATTAACTTTTGTGTTTTCCACATGATTGATATGGATTACTTCATAACTTATATATATATGGGAATAAACCGAAGTGGGGTTATCTGTGGATTTCATAATTTTTGGTTTATCTTTGTTGGATTTTGTGAGACCTTGAGAGTCTCAGGACCCCTACTTATTATTCATATACTCTCCCCTACATGGGCTTTTCTCGTACCTCATTTTGTTGGATGCAGACGACAGACAACGCTGACCCAAGCTGGTAGTACCAGGACTTGATAGTACCCGAAGGTGGACCTTACGATGTGTCAGTTCACAAAGTAGACTGGCAGATGTGGAGGGCTGAGAAAGCGATATGTACCTAGACTTCATATAGGAACCTCAAAGGATAAAGAGAAAAAGTTTTACTTTTCATCCGTTGTTCCTTCAGTTGGGCATGTATTTCCGACTCCTTTTACTTTCAACACACATTTGTTATACAGTTTTACATATGGTTTTGTTTCCATATTGTGCTTTGTTCTGTGTGTTTACATGTTATAAAGGCAATGCCTTCCCAGTTTTAGGGAATCACGCCTTTGGAGCTATATGCCATCCCCAAGCATATGGAAGATGGTCTTAGGGTAGTCACGGCAGGGGCCCTAAGGGACGGGTCGTGACAAATTGTTATCCGAGGAGTCAGTTCAACTGTAGAACTCAGGACTCTGATCATTCTTTTATGTGAAGAAATAGTGTTATGTGTATTGAGTGTGGTTCTCAGCTCAAGGAGTCCAGTGATGGTGCAGCAGCTGACGTATCCCTATACCAGGACCCTGACATCTGATTTTTGACTCAGTTCACAGAAACATTGATTGCATGTGTGTTACATTTGAAAAGATCTCTTTTTTATCTCTCTGAGTCTGCTCACCAGGTATAAATTTTGACCATGGAGCACCTATTTCTTTTAAGAATGGCCCCACGAAGGGAGCCAGCCAGGGTTCTAGGATTTGTATGATATGGTAGCCCACCATGTGATGAGGCCTCGGTGCAAGGCCCTATAAATGCGGAGGCACCAGCTATACCATAACCCATTGGGCAACCGATGCCACCAGCCCTAGCAGTAGAGAGTACACACTGCCTAAATGTGTTGCAAGAGTTCCAGCACTAGAGACACCCAGGTTCTGAGGTGAGACAAACCCGCAGGAAGGTGAGGATTTGCTGGCAGTTGGGTGAGAGTCTTAATAGTGGTAGGGACATTGGACGACCTTATGGTGATCATTTCCATGAGTCTCCTTCAGGAAGAAGCTGGCAGATGGTATAGCCTGATGCTCTAGTTGCATAATGAGGCGACACTTCTCTCGACAGACTTCTAGATATTATTTTGGGTGGTGTTCACCCCAGCCACCCTATGTGTAGTACAGATATAGAAGCTACATCATCTGTAGCAGGGCAGCATGACAGTGGCACAGTACTCATCAAGGTTCATCGACATCTCGCGATACTCCACAAATATGGGGTGGGGCCCAATATTCATGGCACAGACATTCGATCATGGGATCAGGTGAGAGATCAGGGCTTCAATGATCTCCCTCAGCATCTCGACGCAGGATGGGGTGTTAGAGAGAGCCCTCTTAGTGGAGAGTTTCCTTGTTGAGCAGTCACCAGTAGTGGGACCCACCACCAGGTGACACGTAGTGGATTCCTCTATACCTTGTAATACACAGATGTCACTGAGGTCTAAGATGACCAGACCTACAGGTGGATGACTGCTTAACTCATGATCGGTTGTGCGAGGAACATGAGACATAGCCAGTCATACGAGGACCAAGAAGTGTTTCACATGCGGTGGGCAGGGTCACATGTCACGAGACTCTCCACACAACCATTCAGATAATCAGCAGACGGTCGAAGGACCACCCGGGCAGAGACATAGTTTCGATAGAGGTGGTCTGCAGGGAGCAGTCAGAAGTGGCAGAGGGGCTAGTCATATTGTTGGTGGGGGATGATGTTTCGAGGTGCTATCGCTGCCACCACCATGAGGACCACCACGACCGCAGGGAGTAGGTGGATATGGGAGAGTTCAGTTCCAGGCAGCTAAGGCATACGATCATGGAGTTCCAGAGATGATTCAAGGTAAGATTCATGTCAACTCCACCTTAGTTGTAGTTCTTATAGACATAGGTTATTGACATTCATTCATTTCCACAGCCCTCATTCGGAGCTCGAAGATTCTTATTGAGTCGTTTGTTCAATCCTTACTTCTAGAGACTCCTATGGGTGAATATTTGAGGATTTCATACTGGTGATGGAAGTGTAAGATTACTCTAGGATGTGAGAGCATCGACTATGATCTCCTAGTAGAGGTGTCTAGGGATTACAACATCATCTTGGGTATAGACTAGTTATCTACAGTCCAATTTCAGATAGACTGTATTAGGCGCAAACTGTGGTGTGTCTGCACGGATGGGACTAGGTTTACCATCACCCGGGGGAGAAGGGAGCCATTGAAACACAAGATAGACTTACTCGAAGGAGAGTGAAACCAATCATTTATCAGTTGGCTAGCCTTACCCTCGAAGCTATGGATGTGGAGAGTCTGACATATCCTCTAGTGGTAGAGCAGTACACGAATGATTTCCCAGATGATGTCCCAAGACTTCCTCTTCATAGAGAGGTGGACTTTTACTTTGACTTGTACCCTGAGACAACACCGATATCTACACCAGCATATCGGATGGCTCCTGCGGAGATTCACGAGCTGTGGGTATAGCTGAAGGACTTACAAGGGAATGGATTCATCTGGCCTAATGTTTCTCCCTGGGCGGCCCAAATTCTGTTTTCCAAGAAGGCGGATGGAAGCATGAGTTTTTTTGTTGAATATCAGTTCCTGAACCCGGTGACTTTGAATAACAAGTACCCACTCCTAGAAATTGATGATCTCTTTGACCAGTTGTAGGGGAAATGGTGGTTCTCGAAGATAGACCTCAGATCATGTCATAAATAGCTCAGAGTTCAAGATGAGGATTTGAAGAAGACGGCCTTGAGATGTCGATACGACTAGTATGAGTTCATGGTTATTCCATTCAGTGTAACCAATGCTTCAATAGTGGTCATGGGACTCATGAACAGGATATTTCAACCGTACCTTGATCACATTGTTGTAGTTTTCATCGATGTCATTCTGATCTACTCGACTACTGAGGAGGAGCATTCCTATCACTTGCGGGTAGTACTGGACACACTCTGTGAGAACCGGCTTTCTTGTAATATCTGGAAGTGCCAGTTCTTGATATGATAGGTTCACTTTCTGTGACATATTATCTCGGAGGATGGAGTTGAAATACATCCAGTGAGGATTGAGGTGGAACTTTATTGGGAGTCACCCATGAGTGTGACAGAGGTACGGAATTTCATTGGATTTGATGGGTACTACTATAGGATTGTTCTAGAATTCTCCAGAGTTGCAAAAACACTATTATCCTTAACAAAGAAGGAGAAACCCTTTGTGTGGTTGTAGAGATTCCATCAATGATTTCAAAAAATGAGACAAAGGATTACTACGGCCCCCCATCTTGAGGCATCTAGAGGAAGGCGTTGGGTACGTAGTCTACTGCGACGCATCAGTGACTGGTCTTGGATGCGTCTTGATGCAGGAATGAGTAGTGATCGCTTATGGTTCATGAAATCTGAGACATCATGAACAGAACTACGCTACCCATGACACGAAGTTAGCAGTAGTGGTCTTTGCCTTGAAAATGTAGTGACACTATCAGATGGGTGAATGTTTTACCATGTACCCAGATCACAAAGGTCTCAGGTATATCTTCTCCAAGATGGAACTGACCCTAATACAGTGACGTTGGCTTGAGTTCCTCCAGAACTAAGACTTGAATATAGTCTATAATCCTGGTAAGGGGAACGTTGATGCAGATACACTCAGCAGGAGATCTGGTATACAGCTGCTAGGTGAGGTGACATTGCACCTGGCTAATTTACAAAAACCTTTTTGAATAGAGACATAGCAGCATTCCTTCACTCTCTTATAGTCACTCACTATCTTATTCAGTGAATTAGGGAGGCATTTTTTGGGGATGCGGACTGCGAGACATGACGGCCTCAGATATCTATAGGGCATGCACCTGATTGATTTTCTGATGGTGGGGACCACGTCACTCTCAAAAAAGGACGTACTAGAGTACCAGTGTCACTTGAGGAGGAATTGATGAAGTAGTTCTAGACGTACCCACTAGTGGTACATCCAGTAGTGGTGAATATGTACCAGGATCTCTGACGATAGCACTGGTGGGTGGGAATAAAGAAAGTAGTTGCAGATTTTATCTCTCGGTGCCTCACTTGTCAGCAAGTGAAGGCAGAGCATTAGGTACCAGGTGTCTTAGATCAGCCTTTAGAGGTCCTAGAGTGTATGTGGGATGGGATATCCATGGAATTTGTGACATTTATTCCACGTACATCCAGAGGACTTGATTCGGTCAGGGTGATCATCGACGGACTCACCAAGTCGGCCCACTTCTTACCGATCATGGAGGAGGGTTCAGTAGAGAAATTGGGAGGCCTTTATGTGAAAGAGATTCTGTGACTAAATGGAGTACCCTCGATGATTTTCTCTGATCGTGATGCATGATTTACTTCCTTGTAATGGGTGGGGTTGTAGGAAGTTTTCGGGATGCAGCTTCATTTGAGCACCACCATACATCCTCAAACTGAAGGCCAGATTGAGAGGACCATTCAGACCCTTGAGGACATTCTTTTTACTAGTAATCTAGACTTTGGATGCAGCTAGGAGTATCACTTTCCATTATTGGAGTTTTCATACCACAATAACTACACATCACCATTGGGATGGAACCTTTCGAGGCATTGTATGGGAAACCTTGCAGATCACCATTGTATTGGACTGACCTAGGGGAGTCAACACTAGTGGAACTTGAGATGGTATGGGCTACCACAGAAATGGTGCAAATAATCCTTGAGTGGATTAAGACTGCATAGATCAGGCAGAAGTCGTATACCGATAGAAGATGAAGACCTCTATAGTTTCAGGATGGCGACCACGTCTTTCTATGTGTCCCACCCCGATGAGGTCTACGGAGATATGGATGAGGCAGAAAGTTATCTCTAAGATTCATCAGACCTTTTCAGGTCCCCAGTAGAGTTGGAAAGGTGTCATTCCACTTAACTATTCCACCTCAGTTTCACCAGGTGCATTATATATTCAACGTATCACAGGTGAGGAGGTAAGTACACAACCCTTCTCGCATCATCGACCATGGAGAGCTGGACATCGACGATTGGGTGAATTTTAAAGAGGTTCTAGTAGAGATTGAGGATCAACAGGAGTAGTTCCTTCATGGACGATCGATATCTCAGGTGCACGTTCGTTGGCAGCACGTGAACCTCCTGGAGAGCACATGGGAGCAGGAGGCTCAGATGCATTCTTAGTACCCAGACTTGTTCCCTTTGTTATGAGATATGGCATATGGTGATGTAGATCCCAGTGGTGGGGAGAATGTAATGACCCAGATTTTCAATAGAAATAATTTTTTTAAAATATATTGGAATTTTACGAGTCTGTTAAAATTGACGGCTCATGATTTTGAGGTCCGGTGTGCCTGTAATCATTTTTTGAAGTTTTGTTCAAGTACGTTTAGTAAACGTACGAGGTGGTTTTTCTAACTATTTAACCGGTGTTCAGAATTGATATCTGAGGGTACTATGGAACTCTTAGTGCCAGTATTCACTTAAGGATACATTCACCTCAACAACAGTGGGTCAAGAGTGAAAGATAGTTTTTTTGGTTTTTAGTGAATGAATACAATAAAAATAATGATGTGTATATTTATTTTTATTTTTTGGTTAAAACCTCCATCTGGATGTTAGAGGTGGGGACCACCACACCTTAACCTCCCAATAGAGGTTATGGTGGTGGGGCCCACCAAGGACTAAACCCCATCTTCTTTTTTATTTTGGTGGGGACCACCCATGGTTAAACCTCCTTGAAACTCCCCTTTAATTGGGAGAAACCCTTCACCTTCCATTATGTGTAGGGGAGCCTTTTCAACTCACCTAAAACACAATTTTTCCAAATCCACCTCATTAATTAATTGAGCCAACACGTTCAATTAATTTTTAAGCCAATTTGAATTTTATTCCAATGATTTAATAGGATATCTTAATCTATTGTTTTGGATTGTAATTTTCTTCTTGGTGGAACATGGGAGAGGATGAAATTTGAGAGAAAACCTCTCCCAATGAACAACAAAGAACAAAGAATGAAAAATGCATTCTCCAAACATAGAACACCGGAAACAAAAATCTTCGAATTATTCCTCAAATGCAATCGACGTGGGACATCATTGATAACCGAATCTTCCTCCTCAATGTCATCAATGAACCGACACACGAGCTCGAGATTGGAAGTACGTGGCGGACGCGACGAATGATGACAACTCCGTCTTCTTCCCCACGACTCCATCAACGAACAAAGATAGGGGTTTAATTTTTTTTATATGATTTATACCCATAATCTCCCCATGTTATTCCTTTATTTAAAATGAATAACACTGATGATTACCTATGTGGGTTTTGTTATACTTGTTCTTGATGAACTGATTGCAACACTCTAAACGCGGAGGAAGCGGGCCAAACATACATGGACCGAATTCTATGGGTCATTCTTCATTGAGTTGATCTTTGGAATGCCGAAAAGGCTATGAGAAAATGAATGTGACAAAGGAAACGGTGCTTCCACCCTTGCACACTGTGACCGATGCCACCCCGGTAGAACTGTACTGGCCCACAAGCCGCACCCCCGGCCGATCCACACCTGCCGCCCAGGCCGAACCACGCCAGCCCGTCAGCCTCACCCATGCCGAACCGCACTGGCTCACTAGTCGTGCCACGACAATAACGCGCTGGCTGAGACACACCAATGCCGCCCAGCCGAAAAGCCCAGTATTTCCAGCCGCCCCATTTGGTTGACCACCTTTTCCTCAAAGCCGGAACGTGGCTCCCTCCCGCCCACCCGCGCCGCTAGCTGAACCGGTCTCTACCACCCGGTCTGAGTCGCATGAGCTATGCCCCTCGTGGCACCCGGCCTAGCCAGCTTCCTGCACGCTTGCGGCACCCGGTTGAGATGACCTCCTTGACCCGACCACTCGGGATGAGCTAACCGAGCCGCGCCCCTCACAATGCCCAACCAAACCGTCCTCCCGAACCTGCCCTAGCAACCCCACTGGGTTGAACCACCCCGTGCCGCCTGGCTGAGCCACCTACGCGGCGCCTCCGAGCCAACCCCCCCCCCCCCTCGCAGCACGCTGTGCGGGGCCAAACGGGCTGAGCCAAACCTAATGGGCTAGCCCGCCCATTGGGCTGGGATAGGCCCAATGGTTCAGGCTGGGTTGGGCTAGGTCAGGCCGTGTCGGTCTGACTGGGTCAGACCGGATCCGGGACCACTATTACCCTTTACTTTCTTTTGGCCATATCTTCAGCACCGAGCATCCGTTTGACGAACCATCAGTATCCCTAGTAATCAGAGATCATGATTGTTCTCAAGAGTATACCCCACTAGAGTTTGGGATATAATTGAGATATGGCCAGGCTGGATCGTGCACAAATCCAACGGGGCCCCCAGGACTAAAAGGCTAATAACTCACATACTGGGCATCCGGTAGGTGCACCGTCTATTGCGTTGAGACCTCTATGACGTGACAGACCTTTGAGATACTTCTTTTTGGGACATCGTTGTAGTTGATGTACATGTACTTTGCTGGAGGAGCGGACCCTCCCAGAATCAAGCATGCTTTGTGCAGAACCATGTGGCTAATGACATTGTGATAAAGGGATCCTACGTGGGTTCGATCGGACTGACTACTGTTCCAGGATCCTATGTGGGTTTGACAACTCCGAATACTGTTCCAAGATCCTACGTGGGTTCGAGAGCTCTGATTAGTGGTCTAGGATCCTACGTTGGTTCGACAACTCTGATTACTGTTCTAGGATCCTATGTGGGTTGGGAAGCTCTGATTACTATTCTGGGATCTTACGTTGTTTTGATAGCTTTGATTACTGTACGAATATCCTACGTGGGTTCGACATAGTAGACAATTCAGTGGCTAAATCTAATCATCTCTATCTATCAACACAAGTTGTATACTTGTGTGAGCTGATTTTGTACCTTTTGTGTTTTCCTAATGATTGAGATAGATTACATGATAACATAGGAATATGTACGAGAATAAACCTAAGTGGGGTTATCTATTGATTTAATACTTTGTGGTTTATCCTTGTTGGATTTTGTGAGACCTTGGGGGTCACGGGGCCCCTACTGAGTATCGTTATACTCACCCCTGCACAAGCTATTCCTGCACCTCATTGTGTTTGATGTAGACGACATACAACGTTGACCGAGCCTAGGATTACTAGGACTTGACAGTACCCGGAGGTAGACCTTACGGCGCGTCGGTACATGGAGGATACTAACGATCATGGAGTGATGAGGACGCGATCTGTACCAACCCTTTAGGTTGGAATCTCGGAGAATGACCAGTGGCAGTTTTACTTTTCTTCAGTTGTAACTTTAGTTTCATGTACTTTTCAGTTGGGCTTGTATTTTCGGCCCCTTTTATATTCAACACACTTTTGTGATACAGTTTTACATAGTGTTTTTTTCAAGTTGGAGCTCTGTTGTGTGTGTTTAGAGGTTATAAAGGCAATGCCTTCCCATTTTTAGGGTATTACACCTTTTGTGCTAGTCTCCAGCCCCTGAAATATGGAAGGTGGGCTTGGGGTAGTCATAGCACGGGACACGAGGGACGGGTCGTGACATATTATAATTTCAAAAATTGAGTTTAAATTTTCAAATAAAAATCATAATTGTTTCATAATTTTTATTAAAAAAAGGTGTTCTATTGAATGGTGTTAAAAATACCTTTTAGAAAAATGTATATCATTATGGGTAAAATTGGTTTTAATATTATTTATTCTCAAAAAGAAAATAATTCTGTATTTTAAATACATGATTGTAAAATATATATATATATATATATATAAATTTAAATAAATCAATTTACTAATTTTTTTTAAATTAATTTATTTTTATAAAATGAGTTCGATTTCATAAATATTGTTTTCCTTCAAAAAAATTCTCATACTTCCAAAGGGGATTATTTTTCATTTCACGTTGATTGGTCAAAAAATATTTACTTTTTAATTCATTTATAGACTATATTTACATAATTTAATTAATAATATTCGTAACCATTATTCTAACATCTCAGGGAGAACTATAATATTATTTTAATAATAAAGATAATAATTGTATATTGTATTTAATAAAATGTAATTCATGTCAAAAAAGATATCGAATGAACATAGAATTGTTTGTAACATAATAAAAATATAGTGTTTCATGCACAAAAAATTAATCCAACTGTTTCATGAAGATAATTATTAACATGTTATTACATATAAATAGAAAATAAGTTGTTTCTCTTGTACAACACAATATATATTCAGTGTTTCTAGAAATGAAAATTTTAAAAAAATATTAATTTAAATCGAAAAATACAATTTCTAAAAACAGGTGGAGTTAAATTCTACCCCATAAAAATTAATTTCCCACTAAAAATTAGTTTAGTCTTCAAAATTTTTATTAATAGAATATTACTATCATATAAATATATATCATATAAATGAATACTAAAACCTCATATAAAAATGAAATGTTATAAAAATAATAGTTACCCAAATTAACACAGAGGTAGGCTTCCACATTGTAGAAAATACGTATTATGTGAACAAATTGGAATTGAAGACAAATATAACAATCATGTTATAATAGAAATTGATGTATAAAATATTTAAGAGATATTTAACTATCAAAAATCCATAAATCTACAATGATGTAAGGGACCAATTTATTTATTTTAAAATGAATTTTCTGGGATTGCATTTTTTTGTTTCAATATACATTTACGAATAGTGAAGATTTTTTCACAAGAAAATATAATTAGTTGATTTCATTCCAATATATATATATATATATACATAATTTAACCAATCAGTTGTTCCCTTGTAAATTCCAACTACATCTCTTATACCATCCAATGAAGATTAAATGTTCATTCCTAAAGAACTAACATATCATGAGATCCATAAATGGAATGATAATTCATGTCACCAATCTATATATAGCATCACAATAAAATTATTATCACTGGTTATCCAATATGAATAAATCCTCATATAGTGTGATAATACATCAATATTTGAGAAATAATCTAATGTTTAACTTGAACCATTCATTAAATGGTTAAATTTGTAACTGTTTCAATAGATAATAGGTTAAAACTTTTGAAATAAGGTCAATATATTTCTCATAATCATCTTAACATCCAACATTCATATATGGAAATGTATTTATTAGATTTTACATACCTACAAATTGGAATATGGTTATAATATTTTCACTTGAGCCATGCTAATAACCGAAATTTCTATATGAATTTATTTAAAAAACTCATTATTTCTTGTTAAAAATATTAATATATATATATATATTAAATAAAATCAACTATGTTTTAAACTTCATCCATGATTACAGAGGCAACATTTTCAACAAATCCATAAGCAGTCCCATGGTAATCTGTGCTATCCAAATTACATTATCTGTATCAATAATCTCTTTTTCCGACGTAAACATAATTTTCTATACATCATGAACACATTAAATTTTAACATCCATTAATCAAAATATCATCAACCAATTTAGTAACTTTACAATGTCATCAATGACATTATGTATATCTATTTAAATCCTTAATTGTAAAAATATACTAAAAATATATATAAATTTAATTATTTATAAAACACGATCACTGAATTAAAAAACATATACCTATATATAATCTAACATTATTCAAAAACCATTACACATGATTCATGAACTTAATCTTTAAAACCACATTCCTATAATATGAAATATCAGTCATTTCTTATGGTTACTCATCCTAAATATAATTATGATTCTTAAATTTAATGTAAATAAAAATATTATCAAATACTATACAATTCACATTCCATTCATGGTCAAATTATCTACATCAATATAACCAATAATCATGCCAGCTTCACAATTCTATAAATTTTATTATGTTTTACAACATCAATTTGTATAATTTTTATACATTCCACATCTGAAACATTCAATGTACAACTAGTTCCTTCTAGATACCGCTATTGACTATGCCAAAAAATTCTATTATATGCAATACATATCACAACATGAAAACAAATAATAATGAATAAAATAAATATATGATTCCAAAATTATGAAACATACACTTATATCTATGAATTATTCGGTTTTAATTTATAGAAATCCCGAGACATATCCTTTTAAATATATATAGGGATCTCATTAAAAAAAATTTAATCCTAGTTTCCAATAGATTACTAAATTTACCACTGATACTAACTATAGTGACATAGGATTATCATTAATGGATATTACATAATTTTAGTGGAAATATCATAACATTTTAAAATTATATTCCTCATGATCATAATATTTTACTATATTTCGAAATGTGGAATACAATCTTCAATCTTGGTTAAAGATAATCAATATATCCCACAACTACACACTATTTAAGTACTCCTACATGAAACCATTCTTCAAAAAAAGGAGAAATAATAAATAAGAACGAGGGAGGTCAGATTCAAAATACTGATAAATAAAGGATATACATAAACCTAACATTAGAATATGTGCATGATAACAAGATAATAATATTTGAAAATCATGCCCAAAATTTCATGGAACAGAAGAACGAATCAAGTAAAATGGATTGGTAGTTAATATGAAATGAATCAAAAGGGTACCATGAGAATAATACATGAAATAACAACACAAGAATAAGAATTGGAATTTGGGTAGACATATAAAAATATAAAACCATTCACTATAAGTCAGGGAACATTTCCAAAACTTCTTAGACAACTTCATGGGGGATACACCTACTAGGTAAGAATCACCACTATCTCTAGTTATAGCCCACTCCTTATAATGGAATTGTTTTATCCCACAACCATATAAATTTTCATGGTTCATTCCCAATACCATATTAGTACTCTTGGTTCCCTCCCATGTCTATATAATTATACAAGGTTCACTCACAATACCATCTTACTGGACAAACTCAATTAATGAACCAAGTTCACTCCCAATTCAATCCATTTATATCGCATGAGATATAAATATTTACCCATTGCATTGGATGGAGATAGAGGTCCCACCCATATAATTTTGAAATTATATATATATTTTCCATGAGATAATATATAATAAAATAACAACCCATGAAATGAAATGGGTATTTTAAACATTTCATCTTATCATAACATGTGGAAAAGAGATAGGTTTCATAATCATTCCATAAAATCATGTGTAACGAATAAATTTTTTTATGTTATGTTCTTCTTAAATATCTTCTATTAATTACATAACCTATATTTCATGAATCACTATGTCTCTGGTGAAATAATTTTTTTTGGAGAATGATATAGCCTCCATTAAAATAAAATTTGTCACTTCTGGATTTTGAGTTAAAAAAAGGTCATCTATGGTTGTGACCAGTAAGTTATTTTGAGTCTGATAGAACCAACTTGTTTTTTGATGAATAGTAAAATACTACTTTGAATATTAATATGTTCTTTATGAATAGTAAATACCAATATTATTCCATTTTTTTAATGTAATAATATATTTGGATATTAATAAATTTTTCAACGTGATATAAAACTAATTATACCATTAAATGTTTTTATTATTGAATTTACTATGATTTTAATTAATAAAAAAATTAATAATATTTATAAAAATATTTTTGGAAAATGTAGTTCAATTTTTAATTTTACGCATCAAAAAATACATAGGGTGAATTTGTGACGTTTTTCTGAAATTCTTGAATTTTTGATGAGTAGTGAAATATGATAAAATACTGTATATACAAATTCTCAGTTAAATATACTATTTATTAAATCATGAGTGATGTAATGAAATATGTTTTGAACTAAAAATACCTTATTACTATTAGGATTTACATGAAACAACACTATTGGTTGTCTTGAGGGAGATAACAAAATAATGAATAAAATAATCAAAATTCACTCCTCTCCACCACTATAAATCCCCCCCCCCCTCACTCCAACTTCTATTCACTCCTATAAGCCTTAAATATCCTCAAGGATCTGAAAAATTTCCCTTAACTAGTCACTCCCCACATCCATGTATCTTTTGGTCTTTCCAATAGAAAAAAACCCCTTCCCTTAAGATGGTTATCAAGGAGGCTATTTAAAGAGGTAAATCACCCTTTTTTCATTTATTATCATTTCAATTTAACATATTTTGTTATCCTCTTCTCACCTACTCTATAAAAATGAACATTATTACTCTAGTATCATCTATATACTAGAATTATATCATGTGAATTGAAGAACCATCATCAATATTCTTACAGTCTCATTTTTTATTTTTCAAAATGAAATCAACGTCAATGAGGTTCCAATTTATAACTTTCACGGACGATGATGTATCATTATTCAATTGCTCCTACAATAAACGTCATGAAACCATTAATATGGTTGAACCAGAAAATAATATATGTATTATAACCTATTTAATATAAATGAACTATTATACACACATATTATTAAATCGTATGACCAAACTAGTTCCTAATAATCAAAATACATCTAAAACTATCTATGTGAATGTCATAATTATTTCATCTAATGATTAATACTATTAACATTTAAAAAAATGAACAAAATGACCATTACAACTTCTAGATGTTCGAAAATTATATTTAATTTTAATTTTGGATATTTTCATCCATTCTAGATGAACTCCATTACATATGAACAACTGAACTGATTAGGAAAAATAATGAAAATGACCACTCTGGAATGACAAAATTCAATATAATAACTTCTCAATAAGGGAATAAATGAACGCCACAAAACTATGAAAAAATAAATACATTTATACAATGTTCTGAAATAAGTTATTAATAATTCTAATTTCATATTCATGGACCTTATGTACAAGAGCAGAACAAATTCGGACTTAAGGTAAGGGGTTTCTCATCTCACATTAATTTTCATGATATTTTTATTGTTCACCATTTCTTTATTTTATTTGGTGTATGGGTACTTAAAATTTTCATATAATATAACTATTATCTTTATATTCATGGTATTAAATGATTCATTTGATGGTTATTATGTGTTGGTCATATGATTCAATTGAATACAATATACTAAGGGACTTTGTCTCGATTTCTAATTCATTAATACCTTCTTGGTATTGTGCCACTAATCTTTCTTATTTGGTGTATATAATTCCAATTTTAGATCATTTTTCCTTTTAAATTGTAAATATATTATATATCCATATTTTTTTCTTGGATATTATTATTGTCATAAGTCATATGTCTTTTTACATGCAGTGTCTATTTTGGAAGGTTGTATTAACAATGGAAATTTTGATGAATTTTAATCCTCTACACTATACGGATATTGAGACATAAAAGTTTCACTTGTTTTAAACTAATGTATAAATAATTATTTGGACTTTATGCAGTGATTGGGTCCTACTATAGCCCCATGATGCATCAATAGATCTAATGAGAAAAATCAGTTGGCAATAAACATTTGAAGATTGTTTCCAAAAATCTGACGGGTTTCTACCCATAGAATTAAAACATTTCAATAGTATTATGGTATAATGTTATATAAAATTGACTTAAATTTAATAATTTTATCTATTTATTAATTTTTTGTCATTAATATCCATTGGTTTTTACTATGAAAAAAATCTATGGATGTAGTATCATACTCAGTTTTTTAATGGCCTGTGTTTCCCATTTATTCACCGTGCTATATTAGTTGTGCCATATTTTATTATGACTCAGTTATTATTGATTCTTTATTCCACTAATTGTATCCCTTACTGAGAATTTGAGATCAACCCTTTCATTTTTTACATTAAATATGTTTTTAAGAGGAGATCATTTGTTGAGTTTTCGTGGATGTGCTTTCTTATTTTTTGTTATGTTTTGTATTTTGATACCTTTCCCATTGTAATTTATGTTACATATATAGTTATTAAAGACTACTAAAATGATCGTTAATTCCTGATTTTTTTATCTTTAACCAATTCAATATAACAAGTATGCACCGGCTCCGGTCTAGAGGGGTCAGGGAATTAATGTAGGTATCAGAGGATGTTTAGTAGAAAACATGGAAACATGATTAGAAAATGTAGATTAAGGAACAAAACCATAAGGTAGTAATTGAGGGAAAATATACATGAATACAATTTAATTTTGGAAAGGAATATATTATATGCATCATTAAATGATATACATCCTTTTCTAGATACAAACAGGTAGAGGTGGCTCTGGAACAGATGTACCTAGGAGTGAAATCTCTGACAAGAAGTTTTGGGTTTAACCCAGGGTATCCTAGTACTCAAAAATGGTCCATGTTGCACTCTTGTTAATAACACACCCAGAGGATAAGATTAGGATAATTCACATTTTCATTAAAATACATTATGAAGGATGTAATGTAAATTTTTCCTAAGATAAACCATGTATGTGAAATTAGTTATGAATAAAATTTCAATCTATGTTATGTACATTTATATTTTACATTCATAACAAAATCTAGTTTATTTAAAATTTAGAAATTCCACTTAATGGGAAAAGGTTAATCAATTATTTTGGGAAATGTAGGGATTTCCCCATTAAACAATTTAACACAGTCAATTTTGGAGTAGATTTGATCATGACCATATTGGGACAACTTACTCATGTGGTAACAAATAACCATGATACACCTATGTTGGATCGTTACATGAGACAGAAGCCCCCATCTTTTATTTGGACTACTAATCCAATGGTAGCTGAGTAGTGGATCATGTTACTTGAAAATATATTCATGGAATTAATATGAAATGAAAATACAAAGGTAGTGTGTGAATTATATTGTCGAAAGGGAGACACCGATCAATGGTGGTCCTTGATCCAGAATTTCATTGAGGAAGAATAAATAGAAGATATGGAGTAGATGAATTTTAAGGCAACATAATTCAATAAATATTTCCCCCTTGAGTAGTGAGCCAAAATGAAGAGGAAATACATTGTCATAACAAAAAGTGAAGAATACAATGTTGCAGTGTATGTGACTACCTTCATAAGACATTCCAGGTATTCCATATATTACGTACGTAACTCGGATGACAAGATTGATCTTTTCATTGAAGTTATTAACCTATTTATTTGAAGGGAACTATATTCTCAAACATTTTCATTATAAGATGAAATTGTATTAAGTATGATCAAAATAGAGAAGGAAAATTATAGATCATATTTTTTATGGGAAACCATGATAAGAAGTTGTAATCAGATAAATAAGAAAGATATGAAGCTCCAAAAAATGAACATGGGAATGTAGAAATATCCATTATGTAAGAACTGTGGAAATAATCGTCTCTAGAAATTATTGAATTCCATGGGAGTTTTCTAAACGTGTGGAGAAAAGGGTCATTGATCTAATGAATGCAAGGGGAAGAATCAACTCAATGATATTCAATGCTACCATTGTATAGATATGGGACACTATTCAATTGAGTGTCCTAAGCGCTAAGGAATCTTGCCTTCGAAATTTCCACGAGATCAAGGGAGGTCATATGTGAATATAACCACGGAAAATGAAGTTCCTAATGATGTGGTGGCATGTACTTTAATTTCTTCCTGAAACATAGCTTATGCATTATTTTATTTTGGATCATCACATTCATTTATGTCATCCCATTTCTTCAAGAAAATTAACCATGTCCAATTTTATTTAATGAAGTAGTTTTCATTCAAAACTCTTAGGGGATGTATGATTAAAATAAAGGAATGTCGACCAGTCCCCCTCATGATACATTAACATGATTTAGTTTCTAACCTTATGATATTCCAATTATTGAATTTGATATAATTCTCAGTATGAATTGGTTGTCAAATTATGATGTGAATATATATTTCAAGAAGAGGGATGTTACAATATTAGAAAATGGTGTAAAATCACTTATTTTTAGAGTTGAAACCTTACCATCTAATTTTTATCTAGATTCACCCTTAGTATCTCTACTGAAGTCAATTATTGGAGTGGAAGAGAACACAATATCTATGGTTGAGGAAATAAATCATCAGATTGAAGATGTACATATAGTGAAATAATACTACGATGTATTTCTATAGAATGTACATGGACATCCTCTAGAGTAGGAATTTGAGTTCTCTATTGATTTAATTCCTAATAAAAGTCCTATATCAAAGACTCCCTATAGAATGGCCTCTGTAGAATTTGTGGAGATATAGAAATAGTTAGAGGAATTGAGTGATAAAGTATTTATATGACATAGTGTTTTCCCATGGGGATCCCATGTACTCATTGTAGTGATGAAAGATGGATCCATGAGGCCATGCATTTATTATAGGTAATTCAATACTATTACAATAACGAACAAGTATCATATACCACACATTAATGATTTATTTAATCAACTTCATGGTGCCCAAAATTTTATGATTATTGAGTATCAATATGGATATCATTAGAGTCATTTGAGGACGGAAGATATTGAAAGACAGGATTTTGAACCAAGTTTGGGAATTGCCAGTTTAATGTGATTCCTTTTCGACTGACTAACAGAGCCTTTGTTTTTATGGATATAATAAGTATTTATTGATGATATCCCAGTATATGTCAAATTCTATGAAGACCATGAGAATCACTTGTGGATTATTCTAAAAACTCTTAGAAGAAATGATTTATATGGGAAGTTTAGAAAGTGTTAATTTTGGATTCAATCAATTTGTTTTCTAGTACACATTGTCTATATGGATCGAATATCTTCTTATCCTATGAAGGAAAAGGCTCTTCCATAATGACCTACTCCAAAGAACATAATTGAGGTACACCGTTTTATTGGTTTAGCACATTATTATTGGTATTTCATTCAGAACATCAGACGTTTTGGGGACCCAATGTCCACGCTAAAAAAAGGATTTAAGCTTGTGTGGACAAACGAATGTGAAGAATGATTTAATGTTTTTAAGGGAAGATCATTGAATTCTACAATAATGACTCTATCATCATAGAATGATGGATTTATGATTTATAGTGATGCGTCAAAGATATTAATTGGATATGTCCTCTTGTAGAGTTATAGATTGATTTCCAATGCAACTATCCAACAAAAAATTCATGAAAAATACAATCCATCTCATGATCTTAAGATATAAGTGGTAATATTTACTTGGATGATTTATTGGAATTACCTCTATGGAAAAAATGTATGATATATATGGATCATAAGAGTTTGAAATATATATTTTCACATAATGAAATAAACATGGTACAAAGGAGATGGATTGAGCTACTCAGGGAATATGATTTAAACATATTGTACCTCATGGGGTAGGAAAATAGGGTGGTAAATGTTGTGAGTAGAATGGACCACGAAATTCTAAACAATATGAGATTTGATAGGGACCCTATGTTCATGGATCTTGTAAATATAGATATGGGAATTATCATGGATGGTAACACATCAATACATATTCAAATGTTTTCCAAACATTTTTTACTAGAAAGGGTAAAATGTTCTCAGACTGATGATGAGGAGTTTCAAAAGAAAATTAATTCTATAACCGATGGGATGTTGATTGACATCTTATATGAAGGTGGAATTTTGAAATTTGGAAAGATGCTTTGTGTTCCTGCGATTACTAAGCTACAAAGGGAACAATTGGATGATAATCGTAGATCTATTTTCTCTATAAACCCTGGTAACAAAATTAAGTATAGTGATCTAAATGAACATTTCTATTGGGACAACATAAATAAGGATATTGATGAATATTTTTCTAGATTTGTGGTTTGTCAACAAGTGATGACCTGAAGACAACATCCTAAAGGAAACATGCAACCCCTTCTTATACCTATGTGGAAATTGGATGATTTTGAGATGAACTTGGTCAAGGGGATACCAAAGACTCCAATAAAGAATGATGTGATACAGGTCATTATTGATCGCCTTACAAAATCATCCTCCTGTGTGCATAAGACTTCTGCTAGCTCTATGCGGTCTTCACTTGATAACAAGTGAGGCATCATGATACAAACATAACAACTACTTCCTTCATCCCTAACAACCAGTACAAACTTCTGATGTCTTGGTATATCTTTGCCACTCCATGATGTACCATTAAAGGGGATTTATGTATCTCCCTCAACACCTCCTACCAAAGCATCACTGGTACCATGGTGCATCCAATGAAGAGGATGATATTTTCTCTACCTTTAGAAAATCCATTGGGAGACCATTTTGAGGATATCTAAGCACATCAGGCCTCGCAGTCAACATCCCTATGTATTGTCTCACAATCTCGCTGATGAATATGGGGAGTGAAATTCATAGACTGGAGGTATGAAGCTCCATCATTATCCATGATGGATACCAGCAGTGCAACTAGCTGCTTTGATGCCTCACTCAGCACCTATAGACCAGACCTCCTACTTAGTGTGTATGCTACAACCATCCCCTTCCAAAGAGAGTAATATATCAATGTTATAGTCCATGAGGAACTCTAGCCATCGTCGCTCTCTCTGGTTAAGATCCTTTTATGAGATGATTTACCTATTCCTTTTGGGATCAGATTAAACGAGTTAATCGTTCACCCATCATGTAGTGCTTCCACATCTTCAATACAAAGTCCACTTCTAGTAACTCCGAGTCTTGGGTAGCATAGCTCTACTTTTCAGTCTCTGTCTCATCTCCAGAGATCTCTACTATCACTTCTTCGTCCACATGAATGGCTCCCCCTTCTTTGTGAAAGCTGATTATGGTGAATCAACGGTATATAATCCTAGTTCAAAACTCTGATAGTACTCAACCAATGAAGAAGTCTCTCTCCCATCATGGATGTAATCCTAGAAACATATTTTTAAAAGATGTCCCCACACTCTGCCACTACAGTTGGGAACTAAAAACTAAAAACTCCTACTACAATGAGGGTATGCTTGGTCGACTCAAGAGTTATCAGCTGCACACTCTTATGCATGAGTTTATCCTTGCAACCTAGGTTTCCTTTTTCACCGACCATGGAAAACCCCATCACAATGATGTAGATAAACCACAACTTTTTTTCACAAAAAATTCAATCTATGTATGAATTTTAGATGTCCATCCCATCTCCAAACTAATGTCGTAAGGCCTCGATGCTTCCACCATGAGGTTGTAACCGAAACTCTCTCCATAAGGGTCAGATCACACCATCGACATAAGTGTGATTATCAAGTATCCTCCCAAATGTAACCCCATACATAAGGTCCAAGTCATCAGTTTAACGGGAAACTCTAGGTCTTGAACATGATTCATTGCCGGAAGTAACGATTAGTACCTTTTTCGATTAATAAGGCAGCTATTGGAAGACATATATTGTTCCATGAATCATTCTTGGAGCCCTTAGGTCACACTCCTTGAGCACATGTAGTAACACTCTTCCCCTATCGTCCACATCCCAGAGCTTAGTGGGGACCACATTAGGGTGGTGGTAGTAACATGTGTAAATATATACCACCTCATGATGCTCTCTTATATCCACTTACACATCTAGTACCCCACAAATTCATCTATCCCTATCACTTTCTCTTCCCGAAACATTTTACATGCCCAATTCTCTGAGACTGGCGTCAGTTTCCTACTTTCCCAATGCCTACAATCACTTGTTGTATCCGCTCAACCAAAGAAAATTCAACCACAAAGGTTCTCTCTAGTAACCTATCATATATAGGAATGCATAATGGACTAGTTCTGGCTCAAATTTCAATAAACACACCTCACTTCTGGTCCGAGCCCTAGAGAACTGATCGTACTTTATTCATCGAGTACCTGGGATGGTCGGTAAGCCTCAATGAATACTCTCTTACTGACATGTCATCCTACTGAAGTTTTAGAAGCTCTCAGGAACACTCACCCCATAGCCTTTTATGACAAGGGACCCTCTTCTATGAGGAAGGTTCTCAAAATTTTCCACAAATAAATTCACCTCTTCGCAAGACCAGGGTAATCTAAACCCAAACATCATCCATGTGATCGACGAAAAAGGCTCTCTACCAGGACCACCATTTGATCGAATGGTTCCCGGACTAAATGGAAACTCATCCACATCCTCAAGACAGTCTTTAGCCACCTGTGAGTCTGGATCCCCATGAAACATAAGTGGTATATGATTCTAAATTACTTTTATGGAACGAATCCTATAGGTTTCCTCTATCGGTACCACTTTTTGTAACTGTTGACCAACGGGCAGTGATATATCTAGCACACTACCCAAAGGTACCATCATGGGAAGCGGTCCATGTACTGAAGCCTCATCACCATGAAGACCATCCTCGTGGTCACACACTAATAAAGTATGATAGATAGGATAACCATATGAATTGCTCATGTCCCATATAGGTGAAAAACACAAGTCACAACCTCCAGAAAGTTCTGAGATGCCTGGGTATCTATTTCACCTCAAAAACTTGGAGGCCTCTACTGCTGGAACTCATGTAACATGGCCAGTCACCGTGCACGGCCCACTGGTAACATCTGTTTCTGATCCACACGATCTTTCTCAGTGCAGATCCACACATGATCGCTCAGTGTAGATCCACATAGGGTCTCTACAATGTTGATCTACACTAGGTTGCTTGGTGGTCGTCATCATGTAATCTCTTGGGAATACAAACTGGGTATCTATGAGACATCATCCTAATAAGAAATAGGTTCTCCACAGTTATTAAGTTATACCAGGTGAGATGACTCCAATGAATCCAAGGAAAAACATTTCCAAAACACACACAACCAACATTTTCGTGCTCCAAGTTAAAAATCAGAATTCAGGGTCCTGGTGTATGGATATGTCGGCCTCCTGACCAACACCAGACTCCCCAAACTGTAAATGACACTCAAAACACTTAACAATATTGCTCTGTTGAAAATATTAGAATCATAATTCATTAGTATAATCGAGTCCCCTAATACCACTTTGTCATGACCTGTCCCACATGGCCCATGCAGTGACTACCCCATGTCCGCCTTCCATATGCCAACGGCTAGCGACTAGCACCGAAATGGCATATCCCTAAAATGGGAAGGAATTTTCATTTAACCTATACATACCCATAGTCTAACAACAAAATAAGAAGATTCCATGAAGTAAACTGCTGTAGTAAATGTATAATGAATGTAATGGGGTCAGAATACAAGCCCAACTAAAATGTACAAGTACAACTGGAAAGTAAAATACAAATAAATAGTGAGAAATAGCTCTTGGATCATCCACTGTGGATCCAACATGAACGGTAGTTACAACTCATGATCAATATTCCCAGTGCCACATCCTGCAAAATGGTCCACCTTTGAGCACCGTCCAACCCTGGCTCACTCAGCATCGATCAATGTTGTCCAATGTCTGCACAAGAAACAACAAGGTAGTAGAATATACAATTCATGGGTGATTATAATGATACTCAGTAGGGACCCCGAGACCCCCATAAGTATCCTAGAGTTCCACAAAGGAAAAACCACAAAGCTATACCTCCATCTCAATCATGAAGCGATAGGCATCAACTCAAATTAGGTTTATGACCATACATATACCTAAGTTATCATGATATACTCATCTTATACATGGGGGAAGAAAACCACAATGGTAACACCATGAAGATAACACCATGAT
Source organism: Viscum album (assembly GCA_963277665.1). Classification (NCBI taxonomy): domain Eukaryota; kingdom Viridiplantae; phylum Streptophyta; class Magnoliopsida; order Santalales; family Viscaceae; genus Viscum; species Viscum album. The sequence continues at coordinate 1,538,092,479 of OY728151.1, forward strand.
GTTAACACCATGAAGTTAATAACGCGATAGCAGTAGTACCATGAAAGTATCCCCATGAAGAGAGAAGTATCACACCAGTAACACCACTACGATAACACCATAAAGGAAACACCACGAAGGTTACACCACAATTATAGAAGTACCATACATGTAACACCACTAAGATAACACCATCGAGGTAACATCATGAAGGTAACACCATGAAGGTAGAAGTACCACATAGGTACCACCACTAAGATAACCCGACGAAGGTAACACCACAAAGGTAACACCTCGAGGGTATAAGTAAAACATAGGTAACAACACGAATATAGAAGTACAACACACATAACACCATGATGATAACACCACAATGGTAGAAGTACCACATATGTAACAACACAATGTCAGAAGTACCACACAGGTAACACCACGAAGATAAAACCACGAAGGTAGAAGTACCACATAGGTATCCCCATGAAGATAGATGTACTACATAGGTAACACAACGAATATAATACTATGAAGGTAATGACACTGAACACACCAGGTATAACTTAAGTAAAGAAGTATAGATGATTAGTCATAAGATATATCATTGTATTCTATTAAGAGGCATTGTTGTTAACCCACAGTGGATTGATTGGTAACAACCCTGACTGACCCACATAGAATCTAACCCACATATGATCGGTGTGAAGTAAACCACACAAGATTGTTGAGCGCTGCCCCACAAATGATCAGATAGATAAAGACCCACACAAAATAGATAGTTGCTAACCCATATAGGATTGATGTTCTTTCTTCTCATTACAGCCAGACACAGTATTTCTCGCACTCGGTGCGGGAGAGTTCTATATAATCTGCCCTTTGAGATACCGGTCATACCTCAAATGCCACTATGCTCCAAAAATGAGTAACCCGAAGGACTAACATGTCGTAAGGCTTCCAACATGACAAATGGAGCATCAATCATATGCATGGTCTGTGAGTTATATGTGTTTTAGTTCCAAGGTCCCGATTGGATTTGGGTTCGATCCAACCCGATAGTACTCCAACTATTCAAAAAACTCAAAGTGGAGTATTTCAAAAGAACAGTCTCAATCCATGGATCCCAGCGCTGTAGACGGTTCGTAAAACAATCGTTTGGTTCTTATTATATTCAGCTTTAACTGAAAAATGGCCTGCAAGGGACCAAGTCCTGTCTGACCCAGTCAGACCGACCCGACCTGACCTGGTTTGGTCTTACCCATCCTGGTTGGGTTGGACCAGTCCCAGGCCCACTATGACACTTTACGTTCTTTTGGAAATATCATTGGCACCAGACGTCCATTTGACAAGCCGTCAACGATGCTGGTAATAATGGAGATGGATGGTCCCTTTGAGTATACCCTGTTGGAGTTTGGGGTATACTTGATATACGGTCAGGTCGGATCATGCACGAATCCAACTAGGCCCCCAGGACTAAAAGGATAATAACACATAGACCGGGCGTCCGATTGACGCGGCGTCTGTCGCGTTGATACCCCTATGACGTGGTGGACCTTTGAGAAACTTCTTCGTGGGACTTTGTGATAGTTGATGTATCGACCTATTGCTCATGGAGCAGAACCTTCCAGTGATGAGAGAGCAAAAATTGGAGACATAGTAACTGGCTTAGACCTGAAAACTATTTACTCTTTGACTCGGAGATACTCTATTAGACTAGTGGGGAGCACTTGGTTGTGGCAAAAGACCCATGGTATAAGAGCACACTTGGTGACGCGGCAGACCCACGATACTCGAAAAGAGGGGTACCTCTTCAAGAAACGAGGGGGAGTGCCAGGGTGTGGGGGCTGACCAATGGTGGGGAGCGCCTCTGTGTGACATGGTAGACCCACGATACTCGATAGGAGGTATACCTCAGCAGCCCAAGGTTAGTGGGAAGTGCCTCTATGTGATGCGGAAGGCCCACTGTACTCGATAAAGGAGGAGTTCTTCTGCCGCCAAGGATTCGATGATGTTACTGGGGATGTTACTTGATACTACCCCTAGAATAAAATTCTGGTTGAGGTGAGTCAGAACTTTTTTGTTTTCCTCATGATTTATATTGATTACTTAATTACATAGGTATATGTATGGGAATATACCTAAGTAGGGCTATCTGTTGATTCCTTACATTATGGTTTATCCTTTATGGATTTGTGAGACCATGAGGGTATCATGGTTCTTACTGAGTATCATTATACTCACCCCTTCACGGGTTATGCCTGCACCTTGTTTTGTTGGTTGTAGATGATGGAAAACGCTGACTAAGGCTAAGAGTACCCAGACTGGATGATACCTGGAGGTGGACATGTAACCAGTCGGTACATGGAGGAGACAGACAGACGAGGAGGAGACGGGCGAACAAGGATCTCTTAGAATAATATTGGTTCCAACCCTTCAGGTAGGAACCTCGGTGGACAATCCAGTGACTGTTTTTCTTTTCATTAATTGTACTTGTTCTTTTAGTTTCTTGTACATTACAGTTGGGCTTGTATTTCTTTCCCCTTTTACATTTATCTCTCTTTTTTATATAGTTCTTCTTAGAGTTTTTTATCTAGATTTGTGCTTAGTTGTGTGTGTCTATAGGTTATAAAGTTAATTCCTTCCCAGTATTAGGGAATTATGTCTTTGGAGCTAGTCGACAGCCCTTGGCCTATGGAAGGTGGGATTGGGGTAGACACAACATGGGCCCCGAGGGACGGGTCGTGACAATGTTAATCTCTAAAATACATTCATTATGAATATTATTTTTATTTTTATACAATACAAGATTATTCACCCCATTTCATTCAATGGGTAACTCCAATGGTTATTACTCATGAATGGGTTCCTTTTTGTGCTCTATATAAATCAGGAAAATCTTATGTTGGGTTTTCCCATGTAGTTCCTCTATTCATTGATAAATGTAATAGTGTCATGAGATGTAATTAATCGGATATGAGAGTAATCCTAAAACAAAATATACTTTTCTAAAAATGAAAAATTGACTATGATGTTTTCATTAACTAATGTTATTGTCAAGTTTTTTTTGAAAACATATTTACAATAATAAAATCATCTTAATATACCATTTTTTTTATTTTAGTCTTCCCTATTATTACTGAAGATTCATTTCATTTATGATATCTTATTATACCATTGACTCAAATTTTAGTATTGCTTTTCATGTTTATTCCCTTACAAGGATTTTTTTCATACACATTTATTTTATATATAACCCATGTAATCTAATAATGTTTTAGTAACAGGAATAGAATTAGTAGATCATTATGAAGAATTAATTTAGGATTTCATGTTCTAATATCATTTAATGTTATGTGAACAAATCAATTAAATGAAATTATACCTTATGATCATCAGGATTGTCCATGATATATATTTATTCTCTATAATCATATAATAATATGTGAAAAAGGAATGTTTCACATTACCAATGTCTAGGAAAAAATGAAAAATAATTTCCAAATGATTGGGAATCCTCAACTCCCACAATCTAACAACCTAAGAATGATACATTTCATTCTATATAAGTTGAATCCATAAAAAATATACAAACCTTTATAAAACTGTGATATAAAACCCGAATCTCTATTAAAAATGATTCAGAAGGTCAGTCTATAGAAGTGTAATATATGATCAAAATATAACCTTCCTCACACAACTACTAAGTGTGTCTGATGTATCTGTATGAAATGAGATTCTTTTTCCAACAGGTCAAAAATATTTGAAATAATGTCATTGATTATATGTTTCATGGGTATCATTATTATAGAGACCATTGTGACACCCCCCCACTTCCACATGGGAACATGTTTTTTGTGTAGAAAACCATTAGGATGCTCATTATCGATCATTTTTCTCCAGAATATATGGTATTGGGAAACAAATTAAGGATTTTCCCACTTGCTTCATGTCCACTAGAACAAAAAACAATAGTCACATGATATATTTATTACTCTATGGTATTACACAAATATAGATTCATGTATGTATCTCATTAACTCTTCCTTGATATAAATCATAACTATTAATCTCCCATTTAAAAGAAACACATCATCATCATCAAACAACCACAGAATTACTTAGTCACCACTTTCTAGTTGTTCTCGCATAAAAACATATTCTATTCTAGTCTCATGTATCTTCTTCACTCTTTCTATTAAGTAAGATGTGATCTCTAATGGACCACAAAACATTTATCATAGTCTATGGAGCCAATCATCCTCTAATCAGCTAATTAGTTAACCAAGAACAAATTTTCATCCAAAATATCTTCATATTGCTCATAAGAAACCTACATCCTACATCTTATTGAATATCCATCATAGTTACATTTTCATGTTTCATAGGATATCCCAATGCTAAACTTCATTAGGATATCCTCCCAGCACCTCAACATCAAATTTAGGACCTTCTATGTGGAAATAATGTGATTTATTCTATTGTATGTTGTGAAGAATAACCTATATCCAATGTTAAAGTGTCACAAAATCATAAATTTGTTGACCATGAATATCATAAATATGTTTGTGGTAGTACAGTTCTATTATTAGGGTCACATCAGACATAACCCATAAGACACTGTATAATGAATCTTCATTAGTATTGGTCATTGGAAAATGCATGATGCATTACAACATATAGATAAAGTAATCATTGAATTTGGAATTACCTAACCTCAATATATATGGATCCACTAAAACCAGACAAGAATGAACTGATTAAACAAACGTGACCACTGAGACATAACAATTTTCATCATCAGTGTAGTCTTGGGTTCTAATAAATTAGTGATATCCTATTTAAAACACATATTGTATCGCAAAAACCCTAAAATATCATGATCTTGATGTCATTAAAAATATGTATCTTTGAAATTACTACCACTACATTATCTATTTACATGAAAATACCATTCTTATAGATCACATTCCTTATGAGTTTCCCCACTAGAATAAAATATTTAAACATTGATAGTTTGTCATAATTATTATGCTCTAAAATCATATTATGGACTATAAAAATTTTTATGACATATTTCATTGGGGATAGTGAGTAAATGATGATATTTTCAAGGAACAAATTGATGAATGTCTCGTGATATTGGTCAAAGATATTTGTTTAGAGAACCATGAACACTTTCTATACATTCATCAAAACAAATGACATCCTCATATAGTTATATATCCCATAACTTTTCTAAAATTCTGTATTCTAAATATTATCATCTATAATGTAAATACTTGGAAAATTCATGGAAAGTTTTTTTTCATAAATTGTTTGTAATTTTACAAGACCGCATTTTTTGACGGCGCCTGATCTAGAGGCCTGGTGTGCCCGGAATCAATTTCTAAATTTTTTTTCGGTTACATTCATTAGACATACGTGCGGGTTTTTCTATCTTTTGAATCGGTGCTCAGAATTGAAATCTGAGGTCACTGATGAACTCGCAGTGTCAGTATTCGCATAAGGGGACCATTACAGTAGCTGTGTTTTCTCGGGGGGAGAAGTTATTTTTTGGGGGATTTATATTAAATTCAATAAAATTTATTTACACAATTTTATTTTTTAAGAGTTGATTAATTCCTACAAGGGGAAGTTATAAGTGGGGCCCACATCCACATAACCTCCCCTGAGAGGATAATGTGTGGTGGGGCCCATACGAGCCTCTAACCCTTCAACGTCCCTTAAACTCCCATTTTACTCTACATCATTTAATTTGACAACTCCCCCTCATTTATTTTGGTGGAGCCTCTCCACATTCCACCCTCCACTCAGTAATGTTCCAACCACATCAATTTAATTAAGTGAGCACCCATAATTAATTTATTCATTTAAATTAATTCGAAAGGCTTGTCAATGTTATATTATGAGAGGGTCATAATATTATATACATGGAAAGTTATGCATCATGCCCCTTACTTAGCCACTGCGTTATTCATCCCTGGCCACCAGTACTAATGCCAGAAGTGATGTTATATCTTTTCCACTCCATGATGTACTATCAAAGGGGATGTGCGGAACTTCTTAAACACCTCCTCTCATAGAATCACTAGTACAATGGTGTATCCTATAAAGAGGACTACATGCTCCCAGCCTTTAGAAAATTTTTTCGGAGACTTTCCTAAGGATATGTGAGAACGTCGGTCCCCGCAGTCGACATCCCCAAGATGTGACTCCTGATCTCTCTAATAGAGTGGGGGAGTGACAGTCATAGACTGGAGGTAAGAATCACCAACTCTACCCATGATGGATATCTATAACGTGGCTAGCTACTCTGTCTCCTAACATAGAAACCCTCTTGCTGAGTGTGCCTACTACTGAATTCCCCATCACTTGAGTGTTGACTATCTCAAAGTCATAGTATATGAGGAAATATATCCATCATTGATATCATAGTTTTGGGTCCTTTTGTGAGAAGTTATACTTGAGTTATTGTTTATCAGAGTAAACTGTAAACTGTTCACCCATCATGTAGTGCCGCAACATCTTCAGTGCATTGACCATAACTGCATATTCTACATCATGGTGAGCATAATTATACTTGTGCTATCTCAACTTCCATGATCCTTAGGTTTTTTCTACATGCTCTTATATCAGGAGACAACCTACTCTGGTCCCTAAAACATTGCATTATACTATATACTCAATGCCCTCTAATGGTATCCTTATGATGGGGGCATTCGTTAGTCTTTTTCACATATCCTAGAAACTCAATAGACACATATCAATCTACAAGAAAGGATTACCATTCTTCTTCATAGATTAAAAGGGTTCCTCTACCCTTTAGAATTTAGGTAAATATCTCTAGTAGCACCCAGCCAAACCTAGGAATCTCCGCACCCCGGTCACACTCCTGGGTGGCTCCCAAGCATGAACTTTCTCTATCTTCCCCAGATCCACTACAACACCAGCCTTCGAGATAACGGTCCCCAGGAAGTGGAATTAATGTATCCTAAAATAGAACTTTTAGATCATGCCAAAAATCTAGTGCTCTCGGATTTTATGCAGAACTATCTATAGGGGTGTGGTGTGCTCCTCCACCGTCTCTGAGTACACAAAGAAGTTGTAAATGAAGACTAACATGAAGATATTGAGGTATGGATGAATGATCCTATTCATGATGACCATGAACACTGACAGAGTGTGGGTCATGCAGAAGGGCATCACCATGAACTCATAATGTCCATACTGGCTTCTGAATGTCGTCTTCAGTATGTCCTCATCCCATACCTTGCGCTGATGATTGCCTGATCTGATGTCTTTCTTTAAAAACCACCATGTTGCCTTCAACTTTTTGAAGAGATAATCGATCCTAGGAATAGGGTAATTTTTCTCCATGGTCAACTGGTTTAGGAGCCGATATTCCACACAAATCCTCAGACTCCCATTCACCTTCATGGTGAACAAAATCAGGGCTGCCCATGGAGAAACACTGGGCCTTACAAACTCCTTCCTCTACAATTATTCCATCTATACCCTCAACTCTTGAAGCACCACAAGATCCATCTAGTATGCTGGAGTAGAAATCAGTGATTTCCTTGGGTATAGGTCGATGTAAAAGTCTACCTATCTATGAAGAGGTAGTCTGGGAACATTATCATGGTAGATATGAGCATAGTGTTCCACCACTACAGGATACCCCATACTCATCCCTTTCACCACACCAGGGGTGAGTCTAACCAACTTCTGAGTGATCAGATGCATCCACCTTCATAAATTCCTTCTTGTGATGTGATGTCTTACTTCTAACTAGTGAAGGAAAACCTGATCCCATCATTGCAGACACACCACACTTTGGGACTAAAATAACTAATCAGATCATGTACTGTGGATAGCCAGTCCATATGAAAGATGAAGTCATAATGCCTTGACACTGCTAAAAGGAGATCTGAGCGAAATTTGTTGCCTCCAATAGTAAGCTCACACTGCCTGCACCAATGTTTAATCATCAACCCCCATGTAGTAGTCTCTATTTATAATGACCAATCAAACCGATCCATCAGAATTCCGAGCTCTAAACAAGTGTCGTGGAATTAAAAGAGTGAATGGAACCTATGTCTATAAGTACTGCATCAATGATTGAATAGACATAGTTAGTACCTCTAATCATTACTGGATCTTGGTGGTCATAGGCCTCTACCGCCTGATGTTGAGATCACCTGTCACGACCCGCCCTCGGGGTCCGAGCCGTGACTACCCCAAGCCCGCCTTCCATAGGCCAGGGGCTGGCGACTAGCACCAAGGCGTAATTCCCGGTAAAAAGGGAAGGCATTGCCTTAGATAAGTAAACACACACACCACAGAGTAAGCAAGCGGAAAGTAAACACTAAACAAGCAGAGTACAACTGAAAGTGCGGAAAAGTAAATGGGCCAGTATACAAACCCAAACTGAAAGTAAAGTACAACTCAAAAAGGGAAAAACAGCAACTGTAAAGTAAAGGCCGCTACTCCGAGCTGTCCACTGGAAATTCCACCTGAAGGGTGGGTACAGATAGCACCTCTGCTCCACGGGTCCCGCCGTCCGCTCCGAGCACGTCCCGCCCAGTGGTCCACCTCCGGGTACCGTCCCGCTGTGCAAGCCTCAGCTAAGGTCAACGCTGTCCGTCGTCTGCAACCAACACAACGTAGTGCGGGCAAAGCCCGTGCAGGGGTGAGTATAAGCTACTCAGTAGGGACCCCGAGACCCCTGTAGGTCTCTCAAATCCACAAAGGATAAACAACGAAAAAAAGTACAAACACGAAGTAACAACCGACACTGCTTAGGTATATGCCCATACATATACCTAAGTCATCAAAATACGCTCCATCCTCCGAGCCCAAGTACAACTCAGTCCACGCAGGAAAGTATACGTATTCCACATAGGAAAGCAAAACATAATCCACACAGGAAAGCAACAGGATTCAGCTCACACAGGTATACTTCTTCAAGGACGATAAAGATGATCACTGATCCATCTAAGTCGTCGGACCCACGAAGGATCGATAGGTAACTAACCCCCGCAAAGACCCACACAGGATCGGGCTCACACAGAACCTGTAGGCGCTGGCTCACACAGAACCGCTGAGCGCAAGGACCCACACAGGATCGGGCTCACACAGAACCTATAGCACTGATCCACGTAGGATCGCTGAGTGCTGTAGTCGTCGTCGTCGAATCCACACAGGATCTCTGTACTGTCGTCGTCGAATCCACACAGGATCTCTGTACTGTCGTCGTCGCAGTCACAGTAGCAGTCGTAGCAGTAGAACAGTCGCAGCCAGCACTAGGGTTCCCGCACACAGCAAGCTCGTACGGAGGGTCCGCTCCACGAGCCGAGAGGCTGATACATCAACTGTCACGAAGACCGAAGTTGATGTATCCAAAAGTTCCGTATCGTCAAAAGGAACTCAACGCAACAGACGGCGCGTCGATCGGACGCCCGGTCTGAGAGTTATTGGCATTTTCGTCTCCGGGGCCCGGTTGGTTTTTAAGGCAAAACCAACCCGACCGTACTCCACCTGCGTCCAAACCTCGGGTGGAGTATGCCAAAAGATCCGTCTCACTAAGAGGAACACTACGCGACTGACGGCACGTCAATCGGACGTCCGTAGCTCAAGATATGAGCGTTTCCGCTCCGAAGGCCCGGTTGGTTTCGTGAACGAACCAACCCGGCCGAACTCAAAGTAAACCGAAACCTTGAGTGCGATATACCGAAACGACCGTCTCGATCCAAGGATCGCGTTGCCGCAGACGGTTCGTCATTCGGAGGTCCGAGGCTCAAGTTATGAGCCAAAAACCGAATCTGGTCCGAAACGGGGGGTCCGGGTCCGGGCCGACCCGGCCCGACCCCCCCCTGGGCGGCGCGGCGGGCGGCGGCGGTGGCCGGCGGCGGCGGACGGCGGCGGCGGGCGGCGGCGGCGGACGGCGGCGGCGGGCGGCGGCGCGGCGGCGCGGCGGCGGGCCGCGGTGGCGGCGGCGGCGGGCCGCGGCGGCGGCGCTGGGCGCCGCACGTGGTTGGCACGCGGGGCTATGCCCCGCGTTTTTCTTCAAGGCGGCACGGCCTTGAGCCGTGCCTTTTCCAAAAAAACGGCCCCCGCAAGTGGGGGCCGGCTGGACGAACCGGGGGGGCTTTGCCCCCCCCCTCCTTTAATTGAACCGCCCCCCTCATTAAGAGGGGGGTTTGAAGAACCGGCCGGGGGTTTAATCCCCCGGTTTTAAGACATCCGGCCGGCCCGCTGGCCGGCCGGTTTTTACCAACGGGACCGGAAATTCCGGTCCCGCCCTCGACTTCCGACGCCGGCGGCCCGGCCGCCGGTCTTTCCTTCCGCCGCGGCCCGGAACCGGCCGCGGTCTCCTCGTTCCGCCGCGGCCCGGAACCGGCCGCGGTCTTCTCGTCCCGCCGCGGCCCGGAACCGGCCGCGGTCTTCTCGTCCCGCCGCGGCCCGGAACCGGCCGCGGTCTTCTCGTCCCGCCGCGGCCCGGAACCGGCCGCGGTGTTCGTCGTCCGGCGCGGTGCGACGGCACCGCGCCCCTTTCGTCGTGCCATGAATCCTTCCAACGCGGCGCGACGGCGTCGCGTTCTTGAAGACTCTCCTCGGCGAAGCGCGACGGCGTTGCGTAAAATAAAAGAACGATCGTCCGCGTGGTGCGACGGCACCACGCTACTTGTTTCCACCAGCATAAACAAACATGAACGATGGAGGGGGGATTCGGCCGTGTTCGTGCGGTCCGGCCCCCCTCACGTTAAAGAAATAAAAACGAAACTTAAATAAATAAGCCACACGTTATACTTATCATTCATGATCAAGAAAAGGAGTAAGGAAACTAAAATGAAAACAAAAACCCCTACCTCGGGTTAAGATTTGAAGATTCGTCTACGCTCCGCAGAAGACGGCGTCGCGGAGGTCGGGCGTCGCGGAAGCCGTTCGTCAAATCCGATGACGAAGGGATGCGTTCGAAGAGTCACGTCGTTGGCGAAACTTGTACGCCGACGAAGATGGTCCGAGGAGGAAGCGGCGTTCCCTCTCGTTGACACCGAGGACGAAGAAGAGAGGCGTCGTTCTTCGTCGGAGTTTGAGCGTTCTTCGTTCTTCGTTCTTCGTCAGAGTTTGAGCGTTCTTCGTTCTTCGTTCTTCGTCAGAGTTGAAGATGAAGAGGAATGCTCTCAAAAGCTCTCAAGGGAACAAACGATCAACCCAAAATAAAATAAGACTACATCTTATTTTATTCTCACTTTGCCAACCTTTCAAAATTCAAAGTTGAATTCAATTCATTAATTAAGTCTAGAGTTGACAAAATTAAATGAAAAGATAAATTGGCAAAGTTAAAGTAGGGGAGAGTTACATAATTAAGAGGGGGGGTTTTGAGAGGTTAAGGAATTTGAAAAGAAAAAGGGATTCGTGTGGGCCCCACCACACTTAATCCTCCCAAGGGAGGTTAAGTGGGTGTGGGTCCCACTTCTAACCTCCTTTGGTAGGTTTTTTAAAATAAGTTAAAATAAAATTTTTTTTGCACAAATTTTATTTAACTTAACTGAAAAACCCCAAAACGTAACTTTCAACCCGCAACAAACGCAACTCCCGAAAAGGTATCATTAAGCGAATATCGGCGCTGCGAGTTCATCGGTGCCCTCGGATTTCAATTCCGAGCACCGGATCGAAAGTTAGGAATTCCCGCTCGTTCGTTCACTGAACGTACCCGAGCTAAACTTCGGAAATTAATTCCGGGCACTCCGGGCCTCGGAATCAGGTGCCGTCTGAAACCGCGCTCTTGTAAAAATCCAAAGAAAATTAAGAAAAAAAATTTCCTTGAATTTTACGGGTCTTTACATTACTCCCACCTCAGGGCTTTACGTCCCCGTAAAGATACAACAAAAACTAGGGAAACAAATGAGGGTACTGAGCACGCATCTGAGCCTCCCGCTCCCATGTGCTCTCCTGGAGATTCCCGTGCTGCCATCTGATGCGCACAAGAGGAATCGATCGCCCACGCAGGACCCGCTCCTGTCGATCCTCTATCTCCACCAGGACCTCCGTAAAAGTCGCCCCATCGTCAACGTCAAGCTCCCCATGGTCAATGATGTGCGTCGGGTCGTGCACGTATCTCCTCAGCTGGGATACGTGGAAGACGTCGTGCACCCGGTGCAACTGAGGTGGTAGAGCCAGGCGATAAGCCACCTCTCCAATCCTGCTGAGAATCTGGAAAGGTCCGATGAAGCGCGGAGATAACTTGCCGCCTCGGCCAAATCTCCGAATACCACGTCGAGGTGAGACCCGCAAGAAGACGTGGTCGCCATCCTCGAACTCCAGTGGCCTCCGCCTCCTGTCAGCGTATGACTTCTGCCGGCTCTGAGCTGTCCTCATCCGCTCCTGGATGACCTGGACCTTCTCTGTCGTGGCCTGAACCATCTCCGGTCCCACCAGTGCTGACTCCCCAGGGTCTGTCCAGCACAAAGGAGATCTACATGGTCGGCCGTACAACGCCTCGTACGGTGCCATCCCGATGGTGGAGTGGTAGCTGTTGTTGTATGCGAACTCCACCAAGGGCAGGTGGTCCTCCCAGCTACGACCAAAGTCAAGGACACATGCGCGGAGCATGTCCTCGAGAGTTTGAATGGTCCTCTCCGTCTGACCATCCGTCTGAGGGTGAAAAGCTGTGCTAAGACGTAGCTGCGTCCCGAACGCCTCCTGCAACCCCTTCCAAAGCCGGGAAGTAAAGCGGGCATCTCGATCGGAGACGATAGATGATGGCACGCCGTGGAGCCGCACAATCTCCTGAACGTAGAGACGTCCCAAGCTCTCAACTGAGCCCTGCTCTCTGATGGGTAAGAAGTGTGCCGACTTGGTGAGTCGGTCAACAATCACCCAGATGGAGTCGTGACCTCTGGAAGTGCGTGGAAGTCCAGTCACGAAGTCCATAGATATGCCGTCCCACTTCCACTCCGGAACCTCCAAGGGCTGTACCAAGCCTGCTGGTACCTGATGCTCTGCCTTCACCTGCTGGCAGGTGAGGCATCGTGAAACGAACTCTGCCACAGCTTTCTTCATGCCCGGCCACCAGTGCTGTCGTCTGAGATCCTGGTACATCTTCGCCACTCCGGGATGCACCGCTAAGGGAGAAGTGTGAAACTCTCTCAGCACCTCCTCTCGTAAAGCGACTGGTACGAAGGTACGTCCTATGAAAAGGATGTCGTGCTCTGCTCCAAGGGAGAAGCCATCAGGCGCCTGACCTGAGGATATCAGTGCACGCCGGGTCTCACAGTCAGCGTCCTCACGCTGAGCCTCTCTGACTCGCTGTAGAAGTGGAGGAGAGACTGTGAGAGACTGAAGAAAGGCTGCTCCGTCTCTATCCACGAAGGATATCTGCAAAGAGGCTAGCTGCTCCGTCGCCTCCTCGAGTAGCTGAATGCCCGTCCTTCTGCTGAGGGCATCAGCTACTACGTTCCCCTTCCCAGGTGTATAGACTATCTCAAATTCATAGTCCTGGAGGAACTCGAGCCATCGTCGCTGTCTCAGGTTCAGGTCCTTCTGCGAGAAGATATACCTGAGACTCTGATGATCGGAAAAGACAGTAAAGTGCTCGCCCATCAGATAGTGTCGCCATGTCTTCAGAGCGAAGACCACTGCTGCTAACTCCAGGTCATGGGTAGCGTAGTTCTGCTCATGCGGCCTCAACTGTCATGATCCATAGGCGATCACTGCCCGCTCCTGCATCAGAACACATCCAAGTCCGGTCCCTGATGCATCGCAGTAGACTACGTACCCTACTCCCTCCTCAGGCAACCTCAAGATAGGTGCGCTAGTCAATCTCTGCCTCAGCTCCTCGAAGCTCTGCTGACAACTGTCTGACCACACGAAGGGTTTCCCCTTCTTCGTCAAAGCTGTGAGTGATGCCGCAACTCTGGAGAAGTTCGGCACAAATCTCCGATAGTATCCAGCTAGTCCCAAGAAACTCCGAACCTCAGTCACGCTCCTGGGTGGCTCCCATGCTATCACAGCCTCAATCTTCGCGGGATCCACTGCAACTCCCGCCTCAGAGATAACGTGTCCCAAAAAGTGGACCTCACGTATCCAGAACTGGAACTTCGAGAGCTTACCATAAAGCTGGTGCTCTCGGAGTGTGTCAAGAACAACTCTCAAGTGATAGGCGTGCTCCTCCTCTGTCGTAGAGTAAATCAGAATGTCGTCGATGAAGACCACGACAAACCGATCTAGGTATGGCTGAAAGATCCTGTTCATGAGAGCCATGAACACTGCTGGAGCATTGGTTACACCGAAAGGCATAACCAAGAACTCATAGTGGCCATACCGACATCTGAAGGCCGTCTTCTGCACATCCTCGTCTATGACTCTGAGCTGATGATAGCCTGACCTGAGGTCTATCTTCGAGAACCACCGTGCTCCCTTGAGCTGATCAAAGAGGTCATCAATCCTCGGTAGCGGATACTTGTTCCTCACTGTCACCTGGTTCAGGCGACGATAGTCAACACAAAGTCGCAAGCTCCCGTCCGCCTTCTTGGCGAACAAAATCGGGGAAGCCCAGGGTGAAACACTGGGTCGGATGAACCCCTTGCCCTGCAAGTCCTCCAACTGTACCCGTAGCTCTCGAAGCTCGGCGGGGGCCATCCGATATGCTGGGGTGGATATCGGGGCTGTCCCGGGGTACAAGTCAATATAAAAGTCTACCTCTCTGCGAGGAGGTAGCCCTGGAACGTCGTCGGGAAAAACGTCCGCAAACTGATCCACCACTGCAGGAAAACCAGGACTCCGCACGTCAACTGCTCCAAGGATAAGGCTAGCCAACTGATGAGAGATAGGCTGCACTCTCCTCCGCGGAAGTCCATCCTGTGCTGCTAAGGCTCCCTTCTCGCCGGTGAAGGTGAACCTGCTCCCGTCGGTGCGTACACATCGCACCTTGCGCCTAAAACAGTCTATCTGTGCATGGACCGTAGACAGCCAATCCATGCCCAAGATGACGTCGTAAGGCCTCGACGCTGCTACAAGAAGATCCCAGCCGAAGCTCTCGCCTCCTAGAGTAAGCTCACACTGCCGGCACCAGTGCGTAATCGTCGAGTTTGCTCCCGTAGGAGTCTCTAGCCGTAAGGATCGAGCCAACGGCTCTGTCGGAATCTCCGAGCTCCGAACAAGGGCAGCGGATATGAAAGAGTGACTCGCTCCTGTGTCTATAAGAACTGCAGCAAGGGTGGAATAGACACAGATAGTACCTCGAATCATCTCGGGTGCACCGTGGTCGTAGGCCTCTGCTGCCTGGAGCTGTGCCTGTCACTGCCCGCCAGCTCCCTGTGGTCGGGGTGGACCTCCTGGTGGTGGTGGTGGTAGAGCCTCAAAGCGTCGGCCACCACCAGCTGCTCGTCCAGCTCCTCTGCCTCGTCCGCCTCCTCCCTGCGGACTGCCACGGTCGACCCTCTGCCTCTGCCTCGGTGGTCCATCAACTGACTGCTGCTCCTCGGTACGGCGGGTCGGGCAGTCGCGAGCCATGTGGCCCTGCCCGCTGCACGAGTAGCACTGTCTGCCTCTCGGAAGACTGGCTCCGTGCTGTGTGCCCCGCACTGCTGAGCCAGTGCCCTGAGATCGTCGGCCTGAAGGTCTGGTCTGTCTGGACCCCTGAGTCATCCGTCGACTGCCTGCTGCAGATGACTCTGCCATGTGCCGCCCTGCGGCGGGTCGCTGTGCTGGTGTAGACTCAGCAAGGAAGCTCTCGATCAGAAGAGCCCGCTCCAGTACTCCTGTCTGAGTCGGTATGCTGAGGGAGATCAGCGATGCCCTGATCTCGTGTCTCAAACCCTGCTCGAAGGTCCGGGCCCGGAAGAATGGATCCCGTACCATGTCGGTCGAGTAGCGCGAGAGATCGGTAAATCTCGCCGAGTACTGGGCGACCGTCATGCTGCCCTGCCGCAGCTGTAGAAGCTCCTGGATGCGCACCGCTCGGAGGGTGGCCGGGACGAACTCAGAGCGGAAGAGGCTCTCAAAGTCCGTCCAAAGTAAGGAGGCCTCATCGTGCACCTGGAGCGTCAAGCTCCACCATCGTCCAGCTGCTGCGTGTAGTAGGCTCGCAGCGAGGATCACCATGAGGTCTGCTGGTGTCCTCACTAGCCTAAACACTCGAACCACTGCCTCCAGCCAGTCCTCTGCTGCCTGGGGATCCGTCTCCCCGCGAAACCTGGGCGGTCGCTGTCGCTGAAACTCATGCAGTGCGCTGAGGCGACGTGCATCGTCAGCGGCTGCTGCTGGAAGCATCGGGGGCTCGGCGGGTAAAGCTACCGCCGGTGCCACTACTGGAAAAGGGCCCTGCACCGAGGCCTCGTCGCTCGGTGGGCTGTCGTCACACTCGACTCTCGGAACCCTAGCTGGCTGTCGTCGTGGGGCCATCCTGAAAAGGAAACAGGTGCGCCACGGTTAGAACAGTATACCTGGTGAGCTGAAATAAGTAATCACAAAGAAAACTTGAAACACACACGCAATCAATGTTTTCGTGCATTAAGTCGGAAATCAGAAGTCAGGGTCCTGGTGTACGGATACGTCGGCCGGCGCACCAACACTGGACTCCCTGGACTGATATCCACACTCAATACGCTAAACATTATTGCTTCACATAGAAAAGATCAGAGTTCGCGGTAGAACCGAACTCCTCTGATACCAATTTGTCACGACCCGCCCTCGGGGTCCGAGCCGTGACTACCCCAAGCCCGCCTTCCATAGGCCAGGGGCTGGCGACTAGCACCAAGGCGTAATTCCCGGTAAAAAGGGAAGGCATTGCCTTAGATAAGTAAACACACACACCACAGAGTAAGCAAGCGGAAAGTAAACACTAAACAAGCAGAGTACAACCGAAAGTGCGGAAAAGTAAATGGGCCAGTATACAAACCCAAACTGAAAGTAAAGTACAACTCAAAAAGGGAAAAACAGCAACTGTAAAGTAAAGGCCGCTACTCCGAGCTGTCCACTGGAAATTCCACCTGAAGGGTGGGTACAGATAGCACCTCTGCTCCACGGGTCCCGCCGTCCGCTCCGAGCACGTCCCGCCCAGTGGTCCACCTCCGGGTACCGTCCCGCTGTGCAAGCCTCAGCTAAGGTCAACGTTGTCCGTCGTCTGCAACCAACACAACGTAGTGCGGGCAAAGCCCGTGCAGGGGTGAGTATAAGCTACTCAGTAGGGACCCCGAGACCCCTGTAGGTCTCTCAAATCCACAAAGGATAAACAACGAAGAAAAGTACAAACACGAAGTAACAACCGACACTGCTTAGGTATATGCCCATACATATACCTAAGTCATCAAAATACGCTCCATCCTCCGAGCCCAAGTACAACTCAGTCCACGCAGGAAAGTATACGTATTCCACATAGGAAAGCAAAACATAATCCACACAGGAAAGCAACAGGATTCAGCTCACACAGGTATACTTCTTCAAGGACGATAAAGATGATCACTGATCCATCTAAGTCGTCGGACCCACGAAGGATCGATAGGTAACTAACCCCCGCAAAGACCCACACAGGATCGGGCTCACACAGAACCTGTAGGCGCTGGCTCACACAGAACCGCTGAGCGCAAGGACCCACACAGGATCGGGCTCACACAGAACCTGTAGCACTGATCCACGTAGGATCGCTGAGTGCTGTAGTCGTCGTCGTCGAATCCACACAGGATCTCTGTACTGTCGTCGTCGAATCCACACAGGATCTCTGTACTGTCGTCGTCGCAGTCACAGTAGCAGTCGTAGCAGTAGAACAGTCGCAGCCAGCACTAGGGTTCCCGCACACAGCAAGCTCGTACGGAGGGTCCGCTCCACGAGCCGAGAGGCTGATACATCAACTGTCACGAAGACCGAAGTTGATGTATCCAAAAGTTCCGTATCGTCAAAAGGAACTCAACGCAACAGACGGCGCGTCGATCGGACGCCCGGTCTGAGAGTTATTGGCATTTTCGTCTCCGGGGCCCGGTTGGTTTTTAAGGCAAAACCAACCCGACCGTACTCCACCTGCGTCCAAACCTCGGGCGGAGTATTCCAAAAGATCCGTCTCACTAAGAGGAACACTACGCGACTGACGGCACGTCAATCGGACGTCCGTAGCTCAAGATATGAGCGTTTCCGCTCCGAAGGCCCGGTTGGTTTCGTGAACGAACCAACCCGGCCGAACTCAAAGTAAACCGAAACCTTGAGTGCGATATACCGAAACGACCGTCTCGATCCAAGGATCGCGTTGCCGTAGACGGTTCGTCATTCGGAGGTCCGAGGCTCAAGTTATGAGCCAAAAACCGAATCTGGTCCGAAACGGGGGGTCCGGGTCCGGGCCGACCCGGCCCGACCCCCCCCCCCCCCCCCCCTGGGCGGCGGCGGCGGCCGGCGGCGGCGGACGGCGGCGGCGGGCGGCGGCGGCGGACGGCGGCGGCGGGCGGCGGCGCGGCGGCGGGCCGCGGTGGCGGCGGCGGCGGGCCGCGGCGGCGGCGCTGGGCGCCGCACGTGGTTGGCACGCGGGGCTATGCCCCGCGTTTTTCTTCAAGGCGGCACGGCCTTGAGCCGTGCCTTTGCCAAAAAAACGGCCCCCGCAAGTGGGGGCCGGCTGGACGAACCGGGGGGGCTTTGCCCCCCCCCCTCCTTTAATTGAACCGCCCCCCTCATTAAGAGGGGGGTTTGAAGAACCGGCCGGGGGTTTAATCCCCCGGTTTTAAGACATCCGGCCGGCCCGCTGGCCGGCCGGTTTTTACCAACGGGACCGGAAATTCCGGTCCCGCCCTCGACTTCCGACGCCGGCGGCCCGGCCGCCGGTCTTTCCTTCCGCCGCGGCCCGGAACCGGCCGTGGTCTCCTCGTTCCGCCGCGGCCCGGAACCGGCCGCGGTCTTCTCGTCCCGCCGCGGCCCGGAACCGGCCGCGGTCTTCTCGTCCCGCCGCGGCCCGGAACCGGCCGCGGTCTTCTCGTCCCGCCGCGGCCCGGAACCGGCCGCGGTGTTCGTCGTCCGGCGCGGTGCGACGGCACCGCGCCCCTTTCGCCGTGCCATGAATCCTTCCAACGCGGCGCGACGGCGTCGCGTTCTTGAAGACTCTCCTCGGCGAAGCGCGACGGCGTTGCGTAAAATAAAAGAACGATCGTCCGCGTGGTGCGACGGCACCACGCTACTTGTTTCCACCAGCATAAACAAACATGAACGATGGAGGGGGGATTCGTCCGTGTTCGTGCGGTCCGGCCCCCCTCACGTTAAAGAAATAAAAACGAAACTTAAATAAATAAGCCACACGTTATACTTATCATTCATGATCAAGAAAAGGAGTAAGGAAACCAAAATGAAAACAAAAACCCCTACCTCGGGTTAAGATTTGAAGATTCGTCTACGCTCCGCAGAAGACGGCGTCGCGGAGGTCGGGCGTCGCGGAAGCCGTTCGTCAAATCCGATGACGAAGGGATGCGTTCGAAGAGTCACGTCGTTGGCGAAACTTGTACGCCGACGAAGATGGTCCGAGGAGGAAGCGGCGTTCCCTCTCGTTGACACCGAGGACGAAGAAGAGAGGCGTCGTTCTTTGTCGGAGTTTGAGCGTTCTTCGTTCTTCGTTCTTCGTCAGAGTTTGAGCGTTCTTCGTTCTTCGTTCTTCGTCAGAGTTGAAGATGAAGAGGAATGCTCTCAAAAGCTCTCAAGGGAACAAACGATCAACCCAAAATAAAATAAGACTACATCTTATTTTATTCTCACTTTGCCAACCTTTCAAAATTCAAAGTTGAATTCAATTCATTAATTAAGTCTAGAGTTGACAAAATTAAATGAAAAGATAAATTGGCAAAGTTAAAGTAGGGGAGAGTTACATAATTAAGAGGGGGGGTTTTGAGAGGTTAAGGAATTTGAAAAGAAAAAGGGATTCGTGTGGGCCCCACCACACTTAATCCTCCCAAGGGAGGTTAAGTGGGTGTGGGTCCCACTTCTAACCTCCTTTGGTAGGTTTTTTAAAATAAGTTAAAATAAAATTTGTTTTGCACAAATTTTATTTAACTTAACTGAAAAACCCCAAAACGTAACTTTCAACCCGCAACAAACGCAACTCCCGAAAAGGTCTCATTAAGCGAATATCGGCGCTGCGAGTTCATCGGTGCCCTCAGATTTCAATTCCGAGCACCGGATCGAAAGTTAGGAATTCCCGCTCGTTCGTTCACTGAACGTACCCGAGCTAAACTTCGGAAATTAATTCCGGGCACTCCGGGCCTCGGAATCAGGTGCCGTCTGAAACCGCGCTCTTGTAAAAATCCAAAGAAAATTAAGAAAAAAATTTTCCTTGAATTTTACGAGTCTTTACATCACCGCTGTCCTTATGCACCATGTGGTAGGGGCGGATAAACTGGGGTGGTGGTGGTAGATCCTCAAATTTTCATCCACCACCTTCTTCAGGACCTTCTCCACTACCACATCCTTCTCCATATGGACCTCCTTGCTCGAACCTCGGTTGTAGTCTCAGCGGTCCCTCGACCATCAGCTAATCATTAGTACGGTGGATCGGATAGTAAAGATCCATGTGACCCTGTCCACCACATGTGATGCATAGTCTGATCCCCTACTAACCCCATTTACCATTCGAGCTTCGCACCTCTGACCCAACATCATGGAATCTCCCTATGGATGGTCTAGCCCACAGGTCCTCTACATCGTCTACCAACTTCCTCCTGTATATGACTATGATACCTGCCGTGTGGTGGTGGCTCTCATTGTCGGTGCTTTCTCAACAAAGTATATATCCACCAATAATTTATGCTCATCTACTGAAGCATGCGTCAGGATATTTAGTGATATCATCGATGCTCTGATCTATCACCGAAGACCCTAGTAAAAAGTCCATGCCCTAAAGAATGTGTCTCGTACCATGATTGTGGAGTAGTGAGAGAGGTTAATTAATATTTATGAGTACTGGGCTAGTTTCATGCTTCCCTGTTGTAGGTGAAGAAACACTTGAATGAACACATATGACAACGTTATGGGAAGAAACTCCTCCCTGAAAATCTTCTCTATGCAAACCCAATTGAGTGTCTCCTCATCATGAATATGGATGGAAAACTCCATCATCTCCCTGCTGATCTCTACAGAAGGCTCACTTCCATGATATCCATCTGGTAAGGGAGTGTCCTCACTAAGCGGAAGACCTGCATCAGAACCTCTAACCAGTCCTCAATGACCTGTGGATCCGTATATCCCTTGATCCTAGGGGGTCTCTCTCTCAGAAAATCATATCGGGCACTCTACCTAAAAATGTCCTCTTCTAGAACCAATGAAAGTAGATGTTTCCAATCAGGTGATGGTAGCACTAGTTCACCTCCCGGTGGGGAAATCTCAAGAACTGTTCCTTGATCAGATGCATTGCCACGAGTGGGGCTATCCTCATGTCCTCATAAAGGGATCCTGGCTGGTCATCCACATGGAGGAATCCAGAGATAGATCAAGATATACCATAGTTAGAACATAATACCTAGTGAGATGACTCTTATTCAAAATCACAAGACCCTTATGCGACCAGGGTTTTTCATGTGTTGAGGTGAAAAGAATAATTCTCGGTCCTAGTATATGGATACGTCGTCAATAGCCCCAACACTAGACTACCTCAAATCTGAAAGTCAGAATCGCAAAATATTACACTATTTATCTAATAAAAAACAGCCACTCCCAGTATTTTAGGGGTATCCAACCACCCTTTGATACCACTTTGTCACAAACCATCCCCTGGGGCACGTTCTGTGACTACCCCAAGCTCGCCTCTCGAAGGCCAAGGGCTAGAGACTAGCGCCGAAGGCATCAACCTACAAGTGGGAGGCATTTACTTTTATACCTATTTTCACAGACACAACAAAAAAAGTCCAAACACACAAATGGGAAACATAATAACACTGAAATAACTGAGAAAAACTATAGCTGAATGGATGTTGGTAGAATACAAGCCCATGAAAAAGTACTAAAAAACTGTGATGTACAAAACATGCTCTAATAGACATCTCTAGTAAACCCCACCCGATCGTGATAGTTGTGAATCTATTGGAAGCTAATAGAGTACGTCATGTCCTCCCAGTCCTACTAGGCGTAACAAGATCCTAGGCCACCATGTCCACCATCGCAGTGTGCGTCCGTCCCATCTCCTAGAGCACCCATGTCGAAACGTTGTTCGTCTACACTAAACACAACACGTGCGAGTGTATCCCACGAAGGGGTGAGTAACATAGTACTGAATATGAACCCCAAAAAAAATGGAATGAAATCACAACAATTATTCAATGTAAAGCATGAAACACAACACAACTCACAGTAGTTATATTCTAGGTTTGTAATTGTACCATCCCTAGTGAAATCATCAAACACCACAACTGCTTGAGAACTCCTCCTATATTTATTAAAGTGGACCAATCAGGTCAGACATTGAATCTTCTGACAAATCTTGAACTACTTAGGTACTCCTCCCCATCACGTATCATGGGTTTGTCAGGTCCCACAGAGCCTCTCCCCACCGTAACCCGCTGAGGTACACTTCCTATTGAGTAATGTGCGTCTGTCAAGTCACACTGAGATTTTCCCCCCATGGGCCAACCAATTCACAAAGACGTGAATCCTAATAGGCCATTGAGTCACACAGATTCAAAAATGGGTAGTCTTTAGGTGTTAGACAGTTGTAGGGTTCCTTACATAGTGCTCATGGGAGAACCTCTCCTCATGCTATCTATCATATTTCATCTGGAACGAAGTCTCAGAAAGAAGAAACATGAGGATCTGTCATATCATAAGGGTTCCAACACAATAGATGACACATCGACCTGGTGCCCAGTCTATATGTTATTTTCATTTTAGTGCTGAGGGCCCGGTTGAATACAGGTATCAACAAACCAGGAAAAACTCTAATTTCCTTCTATTGCTGGGTGGAGTATCTCAAAAGGGATGCCTCATCCTAAGGGTTCCGGTGCCGCTGATGGTTCCTCAAACAGACTTTGAATTTAGGAGATACTTTCATTTAATCGTAAATGGGATAAAAATATGTTCGGGTTCCGTCCGACTCAGTCGGACCGAACCGGTTTGTGGGGCCAGGACCAAAGGGGCTGGACTTGGATTGGTTAAGTTCTGCCTAGGCCACGGGTTCGTCCGAACCCACCTGGATGGGAGAGACTGTTCGTGATGCGTAATCAGTCAGCCCGCTGGCTGAGTGTGGGGGGGTCTGCTTCCCACCCGGATAGCCAAAGTCATTCGTGCCTTTAAGGATACAATGTCGGTTGTCACTGACTCTACCATTCAGTCCCACTGGACTGGTCATTCATTGGACCCACATATCATGGGACCACCCTACAACGCGGCTAGAATGCCACAACCTTACTTCATGGCTAGATTCCACGACCTTCCTCCATGTTGCATCCCCTAGCTCAACAGTGGCACTGGATGGCGCCGCACTCCCCTGGATGATTCACGTTGACTTTCCTGCAAAAGACTCGTGAGCGTGGTACCATCCTCCACCATGGATTGAAGGCATGTCCATCCATCGTGGCTCAATGTCGTGAACTTCCTTCGCAGTGCAACGTCATGCTTCATGGTGGCCGACCACGGCCAACCACCCCGTTTTCATCCGCGACGGCTTCAGGTGCCACATTTCCTTTGCGGCCAATGGGTGTTGGTTGTCGGTTACACCATTCCAAGAAGTCCTTCGTGGGCCTACAATGATGCTCTAGTGGAGTTCTAGTATTCTTGTCTGCACGTATGGCCCTTCTGGGATGGTTTCTACGTTGCGCGGCCCTTGGTTCCACCATTCCACCAAAACTTCTAGTTGTCCACAATGAATGTCACCCAAATCAAGTTCGGCGGAGGGTCTAGGCCATGTTCATTGGGCCCATGGCCTCCATGTTAGCAAAAAAACAAGGGAAGCCTATTTTAATTATTATAACTCCAATAATGAAAACCATGAATTATCCTCCTACATTAAACAAAAAAATAGATCAAATCGTTGGACTATTGTTCTGTGTTCTTCATAATATTCATGAATGTGGTAAATGGGTGAAATCATACATATAACCCCTACCTCAAGATCATTGGAGGCCACTGCTGATGCAGAAGGAGTTTCCACGTCCAAAGGTGTTCAATGGCATTCGTTTTCACCCATCGTTAACCCCAACAATCATTTTAATCCACCCAATGGTGCGGTTACACAACTCATGTGTCAAGCCAATAAATGGTCTGACATTGCACTGTATACCCACAACTATTTTTCAAATGGTTGCAAAAAATAAAATATAATAACTTTTCATTATTTTATTATTTTTTGTAATATCTATGAAATTATCACTTTCCTTTATCCCTTTCCAATTGCAGTTAAGCTTCCCTTAAGATAATCATGGAGTTGTGTATTCAATGGTGGCCTCAGATTTATAATCCAAGAACATGTTCAAAAGATAGAAAACGTTACATGCACATTTACTAAACGCACCGTCAAATTGTTTAAAATTACATTCCTGGCTCTCTATTCCTCATAATCACTTGCCTTCAATTTTCACAGACTGGTAATAGTCCCAAATAATTGAAAAATATATATCATATTTATGTGTCTTTACATAAATGAATTATTGAATATTCATAGAAATAAAAGTATGTTTTAAAAAAATATATATATTTATGGAAATTCAATTAGTGTATCTAAATAACTCATATATTGATTTAAACGTTATCATATAACCATTCAAAAAATTTCATTTTTATATAATTTTTATGAAATATCAATGTAGTATATATATTTTTTTTTATTGAAATGAATAATATATTAAGCCAAAATTTTTAGTCACTTATTTTAAATTGGAATAAGAGTATTTAAATTTATAAAAAAATTATATTCATATTTAACTAATATTATTTACATTTTAATTATTTTATTTAAAAGTTAAATTCATAATTTTAGTATTTAAATATAACATAACTTTTTTATCAGAATGTTCACCGTATAAAATAATTCTACATCCATAATTAGGAATATGTTTAATTTACAATGGATAATATTAGTTTCCATGGTAATGAAATTATTTTTTAATTAACAATTTATTTAGAAATATTTTTTATATTTAAAATAAATATATATATTTCAATATAATACTCAAAAATAATATTTATAAATATATAAATATAAAATAACTACCATTTAATTTGTAATAATTATAATTAATAGCATATGGTGATTAAATCATTATTTATCTACTGAAATAGATTTATATATATATTATATATTATAAATAATTTTTTTTCCATTTTTATGAATTTAATTAGATTAATTGCAGTTCATATTCAGATTTATCCAATTATAATTGAAAAAAAATTCATCTTATATTTTTAGAAATATAATATATGAAATGATTAAAAATTCATTAATATTAATAAGTGTAAAATTGTGTAAAAATGTGAATATAATTTTAGTAAATAAATTTCATATGTAAACCATATATAATATTTTCAATTGTGTTTTAATTTCACACATAAATGTCTCATCAAATTTTTCTGACCCATCTCACGTAACTATATTTAAATTCCATTCCTACCCATTACTTAACATTATTTTCCATTGATTTTCTATACTATTTCACATATAAATGGAGTTACATCCGCCCAAATAAATAAAAATAATAATTACAATTTCCAATAAAACTCTTAAAATTTTAATTCTTATATATCCCATGTACAAGATTAGAATAAATTATCATAAAAAAGTACTTCAAGTCCTTAATTTTACAAATATTCCTCAAGAGAATATCTTAATTATCTATGTATGTAATAAAAATCCATTAACAACCTTTCGTTTTCATTATGATCCATCATTATCCAAACCAATGGGAAAAATATTTATATAATTACATTAGTATAAAAAATATAAAAAATATTTTATATTGATGGTAAAACCATTATATATTCCACTCTCATTTAATTTATTAAATTGAATTTTTTTCTCATGCACTTGTCTTCAATACCACTCCATGAATTACATGTTTCATTTTTCAACACCACTTTTTAAATATGCCAAATTAAATGGGTTTAGTTAAGAGGTATTCTATTTATATCAATATTTAAAACATATTTATATATATACATAAGGATTTAAATTGGTAATATTTTCATTAAGTGATCATTTGAAAAAAAATCATCTAAAAAGATTTTTTGAGGTGGAAAACTGATTTATATAAATGATTCAAATTATTTTTAATTTATCTTATTTTGATAACTCATAAAAATTATGAATATGATCTAAATTATTCTGTAATAATTATCTAATAATGATATTATTACAAATAATTATCTTCCATATCCATTCTCATAAAGAAATTATAGAACGTTCTTATTGGTTCAATTTTACCACCTATAAGAGAATTGTAATAAATTTATATCTTGAAATGAATTGGATATATTATCTTTTATTTTAATAATTTATTAATGTTTTTTTTAATTTATTGTTAATATAAATAGTTGACTCATAAATTGAGAAAACACACATCATGTATTATATATTACCAAACCAATTTCATCACTAATTTTATCATCATGAATAATAACTAAAATTTTTATGAAATCAAATTAGGAAAATTAAATTAAATAAAATATCAAATATATTACCTTTAATGATACACTAATCATGAAATTCATTAGGACAATGATGAAAAACACATATAGTAAGAATCTTTTTTAAAACTTCCATGATTACAAACGCATGATATAAAAAATAAATAACAATTAAACTAATATACATGTATAAAGTAGTTATAATTGTTTATAGCATTTTATTGATATAAAAAAGTGTTATCAGAATGGAGATTAAGATATTGTTTTGGTTAAATAGGATATTCAATAGAATTAGAGGATTTCATAAATTATGTTATGGTGTTCATTGTATCACAATTAATTTATTCAGTTATATTTCATACTGTTCCCCATGATAAAAATATAATTACGTAATTTCTATATAGTGATTTTCTCATACAATATTCATATATTTTATAGTTTTTGATGAAATATATAATTTCCTCCCATAATATGGAATTCATTAAAAAATATATTAATCATTTCACTGATTTCCTTAACATAGTTCTTCTTACTAAGTTATACTACTTATTGAACATACTTATTTCATGATATGTAATATACACCCAATTAATTTATTTCATGTATCCTTCTACGTATTTTTAGGGTAAATTTAACATCTAATCCAAAACCAATGAATTTAATCCTTATAAAAACTATATCGTTATTGAGAATAATCCACATGTTCTCTAATAATGGTGTCCCCTATAACCATAATTTTCATTCCATACATTGTAATTACTTATAATTGGAAACCTTATTATATGTTATCATCTGAGTCTTCCATATTGTACCTAAAATATTTTTAAAAGGAAATATTTTTAACTATTTGATGATTTCAGTATTTAAAAAATATATTTGAATTTTTCTTCCTTAATTTAAAAATACGTTTCTTTTCCTAAACCATAAATTTCAATTACGAATTATTATTTAGATTAATTGATATATTATTGAGTTTTAATTTTCAAAAGTAACTAGTCTAAAAAAAATTCTCCATTTTTTTAAATTAACTTCTGCCAGTGACCAGTAACTTTTTCATTCTATGATAATGTTAAAATTGATTTGTAACATCCATTTTATATATTTCTTCTATATCAACCTATCTCTCTACTATCTATAATATTTTCTCTGAAACAACTTATATTCACCTTAATAGATTTATAACGATATTCATACATTAAAATTTTTATAAATATTTTTATTCATATGACCAAAAATATTTCATTCATACAAAGAACTTTTCATAAAAGAGTATTTTCAATATATGTGATCATCCTATAATCCTTCCAATGATGTTATTTAATGAAACCAGCCAACACATTCTATGAATGTACTTTTTATATATTGTTTATTATCATTTAACATATTTATTTCTTGGATTAATTATGCTATGATGAAATTATATATTATTTACTTATGGTTTAATGATGATGTTATAAATATGAATGGTGAAGCCTAGTATGGATCTCATGAATTTAAAAAATAATTATATTCTTGAAATAAAATTTTAATGAAATATAGGTAGCATTAATTGGTAATGTATTATGATACCTTATTAAACAACAATTGTAATAATATTTTAAGAAGCCTTAGTTAAGAACATTGTTGATATTCTTATGTATGTATTATATTTTTGTTTTACCCACATTTCTATGTTTTGATTCCTAAAATTATTATTTTTAAATTCCTCAGGTACTTGTCTTATTTTTTAATATTCATATTCATATTTTATTCCCCATTTCATACCCATGATATGTTATAATATAATATTTTAACACATACTAAAAATTTCCTCCCTCCCCTTTATTATAAATCTTTTTACAAATGTTATGAATACATGTAATACATTACATGAGTCTAGAATATTGTATTCTGTGAATAATTTTTGGCGATGTTGATAACTTGTAATGGATTTTGAAGCCACTTATATATTATAAAAAAACCCCTTACTTGAAAATGTCACTGGTTTGTTTTTTTAACAATTTACCATAACTCAATAAAATTGTAAACTGTAATGGATGTGGTATTTTTTAATGAAATATTTCGATAAGTCATGTAATAATGATTCAGTAATGTTGTGGTGTTTCATAGGTCAATCCAACACTCATATATAAATTTTAGGATTCATTTGTGAGAGATAATAATAGATTATTGTACTATACTTGAAATTGTTTATGGTGACTATTTTTGTTGAATTGGAATGCGTTATAGCCATATAAACTACATAGACCAATTTTTTAGAGAATTGAGATGCTAAATATTCCATAAGTTCCATATGTGAAAACTATCATGGGGTAATTTTTTTGTAAATTAAATTATTAAACATATTTTATAATTTGTTGTTGTTGTTTTTCTAAAATTCTATTATTTTATAACTTCCTATTTTTATGGGTAATATTTTTTATATAAATGATTTCATCAATGTAATTTTTTAAAATTATTGAATAAATTATTTTATGTCATTTATATGACAATAGTGTAATTTTGTTTGTTGATAATTGTTAATCATCACAATATTTTGATAATTTGATTAAAATGATATCTAAATACACTATTATGATTATTTTATCATTACATAATCATTTCTTATATAAAATAATTTGATGAAATATTACAAGCATGGATCTTCCGTGCTATAAAATTTAATCATCAAAAATAAACATGAAACATCCCGATGAAATAAATATTCTAATACTCATGCACATTTATCTAGAAGATTTCATGTAATATATTAGTTTTAATATATGATTCAACTATATTGTCACAAATTATTTGAAATACACTTTTTTTTATATTGTCTATATTCGATGATAATAGTTGATAAAAATGTAATGTAGGGAAGGATATCCAACTATAAAACATGTTATCCTCCATTATTTGTATAAAAGTAAATTATGAATCATACTTTATCAATAATATTTTTTTAATATTTATATTCGATGTGTATTTTATTTAATTAACATCTATATATTTTTGTGATTTGGAATGTTTATTTCCATAATGAAAAAGTATTCATTATGGAATGAATGAATCAAAACTCTGAGTAATATTAACCCAAAACATATTAAACCTAATATAACCCATTTCAAATATCTACTGCACACACTCATATCATATTAACATATGGAATGTTCCCATTGAAAAAATTTGGACATTCATTAGAAACCGGGTATAAACATATATCATGGGGAATGTAACTGGGTATATCATCACTGTATATATATTGTACATCCATTTTACATAAAGAAACAGAACAAAACTAAACAAAAGAAATAAAATTAAATCATACCATATAATTAATTAGTTTATACATAATTAATACACCAAACTTAATAATAATAAAGAGTCTGTAAATAAATTCAAAATTCAAAATTCTAATTTAGAATAATTATGAACTATATTTGGGATGACATTATCCCTAAAAAATATCTAATAACATATTCATTTCTATGATGTTTTGTAGGTAAGAGGTGAGAATATAAAATAATTCTTTAAATTCACCATGAATTAAATAATTAAAATTCATATTAGTATAAAAAATAAATATAGTTTTTAATGAATACATCCTTTTATTAGAATACATAGTTTTTTTTATATGCAGTGAGATTTTCTTAAAAACACATCATTATCTATTTTGTCTATAAATTCAAATGTGTTGAAGAATTTATATGCTTAATTTTGAAATAAATCATATGTACAACCACATACTAAAATAATAACAAATGATCCCATGGTAAACAAAGATATAATTGAGAACCCCCCCTAAAATAATGGATCAATTTCATTGTAGTAATGAAAAATCACTACCATACTTTGATGATCAATTCACAATAGGACAATTACCACAAGTAATTATTAAATAATAACTCATAGATTCCCAATATGAATCAAATGTTATTAATGATCAAAAAGTTATCACAAATGAAATAAAATCAATTGGATTTTTCAAAACATTTCTATATAAAAAATTAAAATCTCAAATATATAAAACATAGTTTCCATTAAAAATAATATGTAACATTTGGAAAAAATTAAAATTTCTAAAAATATATCTATGTAACTCCTATATAAATTAAAAAATTATGGTACAAATAATATTTTGTGCTCAAATACCTTTGTTTCTAAATACACATGATTCTAAAATACCAATAACTCAAATTTCATATTTTATAACATATACAATTTAAATTAGATTATGTGATAAACAAATTAATATATATGCCATAAAAAAATTCAATTATCTTAAAGAAGACACCATAGATTTAAAATGTTGTTTACAACCAAAAAAATTTATTTACAACCCAAAAATTAAAAGTTCAATGACATCATCTACAAAAAAGTTTCGAAACATAGGGAAGTACAACATGATAATTCCAAATAATTTACCACTGATGTACAAAAAATAAAAAGTATTAATAATATTTTTTATTCAATGAATGAAATTGGATCTTTTATGAAATTGATATATACATAATAACTATGTAATGATTAATTGGTTCCAAAATCTAAAATGAGGTTCATGGAGTTTTCCTTGGGCTCCTCAATGATGAATGTGTTTTCTATTTTTCATTGTTATCATTTTTCAAAAAATTCTCCCTAAAAAACTGATGGTTCATTCACATGATTGATAACCACATTATCGAAACGCAAATATTAAAAAAATAAGGGAGAATAATTTAATGTGCAAGAGGATTAAATTAAAATACATAAATGACTGAATCCTCTTATTTTATAGTGATTTAACTATTTCACCACATGGGTAGATGATTTGGATGAATATTTTCCCCATTCATTTACATCAATTATGTCCCAAAAAAGGGGATGACTTATCTCGTACACATAATTTAACACCATTTCCATCCATCTAAATCAATAAATAAAATAGTGATTATGGATATTGTGATGAAAATGAGATTGTTGCTAATTTCATTGATGGAGCATTGATGAAATAACTACTTCGCATCCAACGAGAATTAAGAAATTTACATATTAAAAGGTTATATTTATTTTATTTTATATATAAAATGGAAAATAATTACATGATATAATTTATTTAAATCACATAAATATACCATTCGAAATCATATAATTTTTTACGACTGATAGAATAAAGATGCTACAATTTGTTTAAGAAATTTATCAGCATGTCGACAGTGATGATACCAAAAAATTGGTAATACTAATAAAATAGTCTTATCTAAAAATAATATAATACAATATATTATTGTGAAATAAGATTAAACATAACCTTTTTAATCTCCTCAATTTTTACCATCCAACCCATAAAATCAGTCATTTCAAAAATTATTATGAAATTGTTAATGTTGAGGAAATTACCCAATAATAGTCGACCATTCACTGTAATGCAAATCATGATGAACTTATAGTCATTTTCAATGACATTATCTTCATCCTTAATAAATTAATTTCATACCCTTTTTTATCTATCTATTACATTTTGATATATTTTCATCATTTTAATACTTGGAAAAACATTTCCTTTCAATCTCATTCATTCACTGAAATGATAATTATTGTACCATAATATAACTCCTCCAGTTTCTTGTGTTTACAGTCTCTATAAAAGTGATATTTATCTCTTTATAAATCTATATTCAAGTCCTAATTTTGAATCATTGATAGTTCCCTTTATAAACTATTTGGTCTCGTGCACATTTCATTTAAAAATTCTAATTCACTAATTCATTAATGAGAATTCTAAAATAACATAAATTAAATATAATTGTTTGTCAAAAAACTAGATGTATTTATTTTTTAAATTAATTCATAATAATCATATTTTCATTACTATTTTTTTCACATTTTATTAGAATTCACACACTTTATATTCTTTTACATGAATTTTGTGATGTAATATTGAGTGGTACAAGGTCTAATACCACCACTTCACTTTGGAACTACATGAAATATCCCTCTGTTAATTTTTTTTATTTTTAATTTTAATTTAACATTTTTTCTATTATTTTTTACATTAATTTTCAATTATAATAACAATTAAATATTTTATAATATAATAATGTCAATTATTAATTCAGTAAATCAAAAAATTAATTGGATTTAACATAATAGTTAAATTATATTGTTTCTATAATAAAAAATATAATATTTTCTAAATAAAATACTAAATCAACACTGATTAGTATAGGTACCCCAATTTCAATTATAAGGCCACAAAAAATAACAATCATCAACTATGAATGAGTTCCAAGAATCTTGATCTGGTATTAACTGAACACTAATAATGATCATAAAGTGTTTATTAATAATAATATCATCATTGAAATTAAGGGAGGTAATTTTTTCATGTCGTGTATAGTTTTTTGAGGTTTTGTAGTGATAATCATGAACTAACATGACCCATATTTTAAATAGGTTATGATGTTTAATAATGAAATCACGCCTTATTTATATATTTAATTAATTATTTAATTTATTTATAAATATTTGATATATTTTTTATTTATATTAATTAATATTTATCATATACTTTAAGTAAATTATTACATAATAAAATATTTATGTATATATATAAATTTACATGAAACTAAAATTGTTTATTTATTCTTGTATGCATAAAACTATTATTTTCTAAATAACAATGACCTTTTTCAAATTATCATGTCATGCACCACAAATTCAATCCCTAAAAATTTTATTTATACATGTTAAATTTTATTTCGTTATTTATGTTATTTTCACTTTTCATGTAATTAACTTTCTTCTCTAGTTGAAATAATAATATTATTTTTAGAATATAAATCCATTGGTATTTTCTTTAAAAATAATTTTCTATATTTATCCAAAACAATTATCTCATTGGGAAATTTATATAAACATGATTTACCATGTGTAATAATGTTTTATAGCATATCCCCTAATATCACTTTCTCCTTACATACCTTTTCTTCAATCTAAGGATGTTTTGGATTTTCAACGATCAAATATTTAAAAAAACGATGTAGCCATATCAATTAATAAACCACTAATAAGTGGGGTGAATTAATGGTTCCCATTTTAGAATTTAATTTCTTTTATAAATTAAACCATAAAAACAATTTATGGTCATGATATACTCATTGAAGATCTCTCTAACCCATATGTGACAATATTACATTCAATGAATTAGGAATCAATTTGTACAACAATTTCCCTTAATTTTAGAGCTTAATCAATTCCATGTTTGGGTTAAATATTGAGGCCTAGATTACAAATAAGATAATATTTATTAATAAATAGTGTAAATGTATGTCCTTTAATCCTCGTAAGGGGTTTTATTATGTTACTTTGTAATGGTATGTGACATCTTTATAATTGATATAAATCAACAAATGAGTGGTTTAACATATCCATGAACCAACATACATTGAATTTCACATCATTTTATTTTGTTGAATCACAACATTATAATAGTATAGGTTGCCACAACATCAAGAAATAGATCTTTTTAGGTGAGACTTCTACAGTAGTTTGATTTTGCAGTAAACAATAGTAGATCAATATCTCTCGCATAGTTCGAGAATAAAAAACATCTACATGAATGAATTTATGAATTAGATAATCATCATTCTTATCCAATATAAATATATGGAACACCAACATAAGAAAATAATATACCTTTACATCAAAAAATATTTTATATGTGTATATGTAGATTATATATATAAAAAACACTCTTTTTAAAGACATGTTTTAGAAGTTATCAATATTCTCAATCACATTTTCATTTTTAATTTCTCTAATGTATATATGAATTGAATCAAAAATAATAATTCCATAGGTTTTTTGTTTAAATATCATGATCCTCACATTTATGAATAACCCATGGAGAATAAAATCATTGAGAATAAAATAAAATTTAAAATTATATTTGAAACCCTAGAAAATCACCCATGATATTTATCATTTAATTTCATTTAAACTCCCATAAATAACATATTTAATCCTATCTTTGATTATTCCCATGATATTTTGTTATATTAAAAAATAAATATTCATTGCTTTTAAAAATATATTCATTATCATAAATTAATTAGAGAAACATAAAATACTATTACGCAAATAAAGATATATATAACATACATAATTATATCCTTTATGTAGTTCTAGAAATTCATGTTCATATAGGTTTAGAACTATAACTATCTTGATCATTGATTTATGAATAACAATTAAATAGCTCCAGATCACCATTATTAACTCTATATCTTCTTATCATAAGTTCTAAAATATATATGTTAAAAATTATATTCCCAAACTTTTATCATAAATAAGTATTCTTCTTTTTTGAAATTACATAAGACATATGATTAATAATAATAATGACAATTTATTCTAGACCACACATATTTATAATCGTCTCAAAGGCTTTTAGTGATTTCAAACGACCAACTATTTATTACGGTGATTTATATCTTCCTAAAAAATTCTCAAAACACATTTTTGTACATGAGAGACTATAAATATAATACATTGTAAAAAGATAGGCATGTAATCAAAATAAAAATAATAGATAATGAAACAAAATTATCTATTTTAGAATATATTTGTTAAAAATCTCTCCCTATTTCAAATAATAATCTATGGAACAATGGGAACTACTCAAGAATCATCATAATATTACGAGAGGTGATATAACCCAATAATTATCCTCAAGTAAGTTAATTATTCCATTGGAATATACTTGGTGATAATGTCATCCAATTTGTCTTATGTTGGAATATATTCCATCATAATGACTCTATTGGTCACCATCTCTTTAATGAGAAGATAAATAATATCTATATTATTTTTACGTTAGTATTGTACACGTAATTTTTAAATCTATATGAAAC
This sequence comes from Viscum album, assembly GCA_963277665.1. Classification (NCBI taxonomy): domain Eukaryota; kingdom Viridiplantae; phylum Streptophyta; class Magnoliopsida; order Santalales; family Viscaceae; genus Viscum; species Viscum album. The sequence goes on from OY728151.1 coordinate 1,538,127,890, forward strand.
CATTAGTATCAAATTCTATTATGATCGGTTTTTAACTATCACAAGAAAATAATATAGCCATTCCCCCATCAAAATCAATTGAGTGTTGGAAGTTGTATTACAAAAATATTTAAACACATTAGTACTCTGTCTGATTTGTTACTTTTTCATTTCATACAATCTCAAAAAAAATCAACAAATATGTAATTTTATTACGAATTTGTACTTATATCATCCTAATTACTAACCCAATCATCATATGTGAACAAGTAAAAATTAAGCATTTTACCATTATTATACAACAGTGAATTTTTCACAGTAACACTGATATATGTAATATCGCTTTTGGTATACATAATATATAACTTCATTGGGTCACCATGGTATCTAGAATAGAGACTCACTACATTTACAAAATTGTTGATATAGATGATGTGAGATAACTTCGACTACCAATAATCTTTACAGTTATGTATTATTTACACTATCCCTCTCAACATATTTATCTAAATTTACTCCCACTTGAAGGGGTGTAGACTCTGGAATTGACTCCCACATACTACATTTCAACAAAAATTCTATAGATAATTTTTTTGGGATATGAAAATAAAATTTCGTTCTTGATTCACAATTAAAAATAATATGTTGATGGACAATGAATCTTAAGGTGAATAATGCCACTCAATGAATTAATTAAATATTTTTCATAAAAAATGTTTATAATTATTTATTATGCACGAGAATAAAAGATAAATATTATATAAAAACTTGAAAAAATAGATATAAGTATTCATGGAAGACACTAAAATTAGATACCAATTATTTTTTTATATCAAATTTAGAATTTACTAACACTAATTGATATACAAAATCATTCTTGATATATAAAAAAAATTTAAGGATTTATATGTTCTCAATGGTTCTATGAATGTCACTAGTGGAACACATATTTTTTGGATTGATATGTTCATTCCATGTAATAGAAACTGACATTGTGCACTAAAATATGTAAATATTTTATGTGTTATTAGTAAATAAATCAGTCCCCTAAAACATGTGATGATGGATTAATTAATTCAAAAACATTAATTTTTTAAATCACTAGTTACCCATACTGATTTAAATAATACTACAACTCAAAAAATGGTGTCTTTGTGAAGTTTCATTAATTTTTAATAGGTTGATTGAAGTCTCTCTCACATTGATTAAATAAATATTTTCACTTATATTTAATTTATTATCTAAAAATATTAAATAATAAAGATATTACCTTGTTTTATTTGAATGGTATTCATATATAGATGTAAATAATATTTCCTTATATATTGTATATTTGTTTTGATGACATAGAAGTGACTTATGATTGTTTTATTACCCATAACAATGCTTCTTCATTGAAAATAGTAGACAATTTGAATTTATATAATTAGCTACATATAAATAATATTATCTTATATTTTCATTCATAGACTAAAGTTTTAAATTTAAATTACTTTAAACAAAAATTATATTCAGAAAATGTTTAGAATATAATTTAATGAATTTATAAAATTAATCTGCATTAGTTTTAGTTATGGAATCATAGGTATGAATACCTATAGATTCATAATTGTGTGAAAATCAACATTTTCTCACAATAAGTAATGAATTTTTTAAACATAAATCAAAATCTTTAAATATGTTTTTCAAATTTAGAAGAAGTTAAAAATAATGTGTTACACACCGTTAAATCAATATTAAATAGTTAATGTTATGAATTTTAATAATAAAACTTACTTTACCATATAATATAGTAATACTATTTTATATTAACATAGTAATGATAATACAAAAAAATAAAATAGTGTAACTAAATGTTATAATGGATGTTTAATAGTGTTAACTAAAATAATTTTGATATATTATTATACCTATTTGTATTTTTTTGAAGAAATCATATAATGATTTTGTTATTCTTAATAATTATTTTGTATAGATAAATTTCTGATAGGAATCTATATGAGATATAATATAATATGAATCCATTATTTAAAAATATAAGGGTGTTTAAAATCCCTTGTATAATAAAAAAATAAGGATAAAATATGTATAAATTTCTTGTAAGAGGAGTTAGACGCATTAATTTTTCATAAAATACATATCGAATATGTTATAAATGTTATAACAAGGAGGATTTAATAATTGTATACATTGTTTATGTGATGATCCTATAACATTAATCAAGGCTGTTGAAAATTATTTACAACTTCCAGATGTGATGTTTTTGATGTTTTTTGTTAATAAACTAGATGAAATTCTAGATATAGATATAAAAGACAAATAGGAAGAGTTATTATATGTTTCCATAACCATCAAAAAAGTATTAATTACAATATAATCCATCTCTAACATGGTTAAAAATGAATTTACATGTTCAAAATTTCAATTTTAAAAAATCATCAAGTAAAACCACAAATTAATATAAAGAAAAACATATAATGATTTATTGTTCACTCATGTTGAATCCAATTATATTTTATAATAATTTTAAAATAATGAGTGGTTTTAATTTATGAATTAGTAATTAGGACAAATTAAGAAAATATACACTTTAGGGACCGTTCAAAAACCAAAATAAAAAAATGTCATTCGAACAAAGTGATTCTTCTAAAATAAATTAAATTAAAAGGTGGATATGTTGAGAAATATTGTGAGAATGGTGTGTAAATTATATTCATATGTAATAATAGTTTAATTTAATGAAAATATTTTACATGTTTCATGTATTTTAATGAATATTATTATTTTTTCGTTTGCATTGAAACTGAATTACGGGATATTCCAAATGGATTTCAAGTCAGGTTTTCTTAATAGTGAGTCATAATATGAGGATTACATTGAAATTTTCTTGGCTTATTTGGGTAGAGAATGATAAATATTTTTTAGGATAATGGCATCCTTACATGGGTTGAAAATATCCCCCACGATGATCATATTCTTTGAATATAACCTTTTAGATGAAGTTGAATTTCAAAAAAATTGAAGTGTTGAAAACTGTCTCTATATCAAAGAGGACAAGGAGAAAACACTTCTTATTATTTTTTATTTAAATAAAATTTCATTTTTATAAATTATGTAGAGATATTTTATAATATTAAAAATATATGACTAAATAATTTTTAGTGTACATGATCAGAGAGATAAGTTTCATTCTTTTTATTAAGTATATTTAAGGAAAGACCACAATTTTCATTCTAAATTAATGTATGATAGAGAATTTTTTAAAAGAATTACCATGGAACAACAAATTCTTATTTCTATTCCCATTTTAGTGTATTCAATTTTTCAAAATGATGAACATATAATCGATGTTGGTGGTTGGGATTTCAAAATATTAGTTAGATGGATTGTATACCTTAAATATTCTCAGATAAATTTAATATATGTTTCACCATACATTACTTGTATCATTGTTAACCTATGTAATATCATTTTTTATGAAAATGTATTCTCATATATATAAATAATACAATAAAATATATATTGATATATATTAATAAGGAATTTATATAATTTTGGTTATTCATATGAATGTCGGGTTAGATATGCTAATGTAAAAATATCTAAATTTAGTGGAGTTTTCTTCCATTGTGATTTTTGTGCTTATTGTAACACTATGAACAATATTTCTAATTATTTAATCACTACTGAGGAATTATATAGAAATTGAAATCTAGAGAGAACATAATTAATGGAGATGAATACAAAGTTAAAATATGTAATGGTTAATGTGAATGCTTAACTATTTCAAGGATTGGATGAAATTTATTTTAAAATTATTACTATGAATCATTTTGAACACTAAAGATGACATAAAATGTATATAATGATATATTTATCAAAGATAATTTATATATAAATGAATTAAATATATATTATTTCACTATAATGGGTAAAATATAATATTTGTTCACTGAGTCAATGTCTAAGTTATTTTTTTAAATCTATGGATGATGTAGGGTATTAAACCTTTACTATATTATATATATGGTGCATGTTTTGTTACCACTCACTTCTATTCATTTGATATTATTGTTAAATGGTAGGAAAAGGTAAAGGAAAACAAAATATCATGCAATTTACTTACTGGAATATGGTTATTGTGGATGAATATTAATATTGTGATTATCCATCGATATGTGTTTTTCTTAAGGGGGTTTTATTATGAGGTAATTTTTAAAAGGGTTGGTATATTATTTTAAAATTAGTTTAATCTGTAATCAATTTTAATTTTTTAAATGAAATGGAGTAATTATTATATTTAATAATGTGGGAGATTTATAAAGTTGTTTTTGTTTGAAGATATATGAAATAAAATAAATAATTTCTAATTGGAAATATGTTTTTTTTTTCAAATATATATTTTCATAATTTTTTTTACTAAATATATATTATAATTATTTAATGGTGGTTTAATTCAATGTGTTATATTTTTCAATGTGATTTATGTTTAATAGATCTACCAAATTCAAATGGGGTGAATACTGAGACCATTTATTTTGATTAATGATGTTACTCAAGTATGTGGAATGTTTGGAAAGAAAAATTTTTAGAGTAGGTTGAATTTGTTTTGAATATTTTGTATTCTGCTATTGTTAACACATAAATCATGTCTCATCCTACTATTTTTTTCACTAATCTATAGTAAAAACTAAATTTATGTTGGATGAAGGAAATTTTTATATCACCTTTGATGGATGATGGGAGACCGAGCATTTATTATGAGAAGATTTGTACTTTCATTATCACAATGTGATGTTACTTAAGGATGAAAGAATTTTTTTCTAAGAATGATTTGTTATTTTGTGTATATAATTAGAAGTCTTGTGGAATAATTATGTGATTATTTATAAATATGTTTTTGGTTACATAATATTTTTATGTGTTGACACTTATATTTGTGTTTGATCCACTGGTTGTTTCTTCACCTTGGTGATTCACTAATAATTACTGTTTATTCATGCGATTATCTTGAACTATGTTTCACGGTTGATATAATTTACATGGTTGATCCATATGGCCAGTTAATATTTCTTTTGAATGATTCTCATGTCTAGTCATATAGGAAGGGTTGATTGATTTTAACATGGTGTCAATTATCACCAAGGTTTTACTAACTCGTGACTGATCTACCTCCTGGTCAACAATAAACATAGTGATTTTATGATATAATTATTGTAAGAAAATATATTTTTTCCCAATATAAATATATAAAATGAAACTCATTAAGAAAGAGACAATGCTATATTTTAATGATCATATCATGAAAAATTTAGTGTCATATAATTTTTGAATTATGAAATATTCGTCTTAATGTATGGAATGGGAAGATAAAAGATATATAAAATGTATTGTTTCTTGAATTTGTATATGATTTTGAAAGGGTTAATATAATTGATTACAGGTTTTTTTTCTAATAAAAAATATCCTGATAATTTTTGTGATTATTCGTTACGTATTTATGCTATATGAAGAAGAATATCATGTGGGAGACATATTCCAAAATAGAAGTAATCATTTATTTTAACCATTCTATGATGGAATACATTTATTTATCTTCATTTTTAATGAATGGAAAAAATCATTGTCAAAGGAGGATAAATTCCAAGAATTAATGAAAATGAATAACTTGAGTGGATAGTGATATCATGAAGGGGTCCATTTATTTTCACGATATTATAAATATCATGTATACATGAATATATTATATTCATGAATGATAGAGGAAATGATGGTTTGATGATTTAATGTGGAAGAATATCATGACTTTGTGGTTGTTATTAAATGTGGTTATTAAATTTGTTATGAAGAGAATTAGTGTAATTTATGAATAATGAGAAACAAGTATTCATTAGAATCCTCATATGAATATCTGCAACTATATATTTGTAGTTTGTATATTCGAAATGAATGAGGGATTCATAGAATTTAATATCCTCTGATATATCAGGAATATAAATATTCATCATATAAGAAGAAAAGATCTGTGTGTCTAATCTAAAATAGATAAGATGATTTGGTAATGAAGATCAATGTATAATTTGAGTAATAAGAAGTTCACATTGGTATATATATTATAAAGAACATTTTCATGATGGAGATCAAATAAGTTTATGAAGATGTTATATATTGTATGGTTCATAGAAATACAAAATAAGTCTAATTTGTACACAATAATAGAATGGATAGAATTTATCAAGACTCAAATAACATTATAGTAGTCACTAGACGAACTATCTACATTTATTTACATATTAAATTTTATTGCAGATGTTTTAGGGGAACTAATTTGTGAAATTCATACAAATTTATGTTATAATTGTAATACTAGTCTAAATTATTCTCCCAACATGTGATGATTTCTAAAAATTTAATAGTATATCATCTGATTACTTGTTTTATTAGATCATTCCATGGAATAGATACTCATATTATGCAGTAACCCTTTTAAATTTATTTTTCCTTGTTTATGTGTTCTTGTATGGGGTATGGTAGAAAATAAATCCACTCTAATTAATAATGGAAGTTGATTGAAGGGAAAAAGGAGAATATAATTATAAATGATTCACTATCACCTATCTCAGTGACTATACAAATCTTATGACTCTACAAACATATGTTCTCATTGAACTATAATGAATCCACATTAACATCCATTGATTTCCCAGGATCACTTTTCAAAATTAAAAGGTTTTTTCTACTTTAAGAAACCATTATTTAGTCTACCTGATATATTTATCATGATTAGTCACATTTATATCTATATAGTTCATTTTTTCACATTATTCTCCAATGATAGCCCTGATTTTAATTTCCCATCTCTAGTGGTTATTTTATTAAAATGGAATATAATTTATAGATCGTCCGGAGTATGATTGAAAATTTTAATCATATTAGGAGACTACATACATAAATAAATATTACAAACAAAATTTTGAATCCCTAAACATTATAATCTAATAATAAAATTAACTTTTCAAATATAGGAATCTTCTATGTACCCTTAGGAAGTATAAAATTGTATAATGGTCTGAGTTCATATTATTTTTAACATGGTAATGTACAGGTAACACTATTATATGCCAAAAAATGGTTTAAAAAACAATCAATTCTATGAAATCTCAAATGAAACTAAGATTTTAAGTAATTATATGGTCCACATAACAATGAAAAAGTTATATTATTATAACAACTAAACACATTGATAAGGGAATTTATTCTTTCAAACATGTTAAATATATTATCTAGGCCATGTTTGAATACATCTTGGGTAAATGGTAAGGATACTCCCACTCCCTCTCACAGTTATGTCATAAGACCTATCATTTCACTAATGGGGTAAATAAATCTGAGGCTAACCTATAAAATAAATTTATAATTAAATCCATAAATACTATATAATTTCATGGAATAATGTTCATTGAATTAACTACTAAATAATATTTCTCAATGTAGTTTATCTTGCAATATTATATCATATAGAATAAAAATTATATGTTATGGAAATAGTCTTCACAAATTAATGAATTAAAAAAAATATTGTTTAAATCCATTGATGTATATAAGTAATAACAATATATTTCACATTTTTGAAATAAACAACATTAATAATTGAATGTAATGAGATTACAATAGTTGGGTGTTCAAAAAAACATATGTGGTAATGTGTTCTTGGTAGAAAGATATATGTATTTGAATATGTAAGTGGAAAATTAAATGAAAAAAATATACTTTATAATTTATTTTATGTTTCATATATATCATCAAATAATATACCATGAGATTGTCAGACTAGGTTCACAATAAATACATATTCACTGTGAACCTTAATGATGATCCATATATGACCCCAAAACACTCTTTTAATTGTTATTTCCAATATATTCATTGGTTATGAAACAATTTCCAGGTGATTGTATCTAGACTTGTATTTCATCACAATGAATGACCCCACATAGTTAACATATACATTTTAGAACGGTTTTATACCTACATGCATGTTATAGTAATATAATGGTATGGTAATGGCTATAACGGTAGTATATAAATGAAATATCATTTAAAATATTTTAATTTTTTGATAATACAATTGAAATTTAATAATGATAGTACATTAGTGAATGATTTAGAAATAAATTATAACAGCATAATTGTTCTTAAAAATAGAAAACGATGGAGGACCCTTACCATGAGAGGATGCTATGTTATTATTGAGTGGGGAACTATAATAGAATAAATAATCCATGAGATGTATTTATGTATAGAGTGGGAAAGAAATTTCATTCTAAATGGTCATTTATTGATAGATATGAATTAAGGGTAGGTTATTTAAAAACAAGTAGGGGTGGTTTTAGGGGATATAATAATGATTCCATTGTTATTAATTGTATCAATTTTTTGTTGATATTAATTCGAATAAATTATTTCAATAATTAATGTTGTAATAGATGTTTATGCATGGAGTATATATTACTGACCCATTAAATTTTTTAGTTTTTAGGTATTTTAATATTTTACTATTTAACTTTATCCAACAACATTATAAGTCCTTTACATTGGAAAATCACTTTTAACATTGGTAAAATATTTTTGTTCATGAAATTGAAGTTACATATAATTCATAAATTTGATTATTGGGTTTCAAAAAATAATTAAAATTTACCAGATGCAAATTAAAATACAGTTAAAATCTAATTCAAAAATGATACATATTTAATGTGAAGAAATAATTATTTTTGAAAGTATAAAAGAATTGTTCCCGAAATTCTAAACATTGGTTTCTATAAATAAATCATTAATTATTATGATATAGAATAAAAAATCTATGAATACGTTTTACAAAATATAATATTATCATAATATCAGGATTATATAAAAATAATTATGGTATTACATACCAACAATATTTTGTATTTCTTATAAAAAAAATATATATTTTCATAAAATTACCATCAATTCATCATAATGTAATTTCAATATGCATATTTGAAAATTGATAATTTATTAATAAAAATAATTCTCTAAATATGGGAGATTAAAATTATAGAAAATTAACTATATAATGAATAATAACCGTTTTTATTACAAAATAAACATTTTTACAATTATAAACCCAGTTTGTACTTCATTAACTAATAAAATTATTTAAAAATAATATTTATATATTATTTCATAAAAATAAATTTTATTGAAAAGATATAAATATATAAAAAATTTAGTTTCAATATAATTTACCAATATCCACAGAATTATGAAAAATAAATTTTTTTTAATCTGATGTCAATTAACATTAGTAACTATATTAAAAGGTGGGTCCATTATATTATACATGCTACAGGAAAAATCGTCATACGGACTCGACCCCACAAACGATGCCCCACACCCCGTCCCTACTATCACCCTTACCACCTACTCGGAGCGTTATTACCATCTTTCACTTTATTTTTTCTACCTATCCCAAAAAAATAATGGCAATTTATCTTGTCAGATAATCGTCATAATTACATTAATAGATATATTGAAAAGTTTCCATATTTCCCCATAAAAAATTTTCACTCTAAATTCATCATGTAATACATTGCTAATAATTATTGATAAACATAATTATATAATGCATATCATTTCAATAATACATCTCTTTCTATTTATAATAATTATGGAAGGAATGATCTTTAATGGGGAATTCATTCCTATAGTGTACCTTTTTGTGGATAGAATATTATTTTATGTTTTTATACATTTTCATCTATTATATATAGTTTTAAATATGAAAAAATGTTGTATTATGAAATGTATTAGTCTTTCTGTTCTAGTAGTGGGTGTATTAGATTTTCTGTTGAAATGTTATGTATTTTTTTATGGTGATCTTTATATAAATATAATTTTAGAAATTATTGAAATAAGTCATTGCTGAATTTTTTTTATCAAATATGATACAAAAAAATTTAAAAATAATGTTTTAATATAATAATTGATATAAAATAATAATATAAAAACATTTAGGGTTTATTTCATCAATAATTCAAATCATAAATTATTAATAATATATTATTTACCTTTAACCAGACATAAAATTCCATATAATAGTCCCTACAATGGATTTGTGTGGTAATTTTATAATAATGAAAACATGTATCTTAATTTTTTAACTAATAAATTACAACGCCATAATTTTCATGATGATGATTAGATAAAATTATTAATTTTATCAATGTAGGTATTAAATAAAATAATCTACTTAAAATGAATCATGAATATCATAGAATAAATACAAATTTATTTTTAAATATAATATAATATATATGTAGGAAATCAAAGAGAATTGTTTTAGGTGATGTGGCTATATCACCATTCAGACATAGGTTCGAGCCCCATGGACCTGCCAAATGTGATGAGTTATCATTCCTCCTACGAGTTTCCCTTTATCAAAATTAGTTTTAATAAATAAACTATTATGTTCATTGAAAAAAATGTAACTAACTACATGGAAATTTATTTAAATAATTAATTCATTTATTAAATAGAAGTACTATATATAGAATTTATATTTATAATTAGGAAATAAATTTTATTAAAATTTCTAATGAAAATATGAGATATTACATGGTACCCTTTACTTAAAATGAATCCTCATAATTTCATTCATTTGTAAACAATTAAAAGACACAAATATTATCTTAATTATTATATATATCAATGATGTATTATAAATAACATGGAGGAATTAATTCTATGGGGTCTAATGTGTTATACATACAGAGTTCTCTTAAAAAATGTATATCTACCTAAGGATTTATAACTAAATATTCTGAATCCAAATTTTTAAAAATAACCAAACACTACTTTTATACTAACACCAATCCCATTTATATGATCAAGAGAAAAATCCCAATGTTTTTTTTCATTTGATGAAATGATTGTTAATTCAATTAGGATTAATTTTGAGACAATGGTATATACATAATTTTTATTAATCCACACTTTAATTTTAATTTCATGTGATATATAAAATATTTCAAGAATATAGAAAGGGTTAATCTAATGGCATGTATTTTATTAATGTGTTCATCAATATCTTTTTAAAAAATTATTCTAGGAGACTAACTCTAATACCATCTTTAATAACCTTGGCTCATGTTTCCCAGAGGTAGGGGTTATTTTATTACAATGGTACATTACATATAGATCACTACGAACCTGATCGGCCAGTTTGGTAATAATAGGTCACATATTTGTAAATAAAAATGAAATAAATAATATGAAGTCCGAAAGAAAAATTATTCTACTGGTTGATAAGAATGACATGAGTAGATATATTCTTGATTTTTTAGGAAATGGGAAAATATATAACAGGGTGTCATTAGATGCAAAATAAGAAATATCATTAAATGTAATATTTTATAAAAAATCATTATGGTTTGAATAATTAAAAGATGTTATTCCATGAAAATATAATCTAAGAGGATATGTAATTTCATTGGAATATAACAATGAATAATGGTTTTGATCATAATAACTGAACAAAAAGTGAAAGGATTGTATAATGAAATAATAATTAAACATGTCCTCAACAACATGTTCCATGAGATCTTAAAAATAATAATTATTCTCCTATTACCCAATTACTATTTAATAAGGATACATACTAGTGCATTGAGGATATATGTAACTATGAGGCCCACTTGTCACAAAAAACACAATTGTAATCCATCAAAAATTGAAAATTTTCATTGAATAATGTCTATTTAAGGAACTACTTATCATATATTATTATAGAGGGTTATCATTCATATTATTAAATATAAAACAAAGAATCATATTATATGATAATATTATGTCCCCAGTCGGTTAACACATAAATATGTCTAGGTGAAATCCATTAACATGTATAATTAATAACATTTTATTTCACACTGTAAAAATGATCACCCTTATAATGGGATGGATACCAGAATATAGTTGTTTGTGGTCCACAATGAATAATTTCATCAATGATTCATGATGATATGATACATATATTTTCAATGGTATGATACCAATGAAATTGTATACTTATCCTTCATATTGGTTTTAATATATCATTTAGATTATCCATGTATATCCCATTGGAGTGTCAAACAAGGTGCACATTAATGACCCATTCAGCATGCACTAGAATGATAAACATGATATACCAAACATACTCCTTAAATTGTTTTAAATACTAGATTTACCTATTACAAAACCATGTATACATTTATATATCTACAAATGGAATTTCTTTCTTATAAAACAATTACACACTTTAAAAACAAAAATAATGAACAGTTTTGTGGCTATGAGAATATTTGGTCATTATAACAACTTGGAAGTATTTATTATGTGAGTGAAATACGGGTTTGAAGGAATCATACATTAAGAGAATGCTTCATAAATATTGTGAGGGGATCCATAAAATCCAAGGAAAACTATTTGATAAAATTGGAGAGGTATATGAAGAATAATTTCATAATCAATGGATGTATAGTAGAGAGTGAGTGAATATGGTTTGGGAATTTATATTTCTATATGGGGGTTTGTTTTAACGGATATAATATTTGTTTTTTAATTTTTAAAGACAAATACTCTTGGATGGAATTATTTCCCATGAATTTTGTTGATAATTACTAATTTAGTGTACTTTTTTGACATGAAATACATTTCCCAACATTTAATTTTGTATTTTTTGGAATTTTTATCTATTACCATTAAATATTAATCTGCTACATTATTTAATTTTACCGCAGTATTTCACTTCTAGACTCAGTTACTTATCTCATAGCATAAATGTGATGTTATCCCTATAACATAATTTTTACATTCCTTTCCAAAATATTTGACCAATTTTACATGATTAAATTTCAAAAAATAATTATAACTGATTCTAAAATGGTAAATTTATAATGTCTAAAAATAGTTTTTATAGAAAAGATAAATTATTTAATTCATAAATTATAAAAAATTATTATTATTTTAATTATTTATGTATTTTCGCAAAACATAATTAATTTTTTTTATTAACAAGGATTAATAAATATTATATTATTATATATTTATTATTATATCATATGAATTGTGATATTACATAAAAATGGTATTTTTATCTTTTGACACCAAAAATAAATTTTTAAATCTATTATAAATTCGTCCTTGTCTAATTTTAATACACTAATTGATAAAATAATATTTATTTTATAAATGCAATTAAATAATTATTATTATAAATTTTAAATAAAAAACCTTATTTTTTATTGTATTATCTACTTTTAAGAGAAAAAAACTTCTGCTTGTTATATAATATAATTAGAACTTCATTAAATTAATTTATCATATAAATTGTTTTATGTATTATTACCCCCATTAATTTACATTTTTTTAAACTTCTAAATTTATGAGAAAACATATTTTTCATGGAAGTGAAAATATATTCATGGTTTCCAAAAAATAAAAAAAAAATTATATCATAAATAATTTATCAATGGTCACTTTATTTTGTGTACTTAACACACAAGAATATTGAACAACCAAATTATTATGAATTATTCATGATTCCCAATAATTTTCATACTAATTAATGAAATATTTTCATATAAATACACCATCATTAATAGTTATTATTCAATATTCCACTTACAATGAATATTATAGAGCCTGAGATATTGCCTATCATTTTCATAATGCTTTTATTTCATTTTATAACTATTATGAATGGAAATATCATCATGTTGTAATTCACGCATCTGAATTACCTTTCAGTGATATCAATATTCATTTATATTTTTATCACTATAAGATGGCATGTTTTAGTCATCAGTATTAACATATGATGTGTAAATAAATTTATCTTTCTTTTTGTTGTAATAGTGAGTGTAATAGTATTTTTTGAAAATAATGGATATAATGTAACTTATGATGATTTTGTAAATTTATTATTATAAATTAATGAAATAAATAAGTTTTAATTTTTATTAAGAAAAAATATCACTAACTTGTTAATAAGAAAATTATAAATTAATATAACATATACATAGAAAAATAAAAAATTACAATTAAAAATTAAATTAAATATAATGTAAATCAGAAATGATTAATAAATATATATATATATAACCAATCATAAAATGGAAAATTAAATTCCCTCCAATGGTTTTATGCTATAATGTTATGACAAGAATGAATGTATCATACTTTATTAACAATTAAATTATAGTGAAATAATTACAAAGATGGGGGGACAAATTAAATTATTAAAGAAAGCAATGTAGGTATCAAATGAAACCAAATATTTTATAATATTCATGAATTTATGAATATTTATTTTAGTTTATATATATATATATATGAAAGAATATGGAGGTTGGGAATCATGTAATATGGGGGAATGTGATAATCCCTTGTGTTCCCTCAATCATGGGTTCGAGACACATGGATATGTCTGACATGAAAGGTTATCAATCATTCAACAATCTGCCCTATTAATAAAACCCTTCAACTACTAAAATTTCAAATTCACATGAAAAAATTTGTAAATTAATATATTAGGTCAAAAATAGTTGAATATATATTTGGTTTATTTTAAAAATATATTTATTTAGAATTTATATTTACATTTTTAAAATAATATTTATATAAATGGTTTTTGAAAATATGGGTTGTTACAAAACAAAAATCTCATTGAGATGATTGATATCCTTAATTTGGAAATATAATATAACAAAATCACAATAATTATTAATTTATAGGTATTTTGTCTTTATTAATATATTTTACTTCTTTACTGTGTTTATTATTTAATTTATGGAATTATTCAATATCATGTTTCAATTTGTGCACCATATAAGACACATATCCTTAGTCATCTCATTCCTTCATAAGCTGTCATCCCTTTTTCTCAATTCCATTATTAACTACATATACCATGTCATTTGAATCCTTTATAAAATAATACTACTATGAATCACTACATGATGAAGATAAGTTGTCAACCTTGTTACTATACATTATTATTTTCCTTCTTCTATAAATTATCTTCCTACCACCATCTTACTTGTTTTTTTCATTGAATAATTATCATTCAGTAATCCAATAATGATTTTCTCCACTTCATTAGAATCACAAGTCACATTATTCATCCCTCTATGAAAATATTCATTAAGATATCATATTTTAAAACAAAAAAATCATTTTAGTGGGATATTTAATTAAAAATTATTTTACATTTTTTTATATAATTTAATGTAACCCCCAGATATTTTAATATATATCTTCCCTTAAATATGTAAATTAAATCAATATCATTCAACACATGAAACACTAAACTAAAATGAAATCATGAAATTTTTAGTTCATTTAGATAATGTCTTTTAATTTTTTTTATTAAATTGGAGTATCCGATTTAGAAAATATTAATACAAGGAAAATGAAGGAATATTTTTATGAAATTCAATTTGTGTAACAAATATAAATAATAAAATCATTCTATTATTTAAAATTTTATTTTATAAATATTTCCATATTTGATTAGAATTTATATAATAATAAACTATTAGATAATGATTATAAGATATTTTTGATATGAATAATTTTTTAATTCTGATATAATTATTAAATATTAAGAAATATTTATGAGAGTAGTAACTATTTTAATTATGTTATTTTTCTATAAATTTTTTCCCCTTATATCTAAACATTTAATCTAAAAAATTAATTTTTAAAATGAAAATTTTAATTTGAAAAAATTTATCCTTATATTTGGATTCATCTAAATAAAAATACCTTAAGATGAAATTAGAGAGTTTTAAACACACAACATGTTTTAGTTTAATAGTAAAACATCATGTTTTTTAAAATAACATGATATTTATGACCTTATACCTATATAAGTATGAATTTTATTTTTAAGATACATAATTATAATACAATATCTGGATTTTATATGGGACATTATAATTTATTAAATCTTGGATTTCTTATATAATCCATTATTTCAAATTTTAGAACATAAGTAATATTTTCATAGAAATATTTTTAATGCGTTATAATTTTCTATATTAATATTAATATTGAAAACTTTTTTTAGTTTAATAAAATGAAATGAATTTTAAATTTAAAATACATGGTTACTATTTACATAATGTGTATCTTTTTATTTGTAGGCATAAATAATAGGTTTTTTTTATAAAAACATGTTACAACGGAAAATCATATAATGGAATATCTAGTAGTCTAAGTGGTAAAATGATTGAAAAATGACATAAAAAATTCAATGATTGAATTTATTATGTGTTTCATGACCATTTACCATCAAATATAAAATATATATTAATTTATAAACAACATTATATGTTTAACATTTTCCATATTTATCATAATTTAAAGTATTAAAAAAAATCCAAATATATCCAATGATATAAACATCCACTCGACCTCCCTTTGAGGAAATCCTAATAATTTATTTAAATCCTAAAAACATACAATTTTTAATTCACCATGTGAAATAATTTACTCTATTGATATTATGCTTGTATGAAATTATTCTATGTCCTATATTTTGATGGGATCTTCTAATGAAATATCAATGCTTTCAACGTGAGTAGTAATTTTTTATTTACATATTTAATTTCAATATTTAAATTAAATTTATGTTATTAAAAAATATTTAATAAAAAATATAATTTTTTATATAATAATCATTATTATTCAATAATATTAACCATCAATCACCTTTATTTTTTTCTATTATGAAAAAAAATTATTTCTACACTGAGTGGACTACCGCCTGCATGAAAAAATTTATTTTGTATTGCATAACAAACATAAATTGACTGTTTAAAATGGTAATTTAAAAAATAATTATTACACTTATATCATTGTTTATATTCCAGATGAAATAAAATAAATTACTCCATAACCCTGTTATATTGATACAAAAATGATCAACCATGAATACATGTGAACAACTAACTCTATGGAATGATTGATTTCAATTTCTGTTTTTAGTCGCCTTATAGTGATGGATTTGATAATGGGTTTAATTGATTAATAAAATGTTTAAGATAGTATTTTATTTTTGTTATGACATATTTTGGATCTCATTAGTGACATTATCAATAATCAATTATTGTTAAATCATTAATTCTAATTACCATAATAATTGAAATATAATATATATATTTTTCTTAATGAATTTGTATAAAATATATTCTCACTGTTAATAATTAATATTTTTATACATTAAGATAATTAAAATCAAATATTCTCATTATGCTTTAGGTACTATGATATTGTTACTAAACCAACTTATTATAATCAAATAATCATGGAAGGATCATGTTTGAGTTGGTTTAACAACATATTTGTAAAATAAATTTTATTCATATCATTGATGATTATGAGAACTATTTTAATCCTATAATATGATATATATATATATATATTAATGTTTTTTTAATTTTCTGGTATATTTTTATGACCATTTTTCTCATTAATAATGAAATCATTTTTTCCTCACCAAGAATCACTAAATATGATAATCATCGATTTCACCCACTATGATTGTGGAAGAAACTTCCATGAAATGAAAAAATATATTTATAAAATAGTATTTCAAATATATTAAAATACCATATATGATATTTTATTTATTTATCTTTTAAACTAATATATTCCCGCACTAATTTTATGAAATTAATTCAAAACGATAATGATTAATTACAAATAATATTGAAAATAGTTATAAAATACCAAATATATATATTTGAATAAACTAATCATACATTGGTATTATAAATAGATACAGTTCTGTATATGTTTCCTGGTTATGTATTTAATAAACATACTTTAATTATTATTTATATTTGGACCAAAATCAGAATGTATCTACATTAAGGTAATGATTTTCATCTCAAATTCATAACTTACCTAAATGTTTGGTATACTGAACATAATTTCATCCATATAGTGTATATACATCCAATTTGAGAAATAACGTCATGAATCTTCTTTTAATAATTTTATTGTATGTTAAATTGGAATCCATCAATTTCAATGTGTTTTGATTATAATCATTCTCATTTTGTAATTATACATTATCTCGAACATTAATTACATGAGTCATGTTTAGATCTCTTCCATGTTTTACATTTAATCAATTATATTACACCCATGGATGTATATTTATAATATTATTTTGTTATTGATTGTAAATACTTATCTACATTAGTTCCTTTTCATGAAATATCTTTTACTCAATTGTTATGCCATTTGTAAAGCTTTTTGTATCCCAATATTAATTCATTGAGTTATGATCACCCTCTTGGAAATGAATGTTTTTAAAAATATACTATGTTTTTATATTATGTGGTAATATATATTTTTGAATAATTAATATTTTGACCACATAAAAATGAATTTTAAAATATTTCATACTTCTAGGAGTATTTAAATCATATGGAATATTGGAAAGTCATGTATCATTAATTCGAGTTATAATATTTTTTGAAGAACATATTTATTCCATTCCTTGGTCTTTATATTCTATCAATTTCTTGTTTTTTAATATTTCTACCAATATTGAAAATTTTGAATTTTTATAAAAATTATCATTTTTTTACTATTTTTATAATTTGATTTTTTAATAAGAAACTTTTTTATAAAAATTAAAATGGGGTTTCATATCAAATTCTAATTATTATCCTATAAAAGTTACAAAATGATAATCCTATATTACTTTTATGACCATGTTTTCTTTTTTATTGAAACGTGTAATGGTATTGGTGTTTTTCACGTAAATATTCCAGTATACTTGGTTATTGGAAATGTTTATTATGTATTATTTACTTTATATATAATTTGGGGAATAAATTTGATATAAACAATAGATGGGTGGATAATATAATTTTATATCCCTCAATACATTATCAGGATTCATGGGACAGTCATGTTTGGGTATTTTGGTGTTTATGTACCCAGAAATAAAAATATTTATGAAATTAAGATCATAATATCTATGATCATGGTAACATGGGTAATGGAAAAGAATTTGATGTCTTAAATTATTTTATAAATTGATAAGGAAAAGGTTGTTTTTATAAATCATATGTGACCATTTTCATCACCATCCATAGATATATTATTCTCTCAATCATAATTAGTTATGGGAATAAAATGATCTGTTATTCATGTTGTAATATATATTCCATGGTTATTCCATTATTACCTTAGATTTAGGTTTACCTTTTTGATTTCATGACCTCAACCCTTCAATTGTATTGATTTTTCTTATTTATGAAGAAAATTATCTAACATGATATCACAAATAGGGTAGTAGTATGACGAATTTTTGGAGGACATATAAGAATTAATATGAATTATATATTTTCTTATATATAAAAAATAAATACATCAGTTGAGGAATGAATTGGTTTTTCTTTTACATTTTTTCTTCATTATTTAAATCAATAATCCTAAAAGGACACGATAATGTAATGTAATGATAAATTTTCAAGGAATTTAATGTAATGAAATTTTTTCTTAAAGTCATGTAATTACCAGATGATTACGTTAAGGATATTAAAGTTTCTATTAGATTAGGGATTAGATAACATCACAGATTAATATATATTTAACATAAAATTTAAGGGTTTAAAAATTATAGATAATTAGAATTTTAGAGGTATAGATAAAACCTTGTGATATTATATTTAACACCCTCTAATTTTAATATAAACAACAAATAAAAAAGAAAAATGTATTTCTATCATTCTCATAACATAAAAAAAACTAAAACAAATAAATTATATGTTTAGACTGTTATAACGCATATGATTATTTTTTTAGATATGAATTTGAGTATCCTATTTTTTTAAATATTTATATGACAAGAATAAATAAATTTTTTAATATGAAGGAAAATTAATGGTATATCTAAAATAAATTATAAAATCATATTATTCTAAATATTTCCTTTCTATGTGATAAGAATTGCAATATAATTATAATTGTAGATAACTATGATATAATGTATTTTATATTTATAATTTTTAATACTTATTTAAATCGAATATAAAAAGAAATATAAATGAAAATGATCAATATTATAAAAAATTATTTTCCAGAAAATTATTTTTTTATTATATGAAATTATTTTTATTTTATTGTAAAATTTATGAAACAGATAGAATTATTAATAAAAAATAAATTTAATTTTGTATTCATCATAGTAGTATTCTTTATGTTTCATTTTTTAGGTTTTTTCAAAAGAAATATTTTTAATTGAAAAAAGGAAAAAATTGATTTTACCTATAACAAAGAATTTATGAACTTATAAATATATATGTATTAATTGTAAATTCATAAATTATATTCCTAAAAATTATATATTTAATATTATATTTAAAATGAAAAAAAATTAAATAACATAATAATATTTTACATTTTATAAAATTTAGAAATTTTCTCAAAAAATATTTTTAATACATTATAAAAGCTTATTTTAAATTTAAATATTATCATGTTTATAAATTGAATAATAGGAAACTGATATAATTTTTATATTAAATGGTAGAAAAATTATATAATTATGAAAACATTGTATTTTCATAAATAATAAGTTATTGTGTGTCAAAACAAGTTACCCCGATAAAAGATTAATTGTTATGATTATTGAACTAATGAGTAAATGAGTTCAAATATGTTTAATACACTTGATAAAATTGTTTTTTAACCATTAATGACTATATACCTTCCCCTATAAACTATTTATAAAATTTTGATCCAAATTAATTTAGGGTGACACTGCATTATCAAATTATTTATGTAATTTTAAGAAATGGCATCCCTCTTCACATTTCTAAAGGGCTCTCTTATCATCAAATACCCTCTTGGTAAACCAACAATATTGATGCCCAATACCATAAGTATACATTTATCCACATTGATAGACACGTTATGTATGTTCTTTACTTATTAATACACCATCCCTTTTTGGTTTAATCCCCATTCCAAGGGAGATTATCCAATAACTATAATATAGATTTCTAACATCTCATTTCATTTCAATTTCATTATGTGATTTTATTATTATTAAAATTTTATTTAAACATATTAAAATTATAAAATATGAATTTTAACTATAATTTTCTATTATTATAATTATTTTCAAGAATTAAATTTCCCCCCATATTCCTTATGAAAAATAGATCCCCAGAAGTGTGTGGGGGTAGACTACCCCCTCAATGATGAAACGAGTTTCATTTACTATCCTCACCATTCAAGTTTAGTCTAAAAGATAATTTCATAAATCGTAATTATATTTATATCATTTTTTTGTTTATGAAAAAATTATCCATATCAAACCTTTTGCTTGTCCTACATAAATTAATATCATCAAACGTGTATACATGTAGACCACTGCCTCCATGGAACGATTGATATTCATTTTCTCATTCATCACATCTACACATTGTTTTTCATTGAAATGGGATTAATGAATAAATGTGATATTTATTATGAATTTTTTTTTCATGAAAAACATGACAACTTATTAATGATATTATCAACAAACAGTTGTTAATTAGAATATATTTATATGAATATCTATATTAAAAATATATATATTTATATTTTAATTAATATATATATATTGAAAAATATATATGAAATAATCCCACAATTTTTTAGTAATGTTATCATATACTTCAAATTAAATAAAAAAAGGATTATTCTGAAATTTATATTTGGGGTTTATAATTAGTTACATAAAATTTGTGATAATTAATTTAATAAAATGAAATATCATTTTTAAGTTAAATTGTAAAAGTTATTATAGGGTAAAATTTTTCAATTTTTTGGGAAAATACTGTTTTTATGTTAATAGTGAATATTAAAATTTCTCTTAAACTATCATTTATTTTGAATAAATTAATTAGTACATTTATAATTTTATATTCATTTAATAGTACATTAATTATTTTTAGTTTATATATAATATAATTAATCTTTTATAATAGATATTGGAATAATTATATTTCTAAAAATAAAATCACATGTTTCTGATTTTTTTCAGTTTATAATCTTCTTCCATTTTAATTATTTTAAATAAACACAAAAAATACATGATTGAAATTTAATTTATAGATTATACATCTTTATATATTAACATAAATCTATCTTAGGAATACTAATAAACATGTAATTAAAATAAGTTCATCTTATGATTGAAAAATTGAATTCTTCAAAAACAGTTTTCAACGTAATTTTTGGGGTCATCATAAAATTAATTTTTTACACATAAATGTATAGAATTTTGTATAACTGATTATATAATTACAATAATATAAAATAATATCATTAAATAATTTCAACAATTTTTTTCACAATGAATCGTAAAAAGAGTAAAATATAAAATATGGTTGTTCAGGTGAAAACATGTATACCAGGGAAAGTTAAACCAAAATATAGCAGCACATTTCCCAAGGATATGTCTTAAAAACATATTTTATAGTCCTATATACAAATTATATTCCAGAAATTCTAATATAATATCATTCAATTCATTATTATGGTGAAATAATTTATCATTTTTTATTTGTTTTGCTTCATAAATTTCCCTGTTGTTTCCAAGAAGGTCCCATAACACACTTATAAAAAGGACCCACATCCCATAACACATTCATACAAGCCAAGCAATGTATCTCCACCAAAAAATATATAATTACATCCTGGATAATCATACTCACATTATTTATGAGTTTTTATTCCCAAAATACCATCCCTTTGGTCATTTATTAGATATCCAAAAGTGGTTCTTCTATGTGAAGGTAATTTTCGTCACTAAGAACATTATTTTTTATTTATTTGTTAACTATGATATATTATGTAATAAAAATATCAATAAATTAAAAAAAATCTCTACTATACTGATATGTCATAATGTGGATGGAATAATATTGATTTATCTCTTCCCTCTTCAAATTTGAAATTAATCAATCCATCACGTGGATGGAGAACTACCGCCTCGAAAACAAATTCCATTTATATTCAATTACTATCTCTCATGGATAGACAAACTGATTTAAATAATATATATATATAATTATATTAATTTCTGAAAAAAATTATACCCCATATTCATACCAATTGACCCTTTAATTGGATAATATCAACTCCCTTGAGTAGGTATGGCATACTATATGAAAAATGTGTTGTGATTCATTTTACATGTTCAAATATAAACAATGGTTCAAAAAATTATTATAATGACTACTTGTGGTTTTAAAAACATTAATATCATTCATGTGATGAATTAATTACATCATAATCCTAGGAATCATAACATTCATGATGAAACATTCATCAGAAAATAATGATGTTAACAACTGAAACAATGATAATAATGAAATATTATAAATCAATATATAATATTAGGTTATTATATGATAATATATGATTATAAAAAATTGAATATGTTACTAGTATAGAATAATAAAACTTGTAATATCATTATATTGAATGTTAAATCGTGTCCAATAAATGGGAAACATGAGGTAATTTATTTCTTCTAAATTTCATTTCCATTGATAGATAATTGTTAATATACACCAATTAACTTTTATATTGTTTATATAATGCATCATTTATGTGTTTCACGTGAATAAATATTTTTTATTGATGATCATTGTTTCAATTGATTTTTATTACTTCAATGGTTTATAATTAGAATGTTACCAAAGATGAATAAATCTATTTTACAATATCACATTAATTTGTGATTTATTCTACACCCATTGAAGGAATTTTATCACTATATACTATAATTGTTTTATGTAATGTATATTGAATAAGTTTCTATATTATAATCCAAATTTTCATCTCTATTTTTCTATAATCATGAAAATAATTATTTAAATGAAAGAAATTATTTCTAATTAAATCATATATATTTTTCTTCCATGTCCATGTTTTAAAAAACTGATTTACATTAGTCCATTAATATACAAAAATGGTTTATTAAGGTATATTTTGAATATCATTGTATTTTAGACATGGTTTGTAAGGAATCCAAACACTATGTTCCAAATGGATTGTTGTAAGAAAAAGTCAAGTGAAATGTTTTTTATCATATACATCGATAATGGAATTTCTAGCTTCCATAACCATTTCATGAAATTTAGATTCTTTTAAACTTTATCAATAGTTTTTAAATGAATCATATTTAATGAATTATTATATTAATATTTCACATATAATTCTTTTATTCTTTCAAAGTATATACTTGTATTATAAAAACCTATATTCCTGATGAACTGAGGGTCTCCTATCATCATGTAATGACTTTTGTGATTTGTGACATTCTCTTAAGTCAACAAATATTTTGAGATCATTTATCATTGGACGATACATTTGACAGAAAAAACTATATTCTATGTATCATTATTATTATGCTTTCCTATGCCATATTCCATTTTTTATATGGTGTATAAATTAATTTTATATTATTAGCGGAGGACATATTGAAAAATCTATATATATTACTAAATACAGAAATTTTTAAATAAAGCATATGGATCATGAATTAAATTAATTATTAGATATATGTGGACTGATTTGTAATTAACATATGGGATGAGCTAACAATTATATATCCCCTCGATACATGGGCATTCTCATGAGAAGAATTAGCTGGCTATCATTATTTGAATGGGGTTTTGGTGTAACACAACAATTTTTTTTTAAATTCAATGGCGTCAGGTATTGACTATATAATTATCATTTATTGTGGTATCATGAAATAAAAAATTAAACATTAACTTAATTGAGAATTCGTTTATTAATATACATTAGATTAATGTATTGATACTATCCATGTATTAGCTTTATGGTCTTGTGATTAATTATATTGAATTATTTGATTAAAATTTAATCCATCCTTATTATTCTTAGTGATAATATTATTTATTAAATAGATTGTGTTTTTTGTTACATGACATTCCATATTGATTATTAATTATTTATTCATGATAAATTTTCTTTTTCTATTACCCTTACATAGTATTTGAGAAAAACATTATTTTTATTCCTTTCGCTATGATATGACGATGGAATATGTGAATGTGTTCACGGATTAAGAATTTTTTTCTTTCACTATGTTGTATTTTATGTTTGGAGTTGTAATATGATATTCTATAATGTATTAAAAATTTCAAAACTAATATACCATTATATCCTTTTGGATTCACTCACATTTATCTAGTTGTAATTTAGTAAAGTATCCACCACCATTGTGATACTTGGGTACATGTCATTATTTTTGGTATTAGAGAATATGTAGAGACCAAATCCTATAAGCCCTAAGACAATGCCTACTACTATTTAATTGGTATTCACTACAAGTAAAAACATATTGTGGGATGTTCAGTTTATTAGTCTTGGTGGAATTGATATATACATTAGACAACAATTACGAATGAAAAAAAAATTAAAATAGTTTATTTTTCATTATTATTGGAGAATAACATTATTTATTCATTAATATCACAACATATCAATCATTGTAAACATCATTGATTACAATGTAAAGGAAAAACTGGGTAAGCATAATTTCATGACACCTAGGTGAGGGAAGGGATAGTAAGCTTCCAGACACTTCATTCTACAATTTTATGGCAAGATAATGACCCCTTGAGTCCCTCCTTCAATAGTACCTAGAGTGGAGACTATAACCAAGGGTATAGAATCACATGTAAAATGGAAGTAATTAGCATTTTTATAATGAAATATTGGGATATAAGATGGTTAATCCCCAAAAAATCTGAAAATGAATGTAAAATTCATGCCAATATCCAATCTTGTATGCATGTTCAAAAGAAACTAATACAAGGTACTAGAAAACTCTAGTGAAAGGTACCAAAAGAAAGAAAAATAGTAATGAAAACTATATCAACATTCGAGCTATTAAGTTCAAGAATGATCCTCATTGTCCTGCTGGAAACTAGAAAGCTATTTTTTATAAGCTGGGTGAGTATACATGTATAGTAAATAGGGAATACCAAAAGATCTCGTGCATAATTAGAGAGGAATTATAATGCCCTATGATAATGTCATGATAACTAAAGAACCTAACAATGAAAACTACCCTCCCATCCTCACCAAGAAACACCCCCATATAACGAAAACCTGGTAAAATAATAGAAATCAATCATCGACATGTGTGAAAGACACACAACATTTTCGCAGGTAATTTAGGACATCCTCCTCATCTGACCTCCCCCATAGATTTCACTGCAGTCCCACAACCCCCCACAACAACAACCTTGTGGGCCATCCCAGCCACACATCTATCCCACCCGAAAACACATAGATCACCACAATCACACATAACCATGCTCGCAGACAAAATGAAAAAAAAACATAATCCAAGAACAAAAACTGAAACAAAATATCTAAGAAACCATTTATGAATTCAAATCCTATTCTATTGTAATATCAATTCAAAAATGGGATCTTTGAGATCCCTTGAAGTATTGGAACCAAACAATGACGGAACGTATAAGCTCCACACAAACTAAGGTAGTCAAACCAACCGCTTCTCAACCAGAGATTCCATTCCCATCCATGTCACCCTACAAGGCATCAAATAGAACAACCATACTCATAACCATAATAGGGAAAGGAAGTATTCAAATTTAATCAGACCATTAATTATGATATTTCATTCTATTTGGATAAATGGGAATATCACTCAAGGATTCTTATTCGTCGAGTTTCCATTTCATCATCCATGTTTATGTGATCATTCTATTTCCATGTTATATACATTATGTCACAATATTATCAAGAAAAACCTGGACGCATTAGTATACAAGAAAGGACAACCAATAACCAAGATTTTTACTGGACATGAGACCATACAATTTGCTACATAAAAACAAAGGTAAAATGAACAAAAAAATCATCATAATTATTCCTATAACTTTATTCATTAATTTTTTTTATTGATTATCTTTTTTAATGTTGGATTCATCTATGTCCCAAAGGATCCTCATCAAACCCACAATGCATGATGTATAGTTAATGAGAGATGACGGAAAAACCCCTACATGGATGATCATGGATTGATGATTACTCCTTGCGCCAAGAACTGTGGTCGTGTGAGCGTAATCCAAAAACTCCATGAAGGATGAGCACGAAGGAATCCAGCAAAGACACACGACACATCTCTTGAGAAAGGACATCAAGTGCATCCACAGGGAACAACAATGACCATAGAAGAAGATATTGGTGATAAAGGGCTGTTCCAAGAGTTATAGGATATGCCCTTTTATTGCACATGAAAAACAGGTCATGTCTTGACCACACGGGTGGGAGGTTTCCAAAGATTCAATTATTATACATCTCATTTTTCTTTGTAATTTGAAGGCAAGCCTTGTTGGATTTGAAACTGCTTAAAACTAATCGAAACGTGGCTTTTAAAAAAACTTACAATTAAAGGAGGCATTATGATAGGGAAACTGAAAAAAAAAACACAATATTCCACATTGGCTGGCCGGGGAAGATTATTGGTGAAACTCATCAGTGAAGATGAACATTAGAGAAGATCAGTGAAGGAAATTGGTGCAAACAATCATTGAAGCTGATCAGTGAGGCTGATCGATTGAGCTGATCTGTGAAGCTGATTGGTAAAGAAGATCAGTGGAGCCGATCGGTGGAGCACATTGATATTGTTGATCAGTTTAGGTGGTCAATGGAGGTTAATGGTGATACTAGACGATGAAACAGATAACATGAGTGGATTTTTGAAGCAAATCATTGGAGATGATTAGTGAATCCAATAAGTGAATAGGATCAGTGAAGCAGATCGGTGGAAAAGATCAGGGGTGTTGAACTGTGAAACCTATTGGTGTAGTGGATTGGTGAAGCTGATTGGTGGAGATGATCAGTGAAGCGTATCAATGAAGTAGATCATTTGAGAGGATCAGCGGAGCTGATTGGTGGACCCGATTAGTGAAGCGGATCAGTGAAGCAGATTGGTGGAGAGGATCCATAAAGCGGATCATTGGAGCTGCTCGGTGAAGTTGATCAGTGCAATTGATCTTTTGAGAGGATCATTGAAGAGTATTGGGGAAACTGATCATTGGAGATGATAGGAGAAGTTGATAGGTGAAACCGAGTTGTGGATATGATCGGTGAATCTCATTGGTGGAGCCGATCATTGAAGATGGTCGATGGAGCTGATTAGTGAAGCCGATCGGTGATGATGATCAGTGGAGCTGATCAATGCTGCTGATCGGTGAAGCAGATCAGTGAATCTGAATGGTGAATATGGTCAGTGGAGATGATTTATGAGGCTGATTGGTGGAGCTAATCAATGAAGGTGATTGGTGAAACAGACCATTGGAGTGGATCAGTGATGCAGATCAGTGTATTTTATAGGTGGAGCTGATCAGTGGAGCCGATCATTGGAGTCGATGGGTGGATTTGATCAATGAATCTGATCAGTGGTTCGGATTAATGAAGCATATCAGTGATGTTGATTAGTGATCCTGATTAGTAAATCCTATCAGTAGAGCAGATCAGTGAAACCAATCTATGGAGAAGATCGTTGAAGAAAATCAGTGGAGCGTATTGGTGAAACTGATCAGTGGAGCAGATTAGTGGAGAGTATTGGTGAAGCGGATTGGTGAAACTGATTGGTAGAGAAGATCTGTGATACCGATCAGTGAGGCCGATCATGATACCGATGGTTTGCTCCAAGAGGTGACACCATGGTGACATGTTTTCAGTCAGATCAACACCGTGAAACATCAAAATTTTACAATGTAATGGACAAAGTATATCTGGGCCATTACATCATATACCTCTGAGGATATTCTCATCCTCAATAGTTAAGAGTAAACACAATGAATAGATAGGGTTCCGAACAACCACATTGTATGATAACACTCAAGGAAATACCACATAGAGTTATTCCAAGGCTAGAATGAAACCTCGACATCTAGGAACACCTCCCAAAACTACCACCCCAAACAGACATACAAACCCCAAGGATAACATTTTTTTGAAACACGGATTGGGGATTTCATTTCTCTATTTCAAGATACTATCCACTTTGAGCAACACTGACTTCCCCGCATAGATTTAATCGCATATGCGTTGATGCCTCTTCATTAGGAATTAGATTCTCCCTTCCCCACACCTCTGTACTTTTCATACACATTCACAATGTAAAGGAAACAACTCATCTCATAACCAGAAAAGGTTAGTATTACATTACAGTAAGTCACATAAACAGGAACATCTAGGAAGGATGAAAACAATAATTAAAAATAGCTCTTGGTACTGGGTGTGCATCTAAGATTCTCACTCCCATGTACTCTCCTCCTGGCCAACATTCCTACAAAAAACACGAACCATAGGGATGGTCTTTCCATGAAGCTCCATCACCTTTCAATCTAATATCATTACTGGTCACTCCATGAACATAGAATATCCCTGTATATCCAACTCTCCCATGTCAATTACATGGGAGTCATTTAGTAGATATCAACGAAGCTGGAAGATGTTGAAAACCTTTTGGATCCTTTCCAACTGAGGTGGAAATGCAAGCTGATATTCCACAACACTGATTCTCCCAAACACATAAAAAGGCCCGATGCACCTAGTATAGATAATTCTCTTCTTGTCGATCCTTCACCACCCATTTTGAGGGGAATCCAATAAGAACACATGTTTCAAACAACGAACTCCAAAGGCATTCTTCTACGATGCACATATGAATTCTGCTGATCCTGGGCTGCCTTCATCGTCTAATGCACAAGATAAACCTTCTCTGTTGTGCTCTGTACTACCTCTGGTCCAAAAAACCTACATCCCCATCCTCGGTCTAGTACACAAGAGAATGAAACAACCTCTCGTACATGGATTTAAACAGTGCCAAGACAATAGTAGAGTGATATTTAATATTGTAAGAACAATCTACCAAAGGAAAATGACATACACATTATCCCATGAAGCCAAAACACACGCCCTTAGTATATCCTCCAACATATGGATGGTATTCTCACTCTGCCCATCTATTTGGGTGTTAAAAGTGGTGCTAAGGCAGAGCTGGTTGCCAAATCATGATGTAATCCCCTCCCAACTCGTGAGGTAAACCATACATCCCAATTCATTACTATTGACCCCAGAACTATATGAAACCTCACAACCTCATCCACTTTTATCTGTGCTAAGTCATCCACCATACTCAACACCATGATCGTGTATAATTGAGACACTTTTGTCAGTCGGTCTACCACTACGCAAATAACATCTCAGCCTCCTTGACACCTAGGTAGTCCTTTGACAAAATACATCGAGATGTCATCCCACATCTACTTGAGGACATCTAAAGGATACAACAATCCCCATGAGATGTGGTTTTCAGCAATTAACTATGAACACAATAGGCACATTGCCACAAACTCTGCCACAGCTTGATTCACCTTGAGCCACCAAAACTATTCCCTCAGGCCTCAGTACATCGTGGAAACTCTTGGCTGTATAGCTAGGGGTGAGTTATGGAACTCATGAAGAACTCCCTCTGGCATCATCTCTGGGACAAAAAACAACATGTAGAAAAGAATTTGACTCTCAAAATACTCTGACCACCCTTCCAGAGCATTTCACTAGTCAACTTGATTGTGCATAACTTCGTTCTATGAGTCTCCCCACTAAGACTCCCCCACCTAACGCAATATAGAGGTCTGCATTGTCATCTAAAACAGACATCTGCATCCACCATTCACCCTTGCACCCAAATGTAAGGTAGCCAACTCCTATATCACCTTCCAACCATAAATAGATTCCCAAACTAATTCCCTCTATGAATTCTTTCTCAAGGCATAGACCACAACGTTCACCTTACTTTTAGTGTAAGACGTCTCAAAGTCATAGTCCTCATGATACTCCACCCACATTCGATGTCTCAAGTTTAGGTCCAGCTGGGTAAAGATATGACTCAAACTCTTGTGATCTGTGAAGACCACAATTTTCTCCCCGATTGTGTATTGCCACCAAAAATTCAATGCAAACAGACCTGCTATAATCTTTTGGTCAGGGGTGGCATAGTTACACTCATGAGGACGTAACTGCCAAGAATCGTAAGAGATCACTCCCCAATACTGCATAATTACACAAACCAAGCCAAGACTAAAAGAAAAACAAAACACATCAAACAATACCCCTTTATCTAGAAACATGACTTACCAACCATTCTTTCATATAGCTAAAATATTCCTGAAAATGTTCACTCCCCACAAAGGTTTAGTCAATTATAGTCAAACCTATCCACAGAGATGTATCTCGAGAGATGTTGGGTAAAAACATCAGATAATATTTTCCAGAACTGGGAAAGTACAATCCTCTTTCACGTTCTTGGGTGCTACCCAAGAAACAACCGCATCAACCGTTGATGGATCCACCACTACCCCTTGCTGAGAAACCATAGGTCCATGAAAGTGCACATCTCATGTCAAGAACTTTCACTTAGATAACTTCCCATAGACCTGGTGTTGTTGAAGGATCTCAAAGACCATCCTATGATTTTTAATATGCTCCTTCTATGATCTTGAGTAGGTCTGGATGTCGTCGATAAAACAATGATGAACTGATGTAGAAACTCACAAAAAATAGAGTTCATGAGTAACATGAACACAATAGGTGCATTCGTAACACTAAACTACATGACTAGGAACTTAAAGTGACTATACCTTCAATATAAAGAAATCATCAGGATATCATTGTATTTCACCCATAACTGGTGATACCCACACCGCAAATCAATTCTAGATAACCAACATGCTCCCCTCAACAAGTCGAAGAGAACGTCTATCCTTGGGAGGGGGTAAAGTTTCTTGATTGTTTCCTGATTTAGTATCTAGTAGTCCAGGAATATCTTGAGACCACCATCTTCCTTCTTCTTGAACAATATTGGAGCACCACATGGTGACACAATGGGTCAGCTAAAACCCTTCTTCATCGTATCGTCAATATGAATCTACAAATCCCGCAACTCAGAAGGAGCCACCTGATAAGGATCCCTCGAAATCGGATGGCGCCGAGTTTTATGTCTATCCCAAAATCAACGTCACGTAGTAGGCATAGAGTCACAACCTTCTCCATAAAAACATTAAAAAACTCACTGAAAACTCTCAGAACAGTCATCATCTTAGTATCCACTGATTCTAGTGACAACTCATCCAACATAGAATGAAGAGGCTCCAAACATCGGCTCCCAACATGACAACCCCGCTCACCAAAGAATGTTATACGCTGGCTGCCCATATATGAAAACATGACCCTACTTCAGAAGCATTAACAAATAGTGTGTATGGAAAACATCCATTTGATGGCACGAATGACATCATAAGGATGAACTTACTTCAAAAAGAGATCCCCACTAGACTGATGAGTCCCCAACATCAGTTTTCATCCTCGAAAAACATCAAATAGGCTAGTGTGACCCCCAACTGGCGTACTTAGCTTCAGGGGAATGAAGAGTCTCTCTATGTATACAGCCATGGAATGCGCTAAAATGGGTGTAAAAATGGAGTGTGAGGCTCCAGAATTAATCAATGAATAGATAAGAGTAATAAACAAGCCGATCGTACCTCCAATTACATATGGTTTTTCGAGAACGAATACCTCTACAGTGAACAACTACCCATGCACATATACAATGCCCCTCATCTATCGGCTTCCTCCCCAACCACACCCTGGTTGAGGTCAATAAGGAGTGCACTAAGGCCGGCCTCCTGTAATGTCTGCACTCAGGTGATCGGGAGCTCACTACCCTAACAGCTGATGCGGAAATGGTCTATCTCGCATCTACTGCTACTGATATGAGAGCAGGACCTGCCCACCCCCACTGTACTGAGCTCAAACTGGTCACTGACACTGGATGTTCCCAAAACCTCCAAAAGAAAGCAACCTTAGCCCTGGTCCCATCAAGAAAGGGCAAGGATCGAGATATCAGAGCTGGAACTACTGATCCCTGCTCCCCACTGGCTAAAACCTAGAAGTCCATTATGCTAGAGGCTTAGTATTTATGGACTTCCCTTTGATGATCTCAACTAGCTCCCCTCATGTGGAACACAACCTAGCATGTGCATCCTCTCCACCACTCCAGCCTTCTTTTAAACCTCCAATTACGTCTATAGAGTGAAGGGAGTTACATAATACTAAAGAAAAGGTCAGATTTCCTTCTCAAAATGTCTCGCATGAGGACCTTAATCTAAAAAGATATCTGGTGAAAAATGAAGGAGATATTTAAAATTGACCACCAACTCCCTCACCAACATACTCCCCTGCTAGAGAGAGAGTAACTCCTACCTAATATTAGCCTACATTGTAGAAGAAATAAATTCCTCCTAGAACTCCTTCTCAATGTCAGTCTACAAAACATTAGTGTCCATCCTCTCTCTGAGGTAGAGCATCCACAGCTGAAAAGTTTTTCCCCTCATTAGACTGACTACCAATGGATCATATTCCTCTTGTGGACCATGGATAAAGGTAATGATGATCTCCATCTCATCAAGACATCCCCAGTCTCCAAGTTGAAAAAAATATTCCTCATACTTCCTGAGGGGTTTCAACGGGAAAGAAGGCAGATTCATATTCCACTGGAATCCTTTTCCCCTCTCTCAATTCTCCTCTGATCAACTAGATCAGCCTCTTGGGCCTTGATCACCTGTACTACTCATGGACATCATCAGGGTGCCATATCTGTTAGGTAAAAAAGGAAATTCTAAGACTGAGTAGTGTAGAATATTCATTCTAAATTTTTCGTAAACATTTTGTTTATTGAAAATTCAAAAAACACCTAAGTCACACATGAAAACAAGACATTATATTGAATGTACTTTTCCTAGGTTCTCTACCCTAAAATCAGTGTAGCATCACCTTGTTGTTTGGTAGGCCGAGAGTCCTTGCATCAGATCACATGGGGCCCTATGATCCCGTGTCCTAGCTAGACTTCCCTAGCCTATTTCATGCACCAATATTTCCTAGCATATTTTCCATACCATACCATGCAATCATAATTGTTCCCAACCCCGAACACCATTCTATCTCAGAACCATGAGCCTCTGATAGCATTCAATCATGACCTGGATTCACCAAGGTGAGGGAAAATACGAAAATATTCTAGACCCATCCTTCATCAAGTTGAAGGAGATATAATGTCCCCCTCAGTCCCACCTTCATTATTCCCTAGAGTGGTGAATACAACCATGGGTATAGAATCACACATAATATGGAAGGCATTACCGTTTTTATAGAACATGATCGGGAGATAATATTTCAAATCCCAACAACTCCAAAAACTAAATGTATGTCAATACAAAATCCATTCTAATATGTATGCTCAAAATAAACTGATAAAAGGTATAATAAATCTTAGAATAAAAGTACCAAAAAAACAAAAAAAACAATAGAAATTGTCCAAACATCCTAGCTAGTAAGGTCTATCGTGGTCCTCAAAGTACTCCTAGAATCAAGAAAATAGTTTTATATTCTTAGCGTGAGTATACATGTATTCTTAGTAGGGAAAACCAAAATACCTCGGGCGCATGTGGGGAGACATTCTAATGCCCTGTGAGAATGTAAAGGTAACCAAAACACCTAAAAAAGAAAAGTACCCACCGAGTATCATGAAGTCAAGCTTCCAAAATAACACAATCCATGTATATTAAAAGAAATAGTGCATCGATATTTTGTTACCCCGCACCTCTTTCCCATGGGTCATTTAGAAAATCCCACGCATCAGAAATCCCCAACAGATCCCACTCTAGTCTCACTACCACCCCCAAAACCAACCATATGGGCCATCCCAACCACACAACTATCTCACCCAAACACACCTAGGACACCTCAACCACACATAACCACTCCTTCAGACACCAAGGCCACAACAACCATTGCCATGCTCGAAAATAGCAGGGCCTCATCCCAAATACACTTTAGAAAAAAACCATCCCACGCACACTTGGGCCAACCACAACAACAGACCCTGCCTGATGAGTATTGGTTCATAATTAACCATAGGCTTTCACAGCCTAATCAAAGATTCTTGGGCTACCTAGTAGAGGGAGCAGAAATGAGATAAGATTCAGCCAGTCATAAGAATGTTTAGATAACACTCTCCCACAGGAAATGGGGGGTTCGATGTGAAGTGATCAACAATGGTGGGGTTCATATGAGAAACAAAAGGACTAAATATTATACATGTAGGTAATAAAGTACTCATCCCCACATAAGGTATCCGAAATAGATAGTGAGCCCATAAAAACCACTCTTGTGTTTATCCCTACACGCACTAATGCATAACATCCATAACTAGAGCACAACCCATTTCTGCCAAAACAATTCCCCCATTGTACCGGTTCTCATTATCATATTCAGATGATTGCATTTAATTATTTCACCCACTACTTGGTAACTAACATTAATAACCATAAGACATGAACAACAACTGAAACAAAACAGCCAAGAATTCATTTAGTCATTCAAACTGAGTTCTCTTATAAAGTCACAACAACAAAAGGGATCAGTGGGATCTTTTAATGTGTTAGAACCAAACCAATCCCCAACATACCATCTCTACATGGTCTCATATCAATAAACCAACTAATTCTCAATTAGATATTCCATTCCCATCCACGTTACCCCACAAGGCATCAAACAGAACAACGATACACATCACCATAATAGAGAAAGAGTGTTTTCCGATTTAATCACACAATTCATTAAGTTCATTATTTTCATTTGGTTAACCGGGGTTAACACACAAGGATTATTATTAACTGGGTATCCATATTATCAAATAGGTTTACATGATTAACTAGTTTCCATGTTACATCCATTCAATCACATGACTATCTAGTAAAATAGGGCTACACTAGTGTGTAAGAAAGGACCACCAATAGACATGATTTTTAGTGTACATGAGTCCGTACAATTCACAACATGAAAATGTATGTAAAAAAGAACACATCAACACCAATATCATCATTACCACCCGTTTATTCATTAAAAAGGTCTATTCATTTTCTTCGTTAAGATTAGTTTCATCTATGTCCTAAAGAATCATACTTATACCCACCCCATATAATGAACAGTTAAAGAGAGATAAAGGAAATTCCCTAGCATGATTATCAATGATCAATGTTTCCTCCTCATGCTAAGAACTGTTTTTACATTCGCAACATGAAAAACACCACGAAGGTAGATCAGGAAGGGCTCCATCATGGAATCACATCTTGCCTTCTATGGAAGGACATCAAGCGCATCCAATGATAACAAA
Organism: Viscum album; assembly: GCA_963277665.1. Lineage (NCBI taxonomy): Eukaryota > Viridiplantae > Streptophyta > Magnoliopsida > Santalales > Viscaceae > Viscum > Viscum album. The sequence goes on from OY728151.1 coordinate 1,538,164,263, forward strand.
AGAGACTGAGGAAGAAGATCATGGTGATAATGGCCTGATCCAAGAGTTATGAGATATAACACATCAAAGCGCATGAAAAACATGTTGTGGCATGACCATGTGGGTGGGTGGTTTCACATGTTTCATTTATTAAACAGATCTTGGTAGTCAAGGATTTGAAGGCATGACTGGTGAGATTTGAGATTGCTTAAAACTGCTCAAAATATGGAATTGATTATGTTTTAGGGTCAAAGGAGATGTTGTAGGAGGAAAACTTGAAAGAAATATGATAGTCTATGTTGGCCAATTTGTGAAACTGATTAGTGAAAATGATCAGTAGAGCTGATCTGTAGAGATGATTTCTGATGCAGATCATCAAATCTGATTGGTGGGGCAGATCGGTGATTTAGATCATTAGAGAAGATCAGTGAAGCCGATTGGTGGAGATGATCAGTGGAGGTGAACAATGAAAATAGTCAGTGAAGTAGATCAGTGAAGATGAATAGTGAAGCTGATTAGTGCACCAGATTAGTGGAGTTGATCGATGAAGCTGATCAGTGGAGTAGACCAGTTATTCCGATTAGTGGAGGGGATCTGTGAAGCACATCACTGGAGTGGAAATGTGAAGCTGATTGGTGGAGAAGAACATTGAAGTAGATAAGTGGAGCTGATTGGGGAAGCTCATCTTTGGAGCTAATCAGTGAGGATGATTTGTGTAGCAGATCGGTGAAGTAGATTGGTGAAGAGGATCTATGAAGAAGATCAGTAGAGCGGATCAGTGAAACCGATCAGTAGAGTCAATTAGTTAGGTGGATCAGTGATGTTGATCGGTTGAGTTGATCAGTGAATCGGATCAGTGAAAACGATCGGTGTAGATGATATGAGAAAATAATTTGTAGAGTATAACGGTGAAGCTAATCAATCGGGCATATTAGTGAAGATGATCGGTGCAGCCGATCAGTGGAGAGGATCAGTGAAGTTGATCTATGAAGTTGGTCAGTGGATCATTTCGGTGGATCTGATTGATGAATCAAATCATTAAATTGGATCAGTGGCGCTGATCGTTGGAGATGAGCATGGTACTGATCGATGATTCTAATTAGTGGATAAGATCCATAAAGTTGGTCGATGGTGTGATCAGTGAAGATGATCGGTGAAATCGATCTGTGTATCTCATCTGTGAAGCTGATTGGTGGAGCAGATCAGGGAAGTAGATAGGTGGAGATGATTAGTGAAGGTAATCGGTGAAGATAATCCGTGTTTCTAATTGGTGAAGAAGATCTGTGAAGTTGATAGGTGGAGTGGATCAGTGAAGCCAATCGGTGGATCAGATCTGTGAAGTTGTTCGGTGGAACTGATTGGTGACACTGATGGGTGGAACCAATAGGTGACACCACAATGACATGTTGCCTCTGACACCGACAACCAAGAACACTAGAATTTGATAAAGTAATGGACTAGGAATGTTCAGTCCATTAAACATATATTCTAAATAATTTCAATTTATATTATCATCAGTAATTAATCAATTAGAGTAATAATTATATGATGATAAATAATAAAACAAAAATTATGTGTAGTCAATAAACTGAGAAGGAATTGTGTTCAGAGACAATATTAATAAAAAATAACATGGATAATAAAAAATATGTACAATTAAATAAACTAATTCACGATAATCAATTTGGAAAGGTAAATAAATAAACACACATTCCTTTTAATAATAAATTGACAATTAAATGAAAGAATCAATTTATTCATAGTGAGAATTATATAGATAATAATTATAGAAATCCTAAATTATCAGATTTCATGATTCCCAGGAACATGAAAACTTTACTATTAGGTCATTTCCCAATACTATTTATTATAATACTAGTAAGAACACTCAGAGGATAGTTTAATGTAAATTAGAAACAAGTACGAAGTGATTTTCACCAATAGATCTTGGCCATGAAATTACTAATGAATCCAGGGGAAAACATCAACTGATCCCCATATCATTTCATATCAGTCATAATAATTCCTCATATATAAAATAAGATAATTAATTAAAATCAATAGTCCTTATCAATTACCATTTTTGAGTAATGTGTACATATTTTTCAATATTTCCTTAGACGATGAAATAACAATTAGAGTAATCACAATATAAAAAATTGTTTGTATTTTAGGAAATGGTAATATCCATTACTCATAAAAACATATATATGATAATTTTTTTATTTCCAATGAAAAATAAATAAAATATAGTTATTGTTTCAGAAGAATATTTACAACCACAAAAGGAAGTCAGATTAACATTTACCAATTGGTAATTTTCTATTGAAACTCGATTTGGAGAGATAATTAAAATTGAATCTAATCATACTAGGATTAATAATTTATTAATCCTAATATAATTAAATTGTTAGTGTATAAAAAATAGGAAATTGAATTGGGGCATAAAAAATTAGTCCGAATGGAATATAAGCTTTGACAAAATCCCAAACCTTATGATTCATTTTAATAGTTTTCTCTTTAACACAATCTATAATTGTTTTAACCATGTTATATAATTATAACATAACTATACACATGTTTAATATATCATATTTTAACCGTATATAAAATCTAATTACTCTTTTATTAATTATATTTAATTATTCCCATAGTTTTGGTTGTTAATTTCCTGGTTTTGCAAGTATGTTTTGACATGTTATTTTTTCTTTCTCCTCAATAGTTAATTATATAATAATATAAATAATTTAAAACAATATTTTAATATCATATATATTAAATATATATGTTTTTATATAAATCCATAATATTTTTTTGATGGGAGATGAATTACACAGTTCATCAAGATGGTAGATCGTATGTACATATGAACGCATATTCAATTTTATTGTTGTAATGAAATAAAGTTTAATAAAAGATATATATATATATATGTTTATTATAATTCCAATATCATTTTTATATCATATATATATATCATATTTTTATTAAACACATCCTTATTAAATACCATGTAAATAATGAATGAATCACATCATTTTAAGGTGGAGGTAGTCCACATGTCCACAAAATATGTTATTGTACTCTAAAAAATGTATTGAATAAATGTGTGTATGATATAATAACTAAAAAAGTAGAAATAAATAAAAAATATAATATGTATCATATAAAACAATAAATTAATCATTATTTCCAACCTTAAATAGTTGTAATGGAAGAACGGACGACATCACTTCGTGAGGTTTTAGTTCTCGTACACATGATTAATTATTGGGAATATCATTTGATAGAAATTTATTATGTTTTTTTCATTAGAATAACATGAAAAAGTATTCATATAATTAATATTATTTGGATAAAATATTATAATTATATTATAGTAATTTAAGGATGTGGAGAAGGAAATAAAATGAATACAATTTTATAAAAATGTTACCTCTTCTTCGGACATCCTCCTTAGGATAGGACTAAAAACATAAAGGGATGTATTTATACCCAAGATAATGATTCTAGGATGAAGTGACTATAAATTTTTTTCTATTTCAGTTGTTATTTTATGAGTCAAATTGGTTTTAATGGTGTTGTAAAAGCGATTGGGGGTGGCCATTTATAAGTGGGGAGATGACTCTCTTTTAATTTTTTAAATGAAGAATGGTGTACCAACGTTTTTTACATAAAAACAAGACTAAATAAGAAACAATTTATATATGTGAAGGTAGAAAGCCTAAATTTGTTTCACATAATGGTACTTGGAAGTGTTCTTGGCCATTTTTACACCTTATTTTTTATGTTTAATAATTAATAATGATGGTTTTAACCTTAACCATTGTAATTAATTTAAACTATAAACCCAAAAACCCATGGTAAATAATTAATTTGAACTTATTAGAAAATAGAAAATATTCTTCTTCGAAATATTGAAGCCGTTTACTATAATTCTTTTCACATTAGTGGAGAAAATTGTTATAAAATTAATCTCTATGAAGGGATGATGAAATATGTTTTTAATGAGGAAATGTACAGAATATTGAAATGTTTTTATATGAAAATATAATTTAAAATTGACCCAAATAAAATAGATTGAATTAATAAATGTATTTTTATCAAATTTTTCATTAAAACAAATTAAAAATATTACACAATGATATAATTTATTTAGATGAAAATTCATTTTTCTATTGAAATTCAGTATTTCTCACTATTTATCAAAATATGAATCTTCTCAGAAAAAATAAAAAATTTACAGAAAGTTATTATTTATGTTAAGACATAAAAAATTAGAATTATTTGACCTTAGAAAATGTATAAACATGTCAAACTATAGTTTTAAAATAAGCTCGCCTTAAAAGGGGCCAAAACGACCCATAGAATAATATATCATTTTCAACATAAAAATAGATTTGTTCTTATATTATGCCTATCAAATATATTACATTAATATAAAAAAATGACTGAATATTTAATTCATAAATAAATTTATTTAATAATAACAAAAAATATAATTGTATATAATTTGTGATGTTAAACCACCTTGGGTGAAAATAAAGTGTTTTTTAAAACCATTTATGTTATATTAAATTGATTTTTTCTATTAATTTCAAAGTAATTTATTTAAAAATAATTATATATTCTTGTGTAAATAATATTTTCCAAATTATGTTATTCCTTTTTAGACAGTTCAATAAAACTGAATGTTGATAACTATCATATAAAATAATAGTACTAACAAAAAATTATAGTTCATTAAAACTCAATCATCTGTATAATGGAATATATGAGAGAAACCCATTGGTGCATGCAACATAAAATAACTCAGTATTCTTTTCATTGTATTATATGTAATATAATGAATTTATTTATGATATTAAATGTATTTCAAATTATTGGTATGTAATATTCTTCAATACTCTAATTGTTCTATGTCACAAAAGTTATCTAACAAGATGTAATAAATATAAAATTAAAGGGTTTAAAACTCTCCCCACCTTAAATAAAATGAATATGTGAAATTGAAAATAATCATGGTAATTAGTGTCATTATATTTTCAGATTAATTTTTTGAAAATAACACATAAGAATTTGGTTAATAAAAAAATACTCTGAATAAAAATGAAATTGAAGTACATATATCATTTTCTATAACATGTAACAAGCTTCGTATGTATGGTTACATAGGTTATACGTGAATATACTAAATATATGGAAAAATATATATATGAATTTATTGAGGTCACTGATAAAAATAAGTTAACTTATTAAAAGATTTTTATGTACCTCATGACCATAAATCTAGGATGATCTGAAAGGCTATCTGATCCATCAGAGATTAATGTAATATGGTTACATTTATTTCAATACCAACGTAAAAATATTCAAGTGTTCTCTTAAATTATATTATTATGTGGAAATATAAATACTTGATATGTTATATATATTATAATAAAAGTTTAATCCTCTGTTTGTTCATTGATCACGGAAATTTTTTCATCTCTGAAGTAGTAAAAATCTGTTTTAATTTATCCCATGGTTGAAAAAGAGTGACAATCACTTCTATCTGTCTCTAAATATTTTCAAAACTGAAATGGTTAATAAATTATTCTCTAATACTCAAAATTTATACTAATGCATTGTCATTAATATTTATCTATAAAATTTTTTAACTTAAAACAATGACATATTAACGTGGACATCACATATGATAGTGGTTTTCATGAAACCCTTATCATCATTTTGTAATGGTTTTATGCTCTACTCCTTCACCATATGTAACATGTTTTCAAAATGAATGGATTATTACCTTCTTAAAAACTATAATAATATAATTTATTTGACTTTCCAAAAAATATGATGGACATACTTGAAATTTAATCATTAAATAAAAATTTCTATATGGTATTCAATGCAATATATTGTATTCAAATCCTAATAATCTTATAATACTAGTATTGAAATGTGATCACTGATTATAATAATATTAATGGTTATTAATAAATTTAAACTCATGTATATAAAATTTAATTTCAGTGTTACTAAAATATATTTTCCACTAAAATATGTACTAAAATAATGAGTTTTATTTCCCTATATTTCATACCAAATATCAGTACTTATAGTAGATACCAATTATATAAAACAAAAAAAGAGGTGTTTACAACATAGAATATATGATCAACCTTAATATCATAATCATGTGATCTTATCAACAACCAATAATTAAATTATTAAATATGTGCCTTTATGATAAAAATAATGTATATCGTATGGTTATGTTCCATAATCATGGATTTCATAAATTTAGTTCCAACAGTTTTAAAAAGACAACCACTGATACCAATTGTAGTTACCCAAGCCCAGATGCCTGAATTTGGTACATGATACCATTAAATTTAAATATGATATAAGTAATCACATCCTAATGGACCTTTTAATTTATTAGTATGTCTAAACTAGATACATACAAGATACATTAATTAATATTTAATAAAATAATTATAACATAAAATTTACCTAATAATTATTTGATAAAAACATTACTATATTTAGTGTATCCCTAAATCTCAGTCATTGTAATCTAAATGGATTCATGGGGAAAATATAAAAAATAAGTTTCATCTAAACTTCTTAGTATGGGTTATGTAAAATTGAATAAATAATCAATCAATGATAATACTAAATATGGTAAGCGAAATAACTGACCAAACATAACGTATAAAAAATAAACTATGAAGGATGTGAAACTAGATACTGTATTAATATGAAATGTTATTGATAATAATAAACAGTTAAATATAAATAACTAAAAACACATAAAATAAAAATTTCTTGATAAGGAATAATCAATATGAAATGGTAAATCACTTAACACATATGGCATTTTATAATAAACTATGATTGAAATTAATCCGAAACTTTTGTTATTATGAAAATACTATGGATAATAATGGCGTGCACGATTAACTATACCACTCTAAGTAACCTTGGAGCATGAATACTTTAACATCTAAACCATTCACATTATTTGTTAGCATACTACTATAATGAAATTTCATAAATAATGTTTGAAAATACATTGAAACAAATGAATAGGGTTTTGTGCAAAATAATTTCATCCCTTGACATTGTCAATGCATCGAGGGGATTGCATTAACTAGTCCCCATCCCATGTCATAACTATCGAAATAAATAGATAGATATAGGGTATTTTATTTAATTTATTACACTATGAGGTATCAACTACATGTATTTAGTTAAGGATATTGACTTATGAATATTTCCCAAGTTAATCAAATTACTATCAAATTAGACCCGATATATAAAAATATTATATAGTTTTTTTAAATGATCATATCTGTTACATATGAATACATATATATAATAGAAATGAATATTTTAATGGAAAATCATTATCATAAAGTATTTATTCATTGAGAAAGTTAAAAATCACAATAGAAAGTGAGATTTTAAAATAATTTTTACCATTTGGTAATTTTCAATTCAAATCCCCTTGGGTGAGATAATTAATATTTAATGTTATAATAAAATTAATTTTTTTTTATTCATGATAATAAATTTCATGGAATAGTGTATACACAATATGAAATTGAATTGGTGTATAAAAATTAGACCAAATGGAATATAAATTGAAATGAAATCCCTTACCATACTCTTTATATTGTACGAACACTCATTATGATCATGTATAGTGGATTTAATAATCTCATTAACATATACCATGACCATAAAAATCTATATAATATAATAGACTCTAATTTAAAAAAAACATATCACCCATTTATTAATAATATTTCATTATGTTCCTTGTTTTAGCTGTTACATTCCATGTTTTCAATTTTGATTTTTCTTGTTATTGTTATTTTACTCTTACATAGAAATGATATATTTATATAAATATTGTAAAACATGATTTATATATAATATATATTTAGTTTATATGTATTTATATTGATCCAAAATAATTAGTGATAACAGATGAAATACTCTGTTCATGGATGTAATTGGTCTTATGTATGTTTGGACAGTGTTTGCATTTTGTTATTGTATTAATAGAATGAAATTTAATATTCATATATATTTGTGTGTGTGTGTGTGTATATATATTATAAAAAATTTATCATTTTTATTTAATATTTATTATATTTTTTATTATGAAATTAAATAATACATTCCATGTAAATCGTGAACAAACCACATCTCTTTGGGGAGGTGGTAGTCAATGCGTCCACAAATTATGTAATTATAATAGCAAAAAGTGTAAATAATGATTTTTCCTGAGATATAATAACTCCAAAATACTAAATAAATCATAAATATCATAAATATATTATATAAAATATAAATAAATTTTTATTACTAATGATGAATTTTAATTACGGAGGAAAGAATATCATCGTTTTGTGAGGCATTAATCTTCTGTACTTATGATAGATGATTGTGTATACCATTGTTGGAAGTGCGCTCATTTTTTTTATGAAACATTCACATAAAAAATAATTCTATTTAATATACATATTTTTTTAAATAATAAATATATAATAATAATTTTAGGAGGTGTATATGTAAATAAAATTATAATACATTAGAAAAACATTACATCTTCAATGTGTATCCTCCTTATGTTTATACTAAAACAACAAATGGACTCTTTTCTAACAAAGATAAGACTTATAGTATGAGGGGTTGGATTTTGGGGGGTAATTTTGGATGGTATTGGATGAAAAAAAATATTTTTTATTGGTTTAGAGAAGGGTTAGAGTGGGTGTGTTTTATTAGTGTGGGAGAGGACACAAGTGGCATTTTAGAAAAGATGTTGGGTTAAACCACATTTTCACCTAATAAGAGGGAAATAGTATAAAAATAAATTTATCCAAGAAGTATTATGGTAAAAAAAATTCTATTAAATGGGTATTGGAAAACATTACATTTATTTTTTCACCTTATCTTATAGGCTTATTCATTAAGTAACCTCATTTATACAGTAATTACTATAATTAAATTCGAATTATTTCCCTAATATCATAGTTAAAAAAATTAATTTTTAGCTATAAGAAATTATAAATTGATCATATTAAAATTATAGAGACCATATATACAAACTCAATTACAATAATTGGCTAAATATAATCTAAAAATTATCCTACAGACAGGATAAACAACATGTTTTTTAATATAGTAGTGTTTAAAATTTTTGCCACGACCCATCCTCGGGGCCCGTGTCGTGACTACTCCAAGCCCGCCTTCCATAGGCCAGGGGCTGGCGACTAGCACCAATACGTAAATCCCAGTAAAAAGAGAAGGCATTTCCTTCGTAAAGTAAACAAACACCACATAGCAAGTAAGGAGCAGATGTAAACACTAAGTAAAAACTGAGTACGACAGTGAGTGCGGAAAAGTAAGTGGGCCAGTATACAACCCAAACTGAAAGTAAAGTACAACTGGATGGGAAAACAACAACTGTAAAGTAAAGTCGCAATGTCGATCTGTCCACTGGAAATCCCACCTGAAGGGTGGGTACAGATAGCCTCCACTGCTCCTCGGGTCCAGCCGACCGCTCCGAGTACGTTCCGCCCAGTGGTCCACCTCCAGGTACAATCCTGCTCCGCAAGCCACAACCACGATCAGCGCTGTCCGTCGTCTGAAACCAACACAACGTAGTGCGAGCATAGCCCGTGCAGGGGTGAGTATAAGCTACTCAGTAGGGACCTCGAGACCCCCGAAGGTCTCCCTAAAATCCACAAAGGAAAGATGCAATCACGAAGTAATATCCGACACTGCTTAGGTGTATTCCATTACATATACCTAAGTCATCAATTCTCCTTCGGATCTAACATCCGAGCCCAAGTAAAACTCAGTCCACACATGAAAGCAAAATGTAAATCCACACATTATTGCACAACATAATCCTCTTAGGAAAGCAAAACAGGATTCAGGTCACATAGATATACTTCTTCGAAAGACGATAGAGATGATCAGATATTTCCACTAATTCATCTAAGTTGTTGTACCCACAAAGGATCAATAAGTACTGACCCCCGCAATGACCCACAAAGGATCTGACCCACAAAGGATCGATTGGTAACTAACCCCCGTAATGACCCACAAATGATCTGACCCACAAAGCATCGATAGGTAATTAACCCCCGCAAAGACCCACACAGGATCAGACCCACACAGGATCGATAGGTAACTAACCCCCGCAATGACCCACATAGGATCAGACCCACATAGGATCTGTAGGCGCTGGATCACATAGAACCGTTGAGCGCTAACCCACATAGGATCGGACCCACACAGGATCGGTAGCATTGATCCACGTAGGATCGCTGAGTGTTGTAGTCGTCACCGTTGAATCCACTGAGGATCTCTCAACAGTCGTCGTCGTCGTCATAGTCACAAACGCAGCCAGCTCTAGGGTTCCCGCACACAGCAAGCTCGTTCGGGAGGGTCCGCTCCATGAGCTGAGAGACTGATACATCAAATGACAAAATGTCCGGAGTTGATGTATCCAAAAGTTCCGTATCACCAATAGGAACTCAGCGTCGTAGACGGCGCGTCAATCGGACGTCCGGTCTGAGAGTTTTTGGATTTTTCGTTCCAGGGGCCTGGTTGGTTTTTAAAGCAAAATCAACCCGACCGTACTCCACCTGTGTCTAAAACTCGGGTGGAGTAAGCCAAAAGATCCATCTCACTAAGAGGAATCCAAAAAAAGTCGACGGCATGTCAATCGGACGTCCGGAGCTCAAGTTATGAGCGTTTCTGCTCCGAGGTCCCGGTTGGTTTCATGTACGAACCAACTCGGTCGAACCCAATGTACATTGAAACCTTGAGTGCAATATACCAAAACGACCGTCTTGATCCAAGGATCGCATCGAAACTGACGGTGCATCGATCAGAGTCCCATAGCACATGTTATGGGCGTCCGACCGGAAGTGATTCTTTATTAAGGGGTTCGGGCCCGGTCTGACCCGGCCCGATACCCCCAGGGTCGGCCCAAACCGGGTTCGGGTTCGGCCCGCTTGCGCGCGACGCGCTGGCCAGGCGCTCGGCCAAACGGGCGAGCCGTTGGGGGGGGGGGGGGGCGCCTGCCCCTGGCTTTGTAACCGCAGACCCCATTATGGGGGGCCGCTTGAGTTGGTCGTCGGGGGTTCGTAACCCCCGGCCTTCCCTTGTCCGTCCGGCCCGCTCTGTCCGGCCGGCTTCTGCTGCCACGGACCGGCGACGGCTGGTCCCCCCTGGTCCGACGCCAGCAGCCCGAAACCGGCCGCCGGTCACCCTGCTCCGCCGCGGCCCAGAACCGGCCGCGACCTTGGTTCGTCCAGCGCAGTGTGACGGCGCCGCGCCCCTCCTCCGCGGCCCCGCTCGGGCTGCGGTGTCTTCAGGTTTCTCCGACGCGGCGTGATGGCATCACGTCCTTGTTCGATTTTACGGCGTGGCGTGACGGCGCCGCGCATTACTTGCCGCACGACGCCGCGCGGTGCGACGACACCACGCCATTCTCATTCCAATCCATATTAGAATCAACAACATAGTTAAGGGAGGAGGATCGGCCATGTTTGTGCGATCCGGACCCCCTCTCGTTAATCGATAGCAATTGGTCTTATTCCACGAAGAATTTCAAGGTAGTAATCACGAACAAAATAAACAAATCTCGTACCTCGTCGAACAAGTTGGGTGAGGATTCGTCGTGGAGATTACCGTCGCGGGAAGAGGCATCGCGGAAGGAGACGTTGTGGAAGGAGACGCCGACCTCTGAGGAATCTGGCATTCTTCGCGTTCCTCGTATTCTCCATGTTCTTCGCGTTCTTCAACAAAGAGGATGAATAAACTCAAGTCTCCCTTAGCTTTTCTCCCAAAGCTCTCAAGGCAACAAGACTCCAACAAAAATAAAATAAGTCCCTTACTTATTTTATTAACATAACTAAGCATTTGAATTTTAAACATTCAAATTAAACTCACAAAATTAATAACATGAGTTATCAAAATTAATGAAGGGTTATGGAAGGTTAGGGAAGGTGAAGAGGTAGGGTTCGTATGGGCCAGACCACCTTCATAACCTCAAAATGGAAGTTGAGTGGTTTTCCCCAACTTCCACCCAATGGTTAAACAACTTGGAGTAAAATAAATATTATAGTTAAATTTTTATTTTAACTTCCACAATTTTTAACAACTTCTCTCGTGAAAACACAACTCCGAAAAAGGTGTTCCTAAGAAATTACCGGTGCTGTGAATCCGTCGGTGCCCTCAGAATTCGATTCCGAGCACCGGTTGAAGAGTTAGAAATTACCGCTCGTTCGTTCACTGAACGTACCCGAGCTAAACTCCGGATTGGAAATTCGGGCACACCGGGCCTCGGAATCAAGTGTCGTCAGAAACTGCATTCTTGTAAAATCCCAAAGAAAATTATGAAAAAAATTTCATTGAATTTTACGGGTCTTTAAATTACTCCCACCTCAGGGCTTTACGTCCTCGTAAAGATACATCAAAAACTAGGGAAACAAATGTGGGTACTAAGCACGCATTTGAGCATCCCTCTCCCAAGTGCTCTCCTGGAGATTGTCGTGCTGCCATCTGATAAGCACTAGAGGAATCGACCGTCCACGTAGGACCTGCTCATGTCGATCCTCGATCTCCACTGGGACCTCCGCAAAAGTTACCCCATCATCAACATCCAGCTCCCCATGGTCAATGTTATGCGTCGGGTCATGCACGTATCTCCTCAGCTGTGATATGTGGAAGACATCATGCACCCGGTGCAACTGAGGTGGTAGAGCCATGCGATAAGCTACCTCACCAATCCTGCTGAGGACCTGGAACGGTCCGATGAAGCATGGAGACAACTTGTCGCCTCGGCCAAATCTCTGTAATCCATGTCGTGGTGAGACATGCAAGAAGACGTGGTCTCCATCCTCAAACTCTTGTGGTCTCCGCCTCCTATCAGCATAGGACTTCTGTCAGCTCTGAGCTATCCCCATCTGCTCCTGGATGACCTGGACCTTTTCTGTCATGGCCTAGACTATCTCTGGTCCCACAAGTGCTGATTCCCCAGGGTCTGTCTAGCACAAATGAGATCTGCAAGGTCGGCCGCACAACGCCTCGTATGGTGTCATCCCGATGGTGGAGTGGTAGCTGTTGTTTTATGCAAACTCCACTAAGGGTAGGTGGTCCTCCCAGCTGCGACCAAAGTCGAGAACATATGCACAGATCATGTCCTCGAGAGTCTAAATGGTCCTCTCCGTTTGACCATCCGTCTGAGGGTGAAAGGCTGTGCTCAGACGTAGCTGCATCCCGAACGCCTCCTGAAACCCCTTCCAAAGCCGGGAAGTAAAGTGAGCATCTCGATCGGAGACGACAGATGATGGAACACCGTGAAGCCGTACAATATCCTGAACGTAGAGGCACCCCATGCTCTCCACTGATCCCTGCTCTCTGATGGGTAAGAAGTGTGTCGACTTGGTGAGTCGGTCGACAATCTCCCAAATGGAGTCGTGACCTCTCGAAGTGCGTGGAAGTCCAGTCACGAAGTCCATAGATATCCCATCGCACTTATACTCTGGGACCTCCAAGGGCTGTACCAAGCCTGTTGGTACCTGGTGCTCTACCTTCACCTGGTGGCAGGTGAGGCATCGAGAAACGAACTCCGCAATAACCTTCTTCATGCCCGGCCACCAGTGCTGTCGTCTGAGATCCTGGTACATCTTTGCCACTCCATGATGTAGCACCAAATGAGAAGTGTGAAACTCTCTCACCAACCCCTCCCGTAAAGCAAATGGTACTAAGGTAAGTCCTCTGAAAATGACGTCGTGCTCTGCTCCAAAGGAGAAACCATCAGGTGCCTGACCTGAGGATATCTGTGCACTCGGTGTCTAACAGTCAGCGTCCCCATGCTGTGCCTCTCTGACCAGCTGCAGTAGTGGAGGGGTGACTGTGAGAGACTGAAGGAAGGCTTCTCCATATCTATCCACGAAGGATATCTACAAAGCGGCTAGCTGCTCTGTCGCCTCCCCATGTAGATGAATGCCTGTCCTCCTACTGAGATCATCGGCTACCACGTTCCCCTTTCCAGGAGTATAGACTATCTCAAAGTCATAGTCCTGGAGGAACTCGAGCCATCGCCGTCATCTCAGGTTCAGGTCCTTCTGCGAGAAGATGTACCTGAGACTCTGATGGTTAGAAGAGATTGCAAACCACTCGCCCATCAGATAGTGTCACCACATCTTCAGAGTGAAGACCACTGCTGCTAACTCCAGGTCACAAGTAGCATAGTTCTGCTCATGCTGTCTCAACTGACGTGATCCAATGGCAATCATGGCCCGCTCCTGCATCAGGACACATCTGATTCTAGTCCCTGATGTATCGCAGAAAACTGCGTACCCAACTCCCTCCTCCGGTAGCCTCAAGATAGGCATGCTGGTCAATCTCTGTCTCTGATCCTGGAAGATCTGTTGACATCTGTCTGACCACACGAAGGATTTCCCCTTCCTCCTTAACGTTCTGCAAAGCTGCAATAATTTATCCTTTTCCAAAAAGGGAAATCCGGTCTCATCCCCTGGATGAACCACGTTCCTTGCCTAATACAGTCAATCCTGTCATGATTAGTTAATTAATGGCATGAATTATGTCGTAAGTCCTCGATGCTGCTACCAAGAGATCCAACCGTTACTCTCGCCTTCAAGGGTTGAGTCACACTGTTGGCATCAGTGTGTGGTCACTGGGTCTCCTCCAGTAAGAATCTCGCAAGTGAGGTTCAAGTCAATAGTTTTTAACCGGCACCTCTTAGTATTAACAAAAAAAGACAAGAAAGAAAACATCACTATTGAAAGCGTCTTTTATTACTTCAACTCAAAGTACAAGGACACAAGGCAACACAAAAATCGAAGTTAGAGGCATAATGGGCAAAGGCCTCTATGCCTGGAGCTAGACCCGCACTTGTCCACCAGCTTCCAGAGCTCCATGATCTAAAGCTTCAGCTGCCTGATGTTGTGCTCTACCCGGAGGTCGGGGTGGACCTCCTAGTGGTGGTGGTGGTAGAGCCTCAAAGCGTCGCCCACGACCTACTGCTCAGCCAGCTCCTCTGCCTCGTCCGCCTACTCCCTGAGGACCTCCACGGTCAAACCTCTGCCTCTGCCTAGGTGGTTCCTCAACCGACTTATGCTCCTCTACATAGCGGGTCGGACAGTCACAAGCCATGTGTCCTTGCCCGCCGCATGCATAGCACTGTCTTCCACCCGTAAGACTGGTTCTGTTGCGTATGTCCCGCACCTCCGAGCCATTATCATGTGGTCGTCCGCCCGATGGTCTGGCCCGCTTGGACCTCTGCGACATCTGTCTACTACCGGCTGTAGAAGACTCCGCCACGTGTCTCCCTGCGGTAGGTCTCTCCGCTGGTGTAGACTCAGCAAGAAAGCTCTCGATGAGAAGGGCTGTCTCTAGAACTCCTGCCTGGGTCGGAATGCTGAGGGAGATCAGATATGACCTGATCTCATGCCTCAATACCTGCTCAAAGGTCCGGGCCCGGAAGAATGGGTCTCGTAACATGTCTGTCGAGTAGAGCGAGTGATTGGTAAATCTCGCCGAGTATTGGGCAACCGTCAAGATGCCTTGCCGCAGCTGTAGAAGCTCCAGGATGCGCACCGCATGGAGGGTGGCTGGGACGAACTCTGAGACGAAGATGCTCTCAAAGTCCACCTAGAGAATAGATTCCTCATCGTGCACCTAAAGCATCAAGCTCCACCACCTGCCTGCTGCCGCGTGTAGTAGGCTCGCTGAGAGGATCACCATGAGGTCTTCTGGTGTCCTCACTAACCTGAAAAATCGTACCACTGCCTCCAGCCAGTCCTCGGCTGCCTGGGGGTCCGTCTCCCTGCCGAACCTGGGCGGTTGCTGGCGCTGAAACTCGTGATGTGCACTAAGTCAACGTGCATCATCAGCGGATGGGGCTGGTAGCATCTGGGGCTCGGCAGGTAGAGGTACCGCCGCTGCCTTGCTGTCAAAGGGACCTGCACCGAGGCCTCGTCACTCGGTGGGCTGTCATCACGCACAACTCTCAGAACCCTAGCTGGCTGCCATCATGGGGCCATCCTGAAAAGAAATAGGTGAGCCATGGTAAAACAGTATACCTGGTGAGCTGACATAAAGTAATCACAAAGAAAACTTGTAACACACTTGCAATCAATGTTTTCGTGCATTAAGTCAGAAATCAGAAGTCAGGGTCCTGGTGTACGGATACGTCGGCCGCCGCACCAACACTGGACTCCCCGGACTGATAACCACACCCAATAATCTTAACACTATTGATTCAAATAGAAAAATATCAGATTCCTAAGTTCTGCGGTAGAACCGAACTCCTCTGATACCAATTTGTCACGACCCGTCCTCGAGGCCCGTGCCATGACTACCCCAAGCCCGACTTCCATAGGCCAGGGGCTGGAGACTATCACCAAGGTGTAAATCCCAGTAAAAAGGGAAGGCATTGCCTTTGTAAAGTAAACAAACACCACAGATGATGTCGTAAGGCCTCGACGCTGCTACAAGAAGATCCCAGCCGAAGCTCTCGCCTCCTAGAGTAATCTCACACTGCAGGCACCAGTGCGTAATCGTCGAGTCTACTCCCGTAGGAGTCTCTAGCCGTAAGGATCGAGCCAACGGCTCTGTCGGAATCTCTGAGCTCCGAACAAGGTCAACGGCTATGAAAGAGTGACTCGCTCCTGTGTCTATAAGAACTGCAGAAAGGGTGGAATAGACACAGATAGTACCTCGAATCATCTCGGGTGCGCCGTGGTTGTAGGCCTCTGCTGCCTGGAGCTGTGCCTGTCTCTACCCGCCAGCTCCCTGTGGTCGGGGTGGACCTCCTGGTGGTGGTGGTGGTAGAGCCTCAAAGCGTCGCCCACCACCGGCTGCTCGTCCAGCTCCTCTGCCTCGTCTGCCTCCTCCCTGCGGACCGTCACGGTCGACCCTCTGCCTCTGCCTCGGTGGTCCCTCAACCGTCTGCTGCTCCTCGGCACGGCGGTTCGGGCAGTCACGAGCCATGTGGCCCTACCCGCCGCACGAGTAGCACTGACTGCCTCTCGAAAGACTGGCTCCTCGCTGTGTGCCCCGCACTGCTGAGCCTGTGTCCTGAGGTCGTCTGCCCGAAGGTCTGGTCTGCCTGGACCCCTGAGTCATCCGTCGACTGCCTGCTGCAGATGACTCTGCCACGTGCCGCCCTGCGGTGGGTCTCTGTGCTGGTGTAGACTCAGCAAGGAAGCTCTCGATCAGAAGGGCCCGCTCCAGTACTCATGTCTGATACCAATTTGTCACGACCCGCCCTCGGGGTCCGTGCCGTGACTACCCCAAGCCCGCCTTCCATAGGCCAGGGGCTGGCGACTAGCACCAAGGCGTATATCCCGGTAAAAAGGGAAGGCATTGCCTTTGAAAAGTAAACAAACACCACAGAGTAAGCAAGCGGAAAGTAAACACTAAACAAAAGCAGAGTACTACTGAAAGTGCAGAAAAGTAAATGGGCCAGAATACAAACCCAAACTGAAAGTAAAGTACAACTCGAAAAGGGAAAAACTGCAACTGAAAAGTAAAAGCTGCTACTCCGAGCTGTCCACTGGAAATCCCACCTGAAGGGTGGGTACAGATAGCTCCTCTGCTCCACGGTTCCCACCGTCCGCTCCGTGCACGTCCCGCCCAGTGGTCCTCCTCCGGGTACCGTCCCGCTCTGTAGGCCTCAGCTAAGGTCAACGCTGTCCGTCGTCTGCAACCAACACAACGTAGTGCGGGCAAAACCCGTGCAGGGGTGAGTATAAGCTACTCAGTAGGGACCCCGAGACCTCTGAAGGTCTCTCAAATCCACAAAGGATAAACCACGAAGAAAAGTACAAACACGAAGTAACAACTGACACTGCTTAGGTATATGCCCATACATATACCTAAATCATCAATTCAAATACGCTCCAACCTCCGAGCCCAAGTACAACTCAGTCCACGCAGGAAAGTATACGTATTCCACATAGGAAAGCAATACATAATCCACACAGGATTGCACAACACAATCCACACAGGAAAGCAACAGGATTCAGCTCACACAGGTATACTTCTTCAAGGACGATAAAGATGATCACTGATCCATCTAAGTCGTCGGACCCACGAAGGATCGATAGGTAACTAACCCCCGCAATGACCCACACAGGATCGGGCCCACACAGGACCTGTAGGCGCTGGCTCACACAGAACCGCTGAGCGCAAGGACCCACACAGGATCGGGCCCACACAGGACCTGTAGCACTGATCCACGTAGGATCACTGAATGCTGTAGTCGTCGTCGTCGAATCCACACAGGATCTCTGTACTGTCGTCGTTGCAGTCACAGTAGCAGTCGTAGCAGTCGCAGCAGTCGCATCCAACACTAGGGTTCCCGCACACAGCAAGCTCATTCGGAGGGTCCGCTCCACGAGCCGGGAGGCTGATACATCAACTGTCACAAAGACCAGAGTTGATGTATCCAAAAGTTCCGTATCGTCAACTGGAACTCAACGCAAAAGACGGCGCGTCGATCGGACGCCCGGTCTGAGAGTTATTGGCATTTTCGTCTCTGGGGGCCGGTTGGTTTTTAAGGCAAAACCAACCCGACCATACTCCACCTTCGTCCAAACCTCGGGCGGAGTATGCCAAAAGATCCGTCTCACTAAGAGGAACACAACGCGACTGACGGCGCATCAATCGGACGTTCGTAGCTCAAGATATGAGCGTTTCCGCTCCGAAAGCCCGGTTGGTTTCGTGAACGAACCAACCCGGCCGAACTCAAAGTAATCCGAAACCTTGAGTGCGATATACTGAAACGACCGTCTCGATCCAAGGATCGCGTTGCCGCTGACGGTTCGTCGATCGGAGGTTCGTGGCTCAAGTTATGGGCCAAAAACCAAATCTGGTTCGAAACGGGGGGGTCCGGGTCCGGGCCGACCCGGCCCGACCCCCCCCCCCCCCCTGGGGCGGCGCGGCGGCGCGGCGGGCCGCGGCGGCCTGGCGCCGCGAGGTGGCCGCACGCGGGGGATCGAACCCCCGGTCTTTAACTGGCGGCGCGGCATAGCCGCGCCGTTTTCTTTTTAAAAAACGCCCCCCCCCCCCCCCCCCCCCCACGTGGGGGGCCTGCTGGTGCGCAACCGGGGGGCCGGCTGCCCCCCCTCCTTCAAAGAACCGCCCCCCTCATAAAGAGGGGGGTTTTTAAGAGGTGGACGGGGGATTAATTCCCCCGGTTTTAATGGCTTCTGGCCGGCCAGCTGGCCGGCCGGTTTTCTCCAACGGGACCGGAAATTCCGGTCCCCCCTTCGGCTTCCGACGCCGGCGGCCCGGCCGCCGGTTTTCTCTTCCGCCGCGGCCCGGAACCGGCCGCGGTCTTCTCGTCCCGCCGTGGCCCGGAACCGGCCGCGGTGTTCGTCGTCCGGCGCTGTGCGACGGCACCGCGCCCCTTTCGCCGTGCCATGATTCCTTTCAACGCGGCGCGACGGCGTCGCGTTCTTGAAGATTTTTCCTTGGCGTAGCGCGACGGCGCCGCGTAAAATATTTGCACGATCATCCGCGTGGTGCGACGGCACCATGCCACTTGCTTCCACCCTCAAGAATAAAAAAGAACGATGGAGGGGGGTTCGGCCGTGTTCGTGCGGTCCGTCCCCCCCCCCCCCCCCTCACGTTAAAATAATAACGCAACTTAAAATAATTCAAGCCTCACGTTAGTCTTGCTAAAATCACGATCAAGAATAAAATAAGGAAACCAAAAAGAATTCAACAACCCCTACCTTGGTTTAAGGTTCGAAGATTCGTCTACATTCCGCGGAAGACGGCGTCGCGGAGATCGGGCGTCGCGGTAGCCGTTCGTCAAATCCGATGACGAAGGGATGCGTTTGAAGAGACACGTCGTTGGCGGAACTTGTACGCCGATGAAGGTTG
Organism: Viscum album; assembly: GCA_963277665.1. NCBI lineage: Eukaryota > Viridiplantae > Streptophyta > Magnoliopsida > Santalales > Viscaceae > Viscum > Viscum album. Next base: position 1,538,184,186 of record OY728151.1, read on the forward strand.
TCCGAAGAAGAGGTGGCTTCCCCTTCGTTGACACGGTGAACAAAGAATGGAGGTGCGGCGTTCTTCGTCGGAGCTTGAGCGTTCTTCGTCAAGATGAACGTTCTTCGAGTTCTTCGTCAGAGTTGAAGAAGAAGAAGGCTCTCCACCTCTCAAGAAGACAAACAAAGAACCCCAAAATAAAATAAGATAACATCTTATTTTATTATCACAAAACACATTAGAATTTCAAAGGTTTGAAATTCAAAAGGTTTAACTCCCATAATTAAAAGGTAACTTAAGCCAATAAATTAGGGGTTAAGCAAGTTGAGAGAATTTGAAAGGATTAGGGGTTCGTGTGGGCCCCACCACACTTAATCCTCCCAAGGAAGGTTAAGTGGGTGTGGGTCCCACTTCCAACCTCCTTTGATAGGTTTTAACAAGTTAATATAAAATTGTTCTACACAATTTTATTTAACTCAAACTAAAAACCCCAAAAATTAACTTTCAACCCGCAACAAACGCAACTCCCGAAAAGGTCTCTTTAAGCGAATATCGGCGCTGCGAGTTCATCGGTGCCCTCGGATTTCAATTCCGAGTACCGGATCAAAAGTTAGGAATTCCCGCTCGTTCGTTCACTGAACGTACCCGAGCCAAACTTCGGAAATTAATTCCGGGTACTCTGGGCCTCGGAATCAGGTACCGTCTGAAACCGCGCTCTTGTAAAATTCTAAAGAAAATTAAGAAAAAATTTCCCTCGAATTTTACGGGTCTTTACATTAAATTTGTCACGACCCGCCCTCGGGGTCCGTGCCGTGACTACCCCAAGCCCGCCTTCCATAGGCCAGGGGCTGGCGACTAGCACCAAGGCGTATATCCCGGTAAAAAGGGAAGGCATTGCCTTTGAAAAGTAAACAAACACCACAGAGTAAGCAAGCGGAAAGTAAACACTAAACAAAAGCAGAGTACTACTGAAAGTGCGGAAAAGTAAATGGGCCAGAATACAAACCCAAACTGAAAGTAAAGTACAACTCGAAAAGGGAAAAACAGCAACTGAAAAGTAAAAGCTGCTACTCCGAGCTGTCCACTGGAAATCCCACCTGAAGGGTGGGTACAGATAGCTCCTCTGCTCCACGGGTCCCACCGTCCGCTCCGTGCACGTCCCGCCCAGTGGTCCTCCTCCGGGTACCGTCCCGCTCTGTAGGCCTCAACTAAGGTCAACGCTGTCCGTCGTCTGCAACCAACACAACGTAGTGCGGGCGAAGCCCGTGCAGGGGTGAGTATAAGCTACTCAGTAGGGACCCCGAGATCTCTGAAGGTCTCTCAAATCCACAAAGGATAAACCACGAAGAAAAGTACAATCACGAAGTAACAACTGACACTGCTTAGGTATATGCCCATACATATACCTAAATCATCAATTCAAATACACTCCAACCTCCGAGCCCAAGTACAACTCAGTCCACACAGGAAAGTATACGTATTCCACATAGGAAAGCAATACATAATACACACAGGATTGCACAACACAATCCACACAGGAAAGCAACAGGATTCAGCTCACACAGGTATACTTCTTCAAGGACGATAAAGATGATCACTGATCCATCTAAGTCCTCGGACCCACGAAGGATCGATAGGTAACTAACCCCCGCAATGACCCACACAGGATCGGGCCCACACAGGACCTCTAGGCACTGGCTCACACAGAACCGCTGAATCCTGTTGCTTTCCTGTGTGGATTGTGTTATGCTATCCTGTGTGGATTACGTTTTGCCTTCCTGTGTGGAATACGTTTACTTTCCTGTGTGGACTGAGTTGTACTTGGGCTCGGAGGTTGGAGCGTATTTGAAATTGATGACTTAGGTATATGTATGGGCATATACCTAAGCAGTGTCGGTTATTACTTCGTGATTGTTCCTTTCTTCGTGGTTTATCCTTTGTGGATTTGAGAGACCTTCAGGGGTCTCGGGGTCCCTACTGAGTAACTTATACTCACCCCTGCACGGGCTTTGCCCGCACTACGTTGTGTTGGTTGCAGACGACGGACAGCGTTGACCTTAGCTGAGCCTTACAGAGCAGGACGGTACCTGGAGGTGGACCACTGGGCGGGACGTGCTCGGAGCGGACGGCGGGACCCGTGGAGCAGTGGAGCTATCTGTACCCACCCTTCAGGTGGGATTTCCAGTGGATAGCTCGGTGTAGCGGCTTTTACTTTTTAGTTGCTGTTTTCCCTTTTGAGTTGTACTTTACTTTCAGTTTGGGTTTGTATACTGGCCCATTTACTTTTCCGCACTTTCAGTTGTACTCTGCTTTTTCTTAGTGTTTACTTTCCGCTTGCTTTCTCTAAGGTGTTTGTTTACTTTACAAAGGCAATGCCTTTCCTTTTTACCGGGATTTACGCCTTGGTGCTAGTCGCCAGCCCCTGGCCTATGGAAGGCGGGCTTGGGGTAGTCACGGCACGGACCCCGAGGGCGGGTCCTGACAAATAAAAGACCGAAACGGATTCGAAACGGGGGGGGGTCCGGGTCGGGGCCGACCCGGCCCGGCCAGTCGGCCGGCCAGCGGCGCGGCGGCCTGGCGCCGCACGGAGGCAGCACGCGGGGGGGAATCAAGCCCCCGCTTGATTGGAGAGGCGGCGCGGCTATATGCCGCGCCCTTTGAAAAAAAACGGCCCCCCACATGAGGGCCGGCTTGAAGAAAACCGGGGGGCCTCCTGCCCCCCCTCAAGGAAACCGCCCCCCTCTTAAATGAGGGGGGTTTTTAGAGCTGGCCGGAGGAATTTATTTCCCCCGGCCTTTGACCTTCCGGCCGGCCAATTGCCGGCCGGTTTTCTCCAACGGGACCGTAAAATCCGGTCCCCTCTTCGGCTTCTGACCCCGGCGGCCCGGCCGCCGGTCTTCTCGTTCCGCCGCGGCCCGGAACCGGCCGCGGTGTTCATCGTTCGGCGCGGTGCGACGGCACCGCGTCCCTCCGCCGTGCCTTTGATTTCCTTCAACGCGGCGCGACGGCGTCACGTTCTTGATGATTTTTCCATGGCGCGGCGCGACGGCGCCGCGCAATAAAATCGGGCGAATAACTGCGTGGTGCGACGGCACCACGCCACCTTGAATCATCCGCAATATAAAACATCAATAACGAAGGAGGGGGTTCGGCCGTGTTCATGCGGTCCGGCCCCCTCACGTTAAACAACAATACTTATTTAAAATCCTTACGTTAATCATGCAAGAACCACAACAAGGATAAATAAATAAACAAATAACAACAACCCCTACCTTGGGTATAGGTTCGAAGATTGTCAACGTCCCGCGGAAGACAACGTCGCGGAGGTCGGGCGTCGCGGTAGTCGTTCGTCAAAACCGATGACGAAGAGGTACGTCGTTGGAGAATCTTCGTATGCCGACGAAGGGAGTCCGAGGAGGAAGCGGCGTTCCCTTTCGTTGACACGGAAGACGAAGAAGAGAGGAGCGGCGTTCTTCGTCGGAGCTTGAGCGTTCTTCGTCAAGCTTGAGCGTTCTTCGTCAAAGTTTGAAGAAGAAAGAAAAACTCTCAAAAGCTCTCAAGATGGCTAAAGAGTTCTAACCCAACAAAAAAAAGATAAGAGCCTAATTTATTCACAACTTAACAAATGAATTTCAAAGGTTTGAAATTCAAAAAGAATAACTCCAAAATTAAATAACTCATGTCATTTAAAGAGGGGTTAAGGGAGTTGGGAGAAGATGAAAAGTTTAGGGTTCGTGTGGTCCCCACCACACTTAATCCTCTCAAGGGAGGTTAAGTGGGTGTGGGTCCCACCCCTAACTTCCTTTGAGAGAAGTTATCTAATAAGTTTAAATAAAAATATGTAATCCACAATTTTTATTTAACTTATTCTAAACTCCCAAAAACTAACTCTCATCCTGAAATAAACGCAACCTCGGAAAAGGTCCCCTTAAGCGAATATCGGCGCTGCGAGTTCATCGGTGCCCTCGGATTTCAATTCCGAGCACCGGATCAAAAGTTAGAAATTCCCGCTCGTTCGTTCACTGAACGTACTCGAGCCAAACTTCGGAAATTGATTTCGGGCACTCCGGGCCTCGGAATCAGGTGCCGTCAGAAACCGCGCTCTTGTAAAATTCCAAAGAAAATTAAGAAAAAAATTTCTCTAGAATTTTACGGGTCTTTACATTACTCCCACCTCAGGACTTTACGTCCCCGTAAAGATACATCAAAAACTAGGGAAACAAATGAGGGTACTGAGCACGCATCTGAGCCTCCCGCTCCCATGTGCTCTCCTGGAGATTCCCGTGCTGCCATCTAATGCGCACAAGAGGAATCGATCGCCCACGCAGGACCCACTCCTGTCAATCCTCTATCTCCACCGGGACCTCCGTAAAAGTCGCCCCATCGTCAAAGTCAAGCTCCCCATGGTCAATGATGTGTGTCGGGTCGTGCACGTATCTCCTCAGCTGAGACACGTGGAAGACGTCGTGCACCCGGTGCAACTGAGGTGGTAGAGCCAGGCGATAAGCCACCTCACCAATCCTGCTGAGGACCTAGAAGGGTCCGATGAAGCGCGGAGATAACTTGCCGCCTCGGCCAAATGTCCGTATACCACGTCGAGGTGAGACCCGCAAGAAGACGTGGTCGCCATCCTCGAACTCTAGTGGCCTCTGCCTCCTGTCAGCATATGACTTCTGCCGGCTCTGAGCTGTCCTCATCCGCTCCTGGATGACCTGGACCTTCTTTGTCGTGGCCTGGACCCTCTCCGGTCCCACCAGTGCTGACTCTCCAGGGTCTGTCCAGCACAAAGGAGATCTACAAGGTCAGCCGTACAACACCTCGTACGGTGCCGTCCCAATGGTGGAGTGGTAGCTGTTTTTGTACGCAAACTCCACCAAGGGTAGGTGGTCCTCCCAGCTACGACCAAAGTCGAGAACACATGCGCGGAGCATGTCCTCGAGAGTCTGAATGGTCCTCTCCGTCTGACCATCCGTCTGAGGGTGAAAGGTTGTGCTCAGACGTAGCTGCGTCGCGAACGCCTCCTGTAACCCCTTCCAAAGCTAGGAAGTAAAGCGAGCATCTCGATCCGAGACGATAGATGATGGCACACCGTGGAGCCGCACAATCTCTTGAACGTAGAGACGTCCCAAGCTCTCCACTGAGCCCTGCTCTCTGATGGGTAAGAAGTGTGCCGACTTGGTGAGTCGGTCAACAATCACCCAGATGGAGTCGTGACCTCTGGAAGTGCGTGGAAGTCCAGTCACGAAGTCCATAGATATGCCGTCCCACTTCCACTCCAGAACCTCCAAGGGCTGTACTAAGCCCGCTGGTACCTGATGCTCTGCCTTCACCTGCTGGCAGGTGAGGCATCGAGAAACGAACTCTGCTGCTGCCTTCTTCATGCCCGGCCACCAGTGCTGTCGTCTGAGGTCCTGGTACATCTTCGCCACTCCAGGATGTACCGCCAAAGGAGAAGTGTGAAACTCTCTCAGCACTTCCTCTCGCAAAGCGACTAGTACCATGGTACGTCCTCTGAAAAGGATGTCGTGCTCTGCTCCAAGGGAGAAACCATCAGGTGCCTGTCCCGAGGATATCTGTGCACGTCGTGTCTCACAGTCAGCGTCCCCACGCTGTGCCTCCCTGACTCGCTGCAGTACTGGAGGAGTGACTGTGAGAGACTGAAGGAAGGCTGCTCCATCTCTATCCACGAAGGATATCTGCAAAGAGGCTAGCTGCTCCATCGCCTCCTCAAGTAGTTGAATGCCCGCCCTCCTGCTAAGGGCATCGGCTACTACGTTCCCCTTCCCAGGAGTATAGACTATCTCAAAGTCATAGTCCTGGAGGAACTCGAGCCATCGCCGCTGTCTCAGGTTCAGGTCCTTCTGCGAGAAGATATACCTGAGACACTGATGATCGGAAAAGACTGTAAAGCGCTCACCCATCAGGTAGTGTCACCATGTCTTCAGAGCGAAGACCACTGCTGCTAACTCCAGGTCATGGGTAGCGTAGTTCTGCTCATGCGGCCTCAACTGACGTGATCCATAGGCGATCACTGCCCGCTCCTGCATCAGAACACATCCGATTCCGGTCCCTGATGCATTGTAGTAGACTACGTACCCTACTCCCTCCTCGGGCAACCTCAAGATAGGTGCGCTGGTCAATCTCTGTCTCAGCTCCTGGAAGCTCTGCTGACATCTGTCTAACCACACGAAGGGTTTTCCCTTCTTCGTCAAAGCTGTGTGTGGTGCCGCAACTCTAGAGAACTCTGGCACTCCGATAGTATCCAGCTAGTCCCAAGAAACTCTGAACCTCAGTCACGCTCCGGGGTGGCTCCCAAGCTAACACAGCCTCAATCTTCGCGGGATCCACTGCAACTCCCGCCTCAGAGATAACGTGTCCCAAGAAGTGGACCTCACGTATCCAGAACTGGCACTTCGAGAGCTTTCCATAAAGTTGGTGCTCTCGGAGTGTGTCTAGTACAACTCGCAAATGATAGGCGTGCTCCTCCTCTGTCGAAGAGTAAATCAGAATGTCGTCGATGAAGACCACGACAAACCGATCGAGGTATGGCTGAAAGATCCTGTTCATGAGAGCCATGAACACTGCTGGAGCATTGGTTACACTGAATGGCATAACAAAGAACTCATAGTGGCCATACCGACATCTGAAGGTTGTCTTCTGCACATCCTCGTCTCTGACTCTGAGCTGATGATAGCCTGACCTGAGGTCTATCTTCGAGAACCACCGTGCTCCCTTGAGCTGATCAAAGAGGTCATCAATCCTTGGTAGCGGATACTTGTTCCTCACTGTCACCTGGTTCAGGCGACGATAGTCAACACAAAGTCGCAAGCTCCCGTACGCCTTCTTGGCGAATAATATCGGGGAAGCCCTGGGTGAAACACTGGGTCGGATGAACCCCTTGCCCTGCAAGTCCTCCAACTGTACCCGTAGCTCTCGAAGCTCGGCGGGGGCCATCCGATATGCTGGAGTGGATATCGGGGCTGTCCCGGGGTATAAGTCAATATAAAATTCTACCTCTCTACGAGGAGGTAGCCCTGGAACGTCGTCGGGAAAAACGTCCGCAAACTGATCCACCACTGCAGGAAAAACAGAACTCTGCACGTCAACTGCTCCAAGGATGAGGCTAGCCATCTGATGAGTGATGGGCTGTCCTCTCCTCCGCGGAAGTCCATCCTGTGCTGTTAAGGCTCCCTTCTCGCCGGTGAAGGTGAACCTGCTCCCGTCGGTGCGTACACATCGCACCTTGCGCCTAAAACAGTCAATCTGTGCATGGACCGTAGATAGACAATCCATGCCCAAGATGATGTCGTAAGGCCTCGACGCTGCTACAAGAAGATCCCAACCGAAGCTCTCACCTCCTAGAGTAATCTCACACTGCAGGCACCAGTGCGTAATCGTCGAGTCTACTCCCGTAGGAGTCTCTAGCCGTAAGGATCGAGCCAACGGCTCTGTCGGAATCTCTGAGCTCCGAACAAGGGCAACGGCTATGAAAGAGTGACTCGCTCCTGTGTCTATAAGACTGCAGAAAGGGTGGAATAGACACAGATAGTACCTCGAATCATCTCGGGTGCGCCGTGGTTGTAGGCCTCTGCTGCCTGGAGCTGTGCCTGTCTCTGCCCGCCAGCTCCCTGTGGTCGGGGTGGACCTCCTGGTGGTGGTGGTGGTAGAGCCTCAAAGCGTCGCCCACCACCGGCTGCTCGTCCAGCTCCTCTGCCTCGTCTGCCTCCTCCCTGCGGACCTTCACGGTCGACCCTCTGCCTCTGCCTCGGTGGTCCCTCAACCGTCTGCTGCTCCTCGGCACGGCGGGTCGGGCAGTCATGAGCCATGTGGCCCTACCCGCCGCACGAGTAGCACTGACTGCCTCTCGAAAGACTGGCTCCTCGCTGTGTGCCCCGCACTGCTGAGCCTGTGTCCTGAGGTCGTCTGCCCGAAGGTCTGGTCTGCCTGGACCCCTGAGTCATCCGTCGACTGCCTGCTGCAGATGACTCTGCCACGTGCCGCCCTGCGGTGGGTCTCTGTGCTGGTGTAGACTCAGCAAGGAAGCTCTCGATCAGAAGGGCCCGCTCCAGTACTCATGTCTGATACCAATTTGTCACGACCCGCCCTCGGGGTCCGTGCCGTGACTACCCCAAGCCCGCCTTCCATAGGCCAGGGGCTGGCGACTAGCACCAAGGCGTATATCCCGGTAAAAGGGAAGGCATTGCCTTTGAAAAGTAAACAAACACCACAGAGTAAGCAAGCGGAAAGTAAACACTAAACAAAAGAAGAGTACTACTGAAAGTGCGGAAAAGTAAATGGGCCAGAATACAAACCCAAACTGAAAGTAAAGTACAACTCGAAAAGGGAAAAACTGCAACTGAAAAGTAAAAGCTGCTACTCCGAGCTGTCCACTGGAAATCCCACCTGAAGGGTGGGTATAGATAGCTCCTCTGCTCCACGGTTCCCACCGTCCGCTCCATGCACGTCCCGCCCAGTGGTCCTCCTCCGGGTACCGTCCCGCTCTGTAGGCCTCAGCTAAGGTCAACGCTGTCCGTCGTCTGCAACCAACACAACGTAGTGCGGGCAAAACCCGTGCAGGGGTGAGTATAAGCTACTCAGTAGGGACCCCGAGACCTCTGAAGGTCTCTCAAATCCACAAAGGATAAACCACGAAGAAAAGTACAAACACGAAGTAACAACTGACACTGCTTAGGTATATGCCCATACATATACCTAAATCATCAATTCAAATACGCTCCAACCTCCGAGCCCAAGTACAACTCAGTCCACGCAGGAAAGTATACGTATTCCACATAGGAAAGCAATACATAATCCACACAGGATTGCACAACACAATCCACACAGGAAAGCAACAGGATTCAGCTCACACAGGTATACTTCTTCAAGGACGATAAAGATGATCACTGATCCATCTAAGTCGTCGGACCCACGAAGGATCGATAGGTAACTAACCCCCGCAATGACCCACACAGGATCGGGCCCACACAGGACCTGTAGGCGCTGGCTCACACAGAACCGCTGAGCGCAAGGACCCACACAGGATCGGGCCCACACAGGACCTGTAGCACTGATCCACGTAGGATCGCTGAGTGCTGTAGTCGTCGTCGTCGAATCCACACAGGATCTCTGTACTGTCGTCGTTGCAGTCACAGTAGCAGTCGTAGCAGTCGCAGTAGTCACAGCCAGCACTAGGGTTCCCGCACACAGCAAGCTCATTCGGAGGGTCCGCTCCACGAGCCGAGAGGCTGATACATCAACTGTCACAAAGACCAGAGTTGATGTATCCAAAAGTTCCGTATCGTCAACAGGAACTCAACGCAACAGACGGCGCGTCGATCGGACGCCCGGTCTGAGAGTTATTGGCATTTTCGTCTCCGGGGCCCGGTTGGTTTTTAAGGCAAAACCAACCCGACCATACTCCACCTTCGTCCAAACCTCAGGCGGAGTATGTCAAAAGATCCGTCTCACTAAGAGGAACACAACGCGACTGACGGCGCGTCAATCGGACGTTCGTAGCTCAAGATATGAGCGTTTCCGCTCCGAAAGCCCGGTTGGTTTCGTGAACGAACCAACCCGGCCGAACTCAAAGTAATCCGAAACCTTGAGTGCGATATACCGAAACGACCGTCTCGATACAAGGATCGCGTTGCCGCTGACGGTTCGTCGATCGGAGGTTCGTGCCTCAAGTTATGGGCCAAAAACCAAATCTGGTTCGAAACGGGGGGGTCCGGGTCCGGGCCGACCCGGCCCGACCCCCCCCTGGGGCGGCGCGGCGGCGCGGCGGGCCACGGCGGCCTGGCGCCGCGAGGTGGCCGCACGCGGGGGATCGAACCCCCGCTCTTCAACTGGCGGCGCGGCATAGCCGCGCCGTTTTCTTTTTAAAAAACGCCCCCCCCCCCCCCCACGTGGGGGGCCTGCTGGTGCGCAACCGGGGGGCCGGCTGCCCCCCCTACTTCAAAGAACCGCCCCCCTCATAAAGAGGGGGGTTTTTAAGAGGTGGCCGGGGGATTAATTCCCCCGGTTTTAATGGCTTCCGGCCGGCCAGCTGGCCGGCCGGTTTTCTCCAACGGGACCGGAAATTCTGGTCCCCCCTTCGGCTTCCGACGCCGGCGGCCCGGCCGCCGGTCTTCTCTTCCGCCGCGGCCCGGAACCGGCCGCGGTCTTCTCGTCCCGCCGCGGCCCGGAACCGGCCGCGGTGTTCGTCGTCCGGCGTGGTGCGACGGCACCGCGCCCCTTTCGCCGTGCCATGATTCCTTTCAACGCGGCGCGACGGCGTCGCGTTCTTGAAGATTTTTCCTTGGCGTAGCGCGACGGCGCCGCGTAAAATATTTGCACGATCATCCGCGTGGTGCGACGACACCACGCCACTTGCTTCCACCCGCAAGAATAAACAAGAACGATGGAGGGGGGTTCGGCCGTGTTCGTGCGGTCCCCCCCCCCCCCTCACGTTAAAATAATAACGCAACTTAAAATAATTCAAGCCTCACGTTAGTCTTGCTAAAATCACGATCAAGAATAAAATAAGGAAACCAAAAAGAATTCAACAACCCCTACCTTGGTTTAAGGTTCGAAGATTCGTCTACGTTCCGCGGAAGACGGCGTCGTGGAGATCGGGCGTCGCGGTAGCCGTTCGTCAAATCCGATGACGAAGGGATGCGTTCGAAGAGACACGTCGTTGGCGGAACTTGTACGCCGACGAAGGTTGTCCGAAGAAGAGGTGGCGTCCCCTTCGTTGACACGGTGAACAAATAATGGAGGTGCGGCGTTCTTCGTCGGAGCTTGAGCGTTCTTCGTCAAGATGAACGTTCTTCGAGTTCTTCGTCAGAGTTGAAGAAGAAGAAGGCTCTCCACCTCTCAAGAAGACAAACAAAGAACCCCAAAATAAAATAAGATAACATCTTATTTTATTATCACAAAACACATTAGAATTTCAAAGGTTTGAAATTCAAAAGGTTTAACTCCCATAATTAAAAGGTAACTTAAGCCAATAAATTAGGGGTTAAGCAAGTTGAGAGAATTTGAAAGGATTAGGGGTTCGTGTGGGCCCCACCACACTTAATCCTCCCAAGGGAGGTTAAGTGGGTGTGGGTCCCACTTCCAACCTCCTTTGATAGGTTTTAACAAGTTAATATAAAATTGTTCTACACAATTTTATTTAACTCAAACTAAAAACCCCAAAAATTAACTTTCAACCCGCAACAAACGCAACTCCCGAAAAGGTCTCTTTAAGCGAATATCGGCGCTGCGAGTTCATCGGTGCCCTCAGATTTCAATTCCGAGTACCGGATCAAAAGTTAGGAATTCCCGCTCATTCGTTCACTGAACGTACCCGAGCCAAACTTCGGAAATTAATTCCGGGCACTCCGGGCCTCGGAATCAGGTGCCGTCTGAAACCGCGCTCTTGTAAAATTCTAAAGAAAATTAAGAAAAAATTTCCCTTGAATTTTACGGGTCTTTACACCCGAGACCCCCGAAAGTCTCCCCAGAATCCACAAAGGAAAGATTCAATCACGATGTAATATCCGACACTTCTTAGGTATATTCTCATACATATACCTAAGTCATCAATTCTCGTTCGGCTCCAACATCCGAGCCCAAGTACAACTCAGTCCACACAGGAAAGCAAAATGTAAATCCACACAGGATTGCACAACACAATCCACTTAGGAATGAAAAACAGGATTCATCTCACACAGGTATACTTCTTCGAAAGACGATAGAATGATCATATATTCCCACTGATTCATCTAAGCCATTGGACCCACAAAGGATCAATAGGTACTAACCCCCGCAATGACCCACAAATGATATGACCCACAAAGGATCGATATGTAACTAACCCCCGCAATGACCCACAATGGATCTGACCCACAATGGATCGATAGGTAACTAACCCCCGCAAAGACCCAAACAGGATCGGATCCACATATGATCGATAGGTAACTAACCCCCGCAAAGACCCACACAGGATCGGACCCACAGAGGATCTGTAGGCGCTGGCTGACACAGAACCGCTGAGCGCTGACCCACATAGGATCGGAGCCACACAAGATCGGTAGCACTGATCCAGGTAGGATCTCTGGGTGTTGTAGTAGTCAACGTCGAATCCACTGAGGATCTCTGAACAGTCGTCGCCGTCGTCACAGTCGCAAACGCAACCAGCTCTAGGGTTCCCGCACACAACAAGCTCGTTCGGGAGGGTCCGCTCCACGAGCCGAGAGACTGATACATCAACTGACACAAAGTATGGAGTTGATGTATCCAAAAGTTCCATATCGCCAAAAGTAACTCATGGTCGCAGACGACACGTCAATCGGACGCCCGGTCTGAGAGTTATTGGATTTTTTGTTCCAGGGGACCGGTTGGTTTTTAAAGAAAAACCAACCTGACCATACTCCACCTACATCCAAACCTCGGACAGAGTAAGCCAAAAGATCCGTCTCACTAAGAGGAATCCAACATAGTCGACGACACATTAATCGGACATCCGGAGCTCAAGTTATGAGTGTTTCCGCTCTGAGGGCCCGGTTGGTTTCGTGTACGAACCAACTCGGCCGAACCCAAAGTATTCTGAAACCTTGAGTGCGATATACCAAAACGACCGTCTCGATGCAAGGATCGCATCTAAACTGACGGTAGTCGATTGGAGGCCCGTAACATAAGTTATGGGCGTCCGGCCGGAAGAGATTCGGGATTAAGGGGTTCGGGCCCGGTCCGACCCGGCCCGATACCCCAGGGTCGGCCTGAACTGGGTTGACCCGAACCGGGTCCGGGTCTGGCCCGCTTGGGCGCGGCGCGCTGGCCAGGCGCTCTGCCAAACGACTGAGCCGTTGAGGGGGGGGGGGGGGGTGCTTGCCCCCTGGCTTTGTAACCGCGGCCCCCATTATGGGGGGCCGCTTGAGCTGGCCGCCAGGGGTTCGTAACCCCCGACCTTCCCTTGTCTGGCCGGCCCGCTCTGGCCGGCCGGCTTTTGCCACTACGGACCGGCGCTGGCCGGTCCCCCCTTCTCCGACGCCGGCGGCCCGGAACCGGCCGCCGGTCACCCTGCTCCGCTGCGGCCCGGAACCGGCCGCGACCTTGGTTCGTCCGGCGCGGTGCGATGGCGCCGCGCCCCTCCGCCGCGGCCCCGCTCCGGCCGTGGTGTCTTCGGGTTTCTCCGACGTGGCGCGACAGTGTCACATCCTTGTTCGATTTCACGGCGCGGTGCGCCGGCGTTGCGCATTCCTTGCCGCACGACCCTGCGTGGTGCGACGGCACCACGCCATTCTCATTCCAATCAACATTAGAATCAACAACATAGTTAAGGGAGGAGGATCGTCCGTGTTTGTGCGGTCCGACCCCCCTCTAATTAATCGATAGAAATTGGTCATATTCCATGAAGAACGTCAATGTAGTAATCACGAAAAAAATAAATAAATCCCCTACCACGTCGAACAAATTGGGTGAGGATTCGTCGCGGAGATAACCGTCGCGGGAAGAGGCATCGCGGAAGGAGACATCGACCTTCGAGGAATCCGGTGTTCTTCGCGTTCTTCGCATTCTTCGTGTTCTTCGATGAAGAGGATGAAGAAACTCAAGTCTCCCTTAGCTTTTCTCCTAAAGCTCTCAAGGCAACAAGACTCCAACAAAAATAAAATAAGTCCTTTAATTATTTTGTTAACATAACTAAGCATTTGAATTTTAAACATTCAAATTAAACTCACAAAATTAATAACTTGAGTTATCAAAATTAATGAAGGGTTATGGAAGGTTAGGGAAGGTGAAGAGGTAGGGTTCGTGTGGGCCCCACCACCTTCATAACCTCCAAATGGAAGTTGGGTGGTTTTCCCCAACTTCCACCCAAATCTTAAACCACTTAGAGAAAAATAAAAATTGTAGTTAAATTTTTATTTTAACTTCCACAATTTTTATCAACTTCTCTCGTGAAAACGCAACTCCGGAAAAGGTGTTCTTAAGCAATTACCGGTGCTACGAATCCATCGGTGCCCTCGGAATTCGATTCTGAGCACCGGTTCAAGAGTCAAAAATTCCCACTCGTTTGTTCCCTGAACATACTCGAGCTAAACTTCATATGGGAAATCCGGGCAGACCGAGCCTCGGAATCAAGTGCCGTCAGAAACTTCGTTCTTTTAAAATCCCAAAGGAAATGATGAAAAAACTTTCCATGAATTTTACGTGTCTTTACAATTTTGAATTGTCTTTATATCCAAATAATTAATAAAACATATCATAATTCCATAAATTGTATTAATATATTGACAATTTATCCCATGAAAATATAAATATTATTAAAAATTAAATTAAAAACTAAAAATTATTTTATGGAAAAGTCAATTTTCAATTAATGTTCAGTATTGATCATGTTTCATAAAAATTTAAACTTCTTAGAAAAATACAAACATTTCACCCCGTGTTTCAACTGAAAATAAACATTATGAAGCTATGTTTAATTTTTTTTATAAAATTTATAAAAGATTCAAAATTAGTATTTAAAATTATTGTGTTACAAAAAAGAGAAAAAAAGGGCTTTAGAAAAATATAGATTTAAAATAATTATTGGATTTATTTTTATCATATTCCTATCAATAATATTATATAGGTACCAAACCAATTTATTAATTATATAATATTTAACTAAATATCATTATTATAGTAAAATTATAGGAAATAATTTTGTTTATTGTGTTAAAACTACTTTTTTCACATAAAAATATTATTTTAATTATAAATTAACTTAAATTAAATTGGTTTTTTATTCATTTATTTTTAATTTTCACCAACGAATTATATAATCATGAGTGAACAACAGCTTCCAAATTTAGTTATTCAGTTTAATACCTTCCATTACAAATGATAGTTGATAAATATCATATGAAATAAAAATATTAATACAATATTTTGCATTCGTAAAACTCAGTCTTAGGTGTAACACAAGCTATCAAAGAAACTCATTATTATGTGTAACACAAGATAACTCATTGTTTCATGAATTGAAAGCTATATCAGAGAATGAATTTATTTAAGATTATAAATATATTGTAATGTATTGGGATGTTATATTCTATTATACTCTTATTTGTTCATGGGATGTATGCTGTAAAAAAAATTTACACTATAAAATTTTTAGGTGTTCTAATAAATTTAGTACAAACCACAGAAACTAGATTTAAGAAATGATTGATAAATGAAAATAATCCTATGATATAAATTGAGTATTAATATAGAAGATGATAAAAATTTTTAGGTGATGATGAAATTATGTGGTCTTTCCTAGAAATACATCCCTCTCTGTATACTATATGGGTATATGGTTAAATCAATGTTTTAGCTAGTTTTAGTAACAATAAAAAGGGTTATTTTGGATTTAACTCAATTATCACAAACTACACACCCACAAGAATGACTGTGCACATTGTCTGACACTCTTAGGGGATATATTTGGAAAAATCACATTTTCCTTACAAACACATATGATGGATTTGAATATATGATGAAAATGAATGACCATGGTTAAAAGTGTGGTCACATTGATTTATTTGTTGGTGTCATTATATAGGAATATTAAAAATTATTTTATGTATTTCCCACGGATTATTATTTGTAAGACTATGATTTTCAATTTTTTCAATGGCATGAACCAGAAAGAATCATGGTTTCATTGAATACACTTGAAAATGTGGTGATTATGAGATCCCAAATGGGTTTATTAGAGGATTCAAATAATTCATGATTATTTATTATCTATTATAATGATATTTAATTAATTACCCACACCATATGAAACTATTAGACTCACAAAAGAAGATAATGATCATGCTAGATAAGATATTTATTTTGGGTAACATGGAGGTTAATAAGATCGATTTCCTTCATGCCAGAAATGTGTAATGACGGACCAAGGGGAATGTTTCAATAGAATAGGGAAATTTGTCATCTGTTTAATATAAAGGCATAGAGAAATTAATTGATGAGTGAAAGTGAGGAGTTCTTTGGAGAGAAATAAAATTATTACAAGCAATCCATCTATAGTACATTTTCATGAATTCAACAAAACTGGTAATTATTAAGTCAATGAAATATTTTAATGGTTAAATTCATGAAAATCTAAGGACCGATGATGATTTAAATGGGAAGATGTATTTATTTATTTGGATTCAAATATTAAATTGTATAATTATTTTCATCAGTGTTATTTTGGGTATAAGAATCATGAAACATTTAAGGACTGTGTTAATTTTTGGAATCATATATGTCATAAACTAATGTTAACTCCATAATCATGGATTCCATCATGAGATTTCATGTTTATATATGATTATACGTTTAATTTCTTAGACATCCCCTTTGGGGTTTTATGATATTATATTTTCTGGTTATTAAAGATATTATTAGAGACATTCCATTAGGATGATGTATATATACCCCTAATGTTCATCATGAATTATTATTTGAGGATGAATGTTATCATAAATTTATAATGGGGATTAATAACCTCTTTGATTAATATTATCATTGATGATAAATAAATAGTAGTCATTAATGATTATTCGACTTCAAGGAAAAATTAATTCATATGGAAAACCCTTTAGGTTAAAAAGTAATTTAATTCCTCATATCGTTTTGAGGATATAATTTATATTTTTTCAATGCATTGAAAATTAAATTAATTTATATTTAGAACCAAAGAAGAAACTAAACGTCTAGTGAAAATACATTTCATATAGTGAGTTCATGGGGAGTCAACCCACAACTGAAGGTTGATAAGGATGTGATTCCAAAAATAAGAATTAATAATGTTCTTTTCAAAATGAAATTATTTTCCCATCAACAACATGATGGAAAAATATTTTGTTGACCATTTTTTACTATTGAGGTTATATTGATTAATGCATTATATTGGATAACTTTTTCAATCCATGTTGTTATTTGTATGAAATTATAGAAAGATTTAAATACATTCCACTCATTGACGGATCATATAAACAATTATTTGTTATTTTTAGTCCATCATACATAATAGTATTTATTTTTTATATTAATTTCATGGAGTTCGATGGGTGTGTAATTTAATCGAGACATAAAATAAAGAAGAAATTGTTCTTATGAAAATGAAATGATATCAAGTAAATTTATTTTATTTTGTTCTCTGAATTAATATTAAATCAACCCTTAAACACTATGAATTCGTCTTGATAAAAATTTACCTTATATCCTTAATATCGAATAAAAAAATTTCCTTATAACTAATTAATGATAATATCTTTTTGGGTTATTAATCTTCTAATTATTATCACTTTCTCGTCATAAATGATCTATATAGATCATTAAAGTTATTAATTTTTGTGTTTAAATTTCCATATGATCACATATAAAAATGATATTCAATATGAAAACATAGTTATTTGATATTCCAAATGACCTTCATATTTCCCTTTCATTATTTTATTATGATGTTTTATCAAACATTTTTTATGTGGGTTTTTGAAAAGGGTATTTTTAATTGTAAAACTGTTATTTTTGAAAGGGATTTTTCAAATTTCAGGGTTAAAATTTATTAAATAATTGGATAATGTTACACAATTATATATTAAAATATGAACATTGTGTTTGGTGGCATGGGAGACATGCAACACCATTTTTAAACAACCCATGACATATATTATTTAAATATGAACATTATAACCAAGATATTTATTTAGAGGGTTAGAATATGATTAAATGAAGTATGGAATAAAAATATAGTTCATAATAAATTAAAATTTATAGATATATTTTTAGTGAATTATAACACTAATATTTAGTGTACTTATTTTATGCTTCCAAATACATTTTCTTCAAAAGTTGTTTATAATTTAATTTTTTCAATTGTAATATATTTTTAAAATTTTTAAAAATTTTATTGCAAAAAAATAAATTATTTTTTAAATAAATATATTTAAATTATATTTTGGACGAATTTTTTTATTTCACCGAAAAGAATTATTTTTTCGTGAATACTAAAAAATATCAATTTTGTGTAAAATAGCCAATCATTAAAAAAATTTAAAAGGAAATATTATGATTTTATTTTTTTTAATTAAACTAATTATCACATAGTTTTATTTTAGAAATTTAATTTCATTTGAATAATTTTTATATTATATTATTATATAATTTAACTTTTATTAAAAAAAACATTTTTCATAAACCTGTTTTAAAGATTACAATGGTACTTCATTTTAAATTTTTTAAATAAACACAAATAAAAAATTATTTAAAATATATTCATAGAATAGATATCTAAAAATAATAACCTAAATCCATATCATTATTTTTACTACTCATATGGTTAATATAATGTCATCTTATGCATGAAAATTGATTTTCTTGAAAAAAAATGATATTTCAACATTATTTGTGGGTCCATCATGAAATTAAAAGTTTCCGATTATATGATGTAAATTTTGGAAAATATATTACATATTTATAATCATCATAACTAATTTTATTCAATTAAATTATGTTAATTTTTTCATAATAAATTGGGAAAATAGAAAATCAAATTACTGTGATTGTGGTCAAAATATATATACAAGGGGTTAAACCACAATATAAGGGTATGTTTCAAATTATAAAACTAATAATCTTATTTTATTGAAATACATAAAAATTATGGTATATAAAATTTCAATAAGTTTTCATATTTTATCCATTTTCATTAGAATGACTTTATCGTTTTGTTTTATTTTCTGAAATTTCAGTGTGGTTTCCCTGAAGGTCCCCTCCCCCACATATAAAAACACACCTCAAACCCTCAATTATTCATAGATATAAAACCATATATCTAGAAAATACAATTAAAACCCATCTCAAATATCCTTTTCCAAAATATGGTTTTTCTTTTATTCCTAAAATACCATTATTTTGGGACTTCAAAATGTGATTCAATGAGGTTCTACTAAGCGAAGGGAATTTTTTTAACAGAAATATTTATTTTTTACTTATTATTTTACCACCATAAAATATAAAATCATAGATACAATATCATAAATAATATATCATAAATTCACTTATTTGTATTTATGCAGATATAATTATATTTATACATCACCTTCTCGATCTTATGGGAAAAAAATCCATTACTTATGTGTACGTAAGACCACCACCTCACAATTTGATGTAATTTTTTTCCATCACAAATTCTCATTGATTGTAATAATGATATATATAAAAGATATATATGATACGTATAAAATGATATTTATTTAGTTAAACTAATAAAAAATCCACTTCTTTATGTTTTAATAAATTTAGGGAATGATACCTTCCTTCATGCATACATACGACCTACCATCTGCACAAAGTGATGAGATTTATTTTCCATTTAAAAATTTAATTAATGATAATAAAAAGGTATAAAATTAATAAATTAGATATTAATAATTGTAATATAATGCATCATATGATAAAGTATATCCTGTGTTCTAGAACAATAACACTCATGATGAGACATGCTTGAGAAATAAAAGAAGTTAACACCCAAACAAATTTGTAACAATGAAATACAATTAAATAACGGGTAAAAATATGTCAAAATAATATCATATACAAAATTATAAATATTTTTATTTTTATTTAGTAAATTAATATATATTTTAATAACATATCAGTTTAGGTTAAATAATGTTCACCTAAAGGGATACATGAGGTGTATGATTTCATCTCAATATCCATTCCATTTAAGACATATCATTTGATATGAAAATATTAACATTTATATAGTTTATATTCAACAATTTTTATTTATTTAATATGAATAACTATTTATTTATGTTTTCTAATATTTTAATTCAAGATTATTTTTTGAATGTGTGACAATTCACATGTTACTAATGATATAAGAATATATTTGACTATATCATAATATTTGGCATTTATTATTCTATAGTTGAATGAATATTACAATAACCTATCATCATTATCTTATAAAAAATATATTTAATCATTTTATAATAAATTTCAGTCTCTTCCACTATATGTTTTATGAATCAACAAATGAAATTTTTAAATGAAAAACTGATTTTATTTCTCATAAATATAAATCATTTGTTTTCTATGTAAATGTTTTCCAATTTTTTTACAAAATTATTGATGTCTTCACAATTGATGAATAATGTACATATTAATTTATCCATTAATTTCAAAATGGTTTTATAAAAAAACATATATTGATGTATAAAGTGTTGTTTTTGAAAAAAAAGTGAAAATCAATATTTTTTTAATATATACATTGATAACACAAATCCATTCACATGTAAGAATTTTATGATTTTTATCCTATTCAAAACAATATCAATGAGTTTATGTAACATCAAAACTCATGTGAAACCCACTAGTGCCCCGAGCCGAACAACTACATGACCTTATACATGTCTCTTCATATGCCAGAGGATGAGGACTAGCAGAAAGGGTATGATATCAATCATAGGGAGACTATACACTCATTAACAAAGTAAAAAACCAGCATAAATAATTAAAAATATACCATATAATATGACCGTAAGCAATCTAAATATAACAAGATTATCAAAACATGAAATATAATTTCATAACTGAATATTAGTTATTCCATGGCAAAATAGTAGTTAAGAGTCAACATGAGAAACCAAAATAAATTAACACACTGAAAAAACCCAAGTGTGTCCAAAGCCACATATATTTACCCCATCCATTCTCCATCTTGAATCACCCATATTACATTGGGCCCTTTCATTTAACCTATCCAAAAACCTTGAAATTTATTCTGGTATTAATCATGAAGCATGTGTAGGGTGCTAGTACAACTCAATAGGCCAATACCAATAGTGTCTAATACAGTATATATTCATAAAAGTGTATGCATTTGTATATGGAATTAATAAAATATATAGTGTAAAAAATTAACATTTATTATATTGCACTTTTTTTAACCACATAAACTATTGGAATCTTGAAGACACCAAAACAATCAATATTGGTTTTGGCCCATGCTATAATATGAACAAAATCACTAATCAATTCCCAAATCAATATAATAATTGGTCATTCATTATCCATTTCTTTTAAATTTATAATAAGGATAACTGAAACCATTTTTTAATTGGATCATTTTTGGGTATAGGTCACTAGGCTGAGGACCCCGTGGGATTTTGAAGTAGTAGTATTTGTCCCAAACCCATATATAAATATATTTATCAATATGGGATTTTAAATTAGTAGACTATGTCACACACATGTTTAACCATAAATTTCACATAGATGTATTAGCATGTTTCAGTCCATGTCACACACATGAACCTTGATCAATTCATCACTATAGGATTTTGAAGCAACAAACCATGTCCCACAGATGAATATCAATCAATTTTTCACCATGGGTTTTGGATGGAGTAGGCCATGTCCCAAACATGAATATCACATATATCACAACAATACAATTTCACATTAATTAATTTAAAAATTAATTAATCCAATTCAACAATTTGATATTCACATCATTTTTTTATTAATTACAAAATTAAATAATCACATAAAATAAATTAATTAATTCTATGACTATTTTATCTCAAAAAATTCACTAATTAATTAAATAATTAAATTATTCAACTCGATTATTTTATAATCACTATATTCTCTCATAATTAACTCAACAATTAATTTATAAAATTTCACAATATCAATATCCCCATAATAATTTCATAAATTATTTATTTAAATTCAGTAAATTCTATATCCCTAACTTCGCAATCCATAAATTAATCAATTTACCAAATTAATTCATTAAATTAATAGAAATAAATTTCAAATATTTCGATATAAATTCTATAAATAAATAAATTTAATTATAATAAATACATTTTTATTTGAATGATAGACCACCTAACTTGAAAATGTTGAGGAATGATGTCCAATTGATATCCCCAAATTGAGTGGAAGAACCTTAATCATGATGAAGAATGAGATATTTATTCAATTACAAGATCTACAATTTAAATACATTAGATGTAATAAAATCGAAATCAATATAAGACATGAATAGGTGAAAAATTTCCTTTAGTTATAAGATAATAATGGGAAATATATGTGAATGTAATCAGTTTGTCTTTCAATTACTGAGATAGGTGCAGATCTTCGATTTGGGCATCAAATCATGAATAGCAGACGTATGTAGACCTAATAATTATCTATGGACCATCCAAAAAAGATATAGAATGAATAAGGTAGATCTAGGTATGATTATGTGTAAATATGCGGGGGGATCTTAAATGAAGTTTTTAGGTTATTTAAAAACTCGTGTGTTGTATCCATGGTAGGGGTTCATAGTTTGAAAAACCGCCTCCCTCAAATTGTTTCCTATAGGGGGGAACAAGTTCCCCTGGGAGGGAATATGGATTGAAACCATATGTTCCATCACTGTTAATCCCCTAATTTTGGTCTTGAATAGTTTTATAGGAATGTTGCATGGTTGGGTAAACACATACGCTGACCATGCAATGATCTTCCTCCTTCAAATTTTCACAAAATTTCACCCAAAATCACACAAAAACCCCTAACTAAAATATATTGATAATACAGAAAAAATAATACATGATAAAAGGTGGAGAAATATATATTAAAGGGAAGATCTGACAATTTATTTTCCATATAATATCCCAACATCAATCTATACTCCAAGTCATCATTATGTTTGGGGGTCAACTTGATCGGGCCATAGAGGCCACATAACTGCTTCACTCCCCCATGTTTCTTCTTTCACACATCCATATTTCCACAACACACAAAATATCAATACATTCATTCATTAAAACATTTTCTCACTAAAATCCAACAAACATATCTGATGCTCCTCAAAGGACGCATCTATCTAATGCTCAACATCATCCACATAGATCATAGGAGAATGGACGGGGTGACACCGTTAATGTTGTGACAAATGGAAATAAAAATGTATAGAAATATACCTATGAGAATGAGACAATTGATACACCACCATCTTGATTCTCTCCACAACCAGAAATGGATCAACAAACATAGGTGCCACCTTTCCTTGTCCGTGTTTCCATTTTTGACCCAACCTATGTGACACCTAGAGGAAGATAAAAATCACCCATTGTAAACTCTAGAGATCATAGACATTTATTATCATATGATTTTTTCAACTCTACGCAATATCTTTATGTTAATTAATCATCTGAACCTACTTTGACATCTCCTACACGAGAGTCTGTCCCAAAAGCTCCAACACACTTTCCACTATCCAGCAAAAAAACTGATATGCAGGGCCTACCATAATGATCCTCACATGGATATATCTATATAGTCAATTGAAATGTATTATTATAGGAAAACATAAAAAATTCTAGGTGATTCACTGACTAAGCACTAAAGTCAAGGATACAAGCTTGTATCATATCTCCAAGAACATGTGTAGTACACTACTACTACTCATCTATCTAGGGGTGGAATTTTTTTCATTAAAACTTCTGTTCCAATTTCCTTTTGTAAGACATGCTAGAAGCACAAATTAATATGTCAATCATAGTCTAAATATATTATTTTTGGATCCCTATGAAAATGGAAAATTTCCCAAATGTACAACTCTTCTAGTTGATCCACTCTGAAAGTCTCCAGCACTGGAAAGAAATGTGATGCCTTTGTTTTATGGTCCAATGTTACCTAAATATAGTTATTTTTTAAGGATTCATTGGGAGACCCAAAAAAATTTCCATGGTAACACCACCTATATTATATTCCAAAATGGACAGTGCTTGTATTAAATAACCGTGTTATTGATTCGCTTCCATCACATGTTGACAGGTATGGCATTGGGTCACGAACCATGCAATCCTATTTTTAATGCCTTGCTACAATAAAATATCAATGCCTGACAAAATACATTTTGGTCACAACAAGATGCACCACCCATTTCAAGGAAATACAATTATGGATAATCTTCCCTCTTGATCATACAAACATCTACACAACACCAGATAGAGATGATCTCATCCTCATCTATTGTCCAATCTGAAGGTGACTCCCCCCTTCATAGATTTCCCATATGGTCAAACATTCTATACCTAAAACATCCTATCATTGACCTATATAAAATGTGTAGACACCATTGAAATTTATATAATATTCATCTTCTACTGGATCATTTAAACCCCACATAGCATCTAAACCAATAATTATATCATCTTCTAGTAAGATCTAGACTCTTTAAATGATGGAATGTGAGTTTTCCTTCATAATGTGTCATGAAAAAAGACTCCCCTACTAATTTTATATGATCTATTAAAATAAAAATACCATATACACTCAACCAACCTCCATTAACATAGATTATGATATATTGGAATAATTATATACTTTTAACTTTTATGATCAGTATACAACATAAATATTTCACCCCGATAGAAAATGTTGTGAACACCTCACTCCATAGAACACTACAGCCATATCAAGGTCGTCTGTGTAGTACTTCAATTCTCATGGGGTCAACTGCAATGAAACATACTACAAAATGTGATCTACTTAAAGGAACACATCTCCATACTCTATTCCTAAAGCGGTACAGAACACACTAAACTGATCACCTTGCTCAGCTGTAATCATGATTTCTGACATTGTCAAAAACTTATTAGACACCCATAATGCATTCTATCAAGATTCCAACAACATAAACATTACACCCATTCCGTTAAATCATGAAATAGGTGCGTACAATGTTTATAATATATGGATGAACCTCTAATCATGCACCTCTAATCCCATATATCTACATATATTTAATATGTTATTGGGTTTCTCATGAGAACCCACTACTGTGACGACCCGTCCCCCAGGGCCCCTGCCATGACTACCCCAAGCCATCCTACCAATGTCTTGGGGATGGTGACTAACACCAAAGGCATCAACCTGCAAGAGGGAGGAATTTTCCTGGATACCTATACACACACACACACACCCAACCAAGTCCTAACTAACAAAAAGTGAAATAACACACCACTATAACTGAGTAAAAGTACAATTGAATGTATAGTGGAAAGAATTCAATACCAACTGAAATTGATATAATAAAAAAAGGAAAAAAGATTTGTCGGTCGTCCCCTAAGGATGTGACTTAAAGGGTAGGTACATCTCATCATGCATCTCTCCTTGTCCACCAGTCACCTCCATCCACCGTCATGTCCTGGCTCCCCTGTCTCATTAAAGGCTTCTTGTCGTCTTCACAAGACACAATGAGTTGTGGGTGATGCCCGTGTAGAGTTGAGTATAACAATACTCATTAGGGACCTCGTGACCCTCGATGGTCTCCTAAATTTCCACAAAGAAAAATTAAAAAGCATGATCTTGATCAAAAAACACAATGTAAGGGCAACTCACACCAGGTATAACTCATGGTCAGAAGTACATATGATTAAAAAAATGATAGATCATCTTATTCTAAAATGGTTCTCTACTTCAATCCCCCAGAGGATCGCTCGGTTTTGATCCACAGAGGATCACTTAGTGCTGATCCACACATGATCACTATTCATTCATCACGTCTCAGCCATCCTCTAGTTTCCCACACAAAACAGGTATGATTCTGGGAGAATTCACTCCTCAAGTTTTTAGTCGTATTTCAACTGGCACTAAGTCCCATCAAGTATTAAACTAATTAACAGCCATGTAATAATGGTTCTAATGTAGTATATGGAGCATCAATCAGACACCTGGTCTGTGTGTTACAAGAATTTTAGTGCAGTGGGCCCGGTTGGATTCCAGGTCGATCCAACCGGTTCGTTCTCCAGACTCCTCCAAAACCATGTAAATTATCCCAAATGTACTGTCTAGTTCCAGGGATTACAGCGCTATTGATGGTTTGTCAAAAGGACATATGATTTGTGTGATACATCCTTTTAAGCACAACTAGGCCCAAGAGTGTCCATGTCTAGTCCGACCTAGCCTGGGATGCCCAGACCCAGTCAGGGCCGACCTGACCCGGTCCTGCCTGAACCGGCTGGGTCAACCCGTGGGGGATGGGTCACGGCAGGCTCTGTCCCCTGGGCCATGGACTAGGCCAAACTTCCTTGGATGGGTGTGGCCCGGACCGTCGGTTGTGCGCGACCCGCGTAAGGTCAGCTCCCCCTCCCGAACATACAATTTGTCTGTTCAGTTTGGAATAGAGGAACCATGTGGTGACACCCCCCCTCTTTTAGCGGGATGCACAGGGAACGGTTCTTCCACTTCCATGGAACCATGTGGCATTGCCTTCCTCTTTGGCCATGGGAAGGCAGCCGCCTACCGTCGCCGGCCACCGGTATCGGCGAGGCTTCGGTTGGCCACTAATTGAGCACAAGTTGTCTCTTTTCTCTATCGATCACGCAAATGGGCCACCTGAGATGTTTCTATCACTACATGGCTCAATGATTCATGTTGTCATTGAGATCAAATATCCCCCATGAGGAATGCTACAAATATGAAATAGGCGGAGGGTCTGGGCCTTGTTCGGTTATCTCGTGCCCTCCACATTAGCAATATATCAAGGGTGTGGTAATAAAATCATCAAAAAATAAAATTAAAACCCAATTCAATAATTATTTCCTTAACTACCCATATTTTTTTACGAACCACGGATTAACTCCTTTTTTGTTATTCTGCGTTCATCATGTTTTTCAATAATTATAGATTGAAAAAAATTCACATGAATTTAAACAGAAACCACTAACTCGATATCACAGGATATGTCGTTGTTGCGGGGGAATGTTCCCCATTCATTGGAGCCATCAACGTACATTCATCCAAGATCTATTTCCCCAACATTGTCATTCTAACCTCCATTCCTCATTGGATGGGTTGACCGTTGGCACCTCATCTAACTTCTCCAATACCCAACATTAAAAAATATGGATATGTAAGAGAATTAATAACAATTTCAATTAAAGGTTCATTAATTTGTGTAATTAATGATAAACGTAAATTAAAAGAGGTGTGGTTACATAATCAATCTATAAATAGTCATTTAATGTCCCTAATTAATTGCTCGAGAACCTCCATGGTCACTGCCACCGCTTCTCAATAGGTGGTAGAAAAATAAAATAACATTTTATGTAATTTTATTATTCATTCCCAAAGTTTGTGAAACAAACAATTCCTCTCAACCTACTCTGATCAATGTTATGGCTTCCTTAAGAGAATCCAAGCATTGTAAATTCAACTGTTCCCTTGGATTTTAATTCTATGAATTGGTTCAAAAGTTAGAAATTCATGCTCTCACATTTACTGAATATACCATAAAATGATTAAAAATTCTATTCAGGGCACACCAAGCCTCAAAATCCCATGTCACCAATTTTTACATACATATTATAATTTGAAAAAAAAATTAAAAAATATATATGGAAATTCTGGGTCATTACATTCTCCCCACCAAAGGTATTTTTGTCCACAAAATCTATAACAATACAAGGGAAAAAATGGGGATACTGATAAAATATCTGAGTCTCCCAATCCCATGTTCTCTCTTAGAGATTACCATGCTATCAGTGAACTTGAAAAATAGGGCTCAACCGCCCATGAAGGACCCACTCATGTTGATCCTCTATATCCAATGGGAACTCCACAAATGGTTCCCCATCGTCGATGTCTAGATCACCCCTAGTCGATAATGGGTGATAGATCATGCACGTACCTCATCAGTTGTGACACATAAAAGACATTATGCACATGGTGCATCTGTAGGTGATGATCTACCTGGTATGCCAAATCTCCTACTCTTCAGAGGATATTGATTAGTTTAATGAAACTTGGAGATACCTTTCTACCCCAACCGAACCTCTATAATCCTCATTGGTGTGATACCAATAATAATACATGATCTCCCTCCTCAAAATCCATGGGTCTCCATCCCCTGTCAACATGAGACTTTAGTCGGCTCTTTGTAGTTTTCAACTGCCCCTGGATGATCTGCACCTTAACTGTGGTAGACTATACCAACTCTAGACCAATAAATTCTGACTCCCTTGGGTTTTTCCAACAATGGGGTGATATGCAAGGTCACATGTACAAGGCCACAAATGGATCTATGCCAATGGTGGAATGATTACTATTTCCGTATGTAAACTCCACCAGTTGTAGGTGGTCCTCCCAGCAGCACCCAAATTTGAGGACACAAGCACGAAGCATGTCCATTAGTGTCTGTGTGGTCCACTCCATCTAACCATCTACCTGAGGGTGAAAGGCATAACTCAAGCACAGCTGACTCCTGATTTCCTCCAGCAATCCCTTCCACATGTAAGATGTAATATGATTTTTATTATCTGATATGATCGTCGATGGCACCTCGTGATGTCATAAAATATTTTGTACGTAGAGACATCCCAAGCTCTCTATTGATCCTTGGTCTTAGATGGGTAGTAAGAGGCCTGAATTGTTGATTCAGTCAACAATCACCCAGATAGAATCATTTCGCATGGAAAAACGTGGTATCCCTATCACAAAGTCCATGGAGATACCATCCAACTTCCACTCGGGTACCTCAAGTTGTTGTGCTAAGCTTGGTGAAACCTAATTCTTGACCATAACAAGCTTACAAGTGAGGAATCATGATACAAACTCTTCCAATACTATCATCATCCATGGCCACCAGTACTAATGCCCATGGTCCTGGTATATCTTTCCCACTCTAGGATGTACCTCCTAAGTGGATGTGCAGAGCTCCCTCAACACCTTCTCTCTTAGAATCAATGTTACCATGGTGTATCCTCTCAAGAGAACAATGTTCTCCCCACCATCAGAAAATCATTCATGAGACTGTTTTGAGGATATCTGAAGCACATCGAGCCACACAGTCAGTGTCCCAAATTTGTGCCTCCCAAACTTGTAGAAGGAGTGGGGTTGTGACATTCATAGAATAGAGGTAAGATATTACCTCACTATCCATGAAATATATCTACATCTCAGCTATCAACTCTATCGCTTCACTAAACAACTGTAGACAAGACCTCCTACTGAGTGTGTCTGCTACTAATTTCCAATTCCCAATATTGTAGACTATCTCAAAGTCAGAGTCCGGGGGGACCACCACTAATATTTGTTATCTCAGGTTCTAGTCCTTCTACGATATGATATACCTGAGACTCTTGTGATAAAAGTAGATAGTAAACTATTCACTGACCAAGTAGTTCTGCCACATCTTCAGCACAAAGACCGTTGTTGCTAATTCCAAGTCATGGGTATCATAGTTCTGATCATGCTATCTCGACTGTCGTGATATGTAGTCAATGATTACACTCTCCTGCATCAAGACATATCCTAGTCGATTCCCGGATGCGCTTTAGTAGACTATATGCTCAAATACCTCTTCTAATAGCCTCATGATGGGGGAACTCGTCAGTCTCCACCTTATCTCCAAGAAACTCTGATGGAACTTCTCTATCCTTAAGAAATAATTCCTTTTCTTCATCCAAGATGAAAACGGTGTTGCTACCTTGGAGATTTCAGGTACAAATATTTAGTTTTACCCAACCAATCCCAGGGAACTCCACCCCATAGTCACACTCATTGGTGGCTTCCAGGAAAGCACTGCCTCTATCTTCACCGGATCCACTGTAACTCTAGCCTCTGAGACAACTTTCCCTACGAAATGATCTTCATATATCCATAACTAGCACATCGAGATATTTCTATAAAGCTGGTGCTCTCAGAGTGTATTGAGAACTATCTACAGGTGCGTGGCGTGCTCCTTCAATGACTCTACGTACACAAAGATGTCATCAATGAAGACTACCATTGATTGATCGAGGTGAGGCTGGAAAATTCTATTCATGAGCCCCATGGAAACTACTGGAGCATTGGTCACACAAAATGAAATCACCAAGAACTCGTAATGGCCATACCAACATCATAAGTCTTTCTTCGGTACGCCGTCATCCCGTACCATGAGCTGGTGATAGCATGATCTATGGTGTATCTTCGAAAACCAACGTGCTCCCTTCATCTAGTCGAAGAGGATGTCAATCCTAAGTAGAGGGTACTATTTCTTTAGGGTGACCCTATTAATGCGCAGATAGTACACAAAATGCCACAGAATCCAATCCACCTTCTTGGATAACAAAATCAGGGCTTCCGAAGGAGAAACATTGGGGCTTATGAACCACTTCCTCTGCATGTCTTCTAACTATAACCTCATCTCACGAATCTCCATGGGATTCATTTGATATGATGGTGTAGATATAAGTGTTATCACATGGTACATGTCTATGTAAAATTGTACCTCTCTTATAGGATGTAGTCTCGAAACATCATAAGGGAAGACATCAACATACTGGCCCACCACTACAGGATTGCTCGGACTCCTCTCATACACTACACCGAGGGTGAGGCTAGCCATCTGATGAGTGATCGGTTGCATCCTCCTTTGAAAAAGTCCATCCTGTCTACAAAGGATTATTTGTAACCAGTGAATGAAAAGTTGATTCCATCCCCATGAAAAAAACACATTGAACATAAAATAGTCAATCTGAGCATGGAATGTGTATAAGTAGTACATACCGATGATGACATCGGAAGTCCACGATGTTGCTTCTAGGAGATCCCTATCAAAGATCTCACCTCCTAGAGTGAGCTCACACCTACTTAATCAATGTTTAATAGTCGAATAATTTCCCGTAGGGGTCTCTAATCATAATGATCAAGCCAATGGATCTTTCAGAATCTATCATCTCTGAACGAGTGATGTGGAAATAACAGAGTGATCTGCAGTTGTGTTAAAAAGAATTTCAGTTAGGGTAGAATTGAAATATATCATACATCTCATCATCTATAGAACTTTTGAAATGCACTCAGTCTGCATGTATGGTCTACTAGTGGGGCTAGTGTAAACTGCGGCCCTACGAGTGGTGGTGATACTGGTAAACCACCTGTATGTTCCAACATAATAAGAGGGCCACACATCGAAGCCTCATTGCTCAGTGGAACATCTTCATGTATTCTCTCTGGAATCCTAGATGGTTGTCTATGTGGCAGCATCCTAAAAGGAAATAGATATTCCACAGTCAATAATTTATTCCTCGTGAGATGACTCTAAGAGATCAAAATGAAATACAAGATTTCCAAAACACCTAAAATTAGAGTTTGTGTGAACCTAGTTGGAAATCAGAATTAGGGGTCATGGTGTATGGATACGGCACCTGACACACCAAAACTAGACTCCCAAAAATGAATCCTGAACTCAATAAACATAACACTATGGCTCCATTTCGAACATAAACTATATTTTCTTCTTGTATAACTCACCATATTTGACACCACATTGTCAAGACTAGTCCCTCGGGGCCCATGCCATGACTACCCCAAGGCAAGCTCTCAATGGCCAGGTGGTGGAGACTAGCACTAAAGGTGATAACCTTCATGGTGGAGGAATTTTCTTGGATACTTATAGGCACACACATGTCAAATAAAGTCCAAAATCACAAAAAGGGAAACAACACAACACTAAAACTAAGTACAAGTATAGCTGAAAGTAAAGGGGAAAAATAAAAACCCAACTGAAGTGGATGTACAACAAAAAGGGAAAATAGCTCCTAAGGCCATTCTCCAAGGATACATCTTGAAAGGTGGATACAGCTCGTTACGTGGCTCTCCTCGTCCACTGGTCACCTCTGTCCACCATCATTTCCTAGATCCCCATATCTTAGTCATGGATGCTCACTGTCTACAAAAGTCACAACAAGGTGTAGGTGATGCCCGTGTAGGGGTGAGTATAAAAATACATAGCATGGACCCTGAGACCCATGAAGGTCTCCTATAATTCCACAAAGGAAACCCAAAAAGCATTATCTCAATAACAAAGCACAATGTAAGGAAATTCCACACCAGGTATTACTTAAATACAGAAGTACAGATGATTATTCATCAACTAGATCGTCTTATTCTATTAAGGGGCCCTGCTGCTGACCCAGACATGATCTCTCAATGCTAATCCACACATGATTGATTAGATTGTATCCACAAATGATCGATAGGTGATGATCCTCACAGGATCGCTCGATACTGATCCACCTAGGATCTCTTGGTGCTGATCAACACAGGATCGCTCGGTGATGTTCTGAAATGTATCACTTGGTGATGATCCACATAGGATATCTTTTCATTCATCACATCTCATCCAACCACTGGATTCTCGAACCAAACACGCATGATTCAGGGATGATTATCTTCTCAATCCATTAGCCATATTTCAACCAAAAATATGTCCCATGAAGGAGTAACACGATGATCTACCATGTAATAAGGGTTCCATCACAACAAACAGAGATTCAATAAAATGCATTGTCTGTGAGTTATAGGCATTTCAGTGTCGAGGATCCAGTGGGGTTCGAGGTTGATCCAACCCAACCATTATCCAACCATCTCCAAAACTCAGGTGATGTATCTCAAAATGAATGTCAAATTCCATGTATTGTATCTCCATAGACGGTTCATGAAATAGACGCATGGTTTGAGAGATATGGTCGTTTAAGAGAAACTAGGCCCAAGAGGGTCCGGGTCTAGGTCTGATCTAGTAGGACCGTCCTTGCCCGGCCTGACCCAACCTGGTTCAACCCGACCCATCCTAGGTCAAAACAAACTGGTTATTGTTGTCCGGGTCTTCCTCAATCAATTGGGCCATGGTGGGCTCGACTCGCTAGACCACAGACCGGCTGACCCATTGGTAAGGCGCGACCCCCGTGAGGGTCGGCTTCCCCTCCTAAACCGACAATCTGTCTGTTCGGTTTGCTACGGTGGTGCAACGTGGCCCCGCCCCCTCTATCATCTTGACCAAATGGTCATGGGTCATCATCCATAGTGGCTGGCAGAATCTGAATTCCCCTACTATCCGCTGCGGCTGGTAGAAGCCGACCACCCTTCACCGCCCATCGTCGTAGGTTATCGGCACCGCACCACTAAGGCTTCTACAGTCCACCTGTTGAACACTTGTAGTCCGTTTTATCTACCGATCATGCCTACGGGCCTCTGGAGATGTTTCTATCACTACGTGGCACCTAGATTCAAGTTTCCATTGATTTCAAATTTATCCCATAATGATAATGAAAATTCTGAAAATGGTGGAGGGTCTGAGCCTTGTTTGTTTGGCCCATTCCCTCTGTATTATCAATATATTAATAGTGTGGTAATCAAATAATCATAAGATAATATGATAAAAAATTCATGAATTCCAGTGTTATCCACTCATAGTTTCAAAAAATCGCGGATTAACTCATTTTCGGGTAATCATCATTTTTCATGTTTTCCAAGAACGATAGATTGAAAAAAATTAATGACTTTTAATAAATTACCCATCTTTGATATTTTAGGAGATGTCATGGTTGTGGGTAAGATTCCATGTTTGATGGTGCCATTGATGTTCGTCAATCCTGGATCAATATCACCAACGATATCTTTCAAGCCTTTATTCTTCATTGGAACGGTTGATCATTGGCGCTTCGTCAGAGTTCTACCTTTTCGAAATTTTTTAAATAAAATGGATGAGTTAGAGAATTAATCATCCATTCAATTAATGGTTAATTATTTGGTTTAATTAATGATCCACCTTAATAAAACATGGTGTGGGTACACAATCAATGTGTAACTTGGAATTTAATGTCCCTCATTAAATGCTTGACCACCTCTGTGGTACCCTCCACTGCTGCTCAAGAGTTCGTATAAAATAAAATAACATTTTATGTCATTTTATTAATCATTAAAATTTTTTGTGAATATAAATTTTCCTCTTGACCTTCTGCATTCGAAGTTAAGACTTTCTAAAGTGAATCATGACACTGCAAAATCTACGGTTCCCTCAGATTTAAATTCTGAGCTATAATTGAAAAGTTAGAAATCCACGCTCGTACGTCTACTAAATGTACCATAAAAAGTTTCAAAAATCCATTTTGAGCAAACAAGGCCTTGGAATCATGTGCCGCAAATTTTCACAAACTCATAATAATCACAAATAATTTAAAAAAAATTATATGGAATTTCACGGTCATTACAATTACATAATGATTAAAAGGAACACTAACAAATGTTCCTCTTTGATGATGTAACCCTAGAAGTGAACCAAATCAATCCATAACTAACACATAGAAAGATTTTTGTATATTCGATTCTCTCTCAGTTTAATATGGACGATGTAATGATGTCGGGAAAGTTAGTCACAGGTCTTGCAACACACCAAGATGATTTTCTTAAAACACAATAACAAAATCATCCAAGTGAATATCGAATATTCTCTTTCTATTGAACATAAACACTACTTGTGTATTTTTCAACCCAAAATACATTACTAAAAACTAAAATTATTCATATTCACCTCTAAAAGAAGTCCCTAGTATATCAGAATGATGAACGCTAATCTGTTGATACCTTGATCTACTTTCAATCATGGAAAATACAAAATCCCTTTTAATCAATTCAAAAATATCATCAATTTCTGGATGAGTATTTCAGTTCTTCATGGTTATCTAGTTCAACATCTAGTAGAAAAAACACAAGATAATTATTCCATCGGCCTTGTTTACAATCAAGACTAGAGAACCCAAATAAAATATACAAAGTCAGATAAACGCCTTATCCATATATTCTTATTTATTAGTCTTATGATCTTGAAGCTATGTTGGTTATATTCTATATGGTGAAATAGAAACTACCCTATCCCAATGAATTATCTTATTCAAAATTTCCACATCCCATAATAGTGGTAGACATGAAAAATCTTCATGAAACTCATCCTAAAATGGGAACTCTACTACTGGAAGTAAATCATTCTTTACAACTTGGTAATCTAGATGAAAACTAGAAACATGTGAAGTATGTTCCCCCAGTAATTGGTGAACTGGCCCAACCTATCCTATCATGATATCCCATTCTCCACAAATATGATAATGGTCACCCATTGTAGATGTAAAAGTAACACTTCTACGATATTAATATATATGGGTTAGTATGATACTGAACAGTACATAGCCATAATTAGGTCAATGCATGAGATTTAAATGATGTAAATATACGAACTGAATTGATACTCCCCAACCTTGAGAGAACACCCCCATGCACAAGAAGATGCATCTTGACCGCACTCCTGATATAGTATCAATTATCATCACCCTTCTAATGAATTACTCCACAATACTCAAACCAATAACATGTTGTGTATATATAATAGAATTGTAGGAACATGTATCGAATAAGGGTCTATATATTGTGAAAGCTACAAGAATAGTACCTCTAACCATCAATGTGATATTCTTATTATCCGCAATTGTAGATTGAATAGCATAAAATTGTCATGTATTTCTTCACTATGATTCATTCTGAAACCCCTTAAAAACCTATATGCTAGTATGGGAGATCATTCCTAGAATCATAACATCTACTACCTCTACCACCATGGCTACTATATATCCAGCTCTTAGATTCATATTGTGTTGAATATCCCTTTCAAGTATTCTAGCCCTATTTAGAAACTCCTTCACTACCTGTCTTTCATGTGTTCCTATAGAAACACTGTAGATGTCACAATCTTCTACAACCATGGAACTCTACTAGCGGTAAGGGAACTCTCTATAATGTGTCCAAACCCACCAAATGGATGAAAAATCAAATGATAAAGGTCATATACTATTTACCATTAGCTTTGACTACTCTTCTTGAAATCAAACAATATAATTCTAATATCAAAGCTTCATACTCTTGGAAGTTGTACATCATAACCATCCTGTAAGAACCACAATTACTCCTCTACAAGTCTCATTCAAGTTCCCCAATGATATGAGAGCCTAATTTACCACTTATGAACACTAATTTATACATAAGATATTCACATGAACTTAATTTCTCATTTATGCCAATACTGAAGCCCATTTCCATAGTAGAATCATCCCCCACCAATGATTGAACCATGATATAAAAATCAATTAATTTTTCATTGTATTCTATCATATAAATTCTCCTTAGAGTCACCCGTTTGAACCCATCATCTCTCTCATACATTAACGTCTCATGATTAATGTTCTCCATGAACTTCTCGTTGATGTCCTTCTAGACTATGTTATATAATTTTCAATCCAAAGAATTGATATCCCGCCAATTCTTAGCTTTACCATGTAACATATAAGTATTTAATTTGAATATCCTCGTTTTAAGAGTCTCCATGTGTTCATGTATAGTATGGATGGACTCGATCTATTACTCATAGACCTTTTGTAAACCATTTATAATAAATGTCAAAGGGTGCTGCAACTACAACTCCCATATGAGATCAGAAATTATTTATACAACCCACCATGTGTCTCTCACCAGGAATTACATGAAATGAGCAGTTTTCTCTTAGAACTACTCCCCATATCCCTCACCCAGCACAATCGATGCCTATGATTCTAGTTCTAGAGGGTCATTTCCTATCATAAAATTATGTCATCTCTAAACTAGCATCAGCATGGAGGAATATCTCTAAAATTACAAACACATATCCTTTTAAAAATAGAAATAAATTAAAATTTTTGTATGAGGGTTTCCAAATGATCCATAAAAAATCATTCCCCAAAACCCTTCCATAATGTGAAAACTAAGGCGATATGATGATCCTCAACCAAATTACATCTATGTCATTGTTATAAATGGGTAAACTCTACCACATTTTAATTTATTTCCTTAAAAGACCTTTTATTCCCATTCTTCCTAATTTACATCTTTAAATTTAATATTAGGATTATTTTTCATTTCAAAATTACAATCAATGAATAATATTTCAAATTCATAAATGTACCCAAACCATATTTTCCCATATATACCATAAAATGATTCTTGTAAAAAATAATCTTGATTTACTAAAATGATTCCTACATATAAAACTCATGTTCCATACATAGTCATGGATTAACACAAATAAAATATCATAAGAATGATAATATCACAAAAACATTTCATAACCTAATGTAAAATAACATGTAACAACAATAGAGAAAAACCAATAACCATAATTCACCATATTTACATGTGATTTCATTTATAAAAATGTTATCTACTAACATGCACTACCTCAAAACCAAATACCATCACTTCTTATAATTTTTCCCTCATTACCAAATAGTAAGACAAAATAATGAAAACAAAAAAATGTTCTAATACAACCTTTTAACATCCAAACCTAGGTTCCACAAACTGGGGCCCCGATCTGGGTTGTTACATGACCTCAAGTTTTCATCCCCATATTCTAGAGGCTATGGACTAGGAAAAATTATCTGATATTGATATTACGGAGACTATAACTACTTTATGAGAGTAACTATATCATTGAAAAAAATAAAAATAATCATGTGATATCAATATAATCAATCCCTATATCAAAATATGATGAAAACCAGAAATAATAATTCAAAACGGAACAACAGATATTCCATTCCTTTATACATTTCATGTGTAAACATGGAAAACGAAATTAAACAAATGGAGAGAATACTACCAGGTGGGTCCAGATCCACATCGAGGTCTCTCATCCATGATCCATCCGTACATCGAAATCTATCATAGGGTGTTTTCTCTTAACCTATCCTTCATACCTAAAATATATTCGAGTTCATATCAAGAAGCCCATGTAGGGTGTGAGTACAACTCCGTAGGCCACCAACAACCGTGACTAAATCAATATCTAGTCAAATTGTGAATGTAGATATATCAGTAATAAAGAAATGAAATATTGAAATTTTTTACATTAATTCAATTACTCATTATTTAATAATATTACTAATCAGGTTACAAAGGACACCAAAATAATTAATACCTTTTTAGCCTATGTCTAATTCTAACCCATATTACATAATCAATTCACAATTCATAACAAAAAATGGGATTTGACAACCCATTACATTTTAATTTATAATATGGATAATTGGATCAATGTTCCAACATAAACATTTTCGGTATAGGTCCCAAGGACAAGAACCCCAAGTGATTTTTTAGCATAAACCTTTTTCCAACACTCAATTATCTATCAATTTTTCACTATGGTATTCGAATTCAAATAACCATGTCCCACACATGTTGATCAATCAATTAATAATTATGGGATTCTGAAGTTGTAGATCATATCCAACATAAAATTTATCAATAATTTTATCATAAGGATATTTGGAAGTAGCATACCATGTTTTACACATGAATATAAATAAAATTATCACTATGTGATTTGGAAATAGAAGTCCATGCCCCACAATTTAATATATCATAAATATAATTATCATAATTTCACATTAATTAATTTACCATTTAATATATCCTATTAAATAATTTGAAACCAAAAAATCCTTTAATATATTAAAAAGTTGATTAATAAAATTATTTACATTAATTTATTCAAAAAATTTATTAATCACACAAAATCTATTAATTAATTTAATGTTTATTAATTTAATTAATAAATTTCATAATTACAATATTTCTACTAATTAATTCACCCATTAATTAATCTAATTTCACAATATTAATTTCTCTATAATTACTTAAACAATTAATTATTCTAATTCAATAATTTCAATATCCTGATCATCTCAATCCCATTATTTAACACTTTTCCAAAATAATAAATTTGATTTAAGAAACTAATTTTATATTCATATGATATTAATTCTAAAGATGAATATAATTAATTTAAACTAGGACTTTGGGATTTAAAAAATAAACCACCTACCATAGAAACATTAATTAATTCTCACCAACACATAAACCCAAGGTGAGTACAATAACCCTACTCATGATGAAGAATGTGATCATTATTCAATTCCTAGAAACATGATTTAAATGAATTAAATATAATAAACATATAACATTTTCCATAATGAATAGGTAAAAACAACCATTTAGGGATGGGAGATGAACATGAACGAGACAAGAAACCATTTGGAATGGGATTCACTTACTAGGATAGGTGCAGATCATTGATCCGGGAATCAAATACAAAAGAACGAAGGTTAGGATACCTAGTACATTGTCTAAGAGTGTCCAAAATTGAGAGTTAATGTCTAGATCCACGATGTGGCTGATAAGTGGTTCATACAGGGGGTTGAATTATTTTAAAATAAAATTTTGGGTTAAATAAAAACCATTAAACAATTTCCAGATATGGGATCATGGTCTAAAAAATTGTGCACCTCTACTGTGATAATATTCTTAGGTGTTTTAAGGTTTCTCCTTATAGGGTGCATGTTTTGAAAAACCATTAACCAAACTTGTGAATCATATGTATATTAATTTTCACAGCTTTCTGAGCTGGGTGCATGATTTTTGATAACCAAGAATTAATTCTGTACATCTCATCCTCCTTCCAATTTTCACAAATTTTCTCCCAAAATCACATGAAAAATAATCAATACAAAAATATAATCAAAACATTGAATTATATTAGTTAAAAAATTCTCAATAAATTCCTAGAAACGATCATGGTTTTATTTTTGATAAATAATTTTTTATTAAATATTATTTGTATGTTTCAATTTCATTCCCGTCATTATTCAAAACACTGATTTTATTGTTAAAACATTTATTTATGATGAACTAATGGTCCCCTGTCATATATTAGTTAATTTTTTTATTGAAATCAATATATTGATACAATGAAATTCATGATAAAATTTATCATTAGACATTATGATTCTCTTAAATATCCATATTATTTGTATCAATAATTGAGAAAATTCATACATAGTATTCTATTATTATAAAAGATTATTACTTTGACTGTTAGTTATAAAATGAGGATTATTGATAAATCCATATTCTCTAATCATCGTGGATATTTTCTTATAAGATATATTAATCCCAGATTAAATCAATAATTTGATATATGTATATATATATATATATAATGATTTGGACCTGACATGATGAGTGGGGTCCATAATTATATTTCCCCTCTAGGAATTAGTTTCCTCAGGAGAGAATCAATTGGATATACTTATTTCAATGTCTTCATTACTGTATACAGACACATCGATTAAACATTTATAGTGACATGTCTTGAAAAATAGATATCATGATGTTTAAGATCATGACATCCAATATTACAAATATATTTTTATTAGAATTCATTTATTATAATCCATTAGATTACTGAATTTATTATATCCATACACTGGATTCAAAAAAATGTGATTATATATATTGAATTAATTGATCATCATTTATTCTTTCTATATTATTCTACATGCTCATGTTAATGATTGAATAGAATCTATTTATAGTTATTTACCTTTAAATATTATTTTTTGTTAATTCTTGATCACACACTTTTTATGAAACCCTTACTCATCATCTGAGATCTATATTAATTACTTCAATTTCAAATGATATAATGAAGGATTAACTGAATGAGTTCAATTATGTTTATATTGTTTAATTCACTATGATGTATTTTTTGTTCTCAAATGAAATATTATATTAATTTTAGTATCTTATATACCAATACTACTAAATTGTCTAGCCATTAGGTATACTATTACTTGTATATAGTGGAAATGTAATAATATAACCATTGGATCAAGGCTATAAGTGTCCCTGTATTTATAAGATGTCCCAAACACAAAAGAGAAGATAAAAAGGGAGTCTCCTGAAATATCATGTAATGATGTTGATAAGGGATAGAAGTTATATTTTACAATATTAGAAAAATATACGATGAATAATGGATAAAATTTCCTTAATAGGATTGTAAATTTTTTGAAGTGTGGAAATGAAGATCTTTGGAATCACATGTGTATTCGAATGAGAGAGGCTACAAAATATAAATCGCTTTATTAGATGAATATATGGGAATTTCAGGATACAATTTTTTGATCCAAGGGTCAATGTGGTAAATAGATACTAACAACCATGTGAACATGAAAAATACAATGAGACTATATTTATTGTGTCTGATAGTTGTTTCCAGTATATATTTTCTAGTTTCCTATGTCATATATTTTTTTATGAACTATTGAACATTTAAATATTCAAAAATACAAACTGTGTTTTAGTTATCTCTAAAATAATTTTTATGGTTTGTAGAAAGATATTCCTTATGGTTATATATCTTCTTCCCCAGGTATATTTTTATGTCACATTATGATTTGGTTATCTCTATTAATAAATCAATTATAATAATTTTTTTCTATATAGATAAAACTCTTTACACAACCTAAATACCCCCCTAATCATATACAAGATTAAGGTATATTTTTAGTTCCCTAATGAAATTATATGATAATATGTTAATAATTTTTAGGGATATATATTTCTAATGAGTGGGGATATAACACAATGACATTAGGACATCCTTTAAATAGTGTAATGTGTTCAACTTGATTGTCCACACACAACACTGAACTAATTGGGAACCTCTATATTTTTAAACAAATAAAACATATTATTTTAATTAATGTTAATTAATAGGAGAAATGGGTTAATGAAATATTCAATGATATAAAATAAATAATACTTCTAATGAATATTAATCAGTATAACTAAAATTACTCATGTGATCATTTTATACATCAAAATGGATTTTTATACATAGTGATTTTTCTAGAGATATGAACATCTATTTCATAAATCATATGAGTAGTCATAGAAAAAATATATTTTTATTAATTATTTTTTAATATTATTTTAAATAATAAATAATATGAATCAATAAATAAAATGATTAATATTCTAAAATATTTTTTTCTAATGAAAATGTT
Organism: Viscum album; assembly: GCA_963277665.1. Lineage (NCBI taxonomy): Eukaryota > Viridiplantae > Streptophyta > Magnoliopsida > Santalales > Viscaceae > Viscum > Viscum album. The sequence continues at coordinate 1,538,225,921 of OY728151.1, forward strand.
TTTCATTATATCTAAACTTATTATATAAATGTTAAATTACAGATATTTACAATTATAGTTTGGAAAAAATTAAATTATCTTGGGGTTAATCCTAGTAAAATTCATTAAGATTAATTTTTAATATTATACTAAAAAGAATAATTTTTTATGTCAATAGTCAAAAATAATTTTTTTGCAAACAACATTATTTTTCTAATATTATTATTATGATATTATGAACATAAAAATTCAGGCAAAAAATTATAATAACAAATACATATGTATATTTTAAATTAATTTGTAAACATACAAATATATTTTTGTAAAGGCCCAGAAATATCAAGGAATAATTTATTCTTAAGTTCTTTGAAATTTTACGTGTCCACAGTTTCTGACGACGATTGATTCCGAGGACTGGTGTGCCTATAATCAAATTCTGAAGTTTAGATTGTGCACGTTCAGTAATCGTACGTTCGGGTGTTTCTATCTTTTGAAATGGTTCTTGGAATTGAAATCTGAGAGCACCGATGAACTCGTAGAGCCATTATTCACTTAAGGGGACCTTTTCCACAGTTGTGTTTTATGCTGGTTGAGAGTTAATTTTTTATGATTTTGAATAAAATAAATAAAATTGTGGAACATAATTTTATTTATGTTTGTTAGTTATTTCCTCCAAAGGGGTGTTAGTGTTGGGTCCCACACCCGCATAACCACCCATGAGAGGATATTTGTGAGGTGTGGAACACATGATCACCTAACCTTTAAACTCCATTAAAACCCCATTAAACACCCCTTAATTAGTTTTACAACACTCCCCTTTATTTAATTCTTTGACCACTCCCCCTCATTTAATAAGAGGAGACTCTCCACCTCCATCCCAATTTTGCTTTCCAACACATTTTAATTAATTAAATTGGATTCACCAATTAATTAATAAATTTTTTTGAATTTTTTAATTGGCGTGTGAATAAAATAATAACATTAGCTATTAATTTGGGGGGCATTTTTTGTGTTAGGGAAGCCTTGGGGAAAGCTCTGGAAAATTAGAAAAATAAGGTGTTCTTTTCCAAATGAAGAACACCTTAGTTGAACATCATATTTCTCCTTTGATGAAGAACACTCCACGAATTGATGAATGGGAAGTCGCCAACGACGCTTCTTCTTTGGGTGCACTCTAACATCAATTGAATCGACACAGTTCTTCCACGACGCCTGACTACCATGACGTTCATCTTCTGCGGCTCGATGATGTGCGACATATTTTCAAGGTAGGGATTTTTTTTTCAATTCTTAATTGAATATAGTTGTTCTTCATCCCTTGTTGAAATTGTGTTAATCTTAGGCCATATGTTACCACCTAATTTAGAGGGCACGAGCCAAACAAACACGGCTTGACGACCATCTGTTGATTCGTGTTCTATATTGATGGGGACGAAGACAGAAGGGGTGGTGGCGACCAAAGAAAGTGGTGAACGTATGTAGTCCTCATGGAGAGGAACCACGACCCCCATCCGCGGGCCCCTTGGCCGAAGGAGAACAGGCCGGCTAAAGCCGGTCGGGCTGAAAGAAGACCACGTGCCACAAGGGGTGTCGCGCTGCATGGAACTGCATCTCGCACCCCGCGAGCCGCTCTAGCAAAAGAAACAGATGGCTCGCCGGCCGGCCGGGTTGAAGAGGGCCACAACACCCACAGTGGCCACATGGAAGGATAGCGGCCCGGATGGGCTGGTCACAACGGGAAGACCGACCGGCAACGGCCGACCGGATGGAAGGGCGACGCCCCTTGGCGTCACCGGTTCGGGGGACCCCCCCCCCCCCCCCACCCCCCGCAGCACTCGGCCAGCCGGGCCGAGCCCCGGCCCACTGGGCTGCGCCCCTCTGGCCGGTCCGCATGATTCATCAGGCCAGTCTGACCCTCTTTCGAGTCAGGCCAGCCAAAACCAGGTTGACCCGAACCGCCAACCCCCTGGGCTTAACGGGCCGATCCCGTTTTCACTTAAACGTGAATAACTTCAAGTCCGCGCATCTGATCGATGTGCCATATATGGAACTAGTATCCTTACGATGAGGTGGTCCTTATTGAAATACTCTTAGTCAGTTTCGAGGACTTTGGAAAATGGACGGGTTTGGAACGAGCATATTTCCAACTGAGCCCCTGGAATGGAAAACCCAATATCTCTCAGACCGGGCATCCAATTGACGTGCTGTATATTGCATCATGTTCCATTAAATGAGATGGAACATCAGGATACATCAACTCTAGTCTTCTTGAAAGTTTAGGAATCGACCCCCTTTGACTCATGGAGAGGACCCTCCCAATATCGAGCGTGCTCTGTGCGGGGACCCTAGAGCTGGCTGTGACTGAAACAACAATAGTACTGGAATCCTCCATGGGTTTGGCAGAGACTAAAACTGTACTGGAATCCTCCATGGATTTGGTAGAGACGACAACTTTACTGGAATCCTTTGTGGGTTCGGCAGAGATGAAAACTGTTCTAGAATCCTCTGTGGGTTTGGTAGAGATGACAATTGTACTGGAATCCTCCGTGGGTTCGGCATTGACGACAACTGTACTTGAATCTTCCATGGGTTTGGCCGCAATGATGAATCAATGACTACATCTGATCATCTCTATCTATATACAAAATATGTATACCTGTGTGAGCTGATTCTTGACCTTCAATCATTATCATTTATCTGATTGACTTTCTTTCTTGTGTGGACTAGGTTGTTCCTGGGCTCGAGAGTTGGAGCCGAACTGAGATTGATAACATAGGTATATGTATGGGTATATACCTAAGTTGTAACATCCCAGGTAAATAAAGAAGATAAATTTTTCATATTTATCCATATTTTTTTATAAAATGTTAATATTAATTTAAAGGGAATGCTATGCTCGATGACGTACCCAATACGCAACAATTAGTCTCTTCGAAATATTACGTTGAACTATAATAATAAAATAATATTATTTTAAATGGAAGTTGATGCTTAGCCGTTGTAATAGTGGGAATGAACAAAACTAACTACAAAATGATTATATATGTTTTTCAAATATTTTTACTTTTTTCCAATAAATGTTAGAGGCTTAAAATGCGAATGAATCCAATTTTAAGCATAAATCTTCTAATATTCTTTAAAAAGTCGATTAACCGCCTTTTGATGGAGAACCCTTTTTAAATATAATTTTGAAGATGTTATATGTTATATTTGGAAAAATAAAATCCTTCTTTATAATATGGACATCAAAATTTACTTTGTGTAAATTTTTGTTATTTTTCCGATAAAGATCTGTTTTAGTGAAAATGTTGTATTTTAATTCAAATCCTCTTTTTAATCTAATTTATTTATATGAATAGATAATATTTTGAACTGGTTTTAAAGTTAAATTAGAATATATTTTTACCATTTAATACAATGGTGGTCATTGGAATTAATTTCACTTTTAAATTGGACTTAAACTAGTGTCAATCTTTTAATGGATATTGTTTCTTAAAAATACGCTATTTGTATTGACAGTGGGAATGAATTATTAAATTAATTAATGAAAATTATATATTTTTAATTTTTTAAAATAGAAAACATTTTTGAATTTGTAATATCAAATATACCTTAGGGTGAATTTTTGGTATTTTTCTGAAAAACATCAATTTTTGATGAATAGTGAAACCACTAAGTGGTAGTTAAAGAAACAGTTTTTTCATTTAAATGAAACATTACCACTTCTGTGATTTTAAATTTAAAAATATGACATACATGGTTTTAATTAGGATTTAAAATTTGGTTCAATTAGATTTAAATAATTTTTTGGCTAATAGTAACTTTTAAGTTTTATTAATCGCAATTAAAGGTAATTAGAGTAATTTAACGTAAAGAAAATGTTATAATAATATGAAATGACCTTTACACATGTCCTACCCTTATTTTATGAGTCATGTCCTACCAATAAAATCCATGGGTCAACTTCGGGACCCCATGGAGCCACATTGGTAGGAAAATGACATTAATAACTTTTTATTTAAAGTTAAAATAAATATGTCACAAACACGTATTGTTTTACTAAAACAATTTTACATGGCATTATACAAGTCATATTTTTGAATATAAATATTAATTAGAAATATAAAACGATTTCCTACATCATGATATTTTTTTATAGTTTTTAGAAATTAAATAAATTTATTTATTTATAACACCGTGATGATGCAGTGATTACCTCATAAAGGAATGATTTAAATAAAATGAAAAGATAGTGTGAAATCTAAGTCATAAACTTGTCACAAACCTATTTGATGGGTGGATTTAGAATACTTATCACCTTATCCTAGAAATATATCGTTTTGAGACCTTAAAATACGAAGATCATTTTATAATAAAGTAATAGTTTATAACATTCCAAGAGTGCCCCTTCTCTTCTCTTATAAAAGGCCCCCACATATACCACCTTACCCACTCATCTCAAGCCTTTGGCTCGGAAAAAACCTTCCCATTTACTCTTTCCACATCCCTCTCTTCATCATTGAAGCCTCACATTTGGCATAATTCTCTTCATGAAACCCTTTTGGTTCAAACCAAGAGGAGTTACCCGATTTAAAGGAAATGTCTTCACTTGTGTTCTTTTTTTCCTCTCCAAACCCCGAAACACTTTTTGTTCCTTTATTATGTAACAAAACCAGAATATTAAAAATAATAGTATGTTGTTACGTGAAGGATTAGATCTACACTTACACACACCTCTGTCTAATGGTTAAAGAACATACTGTTTCTGTGGATGGTGAATTACTTCCTCACGAAACGATGATTGTTCAATCTTCTCTTAACACCATTCATGGTGGCCATTATGATGTCACTGTATTTTATATATGATATATATGGTATTTTTGTTTCCCATATGCTTCTGTATTTTATATTTAAAACATACCTTTATGCTTTTCATGTTGTGCAATTGCGATAATTTCAGACGAGGAAGTGTGGACTACCGCCCACTCAAGTGATGTGAAACATTCATGCAATACATGGAATTTATAAAGAATTAAATTAATGAACTTATGTGACCTATAAAACATATATATTATACTGGAATTATAATATAAATATATATATATCTCAATTATTTTTACTTCCATTAATATGATAAAGAAATGAAAGTAGCGTTCATGCGTACGTACGGCCTACCATCTCCATGAAAGGTGAATTTCATTTATTTTTATCTCCAAATGATATGGAATAGTATAAAATGAATATTTACTGGATATATATGATATTTAAATCATTAATACTATTCTAGAGATTATTTACTTATAAATACATGGACATTCATTTTCAAACAAGATCATTTTTGACTCATGTACCGAACATCGACAAAACGTATGATATGAACTCACATAATTAACAAATTATTATAACATGAAAATATATGATATTAATTGAATAATAAACTTTAATGTATGTCTATATGAAATTATTAATTCAAAAAAGTTTATTATTCAGGAATATAAAGAAATGAACAAGACAAGTCAGACTTGAGGTAAGGGATCCTACCTATCTCTTTCTTTTTAAGTACTCTCTTTTATGTCATTTCCTCTATGATACTATTTCATATGTTGGGGGATGTTATATTATATTCCTCTTAATATACATTCTATGTTAATATTAAGAGAGACCATATTTTATTTCATCAATCCATTTTTTTGGCAGTTTTATGTGGTGTCGTTAGGCTGCAGAGTTTTCGTAAGGGGTTTTTCATCTCACTTTTATTCCTGTGAGATTTATGCAACATTTTCCACCATTTCCTTTGATTGGCATATGTACTACCCATTATTATAATCTTTGTGTAATATAATTTCATTTATGAGTATTTACATAAATGTTGTATAGTCCTTCTTTCATGGGTTGTACGTTTCGAATGTTACCCAAATCGGTAAGGGAACCTTTCACCCTCCTCTTTTTAAAAGACTTATTTGGTTATGTATTTTAATATGCATATTATTATGTTGGGATATGTTATTATATATCATTATTGATGTAAAATTTATTTCCAAGTGATGATATATCCTTTTTGTCTCATCAAGTCATTTTCTGAATTTTAAGGTGACGCCGTTAGGCTGTTGAATTTTACCAAATGAACTTCTTAACCCAATTTCGATTTCATTGGGTTCAACTTGTAGTTATTGAATATGTCATCCTATGAATATGTGTGAATGACATATAGTTTTTTTACACTTAATATCAAATTATATTGGGTGTATTTATATTTTTCACACATAATTATGAGATTGATTTATCCTTAATTTAAGGATACCTTCTTTATAGGGGATTTCATCTCAATTTACATTTCCATTGAGAAATAATTTTTGATATACACCAATGCCCTCTTATTTGGTGTATATACAGTCCTTTGACATATTATATCATGAATATTTTTATTCTCATGATATTATAATGTTCTGATTAAATGTTATTCCACAATTATTGTATTCAAGTGTCTCCCATTTTGTTAAAAATCCTTTAACTAAAATATCATTTTAAATGTTTAAATAAATTATTCTTATAAATATTTCTCACTAATATCCATTTTTCCAAAATTGTTTTAAGGATTTATTTATATGGATATTAATGGTTTAAAAAGATAAAATCTTCCAAGTGGTGTGGGACACTTTGATTCAAAAATCTCTTTATTAAATGTTTTTAATTGTTTTGAAAATGGTTTTTAGAATGGATTCATTATTTCAATATCTTAAAATGTTATATTGTTATTGAAATGTGATAATGTTATCTTTCCTTTATGATTAAGTTATGTGATATGATTATGTTATGGTTCTTGGGAACTGTTTATGAAGACGGGTGGTTCCATGATAAACTAAGGGAAGGTGAGCCTGAAATAGCTCTCCAATGCATTGGGTAACGTGAAGGGGTTAAACATTAAGGTTTCTTCGAAGAGATTTATGGAATATACTATGATGGGTATTCCAAACATAACCATGAGGGTTACTCCCTACGTAAGAATGTTATGAATGCCTCGAGTTACCTTTATGTCTTATGATTTCTATGATCTATTCATGATTTGATGAGGTATGTTAAAATGCTTATTTTCTATGAGTAAAGTATGATTTCATACATGGACTAATGTTTTCATTTCATACTTTTATATCCCTTACTGAGCTTTTTATGCTCATCCCAGGTTTTTTAAATGTTTTTCACAGGTCAAGGGAAAGGTACATGATGTGATGATTGTGTCAAGTAAGTGTCAAGAAAGAATCCATGTTTTATTTTAGATATGTTTCCATTAATGGAAAAAATGAGTACTATCATTTATGTAACCACATTGTTTAAATGTGGAATGTAATGCATGATTTCTGATCTAATTCTCTAAAACTCTAAACCTAAAAAGATCCTCAACGTGTATTTTTTAAATAAATCCAGATTAAGTTATGTTTAAGGCTGGGGCCTTATATTTGGTATCAGAGGTCGGTTTAGATAACATTAGAGGTTAGAGAGTTGTTTATGAAAAAGTGAAAAGTTGTGTATAACCACAATGGTTAGTATATTAGATGGAGTCATTGTTTTTTTTTGAAAGTTAGAATGAGTTTGAGATAACTTGGAGAAGTATATCTCGGTGTTTATTATCCTTATTATTATATGATGATTTTACGGATATACTCACACTGACCTTTTTGGTTTTAGTAAATGGCTGGATCTAGCAGGCACCAAAGTAAGAGAGGATTTGAAGAAAACTGTGACAGTTTTATGAAAGAACAACTGAATGATATGGGAGATGCAATGAGAACTTTTGTGGTGATCATCAACCAACTATCTGGAGTCATGATTGACCACCCGAACCTTAGTGATTTTTATAAGGCATCGTATATGCGAGAAAAAAATCCCTACGGAAGTTCCGGTTATAATCATACAGGTATGTATGTTCAAAAACCTATGTGTCAAGGATGTGGAAATAAACACATAGGAAAATGTTTCAAATGGACATAAAGATTCTATAGATGTGGAAATGATGGTCATAAAGCAAGAACCTTCCATGGAAAAAAGGAAGCATCTAGTTGACTCTCAGAAAGGGAAAGAAGTTCTTTCTGAGGGATTAATTGAATGTTTCAAATGTGGTGTGCATGGTCATTATGCAAACACTTTTCCTACGAAGATGTTTCAGGAATGGGGTCACCTAGAGCATACTAATATCTGTTTACCAATACCTAATTCCATTCCAATTGAGGATGAAGAAACTGACAATGACCAATGAAAGGTAAGGATTATTTCTCAACATATGTTTTCCTATTATCAGAATATTAGGATATGATTCCTGATTTTGTTTGTAGGAAATAATTATTTCAGAATAAGATGAAAAGGAATGGTTAATAGATCATGAAGAATGTTGAATGAGTAAAAAGTCAACATATAAGGGATTCAAGAGTTATGGTAGATTTTAGGATGGTGAAACACCTGAAGGTATTAAGTATTTTTTGATGATGGGGTTACATTAGAAAACTTTTTATAGTATATGTAACCCTGATGTTTGATATATGAATATTTTATTCAAGTAATAATTATACTTATTTTTGTGGATATAGTCATAAAGAACCATTTGGGATTATATGATCCTTGAATTTGACGCAATTTTCTGGTTATTACATTTTGGGTTGAATAATAAAAGTTATTAGATAAAATTTGTGGTTAAAATATGTTATTATTATTTTTGAAGATTTTATCTCGTTTTTGGGAATGTTTTAAGAATTCTATAGTTTTGGAAAAAGGACAACACGCAGACCGTGTGACAACCCGTCACTTTGGACAATGCTGCCAGAATCGAACCCACAACCAATGTGAGACTAGTATTTATCGCCTACCACTGGACTACGTGAAGTCCCTGGTTAGTTTGACTAATTATTTATAGTTATATGATTTTATGAATCAAGAGTAAGTTCATTTTGGGTTACCTAAAGAAATTATTAACATATCATAGAGGATATGTAATTAGGTTAATTAATTTTCAATATGAGACATTAAGAGCAACTGATGTTATTTGGAGATAAATGTTAATTTGAATCTTGGAAGAGTATGTGATTAAATCCTTCAAATATTTGGGTTTCAATCTTAGTTTGTTTTATTTTGAAGAATTTTATGGACAATTGTTTATTGAATGGTCTTCGTTGAACTTTGGGTTTTGTTGGACAAATTTTGGAGATTAAGAATGGATTTTCTTTTTTATAAAGGATTATCCATTTTTGGATTATCTGATCATGTTCTAACAATTTTGGTTTTGGTTAAGGTCTAAAGACATGGAAAATATATAGTTCTATTTTGTGGATTAGGTGATTCTCTATAAGTTGATTATAGCTCTACTAATGTGAGTATGTCATCCTAAATACTCATATTTTGGAGAAAATATGTGTTTGTGAAAGAAATATAGTAGGAGATGAGAGTCTACATGAAAAGTAAGTATGTTTCCTTGTGATTTAGTTAGGCTCATAAGTAAATTACTCAATGAAAAGGAACTTAAAAACAAAAATGTTGTCTTTTTACTTTTCCTACTGGGGAATCAAACACTATTTAACCCATCACCAGTTTGTGATTTTCTGGTGGTTAACTTTATCCTAAACATTTTTTCTATCACTCTCCCTTAGAACATGACCCTTTGTTTTTTCTTCAATATCTATGTTTTCCTACATGTAATCCTAGTATGGGTTAACTCGAGTGACCTTTGTACTTCCCTATCTTTCTTTTAATGTGACAGTTTAATTTACTCCTTTTCTGATGTGGGGCTTTCAATGAATTTTCCAAGACCAATTTTAAAAATTGCAAGGACACAATTCCCAAAAGGGGGGAAGGATGTAACATCCCAAGTAAATAAAGAATATTAATTTTTCATATTTATCCATATTTGTGAATAAAATGTTAATATTAATTTAAAGGGAACTCTATGATCGATGACATACCCAATACGCAACAATGAGTTTCTTTGTAATCTTACGTTGTACTATAATAATAAAATAATTTTTTTAAATGGTAGTTAACTACTAGCTGTTGTAATTGTGGGAATTAATAGAACTATCTAAAAATGATTATATATGTTTGTCAAATATTTTTACTTTTTTCCCATAAATGTTAGAGGCTTAAAATGCAAATGAATCCAATTTTTAGCATAAATCTTCTAATATTCTTTAAAAGGATGATTAACCGAATTTTGATGGATAACCCTTTTTAAATATAATTTTGAATATTTTATATGTTATATTTTACAAAATAAAATCCTTCTTTAGAATCTGGACATCAATATTTACTTTGTGTTAATTTTTGTTGTTTTTTCGATAAAGATTAGTTTTAGTGAGAATTTCGTATTTTAAATAAAAACCCCTTTTTAATATAATTTATTTATATGACTAGATCATCTATTGAAATGGTTTTAATGTGAAATTAGAATATATTTTTTCCATTTAATCCAATGGTGGTCATTGGAATTAATTTCACTTTGAAATTGGACTTAAACTCGTGTTAATCTTTTAATGGATATTGTTTCTTAAAAACACGCTATTTGTTTTGACGGGGGGAATGAATTATTAAATTAATTAATGAAACTTATATATTTTTAATTTTGTAAAATAGACATAATTTTTGAATTCGGAACATCAAATATTTCATAGGGTGAATTTTTGGTATATTTCTGAAAAACATCAATTTTTTATGAATAGTGAAACCACTAAGTGGTAGTTAAAGAAACTGATTTTTCGTTTAAATGAATCTTTACCACTTCTGTGATTTGATTTTCAAAAATCCGACATACATGGTTGTCATTAGGAAGTAAAATGTGGTTCAATGAGATTAAAATAATTTTTTGGTGAATAGTAACTCTTAAGTTTTATTAATCGCGATTAAAGGTAATTTGTGTGATTTAAGGAAAATCTAATGTTATAATAATATGAAAGGACTTTGACAAATGTCCTACCCTTATTGGATGAGTCATGGCCGACCAAGACAATCCATGGGTCAACATGGGGACCCCATGGAGCCACATTGGTAGGAGAATGACATTAATAACTTTTTATTTAAAGTTAAAATAAAAATGTTACAAACAAGTATTGTTTTACTAATAGAATTTTTACATGGGGTTATACAAGTCATATTTTTTAATATAAATATTAATTAGAAATATAAAACGATTTCCTACATCATGATAATTTTTTTATAATTTTTATACATTAAATAAATTTATTTATATATGACATCGTCATGATGCAGTGATTACCTCATAAATGAACAATTTAAATAAAATGAGAAGATAGGGTGAAATATAAGTCTTTCACTTGTCAAAAACCTATTTTATGGGTGGATTTAGAAACCTTATCACCTTATCCTCGAAATATATCCTTTTTAGACATTTAATATCTGAAAATAATTTTATAATAATGTAATAGTTTATAACTTTCCAAGAGTGCCCATCCTCTTCTCTTATAAAAGGCCCCCACCTCTACCACCTTACCCACACCTCTCAAGCCTTTGGCTCGGACAAACCCTGCCCATTTCATCTCTCCACATACCTCTATTCATCATTTAAGCCTCAACTCTGGCAGAATGCTCTTCAAAAAAAACCTTTTGGTTCAAACCAAGTGGAGTTACCCGATTTAAAGGAAATGTCTTCACTTGTGTTCTTTTGTTTTATTTTGCCTCTCCAAACCCATAAAATCTTTTTATTCCATTATTTTGTAAAAAAACTAGTATCTTTAATATACTAGTATGTTTTTATGTTATTTATTAGAGCTACACTTACACACACCTCCGTCTAATGGTTAAAGAACATGCTGTTTCTCTGGATGGTGAATTACTGCCTCACGAAACGATGATTGTTCAATCTTCTCTTAACACCTTTCATGGTGGCCATTATGATGTCACTATATTTTATATAAGATATATATGGTATTTATGTTTCCCATAAGCTTCTGTATTTTATATTTAAAACATACCTTTATGCTTTGCATGTTGTGCAATTTCTATAATTTCATACGAGGAAGTGTGGACTACCGCCCACTCAAGTGATGTGACTTGTTCATGCAATACATGGAATGTATAAAGAATGAAATTAATGAAAATATGTGACCTAGAAAACATATATATTATACTAGAATTAAAATATATATATATATATATATATCTCAATTATTTTTAATTCCATTAATATGAGAAAGAAATGAAAGTAGCGTTCATGCGTACGTACGACCTACCGTCTCCATGAATGGTGCATTTCATTTATTTTTATCCCCAAATGTTATGGAATAGTATAAAATGAAAATGTACTGGATATATATGATATTTAAATCATTAAAACTATTCTGGAGATGATTTACTTATAACTACATGGACAATCATTTTCAAACAATATCATTTTTTACTCATGTACCGAACATCGACAAAACGTATGATATGAACTCACATAATTAAAAAATTATTATAACATGATAATATATGATATTAATTGAATAATAAACTTTAATTTATGTCCTTAAGAAATTATAAATTGAGAAAAGTTTATTATTCATGAATATAAAGAAATGAATAAGACAAGCCGGACTTGAGGTAAGGGATCCTACCTATCTCTTTCTTTTTAAGTACTCTCTTTTATGCCAATTCTTTTAAGCTCCTATTTCTTATTTTGGGGGATCTTATATTATATTAATTTTTCTGTACGTTCTATGTTCATATGATGAGAGCCCCTATTTTATTTCATCAATCCATTTTGTTGGAAATTTTAAGTGGTGCCTTTAGGCTGCCGAGTTTTGTAAGGGGTTTTTCATCTCACTTTTATTCCCGTGAGATTTATGCTACATTTGCCACCATTTCCTTTTTTTTGCTATATGTACTGCCCATTATTATACTCTTTGTGTAATATAATTTCGTTTATGAGTATTTACATCAATGTTGTATAGTCCTTCTTTCATGGGGTGTACGTTTCCAATGTCACCGAAATCGGTAAGGGAACCTTTCACCCTCATATTTTTAAAAAACTTATTTTGTTATGACTTTTAATTTACATATTATTATGTTGGGATATGTTATTCTATATCCTTATTGATTTAAAATTTATTTCCAAGTTATGAGATACCCTTTTTGTCTCTTCAACTCATTTTCTGAATTTTAAGGTGACGCCGTTAGGCTGTCGAATTTTACCAAAGGAACTTCTTAACCCAAGTTCGATTTCTTTTGGTTCAACTTGTAGTTATTGAATATGTCATCCTATGAATATGTGTGAATGACCTCTGGTTGATTTACACTTAATATCCACTTATATTGGGTGTATTTATATTTTTCACACATAAATATGATATTGATTTATCCTTAATGTAAGGATACCTTCTTTATAGGGGATTTCATCTCAATTTACATTTCCATTGAGACTTCATTTTTGATATGCACCAATTCCCTCTTATTTGGTGTATATACTATCCTTTGACATATTATATCATGAATCCCTTTATTCTTATGATATTATAAAGTTCTAATTAAATGTTATTCCTCAATTATTGTATTCAAGTGTCTCTCATTTTGTTAAAAACTCTTTAACTAAAATATCGTTTTAAATGTTTAAATGATTTATTCTTTTAAATATATTTCATTAATACCCATGTTTTCAAAATGGTTTTACGGATTTATTTATATGGATATTAATGGTTTAAAATGTTAAAATCTTCAAAGTGGTGTGGGACACTTTGATTCAAAAATCTCTTTATGAAATGTTTTAAATGGTTTTGAAAGTGGTTTTTAGAATGGATTCATTATTTCAATATCTTAAAATGTTATATTGTTATTGCAATGTGGGAATGTTATCTATACTCTATTCTTAAGTTATGTGATATGATTATGTTATGGTTCTTTGGAATTGTTTATTAAGACGGGTGGATCCATGATAAACTAAGGGCGGGTGAGCCCGATATAGCTCTCCAATGCATTGAGATACGCGAAGGGGTTAAACGTTAAGGTTTCTCCAAAGATATTTAGGGAATATACTTTGATGGGTATTCCAAACGTAACCATGAGGGTTACTCCCTATGTAAGAATTCTATGAATGCCTCGAGTTACCTTTATGTCTTATGATTTCTATGATTTATTCATGATTTGATGAGGTATGTTAAAATGCTTATGTTCTAAGAGTAAAGTATGATTTCATACATGGACTAATGTTTTCATTTCGTACTTTTATATCCCTTACTGATCTTTTTATGCTCATCCCAGGTTTTTGAAATGTTTTTCACAGGTCAAGGGAAACGTACATGATGTGATGATAGTGTCAATGAAGTGTCAAGAAAGAATCCATGTTTTTTTAGATATGTATCCATTAATGGAAAAAATGAGTACTATATTTAATGTAACCACTTTGTTTAAATGTGGAATGTAATGCATGATTTATGATCTAATTCTCTAAAATTCTAAACATGAATAGATCCTCAATGCATAATCTTGATTAACTCAAGATTAAGTAATGTTTAAGGATGGGGCCTTATATAAGTAGGGCTCATGATTATTTGGTAGTAAATTTCCTTTTTTGATTTATCATTAGTGGATTCTGGGAGACCTTCAGGGGACTCGGGGTCCCCACAGAGTATCGTATACTCACCCCTGCATGGGTTATGCCACCACTACATTGTGTTGGATGTAGATGATGGACATCACTGATTGAGGAGGAGACTTTTGGAGCACGACGGTACCCGGAGGTGGACCACCTGGTGAGAAATACACGGAGCAGACGGACTGACTAGGGGTGCTAATAATATCATATGTAAACACCCTTCAGGTGGGATTCTTGGAGGACGACTCAATGGTTGATGTCTTACCTTTATATAGTTGTACCGGTTTTTCAGTTGTACTGTACTTTCAGTTGGGCTTTTATTTCTGACCCCCATACCTTTCAGCACATACTTTGTGTATACAGTTTTACTGAGTGCATGATTTACAAGAGTACTCTATTGTCTTTTTTTACTTTCATAAAGGCAATGCCTTCCCTGTATAGGGATTTACACCATTGGTTATAGTCGCCAGCCTTGGGCCTAGGGAAGGGGGGCTTGGGGTAGTCACGACATGGACCCTGAGGGCGGGTCGTGACAAATTGGTATCATAGGAGTTGGTTCTACCACAGAACTAAAGACTTTGATCATTTCATTATGTGAAGAAATAGTGTTAATAGTATTGAGTGTGGTTTTTAGTCCAGGGAGTCCAATGTTGGTGCGGCGGCAGATGTATCCATACACCATGACCCTGACCTCTGATTTCTGACTCAGTGAATGAAAACACTGATTGCATGTGTGTTTAAAAAGTATTCTGGTGATTACATCGTGTCAGCTCACTAGGTATATTGTTTAACTATGGTTCACCTGTTTCTTTTCATGATGGCACCACGAAGGCAGCCAGCTAGGGTTTCGAGTTACATGAGAGATGGCAGCCCACCGAGCGATGAGGCCTCGGTGTAGGGCCCCATCACAGCAGAGGCACCAGCAGTGCGACTACTCATTGGGCCACTGATACCACCATTACCAAAATCAGAGAGTACACGCAACCTGATTGCGTAGCATGAGTTTTAGAGACAGAGGCCACCCAGGTTCCATGGAGAGATGCACCCACAGGCTGCCCATGATTGGCTAGAGGTTGTCGTCTGGGTTTTCAGTTTAGTTGGGACACCAGCTGATCTTATGGTGATCCTTGCGGTAAGTCTAATGCACGCAACACCAGGGAGATGGTGTATCTTGATGCTCCAGGTGCACAATGTGGAATCTATTCTATGGATGGACTTCGAGAGTCTCTTTCACTCAGAGATTTTTCCTGCCACCCTTGGCGCGATACAGATCGAGGCGTTACTTCATCTGCAGAAGGGCAGTATGATAGTAGCTCAGTACACAGCGAGGTTCACTGACCTCTCACACTACTCCACGACTATGGTACAAGACCCGTTCCTCATGGCTCGGACCTTCGAGCAGGGACTGAGGCACGAGATCTAGGCTTCGAAGATTCCCGTTAGAATCCCGACGCTGGTGGTGGTGCTAGAGCGAGCCCTTCTAGATGAGATCTTTCACGCTGAGCAGTCTTCAGTAGCAAGACCCACCACAGGGTGACAAATAGAAGAGTCTTCTATAGTAAGTAGTAGACAATTGACACAGAGGTCCAAGCGGACCAGGCCATCAGGTGGACAACCTTAGGATTCAGGTTCGGTTGTGCGGGGCACCCAAAACAGAGCCATCTATAGGAGGTGCAGGCAGTGCTATGTATGTGGCGGATACGGTCACATGGATCAAGACTGTCCGACCTTCCATACAGACGAGCAGCAGACATTAGAGGAACCTCCCAGGAAGAGGCAGAGGTTCGACCGTGGTGGTCTGGCAGGAGCGAGGGGACAAGGTAGAGGGGCTGGCCGAGCCACGGGTTGTCGATGACATTTCGAGGCTCTACCACCATCACCACCAGGATTTCCACCCTGACTATAGGAACTGGCGGACAGAGGTGGGCTTAGATCCATGCTGTTGAGACCCACGACCATGGCACGCCTGAGATGATTCAGGATACTATCTTTGTCTACTCCACCTTTGTTGCAGTACTTATAGACATAGGTGAAGGTCATTATTTCATTATCACTTTCCTTTTTTGGATCTCAGATATTCTGATGGAGATTTTGGCTCGATCCATACAACTAGAGACTCATACGGGAGTAGAATTGACGATTACGCATAGGTGCCGGAAGTGTGATATTACACTAGAATGAGTGATCTTAGGCTAGGATCTTCTAGTAGTGCCATCGAGGCCTTATGATGTCATATTGGTTATGGACTGGTTATATACAGTTCATGCTCATATTGACTGTATATGGCTCAATGTGTGGTGTGTCCTCACGGATTGGAGAATGTTAACCTCCACCGACAAAAAGGGAGCCTTTGTAGCGCACGATGGTCTCTCGTAGAGGAGAGGAAATCAGATCACACATTTGTTTTCTATTCTCATCCTTGGATCAGTTGATGTGTGGAGTCTGAGTTTTCATGTTGTGTGGGATTAGTATGCAGATTTTTTTCTTGATGATGTTCCAGGGCTACCTCCTTACATGGAGGTAGTCTTCTACATTGACCTATACCACGGGACAACACCGATATCTACTCCAGCATATCGGATGGCTCCAGCTGATCTTTGTGAGATACGGGTAATGATGGAGGACTTGTAGTGGTAGGGATTCATCAGACCTAGTGTTTCACCCAGGGCTTCTCCGATTTTGTTCACCAAGAAGGCGGATGGGAGCTTGCTATTGTGTGTCGACTACTGTCTCCTGAATCCTGTGACCGTGAAGAATAAGTATCCACTCCCGATGATTGAAGACCTCTTTGATGAGGTCAAGGGAGCATGATGGTTCTCAAAGATATACTTTAGGTCAGGCTATCACCATCTCAGAGTTCGAGACGAGGATGTGTAGAAGACGACCTGCGGGTGTCGGTATGTCCACTATGAGTTCTTGGTTATGCCCTTTGGCATAACCAACGCACCATTAGTGTTCATGAGTCTCATAAACTAGATCTTCCAGCCTTACCTCGATCTATTTGTTGTAGTTTTCATTAACGACGTATTTATTCACTCGACCACTGAGGAGGAGCATGCCTACCACTTGCGGGTTGTACTGGATACACTGAGAGAGCACCAACTTTACGGTAAGCTCTCAAAGTAGCATTTCTGGATTCAAGAGTTTCACTTTCTAGAAAAAGTCATCTTGGAGGCTAGACTAGCAGTGGATCTAGTGAAGATCGAGGCGGTACTTGCTTGGGAGCCACCCAGGAGTGTGACGGAGGTTCAAGGTTTTTTTCGTAGCTGGATACTATCAGAGATATTTTCCAGACATCTCTAGAGTTGCGGCACCACTTTCAGCTCTAAATAAAAGGGGAAACCCTTCATGTGGTCAGATCGATGCTAGTAGTGCTTTTAGGAGCAAAGGAAGCGGTTAAAAAGTGCACCCATCTTGAGGTTACAAGAGGAGAGTGTTGAGCACATAGTTTACTCCGACGCGTCAGGGAATGGAGATGGGTGTGTCCTGATGCAGGAGCGAGCAGTGATCGCCTATGGTTCATGAAGGTTGAGACAACATGAGAAGAACTACACTACTCATGACCTGGAGTTAGTAGAAGTGGTCTTCGCCTTGATGATGTGGAGGCACTATCTGATGGGTGAGGGATTTACAGTCTATTATTACCACCAGAGTCTCAGGTACATCTTCCCTATGAATGAACTGAACCTGGGACAATAGCGATGGATTGAGTTCCTCTAGGAATATAACATTGAGATAGTCTGTAATCCTAGGAAGGGGAACATTGTAGCAGATTCTCTCAGCAGGATATCAGGCATTTAGCTGCTATGAGAGGAGAAAGAGCAGTTAGTCGCGTTGCGGATATCCTTTTTGGATAGTGTTGGACCAGCCTTTCTTTAGTCTCTCACAATCACTCCTCCACTTCTTCAGCGAGTCTAGGAGGTACAACATATGGACGTTGAATGTGACACGCGACATGCTCATATATCCTCAGGATAGGCACCTGATGAATTTTCTGAAGGAGGGGGGCACACCATCCTCTTTAGGGGACGTACCATGGTACCAGTAGCACTGTAGGAGGAGTTGCTGAGGGTGTTCCACGCGTCCCCTCTATAGGTACATATAGTAGTGGAAATGATGTATCAGGACCTCAGACAACAACACTGGTGGACGGGTTTGAAGAAGGTTATAGTAGAGTTCATTTCACGATGCCTCACTTTCCTGCAAGTGAAGGCGGAGCACCCGGTACCAGCAGGTTTGGTTCAGCCCTTAGAGGTTCCATAATGGAAGTGGGACAGGATATCCATGGATTTCGTGAAGGGGATTCCATGTACAACGAGAGGAAACGACTCTATCTGGGTGATCGTCAACCGACTCACCAAGTTGGCTCACATCCTACTGATCAGAGAGCAGGGCTCAATATTGAGCTTGGGACACCTCTATGTTCAGGAGATCGTATGGATTAATGGTGTTCCATCATCTATCATTTTCAATCGTGATGACTATTTAAATTCCTGTTTATGGAAGGGGTTACATGAGGCTTTTGGGACACAACTACATCTAAGCACTGCCTTCATCCTCAGACGGATGGTCAGACTGAGAGGACCATCCAGACTCTCGAGGACATGCTATGTGCATGTTTCCTCAATTTTGGTCGTAGTTGTGAGGATCATTACCATTGGTGGAGTTTGCATACAATAATAGCTACCACTCCACCATCGGGATGGCACCATATGAGGCACTGTACGACCGACCTTGCAGATCACCTCTGTTTTGGACTTACCTTGGGGAGTTTGCACTTGTAAGACTAGAGATGGTTCAGGCTATGAAGGAGAAGATGCAGATCATCCAAGAGCGGATGAAGACTGCACAAATCAGACATAAGTCCTATGCTGATAGGAGACGGAGACCACTGGAGTTAGAGGATGGCGACCACGTCTTCTAACTGGTCTCACCTTGACGGGGTCTATAGACATTTGGCCAGGGCGAAAATTTATCTCCTCCCTTTTTCTGGCCATTTCAGGTTCTCAACAGGGTAGGCGAGGTGGCTTACCGTCTGTCCCTTCCACCTCAGTTGCACTGGGTGAATGATGTCTTCAACATATCTCTGCTGAGGAGATACGTGCCCGACAAGACCCACATCATCGACCACGAGGAGCTGGACATCGATGAAGGGGTGACATTCACAGAGGTTCTGGTGGAGATCGAAGATTGACAGGAGTGGGTCCTACATGGTCAGTTGATTCCTCTAGTGCACATTCGCTGGAAGCACAAGAACCACCAGGAGATTATATAGGATCGGGAGGTTCAGATGCATTCTCAGTACCCCCATTTGATTCCCTAGTGTTTGTTGTAGCTTTACAAGGATGTAAATTCTTGAGGGGAGGGTAATGTAAAGATCTGGAAATTTTAAGGAATTTTTTTTTCTAAAATTCATCGGAATTTTACGAGTACACATTTATTGACGGCGCTTGATTCCGAGGCCCGGGGTGCCCGGAATCAATTTCTGAAGTTTATTTTGGGTACGCTCAGTAAACGTACATGAGGGTTATTGTATCTTTTAAACCAGTACTCGAAATCAAGATATGAGAGCACCGATGAACTCGTAGCGCTGGTATTCTCTTAAGGGGACCTTTACAATAGTTTTGTTTTATATGGGTTGAGAGATAATTTTTGGGGATTTAGAATAAAATAAATAAAATTATGGAACACAATTTTATTTATGTTTGTTAGTTATTTCCACCCAAGGGGAGTTAGTGGTGGGTCCCACACCCACATAACCTCCCATGAGAGGATATTAGTGAGGTGGGGTCCACACGATCCCCTAACCATTAATCTCCCTTAAACCCCCATTAAACCCCCCTTAATTAATTTAACAACATTGCCCAATATTTAATTCATTGACAACTCCCCCTCATTTAATAAGTGGAGCCTCTCCACCTCCCTCCAAATTAAGTTTTCCATAACATTTAAATTAATTAATTGGGATTCAATAATTAATTAATTAAATTTTTTGAATTTTGTAATTGGTGTGTGAATAAAATAAAAGCATTTGATTTTATTTTGGGGGGCATTTGTCGTGTTGTGGAAAACATTGGGAATGCACTGGAGAATTAGAAAAAGATGGTGTTCTTCTCCGGTCGAAGAACACCTTCATTGAAGAACGTCTTTTTCCATTGAAAAATAATGCTCCATGATTCGAAGAATGGGAAGTCACCAATGATGCTTCTTCTTTGGGTGCACTCTGACGTCAACGGAATCGACACCATTCTTCTGCGATGCACGACTATCGCGACGTTCATCTTCCGCGACTCGATGACGTGTGATGTGTTTTCAAGGTAGGGGGTTTGTTTCAATTCTTAATTGAATAATGTTTTTATTTGTTCCTCACTGAAACCATTTTTATCTTTGGATATATGTTACGCCCTAACGTGGAGGGCGCCGGCCGAACGAACATGGCCCGATAACCTTTTGTTGATACTTTTTTTATTTTGATGGTGAAATAGACGGAAGGTGTGATGATGACCGAAGAAAGCGGTGGCCGTATGCCGGTTGTGTGTAGAAGAACTGTGGCCCGAGTCCCTAGACCGCTCGACCGAAGGAGAACTGGCCGACTGAAGAAGACCTGGCTGAATGGAGACCACGACGCCACAAGGGGCACCGCGCTGCGGGGAACTACGACCCACGCTCTGTGGGCCACTCTAGCGGATGAACTATCCAGTTCTTCGAATGGCAGGGTTGGAGAGGGTCGCGGCACCTGTAGGTACCCCGCGGAATGAGAGCGGCACGGACGGGCCGCTCATGCCGGGAAGACCGGCCGGTAATGGCCGATAAGATAGATGGGCGAAGCCTCTTGGGACTGCCGGTTCATGTGAATGGGGGGGGGGGGGGGTAGGCCCCCCCCCCCCCCCCCCCCCCCCCCGTAGTGCTCGGCCACCTGGACCGAGCCGCGGCCAGCCGGGTTGTGCCACGCCGTGCCACACTGGGCCGGGACACGTGATTAACAGGGCCGGTCCAACCCTCTGCTGGGTCAGACCCGCAAAAACTGGGTTGTCTTGACCTGTCAGCCCACTAGGCTTAACGGGTCGGGCTCGTTTTCACTTAAACGTGAATAACTTTTTATTCGCGCGTCTGATCGGCACACCGTCTATGACACTGAGATACTTATGATGAGGATGTCATTTTTGAGACACTCTAACTAGGTTTTGGATGAAATTGGATAATGGCTGGGTTTGGAACGAGCATATTTCCAACCAGGCCCGTGGAACGGAAAAGCCAATATCTCTCAGACTGGGCCTCTGATTGATGTGTCGTCTATCATGTCGGGTTCCTATTGACGAGACAGAACTTTGGGATAAATAAACTCTAGACTTCGTGATTGTTGATTTATCGACCCCCTTTGACTCAAGGAGCGGACCCTCCTAGAATCGAGTGTGTTGTGTGTGGGGACCCTAGAGCTGACTGTGATTGCAACAACAACTATACAGGAATCTTTCATGGGTTCGGTAGAGATGAAAACTGAAATAGAATCCTCTATGGGTTCGGCAGAGATGACAACTGTACTGGAATCCTACTTGGGTTTGGCAATGACAACAACTAGACTGGAATCCTCTGTGGGTTCGGTAGTGACGACAACTATACTGGAATCCTCCTCTATTCGGCAGTGTTGATGAATCAGTGACTACATCTGATCATCTCTATCTCTATATGAAATATGAATACCTATGTGAGCTGAGTCTTGACTTTCAATAATTATCATTGTTGTGATTGAATTTCATTCATGTGTTGACTGGGTTGTTCTTGGGCTCGAGAGTTGGAGACGAACTGAGATTGATATCTTAGGATATGTATGGGCATATACCTAAGTAGGGTTCGTTGTTATTTTTTGGTTCTATCTTTCCTTTGTGGTTTATACTTCATGGATTCTAGGAGATCTTCAGGGGTCTTAGGTTCCCTACTGAGTATCGTATACTCACCCCTACATGGCCTTTTCCCGCACTATGTTTTTTTGTATGTAGATGATTGATAACACTGATCGATGAGGATAATTGTGGAGTGGGACAGTACCCAGAGGTGGACACCTAGTGAGAAATACACGGAGTGAATGGATGGACCTCAGGTACTGAGGATATCATCTATACCCACCCATCAGATGGGATTACCGAAGGATGACTCAGTGGTTGTTGTTTTACCTTTCGGTAGTTGTACCAGTTTTTTAGTTGTACTGTACTTTCAGTTGGGCTTGTATTTTTGTCCCCCTTTCCTTTCAGCACTACTTTGTGTATACAGTTTTACTTAGTTCTTTCAGTACTGGTGTACTCTGTTGTGTTTCATTACTTTCATAAAAGAAATTACTTCCAAGCATAGGGATTTATGCCTTTGGTTCTAGTCTCCAGCCCCTGGCCTATGGAAGGCGAGTATGCGGTAGTCATGACACAGGCCCCTAGGACGAGTTGTGACAATATTTTAGTTTACCGACCCATATTTGATACTATTCCTTATTAATAATATTTGCTCAATTTTTTTTAAAAATATACTTCATTTTTTTATTTCAAATTCATTTATAAAACATTTATAAATAGAATCAAATGAAGCTGGTTATATATTTATAATTAGTGGGTCCAAATAGTCTATAACAGATGATTTTATTTTTATTCCGAATGATTTATTCACCGTTCGTAAATACTAGTTACATTAGTAAAGAATCAAATTCTTAATGTAATATCTCCTGGGGTATAGGGACGGAACACTCATAAAACATTTCAATATTTGAGAATATGAGTATTTTATCAATAATATCTCATCCTCACTTGGTTATTTCTATAATTTGTATCATCATTATTTGTTTATCATGTTCTCCCTTTTTTATTGTGATGAAATATTTATAAAAATATAACTATTACCACTTATAAAAGTGGTCTCTTAGACCCAATCAATGAACTCCTTAATTTTTTCCATTCCCATATAATGCATTTTCAGCCTATTGAGATTCATGTTATATATATAATCTTATTCTACATATCTCAATGGGATATTTTAAATAAATACCAATAATCTCAATGCGAGAAATCATTTTTACATAACTTCATTATTTTCCTTTTTCTTTTTTATAACATTTATTTTCAAATATCTATTAAATTATATTATATTTTTTAATAAATTTAATTTTATTAAACTATTGTAATAATAATTAATTAGAATTTATATTTTATATTATAAAAATTAATCCTTTATTCCCACATTTTATAAACTACATCCTCCACATCGTAATGTTATAAATTTTAATTTACTACCATACAAATATGGTATAAAAGGGTAATTTAGAAAATAATTATGATATTTATATAATGTATCATAGTATGAAAAAATAAATCATAATTATCAATTTTAATTTTCTATAGAAAATGAAGTCATCACCTTTGCATACCTGTGGATTACTGACACCATGGAATGATTAGTTATTTTTCTTTTATTTTCATCATCACATTACATGGATAAAACTGAGAATTTGTTGTATGAATATATACGTTGATTATTAAATCAATTATTTTATGATATGGAAAAATCAAAGATAATTTTAATGATAAGATCACCAAACAAGTATCCTTTGATCATTCAATAAAAATGAGCATACTAAGATGAAAATATTATATTCATTTTAAGTCATCACAATATGTATACATTATATACTACTTAAAATTATATAATATTTTGATATTTCAAAACAATAATAACCATATAAGATCATTACTAATCATTTATAATTATATAATAAATATACCACCTCATAATGAACAATTATCACAAAACATTGATGTTTGGGTTAGTTTAACCAAATAAGTGAATAATATTGTAAGTTAATATAATGGTTGTCTATGAGAACTAATTTAATGGGGGATATTATATATTTATTCAACATATGTTCTTTTTTACTTGTATGGTTATATCTAAAATTAACTCATTAATTAATAAATCACACATCATTCTTTATGAATAAAAAAGCATGCTAGTCGTTGATTTAAACAGCATGGATCATATATAAAAATTATATAAAGTAAATCTATAGATTTATAAACCATTATTTAATGTATATTCCATTAACTAATATGATCTATCCATTATGGACTACGGAAAAACAATAGATTCCAACACTACTTTTATGATGTTCATTCAAAGTGATAAAGATTACTAACACCTACTGTTATTTTTTTAAAAAAATTACTAATATATATATTTATATATTTCATATATTAATTAAAAAATATTAAGGTAGTTATGATAAAAATACATTTGTGTGTATATAGTGTACATAATTAATTTATTGATGACGTTTTGTACAGATTCATAATGAATCAATACAAATGTACTTATTTTATATCAAATGATTATCTTTGATACATGATTGGTATTATGAACCTTAATTAAATAATTCGGGGTATATAATAACTATTTGAGATATAATATTTGAAATTTTCATTCTTTATTGTTATTTTATGTTCAATTACAATGTGTCTCTTTCATTTTATTTTGGTAAAAATGTTTCTCAAGAAATAACGGTTCTTTGTCTCAAACATTAATTCCTTGAAACAAGTTTATGATATATACCATGTTTTCCATTTCATTGTGTATTAAATACTCATGGATGTATCTTTTAATAGAATATTTTTATTCATGCGAGATAGTATATACAATTAATTCCTTTATATCTAATGACTATTACTCAATTTTTACCCTAGTTATATAGCTTTTGGTATCTAATTGTTCATTTATTGAGTTTTGATCATCCTACTACACCTAAAATAATGGTAACATATTATAACTTATTATATTATATTGTATTCTATTTGAATCGATTTAATTTAAATTTCTACCATATAATATATCTTTTTAAAAAATTTATTCATTAATGGAGTATGTTTCCTATACGGAATACTGATAGCTCAATTCTGCATTCATTCAGTTATACAGGTCCTTCAAGAACAAATTTCATCCATGTTTTTGGTATCCCACACTAAATCATTAATATATTGTAATTTTTACAACCTTTTTGAGAAAATATAATTTTATTTCAAAATAATAATTTTTTTTATCATTTTACAATTTTAGTTTTGAACAAATGAATTTTTTATGATATTAAAAAGGGAATTTACATTTCAATTTCACATGTCATGTATTACTCTACATTTTTCATCATCATAAACCAAATATATATTAATGGAAATGTTATTGAATATAATTTCGTAATTTTTTTTTGTTTTTAATGCTTTTAAAATCCACCATTGGAAAAATAATTTTGGAAGTGACATTTAATAGCAGCTTTTATGTCTGTTGTAACAATTGTTTCTTCAAATATCTTTTCCATTTTTAATTCCATTTACATTTAAATATTCAATATTAATTACCATAATAGTTATTATGAAAAAATATTTGCACATTAGTATATATTAATCTTTTTGGTTTCTTTCTCTAATAGTACAAAAAATCTAATTATCGATCCATTATTTTGTGGTATTGTTCAATAATACATTTTCAAGGATCTTTTCCACTATATAATGATACTTTTATTTTTCCACTGTTACAAGGGTTTTTTTCTTTTATAACCATTAGAATTATTTCTCTAGATATATTATGATAATATTATTCTTTTATTTATATATCTATATACAAATTTTGGTTTTTAGTTTGAATATCTTATTTTACATTATTTAAATTTAATTATTCTCTCCTAAATTTTTTTTATGCAAGTAACTTGGGGAAAAGTATAACATTTCATATGTCGTTATTATGAGATGAATATGAATTGATATTTTTAATATGTATTTTTTTTTACCATCCACTATCTCTCTTTGAATGAGTTATTAGTATTATTTTATTATATTATTGACATAGGGGGATGTTTTTGAAAATTTTTGTGTTTTTATTTCAATAACGATTAATACCTGAAATTTGGATTATTTATATTTTTCTTGGTATCTCTTACAATGAAAGGATTGGAGATAAAAATTTGATGGGTGGCAGTGGACATTACATACAACCTTGATACATTGGTGGATCCCATTAGACAAAAATGTTTTGTATTTCCGTGTATGTGTGTACATAACAAGATATTTACATGAAGGTAAGAACAACCTGTCAATGATTATGATGTCTTAGTTTATGGGATGAAATTAGCAGTCTATATTTATAAATTTCATTTATGAGGAAAAATTATTTTTACCCATGTAATATATATATTTTCATTTCTATATTTGGACATATTATTCTATTTGTTTAATTAATTATTGAATTAGGATGATTAAAATTTCACACTATAATTTTAATTCCATTTTTTTCTATGATTACCTCAATTGTATATTTTCAGTTATTGAGAATTTGATATCACTCTTACTTATGTACCTATTTATCAAAGGTATAATGAAAATTATTACACATAATATGTTTAATATGATATCATTTATAGTGAATTTGGGGTAGATGTTAACAAAATATTATAGATTAAGCATTTTCATAAATAAAAAAATTAAAATAATGTAGAAATATATGGGATTTGTTAGTTTATTTAATGTCCTAATTTTCCAATGATAGAATCCTAAATGGTATATTAAATTTACTATAATATATTATTTTATTTAAGTTGTGTATTTATTCGCTGAGAGGGTATGGGTCATCACATTCGATATAAAATATATAAATTCATTGTGGAATTCATCACATTCATAATCATCTTCTAATCTACTGTAGGAATCAACTTATTCCTCCCAATTTATTAATTCATCATCATTTTCATATCCATTGAACATGTTTCCTTCATTCTAATAATGAGATATTTTTTCATTTGATAAATCGGGAATATATATTGAATGTCATTTAGGGAATGATCTTCCATATATTCGATAGTTGAAATTTTTAGGTATAATCTACCAGGAATTTTCATCAATAATTTTTTTACCACATTAGAATAATCTAAATTTCCAAAAATTCCTCTCTAATGGATAAAAAATTGATTTTAAAATTGAAATGATCATTAATTAATTCATCCTCAATAATTATAACATATTTGATAACTTCTCTCCGATAGAATAATCTAGCTTATTGGTCTTGATGTTCTTTTTATCCATTTTCCAATATTCTTCCCATATTTTATAGTCTATGAGAGAACCCATCACTTAAATGAACTAATTTTCTCAATTGGATGAAATTATAGAATACCAATCCTTCACATAAATATAAATTTCCAATTATCTACAAATATAATTGATTGTTATGGTATAGTCCTCCTCGATTAATTAAATTGTAAAAATCGTGTTTTGAGGTGTTCTTGGAGGACAAAGTGGATTACTTAAATAGTTTTACAATTTTTTTAATCTTTTCAATTGTTGGTTGTTCCAATGTTTAATTACACCTATAGGTTAGGATCATTGATTCATGACATTGAATTTCAATAGTTACATTCAATATGGACTTGGGGATGATGATTCACAATGGTCGGTCGCTAACGGTTAGTTAGAATACTAATTCACTGATGGTAGGTCCCGACAGTAGGTTGATAATGGTTATATGTGATGGTGAGTCATCCAATGGTGACTTCTATGACAATGAGTCATCAAACAGTAACTCACCAAAGGGTAAATCATCAAATGGTAGTTCACTTAATCGTAACTCAATTAATGATGATTCAGCACTATTAGATCACATTGGTGACTCACCCAATGCTGTGCTATTTACAATAGTTTGTCAAATTTCAAGTTTTCCCCATGTTTTACACTTTCAACCATATAGTATTTTTTTGTTGTAAAATTAGTTTGAAACTATATTTACATGATTTCAAATCCATTTCATGTTCCATATATAATATCTTCGACCGGTCTATAATATCGAGGATTTTAAATGGTATAGCACATAGTATTGGTCTAGATCCACTTTTAATGGGGAATTGAAAATGGTTTCATATCATGTTAGTCATTTATCTGACCCTCACAATAGGATATCTCCCACAATTATTTCCTTCTCCTTTATCTTGATACCCAAACCATTCATTAACCTTTCTTCTCTGATGTGTTTTACATTTTGTGGCGAATATTTTGGATCATGTTTCCTTATTTTTTTCCCATACTACATGTACAACCCTGTTTTGGGTGTAAGGAGAAGTTGTTGATCTTCGGTTCTTAAAGATAGGTATTACATAATCTATTTTTTTAACAATTTATCCTTCTTTCTTGAAGTATGAATCTATCCTAGTGAATTTGATCAAATCCGAATTTATCAATGATAATGAAACCTTATGACAAAAATAAATTGGGGTTTTGGAATGTTATGCATGCTTATTATTTATTATTATTTTGAACCATGTTTTGAATTTTATTGGCTATATTCATTTTAAAAATCATTTTTGTTTGTGGTATATGTATGGGATCCTATGACAGCTATGGAATACATGTTGATGGTATTCTATTTAATGATTGTAAATATAATAATCGGATAAACCTCGTATACTTGTATAAATAAATGTATGTATCAATATTGAACAAAATTATTGATAAACCCAAAATTATCAAAGTGGAATAAAATAATGAGTGTTTAGAAAATCTTAATCAACCATTTATTATTTGGTGTGGCAATGGGTTGTGAGTGTTTTTTTCTAAATTTTTCCTTTTGTGAGTTGTGTGGTGATGTGGTATGGAGAAAAACTGTGTGTATGGGACATTTTGAGAGGTGTAATAGAATCTCATGTTGAATGGTTGATTTCATATTGAATGGATGAGTGGGGTTGTGCAGTGGGACTAAAATCATGTTGTATTCTATTATGTTTCTTGTAATGGTGTGTTTATGGAGTGGGGAGGTCGATTATTGCAATGAAAGGTCTTTATGGGTGTGGCAATGATATGACATTTTTTTGTTTGGGATGATAGTTTGGGTGGAATGACATTGAAGAATAATGCTTCAAGTGGATGGAATGGGTGTTAATCAGAGTGAAAATATGAAATTACATGCTTTACTGTGGTTGTTTTCCCTCTCAATGGTATTTTTTGTGTGTCCTTTTACGTGATTTAGTTGGTAGTTTCCTAGGTATGGTTGGAAAAAACAATTTATTTCTTAATAATGAATGATAATTACTTAAATGAGTAGTTTGGTGTTATAAATTGAATTGTTTTAATTCTTGAGTGGTGCATTAGTGGTGGCATCAAGGTTGAAGTATTGTGGGATGGTTTTTGTTTCAAAACCCCCATATTATGGGATTAGTGTGTGGTATGTATATATATACTTGTACATCCTTGTGATTTCTATATGCACCCTACCCTAGTTGATCACTATGTTTCGAACACCCCCATTGTCTTAGTGAGGGCGATTTCTTCCAACACCACTATGGGAGGTTGGATTGTAGGTTATTGGATCTTCCATACTCCCTCTTCTATGCATTTATAGATAAAAAATCTTTTTTGAGGCCTAGGTGTCTTAAGGTGAAGCGTGCTTTCCCAGGTATCTATGGGGTGATATATAGTTTGCATTCCTATATATCATATTGAGGATTTATGGTTGTGGAATAAGTGCTTGCGGGTGGTATGTGGTATGGTTGTGGTCTAGGTGAGTGTTGGTGGGATTTGGTGCAATTTCATTGCCCAGGTTGTTAGAATAGTTCTATGGCCAAGGATTTTGAATATGGGTTGTGATGTGGGGCTTGTAGAAGAGTGTGGATGTTTATGACATTTAATGTCAGGTTATAAGTAGTTAAATGGTGGGAAGTGGTGAATGGAACACAAATCCTCAATTTTATTACTATATTACATTACATGACTTGAGTTACTACGTGATTGGTCCTTGGTGAGGTTGGGGTTGCACGTATATATTGTTCTGTGTTGTTGATTTTGAATATTTTCTCAAAGGGGGATTAGTATTATTCCTCCACTTGTGCATGAGAGACTTTGGTTTTCCAATCTATGTATAATTTAATGGTAAACCTATATATATATATATATATAACAGATTTTGGGTTTCCATGAGGACTATGAAGACTGTGTTGGACCTCACTAGATTAGACGTTCAGACAGTTGTGGTGTCATTAATTATAATTGTTTTTTGTAACATACATTACCATTTTTATGTTATTTGTATCAGTCTTGTTTAAACATTCATGTGGGGTGGATTTTGGCATTATTTTATATGCACTACTCGGAGTTGTTTTGGGGTGAACTATATTTTCTCTTGAACATTTACCTACAGAAATGAAAATACCTTCCATTATTTTGTGAGAAGTGATAAACACGGTGTTGGTACCTACCTCATGTCCTACTAGAGGTTGGACAAGGGGGGTATTATGTCTATTCTTTCATCGTTAATAAGGAAGGTTTCGAAACGTTACCTTCCATTCTACATCTTGAAGAAGTTAGTTCATGAAATTTGTTTATCAAAGATGATTTCAGAGAGATTGGATGGAGTATGGAGTTAGGAACAATGGGGATTTCATGGGTTGGTAGGGATACAATGTCAGGTGTGCTTGATCTATTACATATGACAGGAAGACCAACTAGGAAATAGGATTTTAGGGCCCCCTATGATCAGATGAAAATAATTTGATTATACTGAACAACCATGTGATGATACACCATATGTAGGGTAGAGACCCTAAGAATGTCACATTCCTTATAATGACTTGTATTCATGTTTTATTTGGTAGTTTCAAAGTATTTAAATAAATAATTAATTAAAATGAACCGTTAAATATAATACAACACTACACATTATAAAAAGTTCCTAACATACCTTTTCAAATATGGATCCCCATTATCACCCACGTGCAGTGCAAGAAGTGGAGGCTTAGAAGGCTGATCTGGATAATCAATAGAGGGTCTATTGAGTAGATAAGGATGTTCAGTGGTAGAAGAATATATTTTCATTATAGCGATAGACTCTGGGAATGTATGAGGGATGCATTTCATATATGGAGAAAGAAGGTTGGCTTGATGATCTTGTGATCACTATATACATCATGAAGGCTCTGACGGAGTACTGGGTTCCTTTGTAAGTGATCTAGTTTTGGGGAGATGTGCATCCGTGGTGGATTCCGTACCTAGGAGGGAGGATGGAAACTGTCATTCTATGGGTCGATTTTGAGGAGTTCTAATCAGAATTCCTTTCATTAACCAGGAAGGCTGAGAAGATGAACTATTTACTCTCCATCCAACATGGGATATGTTGGACTGGGATATGGGTATGATGTTCAAGGATCTCCTTTTTATATGGATCTTTTTCTAGATGTGGAGTCTTTTGTGAGACTCCAAGATAAGGTTCATCATCATTCTATCCTATACACGGTTACTAACATTACCTTTCCAATATAAATGGAGGTTCAAAATAATGTCACGGTAATTGAGAGGATGCAAACATGAGGGGGTCTACCATCAGCGGGAAGTAATAATAGTACTTCTATAGGCATGGTTACTAGAAGATAGTGCTTGGTACTACGGACTTTGACGTTTTTTCCCATGTGGAGATGAGCCTTATCATTTTTTGTCTTGAGAAATCGGTCCTCGTGATTTTACCATCATTATGGGACCATGTTGTTTCTCATGTGGATCCTTCATCCACATTCATTTTTATTCCCAAATGGTCATTTGAGTTTACTATGGTGGATGTTGATAGGTTTAGTGCCTGCCTCCCCAATGGTTTTTTCCAAGGCCATTTTAGCGGCATGGACAGTAGGCTCCTGCTCCACTGAGGGGAGGCAGAGCATATGGAGGCCAACCTCAGGGTGATCCTCATGGACCTAGACCAATGAAGGGATAGAGAGGTGGTCTTCTGGGGAGGAAAATAGGAGTTGTTCAAGGTTAGTTACACAGGTCATAGGTGTCATTTTTGACTGGTCCATAGATTGTTCATCTTATGATCTATGTATTTGGTACACTTTCATGAAATTTATTTGAATCTAGAGCTTTTCAATCCTTTGTTTCACCTAGTCTATCCAATGATATTTGAATAGACATAGAGAGACTTCCTATTCACCAATGTTGAGTATACCTATCAGAGATCAGGACAACTTGTTAGATATTTACCAATGATGTAGACTGATGATGAGACAACATCAGTCCCATGGGGATCTCTCCATTATTAATATTAATCCATAGGATATCATCCCTAGAATTGATTGTTTTTTTTCTATTCATGTCGTTTTTGACTGAAGATCGAGGAGGGTAATGGTTACAAACCTGGATGCCCAGTGTGAGGTTTTCATTAGTGAATGGAGCTCTATGGTGGCCAGTCGGCGTATGGAGCCTATTTTTTCCTTATTGGAAAAGATGTTAGGGAAATAAGTGGATGTTAGGATGGTGGAGGCCCCAAGAGTGTTTGGGTTGTTCATGGAGGTTTTCCTTGATTTGGATATATCTCTACCACCTTGATGTAATTATTGGTTCGATATATACATACAACCCTGTGAAAGTATGATTTTGATGGATCCTTGTCGGATGGAACCATCAGAGTTGTGGGAGCTATTGATTCATATTTTTGACCTTAGTATTAAGGGATATGTCTAGCTGAGTGTGCCATTGTGGGTTGCTATAGTATTTTTTTGCAATGGAGGTAGATGGTGGATTGAGGATTTGCATAGACTTCAAGGTGATGAATCAGGTAATGGTCAAGAAGTGTTACCCTATCCAAAGGACGGATGACCTGTTTGACCAGCTGAGCAGAGCATGTTTTTTCCTATAATAAATATTTTTTCTGGGTATAAAAACTTGATAGTGAAGAATGGTTATATCCTAAAAATTTCATTCAGGTGCATGCTTGAGAAAATTGTTTTTGTATTTATGTTGTTCAGTTTTATGAACACACCATCCATGTTCATGGGGCTTGTGAACTCTATATTTCATGAGTTCCAAGACTGGTTCATCATATTATTATTCGATGAAATCCATATATACTCAATGATAGAGGATGATCACAATGATCATCTCAATACTGTTTTGAATTTCTTTTTATTACACCATCTTTATGAGATGTATTCCAAGTGTATTTCATGGAAATGATAGGTACACATCCTTGTAAATGTGTTGTGTCATCATGGTATAGTAGTGGAACCATTGATGGATGAGGATGTTTTTTCTTCTGAATCTCCAAACAATGTGGCATAGGATAACTATTTTCTCATTCTATAAGGCTATTACTAGAGATTAATTACCATTATCTTTTGGATTATAGCTCCATTTACAGCTTTGAAAAGGAAAGATATAACTTTTCTGTGGGGTGATTAGTTTTAGGAAGCATTCCATTATCAGAGAGGGAAGATGTTCAGTGCTCTGGTCCTCCAGTTTCTAGAAGAAGGGGTGATGTTTGAGGTGTTTTTTTATGCTTCCCGTCTGGGTATGGGATGTGTGCTGATGTAACAACAGGGAGTGATCTATTATGGGTCATTGAAATTAAATCATCAAAAATGTAATTATGCCACCAATTTTAAATATCTAGAAGCTAATGTTGTGGTTGAATTAATTCATTGGGTAGCTCTTTGTGGCCATCACTAATCACAAGAGTTTGGGGTATATCATTTCCCAGTGAGGCATGGACTTGCAAAAGTGGAGGTGAATAGTGTTTCTCCTAGAATACAATTTGGAGATCTCTGAGACCTCAAAAGAATGAAGTGACATGGCTAATTCCTTGAGTAGGATGTCACAGAAAGATGTAGATCGAGAATATATGGACACATGGAGGGTGATGGGGGTGTTGGAATCCACACACATAGATGCATGAATGGATGGTGGTAGAGGCCTTTCGTTTTAGGTAACAGTGAACTCTTCACAGATACTGAAGATGGGTGACTATCAAGGGGGAGACATAGAGTTATATGTGATTCAAGACCATATTGAGCATGGCGATGACCTGGAGGGATGCTCATAGGATGGTTGAAATTAAATGGTATTCCATAAGAAGCTATTTGTTCCTGTGGTGATGCATGATGGGGTCCTCTATGAGTTTCATAGATAACCATTAGCAGTGCACCCTAGAGTTTCCATGATTCACTATGGCGTGAGGGAGTAGTTTTGGTGGCCCTCTATGAATTAGGCAGTGGCATAGTTAGTAGGGATGTTCTTAGTAGGCCAATAAGTAGAGGCTTTGAACCATGTTCCCAGTGGTTTGTTGTAGACATTAGATGTCACTGAGTGGAAGTGGTATGATATCTTTTTGGATTTTGTCATATTATTACCCAAGGATTAGGGAATATATGATGTTATATAGGTAATTGTGGAATGGATGATGAAATAGGCCCAATTCATAGAGATTAAGGAGTCGGGACTAGTAGATTCCTTGGACAAGATTTATATGGATGAGGTGGTACAACATCATGGACTTCCAAGATCCATTTCCATAGATCTGAATACGAGTTTTACATCAAGATTTTAGAGGGTATTAAAACATTATTTAGAACTCAGTTAAGCCTTAGCAGTCCCCTCCACCCTCATATGGATATGACGACAGATTATATTATCCATACATTGGAGGATATGTTGTAGGTGAAAATCTTGAAGTTCATTAGATCTTGTGTGAAACACATTCACATGGTATCGTTTTCATAGAAAAATGTCTTTCACTCATCCATTGTCATTGATCATTTTAAATAATTATATGGAAGAACATGTCATCCTTCATTGTGCATGAAATAGGCTGGGAAGTTAACTATTCCTTGTCTTGGGGTGGTGTAGAGCACAAAATAGAAGTTTCTTCTTGTTTTCAAGAGGATGAAGGAAGAATAGGAATAGAATAAGTCTTATGAAAATATCTGGATGAGGCCCATGGAGTTAGAGGATAGTGAATATGGGATCTTCAGGGTTTCCCCTGAATGTTGGGAGAGGAGGTTCAGAAGAGGGAGTAACCTTTCTCCAAGGTTAATTAGACCCTTTATGGTGTTGGCGCGAGTTTGTGAGGTGAAATTACTGTTGGAATTACCACCTCAGTTGGAGAGGATCCAAAAAGTCATTCACATCTCCTAGCATCATCATTATCTTCATGATGACTCTCATTTCATTGACACTGGTGAGTTGGATATCCAAGATGGTGCGACATTCATGGATTGGTTAGTATAGATCCATGATCGTCGGGAGAAGGTTCTATATGGGTGGAACAGTCCTTTGGTTAGCATGTTATGGAGGAATGGTGTCATAGAAGAAATTAAATTTTAACAGGAAGTGTATATGTATTCCTAGTACCAGCTGTTTTTTATAAATTTCCCTGATTTTTTTTCATTATCATGTAAATATTTATCCTTATATTTTATGAGATAAGTTGTTTCATTTTTAGATAATGTGTGATAAAATCATAACCTATAGAAATGGGGGACCTGGTACATAATCAGGATGCATTAATTGAGATGTGATAAAACTAGTTCAGGCAAGTCAGAGACGACCAGTGTGGATAGTATCATGACATAGATGACAAAACTCCTTTATTCAGGTGTTTAGACATAGTTGTTGTTCTGCTTGTGTATTGTGATTTGTATTTGGTTGGGTTATTTTATGTCAAATAAGCTTATCATGGATGTTGAGGAATCATTCTAGATATCAGGTAACACATTTGGGATTCTCATTGAACATTGATGGGTTTGGGTGTTTTGAGTGTGGTGAGATCCATGAGAGTTATCTCATAGGGATGGTTTTCAGACCCCTTTTTTCCATTGGGGTTGGATTTGAATTATAAAGAGAGAGAATATTTTATGAGATATCTGAGGTAATGGTATGGACCACACTTATCCATTACTTTGAGAAAATCTAGTGTCTGACATGTTCTATTAGTTTATCGTGGATCACATTAACAGTTTTCATGTTTTCCTATTTTTGTAGTGGTAGCTCATGCCAATTGTGACTAAGACCAACAGGTTAAGAGTAGTGGGTTGTGATAGTGACTCACAATGGTGACTCTCAAAGCTAAAACGCTAATGATGAGTCTGGACGGTGGGTCATTGATGGTGATTCATTTCTGGTGAGTCACTGACAGAAGGTCATAAAGGTCACTAGCAGTGACTAGTAATGGTGAATAATCCAATGGTGACTCATCCAACAGTGATTCATCCAAGGGTAGCACACCAAATTTTGACTCACCAAATGGAATCTCATTGAACAGTGAATCATTTAATGGTAGATCACTAAATAGTGACTCACCATTGGTGAATCGCCACCAGTAGCCCTCATAGATGACTCTCCCAATGCTGAGTCATTTCTGATAGTTCTTCAAATTTCAAATTTACCATAGTTTTTTCCATTCCAACACCTCCAGCATTTTATTTGATGTAAATTCAGTTAAAACCCATATTTAATTGATTTTTAATCCATTCTATTTTCCAAAAATCATATCTTAAAACATTCTAAATTCCTATGATTTTTAAATTTTCATGCACATTGCCTGGGTTAAGATCTAGTTTTAATGGGAAATTAAAAATAGATTCATATCCTGTTAGTCACGGATCTGATCCCTAAATGATGAATATCGACCCATATTATTTCCTTCGACTTTATTTTGATACCTAATCATCAATAGAATTTGTATTCTCTAATGTGTGTTATATATCATGGTGAATATTTTTTATTCTGTTTCTCTAGAGTTTTTTTACTGCATGCACACCCATTGATTTGAGTGTAAGGTGAAATTATTGCTCATCTATTATTTGAGTTATGGACTCCTCCATATCTCTTTTAACTGTGCATCATGCTGGGTGGGTGTAAAAATATCTCCTAGTGAATATGGTTGAATCAGAATTTAATCAAGATAATAAAACCTGTTACAAAAAAATAAAAAAGGTTTATGGAATATAACACTTGATTATGCCATATTGTTAATTTGATCAATGTTGATAATTGTATGGTTAGTATCCCAAATGAAAAAATAGTTATTGGTAGTCTTTTTTTGGGAACCTGTGATGTCTTGTGAATGCTTGTTGATGGTATTCTGTTGAACAACTTTAAATTTGAAAATCTGATTACCCACCTACACCAGGTTAAGAAAATTTAAGCCTTAATATTGAAATTTCTCTATGATTTCCCATTAATTGTCAGTATGTAATTAATTAATGTGTGTTTTATGAATCTAAATACACCATGAATTGTATGGTGTGGATGCATGTTGTGTGTGGTTTTGTTCTGTCTTGTGCCTCTTAAGGGTTGTGTGGTGCTGAGATTGGGAACATGTTTGTGTGTATTGAATGATTCTAGTGGTGTATATGAATATCAGTTTGATAGACTGATTAACTGTGTAATGGATGAGTGGGGTTGTGATATGGGACTAAATCTAGTTTTTTTATAGTGTTTATGGTTTTAGTGTGTTTATGCGTCCAGGATGGTGATGCTTTCAATGAAAGGTGCTAATGGGTGTGGCTATGACAAGGTAGTTATTCAGTTTTAGAGCATGGTTTGTGTGATATTTATTTAAAGAATGATGATTCTAGGGGTTTACATGGGAGTTAAATAGAGCATAAATATAAATTGAGTTTCTTTACATGGTTCTTTTTCCTCTCTGTGGTTTATGCTATGTAGCATGTTGTGTTTTATGGTTGGTAGCCTGCTATGTAGGGATGTAATGAAAAAATGTATTTCATTATAATGAATGATAATTGGTTAAATGAGTTGGTCAGGGTTATGAATTGAATTGTTTCTTGTTCTCTATTTGTTCATTTAGACGTAGTAGAAAGGTTGATAGTATTGTGGACATGATGTTTTTTTGGAAAAACACATAGGTTAGGAAGTGTATTTGATACATATATATATACCTATACATCATTTTGAAATATATATCCACCCCATCCTTGTTTTGAACTATGTTCCGAAAACCCCTCATTGTCATGGGGGAGGGTGTATATTCCCAAAATCCCAATGGGTGGTGGGATTGATAGTTATTGGCACTTACCTACAGCCTTTTCTAGGCATTGGTAGCCAAAAAATCTTTGGACGGGTTATGGTGTGGTTGTGAGTCATGGGATTCAGCTGGTTTGGTGTTCTATACCATATGTTTATGGGATGAGATGTGGTTTCATTTCATAGGTTTCTTTGATATGTGGTATGTTTGATGTCCATGTTTGTGTGGGTGGGATGTGGTGGAATTCATTTTCCCAAGACGAAGGACTAGCTCTGAGGCCCATGTGTGTAAAGGTGGGTAGGGACATGGGGCTTCTGGGAGAGTGCAGAATCATCAAGACATTATCCCTTATGGAATGAGTAGATAACAAGTTGGAAGTGGTTAGGGATACCCAAATAATATATATGATTACTATATTACAATACATGACTTGCGTTACTTGGTGAGAGGTCCTTTGTGAGGTTGGGGTGGCTAGTATACCTTATAAAGTGCTGTTGAGTTCTACTTTTTTTCTCATAGGGGTATTAGAATGCCTTCTTTAACTGTGATACAGATACTTGGTTTTTTGTAATTATTATACTTGTATGATAACCCTATGTGAAGAAAAATACATTCCATTTTCCATGTGGACTATGTGGACCATGTTGGACCTTAATAGCTCAACAATTGGGATAGATTTTGTGTCACAATTTAGCCTTATTTTTTCTTTTTACATTGGTGTTTTTATTGTATTTGTAACAATATTGTTTTAATGATTCATATGGGATATAATTTTATTATTTTTATATACAGTTGATATATTTTTTTGCATGAACTATGTTATCTTTTGATATTGTTCATATAAATTGCATAATACCATACATTATTTGTATGATTTTATTCCATTAGTGTTTGTCGCCACTCTATGGCCTACTAGAGTAAGGACTTTGGGGGTCATTATCTATCTTCCATCATGTCAAGGAATTATGTTCATGAAACATTACCTTCCTCTCTCCATCATGAAGATGTTGGGTTATGAAATATCTACATCTTTTTCAATGGGTGGAAATCCCACAGTGAAAACAACCCAAACATTCAAAACATGTCAAGGGAGGTAAGGTAGCATGTGATTCATATATCCATAATAGTTTTTCACATCAAAAAGGTACTCCACTAATATTTATATATCGGTTTCAATCCATGATATACTCTATATAATTGGATCTAAAGTGGGGCCAATAGATCATATACACTTTGATATATTGAGAACTATTAGAACTCCCTTGAGAGGTGGGTGAATAAGTGGTTCTTGTTTTTGGGAATCTTTTTTCTTGAAATTATTATTATATATGTTTTTATATTCATCATCCAATATTAATAGATCTATCTTTCGTTAATGAAATGATAAGATAACCAAAAACCATATCAATATTTTTACATGGTTTTGACCTAGTGTGAGATCCTAATCGATACTAGAATTGGTTTCTTTTTGAATACATAGATATTATAAAATATATTATTTATTAAAAAATTGGGGAAGTTTACCACCTTTAATATTAATATTTGGTCAATTTAATGTATAAGGTAAGGGTAAGTGAAATCCTTTAACTTGTACTATAATAGCAAATTAATGAAAAAAATTATCTTAGAACCAAAATCCTCTCAATATAGCATCCTTGAGAATTGATAAATTATATCAATAGAACATGATGTGATTCTTTCGAATCAATGAATATATATTCATGAGTAATTAATTCAAAATCCAAACATATATGAATAATGCAGTAGTATATTTCTCCCCCTCTCATGAGTTCAAGATTAAGAAGTCATTAATGAGAGAATTTACACATGAAATTATATTATTCCTCGCCATTAGCAAGAAAATTTGTCAATAGAACTGGTAAATATTTTTCTTCAAAATCTTTTGTTAATTTAGAATCACATAGGTAAATTAAATTTTCCAAAACACACCCATCCATTCCACATAATAGTTACCACTCTCAAGCATCTCAAACAAATTTTACCCCATCAATTCATATTTTAAATTCTAATTGAGTTGTGATTAATATTTCTATACTAATTTATGGAAAATCCAATTATTATCAGTTATATTTATAATCTATAAAGAATAGAATCATTAACCACGATAAACAATTCCATGTTTTTTTGAAAATCCATAATAAAACTAAATTCCGTCAAATTTAATTTCATCCACAGACTAATGAATCGTGGTTAAAATCATGAAGAAGAATGTGAATATGATATTTTGGAAATATTATAGAAATATAATCCTCATCAATTTTAAGAATCACTTCATTACCCAAAATTATTTTTTGGAACATAATCATCCATTATGCATGTAAGAATTGACATTATGTAGATTTTATCTACCATTATATAGGTTCAAAAATTCACCTTTCTAATGGAACTTAAATAACCCCAGTATTCTCAGTGATTTTCAATGAAATTTACGTAGCTATTTGTCACCTTTATAGGGAACTAGATCATCTTTATGTTTGTTTTCAAAATAATTAATACAATTTTATATTCTAAAAAATTACTCCATTTTAGATATACTCAACTATTGCAATCAAATTAGTTACATAATGAATATTTACTATCTTGTTATTTTAATGATTAACTCTTGATGATGAGATACACATGAATGAAATGTTGTGTGATTGGATCAAAGTGTTTTGGTGAAATTCTATGATCAACTATGTCATAATATATTTCCATACCATAAATTCATTTTTCACTTTCATGGTTATATTGAATTTTATATCAATTGGAATGTACTAATATTCAAATCCAAAAATTTGAAAATTTCACAGAAATCAATAAATGGAGTACGATCATCCAAATGACATATGATCTTGCTAAAGGCATATATTCAAGGACTTTTACTTATATAATATTCAACTAAAAAATAATTATTTATATAAATTATTAAGAATTTTCATAAAAAAACTAAAGAACACTAACAAAATCATAATAAAATTTTCTCAAAAAAATGAAATACATTTATCATATTTGTTCATAAACAGACTACATAAAAAATAAAAAATATTTTTATAGGATTTAATGAACATTGTACTAAAATAGGATAATTTAATTTTTCATGTATTGTAGTTCCGCATCAATGAATATTTAGAGTTGGTGGTACTTGAAAAAAAATTCAATCATTTAAAATAATGATTAATGGATCTGGAAAAATGTAACCACCCTTAATCCATAAACCCATATTTTTTCTGATTATCTTACTATTTTGGAATAATGAAATGGGTATCAAATATAAAATGATAAAATTGTTTATTTTTAATGATATAATATCTATATATATCACATTATATTAAAAATCCTAAATTAGGACATTAATTTAGGTTCAGATCATTATTTATTATTTTATTATATCTCTAAGATAACTCATTGATCCATTCTATATACACTAGGTAAAATAATCTAAATTAACATGTGAGCTTAGATTCCCAGTAAGGGAAATAACAGAACTTATTCTATCATATAATAAATAAAACATGAATACTATTGTGGGGATAAAGAAATTCCATTTTACAAATAACATGAATGTGAAATGTATCAATGAAACATATATAAAAATAACTAGTTGCATGGATAACTTGAACTGGTATCATAAATATATAATTCATAATGATGGACATCATAAAATTTCTATCATGTCCTCATTCCATTCCGTCATTTATAAATTTCTATAATCTATTACAAATACCTAGGTTACTTTGTATCAGGTGTAATACTAATGTATAAATGGGTCATCTTGTAGTATTCCCCATTTATTTAGTTAATAATACCCATTAGTAATTGATAATAACTAATTAATAGAAAAAATTACACATAATCTGCATTCCTTTATAATAAACATCTATAAATTTCTACTAGAATATGAAATGTCAATATTTACCCTCAAAAATTAAAAAAAACGTATAATAGTTAATTAATATAAATATGGTTAATGGTATCATTATATAATAACCCTGGTAGTTAAAAATAATGCATAATGGATGTTGAAATTGAAGAAAATATTCCTCTATGGATATATTAGAAAGTAACTTTCCATGAATGTAGAAATATAATCTTCTTTTAAAAACAATTAATAACAAAGAATTCCAGAATAATGGGAAGTGGATTTTCATTAATAACACATGAAAACATGTAGATTAATATATATAATGAATAAACACAATGATGACATGAAATGGCAGTCATAAGGTAAATGTTAAAATAATTTCCTTTTCAATATTGATAAATATAAAAAAATTCAAATATTAAAATAAATTAAAGTGTTACATTTTAAAATTTAATAAAATTAAATATTATATATATTTTCTGTAATAAGTAATTTATTTATTAAAATGAGTATTCAAAATGAAAAATAATGAAAATGGATATGGAAGATAATAATTTTTGAACAAAAATTATAAACATGGTCACCTTTATTATATACATTATTTCAATGGTATTAAGGACCATCGTATGAAAAATGGGGATAATAATTTAAATTCCAATATATTACCAAATGATAATAAAATATATACTATTTAGGAGACAATGAACATAAAATTTCTAACTGATAGAAATTTAATCACAAACAATCTCTATAAGAAGTGATATTGTAACATATACCCTAACCTTGGATTCAAACATTTTTGTATGTATTCCAAACTATTGTGTAATAAATTTGGAATTTATTGTCATTTTATATTTATTATAAAGTTTTATTACATCAATATTTATATATATATTTATAGATATTATTAATTGAAAACAATTTTTTATCTATTTACTAATCATTCTTCGAAAAATATAATTATTTAGGTGTTTAATATTTATTTTCTTATGGTGTGATTTGAGATAGTTTTTCTAGTCCAAGAACAATTTTCAATTTTTCATAAAATTTATATTTTCTATATTTTAATATATAAAATATTTATATTTCAAAAAAAATTTTATAAACATCTCTCATTGTAATTTATTAAAAATAAATTACATCACTTAATAGAGGTGATAATATATACCTATGAACATGTTATAATTTCAATTTTTTAATTAATACTAATAAAGTTAGAAAAATGATAATTTATATTAAAATATTTATAATTGTTTTATAAATATCATTGATATTTATTAAAACTATCATCATTAACAATTATTTATGTTGGTTAGGAAAAATGAAACATGTCCCTTCGTCGAGATGTTTGTCCATACATGAAAATGCACAACGATTTCATTTTCCATTGGATGGAAATGTGTAACCCCTTGGAGTGATTGATTTAATCATTTTATACTTTTAATATTTCCTTTAGAGTCTTCATATTATCATTTGATTGAATATGGATGTGTATAGTGGGATGTTCTTGGCGTCTAACGTCTAGAAATATATATAGGAGTAATTTACATCATAAATAGTGTTTTACAATGATAATTTTATTAGAGAAATGTCATAATAAATTTTTATTTGAAAAAATAGTTTATTCCATTAAATTTAATTTTAGACAATATTATGGTTCTTTATGTATAAATTACTATAGATATGTGTATTTCATTTTGTGTAACCCACAATAAACATATGATGTAAAGCCACAATTTTTGTCTCAAAATATTTTGGGCTTACTTGGTGTTTACATGTTCATTGGATTAATTTTCACAAATTAACTATTCATACTTCTCTTTACATCAATGACGGACAAATGTATTTTCTAGTGTTTTTTCATTTCTAGACTCCATTGGAAATATATTAAGATGATTAGGTTTGAAAACCCTATTTTTATGAGTTTTATATGGTAATTGTATATGATTATCATGAATTTTTTTTCAATGTTTTCAAAGGATTTAGTTTTCCCAAAAAAATATATTATGTAGAA
The DNA here is from genome assembly GCA_963277665.1 of Viscum album. NCBI lineage: Eukaryota > Viridiplantae > Streptophyta > Magnoliopsida > Santalales > Viscaceae > Viscum > Viscum album. The sequence goes on from OY728151.1 coordinate 1,538,270,147, forward strand.
ATCTATTTTATATGGATGATGGTATTTGAAAACATGGTGTTTTTTATCAATGATTCATTGTAGAAATATAAATTGTAATATACATAGTTCTTAGTGCTAATTAGAAATGAATGCGGTAATATAACATTGTGGAAACTTTGTGAATGATATATTTCCACTCACGAGTGTTGGGATGGTCATTTGACATGAAAGTGTATGTGGAGGGGTAATGAACCTGGATGCAGTTTTCCTAGTAGAAATTGAATGATAATGTGAAATGTTTTATTTTGATAAATTTCATTCATTAATTGTTTTCATTCTATTTTATTCATATTCATGCTGTTTTTTTAAATGAATTTTGATAATTTTTTCTCATCCTTGTGTTGTGTGATTGTTAATTTTTCTTTAAATCCTACCGAGTGAAATACTCACCAAATTATTTAGAAATGTGTTTCATTTGAAAATATTTTATAAATAGATATAGTGATGTGTTTTTTAATTCTTATCTAGTGGAGATCATTGAAGTCAAGGATTGGATATTGAAGTCAGATCTTGTTATTATATTCATATTAGTCTGGGATGGTGCCACATTGTTTCCCATGCCATTATATATGGATTTTTATCCTTTGTTTCATATTTCTTTTTGTGTTAAAATATTACATTATCATGTATTTGTATTTCATTGAGTTATTGGAATCCCCATTCATGCACAATGTAGTTAGGTTTTATTATTCTATTTCATTTCATTAGGTCATGTGTTATTCATGGAAAATATTTTCCAATATTTTAATAATACATTGGAATTTATTACCATTCATTGGTGTTCTATAGAGGTCACATAATTATATTATCACCTATACCTATTACGAATCCAATGGGTGTGGGGATTGTAAATAATCGTATCATATCCCATTTGTTCCTTGAGTTAGGTTGGTAACAAGTTCATAGGACTCTTAGAACATGATATGTATATCATAAAAAGAGGTTTCAATATTTTTTATAATGAACATGTTATTACATGGGTGTTCATGTACAAAATGTTTCTATGAATCAAATATAGTTTAATTTATCAAATAATTAGGTGTTTATTTTAGAAGTAATAAATTTCCTGAATTGGTAAAAATAATTCCTCTGGGGATTATATTATTCTTATGTTATTCACTTTTTTTTAGAAAATGTATAAAATTGTATAATTTTGAAATGATAGTTGAAGTGGTTGTTTCTCATGAAGATGATAACTAATTATAATATTTTTGAAATTTATTACAGGACACAGTTTCTAGATCGAAATATTATATATTATGAATTTTTATACATATATAATTTAGAAGTATGAATAAATTATATATATAATTAGGAACAACTTGTGGGAAATGTGGTATCACCTGAGCCATATGATCGCAAAAAACTAGAAAAACATATTGTGACAATTTTTCTATCCATTGATAGAGGAAATAAAAAATGTTGAACTGAGGAAATATGATCATTTGGAATATTAAAGAAAATAGTGTAATCAAGATTTTCATGCTGATTATGAATCTAATAACGTTGATATATGGATAAAAAGAATAAATAAATTTTTTGATTTTCATGGTACAGAAGTAGAGAGAAATATTATATTCACAAACTATATATTAGAATATATTTCATACCAATGGTGGGACATTTATGTCCAAAATTAAATTTACTAGGACTTATGTAGGATTATTTTGTGTAAATTATCAAAAAAAATTATACCTTTACATATTAAAAATAATTAGAACAAAAATTTCTTCCACAAGAAGAGAGAAAAAATCGCTATAATAAGGTATGCATACCATATTATGAACATATATTTCTACACTTAAGAAGTATTTTTTATTATTTTTGAAGGCTTCAATATTTTTTATGAGGATAAAAAATAAAATTCATCCTAGCCAGATGTTCTCTATATTACAAATTACACAGAAATGGTTAATTGGGAAATATTGCTAGAAAGTGATCTTTTGGAAATCTAATGGGAGATAGTTTTATTCTTCTCATGGTGTAGGTTTCTTCCCTAGTGCAATAAATATGTTAAAATAGAATTCTATAATTATTATAGTTGTTCACATCACATCTAAATGACAAAATTAGTTAATTTTTCTGTATGATTTATGGAAAAACAATTTTACATTCATCATGGTTTGTAGATGGGAATGTAGAATGAATGTACGTGGAAACCAATTAATTACCACTATTGTGGATAGGGATGAAATATTATGAAGTATTATTTTATTATTTATATATCATTAGGTGTAATAGGCTTGAATCAGCCACATTATTCCAATGCGTGGTCAGAATAGTCCTATCATACTATTTCATGCCCACAGACATTGGTGAACCGTGATGTTTCTTATAACATTTTTTTGTTCCATGAAAAACTACATATGGAAGAAATAACTAGCCTATGATAGATGAATAATAGTTATATAGAGTGAAATAGGATATTGTGAGCAAGAAACTAACCCTCTCTATGGTGAGAGGATACACTCTTCTGATCACAGCTATATTTCCACTCTTGTCTGATACTATAATGTCACATTACATCCTTTATTTTTCTATGATTATATAATTGGGGATATATGTGGAATATATGACTCAGGTCATGTGTATTAAGACATCACATAGATATATGGATTAGAACAGATTTAAATTCCAGGCTTATTCCATCACTGTTGATGTAGTGCATTTCTTTTTGAGTTCTCAGCCCTAGATATGGATGTTATGTATTTAATCATAAATATGGACTTGTTGGTGGGATTTTATTATTATATTGACTTTTAAAACTGTTATGTGATGCTTTTATCTCTATATGGAGTCTTTTACCATTTCAATAGGGATTAGAATGTATTTTCAGGTTGATTATAAAATTTAGTGACAGTGGATGGAATATTATAAAGTATGTTATTAGAAAAAATGTATCTTATGTATATGGAATAGGAAATTATTCTCTTCCTCCTATATTGGGTCGAAATCCAGCTGACATTATGAACAATTTTTATGTGTTGACACTCAATAGAGAAATAAAATTTTCTATCCATCTATATTCCAGAACAAGTGCAATTTCACTTTAATCATAAAAAAGGATATGTCAAATTATAAAGAGTTAAGTAATTTACTAAAGGAGTTATAATCCAAAGTATTTATCATATCGAGTAAATGACCTTGGGCTACATCAATTTTATTTATAAACAAGGATTATTTTGTTCTCTTCATATGTGGTGATTTCAATAAGATGAATCATATGATGACTAAAATAGGTATATGCTTTATCGAATAGGTGGTCTTTTATATCAATGAATTGTAGCCATGTGGTTCTAAAAAGTTTATCTACCCTCATTATATCATCTATTTATATTTAGAAGATTGGATTTCCAATGAAAACATTTTAAAATCATAATGGATTATATAAATATGTAATCATTCCTATTGGAATGAAAAATTAATTATCCAATGTCATTGTTTTTATGAGCTGTGTCATTTATGGGTTTCTAGATTCATTGTGGTTGAATTAGATGTTGATATTATATTTTACTCTAGAAATAAGAAGCACCACAAGGAAAATAAAGACAACATACTAAGAAAATAACATTCTAATCATTCAAATGGTATGTTTTTTGTTTGGATTACAGATTCAATATGTAACACTCCTTAAGCATGTCATTTTTTATGAACAAATATCAGTTGACCATGGAAATATTGAAGAAATGTTCACTTCGAGACACCAAAAAATAGTTTAGGTGCATATTTTTTCAGGATTTGTTGGCTATTATTAGCACATCATTTGGGATATTTTAAGACATTATTGCCACATGTCTTCTTGGAAAAGGAAATGCGACCCAATATTATGGAATGATGAATGCCATAAATTTTTTTTGGAACATAAATCCCATCTCACCTCAATAACCATATTAATATTTTTATAATATAATAATATCTATGTGGGGAATTATGATCCATTAGATCTTGTATTGATTTTTTGTCATGTAGAGTAATCATGTTATGGATTATGGACTGATTAATATTTGAGAACATAGTAAAAAGTCTTTTACACATGACATAGAATTATTTATTTTTATCCATGCTATAAAAACATGGTTACATTGCCAATTTGGAGAAAAGATCATAGTTTCCACTTAATATAAGAGTTTGATATATATTTTTTTACCATAACACATGAAATGTTGGAAACATAGATAGAAATAGTTCCTCATGATCTTTTATTATGACTTTATACACACACTAAGAAATGGGTATTCTCTAGAAAATGTGATGGTTTAGAAATTGTATAGCGATGTGGACTGAGAAACTCATGACCAATGGTTGTTGTTTATCAAGATTGCAGATAATATTTAATACTACACTGCATTGAGTGAGCATATGGATTTCTTTCTAGTAATTCATTATCTAGAAATGATAAATATAGTAAAAATATTATACATATAATCCCGACTTTTTCACAATTTGGTCAAAACTAATCAGTGTCGAAACATTTGATGATTAGAATAAAATATGAAAACTACTTGCTACACTTTTCTAATTGACTTCTAATTTCAATATATTATGAAGAAATTTTTTTTGGAATATAAATATTCAAAATGGTATATTCATTGAGGTGTTGATATTATCTACAACATGATGAAGGTACATTTATTTTGGGATTTTATAAAAACATGATTGTAGATTTTGTAATGATGTTTTTGACATATCAATAGGTAAAGGTTTAGAATCAATAACCATCTAGAATGATTCCAACTATATATATACTAATATGTAATTGGGGGAAAACTACGATGGAATTTTTCATAGGCCTACCCAGAACATTATCGAAACATAATGTTAGTTTCATATTAGAGGATCAACTTATTATGTTATCATGCATTATATGTATTAAACAATCCAATATGTTAGTGGAATTTGTAAATGTGTATATAAGAAAATCTTTCAGTTCACATGGTGTTCTAGATTCGATTATATATGATAGAGGCCCATGTTTTACTTCTTAATTATGTCGATAATTGAATCATCCTATAGGATTTTAATTGATTATCATCACAACATATCATCCGCGAATACAATGGGGGTCATAATGCACTATTCAGTCATTGAACATTATTTTATTAGTGTGAATCATGTAATATTTTTACTCATGGGAGAATCATTTAACCATTTTTTATTATTATATAATAATATTTATAATGTGAAAATATAGATGCCAACACATATGCATTTTTATGTCCATCATTGCAATTCTCATTTTTGGGGGTGGAAATTAGAGAGACATATTTGATTATTCCTTTTATTTTTTATTATAATATAGAGTAAATTCGTATGATTAAGAAGTGTATTTTTATTTCAAAAAGATGATAGTAATAATATGTAGATAATCATCACCAGAAATGATCTATTAGTGTTTGTGACCACATCTTCTAGAATGTTTTATGGACCATTTTCAATAAAACATTTAAAAATATTGGAATATAGTGAAACGGTATGTGGGAATCCTTGAAGTTATATAACGGATAGGAACATGTGTTTTCTAGTTAGTGTTACAACCATGATTTAGTTCCCTTCAAAAAATCTTCTATGTTTATTAAATGAGTCGGTATTATCCTTATCCATGACATGTGATCAGTTGGGATAATGGTACTATTGATTTTTATGTTTCTTTTATCCATGAATATGGATAGGCTATAGAGATATAGGAAATGACTCTTTGAGGGAGATATATTAATTTGTTATAATTTCAATTGTATCATAGACAAGTACAATGGGGATAATATATCACACCTAGTTCGGGGAACACCATATTTTCATGTGTGTTATCATGTAATTGGATTCATGGAATTTTTAATAAAATTTTATACTGGTGTAAGAGAGGATGAACATGAAATGTGGCTTTTAGGAAAATTTATATGGTCAATATACCTCATAAGTATGGATTTTATGGAATAAATTTTTGTCTATATTTTAGATGAATCTTTTAGGGGAAAACTAATTATTCTTTAGAAATTTCCATTCTACCATATAGTGTTGTTTTCTCATAAAAAAATATGAGGTGGAAGGTATTTCAGAATTGGTCAGCCGTGTTTAACTTCTGAAATAATGTTACAATTTAAATAACAATATCACGTAGGAATAATTGGATTTTCCATAGAATGTGGTTCCATATTATGAAAATCTTATTTTACTATTTCTCTAAAAATCTAGGATTAACCAAGAATATTCTGGAGTTCCTTGATATTCAAAATATGTTGTAAATTAATCCTTGAGTAGTGGTTTTTGGAATCAATTTTTTGGGATTCCTCTTGGGTTTTCATCATGGATCTCATTATGGTGCCTCATGAGGAACCATATACTGGAGTTTAGTACTAGAGATATGGGTTATTAACTCTATTGATGATATATGTTTGGTTTTTCTAAATGAACTAGATTTATAGGATGATGCATTGAATTGTATTTAATAATTTATTCCAATTATAGTAATGTTATATGGATTCTCTCCGACACAATTTTTCTTGAACAATATGGATTGAATCATGATAAATTATTCATGTTCAATGATTTGAAGTCCCTTGAGTATTTTACATGGAAACCCCACATAATAATGTTATATAAAAACGATTGTGTTGAAGAATGTTAATTATATTTTTAATTTATATGAATTAAAATGATGTGGTAATCATGGTAATTATTTTTGTGGAATGATATTTGATATTGATGATGGTATGGGTGTAAAATTTGTTTGAGTTCATGTTGTATTTTACCAGGATGTGTTGAAACTGTATTGGTGTTCTGTTTTGACTAGAATGGAAAAAAGGAAATATCACTTAGAGAATACATGATGAGTGAAACAAATCTACCCATGAGTTAATATATTATTAATCAGAATTCATGTGTGTGGGGGGGGGGGGTATGAAACATGTTTTGGCTATGTGAGTTAGAATATGATATATATAGTGAAAGGACTGATTTTGTTAAATTTATTTATTTATATGTTTTCCTCTAATGAATTGTTTAATATTCTCATCCTTTGTTTTCTATATAATATTATATCATTTTCTGATCATATAGGCATGCTATGGGATGATTATGGGTAAATAATACTGAGTTATATTCTCACTGCTTGTTTAGAAACTTTGGAATTTTTTTTTTCTCTATCAAGATAAAATGAATTGTAATTTTTTTACTTCTCTAGTAGTGATCATTGGTGTAATTATTTTTTTAATGATGATAGAGATGATGACTATCCTAGTCAATGATGTTTCCACTTTGGTTCCCTTTTCTTCTATTTGGAGTCTTTTCCATTCTCTCATATTTGTATTTCCTCTATATGATAATATTGTTCTGTATCTGAATTTCCTCGGGTTCCATTAACGTTCATTCATGAATCATGTGGTATCATTTTATTATATTATTTCATTTTTGAAGGTCATGTTTTTTTGGGAAAATCATCTCCCTAGGGTTTACTCTGCCCTTGAAATTTATTTCAAGCCTTCGTAGTCATGAGGACATCATCTATGGCCAGTAGAACCTCCTCCACTTCCCAAGAGAATGGGAGAGGGGTATGATGTGAAACAATGGGATAGAAAAATGTTGTATAATTAATAGAAATATATTTTAATATATAAATTGTATTTATGTCACTAAATTATGAATGTTATAGAATATTCTTATGAGATGGAAGATGTGATAAAATATAAATATTTTTGTTATTACTATTTCCTCTTCTATGATAATATTCCTTAGTATTACTGTTTATATCTTTTCGGATGATATTTTGGGGATACCAGGATATCTAGGATGTTGGGTGGATTTTTAGGGAGTTTTTTGGGGAAATATTTTCTATATATGGTTCTCAATGTTTTTAGTGAAATGTTGAGGTTAGAGAACCCTTTTATATTAGAGAATAGTGGAACTCTTGTAAATGAAATTTATTAATATTATAAGGGATGTAATTATTAATGGAAATGGAACTAAAATTGATAATTAAACTCGAAAAGATTAGGTGAGGTACAAAAACACCTTGTTTTCACATTAATTTTTTTATATTTTGTTGCTTACCTGTAGATTAATTATTATTACCTCAATTTAACAATAACAATGGTGACTAATTATATCCATGGTAATATATTTTAATTGGAAAAATGAAATATAAATTATAACAATTTTTGGAAATACTAATTAATAATATGAAATCTAATTTATAATAATTCAGTTTCTATATGTTGAATAATTTAATTCCTATATAATTACACAATATACATAAATATCACATTTAGTAAAAGATGATAGTCTACGTTAAAAAAATTAATTTATACATATCTAGTCATATGACAATTTATTATGGGTTATTCAATTTTTTTTTTTTTTTTAAAAATGAATGTTATTTAATTTTAGAACCATTACAAAACTGAATTATACATCCCAACTACACTGTTAGATGTAATTATACAAAAATGTTTTTGTTAGATTAAAATATAAAAATATTTTTACAATATTAATGATTGGTTTTTAAAATCAACATAATAATTTAATATGATTTATATTATTCTATTATGAAATACATGGTCATTAATTTTTTTTATATTTTGATATCATCATTATAACATAATGTTTTCATTGAGGTTAGGATATTGGAAAAATTGTTATTTTTCAATGTTCAACCTAAAATCATTTATTTCATAAAATTTCCTAAAAAATAACCCTGAGATAAATTTTAAATTATGAACTCATTATTGAAATCAATTATATAAAATTATAAATTTATGTTTTATATTTATAATTTTTTTATAAAATAATATAATACCTGGAAAATATTTATTTAGTAATATAAAAATTTATTAGGATTTGATTAATTACATTTACATTTTTCATTATCTCATATTTATTATATTATTGATTATTAGTTATTTATATTTTCAAATCATATGTATTATATTATATTACTTGTATTCATAAACATGATTAGTATTTTAGATACATACTTAATAAAGTGGTTTTACGATAATAAATTTTAGACACTGTGATAAATATTATATATCAAAGATCATTATATCTTTTAAAAAATAAATCGTCAAAACATTAAACCCATTTTGTATTAATGATAAACTGTACAATTTATGAATCATAGGTTTCAATATAAAATTAACTAAGGATACATTATGTTATTTTATTATAACACATGCTACATAAAATTTGAAATTGTATATTTTACATGTAATTAAATATTTAAAGACAGTATGATACAAAAAGTAAAATTTTAAATGAGATATAATGTAAATAAAAATTCCTTATAAGTAATATTTTATTAGAAAATGATATTTAACATTTCAAAATATTTTTACCTAATAATCTTATATGACATAAAATTCAATTTTTATAACATTTTTCATTTCAAAACATCTATCATACATTGTACACCATTAGATAATGAAGACATAAACACTATGATCAGATGAAAATAAAAAAAAATATTTATCTAGTTATCAACTAAAAATATACATGTAAAGGGATACACATATATATAAAGTACATAATATAGAGGTTGGATGACACATATGATAGTGGTAGGTACTATTCTCTAAATACCAATCGGTCATGGGATCGATCCTCGAGACCATTTCAGTAATGATGAATAGTCACTCAGCCATTAGGCTTCCATTTTTTTATGTAATCATTTTAGTCAATAAATACCATTATAAAAGGAAAACATATAATCAACTATAGTGTAAATAAATAATTGGACTCATGATTTTTTAAAATCTATAATATTGTAGAAATTTAATAGGAATTTTTATTTATGAATTATGAGATAATGTTTATAAAATTATTCAGTAGGCATCTTTGATGTTACACCTGAGCCTATGAGCAGAAGTGGAATCTTAAAATATGTAGGCTCAATAATGGTTAATGAATAATTTTTCTACTAATATATAAATATAATGAATAAATTTTTACAACAATATATATATATATATATGTTTAAATATGTGATGAATATATATATTTATATAGTAATATGAAAATAATCATTTTTTATTTAATATTCATTAAAAATTGATGATTTAATATTTTCATAATTTTTTGTAATCTTGATTGTGAATATTTGTTCTCCCTATGACAGTACCATTTATCTGAGTAATTATTTACCTGTAATTAAATAAATATATATATATAATAGTTTATTTTTTGGCATGTCCCCCCTAGGTATAGATCAACATCACCACAATTTTATCTCCCCACATTTCAGTCAATTTTACACTCAAATGTCAACATGTCAACTAGGTAATCCCATTTGTTAACTATTGTTCAATTAAATTTTATAATTCCATTAGAATATAAAAAACAAAATTACACCCAATGAACCAACACCATAATCAAAACTTTTTTTATTCTCTATAATTTTTTAAATAAAATTAAAAATTATTTATATTTATTTTAAAATTTTATCTTAACATGATCGGCACCATTGAGATCACGAAATTGATATAGATAATACTAAAATGATATATGAATTCTCATTTTGACCATTATACTTTCATATACAGCTACATATTTTCCCAAAAAAATTATAGTGTTTCTTTTAAAAAAATATGGTATTTTTTGAAACTAAATATATAACTATAATGGTTGTAATATAGTGCTTAAAACTATGAGGGGTTTCATGATGGTATTTTTTTGAGTATCCCTATGTACATTATAGGTACTAATATATTCTCATTGTAATTTTTATTTCCCTTCCACTAGAGATATATAAATATGGAATAAAATACATATAGATAAAATTATTTAAATATTTACGAGTGTATATATCTGTATGCATGCATATATATATATATATATATATATATATATATATAAACCCCCATATGTATGTACATGGATTAGTTTTTGGATATATATATAAACAAGTATATGTTAATATAATTGAATAGGAGAATATATTCATATTACTACACACATATAAATTTACTATAACACTATTATATTAAATATATAGTTTATACTTTATTAGTCACTTTTTATAAAAATTATTTTTCTCTATATACATATAGATAAAATTCGCCGAAAATTATTGATCACACACAGACACAAACAAACACACACAGACACACAAAAATATATATATATATGTGTGTGTGTGTGTGTTTGTGTGTGTGTGTGTGTAATTTATTTTCACATAATTGTATGAAAAAAATGAGAATTCATGTGTTAAATTACACACCGAATCATATGGTAGAAAATTATGGTATATTTTTATAAGGAAATGGCCTTAAACATTACATAATATTGAGTTAAATGAATACTTTACATTGAGGATCTTTTCAGGTTTATAGTTTTAGACAATTAGGACATAACTATTACTTCTCAAAAGATTACAAGGTAGACATATATACACAGATTCAATTATTTTTTATAAAATAAAAACTCATAAAAAAGCGTCTTGTCTAGTTCCCTGTTTTAGACAACATTAATTTTCCTTGATCCCATCCTTGACATTATTCATCTTTATGTCTTTTAAAAACATTTCAAAACTTGGGACGAGCATAAAAAGCTCAGTAAGGGTTATAAAACAAAGAATGAAAACATTTGTTCATAAATACATACAAAACATGAACTCTTTTACTTACCTCATGAAATCATAAGATTTATGAAAGACACATAGAAATCATTAATCATAAATGTAACTTGTGGCATCCATATCATAATTACATTGTAGCTATCACAACTACATAGGGAATTACTTTGGAATACACATCACAGTATATTCCCTAAATCTCTTAGGAGAAACATTCACGTTTACCTCCTTCACGTTACCCAATGCATTGGAGAGCTATCTCGGGCTCACCTGCCCTTGGTTTATCACGGATCCACCCGTATACGTAAATAATGCCCAAGAACCATAACATGATCATAACACATAACATAAACATAAAGAAAAGATAACATTTCCACATTGGAATTATAAAATATTATTTCAAGATATTGAAATAATAATTCCATTATCAAAATCATTTTTAGTACCAAAATATGTAAAAAGAGTATATGGTATTTATTTTTGCTTTTAAGAACATTCTGGCTTGTAAAGGAAGCCAAAGATCAAATAATACTCGCTGCGGCAGAAACATCATTGTCACCGATTATGTTAAAAAAACATTCCTTTTCTTCATTTAGTAAAAATCTTCGTAGAAATAGATTCCCTATGAATAAAATGAAAATTCAAAGGGGTTTATACATCATATAAAATAAGGTCCTGTATAAAACTAAAAATGCCTCAATGAAAGGAGATTGAGACGAAGTCCCTTACCTCGTGTCTTACTTGACCCGTTCGTACTTTAATCTTCTGAATAATAAATTAAAGTTAATTTATACTTTCTTAAGAACCTTTTTCAAGATTATTAATCCTTTTTTATCACTTATTAGCATGTTATAAGCATTATATAATCATTAACGTTTTTTTTAGATATTTGGCACTTGAGTCAAAAAATGGACTTCTTATAATTACATGTTGTAAATGTAGTAAAATATCCATTATATACAGAATGATAATCATGATTTAGTTATCATATATATCATATATATTGAGTATGTAAATGTATTTATAATAGTACATAACATTTTGCTGTAAGAAATGAAATGCACAGTTCATGGAGACGGTAAGCCGTACGTACGCATGAACACTACTTTCATTTCTATTTCTTATTTTAATGGAATTAAAACATAATTATGCAATATTATATTATAATTCCAGTATAATATCATATATAATATCATTTACTCTATCCTTTATACATCCCACATAATGCATTAACGAGTCGCATCACTTTGAGGGGGCGGTAGTCATCACTTTCTCAAATTAGATTATATTATTTACCCACTATGAAAACCATAAAGGTTTGATATAATTGGGATGTACATAAGCATAAATAAATCATGAACATAATATATATCATATATAAATATAGTTCTATCATAATGGACACCATTAGGGGCGGTAAGATATAATTGAACAATCATTGTTTCGTGAGGCGTTAGTTTGTCATCCACAGAAACATTATGTTCTGCATCCATTAGATGGAGGTGTGTGTATGTGTAGTTATAATATTTCTCATAAAAACATCCATGTATATTTAGGATACTGGTGTTGTTACAAAATAATGGAAATAAAAAGATTTTAGGGGTTGGAGAAGTAAAATAAATGAAAACAATTTAAGATAAACTGTTACCTTTAATTTGGGTAACTCCCTTTGGTTTGAACTAAAATGGCTTCTTGAAGGGCCTTATTCCATAGGCAAGGCTTCTAGGAGGAGTATAGGTATGTTGAGAGCTTAATTGGGAAGAGGTTGGATGAGCCAAATAGCTTGAGAGGTTTGAGTAATTGGTTATAAGTGGTCTCCTTTTATAAGGGGGAGGAGGGGCTCTTTAGGAAAGTGTGAAAACATTATTTTGTTATATAATGATATTCAGTTTCTAATTGTCCAAAAATAATTATGGTAGAAGATAAGATGACTCATATTAGAAATAAAATTATCCAATTATAATTGGACATGTTTTAGATAATAATTTAATCATTATAATCTTATTTATTTAAATCATTTATTAATGAGGTAAATACTGCTTCATTATTGTGTCATAATTAATTTATTTATATGATGTCTAAAAATTATAAAAAAATAATCCCTTTTAGGAAATATTTTTATCTTTCCAATGAATATTTATAGTCCAAAATAGGACTTATATAACACCATTTAAAAGTAATTACTAAATGCTTTTTGTTAATGTCAATTTTGTCTTCACATTAAATTAATTAATCTAAATTGTCATTTTCACTCCCAAGTGGCTCAATGGGGTCCCAAAATCGACCCAAAGATTCCCATGGTCGTTAATGACTCAACCAATAACTTTTTGACAAGTGTTAAGGTAATTTTTAATTACTATAATATTCTTTTAACATTGAATTACCATGTTTACCTGTAACCGCATTAAATAAAAGTCAAAAGTTACTATTCACCAAAAATTATTTTCATCTTATTGAACCACATTTTACTTCTTGATGACATCCATGTATGTTGGTTTTCGAAATTCAATTCACAGAAGAGTTAAAATTTCATTTAAATGAAAATGTCAGTTTTTTTAACCACCACTAAGTGGTGTCACTATTCATCAAAAATTGATGTTTTTCAGAAAAATACCAAAATTTCAGCCTAACCATTATTTGATATTCTGAATTAAAAAATGATGTCTATTTTACGATATTGAAAACATATAAATTTCATTAATTAATTTAAAAATTAATTCCTGTTGTTAAAACAAATAGTGTGTTTTTAAGAAATGATAACTATCAAAAGATTGATACCTGTTTATGCCCTATTTCAATGTCAAATTAATTCCAATGACCAAAATTGGATTAAATGGTAAAAATATATTCTAATTACACTTTAAAACCAACTAAAAAGATAATCTAACCATATAAATAAATTATATTAAAACTTAGTTTTGAATTAAAATACAATATTTTCATTATTCATAAAAAATGAACTTTATAGGAAAAATACCAAAAGATTACCCAAAGTAAAATTTGATGGCCCCATTCTAAATAAGAACTTTATTTGGTCAATTAAAATTTATTAAAGTGACCAAAACTATATTTAAATAGGGTTCTCTATTAAAAGGTTGTAAATCGGCCTTTTAATGTAAATTTTGCTTTAAATTAGATTCATTCATATTTTAAGCCTCTAAATTTTATTGGATAAATAAAAATAAATATAAAAAACATATATAACCATATTGTAGTTTGTTTTTTTCATTCCCTCCAATAAAAAAGCTATGAGTTAACTAAAATTTAAAATAATAATATTATATTATTAGTGTGCAACGTAAGATTCCAAATAAACTCGTTGTTGCGTATCGGGTAGGCTATCGAATATAGAAACACATTAAAACGAAATTAATATTTAATTCAAAAATATTAATAAATATGGAATATTTCTTATTATTCATTTACCTGGGATGTTACATCCTTCCCCCCTTTTGGGAATTGTGTCCTCGAAATTTTTATTCACTTATCAAAATAAGTGGTGGTATTTATCCCTCATACTATTTTCTAATTCCCACGTTGCCTTTTCAACCAAATGGTTTTTCCACAAAGTGAATTACCTTATTCTGCAAAACTTTCTCTCTACAGTCAAGAATCTGGACTGGATGTTCTTCATAAGAGAGATTCTCTTCCAACTGAACTACCTTTGGGCTCAAAACATGAGATGGATCAGGCATATACTTTCTCAACATCGAAACATGAAAAACATTGTGTACCTGGGATAAACATGGAGGAAAATCCACTCTATACGCAACTGATTTTACTTTCTCCAGAATTTCAGAAGGTCCAATGAACCTCAGACTCAACTTTACCTTCTTACCAAAACGCATCACACTTTTCCATGGAGAACCTTTGATAAAGACATGATCACCTTCCTCAAAGGAAAGATCTTTCCTCTGGTTATCTGCATAACTTTTCTGTCTCCTCTGAGCTGTTCTCATGTACTTCTGAATCAACTAAACATTCTCTTCCATCTCTTATACTAATTATGGTCCCATCAGCTTCCTTTCATCTACTTCATCCCAAAAAGCTAGAGTTCGACGACGCTTTCTATATAGTGCCTCAAATGGAGCCATCTGTATATTGGAATGAAAACTGTTATTATAAGAAAATTCAACCAAAGAAAGATGTTGGTCCCAACTTCCTTGATAATCCATTGAGAAAGCACGTAACATATCCTCCAGTGTTTGAATTGTTTATTCTGACTGCCCATCTGATTGAGGATGAAAATGTGTACTAAAATTTAATTCAGTAACCAATGACTTCTAAAGGCCTTTCCCAAATTTAAAAGTGAACCTGGGATTACGATCTGATACAATGGAGAGGGGAACTCCATGTAACCTGAATATCTCTTTAACATACAACTGATCAAGATGATCGAGAGAAAAAGTATCTCTAATTGGAAGGAAATGAGTAGATTTAGTCAACCAGTAAACTATAAATAGATTTCATTGTTACCTCGAGATGTCTTTGGTAATCCCACAACAAAGTCCACGGATATATTTTCTCATTTCCACTCTGGCACTGGTAGAGGCTGAAGCATTACTTTTGGTAACTGCCTCTCTACTTTAACCTGCTGACAAGTCAAACACTTCAATATAAAATCAGCAATATCTCTTTTTCTTCCATCCCACCAGTAATACTCTTGAAGATCTCTGTACATCTTAGTACTACCAGGATGAACTGAAAGCGGAGAACTATGAGCTTCACATAACAACTTATTCTTCAAATGTAAATCACAAGGTACAAATAATCTCTTCCCAAATCTCAAAACACAATCATTATCAATGTTAAATTTAGGCAACTTACCCTTCTGAACAAACTATTCCTTTTTCTGCAACTCACTGTCTTCCTTCTGCGCTTGCTTTATTCTGTCTGATAGAGATGATCTCACTGACAGATGAAACAAAATAGAAAAAATTTCCTACACCAACAAATTCTATGCCATAATTCATCAAATAAAAAACCAAAGGATCCTGTTCCAAACATAGCATGGTTAATGAAGCGTTACTTTTTTGACTCAAATCATCAGCCACTTTATTTGATTTTCTCGGATGGTAAAGGATAGAGCAATCATAATCCTTGATTAATTCTAACGATCTCCTCTGTGTCATGTTCAATTCATTCAGAGTGAATATATACTTAAAACTTTTATGATCAGTATATATTTCACACTATAGGTTCCGGGCGCAACGGAAGTGTATTGGTGGGTTAGCCCAACTTTAATTTTAACGTTAAACAACGTTCAATATGGGATCCGTCACGATATAAAATGCCGAATATTCAGAATATAATGAAGAACAAAAAGAAAAGAAGAGTCCCGAAACCCTTGAGGGGGATCATCATATGTTGATTATAATTAATTTAATGAATGAAAAAGAATTACCTCGTTGGAATTCTTTCTTCGTTTATGTGTCCGGTCATGATTCAGTGATCCGTCGTTGCGTCGTAGAATCCAAGTGTAGGATTCCTCTAGTGGTGATCCACACGTGTGTCACGTATCTCCGGACGTCGCCGAAGGGATCTCCGGGTGGTAGCATGGATGAACCTTCGCTTGCGATGTCCGCCTTCGACCGCCTTGATCCAGTGGAGGATCTTGCTCTCGTAACTTGAGGGCGTTCTTGGTGGAAAGGGAATTCTCTCTTGGCTTGAGAGTATTTTCAAATCTATTGTGACCAACAATCACTCTTTAAAATGTTGGGGTTGTGAGGATATTTATAATTGGGGTTGAGGTTAACAGAGTTATGACAATAAATAAACTCGTTACGCATTTTATTTATTTCGTTAACTCTTATTGAAAACCCCCATGTCGAATTATAAATTCCTTGACATGCGCCCATGCTGATTATAATAAATATCATTTAATAAAACAATATTAAATCCTCAAAATCCCAACTGGAAAAACTACACGGCGTTTAATAATTAATACACGCCGGGTACTTGTTTTCCATAAAACTACACGGCGTGTATATTTAATACACACGGCGTGTAATTTTATTTTCCATTTTTCTCCACCACATTTATTAGACCTTGAGTAATGACTATTTATTTCTTAAATAAATGTAACTGCATTACTCGCTAATAAATATATTATTTCGTCCACAATATATTCTCTCGAATAACTAGTGTCAAAATAAATGATACCAGACATCCTTAAATAATTATTAATCCACATTCGGGAATAATATTTATTTAACTTGTTAAATTAATATTTAACTGAGATACATGGACAAACTTAGTGTGTGGCCCTCTAGGCCTCTTTCTCGATGGCATTAGGCTGAGCCTGCCTAAATTCCAAGGTTAGCATCTAGCAACATACCAAGGCACCCATAGAGAAAGAAGTTAACACCGCAATGACGTGTCACTTCCTACGAACGCTTACCGTGTAATATAATCCCTTTGTCTCGATATCTCCAATCAAGCGGGTTGCATACTAGTTCCATCAACCCATGTGCTTGACTATTCTTTCTTTAACATCCCGGAATTGAACTTTCCCATACCTTACCATGGCCATGGATTTATTTATGCTATATCAATTCTATCAAAGGGTCTGAGGTATCTACTTCTATTATGGAACGGAAGGGACAAATCCTTTCTCGCATTATCTATTAATGCGGTATTACTCGTGATGCACCCAACGTATCATACCTCGCTGCGAATAGTGTGTTGTCAAAGTTTTCATCAATACATCTAAGTGCGCGAGTTGTAATACCCATTAATAATAATCTTAAATTCTAAGGACCAATACACACATCCGCAGATAAGAACATCCAATGACACTATGAAATGTTGATTTCCTACTGGCGGGTCTCGTTCTCATAATATCCTCCTGGATATTACCAAGGGTGCACACCATGAGATGGTGCCTCAATGTTTTATGAGTCCACACCCCTAATGACCTGTATTATTTGTGTCCCTCAAATAATATCATCCAGCCATAGAACATACATTCAAGAACAGTATTATGGAACTTCCGGGTTCTCATCATAGTAGGGATCCGCTACGACCCTTTAATGCAACAGATGTCCTTAGGACATTATCACATGACCTGTCATGTAGAAGAACAATCAAGATGTGATAAGGTTTTTATTTAATGAATAAAGTACAAAGTAGTTGGTTCTATACCACCAACTCCAATAGACTCCCCCTTAGACTAGTGCCAACTACTAACAACCATTAACCCGCTAGCTCTCACATGATATTCATTCTTCTGTTGTAACACCCCAAGCTTCTACAATACACTTCTCTTTGAATAATGCGATAGCCTGTGTTGTACGCAACATCGAGTTATGACACACCACAACCAATCAAACTAGACATTATGAATAGTAATACCTAATTTTTGAAATTATATATATTTTATATTTCAAAATGGACTTCATTTTTGGTTTTGGAATATCGAAATTATCCTAAAATTATTTTTTGGTATTTTTCTGAGAACTTCCAATTTTTAGGAATAGTGAAAAATACTTAAAAACAACTTTTTTAATCAAAATAATGTATAGTGATAAATTATATTATTGAGTGGTTTTAAATTATAATTAGAATATATTTTCAACATTTTATCCAATGGTGTTCATTAGAATTAATTTCACTTTGAAATTGGACCTAAACAATTGTTAATCTTTTGGTATATATTGTTTCTTAAAAACACGCTATTTGTTGTAACAACGGGAATTAATTATAAAATTAATTAATGAAACTTATATGTTTGGAATTTTGTAAAATAGACATCATTTTTGAATTCGGAATGTCAATTATATCTTAGGGTAAAATTTTGGCATTGTTATGAAAAACATCAATTTTGGATGAATAGTGAAACTACTAAGTGGTAGTTAAAAAAAACTGAATTTTTCATAAAACATAATTTTACCGCTTCTATGAATGGAATTTCCAAAATCCGAGAAACATGGTTAATATCAAGAAGTAAAATGTGGTTCAATGAGATGAAAATAATGTTTGCTGAATAATAACTTTTTACTTTTATTTACCACGGTTAAAAGTAAATAGGGTAATTAAGGGTAAAAATTATATTAATATTATCCTAACACAGGTCCTAATTCTATTGTAAATGTGTATCTCGACCAAAAAAAACCTTAAAAATAAAATATTATCATTTAGGTCCACTTGGATTAGATTAGGACATTTATTATTATTTAATTCAAAGAAGAGTTAAAAGATTTAAAATCAGTGTTTATTTACTAAAACATTTTTAATATAGGGTTATACATAAGATAAATTCGATTGTAAATATTAATGTGAAAGATAAATAGATTTCCTACATTATGATATTTTATTTATAATTTTTAGACATTAAATAAGTTAATTTATTAATGACACAATGATGATGTAGTAATTACCATAATAGTGAAAAATTAAAATAATTGATATTATAAATACCCAAATAAATATAATTTGGGACTTTTAATGAATTACATTAATTTAATAGGATAATATGACATATTAGGATTTATTTAATTAACATTGTTCGAAGTAATAATTCTGTTATAAGTTTCACAAAAATCAACTATTGAATAGTGTCAAAATTGACATAAAAGAGTTTTTTAAAACAAATATTATATTATTAATTGATATTAAATTCCTAAAAATCTAAGGTTCGGACAAGAGACTTATATGATGATAGGTGTATCATTAATGGACCTCTTGGGAGTCTCTTGGATGTATATGGTAATATTATTAACCATATTATATAAAAATACAAAGAGACATTGTAAAAGTGAAACTAATTAACTTAGAGTTAATACTTAATGATAAGGTTAATATAGTAACCCAAACCTATCTAAATTCAATTGGTTAAGTGGTATTTGACCCATCCCCACCTTAAACTTTAAATAATAAACTTTTTAGCCATTATAAAACGAATATGAATTTATTATAAATTAATATTTCTAGCTTTTCCAAAGGTACCCCTCACCCCTCTTATAAAAGGGCACTCATCCTTCTAATTTCTTCACACATTCAAAGCCTTTTTGTTCAGCCAACTCTGCCCAAATACTCTCCCAACTTCCCTCATTACATCCTATAGGCCTTAGATTGATCCGAAAGACGACCTATGGAGCCCTTTTGATCAAATCAAAAGGAAGAACCCGAATAAGAGGTAATGATTTCACCACCCTTTTCCAAGTTCCTTTCTTCTTCCACTTCTTCTTCCTTTGATGTTACCATTATAAAATAATAAATCCAGTATCATATATATACTGTGATGTTATTATAAATATGGTAAAAACATATTCAGTATTATAACCATCCTTTGATTAACATGTCACCATACGTGCGTACGTACGGCTTACGATCTCCACGTCGTGGTGTAATTATTATTCAATAAATTATTATTTGGATGGTTATAATAATGATGTTTAATTCATGCAAATAATAAATGTAACATGATAATGATTATGTATATATGATATACCATCCAATTATATATTATTTTAATATCAAAAGAATGATATTGTCACTCGTTCGTATGTACGGACTACCGTCTCCACGAACGCGATGAGATTCATTTTCCATCGTATCCATTCAAGTCTAATTCTCATTTGATGATTAATAATAGTATCTAAGGACTTGATATCATTCTTGATATAATTAAGATACAACCTATCCATTACAAATATGGCTTACGTAACAAAACATATAAAAGAAAATGAGTAAGTTAACATCTGAAACAACGGTAATACTAAGATATTATTAACAAATCAGTGTTAAAAGATCATATATGATATCATATTAATTTATATGATTTTTGTATAATTTAATAACAATTATTTCACCACTATACAAGAGTTTAACCAACCCCAACCAAGGAAAAGAACAAGGTAAGGGTTATTTCACAATCTCTTCATTATCCGAGGTTTTTTATACGTAATAATCTACTGGGATCTCATTATCATCCACTTCCATGTTTCTTAAAAATGTATTTCAAAACATTTTTACTATTTAAATGAATATGGGTTAAAGTCATTTATACCCATGTTTTACTTTTTATAATAGTTTTATAAAGGAATCTTTTCGTCGTTTTCCAAACAAGGTGCTTTTAATCTTTTCGACAGAATTAAGGTAAGAATGTTTTTTTAACTTATACGATGGGTGCGGTTATTTTCTGCCGTTATAAAATCGTCGAAGCTTCCCTTAAAATCTTATCATAATATTTTCAAAGAAAATGGTTTATTTTATAAATATATTACTCTTAAATGATTTCAATAATAGAAAGTGATATTTCTCTAAAAAGAGTTTTGATTATATCTATGTCAACATTCTTTGATGGATTTTACGCTTATTTGAAGTCGATTTATTATGATACAAAACTTCTATATTGTATTGAAGGTTTTGTGATATGTTTGACTGTGGATGTGCTATTTTTATACCATTCATAGTTTATGGTGAAAGTATTGACATTTCGTATGGTAGTTTTAATACGAATGTTTATGTTATGTTTAAAACTTTTCATATGGGAATGCATTTGACTTAATATGTGACGGGTGGAGCCCGCTATAGCTCCTCGATGCATCATTAGGTCTTATGAGAAAACTAGTCTCTTGGCACAAGGCCTTGGAAAAATCTTATTTTTAGTCTTGGGACGAGTCCTTGGCTATGTGGTTATGATAGTCTGGCATTATGCATTCCATAATTATGAATGTGGTTATTGATATTGCATGTGATTATTCAATTAGTAGAATATCCATGTGAATGAGTAAATGGAATTATTTCATTTTATCTTTGCCATACTATGTTGAAGTTCAAGTTTAAAAGGCTTTTGTTTTAAGTTATACATTGCCTTAAATGTTTATTCTTATTTGTGAAAGTTTCCGCTATATTGTTTCCTTACTGGGAATTTGAGCTCACCCCTTTCAATGTTTCATTTTTCCCAGGATGTGATGATGTAATTTATGAATGACCTGTGGGGATATTATGTGGGGATATGAGTGTGGTCTATGAAGAAAATATGTTGCTGTAGTAGTTTTTCACTTTATGGTGTAATGTAAAACTTTATTAATATATCTAGTGTTTCCAAGGCTACTAAACCAATCGGTCTTTCGAGATTTGATCATTCTTGTGATCATGCCAATGTTATGTAATAATTCATCGACTCTAGGTAACTGGGGTTGGGGCGTTACAGTTGGTATCAGAGGATGTTTAGTACAAACCTTGTAAGCTAGATTTAGATAAACTCTGATTAGAGCACATAGATTTAAGATGGACTCTGAGGATTAGTATAGAAGAACTTCCTATAATTTTGGTATTGTAGAGATTTTGTGAGTTTTCCGAGCAATAAATCCCTGTCTGGATACGAGCAGGTAGAGGCGGCTCTAGCACATATGTACCTAGGGGTAAAACCCGAAAACACCGCTTTGAGATAGACTCGAACGGGAACTGGTGCACGATAACGGGCCTTGCTGCACTCTTGGTTACGACACTCCCGGGGGATATGCTTTGGATAAATCTCATTTTTTTTACAAATCATTATAAAGGGTTTATGAGTATATACTTACTCAAAGAAAACAATTTTATTATTATGGATTATTTCCATAAATAGTTCAATTTATGTTATGTGTTTTATAAGTATGGGATTATGTATTTTGATTCATAAACTTATCTAGTTTATGCCATTGTTTAGAAATGGCACCGAGTGGAAGAAATGGAAACTGTATCAATGCACACACTCCATGTAGGGATTTCCCTCCTACTCAAGATAATTATAGTTGAGCTGGTGAAGCAACTGGTTCCGATCAGCTAATCACCATACTGAGACAACTCACTCTGGTTATGAATAATAACCTTACCCGTATGGAGCACCCTGATCCACAGCGTGGAGGATCAATGTTAGATCGCTTCATGAGGAAACAACCGCCAACGTTCAATGGGAGTACAAATCCCTTAGTAGCTGAGTAATTTATATTTTCCATAGAGAAAATATTTCAGGCTTTGGGGAGTAGTCAAAGGGAAAAAGTTATCATGGAAGTTTACCGCCTCACTGGAGATGCTGATCAATGGTGGTCATTGATGAAAAATACGATGGAAGATGATGAAGTATAAAATATGTAAGGGAGAGAGTTCAAAGATCTGTTTTTAGAAAAATACTTTCCTTGCGACCACCGAGAAGATATGGAAAGGCAGTTTCTGAGTTTGAGACAAAAGGAGGATAACAATGTCAAAAAGTATGAGGCTAACATTACAAGGTTAGCAAGGTATGCTGGAGATTATATATGTAACCCAAGAAGTAAGATTGATCGTTTCATTGATGGGTTAAAACCATTTCTCCGTCGAGCATTAGTATCACAATCCTTCTCGTCGTACGAAGACATTGTCTCATGTGCTCTCAAGGCCGAAAAGGAATTCTCTATGTCTTATGACTTTAATGAAAAGCAAGAGAAGAAGAGATCTTCTAATCAATCTGGGAATGGAAATAAGCGGAATAAGGGAAATTTTGAATATCCATCATGTGGTAAATGTGGGAAGAAACACCCCCGTACTTGCTTGAAGGGAACGGGAGTCTGTTACAAGTGTGATGAAAAAGGCCACCATGCTCGTGATTGCAAAGGGAAGAAGGAATCTACCAATGTTCTGTGCTATAGTTACAGGGAGATGGGGAATTATGCAAATTAATGTCCTAAGCGTCAGGGGAAGTTACCCCAGAAAATGCCAAGGGATCAAGGCCAAGCTTATGCTATCACTACTGCTGAGGTAGAAACACCGAAAGACGAGGTGGCAGGTAATTTAATGGTTTCCTCAAGTTTAGCAAATGCGTTATTTGATTCTGGATCATCGCATTGTTTCATATCTTCCCAGTTTTCTATGAAAATTAGATAATTCCAATTTGATTTAACAAGGGAGTTGTCAGTTAAAACTCCTAAGTGAAGTATCACTGCAACAAAGTTTTCTGAGTCAGCCCCCATTAGAGCACATAAATGTTCTTTATCTGCTGATCTCATCATCATACCTATGGTTGAGTTTTATATAATCCTCGGTATGGACTGGCTTTCGGACTATGATGCGAAGATTTTTTGTAAGAAGAAAGAGGTTACGATTCTTGATGATGATGATGATAAGGATCACCTTATCTTTAGAGCAGAATCATCACCGCCTAATTCTTATCTAGATCCACCCCCAGTAGCTCAACTAAATTCAATAGTTGAGGAGGAAGAGAATGAAATAACTGTGGGTGAGGAAAGGAATGTTCAAATAGAGGATGTACCTATTTTGAAAGAATATGTAGATGTATTTATAGAAGATTTACCTGGACATCCTCCAGAATGAGAAGTTGAGTTTTCCATTGATTTAATTCCTGGATCAAGGCCTATATCAAAGACCCCTTATAGAATGGCCACTGTAGAATTAGTCAAACTAAAGAAACAACTAGAGGAATTGAGTAATAAAATATTTATTCGCCCTAGTTTTTCTCCATGGAGAACCCCTATTCTTTTTGTTAAAAATAAATATGGATCCATGAGGTTATGTATCGACTACAGGGAGATCAATGCTATAATAATAAAGAACAAGTATCCCCTACCTCGCATTGATGATTTATTTGACCAACTACATGGAGCTCAATACTTTTCAAAGATTGACATTTGATCTGGATACCATCTGTTGTGTGTGAAGAAGGAAGAAATTCCCAAGACAACATTTCAAACCAGGTACGAGCATTATGAGTTTACAGTAATGCCTTTTGGATTGACTAATGCACCCTATGTATTCATGGATCTGATTAATAGAGTTTTCAAGGAATATCTCAATGAATTTGTGGTGGTATTTATTGATGATATCTTGGTATACTGAAAAATCTACGAAGATCATGACAATCACTTTCGCATTATCCCGAAGACTCTGAGAAGACATGAATTATATGGGAAGTTTAGCAAGTGTGAATTCTGGCATCAGGAGATTTCTTTTCTTGGCCATATTGTCTCTAAAGATGGATACATTGTTCATCCTTCTAAGACCAAGGAAATCCAAGAATGGCCATCACCTATGAATATAACTGAGGTACATTGTTTTATTGTTTTGGCAGGCTATTATCGACGTTTCGTCCAGAATTTTGCCCGATTGGCTAACCCATTAACGAAGCTCACATGTAAAGGGGTTAAATTTGTTTCGAAAAAGGAGTGTGAAGAATGTTTTGAAGAAATGAAGAGATTATTAGTCAATGATTTTTTATTGACTCTGCCATCGGGGAATTATGGGTTTGTTATTTATAGTGATGCATCGAAGAAAGGACTTGGTTGTGTCCTTATGCAGAATGGTAGGGTTATTGCCTATGCTTCACGACAGTTGAAACTTCATGAAAAAAACTATCCTACTCATGATCTCGAGTTAGCATCTCTGATCTTTGCTTTGAAGATATGTAGGCACTACCTCTATGGTGAAAAATGTGAGATTTATACTGATCACAAGAGTTTGAAGTATATTTTCTCACAAAAAGAACTCAACATGAGGCAAAGGAGATGGCTTGAATTACTCAAGGATTATGATTGTACGATACACTACCACCCGGGGAAAGCAAATAAGGTGGCAGATGCGTTGAGAAGAAAAGGCCATGGAGTTTTGAACATGATGAGGATTGAAAGGGATCCAATTTTCATAGATCTAGTGAAGATGGACATGGGATTAACCAGGGAAGGTGAAACATCAATGCTTTTTCAAATGGTTTCCAAACCATCTTTACTAGAAAAGATTAAGAGTTCTCAGACTAATGATGGAGAATTTCAAAAGAAGATTAAAGCTGTGAATGATGGGAGATTGAGAGATTTTGTGTATGAAAATGGAATTTTGAAATTCGGGAAGAGAATTTGTGTTCCCAATATACCTGATCTAAAAAGGGAATTGCTGGATGATGCTCATAGTTCCAATTTCTCTATACACCCTGGGAGCACCAAAATGTATAGAGATTTGAAGGAAAATTTTTGGTGGGACAACATGAAGAGGGAGATTTCTGATTTTGTGTCATGATGTATGGTTTGTCAACAAATGAAAACTGGAAGGCAACATCCTGGAAGAGTCATGCAACCTCTTCCCATACCGGAATGGAAATGGGACAATATTATGATGGAATTTGTCATGGGGATACCAAAGACTCCTAGAAGGAACGATGCAATATGGGTTATTGTTGATCATCTTACCAAGTCAACACATTTTCTTGTTATAATAGATGATCTACCACTGAAGTGCCTAGAAAGACTATATATTAATGAAGTTGTGATACTTCATGGAGTACCCCTATCGATTGTTTCTGATCGTGATCCCCATTTTACTTCAAGATTCTGGAAGAGTCTTCAGAAATCTAGGGATACTGAACTTCATTTGAGCACTGCCTACCACCCTCAGACAGATGGAAAATCAGAACGGACTATTCAAACCTTAGAAGACATGCTGAGATCATGTTCACTTGACTTTCAGGGTATGTGGGATCAATATTTACCTTTGTCAGAATTTTCCTATAACAATAGCTTCCATTCGAGTATTCAGATGGCACCATAAGAAGCGTTATACGGAAAGATATGTTGTACACCAACCTTTTGGGATGACGTTGGTGAAAGAAAACTTGTAGGTCCAGAACTGGTGGAAGAAACGATGGAAAAGGTGAAGGTAATCCAAAATCACGTCAAAGAAGCTCAAAGTAGGCAAAAGAGCTATGCCGATAATGGAAGGAAGGATTTGGAATTTCAAGTCAGTGATCATGTTTTCCTGAAGGTATCTCCATGGAAGGGAGTCATACGTTTTGGTAAGAAAGGTAAATTGAGTCCAAGGTACATTGGACCTTTCGATATTCTAGAACAAATTGGGGTGTAGCATACCGATTGGCAATGCCGATAAGTCTCTCCAAAGTTCATGATGTGTTACACGTATCTATGTTGAGGAAATACATGCCTGACCCAACGCATGTACTCACCTTTTAAGAATTAGAACTGGAACCCAATATGTCTTATTGTGAAGAGCCTTTCATTATTCTTGATACAAGAGCACAAGTACTGAGAAACCAGACGACGCGTCTGGTAAAAGTTTTGTGGAGAAACCATAAGATGGAAGAGGCAACGTGGGAAGCCGAGGAACTTATGATGAAGAACCAACTGAGTCTTTTCATACGGCAGTGTTTTGGAAATTTCTAGGACGAAATTATTTGAAGGAGAGGAGAATGTAACACCCCAAGCTTCTACGGTACGCTTCTCTTTGAATAATGCGATAGCGTGTCTTGTACGCAACATCGAGTTCTAACAGACCACAACCAATCAAACTAGCCATTATGAATAGTAATACCTACTTTTTGAAATTATATATATTTTATATTTCAAAATGGACTTCATTTTTTGTTTCGGAATATCGAAATTATCCTAAGATGATTTTTTGGTATTTTCTGAGAACTTCCAATTTTTATGAATAGTGAAATATACTTAAAAACAACTTTTTTAATCAAAATAATTTGTAGCGATAAATTATATTATTGAGTGGTTTTAAAGTATAATTAGAATATATTTTTACCATTTTATCCAATGGTGTTCATTATAATTAATTTCACTTTGAAATTGGACCTAAAAAATTGTCAATCTTTTGGTATATATTGTTTCTTAAAAACACGCTATTTGTTGTAACAGCGGGAATTAATTATAAAATTAATTAATGCAGCTTATTTGTTTGGAATTTTGTAAAATAGACATCATTTTTGAATTCATAATATCAATTACAGCTTAGGGTGAAATTTTGGCATTGTTCTGAAAAACTTCAATTTTTGATTAATAGTGAAACTACTAAGTGGTAGTTAAAAAAACAGAATTTTTCATAAAACATAATTTTACCGCTTCTGTGAATGGAATTTCGAGAATACGAGAGACACGGTTAATATCAAGAAGTAAAATGTGGTTCAATGAGATGAAAATAATTTTTGGTGAATAGTAACTTTTTACTTTTATTTACCACGGTTAAAAGTAAAAAGGGTAATTAAGGGTAAAAATGATATTAATATTACCCTAACACATGTCCTAATTCTATTGTACAAGTGTATCTCGACCAAAAACAACCTTAGGAGTAAAATATTATCATTTAGGTCCACTTGGATTAGATTAGGACATTTATTATTATTTAATTCAAAGAAGAGTTAAAAGAGTTAAAATCAATGTTTATTTACTAAAACATTTTTAATATAGGGCTATACATAAGATAAATTCGATTGAAAATATTCATTAGAAAGATAAAGAGATTTAATACATAATGATATTTATTTATAATTTTTAGACATTAAATAATTTAATTTATTTATGACACAATGATGATGCAGTAATTACCATAATAGTGAACAATTAAAATAATTGATATTATAAATACCCAAATAAATATAATTTGATACTTTTAATGAATTAAACTAATTTTATAGGATAATATGACATATTAGGATTGAATTAATTAACTTTGTTCGAAGTAATAATTCTGTTATAAGTTTCACAAAAATCAACTATTGAATAGTGTCGAAGTTGACATAAAAGAGTTTTTAAAACAAATATTATATTATTAATTGATATTAAATTCCTAAAAAGCTATGGTTCGGCCAAGAGACTTATATCATGGTAGGTGTATCATTAATGGACCACTTGGGGGTCGCTTGGATGTATATGGTAAGTTTATTAACCATATAATATAAAAATACAAAGAGACATTGTAAAAGTGAAACTAATTAACTTAGATTTAATACTTAAAGATAAGGTTAATATAGTAACCCAAACCTGTCTAAATTCTATTGGGTAAGTGGTTTTCGACCCATACCCACCTTAAACTTTAAATAATAAACTTTGGATCCATTAGAAACCGAATATGAATTTATTATAAATTAATATTTCTAGATTTTCCAAAGGTGCCTCTCACCCCTCTTATAAAATGGAACTCCTCCTTCTCATTTCTTCACACATTCAAAGCCTTTTGGCTCGGCCAAACTCTGCCCAAATACTCTCCCAAATTTCATCACTACACCCTAGAGGCCTAATTTTGATCTGAAATCCAACCTAAGGAGCCCTTTTGATCAAATAAAAAGGAAGAACCCGAAGAAGAGGTATTGATTTCACCACCCTTTTCCAAGTTCCTGTCTTCTTCCACTTCTTCTTCCTTTGTTGTTACCATTCTATAATAATAACTCCAGTATCTTATATATACTGTGATGTTATTATAAATATGGTAAAACCATATTCAATATTCTATCCATCCTTTGAATAACATGTCACCATACGTGCATACGTACGGCTTACCGTCTCCACGTCGTGGTGTAATTCTTATTCAATAAATTATTATTTGGATGGGTATAATAATGATGTGTAATTCATGTAAATAATAAATGTAACATGATAATGATTCTGTATATATCATATACCATCCAATTATATATTATTTTAATATCAAAAGAATGATATTGTCGCTCGTTCGTATGTACGGACTACCGTCTCCACGAACGAGATGAGATTCATTCTCCATCGTATCCATTCAAGTATAATTCTCATTTGATGATTAATAATAGTATCTAAGGACTTGATATCATTCTTTATATGATTAAGATACAACCTATCCATTACAAACATGGCTTACATAACAAAACATATAAAAGGAAACGAGTAAGTTAACACACGAAACCACGATAATACTAAGATATTATTAACAAATCAATGTTAAAAGATCATATATGATATCATATTAATGTATATGATTCATGTATAATTTAATAAAAATTATTTAACCATTATATAGGAGGTTAACCTACCCCAACCAAGTAAAATTACAAGGTAAGGGTTATTTCACAATCTCTTCACTATCCGAGGTTGTTTATACGTAATAATCTACTGGGATCTCATTATCATCCACATCCTTGATTCTTAAAAATGTTTTTCAAATCATTTTTACTATTTAAAAGAATATGGGTTAAAGTCATTTATACCCTTGTTTGAATTTTTATAATAGTTTTATAAAGAAATCTTTCCGTCGTTTCCAAACAAGGTGCTTTTAATCTTTTCGACAGAATTAAGCTAAGAATGTTTTTTTAACTTATACGGCGAGTGCGGTTATTTTCCACCGTTATAAAATCATCGAAGATTCCCTTACAAGATTATAAAAATATTTTCAATGAAAATGTTTTATTCTATAAATATATGACTCTTAAATGATTTCAAAAATAGAAACAGATATTTCTCTAAAAAGAGTTTTGATTTCGTCTATGTCAACATCCTTTGATAGATTTTACGCTTATTTGAAGTTGATTTATTATGATACAAAACTTCTATATTGTATTGAAGGTTTTGTGATATGTTTGACTGTGGATGTGCTATTTTTATACCATTCATAGTTTATGGTGGAAGTATTGACATTTCGTATGCTAGTTTTAATACGAATGTTTATGTTATGTTTAAAACTTTGCATATGGGAATGCATTAGAATTAATTTGTAATGGGTGGAGCCCGCTATAGCTCCTCGATGCATCGGTAGGTCTCATGAGAAAAACTAGTGTCTTGGCACAAGGCCTTGACAAAATCTTATTTGTAGTCTTGGCACGAGGCCTTGGCTATGTGGTTATGATAGTCTAGCATTATGCATTCCATCATTATGAAAGTTGTTATTGATATTGAATGTGATTATTCAATTAGTAGAATATCCATGTGAATGAGTAAATGTAATTATTTCATTTTATCTTTTCCATACTATGTTGAAGTTCAAGTTTAAAAGGCTTTTGTTTTAAGTTATACATTGCCTTAAATGATTATTCTTATTTATGAAAGTTTCTGCTATATTGTTATCCTTACTGGGCATTTGAGCTCACCCCTTTCAATGTTTTATTTTTCACAGGATGTGAAGATGTAATTTATGAATGACCTGCAGGGATATTATGTGGGGATATGAGTGTGGTCTATGAAGAAAATATGTTGTTGTTGTTGTTTTTCACTTTATGGTGTAATGTAAAACATTATGAATATATCTAGTGTCTCCAAGCCTACTAAACCAATCGGTCTTTTGAGATTTGATCTTTCTTTTGATCATGCCAATGTTAAGTAATAATGCACCAACTCTAGGTAACTGGGGTTGGGGCGCTACATCTTCTGAGATAGGCCTTTAGTTATGGGGTCTGCTACGTTCCCTTCTGTGGACACTCTGCTCACTGTAACTTCACCCCTTTGATAGAAATCCCTCAAGAGGTGATACTTCCAGAGTATGTTATTTGTCTGTTGATGTGACCTTGGTTCTTTTGCAAGTGCTACCGCTGCAGTATTATCACAATACAATGTAATGGGATCGTTACTGCTAGGCACCACATCAAGCTCCTCGACAAAGTTCTAAATCCAGATGGCTTCTTTGGCTGCATTAGAAGCCGCTATATACTCAGACTCCGCTATAGAATCGGCGACAACTGGCTTCTTTGAACTTTTCCAGCTCACAGCTCCTCCATTGAGATAGAAAACATATCCAGATTGCGACTTCAGATCATTCTGATCTGTTTGAAAACCAGCATCAGCATACCCTCTGATGACAATCTCCCCGTCTCCTCTATACACCAGGAACATATCCTTAGTTCTTCTCAGATACTTAAGGATAGTCTAAACAGCAGTCCAATGTTGTTCTCCTGGATCTGCTTGATATCTTCCTAACATGCTCAGTGCATAGGCAACATCAAGCCTGGTACATAACATGGCATACATTATGGATCCTATAGCCGAAGCGTATGAGATCTTACTCGTCCTATCTTTCTCCTATTTTGTCTGGGGACACATTTTCTTAGAAATATGTAATCTATGTGACACTGGAACCAATCCCCTCTTTGATATTTCCATACTAAATCTCTTTAGTATCTGGTCAATGTATGTACCCTGACTTTGTCCAAGCAGCCTCTTGGATCTGTCACGAATGATCCTGATCCCTAGAATGTAGGCTGCTTCTCCTATGTCCTTCATGGAGAAACACTTGTTCAACCAGTCCTAAACTGACTGTAAGGCTGGTACATCGTTTCCAATAAGCAATATGTCATCAACATATACCACTAGGATGACGACCGCATTCCCATTAAACGGCTTATAAAAACATGGCTCACATTCGTTCTTAATGAAACCAAATTCATTTATGGCTTCATCAAATTGAATGTTCCATGACCTGGATTCTTGCTTCAATCCATAAATGGATTTCTGCAACTTGCAAACCCGTTTGGCTTCACCTGGTGTCACAAACCCTTCTGGTTGTGTCATATAGACATCTTCCTGAAGGTTCCCGTTAAGGAAAGCTGTTTTGACATCCATCTGCCAAATCTTGTAGTCATGGTAAGCTGCTATGGTAAGTATGATTCTTATGGATTTAAAAATGGAAACTGGCGATAAGGTTTCATCATATTCAATTCCTTGACGCTGTCTAAATCCTTTAGCCACTAGCCTTTCATTATAGGTTATAACTTGACCTTCCATGTCCAGCTTTCTTTTGAATACCCATTTGAATCCAATAGGCATTACATCAACTAGCTCATCGACCAGAACCCAAACTTGGTTCTGATACATGGAATCCATATCATAATTCATAGCTTCTATCCATCTTTCATCTTCTGAGCTTTCTACTGCTTCCTTATAAAAGAGAGGTTCATCATTGTCCAACAATAATTATTCACCATCCTTGGTGACTAGGAAACCAAATCTCTCTGGTTCCCTTACCTCTCTTGAGCTCCTATGCAGTACTTGTGTTTCTGGAACCTCTTCCATGGGGCCGTGTGGAACTTTATCCTATACCAACTCCTGTGTATCTTGACCATCAACTTCATCGAAGTCAATCTTGTTCCCACCGTCCTTCTTGAGGATGTGCTCCCTCTCAAGAAAGACAGCATGTCTGGCAAAGGTAACTTTCCTGTCTTGAGTGTTATATAGGTAATATCCTTTTGTTTCCTTGGTATATCCTATAAAGATACACTTCGTTCCCCAGGGTGCTATTTTGTTGCCTGAGAAGGCCTTAACAAACAACTCACATCCCCATACACGTGTGTGCGACAATGTGGGTTTCCTTCCATTCCATGACTCGGATGGAATTCTATTTTCCACCTTAGTTGGTACTAGGTTAAATGTGTATGCTAAATTTTGTAATGCATATCCCCAAATGGATAATGGAAGATCCGTATGACTCATCATCGACCTCACCTTGTCCAACAAGGTGCGGTTCCTCCTTTCACTAACACCATTCCACTGTGGTGTATAAGGAGGAGGGAGCTGAGATAGAATCTCCGACTCCCATAGAAGTTCGATGAACTCTTGGTTCAGATATTCTCCACCTCGATCTGATCGAAGCTTCTTTATCTTCTTACCAAGATGATTCTCTACTTCATTCTTGAATGCCTTAAATTTCTCTAAGGACTCTGACTTATACCTCATTAAGTAGACATAGCCATATCTACTCAAATCATCAGTAAAAGTAATGATGTATGAATATCCACCTCTAGCTTCTCCTGGAAAATGGTCCACACACATCCGTGTGTACCAATCCTAGAAGCTCTGTGGCCCTTTTACCTTGTCCACCAAAAGGAGGCTTGGTCATTTTTCCTTGTAAACAAGCGTGACATCTATCAAGTGGTTTTAGCTCAGAAGAGTCTAAATAGCCATCTTGGTAGAGCTTTGTCAAACACTTCTCGTTCACATGACCAAGGCGGTGATGTCATAACTGGATGATGTATGAGTCATGTGAGTTTGTTTAATTATCGATTTCCAACACTTGGTTTTTGTAATTCAATACATACAAACCATTATTTAAATGTGCCACACCATAACATAAGTTGTTCTTATAGAAGAGACAACCCTTATTTCTGAATTTGAAAACAAATCTATCCATATCCAAAAAAGATACAGAAATTATGTTCTTGGTAACACTAGGAACATAATAATAGTTATTTAAAACCAAATCATCCCAGTCGGCAATGAGAGGTGGTAGTCTCCAATAGACAACGCAGCCAGCCTTGTGCCATTGGCAGCTCAAAGATCCACCTCTCCTATGGCGATCTTTCTAAATATTCTTTGTTCCTGCATTTGAATACATATGTGAGCCCCGCAAGATGTATCTAATACCAAATGTGTATAAATAGAAAGATTTCACTCAATAACAAATGCACCTTTAGTGTCCCCACGCTTCTTGGTGGAGTTCCCTTTCCAGTGGCCCTGCTTGCCACATGAAAAACACACTGCCTACCATTCCTTGCCCTGCCTCTGGATCTTCCCCTTCTTGGAGGGACGGTGCTCGGGGGCTTCAGACTGTTTATAAGTCTTTGGCCCCTTTTCCTTGTCCTTCCTTTTATTGTTCACCATAAGGACTATGGGTTTGTCACGCCCCATGTCCTTATCTACCTTGTGAATCAAGGTCAGAAGCTCTAATAGAATCTTCTCATTTCCGCTCATGTTATAGTTGACAATGAAGCTAGAGAAGGTCTTAGGCAGTGATGATAGGATGAGATCTGTACGCAACTCATCCGAGAATTTAATCCCTAAGATGTCGAGGCGTCCAATGTAGCCAAATAAGTTTGACTACAAGAGGCCTAGCTGGCATAGAATCTCCAAGCTTCGTGGTAAAAAATGCATTGGAGATCTCATACCTCTCTTGTCTCGCCTTCTCTTCGTAGAGATCTTTAAGGTGAGACATCATTCTATATGCATCCATGCTTTCATGTTGCATCAAGAGCTCATCAGACATGGCCGATAGCATGAAACACTGGACATTTGTGGCATCATCCATGTGTTTCATGTAGAGAGATAATTCCTCATATCTAGCCTCTTTCCCAGGCGCAATTCGAATAGGCTCTTCCAGCACATATAATTTCCTTTCGTGGAGAAGTACGATGCGTAAATGCCTCTGCCACTCTTGTAAATTGGTTCCACTGAGAAGGTTTTATTTTTGAGTATAGTGCACAATGATATGTTTGAAGTTATTTTCTTGTCGTTTCTAAAAATTAAGATGAGCAAAGGTTTAGTACATTATTACAAAAATTGAGACAAATAAATAAATTAATACTTATTAGTCTCCCACTATTTTATCGAAATCCAATAGCCCCCACCATTGAATTCGGAATATTATGTTGTGTGAATATTCTAGGGGAAAGGATCCATATTGCCCTTCGCATTACCCCAGATAGGGTTGGTCAAGCAACTTGAAGGGTTTTAGGTAGGCATTCCAAATGCCAACTGCATTAACTTGAAGCTCCTTGATCCGCTGAGTGGACTCCCCAATCCTGAAATCTTTTTTGGATTTCCTCAACCTTTGCCTCTTGGTCACACCAAGTCCTGTTGTGGCAGTCAACCCTTGATGCGAACCAAGTCAAGTCATCCCAGAACCTTGAATTAGAATTTCCCATTAATTGAAAGCACCCCAACTTGGTTTGGTCAAGAACTTCGAACTATGGTTCGATTCTAACCAAGATTATGGAAGGCTATGCTGACATAATAATTATTTTGAGGGATTTTATCCTTATACGTAAATTTCCATTTTATTATCTTTGATTAAATTCTTGTTAATATTAAGTGGGATATACTTAAGTGATTAACCATGTCTAAGATAATATTTACATATAAGCCGGTTTTATTTTAGTTCCATCTTGCATGCTTGTTTAATTCCTTAATTGTGTGATCGTGACAACACACCACAATAAATAAACCATGCAACTGACATAAATAAGATAAATGGTATGATCATGAGTTTTCTGTTGGTTAGTTTATCTAGCGGTTGATAAACAAACCCAAGTCCTAGGGGAGAAACACCTTGAACCTTTCGGGTTCATGTTTACAGCTTTCCACATGTCCACCTTGGTATCTCCTTGGATTGGTTTCACCTTGGCTCCTGACTTGAGCCACCTACACTAGCTTGGGAGCTCCATCCATTACATATAAATTTATCTCCCACACAGGTGAGGGGTAAAAGGGGTTTTTACATAAAACAATCATTGGGCGCGCATTCCCTACATATTATTGAAGAGATGGCTCGCAGGCCAACAAATTTAAGTTAAATAAATAAATTAAAAGAAACCATTCACATACAAAGATCTCAGTCTAGCTCATGATCATACATACATGCAACGATATTTACGCATAAATAAATATAGCATTGAATTCTTTAATCATTATTATTTAAGATAAATCACGCTCGAATCAATTAATTTTCTTTAATTAATCAATCCTTTTATCTTAAATCCCTTTTCTGAATTTCCTTGAGATTATCATCCATCATAATTTTAAACAAATAAATTCATTTAAAATAATCCTTGTAGGTAACTTGTACCTTGGAGGCAACCCGGTGAATTCCCATTTATTACGCATATGTTAAATTAAACCCATATATATAAAACAATTATCACGTGTTGTATCTCAGCATTACGCCTGCACCATGCTACACGTCTCAAGGGTTTGTATAATATAATAATAAATTTTAATAAATCTGCGTAATTTGGGTGAGTACACGGCGTGTAGTTCCGACTACACGGCCTGTACTTTTCTTCACCATCCATCCTAAGTACACGCCTGGGGATAGGGAGTGTTAATGTACATCGGAAATTTTCGGAGTACACGGCGTGTATAGTGGGACACACATCGTGTAGTTTCCACGTTACATGGTTTCCAGCCGAGTAGGCCGTGTATGGAGTACATGACCCAACCCTGACCCGAAGGGACTACACGCCGTGTTCATTGGACCACACGGCGTGTATTCCGGAAACCGTGTGCCACCTGTTTCTGGTCAACACACGGTGTCTTAAATTCTTAGAAATAATCCAATACACGACATGATTTGAAGGATCAGTCAATGAATTGAACCTAGACTACACGGCGTGTACTTCCGAATACATGCCGTGTATTCTGGTGTTATATGGCCAGAAACGTTTGGCTCCTCCAGATGAGTTCCTCTATTTTATTTTAATCAAAATTAAAAGAAAAAATCATTTCTGTGAGGTGAACGAGAAATGAGGGAGGAGGAATAGATCTCGATATTTAAATTTCTAGAACGATTAAAACTGAATTGAAATAAATAAATTATTAAATGCGTAAATTACCAACAAAAAACTAAATAATTATAATCAACAATATGACCGCTCTGATACCACTTGTAGGATCTGGGCGCAGCAGAAGCGCGTTGGTGGGTTAGCCCAACTTTAATTTTAACGTTAAACAACGTTCAATCCAAGATCCGTCATGATATAAAATGCCGAATCTTTGGAATAGAATGAAGAACGAAAAGAAAAGAAGCGTCCCGGAACCCTTGAGGAGGATCATCATATGTTGATTGTAATTAATTTAATTAATGCATAAGAATTACCTCGTTGGAATTCTTTCTTCGTTGATTTGTCCGGTCACGATTCGGTGATCCGTCGTTGTGTCATAGAATCCAGGTGTAGGATTCCTCTAGTGGTGATCCACACGTGTGTCACGTATCTCCAGACGTCGCTGAAGGGATCTCCGGGTGCAAGCGCGGAAGAACCTTCGCTTGCGATGTCCGCCTTCGACCGCCTTGATCCGTTGGAGGATCTTGCTCTCGTAACTTGAGGGCGTTCTTGGTGGAAAGGGAATTCTCTCTTGGCTTGAGAGTATTTTCAAATTCGTTGTGCACAACAATCGCTCTTTAAAATGTTGGGGTTGCACGGATATTTATAATCGGGTTTGAGGTTAATAGAGTTATGATAATAAATAAATGTGTTACACATTTTATTTATTTCATTAACTCTTATTGAAAACCCCCATGCCGAATTATTAATTCCTTGACATGCACCCACGCTGATTATAATAAATATCATTTAATAAAACAATATTAAATCCTCAAAATCCCAACTGGAAAAACAACACGGCGTGTAATAATTAATACACGACGTGTACTTGTTTTCCATAAAACTACACAGAGTGTATATTTAATACACACGACATGTACTTTTAATTTCCATTTTTCTCCACCACATTTATTAGACCTTGAGTAATGACTATTTATTTCTCAAATAAATGTAACTGCATTACTCGCTAATAAATATATTATTCCGTCCACAATATATTCTCTCCAATAACTAGTGTCAAAATAAATGCGATTAGACATCCTTAAATAATTATTAAACCACAGTCGGGAATAATATTTATTTAACTTGTTAAATTAATATTTAACTGAGATACATGGACACACTTAGTATGTGACCCTCTAGGCCTCTTTCTCGGTGGCATTAGGCTGAGCCTGCCTAAAGTCCAAGGTTAGCGTCTAGAAACACGGCAAGGCACCCATAGAGAAAGAAGTTAACGCCGCAATGACATTTCACTTCCTATGAATGCATTCCATGTAATATAATCCCTTTGTCTCGATATCTCCAATAAAGCAGGTTGCATGCTAGTTCCATCAACCCATGTGCTTGATTATTCTTTCTTTGACTTCCCGGAATTGAAATTGCACATACCTTACCATGGACATGGATTTATTTAGGTTATATCAATTCCATCAAAGGGCCTGAGATATCTACTTACTTTATGGAACGGAAGGGAAAAATCCTTTCTCGCATTATCTATTAATGTGGTATTACTTGTGACGCACCCAACATATCCTACCTCACTGCGAACAGTGTGTCGTCACAGTTTTAGTCAATACATCTAAGTGCACGAGTTGTAATACCCATTAATAATAATCTTAAAGTCTAAGGACCAATACACATGTCTGTAGATTGGAACATCCAATGACACTATGAAATGTGGATTTCCTACTGGCGGGTCACGTTCTCACAATATACTCTGGATATTACCAATGGCGCACACCATGAGAAGGTGCCTCAATGTTTTATGAGTCCTCACCCCTAATGACCGGTATTATTTTTGTCCCTCAAATAATATCATCCGGTCATAGAACATACATTCAAGAACAGTGTTATGGCACTTCCAGGTTCTCATCATAGCAGGGATCCGCTATGACCCTTTAATGCAACAACTGTCCTTAGGTCATTATCACATGACATTTCATGCAGAAGAACAATCAAAATGTGATAAGGTTTTTATTTAATGAATAAAGTACAAAGTAGTTGGTTCTAGACCACCAACTCCAACACACACTTCACTCCATACAAAGGATGCCTCCAAAAGTTTTATGAAAAAACAACAAGAACTAATTCCAAATCATGTGTAGGGTAATTTAACTCATGTGGTTTCAACTGACGTGAAGCATGAGCAATTACCTGATCATTCTGCATTAAGACACAACCCAGTCCCTTCAATGAAGCATCACTGTATATAACAAACTCACCATTTCTGGAAGGTAGTGCTAAAACTGGATCATTCACCAATCTTATTTTCAATTCTTGAAAACAATAATCACATTCTTTTGTCCAGATGAACTTAAAACCTTTTCGAGTTAACATAGTCATTGGACTAGATAACCTTGCAAAATTTTCAACAAAATTTCGGTAATAACCTTCCAAACCAAGAAAACTACGAATCTCAGTTATATTTGTGGGTCTTGGCCATTCTTCAACAACTTTCATTTTAGCAGGATCAACCGTAATGCCTTTTTTTGAAAAAATGTGATCACGGAAAGAAATTTGATGTAACCAAAACTCACACATGCTAAATTTCCCATAATGTTTCTTTTCTTTTAAGGTTTTCAAGACAACCCTTAAATGACTTTCATGTTCCTCCTTACTTTTGGAATAAACCGAAATATCATCAATGAACACCACCAAAAACTTATCCAAGAACTCACGGAAAATTATATTCATATGATCCATGAATACAGTCGGCGTGTTGGATAACCCAAAAGGCATAAATACAAATTCATAATGGCCATATCTAGTACAAAACTCGGTCTTTGGAACATCTTCTTCCTTTACATTCAACTGATGGTACCCCAACCACAAGTCAATCTTCGAATAATACTGAGCTCCCTAAAGCTGATCAAACAAATCATCGATATGAGGAAAAGGATACTTATTCTTAACAGTGATGTTAT
Organism: Viscum album; assembly: GCA_963277665.1. Lineage (NCBI taxonomy): Eukaryota > Viridiplantae > Streptophyta > Magnoliopsida > Santalales > Viscaceae > Viscum > Viscum album. The sequence goes on from OY728151.1 coordinate 1,538,310,687, forward strand.
TCCATTCTCTATAATCAATGAAAATTCTAATTGACCCATCTTTATTTTTAAAAAACAAGACCGGATCACCACATGGTGATGTGCTAGGTCGAATGAATCTTTTATCTAATAACTCCTGCAATTGATTCTTTAACTCTAAAAGTTCAATTTGAGCTATTCGATAAGGGGGTTTTGAAATGAGATTAACATCAGGAACTAAGTGAACAGTAAATTCAACTTCATGATCAGGTATAATACCAGGCAACTCATCAGAAAAAACATCAACGTACTCATTTACCACTAGTACATCATTAATCTGAACTGTTCATTTGTTTTCAACAATATGTGCAAGGTAACATTCATTTCTATCTTTTACCAGTTTTTTGACTTCCTAATAAGTTATCAAAAGAAAGGGTTCATTCTTGTAAACAAAATGAAAAGCATTATGAAAAAAACCTCTTTATCTCTACATTCAATCTTATCATGATAAACAGAAAGCCATTCCATGCCCAAAATAACATCAAACTCTACTAGAGGCAAAACAATAAGGTTTGCAGGTAGATTATTTCCACACACAAGGACATAAATGTTCTTACGTTTTCTTTTTGTCTCAACATTTACTCCAGGTGTTTTTACCATAAGTTTAGTATTCATATCATGAGATGGAATTCCCAATTTACTAGAAAACTTCTCAGAAATGAAATAATGTGTAGACCCTGAATCAAACAACACATTGGCATAATCTGAACAAACAAATATTGTACCTGATACAATGTTGTTTGATGGCCCAACATCTGCTGAAGTAGTTGAAAAGGATTTCGCCAACCCTTTCTTCTTGTAGTCTGGCTTCTTTCGTTCAGTTGAGTTCTTTGTTGGACACTCATTTGCATAATGACCCATTTCATTGCAATTAAAACATTTTACTGACTGTAAATCAGATTTCATCCTACCATTAACTTGATCTTTTTATGTGCAATTACGAGCCTTGTGTCACATTTTACCACATCGGTAGCACATACCAGAATTCAAAAGATATTCCCTAGCATGATTTTTACCACAATTCTCAGAAACTGTAAACTTAAGTTTCTTACCATCTATATTTTTTGAAGAGTTCTTCCCTTTCACCTGCCACCTCGACCTCTTATTTTGTTGTTTTTCAAAGAATACATGATCGTTGGAAAACTCAATTTCCACCTTCTCCGCACAACGAACAATTTTTTCATAACTTTTTAACTCACAATAATCTAAAGCCCTTCGATACTTTGGCTTTAATCCTGATTAAAAACAGCTAATTTTACTATCAAGATCTCATTTAAAATTTTGAGCATACCTTGCTAGTCGAGTGAATTTTTCTTCATAAGCAGCCACTGAGTCATCCTCCTGCCTCAATTACAGGTATTAATTTTCCATCTTATGATTAACCACATTAGGAATGTATTTCTCAAGAAACATACCTTTGAATTCATATTAATCGAGAGCATCAATCTCCTCACTATCCCTGATATTTTTCACCATCGACCACCACTGATCAGCTTCACCTACAAAACGGTAAACTACAAGACTATCCTTTTGATGTTCTGAACAACCCATGACATCAAAAATCTTCTCCAGTGCTTTAATCCATCCTTCAGCTAGCACAAGGTCAGGTGATCCTCTTAATTATGGGGGATGTTTCCTCATGAAAAGCTCCACTGCTGACATGTTCCTCTATGGTTGATCTGGCTGATCTCATACATGGATACCACCACCGTTTATCACCTGAGTCAACTGTGCCATCACTACAACAAACTGTTCAGTTCTGATTCTGACAATCTCAGGTCGCTGATTTGGAAGGTTGTCTTCCTCCTGATGTCGTCCCAACATAGCTGCCATGTTTCCTATGTGGAAAACCATTCTGAACACAAAAATATCTTACGCGAAGCAACATGGTAATCTTGAAATGATATTAACATAAATTACTTTATGGATATTACTTTAACAATAACCTAACTCCTAAAGTTATCTAAACTGGCCTCTGATAATAACTATAAGGACATGACCATAAACATTACATAATATTGAATTAAATGAATAATTCAATTGAGGATATTTTCAGGTTTAGAGTTTTAGAAAATTAGGACATAAATATTACATCTCAAAAGATTAAAAGGTATACATATCTACACAGATTCCATTTTTTTATAAAATAAAGACTCTTAAAAAAAGTCATGTCTAGTCACATGTTTTAGGAAACATGAATTTTCCTTGATCCCATCCTTGACCTTATTCATCTTTAAGTCCTGTGAAAAAACATTTCAAAATGTGGGATGAGCATAAAAAGATCAGTAAGGGTTATAAAACAAAGAATGAAAACATTTGTACATAAATACATACAAAACATGAACACTTTTACTTACCTCATGAAATCATAAGATTTATGAAAGACACATATAAATCATTAATCATAAATGTAACATGCAGAATCCATATCATACTTACATTGTAGCTATCATAGCTATATAAGTAATTACTTTGGAATACCCATCATAGTATATTCCCTAAATCTCTTAGGAGAAACATTCACGTTTACCTCCATCACATTACAAAATGCATTGGAGAGCTATCTCGGGCTCAACCACCCTAGGTTTATCATGGAACCACCTGTATATGTAAATAATTCCCATGAACTATAACATGATCATAACACATAACATAAGAATAAAAGAATGGTAACATTTCAACATTGCAATAAAAAAATATCATTTCAAGATATTGAAATTATAAATCCATTATCAAAATCTTTTTCAATACCAAAATACTTAAGAAGAGTATATGGTATTTATTTTTTCTTTTAAAAACATTCTAGCTTCATAAGGAAGCCAAAGATCAAATAATACTCTTGGCGGCGGAAAGGTCGTTGTCACCGCTTACATTAAAAAAATTTCTTTTTTTCATTTATTAAAACTCTTCGTATAGAAAGATTTCCTTTAAATAAATTGAAAAGTCAAAGGGGTTTATACACCGTATAAAATAATGTCGTGTGTAAAACTAAAAATGCCTCAATGAAAGGAGATTGAGACGAAGTCCGTTACCTCGTGTCTGACTTGACCCGTTCGTTCTTTAATCTCCTGAATAATAAACTAATGTTAATTTATACTTGCTTAAGAATTTTTTTCAATTTTATTAATCCTTTTATATCACTTATTTCCTTGTTATAATCATTATGTAATCATTAACGTTCGTTTTGTCGATATTTGGTACTTGAGACAAAAAATGGACTTCTTATAATTACATGTCGTAAATGTAGTCAAATATCCATTATCTCCAGAATGATAATCATGATTTAGATATCATATATATCATATATATACAGTATATACATGTATTTATAATAGTACATAACATTTAGAGGTAGGAAATGAAATGCACCATTCATGGAGAAGGTAAGCCATACGTACGCATGAACGCTACTTTCATTTCTATTTCTTATTTTGATGGAATTAAAATATAATGATAAAAAGTTATAGTTTAATTACAATATAATATCATATCTAATATCATTAACTCTATCCTTTATACATCCCACATAAGGCATTAACGATTCACATCACTTTGAGCGGGCGGTAGTCCGCACTTCATCAAATGAAATTATCGTATTTACCCACAATGGAAACCATAAAAGTTTGATATAATTGGGAAGTACAGAAGGATAAAGAAATCCTAAACAAAATATATATCATATATAAGTACAGTTCCATCATAATGGCCACCATGATAGGCCGTAAGATGTAATTGAACAATCATCGTTTCGTGAGGGGTTAGTTTTCCCTCCACAGAAACATTATGTTCTTCCTCCGTTAGATGAAGGTGTGTGTAAGTTTAGTTCAAATAATTCTCATAAAAACATCCTAGGATATATTTAGAATACTGGTGCTATTACAAAATAATGTAAATAAAAAGAGTTTAGGGGTTGGAGAAGTAAAATAAAAGAAAACAATTGAAGAGAAAGTCTTACCTTTAATTTGGGTAACTCCCTTTGGTTTGAACCAAAAGGACTTATTGAAGGGACTTCTGCCTAAGGAAAGGATTCTAGGAGGATGAGAGGGATTTTGAGAGATTAATTGGGCAGATTTTGCATGAGCCAAATTGCTTGAGAGGTGTGAGTAATTATTTATAAGTGGTCTCCTTTTGTAAGAGGGAGGAGGGGCTCTTTAGGAAAGTGTGAAAACATTATTTTATTATATAATGATATTCAGTTTATAATGGTGAAAAAATCAATATCGTCGAATATAAGATGACTCATATTCGAAATAAAATTATCCAATCAAAATTGGACATGTTTTGGATAATAATTTAATGCTTATAATCTTATTTATTTAAATAATTTATTAATGAGGTAAATACTGCATCATTATTGTGTCATAAATAATTTTATTTATATGACGTATAAAAATTATAAATAAAATACTCACTTGTAAGAAATTGTTTTAGATTTCTATTAAATATTTATATTTGAAAATAGGACTTATATTACACCATTTAAAAATTACTTACTAAACGATTTTTGTTAATGTCAATTTTGACTTCACATTAAATTATTTATTCTAAATTGTCATTTTCACTCCCAAGTGGCTCAATGGGGTCCTGAAATCGACCCAAAGAAGCCCATGGTAGTTAATGACTCAACCAAGAAGTTTTTACAAGTTTTAAGGTAATTTTGAATTATTATAATATTCTTTTAACCTTAAATTACCTTATTTACCTTTAACCGTAGTAAATAAAAGTCAAAAGTTACTATTCACCAAAAATTATTTTCATCTTATTGAAAAAAATTTTACTTCTTGATAACAATCATGTATGTCAGAATTTCGAAATTCAAATTACAGAAGTGGAAAATTTTCATTTAAATGAAAAGGTCAGTTATTTTTAACCACCACTAAGTGGTGTCACTATTCATAATAAATTGATGTTTTTCATAAAAATACCAAAAATTCAGCTGAAGCATTATTTGATATTCCAAATTCCAAAATGATGTCTATTTTTCTAAATTCAAAACATAAAAGTGTCATTAATTAATTTAAAAATTAATTCTTGTTGTTAAAACAAATAGCGTGTTTTTAAGAAACAATAACTATCAAAAGATTGATACCTGTTTATGTCCAATTTCAAAGTGAAATTACTTCCAATGAACAAAATTGGATTAAATTGTAAAAATATATTATAATTACACTTTAAAACCAATTAAAAAGATAATATAACCATATAAATAAATTAGATAAAAACATAGTTTTGAATTAAAATACAATATTTTCACTATTCATAAAATTAATGAACTTTATCCAAAAAATACCAAAAGATTACCCAAAGTAAAATTTGATGTCCTCATTCTAAAGAAATATTTTTTTGGTAAAATTGAATATATTAAAGTGACCAAAACTATATTTAAAGAGGGGTCTCCATTAAAATGCGGTAAATTGGCTTTTTAATGTAAATTATTCTTAAATTTAGATTCATTCATATTTTAAGCCTCTAACTTTTTATGGATAAATGAAAATATATTTTACAAAAATTAATAATCATATTGTAGTTAGTTTTGTTCATTCCCACCAATACAACGGCTAGGAGTTAACTACAATTTAAAATAATAATATTATATTATTAGTGTGCAACGTAATATTCCAAAGAAACCTGCTATTGCGTATCGAGTAAGATATGGAACATAGAAACCCATTGAAATGAAATTAATATTTAATTCATAAATATTAATAAATATAGAATATGTCTTATTCTTCATTTACCTGAGATGTTACAATTTTTTTAATACACCATATATTCCTATTTAATTTTTTATATGTTCATAAGGATATAGACATTTAAAATTTAATTATAATACAAGAATGTACAAAACTATATTAAATTATATATTTCTATTTCAAAATTATAGAGCTTCTACATACATTCATATATGTATATGTTATGTTTATTCCAATATACAAACATACATGCAATTTTTTGTATATACATACGATGATGAACATTTATAAATCCATATTACTAAAATAATATACATAAATGCTTATATTAATTAATAAATATTAATATATGTTAATAAATACATATTAATTCAATTATATGAGGTTTTCATTAATGTAATTTTTTAAATATATAAGTTAATATATGAAAACATATACACATCTATAGGTATATACAACTATAAATATTTATAATATATCTTAACTAATATACATACATACATCATAATATTATTATATGTGCATGAATATATATATATAATGAAAGAATCATATAAATATAACTACATATATACATACACACATTCATATATATATATATATAATTATTTCAAATATTTGTAACTATGAGTATATATATATTAGTGTATATATTTGAATACATTCTATATAGATAATAATATATAAATGAAAATACTTTTAGGTATAAAGTAATTATGTACAGATATATAACTATAAATTATAATACCTAAAATCTACACAGGATGTTTATTGTGTTAAATTTTGACTTGAAATTGTGACTATATATTTTTCAATAGTGATTTCCTGTACAATTTTTTCATTATGGTTTAAAATTAGACATATATATAATTATATATAATTATATGTTTATAAAATCATATCTTCATACAAATATAAGATTATAAACAAATATAAATATTTATAAGTATACATTAATACAATTATACAATAATATATTTGTATTACTCTATCAGAAATTTCCACCGTAAATCCATAGTGTAAAATAAGGAGTAAACATCTAATATGTAAATTTTACACTAAAGATTGGAATTTTAATATCTATACAAATGAAATAAAATTATTTGTCTATATAAGTATATATATAAACATATGTATATAAATTTATATATCTATGAGTATATATAAAAATATATACATATTTGTAAATATAAAATACTATATATACATATATACATATATAAGAATATTTACACTTTTTATTATGTTTCATTTATTTTTTGTCATAATGCATTAAATAATAATAAATAAATAAAATATAAACATAATATAAAAATTATATGAATATTAATATTTCTATAAAATATTTCATATATTTTTATTTGAAAATGATTTATGTTAAAATTTTTATAAATTATAATTGAAATAATTACATATAAAGTTAATTTAGTATTAACTATAGTATATTGTGCTATAAAATATTAGTAAAATTTTAATCAAAAAAATTTAATAAATAATTGCATATATAGATATAAATCAGCATAAAAATTTTATATTATATTATGTTGTATAAGAGGAATATATTTTATAACATTTTATAAGTCTATATATGTACATGTATTAAATTATATTTATAAAATATTATATTTTTTTATACTAGTATATATATTTTTGTGTTAATATATATATTGATATTTATATATACATGTGAAATGTGTGTATAAAAATATGAAATATATATACATGTTCATATAATGATATATTATATATATTCATTATTATTATATAAATGTTTATAATCAATATTCTAGTATACTTGAATACTGAAAAAATATCTAAAAATTAATGAGTTTACATACATTAAAAAACCCATTATAATATATATGTATTTATTGAAATCTTAATAAATACTAATTTATAATAATTGAAACAAATTTTATTTATAAGGTTTAAAATATATTTAAAAAGGATATTATATTAACAAATTTTAACATTGAATGTTTAAAATAAATATAAAATATTTAATAATTAATAATATATAAATTTTATTATAAATCATAAAATATAAATATAAAACAAAAAATCCTAATATTTATTTATAAATATTAATAAATTAATAATGATTAATATATATTTACATATATATTATTTATTTTTTGTGTATTTAATGCGTCTTAAATGTTTTTAGGTAAATTATTTTTATACTACAACAAAAACATGAGTTAACCAAAATTAAACGTTGTTTGCTATGTGGATCAAGCATTTACAATTATCTCTATTGAAGAACATTATTTCATTAAAATCCTGTTGAAAAAGATCATCATGGATGATTTTTAGGGTCCTTTTTTAACTTCCAATACTAATATAAATAAATGAATATCTCATTATGTTATCAAAATTAATAGGCTCATTTATAGGTATCATTGTAACATCTCCAAACTATATTTTTCTTGTCTCAATCAGTTTATTGTCAATTGGGTCCACTATATTTATCTATGTAATACATTCATTTCCAATCTTATCCATCTTATTATGTCCATATATCCATCTTATCATTTAATTTTTTTTATGTTTTTTTCTCATGAAATCTTTTCAAAGGAGATCACTCACAACCATATATAATATATTGTCTAATAATAGTCACATAAATTTTACTCATCAATTTAAAAGGAATTGAAAAATAATAAAGAACCCTAGATTCATTTCCCCTTTTCTCAACATTATTGAATCTTATGAGTGAAATTTCTATTAATATCTCCATGAAATTTAAAAATTAACTGTAAATTTTGAAAATGATTAAATTAAAGAAAAACATGGTAACTAAAACTCACATCAATACAAATATGGGATAATAAATTTTTAAAATTAAACTCCTTGTATTTTGACATATCGCTATTAACATGAAAACAACTCCTTTTTAATTACTCTATCTGAATCATTACATTTATATTAGTGTTGTCTATGGATTAATCAACGAGAACTATATCACCTATAGAAATCATGCAATTAAAAATCTCAACATGAATATTCATTGTATGTTCACTTATGGCCACAAAAAGAGTGTTTGGGATTAATTAAAAACCATGATGTAATCTAATCTACGAAGGGATATATGTACTTTCACCTCAAAATTTATAACATGATTCAAATTACATGAATTCATATCCATGATGAGTTAGATATTTTAAGGACCCAGACATGAACATGAAATATTCTTGTTATTTTAAAAATTGAAATCACATTAATTTCTCATATATCTTTTATGTTTTGAATTTTGTGTGTTTGTACAATCTCTTACATAGTAAAATCATATATAAAAAATGGAATCGTATACTTAGTATCCATTTCTTCTATAAAAAACTGTTAATTAAGACATGATTTCTAATGCTGATGTTTCATTAAAATTTTCCCTTGAACATATCCTTGAATAAAATCCTCCCTAAACCATATAAATAATATTTAAAACATGGTATTATCACAAAAAACTCAAAAAGGAATACATAAGATGGAATGAAACCATTAGTACATGAATATATATAAACTCTGGAAAAACATATTCAAAATGTTAAACATTTCAATAACAAAAAACACTTTAGCTTACCACATGAAATTAAAATATTCCTGTAAAACATCATAGACACAAGAAATAATAAAGATAACATGTGGAATCAATTATATTTCACTATTATAGCATAATTCATGGATATATAGGGTGTAACCATTATGGTTGCATTTAAAATACCAATTTTAGTATATTCACTTAATCTCATGGGGGAAACCCAACTGATTGACTTTGTCTCATTAACCAATAAATCAAAGAGATATCACAATCTAACCCACCCTAGTAATATCATAGAACCACCCCGATTCATTAACCATTCACAAGAACCAAAACATAATCATAACACATAAAACTAGAATAAAGGAAAAATATCAATTCTACATTGAAATCACACTTCATTTTTACAAATCATTATACTCAAAAATGAAAATAGTTTATAGTAATATAAAATTGAAAAATTTTAAATGAAACATATAAACATAAATGAATCCTGAAAGTGAGAAATTTCATTCATGATGTATATGTTAAAAAATATTCCTTTTGGATTTGGTAAAAATTGTTGATTGAGTAACATTAATGGTGGTGTTTTAATGAAATTCAAACATTCATTACCAAAAAAATAAGGAGGCTCATTTTTCCAAACCATAGAATGAAATTCATAATTTTCATAAAATGACCTTTGTAATTCCTTTATTAAAAAATATATATATCAATTTCAGGAATATTTAAATGTATAAATATATTAAATAATTATGTCATTAAAAATTATGTTTCATATAAAAAATTAAACATTTAAATCATTATCTACATGAATAAATACATTTTCCAAAATATTAATTAATATTATTAAAGATAAAATATAGATATCTAATGATATTTTAGCTATATATACACCTTATCAAATAATAAAGCTTCTTATCTGCATGAAATTTTTCAATAAATAGAGATTGAGACAAAATCACTCCCCATGAATCTTGCGTGTCACATATAATATTTAAATTCTAGAATAACAAATCAGATAATAATTTAATTTCATTATAACTTTTTAATTATTCATGTGAAATAACTTCTTATCATGGTATAACAATTACTTAATTATTTATATTCATGTCAGTCGTTTTCACAGTATTTGATAATTGATTTCAGAATGTAATTGGTATGAAGTCATCAGTCAAAGTGGACATAATTTCATCATCTCTATAATAATATAAATTACATAATAATAACATTTATATATCAATTATACTTTTAAATCAACCCATTTTTCATGGTTATGAAAAATGAACAACGCAATACTCATGAAGATGGTACATCTTACATATGCATGAGTAACGATTCCTTTATTTCAATGATAATTATGTAAATGAGATAGTTATAATTTTATAATTATAGAATGAAAATGATTTTATTAATATCATTTTAATAATTTAACTATACTTATACATATATATATCATTCATGTGTTGATATAATGAAAAATGAATCACATTGCTTTATAAATTTGTTAGTTAACACATACTAATGAACTACATTATTATTTTCATGTGCCAGTAATGTAAGAATATAATTGATTTGTTAATCTCTTAAAATTAATAATATTTCATTAATATCATATATAATTATTAATTCGACATTATTACTAGTGTTCTGAGATAGTGCTAGAAAACCAATTATATTCATCGTGGAGGTTCTAGTTCACACATATTCATGACTTATTAATATTTTCCCATATGATGTATGCAGAGATTGATTTAAGTTATTATCACAACATCATAAAATTTCAGTATATTTAGGATAATAGATATATTTTTCATCCATGATTGAAGATTATTTGATTGAAGCGGAGGAAGAAACAGAACAAAAAACATTTAATAAAAAACGATACCCCCTTTTGGATGATCTAATTTGATTAGGAGCATAAAATCACAATGGGGAGTGTAATTCAGAAACTAAGGACTCCAGAGTGTGGATATAGATTATAAGAAGTTATTTTGGTTGATATTTTCTGATCTAAATAGGTATTTAAGAGTTCAAAATAGAATAGAATGTGTACCCTTTTATAGGATGGGAGAGGGGATCTCTTTGAAAAAATAAATATATTAAATAAATATAAATTAATCTTTTATTAAAAAATAACAAGACTTATTTCTTTAGAAGATATTATTTATTTTGTTCAAATACAATTTATAAAATATGAATTCTATACTTTTTTATAATATTTTAATCCTTATCATTTTGTTTTAACCATTATGAATTCTCACCATGATATCAAGTAAATTAAAATTTGAGGATTAATATGACAACAAATAAATAAGAAAATACATAAAAATGAGTAATCGGTGTCATTTTATGACTTCTATGAATAATTTGGATCATAATTTCCTTTTTATAAATTTATAACATTTAATAAAATATTATTTATTTTAAAATATCAAAAATGTCAATTTTGACATTATTCATTACATGAATTTATAAAACTATCATAAAAGAAATAAAAATATGTATAAAACACTTTAAGGCATCAGTAACATGATAAAGTAGTCCATAGAATTTCTTTATTTCATTAATTTTGATAAATAATAAATATTTTATTATTTTAATATCATTTATTGTATTCCTTAATTAATTATGAAATTTTGACATCATCATTTTTCCAAAATTTAGATTACTTATATCATTTCCAAAATATATAAATAAATTATTATGATATAGATAATTCTATTAGATTTAATATGAATAATTTTAGTAGAACATATAACCTATATACCTCCTTATTAAAAATATTTTACATGATAAAGACAACAGTGTGACAACAACTGTCATCTATTTGAATATAATATCATAAATGCATTACATTCATCCATGTGGATCAAAGTGGCCTAAAATATACATATGGATTATAATGGTATGAAAAAACTCAAATAAAAAATTTGTAAACGTATTAGTGTAATTCTATTTTATCTATATATATAATTATTTCCTTTAATTGCTTGATAAACACTTAATCGTTGTAGTTAATTATATTACTAAAGCTACTATTAATAATGTAAATAAAATAAAATGGAAATATTTAATTAATTTGGGACATATTGTTCCAAATATAAAATAAAATATTCAAAATTCACAACACATAATTAAAAAAACTAATTGATATTGAATCTCGTTGATGGAACAATAAAATGAATTTTAATGAAAATTTTTTCAAAAGTTCACCATGTTATTATATCCATTTTCATTGTGAAATTGATGAGATAATTATCTAAGTAGAATAAACCTTTATATAATGAAAAAATACTTTAATCACATATATTAAACAGTGATACCCAATGTTAAATATAGAAAATATGATAAAAAAACTTTCCTTAAATTCTTCAATGTAATCCAAACTAAGATTGAAATCCAAAAAAAGATTTTATGACATAATATTGAAAGCTAAATTTTAAATAATATATCTAAATAAAATCAATTACTCTCAAAGTCTCACTCTAGAATTTAATCACCCTAATAATATTCAAGTATTATATATATTTTAACAAATAACCCGAGTAACTATAATTACACAATAAAATAATATATTATTAAAAATATAATTCAACATTTTTTCCTTAATTAAAATACTATATTATTCTATTTATCTCGAACACATTGGATTCCCAAAATAGTGAATGTCTTCCAAAATAACTTTATTCACAGGAACAATAAATCATTTTCCAACCACATGGATATCTATTCAATAAATTATATGATCCCAAAATCATCTTATTCATAATCCATAAAATCATTTATATAAAAGGAATAATTGATTCTATCCAGGACCTCACATAGGCTACTGGTAGACGATGCACTCTTGCGGGCCTTCACTTGTGGGTTCGATTATCACTACCTTGTCAGATACAATGGGTTTCCACCAATCCTATAGGATTTCATTATTCGAAAAATATAACTTTATAAAAAATATAATAATATATAAATTTTGGAAACATTCTCAATGGTTATCTCAAAAAATTAATTTTCTATCAAATAAAAGTAATAACTCATAATTACCTTAGAAATGAATGTCTTCAAAAACACCATTAATCCACTTTAAATTTCACACCATAAATCCAAGAAATGGGTTTCAAAAAAATTAAACATATGATTAACCTGATAATTATAAACTCAGGATTATTTCCATATATCTATAGAGAAACATCCAAATATCCAATGTTGTATAAACTCTACTCTAATATGAATTGTAAGGACCCATCATTTAGCACTACTCATTCTAATGATTTTAAAATTACAAATTACATTATTTTTCAGTAGATATTTAATGTTTGGAGTTTCAGATGAGTAGGAAAAAATTATATATATTAAACCCATACATTACATGTGTAAACATATATTTAGCATAAATTTCTTCAATAAAACAAAAATCATAAAATCAATCATTATTTCTTATGATGATATATCTTCACAATTTTTTATTCATCACATCCTTTATCTACGTCATCATTAAAACCTGTAAAAAATTTAACACAAGGGATTGGGATAAAAAACTCAATAAGGTTCATCAAATATGTAAATCCGCTATTACTCCAATAATACTCATAAAATCATGAGAAAATTTTCCAAAAAATTATTCTTTTCACCCATAAAACATAAACTATTTAGCTTAACTCATGAAATATAATGATTATTGTAAAACATAATTGGGAATATAAATCCAAAATTAGTCCTTTTAACACCTATTTCATTTCACTCTTATAGTAACATCAACTGCAATATAACGATTAATTGTCATGGTTACATTTAGAATACAAACAATTGTATATTAAATTAATCTCTTAGAAGAAACCCAACCAATTAAAAATGTCTCATTAACCAATGAATTTGAGATCATTCATGGGATCTACTTCCATCGGTTAATTACAAAACAACATGTATTCAAAAAAAATTCAAATGAGCCAAAACATAATCATAACACAAAAAAAGAATAAAGGAAAAAATACCATTTCTACATTGAAATCAAATTTCATTTTTGCAAATCCACTCAATCACAAATGAAATAACATTATTTGAAAATAAAAAATTCAATTTATAACTAGAACATAAAAACATTAATGATTCATGAAATCTTGAAATTAGGTTGAAGACAGAAATGTTAAAAAAACATTCCTTTTGATGTTCTTAAACATTGATGAAATAATAATAATAAAAGTGGATTTTAAATTAAAGTCAATCGTTTTGTATTTACAACATAAAAATAATAATTGTTTAAAACCATTGAAATAAATTCATAATAGTCATAAAATTTATGATATAATTCTTTTATCAAATAAAAATATATAATAATATCAAGAATATTGACATTGAGAAAAATATTTAATAATTAAATCATTAAACAATCAATGTGTCCAATACCACATTGAACATTAAAATAATAATATCCATGAATGAGTAAATTTTGAAAACATTAATTATCATGATTATAGGAAAAATATGGATATGAAATGTCATAATTTTTCTATATAAATCTTTTAAAACAATAAAGGTACATATCCTCAAAAAATGCCTCAATGAAATAATATTGAGATGAAATCACTGTCCTTGTGTCTAACTCATCATGAAAAAATATTTTTAATAACGAATTATAATCATTGGATAATTATTTAACTACCTGATAACTTTATTATTCCTCATTTTATATCACTTATTATCATGTTATAACAATTACAAAATATTTTATGTTAGTGTCCGAGGATTTGAGGATATTTGATTCTTGAGTGCCAAATCAATTCAGTATGAATAGAATAGTCAATGTAGAAATTATTCCACCATATTTGAGAATAATGTTAATTACATAATAATCACTTTTTTATATCAAATATTGTATGAACCCAGACTTTATTTTCAGGTATGTTCCTCTTTTCCGTTCGTTTTTGAGAAAAAAGATGAATTTTGGGAAGAAAACTTTTCAAGTTATAGAGGCTATGCAGGGGCACACGGTTGGAGCGCAGTTTGAACAAACCATGCGGCCAGCCCAGGAAACTGTGCACCCTTGACAGTGGGCTTTTCACGGCCGGCGCACGGTTTGTCAAACTGTGCTGGCAAACTGTGCGAAGTTCCTGTAGGAGACAGTGGGCTCCGCACGGGCGGCACACAGTTTTTCAAATAGTGTGGGCAAGTCGTGTGATGTCCCTGGATGAAAAAGTGGCAACCTCACGGTTGGTGCATGGTTGGCCAAACCATGTAGGGAAACCATGCGACCACTTAAAATTAGGGTTTTTAAGCCTCGGGCCACAAGAGATTTCCCATTCCATCGCCATTATTCCTCCTCCTCATGGCTCATGTGGGAGTTGCGATTTTCAAAAGATGGGGATCCTTCTTGGCTCATTTTGGAGGAAATTAAAAGGGGTTTCTTGGCGAATCGAAGGAGGTTCTCCTCGAGTAAGTCCCTCAATTATTTTTTGAGGTTTTGGTTTGGGTTATCCCTTTTCCTCTCTTAGTTTCCTTGATCTACAAGGGTTGCATGTAGATCTAGGTTTTTGTTTCCTTTGTGTGTTAATGGATGACCTTTTTGATCTTAGGGAAGATTTTTGGAGGTGGTTTCAAGTAGGCGTTCACTCGGTTAGGAGAAAATTTGTGAGATGAGGTCGATTTTGACCGGAAACCTAAAGGTGGGTGGTCCGTGCCTTTCAGTTTAAGGTCCTTGAATTGTATGATGTGCAATTGTGCGAATACCCTTGAATGGGGTGTTGTGTGTTTACCATCATTAAACCTGTTAATTACCTAATTTTATAGTGTGTGTGAGTAGTGGTTATTTGGATATGAATTGGGTTGAATTGCAATGATTTTTATTTTTTTCTCATGCATGTCTTTTTTTCGACCGTTTGGAGTAGTTTTTCCTGTTTCACATGCCTTGTGATTGTATAATAGATATTTGTTCTTCTGACATGCTTTTGAGGTGTAGAATGTTTATCCAAGATGTTATGTAGGTTTATTTTTTCCATATTGTACTGCTTTTCTCGTTGACCTACACAGGGTCGTGAGACCTAGTGTAGTATACTATAAGGGGAATTAACTGAGTGAGATTCCTCGGAGAGTCTTTGAGAACTTTGGGCTATATAGGTATTGATCGAGTGAGAATCCTACAAGAGACTAGGATTACTTTGGGATATAAAGGGATAGACCTTGAGAGCTTCCTCAGAGAGTCCTTGAATGCTTAGACTATAAGGGGATAGACAACATGAGCTTCCTGAGAGAGTCTTTTTTTTTGTTTGAATCACCTTGATTACAATAGGCTATATGATGTATTGACTGTGTGAGCTTCCACATAGAGTCTATGGATGACCTACGCTATAACGGGAATTGACTTTTTTTACTTCCTCAGAGAGTCCTTCACCTTGCATCTATATGAGGAATTGACCGAGTGAGCTTTCTCAGAGATTTCCTGACTAACTTAGACTATAAGGGGAATTTACTATTTGTTCCTCCTCAGAGAGTCTTTTTATTTTCTGTATGACAAAAAATAGAGGGGTTAGGCTATGTGAACTGCCCAAAGGGTTGTTGGTACTTGATATGTATGACCAGAGGAGATGGCTATGAGTATTTCCCAGAGGGTTAACTATTGTGATTTTCTACATGTTAGCAGTTTCATGACATGGAACTGCGGATTGTTATTGTTAATTATGATCATGTTTACTGCTTTCTGTACATTTACCTACCTTATATTCGCTTAATAATAGGCACAGATCATGTGGTGGTTGCCTACTGGGATTAGTCTCACACCCGGTTTGGGCCTTTCTTTTGTGCCCAAACAGTTTCTATTATTGCAGGTATAAATAAGGGCAAGCACCCTTCTAATTCAGGTACGTGATGTGCTGTGGAGCTGGGGAGCATGGGACCATGCTATGGCTTGCGATGCTGATGATCCATATACATGTTTTCATTGTAATTTATTTTTGTACTGTTATATTCCAGCATTGTGGTTTGATTGGCTTCTTTCCTTTACTTATGTACCATACATCATTCATATATATCTGTGTGCTCCAGTTTATTACATTTCAGTCTTCCACTGTTTACTTTTGTATGGATTATTACCTCTTTCACTATTTATTTTGTTTATTTTCCTCTGTGTACTCTACCAATGAGGGAATTGTTTCCCCACTATCCCACCCAAGGCCCTCACTGCTATTAGGTAGCCTCTGGCGTTTAGAGAAATGCATTTGAGGCCATGTGACCAACCCGGTACAGGGCACCTCTGCGTGGCATCCAGAACCAAGACATTACAAAGTGGTATCAGAATAATTCATTACTCTTAATCTACTATTTTAAGACTATATTAATGGATTGGATGAAAAAGTAATTATTCATAAGTTGTGCCCGAGAGTAGCTAACCCGTGTACATGGAAAAGCTAATTTACCTCTATTATTTCAATTTTTTTGGTTTTGTCAATTTTACAGTTGATTTGATTTCACTAGTGGGGGATTCACATGAGCTATAAAGGTATATACCTTGAGAGATTCTTCAGATATTCCTTTAATGCTTATACTATAAGGGGATATACAGCATGAGCTTCCTGAGAGAGTCTTTGTTTTTTTGAATCACCTTGATTACAATAGGATATATGATGTATTGACTCTGTGAGCTTCCACATAGAGTCTATGAATGACCTCTCTATAAGGGGAATTGATTGAGTGTTCTTCCTCAGAGAGTCCTTGAACTTGGAGCTATAAGTGGAATTGACCGAGTTAGCTTCCTTAGAGAGTTCCTGAATAACATAGACTATAAGCGGAATTTATTGTGTGTGCTTCCTCATAGAATCTTTATATTTTTTGTATGACCAAAAAAGAGGGGTTAGGCTAAGTGAACTACCCAGAGGGTTGTTAGTACTTGATAGGTAAGACCAAAGTAGATGGATGTGAGTACTTCCCAAAGGGTTACCTGTTGTGATTTGCTGCATGTTAGCTGTTTCTTCACATGGAACTGTGGATTTTTATTGTTCATTATGTTCCTGTTTACTGCTTTTTGTACATTTACCTACCTTATATTAACTTACTATTAGGCATAGATCATGTGGTGGTTGCCTACTAATATTGGTCTCACACCATGTTTGGGCCATTCTTTTGGGCCAAAAAAGAATCTATTCTTGCAGGTATATATAAGGTAAAGCACCATTCTACTTGAGGTACATGATGTGCTATGGAGCTAGAGAGCATGGGATCATGCAATGGCTTTCGATGATGAGGAGTTATTTACATATTTTCTTTGTACTTTGGTTTAGTACTGTTATATTCCAGCATTGTGGTTTGTTTGGCTACTTTCCTTGACTAATGTACTATACATCATTCATATATATCTTTGTGCTCCAGTTTATTACATTTCAGTATTCCAGTGTTTAATTTTGTATGGATTATTACTGCTTCCACTGTTTCTTTTGTTTATTTTCTGTTGTGTACTCTACCAATGAGGGCATAGTTTCCCCACTATCACACCTAAGGCCCTCACTACTATTCGGTAGCCTTTGGTATTTGGAGAAATGTGCTTGAGGCCATGTGAACAACTGGATATAGGGCACCTCTACGTGGCTTCTAGAACCGAGACGTTACCACGTGGTATCAGAGGAATTATTTTCTTTGGATTTACTGTTTGGATCATATAGTAAGGGATATGATGGAATAAGTAATTATTAATAACCTGTGCCCGATAGTAGCTAACCCGTGTACATGGAAAATCTAATTTACCTCGATTATTGCATGTTTTTTGGTTTTTCAATTTTACTGTTGATATGATTTTACTGTTGGGTGATTCACATGCCTTGGGCTGTTACTGTTTATATTATTCGGGTTCTATTTCTATTGCAACCTGTTGAGATGAGGGTATGCCATCTCATTCATCATATAGGCACATGCTAGAAATCACATGTCATGCATTTTTTCCATTCCAATTAGGGTGCATGAGTAATTTAATGTTGTTGTGATAGATTTTGTCTAGAATATGTAGGAAATTGTGATAGATTCCATGATAAAAAATTACATGTTGTTTGATAGGCTATTTTTTGTGTGAGGTTTTGTTTGAATGAATTCCAAACATTGGTTCTTGAGTTGTTATAGGCCCTCATGGACCAGAATATGGTGGATCAATAAATGCTTCTCCTTGTTATAGCATTAGTAAGATGCCAAACTTTGATTGACATGGAGTATGGGACCTCACAGATTGGAATTTGTCACTTCAATGTTCGTTTTAGTGTTTCTATGGGTTCCAGAGTAGTTTCTAAGGCTTACTATCCAGAAAAAACCAGAAATCACATCATGTAATTTTGACTACATGATATGTGTTTTTCTGTTCGGGAAGAAATAGTCTTTCCTAGGTACACACCATGTACTCCCTTGTTTCAGTCCCTGTTAATGTTGATCTATGGTGTGTGTTTGACATTGTAGAGTCATGACCCCGTGATGTACTCCAGTTTACTGCCAGTTGCAAGGCAGTGATTAGATGCCTGATATGGAAGATCAGGGACATTTTGTAGATCCTCCTGTTATTCGAGCCAGGGCACCAGAAGTTATACCTGTTGCAGGCATCGATGCGCAGTTTACGGAAGGTTTTCTAAGGTTGATGTAGACCTTCTAGGTAGCACAACCTCATGTCCCGTCAATGGCTGATTTGACTCGTTTTTTTCAGCAGCAGCATCCTCACACCTTCTCAGGGGAAGGAGGAACACATGGTGTAGAGTCATGGCTCTAACCACGCTAATGATATTTGAGCATCTCGAGGTACCACCAGAGAGGAGGGTGAACCTCTCAATATAAATTTTCCGAGAAACTCCGCTATGAGGTGTTGGGATGTCATCTCCCAGGCAGGACACCATTAGAATATGGCTTGGGTGGAGTTTCTTTGTATCTTCTACGATTACTTCTACACGGAGACCATGAGGTTCGATCGAGCCCAGGAGTTTTTGAGCATTGAGTAGGGTAATATTTCTTTGATGGAGTATTCCTCCCAATTCATGGAGCTGCAGCTTTTCACTCCTATCCCAGCAGGTGACGAGTTGTTCCTGGCTAAAAGGATTGAGGACGGTCTTAGGCATGATATCTATTTCCAAGTAAACAACTTTAGGTTGAATTCGATATCCTCTATCGTCAACCAGGCATTGATTATGGTGTGTAATCTGAGGGATTCTGGAGTAGTGAACCAGAGCAGTTCAACATCCAGAGTAAATATTCCTCTTACTAATAGCAGGAAGCCCCAGAGAGAGCTTTCACGATGACATCAAAGTACATGGGATGCATCTTTTGGTAGCATGGTGGTGTGCTACCAGTGTGGTAAAAGAAGGAATACGAAGCCA
This sequence comes from Viscum album, assembly GCA_963277665.1. Taxonomy (NCBI): domain Eukaryota; kingdom Viridiplantae; phylum Streptophyta; class Magnoliopsida; order Santalales; family Viscaceae; genus Viscum; species Viscum album. The sequence goes on from OY728151.1 coordinate 1,538,331,266, forward strand.
CATTTCCCGAGAGACCAAATGGAGTGTCGATCTTGTGGAAAAATGGGTCACCGTCAGCGCTTCTGTCAGTTTTTCTCACAAGCCGCTGGTTACATGGGTTCTTCTATGACTTTGAATTCACGAATAGTGCTGCCAGTTTCCCACCATTCTGGGAACTGGAATTCGTCCGGCCATTCAGGCCGAGGTGGAGGTCGCGGCCGTGGCAGCTAGTCCCATGGCTATAAGCGACAATATGGTGGATCAACTTTGAGTGGTCAGGTAGGGTCACAGGGACATGGAGCAAGCCATACATTTGTAGTGGAGCAGACCCAGCTGGAGCAGGATACCAGATCCTCTACAGTTCATGGTATGATCATAGTAGCCTCAGTTTTAGCTTCTGATCATTTCAATATAGGGGGATCCCATATATTTATATATGTTTATGTTGTGGAGAACCTCGATCACTGCTTCTTTTCTTGAACCGATATCTTGAAGCTAGACACACCGTTGGGTACTAGAACGACTAGTGTACGTCAGTGCAAGGATTTTCCCCTAGAGGTTGGTGGGTCTCACTTCCTTTGGGATCGCTATGTCTAAGAGATGATAGTCTATTATGTCATCCTCCGAATGGACTAGTTGGTTCCCTTCTAAGAAGTCATTGATTTCTATCACCGTAGGGTGAGATTCATATCACCAGAGGTTGGATATTTTCTTCATAATAGATAATTGGATGTCTAGGTGAGTAGAGTGGTTCAAGAGCATCATAGGATGGGAGCAGATAAAACCCAGATTTCTATTCTTTATCTGGATGACCAAGGGACTTCGTAGTTATACATTCCTCCAGTAGTGGAGCTTTTAATAGATGTCTTTCCAAAGGACTTTTCAGGTTTTCCTCTAGAGCGAGAGGTAGACTTTTTGATTGAGCTTCTTCCAGGAGAAGCACTGGTTTCCATCCTCTTTATAGGATGGATACACCTGAGTTTCAGGAACTCAAAAAGCTGTTGGAGGAGTTGCACGAAAAGGTTTTTATCCAACCCAGTAGTTCTTATTGGGGTTCGCTTATCTTATTTACGAAGAAGGAAGATGGTACTCTCATATTGTGTTTGGATTATCGGATTTTTAACCAGTTGACAGTCATGAATTGTTATCCCTTATCGAGGAATGATGATCTTTTTGTTCAACTTCAAGGAGCATGAGTGTTCTCAAAGATTGAATTGCGATCCAGATATCATCAGTTGCACGTGAGACCATTGGACATACCACATGAAGCCTTTTAGAGAAGATACGGTCTATATGATAATTTTGATATGTTGTTCGGGCTCACAAATGCACCATCAATTTTCATGGATCTGGTGAATCGTGTGTTCCACCCATATTTGGATTCTTTTGAGATAGTTGTTGTGGACAATATCTTGGTGTACACCCACAGTCGACACGACCATGCCGCCCATCTTCAGATCATATTGAGAACACTAAGAGAGAATCATCTATATGTTAATCTCCCAAAGTGATACTTTTGGAGGGACTAGATTCACTTCATGGGTGAAATTATCTCAGAGGTAGGAGTTGCAGTAGACCTGAAAAAGGAAGTGTAGTAGTTTCCTGGGAGCAGCTTAAGAACGTGTTTGAGGTAGGGAATTTCTTGTGGATGTTTGGTTAATATAGGTGCTTTATACATGACTTATCCTTCTTAGAAGTGTTGTTGACGGGTTTTCCTATGAAGGGTGTGATGTTCGTTTGGTCAGAAGCATGGGAGACATCATTTCAGTCGCTGAAAGAAAGGTTGACATCAGCACACATCCTCATACTTCCATAGTTTGAGAAGAGCTATACAGTTTATTGTGATGCATCTGGTATTGGGCTGGGAGTATTGTTGATGTTGGTTTATCGAGTTTTTGCGTATGGGTCTCAGATGTAGACGCCACATGAGAGGAATTACCTGATGCGTGATCTCGAGTTAGCTGTAGTTGTTCATGCGTTGCACTATTGGAGACATTATATCATGGGAGAACATTTTGTGGTATTTACAGACGAAAAAAGTATAAGATACATCTTTACTTAGCATGACCTTAATTTGAGACAGTGAAGGTTGGTTGAATAACTTCAGTACTTTGACATTGAGCTTGCATGTGCACTATGGAAAGGTAACACAGTCACTGATGCACTGAGTAGTAGGACTCAGATACAGGCAGTGCAGGAGGCCAGTGGTGAGTGGCAGCTGATGACTTTGTTCTCTGAGATGCATTTGGAGGTGCACAATAGTCAGGGGTGAGCCTATATTTCTTCCATAGGGGTGAATTCTACCCTCCTGGATAGAGTGAGGATGAGACAACTATCAGATTCTGAAAGCCTAGTCATAAGGGAGAGTGTGTTAGGAGTGGACCATATTCTAGGATGGACCCTAGATGAGGATGAGATCATGCATTTCCATAGAAGAGTGTGGGTTCTAGGGGATATTCATGGGGAGTTGATGTGGGACTTTCACGCTTCAGCTTGGGCAGTGCATCATGGAGTTACCATAATGTACCGTGAACTGAGATGTCAGAATTGGTCGTCGGGTATGAAAAGTGAGGTAGCTGGTTTTTTTATGAGATGTCCCACCTATCAGCATGTGAAGGAGGAGAATCAGAGGCCAACCAGACTGTTACAGCAGTTACCCATTTCAGAGTGGAAAGGGGATGATGTCACGATGGACATTGTGACCGGGTTGTCGAGGTCACAATGAGGCAACGATGTCATGTGGGTTGTTGTGGACAGACATACGAAGGTGGCTCTGTTTTTACAGATCAAGGAGACCTTCAGTGTTCATGAGCTCAGTATTTTGAATATCCGAGAGGTAGTACGTCATTATTGGGTCCCTCATTCTATCATTCTAGACATGGACCCCCATTTTACATCTCATTTAGAGCAGAGTTTTCATAGGGCAATGGGTACACATGTGTTTTTGAGCAAATCATACCACCCTCCGACCGATGGTCAGTCAGAGCATATGATACAGGTGCTGGAGGACATGGTGCATCCATGTGTCACAGAGGTTGGAGGCTCTTGGGAGAATCACATACCCCTGGTTTAGTTTTCCTACAAAAATTGTTTTCAGGAAACTATTGAGATGGCACCATAAGAGGATTTATATGATAGGCCATGCCGATCACCCCTGTGCTGGTTAGAGAATGGTGAGGAAGATTTACTGGGATCATGTATCATGCATGAGACTTCAGAGTTGGTCCAGTTGATTCAAAAGTGGATGGATACTACATAGTCACGTCAGAAAGCATATGTTGATCGCTGCAGATGACCTCTACAGTTTGATGACGGGGATCAGGTTTTCATGCGTGTTTCACTGAGGTTTGGACACAGGCTGATCAGGAGACATGGTAAACATTCACCAAGGTATGTAATGACATTTGAGATTCTGAGGAGAGTCAGGATGGTCTCCTATTGATTGGAGTTACCAAAGAGGTATCAGGACATGCACGACATCTTCTATGTATCTCAACTACGCCATTATCACACAGAAATGTATCATGTTTTTCAACATGAGGAGGTTGTGCTTGGAAAGGATGTGTCATTCAAGGAGCATCCTATTTGGATTTTTGTCACAGTACAAAGGTTCTACATGGCCTGTCTGTTCCTCTGGTATGAGTGCTATGGTAGAACGGGCGTGTACTAGACGATACTTGGGAGAGGGAGGCTGATGTATGAGCTTAGTGGCCAGAGTTGTTTGGGGTTTATTCTTTTACGCTGCACTAAAGAAATTTGGTGACGAATTTTTAAGGGGAGATGTTTGTAATAACCCAAACCTTCTATTAAGTTGTGTTCTTCTTTTCCCTTCATTTTTGAGAAAAATCAGAATTTTGGGAAGAATACTTTTAATGTTGTAGAGGCTATGTAGGGGCGCACGATTGGCGCATGATTTGATCTGACCGTGCGGCCAGCCCCGGAAACCATGCACCCTTGATAGTGGGCTCCGCACGGGCGGTTCACGGTTTGTCAAACCATGTGGGCAGGCCGTGCGATGTCCCTAGATGAGACAGTGGCATCTACATGGTCAGCGCACGATTTTCCAAACCGTGCGGGGAAACCGTGAGGCCACATAAAATTAGGGTTTTTAAGCCTTGGGCCACTTGGGATTTACCATTACACCACCATTCTTCCTCCTCCTCGTGGCTCACGTGGGAGTTGAGATTTTTAGAGGCTGGGGAAGCTCTTAGGCTCGTTTTGGAGGCATATCAAAGGGGTTTCTTAGCGAATCAAAGGTGGTTCTCCACGGGTAAGTCCATCTTTTAGTTCTTTGAGGTTTTGATTAGTGTTAGCCCGTTTTCTCTCTTAATTTCCGGGATATACAAGGGTTGCATGTATATCAACGGTTTTGTTGCCTTTTTGTGTTAAAGGATGACCTTATTGATGTAAGGGAAGATTTTTTAGGTGGTTTCGATGAGAAGTTCACCCGGTTTGGAGTGCATTTGGGCGATGAGGTCGATTTCACCGGAAACATAAAGGTAGGAGGTTTGTGCCTTTCGGTTAAAGGTCCATGACTTGTATTATGTGCAATTGTCCCAATACCATTGAATGGGGTGTTGTGTGATTACCATCATTAACCATATTAATTTCCTACTTTTATATTGTGTGTGGGTAGAGGTTATTTGGATATGAATAGTAATGAATTACTATGATTTGGATGCTTCTCCCATGCATTTCTTGTTTCCAACCGTATGGTTATGTGTTTCTGGATTCCCATTCCTAGTTATTGTAGGATGGATAGTGGTTATTTAGACATGCTATTGAGAATTAGACTATTTAGCCATGTTGTTTTGTAGGATTACTTTGGCCATATTGTATTTCTATGCTCGTTGACCTACGCAGGGCCGTGAGAACCTTGTGTAGTAGACTATAAGGGGAATTGACCGAGTGAGCTTCCTCGGAGATTCATTGAGCACTTTGACCAATATGGGGATTGACCGAGTGAGCATCCTCAGAGTGTCTAGGATTACATTGGGATATAATGGGATAGACCATGAGAGATTCCTCGGAGAGTCCTTGACTGCTTATACTATAAGTGGGTAGACCGCAAGAGCTTCCTCAGAGGGTCATTGTTTGAATCTCCTTGATTTCCATAGGATATAGGAGGGATTGACTATGATCATAGAGTCTATGAATGGCCTGGGCTATAAGTGGAATTTACTGAGTGTTCTTCCTCAGTGATTCCTTGACCTTGGAGCTATAAGAGGAATTGACTGAGTGAGCTTCCTCAAAGAGTTCCTAACTATCTTAGACTATAAGAAGAATTGACTGTGTGTGCTTCCTCAGAGAGTCTTTATATTTTCCTTATGACTAAACCAGAGGGGTTAGGCTAAGTTCCCTTCCCAGAGTGTTGTTGGTACATGATAGGTAGGACTAGTGGGGATGGTTGTGAGTACTTCCTAGAGGGTTACCTGTTGTGCATTTCTTCTTTTTAGATGTTTCTTGCCTTGGAAATGTGGATTGTTATTGTTCAGTATGTTCTTGTTTAGTACATTCTGTACTTTTACCTGCCTTATATTCACTGAATGTTAGGCACAGATCTTGTGGTGGTTGCCTGTTGGGATTAGTCTCACACCCTATTTGGGCCAAGCTTTTGGGCCCAAACAGATTTTATTGTTACAGGTATAGACAAAGGAAAGTGCCATTCTACTTCAGGTACATGATGTGCTGTGGAGGTGGAGAGCATGGGACCAAGCTATGGATTGCGATGCTGAGGATTTATTTACCTGTTTTCTTTGTTCTTTTTTAGTACATTTGTCTTCCATCATTGTGGTTTGTTTGACTACATTCCTAGACTTAAGTACCATACATCATTCATATATATCTGTGTGCTCCAGTTTATTACATTTCAATCTTCTGCTGTTTAATTTTACATGGATTATTACTGCTCTCTCTATTTCTTTTGTTTATTTTCAACTATGTACTCTACCAATGAGGGCATAGTTTCTCCACTATCACACCCAAGGCCCTCGTTGTTAGTCGGCAGCCTCTGGCGTTTGGGGAAATGCGCTTAAGGGCATGTGATAAAGCATGTATGGGGCGCCTCTGGGTGGCTTCCAGAATAGGGATGATACAAATATACTTTTAATTAAAAATATTTATGTATGGTTAAAAAATGGAAAATGTTATAATCATGGAGATGGTATGTCGTATGTATGCATGAGTAACGTTTCAATTTTTCAATGATCACTATGGAATGGTGAAAATTATAATTATAGATCTATATAATGATAATTATATCATTAATATAATATTAATAATTTTAATATACTTATATATATCAGACATTTTATATGGTGATGAAAAAATAATCACATCGCTTCGTGGAGGAGATAGTTCACACGTTTTTACGAACATTGTTATAATTTTTATGTGCAATGTAATTAAGAACATAATTGATATATTAAACTCGTATAATGATAAATATTTCATGAACATTATATATAAGAATTATTTAATTCATTATAACTAGTATTGAGAGACGGTGATGGAAAAAAATTTATCCTTTCATGGAGGAGATAATTCACATGTATTCACAAACAATTATTTATTTTCTATTTTGACGAAAGTGGAGACTAATTAATGTGATGATATAAAAATAATAACATATGAGTACAATTTTTATAATGGATTTATTATTTTATGTCGGTTTATGAATCTTTTCACTAAGTGGAAGAATAATCTAAAAAGAAACACATAATTAAAAACAATACCTCTTCCCTAGATGATCTAATTTTATTGGAACCATAACACATATATGGTGTGTTTTCTACCTATGATAATTAATCTGGAATAAAGGGAGATACTATAGGAATTAAATTTGGTATATCATTGATGATAAAAATATGCTTTTGGGTGTGAATTGTAAAATATAACGGGTTCCATTTTATTTGATTGGGGAGGGGTACTCTTGGAAATATTCAAAATAATTAATTAATATAAATTAATTTTATAATAAAAATTTCCCAATTCTTATTTATTTTTTTTAAATATGTTGATTTGGGATCCCTTCCCATTCATACATTTAATATTAGACATGTTTTCACTATTTGTTAATCATTATCATTCTGATTTGACAGTTACTAAGTCATACCATTCTATCATGTTATTTAAACTATGATGGTAAATATAATTACTATAAAATAATAAAAACCCACTAAATGAGTCATTTATTACACTTTATTATGTATCCGTATAATTTAGCCTATATTTTTATTTTCAAAAATTTTATATCATTCAATAAAATATTTTTGATTTTAAAATATCAATAATATCAATTTGGACACTATTCATTACTTGAATTGTTGGAACTATCATAATAGTAATATAAATTCAAAAAACCCTTTTAAGGAATCTATAACATGTAAAATTAATACATTAAACTAATTAATTAAATTTATTATATCAAAATAAATAAATTTTAATATTTTTAATATAATTTATTTCATTTTATTGTTAAGGATGTAATTACTCTGTAATCATTGTGTCACAATTTAATTTAATTATTTAATTTCTAAAAATTATAAATAAATTACCATGATGTAGAAATTTATTTCAATTTTCATATTGCTATTTATAGTTGAACATATCAGCTATATAAATCTATATTAAAATTATTTTACTTTTTAAAAAGAAGTGTATTAAAAAATGTGTCTTTACATTGAATATAATATCATAAATTCATTATAGTCATTCAATTAAATAAATGTTGTTGTAGAATATACCTAATTATTTTATAATTACTAAAAAATATTCCAATTTTATTAGTAAAATTTTTAGGGTAATTTTATAATTTTTATAATAAAATTTTTACCTTTGATTACATTATTTACCTTTAAATGTGGTAATAAAAATTATTACAAATGTTAGTATTCATAGTGCCTAAAACCAAAATGAATAAGTTTAAATAATTTATAATATCTTGTTAAAAATATAGATTCCTATTTTCCAAATTTAAAAAAATAAATTAGATGAAATTAATTGAAAATTAATCCCATCGATGAAATGAGAAAATTAATTTTTAAATTAAAAATGATCAAAAGATCATCATGTTTTTATATTCAATGTCAATGGTAAATGGATTCTAATTAAATAAATTTGATTGTCTTATAAAAAATTATCTAATTATATTTTAAAACCATTAAATAATTTTAATTAACACTATTAATAGATATTATGGAAAATTAGTATTTTATTAAATTCATTATTTAAAAACTATTTACCAAAAAATGATACTTATTTAAAAAATCTAGAAAAATTTAACCGATGTAAATGATGATAAAACTCTTATAATGAAGAAGTTATATTATTAAATTGATTTTATAAAGGTTCCATAATCAATATTTGAAATGGATTCTCCAATAATTTTATTTAAAACTACATATTTTTAAATATACTCAATTTATTATTGAAATATAATTTGTTATTATGTCATGAGTATAAAACACATAAGATTAATTTTAAAGATTATATTCAGTTTATATTTCTTTAATATAATCCATCAAAAGTGATTTTATTATTTTATAAGAATAATTATTCATATTTAAATATTGTTTCATAAAAACACTTCCTTTATATTAAATTGTTTATTATTTTCATTTCTAAATATTTTTTTTCAAAGAATAAATATATAAACATGCGTAAACACAATTTTCATAATTTGTATAATACTATTCATTCTTTCCATTAAAAAGGCTATGAGAAAATAAACATAATAAATAATAATAATTAGTAGTTTGATTGCAATCAATATGGCTTATCATGCACGCTATTAAACATACTGTTTCCTTTAAAAACATAGAATTTTACAATTTTATATCACATGGAAAACATTTATTACATGGGAATACCATATAAACATTCAAGGAACATGATAAAATCTTTTTCCCCAATTCCATGAATAAAAATTGTAAATATTATTCTTTTTAACAATAATACTCAATCAAAACTCTAATCAAGTAAATTATTTTCAATGGTATATTGAATGTAAATAAATCCAAATTTTTTATATAAATTTTGATTCTCATATTAAATTTAATATTCAATAACTCTATCACAATGATTAATTACATGAATCATAATCTTAATTCATCTATATATTATATTACATAAAATGTATCATTTATTTTAATACATAGGTACTAAAAAACACATTCAAATTTCATAAAACAATTGTTATGGTTTTTATATATTCAATAAATGACCTAGAAATCATATTGTTACCAATAGAGAAAAAACATTTCTATACAACAATGATGATTTATTCATTCCCAACTCCATTACCATTTTATATCCATCTTAATGCATCTTTATCCTCAAAAAGAAAAACTATTTTATAATATATTTAATTGAGTACATGTGTAGAGACCCAAACACCAATAACATAGGGTTGATGCATTCATTATTTCATTGGAAAATTATTTTAGGAATCTATGACAATCGACCGAATAGTTTAGTAAAATTGGTTAACTAGGTACATACATGAATAAAATTTTATATTAATATTATAAAAAAACATAATATATAACTACAAAAAATGAAATATTTTTTAAAAAATAAAACAAATATTTCTTCTTTAAATCAAGGGGGATGTAAAAAAGATATAGGGTAATATCATATGATCTAATACATGTTATCTATAGAGTATTATATAATTAAAAATAATAATAATAATCAATACAGAAATGTATATAACTTAACACATATTCGATTAAATAAATAAACTTGGAATGTAATGCATCCGTAGATAATATCATATGGAAAATATAATAAATATTAATAAAAAATTATTTACTAATGATTCAAGTGCATAATTATTGGATGTTATGTTTTTGAGGAACAAGATAAATTTATTATCAAGATCTATCCTAAAGGAATATTAAACCTACTGTGTAAAAAATCCAATAATGTGTCCAAGTAATTTGTCTCATGATACTGCTAATGAACCAATGGGTAATATATAACACTTTTACAACCATGTTCTATTTGTCTAAATCAATCATTATATATAGAAAGATATAATTATTCCATATATAGTGTACCTTATAATCAAATACTCAGGTAGATTAAATAAATCAAATTTATCAATATTTACTCAATTAATAAAATAAATATCAAAATAATCATTTTATGTAAAATTGGTATAAAAATTTGGAATTAATAAAATAAATTTATCACGAATAGGAATATTTAATAAAAATATAATTTTCAGTTAAAAATTATCCTAAAAATTAGTTATTTCAAGATAATTTTAATAAAAAAAATAATGTATGAATTCAAAATAACTTCTATAACTTGGTACTCCTGACATCAAATCCCCTTGGATGAAATGAATAAATGTGACTTTTAAAATACCATGAATTAGGAATAATTAATAATGTCACATTTCCACAAGACTTTTTATTCATTGGGATTCTGTGGTAGGGATAGGATTGACCCCAAAGTTTGATTATGGTGGGGGGTATGTGTTGTGCACAATCATGAAAATCATGTTACAATTTCCTCCATTATTTGAAACTCCATGGAGTTCCCCCATCCATAGCTTGGTACGGACCAACTTTCCACATGTATATGATCATCTAGGTTATCAGTCCAAATGAAACCTAGATACTGGATGTAGAGAACAAGTTTTCCCCTCACACGACTTTGTAATATTTCTATATATATTTATAGAGAAAGGCATTAAGACAGTGTGTGTTTCCAAGACCCGGTATTCCTACAATTTTTTTTATTAAAATATTTTGAATATTTATTACTATACTTGTAATGGAAATGATATATCTCTCAAATTGTATGTTGTATTAGAAATATTTTTCATAGTTGAGTTAGGAGAATCGTGTTTTCCCTATGCGAGACATAACTTTTGTTTGACTGGTCCCTCTGTAGAAATTGTTTTCCAGAATGTTACAATAAATAATAAAAATAAATAAAACTATTCTATTTTGATGCTATATTGAATAACATATGATTATGGAGTCAGATTAGATATTTGAGACAACTATTGAGTTTTGTTGGGAACTATTTACCCTAGGTAGACGCTCAGGTGAGAGGGCGAATGTTGTTCAGATTCCACAAATATTGGAGGGGACCTTCTACAATCTATAAATAAATGATTATTGTTTTGAGAAAGGTTTTGGTTTATTTCTCACATGGTCGGTGGAAACCCTCCTCTTACCCATCCATTCAAAAATCGGCATTGGATCTTCGGTGGATTGTGATGACGCTAAAGATCTGAGCAGGTTAGAGTATGAAAAACTCCATAGATCCAAAAATATAGGTAGTATTCTTCTTTGATATTTTGCATCCCCGATTGAAGTTTTTAGTTTCCCAAATATTATCTTTATCATTTTCTCTACTTTGGAATGTCTCGTTTATGACTATACTACCATGGACATAGACCATTCTAATTTTGGATCCCTTGTTCATTGTGTTCTTCTCCCATTCTTCATGTTCTTCATTAATATCAATTTCGATATGTTGAAATGATATCCAAATTTTGAGTAGAGCCTTAAAATATGTTAATCATGATTCAAGGATTACAGGTCTCCTACCGTTTTATGTTTTCAGTGTCAGGGGAGGCACGACAATCCACAGAATCATCCTCCAACAATTCTATATTTTGAAAAAAATGATGAATCCTCGAGAGAAACATGAGTCTCTGTAGATCAATAGTATAGGTTTCTAGATCTGGTATTGATTCTCATTTTCAAGCATCGAAGGAGTCTTGTTGGTCTGTAGTAAAGTCTGTAAGCATGAATTTGCCGGCGACAACATGTGGCAGCTACGGATTCCGTCGGGGGATGGTCTGGAGGTGTGGGGTATATGGTGTGAATACATGGCTAAGGAGGTGTAGGCTATGTTAGAGTGGGCTAGGCCAGAGTATAGTAGGGTAGGCTGGAATAGCTCGGACTGAGGTGGGTCATCCGGCAAAAACTTCAAACATCCATAACTCCTAAACATATCATCGTTTTTATGTGTTGCCTACGATGACATGTCCTATATTTGAGACAAACCTTTTGAGGATAGTTTATAAATTTTATGATTCATAATCATGGATCAGTTTCAAAAAATGAAAATATATTATAATAAAAATATAATAATTTTTATTGAAAAATCTTGTATCAGATGTAACTCATGCATATGACATCCAATTGATGCACCTTCAGCAGCATTGCAACACCAAATTTTTATTCAGTCGTTTCAAGATCATATTAAGGCATTGACACCAATATCGATGTGTGGGTCCCATGATCCATGGTTCATATGTGATGCGGTGAAGCATGAATTTTTTTACTGGGAGTCCATTTTGGACAAATAAATAGTACATCATATTTTTTCCATGAGTACCACTACAGTGATATCCATATTTTTTTATTACGGGATTTAGATTTGGGACCTAAGAGGTGATATTTTTTCAAAAGGCTGAGAGATGTGGCTTCTTCACTGAGTGTATTAATTGGGCGATTAAATAGTGGATCATGCGTGTTTTTTAGAAATGTTCACAATATTATGATCTATTTGGTTATATGAGGCCATTTGAGGAGGCATTTCAGGATGTTTAAATTTTTTTCCTTCATAAAATTTAGGAACATCATGCGCTATTTATCCTTTTGGTTAGAGATATCATGACTCTAGGAGTACACTAGATATACTAGTGGAACATGTTCGTAGTATAGTACTCATGAATAGGTACATGGGTGTGTCACAACATGGGCTCCCACATCAAGTGGGTGTCATTTTAATTATAAAACACTCAATAAATAATCTATCCATCATGTCTCCTTCACTTGGAATAATATTTTGGATTCAGGTATTCAATACTAAGTGTTTTCCACATCCTAATGGTGTTTCCCTTCTTACTATATATTGACATGTGATGTGAGATATCCAAGGTGTGGTTCCTATTTGAGGTGGCAATTGATGTTTCTAGCGTGATGCCTTACTGAGGAAATGCATGATGTTGTACGTGATCTTGTAGAATCCTTAAAGGGGTTTTAAGTGTTTTGATCTCCCTAACGTACTAGGTCAATTATCCTAGATTACTTGACAGTAGACCTCCCATCCGTATAGGTTTGATTCCTCAGTAATTACTTATGGGTGTTGATCCCCCTGATGTATTGGGGAACGAATCCTTGATGACCAGAGTGTTTACTCCCATAATCATGGATGTGGTTCCTCTACAACTAAATTATGGAAAGAACCCTCCAATGTATACCCTTCAATGAGTAAGGGTTGTGGTTCCCCCACCATCTTCCTTGTGATGATCCCCCTGACGTACTAGGGTTTGGATCCCATGTCATAACATTGGAACCATTTAGCTGGGGTGGTCATGGGTCCTCAACCTATACTGAGTGGAACCCTCCACCTGATATGGTCATGGGTCCTTGATGATAATATAGTGGCACCACACAGTTGGGCTAGGCATCAGTTCTCATCCTAGATACTATAATTATTGACTATAATAATATATGATGGGATATTGTTTGATGTAGTATTTTGAATCATGAGTAATATTGGAACATTCCCATGTAACATGGGTCCTTAAAACAAAACCAGCAACTGTGCAGGCGTGATTGAGATGCCTGTAGAGGATAGTGTCAAGGAGTGGTGATTGAGTACCTTTGACTTGTGTCTTCATGGAATATGTGAAAGATGATATGTATTTTTTGTGGTTACATCTAGAACTATAGGTGACTATTTTCCTTGGATGAGCTACGACATGGAGATCCCACTTTCTCTCGCTTTTGGATTCTTTCACTGAGAATATATATATATATATATAATATGTTACCACTACATTAGTTTTGGATATTCTACCTCTAAGAGATGTGAGGACACGTGTGGTATGCCTAGTGCATTATATGTATATCTTTTCTTGGCTGGACCAGTTTAATCTACTAATATAGGTAGAGAAGGCTCGAAGAGAAGTTCACCTTCTCATTGTTTCAATATTATTCTGTTTGTATGAGTTTTATTTCTCTATATTGATGGGTTGAGCTTTACACTTTTTATGTACCTTTTCTATATGTTTTTTTCCTCTTTATTTTATCTTCTACTACTCCCCCTTCCCCTATTTAGGGCATCCTACCGAGTTTTTTTACTCACCCTTGTATGTATATTTCCAACATGTGTCATGCCTTATGGAAATGATATAGTGGATGATCATGACCTCAGTGGAGCTTACTGATATGTGTTCCTGGACCATGTATGGTGGTCGTAGATTGGGATTCATGAGAAGGGATCCCATAGTTGTTTTACATTTTTAGTTACTGCAAGGATGTATCACTTTTCCAATGGGTTGAATATTTTTTCCCAAATTCCTATTAGTTTACATAACATTTCTTCTACCATTTAGAGGTCAATTCATATTTTGTTTAATTGTAGAATTGTAATATATATTTCTTCATTCTATGTACATTTTTTCATTGAGTTGGAAATGTGCATGTGTTTAGGAACATAATAAATAGTCCTCCTGGATTTTTTTTGTGCTTTTGTATTTTGTAACACCCAATGGCTCTAGAGGTGGGCATGGGGTAGCTATAGATCATGCCCTGCCATGGGATGGGTCATCAAATATTGGTATCAATGAATGTTCATTTCATGTGAAATTTTGTGTATGTTTCCCATTAAGGGGATTTTTTGGGATTTGGGAAGTAGTGTCAACATGTCTAATGTGAGGCACATAGTCAAGGGATTCCATTGATGGTGTTGTTTCCAACATAGACATTCACAAAGACCCTAATTACCCTCTTTTTGAATTGGTATTATGAGATTTTGTTGCACGAATCAATGCTACATGCATCATATAAGATTGATTCAATGACCTTACTTATTGATTTATATCTCAGTTATTTTTATCAATATATATATATATATATATTCCTATTTGACCATGGTACTCCTTGATAATATTCAAGATGACACCGTAATGATAGGAAGCCAAGATGCCAGCTCTAGTTCATGATGATGATCATTGGAGTGATGAGCCCTCATTTCAAGATCCATCATGTCTTCCCCTTCCTCTAAGTGGGTAGGTAGAAGCACCTATACATTTTGAGAGGCAAATAGTCTGAGAAATCCAATATTTAGAGGTGCGTAGCCAGAGTGCGCCCCACATGTTTCGGCATTCGAGATTTTCGAGGTTCCGTTGTTAGTCAGATCCTTTGGATGAATTGTGTAGATATAGTGGAATGCCTTTTCAGGCTTCGTCAGACATCTACAGATCAGTTTGTTTCATTGACAGCCATTATATTCCATTGGGTAGATGGCCATTGGTGGAGCCTAGTTGATCAGATGAATGATGAGTTAGACCTCTCATGGGAGAAAATCTCGTAACTCTTCCGGGAAGGGTACTACCCCTTCTACATACAATTCTGTCAGATAAAAGAGCTTCTTTAGATTCAGTAGTGAGGGATAACGGTGTAAGATTATGTGAATAGGTTTTGATCCCTGACTCTATACTCTATGCACATGATATTAAATGGCTACATCCAAGAACAGAAGATTTATTAGTGACTTCGTAGGGAGTTCCATGTCAGATCACCACCATTGTGCATCCCGACATATAACAGGGTTCCAAAGAGAGAATTTGTGATAGATATTTTTCGATCAATTGAATTCCAGATAGATAGTTTTGGATGTAGTAACAATTTAGAAGATACATCTACAAAATCTAGAAGATATCAGTTGGTAGGGCCTCGATGCAGGATGCCTTTGTAGGATCAGTCTTGGGCACATGGTGTGGGACATCACAGAGAATTTGGACAACCGATGGATGGATATTTCTTTTCATGTGATAGATGAGTTCACATGGAATGAAAAATTCTGACCAGAAGTACTGATTATTCTAGGTAGGTAATTAATGGACCACCATGGTAGAGAGAATTCCATGATTGGGGATCCCCCATGAGTGGACATGGTGGTCCACAAGGAGGTGGTGTTGGAAGAGGAGTAGGAGGAGGTATGGGTTTTGGATGGAGCTATACGGACCATATACCACTACGACCATGAATCATAGGTCAGGCTCGAGGAGCAAGAAGCTAAGTCGGTGGATAACTAAAAACATTGGACGTCTATAATATTAATGTGCATGATATGATAAGAGGAACACCATATGTCATTTATAAATTTTTAATTCGAACAGGTTAGACACTATGTGACGTACTCTTTACTCAATTCATCGTGGATGAAGAATTACCAGGGTGATGTGGGGAAACATTGTAACCATATGTTAGTGTTTTTCAATGTATCTTTGAATGCATGAGAACTATGGGATCTTCCCCCCCCCACCAATATGACTTTTTCTACAATGAGAAAATCCTTGAGGTTGAGTCAGTTCCTTCCAAATCTGGTTGTATGTATAGTTGGTGGTTGAATCCCTCTGACTTGTGCATTCAGGGAGTTGATTTCTGATGAAGCGTTAGAGAATCTCCTGAAAATGCCGATGGAGTTTCATGCTTTCCACTTTTTTCCAAGGATAATAAAAGTAGTTATGGAGGAGTACATGTCCTCTGGTTACTATCTATCTATGAGAGGAAAAGGCATGTCATGTATTCCACATGCTTTCCATACATTACTTCTTCCAATTGGATAGTTTTACTATCCTACATTGTTCGTGTGTACCATTAGGTACTCAACATTCATTTATAGGTTGAGGAGATTGAGAACCCATGAATAGAACTATGCGACACAATCTATGGTGCTGGAAGTAGTAGTATTTTCTCTAATGATGTGGAGACACTACCTTCCGGGATAGCACTTATTTATTTTCGAAAAACCACCAGAGTATTATTTACATTTTCACCTAGAGAGACCTAAACCTAAGGTAGAGACACAAGTGGGAGTTCTCACAGGACTATTTCAAAGAGATATTAAATAAATTTGGGATGGGATGAATTGTATCATATTCCCTTAGAATAAATTACACGGCTCTCCTAGTGCAGTTAGCTTCAGAGCAGTTACCTTCCTTGCAACTAACCCTAATAGAGCTCGAAGGTACATCTTTTCTACAGTTGATGGGGCAGACTTTTTCACTCCATGAGTGTATGAAATACTCCCAACTATAATACATCATCATAGAAGGTGTGAATGATCATATATCCAATTGTGACACACCAGATGGATATTCTGAATGATGTAATTATGAGATCTTGTTTCGGATGGAAACAATAGTTTCAATTTCAATATAGTAGGAGGTATTAAAAGATTTAGAAACATCTTCCTTAACTATAAATCCTAGTGTGGGGAGGATGTACCCTACATCAATATTTTTGGGGGACATACATGATACTAAGCATAGATGATATCGTCTCATGATGCCTAAACTATTAATAAGTTAAGGCTAAGAACACGGTTCTAGCAGGTTTGTTGGAACCTCTACATATCCCATGAAAAAAATGGGAAGGAATATCCATGGAATTGGTCATAGGGATTCGACGAAAAGTGATGGTCCATGACGCCATTAATTTGATAGTAGACTGACTCACAGAGTCGGAGCACTTTCATACTACTAGGAAGAAGGGTTCAGTGGATTGTATTGGGAAGTTGTATGTGTGGTATATCATCATCCTTCATGGGATACCCTCTATGATTTTCTCTAATCACGAAATGTTGTTTACATCATGATTGTGGAGAGTCCTATATGAGGCATTCGAGACAAAACTACAAATGAGAACATCCTTTCCCCCAAAGTCCAATGCGTAGAATGAGCACACTATCCCAATTCTAGATGATATGATTAGGGAATTACTAATGGTTTTATGATGGGGACTAAATATATCCCTAAGGTACATCTAGTGTTTTGAGACCATGGAGAGGGTTAGAGTGGTTTCCTGCTACCTTTCCCTACCCCAACAGCTACAGCGTGTGCACGATGTTTTCCACATGTTGCATGTGTGGGGATGCGTGCTTCACCATAAACATATCATAATCTTGGGAGGACCTTATGTGGACGGATTTCATATTTGGTTAACATGTTGTGACAACATTAAAAGGGTCAAGATAATCCCTTTGAGTGGGAGATCCATGAGAGGGATAAGTACCCAGAGTTGTTTCTCTAATTTTAATTTTTGAGGATGAAAATTCCTTAGGAGGGAATCATGTAGAGAACTGAGTTATTCCTTGTATATCAATGGAATATTTCAATATATATTTCCAAAGCTAAGAGTAGAGATCGTATGTTTTTATGAGGCCCATTGTGAGAAAAATTAATTTCATAGAAATATTCTGTATATATAGTATTATTATCATGAAAGAAAGGGATATCTCTCAAATTGTAGCTCAGATGATAAATCTAATTCCATGGTTGAGTTTGAAGCATGGAATTTACACATGGTGGAAAATAAAAATTTTCTCTATTGGCCTTCTATAGAAAAAATTATAGAGAATATAACGGTAAAGGGGGCATGATATTTTTGGATTTCACGACCTTTGGTTAGAGACCTTATAAATCTATAAATATGTTATTATGGTTCATAGTTAATGTTTTCCTCATTTCTCCCATAGACGTCCAAATCCATCCTCCAATCCTTCTGTTGGAAAATCGATATCAAATCATCAGTAGATTGAGAAAACAGTATAGATCTGAGCATATCAGAGTGTGAAAAAAACATCATATCCAAAAATTTAGGTAGGATTAATCTATTTGGATTATGCATCCCCAACTGAGGTTCATAGTTTCTAAAATTGATTCTTTCTCATTTTCACAACTTCGGAATGTCCTATCGATGGCCATATGAAAAATTCCATCGACTGATCTAATTTTGGATCACTGAATCTTTTTGTTCATCACATGTTATTTATATTATTCATTGATAATATATTCGACATGATTAAACGAAATAAAAATGTTTAGAAATGAATTGATATCCGTAGATCGTGATCCATGGATTATGGATCAACAATTGTTTAATGTTTTAGGAAATGAATGAGGCACAACAGTCCTCGCAAGTGTCTGCCTACTTTTATATACATTGAAACATAAATTAATCATCGATTTAATTTTCATTATGTGTATATCAGGACCCAAGGATTCCATATCTAGACTATTTTGTAGTTTTTGAGCATCTGAGGAGTCCCGAAAGTCCATAGAAGGGAGCACCTATTCACGATGGCCAACAGTGGTGTGCCATGAGAAGGGGACGACTGTGGTAGTTGGCGGAGGAGGAAAGAAGGATTAGGGTTCATAGAATAAGATGTGGGAAAAATAAATCCAGTAGGAGAAGGTTGGGATAGACCATATTGAAGAAGTTCATAAAGGAAGTGGTCGAGGCCAAAGTGGATTTTGTCAGGCTAGAGTGGGTAGGACAGAGGCCAGTCATTGAGTAGCAATTTCAAAGCACTATAACACCGAAACTAAAAGTCTGTTTTATGTTCCATAAATTGGAACATGATCCAACATTTGAGGTCGACCTATTGAGGCCATTTTTGGAATTTTAATATTTGTTCTTGTGGAATGGTATCAAAAAACATCAAAATTATGATAATAATAATATAATTCCTATTATTGAGGGATCTTTTGTCAGATGTAACCCGTGAATATGACATCTAATTGACTCTTCATTAGCGTCATCCTAACCATGAATATGTAGTCAGATATTTCAATATAAATTTCGTGTGTTTGATATAAAATTGAGGTTCGGGACCCACATTCCATAGTTTGGATTAATTGTGGTGAAATGTGTCTTTTTCATCATGTGTCCGTTTTGGACAAAATAATATTCACTCCCATGTTTGTTTCAATGAGGATCACAATAGTTTGATCCATATTATTTATTTCATGACTCAGATGTGGGTCCCATGAGACACTATTTCTGCACAAGGCTGAGAGTTTCAACTTGTTCCCTGAGTGTATGATTCGGGCGAATGATTAGATGATCCAATTTATTTTTTTGCAATGATCACAATTGTGTAATATGTTTTATTATCCTAGTCCAGTTGAGGGGGTATTTTTGTATGTTTATATTTTCCCTTCTAAAAAACATTGAGTGTCAAGCGCTCGTCATCCTTTTTTTCTATAGGATCCATGTACTCTAGGAGTACACTGGCATGCGTAGTGAAAAATGCTCACATTTAAGAACCAAATAAACACTAGAAAAAAGTCCATTTGATGATATGGGATCACACATTATGTGGGCCTCACATGCACCATGTTCAACATTAATAATATTAAATATTTCATATATTGTTCTGTTGGAATCATATTTTGGCAGTGAGAAGCCTATCCTAAGTGTTTTTCATGGTAGAATGTGACAGCTCCATCTATAGTGGTTTTTTAGATACGATGTGAGATGTCCTGGGTTTTAAGCCATTCTTAGGGGATGCTCGATGTTCCAAGCATTAAAAATATCTTAGGTAATGCTCGATGGAAACTGTGACTAGAAATAATCACTAGAGGATTATTTAATGTCACGACCCATCCTCGAGGCCCATTCCATGACTACCCCAATCCCGACTTATATTGGCTAGGGGCTGATGTCTAGCACCAAAGGCATAAATCCTGACGAAAAGTTAAGGCATTAACATTATGAAACGTAAAAACACACACAATCAGAGAATATGCAGAAGAAAACACAAAGTAAAGGAGTAACAGGTATGCTGAAAGTATAAAGGGGCTGAAAATACTAGCCCAAAAGAATGGTACATCTACAATAGAATGAAAGTATAACTGAAAAGACATATAGCTGGAAGGTGAAGCAGCTCCTGGATCATCCTCCAAGTTCCTACCCGAAGGGTAGGTACAAATGTCCTCCTCAGTAGTCCATGTTTGTCTATCTCCTCCGGGTACCGACTCTTCGTGATATCCACCAATGGATACCATCCAGCTCTACAAGCCTTAACCACGACTAGTGTTGTCCATCGTCTGCAACCAACACAACGAGGTGTGGGCATTGGCCGTATAGGGGTGAGTATAACGATACTCAATTGGGACCCTGAGACCCTTAAGGTCTCACTAAAACCAACAAGGATAAACCACAACGGACAATCTCAATAGATAACCTTTACATAGGTATATCCCATACATATACCTAAGTAATCAATTAACCCATATCAGTCATGAGGTAAACACAAAGTTCATTGACTCAGCTCAAACCAGGATTTTTATTCACGATGATGAAAACATGGATGCTGGAGAACTCTTCCTCTATCGAGTGCAGTAGTCCTGTAACGACTCCGACTACCACTGGCAAACTTTAGACTACTAAGTTACTCCTCTTGTCGAGTACTGCGGGTCGGCCACCTCACATAGTAGTGCTTCCCCCGCCATGGGTCTACCACCTCATAGAGTAGTGATTCCCCCTCATAGTGTACAGAGGTAATCCTCCAGTAGAGTACCGTGGGTCTGCCACATCACAAAGTAGTGTTACGCACTAGTATATTCAAGTCACTCTGAGTCTAATCGGACAAACAATCATCAGGTCTCAGCCAGCTACAAGGTCAGTGGACTCCGTTTGCTCATCTCTAGGAGGATCCGTTCAACGAGCCACTGGTCGTTACTTCCAAGTGTTACTTAATCTCACGTGGGAGTATCTCAAAGGACCGTCTTGTCATAGGTGTCTCAATGCAATAGACGACACGTCAGCCGAAAGCCTGGTCTGTGAGTTTTTAGCATTTCCATTCTAGGGACCTGGTTGGATTTCAGGTATAATCCATCACTACGATACTCTAACTACATCCAAACCTTAGGTGAAGTATGCCAAAATAACTGTCTCATCAAGAAGAATCCAACATAGTCGATGACACGTCAATCGGACGTCCGATCCTTATGTTAAAAGCGTTACGGATCTGAGGGAACGGTTGAAACTACGTTCATTCCAAACCTGGCCATTTTCCAAAGTCCTCTAAAACTCACTTAAAGTATCGCAAAAGGAACGCCTCCTCGTGAGGGTCCTAGTGCCATAGACGGTCCATCAATCAGATGCGCGATATTCATGTTATACACGTTTAAGTGAGAACGGGCCCGGTCCGTTAGACCCGATGGGCTGACGGGTCGGGTCGGCTCAGTTTTGGCAGGTCCAATCTAGCAAAGGGGTCGAACCGGCCTGGTGAGTCACTCGGCCTAGCCCGAGCAGTGTGTCATGACCCGAAGTGGCGTGGACCGGCCCGTAAGGGTGCGGCCTGGCCTGGCCCAGCGCGGCGCCCTCCTGGCACTGCGGATCTGCTCCCCACAGCATGCTGACGGGCCGGCCAGTTTTCCAGCGTGGCACCCTCCTTGTTCCGCAGCTCCCCTTCGCCCAGACGGCTGACGGGCTGGATGGTCCTTCTGCCTGAGCGACCCGCAATGTGGGTTGCGGTTCCCACTGCACAACTGATGTGATGGCGCCGACTTCCTCTTCCACGGCCTACGCTGGCCGCGGTTCCGCATCCCCGGCATGGCGGGATGACACCGTGCTTCCTATGATGTGGCCCGCAAGGCTGCAGCTTTTCCTAGATTATGTGACGGTGGACCTTGCGCCGCTGGTCTCTTCCGTGTTCTGCCTTCGATCGTATATTCCCAAAAGATCATGTTCTAGTGTAGGGTCGTTGGATTGTGTTCCTTTGGCTTTCTCCCTCCGCGTTAAGCGATAGAAATAGGCCAAGATAATCCAAAAAAATGAAGAATCGAGGCACAATTTTAATCCATTAAAATTGAACATACCCCCCAAAATTGAATATGGTTCGTTTGTCATAGATGCGAAAAGCGTTGTCGCTCCGTCAACTTTGGGAAATAACCGTCATCGTTGGCGTGTTCCCCGTGATTATTTTTCCTCCCTTGATGTAGAGGAAGAAAGGGAATCACGTCGTCGATCTTCATGGAACCGACATTTTTCGTTGAAGATGCGTCATTCTTCAACGAAACTGGAATTCTCTTCTTCTTCTTCTTCTTCTTCACAAGAGATCTCTCAAAATCACCCTATCCTACAAGTTCCAAAGTAAAATAATAGGCCAATCCTATTATTTTATTAAAAATAAAAATAAAAATTTCAAAATTTTAATCACTTAATTAATTATTTTAGAAGGTTTAAATTATTAATTAATGTGTGTTGGAAACAGTTAAAGAGGGAGAGAGTGGAAAGGAAGAGTTACGTAATTAAAGAGGAGTTAAAAAATTAGTGAACATGATTTAAGGGAGTTTGGGGAAAATTAATGTTTGGGGATCGTGTGGGACCCACCTCTCATATAACCACACATGGAAAGGTTGGTGGTTGTGGGATCCATCAACAACTTACCATGGGAGGGTTTAACTTCCAAGGATAAAAAATAAAATTGATCAACAATTATATTTATTTTAAACTAATTCCCCAAATAATAATTTTCAACCCCTTAAAACGCAACTGCGGTAAAGGTCCCCTTAATCAATTACTAGCGCAACGAGTTCTTCGGTGCCCATGGACTTCAATTCCAACCCACGGTTCAAAAGATAGAAAAAACTGCATGTTCTTTTACTGAACGTATCCGAGCTAAACTTCAGAAATTGACTCCAGGCACGCCGTGCCTTGGAATCAAGTGTCGTCCGAAGCCACAGACTTGTAAAAATCCAAGGAATTTTAGGAAAAAAAAATTTCCTTGAAATTTCTGGGCCTTTACATTACTCCCATATCAAGGCTTTACGTCCCCGTAAAGCTACAACATTAACTAGGAAAACAAAAGATGGTACTGAGCACACATCTAAGCCTCCCGCTACCATGTGCTCTTCTGGAGTTTCTTGTGCTTCCATCGAAAGCACACAAGAGGAATGGACCGTCCCCGTAGGACCCGCTCCTGTCAATGCTCAACCTCTACTGGAACCCCGTGAATGTTTCCTCTTCATCGTTGTCCATCTCCCCGTGGTGGATGATGTGTGAAGGGTCGTGCATGTATCTTCTCAGTTGAGTTATATAGATGACGTCGTGCACATAGTGCAATTGAGGTGGAAGGGCTAGGTGGTATGCCACCTCACCTACTTAGCTGAGGACCTAGAAAAGTCAGATGAATCATGGAGATAACTTTCTACCTCTTCCAAATCACCATAGACCTCTTCAAGGTGATACCCATAAGAAGACGTGGTCTCCATCCTCAAACTCCAGTGGTTTCCATCTCCTATTAGCATAGGACTTATGTTAGCTCTGTACAGTCTTCATCCACTCCTAGATGATCTGCACCTTCTCCATTGGAGCCTGACCCATCGCTTGTTTTATACGTGC
The DNA here is from genome assembly GCA_963277665.1 of Viscum album. NCBI lineage: Eukaryota > Viridiplantae > Streptophyta > Magnoliopsida > Santalales > Viscaceae > Viscum > Viscum album. Next base: position 1,538,355,424 of record OY728151.1, read on the forward strand.
TGACTCCATCACTATCCAAAAAGGATATCTGAAACTCATCCAGATGCTGTCTCTCCACTCCTAACTGCTGAATGCTCGATCTCCTACTAAGAGAATCTACTACAACGTTCCCCTTCCCAGGAGTACAAACAATATCAATGTCATAGTCCTAGAGGAATTCAAGCCATCACTGATGTCTCAGGTTCATGTCCTTCTGAGGGAAGATACACCTGAGACTATTGAGATGGAGAGAACTGTAAACCCATCACTCAACGAACAATGTGTGAGACTATCCAATTGTAAGAACTCTTCTCCACCCTTCTTTGTCTATGTTCTTCCCAAGTGCTGCTGAGATTTCTCTTCTACCGAAAAGACTAATATGGTCTCATCCCCTTGATGAACCACGTTCCTTGCCTAATATAGACTATCCTAACATGAACGGTACAATTCATGTCTTGAATGACGTTGTAAGGCCTCTACGCTACTACTAAGAGATCCAACCGTTACTCTTGCCTCAATGGGATGAGTCACATTGTCGACATCAGTGCATGGTTACTGGGTCTCCTCCAGTAGGAATCTCGCGAGTGAGGGTCAAGTCAACAGTTTTAACCAGAACCTCATAGTATCAACCACACAAAAGGAAGAAAAGAAAATGTCATAAGGACTAGTGTATTTTATTAATACATCTCATGTAAAAAGACACATGACAACCACAAACAACAACAACATGGAACTAGAAGCACCAAGAACAAAGGCCTTCATGCTTGGAACTAGTCCTGCTCCGATCCACCAGCTTCTGGAGCTCCATAGTCGTATGCTTTAGCTACTTGAAGCTGTGCTCTCCCATATCCACATGTTCCCTACAGTCGGGGTGGACCTCATGGTGGTGGTGGTGGAAACACCTCGAAGCATTGTCCATCTCCAGCTGCATGGCCAACTCCCCTTCCTTGGTCTCCTGCTCCTTGTTGTCCGCCTCGATCGAACACATGCCTCTTCCTAGGAGGTCCTTAATCTATCTATTGATCATCCGTGCAGTGGGTAAAAATATCATGAGCCATGTGACCCTGTCTACCGCATGTGTAACAGAGCATGGCAGGTCTGGATCTATCTCTACCCTTGGTTCCTCGCACTACTGATCCCGAGTCATGCGGTCGACCACCAGTACGTCGGGCCCTCTTGGATCTCTGAGTCATCTATCTACTACCAGCTACAGAATACTCCGTTGGATTCCATCTAGTAGTGGGTCCTACTTTTAGAGACTGCTCATCCAGGAAACTCTCCACTAAGAGGGCTCTCTCCGACACCACCATCTTCGTCTAGATGTTGTGGGAGACAACTAAAGCTCTAATCTCTCACCTGAGCCCCTAATCGAAGGTTCGGGCCCTGATGAACGAGTCTCGTACCATGTATGTGGAGTAGTGTGAGAGGTTTGTGAACCTTGTTGAGTAATGTGCTACTGTCATGTTTCCCTGTTGTAGATGCAGTAGCTCCTGTATCTGCATCGCTTGAAGGGTGGCTGGTACAAACTCTTCCAGGAACAGGCTCTCGAAGTCTGCCCATAGGAGTGTTGCCTCATCGTGCATCTGGAGAATCAGGATCCATCATCTCTCTTCTGGTGCCTATAGGAGGCTAGCAGAAAAGATCATCATAAAGACGGGTAGTGTCCCTACCAGTCTAAAGTCTCTCGCCACAGCCTCCTGCCAATCCTCAGCCTCCTCTGGGTTCATCTCTCCCTGGAACCAAGGTGGCCTCCGGCGTTGGAACTCGTGTAGAGCACTCAGGCGGCATGCATCACCTACTGCAGGGGCTGGTGGCATAGGTGTCCCAATGGGTGGTAGTACCGCTAGTGCCTCAGATGGTGCCTCAACTGGATGAGGGCCCTATAATGAGGCCTCATCGCTCGGCGTCCTGTCAGTACGTAAAACTCTTGGGGCTCTAGCTGGTCGTCTACGGGGAGGCATCCTGAAAGAAATAGATGCGACAAGGTCAAAGACTATACCTGGTGAGATGACTTAGTTTGAGCTGATTTAAAAGAAACTTTTGAAAACACACATGCAATCAGTGTTTTTGTGCACTAAGTCGAAAATCAGAAGCCAGGGTCCGGGTGCATGGATACGTCGGCCGCCCGAACCAACAATGGACCCCCTGAACAGAAAACCACACTTAGTACCCTTAACACAATTACTTTATAGAAAATAAAGATCATAGTCTTATTTTTTACGGTATAACTGACTACTCTGATACCAATTTGTCATGACCCGTCCTCCGAGCCCGTGCCGTGACTAACTGAAGCCCGCCTTCCATAGGCCAGGTGCTGGAGACTAGCACCAAAGGTGTAGATCCCGATAAAAAGGAAGTCATTGCCTTTAGGAAACGTAAACACACATACAATCAGAGAAAAAGTGGAAGAAAACACTATGTAAAGCAGTAACAGGTATGCTGAAAGTACAAAGGGGATGGAAAATACAAGACTAATAGAATGGTACAGCTACAACAGAAAAAAGTACTACTGAAATGACAAACAACTGAAAGGAGAAGCAGCTCTTGGATCATCCTCCAGGTTCCTACCTGAAGGGTAGGTACAGATGTTCTCCTCATTACTCCACATCTGTCTGTCTGCTCCGGGTACCAACTCATCATGGGATCCACCATCGGGAACCGTCCAGCTCTACAAGCCTCAACCATGATTAGTGATGTCCGTCGTCGCCAACCAACACAACGAGGTGTTTCCATAGCCCGTGCAGGGGTGAGTATAACGATACTCAGTAGGGACCCTGAGACCCTCAAGGTCTCACTAAAATCAACAAGGATAAACCACAAAAAAAGATCTCAACAGATATCCTTTACTTAGGTATATGCCCATACGTATACCTAAGTTATCAAGTAACCCATCTCAATCATGAGGTAAACACAAAGGTCATTGAATCAGCTCAAACTCAGATTTTTATTCACGATAACGAAAAAATGGATGCTAGTGAACTCCTCCTCTATTGAGCACAGTAGTACTATCATGACTCCGAGGTGACACTCACTATCCTTAGACTGCTGTGGTACTCCTGCTATCGAGTACCGCAAGTCGGCCATCTCACAAAGTAGTGCTTCCCCCACCATGGGACTGCCACCTCACACAGTAGTGCTCCCCCCTCATAGCCTATAGAGGTAATCCTAGTGCTGATTACCGTGAGTCTGCCACCTCACAAAGTATTGCTCCTCCACCAAGGGTCTGCCACCTCACTAATTAGTTCTCCGCACTGGGCTATTCAAGTCACTCCAAATCAAAACAGACAAGCAGTTATAAGGTATCAGCCATCTACAAGGTCACTGTACTCCGTATTCTTGTCTCCGGGTGGATCCTCTCCATGAACCACTGGTCGTTACTTCCAAGTGTTACATAATTTCATGTGGGAGTATATCATATAACCACCTCATTATGGGGGTCTCAACGCAACAACGGCGCGTCAATCAGACGTCCGGTCTGTGAGTTATTAGCATTTCCGTTCCAGGGGCCCAGTTGGATTCGAGGTATAATCCAACCCGGACATACTCTAACTGCGTCCAAACATCAGGTGAAGTATTCCAAAAGAACTATCTCATCAATAGGAATCTAACATAGTCAATGAAACATCAATCGGACGTGCGGTCCTTATGTTATAAGCGTTACTACTAGAAGGTCCCGGTTGAAACTACGTTCGTTCAAAACCCAATCGTTTTCCAAAGTTGTCCAAAACTCACTTAAAGTATCACAAAAGGACCGCCTCATTGTGAGGGTCCCAGTTCCATAGACGGTGCATCGATCAGATGCGCGGTCTTCGTGTTATTCGTGCTTATGTAAAAACAGGCCCGGTCCGTTAGACCCGATGGGCTGACGGGTCGGGTTGACTCGGTTTTGGCAGGTCCGACCCAGCAGAGGGGTGGGACCAACCCGGTGAGTCACGCGGCTTGGCCCGAGGGGCGTAGCCTGGACCGAAGTTGCACGACCCAGACCGAATGGGTGCGGCCCAGGCTGGCGGGGCGCAGCGCGACCCGATGTTGCCTGGCTGGGCGGGCGGTCGGGCTGGCTCGACCAGCCGGCCGAGCAGTCTGAGGGGCCCGACCCCTCAGCTGTCCGAACCGATGGCACCGAGCGATGACACTGTTCCCAAATAGGCTGGCTAGGCCAGACGACCTTCTGTCGCAAGCAACCCGCATAGAGGGCCACGGCTCTTCCGGTGCAGCGCCCTCCTTGCGCCGCAGATCTGCTCTGCCCGGCCGATCTATGGGTCAGTTGGTTTTCCAACGCGGTGCCATCCTGGCACCATGTCTCCCCTTCACCCATCCCACCAACGGTCTTGCCTGTCCTTCCCCCAAAGCGGCCCACAATGTGGGCCATGGTTTCCGAAGCACAGCCGGCACTACAACACTGACTTCCTCCACTGCGGCCTACACTGGCCGTAGTTCTGTATCCCCAGCACAACGCGATGGCGTTGTGCTTCCTCCACCACGGCCTGCTAGGCCACAGATTTTCCAAGCTTATGCGACGGTGTCCCTTACGCCGCTGGTCTCTTCCCTGTGCCCCCTCTGATCATCGCTTCCAAAACAATCAAGTTCTAGCGGAGGGTCGTCGGACCATGTCCATTCGGCCCGCACCCTCCATGTTAAGCGATAGCAATAGAACGAGACAATAAAAAATATACAATGACAAATCGAGGCACAATTTTAATCCATCAGAATTGAACATAATCCCTACGTCGAATATGGTTCATTCGTCGTAGACGCAGAAAGAGTTTTCGCTCCATCAACATCGGGAAAGAACCGTCGTCATTGGTGATTTCACCAAAAACTTCCCATGGGAGGGTTTAACTTCCAAGGATAAAAAATAAAATTGTTCAACAATTTTATTTATTTTAAACTAATTCCCCATATAATATTTCTCAACCCACTTAAAACGCAACTGTGGAAAAGGTCCCCTTAAGCAATTTTCGGCGCTGCGAGTTCATTGGTGCCCTCCGATTTCAATTCCGAGCTCCAGTTCAAAAGATAGAAAACTCGCTCGTTCATTTACTGAACGTACCTGAGCTAAAATTCAGAAATTGATTCAGGGCACACCGAGCCCCAGAATCAAGTGTCGTCAGAATCCACATACTCATAAAATTCCAAGGTATTTAAGAAAAGAAAAATCCTTTGAAATTTACGGGTCTTTACATTTAATGTGTTGAACCCCCTAACTTCCTTTATCATAAATCCCCAATGACCATATTATTAACACCCCATTTATAATGGGCATGAGTCCTCTAAAACAACATCCAGGTGTTGACCCCCAGATGGACTAGTATACAGATCCCCGATGAATAGAGTGTTGAGCCCTATCATCATGGGTGCCAGTACCCTGCATCAACATGATAGGTACTACCCTCCATCATATACCCTTTAGCAGTCCTAGATAGTGGGTCCGTATCGACGTTCCATTGATGATCCCCTGGATGTACTAGGGTGCATATCTGCAATGAATAGTGTGTCACACTCCTGCTAGGTTGGTCAAGGTCATCAACCATTTCTGAGTGGAACCTTCAAGCTGAGATGGGTAGGTGTCCACACCGACACTTGAGTGGCACCCTCCACTAGGGAAAATCATCATTCCTCAACCTCGAGACATGATCTCTCAAGTATGCGGATCGACAATGAGACATAATTTGACATATCTGTTTGAATAATTAGTAAGAGGGACACATTCCTCCATGAGACATGTCCTTGTGATGTGACATAAAACCATGTGCATGATACATATTTGACTAAAGAGGATAATATCCTGGTTTGGTGATAAAGTCCATTTGAATTACATGTCCATGGTAGATGTGAGGGATTCTTGAAACATTTGTGGTTACATTTGGAATATCTACCATTACTAGGTTAGGTTTTCATATGGATATCCTTGTACTCTCTCGTCTGGGATTCATTGATTAAGCATATTTATAAATATATCTCATTTCAGTACCCACTCCATTGGTTTTGTATACTCTCCTTCCAAGAGAGGTGAAGATGCATAGGGTATGCCACATGATTTCCATGTCCATATTCTCATGGCCAGAAGAGTCTACTCACCATCTATAGGTAGAAAAGAATATATTATAATTTAATCTTCTCACTAATTCAAGCTCCTTGTATTTTCATTCACTATCTTGTTAGGTTGATTTTTACTCTTTTCTCATACCTTTTTCAATATTATGGTTTCCTCTTTAGTGTAACTATTACTACTCCCCTTCACCTTTTTGGGGATTAGTAATGATTATTTTTTTTATTCACCCCTACATGGCATTTTCTCATATATTTTGTGCCTTATGTAGATGACAAATTGGTTGATCATTACTTCGGAAGTGCATCGGTATACAGATTCTTGGACCACCTATGGTGGTCCTAGCCTATGATCTAGTAGTGGGTCTCTCTTAGCTATTTTACTTTTTAAGTTTCTTCTTTGATGTGGAACATTTTTTTTCGGTTTGTATTTTTAGCCTTTTCCATTCCAGTTTAAAATATTGTACTTGTACTATTTATATGGATATGTATAATTGGTTGATTTACAGTAGTGTAGTATCGTTTACATGATTCCATATGCACTTCTCCATTGAATTAGCTCTGTGTGTAAGTATATGTTATAATGAAATGGAATCCTCGAGTTTTTTTACCTTTGATGCTCGTTTCCAACCCCGAGTATATAGAGGCAGGCTTTGGGTAGTTGCAGCTGGAGCCCCAACATGGGATGGGTCATGACTCATGGATTGGTCAATAGGATGGGATGTTGGGCTCATCATATACTTTTGAAGGGAAATATTGCCTCCACCATGACTCTCTTGTATATTGATGATATGTTCACAAATATCTTCCTAATACTGATACAGGAAAGATTACCATAAAAATGGTTATGGGTTAATTCACATTCTTGTGAAAATGATTAGGGACTCTTTAGTGAATCCCTATGTATGTATATGAGGTAATCTATCATTTAAAAATAATGGGAGGTCACATATGTGCTATATCCATATAACTAGATACTTAAAAATGTTCTTCACCACAAGGAAAATGTTAATATTGCAAGGAGGGGATTGATCCATTATGAGGCATTCTTTGTATTATTGATATTGTAGGAATCGAATCCCACATAATTCATTGTAACAGTGCAGTTTAACATCAAGAGGAAAATATTTTTATAGGTTCTATATGACACGTTGTATTCAAGCTTAGGACTTAGATTTATTTCATAAGTATCCCAACTCTAGTGAGAATAAGAGTAATATTAGTTCATTTGAGTTATTATTCAACTGATGGATGAGATAGCCTGATCATCCAAAGGGAATTTTTGTGAACCTATGGTTGAGATTCCAGATTCAAAATGTTATAGAATTTAAAGGGGTGTTTATTTGAACTCAGCCATAGAATGGTGTCCCCCATAACCTGGTAATTGTAGGAATCAAATTTCTCATACATTAGTCTTTCACTTAGTACTGGACCCTAGGTAGAATCTTTTATATATTATATAATATATCATGCCATTAATCATGGAATACATACTATCAATGCTTTTTTATAGTGAGTATTATTTATGCTAATGATATGACTAATACATTTTTCAAATAATTTTAGGTTTTGAGTCATCTTAGTTTAATTGATTAGGGATTACACACAGGAGGTTCCCTATTGATTGGGGCTTACAAATAAAGTATGTAAAATTTTATAAATTCTTGGTAGGCCTTCATAAACAAGAGGTTTATGGTACATGTCACATGATTAATCCAAATCCCTAAGCCCACTTGAGCCATGCCAATTGGGAAAAATATGGGACCGTAAGTGACCAATGTAAAGGTCTATATATATATTACATATACACTAGGATAACCCTAGATGATCAATATAGATCTTTAGCCATGAAGACGTGGCCAATGTATCTTGAGTATGGATGGAATCATAGTTTTCATAGTTCCCTTGATCAAGGATTACACACTGGTGTTTACCTATTAATTCGGGATTACACAACAAGGAAGAACAATGTTATCAAGTATTATGGGGACCTTATGCCCTAGCCTTCATGACTATAGGGTGTCACATGATCCATTTAACATTATTAGAATACATTTTAATCATCAATATGGGTTTTTATTGAGTCCATCACATATACCAGATTACATGTCTAGAGGGTGTCATAGGATCTAGATGACATATCATTTTAATTCTAGATCTGGATGACACGCATGGAGTGCTTCATGGGAGCCAGTTTGAGATGACTCACAGTGTGTCACATTTGTTGGCTAACATCCCAAGAGAGTGTCAAGAGTATTATCTTACTCTCCCAGATGGTATCATGGGTCCTAGTAGACTGACCTAGATGGAATCACGAGAGTTGATTTGAGATGCTGAGACTTGACCTCAAGACATGACTAACATGATCATGCACCATTATATGAGTCAGGTAATCTATCAATAAGTTGTTTCATGGATTGGGTGATATGTTAATGGGGACTTTGTGGGATTTATGTGGAATTCCAAGGGGGTAATGTGACTTGTTCTAACATGTTTGGAAGATATCTCCTAACCAAAATCACATTTTGTTGAAGTCACATGATCTTGGAAGCAAGTCTTGATGCTATCGTGTGTCATTCATGGTTCATTTGAGGAACATGAGTGTTAAAAAATGTTTTTTGTATATGTAATCCACATTTAGTCTCTATTCTAGATATTATATTTCTAATTATATAACTACATTCTATTAAATTTATTATCAGTTTCATGCAATCTAGAAGATAAGTCGAATGTTCATTGCACATCCAACCATAAGTCCTTCTCTGATTTATGAATAATCATGGGATGTTTTTTATGTATTGTTCATGATCACTATGGTTATTGATAGGCATAATACTTTAATGAATAATTTATTTTCATGCCATCATCCACTCTGTGAAATCCACTCTGGTTTATGGGTGTACTGATGCACCTAGATATGGAAAATACAGTCCTTTTCTCTGAGGATAGAGTGAGGATTTATAGGCCACACCACTCTAATTTTTTGATGATTTTCAGGGAGTATAGGGTGTGGATCTTGGATGGAGTGGGTGATTTAGTTTTTGTGCCACTATGTTTTATGAATCTTTATCATATATCTCTTTTGAGGGTGTCACCTTATTTTCAGTTGATGTGTGTTCATCTATTCACTTATTAATTTACTATATAATTTACAATTAATTAAGACTATGTTGAATTATACAATGATGCCAAATGGCTTCATTCAATCATATTTAAATGACCAAGTGCATTTGAGATATCAAAGTCCCTGTTTAAAGGCATTAAATATATCATTGATACCATGTTTAAGATATTTTTCAAGGAATGGGTGGCTTATCTGGTGGTCTCCATTAGATCATGGAGGCTTCTCTAGGAGTCTCACAAGACGGCATTTTGGATTTTTGGAGAATATTTCTAGTGATTTATGACCATGAATGTATTTATCCTCCTCCCCTTTGTATTCACTTTGTTTTATTTTACATAGGTTGGGGTGAAATATATTAATACATGAGTAATTTCAATGTCAATTAATATATTTTTTTATGATGTGTTTCATGACCAAAAGGGTTCATATGTGGGTGAGACTGCATTTCATGGAACGATCAATCTATTTATCCATAGGAAGATGAAGGCGAAACACATGGTTTCTTCTAAATACCTGATGTATTTCACATGATGTGGATATAATGCTAAAGGGATTTCATGAGACGATGAGGGCATGACACCGAGGTCTTTCAATGTTTTTCAGACTTCCAAGGGAGTGTCCCATGTCATTCATACACCGTGATTAGATCATATCTATTATATTTTATCTCATTTGTGTTATTTTAAAATGTTTCAAGTGTTTTTTGAGTTTTCTTTAATTTTATGAAGTTAATTTAGCCTTCATATTACTGATGTGTGGCATGAGCATTATGACCACTGACGGTCTCCCCCTTTTGAATATATCCCATTATATTTAATAATGATTTCTGGTTAGAATGTTTGTTTCACTAATGACAACCCACACAGTATAGGGGAAATAGTCAATTTTCATTTCATGATTTCTCGGTTTTTGAGGTGCCATGGTGAGAGATGAAAGACTTTTCATGTGGGGATTTGTAGCAACTGATCTGGGTCGTCCGATTTCACATGGTTCCTTTATGTGTCTCGATAATGGTAATTCTATCTTAGGTCCATTGGAGTCTTACATAATCAGCAAAAATTTGGCCATCTTATCAATAATTTTCTTTTTCAAGGAAAATAATACCCATATTAATGTATTAATTTCATTGTGAATTTTAATGATGCTTATTTTTTTGGTGTCAACAAATTCCCCACCCCCCATTGGACAGACTTCTGTTGGGACATGATCTCGATCCTAAGGAATTTAAATTCCCACCGAAGGCTAGGAAATTATCACAAATCAGTATATTGGGTGATATTGATTTTTCATAAAGACTCATGGTATCCCAAAAATGTCCCGATTTATAGGGTTTATACATCAATTTATTTCATTAACAACCAATTATTCAGAGAGATCTCATTTTTCCCTTATCATGTGAATTATGTTACTAGACTATTTCATGATTCATAATCTCATGACATGTTATGAAGTCCAGATCAAGATATCTGTTCAACAAGACAGCTCCTATTTAGGTGACTATTAAAACTATCCTTGAAACATATCTCTCTAAATTCTTGTACATTAGTTATATTATTGTCACTGACCTGAGGGTTTCCCTAGACCCCTTAGCTCAATCATTCGATCATCTGATTATCATTAATCTCATGTGACCATGTTTAGGTCACAAAATTGTAAGTCAACATGGGGTCATGTAATTGAGTGATTCCCTATGGGATTATGAAACCCATTACACCATTGTGGTTTAGGAGATTTTTGAACTCCATTTTCAATTCATGAATCCCTTGCTGACTCATGCGATGCACATGATGATTCAGTTTTGTTGTGTAATTTATTTGGAGAAAATTTTTCATTTTATATGTCTGAAATATGCCATTCAATTTGTTTGAGATGTATTAAAACTCTCATCCCTGATCTCAAATACATTCAATGAAGAAGTCAAAATAATAAATTTCCCACCAAGATGCAATACTAACGTGTGTGGATCCTATATGCCACCTTTTTATTTGGTCATTTAAAAAATGTGTGATAAATTTTATGGGATCAAAAATCCTGAAATAACCACATTGGATTTGTTTCCCCTTTATGGTATTGGACTTACTAATGATGGTCCCATTTCCCTACTAAATTAATCATTCGTATCCACTTTTAGAATTCAGATGATCTTGAAAACATATGCGGGAATATTTCCCTTGTGGTGCTAATTTGTATCCCATGGGGACAATGATGATAGTCACCTATTGAAATTAATGTCCACATACATCAATGGGGATGATAGTGCATCAAATGAGGATGTCTATATATATCTTTTTATAATTTTAATTCCCACCTATGATCATATGTTTTTGTGGATTTCCAACTAGGACATTCGAATAGGGGGTAGTTGTGGACTACACCAAGTATGTCCCTTCCCGGTTCAATATATTATTTCTGAATTATCTATGTAGATAAACTAAATTGTAATGTATGAGTATGTCTGTATATTACAGACTCATTCTTATTACAACAATTGTATAATGATTGGACTATCTTGTCATTGGAGATCAGATAAAAACAAATTATATCTCACTCATAGAGAGGTTTTCATCAATCAGTGGGATGTGGAATAGATATATGGAGTTCCTATACATAGTGGTATGTTTGAAAATTTCATTCTCCCAACAATGTTCATGGGTTCATATGATTTAGATTCCTCCTTTAACCTATGATCTAATCAAGATGGATGAGAAGGACCATACAAATTGTGTATTTCATGGAGTATATATCGCTTTCATTAAATAGGAATAGAACTTCGTCAATAAGAACGTATCTGAGAGAATAGCCATGATGCAGAAATCTTTCATAAAAAATGATTCATGATGTGTACTAGGGGTTAATTGGATCGTGGTTGAAGGAGGTATGTTTAGAGACAAGAGATTGGAAATAATCCACGGAATTGATTGGATGGTCCATGTAGCGAACATCCATACCATGTTCTTGAGTGTGTATATACATCCTTTGAAAGAGAAAGCCAGATTAAGGGTATCCACTTCCATGATAGACACTAATATGGATAGGGATGAGTTTATTAGTCTTACCATCCATATTATAGAAAAAATATATAACCTCATGCACCATATTTTTAGGGGAAAATCTGCTTACATGATCATGTTCCCCTTCAATGTATTATGGAGTTGAATTGGCAATCACATAATAAATTATGAAAATATAAAAAAATATGAAATAAGTAATATTAATCCCACACCATATATATAATTTTTCAATGGGTTAAGACATGTTACATTAAATGGTCTTGTTTTTAGGAATTACGTGAAATTTTATGAATGTTACAATTTTAGAAAATATAGACCAGTTCTAAAAGGCGATTTTGAAAATAATGGAAAAGAATTAATCCAGGTGTATGATTATATAAGGCCACTTCATAAGGGATTTAATTCTACAAGCCTTTATGAGGACCTCATTTTCATGTATTATGCACTGTGATGGTTCATCCTCCAATTCATATGTTTCCAATAAAAATGTGTTGACCATGTTTATGTTAGATATGAGTAGCACCCAATGGTAGCTCTCCAATTCTGGATAATGATTATTTGGGATGATACTGGTGTGAATATACACCTTACTCCTTGTAATGCATCAATAAGAATATCTCATTATTATGTGGATGTTTTGATTCACTCATATCTAAAAAGACAATTACCCAAATTATTATGAGGGTAATAACAACCAATAGATGATCAGTATAATCCCTATCATGGAAAATAGGTATCTTCCAAGGGGATAAAGGCCATGAAAGCACCTTGAAAGGAAGTTTAATTCTTACCATTTCCAAAAGAATAACCTACTAACACGACTACAGAAAATGTACTATTAGGGGGATAGATTATCTCAATGTTATTATTCCCTGTCAGATTTCATCATTGGTAAGATCGGAAGGTGTCGTGTTTTGAGGATACTCATTGGTGTTCTTTGGAGTTATTGAATGTTCATTTGGAGGATTATTCGTATATCACTACCCCATGTAGTATCACAATTAAAGAAGACTATGAGGAGGTAATAACCTATCTTTGAGACCATGATGTGCATTTTTAGAGTTTCATAGTTCAACTAATATTATCCCATTTATTTTAATAACTATTTTTCCAAGGTATACTTCAAGTTGTTGTAAATGAACAGGTTTTCCCCGTCATTGAAGAAGTTTTATGTCTTTTATTAATATGTTCATTGAAATTTCATATTTCCATTGAAACTGTATTGACATCCTTAATATATATTGATGTAGTGGGAGGCTTCTGAATATTATCTCACAATACCATACCCTAAGTACCCTCCCCATTGTACCATTGAGGGAGGGGAATGTGAGGATGACTAGGTAACCAATGTTGAATGGTCCCTAAGCTGACCACCACAAAAGGGGAAATTTTTTCCATTTATAAATAATTTTTTCTATTTTTATCTCCTTCTCGACGGCCTTATTCAGAAGATTTGATTAAGGATAAAAGGAAAAATCTTCATTGGTAGACCCTTCTCCTCAATAATACTCATGTAATCATGTAATTTCACACTCATTTTATATTGGATTAATATTGATGAAAAATATTATTTATTGAAAATGTGTAGTTCCACATCAAATTCGATTAGAAAATCATGGATCCACATCTTAGGATGTGTGTGAGTGTTAGGTTTCTCTAGAATAAACTTAATTGGACTCGACTCATCATGAAGTGAGAGAGCCTGAGGTACCCTCTCAATCATGATTGTTTCCTACTATAGAAATATTATAAATTTTACATTTCTATCATGTGTAGGTGAACACAATTTTGAGTGATGGTGACCCCGGTATAAATTATAATACATTTTTATTCATTATGGAAGTGTATTTTAGAGAAGGTGAATAAATCTTCAAAACTAGACACTTCTTCTAATTATTTCACATCACCATATATTATTTTCATTTCTATCATTATATATTATTTGTGAAGTAATATCACCATTATGGAAAGCACTAGATGATTCAGGATGTCCTTCATCAACAGAAGGAGTTGAATCATCCCCAGATGATGGGGTGGGGTTATGGAGGACCCATATGATTCAACTGAGAAGGGTATTTTGATTCAATTTATCATCTTCTGGTGAGGAAATACTTAAATGTAGTTTATCGACATGTGTTAATGATTTGTTCCCATTCATTTTATCATTATCTGTTGAGAATGTAGCAACCAACATGAATGAATGACAATGTTGCGGTTGAGAACAAGGGTAGAAGTCCTGGTGTCACTAATTATCTCATGAGAATGATAATCAATCAACACATTGTGCTCAAAGTATCGTCTAGTTAAAGTGGTGGGGATATGTATCCATTGATGGGAAATGTATGTATTGTAGTTGGTCCCATGGATGGAATAATGGAAATCACTATGTATCACATAGTGATGGGAATCAAGAAAAATGTAGTTTTTTAATGATGGTCCTTGCAAATGACTTACCAATATTAAAAGAGGGTTCATATTTATATTTTATTTTTTGTGACTCGGCACATGTTTGAAATTTTGGCATCACTATGTATCCTATAATAATAGGAATCATGTAACTAGTAGTTCTAGAATGATAAACACTCAATGACATCTGACCCATATGTAGAGGTGGGAATTATTTCCATTAATAGATATAGTTAGGCCAACAATTAAATATCTAGGCATCACTATATATCTTAAAATATTAGGAATCATTCCACTTGCAATTAATATGAAACTATTCATATTTATGTCATGCTGCAATGATAATGATGTAAATACATGATAAGGAGGTGATTTTGTGGGTGGTACTATGGATGGAAGTCTAGAAATCACTCTATATCCCATTAAAATGAGTATCAAGACACACATAGTTCTTAAAGAACTGTGAAGATAAATTTCAATCGAAAAAGACATGGTCTTCCCAATGTGAAGAGGGTTAGATTGGATGGCGTTGTCTTATAATACCGTCACCAATAATAGTTTTCTTCTAGATAATGGTGTACAAGAGTATGTAGTTTCATTACATGAAGGGGAAATGAAGTGTGCAGTTTAACAACATGTAGTGAGGACTCACGATATTTCTTTGATGATCTTTTATCCATGATTGAGAAGGGAATGTCCAAATCTGTTATTCCTTTATGAGAGGAAAACCATACTGATACTTCTAAGCCCAAGTGGGCTATGCTTGGTCTGAGAAAAAAAATAAATACAATGGTGCCTCTCACCATATAGATGTATTTAAGAACATGATAGGGATATTTTATATCCAATCATGGCTAGACCAAGATATAAGATTGAGTGTAGGTATCTCATTGGAAATTAGAATCATTCCATTTGTAGTTCTAGAGAACTTGTGTTGTTTAATGTCATGTTGTATGGACATAGTAGGCATAGAGTAAATGATAATTGAGATTATGGATCTGTTCAATTTTACACAATGTGGTAAGGACGTTAGCTATGCAATTTTATGTCTTGTAGAGAGGAAATGGGTCTCCTAATGTAATGACTAAGTGAATTTCTGGCTCTCTAATTTATTTCATATTGTGATGAGTGAATTATCCTTGTAGTTTAGTGTCATGTGGTAAGGAAATATTCCTTTCATTTTAATTTCATGTGATATAGACATTGGAAAACACTATGTTAAATGAATTCAATCCTATGGATGGGCCCATGACTTGAGGTTTAGGTGTCAATACGTATCCATTTGTAGAAGGGATAATGGATTACATGGTTTCTAGGAAACTGTTCAATTTAACATCATGTTTCTATGAAAAAATCGATACAATATATTATGATGTGGTTAGGATGATCTTTGTACAGTTTAAAATCCTACTTTTATGATGAATGACAGTTCTTACTCTGATGTGGATTTCCATGTGATTACATCATTTCAATGTATTTCCTAAAAAATATCTCGTTAGTGGGTGGTGTGAAACACTCCCCATATAAGGTTTCTATTGAATCAGCTCCATTATGATTATACTTATGCATTATTAAGGCCCCTCACACATGAGTTCATGTATCATGGTCTTTATTACCAGTATCATTGGGGATTTGAGGGGGGCCCTCACACATGGGTTCATGTATCATGGTTTTCATTCACAGTATCACTGGGGATTTGAGAGCCATCCCCGGTTCTACTTTGAGAAATTAACTATGGAGAACAATTTTTTTAAAGGCCTATGTGATAAGATTATGAGGGGCCTCCTAGTTATGAGATGTGTGAAATCTGTTAAAATATTATCATTCTATTTAATCAAGCTACATTTATTATTTTTAATCATCTAAAATATGTATGAAAGTAGCTATTCATAGTGATGGAAGCTAGAAATATTTGTGTTACAATTCCTCATTACTTTAGACAAATTTATATGGCATTGGATCTGTGGTAGAGCATGTGCTTGTAAAGTAGGCCAATAAATCATCATAGATATTTTTAGGCCAACACATTTTATCCTTATTCACAATATTCTAAAGTATATTTTATCTACTTTTATTAAATGACTATATTCATCCATTTGTTGATTCTTGATAGTGAGATGAGTGATAGGACGTGATATTGTACTTAGGGTTCAATCATTACAACTATATAGAACAGATGTTGGTGACATCTTCTTTCAATATTGTGTGAGGGAACACAGAATATGTAAAGATATGGGACATTACAAAGTTGATGATAATTTTCATCCCAAATTCCATGAGATGTATCACTGCAACCCATTTGAAAAATAATCTGGTAGTAGTGAGGATATAATTGATCTTCTTAGATGTGGCTATGGGATATGGCCCCATAATATCCATTCACACAACTGAAAGTTTCTTGGAATAATTTGAATTATGTATAAATAATAGGTGATGATGGATGAAGTTTTCATGAATATGGAATGCATGACATTTCATAGTGAATTCCACATAGTCTGGTAACATTGTTTTCCTATAATATCCCAACCACCTAATTTCACAGGAGATACTAGTTCTATATTGAAAGTAAATACAAGAGCATTCATGTAATTCTTTGACGAAGCAGAATAATATCCTTCTTCTATGCACATTATGATGATTCTATCAGAGCCTCATTTGGAGATTGATTTCTGCTCATTTCGACATGCCTGTTGAGTGTAATTTTCATCCCAATGATGAATTTGTTCCCCCCTAACATGATATTTTTAGATAATATCAATTTCTATATAACTTAATGTGTCTCCATCCATCAGGAAGTTGTCATTGGTTCATCATGATCAAGGGAAGTGCTGACCTAATTGAATTTTTCAATATAACATATGATGATTGATGATACAATTAATTTATGTGTGATATTGAATATTGCATCCTCTTAATCAGGTTCACCTAGGATGGAAACTGCATTATTTAGTGTGTTGGAGTAAGCATTATGTGATCGGGGAAAAAGATTCCATGTGGGCTCAAAAGGGAATGCTTCCCTCAGTACCCAAATGTAACTAGAGATAGGGGTGAGTTTTTCCTTTTTAGTGGAATATTCCCCATTGACCTATTATATCCACAATTTGGATTCCCCGTTCATATTGAGGTAGTTAATGTGAAGCTTTAGGGTGAGATGCAATCAATTGACGAGGACATGATATTTTATCACATTATTTGTGAATCCTTTAGATAGTGGGAAACTATAGGGAAAATTGATTTTTCTAGGGAGACAAATAGAATCCTTAGACTAACCTGATTGAGAATTGGGTTTTCTATACTCTTACATGAAGGTCATTGAGAGGCACCATTGAAATACATATCCAATGTATGGGGAGTTTCATGGGCATGAATTCTTTTTTATCTAGAAGATATTTTTCCTCTACGGTATTTTTTATGGATTCATGTGTGTTGAATGAACCTGCCAAAAAAATCAAATTTAAAAACATCTTCAATACGAAACGAATATCATGTTGTTGTAGAATGCCCCCATTGGGGAATGCAACTATCCAACATATGGAGTCCACGGTTTTATAAGTGTGGATTGGTACTAGTTACAAGATGGAATTCATGGAGATTCATTTAATGAATCATCTTTTAACTATGGATAAGAGTGAATGGAAACACTTCTCGAAAACAGAATATATTGTCTCAATACGTTGAATCATCTTGGTTAAGTTAGTAAAGGTAATTTTAACTTCAAAAATCATTTTTTGTGTGAGGAAGGTTCTCAATGAGTGTTTCATGGAGGCCACATATAATATATGTGGCATTTAATCCACATGGGGCATTAGAACTACTAGGTCGATCATGTAATTCTTTAAATGATCAAAGTATATTTTGTAGTCATCATCCCATTTGTAGGTGATTCCCTTCTTCATTATCCTAGTGAAAGGGATATCTCTGTTTTCCTTATTGTAAATGAGTCATCCAATGTTGGTGAGGTGCCTTTGGAGTCCCATTAGTTATTTGAGATCTATGGGGGTGACATTTCTAAAATAGCACAAGTCTTTTTTATGTCAACCACGAAGTCAGGGTGTCATACCATCATGACATGAAGCATCGCAGATTCAACCTTGAAAGTAAATTTCATTGGATTCATTTTCAGACTCTATTTCCATAACAATTGGAAGTCTATTTGATGGTCCATGATGTAATCGCTTCGCTGTTTTGATTTATCAACCATGTCATCGACATAACTCTCACATATTCATCCCAAAAATGGCTTAACAATATGTTTCATGGCCCGATTATATGTTGTGTCAGTATTCATTAATTCAAAGGGCATGACCTAATAGTAGAAGATCCATTTATGTGATATAAATGACGTGGATTCTTCTTTATCAGGGTCCATTTTTATCTTATTTTACCATGAGTACCCATCCATAAAGGAAAGAATTATAAATATTTTAGTTTCAATGATCATGATTTTTGTGATTTTCTATTGGAAATCGTCCTTCAGGTAATGCCAATAAGGTCATCAAAATCTATGAAGACCATGAAATTCACATTCTTTGTCATGGGGGGGTGATGTTGGAATGGAATCATGGTTATTTGAAATCTTGGTAAATTTTGTATTTGGTTAACTTGTCGACCTGTCAATCAATATCGGTAGGATGAAAGGGGTGAATACACTTGGATTCATACATGAACCCTCGATGCTCATCGGGTAGTATGAGATGGGGTGTAGCCACATTTTGATTTATTATAGGGATTATTGTATAGTTCCAAGAGTTCACAAATAAGTTCTTCTACATTAATGGATGTAAATCTCTTTCTATTTGAGTGTCCTGGAGTCACTAATCACAATAGGCCATATGTCTTCTTTAGTTACATGTTTTATCTATCTAAGCTCATCTATGGTGGTGGAGACACCATCCACGATTGTTGGAGGGTCATTTTTGAAATAATCTTCATCTTCCTCCAATTTTGAGAATGTAGAGAAATTTTTATGTGATGATGTCCTTATGGGGGATTTTCCACTACTATATGAGTGGAAGAGCTTATTAGAAGAGACGTTATATTCCCTTGTTATCAGATTCCCTATAGAGAGATTTCGGACCTAATATCATTTTACAATTTCACCTAAGATCGGGGGATTGGACATATGGGATTATATCTTCTGCATTGAACATGTTTTTTGAATGTTAATAGTCATAATCGAGCATACTATAGGGATTCATTGGAGAGGTCCCCAATCCATTGATATATGAAACCTATATATCATCATCTTCCATTGGTTTCCTGAATCACTTCTTTTCGAAATTTTATTCACCATATGTTACTATTATAATATTAAAGGGTGTGTTGTCACTATGTATTATTCTAAATTTTCCATCAATGGGATAATTCAGACAGTAATTGAATTTTGAAGGTACCACCAAGTGTCTATAGAGATAGGGCCTCCTTAGAAGGATATTATATACAGTGTCATGCTAGATAACCATGAAATTAGGGTCATATGTGTGTTCCCCAAGCAGTGACTTAAATTTGAACATCCTGAGAGGTCTTTGGTCATGCTTAACATACCCTTGAATGGTCATACTTGTGGGATATATGTCTCCCATGCAATATCACAATTTGTGGAGTGTTTGACCTAGGATTAGATTGATCCTAGTACCATTATCAATAACTGTGCTTTGGATGTTTACAATATTTATTCTTCATTCGACATATTGGGGTCTGATGTGACCTTGGATAACCTCATCTATATCATGATAAATGAATCAAATGATGACCTGAAATTATAAGGACATCGTCCAACTTAACAGTCATCAGTCTCATCAGATTCTCTCTCAGGCACCAACGAGCTCTTAATGTCTCCAATTATTTACCCCCTAAATATTTTTAGAAAAAGGACGTGTATAAATAAATGAGATCATATCTTGGAAAATATCAAACTATATTAGAAGGGAATTCATTTTGTGCCAATGTTTAGTGATTCTCTCCATGGGGCTACTCCTGGGAATATAGTTTAGGTGCTATGGAAATTGATGTAGGTGGTCCTGGAGCATCTGCATAAGTTGAGGTAACATATTTTGAAAGTGGTTCAGGTCATGTCAGTGTTCCCCATTACCGGGGAAGATCGGATTGGACCATTGTTAGGCAGTCATGCAAGACAATCAGACATGGGATTCTCCAAGAGGACTTTATGGAGCCTTCTGGCCTCTTTTGGGTTAGTTAGAGAAATTTTCTATGAGGATCAGCAACATATATAACCTCTATGGTGAAATGATATAAATATTGGATATTTCCATGTTAGCAATGTCCTCTATATCCTTCGAATCAATGTACACATCCCCCATTCCCCGGTTATTTTTTTTAATTCAAATTTAGGTGGAATAATCATCATGAGTGAAGGGGAATTCTTGGTTTATCACCTTGATAGAACAAAATATGATATCACAATCCAATTAGGATTATATTTGGTGGGGTTCTTAGGATGATGATGATGTTTCTAGGATGAAATCTACAAGGTTCATATCATTAATTGGATCACATTATGATTCTTACTTATCTATTTCTTCCTGCTTCTGTTGATCATTCCATACTTCGGGGGGTAAATTTGATTTTACCACATTGGAAGATTGAGATATTAAAGGTATACACAGGTGTTCTCTCAGGTTGGAATGATATTGATCAACATTTTTCATTTTCATGTAGATAATGAATTTTTGTGCATTCTTGACCAGAACATTCTTCCAACCATATTCTTCTCTTGATTGGAGAATGGTTATACAGAAAAACTACTATAGAGAGTATTCTACTCCCACCTATCTAAAATCAACCATGCATAGAAGTCATATATATTTTGACCCAGATATCAATGGTAAGATTAGTAGTTGGGAAGGTTAGTAATGTTGACCCCATTGAGATTCCATGGCTCCGGAATTTTGAATTGGTTATTATCCGTGTTTGATAAGAAATAAGTGGGTCTTGTTCATTTTTTAAGGATTATACTCTATTAATCCATTCAAAAAATATTTTTTCACCTCGTTTTATCAGTAAATATGAAAGAGGGAGATTCTATGGTTGTAACCACTCAATAGGAGGTGTTGGTTGGTTTGTACCCTAACTATGTGTCTTGTTGGGCCCTGCTACTGTCATGAGTGCGAGGACTATAAATTTTACTCTACACGGCCTTTTCCACTTGTTGTGGGAATGAGCGATGTTTTAGATCAATTTTTAGGAAAATCATCCTAAAGACAATCTAACATTTCAGTGAACTCATGGAAACTACCTGGATTCTACATGAGGATAAGTGGTGTCTTCTACTCATCCCAAACAATTTTAGCATAACGTTAAATTTGTTTCTCATATGAGAGAGGGATTCTAAGATAATATGTTAATCCTTTACATCATTCTATGAAATCAGAAACCCTATTTTTATTATGTTTTTTATATTTTATTTAGTCGATGATCATTTTTTCCACATTATGAAGATGGATTGTTAAAATAAATGATGAAGAATGTATTGCCATTGTATAATGGATTTAGATAGCATGATTCTATACAAGAAAATGTATGGCCCTGTTAGAGTATGTATAAAACACCAAAGGTTTTTTTTCCACTTATTTCACTTGAGGGCTCATCATCGGCCCAAACAAGGATGAAATGTTTGTGACATGTATTTCAGTGTCTCCTACACCATGAAAAGTGGAGAATGTAGGATTTCAATAATTGGGTGGCGGTAGGGTATCATCCACTAATTCAAGTTACTCCTTTCTATCAGGATGCAGATGTGCACATCACCCTTCCCTTGATTATATAAGAGTATTTGGGGGAATCAATGAAATTATGTAACTCAAGGGAATTATTGTGGGTGCCATCTTCAATCCATAAGTAGTTGGTGGGGGTTGATGAGGTGGTCATGGATTCATCTCCTATTGAATCATAATTCATACTAAGACTAAATGATTACCATGTAGATAGTGAGGTTTTCTCTACAATAGATGGATTCCATGATCATTTATAACATCCTCATTTATATGGACTAATTATATGGATCTTGATCCAATCTAATGCATAGATTCAACTCTTTCTAGTAGATCAGTCATATGAGGCAGAATATTTTTGTTTAAAAACGACTACTCCTGGGTAGAATATTTTTATAACATCCTTGATTTGACCAAGTATAATACAATTTAATTTTTTTTTGTTTCCCTAAATCAAACCAGGATGCATTCTCATTTGGCCGGTTGCAGTTCTCAATTAGATAAATATTTACTTAAATGCATGAAGGGGATTTGTGTAAAATAATATTTCATGCCCTAGCACAGTCTATTCAGGTTAAAAATAATTAAATGAAATAAAAAATTTAGGTAATATTAAAATAAATCAAAATGATAAAAAATAATAAAATAAATGTGGGGGGAGAAATTTAAAACAAATTAAAATTGGATAAAACCCGTTTAATTAATATTATTCCATTCTCCCTATTTTTTATTTTTATTATTTTATTTTACATCATCATGTTTTTATAGTTTTTCCTTATTTTTTTCCTTCCATTGTTTTTCATCTCTAATCCTCTCCTCCATATCCATATCTATGTGTTTCACCCCTCTCCACTCTAGGTTGTGCGCCCCCACCTATTCGTTCTTCAAAATACAACTGCACCCTTGTATCCTCTCCATTTCCAACACCTTTAAAAGAATTGTGACGATATAGGTAAGCCTAATCTCCCACAACATGATTCCAATAATTTCATATACTCACTGTCACATAATCTACCGCAGCATGTTTTTACCAAAATATTATGTTTTTCGAAAACCAAAATATTTCTTCTACTATAGGACAAATCAGTGGTTTTCGTAGGATATGGTATATACTATGATTATGAGATATGGTATATATGATATTTTTTCAGTTTTTTCATTGTCTTATTCAAATTTCACTATTTTTTCATTTGTTCATGCCTATATAAAGTTCACAAATAATGGATATTAAAATAATTAAACTATTTAGAACTGATCTTTATGATCATTTTTAGTGAGAACCACATCCATATTTTTTTCCATGCCATTGAAAACTCCCTTGGGTGTGCCGAAATCATTGGGTTTTTATAATTTTCATAGTTTTGTTAAATTATCATTTACATATATTCTTAAATATGTCAAGTAGTTGTTTAAAATGATAAATTTATATAGGATGAATAGTTTTTCCTAAATAATTATTGTTTTAATTTTTTCCATTTATTTTATTTAATATCATTTCAGCTGAATATCCTAGAAAATTACCTTCTTGTTAAACTGTGAGTTATAATGATGGTGTTAAATGGTTAACTAAATGTCTGAAATTATAAATAATTATGACTTTATTTAAATATATATGAATTCACATTCCTCAATATTTTAAATATATCTAGGAAGGGAGAGAACAAGTTTTCATTATTATGGTCCCACATATAGTATATTCATACTCGATGGGTTACCATACTACGCACAAGGAAAGTGATATTTTAGGCTCTCCCGGTAAGGGCTTTCCCTCAGTCTTTTTCAATATTATTATGTGATATTGGTTCCCCATGGTGAAATAGAGGATGAACCCATTGGAAAATAATCTATGCGTAACCTTGTTGATACTCGAACCCTTACATATCCTACAAGGGATGCACTCATATTTAGAATACCTTGAATGATACGTAGACTCCTAGGAGTATTTCCATGGATGGGATCTTTGCATTCGATTTGATTGATTTGATTCTCCTAAGATATCCTTAGAAATTATCTCAGAATCCCCCTCTTAATTTATCAGTTTTAATTGGAATACATGAGAAGTTTTCTTTATAATGTATATAGTTTTAATCATGCTTGTGATAACTCTCTGTTGTCTTTCATTCACCTAGTTGACACCTGGATTTGAGCCCATTCCAAAGCATAAGATTGGAGATATTCCCTTATCATTGTTTAAAGTTACCTAGTACTTTCCATATATATATATATATATATATATATCTTTCGGCTTTACCAGGTACTCTTTCAGACTCTTGATGTAGGACAAACAAGGTGTTATGGAATGGGTGTCCAATTAGGAACCTGAACAATGTTATAGTATTTCACAATTATTTAAATTATTTTCACTTAATATATAAGGAACAATACTATTTTTTTACAAAATGAAATGGAATAGTCTAGACACTGTTGGTGTTGTCCTACTAATTATATATCTCACACCATGCTCAGGAACCATTTGGTACCTGAGTAGACATTATTTCTATAGGTATGGATATAGGGTTGTTTGAAACTATTGACGATTGATTGATTTTTTGTTTTCATGGGGAAAGGGGGAAGAGTAACAATCCTATTCTAGGGAGGCCATTGGGTAGTTTTTGGTATTTTTGTGGTTTTTGTTAGCATTCTGTCTATGATTTTACCCTATCTTCCTTAAAATTTAGCAATTACATTTGGAGTCATACATTGAAATCATCTTTGTATTGTTATGATTATTCAGCATCCATAGTTTATTTATTTTTTCGGTATTTTTTTTCTATTACTATTTCTTTCTTTTTAATTATTATTTTATTATATGTTTTAATATCTTCATCTGTTGTGCAATACCTTTTCCTAAGAGGGAATAGTCTGACCACATACATACCCATGTACCTCACTACTAGTTGGCAGTCTATGGTGTTTGTGGAGATGTGCTTGAGATACTATGACCCATTGTCTTAGGGCTGTTTCCATGGAACTTAGAGTTGGACGATACAGTCTTATCTGAGATTATTTTCCTTTTTCCTTCTTATATGTGTTAGACAAGAGACTATGATATAGGGATATATAACTTACCCTATGATGGGATGTAGCTAATCCTCATATAGGGGAAACTAAAATTTTTTTTGTTCGAATCCTAGTTATTGATAATACAATTTAGGTTTGATAAGACCTCTCATTTTGGTGAAAAATTTATTTTATAATATTACAGCTATTGGTATTATTTAGATTATAAATTATGACTATTTTAGACCAATGACTTGGTTGAATCTAATTGAAATTCATTATGATTGGAGCTATAGGAATTTAAATAACATTATTATTGCCAATCCATATCAAAATTCAACATGCATATTCTTGGTTTCACGTGATTGTTTCTATGTTTAGTTGTAATATAATATGATACTTTATACTTTTAAATATTTTTTGTATGATCTTTTATGTTCAATTGGACACCTTAATAGGGAATTTTTAGACATCGAATTTACTTTATCTAGAAGACCTTGAACATTCCATTTTCTTACTACACCTACACTTGTTTACCTAATATTCCATATAATATTTTCAAAGTTGTAAAATTTGAAATTATAGAGAAATGTCTCCCTGAAGTCATCATGTTTTGCTCCATGAGAGTAATGATGACCACACTCCAATGTTTGTGGGTAAAAAACCACCAGTATTTCTTCATGGATAACCACTTGTATTAACTTTATTACTGCATATTGTGGAACCTTTTTCTGATCTTCTATTGGTAGTTGAAAATTAGTTCATGTATATCCTTTTCTAGTTTCTGATATCTATTCAAAGTGTTACCAAACAAGCCCCAACTGTGGATGAAATGACATGATATTTTCTGTGAAAAAATACTCCTTCATCCACAGGGGATGGTTTTCCTAATGATGTGGAGTCATCGATTGAAGCAATGAAATCCATCAATGGAAATCTTGAAATGATTCCTGAGTGAATGTTTATAATTGATTTCTTTATGCATATTGAATCTGACATGCATTAGTGGGATGTCAATTCTCAGTCAGAGAACCCCAAAGATATAGTTTTCGCATACTCTGAGATAGCTTTCTATGATCCCTTATTCTCACTAACTCTGAAAGAATATTTTTCTAGGGAGTTCCTACATAATTAGCAGGGCTCGATGATAGTGTTGGAGTATTCTACTGATTTCACTAAGCTCCATTTTTTCCCTCCATCTCTGGCTAGTGACAGACAACCTAATATGAGGTTCTTTAATGAAGGACATTCATATACTATATGCTCTTAGGTTTTTTGATGACAGTTTTATAGATCATTAATCAACCCCAAATTACAGATCCAAATATTTTGTACACTGATCCTGTGAGCTACAGTCGATCAGTTTCAGTGTAGGTTAATGGTTCTTCAGTCTGTAGGAAGCGCCATTTCGAGAGAGAACCTGGAGAAATTGAATGCCCAAAAACATGTACTAACATCACTATTGTATTTCATCATTATGGTAGGATTTTCCATTATAAGACCCAATGCATGAAGACCCCAATGGAGTGAAGAGCTTATGTGAAGATGGGACACAATGTCTTTGATGGTACCAAAAGAAGAAAATTGGTGGGAATTTCTAGGTTGGTTTTGGGGATGACAGTAGAGTGGTGCCCTCCCCAGTGGCTCCCATACCAAAAGAGAGGTAAATTTGGATTCACTATTGATCTTCATTTGAGACGTAATGTGGAAGTATTCATTTTCTAAGGACATGATTCTGAACTGTTTTTAAGTATAGACAAGGGATAATAGCATAGAATCTGTCTTTCCTAGGTGATACAGACTCTCTAGTTGTTGTGTTTGGATAACCATAAGGTGTGATTACATGGTCATGATTGTACCATGTAGGTGGTACTTTCTGACCATATTGTATTCCACCAATCATTGTATCTGTCAAGAAAGTTAAATTGACTTGCGAGCCATGTAGTTTGTAGCCACATAAGATGTATAAGAGTGAACACTAGAAGATGAAGACATTGTCCGGAATAGGGATACTGAGAGCTATATCTGCAATTGTGCTGAAAAAATATTAAAGGACACTGATTATTAAAATAATGTCAGAATAATTTGACCAATAAATTATTCATGGATGAAAAAACAATTTTATTATTCATGATTTGGAAAATCTAATAAATTGGGCTTCTCAAAATTTGAATAGACATATGAGAACCATGGATGGAGAAGATAATCTATAAGATAATTTCTGTCATATTACAATTTTTGTATAGGTTTTTCAAAATAATTTGTCCAACATCATAATACTTCTATCATTTGAGAGAATTAATTTGGGAATGTTTCTGTATTTTAATTATGTTGCATGAAGAAAATGGTTCTATAAATTATAACCCAATAATTTTATGTTAATGTTATTCCTCTCATTTTCAAAATTTTCAATACATTGAGATTTTGTGTTGTGGAAGGGACACAACATATGGTTTTATTATTGGTGGGGATGTGTTGTGAACATTCAGGAACATCGAGTTAAAATTCTCTCTCTTACATGACACTAACAATGCTTCTGCCAACTCTAGATGGGTACAAACCTGCTTTCCATAGGTATGTGGCCATATGGGTTTTCATGACCAATGAATCGTGGGGACTCACATTTGTCAAGAGGATGGGAGTTTGATGTCATCAAAACATTCTAAGTGAAATATTTCCAACTCATTGACTCTCATATAGAAATAATATGTGTTTGTGAATTGATTGGTAATCCCAACACATGAACATTTACCATAAAAAATGACTATAGATTAATTCGCTTACTAGTGAAAAATATAGGGGCATACTTAGTGAAACCATTTATATGTTTCAAAGGATATCCATTATTTTCCAATAATGGGTTTTTTATTATGTACTAAAGGAATATAAGTACAAAATTCACAAAATGCTTCCATGAATGGGGGAAATTAATATTCCAACGAGGAAATCGAGCCATTATGATCCATCCTATATATCCCAGTTATTTCTTGAATCAATTCAAAAATAGATCATTGGACTAGTGTAGTTTAAAATCATGTGGAAAAGACATTTATTGGTTAAATGGGACACCTGGTGTTTATGATATTCTCCTAGAGGGACATTCTATTAATCTAGACTGTAGAAACAATCAGTTTTGTCATTGTTCATTTGAGTTCTCAGTCCACTAATAGATGAGATTGAGTGATCATACCATTATAATGATTGTTTCCTAGGAGTTGTGATGTCATAGTCATAAATGTACATGAATCATAATGGGTGTTTATTTTGACTCAGGCCATAAAAAGGAATCATACATATTCTTGTTATTGTAGGAATTATAGTTCTCATAGTTTAGTCTCACCATTGGAACAATACCCAAGGTAGATGCTTTTATATAGTGATGAATATATCATGCCAATCATCAAGGGTCACATACTAACATTACCCTTTCTTGTGAGTACTTTTGATATGAATGATATGACTATTTCTACTACCAATTCCTACATGATCTATACTGCAATGTCTTGTATTTCTACTATATTATTTTTAAATATTTTATAGAATTAATATAAGGTCAGCCAATGAGATGTTGTGCGATTCTAAGGCCTATGGTTCCCTAAATAAATGTTTTAAATAAATTAAGCTTTAAATATGATGTAAAAGAGGTTTTCATGAAAAAATTGAATAAAATTTAAATGGATTCTCTGATAGAAAATCAAAGGGAACCATTGAGTTCGTTGTGGTGACATTTCCTCAGATGAGTCCTAACATTGGTTGGCACAGGTCGACTAAAAAAGTTATTTTTTGGTTGTTATGGAAATAAAATGACATTAATATTTATTTTATTTGTATTTTTCATCAATGAAAAAATATGATCCTTTAATCAGGATAACATATAGGTATTTTACAGATAGCCATATTACCCTATAATTCTTTGGAGTCATCAATAGGAGACCCCTTGAAAAGACCTCTTGAAAATGAATGATGATGAATCGAATGTTAACGATTCATTGCACCAGTATAGTTGGAGGATCTCATCGACAACAGAAGAACAATCCCAATTTGTTAGTGATCGATTGTAACATGCAGTAGAATGGGATTTTTTATATCCTTACAACTACAGTCATTAATTAAATGGAGAACGCAAATCAACCCATGAACTTGTTTACCCTCAAATTGCTAATTATTTCACGAGATATTATATTCTGGGTTTTCATTTTTTGGGTTTGATTCTATTTCAATTCATTTTCTTGATCCTTCTAATGGGAGTAGATCATTTATATTACAAATAATGGCCCATGTTCATTCCTCAAGTTGGTTTTGTTCTTTTGTTCATGAAACATTATTTTCATTCTTCTTGTTCTTTTTGGAAGACTAATAGATGATCTTTGCATGCCCATTTTATTGCGCAATAATCCAAAATCAGAGATCTAACATAGTGAAGATCTAGTGGAGGTGAACAGAAGATGGGGGAAGATGAATCGACATGGTGTGAGATAAATATTTCTTTGACCATTCATCAAGATAAAGATCAAATTTGGGTCTCGGAGATGATCGGTGACCCGAAACCTACAGATTTACCTTTTTTTGACCAGACAACAAATGATATGTATTTTTTAATTTAATAGTCCATTGGAAGGAATGGTGGATGATCAAATGATGAATTAGTGAATAATTAGAGATTCTAGATGTTTTGAAAACCACAGGACCAGTAGTTCGGGCTACACGGTGTGTGGTCCTCATTTAGTGGCAACTACAGTTTTATGCGACAGAAAGGTTGAACACGGCCTGTGATAGATGCAACATGACATGTGGGTCCTTCCATGAAGCACTTCAAGTATGTCACCAGACACACAAAAAGGGGGTGGTGTAAATGACATGTACTCCACCACTCAGCTAGACTAGGCTACTCACATGGGATACCTCATGTACTGGTATACGGGATAGAAGACACAGGTTGAATCCATATACGATCACATAGCCAGCATACACTGATTGGACCTCGGATAATAGAAACGTTTTGTGAAAATATCTATTTTCTATTTATATTATTTCTACATGACATGATCTTTCTAACTCAGGCTATTGCACACGGCCAGTACTTGGGGTCAAGAGATACGGTGCGTGACCCTTCTACATGTCATGTACTCTATTCTATGTGAATTGATCTCTAGGTCCACCATATATTGCATAGGAAATTTTTGGGATAATTTCACATTATCATTCCACTAATGCTCAATGGGTATCATTTCCTATACATATTAGTATGATCCTGTCAGAAAGAAAGTATTGGTTGATTCATGAATCCCTTATGAGAGGCTCGATACATGATCCTCTATCCATTCATGGACCTATGTAGAGTTAGGTATTTCCTGAACGATCATATCAGAAATTGATCATCTACTAAGTTAGTGAATACATAGGATTTTGGGTATACGTGATGTCCCTGGGAGTGATCTTCATCCATGTATCATTATATTCTCCACTCTAGAGTGAGTTCTCCCAATATGAGTGTATCTTTTCTCACTTTTGACCTTTCAGTGAACCAATATTGATCATAGATATTATCGATGAATAGTACTTAGTGGATGGATTTCATCATTTCAATCAGACTCGTGGAGTGAGTTCTCTTGGGTGAGTGCTTTGTGGAATCATTAAATTGAATCCATGTGTGGGTTTGCAGGTGTTTTAGTTTACTTCTAGACTGTGGGTTTGGGTTTTGAGTATATCTGGATATTTCCCTTATTATATCTAATGTAGACATATACTATGTAGAGATGACTATACCATTATGTTTTTATTTCTTTTTGGTTTAGGGGTGTCCTAATGAGTATAGTTATACTTCCCCCAATATGATATTGCCCTGTATGTGTCTTGTCATGTGAAAATGGTTATCCTTTTGATGGAGTCCTAGGAAGACCATGTCTGTATAGAGCATTTTGAGTTCCCAATTGTCAAAAGTGTTCTTTTGGTGTCACGAAAAAGTCCTAGATCCTATCTCATTTTCTAGATGGAATTTTTTGTTTGACTACTCTTCCTTTTTGTGGGATTGTATTCTGGCACAATTTACTTTCCCGCACATTTTATTCCATTGTACTAATTTTTTTGGGTTTAGTTGTATGCATTAATTTTGTTTCATAGTATGTTATTTACATTTCATCACTTTTTTTCTAGGAGATGAGTGCATGTGTATATGTACATAGTGGATACCTCCCATGTTAGTGAAATTCACACTTATAGCTAGTCACCAGCCCCCATCCTATTGGAGGAGGGCTTGGGGAGTTGCGGCTTGAGATCCAATAGGACGAGTCAAGATAGGGTGGTACTAGAGTTCGATGGTTCTACCTTAGGACCGAGTTTCTATGAGATTGGTTTGGATAAATAGTGTTAAGTGTTTCGAGTTCAGAATTTAGGACATTGTCTCCAATATTGTTGTGGGAAACCGACATATCCACTCACT
Source organism: Viscum album (assembly GCA_963277665.1). Classification (NCBI taxonomy): domain Eukaryota; kingdom Viridiplantae; phylum Streptophyta; class Magnoliopsida; order Santalales; family Viscaceae; genus Viscum; species Viscum album. Next base: position 1,538,387,161 of record OY728151.1, read on the forward strand.
AGGACTCTAACAAAAAACATTCCAGCTCGTTACATGAGAACACAAGTTACATGTAATGAAAAATAATGGTACATTCATCAAATAGGAATGGTTTTTGGATCCCATATACTTTGGTGTCATATATCAAGATATGATCATTGACTGTGGTACATCTTGTTTCTTTATAAGATTCATCTACAATGAATACTAGATAGGATTTATAAGATTGACCACATGGATGACACCCTTAGTGATGATACATAAATCTCGGGAACAAGTCCACTGACATTACCTATAGGTGGTGCACCAGTTATACCACCAGTGGAGCAACACATATTACCTACAATACTAGTCGGTTAGGAGTAATGGATGAGAACACATCACGAGCTATAGAGAATGTGACCACTTATTATATGGGGAATACATGACACTTAGGAGGCTGAGGATTGGCTTGAGGTGGTGACTAGAGTCTTCCGTCTAGTAAGGATTCCATCTAACAAGAGGGTGATCCTATGAGAGATAATTATTTAGGGTTCAACAGGGAAATTGTGGAATTTTACCATGCATAATCACAATGAGGTTATCCTTTCATGGATAGAGTTGAAGAATCTATTTAGGCATGAGTTTTCTATTATCATGCTAACTGTTGTGTGTATCCATGAGTTCCTTTAGCTCCAACATGGAAGTATGACAGTGAAAGACTATTCATCGTGGTTCACCAACCATTCTATGCGATCGATGGATATGGTTACAGATTGTTACATCTTGTATCAGACCTTCAAGAGAGGTTCATGATTAGACATATGAACCAACATCATTCTACTATTCCTTCCAACTTATATTAGAGTGATTGAGAAGGCTTTGGTGGGAAAGAGCTTCTTGGATGAGAATAGACATCCAATTGATGTTATCAGTAGGAAGATAGGTGTAGAGACCTCATTAGTAGGGAGATGATGTTAGCAATAGGGATTGGGACTTGGGAGACATCTCATGAAGTCCCATGATAAGGGACCTGTAATTCCGGTCACTGAGGCTAATCCCAGTCAGCATAGGGAGAGGTGATTATGCTCATGCGATGATAGAATACTTCTCACTAGAGACTTCCCATGCAATCGTTATTCTGAAAAAGAAGTGGTCGATGGACCACCATGGTAGAGGATATTTTTGTAGTAGGAATACCCTCCAGGCGGTGGATTTGTAAAGGAGAAGGTAGAGTTGCAAGAGGTGGTTGATGTTTTGGAATACTTACACCTCCATATCCAGGAGGTCAACGCCAGTCACATGGAGTTGGGTGATAGGGAAAGGGGTAGATACATGTGGTCGAGCTTTATGAAATATGAATACTAGTGATGATCTGAGGTATGATATGTTACTTATATACCTTAGCTTCCATACATATAGACATAGGTTCTAGTACTTCATTTCTCACCACATGTCTTCTGCAATACATTGAGATTTTTGTAGAACCTTTTACTCAACTATTATGCATAGAGACACCAATGGGAGGAGGATTGATGATCATGTTTATTTTACGACATTGTGATATTACCCACAGAAGCATGATTTATTCTTGGAAACTCTTGGAGGATGTTTCAAGGCCTTACGTTGACATTCTAGTTATGCATTGGTTATCATTTTTCCATTCCATGAATGAATGATTTAGTTGAATTCGATGGTATGTCGATAGGGATGGGGACAATATTTCCATTTATTGTTAAAAGGAGTCCCATGAAACAAATGAGGGGATCATTCCTAGGAGTGTGCAACCGATAAATCATTATTTGTATATTTGTATCCTCATATCATCAGATGTTGTGAGCTTCTAGTTCGCAGCTGTAGTTGTGGAGTATGGTGATGTCTTTCCAGAATATTTTCTAGGATTACCTCCCCATTAGCATATCAAATTCTGCATTGACTTACACCCCATTATGGAAACGATATTCTCACATGAATATAATATGGCTCCCATTTAGTTGTGTGGGTTGAGGGTGCAGTTAGTGGATTTGCAGAGAAAGGGCTTCATGAGACTTAGTGTTTTACCTTGGGAATACTTGATTTTGTTTGCAAGGAAGAAAGACAGTAGATTGAGTTTGTGTGTAGATAAGCGATGCATTAACCAGGTGATGGTGATGTAAAAGAATCAAATGCTGAGGAACAAAAAACTCATCGATCAAATACTAGGGGAATGATGGTTCTCATAGATTGACCTTTGATTGGGTTATCACCAGTTTTATGTAATTTATGGGGATATACTAATGAACTCATTCAAATGTCACTATGGTAACTATGATTACCTGGTTCTGCACATCATCATGACAAATAACACTATTGAGTTAATGGAACTCATTAACTGGATCTTCAAACCGTACATAGACCTCTTTATTGTTTTCTTCATTGATGATATCATCAAATTGAAGAATCTGAATCTGAGGGGTGAGTGATTTATCATATACTTTGACCAAAATGGAATGAAGTACATATTCTTACTGAAGGATCTGAATCTGAGGTAGAGGTTATGGTTGGAGTTCCTCCACGATTATGACTTCACAATCATCTAAATTATTGTGAAGGGGAATGTGGTGGTAGATGTTCAAAACAGGAGATCAAGTTCATGGCAACTGAGCAAGGCATTGGAGCAGTTGTCCTCATTTTATTTATCAATGATCAATGGAGAGGAAAAATCTTCTCTATAGTTGAGGTTTTCCACCCCTCCTCTACTACATAGAGTTAGGGAGGCACAACTTGGGGATGTCGATGACAATTCTCTACATGCTCAGTTATACATAGAACATGATCCTGAAGGAAATTAACAATTTAGGGAGAACATTTTTCATTTTTGTGGGCAATTTGTTGTACGAGTATCATTGTAGGAGGAGGTTATGAGGGTGTTTCATACACCCCCTTTGGTAGTACACCCTATAATGGAGAAAATATAACGAGACATCTGATGTTAGTTATGGTGGACATGAATGAAGATGGAAGTAGAGGATTTTTTCTCTTGATGCCTTACGTTCCAGTATGTGAAGGTTGCAAACCACAATCCAGGGGGGTTAGCTCACCCCCTTGAGGCTTTGGAATGGATATGTGATGGAATATCAATGGATATCATAACATGTTTTCCATGTACGTCTAGAGGGCTCAATTCCATCTGGATGGTCATTGACTGACTGAACAAGTTGGACCACTTCCTAGATATTGTAGAGAAGAGTTTAGTAGATATCTTGGAATGCCTCTAAATTAATGAGATAATTTGGTTTTATAGAGCCCCATCGATGATAGTCTCAGATCGTGAAGATTGGTTCATATCCCTATTGGGTGTGGGATTATACGAGGATTTTAGGAATCAGTTGTGGTTGAGCACAACATTCCACCCCCATATAGATGGTCAGATGGGGAGGATCATTTAGTTTCTGGAGAATATGTCGTGGGCTTGTATCTCCAAATTTGGATGCAATTGGGAGGACCACCTATCGATGGTGGAGTTTTTGTACAAAAATAGCTACCACTTGACCATTAGTATGGAACTGTTCTAGGCTTTAAATGGGAAACCCTTCTGGTCACCACTATAGTTAACTAACCATAGATAGTCAACACTCATGGGTACCATGTTAGTGAAATATATTACTAAGAAGGTTTATATTATCCCGGTGTGTATAATGACTACAAAGTGTTTCAATAAGTCTTATACTTTTAGACAGTAGAGACCTCTCGAGTTATAAGAGGGAGACCATGTCTTCATTCGGGTCTGAACTCAATGATGTTTATGAAGATTTAGACAAAAATACAAGTTGACATTGATGTTTATAGTCCCTTTACAAATACTGAGTATAGATTGAGGGGTGACATACCACCTGGATCTTCCAACGCAGTTGCACCGACTACATGATAACTTCTAGATGTCGCAGATGAGGAGGTATGTGCATGATCCATCGTAGGGCCTCGACCGGGGTGAGCTGGAATTGAGGATTGAGAAATCATTGAGGAGTACTGTAACAGCCCAAGATTTTATAAAAAAATATTCTTTTTAATTTTATTAATGTCTTGTGTTGTACGCTACACCAAAAGGAGGTTGCACAACACGCATCCTTGTCTTGCATTGCATTACACGCAATCGCGACCTTCCTCGATAGCGTGTGTAATACGCAATACCGAGTTTCACTAAACAACGATGTGCTATTAAAATATTATTAAAACTAGCCGTTATGAATAGTAATAACCACTTTTTAAAATTCTGTAAATCTTATTTTTCAAAATGAACTTCATTCTTGGATTCGGAGTATCGAATTTAGCCTAAGGTGAAATTTTGGTACTTTTCGGATAACTTTCATATTCTGATGAATAGTGAAAATTACTAGATTATAATTAAAAACAACTTTTTTAATAGAAATAATTAGTAGTGATAAATCATTAATTTGAGTGGTTTTAAAGTATATTTAGAATATATTTTTACAATTTAATACAATGTTGGTCATTGGATGTAATTTCACATTTAAACCAGACATAATCAAGTGTCAATCTTTTGATATATATTGTTTCCTAAAAACACGCTATTTATTTTAACAGCGGGATTTAATTATAAAATTAATTAATGAAACTTCTATGTTATGAATTTGGTAAAATAGATTTCATTTTTGAATTCGGAATATGAAATATAGCTTAGGATGAAATTTTGGCATTGTTCTGAAAAACATCAATTTTTGATGAATAGTGAAACTACTAAGTGGTAGTTAAAAAAAATGAATTTTTCATAAAACTTAATTTTGCCGCTTCTGTGAATGGAATTTCGAAAATCTGAGAGACACGGTTAATATCAAGGACTAAAATGTGGTTCAATGAGATGAAAATAATTTTTTGGTGAATAGTAACTTTTTACTTTTTTACCGCGGTTAATAGTAAATAGGATAACTAAGGGTAAATATGATATTACTATTACCCTAACACATGTCCTAATTCTATTTGACAAGTGTAATTCGACCAAAAACAAACTTAGGAATAAAATATGACCCTTTAGGCCCACTTGGATTAGATTAGGACATTTATTATTAATTTATTTAAAGAAAGGTTAAAATAGTTAAAATCAAAGTTTAATAAGTAAATCATTTTTAATATGGTGTTATACATAAGATAAATTCGATTGTAAATATGCATTAGAAAGATAAAAAGATTTCCTACAGAATGGTATTTTATTTGTAATTTTTAGACATTAAATAATTTAATTTATTTATGACACAATGATGATGCAGTAATTATCTTATTAATGAAATATTGATATAATTGATGTTATAAACACCAAAATAAATGTAATTTGAGACTTTTTATGAATTCCACTAATTTTCTAGGTTACTATGATATATTAGTGTTGATTTAATCAACTTAGTTCGAACATATAATTCTGTTATGACTTTCACAAAAATCATATATCAAATAGTGTCAAAATTGACACAAAATAGTTTTTAAATCAAATATTATATTATTAATTGTTATTGTATTCCTAAAAATCTAAGGATCGGCCAAATAACTTAGATAAGGATATATTTATTAATAATATACAATTTGGGGTTCGTTTGGCATGTTATAGTAAGTGTATTAACCATATAGTGAAAGAAAACAAAAAGACACGGTAAAAGTTAAATTATTTATCTTAGAGTTAAATCTAATTGATAATTTTAAAATAATATCCTAAACTTGTCTAAATTCTATTGGTTGATAGGATTTCGACCCATCCCCACTTTAGCTTCGAAATAAGACCCTTTGGAACCATTATAAACCGATTTTGACTTTAATATAAAATAATATTTTGAGGAATTCCTAAGGTGCCCCTCTCCTCCCTTATAAAAGGACACCACCTCCCCCTCCTCCTCACACCAATTTGAGCACTCAAGCTCGGCCAACCCCTGACAAAATCTCCTCTCCACTTCCCTAGAATAATCCTAGAGGTCCTGGTCTTCTCCAAAGAACAATCTTAGTTCCTTAAGTGGAGGATTCAAAGAGGCGTTCCAAAGAAGAGGTAATATCCATTACCGATCTTTTCAATTTCTTTCTTCTTCAACTTCTTCTTCTTTAGTTGTTTCATGATAAAGTAATAACATCAGTATTACTTTCATACTGATATGTTATTATAAATATGAAACAACCCTATTTCACCTTCTATCCATCCTACGGAAAAATGAAATCACCACGCGTGCGTACGTACGGAATACCGTCTCCACGCCGTGGTGTAATCTATTTTCCACCACCACCTTACATGGATGGGTACAATGGTGTAAAGAATAACTATACATAGTTATTACAACATCATATTGATTCTGATATATTGTATAATCCACTCCAATTCAATTCAATATTTATAGAAATGATATCATCGCTCGTGCGTACGTACGGACTACCGTCTCCACGACGCGATGAGATTCATTCTCCATGTTAACCATTTATGAATGATTATAATGTATATATAAGAAATAATAATGAAATATATGACATTATAAAGCTACTGGATTTATGTATATATATACATATGTATGTCATCTACTTACTTCCATTTCAATACAATAAGGAAAGAAAAACAGCGTTCATGCGTACGTACGGACTACCGTCTCCATGAACGGTGTTTTTCATTTTATTTATCTATCTATTATATATATATATACTGAATATATATGATATATAAATCATATTTTATATTCTGGAAGTAAGTAAATCATGATATAAGTAATAATGATGTCAAGAACAACAAGTCAAAACACCTACGATAAATGAAACGATTTTACCCAAAACGCTTCTTTAACATGGAATTTACAAAAGAACGGGTAATATAATGTCATAAGTGAACCATATATGATATCATAACAATGAATATGATTCTGTAATAAGTCAATGACATTATTTAAATCATTATACAGGAGGTTCGGACACAAACGAAGCAAATTGGTCCTAAGGTAAGGGAAATATCACAATCTCATTTTTATCCGAGATTGTATGTACTTTGAAATTTACTGGGGTGTATTTTATTATCCACATCCATGTCTCATAAATATGTAATATTATTTCCATCCACCTACAATTGTTTAAATCCAATTTTACCCTTCTATGTGTTTTTAGTAAAGGATATGAAAGGAATCTTTTTTCATTTTTTCGTACGAGGTACTTTTTGACTTTTCCGACAAAAGTACGAAGAATGTTTTTTTTAACTTATACGGCACGAACGGATTTCTACTGTTTTATAAAGCCTTATTTTCATGATGCTTCCTCTAAAAGATTTCATGACTATTTTCAATAAAATCTCTTTCTTTTAAAATTGCATGATGTTTTGTGAAAAGAAATTGATTTTGAAGAAGAAAGGATATTTTCCTCAAGAATTCAATTCAAGTGTTTTATCAAAATTATATTCCATCTAAGATAATAAAGGGTTCTGTTTCTATCCATATTTTTACATTGATTTGACTATGTTGTGATGGAATTATGTTTATGAATCCCTTTATCTTATATGAATTGATTTATGATGTCATGATGTTTCAAGAATCCCATTTTTGTTACATGTGTTATGCGATGATGTATGTTTTATGATTATGTGGCACACATAAGAAAGGATTCATTATAAGATGGGTGGGACCTATATCTCCCTCCAATGCATTGGGTAAAGATTTTATATCTCATGAGATAGACATGGCTGGAACGGAAGGTTATTTCGGTTCAGTGATACAGGACTGAAACGAGGAGTGAACTCGGTTCAGAAAGGGACTTTGTCCACTAAGATAGTCTTGGCAATGAGTCATGACTAACAAGAAATGATTTTCCATGATTATGTGTGCATGCCACAAAGTTTCAAGTTTAATGTTATGATTATGGGGATCTCATTTTCACTTCTATGATTTATTAAGATTTTATGATCTCTTTTGCAGGTTATGATTTTAAAAAAGATATGATATGATTTTTATTTCCTTTATTGCCCTTGCTGAGCATTTGAGCTCACCCTTTTATGTTTTTTTCCCCAGGATATAAAGAAAGGTTTTAGGTAAAAAAAGGGATGACCTTTATGGGAGATATTGAAGAATTTTCACCACGATTAGAAGATTACGTTCCGAGTTTCCAAAGACACTAAACTATTACGATCCTTTAGTGTGTGTTTTTGTTATGTACTAAGTATTCCGCAAATGTAATGTAATGTCCATGTACGTCAAGCTTCGGGTCTCTAGAGTTGGTATCAGAGGAAAGGTTTAGTCAACCTTTGGAAACTAGTATGCGAAAACGTTAGTGAGATCCCTAGAGATATTTCTAAGGTATGTCTAGGGATGTCCCTAGGGATAAGTATACGTATAGGTTATAGTAATAGAATTACGCTAACGATCATAGAATTAAACCTAAGATGTTGGATATTGAAGGTACTCCCCCTTTATTATGTTGTTTTCCCTAGCCTGATTTTTGCCTCTCACACTATTCTTTTTGGGTTTTAGACGATGGCTGGAACCCGAAGGAACCGTGTTGATCAATGCAATGGACAATGCAATGATTGCCCTCCTGAACAAACAAATGTTATGGGAGATGGAGTGCAAAATCTTATTGCTATACTTACACAAGCTATGAATCATTCTGGACTTCCAAATGAGCAGAGAAGGGAACAATATTCTATTGAGTCCTTCATGAGGCAACGTCCACCTTCTTTCAGTGGGTCTTCTGATCCACTTGTGGCTGAACAATGGATCAGTACTACTGAAAAGATATTTTCAGTTCTTCAATGTTCTGAACATGATAAAGTCATCTTAGCAGTATATCGTTTGGAAGGTGAAGCTGATCAATGGTGGAATCTTATCAAGAATACGAGGCCAAGAGATGAAATTGAGTCCATGGAATGGGACGAGTTCAAGAACTTGTTTTTCAGTAAGTACTTCCCTCGTATTCTTCGAACAAAGATGGAGAAAGAGTTTCTTGAACTAAAGCAAAGGGACGATGAATCTGTTGGTACCTATGAAGCAAATTTTACAAGACTTGCAAGGTATGCTTCTGGTATTATCATCCAACCTGAAAGTAAAGTTGATCGATTTTTCAGTGGATTAAAACCAAGTCTTTGAAGGGAATTAGCTATAAGAGACTTCAGTAGCTATGAAGAAATTGTGTGTTGTGCTATCAAGTTAGAAATGGAAGTTGGTGTTACATATCCATCTCATGGTTTTGACAAGAAACGAAAGATGGAGTTCAAGGAGAAATCTCAGAATAATGGTGAAAAGAAGATGAATGTTTCCTTATGCACAAAGTGTGGAAAGAAGCATGGTGGAGATTGTCTTAAAGGAACTAGAAAATGTTTTAAGTGTGGAAAAGAAGGTCATCGAGCAGCTGAGTGTCGAAGTAATGGAAAAAGGGTTTCTAATGATGTGAATAAAGCAAACACTGTAGAGAACGCACCGCCAACACTTCAATGCTTCAAGTGCAAGGAAATGGGGCATTATGCTAATAATTTCCCTAATCCAAGGGTTAGTGATGATCAACATGAGCAACCACTGAAGGCAAAGGACAAAGGGAAATCACATGCGATCACTATTGGCAATGTTGAATATGATAACGATGTGGTGGAATGATTAAGTGTTTATGTAATGGGATTCCAAAATAATGTTGTATCATTGAGTATTGCAATATTTATTGATGTGGTATTCAAAGTGATTGAGATATTTTTTTTGGAAATAAGATGATATGCGCATAATGAAGACGAGAAAATGAAATGTTTAATAGTATTCATGAGCTCATGATTGATATAAGGACTAAGTGATATCATTGTTTGAGTATATAGAATTTTGAGGATTTTGGTATGTGGAAGGTGTTAACTTTTAACTGCACTCATGTTTTCACTAAGGTATTCAAGAGAATACACGATTAAGGACTTTGAATGTTTGGAATGTGACCAACAAGACATATCTTATGATATGTGGGGATCAACGACAATATTAAATCTCTGGTAATCGTTGTCACTATATTATAAGAGTGGACTGCAGTATTATGGAAAAGCCTAAAGATTGAAATGGATTATGTTGGACATAAGTGAGTATTGTTTAAGGATATAAGTTCTTTTTTCGATATTATTGATGGGATGTTATAGTAATGTAGTTTTAGAAAAAGGACATCCTGCAGGACGGGCGACAGCCCATCGCTTCGGACAAGGCTGTAGGAATCGAACCCACAACCGAAGTGCGACTGGCCTTTATCGCCTACCACTGGCCTACAGGAAGTCCCTGTTTAGTAGAAACTAGTTTTATTATATTAAGCAGTATGATATATGAAGTATAAGTCCATTTTAGGAACCATATGTGATTAATCTCACTATAGATCGACTTATGTATATAATTTTTGCTATCCTTTTGTTTGAGACAGATGGAATGACCCGTCATTCTATCACATGATCTGATAACACTTCACGAATAATAAATTTAAATTCATTTATTTAAGAGATGAAGTGGAAATTGTACAAGGCACGAACAACAGTGAGATTGTACCAAAATAAAGTAAGTATTTATTCTAATTCAAATTCTTCAACTTTAGGGAAATGATCTTGAAAACCAAAAATGTTGTCCTAGTGATCTTATATCTGATGAATCAGATGGTACCTTAGATCGTCACAACTTTATGGATTTGTGATTACTGGCTTTTCCATAGCCATGTTCTCTACCACTCTCCATCAGAACATGATGGTTAGATTTCTCTTCCATATCCATATTTTCACCTATGTGGAAACCCAGTGATTAGTTTATTTGGGTAATCGTTACATTTCATACTTTAGTTTTTAAAGCCAAGTTTTGGTATTCCTTTTTACGATGTGGGTTTCTATTAAAGAAACTTTCGAATAGTAAAACATTTATAACCCCGACGAATTTCGAGGGCGAAATTCATTTTAAGGGGGGTAGAATGTAACAGCCCAAGATTTTATAAAAAAATATTCTTTTTAATTTTATTAATGTCTTGTGTTGTACGCTACACCAAAAGGAGGTTGCACAACACGCATCCTTGTCTTGCATTGCATTACACGCAATCGCGACCTTCCTCGATAGCGTGTGTAATACGCAATACCGAGTTTCACTAAACAACGATGTGCTATTAAAATATTATTAAAACTAGCCGTTATGAATAGTAATAACCACTTTTTAAAATTCTGTAAATCTTATTTTTCAAAATGAACTTCATTCTTGGATTCGGAGTATCGAATTTAGCCTAAGGTGAAATTTTGGTACTTTTCGGATAACTTTCATATTCTGATGAATAGTGAAAATTACTAGATTATAATTAAAAACAACTTTTTTAATAGAAATAATTAGTAGTGATAAATCATTAATTTGAGTGGTTTTAAAGTATATTTAGAATATATTTTTACAATTTAATACAATGTTGGTCATTGGATGTAATTTCACATTTAAACCAGACATAATCAAGTGTCAATCTTTTGATATATATTGTTTCCTAAAAACACGCTATTTATTTTAACAGCGGGATTTAATTATAAAATTAATTAATGAAACTTCTATGTTATGAATTTGGTAAAATAGATTTCATTTTTGAATTCGGAATATGAAATATAGCTTAGGATGAAATTTTGGCATTGTTCTGAAAAACATCAATTTTTGATGAATAGTGAAACTACTAAGTGGTAGTTAAAAAAACTGAATTTTTCATAAAACTTAATTTTGCCGCTTCTGTGAATGGAATTTCGAAAATCCGAGAGACACGGTTAATATCAAGGACTAAAATATGGTTCAATTAGATGAAAATAATTTTTTGGTGAATAGTAACTTTTTACTTTTTTACCGCGGTTAATAGTAAATAGGATAACTAAGGGTAAATATGATATTACTATTACCCTAACACATGTCCTAATTCTATTGGACAAGTGTAATTCGACCAAAAACAAACTTAGGAATAAAATATGACCCTTTAGGCCCACTTGGATTAGATTAGGACATTTATTATTAATTTATTTAAAGAAATGTTAAAATAGTTAAAATCAAAGTTTAATAAGTAAATCATTTTTAATATGGGGTTATACATAAGATAAATTCGATTGTAAATATGAATTAGAAAGCTAAAAAGATTTCCTACAGAATGGTATTTTATTTGTAATTTTTAGACATTAAATAATTTAATTTATTTATGACACAATGATGATGCAGTAATTATCTTATTAATGAAATATTGATATAATTGATGTTATAAACACCAAAATAAATGTAATTTGAGACTTTTTATGAATTCCACTAATTTTCTAGGTTACTATGATATATTAGTGTTGATTTAATCAACTTAGTTCGAACATATAATTCTGTTATGACTTTCACAAAAATCATATATCAAATAGTGTCAAAATTGACACAAAATAGTTTTTAAATCAAATATTATATTATTAATTTTTATTGTATTCCTAAAAATCTAAGGATCGGCCAAATAACTTAGATAAGGATATATTTATTAATAATATACAATTTGCGGTTCTTTTGGCATGTTATAGTAAGTGTATTAACCATATAGTGAAAGAAAACAAAAAGACACGGTAAAAGTTAAATTATTTATCTTAGAGTTAAATCTAATTGATAAGGTTAAAATAATATCCTAAACTTGTCTAAATTCTATTGGTTGATAGGATTTCGACCCATCCCCACTTTAGCTTCGAAATAAGACCCTTTGGAACCATTATAAACCGATTTTGACTTTAATATAAAATAATATTTTGAGGTATTCCTAAGGTGCCCCTCTCCTCCCTTATAAAAGGACACCTCCTCCCCCTCCTCCTCACACCAATTTGAGCACTCAAGCTCGGCCAACCCCTACCAAAATCTCCTCTCCACTTCCCTAGAATAATCCTAGAGGTCCTGGTCTTCTCCAAAGACCAATCTTAGTTCCTTAAGTGGAGGATTCAAAGAGGCGTTCCAAATAAGAGGTAATATCCATTACCGATCTTTTCAATTTCTTTCTTCTTCAACTTCTTCTTCTTTAGTTGTTTCATGATAATGTAATAACATCAGTATTACTTACATACTGATATGTTATTATAAATATGAAACAACCCTATTTCACCTTCTATCCATCCTACGGAAAAATGAAATCACCACGCGTGAGTACGTACGGAATACCGTCTCCACGCCGTGGTGTAATCTATTTTCCACCACCACCTTACATGGATGGATACAATGGTGTAAAGAATAACTATACATAGTTATTACAACATCATATTGATTCTGATATATTGTATAATCCACTCCAATTCAATTCAATATTTATAGAAATGATATCATCGCTCGTGCGTACGTACGGACTACCGTCTCCACGACGCGATGAGATTCATTCTCCATGTTAACCATTTATGAATGATTATAATGTATATATAAGAAATAATAATGAAATATATGACATTATAAAGCTACTGGATTTATGTATATATATACATATGTATTTCATCTACTTACTTCCATTTCAATACAATAAGGAAAGAAAAACAGCATTCATGCGTACGTACGGACTACCGTCTCCATGAACGGTGTTTTTCATTTTATTTATCTATCTATTATATATATATACTGAATATATATGATATATAAATCATATTTTATATTCTGGAAGTAAGTAAATCATGATATAAGTAATAATGATGTCAAGAACAACAAGTCAAAACACCTACGATAAATGAAACGATTTTACCCAAAACGCTTCTTTAACATGGAATTTACAAAAGAACGGGTAATATAATGTCATAAGTGAACCATATATGATATCATAACAATGAATATGATTCTGTAATAAGTCAATGACATTATTTAAATCATTATACAGGAGGTTCGGACACAAACGAAGCAAATTGGTCCTAAGGTAAGGGAAATATCACAATCTCATTTTTATCCGAGATTGTATGTACTTTGAAATTTACTGGGTTGTATTTTATTATCCACATCCATGTCTCATAAATATGTAATATTATTTCCATCCACCTACAATTGTTTAAATCCAATTTTACCCTTCTATGTGTTTTTAGTAAAGGATATGAAAGGAATCTTTTTTCGTTTTTTCGTACGAGGTACTTTTTGACTTTTCCGACAAAAGTACGAAGAATGTTTTTTTTAACTTATACGGCACGAACGGATTTCTACTGTTTTATAAAGCCTTATTTTCATGAAGCTTCCTCTAAAAGATTTCATGACTATTTTCAATAAAATCTCTTTCTTTTAAAATTGCATGATGTTTTGTGAAAAGAAATTGATTTTGAAGAAGAAAGGATATTTTCCTCAAGAATTCAATTCAAGTGTTTTATCAAAATTATTTTCCATCTAAGATAATAAAGGGTTCTGTTTCTATCCATATTTTTACATTGATTTGACTATGTTGTGATGGAATTATGTTTATGAATCCCTTTATCTTATATGAATTGATTTATGATGTCATGATGTTTCAAGAATCCCATTTTTGTTACATGTGTTATGCGATGATGTATGTTTTATGATTATGTGGCACACATAAGAAAGGATTCATTATAAGATGGGTGGGACCTATATCTCCCTCCAATGCATTGGGTAAAGATTTTATATCTCATTAGATAGACATGGCTGGAACGGAAGGTTATTTCGGTTCAGTGATACAGGACTGAAACGAGGAGTGAACTCGGTTCAGAAAGGGACTTTGTCCACTAAGATAGTCTTGGCAATGAGTCATGACTAACAAGAAATGATTTTCCATGATTATGTATGCATGCCACAAAGTTTCAAGTTTTATGTTATGATTATGGGGATCTCATTTTCACTTCTATGATTTATTAAGATTTTATGATCTCTTTTGCAGGTTATGATTTTAAAAAAGATATGATATGATTTTTATTTCCTTTATTGCCCTTGCTGAGCATTTGAGCTCACCCTTTTATGTTTTTTTCCCCAGGATATAAAGAAAGGTTTTAGGTAAAAAAAGGGATGACCTTTATGGGAGATATTGAAGAATTTTCACCACGATTAGAAGATTACGTTCCGAGTTTCCAAAGACACTAAACTATTACGATCCTTTAGTGTGTGTTTTTGTTATGTACTAAGTATTCCGCAAATGTAATGTAATGTCCATGTACGTCAAGCTTCGGGTCTCTACAAGTACTTAGTGGAAATTAAGCATTGGCATGAGAGTATCCTATGTGGGTTAGTGATTCCATTGGTGCATGTATGGTGGTAGAAAAAGAATCTTTAGGAGAGCATAAAGAATTAGGAGGATCAGATTCATTCCCAATACTGACATCCTTTTTCATAGCCTTTTTTTGGAATTTTGTTTATGTAAAGCCCTATGGTGGTAGGAATTTATTTTCCTAGATTTTTTGTGTATTTTTTTAAAATATTATATGGAATTAATTTGAGACCATCATTTGAGATGGAATGCGATTATGAGGCTTGTGGTTCCCAAAATAAATTCCTCAATTACACTAAGCATTATATATAACAGATGATTGATTTTCCTAAAATTGTAAAATAACATTAAAACTATTCCCTATATAAAAAATTTTAGGTCACCGTTCCATTCAAATAGGAGGCACATCCTTAGGTTAGGCCTTACATCATCCTACATAGGTTGGATGAAAATTTTATTTTTTGGATATTAAGGAAATAAAATAAATTTAATATTTATTTTATTTATCAATTGAATCGACATAAGAAAACATGATTCATTATGGGGGATTCAATGTAGAATTTATTGGGATAGACACATTACCCTATAATTATCTGGAGGCATGGAGAGAGGACCCCTTATAGAGACTACTTGACAATGAACAATGACAAATCGAATGTTTCTAAATCATTGTGCCAGCGGAGTTGGAGGATCTCATCAATGAAGATATTGTAATCCATCTTCATCGGTTAATGATCCTAACATTAGGTTGGTCATGTTTTTTTGATTTCCTTTTTCTCCCTTTGTTGAATTAAATGATGAATACAGATCAATGAATGATCATGTTAACTCGTGGATCACTCATTCTTGCAGGAGGGATTCTATTGAGGGTTTTGATTAGAAGGATTTGATCCTATTTCAATTATCTTTCTTTATAATTCTAATACAAGTATAAAAAATATAAAAAACAACTTTTAAGGTTCATTACTTAGGTAGATTTTGTGATTTTCTTCCCCAAATGTTCTTCTTGTTCATCAAGTTATTCGATGAAGTTTAATGGATGAATTTTGCAAGCCTATTTCTTGACCCAATAATGTGAAATTATAGATCTATCTCCATGATGGCCTAGTGGGCGTGAGATGATGATGGTGGTAGATGGAATGAAATGGTTTTGGATAAATATTTCTTTGAATGTTCGTTGAGCGAAATATCGAATAGGGTTTTGGGCTCCGATCGAAGGCCCAAAACCCATCGTCTCAGCTTTTTTTTGATGAGAAGAAATCAGGTCATCCTTTTTTATGGGAATAGATCATTGGATCGAATGTTGTAAGATCAAAAAAAGAATTAGTGATCAACCTGTGATTATAGAAATTTTATGATGAACCCAACATGTAGTTTGGTCAACATCACGTGTGGTCCCAATTGATCGGTGGCCATGCTTGTAGGTGACATAATGGTTGAACGTGGTGTGTGAAAACTGTCACACTACTTGTGGGTACTTCCTAGGAGGTCGACATGTATCTCAACATATACATAGACATAGAGCATAGTACACTACATTTACTCAACCACATGGCCAGACTAGGACTGTCATGCGGGCTACCCCATGTACCAGTACAAGAGCTGGAAGAAACATGTTCTAGCTGTGTACAAGATCATGGACAACGTGCATTGTCACGACATGTCCCCTAGGACCCGTGTCCTGACTACCCCAAACCCACCTTCCATATGACAAGGGATTATGAGTTGAACCGAAATACATATTCCTTCAAATTGGGATGGGATTTCCTTTATAACATATAAACAAAGTAACACCCCGAGATATTATGAGAAATAATATTTTTAATTTTTCTGATTTCTTGTGTTGTACGTTACACCAAGATTATCATGCTCTATACACAATACTGTATTAAATTCTTGTATACACAACAATATTCAAGGCTTGTGTTACATGCAAGAGAACCCTTTCTCGATAGCTTGCATTGTACGCAATACTGTGTTTCACTAAACAACGACATGTTATTAAAATATTATATAAACTAGTCGTTATGAATAGTAATACCCACATTTTTATATTTTATAAATTTTATATTAAAAAATGGACATCATTTAGGAATTTGGAAAATCGAATTTGGCCTAGGGTGAATTTTGGGTATTTTTCTGAAAACATTCTATTTTTAATGAATAGTGAAAGAACAATAAGTTATAGTTTAAAACCTAATTTTTATTCAAATAATTTTTTATTTTATTTAAATTTAAATTATATAAAAATAGATAAAAATTACCTATATATGTTCAATATAATTCATTGGATTAATTTTATAATAATTTTAGATATATAAAAATTTTATTGATCTTTTCACTATCTTTTACCCACCTCCTAGGAGCATTTTGAAATTTACATAAAACTTAATTTTACCACTTTTGTGCATTCAATTTCAAAAATATAAGAGACACGGAATATATTAGTATGTAAAATGTGGTTAAATGGGGTGAAAATAATTTTTGGTGAATAGTAACTTTAACTTTTATTTACCACGGTTAAAAGTAAATAGAGTAATTAAGGGTAAACATTATATTATTACTACCTTAACACATGTAATAATTATATTGTATAACTTTAATTCTACTAAAATATCCTTAGGAACAAAATATTACCCATTAGGATCAGTTGGATTAGATTAGGACATTTATTATTATTTTATTTCAAGAAAAGTTAAAATAGTTAAAATCAAAGGTTAATAACTAAAACATTTTTAATATAGTGCTATAGATAAGATAAATTCGACTATAAATATTCATTATAAATATAAAAAGATTTACTACATGATGGTATTTTATTTATATTTTTTAGAAATTAAATATTTCAATTTATTTATGACACAATGATGATGCAGTAATGACCCTATTAATGAAATATTAACATAATTGATATTATAAATACCAAAATAAATCTAATTAGAGACTTTATATTACTTATAGTAATTTTATAGGTTAATATATCATATTATAGTCGTTAGATGAATCTTTTTCGAAGTTATAATGCAGTTATGAATTTATAAAAAACAAAATACCAAATAGTGTCAAAATTCACATAAAAGTGTTTTTAAAACAAATGTTATATTATTTATTGATATGAAAGTCCTAAAAATAGAATGTTTGGCCAAAAGACTTATATAATAATATATATGACATTAATGGACCAATTGGGGTTCGATTGGCAGTTTATAGTACGTTTAAAAACCATATAGTGTAAGAATACAAGAAGACACATTAAAAGTTAAATTATTTAACATAGTTTTAAATCTAGATGATAAGGTTTCAATTGTAAACTAAACATGACTAAAACTTATTGGTTGAGAGTATTTATACCCATCCCAACCCTAGACAGGAAATATGTCACTTTGGAGCCATTATAAACTGAATATGAATTTATTTTAATGTAATATTTTATGTTTTTCCTAAGGTGCATGTCACCCCTCTTATAAAAAGGGCACTCCCCCTTCTCTCAAATTCACACCTCCAGATCCATTTGGCTGAGCCAAACCCTGACCAAATAACCAGTAAACTGTCCTCACTTTATCCTAGAGGCCTTACATTAGTCATAATGCTATCCAATGTATCCTTTTTGATCAAATCAAAAGGAAGAACCCGAAGAAGTGGTAAATATCTCACAACCTATTTCAAGTTCCTTTCTACTTCCACTTTTTCCTTCTTTGTTGTTTCCATTATAAAATAATAAATATATTATCTTTTATATAATGTGATGTCATTATAAAAATTTTATAACAATATTATTATTTTTATCCATCCTATGATTGAAAAAGTCACCACACGTGCGTACGTACGGCTTACCGTCTCCACGTCCTGCTGTAGTTTGTTATTCAAACATTTCATCATTTGGATGGGTATAATAATTAATATAAATGATATAAATAATAAATATAACATTATTATGATTCTTTATATATTATATACCATCAAATTATGTACAATTTTAATATCAAAATAATGATATTATCGCCCGTGCGTATGTACGAACTATCGTCTCCATGAAGAGGATGACATTCATTTTCCATGATTAACCATTCAAGTATGATTATAAAGTATATATAATAAATAATCATGAATTATATTACATAATAATGAAATTTAATTTATGTATATATATGTTTCATTTATTTAATACCATTCAATTCCACAAGGAAAAGAAAACAGCGTTCATGCGTACGTACGACCTACCCTCTCCATGAACGGTGTATTTCATTACATTTATCGATCTATCATATATATTTATATGATGAATATATATTATATATAAATCATGTTTTAAATTATGGAATTATCTAAATCAGGATATAAGTAATAATAACAACAACAACAAGTCGAAACACGTACGGTAAATGAAACGATTTTTCACAAAACACTGCTTTCACATGGAATTTACAAAAGTACGGGTAATATAAAGTCATATGTGAATAATATATGATATAATAAATATTATTATGGTTATGTTAAAAGTTATTAATATGTTTAAACCAACTATAATGGAGTCTCGGAAACATACGGAAGAAATTGGACCTAAGGTAAGGTATAATTTTGCAAACCTAATTTTTTCTGAGATTGCTTATACGTATGTATTTACTGGGGTTATATTTTTCGTCCATGTCCATAAAATGTTTTTAATAATGTTTTTAATGTTATTCAGTATATTTTAAGATTAATTTTTACCCCTCTTTGACTTTTACTATGTTTTATGGAAGGAATCATTCTTTTATTTACCATGTGAAGTACTTTTTGACTTTTTCGACCGAAGTACGAGAAGAATATTTTTTTTACTTATACGGCATGAAGGGATATTTAAAGTTTCATATATACATATTTCCATGATTCTTCCTATACATTATTTCTGGATTATTTTCAAAAAAATCCTTTTATTTTAAATTTTCATGGCATTTTGTGAGATGAAAATGATTTTGATGAAGAATGGATATTTTCCTCAAGAAATCATTTTAAGTGTTTTTTCAAAACTATTTTCCATATAAGGTGACATTATATAGTATAATTATTATTAAATTATAATGTCTCTATTATTTTCATGGTTTGATTCTTTTTATGATGAAATGATATCCATTTGTTTTATATGGATTACGTTATGATGGGATGATGTTTATGAAACCAATTTTATTCTTCAGGTTATGTTGAATGATTTATGTTTATTTTGTGGAACATGTAAGAATAATTTAATTATGAGATGGGTGGGACCTATATCTCACTCAAATGCATTGTGTACTAATTTATATCTCATGAGATATACATGTTCAGAACAACAAGTGAATCTGGTTCAGTACTATGGGGCTAGAACGACAAGTAAACCCTATTCAGTAATGGACGTTGTCCACTATGATGGTCTTGGCAGCCATGCCTTTGCTAATATGGAATTCATAACATGTGCATAATGGTTTCCATAATTACATGTTTAATTCCCATTCTATTTTATCAAGATTAATGTTCATTTAGTATCTATCCCTTATGTAGTTCCAAGGATTATTTCACAACTCAATATCTTGATGTTTAAACATTATTTTCTTGTTTTTATGTTCAAATGTGTATGGTTTGTTTTATTTTCTCCATTATTTTCCTTTCTGAGCATTTGAGATCACCCTTTTTATGTTTTTCCCCATGATAAAATGAAAGGATTTAGGTAAAAAGGAATATCTTAATGAGAGATGTTGAAGATCTTTCACCATGATTATAAGATTTTGTTTCGAGCATCCAAAGAAACTAAACTATTACCATCCTTGGGTGTTAGTTTTTTTTATGTATTAATTATTCCACAAAAGTAATGTACTATTCATGTACGTAAAGTGTGGGTCTCTACAGATGGTGTCAGAGAAAAGGTTTAGTAAACCATTGGAAACTAGGATGAGTAAACTTTAGTGAGATCCCTAGAGATATATCGAAGGTATGTCTACGGATGTCCCTAATGATAAGTATAAGTATAGGTTATAGTCCTAGAATTATGGTTACGACCATAGAATTAATCCTAAGATGTTATATATTGAAGATAGTCCCCCTTTATTATGTTTTATTCCTAGCATGAGTTTTCTCTCTCACAATATTCTTTTTGGGTTTTAGATGATGGTTGGAACTCGATGGAACCGTGTTGATCAATGTAATGGACAATGCAATGATTTTACTCATGAGAAAACTAATGTTATGGGAGATGGAGTGAAAAATATTATTTCTATACTTACACAATCTATGAATCACTCTAGACATCCAAATGAGAAGTTAAAGGAACAATATTCTATTTAGTCCTTAATAAGGCTACGTCCACCTTCTTTCAGTGGGTCTTTTGATCCACTTGTTGATGAACAGTGGATTAGTACCATTGAATTATATTTTCGACACTTCCCTATTCATAGCATGAAAAAGTCATATTGGTTTTCTAACAGTTAGAAGGTAATGTAGACCAGAGGAGGACTCTAGATAAAAATACAAGGCCCCAAGATGAAATTGAATCCATGGAATGGGACGAGTTCATGAACTTGTTTTTCAATAAGTACTTCCCTCGTATTCTTCGAACAAAGATAAAAAAGGAGTTCTATGAGCTTAAGAATAATGACGATGAATATGTTGGTATATACGTGGAGAATTTTACAAGGCTTTCAAGGTATGCATCTAGTTTTATCATCCAACCTGAAAGTAAAGTTGATCGATTCTTCAGTGGCTTAAAACTAATTCTTCGACGGTCATTATGTATAAGAGACATCAGTAGCTATAATGAAATTGTGTTTTGTGATATCATGGTAGAACGTGAAGTTGGTGAACATATCCATCTCACGGTTTTGACATGAAACTAAACATGGAGTTCAAAGAAAAATATCAAAACTATGGTGAAAGGAAGACAAATGTTTCATTATGCTCAAAGTGTGTAAAGAAGAATGGTGGATATTTTCTTAAAGGGACTAGAAAATATTTTAAGTGTGGACAAGAAGGTCATCGAGCAGTTGAGTGCAAATTAATGGGAAAAAGGTAGCTAATGATGTGAATAGAGAAAAGACTACAGAAAAAACACCACCAACACTTCAATGCTTCAAGTGCAAGGAAATGGGGTATTATTCTAACCAATTCCCAAATCCTAGGGTTAATGATGATCGACATCAACAACCTCTCAAGGAAAAACACAAAGGGAAGTCACACGTGATCACTATTGGTGATATTGAATATGTCAACGAAGTGGTGGAATGATAATGTTTTTATGTAATGGGATTCCAAAATTGTAGTGTGGAATGACATTTTTAATATCGTGGAATATTGGAATATCTATGTATTGGTTTATTATTGTTTTCAATAATTATATAGTAGCAATAACCATGAAGAGTGATTGAAATATGTTTGGAAAGAATACAATATTCTCATAATGAAGGGATAAGGATAAAATAATATGTTTGATAGTATTAATGAGCTTATGACTGATATAAGGAAAAAGTGATATCTTGGTTTGAGTATATAGAATTTTTTGAATTTTGGTATGTGGAAATAGTTAACTTTTGACATCATTCATGTTTTCAGTAAATTTTAATGGGTATTCATTTTTCAATAGAATACATGATTAAGGTATTCACATGTTTGGAATGTGACCAACAACAAGATATATCTTATGATATATCTGGGACAAATGAAGTAATTCACATGCTCGGAAGATGACATTTATAGTAATTAGACAGAAGTATTTACGATAAGACTAAAGGTTGGAAATGATTAATTTAGACATAATATAGTATTTCTTAAGGATATAACATTGTGATTTTATTTCTAAAAATTTATAATAATATAGTTTTAGAAAAAGGACAACCCGTAGGACGGGCGAAAAATCGTCACGTTGGAGAAGGTAGTGGGAATCGAACCGAAAACTGATGTGTGACAGGTCATTATCACCTAACCCTATCCTACAAGAAGTCCATGGTTAGTATAAATTAGTAAGTCGTATGATATATGAAGTAAAAGTCAATTTTAGGAACCATATATGATTAATCTCAACATAGATGGACTTGTGTATATTTAATAACTTTTTCTATCCTTTTTTTAAGACAGATGGAATGACCTATCATTCTATTTCATGATCTACTAACACCGCGCAAATAAAAAATTCAACGTCATTTCATTAAGAGGTGAAGTGTAAATTGTTCAAGGAATGACCAATGGTGAGATTGTACCAAAATCAATTAAGTATTTTTTTTCTAATTCCATTTGTTCAACGTTAGGGAAATGATCTTGAAAACCAAAAACGTTGTCCTAGATGGTACGTTAGATCATCACAAATTTATTGGATTTGTGACTGTTGGATTTTTCATAGACATTTTTCCTACCACTCTCCATTAGAACATGATGGTTAGATTTCTCATCCATATCCATATTTTCACCTATATTCTTTTATATGGAAACCCAGTGATGAGTTAATTTAGGTAACTGTTACGTTTCTTTTTTAAAATATAGTTTTAGTATTCCTTTTTATGATGTGTATTTATATGAATGAAACTTTCAAGTAGTAAACCATTTATAACCCTAACGAATTTCAAGGGCGAAATCCATTTTAAGGGGGGTAGAATGTAACACCCCAAGATTTTATGAGAAATATTATTTTTAATTTCCTTGATGTCTTGTGTTTTATGATACACAAAGATTATAATGAGCTATACACAATACCTTATTATCTTTTAGTATATGCAACACTATTCTTGGCTTGTGTTACACACAAGAGCACCCTTCCTCGATAGCTTCTGTTGTAAACAATACCCAGTTTCACTAAAGAATGATATGTTATTAAAATATTATATAAACTAGCCGTTATAAATAGTAATACCAACTTTTTGAAATTTTAAAAAATTTATCTTTCAAAATAGAATTCATATGTGGATTTGGAAAATCTAAATTTCCCTAGGGTGAATTTTTGGTATTTTTCTAAAAACATTCAATTTTTTTTGAATTGTGAAAAACACTGAGTTATAGTTTAAAACCAAATTTTTATTTCAATAATTATTTATATTATTTAAATTTAATTTTTGTAAAAATAGATACATATTACCTATTTAAGTTCAATATAAATCATTGGAGTCATTTATTAATAATTTTAGATATATAAAAAATTTATTGATCTTTTCACTGTCTTTTACCCTCCTCCTAGGAACATTGGAAAATTTACATAAAACATAATTTTACTACTTCTGTGAGTTTAATTTCAAAAATCTGAGAGATATGGTTGAAATAATTAAGTAAAATGTGGATCAATGAGATGAAAATAATTTTTTTTTTGTGAATAGTTACTTTTAACTTTCATTTACCACGGTTAAAAGTAAATAGGGTAATTAAGGGTATAAATGATAATATCATTACCCTAACACATGTCCTAATTCTATTGAATTAGTGGAATTTGTCCAAAAACAACCTTAGGAAAAATATATTAGCCTTTAGGTCCACATGGATTAGATTAGTACATTTATTATTATTTTATTTAAAGAATTGTTAAAATAGTTAAAATCAATGTTTAATAAATAAATCATTTTTAATATAGGGTTATACCTATGATAAATTCGACTATAAATGTTAATTAGAAAGATAAAAATATTTCTTACAAGATGGTAGTTTATTTATATATTTTAGACATTAAATAATTTAATTTATTTATGAAACAATTACAATGCAGTAATTAGGTTATTAATGAAATATTAACATAATTGATATTATAAATACCCAAAGAAATTTAATTTGAGGGTTTTAATGCATTAAACTAATTTTATAGGTTAATATAACATATTAAGGTAGGTTAGATGAATTTAGGTATATGTAATAATCCCGTAAATGAATTTCGAAAAAACAAAATACCAAGTAGTGCCAAAATTGACATAAAAAAGTTTTTAAAACAAATATTATATTATTAATTTATATAATGGTCCTAAAAATAATTGGTTCGGTCAAAAGACTTATATAATAATATATATGTCATTATTTACCCAATTGGGGTTCCATTGTAAGTTTATAGTATGTTTATTAATCATATAGTTGAAGAATACAAGAAGACACGGTAAAAGTTATATTATTTAACTTAGTGTTAAATCTAAATGATAAGGTTAAAATGTTAACCTAACCTTATCTAAAAAATATTGTTTGTGAGGATGTATAACCATCCCCACACTATCTTTCAAATAACTCACTTTGGAGCCATTATAAACTGAATATGAATTTATTATAAAATAATATTTTATGTTTTTTCTAAAGTTCCCATCACCCCTCTTATAAAATGGCATTCCCCCTTCTCTCTAATTCACACCTCCAAAGCCATTGTGATCGGCCGAAACCTGACCAAATAACCTCTCAAATATCCTAAATTCATCCTATAGGCCTTCCATTAGTCATAAAGAAATACTATGGATCCCTTTTGATCAAATCAAAAGGAAGAACCTGAAGAAGAGGTAAATATATCACAACCTATTTCATGTTCTTTTCATCTTCAACTTCCTGCATCTTTGTTATTTCCATTAAAAAATAATAAATATAGTATCTGAAATATAATTTGATGTTATTATAAAAATTCTACAAGCATATTAGTTATTTTATCCATCCAATGAATGAAAAAGTCACCACACGTGCGAACGTACGGCTTACTGTCTCCACATCGTGGTGTAGTTTGTTATTCAATCATTTCATCATTTGGATAGGTATAATAATGAGTATAAACGATATAAATAATAAATAAAACATTATGATTATTCTTTATATATGCTTTACCATCCAATTATATACTATTTTAATATCAAAAAAATGATATTGTCGCTCGTTCGTATGTACGTACTACCGTCTCCCCGAACGCGATGAGATTCATTTTCCATGATTAACCATTCAAGTATGATTATAAAGTATATATATTAAGTAATCATGAAATATATTACATAATAATGATACTGTATTTATGTACATATATGTTTCATTTACTTAATTCCATTCACTACGATATGGAAAAGAAAAAGCGTTAATGAGTATGTACGACCTACCGTCTCCAGGTACGGTGTATTTCATTTCATTTATTGATCTATCATATATATTTATATGCTGAATATATATTATATATAAATCATTTTTTAAATTATATAATTAATTAAATCATGATATAAGTAATAATATTTATAACAACAAGTCAAAACACATACAATAAATAAAACGGTTTTACCCATAACGCTGCTTTAACAAGGAATTTACAAAAGAACGGGTAATATAAAGTAATAAGTGAATCATATATGATATGATAAATATTATTATTGTTATGTTACAAGTTAATAAAATGTTTAAACCCACAATACAAGAGTCTTGGACACATACAAAAGAAATTGGACCTAAGGTATGAGATAATTTTGTAAACATCATTGTTTTCGAGATTGCTTATACTTAAGTATTTACTGTGGTTATATTTTTCATCCTTGTTCATAAAATGTATTTCATAATGCGGTTAATTTTATTCCATGTATTTTTAGAGTCATTTTTACCCCTCTTTGACTTTTACTTTGGGTTATGGAAGGGATCATTCTTTTATTTACCATACAATGTACTTTTCAACTTTTCCTGCAAAAGTACGAGAATAATGTTTTTTTAACTTATACGGAATGAATGCATATTTATGGTTTAATAATTACATATTTCCATGAAGATTTCTCTACATTATTTCATTATTATTTTCACCAAAATCCTTTTACATAAAAATTTCATTCCATTTTGTGAGAATAAAATGATTTTGAAGAAGAAAGGATATTTTCCTCAAGAATTCATTTCATGTGTTTTGTCAAAACTAATTTCCATATAAGATGACATTATTTAGTATGATTATGTTTCAAGTATAATGTCTCTATTATTTCCATGTTTTTTTTCTTTTTATGGTGAAATGATATCCATTTGTTTTATATGGATTACATTATGATGGGATGATGTTTATGAAACCCATTTTATTCTTTGGGTTATGATGAATGATTTATGTTTATTTTGTGGCACATGTATGAATGATTTTATTATGAGATTGGTGGGACCTATATCTCCCTCCAATTCATTGGGTAATGATTTATATCTCACGAGATAGTCATGGCTAGAAGGATAGGTGAATCTGGTTCCATAATACATGGCTGGAACGACAAGTAATCCTGGTTCAGTAATGGACTTTGTCCACTATGATGGTCTTGGTAGCAATGCCTTGTCTACTTAGGAATCATAACATGTGCTTAATGGTTTCCACAATTACATGTTTAATTCCCATGCTATTTTATCATGATTAATATTCCTTTATGATCTATTCGTTATGTACTTCCATGGATTATTTCACAACTCAAGATCATGATGTTTAAACATTATGTTCATGTTTTTATATTCAAATGTATATGGTTTGTTTTATATTCTCCATGCTTACCCTTACTGAGAATTTGAGCTATCCCTTTTTATGATTCTTCCCCAGGATATAATGAATGGTTTTAGGTAAAAAAAGTAAGATCATTATGGGAGATGTTGAAGATATTTAACCATGATTAGAAGATTATGTTCCGAGTATCCAAATACACTAACCTGTTACGGTCCATGGGTGTCTGTTTTTGTAATGTATTAAGTATTCCGCAAAAGTAATGTAATGACCATGTATGTCAAGTGTGGGTCTCTAAAAACAAGCACAAACAAACACACAACAAGATATGAACACAAGTCAACTGTTTAGAAAAAAGAGTGCTGAAAGTAAAAGGGGCAGGAAATACAAGCCCAATAGTAATGGTACAAGTATTACTAAAATACAATACAACATCAATGTGATACTGCAGATGAAAAAGAAAAATAATTATTGGTAATCCTATGAGGTTCCTACTTTAAGGGTAGGTACAGATCGCTTCCTTATCACTCCACATTCACTCGTCTCCTCTTTGAATCTTCACACCATATGGTCCACCTATAGGCACTGTCCAGTCCTGGTACCGTCATCCTCGATCAACGCTATCTGTCGTCTACACAAAATACAACAAGGTGCAGGTATAGCCCATGTAGGGGTGAGTATAATGATACTCAGTAGGAACCCTGATACCCCCCAAGGTCTCACAAAATCAACCATGGATAAACCACAAAGCATGTAAACCGGTGAAATACCTACTTAGGTATATGTCTATACATATACCTAAGTTTTCATGTATACCCATCCCAATCCTGAGGAAACACAAAGTCAAACTCAAAAGCCCAAAGCACAATTGTTCCACAAATGAAGGATTACCACGTAGGTAAGTACCACAAAGGTACGCCACACAGAAGAATACCACCAAGGTATTACCACAATAAAATGTACCACACAGGAACATACTCGACTCACACCAGGTATAAATTAGGTATAGTATTAGAGATTTTTTGATGTAACTACTGAATCAACTTACTCTGTTAAGAGGTTCTATTACTGACCCACACAGGATCGCTTGGTTCTGACCCACACGGGATCACGCGGTGCTAACCAACATAGGATTTCTAGGTGATGACCCACATAGGATAGCCCGGTGCTGACCGACATGGGATCGCTAGGTGAATACCCACACATGATCGCTCAGTGCTGACCCACACAAGATCTCCCTTCATTCTTCACTTCATAGCTAGAAAAAGGGTTCCCACACTAAGCTTGCTCGTCTCTATAAGGGGCCGCTCCAAAATCCACTGTTTGATACTCCAACCACCATGAATTTTCACGATGAACAATCTCAAAGGACTGCAACGTCATAGGGGTCTCAACGCAATAGGTGATGCATCAATCTGATGCCCGGTCTGTATGTTATTAGCCTTTTAGTCCCAAGGGACTAGTTGGGTTTGTGCTCAGTCTGACCCAACCATACTCCAACATTATCCAAATCACCTGTGAGTTATACAAATGGAACTATCTCATTACAAGGATTATGGTGCCATTGAGGGTTTTTCAAATGGATGCCCAGTTCCATTGTTATATCTGTTAGATCGCAAATCTCGTGGTCAATCCGGGTCTAGTCCGGCCCAGTTTGACGGACCCGACCCAACCCCTCCTAGGTCGACCCAACCAGGTTTGGGTCGAACTGGCCCGTTGGGTCCTGCCCGGCCCATTCTGAGAGGTACAGAAGGCCATGAGGGCCACAAGGGGCCGTGAAGGACGTAGGAGGTCACGGGCAGTGCGAGGCCATGGGGGTTGCAAGGGCAGTGTGGAGGCCGCATGGTCCATGATGGAGGCGAGGTCGCGGGGTTGGCGCAGAGGGTACGAGGGAGGATAGGTAGCGGGTGGAATGTGGTCGCGGGATGACGAGGCCACAGGGGTTGTGGGGCCACGGGACGGAGAGGATGTGGGCGGTGCACAACTGTGGGGCATCAGATGTCGTGGGCGGCGGAGGCCTTGAGTCAGCTATGGACACGGGTGGCGAAGGCCACGGGCTGCAGAGGCCGCTGGGTGACTCTGGATGTGGCCGGTGGAGGCTGCAAATGGCAGAGGCTGCCGAGCAGTGCGAATCTAGGAGATGGATGGGCCGTAGAGTGGCAATGGCTGGGGGAGGAGGTGACCGAGGGGCCATGATGTTGCACAATCGCCTTCATCATGGTTCTCAATTTTCACCAGTGCCAAACGTCGGCAATAGTCTCCATCACCATCATGAAGAACACACATTCACGATAAACAGGGGAGGGGTTGGGCCATGTTTTTTTGGCACACACCATCCGTGTTAGTGCAGTAGCAAGAGACTCAAATAAAAACATCAATGATGAACATCAAACTCTACAACCTACCACAATTGATTATTCCCAAACCCACTAAACAAAATCATCCATGGATCAACTAATTATAGAGTTCAGCCATGTTCATTGTTGTATAAGGTAAGAGCATGGGAATATATAATCACTCATAAATAAATCCCTACCTCGGAGGATTGTTGACGGAGGTCATGAGATCGAAATGGAGAAGGTGAAGAGAGTGCCAATGATCGTTGCTTCTGTGGTCACGATTCCAAAGTCAGTTCAAACATCATCCTCATTCTTCAATTCATTATTGTGTTCTTCATTGGAGATCATTCTCCCAAGTTCCCCCCTTCTATTTTTCTTACCAAAAATACCCTCCCAAGGAATGTGGTGTCAACATAATAAAATATGTTTCTCCAATTTTAAATTGTTGGCACATATTAAGTTAGCTTAATTAATTGGAATAGTTAAATGGATTTGTGATGGAATTATTAACGTATTTGGAGTTGAGAGGTTTTTCTTCATTAGTGAGGGTGTTCAAAATGTTTCTACCATTAAGAGGGACGTTCAAGGTGGTTTATGTATCATGTGGTCCCCACCACTATAACACACATGAGAGATTTTTTCTAGTGGTACCCACCTCTAGAACCTCACATGGGAGGTTTAATTCTGGTGGCCTCCACCTCTCAAAACCTACATGGTAGTTACAAAGAAAATAAAATGATACACAATTTTATTTTATTTTATTATTTCATGAAAATCACAAATTCTATATTTCACCCTCGAACTACTGCGGTCGAGGTGACGGTCTCCTTAAGGGAATACCGACACTGTGAGGTCAATGGTGTCCTCAGATATTAATTCCGTGGACCGATTAAAAAGTTACAAAATCCAGCTTGTACGTTTACTGAATGTACATGAAAAAAGATCAAAAATTAATTCATGGAACTATGGGCCTCGGAATCATGCACAGGTAATTTTTGTAGACTCGTAAAATTCCAAAATAATTTATAAAAAATTACATAGTATTTCTGGGTCATTACATTCTCCCCACTGGAGGGATTTATGTCCCCATAATCCAAATCTCAAAAACTAGGAAAAAATGTGGGGGTACTAAGCACATTTATGAGCCACCCTCTCCCATGTTCTCTCCAAGAGGTTCTTGTGTTTTCAGAGAACATGTACAAGAGGTATCGACCATCCATGAAGGACCCACTCCTATCCATCCTCAATCTCTATTGGAACCTCTGAAAAAGATGCCCCATAATCTATGTCTAGCTCTCCATGGTCGATGACCTGGGATGGGTCATGCACATATCTCCCCATCTAGGATAAATGGAAGACGTTGTGAACCCATTGCAACTGAGGGGGAAGATTTAATAGTTAAGAGACATTTCCTACTCCGTTGATAACCTAAAAGGGTCCGATGATCCTCAGAGATAACATGTCGCCTCCAACAAATCTCTGCAAACCATGTCGGGGTGAGACCCATAGAAAGACGTGGTCACCATACTCAAACTATAGAGGCCTTCGTCTCGTGTCGGAATAAGAATTCTGCCTACTCTGTGAAGTTTTCATCTGCTCCTATATGACCTAAACCTTCTCCATGGTAGCTCATACCATCACTGGTCCCACATGTGCTGACTCCCCTGCGTCAGTCCAACACAATGGAGATCTGCAAGGTCACCCATACAACGCCTCAAAATATGTCATCCAAATGGTGTAGTGATAGTTTTTGTTTTATGAAAACTCCACCAAAGGGAATTGATCCTCCTAAATGTGACTAATTTCAAGTACTCCAGCACGTAGCATGTCCTCAACGGTCTGAATGATCCGCTCAGTCTAGCCATCCGTCTGATGTTCAAAGTTGGTGCTCAAATGATGATATGTCCCGAAAGCCTCATGCATCCACATCAATAGCTAGGAAGTAAAACATGTATCATTATCAGAGAAAATCGTCGAGGGTACTCCATGAAGCCGCAAAATATCCTACACATAGAGGCACCTCATGCTCTCTACTAAACACTTCTCTCTGATCGATAGGAAGTTGGTCGACATGGTGATTCGGTCGATGATCAACCAAATAGATTCATGACCTCTCGATGTACGTGGACTACCTATAATTAATTCCATGGATATCCTATCCCACTTTCACTCTGGTACCTCTAATGGCTGACCCAAGCCTACTGGTAACTGATGCTCTGCCTTCACTTACTGGCATGTGGTGCATCTAGGGACAAACTCTTCTACTTCTTCCTTCCCGGCCACCAGTGCTATCGTCAGAGATCCTGGTACTTCTTCACCACACCTAGATTTACTTCTAGAAGGGATGTGTGGAACTACCTCAAAAATTCATCTTGAAGCAACATCGGTACCGTGGTGCTTCCTTTGAAGAGGATGACATGGTCCCCACCTTCAAAAAATCTATCAAGTGCCTACCTAGTGGATATATTAGCATGTTGAGCCATGTAGTCATCATCCCCACACAAATCCTCCCTGACTCACTGACGATGTAGGGGATTGACTGTAAGAGACTGATGAAAACCTTATCCATCTCAATCCACAAAGGATATCTGTAAAGCGGATAGCTGCTCCATCGCCTCACATAGTAGTTGTATAACAAATATCTAGTTGAGTGCATCTACTACAATGTTCCCCTTCCAAGGAATATAGACTATCTTGATGTTATAGTCCTGAAGAAACTCAATCCAACTTCATTTTCTCAAGTTCTGGTCTTTCTGAGAGAAGATATACCTGGGACTCTTGTGATACGAGTAGACTGTAAAATGTTCCCCATCAAGTAATGTTGCCACATTATCAAGGTAAAGTCCACTGCTGCTAGCTCAAGGTCATGGGTAGCTTATTTAACATCATGTGGTCTTAGCTGTCGAGAACCATATGTGATCACTTCTCGCTCCTGCATCAGGACACACCTATGTCTAGTCCATGTTGCTTCATAGTAGAATATATACCCTATTCCCTCCTCTAGAAGCCTCATGATGAGGGAACTAGTCAGCCTCTTCCTTAGCTCCTGAAAACATAGTTGGGATCTCTCCGACCACATGAAGGGTTTCCCATTCTTCATCAATTCTGAAAGTGGTGCTGCAACTCTGGATAAATTGTTCAAAAATCTCTATTAGTACCTATCCAAACTCAGGAATCTTTGTACCTCCATCACACCCTTGGGTGGCTCCTAATAAAGTACCAAATCAATGTTCAATGGATCCACTACAACAAAAGCCTCCGAGATGACATGTCCCAGAATTTGAACCTCTCGGATCCAAAACTGGCACTTCGTGAGCTTACCATATAGTCAGTGCTCTCAGAGTGTGTCCAGTACTACCTTCATTTGATAGGAATGCTCCTCCTCTGTAGTTGAGTTGATCATAATGTCCTCGATGGATACTACTACAAATTGATCCAGGTATGGATTAAAAATATCGTTCATGAGTCCCATGAACACTACTGGAGCATTGGTCACGCCGAATGGCATAGCCAAGAACTCATAGTGGCCATACCGACATCGGAACGATGTCTTATGCACATCCTCATCTCGTACTTTGAGCTGGTGATAGCCTAACTTGAGGCCTATCTTTGAGAACCATCATGCATCCTTCAGTAGATCAAAAAGTTTTTCAATCCTTGGGAGTGGGTACTTGTTCATCAAGATCACTAGGTTCAGGTGCCGATAGCCGACACAAAGTCTCATGCTCCAATCCGCCTTCATGGAGAACAAAATCGGAGATTCCCAAAGAGAAAAATTGTGGCAAATAAACAATTTCCCTTGAAAGTCCTCTATCTGTATCTGTAGCTCGCAATGCTCTGCAGGAGCCATCTGATATGCTGGTGTAGATATTGGTGTCGTCATGGGGTACATGTTAATGTAAAATTCCACCTCTCTATGATGAGGTAGACCCGAAACATCATCAGCAAAGTCATTCACATAATGGTCCACCACTATAGGATAACTAAGACTCTCAACAGCAACTACACCGAGGGAAAGGCTAGCCAACTGATGAGTGATCAGCTACACTCTCCTCCGGCTATGTCCATCTTGTGCCGCATAGGCTCCCCTCTCACCGGTGAAGGTAAACCTTGTCCCATTCATGCGGACACACCACACTTTGGTCCCAATACTGTTAATCTGCGCATGGAATCTAGATAACCAGTTCATACAAAAGATGACGTCATAAGGCCACGACGCTGCTACTAGGAAATCCCAGTCGAAGCTCTCGCCTCCTAGAGTAAGTTCACACTGCCATCACTAGTGCGTAATCATTGAATCCACTCTTGTAGGAGTCTCTAGACGTAAGGATAGATCCAACAAATCCGTCCAAATCTCCACACCTTGAACGAGGGTAGTGGCAGTAAAATAATGAATTTCAACTGTGTCTATAAGTACTGCAACTATGGTAGAGTAGACACATATCGTACCTCATATAATCTACAGAGGTCCGTGATCATAAGCCGCAGCTAACTGTATCTGAGCTATCCGCTGTCCACCTACTCCCTGTGTTCGGGATGGACCTCCTGGGGGTTGTGACAGTAACATGTCAAGTCGTCTCCCACCGCCAGTTGCATGACTAGCTCTTTGCCACGTCTGCCTTCTCCCTGCATAG
Source organism: Viscum album (assembly GCA_963277665.1). Classification (NCBI taxonomy): domain Eukaryota; kingdom Viridiplantae; phylum Streptophyta; class Magnoliopsida; order Santalales; family Viscaceae; genus Viscum; species Viscum album. The sequence continues at coordinate 1,538,421,609 of OY728151.1, forward strand.
CACCTCTGTCGAATCTCTGTCTCTGCTTGGGATGTCCTTCGACTATCTTCTGATCATTCATACAGCAGGTCAGACAGTCATGAGCCATGTGACCCTTCCCACCGCATGTGTAACACTACCTGCTCCTAGCATGACTGGATCTGCCTCGGGTGCCCTGCACAACTGACCCCTAATCATATAGTCGTCGAACTATAGGTTTGGTCCTCACAGACCTCAGTGACATTTGTCTTCTGCTAGCTGAAGAAGATTCCTCTATGTTATTACAACTTGTGGGTCCCACTTATGTGACTGCTCAGCAAGGAAACTCTCCACTAAGAGGGTTGTCTCTAACACCCCCCTTGAATCGGGATGCTAAGATAAATCATCGAAGCCCTGATCTATCGCTTGAGTCCCTGCTAATGGTCCGGGCCCTGAGGAGTGGGTAACACACTATATCAGTTGAGTAGTGTGAGAGTTCTGTGATCCATGATGAGTATTGAGCCACAATAATTTTTCACTTATACAGATATAGAAGCTCGTGTATGTGCACTACGTGAAGAGTCTTTGGGACAAACTCTGCATGAAACAGGCACTCAAAGTCTTCCCAGAGAAGTGTCACCACATCATGAGCCTGGAGAATCAAGCTCTGCCATCTTCCTGTTGCTTCCTGTAGAAGGGTGGTGACACAGGTCGCAATGAGATAGGCTAGTGTCCCTACCAGTTAGAAGATTCTCACCATAATCTCTATGCAATCCACATTCACCTATGGGTCCATATCTCCCATGAACCTGGGTGGCCTCTGGCATTAAAACTCGTGAAACGTGCTCATGCGGAGAGCACTCTCTGCTACTGGAGATGTTGGCATCAGTGGACTAATGGGTAATGGTACCATCGATGCCTCTGCTAGTGCCTCTACTGGAATAGGGCCTTTCCACAAGGCCTAGTTGCTCGGTGGGCTATCTGTGTGTACTACTCTCAGAACCCTAGATGGTTGTCTGCCTGGAGGCATCCTGAAAAGAGACATGTACTCCGCAGTCAATAAGTTATACCTGGTGATCTGACTCAAAGAGATCACAATGAAAACTCGTGAAAACACACACGGAATCCGTTTTTTCATGTAATGAGTCGAAAATCAGAATTCAGGGCCTTGGTGTATGGGTACGTCGGCCGCCGCACCAAAATTGTATTTCCTAAATTGATAACCACACTCACTACACATAACACTATTTACATTAAAAAGAGAATATTATAATTTTCTACAGTAGAACCGAATCATCTGATACCAATTTGTGACAACCTGTCCCTCGGTGCCCGTGTTGTGACAACCCCAAGCACGCCGTCTAAAGGCCATGTGCTGGAGACTAGCTCTGAAAGGTGTATTCCATAATACAGGTAAGGAATTTCATTTATAACATATAAACACACACAACCAAGCACACATAAAGATATGGACACAAGTCAACTATATAGAAAAAGTGAGTTGAAAGTAAAAGGGACCAGAAATACAAGACCAATAGTAAAGGTACAAGTACAGCTGGAATAAAATACAACTGAAATGTAATACAACTGAAGAAAAATAAAGACAACAACTGGTCATCCCCCGAGGTTCCTACCTGAAGTGTAGGTACAGATCAACTCATCAGCACTCTATGTCCTCCTGTCTCCTCTTCATACCATCATGACGTATGCTTCACCTTCGGGCATCGTCGAGTCCCAGTACCCTCAGCCTCGATGAACGTTGTCTGTAATCTACCCAATAAACAACATGGTGCGGGCATAGCCCGTTTTGGGGTGAGTATAATGATACTCAGTAGAGACCCCAAGACCCTCATGGTTTCACAAAATCCACCAATTATAAATCACAAATCATGTAAACCAATGACAACACTACTTATGTATATACCCATCCATAAACCTAAGTTATCAAGTATACCCATCTCAATCATGAGGAAACATAGAGTCGAACTCAAAATACCAAATCTCAACTGTTCCACAATGGAAGGATTACCAAGTATGTAAGAACCACATAGGTACGCCACATGGAAGAATACCACCCAGGTATTACCACGAAAAAAATAAACACACATGTATAGACTCAGCTCACAACAGATATTACTTGGGTACAGTAGTAGAGATGATTATATGTAACTACTGAATCAACATACTATATTAAGAGGCTCTGCTACAGATCCACACAGAATCGCTCAGTGAGGACCCACACATGATCTCTCGGTGCGGACCCACATAGGATCGCTACGTGCTGACCCACATAGGATCACTCTGTATTGACCGACATAGGATCGCTAGGTGCTGACCCACACAGAATTTCTTGGTGTTGACCCACGTTGGATCGCTCTTAATTATTCACATCACAGCATGCTATAGGGTTCCCACACTATTCTTTCTCGTCTCTGGGAGGGTCTTCCGCACAAGTGACTCGTCGATATTCTAACCACTACAAAGTCTCACAAAAAAGTATCTCAAAGGACCGCCACGTCATAGGGGTCTCTACGCAACTGAAAGTGCATCAATATAACTCCTGATCTATATGTTATTAGAATTTTAGTCCCAAGGGCCTGGTTGGATTCATGATCGATCCAACCTAACCAAACTCAATCATTATCCAAATCTCCAGTGGGGTATTCCAAAGGAAACTTCTCATTCAATGGTTTCCAATCCTGTTGATTTTTTTTTCAAAAAGACGCCTTTTGCTAATGTTATGGATGTTAGAGCGAAAGCCTCATCGAGAGTCCGGGTTTGGTCTGACACGGATGGACTGACCCGGACTGGGTTAACACGATCGGTTTGGGTCAACCTGGCCCACGCCGGACGGCCCAGCCTGATGGGCGGTCTAGTAGGCCAAGAAGACTGTGAGGGGCCTCGTGGTCTACGGGAGGCCACGGGTGGCCCAAGGCCGCAAGGCCACGAGGGTATCATGAGGCTGCGGGGGCCATGAGGGTGGTGAGGCCATAGGGGTAACGAGGGAGGTGAGGCCACGGGGGCGGTGTAGAGGCTATGAGGGTGGAGAGGTCATGGGATAGCGAGCCCATGGGACGGCGTGGCCGCGGGCAGTGTGCTGCCATGGGGTGGTGGGTTCCGCAGGCGGCTAGAGCCACAGGGCCAAGGGGGTCTGGGCCGTGGGGGCCGCGGCCGGCCGGGGCTGGGGGCGGTAGGGTCCCCGGGTGGCTAGGGCCACTGACTGCGGGGGCCACAGGCAGCGGTGGCCGCGGGCGATGTCAGCCACATGCAGAGGGGGCCATAGGCAATAGAGGCCGCTGGGTGGCGCAGATCTGCGGGTCGGCGAGGCCGTGGGGTGGCGGGGGCCGTAGGCGACAAGGACCGCAGGGTGGCGCCGTTGTGTCGTCTCCTTCATTTTGGTTCTCGAGTTCCACCGGTGCTAACCGCCGTCACTGGTCGCCATCACAATCATGAAGAACACACATTCAAGAATAATGACAGAGGGGTCAAGAATGTTTGTTTGGCCCGCACCATCCGCCTTAGTGTGGTAGCATGTGGGTAAAATAAAAACTTCTTTGAAGAATTAATAACTCTACAACATCCCATAATTGATTATTCCCAAACCCTCAAACTAAAAACATCCACGAATCAACTAATTAGAGATTCGATCTGTGCTCCTTGTTTTAGAACAGAAGAACATGGGAATATATAATCACTCATAAATAAACCCCTACCTTAGAGGATTTTTGATGGAGGTCATGAGACAGAAACGATGAAGGAGAAGAGAGTTTCATTGATCGTGGCTTCTGCAGTTACGCTTCTGATGTCGGTTCAAATGTTGTCCTCGTTCTTTAAATCCAGAGCGTGTTCTTCATTGGAGAGCATTCTCCCATGTTCTCCCCCTTATCTTTTCCTATCGAAAAATCCCCTCCCAAAGAAAGAGGTCCCGACATAATAAAATATGTTTGTACAATTTTAAATTTTTGGAACATATTATGTTAGATTAATTATTTGGAATAATTAAATGGATTTGTGTTGGAATTATTAACGATGGAAGAGTTGAGAGGTTTCTCTTCATTATTGAGGGATTTTAAGTGGATACTCTCATTAAGAGGGATGTTCAAGGGGGTTTAAGTCTTGGGTGGTCCCCACCACCATAACACACATAGGAGGTTAGTTCTGGTGTTCCCAACTCCTTAACATAACAAGGGAGGTTATGTTTTGGCATTCCCCACTTCCCAACATCCACATGCGAGTTCCAATGAATATAATATGTTACACCATTTTATTTTATTTTATTCTTTCATGAATATTCCAAATTATATTTTAAACCCTTGACCTAAAACATCGAGGTGAAGGTCTCCTTAAGCGAATACAGGCACTATGATTTCAATGGTGTCCTCAGATTTCAATTCCGTGCACCGGTTCAAAAGTTACAAAAACCCGCTTGTACGTTTACTGAATGTACCCAAAAAAAGTTCAGGAATTCATTCCGGCACTCTGGGCCTCGGAATCATGTGCCATCAATTTTCATAGACTCATAAAATTCCCATATAATTTAGAAACATTTACATGGAACTTACAGGTCTTTACATACATGGAGTCGATCCTAGATAATAGAACATGACATTTGACTATATCAACATGTTTTGTATATAGTTTCTACATGAAAAGTTCTTTCCAACATGGAAAATTTCACATGGGCAGTACCCAGGGTCAAGAGACATGATGTGTGACCATTATACATGTCGTGTACTATCTTCTACATGATGTGATTTCCTTTTCAATCATATCACGGACTAACCTAATTTGGTTTAGTTCAACATTTTCATTCCATTAAAAGTCAATTGGTATTGTTTCCTATCCTCCATAGTTTGATCCCATCAGTAGGACATTCTGGATAGAGTTATGAATACCCTCTGAGAGGCCCGAAGAAAAATCCCCTATCCATTATTAGCTCTATATAGATTCATGTATCAGTTCTATAAAATCTATAAAACATTGATCCTCTACATTTCAGGTGAATCGAGATGAGTCATGGTATACTCGAAGGCCTTGGAAGTGTTCCTCATCTATGTATCATGTTCTTACCCACTCAAGAGTGATTTTTCTAGGAATGAGTGTATCTTTTCTCACATCAGATCGAAAAAATGAACCTATCTCTCCCATATAGATTTTCAATGAACAATACATATCAGATGTACTTCATCAGAGATATTATACATGTAGAGTGTGTTCTCCTAGAAGATTGCTTTGTGGAATCATCACATTGAATCCCTAGTGTGGGTGTGGGGTCATTGTGGATTACATCTAGACTATGGGTCTTTGTTTTGTGTATATCTGGATAGTTCCCTTATTATATTTTTTTGTAGTCATATACTATGTAGGGATGAGTGGACCATTAAATTTTGTATTTCTTTGTAATTTTTTAGGTTTCGTACTAAGTATTGTTATACTCATCTATGCACGTGCTTTTCCCACACGATTCATGTATTGTGAAGATGTGTGACATTTTTATGGATTCTAGGGAGGAACATGGCAAGACATGTCTTTTTAAGATCCCTATAGAATGTGGTTTTCCTTCAGCACTGAGAAACAATCCAAATTCCTATCTTGTATGTAGGTTGCACTTCGTAGTTTACAGACTCTATCATTTCGTGGGCAAGTATTTTTCTCCAATTTACTTTTCCACAATTTAATTTTATTTGTACTATGTTGTTTGGGTTTAGTTGTATGTATGAATTTTTTTCAAAGTAATTTTTTCTCATTTTAGAATTTTTGGGACTAGAGATGTGTGCATCTATAGAGGTAGAAATGAAATTCCTCCCATGTTATTGACATTCCTTAACGGTGCGAGACACCATCCCCAAGCCTATTCGAGGTGGACTTGGGGAGTCACAGCACGTGCCCCACTAGGAAAGGTCATGAAATATACTTAGTGTATGAAATAATAAAAAGAATGTTTTTAGTCTCATGACATAAAAATGGGGGTGTATAAACTAGGGCACCCATAGAGATGATTAAAATCGAGCTCCAACCTCAGGTAGATTTCATACTTATCCTGATTATGGTAGGAATTATAGTTCCCAGATTTCCCTTTATCGTGTCATACAGAATGGGGTGTCCCTATTAAGGTGGGTTTACACATAAATGAAAAATAATGGTATCATGTCATGAGTGGAACATGTTACTTGGAGGTTTATAGTGAGGATGAAATGTGCAATGTAATTCTGTAAGCCCCTGTGATCCACGATATTTGTTAGAAACAATGGATGGATAGTGATCAATGTTATTTCTTATGGAGATGGGTATTATAGGTTGGTATCACCAAGGATTTTCATTATAGTGATATATCCCTGAATAGGTGGGATACGTATCCTGAATATGGAATGAATTAGAGTCTCCATCATTCCCTTGATAAGGGATTTCACACTAAGGTTTCCCTATTTATTGGGGCTTACAGAACCAACACAAACAAATTTATCAGGACTTGTGAGGCCCTTGTGGTTTGGTCTACATGCCTATTGGATATCACATGACCCATTTGACATGTCCATAGGGTATTACATGATCCATATGGTTTGTTCAAGTGCTCATCACATAACCTTGATGAAATGTCTGAGGGGTGTCTCATGATCCAACTGACAAGTATTTGTATACCCATAAGATCTAGATGACACACATGGAGGATGTCCTTGGAATCAGTAAAACCACTGTCAAATGGTGTTGAATGTCATTGATAACATACTTGGGGGGCATCACAAGTCACAGATGACTCACCCATATGGTACCATAGGTCTCATATAACCCTCCAATTGGTATCATGGGAGTTGGTTTGACTTACCTAGACACAATCATGAGCCTCAAATGACCTAATCAGGCACTTTTATATGAGTCAGGTGATGTATCTAAATTACATTAAAATGCATGGGTGAAAAGTCCATGAGGACATCATCTGAAAATTATGGCACACCCAGTGGTACTATGTGAATTTTCCTATCATATTAGGAAGATTTCATATAACCTAATTATCTTGTTGAAGGGGGTCATGAGATCTGGGAAATGGTTAATGGTTTTGTCACATGTCTTGGATGGTTCTTATTAAACACATGAGGGTCATTGTACATGTTTTGGTTTATGTATTCCACATTTATTCGTTTTTCTATATCATATATTTCAAATTCCTTATCATTATTCATGGAACGCTTATTTTGAGTCTCGTGTGATCTGGAATATATGTGGTATGTTCTTCATACATCATTCCAAATGACCTTTTCATGATCTATGAATGATCACATGAAGTGCTTTATGCATGGAACATTATTACTTTTCTAATTTTCTGGCATATTTCCAAATATAAGACGTTATGTCATTGAGATCAACCACTCTATGAAATATGCTATGTTTCATAGGTGTGATGTCACACCAAGAAGAAAAAAATCCACCACATTTATCTGAGGATGGGGATTGTATTATTGCCCCCTACATATTAATATTTTGAAATTTTTTGTAGAGTATTAAGAACATATACATGTTTATTTGACAAAGGGGTTCAATCACTACACATTTTTCAACTATCTACCATGGATCACTTTTTAGGGAATCACGTAATTTTTAGAAGTATTGAATATCCTCATCAATGCTTCCATTATTGGAGTATTTACAGTTAATAAAGACATTATTGACTTATTCTGGCATGCCAAAGGTCTTCAATTATTTCACATCGACAAGTCCATGGAACTTTGTGACATCAATGTGTCTGTTGAAATGAACTCATGATATGATCGATGCATTGTCTACGATATTTCGTGCAGCAGTGGTAGCTTGTCTTGGGGTCTCTGCGAGATCCTGTACTCATGTACACGATTCTAATGGGACAACCCTTTGGATTTCCTTATCACTCCACTAGTTCATTACGACCACGAGAGGCTTCCTCCTTATCAACCATTTAATCCATTTTTTATTTTACATAGGTTGGAGAGTCATGTGATGTTAAATGAGTAATGTAAAAGGAAATTAATCTATTTTATGATGATGTGTCACATGTAAAACATGGGTAACATGGGTCTATACAAGAATTTCATGGAATGAAATTACCATTTATCTTTAGTTAGGTGATGGGGAATAAAATGGTTTTCAATGCATGACTGAGGGCTTTCATGATAAGAGATTTCAAAGCTAGAGGGATTTTGAGATATCAAGTGGGCATTTCACCTGGGTCTAATGGGGTTATTTTTACTACCATGTTCATGTCACATTTCACTCAGAGATCACGAGTAGCTACTTTAACCTACCATTTTATCTATTTTGTTTTTTTAACAAAGACTCTGGGGTTCGTATCAGTTTTACTGAATTTCATCATGGACATATATCATTCCCATAAATTATTCATCGGATGAGTTTTTCCACAAATACTATTCTACACCATTAGGATATCCCACTTTCTATATTTGAAGAATTTTTTGGTTATATTTTCTGGATCTCACCACTAAAAACCCACATGACATTGGGTACTGTATGTGGTTGTTGCTACATGATCGCCAGGTGTTTGAAGAACCATTGAGAGAGAATAAGGACATGTCAGTAGCGACTTCATGTGGCCCAATTCAGGATATCCATTTTTCTTGTTTCATTCAGCTTACACTATTAAGGTCATGTGATCACAAGTCCCTTGGTGTGTTACATGATCCAAGAAATATGACCACCTTCTACTTATTTTTCAATTTTGGAGAAAATCATACCCATATAAAAGTATTCAATATTTTTTGGATTTTATTGATTCACACTTGGTATGTTTCAGTAATGTTATATAAAAAACATAAAATTCCATTGGTGTATAATAAAAATTAATTCTCAATGACTAGTCAATTGAGATGAAATCCATTACCTTATGCTTTCTTTCAGTTGAAAATTAATTAACCACATGTATAGTGGTTCTAAAGATGTTATTAAATTATACCAGAACATTTTTAATATTTATAATATATTATATGATCCTTTGATAATATATTATGAACCATATATTAATTATATTATTAATATTTTCATTGTTTTAGGTGATAATTTCATAATTTTTTTCATGCACCTTTTGGAATGAATTATTTCTTTCCTGAACATATTATATTGTTCTATAATTTCTAGAATAATAATACTTAAATATTATCCAAATAATATTTAAAAAATAATTTTAATACCAATAATATAAGGTGTATCGGAAAAATTAACCATCATTTGATCACAGAGACTGCAGTTTATATGCACACATAGTAACGTTTCTTCTTTTGAATGATTATTATGGAATGATGGTATAAAATATTAGTCATTCTATAATGATAATAAATTAAAAAATAAAATATTATTTATTTAAATATATATATATATATATCACACATGTGGTTTGTTGATCAAAATAGATTCATATCCTTTCACGAAGGTGGTAATGAACATGAACACGACTGACTATATAATCATTCATTGGGTGAAAAAATAATATTCAAAATGATATATATTATATTTTTAGAATGGAAAATAAATTATGAATTTCATATAAATTTAATTTATATCACATATAAAAATTAAAATTATTCTTATCACATTCAATGAAATGTGTTAGTGAATGATTAATGAAATCTCTTTGTGAGGCGGTAGTCCGCTGTACACATGAATGATTCCATCGAATGTCCTATAGAATTAAATACAAAAACATATATGTGATATAATTAATCCGTTGGATAGATTATGTTATATATATCCTATATATTATTTTTATCCACAATTATCCCCCACTATGAGGGGTGGAAATTAAAAAATTAATGGAAACACTTCGTGGGGTAGTAAACCTCTATACACACTAATGATGGCTCCGTAAAAATTATTATTGAAGTATGGATGGATATATCAAATAAAAATTAAATAAAAAATTATATTTATATTTATGATATAGAAGATATTATATAATCATTTTTAAACAGAATTTAATTAGGTTGATAATGAAATATAATAAAAAATATAATTGCAGAACAATACCTCTTCTTTATGTATCTTCATTAAGATTACACCAAATCCTTCATGGTTCTATTTTTTATCAATATAATCCACTGAGGATGATAGGAGATACGTTCTAAATGTAGTTAAATATGTCACGAATGATACTAATAAGTTTAATGGTGTGATGAAGAGATGATATGGGTGGACTTATATAAGTGTGGTGAGTGCCAAACCTATAATTTTTTCAAAATGATTCATCAATTACAACATTTGTGTCTTCAAAAAATCATCCAAAATGGTTCCATTAAAATCTAGAAGATTTAATTTCTACTTATTTCAATATAATCTATTTGAATAAATTATTTATGTCATTTATACCATTATCTTTTTAGTTTATCCCAAGGAGAATAAATTTTTACCTAAAACACGATAAATAATTTTTACTATTTTAACTATTCCTTTGGTTAAAAACTTAATTATGCTTTATTAGATAATATAAATTATTTTTAATCAAAATATAGAATCCATTTCTACAAATTTCATTCATTGTGGTCAAAAAAATTAATTAAAAACTATTATCACATATAAGAAGATAATGTCTTCTTTTGAAGATAAAATGTTTAAAATAATACAATATATTTATATCAAAAGTAAATATGATAGTTATTAAAATTTACAAAATTTTATTAATTTAAATATAATTTATATAATGTTACTTTAAAATGAATTAAAAATATAATTTAAAATTGTAAATAATTTAAATGAAGTTTTAGTTTTCAATGAATATTTAGTATTTTCACTATTTATTGAAAATTGAATCATTACATAAAAATACCTTGAATTAACTCTAAGATATTCTTGAATATATGTTTTCAAAAATTAATTTTATTTTCTCACATAATTGTTCTAAATGTGAAAAAAATTAATTTTATGAAATGTTTGTGATGTTCGACAAAAACTCTTTTTTGAAACATACAGTTTTTAGGAAACATTGTTTTTAGTTTCATTGAATATTATATTATTTATAATAATTTGATAAGTATTATATTAAAATTTTAGTAAGTACTATTAATACATCGCAACATAATGGATGGTTTATTATGGTCATTTTTAAATTATACTTTAATATAATATTTTCATTTAATCCTTGTTTTTCATTTATAATAAGCCATCAAAAAAATTAAATATATTCATAATGAAATATATTATAATGTCTCAATATGTTTTACTCCCTTATATGATTTTAATTTAGTTTCATGGAGAGTATATGATAAAATTTACTTATTTTAATTTCTTTGTCTGTTGTATCTCTATGCATTAAATAAACAATGTCCTCACAATGTAATCATGATATTGATAATTAAGGATGTGACATCTGATAAAAAAATTATTGAATTCCCACTTCATGATAATGGTTGAAAAAATGACCACTTGAGAAGATATAAATTAAAGTATGGAGTAAATATTTAACAAAATATAACTAGGTTTCTATTTTGGAGGAAATATGTTGGAAATGTAAACATGGGCTTGTAAGGGAATACTAACTCGCAAATACTGATAATGAATGATATAAAACATTAATCCCATGAATTTCAGATTTACAGAGATGGTTAGTGATAAAAAATACATAAAACAAATTTTCATGAATTGTTATTCCATAGGAATAATTATTTTATAAGAAAAATATATATTCTTTATAGCCATCATCATACCCATCTTGAGAGGTGGGAATAAGAAAACGAATGACATTAGTTCTCGAGGGGGCCTTCCACCATACACATGAATGATGATTTTCAAACTATTTTGATGGTTATGGGGATGGTTTTAGGTAATTATACTAATATAACTACATAAAATTATATTTAATATAATTATTCTATAATAAATATATGTTTTCAAAATATTTTTTGCATATGGATGATTATATAAATTAAAAAACCTCACTGAAGATACAGTAGGAGGTTTTAACATTATTTACCAAATAAATATGAATATTATGGTTTCCATTAAATTGTATGCAGGTTAGAGAAATATCAGCCAAATTATTATTTAAAATTATTTCCACCCCTTCATCCACTGTAGTTCATTTTTGTTTTAAATTTTATATTATTAAAAAATCATATGGTAATAGTTTTCTGTCTCTTTAAAATAGATTCAGTAGGAGGTTTTAACATTATTTACCACCCATTCAAATATGACAATGGGTTGTCAGTACCAAGATTCCTTATTGACTCCCTCAATTTATGTTCTTAGATGACATGATTTGAATCACTAAAAATATACAATTGAAGATATTACTATCAAATATATTAATCAATATATTTATAACATAAAGAAACTCTATTTATTTCTTATATAAATTATCCATTAGAATTTTATTATTTTGATATACCATTAGAGCATGAGAGATGTAATGGATCTATGGGAAACCCTTATCAGCATCGCTTAGTATACTCTTAATTCATAATATATGAGTTATGGAAAATTTGTTTTTGGTATAAATAATGGGATGAAAAGGATATTCATATATATTATCTATATTCATTTATTGATTAATGAGTCTAGGTTAGAATATAATTTTTTTTTCTTATCACACTTAATGAATATAGATAGGATATATGGGAATTTCACTCTAAAAGATCCATTAATATGGCATTAAAATAGACATTTCATTCCAATATCCAACAATTCATGACATACTATATTATGTTATATAAGGTGATTGGAAATTTTTTATTATCAATAATTGGGAAAACAAATAAGTAATTATAAATTTTATAATTTCATATTATATATAATTTATTTTTTCATTATTCATAATACATAAATTTATATATCATTATCATATGTAATTACTCGATAACCAAGTTATACATCACACCCAGATCTTTATCCTCTACCTAACATTATATAATTTCAAAAATAGAACTGTCTATACCTTCTGGTATTTTATATTTTATCTAAAATAATACCAATAAGTAATTTATTAAGGAAGTAACTAATTTATCTATCAATCTCAATTTCTACTAAGGAGTGACAAGTCAAAAACAAACATTATTTATACTGTAGTGAAATATAAACTCTCTATAATAAGACAAAAATGGTAATAATGTCTTATACCCATTTATCTACGAATTTTTAGAAAATAAAATATATATGGTTAAAACTAGGAATATTGATAATATATATTGGAATTTATTTTCAATTTTCATTGGGATATAAAAATATAAAAATTAGAAAGAACGTATAATCACACATTACTGATTTGTGAAATATGACATTAAAAAACATTTTATTTCTTTAGTCACCAGAATCATTTTTATATCTTACGTATCCTGGTAGAAGGACTTATGGATTCCATCAGGACCAGTAGCATTATTACATGTAGCTTCCCTAGTAAATGGTGTTCTACTAGAGAATGTCTGAATAATATTGGATGAATAAAAAACTGATATCAATGATTTCAATGGAACCTTTTCCAAATTTATTTACCTAAAGGTTTTTTTATAAATGACTTCTCATAAAATGTTGGAAAATTTATTGGATATATAAAATATATATTAAAAATTATTTGAAGAAATGTTTCATGATTGTTGTGTAAATATGTTTACGTATTGATGATTCCAAATGTAACATTTAATTCCTATTTTCCATAACCCTTCCATTTTCAATTTATTATAGTCTGGAGGTTCTGTGGTGTTGTTTAGGTTTTCTTGCCCCTAAAATTTTCTATTTTTAATCTTAGAGTTAAATTTTTATCTTCGATAATCACAATTTGTTTCACTATCATAGATTGTTATCAACTGTTTTCTATTTAAAACAATTAAAATTTTTGAGGTTAAATTTTTTATTATAGTAACAATTATTATTTTCATAGTCTCATTTTTTTAAAATGGTAAAAATTTTCTAGTGAATGGATGTAGTTTTTTATCACTATAATTTGTTGGTATCATGGTATCAATTTCTATTCTCATGGTAAAAACCTTCACAGTCACATCATCAGTTTATAAATTTACATGTATTTTAATATTATCATATTTTCATGGGTAATGTGAAAAAAATTACCATACAAATAACGATTTTTAAGGTAAATAAATATTATTGAAATAAAATACATGAATTAAATCTCATAATGAGATTCTATAAACCACATTGTTCCAAAATGGTAATGATACATGGTCTAAATTAAAAAGAGTAAAATAAAATTTAAATATTAATTTTGAAAACAATCAAAGTTATGAAAACTAAATATGGTGTCTTAAAATTATAAATCTCATTCTAGTAACATAATTTCAGGTTTTATTCTTGCATGGATGAACCAAAACATTTATCTTGATCCTTAATGTGTCATCATTATCCACTTGGATCCACTATGTTCACGATTTTAGGAATATTCAACATCTTGGATTCAACTCTATTCTCTATATTATTTTGTTACATTTGAGACATAGATATAATCCTATTATCTAAATGTTTTTATTAATCAATATTTGGAACAACATTTATTTTTTAGGGATCCTTCTTCCAAATTATTCTATGAAAATTTTAAATTAAAAAGAATTTTTTTAAGTGGGTGGTTAGTACAGATTGGATAATCAAGATAATGATATAGAATAAAATGAATTCATTTGGGAGGGTAGAAATCACATTAAATTACATGTTTTCGTAGCGCATACAATTTATATTCTCATGAAACATTTAACATTATATGGTTATCATATTCGGACAATTTTTAATTGAATAACCTTTATAATCGAATGAAATCCATTTCCTATTTTTTATATACCACCTCTTATAAAATGATTAAAAAAACAATTTTTATATAAATTTTTTCCTAGGTAAACCTATAATTATATGAAAATACTTTTGTACAAAATGATTAAATATTAAAAAATATATCATTAAATTAATTAAGGAAGATAATTGAAAACGATATCTCTTTTTGGGCTGGTATAGTTATTGAGTTCCCCTTGGTTTTTTGTGAGTTTTCAGTGATTGTAGAAAAAATATCGGGACCATTTAATTTGTGATGCACGTTGATATATCAAGGTTGTTTGGGATATCGTTTTGTTCTTCATGGACATTCATTTAGGTAGATGGTTTGTGTGACTATGATTAAATCCTTGACAAAATGTATTATGTGAAATTAATGATGAAAATAAAATCGAAGAGGATGGAATTAAGGATTATGGGATATAAATTAATTTATGTAAAGTAGCTAATGATTTGGGAAAAATGAATTGGTAGAGTTTTAAAGGGATATGATATTGGTGATGGATTGAGTGGGTTTTCATCAAATATCGAATACACACACCAAATAGGAAACTAGTTAATCAACATTTGAATTAAATTAATCAATGGGATGTATGTCTTTTATCTACAGATAGGTTATGTCTTGCCAGTGGAAATGTTTGGTAACATAGTTATGTTATTTATTATTGGGTGAATTTAGTAAAATATAAATGTGAGACCTTTAGGTATAGCTTCTATGACCACTATGTGTAAATATATATTTATATATATAAAGTTATTTTGATACTCACCAAACCCATATTGATTAATCTATACTGAAACTCTTTAGTTTGGAGGGTATTTTACCTTACCTATAGATAGTGTGGAATTTTTTGATGATTAACCACAATTGCACACTCTTTAATTGGAATTAGTTATGTTTTCATATTGGTTTTTGAGATCACCCAATGATAATGATTAATTGATATATTGTGGGGGTCATTTCAGGTAGGACAAGGGAATGGATTTGATGTCCATAATATTCATTATTCCCAACTATATTGGTTCATGAATATGATATTATGTGGATTTATAATAATTTATAGTGGAATGAGAGAGATACATGATTACATTGATGAATTCATGAAATAATGGGCTCTATGGGATGCTAGGGAAGATACAGTCATGACTAGACCCTCATAAGAGGCCTCTTGATATGTAGTGATGATATGAAATTTAATATATGGATACATTAGAGATATTAAATGGGATAATGGTAGTGTAAACATAGTGGGGATCTATATGTTTTGCACATTGAGAAATTATTTCTAAATATTAATTTACTAGTTTCATCATTTTGTGAGTGAGCCAAGCTATGGTTTGGATGGATGGTTTTAAAATTTCCGATCATGTGGGCTCTTCTATTTATTCATTGGTTCATCAGTATGATCATTACAAATGTTAATATGATTCCTTAAGTACAATCATAAAAATTATATCTTTTATGATCACCCTACATATATATAAATAATTGTACAGGTTTCTAGGAGATTTTTGGGGCCATGATTGACATTTCTATATTTGATATTAGAGTTACTATTAAGACTCTTCCTTGGAAATTTCAATTGGAATCTATTTAGATAATATCATGTGTTTTTATGAAATTTTCCCTATATTGTGGATGGTCTGGGATTATTAATTTTATAATATGTGATGGATGAAATTATTGGTTTATTAATATTACCTCTTGTAGCATATTATATTATTTAGGTTTATTCCATCATTGGTGAGATTTTGATACCCAATATGCTAGTTACAAACTAGGGGCATACTAGAGGTGAGAGTCTTGGGTATTGATATATCTTCCTTCATTGTCACAATATATTGAAAACCCTTGTAGGGAGGGGTTCATGAAATAGTGGAATCATTTTCTTAGTTAAGAGTAAATATGGAGCCTAAAGTTATGAAAAATAAGTATTTAAATGTATGGGATGGTAAATGGTTCAAATCAATCCCTAGGCGTAACATGGGTCAATGATTCTTGATAGGGAACCGGATTTTATGTCCCCTCATTATATGATTCAAGCACTTAGATTTTATCAAATGATCAAGTTAGGTGGTAACTATTATATGGTATAGAACGATGATATGTATATGCATTATTTTTTTTTGTATTGGTGACTATATTTTATAATAAAGGGAAATAAAAATAAAAATAATAAATAATCCATTATAAATCTACATGAAACAATTATTAGGATATCTACATTACATTTTGGGGATGTGTCATAGTCACTGGCCATGTTCTACATAGACTATTGAGGATTAAAATGTTAATATGGTTTATCATTGGAGGATCAAACAAATTGAGTTGGATGATCCATCAAGGAGAGTGTTTTTTTGATTTCATTAGTATGGTTTTGGAATTTATAATGGGATAATATCTTATATAGAGATGGAGTTCCTATTGTTAGAGCATGAGATTACTCTCATTTTAACTTGATCTCAATTTGAGTTCTATGTTCCATTGGCTCATATTTATTAGAAAAGATCAATGCATCCATGGTAAATGTTATAGCTTGGGTAGATAAAGTTTGAGGATGTATCTTGGATCAAATCATCAATGGAGCATTGCCTTGAGATCCTATAACTGACGATGAATAATGAAAATATATAGAGATATAGTATCATCTATAGAGGAGTATGCACATTTGATTGTTTGGGATTATTTTTAATAATATATATTTATTTTTCCATAATACCTTCCCATTTGGGGATCCTAGGGAACAAAATCATGATAATTCACTATAGCTAGTTATATGATAAGTTGTTACCCCATTTAAACTTTCTATGTACGTGGTATTTTAGAATAAGGACAATTGTACCTAAATGGATAATATCACAAGGAATGGTTCTTTGAGAGGTTTGAAAAAAGTGACACTCCATGAATAGGGAATTCGTTAGAAGATCATGGACTTCAATATTGTTGAGGTTTCATTCAATAGATACTACATCATAGTACTTTGCACCATAATTTTCTAAGGACAATGAAATAAAATAATCTTATTTGTTATTTTAGATCATCTGATATGCCTATAGAGTTAAAGGAAACCATTAGTTTTTGGTTTTTAATTATATGGGTTTCTTTTGGGTTTGGTGGTTATTCCTTGTACCACCAACTGAGGTTTCCAAGATTTGTTTAGGAGATGAGAGGTTATAGATTCAATATAGGTAAGCCCAGTTGTGGCCCTCATACATTGGTACCCAAACTCAATAATGGATATGGAATTTTTTAGTAGTATGGCATGAGAGATGGATGGCAGCTGATTCATGCAGAAGAGGTTCCATCACAAGATAAACTAGATTTTTTTCATGTTATGATTAGTTTACCAACCATTATTCATTGTTTGATTTTAAATCATCACAAAACATTATTTTCTCTATATAAAATAAATTATTATTATTTATAGGTGGAGTGAATTATGTTCCCCCTAGTGTTATCCACTCTCATTTGAGGTCCTAATGAATTATTTGATGATTTTTTTGTATGTAGATACGGGTTGGGGAAACACCAGTTGGTGGTGAACATAATTATGGTTTAGATATAACCATATTATATTATCCTTATCAGGGACTGATTATATTCTTTGCATGTTGTAATCTATTTCATTTTTTGGAGAGTTTGTCATTATAATATGGAGGTCTGGTAAGTGGATTCTATTAATGAATCCGGTTATTGAATTGGTGGTAGAAATGTAGAGACTCTCTAATCTCATTTATCACAGATACAAGTGTATTCATAGTCAGTACATACTTCTAGAGTAATTTAGGAGATACATGATGTTTTTTTGAATGAGTTTATTCCACTACCCCCTGACAAGTCATCATGTTTTCAATATCGTTTATGTTGGGTACATCCCTATCATAAATGGCTCGGTATTGAATGTCTCCTACAAAGATGTGTGATTTGAGGATTCATGTTGATTATATGATGTGAAAGGGTTTAATCAATTTCAATGGGTCTCCCTATGGTTTTATTGTATCATTATCCAAGATGATAGTTAATATTCAATATTTGTGCACAAACAAATAAAGGTGGAATTAGGTTATTTTCAAGATCGTTTACAGACTAATGGGAATTTACTTTTTTTTGAATATGTTAATAGAACAAGTTTGTTAGATAAGATTGAAATTTGAATTTGATATCAATAGATGAAGGTATAATATGATGTGTGATAAATAATAAGACCAGGTGTATTTTTTTGGAGATTTCATTTTATGGTTAGTTATTTACTGTCAGAAATGAACATTTTTTGCTCATGCATCTCATGAAACCAATGTTCCATGAGTTCCCACATAGCCTCATAGTCATGTTCTTAAATGACATTTTTTTCTAATAAAAGTATATAAGGGATCATTTTGATATTCATAGAGATTTCATGAAGGCTCTTCGACCACATTATCTTTATGGGATGGTATTCATGTAAATGTTTTATATGTTAGAGGTGAAATTAAATCTTATTATTATGTCACAACACAGGGTGTCCATAGACCCATCAAACCTGAAGAAATATGTTTATGGGAATCACCAAAAAACACTATAGATAATTGAAGTTCCCATGATCATATGGGTTATTACCAATTGTATCTAATTTCTCTTGGATTTTCTACGAGATTATTGATATAACATGCAATGACCATGATTTCATCAGGAATATTCTGTTTCTTGTTTATTTGGACTCCCTTATGGGGAGAACGAATATTTCCCATGTTATTTGTTTTCCTATGGAGTGGTGATGTTTGATTTTTTAATGATTCATGAATAGACCTACGATGATCCATGATACATTATAGCAAGGTGAAATATTATTGTACTCAAAAAAATATTTTTCCTAATGAGTTTAACTATTCCATTAATGATCTATAGTTACTAAAAGTTGTGATTACAATTACTTTGTTGAGATATTACCTCATTTGCAGGGAATTTATATTTTTCCTAGTCTAAAACATTCTAAAATTAGTATTCTATTTTTGGGATATTAATTTTCACTAGTATAGGTATATGGGTTTTATACAATATTTTGATTCAAATACCAAATGTATTCCAATACATATGAATTTTTTTCATGAGGTGATATGTCATATGTCTCAATTAGATGTGGTTTGGACGTCTAAAAATGTTTTGAAAAAGGTAAAGGATCACTCCACAATGCATCCTAATGTAAAATTAGTTTGTTGTAGTGGAGTTTTTTAAATTATGATAATATAACTATCCTTGATGAAGTGTGTGGAGCTGTCCCATTAGGGAGACATTTAGGAAGTGTTGATATGTGATCATTATCAGCATGGTTATTATCTAGAGGGATGGTTACTATATGGATAGAATAAAATATTATTTCAGCGGAGGTTGTTCATCCCATTTGAAATGAATGAGGGGGTACTTAATTATTTTCATATCCCTATTATATTGGTACATACATATGTGTCTATGATTTATTACGGATTGTGGTGGTATCATTTGTGGAATTGGATGTGGTTTTCCTTGATAGTGTTTATGTTATGGTGACTAGTTCTCTAGTATGTGAAGGATGAGAATAGTTTTCCTAGATTTTTCATTAAATATTTTTGTGTCTTCATGTCGAAAGGAGACTAAATTTTAATTTATTTTATCAGTAGGCTACAATAGGATGAAGGATCTTGTGATTTATTTTGGGAGATAGTAGAAAAATTGATGATGTCAGCCCAGATTTTAGAGAACCATGAACTAAGTATCATAGATGTTATGGAATGGTGGTATTTAGATGATATATTTAGGCTTCAAGGGGTAATCAGGAAAAAATTCTAATCAGGGTCCCCTTTTTTCCGAATTGTTATTGAGAGGAATAGAGTGATCCTTTTGGTCCCAGTTGTGCTTAATATATTAATTCCATATTCAAAATTTTTTTCAGACATATAAGACCTTCTGGAGACTAGATCATTGGATATGTGAATAAATATTATAATCCATTAGGATAAAGATATAATAAATTCTTCTAATTTAGTTTTCTAGTAATAATTGGAATGATTTGTCCATTAGAATAGAACTACTTGTGGTGTTGTATTGATGTTCATGTTATTCTCCATTATGAAAGAATATAGTTGTGGATTATGGATTATTTTTCCATCATGTATTACATACAATAATCGATAAGGATTATTTTTTTATTAGTGGTTGAAGGTGGATCCATATTTTTATAAGTATTATGAAGATAAAAATTGGTGGCCCATACAATTTGAGGTTGGAGATCAAGTATTATATATGTTTTCACCTTGCCTGTGGTAGCATTTTTTTTTTGTGTGAATGTGATTATCCCCAATCATATTGGGGACTTCATGATTTTTTAAAACATTGGGAATGTGTACTATCTATTTTCAATCACACCCATTCTGTGAAATGATCATGATTCCTTCAACATGAACTATATCTATTGTTATCATTGTGATGAATATCATATTATAAATTTGGGAGAGTTTGAAATCAAGGAAAATGAATCAACTATGGAGATGTCATTAGATATCAAAGATCCGAATGATAAGGTGTTGTATATGAGATTTATTCACATGGTTTATATGATGTGGTGGTGTGGTGGAGAGTATAAGATTACTTATGAGTGGGATTCACATATTCATGCTCCATACTACTTGTTATTTTGATGATTCACTTATTTTCCATTGATCAAATTTTTCAATATTACTATATGATTCATATGAGAATAAAAAACATAAATGTTTTTTATTGTATCTATTCTATGTTTTTTTATCCTCTGTTGTGAGTATGTGTTTTTCAATGTCAGAACCTTGATAGGTATCTCAATTATGGTTGTATGGATTCCTATTCTCTTTTATTCTAGGTTATGTTTTGACTAATGATGATTATATTTGTTAGAGAGGTATCTGATTTAATTCCTATGGTTTTTATAATCCTCTATTCCTATTTTCTCCTATCCTATTGGTTTTAAAAGTTTGTATTAGGTCTTCTTCCACAAGAAATATTAATGTTTTTACTCATTGTTGATTTTTTCCTTCTTAGAGTTTTGGTTCTCTCTTAGAACAATTTATTAATCCTATGATCCCAATTTTTCACATTGCCACATTTTCCATTTTCATAGATGACATTGTTATGATATTCAAATATATGATTTTCTATCTTTTAGTTTGTTATTATAGTTGCACATCCCGTTTTAATATTCATATTTTGTTCTCACAGTCGCAGGTTGGTCTCACTACCATACATTGCATAAAAAATATAAATGCATTCGATGTCTCTCCATTTATTTGAAAATTTTATAATGTTTTTTCGAATTAACCTTTTTTCCATACTAATGTGATAATTTTTTGTAAAACAAAACTATGGTATATAAATATAATTTTTTTAATCTTTTTTTGGGATTAAATCCATGAATTTAATTCCTTATAGAACACGGTTTTATAAAGTGTCGCTAAAAATGTGAAAAAAGTAATCAAATTAAATTAAAATTAAGAAGATTATTGACTATTCTAGTCAATAGGAAAACCATATCTAGAATCATTATATTTTGTTCCTTTCCAAATTTTATTCCTTTGTTATTTTCTTATTGATTCTGATATTTTTCATGTCACATAAATTATTTTTTTGGTGAGCATGTTGGGTAATTTTAAATTTAGTGATCAATATTTTGGATTGATATCCCATTCCTCATTTTTTAATTATAAAAATTAAATATAAAATTATTAGTATAAACATTTGATTATGAATTGGTCTCCTATGAAAATCTGTAATTAAAAGAAAATTATCATGAAGAAGATGATAGGATTTTTTCATAACAATTTGTAAAAGAATTATTCTAATTAACCGAATAAGAAGTAAATTTTTCAGTTTTATGGTGCTTTTGATGACATTCAAACGTATATATGTGGGATTTTAGAGATATTTTGATGATTATGGGGACCTTTTAAAATGTGATGTGTGTTAATTATATAAGGTGTTTGATTATTTTGGTTTTGGTTATGGTTGTAATTTTTTCAAGGTAGATGGTTTGTGTGTGTGTGTGTGATATAAGTCAACATGAAATAAAATATGAC
Organism: Viscum album; assembly: GCA_963277665.1. Lineage (NCBI taxonomy): Eukaryota > Viridiplantae > Streptophyta > Magnoliopsida > Santalales > Viscaceae > Viscum > Viscum album. Next base: position 1,538,444,364 of record OY728151.1, read on the forward strand.
CAATTGAGGATGAAATAGAAATGAAATATGCAAGAGTAAATGAATCATAGAAAGAAGTTAATTTTTATAAAATTACTAATAGTGATTGAAAAAATGGATTCTTATCATATAAGGTAATTTTTTAAAATATTAACAAGATAAACTATAATAAAATGAAATGAATGATGAGATAGTGTATAATGTTATGTGGTTGGGTTACTTTTAGTTTGTGTATATTTTTGGGAAAATTAGTATAATATCAACGATATAGATAATATTATGATGTATTCTAGTGAATCATTTGAAAAATAACTTTATTCAATCAAAGATATTTTAAATATTTTATTCTATTTTCAGTTATTTCTACACACCCCAAAACCATGTTCAGTACCATGTACAAAATGATGGAAATTGTGGTGGTGTTTTTAACAACAGCTGGATGGTGAGGAATATGTGTACAATTACACAGTCTTTAGTGATCTTATTTTTTTAGTAGTGACAAAGATGGGTTGGTGTTATAAATTTCTCATATATAGTTAGGAAGTGATATGTGGTGGGGGTCATTCATTGTAGAAATGTTTTAGGATGATGATATCATGCACTTTCATGATACCCCATTATTCTAGTTCATGATGATTATTTGATATGGATAACAAAATATACAGTTATAGATTGAGAGAGGTGTATAGTGTCATTTATTATATCGTGAGTTATTGAGCCCTTCTAGAGGCTGGGGTAGTTTGGATTAAATCCCAAACCACATACTAGGTTTCTTGTATTATTCTAATGAGATGGCAGGGAAGGTAAGAGATTATTAGAAATAAGAAATTGGGGTATACTAGTACAGACTCAATGGAGAAGTTCGTGTGGAATTTCTTTAGAAACATTTCCCGATTATTACATTACTACATGTGTTTTTTGGTTAATGATCTCTCTTGAGGTTTGAATGTATAGTTATCCTATTATATGCATTTGGATATCCTCTTTATTAAATTTTTATTAGTAATCTCATTCCACATGTGGATGATAGTTTTTGGATATGATCATATATCATATACATGTCATTGTAACCATATATATGTGTAAACTATAATTCTGGTTTATAGAATAAGTTTTAGTATTTATCTGGACATTACTTACTTTGATATTGGAACTTATATTGACTTAGTACCCTACGAAATGTATTTTTATTTTAATTTAATTTATTTTTATGATATTGTCCAAGCATTTCAAGATCATCATGTATTATTTTACTTATATTATGTGAAATAGTTAAATTGTGGTAAATTTATCCCCTCTAGTAATCATTAATAAATTATGAATGTTAACAAAATCCATATATAAGATTTTGTATAAACATATTTATATTTTCCATCCATGTGCCTACAAAAGGAAGAAGATAGTGGACAAAATTTATCTACCATCATATCTGGCCAGGTGGTGTGCCATTGGTGGGAAGGGATCATGTAAAAATTATTGATACATTATTTAATTAACTAAATATCTCTATATAATCCATTGAAAATCCTTGATAAATCCTTTTTTAAATTAGAATTGAAAATGATAATGAGATGATTGTCAATACTTTTTAAAGAAATGATTTTTCCCTTTAGGAAAAAGGTTGAATAAAATATATAAAAACATGGATTTTAATGCATAAATATCACATTTTTTAGTTGAATGGTGAATATATTTATAAAATATATTCCTTATGATCGTAATAGTATAGTCTATATAGATACTAGAAATAAAATCATCTCATTTAATGAATAAAATTAATTTTCTCTCACAAAGATCATATCATATAGTACTCTTCTTAGGAAAAGCCAACAAATGAATCATTTATAACATCACAAAGGATACATAATAAATTCTTTGGTCAAAATATCAGTAAGGTTAAATATAAAATATTTAAATGTATGATAATATGAAATAAAAAATAATAAAATTGAGTTCTGATCATGATATTAACTTCCAATATTCATGAAAAAACTATCATAGATCAGAAATATACTTCATGTCATAAAACATTATCATTTCATAAATCATGGAAAATAAGTGTCAGAAATCATCATAAATAAATAATTCATAGAAATATCATCTCACAAAAGTGTGAAACCATCATAAATATTTAACACCATTTGAAACATTATAGAGGACTACCATGATAATCAGCATAGTGGATTTTCACTTATCATATATTTTCTATTTTGGATTAGGATACAGTTGTTTCCCTAGTGGATAAGGAGTCACCAATTTCCCAATGTCGACTGAGTCCTTTGAATTTATTCCCTTTATTATTTCATGTTATATAAATAATTACCCAAGTTATTTAAGGGAGATATATGTCACACCCAATATAGTGAATGAAGTAATTAAGTGTTCTAAAATATCATAAATCATTCCTCATATCATCATATAATATCCCATTTAAGGAAACTATATTTCATAATCATTTCATCAATTCACCTTAACCTAACCCAGGAAATGTAAATGGGTTTCATAAAAATTTCATCAAAATAAATATTAACCATGTATATAAAAAACATTGATTGTATCATTCAATATTATCCATAGTAAATAATTACTGACATAAATGAATTTAATCTAAGATGGAAAATTATTTTGAAAGATCACATGGATTATTTAATGATAAAAATAGCCATTCTACTTTGAGAAACTCTTTTTAAAACCTAAATATTTCCAAAAAATATTTTAATAAAAACATTCATTCTTATAATTGATGGTTTAAAAATATTAAAAACATTTCATAAATAAAATATGTATTACACCATCAATAAAAAAGTATTTTTTTAAAATATTCAAAAACATTTTCCTTGAAAATAACCTTAAAATATAATAATGTTAACATCAAAACATCGCATGGTAATTTTCTTAGTAAATTAATTACATGCTCAAGGAAATATTCATTTCATGTTTTAATAATAGAAAAATGGGCCATAATTTGAAAACTACATGAATCTTATGTTTATATTTTTTAAATAATAAAATAAGTTCAAAATGATATTTATCAACACCTTATGTAAAATAAATAATTATTGATATTATTTTTATAAATCATGGATGTAGAATGAAAAATAGTTTTCCATCGAAGAGAGAAATAATGTAGGTTTTCTTTAAAGGTATTATTTGGGGAAACCGATTTCCTAAATGGAGAAAAATTGTGGGAAAAAAATTCTTCCTATGAAATAACTATAGGAGAATAAATATCATTTTTTACTTGAGATATGTATCATAATATTTTATCATCAAAATCATAAATATCTACATTCCTGATAAACGATTAGATTGTCTCTGAATACACATCACACTAAGGTAAAATTTATCATAAACCACATGATGGAATAACACTAAATGATTCATTGAATATCTTGATAAAAAGTAAATTAATTATTTTGAATGTTAAATGTGTATTATATAATCCTTATAAGTGAATATAGTTTTATAACAAATTCTATGTCTGAAAAAAGAAAAATTGAGACAAAAAATATTACCTCTTTAGTAATATTATAACCCTAAACCCCATTAAATATAGATCCTAATTTAGATATATTTATCCCAATAATTATCTATATAATAATAATTAAACATATTCATGATTAGTATATCAACCACCTAAAATATATAGGTGGTGAATAATTCAAGTGTCTCACAAAATTAAAATGTATGAACGAAAATACAACAACATGATTTCCTCAATCCTAGATAATTCAAAAACCTCTATTATAATTAATATAAATTTATTATAATTCACTTTTTAGGATGATAATCATATATACAATATCTTATATGATTTAATAATACCATTTTATAAAAGGTTTGTAAAAAATTCATTGTTAGAATTATATTTGGTTAATAATGTTTCATTTTTCACATATGTTTTGATTTGTAATTTTTTGATCTATTTCTTTGATCATTGATAAATAATCTCAAAAAATTTAATTATGGTAAAAATTTAATATATAATAGTTATATATTTATATATATTAATCAATAATACATATAGATTCAAAATGAAATACACCATTTATTGAGGCTGTAGGCCGTATGTATGAATGAATAATGTTTCCATTTTCTCTGTAGACGAAATAAAAGAAATTAAATTAATATATTACCATTTTTGAGAATTATTTATTTTATATATATATATATTATTATTATTAATTATGGTTTCCCTAATTACCTCCCATGAAATGAAATAGTAAAAAAGGAATCACATCACTTCGTGAGTTGGTTATCAAATATACACATGAACAATGTTACCATAATTTTGAGGGAATGGAAACTAAAATAATGTATATGATAATAGATTTAAATAAGTATATTTTTGTTAAAAGTATCATATATATTTATTATATGCATCATCCTACCCAACTATGAAATTTTTTGATAGAATATCTATCACATCAGATCGAGAGGCTGTAGTCCACCATACATAGAAGTAATGTAATCATTTCCCATTTTAGGGAAGAATATTTAGATGTATGTAATGTCCATAGTATGATATCTCCTATGTATATGGAATATAAGGAGGTTAATATATTATCATGGTTTAATATCATTTTAATGAGGAAGAGTAAGAAATAAAATGTAAATTCTCATGAAGAATGTTACATATTATTCAGGTAACCTCCATTGGTTTTCACAAAAACCATTCATAGGTAGGATATCATATCTAAATAAGGATTCTAGGAATGTAGGTGGGATTTAATGAAGTTATATTTTTAGGTCGTGGATAAAAAATGTTTGTTGGAATTGTGATGTGCATAAAAGGGGTGGTGGCCATTAAAAATTGAGGTGCATTTCATAATTATATTGTTTTGAATTAAAAAGTGTCACCCACATTTTTTAGATGATTTTTTTTAAAAAAATGTTCAATAAAAACATTAGAGGTTATATAGTCTAAATATGTCTATAATTTTTTTTAGTCTCCAGGTTATTTCATCCATTATAATTTTAGTTTTACCCCTGGTGAACATGTTTTAGCCATAATCGTGATAATTAATTCATATTGTTTTTACTATTAATTAAGTAAAAAAACTTATGTTGAAAATGTTAGATAATGAAAATTAATTTGATTCAATAAATGAAATACATTTTCTATATTTTATTCACCATAGTGAAAAAAAATTATTTAAAACGAGTCCCACAAATGTGATGAAAAAGTTTTTTTCCAAAGATTAATATATCAAAAGATTTAAATAATGGTATCAAAATTAAATATAAAATTGATTCCAATGAAAACTATTTCCTTAATATATATAATTGAACTAATTTTTATTTTTAAAAAATACTAAAATAATATCTATCTAGTGAATTTTGTGAATGAAAATGATGTTTTGTAATAAACAAATTAGTTTTCAATATTCCATATAGTATATATATTTCATAAAATTTCCAAAAAAAATCAATGCATGATTATTATTACATTTTTAAAAAATATATATATTTTCAATTTTATAAATGTGTTAGAAATTAATAGCAAATATTGTATCAAAAATGTTACCAATGATTTATTTTGTTGAAAAATATAGTTTTTAAGAAATTTTTTTGATTACTTTTATATCATCTAGAGAAAACACATAATATGAATGAAAAATATTATATTAAATATATAATATATAGAAATATTATTACCAATTTAAAAGAAAATTAATATTTTTTATTGATGTTAAACATATATCAGTTCATAAATATTGGGTATGATAAAAATATTTCCTTTATTTCGAAATTGTTTTATTTAAATTTGAAATTAATTATTTACCAGAAAAATATATTTATATAAATATTTAAGCCAAATATTTTTGTAAATTATTTAATCATATTCATACAGGCCATTATAATGGATTTTTGTAAAATATAATATTAAATAGTAATAATTTAATATACTTTTTTATTTTATGAAAAATCAATATTACATGTAAAGAATGTTATCATATAAATTAAAAAAATTGAAAAATATTAATACAATCTCAGGTTGTTACATTCCAACCCACAAAAAAAATTCCTCAGAAATATGATCTTGTGATCGATAAAATTGTATTCATCTGGAATAAACTCCTTTAATGATTACAAATTGGAGAAAATGGTTTGGAAGTGAATATTTAGGAATGGTATAAAATTATAGTGTCTAAACAATCAAATGAATTTACATAGGTTATTGATAAGACACAAATTAATGATCATTTGAAAATCAACAATCATAAATCATAATCAGAAAACATTTGAAAATTTCACATCTATCATAAAAAGTTAATGGAATTGGAAAACATATTATTTCAATATACATTTTCTAGGTTTTGGAAAATTTGAAGACAATATTTATTTAATTTATTTCATTCCATTTGAAAAAAGACAATCTCATTCTATGGTTGTTCCATGATCAATATCCACATTTTAAATTACTATTAGAGTTATGTTTTATATGTATAAATCACAAATAGATAATAAGTTCTATATTTAAATGATAATGAATACATTTTTTATCTATTTATTATCGCCAAATTTTTTTTCCCAATGTTACGCATAAATATTCATACATTAAAATAATAAATTAATTTCTAAAACAATATCCAATGTTCTACATTAACCATTAAATTAATGATTATCCTTATAAACCTTCAATATAAAAATTCTTTTAATAATGTGATTAAATTTTCCCAAATAAACATAATATCAGTCTCCAAAATATGATAATGTAGCTCTTAATTTAACTATAAAAATATTTGAATACATTTATAATATATAATAATGAAAATATTTACAACCATAATAACACCAATATCGTAATGAAAACATACACACATTCGCATTACATGAATAAAACAAACTATTATTGAATATATCCCATAAATCTAATAATTAGTTAAACACAATCAATGATAACATAAAAATATATTTTCATCAATTCAATAATAATTTATAATGTAACCAATATTATAAAATTTAAATTCTTCAAATCCATCATCTCTTTTTCCCAAAATCAATAAATAAAATATTTGAACATATAAAAGAATATATTGAAATAATAATGTGTCTTCTATAAAACCTAACCATTTCATTAAATCTATATTCTTGGCCATCATTAACATTGAAAATATTCATGGAAATCCTTAATGAAAATCATATACTACAAAATACTTATATATTTCATTATTCTTGAATTCTAGTATATAAACCCTCTAAAAATTAAACTTCACCATTAAAACATTACCTATTAATCATCATATTATTAATTATAAACTTTTTCATACTATATATATTACTCATAAACCACAATTAAATCATTAATATAATTGTGATAAGAATAAATAATGATAGAAAAACCCACACATTCCATATTCCATTCAAGGGCACATTATCATAAATAATATTACCAATATTCATACCACCTTGGTGTTTCTATTCACAATAATTCCCCATAGGCAAACGATATTCACAATTACCAAAAATTCCAATTTAAAAAATTCATTTAAAGATTAGAATTTTGGGAGTCCAATATTCAAATAAACTATGTTATTTGAAATATTCATTTTCTCTAGGTAATCGGTTACTCTAGGCCATTATTAATCACACATAAATGATCCTATCCAACTATTGAGACATTCCTATTATTATTCACCAAACATAATCATCAATTATGGACATAAATTTTCATTATTTAATTGTTTCCAATACCAATGATTTTGGAAACTATATCAATCTCTTCAATGGTGATTTTGACTGTTGGTTAATTTTAATGTTCCTTAAATATATCATTATAACCGATTCTGAATAATTATAAAATCCAACACTTAATTTTTCTTCTATTTTGGTTTCCCATTAACATATTTTCTATCACATTTAATGTTAACCCAACACATTCTTGTACCTAATATTGACTAAAACAAAAACCCATAGTGTAACCTATCGTAGTCCCAATGTAAATCCCAAAAAAATTCCAAAAAATAACACATACGATGTATAATTAAATAAATATTATTTTTAATCTATTATACCTTAGTATAAATATTTTCCATTCATGGTCATTGTTAAAATTATTTTGTTCTATTCGTAATGAAAATTAAAATTACAAATAAATATCCCCAAGGAGTGTCAAACTAGGTGTGTGGTAAGGACAATTGGTGTGTATCATGTAACACACTATTCAATAATTACATGCCATTTCATATTTATTACCCCTAGGTAACACTATTCTAGAACCATTTATACTTGTTTTTCCAATACATGGATTTATTTCATGAAAAAATACATTATCTCGTTTTTATAAAAAACATTAGTCTATTAACTTACACATAGACTTATCCCTACGGTTTTAAATAATGTTTTTCTAATATGTATATCTAATTATTGAAAAAACCATTTCTATAATACGATCTATAAGGATCAATTATTTTCATAAGTAAACATCATAATTATTTAGATTTGTATTCAATATATTTCATAAACACGCATCCACGAATCATGTTACTATAGTGACTTTGGAGGCTATAATGACAATATTATTATTTGAAGAAATATATTTAATATCTCCAACAAATATCCTATCACATTTTCATCCTATTAGGAATATATGAGCCAATTAAATATTTATAACACGGGGATAGAATTATAATAACGGTTTATCTGAGATTCTTAGTAATGGTAAATATAGAAGTTATAAATAAATTATCATTTAAAAGTATATGATTTAAATAATGGTAGGTGATCATGCACAAAGGTTATGAATTCATATCTAACATTTCATAGATCATAAAAAAGATTCATGGTATATAACATTATCATTTTAGAAAACATGTCATATATGATAGAGCATTCATCATAAATAAACAATGAACCATAATATCATGTCATAAAATTATGAGAACTTAATAAATATAGAAAATCATTTCATATCGCAAGGTTCACTTCCCAGACCATCAAGATGATGGATTAAAGATTATCACAGGTTTCCCATTGTGGATCTGTTCCATATATTTCCCATTTTGGATCTGGAATCACATTTTTCCCATTGTAGATCAAGACTCACATGTTTCCCAATATTGGTCAATCCCATAGATGTGTACCATTGTTATCACATGATATATAATGATTTAACAAATTCATAGGATGGATATAAAGGGCCCACCAATATCTAATGAACAGTATATTAATGTGTTCCACAATATCAAAATACATTCCTCATTTATTCATGATATAACTCATCCGATGAAAAATGGTGTCATTAAAATTTCATGAACTCACCATCGTATAAATCATGAAAAATAAATGAGTTTCAAAAACATTTCATTAGAATAATTATTTAAAATCAAGAGAATGAATTAGGATTTTATTATTAAATATTATACCCAAAAATTTATATGTAACATCAATGGATATTATCATTGATAGAAAATTACTTTGAAAGATCACATGGAAAATTTATTGTGGAAAGAATAATTTCCACGTTTAATAAAACATTTGAAAACAAAAAACATTTTAGATATCATTTTTATTGAAAATAAACATGGAAACTTAAAATGGTTTCTTTCAAAATAAAATAAAACCTATAATGGGGAAAATATCCTTTCCACATTGATACATGTTTTAAAAAATAAAATATATTCAAAAAAAATTAACTGAAAAATAAATTTCAAACTTCTAAAGGGTGATTTAATATATTGACTGTCCACGATGTTAAGAAATTCCAAACTCATTTAAAAGAATACTACTTTTATAATATCAGTAATATACAAACAAAAATTGTATTAAAAATGACATGTAGATTATTTTGAAAACAATTATAAAAAATAATCAAAATTTAAAAATTAAATTAAAAATTAATATTATAACAAAAATATATTAATTTTTTAGATAACATTGACGATGAAGGGAAAAGGTTTTTTTGATCAAAGAGATATATAATATCATTTTTCTTTTAAAAACATTTTTTGAATAATTGGTATATAAGAAGATTAATATGCAAGAAAAAATTATTCTCACAAAATTTCCAGTGTAGAAAAAATATCATGAGTTTCTTGAGATATGAATCATAATATTTCATCATCAGAAGCGTAAAAATAAACAATACTGATACAAAATGAGATTATTTTGTAAAACCCTTACCAAGTTGGTGACTTTGAATAATAATCCCTATATAGGAATAAAATTAATCGAAACAGAAAAAAACATAATAATAAATAAATTCATTATATTATATGATAATGTGGATGTATATTCCCCTCATAAAAGAAGATATGTTCATATGAAAACATATATCCCAATGATGAAATATTGAGATAAAACTCACCTACCACATCGGTGTCATTTGTATGATAAACCCCATTAAAGAGGAATCATGAATTATATACATAACTCAAAATATTTTCCAACATAATAATCAGAATATTAAATTATTGTAATTATATATACCACAAAAAATAAATAGGTGTTTAATATGAAATTTGTCTCAAAGATGTAAAAAGTGAGGCCTAAATCACTTATATTGAGTTTCTCTTTCTTCAAAAGCACTATCATTTAATATATACTATATATAAATAATTATTAAAAAATTCAAGCACCATAATAATATATATAATTTAATTCATGACGTACTCATAGCCTTTTATTACCTTCTTATTTAAATTTCCTTATTAAAATTACTTTTTGGGCAATTGCCCTTGCATTTTTCCCGTATATTTTGATTATCTTATTTTCATTCCTCTTTTGTTTATAAAGGTTATATCCACCCAAAAAATTTTCCATGATAAAAATTTCATATATATTCACTATATATGTATTTATAAGAATCCATAAACGATATATATAAAAAATAATATACATTGTTAATATAGACAATATGTTATACATACGAAGGAACGTTGCGTGAAAATGGATCGAATTTATTGTAAATTATATATTAAAATTATAGAATAATTTTAATATATTATATATAACATATTTTCATTATATTTACCTTCATTACATTATAATTTGATGATTTAGTGAAAAAAAATTCATCTCTACGTGATGAGTTAGTTTGATGTATACAAAAGGAAAGATATTATATTTTATATGAAATGGAATGTAAAATTTTATATACGATGATATATTCAAATAGGTTCCTATATTTCACAAACATAAAATAAATAAATTATATCCATAATTATACCCATCCATAGAATCTGTGGATAGAGAATGTTTCACATCAGTTCGTGAGGTTGTTATTTTCCTTACACAACGGCAAGATAATCATTTCCCATTTGAGAGTAAAGAAAATGGATGTAGTCCATGAAAATTGTATAATAATATCTTATTATACATAATATAATGATTTTTTAATATTATCATGGATTTAGATTATTTTATGTAGTTGGATGCAGATATGAGAAATGTTCTTTCAAGAATTATACCTCTTCATCAGGTAACCTCATTGGGTTTTCACCAGAATCAATTTTAGGATGGATTTTTGGTCAAAATAAGTTTTTGAGGAAGAGAGTGAATAATTAATTAAGGGATTATATATAGACTTGTCCAGAAAAAATGTTTGGGGAAGTTTGAAGAGGATAGTATTGTGGGTGTCCATATATAAGTGGGGTGAGTGGAACAAATGTAATTTATGAAAAGAAAAAGTTGTACACATGTTTTATAAATTCCAAAAAGAAAATATTGGGTCATTCGTGAGAATTACAGTTGATAAGGTATAAAAATTTATATATAATGAGTATTTCATATTTATATAGGTCATTTTTCTCCTTATCATTTATGCATAAGCCCAGGTAAACTCATTTTATCATTAACCATGAAAATTATTTTTTTTGTATTTTTACTATTTATCATGGAGAAAATTTTATTGATCTTATTATATAATATATATATATATCGATAATTAAAAATATTTAATACATATTTTTAATCAAAATAATTTAATTAAAAATTATAATTTAAAACTAATCACATAGACGCATTGAAAAAGAACTTTTCCAAAGAGATATTTTTCAAATGAATATATAGTTTTAATATGAAAATAAAGATTAAATTTATTTGAATGGCATTAAATATTTTAATAGATTTATAATTTATGTATTTTTCACATGAAACAATATTAAAAAAATTTAGTTTCTAAATTTGAAGAATGAAATGGATGTTTTTATAATAATAACAAGTATTTTTAACTATTCACTGTAATGAATTCTAAAAATAAACAAAATAAATTAACTCCAAATTAATTTTAAAATTATGATTTATAAAATTAAGTTCAATTTTCCAATAAATATTCTATAATTAAAATAAAATAATTTTATAATAACTTTGAAAAATGTGAAAAAACCCATTTTCAGAAAAATACAACTTTTATGAGTAAAATAATAATTCTTATCCCATTTCATGAAAACCAAAAATATGATTTTATAATATTATATTTCATATATAATATATAAATTTAAATATTATCGTTCAAAAAAATCATTTTTTGTGTTTTTTTAAGTAAAACACAGTTTTGAAATTTCTTTTTTTCTTTACCCTAAAAAGCAGTAATCACATTCCTGCACAAACTATTGTTTTCAGAAAATAATTTTCTTTATTCTAAAATATTTTTTATTTTTGTTTATAATTTATTGGTAAGGAAATATTTAACATTATATATATATTTAAACAATATATTTTCTTAATTAAAAAAATCCAATTCATAATCTCATTTCCAAGAGAGAGGTTATAACTATCATATTAAAAAAATAGTTTAACACTATGCCCCATTTTGATAAATCATGGAGTTTTTGGTAACACAAGATATCAAATAATTTACATTTATTAGGAAAATTATTCATAAAATCAAAACGTGTTAATAGATATGATATGAGATCATATATATTATCCTTATTTCATATAAAATTTCAAATAAATATGACGAGTCTAGGAGGAAGTAGAGATCTCAAGTAGTGTATTATAATGATATGAAGAAATAAAAAGGTAAACCAATCCATAAACTACTATAATTTTTGGTATTTTGTGATGCAATAAATTTGATGGTTAATGTTTACCTCCCAAATACTCTCTAAATAGAATATATATGTGATATATGATTTAGTCCTCTTTAAATATTAATCATTTGTGAATGAAAACATTATCTACCTCAAATAATTATTTTAGAATTTCCCGAAAACAATAAAAAATACAATAGAAATGATAATTTTTAATATACAAAATCTTCTTAATAAAATTTCCATCCTTTAGAAATTATTTATGGCAGACTTGTATTACCATATCAAATACTATTGACGGAAAAATAATTTGAGATTCACTTAATTTTTTCACAATTAATTTGTCTCAATTAATGTAATATAATAACATTGGGCACAACACTTTATTCCTCCCATATTCCTCCTCTCTATCTCATTAACCTCTATGATGTGTGATGCACTGATCACCCTCATCTGAAATACATTGAGGAACCTATTTTTGATAGATCCACCATTGAATCTCCCTTGTATAGATTGATGTTTTGTCCTTTTATATTAATTTTACATTTTATTCATAATATTACAAGATTTAGTTTTAGAAATACCATGTTTTGGACGTTTTAATGATATTCATTCTTTAGTTGTTATTTATTAAAGCATAAAATTTATTATTCCCTATTTTCATGATAATCGGGTCCACATAATTTATTTCAATTGAATATTTATATTTTTCTAATTGTTTAATATTGATATATATATATATGTGTCTGTGTCTGTATATATTGTTAACATGTTTATATATATATATATTTATTCATTTAAATTTTTTAAAAAACATGAATGTTATTTGATATATATATATATATATCTCATTGTATGTTTTTATCTATTTTTATGAAAAATTGATATGTAATTTTTTTTAAATAAAATGTGTAATATATTTTATGTATAAATATTAATTAAAACCCATTCTAATAAAATTATATATGTATATGTAGATAAGTAATACCTTATAACATTACTATAAAAATGATTTAAAATGTGTAAGGATTTTAATATATATATATATAATCATGTATGTTTTTTAATATACATATTTACATATATATTAAATTTTGAATATATATATATGTGTGTGTGTTTATAAAAAATTATGTATAGTTATATATATATAGGAAAAAACATTTTTAAACATTTCTAATAAAATTAAAATGATATATATATATATATATATGATATGTAGATTTTTGTAAAAGATGTCCAAATATATTTGGTTAAGAATAATGTAATATATATATATATATATTAACATCATAATATTTATATAAAAAGATTTAAAACCCCCTATAGGGTTTATTGTATTTATATATGTTTATATAGATTTAATATGTATATTTTTGTTAAAAAAATAGTGAGAATATATTTTATGTATTTTTCTTAACTAAAAAATCATTATCTATATATACAATAATTATAATAAAAGAAGTAATAAATTAAATTAATAATAACAATAATCAATAAATAAATTAAAATACTTACAATTTAAATACTAAATATTATTAATAAAGAGTAACTAGTAGTGTTAATTACATAATATTATTAAAAATATAAAAATTTGAGGAACCTATGGATATTTCTAAATATTTGTAAAGGAAAACATAACAAATACAAGTAATTGAAACAAAATTCATAATATTTATTATATATTTAGTTATAGATAATAAATAATTATTATTAAGTATAAAATAATTTTATCAACTAGTACAAAATTAAAAAATGACTTTAATAAATACTAAAATATTTTTCATACCATTCAAAAAAATACCTTTTAGAAATTCACCGTATTTATTTAAAAAAAATTATTAATGAAAATATTTTTTATTATTAGTTTTTATAAATTTTCAATTATTAGTTATTATATAATATTAAAAAAAATAATTAAAATTATTCACTCACATGTGGTGATATAAAACATCCGACACACACAAATGTTTTTTTCTACCAAGGGTAAACCCAACATCCAAAATATAACGGAGGTATCATATTTCAGAAACATTACATCCATACAGTGATACATCAGCATTTTTTCAAAAATTGTAATAAAAATTTTAAATGGAATTACCATCAAAAGAGTGGTTAGAAAATTCTGGATTCATAAAAATGGTATTTTTTGTTTATAGTAAACCCAACATCCTTGACCTATCTTTATCTCCGATTTTTCTTACGGTACACAGTTTCATATATACAAAAAATGTTCATAATAATTATGAAAAAAATATTCATTTAATTACTTTCAATTTCAACTTAAACAAACCCTTAATGCACAAATAATTTATATTGTTCTAGGGTAACCCCAGCATCACAGACATAATAGTGGTCTCATATTTTAAATAATATTCATTTTTTGGGAGAAACATAAATTCTACGTAAAAATTTATAGTAAAGAAATTAAATTAATTACAATCATTTATGATGTTACCTAACACTCTATGAGCACAAATCTTATTTCTTGTCATGGGTAAACTGTTGTTCTCGAAGCTGATGGTGGTCTCTGATTTTTCATATGGTATACATTTTGGGAGATTTATAAATTTGTTCAAATAAATTGTGATCAAAATACAAAATGAATCACCCTCACATTCCATATAACCAAACACCTAACATGAAATATTTTCATGTCATTCCTAGGATAAACTTAGCATAAACAATATAAGGTTCGTCTAAAATTTATATTATGTTAAAATGTTATGTATATAATTCAATTTTCTGAAAAACAAATTTATAATGAAAATATAAAAAATAATTACCATTATTCATTTTGTTATAAAACTATCAATCCGCTCAAATTTTATGTTACATCTTGATTGATCCCCACATCCCAGACCTAACAATGGTATCAGATTTGTCATATGATACAAATTTTGAGATATATAATATGTATTAATAAAAAATTATAAAAAAAATTATTTTAATTAACTTCGGCTGCAGTGTAACGAAAAACATTAAACACACCAATGTTAGGATGTACCAAGGCTAAATGTAGAATCCATAATGTAATGGTGGCCTCATATTTATCATAAAAATCACCATTTGGTAGTTACTAAAATT
Source organism: Viscum album (assembly GCA_963277665.1). Classification (NCBI taxonomy): domain Eukaryota; kingdom Viridiplantae; phylum Streptophyta; class Magnoliopsida; order Santalales; family Viscaceae; genus Viscum; species Viscum album. The sequence continues at coordinate 1,538,460,407 of OY728151.1, forward strand.
AATTTTAAAAATTATATAAAAAATATACCAATTAAAATTGTGATTGATTTTACCAAACTCTCGATGTAATCAATTCTTTTCTCGTGCATAGGATAAACCTCACATATTGAACCTGATGGGGCTCTTAGATTTCAAAAATGAGACCCCATTCTAGAGATATTATATTATATTTTAAAAAAATATATTGGTTTTGATATAATATATTTAAAACTTTTATTCTAGATCGGTTACGCCTCTATGGACCTAAAAATCCAATTCTAAACATGTGCCTAAATCAGATAAAATTCCATGGAATATTTTAATGTGTTAAAATATTATAATATTATTGGATAATAAAAAATTATCAATAATAACAATGATTATTTCTAAATAATTTTATTATTATAGACTCTGGAAGTATAAACAAGTTTACATTATATGATTGTGATTGGAAAAATTGTCAAAAAAACCACAACAGATCCGGTATAAATAAAATATAAATATTGAAGGAGTTGAAACATCTATATCATTTTCATCATCAAATTCATATTTTTATTATTAAGGTACAATTAAATTTGCATTTATGAAATGTGATCTTTGGAGATTTGAAATGGTTGACAATGTTGTACTTCATCTATTGTGTAGATACCCCATCCCAGAAATCCTAGATCAGGTGGTGTGCTACCATTGCATTGGCATAAGATACAATTTAATCACATCCCAATGTATTTAATAGTTTTGAAATCTTATAAAATTTTGTACATGCATATTTATTTTATTGTAAATGAATTCACAAATTAGAACATATTTTTTTCATTCCTTCAGGAATGATAACATTATTCCATTTAGTGATTCATTTCATATATTTTATACTAAAATTCAAAAAATCATAGTGAAAGGAAACATAATAAGGATGAAATAAAAATATCATTAATTGTAAATGACAACAGAATCAATGAAAAATCACTAATAATTATAAAATGGTATGGAAAATAACTAAACACGCATGTCGTGATATCAATAAACTAGGTATGAAGTTTGTAGTAAATATTTTAAGGTAAATAACTCAAAAATAATTCCATTATAATAATTAGATAATGTAAAATAAATATAGAAAAGTAAGAAACAAAAAAACACATGAAATTTAAAAATAAACATACAGTAAAATTCATCCATAGATATGTCAATGAAAAATTTCGGAGATAAATAATAAATGTATCTAAATGGGGGAAATGTTAAATAATTGGACCTCATGTCTATGGAATATGAAAAACTTAACTATCAAAAAAATTTAAATGAGATTTTAAAATAACATGTAGAAACCATTAAAATTTTGGGAAATAAATTTCCACATTATAACTTATCGATGCATAGAGGGGCTATATATTATCCGGGCACCACCCTTCATTTCCTGTCTAATTCATTTATTATATACAAAAATCACATAAAATAATATTCCTGATCAAAAATGAATATTTATTAAACAATAGAGATTTAAAAGTATTTACCAACATAAAAATTCGTTTCAAAGTAAACACCAAATGCTAAAATGTTTTACTTTTTATGAAATAAAAATATCGACGTTAAAGGATTTTGATATTTTGGGGAATCACAATGTTCAATGAACATAGGAAATTTAATATTTAAAAGGGACATACAAAGTAATTAAGGTAGTGAATATAAATATTTTCTTTGGAATAATCAGTATTAAACCATCTAGAGGATGAATAATGATAGTATCACTACAACATATCCAAAGTGGAGTAAAAATATTCTTTTTCACATTGATAAATGTAATTATTATAAAAACTTCATTTTAAAAACATTGTTGAGGAAAATATCGTTATTGTTTTTAAAAACATTTTGAAATTAATTATATTTGATGTAAAATTTATAAATTATTTTTCATTAAAAATAAATTTTTAAGAATCAAATTGATGTTTCGATTAAATAACAGTTGTTAAATCCATACATTCCTTATGAGGTGAGAAAAAAATTCCTTCTTCATTGAAAATTTTAAATAAAAAGACATTGTTCATAAATCAACATGTATAGTCCCTTTAGGACATTTATAAAATAAAAAAAGTGTTAAAATTAAATTAATAGAAAAATTAATTGTAGAAAAATGATTTATTTTTATAATGTACATGTTCTATAATAAAATATGTTCTTTAACTAAAAGGTAAAATGAAGTCAGGTTTTTTTAATCACATTTTATAAATCATTTTAACTCTCAAGTAGATGTAAAATGATTCTATTACATGATAAAGGTCATGAATATCTTGTGGAGATGAAAATGAAATCATTTAATTGAATATAAAGAAATAATTTACTCTAATTCAAATTCATGTGAAAACAATGCTGAATAAAAAAAATTGTAATGTAATACATATAAAAGATTATAATGTCATGCTAAGGATCAATTAATCAGTAGATTATGTGTATCAACTATAAAGCACATAATGTGGATGAAATACATCAATAGTTAAAAAAATATAATTTTACATGTAATCATAGAATATTTAATACAACAAGGATATAATATAACCCAATGAATGATATTGGGTTGTGAAATTATATTCCACATGAAAATGATAAACTAAATTACCCTTAAAGGAAATAATTCAAATTAAATCTAAAAAAATAAAGATTGAATGAATTAAGATATTACAGGTCAATTTATGTATATGTACAACATATATATGAAATTATGTGAAAAAAATAAATTATTCCTCAATGAATGGAAATACCATATGATGACCATTAAAAACATTATTGAGGAAAATAATAATTATAAATTGAAATGTGTTGCATGCCATATTTAATCATTGGAATTATAATTCCATTGATAGAATAAAATCAAATGAAAATATAAATTCTAAAAATATAAAATTATTCATTATATAATATATAAAAACGTGGAAATAGATACACTATACAAAATAAGTATGTGGGGAATACGACATTTATGTCATGGATATAAAGAGTGATATCAAAATCCCTTATATTGCCTAGACATTTTCTGGGAAAATCCATCAAATTCTTGTATAATATATTTATAAATGTAAATAACTTATATTGGAAACATAACTATAAATATATAACAGCACATATTAACTTCATATAATATCATATTACCCATTTGTTTATTATCATTCATTATATTCACTATATTTGGTGTTAATACCTCAGTATTTCGAGTTTGTTTTGAATTGTTAATTATTGTTAAGATTAATTATTTAACTATTTTATCATCTCAATAATATATAATATAATGTAAATATCATATATATTCAGCATTGATGTATTTATAATATTCCATTATATTTGGAGAAAATATATAAAATTCACCATTCATGGAGACATTAGGTCGTATTATGCCTAAAAAATACATTCATTTAATCACTATATTAAAACAATTAAAATAAAAGATATATATTTATTTTATAATTATCAAATCATATTAATTTTATATATTTCACTTATTTTTATTAAAACATCCATTATACACTACATGTATAGCTTGAAAGAAACACGTTTTTATGAGGCGGTAGTCCACACTTTAGAAAATGTAGTTATTTTATCCCAAAAAATGGAAATATAATGGTATGTGCTATATAAAAATAAATAAATTATAAATAAATTATTAAAATAATATATATTTTATTTGAATATATTTTTCACCATAATTCCAAACCATGAATGTTTTTAATGGGAAAACGAACAACATTATTTTGTTTGGTGGTAGTTCGATGTACACATAAATATTAAGATCATTACCAATTAGTTGGAAGTGTGTATAAGTGTAGATAGAACACACAATATAACAAAATATCCTTATATTTTTAATTTTATTTTTAATTTTTTAAGAATATAATAAAAATATGTTACGGGTTGATAATGAAAATGGAACAAAGATCTTAAGGATGGATGTTACCTCTTACTCATGTAATAGCTTTTGGTTTGCATAAATGGATTACATATATAGAATTATCATAAGTTGATAGTCTTATTGGATTATTTTTATGATGTTTAGGATATATTTGGGAAGATATTTTTGGAACCAATGTGTCTTGATTGGTGCCAATAACTATAAGGGGTTGGTTCCATTTTTATAATAAGGGAGGAGTGTCATTGTAGTAAATTTTTTAAAATGGAATTCCACCGAAATGTTTCATTAAAAAGGGGCTCCAATAATGGAAAAAATTTATACATTGTTGTATTGTGTCTTTATATTTCAATAAAATGTATATTGGACTAGTTTTAAGGCAGAGTTTTCCCTTATGTTTAGTCTTTAGTCCCTTATTAAGATAAATATACTCTTTATTTTTGTAATTATTTTTAATTACCTTCACTAATCATATGTTTCAAAAACAATGTTTACCTTATTGATGATTATAAATTAATATTATTCCAATAATGGAATCAATTTTCACAAATTATAGTTACATAATAGGGAAAATTTATTTTAAATTTAATCGAATAGATTGGACGAAAAACGTTTCTTTTTTAAAATGTTCAAAATATTTTTAGGTTTCAATATACAATTTCAAAGTGAAATACATATCAATGACCATAATTGTATAAATCAATATAAAAAATTTATAATTAAACACTAATACCAATAATAAATATAATTTACTATTATAAATTAATTAGATGAAAAATTCATTTTGAATTATAATTTATAATTTTTCAATATTTATCAAAAAATGAATATCACAAAAAAAAATAAAAAAAATCACTATAAGCTAATTTTGTTGTTTATCATTCAAAAATGAATTTTATTTTGATGTATATAATTTATATCTTTTACAAAAAATTGGACATAAAATAGGTTCTCCATTAATAGGTGATAAAACAGTTTAAATAAAAATATATGTTATTATGATTTAAATTTGGTTTTTTCTCATCTTAGTCCTATAAAATAAATTTAATGAATGTGAAAAATAATTGATTGTTTATATAAAATATATATTTAATTAATACCATTATATAGTTTTAATTATTTTTAATTGGATAAAACACCTTTGAGATAATTAATAACTTTTTCTATAAATATATCCATTGTATATACAATGGGTTCATATATTCATTTCTAATTAATAAGTAACCAAAGAATTAATTTTATACTTATGTAAACCATATATTTTTTTGAGTTAGTTTATACTCTTAATTACTACAAATTTAACGTCTATGTTATATAATATAATAATATTTTAATAATATATTGACGTTTGGTAAAACATTTTCTTGCGTGTACCACAAAACTTCCATAAAAACATTATTCTGTGTAACTCAATCCATCGATGAAACTAAATATTACATATGATGTATGAAAAATAATTTTTTCTTGAATTGTAAGCCACCCGCTAAAATAAAGATAATGGTGAGTGAAAAGGTTCAGGTGGACTACACATAACTAGGTCTCTATGTAGGAGAAAATTAGTGCCAATGGAGTAATGTACATTAATTAAAAGGTTAATTTTTTATATTGATTTATGTCATCAATCAAAAATATTTGAATGATTAGTGGAAGGTTTAGGGCCTAAATTTCAAAAATCTATGATTATTTCTAAGACTATTGATTAAAAAATTAATGTATCAATAAAACATTTTAATTTATAATACTTTTCCTAAATATGGGGAACACATTCATTGACCATGATTAAATTGAAATATACTTACATGATGTATTTATGTAGACACCATTTCATCCTATGGTTGTGCTTCAAATTTTTTGATATTTATCAATTACATCATGAAATCAATATCAAAAAATTAACATTAATTCCTAAACAACTAAAAAATACTTTTAATTTATAATTTTTCCCATAAAAGAGTAAAATTCAATTCCATTTGTCTCTAAATATTTTCCCAACACAATATTGTAAATTAATAAATCTCTAAAATTAAAAATTAAAACTATAGGTTTATCATTAATATTTATTCATCAATAATTATAACAAAAAAATGGAATATTAACTAGGACATCATGTACTCCAATGGAAGTTGTGAAACCCTTTTTTCCATCGATCATCGGTTGAAGTCCCATGGCCTTGCCGAATTAAAGGGGAAATCACACAGAAAATAGTCTGTAATTTTCTTATTCCATATTAATAGATTTCCAAAATAAATATGATATAAATCCTTGAAATAATGTTAAATCACTAAACTGGCTTTTAACAATGGGTTTCAATACAACCCCAATACATAAATAATTCATCTACTCAGTTCTTCATAGTTCCTTCCTGGGTATTGTGTTTATCCTCTACAAGTGGTCATTAACTTGGTTAATTTTAAGGTTACCCACATTTTTTGAAATGAACTAAATATAGATCCTTAGGATGAGTATGATTTCAATCCATCATACTATTCATTTCTAATAAGCAATTCATTGCATTATGTCATTATTCCTCACACAAAAACAGTGTCCTAGTAACACTGTGTAACTATCCCTGGTGTATCCATCAACATTTCTTGTATATTAAATATCAGACGTTATTCGAATCATTGTATTAACCCCATGAGCACTTAGGAAACAAACATCTATATCTTCATTAGTGAGTTCGGGAGTAGCTATATCTATATGATTTTAATCATGTTTTGGGAAAATAGATTAGGTATAAACATGATATCATTCACTCCTATCGAAAACACATTTGGTTTCTCAATGTCACCACATTCTCCTTCATGTTCAATGATAAATCGACTCCATCAAGTTCTATCCTTTGACCTAAACTTGAAATAATATTGTGAGTCATAATATTAAAATAAAAAAATATAATCATTTATAGGATATGAAAATCATGAAAAAAATATCTTCAGTATACAAACTATTGGTATAGCCTAGGTAATTCATCTTCAAAATCCATCATAATGGTTTTTAAATAAAATATTAATTCTTCAAATCATATACATTGGGAGTTTCAAACCAAGTGTCTAATAAGGCATGTTGTCATGTACCAGGTTAAACTGAGTTAGTCATACATTACCTTGTCAAAGTGGCTACCGCTATGTACATATATTCCATAACCACGTTCACTTGTATAATATATATATGGATGTATTTGTAGGATGGCCCACATTATCTATACCATACCAAAATTCTAGGATGTTCTTCCTTATTTTTCCTCAATTTAAACCATAGGTTTATGTTCACTAACATATTTTGAGAACCCCCCTTCACCATGACTGGGGAAGGGATAACGGATTTCCATACCCTTCATTCATCATGTCAATGGAGAGATATTGACCCCTGATACCTGCATTCAATAGTTCATGGATTGGAGACTAGCACCTAGGGTATAGAATCACACACAATATGGAAGGAATTACCTTTTTTATTTAGAAGGATTAGGAGATAATATAGTAAATCACAAACAACGCCAAAACATGAAGCAAAAGTAAATCTAAAACAATCCATTCCCATATCCATGTTCTTATAATTAGTACTACAAGTAAATACATGAACACTCTATAGGAATGTACCAAAATAAAAAAAATATCAATGTCAACGATCCCATTGTTTGAAATAGTAGGGACCAAAATGATCCTCGATATCCTCCTGGAAACCTGAATCTAGTTTTATAAAGGTAGGGTGAGTATACAGGTTTACTCAGTAGGCAGGCATTCCAATACCCCGTGAGAAACGGTGATAACCAATGAACCTTACAATGAAACTATCCACCCAACTTCACCAAGGAAAACTACCCAAATAAGTCAACTCAGGTAACATAATAGTAACATCTCATTGATAATAGGGTACCCCGCATCACTTTCCCACTAGTTATTTAAGACAATCTATGCGTCAGACATCCCCTCTCCTTGTCACTGTAGTCCCACTACCATCCACCCCACCTGCACACACCTGGGCTACCACTATCACAAATACTTCCAGCAAACACCTGGGCCCAAAACACCACATGTAACCACACCTGCAGACACCTAGTCTAGAACAACTACTTCTACACCCCAGGACATCTGGCCCAGTACAACTACTATCATGCCTAAAGACACTTGGGCCTCATCCCGAAGACACATGGGAAACAACCTGCCCACACACACCTGGGAAAACCATGATAGCAAAACCAAACAAAAAAGTCAAGGGCTATAATGGACCTCAAGTAGTCACAGCCTGCCAGTTAAGTCCTGGGCTCCATGGGGAAGTGAGTAGAAAAGGATCCAATAACCAGCCACTCATAAGAGTGATGGAAAAAACACTCTCCCCCATGAAATGGCGGTGTTCAGCATGAAGTTCTAAACTTGGGTGGGGACCAAATAAGAAAAATAAGCACTAAATTATACATATAGGTAAACTATCACTCATCCCAACATAGGGTTTCCAATTCCAACATATACGCAAACACCCGCATTACTATTCATTCATAAAAAACAAAACAATGACAACCAAGGAAGAACTCATTCCTGGAAAACAATTCCCCATCAAAATTGTTCTTGATTATCACATTAAATTGGTTCCATTTAAATAGTTCATCACTACTAGGAAACCAACAGGCATAGTGACAAGCCAAGGAAGGAAAAATAGCCAAGAAGAAAACTAAGCATTGATGCCCGATTTTTTTATAAAGTCACAACACCAAAATAGATCTGTTAGATCCCTCGAAGACCTAGAACCAACCCAAGCCCCAATATACTGCCCCACCTGGCCACATATTCAAAGATCACCAACTGTACCATAGGGGATCCCATACCAATCCACGTCACCCCAAAAGCATCAAGTTACCACAATCCACATCCCCAGAACAGAGCAAGGAAGTTTTTAGATTCAACCACACCATTTCTTAATTATGTATTTCTGTTTGGTAAACTGGGGTGATCACACAATGATCATTATTCATTGGGAATCCATTTTAAAAACCATGTTGACGTTATTAATAAGATTCCATGTTACTTCCATTCAATCAAAAAGTTATCCATAAAACAGAGGTTGATTAGTGTGCAAAAACTACGACCAAAATCTGTGATATTCTATGGACATATTTCCATACAATTCAAAACATATAATAAATGGTAAAAGAGTATATCAACATCATCAAACAATCAACTTCATTATTTATAAACAATTTATAATCTTTGTTAAGGTGTTGTTTCATCCATCAATATAGGAACACTAATATACCAACCCCACGTGAGACACAATATAGATATACGAAGGGAAAACCCTACATGGATTATCAATGATCAATGATTTTCTCCATGCACCAAGAACTGGAGATGTGTGACTTATAGGGGAAGAAGTCCAAGGACTCCAAGAGCAAGTAGAAAAGTTTCCAGTATAGTCACTCTACTTGCCACGGGGAGGGAGACTCCAAATGCACCAAGGTAGGAAAGAGGACAACCAAGAAGAAGAAATAATTCCCATAAGATAAAAGGTGGGATCCTAGAGTTATGGGATATGACATCTTGAACACATTTATAGGTGGATCGTGGTTTCTCCATGCAGTTGGACGATTACACATGGTAGTATAAACTGTTTTTCAATAATAATCATATGTGGGGTGGCTATAACAGTTTTGCATTAATGAATTTCATTTTAACAATGGAAAATGGGTCCGTTGAGGGTCTCACCACTCTTAGGGGATTTAAAACATTGTTTATGGGGATAAAAATGGCCTTGAACCACATTAATTGATTACAAGCCTTAAAAGTGGTGTAATAGGAGAACTGGGGAAAGGAAAACCCCCAAAATCCCTCGTCGCACCGATCGGGTGTGTCGCGGATTGGCGACTCACCGATCAGTGACACCATAGTGGTATCCTTCCACCGACATGCCACCCTCTAGACTTACGTCTAGGGAATCCCAATCATCAGAATTTGAAATTTAATGGACTAGGAGGGTTTGAGCCATTACATTAGAAAACTCCAAACTATTCTCATCCATGAGAATCCAAACTAAACCTGGTACTACGGGGATGGGTTCGTCCAACCACATAAAAAGATACCTCTCATGGCTAAACCACAATATACATCTAGGAACACCTCTCCCTCAATCGATCACATGAACATATAAGGTTCATATCGTCTAGTTGTATGGATGGTGTATTACCTTCTTCGCTGTCAAAATACTACCCACTTTTCACGGAACAGACTCTACCGCATGGGTTTCATCACATCGACATTAATAAATTTTGATTAGGGATCAGGTCGTCCCCTCCCCATAGTCGAGGCTCTTCACACACATTCAGCGAACAAGGAAAAAGAACATTTTATTATTCACAAGGTAAAGCACTACATCGCAAACAAGTACGAAACAAAACAGAATATAACTAAAAACAGCTCTGAGTACTGGGTGTGCATCTATGCCTCTCATTCCTGGGTACTCTCATGAAGTCCACCATTCTTCCATAAAACACGAACCAAGAGAATGGTTTGTACACGAAGCACCATCTCCTCACGATCCTTGATCCCCACTAGCTACAATACGAAAGTCGCGCCATCATCAATTTCATGTTTCCCCCAGTTGAGGATGTCTGAATCATCATGTAGATACTGATGGAGATGATACACATGGAAGACGTCGTGAACCCTCAGTATCAGCGGTGGTAGCGCCAATTGATAAGCCACTTTTCTGACCTTCCACAACACCTAGAAGGGTCTGACGAACTTGCATGAAATATTACTTTACCTTCTGAGCCTCCATTTCCCACATCGGGGGGAGACCATCAAGAACACATGGTCCCCAACCTCAAACTACACTGGTCTCCTCCTATGATCCTCACACAACTTCTTCCTATCATTATCTTCCTTCAACCACTCCCGTATATAAATAACCTTCTCTATCATGCTCTGCACTACCCATGGTCCAACAACACATGCTTCCATGACCTCTGCCCAGCACATAGGTGAGAAACACAGCCTCCCGTCCAAATATTCAAATGGAGCCATGCCAATGGTAGAGTGATAGATAATTTTGTAGGAAAACTCTACAAGAGGAATGTGTCAAACTATTGACCCCCCAAAGACCAAAACACATGCCTGCAGCATATCCTCTAACGTTTGGAGGGAGCGTTATGTCTTCCCATATGTTTGGGTGAGGAAATGATTGATGAGGCACAGTTGGGTGCCAAAAGCATGTTTCAATCCTCTCCAGACCTGTGAGGTAAAGTGGGTATCTAGATTTGATACTATGAACCATGGAAATCCATGAAACCTCAACACCTCATCCACGTAATTTTTTGTTAAGGCATCCATTGCACTCGACACCTTGATTTCTATAATGTGAGCTTATTTCATCAACTGTTCCACAACTACCCATATGGATTCACAACCCCATGAAGTTCGGGTTGTCCCGTGATGAAATCCATCGATAGGTCACCCCAATTTCCCCTTAGGGAAATATAATGATTGTAATAGACCTCATAGGAGCCAGTTTACATCCTTCACTTGCTGACGCACTAGGAACCTAGCCACGGACTCTTCCATTGCCTGCTTCACACCAGGCCTCCAAAACTGACCCCTCAAGCCCCAGTATATCTTTTCAACTATGTGGTGCACCGCCAGGGGTGTGTTGTGGAAATCACAATGAACTCTTTCATGCATTCCCCCCATAATGAAAAACATTCCATGAAACAACATCTGATTTTTCTTGTCTTCTTACCACCCCCTGGGGCATCACCATGGCTAACATGTTTGTTCATCACTTTAGCCTCTAAGTCTCCCACTGAGACACCTCCACCTGGCACAACAAAGAGGACTACACTATCATATAGAACCTATTGGACCTGCCATCATATACCCTTTAATCTAGGTTTAGGGCATCCAACTCCTCCATCACCTTCTAAGCCTCAGCCGATTCTAGAACCACATCCTTCTGTGACATCCTACTCAGGGCATTTACCACCATATTCCCCTTTCTTGAGGTGTTTGAAATTAAAATTTCATAGGCATGAAGGAACTATATCCACCATCATTGCCGCATTTTTTGGTCTCACTAAGAGAAGACATACCTCAAACTCCTGTGATCCATGAAAACCAAAAAGTGCTCCCCGATGAGGTAGTACTGCCACTACTTTAGTGCAAACACAACTGATGTGAGATCCCAGTCGTGGGTGGAATAGTTACTCTCATGGTAATGTGCATACATAGACCCATAAAATATCACCCATGTTGTTACATCATCCCCCACCCCAGGACTTCACGTGAAGCATCATAGAACACCTCAACCATCAGCCCTACTTCTCAAAGCCTCAGCACCGATGCACTACCCAACATCCCCTTCAAAATAACTGAAGGATTCCTACCACTAATCACTCCACTCGAAGGTCTGGTCCATTCTGGTCAATGCTATTATAGGAGCTGCAACTCAAGTGAAGCTAGACACGAACCTACGGTTATAGCCTACCAGAACCAAGAAACTACGAACCTCCGTTACATTCCATGGTGATTCCCAAGAAACAACTGCTTCAACCATTGATAGATAACTCACTATTCCATGCTCTGACACCATGTGTCCAAGGAAGTGAACCTCTAGTGTCCAAAACATGACTTGGAAAACATTATGTAGAGCCAATGCTATCGGAGGACCCCTAACACCACACTCAGATGCAGGTCATGATCCTCCTCAAATCATGAGTAGTTCACGATGTCATCAATAAACATGACTATGAACTGGTCCATAAAATCAAATAAAAAAGGGTTCATGAGTCCGATGAACAAGGTTGATGAATTCATAACCCCGAATGGAATGAACACAAACTTAATGAGCCCATACCTGCACCTGAAGGTAGTCTCTGAGATGTCACCCTCCATCACCTTCAACTGGTGATATCCTGACCGCAGGTTGATTTTGGAGAACCATCCTACCCCCTTCAACTGATCAAAAAGGTCATCGATCCTCAATAGGTGGAATAGTTCTTGACCGTCACATGGTTCATCCTTCAATAGTCAATACATAGCCGGAGTCTACCATCTACCTTCTTTGAGAACAAGATCAGAGCACCCCATAGTGATGTGCTAGGTTAAAAAAGACCATCTTTATCAGTTTTTCAATCTGAATTTGTATATCCTACAACATAGAATGCACCATCGAAATCTAATGGTCAATAAGTTGAAAGTATATAACGAACTCAACATCACATTAAAGGGGTAGAGTCACCTCTTCATAGAAGAAATACATGGACTAGTTGATGAACCCCAAGACATCCACCATCTCCGTATCTTTTGAATCCACTATCACCCCATCTATCAAGGAAAGAAGGGGAACTACTCAACAGATGCCTCCCTAGAAACCCTGCTCACCGAAAAAAGCAACACGCTAGCTGCCCGTTTCTGAAAACAAGACCCTTCTCTAGAATCATTTGATAATGAAACATACTGAGAACAGCCAGTTGATGCATATAATGACAACATACGACTACATATGTATGAAAAATAAGTACCCCACTAGACTGATGTGGCCCCAACATTAGTCGACATCCCAGAAAAACATGAGACAAGTTGGTCTGCCCTCCGACTAGATTACTCAAAACAAGGGGAATAGTAAGTCTCTCTGTATATAGACCCAGAGAATGGTCTAGAATAGGTGCAACAAAGGAGTGTGATTCTCCTAAATCAAAGAAGACACAGACCATAGTGATAAAAAAGCTGATCGTACCTCGAATGACTTCTGGCCCTAATAGAAATGCCTCCTCTACAGCATGCAACTACCCATGCCCATCTCCTCTGTCTCTCATCTTCGGCTACCTCCCTGACCATGCCTTGGTCGAGATACCTGAGGAGCTCCCTGAGGTTATCCTTCTCTAGAAATGTCTTCTCTCGGAGGAGTGGGAGCTCACTGTCCCTGATGGTGATGCTCAATGGGCATGTATGGTAACTGCTGCTGCTAAGGTTGAAGCTAAACCTACCGACCCCCAATATACTAAACTCATTTCGAGCACTGATTTCAAAGGTACCCAGAAGTTCCACATATGAATCATCCCAAACCAATTCCCATAAAGAAGGGTATAGTATGTGGAGATCAAAACTAGAACTGTTGGGCCTTGTTCCCCACTGAACGAAACCTGGAAGGCCCTAACCGTGGAGGCCTGCTGCTGAAAACCATACCCTTTGAAGATCCCAACTGCCTCCCATATAGTGGCACACCACCCACTGTGAGAATCCTCTCCACCACATCATCATTCTTTTGGACCTCCAAGTACGCTTGTAGAGTAAAAGGAGTAACAACATACTAAAGTGAAGGTCATAGTGCCTCCTCTAAATGTCTCACCCAAGACAACTTATCTAGAAATAGGTCCAGAGAAAATAAATTTAGATAATTGAATTTGATCCCCAAATCCTTCACTGACATGCTCCCCTACAGAAGGGAGAGTAGCACTGGCCGCTTCTCTACCTCCATTGTGGAAGAGTGGAATTACGTCGTAGAATCCCTATCAAAGTTAGTCAATGAAACCTCAGCCTCCCTCTTCTCCCCATGGTAGAGTGTCTACTACTGATACGCTACTCTCCTAATCTCGCTTACATCCAGAAGTATCTAGTACTCCATTGGAGTCCATATCATGCTAAATTATAGTTATAGCTCCTTGATCAAACTCTCTGTCTCCTTGTTTGATATGCTACACTCGTACATCTCGAGGGTCTACTACTGAAAGCTGTGAAGCTTCCTCTTCAACTAGTCACCGTCCTCTTCTTGATCATCCCTCTACCGTTCAACCAAATCATCCCCCTGATAATCGATTGCCCGCACAACCGATGTTCGCTGTCCGGGTGCCATAGCAGCAAGGTAAACAGAGAATGCATAAGCCTGAGTAGTGTATATGATTTCTTTTAATGTTTTCTTAGACATTTTATTTATGATAAATCAACAAATTCCTAATAAACACAAGAAAAAAATTCATTATGATGCATGTAACTTTCATAGGGTATCTACCCTACAATCCTTGTAGCCTCACATAGTCGTTCGATTGGTCCATAGTTTTTGCATCAGGTCACAGGGGCCCCAAAAATCCCATACCATAGTCATTATTTCCTCGACCATTTCATGTTCTATGATTGACTAACATTGTTTCCCTACCATCCCATGAAATAATCATTATTCATAACTCCAAACTCCATTTATCTCTCAATCTCCCTCTGATACCATTCTGTCACGATTTCCATCACTAGGATGAGGGAAGGGATATATGATTGCCAGAACCATCCCTCATTAATTCGAAGGAGCGATAATGACCCCTGAGACCCGTCTTAAATAGGTCCCAGAGTGGAAACTACAACTAATGTTATAGAATCACAAGAAATATGAAATGAATTACCCTTTATATTTAGTAGGATTGGGATATAAGATAGTCAATCTCAAACAACACTAAAACTAGAAGTAAATGTTATGGAAAAACAATCCAATCTCATATGCATGTTCCTGTAATAAGTGCTACAAGTAAATATAAAAAACCCTATAAGAAGGTACCAAAAGAAATGAAAAGAAGCACCGTCAACGGTCACAATGTCCAAACTTGTAATGAATGACAAGGTCCTTGAATTCCTACTGAAATCCAAGAAGATGTTATATAGAAATAGGGTTAGTATACATGTATACTAACTAGGTAAAACTTAAAGCTATTGGGCACAAGTGGGGCGGCATTCTAATACCCCATGAGAAATGGAGATAACCAAAACACCAAGAAAGGTAACTATTCACCCAACCTCACCATGGCTCACTCCCCAAATATCGCAATTAAAGTAAAGTAATAGTAATATCACATCGATAATTGGGTACCCTTCACCACTTTCCCACTAGTTATTGAAGACATCCTACACATCAGTCATCCCCATCCATTCTCACTGCAGTCCCACTGCCAGCCCCCCCACCCTGCACACACATGGTCTACCACAACCACCCATCCCACCCACATGCAACTGATCCACATAAAACACAGGTAACTATTCCCTTAAACACCTAGAAAATAAAAACTACCACCACATCCGAAGAAACATGGGATAAAACATCTATTGCCCCGCCTGAAGACACCTAGTATGACAACCCTGCTTTTATTACAAACATACACATGATTTATTACATAAAACTTCACTTGATACAACAAGAAGATCGAGAGGTTTAGTGTCTTTGGGGCTTAGGATCATTAAATAAAAACGTAAGACATGAAATAAAAAATAATTATTGAAAACATCCTTTACATGACCACTACATTCCCTCGTACTTAGCATTGAATGGGATAACCTAGGGACATGCATACGAAAAGGGTGAGCTATAAAGCACAGTAAGGGAGTACACATGGAATAACATGTGGAGTACAATACATGTTAGAAAATTGGAATATAAATAGATCATAAAAGAAACATGAACATAAAGGCATGCTAATGCATGATAATCATAACATTGAATTTTGGCAACAACACTTAACATGGAATTAGCATTATCCAAGGCCCATTGCACAAGGAGCATGAGTAAATCCTCATTGCACATAAACACGAGTAAACTCTCATTGCACTTGAATTAGCATGATTCAACACTCATTTCACATGATGTATCATGATAGTAAACTTTATCCAATGCATTGGAGCACTATAAGGGCACACCCTTCTTAAAAATGTCTATCATTCAAGAATGATAATGAATGAAAAGAACAGGCTATCCTGAATCAAAATAAATCATGGAAATTGTTAGTTCGACCATAAACAATGGATTTTAAAGTAGAGAATTTAAAAAAAATACAAAAATGAAAACAAATGATTGAATCATGGGGAAAAAGAATCCAAAATAGAAATCCTACCATGAAATTGGATAATTTATTGTGTCTTTTACTGTCTGATCTACTAGCGCATATATTTTTGTCGTAATTTGATGATGTTTGGATGTTGAATCAACTTCAGATAGAGCTCTGCCATATGAGTGATAAATGAACTATCCATGGATCATTTCACTTAAATACTATTTATAGTCATCTTCCATTGGTCATGAAATCTGAATCCCTATCGCTCTCTCAACTAGGGTCTCCACTATGGAAAACACCACCCAACGAACTCAACGACGATCTAAGATAACTAATTTGTGTCCCTCTTCAGAAGTTATTCATAGTATCATTTCTTATAAAACAATTTTTTTAATTTTTTAATTTAAACTTTTCCCTCCAATAATTTTCCTATATAAGGCATGCGCTGCAAAAAATAATACACCTACAGGGGAAAAATGGACACTCTGAACTCAATCGTGGCCTTGGATTTCAAATCTATGTGACCATGTGAGAGTTATTGGGGTGTCATCTATTAAATGAATAAAATAACAAATTAATTCATCTATTTCACATACTTCCAATGATGGAGGGTTTTGAACATCCCACACAAATATATTTAATGCGACACCTAGGGTAATAACTGTGTTCTGGTCCCAATCGTGGTCTCATATTTTTGATATGTTCAAACCATTTAAAACATATACAGTTTCCGTCAAGTGAATAATACAAAATCACATAATATTTTTTTACAATTTATTCTAAGCACGCAAAGCCTCTAAATTGCATGTCGTCTCAATTCTTAGATCTGATAATATATGTAGTGATATTCCAAAGTCTTACAATGAAAAAACATGGTTTCTACCACATTCCCTTCTCTATGGGTTTTCTCCTTGAAAATATATAATAGGGAATCCACATAGAAAACTAATGTCACACAATTCTCTCCTAATCCCTGGAAAACTACACATTTCCAGGAAACAATAGATCAGGAACCAATAGAATGGTCCATCCTCAAATGTTATTCTCTTTTTGACAACATGCGTAGGAACATGCACGTATCTCATCAGATGTGACATGTGGAATATGTCATGTGCCCGTTAAAGTTATTGGTGGTATGGGAAGATGGTTGGAAACCTAGACATATCTTCCATGAATCCAAATAGCCAAAAGAAACTAGGTGTATAGTTTACTTACCCTGCTGAACCCCTACTTTCCATGTCATGACAGGAATCTTGGTTTTTCCCAAGAAAAGGGTCTCATGATTTACTCTATCATAATATCCATCTTGTCGAACACCCATGGATTTTAGTCATGAAATATTTAATATTCAATGCAACTCAACTGATTCTATCTTACATTCTTGTGAAGTGAATGAGTCAACACCATCTAGTAAAGAAATGTTTACCCTCCCGCTCCCCTAGAGTCACCTATAGGGAAGCTATATACTATGAAACCTCCTGCAGTAGGCGAGCCTGAGATAACCTGCTAATGGAATCTTCTACAATAGTGCCTCTTTTTTGAGTATTGACTACCTCAACATCATTTTATATTATGATTTTCAACAAGTGTTTCCACCATAGGTTCACGTATCTCTGGGATGAGGGATACATGAGGCTATTGTGGTCTAGAAATACAACAAATTGCTCTCCCAAAATGTAGTGTATCCACATCCTTAAGGGAAGGATTACCATTACCAACACCACATTGTGAGTCATGTAGTTCTATTTATGGTTTTTATTTCAACACAAACTGTACTTGATTACTGTAATATCATGATTGAATTTGAGCACACAAGTTACCCGTGAAAAGGATAAGTCAGTAAACTCATCCAACCATAGGATTCTAGACATGGAAGGGACATGGTATACCTCAAGCATCATTTAACCTCTTGGAAGGAGAGTAATACACAAAGAAGGAACTCTATGAAACAAAATAGTGGCACCTCAAGCTAGGTAGGTCAATTAGAAAAACTCCACTATCAATGAGTGGACCTATATTGAAGCTCAAATGCACAACCCTACTCTAAACACAGAATTGAGATGGATTGATCCACTAAACCTTGATATTATACTCATTTGGTGACACTAAAACTCCTTAACTGATTTTCTCTCATCACAAAAACTTCTCTAGCTATGGGGAAGTACCCATCATCCTCATGCATTTGAATCTGTGTCGAACAACAGCGACTCATGGTTACACTGAATCCCCACATAACACTAGTAAATCCTTAAGCACGGAGAAAAGAGTACCACACAAAGTGTCTAATAAGTTCTACTAAAAAAGGTAGATTATATGTAGTGTCTACCTATTATAATAATTAATTTTTTAGGATTTTATACACCCATATCATGAAGCTTCCCACGACTACAACCTCAGGCTCCTAGAGCCTGATGTTGGCCACCTAGAGGTGGTGGAAGGACTTTGCAGTGTCATCCACCAACGAAATTCCTTCCTAATCTTCTTCCAATACTGCCTCCCTTGGGACAACCCTATCCCCACCTAGGAGATATTTGATAATAAAACAACGTCATCCATGGTGGAACATCTACACAATATCTAGAATTCTCAATAAATTTTGTCAGTTAGTCTTGTTGCAGGTGACCTCTCCCATCCCAAGAATTGAACCAGCCCTCCTCGGGCTGTCCTAGTTCTCTATGTCATCCATGACCATGTGCCAATCACATATTATGTGCAGTCCTCTAGAATTTGGGGCCTTCCACTATTCCCAGGAGTACATTCCTACAAATATGGAATAACCAAATCACCATGAACAAAATTTCTATTTTTGTTCATTTCAAAATTATCCATTTATTTGATTCTGTAATTGGGTGATGTACTTGGATTGAGATGTTATCATTAATATGAATATGGTTTAAATTTTTTTGTCAACCATATGAGATGTGTGTATTCAACCTCATTCATCAAATATGCACTTATTAGAAATCACATACCGTGAATTTTTTCTAGCAATTTATGATTCATTACACATCAAATGATAATTTTATAGGAACTGTTACAGTTATATCTACAGTTATGATATATTTTGGGTAGAGGAAGTGAACGTGATTCAATATTTTATATCACAAGGTGGATGGTCCCTAACATATTTCATTGTGATCCACTATTGAAATAAATTTATTAAAGTGAAACTATTATGAAATGGATTAAATCGGAATCATATTATGGTTCATAATGCCTCATGTATCCTCATGGATTGGAAGTTAGTAAACCATAGGTTAAACCATTTATAGTAAATGATTGATGGAAATTTAAAATTAAATGGATATCAAATGAAATTAAATATAACTTCAATCATTAAAATAAAGACTTCACATTGACCTGAATTTTGACTTGGCAAGAGGTAGTGTCTCTAATTGTTTTTGGGACTATTCTATTTATAGTACTAAAATTAGCTAAATATTATCTTTTAGGACATCATTTAAGGCTGTTTTAATCTATCATACCATTAGAGTTGTGAACTATGATGTTTTATTTCTATCAGGTGTCTTTATAACAATTTAGAGGCATTCCACTATGACGACCAGTAGTGGTGCACAAAGAGAGAGGTACCAACCACACAATGGATGTCGATGGGCATGGGATTCTAAAATATCCTCTTTTATTGCATGTTCTTACACTAGTAGTCATTATGTTCATAGGTTTATAGGAACCTTTTGGTAGTGGATTATTTTTCTTCATGCATATTTTTTAGGGAGTATCATAACTTGCCTTGTCTATGGATGAGGTGATTGGTGTGTTTTGGAAACGGAATCCTCAGACATTATCAATGAAGGAAATATATAGGCTTCTGAGCTGTGGCTAATGACTATGTTATCAATATTCTTTCACCTTGAGATATCTCTAGAGAGGAGGGTGAAGATCACTACATATATTCCTTTTGGATAAGAAATGTGTTGATGTGATGTTCTGAACCATGACGAAAGTCTGTTGGAGATGGTTTGGGTTGTTATCAAAACAATTTTATATGACTATTTCCACCTTAAGTCTCTGCAGGCATAGAAAGCTAGTGAATTTATTTCTTTTGAGAATTCACAATAATGTTTATGGAGTATTATTCTTGCTTTAGATAGAAATAGTATTTTTGATCAATGTATCATACTGATGAGAAATCAAGGTAATTAAGCATCGACAAAGGTTTAAATGATGGTACTAGTTCATAGGTAAATTTATTCAGGTCGACCAATAACACTGAAATTGTGAATAATGTGCGGATTGTAGAGAAAACCCTAAGAGAAGCTGGGGGTGAAATGTACGTAAAACCTGTATCTCAACCCAGTTGTTCAGAATATTTAGGTAGTAAGTGACACTTTTAGGCTTCCCATGAGATGGGAACCAGTCAGGATTTGGTTAGTAGTTTTTTATTGTTCAATCTAATGTATTGAGGATGGTGCCACATGAAGAATAAGTGAGACCAAGATCCATTTTGGTGTTGAGATTGCAGCAGGATAGGCTCCATGCATAATTTTATATATGAATGTAAATTGGGTCATGAGTGATAGGGGGTTAGTACTGATAGCAGGATATGGAGTTAGTTTCATTGATCCACTTGATGTAGGCAGTTGGAGCAGTTCGGGTTGATTAGTCCAAGGTATTGTTGGTCATGGTCGTGGAATGAAAAGACATGTTTTAAAGAGAAATAAAAGTGTCATTAATTCGTGTAATGATGATATATCATATGGTCATGGTTTAGGAAATATCTATTATGTATAGGTTTATCCCTAAGGATCAGTGTGTAAGACCGTATATGATTAGAGGTACTATCATGGAAGCATCTACAACTATATCTATTCTTTTTTATTACAGTTTCATCAAAAAGTATCATATCTACACTAGTGGTGAAAACCCATGTGTGCATTGTCTTCTCTTGAGTGGGAGTTATGATGCTAGAAACACCATTGGGAATTTAAACAGATTATGTATGACAGTGTAGGTAGTTCCCCCTTGAATAAGATGGGTTTCAATTCATCTAGTATCATAAGGACCTCAAGAAGATAGGATTTGATTCCATCCTTGGGATGGACATTCTAGAGGCATATCAAGCATATATTGACTATTATCATTTGAGGGTTACATTCACATAAATATAGGGTGAAATTCACACTCACATAGGTGAATGGGATGTCAAGGAAAGCTAATATAGGATAAAACATCATGTGTTGGGTAGAATGAAAAATCAAATCCCACACTTGTTTCTAGATGTTCACAGAATGGGTAAGATAGAAATTCTTCCAGTTGTTGATTATTTCATGGATTTGTTACCAAATAGATTTTCTATTTTACCTCTCAAGAGGGAGGTTGAATTATCTATCAAGCTAGTTCTAGGATTTTCACAGGTGTCCATTCATCCTTTGAGGATGGCTACGATGGAGATTCAAGAGATCAATAGGTAGGTAGGTAAAATGGTGGAAAATGGGTTTATCTGACCCAATACATCTCTATGGGGTTCACTAGTCAATTTTTGGCAAAATATATATGTAACTATTAGGCTTTGTGTGGATTATCAGATGTTGAACCATCTATGGGTTCTAAAATGATATCCCTTTCCACGGAAAGATGAACTACTAGATCAAAATTTAGGAGATTGTATTTTTACAGACATAAATTTGAGTTTGGGATATCCCTATGAATGTGTTCGGCCGATTTACATAGCTGGTATAGATTTCTCTAGTGGGTATGGTGTATACAAGTATTTATTTAGGCCATTCAATATAACGAATACACAAATTATTTTCATGGAGATTATGAAAGGAGTCTTGCATACTTATCTGGATTAATTTTTTGTAGTTTCCATGGATGATATCATGGTGTACTCTCACAATCGACATGGAAATTAAACACTGGATGAGATCATTTTCAATATGATGATAGAGTAAAAAAAATAAGATAAGATCAAACACTGACACTTCTGGATAGATCAGATTCACTTCCTTGGTCACATCATCATAGTGACATGAGTATTAGTAGACCTAATGATGGTAAGATATATAGTTACCTATGATAATCCATAGAATGTTTCTGACATATGATGTTTATTGGGGAAAATTGGATCATACACGAATTTTATATAGGACATCTCATACTTAATTGAACAAGTGATGTGCTTGACTATACTGGGTGTGAGTTTCTTTCAGTCATATTCCTATTTGATATCCTGTCAGGAGATCAAGAGGATATTGATTTCAGAACCTGTCCAAATAATCCTAGAACCATGAATGAGATACAGGGTGTAATGTGATGCATCAGGTTTTAGGGTGGGCGTAGTGATATTGCATGGTGTTAGAATCATGGTTTACAGGTCCCAATATCTAAGGCCACATTATATTAACTACTCGACACATGATCATGAGTTATATAAAATCATTCATTCATTGCGCTGTTGTAGGCATTACATATTGGGATATCATTTTCATTGTGTACACGGACCACAAAAGCCTCAAGAACATATTTACACATCATTATCAAAATCATAGGAAATGAAGGTGGATGGACTGCCTAGATTATTTTCACATTGATCTTGCCTACATGCATGGTATGGTAAATGTAGTGGTCATTGCACTGAGCATTATAACTCATATATAGGTAGTTTATACTAATACTCATTCAGAGCGTAAGATACATGTGGTAATGGTTATGTTGTTAGCTTGCATCCTGTATTTTGGGGGCTCTTGAGAGAAACATATACACCTAGTTGAGTTCACATACATTAAAATCTATCATGAAACTATATATGTCGAACCTATTAGGCTTTGTCTAGTAGTCCATTTTGAAGACCCATGTGATGGTTAGAGGCAGTTGAGAAAGCTTTATTTGGACCAAGTCTAATGCTGGAGACTTATGATCATTTCTAGTTGATTCAGAAGCAGATGGATACTATTAAATCATGAAAGAATCCAATGCCAATCATAGTTGAAGACCTATAGGGTTTGATTTCATTGGTCATGTCATTTAATCAACATCAATTGTGCTAGGAAATAGATGTATCAAGAGATTTGGTAAGGTTTCTTCATTATATGTCATGTTGTTGGACATTATATATATATTCAGGATGGTATCCTATCGGTTTCAGTAATCTGAGAGTAATGAAACCATGATCAATGTCATCCACATATTGAAACTAAGCTACTATCATTCAGACCAATCATTAATCATTTAGACCGATGAGTCTATGCTACATGTTGATTCATCCTCTGAGGATAATTTGAGTAATATGTTTAATAAGAGCACTACGGTTCATTAAGGCTGGTGAGTTCTCCTGTACAGGTTATATGGCAGTAAAACCATCTACATGATGGATTTTTGAAGTGGGAGGTCTATGTACAGTTTAGTGGCCAGATTTGTCCTTACAATAATTGTAACCACCCTTTAGAGTGAAATTAGGGGATGAATCTATTTATGTGGGAACATTGTAAGGAATTTTTTTTCATTAGGTAAGGATTCTATTGTCTTCAAAATAGTTTTTTAAAATATGGAATAATTGGAATTCCCTTTCATGTCTGGGATGTGTTTGGGGGGCTTGAGGCTTGTTTGGATCCCATAACCATTGTTTTGGGGTGATTTCAGACTTGTGCATGGTTATTGCAAACCATGGGGGTTGTTCATATGGTTTGAAAAAATGGTACAATGTTGGAAAATGGCCCACCTAAATTCCACACGGTTAAACCCAACCACGATACTATGTCTTAATCTTTTGAATCAATCCTCCTTGAATATTCATTAATTTTAGCTATCTTATCCATCCTATCTACACATCAAATTACATTCATATCATTGGAGCTTAATGGTAGGACCTCAATACCATTTTACCCATTATCTATTCTTCTAGATATCTGTTACAATATTTAGGTGAAAGATGGTTTTCTCTATTTTCAGGTTCTTCATCCATTCATCCGTTTCCCCCCATCATATTTTAGTCTTGTGTTGATTCTGGATGAGCCCCCCACAATAGAGCTAAGGTAGGTTGTGTAATGACTCAAATTTTTTAATAATTTTTATTTCCAAATTTTTTGTGTTATTTTATTTTATACTCAACAAAACTATTTCATTTATTTGATTAAATGAGTAAATTTAAATAATATTGTTGGTTTTCAACTTTTATATGATCGTTGGTCAATATACCAGTTGAAATCTAAATTCTTAATGTTGTTATTATTGATTATAAATACAAGTGATATTGGTTACAGAAAGATGATTCAATGGCCATATCCAATAGTCTCAGGCCATTCGAAGCCCATCTGATGGAACATGGGTAGGAGGTAGCACTACTGGGCTATGCTCTGAACCAAACTCAAGCCGAATATCATCATGTGAATCTTGAACGGAATCCCCTACGTTAGAAGTTCAAGCTGATAGAAATCACCACTCGGGGAATGTTGGCCGAGCCAACAAAAGATTATATCACCGTAGCACACCATACACTTAGGTCCAATGCTGGTGTTATAGAGGGCTATGTAACGAGACATTAACTGCTTTATGTAATCCACTGATATAAATAATATTTTTTATTTTTTATTTTGGTAATGTTTCTGAATTTCATATGTTCATATAAATATTGGATGTATATTTTGGAAAAATGATATATTAAAATATTTATGCAATACATAAATAATTAATAATTTTTCAAAAAATGGTCTTCTAAAGTTTTGTTCAGTAAGAAATTTAGGTTCTATTAAGATAAACTTAAATTTTTATGAACCGTAAATTATGTGTAGTAATTTTACGCTTATGAAAAGTAATATGAAAAAATTTATTAGAAACATCACTTAAGAAACTAATAATATAATTTAGGCACTTTGATTAGGTAATGCGATTCAATAAAATAAATAAATAAGTGTTTCAAAAAATATTAGTTAAGTATTAGTTTTTTTCGGGTGAATAGTTATTTTATTGAAAAAATATATTAAAAATATTTAGAAATTTTTTTTATAAATTTTTTTTTCATTTTTTAATTCAGAGCATTGATATTAGGTTAGGCTAATTTTTGGCATTTTTCTGAATTAGTGATATTTTCGGTGAAGAGTAAATTTACAGATTTATGTTTCGGGAGTTTAATGAAAACATTAATGATGTAATAATTATGTAATCAATCTGGTCGACATATGTGTTGTAATATATGCTATGAGGTTTCCAAATTGGACAATACCATGGGCATATACCAATAGGAAATCCCATGGTATTTCTAATACCACCAGTGTGGTGTCCCATGGAAATTAATATTTTATTCCTTCAATTTTACAATAAATACCAAGACATTATGTCATTAATTTCATTCCAAAATCCTACTCAGTGATGTTTGCATCTCTTTTCCTCCCATGGAGTTCTCCAAAGGTTCCCTCAAGCCTCCCAATGTCTCGACCGTCATGCTTTAGAAGATACTCTTCAAGGTAAGGGAATCTCTCACCCTCCACCATTAAGTCATTACTTCCATTATGTTGTGTATTCTAGTATCCATCTCTTTGTGTTGAGGGTATGTTCCTATATCTTCTCAATACTGTCCATTTCATGTTATGTTTTTTGTAGTCCCTTTCCACTCTCATCAAATTGTTTTTTAAATTTTTATGTGACGTCGTTAGGCTGTCGGAATTCTCGAAAAAGAAATTGCATATTCTATTTTGCTTCATGTTTTATATTCATGTTTTATTTAATTCAAATATCCATATCATGATATTATTATATAAAAATAATTTATTATTATATATTTATGATAGGGTGACCCTTGTCCCCTCCCTTGTCATTGTTTTGTATACAATTTTATATAGTCATTATTCTACAGAAATTTTGTCTCAAAATTTATATATCTTTCCTTTATGAAATTCTATTGTTTATTTATGGGAATACCCAAATCTATTTCGTTTCAATGGGTGTTCATAAATATAAAAAAATTATATATTTGATTCAGTAATTCACATACATATAACCCTCACTCTCTTTCCATGGATTATATATTATATAAGGAAATTATTTTTGAGAACATTTAAAACGTCATGATTTGAAATGAAACCCACTTATTTTATTCTCTATGGGATATTTATAAAATGTTTTATTACTATATATGATCCTCATCAGAAAATAAAGACAAATTATGGGTTCACCCTGATAGCGCTCTAATGCATTGGGTAAATAATTAATCTCTATATATGACATGTTTAACGATACCTTGGTGAATAACCTTGGTAATTTTTATGACACCTAGAGGATAAAACTTGGTGATATATTCATGAATGTCTAAATGAAATTTTGTAGTCACATATTCAAGTTATGTTTCATGTTATTTTAATTTTGATATGCATATACTTTCATTGCTCATGTCTTTATTTTTTTATTCAAGTTCTTATTGATATCACAGGTAATCTAATTTACATGTTTACCCATACTGGGAATTCTACTCATCCTTTAATTTGATGTATGACTCCAGGATATTAGACGTAGTAATTGTACCTAGGATGAACATATGTTGAATCCTTACAGGTGTATTAGCAGAATGTATTGTTTTGTTTTCATGTATTATGTCCCTGATTTCCAAGACACTATACTTTAAAGATCCTCTGTTTGTAAAATGTAATGAAAAGTTATGTAATAAAAAGGTGGGATTCTAGAGTTGGTATCAAAGTATAGTTTAGTTATTTATGGAAATTAGGATTTGAAAACATTAGGAAGAATCCTATAAAAATTTTAAATATAGTAAAAGTTTCTAGTATTTTTTTGAGTATTGAGTAAGTGGTTTTTTAATAAAATACATCCCTAGCAGGATACGAGCAGGTAAAGGCAGCTCTGGAACAAATGTACATAAGAGTAAAAACTCTGAAAAGGAGTTTCGGGTTTGTCTTGAGGTATCCTGGTACATGAAAAATGGCCTTTCTTCACTCTTGGTTAGAACAATCATGTGGGATATTTTTGGTTAATCGCAAGCTTTTGTGGAATCATTATGAAAGAATTTTATAGAAATGTTATTTTTTAAGAATGAGGTTTTAATACATAAAATCTTTTATAGTTAAAAGATTTTTAAATGAAATAAGTTTCTCGCTATGGATTTATCCTTTAAGAAAATGGAGTGCAATAGGACAAACCATGAAAATGGTGACCGTAATGGAACATATGTTGAAGACCCTCTGATGGAAGACGAAATAGAAACATTCAAGAGAATGATGAACCAACTGACTCATTTTATGTGAGATAACTTGAATCAAGATGAGAAACTGATCTCACCACGAATGGAACAACTTCCAATTGAATCATTTATTAATCAACGACCACCAACCTTCAGTGGATCGGCTCTATAAATAAGGTCCTTTCTGTGCTCTGTTGTTCAGAGCAAGAGAAGCTCTCCCTGACTGTCTATCACATAGAGGGAGAAGATGATCAATGGTGGGAACTGATTAAAAACACAAGTACAAGAGTGGACGTTGAATCTATGGAGTGGGATGAGTTCAGAGGTATTTTATTCAAAAAGTATTTATCTCGTTTAATGAGAACAAGAATGAAGAAGGAGTTTCTTGAGCTGAAGTAGAAGGAGAATGAATATGTGGTAAGCTACGAGATGAACTTCATATGGATTTCACTATATACCTCTAGCATTTTCATGGATCTTCATGGTAAGGTTGATAGATTATTTGGTGTACTGAGACCT
Source organism: Viscum album (assembly GCA_963277665.1). NCBI lineage: Eukaryota > Viridiplantae > Streptophyta > Magnoliopsida > Santalales > Viscaceae > Viscum > Viscum album. The sequence continues at coordinate 1,538,488,736 of OY728151.1, forward strand.
CATCTGTAGAAGAATCTTTCCAACCGAGTCTATGATAGCTATGTTGAGATTCTACAGAGTGCGATGAATGATGAGTTAGTGTTTGGTGAGATGCAGTGGTCTCATAAATCTAATGAAAAGAAGATATCGATGGAGCCCATATTAGGTAGGACCTTCAATCAGGGATGAGGAGAAAGAATGTGAATCTTCCCATGTGTTATAAATTTGGGAATAAGAATTCGGGGGATTTCCTACTCAGGAGTAGGAAATGCTACATGTGTGGAAGGGATAGACATATTTCAAGGAATTGTATTAGTGAGGTGAAACATCAACTTCGAGAAACTAATGACAAGGGGAAGATGGTGAATGCCCTATATAATGTCTAGTGATTTATGTGTGGACAATGTGGGAACTTTTCCAATCACTGTCCAAATCTGAGGGCAATTGAGGGGAACCACCGTCAGCCTCAGCAAAGGCCAAGGGAGAAAGGTCGTGCTTTTGCAATCACGACAGCTGAAGTTGAAGCTCCAAATGATGTGGTAGCAGGAACACTTGATGTCCTATCAAAGCTAGAAAGTAAAATGTTTGATTATGGTACTACACATTCCTTTACTTCCTACAAGTTTGCAATGAATTTAGATTCAACCCCTGATTTTCTAAAAGTAGAGTTATAAGTCAAGACTCCTGGTGGGATTATCCATTCATCGTCAATGTTTAAAAACACTATTATTTACTTTAGTGATCAAAATCTTGTCACAAATCTAGTAGTCATTACCATGCTGCAATTAGACATTATACAAGGAAAGGACTGGCTATCAATGTATAATGCTATGATCAATTGTCGAAGGAAGAAAATATCAGTAGTCTTGAATCAAAAACCTACAATTATGATCAATGGAGATATATATTAACCTGATATTTTTCTTATGGAACACCTCATATCCTTATTTATGGAGTTTATTAGTGATGAAGAAGAAGGATATGAAAGTATAAGGATAGAAAATGTCCCCATCGTCCTAGAATACGTTGATGTATTTCCAGAGGAGCTACCCGAACCTCCCACCGAAAGAGAGGTAGAGTTCTCTCTTGAACTCGTACCTGGATCTCATCTGATTTCAAAGACCCCATATAGGATTAAAAATGTGGTGTTGGAGTAATTAAATAAACAACTCCAAGATATTTGGAGAAGGGGTTTATCTGATCGAGTGTGTCTCCATGGGGAACAACTGTTCTCTTTGTGAAGAAGAAGGATAGATCGATGAAGCTATGTATTGATTATAGAGAACTGAATGGGATCACAGTAAAAAAAACTCTTCCATAAATTGATGACTAATTTGACCAACTTCATGGGGCTCAATTATTCTCTAATATTGATCTTCTATCTGGTTATCATCAACTGAGGGAGAAGAATGAAAATATTCCAAAAACTGCCTTCTGATCAAGATATGTGCATTATGAGATTGTTGTTTTTCCCTTCTGTTTGACTAATTCAACAGTTATATTTATGGATTTTATGAATAGATTATTTAAGGGCTACCTTGATAACTTTTTGGTAGTTTTTATTGATGATATTCTGTTATATCTCAAAAGTAGGGAGGAGCATGAAGATCATCTAGGGTTTTTTTTACAAACTCTATAGAAGGAGAGTATTTTTGGAAAGGTCAATACGTGTGAATTCTGGTTACAACAAGTTTAATTATTGGGGAAAATTGTTACCAATGAATGAATCACATTTGACCCTAAAACGAAAAAATTTGTATAGGAGTAGCCTCAGCCTACAACAATAACTGAGATTCGAAGCGTCCATGGATTAGCAAGATATTATAGGAGCTTTCTCAAAAACGATTCATGACATTATAATCCATTAACCAGGATAACACTAAAAGTGGTCAAGTTTCTCTTATAAAAGGAGTGTGAGGAACGTTTCAAGGAGCTGAAGAAGGGATTGGTTACTACACCCGTGTTAACTCTACCTTCATGTTGATAAGGATTCATTATTTTTATTGATTCATATCTCAAATGTCTTGGGGAAGTACTCATGAAAAATGTCAAAGCTGTTGCTTATGCATCTCGACAGTTGAAGACACATGATCAGAACTATCCCACACATGATATGGAGCTGGTTGCGGTCATTTTTGCTCTGATGATATGGAGACACTATCTTTATGGGGACAAATGTGATATATACAAAAACCACCAATGAATGAATTATATTTTCACACAAAATGAATTAAACATGAGACAAATGAGATGGTTGGAATTTCTCAAAGAATATGATTGTTCAATTCATTATCATCCCAGAAGAGTAAAAAATGTTGTTGATGCATTATGTAGGAAAGACCCAATTGTTCATTCCATGATGAGGATTCAAAGATATCCATTGATCAATGACCTAGTAAAACTGTACATGTGAGTTATAAGAGAAGGGACATCATAAACCCTAACCCAAATGATTTCTCTGCCATCATTACTTGGGAAGATCATGAAATCTCATAAATAAGATCCTTTGTTAAAGAAGAAGTTTGAGGCTATAAAGGATGGGAAGTTTCTTTAGTTTAATATTGATCGAGATGGTGTACTGAAATTTCATACAAGATTATGTGTTCCATCTATTCCACAAATGAAGAAGGAGAAGATGCATGAAGCTCATAGATCTACTTTCTCTATACATCATGGAAGCACAAATATGTATAGGTATCTTTGTGATCATATTTGGTGGGATAATATGAAATGGGATATTGCTTACTACACTAAAAGGTTCCTAGTATGTCAGCAAGTGATGGCAGAGTGACAACATACTAAAGGGGTATTGCAACCACTACCCATACCAGCATGGAAATGGGACAATATCACTATGGACTTCATCACTAGTCTCCCAATAAATTCCAAAGGAAACAATGCAATATGGGTTATTGTGGAACTTCTCACCAAGACTTCCCATTTTATTTCCATTCGGGAAGATTTCTTTCTTGATCAACTTGCCACGATTTATATGAAGGAAGTGGCAAGGTTTCATGGGGTTCCACTTTCTATCTTATTTGATCAGGATCCATGGTTCACATCAAAATTTTTGAAAAGTATTCAACATGCTCTAAGCACTAAATTGAACTTCAGTACGGCCTATCACCCCAAAACTGATGGCCACTCTAAAAGGACTATTCAAACCCTCAAGGACATGTAGAGAAATGATCAATGGAATTTAAGGTGAATGGGATCAATAGATACCATTAGTTGAGTTCTCGTACAACTATATCTTCCACTCAAAAATTCAAATGTCACCCACAAAGCACTATATGTGAAGCGATGTAGAACTCAAACATGATGGGATGAAACTGGTGAGAGAATGCTTCTTGGGCTTGATCTTTTCCAAGAGATGAATGAAAAATTCCAGGCCATCCAACAACACAAAAAGGCTGCTCAGAGTTGGGAAAAGAGCAATGCCGACAACCATCGAAGGGACTTTTAGTTTGATGTTGGCGACACTGTCATTCATAGAATTTCAATTTGGAAGAGAGTCATGAGGTTTTGGAAGAAAGGGAAGCTCATCCCCAGGTATATTGGCCCCTATGAAGTCCTTGATCGTGTAAGAGCAGTGGCCTATCGGCTTTCACTCCCTCTAAATATAGCACAATTCTTGATGTATATCACATATCCAACTTGAGGAAGTACATACCGGACCCTTCCCATGTACTAAACCCATAGGTGGTACAAATGGAACATGACATCTTTTATGAGGAGCAGTCGGTGGAGATCTTGGAATATAGAGACAAGGTTCTTTGCAAAAAGTGTACCAACCTTGAAAAGATGTTATGGAGGAACCAAAAATGTGTAGAGGCTATGTGGGAACTAGAGGAGTTAATGAGGAAGAAGTACCAGCACCTTTTCTTCTCTTAAGGTACGATTTAAAATTTCGGAGATGAAATTTCTTAATGGTGGAAGAATGTAACAAGCCAAACTTTTGAATAATTTTTTCCCTAATTTTGTGTGTTATTTTATTTTATACTCAACCAAACTATTTCATTTTTTTAATGAAATGAGTATAACTAAATTGATACCGTTGGGTTTTAACTTTTATATGACTGTTGGTCAAAATGACCATTGGTCAATATGACCATTGGTCAATCTGACCATTGGTAAATCTGACCATTGGAAACTAAACTCTTAATGTTGCGATTATTGTTTATAAATACTAGTGATCATGGTTACAGAAAGACAATTCAATAGCCTCATCCAGAAGTCTCGGGTCGTTCGAAGCCCATATGACGGAACATGGGATGGATGTAGCACCACTGGGGTTTTCTCTGGACCAAACCCAAGACAAACATCATTATGTGACGCTTCAACGTAATTGCCTATGGGAGAAGCTGAAGCTGATAGAAATCACCACTCGGTAAATTTTGGCCGAGCCGCCCCAAGATTCTATCTGCTTATAAAACCTTACACTTAGGTCCTATGCTGGTGTTATAAGGGGCTATGTAAAGGGACCTTTTTTCATTATGTAATCTTATGATATAAATAAAAATTGTAATTTCATATTATGGTAATGTTTGTGAATTTCAAATTTTCGAATAAATATAGGATGTATATTTTGGAAAAATTATATATTAAAATATTTAGGTAAACCTTAAATAATAAATAATGTGTAATGATTTTCAAAAAATGGTCTTCAACAGTTTTGTTCAGAATGAATTTTAGAGTCTAATAAGATTATCACCATTTTAGAGGAATAATAAATTATGAATTGTAATTTCATGATTATGAATAGTAATATGGCCAAATGTACTAGTAACCTCACTTAAGAAAGTATTTAAATAAATAAATCACCTTTATTAGGTAATGTTATTTACTAAAATAAGTAAATAACTCTATCAGAAATTATTAGTTAAATATTAGTTTCTTTTTGGGTGAATAGTTTTTTTATAAAAAAATTAAGTTAAAATTATTTATAAAATTATTTTTATAAAATGGAGTTCATTTTTGAATTCAGAGCATTGATATTAGGTTAGGGTAAAATTTTGGGATGTTTCTGAAATAGTTGAATTTTCCGTGAATAGTAAATTTATAGATTTTTGTTTCGGTTGTTTAATGAAACAATTAATGATGTAATAATTATATAATCAATATGGATTACTTATGAATAGTATGATATGATATGAGGTGTCCCAAGTGGCCAATACAATGGGAAATTACCATGTTCAAGCCCATGATTTTTCCAATATCACTTATAAGGTGTCCCTTGGAAATTAATATTTTATTTCTTCAGTTTTCCTATAATACTATGCCACTCCCGCATTCATTTCAATCCGAAATCCTAATCAACGATGTTCTGGTCTCTTTACCTCCAAATGAGTTTTCCCAATGTGTCGTAAATCCTCCAACGTTCTCGAACATCAAGCTTTCGACGTTACTATTCAAGGTAAGGGAATCTTTCACCATCCTCCTTTAAGTCATGACTTCATTTATGTTGTGTCTTCTTGTTTACATCTCATTATTTTGAAGGTATGTTCTCATTTTTTCTCATTACATTCAATTTCATGCCAAATTGTTGATAGAAAATTTCTGCTCTCATCAATTTGTTTTCTTAATTTTTATGTGACACCGTTAGGCTGCCAAATTTCTCATAAAAGAAGTTGCATCTTCTCTTTTCCTTCATGTTTTATTTTCATGTGGTATTTCATTCAAATATCCATACCATTATCTTATTCAATACCCATACTGTATTATTCATTATTTATTAGTCGGTGTCCCTTATCCCCTCTATTTTCAATGTTTTCTAAAACCATGTTATATAGCTGTTATGCTGCAGATATTTCGCCTAAAATTTATCTCTTTATTCAAGCAATTTTCTCTTTTTTTGTTAATAATCAGATATATTTGATCTATATGGGTGTTTATAAATATATAATAATGATATATTTTATTCTGAAATTTACATACTTATAACCCTCACTCCCTATCCATGGGATATAAATGATATAATGATCTTATATATTTGAGAACATTTAAAATGTCATGATTTGAAATGAAACACATTTCTTTTATTCACTATGGGTTATTTATGGATTGTTTTATTATGGTCTATGTGGATTACATGAAAATAAATACATATTAAGGATGCACCATGATATCCCTCCAATGCATTGGTAATTAATTAATCTCTAGAGATGAAAAGTTTCACGTTACCTTAATGAATAACCTTGGTAATTTTTATGACACATCGGGGATAAACCATGGTGATGTGCTCGTGAATGTCTAAATGAAATGTTGTAGACAGATATTCATGTTATGTTTCATGTTATTTTCATTAATATATTCCCATGATTCCATTTATCATGTCTTTATATTTTTATTCATGTTCTTATTGACATAACAAGTAAACTGATTCCCTTGTTTACCCTTACTGGAACATCTGTTCACCATTTACATAGATGTTTGTCTCTAGGATATGAGATGCTGTAATTGTCCCTAAAATGAACATATGATTATGCCTTACAAGTGGATTAGAAGAATGTTATGTGTTTTTTCAGGTATTATGTCCCTGATTTCCAAGACAATAGACTTTAAATATCATATGTCTGTAAAATATATTGAAATGTTATGTTATAAAAAGGTAGGATGCCATAGGTTGACTTTTAAATTTTTTTGAGTTTTGGTTCTTTATTACGATACCTAATGTGAGGCCAACTTCCAGACATTTTGGAACTACCCAAAAATTTATCTAGCTAATTGAAATAAATGAAATTGGACATATTAGGGATTCCATTAGTTTTAATTGTGATTAATTAGTGTTCATTTCATGAATCATGGATACCCATGGGCTATGCCTTATAGAGTTACATTGTTATGCCATGGTTGAACCAACTAAAGGGGTTATTTTTCATGCTTTCATAGATTAATGAATCTCAATCACTAGTAAATGGAATGGGTTTGTTTATTAATGAGATATCTTTTCTCATTACCTAATGTTATGTTGATGTACCATGTTTCAATTGGTTGAATGGAGTATATTTTAAATGCTTAAATGAGTGGGAATAATCATTTGTTTGATTTGAAATTTCTTGAATGGATAGTTAGAAAAAGTGATATATGATTGGATATAGACATGACATTAATTGAATGTTATATGGTTATGCCAGTGGGTATACTTACATATATTAAAATGATGAATGGTTTGAATGGTAAATATATGAATAGATTCTGTGGACTTTGGAACATGGTAACAGATACCCTGGTTAGAGATACTTCTTTTGTCTTGATTCTATGGGATTCATTGGGCTTCTCTAACCCCAAGATCATGATTTCTCTAACTATTATAGGAAAAGGCTAGAATGAAAATCCCCTAGGCCTCCAAATTGGTTCCAAGTTTTCATTAAGATGCTATTGGGATTCAATGAAGATGTATTTTTTTGAACCATTCGATCTGGATTTTTATGGTCAGACTATCTATAATATGTCAGGGTTTTGAGAATTATGACATGTTTGGATGAACGACATGGTCAGGGATGTATCTGACACTTCAGGATGTTCATAAATTCCATGGATGTCATTGAACTATGAATGTACGGTGAGTCCGTGAAATTTAAATTCCATAATTGTAACTTTCTTGTAAATGACCTTGATCATCTATTGAAGGGATACTTTAGAGGGAACTATAGTGTTACTGGTTTAGAAGGACATTTCATTGGAATCTTTACTAGTGTTTTCTACTTTCCTATTGGCCTACACATTTTATAGATTATCATATTGAAAATAATGGAATTTTATAGATATTTTGGTGGTTTCCTGCTATGATTTTATCTCTCATGCTATTTATGACACCGTTTAGGACCCAAAAATAGTATATGTTTGAAGGTATAGACAAGGTAAAATTCCCTTCTATAGTTTCTTAATCACAGCAAAAGAGTAGAGTATCATGGGACCAAGATGAGGATTGTGATGTTATTGTGATATATTTTAGTGTTTGGGAATTTTGGATAAATATATTGTGCTTTATAAATTTTTACCTATTTTGGATGATTTTCAAATAAATTTATAATCATTATAATTTTATATGAGACACATCTAGATTTTTTATAAATTCATGTCTTATTTATTTATCATTTTCTAGATGTTGAATAAACACTATCTACAAGTATCCTATTGATGTTCTGGTATGTATACTATAGTCATGAGGGTATAGTCTCCCCATTGGCTCACATAATCCCTCAATATTAGTCATAAGCCTCTAGAATTTGATGAGATTCTCTTATAGCCTTGAGACCGATCAAACTCGTGGAACTATTGAGTGGAATTTTGTTCCCTGACATTACATTTTTGGTATATTATATAGGATTTTATTGACCCATCAATTATGATGTTTGAAGATTATATGAAGAGGCTTACTAATACCCATTGAGACGAAGTTGTATGTGGATGAAAAAAAAATTCATTGTATTTTTTAAATTAATTTCACAAATATTAATTTTATTTATTTTAATTTGTAATTATAATTGATGGAAGATTTTTAGGATGCAATTTCTCAAACATTTGAGAGTCATGGAAAGAGGGAACATTATTCCATTTGTGATTTAGTTTTTTATGTGGGGGAATAGATAAATTATCCATTTTATAGTGTCACTAATGAATGGGTGATTGGTATTGGCCCTAATTGACACCTACAAGTTATTATAGTACTTATACAATGTTATCTGTGAGGGAAAGTGGAGATCAGGGAGAGTCATCATTGATGCCATCATATGGGCCACAATATGAAGGGAGGTTTGGAACTCTGGATGAGATGATAATGTTGATGTAGAGAGAGGTAGTAGGAGAATGAGTGGAAATATCAGACATGATATGATGATGACATAAATGTGACAGTATGAATGTGGGATTTGTATTGAGTTTCATCCACCTAATCATTCGATTAATCGCCCTCCACCTAAGACTAGTGGATTCATTGTGATGTTATATTATTGTATTGTAATTTTGGGTGAAACAATATTAGGTATAAAATGTTAAATTAAATGTATGCATATTTTAATTTTATTAATTATCATTTTGTTTTTTTATTTTAAATATTTTTAATTTATTTAAAAAAGTTTATTTATTTTTCTGAAAATTTTTATTTACAGTTATTTATTTGTTATTATATTTGATCTTACTAAATTATTTTTAATTTTAATATTCTTTTGAAATATGATAAATTTTATGTATATAATTATTATTAATTTTAAATATATTTTAATTAATTTATTTATTTTTAATTTTTTAATTAAAATATTAGTATTTTTTGGATTAAAATTCCACATGAAATAAGATATATTATGATGGTATGACACAATTGATATTTAAAAAAAATTAAAATCATTTCCCTTGTGCGTTTCAATCATCAAAATTATTTATATTTGTGACAGATTGTCAGGAATAACAATATTTGTGATTTCATTTATTTCAAAGATGCATTTTGGACAGAAATTCATCGTAAAAGACAAAATATCTTGTGGTGTTTGTCACAAATTATATAGTTAATTTTCACATACATCAGTAACAAATAAAATTCAATGATCTATCAGTCTTATTTATTTATAATATTAGTTATAAAAATATAACATCATAAACTAAAAACCCACCACTTTATATAAATCTACACATATCTCTACTTACAGGCATTGATCTTACTAATATACATTCGATACCGATGGGAAAATATTTAAGGAAATTGTATATCTAGAAATCCCAATAGTGGATTAAACAATGAATAGAGAATAACATGGGAAAAATCTTGAAAAATATGATATATTAAAGAGGATGAAAATATACTAGGAAACATGTAATAACAATAAGATATCATAAGAATATAGATTTATAAACACGTATAAATGACCTAAAACATGATATCATCAACTAATTTGAAGGGTCACTCCAAATAAAATTACTATAAATTGGAGGAAGTTACATGGTTGATTAGGTATACTCCCAATTCCAATCAAACTAGTGGAGAATGTCCCATGGTGGATTAGGTTTATTCCCTAATTTTATTCCTAACACCTCAAGATATAAAATCATTATCCAATATATTTACATGGTATAAAATTCAATTACCACCATGAATGAAAATTATACACAAGTGTTCCAAATGAGGAAAATACACCACGCCTAAATCAAACGAATGATCAAACCCAAGATACAGAAGTTGGTTTCATAAACTTGATTCATGTAAATGTAGGAGTCTAAATCAAAAGTATTAGTAATAGAAAAAGAGAAAAATCATTTTCACCTTTCATAATATAAAATTGAACATATGATTTGATAATATATATATAATATTAAAAATTCATGCAATAGATTTAGGATAATAACAAATATAAACGAAAAACTCAAAAGATTCTTTATAAAATAATTACGGATCTATTTTTATACAAGGAAAGTGACTATTATTTTCTTTAAAAATAAAATTTAACCATGTGGGTTATCTATAAAAAAATTAGAGTTATAGAATATATTCTGGGTTTAATAAAATTGGTTTATTTATAAAATGAAATAAATAAATATAATGATCCCTCATATTAAGTATACATAAATGTAGGAATGTTGAGAGGAATTAAAAACATGTATAAACATAGAAATAGGAAGGATATTTAACTAAGTATATATAAATGTATATTTTTTTGAAATGTGTAATTTGTATATGAGACTATTATTTGGTAAAATATAGAAAAATAAAGAGAACATTAATCATAATGTAATAAGGCTGATATGGAAGATCAATTGAAATGTCTTAATTAATATTTTGTTGAAGTTCCATGTTGTGAATGGAAAATAAAAATATATTATAAATATATTAGCTGGTAAATATTATGATATAATTATATTAAATCATAATTTAAATTCCAATTAAATAGAATAGCATATTATTGAATGGAAATTGAGGGCATGGATGGGAAACCGATGGTTAATACAAGGAAAATCATTCTTAATAGAGATTCCATTTCGATAAGGCTGAATACTCTTCCATAATGGAGATATTAATCAAAATTTATATCTCAAGATAGAAAAATGGTATACAATATCAAAATAAATATTAATATAAAAATGAAAAATTATAAATCAATAAATTAGATTAAGTTAGGAAAAAACATATATTTTAATGATATTATCAATTATACAGCATGGAATGTTAGATAATGAATGTAATTGAACTTTAGAATTAAGATATAATTTATTGAAACAAACCTGACAACATTATCTCTATGACGGTGCCTTCAAATTTTTAATTGGAATGATTATAAGAAATAATATCAAGAACAATATATCAGTTTAGAAATTTTTGGTATCCACATTACATTCATGATGCCAATTTTACAATGGAAATAAAAATCATAACACATAAAGAAATTAAATGATTAACAACCTTGAAACTCATTCCAGGAAATCTATATAATTGTCTGGTGTAAGGGAATGATAATGGTGATCTTAGATTCTCTGTATGGGGAAGTGTACATTGGAATTTATCATGATTAAATAATTATAATCAATATGTAAGGGTTAAAAAATGTAAAGACATAACATTAAAATAACATGATTATCATGACAAGGCATGAAATAATCTATTAGAAACATGTAACTGAATAAACCCACATGATATTTAAATAATGTGACATTCATGATAAGATAAGGAATATCGACTATGGAATATTTTAAAATAGAAAAATATTCCATTTAATAAATATCACGACTAAAAAACAGGATAAGTACAAATCATTTTGAGAACATGAATAACTGAACAGGCATGGAATTTTATATAGAAATCATTAATGAAATTAATCTATAGATAATTTTCATATTGAGCATCATATTGATAATAATTACAAAATATAGTACGATGGAAATTCATGATCATTGGGAACATGATTTCCCACACACATTTTACCTTTACTATGAAGACCATTCACAAGTCGGTTTGAAACATACTGGGTAAAAACCCATCATATTAGGAAAACTGATTCATTGAATGAGTCTACCAATGCATTGAAGGGATTTTTATAACCAGGACACACTTGTGTCTTAATTTTCCAATTCCGTCCTCATATTTTGAATTACAAATTTAATTCAATAACAATGTTCCCTATAATCATGTACAATTATTGAGTAAATGATTCATATTTATCTATGTATCCACATATAATCAAATAAATTCTTAATTAACACCATATATAGATATGATATACATTTTAGGAAATAATCATATAATTTATACATTAATATTAATATTTCATACAAATCTAATCGGTATTTGGCTATGATTATAATAAAATTATTGTTTCAACATAATGTTAACAACCAAAAAAATGTGAGATTGTTCAATAATTTTTACCCCATGGTAATTCTCATGTCACAATACCATAGATGAAATTATTTAAAGAGAAATATAATATAACGTGAATAATTAATAAATCGTGATATTAAATGTCACAGGGATAGTATATACACCACATACAAGTGAATATGATTATATTAATAAAAAGTCTCAATGGAATGTCAATTAAGAAGAATTCCCTTACCGTATTCGTTGATTTGTTGAATGTGATATAACCTCATGTATAATTGGTTTAATAATGTAAATAACATACAACCAATATTTAATCATATTTATATTATCATATAATTTATTTTTATCATATCATAACTCCATTTTTTAATTTTGTTCAGTTATTTTCATCATTTTAGACACGTTCCACCTCCGAGGTGGCGCGTTTTGGGTGATGGTTCAATGGTCCAACAAGAATAATCACCCACCACTTTTCACATAGATGATTTCTCATCAACATCACCATTTATTATCTTTTGACCAGACCTATTTAATTATCCTTCTAACAGAGGGTTTGATTAATGTAGTAGGGACGGGGAAATTTATCCCTTTTGTAATGTGAGGAAGAAACCACATTCAAATGGTCCTAGCGGGAAATTGAACGAGGTCATGTAGTTGTGAAATCAGTCCTCCTTGGATATAAATTCCACTTATAGTCTCAAAAGAGTTTATTAATGGATCCATAAACACCCATCGACCTTGGTATCCTGGATTCACGGACCTGCTTTCCAATGGTCGGTGCTCGTCAGACAATTACTCAGCCACGAACACTTAAGGATTCCATTGGATGAGAGGATGGGATGTCTGGAACACTATACCCTTTTGGTGGAGGATTATTTCCTATTCTAGGAATCTCATATCGATTTAATTCATGTTCATAATTTTTTGGATCCACGGTTAATTCCCACTAAGTGTGTCCATGGGCTACCCCTGGTTTGTAGGATCATTATAGGCATACATGGATTTGATGGTATAAAGGTGGTGATGAGGTGAGCCATAAAATAAGGTTCTTTGGAGTTTAACATTATCCAGGGGGGATAGAAGGTGATGTGATGTTGGGATCATACCCAGAATATATTTTTCCAACTTATTCTTGAGAGAGGAATCATAACCCAATTTTTTTGGATTTTATGGGTCTTATGCATAGAAGCTACCCATTTAAGAAGAAATTACAGGGTGAAACCTATTTTTTTGGCACCCTTTTGAGCTTGGTTCTTCTAATATGCATCATATGTATCCTGGTTTGATCTGGAATCCGATTTCTCATGGATTAGATTTGTGTTGATTTTGTAATAGTCACAAATATCTACGACCACGTGAGTCATTCTCGGTTTGAGAAACAAGAGGATGTGATACATCCATCCCACCACATTCTTCCTCTAATGCAGGTGGGAGAGGCCAAGCCTATGATAGGAGAGGTTGGGGTGATGGTGTGCGAGGGCACAGAGTGATGAGCCCTTCCTTGTGAAACGACATTAAAGGTCAAGTGACTGAGACTCTTAAGAGTGGGACATACCTTAGTGGTAGTGCAATGGAACATCATGTGAGGTATATTATATTTTAATGTCACATAGATCTGATGATGATTAATAGGAAGATAATCTTGTTGGGATGTTCCATAATGACTCAAGAATGATAGGGAAGGAATGTGAAAACCAAGATTCTTGAGGATCTCAGATCAGGAGAAATGATATTGGGAATTGCAGACATTAATTTGTACAAAGGTAGGAAATGACACTCCTAAGGATGAATATTCCTTTGGTTGACAGCCATTTTTTTAAGCAACATATGAAGATCCATCGAGGCATGATGTGAAGAGTCAATCAAAATTTTTTAAAGGACACTGGCCTTCTACTTATGATGGTCATGGAGGTTTATGAAGATCTGAAATCACCGGGTATACTACAGTTTAATGTCATATATATAGGATTTATGAATCACAGTTTAATGACATTTTTGATGGATTAATATCATTAGTTTAACTTCATGTGTTCAGGATGATAACTCATAGTTTACGGTGATAGATTTCAGATTGTTTCTTATCAAATCCATGATTATTTTTATGATAATTGGGTAGGGATGTTCTGATATTCCTAGAACATGAGAGTGAAGGAAAGTGTAAAATGTGACTTTAGGTATTCATAAATCAGGAGAAATGATATTGTGAGTGAAAAGCATTGATGCGTACATAGGTCAGAAATGACTATCTGGAGGGTATGTTTGCATTTTGTTAATGACTGTTTTTGTGGGAAACATATGAAGAGCCACCGGGGCATGATGTGTATAGTAAAAAAAATTTTGTCCAAAGGACACTAGAATTCATCTTTTTATTGCAATGGAGGTTTATGAGGATCTGGAATGACCAGAGACATATATTTTGATGGTTTTAAAGGATGTGTCTGAGCATTTAATAATAATTTAGGCTGTGGTTTTCCATGGTGTTATCATTGAATCTAGCCTAGGAGGCAAGTGATAAGATTTTTGGGAGGTGCATGAGGAATGTATCAACTCATGGTATTTATGGGATTGAAGTCGGGGAAGTATAATGGTGCAATGGGTAATGTCGGTGACCAAGTCTGAGAAGTGGGAAGTGGTTCTCTCTATTTTTCATGAGGTATGTGATAGTAGCGAAGGGACATGCCTGAATGGACGATATCAAAGGTCGATAATGAACCCTATATTTGGTGCTGGGGAACAACCATTTTGGTATTGATCGGAGGGAGAGAAATGTTTTCCGCATATGGATGCTCACGCAGGAGGTGTCCGTGTAGGATTGTACACATACAACATTTGGTACTCAGGCGTCAGAAAACATTTGTCTAGAAAAGAGTTGGCTATGAACTGCATTTCACATAAGAGCAACCACGTAGGTATTGGGAAAACCTGTGTTCCCAATAATTATGTTCCACATACTATCTTCTGCATAGGAAGGTTCTGGTTACTATTTTTCAATATTTTTTTTTGGATGCAGCAGAGGGTCTTTTGAATATGGTTTGTGGGGAGGAAATCCGTGAAGTTATTTGTTCATATGGTTCATGTGATAGAATCCATGTACTATATATTGTTCATTGGATGGATTCCGTGAATTTCTTCAGGTGCGGTGTTGAGTCCTGTGGACAACTTTTGGTGCTGGAGGAATTTCTCCTACACCCTCCATGTTCTTCATCCATTTTCTGCTCATCCCTGAGCTCTCTCTACATCTTCTTTCACCCAGTCCTCCCCCATTTTACAATAAAATAATTTTTTCCTTTTTTATATTTCATGGGAATATTTATCTACAATTCATGCAGCACCTATTGTGAAATACCATAGAAGAAATCCTTCCTGATGATGACTCGGTCAACCACCATTTTTGGAGGTGTAGTATTCAAAAATGTTCTCCTCATCTGCGGACCACAATGTTCGTGGGATTGGTGTGCAAGGTGCACCTTTTTTGGATTATTTCTAATGAAAATTGTTTTTGTTGGCCTCAATTCACATGTATAAATTCATGAAAACCATTTTTTTTTCTAGCCAATGCCTTGCGGGCCATCACGTCGTTGGCCATCCACATATCAGTGCTTCGTGTTTTATGCCATAAGCGGTACATTCCCAGTAATTAGTATGCGTCCAGGCCGGATTCCTTTACAAAAGTTTATTTCTTAAATTTTATTCTCAAATTTCGAATCCATCATTTATATCTTTACATCCCCGAACTTGTGGAACTTTTTTCCTTCCCATTGCTAGATTCTCTGGACCCTACAATATGTTTACTTGACTATTTCCAAAAAATTTCTTTAGCATGATCATCACACATCGTGCAGATATTATATTGATATATATTATTAACAATATTAATAATGTTATATATATCATATATATTATGTTAATAAGTATTCATAATAATCAGTAATATATTGGTATAGGAAATGAATAATAGTGTTCATGGTGACAGTCGGTTGTATTTGCACATATATGATGTTTCCATTATCATGTTGTATTTAATGAAAAAAATTAGATGATATATATATTTGTATTTTATAATCCAATTATAATTTTTAATTACAATATATCACATATTTTTTTATACTCATCATTCATACATTCAATGTAAAGAGGTAATTAATCACATCGCTTTTAGGCGGTAGTAGCCCCATTCCCAGAAACAGTTTTTTTCATACTCCCGCAAAATAGAAAACCGTACTGTATGTTTCATATAATAATTATTGAATAAAAAGGCCTTTCTAATATAACATTTATAAAATATAAACTTTAAAACCAAAATTATTCCCAAACTAGAATGGTGGTACTCGAAGAAGAAACCTCATCTGTTCGTGTGGCAGTAGTCCTTCATAGTCACAAACAATGATTGTGTATTATATTTGATGGATTGGTGTGATGTTTTATGTTTTACCCTTAACATAAATACATAAAATTATATTTTAGATATTTATGTTAATATATATGAATTTTATAATTATTAAATAAGTAATTGTAGAAGGAAATAAAATCAAAATTTATTTAGAAGAATATTATAACTTCATTGGGATTCTTCCTCTGGATATCACTAAAACCTTGAATGGATTTGATTTTGACAAAAATAAATATAGGATTATTCATTGAATGTCTGGGATAGTTTTTTTAAGGTCATGGCATAACAAAAGTGGTTTAAAGGGTTGAAGAATGGGGGAGAGTGGTGGATTTTTTAAGTGGTGGAGAGAACACACTTTGCATTTTTTTAAATAAGTTAGGTGTACCCATGTTTATACATAACAAGAGGCATAAATCACAAAAAAATTTATCTAAGAGTATTAATAACCAAAATATGGACATCTAAATAGTTTTGGAAATGTGTTGTCTCATTTTTAGATCATATATTCTATGTTTAATCATAATGTATGCTTGTTTTTTCATAAATAATTTTAATTAGATTTAATAGATTTCGCTAATATCATTGGTAAAAAATAGATTTGAAATTTTTCTAAATTATATTTTATTCCCATTAAAAATATTTAGTATATTTTATCATGTTCAAATAATATAAGTAGAATAATTTTATTTATAATTAATCATGTGGACCTGATAAGAATACAAAGTTTTAAAATTAAAATGTCCAAAGGTTTACAATGTTTTTTATTTCTAAAATTAATTTCAAACTGATTTTGATGACCCAAAAATTATTAGCTGATATAATATTGATATAATTATAATTTAAAACTATTTCAAAATTTATTATAACCATATAAATTGTTTAAATAAAATTTATGTATTCAATTAATATTCTGTATTTTCTACTATTCATCAACAAAGAAACATATCATAAAATTAATGAAAAATAATTATAGACTAATTTTAAAAATTAAAGATAAAATCATAAGTTTAGTTTTCAAATAAAATTTATAAAATTTTTCAAATATCGATTTAAAATTAGTTATCCGTTTAAATGAAAAAAAACTACCATTAGAAAAATATATCATTTCTATCCATAAAATTTGATTTCTTCCTTTCATATACCTATAAATATAATTTACTAATGAAAAAATATTAATGAATATTTAATATATAATTTTTATTATTATATTTTACTAATATGAATTAATTTAATTAATTATGAAACTCATTTGGACATGTAAAGATATATTCTTTGTAAATAATAATCCTTAATAATCTATTGGTTATTATATTCATTTATAAATAATTTGTTAAAAAATAAATATATAATCATATATAAAAAATATTTTATAATTTTAGTTATTTATTTTCATACCTACCATTACAATGTCTAGATGATAACTATCTTTTTGGAAAAGAATATTTATAAATAATAAATTTCGGTAAAGCTGAGTCTTACATGTAATGAAATCAATCAAATAATGTAATTAATGCATTTAACAGAAGTCAACATAGTTTTTTGTTCATTGAAATATATATGAAAGATTTAATTTATTTAAAATAGTAAATATAAGGTAATATCTTGGTATATTATATTCAATTGTATGCTTGATTATGTGTGTATGACAACCATAATTGTTTGGTGCATATAAAGAAATACAACAACACAAATAAGTTTATTCTAACCCGAAAATATTGAAATGTATTGGGTTGTTACATTCTCTCCGTCACAGATTAATTTTCTCCTCACAATTCAATCATTTTATCGACAATTAATATTTTGATATTTTAAAATAATATGGTTGACAAAAATATACATTATAATATAATTAATAAAAAATATCCATTATAATAGGAATTTTAAACTTCAAGGGACACATAACATGGTTTTTATGTAGTAAACAATTTGTGAAATCTGATGTTGTTTATATTGAGGGAAAACATAAATATATATAGATATTATAAGGACCCAACCATACACATTACAAATATTTAATTAAATGAATAATTCATATTGAGGATCATTTCAGGTTTGGAGTTTTAGAGATTTAGGACATAACTATTACATCTCAAAAGATTAAAAATTAGACACTTCTACACAGTTTCAATTTTTTCATTAAATAAAAACTCATAAAAAATAGAGTCATGTCTAGTTCCATGTTTTAGATAGCAGGAATTTTCCTTGATCCCAACCATGACCATATTCTTCTTTAAGTCATGTGAAAACATTTCAAAACATTGGATGATAATAAAAGCTTGGTAAGGGTTATAAAACAAAGAAAGAAAACATTTCATCATAAATACATAAAAAACATGAACTCTTTTACTTACAACATGAAATCATAAAATATTATGAATAAAACATATAAATCATAAATCATAAAGGTCACTTGTGGTATCTATAACATACTTACATTGAGGCTATCACAGCTACATAGGGGGTTACTTTTGAATACACATCACAGTATATTTCTTAATTATCTTAGGAGAAACATTCAATTTTACCTCCATAACGTTACCCAATGCATTGGAGAGCTATCTAGGGCTCACCCGCCTTAGGTTTATTATAGAACCACCTGTATATGTAAACAATGCACAAGAACCATAACATATTCATAACACATAACATAAGCATAAAAGAAAGATAAAAACCCACATTACAATAAAAATACATCATTTAAATATATTGACATAACAAATCCATTATCAAAAACATTTTCAATAAGAAAATACGTTAAAAGAGTACATCATATTTATTTTCCTTATAAAAACATTATGGCTTGTTAAGGATTCCAATGATCAAAAAAACATGCGGAGGTGAAAAAGGTCATTGTCATAGCTTACGTTAAAAAGAAACATTATTTTTTGTCATTTAGTAAAACACTTCATAGAAAAAGATTCCATTTCAATGAAATGGAATGTCAATGGTCTCTATACATCGTATAAAATAATGTCGAGTATTAAAACAAAATATGTTTCAACATAAGTTTATTGAGACAAAGTCCCTTACCTCATGTCCGACATGAATCGATCATTATTTAATCTCCTGAATAATAAACTAAATTTAATTACTAAATTATTAAGAACATTTTCCATGTTTATTATTCATTTTATATCACTTTATTCCATTTAATAAACATTTTGTAATCATTTATGTTAATGACATTCATTTTGTCGATATTTGGTTCTTGAGTAAAAAATGAACACCATATGTTTACAAGTTGTCCATGTGGACAATAATCCATTATATACAGAATTACATTAATTATTTAAATATTTTATATATCATATATATCCAGTATATAAATATATTTATAACAGTAAATATCATTTGGAGTTTTGAAATGAAATTCACCGTCCAGGGATATGGTAAGACGTACGTACGCATGGACGCTACTTTCATTTATATTTCTTATTTTAATGGAAATAAAACATAATAATACATAGGTATAATATAATTACATTATTATATCATATATTATATCACTAACTCCATCCATTATACATCCCACATATGGCATTAAAGAGTCATATCACTTTAAGGGGGCGGTAGTCCGTACTTCCTCAAATGAAATTATCGCGTATACCCATAATGGAAACCATAAAAGAATTATATTAAAGAAAAATATATAACCATAAATAAAAAATAAACATAATATATATCATATATAAATATAGTTCCATCTTAGTGGCCACCATGATAGGTGGTGGGAAATAATTGAACAATCATCGTCTCGAGAGGCGTTAGTTTGTCATCCACAGAAACATTATGTTCATCACCAATTAGATGGAGGTATGCTCAAGTGCAGTTCGAATAATTCACATAAAAACATACTAGTATATCTAGGATACTTGTGTTGTCATAAAATATAAAAAATAAATGGAGTTTATGGGTTGGATATTTAAAATAAAAGAAAATAAGTTCACAGAAACTGTTACCTTTAATTTGGGTAACTTCCATTGGTTTGAACCAAAAGAAATTCATGAATAGCCTTCATCATAAATTATTGCTTCAAGGAGGAGGAGAGGGATGTAGGGAGATTAATTTGGCAGAGTTTGGACGAGCCAAAATGCTTTAGAGGTGTGAGGAATTGGTTAGAAGTGAGGGCTTTTTATAAGGGTAGGAGGGGCTCTTTAGGAATGTGTGATAATATTATTTTATTATATAATGATATTCGGTTTCTAAATGTCCAAATATAATTAAATTCAAAGATAAGATGACTCATGGTCGAGGTAAAATCATCCAATAATAATTGGAAAGGTTCTGGATATTGTATTAATATTTGAAATCTTAATTTTTGAAATCTTTTATTAATGAGATAAATACTGCATCATTATAGTGTCATAAATAATTCAATTTATATGATGTCTAAAAATTTATTAACATATACCATGATGTAGGAAATATTTTTATCTTTTAAATGTATTTGTATAGTATAAATGATAATTTATATAATCCCTTGTAAAAATTAATTTACTACAAGATATTTGTTTTTGTCATTTTTTCCATAACTTTATGTTAATTAATCTAATGTGTCATTATCACTCCTATGTGGCTCAATGGGGTCCCAAAATCAACCCAAAGATGACCATTGACGTAAATGACCCAAAAAATAAGTTTTTAACAAGTTTTAAGGCAATTTTGATTTATTATAATATTGTTGTTACCTTGAATTACACTATTTACCTTTAACCGTGGTAAAAAAGTAAAAATTTACTATTCACCAAAAATTATTTTTATCTTATTGAACCACATATTACTTATTAATAACAATATTGGATGTCGGATTTTCAAAATTAAATTCACAGAAGTGGAAAATTTTCATTTAAATGAAAAAGTCAATTTTTTAAATATTACTAAGTGGTTTCACTATTCCTCAAAAATTGAGGTTTTTCAGAAAAATACAAAAAATTCAGCCTAATATTTATTTTAAATTCCGAATTCAAAAGTGATGTAAATTTTTTAAAATTCAATAAATAGAAGTGGAATTAATTAAAATAAAATTAATTCCCATTGTTAAAACAAATAGCGTGTTTTTAAGAAACAATAACTATCAAAATATTGACACTTGTTTATGTCCAATTTAAAAGCAAAAATAATTTCAAGGACCAACATTGGATTAAAAGGTAAAATTATATTCTAATTAAACTTTAATACCAATTAAAATGATAATATAACCATATAAATAAATGAGACTAAAACACAGTTTTGAATTAAAATACAATATTTTCACTATTCATTAAAAATTGAACTTTATCAGAAATACTCCAAAAATTTATTCAAAGAATATATTGATGTCCCCATTCTAAAGAAGGATTTTAATTGGTCAAATAGAATGTATTAAATTGAACAAAACTATATTTAAATAGGGTTCGCGATTAAATGGATGTAAATTGACCTTTTAATATAAATTATGCTTAAAATTTGATTCATTCACATTTTAAGCTGCTATCTTTTTATTGGATAGTTGTAAATACATTTAGAAAACATATATAATCATATAGTAGTTAGTTTTATTCATTTCCTCCAATACAATGGCTAGGAGTTAACTACCATTTTAAATAATAATATTATATTATTAGTGAGCAACGTAAGATTTCAAAGAAACTTGTTGTTGCGTATCAGGTACACTATCGAACATAGAAGCCCTTTTAAAGTAAAATTAATATTTAATTCACTAATTTTCATAAATATGAAATATGTATTATTCTTTATTTAACTCGGATGTAACATCATCCCACCCTTTTTTGAATTGCGTCCTTATAATTTTACTTATCAATATAAGTGGGGATATTTATATCCCCTAGCTATTATAGTTTCACACGTTGCCTCCTCCACCATATTGTTTTTTTACCAAAACAATACCTGGTGAATTACCTTATTCCGCAAAACATTATCTCTTCGGTCATGAATCTGGACTGGTTGTTCCTTATAAGTGAGATTCTCTTCCAACTAAACTACCTTTGGGCTAAAAAACATGATATGGATCTGGCATATACTTTCTGAACATCGAAACATGAAAAACATTATGTAACTTGGATAAAATGGGTGGTAAAGCCACTCTGTATGAAATTGATCCAATTTTATCCAGTATTTCATAATGTCCAATGAACCACATACTTATCTTTCCCTTCTTACCAAAATGAATCACACTTTTCCATTCAGAAACATTGACAAAGACATGATCACCTACCTCAAAAGAAAGATCCTTCCTCCTGTTATCTGCATAACTATTCTATATGCTCTGAGCTGTTCTCATGTGCTTCTGAATAAACTGAACTTTCTCTACCATCTCTTTTACCAATTTTGGTCACATCAGCTTCCTTTCACCTATTTCATCCCAAAAAGCTGGAGTTTGACAATGCTTTCCATATAATGCCTCAAATGGAGCCATTTCTAAATTGTAATGAAAACTGTTATTATATGAAAATAGAACCAATGAAATATGTTGGCCCCAATTTCCCTGATAATCCATCGATAATGCATGCAACATATCCTCCAATGTCTTAATTTTAGTCCTGATTTCCCATTTCATTGAGGATGAAAAGTTGTACTAAAATTTAATTCAGTACCCAACGCCTTTTAAAGGCCTTTCCAAAAGTTAGAAGTACACATGGAATCACGATCAGATACAATGGAGAGGGGAACTCCATGAAACCTGACTATGTCTTTAACATACAACCAAGAAAATTGATGTATAGACAATGTATCCAAAATAGGAAGGAAATGTGCAGATTTAGTCAATTGATCAACAATAACCCAGATTTCCTTATTACATTGAAATGCCATTGGAAATACCACAACGAAGTCCATGGATATATTTTTCCATTTCCACTCTGGCACTGGTTAAAGCTGAAGTATCTCATTCGGTAATTTCCACTCTACTTTAACCTACTGACAAGTAAAACACTTCATAGTAAATTCAGAAATATATTTTTTCATTCCATCCCCCCAGTAATACTCCCAAAGATCTATGTACTTCTTAGTACTACCCGGATGAACTGAAAACGAGAAACCATGAGCTTCACATAACAACTCATTCATTAATTGTGAATCACATGGTACACATAATTTCTTTCCAAATATAAAAACACAATCATTATCAATTTTAAATTGAGGCAACATACCCTTCTGAATTTCCCATATAGTTTAATTTCTTTTAAGGTTTACAAGACAAACCTTAAATGAATTTCATGTTCCTCCTTACATTTGGAATAAAAAAATATCATCAATGAACACAACCACAAACGTATCCAAGAAATCAATGAAAATTCTTTTCATAAGATCCATAAATACAGAAGGTGCATTGGTTAAACCCAAATCCATAACAACAAATTCATAATGGCCATATCAAGTATGAAATGCAGTCTTCCAAATGACAGCTTCCCTTACTTTCAACTGATGGTACCCCGACCTCAAATTAATATTTGAAAAATACTGAGCTCCCTGGAGCTCATACTACTTCTTTTGATGGCCCAACATCTGCTGAAGTAGTTTCAAAGTATCTCACCACACCATTCTACTTATAGTCTTGCTGCTTACCCTCAGTTGAGTTCGTTGTTGGACACTCAACATAATGATCGATTTCATTGCACAAAAAAAAATTTACTGACCATAAATCAGATGGTATCCTACCATTACACGATCTTTTTCAGTGCAATTATGAGCCTTATGTCCCATTTTACAACATTGATGGAACTTACCAGAATTTAAAACACATTCCCCAGCATGATTTTTACCCCAATTTTCACAAACTGTCAACTTAAGTTTTTTAGCATAAGACTTTTTTGAACAGTTCTTCCCTTTCTCCTGCCA
The DNA here is from genome assembly GCA_963277665.1 of Viscum album. Lineage (NCBI taxonomy): Eukaryota > Viridiplantae > Streptophyta > Magnoliopsida > Santalales > Viscaceae > Viscum > Viscum album. Next base: position 1,538,513,251 of record OY728151.1, read on the forward strand.
CCTCATCCTCTTAGTCTGTTGTTTTTTAAGAAACACCAGATCATCAGAAAACTCCATTTACACCTTCTCATAATAATGAAACAGTTTTTCATAACTTTTGAACTCATGAGATGCTAAAGCCCTTCGATACATTGGCATTAATCCTATGAAAACACCATTTACACCTTCTCCAGCCTCAATTATAGGAATTTATTTTCCATTATATGATAAACCACCGTGGGAAAATATTTCTGAGGAAACATACCTTTGAATTCATCCCAATATAGAGCATCAATCATCTCACTATCCCAGATATTTTTCGCCATGGACAACCACTTATCAGCTTCACCTTCAAAATAGTAAACAACAAGACTAATATTTTGATGTTCTAAACAACCAATGACATCGAAAATTATTTCAAGTTCTTTAATCCACCCTTCTGTGAGCACCGGGTCAGATGATCCTCTGAACGTTGGGGGATTTTTCATCATGAATTGCTCCAATACTGACATGTTCCACAGTAGTTGATCTAGCTAATCTTGTACATGGATACCACCACAATTTATAGAATGAGTCAACTACGCCATCACTGCAACAAACTGTTCAGTTCCAATTCTGACAATATCAGCTTGCTGATTTGGATGGTTATCTTCCTCCTGATGTCGTCGCAACATTGCTTCCCATTTTCCTCTACAGATAACCGTTCTGAACATAGAAATATCATAGGCGAAGCAATATGTTAACCTATAAATGATATATCATTTCAATATTAACCTAAATTACTTTATAGATATTAATTTTACAATTCCCTAACTCCTAATGTTATCTAAACCGACCTATGATACCAATTATAAGGACCTGGCCTTAAACATTACAAAATATTGAATTAAATGAATAATTCATATTGAGGATATTTTCAGGTTTAGAGTTTTAGGAAATTAGGACATAACTATTACATCTCAAAAGATTACAAAGTAAACATTTCTACACAATTCCCATTTTTCATAAAATAAAACTCTTGAAAAAAAGCGTCATGTCTACTTCCATGTTTTAGACATCATAACAATTCCCTGATCCCATCATTGACCCTATTCATATTTATGTCTTGTGAAAACATTTCAAAACATGGGATGTGCATAAAAATCTCATTAAGGGTTACAAAACAAAGAATGAAAGCATTTTTTCATAAATACAAACAATGCAAGAACTCTTTTACTTACCTCATGAAATCATAAAATTTTATGAATAACACATAGAAATCATAAATCATAAAGGTAACTTGTGACATCCATAACTTACTTAAATTGTAGCTGTCACAGCTATATAGGGAATTACTTTGGAATACCCATCACAATATATTACCTAAATCTCTTAGGAGAAACATTCAAGTTTACCTCTATCACGTTACCCAATACATTGGAGATCTATCTTGGGCTCACCCACCCTTGTTTTATTACGGAACCACCCGTATACGTAAACAATTCCCATGAACCATAACATATTCATAACACACCCTACCCCAAAAGTTTTAATTATCGGCAGTTTTTTTTTCATTTAGAATCAGTTTAAACTACCGTGAAATCTTTCTACGACGGTTTTAGAAAACCGCTTCTAAATCGTGCGTCTGGAAATATATAGCGGTGTTTTTTTCGGCGGTTTAAACCGCCAGTGAACCATTTTTTATATTTTTTTAATTTTTTTAATTTTTTAATTAGCTGTGGTTTTTAGCGGCGGTTTAAACCGTCGCTAAATCACTTGTAATTTGTTTTTTAATTTTTTTTAATTTTTTTTTAATTTTTAAATTTTTTTCTTTATTTTTTTATATTATTAATTTATTTATTTACTATTTATTATTGACATGAACATGCCCATCCATCTCTATGAATAAGTCTATGTCCATGCACATGCCCATGCCATATATACAAATTCTTCGTTGGGTGAGATTTGAACCTCTTACCTCTAGCTTATTCTCTAAAGACTTCACCACTCTAGCATGCTCTTCATATGGTCAATAAATCATATTTATTATACTTATATATATATATATTTAATTGAAAAAAAGTAATACATAATAAATAGATACAAACTAAATAATTATTAATCAATAATCAATAATTAATAATATGTAATATATAATATATAATATGTAATATCTAATATAATATATATATATATATATATATTATATAATATATAATATGTAATATAATATATATATATATATATATAATATAACATATAATATATAACAAATATATAAATAATAATATAATTTTAAAAAATTAATATATATTAAATAAATAAATATTAATAATAAATTAATAATAAATATATAAATAAATATATAATAAATAATAAATAATAAATAATAAATAGTTAATAGTTAATAATTAATAATTAATAATAACTAATAATTAATAACTAATCATTAAGAATTAATAACTAATAATTAATAATTTAAATTTAAAAATTTATAAACAATTTATAAATATTTAATTAATTATTAATAAATATTGAATAATCAATAAATCAATAAATAATTAATGAATAATAAACTGACAATAAATTAAAAATTCGTAAATTAAAAATAAATTAATAAATGATAAATAATAATAAAAATAAATTATAAATTAGAAAGAATACATAATCAATAAATAATTAATAAATAAATAAATACACCAATAAATATATATATATATATATAATAAATAATTAATAATTAATAATTAGTAATAACTAATAATTAATAATCGATAATTATAAAATGAATAATTCTTAATTAATATTTAATATTTTAATTTTAATATTTAATATGGAATATTAAATATTAAATATTAAATATTTAACAAATAATTAATATTTAATTAATATTTAATTAATAAATAATAAATAAATAATCAATAATAAATAAATAAATACATAAATAAATAGACAAATAAATAACAACTAGTTAATAATTAATAATTAATAATAATTAATAATTGATAATTGATATTTATAAAATTGAAAATTCTTAATTAAAATTTAATATTTTATTCTAATATTTAATATTCAATATTCAATATTAAATATTTAATAAATAATATATACTTAATAAATAAATAAATATATAATAATAAATAAATAATTTATAAATAATTTATAATAAATAATTAATAAATTAATAATAAATGAATAATAAATGAATATTTCATAAATTAAAAATAAAGAATAATGAATAAAAAACAAAAAACAAGAATCAAATAAATAAATAATAAATAATAAAGACATAAATACATAACAAAATAAATAGATAAATAATGAATTAATAACTAATAAATAATAATAACTAATAACTAATAATGATTAATTTATATTATTAAATAATAATAAATAAATAATAAATAAATAATGAATAATAAATAATAAATTAATTAATTAATAGTTATCTATTAATCAATTATAAATACTAATTAATTAATTAATTAATAAATTAAAAATAAATTAATAATTAATCTATACATAATAAATAAATAACAAATAAATTAAAAAATATAAAAAAATCATTTTTAAATTAATAAATAAATAAATAAATCATAAAATGTTTCAAACCAATGATAACCCTAAAAACACTAAAATGGTCATAAAATATTATCTGATGGTCATTTTCCAGTGCCACAACTAGTCAAATCTATGATCGTGAAATATGCTACGATATGATATGTTGTAAAAGGCGAACAGACACATGGATCGAATGATATAACCATTTGAATTTTAAGAAATCAATGTCTGCAACTAAAATCGCTATTCCAGAGGCCTTCTGTGCCTTTCTGGTTGAATAAAAAGGGGTACAATACTTGAAGTGTTAGTACCAGACATATGTAGTGTAGAGCACATTGCATGCTTCGATTTGATATGTGGTAAAGTGCAAATGTACACCTGGATTAAAATTTATGGCCATTTAAAGTGTGAGTTCTATTTTCAACATTTGAATTTTGAATATATATTTTTTCCATTGATTATCACCTGATTTAAAACTCACTTGGTTTTTTCACATTTGATAAACTTTTTTTTTACATGGTTGTGGAGCTGAAATGGACTCTCAGATTAGAAGTTATGGTCATTTGATCCCGATGTGTGTTCCTCTACATATTTAAAATTTTATTTCGGTTTAAAAATATTATTGACTAATAATTATAAATATTAATTATTTGACACATTTTAAATATATAAAAATATAAATAATAAAGTATATTTTATTGTAAATAATAAAAAAATTAATAAATAAAAATAAATAATAAATAATTTTTAAATTTTTTGTAATTTTTTTCTTAAATTTTGCAGCGATTTTCAGAAAATGGCATTTGAAAGAAAATTATATTTTTTTATAATAATGTTTTGAAACAAATTTAAAAAAAATTAAAAAAAATTAGTGACAGTTTTTTCGAGGCGGTTCTAAAAACCGCCGCTATATTTTTGTATGAAAAATATTTGGCTGCGGTTTTTCAAACCGCCGTGAAAGACCAAACGCTAAAAAACTATTTTCATGTAGCGACATAACATAAGCCTAAAGAAAAGATATAATTCCAACATTGCAATAACAAAATATAATTTAAATATATTTACATAATAAATCCATTATCAAATCCATTTTCAATACCAAAATACGTAAAAAGAGTACATGGTATTTATTTTCCTTTTTATAACATTATGGCTCGTTAAGGAAGCCAAAGATAAATAAAAACATACGGAGGTGAAAAAGGTCATTGTCACCGCTTACGTTAAAAAGATACATTCCTTTTTGTCATTTTGTAAAACGCTTCATAGAAATAGATTCCCATTGAATGAAATGAAATGTCAAGGGTTTTTATACAACATATAAAATAAAGTCATGTATAAAAACAAAATATGCATCAATGAAAGGAGATTGAGACGAAGACCCTTACCTCGTGTCCAACTTGACTCGATCATTCTTTAAACTTTTGAATAATAAACTAAATTTAATTTATAATTTCTTAAGAACCATTTTCAAGTTTATTATTCATTTTATATCACTTATTACCATGTTATAAACTTTATGTAATCATTTATGTTAATAACGTTCATTTTGTCGATATTTGGTAGTTCAGTCAAAAATGAACACCATATATTCACAAGTTGTCCATGTGGTCTATAGTAAATTATATCGGGAATGAAATTCATTATTTAGATATCATATATATAATATATATCCATTATATATATATATATATTTATAACCTTACATATCATTTGAAGGTAAGAAATGAAATGCACCGTTCATGGAGACGGTAAGCCGTACGTATGCATGAATGCTACTTCCATTAATATTTCTTATTTTAATGGTATTAAAACATAATGATACATAGTTATATTATAATGAAATTATAATTTAATATATAATATCTTTAACTCCATCCTTTATACAACTCACATATGGAAATAACAAGTCATATCAATTTGAGGGGGCGGTAGTCCGCACTTCCTCAAATGAAATTATCGCATTTACCATAATGGAAACCATAATGGAATGATATAAAAGAAAAATATATAATAAAAAATAAAACATAAACATAATATAGTTCATATATAAATATAGATTCATTTTAATGGTGACCATGATAGGCGGTAGTAGATAATCGAACAATCATCATCTCGTGAGGCGTTAGTTTGTCATCCACAGAAACAGTATTTTTTCACCCATTAGATGAAGGTATGTGAAAGTGTAGTTTGAATAATTCTCATAAAAACATACTAGTATACTTGGGATACTAGTGTTGTTATAAAATAAAGTAATTAAAAGATTTTAGTGGTTGGAGAAGTAAAATAAAAGAAAATAAATTAAGAGAAATAGTTGCCTTTATTTTCGGTAACCTTTTTTGGATTGAAACAAAAGGACTTCTTGAAGTGCCTTATGCCTAAGGTATAGATTTTAGGTGGAGGATAGTGATGTAGGGAGCATAATTTGGAAGAGGTTGGACAAACCAAAAGTCTTGATAGGTGTGAGGAATTTGATAGATGTGAGGGATTTTTATAATGGGGAGGAGGGTCTCATTAAAAAAGTGTGATAATATTATTTTATTATATAATGATATTAGGTTTCTAAAAGACAAAAACTAATTAAAGAAGAAGATAAGATTACTCATGGTAAAAATAAAATCATCCAATAAAAATTGGATAGGTTTCTGATATTTGTTTAATATTTCAAATCTTATTTATTTATATCATTTATTAATGAGATAAATACCACATCATTATTATGTCATAAATGATTTAATTTATATGATGTCAAAAATTACAAAAAAATTCCATGATGTTGGAAATATATTTATACTTTCAATGAATTATTATTTTCAAAAAAATAATTTACATAACCCATTGTAAAAATTAATGTACTAAAATGTATTTGTTTTTTTCATTTTGTCCTTTACTTTAAGTTAATTAATCTAAAGTGTTATTATCACTCTCATGTGGCTCAATGGGGTCCCAAAATCGACGCAATGATACCCATTATTGTAAATGACTCATCCAATATGGTTTGGACAAGTGTTATGGTAATTTTAAATTATTATAATATTCTTTTAACCTTGAATTACACTATTTATCTTTAAACGCAGTAAAAAAAAGTCAACAGTTAATATTCACCAAAAATTATTTATATATTATTGAACCAAATTTTACTTATTAAAAAATAGCATGGATTTCATAATTTCAAAATTAAATTCAAAGAAGTGGTAAAATTTTACTTAAATGAAATACTCGATTTTTTAAGTACTACTAAGCGGTTTCTCTATTCCTCAAAAATTGGAGTTTTTCAAAAAAATACAAAAAATTCAGCCTAATCGTTATTTGATATTCCGAATTCAAAATTGATGTCTATTTTTTCAAATTCATAACATATAAGTGGAATTAATTAAATTAATATTAATTCCCATTGCTAAAACAAATAGCGTGTTTTTAAGAAAAAATAACTACTAAAAGATTGACACGTGTTTATATCGAATTTCAATGTGAAATTAATTTCAATGACCAACATTGGATTAAAAGGTAAAATTTTATTCTAATTAGACATTAAAACCAATTTAAAAGATAATGTAACCATATATATAAATTATATTAAATCACAGTTTCGATTTAAAATATAATATTTTTCATTATTCATTAAAAATGAACTTTATCGGAAAAATTACAAAAATTTATACAAAGTAAATTTCGATGTCCCCATTACAAATAAGGATTTTATTTGGTCAAATATAAAGTATTAATGTGTCCAAAACAAGATATAAAGAGGGTTCTCCATTTAAAGGTAGTAAGTTGACCTTTTAATATAAATTATGATTAAAATTAGATTCATTCAAATTTTTTGCCTCTATCTTTTTATTGGATAAATGTAAATACATTTAACAAACATGTATAATCATATAGTAGTTAGTTTTGTTCATTTATACCAATACAATGGCTATGAGTTAAATACCATTTAAAATAATAATATTATATTATTAGTGTGCAATGTAAGATTTCAATGAAACATGTTGTTGTGTAGCAGGTACTCTATAAAACATAGAAATCCCTTTAAAGCTAATATAATATTTTGTTCACAAATTTTAATAAATTTGAAATATGTCTTATTATTTATTTACCTCGGATGTTACATCCATCCCCCCAATTTTGAATAGCTTCCTCGTAATTTTACTTATCAAAATAAGTGGTGGAATTTATCCCTCATAGAATTTTTTGATTCCCACATTACCTTTTGAAACATATGGTTTTTTCACAAAACCATTACCTTGCGAATTACCTTATTCTACGACACATGTTTTCTTCGGTCAAGAATCTGGATTGGATGTTCCTTATACGAGAGATTCTATTCTAACTAGACTACCTTTGGGCTCAAAACATGAGATGGATATGGCATATACATTCTTAACATCGAATCAAGAAAAACATTGTATATCTAGGATAAACTCTGAGGTAAAGACACTCTATACGCAACTGATCTAATTTTCTCCTGAATTTCATAAGATCTAATGATCCTCGTACTTATCTTTCCATTCATACCTAAATGAATCGAAATTTTCCATGGAGAAACATTGAGAAAGACATGATCACCTACCTCAAAAGAATTATCCTTCCTCTGGTTATCTGCATAACTTTTTTGTCTACTCTAAGCTATTATCATGTTCTTCTGAATATTCTGATCATTTTTAACATCTCTTCTAACATTTTTGGTCCCATCCACTTCCTTTCACCTACTTAATCCCAAAAAAGTTAGATATTGAAAATTATTTCCCTATAATGAATCAAAAGGATCCATATGTATACTTGAATGAAAGATTTTATTATATGAAAATTCTTCCAAAGAATGATTTTGGTCCTATATTCCCAAATAATCCACCGGGAAAGCATTCAACATATCTTCCAATGTCTGAATTGTTAGTTCTGATATCCCATTTTATTGATGATGAAAAGATGTACTAAAATATAATTCAATACCAAACGTCTTCTAAAGGCCTTTCCCAACGTTTTTAGTACATCTGCGATCATGATCAGATACAATGGATAGGGGAACCCCATGCAAACTCACAATATTTTTAACATACAAATGAGAAAGATGATCTAGAGACAATGTATCTCAAATAGAAAAGAAATTTATAGATTTAGTCAATCGATCAACAATAACCCAGATAGCATTATTACATTAAAATTACTTCAGTAATCCCACAACGAAGTCCATGGATATATGTTTTCATTTCCACTATGAACTGGTAAAACCTAAAGCATCCCTTTCGGTAACTTCCGCTATTCTTTATCCTACTGACATGTCAAACACTTCACAGTAAAATCAACAATATAACTTTTAATTACATCCCACCAGTAATAATCCTGAAGATCTCTGTACATCTTCGTACTACCTGGATGAACTGAAAGTGGGGAACTATGAGCTTCACAAAACAACTCATTCTTTAACTGTGAATCACAAGGTCCACATAATCACTTTCAAAATATCAAAACACAATCATTATCAATGTTATATTCAGGCGACTTACCCTTATGAAACTGCTCTACCTTTTTCTGTAACTCATTGTCTTCCTTCTGTGCTTGCTTAATTCTATTTGATAAGGATGTTATCACTGACACCTGATACAAAATAGAAGAATTTTCTGCACCAACAACTTCTTTTCCAATGTTTGTCAAATCAAATGCCAAAGGATCCTGTTCCAAACGTAACAGGGTTAATGAAGCTTTACTTTTTCGATTCAAAGCATTAGCCACATTATTTTCTTTTCCCGGATGGTAATGGATCATCCAATTATAATCCTTGATTGATTCTAGCCTTCTCCTCTGTCCCATGTTCAATTATTTTTGGGTGAATATAAACATTAAACATTTGTGATCAGTATATATTTCACCTTTTACTCCATACAAATGATGCCTCCAAATTTTTAAAGAAAGAAAATAGCTCAAAATTCCAAATCAGGTGCAGGGTAATTTAACACATGTGGTTTAAACTGATGGGAAGCATAAGTAATTAAATGATCATTCTGTATTAGTACAAAACCTTGCCCTTTCAACAAAGTATCACTGTAAACTAAAAACTCACCACTTGTAGATAGTAGTGCCAAAACTGAAGCATTCACAATTTTCTTTTAAAATCCTAAAAACAATCATCATATTCTTTTTTTCTAGATGAACTTAACACCTTTTCGAGTTAACATAGTCATTGGACTAGATAACATGGAGAATGCTCAACAATCCTTCGGTAATAACCTTCCAAACAAAGAAAACAACGAATCTCCGTTATATTTGTGGTTCTTGGCCATTCTTCAACAACTTTTGTTTTAGCAGGATCAACCGTTATGCCATTTTTTGAAACAATGTTACCATGGAATGAAATTAGTTGCATCCAATACTCACACTTAATAAATTTACCATACAGTTTTATTTATTTTAAGGTTCACAAGACAACCCTTAAATGAATTTCATTTTCCTCTTTACTTTTGGAATAAAAAAATATCATCAATGAACACAACTAAAAACATATCCAAGAAATCAAGGAATATTTTATTAATTAGATCCCTGAATATAGCAGGTGCATTGGTTAATCCAAAAGGAATAACTACAAATTCATAATGGCCTTATCTAGTATGAAATGCGGTCTTCAGAATTTCTGCTTCCTTTACATTCAACTGATGGTACCCTGACCTAAAATCATTTTTTGAAAAATAATGAGATCCCTGGAGATGATACTACTTCTTTTGATGGCCCAAAATCTGTTGATGTAGTTTCAATGTATTTCACCACCGCTTTATGAATGTAGTCTAGCTTCTTTCCCTTAGTTGAGTTCATTGTTGGACACTCATTTTCATAATGATCAATTTTATTTCACTAAAAACATTTTTATGACTGTAAATAAGATATTATCTTACCATTACCCGAATCTTTTTCCGTGAAATTATGAGCCTTATGTCCCATTTTACCACATCGGTTTCAGTTACCAGAATTCAAAAGACATTCCCCAGAATTCTTTTTACTCCAATTTTCATAAAATGTCAACATAAGTTTCTTACCATTAGACTTTTTTGAAGAGTTATTCCCTTTCTCCTGCCACCTCGACCTCTTATTATGTTTTTTTTCAAGAAACATCTGATCATCAGAAAACTCCATTTCCACCTCCTCTTCACAAAAAACCAATTTTTCATAACTTTTGAACTCATGAGTAGCTAATTCCCTTCGATACTTTGGCTTTAATCCTGAATAAAAACGGTTGATTTTACTATCAAGATCTCATATGAAATTTAGATCATACCTTTCCAGTTGAGTAAATTTTTCATTATAATCAGCCACTGAGTATTCCTCCTACCTCAATTATAGGAATTGTTTTTCCATTCTAAGACGAACCACCTTAGGAAAATATTTATCAATAAACATACCTTTGAATTCATCACAATCTAGAGCATCAATCTTCTCACTATCCCTGATATTTTTCACCATCGACCACCACTGATCAGCTTCACCGTCAAAATCATAAACAACGAGACAAATATTTTGATGTTCTGAATAACCATGGACATCGAAAATATTTTCTAGTGCTTTAATCCACCCTTCTGCGAGCACCGAGTTAGATGATCCTCTGAATGATGGGGGATTTTGCCACATGAAATGCTCCACTACTGACATGTTCCTCTGTGGTTGATCTGGCTGATCTCATACATTGATACCACCACCATTTATAGCATGATTCAACTGTTCCATCACTACAACAAAATGTTCAGTTCCAATTCTGACCATCTCAACTTGCTGATTTGGATGGTTATCTTCCTCTTGATGTCGTCGCAACATATCTGTCACATTTCCTCTACAGTAATCCTTTCTAAACACAAAAACATTATTGGCGATGCAATATGGTAACCTGTAAATTCTATATAATTTCAATATTAACATAAATTAAATTATGGATATTAATTAAATAATACCCTAACTCCTAATGTTATCTAAACCGGCCTCTGATACCAACTTTAAGGACCCGACCTTAAACATTACATAATAATGAATTAAATTAATAATTTATATTGAGGATCCTTTTGCGTTTCGAGTTTTAGGGAATTAGGACATAACTATTACATATCAAAATATTACAAAGTAAACACTTCTACACAATTTCTATTTTTTTCATAAAATAAAAACTCTAGAAAAAAAGATTCATGTCTAGTTTCATGTTTTAGACAGCATGACTTTTCCTTGATCTCATCCTTGACCCTATTCATATTTATGTCTTGTGAAAACATTTAAAAACTTGTGATGAGCATAAAAACCTCATTAATGGTTATAAAACAAAGAATGAGATCATTTTTTCATAAATACATACAATATAAGAACTCTTTTACTTACCCCATGAAATCATAAAATTTTATAAATAACACCTAGAAATCATAAAACATAAAGTTAACGTGTGGAATCCATAACATACTTACATTGTAGCTATCCGAAGGTGCCGGAGCTTCTCGATGGCTTCCCTAATCTCCAGATTTCAAACTCGGAATTCACTGACGCCTCCGCGCTTCTGAACTTCACCCTAATTGCTAGGTTCAGTCATCGAAGACCGTCGGTCGACGCTTTTGACAGATTCGTCTTCGCTGAATGGGATCTCCAGGAGCGGGCGACGGTGGGACTTCTCGATAAGCTTCACATCATGATCTGGTTTTCTTCTGAAAAGGACCTCATACGCGCCTGGTCGAAGGCACCACGGCGTTGCAGCGGAGATCGCTTCTTCTTGTTTCGATGGTCATTCGATTTCCACATGAACCGCGACTCGACGTCTGCGGCCATCTGGGTTAGTTTCCCCAACCTCCCATTGCCGTTTCAAAACCCTGCAATCATTCGCATGCTTGGAAATCTTCTCGGTCGGTACCTGTGTTCGGATAGCAGAACGGCAGATGTTTGTCATCCGGTTTGCCCGAGGATATGTGTGGAGATGGATTCATCACGGGTCCCATTTGAATACGTTTGGATAACAATTGGTGAAGAATACCGGTGCAAGCAGAGAGTTATTTATGATGGTTGGACGGACTTCTGTTCATCGTGTAAGCGATTGGGGCACACTGCTGAAGTCTGTCGATGGAGTCCTTCTGCGCTGAAGCGTAGGGGTTTTGGCGTGCTTTCGAGCGCTGGGCAAGACGCGGCTTGGATGGCGAACAGTGGTCCTGATGGTTGTGTTCTGTTGCGGCCAGTGGAAGGAGTGCGCGCTGGTGATCTGCGACCTGTTGAAGAGGTGCGATTGGGCAGTGAGGGAGAGGGTAGATCTGCAATGGGGGTGGATGAGATGCGATCGGGTTGTGAGGCAGGGGGAAGTTTTTCTGCGGGTGTGGAAACTGGGAAGGTGGAAAATCAACAAGTGAACCCTTTGGTGGTGGATGTGTTCAGAAGGCTGAAAAGGGACCTGGCCAGCTCCTCCAGTCGGGGTGCTATTGATGAAGGGGGAGTTTCTCAGCTTCAGGTGTTGCAGGCAGTTGATCAGAGGAATGGGAGCAAATCTGTTCTGGAACAGATGTCGGTTGAAGGGACGATGATGAGGCCTGTTGGCCAGCAGGTTGTGGAGGAAGCTCGGCAGGGATTTGGAGGCTCCATGAGCACAGCAGTGGCAGTGGAACAGGGGGACTTCGAGCAATGTGAGAATAATATGAACCTCCAGGATGCTGCTTTGGGCCAGGAGGTTGCATGTTTAGATTTCCAGCTTGTGGGAAGGGGTCATGTGCAGGAACAGAGCTCCCACGAAACCAGAGATCAGAATACATCTGGTATCAGGGCACAGGTAGTTGCTAATGACATGATAAACTGTTCCTCAAATCGTTTTGCAGTTCTGGCTGATGGTGAGATAAAGGGAATGGAGAGAATGGAAGAAGGTGAGATAAAGGGAATGGAGAGAATAGAAGAAGGGAGGACTTTCAGCGCCATCATCCCTGAAAACACTTACAATCATGGTTTAGTGTTAGATGGGCAAGATGCTGGGCAGTAGGGTGCGGAGAGGATGTCTAGTCCTCCTATCGGAAGGATTAGTCCATATGAATGCAATCCTTGCAAGGAGACTCAACCGGGAAGCATGCGGATGAAGAAAAGCAAATCTGTCTCTCCCCCAGTGGCTCAACATAGGCAGTGGGGTGATGTTTCTGACAATGAGAAGGAAAATGGCAACAACAGATCTTCCTATAGTGACATTGTGAAGAATGGGAGTAAAGAGATGACGAGCAAGGAGCTGAGTGGGAAAGCACAAGGCAGGAGAAGGCAGAGAAGGGACTATTCGGATCTTCCCAAACCAATGGCGACTAGGTCTTCCCACAAGCAGGGTGGTGGTGGGAGGCCTGATTCGGCCAAAGGCAATGAAGCAAGGAGAACTTTCAAGGAACAACTCACTAAAGAGCAACTTGTCCGCAGGAATCAATATCTGGAACTTTTTAAAAGATATGAGTCCTCTGAATGGGAATCGGCCACACAAGATGATGATGGACCTGATGGTGAGTATGGAGATGGGAATGGGTTTGATGTGATGTAATCTCTCTGTTTTTCTTTGCCCTGAACTTTTATTTTTCTAATAATATTTTGGGAGATCAGACGATTGTCTGATCTGTGCCTTCCGGATCTATAATAAATAATGTATTATATAATAGATAATATATAATACAAAATATATAATATAAAATAAATAATAAATAATATATAATATATAACATAAAATATATATTAATGTATAAATAATAAATTAATTTAAAAATAATTTAATATATATGAAATAAATAAATATTAATTATAAATAAATAAATAAATACATAATACATAATAAATAATAAATTTTAAATTTTAAATTTTAAATTATAAATAATAAATAATAAATAATAAATAATAACTAATAATTAATAATTGATCATTAAGAATTAATAAATAATAGATAATAATTTATATTTAAAAATTTATAAATAATTAATAAATAATTTATAAATAATTCATAATAAATAAATAAATATATAAAAAATGAATAATAAAGTAATAATAAATTAATATTTATTAAATTAAAAATAGATTAATAAATGATAAATAAGAAAAAATAAAAAATAAATAAGAAAGAATAATAACTAATAGTTAAGATTCTACAACGATAAAATGAATAATTCTTAATTAATAAATAATATTTTAATTTTAATATTTAATATGCAATATTAAATAGTAAATATTTAATAATTAACAAATAATTAATATTTAATTAATATTTAAATAATAAATAATACATAATTAATCTATAATAAATAAATAAATACATAAATAAATATGTAAATAAATAATAACTAGTTAATAATTAATAATAAATAATAAGAAATAATTGATAATTGATAATTATAAAATTAATAATTCCTAATTAGTAATTAATATTTTATTTTTATATTTAATATGAAATATGCAATATTTAATATTTAATAAATAATTTATAATTAATAAATAAATATATATATATAATAATAATAATAAAAAAATAATATATATCAAATAAAAAATAAAATAATAATAAATGAATAATAATCTAATAAAAAATTAATATGTCATAAATTTAAAATATTGAATAAAGAATAAAAAATAATGGATAAAGAATATAAAAAATAAAAAATAAGTTTAAATAATAAATAATAAAGACATAAATACAGAACTAAATAATAGATAAATAAATAATTAATAATAAATAATTAATAATAACTAATAACTAATAATTATTAATTTATATTATTAAATAATAAATAAATAAATAATAATAAATAATTAATTAATAAATAAAGAATAACATATAAATAAATAAATTAATAATAAATAATTAAATAGTAATTAACTAATAATAAATAATTAATAATTAATAATTAATTTATAAAAAAATTAAAAATAAACTTATAATTAATGTGTATATAATATCTAAACAGAAAATAAATAAATAAATAATAATAAATAATATTTAAATAAATAAATGAACAATTAATTAAATAAATCATAAAATTTTTAGAACCAATGAAAACCCTAAAAACACTGAAATCGTTATAAAATATGATCTGATACTCATTTTTCAGTGCCACAACTAGTCAAATCAAAGATCATGAAATAATATTCTATATGATATGTGGTACATGGAAAATAGACACCAGGATCCAATGTTATAACCATTTTAATTTTATAAAATAAGTGTCTGTAACTAAAACCGCTGTTTTGGAGGCCTTCTTGGCCATTCTGGTTAAATAAAAAGGGGTACAATACTCGAAGTGTTAGTACAAAACATAAGCGGTGTATATCCCATCACATGCTTTGATTTGATATGTGGTAGAGCCTAAATGGACTCCCGGACTAAAAGTTATGGTCGTTTAAATTCCGAGTTCGATTTTCAACTTTTAAATTTTGAATATATATATTTTTCTTTTATTATCACATGATTTAAATCTCACTAGGTATTTTCTCATTAGATAAACTTCTATTTAACTGGTTGTGGAGATGAAAGGGACTCTCTGATCCAAATTTTATGGTCATTTGATGCTGAAGTCTGTTCTTCTACTTATTTAACATTTGCGTACCATTAGAAAATATTATTAACTAATAATTATAAATATTAATTAATTGACACATTATAAATATTTAAAAATAAAAAATTTATACTATATTTTTTGTAAATAATAAAAAAATCATAATAAAAAAATAATAAATAAATTTTTATCTTTTTAATTTTTTGCACATTTTATTTAAATTTTGCGGTGGTTTTCAAAAAACCGCCTTTGAAAAAAAATTACATTTTCCTGTTGTGACATAAAATAAGCATAGAAGAAAGATAAAATGCCCACATTGCAATAAAAATATATAATTCAAATATATTGACATAACAAATCCATTATCAAATCCATTTTCAATACCAATATACATATATAGTGCACATGGTATTTATTTTCCTTTTAAAAAAATTACGGCTTGTTAGGGAAGCCAAAGATCAAAAAAAAACATGTGGCGGTGAAAAAGACCATTATCACTACATACGTTAAAAAGAAACATTCATTTTTTTCATTTAGTAAAATGCTTCGTAGAAAAAGATTACCATTGAATGAAATTAAAAGTCAAAGTTTTTTATACAGCATATAAAAGAAAGTGATGTATTAAAACAAAATATGCCTCAATGAATGGAGATTGAGACGAAGTCCCTTACCTCATGTACAACTTGACTCAATCATTCATTAATCTCCTAAATAATAAACTACAGTTAATTTCTACTTGCTTAAAAAATCATTAATGTTAATTATTCCATTTATATCACTTATTACAATGTTATAATAATTATCTAATCATTTAAGTTAATAACAATCATTTTGTCGATATTTGGTACTTGAGTAAAAAATGAGCAACTTGTATTTACAAGTTTTCAATGTGGTCACTAGTCCATTATATCTAGAATGAAATTCTTTATTTATATATCTTATATATCATATATATCCATTATATATATATATATATAACAATACATATCATTTGGTAGTAAGAAACGAAATGCACCGTTCATGGAGATGGTAAGACGAACATAAACATGAACGCAAATTTCATTTATATTTCTTATTTTAATGAAATTAAATCATAATTATACTTAAGTATATTATAATTACAGTATAATACAATATATAATATTATTAACACCATCATTTATATGTCCCATATATGGAATTAACGTGTCATATCAATTTTAGGGGGCGGTAGTCTGCACTTCCTCAAATGAAATTATCGCATTTACCCATAATGGAAACCATAATGGTATGCTATAAAATATGAATACAGAAGAATAACGAAAAAAATAATATATATTATATATAAATATAGTTTCATCTTATTGGACACAATGATAGGCGGTAGGAGAGAATCGAACAATCATCATCTCGTCAGGCGTTAGTTTTCCATCTACAGAAACAGTATGTTCATCATCCATTAGATAGAGGTTTTTGTTAGTGTAGTTCAAATAATTCTCATAAAAACTTCCTAGTATATTTATTATACTAGTTTTTTTATAAAATAAATGAATAAAATGATTTTATTGGTTGGAGAAGTAAAATAAAAATAAAAAAAGTTAAGAGAAACCGTTAACATTAATTTGGGTAACTTC
Source organism: Viscum album (assembly GCA_963277665.1). NCBI lineage: Eukaryota > Viridiplantae > Streptophyta > Magnoliopsida > Santalales > Viscaceae > Viscum > Viscum album. The sequence continues at coordinate 1,538,530,883 of OY728151.1, forward strand.
CTTTGATTTGAACCAAAAGAACTTCATGAAGTGAATTCTTCCTATGGTAAGGATTATATGAGTAGGAGAGGAATGTAGTGAGCTTAATTTGTAAGAGTATGGATGGGCCAAAAGTCTTGAGAGGTTTGAGGAAATGGTTAGAAGTGAGGGATTTTTATAAGGGGGAGGAGGGGCTCTTGAGGAAAGTGTTATAATATTATTCTATTACACAATGATATTCGGTTTCTAATGGTCCAAAACTAATTAAATAATAATATTTGAAGACTAATGGTCGAAATAAAATCATGAAATAAAAATTGGATCAGTTTTGGTTACTGTTTGTATATTTATAATCTTATTTATTTAAATCTTTTATTAATAAGGTAAATACTTCATCATTATTGTGTCATAAATAATTTAATTTACATGATGTCTAAAAATTATAAAACAAATAACATGATTTATGAAATATTTTTATCTTTCCAATTAATATTTATAGTTTAAAAAAAATTATATAACCCCTTGAAAAAATTAATTTACTAAAATTTATTGGTTTTTGTCATTTTGCCTTTACTTTAAGTTAATCAATCTAAAGTGTCACTATCCGTTCCAAGTGGCTCAATGTGGTCCCAAAATCGACCCAAAGATGATGAGGATTGTAAATGAATCATCCAATAATATTTGGTCAAGTGTGATGGTAATTTTGAATTATTATAATTTTCTTTTTACCTTGAATTACTCAATTTACCTTTAATCGTGGTAAGTAAAAGTCAAATGATACTATTCGCCACAATTTTTTTATCTTATTGAACCAAATTTTACTTAATAATAACAATCATGTATGACTGATTTTCGAAATTCAATTCACAGATGTGGTAAAATTTAATTTAAATGAAAAAGTTAGTTTTTTAAATACTATTAATTGGTTTCACTATTCATTAAAAATTGATGTTTTTTAGAAAAATACAAAAAATCCAGCCTAATCATTATTTGATATTCCAAATTCAAAAATGATGTCTATTTTTCCAAACTTAAAACATATAATAGGAATTAATTAATTTAAAATTAGTTTCACTTGTTAAAAAAATAGTGTGTTTTTAAGAAATAATAACTATCAAAAGATTGACATTTGTTTATGTTAAATTTCAAAGTGAAATTCATTCCAATGACCAAAATTGGATTAATGGGAATAATTATATTCTAATTAAACATTAAAATTAATAAAAAATATAATCTTAACATATAAATAAAATATATTAAAACAATTTTTTTAATTAAAATCAAATATTTTTCACTATTCATTAAAAATGAACTTTATCGAAAAAATTCAAAAAATATATACAAAGTAAATATTGATGTACCCATTAAAAAGAAGGATTTTATTTGGTCAAATATAATGTATTTAATGTGACCAAAACTATATTTAGATAGGTTTCATCATTAAAAGGCAGTAAATCGTCCTTTTAATGAAAATTATGCTTAAAATTAGATTCATTCACATTTAAAGCCTCTAAATTTTTATTGGATAAATGCAAATATTTTTAACAAAAATGTATAATCAAATTGTAATTAGTTTTTATAATTTCCTCCAATACAACAGTTTGGAGTTTACTACCATTTAAAATTATAATATTATATTATTAGTTGGAAACGTATGATTTCAATGAAACCAGTTGTTGTGTATCGAGTACACTATCGAACACAAAAACTCCTTTAATGTAAAATTAATATTTAATTCATGAATTTTAATAAATATGAAATATGTCTCATTCTTTATTTACCTCAGATGGTACATCCTTTCCCCCTTTTTGGAATTTCATCTTCAAAATTTTACTTATCAAAATAAGTGGGTGTATTTATCTCTCATAGAATTTTCAGATTCCCACATTTCCTCTTCAACTATATGGTTTTTCCACAAAACCTTTACCTAGGGAATTACCTTATACCGCAACACTTTGTCTCTTCGGTCAAGAATCTAGACTGGTTGTTCCTTATAAGATAGATTCTCTTCCAACTAAACTACCTCTGGGATCAAAACATTAGAACCATCTGGCATATACTTTCTCAATATCGAAACATGAAAAACACTATGTACCTGGGATAAACTTGGAGATAAAGCCACTCTGTACGCAACTGATCCAATTTTTTCCATGATTTCATAAGGTATAATGACCAAAATTTTATTAAAAGGTAAAATTATTTTCTAATTACACATTAAAACCAATTTAAAAGATAATGTAACCATATCAATAAAATATATTAAAACACAATTTTGAATTAAAATAAAACATTTTTTACTATTCATTAAAAATGAACTTTATCGGAATAATACAAAAACATTATACAAAGTAAATTATGATGTCCTCATTATAACGAAGGATCTTTTTTGGTCAAATAGAATGTATTAGTGTGACCAAAAAAATATTTAAAGAGGGCTAGCCATTAAAATATGGTAAATCGACCTTTTAATGTAAATTATGTTTAAAATTAGATTCATTCAAATATTAAGCCTCTATCTTTTTATTAGAAACATGTAAATACATTTAACGAACATGTACAATAATATTGTAGTTAGTTTTGTTCATTTTCTCCAATACAATGACTAGGAGTTAACTTGCATTTAAAATAATATTATTATATTATTTCTGTGCAAAGTAAGATTTCAAAGAAACTCGTTGTTGCATATCGGGTACGCTATCGAACATAGAAGCCCCATTAATACAAAATTAATATTTAATTCCAAAATTTTAATAAATATGATACATTTTTTGTTCATTATTTACTTGGGATGTTATAGATACAGATTTTGTTCGTTTCTCAAAATAATTTCATTAGTCAATGGAATGTTGAGGGGCTCAAACCCATAAGAATGTGGTGATTTAAAAGATCACAATTTCCAAAAAAAATGATGGTATTAGGATAATTTTTTCGAAAACACTTTTTCCAAAATATAAGTAATTTTTTCACTATCTCAATATATAAAGATATATAATTACATGATATGTTTCTATTTCATAAGCACAATGTCATCCATTAGTCACTCCTTGAACTATATTTACTTCATATCGTTGATCATGTTGATTCATATGTTGAAGTAATACAATAATCTCTAAAGAATTATAAAAAGGTCAACTAAGAAAATTTATGAAATGGTTATTTAATGTCCCTGATTATTCCATGTATTATTTTAATATTATATGGGAAATAATTGAAGACCAGGATCTATGACGGCGTGCGGTTCTGTGGCCCGGTGAGCCCTGAAAATTTTTTTGAATTAAATTAAATAATAAAATTACCCGCGCATGTGGTTTTCCTGAAAAAGTGGAATAACTCCTAAATGGGTTCTCGAATCAAAAACTTGAAGGCACCGTTGTGTTCAGAGCAGTGATTTTACCATAGGCGAGGCCTATCATCGGCCGGTGCAGGTCGGTGGGGAAATCCAGTCTTTAGGATGTAAGAGTAAAAAAATATTTAAATAAAAATATTTTATTCTGGAATAAAATCATTTAAATCTGCTGCAGTAGATATATCTTATTTTTTTTAAATAAAGGCCTACGCAGGGCTCTAGGGTTACAAACCTCATTACCCTGAAACCCTTGGCGGCTCTGGAGGCTCTAGAGAAGACCTCCCGATGCGGAAACGACGTTCTTGACGATTTTCGCCAGCGACGACTAGATCGTCGCCAACAAACGCCGTGGATCTAGGTAGGATGTTTGTTTTTGATTTCCTTCCCCATTTTTTATTTTCCACTAAGAACGCGGACTAATCCACGAACATATTATCCCGCGGATCGATCTTTCTTGCAGGATGGGTTTTTGCAGGGATTTTGAGGTTTTTTTGGTTTTGATCTAACGTCGATGAACCCGAATCCTAATGAACAATGATCGAGGTTCTTCCCTCTTGTTTGATTCTTTTATTTTTTTCTCCCTTGCGTTCTTCGTTGAATACTACACGTTCATGGAATAAATCAATCAATGTGCATTCGTTGGTTAGCACAACGATCCCAGATTGTAGATCCAACCCCGGAGCAATGTCATAGAGGTGCAAAGACAGTTTCGGTAGGTGATTCGGAGCGGATTGGGGGATATTAGTTTTCAGGAATTTTTCTTCAGATGGATATTTCGAGGTTTATGATCTGATTTAATAGCCGAAAAAACCCGTTGCGTTGTTCAAATGATGAAACGAACCATTCCCTTGAGTATCAGGATGAACGGACATGAAACCGAGGATCTGGAGGTTCATCCGCGGTGCGAGGAGGAAGATGACTCTTCTGGAAAAATCTTACACATCGTGTAGTATGGGCTACACAGCGTGTGTTCGTCAGCGAACCACCTGGCGTGTGCTCTAGGAGTACAGGGACACGGGTTGGGTACATGGCCAAGGACAATTCGTGTATACCCTTCCCTAGCCAGATCCGTCTAGATACATGAGATACCCTGTGTACTGGTACACGAGTAGGCGACATAGACACGGATAGAGACCATGTACGGGCACATGGCCAACATACACGGAGCGAGCCCCAGGTGCTCGGACATGGCGTGTGACACTTCTACACACTGTGAATTTTCATTATATCCGACTAGCCAAATGACTCGGGCCGTTTACACAGGCAGTACCCGGAGTCAAGGAACATAGCGTGTGAATTATTCTACACGCCGTGTAGTTTAGATTGAGACAGCTTCGACAGATGAGATGGGCCATTTACATGGGAAGTACCCAGGGTTAAAGAACACAGTGTGTAACCGTCCTACATTTCCTGTAACCAATTCTTCATGGCTTGAGCCACTTGTCCTCTGTGACTTGTACTAGTTTTCTTAGGGTTCGTACCCTTGGTCTTTTTCCTAAAAGTTTTGGTATCATTTCATTTATACATGAGTATGATCACTTCAACAAGACTTCCTGAATAGAGTTGTTGGAATCCCCTCTGTGAGACTTAGATACATATCCTCTATTCACTACTGAATCCCTAGGTAGATCTTTTGGTATCGACGTGAAAAACATTACCCAGGCGTCGATCCTCTTCTTAGCAGATTAGCTCAGACTGAGATGTCGGAATCACCCCACACTACTAGAAAAATAGGTATTTGCAACGGGGGCCCGTCGCAAATAGCCCGTTGCTGAAAACGGCGTCGTAACAACACTTATTTGCGACGGGCCCGTCGTTAAAGCCGTTTTTTGCGACGATCATTCTCCCCGTCGCAAATAGTACTCCGTATTTTTGTAAAAAACTTTTAAAATAGTTTTTGCGATGGGCCCGTCGCAAAAATTATTTTTTAAAAAAAATAAAAAACTATTAATAATACTAGTATTTGCGACGGGCATAATATCCCGTCGCAAAAACTATTTAAAAAAAATAAAAAACTACTAATAATACTAGTATTTGCGACAGGCATTGTATCCCATCGCAAATACTATAAAAAAAATAAAAATAATAAATTATTAATAAATTATTTTCATTAATATAATAATAGAATTATAATTCACAAATAAAAATAATAAATTATTAATAAATTATTTTAATTAATATAATAATAATATAATTATAATTCAAAAATAAAAAATAATAGAATATTAATAAATGATTTAATTAATATAATAATATTAGAATTATAATTCATAAATAAAAAAAATATTAATAATTTATTTTAATTAATATAAAAATAATAGAATTATTTTACATTCAAATATTAAAATAATTCAAGTATTACAAAAAATATAAATAAATTATAATATTATAAAATTTTAATATATAGATAAAATTTAATATTATAAAATATAAATAATATTATTATTCATATTAATATTGTTATTTAAAAATATAATATTATTAATATTTTATAATGAGACAGAAACTACGAATAGAAAAAAAAAATAATTTGATTTCACAAATTTTATAACATAAGTACAATCTCCAATCTGAAGGAGGGGGGAGGTGGGGGATCTGTAGATGGTGGTGGAGGAAACTAAATCCCTAAAGCATGAGTGAGTCGGCGCATGTACTCCATCTGCTCCTGATGCTGCTGCTGCCACCGACTTGCCTGCTCCTCATACAGCTGCTGCTGGCGTCGACGCTCCTCCTCATGCTACTGACGCATCTGCTCCTGCTCCTGTAGGAGACTCTCTATCTGTGCAGTCTGAGATCGCAACTGATCCTCATATTGTGTAGTAGAATAAGATGCACGAGCTCCTCTCGAACTGGACACCGACATCGCAGCACTGCCATAATAATCTCCGGGAGTCAGTCGAGAGCCGATACCAACTACCTGGCCCTTCTCGAAGGCATACTGGGTGGCCTGCATCCATGCCGCTTCATCAAACTGACGGGCAATGGTCTGATCTGATGACTCGGCCTGACTCTCAGGTCAGGCCTGTGACGCTGCGGCCTCATATGACTCCAATAGTTGCAATTTAAAATTAAAATTGTGAATATATTATATGCAGTTAATTTTTAAACTTGAAAACAAATAATACTGACCACGATGTGATGCTGACGATCACCTCTGAGCTCCCCAGTAGTAGGATCACTATACATCCTCCGATATACGTCGTACTCTGTAATATCGGGGTGCTCGACAGCCTATAAGAAGAAAAAATAAACTGTTAATATTTATAGATATATAAAATATTTTTTAATAATGTACGTACCATATGCTGTCTATGAGTACTGAAAGCACGACTCCCAGCTCGATGAGTCACCTCTTGTCTCCCCCGATTCTGCCTCCCCACCGATGATCTCCTTTGAAAGGCACCACTCAACCAGTGCGCATATAATCCATCCCATACATGGGATGAAATATACTTTGGTCAGTGTGCTCTACATGACTCGTCAAAATCTGACACTCCGGCTTTCTTCATCGCAGCTTTTCTTAAATTGTGCAAAAACTGACGAAGGCGATCACGCATGGCCACCTCCCATGCCTCGTGGATGGCGTCACGCACGGTATCCTCGATCGGATACCATAAACCCTACAAATAAATCAAAATATCAAGTTAGAAATGAAATAATTTTCAAAATAAAAATTATTTATTTACGTATATACCAACCAATGGCCGAACATGGCCTGATGCACATCAACGGGAATCTGCCCCCATGTGGTCCACGGCTGAGAGAAATAGTTGCGCAAAATAGCGCTACCCTGTCCGACTGCTATATGTGGAAAACTGAAAAAATAATAAACATTTATTATGTGAATAGATTAATGAAATCTTAGTCAAATCCACAGGTTATCACACAGGTTATCACACCTCCGTGTGCGTGGATCAAACCCAAGACGTGGACGTCGCTCGGGGACGGGGTCAGGAATCATCAATCGTGCAAGACTGCGCCCCCTCCGTGTACTCCCTGGAGCGCCTGCAGGCTCAGGGTCATCTGTCAGCAACTCATCCACATCGAAAGTCAGGTCAGCATCCGCCAACTCATGAAATGTGGCGTCGTCCATCTGAAACAGAAAATATTAATGTTAGAAAATAATTGATAATTACTATTATATATACATATATACATATTATGATTGTATATAAATACCATGAAATGCTATCAGTGTTCATCTTCATCATCATCTTCATATATGTCAATGTCATCTTCATATTCCTCCTCAACATCATTGATATCCATTCGAGTTACAGTTGCTTCATCTCTTACCATTTCAGATTCATATGTGACATCATTAACATCATCGTCATCAACGACTCTTAAATGTGGGGTGTCGTCATCGATACTCTTGTCTCTTTGTAAAAAAGATTGATTTTGAGTACTCTCTTGAAAAACTTCAATTCTTTGCACATCACTGAAAGCACATTCACTTTGACTAAACTTATTGTCTCGAATATTGATTTTTATTACACTCCACCAATCAGTCAATTCTCTTGATGTTGCACAGTACGTTGCGTAATAAACTTGATATGCCTGTTGAGCCAATAAGAATGGTTCATTTACTGCAAGAACACTTTTACATTTAATATCGATGATTCCATGAGTCGGATGAACACGCACGCCTCTCTCTGTATCCAACCACCGACATTTGAACATGGTTATGTAATGTTTTCCAAGATAACAGAGTTCAATGATTTCATCAAGTATGCCATAAAAGTCAACTTCATTTTCTCGATGATGAGATCCTCTCAAGCTAACTCCACTGTTCATTGTTTTTTTCGATTCCCCATATGCATGTGTGTGGAATCGAAATCCATTCACCACATATGCATTATAAGTTTTAACAAGTTTGGAAGGTGGGCTACTCAATACACACAGCCGTTTGTCAATTTTATCAGCATGTCGAGACACCTGAAAATTTGTGAAATAATTATCAATATAGTAAACTATACATTGAATGAGTTGCTAAAAGATAAAGAATTTATGTTACCATTTTTTGAAACCACTGAGAGAAATTTTTCAGTCGACATTTTCGAGAGCAGCTGCTGTAATTTGTGGAATTTGTTTCTTGATATGATTATCATACAACCTATAAAAACCAAAGTTATTTACTGTAACATAAATGATAGAATATGTGATATAAACACTTACAGTTCAACTGATGTCATCTCTTCACAGTTGGGCAGAACATACGTATGAGCTCTCTGATGTTCATCATCAGAAAGCCAGCGTTCATAAACTCCACCGAAACCAAGATCTGACTGGTTGAAAATAGATAATTGATTGTCGATTTCATCAATATTCCTCTCGTTCCGTCCCATTCAGTTGTGTTTTGAAGGATACTCAGATTCAAAATAATGGGAGCAGAAAAAAGATATTTCCTCTTGGAAATGAGCTTCTGCAATAGATCCTTCAACAGATGCTTTGTTGCGTACTTTTCTTTTCAATTTTTGCATGCATCTTTCAAATGGGTACATCCATCAAAACTGAACCGGACCTCCACATTTGGCTTCATATGGAAAATGTAACATCAAATGTTCTATTGAGTCGAAGAAAGACGGTGGAAATATTTTTTCCAGTTTACATATAATTACAACAACATCTTTTTCAAGTTTGCCTAGAGCATCATAATCTGCCGTAGCCGCACAAATTTCCCGAAAAAAATGAGACATGTCTGTTATGGAATCCCAAATCACAAAATTCAACAGACCTCTTAATCCAATGGGTAGAAGTCACTCCATTATAACATGACAATCATGAATTTTTAATCTAGTAATATGACCATTCTTTACACATCTACCCAAATTAGAAGCACAGCCATCTGGAAGTCTCAAATCTGCAATCCACTGACAAAATAATAAACGGTTTTCTTTAGACAGTGTATAAGCTGCTTTTGGTTTCAGTAACCTTTCTGTTCTGACATTCTCAAATAGTTCTAATTCTGGACGCCTGCAAATTTGGGCAAGATCTAAACATGAATTTACATTGTCTTTGCTCTTTCCTGGCGTATCCAAAACTGTATGAAACAAATTATCAAAATAGTTCTTCTCAATATGCATGACATCTAACATGTGTCGGACCAACAGATCAGACCAATATGGCAAATCCCAAAATATGCTACGTTTAATCCAATTGTGTTCTTTCCCAAAACTAGAAATTTTCTGTTGGTTTATTGTGGGACCAAAAGTGATGGGGGGTAATGAAAATAAAACTGATTTTAACTCCGAACCTGATAGCATTTTTGGAGGTCCATCCCATTCAACTGTTCCTTTTCTGAAATGAGATCTGTTTCTGCGAAAAGGATGATCAGCTGGAAGAAATCTGCGATGACAGTCAAAATACCAAGGTTTCTTTCCATGAATGAGCATAAATTCTTTGTTCTCTCCCATATAGTAAGGACATGATTTCTGACCATGTGTACTCCAGCCAGATAACATCCCATAATCCGGGAAGTCACTTATTGTCCACATCAATGCTGCTCTCAGTATGAAATTCTGTTTCGTTGCAACATCATATGTACTGGCACCAGTACTCCACAATAAATTTAATTAATCAATCAATGGCTTCAAATAAACATCAATATTTTTCTTCGGATGTCCTGGAATTAGTAAAGTCAATAAGATATATGGCTCCTTCATCAACATCCGTGGAGGTAAATTGTACGAAGTTAAAAAAACAGGCCAACATGAATATTGACTACCATAAGATCCAAACGGATAGAAACCATCAGTGGAAAGGCCCAGTCGAACATTTCAAGCTTCTAAAGCAAAGGATGGATGCACTCTATCAAAATGTTTCCATGAATCACCATCGGCTGGATGATTCAAGCTTTTATCGGTTGAAATATTCTCTTTATGCCATGACATCATTGTCGTTGTATTCTTAGACATGAATAAACGCTGAAGTCTGGATGTAAGCGGAAAATATCTCAACTATTTTACAGGAATCAAACCAGACTTCCCGTGTTGTCCTTCTTTATATCTCAGTTTCCCACATGTAGGACAACTATCCAACGACTCATTTTCCTCAGAATATAAAATGCAGTCATTTGAACATGCATGAATCTTCTGACAAGTAAGTCCCAAATTTCGAAACATCCTCTTACTCTCATAGTAATTTGCAGGTAAAACATTTCCTTCGGGTAACAGTGTTTTCAGCAAAGAAAATATCTGGTCAAAATAGGTGTTTGACATTCTGTTATCTGATTTGATTGCCATAAATTTTGCAACTGCTTCTAATTTTCTCATCTTGCAGCCAGGATATAATGCATCCTCAGCAGATTTCAACAACTCATAAAATTCAGACGGTGCCAACTCAGGATTTGAAGCTATATCAGCCGGAGTTTCTGTATATTGAAAAGATGAACCTGCAACATCATGTGCTAAATCTTGAAACCGGGATGGATCCGGAATCAAGTTGGTATCACCTGCTCTGGAACTGCGTTCACCGTGTTGATACCAAAAAACATAATCTGGTTGAAAACCAAAACGCAAGAGATGTTCTCCCACTTTTTCAAACGTGTCAAACGTTCTCAATGCACATTTTCTTCAAGGGCATTTTCTTTTGCCTTCTAAAACAAATTCTGAATTTGATGCCGCAAATGATAAAAAAGTCTCCACACCCTCATCATATACTGGATTTAAACCAGAACCGTTTGGATTTCTACGTTGATTTATCCATATGTGGTCACCTAATAATGATTGTTGACAACCTCGTTGTTCCATATTTCTCTATAAAATATAAAATCATTACTGGTTTTGAATAATTTGTTATAAAAAACACTCAAGTAAAGATTGAATATATTGAGAATAAAGCAAAACATGTTACAAATATTGATAATTTTAATATTATATTGATTTTTTATTATTTTAATAATACTAATATAATTTTTTCATAAAAATTAATTATATAACAATAACATTATTACATTATTAGTATATTTTATTATTAATATTAAAATAACATAATTTTTTATATTATATACAATTCTCTTTTCATCTATGTGTTTAACATTCTGTCTCCACATGTAATATTTGCATTCACTTTCACCTCTCCATTGGCGAGTAGGTTGATAATTTTGAAAAAGAATGCGAATATTACATGTGGAGACAGAAAACACACAGATGAAAATAGAATTGTATATTTTATAGAAAATTATATTATTTTAATATTAATAATAAAATATACAAATAATGTACTAATTATTGGTAATTATTACTAATTATTACTAATTATTGGTAATTATTACTAATTATTACTAATTATTGGTAATTATTACTAATTATTACTAATTATTGGTAATTATTACTAATTATTGGTAATTATTACTAATTATTGGTAATTAAAACTAATTATTGGTAATTATTACTAATTATTGGTAATTATTACTAATTATAGTTAATTATTACTAATTATTGGTAATTATTACTAATTATTGGTAATTATTACTAATTATTTGTAATTATTACTAATTATTGGTAATTATTACTAATTATTGGTAATTATTACTAATTATTGGTAATTATTACTAGTTATTGGTAATTATTACTAATTATTGGTAATTAATACTAATTATTGGTAATTAATACTAATTATTGGTAATTAATACTAATTATTGGTAATAAATACTAATTATTGGTAATTAATACTAATTATTGGTAATTATTGGTAATTATTATTAATTATTGGTAATTATTACTAATTATTGGTAATTATTGCTAATTATTACTAATTATTACTAATTATTGGTAATTATTACTAATTATTGGTAATTATTACTAATTATTGGTAATTAATACTAATTATTGGTAATTAATACTAATTATTACTAATTATTGTTAATTATTACTAATTATTACTAATTATTGGTAATTATTGTTAATTATTACTAATTATTGGTAATTATTACTAATTATTGGTAATTATTACGAATTATTTGTAATTATTACTAATTATTACTAATTATTACTAATTATTACTAATTATTGGTAATTATTACTAATTATTGGTAATTATTACTAATTATTGGTAATTATTCCTAATTATTGGTAATTATAACTAATTATTGGTAATTATTACTAATTATTTCTAATTATTGGTAATTATTATTAATTATTGGTAATTAATACTAATTATTGGTAATTAATACTAATTATTGGTAATTAATACTAATTTTTGGTAATTAATACTAATTATTGGTAATTAATACTAATTATTACTAATTATTGGTAATTATTGATAATTATTACTACTTATTGGTAATTATTGATAATTATTACTACTTATTGGTAATTATTACTAATTATTGGTAATTATTACTAATTATTGATAATTATTACTAATTATTGGTAATTATTACTAATTATTGGTAATTATTACTAATTATTGGTAATTATTACTAATTATTGGTAATTATTACTAATTATTGGTAATTATTACTAATTATTCCTAATTATTGATAATTATTGGTAATTGTTCCTAATTATTGGTAATTATTACTAATTATTGGTAATTAATACTAATTATTGGTAATAAATACTAATAATTGGTAATAAATACTAATTATTGGTAATTAATACTAATTATTAGTAATTATTGGTAATTATTGTTAATTATTGGTAATTATTACTAATTATTGGTAATTATTGCTAATTATTACTAATTATTACTATTTATTGGTAATTATTACTATTTATTGGTAATTATTACTAATTATTGGTAATTAATACTAATTATTACTAATTATTACTAATTATTACTAATTATTACTAATTATTGGTAATTATTGTTAATTATTACTAATTATTGGTAATTATTACTAATTATTGGTAATTATTACTAATTAATGGTAATTATTACTATTTATTGGTAATTATTATCAATTATTACTAATTATTAATAATTATTACTAATTATTGGTAATTATTATTAATTATTGCCAATTATTACTAATTATTGGTAATTATTATTAATTATTACCAATTATTGGTAATTATTGATAATTATTACTAATCATTGGTAATTATTGGTAATTATTGGTAATTATTGGTAAATATTGGTAAATATTGGTAATTATTGATAAATATTGGTAATTATTGGTAATTATTGGTAATTATTACTAATTATTGGTAATTATTACTAATTATTGGTAATTAATACTAATTATTACTAATTATTACTAATTATTGGTAATTAATCCTAATTTTTACTAATTATTACTAATTATTAATAATTATTACTAATTATTACTAATTATTACTAATTATTGGCAATTATTACTAATTATTACTAATTATTACTAATTATTGGTAATTATTTCTAATTATTACTAATTATTACCAATTATTAGTAATTATTATGAATTATTACTAATTATTGGTAATTATTCCTAATTATTACCAATTATTACTATTTATTACTATTTACCCGTAATTATTGGTAATTATTGGTAATTATTCCTAATTATTGGTAATTATTCCTAATTATTGGTAATTATTACTAATTATTGGTAATTATTACTAATTATTGGTAATTATTACTAATTATTGGTCATTAATACTAATGATTGGTAATTAATACTAATTATTGGTAATTAATACTAATTATTGGTAATTAATACTAATTATTACTAATTATTGGTAATTATTGATAATTATTACTACTTATTGGTAATTATTACTAATTATTGGTAATTATTACTAATTATTGGTAATTATTACTAATTATTGGTAATTATTACTAATTATTGGTAATTATTACTAATTATTGGTAATTATTACTAATTATTGGTAATTATTACTAATTATTGGTAATTATTACTAATTATTCCTAATTATTGATAATTATTGGTAATTGTTCCTAATTATTGGTAATTAAATGAATAATTACTAATAATTAGGAATAATTACCAATAATTACAAATAATAACATTATTAGTATATTTTATTATTAATATTAAAATAATATAATTTTCTAATTTATATACAATTCTCATTTCATCTTGGCGTTTTCTATCTCCACATACAAATAATACATGTGAAGACAGCAAACACACAGATGAAAAGAGAACTATATATATATAAAAAATTATATTATTTTAATATTAATAATAAAATAGACTAATAATGTAATAATGTTATTATCCCTAATTATTGGTATTTATTACTAATTATTAATATTTATTCTTAATTATTAAAAATTATTACTAATTATTCCTAATTACCATTAACTATGAACAATACTAATAATTTAAATTTATTAAGTAATAAAACAATATAAACATAATTAAATTACAACTAAATAAGAATAATTGAAACTAATAAAAAATTAAAAATAATATTAAATTAAATTGAACATAAATACCTTGAAAATTGATCTGCTCTGATCGTTCTTCAAAACTTTAATATCAGCTCCGGAGAAAAAAATTAAACTGAAGAAAAACTGAACTTTAGAAATATAACTTCGAGAGAAAAAGAAGATGGAATTTGAGAATGTTTTGAAAAAAACAAATGGGGGTATTTATAGGTTAGATTATTTGCGACGGGTCCCGTCGCAAATACCTTAGCCGACATTTATTACGGTCAACGGGTAAATAGTTATTTGCGACGGGTCCCGTCGCAAATAACCACCTGCAGACATACTATTTGCGACGGGGGAATATTCCCGTCGCAAATACCTTTTACCACCACCGGTTATTTGCGACGGGAATATTCCCCCGTCGCAAATAGTTTTCCCGCGAAGTGGCGCGCAACGCGCGCCAGTTCTTTTGCGACAGGGAAAGCAATCCCGTCGCAAAAGCCTACTTATTTGCGACGGGTAAATACCCCGGTCGCAAATAAGTTTTTAACAGGACTATTTGCGACGGGATCTATTCCCGTCGCAAATAACCCGTCGCAATTGCTCATTTTTTCCGTAGTGCCATAACTTGGACGTGATCCTCATCTGAGCATCATGTTCTAATAGTACTTGTGGAGTGTGTTCTCTCGGAACTGGTACTTCACGTCTATCTCTTCAGACCTAGGAGTGTGTTCTCCTTCTTTCATGCTTAGTGGAATCATCGAGCTGGATCCCAGTGGCGGTATCGCGGTGGTTGTTTATGTATGAGTATATCTGGATATTCTTGTTATATGTTCTATAGACATATACTGTGTGGAGGTGACTGTATCTTTCCTTTGTGGTATTTCCCTTGTTGTATTTCCATTGTGGTTTCGGGGTGTCCTACAGGGTATTGTTATACTCATCCCTGCACGAGCTTTGCCTACACGTGTCATGTCTTGTGCTGACGAGCGAGCCTTTGACATGATTCTAGGTGGACCATGACTGGATGGTGCTCAGTGAGATCAGGCGGGACGAGGTGTGTTCCTACAACTACAGATTGCAGTCCCACTACCTTTCCTTACAGGTTGGACTTTGTTACAGACTTTCTTTTGGTGGGCGTGTGCTTTTGGCCCAGGTTTTTACACTTATTGTACTTTACTTTCCTGTCGTACTCTGTTGGTTTGGATCTTTAGTGTATGAATGAATTCCCATTTTTAGTAGTTTTTAATTTTCACGTGCGTGGGCTTGGAGATGTGTGTTCGTGTGTACAGGTTTATAGGCAATGCCTCCCATGTTAGTAGCATGCCTACTTGGTGCTAGTCACCAGCCCATGGCCTATTGGAGGCGGGGTTGGGGAGTTGTGGCTCGGGCCCCACTAGGACGGGAAGTGACATAGTGGTATCAAAGGTGTTCGGTTCTACCTTAGGACTGAGAGTTTGTGAGTTGGTTTGGGACAACAGTGTTAAGTGTTTCGAGTTCTGCTTTCAGGCCAGGGACCCCCGTGTTGGTGCGGGCGGCTGACGAATCCATACACTAGGACTCTGATAACTTGATTTTTAACTCAGAACATGAGAACACTAGTTTCAAGGGAAAATGATGGTACATGAATCATAAAGAAATGGGTTGTGGTTTCCATGTCCTTCTTGGGTCATCTCTCCAGATATACTCACTGACTGAGATACATCTAGTTTCTTTACAAGATGCCTCCGCGACATGCACCCGCTAGGATCTAGCAGCACGATCATGAGGATGACTCCCTCAGTGATGAATCTTCGATACAAGGACCATATCCCCTAGCTTTTTCCATCAGGTGGTGTTACAGTTATCCCACCACCTATGGAGTAGTGTTTAGATCACGTTGTACTAGTGGAGGAGGAGCGTAGGCTGAGTGCACTCCATGAGTTTCAGAGACAGAGACAACTCAGGTTTCGAGGTGAGCCTGACCCTCAGGCAGTAGATGACTGGCTTGAGGCAGTGACCAGAGTCTTCCGTTTGGTCAGGACACCAGCAGACCAGATGGTGATCCTAGTAGTAAGCATTCTGCAGGGCTAGACAGGACGATGGTGGAGTTTGGTTATTCAGACCCACGACGAGGTGACTCTTGCGTGGTCTAAGTTTGAGCGTCTCTTCAAAGAGGAGTTTTCACTGGTTACCCTGAGAGCAGTATGTATACAGGAGCTTCTTCAGCTCCAGTAGGGAACCATGTAGTTGGCTGAATATTCATCTAGGTTTACCGACCTCTCGTGGTACTCGATGAATATGGTCAGAGATCAGTACTTCAGAGCTCAGAAATTTGAGCGGGGCTTGCACTGAGAGATTTGAGCTAGAATCATACCTACGAGAATTCCCACTTATGCTGGGGTACTCGAGCAGGATTTGGTGGTTGAGTGCTTCTTTGCAGAGCAGAGACAGGCAAAAGTTGTCAGTTGTGAGCGAGCTAGAGCAGAGACCTCGACAGCAGGGAGCCGACGTCAGGGACCCAGGCATGAGAGAAGTTTTCTGAGGAAATCCCAGGATAGGAGATCTGCCGTAAAGGGTTCGCAGGGCGCATCCATCCATCCTCGAGAGAGGCAATGCTACTAATGTGATGGGTGGGGACATCCCACCCAAGATTGTCTAACCCGCCGTACTACTGACACGGGAGTAGTGGATGGACCACAGAGGCAGAGGCAACATCTGGAGTAGACGGATCCATGGGGTGGAGGACGTGGTAGGGGAGCTAGGAGAGCAGCTATAGGTGGTCAGTGTTTTGACCTTCTACCACCACCACCCCCGAGAGGTCCACCCCAGGTTCAAGGAGCCGGTGGGCATAGGTAGGGACAATTGCAGAAGGTAGAGGCTTATGTCCCAGGTACTCATGAAATGATTAGAGGTACAATATGTGTCTTTTCTACTATGGTTTCCATACTGATAGACACAGGTGCTAGTCATTCCTTTCTAGATCCTTATCTTGTTCAAGACTTTGAGATTCCAATTGAGCCATTGACTCGACCCTTACGCTTAGAAACACCGACTGGAGAAGATTCAGAGATCACACACCTCTGTAGATAGTGTGAACTGGCCCTTGGAGGTGAGAGTTTCAGTTGGAACAACTTGTTGGTAGCGTCGATGCCTTAAGATGCCATTCTTGGTATGGATTGGCTATCCACAGTTCATGCCCAGATCAACTGTTTTAGGCGAAGGGTGCGGTGTGTCCACAGTGATGGTATACGATTCTCTTTTTTCGGTGAAAGAGTGACCCATGCAGCACAGGATGAACTCGTTCATATGAAGGCACAATCGATATCCTATCATTTGGCTAGCCTAGCCCTTGGAACACCAGATGTTAAAAGTTTCGAGTTTCTCGCAGTAGTGGCTGAGTACGAAGACGTCTTTCCGGAGGATGTCCCCGGGCTACCTCCACGCCGAGAGATAGATTTCTTCATTGAGTTTCAACCTAGGACGACGCCGATATCAGCATCAGCATATCGGATGGCTCCTGCAGAGCTTCATGAGCTGAGAGTGCAGCAGGATTATTTGTAGAAGAAGGGCTTTGTGAGACCCAGTGTTTCACCCTGGGGGGCCCCAATGCTATTTTCCAAGAAGTCAGATGAGAGCTTGAGGCTATGTGTGGATTACCGGTGACCGTGAAGAACTGGTATCCACTACCAAGGATCGATGACCTCTTCGACCAGTTGAGAGGGGCACGATGGTTCTCGAATTTTGATCTACGATCAGGCTATCACTAGTTGCGAGTACGAGATGAGGATATAACGTAGAAGACTTTCAGATGCCACTATAGTCACTATGAGTATTTGGTGATTCCCTTCGGCGTGACGAATGATCCGGAAGTGTTCATGGGACTCATAAACCAAATCTTTCATCCCTATCTAGATCTTCTCGTAGTTGCCTTCATCGATGATATGCTTGTGTAATCTATGTTTGAGGAGGAGCATGTGAGACACCTAAGGATGGTTATTGACACACTTCGGGAGCACCAGCTGTATGGGAAACTCTCGAAGTTCCAGTTTTGGATATATGATGTCCACTTTCTGGGACACGTTATGTCAACAGATGGTGTAGCAGTGGACCCAGCCAAGGTGGATGCAGTACTAGCATGGGAGCCACCCCGGAGTGTGATGAAGGTGCAAAGATTCCTTGGGTTGGGAGGATACTATCAGAGATTCATTCTTGTTTTGTCCAGGATTTATGCACCCATGACAGCTTTGACCTGAAAGGGGAAGCCATTCCTATGGACCGAGGGATGCCAGTAGGCCTTCCAGTAGTTGAGACTGAGTCTCACGAGTGTCCTGATATTGAGATTACCGGAGGATGGTGTCGAGTACGAAGTGTTCTTCGAAGCATCAGGAACAGGGCATGGTTGTGTCCTGATGTAGAGGCAAGTAGTGATTTCCTATGGCTCTTGTTATTTGAGGACACACGATCAAAACTACGCGACCCATGATCATGAGTTGATAGTAGTAGTCCTCGCGTTGAAGATGTGGGAACAATACCTGATGGGCGAGCGGTTTACCATCTACTCTGATCACAAGAGTCTCAGATATAACATTTCTTAGAATGATCTGAATTTGATTCATAGTTAGTGGCTTGAGTTTCTCTAGGATTATGACTTTGTGATCATTTATACTCCCGAGAAGGGGAATATAGTGGCATATTCTCTCATCAGAAAATCCAATTCGTAGTTGCTGGATGAGACGACGATGCAGTTGGCCTCTTTACAGTTATCCTTAGTGGATAGAGATGAGGGAGCTTACCTTAAGTCAAAGGTTTTTACCCCTCGACTATTACAGTGAGTCAGGGAAGCATAGTGTGAGGATGCTATCTGTGAGACTCTACATGCTCAGATATCCACATGTGTTGTGGCTGATGGATATTCAAAAGGTGGGGATCATATTTTTCTTTTCAAAAGGCATATAGTAGTAGCAGTGACGTTGTGGGAGGAGGTTCTAAGGTAGTTCCATACATCCCCCTTGGCAGTGCATCCAGTAGTGGAAAAGATGTATCAGGATCTCCGACGTCAGTTCTGGTGGCCAGGAATAAAGAAGTGTGTGGCAGGGTTTGTATCTCAGTGCCATACTTTTCTGCAAGTAAAGGCTAAGCACCAGGTGCTAGCATGCTTGACTCAGCCCCTTGAGGCGCTAGAGTTGAAGTGGGACTAGATATCCATGGACTTCGTGACAGGTTTACCACATACGTCCAAGGGAAATGATGCCATCTGTGTGATCATTGATCAACTCACCAAGTCTTCCCACTTCTTAGCCAAACTAGGGCAGTGTTTAGTAGAGAGCTTGGGATGCCTCTATGTGAAGAAGATAGTTAGACTTAATGGAGTACCATCCACGGTCGTCTCAGATCAAGATTCTTGTTTCACATCCTGGTTGTGGAAGTGATTGTACGAAGCTTTTGGGATACAGTTACGCTTGAGAATAGTGTTCCATCATTAGAATGATGGTCAGACGGAGTGAACCATCTAGGTTCTGGAGGATATGCTTCGAGCCTACATACGTGACTTCGGTTATAGCTGGGAGGATCACCTACCACTGGTGGAGTTTGGTTATAATAATATTTATCATTCCACTATTGGTATGGCACCATTCGAGGCTCTATACGGGTGACCATGCAGGTCCCGCTTTACTGGACAAACCTAGGAGAGTCAACACTTATGGGCCCATAGGTGGAGAGAGCTACTACAGAGAAGGTGAAGGTCATCCTAGAATGGAGGAAGACTACACAGAGTCGGGAAAAGTCTTATGCTGATAGGATGCAGAGGCCCTTGGAGTTCGAGGGGGTGACCATGTGTTCCTTCAGGTCTCTCCTCGACGTGGATTGTAGAGATTTGGCTGAGGTGGCAAGCTATCTCCAAGGTTCGTTGACCCTTTTTAGATTCTGAGTAGAGTTGGTGAGGTGGCATATCGCCTAGCTCTACCTCCTCATATGGACCGAGTACACAACTTCTTCCATGTGTCATAGCTACAGACATACGTGCATGATCCATCGCACGTCATCGACTGGGGAGAGCTTGACAATGATGATGGAGAAACCTTTGCTGAGTACCCAGTGGAGATCGAGGATAGATTGGAGAAGATCCTCCCTGAGTGAGCTATTCCCTTAGTGTGTGTTCGTTGGCAGTACAAGAATCTCCAGGAGAGCACGTGGGAGTGGGAGGCTCAGATTTGCGTGCAGTACCCACATCTTTTTGAGTGTCCTTTGTTTTGGATTTTTGAAGATGTAAATTCCCTAAGGTGGGTGTGATGTAATGTCCCAATATTTTCCATTTATTATTTTAATATTCTATGGGAATTAATTTGAGACCATCCTCTAAGATGGTGTGTTGTTCCGAGGCCCAGTGATCCCGAAACAAATGTTTGAATTTAATTAAATATTTAAATTATTCTTGCATGAGGTTTTCCTGAAAAAGTTGAATAACTCATAAATGGGTGATCAGATCAGAAATCTGAAGGCACAGTTGTGTTCAGAGCAGCGATTTTACCTTAGGAGAGGCCTAACATCGGCCGGTGCAGGTCAGTGGTGAAATATAGTTTTTGTGACGTAAGAGTAATAAAATATTTAAATAAAAATATTTTATTCTACAGGGAAATCATTTAAATCTACTACAATAGATATATCTTATTCTTTTATTAAATAAAGGCCTATGCAGAGGTCCAGGGTTACAAACCTCATAACCCTGAAACCCTTGGTGGCTCTAGAGGCTTTAGAGAAGACCTCCCGACGTAGCGATGACGTTCTTGACTATTTTCGCTAATGACAATGACACAACGACCTGATCTTCGACAACGAACATCGCAGATCCAGGTAGGATGTTTGTTTTTTATTTCCTTCCCCATTTTTGATTTTCCACAACAAAATCAGACTACTCCATGAACATATTAGCCCGCGGATCGATCGTTCTTACCTGATGGGTTTTTGCAGGGATTTTGAGGTTTTTTTTGGTTTTGATCTAATGGATATGAACCCAGATCATCACGAACAACAATCTAGGTTCGTCCCTCTTGTTTGATTCTTGTATTTTTTTTCACCCTCACGTTCTTCGTTGCATTCTACGCGTTTTTGGAGGAAATCAATCGTTGCACATTCGTTTGTTGGCGCAACAATCAGAGATTGTAGATCCAACCCGGAGCGATGTCACGGAGGTGCGACGATGGTTTCGGTAGGTGATTTGGAGCGGATCAAGAGATATGAGTTTTCAGGCCTTTTTCATTGGATGGATCGTTCATGGTTTATGATCCGATTTAAGAGCCGAAAACACCCGTTGTGGTGTTCATATGATGAAATGAACCAGTCCCTGGAGAATCAGGTTGAACAGATGAGAAAAAGAGGATTCGGAGGGTCAGCCGTGACACGAGGAGGAAGATGACATTTTGTAAAAATCATGACTACATGCCATGTAGTATGGGCTATACGACGTGTGTACATCGACGGACAAACTGGCGTGTACTCCGGGAGTACGTGGACACGGGTTGGGTACACAGATAAGGACACGATGTGTATACCCTTCCCCAGCCAGACCCGGCCAGATACACGGGATACCCCGTGTATTGGTAGAAGGGCAGGTGACACAGACACAGACAGAGACCGTGTACGGGCACACGGCGAGCATACACGGAGCGAGCCCCCGGTTCTCGGACACGGTGTGTGACTCTTCTACATGCCTTGTAGTTGCTTTATATCTGATAAGAGAAATGACACGGGCCGTTTACACGGGCAGTACCTGGAGTCAAGGAATAGGGTGTGTGAATTCATCATCACGCAGTGTAGTTTAGATTGACACAACTTAGACGGATGACACGGGCCATTTACACGGGCAGTACCCGAGTTCAAGGAACACGGCGTGTAACCATACTACACATCGTGTAACCAATTTTTTTTGGATCGAGCCACTTGTCTTCTGTGACCTGGGATAGTTTTCTTAGGTTTCGTACCCTTGGTCTTTTCCCTGAAGGTTCTGGTATCATTTTCTTTATACAAGAGTATGATCCCTTCAGCAAGACTTCATGAATAGAGTTGTTGGAATCCCCTCTGTGAGACTTAGATCCGGATCCTCTATTCATTCTTGGATCCCTAGGTAGAATTCTTGGTATCAATGTGACTAACATTACCCGGGAGCCGATCCTCTTCTTAGTGGATTAGCCTAGACTGAGTTATCAGAATCATCCCATGACATGGCTGTGATCCAAATCTGAGCATCATGTTCTCATAGTACTTGTGGAGTGTGTTCTCCCGGAACTGGTAATTCACGTCTATCTCTTTAGACATAGGAGTGTGTTCTCCTTGTTGCATGCTTAGTGTAATCTTCGAGCTGGATCCTAGTGGCGGTATCGCGATGGTTGTTTATGTATGAGTATATCTGGATATTCTTGTTATATGTTCTGTAGACCTATACTGTGTGGAGGTGACTGTATCTTTCCTTTGGGGTATTTCCTTTGTTTTATATCCATTGTGGTTTCGGGGTGTCCTACTGGGTATTGTTATACTCAGCCTTGCACGGGCTTTGCATGCACGTGTCATGTCTTGTGCTGACGAGCGAGCCTTTGACATGATTCTAGGTTGACCAAGAACGGATGGTGCTTAATGAGATCAGGCGGGCTGAGGTATTTTCCTACGACTACCGATTTCAATCCCACTACCTTTCCTTACAGGTTGGACTTTGTTACAAAATCTCTTTTGGTGGGCTTGTGCTTTTGGCCCAGGGTTTTACACTTACTGTACTTTACTTTCCTGTTGTACTCTGTTGGTTGGGACCTTTAGTGTTTGCATGCATTTCCATTTTTAATAGTTTTTACTTTTCACGTGTGTGGGCTTGGAGATGTGTGTGCATGTGTACTGGTTTATAGGCAATGCCTCCCATGTTAGTAGTATGCCTACTTGGTGCTAGTCACCAGCCCCTGGACTATTGGAGGTGGGCTTGGGGAGTTGCAGCTTGGGCCCCACATGGACAGTTCGTGATAGGTTAACCTTATACCTCTTCCAAAATATCATGATACAAAAAAATTGGAGTTTACTGAATTCCTGAATTGAACATATCATTAATCAAAATAATAAGAAGTATATGTAAATTTTCCAATGCCAAACATGTAAATATGGTCATCATGTATTATTTCAAAATAGGTCAATAACATGAATTACCACAATACATTATTTATTACATGAATTCTCCCTTATTATTTATGTAAAACACATATTTTTGGACATATTCCATAAATCCAAAAATACTATTAACTCTATGAATGATCGAATAATACAGTAATTAATCAGTTCCAATGTATAATTACTATCCAATTTACTTCATCTGTAATAGTCAACTCTTTATCCAAAAATAAATATTAGAACATTGTTAACATATTATCTGTTCTCAATTATATGTTTTCCAAGAATATTAAGTTTTCACTAAATAAATTTTATTCTTAACATTCAATATATGATATCATATCATTTAAGAAATATAACTATAGTATAATGATTACATATTTCATAATAATTATAAACCATATATTCTCTATTGAGTAATTTCACAACATTATTCAGGGATCCAAATAAATAATAACATTAAGAATTACTCTCTAGTTGAATCAATACAATTTTGTTGACAATGATCCCTTATCTTCTAATGACATATATTTTCTTGATGCTCACTGAATTAGTGTGAATGATACGTCATTTCTATATAGTTGACGAACATGAGATCATTTATTCATTTCTTCCCCATTCATTATTTACCATCGTGGCCCTTATCTCCAAACATATAAGAACACTAATACCCTTTAACCATGTAGTATATGGTCTCTTATCACAGATATCGCCTATGGTAATATCATTCTTACCTTCATCCCTTTATCCATGATTTTTTATTTTGTCTGATTATTACCATAATTCAATTTAAATCCAAAAGACATGGAGAATCATTTGTCTACATTGGTAGCACGTAATCCAGTTTCATCATATAAATAAAAAGATTGATATTAATGTTCCCATTTGAGTCATGGCATAAATAATTCCATGATGTGGTAAATATTTCTCTTGTTTTTTAATGAATAATTAGTATCAAACCTAGCTTTCCTTTTAATGGTAGCCTATCATTCTGTAAAAATATCTTCTTCATTTTGGATTAAGCTACAAAATACATTCTTTATATTAGTCTATTACTTGTGATGGAATATTTTCCAACAAATCCCTCTTTAATATCTCTCTATTCTAGGAGTTCCATTTCCTCTTCCTCCTAAGCATTCTAGATTAATATTCACCATTGATTAGCATCACAATTGAGACAGTATATTAAAATAGTACCTTTTCTCTTTCACCACATCCCAATTCCGAAAATATCTTCTCTGAAGTCTTAACAGAAACCTCAACTACCATTGGATCAGTAGTCCCGTAAAATTATGCGGGACTTTATCATAGAATGTTTTCCAATATAGTTAAATGCCCCTAGAGAAAGGGATGATCCATTTTGGTATGTATTATTTTAATAAATTGATTTATGTACCCTAATATATCCAAAAAATTTTCATTTAAAATACCATATATATTAGCATCATCGGTAGGGAAACCAATACAATGGCCACGAGTATTGATACCATTTTCCATCCAGGTCCCATATCTTAACAATGAAATGCACAGGATTAGATTATAACATAATTCAACAAAATGATTAATAAAAAATTACTGAAATACTAAACATAAGTTGATAAATTTATGCATATATATTATCATAATCATAAACTTTGTTTATTAGTTTTGATATTATATGATTATCTTAGATGTATACCCTAGGGGTATGATATCTAATACATTTTTTCAAAATCTATCATCCATGATTTCTACTAATATTCCTTCTATACCAACCATAATAACCCATACCCTGTAACCCAATGACTATGCATAAAATTAGTATGTTGGAATGATTATATAAAATAAAATTTTAATGCATCAACCATTTTAGAAGGTTTAAAAACAATATTACATAAATAATACTGATTTTTCAATGTTATAGAAAAAGATAATAAATAAAATCAAAATGATCAATATCCTTGAATAACATTACACGAATTATTCTCCATACCTTATATAAAAGAAAAAATAAGGATTATCTCAGAATATTATTATGGGTAAGATAAAAAATATAATATATCATGAATAACTAGGCATAATAAAAATTGAAATGTAAATAACTGAACAAACATTAAATTCAAATAACATGACTATCCTTATATGAATAGAAATAGTCAAAATGGAAATGCTAACAAATGAACACACATACCATTAAAATATCATTACTATAATGATATGATATGAAATAATCAATATTGGATGGTAAATGAAAAAACAAAAACTCAATTTAATTAATATTCTGAATAACATAAAAAATAAGGAAAATAAAATCAAATGGTAAATAACATAACAAGCATGTCAATTTGTCATCAAAATTAAAATGAAATGAATCCATATATTTTAACATAGTGAAAATTTATGGATAATAATAAATGAATTTTTATTGACGGAAAATTATAATTATTAGAATATGGATTTCCTAGGTACATTGTACATTTACTACCAAGATCATACAAAATATGGGTTAAAACATGCTGCGCGAAAACTCTTCTGATTCGGCCAACTATTTCATCTTATTAGACTATCGATGCATTGTGGGGAAATCTATAACCAATACCCACACATTTTATGACTATATAAACCATTCATCATATATCAAATAATTTATTTATTTCATAAACCATCTTCCTTATCATCAGGTATCTATATTGAGTAACGGATACATTTTAATCAATATTTTTCTAGTTGATAAAATAACTATCGAAGTATATATCATATAAAAAAGTGCATACAGTTAGGAAATAAATATATCCATCATATAATAATATGTATATTTAATATAAATATAATTTAAAATTTAAAATTATTACAATAAAGTGATTCATTCATGATAATGTTAACAATCACTAAAATATGTAATTTTATAATAAATTTTACCACATTGTAATTTTCTTTTCCAAATCTATTAGATAAATTAATTCAATTTCAATAATAAAATACCATTAATAATTAATTAATAATGATATTAAATATCATATTAAAGTATATAAATTAAATATAAGTGAATTTATGCATAATAAAAAATATTTCTAAATAGAATGAATATTGAGATGAAATCCCTTACATTATTCTTCCATTAATTTAATGATCGTTGACTTACTATATATTCTTTAATATAATAATATTGAATAAAAGAAAAACAAATATTAATATTTTTAATATCAAATAAGATCTTCTTAAAATATCTTATCAACCTTTTTGTTGATAATAATTTATTATTTTCATTGTTTGGGGAGTTAATTTCCTGTTTTAAAATTTCTTCATTATCATGATCTATTCTGTTCTGGTGAATAATAGTTTTTCCTATAAGATATAGAATAAGAATCATGATATAAATATCATATGTATTCTTTTAAAACTTATTTATATTATTCCATTGTATTTTGTTATAGGAAATGAAGTACAACATTCATAGATATGGTAGGGCATATGGACACATAAATGATCGTTCCATTTTCTTACTATATTAAAAGAAAAAACAAAAGACAAAAAATTAAATATATTTATATATTATAAATCCAGTATATTTTTTATTTCATATATATAACATATTTTTATTAAACATTTCCTTAACACATTCCATGTAATGTGTGAATGACTCACATCGTTTTGAGGAGGTGGACTCCCACACATCCACAATTGATTTTTTGTACTCGAAAAAATGGAAAGCGTAAACATATGTGTCATTGAATAAATAATTAATCATAAATTAATCATAAATATAATATATATAGTATATATAGTATATTTATACATCACTATTTCAAACAATAAATCTTGGTAATGGAGGAAAAAATAACATCAATAAATGAGGTGGTAGTCTGCTGTACAAATGAACAATAATTACATTTCCAATTTTATGGATTTTTGTGAAGTTTTAATTCATACCTAGAACCTAAAATTATAACATTTTTATGAATATAATTCAGTTATAATACAGTCATAACATATGTATAATTTAAGGATGTGTAGAAGAGAATAATATTAAATTTCTTTTTGATGAACATTATCTTTTATTTGAATTTATTCCATAGGTTCTCACTAAGAAGCTGAATGTTTTTTAAGACCAAACTATGGATTCTATGATTATAGTATAAAAATTTTGGATCTATTTTATGTGGTATTAGATGAAAAAAATTGTCTTATAGGTGGGATGAAGTGGGGGGGGGTGGCATTTTATAAGTGGGGGAGGGGACACACTTGACTTTTTTAAAAGAAGTTAGGTGTAAAAATGTTTTCACATAAAAATAAAATTAAATTACACTCATATTTTTATAAAATTGGTTTAATGATCGGAATATGGCCTTAAATGGGGGTTCTCAAGGTTTTTTGTCCTTTTTATAGAATATATTATATGTTTAATCCTTAAGTAATCCTGTTTTTACGTCAATCTGTGCGATTAATTTTAGATGCTTTTAGTAACCAGATAGGAGAAAAAATAATTTTATATTTTTAGAAATTATAAATAATTCTGGTTCCAAATATTTAATACATTTTCCAAATTCAAATAACATAATTGGAAAAAATTTTATTTTAGATTAATCCCACCGATATGATGTGAAGGCATGTTTTTAAAGTGAAAATGTATACAATTTTACTATGTTTTTATATATAAGGTCAAAATGAAATTGTTTCCCCATACCAAAATTGAAAACGCAATAAAATATTAATAAAATTAGTAAATAATAAAAATTAAAAATATCATTTACGCTTCTAATTTTTTATAATGAAAAGTTAGCTCTCAATTAAAATTTATAATTTTTTTCAATATTCATGAAAAAATGAACTTATCAAAAATTTACCTATAAATAACCCGATGGTAAAGTAGATATTTTTAATTTAATAATGAATTTTATTTTTTATAATATAATTATATTTTTAAATGTTTTTTTAATATTTCATCTATAATAAGGGGGAAAACTACCATTAGAAAAATTAATCTTTTTATGCCTCTAATGGGATTTTTTATTATTTAATATATATAAAATATATTGGAGGAATTAAAAAAAATAGTTGATATATATTAGATAAATTTAATTATTATCATTCACTATTGGTATCACATTTTTTTTATTGGGATCAAACTCTTTTGGATAAATAAAAAATATTCCATAAAAAATATTTTATATTACATTTGTTCTAATATTAATTTCATATTATTAAGTGACAATGTAATATAATGATAAGGTGTATAAAATGTAATGAAAAAATATTTATTTATTTCCATACCTACCATTACAATGGAATGTTGATAACTCTCTTATTAAAATTTAATATTAATATAATATATTGGTCAACAAAACTCTGTCTTGCATGTAAGAGAAGACATCAAATAATGTCATTAATATGTTTAACTGATGATGACTCAATATTTCGTTCATTTCATTTTATATCTTATATTTAATATATTTAAAATATTAAATATATTTAAAAAAGGGGATCTCTAATTCCCTTTTATGCATGGTGTTGTGTGTAGTGAAGGTTTAATTTGGTGTCGTGTATCAGGAAAGATAACAACAAAATTAAATATAATATAAAAGGAAATTTTTTTAATGTCATGCCATATTACATTTATTATACTAAATTTATTTTATAATGTATTTACACCATTAAAATGATGGATGGTCTATAACATCAAAGCACACTGCTATAAATGGTGATTGAGATGGAAGCACATACCTTGTGTCTGGATTCACTACTCATTTTCCCATGAAATCAAGAATAATTAAATTATGATCATTATATATATACCCAATAACTTTATTCATTTATATATTATTTCATATTTTCAATAAATCAGGTTTTATAATTTATTTATTATAATTAATTTGAATTTATTTTTTATTATAGTATGTTTGATTAATGTTTTCACAACAAGTCGATTTTTCTGAATATAGTAAAAAAATGTTATTAAATAACATCATCATCATCACCATATTTATGAAATTTTATATCCTTACTTATTTATTTATGATAATAATTATTTTAAATCTATGGTAATCCATAAATTACCCATGAATGATAAAGGTACATGGATGTGTCCTTCATAATAATTTGAGTTACTAAAAATGATTCTTATAAACAAATGAAATAGAAAACAAAATATTATCATTAAAGAATATTTATTGTTTTAAAAATACCATATTATATAATAAAATAAAATTTTTGAGCTTACATTTTTAGATTTTTATGGATATCATCACACCTCATTCATGGTGGTCGTTTTCCACATGCACCAATGACGATGCTTTAATTTTCCGTATTGGTTTTCAATGAATGATTGAAATAAAAATTCCATTTTTATAATAACACATATACATAGTAACAATTTATATTAAATCATACAATCATTAATTGAGTATATTTCACTATTTTAGATGAATAAAAGTACATTGAAATTTTAGGTTGAGATTACTAACATTACCTCTGATATTCTCCCATATATAAGCCCTTTAGAGTCATAAATTTTTTATTTTTAATAGAATGATTTATAAAATGTATGGTTATGTTATTTATGAGAGGTATGTAATTTATCGGTTGATCCAATTCTTTCTAATGGGTGGAGAAGGGGGGATGAATTGGTAGGATTTTATATGTTTTGATAAGGGAAATATCACAAAAACTCATTATTTCCCAGTATTATAACTCAATTTTTTTGTGAAAAATGTTAAAAGAAGGAAATAATATTTATTTTAAATATAAATATTTCTAATTTTATCCATAATAAAATAAAATAAATTTTTTCTACATTTTTTAACAACTTGTAATATGTTAAATCACGTTTACCCTAATTTACTCATTCCATAGTAACAACACATTCAACATTGGTAACTCAAATTAATGGATAAAATTAAAATTTACAATATTAAATATTTTGAAAATTATTACTCTAAATATTTATATAATTTTAATATATAATATTTATATTATTTAGAAAACTAATTTTTATAATTAGCCCACATGAAGTGTAAACAACCATTAATAAAATAATCTTATTTTAATCATAAAATATAATTAGGGGATTATATTATCAATTCCTCATCATTTTAAATAGAAAAATTAGTTCATTATAAAATAATTAAATATTAAATCTATATAAAATTAAATCTAAAAAATATACCAAAAAAATAAAATTAAATTAAATTAAAATATAAAAAAAAATTTAGAATAAAAATATTAATTGTTTTATAGTTTTAAAAACAGATATATAAATTTAAAACATAAATTTTTTTAAAAATTATTGATTAAATACATATTTTATCAATAAAATTTTATGTCCCTCTTAGATACTAATAAAAGTCACTTTTTGGAAAAAGTTTATTTTTCCACCTAAAAATCATTTTTTTTGGAAAAAACCAAAAATATTCCAAAACATATTTCAACATGAAAAATAAAAAAATTATTGTAATTTTATTATATTAAACTAACCTATGCAATAAAATTTAAAAATTTTATACTATTTATTTATTTTTTTAAGAACAATTTATGTATAATTTAACAATAATTCAAAAATGTGAAATAATGTTTTCTAAATTTAAAACAACATTTATAAAAACCTAATTTCAAATTTATAATACATATTTGTTATTAAAAATAATTTTTATCAATTTTTAATTCGTTCTAATGTATTAATAGTGTTATAGAAATGATGTTATTTGTAAAAAATGTACTTTTCATTTTTCACTAAAAACAAACCATTTTGAAAAAACCCATAAAGTTAAGAATAAATTTATATTGAAATTATAAATCCATAAAGGATATAAAATTTCTTAAATTATATTTATATATTTATATATGTATTTTTGAAATTAAAATAATTATATATATTGAAAAATATTTATTTATAGTTAAATACACTTTTAAACTATTATGTGCACTTTTTCTTAATTTCAATAAATTACTAAAAATGTTAGAGTTAATAAATAATTATTAAGTAATATTAAATAACATTTATAACAATAATATAGATAATTTTATTTCATAAAACTTATAATGATTACAAATATAGGTTCTTAAAAACAATATTGAATTATGTAAATTTATATAAATGAACATTTATATATAAATATGCAAATAAATATATTCAGTATTTTGGGTACACCTACTCATACATACTAATTCATCTTATATGTTTTAACTATCTATACATATTTTGGTTTCATATTAGGTAAATGATTCTATATGATAATTTTATTCGTCCTATTTTACTTAATTATAGGAAAATATTCATTAAAATCTCCGGATTATATATTTTCCACCCCTTAAATAAATTCCATCCTCATATTTTTGAAACTCATTCAATGAGAGTAATTTCCATGGGGAGATATTAATAAACCATATACTAGGAGTATATTATTTGGTGATTAATCATATGGAGTGATATTTCAATATATATATGTCGATATGTTCCTTTTTTAAAAATGAATAATCTATTATATGCATGATCCTTAAAAATGAAGATGATATGAATCATGAAGTTGTATATATTTACTCAATCCTTGAAGATGTTTTATGTTATATTTATATAATAATTACTTCAAAAAAATTATTTATACCCTAAAACCTAGAAGATGAAATATTAAATCAATTGAATTATAAAATAATATATAGTGAAAAATAACTATCTATCATGATAACAATCGTTGAATATGAATTTCATTATTACAATGATATCAAATCTGGTTAGTGTTGGTTGTCCACATTAAACCATTGATTGGTAAAATGGGTTCTATAGTGACTAATTTATCAATTCTAGTAAATTGAATCCATAATATGTTATAACGACCCGAGTTTTCAACAAAGGTATATTTCAACAGAGAATTTGAATATTGGTGTATAGTGGATGGGTCATTCTCCATGTTAATTATTGGAATGAAATTATTATATTTATAACACATGAATCAATTATATTTAATTATGGTTGGTATCCCTAAGGGTATCCCATCTGATTGAATGGATTTGGTTTCATAAGAGTCTCATCTTTAGAAGAACAAAGATTCAGATGCATATTTATATTTAACTATGTGGCCCTCCAATAGTAATCATGTGACACTATAGTATCACTGGTCATAGATTGTCAAACTACATAGGAGGGTGTGCATGATCATGTGAGGTTATTCAATTTTTAAGTGAAGGTGCTTACGATATGTGCATGGGTTGTCAAACCAAACGATTAAGCATGCATGCTAAGTGATATTAAGGAACAATTTGCTTAAAATTGAGCACATTTTTTGTGCATAGTCTTCCAATCCACTATGGGAAATTATGCTGGTGAATGTTCTTATGAAGTGGGACCCACACAGTTGCTGAACAATTTTTCCAGACCAACCTACCAAACCTGGTGACCCCTATTTTAAAAGTGAAATTATAAATTTTCCATTAATGATCTTTATAAAAAAAATACCTTCCTCGCTTCATGATAGCGGATAGAGGTCCTCCTTTTCTCCCATCGTCTCTCCCTCCAATCTAAACTATTAATTGGGATAACTCTTTTCATCATTCACAGAATCGAATGTCATTAGTATAATTTCATATAATTTTATATTCTTTGGAATCATCTTGATTCTTATTTCATTTAATATTCCTATCTTTAGTGTTATTTAGGTGCAAGGTCATTTCAACTATTATCATTGAATGTTAAAATCCTCAATTTTTCTTCCAAAATACTTCAAATCAAAATCTAAAATTAGATGAGGAGTTATATAATCCCCCATGATTGGTAGTATATTTTTTTCCATAAATTTTTTGATGTTTTCATGGATTCTCAATTGTACCAAAGGCACCCTATTGTCACGTGTGGCCATAAAAATTATGTATCCTCAATTTTATGTTGATATAAACCAGTTATTATAGTCATATGGACAAAATATAGATTATTAGTAGATGTTGACCTCAACCATTTCCACCCATTTGTGTGTTCAAAATTGTTTTTTTATCTTTGTTGATATTGATTAATGTATGAAACACCAAATAACCTGTCCACATGATTAAAATATATAATTTCCCTCTTTTATGTAATATTTAAATGAACTAATCACATCTTAACAATTTGTCTTGGGTTTTAAATGAAACATTCCACTCATTTACTAAATTTATTAGTTTCCAAATAACCTCCAAGGTACAAGGATTATCCAAAAATATAATTTCCAAGCCTCGATTAGTTAATTGGATTGTTTACATTAAATAAAAAATATCCATTTTTCTGAATTTAGTGTAAGTGAAATTACACTACATAATTAATTAATTAATGTTATTTATTAAAATGAATAGTTTGGGTGGCATGGCCACACCGCACAGTATACATATATATAATAATATTTTATGATATATGACGCCCATAGTTATGTTGGGAATGATGACTATAAATGTACCCTATGAGATGAAGTATTATTTTTATAAGTACCCCATTTATATTGGATCTAGAACAATGGTTTAGAGACTGGATAAGTATGCTATTTTGATATCCCATAAATTGGTTGTTGATCATGATGGATCACATGGTTGACACTATTTGTATTGTGGGAATGATGCAAACCATCATTTGTTTTGGTGTTGACATGTGGATCAACCACAATATCTAGTGGTGAATATAATGTTTCAAATTAATTAGGATATGTAGTTATTTTTCATATTCATTATCCTATATCTCATTTTACTACATTATGGACAATTCTGTTACACACCCTGTACAACTAGAACCCATCTTACATGTGTATGCCATCATTCATTCTGATGTACCCAGTCTATATATGTGGATATCATATACAACTACACATATAAATATATTATTAATTATATATAAATGATTATCTATTATGAATCATTCTAATCTTTTCCAATATAGGTATGGTTGGTTTGGTGTCTTATTGGAATAAGGGTTGACTTTTATTTTTTCATTCTCCATTATTTATTATTTGATACACAATAACCTTTTTTTAATATGTCCATAGATTGGATTATTTATAGATGTTGTTATTGGTTTCCAGCAAGGATTCTATATAACACCATACAATGGCCGCCTATAGGACCTGAATATACTATTGGGATATTGGTATGGTTCATCGAATGCACCCTCCAATATATTTTTTTCTTTCATAGATTTTATTTTGGATCATTAGAGAATAGGATAGAGTATATTTTTGTTATTCTAGTGGAGAAACCTTTTGGGAATTTTTTACATGGTATATACATTTTCCCTTTTTTCCATATTTGTATTATCAACATTATATAAGATCATATTGTACATGAAATGACTTATTGGATTTGATTGTTACATTTTTTTCAATTTAGTACAAATGTCATGTATACATTCACTATGATGTTTTACTGGTCCTATCATTTTCTTGTCTACAATTTAGTTATGTTGTCTAATTATTCTATCCACGTTATTCTATTTCCTTCTCATTTATAACAATTACAATATTCACTTATTGGGTATAGTCTCCCCACTATCACCCCATTTATTCCCTCACATCAATTTGGTATCATATGAGGTGTTTGTGTGTGTACACTTGATGCCATGTGGTGACTATTACAGCAACTGGTTTTATATTCAGTCAATTCTGGATGATAAAAGGTGGAATCAATAGTTTTCATTTCCTTTGTATTATTATTTTAGTAATTGGTATAAATCATTATAGGAAAAATATGGGATATTTTAAAATCCATTTTTTGGAGTGACCAACCCATGCATGGGGAAAAGTCCAAGGGTAAAAGGGTTATATTATTGTTTGTGCTATTCAGTATTACAGTCGGCTTTGATTTATCCTTGATTGACTGTGGTATTTTTGTTAAACATTGATTTATGTTAATTGGTGTGTTTTACCTTTGGACTGGTATGTCATGGAATTATCATTACATACATCATTCATAGATTATATAGATTCATAATCTATAAATATTCTAGTCCTGGTAGATTTCATTAACCGACTATCTAAAATTTGATTATGTGTCTTGGGTGTATAGAATGCTTCTATGATATAATTAGATTGTTTCCACAGACTTGTAGTTTCAATGATTTTCTTCCATGATTTTTTGATTATTATTATATTGGTTTTATACCACAACTTTGTATTTTTTAATTTTTTAGTAGCAAGGTAAGTTATTTTCTATTCTTCTACTCTTTTTGGCCTTCTTACTTGTGTCTACAACTTGTGGTATAATGTATATTTTTATTTTTAGTGCAAGGTTTGTAAATAAATTTTATTCATCAACCTATGTTTTTTTTCATATATAGAATGATAGTGGTATTCCTTTTAACAAACCAAACATCTATAGTTTCAAATAAACATTATCCAGTTTTCCGTTATAAGGTATATGAATTACATATAAATTTGGGAAAGATAAAATAAATAATTTAACAATTTTATTTGATTTTTATATATGTATAGATACCATTGATAATTTTTTATATGATTCCAATGATCAAATTTTAATCTACAAAATATAAATTGTATGAGTGCTTAATAAATTTTGAATTTCAACCACAATAATTGAAATAATTTTTTTGTTGTAATACCTTGAGAGTACTATAATGATGTAAAATATGTGATCCATTGACTTTTTAAAAAATAAATTGGTTTCCTTTAATATTCTTGTACTATGGTAAAACATGTGTCTAAATTCTCAAATGCTTGATTGGACCCATATACGAAATTTAGGGGTTGTTTCCTTTGTGTAATCCCATTAATGGTTCTTGAGCCATTAATAATTATACACTTGCTATTGGATTACATTATAATGAACCACATTTAGCTAAACATGACCCTTATAGGTTGCCTTATTGGTTGTGAATTTGTGTCTAACCCCATGAGGGAATGTTTATACTATATATTAAAGATAATTTAATGTATCTACAACTACTTATATTGAAGAAAATAGACATATGGTGGCATCTAACGTGACCAGTTCCCTCTTAAACTTATAATAAACAACATATTCATTTGAGTTATACATATATGAGGCATTAAACTATTAAAATAAAAAAACCATACAATATGGTGTTTTAAACTACATTTTTTATGTGAAATTTTATTTAATATAGTCAGATTGAGAATATAATTGTCTATAAATGAAATGAATGAAAATAGTAAAATTATAAATCTCTTAAAAATTATAGGGTTTTACAAAATATTTAATATTTTAAAAGAAGTTTTCATGTTTTCCCTTGTGGTGTTATTTTGTTAAGGTACCATGTTCTTTTACCATATACATGGTATATGATGATTTGAGTTAAATATTTTGAATTTGTAATTATTTAAATGTGAGCTAATTTAATGAAAAAAGTTTAACCTTAAGGAGATGTTTTTAGATTCAACCCTTGAGTAATGGTGGTTTAAATATTACTATGATAGTTTCCTTGAATTAGAATGCGAATATTACTAGTGGATCTCTTTGACTTTTTATTTATGTTTAACTATAGGATATGAGGTAGATCCTAGTGACCATTTTCCTAGAATAACCTATCCAAAGGTAGATGATTTATTCTTTATTACGGGGAAATAACATTTTATGTAGAACAATAAGTCCTTTTTAGGCCAATATTTTTATTGTGATATATTTCTAACATTTGGTGATATTCGAGTTTGGGTTTTTCCTCATAGAAATTTTATATTATAATCAGACACCCTTGTTTTGATGGGTTATTATTTGGGGTATAACCCTAAATATGGATGTGAGATTAATGTATAATCAGTTTTAGAGGGTTAGACATGCCAACAACAAGGTCATCCCCTTTCTAATTCTTGAGACACTTTTTTTCTTTTTACTAACTAATTGATAGTTTTTAAAACAAAATAATTATCAATGTGATGTAACTACTTGGATAGTTATTTTATAGGCCATCTTGGGATCAAATGAATAAGTTAGGTATGCATCTAGATATTATCACTGATTTTACATTAGGTTAAAGAAATTATGGTATTATTTCTGTTGTTGTATACATATCCCTCAAGTTGAAAAAATGATGGAATGAACCATTGGGTATGGAGATCATCACTATGCCATGAGATGAAATGCTTTATTCATAGTCCATCTCTAGGTTTGAGTTATAATTCCTTGATATGATGAGTATTCCAGATGCTCGGGATGGAATTCCACATGAAATGGGTGTTTTGAGACACTAGCCTGGTTAGCTGTTCATTTTACGAATAATTTGATGTCATGTGTGAGAGTGAATCAGTGAAGTGTCACATGTGAATTTATTTTGAATTTGATCATACTATTATTGTATGTGGAAAGTTAATCCCTATTCTATTATATCTATTTCAATAGTGTGATTATCATTTATAGATGTGTTTTTAGTGGAATACAGAGCTTGTGTCCTAGGATGAGTTACCTCCATTAGTAAATGAAGATAATGATACTCCTAAAGTGGGTAGTTCCATGTCAATAATGGTGAGAGTATCCTTTTAGGTAGAGTGAGAATAATTTTGAAGGAGAATTTTATAATGGTTATAATTGTTTCTGAAATCAATTTGAGGCTAGTGGGGCATCTGGTTTGTGGGTTCTTTCTCATGTGATCAAAGTTGATGTGGTTGGTTGTATTGGAATACTTATAGAAACACTACTAGTCTTAGATGGACCTCTGTGGTTAAGAATGAGTAATCACCACACCCCTCACATGGTAAAGGAATTTTCATTTGGTAATGATGATGGTGATATAGTTGAAGATGTGATCTTCTAAAAAATTCAACAATTAGTAGTTTGAATTATCATCATTCTTGTAGATGTATAGGGATTGTTGGAAGCCATACCAAGGATCTTGTTTTATGAATGACGATAGTGTCTCTGGTATTTGTGGTAAACTATTAAGATCTTCATAAAATAATATTTCTAAGATATGACCATGTAACCAATATTTATGTACTACATTATTCAGTTATCGTGTATTAGTTATATATGTAACAAAAAATATCAAAATTCCCCTATGTTTCAATTAAATTTCTCTATCTGAGTTGGAGACTAGATGCAGGGTTCATAAAGAGGAATGGTTATTCATTAGTGTTCCATGGTTTCCTTTTATAAATGAATTTAATGGATTCACAGACACATGATCTTTAATTTTCATTTGATCACCAGGGAATTGTAACTCTAGTCCTAGCCATTAGTCTATTGTAGATGACTTGGCTGTGTACCAATGTATCACTTATAAACAAGGAGTATAGAATACCATGGGATAGTAATTTAAACTCATATTTAATGATTTAGTGATGATTCTAGGATTATTTTGGGATTATTGGGGATATAAAATGAGTGAATGTCCTTGTATGTATGATATGTGTTATAAAATATTCATATTGAGGCACAAAAACATAAATTGTTAGGTGGTGGTTATAAATGAAAACTATAAATTCCCACCATCGTATGGTCATTATTTTGAATAAATTAAATTTTCATTTATGTAATCCAATTCACTATGATAAAAATTCAATTCACATGGAACCAACTCAGCATACGTTATAAATTAAACTGACTTGGTCTATGTTACATGCAACACAAATATTTCTATAAAAAAATCATATTGTTATTATAATATATATAAATGATATAATTATAACCATCCCATTAAACATTGTTATATAAATAATACTAATTATATTAAAAATATTTATTAGAGTCTTTAATCTAAATATTGCATATTGATAATAAATGATATAATTTTTGGTTACTTCATTAGGTGCTCAAAAATACCGATTTCTCAAATGAACTAATATTAATTTGCTTTTTTGAAAAAAAAAATTAAATTATTATTAGACTCATTTAAAAAATTATATTTATAAAATAAAATTATTTTTATTATTTTTAATTTTTAAATTATATTTGGTCGAATATTTGGGATATTTCTTAGAAACATCATTTTTTGATAAATATTGGAAAATAATGAATTTTAATTAAAAATTGATTTTGGATGTAATTTATTTCTATGGTTAAATTATCTTTTAAATTGGATTCAATGTATAATTAGATCATATATTTATCAATAATAAAATTTATGCAATTTTCAAGAATTTAATTTTGATATAGTGTATAAAAACATATCAATATTTTAGAATATTTTTTCTTTGAAACCCTACAATATTGTCCCATCTACGTGTTTATTTTAAAATTAATTTCTACCACATATATTATTATAATTATTAAAAATGGTGTACACATATGAAATAGTAATAATTTATAATTTATAATACGTTATACTTAGTTTTTGACATAAATTATTTGTGAAAATGATATATATATTAATTATAACGCTTAAGAGAAAAATTGGGTTACCAAGTACTAATACTTAAATTTAAGACATATAACTACCTTGAAACTTGTTCAACACACATTGGTGCACCATTATTCTTCAGTTAAATTTATTTTATTGAGTTTCAATTGATTTTTATGAGTTTTTTTAGGTAAAAACGTTGGTACACATAACTTGTTTTCAAAATACCAAGTGTGTCCTTTCCTTACCTGTAAAAGGCCACAACCTATCCCACTTATTCACACTTACAAAATAACATTGGTTTGTCCACACACTACCCAATACTATTCTGAAAATACCTCCCTTATTTCGAAAAGCCTCACCTTGGGTTCACATAAGTATAAGGAATCCTTATTTCAATAATGAAAAGTTGTTACCTGTTTAAGAGGTAACAAATTCTCTCAACCTACATTCTCTTATTTTATTTCTCCACCACATCCACTCTATCATTTCCAAGATTTTCTATGAAATCACATATGATAATATACTATGATATTTTTTTTCTATAATGGTTCTACCTAAACTTACACACTCCCCCATATAATGGGTTATAAACATATTATTTTTGTGTATAGAAAACTATCGCCTAAGAAAACGACAATTGTTCATTTTTCCATAACACCTATCTCTATGGAAATTAATATGGAAACTATATTTATATATGTTTTATAGTATATTTATTATGAATATAATATTATTTAATTCTATAGAAACACATATCTTTATACATTCCCCTTGTTGTAAATATGATAATTTTGTCTAAGGAAGTGCAGATTACTAGCCATTCAAAGCGATGTGATTCATTCACACACTACATGGAATTTATTAAGGATGTGTTTATTTAAACGTTATGATATATATTATATAATCATGATAATGGAATTATTATATATATATACACATTTTTCATTAAATTTCTATCATTTATTATGTCAATAAAAATGGAAAAAGTACTCATGCGTATGTATGGCTTACCATATTCATGAACGACATATTCCATTTCATACATCTATATTTAATATATTATTATAACACACATATAATGATTTTAAATGATATTTATAAATTTATTTATATTTATGAAGTCATTATATATGTATAAGGACCAAATTTATAACAAAATAATACACATGCGAATTACAAAGTGAATATTACCCGAAGTGAAAGCTTAATATTGGATCGTTAAGAAGAGGGTATTATAAGGTCATATCATACCATATAT
Source organism: Viscum album (assembly GCA_963277665.1). Classification (NCBI taxonomy): domain Eukaryota; kingdom Viridiplantae; phylum Streptophyta; class Magnoliopsida; order Santalales; family Viscaceae; genus Viscum; species Viscum album. The sequence goes on from OY728151.1 coordinate 1,538,572,145, forward strand.
GGAATTATATATGAGAATATTTATAATTAATATATGTATAATAAAATTAATATGTATTAATTAGGTGGGTTGATGTAATACGATGAGATTCAAGACCAATGAAAATATCATTTCCTGTCACTTTTTATTTACATGAGATACATGCTTTATTCACCTCCAATTACTTTTGCGTTGTGAGTATAGTATTTTTATATTTATTTAATTTTTCATATAATTATTTTAATTAGTATATAAATATCCATTCTAGGTTATTTATTTCATAATTTTAATGATTTAAAAGCTACAATGTCGGTATGATAGTTTTATCACAATTAAAATTCTATGACAAAAATGTTTTGTTACAGATAAATTAATTTTTTTGGTTTATATACATCCATTTTACATGTTATATCATGAATATAATTATTTTCATGATATCTTAATCTTTATGTAATTTATGTTTTGTAAATGGAGTTTATGATCCCCAGTTACCATGTTGTAAGAGTTTATTGAAATAATATCATAATATATCAAGATTGTATATGATTATGCATCCTTTATTGAAATTTTTTTATACATCTCTCATGAAAAGTCTTGAATTTTATTCTCAGAGGTTTATTCAAGTTATTTCAATGTATTAGTACAATTTTACACTCTTTGGTACTTTCAATTATTTAAAAAAAAATAAATAAAAATCGAATAGTTTTACTTTCTTCAGTTAGAAATCTATTTTATTTCAAAAACCATGTTATAAAAAATGACATAAATTTTTTTTATCAAATTTCCATTGAATATCATTTAAAAGAAAAAACTATTTTTAAAAAATAATGTTTACTATTATAAATTTATCCTATATTAGTTTTAAAATATAATTTAAAATCAAATGGGTTTTATCATTTTATTATGTTTTAAAAATAATTTTTCAATGCAGAAAAGATATTTTCCAAATGATTTTTTTTAAAAAGATACTTCAAAATTACTTCCCTCATAAGATAACATGTATTTAGGTTAATAATACCTTTATAGGGAAATTACTAAATATTTCTATTCATATTCATTCACTAATACACTTTTTATTCAATATAGATCAGTACTACAAAAAAGAAATTCTATATTCTCTAGGGTTCATAGTAGGAGATATTCATTTTGGATGATTATTGTTTAGATAGTAAAGGGTACCAGTGGTGGACTCAAATCAAGAATATAGGGAAACAATTTGAGATTGAATCCAAGGATTGGGATGTGTTCAAATATTATTTTCAATAACTACTTTCCTCATATTCCGTAGGCCAAGATGGAGAAAGTGTTCCTTGAGTTTAAGAAAAGGAATTATGAATTTTTTGGTACCCTAGATTATAATGTCGCAAGACTTGTGAGTTACACTTCAAGAATGATAATCCATCATGAAAATAATTTTTATAACATCTTTATTGTATTCAATCCAAGTATCATAGGGTGTTGGCCATAATAGACATTCATATCTATGAAGAGCTTGTGTGTTGGGTAATAAATGTTGAAATGGTGGATGGAGTCACATAAAAATTCCATGCTTTCGACAAGAAAAGTAAGAGGTAGTTTATAAGAAAACACTAAAAACCATGAAGAGAAGAGGATAATATTTCCTTTATGATTTATGTGCGGGATTAATCATAAAGGAAATTACTATAATGGGTCTAAAAATTTATTTTAATGTAGAAGGGAAGGCTATTGATAATTTTATTATGGAAGTGATGTGAAGAAGCTTTCAAATGGTGAGAATGGAGAAACAAAAATGCAGAATAACCCTCCCATGATTCAGTGATACAAGTGTAAGGAGAATGAGAATTAATCTCATCAAAACCCTAACCCAAGGGCTGGTGATGATAAGTGACATCAGTAACCTCTTAAGCAGATGGATAAAGGGAAATATCATTAAGTTTCTATTTTTGATGAGGGGTGTGATAAATACATGATTAAAGGTACACATAACATCCACTCTATATCTTCTAATTTCATATTTGATTCTAAATCTAACCACTAATTATAATATAAATAATTTTTTTGGGTGTTGATATTCCACCAAACAATTAGATGTGGAATTGGAATTATTGAATCCTAATGGTAGGATTATTGCATCCCATATCAATGATTCCTATTTGGGTGACGTTTGTGTGAATATGAATCTTTCAAATCATGTCATTATTCCTTTGGTTGAATTTTATGTTTTATTTCACATTGATTGGATTTATTTGTATAAGTACCACATCAACTATCAAGTAACAGATGTTGCATTTTATATTTCAATCTATCATATGGGAAACCATCCATTTGACAATAACGTTGAACATCATTTGGATATTACATCCATTTTTTGGTTTTTAATTCCAATTAATAGGGATGTTTATCTCAAATGGTTCAGAATGAAATTTAAAATGATGATATTACTATTGATAGATATGTTTTGGATGTATTTCCAGAAGGCTATCCTAGCCTTCCACTAAAATTTGAAGTGGAGTTATCAATATAACTCGTAGAAAGTTCCACAAAAACTTCAGAGACTACTTATGGAATTGTCCCTATCGAGTATCATGAATTGAAAAATAATATCTAATAAAACATTGATAGAGGATTCATTTATCCAACTCAGTAACCTTAAGGTGCACCAATTCTTTTATAAAACAGAAATATTGTTCAATTCTACGATTTATTGATTATTGAGAGTTGAAAAGGATCACAATCAATAACAAGTAACTTCTTCCCCATTCTGATGAAATGGTTGATCAACTATGTGAAAATCAATAGTATTCCATGATTGAACTTCATTCATTAAATCATCAATTGCACATCAATAAGGAGGATATACCAAAAATGGAATTCTGTACATGGTATAGACACTTTGAACATATAGTGACGCCTATTAGTCATTCTAATTCCCCTAATATTTTCAATGATTTGATGAGTAGAGTATTTATAGAATACCTCGACCAGTTGTTGGTAGTCTATATAGAATACATTCATATTTATTCTAAATTCATGGAAGAGTATGATGATTACTTGAAAATTGTACTAAAGACCCTATGGAAGGAGAAAATATAATAAAAATTTATAATGTTTGTATTTTGGCTAAAAATGGTTTTATTTTTTGGGTTATATAATCTCAGGAGATCATAGAATAGTACTTCCATAAAGGACATAGGCTATTAAATGTTGTCCCTAACCATCCATGGTGAATGAGATTCTTAGCATTCATTGTTAGGATTTAAATAATAAATGGTGTTTGGATAATTTCTCATTACTATTTAATAATCTGATCAAGTTCACATGGAAAGGTGTTGTGTTCCTCTTGAAAGATGAAATAGATGAAAATTTTGAGCAATTGATGTGATGGTGAGTTATTAAACCTTTTTCAAACAATACATATATTGGATAATGGTTTTTAATATATAGTGATGAATCCAAAAATGGATTTGGAATGTGTTCTTCTGTAGAATAATATGGTTATCACTTATGCCTCAAAATTGTTCATGATTCATGTGAAAAAACTACTCAAATATTGATTTTTATTTAGAAGTGGTAATTATTTCATTAAATATAAGGAGGCACATTTTTTATGGTGAAAAGTGTGATATATATACTAGTTATAAATGTTTCAAAAATAGATTAACATCAATGGAGTTGAACGTGCTACCGAGAATATGGTAAGAGTTGATAAATGATTAAGACTACAAAATACATTACATCCCTGTGAAAGTGAACAAGGCGGCCAATGCCTTGATTCAAAAGGATTATACAATCCTATCCATGTTTATGATCAGAGAACATAAAATATTTCTATATTATCAAGGGACGAATCTAGAAATCTAGATGGAAGGGGGAAATGTTAACTTTCTAAAATGCATGTTCAACCATATTTCCATGTGAATGTTAATGAGGCATAAAAGGATGATATGGAGATAGAAAATAATTTTTTAAAGCTTTATTATATTAAACATGATATTCATGTAATGATAAGGTGAATGATTTATGGATGTCTTCAATTAATACCATATTTGAAGAAGGAGGTGTCAGATGAAGCTTATAGTTCTTCATTTTATATTCATATTGGAAGTACAAAAATGTATATGGAAATGGAAAAATACTTCTTATTGGATTGAATGAATAATTATATAATAGAGTTTTTATATTGGTGCTTTTTATTCCAATATGTTAAGGTATAAAGAAAAAAATCAAATGGGATGTTGCATCCATTACACATACCGGAATGGAAATGGGAAAACATCACTTAACATTTTGTCATTGGACTACACAAAAATTTTTAAGGGTATAATGATATATGGGTGGTTGTAAATTTACATAATATATCAGTACACTTAAACTCTACCAAAGAACACTTTTCTCTGGATCATCAGGCTTGTATATTCATTATCTATGTAGTATGTTTTTATGTAGTTCCACATTATCATTATTTTTGATCAGGATCTATTGTTCACCTCAATGTTCTTGTGAATACTTAATCAATAACATGAAACAAAAATGTTTTTTCTGACTGATTACCATCCATATATGGATGGAATATATGAAATAATAATTAAAACCCTAGAGGATATGTTGACAATGAGTTATCATGATTTTGAAGGTGGTTGTGATTAAAAACTTCTTCTAATTGAGTTTTCTTATAATAATGGCTTTCAGAGAAGCATTTAGATGGAACATGCCTATTCCCTCTATAAGATGAAATGTAGAGCTCGAACATTATAGGATGTATTCAAGGAAATAAATCTACTTGGTCCTAATATCACTAATGAAATAGTCAATAATGTTAGAACTATTCACTAGAATATCGAGGAAGATCAAATTCATAAAAAATGATAGGCTAAAAATTGATGGTGTGATCTATAAATTGAATATGGTGAAAATGTGGTTCACTAAATCTCACCATGGAATAATGTTATATTGTTCAGAAAGAGGAAACTAACCAATAGGTATATCGATCACTTTGGGATTCAGGATCATATTAGGATGATATCCAATCTCTTGGCACTTCCTCTAAATCTCTCTCAGGTCCATGATGAGTTTCATGTATCTGTCCTGAGATGTATATACATAAAGATTCACTTTTACTAAACTCATAGGTCATATCATTGGAGAATGAGGTTTATTAAGTAGATCACCTAAATATTATGGTAAAATGATAGAATGTTCGATGGAACAGGACCACTAACATGGTCAATGTTTTGTGGAAAAATCACCTGTTTGAGGAAGCTACATTGGAACACGAGGATTTTATGATGTAGAAATATCCCCATTTAATATTACCCAAGTGATGAATTATAAAGTTGAAATTAATTTTAATGGTGTATAATTAAACACCCCGATTTATTATGGTTCTTTTATTTTGAATAAATAAAATTTTCCTTTATGTCATGTATGTGACTAGGGAAAATATTCCGTTAACACGACATTGACTTGGAATATGTTACAGAGAACACTAATATTTATTCGAAAAATAATTTAATTTTTATAATTATTTAATTGAGATAACATTAACATACCCATTAATCTATTTTATTCGAATATTAATAAATACTTGTAAAATATTTTTTTTATATTTGGATTATATAAATAAATCATTTTTATATTGATCGATAAATATTTTGGTATAGACCATATATGTTTAAAAATAATATTTTAACAAAATAATTTCATTTAATGTACATCTTTAATAAATAATAAAAATAATTTGAGTCAAATTTACATATTTAAATTGAAAAAAGTAGAATTTTATAGTTTTGAATTTCATAATTATCTTAGGGTGATTTATTGGGATTTTTCAAAGAAACATCATTTTGGAATGAATAGTGAAAATAATGATTTTCATTCAGAACATATTTTCCATAAAATTAATGTATATAGATAAATTATGTTTTATTTTTTTAAAAAATTAATTATATAATTTTTTAACTAATTAAATATATATCATTTGAATCAATTTATCATTGAAATTGGGTATGAAAACTTATCAAACATTTGGATGTTTTTACTTTAAAAACCTGCAATGTCATACTGTCAGTGGGATTATTTTTAATTTAATTTCAGCATCTTATATAATTCTAATATTAAATAATGTATAATATTTTGAATTAGAATAATTTATTCTATCTAATAAATTCAAAATATTTTTCACCTAAATTATTATTGAATGTGATTAAAATTAATTGCAACTAAAGTTGAAAAATTAGGTTCAACAAGTACGAATCCTTTCATTTATAACCCAAAATGACCTATAATCATGTCCAACACAAATTTTTTGGCCATATTCTTCCATTTAGAATCCATTAAATGTTTTTTGGGTTTTTTATGACTTTATTGAGGTTAAACCTTTGATACACCTGACATGTTATCTAAATGAAAAGTGTGTCCTTTACCTTCCATAAAAAAGGATATTATTTCCTCCTCTTATTCACACATCTAAAACAACATAGGATAGACCATTTTATGCCAAATAAACTTCCCAAAATCTATAAATTACTTCTATAATAGTCCCTTTTTATGGAAAGTAGTCCAAATATTTCATTGGGTACAATCCAAAATGTGTTACTCGATTATGGGGTGACAATATCTCTCAAGTTCTATTCATTTATTTTCTTTCTCTACAAACCCCACTTTCTTTATACCACGATATTTTAAAATAACCAATATATTAAATATACTAGGATGTTTTTGTACTAATTTTTAAAGAAACACTTACAGACACCACTATCAAATGGGTAACGAACATAGTGTTTATAGGTATGGTGAACTACCGAATTTGAAAATGATGAATGCTCATTTTTACTTAACACCTACTATGGTGGATATAATGATGTAAAATTTCATTATATATGTTATATATTATATTTATTATGATTTTATGCTTCAATAATCATTTTTAAAAAATTATATTTATACATTACTATTTTTTATAAATGATAATTTCATTTGAGGATGTGTGGATTACCGCCCCTCAAAACGAAGTGATTCATTCACACCCAACATGGATTGTAATAAGGATGTTCTTAGTGAAAATATATGATATATATAGTATAATTATTATAATGGAATAAATATATATATACAAAAATATATAATCATTTGTTATCTACCTTCATTAATTCTAGTGGAAATTAACAACGGAAACATCCTTCACGTGTATGTATGGGTTACTGTCTCCACAAATGATGTAGTCCATTTCACACTTCAATATCAAATAGAGTATTATAAAACACAAATAATAAATATAAATTATATTTATATCATGATTTATATTATTGAAATAAATATATATGTATAAGGAATAATGAAATAACAAATTAAGACACATGTGAAGAATAATGCAAAAATTTCACTAAATGAGAGCTTAACATCAGATTGTGAAAAATCTAGTAATATAAGGTCATAATGAAACAATAAATGGAATTTTTAATAACAATAAAATTCATTAATATATTTATAATATTTTAATATTTTTTATATAGGTGGTATGAACATGTACAACCTGATTAAAGACACCTGGTAAGGGGATTTAATATCGATTTTTATTTCATTGAGATACATGCTTTATTCCCCACCCATTCCTTTTGTGTGGTGAGTATAATTACCTTGGATTTATTCATTGTTTCTTATACATAAATTTATGTTTATTTATATATCAATTATATTTTCTTTATTTCATGGGGTGAATGTTTCAAAAGCTACCAAATAAGTAAGAATGTTTTCTCTCAATTTCCCTTCATCAAGACACTTGGTTTTTTTCTCCAAAATTATTAATTTTAGTTGTGTATACATAAATTTTAAATGTTATATCACGAATATAATTATATTAAGGATATTTTAATCATCATATAAATTCATTTTTAGTCATGGATTGTATGATAACATGTTACCATGTTGTAAGAGTTTTTTGAAACAATCTAATCATATATTGAGATTGATTATGATTATTCTTATTTTATTGAAATATTATGATTCATATTCTCATGAACACTCATTAATTTTATATCCAATGATTATTCAAGGCACCTCTATGTATTTGTACCATTTCCCATTTGTTGTTAGTTAAAATGATTAGTTAAATTATTTCAATAAAAATAATACCAAAGACATCCAAAATTATGATTCATATTCTCCTGAACCCTCAAAAATGTTTTAAATTAATTATTAAAATAATCTATCATGATAATTTTCAAGGGAATGTAATTTAAAATTTTTTTTATTTTTTTTGAAAAGTGTCCTTAAAAAATTTCAAAGTTATTTATATGAAATTTGTTTTCGAAAATGTTTTATGTTATAAATTTTAATAATAAATGTAGAAAGGATATTTTCCAAATGAAACGTTTTAAATGATATTTCAAAATTATTTCCCATATATGATTATATATGGTGGGGATAATCATGCATTTTTGGGGAAATTTTTCAATGTTTCCATTCAAATTCTTTCTCTGAATGGAATATGTTTTAATGTTGTTATTTTATGAAAGCTATTTCTCCTTCATGAGTTATATTCTTTTGAAACAATATTTTTTTCATAGTTTATTCTTATGATAAAATTATTATAAAACCGCTATTTTCCTCATTTTATGATAAGATTAAATTTTTATAATACACAATTAATTTCCTATGTTTTGTTTTGATTATTTATGATTATAAGGAACCATTATGTAACTCCTCATAATGATATGGGTGGGAATTATATATCCCTCCAATGCATTGGGTAATGATTTATGTCTCATGATATTGACTAAGATTGAACTTGGAATGAAACATAACTACTATTATGGATATGGGAGTAAACCCTGAATACCAAGATGATATGAGTTGTGAAATCGTGTAACTAATGTGGTCATGGGAGGGAACCAAGACTACCAAGATGGTATGGGGAGTGATCACATACTAACAAGATTGTATTTTAAGAGATTTATTGGCTACTATTGAAATAATATTATAAACACATGTGTCTTCCATAATTTCACAGTATACTCCTTTGTTACGCTTTCATTAATTATGTTCATTATTTCCTAATGATACCTGTTTTATGAACTCCCAAGATTTGTTCCAAGATTTATGCTTATGATATTTGATAGGGAGGGTATGATAATATATTTTCATGATATTGTTTTGATAAACTTATGCTCATGATTATGAATATGTATATCGCCTTTTTACCCATTCTGAGAAACTGAGATCTCCAACTATTATGTTTCTATCCCCCAACATATGATGATATTTATTATGTTGTATGTGTGTAATAAGGGTGATAGTCACGAATAACCTATTCGGAGATGATGTAGCTCATTTATGTACCAGTGTCTATGTTTCCATTTATCCAAAGGCACTGCACTAGTATTGTCATTTGGCATCTGTTTGTACAATTTTTAATTTATTCAAAAAATGTAATGTATTTTTAATGTATGAAAATAAAGGGTTTCTTTTGGAATGTCACTGGATGATTGGTTCTAAATTAAGTGGAATTTCTTTTTTTAAATTATAGATTCCTTGGAATATGGCATTGCAATTCGTTTTGTGAAATTCTAACCATATAAGATAACGGTTTTGAGAATAGTAAACGTAGTTGCACAACATGTTTTCTTATTTGGTTTGACATATATGGTAGGTATGAACTATTTTTAGCATGAACTAAGGTCAAGGGGGTTACATTTTAATGATTAGTAGTGTCTTTCATGGAATTCTTATGTGACTAGTTTTCATTTTTCTAAACCATATTCATCATTTTTGTTCCTATGAGGACATTTTTAGGACGTTATAAGCATTGAATTTCACTTATTTGATGGTGTTACTAGACGAACATGATATTTCACACTCTATAACATTGGTTCTTGACAATTACATCTCAGAACATTCACAATATTTGGATGGTGGGCATGGCACACCACATCCCGTGATCAGGTGTTGACATGATGGATATGCAACTCTCTTGGGGGAAGAGAATGAAGTCTACAAATCATTATGAGATGTAGATACTGTACCATTTCTTGACCATATATCTTATTTTACTGGGTTATGGTTGCTTTATTTGTGCTCCTCGTCCAGCTAGCACCATATATACAACTATATTTCTAAATACATTATTTCATAATTGGTGAATGTATGTGGACATAATAGACACACCCACACACATACAATATATATATATATATATATATTGTTACATATATAATTTTTTTATCACATCAGACTCATTTTGGAAAATACCGAAGAAGGTAGTGTCAGAAAGATTTTGTATTATAATATGACCCAACTAGTATTTATTAATTCCTTATTGTTTATATTTAACATACATGAACCCTATTTTTCTATGTACATGCCTTGGATTATTTTGAGACATAGTTGATGGTGGCATAATTAGAATTTTATATGACACCCCACATTGTCTACCTTTGGTACCATTGATCATTTTTTAAGTAGGTATGATTAAGGCAATTCTCCTCAATGATGTTTTATTTTAATATCATATAGCTTAGTCCACGTGAATATAGGAATGAGAATATGCTCATAATGCTAGTAGAGAAATATTTTTGTATTTTTCAATTTTGTATATGTTTATCCACTATTTTCTCATTATTGTATTATCAGCATGCCTTAACAACATCATGTATATTACTTACCCTATGTGATTAATTTTTACATTTAGTTTTCTATATAGTTTTTTTCTTATATTCTTTCTCATGTTTGGGTCAATGACCATGTAGTCTTCTTGAATATGATTATACAATTGTGTTTACTATTGAAACAATATTATGATATTTCTATATATTTTAGAACCATTATTATAATCTATTATAAGGGTATAATCTCTCCACTACCGCACATTTTACACCCTCACTACTAGTCGGTAGCCTCTACCATACATGGTTGTGTGATTATGGTAATGTAGTGACTGACTAGGCAGTGGGGTTTGTTGTTAGCATGGTCGGAATGGTTTATAGGTCCATTTTAAGACCATTTTACCCTTTATTATGTCTTTTGAATTTCCCCAAATATCTTTTTTTATTCCCTATTTCACATAACTAACTAATCGTAATGTATATTTTAAGAAATTCTGTTAGTAATTCATGCAATATTGTGGACATGTTAGATGTTGAATATTCAATTCTGCACAAATTTCATCATTTGAATTCCACCAAGACTCTACCCTTAAATTATTTATTGGTTTTTTTATTTCAACAATACTTACAAGTTAAATCATATTTCATGATATAAGGTTCTACATTTTAACATGTTTTCTCACTATAGTTCTGATTTTGATAGGTTATTCATTAATGTTATCTTTGTATTTCCCCTCACACACAAGGATACCTCAACACCTAGTAATTAAAAAAACTAAAAGCTATAACATGATGGATATATATTTTACATCATAATTGGTTATCATAAACAATAACATAAAATAGATTTAATTATAAAATAATTTACCCATTTCCATAGGAACTTTTTCATATAATTCATATATTTTTACCTATGTTAATAATTATTTATCATTGGTAACATTATGGTGGGTTATCATAAACATATCAACAAAGAAACTATAATTATATAAGAAATCAATAATTTATAGAATCTAGTAATTAGAATATGATTGAAAAACGTATATCCCATGGTTGTGTCTACCTTGTTGTGTTGTTATACCTCACTGTCATGAACCAATTCACGATTGTGTTGATACCCAACACACCCTCATTGGGGTTCTTACCCCAAGGTATTGTTGTTCCAAATCCTAAACCATTTTTCCAGTATCTAGAATGAAATTTAGTTTTTAGCTAAACCTCATATGTATACTTTACCAATATACTATGATGTCATCTAGACAAATACTTAGGAATTTCAATATTATTTTCCCGTACTATTCTCCAAATATAACTAGACCATGTTATAATATAATGTATATTGATCCAAACAATAAACATGTATTATTTCACGATTATAAGAAATAATATTCCAAAAAATAAAATTAATGGATCTATAGGTATACATTCATTCGATGCTCACAAGTAAAAATACCTCAACTTAGAGATAATAACAAAAAATTTCATTAAAACCAGACAGAGTGCTCCTATCTCCCATAGATCATCAAAAACTACATTTTATTCCATGTGGAAATACATTAGGAAAATGGAGAGATAAAAAGTCTAGTAAGGGAATACACATTGTAAAAAATAATAACATGAGAGTAATGTGGCATAAGATGATATGATAAAGAGAATGATCATAATTATGTGAGAATGGAATAAAGAAAAAAATATCCTTTGATAATGGAAACATAGAAATATTTAAAGGGCATGTAACATGATACCATAAACATAACTCTTGATTCACGACCAATAATATCATAATAAAGTGGGAATGTTCAATGATTGATAACGTTTAGTCCCCAATTTCATAAACATAATGTAAAAAATCTGATAATGGATTAGGTTAACAACATAATATCATTATTAACTTCTCATGATATATAATGATTTACCAAATACATGGGTGAGGTATATAAATTTTTTCCCACCCATCATTGAAACTGAGTTATATTTATGCATTAAATACGAGGAAAATAACCCAAACATAAACTATAAACATGATTAAACACCAGAGAAGGAATTTTTTAATATAATTATAATTTTTGGCACAATCAATTGCTCAACCATAACGATTCATAACATTGGAAGGAAATAAATTATTTTTAAAAATCACAATCTAAAAAATAATCACAGGTCTTGATCATGGGGTTCAAATATTGAAAATTCTATAGTATAAAATAGGAGAATAATGAATTAAAATGAACAACATGGGTGATTATTTATGAAAACATATATAAATTATTATTATATAGATAAATATCATATTAATATCCTTAAAACCATAATTTAACCAATATGTTTTTATATAATATAATGTGGTATTTGGATGTTATTAATTTTTTTAAAAAAATTATTGTAGTGATTCTTAAAATGATATATGATTTAGGAAACTCCCCTTTTATATGGTTTATTTAAAATTTATAATTTAAAATGGAGGTAAAATCATTTCTAAATCCATCAGTTGAAGGGATATTTATCTATCTATATTTTTTGTTTAAATATTATAAAATAAATAATAAATTTATGAGAATATAATTTGATAAAAAAAATTTAAATGAAAAGGAACTTGTTCTCAATAAGTAATGAGGGTTTTATTTAAAATACATTTTGTGTTTTAAGATAGAATTTAATGAAATTCCACATCCTGAAGAAAGATACTAAATAAATGCTGAAAAAATATAAAGGAAAAAATGAATGTATCATGATATTGCATAAAATTATGTTTCAACTAAAAAAGGATACAAATTAAGGGAATGGAAATAATGGATAAGAAGGGTAAAAAATTATTTAAGAGGATGTAAATTATTCTAAGTATATATTAATTTTAATGAAGGAAGGAAAAAAAAATAAAGAAACATTTAATCAAAATTTAAATACACTTATTGGAATAGGGTATACATTATAACCTGAAGGATGATGTTTTATGAGAAATAATAAATCTCAAAAATGTTTATGGAGCTATGAAAAAGTATTATATTGTAGGGAGCGTATCATTTTAATAAAACAAAATAAAATCAATGAAACTATGTACTAATTACATTTTCAATAATAATATATTAAATTTATCATCTAGGTGGCTATAGTTAAACCATAAAAATGGAGATATCTTTATAATATGAAATCATTATTCAATGAAGGGTGATTCAGACAGAAAAAATTACATTTTGTATAAATGATCTATGAATTTTTTATTATCTTCTTAAAAAATTTAATAAATTTCAATATATACATATATAAAAGAACATTATTAATCTATATTTAATATTTTATGTTTCAACTATGATTATTTTTTAATTTTTTTTAATATAGTTTTTGTTGGTCGTTGTTAATGATGATTCTTCAGATAATTTCTACGTAACACTTTGGAATTGTATACCCTGGTCAAAATATTCATAAAATAACATCATGATATCCATAGTTGGGATTTTTTATTCTGTATCACCAATTTTTTTTAAATAACAATATTCTTAATAGTGTATACAACACACACAACTGGGATTAATTATTCCTCAACATATTAAAAATATATTATAATTTATATATTACAATTATAACCTAGATATTAAGATGGTGAGTATGAATATCATTAATTTAATTATGATACATATACATTTTTTATTGTAAATATAAATTTATTTATAAATTCATAGGAACTAACAAAGTCATTTATAATAAAAAAAATTGAAAAAAAATTATTAATTATTTTTTTTGATTTATTAAAATAATTTTGTATAATATATAAATTTTAATTTTATAGAATGTTGAAAATTTTATAAATAATAAGATCAGTATTGAAATGGGTTTATGTTTAATTATTAATCATAAAATATTTCATTTAACGTGATTAGTGAAAAAATGCTTTTTGTAAAAAAAGTAACCTCATTTAATAAAATTTGTTATTTAAAAATCCCAATATCCATTTGATATTATTTCAGAGGAAAATATTTATTATTTAGTTATATATTATCAAATTATTTACTTTTAAATCATCTTTATTCTTGATTTTATCAAATGATTATTTTTTGCATTAAAAAATTAATCAAAAAAGTATTTTAATGTGAATTATGTTTCAATATTTTATTTAATTAATATAAATAAATGAGAAATTATTTAAAAGATATTTAATGATTATATATATATGTATATATATTTAAATTTAAATTCAAAATTTAATGATATAAATTTTTAAAATTTATATATGATCTTTTCCTCCATAGAAAAGGCAATTATCAGAAAACCACTTTTCATCACTGTTATAGGTTTTGTTTCAAATTATAAAACTTCAATGAGTTAAATTTAATAAAATTGAATCTATATTTTAAATAATATTAATTTATATGATATAGTAATTTTAACATGTCTTTTTCCATAATGAATATTAAAACTAATAAAAAATAGATACCATTATGAAAATTTAATTTGTCAAAAATCGAGAAACCAAAGAGGTGAATGGTATTCCATGATTAAAATTTATTAATGATTAATTTTTGAGGTTCCTATGAAAAATTTAACTAATAAAAATAATTAAATACATATTTTTGTTTCACTTTTTCTTTGAGTGACATCCCATTATTGAATAGTTTTAATTATTTTCAAATATCCCAGAAAAAATCAATTTAAAAAGGGCACCACCACCCCTCACATATTCACACATATGAAGAAATTTTCTCAATCAAACTCTATCAAAATATACAACAAAAATAATTATCCACATTTTAGATCATTTAGCCTTCCCAAAAGATAAATCATATTGTCCATAATAAGAGATCCAATGGAGGTTCTTCTATGATTAGGTAATAGTTTTCACCAAAATACTATTAAATTATTCTGTTCCCACCTTAAATTATGTATTAAAATTAATAATATAACAACACTATTATATATTATATAATGATATTTTTTTAATCATTAATTTTTATTAATCTTTTCTTCATGGAAATGGTAAATGAAACCATCGTTCATATGTACGTTAGAATACCATCTTGCGAACCAATTTAATTTTCTTCCATCAACACCTCCCAAATTTATTCATAATGATGTATTTAATATTTATATATGATTTTATAAAATATAAATAATTCATTAAAATTAAATTATCATATTAGTTAATACATTATCATCCATGGAAATATGATAACGTCATTTTTGAGTATGGTGGACTAATGCCTCGTGAAACAATGTGATTCATTTGGATTCCACATCAAATGGATGGTACATATACCTATTTTTAATGAAATATAATTATATTTATGATATTATAATAATAAATGAAATGGAAAAAACATTTTATTTTTCCATCAAGATCACTGAAAAATAGATGCATTAAAGCTGCATACATATGACATTTTGTGTTCATGATTAAAAAATAGTTTAATTTTCTTAAAATTTATTAACAGTTATTATAAGGATTAATTATTGTTTAAAAATAATAATTATTACTAGATTATTATTCTAGATGTTTAGAACAATGAAAACATTGACTACTTGAAACATATAAATGCTATTTTGAAATTATGAACTGAGTATCCTAAAGAAGAATCATTGTAAAACGTAATTATTATGTAATTAAACACATCAATAAAATAAATGTAGTAAATTATTAATATAAAATGTGTTAAAACTAAAACAATTTTCTTCTTAGAAAAATAATTTATATTATTGTATAATTTATGACATAAAAGACATCCACGACAAAGTCTGGACTCATTGTAAGTGGTTCTTCTTAAAAATTCCTTCTTTATGACACATGATCTTCTATGCACCCAATTTCATTCAAATCGTGTATATATTTAAAATTTTGTATTATATGATTAATTAATTATATTTCATGTTATCTAATGTTACTGATTAACTACTTCATTAATCGGAATTGTTATCTAAAATCTACCAAAGTGGTAAGGGTTTATATTTATAACCCATTTCAATTTGATTTTATTTGTTCTTGAAATTCTATTATTGGGATTTAGTTTTCTATTGAAAAGTAAATTTTTTTTTCATATCCTCAATTTATTCATTAATTATTAATGTCATAACATCCATTTTCTGTTATTTTTACATAATATGATTAACAATATTGGTTTATGAAAAGATGACTACATTTCCTTTTTTTGATTGAAATCGTATTTTATAATTTAACCATTTCTTTGAAAAGTATTTTTCATGAATACTTTTAATATTCATAATTTTTTTAATTATATACATTTTTATCCATATACGAATTTTAAAAAATGGTTTGAATGTAATAATATTTTCATTTTCCAAAAGATGATCCTTTTCCCATCATTACTATAGTTTTAGAGGAATGTTTCTTTTATCATATACGACATATATAAAATTCCCCATGTCTATGTCCACTCCACTCTTTGGAGAATAATTTTAACCTTTGTTCATTTCAGAGAAAAAAATATCTATGATAGTTTTTAAATTTTTTGTTTCTTGAGATTGGATTTAAAAATGAAATTTGCATATTTCTCATGAATTATTACTTATAATCATTTAAATACATCATAATCAACATTGAAAACATTAAATGATTTTCATTTATTCTAAATTATGTTTCTATATCTCCCACACACACACATATACATATAGCTTATTATCCAATAATTTGGTGGGGTAATAATGTCTTTATTATTTTTTCTATCAAATGCCTGCATCATGAAATTTATTTTTATTATTACATGATACAAGATCAGGAATAAAAAATTCATTCCATGGTTATTTACAATGTTTTGACATAAGATTTATTTAATTTCTTCAACACACATAAATCATGAGCATGTTATGAAGGGAGTTCCTATACAACTCCATGTGATCTTAATATAGCTTATATCCAGATAGAGAACTATTTCATTGGGTAGTAACTTTAGTCTCATGGGAAATAATGTATGGGATTTTGGAGTAAAACTAATAAAGTAATGGAATTATTTTACCTTGTTATGTTGTCTACTAAGTCAGTCTTAACTCATTTTCATATCAATTCATATATTGTGACCTCATTTAATATTTTTCGATGATCATTGATACCATGCTATTTATTTTATTATTCAATTATATTAATCATGAGCCTTATATTTTGTGATATCATGTTACACCATTGACAGACACGTTATGTAACCTATTCATATTTATTACCTCACATGAATTTTAATCTCATCCCTATTATTTTTTTCCCTCTATTTATCCAATGGAAATTTAGTAGCATATGATATTTTAAGAGCACATTATAGATTATAAAATAAATAAGTTTTATATTATCCTCAAATTTTTTATTATGAATCAAATATTCTTATGAAATAATGCCTCATAATCATTGGGTTGAAATTAATAAATGTTTGAGCCAAAAATCATGTAATAATATGTGTAAAAGTAATGGGTTTCTACAATTGATATTAGAGTAAGTTCTAGTTATTTTTGTGGATTAGGACTATAGTATGTTATTGAGAACACAAAGTATAATTATATGGATAATGTTATGAATCATAAAATATCCTGGAATAATGTCTATGTATAGAGGGAGTGGGTTATATGATATTATATTTCTGTCTGGATACTATAAGTGGATATGTATTGAGAATAGCTCTAACTTGAATTATTTACTACAAAATGAAACCTTTAGTAGGATATAATCAACAACTACTGTACAAAAACATGCTTTAATACACACAAAGTTGGAAACACCTAAGGAATACTATTTGGAAATTCACATTCTCTTTATGAGATATTATTAATGAATTAAAAAAAATATTTTGATATAAAACCAAAAAGAAAATGTTACCCTGGATAACCATTATAGAAAAAAATTTAAAAAGATTCCACAATATACATTTAATTTATATTTTATTCCTTATGCGATTATATATTATCTCTTTTGTATGTTAACACATTAACATAATAATTATTTTATTATTTTTTAATTATTGGGAATAAGATAAATATTGAAAACAACCTATATGACAGGAAAATTATTGATTTCCATAATGATGTTATTTAAAGTTTTTGAACAAAAGAAGAAATATTGTGATCATTCAAGATGCGAAGCCTTAAATTTTGATAAATAATTGGAAAATAATTAAATAACCAAGATCATCAAAGAATACCATTATAGAATATCATAGATGTTAAAGTGGTAAAGATAATAAAAAGGAAGATTAAATTTGCCACATGTTGGAAATCTTGGAAGGGATGTCATGGATAATGAATTATTGAAACGTGATGATGCTTTTTGTGTGGGAAATGAGGGATGAATGTAGGAAATTATAGATGAAAAATTATATATCTTGTAGATAATGCACTGGAATT
This sequence comes from Viscum album, assembly GCA_963277665.1. Classification (NCBI taxonomy): domain Eukaryota; kingdom Viridiplantae; phylum Streptophyta; class Magnoliopsida; order Santalales; family Viscaceae; genus Viscum; species Viscum album. The sequence continues at coordinate 1,538,591,029 of OY728151.1, forward strand.
AAAATTTCAATCTAAGGATCCATTAATTTTTCGGTGTTGTACATGTGTGGAACATGATCATCATCTAATCCAATTCCCTATTCCAAGGGTTGACTCTTGAGGGGATATTTTATTCCAACAAATTTTGTTGAATTATAAATTTTTATAGAATTTCTATCTTGAGTATCGTATTGTTGAAGTACTTCTATAAATATTATTCTTATTATAAGAATAATAAAAATTATGAAAATATATTGTAATATTTTTTAAATAAAGTATTTTAAAGAATATTTTGAATAGAATAAAGGACCTAGAGTGGATATTTAATGGAATTGTTATATTTTATGGATAAAAGTTATTTTTGACATTATAGTATTTGATATGGGTATAATGTTTTGGTAATAATCATTAATTAAGAGTATTTGATATTATTAATATGCTTTTATAAAATGGAAAACTAGAATTCCATTTGAAAAACCCTCACATTTTGAAGTTCATTAACCCAAAAATGATGGATGATAAAGGTTTAATTCATACCAATATCATATGTGACATAAAAGTTAGTATAGAATTATATTCACAAAAATGATTTGTTGGATAATTCGTAAGATGATTTTGAGAATCATTTTAGTGGACAATTTTTTTATAAATTTATGGATTTTAGGTAATGAATGATGTTTTCAGAATAATATATTTTGTTTGTGATAAATATATATAACCTTTAGGTATAATGTAACTGATTATTTTTGAACAATGATATGATATTAATTGAGATATCAATTATTGGATATGAGATATAATTTGTGGTTAAAATATTTTTTCTTGCTCAAGTTACTAAGGTTATTTGGGTTATAGGGTTATTAATGTAAGGAATAATTTTTGTAAAACCATTGATTAAATTATTGTATTTTGGAGATTAATATATTCCTCTTCATTTTGGGTATTATGTAACTTTTTTTCTTTCCATTTGGGTTTTGATGTAGATATTATGAATATCATGTTATTATTTCATGGAACTTATATTCTGATTACTGTTATTTTTAGTTATTTAGACATAATGAAAATATATATTGGATATTTATTCAATATAGTAATTGGTGAAGTATAAATAGATCTAAGAACCAAAAAAGGTCTAAATTTAGTTTATAAAATAAAATGATATAAAATAAGTATATTTTATGGTTATCACTACCTTGACATTGAAATAACCACAAAATTCTATGAAAATGATATTGAAAAATATATAATCATATTAGTTTCACATCTGATAAATAACTGGACTACTAATTCATCATAGATTTATGATTTATTGGTTGTTACATTTCTCATGATCAATCAAATTTTAATTATAGAGGACCTCTATAACTCAACATAATTATTTATTCTTTTCTTCTATATTGATATTTTTAAATCCCAATAATTATCTTCTACAAGGAAACCTAGTCCTGTGTTATTCTTGATAACCTTATAGTTTCCAAGACCAATTTTAAGACGATATTTAAGTAAATAGTTTAATATTGTGGGGATTAAAAAAAATAAAATTTACATATGTAAAATCCATTATTATTTTGGAAAAGTTAATTATTTGGATACAATTTATTTATGACGGGTAGAATTTAATGACGCAAGATTTTAAATTACAACATTGCTCGATATAGTATATTACACGCAACACTGGGATTAAACGAACCTCAACATATTTTTATAATATTATTTTTAAAATATCACAAATATAATATTAATTATATTTTTAGATATGAAAATAATTAAATACATTATTTAATAGGTATAAATTTCCTATAAAATAATGATATATTTTCTAAATAATAATGTGTACACGTTTAATTTTCATTTAAAAAAAATTATTTCAAATAATAATTTTTTTTCATGAGAAAATATTATATTTAATTTTATGATATTATATAAATTATATGTTCATAAAATAAAAATCATTTATGAAGTCATAATCTTGATGTTAACTCAGTATGATTTTTTTTCATTTTTCAAAAAAAAAATTTACATTTTAGTTTATAGTGAGGAACATTAATTTTTGTAAACCATTCATTTCCTTTAATAAATTTTGTTATTTAAAGTCCCATTATTATTTTAATATGATTTAAAATTGGAGTAATAATTCTCTATTTTCTTAATAGAATTACTTACATTTAAATAACTTTTATATAGAAATATTGCATAATTTATTTAGGATTAAATGAAATTTTATCAAAAAAACTATTTAAATGAATAATGTTACTTTATATTTATTCCTTAAGAAACACACCAATTTGGAATTATTTAAATTATATATATATATAGTATATTTATAAATTTTTAATTTAAATTCATATAATGTTGATTTCTATTTATATAGTAAATATATGATCATATTTTCCACAAAAATTCCGTTTTTTATGAAATATTAATTTCATCATTCATGTGGATTTTATTTTAAAATCAAAAAATTTTATGAATTATATTTTATAGAATGGATTATATATTTTTAATCATAATATTTTTTATTAGATAATAACATCAACTTAGTTTTTTGTTATAATAAATAATTAAAATTATAAAAAATACTTACCCTGGTTAAAATTTATAATGGTATAAATGTGTATCCATACATGTAAATGTGATAAAAAAACTTCAAATCTAATTAAATATAAATGATGTATATTTGGATTGACCTCCTAACCCATAAATTCCATTATCTATCAATGGTTGTTTACTTGTCACACCCCAACCTAACCGTTCTCTTTTAATTTAGTTATTTTTTGTCTCATTTTATGTTGTTCTTCAGAGAGCATATGTTATGGTAGTTGGAATGCCGAAATTTATATTTTATTATGAAATTAATTTTTTTCATAGATATCCAACATTGTATGGAATAACCATTTATTTTCCATGGGGATATGGTTTGGCATTTGACAGATCCATTTTCCATGGATTCTGTATAGTTTTTCAAAATGGTTGAGGCTCCCCAAAGACTATGAGGTGTATTTTGTTGATCACGGGTAAGTGTTGTGGTTTTTAACAATTATGAAACAACTCTGGGTAAACCATTTGATGGAATGTGTGTCCGATGATATGGAAAGAGCACAATTTATACACAGTTTGACACATAATGTGGGTAGCATTTTTTAAAAAAAATTGGTTTTCTATTATATTATTTGTATTATTTTTTCTTTCCTAGATTTTATATTTTTCACCCCATACCACTTTTTCTATTTTTATTCAATCCCCCACCCTCTACGCTCTAGAAAATAACACCACCCTCCTCCCCCCTCATCTCCCTATTCAACATAGTGACGTCTTTATATTTCATGGGGTTTTGATGTCGGTTCTTTTGGGGATGCACTTCGGCTCCCTCATCCTTATTTATTTTTAACTTTTTCATTTCTTATAACCATATAAAATTTGAATGAACCATAGGTTATGTGTATAAAATATTATTCAATCATAGTTACATTTTTTGGGCATGAAATGCGTCTCTCAGGTCAATATTGAGCATTTTTCATAATTCGCCACTGAAGTTGAAGAATATTTGGTTTTTTTGTATTCACCCTCCACCATTTGAGGTTTCTTATTCCCAAATATTTTTTTTCTAAAAAATTGGGTTCTTTTGGTTGTTTAGTTTTTCTTATATTTTCTAATGTACATTGGATCACATTGTGGTGGATTTGAACAAACATTGTTTAAGGTGACATATATGTGTATGATTAGGAAGGAATACACATCTTTAATTTCCCCCATAATTTATATTATCCCAAGGATGTATGAATATATGTATTTGGATTGATTTTCTTATATATATATATATATATAATTGATATATGTTTATGATTAAAGGTGTATATGAAACTATAAACATACATTTAATGACCCCCTTATAAAATTTCAAGGACATGATAATACATATATATGTGATAGGTGTTATTAACTTTATTTTAATGTGAGTACTTGTGTTAGATGAAAAGAGTGGATTCAGGCTTCCATATAAAAGAACATTGATATTCAGGAAGGTTCCCTTTTACAAACCTGTTTTTTAATTAAATAAATTACTATTTATATTTCAAATATGTTTTCATTATTATATTAAATAATATTTTAATGAAAATTGGGTTTTCTTCTTTGAAATAGTCTTCTACTTATTTTCAATGAATTCCCTCAACTTCCTAAAAGATTTTCTTTTTATCAAATATGGTTTAGATTTTTACCCCAAAATATGATGTATACTAAAAGGTTAAATTTTTTCTCTTTTTTATATCCATCAAGTGATGTGTGGTTTTGGAAATCAAATGGTTTGGTCAGGTGTGTTATCTAAAATGGAAGTTATTTATTAATGTTTTATGCCATGGTTGGAATTTTGAAATATTTTATGAAAATTGGAAACCCCTGTTAAGGAATACCCATTGAATTTGAAAATTCATGTTTGTAAAAAAATTGTGATTTGTATTATGTTCCTTTTAATTAATCTTATGATCAGTGAGAGCATGAATTAAAATGTGGATGTGATTAATGTGGGTGTTCATAGAGGATAAGGAGGATGTGTTTATTTGTAATTAATGTGATATATATATCATTAAATTATTCCATGAAAAAACTCTAATAAATTTTGATGATCATGGGAATCCATTCATAGTTTGGTGGCATTCCAGATACATGTGGTTCACTAGTTGAGATTATTCATTGGCTATTGGAACTAAGTGGATATTCTAAATGTTTCAAGGATGTGCCACTCGGTGGAGCTAGTTAGTGTATTATCGATTGTTTGGGTAGTGATAATGGATAGCATGTACCAGTATAGATTTATTATTAAATTGTAGTATAGATTTCTCATATGAAAAGTCGACCAGCAGCTGAGATCCCATGAAACTTGTTTTACTCATACACTATATTACACTATTTATTGAGTATCATTGTTAAGTGAAAGAAATGATTTGTATTCCATATTAAAATAAATTTTCCATCTTAGATTATACTTTTTATTAATTTACTTAAATATCTTCATACATGGAAACTATTCTGAAAATTTTAATGGAGAATGGTTTTCCAAAAAATGCAAATTGTCACTTGTTTTTTATTAAAGAGAAAATACATATTTTTATATCCTATCTTCTAACTAATATTGATGGATTTGTCTTTAAATTAATTACATTTGATATAGTATATTTGAGAAGTATTACTAGGTTTTAATACTCACACCTATAATATTACCTTTTATTTCCTAATAGTGATTATTCCTTCGTGGACATGGTAACCATGGAGAGATGTTGGTTCAATGTTTGGTAGTGACCCACATGGTCACATTAATGTATGTGTTGTTTTTTTATAATTACACTTCTTGTGTTAATCAGTATTTTTTAGTTTATATTTGTTTATTAATCTTTTATTCACTAGAAAAATAATTCCCATCCAAGCATTGTTGATTCTCAGTAATAGCATAGAGCATTGGAGGATAAGTAATTCCAATCAGGCCTTGTCGTGGGTAGGATCGGTTGACCAGTTTGGGGTTGATCCAGGTTTGATTGTTATAAAATGATAATAGACGATCAATTTGGTTTTTTGTATTTTAGATAGATAATCTATAGTACTCTCATGTCTAATGAGATAGGTTATGGTTATATGCATGATCATATCCACTTGTGAAAATACCTGAGTAACCAGTTGTCGTTATCTTCAGAGTCTTTATTTGTTATTACATTATATGCTATTGTCATTTTATTTAGCGTGTTGAATTTGTACATGTTTGGGGATGATAATGGAAATTGTTTGGTGACACACGGTGAACAAAAATGGGGTAACAACCCATTTTGGGCTAATGTACACTATTCTTCATGCATCTTATGGTTAGTAATTTCAAATAACATGGACTAATAAACCATGTGGTCAGAATATGCATAACCACTAGTTCCTTATCCCATTGGTTCATGAAAATGTGGGTTTTTAGGTTAAGTTTTGGATAGCCTAATTTTTTTTTCATTGGAAAATTTACATTGGTGTGGGAAAATGAATTTTGAAAGGAAATTGATTTTTGGAAATGTTATTATTTTAATGTAATCGATTATATCAAAAGGAAAAGAGTATGTTGTTTCTATTGTTTAATTGAAAATCAATATGAATTGTTTTGGACCAAAGGGACTTGAAATGGTAAAATGTATTGGAAAATGGGATTTTTTGTTTATGGTGGATTTGGAAAATGGTTTACATTTTAAAAGGGGGAAAATTAATTTGAAAAATGTTTAATATGGTAAATGAGATTTTCAAAAGAGGGATCGTATCTTGTGATTCAATGTAGTGGTTTTTTTGGATGTTATTTGATTTTTGATTTTATTTCGATTTTTAATTACACCATTTAGATTATGCTTCCTAGAAAGATCCCTATGGTTTTTAGGGAGTTTATACTGGTCATTTCTCCTACCTAGGATCCTAGAGTAGTAGAGGTGCTGATCTCTTCTCAATCATTTCTTATTTTCTATAGTCTTGGTGTTTGTTAGAATATTTGGATGTTTTTGCAGAATTTGAGAGTGTATTTATGTTTTAGGTACTCTACATGATATGTGACAGTGAATTATATTTGGTAGATTGTAATGACTGATAATAAAGGCATGAAATGTGTTTATTACAACCTCATGGTGATTTTCTAAGACTTTAGTGATATGAAATAGCACATTAATCCAATAGTCTACTTTTGAGGCACCAAAGGAGAAGAATGTAATAGAGCTCATAGATGTTGGATACTGTTAACTAATAGTTAAGGGGAATGATTAATATTTCATTGAATGAGATTGAAATTGTCATGAACTATTTTGGAGTTACAAGATGGATTCTAATCTATCTATAACTGGTTTCCATTTAGGGATCAAGGACCACATTCCTTAATATATAAATGTCTCATATTATAACCTGTGATAGTTGATATTCCACTTTCTTTAGGTTCTCAGTGAGGTTCCATACTAGGTTAATATTATGAATTAATGGAACCAGTTTTGGACATGATTCCTTGTTTATCCTTTATTTAATTTATCATTGAACTCACATGTTTGTTCCCAGTATTGTTTGTTTTATAATCCGAATAAATTTTACTATAATTCCATGAGTTCATGTTGACTATGTGAATATCATTACTCTATAAGTTGATTTTCTGATCATGAATTATCATCTTTGAACTATGGTGTATTTTATGATTGAAGTCATCGGGGCTCTATCCTTTGGCCTCATAGTGAATATTTTCACACAGTCCTGGAATTGTATTGTTTGGTGGTCGTTTTTTCTTCCTGTTGTTTTATATTTTGGAACTATGTTTTTACATGGTGGTTTTCGAATCATTATTTTTGAACAATTTATTTTGTTTTTTGATATTTCATTTTGGATATTTATATGTATTACGAAAATTATAAATCTTGGTTTTGGTTGGTATTTAATTTTAGTCTCATTTTTGGGGACCCTGTATTGGGGGTTCATATTCCCTAGTTGGTTTTTTATTGTGGGAAGATCCTCTATGGATTTTGATGATATCCTATTTAATATTGGTTGATTTTTAAAAGGAGAAATTAACAGTTAACACATATGTTAAAGGTATAATCTAGATTTTTGGGTAGATTTGTTAGAGAAATTGTTCTTTAATGAGGTTACAAAATGGTGGGATGAAAAGAATAAGAATGGAATCATATTGAATATAACCATAAACTTACTAGACAAGGTAAACCACTATAATCTTCCAACCCATAACAAATGAGGGTCATGGGTGATTTTTTTATGGGTTTCGGGTGTTCATTATTTGACATTTCATCGATATATATGATACCCTCAATCATCGTCTCTTCATTTTACATAATCTTTCTAGGATCTTAATGTTTTTGGTTTCTGGTTAGAGATATTTATATATATTCATCCCTAGTTGGAAGGTACTTTTTCATTGGTCTTATTTTCCTTTACACGTTCTTTGATTATTTGAATCTCTTTAGACTTTTTACGGATAATATGTGTTATAGTATGGAGAATTGTAACACCCCTAAAAAATATTTCCCTTTTATTTTATTAATTTTTTTAAATTTTATCTGGTGATTAAGATAGAATGTTTTTTAGTAGTTGGTGGGATTTAATATAATAGTGTGGAGGATTTTTAGCTATTTAATGGCTATCCAGTAGGGATAGTAAAAACAATGTGGTACCCCTGGTTTTTGGTACTATCATTTAAAAGAGACATTATTAACAGAATATGAATGGGTTTTCGAATTGTGTCTATCCCCTATTAGAATATGAACAGATATGAATGTGTTGGGGGTCAGGTGAATGATTTGGAAAAAACATACAATATCATAGGTGAACCGTGTGATGGGTTGAATGGCCTAGGAAGTGGTAAGTGCACGATTAGCACACGGTTGGGAAAACATGCAGCCAACACTTGCAGGTTTCTAAAGAACATAAAAATTTGGGTATCATTTTTTTCATTCATCATATATATTTTTTCCCCTTCTCCTTTTATCGCACTCAATGCCAGCCACAACCCCTCTGAATGCATGTGCCACAAACCCCTCTCAGAGCTATCTTCTACATTTCAGTTTGTCCAGATTTCATGGGATTCAGTGGTCAAATTTTTGAGGTACGAACTCCTACTCTCTTATCCATCCTTATTTTGTCATTTTACTCTCTCTTTCAGCACATGAATTTTTTAGGAACCCTAGGATTTTGGTTTTCCCAATTTAGGTATTTTATTTCCATTGGTTGGGAAAGAAATGAGTGTCTCAAGTCATCCTTAGGCATCCTTCGGCATTTAACTCAGAAGGTGATGAATATCTGACCATTTCAATTCACCCATCACTATATGTTATTGATTTCATCTTTAAATTTTGTTTGTTGCAAATTTTTTGGGGTTTTTTGGTGATTATTATGCTTTCAGATATTTTTCAAGGGTATTATAGACCTCATTGAGGGGTAATCGAGACACTATTGTTGAAGCAGACTAACATGTGTATACATATGCAGGAATAGACTTATTTATGTTCCCCCTTTAAATATATATTCACTCAGGGATGTGTGAGTATATATGTTGGATATAGGTTTTCATATATATATATATATATAAATTAATACATGTGACAGTGTAATTGTTTATATTCTAGTATAATAATATATTTAAGGTCCCCTATATTCATAGTCTCAACCATTTGAATATGTACATTGGGAATAAATGTCCTTATATATATGTGAAGGTTCATATGGTTGTTATTAGAAAAGAGTGGTCCTTGGTTTCCATGTCAATGAACCATGATTCTGAGGTAGGTTTCTTATGCCTAATCATTAAATTTGAATTACATATTTGATTGATTGTTTTAAAACTAATTTTTAATTATTATATTATGTATAAATTCTATGAGAATTGGTTGATCTTCATAGAACTATTCATCCATATGTTTCCATTTTTTACCTTAACATCCATCACGAGGTTTTTTTTAGTTTGATTTACAAGATTACCGTATAATAATAATTTTCCTAGATGATTAAAAATTTTTCTTCTCTAAATGGTTTCTAACATGTGATTTTTTTTAAATCAAAGTATTTTGTTATGTTTTTCAATAATATGGTTTTTTTTTCAATAATGTGTTATGGCCTAGTTAGAAGTTTTAAATATTTTGTGAAAATAGAAAACCCCTTATAAGGCATGTCCCCTTGATGTGGAAATTAATAATGTATGAAAAATATGTGATTTTAATTATATGCCTGCTTAATATTCTTCTACATGGTTTGTTCATGACATAGAATTTTGTTTTGTTTATGGTGGGATTATAAAGGTGAGAAGGTTGATGGGATATTTTTTAAACAAGGTGATATATATATATATGTATTTGATAAATTGATAAAGTACACACAATTTGTATATTCATTGGATGCTCAGCATGTTAGGTGGGATATTACAAACATGTGTTTCACTAGTTTTCATTATGAATTGTCTACTGGACCTTTTTAGACAACATAACTAATTCAATGGTTTATAATTTGGTTGACCTATGTAGGGTATCACATAGTGTATGGTAAGTGATTATGGGAAACCAATACCAGTAAATAATTATTATGAAATTATATAATATCTTTTTCCTAGGCTGTCTCAACTAGAACATGAGATTCCATGAAACATGTATTACTAATAAGATACCTTCCTATGTTTTCTTGTATATTTATAAACTAACACCCCTACTATTCATTTCATACTAATAGAAAATTTAAAAAATTGTTAAAATTTATATAATTTCATTGAAATGTATTCATTCTTGGAATCCATTTTGAATAGCTTAATGTAAAATTGTTCTCCATAAATATAAAAACATGTACCATTTTTTTGATAATATGTGGCAAACCATTTTTAACATATTATATCTTGAAAATAGAATCATTATATTTATCATTAATTAAAATTAATTTGTAATGATTTATTTGGAAATGCATTATGATTTTTATTACAAACTCATATAGCTCCATATTTGGTTTAGCCTCTTTTGTCACTTCCAGATCAGACTTAGTCACCATGGAGGGACAATAGTTTAGTGGTTGGTGGTGACCCCTAGGGTCACATAGAGGTATGTTTAGGTTTATTTTTATTAAAAATCTTTTTTACCAAAATTTTTCATTTTATATTGGTTTATTTATTTTTTATTCATGGGATAAATCATTACCATCTAATTATTCATGATTCATGGCTCTAGTTTCCAATATAGGGGATTGTGAAACCATGCCAGGCCTTGCCATATGGTGAAATGGATGACTATTTCAAGGATGAGATGAGTTGATTTATGACCATACTTCTCATTATAGTGAATTCTAATTATTGATTTATTTTCGGTTTTTACAAAATTCCACTAATCATTGATTAATAAAGGGAACCACTTACCATAAATTATTTACAACTCTCAATCCATTTCTCATGACCAACCACTAACTAACATTTCCCAATAAGTATTGGCCACATAATTTAGCATCCATTCTTTTTAGAAATCCATCTATAGGCCCCATAATAAGATATCAAATGGAGGTTCTTATAAGTGAATGTAATCATCTCCACCAAGCACCTTAATTTGTCTACTTCTTCCTTTTAAACCTTAATTTATTGATAAAAAATAACAATATATTAACAACATTATTACCTATATACTGAAATTGTATAATTTTTATTTCATAATTTTCATCCATCCCCTATTTTAAAAAATGGGAATGAAAACCATCTTTCGTGTGTACTGAAGACATCTACCTCATGAAATGATATGTTTAATTTTCAATAGTCTCTATAGATGGTAGTTCAAGATGATGGATTTTATATTTTTATAAGATATTAAATAAATATTATTCGTTATGTAAAATATTCATATAATAATCCTTCTAACCATATCATTAATGGAAAATTTATAATGTCTTTTATGCATATTAAAGACCACCACCTAAAGTAGTAACATCATTTGTTTTTTTACTACATCAATTTAATGGAATATGTTTTTTCAATAGAGAAAAAAATATTATATTTAGGATATTATGATCATTATATAGTGATAAAATAAAAGTTTCCATATTTCCACAATGATTTTTGAAAAAAATAAATGTTACACATTCATACGTATGAACTACACTCTCCATGATCGTAACATAATATTTTTTCATAACCCTAAATCATATATCTATTAAAACATATATATTATTTATAAATAATATGATTACTTCATGATTTTTAACCTATATGTGATGGTGTAATGACCCCCTTGATCATAGTTAACAAAATAATTTCATTTTGGAATTATGAACACTACGTCTCGAAAAACACTCGATGTGGACATAACTGATTATGAAATTAAATAAGTGATCAAAATGAATGATGGAATTTGTCTATGTATATGGTGATAAACCTAGAAAACTTCCATATGAATGAAAATAATGTATATGTGTTTATTATGAAGAACAAAAAATACATACAGGATAATGTATGGACTCGAGGTAAGGGTATGTCTCAAAACATCATTCATTGGTACAATTTTTCCATTATGTACCATGATAGATTCTAAATTATCAATAAGATATTCAACCATTTCATTTAAATTATTTTTCACATTTTATCTTTATTAGTGTTTATAATGAGATAAAATGTGTTATGATTGAGTTTCAATCTTTTATGGATCCCTTGGACCATGATTTATGAAAAAAATATGGTACAAAATGTTTGAAAAAAATGTTATTCCATATAAAAATAGTTTGGTAAATGAATCCATGGTTTTTTAGTTCACAAAAGTGGGCCACACTGATCTCCCTAATTGTAAAACCCAAGTGGTATGTATGTTTGACTTGGGTCGCATGATGGTGTTACTCACCTCATACATGAGGTAGATGGATTTAGCATGTGTTGTGAATGGTTTCTCATAATGTGCACCAAGCCCATGTAAGGGGTGTCATATGGATGTTTTGGGTGAATTTTTGGTGCATGGTTTGCCTAAAAATGATTCCAAACTATTGGACCATTAAAAATATGTTAAATTATATTTTATCATTATTTAATATAAATGTGTAACCATGTTTTTTTCCTTCCCCATGAAAATATAAAATCCCATAACCGTGGAGCTATCCCTTCCTCCTAGAGCATGTATTGTCCAAATCTCTTAAATATAGACTTATATCAATCCACTTTCAGTCTTTTATTAAGTATAACATTATGTTCCCTATTCTTGTTGTACCTTTCATATTCTGTCATTCTCTTAAGGGATTTATTTTTTTGAGAATACATACTGACTATTTTCATGGTTTTTTCCTTTTTTTCTCAATTTATTCATTTCTAGTAGGAATTAAAGGAAAAAAAATATGAGGAGTCAACTACCAAGTAATGGTATGTGGTCTCAAAATTTAATCATAATTTTTCTTTTTTTTATATTTTAGGTCATTATGTTATATATAATTACATTTCGGTGACACTTCCTCAATATAATTATTATGAAATTTAATTGGTAGGATTGTCCTATATGAATCATAGTACCATTTCCAATATTATTAAACGGTAATGAACCTTAATATAACCACTACTTGTGTTGTGTTTCAATTTCGTCCAAAAGGCATTGCGCCTAAAGGTTCATTTTAGGGGTTTTATTTTAGTGAAATTGATCCACATCGAGTAAAATATATTTCGATGGTCTCTAATGGGTTTATTTGTGGAGCTAGAAACACCCGATGATTCTCACATCCGTGATTCATAGACTTACATTCCCAAGGCTGGCGCTTGTTGGATTATTTGGCCAAAGGAACTTAAGAACTCCCATTTTTCAGGATGATGGGAATTTGTGCTCATTACACATATTTTGGGAGGATTAGTTACTATTACATGAATCTATTTTATATTTAAACTATATATATATGTTTTTAAATCGTTTATAATTTCCAATCATGTATTTACATGTTACACCTAGGTAGCAAGAGATATCATAAATATGCATCGATCTAGACTAATTTTTTGCATATGAGGTCCTCCATCAATGAAGATATATGTATGCATCTGAGTTTATTCATAAAAATTATTGTTTTGAACTGATCATGATTCTCTCGATTATTTATTGATAAAATACTAGTCCCCTCTATGTGATAAGTCTCTTTGGTGTTTATTATCTTCCAGGGTGGATGAGAATTGTTTCAACATTGGGATCGATCTTATAAGATGACATTCCTATGTATCCCCATTAGAGAAATAAAAACACATGTAGTTCAGTTCCACATAACGAGACACATCAACTTTTATGGTTGTGTGACAACAACCCATCCAGTCATTGTATCATCATGCGACAAGGACATCTAGTCTGATGGTGCCTATTCAAATACTAATATGGGACTTATTCTAAGGCTTTCTAGAGAATCCTAAATGAAATGTTGTCATCCCAAGTGGATACGACCCTACTATGGATATGGACTAGAGATCAATATGGAGGATTTTAATGTCGGGTTTTGAACTGATGAAGAATTACTATGTATCATAGTTAGTTAGGAATCAATTACATCATATTTCAATCATCCAGGGAACAAGCATGGAAGCATCCCATTAATGTGTGATTGATTGGGGATAAAACCAAATTGAAGTCCCTCTTGTATGTGGTTTGGAATTTTATCCCTGGAGTTGTCCCACCAATATCAAGTATTACATATTGAATATTCCCATTAAAGGGTAATGATATGAATAGGACATACACATGTAGGATATTTTTTTGACGTATGGTTGGGGAAAAAATATTTAATGTAGGAAAAATTTAAGGTTTCGGTTCGTGAAGTTTTCATTAACTCCAAAAATATCTAATCCCACATGAGTCATGCTCAGTGTGAAAAACAAGGGAATGCAGTATATTGAATGATCACACAATTCTCCCCAACCAATGATGGATGGTTTGGGAGAACAAAGGAGGAGATAGACGGCCTTAAGTGCTCTCCTTTCCTATGATATTTTCATATCCATGATATTCATGTTTTTATAACTACATGATTACATCTGAGGTTGAGGTGAAGAGGATCATGAGTGCTACCTCATAAAGGAAAATATCGGGGCCTAACTCAATGGGGGTGCCCTGAAAATTGGTTTTGGGAAACATGAGGAGCATCATTTCTTATTAGAAGGATATTAATGTGTGACCACCATTGTCAAATATTTTCCCTTTCTAATGGGAAAATATAGTGACTCCCTTTAATCCTTTGAATGGGGAGGCCCATGTGAGAACCCCCATGGTTAGGACTTGGGATTCCATGGGAATGTAAACATACAAACATTTTGGGGGTCCACATTGTTGCATGGATTACCCATGTCACTCCTTTTACCATTGGTATGTAATATTAGAAGGTGGAGATGATGAACCTTATGGTTTAATAATAAAATTTTCATGGATTCAAGAGTGTTTTGGAGCAAATTTCATAGGACTTGTATATATTGGTACTTCAAAAGATGAAACAGATATATAAGCAACTGGTCGGAGCTTGATGGTGGAACATCCGAATATACCCAATTCCACATTGAATTTCCTTACACAAGATTGTGATTCTCCCACATAGCAGATGGATATGTGTGTAGTTGTGTTGTTTTCATACCATAGTAGTATAATAACTTGGGTTCAATCCTCGTAGAACTTTTCTACACGAGGCCAAATTATTTATGTGTCACATGATGCTATGTGCTATTGAGTTCCCTCGATATAGAAATTTTATATGCATGATTGGGTTCCATCAGTATAGCTCATTGCTAGGTGGGGTGAGTTATAATAAAGGGGTAATTGGTTCTACACATCACTGGAAAATCATTTGCAAAGGATGTGGGGTTGCAGTTCAACAATTAGTATAATTTATCTTCCTTAATGATAAAAGGTAGGTTTTTCCTATGTGTAATATTCAAATGAGTCCATATTTTTTGTGATATCATATTATGGGCCTTCATAAAAAACATCCATTTCCTCTGTAGTCCTCTTCTTATATCCCCTTCAGGGCCCTTTTATAGAGAGGTTGGGAGCATGATACCGAAGTAGCGGGTTAGATGTGCTGAGATCATGATCCATATTTCCAGGAATCCCATGGAAGAATCATGACCCACATGCAACTTTGTAAGTGGTGGTGTGAGTTCATCTTCGTTGGGGTGACAATTGTCAACTCTTTCATGTGAATGAATACGTTTCATTCGCGGGGAGCTGACAACTTCATCTTTTCAACAAACAGTTTGATGACCCAGTTGATTTCTTCTGTGGGGAAAATATTTTTACCTCTTCATTTAAAATTATTTAATTTTTTAGGAGTTGATGTCACCATATTCATTCTGAAAACTGAATCCCTTTGTATAAGTTTTGCGATGCAGACATCCACATGAAGTAGTAATCCACAAATTAATTCTGCATCATCGTTCTATATCTTCCTTTTCCTTTTTCACCATTAAATATAATTCCTGAAAATATTAATTATGTTGGTTTCCTTCATTATTAAAATAAACGGTACAATTTAAATTCCCCCTGGAATAGAATTCAAAATGAAAAAAATTCCACCCATCAGAATGGGGTCAGATTGGGAAGAATATAGGATATTCAATATATAAAGTGGTCCGGTATTGAACTAGTTTTGCAGTATAAAGGTGGAACAATAGTAGGGGACCACACCTATAATTTTGGGGACCATGTCATTTTTACTCTACTATTCATCTCAATAATATCCTCATTGTAGCATATCGCTCTTGGCTGCCTTTCTTATGCAAACTGTATCCCATTGTAGATGCCTTTATTCGTGAAAAGATACATTGAATCTACGAACAGACAGATTTCATCTACAAGAGATGAGTTCACCCATATTTTTATAGGGGATTAGCATGACATTAATTAGTTTCACCATGAACAATCAATTCATTGGCATGTGCTTTGTCGACCAGCACTTCGTGGGATGATGTTTCCCAAGATGATGCCTTTTGTGGAATATCATTGTGCGGACTTGTTAATTTTTTGTCATTTATGAATTTTTTTGGGACTAACTAATACTACTATATTGCAGGAAAAATAATGGCTTCCCTCACCATTCAATTAATGCACCCTTATGAAGGGCATCTATGGTTGAGAAAGTTGAAGACAATCTCTCGTACTGTGTTTCCCCTCTAGAGAGTACTCTAAAATATCTTCTCCAAATTGAACGTATGGTTTACCCATTTTCAAATCAATTTCCATTTTATATGTTCAGAACCCAATAAAATGAACCATTACCAGCAGGTGAATTGAATAAACATACCTTTCATCATGAGACATCTCGAGGACATGATTGGGAAAATATTTCAACCATGGGGAGATAATAACTGATTGGACCAATTAGGATACATTTTTTCTGAGTTTCTCTATGTGGACACGGAGTAATCAAAATTTTCACAATTCATTGTGAGAGCCTATAATATATTATTATCCTTCCATTCTCAATATATTGTTAGGAAATACCAATAGAGGTTTGAAATCCAAATGGGATCTACAGTCTGGAGGGTTATGTTCTGATGAGTGGGATATGGCATTCTTGGTGCACCACAATTTCATTGAAATTCCTGAATAGCTAGAGGCTGTCAACATCCACTAGGAATTGTGGGTTTCCCAATTTTAAATCTATTCAATTGGTTTGATGTTAACTTAACTACTTAGTGACTGGTCCTCAAAAACCCATACAATCAACATATCCCTGATGGAAGTGGTAATTACCATATAGGAAATCTACCCATAAGGGGTAATTCCCATCCGTTGTAATATGTATAAATAATTCCAACCAGTGGAAAATACCTGGAAGAATGTCAAGAAAGTGTCTCTACTAGAGAGAGATTTATTTTTCTTGGTCTCAGGATTTCTCAGTCAACCAAACCATGCATTCATCCTCATTCTATTGGAATATTGTATACAACAATTTTTTAGGTGAAAATTCTAAGACCGAACATCCTTCATAACAGAATACATCAAACCCAACAATATCATTTTCCTCAAGGTTCATATTGTGTTACAATTAAGGATGTACAACACACATCATGGGGTTATGATGATCAATCATGCTTATTATATCTACTTAGACTATTAGGTTTTTAAACTATGTTACCATGTGGATGGATCTTCCATTATCTTGACATCTACACTGGTGTTAGAGTTTGCACAATTATGATGGAAGAAAAACTAGAATAATGGAAACCTATCAAAATGGAAATCTATACCCAAGCCTGTATTTATGAATTACATGAAATGATACATGGAGTGATGTATCCACATCATCATAGTGGAAAATTTCATTTTTTTGTATGGCTATATGGTTGATCATTTCTCTTTCCATTTGTATCAACATACTACAATGATTCCTCATTATGACATCCACCTAACTGTATTCAATATCATCTCTAATCATACCAAATCCTTGTGTTCTGAAATCATAATTGAATTGTTTAGTTATCATTCTTGTTTCACATTTTCAATTCACCACATGATTATTAAAGAATTTATAGATAAAAGAAGGGGTTCTTAAGAAGTGAATTCCAACATCATTACACATTGGGACAAAATCTTAACAGCTCGCATAGACAATGTAACCATAAATAAACCCTACTCCAATTATTTATTTTCTTGGGAATTCATAAGTATGCAGCAAGTTTCCTTCCTCCATATTACTCATGTGATATGGGAATCACACCTAATAATCATATAACAATTATGGATTATTATGATGTGTGAAGACTTTGGCGTACATATATTCATCCATCCCATAGAAGCATCAACCTACTAATCATTGGAGTATGATCATATTTGGGCAGATCTCTATCCTGATAATTTTTTGGAGAGGTTAATTTGACACGTCGAGGGAATTTTTGTTGTTTCTTGTCTTGTACAGGCTACACCATCCTCCTCCATTCATGTTGTAAGAAGGTGTTCTATTCACCATCGTATACAATCAAAAGGGAATTCTCCTGCACAACCTATCATCGTAGATAGTAACTTGGATACATTAACATTGGCTAATGTTACTAGTGGTTCTACTGAGGTTGTCCCAAGTGTAACATCACTGGGTGTTCCTGAGGTCCGAACCCAACCCTTGTGATTAGCCTATGAAATGGAACGACCCCCAGAGATATAAGGCCCTCATTCTTGGGTAAATCCTCATAGTGAGGAACCATATTCTATGATAGAAATCCCTGATTATAACCCTTTGCGGTGAGAAGACTAAATCAGGGTCTCTATGCTTTTAAGGTTCACTATATTGTGTGGAGATGGGGAACACATCAAATCTATACTATCATTATAGAAACTTCCATAGTAAGATTTCTTTTCAAGGAGGACACCGTTAGGAAATTTTTTTATAATATGGGACTCAGAGGATTCGACTACCATCACAATATATTTTTTATACACCAAATTAGCATAGAATGAGAGGATATAGAAGCTCGTGAAGGAGACACCATTCAGTTTAATGACTCCTAACATCAATAAGAGACCATTAATGAAGTTACCATAGAGGTTAACTAGCTAATGGTTGAGGATGTAACATCCTATACCCAAATGATAACCCAAATAGAAGAGATTTCACAGTGTGAGGATCATGGGGATAGTGTGAAGGAAAACTATCATAAATGAGAGTCCATTTTGAATACTTTATAAAAACTGGACAAGATCATAAGGATATCTTCATATAGGTGCATCAAGAAGTCAACATTGAAGCTGAACATATGGATTATGTAGAACAATTTATCAATGTACCATGTCAAAAAGTGGTCAATATGCATGCCTAAGAAAGTCATGATTTATAGTAGTTTTTTTATCTATCCTATACAACCAATTTTTTGACATCAATGGATGGATATATTGATTTGATTCTCCTTCACATCCATTCAATTGAAGTGAATCTTATTACTCTATAGTTCATATAATTATTTTCGTACAATTTGAATCAAATATAGTTAATAATACATTGAATGATGATCTTCACCATATTCCAATGTGAATCATGATGAAAGATAATTAAATTTATATAATATTGTTAATATAAAATATTTCTTGAATTAAGGGATCTAGTGAGCATTGTTTTACTATTTCTTGGGGTTTCATTGAAAACCCAACAAACATGGTGCCTTTTATGTAAATACCCAAAATGTTTCCTAACCCCAAGTTGGGATGTGCCAATTTTGTATAACATGACTTTTTCTTAAGATCACTTTGAGGGTTTTCAACATAAAAAGATTTTTTGTAACATTAATTCTCAATTTCTCAATTTTTTCCTATACCAAATGATGTGTTCTTTTTGTATTTCATAACTCTACATTTGTCCACGGAGACCTTTGATGGCTTTTGACCAGGCATGTTGAGTGTCTCCTTCAACGAGAAGCTTAAATTATGGGAAACTAGACTGCAATTATGGATGTTTCAGGTCAAACAACATTGGCCATCATGGATTTTTTTAATCAAACAACATTGACCATCATTTATGGGGAAAGGGTCCTAATAAGGTTTATTAGCTACAAATTTCCCAATATTTTTTAGCAATTCATGAGGGATCCTTATTAACTCTGATTTTGGGGATTTTGGATATAGTTTATGAGGAATGGTATCTATGGGGTATATAGTGGTAGGACGATCCTCTTGTGGGGATTAATTATCCATTATTTTCTGAGGCCTTTTATATTTATTACAATGCTTCGTAGAGCCACTAGGAGATATTTTGAATAGTGTAACAAATGATTCCAGAGGACACTAAACATGCCCATCTGATGGATAAGTGATTTTATGGGATTTTGGATTTCACAAGACCAGTAGCAGTGGATTGTCAAATTGATGGGTTTTCTAATGAATTTTGGCATTTTAATCCGCTGTTATGATTAATTAGACACCAAAAATAAACATATTAATATTGTGTAATATAGGTTTGAAACATGGTCTAGTTTAACATCATGAAACTATGAATTATGAGAGTTTTGATTTAAATTAATTTTCCTCTCACCTTATAGATAAATATTTTTACCTTTTCATGGTAGTCCGACCAATAATGTTTTAATAACATCAACCATGAATGTAGATAAAATATGCAATTTTTAATCTAGAGTTTTTCTGAAACCATGAAATGAGGTGGGAAATAAATTACATAGAGGATTACGGAGGAAGGAAAAGCCTCTCTAGAGGATGAATTTCCATTTGGTTGCCATTACATTTTTTGTGGGTATCTTATGTAGAGCCACTAGAGCATAATTTTCAAAGTCAATCAAAGGTTTCCTTAGGACACTAACCGTTAATTTTCAATGGTCATAGATGCCTTTGGGGATTCATATTTTTTTTCTGGGAGTATTGGTTATGGAAATGGGGTTCCTGAACATGAAAGGGGCATTTCAAGCTGAGATTTTCTATAAATAGGTAAATATGATTTCCCGATACACGTTGGAGGAGGACCCATATTTTGGTTTGAACCAAGAATAAGGAATAAAGGGGAATCCTTTTTTTATTTTCGCACACGAGATATGTGATTTATGTGTCACTATATATCCAATAATAATGGTAATTTAGCCAATAATTTATTTAAGGTCGTCTATAAATGTTTATTTGGTTCACACATTGGAATATGAAATTTTGATCTTATATATAAGCTCCCTAATGAGGCGTGTCTTGTATTGTAATTTCTTATGTGGATGTATTTCATGCATCAGAACAATGGGAAAAATATTTTTTGTTGTATTATTATATTTACCATGTGGGTTTGAACGGTATTTTGGTAAGTGGAATCGTGCAATATTTGTTATAGCTAGGCCCATATTTTAAAATTGGTTATCAAGTATAATGTAGTCTTAATGTCACATTATTGGTATTTTGATATAAATCTCTAATTAACAGGAATATTACTTGGCTCAGACGTTCAGACAGGCCTTCAAAATGATAGGTAATGAAAGTGTAAACAATTATCCTGGGTGATATCAGATCAAGAGAAATGATAGAGGGCATGAAATAAACATGGACATATGAACGTAGGATAATCCTCTCTAAAGGATGAATTTTGACTTTGGTGGATGTGCCATTTTTTTGGGAAATGTATTTATTGATACTAGGGAATTTTGTGTATAGACAACCAATGGTGTTTTAATGAAGCTGACCATCCACTTCTGATGGCTAGATGATATATGGTGATCTGATAGATCCTAGAGCATGATGTGTGATGAAAGGAAAGTATTTTTCTAGACATATTAGGAACATTCAGGCCACAATTACTCATGTATTGGGGAATTCCATGCATGGATTTGATTAATATGTTTAGGGAATTATGATACTTTCTATTGTTGATGAACCAAAAGTTTTTACATCTACATGTCACTATGTCTCTTATGATGTGTGAATAACATTTGGCATATTTATTGAAATTTTACACCATGCATAGGTTTGGTCCCTTTATTGAAATAGTGATATATTTTAATATTTTTTTTATTTTCTATAGGGTGTTGTTGAGCCTGATATTTATTGTCTCGGGGTCACTATGTATCTTTTTTAGACAGGAATCAAGGCGCATGCAGTTCTCTAACAGAACATGGTGAATTCCTCAGGTTGGGGGAAACACCCCCCTTGAGGGAGGACGTGATAAAATTGTGATGTTTAATATTATCTATCATGTAAATTTTGTCAATTATTTTACCCCCATTAGATTAGGAAAATTTATGTATAGTTTAACATAGTGTGCAAAGAAATGTAGATGGCCCAACATGAATGAGGGGTAATGTGGTTGTTTTTTGAAATGGCCATGAAAATATGGACTATTTGAGAGTCCCCTAATTTGACATCGTTTTCGTGCAAAGGAGGGTAAATTCTCAAGCACTCTAGAGCTTGGTCTGGTTGAGGGGATCTATATGTCACCATATAACCCATGGAATGGGAATCAATCCATACATAATATTTTAAAGAAAAGACCCCATATTGGTATAACCCATACATAGGGGTCATATTTCTCTTCCAATGTGGTTGGACCATGATGAAACTCAAGGTATCACTACGTATTATTCTATATCATGAATCAAGCCAGATTTAATTCTTAGACATCACCCGGTGTAGATGTTACTCATATATTAGGAAGGGGTATATTTATTTTTAGTGGAGATGGATGGAACCGAATTAAAATATGGGTTTCACTATGTATCCTACCATGGTATGAATGACTTTGTACTTAGTTATGTGATACGTC
Source organism: Viscum album (assembly GCA_963277665.1). NCBI lineage: Eukaryota > Viridiplantae > Streptophyta > Magnoliopsida > Santalales > Viscaceae > Viscum > Viscum album. The sequence continues at coordinate 1,538,613,691 of OY728151.1, forward strand.
CTGGTATGTGACCGATGTCTGAAGAAATATCCTCTCTGGTGATAAAATTAATTTTCTACACAGTTTAACATCATGTAATACATCATTATGGCCTTGCAGTTTAACATGATATAGTGAGGATGTTAGTGAAATATTTTAACGTCATGTTGTAAGGATGATTTGTCTTGGAGACCTTGGGTTAATGTGGTAAAATTTTCTTAATATTTTCTGGTGTTATCTCGATGTGAAGGGGAATGAAAATGTATGACATGGTTCTCATAATTTTTAGATATGGAGGAATGTTATAGGGTATGGATTCCATTGGGCATACAGTGGTAGGAAAAGCCTCTCCTGAAGATGAATTTTTTGTTGGATGATAGACATTTTTCTGGGAAACATATACTGATCCATGTGGGAATATGTTTCATAGTCAAACAATGGTGTCTTAAGGACACTGACCATCCATTTCAGATGGATAGGGAGGTTTATGGAGAGAAGAAATTACTAGAAGCCCGAAGTATGATAAATGGATAGGGTCTATCTAAAAATGAAAAAAATACCCATACCACGATTATCTATAAATCATGAGTGGATAAAAAACTCCCCCACATAGATATGAATCATATGTAGGTGTATTTTATTCATTAAAAAATCCATGTTCTAGGATATGGTATTCAGAATTTTCCACATAGATTTTCCATTACGTGAACGCAATGACGGAATTTATCATTTTACGGTTGGAACATGGAACATAGTTTTGGTGTCACGATGTATATCATTATAAAATTAAGCATGCGACATGTATTTCATGACATAATAGGATGTTTAGTGGCATACATTGAGGACATAGGTTCACTATTATGAATGGAAATTGAATGTTGTGCCTCTTTTTGGTCACAATACTAGGACCAAAACAACCATGTTGTAGGTCAACATGCCTTTACAATGTTTAGAATCCACTATTTGATGCTCCTATACCAAAATGAGATGTAATTAGTGAGACAAACAAGGGATGACAAAAATACTATTCCTCCACACATCGATGATGTTACCATGAATGGGGAATATTATTTTCGATCTTTTGATAAAAATGGGCATAGGATTAGAGATTGAAGAATAAATGTGACTTTCATTAGGATCAGAATCAATCTGGACATATATATTTAAAATTACATATGAAATCCTATGATATACGTAGGGAGAGTTAGCTAATTTTCTTTTGGGTGGAAGATGGTCCAATATATATAATTTGAGCTTCACTACGTAATCAATGATGGTAGGTATCATGAAACATGTAGTTCTAGATTTGGGTTCCTTGTACCAGTCTTACATGAGCATAAGGAGGGGAAATGTTTAACCATTTTTTTGGGATGATAGGACATTCATGTATTATTTACCTTTGTATGTGTAGGTATAACCCTTAATAGAAATTCCTAGCATCACATGAGATATGGTCGGTGTAGGAAACAAGGATTATAAATGAATCATATCATATTACAAAGGCCTGTGAGGGGACATAAGAGATAATTTTTCATCATGTGGGGGCTGTAAAATGATTTTGAATTGATGTGACTCTAGGTATAACATTGAAATTAATAATCAAGCCATAAATTAGTTTGTGAATAAAACTCTACATAGATGTCTATTCCACACACAAGACGTGTGGTATCATTTTCTATTATGGTGGTGGTTGGGAAATGATATAGAATCTGGTCATCCCTACATATCCTACGAAGGAAATAATGAGGCCACACAATGATTTAGAGGAAGAGAGCTCCAATGTTGATATGACTCTCATGTTGGAGAGGGGCATATCATTCTTCTTTTCTATAGATCTGACTCATGTGAAAAAAATCATTTATCGAAATAGTGATCCCCATACAGTTTAATGTAATGTGTTTAGGATGATAATTTTTTTTAGTTTAATGTCTTGTGGTAAGTATGATCACTCCTAGTTTAGGTTTATAGGGTGTGGACCATTGATGTTGTTTATCATGGCTCATTTAGGACAATATATATCATTCAATTTAACATCATGGGATTATGATGCCGGCATCACAGTTTAATGTCATGTTGCAGGGATGTGTTTATAATGAATTTCAATGTCATATGATTAGGATGAATGAAATTTGATTACATTTAATACTTATTCAAGATCCTTGAATTGGTAGGAGCTATAACGAGATGACCATACCTTGAAATTATATAATAAGATCCCTTTGAGTATACCATGTGTTTGACATATGGTCCAACCCATTTACGATCATGTTTTTGGGGTTTCATTCTATGTGTCATCAATGTCTTGAGGTCCTATACCATTTCTCATTCAAGGAAATGTTAAAGGAAACCCTTTCCTTGAAAGCATGTGCAAACAAATTTTGGTAAGATTCCAAATGGAATAAGGTGTTCAATTTTTTCTCATATACATTCTCTAACTCATCAAGTAATTTTTGGGATTTATTATCCACGGATAACTAAAAACAGATGGAAAAGCAGAGTGAGGGTAATTGAACAATGATTGGTATAACACCCTCTGTCCTATAGACTAGTGAGTGTGAGGTCTCTATAGTGGTGGTGTGGGTCATGGTCTGTAATCCCACAGATAATGGATGAACTTTCCCAGCCATGATTTTCATTCCTTTATTACCATATTCTAGAGTATATTGGTTAGGGTCATGTAGAAGGATAATTTTTTTCTATTGGCTAAAGCATGATAGTTAGATGAACTGTTAGTCTTGATACGAGTCTTCGGATATAGTCTCTCCAACGTAGGGAACATAAATTGGTTCCATTTTTTGATAGTATAGTATAATGGACAACAAATAAAATGATGATGTTATTTTTAATAAAGTGTAAAATAATTTTTCCCTAACATCTTTACGGTGTATATATTTTATCCGTTTGGAAAAGGAGTTTCTTTCTATGAGAATATACTAGAATTTATAGGCATTTGAATGTGGGTATGGTCCCATGAAATCCAATCACTATATAGATTACTATGACGATTACATAGATATGTGAAGTAACTATTGGTTAAGGTGGATGAAATTGGCCTTGAAATGATAAAAATTACACTTCTTTGTGAATTAAGAATATTCTTCATCACAGTGGGCCAGTAGTATTAAAGTCATCGAATATCATGGGAGAGCTTCAATCCTCATTGTTTCTCCCTAAAATCTCTGACATGAACATCCTTCATGATGTATGTGGTATCTTCTCTATAAATTAATCTATGAAGAACCCCATAAAGATATCTATTTCAGAGGACCTTTTATTAATTTTTTCCATCATATTGAATAGAATTAATTTTTCATCTCTAGATTTTCTCCCTTACAACTCTATATGATGTGAGATCTCCTTTATGATTGTACTGGGATTCATCCATCTAGTGGTAAGACCATATATATTAGGTACATGACTAATTTTATTGATCTATCCCTTGTTTTCAAGGAGAAATTGATAGAAAATTAAACAATGGGATTGCTGGTGACTGTTTCATCCCGTTATGGATCAGTTAGAGCCAGTGATTCATTTTCTAAGACATTGAATTATTCTTTTTTCGATAGATGGACATGATTTAATGTTGAATATAAATGAAATTCATCTGTTAAACCTCAAGAAATTTCAAACATAGAGATTGAATCCTCCTTTTGAAAGAGTAGTCACCATTTCCATGCTTACTAACCAGTTTGATGCCACTTTTTATTCATTAATGATATTTTAACACATTATGTGTGTGCTCTAGGACTGAAATTGGAGCCTGATACTCTAATTCATTGTTTTATCATTAATCTGACATCAACAAGGACTAATGAAGGACTTCCATTTCCGGAGATAGGAGTTGGACTCCCAGCCCAACTTGGGTGAGCGTGGGAATTCCATTTTTTTTCTTATTGAGCTTCAGGAAACACCATAAAATTGAATCATCCATGTTCAAGAGTCCTCTTAAACAGAGAAAACATCCTCATCAATAATTTCATTATCAATTGAATTTATTTCTAATTAGGGATTTTCGTCAAGTAAATCTACTAACACATGACCTTTTTCTGATTTCTGGGGTATGAACTATATATTAAACTACTTCGATATGACTTCACTTTCTGACAGACAAGTTGTATATATTAGATGATTAAGAATATACTTTTATGGGTTATGATGTGAGACAATGTAAACATTGTGGTGTTATAGTAAGTGATGTCATTTCTGGACAAAAAGAACAATGCCATGTAGGTCTTCTCGATATTTGAGTGATGAGTTTGAACATAAATTATACTTTGGATAATATAATAGAGGTTCTTTTCAATTCCTACATCATTCCTTGTGTATGGAATATTCCTAATGAATGCTCAAAATAAGTCACATATAAAATGAATGGACTACCATCGACATGAAGTATTAACGGTGTTGGGCTTAAGATGCACTACGTAATACTATTTATTGATTCATGAAAATCATATGTCTAGTGATAAGAATCCACAATATTCATCAACCTCATAAAGGTAATAAAATTATTCTAAGGATGGCTATGAATAACCGAATGTAGGATATATTTCCTTGATGTCCTCTCACATCAATGAGGTTACAAGGTGGCGGACATAACAAGTATATTCTTTTCATTCTCATTGTCAAATTTGATTCCATGATGGTTTATGAAGAATATGACGAATTTCTTTGAGTTAACACTAATATCACATTTAAGGGGTTTCCTTTCCAGGTATTGTTTTCACCATTTTTTGAATTAGTCTTCATGATATGACATGATTTCTGAACACTATTGATATTAAACCACCATGTCATCGACATTGAACTTAACTAATTTACCATGGAATCGATTTGAGATTTAATTCATAGAACGCTAATATGTTTCCCCATAATTCTTCATTCTGAAGCACATTACCTAGTTGAAAAATACTCATTGAGGGGCCTGAAGAATGTAGCTTCTTCATAGTTTAAGTCTATTATGGTTTTCTTTTGTCCTGGATAGAATTTCTTGAAAGAGAGAGAGTATGATATTTAGTAGTTTCATCGATCAATAGTTATGTGATGAAGACCGATAAATCCTCTTTTGGTTAGTGATAAACAATATCGCTAAAATCAAAGAAAACACTATTTATTCCATTCCCTTTTTTATGTGTATTGTATTTGAATGGAATATGAGATATTGGAAACCCTAAATGACGTTTTCAATTATGATCTGGTTGAATTCATCTTCTATCTTGGTAGCATGTTCCTGGTGCATCCTTCTGGCGGCCTGCTTGTACCCCTGATGATCTTCTACATGGCCTGTGTCATGAGTTGCAAATTCAATATCCCGACCTATAATTTATGTATATTTTTAAGACAAAAAATCTTAATTATAATATAGGTAGGATTTATATACCTATTCCTCTTCGGAATAAATGGCCCTAACATTTATGGTGGGTCGCGAGCCTTCTTCAGTACCCAAGTTATTTCCCTAAGTTCAACAATGGCGGTAGCGACACCCTCCTAAATGATGGTGGGGAATACATAAGGTATTGTTCCCCTTTATCTTCCACATCATCCAAAAATTCTCCTTTTTTGATGGGGAGATAGTTCATGGGATGATCACTCCTAAGATGAGTGAAGATTCACCATTTTTTTCATTTGGGAGATGAAGAGTATTATTCTGTCCAGCATGCAGTAGGGAATTTTAGGGGGAGGATTGAGAACATGAATGTGAAGTTTATTCATTTTATTATACCTTAGTTGGTTATTTAGTGATTATATGAGTCTCGAATGATAGAATTTTGGAATTCCCATTCGATAATTCCCCATTTTATGGAGGTATTGTGGAATTTTCTGCACTATTAGGATTGGTGTCAATGATTGAAATCATAAGGACTACTGAATAAATGTCTGAAAAATGACTCCCAAACTCATCATAGTTAATGGTAATTACATATTATTCATTGATTGACATGAAGGGGTTATCAAGGACCATTTCTAAAACGTTTTGGTGGAGTGACCCAATCCATCCCATTGACAGACGTTCTGTTACCTTTCTACTCATAGAAGTATTCATCGATATAGTGTAACTCATAAGATATGTATTTGGTCATATCAGAATGCAATGTTCCATTATACCAATAAATTTAATATTTCATGCACTGATTTCATGATGAGGGGATTGATGTGTGCTGATGAAATCAGGGCCTTCCTAGTAGGACGTTGAGGGGCATGATTTTCCAAAACTCAGGAAATTCTGAGTTAGCTATAAGTTCTCCAAAGCTAGTTTTTAGCAAGATTTTCCCTAATAGATTTTGTTCACATTTTTTAATATCCCATTAGGGTTATAGATGATGGTGTCATGTTATATTCATTTAATCCCAACCAATGATGTTCCCACACAGGATGAGATTAACTCCTGAACCACTATCAATAAACACTTTTCAGACATCGGTGCCATTAATCATGACCGACACATATAAGGGAATGATGTGTCCCTACATAATGATGTCGTCATTTAAATTAATGAAGGATATAATTGTGTTGAATTTTAAAAGATTGGTCGCTATTTGTTACACTTCATTGGAGGTTACTTCGGCCACAAACTATTGAGGGTTTAGTCAATCTTCTATAGGAGCTTCTCAATGTTTTTTTGACAAATTCACAACATCTATGATTTATATTTTCTATAATAAGGAAAAATAAATAATAATATAACAACTCTACTATATTTTATAGTGCTTCGCAACATGTAGATTCTCTTTCACAGGTGCACTATGGCTTGTATAAATAGATGAAGCTGAATTAGTCAACATGATAGGAGTTGGTGGTGCTTTGTTTTTTTGTGGGTTTAGCCGAGTGGGTCTTCCAAAAAACAGTGGATGATTATAAATTTTCTTGTATTTTGACAGATATTTCAGGATGACTGGACTAGAGTGGATTCTGGCAAGGGAAGGGGAAATATCTTGTTCATGTTGGTTCCACTGAAGTCCTCTTCTCTTACATTGATCAACATTGATAAGTTGAGCAAGGTGCGGCAATAAATTTATTTCTACCACGACTATGACTTTTATAGAATCCTTGAATCCTAATCGTCTTCTTTTGACTCCTTGATTATTTGTGTGGAACTTAGGTTCATAACCATACTATCCATTCGATAAGTGTTCCATTATGTGAAAGACATTAGTGGACCTAAATATCAATTCCTCATCCGATAATGAGTCTTACTAATTGATTAAATCTAGTGGTACCATTTAATTGGTAAGTTAATGTAATTTCATATTTTATCGGAGAAAATGTGATAGTGTTAGTGATTGCTTCATCCGTGACATGGGTTTTTCTATGTTTAATTTCTCTATGCCTTTTTGGTCACACCACTTCTTTGATAGTTGGCTCTTGGAAGATTATTGTGTATAGGACACTCCCAATGGTCAAATAGGAGGAATTGGAAGCATCATTGATTGTTTCAATTTTTCATGGACTATTCCATGAGCTCTATTGAATGTTTTTTAAGTAATCCAACAATCCAATGTATTATCGAATTTTCTAAAAATATTTTTTTTACTCCTCTCTTTCAATCAGGTTAGTGTTGAAAATATATCTCACATCTACTCATGGTGGTACCAATTTGACATGTATGGATTCTATCAATAATTATTGAAGATTATAATAGATGAAGAAAAATAGTATGGAATATCATAGTATCTAGTGGAAGGGAAAATAATTTTTACTGTCTCCAAGACCCACTTCATTTTGGAACTTTTCTCTGTTAGATGGTGAAAATTTCAATTCATGGACGATAAAAAGTTGCCTCAGACTTGGTAATTTTGGAATGAATAAATTTTATTCCATCATTTATTGAATTTATTTCAAATATTTCCCCTCTAATAATTTGTAAAAGGAGGGGTGGTTATTTACATCGAGGGGTCAATACATGATTCCGTGCAAACCTGGGTGCTTGAGTGGGTGTAGGTGTTGTCTTATGTTTGAAAAAGGGAACCTCATAACATGCCACCCTTTTTCCTAAGGGTGGTGGGGTTACCTGGGACATTGGGTTAGTCTGTTGTAAGTAATATTCTATTCCTTGGGTAATGGAAGAGAAATCTTGGAATCCACATATATATTTCACCAAGATGAATGTTGTTCACAAATCTTCACAATGGTTTTCGACTTATATGGAACGAATCTCATCAAGGGGGAGTGGATGGTTAAAATAATATTTCATTCATTTTCATTTGGAAATTAAGTCTTATGAATTCTCATAGTCCAGTTGTTTTAAATCCATGATGTCTATGGATATCATTTTTGGTAATGGAGACATGAAATGGAAAAATAATATCCTCTAGACAGACTCACATCCCTTTATCAACAGAGCTACCAACATGTTATACCATATAAAGTCTGAGCCTTGGAGGGTTAGCATAAAGAATCTAAGTTTCAAAACATCTTCTTTCCCTAGGGGTCCCATAATGGGATCAAAATAAGACACAAAATGCATCCGATGTTTTTTCGGGTCTCCTGAGACATTGAATATTGGGAACATGGGGTTACCAAAATATAGTGGTATTGAAGTGTAAATCACATAGTTTGGGAAAGGCTTTTGTTCTGTCTGTATTAGTGCACACCATTCATCCATGGCTTCCCACAGTTCTACTGACAACTAAATGGTATTTATCAGCCCTTGATGTGTGTCCAAGGGAACGAATAACAAGGGGCATGATTTACCATGTCCTCTCTATTGATATTCGAGGTGGATACCTGACAGGGGGAAACCTTTTTTAAATTTTCATGAATCTTTTTCTCTTCCTTATTCAATGGGGGAAGTGTTTATATCTCTCCGGGAAAGGATTTAGGTAAAATGATGGTCAATGAACTGTTTTAGATTTTCATTATGTTATATATTCATTTCATAAGATAAACCATTGTGGATGGGGTACACATGCATGAAGTCCACAAAAAATATCATCCTAATGAGAATATTCATTTTTATAACATCCTAAAAATTCAATTCATCATCCCACCAAGTGAACCTCTCCTCGAGCATGGGGGGCTCTTCCTTATGAGGATGTGGTGGTGGGTCATGAATGACCTTGATTTTATTTTTTTGGTTGTTGGAGATTCATGATGGAGGTAATGGGGGTATAGATGAGGAAACTCCCTAATTTATGGCATCCCTCTAGTTCTGGTAGTGGAAGTATCTATGTTCGGTGTGGACCACCTCTAGGAGGGAACCATCTTCCCTTGAATCCTCATTATTTTAACTATTTTTAGTGAGGAATGTGGGATTGATGTTAAAGAAATTCACCGATGCATAAGAAATTTTGGGTGGAATACTATGTCCCAAATGGTTGGAGATATTCTTGCATCCTTTTTTGGATTTTATCATTCAAATATGGGGTCCTCATTATGTTTTTTGAGGCAGATTAACATAGAGGGAACAATTATAAGGCCCTAAAATACACCTCCCTTATATGTGAAATGAACATTGATATGGGATGGATTGTGTGAACTCTATATTTGTTGTCCTCTCAAGGAGAGAGAAGACTAATGTCTTCTAGGAATGTGTTTGAGTTAAAAATGTGCCAATACCTACAAATAGGGTCTCTCTCATTCTCTTTTTATTGTGCCTCATCCCATCTTTTTCAGTTTTATGAAGGAATTTTGTGTAAATAATTCCACAATGCCTATGGGTTTGGGATGATATCATTCTATGGAATTTTCTACTGCTTTTGCCACATTCTTGATCTCACACATTTTAATTTGAGTTTGAGCTATATATAGTTCCAAGTCTGCACGTGATTTATTTATTTCAGAGACATGAGAAATCCCATCTTGTAATATTCCCATAGGTTAGAAACCTATATTATGTTCTCATTTTTCATTATTCTAGAGTTTTTCAAAGGATAAATCATATAGGGTATAATACCTGAGATACTAACTTAAGGATAGCTATTTTAGAGCATGTCGTCTATCCTAAACCATGATTTCGTTTGGTTGAAACCTATGGATAATGATGTTACATGATCCAATTTTTAGTGTGTTATACTACATTGGGATTATGGTTAATTGAAAATCATCATGCTCTCCCCATCCCCAGATATAAATAGTAGTTAGAGTATCATTGATAAAGAAACAAAATCTATTTAGCACATGATGGCAAGTCAATTCAAGATCCATATTTTTCCTCTCTGATTGTGGACATCATACTGGTATAAGGGATTCCATGTAAATTTTATAGTGATTTTCTGCCATTATTTTATCATGATCTGCATACCCATCATACAGAAGAATTTTTCATTAAATCGTAGGAGTGTTTTCTAGATATTAAGATGAATGTTATGTATGATTTTTTCCAATAACTCTGTTGGTATGTCAGACAGAAGAGTGTATGTGGGCTAGAACATAATAGTTATGTCAAACTTGGATCGTATTCTTCTAACAAGAAACATATTGACTTTTTATTTATCTAGAGATTCCTCTAGTTGGTCATCCCAATATTGAGTATTTTTATGTTTTCATCCTAAATAATGGTGCTAACAAGGTTCTCATTGACATTATAACAATCAGGAGATGTCTATGTAGATGAAAGTGGCCCCCGATCATCTTCTGGCTGAGAAAGGATGTCACATTTCATTAATAGAGTATATAACATGTCAAACCCCATATTTCTAGGAACCTCATATATATGAGGGATTTATCATACATAAATCATTTAGGGGAGGATCTTCTAATCATTGTGAAACGTGGATGTGGGGAGGGACTCTATAGCTGATTTTGTGATGGCGAGGGCTACCATTGTGGCTGGTTGTATATTAGACATGATAATATCTAGAGTGTGAATCCCATGGAGGACCTTCATGAGGTAATTCAATGAGGATAAGACCATATTTCTGAAATATTTTACTACAGGGAAGGCCATCATAGTGACTTATATCCTTTTAGGATTACCATCACAGACTAGTGTCTGAAAAAATAGATAATGTGTGCAATGTATACCCTTGGGAAGACCATTGGGAAGAAGTGCCAAATGGTAGGGCCATATTTATGTTAGATAATTTGTCCATGAAGAGGGACACTAGAACCATTATTAAGAGATATGATATCATGAGAAATAACTTATTTTCCACTAAGTAAGCCTTCATAGATTCATTGTGGAGAAAATTTATATCAGGTGGTAGATACATTACACCAAGGACCATTACAACTTCTAATTTGACTTATATAATTCAATACTGGATTGAAACGATCATGATACTATATTGATAGGTTTTTTATGGCATCCATTAATCTAGCTTCCAATATATCGGGGATTGGAATATTATTTTCAACTTCTAGATACCTTTGGTGGAATTTATTTTTATGCACTCTCATTCATGAAATTAGGGATGCAGACTATTGGTAGTGATCTTCATATATGGGATCCAATCTAAATGGTTCTCTGATGCTGATAGAATATTACAACCAAAATCATGAGTTCTGGATGGGATATATGCTTTACTGGAACTGGACATTGTGATTGACCGGTGTCCCATAGTTGGAATGGTTAGGTTTCACGACCTGATTGTCAATTTATCATTGAATATGGATGAAGACCCTCAAAAACTGGGGCAGGTATGATGGTATTTTCTAGTTAGACTATCTTGTCATGTGGATGGGCCAGACCACATGGGGAGATTGGGTTTTGGGCCAAACATATTTTTTTATCATGGAAATGATTACATACTAAATGGTCTGGAGGATATGATCTAGAATTTATGTATAATCCTACATCATTTCTAGGATATTTTGAGTGATATATTTAGCTCAAATGAGGATATATTACAATTATGATGTCAAAGGTGTAAAATGATCCTACTCTAGACCTAGTTGTTTTTCTAGTGTGTACTGGTAGTTCTCCACTTTTGAGTTTGAGGAATGAATCTATCGATAATTTATAGTTGGATATGAGAAATGTTTTCTCTAGTTTCCAACATAATTTATTTATGTACATTATATTTGCAATTGGGTATTTTCATCTTATTTTCTTCCACTATATATATATATAGGGATTGATTTGAATCAGAAATAAACTTTATGTCCTTGTATTTAATTTTACAATATTTGATTGGTGGGATTGATATGTGTTAGAAGTAATATAACTCCTCCCATAGTTGAATAACACCATATTTGACTATAGTTAATCACATTACTTTTCATAGAAATGTGCATGCCTTTGGTTTTTTGTCCTATTTGGATTTCATCCTTGGTACAAATTACAATATATTATCTTCTTTTAATAGCTGGTTTAAACACTATTTGGATCGCAGGCTTCGTGCTCTTAGTCATGATTTTCATTTTCCTGTATTTCGCCTTCCTATTTTAACAGAAGGACTGGTGAGCATTATGTTGAATTCGCATCTTCTTGTAATTTTCCATTGTATATTTATGTATTGATTCATAAGAGTGAGTTCAGATGTGTGTCTTCAATAAGGTTTAATTTGAATTTTGATTTCGGGATTCCTAGGCATCGAACAGGGTTACGAACTATTCCCTGTGGTTATATTTTCACCATTAGTTTGCTTCTATGTGGAATAGAGTCTGTTAGACATCAGCAGTCACCCTAAGTGAGATATCCTCCTTAGAAAGATAATATTGAGAAATATTACATTGGTGAAGACATATTTCTGTATGGGTTGTTGAGTAAACCCTTTTAAAGTACAGATGAATTCATCGGTGGTGACTTCATCTACCTACCTATGATCACTAGTGTAGAAAGCGTTTTTCAGGTAAACATTTTTGACGTCGGTTATATATAACGGACGTGAAAATCATTGATATGTGGTTTTTTATGTTGGTTATTCTAGTACCTACGTAAAAAATACAGAGAGTAAATTTTTTATGTCAGATATTTTAATAACTGACATCAAAAATCTCACGAGTTCGGTTTTTACGTCGGTTATAAATTAACCAAATTAAAAAAACCAAATAGAGGAATTTTTTACGTCCTTTATTTGATAACATATGTAAAAAACAAGGCATCTACAAATTTATTAGGTTAGTTATAAAATAACTGACGTAAAAAATTCCGCACCTTGAGGCCTTTTTGACGTCGGTTATAAAATAACCGATGTAAAAAACCCAACCCGCTGATGTTTTAACATCAGTTATATTATAACCGACATAAATAACCAACAACCTAATTTTTTTAATTCAGTTATAAAATTAACGATGTAAAAACTATGGTTTATGATGTGTTTTTTACGTCGGTTATAGAATAATCGATGTAAAAAACAAACATGCGGATTTGTTTTACGTTGGATATAAAATAACCGATATAAAAAATGCGGTATCTGGAACATTTATAACTTCGGTTATTATAATAACCGACGTTATAAATGTAATAAAAGTAGTAAATAATGTCTGTTAATAAATAATCGACATTATAAAACATTTAAAAATTAAGACGCCCCGTGGATTCTCATATATGATTTTTCGATCGACAGACCGACGACTCGTCACTCTCACGCGGAAAACCCTAATCGACTCTTCTATATCATTTAGTTAAACTCGTTTTCCATCATCATTTATCATCTTTAATCCCCTCATATCTATCATCTCCACTCGCAACACTCAGGTAAGCCTCCCACAAAATTATTTCGTTCGTTCTTTTTCTGGAGAGTCTATATTTACGTTTTGCGATTTTTTTTTGTTTAAACATGGTAAGATTCTTAGATTTCGAACCCTCTTACCTTGTTTTACCATCATCATCTTATTTATTATTACCAAATCTATTAGATCGACTTTCAATATTCACGTAAACCTTACCTACTTCTATTTCATTTGTTTTTGTTTTGCGGATGCCCGACATTGATGGTAGTTTTTGTTGTAATTGATAACTAATGATCTCATTCACCTATATTACAGCAATTTATATGAAAACTAGTGTGATACATCCAATCTATGTACCATTGTGATTTATTTTATAAGTATATTTGGTTTTTCATGGTGGAATGTTTGTTTTGGATCCTTGGTTTTTTCTATTCTGGGTATCACTTTTTTTCCATAATCTATTTACGTTGCTTAATTTCGTTGACTATTATAAGTCTTCATAAGCTATTAAAACCTGATTCATTGCACAATAGAGCATTTTAGACTAGTAGGAGATATAGTTCATGGTTCTCATTTTGAATAATGGAATTATACCAAAACTAGTAGCTTGAGGTTAAAATCTCTAGATATGCCCAAACTAGTAGCATGAGGTCAAAATCCCATGGTTCTGGGGGTTGTTAAGAGGGTTGGTGGTTATCCATGGGGTTGGGGGATGTCCAAAGGGTTGGGGCTATCCAGGGTGTCCCTAGAGGTGGGGGAGGGGGGGGGGTAGTCAGGGGGTTGTGTGTGTGGGGGGGGGGGGGGGGTCCTAGGGGGTGGGGGTGTCGAAGGGTGTGGGAGGACTATCCAAGGGGGTGGGTGGGTGGGCGGTGTCCAAGGGGTGGGGGCCTGTCCAGTGGGTTTGGGGGATTGTCCGGGGGTGGGGTGTGTCGAAGTGTGTGGGAGGGCTGTCCAAGGGGGTGGGTGGGTGGGTGGGGGGTTGTCCAAGGGGTGGGGCCTATCCATAGGGTTCAAGGGGTTGTCTGAGGGGTGGGGGCTGTCCAGAGGGTTGGGGGTGTCTAGGGGGTGTCCAAGGGGGTGTGGTGTGGGTGGTGTCTATGAGGGGTGGGGGAAGGGGGTGTTGTCTAGGGGGGTGAGGGCTGTCCAGGGGGTGGGGGCTGTCCAGGGGGTGGGGGCTATCCAAGGGGGTGGTGGTGTCCAGGTGGTGTCCAAGGGGGTGGGGGGGTGTTCAGAGGGTTCGGGGGGGGGGGGGGGGGGGGGAGGAGTCCCAGGATGTGTGTGTGGGGAGGGGGGTCCAAGGGGGTGGGTCTATCCAGAGGGTTTGGGGGGTTGTCTGGGGTAGTGGAGGGCTGTCCAGAGGGTTGGAAGGTGTGCGGGGGGGGGGGGTGTCCAAGGTGGTATGGGGTGGGGGTGGTGTCCAGGAGGGGTGATGGTATTTTCTAGAGTGGTGGGGGGATTTCTAGGGGTTGGGAGGCTGTCCAGATGGTTGGGGGGTTGTCCAGAGGGTCGGGGGTGTCCAGGGGGTGTCCAAGGGTTTAGGGGGTATGGGTGGTGTCCAGGAGGGGTGGGGGTGTTGTCTAGAGGGGTTGGGGTTCTGTCTAGAGGGGTGGGGTTTGTCTATGGGGGTGTTGGTGTCCAGGGGGTGTCCAAGGGGGTGGGGTGTGGTGTTCAGAGGGTTCAGGTGGTTGTCTAGAGGGTTGGGGGGGTGTCCAGGGTGTCCATGGAGGTGGGGGGGGGGGGGGCATTTCGGGGGTGTTTTTGTGTGTGAGTGTGTGAGTGTGTTGTGTGGGGGGGGGGGGGGGTCCAAAGGGGTGAGGGTATCTAAGGGGGTGGGGCGGCGGGGGGGGGGGGGGGCTATCCAGGGGGGTGGGGGTTTGTCCAGAGGGTTTGGGGGTTGTTCAGGGGGGGTGTCAAGAGGGTTGGGTGTTCTCCCGGGGGTTGTCCAAGGGGGTAGGAGGTAGTTGGTGGTGTCCAGGAGGGGTGGGGGTTTCCAAGGGTGTGGTGTTGTCCAGGTGGTTGTACAAGGGGAGGGGGTGGTGTCTAGGGGGTGGGGGGGGGGGGCTATCCAAGGTGTGGTGGTGGCCACGGGTGTCCAAGTGGGTGGGGGTGGTGTTCCAGGGGGTGGGGGGCTATCCAAGGGGATGGTGGTGTCCAGAGGGTGTCCAAGGGGGTGGGGGATAAGTGTCAATTGGGATTGGACTACCACATCATTTTTTTTTGAGATTATGACATGATGATTGTATTGTTTCATGAATATTAGTGTTGAAATATGATTCTATTTTGGTTATAGATATTCTGACAGTCATCAAATATGAGAAAATTATGGCTCATGGAGGAGACCATTTCATGGTTTTCAAATATGCTTAGTTATCCTGACCCCGTTGTACCATGATGATTGTCTTTATATTTTAATTTTATCAATCTGAGTTTTTATTTTAAATTTGATTTGATTCTCAAGTTTACTCCATTTTCTCCAATTTTCAATCAACCATTGGAGGTGCCCAGGTTTTCTTTGATTTAATGGAATTTAAAACTGTTATATCTAACTATATTTTCTTTTTTAAATCATATTTGAGAATTTTTTTTTTAAATACCCATAGATTTGTTTTATATTTCAAATAGTTTTACATTCAAATTATGATTTTTTTCAATATAAACATATATTTGCCTTATCTTAAAAGATGTGTAATTTTGATATTTGTTATAGGTAATAAATGAGTCGAAATTGGATTATGGCACATCTAATGAGCAATGAATATGAGGAAGGTGTTTATGCCTTTTTGGAATTTTCTAAAATGAAATGTTCCAAATAGTGAAAAAAAATTCTGTCCATGCCTGAAATGTTTGAAATATGAAGAATATGAAAATTATAGAGATAAAATATCATCTGATTTGTCGTGGTTTTAATCCGAGTTACAACCATTAGATTTGGCATGGTGAAACTGGACAGAATGTCACTAATGATGATGATCTCAAGATGGTAACTCTGATGGAATTGAAGAAATGATTCGCGATATTTCAGCAGAACAAATTGAGATAGAACTGATAGTTGCACATCTATATGGTGATGCTAAAAAACCATTATATCCTGGCTGTACAAATTTTATGGTTTTGTCGGAGGTGTTATGACTGATTAACCTGAAGGTGAAACATGGATGGAGTGACAGAAGTTTTACCAGAGCTGCTAACATTGATGAAAGACATTCTTTCAAAGATAACGATCTTCTAGATTCACATTATAAGGCCAAGAAAATATTATTCCCGTTGGGATTGGGATACAAGAAAATACATGCCTGTCTGAATAACTGTATTATATAAAGGAAGGAATATGAATTTCTATCATAGTGTTCTTAATGTGGGACATCATGGTATAAGGTGAAAGGAAAATGATAGGATGATGTAGAGATGACAAATATCCCTTCAAAGGTATTTTGGTATCATCCTATAATTCATCGTTTCAAATGTTTATTTTCTAATTCACATGATGCAAAAAGGTTAAGATGGAAAGCTGATTAGCAGTTATGTGATGGAAAAATATGTCATCCAGCTGATTGTACACAATGGAAGAAAATTGATGAGCCGTATTCTACATTTGGAAATGAAATTAGAATTATCATACTAGTGTTGTGCACAGATGGAATGAATCCATACCGAACCCTCAGTAGCACACATAGTTCATGTCCTATTTTATTTTTAGTTTACAACCTCTCTCCCGAAGTTTGTATGAATCTCAAATATGTCATGTTGAGTATGATGATATCTGGTTTAAATCAACCTGGAAATGATATTGATGTTTACTTGTCACTTCTGATTGATGATTTGAAACTTTTATGGGTTGATGATATTCGGGTGTATGATTCTTATAAAATTGAATATTTTCAACTGCATGCAGTGCTTTTGTTCACTATAAATAACATCCCAACATATGGAAAATTTTCTAGATATAGTGATAAAGGGCACAATACATGACCAATTTGCGAACAACAGATGTCATATTATAAATTTCATCATGGGAGGAAAACAGTGTACATGGGTCATCGAAAGATTATTCCTATGGATCACCCTTATAGACGACTAAAAAATGCATTCAATGGATCACAAGAATTTGATATTGCTCTGAAACCATTATCCCTGATCTTTATTTTGAGAGGGTGAAAAACCTTCATGTGACATTGGGAAAGACACAGAAATATGGTAATGATATACATATTTGGAAGAAAAGGTCAATATTTTTTGAGCTACCATATTGGATATATCATGAAGTTAAACAAAATATTGATGTCATGCACATGGAGAAGAATATATGTGATTGTTTTATAGGATGAAGAAGTTAGAATCAAACATCAGGAATAACATAGTTGATGCTCAACCGTATATTATACTGCATATCAATGAGTTGAAACAATGTCATCCAAAGAAGAATGAAATGTGGATTTTGAATGAGCACAACAAAACATTTTTGTCATGGATTAAATAGACCTTGCTTGGTAGATCAGACGTATTAGAGACATTAAAATGGATAGTGGGTTTTCCTTGTTTAAATGTGATAACACGGTCCGGTTATGACATTAATGTCTATACATTTAATATGAATACTCAGGAAAACAGAAGTGCAGATCAGAATAGTGGTGTATTGTTGTTTGCAGAAGAAATGCATTTTTCAAGTGCTAAGGACAAAAATAGTGTACATGGGTCATCGAAAGATTATTCCTATGGATCACCCTTATAGATGACTAAAAAATGCATTCAATGGATCACAAGAATTTGATATTCTCCCAAAACCATTATCCCTGATCATTATTTTGAGAGGGTGAAAAAACCATCATGTGACATTGGGAAAGACACAGAAATATGGTAATGATATACATATTTGGAAGAAAAGGTCAATATTTTTTTGAGCTACCATATTGGATATATCATGAAGTTAAACAAAATATTGATGTGATGCACGTGGAGAAGAATATATGTGATTGTTTTATAGGATCATTGTTAGATATTAAAGGAATGAAAAAAGATGGGTTGAATGCAATATTAGACTAACTATCAATGGGAATACGTTTGGAGTTATCTCCCACTCCTAAAGGATGATGAACATTTCTTCCCCCGACTTGTCATACATTATCGAAGACGGAGAAAATATCTTTTGTCAGTGTATTCATGATATCAAAGTGCATCAAGGTTACTCTTCAAATGTAAAATTTTTTTCTCCTTGAAGGATGTGAAGTTGATAGGTATGAAATCACATGATTTTCACATAATGATGCAGCAAATTCTACCAGTTTCATTGCATGGAATATTTCTCATTCGTGTTAGAAAGACTATAATGAAGCTGTGTTATTTTTTTCAATTCAATTTCGAATAAGGCGATTGATGTGAATTCTTTGAACATTTTGGAAAAGGCGGAAATTTTATAATTCATCAATTGGAAATGTATTTTTCTCCAACTCTTTTTGATATAATGGTGCATTTTATGATTCATCTGATTCGAGAAATAAAGCTTTCTGGACCTATATATCTTCGTTTGATGTATCATTTTGAAAGTATATGAAAATATTGAAGGGGTATGTTAAGAGTCCATATTGATCGAAATCCTCCATTATTGAAATGTATATTTATGAGGAGGTTGCAGAGTTGTGTACAAGCTACATAGCTGCGGCGCAACACATAGGTTTGCTTCCATGTTGCCATGAAATGAGCTAATAATGAGGGAAAGGGTATTCGTGGCTTGAATGTCAAATTTTTGTCAGCTGAACAGATGAAGAAGTTAGAATCATACATCAGGAATAACATAGTTGATGCTCAAATTTATATAACATTTCATATCAATGAGTTGAAACAATGTCCATCCAAAGAAGAATGAAATGTGGATTTTGAATGAGCACAACAAAACATTTTTGTCATGGATTAAATAGACCTTGCTTGGTAGATCAGACGTATTAGTGACATTAAAATGGATAGTGGGTTTTCCATGTTTAAATGTGATAAAATGGTCCAGTTATGACATTAATGTCTATAAATTTAATATGAATACTCAGGAAAACAGAAGTGCAGATCAGAATAGTGGGTGTATTGTTGTTTGTAGAAGAAATGCATTTTTCGAGTGCTAAGGAAAAAACCCCAATTTTTGCATCAAGTGCATATTATGGAGTGATTGAAGACATTTGGGAGGTTTATTACATTAAAATTAATGTTACTATTTTGAACTATAAATGGTTTATCAGTAACAACTACGTCAGACACAATGAATTTGGAATGTCACTTGTTAATCTGAATAGATTAGATGACACATCTGAATATTTTATAATTGCAACAGATGAAAAACAAATATTTTATATAGTAGATCAATCAGATATGAAGTGGGCTGTTGTTTTAAAAAGGAAAAAACAATATTTTGGTGAGGATGAACTTGATGAAGATGCTAATTTATGTGAGATACCTACTCCCATGAAATGATTAACCTAACATAATGATGAGCATGTTGAAGACCGGGTTTGTGCCATAAGGAATGATCACGACGAAGGAATTTGGGAAAACAATCCATTTGTACATTCCTAAAATTATAGGTAACACATGTTTATTTCTTGTTTAAATTTATTTATTTTCATAAAATGTTAGATATTGTACGTTTTTTCTTTATATTTTGTATATGAACTCCGGAGGTTTATCATGTTTACCATTACATGAATTATATATCTATTATTTTTGTTCTGTGACAATTACTTTACCATGTTTAATAGGTTTACCAGGTTTACCATGTTACCATATTGACAATCTTGACCATCTTTACCTTTTTTTAACATGCTTACCATATTAACAATGTTTACTATTACGTAACTTAGTACAATTTTCTATTTTCTGATTACAGTTGTATTAAAATATTTGAATTTGTATATTTTTGAACTAGTGTTTGTTTTTTTTATTTGAACGATAATGACAGATCATTCAGTAGATCAACCAAATGATTCTGGAGATGATCATATTGGGTATACCTCTGGGGAGGAACATTCAAATGATCCTCTAGATGTTCACCAATCTTTCTCATGTGCTCCTATTAAGACAAAGAGTTCAAGAGTTGGTAAACGTGGGTGCACACATTTACCAAAATTAGAACTTGCACGTATGTAGGATCAGAGGATACTGATTGTGTTTTATGATGAAGATATTACTAGAGGTCGAAATTCAAATGATTTAAAGTGTTTTGTATCATCTCAGGCTAAGAGAAAAGTAAGCATTTTGTATGTTGACTGGAGAAGTGTGGATAAAGAGATAATATCTCAGTTGTGGGAGATGATTTTGGTAAAATATTTTTCTATTGTTTGACTATTATTTATATGTTTATAGTATATATAATATGTTTAACCTCTTCTTTATCAGATGACATTTGATATTACTGACACTAGAGGAGTCTGGAGGAAATGCTTATCGATGGTTACCAGGAGATAGTGGGATTTCAAATCAACCCTATCATCTAATTTCATTTTTGGTCACATGAGTCATGACAATTCATGTCGTATATATCCTTTTATAGATGAAGACACATGGAGAAGGTTTTTTTAAAGTATAAGAAAAGAGTCATTTTTGGTATGGGTAATGTAAACTATTATAAGATTTCTTATATAAATGATCTTATTAATGTTTTTTAATGATTTATTATTCTTAATTTACAGAAAACAAGGAAAGATATTCAGGAGATTCAATCTAATAATGTATACCCTCTTAGTTTATCTCGGAGGGGGTATGCATTTTTGGAAGAAAAAATGATGGATGAAAATTTTAAAAAACTAAGAGATGAGTCTTCAAGCTCTGGAGAGGTGGCCCCTCCATCCCCTCAATTTAGACATGAAAAATGGAAGACATCTAAGATGGGAAAAAAAGGAAATATATTTAGGATGAATCGAGAATCGTAGCTGATAGGATTTTAATATATCTATTTTATTTATTTAAGTTAACTATTATCTTCATATTATTTCAGTCATTACAGAAATGTTCAATTAATTAATACAAGACTCTCTTGAGTAGCAGAGCACACAGGGGGCAATTACAGCTACTGGGAGGCAAGGTATTTTATCTGTAGCATTGGAAAAGCCCAAACATCCTAGTCATGTAAGAGGATAGATTGACAGGTGTATCAGTAATAAAAGTGTTTCCATGTTCTTCAACATCTATCATTGAGGGTGATTATAAAAAAAATAGTATACATGGAGGATGAAGTTAATAATATTAATGCGACGATGGTGGAAAATATTAGAGTGTCGGTATTGTATATGTTTGCAGTCATGCAAATAAAATTTTAGACTGCAGCTCCCACTCCTCCACCTCCCCTTGCTGACCCCATTATTTATCCTCCACCTCCGCCAGTAGCTCCCACTCCCCCACCTCAACACGCGGACCCCATTTTTTATCCTACTCCTCTGCCGCGGCATCATACTTATTGTAAGTTGTATGTTTATGATCCTCAATATCATATAGTTGCATATGGTTTGGTATATTTTATTGGAGATATAGTTCATCATCAACAATTAGAGGTAGAGAATCAGAGGGGGCACTATACAGGATATTATAGATAGATCAGATCGAGTACCATTACCTACAGATGAGGTGACAACAGTTGGACATAATATTGTCCATTTTTTAATTTTTCTATCCAGACTTCTTCGACTGATTACCATAGAGGTATTAATATTATATTTTTTATTTTATTTTTTTATTAAAGTTGTTTTATCTTTTGAAAACTAATATATTTTTATATTTAAATTTATAGGAATACTTCCAAGTTAAATAAATACTTTATAGAAAACAACAAAGACAAATGGCTACGACATCAGATACAGATTCATGTAGTCTGGACAGATTTTCATGATATTCAAATTTGTTGGCAGGTCATTATGAGATTCCAATGGATGCTCATGTTTTTGGATGTGCAATAACTGTGGGGATTATGAAAACTGATATCTTGGAGCTTGTTACTGGAGATAATTTGGGCATCAACATGGTGCAAATTTTTTCCATGTATTTCTTAACACCTTTTCCCTTTGTTATATTTATTAAAATTATATAATAATGTCTGTTTTGTATTATGTATCTTTATAACATTTGGGAGAGGAATGAGCTGAAAGATGTATATGGATTCATGGACCCGTATTTGATTTCCCCTAAATCACGTGCATTGGATAAGGAACAATGAATGATTTATATTGCTAAAAGACTTGAATAGAATATAGTCACACAATGTTGGATGATGCCTTTTTGTGAGAGGTATGAAACAAATCTCTCTCAAAGATTTCATTATCTTTTAACATAAAAAACCACTAACCATAAATTTTCTTTTATAAGGTATCATTGGATGTTAGGGGTTTTTTCCCTAAGGGACAAAACACTTTATTGGATATGATCTGTCCATGATGATGTGTGGGAATGTTTTAAGAATATATTGGAAAAGTACACTTCAATTTATCAGTAGTTTTATATATTATAATTAATTTTAAATTTACCCCATTTGTATTATTTTCTAACAGTGCATGGGTCTAATTTTGAAAAAAAAACAATGAAAAGTAGTGCAATGATCAAATATGTAAATGCGAAGGTAAATATCCATTTATAATTTGTACTTTTTGATTTATTAAATAAATATAATATATTGAATTTAAACTCATTAAAACAAAATTTTCATGAAAAACAAGGCCTCATCGAATGTGAATATTATATGTTATCATTTATGTATGAAATAATAACAACTGGGACAATTGTAATCATTGACCTGGTAAGATTTTCTTTTCAACTTTTCTATAATATTTCAATTTGATTTATTCATTATACATGTTAATTAATATCCCTTTCATTTTAAGCTATTTGATGACCCTCTACCCTATACTGCTCAAGACATCAAACACTTACAAGTGGAGTGGTCAAATTATTTTATAGGTTCGATTGAATTTTAGTTGTTTGTAGTGTAAAATGTAATGTTGAATATTGTCGTTGTAATTTTGTATTTGGTAGTCATTTAGGATGGATTTAGTTTTTTTTAAGTTGAAAGTGTACACTTTTAATGTTATATATGTGAATGTTTAATTTTGATCTACTTTTTGTTTTGGTCTAATTATGATTGTTTTTCTTGTATGGATTCTGGTCTGGGGGGAGGGGTTCCATGGGTGTGGGGGGGGGGGGGGGTTAAGTGGGGTGGGGGTGTACAGGGGGTGGGAGGGCTTTCCAGTGGGGGGGGGGGCCTGGGTGTCCATGAGAGTGGGGGGGCAGTCCAGGGTGTGGGAGCATTTACAGGAGGGTGGAAGTGCTATCCAGGGGAGTGGGAGGCTGTCTAGGGGGTGTCGAGGGGTGTGGGGATGTCCTGTGGGGTGAGGGGGGTTTCCATGGGTGTGAGAGGGATACCCAATGGGGGGGGCAGTCCAGGGGTGGGAGAGGAGGTGCCGCAATCCGTTGGGGGGATGAACGCCGCTGGAAGGTAGTAATCACTCCCACATGCGAAACATTTTGAGGGCTCGTGCTTTGCATGTGGGAGTGATGAGTACCTTCTAGTGGTGTGACCCCCAAGGAAGTGTCCAGGAGGGTGTCCATGAGGGTGGGGGGTGTCCAGTGGGTGTCCATTAGGGTGGGGGGGGGGTAGTCGAGTGGTGTGGAGGGTTTTCCAGGGATGTGGGGGATGTCTAGGTGGTGGTGGGAATGTCCAGGGGTGTGCGGGGCTGTCCAGGGTGTCAGGGGCAGTCCTAGGGTGTGGGGGGTGTCCAGGGGTGTGGTGGGGGTTGTCCAGTGGGGTGAGGGGGGCTTTACAGGGGGTGGTGGGGTAGTCCAGGAGGGTTGGGGGGGGGGGGGTTCCAGGGTTGATGGGGGCTGTCCAGGGGGAGGGGGGCAGTCCAGGGGTGTGGGGGTGTCCAGGGGTGTGGGGGATGTCCAGGGGGTGGTGGGGATATCTAGGGGTGGGGGTGTCCAGGGGTGGGCGGGGGGGGGGGGGGGGGGGGTTGTCCAGGGGTGTTGGGGGCTGTCCAGGGGGTGGGGGATGTCCAGGGGTGTGGGGGGGGGGGGGGGTCCAAGGGTGTGGTGGAGTGTCAAGGGGTGTGGTGGGGGTTGTCCAGTGGGTTGAGGGGGTTCTAGACAGTTTTTGGTAATTTTTGGTCTCTTTCAGGGGTGTGTGAGGGCTGTACAGGTGTGTGTGAGTGCTTTATAGGGGGTGGGGGTATACAGGAGGGTGGGGGGATGTCCCGGGGGTGGTGGTGATGTCCAAAGGTGTGGGGGGGGGGGGGGTGTCCAGGGGTGTGGTGGGGGCTTTCCAGTGGTTTGAGGGGGTTCTGGTCTATTTTTGATAACTTTTTGGTCTGTTTCAGTGGTGTGTGAGGGCTTTACAGTGGTGTGGGAGTGCTTTCTAGTGGTTGGGGGGGTATACAAGAGGGTGGGGGAGGTCCAGAGGTGGTGGTCATGTCCAGGGGTGTGGGGGTGTCCAGGGGTTTAGTGGGGGCACTCTAGTAGGGTGAGGGGGTTCTGGTTTGTTTTTGGTAACTTTTTGGTCTGTTTCAGGGGTGTGGGAGGGCTTTCCAGGGGTGTGGGAGTGTCGTCCAAGGGGTGGGGGTATAAAAGAGGGTGGGGGGTTTTCCAGGGGTGTTTGGTGATGTCCAGGGGGGTGGGGGGCATTCCAGGGGTGTGGTGTGTGCTGTCCAGTGGGGTGGGGGGGGGGGGTGGGGGGGATTTCCAGGGGTGTAGGAGTACTGTGCAGTGTGTGGTGCGGTATAGATGAGGTTGGGGCAGGGGGGGGGGTTGTCCCGGGTTGTTTGGGGCTGTCCAGGGGGGTCGGGGGTAGTCCAAGGGTGTGGTGGGGGTTATCCAGTGGGGTGAGGGGGGCTGTTCAGGGGTTGGATGGGGCTGTCTAGTGGGGTAAGTTTTAAATGATATCAATGTTAATGGTTAATTTTTCTTTGGTTATTGTTTTGGACTTCTTCTGTTTTGGTGGTATGAATTCTTGAATTGGTTCTGGTTGATTCTGGGGAGAGTAGAGGACTGCATTCCATTTAAAAAAATGGTCTTCCACATGGGTTATATTATAACCGACGTGATAAAGGAATGGGGAAGGGTTTATCACTTCTGTTATTTCAATAACTGACATGAAAAAAACCTATGGAATGGTTTATCACATCTGTTATTAAATAACCGACCTGATAAAAACCTCCCAGGAATGGTTTATCACATCGGTTATTATATAACCGACATGATAAACCATTTCCCTGGGGTTTATCATGTCGATTTTTAAATAGCTGACGTGATAACCCCCCCCCCCTCGGTTTATCAAGTTGGTTATTACATAACCGACGTGATAAAAGTCTTGGAAAATTTTTTATCACGTCGGTTATTATATAACCGACGTGATAAACACCCCCGCACTGGTTTATCACGTCGGTTAATTAATAACCGACATTATAAACCCCCCCCCCTGGTTTTTTCACATCGGTTAATTAATAACCCATGTGATAAACACCACAATGTTATTTTTTTACGTCGGTTTTTAAATAACCGACCTAAAAAACCATTTTTATAATGTCATCTGTATTAACGTCGGCTAAAAACTGACGTAAAAATGAAAAATAACCGATGAAAAAAACATTTTCTACACTAGTTGATAAGGGCGGTACTCATTTTCATGAACCACGGTGAGGACCCTGAAATGGTTAATTACGGCTAGTGGTTCTACCTTGTTCAAGGTCTCTCACCACTGCTAGATGGATGGATGTAAGTGATTCATAGATCTTCGATTCTAGATTTCAACCTCAAATGTGGGGATATTTTTTTCATGGAACTGCATGACCAGTGCCATTGAACTCCATCATTAAATTTGTTTTTTGGGCAATGGAATATTCATCATCGTGGAGGAATTTTCTTCCTATACAGTCACTGACGCTCATAACTAAGAAAACTATCAAGATTCCATAGGATTGATAGAATATCTGTGAGGTTCCTAAAATATATGAGACTACTAAAAAAATACCACATAAAATTAGATTATTCTAATCAAATGTATAATTGATGATTATCCTCGTACCTCTTCCCTTTTGAATGTGAAATTTCCTTATACAAGTGGAAACCACCACCTAGATAAATGAATCATGATATGATCAATAGTTTTTATTTCATCCCAAAGGCATTGTGCATAATGGTTGATTCTAGGGGTTATGTTTTTATGAAATTGATCCAAATTCGGTACATTATCATCATATGGTCTCCAATGGGTTTAATCACCAGGCCAAAAACAACTAACGGTTCTCACATCCAGGATTCGGGGACCTTCTTTCCTATTGTTGGTACTCATTGGATGATTTGTAAAACAACACTAATGAACTCAAATTGGTTGATAGGATGGGTAACAGGGAACATCACACCCTTATGTGGGATCTATTCCCTATTCTGGGAATCCCTTATAGAATTTATCTATGTTCACATCTCTTTAATCTATGGTTTATTCCCAAAAAAGTGTGTGCAGATTAATCATAGGTCACTAGATCATTCATACATACTTATTAGGATAAAATAATATGTATTTATATGAGGATATATATCAATGATGTTATCTATATTCATATGAGGATCTTCATCAATGATAACATTTTCATGAAAAATCATGATTTCAATGTTATTTTGGGAGGCAATTCTGGTTCATGACATGTG
The DNA here is from genome assembly GCA_963277665.1 of Viscum album. Lineage (NCBI taxonomy): Eukaryota > Viridiplantae > Streptophyta > Magnoliopsida > Santalales > Viscaceae > Viscum > Viscum album. The sequence continues at coordinate 1,538,640,883 of OY728151.1, forward strand.
ATGAGATAATTTAGATAATATTGTCATCTTGGGGGGAAAATTGTTCCAACAGTTGGATTTAACAATTAAGACATGTTTACAATGTATCCCATGGGAGGAATCAGAACCGTTGTAGTTTAGTGCCACATAACATGACACATCACCTTTTATGGTTGGGCGAAAAGGACCCATCCATTCTATTTATCATAATGAGGAAAGGACATCTGGGTGAATGGTGTCTAGTTAATTTTTAATGTGGGGCCTGGGTCGAGGAGTTTTAGAGAATACAAAAAGAGATGTGGTATTCTGAGGTGGATATGATCATACCAAGAATATATCCTAATGAAAATTAGCACAAATTTGAGTGTCACGATTGGACATAATGGAGTCTTTCAATGTATCCCAGTTTTTTATGATTCAAATACCAAGTTGTTATGTCATCTGGGGCTTACGCATGGAAGAATCCCATTAATAGGGGAATTATTTGGGATTCCATCAAATAGGATTCCCTCTTGGTTTTGGTTGTGTCATCTATCAATTGAGGGGTCCCACCATGACTGGGGATTACACATTGAAGCTTCCCATTAATGGGGACATGATATTATTGGGTCTTATGCATGGAGGTGGACAATTTTACTTATGGTTGGTGGAAACGTCTATATGGAAGGACCATGGTGAGGAATTGGGTTTTTAGGATGTCATGATCACCAATAATCTATAATCCCCTGCAATTCATGATCGATGTGAGAAAAAAGATAATTTAGTAGATTTTATGATTACACAACCCACTTCATCCAATGATGGAAGGTATGGGATATCATAATAGGAGAGAAATAGGCATTGAGTGTGCCTACCTATTCTATTGTCTACATATCCTAAATAGTCATGTTTGGAGATTTTCTGAGATACAACATAGGATGTGGTCAAGAGGAGAAATTGTGTCACCTCCTATTAGAAATGCTTGGGTATTACATCAATGGTAGTATCCAGAAATTGCTTCTGGGATTGGGGTGGAATTTTTCCTCATAAAAACGAAATGAATGTGTGAAATCCATTTTCTGACACTCAACCACATCATTGGGAAATGTCAGCGACTCCAGTCAATCCCCAGAATTGGGAGGTACATATGAGAACCCCCAGGGTTGGGACCTAGGATAACATGGGAATGTAATCATAGGGATGTTCCAGGGGTCCACCCAATTTCTAGGATTACCCACGTGACATTTCATACCATGGGTATATATAACTAGAAGGGTTCACCTTTGTGGTAGATGGTTTCATCATACATGTCAAATCCCATAGGGATAGGCTTTGGCCTAATGTCGTTGGACTCCATTGTGGATGGATTTCAAATGATGTGATGAAAATAGAATGAACTGATTTGAGTTGGAGGGTGGAGCATCTAGAGATATCTCATTATTTGTAGAACTTCCTTAAAAGTGAATGAGTTTCTCACGTATATCATGTTTTTATATTAGAAGGGGGACCATCCACAATCCCCGGTGGTATGTAGACATGTGTTCAATCTAAATAGAACATTGATACATTGGGAAGGATTGCATCAGTGTAGTGTGATTCTATATAGAGCTGTATTCCCTATGCATAGATAATCTCTATGTGGGACCAAGATCCATCCATGTAGATCATTGTAATTCAAGATTCCTAATTTTAATAGGGTCATTGGTTCTAAACATCAGATGGAAATAATCTTAAAAAGACATGGGTTTTGTAGTTCACAAATTAGTTTAATTTCTTCTCCTTAATGATATGGGGTTGGTTTTACCATTAGGGAATCACCAAAATAGTCCATCTTTTGTGGTTCTGTCATCATCCATGCCATCATAAATATTCCATCCAATATATCTACATTATTCTTCTTCTGTCCGCCTTTGTTCCCTTTTATGAAGTGACATGGAGTTGGATGTAGACGTATTAGGTTTTTTTGTGATGAGGTCGTGATTCCTCTTTTTCAAAACCCCATGGAAGAAACCTAGACCATCCACAATTGGGTCAGCGGGGGTGCAACGTCATCATCTGTAGGGGTGAGAATTTCCACTTCTGTCCCAATAACAACATCCTTTCCTTCATGGGGAGCCTACATTATCTCCTTTCAAATAAAAAAAGTTAGTTATGTAGAGACCCGAAGCCTGACGTACATGGACATTACATTACTTTTGCGGAATACTTAGTACATAACAAAAACACACACACAAGGATCATAATAGTTTAGTGTCTTTGGAAACTCGGAACGTAATCTTCTAATCGTGGTGAAAGATCTTCAATATCTCCCATAAAGATCTTCCCTTTTTTTACCTAAAACCTTTCTTTATATCCTGGGGAAACAAAAACATAAAAGGGTGAGCTCAAATGCTCAGCAAGGGAAAATAAAGGAAATAAAAATCATATCATATCTTTTTGAAAATCATAACCTGCAAAAGAGATCATAATATCATAACATGGAATAAATCATAGAAGTGAAAATGAGATCCCCTTAATCACAACATAAAACTTGAAACTTTATGGCATGCACACATAATCATGGAAATCATTTCTTGTTAGTCATGACTCATTGCCAAGACTATCTTAGTGGACAAAGTCCCTTTCTGAACCGAGTTCACTCCTCGTTTCAGTCCTGTATCACTGAACCGAAATAACCTTCCGTTCCAGCCATGTCTATCTCATGAGATATAAAATCTTTACCCAATGCATTGGAGGGAGATATAGGTCCCACCCATCTTATAATGAATCCTTTCTTATGTGTGCCACATAATCATAAATCATACACCATCGCATAACACATGTAACAAAAATGGGATTCTTGAAACATCATGACATCATAAATAAATTCATATAAGATAAAGGAATTCATAAACATAATTCCATCACAACATAGTCAAATCAATGTAAAAATATGGATAGAAACAGAACCCTTTATTATCTTAGATGGAAAATAATTTTGATAAAACACTTGAATTGAATTCTTGAGAAAAATATCCTTTCTTCTTCAAAATCAATTTATTTTCACAAAACATCATGCAATTTTAAAAGAAAGAGATTTTTTTGAAAATAGTCATGAAATCTTTTAGAGGAAGCTTCATGAAAATAAGGCTTTATAAAACAGTAGAAATCCGTTCGTGCCGTATAAGTTAAAAAAAACATTCTTCGTACTTTTGTCGGAAAAGTCAAAAAGTACCTCGTACGAAAAATGACAAAAGATTCCTTTCATACGTATTACTAAAAACTCACCAAAGGGTAAAAATGGATTTAAACGATTTTAGGTGGATGGAAATAATATTACATATTGAGTAAACATGGATGTGGATGATAAAATACACCCCAGTAAATACTTACGAATAAACAATCTCGGATAAAAATGAGATTGTGATATTTCCCTTACCTTAGGTCCGATTTGCTTTGTTCGTGTCCAAAGCTCCTGTATAATGGTTTAAATAATGTTATTGACTTATTCCAGAATCATAAATATTTATATGATATCATATATGGTCATATTATTAGCTTCTTGTTAGTAATATTTCATTGTTACTTTTTACTCGGGTCTTTATAACTTTTTGTTCTTATGCGTGTTTTGTCGAATAAATTCTTATTATTATCTTTAGGTTAAAGATAATTCATTTACAGAATTGTATTAGTGTATTATATACCATATTCATTCATTCAATTCATTTATATAATCATTATGAAATGAAGATCATGTAGAACGAGTCGCATCACATCGTGGAGACGGTATTCCGTACGTACGCACGAGTGATGATATCGTTCCTATGATCGTGGAATTGTATTGGAGTATATATATATTATTTCAGTATCAATATTACTTCATAATAATCATATATAGTTACTCATTACACCATTATACCCATCCTTGTAAGGTGATGGTGGAAAATAGATTACACCACGGCGTGGAGACGGTATTCCGTACGTACGCACGCGCGGTGATTTCATTTTTCCGTAGGATGGATAGAAGGTGAATTAGGGTTGTTTCATATTTATAATAACATATCAGTATGTAAGTAATACTGATGTTATTACTTTATCATGAAACAACTAAAGAAGAAGAAGTTGAAGAAGAAATAAATTGAAAAGATCGGTAATGGATATTACCTCTTCTTTGGAACGCCTCTTTGAATCCTCCACTTAAGGAACTAAGATTGGTCTTTGGAGAAGACCAGGACCTCTAGGATTATTCTAGGGAAGTGGAGAGGAGAAAATGGCAGGGGTTGGCCGATCTTGAGTGCTCAAATTGGTGTGAGGAGGAGGGGGAGGAGGTGCCCTTTTATAAGGGAGGAGAGGGGCACCTTAGGAATATCTCAAAATATTATTTTATATTAAAGTCAAAATCGGTTTATAATGGTTCCAAAGGGTCTTATTTCGAAGATAAAGTGGGGATGGGTCGAAATACTATCAACCAATAGGATTTAAACAAGTTTAGGGTATTATTTTAACCTTATCAATTAGATTTAACTCTAAGTTAATTAATTTAACTTTTACCGTGTCTTTTTGTTTTCTTTCACTATATGGTTAATACACTTACTATAACATGCCAAACGAACCCCAAATTGTTTATTATTAATATATATATCCTTATCTAAGTCATTTGGACGAACCTTAGATTTTTATGAATAAAATAACAATTAATAATATAATATTTGATTTAAAAACTATTTTGTGTCAATTTTGACACTATTTGATATATGATTTTTTTTGAAAGTCATAACAGAATTATATGTTCAAAACAAGTTGATTAAATTAATACTAATATATCATAGTAACCTATAAAATTAGTGGAATTCATAAAAATTCTCAAATTACATTTATTTTGGTTTTTATAACATCAATTATGTCAATATTTCATTAATAAGATAATTACTGCATCATCTTTGTGTCATAAATAAATTAAATTATTTGATGTCTAAAAATTACAAATAAAATATAATCATGTAGGAAATCTTTTTAGCTTTCTAATTAATATTTACAATTGAATTTATCTTATGTATAACCCCATATTAAAAATTATTTACTTATTAAACTTTGATTTTAACTATTTTAACCCTTCTTTAAATAAATAAATAATAAATGTCCTAATCTAATCCAAGTGGGCCTAAATGGTCATATTTTATTCATAAGGTTGTTTTTGGTCGAATTACACTTATCCAATAGAATTAGCACATGTGTTAGGGTAATATTAATATCATATTTACCCTTAGTTACCCTATTTACTATTAACCGCGGTAAAAAAAAAAGTAAAAAGTTACTATTCACCAAAAATTATTTTTATCTCATTGAACCACATTTTACTTACTGATATCAACTGTGTCTGTCGGATTTTCGAAATTCCATTCACAGAAGCGGTAAAATTAAGTTTTATGCAAAATTCAGTTTTTAACCTACCACTTAGTGGTTTCACTATTCATCAAAAATTGAAAGTTTTCAGAAAAATACCAAAATTTCACCTTAGGCTAATTTCGATATTCTGAGTCCAAAAATGAAGTCCAATTTGAAAAATAAAATTTATAAAATTTTAACAAGTGGTTATTACTATTCATAACGGCTAGTTTTAATAGCATATTGTTGTTTAGTGAAACTCGGTATTGCGTACGACGCAAGCTATCGAGGAAGGTCGCGATTGCGTGTAAAGCAAGCCAAGCAAGTGTTGTGTAGAAAAAGATTCCTTTGATAATTTATATAACGTAATAGTCTCGGGTGTTACATTCTACCCCCCTTAAAAAGAATTTCGCCCTCGAAATTCGTCACTTTGCAACAAACAGATGAGGATACTTCTCCCTCATCATATCCTCAAGCTCCCATGTAGCTTCTTCAAATTGGTGGTTTCTTCATAAAACTTTCACCAAGCGAGTGGTCTTGTTTCGTAGGACTTTTTCACTATGATCCAGAATCTCTATCGGCTGTTCTTCATAAGAAAGATCTTGCTCCAGCGGTACAACTTCTGAGCTGAGTACATGTGAAGGATCTGGTATGTACTTTCTCAGGAGAGATACATGGAACACATAGTGAACTTGAGAGAGATTCGGTGGAAGCGCCATTCGGTAAGCTACCTTCCCAACACGATCCAGTATTTCAAAAGGACCGATATATCTAGGGCTCAACTTCCCCTTCTTTCCAAATCTCATAACCCTCTTCCAGGGAGATATTCGTAAGAACACTTTATCACCCACTTCAAACTCTAGGTCTTTTCTTCGGTTGTCGGCATAACTTTTCTGTCGACTCTGAGCTGCTCTTATGTGTTGTTGAATAGATCTGACCTTTTCTGCCATTTCATCCACGAGATCAGGTCCTAATAGCTTTCTTTCCCCAACTTCATCCCAGCAAGTTGGAGTCCTGCATTTCTTTCCATAGAGAGCTTCATAAGGAGCCATCTGAATACTCGAGTGAAAGCTATTATTATAAGAAAATTCTACCAAAGGTAGGTGTTGATCCCAACCTCCTTTGAAATCCATAGAGCAAGCTCTCAACATATCTTCTAGGGTTTGAATTGTTCTCTCAGACTGACCGTCTGTCTGGGGATGATAAGCAGTGCTGAAACTCAACTCTGTATCCAGAGTATGCTGAAGACTTCGCCAGAACTTCGAGGTAAATCTCGGATCCCGATCAGATATAATAGAAAGTGGTACTCCATGTAATCTTACCACTTCCTTTACATATATCCTGGCAAGCTGATCTAGAGAGAAATCCCCTCTAATAGGAATGAAGTGTGCAGACTTTGTAAGACGACCAACTATGACCCAGATAGCATTATTGCCTTTGGATGTTTTAGGTAGTCCTGTGACAAAGTCCATAGTGATGTTTTCCCATTTCCATTCGGGTATGGGTAATGGTTGTAACATCCCCTTAGACTTCTAACTCTCAGCTTTAACTTGTTGACAAACCAAGCATCGAGAGACATATTCAGCAACATCTCTTTCCATTCCATCCCACCAGAAGTACTCTTTCAGGTCCCTATACATCTTCGTGCTTCCAGGATGAATAGAGAATGAAGAACTATGAGCCTCATCCAGCAGCTCCTTATTTAATTCGGGGATGGGAGGAACACAAACCCGATTCCTGAACTTTATTATCCCATCACAATCAAGGTTGAATTCAGGAACATTTCTCACCTTCTTTTGTAACTCGACATCTTCTTTCTGTGCCTCTTTAATCTTCACATGTATAGATGGTTGAACATTCATTTGAGAAAGATAAGATTTTTCCCCTTCCATTATAATTCCAAGATCCATCCTTTGTAAATCCATAAATATTGGATCTTTTGTGATCCTCATCATGGATAAACTAGCATGGTCTTGTCGACTTAATGCATCTTCCACCTTGTTTGCTTTCCCAGGGTGGTAATGGATTGAGTAGTCATAATCCTTAATCAGCTCCAACCATCTTCTTTGACGCATATTCAACTCCTTTTGTGTGAAAATATACTTTAAACTTTTATGATCAGTATAAATATCACACCTTTCACCATAAAGGTAATGCCTCCAAATCTTTAATGCAAAGATTACCGCAGCCAACTCCAAATCATGTGTTGGGTAATTTTGCTCATGGATTTTCAACTGTCGTGAGGCATAAGCTATCACCATATCATTTTGCATAAGAACACACCCCAATCCCTTCTTGGATGCATCACTGTAGATCACAAACCTTTCTCCACTACAAGGCAGTGTGAGCACAGGTGCACTGGATAACCTTCTTTTCAACTCCTTGAAATTCTCTTCACATTCCTCTGTCCAGACAAACTTAACTCCTTTCCGAGTCAACTTGGTGAGTGGATTAGATAATCGTGAAAAATCTTTTACAAAACGTCGATAATATCCAGCCAAACCAAGAAAACTTCAGATCTCAGTTACTGTTGTTGGTCTCGACCATCTTTCGATAACCTCTGTTTTTGCTGGATCCACAGATATCCCCTCTTTTGAGATTATATGACCCAAAAATGCAACTTTTTGAAGCCAAAATTCACACTTGGTAAATTTGGCATAAAGCTTCTCCTTTCTCAGGGTCTTCAATATAATTCTCAAGTGATCTTCATGCTCTTCCTTTCTCTTTGAATAGACAAGAATATCTTCTATAAAGACTACCACAAATTGATCAAGATAGTCTCTAAAGACTCTATTAATTAGATCCATGAAGATAGCAGGGGCATTAGTAAGACCAAATGGCATCACTATAAATTCATAGTGTCCATACCTTGTACGGAAAGCCGTCTTTGGTATATCCTCCCTTTTGACCCTTAATTGATGATACCCTGAACGAAGATCAATCTTGGAAATGTATTGAGCTCCGCGTAGTTGGTCAAATAAGTCATCAATGCGTGGGAGAGGATATTTGTTCTTGATAGTGATCTTGTTAAGTTCTCGATAATCAATGCAGAGTCTCATTGATCCATCTTTCTTCTTAACAAATAGAACAGGTGCTCCCCAAGGTGACGCACTAGGGCGTATGAATCCCTTATCAAGATTCTCTTGGAGTTGCTTCTTCAATTCCTGCAACTCAATTGGGGCCATTCTATAAGGTGTCTTTGAAATAGGCAAAGCACCCGGTACGAGTTCTATTGAAAACTCAACTTCACGATTTGGTGGAAGACCCGGCAATTCCTCCAGAAAGACATCATCAAACTCCCGTACAATGGGCATATTCTTAATCGTGAGTTTCTCGCCAACCATTTGAGATAAATAACCTTCATTTAGTGGAATCAATACCCATAAGATGGAAGAAATTTCCACTGGAAGGTTATGTTCATCCTTGCATTGATAGACGATCATAGATTGATCTGGAATATGAAATGTGACTTCCCTTCTTTGGCAATTGATATGAGCTCCATGTAGAGAAAGACAATCCATGCCAAGAATCACATCAAATTCCACTAAAGGAAGGATCACAAGATTTGCAGGAAGCACTTTCCCACAAACTTCGATCGGAGAAGAATTATAAACTTTTGATGCGATTGATGTGCCATTAGGTGTTGTCACAGCTAACTCAACGTCTAATTGTTGAGGTAATACGGTGATACCCTTAGAAAAGTCTTCAGAAATAAAAGAGTGGGTGGATCCAGAATCAAATAAAACATTTGCTACTTTATAGTGGATGGTAAGTGTACCTTTCACCACATCGTTATCGTACTCCACATCACTGATAGAAATTTCATGTGACTTTCCTTTGTCTTTAGCCTTAAGAGTTTGTTGATGTCGACCATCATCATCAACCCTTGGATTTGGGCATTGATTGGCATAATGCCCCATCTCCTTGCACTTGAAACATTGAAGTGTAGTAGGTTCATTCTGTGTATCCCTTCCTTTGTTTGCATCATTAGACATCTTCTTCCCATTATCACGGCATTCAAATGCCCGATGACCTTCCTTTCCACATTTAAAACATTTACTTGTCCCTTTAAGACAACTCCCTCCATGTTTCTTTCCACACTTTGAGCATAAGGGAAAGTTCATCTTATTTTCCGTGTGCTCTTTAGATTTTTCTTTGAATTCCATCTTCCTCTTCTTATCAAACCCATGTGACTGATGGGTTACTCCAATCTCCATCTCGACTTTGAGAGCACATCGAACGATTTCCTCGTAGCTATTGAAGTCCCTTATGGCTAACGCCCTTCGAAGACTTGGTTTTAAGCCACTAAAGAATCGATCGATCTTACTCTCAGGTTGGATAATAATACCAGAAGCGTACCTTGCAAGTCTTGTAAAATTTGCTTCATAGGTACTAACAGATTCATCATCCCTTTACTTCAGTTCAAGGAACTCTTTCTCCATCTTTGTTCGGAGAATACGAGGGAAGTACTTATTGAAAAATAAGTTCTTGAACTCATCCCATTCCATATACTCAATTTCATCCCTTTGCCTCGTATTCTTAACAAGATTCCACCATTGATCCGCATCTCCTTCCAAACGATACACTGCTAGGATGACTTTATCATGCTCAGAACATTGAAGAACTGAAAATATCTTTTCAGTAGTACTAATCCATTGTTCAGCAACTAATGGATCAGTAGACCCGCTGAAAGAAGGTGGACGCTGCCTCATGAAGGATTCAACAGAATGTTGCTCCCTCCTTTGTTCGTTTGGAAATCCTGCATGATTTATAGCTTGAGAAAGTTGTGTGAGCATGGCTACAAGATTTTGCATTCCAGCTCCCATATCGTTTGGTTGCTCAGGGGGACAATCATTGCATTGCCCATCGCATTCCGCATTAACACGGTTCCTTTGGGTTCCAGCCATCGTCTAAAACCCCAAAAGAATAGTATGAGAGGCAAAAATCATGCAAGGGAAAATAACAGAATAAAGGGGTAGTACTCTCAATATCTAACATCTTAGGTTAAATTCGAAGATCGTTAGCGCAATTCTAGGACTATAACCTATACATATACTTATCCTTAGAGACATCCCTAGACATACCTTAGAAATATCTCTAGGGATCTCACTAACGTTTTCGCATCCTAGTTTCCAAAGGTTGACTAAACCTCCCTCTGATACCAACTGTAGAGACCCGAAGCCTGACGTACATGGACATTACATTACTTTTGCGGAATACTTAGTACATAACAAAAACACACACACAAGGATCGTAATAGTTTAGTGTCTTTGGAAACTCGGAACGTAATCTTCTAATCGTGGTGAAAGATCTTCAATATCTCCCATAAAGATCTTCCCTTTTTTTTACCTAAAACCTTTCTTTATATCCTGGGGAAACAAAAACATAAAAGGGTGAGCTCAAATGCTCAGCAAGGGCAAATAAAGGAAATAAAAATCATATCATATCTTTTTGAAAATCATAACCTGCAAAAGAGATCATAATATCTTAACATGGAATAAATCATAGAAGTGAAAATGAGATCCCCATAATCACAACATAAAACTTGAAACTTTGTGTCATGCACACATAATCATGGAAATCATTTCTTGTTAGTCATGACTCATTTCCAAGACTATCTTAGTGGACAAAGTCCCTTTCTGATCCGAGTTCACTCCTCGTTTCAGTCCTGTATCACTGAACCGAAATAACCTTCCGTTCCAGCCATGTCTATCTCATGAGATATAAAATCTTTACCCAATGCATTGGAGGGAGATATAGGTCCCACCCATCTTATAATGAATCCTTTCTTATGTTTTCCACATAATCATAAATCATACATCATCGCATAACACATGTAACAAAAATGGGATTCTTGAAACATCATGACATCATAAATAAATTCATATAAGATAAAGGAATTCATAAACATAATTCCATCACAACATAGTCAAATAAATGTAAAAATATGGTTAGAAACAGAACCCTTTATTATCTTAGATGGAAAATAATTTTGATAAAACACTTGAATTGAATTCTTGAGGAAAATATCCTTTCTTCTTCAAAATCAATTTATTTTCACAAAACATCATGCAATTTTAAAAGAAAGAGATTTTATTGAAAATAGTCATGAAATCTTTTAGAGGAAGCTTCATGAAAATAAGGCTTTATAAAACAGTAGAAATCCGTTCGTGCCGTATAAGTTAAAAAAAACATTCTTCGTACTTTTGTCGGAAAAGTGAAAAAGTACCTCATACGAAAAACGACAAAAGATTCCTTTCATACGTATTACTAAAAACTCACCGAAGGGTAAAAATGTATTTAAACAATTTTAGGTGGATGGAAATAATATTACATATTGAGTAAACATGGATGTGGATGATAAAATACACCCCAGTAAATACTAACGAATAAACAATCTCGGATAAAAATGAGATTGTGATATTTCCCTTACCTTAGGTCCGATTTGCTTTGTTCGTGTCCGAAGCTCCTGTATAATGGTTTAAATAATGTTATTGACTTATTCCAGAATCATAAATATTTATATGATATCATATATGGTCATATTATTAGCTTCTTGTTAGTAATATTTCATTGTTACTTGTTACTCGGGTCTTTATAACTTTTTGTTCTTATGCGTGTTTTGTCGAATAAATTCTTATTATTATCTTTAGGTTAAAGATAATTCATTTATAGAATTTTATTAGTGTAGTGTATACCATATTAATTCATTCAATTCATTTATATAATCATTATGAAATGAAGATCATGTAGAACGAGTCGCATCACATCGTGGAGACGGTATTCCGTACGTACGCACGAGTGATGATATCGTTCCTATGATCGTGGAATTGTATTGGAGTATATATATATTATTTCAGTATCAATATTACTTCATAATAATCATATATAGTTACTCATTACACCATTATACCCATCCTTGTAAGGTGATGGTGGAAAATAGATTACACCACGGCGTGGAGACGGTATTCCGTACGTACGCACGCGCGGTGATTTCATTTTTCCGTAGGATGGATAGAAGGTGAATTAGGGTTGTTTCATATTTATAATAACATATCAGTATGTAAGTAATACTGATGTTATTACTTTATCATGAAACAACTAAAGAAGAAGAAGTTGAAGAAGAAAGAAATTGAAAAGATCGGTAATGGATATTACCTCTTCTTTGGAACGCCTCTTTGAATCCTCCACTTAAGGAACTAAGATTGGTCTTTGGAGAAGACCAGGACCTCTAGGATTATTCTAGGGAAGTGGAGAGGAGAAAATGGCAGGGGTTGGCCGAGCTTGAGTGCTCAAATTGGTGAGAGGAGGAGGGGGAGGAGGTGCCCTTTTATAAGGGAGGAGAGGGGCACCATAGGAATATCTCAAAATATTATTTTATATTAAAGTCAAAATCGGTTTATAATGGTTCCAAAGGGTCTTATTTCGAAGATAAAGTGGGGATGGGTCGAAATCCTATCAGCCAATATGATTTAAACAAGTTTAGGGTATTATTTTAACCTTATCAATTAGATTTAACTCTAAGTTAATTAATTTAACTTTTACCGTGTCTTTTTGTTTTCTTTCACTATATGGTTAATACACTTACTATAACATGCCAAAAGAACCCCAAATTGTTTATTATTAATATATATATCCTTATCTAAGTCATTTGGCCGAACCTTAGATTTTTAGGAATAAAATAACAATTAATAATATAATATTTGATTTGAAAACTATTTTGTGTCAATTTTGACACTATTTGATATATGAATTTTTTTGAAAGTCATAAAAGAATTATATGTTCAAAACAAGTTGATTAAATAAATAATAATATATCATAGTAACCTATAAAATTAGTGTAATTCATAAAAATTCTCAAATTACATTTATTTTGGTGTTTATAACATCAATTATGTCAATATTTCATTAATAAGATAATTACTGCATCATCTTTGTGTCATAAATAAATTAAATTATTTGATGTCTAAAAATTAAAAATAAAATATAATCATGTAGGAAATCTTTTTAGCTTTCTAATGAATATTTACAATTGAATTTATCTTATGTATAAACCCATATTAAAAATTATTTACTTATTAAACTTTGATTTTAACTATTTTAACCCTTCTTTAAATAAATAAATAATAAATGTCCTAATCTAATCCAAGTGGGCCTAAATGGTCATATTTTATTCATAAGGTTGTTTTTGGTCGAATTAAACTTATCCAATAGAATTAGGACATGTGTTAGGGTAATATTAATATCATATTTACCCTTAGTTACCCTATTTACTATTAACCGCGGTAAAAAAAAAGTAAAAAGTTACTATTCACCAAAAATTATTTTTATCTCATTGAACCACATTTTACTTACTGATATCAACCGTGTTTGTCGGATTTTCGAAATTCCATTCACAGAAGCGGTAAAATTAAGTTTTATGCAAAATTCAGTTTTTAACCTACCACTTAGTGGTTTCACTATTCATCAAAAATTGAAAGTTTTCAGAAAAATACCAAAATTTCACCTTAGGCTAATTTCGATATTCTGAGTCCAAAAATGAAGTCCATTTTGAAAAATAAAATTTAAAAATTTTAAAAAGTGGTTATTACTATTCATAACGGCTAGTTTTAATAGCATATTGTTGTTTAGTGAAACTCGGTATTGCGTACGACGCAAGCTATCGATGAAGGTCGCGATTGCGTGTAAAGTAAGCCAAGCAAGTGTTGTGTAGAAAAATATTCCTTTGATGATTTATATAACGTAAAAGTCTCGGGTGTTACAAGTTAGTGGGGTATGCATTCTGTGAGGTTGATATTTTCTACCTCATTCACAAAAATGATTTCATATTACATGAGCTTGTGTCACCTTATTCTTTCTATGATCAATAACCCTTTGAGGATGTTTTGTGAAGAAGAATACCGTGCCTATGATAGTCTGTGAAGGACATCTGCCTTATGTATCCTTTTATTCATTTTCCAACTTTTCTTCTTTAAACACATTTCCTTCAACTCTTATATTATTTATTTTCCTTCTTTTTAAAATTCCATGGGAAAATTTTAATTTACCTTTGTAAAATATTCCTTTCCCAATAGTTTCTAAAATAGATAATACCACCATTGGTGGCTAATGTTTTAATTCACAATTAAATATGTCTAATTTTACCCTAAACTTATTATATGTTAATTATATTTAATGGAATGTAAAAAAACAATTTAATAAGTGATTTAATTGATGAACATGTATTTATTGCTTTTGCAGGTACACTAGCTCTCCTAGAATGAAATTTTTCTTTAAATTAAAATTCCAAATTATGCTAAATAGGAGAATTCATGAGTGGCTAGGACATCTAATAATAGAATATATAAGATCCATCATCTTTGGCCAGTTTATTTAATTATCTAAATTAGAAGTTTAAATTAATTAAAATGTTAAATTATATAGTATTATTTGAATTTAGACCCCTGAATACTAATATTTCTATGTGGAGAGTGATATATGGTTTTCGATTAGGAACAACTAGAATTCAATAATTAGTAGTTATTTCAATGAATTATTCCCAATCTTAGGTGACACATGGGTTCATATATTATTTCCATGGATAAAGTAATTTAGATAAATGCTTATATATTTAATGATTGAAATTGGGACTCCCTATATGGACTACCATGGAAGGAATCATAAGGAATATTATTATATACATGAAGAGTGACACTTGGACTCTCTATGATGGTGGATAATGACAGAATCCAAGGGTGGTGAATTTTTTCTAAACCTAAAGAGATACCAGTATTCCAATATTGATTTCCTAGTAATTGTTTTTAATGTAATAGGTTGAAATTATTGAAGGAGTGTCAACTAGGTCCCAAATATTGGATTCCATTGTAATGACTCATGTTTCTTATAATTATAATGAATTTATTACAAAATTTGTCCTCAATGAAAAATCATTACATGGATTTCATCGGATCATTACATATTATTGATTCCCTTATTATACAAATCATTTTAAAATTTGATTCAAAGGGGAACCATTCGATATGTGTTAGGTCCCATGATTTGATTATACAATTACATTTGAGTGACATTATAATCAGAGACATACCGACAAAGGTCGAAGCCGGAAGTAGATGGATGGAGTTTCATGATAAAATTGTTCAATGTAGGATATTTATTTACCAAATTTCATTTGTACCTATAATTTTTTTCTTTTCACTTGTTATTACGTACTCATAGACTGGATGGAATCATGCATTGTTGGTTGTGTCCTACTAAGTATATCTCAAATAATGTATGTGTCACCAATCATTTCTCGGACATAATTCATGGATACATGTGTGGAAAAGGAAATAAAACCTACTATGTAATCTACAATAACATTCTACGATTGATTATGGGTGGAGAGGACTCTTCCTATTCACCATATTCTTAATGATATATCCTTGGTTCATTTTTTATAGAATGTGGAATTTACACTTGCAACTAATACCCATGTGTTTCCTTTTTTATAGCTTTCTCTGACCATAAATTTTTATATGACATAGATACATTTAAAAACATGGTTATTTATAAACTGTATCGATATTTTTACACTATTTAGAAAATCATTTATTCTTCCACTATTGATATATATTGTTATAATGTGTTATAATTTGATCATTGGGGTGTAGTATCCCAACTTTTTGTCCGTTGACCCGACAGCTAGTATTAAGCCACAAGGTTTTGGGGAGGAATGTTTGGGGTCATATTTCCAACCTGGATTACTTACTATTTAGAAGACTAGGTCTGGGAAGTGTCAATGTTGTACCAGGGAGAGTTTTTGATCCTCCAACCGATAGGTGATGTGCCCACTAGAAATATGTTCAAGAATATTTTTACGGTTATGAATACATTGATCAAATAACACTATTTATAATGATTATGGATCTTTATAAGTTGAAAGTGGTGATATATATATTTCAACCATTTTAAATATATCTTATATGTAAATCTGTATAAACCTAAAAAGAATTAAATTATAAAATTATGAAGTCACCAAAATATTATGATTCTAAATTCAGATTAAAGGGTGTTTTTTCTATACATAGAAATTTACACTTTGTATACAAGGTTTATTGACATGTCGAAGAAAACATGACCCTTACCTAAACAATGTAGTATTATGCTTGGAAGAGTACCTTTTTCCTATCATGATATATACGTCTCCTAGACCTGGCTTCAAGAGCATGCATCAGGGTGTGACCTTTTATATAGAAATGATTTTAATTTATTATATTTTTCTATATGTTTATTAGGTTATTTGCAAATTATGTATGAGATTTTTTTTCTAATTCTTCGAGTTATGCCACCATGAATTCATCATGGCATGCATGAGGACAGTTGTGATTACAATTCTCTGGAGGTGGGAGTCCCTAGGATACCTGTAGAACATATAGTTGTGACACTTGAGGCACACATGTTATAATTGATATGGTCATAAATGAAAAATATTTAGTGGGATTCCAATATTTTATATTACAATTTATGTATCACCATGAAATATGGTTACAATGGTAGATTAGACATGTGATTTTCAATAGAAACATTTTATGAAGATTTTAGGTCATAAAGGTACATATGCTACAGTGTCAAGGAAAGAGCCCATGCGATAAATTTTCAAGAATCTTGTGAAAAATCCTGATTAGAGTTTAAAACTAAATACATATATGATATAATATTATTCCATGATATTGTGGGATGTTATTATCCAGACATATCTTCATCAAGATATGTCTTGGGGGTTTTCAAAAAGCCTTGTCTACCTATTTCTATCATTATAAATTGAGGACCGATTAGTCTAGAGAGTTTTTGAACATGGAGTAGGGAACATTACCAATAATGGATTATTATTTACATTTCATGAATCTCAAGCACATTGAAAATATTATGTTGGGTAATGAGTTATCTAATTCTAGGATATTAGAGGATGGTCTCAAATATGACATCATATCACAGGTGAAGGCATTTTAGGAAACAATCGTATCTAGGTTAGTAAACCGATTACTTATAATTAAGTGTAACCAGATAGAGGGTAAGGGAGTGAGTAATTGTGTTTTAGCACCTAGATCATGAACTAAATCAATCAATTGTAGTAATCATTTTTTGGAACTTCCAGAAGTTGATATTAGTATATAGGGTTCATACAATGGTGTCTGGGTGGGGTTACATTAGTAAGGTAGGTTGGTACATATGAAACCTCAGTGTACTAGGGTCCTATTCAATTGATGGTCATATTGTATTATGGCCACATTTTCACATTTTATAGTATTTAAACCAGTATCTAGTTAGATAGGGTCTTCACTAACTCCATGATAAGGAGAGAGGTCAACAAATTCTCGTTGCATAGGGAGATCATGTGTGGTTGAGTGATCATGCTAAGGTGGTTTTAATGGATGGGGTATCCAGAAAAAGGACATATAGTTCTGGATAAGCATACCATTTCACGTAATCCATGATATATATGATGAATATAGATTACCCAGATTTATTAAGTGATTTTGATGACTAATTATCAGTGTTATAGAAATTATATACTTAGAGGTTCTATCCTATGATCCAATACATTATTATATACCCTTTTTGATATAATAAAATCACATTACTTAATATATATGACTATTTTTGAGAGTCTAAATTAGATCATGGAGTCCCCCCTTGATATTAGAGGGTTTTTCTACCTATGGGACCCCATTTTCCAAAATATTATAGGGTTCAAAATCATTCTCAGAATGGAATATTCCGTTCCCAATCATGCCTATTATGATTTCTATCAGGGAATGGTGAATTTCACATAAAACTAGTGTGGTAAATTTATTATAAAAGTGGAATGTGTTGTTTAGGAAATCTTATTTGGAAATGAGTATCATTTTATTAAAGGGATGATAGCATATATTTCTAGTTTGTAGATGGATTAACTTCGAATGAAACAAATGAATTTTGATGTATTGGTAGATCACTAAAGGGTTGTTTTCATAGAAAACATTTATGGACGAATTTTTATGATATAGGTATATTAATTAATGAATCTAGTTCTAAGAGCTACTTTGAAATGTAAATTTCCTAACACGATGGATTTTACAGAGTTGCATGATCTCAAGAGGTAGTAATTGATTTCAAATCTAAGGGTTGTAAACAACCCAGTTCTTCATTGTCTTATTAAATGGTCCTTTTCACAAACTAGGAGGAAAATACACTATAGTTTTTCATGCAATACCGTTGGTTGAACAACCTTACAATTGGGAACTGGTATTTACTTCCTTGAATGGATTATCACTTGGACCATCTCCACAGATCACGGGTTTTCTCTGATATTTATATAATATTATGATATTTTTTTGTGTTGGTTAGACCACCAAATTTTCCATGAAAAATATTCCATTTATGATATATATTTTTTGTGAATATGTTCATTTTATTCAATCATAAAAATATGAAAATAGATTTAATGGAACTGATGGATTAGGTTTTCCATCCATATCTCAATTCACTAATGGTGGTATTCCAGGATAAGAACTTGGTGTATTACCACACTCAATATAAAAAAATCCAAACATCACATTATTTGATCAAAACATTTATAGAACATAAATTATAAGCTATTCTCCCAGAGATCCAATTTTAGATTCCTAAAATTCATATCAATAGTTATGTTATCTCAGAGAATAGACAATCAGTTGACCATTTGAAGGTGAAGGCTATAGATTCATTGAAGCATCAGAGGAACAATTTTCAATCATGGAGATTCATGGGTTTAGATAGTTATTATAGATTATTTTGATATGAATTTTTCTGGCCAGTAGAACCTCGTAGAGGATTGACATTGAAGGGTGTGATTTTAATATAGTTGGAATTATACAATACAACATTTTAGGAGATGAAAGGGAGGATAACTTCAGAATTTATATTTATTTTTACATAGATGAGCATAATTTATATAGTTTATTTTTATTTTCTAGGATTTATGAATTGATGAATAATGATTCCTAAGGAGAACATTGTAGTTAGGATCTCGTCAATTGATTCCCCATGAGAGGAATTATCCTATTAATGACCTTTAGTAAGTCATTGTTGTTCAAAAATTTTGTTTTTGGAAGAATTATTTACTTAGAGGATGTTCTGGTTTCTTTAATGAAATCAAAATCATCAAGTTAATATTTACACAACATGACATAAATAATAATTAATGAATGTTGATTGAATACATAATTTTTGTTGAAAATGAGATTTCCTATAATCAAGGTAATTGAACTATAGTAGTCATTTCCTATAGTAGGATCACTCAGATAAAGGCAGTCCAATAGGCTTGTAGTGAGTGGTAGCTCGTGGCTATATTTGATGAGATGAATTTAGAGGTTCCGAATAATCATGGATTATTTGTACCCACATTGTTATCACAGACCTCTTGTTTTCTGGGAACAGTTAATATAAGGAAACTATTAGATTCAGAAGTCTTGTTCTTATGGGAGAGCATTGTAGTTGATAACATATGGCATGGTTGGGTCATTTAATAGAATGATATATTACACATTCATGAACACATCTGAGTTATGATAGGCATCTGAGAGGTGTTGATGTTAGTGTCACATGCCCCTATATGGTATGTACATCATATTCTTACCGAGATATATTCATATGAATACCATTAATACTGGTGGCTCATGAAGAAGAGGTAGATATTTTGGGTTTTTTACTTTTTCTTCACAGTATCAGCAGGTGATGGTAAAATGCCTATGAAAATTAGAGATTCAAATATTATTACCTATTACGATGTGGATGTGGGATGATGTTACCATTTAATTTTTATGGGACTTTCTTGAAAACCATGATATTTTAATTCAATATGGTTTATCGTAGATAGTCTGAAAAATATTCCTCATTTCATGCATATTTAGGAGACATTTTCAGTGGATGAGCTCATGAGGCTATCGATTTTTGATATTATATACCTCCATGGGGTTCTGCATTCTATTATATCGATCATATATTACTATTTTAAATCATAGTTCTACTATGGGTTATAGTGGGAACAGTGTTCACAAGCTCATATGGGTATATCCTTGCATCTATAGTCTGATGTCTTGTCTGGGAAAATGATATATGTTTTGAGGAAATTTACATATCTAGAATCATTTTCTTCATAGGTTTTTTGTAGAAATAATTACCTCTCATTTAGTTCCTTTATTTTAACAGCTATCTTGTAAAAATAGAGATTGATCCATATGAGACCCTATATTGTATGTCATTTTGATCACCCAAAGAATCATTGTAGGAATGAGAGGTAGTGCTATTGGTTCATTGTCTCATTCATAATGATTCCAAGTAGGTCTAATATTTTAGGAAGTGGATTTCTACAACAAAATCAATGCAGAATCTATATGTCGATTGTTTCCATTATCAATTTGAGTTCAAGGTTGTAATCCTGGATTTATTATGTGATCAACATGGAAATTTTCATAGAGGTATTCAAAAAATAGGGAAGCAATCTCTTTGTTTTGTAGGTTCCTTGTCGGTAGCCTACAGGTTCTTATTACCATAGTGGTACTGGACCAGTCATTATGTCTTCCATGTATCACAGATTCCCCAATAACATACTAATATTTTGGATATTCATGATCCTGTTGGGGAGGAGATGGTGGTTGATGTGTTGTTTGAGGAGAAACCCATAAATATTTTTGATCAACAAATGATGGTTCATTGAAGGTGGTCAGTAAATTTTTTACAGGTTTTATGGAAGAAAAACCATGTACATATTGATGCTTGGGTGAATTAGGATGACATATGTGCCTAGTGGCTAGATTTATTCACATATTATCCTTTAGCACCCTTATAAGGCAATTTTTTGATGAATGAATTTACAGGGGATGATTTTAAGAACATTTATTTTCTATGAGCTATAGAACCATTTATTTTCATTTATTTTCTCAAATTTTATACTTACCATCGTTCCATATAACTTTAGAGGGTGGTCGAGTCTTGTATGGAGCGCCATGCCATGGTTTTTGGAGAAATTTTCTTAGCCACAATGAAGAGAGCCAAACTTGACGTTCATGGAAATTACATTACTTTTTCAGTATACTTAATATATAAAAAGAACCAACAAATAAGGACCATAATAGTTTAGGTTCTTTGGAAACTCGGATCCTAGTTTTCTAATCCTGGTGAAAGATCTTCAACATCTCCCACAAAGATCTTCTACTTTGGTTTTCTTACCTAAAACCATTCTTTATATACAGGGGAAAAGAAAACATATAAAGGGTGATCTCAAATTCTCAGTAAGGGTATGCATGGAGAAAATACAACAACCCACATACATTTGAACTTAAAAACATGAACATAATGTTTAAACATCAAAATATTGAGTTGGGAAATAAATCATGGCAGTACGTAAGGCATAGATCATAAAAAAACATTAATCATAATAAAATAGAATGGGAATAAAACATGAAATTGTGGGAACCATTAATCACATGATATGATTTCTATAGTAGACATGGAATTTCTGCCAAGACCATCATAGTGGACAAAGTCTATCACTGAACTGGGTTTACATGTCGTTCTAGCCCTGTATTACTGAACCAGATTCACTTTCCATTCTATCCATGTCAATATCATTATATATAAATCTTTACCCAATGAATTGGAGGGAGATATAGGTCCCATACATCTTATAATTAAATCATTAATTCTTGTTCCAATAAATAAACATAAATTATTCATCGTAACCCAAATAATAATATGGGTTTAATAGACTCCATCCGATCAAAACATAATAAATATAAAATAAATGGATATCATTTCATCATAAGAAATATGAAACCATGTAAATAATATAGACATTATACTTTATATATAAATAATTAATTAATGTCATCTTAGATGGAAAATGGGTTTTATAAAACTCTTGAAAAGAATACTTTAGGAATATTTCATTTCTTCTCCAAAATCATTTTCTTTTCTCAAAATATCATAAAATTTTAAAATAAAAGGAATTTGTCAAAAATAATTATAAAATCTTGTATAGTAAGCTTCTTAATAATAAGGCATTATAAAACTGTAAAAATATGTTCATGTCATATAAGTTAAAAAAACATTCTCCTTGTACTTTTAATAGAAAAGTCAAAAATTACCACGTATGGTAAACAAATGAAGGAATCCTTCCATAACACAAAGTAGAAGTCAAAGTGGGGTAAAAATGATTTTAAACATAAATGGATGAATATTAAACACTTTATATAAAACAATATATGGACATCGATGAAAAATATAATCCTAGTGAATACTTACGTATAAGAAATCTCAAAAAAATGAGATTTGAAAAATTATCCCTTACCTTATGTCAAATATCTTCCATATGTGTCAGAGACTCCGTTATATTGGGTTTAAACCTATTATTAACATGTCAAATAACTATAATAATTTTTATGATATCATATACGATTCACTTATGACTTAATATTACCCGTTCATTTGTAAATTCCATGTTAAATCAACGTTTTGGGTAAAATTGTTTCATTTATCATATGTATTTCGACTTGTTGTTCTTGATATTATTACATATATCCTGATTTACATAATTAAATAATATAAAACATGATTTATATATAATATATATTAATCCTATAAATATATATGGTAGATCGATAAATGGAAGGAAATACACCGTTCAAGGAGATGGTAGGTCGTACGTACGCATAAACGCTGTTTTCATTTCCTTATTGGATTGAATGGAATTAAGGAAATCAAATACATATGTAAATAAATCCAGTATCATTATTATGTAATATATTTCATTATTATTTATTATATAAATAATTTATAATCATACTTGAATGGTTAATCATGGAAATTGAATCTCATCACGTTCGTGGAGACGGTAGTCGATATGTACGCACCAGCGACAATTTCATTTTTTTAATATTAAAATCATATATAATTGGATGGTATATCATATATAAAGAATCATAATAATGTTATATTTATTATTTATATCATTTATACTCATTATTATACCCATCCAAATGATGAAATGATTGAATAAAAAACTACACCACAACGTGGAGACGGTAAGACGTACATACAGACCTGTGGTCAGTTTATCATTCATAAGATGGATAAAATAACTAATATGGTAGTAAAATTTTTATAGTAACATTATAGTATATAGAACATACCTGATTTATTATTTTATAATTGATGAAACGAAGAATGAGAAAGTGGAAGAAGAATGGAACTTGAAATTGATGGTGAGATATTTACTTCTTCTTTGGGTTCTTACTTTTAATTTGATCAAAAGGGCTCAAATGGTTGAATTTATGACTAAAGTAAGGCCTCTAGAATGAAAGGAGGACTTTTTAGAGGGTATTTGGGTAGGGGATGGCCGAGAAAAATGGATTTGGATGTGTTAATTAAAGAGAAGGTGGAGTTCCCTTTTATAAGATGGGTGAGGGGCACCTTAGGAAAAACTTAAAATATTATTTTGTAATAAATTTATATTGTGTTTTTAAAGGCTCCAAAGTGACTTATTTCGAGGATAGGGTGGGATTAGATCGAAATAATCTCAACTAATAGGTTTTAGACAAGTTTAGGTTACCATTTTAACCTTATTATTTAGATTTAACTCTAAGTTAAATAATTTAACTATTACAGTGTCTTCTTGTATTCTTACACTATATGGTTAATAAACATACAATAAACTGCCAATAGAACCCCAATTGGCTCATTACGTCATATATATTATTATATAAGTCTTTTGGCAGAACATTATATTTTTAGGACCATTATATCAATTAATAATATAATATTTGTTTTAAAAACTCTTTTATGTCAATTTTGACACTATTTGGTATTTTATTTTTTCTAAATTTATAACAGCATTATTACTTCGAAAATATTTAATATACCCAATCATAATATGTTATAATAACCTATAAAATTAGTTTAATTAATAAAAACTCTAAAATTACATTTATTTGGTTATTTATAATATCAATTATGTAAATTTTTCCTTAATAAGGTAATTACTGCATCATCATTGTGTCTTAAATAAATTAAATTATATAGTGTCTAAAAAATATAAATAATATACCATTATGTAGTAAATTTTTTATCTTTCTAATGAATATTTATAGTCGAATTTATATTATGTAAAACCCTATATTAAGAATGTTTTAGTAATTAAACATTGATTTTTACTATTTTAACTCTTCTTTAAATAAAATAATAATAATTGTCCAAATCTAATCCATGTGGATGTAACGGGTAATATTGTTTTTCCTAAGGATTTTTTGGTCAAATTACACTTATCCAATCGGATCAGGACACGTTTTACAATAATAATAATATCATTTTTACCCTTAATTACCCTTTTTATTTTTAATCGTGGTAAATAAAAGTTAAAAGTTACTATTCAACAAAAATTGTTTTCATCTCATTGAATGAAATTTTGCATACTAATATCAACCATGTGTCCTGAAATTTTAAAATTCCACTCATATAAGTAGTAAAATTATATTTTATGTAAATTTGAAAATTCTTCTAGGTGGTGGGTAAATGATAGTAAAAAGTTAAATAAAATTTTAATATATATAAAATTACTATAAAATGACTCCAATAAATTACATTGAACAAATATAGGTATTATGTGTCTATTTATACCTAAAATAAATTTAAATAAAATAAATGATTATTTATATAAAAAGTCTATTTTAACCAATAACTCACTCTTTCCACTATTCATAAAAAATTGAATGTTTTCAGAAAAATACCAAAAATTAACCCTAGGATAATTTCGATATTACGAATCAAAAAATGAAGCCCATTTTGAATGATAAAATTTATAAAATTTCAAAAAGAGGTTATTTTTATTCATAACTGCTAATTTATATAATATTTTAATAACATATCGTTGTTTAGTTAAACACAGTATTGTGTACAACACACGCTATCAAGGAAGACTACTCTTGCGTGTAATACAAGGCACGAATAGTGTTTTGTATACTAAAATATGATATTTTGATGCGTATAGTGCGAGATAATCTTTGTTTAGTGTACAAAACAAGAAATTAAACAAATTAAAAATAATATTTCTCATAAAATCATAGGGTGTTACATTCTACACCCCTTAAAATGAATTTCACCCTCGAAATTCGTCGGGGTTTTAAATGGTTTACTACTTGAAAGTGTCATTTATAGAAACCCACATTGTAAAAAAGAATAAATAAACTTAATTTTAAAGAATAAATGTAACGGTTACCCAAATTAACTCATCACTGGGTTTCCAAATAGAAGAACACAGGTGAAAATATGGACATGGAAGAGAAATCTAACCATCAGGTTCTGATGGAGAGTGGTATAGAACATGGATAAGAAAAATCCAACAATAACAAATCCATAAATATGTGATGATCTAAGGTACCATCTAGGAAACCATTTTTTCAATATCATTTTCGTAAGGTTGAAGAATTTTTGAATTAAAAGAAATACTTTCTTTATTTTGGTACAATCTCACTTTTGTTCGTGCCATTAACAATTTCCCCTTCATCTCCTAAAGAAATGAAGATGAATTTGTCTTCCATGAAGTCTTAGCGGATCATGCGATAGAATGATAGGTCATTCCATCTGTCTCAAACATAAGCTTAGAAATAGTAATATACATAAGTCCATCTATGGTTAGATTAATCGTATATGGTTCAAAATATGGACTTATTCTTCATATATCATATCGTTTAATAAAATAAAACTAATTTCTAGAAACCTGGTACTTCAAGAAGGCCAGTGGTAGCTTATAAAGTCCTGTCGCACTTCGGTTGTGGGTTCGATTCCCGCAACCTTGTCTGAGGCGATGGTTGGTCGCCCATCCTGTAGGTTGTCCTTTTTCTAAAACTACAATATTGTAACATTCCATAAATAATATCGAAAAAAGGTTCTATCCTTAGACAATATTATCTTATATCCAACATAACCCATTTAAAATCATTAGGATTATACAAAATACATCTATCCAAGATCATAGTACAAAGACAATGTTTCCTAGAAATGTCATCAACCAAGCAAGTGAATACCATAATTTATTCCCCACATATCATAAGATATATATTGTCGTTGGTCACATTCCAAACATGTGAATAACTTAATAATGTATTCACTTGAAAAATTAATACCCATTGAACTTTATTGAAAACATGAATGCTGTCAAAAGTTAACTCTTTCCACGTACCAAAAATTTCAAAAATTCTATATACTCACACCATGATATCACTATGTCCTTATATCATTAATGATCTCATTAATACTATCAAACATAATATTTTGTCCTTATCCCTTCATTATGCGCATATTATATTCTTTCCAAAAATATTTCAATCAATTATCATGGTTACCGATACCATATTCCTATCGAATACCATAATGGACCAATACACAAATATTTCAATATACCATAAAAGTATCTCGATAAAATTATTCTTGAATTCCAATATATAATCCCTTCAATAAATCCTCTATGATGAATTTCATGGAATAGGTCCTTCTTCTATTTTGAATTAACCGCTTAGGTATGGGCATTGAGTTTGGTAATGCCCATGTTCTCCACAGACAAGACATTGAACTACATAACAATCTATGACACTATGGCCCTTTTCTCCACACAGATAACATCTTCCCCTCCATTTCAGGTATTCCTCAAGGTTCTTCTTCCCTTATTCTTGATATTTAGAATGATTTATCTTCCATCTTCTATGCTCCTCTCCATGAGAACATCCATAAAAGTACATCTACCTCTTATTTTATGACTTAAGAATACCACTAATGTTCACCTTGTTAATCATATATCGTGATGACTGATTTTTCATAATAACAATATCTTTCTCTCTAGTAATTACCATATTTTGTGGATCATAGTCACCAATTTGTCTATCGGAATGAACGTTAACTCAATCCCATATCGTTCCTTCTGTTGAATGAAACCAGAAACTGTAGTGTAAGAAACAGTTAAAATAACAAGGAACCACATAATCATTAAAATTCACTTATGGGATGTATAAATTATCACACATTCTTTAATACATGACACCATAGGTTCACCCTAGGTTATTCATGATCATAAACATAATTCATGTATTGTAACCTATAGTTATAATAATCCTTAGGGACATTCATAGAAATACCTTTGAAATATCTCTAGGGATCTCACTAAAGTTTTTGCATCCTTGTTTCCAAAGGTTAACTAAAAAATTCCTCTGATACCAGCTATAGGGACCCATGCTTGACGTTCATGGACATTACATTACATTTTCGGAATACTCAATACATAACAAGAACAAACACTCAAGGACTGAAATAGTTTATTGTCTTTTGAATCACGGAACATAATCTTCTAATCATGGTGAAAAATCATCAACATCCCCCATAAAGAGCTTCCCCTTTTGTTTTCTTAAATAAAACTATTCTTTATATCATGGGGAAAAGAAAACATATAAAGGGAGAGCTCAAATTCCTTGTAAGGGTAAGCATGGAGAAAATAAAACAAACCATATACATTTGAACTTTAAAACATGAACAAAATGTTTATCCATCCGAATTTTGAGAGGTGAAATAAACCATGGCAGTACGTAAGGCATAGATCATCAAGTAACATTAATCATGATAAAATAGCATGGGAATAAGACATTTAATTGTGGTAACCATTAAGCACATGTAATGATTTCCACAGTAGCCAAGGAATTTCTTCCAAGACCATCATAGTGGACAAAGTCCATTATAGAACCGGGTTTACTTGCCGTTCCAGACCTGTATTACTGAACTAGATTTACTTTCCATTCTAGATATGCCTATCTCATGAGATATAAATCATTTCCCAATCCATTTTAGAGAGATATATGACCCACCCATCTCATAATGAAATCATTATTTCTTGTTCCACAAAATAATCATAAATCCTTCATCATAACCCAATGAATAATATGGGTTTCATAAACACCATCCCATAATAAAATAATCCATTTGAAATATGTGGATATCATTTAATCATAATAAATATGAAACCATGTAAATAATGGAGACATTATACTTTAAATAGAAACTTATTATTTAATTTTATCTCAGATGGAAATGGTTTTGATAAAACACTTGAAATGAATTCCTATGGAAAATATCATTTCTTCTTCAAAAACATTTTCTTTTCTCAAAATTTGCTGAAATTATAAAAGAAAAGGATTTTATTGAAAATAATCATGAAATATTTTAGCGAAAGCTTCATAAAAATAAGGCATTATAAAACCATAAGAAAATTTTCATGTTGTATAAGTTAAAAAAACATTCTCCTTGTACTTTTAACAGAAAAGTAAAAATTACCACGTATGGTAAAAAAAGAATGATTCCTTCCATAACACAAAGTAAAATTAAAATAGGGGTAAACATTAATTTATTCATACATGTAATAATTTTAAACACATTATGAAATACAGTTTATGGACATCGATGAAAAATATAACCCCAATAAATACTTACAGATAAGCAATCTCTGAAAAATGAGATTTGCAAAATTATCCCTAACCTTATGTCCAATTTCATCTGTATGTGTCCGAGACACCTATATATTGGGTTTAAACATATTATTAACTTCTAATATAACCATAATAATATTTATGATATTATATATGATTCACTTATGACATTATATTACCCGTTCTTTTATAAATTCCATGTTAAAGCCGCGTTTTGGGTAAAATTGTTTCACTTATCGTATGTGTTTCGACTAGTTGTTATGGATATTATTAATTATATAATGATTTAATTAATTAAATAATGTAATAAAGTATTTATATATAATATATATTCAGAATATAAATATATATGATAGATTGATAAATGAAATGAAATACACCGTTCATGGAGATGGTAGGTCGTACGTACAAATGAACCTTGTTTTCGTTTCCTTATTGAATTGAATGGAATTAAGTAAATGAACCATATATGTACATAAATCCAGTATTGTTATTATTTAATATATTTCATGATTATTTATTATATATACACTTTATAATAATAATTTAATGGATAATCATGGAAAATGAATCTCATTGTGTTCGTGGAGACGGTAGTCCGTATGTACGCACGAGCGACAATATCATTCTTTTAATATAAAAATAATATATAATTGGATGTTATATCATATATCAATTATCATTATGATGTTATATTTAATATTTATATCATTTATACTCATTATTATACCCATCTAAATGATGAAATGTTTGAATAACAAACTACACCATGATGTGGAGACGGTAAGCTGTACGTACACACATGTGGTGACTTTTTCATTCATAAGATGGATAAAATAACTAATATTGTTGTAATATTTTTATAATAATATCAAATTATATATATGTTAATGGATTTATTATTTTAGAATGGAAACAACAATGAAAGAGGATGTTGGAAGAAAAATGAAACTTGAAATAGGTGGTGAGATATTTACCTCTTCTTCGGGATCTTTCTTTTTGATTTCATCAAAATGGCTCCGTAGGCTAGCTTTATGACTAAAATAAGGCCTCTAGGATGAAATTAGGATAATATAGAGGGTATTTATCCAGTTTTTGGCTATGAAAAATGGCTTTGGCGGTGTTAATTAGAGAGAAGGTTGAGTTCCTTTTTATAAGAGGGGTGAGGGTCACCTTAGGAAAAACATAAAATATTATTTTATAATAAATTCATATTCATTTTATAATTGCTCCAATGTGAGTTATTTTGAGGCTAGGGTGGGGATGGGTCGAAACCCTTTCAACCAATAGGTTTTACACATGTTTAGGTTACCGTTTTAACCTTCTCATTTAGATTTACCTCTATGTTAAATAATTTAACAATTATCGTGTCTTGTTGTAATCCTACATTATGTGGTTAATAAACATTCAATAAACATACAATAGAACCCTAATTGGGTCCTTAATGTCATATATATTATTATATAAGTCTTTTGGCCGAACCATATATTTTTATGACCATTATATCAATTAAAAATATAATATTTGTTTTAAAATCTCTTTTATGTCAATTTTGACACTATTTGTTATTTTGTTTTTTCTAAATTCATAACATTATTATTTATTATAAGAATATAAATATAACCAACCCTAATATTCTATATAAACCTATAAAATTTGTTTAATCAATAAAAAGACTCAATTTACATTTATTTGTGTCTTTATAATATCAATTATGTTAATATTTCATTAATAAGGTATTTCCTGAATCATCATTGTGTCTTAAATAAATTAAATTATTTAATGTCTAAAAAATATAAATGAAATATTTTTATGTAGGAAATTTCTTTAGTTTTCTAATGAATATTTATAGTCTAATTTATCTTATGTATAACCCTATATTAAAAATGTTTTAGTTATTAAACATTGATTTTAACTATTTAAACTCTTTTTTAAATAAAATAATAATAAATGTCCTAATCTAATCCAACTAGACATAAAGGATAATAATTTATTCATAAGTTTGTTTTTGGTTGAATTAAATTTATCCAGTAGAATTAGGACATGTGTTAGGGTAATAATAATATCATTTTTACCCGTATTACCCTATTTACTTTTAACCGTGGTAAATAAAATTTAAATGTTACTATTCACCAAAAATTATTTACATCTCATTAAACCAAATTTTACTTATTAATATCAACATAATCGCTCATATTTTTTAAATTCAACTCACAGATGTTTGTAAAATTACGTTTTATTTAAATTTCCAAATGCTCCTAGGAGGTGGGTAAAAGACGGTAAAAAGTTAAATAAAATTTATATATATCTAAAATTATTATAAAATGACTCCAATTAATTAAATCAAACTTATATAGGTATTATTTATATATTTTGACCTAAAATAAATTTAAATAAAATAAATTATTATATAAAAAAAAGTCAGTTTTAACCAATGACTTAGTGTTTTCACTATTCATCAAAAATTAAATGTTTTCAAAAAAATACAAAAAATTCACCCTAGGATAATTTTGATATTACAAATCAAAAAATTGAATTTAATTTTGAAAGATAAAATTTATATAATTTCAAAAGGTGGATATTACTATTCATAATGGCTAGATAATATAATATTTTAATATCATATCATTGTTTAGTGAAACCCGGTATTGCGTACAACACAAGCTATCGAGGAAGGTTTCTCTTTCCAGCTACACTAGACAAGAATAATATTGTGTATACTATAAGACAATATGGTGTTTTCTATAGTTCAAGATAATCTTGGTGTAGAGTACAACCCAAGACATCAAAGAAACTAAAAATAATATTTCTCATAAAATCTCGGGATGTTACACACAATATATTTTGAATCTCTGCCACACATGATACACTTTTATGTTAAACTATGTAGGGGATTTATTGCACAAAAAGGGTTTCACATTTTACCCTAAACGTGCAGCCCTTTTTACATGTCCATGAAATTCATTTCATAATTTCGGTCAAGTTGGCTCATCCATTCTATGCACTGTCAGTGAAACAATACAACTAGCTCTTGAGTAGGGAGTTATGGGGTAGTTCTTGGAAGATTCTTTGAGAATGTTTTGTCGAACCATGTGCCCCTTAAAATGGGAAGAAATGAAATTTTTTTCCCTCAATTCCATTAATTGTGTAACTATACATTCTCATTCTTCATGCATGGACAATAACCCACTAACATTGGAGCTCTTCCATTCTCCTCGAGCTAGTCATATCCCTTTTCTGTAGAATATGATTGAATCCAAGTTAGTATTTCGAGATGTGTACTGGTATGTTATCATTAACATGTATTCCTTTAATCATTTTTATTCACATAAATTAAATTATATTAGTGTGAGCTCCTATACACTAATTTTAGGGAGATTTCTCATTCATTATTTGTTTATTCTTGCCTAGATTGGAGGCTAATAACAGATGAAAATTTGACTTCCTATATATGGTAGGTATTATAATTCATTTCCATAAACATTTTAGTGTTTATATATTATTCTATTGTTCCACTCATCAGAAATTCTAGGCGATAGTTTGAAATGTTATTTTATTGAAATTAAATATAGAGGATTGGCCTAAATGAATAAAATTACATTTTCATATTTCATTATATGTCATGGAACATGAATGTAATTACCCAGCTAGGTTTGTTTCTAAAATTTATAAAACAACCATGGGTTCCATATGTTTGGATTCACCTTATAAGGTGTCTTCCTTTCCACAAGCTTAGGGGATACTAAATTAATTGAATGAAAAATAAAATGAATTAAATAAATGTCGAAATGGAAAACCATGGCCCGATTCCCCATGATACTATTATAGATCTCATTAGCTGAATATGTTCACAAAATTTAAATTCCTAATTATGATATGTTTGAGAATTCATGAAAGTCATGTAATTATATACCAATCCAATTTAAGAGTCACCTTATTTGGTGAGTGTAATTAATTATATTAATTATTTATATGATTGAATTAAAATTTTAAATTATACGGAATGGTTAAAATTTATTCCCATGACCAATAATATTTCTGTGTTGATGGTGAGATGTTGGTTCTGATTAAAAACCCAATGACTAGAACCATCAGGCTACATATATTACGGATTTTGGAACGTATATATCAAGAAAATTGGGTCATTCATGTGTTAAATATGAACACCATGTATAGACTCATTTGGTCAATTAACTACACATTCCATGAGTAATACATTGAATCTCTATAATTAATTCCAAAAATAATATCATTTGGAATATTATTATATAATCCAGGAGCGACACAGGGAATCCTTATGAGTACATCCAATGATGGACTCAGAGGGCCATCACATTAATCCAGACCTTGAGAAATACATGGATTCCAAGGAAGGTTTCGATGGATGGTATTGTATGTTGATGGGTTCATGTTATGCCTAAAATGGAACTTTTGTTCCACATTAGGAACAACCATATATGAGTTTAGGTTTCTTATAATTATATGTAATTTATTATGCAACATGGCTACCATGCCAATGCATAGAATTTCATTTGATAAGTGCATTTCATATTATTGATGACCTTATTATGCATATCATGGTCAAATATGATTCATGGGTGTAGCTAGGTCATGTATCTAGGTACCATTAATTGATTATCGATGAAGGTGAGACTACAAATTTATTCAGATAAATATCAGCTAAATTTTTGTTAGGTAGCTATGGATGGGTGTTCCATGAGAATCTGGACCTATGCATGTTATTTATTTACTACATTTAATTTATATCTATTAATGATATTTGAACACTATTGATTATGTACTCATTTATTGGATGGAATTAAACACCATTGGTGGTGGCCTACAGAGTACATGTCAGACCTTGCTTGGGATGTTGATGGGTACCCATATAGAATTCATGCATATAGGTTGGGATAATGGAATGATACCTACTATTGATGCTTTAATTGATTTTTATGATAGATTATGAGGGTAGAGGACCAATCTTCTGTTATATATTTTAGAAGAGATGGCCTTTTGTGTTTCTATACCATTTTTTTTCTCATTCCCTTTATCCCCATGAATTTCCTTTTCTATATAATTCCATGATAATAATTTTTCATATGAAACTAATGGATTTCATTACATGTTTTTTATAATATGTATGGAAATTATACCGATGTTCATGTTTTCATTTATCCATATATTATTGATTGATCATATTATACAACTTTTTTACACTATGATCATTAGGTTATTTTATCCTCACTATTCAACCATTGACCCTCAGTGATGGATAGAAGTATCTAGAATACAAGGAGGTTCACTTGAGGCCATATGCACAATCGTGTTCAATTACTATTGAATGAACCAAGATCAAGATTTCTCTAACCTAATTTCATACAAATAGTGAATATACAAAACCTTCGTGTATTTTATCACGAGGTCATCAAAATTCATGTTGTTTTATGATATAAGTAATTTACTTCATGTTTCAGAGTTATGATTAAAATTTTACACAAGCTATAGGGGATTATGTTAGAACCTAATTTCATTCGGTATGGTTCATTCTTTAATTTAAATTATAAAATATTATAAAATAATTATCTAATATAACCAACTAATTTAATCCTCCTTATGTTATTAATGATTTTTTTAAGTCATTGTACCATTTTTCTATTTATTGAACATAAAATGGCTGAGTCTTTTTTTGAATGATGAATCCATTTCTATATTCTATCTAAAAATAATTTATCATTCATATCCATGCATTCTAAAAAACTATGAAAATTTATAACATTAATCAATAGATTATTTAATGTCATTTGTAACCATTTTCAAATTTTAAAAAAAATTGAACGATATAAAATCTCATATCAATTTTCTAACTGGTAACTTTTAATATTTTTACAATAGTGTTAATATAAGGTATATTTTAACTAAAGTGGCATGTAAACAATTACCCTCTCTCATAAAAACTCAATAGTTATAAGTTCCATTCTTCCACATTAGTTTTCATTTAATATTTTTTTCAAAAATAATTTTAGATTTCCTTATTTTGAAGGATTGATTTCTAATTGAAGTGGCTATTTTTCTAAATATATACACTATATAATCTTTTAAATATATTTTGATAAATGATGAAAAACAATTATGTTATGGAATGATTCTAAATTATATATATGTCTCTCAAAAAATATTAAAATCTTAAATAACTTAATTTTATTGGTTATTTCATTCTTTATAACAATTTATCATAAAATTTAATTATGAAATTTCACTTAATTATGATATGAGACAACATTATTCAAACATTTTTATTTCCCACTATGATTATTATATTATGGATATTGAATAATTTTATTTTTAATATCAAATAAAAATTATGAATATTATATGTTTTTGTTCCCATGATAGTACTGGGTAAGCCTGATATATCATATATGATTGGTTTTCCCAAATATATCACTAATGCATGTGATAATATTTTTAGTCTCATGACACAATAATTATGGGTTAGAGAGTAATATTAACCTATTATGGAACATTGTAAACAATTTTATATTATCTAGGAACCGTGCATTGATGCATGTTTATTCCATGTAATATGTTGTTGAAACATTTCCATCCATTCATTGATCAATTGAAACCAAATTCATCAGTTAATGAATCCATGTGATTAATCACAAGACTTCTCATTTACGATATTAAATAACACCTATGACTCATGAAATATGGTTCTTTATCATGTATATTAACTTACTGGGATTTTAAGCTCACCTCATTTTTATAAGTTTCAACAGGTTATCCCATGTAGTTTTTTTGATCAAAATGATTTATTGTCTAATCATGGAGAATAAATTAATGATGTTCCATTTTTTCACTCATTGATGATTTATTATCCATGTCCTCCAAAGGAAGTAGACCTCATGACCATTGGCTAATAAAGAATTTAGGACTACATAAAATATCCTTTAATAATATGGGAAGAAGTATAATGTTTCTATTTATATACATTATTATTATATTATATTAGTATTTATGTGGTTTCAATGGTTATCCCAAAATAGACAAAAATTATGAAAGGTGATTTTAATTGTATTTACTGTGGTAAAATTTTATTTGATAGTTTAATGTTAATAAAAAATAAATAATACCATATATTATTCACCCATAATATTAATTGTTTTAAAAAATAATATAATATTTTAAAATAACCATTTTATACTACCATATATTGGGGTTGTGGAAAATCGATCATGTGGTTCATTAAGGTGGAAGTCCCACCACACACGTGTTGATATTTTTCCAATTCTGTAATTATACTATGGGAAAAATATAAAATGGATATTCATTGTTTAATAAATTATAATAATAGTAAAAGGAATATATTCATCATACCTTCATTGAATGATTGAATTATATTTGAGTAGAAGCAGAAAATAACATAGTTTTTTGGGTTGAATGTTTTACCTTTTCATTGGAATTTTTACCTTGGGAATGACCATAAGAATCCCTCCCTTGGTAATTTTTGTTAGAAAAATGATTAAAAGGTATTGATAGGGTGTATATGAGATAATAGTTAGGGTTTTGGTTTAGCCATTTCATTGGAGAGGGTTTATAATATGGGAGGAATTTTTCAACTTTTATAAGTGACGAGAAATGCACTCTTGTAGAAAATCATTTTCTCTCAATGTTATCAGTAAATTATTAAATTAAAGAGAATAAAAAATGGTTAGTAATGGTGTGGGAAATTATTTAACATTTAGACTACCTAAACTGTAACATCCCTAGTAAATGAAGAATAAGAGATTTTTATATTTATTAATATTTGTGAATTAAATATTAATTTTATCTTAAAAGGGTTGCTATGTTCAATAGAGTACCTGATACGCAACAACGAGTTTCTTTGGAATCTTACGTTGCACACTAATAATATAATATTATTATTTTATACGGTATTTAACTCCTAGACGTTGTATTGGCAGGAATGAACAGAAATAACTACAATATGATTATACATGTTTGTTAAATATATTTACATTAATCAAATAAAAGTTAGAGGCTTAAAAGGTGAATGAATCTAATTTTAAGCATAATTATCATTAAAATGCTGATTTATCGCCTTTTAATGGTGACCCCACTTTAAAAATAGTTTTGGTTACTTTAATACATTCTTATTGACCAAATAAAATCCTTCTTTAGAATAGGGACATCAAATTTTACTTTGGGTAAATTTTTGGTATTTTTCTGATAAAGTTCATTTTTTAATGAATAGTGAAAATATTATATTTTATTTCAAAAGCGATTTTTAATCTAATTTATTTATATAGTTATATTATCTTTTTAATTGGTTTTAAAGTGGAATTAAAATATATTTTTACTATTCAATCCAATTTTGGTCATTGGATTTAATTTCACTTTGAAATTAGACATAAACAAGTATCAATCTTTTGATAGTTATTGTTTCTTAAAAACACGCTATTTCTTTTAACAGTGGGAATTAATTTTTAAATTAATTAATTCCACTTCTATGTTTTGAATTTGGTAAAATAGACATCATTTTTGAATTTGGAATATCAAATATAGCATAGTCTGAGTTTTTGGTATTTTTCTGAAAAACTTCAATTGTTGATGAATAGTGACACCACATAGTGGTAGTTAAAAAAACTGACTTTTTCATTTAAATGTAATTTTACCAATTTTGTGAATTGAATTTCAAAAAAAAGACATACATGGTTGTTATCAAGAAGTAAAATGTGGTTCAATAAGATGAAAATAATTTTTGATGAATAGTAACTTTTGACTTTTATTTACCGCGGTTAAAGATAAATAGGGTAATTCAAGGTTAAAGGAATATTATAATCATTCAAAATTACCTTAACACTTGTCCAAATATTATTGGATGAGTCATTTACGACCATTATCATCTTTGGGTCGATTTTGGGACCCCTTTAAGCAACTTGGGTGTCATAATGACAATTTAGATTAATTAATTTAAAGAATAGACAAAAATGACAAAAGAAAATATCTTTTAGTAAATTAATTTTTAGAAGGGGTTATATAAATTATCTGTTCGACAATAAATATTCATTAGAAAGATAAAATTATTTCCTACATCATGATATTTTTTTTATAATTTTTAGACATCATATAAATTAAATTATTTATGACACAATAATGATGCAGTATTTACCTCATTAATAGATGATTTAATTAAATAAGAGTATAATGATTAAAATATTATCCCAAACATGTCCAATTCTGAGTGGATGATTTTATTTCTGTTATGAGTCATCGTATATTCGACCATAATGATTTTTGGACCATTAGAAACCGAATATCATTATATTATAAAATAATATTTTCACTCTTTCCTAAAAAGCCCCTCCTCTCCCTTATAAAAAGAGAGCACTTCTATGAAATTCCTCACACCTCTCAAGCCATTTGCCTCTTCCAAACTCTGCCCAATTAAGCTCCCTACAT
Organism: Viscum album; assembly: GCA_963277665.1. Taxonomy (NCBI): domain Eukaryota; kingdom Viridiplantae; phylum Streptophyta; class Magnoliopsida; order Santalales; family Viscaceae; genus Viscum; species Viscum album. The sequence continues at coordinate 1,538,679,189 of OY728151.1, forward strand.
CCTTCTCCTCCTCCTAGAAGCATTACTCTAGGCATAAGGCACTTAAGAAGTCCTTTTGGTTTAAAACAAAAGAAGTTGCCTAAATTAAAGGTAACAGTTTCTCTTAAATTGTTTTATTTTATTTTGCTTCCCCAACCCCTAAAATCTTTTTATTTATTTTCTTTTTTAACAACACCAGTATCCTCAATATACTAGTATGTTTTTTATAAGGATTATAACTACACTTACACACACCTCCATCTAATAGATGGAGAACATAATGTTTCTGTGGATGACAATCTAACGCCTCACGAAATGATGATTGTTCAATTACATCTTACCGCCTATCATGGTGGCCATTATGATGGAACTGTATTTATATATGATATATATTATGTTTATGATTTCATTATGCTTCTGTACTTCCAAATTATATCAAACCTTTATGTTTTCCATGATGGGTAAATACGATAATCTCATTTGAGGAAGTGCGGACTACCACCCCCTCAAAGTGATGTGACTCGTTAATGCCCTATATGGGATCTATAAATGATAGAGTTAATGATATTGTATATGATATTTTACTGGAATTATAATATACCTTTGTATCATTATTTTTTAATTCCATTAAAATAATAAATAGAAATGAAAGCAGCGTTCATGCGTACATACGGCTTACCGTCTCCATGAACGGTGCATTTCATTTCATACCTCCAAATGTTATGTACTATTATAAATCCATGTACATGATGGATATATATGATATATATGATACCCATATCATGAATATAATTCTGGATATAATGAGACTTTTACCATGTGAACAACATGTAATTATAAGAAGTCCATTTCTGACTCAAGTGCCAAATATCGACAAAATGAACGTTATTAACTTAAATGATTACATAATGATTATAACATGGTAATAAGAGATATAAAAGGAATAATAAACATAAATAATTTTCTTAAGAAAGTAGAAATTAACTTTAGTTTATTATTCAGGAGATTAAAGAAGGAACGGGTCAAGTCGGACACGAGGTAAGGGACTTCATCTCAATCTCCTTTCATTGAGGCATATTTCGTTTTATACACAACTTTATTTTATATGGCATATAAAACCCTTTGAAATTTAATTTTATACAAAAGGAATCTTTTTCTATGAAACGTTTTACAATATGACAAAAAGGAATGTTTCTTTTAATGTACGCGGTGACAACGACCTTTTCCGCCACCACGAGTATTATTTGGTCTTTGGATTCCTCAACAAGCCATAATGTTTTTTTTGAAATAAATACCATATAATGTATTATGTATTTTGGTATTGAAAATGTTTTTTTATAATGGATTTGTTATGTCAATATTTTAAGTGATATATTATGATCAAAGTGTGGAAATGTTTTCTTTCCATTATATTTGTTTTATGTCTTATGATTTTATAATGGTACATGGACATTTAACGGGTGGTTACGTGATAAACCATATGACGGGTGGTTCCGTGAATACCTGGATGGGTGGTTACGTTATAACCTCCAATGAATTGGGTATGGAAGTCGGTCGTATGCCTATTCCATTAAGTGATATGTGTGGAAGTCAACCGTATGGTTATTCCATTTAAGTATGTTTATGTCCCAAGTTACCTCTATATGTTATGTGTTCTTTATAAGGGTTTTATAGTAATATTTTGGTTACAAAAGGGTAGGTTTTTATCTTTTATTCAGTGAATAGTTTTTACTACTCTATAAAGGAGAAAAGTGTTACTTTTACAAAGTATACACGGTTTACTTGTTGTTTTGAAAAACTAATAGTTTTCATTCTTTGTGTTTCCCTTACTGAGCTTTTTATGCTCACCCCAAGTTTTTTTAAATGTTTTTCACAGGACTTAATTTGGAATAGTGTCAAGGATGGGATCAAGTGAATGTCATGCTATATAAAACATGGAACTAGACATGTTTCTTTTTAAGAGTATTTATTTTATGGAAACATAGTAGAAGTGTCTACTTTCTATTCTTTTGAGATGTAATAGTTAAGATCTAATTCTCTAAAACTCTAAACCTGAAAAGATCCTCAATTGGAATTATTCATTTAATTCAATGTTAAGTAATGTATAAGGCTGGGGCCTTATAGTTGGTATTAGTGGTCGGTTTAGACAACATTAGGAGTTAGAAAATTGTTAAATTATAAATTAATTTATGGTATGATTGAAATGATATAGAATTTACAGATTGCCATGTTGCTTAACCTTAGGTATTTCAATGTTAAGAATGATTTTTCATAGAGGAAATAGAGAAGATTTTTTGGGAAGGCATACTGAGAGAAATGACCTTCCAAATCAGTGTCCTGAGATGGTCAGAATCAGAACTGAATAGTTCATTGCAGTGATGGCTCAGTTGACTCAGGTGAAAAATTTTGGTTGTGTAAATTGAAGATATTTTGGTATTTTCTAAAAGTAAATCGTATCATGAAAGTCATTTAAGGGTTATATTTCAAACCTTAAAAGAAAAGAAATTGTATGGAAAATTTAGCAATTGTGAGTTTTGGTTACAAAAAATTTCATTCCGGGGTCACATTGTTTCAAAAGATGGCATAACTGTTGATCCTACTAAAACAAAAGTTGTTGAAGAATGGAAAAGACCCACAACTGTAACCGAGATCTGTAGTTTTCTTGGTTTGGGAGGTTACTACAGAAGGTTTGTTGAAAAGTATTCATGGTTATCTAGTCCAATGACTAAGCTAACATGGAAGGGTGTTAAGTTTATCTAGACAAAAGAATGTGATGATTGTTTTCAGGTGTTGAAAAGAAGATTGGTAAATGCTCCAGTTTTGGCACCTCCTAGGAATGGTGAGTTTGTTATCTACAGTGATGCTTCATTGAAAGTACATGGTTGTGTCTTAATGTAAAATGATCAGGTAATTGCTTATGCTTCACGTCAGTTGAAAACTCATGTGGTAAATTACCCTACACATGATTTGGAATTAGCTACTATTGTTTTTGCTCTAAAAATTTGGAGGCATCATTTGTATGGAGTAAAGTGTGAAATATATACGGATCCCAAAATATTAAAGTATATATTCACTCAGAAATAATTGAACATGAGACAAAGGATATGTCTAAAACTAATCAAGGATTATGATTGTACAGTTCATTACCATCCGGGAAAATAAAATAATGTTGTTGATGCTTTGAGTCGAAAAACTAATTCTTCATTAACAATGTTGCATTTGGAATGTGATCCTTTGGTTAAGGATTTGGTTAACTTTGTCATAGAAGTTGTTGGTGAAGGATGTCCTTCTATTTTGTTTCAGGTATTAGTGAAATATTCTCTATCAGACAGAATCAAGCAAGCATAGAAGCAAGACAGTAAGTTGTGGAAAAAGGTAGAGCTGGTTCAGATGGGTAAGTTTCCTGAATTCAACATTGAAAATGATTGTGTTTTGAGACTTGGGAAGAGATTGTGCGTGCCTTGTGATTCACAGTTAAAGATAGAGTTGTTATGTGAAGCTCATAGTTCTCCGTTTTCAGTTCATCTTGGTAGTACTAAGATGTACAGAGATCTGCGGGAGTATTACTGGTGGGATGGAATGAAAAGAGATATTGCTGATTTTACTGTGAAGTGTTTGACTTGTCAGTAGGTTAAAGCAGAGCGGCAGTTACCGAAAGGGATGCTGCAGCTTTTACCAGTACTAAAGTGGAAATGGGAGAATATATCCATGGACTTAGTTGTTGGATTTCCAAAGACACCTTGAGGTAATAATGCAATCTGGGTTATTGTTGATCGCTTGACTAAATCTACTCATTTCCTTCCTATTCGAGATACTTTTTCCCTAGATCAACTTTCATAATTATATCTTAAAGAGATAGTCAGGATTCAAGGAGTTCCCCTCTCCATTGTATCTGATTGTGATCCCATGTTTACTTCTATCTTTTGGAAATGCCTTCAGATGTCATTGGGTACTGAATTAAATTTTAGTACAGCTTTTTATCCGCAATCAGATGGGTAGTCAGAACGAACAATTTAGACCTTGGAGGATATTCTACATGCTTGTTCGATGGATTATCAGGGAAGTTGGGACCAACATCTTTCTTTGGTTGAGTTTTTTTATAATAACAGTTTTCATTCCAGTATACAGATGGCACCATTTGAGGTATTATATGGGAAGTAGTGTCAAACTCCATCTTATTGGGATGAAGTGGGTGAAAGGAAATTTATGGGACCAGAATTGGCAGAAGAGATGGCAGAAAAAGTTCAGTTGATTCAGAAACACATGAGAACAGCTCAGAGCAGGCAGAAGAGTAATGCGGATAACCGGAGGATGGATTTCTCTTTCGAGGTAGGTGATCATGTTTTTCTCAAAGTTTCTCCATGGAAAAGTGTGATGCGATTTTGTAAGAAAGGAAATCTAGGTCCAAGGTTCATTGGACCATATGAAATTCTGGAGAAAGTTGGATCAGTTGCATACCGAGTGGATTTACCTCCAAGGTTATCTCAGGTACACTATGTTTTTCATGTTTCGATGTTGAGAAAGTATATGCAAGATCCATCTCATGTTTTGAGCCCAGAGGTAGTTCAGTTGGAAGAGAATCTCTCTTATGAAGAAAAACCAGTCCAGATTCTTGACCGAAGAGAGCAAGTGTTGCGAAATAAGGTAGTTCACCAGGTAAGGTTTTGTGGAAAAACCATATGGTTGAAGAGGCAACATGGGAATCTGAAAATGCTATGAGGGATAAATACCCCCACTAATTTTGATAACTGAATAAAATTGCCAGGACACAATTTCCAAAAGGGGGGAAGGATGTAACATCCCTGGTAAATGAAGAATAAGAGATTTTTATATTTATTAATATTTGTGAATTAAATATTAATTTTAAATTACAAGGGTTTCTTTGTTCGATAGCGTACCCGATACACAACAACGGGTTTCTTTGGAATCTTACATTGCACACTAATAATATAATATTATTATTTTAAACGGTATTTAACTCCTAGCCATTGTATTTACGGGAATGAACAAAACTAACTAATATATGATTATAATGTTTGTTAAATATATTTACATTTATCAAATAAAAGTTAGAGGCATAAAAAGTGAATGAATCTAATTTTAAGCATAATTTTCATTAAAATGCCGATTTATCACCTTTTAATGGAGAACCCTCTTTAAATATAGTTTTGGTTACTTTAATACATTATAATTGACCAAATAAAATCCTATTTTATAATGGGGACATCAAATTTTTCTTTTGGGAAATTTTTTGAATTTTTCTGATAAAGTTCATTTTTTAATGAATAGTGAAAAATATTATATTTTAATTCAAAAGTTATTTTTAATCTAATTTATTTATATGGTTAGATTTTATTTTTAATTGGTTTTAAAGTGGAATTAAAATTTATTTTCACTATTTAATCCAATTGTGGTCATTGGATTTAATTTCACTTTGAAATTAGACATAATCAAGTATCAATCTTTTGATAGTTATTGTTTCTTAAAAACACGCTATTTGTTTTAACAGTGGCAATTAATTTTTAAATTAATTAATGCCACTTCTATGTTTTTAATTTGAAAAAATAGATATCATTTTTTAATTCGGAATATCAAATATAGCTTAGGCTGAATTTTTTGTATTTTTCTGAAAAACATTAATTTTTTATGAATAGTGACACCACTTAGTGGTAGTTAAAAAATTGACTTTTTCATTAAAATGGAATTTTACTACTTCTGTGAATTTAATTTCAAAAATCCAACATCCATGGTTTTTATCAAGAAGTAAAATTTGGTTCAATAAGATGAAAATAATTTTTGGTGAATAGTAACTTTTGACTTTTATTTACTGCGGTTAATAGTAAATAGGTTACTTCAAGGTTAAAAGAATATTATAATCATTCAAAATTACCTTAACACTTGTCCAAATATTATTGGTTGAGTCATTTATGACCATTAGAACCTTTGAGTCGATTTTGGGACCCCTTTAAGCCACTTGGGTGTGATAATGACAATTTAGAATAATTAATTTAAAGAAAAGACAAAAATGACAAAAGAAAATATCTTTTAGTAAATTAATATTTTGAAGGGTTTATATAAATTATCTGTTCGAATATAAATATTCATTGGAAAGATAAAACGATTTCCTACATCATGATATTTTTTTATAATTTTTAGACATCAAATAAATTAAATTATTCCTGACACAATAATGATGCAGTATTTACCTCATTAATAGATGATTTAATTAAATAAGATTATAATGATTAAAATATTATCCAAAACATGTCCAATTCTTATTGGATGATTTTATTTCGGTTATTAGTCATCTTATCTTAGACTATAATGATTTTTGGACAATCATTAACCGAATATCATTATATTATAAATTAATATTTTCACTCTTTCCTAAAAATCCCCTCCACTCCCTTATAAAAAGAGACCACTTCTATGCAATTCCTCACACCTCTCAAGCCATTTGGCTCGTCCAAACTCGGCCCAATTAATCTCCCTACATCCCTATCCTCCTCCTAGAATCCTTACTTTAGGCAGAAGGAACCTAAGAATTCCTTTTGGTTTAAATCAAACGAAGTTACCTAAATTAAAGGTAACAATTTCTCTTAAATTGTTTTCTTTTATTTTTCTTCTCCAACCCCTAAAATATTTTTATTTATTTTCATTTGTAACAACACCAGTATCCTAAATATACTATGATGTTTTTATTAGAATGATTCGAACTACACTTACACACACCTCCATATAATGGATGAAAAATGTAATGTTTCTGTGGATGGAAAACTAACGCCTCACGAAACGATGATTGTTTAATAACATCTTACCGCCTCTCATGGTGGCCATTACGATGGAACTGTATTTATATATGATATATATTATGTTTAGGATTTTTTTATGCTTAGGTACTTCCCAATTATATCAAACCTTTATGGTTTCCATGGTGGGAAAATACGATAATCTCATTTGAGGAAGTGCGGACTACCGCCCCCTCAAAGTGATGTGACTCATTAATGTCCTATGTGGGATGTATAAAGAATAGAGTTAATGATATTTTATATGATATTATAATGTAATTATAATATACCTATGTATCATTATGTTTTAATCCCATTAAAATAATAAATAGAAATGAAAGCAGCGTTCATGCGTACGTATGGCTTACCGTCTCCATGAACGGTGCATTTCATTTCGTACCTTCAAATGTTATGTACTATTATAAATACATGTACATGATGGATATATGTGATATATATGATACCCAAATCATGAATATCATTCTGGATATAATGAACCTTTTAACACGTGAACAACATGTAATTATAAGAAGTCCATTTGTGACTCAAGTACCAAATATCGACAAAATGAACGTTATTAACTTAAATGACTACATAATGATTATAACATGGTAATAAGTGATATAAAAGGAATAATAAACTTATAAAAGGTTCTTAAGCAAGTAGAAATTAACTTTAGTTTATTATTCAGGAGATTAAAGAAGGAATGGGTCAAGTCGGACACCAGGTAAGGGACTTCGTCTCAATCTCCTTTCATTGAGGCATATTTCGTTTTATACACAACTTTCTTTTATATGGTTTATAAACCCCTTTGGCTTTCTTTTATACAAAAGGAATCTTTTTCTATGATGTTTTTTACAAAACGAAAAAAATGAATGTTTCTTTTAACGTACGCGGTAACAACAACCTTTTCCGCCGCCGTGAGTATTATTTGGTCTTTGTCTTCCTCAACAAGCCGTAATGTTTTTTTTTGAAATAAATACTATATACTATTTTATGTATTTTGGTATTGAAAAGGGTTTTTTTATAATTAATTATTTATGTCAATATATTTAAGTGATATATTGTGATCAAAGTGTGGAAATGTTTTCTTTCCATTATATTTGTTTTATGTCTTATGATTTTATAATAGTACTTGGACATTTGATGTGTGGTTACGTGATAAACCATATGACGGGTGGTGTGGTGAATACCAGGATGGGTGGTTACGTTATATCCTCCAATGCATTGGGTATGGAAGTCGGCCGTATGGCTATTCCATTAAGTGATATGTGTGGAAGTTGACCGTATGGTTATTCCATTTAAGTATGTTTATGTCCCAAGTTACCTTTATATGTTATGTGTTCTTTATATGGGTTTTATTGTAATATTTTGGTTACAAAAGGGTAATTATTGATCTTTTATCAAGTGAAGAGTTTTTACTACTCTATAAAGGTGAAAAGTGTTACTTTGATAAATTATACATGGTTTACTTTTTCTTTTGAAAAACTAACAGTTTTCATTCTTTTTGTTTCCCATACTAAGATTTTTATGCTCACCCCATGTTTTTTTTTGAAATGTTTTTCACAGGACTTAATGTGGAATAGTGTCAAGGATGGGATAAAGGGAAAGTCATGCTATATAAAACATGGAACTAGACATGTTTCTTTTTAAGAGTTTTTATTTTATGGAAACTTAGTAGATGTGTCTACATTGTATTCCTTTGAGATGTAATAGTTAAGTTCTAATTCTCTAAAACTCTAAACCTAAAATGATCCTCAATGGGAATTATTCATTTAATTCAATGTTAAGTAATGTTTAAGGTCGGGGCCTTATATAAACCATTCATATAGACAAAAGTTTTCCAAATATATCAACCACTTGTATTGTGTTAAACAACCTTTTAACTAATTTAACCTATCTAGAGTAGCTCCACTTTCAACTATGAGAAATAATTTTATTGGATAAATTAAAATGGAAACGATTTAATAATTTGAAAAATATAATTTATGTAATTTAGATAATTTTATAAAATAAAATATATATGGTATAGAGAAATTAATTTTATTATTAGAGTACATGATTCATAGAACCATTTTTTAGAAAAGTTCATATGCTAAAACAACTTTATCTATGATATAAGATTATCAATGGTATTATGTTCAGATCATAAAAAAAAATTATATAAGGATTAATATTGACCATCTTTCAAATAAAATAAATTCCATTTTTTCCAATATTATTTCCAATTTAGATAAAATTGAAAAACTAGTTATTTTTATGATATAAATCATATATAATTGATAAAAAGTTAATCTAAAATTAATAATGTAAAATTTGTAGAAAATAATTTTTATAAAAAAAATAATTTATGTTATAAAATTCCAATTATTTATTTGTAAATTAAAATAACAACATTTAAAATCATAATTAATATTAACAAATAAATATGTTATATTTTAAAAATATTACATGATTTTTCAATTCATACTTATATACAAATAATTAGATAAAAGTTATGGTATTGATAAAAATTATATTTTTCATTATTCCACTAAATTTATATTTTTTTCTAAAAAACCAAACAATATTCTCAAATCATTATTGATATTATAATTAAAAATTTATGGTTATATATACAAGTTATTTTTGTAGATTTTTCAACTTTAAATATAAAATATATTTATTAATTTTATTGGGACATTATTATAAAGTAAATTTAGTTTTTAAAATTAATGTTGTTATTATTCTTAAATTATATAAAACACTAGTAATTATAATATTATTCAATAAATAGTATATTATATTAAAATCATTGGTAAAAAATAATATTCATAGATTAATTTAGAAAATATTATAGATTATAGAAATATGTACTCTATAATCCAATAATTATATAATTAAATTTTAATAATATAAAATTTATATATAAATATATAATTTTTTCTCTTTCATAATTAAGATACTCATATTCATTACAATTAGTCCATAAGCTAGTTTTTATCTATCTAAATATATCATAGTTTAATTTTAAATTAGCACTTCATGTGTACCAAGATATCAATCATATTTTTCTTAATTATAGGAAAACATATTTGTAATCATTCCATCTTAAAAAAATGGTAAATGAAATCCTTGAATATGAGGTGGTTGGTGATGTGATGTCCAATATATCCTCTTATAAAAAAATAGAAAAATTAATTTTTATAGACAAGATAATGCATTTATTAGTAACGTGTGGGTAAGTGGGATATATTGAATAAAAATCCAATAGAATATGAAGGAGTTGATTAATTGAAATATCTTTGTATGGAGGAATCCAAGGGTTAAAGGGAAAGAAAGGCTCATAACTAATGTTTTTTTAATATCTTTTCAATATGAAGATAAAATTTTAAAATAAATTGAAGATAAATAGGTTTATTATTATCGATAACTTTGTGAAGATCCATTTGTGGTTGCTTTTGATAGATTAGAAGATGATTTTAGTGATGCGAAGATTAACCAAATTAATGGAAGAGTATATCTCATAGTAGAACATGGGGAAAAACTTGAATAAATAAATGTTATGAGGCTTAAGATTAAAATGATTAATGCTGTGGTATATGACTCTAGAAATATTATATAGATGTTAGAGGAGGAAAAATCATATCTAATTTAAGAAATCGAAAAAATCAAACTCACATTCTTTTGGACCATTAAGATTGATGATGTTGTGCAACTAATGATTGAGGAGAAAGCCTGTATTATACTAGGATATGGTGTTATAAATAATGAGAGATTCTAAATTTTTAAACAATTTATAGATAAGTAATTTCATGGTGTTTTATTTATAAGGTTCCCCAGAGGCATCTTACAACTGGAATGGCATTAGGGAGTCCCATCACATTAGCATCTAAAGTTGAAAAATATTATTTTAAATGATTTAATAAAATATTTGTGGATATTCCATAGGTTAATTGGGTCAATAAGTAAATAAATATATTTTAATTATGATCACAAGTTAGAGTCTATTGAGGTTATTGATAAACCTCATCCATCAATACCTTGAATGAATGTGGATTTTCAACAAAATGGAATGACCATTAATAATGTAGATAAGGGTGGTAATAGTATACCAATAGTATAACAACCATAGTACACATAGAATAAATTTTTATCTTATTAGTTTTATTTAAATAAATAGTTAAATTCCCTATGTTCAGAAATTTTTATTGAAAATACTTTTTAGGTTATTTTTTATTATATTTTATTTAAAATGATAAATTATGAAATTAAATAATTTTTATTTCATTTTTCAATTCATCATGTTTCAATTATCATAGAATTATGTTTTCAAAAAAATTTGATCAAGTTTAATATTTGGTGAATAGTAAAAATTACTATTTTTTTAAAATACATTACTTCCATTATAACATATTCATGAAATAAATTATGATATATAATTTATAGAACATGTTAAATGACTAAATAATGATAATATAATAGAAATAATTTTTAAAAATAATTCTAAACTTGTATGGAATAAATTATTTCATAGTATGTCTAATAAATAATCATTTTTTTCCCGCGTAGTGCTTACGCAACATTGAAAATGTCAAATTTGATTATTTAGAGATATTAATTGAGTGATAAAAATAAATTTCATGGATATTTTTTTTAATTATTATCTATATCTTATTTTTTTGTTATATGTTTTTGTTCTATATTTATATAACATGAATCATATCAAAATGTTTGTGTAATGCCAACGTAAGTTATGAAATGTCAAATAGACAAAAGGAATAATATTTATTGACATGGATATGATTAAATATACATAATTAACAATTATAAATTATTATTTTTATCCTGGTAGATTTATTTTTATGGTTTAAATTTATTTTTTATTTTTATATATGAAATAATTAACATTAATTCTAATGTAATGCTAATGTAGTTCTTTTTAAAGAAGAAGAAAAATCAATCTATTTATTTTAATTAAATATTTAAGAATAATGAAATGACCCATATTGTTGGTTAAATATTATTTTATGATTATATCTCAACTATGTCTGTCCATGGTCTAAATTAATTAAAATTTGGATCCACAAGGATACTATTATGACAATTTATAATATTTTATTTAAAATATTGTCATGTCGGCCACACTATAGTTTTTTATTAGTATAATATTTTAATATATGGTTTTACATGACAATTTTTCAACCATAAAAGAACATTATTTTTTTTCATTTTTGAGGCTCTATAATCATCTTAATGGATTTCATAGTGATGAAACATAAATTATTAATTTAATTGAAAAATTAAATAAATGCTTTTAAAAATATATAATTTGAGACATTTCAAGTAATCCATGAATTATCGTGATAATTATGAAATTATATTATACAATAAAAATATTGGATCAATAATTTTTAAATATCTAATTCCATAGTTAAGAGTTGTTTTATATTTGAAAAAAATATTTTTTCTCAAATATTTTTTTTATAATTTTATATAAACATCACAAAAATATTGAAAAAGAAAAATATAGAAAATTTATTTCAGAAATGTAATATAATTAAGAATTTTATTCCTTTTAGGATCACTTATCCTTATAATATACTTATTATATCTTATTATTTTAAGTAACTCCTAATTTTACCCTCACCTAAATTAGAAAATTGTGCTAATTCCCTCAATTAATTTAATCGCATTAAGACATTTTCCGAACTCCCTTCTTCCAAATTATCTTCTCCTCCCCCGTGGACACGATGTGGTGATGTTATTCTCACAAAAAGGTAAATCAAAAGTGCGAGAATATGTTCTAAATAAGAAATATTCAGGTAGAGGACTGAACACCTATGATTTCAAACCTGAGGTATGAGACTATAAATTTAAAAATCATATTTTAAATCATGCAATAAAAAATAAAAAATTAATTTTTTTTCTATGTAAACATCATGAGTGAATTTATTCCTATCATTACTCCTTAATTCTCAAATATCTTCTTCACAATATTACATGTTTATTTTCAAAGAAAATGGTCTTCTTTTTATGTGCGCAATATTCCTTTAATGTTTGATTTTTCACAATGAATGTTTTTTATGATGCAAGTATTCATATTTAATTCAAATGATGTGGTTCATGGGAATTGTTTTATAAATATAGTTGGGTCCATGATATCCCTCCAATGCATTGGGTATGCTTATATAGGAAGAATACTGCATTGGTTATTCCAAGTGAAACTGTAATGATTAGATCATGTGGTATATATGAGTGTTACATTGTAAGGTAGTGGTGTGGGTTTCAAATCATAGGGTAGATACAATGGGTTTTTATGGATAGAAATTGATTCACAAATTAACCAATGTTTTTTGTTTATTTTTTATATGTTTTATGGAAATATCATGTTTCAACAATTTATGTATTTAAAATGTTATCGATGATATGTATATCTTTGAGAAAATGAGTCCATATGATTTAATTTATACATGTAATTAGGATTTTCTTTATACTTTTTATTTATTATACAATGATTTTTTTCATATTCCATGTTTTTAAAAAATTCATACAGTTTATATTTGGGTAATATAAGTAGAGAATCCATGTTAATTGTTGTGAATATTTTTATGAAAATAAATCATGTTTTCATAGAAGCATTTATATAATGGAAAAATATATTCTTTTATTAGAATAAAATTTGTATGATTTTAGGATTTTATGTATTAATTATGACCAAAATCTCTAAAACACTAAACCAAAAAGATATTTGGGAATGTACGAATGAAAAATAAAGATAAAATAACTATATTATATAATGTTTAGGTCCATATCCATATAGTTTGTATCATATAATTATTTAGATATCATTACCATTTAGGATTATGTTAATATAGTACCTTATATTATTGGTACATTAATTTTAATATTAAAATGTATAGAATTTGGATGTTACCATGTTTCTCCCCCTATGATAGGAATGATTAGAATGATTTTCCATAGATGAATTAGGGAATCTGATGTAGTAAGGATCTAAGATAATGATATACTTCTGAATCTGTATCCAATATTGGTGGACATTGAAACCAATAAGTTTTTCATTGTAATATCTATATTTTTGTAGGATATAAATGGTGATTCATTACATGGAATAGAATGGACAAGAGATTTGAAGTCATGGTGTTTTTATATAATCAATAGTATAGTCTTGATATTTTATGTTTTGAATGTCATTACATCTAGTGGTGGTCAAAAGTCATGTATAATAGGATAATAGAATAGATTGAGTCTATAAAATGGGATGAGATTAATAATCATTTACATAAATAGTATTATCCATAAATTGTTATACATTGTAGGAAAAATATATTCCATGAAATAATAAAAAAATATCATAATTTAGTTTTCATGTAGAAATAAAACTTTAGTAGATTTGAATTGTACAATAAAAAATTTATTTAGGAGCATGATAGTTAAATGAATAATTTTTACAGAGGAATGATTCCAAGATACCAAAAAAGAATTTAATTCCCTTTAATTAAATAGTTATGATAGACTTATTTTATGTTAGGAATAGATATAAATATATTTTATTGATGATTACAAGTAACTTGACAATAGGAAGAACATAATATCCAAATTGAATGAAAGGGGTATGAATGAATAAGTGAAATTTTAAGGTAACAAATTAAAGTTTACAATCTATGGGAAGTGTGGTAAAATGAAACTTGGGGAATGAATTATCACATCCAAGAATATTTTTTGATGTCTTATTTTTGTACATATGTCATGAGATTTCAATGATATTATCAACTTTTTAATTATAATAATAAATATATAATTTTTTTTAAAATTGGTGAGATGTGGAATTATGAACATACCTTATTAGAGATGAATATTAATGATGGGAAGTAGATGGAAAATATGTAAAAAGGTGTAGTCAAATCATTTTTAATTACGTTAAAAAATGATGGGACATACAATAATTTGGTATCAGATTCATTATCTGTTTACTCAAAAACATTAATGTCTTGTTTCATAATGGAACAACACATTCCTTTTTTTATGAATATTTATTTGTTAAATTTGAAATATAACCTCAAGAAGTGATTCCAAAACCTATGGTTAAAACTCGAGGGTAAAATATTAAGTGAAATTGAATTAATACAATCTTAATTTTATTTTTGTGTAAAGATGTTACATATAATCCTTGTTGTTTTATACCTACTAGAATTTTATGTTATTGTAGATATGGATTGAATGTCTATTTATTATGTTAAGATATATAGTAGATATAAAGTAGTATTTATTTATTAGTTTTTTTATTTGTGTTGAATAATGAACCCATAATAATGATTAAATGTCATGATGTTGAGAAATTACTGATATATGGAAATGAAAGTTATATTGAATATATTTATGAAAATGGGAACTATTTAGATTAATAACCTACTAGTGTTAAATAAATTCATGTATGAATTTACTAATGAAATTATCCATGATATTCTAGATTTAGAAGATGAATTTAATATTGGCATAGTTATTGATGTTATGCCAATACAAAAAACCCCTTATCAAAAGGCCCAAGTGGCTCTTCTAGAATTGGAAAACATGTACATGAGTTTCTTAATAATGGTAATATACATCTTCACACATCACCATTAGCTACTGCTATTTTTTTATTAAAAAATTATGGTTCTATTAAGAATTTTATTTATTATAGATTTTTGAATAACATTAATTTTAATAATATGTATTCATTTTCTCATATAGATGACCTTATTGATCAACATCATGGATCTATTTATTTTTAAAATATTAAATTTACATTAGTGTACCATAAATTTAAGATGAATGAGGATGACATCCAGAAAATATAATTTCATACTATATATGGTCTTTATGGGTTTTTTTTAAATTTACTTTTCATTTTTTAATACCCCCTTTCTTAATTTACAGGCCTTATGAATATAATATTTCTTGAATAATTAGATAATATTGTGGTTATTTTTATTGATGATAATCATGTGTTTTTAAAAAGTGATAAGGATCATGAAAAAAATATATGTAATGTCCTATAAAATATTAATTAAAAGATAATAATCATTTAATTCAGAAAATGATATTTTTTGTTAAGACATATATATATTCATTGGAACATTATAAATTAGGATTGAAGAATAGCTAATCATATTAAAACAATCTTTTTTGATGAAAGAAATAGACCTAAAAATGATACCGAAAGTAGTTGTTTTCATATACTATTGGGCTGTTATTAATCTTCTTTTTTTAAAAATAATTTCTATTTATCATTGCCTCTAACTAATTAGACATGAATAAGGGTTAAATTTATTTGGATAGAAGAATGCGATGTTTATTTTTAGGAACTTAAAATGAGATTGGATAATTCTCTAGTATTTGAAATACCTTCCAATAATAGAGATTTATCATTTAAAAAAGATTCATTATTGAGGGTAATTTGTTTTTTTAAAATGAATAATGATCTAGTAATTTCATATACAACAAAACAAAAAAACTCATGAGTTAAAATATCCTACACATTATTTAGAATTAGTTGCTGATGTATTCTATTTAAAAACAAATTTGACATCTTTTATTGATCCATTATTGAACAATATAATAATAATACATGTTTAATATATATATTTACTCATAAGGATTTGGACATGAAGCATAGATGAGGGATGGAACTAATAATGTATTCTATTTCACATTCAATTACCATCCATTAACAAGGAACAATGTTGTGGATTCCATGAGTCAAAAACATCATGCATCATTAACCATGTTACATGTATAACATGACCCATTGATCAATGATTTAATGAATTTTGGAATGGATATTGTTTGTGTATGAAATTACATTATTTTGTTTTAGTTCTCAGTTTAGTTTTACCTCTCAAATCTAATTAAACATGGTTAGAAGGAAGACTATGTGTCAGTGAAAGAGGTATAATTGGTTAATAAAGTTATGTTTCAAGAATTTAATATGGATAGAGATTGTGTATTGATAACTGAAATGAGATTATATCTGCCTTGTGATTTAAATATGATGAAATAATAGTTATGTAAATCAAATAGTTATCCATTTTCTATTGACCATGTCTTCACTAATATGTGCAACGACCATCCGGAGTATAAGTAGTGGGATGGAATGAAAATAGTTAATTTTAATTTAACGATGATATTTTTGACTAGTAAATGGGTTAAAATAGAGAGGAAACTACCAATTGGGATGCCTAATCCTTCTCTAGTTCCATTTCCGAAATGGGAAAATATTTCAAAATATTTTTTGGATGGACAAAAAATTAATTCTTGAGGTAACAATGCAATATTTCTTAATATTGGTCAAATGAATAAATCATCACAATTCATTCCTATTAGAGATATAATACCTATAGATCAAATTTTTTGATATTATCTCAAATCTATTGTCTGGCTACATGTATTTTATCTCTCCATTTTATCTAATCGTCATTCATGTGTCAATCTTATCTTTTGGAAATGACTTTTGAAGTCATTGTGAATAGAATTAAATTTCATCATTACTTTTCATCCCCAATTGGATGGATAGCCATATTGAACAATTATGAAGATATAGGATATGATTAGATATTTATCAATATAATACATGGGTGGTTGGAATAAATATATTTCTTTGTTAGAGTTTATTATTATAATAGTTTCTTTACACTATGAAGATGAATCCATTTGAGTCATTATATGGAATGTCGTTTCAAACCCCACCATTTATGGATGAAGTTGGGGAAATGATGATTATGGGAATATAATTAAAAGGGGATATTGAAGAAAAAATAATTATGATCTCAAAACACAGGAGTACATCTCAATGGTACCAGAAATGTTATATAATAAGAGTATGAAAGACCATTCATTCGAGGTATGTGATCATGTTTCCCTTAAAAAATTAAATTTTAAAGAGTTATTTAATTTTTTGGAAGGAAATATATGACCATAGTTCATTGGAACATATGAAATCCTATAGAAAGTTGAACCAGTTTCCTACCTAGTGGCCTTTCCTCCGAGTTTATTTTGTATAGACAATGATTTTCATTCTTAGATGTTATGAAATTATGTTCCACATTTATCTCATTTTTTGAGACTATAAGTTGTACCGATAGAAGATAAACAATATTATGGAATAATATGTTCTTCTTCTTGATCCTGGATAGAATTTTTTGCAAAATAAAGAAATTGACTATGTTGTGGTCTTGTGGAGAGACCATAGGGATGATGAACAAATAGAGGAATCTGAAATTTTGATGAGGGATATGTATCCCAATTTGTTTCATAAGAGAATAATTTGACATGGGATAATTTACAAGTGGGGGGGGGAGAGAATGTATCAAACCATTTACAAATATTATATTTTGTTTCCGTCTTAGTATTATTGAATTTAACATTTAAATTCAATATGATTTATATATTTTAATATAAATAAATTTATTAAACTAATTTATTATATTTTAATATTAAAATGATTAGTTTTTAAAATATTGAATATTTATTTAGAAATAAAATTTGAAATTTTAATTTACCTGGTTGAAAATATCCACGTAAAAATTTTTGGTAATTTTTTGATATCGATATATTTTTTGTGAATAGTTAAAAAAATGTTCTTTTGTAATACTATATTTTATTGTTACATAGTTATGTCATAAATTATTATATAAAATTTATTAAAATTTTGTTATAACTTAATAAATTTATTATAATTAAAATTTTTATATAAATAATAAAGAACATGTATGTTATAATTTATCTCAGGATATGTCTAAAAAACCCATCATTAGTATCGATGAAGTTCCTGCACAACATTGAAGAAGTCAAATATGGTTCTATATAGGTAATAATTGTGTTCGGAAAATATTTAATTTAATTTTTTATAAATGATTATGTATAATTTTTTTTCTTATATTTGTTCGAACATTAGAGTTATATTATATTAATCTTAACCAAATTTCTCTGTAATGCTTATGAAAGGTATGAAAAGTATAATTAAAAAATTAAAGAATATTTCCTGTTATGAACATTATTAAGTATACTTATTGAATGAATAATTAAAATTATATTAAACATAATTATTTTATTGTTATTATAAAATATTATTTTTAAATTTGATATATGAAAAAACTAATATTAATGCCTATGAAATGCTAATGTAGTGCTTGTGCAAGATGAAGAAAAATCAATAAATTGATTATAAATAAAACAATAAAAACCATTAAATGACACAAAAACATGGATTAATATTGTTGGATGATTATATACTTATAATTTGTTTCCAAGGGTCAAATTAATATTTTTTTCGAGACACTTGGATATGATTAAGAATATAATAAACTAACAATAAAAATAACTTATTCTAGTATTTTTTAACAATAATTCACATTCTACGATATTTTTATATTATATTTTTAGTGAATTTGGAAATACACTTACATTGCAAACTCATACATTAAAATTCCACTCTAATAAACAATTTCCAAATTTTCACCCAATGTAATCCACATAAAAAAATTCTTCTTTTTAGAGAAACATCATCAATTATTTCAGTATGACTTATTTTTATCCCTTACCAATCTTATGACTTATGAGAAACATATTATAACATAATATAAGAATAAAAATCCCATCTAGGGTCAAAGAGATTGAAATCCATTACTCTAGTGAAAAACCAAAAAAATGATAATATAAAACAGACCTTTTCACCCAAAAAATTGATCATCACCTCAAATAGATCATTATTTCACTTTTGGGAAATCATAAATTTTCCTAAAAACTCTTAAGGAAACACATAATATATAATTATGTTACAAGAGACATAATCATACTAAAATGGAATAATTATACTGTATACTTCTATAAATTTCACTCTTACAAATGGAATATCTACATAATTGATTTCTAAACATGTCACTCATACAATTAGAATATGCATATCTCAAACATCTATAGCCAATGTACTAGAGGTAACAACAAAACCACTCATGATTGATATAGAATGAAACTACCCATCAAATGTCCCAGTAACATTATATAATCATAACAAATAAAATTATGAAATTATTAACCAATCACTCTTATATTTTCATTTATAGTATTAAGAAAACATTTCATATTATTGAATAACCAATCAATTTTCGAAACCCATTTAAAACAACTAAATAGTCATTTTTGAATCAAAGTCTCTAATACCAATTTTATAATTTAAAAATAAATTAAAAATTTAAAATGCTCATACCCATATAAATAAATCAATAATACCATTTTTAGAACATTTTAAAGAATGGAATGGTTTAGAAGAATTAATATTTCAATCATGTAAAATGATGTTTTAGTTAAAGTGTCCCTTACACTGAGTCTGAATCATCATGTAATAACATTATCAACCTATGTAATTAAAAAGGGATAATTATTTACTTTATTTATAACCTATTTACAGTTTACTATTCCATTTTTATCAATTATTATCATGTTATAACAATTACATAATTATTAATGTTCACACCAGACGGTTTGATGGTATACAGTACATGAGAAAAAAATGAGTTCACTATGTCAAATATGGTCAATGTGGTTCTTATTAAATAATATCCATAATAATAATCACGAAATAATTATAAATTCCATACATCAGTTAAACATTTAAATCCTTACATTATATTTGTTTATGAAAAGTGAACAAAAATACAATCATGGAGATGGTAAGCTCTACGTACACATGAGTAACATTTTCATTTTCAATGATCGTTATGGAGAGAAGGTAAATATTATTTTATGTTTCTAGAATAATAATAGTATAATTAATATCATATTAATCATATAAATATAATTATATATATATTTCATGCGATTTCGAAATTAAAAATGGATTACGTCACTTCATGGGAGTGATAGTTCACACATACCCACGAACGACATTATCATTTACATATGACTGAAATTAAGAATTTAATTGAAATATTATTATATAATAATTATAAATATTTAATTAATATAATATATTATCATAAATCCATAATTACATAAAATATTGATAATCAGTAACGGATAATGTATTATATCATTTCATAGAGGTGATAGTTTTCATATACACACAAAAGTTGTATTATTTTCCCTTTTCAACAAATTAGAATTGGATATGGGTATTGTTAACAACACAATAAAATATAAGAGTATATAAGAAAATGGGTTTATTAATTTATAATGGATTTAGGAGATGTATATCATCCCGCCTTTTTATCAAATAAACTTTCATTATATTATACAAAACCGAGGATCTTTAAGGTTTAGTGTCTTGGAAACCAGGAACATAAAACATGAAAACATAAAACATTCTTCTTAAACAATTGAAAGGCTTCTACTAGTGTTCATCCTAGTTTCATTACTGTATCTCAAAACCTGGGGACATACATTGAAATTAAGGGTGAGCAGAATTCCTAGTAAGGGAATCAAAGGGAAACATTTAACATGCGAACTTGAGATACATCAACAATGTCATGAAAAAGAACATTAAGTCATGAGAAAGAAATCATGAGGCATATAATAAAAAAATAACATATTTCATAAATTGAAGATGTGTCTACAACATTTAATAATGACAATAATTTCTGTTTCACCATGGTCCATCCCCAAGGTGTCATTAAAAATTACCAAGGTTATTCACTAAGGCGTCGTTAAAAAAATAGTCATCTCTAGAGATCAAGTCTTCACCAAATGCATTGGAGCGCTTTCATGGCGCACCCTTTAAATGTATTTATTATCATGTTAGCCACATACATCATCATCAATAATTTCATAAACAACCCATATAGCATAAAAGGAATGGGTTTCATTTCATAATCATAACGTTTTAAAAACTGCTTTTAAGACATGATCTTTGTGTCACTTTAAAACCCACAGAAAAGGAAGGTGGGTCTCATGTATGTAAATCCTAGAATTTAAAATAGAACATTTTGGTATATATGTGACTACCTATATAGAAGATATATCTTTTGGTTTTCACTTAATAAAATAAAGGTACTTTAGAAAAATAGAGAGATATTTTTTGACGGAAATTCTGCAGCATGACAACTATGTTTCGAGGTTTTAGAAAACATTGAAAAGAGAGGGGACATGAGTCAAATATTAATAAATGACCCATAAAACAGTATAGGGACAGAATATGAAGGATATATAACATCTTAATTAAATTAGGAAGATATAACATATGAAATGAAGAACATGAAAGGACGACAGAAATAAGATTTCTCTTAAAAAAATTTGGCAGCCTAACGGCGCCACTTAAAACTTCAAAATACTGAATTGAAAAGATAAAATAGGTTCTATGATCATATGAACATAAAATATCAGTATGGTAGATATAGAGATCATTCCCCAAAAAAATAATAAGGATCTTGAAATACTTGACATGAAAGTATAACTTTGAAAAATGGGAAAGGTGAACGAATCCCTTAAAAATTCGGCAGCCTAACACCGCCACTTAAAACTTCAAAATACTGAATTGAAGAGATCAAATAGGGTATCTCATCATATGAATAGAAAAGATCAGTATGATAGATTTAGAGATCATACCCCAACAAAATAAAAAGGAAATTGAAATACTTGACATGAAAGTAGAACTTGAGAAGGGTGAAAGAATCCCATAAAAATTCGGCAGCCTAACAACACCACTTAAAACATCAAAATACTGAATTAAAGAGATCAAATAGGGTCTCTCATCATATGAACAAAAAATATCAGTATGATAGATATAGATATCAAACCACAACATAAAAAGTAACTTGAATGACTTGACAAGAAAATAGAACTTGAAAATGAGAAGGGTGAAAGAATCTATTACAAAACATTCTGCAGCCTAACGACGCCACTTAAGCATTCATAAAACGAAATGATGAGAGAAAGAGGGGATCTCTCATCATATGAAAATTAAAATTAAATTAAGAGGAATATAAAATAACATCCTCCAACATAAGAACATGGATCATAAAAGAAATGACTTAAAAGAGAGTATTTTAAAAGAAAGAGAGAGTTTGGATCCCTTACCTTAAATTGTAACTCTTAAAACTAAAAGGATGGGACCATGAGGGCTTGTGGGCACCTTATAAGGACTCCTTGGGAGGTAATGAGAGCAGAGCTTCGTTGGGGGAGAGTTGGGAGTCGAATTGATGAGAGGATGGATTGGTATTTATAGGGAAAGTGAGGGAACAAGGCATTAATGGCCAAGGGACACCTCATTAGTTGTTTTGGAAAAACCATGGGCTTTCCCCTGGTATTTTACCATGGTATTGGACACATGGGACACCTCAAACCTTATCTTACTATTCATAAGTAGACCATATTAATTACATACTTAATATATCATTTAATGATGTCATTAAACACCCGTAACATAAAAACTTTATTTTCACTATTCATCGAAAATTTAACTTTCTCAGAAAAATCCCAAAATATCACCTTAACCAAATATCGATGCTCTGATTTCGAAAATAAACTCCATTTTATAAATATAATTTTCTAAATATTTTTAATTTAATTTTTAAATAAATAAACTATTCACTGAAAATTCATTTTTTCAGAAAAATCCCCAAAAATTACCTTAACATAATATTGATGCTCTGAGTTAAAAAATGAAATCCATTTTATAAAAATATTTTTATAAATATTATTAATTTAATTTTTAACTAAAAAATACTATTCACCTGAAAAAACTAATTCATAACTAATAATTTATGAAACTGTTATATAACCATTTCATAAAATCACATTAATTGATCAAGGTGCCTAGATTATATTAATGCATTATTTAAGTGAGATTACAAATCCATTTGGTCACATTACTAATCCTAAGCATAAAATCACTATTCATAATTTACTATTCATCAAAAATTAAGTTGATCTTATTAGACTCTAAATTTCATACTGAACATAATTGAAGAAGACCATTTTTTGAAAATCATTACACATTTATAATTATTTATGGTTCACTTAAACATTTTTTAAAATATCATTTCTCTAAAATTCACCAAAAATATGTATACTATATTTATCCGGACATTTGAAAATTCATAAAATTCATCATAATAAGAATTAAAATTTTTTATTTAAAACAAAGTATTACACAAGGAAGTTATGGTCTCCTTACATAGCCCCTTATCACACCAGCATAAGACCTAAGTGTATGGTGTGCTCAGGTGAGAGAATCCGAGGGAGGCTCGGCCAACATCGCAGGAGTAGTAATTTCTATTAGTTTGAACTTCTCGCAAAGGCGATTCCATTCTAGCTTCACACGATGAAGTTCGGCTTGGGTTTGGTCCAGAGCAAAGACTAGTGGTGCTACCTCCTTCCCATGTACTGTTAGATGGGCTTCGATCAGTCCAAGACTATTGGGTGAGGCCATCGAATCTTCTTTCTATATTAATTAACCAAGATCACTTGTATTTAGAAACAAATCTCATCATTTAGTATCCAATGGTAATATTGACCAATGGTCATATAATAGTCGAAACCCAACAGTCTCATTTTAATTATACTCATTTTATCAAATGAAACAGTTTTGTTGGGTATTAAAAAAATAAAATAACACACAAAATTAGGAAACAATATTTATTCAAAATTTCAGGTTGTTACAATCTTCCCCCTTAAGAAATTGCGTCCTCAAAATTTTTAAAAATTTGGGATTGGAAATTTCATTGAAAGTCCCACATCGGAAAAAGCATCAGTAAGACTATTACATTAAAAGAATGAAAGTGAAGTACAATGGTCACCCAAGTTAACCCATACTAGGATTCCATGTAGGAAAATATGGATATGGAAGAAAAAACAATTGGTAAAATTCTGAGGGAGAGTGATAGAAAACATGATTAGGAGAATGTTAACCACAAGAAAATCACAAACTTATGATGTGTGTAAATGGTCTTTGATTACCCAGTAGGAAACATAACCCAACAACGTTTTTGTTTTACGTTCCTTTTAATAATTTTGAGGAATTCATTTACTAAATAGAATAAAAAATAAGGAAATATACCTACCTTCAAGTAGAGTTTCATCCTTTTGTAAGTTTCTACCAAAAATAATCTTTTCTCCAAATGTTAATCATTCAAAACTACTTGGTCTCATCAATGCACAAAAATCAATTTATATAGAATCACATAATCCACCAAAGATTAACTAACTATTTCTTATGTCTTTAAACATTATCCCAAAAGCAGAAAGGGTGAGATAAAACAACTCTTCCAAAATAAATAATCCCAAAGGAAGGGAAACTTCTTTTAAATCATCAATGTTCAATGGTACTACCCAAAGTTCATCATAGACCATTCCATAAATAACTGTCCTTAAAATTCCTCAAAATAAACCAAACTAAGATTGAAACCCAATTATAAGAACGATCTCATAACATAGTCTTCCAAGATAGACTTTATCGTTCATCTTCAAACAACATCAACCACTCTTATCATATTATAACAAAAGTAACTAACCTAATCACATTTTCCCCAAGATAGGTTAATCATTTCCATATGTAACCTAAATTACTATAAGTTAGCCTTAAATTCATCAATTCTTCAAAATATATGTCTGCCTTTACTCCTCAAAGAAAATACCGTAGTAATATATTTTTCTCGATCATAGAGGGTCCCCAAAATAGTGAATGTCTTCCAAAATAATAATCATATTTTAATCCCCTAATCATCTCTGTCATATTAATATAGCAATCGTCACATTTCCTCTCACATTGTTTGTTGGGACATGTTCTTCCATTTCCCGCCATTAACTATGAAAAGAAAGTACAATTAAGGGCTTAAAAACATATCCAATAATCATGAAAAGTAACTTAAATCAAAGATGGACTACTTTTAGAAGAAAAGTATACTCTAAATTGTGATCCCCTAGGTTCCAAACTAGGTTATCCATGATCATATATTCTTATGTGAGCCTTTATTTTATTTTATATTTGTTCCCTTAAAAATGGTTCATACTAAGATTATGAATTTACCAAAGCATATCCCCTGGGAGTGTCATAACCAAGAGTGCAGCAAGGCCCGTTGTCGTGTACCAGTTCCCGTTCGAGTCTAGCTCAAAGCGGTGTTTTCAGGTTTTAACCTTATGTACATATGTGCCAGAGCCACCTCTACCTTCTCGTATCCAGACAAGGATGTATTTGCTTGGCAACCCCTTACTCAATACTCATGAAAATACCAGGAAGGATTACTATATTTAAACT
The DNA here is from genome assembly GCA_963277665.1 of Viscum album. NCBI lineage: Eukaryota > Viridiplantae > Streptophyta > Magnoliopsida > Santalales > Viscaceae > Viscum > Viscum album. The sequence goes on from OY728151.1 coordinate 1,538,705,184, forward strand.
TTTCTATAGGGTTCTTCCTAATGTTTTCATATCTTAATTTCCACAAATAAATAAACCATCCTTTTATACCAACTATAGCATCCCGCCTTTTTATCACATAAACTTTCATTACATTTTACAAAACCGAGGATCTTTAATGTTTAGTGTCTTGGAAACCAGGAACATAAAACATGAAAACATAAAACATTCTTCTTAAACACTTAAAAGGCTTCTCCTTATGTTCATCCTTGGTTCATTACTGCCTCTCAAAACCTGGGGACATACATCACAAGAAAGGGTGAGCAGAAGGCCCAGTAAGGAAAACAAGGGGAAACATTTAACATGCGAACTTGAGATACATCAACAATGTCATGAAAAAGAACTTTTAGGCATGAGAAAAAAATCATGGGGCATATCATAATAAAAATAACATATTTCATTACTTGAAGTTGTGGCTACAATATTTAATATTGATAATAATTTCTGTTTCACCAAGGTCCATCCCCAAGGTGTCATTAAAAATTACCACGGTTATTCACCAAGGCATCATTAAAAAAATAGTCATCTCTAGAGATTAGGTCTTTGCCAAATGCATTTTAGTGCTATCAGGGTGTACCCTTGACATGTATTTATTATCATGTGATCCACATATATCATCCTCAATCATTTCATAAAAAACCATATAGCATAAAAGGATTGGGTTTCATTTCATAATCACAATGTTTTAAAAACTACTTTAAAGACATGATCTTTATGTCACATTAAAACCCATAGAAAAGGAAGGTGGGTCTCATGTATGTAAATCCCATAATTTAAAATAGAAAATTTTGGTATATATTTGAATACCAATATAGAAGATATATATTTTAGTATTCACTTAATTAAATACAATAACTTTAGAAAAATAGAGAGACATTTTGAAACGAACATTCTATAGCATAACAACTATGTTTCAGGGTTTTAGAAAACATTGAAAAGAGAGGGGACATGGGTAAAACATTCATAAATGACCCATAAAATAGTAGAGGGACAGAATATGAAAGATATATGAACATGTTAATGAAATTTTAAAGATATATCATATGAAATGAAGAACATTAAAGCAAGACAAAAATAATATTTCTCTTATAAAAATTCGGCAGCCTAACGGCGCCATTAAAACTTCAAAATACTGAATTGAAGAGATAAAATAGGGTGTCTAATCATATGAAAGTAAAATATTAGGATGATATATATAGATATCATACCCCAACAAAATAAAAAGGAACTATAAATAGTTGACATGAAAGTAGAACTTTGAAAAATGAGAAAGGTGAACGAATCCCTTAAATATTCGGCAACTTAACAGCACCACTTAAAACATCAAAATAATGAATTGAAGAGATCAAATAGGGTATATCGTAATAGGAACATAAAAGATCAGTATGACAGTTTTATATAACATACCACAACAAAATAAAAAGGAACGTGAAATACTTGACATGAAAATAGAACATGGGAAGGGTGAAAGAATCCCTTAAAAATTCGGCAGCCTAACGGCGCCACTTAAAACATCAAAATACTGAATTGAAGAGATCAAATAGGGTCTCTCATCATATGAAAATAAAATATCAGTATGATAGATATAGAGATCATACCCTAATAGAAAAAGGAACTTGAAATTCTTGACAAGAAAATAGAACTAGAATATGAGAAGGGTGAAAGAATCTGTTACAAAAATTTCGGCAGCCTAACGGCGCCACTTAAACATTCATAAACCGAAATGATGAGAGTAAGAGGGGATATGTCATAATATGAACATGAAAAGGGAATTAAGGTGAATATAAAATAACATTCTACAACATAATAACATGGAGCATAAAATAAATGACTTAAAAGAGAGTATTTGGAAAGAAAAAGAGAGTTTGGATCCCTTACCTTAAAATGTAACTCTTAAAACTCAAAGGTTGGGACCTTGAGGGATTTTGGAAAACTTGGAAGGACTCCTTGGGAGGTAATGAGAGTAGAGCTTCGTTGGGGGAGAGTTGGGAGTCGAATTGATGAGAGGATGGCTTGGTATTGCTAGGGAAAGTGAGGGGACAAGGCATTAATGGCCAAGGGACACCTCATTAGTTGTTTTGGAAAAACCATGAGCTTTCCCATGGTATTTTCCCATGGTATTGGCCCATGGGACACATCAAAACTTATCTTACTATTCATAAGTCGACCATATTGATTACATACTTAATATATCACTTAATGATGTCATTAAACACCCGTAACTTAAAAACTGTATTTTCACTATTCATCGAAATTTTAACTTTCTCAGAAAAATCCGAAAATTTCACCTTAACCAAATATCGATGATATGATTTCAAAAATGAACTCCATTTTATAAATATAATCTTTTAAATATTTTTAATTTAATTTTTAAATAAATACATTATTCACCAAAAATTCATTTTTTCCGAAAAATCCCCAAAATTACCTTAACATAATATCGATCCTCTGAGTTAAAAAATGAAATCCATTTTATAAAAATAATTTTATAAATATTTTTAATTAAATTTTTATCTAAAAACACTATTTACCTGAAAAAACTAATACATGACTAATAATTTATGAAACCGTTATTTAACCAGTTTATTGAATCACATTACTTAATCAAGGTTCCTAGATTATATTACTGCATTATTTAAGTGAGATTACTAATCCATTTGGTCACATTACTAATCCTAAGCATAAAATCACTATTCATAATTTACTATTCCTCAAAAATTATGTTGATCTTATTAGACTCTAAATTTCGTACTGAATGTAATTGTAGAAAACCATTTTTTAAAAATCAATACACATTTTTAATTATTTAAGGTTTACATAAACAATTTGTAAAATATCCTTTCTTTAAAATTCACCAAAAATATGAATACTATCTTTATCCGGGCATTTGAAAACTCATAAACATCATCATAAGAATAATTAAAATTTTTTATTTAAAACAAAGGATTACACAAGGAAGTTACGGTCTCCTTACATAGCCCCTAATCACACCAACATATGACCTAAGTGTAAGGTGTGCTAAGGTGAGAGAATCTGAGGGAGGCTCAGCCAACATCGTACGAGTAGTAATTTCTATTAGTTTGAACTTCTCGCGAAGGAGATTCTGTTCTAGCTTCACAGGATGATGTTCGGCTTGGGTTTGGTCCAGAATAAAGACCAGTGGTGCTACCTCCTTCACAAGTTCTGTTAGATGGGCTTCGATCGGTCCAAGACTACTGCGTGAGGCCATCGAATCTTTTTTCTATATTAATTAACCAAGATCACTTGTATTTAGAGACAAATCTCAACATTTAGACTCCAACGGTCATATTGACCAATGGTCATATAATTGTCGAAACCCAACAGTCTCATTTTAATTATACTCATGTTATCAAATGAAATATTTTTGTTGAGTATAAAAAAATAAAATCACACACAAAATTAGGAAACACGATTTATTCAAAATTTCAGTTCGTTACAATCTTCCCTCCTTAAGAAATTGTGTCCTCGCAATTTTTAAAAAACAAGGATTGGAAATTTCATTGAAGGTTTGACATCAGAAAAAGAGTCAGTAAGACTATTACATTAAAAGAAAGAAAGGGAAGTACAATGGTCACCCGAGTTAACCCATACTAGGATTCCATGTAGGATAATATGGATATGGAAGAAAAAAAGGGTCATGTTCTGAGGCAGAGTGGTAGAAAACATGATTAGGAGAATGTTAACCACAAGAAAATAACAAACTTATTATGTGTGTAAACGGCCTTTGATTACCCAGTAGGAAACATAAACCAACAACGTTTTTGTTTTACATTCCTTTTATTAATTTTGAGGAATTCATTTACTAAATAGAATAAAAACATAAGGAAATATACCTACCTTCAAGTATAGTTTCATCCTTTAGTAAGTTTCTACCAAAACTAATATTTTCTCCAAACGATGAGCATTCAAAACTACTTGGTCTCATCAAAGCACAAGAATAATCTTATAGAGAACTTCATAATCCACCAAACATTAACTACCTATTTCTTATATATTTAATCATTTTCCCAAAAACAGAAAGGGTAAGATAAAACAACTCTTCCAAAAGAAAGAATCCCATAAGAAGGGAAACTGCTTTTAAATCATCAATGATCCGTGGTACTACCCAAAATTCATCATAGACCATTCCATAAATAACTTTCCCTAAAATTCCTCAAAATAAACCAAACTAAAATTGAAACCCAATTATAAGAACGATCTCATAACATAGTCTTCCAAGATATACTTTATCGTTCATCTTCAAATAAGATCAACCACACTTATCATCTTATAACAAATATAACTAACCTAATCAAATTTTTCCCAAGATAGGTTAATCATTTCCATATGTAAGCTAAATTACTATAAGTCAGTCTTAAATTCATCGATTCTTCAAAATATATGTCAACCTTTACTCCACAAAGAAAATACCGTAGTAATATATTTACCTCGATCATATAGGGTCCCCAAAATAGTGAACGTCTTCCAAAATAATAATCATCTTTTAATCCCCTAATCATATCTTTCATATGAATATGGAAATCCTCACATTTCCTATCACATTGGTTGTTGGGACATGTTCTTCCATTTCCCGCCATTAACTAAGAAAAGAAAGTACAATTTGGGGCTTAAATACTTAGCCAATAATCATGAAAAGGAACTTAAAGAAAATAAGGAAAACATGTAGAAGAAAATTATACCCTAACTTGTGATCCCCTAGGTTCCAAATTAGGTTATCCATGATGATATATTCTTATGTGAATCATTATCTTATTTTATCTTTATTCCTTTAATAATGGTTCATACTAAGCTTATGAATTTACCAAAGCATATCCCCTGGGAGTGTCGTAACCAAGAGTGCAACAAGGCTCGTTGTCATGTACCAGTTCCCATTCCAGTCTAGCTCGAAGCGGTGTTTTTGGGTTTTACCCCTATGTACATATGTGCCAGTTCCACCTCTACCTACTTGTATCCAGACAAGGATGTATTTTCTTAGCAACCCCTTACTCAATACTCACCAAAATACCAGGAAGGTTTCCTATATTTAAACTTTTCTATAGGGTTATTCTAAAGTTTTCATATCATAATTTACACAAATAACTAAACCATCCTTTGATACCAACTATAGCATCTCGCCTTTTTTTCATATAAACTTTCATTACATTTTGCAAAACCGAGGTTCTTTAAGGTTTAGTGTCTTGGAAACCAGGAACATAAAACATGAAAACATAAAACATTCTTCTTAAACACCTGAAAGGCTTATCCTTGTGTTCATCCTAAGTTCATTAATTCATCTCATAACCTGGGGACATACATCAAAAGAAAGGTTGAGCAAAAGGCCTAGTAAGGGAAACAAGGGGAAACATTTAACAAGCGAACATGAGATACATCAACAATGTCATGAAAATGAACATTAAGGCATGAGAAAGAAATCGTGAGGCCTATCATAATAAAAATAACACATTTCATAACATGAAGATGTGGCTACAGAAATTAATATTGACAATCATTTCTGTTTCACAAAGTTCCATCCCCAATGTGTCATTAAAAATTACCAAGGTTATTCACCAAGGCATCGTTAAAAAATAGTCATCTCTAGAGATTAAGTCTTTTCCCAATGCGTTGGAGCGCTATCAGGTCGCACCCAAGAAATTTCATTGTTATCATGTGATCCACATATATCATCATGAATCATTTCATAAACAACCCATATAGAATAAAAGGAATGGGTTTCATTTCATAATCATAACTTTTTAAAAACTGCTTTAAAGACATGATCTTTGTGTCACTTTAAAACCCACAGAATAGGAAGGTGGGTCTCATTTAAATAAATCCCAGAATTTAAAATAGAACATTTTGGTATATTTGTTTATACCCATATTGAAGATAGTTCTTTGAGTATTCACATAATAAAATAGAAGAACTTTTGAAAAATAGAGATACATTTTGAGACAGAAATTCTACTACATAAAAACTATGTCTCAGGGTTTTAGAAAACATTAAAAAGAGAGGGGACATGGGTCAAACATTCATAAATGACCCATAAAACAGTATAGGGACAAAATATGAAGTATATATGAACATGGTAATGAAATTTTAAAGATATACCATATGAAATGAAGAACATGAATGCAAGACAAAAATAAGATTTCTCTTATAAAAATTCAGCAGCCTAACGGCGCCACTTAAACCTTTAAAATACAGAATTGAAGAGATCAAATAGGGTCTCTCATCATATGAAAATAAAAGATCAGTATGATATATTTATAGATCATACCCCAAAAAAATAAAAAGGAACTTGAAATACTTGACATGAAAGTAGAACTTTGAAAAATGAGAAAGGTGAACGAATCCCTTAAAAATTCAGCAGCCTAACGACACCACTTAAAACTTCAAAATACTGAATTGAAGAGATAAAATAGGGTATCTCATAATATGAACATAAAAGATCAGTATGATAGATTTATATATCATACCACAACAAAATGAAAAGGAACTTGAAATACTTGACATGAAAGTTGAACTTGGGAAGGGTTAAAGAATCCATTAAAAATTCGGCAGCCTAACGGTGCCACTTAAAACATCAAAATACTGAATTGAAGAGATAAAATAGGGTCTATCATAATGTGAATATAAATGATCAGTAGGATAGATATAGTTATCATACCCCAACACAAAAAGGAACTTGAAAGGCTTGACAAGAAAATAGATCTTGAGAATGAGAAGGGTCAAAGAATCTGTTACAAAAATTTCGGCAGCCAAACAGCGCCACTTAAACATTCATAAAATGAAATGATGAGAGTAATAGGGGATCTCTCATCATATTAAAATTAAAAGGGATGTAATTATAATATAAAAGAACATCCTACAACATATGAACATGGAGCATAAAAGGAATGACTTAAAAGAGAGTGTTTGAAAAGAAAGAGAGAGTTTGGATCCTTTACCTTAAAATGTAACTCTTAAAACTCAACGGTTGGGACCTTGAGGGCTTGGGGGAACCTTGGAAGGACTCATTGGGAGGTAATGATACCAGAGCTTTGTTGGGGGAGAGTTGGGAGTCGAATGGATGAGATGATGGCTCGGTATTTATAGGAAAAGTGAGGGGACAAGGCATTAATGGCCAAAGGACACCTCATTAGTGGTTTTGGCAAAACCATGGGCTTTCCCATGGTATTTTCCCATTGTATTGGCCACTTGGGACACCTCATACCTTATCTTACTATTCATAAGTCGACCATATTTATTACATACTTAATACATAATTTAATGATGTCATTAAACACCTGTAACTTAAAAACTGTATTTTCACTATTCATCGAAAATTCAACTTTCTTAGAAAAGTCCCAAAATTTCACCTTAACAAAATATCGATGCTCTGATTTCAAAAATAAACTCCATTTTATAAAAATAATTAACTAAATATTTTTAATTTAATTTTTAATTAAATACACTATTCACTGAAAATTCATTTTTTTCAGAAAAATCCCCAAAAATTACCTTAACATAATATCGATGCTCTGAGTTCAAAAATGAAATCCATTTTATAAAAATAATTTTATAAATATTTTTAAATAAATTTTTAATTAAAAAACACTATTCACCCGAAAAAACTAATACTTGACTAATTATGAAATCGTTATTTAACCATTGTATTGAATCACATTACTTAATCAAGGTGCCTAGATTATATTAATGGTTTATTTAAATGAGATTACTAATACATTTGGTCACATTACTAATCCTAAGCATAAAATCACTATTCATAATTTACTATTCTTCAGAAATTAAGTTGATCTTATTAGACACTAAATTTCGTACTGAACATAATTGTAGTAGACCATTTTTTGAAAATCATTTCACATTTTTAATTATTTAAGGTTTACATAAACCTTTTTTAAAATATCCTTTCTCTAAAATTCACCAAAAATATGCATACTATATTTATCAGGATATTTAAAAATTCATAAACTTCATCATAAGAAGAAATGAATTTTTTATTTAAAATAAAGGATTACACAAGGCAGTTACGGTGTCCTTACATAGCCCCTTATCACACCAGCATAGGACCTAAGTGTTAGGTGTGCTAAGGTGAGAGAATCTAAGGGAGTCTCGGCCAACATCACACGAGTAGTAATTTCTATCAGTTTGAACTTCTCACGAAGGTGATTCCATTCTAACTTCACACAATGATGTTCGGCTTGGGTTTCGTCCAGAGAAAAGCCCAGCGGTGCTACCTCCTTCCCATGTTCTGTTAGATGGGCTGTGATTGGTCCAAGACTACTGGGTGAGGCCATCGAATCTTTTTTCTATATTAATTAACCAAGATCACTTGTATTTAGAGACAAATCTCAACATTTAGATTCCAACGGTCATATTGACCAATGGTCATATAATTGTCGAAACCCAACACTATCATTTTAATTATACTCATGTTATAAAATGAAATAGTTTTGTTGCGTATAATAAAAAAAATCACACACAAAATTAGGAAACAAGATTTATTCAAAATTTCGGGTTGTTAAAATCTTCCCCCCTTAAGAAATAGTGTCCTCGTAATTTTTATAAAATTGGGATTGGAAATTTCATTGAAAGTCCGACATCAGAAAAAGAGTCATTAACACTATTACTTTAAAAGAAAGAAAGGGAAGTACAACGGTCACCCCAGATAACCCATACTAGGATTCCATGTAGGAAAATATGGTTATAGAAGAAAAAACAAAGGGTCCTGTTCTGAGGGAGAGTGATAGAAAACATGATTAGGAGAATGTTAACAACAAGAAAATCACAAACATATGATGTGTGTAAACGATCTTTGATTACCCAGTAGGAAACATAAACCAACAACGTTTTTGTTTTACGTTCCTTTTAATAATTTTGATGAATTCATATACTAAATAGAATAAAAACATAAGGAAATATACCTACCTTCAATTAGAGTTTCATCCTTTAGTAAGTTTCTACCAAAACTAATATTTTCTCCAAATGATGAGCATTCAAAACTACTTGGTCTCATCAAAGCAGAAGAATCATCTTATAGAGAATCACATAATCCACCAACTATTAACTACCTATTTCTTATATCTTTAAACATTATCCCAAAAACAGAAAGGGTAAGATAAAACAACTCTTCCAAAAGAAAGAATCCCATAAGAAGGGAAACTAATTTTAAATCTTCAAAGTTTGGTGGTATTACCCAAAGTTCATCATAGACCATTCCATAAATAAATGTCCTAAAAATTCCTCAAAATAAACCAAACTAAGATTGAAACCTAATTATAAGAATTATCTCATAACATAGTCTTCCAAAATAGACTTTATCGTTCATCTTCAAACAACATCAACCACTCTTATCATCTTATAACAAAAGTAACTAACCTAATAACATTTTCCCCAAGATAGGTTAATCATTTCCATATGTAACCTAAATTACTATAAGTCAGTCTTAAATTCATCGATTCTTCAAAATATATGTCAACCTTTACTCCACAAAGAAAATACCGTAGTAATTTATTTAGCTCGATCATATAGGGTCCCCAAAATAGTGAATGTCTTCCAAAAATAATAATCATCTTTTAATCCCCTAATCATCTCTGTCATATTAATACGGAAATCATCACATTTCCTATCACATTGGTTGTTGGTACATGTTCTTCCATTTCCTTCCATTAACTAAGAAAAGAAATTACAATTTGGGGTTTAAATACTTAGCTAATAATCATGAAAAGGAACTTAAATCATATAATTATAACTTGTAGAAGAAAATTATACCCGATATTTTGATTTCCTAGGTTCCAAACTAGGTTTTCCATGATCATATATTCTTATGTGAATCATTATTTTATTTTATCTTTGTTCCTTTAATAATGGTTCATAATAAGCATATGAATTTACCAAATCAAATCCCCCGAGAGTGTCGTAACCAAGAGTGCAGTAAGGCCCGTTGTCGTGTAATAGTTCCCATTCGATTCTAGCTCAAAGGGTGTTTTCGGTTTTTACCTCTATGTACATCTGTGCTAGAGCCACCTCTACCTACTCGTATCTAGAAAAGGATGTGTTTTTCTTGTAAACCCCTTACTCAATACTCACCAAAATACCAGGAAGGTTTCCTATATTTAATCTTTTCTATAGGTTTCTTCCTAAAGTTTTCATATCATAATTTACAAAAATAAATAAACCATCTTTTGATACCAAATATTCCATCCCTCCTTTTTTATCATATAAAATTTCCTTGAATTTTACAAAACCGAGGATCATTAAGGTTTAGTGTCTTGGAAACCAGGAACTTAAAACATGAAAACATTAAACATTCTTCTTAAAGACTTGAAAGGATTCTTCCTATGTTCATCCTAGGTTCATTAATGCATCTCATAACCTGGGGACATACATCAAAATAAAGTGTGAGAAGAAGGCATAGTAAGGGAAACAAGGAGAAACATTTAACATGCGAACATGAGATACCTCAACAATGTCATGAAAAAGAACTTTAAGGCATTAGAAAGAAATCATGAGGCATATCATAATAAAAATAACATATTTCATAACTTGATGATGTGGCTACAACATTTAATATTGACAATCATTTCTGTTTAACCAAGGTCCATCCCCAAGGTGTCATTAAAAATTACCAAGGTTATTCACCAAGGCGTCGTTAAAAAAATAGTCATCTCTAGAGATTAAGTCTTCACCCAATGCATTGGAGCGCTATCAGGGCGCACCATTGACATGTCATTTTTATCATGTGATCCACATATATCATCATCAATAATTTCATAAACAACCTATATATCATAAAAGGAATGGGTTTCATTTCATAATCATAACTTTTTAAAAACTGCTTTAAAGACATGATCTTTGTGTCACTTTAAAACCCACAGAAAAGGAATGTGGGTCTCATGTATATAAATACAAAATTTAAAATATAAAATTTTGGTATATATTTGTATAACCATATAGAAGATATTTATTTGAGTATTCACTTAATAAAATTAAATAACTTTAGAAAAATATAGAGACATTTTGAGACAGAAATTCTACAGCATAACAACTATGTCTCGGGGTTTTAGAAAACATTGAAAAGAGAGGGGACATAGGTAAAACATTCATAAATTACCCATAAAACAATATAGGGACTGAATATAAAGTATATATGAACATGTTAATGATATTTAAAAGATATATCATATGAAATGATGAACATGAAAGGAAGACAAAAATAATATTTCTCTAATAAAAATTCGGCAGCCTAACGACGCCACTTAAAACTTCAAAATACTGAATTGAAGTGATCAAATAGATTCTCTCATCATATGAACATAAAATACAAGTATTATAGATATAGAGATCGTACCCCAACAAAATATAAAGGAACTTGAAATAATTTAAATGAAAGTAGAGCTTTTAAAAATGAGAAAGGTGAACGAATCCCTTAAAAATTCGGCAGCCTAACGGCGCCACTTAAAATTTCAAAATACTGAACTGGAGAGATGAAATCGGGTCTCCCATCATATGAACATAAAATATCAGTATGATAGATTTAGAGATCATACCCCAAAAAAATAAAAAGGAAATTGAAATACTTGACATGAAAGTAGAACTTGAGAAGGGTGAAAGAATCCCTTAAAAATTTGGCAGCCTAACGGCACCACTTAAAAATTCAAAATACTGAATTGAAGAGATCAAATAGGGTCTCTCATCATATGAACATAAAATATCAGTGTGATAGATATAGATATCATACCTCAACATAAAAAGGAACTTGAAATACTTGACAAGAAAATAGAACTTGAAAATGAGAAGGGTGAAAGAATCCATTAAAAAAAATTTGGCAGCCTAACAGCGCCACTTAAAAATTCATAATACGAAATGATGAGAGTAAGAGGGGATCTCTCATCATATGAACATGAAAAGGGAAGTAAGAGGAATATAAAAGAACATAATCCAACATATGAACATGGAGCATAATATAAATGACTTAAAAGAGAGTATTTGAAAAGAAACAGAGAGTTTGGATCCCTTACCTTAAAACGTAACTCTTAAAACTCAATGGTTGGGACCTTGAGGGCTTGGGGGCACCTTGGAAGGACTAAATGGGAGGTAATGAGACCAAAGCTTCATTGGGGGAGAGTTGGGAGTCGAATGAAAGATAGGATGGCTTGGTATTTATAGGGAAAGTGAGGGGACAAGACATTAATGGGCAAGGGACACCTCATTCTTGGTTTTGGAAAAACCATGGGCTTGCCCATGGTATTTTCACATGGTATTGGCCACATGGGAAAAATCATACCTTATCTTACTATTCATAAGTCGACCATATAGATTACATACTTAATACATCATTTAATGATGTCATTAAACACCCATAACATAAAAACTGTATTTTCACTATTTAATCGAAAATTCAACTTTCTCCGAAAAATCCCAAAATTTCTCCATAATCAAATATTGATGCTCTGATTTCAAAAATGAACTCCATTTTATAAAAATAATTTTTTAAATATTTTTAATTTAATTTTTAAATAAATACACTATTCACCGAAAATTCATTTTTTTCAGAAAAATCTCCAAAATTTACCTTAACATAATATCGATGCTCTGAGTTCAAAAATGAATTCAATTCTATAAAAAATAATTTTATAAATATTGTTAATTAAATTTTTAATTAATAAACACTATTCACCGGCAAAAACTAATACTTGGCTAATAATTTATGAAACCGTTATTTAAACATTTTATTGAATCACATTACTTAATCAAGGTGCCTAGATTATATTAATGCTATATTTAAGTGAGATTAATAATCCATTTGGGAACATTACTAATCCTAAGCATAAAATCACTATTCATAATTTACTATTCATCAAAAATTAAGTTCATCTTATTAGACTCTAAATTTCGTTCTGAACATATTTGTAGAAGACAAGTTTTTGAAAATAATTACACATTTTTATTTATTTAAGGTTTACATAAACATTTTTTAAAATATCCTTTCTCTAAAATTCACCAAAAATATGCATACTATATTTATCCGAACAATTGAAATTTCATAAACATCATCATATGAAGAGATAAAAAAATTTATTTAAAATAAAGGATTACACAAGACAGTTACGGTCACCTTACATAGCCCCTAATCACCCCAGCATAGGACCTAAGTGTAAGGTGTGATAAGGTGAGAGAATCTGAGGGTGGCTCGACCAACATCGCATGAGTAGAAGTTTATATCAGTTTGAACTTCTCGCGAAGGCGATTCCATTGTAGCTTCAGACGATGAAGTTCGGCTTGGGTTTGGTCCAGAGCAAAGCCCAGTGGTGCTACATAATTTCCCAAGATCTGTTTGATGGGCATCGATCATTCCAAGACTGCTGGGTGAGGCCATCGAATCTTCTTTCTATATTAATTAACCAAGATCACTTGTATTTAGATTAAAATCTCAACATTTAGTTTCCAATGCTCATATTGACCAATGGTCATAAAATAGTCGAAACCCAACAGTCTCATTTTAATTATACTCATGTTATCAAATGAAACAATTTTGTTGAGTATAAAAAAATAAAATAACACACAAAAATAGGAAACAAGGTTTATTCAAAATTTCGGGTCGTTATAAGATGTCACAGAAGTGGAAGAATAAATAAAACAGAAACACATAATTAAAAATGATACATCTTCTTCAGATGATCTCTTTTTTCTTACACCTTAACACCTCTATAGAGGGTGTTAAGGCTAAAATATGGCCTCTATAATGTGTTCAGGTATTCTACGATGGAATTTGGGTATATATAGTTTGATTCAAATAAGTTTTATTGTGTAATAAAATTAAAATAATTGGTTCATTTTTTTAGGAGAGGGGAGGAGCAGTCTTGGATTTCATCAAATTGTTAAATTAATTGAAATTAATATTATAATATAAATGACCCAAAACATTTTTACTTCAATTATACGGTGATAATGGGTCTAAATCAAATAATCTAATGAATATTAGACCTACTTTTTTATTTTGGTAATCCTTATCTATTTGTTTTAAGACATTTACTTTGACCGTATTCACATCTTCAATGTTTTTAACAAAATCATAACATCATGATATAGTGAAACCAACTATTTGAACATATTTTCGACATATCAATGTAATCCAGAAAATTAATAGATGACATGAAGTATGTCAACTTATATTTATTAAAGTAATTTTAATATCATTTACGTGATTCCTCCCTTAATGATGCATTTACTTTATCGTCATTGTGTCACCATTTAATTTAATTATTTATTTCCAAAAAACTATAAAAAATTATAATGAAGAATGAAATGACATTATATTTCAATATAAAATTAATAATATTATATATACCCTTTTTAAATATATAGTAAACACACATTACCTGTTAAATACAAAAGTGTAACAAAAATAACTTGTCAATGAATATAATATTATAAATGAATTAAATTAATCCCATTGGATATATGTGGTCCAAAAATCAACCCAAGGCATATTTTTTGTTTTAAAACACTCATACAATAAAATTAGGATAGTTTTAAGATAATGTTTTTATTTTTATAATATAAATTTAATCATTAATTACCCGATTAAGTGTTAATCATGGTAAAACAAATTATTACTAAAGTTTCTATTAATAATTTCAAAAAAATAATAGATACCGTGTAAAAAAAATATGGATCATAGGATTCTAAATATGGGATACATTTTTTCAAATTTAAAATATCCAATTCAAATAAAATTATTGAAAACTAATCGCGTTGTTTGAATATGAAAATTGGGTTTTAAACTGTCAAAAGTTCAAATGGTTTTATATAAAATTTTAATTGGAATATTATTCCAATTAAAAATATTTTAATAATGTATAAAAAATTTATTTAATTACAATTTATAACCATTTAAATATTTTATATTACACTATAAATAATTTTCATGAAAATGTAATTTTCTTTTAAAAGGCTTTATTTTTTCACTATTGATAAAAAATGAACTTAATTATAGAAATAACCAAAATTAAAGATATTAAAATTTTATATTATTATTATAGATATGAAGATTAATTTTTTATATAGAACATATAAAAGTGTCAAAATCTAGATTAAAAATAAGTGAACCTCTAATAGGTGAAAAAATTTCCTTTTTTGAAGAATACTTTTTTTGTTTGTAAAATTGTATTTGTTCTTATATCAAGTCAATAAAACATAGAAATTGAATGTTATAATTTATAATGAATATATATATACATATATAATTATTACAATCCAACATTATTTATTTGATTATTT
This sequence comes from Viscum album, assembly GCA_963277665.1. Lineage (NCBI taxonomy): Eukaryota > Viridiplantae > Streptophyta > Magnoliopsida > Santalales > Viscaceae > Viscum > Viscum album. Next base: position 1,538,720,484 of record OY728151.1, read on the forward strand.
ATACGTATAAAACATAGTTGTGCACATTCAAATTGTTTTTCATAAAAACATTACATATTATTTAAAAAAGTGTTTAACATTCATTTATAATTAAATTTTCACCAAATAATTAATTATATATACATGTGTAATCTATATTTAGTTAATATTGTCCATTAAATCGATTCTAACAACTAGTTTTTAATGGTAACATTTAAATATTAAGTAGTTGTTTACTTAGACTTCGTGTGGTGTATCATGTACACTATCAGACATATTGTTTCCTTTTAAAAATTTAGGATGTTATTTCCTCCCCTAATTTTTGGAATTTCTTCCTTTTAAATATAATTCTGTGTTTTTAAAATAGGTATGAATTTTCATAATAACATTATTTCAAACTCACATTGGAAAAATAATAAATTAAACTCCCCATTTAAAATAGAGAAATGGAAGTATGAAGATCAACAGATAAAAAAAACTAGTGTTCCATATAGAAAAACAGGGATATAGAAGTGAAAAATAACCCTCATGTTCTAATGGAGAGTGGTGAAAATAATTTTCAGGATTAATTTATCAATCCCAAAACCATAAATTTTTTATTGGTTAAATGGTGTATGATTTTGTAGTAGGAAATGTAAACATATATTGTATTTGTTTTAATATCATTTTAATCATGTTGTGGAATTAATTTACTTCATATAAAAAAAATAATGAAACATACATACATGAAAATAATACTGCAACCTTTAGTAAATTTCCACCATAAACTCATATTTTTCTCTAAATGATGAGTTTTCAAGATGGAAATTTCATTCAAGAAGCACTAGAATTAACATCAATATAATGATATAATTAAAAAAACATTAACTATATATTTATCATATAATTATACATTATAAAAACACAATATATTAATGATAATTTAATATAATTATAAAAAAATAATAAATCCTGATTTAATAAATAATTACTTATATCCCCAAAATTCAATAGTGTTACCCAATGTTCAACATAAAACATTCAACAAATAAAAAAAATTAAAATTTTTAAAAAAATATACAACATAGATTAAAAAACTAAATTTGAATGATTTAATCACATATTTTTCAATGATATATTAATACATTTATCTCCAAATACCATCAACCACTATTGATGTATCATAAGAAAAAGAAAGTCTTATATTCAAATATTATGCATGATTGGTTAATAATTTACATAAATTACCTAAATCATCGTGTATTAACAATGAAAATATGGACTTTTCCAAAATATAACTCAATTTTTAATCCTAAAATAAAATACTATATTATAATTTTTATCTGGATCATATTTGGTTCCCAAAGTAATGAATTTCTTCAAAAACAACATTTATTACTTAATCACCAAATCATTTCCTAATGTAATGTTTATCTATTCAAAAAAATCATGGGTTCCAAAAATCATCTTATTCAATGTCCCTCAACTCATTTAATTAAAATGAATAATTCATACTATCCATGAACTTCATGTTGGAATGTTGTAGGAGATGCACCATTTTCTCCCTTCAGTTGTTAGTTCGATTCTCATGGCCATGCCAGAAACGATTGGTTCTCACACAGTCTACGGGTTGTCCATTTTCTAAAAATATTTAATTCTAAAAACTTTCCTAAAATATTTAAATTTCCTAAAAAATATCAATAATATGTTTTAACCTCAATGGTTATCTCATACCATTCATATTTCATTTCATAATGAAATAACACTTAATTAAAAAATGAATATCTTCAAATATACCATTAGTCAACATAAAAAATCATAACATAAATATTAAAAAGAATTTATAATATAATAATCATACTAACAACATGAAAATTTAAAATCCATTATTATATCTATATCTCTAATTAAGATATTTCTAAAATCCCTTCTAACTTCCAACTTTACGACATTTCCTTCCACATAACCTATTGTATTTCTTTTTATTTTGAATTCACGTTATGGAATTTTCAGTTTAGTGTTTCATAGAATTAAGAAAAACTCTAACATTGCAAAATAATAAATTTTAGGTGGAATATAATAATATATATCCTCATTTTCCATAGAAGTGGACTCCATAAAAAATGACTTCTTTTCGAGACGAATCTTCAATTCATTCATCAGGACATATTACTTTCCCTTAATGATCATATGACCTGTGAAAACCTTTTTATAAATTGGTATGATCAAAAATGTATTAGTAAAAGAAATAAATAATGAAAATAATTATTCAATGGAAATACCATAAATCATTTCATTAAAATAAAACATAACTTTTCACCTTGAAAAAGAAATCATCATCTCAAAATGTCCATTATCATACCTATTGAAAATAAATTTTTTTTATGAATACTCCTAATAAGTTACATAATACATTATTATGTAATGATGGAAATAAAAATACATAAATTTAATAACCATACAGTCAACATCCATACAAATCCCTACTACAAATGGAATATTATATATCTGACTTCCATATATGTCACTTTTACAAATGTAATAGCCATACAACAGACTTCCATACACAGTGCATTGGAGGTTATAACAAAACTAGTTGACCTTGGTTTATCTTGTGACCACCTATCAAATTTCTAAGAACCATTATATAATCATAACACATACAATCATGAAATTTTCAACATGTAACTCTTTAAATTTAATTTAATTTTATATGGAAACCTTTCTTGTTATTGAATAATAAATCCATTTTTAAAACCCATTTAAAACAAATTTACAATGATTTTTTAACCAAGGAATAATATAGAAAAATGAGAATATTAAACAAAATTTACATTTTAAAATATTTTTCCCATATAAATAAATCCATAAAGAAATTTTGAAAACACGGACTTGAATGAGAATGAATTACATGATTAAAACTTTAATCATTTAAAATGATGTTTGAAATGAATATTTCATTACCTTGAGTATGACTCGTCATGTAAAATATTTATATTATAGTGTAATAAAAATAGGATAAATATTTATTTAAATGGAAAACTCTTTAATTTTTAATATTCATTTTATATCACTTATTAGATGTTATATTTTTTTTTTAATTATTTATGATCATGTCAGATGTTTGGATGATATATGTTACAAGAGTCCAAAATTTCATTTTTAAGTTAAATATGGTGAAGATGTACTTAGTAAATCATCATTAGATTATTTTTAATTAAATAATAATCACTTAATTAAATCAATTATACTTCTAAATCCATCCATTAAATAAGTATATGAAAAATGAATAGTGTTATAATCATGGAGACAGTAAGCTGTACATACGTAGGTGTAATGTTTTCATTTTTAAATGATCGTTTTGGAAAGAAGGTATTATTATTTTTATTTTCCCTAATGATAATAATATCAAAAATGTCATAAAAATAATTTTAATAAATATTTATATATTTTTTATGTGATGTTGTGATTAAAAACGAATCACATCGCTTTATGGAGGTGATAGATCCCACGTACACACGAATTACGATATCATTTTTATGGGAAATTAAATTAAGAATAAAAGTAAGATATTATTATTATATAATGATTAATATGTAATACATATCATATATAAACATTATTTCGATCTTTATAACAATTATTTTGAGTCATTAGTGGAAAACTATATCGATTCGTGGTGGTGATAGTTCACACATACGCACGACCAACTAGTAATTTTCCAGTACGATGGAATTAGATAAGGATATGAGTCATTATAAAACCATAATAGTATATAATTATATAGGTGATAATGTATTTTTTTATCATGTTTTAATGAGAATTTAAGGAAGTGGAAGAAGAAATAAAATAGAAACACTTAATTAAAAATATCACCTCTTCTTCAGATGATCTCTTTTGATTAACACCAGAAAACCTATATGGATGGTCTTATACATAAATTTATACATATAAAATGTGGTTATAGATTCCTAGATGGTATATTGGTTGATAATGTCCAAATTTAAAATTATATAAGGCACAATGAATAGTGAACAATGAGTTCCCTTTTATAGGAAATAGGAAGGGCATTCTTGGATTTCTTCAAATTATTAAATTAATATTATATAATTTTATTATTTTATTTAACATAAATATGATTTATTTAGAATATAGGATGATTATTGGTCGAAATTAAATCATTTAATAAAAATTAAACAAGATTTGAATATTTTTCAATCCTTATCTTACTATCTTAACACTATTAATAGTAAGAGGTTTATTAATTGATTTGTAATTTTAGGGTCAATATAATTACCATAACATCAAAAAAGGTAAATAAAAGAATAATTTATGAAATTTAATGATTTATACATACTATTTTTATGAGTCATGATTTTATATAAATTTTATAGCATTTAATAAAATATTTAATATTTGATAAAACCATTATTGTCAATTTTGACAGTACTCATTTCATGACATTTTAAAATATCATAAATCCTGACATAGTCGAACCAACTATTTTAAAAAATGTATAACATGTCAAATGAAACAAAAATATTTGTTGATGACATAAATTATAACAAATTATATTTATTATAATATTTCTGATATCATTTATTTAAATATTCCATTAATGAAACATTTATTGTATCATCATTTTGTCACAATTTTATTTAAATATTTAATTCATAAAAAATATAAATAAATTGATGTGAATTAGGTAATAATTTTATATTTTTAAATACTATTTATGTTAGAAAATTTCCCCTTTATAGATCCATATTAATTATTCATTACATCCAAAAAAAAGATTACAAAATATACCTTTTTATTAAATATAATATAATAAATGAATATAAGGCATCCAAGTGGCTCTATTTTGTCTTAAAGTAATCACATGGGTGATCTTAATTGGGAGGCACTCATAAAATTAAATTTGGATAAGTTTTATGGTAATTTTTTATTTTTATAATATAATTTTACCTTTATTTATCTGATTTACCCTTACAAATGGTAATAATAATTATTACTAAAGTTAAAATTAATTATGTCCATATATAAGAGGGACCTATTATTTAGAGACTCTGTTTTATCCTTTTAATAATTATATATATATATATACATATATTTACAGAGCTTATCACTAAGGCAGTATGAAATTCCAAGGCCTAGTGTAGATGGAATAAATTACCCAATAATATTAAGGGTTTTTGTAAAATTCAAGTGACAAAAAAGGTTATATATTAAAAGGTAGCAAAGATAGAAAATATGATGCTGAACTTTATTCTGCAATGTTTTTTTACCCTTGTTATGGTATAACATTTTTCGTCACATGCCTATAATAGAAAATGTGACAAAGAGAAAATCTTAAATAAAATATATAAATTATTTTTTTAAACGCTACATCAAATAAATTATGAATGGGGAGTAAGATAAGAAATTATAGACTTTCGTTTATATTGTAGCACATTGTTTCCTTAGGGGAGACGTCAGTTTTGAGGTTTCAGGAGATTAATATTTCGTGAATGTTGAATGTTTACTATAAGTTAGAGTTTTGAGAATTGAGCTAGAGTTAGCTCATTTCTCACTTGGGTTGGTGGAATATTGGCCAATAGTGTTTTGAAGATTGAACATAATCAGATCATCATGAAAATATAGGTGCTAGTTGATCAGAGTGCAGTGAACACAATGACAAATCCAAATTCGAGGTAGGATTTCTATTTCGTATTCTGCATCACCCAATTGGATCTGTTGTTGTCATTTTTTATTTTTGCTGAAACTAATTTTTGTAAAAGCATATATTTATGGCCAACTGATAACGACCATTATCTGTTTTGATTCAGAATCCCCCATTATTTTCATTCTTCACATTCTTCATCATTCATTGATGATAAATGTTTCGTTACACTCAATGGATCTATGTTATTGGCAAAAAAAATATATGTGAATCTATCTACATGAGGAGTCCCCATATATGCTCGGATTTGAGTTTCGGGACCCGGAGGATCCGTATCGGTGAGCAGATGATCTAAAAACATTTCTTCACATCGAAATGATGAAGATTCGTTGAGCATACTCCATGACATTGTATACTAGGATCCAAGGATCCGTGATCTGTTCTATGATCGATTTTTTGATCACCTGAGTAACCATGGTGGTCTGAATAAAGTGTCAGCGTGTGAGTTTCGGTGAGCGAGGATCTAATAGGCAACATCATGGTTTCTAGTATCGATGTTTGGCGGTGGCATGGGAACTGGTGTGGGTGGAGTGGCTAAGGGATGATAGGTGCGCTTGGGAAATGGAGTTTGGCGGGATGAGGGTGGAGTGGTGCATTGTGTGTCCATGCATCCAAAAGCCAATGTGGGTCTGGCTGAGTGAGCCGAACAGGAATGATTGGGCCATCCAGTAGGTTCAGATCTGATTTTTTTATTAAAACCCACATCTCTCTTAAACCAATGTTATATTTTCACATGTCATCAGTGGCCACAAACCCATGAATTGAGGATGATGTTTTCAGGCTGCTTTGGAACTTTTTATAGGTTTAATTTTTTGTATCATGAAACACCTGATTATAATATTAATAATATAATTTTTAATATTCATGAAATATATTTTATTCTGTACATCTACATAGGATGTATGATTGATGTGATGCTAGTGGTGGCGTGACCCAGAAGTTGGCGATGACATTTCACGAATAGGATTGGGTAGTTAAACCAAATTTTTATGTATGGGACCCATGATGTCCATTTTGTCCATTGGCAGGAAAATGGAGATTCATCACCAAGTATCCATTTAGGACAAATGAATAGTTGATCTCAAATGCATTTTCAAGATGATGCCAATGGTGTGATTTATTTGATGTGTTTCAATATCATACCATGGGTCCCACATTGCATTTCTAATTCTTGGTATGGTGAAATGATGATTCGTCCCTATGTGTCCATTTCTGATGAATTAACAGCCCTATTAGTGTGTTTTTTTGGAAAATCGCAATGGTGTGATCCATTTTTCTTGTTCTGGGATCGAGGTTTGGGCCACATGAAGCACTATTCATATGTGATGTCAGGAGTCGTAGCTTTTATACTGAATTTTCGATTCAGGAAAATGAATAGTTCATCCATTGCAATTTATCACAACGATATCAAAAGTGTGATTAACTTAGTTACCTGAAGACATTAGATGGGGCCAATTGATAGAAATGATGTTTTCCTATCAGACCAGTGGCAAGCGGCAAGAGCTCGTTTACCCTTTATTGGCCATAAATTCCATGTACTCTGGGAGTACATGGGAAATCCTAGGGTTACATGTGAAATATGTTAGTACCCATGCATGACTGGGTACATGGCCCAATGATGAGGTGAGGTCATTATTCATGAGGGCCCCACATGGTCTGTGTACTACATTACAAATCATATATCTATATCATTTGATTCTTTTGGACTCAGATTTTGGAATGTGAGTAAAATATCCTCAGTGTTCATATGTGTAGAATGTGATGGTTCCCTCTATAGTGTATTTCAAGATATAATGAGAGTTGTTCTGAGTGTGGAACCTATCCGGGGTGATACCGAATGATTACAATGTATTTCCTCATTTCTTTTTGGAATTTAACATACAATAGAAATGAACAGAGCACTTATGGGATTACCCTCATATGTGGATTGGAAATGAGGTTGATCGAATACTCTTTAGGAAATACCCTCTATCTAGGATGGGCTGTAAGGTTTTTTTTTACACTTTTAGGATTACCCTCTAGCTTGGATGGCCAGTTTAATTCTCCTATGATACTTTTGGGCTTAACCTCTAGCTGGGCTGGGTAGTGGTATTCACCTTTGAGACATTCAAGTTACCCTATAGTGGGGATATGTGGCATCGTTCTTTGATCTCTCACTTATAGGATTACCCTCTAGTGGGGATGGGAAGTGAGGTTTTCTGATCACTTATCAAGACATACCCTCTAGCGGGGGTGGGCAATGATGTTATTCGTTTACTCTTTCCAGAATTTCAATGATAGTAACCTATATACCCTATAGCGGGGCTAGGAAGTGGGTCCATGAAATTGATATAAAATCTCTTGACTAATTAGAATAGTGGAAATAATTTATTTTACTTACCTATTGGATTTCACAAAAGAGGGACTCATTTCAATGTGAGACGTGTCATTGTGATGTAACCTAAAAACGTGAGGGTGAGACATTGTTTCCCAAAATAGATAGAATCTATGTCTTGTGCTTGATTCCCTTTGAATTTATGTTCATTAGAGACATTTGTAATGATGTTCATCATTGGTGCTTACTTCTGTAACTATAGGTTACTCTTTTCTAGTGCTAATATGTGAGATGGAAATCCCCTTACTCTCTTATTTGGGCTTCAATGACTGAGCAGATTTATGTATCCTATTACAATACCCACTACATGGGTTTTGGTTAATCTCCCTAAGGGGGGGGGGGGGGGGTGAAGAAGATATATGGGGTATGACACATGCTTTCTATGTCTATTTTCTCTTGTTTGGATGAATCTACTCTCCAACTATATGTATTGATGTCTCAATGTGATGTTCATATTCTCAGAGTTTCTAGAATCTTGTGCTTTGTTGAGCTTTGTTTACTCTATAATTTGGTTGATCTGTACTCTTTTATTATACATGGTTCACTCCACTCCTCTCGTCTTTAGTAAATCTATTTATTCTCCCATTAACATTCAGGGAATCCTAATGGGTATTATTATATTCACCCCTACTTAGGATTTTCCTTCACATGATGTTCCCTTGCGGACGACAGACTAGATGATCATTAATTCAGTGGAGCGGGGGATACATTGTTCAAGGATAGAGTGCGGTGGTTAGGATTAGGGATTAATGAGTGCATCTCTACCAACTATTTTTCATTTCCACATGTTTCCGGGTTGTTTCAGTTTTTTGGTTGGGTGGATATTTTTTCCCTTTCCCCTTTCAGTTTACGTCTCTGTACTTGTATTGTTTAGAGGTCGATTTATATTTTTTATTTATTTATATATGTGTTGAATCTTTTATTCCATTATCAATTCAATTTTTCATTTATTTTTCTATGTGTGTATTCTGGTACATAGGATATAGATTCCATGTGTTTTTAATTCCTTCGATGTTGGCCTCCTTCCCAAGGCCTATGTAGGGGGCTTGGTGTAGTTGGAGCTCGATACCCATTATGGGTTGTGTCATGAAAAAGTGGTATCAGAGGTTTTTCATTCCATTTGATTTTGTTTGGAAATTCCCAAAAAAGGAATTGGATGGGTTTTGGGGATATAATTTCAACATGTCTCTAGAGAGGCTCTCAGGCCGATGAGATTTGTGATGGTGTGACGACTGATGTTGTCGTTCATTAAGAACCTGATTACCTGTTTGTCAACTCGGTGTGTTGTGACTTGTATTGTATGTTACAATGGTATATTCATCAAATAGGATTGAGTCTTTCGACTATCCTTATTGATTCATATCACCATCACTGTTGATATATATATATATACTCTTTGATAGTAACACTCCTTGATGTATTTGGGATTCCACTGTGATGAAATCTAGTTAGGATACTAGCTCTTATATGAGAAGACAATTCAATGAGTGACAATACATCATATATATATCCATCGTGTGATCCCACATCATCCATGTTGATAGGCAGTATAACATCCACCCGTTGGGAATTTGTGAGTCCTTGTAAAGTAGTTTGGGGACGAGCATTGGTTGAGCGTGCTTTGCAAGTTCTAGTGATAGAGACCACTGAGGTTACACAGTGAGCCATAACTATAGGCAGTGTAGGTTTGTATCGATTCATTTTTTTGTCTATTATTTACTTTAGGGAAACCAACAGATCCTATGGTGTATTTTTTTAGCCTATCTTTAACATGAAAGAGCTATGCGTTGGTGGAGTCCCATTACTCATATGCTCTATAAATCTTCACTATCAATGTATGACATCCAAAAAATATATCATGATATGTTCTACCCCCTAATCTTCCTCTCTATTAGACATCATGAGCACCTCACGTCTCATAATGGAGGGATAATTGTTATTGAGTACACAACTCAGTTCACAAAACCTACATGCTAGTCCCAGGATATGATCCGTGGAAGTTACTTATAAGCGCAGAAGTTCTAGAAGGAACTCTTCCTGGAGATATGTTTATAAAAAGATCCATTATGCATCCCCACCAACCATGGGGTGCTGGAGCAGGTAATGATGGAAAAATAGTTTTTCAGTGGGATATCGCATGGATAGTTTTGTTAGAGGACCCGTCAGACTTGAGGTGTGTTCCACAGATAGAAGTAGTCAGTTTCCATGGACTAGACATAGGATTACTCCCTATGATAAGATTCAATAATAGGGTTTGGGACTATGTAATTCACTATGACAACCTATGGAGGTCCATTGCTATGAATTTTGTGGTCAAGGTCACACAGAAAGAGACTTCCTGACCATACGTGCTGAACTTTCCAGACAGTTTGTAGGTGCACCACCACTGTAGGGGCAATGTCGTGATCTAGGATCTCTATGGTGTGGACATGTTGATCCATAAGTAGGTAGTGAAGGCAGATGATGGGGAAGAATAATGGTTCATAGAAAACGTTTTGATGTCCTTACACAACCACTAGGTTTCCCATATTAGGCTCAATGAGCAGGAGATCAAGGATGTGGGTAGTTCCATGCATTAGATGTCTAAAATCCTACATCGTGCGTGACGGTAAGAGTTATGCTCTATGCATTTCTACCATTTGAGGAAGAATCATTTATAAATTTTCTGAGGTACACTTTCCTCCATGTTTTTTTCTTGATGTTTTACCAGGGTGATAAGGGGCGTCGGGGTAACTCTGTGAGAGTTTTGATCAACGTAGTATTGGATGAATGGGAATGAAGGGTTCTTCCCCCACTAAGATGCGTTTTTATGAAACATGAAAACCCGTGAGGTAAATCAGTTCTACCAAAGGAGGATAGTATCTAGGTTTGGTGGATGAGTCCCTCGGACTTGTTCATTCATGGTTGGGGTTTTCTAGTGGTGTTTTGGAGTAGATTGTTTCAATTCTATTGACGTTTTTTGTGCTTTACACTATTTTCTTGTGATTCCACCCATGGGTGTAGTGGGGTATTTTTTTGATGATTACTCTCCATCCAAGTGGATCATAGACACTTGGGGTATGCCACATTCTTTCAATTTATAGCTTCTTACATTTGGATGAATTTAATCACCTTCATTATTCTTTGGTACCTTGAATGCTCAACATCATGTGTTGATAATAAAGATATCATGTATATGGAAAGGTAATGGAGAATCCATGAACAAAATTAGGTGACAATCAATTTGATCATGAAAACAGTATTCCTCATCATGTGAATTTGGAGTCACAACCTTTTGGAAGAGCTCTATGTTGTTTGGACATACCATTGATGTCCCAATTAATTCTCCTTGTAGAGAGACCTAAACTTGAGGTGGTGACACTATTTGAACTCCCGACATAATTATTAATTCAAGATAGTTTATATTCCCGGAATGGAAAGCATTTTATTGGATGACCTTAATAAGTGGTCATATGCTCGCCTAGTATGTGATGTTTCACAGTAGATAGCTTCCCCACAGATGACCTTTGTGGAGTTGGAGGGTATAGTTTTTCATCAATTGATGGTCTTGAATCATTTTCTTTTTGAGCAAGTATGAGAGTCACTGTTGTTAGATGTTGACTATTAAATCCCATATGACCATATATCCCTTGGTGTTTTACTATATGTATATTTTGAAGGAGGGAATCATGAAACCATGTTATAGGGATAAATAGTGATTCCGTCTTTGATTTGGGAAGTTGAGGTTAGGCTGGGGAGAAAAAACTATGCTCTGACATTCATCAGACCGTTCAGGACCATGAAAAGATATGGTGATGTTTCTTACCTCCTTGAAATACCTACCAATAGCTAGTGTGGGTGCATGAAGTCTCCCATGTGTCACAGATGATAAAATTATTATGTGATCATACACACATCATCAACATGAACAGATCATGTGAGGAAGAACAATTCCATTGGTTCATGTGGTATGACAACACAAAAACATGGATGTTTTCCTAGGAGTAGAAGATCCTGGTGTGAGCTCAGTATCCAGAGTTGTTTCCCTATTATTTCTTTACAAGGATGTGAAACATGATGTTTGGAATGATGTATTGACCCGATTATCCCCTTATAAAATTTTGGAATATTGATAAATATATTTATTTATCTAGGAGCTAAAATGGTGTGCAATTCCAAGGCCGGGTGAGCATGTGGTAAATTATAAAAAAAATATGCAGTGTTTTTTACAATTCACATGACAGAAACATGATATCTCTTAAATAGTTGTTAGGATCAGAAATATGAGGCCACTATGGAGTACAGAGCATGAATATTAACCTAGGACGGGTATATCATTTTTCGGCGTAGACCTTCTGTAGAAAAAGTACTGGAGGGAAAAATAGTAAATTAAATAATTAAAAAAATATTTGGATTTCTACGTGAAATAACCTCTGAATGGGGAATAAGATATGATATCAATTACCAATGTTGAGTTTTATGCAAAGTGATTTCTTTATGGGTTACCTTAGTTGAGAAGGAAAATGTGATTCTGATTTTTGTGAGTGCATACTATTTCTTCTAGATAGTAGTCTTCATAAATGATCTAGAGCATGTTAATATTTCACATCGACGGTGGAGCCATGGATTACAAAAATTAAAGGTCTAAAATTCATCTTATCATGATGTAAATTCATGTTCTAGTAGATTAGAGTGTATCACAAACAACAACAGATCCAAATTTGAGGTAGGATTTCTATTTCGGATTCTACAACCCCCAATTATAATCCTTCGTTGGTGGCTGAACTAACAAAGACCATCCTCTGTTTTTTTCGGGATCACCCGTTCTTCGTGTTTGTTGACGTTATTCAATGATAAGTTTTTATGCATGATAAAAAGACCTTAAATTTTCATATAAATATACATATCTATGATTCTATTAAACCAAGGAGTCCCAATCTATGATCAGATTCTAGTTTCGGATGCCATAGGTCTCACGATGGCGAGTAGAAGATCCTCTAACATTTCATCACATCAAAATGTTGACGATTCTTGGGGCGGAGGAAACTGCCATTTATATTGGGAAACAAGTTCCCGAATCTCGTCTAAGATCAATTTTTTTATCAACAAAATTATCATAGAGCTATGCGGAAAGTGGATGTTCATGGGTTCCAGTCAGGGTGGATCCAGAATGCGATGGTGCGATGGCTCGTCTTGGTGGCATGTGATAGTATAGGAGCTAGCATGAAAGAGGCATGGGGTGGTGTGGTGGATGACATATTGGAATGGTAGAGTCCAATGATATGAGGGTTTTATAGTGCTCTAAGAGTGGAATGACCTGGAGCTGGAGGCGGGCCAACTGATCAAGCCTAACCGGCAGGTCGGGGTCAGTCCAGTTGGTCCGGATCAATGTTTTTATTAGAAACCCTATATCTCTCAATCTATAGATCTATTTTATGCACCATCTACGACCATGAAACCCTTTCATTGATCTAGATCATTGGATGAAACTTTGGAAACATTTTATTCTTGGCACAATGTTCATTTTTATGCAACATCAAATTAAAATAATAATCATATAATTATTATTTTTCAGAAAACATGTATCAGATAGTATATCTACATTCGATGATTGATTGACACACAGTCAAATGCAATGTGACTCTGGTGATGAGGCGGTCATTTATATAGTATTTTCAGGAACATAAATTGAATTTTGAGGTTTGGTCCCCACAAATCTTTTTTTTGTCTTTGGTAGTAAATTAGAGCTTTTTCATTGTTTGTCCAATTAGGAAAAATGAAAAGTTGACCAAATGTGATTTTTCAAGAGGATCACAATGGTGTGATTCATTTTACTATTTTCATATCGTGGTGTTAGTCCCATGTAGCACCACACATGTGCACTATGGTGAAATCCAGCATCATCACCAGGTGTCTGTATGGAATGAAAGACCTGTTGTTTCTGTGTGTTATTTTGAGATGATCATGGAGGTGAGATCCATTTGTCTTGTTTTGGGATTAAGGAGTTGGGAAAAGATGCAATATTCACATACAATTCTAGATGTTGCATCTTTTTAGCCAAATTTCCGATTCAGGTGAATGAATTGTTGATCCTGTGTGATTTTTTGAAAGGATCGCAATAGTTTTATTCATTTTGTTTCCTATGGAAGTTTTAGAAGGCATGTAAATGTAAATGATTATTTCCCATTGGACCAGCTTTTAATGTCAAGAGATCATTTTCATTGTTTCACGAGGGATGTCTTATACTCCAGGAGTAAAGGATCACGCATAGGGGTACTTGTGCATCATTTGAGAACAAGAGAATGGTAGGGTACATGGTAATGTGTTGAGGCAAGGTCACAGGTCTTGTGGTCCCCACATGTGTCATATATTACATTACGAATCTTCCTGTCCCTCACATCACTTTCTTTTAGACTGGAATTTTGGCATGCGAGTATCCTATGGTGAGTGTTATTCCTTGTAGATCAACATGGTTAAATCCATAATGGATTTCAATATACTATAGGAGATGTTTCTGGTGTGACGCCTATCTCAGGTGATAACCGATGACTGTAGTGTTGTTCGTTGATGCTTTTGTGAAGTAAAATTCAATAAGGACTTCCATGGAACATTCAGGCATACCCTCCAGTGGGTTGGGTGGTGAGGTTCACCGCCGAATCATTAGGACATACCCACTAGTGGGGCTGGGCATTGAGGTTCTTCCGACAAAAATTCTTTCTTACCTTCCAGTTGTGATGTGTAGTGGTGTTAAACTATGACATTATTGGGCTTTACCTCTAACTGGGTGGGGTAGTGGAGTTCACTTATGACACATTCAGTTAACCCTCAAGCGGGGCTGGTTAGTAGCCATATTCATTATCTCTCTTCCAGGATTATCTTCTTGTGGTGCGGGGTAGTGAGATTAACCAATGACTCTTCAGGACATACCCTCTAGTGGGGCGGGGAGTGAGGTCAATCATTTACTCTTTTTGGCATGCCAACAGTTTTACCGAGCATACTCTCCAGCGGGGCTGGGCAGTGGGTCCTTGACATTAGGACACAATATCTCGATTATGAGGAACATTAATTAGTCATTATTTGAAGTACCACTGGACTCTAAAATAATAAAGACTATTTTCCCACCAAGACACGTCCTTGTGACGTGAACTTAAACCAAGATGGGATGACTATGCCACCCAAAGAGGATAGTGTCAAGGTGTGGTGATTGAGTCCATAGACATGAAGTTCAAAGTACACTTGTGGGATGTTGGGAATCATTGGTGGTTAATTATAGAACTATTGGAAACACTTTTCTAGGGATGATTTGTGAGATAAATATCCCTTTAATCTCTCATTTAGGCTTCATTGACTGTGAATATATATATCTCTCATATTTAAGTACCCAATCCTTGGGTTTTGGATACATTCCTTACAAGAGGGGAGAATACGCATGGGTTATTCCATGTTCATTTAGTACCCAGGTTCTTGTGTTTGGATGAATCTACTATACTATTATAGGTATCAAAGAGTTGGTGATAATTTCATCTTCTAACTATTTCTAGCATTATGTGATTAGGTGGGATTACTACACTATCTAGTTGGGTTGAGAAATACTATTTTATTGAACATTACTATATCTAATGATCCCCTCTTTTGGACATATATTTCAAATACCATGACCCTTCAAGGAATCCTAATATGTATTTTAAAACTCACACATGCATTGTATTTTCCCACACTTAGTTTTCCCATGGAGATGACAGATGGGTTGATTGTGAATTTAGAGTATATAGGGATACATAGTACATGAACTGCGTGCAGTGATCGTGACTTGGGATTCTAGAGCATAGATCTCCCCACTCTTTTACTTTTCCACTTGTTGTTGGGTTGTGGTGGTTTTCGTCTAGGGTGTGTATTTTAATCCATTTTCCTTTTAGTTTAAATTTATGTACTTGAACTATTTAGAGAATGATGCATATTTTTTGTTTATTTATCTCAATGTTGTATTTTATTTATCCTTTACCTCTAACTTTTTCATTGATTTTTCTACAAGTGTATATTGGTACTTTTCCTAGGAACTCCCCAATAATTTTATTCCTTCGGCGCTAGTCACCTGCCCCTAGCCAATGAAGGCTTGCTTAGGGTATTTGTGGCTCGATCCCCAATATGGTTCAGGTAGTGAAATGTCACCATAAATTTTTGTATCTCATTAAAAATATTTAATCATATTTGCTATATCAAAAACAACACATTCCCAAAATATAATTAATAATTAATTGCATTGACAGTACACAAATACAAGATTTGAAATGATCAAATACTCACATGGTTTTTTTAACTAATTTCAAGGGGAAATTCATACCAATATTCAAGAGAGGATAATCTAATAAAAACACTATCTATTTAAACATTTAAAACAATCAAAAATATAACTTAACACTACAAAAAATTGGAGAAAATGTAGTTTTTAATTAAAATAAATTATATTTTCAATATTCATCAAAAAAAGAATATTTTCAGAAAAATACCCAAAATTGGACCAAAGTAATTTGATGTTCTGTTTCCAAATTATATGTTTATTTTTTAGAATAAAAATTTTAAAAGAGAAAAAATATATATTTATAATTCAAGATCCATCAGGATAAGAAAAACATTAATTTTTTAAAAACACTTATTTATTTGTAAAATTGGATTTGTTCTTATATCATATATATAAAACACATAATACAATTGGTAATAATTATAATGAATATTATATATCTATATTTATCATTAATATAATATTAAAATAGTAATTTTTTATTTAATATAATAAAACACACTTTTTCTCATTTACAGTGTTTTTTAGAAAAATATTTCATTTTATTGTAAAAAGGGTTTCACAGTAATTTATAATTAATTCTTCACCACATAATTAATAATATATACATGTGTACGCTACATTTATTTAATAATATCCATTCCCTAAATTATAACAACTACATTTTATTGGTAACATTTAAATATTAATTAGTTGTTTGCAAAAGCATTACAAGTGGTATCATGTATGCAAATAAATATAGTGTTTCCTTTTAAAAACTTATGTTGTTACAAAGCCCATTTATAATATTTTATTTAAATTAAATTAATTTTTTTTCACACATTATATTTTATTTATTATTATATTATTATATATTGTTTTCTATGAAATATATTTTACCATAAATTATCATTTGAAAACAATGAAATTTATCTTCATCATGAAAATTTATTTTTAATTTTTATATATTTAATAATTTACCTAATGGCATTAATGGTGATATAACTATAATTATTAATAAATTTTAAAATTAAGATATATTTTATTAAAAATTTTAATGTAAATTTAAATTGATATTTTTTAAGTTGTTTAAATATTATATAAAACAAGAATAATGGAAAATAATATAATATTATTTCGAAAATTTAATCCCATTTACCTTTTTAATCCACCTGGAAGTCTATTACCCTATATTATACGTGTTATATTTTAATATTTTATGTAATTTCTAATTTTTTTCATTGTTAAATTATAAAAGTGGTCTAATTCCATCACTTAATTTGACATCATTAAGACATATTTATTGACTATATTTTTAACATTTTTCTTCTCCTCATCCCTATCAACAATCTTTTGTTTTTGTCCTCACAAAAAGACCAATCCCATGTGCTTATATAGGTTCCCAAGGATAAATAAAAAATTGGAGGTTTGAGCACATTTTAAGGAATTATATCATGAGGTATGATTATTTTCAAATTTAAACCCTTTTTAAATTATATTTTTAAAATTAAAAAAAATTAATTTTTTTGAACCATATAATGTATGAACAGATTTAATTTTATTATGACCCTTTAATGCTTTAATGTTTTATTTAAAATATTACGTGGTTATTTTCAAAGGATTTTGTTTTTGTTTTTATGTGTGTAGTGTTCCACTAATATGTGATTTTTCTCAATGAATGATATTTATGAGGAAATTATTCTTATTTAATAATTACATTATAGTTCTTGGGAATTGATTATGATGATGGTTGGATCTATGATACCCTCCACAACATCAATATTGTAATATTGGATGTTGAATTTAATGGTTATTATATGTTTAACTATGATGGTTACATCATATGGTTATCGTGAGGGTAAAATTTTTCTATATATGTATGGGCTAAAAATTATATAGTATTCGTAGGGGTTGCAATCATTAGTTTGTATGATATGAAAATGTTTCCCCATTTTACATATATGGTTTGATTATGTTTTATATGTTTTATGAATATGTATTGTTTTCACAAAGTAAGTATATGATACTTCATGGGTTAGAAATATATATATTTGAAAATGATTTTATATGATTATATGTATTAAAGATACAATGATTTCATTCTATATTTTTATTTCCATTACTAACCTTTTTTTCACATTCCAAATATAAATTTTTTTTCATGGGTATTAATGTTGGGTAAGAGGAAAGAAGAATCCAATATGAATATTTTGAAAAAATTTCATGAATATTAATCATTTTTCATTAAAATAAATTGTAATAATGAAAATTGATTACTATTTTTTAGCATCCACACTGTATAATTTAAGTTCATTATGTATAAATTTTTATCTAAATCACTAAATCGATAAACCTAAAATATCATTGTGAATGTGAGAAAGTGTATTCTAGTTGAATTGACTATATTATGAAAATTATTTTGTGAAGAAATTATAAATAATATGGTGTCCTTATTTTTTAATGTTACAAAACATTCACTTCTTTTGTTCTTTTAAAAAAATTATTTTTAAAGAAAATAGAATAATCGAAAAGGATATTCAAAATTTCAATAGTTTATTTTGATTTTAAGGGGTATTTTTTTGGCTTTGATGGTTTTGTGAATAATTCATTTTATTTTAAATCAATGGTGCAATTGAAGGTGTCAAAGGGGACTATGAATGATGAAAGGTAGTAGTTAGAATTTATTATATTAATGTGGAAAAATCAAAATAGATTTTTCAGTCTCTTATAATATAGGGGATACAATAGATAAGGAGGTTGAAAAATCTCACAAAACACAAAACAAATTGCATTAAAAGTCATGGGTGAAGGGAAGAATAATTTAGAAGATATATTTTTCTGAGAATTCCTTGAGATAAACATATATATATAGATTGAGGATTGTAGATAGTGGTGTATATCACAGATATTGAAAATGAGGCCCTCAACATTGGGATTATGAATTATAAATATAGAGTTATTATGATTGGAAACTATGAGGGACATACAATTTTGGTCATTGAAAATGTAATGGTCACTGGAAAAGATATCATAATAAATGATTTTATCATCGTCAAATATCATGGAAAAAATCTCTTGAGTGTAACCTATTTTTGTGATTTAGTAATAACAATTTAAATCAGTAAGATGTGGTGCACTAATAATATAGGGACAGTTTGATCATTTGATATTATAAAAGGAACACGGTGGAATATTTACCATATTGGTTATTAAAATGATTTCACATTTCCAAGATGGGATGTAAAAACATAGGGCACATGCTTCTTTTCAATTTGAGTAAATAATTATTATTGAAATTTGAAACTAATAGTGGATCACATGATCTCACCATGATAAAATACTGTCAGACTAATATTTTTTTCTTGTCTATTGAAGACCAAAATGTCCAAAATCAATCAAAATTTGAAAATATTTTTAGTTGGGAAATAATTTTTAACCTAAAATAAATAGTCATAAAAAATTAACTAGGTTCCACTAAAATACATTTATCCTTTACTTCATAGCATCCCTTCTTCATAATGATACCATTATTCATTAGGAAATAATTATCATACTAATTAAATGTTTTTGAAACCACATTTTTAAAATTCAACAATTTTTGTTTGATGTATATCCCTACGAACAATTATTATCCACTGAGTGTCATTGGAAAATTTAAGGTTTCCTTTTGGGCCTCCCGTATATGAATTCAGACATTAAAATTTTGAAAATTAAGGGTTACCACATACCATCACTTCCCGTTCTTGATGAAATTACAATCACATATTAAATTTTAACATTTGAGACAAGAATTTTTTTTTTAATTTCATGAATATGTT
Source organism: Viscum album (assembly GCA_963277665.1). Taxonomy (NCBI): domain Eukaryota; kingdom Viridiplantae; phylum Streptophyta; class Magnoliopsida; order Santalales; family Viscaceae; genus Viscum; species Viscum album. Next base: position 1,538,740,613 of record OY728151.1, read on the forward strand.
TTTTTTTGTGATATTGTGATTTTTTTCCTCCTGAGATATATTTTGTCTTATAACATAACAATACATAAGGTTACCCTTTATCTATTAAGGTACCTTATACAGTTTTATGTGGACCCCTATTTTGGGTTAAAGGTTGATGTAAAATTTCCAATACAAACCCAACTCGATAAAAAATAAATAAATCTATGTGATATAGAGGAATGTATAGAGACTCAGGGTTAATTATCTAAAATCATCCTTAGGGACGAGTTTCCCTTTTCTAAAGATGTATCAAGGTGGATATTTGTATATAAATTGAAATATAAATTGAATCTATATATAAATAACAATGGATATAAGTTATAATGTTCCTTTAAGGAATATCCTTCCCAATGAACATTCTCTAGGGTAAGAATTCCTGAAGACACACCATCGATATAATTTGTAGACGATGATTTATATATGGTGCTTCAATAAGGGTATTTCATGATGCTCCATATAGTGATTCCATTTTTAAGATACAAGAAACTTATATAACATATTATCCTATAAAAATAGTTTTTTTATGAGGATTATGTCACCCTCCCTTCAATTCCCATGGCTCGCAATGAATTTGGAACTCCTATGAACAATTAAAAAAATCATTTATCAATGAATAAAATATACTAATCCTATGTTTCATCATTCTCTAGGATTACACATTTTGGTCATACAAATATTAATGAATACATTGTTATCCATTTCCAAAAACCGGGTCTCTTCAAAGGGTCATATTCATTAAAACACAAAATCCATTCAATCCACAATATGTAATCCCAACACTTTAATTCACAATCCCTCATGATGTGACATAGACAACCAATCTGCGTGATATTAAACCATATGGAATAACATCTCCATATATTCATGTAAAACTATCAGTAATATGATATTGTGATAATACATATAATTAAAATCTGTCATATTGTGACTATCACTGTATTCCCCATAAGTCAAGTATGACATACCTCATTTACTTAGCACGAGATGACCCCTAATACAGGAGAAGTTTGATTGTGTATGTTACATTTATACATAATAAAAAACATTCATGTATTTTTATTGAATTTCTATTATCTCATATTTTTTACATGGAATATCCCACACATGGTAAAAAAAATTTGTTTTTCATTTCATTGGAATAAATAATATTTCTCTATTTGAATCATTTATGTATAAAACCAAATCATCTTCTCAATGATGTACTTATTTACCTCACTAGGATACGTCAACCCAGACGGTCCTCACACATGGTGTAAGCCCCAACCTTTCCATATAGTGAATATCCAATATGTGTAAGCCCCCAGAAATATCAATTTTTATTATCCATTTCACAAAAAATATGTCCCAATGTAACAACGTTATAATAATCGCCAACATCATAGTCATATGGAATAAAACTTCCACACAATTTCCCTACAAAATAACAATAATTTTCATTTATTATTCCTTTCACTCAACCAAAAATGATTCATTTGAATGGATTTATATATTATTAATATTAGAATAATAATTTTATAAAACATCCCCATTGTTCAAAACTAGCATCACAAATAATTCATGTCAATCCAGAAATTGTATAACCCACATTAAGTAACATATGCCCCTCCTCATTGGGACATATTACATGTGAGTATATAAATACTAACATATTAGTAAAATTACATTTGAGAACTCATTTTCATCCATTATATCCATATTCTCTTTAGGCCTTCCTTTATCATGATGTGTTCATGATAAAACCAGTCCACCACTATGTGGGGCTAATTATCTCTAAATGTACATTATCCTTCACTATTCATTAATCTCTATGAAATCCATCCTAATTGGTCTATATTAACTTTTATATCAACTAAAACATTAACTCAGGTATATGTATCACACCAAACATTTATAGGAATATGTCCACATAAATTCGAAAAAAATGAAATCAAACAACATGGATGGGTCTAGCCATAAGACCTTAAATGGAAGAATGTGTCTTGATATGTGTTAAAAGACTATGTGGGTAATTATTACATTGAATAGGGTAAAAATGAATCATATTTTATAAGGATTGATCAAAAAAATTAATATACCACTTATATGGATGGTAATAAATTCTATAGCACTGAACTAAATTGTAAACACTATTGTTTTAATTTATATATATATATATATCCAAATTTAAATAAATCAAATGTGTTTGGTAACATTGTTTATAGTCATCATCAAATTAAAATTAACCACGAAAACATCTATTAAAATTCACAATAACATATTAAAGTAGCTATTATATAGGAATGTGAAAATAAGGGTATCCATATTATGAAATATATAGAGAAATAAAAATTATTTTAACACATTATTTAAAATTAATTGGTATGACTAAATTAATAATGAATCATTTTATGAATAAAAATTATTCTTTCAATAAATTTTCATTTTTATATTATATTCATATTAAAATATTAGGGATAAGATAATTGTTTTAATAAAACAAAGACTAAAGTAATTATAATTACATTTTATTGTCACCACCAAGTATGTCATAATGTTTGTTTTACGCTTAGAAAATTTGTTTGATTTATTTTTATCCATTCTCTTGTATATATATATTATTAAATATATATTTATTATAAATTATTTTATATTTATCTCCGTAAAATTTTGAAAATATTATTATATTAAAATTTTCATTCAAATAAATGAAACCTCATTGTAATATAAGAACATTTACCAATTAAAAAGTTATTTTAAAAAATCAACACTTTATATATTTAAATTAAAAGGATAGTTTCATTATTTTAATAAATTTAATGAGGTTAAATGGATCATAAATTCATATTTATAATGTTTCAATTTGGTATGATGGTTATCTTATATTTTTTTGATAATTTTTTACAAATGGTTAATGTTTAATCAATATTAATAAGTGATGAAAAAAGTATACTAATGTGACATGATTTTTAATAAAAAAAATTATATTTACACACTCCCTAATAAATATGATAGGTTTTTTTTGAAAATAAAACATGTATCGCCTATATTAATTCAACTAACTCACCTAACCCACATATTCTCATTTTATTACATTCTTACACATTACCTAACAATAGTTCCCTTGAAAAGACATCTTTTTTTCACCAATAAAAGAATAAAACACTAACCCATTATATAATCTCCCTCAACCCCAAATTAATTTAATAAAATCCATTCCATATCCAAATATAAAGACGACCTAATGAGTTTATCAGGTTTTATTGTGACCTCTAATGCATTATAAAGTTACATTTCATGGTAAGTGTTCTTATCCTCCTCGCATTTTTGATTAAATTGCTTCATTTGTGATTATCCCATTGAGTTTAAATGGTTTATAAATTTAATTGACCATAAGTAATCCAATAATATCCAAATTATGTACTACTAATGATATCCTTCACGTATCTCCCATTAATCCCATTACATAATCCTTCTGCATAGTTATCCATCTAGTAAAATCATGAACGGTTATGGATGAAATAATTTCATGTTATGAATAAAAAATCATAATTTCTTACATTTTTATTCACCTAGATATAACTATGAATATTTTATTAGGTACTTTAGTGAATGAATACTAAATCCTTAACATTAAAATCGAAATTATGAAATATATTCTTATGTTATTTGATATATTTGGAACCCATAATAGAAGATATGTGTCAGTTATGCACTGGTAGCACACTAGAGAATTGGGTAATGAATTAATCTATATAAATGAAATATTCATAAAACATTTATATCATGACTTGGAAATGTTTTATCATAACTTCATAAATAACCTTTTAAATATTATTTTATGACATATTAGTAATGATATTTATCGATATGCTTCTAAGTATCTAATGTTTTTTTGGTATCCACATTTATATATTATGCCTCACATAGTGATGATCATGTTATTCATCATGTTATTAGGATAATATTCTTTATATTGTTCTCATCTTCATGTTAATTTATAATTCCTCATGTTTTTTATATTATTTTAATATATGAATAATTTTCATTCATTAGAACATTATAGACATTATGCTCACCCTTTTCTATTAAAAAATATAGTTAGGAAATATTATACATTGAGGTTATATTGTATTTGATAATAAATAATACATTAATGAGTAAAATGTTTTATATATTTTTATGTAATATATAATTCAAATTTATTTTGTTTCTAGTTTTAGATGCATAAAACATCCAAATGTACTAAATAAATATATCGTGGAAAAAAATTATTGAATTTTATTAACATACCTATATGAATATCTGGGGTGTTAGAAATGTTATTATTGAAATGATTTCGTTTTAAATGAAATTATGACTATAAAATCATAGTGAAATACATATTAATATTCTAATGTATACTAATTAAATGTTAATTTTTTGTCCAATATGTATGATGTGATTTCCTACAAAATATATCATTATAGTGATACTAGTAAGTGAATGTGGTTGTGGAACAGATGAACCTTGGGGTAATCAACATAAAAAATAATGATTGGGTTTCGAATAAATATTCAATATTGTTCATGATGATTCGTTCTAAGACTACAAAACTATCAATGAACTTTCATGGGATGTGGTCAGGTTATGGATTTTCTTTCTATATACCATTATGAATGATATATAACTAAATTAATTATTTCTCAATATGAGTTAAATAATATTAATGTATATGATCATATAATCACAATATTACAAAAAATTTGACATTATACATCCATATAGAATTAATATCTTAATGATTATTAGTATTATCCATTTTCACATTTAAATTAAATTTTTTATAAAAAATTGCTTGAAATAGACTGTCCTGTTTAAATTATAAATTTAATGGCAAGGATATGAAATGATTACCAACATTATGGAATCTAGATTTAAAAAAATTTGTTATCTTAATATTTTATCTAGTGTTATGATTAATAAAATTAAGCAAATAGAGTGTCTATCTTCCCCATGGAGGAAAGAACTACACATTGCATTCGTCATTCTCCAGTGAACCCTTACCATTATTCTAAATTCTAACAATTATATGAGAAAAAATTTAATCATTGATATTGATGAAATAATTTATGAACATCATTATTTTAAAAAATATAATCAAACATTGGCTATATACACCATAAGGGGAGAAGCCTATTAGTTGTAGACCTTGATCATGAATAAAAAACGAAATAATGATGTTGATGTTATGGTGTTGGAAGTGTTCATGGACATATTTTTCCAAATGAATTTCCCTAAATAACCCTAAATAAAAATTTAGTGGTAATTCAAAGAGGTTATTAAAAATGATAATTAATCAGTGCAGTGTTCAAAGAAGAATTTTAGAAGGCTTGTGTGATACAGTACAAGATTTTTCATCAATTATAATGTTATGTTGGATTGAATATTTTGTAGACTAATTATTTATCTATGTAATCCATTGGATATTTGAGACATTGAATTTTATGATAAGATAATACCATCTACATTGAATATTGAAATTTAATTAACATATGTACAATATTATAAGAGGAATAATTAGAAGAATACACCACAAAATAATAATTTTCCTAATATATTTGACCACTAACATAAAGGGATGAATTTTCATTCTTCCAGAGACAATAAGTGTGGAAATAATCATTTGGGAAACTATATTATATTATGTAGGAAGTGTTAACAATTTGAAAAGGTACGATACATTTTTCAATACAATTATTTACAAGGAATGGTAGAATAACATAATGCAAATGAAAATTGAAATATTCATGTATATTATAATATATCATAATGTATCATTTTTGGAGCACATTGAGATATTTATAATTATATTATAAAATTGAAAATTGTTGTGGGGAAACATAAATCAACCCCAATAAATGTAAATGGATCAACGAAATGTTTTTATATAATGATATATGATGTCGATGGCTCAAATTATTTAGTGGCAGAGATATATATTGTTTAGAAAATACTTTCTAGAAAAAAGGTTGATTCTAGTTATATGAATTCAATTATTCCATTTACATTTTAATAGATCATAAAATAAAATATTTATAATGTGGATTCAAAGTTAGAAATTAAAAATAGTATATGGAATATTCAAGATTCATACATATATATTGATTTTCTTATTAACATCACTTAGTAAAAATTCATAGCTAATATAGAGGTTATTAAAATTATATAATTTTATACTATACTGTGGATGTATTTTCACATAACGAATAATAAAAAGATCAATTATGGAATATATTAATTATTATTAAACTTAGAGGGAAAACTAAAATTATTTTCAAATGAGTTATGTCAATAACTGATTTTTTTCATGAATATTAAGATATTTTTATTTATAAAAGTGATTACTGAAGATAGGCATGAAATTGAAATATCATAAGGATGGAATTTATAAACATTTTTTGGAGTCCATTTCTATATATCTTGAAAAATAATTAGTTCCTATAAGGTTAATAGTGGTATAATTATCAATAGAATTCATAACCGGATCAAACCTATTTCAAATAACCCTTATAGAATAGTGTCCAGGGAGTTTGAGTAACTTAAAAATAAACATTAATATAAATTGGAAAATGGATTCATCGGTATAAGAATTTATCGTTTTGGATAAGATGTCCTTTTTATAAAAAATATGAATAAACAAATGTAGTCATGCATTTATTATAGAGAAATTAATGAGATCATTGGAATGGAAAAATACCCCCTTCATAGAATTTAATATTTTTTTAAATAATGTCATGGAGATTTTTTATTTTCTAATATTGGGAATGGATTAGGTAATTGTAAGGTCAGTGGAAGAAAATGGTACATTGTAATGATAACATGTCATATAACGTATGACCACTATGAGTATATTGTTTTTAAATATTGTTAGACTATAGATCCTAAAATATTTAAGGATATTACTAATAATGAATTTATGGAATATCTCGATATATTGGTCCTGGGCATTGTTAATGATATTTTGATAAAACAAAAATATTTCAGTAACAAAAGAAATACATACAGATTATACTACGAAATCAATGTAAAAAGGGGAATATTTCTAAATTCGTTAAAAGTGAGTTCATTTTACAATAACTTCAATTCATAGGGAACAATTTATATTTAAATGGAATCTCTATACGCCCATCTATGAATATGGTAGTAGTGGAGTGCTCTCATTCAACCTTAGTAGAATTATTATATCGTTATGGGTATATAATAGAACAATATAGTGTTTAAGAAATGAAAATTATGGTATTCTAATCACATAAACAAGCTATATTGAATTCTATTTACGGTCAATTTAATGTAGGGTCATTGAGAAAAAACCTAGGAATTGAATATAATGTTTTTTAGTGTACCCTTTTTATCATTACCCATTAATAGAAAAAGATTTATCATTGAAATTTAGGAATATTTAATATTTACTTGATTCATTCTAATGAAAAAAAGGATACTGCTTGTTCTTAATGATAATTTAATCCTTGAGAGCTTATGTATCATTCCCACGATTCATGGTTCTGATCAGTTTTATTTTTTTAGTGATATGGATGAACTATATATATAGGAAGAAGTTGGATATAAACATGGTCCAAAAAATTCTACATTACGTACTTACACATAAAGAACAAAATAGAATATGAACTAGATGGTTAGTGATTCTGAGGGACTATGATTGATTAATTCATTATCACATATTTAATATAAATATGTTTTCGAATGTACTATGTATGATAACCCATAATGTTTTCTTATTGATGATGATTGAAGTATGTATACTGGTCATGGAGTTCATAAATTTGTGGATACATGTTAGAAGGGGATGGATTAATATAATTCTATCATAAATGATTTATGAACAATAAAATGGGAGAGGATACTAAAATCCCAATTATATGATCATACTATTAACGATTATATATAACTGATGAATAATGTAAATATTCCTAATATCAATCTTAATTATGTGAATGTACTATGATTCAAAACAAGTCTATGTATGTTATCTATTCTATAAATGATTAATTAACTACTATATGAAGCTCATGGCTCTGTATGCTTTATACAAAATGGAAGAAACAAAAATTATAGATATCCATGTAAAAAATCTATGTGATAACATGAAAAATTATATTTTTGATTTTATGACTATATTTTATGTATATTAGAAAGCGAAGTAATAATATCAACTTCTTATCAGAGTATACCAACAAATACCAATACCTTTATAGAAGTGGGATATTGTCAATATTGACCTCAATAATAGCCTTCATATAATGTAAAAGGGTATAAAAACCACAAGACTTTTCATTGATAGATTAACCATGTTTTCACATCGTATTTATATTTATTTATGATTTATCACCTGATCTCATTATCTATTCTAAAAATTAAATTATTAGGGAGACATTGTAGTACATTGATATTAATTGTATCAGACTAAAATCTAGGATTTATATCATTATTATGGCAGAACCTCCAAAATGATATGATTATGGAAGTTATCCTAAGATCAACCTATAATCCTCATACAAATTGGATGTGTGAATTCTACTAAATCATTAGTGGACCATTAAATTTTCTATCTCACTTGATTTCCAAGGGATTTGGAAGTAATATCATCATTTTGTTAAATTCTCCAAAAAAATTGTTTTCACCTATGTATTCAAATGGGTATATATGAAGAAAAGTTTGTGTAAATTTTCTTAACTATGATATATTGAGACAAATATTTGGACAAAAAACTATAAAGACTAGACATTTTGATCAAAACAATAGAGAACACACAAATAATCCAATAAAATATCAAGGGTACATAGAATCCTGAAAAGATAAATGATAGAAATCAAATGAATAACAAATAATGTAATATTTTGGACCATATATTTCCCAAATTATCACCATTGAAATGAGTCATGTTATTTTTGAAGGGTTAATTCTGTGTCAAAGTTACAATGTGCCATTTAAGCTTATAGAATTTGTTGAACCAACTGGTTAATGGTTGGACCAACCACATAATCACTACAATTTATACAGTTGATATAATATTTCTATAATAATAATGTATAATTCATAAAAAATTATATATACATTACATTAATGGTGTTTAATTAGAACCCAAAAATTATATAAAAAAAAGAAATCCAAATTCGTGATAAAAGTTAATAAGTATCTTCGAATAAGAAAAAATGACTCATAAATGTTCTGGGGAGAAATAAAAATATTATGTATGCCACTTAGGATACCTAAGAAGTGAGGAAATAATTATTATAAATCTTATTTACCTTCCATGTGAGAATAGATAATGAAGTGTGTTGTAAAACCCATTTAATTTAATATGTTCTAATGGGGTTATTATTTTAAGATATTTTGCAAAATAAATACATTGATTATGTGATGGGTGATACATATATCTCCCACCATGTAATTTTGTAATGATGGTTAACTCATGAGTTAATATTTTTTGTATTAACAAGATTAAATTCTCACAATGATATGAATGTAATTCATTAAATTCTAATAGTGTTATGAATGAAAAAAGCAAAGTGGTCAAAATTTTATTTGGGAATCTAATTACATGTTCAACATTTTATGTTTAAACCTGATTTAATTTTTACAGTGTTATTTATGTGCATATATTTTATGTATATAAGGTTTTTATTGGACATTTATTCATTTAAATATGTTTTTTCAGTGAAATTTTTCATTCTATTAATGAAATGAGTAATTGTTTTTCTATTTGTAAATGTTCACAATTTTATATGCATACATGTATGAGAAACAATTTTCTTGTGTATAATTTATGCTCTCATATATCATATTCAATGGTTCAATTATGATTCCCCTCTTATTAACATCTAGGATTTAGGTTATGTCTAATTTTTATGATCTATGATGTCTTTGCTATGGTTTAGAAATGTTATTGGTAGGTTATCATACACTTAGAATCATATTATAAGGATATATCCCATGATTATCCACAATGATAATATATGATGACATATTATTATGTTTCTATTCCCTTCGATTTGAATAACATTATTAAATGTGATAAGTCTAAGAATGGTTATAGTTATTAGTAACATAGTGGGGATGTTTTAGTTCACTTATGAACTAGTTTTTTCTGATTCCATGTTTCTAGAGGAACTAAAAAAATATTGTTTCTTGCTTGGTTAATTATGTGATATAATTAATAAAAATATAAAAATATGTATTTTTTATGTATGAAGATCCTAGGAAACATTATTTTTTATAAATTCATTTTTTAGTAATCCATTTCAAACTAATATGAGAAAAAATTAGTGTAAAAATCATAGGATGAGTCTCTGTATAGGATAACATCCTAATGTATTGTTAAGGAATAAATTATGTGGTTTACTAATAATTAAATCCTAATATGAATACTAAAATTGATGCATTTCTACAAAAAATATACCTTGGGGTAATATCTCTCAAAAAGGAAAGTTATAAATAAAACTTTTCATTACCTAGTACATGACAATTGTTAAAACTACAGACCTTCTTTTACCCTCCTAGGGAATATCCATGTTTTTTTCACATATTCATTATGTAATATCCAAAGGGTTTTGAACTGATGGTAATCATTGATGATATAGGTTAAACCAATAGTTTGATAAATATAAAATATGATTTCATTATATTTTTATCCTATATTTAAGTTATCATGATTGTGCGTTTTCATACATTGAGTATTGTTTAAAACAATTTTCTTTAAACTTTTTGTCAATGGTGTTAACCATAATGAATTGGGATAGATTAGAATGAGAGAGAGAATATTATGATGGGAAAACAAATTGGATTATAAATGAATATAATGATACTGTTATTATTCCTAATCAGGTGTCACCATTTATGATTAATAACATTCATATTAACCAACTCTCCAAACTCACCAATGAAGATAAAGACACTGTCCATTAAGATTTTGTGGGTAGAGGTCATTGGGGAAATAAGATTATTTTACCTATATATCAATAATGTTGTATGAATAGCTGAATTTAACGTCTCAATGTAATAATAATATTTTTTTATGTAGATAACAAATAAACTATGTATTTAATTTAAAAGAAAAAATGAAAAGTTAAATTAAATAAATAGATAAAAATAATGGATTCCCTAAGGAGTCATAAAAAGTTGATTATTATAAATCTGGATTGTATCGGAAAAATGAAAATTTATAAAATTGGGGGAAATCTCAAGAATATGATCAACAAGGTCATAAAGTTAATGGTTATTATAATGATGGTGAAGTGACTACAAGTTAATGATGATGGAAATAGCTATTGAGAAATTAAATGATAAATCATTGCTAATGGTTTAAAAATTAAGGGGACTGATTAATGTTTCATGGATGGTTATTAAGAAAATATATATGATTTAAAGAGTTTTTAGTTGAATATTTTAAATATTTTCAAGAATATATTTAATTTTTCTGATGGTCTAGAATGTTATTTAATGGAAATTTCATATTTTATTGAAAAATCACAACTAAGTGAATGATAAAAATTATTATAATCTGGATTATGAGAGAATGATTTTGGGATAAATATATGATTGTTATGGAAAATGTAAATTGGATATTATTTAATACCTATTATGTTATTAATGATGTGATGAAAAAGTGGGTTTTCTTATAATTTATGGAGTTTATAACAAATTTTTATTTATGGAAAATATTAAATAATATGCGGTTTTATTTTTATAATGATGATGCATGGGTGTTTCTATATAGGTCTAATGGTAATTTTAATTCCCCATAATTATGTCAATAATGTTTTCATTATTATTTTTATTTCATATATTATAAATCACATAAAATCACATATAGACCACAATAAAAACATTATAAGTGAGAAATAAATGAAAGAAGTGGTATTCCAAGATATCAAGGAACCTATATCAATAGAATAGTAACATGGACTTTGAAATTCTAATGTGAAACTTATGAATATTAAGATAACCCATTAAATAGTAACCATAAAAATGAATGTATAAATTTAAATTATTTGTCTAATAAATTAAAATATTATACAAGTATATAATAGTAAAATTAAATAAATATATTAAAAATTATTAATTATGTGTCGGTATATTTATTAGACATAATTATTTAAATAAAATTTTATAATTAACATAATTATTTTAAAAAAAATTATTTAATAAAATAGATTCATAAAATATTATTTTGTTTTCATATTATGATTGGATAATTTAATGAGACATTACTTAATTTTTGAATCATTCATAAAAATAGCTATGAAATTAAAATATGTATTTTTTTTATTAAATGTAGATTTTATTTAAAAATTAAATTTCAATATTTAAAAAATTATTTTCATAAAATGGAATTATATTTTTTTAATTATATATTTTGAAAAAAAAATATTATGGTTAATTCTTCAGATTTTTCTAAAATACATGAATTTTGTGAATTGTAAAGTATAATAATTTAGGAAAAATGTTAAATTCAAGAATTTAAGAGTCATATATGATGTATGAATGATTTAATAATGCTTGGTTCAATCTCACATGAACATATTATTAAATTTATTCAAATAAATAAAAAATATTTCTTATCTTGAGAAAAATTATAATATAACGAATAAAATAATTAGAAATCACCCCTCTCCTCCACTATAAATTCCACCCTTACCACCACTTCTCCTTGAACCATACATGTTGTGGGAAATGTCCAGTTCTAATGAAAATCTCTTCCCAGGAGCCTTCCACACTTTAAATACCTTCTTGTCCCACCAGAAGGATAGAATCGAGGGATTATGGGGGTCCTCCATGAGTGGATTTCAAGAGGTAATCATTCCATTTATTTTCATTTATTTCATTTAATGTTCATTATTTTCGTATCTTCTCTTAACAAACCTTTTACCAAATGAAATTATAAATATATTATAATTTATATAATTTAATGCTGTCATTTTAATGGAATTTCCATCATCAACTACATTTCTCCCACTCTTTTATTCAAAAAATTAAAACATCACCCATGATGAGTCAATTTAACAACAATATAAACATTGTTTTTTTATTTTCTATGATCACAATAAAATATATTCATGAAACAATTTTCATTATGGAACCGTATTATAGTTGTCACGACCCGTCCTCGGGGCCCGTGCCGTGACTACCCCAAGCCCGCCATCCATAGGCCAGGGGCTGGCGACTAGCACCAAAGGCGTAAAATCCCGATAACTGGGAAGGCAATGCCTTTATAAAAGAAAACAAGCACCACAGAGTACAAGCAGAAGAAGTAAACACTAAGTAAAAACTGAGTACAACAGTAAGTGCGGAAAGTAAAAAGGGGCCGGAAATACAAGCCCAACTGTAAAGTACAACTCGAAACGGAAAACAACAACTGAAAAGTAAAGCTGCTACGCTGAGCTATCCACTGGAAATCCCACCTGAAGGGTGGGTACATATAGCTCCTCTGCTCCTCAGGTCCCACCGTCCGCTCCGAGTATGTCTCGCCCAGTGGTCCACCTCCGTGTACCGCCTCGTTGTCACGTCCACCTCTGGGTACCGCCTCATCGTGAGGTCCTCCTCCGGGTACCATCTCTTCGTATAGTCCACCTCCAGGTACTGTCCAGTCCTCGAACACTCGGCTTCTGTCAGCACTGCCCGTCGTCTGCAACCAACACAACGAGGTGCGGGCATAGCTCGTGCAGGGGTGAGTATAACGATACTCAGTAGGGACCCTGAGACCCTCAAGGTCTCACTAAACCAACAAGGATAACCACAAAGAATATCTCAACAGATAACCTCTACTTAGATATATTCCCATACATATACCTATGTTATCAAGTAACCCATATCAATCATGAGGAAACACAAGGATTGTGAAATCAACGGATAACCACTACCCGGGTATATGCCCATACATATACCTAAGTTAGCAAGTGACCCATCTCAATCATGAGGTAAACACAAGGTCAAAAGTCTCAGCTCAAACCAGGATTTTCATTATCGAAACCGTAACTGCTGAAGAGCTCCGTCTCTGGAGTGTACAGTGGTCCTGTCACGACTCCGAGGTACTTCTCACTAACCTAAGACTGCTAAAGAACTCCACCCATCGAGTACTGCGGGCCAGATGCTACAACCAAGCGCTCACATGTGCCGATACAACCAAGCGCACCTCTGTCGTGGGTCTGCCGCTACAACCAAGCGCTCCCATGTGCCGCTACAACCAAGCGCACCTCTGTCGTGGGTATGCCGCTACAACCAAGCGCTCCCATGTGCCGCTACAACCAAGCGCAACTCTGTCGTGGGTCTGCCGCTACAACCAAGCGCTCCCATGTGCCGCTACAACCAAGAGCACCTCTGTCGTGGGTATGCCGCTACAACCAAGCGCTCCCATGTGCCGCTACAACCAAGCGCAACTCTGTCGTGGGTCTGCCGCTACAACCAAGCACTCCCATGTGCCGCTACAACCAAGCGCACCTCTGTCGTGGGTATGCCGCTACAACCAAGTGCTCCCATGTGCCGCTACAACCAAGCGCAACTCTGTCGTGGGTCTGCCGCTACAACCAAGCGCTACCATGTGCCGCTACAACCAAGCGCACCTCTGTCGTGGGTATGCCGCTACAACCAAGTGCTCCCATGTGCCGCTACAACCAAGCGCAACTCTGTCGTGGGTCTCCCGCTACAACCAAGCGCTCCCAAAAAGGAAGGTTCACCTTGAGTATAGTATACTGAAACGACCGTCTCGATCCAAGGATCGTGTTGCCGCTAACGACGAGTCGTTTGGAGGCCCGTAGCCCAAGATACTGGCATTTGACCAAACCGCTCGGTAACGGGGGTTTCGGCCCCGGCCGTCCCAGGTCGAGACCCCCAGGATGGCCCGAACCGGGTCGACCCGCCCCGGACGGGGTCGACCCGGCCCGACACGGCCCGGCCCGGCCCTGCGCGGCGAACCGGCCCGGCGCGCCGGTTCGGCACAAGGCAGCGTGCTGGGCGCGCTGCCAGCTTGGCCGAAGGCCGAGCTTGCTGGAAACGGGGGGCCGCCTGCCCCCCCTTTGTGAAACCGGCCCCCCTCATAATGGGGGGCCAAATAACTGCCCGGGGGAATTAAATTCCCCCGGTTTCCACCAACCCGGCCGGACCGACCTGGTCGGCCGGCTTCTTGTCAACAGGACCGGCAAGGGCCGGTCCTCTTCCATCTTCCGGCACCGGCGGCCTGGGTGGCCGCCGGTCATCACGATCCACCGTGGCCTGGAACCGGCTGCGGCCTTCGTCATCCGGTGCGGTGCGACAACACCACGCCCCTCCGCCGTGGCCCCGCTCTGGCCGCGACATCTTCGGTTTCCTTCGATGCGGCGCGACGGCGTCACGTTCATGATAATTCTTTCCACGGCGCGGCGCGACGGCGCCGCGCAATAATTTCCGTGTGATTCCCGCATGGTGCGACGGCACCACGCTATCTCGTTTCATCCGCATGAAACATTCAAGAACAAAAGAGGGGGGTTCGGCCATGTTTGTGCGGTCCGGTCCCCCTCTCGTTAGACGATAACACTTAAACGTTCGTCCTCAAGTTTGTCATACTAGAACCAAGAATGGAAAATAATTAAATAAGCAACAACAAACCCCTACCTCGCTTTTCGTTATGTGTTGACGAAGTCGCGGAAAGGCGGCGGTGATTCGTCGACATCGGAAAAGAGAAGTCGTTGACGACGTCAGCGTTCTTCGTGAAAGGCGCTCCCTTCTTTATTCTGGAAGGAGTGGGAAGGAGGCATCCAAGAAGGGATCGACGTTGGAAACTTCACGTTCTTCTTTGGAAAAGGCATTCTTCGTCGAGAAGACGTTGTTCCATGTTTGGAGATGTCCTTCGTGTTCTTCGTTGAGGGTGGAATTCTCTTCAATCCTTCCATGAATCTATCACAAAGATTTAGCCAACCCCAAACAATAAAACAACACACCTTATTATAGTGTTAGCTAAATGAATTCAAAATAATTCAAATTCATTATGTTACATCCTTCATTAATGGGTGGAGAGGCTCCAAAATTAATGAAGGTGGTAGTGAAGAGTCACATTTAATTGGGGGGGGTTCAAGGGAGTTAAGGAGTTTAAGGAGTTAGGAATTTGAGGGGTTTTGGCACATTAAGTGCAAGGGAGTTTAAAGGGGGTAGAAGAGAGTTAAGGGGAAGGTGAAGGGTTGGGGCTCGTGTGGGCCCCACCTCACCTTAATCCTCAATTGGTTAGTTAGGAACTTGTGATTCCACCCCAACTTCCACACTTAGGATATAACCACTTAAGAAGATAAATAAAATTTGTAACACAAATTTTATTTTTCTTTACACTTAAACCACAACCTTAATAAACAACTGCTCCCAAGCAAACACAACTCCAGGAAAGGCATCCCTAAGCAAAAACCGGCGCTACGGTTCCATCGGTACCCTCGGAATTTGATTCCGGGCACCGGTTCAAAAGTTAGAAATTCCCGCTCGTTCGTTCACTGAACGTACCCGAGCCAAACTTCGGAAATTGATTCTGGGCACACCGGGGCTCGGAATTAGGCGTTGTCAGAAACTGTGTTCTTGTAAAATTCCAAAGAAAATTAAGAAAAAAAATTTCCTTGAAATTTCTGGGTCTTTACATTACTCCCACCACAGGGCTTTACATCCCCGTAAAGCTTCATCACAAACTAGGGTCACAAAAGCGGTACAGAGCACGCATCTGAGCCTTCCGCTCCCATGTTCTCACCTGGAGGTTCCCGTACTGTCAAAGGAAGTGCACCCAAGGAATCGATCATCCTCGTAGGATCTGTTCCTGTCTATTCTTGATCCCCACTGGAACCTCCGTGCATGTCGCTCTATCATCGACGTCCAACTCCCTGAGTTCGATGATGTGTGAAGGATCAAGCACGTATCTCCTCAATTGAGTTACGTGAAAGTCATCGTGCACCTGGTGCAACTGAGGTGGATGGGTCAAGCGAAAAACCACCTCGCCTACCCTGCTGGGGACCTAGAAAGGTCTATTGAACCTCGGAGATCTCTTGCCGCCTTGGCTACATCTCCATAAACCTCGTCGAGGTGAGACCTGTATAAGAACGTGGTCGCCATCCTCGAACTCTAAAGGTCTCCCTTTTTAGGTTAGAACTAAATCTCAAAACTCCTGCTGCCACGAGGGTAAGGTTGGCCGACCCAAGAATGATCGGCTACACCCTCCCATGCACGAGTTTATCTTTTAGCTACCCAGGGTTTCCTTTTCGCCGACCAAGGAAAACCCATCCCAACGTTTGCCTAATACCGTCAATTTGAGTATGAACAGTGATTGCCAAATACATACTCAAACTAACGTCGTAAGGACTCGACGCTGCCACCAAGAGGTCCTAACCGAGACTCTCGCCTCAAGGGTCAGATCACACCATCGGCGTAAGTGTGACTATCGAGTCTCCTCCCAAAGGTATCTCCAGACATGAGGGTCAAGTCAACAGCTTAACCGGAATCTCTAGGTCTGGGACTAGATTCATCGAAGGAAGGGATGATTCGTTTCGATGCCCGTGGCTACGGCAGCTAGTAGAAGATAAATTCCGCACTTCGAATCATCCTTAGAGCCCCTTTTTGGTCTCACTCCATGACTGCAAGCAGCTACCATCTTTCCCTGCTCTCCAACTCCCTGAGTCTAGCGGGGACTACAAAGGCGGGTGATGGTAACATGTTGAAATGTACACCACCACGAGCTGCTCTCCAAGCTCTGCCTCCATGTCTGCTGCTCTGCAGATTCATCTGTCCTTAACATTTCCTCTTCTTGAAACATTTTACATGCCAAAGTCTCTGAGACTGGTGTCAGTTTCCTGCTTTCCAAACTTCTAACATTCTCTGGCTGTATTCGATCAGCAAAGAATTCTCAACCACAAAGGTTCCTTCTAGCACTCTAGCCTAAGTATAAATGCATAGAGAAAAGGTGCTGGATCGGAAGCCCTTAAACATACCATGCTCAGAGGTCCGACCTCTATTGCACTGATTGAAACGCTTCCATCGAGTACCTGATATGTTCAGTACGCCTCGATGAATTCTCAGCTATCAACACGTCGTCCCGCCGAAACTGTAAAAGTTATAGAAAATTCTCGGCCACCTCCTCAAGCCAGTCCTCATCCGCCTATGAGTCAGATTCACCACGGAACATGAGGGTATCTGAAGTTAGATCACATGTAAGGTAGTAAACTTACATGTGTCACCTACCGGTACCGCCGGTTGTAACTACTGACCAACAGGTAGTGATGTATAGCTGACACACTACCCAAAGGCACTATATCAGGCATCGATTCACGTACCGAAGCCTCATCACTATGCGGACCATCCTCATGGTCATTCAATGGAAAACACTAGTGGCCAAGTCCACCATCCACTCTACTGATGTCTCAGCTAGGCGGAAAACTCTAGCAATCGCCTCCAGCCACTGCTCTGCTGTCTGGAAATCTGCCTCGCCTCGTAACTTCTGAGGCCTCTACTGCTCGATCTCGTGCAATGCGCTCCGCCAGCGTGCACAATTTTCTAGTATAGCCGTTGGCATCTGCTACCCAACAGGTGGTGATGTACTGGTACACCACCCGAGGGTGCCAACATAGTAAAAAGGGCCCAACACCAGAGCCTCGTCGCTCGATGAGCCGTCATCAGGTACTCTCTCGGAACTCCAACTGACTGTCTGCGTGGAGACATCCTGAACAGATGCGACACGGTCAACGTCTTATACCTGGTGAGCTGACCTGGTTTGAGCTGACTTTAAAACATTGGAAACACACACGCAATCAGTGTTTTTGTGTACAAAGTCGGAAATCAGTAGTCAGGGTCCTGGTGTACGGATACGTCGGCCGCCGCACCAACACTGGACTCCCTGAACTGAAAACCACACTCGGTACCCTTAACACTATTGCTTCACAGAAAGAAACATCAGAGTTATAAGTTCTGCAGTAGAACCGAACTCCTATGATACCAATTTGTCACGACCCGTCCTCGGGGCCCGTGTCGTGACTACCCCAAGCCCGCCTTCCATAGGCCAGGGGCTGGCGACTAGCACCAAAGGCGTAAAATCCCGATAACTGGGAAGGCATTGCCTTTATAAAAGAAAACAAGCACCACAGAGTACAAGCGGAAGAAGTAAACACTAAGTAAAAACTGAGTACAAAAGTAAGTGCGGAAATTAAAAAGGGGCCGGAAATACAAGCCCAACTATATAGTACAACTCGAAAGGGAAAACAGCAACTGAAAAGTAAAGCTGCTACGCCGAGCTATCCACTGGAAATCCTACCTGAAGGGTGGGTACAGATAGCTCCTCTGCTCCTCAGGTCCAACCGTCCGCTCCGAGTATGTCTCGCCCAGTGGTCCACCTCCGGGTACCGCCTCTTCGTCACGTCCACCTCTGGGTACCGCCTCGTCGTGAGGCCCTCCTCCGGGTACCATCTCTTCGTATCGTCCACCTCCTGGTACTGTCCAGTCCTCGAACACTCGGCTTCTGTCAGCACTCCCCGTCGTCTGCAACCAACACAACGAGGTGCGGGCATAGCCCGTGCAGGGGTGAGTATAACGATACTCAGTAGGGACCCCGAGACCCTCAAGGTCTCACTAAACCAACAAGGATAACCACAAAGAAGATCTCAACAGATAACCTCTACTTAGATATATGCCCATACATATACCTAAGTTATCAAGTAACCCATCTCAATCATGAGGAAACACAAGGATTGTGAAATCAACGGATAACCACTACCCGGGTATATGCCCATACATATACCTAAGTTAGCAAGTGACCCATCTCAATCATTAGGTAAACACAAGGTCAAAAGTCTCAGCTCAAACCAGGATTTTCATTATCGAAACCGTAACTGCTGAAGAGCTCCGTCTCTGGAGTGTACAGTGGTCCTGTCACGACTCCGAGGTACTGCTCACTAACCTAAGACTGCGGAAGAACTCCACCCATCGAGTACTGTGGGCCAGCTGCTACAACCAAGTGCTCCCATGTGCCGCTACAACCAAGCACACCTCTGTCGTGGGTCTGCCGCTACAACCAAGCGCTCCCATGTGCCGCTACAACCAAGCACACCTCTGTCGTGGGTATGCCGCTACAACCAAGCACTCCCATGTGCCTCTACAACCAAGAGCAACTATGTCGTGGGTCTGCCGCTACAACCAAGCGCTCCCATGTGCCGCTACAACCAAGCGCACCTCTGTCGTGGGTATGCCGCTACAACCAAGCGCTCCCATGTGCCGCTACAACCAAGCACAACTCTGTCGTGGGTCTGCCGCTACAACCAAGCGCTCCCATGTGCCGCTACAACCAAGCGCACCTCTGTCGTGGGTATGCCGCTACAACCAAGCGATCCCATGTGCTGCTACAACCAAGCGCAACTCTGTCGTGGGTCTGCCGCTACAACCAAGCGCTCCCATGTGCCGCTACAACCAAGCGCACCTCTGTCGTGGGTATGCCGCTACAACCAAGCGCTCCCATGTGCCGGTACAACCAAGCGCAACTCTGTCGTGGGTCTGCCGCTACAACCAAGCGCTCCCAAAAAGGAAGGTGCACCTTGAGTATAGTATACCGAAATGACCGTCTCGATCCAAGGATCATGTTACTGCTAACGACGAGTCGTTTGGAGGCCCGTAGCCCAAGATACTGGCATTTGACCAAACCACTCTGTAAAGGGGGTTTCGGGCCCGGGCCGTCCCGGGCCGAGACCCCCCGGATGGCCCGAACCGGGTCGACCCGCCCCGGACGGGGTCGACCCGGCCCGGCACAGCCCGGCCCGGCCCGGCGCGGCCCGGCCCGGCGTGGCCCGGCGCGGCGAACCGGCCCGGCGCGCCGGTTCGGCGCAAGGCAGCGTGCTGGGCGCGCTGCCAGCTTGGCCGAAGGCCGAGCTTGCTGGAAACGGGGGGCCGCCTGCCCCCCCTTTGTGAAACCGGCCCCCCTCATAATGGGGGGCCAAATAACTGCCCGGGGGAATTAAATTCCCCCGGTTTCCACCAACCCGGCCGGCCCGACCTGGCCGGCCGGCTTCTTGTCAACAGGACCGGCAAGGGCCGGTCCTCTTCCGTCTTCCGGCACCGGCGGCCCGGCTGGCCGCCGGTCATCACGATCCGCCGAGGACCGGAACCGGCTGCGGCCTTCGTCATCCGGCGCGGTGCGACGACACCACGCCCCTCCGCCGCGGCCCCGCTCCGGCCGCAGCGTCTTCGGTTTCCTTCGACGCGGCGCGACGGCGTCGCGTTCATGATAATTCTTTCCACGGCGCGGCGCGACGGCGCCGCGTAATAATTTCCGTGTGATTCCCGCGTGGTGCGACGACACCACGCTATCTCGTTTCATCCGCAAGAAACATTCAAGAACAAAGGGGGGAGGTTCGGCCATGTTTGTGCGGTCCGGTCCCCCTCTCGTTAGACGATAACACTTAAACGTTCATCCTCAAGTTTGTCATGCTAGAACCAAGAATGGAAAATAATTAAATAAGAAAAAACAAACCCCTACCTCGCTTTTCGTTATGTGTTGACGAAGTCGCGGAAAGGCGGCGGCAATTCATCAACATCGGATAAGAGAAGCCGTTGACGACGTCGGCGTTCTTCGTGAAAGGCGCTCCCTTCTTTATTCCGGAAGGAGTGGGAAGGAGGCATCCAAGAAGGGATCGACGTTGGAAAATTCACGTTCTTCTTTGGAAAAGGCATTCTTCATCGAGAAGACGTTGTTCCATGTTTGGAGATGTCCTTCGTGTTCTTCGTCGAGGGTGGAATTCTCTTCAATCCTTCCATGACTCTATCACAAAGATTTAGCCAACCCCAAACAATAAAACAACACACCTTATTATAGTGTTAGCTTAATGAATTAAAAATAATTCAACTTCATCAAGTTACATCCTTCATTAATGGGTGGAGAGGCTCCAAAATTAATGAAGGTGGATGTGAAGAGTCACATTTAATTGGGGGGGGGGGGTTCAAGGGAGTTAAGGAGTTTAAGGAGTTAGGAATTTGAGGGGTTTTGGCACATTAAGTGCAAGGGAGTTTAAAGGGGGTAGAAGAGAGTTAAGGGGAAGGTGAAGGGTTGGGGCTCGTGTGGGCCCCACCTCACCTTAATCCTCACTTGGTTAGTTAGTAACTTGTGATTCCACCCCAACTTCCACACTTAGGATATAACCACTTAAGAAGATAAATAAAATTTGTAACACAAATTTTATTTTTCTTTACACTTAAACCACAACCTTAATAAACAACAGCTCCCAAGCAAACGCAACTCCAGGAAAGGCATTCCTAAGCAAAAACCGGCGCTACGGTTCCATCGGTGCCCTCAGAATTTGATTCCGGGCACCGGTTCAAAAGTTAGAAATTCCCACTCGTTCGTTCACTGAACGTACCCGAGCCAAAATTCGGAAATTGATTCTGGGCACACCGGGCTTCGGAATTAGGCGCTGTCAGAAACTGTGTTCTTGTAAATTTCAAAGAAAATTAAGAAAAAAAATTTCCTTGAAATTTCTGGGTCTTTACAATAGTATATAAATTTTATCCAATTTAATGTTATGAAACAATTATATATGAATAATTTTAAATAACAAAAAAAATAATTTGATGTTTTCCTAACATCGCCAAATAATCTTACTGATATTCACTAATGTCATATCGGATCATTCATCAACACAAAAAATATAAAAATGCATTTAATATTATATATGATCATTAATAATATATAACATCAATTTTGGATATCTATTCCCCTTTTAAATAGTCTTCTGTAAATATATACATGTAAACTGATCATTAAAAGCAAGGAAACAAACACTCCCAAATGATAAAATTGAATCTTATAACTTATCATCATGACCATAAAATAACATAATAAAATTATATTAAATAAAATACAAATAGAAAAGATTATTAATTAATTAATTAATTAATTTTATTTTATTATCCCATACTTTATGATCATGTGACGAACACTTTCAGACATAAGTTAAGGGGTTTTCCCCAAACCACTATTTTTCATTTAGGATTATGATTTCTCTCGATTTATAACAATTATATTGTTAATTAATCTTATTAACTACTCCTTTATTCTGTATGATTGTCCTATATATGTTTACCAATCAGAATACTTCATTCCATGAGGGGTATTTACATGTTTTAAAATCATTTTTTTTCATTTCTACACGATAAGAAATCCCGATAAAAGGGAACAACCCAATTTATTACCTATTTTCATGTTCATTGAATAATCTATTTTGAGCCACCATTATTTCTCTAAAATCACTGATTTTATAATGAAAAAACATTCTTATTTAATTTATGTTTTTATGAAATTTTTTTTCAAATAACTCTCCTTTTAAAAGTAAATGTTTATTACCCTAATGAATTCTTCATTGATTTTATTAGAGAACTTTCATCTATTTCAACACCACCTATTGAATAATATGATTATTTGGGAGTAAGATTTTACGATATCATATGAAAAAATATATGAAATGGTTTCTTGTTATTTTAACTATGGATGTTCTACCTTGACACCATTAACTATATTAATTATAATTGGTTATGATTATTCTTATTTCTTATTGCATGTGGAAGGTATATTACATTTCATATGCTAGTATCAATATGAATGTATATGTTTATTATGATTCTACCCTTACATATGAGGTATGCATTGTACTTTTTATGGGATGGTTGGGGCCCACTATATCCCCTTGATCCAACGGTATGTCTCATGAGACAATATAGTCTAAGTTTTTACCATTATGTAAGGTGTCTTGGATATGTACACGAAGGTACATTAATGATGTCTGGTATTATGATTTCCATTATTATTGATGTTGTAATGAATAGTACAAGTGATTAATTGACTAGTAGAATATCATGGGCTATATTATATTGTGGAATTAATAAATTTTCTTTCATTACAACCATTTTATGATCAAGATTATATTTTAATGACGTATGTTATTCAGAATTCCTTATTGTTTATATTAGCTTATGTTGTATTATATACCCTTACTGAGCATCCTCACTCAACCCTTTCTGATGATTTATTTTTTCACAGTATGAGAAAATTTTTATTATTAATTACCGGTACAGATAATCTATGAGTTTGTGATGTGTTTAATGAAATTTATATATTTTTATATCCATTCATGTTATAATGTAAAACTTTTTTGTGTTTGATTTTCAAATATAGCTAAACTATTTGGTCTTTTTGGATAAGGCTTACTTGATTATTATGAAAATTTATTTAAGTAAGTCACTTGCTCCAAGACACTAGGGTAAAGGTATTTATAGATGGTATCATAGGAAATTTGGTTGAATAATTTGAACCTATATTTAGAAAACATATATTAGGGAAAAAATAATATAGACATTGTGAATCAGGATACCCGAACATCATATAATTTGGGTAAGGTAGTGATTATATGGATTTCTCTAGAAATACATTCCTTTCTCGATACTATAGGTGAACATGGTTCTGGAACAGATGTACTTAAGAGTAACAACTTTGACAAGGTGTCCCAGTCCTAACTCGAGGTAACTTGGTACCCAACAGTATGACTCTCTGTGCAACTGGATTGACTCTCCCTTGGAATATTCTATATTAATTCAAACTATCCATAAAATTTATTAGTTAGGATTTAAAAGTAAATATTTCCCTAAATAAATCATTTTTATGATTAGGATAATAATATTACATTATCTTCCAAATTTATGATAAGTACTTTTGTAGTTAAAATATATGAAACCTAATTTAGTGTATTCCATTTCCTTGAAATGGAACCTAGTGAATTGAATGGAAATCATATCAACACATGAATTCCTTATAGGGATTTACCTTTTATGCATGGAATGTTGTTGTTTCAATAGTAGTGACTAGTACTGAGCATCTTATGACTATCCTGGGACAACTTACAATGGTTACGAACAACAATTTCACTCATATAGAGATTCATAATCAACAATATGGCTGAAAACTTTTATACTAAAATATTCTACATCATCATCAATCATTCAATGGGACTATCAAACAATTGATTTGGAGTAGTGGATAAGTTCTTTGGAGATTATATTTCTAACTTTGGGATGTAATGAAATGTAGAAGGTAATAATTTATTTTTATCATCTCTAAGGAGATGTAGATCATTGGTGGTAATTCATTAAATCATGGAGGATTAGATATAAATAATAAACATGGAAGGGAATTATTTTATGAAAATATTCTTATAAAAATATATCCCTCATAAACAGTGAGTAGCTATAGAGGGGTAATTCTCGAGTCTGAAATAAAAAAAGGATGAAACATTGAAATGTTTAAATCCAATTTTACATAGTTATAAATGCATGCATTAAACTACACACATAACATATGAAGAAAGGTTAATATATTCTTTTGTAGTTTAAAACCATTCCACCAAATGGAACTGGTCTCTATAACATTATAATCATATGATGATGTTGTCTAATATCGTATCTAGACGGAAATTGAATTTTCTATGTCTTATGACATAGAAGAGATGAAAGAGAAGAATAAACTTATTTAACACTCTACAAATGGAAACAATAAAATGTTTAAGAAGGGAAGAGTTGAATGTCCATCATGTGATAATTGTGTGAGGAAACACCCTATCACACTCGTGAATTGAATTGGAGTTTGTTATAGGTGTGAAAAAAGACCACTATGAAAATGATTTTAAGGGAATAAAATAATATACCAATGATCAATGCAACAACTATAACGGTAAATGACATTATAATAATTATTTACCCAATATTTAAGGAATAATTTTCATAAGAAGGCCATGGGAGAAAATCCATGTTTATGGACTCACAACTGTTGAGGTTTCAAACATGGAAAATGATTTATTTGATTCGATATCTTCATATTCATTAATATTTATCCAATATTCCCTGAAAAATAAAAATTTCTCTTATGATTTAATAAAGGACTTATCAGTAAAAACTCATAAGGGAGTTATCATTACATCAATGATGTGTCGATTGGTCCCCTTTAGGACACATAGAAATGCTTTAGTTATTAACGATGTCATCATAACCATGATGGATATAAATATAATACATCCTATGGATTGGATTTTGAATTATGAAGAGAAAATATACTATAAGATGAATGAAGTTATAATTTTTAAAAATAATATATAATCCCTTATCTTTAGAGTAGAAACCTATCCATATGATTCATGCCAATATCCACCCCTAGTAGCACTACTGGATTCAATTAATGGGTGGGGGAATAGAATTCACTACATATTGGGGACGATATAAAACATCAAATTGAAAATTTATCTATTATTCAAGAATACATTGTTGTATATCTAGAGGATTTACATAGACAACATCCAGAGTGGGAATGTCAATATTCTATTAACTTAATTCCCAGCACAAGGATTTTATCAATGAGACCATTAGGAATGACCATTGTTGAATTAGTGGAGATGAGAAAAATAGAGAATTTGAGTAGTAAGGGGTTTATTTTCCCATGTGTTTCCATATGGGGATATCATATTCATTTGTTAAGTATTAAAATGGATCGATGAGAACATTCATTGACTATATGGAGATCAATACAACTATGATAATGAAAAAGTAACCTCTTCCCCATATTGATGATTTAATTGATCAAATTCAAGTAGAACATTATTTTTCAAATAATGATATTTGAACTAAAAATCAGAAATTGTACATGATGAAGGAATATATTTAAAAGGTAGTATTTCAAAACAGATATGGAAATTACGATTTATATTAATTCCATTTGGAATGGATAAAATTCCCTTTATTTTTATAAATAAAATGAATATAGAGTTTGTGGAATAATTTGATGAATTTTTTGTTTTATTTATTATTTATATCATGATTTATTTCAAATGTTATGAGGACTATGAGAGCCACTTGTGGGTTTTTCTGGAGGATCTTATAAGTAATTAGTTTCATGGGATGTTTATAAAGAGAAAATTATAGCTTCAAATAGTTTATTTTCATATATATTTCATCTCTAAATATGGAATATTAGTTGATCACATGAATATAAAAAAAATTCATGACATTCTTACAGCAACAAACATAACCTAGGTATGTAGTTTAATTGGTTTATATGGTTATTATTTGGAATTAATTTAGAATTTATCCAATTTAGCTAACCAGTTTAAAAATATCACATGAAATTATGTTATGTTCATATTGAAAAATAAATGTGAATAATATTTTGTAGAATTGAATAGGATAATAATTAATGGTCTAGTCTTGAATATACCATCATGAAAAGGTGGATTTGTGATTTTTTTGTATTCCATCAAGGAAATGAATTGAATATGTACATATTTAGAATTATAGAGTTGTTTCCTAAGAATCAAGGAACCGAAAAACACATGAAATGAACATTACAAATCACTATCTTGATTTACCTGCTATAATATTTTCAATGAAGATATGGAGACACTATCTCTATAATGAAATATTTGATATATATGTGAATCACAAGAGTTTAATATATATGTTCTCATATAAAGAACTCCACTTGAGGCAAATTTGATGGCACAAGATACCAAAGGATTATAATTTTACAAAACACTACCACCCAGGAATGAAAAATATGGTATCATATGCTTTGATTGGGAATGATCATGGAGTTATATTAAAAATGAGATATGATAAGGATCTTGTGTAAAGGGATATAACGATAATGGATATGGAAATTTTAAATGATGGTCAGACATCACTACTTTTTCAATTGTTTTACAAATGATTTTTATTGGAATGAATTAATAGATCTCATTATGATGATAAGAATATTAAAATGAAAATCAATGTTTTGGATGACTGTAAATTGGATGACATCTTGTATGATTATGGCATTCTAAAATTTGGGAGGATGCTTTCTGTCCCCTTTATACCAGATCAAAAAAGGAGTTATAGGATGATACATATAGCATGAATTTCATTATACACCATAGAATCACAATGATGTATATATATTTGAGGGAACATTTTGAGGGGGGGGGTATAATATGAACCATGAAATTGCTGTTTGTTTATCAGGATGTTACAACTATCAATAGGTGAAGGTAGAAATAAAACATCTTAGAAAAGTTATGAAAGCTATTAATATTCTCAAATAGAAAAGGGATGACATTACTATGGATTTTTTTCATTTGACACCCAACACACCAATAAATAATGAGAAAATATGCATAATTATGGATAAATGTACCTAATCTGCACATTTCCTCACTATAAGGGAGGGTTTCCCACTAAATAGCCTTTAAAGGACCTATATTAATGAAAAATTTATGAATTCATGGAGAACCTATATCAAATGTGTAAGATCTGGATCTATGAAATAAATTCAAATTATTGAAAACTATTTATAAATTTTGGATTATGAGCCTCATTTGAGTACTTCTTATCACCCTCAAACTGACATGATATATGAAAGTATGATCCAAACAAAAAAGTCAAGTTGGGATCATGATCATAATATTTTCATGGCTTTTGAGATCAATATTTAACTTTGGTAGAGTTTTAATAAACCAAATTTTTTCATTATAGTATTCAAACGGCACCATATGATGCATTGTATAGAAAGAGATGTTGTACACAAACATGATTGGATGAAGTTGGTAAAAGTAAGCACGTTGGAAAAAGTATCGAGGTGGAAAAAACAGTGAAGTTAAAGACTGTTGAAACCCATATAGAATAATCTCAATGTATAAAAAATATATATGCTGATAATTAGTGGAATGAATTGTAATTTGAAGTTGGAGTTCTTGTTTTCATAAATATATATCTACAAAAGGTTGTTATAAGATTATGGAAGGAAGAGAAAATGAGACCCGTGCATGGTGATCATTTTGAAACACTAGAGATAGTGGGAGATGTGGCCTATTTATTAGTGGATAAAACCATTAATTTCTAAATAACATAATGTTTTCCACATATAATTATTAGGAATCTACATTCCATACCAACACATGCCCTCACTTATGAAGGAATAGATATAGAACATGGTTTTTCTTACTATGAAGAGCTTATCTGAATTCTGGAAACTAAACAATAGGTGTTGAGGTATCAGATGACTCAAATGGAAAATGTACTTTTGAGAAATCATAAAATTGATTAGGTGACATGGGAGCTTCAGAAACATATGATGAAGAACAACCCAATTATTTTTATAAGGAATCATTATGAAAATATTGAAGACAAAATTTTTGCAGGAGGGAAGAATACAACAACTCAATATCCCTTTGAAAATATTTTCATTATTATGATTCTTTAATATAGTATTAATCATATAAAATAACATTGAAATCACACACAAAAATTATAAATAACGAATGAATGAAATAAGATTTATTTCTAGATATTGACTATCATAAACCAATGCAATAGTAACTTGACCGTAGGAATAGTAATGTGACACTTATGAATATTAAATATAATAAAAGAATAGTAACCTTCCCAATTAAAGTATAAATTATTTTTACCTATCCTATAACTGAAAATATTATGTAATTTTATCACAGTACAAGTTTATAAATGTTTAATAAATTATTAATTATGTGTTAGAAAATATGTAAGTCCTTAAAAAGTAATTATAATATTATAATTATTGTAATGAATTATCATAAAATTTAATTTCATAAAATAGATTCAGAAATTAATTTTTTGATATCTAATTTTTATAGAATAATTTTATGAGACCATGATTATTTTTAAAATGTGTCATTAAAACAGTTGTAATATTCAAATCAGTATTTTTCTGGTAATTGATGATTTTATTAAAAAATATATATCATATATAGAGAATATTTTTTATCATAAAATATATTTCATTTTAAAATTCCAGATATTGATAAATGGTTATGTTGAATTCATGGGATTTTTCTATGATACTTAAATTTTTACTGATAAATAAAATAAGATAATTTAGGATAAATGTGATATAAATGAATTACGGAGTCATAGTTGATGTATGGGTGATATAAGCACCCATGGTTCAAAATGACGTCCAATTAAAATGATATTTGTTCATAATAATCAACTCTATTTCTTGTCTTGAGAAAAATAATTATATAATAAATAAAATAATGAGAAATCACACCTCCCCTCCATTATAAATAACAAACCTCACCACTCTTTCTTCTCACAGCTTCCTTGCATTGTGACTTTTCCAATTCCTACATAATAATATTTCCAAGAAACTTCCCCTTGTACTTGACCTGCTGGTCTCTCCAAAATTCCAATACTAATGGTTAAACCATTTTATAATATATTTATTATATAATATTTAATATTCTGAAACAATTATATGTTTATGATTTTATTCAATAAAATAATACAATTTTTTTGTAATCTAAAAAAGGCCAAAATAATCGAAATTATTATCATTAACATATTATCTAATTATTAATCATCACCCAAAATTTTAAAATGAATTATATTACCATTTAATAATATGGATTTTTAATAATGAAATATTACTTCAATTATTGATATCCATTTAAAATTTATATAATATTCTGTATATATAAAAAATAAACCTATCATGAACATCATGGAAAAAAATGATCCCAGATGATAAAATTTTATCATATAACTCCTCAAAAATTCTATAAGTTAACATAATAAAATGATATTAATGTCCATAAATATAGATAAGGATATAAATTAATTAATTAATGGATTTAATTTTTTATCCAGTACATTAGTTTCAATTTCATAATGCTTCTTAGAATACGGTATGGTTTCTCCCCAAATCTCCATTTTCATTCAGTTTTACACTTTCTACCTTTCTACTACAACAAAATTATTATCTATTATTTTTATTCCTCCTAAATTATCTGTTTATGTTTTATATATGTGTACCAATTATAATACTTCTTTATTTTATTTGTAAATATTTTACTTCAAAAATATTTCTCAAGTCTAAATGACATGGATGCCTAATTTAAGAGAACTTCATAATTTATTACCTATTTTCAAGTTCATTATATAATCTATTTTCATACACGATTATTTTTATAAAATAACTCATTTTATAATGGAGACACTATCTTAGTTCATTAATATTTTTATGATAATTTTTTTCAAGAAGAACTGATCTTTTCAAAGTAAAAGATAATAACTATCAAGATTTATTAGATGATTTTATTTGATTATTTTCATCTATTTCAACACCCCTGATTGAATCTTTCTTTTTTCTAGGATTATACTTTTATGATAAAATTTAAAATAATTTTCCCAATGTTTTTATGATTAGTTTGACTATGAATGTTCTATAATGATACCATTCACAATATTACTCAGAATGGAATATGATTATTCATATTTCATTGGAAAAGTTTTTTACATTTCATATTCCAATTTCAAAATGGATTTATATGTATATTATGTTTCTCAAATTTATTTTTCAGAATAAATTGGATTTAGTGAGTGATTGGTGAGTCCCAATATATCCCCCAATTCATAGATAGGTCTTATCATACAAACTGGACTAGGTTTTTACACATTATGTATGGTGTATTGGCTGAGTAATTTACTATACGTTTATAATGTACAGAAATAAGAATTCCCTTATTTGGAAACTTGTAATTGATAATATTTTGATTATTTTACTAGTATAATATACATGGTTATGTCTTGTTATGGTTATATTTAATTATATTTCATTCATACAATTTTATGCACAACATTAAGTTTTCATGACATGTGATATTCATCATGACTTAATTTTTATAATAGCTTCAGCTATATTATGCACCCTTTCAATGAATCTGAGCTCTCCCGATTCATGTAATTTATTTTTCCATAGGATACAAAGAT
Source organism: Viscum album (assembly GCA_963277665.1). Taxonomy (NCBI): domain Eukaryota; kingdom Viridiplantae; phylum Streptophyta; class Magnoliopsida; order Santalales; family Viscaceae; genus Viscum; species Viscum album. Next base: position 1,538,772,461 of record OY728151.1, read on the forward strand.
TTATATGATGAATTTCGTATAGGTTTAATATTACAGTTATGAATGTGTCAATAAGAATTTACATATTGTATTTCCATTATTGTTGTATTGTAAAGCACATGTTGTGTTTAATTTTTAGAAACAATTAATTTATTCAGTCCTTCATGATGCAACTTCCTTGTTTATTATGAAGATTTATTAATGTAAGGAATTAAATCTAGGATATTGGTGTTAGGGAATTTATAGTAATTATAGATATTACCATATTTCAAAATATTATATGGCCAGGATATTGACCTACTGGGTATGATAAAATTATGTTCTATTTCATTTTTTGGGATTAATGATATGATTATTTTTGAAATTTAGTCATTTTCACTCATTTTTTATTTAGCTTTTTTTACATTTGGAGGATCCTTAAGGTTATATATTCATGTATCCTTTTTCCAATATTTAAATGTTATTAGATAAGGTGTTATAGACAATTTATTTTGGGTTAATATTTAATGGATTAAGAAATGAATTACAGAAATTATGGTGAATTTAGTTCTTTAGGCATTTAAATTTCATCATGAATATTCATTTCATGGATTAAGTGAAAATTAATCAATGAACAAAACAATGAAATTGCATTTATAATAAAATGGAATGTCGATCCATATAAACATGGGTCCTTCATAATTCATTATTATATCGGGATAATAACTTGTCCATTGGTATTTATACCAAATCTCTCAGAAGTCCATGGGGTGTTCAATATCAGTCTCTCGAGGAATTATATACCTAGTCCTTCTCATGTAATTAAAATATTGGACAAACCACTTGATATTAATTTTTAATATGACTATTGACTGGTGGAGATTCTTTATCATAAATAAAAACATATATGAAATAAGACTGCACACAGGTTTAATATTTTTATGGCGAATCCACCAGCTCTATGAAGCTCTATGGGAGCATAAGGATGTAATATGGGTAAAGTATCTTTAGTTTTTTTATACAATTGTGATAAAATATTAAGGGAAAAAATTAATTTAAGGGGTAAAAATGTAACAACTTGAGTTTTTATGAATTTGTTTTTTTCATAAATAGTTAATTTCATTAATAGTTTGTGTTGCACGCAACACCGGATAAATATAAATTGGGATATGCAATTCATCGTATTATTTAATGACATAAATTATAATTTAGAATTTATATTTGCAGATATGGATAAATATATATATATATATATATTGAAATCAATGAAAATATATTTATATATAATTACATGATTTTTAGAAATTCTTTAAATAATTTGGAATTTTTTTTTTAATTTTTTTATTAATTTTTCTAAAATAAGATTTTGATAAAATTTTAATTATTTTATTAAAATTTTATGGGAAATGTAACATCATTTAAAAATCCACTTATCCAAATTATTTTAGAATCATTTTTTCAAAATATTCGGAAGTGTTTATTTTTTCTGATGAATAATGAGATATACAAATTTTTTTAAAAAAATATTTTTATTGAAAAATTTTACAAAAAATACATATTGTGTAAAAAATATTTAAACAATTAAATATATTAAATAATATAATTATTAATCCAATTTACATAATTGAAATAAAATTCATATTAAATTATTATGTAAAAATGTTTTATACTTAGGAAAATTTTCTCTTTGGGAAACCAATTATTCATCATGTCTTTGGGATTTATTTTAATATAAATATTTTGAGCCCTATAAATGGAGTTTCGAAAAAGGTATTCTATATCATTAATTTCCATTATTTATATTATATTATTATTTTAACCAATTTTTTGATCTAAAAAAATAGTAAATTCAGTAAAATTAATTATCACATTTAAGGTTAATATAGATTTACATGGGGTTTAACTAAAAATATAATGGTTAAAATCAATTATAACATGTAAAATTACTTTTGGAAGAAAATATTTAGAATCTCAGTAACTTATTTTTTATTTTTATGTTATATTTGTAAACTTTTTCAAAATGCTGACCAATGAAATAATTTAAAAAATAGATAAAATGACATCCACATTTTTTTTTAAATTTCAATAATGGGTTCACATAAAGAAAATATAAAGATAAGAATGAATATTAATAATAATTTGGAGTATAAATATATTAATTTCATAAGGATAATTTTTTTATAAAATAATAACTCTAAATGTTTATGAAACTCAAACACATTAATTATTAAATCAAGAGAGGAATAAAATAAACGATACTAAAAATATTTACTATAATATAAAGTGAATGAATTATTATATTCCATTAATTTTTTTAATAAATATAACATGAAATACTATTTTTAATGTAATATTTTCTAATTTTAACTTTTTTCATGATGTTTTAAAATTCAAATTAAATGAATAGTGTCAAAAATTGACATTAATATTATTTTCCAGCAAAAAATATTTTTAAAATTATTTATAATTCTTAAAAATTATATCATCTACCAAATTATTGTATTATATATAATATTATCATCCATATACCTATCATATAATAGTTTTACTTTTAAAATAATTTCATTGACCACAATATATAAAAAACCTCGTTACCATACTAATTTTTAATGCGAGGTTTTTATCATTAAATATGCTTATGTAAAAATTAATTTTTCACACACTTAGAATAATAATTTATATTTTTTATTTTAGTTTTCATTTAGTGGATCCAAATATATCAAATAAGGATCATTTTATTTTATTACTTAAGGGATTAATCACATTGTTAAATGAATAAATAAACTTATAACCCTAGTGAAAACAAAATTTTTTAATTTTAGGTAAATTTAATGGATAATGAATAAAAAAAATTAAATCATGTGGTTTATTGTCTTTTGGATGTGTTTATAGATCAATAATCACTTCAATAAGTTAATTATCAATTTTTGGTGTCACATTGGGTGATAGTAACTTCCCATTATTGAATAGATTTGGGAATTTAAAAAATGGAACTTCTCTTCCATTATAATGACCACCTTCTCCCGACATGTTTGTGACTAAAAATAATCCATTTCACCCAATAAAACATAGAAAAAATACATCCCTTTTATCATGAAAGATTTTCAATATCTCTTTATTATCCCAAAAGTATAATACATGGGTTAAAAATAAAAGATCTAAATAGGTTCTTTCTAGGAGATTCAATTTATCTTTAATAAACACATTCTTTATACATCATCTCTTTCCACCTCGATTCATTTCAAAATAATTAAAAATAATAAAATAATTACATAAATTATAATAATATTTCATTATGTTGATGGAATAACAAATATCAATCCCCACTTCTATCAGGTGGAAAATTAATTAGTCGATCATGTGTAGGTCAGACTACCTCCTCACAAACTGTGGTAATTCGGATTCCATTACCACCACTCACAATTGGATATAATTATGTATTTAATATTAATATATTATTCTTATTCCATTATTAAATTTATGAAATTATAATATCATATATTCCTCCGTAAATTTCATTATCTGTGAATACAATAACATCTATCATGTGTATAAATGACTACAACCTCACGATTCGATGTGATTCATTTTTTAGCTACACATTACATGGAACGTAACAAGGATTAATTTAAAAAATATATATCTTATATAAATGAAATCATAATCATTCTGTAAATAAGATATATTATTTACCATTATTTTGATTCATTTATCTAGAATATGGTAATATTGTATGATCATATGCGAGTAATATCGTATCCATGAATGATATATTTGATTTCCAATATCATAATTTTTTGGTTTCTATAAAAACAAATATAATGAATATATGTGATATTTTTGTTATGGTTAAGATTATGGAGACGATGGAACCATTATCAAAATAATGGTACTAAAAATATCAAATTAAAACATAGATGGAAAAAAATATAGTTATTACACAAACTGTGATTTTATCAAGGAATTTTTAATAAATTTCCTATAAATGGTCAATATTTGATTTTATATAAAAGATATATGTTTGTATGGTTATACAATACATTTATAATAATAAATATTTATTATACAATATTTTTAGACATGTAAAAAATAATTTTACACTTATATTAATGGATTATTTCTCACATTTCATTAGTTGAGACATATTTTATGTTATAATTTTATCCTCTTTTATATGTTGTATATAATACCAATTTGACTAGGTATATAATCAATATACTTATATACATAATAAATATATTTTAATTGTTTTTTATTCATTAATGGTAATTGTAATTAAAATGTAACCAAAGTGGTAAGGGATTGGTGTTAAACTATCATTGTTTATAAGGATTTTTTATGATTATGTATATTATGACAAAATATAATGATCAATTAATTAATAACATCATAATTTTACATTTATTATATTTTTTTCATGATAATGACATTATTCCTTTCATTTCCACTTATTATGTCGTCAAAAATACAAAAGTACATTTTAAAAGAAAACTAACATAATTATAATTTACCGACGAAAACACTTTTTTGTCTACATCAATGATTTATAAAAATTATTTCATTATTCTTTTAGTGTTACTATATGAATTCTTAAAGTTATTTTACCATTTTTTATTTATTACCTTACATTTTAAAAGGAATCTTCATAGCGTTTTACAAATAAGTTCCAATTGTATATTTTTAAAAGTTAAATGAATCATTATTTTAAAGTGTATTTCAAATATGATATTCTCTACCTCCACTACCAATATATTATTTTAGGATTTTATTAAATCAATAAATTTTTATTTATAATAAATTGGTTACATTAATATTTGGTTAATTTTCTATTTTAAATAAGTGATATCATGTGAAATGGGTACTTTCAACATGAAATTACACATGTAAAATTTGATATATAATTTCCATCTATATTAAAATCCGTTGATTTTAAAAAATATTTAAAATTTATATGATATAATGATACCATTTTTATATTCTATGTATAGTATATTTTTTAGTGAATATAACTTTAGGAAAACCATTTCTTTTCCATGGGATATGTTTTGATGAAATGTGTTATAAAACCCTATTCCCTTCATGTATTCTGATATGAAAAATGTTTTAAGATATTTTTGAACATAAATTTATGGATTATATAATATTGGAACTTATATATATCTCCAATTCTTCTGGAAAATTATATAATTGATGCGTGAATATGTTATACATGATCCAGATATCATGTTCATAATTTTATGCATGAAAATGATTTGATGTTCACATTGTTATATGATACTAGGATTACAGGTTAAAAATATTGTGTTTGAACCTGATTATATGATGAAAATGTTATGTGTTAACTGCATTACATGTTCACAATGTTATGTGTGAACCATATTACATTTTTAATGTTCTATATATGGATAGGGATATCATGTCCATAATGTTATGTGTATACATTCTATTAGATCATCATGTTTTTTTGATGGATTGATTTCAGGACCTTATTATTATGATTGAAATTTTTTCTATTTTTACAAGTTATTCATGATATAATCTTTTGTGTTATCCATAAATCTTTTTATAATGAAAATAATATTCTATCATTGATTATGTTATTTTATTGCATTATGATTCATATCTTATGAAACACCAAAATTTATGACATGACTCATGTTTATGATCAATGATATAGATGTTAAGGGTTTCAAAGGTTATTATATTATTTTCAAAGCGTTATGCTCATGTAATATTATTATATCCCTTATTTACCATTACTATGTGTCTATGTTCTCCCTTTATTAAATTTTCTTACACAGGGTTATGAAAAAAAGTATTATACCTGATATTTCTACGAAGGGTTCTAGTAATGAAGAATATAGTGGTAGATATATTAGATCACTTTTGAACTAGTTTTTTATGTTACCATGATTCTATATAAACAAGACCTAAAATTTTCTATCATGTATCAATATATTATGTAATTAATATTCTCCTAATAAGATGAAATTTTTACATTTGAAAAGACCATATTCCTACGAATTATGTAGAATCCCATTAACTTGTTTATAATCTAATAGATGAGTAACATAACGAGACTCCCAAATATTGTGGTAATTATGTATACTACAATTCCCCAGCCACCCAATATATAGAATCCAATATGATATCCCATCCAAATTATACTAAATAGTATGATCATTCCCATATTCCATCATGCATAAATGGTTATTTTTTCATACTATAAAAATATTTAAATAGTGGACTAAGAATTCATGGACTCATCATCTAATTAAATGTGTTTATATTGTAGAGGTCCCACCACAATATTTTTTTATAGAATATCGACATTTATTTCCTATATTCTCTTCCATGAATGTCATACCTGTAGAAATATATAGATCGATCAAGGGAATCATTTTTCTCATCAGAGCATTATAAATCCTCCTAGAAACCAAAAGATCAATTCTCAATATGGTCCTCCCCTTATCACTGAACACTCAAAAAGACCTCCCCGGGACAGAAATCATCGGAATCCCCTTTATGGACATATATTTATCCACTATGGTATTCCTCAAAATAATATAATTCAATGTGTTCGTCCTCCCTATAGTGATATCCTCAATATTAATTATGGTCCTCCTCAGGCTACTGAATCCCGAAAAACCCCCTCATATAATAAGGAACATGAGATATTGAGGCCAAATACACCACGTGGCTTACCATAGGTTAGTGATATTCCCTCTCAACAATAAGATAGTCTGATGCAATGGTAATCATCTATAACTCCAGTTAAATATTATTTGAATTCAATAGAGATGAATCTTACTTATATTTTCCCCATCAATAATATAGTTGTGAAATGACTACTTTGGTCTTACTGGGTAAATAATCTATCACCAATGATAAATAAGATTACATGATGACGAGGAATGAACTTGAATAAAACATACAAATCATGCTTTTGACTATATACACATCCTAATATGAAATTATAGATACATTACGTGTGGAATTATTAAAAAATATCATTTGAATATATGGAGATTTATTTTTAAATTGAATGAAAAAACTCTACCATACTTGTAATATTCAAATTAAATTAAGACAATATAAAGGATTCAGGAAGAAATTGACATTTTTATATTAATTTTTATAATAATTCATATTTTCATGGAATTTTGAAGATTTCAAATGATTTTTCATTTATTCTAAAAGGACAATATGCTAGTCAATGAATGAAACTTCCAATGACATACACATTAGATGGTGGGGTGAACATGGAGTGTTGTCTTTCAATATTCCCACTAGTCAATAGGTTCTATTATGAATGATGGATGGTAACATAATTACATTAATAATGGTCACAAGATAATTCCCCTTACATTCTCCCTATTCTATATAATAGTTTATTATTGTGTCAAAATCGATGAGTTGGTGAACTCAATAGGAACGATCTATTAACATGATCAAATATATGGCTTCTAAAAATGTAATATGCTTGTCAGAGTAGAAAATATAAATATTGTCCTGAAAAAATGTCCTCAGAAGTGAAAAATGTTTTATATTAACATGCACAACATCTAGATTATGCTCTAAAAAATACACCAAAATAGGTATGGCCCACTATAATACCCACCACAATAGCCATACTGGAGAAACCCTAGCACATGGGGCTAAGGGAATTTTTACCACTAATAGAAGTTTGACTAAAAGAGGTTAATGATCATATGGGGGTGTTACAATGTAATCCCCAACACAAAATTTTTGTAGTAATTTTACCAGTCTCTTAATAATGTATATAGGTATGTACTCTCCATGATATAAGAAACATTATAAGAATGATATTAATTTTTATATATTTTTGTTACCATTATCTTGCAATGTGGAGGCACCGATTAAGTGTTTTTGGAGACTCATTCAACATTAATCTCAAAAAAATCAAAACAGGTCATTTAACTAAAAGGGAAAATGATTTTTAGAGGATACAAGATGAAAAGTCATCTAAGTGAGAAGAGAAAAAGGTGGATTATGTATTTACTTTTGATTGAAATTCATTATGAAACAAGTATATTTATCCTTCTAATGAATACATAGATATATTATAATTCCATAGATATATGAAACACCATAACATAATCCCCACTGATGATCTAAAGAGTAATTCAGACAGAGAAGAATAGAATTCATAAGTATATATATCAAAAACAACGTCCACACTAATATTTTAAAAATATTCCTTCACACTTACCAACTAAAAATACTCCGAATCTAATAATTCTATGAAAATGTACATTTGCACATAAAAAATAGGCTTGAAAAGAAGAAATATTAAAGGTTGTGACTACTTATCACCCATTACCCAAGGATATTGAACCTATTTATATCAAAGAGAGAGTTATAGAAAATTATTTTTAGATAAAGGAGTTAATGTGACTCAATAATATGTGTATTAGGAGAAATATTCATTTGATGTATATCTTCCAAGAAGAGTATCATTTATATACACTAAAAACATCTCAAAATGGAGAGGTTTACCTAATATTGAGTTCATAATCAATCAATCCATCCAACTCATTGTTCATCCATTTAGTCTACGTAGAACATATCTAATGTATAGTCAGACTAGAACTGATCTATAAAATATTTATTCCATCAAATACTTATTACATTAAAATGCTTTTTTGAATGTAATAATTCACTAGTTAAACCGAAAGAATCCTGAATGTGTGGACGTGACTCCTCCAGTTCCTAACAATGTTAATCTCACATTTTCAACATTTAATTATACCAGGGACCCAAAAACTAACACATGACACTTAATTTCTCTAGGTAATCCCATGATGGGAAGATGTAATAATAAAAATGATGCAAATCCCATATGATTCTTATTGAATTCTGATGGAAAACATATTCCATCAATATAAACCAATCAGACAGATGAATCATAGGATGAGAAGATATTCAATAGAAATTTATTTAAAAATGTGTGAATATGATGTTAATGTAAATGGAACTTGACCGGTCAAATTGAATGTAACTGATAAAGGGATATTCTCATACATAATTTCTAGGACTAAGGGTTTGACCTATTCCTTAAATTTTTTTACTTCTACAGGAAATTTTATTATGAATATTCAATGAAAATATATATAATTAGTATAAAATACCACTTATTTCATAAAAAACACATGAAAAAAAATTAGCAATACTTTCATGGAGGATGGATGACTCTTTTATAATAACGAAGTCCAATCCTCCAAAATTACATTACCTTTAGGAATGAGGATGAGTAATGTTTAAACAATAGTTGGTATTCTGAAAAAGAAATAGTATCTTCTCTAACACCCAATCCTATTAAAAATCATGTGGAACCTCCTCTTTAATGATAATAATAATAGAAATTTACCCTCCAAGAGGAGATAAATGAGACTATATGTAAACCATTAAATATCATTTGAATAAGGAATTTTCATTCCAAATTGTCCATGTTCTTCGTTGTATCCTCATAATCATAGAGAGAATTGTTTTATAGATGTAACACTATAGGAATCCTGAGAAGGTTGTCATTAGTGATGACATGAATTATTTTCCGTTCTAAAAAATGTTTTGAAAAAGCACCATGATGTGTGGATTCATCAACTTTATCCTCCAAATGACCATAGCTTGTTTCCATGTAATGTTAGTTATGACACCTTTTAGGTGGACTATATTTATTCTAATTTACTAGAAGAATGAAGGGAAATATTTTTTCAAAAACTAGTGTATATAAAGGTAATTATCAGTTGACTTTAGAAGTAGTCATTGAATAACATTTCATCTTTACATCATAGCAGAATCTACTGGTTATGACCGTAACTCTTCCATTTTACCCGAGTCTACTTTTTTCAGTTCTATAATACTAAAAGTGATTGAATTTTATGAGTTGTGGTAACAATAATAACAATTAAAATACGCCAGATTATTATCATATGTCCTGTATTAATATAGTTCAAACCTTATAAAATTTTATGCCAATGAAATTTGGGAGGTAGAGAACCATGAAATTAGTTGTTCCACTAGTCACTACCCCATAAAAATTAATCCTCATTAGATAGTGGAAATAAATATTGTTATATCAATGTAATTCAAATGGAATGTCCATTTTAAGGATTATGATACATATTAACATGATTTATGTAACACCCCACGATTATAAGGTACGTTTCCCATTGAATAATGCAATAGCATGTGTTGTATGCCACATCGTGTTCTAACACACCACAACCAATCAAACAATCCATTATAAATAGTAATACCCAATTTTTATAATTTTATAAATTTTATCTTTCAAAATGGACTTCATTTTTGGATTCATAATATCGAAATTAGCTTAGGGTGACGTTTTGGTATTTTTCTGAAAGCTTTCACTGTTTAATGAATAGTGAGAAACACTTAGTTAAAGTATAAAACCAACATTTTATTTAAATAATTATTTATTTTATCTAAATTTATTTTAGGTCAAAACATATGCATAATACATATATAATTTCAATGTGATTCATTGGAGTCTGTTTATAATAATTTTAGATATATAAAAATTTTATTTAACTTTTTACCGTCTTTTACCCACCTCCTTGGAGAATTTTCAAATGTACATAAAACCTAATTTTACAGATTATGTGAGTTGAATTTAAAAACTCCAAGAGAAATGGTTGATATCAGTTTGTAAAATGTGGTTCATTAAGATGAAAATAATTTTTGGATAATAGTAACTTTTTATTTTATTTACCACGATTAAAAGTAAATAGGGTAATTAATGGTAAAAATGGTATTATTATTACCCTAATGCATGTTCTAATTATATTGGATAAGTATAATTTGACCAAAACCAACCTTATGAATAAAATATGAACCACTTTGGTCAACATATATTAGATTAGTACATTTATTATTATTTAATTCAAAGAAGAGTTAAAAGAGATAAAATAAAAGTTTAATAACTAATACATTTTTAATATAGGGTTACTCATAAGATATATTCTGCTATAAATATCATTTATAAAGATTAAAATATTTCCTACGTAATTTTATTTTATTTATATTTTATAGATATTTAATAATTTAATTTAATTATGACACAATGATGATGCAGTAATTACCTAATTAATGAAATATTGAAAGAATTGATATTAAAAATATCTAAATAAAAGTAATTTGACACTTTTTATGAATTAAACTAATTTTATAGGTTAATATAACATATTAGGGTTGTTTAGATGATTTTTGTTTCGAATTAATATTGTGGTAATGAATTTAGCAAAAACAAAATACAAAATAGTGTCAAAATTGACATAAAAGAGTTTTTTTAAAAAAATATTATATTATTAATTGATATTCATTTCCTAAAAAATATTTGGTTAGGCCAAAAGACTTTTATAATTATAGGTGTGTCATTAGTGAACCACTTGGGGTTATTTTGAATGTATATAGTAGGTTTATTAACCATATAATATTGAAATACAAAGAGACATGTTAAATGTCAAACTATTTACCGAAGAGTTACATCTAAATGATAAGGTTAATATAGTGACCCAAACCTATCTAAAACATATTGGATTAGGGTTTTCGACCCATACCCACATTATCAATTAAATAATCCATTTTTGAGAAATTAGATAAAAAATTAATTTATTATAAAATATTATTTCTAGCTTTTCCAAAGGCACCCCTCACCCCTCTTTTAACAGGGAATTCCCCGTTCTCTCAAATTCACAACACAAAATCTATTTTTCTCATCCAACCACTTCCGAATATCCTCTTAACTATCCTCCATTAATTATAGAGGCCTTACTTTAGTCAGAAAGCAACACTAATGATTTTTTGGAACATATCAAAAGAATGAACCCGAAGAAGAGGTAAATATTTCATCACATCTTTCAGGTTCCATTCTCCATCCACTTCCTCATTATTTTTTGTTTCCATTCTAAAATAATTAATAAAGTATCCTATATATATTTTGATGTTATTATATATATGGTACAACCATATTCATTATTCTATCCATCCTTTTATTGACATGTCACCATACGCGCGTACGTACGGCTTACCGTCTCCACGTCGTGGTGTAATTGTTATTCATGACATTATTATTTGGATGGGTATAATAATGACATGTAATTGATATTAATAATAAATATAACATGATAAAAATTCTATATATATATGATATACCATCCAATTATATATTATTTTAATATCAATAGAATGATATTGTCGCTCATGCGTACGTACGGATTATCATCTCCACGAACGCGATACGATTCATTCCTCATCGTATCCATTCATGAATACTTTTCATTTGATAATTAAAAATAATTTATAAATTCTTGATGCAATTATGGGAATAAATAATATATATCCCATAAAAAACAAATATGACTCACATAACAATTAATATAAAATAAAACAAATCATTTAACACCCGAAACGATGATAATAGTAAGATATTATAAACAAAGCAATGATAAAAGATCATATGTTATATCATATTAATGTATATGAATAATGTAAATTTTAATAAAAATTATTTCACCATTATACAAGAGGTTATCCTATGCTCGACAATGTTAATGTACATGGTAAGGGTTAATTCTACAAACTCTTCATTATTCAAGGTTATTTATATGTAATTATCTAATAGGACCTCTTTATCATCAACATCGTTGTTTTCGTAAAAATGAATTTCAATAAATTTTTAATACTTACTAGACTATGGTTTAAAGTCATTTATACCCTTATTTAACCTTATACGTTTTGGAAGGAATCTTTCTGTCTTTTTCCAAACAAGTTACAATATGTCATTTTCGACAAAATTAATGTAAGAATTTTTTTATCTTATATAGAGGGTGCTGATATTTTCCACCATTGTAGCATCATCGATGCTTCCCATTCTTGACTATAAGAATATTTTAAAAATAAATGTTTTCTATTAAAATTATATGACATCTAAATGATTTCAAAATAGAGAAACATATTCTCTAAAAAATGCTTTTGATTTCATCAATGTCAACATTAATTAATATATTTTAATCTTATTTGAAGTTGATTAATTATGATACAAATCATCCATATTTTATTGAAGGTTTTGTGATATGTTTGAATATGGATGTGTTATTTTTATACCATTCATGGTTTATGGATAATTTATTGTCGTTATGAATGCTAGTTTTAATACGAATATTATTTGTAGTATTGGCACAAGGCCTTGAATATGTGGTTATGAATGTTCGGCATTATGCATTCCATTAGTATGGATGTGGATATTCATATTTCATGTCAATATTCTATTAGTAGAATATCCATGTGAGTAATTAAATGTATTTATTTTTATTTTTATTTTCCATATTATGACGAAGTTTATGTTGAAAAGGCTTTTTTTAGTTTTATACATTTCCTTAAATGTTTATGCTTATTTATGAATGTTTCCACTATATTGTTATCCTTTCTGTGCATCTAAGTTATACCCTTTATATGTTTTATTTTTACCATGATTCAAAGAAGTATATTATGACTGACCTGCAAGGATAGATTATGTAATCTTGGTGTTTTCTATAGAAACAATGTTGTTGTAGTTTTATATTTATTGATGTAATGTAAAACTGATGGATATATCTAGTAATTCAAAGGCTACTAAACTAATATACCATTAAAGACTTGATCTTTTGTGATCATGAGAGTGATACATAATAATGCACCTTCTAGGATTCCAGGGTCGTGGAATTATAGTTGGTATCAAAGGAAGTTAAGTAGAAACCTTGGAAGCTATATTTAGATAAACTCTAATTACAACACATAGCCCTAGGATAGACATTGAGGAGTAATATAGAATAACATCCCTGAATTTTGGTAATGTATAGATTTATTGTATTTTCCAAGTAATACATCCTTGTCTGGATTCGAGAAGGTAGAGGCAGCTCTGGAACAAATTTACCTAGGAGTGAAAACACCAACAACGAGTTTTGGGCCTGACCCGGGGTATCCTGGTACACGACAATGGGCCTTGCTGCACTCTTCGTTACAAAACTCATGGGGGATATGCTTAATAAAAATCACATTTTAAGTAAAAACCATCATGAAGGATATATGAGTATAGACCTCCACATAAAAGACCTTTTTATTATTATGGATTATATTTATAAAATTGTTCAATTTATGTTATGTATGATAGATGTTTCGAATTATGTATTGTGATTCATAAACTAATATATTGTATTCCATAGATTAGAAATGGTGCATAGTGGATGTAATGGAAACAATATCATTGAATTCACTCCAAGAAGGGATTTCCCTCCTTCTCAAGATAATTATAGTGAAGCTAGTGATACAATTGGTGCTGATCTTCTTATCACCGTACTGGGACAACTCACTCAGGTTATGAATAATAACTTTACTTGTATGGAGCACCATGACCCGAAATGTGGAGGGTCAATGTTATATTTCTTCATGAGGCAACAACCACCAACATTAAATTGGGGGTACAAATCCATTTGTATCTGAGCAATGGATAAATTCCTTAGTGAAAATATTGCATGCCTTGCGGAGTAACGAAAGGGAAAAAGTAGTCATGACAGTTTACTACCTCAATGGAGATGCTGATCAATGGTGTTTATTGATTCAAAAAACAATGGAAGATGATGAAGTATCAATTATGTAATGGAGAGAGTTTAATTAAATTTTCATAAAAAAATATTTTCCTCGTAACCATCGAGCGGATATGGAAAGACAATTTTTGAGTATGAGGAAAAAGGAGGATGAGAATATCGCAATGTATGAAGCTAACTTTACAAGGATAGTGAGGCATGCAGAAGATTATATACATAACCCAAGAAGTATTATTTATCATTTCATTGATGGATTAAAACCATTTCTCCGTCGAGCATTAGTCTTACAATCATTTTCTTCATACGGAGATATTGTCTCTTGTGCTATTAAGACAGAAAATGAATTCTCTAAGTCTTACGACATTCAATCAATACAAGATAAGAAGAGATCTACTTAACACCATATAAATGTAAATAAGGGGAAGATGGTAAATTTTGAATATCCATCCTCCAATGAATGTGGGAAGAAACACCCCAATACTTTCCTAAAGGTAATGGGAGTTTATTACAAGTGTGGTGACAAAGGCCACCAATCTTTTGATTACAAGTGGAATAAAGAGGATGTTAATGTTTAATGATACAATTTTATATAAAGGGGAAAATAATCAAGTTAATCGCCTATGTGTCAGATGATCTTATCTAAAAAAGGGAAAGGAGCTTATGCTATCACTATTGCTGAGGTTGAATCTCCAAAAGATGTGGTGGTAGATAATTTAATGGTATCTTCATGTTTGTACAATGAATTATTTGATTCTGGATCATCACATAGCTTCATATCTTCCCAGTTTTCTATGAAAATTAGATAATTCCAATTTGATTTAACATGGGAGTTGTTGGTGAAAACTCATAAGGGAATTTTCTCTGCTGCAATGTTTTGTGAATCTGTTTCCATTAAGGCATAGAAAAATTATTTTTCTGGTGATATCATCATCATAACCATGATTGAATTTCATATAAAACTCTGTATGGATTGGCATTCAGACCAAGATGTGAATATTTATTGTAAGAAGAAGGCGGTTACAATTTTTTATGATGATGATAAAGAACATCTTATCATTAGATTAGAATTGTCACCACCAATTTCTTATATAGATCCACCACCAGTAGCTCAACTAAATTAAATTATTGGGGAGGAAGAGAATGAAATAATGATGGGTGAGGAAAAGAATGTTCAAATAGAGTATGTAACTATTGTGAAAGAGTATGTTGATGTATTTATAGAGGATATACTTGGACATCTTCTAGAATGAGACATTGAATTTCCATTTATTTAATTCATGGTTCAAGGCCCATATAGAAGACCCCTTATAGAATGGCCACTATGGAATTAATGGAACTAAAGAAACAACTAGAGGAATTGATTAATAATGGATTTATTCACCCTAGTGTTTCTACGTGGGTAGCCCCTATCCTTTAAGTTAAGAAGAAAGATGGATCTATGAGGTTGTGCAGTGACTATAGGGAGATCAATGCAATAAAAATAAACAACAAGTATCCCCTACCTCGAATTGATGATTTATTCGACCAACTTCATGGAGCTTAATAATTTTCAAAGATAGACCTTCGATCTGGATATAATCATTTGTGTGTGAAGAAGGATGACATTCCGAAAACAGTATTT
The DNA here is from genome assembly GCA_963277665.1 of Viscum album. Taxonomy (NCBI): domain Eukaryota; kingdom Viridiplantae; phylum Streptophyta; class Magnoliopsida; order Santalales; family Viscaceae; genus Viscum; species Viscum album. The sequence continues at coordinate 1,538,788,664 of OY728151.1, forward strand.
CAAACTAGGAACGGGCATTACGAGTTTACAGTAATGCCTTTTGGATTGACTAATGAACCCTCTGTCTTCATGGATATAATGAATATAGATTTCAAGGAATATCTTGACGAATTTGAAGTGGTATTTGTTAATAATATGTTTTTATACTACAAAATATACAATGATCATGAAAATCACCTACGCATTATTCTAAAGTCACTTAGATGACATGAATTATATGGAATGTTTAACCAGTGTGAATTCTGGCTTTAGAATATTTCTTTTCGTGGCTATACTGTCTATATGGATGGAATCTCGGTTGATCCTTCTAAAGACCAAGGCAATCAAATAATTTCCATCACAAAGGAGTATAACCAAGGTATGAAGTTTATTGGTTTATCAGGTTATTATTGACGTTTAGTCCAGAATGTTTTACGGTTGGATAACCCATTAACAAAGATCACACGAAAATGGATTAAATTTGTTTGGACAAAATAGTGTGATGAATTTTTCGAAGAACTGAAGGGAAGATTAGTAAATTCTCCTATATTGACTCTATCATCGAGGAATGATGGGTTTTCTATATATAGTGATGCATTAATGAAATGCCATGGTTGTGTCTTTATGTAGAATGATAAGTTTATTACATATGCTTCATCACGGCTAAAAATTCATGATAGAAACTATCATACTCGTGATCTTGAGTTTGAAGCTAAACTTTTCATTGAAGATATGGAGACATTATCTCTATGGTGAAAATGTGAGATATATACTATTCACAAGAGTTTGAAGTATATTTTCTCTCAGAAGGAAATCAACATGAGGAAAACTAAATGGTTTGAACTAATCATGGATTATGACTAAACCATACATTAACACACCATGAAGGAAAATAAGGTGGCAGATGCTTTGATTAGAAAGGATCATGGAGTTCTAAACAAGATGAGAGTTGAAAAGGATACTATATACAAGGACCTAGTAAATTTGGACATGGGGATAAACATTACAGGTGAAACATTAAAACATTTTCAAATGGATACCAAACCATTTTTTCTAAAAAGGATAAAGAGTTCTCTAACCGATGATGAAGAGTTCCAAAAGAGGATTAAAGCTGTGAATGATGGGAGATTGAATGACTTTGTGTATGAAGATAAACTTTTGAAATTTGGGAAGAGACTTTGTTTTCCCAATATACCTAATCTAAAAAGGTAGTTGTTGGATGATTCTAATAGATCCAAGTTCACTATTCACCCAATTAGCACTAAGATGTATAGAAATTTGATGGATCATTTTTGGTGGGAGAACATGAAGAGGAAGATTGCTGATTTTGTGTCAATATGTATGGTTTTCCGTCAAGTGAAAGCTGGAAGGAAACATCATGGAGGATTTATGCAACCTATTCTCATAATAGAGTGGAAATGGGATTATATTACCATGGAATTTGACATGTGACTACCAATGAATGCTAGAAGGAACAATGAAATGTGGGTCATTGATGATATTCCTACCAAGTCAGAACATTTTCTTCCTATATGAGAAGATTTAATTCTTGAATTTATTGCAAGAATATATATTAATGATGTTGTGAGACTTCATGAAGTACCCCTATCGATTGTTTCTGATTGTGATCCATGTTTTACATCAAGATTATAGAAAAGTATTTAGAAAGACTTGGATACTGAACTTCATTTGAGCACTGCCTACCAACCTCAAACCGATGGATAGTCAGAACAGACAATTCAAACCCTATAAGAAATATTGAGATCTTTCTCACATGACTTTAATGGTATGCGTCATTAATATTTAACTATGGTAGAATTTTCCTATAACAATAGCATCCATTCAAGTATTCAGATGGCACCATATGAAACATTATACGAAATGTGATTTCGTACACCAGCATGTTAAGATGATGTTGGTGAAAGAAAACTCATAGGCCCATAACATGTGGAGGAAATGATGGAAAAGGTTAAGGTAATCCTAACACACATCAAATAACCTCAATGTAGGCATAATAGCTATGCCGATAACCGAAGGATGGATTTGAAATTACTGGTAGTAGATCATTTTTTCGTGAAGGTATCTCTATGTGAGGGTGTTATATGTTTCAGTAAGAAGGGAAAATTAAGTCCTAGGTACATTAGACATTTTGAAATTCTAGAAAGATTTGGTGCTTTAGCTTACCATTTGATAATTACTCTAAGTCTCTCCAAAGTTCATGATGTGTTCCACGTATCAATATTGAGATAATACATGTTGGGCCCAACACATGTAATCAACTATGGGGATATTTATCTAGAACCTAATCCATATTATTACGAATATCCTGTAAAGATTCTTGATACATGAGAACAAGTTCTGAGAAATTGGATGACTTGTCTGGTAAAAATTCTATGGAGAAATCATATGATGGAAGAGGAAACATTGGAACTCGAGGAACATATGATGAAGAACAACCTGAGATGTTTTATTTAGAAATATCCTAGAAATTTTGAGGATGAAATTATTTGAAGAAGGAGAGAATGTATTACCCCAAGCTTCTACGATACGTTTTCCTTTGAATAATGAAATAGCGTGTGTGGTACACAACTTCGAGTTCTAACACACCCCAACTAATAAAACTATCTATTTTAAATAGTAATACCCACTTTGTGAAATTTTATAAATTTTATCATTCAAAAATGACTTCATTTTTTGATTCAGAATATCCAAATTAGCTTATGTTGAACTTTTGGTATTTTTCTAAAAACATTCAATTTTGTTGAATAGTGAAAAACACAGAGTTATAGTTTAAAACTGACTTTTTATTTAAATAATTATTTTTCTTATATAAATTTATTTTAGGTCAAAATTGATACATATTACATATATATGTTTAATTTAATTCAATGGAGACATTTTATTATAATTATAGATACATAAAAAAATTATTGAACATTTTTCAGTCTTTACCCACCTTCTAGGAGCATTTGAAAATTTACATAAAACATAATTTTACCGCATATGTGAGTTGAATTTCAAAAATATGAGAGACATGGTTGAAATCAGTATATAAAATGTTGTTCAAAAATATGGAAATAATTTTTGGTGAATAGTAACTTTTTATTTTTATTTATAACGGTTAAAATAAATAGGATAATTAAGGGTAAAAATGATATTATTATTACCCTAACATATGTCCAAATTCTATTGGATAAGTATAATTAGACCAAAAAAACATTAGGAAGAACATATGAACCTCTTTTTCCCACTTGGATTAGATTAGAACATTTATTATTAATTTATTTAAAGAAGATTTAAAAGAGTTAAAATTATTGATTAATAACTAAAACATTTTTATTATAGGGTTACACATAATATAAATTCGACTACAAATATTAATTTTAAATATAAAACGATTTCCAACATAATTTTATTTTATTTATATTTTTTAGACATTAAATCATTTAATTTATTTATGACACAATGATGATGCAGTAATTACCTAATTAATGAAATATTGAAATAATTGATGTTATAAATATCGAAATAAAATTAATTTGATACATTATACGAATTCCACTAATTATATAGGCTAATATATCATATTAGGGTTAGTTAGATGCATTTTTTTCGATGTAATAATGCTCTTATGAATTTAGCAAAAACATGATACCAAATAGTGTCAAAATTAACATAAAATAGGTTTTAAAACAAATATTATATTATTAATTGATATTATATTCTTAAAAAAATATATGGTTCTACCAAAAATGCTTATATAATTATATTTTTATCATTAATGAACATCTTGGGGTTCTCTTGGATATATATAGTATGTTTATTGACCATATAATGTAGAAATACAAAGATATAAGGTAAATGTCAAACAATTTAACTAAGATTTAAATATAAAATATAAGTTTAATATAGTGACCTAAACCAATCTATAACCTATTGGTTGAGTGGTTTTCAACCCATAACCACATTATCCTTTAAATAATAAATTTTTGATAAATCAAAAATAGAAAATTATTTTATTATAAAATAATATTTCTAACTTTCCTTAAGGTGACCCTCACCCCTATTATAAAAGGGCACCCCCCCCCCCCCCCTTCACTCTAATTCACAACATCAAATCCATTTGGCTGGGCTAACCCCTGCCCAAATACCCTTTCAAAAGTCCTCCCTTAATCCTAGAGGCCATCCATTAGTCAGAAATCCAGCCTATGGTGTCCTTTGGATCAAAGCAAAAGGGAGAACCCGAGGAAATGGTAAATATTTCATCACATCTTTCAAGTTCACTTCCTCTTCCACATCGTATTTCATTAATATTTCAATTAGAAAAAAATTACCCCATTATCTTCTATATTTAATTATGTAATTATAAATATGGTACACCCATATTCATTATTCTCTCCATCCATTGAATGACATGTCACCATACATGCGTACGTACGGCTTATCGTCCCACCATCGTGGTGTATTTTTTATTGTAAAGACCCATAAAATTCAAGGAAAATTTTTTCTTAATTTTCTTTGGGAGTTTACATGAACAAAGTTTCTGACGGCACTTGATTCCGAGGCCCGGTGTGCCCGGAATTTCTATCCAAAGTTTAGCTCGGGTACGTTCAGTGAACGAACGAGTGAGAATTTCTAACATTTGAACCACCGCTTGGAATCGAATTCTGAGGGCACCGATAGAACCGCAGTGCCAGTAATTGCTTAGAAACACCTTTTCTGGAGTTGCGTTTTCACGAGAGAGGTTGTTAAAAATTGTGGGAGTTAAAATAAAAATTTAACTACAATTTTTATTTTTCTAAGTGGATTTAAGCTTTGGGTGGACGTTGGGTAACAACCCAACATCCCATGGAAGGTTATGACGGTGGTGGGGCCCACACGAACCCCACCCCTTCACATTCCTTAACTCCCTCAACTCACAATTTAATATGATAACTTAAGTATTAATAACTTATGTTATTAATGAAGAGTGAGTTTTTGGTGTGTGTTTGAAATTCAAACTAATGTCTAGTTAATAAATTAAGTGTGGGCATAATTTATTTTTGGGTTAGATTTTTGTGGTGGAGTCTCTGGGAGAAAAGGGCTAAGGACTTGAGGAACTTCTTTGTCTTCGATGAAGAACACGAAGAACACATCGGTCTATGACGAAGAACGCCGAGTTCTCGGAAACCGATTACGTAACACCGTGTACTGCGACGCCGTCAACGTCTTCTTTCACGACGTCTCTTCCCCCGACGAATCCTCGTTCGACGAACCTCTGTTCAAGGTCGCACGGGGTAGGGGTTTATGCGATTTATTTTCGTGATTTTCTCCCGTTCATTATCCATGTATAATTGGACCACATGCTATCAATTAACGGGAGGAGTCCGGACCGCACAAACACGGCCGACCCCCTCCCTTTTATTTTCATGTTGTTGCGGTACGACAGGAAGTAACGCGGGCTCGTCGCACCGCGTGGGAACGAACGGCATGAATGCGCACTATCAACACACCACATTTTTAAAAATATGAACCAAGTCACGGTGCCGTTGGGCCGCGCCGGAGAACCGCAAAAGCACCATGGCCGGGCGGGGTCGCGGCGGAGGGGTGCGGCGCCGTCACGCCGCACCGGATGAAAGAGGGCCGCGGCGAAGCGTGGGAACCGCCGGCCGGAAACGGGCAGCCGGCGTCAGAGCAGGGAGGGGATCGGCCGTCGCCGGTCCTGTGGCGGAAGAAACCGGCCGGTCGGGGCGGTCCGGCCGGACAGGAGAGAAGCCGGGGTTCAAACCCCCGGCCGGCCAGCTAGCAGCCCCCATTAAGGGGGGTCGCGGTTACAAAACACGGGGGAAGCCCCCCCCCCCCCCCGCAAACCGAAAGGCTCGGGCGTTCGGCCGATCCAGCTGGCACCGCGCTCCAGCGCGCCGGGCCGACCAAGGGGGTCTCGGGCCAGGTCGGTCCGGGCCTGAAACCCCTGTTTTCGGACCCTTTTCGTTCTTTTTCCCATATCTTGGGATACGGACCTCTAATCGACACTTCGTCAGTGGAGATGCGATCCTTGGATCGATATGGTCGTTTTTGTATATCGCACTCAAATTTTCGGAGAACTTTCGATCCGGCCAGGTTGGTTCGTACACGAAACCAACCAGGCCCTCAGAGCGGAAACCCTCATAACTTGAGTTCCGGACATCTGATTAACGTGTCGTCGACTTTGTTGGATTCCTATTAGTGAGACAGATCTTTTGGCTTACTCCGACCGAGGTTTTGATGCAGGTGGAGTATGGTCGGGTTGCTTCTGCCTTAAAAACCAACCGGGCCTCTAGGACGAAAATTCCAATAACTCTCAGACCGGGCGTCCGATTGACGCGCCGTCTGCGACGTTGCGTTTCTGTTGTCGATACTGAACTTTTGGATACATCATCTCTGGAATATGTTTCAGTTGATGTATCAGCCTCTCGGCTCATGGAGCGGACCCTCCTGAACGAGCTTGCTGTGTGCAGGAACCCTAGTGCTGGCTGTGACTGTGACTGTGACGACGACCACTGTACAGAGATCCTCAGTGGATTCGACGGCGACGACTACAACCCTCAGCGATCCTACGTGGATCAGTGCTACAGATCCTTTCTAGGTCCGATCCTGTGTGGGTCATCTCTCAGCGGGCCTGTGTGGGCCAGCGCCTACAGATCTAGTGTGGGTCCGATCCTGTGTGGGTCTTTGCGGGGGTTAGTTACCTATCGATACTGTGTGGGTCATATCATTTGTGGGTCATTGCAGGGGTTAGTTACCTATCGATCCTTTGTGGGTCAGATCCTTTGTGGGTCAATGAGGGGGTTAGTACCTATCAATCCTTTGTGGGTCCAACAACTTAGATGAATCAGTGGCAATACCTTATCATCTCTATCGTCATACGAAGAAGTATACCTGTGTGAGACGAATCCTGTTTTTCTTTCCTTTGTGGATTGTGTTGTGCTATCCTGTGTGGATTACGTTTCTCTTTCCATTGTGGATTGTGTTGAGCTATCCTGTGTGGATTCTGGTTTTCTTTCCTATGTGGACTGGGTTGTACTTGGGCTCGGATGATGGAGCCGAACGAGAATTGAAGACTTAGGTATATGAATGGGCATATACCTAAGCAGAGTCGGATGTTACTTCGTGATTGTATCTTTCCTTTGTGTATTATCCTTTGTGGATTCTGGGAGACCTTCAGGGGTCTCGGGGTCCCTACTGAGTAGCTTATACTCACCCCTGCACGGGATATGCCCGTACTACATTTTTTCGGTTGTAGATGACAGACAGTGCTGACTGTGGTTGAGGCTTGCAGAGCAGGACGATACCTGGATGTGGACCACTGGGTGGGACATACTTGGAGCGGTCGGCTGGACCCGAGGAGCAGTGGAGGCTATCTGTACTCACCCTTCAGGTGGTATTTCTAGTGGAAAACTTGACGTTGCGGCTTTAATTTTCAGTTGTTGTTTCCCCTTCCAGTTGTACTTTACATTCAATTTGGGTTTTCATACTACCCCACTTACTTTTCTTCACTTACTGTTGTACTCAGTTTTTACTTATTGTTTACTTCTACTGATTTCATTCTCTGGGGTGTTTGTTTACTTAACAAAGGCAATGCCTTCCCTTTTTACTATGATTTACGCCTTGGTTCTAGTCGCCAGCCCCTGGCCTATGGATGGCGGGCTTGGGGTAGTCACGGCACGGTCCCCGAGGACGGGTCGTGACAAATTGGTATTAGAGGAGTTCAGTTCTACCACAGAATTTGGGAATCTGATATTTTTCTATGTGAAGAAATATTGTTAAGCGTATTGGGTGTGGTTATCAGTCCAGGGAGTCCAGTGTTGGTGTGGCAGCCGACGTATCCGTACACCAGGACCCTGACTTCTAATTTCCGACATAATGCACGAAAACATTGATTGCATGTGGGATTCAAGTTTTCTTTGTGATTACTTTGTGTCAGCTCACCAGGTATACTGTTCTTACCATGGCGCATCTGTTTCTTTTTCAGGATATCCCCACGACGGCAGCCAGCTAGGGTTCCAAGAGTTGTGTGTGACGACAGCCCACCGAGCGACGAGGCCTTGGTGCAGGGCCCTTTGACACCTGAGGCACCAGTGGTACCTCTACCCGTCGAGCCACCAATTCTTCAAGCCCTATCCGCTAATGATGCACGTCGCCTTAGTGCACTGCACGAGTTCCAGCGCTAGCGACCACCTAGTTTCCACGGGGAGACGGACCCCCAGGCAGCCAAGGATTGGATGGAGGTAGTGGTGAGAGTTTTCAGGTCAGTGAGGACACCAGCAGACCTCAGGGTGATCCTCGCAGTGAGCCTAATGCACGCGGCAGCAGGCAGACGGTGAATCATGATGCTCTAGGTACACGATAAGGCATCTCTCTTGTGGATGGACTTTGAGAGCCACTTCCGCTCGGAGTTCATCCCAGCCACCCTCCGTGCGGTGCGTATCTAGGAGCTTCTTCAGCTGCGGCAGGGCATCTTGACAGTCGCCCATTACTCGGCGAGATTTACCGATCTCTCTCGCTACTCGACAGACATGGTACGGGACCCATTATTCCGGGCTCGGACCTTTGAGCAGGGATTGAGACACGAGATCAGGGCATCGCTGATCTCCCTCAGCATTCTGACCTGGAAAGGAGTATTGGAGCGGGCCCTTTTGATCGAGATATTTCTTGCTGAGTCTACACCAGTGCCGAGACCCACCGCAGGGCGGCATGTAGCAGAGTCTTCTGCAACAGGCAGTCGACGGATGACTCATGGGTCCAGGCAGACCAGACCCTCAGGCAGATGACCTCAGGACACTGGCTCAGCAGTGTGGGGCACACAGCGCGGAGCCAGTCTTTCGAGAGGCAGGCAGTGCTACTCATGAAGCGGGCAGGGCCACATGGCTCGTGACTGCCCGACCCGCCATGCCGAGGAGCAGAAGATGGGTGAGGGACCACCCAAGCAGAGGTAGAGGGTCGACCATGGCGGTCCACAGGGAGCAGGCGGACGAGGCAGAGGAGCCGGCCGAGCATCAGGTGGTGGGAAATGCTTTGAGGCTCTACCACCACCACCACCGGGAGGTCCACCCCGACCATAGGGAGCTAGCGGGCAGAGACAGGCACAGCTCCAGGAAGCGGAGGCCTACGACCACGGTGCGCCCGAGATGATTCGAGGTACTATCTATGTCTATTACACCCTTTCTGCAGTACTTATAGACAAAGGAGCGAGTCATTCTTTCATAGCCGCTTCCCTTGTTCGGAGTTCAGAGATTCCAACAGAGATGTTGGCTCGATCCTTACGGCTAGAGACTCCTACTGGAGCAGACTCGACGATTACGCACTGGTGCCGACAGTGTGAGATTACTCTAGGAGGCGAGAGCTTCGGCTGGGATCTTCTTGTAGCGGCATCAAGGCCTTAAGACGTCATCTTGGGCATGGATTGGTTTTCGGCAATCCATGTACAGATTGACTGTATTAGGCGCAAGGTGAGATGTGTACGCACCGACGGGAGCAGTTTCACCTTCACCGGTGAGAAGGGAGCCTTTGCAGCACAGGATGGACTCTCGCAGAGGAGAGGACATCCCATCACTCATCAGTTGGCTAGTCTCATCCTAGGAGCAGTTGGCGTACAGAGTCCTGGTTTTCCTACAGTGGTGGATCAGTATGCGGACATCTTTCCCGACGACGTTCCAGGACTACCTCCTCAGAGAGAGGTAGACTTTTATATTGACATGTACCCTGAGACAGCCCCGATATCGACTCCAGCATATCAGATGGCCCCCACCGAGCATCGAGAGCTACGAGTACAATTAGAGGACGTGTAGAGTAAGGGGTTCATCTGACCCAGTGTTTCACCCTGGGCTTCCCCGATTTTGTTCGCCAAGAGGGCGGATGGGATCTTGCGAATTTGAGTCGACTATCGTTGCCCGAACCAGGTGACAGTGAGGAACAAGTATCCTCTACCGAGGATTGATGACCTCTTTGATCAGCTCAAGGGAGCATGGTGGTTCTCAAAGATAGACCTCAGGTTAGGCTATCATCAGCTCGGAGTTCGGGATGAGGACGTGCAGAAGAAGGCCTTCAGGTGTCGGTATAGCCACTATGAGTTCTTGGTTATGCCATTTGGTGTAACCAATGCTCCGGAAGTGTTCATGGGCCTCATGAATAGTATATTTCAGCCATACCTCGATCGATTTGTAGTGGTCTTCATTGACGACATTTTGATATACTCGACGACTGAGGAGGAGCACGCCTACCACTTGCGAGTTGTACTGGACACACTCTGAGAGCACCAGATTTATGGAAAGCTCTTGAAGTGTCAGTTCTGGATACGTGAGGTCCACTTCTTGGGACACGTCATCTCTGAGGCGGGAGATGCAGTGGATCCTGTGAAAATTGAGGCAGTGCTAGCTTGGGAGCCACCTAGGAGCGTGACAGAGGTGCAGAGTTTCTTGGGACTAGTTGGATACTACCGGAGATTTGTGCCAGACTTCTCTAGAGTTGCGGCACCACTATCAACTTTGAAAAAGAAGGGGAAACCCTTTGTGTGGTCAGACAGATGTCAGCAGAGCTTCCAGAAGATGAGACAGAGATTGACTAGCGCACCTATCTTGAGGTTTCCTGAGGAAGGAGTACGCTACGTAGTCTACTGCGATGCATCTGGGACCAGACTTGGATGTGTCCTGATGCAAGAGAGGGCCGTGATCACCTATGGATCATGTCAGTTGAGGCCACATGAGAAAAACTATGCTACCCACGACCTGGAGTTAGCAGCAGTGGTTTTCGCTCTGAAGACATGGCGACACTACCTGCTGGGCGAGCACTTTACAGTCTTTTCTGACCATCAGAGTCTCAGGTACATCTTCTATCAGAAGGACCTGAACCTGATATAGCGACTATGGCTCGATTTACTCTAGGACTATGACTTTGAGATAGTCTATACTCCTGGGAAGTGGAACGTGGTAGTCGATGCTCTCAGCAGGAGGACGGGCATTCAGCTACTTGAGTAGGAGACAGAGAAGCTAGCCTCTTTGCAGATATCCTTCGTGGATAGAGATGGAGCAGCCCTCCTTCAGTCTCTCATAGTCACCCCTCCACTACCGTAGTGGGTCAGAGAGGCACAGCGTGGGGACGCTGACTGTGAGACGCGGCGTGCATAGATATCCTCATGACAGGCACCTGATGGTTTCTCCTTTGGAGCAGAGCCCGACGTCTTTTTCAAAGGACGTACCTTGGTACCAGTTGCTTTACGGGAGGAGGTGCTGAGAGAGTTTCACACTTCTCCCTTGGGGGTACATCCCGGAGTGGCGATGATGTACCAGGATCTCAGACGACAGCACTGGTGGCTGGGCATGAATAAGGTTGTGGCAGAGTTCGTTTCTCGATGCCTCACCTACCAGTAGATGAAGGCAGAACACCAGGTACCAGCAGGCTTGGTACAACCCTTGGAGGTCCCAGAGTGGAAGTGGGACGACATATCTATAGATTTCGTGACTGGACTTCCACGCACTTCCAGAGGTCACGACTCTATTTGGGTGATTGTCGACCGACTCACCAAGTCAGCACACTTCTTACCCATCAGGGATAAGGTATTAGTGGAGAGCTTGGGACGACTTTACGTTCAAGAGATTGTGCGGCTTCATGGTTTTCCATCATCTATCGTCTCCGATCGAGATGCTCGCTTTACTTCCTGGCTTTGGAAGGGGTTGCAGGAGGCATTCGAGATGCAGCTACGTCTAAGCACTGCCTTTCACCCTCAGACGGATGGTCATACGGAGAGGACCATTCAGACTCTCAAGGACATGATCTGCGCATGTGTCCTCGACTTTGGTCGCAGCTGGGAGGCCCACCTACCCTTGGTGGAGTTCGCGTACAAAAACAGTTACCACTCCACCATCAGGATGGCACTATACGGGGTGTTGTACGACCGACCTTGCAGATCTACTTTGTGCTGGACAGACCCTGGGGAGTCAGCACTTGTGGGACCAGAGATGGTCCAGGCCACGATAGAGAAGGTCCAGGTCATCCAGGAGTGGATGAGGACAGCTCAGAGCTGGCAGAAGTCCTATGCTGACAGGAGGCGGAGGACACTAGAGTTCGAGGATGACGACCACGTCTTCTTGCGTGTTTCACCTCGGCGTGGAATACAGAGATTTTGCCAAGGCGGTAAGTTGTCTCCACGCTTCATCGGACCGTTCCAACTCCTCAGCAGGATTGGCGAGGTAGCTTATCGCCTGGCTCTACCACCTTAGTTGCACCGGGTGCACGACGTATTCCATGTATCTTAGCTAAGGAGATACGTGCACAACCTGACGCACATCATTGACCATGAGGAACTGGATGTTGATGATGGGGCGACTTTTACAGAGGTCCCAGTGCAGATCGAGGATCGATAGGAGCGGGTCCTGCATGGACGATCGATTCCACTTGTGCGCATCAGATGGCAGCACAGGAACCTCCAAGAGAGCACTTGGGAGCGGGAGGCTCCGATGCGTGCTCAGTAACCACTTTTGTTTCCCTAGTTTATGATTTATCATTACAGGGATGTAAATCCCTGAGGTGGGAGTAATGTAAAGACCCGTAAAATTCAAGGAAAATTCTTTCTTAATATTCTTTGGGATTTTACATGAACGCAGTTTCTAACGGCACTTGATTCCGAGGCCCGGTGTGCCCGTAATTTCTATCTGAAGTTTAGCTCGGGTACGTTCAGTGAACGAATGAGCGGGAATTTCTAACTTTTTAACCAATGCTCGGAATCGAATTCCGAGGGCACCGATGGAACCGCAATGCCGATAATTGCTTAGAAACACCTTTTCCGGAGTTGCGTTTTCATGAGAGAAGTTTATAAAAATTGTGGAAGTTAAAATAAAAATTTAACTACAATTTTTATTTTTCTAAGTGGATTTAAGCTTTGGGTTGAAGTTGGGTAACTACCCAACTTCCCATGGAAGGTTATGAGGGTGGTGGGGCCCACATGAACACCACCCCTTCACATTCCTTAACTCCCTCAACTAACAATTTAATATGATAACTTAAGTATTAATAACTTATGTTATTAATGAAGAGTGAGTTTTTTGTGTGTGTTTGAAATTCAAACTAATTTCTAGTTAATAAAGTAAGTGTGGGCTTAATTTATTTTTGGGTTAGATTTTTGTGGTGGAGTCTTTGGGAGAAAAGGGCTAAGGACTTGAGGAACTTCTTCGTCTTCGATGAAGAACGCGAATAACACATCGGTATCCGACGAAGAACGCCGAGTTCTCGGAAACCGATTAAGCGACGCCGTGTAACGCGACGCCGTCAACGTCTTCTTTCACAATGTCTCTTCCCGCGACGAATCAACGTTTGACAAACCTCCGTTAAAGCTCGCACGAGGTAGGGGTTTATGCAATTTATTTTCGTGATTTACTCCCATTCATTATCCACGTATAATTGGACCACATTCTATCAATTAACGGGAGGAGGACGGACCGCACAAACACGGCCGACCCCCTCACTTTTATTTTCTTGCTGTTGCGGTACGACGGGAAGTGACGTGGTGCCATCGCTGTGCGTGGGAATGAACGACAAGAATGTGCGATGCCGACACGCCACGTTTTTAAAATTATAAACCAAGTCGCGGCGCCATCGCGCCGCGCTGGAGAACTGCAAAAGCACCATGGCCGGAGTGGGGCCGCGGTGGAGGGGTGGGGCGCCGTCGCGCCGCACTGGACGAAAGAGGGCCGCAGCCGGTATCGGGCCATGACGAAGCGTGGGAACCGCCGGCCGGAAATGGGCCGCCGGCATCGGAGCAGGGAGGGGACCGGCCGTCGCCGGTCTCGTGGCGGCAAAAACCGGTCGGCCGGAGCGGGCCGGCCAGACAGGAGAAAAGCCGGGGGTTCAGACCCCCGGTCGGCCAGCTAGCGGCCCCCATTAAGGGGGGCCGCGATTACAAAACACGATGGGGGCAGCCCCCCCCCCCCGCAAACTGAACGGCTCGGCCATTCGTCCGAGCCAGCTGGGCCGCGCCGCACCCAGGCCAGGCTGGACCGCTCTAGTCGGGCCGACCCAGGGGGTCTCGGGCCGGGTCGGTCCGGGCCTGAAACCCCCATTTTCGGACCCTTTTCAGTCTTTTGAACATATCTCGGGCTACGGACCTCCGATCGACGCGCCGTCAGTGGCGATGAGATCCTTAGATCGAGGTGGTCGTTTCGGTATATTGCACTCAAGGTTTCGGAGAACTTTGGATCCGGCTGGGTTGGTTTGTACACGAAACCAACCGGGCCCTCGGAGTGGAAACACTCATAAATTGAGTTCTGGATGTCCGATTGACGTGCCATCAACATTGTTGGATTTCTCTTAGTGAGAAAGATCTTTTGGCTTACTCCACTCGAGGTTTTGATGCAGGTGGAGTACGGTCGGGTTGGTTTTTCCTTAAAAACCAACCGGGCCTCTCGGACGAAAATGCCAATAACTCTCAGACCGGGCGTCTGATTGACGCGCCGTCTGCGACGTTGAGTTTCTGTTGTCGATACAGAACTTTTGGATACATCAACTCTAGGCTATGTATCAGCTGATGTATCAGCCTCTCGGCTCATGGAGCGGACCCTCCCGAACATGCTTGCTGTGTGCGGGAACCCTAGTGTTGGCTGCGATTGCAACTGTGACGACGACGACTATACAGAGATCCTCAGTGGATTCGACGGCGACGACTACAACACTCAGCCATCCTACGTGGATCAGTGCTACAGATCCTTTGTGGGTCTGATCCTGTGTGGGTCAGCGCTCAGCGGTCCTGTGTGGGCCAGGGCCTACAGATCTTGTGTGGGTCCGATCCTGTGTGGGTCTTTGCGAGGGTTAGTTACCTATCGATCCTGTGTGGGTCAGATCCTTTGTGGGTCATTGCGGGGGTTTGTAACCTATCAATCCTTTGTGGGTCATATCCTTTGTGGTTCATTGAGGGGGTTAGTACCTATCGATCCTTTGTGGGTCCGACAACTTAGATGAATCAGTGGCAATACCTGATCATCTCTATCATCATACAAAGAAGTATACCTGTGTGAGTTGAATCATGTTTTTCATTCCTTTATGGATTGTGTTGTGCTATCCTGTGTGGATTACGTTTTTCATTCCATTGTGGATTGTCTTGATCTATCCTGTGTGGATTACGTTTTGATTTCCTATGTGGACTGGGTTATACTTGGGCTCGGATGATGGAGCCAAATGTCAATTGAAGACTTAGGTATATGAATGGGCATATACCTAAGCAAAGTCGGATGTTACTTCGTGATTGTATCTTTCCTTTGTGGATTATCATTTGTAGATTCTAGGAGACCTTCGGGGGTCTCGGGGTCCCTACTGAGTATATTATACTCACCTCTGCACGGGCTATGCCCGCACTACGTTGTTTTGGTTGCAGACGACGGACAACGCTGATTGTGGTTGAGGCTTGCGGAGCAGGACGATACCTGGAGGTGGACCACTGGGCGGGACGTACTCGGAGCGGTCGGCTAGACCCGAGGAGCAGTGGAGGCTATCTGTACTCACCCTTCAGATGGGATTTCCAGTGGACAGTACGACGTTGCGGCTTTACTTTTCAGTTTTATTTTCCCCTTCCAGTTGTACTTTACTTTCAGTTTGGGTTTGTATACTGGCCCACTTACTTTTCCTCACTTACTGTTGTACTCAGTTTTTACTTAGTGTTTACTTATACTGCTTGCTTTATCTGTAGTGTTTGTTTCTTAAAAAAGGCAATGCCTCCACTTTTTACTGGGATTTACAACTTGGTGCTAGTTGCCAGCCCCTGGCCTATGGATGGTGGGCTTGGGGTAGTCACGGCACGGGCCCCAAGGACGGGTCATGGCTGTTATTCAATACATTATTCTTTGGACGGGTATAATAATGATGTGTAATTTATAAAAATAATAACTATAACATGATAATCATTCTTTATAGTTGATATAAAATCCAGTTATATATTATTTGATTATAAAAATAATGATATTGCCGCTCGTGCGTATGTATGGATTACCGTCTCCACGAACACGATGAGATTCATTCCTCATCGTATCCATTCAAGACTAATATTCATTTGATGATGAAAAATATTGTTTAAAGACCTGATATCATACTGGATATTAATAATATACATCCAATCTAAATCAAATATAACTCACATAACAATTAATATAAAGGAAAATGAATCCTTTAACACACGAAATGACGATAATACATATATATTATTTACAAAGAAATGTTAAATGATCATATATGATATCATATTAATGTATACGATTCTTGTATAATTTAAGAACAAATATTTCACCATTATATTGAAGGTTAACCTACCCTTGACCATGGAAAAGTACAAGGTAAGGGTTAATTTTACAACCTCTTCATTATTCAAAGGTTGTTTATATGTAATTATATACTAGGACCTCTTTATCATCCACATCCATGTTTTCCTAAAAATGTATTTCAAAAAAAAATTAACTACTTACTAGAATATGGTTTAAATTCATTTATACCCTTATTTTACCTTATACATTTTTAGAGGAATCTTTTCGTCATTTTCCAAACTAGTTACTTTATAACCTTTTTGACAAAATTAAGGTAAGAATGTTTTTAACTTATATGGCAGTTGAGGCTATTTTCTGCCGTTATAACATTGTCGAATCTTCCTTTACAATATTTTAAGAATATTTTCAAAAATAAATGTTCTCATTTATTATTATATGACTTCTAAATGATTTCAAAGTATAAAGATATATTTCTCTGAATTTTTTTTAATTTAATCTATGTCAACATCCTTAATTAGATTTTAGGCTTTTTTTATGTTGATTTATTATGATAAAAATCATCAATATTTTATTGAAGGTTTTGTAATATGTTTTTCAATGGATGTTTTATTTTTCAACCATTCATGGTTTGTGGATAAATTATTGTCCTTTCATATGCTAGTTTTAAATAGAATTTTTATGTTATGATTAAAACTTTTCATTTTAGGAATGCATTGGACCTAGTAAGTGATGAGTGGAGCCTGGTATAGCTCCTCGATGCATCGATTGGTCTCATTAGAAAAACTAGTGACTTGGAAGAAGGCCTTGAAAAAAATCTTATTGGTAGTCTTGGAACAAGGCCTTGACTATGTGGCTATGAAATTATGGAATTATTCATTCCATCATTATGAAAGTGGCAATTGATATTGCATGTGATTATTAGACTAGTAGAATATCCATGTCAGCAAGTAAATGGCATTATTTTGATTTATATTTTCCATATTATGATGATGTTTATGTTGAAATGGCTTTTGATTAGTTTTATAAATTCCCTTAAATGTTTATGCGTATTTATGATTTTTTCCATTATATTGATATCCTTATTGAGCATCTGAGCTCATCCCGTTCTATGTTTTATTTTTCCCAGGATAAGAAGAAATATATTATTACTGACCTGTAGGGATAGTCTATGGAATATAAATGTTCTATATTGAGACAATTCTATTGTATTTTTCCATTTTATTATGTAATGTAAACATTATGAATGTATCTAGTAATTACAATGCTACTAAACTAATCAGTCCTTCGAGACTTGATCGTTTGTGATCATGCCAATGATACGTAATAATGCACCGACTCTGGGATTCTGGTGTCGGGGCGTTGCAATTTACCCTCTCACAATGATGTATTATGAGGTATGGTCTGTAGAGGTAAATTTGGATGATGGAGAACATGTTGAAAATGATGGCATCATTCACATTGTATCCACAAAAAATTTGAAAATACAATCGATGATAGGATCTTTAATGGGAACAATATAAACACAAGTGTATTCTTAATCCATTTAGGATTCATTCATCCCTAGTGATCCATGGGGAACGATTAGAATATTACCATTTATTTGGTCTCCATATCGATGGGGGTAAATTCAATTCATCTATATCAACAGACAACAATGATACCCCATGCTCCAATTAGATAATGTAGTGTCATCACTAGAAACCTGAAGTCGTATATGATAGGCCTAGGTTCATCCCAATGAAGGGAAATACAATCCTCTATATTATTAATACCATGTCCTGATGTTTCATTTTTTTATTCAAAGAAGGAATTCATTTCACAAAGACCTATATTTATTAAAGGATTTTTAGGAATCAGTTTTAATGTCTATTCAAATACCTCATAAATTTATAGCTGAGTTTGTTGTTGCTGATTTATATCTTTTAGCGAAAAATATTATTGAATTACATATTTTAATCACCTTCGTAGTATGATTTAGGGATTTATTTATACAAGGATACATCAATCCCATGAACATATCTAGAATTATTAGAGATATTATTATTTATTGATAACTCCTTGATAATGGTTTGACAAACATCCCCATACCAGTCTTAAATATATGATGTTTGAGTCAGAGTGAAGCAAATTTTCCACCGACTAATCATAAAATCCAATGGTATTATGAAAGATAATAGAATTAACTTAGTGAAATAAAAATAAAATATCCATTTTGGTACATTATAACTAATTAGTTTTTATAGTCATCTACAACTATATATCATTCAATTTATGTTTGGTAAAACCATGAATTGATTCTCATGAAATAAGTCATTCATTATACAAACTGTCACCTCAAATACTCCAACAATAGACAAATATAATGGTTTCATGGATTTGGAACCACATTTAATACCTTGACTATCAATATATAGATGTGTTATCTTATCAAAGGGAAATAAAAAATATACTGAATAATTATTTTATCTGAACCACAAATAAAAACTATTTGGAAATGAACTATGTTATACAATTCATTGAACTCATTAGAGTGTAGATATTTTCGATAAATATAATAAATATAATCGAATTAAATACATGTTGACATTGATTAATAAAAGACCCTTTAACTGGTAAATACATATTATGAAATTTATTTCACATGACGGCTAGGAATATTTTCCTATAGAGCAAGAAAGTCAGATATAGAGAAAGAATATCATAACATCAATTAAGATTATTTTTCTTTGTTTTCATTAAAAAAGGAAGTATAATTTATCATCAACCACAGTCTTCCCAACTAGGGATCATCATCTATGTGGATATGAATACCTGTATAAGAATAAAGGCATATGGTTTTCGAATGTGTTCAAGATAATCCTTGATATCATTTAGATTGACTACAACTAGTTTCAATGAATAAATAAGTAGTCATATTAATGAAAATGGAACCCTATATAATAAAACAATACCATTTTCATCATGACCTATAATGATTATTTCATTATTTTCTTGGTTATAAAATGATCCCACATCACTGATGAATATTGAAAATTACAATAAATCATCATTTTAGTCCTAGGATGTAAAAATGTCATCATCCATTGGAAATATAAAAAATATAGGACCAAATATCAAGAATATTACCAATCATATTTCCTGGGAATTTATAATTTCATTTTATGTAGATTCATCCTCCTCAATTATATAATATAATAATTCCATCCCATTAACATAGTGACATGAAAATATCCCTTCATAACCTACTTTTATCCAAATTGAGAAATATTGAGAAGAGGGGGAGCATATCCAAAATGACCCAAAAAATGAGTCTCTTACATATTTAATCTCGATAACATGAAATATCATATTATTTTCAATGGGAATTAAATTTTTATACATTACATCCCAGTCCTAAAATATTAATTTCATTATCCAATACAACTAAAGTACAAATAAATGAAGCATGGGTAGATGAAATGTGTGATATCGAAGATTCCCTTCGAGTATTTAAGGATTAAATCCCAATCCCCATCGAGGAGCTCTAAAAATTTAATCTAAATAAATTGAAAAAGATATATACGAAATTAATTAGTATATGTATTCTTATAAATTTATAAGTTACATATATACACTTCTTCATGTGAAATCATGATATTATCAAATGAAATCTTACTAAAAAAATTTGCATAATATTGATGTATCCACAGATAATTTTTTCCAACCTTATGATAATAATGTATATATAGGAATATCGGACAATACATTCTGCCTATGATAAAAAATTAAAACTAATGTCTACAAGCTCCTAAGATAATACTCCATTTAGGAAGTTCAATATCCAATACGGATTTCCAAAACCATATCCATCGACAATAAAAATGATTAGATCACTATTTTAATAAAAATTAGGTATCTCAAAAAAATTTAATGGTACATTGAATTTCATTTCTTTATCACTGAACGGTTAAAAAATTGCCCAATTATTTTAAAGACTCCCTCTTTCATGGATGGATATTCTAGCTATAACCTTATTTGGATGGTCACTAAATATAGGGAGGACACCACTTTTAAATAAACAGAGGGAGTATATTTCAATAATGTAATTACATTTTTCATTATGAATTATTAAAAAATATTTAAATATAAGATACACCATAATTGGAATTCATTTCTTCGAACAACCATGGAGTGTTACACTAATGATATGGCCATTTAACTTAGTATATTATTGATTATCTCACCAAATTTGAAGTAAATTTACAACAACTATAGTATTACAACCCAAACATAAATCAAATGAACAGTAATTTTGTGGTGACATTCATGTTGGGTCATAGCTTCATGGTATGCCATCATTGTATCGATGCTGATCCTATGAAAACAATGTTGATACTTAACATTCACCCTACATGAAATATATAAAAATTAATAAGGATTAATGGAATCATTTATTATATTAGGCAATTCATAGTGAACCTAACAAGAATGATTCTACCCTGAAATGGAACATTAATAATGTAGTCACCTTCCAATGGGTTGAATAATTTCAAAATGATTTTGTAAATATATAAAGTGAAACCCAATCCCATTAGTATAAATGTCGCATGTCAAATGAATGTTTCTCATTCTATATGTGGTGGATTTAGAGAAATAAATATATCACATTATAACACTGAAGAATGTTATTGGAAAATAAAATTAAATTTACTATCATATTAAAAGAATTCCTACCAATGAGAATCTATATTTTTACCTGAAGAGGAATTTTTGTACATTTTTATTCAGGGTTCATAAATTGAGACACAACATATATATTTTTTTTGGTATCTCATATCAAAAAATTAAAATATATCCTCAATCACGTGATGTTTACCTGATGGTTGTAATGGTGGTATGTCATCTTATAGTCATATGATATCCATTTCTTACTGAATATTGTATTTAAGGGGAATAAATTGATAAAATTACCTATGGAATATCATAATCCCAAACGCATGTCATTAGAAAAATAATTACCTAAAAAAGAAGTATCATCCATTCATGAAACTCCCAATATATGGGAGATTTACTTCTTCTTACCTTCAAGTAAACTAATGGAAAAAATGATTTATATCTGAAATGTAAAAAATTTATTTTTGTAATTGTCCTCATTTTTCTAGAAAATGAATTTTATTTATATTCCATCCAATATTCTGAAGGATGCCCCAATAATGGAGCAGAATAACAATATTTGAATCTTGGTTCTGAATTTTCTATATAGGATCTAGCTACCCAATTAAATGTCATTGTTGATTCATAGTTATTTATCATAAAAACAAGTGGTGGTTATTTTTTTAATAAATATGTACTAATTCCCCATATCAATTATGGATGTGGGTTTATTGAATAATTTAGCACTCAAACTAAATTTTATAATTCCTTTCTCTTGGAATATGCATGTGCGGATTCATTAGATTATATATCAATAGTCCATAAATCATTAGACTGGGAATAAATAGTCATTAGTATTACACAATTTATAGTGTTATCCCAATTCGTTAGAAAGAAAATATAATAAATAAATTATCTTTATATCCCTCATAATCATGGAAGAATGATCATTTTTCCAAATGATACCACTATTTGTCTAAATTCAACCATATTTTAATATCTCTAAAGCATAACTTTTTATCTAATGAAGCGAAGGGTGATGATATCCATATAAAGGCCTCCAAAATTGGTAGTTATAATTCCTTCTATATTAAAAATTTCCCCAAGAAATTTTTTTATTGAGACCATAATATATTTATTGAATGAGTATAACACCTCACTACTATGCATGAAGTCCACATATGTTCCTTTAGTGCTCATCTATAATAGTCCAAGCCCACATATCAGATAATGTGACTTAAATACTTTTAGGCATAAATTTTTTGGGATTGTGTGGAATACAATATAAAATATCATTTAGTCAAATATATTATAATTTCATCTATAAAAACTATTTTTGGTTCACATTACATGATACTGTTTATTTTTCCCATATAAGAAGTTCATATCATAGGTTCATTTCCCCCAATGATATCCCGGTACTCCATGTATATAACATATTCTCTATGTTGGTTATGGATATATCCATCATGAATGTCGGATAAAGGTAAATTTTCAAAAAATATAATTCAAATATTAATTACAAATTGGTGTCCCCCAATTTTTTTTAAAATGGCATCATATTCTACACTTCGGGGTTAAACAGATAATATCATAAATTTAATTTCCTTTGATACTACACATCTAAATATAATGCATCATAAAATGGTCATAATGTGTATTATAATTATTAACTATCTAATATACTCAATAATAATTTGAATAAATTCAAGAATACATAGACAAAAAACTTCATGCATTATTTTGGGAACTACCTCACCATAACTCATACGACTATGAAAAAAACCTGATACTCTATTATTTATAAAATAGAGGAAGTCGTACCCATTCATATCCCACTTCACTAACATCAAATTATTTTATGAAACTATTATTTTGAGGAAGAATATTACTAGAATAAGAAATATAATCTAGAGTGACATGATGAGAAAATGTTGTGAACAATAAAAATGTTATAGATATAGAAATACTCTATTGAATGAGATTTTAATATAAAAAATGACCAACTTTCAATAATCCAGGGAGCCATTTTATTGGTTTTGATGTCTCAGATGATACCATGATATAATCCTCAAAATCATAATCCAATGTTATGATGCCCTTATGTTAGATAAATATATTTCTTGGATACATCATAATATTTGGTAATAATGAACATTGAAATCATAAAATTGGATACCAATTATAAATTTAATGAGATGTAAATTTCAAAATATTCAATTTTTTTCATGTTATCCTAATGAATAGAAGTTAAGTTTTAGGATAAAATTCAATCATTCGGGACATAAATAAATATAAAAAATACCATAGTTATATGATATAACAAATATAGTCATCATACTAGATTCATGATGTATGGAATCATAACACTATCTTGGTCTCATGATATAAAACTACATGAAACATCCTTATATACTGATGTTAAACTACATAATTAATATCCAATTCACATAATGATAAAATATTTGAAAAAATTAATGCCATGAATGCCACACCCTATGATAGTTTTTTGAAATTCTCTGGTCTTGTGTTATACCATGATGTAGATAATCCTGTAATGTATTTTTTTCTAATGTTGAGTGTAACTCATGGATTCGTAGAAAATTTCATTAATAGTTCCATCTTATATATTTTAAAATAAGTATGTCTTGGGATGGGGGACAATAAATTTCATCCCATATGACAATATATATCAACGAGATTCCTATTTTATATAGAATATTTCCCAAACAACGATATTGTTTTATTGAATTATGGTGAAAAAATTTCATACACTTAAGGATGTGAGAATTATCCTTCAATCACATTTGAAATAATTATTTGTGGTGAATTTTCAACATTAAATAATATTTGAATGAATATTGTTTAATTCAAAAAATGTGTGATTTTCATGATCATTTTTACAATTAAAAATAATATATTCTGAAATAAAAAATTATATTCACTTCAATTTATGAGTAAGATCTACATAGGATATTTCAAGGAAGATTTTCTATGACACTAAAATAAGAATGAAGAGGAATAAAAAACTCCTCTCAGTGCTTATGTATTCTTCATCTATGTTATAATCGTATTAATAACTATGTGTACTAGAAAAAAATAACAATGGGTATCCTGATTCTTATCATAGAAGGATATATTGAGCGAAAGAGTTTTATATTCAAGGACTATATGAAAATTAAAAAAAATCAGCTATCATGTGTATGAGTTCAATATAAAAAGGTTTGCTCTATATATTTTTTGTTGGATTTAAGATTTATGGATATACTATATGACCTTGAATTTATATTTCGATCAACTTATGTCATGCCTCTCAACCCTTGTGTTTGTTAGATCTATGTTTAAACCTTTATTGAATAATATTTCATTTGTGAATCAACCCTAAAAATGTTTCCCCATAATGAAATATGATTATAGGTATAATTTATAAATTTAATAACATTATGGGGTTTTATTTATGTCCTCACAGGTCTTTATTGACACTTGAAACACATTTTTGTATCCCAAACACAAATAAATAAAATTATATTTCCTTACATATGATATAAATCAGTGTATGGAATTTCAATCCATGAATTACATGTGTGATTATTCATATTATTTCATGATATATAGTGATTCCATAATATCAAATCTCATGCTTAGATATGACTTTTAAAAAATCCCTTCATAGAGCATTACATTTATCTAATGTAAAGACTTATTTTCATTCCCATACACTAGGATCCAACATCTATAATAGAATCTACCCAAGATATATATGGATCAATTAAAATTTCAAGTCCTAATTATGAGTACAACTTATATAGACACCACATTTATAGGTTTATTCTTGATATATATTACAATAAATTCATCCCTTATGTGAAAATGAATTCTCTATACATGGGTTTCCCCTCATGTTAATGTCTTCAAATGGTTGTAACTATAGTTTCTAACACACTAATTATAGTTCAACTATTCAATGATTGGAAAGTTACCCTTTCATTTATCTTGGCTAGATCAATATGTGAGATCTACATTTGAGATATGTGTGTCATGATTCATATAATCATATGGTTTATAGTGACATTTAGATATCCTATTCTAGACACAACCATGAATTACATAGACACAACCCCTTTGTCCATGTGATTTGATAGTTTCAACATTGTTAGGTTTTTATACCATGAATTACTAATTTAGATGAAGTCATATTATTTTATTCTAAATATAGATCCCCTCAAAGCCTCTATATGAAGGTATATACTGGATGACCTTCAATTGCATTATACGTGAGTCCTTGTTTCAATAGAATAAAATTCATGACATTTGGTTTATTCTTCATGATCATAAAATTCTCCAAGTGGACACCTATATGGACCAATTATGTATTTCATAACCATATCCATTTATTGGTGCTCTATAAATGGTTTCACTCTAAACAAACACAATGATAAGATATCCATTTTATAAATATTATATCCAAAATATAAGAGTCTTCCCTAAAACTGAAGAACATTTAATTAATTAAATAATGTTATCTAAGTATTTGTAGTGTATTCTGAATCACATTATTAAGAATAATCATCAATTCATAATTCATTTCTATTCCTCAAACTAATGATAATGAAATATAATCAGGGAAATTTCAAATTTTAAAATCCATCCTTACACATTTTGAATATCCTATTTCTCAAATAATTTATTGTTCCATGAGTATCTTTGATTAAAAAACCCATCTACAGCTATAAATAATGAGTTTATTCTACCCTATGAGACACAACTTATTGATTAGGAATATTATGCACCGATATTTCTCTATTTAATGTCCCTAATATGGCTTACCAATCAAATACATCAACATCCTATGGAAGAAGATTTTTTGAAACCATGTCCCTCTATAGCATCATAATGGAACAAATTATTTTAATGTGGTATGTATTCATCCCTTTATCACTTGTTCCATTCCAATTTTATGAATAATTGAACCTCAAGATATTATTTATGATGTCTTTATTACTTCACTGAATAATGTTGGGATATAATCAGTCAATTTGAACTTGTTGGGTTCATATTATCACACATTAGGTTCATGAATCATGATTATAAAATATGTGAACCATATATGAGAATGTTTATACTGGAATTGGACATCCCATTCATGTTAGGTTCTGCCTTGGACATTATTTAAAATCATTCGAAATGATGTTAGATATAATATAACATTAAACATGATCCCTCATTAGTCCATAATACATGATCGTAAAGTACTGGTTAAAAAGAAATAGAACATGATAAGCTTAAATCCTTTATGGGGAGTCTTGATAAAAAATAATGTCTTCTCTTTTTAAGTATATGATATGTAGACCTTAAAAAAACTAGATCATAAATCGGAAATAGTAAATAGACTATAAGGCCCATGATATAACCCTAAAAAATTTCAAGCAATGCATACTGGACCAACTTGTTCATGTAAATATTAGAGATATGGAATATTATATTCTTAAACCCCTATTTTGTGTTTCCAATTTTATAGAATAATATTAAGGGTGACTAAATCCTTCTTTAATATTCATTCTTTTCCCAAAACTATAACATTATTTTTATTTTGAATCTCCACAAGACATAAAGGAAATTCATAATTGATGTATTCAAATACAGGGAAAAAATAACCGAATTAGATATATTGTTCCCTGATATCAGTCTATATTATCACCCTTGATATGGCCTATTATATAGACACAAATTCATAATAAGTAGATTATCATCAATTTTTCATACACTCATTAACCATTATACTCGAACTGATCATTCAAATATGTTATATAGTATTACCAAGTTTAAATGTTCCATTTCATCTCTCCATATTCAAAATACATGTGTCATGTTTTATAACAAAGATATTCCAATTATTCATATGGATTTAATGCCTTCTCTGTCAAAAAGTTGTCCATTGTACTAACCTACCAAGACTAAATTTGAAATATCACTATTGAACCATTGAATGGTCTTAATAGAATGATCTTAAATTTATTAAAAAAATTATTTAAATTCCAATGTATTATTTAAATATATTTAAAAAAATACATCACAAATTTATATTCAGAAAACTAATACTATAAACTATATGCACATATTCAGGTCAAATTTTTATTTTCATAATCATTAGTAATATTTGTCCATCCAAGATAACTGAAGTCTACTTTATATGTGATATGAGTAAAATTATATGTTTAATAATCATTACTGAAATCCAAGGTAAAAAAAGTCTTCACATGTTGGATATACAACTCACATGTTGTAGGAAAATTTGAGATTCAGAAAATGAAATTCAAAAGAAATAGGATGATAACATGTAATATGAATCCAATGAAAATCATCTATCCCATCCCACTATTCCCCCAGATATATCCTAGTAAAAATTATAATCATAAAACAAAATACCCTATTATTATTGGTTCTATAACATATCCTTATAACAATTAAATTTATTATCCGTAGTCCCTAAGACCAATAAAAAATGAGATAGTTCATCTGTTCCCCCATCCCATATATATCAATAGATAAAATTATTTTGAAATTTGTAAATGAATTATTTTTTTGTACATCAACCAATTTAGTCTATAGAATCCTCATTTTGAATTTACCTTTTTGGCCCAAATCAAATTGATTTATATAATGGATTCATTTGAATGAATAAATATAGTGGTATGGTGCTGGTGATATACATATATCCCTATATAAGCTATCCAAAAGAGGAAATCAATTATATAAATTTACCAAATATAGTTTTTATGGGATGATTGTTTTTCCTATAACCATTTGTGATCAACATGCAAGAGGAGATAGATCATTTGAGTGGAATTAATATAGTGTTATCATTATGGTGTCTATAAGAATACCCATTTGAGAGCCATGCCTCTGAGGAAATAATTCTTCTAAAAACCAAATTTAGAGATACAGTGATGGTAGTAATTCCATAATGCATCTACGAGCAATGCCATCAATAATTCATTCAATCAAATTTACTAACTCTATTGTTCTCATGATGGTATATATTCCCCTTTTGGTTTTTTATCCACCCCATATAGGATAACATTTTAGATCAACAATTTGGATACTATAAATTAATTTTTTCATTTTAAATTCATTTTTCAAATGGTTTCTCATTATTTTTAAATGTTTATTTAACGTTTTATTTATAACGATAATAATAATCATAGTTGGGTGAGAAAAATTACTAAATTATTAAATGTAGATTCATTTTTTATTCTATAAATATGGGATCATACATAATTTATATCACCCTATAATTCTATAAATGGGGAATCAAATAAAAATATCTATAATAGGATTGGATCAGTCATGTTTGGAAAATATGCTAATTATTATTGTAAAATATCAATGAATATCTGGGATGTTTCAATTTTGGTAGTTCTAGAATTTTCAAATTTATTCATTTTCTCACATGAGAATAAACTCCATGCTCTATTATTTAAAATCGTTGAGATCCAAATCAATTTTCAGAAGGTAGTTTATTTACTTTTATGATGTGAGCCTCTTATTTGAAAATATCCACAGTCTATGACGTAATCTAATCAATATGTTATGATTATTTAGTGTAAATGTGATCATATCATTTTTATAACACTCCATACCTTCATATTTACTATTAATCTAATAAAATATTATGATGTCACACTCTAGGGATACCAATTTATCTCTATGATTTTTGGAATTTATGGTTGATAGTCTGTAAGTTCTAATAATTAAACATTAAAATGACCAAGAAATTGAATAGAGGCCCATGTTTACATTATTTATCAATGATATCCTCCAATAGTGCATCTCGATTGATAGAATAAACATCGTGTTATGCCCCTTTTCTCAAACTATGTTTTTCCACAATTTTAATGGGATCTGGCCTCTATTTACATAATGATATAGGTCTATAATCATGAATAAGGTTTTCTATAGGGGTACCATCTCCACAATATAATTTATACCTCTTTATAAAATGAAAAAAATTTCATAGAATATTCCCTTTTTCATGTCAATTAACAATCGTCCTGTGAAGGGTATGTGTTGTTTTTTTAGGCCCATATTGTCCCCATGAAATCTAATGTGTCAAGAGTTAGAGAAATGATAATAGATGAATCCAACATCATAAAAGGTATGTTCAAAATTATGAAGTTACTTTAAAAGGCAATGGAATTCTACTGTAATGGACACCACCCCTCCTTCAAAAATCATCCATGCTACATGATGAAATTTAACTCCCACAATGATAGTGTTCATATATCTATAGTGTTAGGCTTCATTATTTTCATGTCAATGATATTTTTGATAATATATATATATATATATATATATCCAATAAAATTTATATCAAAATTGATGTTGTTATATGTAATATCTCATGTATGTGTTTGGATTTCAAAATTTCGAAAATGGTGGATGCCAACATTAAACCTCAATCCTTTTATCATGAGCATCCTCCCATATCGATTTGTTTTCATTTTTGGGATGGTTTCCAATATAAGGGTATCATGGTGGCGTTTTTTTATTGGAAAAAATAAATTTTATGCCTCTAGTGAATAATATTTCCTTATCGCATAACACTCCATGAAGTTACATTTAGTCCCTAAACTATCCTCACAGAGCTCCAAGTGGACCCCTGTTTTCGAATTGAAGGTGACTCGACACTTCCTATAAAAACACCACTCATTACAATAAAAAAATGATAAACACAGATGAATATATAGAGAATGAGGGTAAATGATCCTACATCATTATCAAAGATGAAATTCCCATTTCGAGTGTAAAATTTGTAATAGCAAAAAAATTCACTCTGTGAAAAATAAAATAATTTTTCTCTCATTATAAAAATTTTTATATTGAATAATGGATGTATATATACGTAGTATTAAAAAATTAGTAATATTTTTCATGTAATAATACTGATAATTACATATTTTCTTAGTATTGATATACTAATACCAATGATTAAAATTCACATAATTGTGTACTCTATAAGCTAAAACTCATACATGATGTTTACACTAATCATTAAAAATAATAAATGATAAATATAATCAATAATTTAATAAACTTTATCAAATGAATTTAACCAACCATTACAAATGAAGTAGTACATGTTGATGTTTTGTGATATATGTATCTATATGATATAATCAAAAATGTGATCATTTGGGGATTACTATTAAGTTACTATTACCTGGATATTTATCAATATAATCATTTCTATATAAGACCAATTCGAAATTCAACCATTGGTAATGTAGATATAATAATGTGACTATTTGATTTTATTTATTTTAAGTGCAATGAAAAGTTTAAATTGAATGAATAAGTAACAAATCATATCCCCAACTAATAAAATTATTCCTTATAAATTGGTTTTTTAGAGACAAGTTGCATGGGGTAATCATTAGGTATTTCTCTTTATCAAGTACAAGATGTGAATTAATAAGTGTTTTTTGAATGAAATCTCTTAAATGAGATGATTCAGCTAGTGGTGATTACCACATCACTAATGCTGGAAAAAAGAAACTCAGGAGACTACCAAGATCACACACCATATCACTATAGTCTTTTCCGATGTAAAAAGTTGTTTCTATCATAGTCATAGTAACAAAAACATGTAATTAATTTATAAATGATTGAATTATTTTGTTGGTTCCACGTTCAACATTATTATTAAACAATTATTTAAATTTCAAATTATTAGATAATTTCATCTGATAAATTGTTCAAATAAAATAGTCATTGTATTTTTTTGGTAGAGTATACATATTTACATTCATTTAAAAAAATATTTATTAAATTTATTTTCAATAAAATGATGAAAATAAAATAATTTATTTTTAAATTTCTCTTGAAATTATATATTGTTTTCCCAATGGAGTGAAAATTGATGGTATATTAAAAATTAACTGGTATAAAATCAATTATATGAACAAAATTAAATTTATGATATTTATAACAATTTCCTAAAAATAGAGTTGAATTTTTTAATATGTGTGTAGAACATATACAATTGGTAATTTTTCATAATTTTCTATGACATTTACTTTTTCTTAAAGATCATATTCTATATGATATAAAGTATGTTCTATGACATAATAAATACATAAATGGGATGTAATAATTTATGTTATTGTATCATAGGAATAAAATTAGTTTTCCTAATTAATATTATGTTTTGTAAATGATTTTAATCCTTTTCAAAAATGTAAATGATTTTTCAAATTCTAAAATAGAAATTAATATTTTTAACATAATTTTTTTGATTATATACATTTTAATGGAATAATTAATATTGAAATTGTATTTTAGTTCTAAAAATTTATTATATTATAAAACAAGACTTAAATTTCTAAAATCATGAGAAAAATCATTTGTAATTCATTGAATTTTCATTATACAAAACAAAGAATTCCATCAACTATAATTATAAATTATTGATCAATTACTCATCTTTTACAAAGAATACTAACCAATCCTCCGACTTCTCTACACATTAAATCCCTTAATCAATGTTTTATCATTTCCCCTCTATAAACTAAGCATAATGTTTTTCCATGGTCCTATGGTTTCAACCTTCCATCATTAGAATGATACATCCCATGATTAGGGAATTGTAATCCCATTTTCCCTATTTATATTATATAAATCATATATTATAAAGTATTTTTTTCATATTAAGATTTAATTAATTCAAATTCTTCAATTAATATAAATTTTTTCAATTTATGATAGAAATATCTAAACTCAAATTATATATTGTCGATACTACTTTTTGAATACTTACTATGTCTCTAAATCCATTTAATGAATTTCACACTTCAATATGATATATTCATATATTATGAAAACCTAAACATATAACTTATCCATGGTTGTTCAAATAGGTATAAAAATACACAATTGATACGTGATTTCCATGTATGCATACACCATTTATTTTATGTTGGTTAAACTTGATGTAGTAATAAATTCCTTAAACACATATTTAATTAATGATTAATATGATGCCCATTATTATTTCACATTGGGTCCTTGATGAAATGATTTTTTATGATCAATGTGGATCAAAAGAATTAATAAATATGAAGTGTTTTCCATGATATAAATCAAATGATTTGGGTAAGGTATTAATATTTAGTGACGAAAATGTTTACAATTCCTAGGTGAATAAACTTATCATTTTAATTTAATGATACATAAGTGATAATCCAAAGTGATATTTATATAAACATATCCTCTTTGTGTTGTTTCTCCATTTCTATGTTTTAATCCTTATAATTCTATTATAATAATATTCCTCCTCTTATGGTCAAGTCCAATTATTCCATGATCACATGTAAAATATTTCCTCTATAATTCTCTTACATGGATTTTTTCTCAACCATTTATTTTAATGTATAGCCCACGGATATGGAATACAGTAAAACTAATCGAGGATGAATCAATTATTATTTTTTCAATTTGGATTTGAAGAATTATTATACGATTAATGTATTATGTTCATAGTTTAAAATAAATAAAACATGAAAAATCCTCAATTTTATTAATTTTGGTACTATGTAATGAATTTTATATGTATTAAAATGATGTATTTAATAGTAAATATTAAAAGAATATTTTAATATTTTTAAAAAATATGACTATAATAATTTATTTATAATTAGTTATATATGTCAAAATACAGGAAAACATTATGGAATTTTCTTTATTTATAATTTAACTGGATTAAATCATTTAAAATCCTTGTTTCTATATAATAAGTAGATGTTAGTGTAGTATTATTATACATAGGTGTAATAGAATCAGATAAAAAAAATTGGGTGATACATCAATTTTCAAATCCTATAAGATAAAGTGGATTTTATTTAAACATTCTCTGACATTCTATAGGTTTATGATTAGTTTAATCACAATGTTTTTATAAATAATTATAATTTATATATAAAAAATGGTATTGTTATTAGAATAGATTGAGTAATGACATCATAGAATAATGTTATTTCCAAAAACAATATTTATATCAAAATTTATTTTTATTCTTAATGTAATAGAATTCTTAGTAGGTTATATTATTTTAGTGAAATAGAGGGAAATTTGAGGAACTAAATAAATGGTGAGTGAAATAGATGATACATGTAATGAATTAATAACATGAATTAAAAAATAATGGAAAAATTCATGAGGATGATTGATTAACTATATTAGTTTATTATTAATAAATTAAATCATGATGAGAATCAAAATTCACCTCTAAGAAAACAACACACTACTAAATCATTTATATGTCAAAATCCATATTCAAAACATGGATCAACTGATATATTAATAGTTAATTTGTGTATTTATTTTATAGAAATGATATATTTTGTAATCCTTTTCAAAAGATGGCGAATTTCACTTATAAATTATAACACGTAGATGAAAAATATGCTTAGTGGTGTTCAAAAATTACAAATACATCAATAATAGGGATGATTAATTTTATACATTGTCAAGAGATCAGAAACATATTATTCAATAAGTGTTCACCATATTTAGTATAAAAAATATAGAGAAAGAATTATTTAATTCAAAGAAGATGTAAAATGATTCAATGGTATGTTATTGAACTAATATTATAAGATATTCCATATACACCTTTGTCATTATTTTGGATTCTAAGGGAAATGTTGATAGATTATTTGGATTTATAACACCATCTAATTAGTGGAATCATGAAAATTATTATTATGAAAAATAAAAGGAGATATCTCATAGTGATATCATTGATGAAATTGTATTTTTATAAATGCATTCATCTCATAGGATGAATTTATGGAAGTGATAAAATGATCAAAACTTAAGGATTAATTTTCACTATGAATGATATTGATTTAATTTGGAAATTCCAATGTGGAATAACTGATGGAGGAATATGTCACTTTACTGGGACACATAATTATTAGTAATGTATGCTAAGTTGATCATGGAAGGCTAAATTTCATAGAGGTTTTGAAATTTTCTACACTAGTTACTGGTATTTGTAGATTCCTTTGTCCAATAGGATACTATCAATGGATTGTGAAAACATTCCACGAATTCATAATCCTCTAAAAAATAACACAAAATATGTTCTGCTTATCTATGAAATGTAGTGAGAGGAATGCTTCTATGAACAATAGAATAGGTTGGTTATTGAACATGAGCTAACTTGACCCTAAATCAATGAACAATTGTTTATTTATATTCATGAATCACTGAAATGATTTTGATGTCTCCTTTTCTAAAATGACAAGGTGATCTCCTATTTTAATAAATAATTAAAAAAATTGATCAAAATTATCATTCGAATTAATTGGTTTTAGCTACATGTATTTTTTCTCTATGGATATGGAAACACTATCATAATTTTAAAACTATTTTATATACAAATAGAATTAACAATTGAACAATATATTTACAAAAATAAAAAAATTGTGATATAATGGTGATGGATGGTGACACATAATGACTATGATTTTTCAAATCTTTATCCCCAAAAATAAGGTTCAAGGTCATATATGCATTTCATATAAAGGATACTAGTGTTCATTAATTGATGTGTATTCAAGGAGTACCTTTGATCAAGGACCTATTATGGTAAGAAACATGAGTCAAATGGAAGGGTAGTCATCAATCATATAATAAATTATTTCTAAATTATCATTACTTGAGAAGATCATGAAATCTGAAAGTGACGATCCTTTGATGTAAAACAAGATGGAGGTTCAGAAAAAATTGGATGATTACTTAATTCAATATTGATCAAGATATTTCACTATAAAAATTTATGGGGTTCTCTGTCACATTTTTCTGGAGGTATAGATGTATATAATTGATGAAGCATATAACCCTATATTTTTTGATAATTCATAGAATCACTAAAATATATATGAAAATTCATGATAATTACAAGTGGAATTATATGAAAAGTAAAAAAATTGGATTTCTTTGCAATGTTCATGGTGTGTCACAAAGTTAAGGTAGAGGGACAAAACACCAAATTTATATTTAAACAACTAAACATAAATATATTGAGAGGGATAATGTAAAAATAGAAATTTTCACTATTCTACAAAACCAATATAAGGGAAATAATGATAAATAATTAATTTCTGATTGTCACGACCCATCCTCATGACCCGTGATGTGACTACCCCAAGCCCAACTTCCATAGGATAGGGGATGGAGACTAGAACCACTAGTATAAATCCCAAAAACTGGTAAGGCATTTCCATTATAAATAATAACACATGAAATTAGTGTCTAAGATGGATGCAAGACACTAAGGAAAATTGTATACAAAATAAGTGTTGGAAAGTAAAAGGGGGTCATAAATACACGCCCAACTGTAATGTACATTGAAAAAAAAACAAGTACAACTAAAAAGGAAAAAACTGTTGAAAGGTGACAAGAAACTCCTGGATCACCCACTATGGGTCCTACCTAAAGGGTAGATACAGATAGCCTCCTCAGTGCACCACATCTATTAGTCACCTTTGGGTACTGAATCGTCATGAGGTCCACCTCTAGTTATAGTCCAGTCCTCATACACTCCACCTCGGTCATCGATATCCGTCGTCTGCATTCAACACAATGAGGTGCGGGCAAAGCCCCTGTAAAGGTGAGTATAACGATACTCATTAGGGACCATAAGACCCTCTAGGTCTCACAAAATCAAAATAAGATAAACCATGAAGTATGAATTCAACGAGTAACCATTACTTAGGTATATTCCTTTACATATACCAATGTTTTCTAGTATCACATATCATTCATGAGAAAAACACAAAATTCGTTGACTAAGCTCTGACTAGGATTTTATTCAAGGGGTAGTATCAAGTAACATCCTCAATGAAGCTGTCGAAACCTCGACTACTAGAGTAATCGTCCTCTATATAGTATTGTGGGCCTACCGCATCACACATATGTGCTTCCCACTATCTTGGACTACTGTGGTACTCCTCCTATCGAGTACCGTGGGCCTACCTTGTCACGCAGAGGTGCTCTCCACCGTGGGTATGCCGCACTCACATAGAGCCGCTCCCCCTCTTAGCATGATGAGGTACTTATCCTATCGAGTACCGTGGGTCTACTGCGTCACACATAGGCGCTCCTCACTGTGGGTCTGCCCGACTCACACAAAGGAGCTTCCCACTAGGCTAGTCGAAAAACTCTGAATCGATCGGTCAATAGTTGTCAAGTCTCAGCCAGTTACTAGGTCTCCGCACAATGCAAGATCATCTCTAGAAGGATCCGCTCCAAAACAACTTGTTGATACTCCAACTGCCACGAATTACCACGATGAAGTATCTCAAAAGTCCTTCTCATAGGGGTCTCAACGCAATAGATGGCTCTTCAATCAAACGCTTGGTCTGTGAGTTATTGGCATTTTTGTCCCGGGGGCCCGATTGGATTTTAGGATCAATCCAACCTGACAATACCCCAGCTATGTTCAAATGTCATGTGGGGTATTCCAAATAATATTATTGCTCTAAGATGTCTGTCGCCGCAGAAGGTTCATCAATCAGACACCTGTATCCCAAGTTATGGGAAAAAAGGTGTAATATGGTAAAATGGGTCCGGGTCCGATCCGACCCAGTCGGACCAACTCAACCCGTCCTAGGTCTGGACCGGGGTCTGACCTGGTTCGTGGGTCCGCTTCGGCCCGAGGGTCCGGCCCGACCGAGTGGGGGGAAGCCCGGCCTGAGTGGGTGGCCCAGCCCGAGTGGGGGGTGGCCTGGCCCGAGTGGGTGGCCTGGCCCGAGGGCAGCCCGACCCGAGGGGGAGTCCCGGCCCGAGTGGGCGGCCCGGACCGAAAGGGCGGCCTAGCCCGATGGCCCGCATGGCCCAGCAAGCTGGCAGCCTGCGTGTCCCGACTAGTTGGATGCTTGGCGGCCTGTCCTAGCCTCGTCCAGTGGGGAGGCACACGCCCTCCTGGATACCCAAACTGTTGTACTATTTGGGTGGAACCAAACCGGTGCCAGGTGGAACCATTCCTGCTCACACGATACTCGATGGGTCCCACTCCTCCCAGCTGGCTGAGCAGCCAACCTCTCTGGCTCCTCCACCGCAGCCCACCTGGGCCAGGGCTCCCTAGCTCATTGTGGTGTGATGGAGCCACTCCCCTCTGCTGCGGCCCGCTTCTACTCCACGCGGTGCGACAGCGTCGCGCCCCTCCACTACGGCCCGGCTCGGCCGTGGCCCACTTCTCCTATGTGCGATGAGACGACTCCGCACTCATCTGGAGATATGGTGACCTTGGGCCAGCAGTTTCTTCACGGCTGGCCCAGCGCTGATCATGTTACTCCGCCGCGGTCCACTCTTCTGGCAGTGCTATTACACATCGGCCATCGTTAACAACCGAGAAAAATCAAAGGGGGAGGGTCGGACCATGTTCATGTGGTCCGATCACTCCATGTAACGTTGTTATCAATCGGTATAAAATATTCCAAAAAAAATTGAACGACGTTGAATAGGAACAAATTCAACTCAATCCCCTACCTCGTATCGATGACCGTTGACGAAGTCGCAGAAAGGCGGTGTCGATTCGTCAATGTCGGAAAAGGAAGAGGATATCTGTCATTGGCGAATGAGTATTCAGAAGAGACGAAGTCGAAGACGGTGTCCTGCATAGTCGAATCCTTCTCTTTTGGAATGGTTGAAGATCGTTCTTCCTTGGAGAATTACTTTCTCCAAAGGTTCTCCATGTTCTTCTAATCCCTTACTCCAAGATCCACCAAATGAACAGCCAACCAAAAATAATGGGTTAAGCTAACCCATTATTTAATTTTTAGGCCAAAATATTCAAAATAATTGTAAAGGTGTTTTAATAAAATGAGTCATCTCTCTTAATTAAATGGGTGGATTTGGCTCAATTAAATGGGTGGAAGTTGATGAGTTTGCTCCCCCTTTATGGGGAGTTAAGGGGGTTTAAAGCCCGTGTGGCCCCCACCAAGGATATTATCCAATGGTAGGTTATGTGCGGGTGGGACCCACCACCATAACCTTCCATGGGTGGTTAGAGTGTGGTGGCCCCCACCAATAACAACTTCTTGGAGGATTTAACAATCTTAAAACTAAAAATAAGCTTAAACTTATTTTTATTAAACTTTATTAAACACCCCATAATCTAACATCCATTCTTGAAATCTACTATCAAGGAGAATGCATTCTTAAGTGAATATCAGCGATGTGATTTCAATGATGCCCTCGAATATTAATTCTGAAAACTGGTTCAAAAGATATAAAATCCCACTCGTACGTTTACTAAACATACCCGAAAAAACATCAAAAATTGATTCCTGGCACACCTGGACTCGGAATCAAGCATCGTAAATTTTCGCAGACTCGTAAAATTCCCTTGTATTTGACAAAAATATTTCCACAGAATATCCTGGTCTTTACATTCTCTACACCTTAGGGCTTTATGTCCTTGTAAACTACTACTTGAACTAGGGGAACAAATGAGGGTGTTGAGCACGCATAGGAGCCTCCCTCTCTCATGTGCCCTCATGGAGATTCCCGTGCTTCCATCGTACACGCAACAGAGGTCTTGACCATCCATGTAGGACACGCTCATGTCGATCCTCAATCTCCACTGTAATCTCTGTGAACATCGTCCTGTAATCCATGGCCAGCTCCCCATGGTCGATGATGCTTGTTGGGTCTTGCAATTATCTCTTTAGCTGAGATACATGGAAGAAGTCGTGCTCCCAGTGCAACTGAGGTGGAATAACGAAGAGGTAACCCACCTTGCCTACCCAGTTGAGGACCTGAAAAGGTCTGATGAACCATTGAGATAACATGCTACCTTAGCCAAATACTTGTATACCTCGTCGAGGTGAGACCCTTAGAAAGACATGGTCACCATCCATGAACTCTCGAGGCCTCCGTCTCCTATCACCATACGGCTTCTGCATTCTCTGTGCTGTCTTCATATGCTCCTGGATGATCTGCACCTTCTCTGTAGTATCTTGTACCATCTCTAGCGCCCCTGGTGCTGACTCCCTTGGGTCTGTCCAACAAAGTGGAGATCTATAAGGACGACCATACAAGGCCTCAAAATGATCCATACTGATGGTGTAGTGATAGCTTTTTTTGTAGGAAAAATCCACCAAAGGTATGTGATCCACCCATCTACGACCAAATTCGAGGACCCAAGCACATAACATGTCCCCGAGAGTCTGAATGGTTCGCTCAGTCTGGCAATCTGTCTGAGGATGGAAGGCAGTGCTCAGATGAACCTGTGACCCGAAAGCCTCCTGCAACCCCTTCCATTGTTGGGAATTAATGCGTGTGTCACGGTCGAAGACAATTGATGAAGG
Source organism: Viscum album (assembly GCA_963277665.1). Classification (NCBI taxonomy): domain Eukaryota; kingdom Viridiplantae; phylum Streptophyta; class Magnoliopsida; order Santalales; family Viscaceae; genus Viscum; species Viscum album. Next base: position 1,538,827,908 of record OY728151.1, read on the forward strand.
TACTCCATGAAAACTCACAATCTCTTACACATAGAGGGGTCACAAGCTCTCTACTTAACCCTGTTCCCTGATCGGTAGGAAGTGGGCCGACTTGGTGAGTTGTACAACGATCACCCATATCGATTTCTGACTCTGGATATAAATGAATGACCTGTAATAAATTCCATGGATATCCCATCCCACTTCAACTTTGTAACCTCTAAAGTTTGTAACAAGCCTGCTTGTAAATGGTGCTCCACTTTCATTTTTAGGAAAGTGAGGCATCGTGGGACAAACTCCACTACTGCCTTCTTCATACATGGCCACCATTGTTGTTGATGAAGGTCGTGGTACATCTTCGCCACTCTTGGATGTACCAATAGAGGGGAATTTTGAAACTCCCTCAAAACATCCTCCTAAAGTGAAACTGGTACCATGGTACGTCCTCTGAAGAGGATGACATGCTCCCGACCATTAAAAAATCCATCAGGTTCCTGCATTGTAGATATATGAGAACGTCATGACTCATAGATAGCATCCCCACAATGTGCCTCCCTGACTTGATGAAGAAGTGGAGGAGTGACTATAAGAGACTGTAGATAGGCTTCTCTATCCCTATCCACAAAGGATATCTGTAAGGTAGCCAACTACGCTTTCTCCTCACCTAGCAGTTGTATACCTATCCTCCTATTGAGCGCATTCGCAACAACGTTTCCTTTCACATGAGTATAGACTATCTCAAAGTCATAGTCTTAGAGGAACTCAATCCATCGCCACATTCTCAGGTTCAGGTCCTTCTGAGATAAAATATACCCGAGACTCTTCTGAACAGAGTACACGGTAAAACGTTCACCCATCAGATAGTGCCACCACATCTTCAAGGTGAAGACAAATGCTGCCAACTCCATGTCATGGGTAGTGTTATTCTACTTATTATGTCTCAACTTATAAGAACCAAATGCAATCATAGCTTTCTCCTGCATCAGGACACACACAAGTATAGTCCCTTATGCGTTGCAGTAGACTACATACCATATGCCTTACTCTGGAAGCCTCAAGATGGGGGCACTAGTCTGCCTTTGCCTCAGCACTTGAAAGCACTGCTGGCATCTCTCCTCCCACAAGAAGGGTTTCCCCATTTTTTTCAAGTCTTGTAGTGGTGTTGTGACTTACCGTTCCACTTTATTTATGATGTAGTGATACAACAAGAAGTATCATTAAAAAATATTTCCATCTTAGATCCATGAGTTACTTCTATATTATATAATTTCCACCAAAGTGATAATAATATAGAAGTAAAAATGAGAAAACCCTATTATCCTGAATCTCATTGGAATTTTGATAGGGAATGTAAATCATTATAAGACATATTAAGGGATAAATCAATTGACACTCAATGGAATTTGGGACCAAAATATTCCACATGTCAAAATACAATATAACAAGAATTTCCCCTTATATATTCTAATGGATTCCTTTGATGTTGTCAATAAAAAATGTCTAGAACTCTAACATGATGAAATGTTGTTGGGGAAGGAATGTTTTTGGGAATATAAATTATGACAGAGTTTATAGAAATGATAATAGTTATTGAAAAACACATCATGGGAATTTAGGGTTGACAGAAATGTTATGAAAATAGTATAATGAAGGATATATAATATCATGTTGTGGATCTTGTATCTCTAAAGATTTCACCGCATAAAGAATCTATGTTATTTATAATGAATTGAAAATTGGATCTAATATGCATTACACCGTTTGATATTGTGGAACAAGTTGGAGTGGTCACATATCAATTAACTTTACCTCTTTGTCATTAGAATGGCCATGTTATCTTCAACGTCACCCTATTGTGAAATTATTTTTATGAATCTAAACATACACTTAATATAGATGAATTATATTTAGAACATGATATGTCATAAATTAAGGAACTGATCCAAATTATTGAATTATGTGTACGAGTGTTGAAGAATAAGAAAACATCGCCATTGGATGTCCAATTGTGAAATTACATGTTTGAGTAATTCACATGTGAATATGATGAAATACTGAAGGAATAAAATCCCTTCTATATATTATTCAAAGATTTAAATATCTCTGGAAAAACATTTTATGGATGGGAATTTAATAGAATTGAAATGAATTCATTGGTTGGTAAAATAATAATTTTTCTCATAATGAGTATTTTATTATATTACAAAATCAATATAAATGGAAATACTATTATGTAAAAAAATTACGCCTCATGTAATAACAGTAATTTCTAACGCCAAGACATGAATGTTGATGTAAAAAATAAGTAATAATGAAAAAATAGTATAAGACCACGAAAAACTCTTACAGTAAGATTAAACATTCCATGAAAAAAATTAAATGAAAAATAATTTTCATGAATATAATCGACATTAGAAACTGATTAATAAGAAAACATTGGGAATGAAGTAGTAACTGTTGATGTTTAGTTGTATATACATATATTGGATACAATCATAAATTTGAAAATAATGGAATGACTAATACAATATTATTACATAATAATTGTAAAATATGGTCTTTCGTCTATATTACTATTGTTCATTATAAACATTGGAAATATAACCATTATTTTGTAACTCTAGAGTGAGATTATATTCTATTTAATGATAAGTGTAAATTATTTATAGAAAAACGAAACAATGGAAAAAATATAATAATCATACATTATTAATATCATTTTTCATAGATAACAATAGTGGTATCATCAAATAGATTTTCTGTTTATGAATCCTAAAAATATATTCAGCATACATGGCTTGAATGAGATCACATATTAGAGATGTTCCAACTAGTGTAAATCACCAGTTGATCATTTTTAGATTAAAACCCACATGATACTACACCACCACTCACATTACTATTAAAGAATATTCCCCTATATAAATGGGTTATGTAACCATTCAAAGTAGTAATAATGTGTAATTATTTATGAAATTAATTAATAGTATTGTTGGATTTTTATTCTTATTTAGTGTTAAAGCCTTATATAAAAGGCATATTATTAGAGAATATATTAATTATTATTAAAAAAGAAATAATTTATTTAAATTTTTAGGAAAATATATTTATAATGAATTTCAAATAAACTATTAATTTTCATAAATATAATTCTTATTAAAGGTTTAAAACATAAATAATAATTTATAAAATATTTATATGTAATTATCTATTATTTTTATATGAAATTAAAATTTTATTATACATTAGAAAATGTTAATTTCAAATATATTACAATTTTATATTTAAAAATTAAATTTCCTATATTTTCATATTATTTATTTCTAAATGGCTGACATTTTTTAATTTGACATGACTATATTCATTTCGGATGAATTGATTAAATTTTATAGTGATGGTAATTTTCTGTAAAATATAAAATACGGTATAATATATAATGAGTACTGTGAGATAAGAAATACATAAACGATTTTTAATAATTATTTAAAAATTGTTAATTAAAAAAATATATATTTGGATAATATTATGTATTTTTATAGATTTAAATGAATTGAAAAACCTGTATATGGGTTTCAAAAATATTTAATGGACAAAAAGATTTAGAAAATTATTTTCTAGAAAATTTTCATTTCTATTGCCAAAGTAATATTTAAAAATTGATTTTTTTCTAATAGATTAAAATTGTATAATTTTTTTAAAAAATTTCTAACACCATAAAAAAACAATTGATAAGTCAATAGATTTTCATTTTCCACATACCTAAATTATAAGCCATATATTTTGACATTATTAATCAATTAATACTATTTTCTAATAAATACCCATCGATCCACTCATTACCCTATATTAAAAATACATTATATAAGAAATTCAATTCATTTACCCTCTCTAAACTCACACCTTATTTTCTCCAAAGTCATGTGGCTCACCTATAAAAAGATTAGAATGATACATGATAAGGTAAGGGAAATTTTTACCACCATCCTACATTACTCCAATGTATGTCCTTTATAGTATGGTATTTCATATTATACTGACTATAAGAATTTTATTGATTATATTAATATAAAAATTTTATAATATTAAGGAGTGAATTCCCTACACTATCATTAATCCAATTTAAAAATCCTTATTTGAACCTGTTATGATGCTGAAAAAAGGTCATTATTTTCTCTTTCTAGCAGGCAATATTTTTATTCTTTGAATACTATAATGTCAATCCATTTGATAGATAAAAACAATTTTATAACATATTATCCTATAAAATTTGTAGATTTTTTAGGCTGTTTAGCCCTATATTCTATTCTCATAGCCTACACCACATTTCATACTCTAATGGGAATTTAGAAATGAAATCAATGAATGAAAAATAGAAAAATTATTTTGTTTTATACTTTATATATGTTACACATCTTGGCCATAAAAATAAAAATGGCATTGGTCTTATTTCATGTGAAAATATAATGATCATCACAGTGTAATATTTTTAAAGACACATCATCCATGCGATGTTTAATTCAAAATCCACAAACAACCTTTCATTGATACTTTTTTTCACAACTTCTACATATGCCCTTAATATTGTTAAAATAAATAGAAAACAAATATATTGGATAATTTTTAATCTATATTCCTAACATCATCAATGTAAGATGTAAAATTTTAATCCTATACAATGTGAAGATCCTATGATTCCCCATGTGATAAAAATTATACGTATCAATTCATGAGAATGAGTTCACTCCTTGTCCCTGGGTAGCCATAGTGTGTATTCCCCATTCAATCCTAACAAAACACATTTTCTAAATGTGATAAATTTTCTATTATATATTGTTTCTTAAAACAATGAGCCACATTCACATATATATCCAATTATATCATGATATGTAACACCCCAAGCTTCCACGGTACGTTTCCCTTCGAATAATGCAATAGCGTGTGTTGTACGCAACCTCGAGCTCTAACACACACCACAACTAATTAAACTAGCCGTTATGAATAGTAGTAACCACTTTTTAAAATTACAGAAATTTTATATTTCAAAATGGACTTCATTTTTGTATTCGTAATAATGAAATTATCCAATGTTGAATTTTTTGTAATTTTCTGAGAACATCCAATTTTTTATGAATAGTGAAAATTACTTAAAAACAAATTTTTTAATAAAAATAATTTATAGTGATAAATTATACTATTTAGTGGTTTTAAAGTATAATTAGAATATATTTTTACCATTTTATCCAAAGGTGGTAATTAGAATTAATTTAACATTGAAATTGGACATAAACAATTGCTAATCTTTTGATATAAATTGTTTCTTAAAAACACGCTATTTGTTGTAACAGCGGGAATTAATTATAAAATTAATTAATGCAACTTATATGTTTGGAATTTTGTAAAATAGACATCATTTTTGAATTCGGAATATCAATTATAGCTTAGGGTGAAATTTTGGAATTGTTCTGAAAAACTTCAATTTTTGATGAATAGTGAAACCAGTAAGTGGTAGTTAAATAACTGATTTTTCGTTTAAATGAAATATTACCACTTCTGTGATTTGATTTTCAAAAATCCGACATACATGGTTTTAATTAAGAAGTAAAATGTGGTTCAATGAGATAAAAATAATTTTTTGGTGAATAGTAACTTTTAAGTTCTTAATCGCGATTAGAGGTAATTAGTGTAGTTTAAGGTAAAAATAATGTTTTAATTATATGAGATGAGCTTGACACTTGTCCTACTCCTATTGGATGAGTCATGGACGACCAAGACAACCCATGGGTCAACTTGGGGACCCAATGGAGCCACTTTAGTTGGAAAATGACATTAATATATATTTATTTAATGTTAAAATTAAATTGACACAAACATGAGTTGTTTTACTAAAAGAATTTTTAAGTGGGGTTAAACAAGTCCAAATTTTGACGATAAATATTCATTAGAAAGATAAAAAGATTTCCTACATCATATTATTTTTTTATAATTTTTAGACATTAAATAAATTAAATTATTTATGACATCATGATGATGCAGCGATGACCTCATTATTTAACGATTTAAATAAAATGGAAAGATAATGTAAAATCCAAAGCGTACACTTGTCAAAAACCTATTGGATGAGTAGATTTATAACCCTTATCATCTTATACTCGAATTATATAAGTGTGGGACCTCTAAAATCCGAAACTCATTTTATAATAAAGTGACTTTTCTTTACTTTCCAAGAGTGCCCCTCCTCTCCACTTATAAAAGGCCCCCACCTCTACCACCTCATTCACACTTTCAAGCCATTTGGCTCGGCCAAACTCTGACCAAATACTCTCCCAACTTCCCCCTCTTACTCCTAGAAGCCTCACTTTGGGTAGAACTCTTCCCAAGGAAGCCTTTGGCTCAAATCAAAAAGAGTTACCATATTTTGAGGTAATGTCTTCTCTAATGTTGTTTTGTTTTATTTTTCTTCTCCAACCCACTAAACTCTTTTTATTCATTTCTTTTTTAACAACACCAGTATACTCAATATACTAGGATGTTGTTATAAGAAGGATTCGAGATACACTTACACACACCTACATCTAATGGTTAAAGAACATACGGTTTCTGTGGATGGCGAATTTCTGCCTCACGAAACGATGACTGTTCGACACTCATATAACACCTTCAAAGGTGGACATTAAGATGTCACTATATTTATATATGATATATAATATGTTTATGTTTTACTTATGCTTCTGTATTTCTCATTTATGGCATACTTTATGATTTCCATTATGGGTAAAACGCGATAATTTCATTTTAGGAAGTGCGGACTACCGCCCCCTCAAAGTGATTTGAATCGTTAATGCCATATGTGGGATGTATAAACGATGGAGTAAATGGTATTATACACTATATTATAGTGGAATTATATTATACATTTATATCATTATTATTTCATTCCATTAAATACGAAATAGAAATGAAAGTAGCGTTCATGCGTACGTACGGCTTACCGTCTCCATGAACGGTGCATTTCATTTCTTACCTCTAAATGTTACGTAATATTATAAATGAATGTATATATACTGTATATATATGATATATATGATATATAAATCATGAATATAATTATGGATATAATGGATATTTCACCACATGATCAACTTGTAATTATAAGAAGTTTATTTTTGACTCAAGTACCTAAGATTGACAAAACGACTGTTATTAACTTAAATAATTAAAAAATGTTCATATCATTGTAACAAGTGATATAAGAAGGATAATGAAATTAAAAATGGTTCTTAACAAGGTATATATTAACTCTAGTTTATTATTCCGGAGGTTAAAGAACGGTTGAGTCAAGTCAGACACGAGGTAAGGGAATTTCTTAACCCAATTTCCATTCTTTGGGTTAATCTCCTACTTTCAAATTATCTAATGATATTATTATGTCTTATTCTGTATTTTTACTTTCTTTATGTGTACCTATAGTGAATACACATAATAGATCTATTATATTTTAAAAATGATCTTTTTAAGGACTTCTTCTCAATCTCCTTTCATTGAGGCATATTTGGTTTTATACACAACATTCTTTTATACGGTGTATAAACCCCTTTGACTTTTATGTTTATTCAAAAGGAATCTTTTTTATACGAAGCGTTTTACTAAACGTCAATAAGGGAATGTTTTTCTTTCCGTAGTTATGCGGCGACAACGACTTCTCCGCCGCCGTGACCATTATTTGAGTTTCGGCTTCCTCTACAAGCCATCATTTTTTTTAATGAAAAATAAATATAAAGTTTTAACTTTCTTTTATTTTGGTATTGAAAATGTTTTTGAAAGTATTTTTATTATATCAATGTGTTGTATTGATATCTTGTGATTGAAATGTGGAAATGTTATGTTTCCTTTATGCATGTTTTATGTGATACGATTATGTTATGGTTTATGATATGTTTAAACCTATTCATATGAGGAATGCATTGGACTTAATAAGTGACGGGTGGAGCCCGCTATAGCTCCTCGATGCATCGGTAGGTCTCATGAGACAACTAGACGTGGAATTGGCCGAGGCCCTTTCCCAATTTGATTTATGGTTTTGGCCGAGGCCTTAATCATTTTAGATGTCTTGGCCGAGGCCTTGAAAAAATGTTTCAGAATGTCTGGCATTATGCCTTCCATCATTATGAAAGTTGTTATTGATATTGCATGTGATTATTCGACTAGTAGAATATCCATGTGAATAAGTAAATAGCATTATCTCATTTTAATTTTTCCATATTATGTTGAAGTTCATGTTTAAAAGGCTTTTGTTTTAGTTATACATTGCCTTAAATGTTAATGTTTATTTATGAAAGCTTCCGCATTATTGTTATCCTTACTGAGCATCTGAGCTCACCCCTTTCAATGTTTTAATATTTTCCAGGATGTGAAGAAGTATTTTATGAATGACCTGCAGGGATAGTCAGAAGAGGATATGAGTGAGGACTATGGAGACTTTGTTATTGTAGTTTTTCACTTTATGATGTAATGTAACGTTTACGAATGTATCTAGAGTTTCCAAGGCTACTAAACTAATCGGTCTTTCGAGACTTGATCTTTTGTGATCATGCCAATGTTACGAAGTAATGCACCGACTCCGGGTAGCTGGGGTCGGGGCGTTACAGTTGGTATCAGAGGAAGTTTAGTACAAAACTTGGAAGCTAGATTTAGATAAACTCTAATTAGAGAACGTAGACCTAAGATGAACTTTGAGGATTAGTATAGAAGAACTTCCTTGAATTTTGGTATTGTAGAGATTTTGTGAGTTTTCCGAGCAATACATCCCTGTCTGGATACGATCAGGTAGAGGCAGCTCTGGCACAGATGTACCTAGGGGTAAAACCTTAAAACATCGCTTTGAGCTAGACTCAAACGGGAACAGGTGCACAACAACGGGCTTTGCTGCACTCTTGGTTACGACACTCCTGGGGGATATGCTTAGGATAATTATCATTTTCTTTAAAAAACAATTTGAAGGGTTATGAGTATATACTTCCTCAAAGGAAACATTTCTTTTTATGATTATGGATTATATCCATAAATAGTTCAATTTATGTTAAGTATTTTACAAGTATGGAATTATGTATTCATAAACTAATCTATTTTATGCCATTGTTTAGAAATGGCGCCTAGTGGAAGTAATGGAAACCGTATCAATGCACACACTCCATGTAGGTATTTCCCTCCTGCTCAAGATAATTATTGTGGATCTAAGGATACAACTGGTGATGATCAACTTATTACCGTACTGGGACAACTCACTCAGGTTATGAATAATAACCTTACTCGTATGGAGCACCCTGATCCGCAACGTGGAGGATCAATGCTAGACCGTTTCATGAGGCAACAACTACCAACCTTCAATGGGAGTACAAATCCTATAGTAGCTGAGCAATGGATAAATTCCTTAGAGAAAATATTCCATGCCTTGGGGGTACTGAAAGGGAGAAAGTTGTCATGGCAGTTTACCGCCTCACTGGAGATGTCGATCAATGGTGGTCACTAATTCAAAACACAAAGGAAGATGATGAATTAACAAACATGGAATGGCAGGAGTTCAAGGAGCTGTTCTTAGAAATATACTTTCCTTGAGACCATAGAGCAGATATGGAAAGACAATTTCTGATTATGAGGCAGAAGGAGGATGAGAATGTCGCAAAGTATGAGGCTAACTTTACAAGGTTAGCGAGGCATGCTTCCGATTATATACGTAACCCAAGGATTAAGATTGATCGTTTCTTTGATGGGTTAAAACCATTTCTCCGTCGATCTTTAGTATCACAATCCTTCTCATCATACGAAGATATTGTCTCGTGTGTTGTCAAGACAGAAAAGGAATTCTCTAAGTCTTATGACAACAAAGTAAAGCAAGAGAAGAAGAGAACGGTGGAACATGAGACAGATAAAGGGAAAAAGGGAAAGAAGGATTTTCCATTATGTGATAATTGTGGGAAGAATCACCCTGGTACATGCCTAAAAGGAATGGGAGTTTGTTATAAATGTGGAGAAAAGGGTCACCAGGCTCGTGATTGCAAGGGGAAGAAAGAGGCTATCAATGTTGAATGCTACAATTGTAGGGAAATGGGGCATTATGCAAATGAATGTCCTAAGCATCAAGGAAACTTACCTCAGAAAAGGCCAAGGGATCAAGGCCAATCTTATGCTGTGACTACAGTTGAAGTGGAATAATTAATGTATTGGTGCTTTTGGACTCATGGATTATATTCTAGTTATTAGAATAATGTGATATATATATAAGGATTTTACTGTAGTACTTGTTAATTTCTGTAAGGTTTTAATATGATTATATTTTTAGTATGTGACAATAAGAGAAACTTTACTTTGTTTGGGGAATCTGATAAATTGATTTTGGAATTTAGAGACCTTTTAGAGAAAGTCTGGACAGAGGTATTTTGGATAACTATAAAGGTTGGAATGGATTAAGTTGAACTTTGGATAGTATTTTTTAAGGTTAAAACATTTATGAAGATTATTTTTGGAATAGTATAGTACAATATTTTTAAGAAAAGGACAACCTACAGGGTGGGGTATAACACGTCACGTTGGACAAAGCTGCAGGAATCGAACCCACAACCATAGTGCGACAGGCCTAAATTTCCTACCACTAGCCTACAGGAAGTCCCTGGTTATTACAAAATAATTTTACTAATCTAAATGGTATGTGTTAACATTGGGAACCTTATACAATTAGGATAAGTATAATATTTTTGGGTTCTATTATCTTTTTGAGTGAAAGGTGAGTTGAAGGTTGAAACTCTAATTGTCAAGCATAAATATATATATACCTATCTGTTATTCAATGAATAAATTAATTCTTAAACTTTAGTAAAGGGATATTAAAACAAAAAAAAATGTGTTATCCAAATACCTTATGTCTTGTTGAACTAATTATATTTTAAATCAACATAGATTGAAGGCTTTGAGGCCCTCAATTTGATAGTTGATTGTGATTGATGATCTCAATCACTCACTACGAATATTTACGTTCATATGTCTCTAATTGCCACCAATGTTCTCCAAATCGAGATCATAATTGGGTGGTGACTTTTTCATTTCCCTTTCACTCTTATTAAGGCTAATTTTTTTTAATCTTATTTCCGATGTGGGTTTTCCACAAAGGTATTTTCTCTTTTCAACATTTTATTTTCAAAGAAAAAAATTTCAAATTGCGAGGAGGCAATTTATTGAAGGAGGGGAGAATGTAACACCCCAAGCTTCCACGATACGTTTCCCTTCGAATAATGCAATAGCGTGTGTTGTACGCAACCTCGAGCTCTAACACACACCACACCTAATTAAACTAGCTGTTATGAATAGTAATAACCACTTTTTAAAATTATAGAAATTTTATATTTCAAAATGGACTTCATTTTTGTATTCGTAATATCGAAATTATCCAAAGTTGAATTTTTTGTAATTTTCTGAGAACTTCCAATTTTTTATGAATAGTGAAAATTACTTAAAAGTAACTTTTTTAATCAAAATAATTTATAGTGAAAAATTATACTATTTAGTTGTTTTAAAGTATAATTAGAATATATTTTTACCATTTTATCCAAAGGTGGTAATTAGAATTAATTTAACATTGAAATTGGACATAAACAATTGCCAATCTTTTGATATAAATTGTTTCCTAAAAACACGCTATTTGTTGTAACAGCGGGAATTAATTATAAAATTAATTAATGCAAATTATATGTTTGGAATTTTTTAAAATAGACATCATTTTTGAATTCAGAATATCAATTATAGCTTAGGGTGAAATTTTGGCATTGTTCTGAAAAACTTCAATTTTTGATGAATAGTGAAACCACTAAGTGGTAGTTAAATAACTGATTTTTCGTTTAAATGAAATATTACCACTTCTGTGATTTGATTTTCAAAAATCCGACATACATGGTTGTCATTAAGAAGTAAAATCTGGTTCAATGAGATCAAAATAATTTTTTGGTGAATAGTAACTTTTATGTTCTTAATCGCGATTAGAGGTAATTAGTGTAGTTTAAGGTAAAAATAATGTTTTAATTATATGAGATGAGCTTGAAACTTGTCCTAATCCTATTGGATGAGTCATGGCCGACCAAGACAACCCATGGGTCAACTTGGGGACCCCATGGAGCCACTTTAGTTGGAAAATGACATTAATATATATTTATTTAATGTTAAAATTAAATTGACACAAACATGAGTTGTTTTACTAAAACAATTTTTAAGTGGGGTTATAGAAGTCCAAATTTTGACTATAAGTATTCATTAGAAAGATAAAAAGATTTCCTACATCATAGTATTTTTTTTATCATTTTTAGACATTAAATAAATTAAATTATTTATGACATCATGATGATGCAGCGATGACCTCATTATTTAACGATTTAAATAAAATGGAAAGATAATATAAATACAAAGCATACACTTGTCAAAAACCTATTGGATGAGTAGATTTCGAACCCTTATCATCTTATCCTCGAATTATAAAAGTGTGGGACCTCTAAAATCCGAAACTCATTTTATAATAAAGTGACTTTTCTTTACTTTCCAAGAGTGCCCCTCCTCTCCACTTATAAAAGGCCCCCAACTCTACCACCTCATTCACACTTTCAAGCCCTTTGGCACCGCCAAACTCTGCCCAAATACTCTCAAAACTTCCCCCTCTTACTTCTAGAAGCCTCACTTTGGGCAGAACTCTTCCCAAGGAAGCCTTTGGCTCAAATCAAAAAGAGTTACCCGATTTTGAGGTAATGTCTCCTCTAATGTTTTTTTGTTTTATTTTTCTTCTCCAACCCACTAAACTCTTTTTATTCATTTCTTTTTTAACAACACCAGTATCCTCAATATACTAGGATGTTATTAGAAGAAGTATTCGAGCTACACTTACACACACCTACATCTAATGGTTAAAGAACATACGGTTTCTGTGGATGGCGAATTTCTGCCTCACGAAACGATGATTGTTCGACACTCATATAACACCTTCAAAGGTGGCCATTAAGATATCACTATATTTATAAATGATATATAATATGTTTATGTTTTACTTATGCTTCTGTATTTCTCTTTTATGGCATACTTTATGATTTCCATTATGGGTAAAACACGATAATTTCATTTTTGGAAGTGCGGACTACCGCCCCCTCAAAGTGATTTGAATCGTTAATGCCATATGTGGGATGTATAAAGGATGGAGTAAATGGTATTATACACTATATTATACTGGAATTATATTATACATTTATATCATTATGATTTCATTCCATTAAATATGAAATAGAAATAACGTAGCGTTCATGCGTACGTACGGCTTACCGTCTCCATGAACGGTGCATTTCATTTCTTACCTCTAAATGTTACGTAATATTATAAATGAATGTATAAACTGTATATATATGATATATATGATATCTAAATCATGAATATAATTATGGATATAATGGATATTTCACCACATGAACAACTTGTAATTATAAGAAGTTTATTTTTGACTCAAGTACCTAAGATCGACAAAACGACCATTATTAACTTAAATAATTACAGAATGTTCATATCATTGTAATAAGTGATATAAAAAGGATAATGAAATTGAAAATGGTTCTTAATAAGGTATATATTAACTCTAGTTTATTATTCAGGAGGTTAAAGAACGGTTGAGTCAAGTCAGACACGAGGTAAGGGAATTTCTTAACCCAATTTCCATTCTTTGGGTTAATCTCCTACTTTCAAATTATGTCATGATATTATTATGTATTATTCTGTATTTTTACTTTCTTTACATCTACCTATAGTGAATACAGATAATAGATCTATTTTATTTAAAAATGATCTTTTTAAGGACTTCGTCTCAATCTCCATTCATTGAGGCATATTTGGTTTTATACACAACTTTCTTTTATACGGTGTATAAACCCCTTTGACTTTTACGTTTATTCAAAAGGAATCTTTTTTATACGAAGTGTTTTACTAAATGACAAAAAGGGAATGCTTTTCTTTCTGTACTTATGCGGCGACAACGACTTCTCCGCCGTCGTGACCATTATTTCAGTTTCGGCTTCCTCTACAAGCCATCATTTTTTTTAATGAAATATAAATACAAAGTTTTAACATTCTTTTATTTTGGTATTGAAAATGGTTTTGAAAGCGTTTTTATTATGTCAATGTGTTGTATTGATATCTTGTGATTGAAATGTGGAAATGTTATGTTTCCTTTATGCATGTTTTATGTGATACGATTATGTTATGGTTTATGATTTGTTTAAACCTATTCATATGAGAAATGCATTGGACTTAATAAGTGACGGGTGGAGCCCGCTATAGCTCCTTGATGCATCGGTAGGTCTCATGAGACAACTAGAAGTGGAATTGGCCGAGGCCCTTTCCCAATTTGATTTATGGTTTTGGCCGAGGCCTTAATCATTTTAGATGTCTTGGCCGAGGCCTTAATCATTTTAGATGTCTTGGCCGAGGCCTTGACAAAATGTTTCAGAATGTCTGGTATTATGCATTCCATCATTATGAAAGTGGTTATTGATATTGCATGTGATTATTCGACCAGTAGAATATCCATGTGAATAAGTAAATGGCTTTATCTCATTTTAATTTTGCCATATTATGTTGAAGTTCATGTTTAAAAGGCTTTTGTTTTTGTTATACATTGCCTTAAATGTTAATGTTTATTTATGAAAGCTTCCGCATTATTGTTATCCTTACTGAGCATCTGAGCTCACCCCTTTCAATGTTTTAATATTTTCCAGGATGTGAATAAGTATTTTATGAATGACCTGCAGGGATAGTCAGAAGAGGATATGAGTGTGGACTATGGAGACTTTGTTATTGTAGTTTTTCACTTTATGATGTTATGTAACGTTTACCAATGTATCTAGTGTTTCCAAGGCTACTAAACTAATCGGTCTTTCGAGACTTGATCTTTTGTGATCATGACAATGTTATGAAGTAATGCACCGACTCCGGGTAGCTGGGGTCGGGGCGTTACATGATATATCATAATTAAAATTCCTCAATGGGAATCCTTGATGTGTAAATAACATTCTTATTATCAATGATTCATTTATTTTTCTCAATGTGAGAGGAAAACGATGGTGGAAATATTATTGTCACTATGCACCAATATATCAATCAGGTGTATGTCCAATATGTTTAATCCCAACTCAATCCACTGTTGTTTCTCACATTACATGAAAAATACATCTCCATTAAAAACATTAAATAGTGAGTCCAACACCTTATTCGTGTGAATAAAAATTTAAAAATAATGTCCACATAATTTTATTTAAAATAGCATGGAATGATAATCACATATGTCCTTAAAAATTTTTCATTTTAACTATATGTTATCTAATTACTCTGAAATTATGTTACATTGGATACCTCATCGATATTCAAACCTAGAATCACTAACCATTCACATAAAATTTCACGGGGTTATATCCCTAAAAAAATGACTTATGTACCTCCCCACTAGGTCATACTCCCTATGAGTATATAAATACACAATAATAAGGCGATATTCTGTCCAAGACCTATTTTTTATCCCTTAGTTGCGTATTCCATATAGTTTATCCTTTATCAGTTCATATTTCCAATTAATTTTAGTCCACTATCTAGAGGATCATATCTTATACGAGTCTTGCCGATTCCATTGTTACGACATATTACTCATGAAATCCATACTCATTAGGACATATTCTATTTAAGGTCCACTTGAAATATATAATCATGAATATGTCACACACAATCCATTTATAGGAATATTTTTCCAATGTCTAATCCTTGTGTTGTTCAACTACATTGAGTATTATTTATTACAATAAGATAAAATGAATGATGTGTCCCATTAGAAGGAACAAAACTATATATCTTTTAAGTCATTACAAAAAAATATGTAGGAAGACACATTTCAATTAAATTATTTTAATACATCAAAAATGTACTTCTTTCCTTGATGGAAATAAATTCTACAGCACCAATCATTGTATAATTAAAACACAGAAATCGAAAACCAACATCAATTGATAAAATAAAGATATAGATACCTTGAAAATATATATGGTATAATCAATTGATAAATAATAATATATATAAATATTCACCTTTTTTGTATATCTCATATATATATTGATACATCTCAAATAAACAACTACTAACACATGGAAAACATAAATTATAGTTGGACAATAGAATGATTCAAGAATCCAAATATAAATTTATGAGAGTGTCTTATAGTACCACATAATCCATAAAAAAATGCTTACTGAGCCCATATTCTCTTCATATAAACTAACATGCATTCAAAATATTCGATGTACAAACCACCCAACAACACCCTACTTTTATAATGAAGGCATGCATCAATGTTCACATCGAACTAGAATAGTTTTGGGATCCATTGGATGTTGTTTGTTCCATGAAAATATTCTTATAAAAAACCATCTAAAAATGTTTCTAAATTGGTTAATTACTTTGAATACCTCCATGAAATTTAAGGTAAATCATGAAAGAAAATAAAGGTTATACATATATGGGATAATGACACTAAAATACATTGATAATAAAATGTATTATTTTTCTTGTGGGTGAATTTATTATGATGGAATGGATTATAATGATAGAAAAAAATTTAAGGTATTCAATAGAATCATATTAAACCATATAGAATATGATAATATGGTTTGTATGAAAATCTAAAGTTTATTCACCAAAAATATATAATATTATGAAATAGTTCTGTTTGTGTATATTTAGAAAAACATGGAATTCAGTATCACATTTTTGTGGTAATGACTCCAAAACTAAAAAGACCCATTGATGTAGTCAATATTACCTATAGTTAATTAACATTTCCAATTGAGGATAATAATACAATTGAAATCTAGTATATAATTAAGACAAAAACATACATAATTTTTTGTGTTTCAAATAATTCGTTTTACTCTCACAATGAAATAAAATGGTATTTTTATACACATGGAGAAGAAGGTATATTTATTATATATCCAACCAATATTAAATATTTTATGGTTTTTAATAGGATACGTTGAATTATTTTCAATAATAATGATGTTATAGTGGTTGAAAATTAGAAAATTTCAAATACAAATAGTTGCATTCAGGATTCTGTAAATCATTTTCCACATGACAACGACCTTGTTTTTATTGTGGAATGTTATAATTATTTATTTGATCAATTGGAGTTTTTTGAAATTCATATGAATCATATAATAACTATGATGATTAGGATACCACAATGTGAACATTAGTTTATAAAGGAATGTACACAAGATTATATATCACAGAAAATAATACTAAAGTGACATGGAAGATCAAAATAAGAATATTCGAATAGAGGATCTCTAGAAAATGACACGTCTCTCATAAGTGTAACCTAAAAATCTAAAGTCACTATTAATGATGAGTTTTGGGTTATGGATATCTGGGAAACACAAGACAATATTGGGACTAATGTGACATTGAATGCTTTCTTAAGGATATAGAAACAGAATTTTGTACAAAATAGTTTTTCAAAAACAAAAACACTGATGATTAAAAGGTAAGAAGGAATAAGTCACTAATTATGAGAAACCATTATTCATAATTAAATTTTATAGACATAAATGAAATACTATCACATGTAAAAATATTGAAACTATAATAATTTTTTATCCATGGCTGTGTAAAAGTATTCAAAGCATATAAAATTAATATAAAATCTCAATTTTTTAATGGATTCCAGGATTAGTAACACAACATTTAAAGAACATTTTGGTTTATAAAACATAATTATTAAATCATGGTTTAACAATTGATGAAAAATTTATAAAACATAAAGTAAGAACATAGGGAACTCGTACTCACGCCCAAAAAAGTATTTAAACATCCTAAACTTTTATAGAGTACCTGTTAAAAAAATATAGGAAATAAAAATAAAATAAGACTATGATGTGATCTATTATTATGATATAATAATTGGAGGCTTAAATGAAACTATATGAAGGTGGTTTTAAAAATTTATGATGTACGAAAATGAGATGTCTCTAATTATTGAATTATTAATTATGTTTAGCCTCTATTTGATTCAATGAATGTTTTGAACGTTTATTCCTCGAAAAAAATTTCAATTAATGTGATTAAATAATTTATCATTTATGATGTTAGATTAATGGATACTATAGGGGAGTTCCAGATTAAATAATCAATGGATGGTGATCAATGTGTTCAGTGTAATGCTCTATAAGAATATTATTTTAATTGTTTATATTTTATAGTCATCCATCTAGAAGTAAAACATAACACATTCCATTTATCATTTTATCAATGTTTTCCTAATGTAATTCATATAATTTATGTTATAATAATTCTATTATATGTCAAAATTTGATTGGATTTGGGTTTTTTTGATATAGAGATATTGATCAATAGTATATGGGATTTACTGTTCTAGATTTTGTAGTACTGATAGAACCCTAAATTTATACATCCCAGTGATTTTTTAATCCTAGAAGTTATTCTATATCTTTTATGACAAAAAACATTAAATGTAACTCTATGTCATGTGTATTGGCTGAGTTTATAAAAATTGATGAATCCTGAACCCAAATGATATGGATGAAGCTACAGCTTGAAGACATTGATATGTGGAATATACTATTATGATGAATTTTGATAAATAATGTACTATAATCTCAATAGATAAAATGTTCTGCCATATTAGGGAAAATAAAACTGAAATTTCATATCGTTTCGCATGTTTGAATGTTGAGAAAGAACTAGTTGAGGTTGAGTATGGTTCCACTAATGAGTAGGTGGCAAATATCATATACAACGGTCTTTAGAAATCTATGTTTCAATGTAAATAGATTTTTATTAGAATAAAAAAATAGATTATAAACAAAATTCACTCCCTCATGGTAATTTTTCATAGATAATGGTGTTACTACTCTATTATGCTATGTTTTGGGAATTTTAACTCTTTTGTGACATTTCATAGAATTGATCTATTTTGGTTCATTGAGAATGGAAGAGATGTATAAATAACATACCCTTCAAGAAAATAGATGAATTTTTTTGAAGGGGAATTTTTTATTTACTCTAGTATATAATGACCCACCAGTGAAAAAATAAGAGAGGGAATCTCACTGTTGAATCATGGGGAGATGTTTGTGGTATTGAAAAGAAAGTATTAAAAGATCATGATTTTCGGGTTTTTTTTCTGGCGGCTCAATTATTATGTTCAGGATGATCATATCATTTAATTATTATTTATCACAAAAATAATATCTCACATAGTATTATAATTGATGAAAAATTAATCATTAACCCATATTTTGAATTCTAGAATTTAAATTTTTTTTATTGCAAAGTAAGTATGTTTGAAAAGATGGTATGTTGGCTTGCCATTTTTTATTATTTATGGGTGTAGGAATTGTTGAAAAATGATGGAAATAAAAACAAACTAAAATGGGTCTGTTGATATAAAAAATGTATCTATTGTAATATCATTGCGTGTTTTTTTATTGAAAATGAATTATTAAAGAGAGAGTTTTCATCAGATGTCATGCATGATAAGGAAAAACAATATGAATTTATATAAGATGCATCATTCACATCATGAAATTATGAATCACATTGTGAAGGAGGAATAAATAAATTTTATTGAATCTCAATGTTAACAAATTAATTTTGTGAGGGAGATTCCCATTCTAAGTTTTTTTAAAATTTATATACATATGGGTGTTTAGAAAAATTCTAAAACTATACTCACATCAATAATATAATATCATGCCATGAAGAAAATTGTCAAAAAAATTATATATTAGCCTATGTCATTTACACGGTGAGGTTGTATTACACATTGTGGCGGCGAAATGATAAATCAATCTTGAACTAGAACATTTTATGTCGAGTTCTATGACTAATAATACTGGTCATAAATTTTTTTGGAGAATTGAATTGATTTTAACATATTGGAATTTATGTGTAATTTTTTTAAATTTATATTGAATTATTTAGAGACCGAAAACTTTGACAGCACATGGTTTCGGGGCCTGGAGAGCCAAGAATAGTATTATGATCCTTTTTATGTACGTTTAGTAAATTGGAGAGCATGATTTATATCTTTTGAACTGTTACTCGGATCAAAAATTTGAGGGCACCATTAAACTCAGAAATCTAGGATTCTCCTAGAAATGTCTTAACCTCAACAGGAAAGGGCCGAGCAGAAAAAATTATATTTTTTTGGTATTTTTGAGAAAAATAATTAAATAATTTAAAAGACCAATTTAAGTTATTTCTCATCGTTGGGGGGCAGACGACGATGATGTAGTGCTATGATGAGGAAATGATGTGGATTATTAATTAAGTACCAATAATGGATCTTGTGAAACCAAAATTATATTTTTATAATGACTCATTAAATGTGGACAATTTAATGAGCATCATTAATTGACACCACAATACTGCTATTTTGTTTGCATTAACAATTTTTTGGCACATAGGCTATGATGGAATTAAAACATGGAGACTCTCTGAGGAATCTCTATTAGATATTCCTCTCTAATGAAGTATGAAGAAGAATGCAGTCAAGACTTCAACATCTTCGATGAACCTCAAAGAACAGATATGGATGTGATAACATCGATGCCTCAAATCCTCAAGGACGAACGCGTCAACATCATATTTCAATGAGGTAGGGGTCTTATTTTATTATAAAATTTTATCAGTGTCCTACATTTGTAGAAATGATGTACATAGATCAATCCATGAACAGGTTGATCCCCATTGCATGGGTTTTATGCGAGAGGGTGGATTTTGTTGGGGATTTATTTATCAGGGGCTCAACTTAGCATGAAAAGATTAAAATCAATCCCCGAAACTCTCCCTTGATTTAAACATCTAGCATGGAGGGAATGTGGAGAGATGAACATGTGCCAAGAACCTCTGCTCGTGAATTCACGGTGGCCCATTCTCATAGTGGAAGTAATTTGATTCTAGGGCCTGTCTAGGGATGAAGATGACCAAAGAGGCCCGTAGGCAGAGACAGATCGGAAAACAGACCATCGAAGTGACTCTGGTGGCCCGTGGAAGGTGCTGCCAGAATAGAACCACCATCCCAGCAGCGGTCATCCCACATCTACCATTTTTAGGGGGCTTCACCGTCTATTTCATTGGAAACTACAAAAATGGACACCCTTCGCTGGACACAGTAGTTGATGACAGTGCACTGGGCGAGCCATGGAGGGTGGAGGCTACGGCCCACCATCCACGGTGGCACGAATGGTGGTACCAAGCAGGCACTGTGTGGAGATGGGTGGCCCACATCCCATCCACCTGATTGCCAACAAGATGTTGTCTATCAACCATGGATTGAGGGGCCCCACGTCTACAAGGCCAATTAAGAAGGAAGTATGTGGCACGGCTGCCACATACCGGTCGGGCGATGCACCCCGGCCCCTGCATGCAGTCGGGCCTGGGGTCGGGGTGCTTGACTCACACCGACGGCTTGACCCGTGCCCTATGGGCTGGGTCACCGGGTTACCGATGGGTTGGACCCTCAGCCAAACCGGGTCCAGTGAGTCCCATTGGGCATCGCTCATTGGACAGACCCGACCAGACAGACGAAGACCCAAACAGGGTTAGGTCGAGTTGGATGACCTCAAATAGGGGTACCTGGTACACCCAGACCGGGTTGTTCGGGTTGGTCTGACCAGGTCCTAACGGGTCCCTTTACAACCGGCCACCTCATTACTAAAACAAGAGTATTTTTCAAATTTTTCATCTGATTGATCAGCCATTTCTAGCGTTGGGACCCTATCGATGAGGATAATCTTCTAGGATGCTATATTATGACTTTCGTGGAATATGAAATGCGACGAAGGGATTGAGGAGTGGTTCTACCTATCTGGCTACATACAAAATCTATAGTTGGTTGAGACCTAAGGACTGTGGACTTTCAACTCTTGATGACTCGACCATGGCCTAGTGGGAAGAATTTTTGTGTGACATTGTTGTCCCACGATGGAAATAACTTCTCTGTGACTTTTCAGGCCCACAGTATGCGATGGGGGGGGGTAACATAGTTTTCCAAGACTAGTGATAATCACTTCTTTTTGACATTACTATCCCATGTTATGCAATGGATAGTGGTACCTAAGCTATCCAAGGATAGTGGGAAGAACTTCTTCGTGACTTGGTAGTTCCATTGTACTCAATAGAGGTGGAGTTCTCATACACCTGAGGAGTTCAACAATGTTATTGATTATTCTAATGTTATTACCCTAGAATATACATGGTTTGAGTGGTCTTCTGTTTCGTGATTTACATTGAGAAATTGATGTGTGGTATTTCCTTTTTGATTTGGGGTCCCTACTCAGTACTGTGTTACTCACCCCTGCATGATTTTTTCCCACACATGTTGTGTGTGGTGTAGACAACAGACCTTTTGAAAGGGGTTCCTAGGGAGACGGGACGCACGAATGCTACAATGGTGGACACGGTTCCCTAGGACCCTGCGTGTACTAGTAGGTAAAGGTGAACATGACATACTTTTTAGGCTTCTAGGAGCATCACTACTCTCAAAATCCGGTGGGGTTTTTTGTGGATGTACATTTGAGTTACTTTTTGAACGTGATGTTTTTTGTTCATTGATGGGTTTGTATTCTGGCCCACTAAATTTCAGTTGTACACTCACTCAGCCTTGTTTTAGTTGTACATGAATCCCCCATTCTAGGTGTTGGTATGTTATTTTACAGGTGTGTGCATACATGTACATAGGTAAATGATTCCAACAAGCAGGTTGACACTTTCGGTGCTAGTCTCCAGCCCCTATCCTTTGGGAGTCTGGAATGGGAAGGTCATGTCATGGGCCTCTGGGGATGGGTCATGAAAAAGTGGTATAATTATGTAGTCGGTTTCCCATAAAACACTGAGAGTGTGTGTTTTATTTTTTGGAAATAATTTTATGCCTTTCGAGTATGAATTTTAGATTCTTGGATCCCAGTGTTGGTGCGGTGGCCGATGTGTCCATACACCAGGACATTGAAGTCTAATTTTTGGCTCAATAACTGAGAACAGTGGTTGCATAAGTGTATCCTTTTTTTCATTTGATAAATTTTTATCATTCTAGGTTTAACCTTATGACCATGGTACATATTTTGTATTTCAGGATGCCTCTACATTGACGACCTATCAGGATCCCGATACGAGGTCGTGAGGACAACCCACCTCGCAACGATGTGTCCGTTCATGGAAAAGTTTTTGAGATGGCCCCATTGGTAGGTGAAGTACTGCTAGTACTAGCCGATGGTAAGAATCTACTATTGGTGGTTCCGACAGAGGACGTTCGTAGGCTTAGTTCCCTACATGAGTTTTAGAGACAGAGTCCTCCAATGTTTATAGGAGAGACGAATCCTCATGTCATTGAGGACTGTATGGAGGCTGTGACAGAGGTGTTTCTCCTAGTGATGAAAATGCTTGTCCAGATTGTGATATTGTTAGTGAGCCTTATACAGGGCTCGACAGGGAGATTGTGGATCCTGACCACCCAGATGAATGATGAGGAGACCCTTACCTAGGCAGACTTTGAGCAGCATTTCTAGGGGGAGTTTTTTCCCAATACCTTGTGTTGTGAGTACATTCAAAAGCTGATTGACATATTTTTGGGAATCATAATACTATTTGAGTACTCATCGGGGTTCACTGAGATAACTTTCTACTCCAAAAATATGGTGTGAGACCCTTTCGTCAGGATATAGCATTAGATTAGGGAATCAAGAGAGATATCAGGGCATTGGTGTTGTCTCTCAGCATCCATAACCAAGATGGAAATCTAGAGCGATTCCTTACTGTAGAGATAATATTGACATATTTGGAACTAATAGATAGAGGTACCAGTAGAACCATGATGGTGGAGTCTTTAGTAGGTAGAAAATAGTATACTTGGGGCCCATGTGGGCTAGGTCATTCAGAGGATGACCCTAATTCTCAGGAAAGTCAGTGTGAGGATCCCAGACCAGAGGTAGTCAGCCGAAAAAACAGTCTTTGCAACTGATGCAGCAAGAATAGAAAAAGAGATCATGACTACCTGGTTAGCTATACAGATGGCAATAAATCGGTTGAAAGTCATCTGAGATAATGATAGTGGTTCGAGCGAGTAGGTACGTAGGGTGGTAGACACGACATGGGAGCAGGCCGAGCAGGAGGATGTTGGTGGAAATTCGAGGTGTTATACCCACCACCCCTAGGTGTTCCACCCCGACCACAAGGGGAAGACAGAAAGGGGTGAACATATCTTCAGGGAGGAGAGGATTATGAGCACGATGATCCTGATACGGTCCAAGGT
Source organism: Viscum album (assembly GCA_963277665.1). NCBI lineage: Eukaryota > Viridiplantae > Streptophyta > Magnoliopsida > Santalales > Viscaceae > Viscum > Viscum album. The sequence goes on from OY728151.1 coordinate 1,538,852,272, forward strand.
GTGATTTTTGTCTGATCTACCTAAGTTCTAGTTCTTATATGTAATAGAGCTAGTCTCTCATTCCTCACTACGACTCTCATTTTGACCATGGTGATTTTTATGGAGCTTTTGGCTAGATCCTTATGGATAGATACTCTTATGTTATTGCATTCGAAGATTACACAATAGTGTCGGTAGTGTGAGATTTCACTAGGAGGCGAGATCATTAGCTACGATCTCCTAGTAATGATGTTTGGGCCTTATGACGTCATCCACGGTATGGACTTCTAACCTACATTCAATTAGAAGATAGACTATTATAGGCGTACAGTGTGGTGTGTGCATGGATTTGGGACCATGTTTTCTTTAAGGGAGAGAAGGAAACCCTTTGAGCACATGATGGAATATCTTGGAGGAGGGTGCTGCCGATCACTCGCTAGTTGGATAGACCAACCCTATGTTCAATGAAGGATATGAGTCCAATGATTCCTGTAGTGTTGGATGAATAATAAAATGTTTTTCATGAGGATATTCTCGAACTACCTCCTCACAAGGAGGTATACTTTTGAATTGAAATGTACCTTCTGACGACACTAATGTCCACACCAGCATAACAGATGGCTCTCGTGGAGCTTCACGAGTTGAGGGCATAGTTGGAGGACTTGAAAGAGAAGGGTTTCTTAATTCACAGTGTTTCACCATGGGTTTCCCCAGTGCATTCTTCCTAGAAAGAATACAATAGTTTGAAGATGTGGGTGGACTTCTGGTACTTGACCTAGGAGACCATGAAGAATAAGTATCCATTGTCAATAATCGATGACCACATTGACCAGCTGAAGGGGGCGATGTGGATTTCAATGAAAGTGCAATGATATGGCTATCAATATCTTTGGGTGTGGGATGAGGTCATTCTGAAGATATCCTTTATGTGCTAGTATGGCCACTATATATTCCTGGGGAAACCTTTCGTCATAACTAACACCCCAGTAGTGTTCATGTGAATCATGAATAGTATATTCTAGCCTTACCTTGACCATTAAAACGTGGTCTTCATTGATGAAATCTTGGTGTAATAATCATCAATGGAGGAGCACACTACACAATTGCGGAAGGTCCTAGATACACTCCGAGAGAACCAGCTTTATGGTAAGCTCTTGAAGTGTGAGTTTGGGATTCAGGACATCCACATTAGAGGACACATCATCTCAGAGGCTGGATTTGCAGTAGATCCAACCAATATGGAGGTTGTTCTTTCTTAGGATCCACCCATGATCATGATTAAGGTGTGGAGCTTCTGGGGGTAGGCTGGATAATATCGGACATTTGTACCTGACTTTTCCCAGGTAGCATCACCCTTATCAGCATTGACATGGAAGGTAAAACCCATTGTCTGGATGTATAAATCCGTGAACAGTTTCTTGGTGCGGAGGTGGAGACTGACTAGTGAAACAATATTGAGACTACCAATGGTGCGAATTGGGTATGTAGTTTTCTATAATGAATTAAGGATATGACTAGGTTGTTTCCTAATGCCAGAGTGGGTAGTGATTGAATATGGCTCACGATAGTTGAGACAGAATTGGAAGAACTATTCAACCTATTACCTGGAGTTTGCAGCAGTGGTCTTTGACTTGAATATGTGGCGACAATACATGAAGGTTAAATGGTTTACAATTTACATCAACCACAATATTATTAGGTATATCATCTTCTAGAAATTTCTGAACCTGAGGTTGCAACGATCACTAGTGTTCCTCCAGGACTCTGAATTTGAGATAGACTATATTCTTAGAAAGGAGAACGTGGTGGTAGACCTGATCCGCAAGAGGACCAGGATGCAGCTACTGAGTGAGGAGACAGAGTAGTTACCTGTGATGAAAATATCCTTCATGGATGATGGTGATGCAACAAACCGTCAGTCAATGACTGTTATCCCTAACTCTTATAGTGAGTTAGGGAGGCACATTTCGTGGATTTTGACTACAAGGCATGACATGCACAGTTATCCTCATGATGGTCTCATGATTGATTTTTGATAGGTGGGGATCACCTCATCATTTTCAAAGGGTTCACCTTACTACCAGTGGGGTTTCAGAAGGGGGTATTGTGGTAGATTCATACATCTCCATTGGAGGAACATCTTTGAGTTTCTAAGATGTACGAAGAACTTTAACATTAGTACTGTTGGTCAGGGTTAAAGAAAGTGGTTGCCAAGTTCATTTCATGATGCCTCACTTGCTAGTAAATGAAGGCCATGCATCATGTTACCACATGCTTGGACCAACCACATGAGTTACCGGAGTATAAGTGTCATGGTATCTCCATGGACATTGTGATGGGGTTACCATGTACGTTCAGGGGATGTAATTCAATGTTGGTGATCGTTTACCGACTCCCCAAATATTCTCAATTCCTACCGATCAAGTTGAAGGAACAGGTAGAGGGCTTGGGAAAACACTATGTCTTTGAGATTTTTTGGATCCATGGGGTACATTCGACAATTATCTCAGATCATGATGCTAAAATTACATCTCGGCTGTTCAAGGGACTACAAGAGGCATTTGGGATGCAGTTGCACTAGAGCGCAACTCTTCTCACCCAGATGGATGGTCAGACAGAGTGGACCACACAAACGATGGAGTATAGGATTTGGGCTTACGTGATAGACTTTGGTCAAAGTTAGGAGTACAACCTACCATTGGTGGAGTATTCATAAAAACAAAATCGATGACTCCACTTTTGGAACGACACCAATTGAGCCCTTTTGTGGGTGCCCTATAGATCACCCATATACTGGACATACCTAGGGGAGTCAAAACTCATAGGTCCAGAGTTTGTATGGGCTACAACCGAGAAGGTTAATATCATCAAAGAGCGGATGAGGACTTTACAGGGCAGGGAGAATTCATATTCCGACAGGATACAGATACCTTAGAGTTTGAGGAGGGCGATCTTGTATTCCATTTTCTCTCACCCTGATATAGATTATGGAGAATTTTCTAGGATGGCATGCTATCTCTGATTTACATCAGACCTTTTTAGATCCTGAGTAGAGTTGTATATGTGGCGTACCGCCAATCTCTTCCACTCAGATGAACAAAGTGCATGATGTCTTTTATATATCATAGCTGAGGAGTTACGTGCATAATCCATAACATGCCATCAACAGGGGAAATATGGAAAATGATGATGGCGTGACGTTTGTGGATTTCCCGATGGATAAAGGGGATCGATAATAGCGGGTCATATTCAGGCGATTGATTCCTCTAGTGCATGTCCGATAGCAGTCTGGTAATATCAAGGGGAGCACATGGGAGTAGGAGTCTCATATTCACGCTAAGTACCCCCATCATTTGGTTTAGTTATTGTTTTGGATTTTGGGGATGTAAAGACCTAAGGTGGGGAAAAAGTACCGCCTAACAATTTCTGTGTAAATTTTCTAAAAAATATATAGAATTATTTTGAGACAGTGATATTCGACAACACCTGATTCTGGGGCCCAAATATCCCAAAATTGAATTATGACCTTTTTTTAGGTATGTTCCGTAGATGGGTGAGCATGATTTTATATCTTTTGAACTAGTGATTGGATTGAAAATATGATGCCCCTATTGAACTCTTCATGTTGGAATTTTCATAGAAATTCCTTATCATTAGATGACAATAGACGAATGGTAATGTTATTTTTAGGTTATTTATATAAAATTAATAAAATAATTTAAAATAATTATTTTATTTCATTATCATCCTTTGGTAGTAGACGACGATGTTGTGATGCTACAACAAGTCGCATTAATGGAGGAACTATAATGGATCTTTTGAAATCATAATTTTTTATTAATTATGACTCATTAAATGTGTATCATTAAATGTGTCCCATTTAATTCTCACAATTAGTTGACACAACACTCCTGCAATTTTTTTCCTTTAATTATTTTACTTCACATTGGATACAATGAAATTAAACCTTGGTGACTCTCTGATGAATTTCTATTCGTAATTCCACTCCATAAAAAAAATGATGAAGAACATTGGTGAGACATCACCGACATTGATGAACCTTGATGAACGAAGCTGGAAGTGATGAAATCGATTCCTTGAAACCTTGAGGATGAACAGGTCAGGATAAGACGTCAACAAGGTTGGGGTTTTATTTTTTTTCAATGTTAATCCTTGTTCATATTTTCTAGAAACAAGGAATACAGATCTACCCACAAAGAGGTTGATCTAAAATTTATCCATTTATGTTGGACAACGTCTATTTTTGGGGATTTATTTATCTAGATTTCAACTTGGAAAGGAATGATTAAACTCAATCCCTGAACCTCCCCCTTGATTTAAGCCTCTAATGCGGAGGGCACAGGCTGATAGTAATAAGGCCCGAGAACCTTCTCTTATATGTTCTTAGTGTTCACATTATCTAAGTGGGGGAAATTTTATTCCAGTGACTGAGAATGGATTGCGATGACTATGTTGGCCCATAGTCACATATTGATCAGAAAAAAGACCACAAGAGCGACACCGGTGGCTTGCGGAAGGTGTCGCCGACATGACACCACCGACACGATGAATAATTTCCCATGATGGCAGCATGATGTGGGAAGTGCCACTTGGTGACATGACAACATTGGAGGCAGCTGGCCTTGCAAGCTACACTAGTGGACGACGACTTGTTTGGTGGGTTTCAGCAGTAGGAGGTTGTGGACAACTGTCCGCGGTGTTGGGGATCGTTGTGCTAGGTGGCCCCGCGTGGGGAATGGTGGCCCTCGTCCGACCCAACCTATAGCTAGTGATCCATTGTACGATGATCATGGGTGGAGGTGCCCTACATTAGTTTGGCCAATGGAGAATGCGATACACAGCACGGCTGTTGCGTCCCTAACAGGTGGTGCACCCCGACCTCCTAATATGGTCAGGCCTTAGGGTGGCGGGCCGAACACTAGCTAGTGGGATGTACTTGTGCACATGGTATGGACCCCACCGATGGGCCAAACCCATGCTGGTAGGCCAGACCCCCACCCTTCGGGTCAGCCCGGACTAGACCTGGTCAACATGTGACTCATTGGGATGGATCCTCTGCCAAACTGGGTCCGGTGAGGCTTATTGGAAAGACTAGACCAGACTGACCTAGACCCAAACTGGATAAGGTTGATTTAGCTGATCATAATCTAGGGTATACAGGACCCTCATTCTTGGTTGGTCGGGTCAGTCTGACCGGGTCGGACTATGCCTTTTCGATATTGGTCACCTAGTTACTAAAACTCATGTATCTTGCAAACTGTGCATCTGATTGCCATTCCATTTGCTTAATTGGGACCCTATCGACAAGGAAGATCTTATGGAATGTTAAATGGTGAATTTAGTGGATGTTGATATGTGAATAAGGGCTTGAGGAGTTGTTCTCTCTGGAATGCTATATACAGAACCAAACGGTTAGGTGAGAACTGAGGACTGCTAACTTTCGAATCTAGATGACTTGACCATTTCCCAGTGGGAAGCACATCTCAGTGCTATTCTAGGTCCACTGTTGGAAGATCATCTATGTAACTTTGAAATCCCATAGTATGGGATGAGGAGGGGTACCTCAGTTGTCCACGACTAGAGGTAATCAGTTCTCTGTGATTTTGTCGGCCCATAGTACGCGATGGGGAGGTGTACCTAAGCCTTCCACGGTTAGTGGGAAGCACTTCTTCGTGACATGGAACGCCCACAGTAAATGTTATATGATGTGTTCTTCAGAATATGACTTGTTTGATGATGTGACTGATGATGATACTATTACTAGCCAAGAATTAACCTTAAGTGAGTCATCTTGTTTTTCGTTCTTTTATTTGAGGTTTTTTTGTGTTGTCATTCCATTTTGTTTTTGTGTCCCTACTGAAGTACTATGTTACTCACCCCCACATGGGACTTTACCGCACATGATGTGATTGGTTCATAAGACCGGAGTTTTGATTGGGGAGCTCAGGGATATGGGACTCACGGAGGTTACGACAGTGGACTTGATGGCCTGGGACATGGTGGGGCCCAGTGGGACCTAGTAGCAGGGACATACTACTTCAGATTCTAGTAGCATCACTATTCTCATGATCATGTGGTGTATTCTTGTGGATGACCATCATTATAACTTTTTGTACATGATGTTTACAATTATTTTTTGGGTTTATATTCTATACTACTAAAATTCAGTTGTACTTCCACTCATCCATGTTTTAGCAGAACTTTTCCCCCTTTCAGTGTGTCCGGATCTTGTTGGTAATCTATGTACGTACACGTACTCAGGAAAATGCCTCCCACTTACAAGTTTATGCCTTCAGTGCTATTCACCAGCTCCTGGCCTTCGATAGGTTGGCTTGGGTTGGTCATGGAACATAACCTGGGGGCGGGTCGTGACATTGATACCCTCTGTTAACACCTAGTCTCATTATAAATCACATAATCACCCATTGATGGTTTATTTCTATATGTATTATATGGATATGATTATTTTGAATTCACTTGGATATTAATTTATTATTTTATAAAATATTGACTTCCAAATATGAAATTGAGGGTGGTGATCTCTGGGGTTGAGATCAAAATGGTGAAAAGAATGTTATTTTGGTTGTTCTCTTTAGATTTGAATTTCAAATATAAATTTATAATTATCCTTGGGATGTAAGAAACTAGTTTAATAGGATAGAATATTATACGTATTAACAAAGAGTTTACACATATGGAAAAAATCAGTAGAATATTTCAAAAGGATTACATGACAGTGAAATAGTGTATTGACAACAAAAAAGGTACTCTTCTAGTATATTTATTTGTCATTATGTTTTTTGTTAATATGTATGAATTGAAAAAACATTTTTGTGTGATTTAAACTAAAATATATGTTGGTAAAATGATTTTGTTAGGAGGAATTGAGAGAACATATTTTTGAGGGTAAACAAAAATGTTATCATTATAGAGAAGATCTATGATTTTTTAGGTCAATGGTGAGACTGATTCATTGTTTATGAAAATAAATGAAATTAATTATTGTTGTTATGATCCATCAATATAGTACTAATTTCATTAAACATGGATTATCCATGATTTTATGAATGAGGAAAAAATATTGTAAACTCATTATTGATTTTATCAATCCAATCATCTTTTTTTGGGAATGATTTTTTCTATTACTCACAATGAGAAAACATGAACATGGTTAATGTAGAAATCTACATATTTCACATTGCATAGATACCCTCTATATTTGAAATCATTTATAAATAACATTGATAGTTTTATCATTTAATTTTTATCCTTTATCATGAAATATACTAATATGATCCAACAATCATGATTTATCTCAATGGAGTGGTTGAACATTAGACTAGTTATGGGTTTCTCTGGAATCTATTCCTCTGGGCTATAATTATTTTTTTCGTAGGAGGATGAGTACTATGTACATGACATCATAAAATATAATGTGGGTTTTAAAAGCAATATTAACCTAATTTTTTTATTAATTTTTCATTTAGTGATTACATAGTATGTGCCTTCAAATATTACTTTAAAAAATCATTTTATATAGGAAAACTAATTTTTTTTTTATTTTAATATGGAATAAAATAGGATGAATAATATAGTTTTTCAACATACATGACATTTATATAGCATTAAATATGTCTTTTTCTCTGAACATTTGTTATTTTAAATATTAAATAATTTTCCAAGTCAATCAATGATATCAAAAGTCGACACATTATCTATTTTATATAATTTTTACCCATTACCAAATATCATTTAGTTTATTTCCATGTGACCAATTATCGTGAAAATTCTATAAATAAAATAATGATTTCTTATGAAAATTTTATTAATAAAACTTATAAATTTAACATTCACATGGTCGATAATAATTTTCATTATGGTTTCGTTTTTGTTATAATATCATTCAATAAATATGAATTATATATTTAACGATCCATAAAATTATGGTTTTCATAAATCTGACACATTTTAATCCATTAGATAGAAGGTGATTACATACAATAAATATCCACAATAATGAAAGAAGATAATTAATTCACCCAAAGACATTGGACATGATCAATTAAATTAGTGACATTGTTAGATTTATCCTAGGGGAAAATTAGCCCAATTTTAATATTTTATTTTCCTAATGTTATTTACATTTGAGGGATATTAATCAATGAAAAAAATTATATTAAAATCCAAAAAAATCCAATAAAAATAATAATTTTTCCCTTTAATAATGTACGAAGGAAATATAACAAAAAAATTTAAATAATTTCATTACTACCCTTATATAAAATTGAATATTAATTTTGAATAATCTATAACAATGACTAGTATATAAAAAATTTCATTGTTATCCTAGCGAGGGAATGATAGTGTATGAGATCCACCTTCATCTCTAAATCAAAGAAAATTTCAATTTAATTCTCACATACTTCTATCTCATATTATTTATAATTATATCATTTAAATAATCTATATAGTATAAAAAGTATGAATTTTTCTCTATTTATCCTAATTTTAGTCTTATATTAATGTTCATTCTATTGTTTTACCCATATTTTTCAATATTCACATATAATAATATATTTCAGAATGATATATATATATATATATATCCTAATTAAGGATTTGGATCCTACTCTGTCTATTTTCGTACGTCGAGGTTGTGAAGTAATCATTAACAATGTAAAAATATATATCTTGATTTGATACAGAATTAGATGATGATGTCAGGAGTTTTTTGGTAATAAATAAATAAAATTTCCCTTCCCTACAATATACTTCTAAATTTATGAATTATTTATTCAATGAAGATTTTCATAGAAGTAGTGCATAATCTCCAAATTGATCTCAAATATAGAAGCATAATTTCAAATAAGATGGGTAATTCAATATACCAGTAATTTTATTTCAAAATTTCTTTCCTAAAATCTATTTTCCATAAATGGTTTTAATGCATTAAAGTATAAAATTTAACATGGTAAAATTTTTATTTAGTAACGTTATGTTTATCTATATTATCCATTAATTTTTTCATCAAATTTATTTTTTATTATATACACCCTATAACCCATTCCAATGGACTCCAAACAAGATTTTTCCCATACACTATTATATCTAACCTGATATTTCATAAAAAAGTTTATAATTCACCTACATAACCTTCCTTCATTGATACTATATATATTAAGAGGATTCAGTGGTGTTATCTTTTTATGGGATATATTGGACATCCCAAACATCATATATGACAATAATCTAATTCCACACATAAAAACCATCATTTTTCATCAAGGTAAATCATTAAAACCACTTTAGAGTAAACATATCATTCGTCCATACTGATTACCCATTAATTATGTGTTTAAATTTGATGAGTTGTTTCCCATGTGAACAACTTAGTTTTTACCATCCTAAAAATACATTATATCTTCAATTATGTATCTAGATATTTGTTACCATTAATTAGGTTTTATTTCTAAATTAGATGATCTGAATTAACATGTTATATATATACATATGGAATAATGTGTTTATATGAATGTTGGTAGGTAAATAAATCCTCTATGATATAGTCGTTTCCCAATAAATCACATATAATGGTCCATAACACCTGGAAGGAAATTCACAACATTCATTTTTTCTTTTGGGTTTTGCAAATTAGGCCATGACTTCAAAAAAACTAAACCCCTACCTCCAGACATAAATTCATTAGAACAAAACATGATTTGAGTTTATATTTCATTAAATGAATATTATGTTCGATAGTGTGTACCAAAAGTAACATCGAACTATAATGAATGATGAAATCGCATTGTAATATAATTATTTAAATTTATATATACTAACATTACATTAGATTTGAGGGTACGAATTAGAGTAACTGGATAATGAATCATAAGGATAAATGTCACCCACAATACATAATTACATGTTAATGACTACTAAATAGAAACCTAAATTTTATATAATATCATATAAGATAAATTGAGTTATTTTTTGATAACTGAATTATGTGCATAATATATTATTCAATATAAATTAAGTTAATTCTTATAGATGAATGTTTTTAATGAAATTTATCAATAAAAATGAAATTTAAAAATTATTTATTTTTAAGAAGTTGGTTTCTAGATAATAAATTATTTTAAATTTATTTTATATATCAATGGTACATTTCCATTAAAAATATGATTTCATTTTTTAAGAATATTAATATTAATTTCTATAAATTTTATATTTATAAATTAAAACATAAAGAAATTTTTTTTGATACCATTATTGCCAAATAATTTTTAGATAAATATTGGATATTTTTTTAGAAATAATTTCTTTTACATGATTAGGGAATATTATCAAATTTATAGCTATTTTAAATTTTATGACACTATATCAATATAAAATGGCTTAAAATATTATAAAACATTATTTTGAGGAATATATATATATATATATATATATATATATATATATTTGTATATATTTATATTAAAGAAGTAATATAATTTTTTTATAAAATGTAATGTTGATCTTATAAATTTTTGTTTATCTTTTTGTAAATGAAGAGATTCAAACCCCATAATCGTGTACTCAGTGCATGAAACCATTATAATTTCATAAGTTATGTTGAAATAGATTTTTATGGGAGGATAATTTTGAAATATTGGTTAACTATATATACACCTTAAGCATTCGTTATATTTGAATACAAAGACTAAAAAAAATTTCATTCTTCTATTTTTCAAGAATATCTTTATTCCATTAATCATGTCCCTAAATATGAGTCATAAAAACATAATGTAATCTTGAGTGAAGAAAAAAATAATGTTCATGTCAAATTCCCAACATGGTTTATGTGCATTATTATCTTTCAAGAATAAATAACATAATAAAATGTAATGGAAAAAAATGAAAACACATACAAATTTATTTAATTTATTTCATGAATATATAAGGAATAATCGATATGGGACAATGGATAACTGTCAAACATGTTAGTTGATGAATATGTTTAGAATGAAACATATCTATAGAGTTTATCATTCGAAAATATAATTGAAAATATTAATAAATTAAATGAAGGAAATTCTTAATTACAAGATGCCATGATTCCCATGAACATGAATCCTTTACTGTAACGGCATTTCATTGGATACTTTTAAAAATATTGGTTACAAACTTGAAGGGTTTTTTCAACTGATCTCTTCCCATGTGTCTTCAGATGGATCACAGTTCTTATACAAAATGGCCCCAAACCCATGAAAAACCCTTCCAAATAATTCATAATATGTATAATAATAAATTTAATTTCATAAACTATGTTCCCTATAATAATATATATGTATCAATAAGGAAAACATATTTATCATTATTTTCTCAGTTATTCGAATAACTTTCAAGGTAAATACCATAGGTAATAATGTTATATTTTTAATGAAATTAACTTATCCATTAGAAAAATATGTATAATTTATATATATATACTACCCCATGAAAATTTATTACAGTAAATTGATTTTTTCATGAAATTGTTAATAATCACAAAAGAAAGAACGATTAAATTTTTTTTTACCACTACATAGTTATATGTCAAGTACCCTGGGATGTGATAATACAATGTGGAATTTAAAATTCAATGAATAATGAATTATTAATGATATTAAATGTTAAAGGGTATTATATTACCCATATATAAATATATTCAGGCATAATAAAAAAACATTTAATTTAAACATTAATTTAAATAAAGTCCATTACTTTATGCTTCCTTTTGGTTATAGAATATATAACCTCATATATAATTGTTTTTATCAATTTATCAACTTATTTAAGAACAATAATAATATTTATTATATCATATATGATTCTTATATAAATTCATATGACCCATTTGTTAATAATCTATTATTATTTTCACTATATGAAATGTTAATACCCATTTTTTTCGAGAATGATTTAACATGATATTTTTTTATTTCTACATATATGAAGATATAGTCATACCCATTATGTAAATAAAAATTTAAATATAATATATATTCAATATTTATTTATAGTAACCCATAAAATTTAGTTAAAATAAATGGAATGTATAACGACCCAACCTTTTCTTACATTACTATTATATCATTTCAAAGATAAACAACATAATAGTATTACACATGGAGGATCCAGAGGTTTAGTGTCTTGGGAAAACTAGGACTACACATAACAAGTACAACATCAAGCATAAAAATTCATTTAATCTCTTCTTCTATAGCTTCTTAGTAGCACTTGTCCTCTCCTTAGTACATGTAGCCACCTGAGGATATACATCAAAATGGGTGAGCGAAAAGCCCATTAAGAGGATAGATAAGAACAATATAGCATGGGGTGAGCATAATCATGACATAGGAAGAAGATCTTGAACATGAGAGGAGCATAAACAATAAACTTGAAATGTGGAAAAACATAAAAATGAAACATCATGTCTTAGTGGTTAACTACCACACATACTTGTGAACAAAGCTAGCATCATGTTCACGCATCATTTCACATTTACTCATGAGATTCATCACTTTACCCAATGCATTGGAGCGCTATATAATTCCGGGCGTACCCGTCACATTTAAACATTCATATTGCGCTATATAATTCCGGGCGCACCCGTCACATCATAACATTATCATTATCATTCATGCCACATAGAACACATATCAAACATGTACATAAATAACCCATGGAAAGGAATGGGTTTCATCTCATAATAACACATTCATAAGCTTTGGGTTCCCAAAAGAAAGAGGGGACAACATACTTGATATAAGAACCATCAACCTTGAATGAGAGGAAAAATGTGAGATCTTGAAAGAGGAGTTCTTTTGGAAAACATTTTGATGGACATAAAAACCAGTGACAAACATTTATATCCCAGAAAAGTAAAGCAAATGATGAAAAAATGATCTTTGAGGAGTAACCATATCAAAAATGGAGTGAAAGAGGGAGAACCCGAAGGAAGAAAATTGGGTTCGAGATTTCCCCTTACCTTGTACTCGAATGCCTCCTTCTCTTTAATGTCCTATATAATGACATTATATTCATTAATTAGAAATTCCATAACCTTTTATACCTTAATAGGGTTCATTCTAGTTTCATTATTTCTTATTATGTTCCTTTGGATGACTTATAGAGTTTAAAAACATTGTTCGGGGATGTTCGTTTTTATGGTTTTCTTGAACGGTCCACTTGTATTCTTAAATTGATGTTTGGGTAGATCATGGGTAAACATCCAGAACTTATATTACATTTAATTAATGATATTACAGAATCTTGAATTATTTTATAATGAGTAATATTAGATCCATGTGGACGAATCATTAGATAAGAATTAAATGAAGATTATTTGGGTTAATTTGAGCGGTTTTTGGATCACAACCAACTCATTTTAACTTTTCACTTAGTAGTATGGCCATAGGTTATTTCCAGAACTTAAAATAGAACATAATACATATAAAAATTTCTGGTTCAACCATAAAAATGGTTTCATGACCAGATTGAAGGTATAAATGAAAGAAGAGAGCATGTTGTTTTTGAAGGTGATAAATTATCTCCACATGAACAACGTTCTCTTTAATAAAATAAAAGGAAGGGGGAAAGGGTGTGGGGTGATATAATATAAAATTAGAATCATAATATTATAGTATAGATATAATACTGAATTTATAGAACAATTTGGATGAATATAGATAGAGAGAGATCAAGAAAGGATCTTGAACTTGAAAGGAAATTAAAGGAGAAGAGAGAGAGAAATTACCTTTAGAATCCTTCTCTTGAGATCCTCTTTAAGGAAGCTAGGCTTGGTCTTTTGATGAGACCAGAAGCTTTTGGACGTGGGGGATGAGCTAGGGAAGGTGTTTGGGCAGAATTTAGAGAAGGCTTGGAACTTGAGAGGTGTTAGGAAAAGAAGGGGTGAATGGTGGCTTTTATAGTGGAGGGGAGAGGGGTTTCCTTAATATAAAATTGATTTGTTTATTAATTTCACCAAAGACAAGGAATAGTGAGTCTTGGATGACTAAGAATAGTAAATTTGACTTGTGAATTCGGGATTTGGGTGCTTACATCACTTGTGATGTCAGGAATAGTGGGTTTTAATTAAAATGTATTTATAAGATAAATTAATGTATTCTACTATTCATCAAAAATTCAAGTAGCTCAGAAAAATCCCAAAACTTTACCCCAACCATTTTTCGACATGTAGAATCCAAAAATGAAGTCCATTTTTCAAAAATAATTTTCTAAATATTTTTAATTTAATATTTAATTAAAATCATAATTTACTTAAAGAAACAGTTTTTAAAATTAAAGCTAATTTTGCAATTCTTTCAAAAATTACTTAGGGTCTTAAAAAAATTATATAAAAACTATTAGACATTGATTAAATAGTTTATGAATATATTTCAGGAAAAGAAATATCCTCTTAAATTAATTAATTAATTATAAATAATTATTTATGACTTATAAAATACCAAAAACATTTACTAAGGTCAAATTATCACTTTCTATGATGTCTAAATTTTATTTTATTATTCATAGGTAATGTTACTCTTATTTACTATTCATAAGGGTAGGTTACTATTCATAAGGGTAGGTTACTATTCACCAAAAATTATTTTTGTTTCATTAGACTCCAAAAACTATCTTGAACACAACCGTGTATGTTGGATTTTTAAAATTCCAATCATAGGGGTGAAAAAATTATGTTTAAAGGTCACTTATCACTTAGTAGTTCATTATTTTGTGTTTTTATGAAATAAATATAAGAATGGAATTTTCCATTGAAAAACTTTGGGTCGTTACATTCTTCCCCCCTTAAGAAATTTCACCCCCGAAATTTCACTTTACACAAACAGGTGAGGGTACTTCTCCTTCATTGCCTCTTCTGGTTCCCAAGTTGCTTCCTCAAACTTTTGGTTCCTCCACAACACTTTGACAAGGTGGGTTGTCTTGTTGCGTATAACCTTATCACTTCGGTCCAGAATTTTTACCGGCTGCTCCTCATATGAGAGATCATCTTCCAACTGTACCACCTCTGAGTTTAGTACATGTGAGGGGTCTGGAATGTACTTCCTCAGTAGTGATATGTGAAACACGTCATGGACTTGAGCCATATTCGGTGGAAGTGCTAGTCGATAGGCCACGGCTCCTATACGATCAAGGATCTCAAAGGGGCCAATGTACCTTGGGCTTAGCTTCCCTTTCATCCCGAATCGCATGACTCTCTTCCATGGAGATATTCGAAGGAAGACTTTATCTTCAACGTCGAACTCCAAGCCCCTTCGACGATTGTCAGCATTGCTCTTTTGCCGACTTTGAGCAGCTTTGATATGTTTCTGGATGACTTGAACCTTCTCTGTCATCTCTTGAACAAGATCGGGACCAAGTAGCTTTCGTTCTCCAACTTCATCCCAACAGGTTGGAGTTCTACATCGCTTCCCATAAAGAGTTTCATATGGAGCCATCTAAATACTCGAGTGGAAGCTATTGTTGTATGAGAACTCAACCAATGGAAGATTCTGACACCAACCACCTTTGAATTCAAGAGACGGGGATCTTAGCATATCTTCAAGTGTCTGAATAGTCCTTTCAGACTGGCCATCAGTTTGGGGGTGATAGGCCGTGCTGAAATTTAATTCAGTACTCAAAGCATGTTGAAGGCTCCTCCAGAATTTAGAAGTGAACCTTGGATCACGGTCAGAGACAATCGAGAGCGAAACACCGTGCAATATCACTACTTCCATCACATATATCCTTGCAAGTTGTTCAAGTGAGTGGTATTCCCGAATAGCGATAAAATGGGCAGTCTTGGTGAGTCGGTCAACCACAACCCATATCGCATTATTTCCTCTTGACGTTTTTGGGAGACCCATGACAAAGTCCGTAGTGACATTTTCCCATTTCCACATGGGTATAGGCAATGGATGCATCGTACCTTTGGACTTTTTCCGCTCAGCATTAACTTGCTGACACACCAAGCACCTTGATATATATTCAACAATCTCCTTCTTCATGTTATCCCACCATAAGTGTTCTCAGAGATCACGATACATCTTGGTACTTCCAGGATGAATAGAGAAAGTTGAGCTATGTGCATTATCCAATAGCTCCTTCTTTATTCCGGGTGATGAAGGCACACAAAGCCGCGTTCCAAACCGAATCACACCATCATCGTCGATATGGAACTCTTGCAGCTTCCCTTCATTTACTGCATTCACCCTCTTTTGTATCTCTACATCGTCCCTTTGTGCTTCCTTAATCTTCTGTTGGATGGATGGTTGCGCAATCATTTGGGCAAGGTAGGATGTATCCCCTGCCCTTACGATTCCCAAATCGATCCTTTGTATATCCACGAATATGGGGTCTTTCTCAATCCTCAACATGGATAGAGTAGCAGGTTCTTTCCTGCTTAGAGCATCAGCTACCTTGTTCGCCTTTCCAGGATGACAGTGAATAGAGAAATCGTAATCCTTGATTAGTTATAACCATCTCCTTTGACGCATGTTGAGCTCCTTTTGCGTGAATATATACTTTAGGCTCTTGTGGTCAGTGTATATGTCACACTTCTCACAAAAAAGGTAGTGCCGCCAGATTTTCAAGGCAAAAATCATGGCTTCCAGCTCTAGATCATGCGTTGGGTAGTTCTGCTCATGGATCTTCAACTGTCGTGAGGCGTAGGCTATCACATTATCATTTTGCATGAGTACACAACCCAAGCCTTTCTTTGAAGCATCACTGTATATCACAAAACTTTCTCCACTTTTCGGTAATGTCAGTACAGGTGCAGTGATTAGCCTTCTCTTTAGCTCCTTGAAGCTTCCCTCACATTCATCCGTCCAGAAATACTTTACCCCTTTCCTTGTTAACTTAGTTAGCGGGCTTGACAATCGTGAGAAGTTTCTCACAAAACGTCGATAGTGCCCAGCAAATCCACGAAAACTATGGATTTCTGTGACACTAGAGGGAATGGGCCATTCCTCAATCGCCTTTTTCTTTGAAGGGTCCACAGAAATTCCCTCTCTTGTGATCACATGTCCCAAGAACGTGAATTGATTCATCCAAAAGTCACACTTTCTGAACTTGGCGTACAACGTTTCCTTTCTCAATGTCGCCAACACAAGTCTTAGATGTTCTTCATGTTCCTCCTTGCTCTTGGAGTAGATGAGAATATCATCGATAAACACTACCACATATTTGTTGAGGTAATGTCTAAAGACTCTATTCATCAAATCCATGATGATTGCAGGGGAATTAGTAAGTCCGAAGGGAATCACCAAAAACTCATAGTGCCCATACCTTGTACGAAAGACAGTCTTCTGAATATCTTCCTTCTTCACATTTACATGATGATATACAGAATGAAGATCCACCTTTGAGAAGTATTGAGATCATCTTAACTGGTCAAACAAGTCATCAATCCTTGGGAGAGGATACTTGTTCTTTATGGTGATCTTGTTGAGTTCCCGATAATTGATACACAACCACATGGTACCATCCTTCTTCATCACAAAGAGCAATGGCACACCCCAAGGTGATGCACTAGGGCGTATGAACCCTTTGTCCAGATGCTCTTGCAGCTGCTTCTTTAACTCCCCCAGTTCGATAGGAGCCAACTTATATGGGAACTTCGAGATAGGAGTAGCTCCGGGTATGAGTTCAATTGATAACTCTACATCACGATCCGGGGGAATTTCGGGTAAGTCTTCGGGAAATACATCGCCGTATTCCCTTACGATGGGCATTTCCTCAAGTTTGGATCTTTCCTTTGACTCAAACATTTGGGCGAGGTATGCTTCTTCATAGGGAATCATCACCCACACCATTGAAGGAATTTTCAAAGGATATTCATGATCGTCCTTGCATTTGTAGAGGAGCATGGGGTGGTTCGGAATATGAAAATATATTTCCTTTTCCCGACAGTTGATATGTGCTCTATATAACGAGAGCCAGTCCATTCCCATTATAGCGTCGAATTCCACCAAGGGAAGTATTACGAGATTTTCCGGAAGAATCTTCCCACATACGTCAACAGGAGAAGAATCAAACACTTGGGTTGCAATGATTGCACCACTTGGTGTTTTTACAGATATCTCTACTTCAAGGTTTCGGGGCTTCGATTCTATAGTTCTAGCAAACATGCAAGATATAAAGGAATGTGTAGAACCAGAATCAAATAAGACTTTTTCCATTATTGAGTGAATAGGAAGTGTACCTTGTATGACTTCATTATCATGTTCCTTATCCACAGTAGTGATGGCATAAGCCTTCCCTTGTTCCTTTGGCTTTGGTGGTTGTTGGCACTGATTACCCTCGAAAGCTCGAGGTTTAGTGCACTAGTTTGAATAGTTCCCTAGCTCCTTACAGTTGTAGCATTGAACCACGAGTGGTTCTCTCCTATCATCGGCTACATTATCCTTCCTTTTCACGTCTCTTCGACACTCGTGAGCTAGGTGTCCTTGTTTCCCACACTTGAAGCATTTCCCCGTCCCTTTGAGTCAGTTCCCATTGTGGAACTTCCCACATTTTTGGCAAGTGGTTCATTGTGTTTTCTTCCCATCTTTATCACTAGATCCACCAGCTTGAAACTCCATCTTTCTTTTCTTATCACCATAGCCATGGGACCATTCTCCAAACTCCATCTCCACTTTGAGATCACACCGAACAACTTCTTCATAACTCTCAAAGTCTCGAATTGCAAGAGCTTTTCGAAGATGTGGTTTTAATCCACTAAAGAATCTATCAATTTTGCTATCATTGATGATAACAAAACCCGAAGTATACCTTGCGAGCCTTGTAAAATTTTCTTCATGCTAGAGGTTTTCTTTAGGGTTCACTAATCCTAATTCCCAAATTACTAAACCATTCCTTTGATACGAACTATAACAACCCGGCCTTTTCTTACATTACTATTACATCATTTCAAAGATAAACAACATAATAGTATTACACATGGAGGATCCAGAGGTTTAGAGTCTTGGGAAAACTAGGACTACACATAACAAGTACAACATCAAGCATAAAAATTTATTTAATCTCTTCTTCTATAGCTTCTTAGTAGCACTTGTCCTCTCCTTAGTACATGTAGCCACCTGAGGATATACATCAAAAGGGGTGAGCTAAAAGCCCAGTAAGAGGATAGATAAGAACAATATAGAATGGGGTGAGCATAATCATGACATAGGAAAAAGATCTTGAACATGAGAGGAGCATAAACAATAAACTTGAAATGTGGCAAAGCATAAAAATGAAACATCATGTCTTAGTGGTTAACTACCACACATACTTGTGAACAAATCTAGAATCATGTTCACACATCATTTCACATTTACTCATGAGATTCATCACTTTACCCAATGCATTGGAGCGCTATATAATTCCGGGCGCACCCGTCACTTTTAAACATTCATATTGCACTATATAATTCCGGGCGCACCCGTCACATCATAACATTATCATTATCATTCTTGCCACATAGAACACATATCAAACATGCACATAAATAACCCATGGAAAGGAATGGGTTTCATCTCATAATAACACATTCATAAGCTTTGGGTTCCCAAAATAAAGAGGGAACAACATACTTGATATAAGAACCATCAACCTTGAATGAGAGGCAAAATGTGAGATCTTGAAAGAGGAGTTCTTTTGGAAAACATTTTGATGGACATAAAAACCAGTGAAAAACATGTATATCCCAGAAAAGTAAAGTAAATGATGAAAAAATGATCTTTTAGGAGTAACCATACCAAAAATGTAGTGAAAGAGGGAGAACCCGAAGGAAGAAAATTGGGTTCGAGATTTCCCCTTACCTTGTACTCGAATTCCTCCTTCTCTTTAATGTCCTGTATAATGACATTATATTCATTAATTAGAAATTCTAGAACCTTTTATACATTAATAGGGTTCATTCTGGTTTCATTATTTCATATTATGTTCCTTTGGATGACTTATAGAGTTTAAAAACATTGTTCGAGGATGTTGGTTTTTATGGTTTTCTTGAACGGTCCACTTGTATTCTTAAATTGATGTTTGGGTAGATCATGGGTAAACATAGAGAACTTATATTACATGTAATTAATGATATTACAGAAGCTTGAATGATTTTATAATGAGTTATATTAGATCCATGTGGACGAATCATTAGATAAGAATTAAATGAAGATTATTTGGGTTAATTTGAGCGGTTTTTGGATCACAACCAACTCATTTTAACATTTCACTTAGTAGTATGGCCATAGGTTATTTACAGAACATAAAATAGAACATAATACATATAAAACTTTCTGGTTCAACCATAAAAATGGTTTCATGACTAGATTGAAGGTATAAATGAAAGAAGAGAGCATGTTGTTTTTGAAGGTGATAAATTATCTCCACAAGACAACGTTCTCTTTAATAAAATAAAAGGAAGGGGGAAAGGGTGTAGGGTGATATAATATAACATTAGAATCATAATATTACAGTATATATATAATACTGGATTTACAGAACAATTTGGGTGAAGAGAGATAGAGAGAGATCAAGAAAGGAACTTGAACATGAAAGGAAATTAAAGGAGAAGAGAGAGAGAAATTACCTTTAGAATCCTTCTCTTGAGATCCTCTTTAAGGAAGCTAGGCTTGGTCTTTTGATGAGACCAGCAGCTTTTGGACGTGGGGGATGAGCTAGGGAAGGTGTTTGGGCAGAATTTAGAAAAGGCTTGGAGCTTGAGAGGTGTGAGGAAAAGAAGGGGTGAAGGGTGGCTTTTATAGTGGAGGGGAGAGGGGTTTCCTTAGTATAAAATTGATTAGTTTATTAATTACACCTAAGACAAGGAATAGTGAGTCTTGGATGACTAAGAATAGTAAATTTGACTTGTGAATTCGGGATTTTGGTGCTTACATCACTTTTGATGTCAGGAATAGTGGGTTTTAATTAAAATGTATTTATAAGGTAAATTAATGTATTCTACTATTCATCAAAAATTCAAGTATCTCAGAAAAATCCCAAAATTTTACCCCATCCATTTTTCGACATGTAGAATCCAAAAATGGAGTCCATTTTTCAAAAATAATTTTCTAAATATTATTAATTTAATATTTAATTAATATCATAATTTACTTAAAAAACAGTTTTTAAAATTAAAACTGATTTTGCAATTCTTTCAAAAATTACTTAGGGTCTTAAAAAAATTATCTAAAAACTATTAGACATTGATTCAATAGTTTATGAATATATTTTAGGAAAATAAATATCCTCTTAAATTAATTAATTAATTATAATGAATTATTTATGACTTATAAAATTCCAAAAACGTTTACTAAGGTCAAATTATCACTTTCTATGATGTCTAAATTTTATTTTATTATTCATAGGTAATGTTACTGTTATTTACTATTCATAAGAGTAAGTTACTATTCATAAGGGTAGGTTACTATTCACCAAAAATTATTTTTTTTTCATTAGACTCCAAAAACTATCTTGAACACAAACGTGTATGTCAGATATTTAAAATTCCAAACATAGGGGTGACAAAATTATGTTTAAAGGTCACTTATCACTTAGTAGTTCATTATTTTGTGTTTTTATGGCATAGATATAAGAAGGGAATTTTCCATTGAAAAACATTGGGTCATTACAGAATGCACCATTCTTGGAGAAGGTTGGTCGTACATACGCATGAACGTTAATTCAATTTTATTGTCTTTTTAAAAGAAATATAATTATAATATATAAATTTATATTATAATTATATAATACATTTGATGTCATATATATCAGATATTTTTATTAAACTCATCCTTAATACATTACATGATAATTACAAATGAATCAAATCACTTCTCGAGGATGTATTCCATCCTACGTATTAGAGTGGTTCTTGTGTTCCAAAAAATTGAAGTCATGACAGTATGTTTAATATACCAATTTTATAATTATAAAAACATTATAAATATGAAAAATATCATATTCAAATTATTAATCCTCAATTATTTGTAATCACCCAAACTATTATAAATAGAATTCCCCTTTATTAAAAATTAATTATTATGTAATAAGTTATAGAAAACACACAAACTCATACAGTTTTATTATATCATATTTATAAGAACATTAAGTAGCATTATCATTGGTAATATATATGTAGAAAATTAATCACATGATTAGTATAAATATAGTGTTTTAGATAATCCAATTTAAATAGACAAAGGAAGTGATGGCATCTACCAGTTTGATCCTAGCCAATGATGCCCATTTATCAGATCTCCCTAGGGAGATAGAATCACTAGGGATATTTTCATTGACCATGCCTAAGCTAGGATCCATCAACATAAAAATGTTTAAAAGGTTTAATCGATAAGGTCAAGCTCATCTAGATCATGTCCCAAACTACGTGGATCAAAAAATCCTATGAATGGATCATTGTTGCACACCAAACTCTTACGATGCTTTCTAGTGTATAAATGCGATATGGTTCAAGGCCCTAGAAATACGAGTATGTTGATTATTGTTTATAGAGTACTGAATACAATTTCATCCTATTACTTTTACTATATAAATGATTTTTTTATACAATAAAATAACAAAATTATTTTTAATTAGTATTCAATAGAAATAATGAAATTTATTTTGATGAATTAATTTATTTTTAAATTATTAATATTTAAATATAATTTTTTAATAAAATAATGTTTTCATTATTATATAATTTTTAGGCAGTAATACGTAATTTATAAATGGATTTGAAAACTACTAATGTAAAAAATCATAGAATTTATAAATAAAAGTTGATTCTTATGCTAAAATTAAATATAAAAATAGTTACAAAATTAATTGTTGGTTGTGTATTTTTTTCTGGTACACCCTTATATAAAGATCATTTTCTTTGGAAATATGATAAAATACATTTTTTTGATGAAACCATTTATTTTTTTGTCTACAATATATATATATATATATATATATATATATATTTGATGAATTTCAAATAAAATATTAATTTTAAAAATAAAATGTATATACATGGTCTAAAACCACAATGTTTATTTATAAAATATTTTTATGAAACTATATATTGTTTTTTGATGAGATTTAAATTTAATTATACATTAAAAAATGTTATTTTTCTATATATAACTATTTTATATTTAGAAATTAAATTTCCTTTATTTTCAAATTCATACTTTCAAAATGGATGACCTTTTGAATAAAACATGTAAAAATTCATTTTTGTGGAATTATTCATGTTTTTCTAAGACATTAGTTTTTTTTTGAATTATAAAATACAGTATAATATATAATTTGTACTATGATATAGTAAATACTTAAAAGTTATTAAATAATTTTATTAAACCATTTATAATTCCAAAATATATTATTTTTAAAATATTATGCATTTGAATGGATGTAAATCTATTTCAAAACATATAAATGAGTTTCAAAAATATTTAATGGAAATTGTTTTTAAAAAAATATAATTTAGGGAAAATTTTCTTTTCCATTGCAAAGAATAATTACAAAAATTTCTTTTTTATAGGATTAAAATATTATAAACCATTATAGAATTTTATAGAACAATGGAAAAACACCGTGAATAAAACAATGGATTTTCATTTTCCCAATACATAAATTATAAGACATAAATTTGAACAGTTTTAATCAAGTAATCCTATTTCATAAAAAATACCCACAAATCCACTCACTACACATTATTAAATAACCATTACGTATGAAATTCAATTAATTTAACCTCTCAAAACTCACTCCTAGTTTTCCCCAATGACGCATGGTTTCATTATAAAAACATTAGAATGTTACCTCTTAAGGTAAGGTAATTCTAGTCTTCTATCCTACATTACCCCAATGTATGTCATTTATAGTATTGTATTTTCATCTTTTTATGATTTTATGAATTTGAGTTATTTTATTACAATCCAAATTGTGTATTATTAAGGAGAGAATTCCATATCCTATCATATATAAAATTTAATTATCCTCTTTTCATACCATATATGTTGGTGAAACCATGTCAGGATATTCGCTTTGTAATATGAAATATTGTTATTTGGCGAATAATTTAATTTGAATCCATTTTATAGTAAAAATATCCATCCATAACATATTATCATATAAAATTTGGTGATTTTAGAGGTTTTTAGCCCTATGTTCTATTCTCATGGCTTCCAATAGCTGTCTTTCACCAATGGAATTTTAGAAATGAAATCAAATATTGATCAAATATACATTGAATGTGAATTATCCATTAAATATATTGCACCTCGAGGCCATACAAATATAAATAACATTTTTCTCATCCATTATGAAAATATTAGTATTTTTAAAGGGTCATATTCTAAATGACACATCATCCATTAGATTCTTAATGAGAAATCCCAAAACAACCTTTCCTTACTACTTACTTCACAACATCCACATATGACCTTAATTGTAACACCCCAGGTAAATAAATAGTATTAATTTTTCACATTTATCCATATTTGTGAATCAAATATTAATATGACTTTAAAGGGGATTCTATGCTCGATGGCGTACCCAACACGCAACAACGAGTTTCTTGGGAATCTTACGTTGCACTCTAATAATAAAATAATAATATTTTAAATAGTAGCTAATGCCTAACCATTGTAATGGCAGGAATGAACAGAACTAACTAAAAAATGATTATATATGTTTGTCAAATATTTTTACTTTTTACAATAAATGTTAGAGGATTAAAAATGCGAATGAATCCAATTTTAAGTGTAAACATTCTAATATTCTTTAAAAGCTCGATTAACTGCCTTTTGATGGCGAACCTCTTTTAAATCCACTTATTGACAATTTTATGTTTTATATTTGACAAGATAAAATTCTTCATTAGAATCAGGACATCAAAATTTACTTTGTGTAAATTTTTGGTATTTTTCCAAAAAAGTTCAATTTTTAATGAATAGTGAAAAATGTTGTATTTTAATTCAAAACCACTTTTTAATCTAATTTATTTATATGATTATATTATCTTTTTAATTGGTTTTAAAGTGAAATTAGAATATATTTTTACCATTTAATTCAATAGTGGTTATTGGAATTAATTTCACTTTGAAATCGGACTTAAACTAATGTCAATCTTTTGATACATTTTGTTTCATAAAAACACGCTATTTGTTTTGACAGCGGGAATTAATTATTAAATTAATTAATGCAACTTATATATTTTGAATTTTTTAAAATATACATCATTTTTGAATTCATAATATCAAATATAGGTTAGGGTGAATATTTGGTAATTTTCTGAAAAACTTCAATTTTTGATGAATAGTGAATCCACTAAGTGGTACTTATAAAAACTTAATTTCCGTTTAAATGAAAATTTTCCATCTTTCTGTTTTGAATTTCAAAAATCTGACATACATGGTTGTCATTAAGAAGTAAAATGTGGTTCAATGGGATTTGAATAATTTTTTTGTGAATAGAAACTTATTATGTTTTTAATCGCGATTAGAGGTAATTAGTGTCGTTTAAGGTAAGAATAATGTTTTAATAAAATGAAATGACCTCGACACATGTACTACCCTCATTTGATGTGTCATTTCTTACCATGAAAATCCATGGGTCAACTTGGGGACCCCATGGATCCACTTTGGTTGGAAAATGACATAAATACATTTTTATTTAATGTTAAAGTAAAAATGACACAAACATGAGATGTCTTACTGAAACAATTTTTACATGGGGTTATACAAGTCATATTTTATACTATAAATAGTAATTGGAAATATAAAAATATATCATAAATCATAGAATTTTTTTTATAATTTTTAGACATTAAATAAATTAAATTATTTATGACATCATGATGATGCAACGATGACCTCATTATTTAACAATTTAAATAAAATGAAAAGATAATGTAAAATCTAATACCTATACATGTCCAAAACCTATTTTATGGGTGGATTTAGAACCCTTATCACCTTATCCTCGAAACACATCAATGTGGGACCATTAAAATCCGAAAATCATTCTAAAATAAAGTAACATTTCTTTACTTTCCAAGAGTGCCCCTCCTCCTCCCTTATAAAAGGCCCCCACCTCTACCTCCTTACCCACACTTCCAAAGCCTTTGGCTTGGACAAACCATGCCCATTTTGTCTCTAAAAATACCTCTATAACTCCTTGAAGCCTCACATTGGGTAGAAGTCTTCCCAAGAAAGCCTTTGAGCTCAAACCAAAGTCAGTTACCCGATTTTAAGGTAATGTCTTCACTTGTGTCCTTTTGTATTATTTTGTTTCTCCAACCCTCTAAAATCTTTTTTTTAATTTCATTTGTAATAACTCCAGTATCTTAAATATAATAGGATGTTTTTATAATAAGGATTCGAGATACACTTACACACACCTTCATCTAATGGTTAAAGAACATACTATTTCTGTGGTTGGCGATTTTCTGCCTCACGAAACGATGATTGTTCAATATTCTTTTAACACCATTAAAGGTGGCCATTATGATGTCACTGTATTTTATATATGATATATATGGTATTTATGTTTACTATATGGTTCTTTATTTTATATTTAAGCCATAACTTTATTCTTTTCATGTTGTGTAAATGCGATAATTTCATATGAGAAAGTGTGGACTACCGCCCCCTCAAGTGATGTGACTCGTACATGCAATAAATAGAATGTATAAAGAATTAAATTAATGAAAATATGTGACCTATATAACATATATATTATACTGGAATTATAATATATATATATATATCATTTATTTTTAATTCCATTAATATGACAAAGAAAAAATGAAGGTAGCGTTCATCCGTACGTACGGCCTACCGTCTCCATGAACGGTGCTTTTCTTTTTTTATCTCCAAATGATATGGAATAGTATAAAATGAATATGTACTGGATATATATGATATTTTAATCATTAATACTATTCTGGAAATTATTTACTTATAACTACATGGACAATAATTTTTCAAACAAGTTCATTTTTGACTCATGTACCAAACATCTACAAAAACGTCTGATATGAACTAATATTATTAACCAATTATTATAACATTAAAATATGTGATATGAACAGAATAATAATATTTATAGTAGGTCCTTAAGAAATTATAAATTGACCAAAGTTTATTATTCAGGAATATAAAGAAACAAACAAGACAAGTTGGACTTGAGGTAAGGGATCCAACCTCTCTCTTTCTTTTTAAGTACGCTCTTTTATGTCAGTCCTTTTAAATATCATCTTTCTTGTTATTGGGATGTCATTTTATATAAATCTTACTGTAATTTTTATGTTAATATGATGAGATACCCTATTCTCTCTCATCAATCCATTTTGGATGTTTTGAGTGGTGCCGTTATGCTACCGAATTTTCATAAGAGATCTAACATCTCTCTTTCTTTTTAAGTACACTCTTTTATGTCATTCCTTTTAAAGCTCATATTTCTTGTTATTGGGATGTTATTTTATATTACTATTACTGTAATTTTTATGTTAATATGATGAGAGACCCTATTCTCTCTCATCAATCCATTTTTGGATGTTTTGAGTGGCGCTGTTAGGCTGCTGAATTTTCGTAAGAGATCTAACCTCTCACTTTATTTTTAAGTACTCTCCTTTATGTCACTTCTTTTAAGCTACTATTTGTTATGTTGGGGGATGTTATTTTATATTCCTGTTTCTTTAAACTCTATGTTAATATGATGAGAGACCCTATTCTCTCTCATCAATCCATTTTGGAAGTTTTTAGTGGTGCCGTTAGGCTGTCGAATTTTCGTAAGAGATATAACCTCTCTATTTCCTTTTAAGTACTATCCTTTATGTCTCTTATTTTTAGCTACTATTTGTTATTTTTTGGGATGTTCTTTTATAGTCCTATTTCTGTAAACTTTATGTTAATATTATGAGAGACCCTATTTGATCTCATCAATCCATTTTTGTATGTTTTAAGTGGCACCGTTAGGCTGCCAAGTTTTCGTAAGGGATTTTTCATCTCACTTTTATTCCCGTGAGATTTATTCTAAATTTTCCACAATTTCCTTTGAGTGGTGTATGTACTACCCATTATTTTACTCATTGTGTAATATAATTTCATTTATGAGTATTTACATCAATGTTGTATTGTCCTTATTTCACGGGGTGCATGTCTCGAAAGATACCCATGTCGGTAAGGGAACTTTTCACCCTCCTCTTTTTAAAATACTTCTTTTGTTATGTCTTTTAATTTACATACTATTATGTTGGGATATGTTCTTCTATATCTTTATTGATTTAAATTTTATGTCCATGTGATGAGATACCCTTTTTATCTCTCATCAACTCATTTTCTAAATTTTGTAGTGACGCCGTTAGGTTGTCAAATTTTTGCAAGGAAACATCTTAACCCAAATTTGATTCTTTGGGATAAACTTGTACTCCTTGAATATGATGTTCTATAAATATGTGTGAATATAATCTGATTGTTTTACACTTAATATCCACCTATATTCCGTGTATTCATTAGTCACACATAATTATGTAGTTGATTTATCCTTAATCCAAGGATACCGTCTTTTTATGGGACTTCATCTCAATCTCCTTTCATTGAGGCATATTTTGTTTTATACACAGCTTTCTTTTATACGGTTTATAAACCCCTTTGACTTTTACGTTTATTCAAAAGGAATATTTTTTATATGAAGTGTTTACTAAATGACAATAGGGAATGTTTTTGTCATACGTATGCGGTGACAACGACTTCTCCGCCGCCGTGACCATTATTTGAGTTTCGGCTTCCTCTACAAGCCATACCTTCTTTTTAATAGAAAAATAAATACCATGTTTTACTTTTCTTTTATTTTGGTATTGAAAATGGTTTTCGTAGTGTTTTTATATCAATGTGTTGTATTGATATCTTGTTATTGAAAGGTGGAAATGTTGTGTTTACTTTATGCATGTTTTATGTGATAAGATTATGTTATGGTTCTTGGGAATTGTTATGAATACGAGTGGTTCCGTGATAAACTAAGGGCGGGTGAGCCTGATATAGCTCTCCAATGCATTGGGTAACGTGAAGGAGTGAAACGTTAAGGTTTCTCCAAAGAGATTTAGGGAATATACCGTGGTGGGTATTCCAAACATAACCAAGAGGGTTACTCCCTACGTAAGAATGTTACGAATGCCTCAAGTTACCTTTATGTCTTATGATTTCTATGATTTATTCATGATTTGATGAGGTATGTTAAATTGCTTATGTTTTATGAGTAAAGTATGATTTCATTGATTCTTATGTGTACATGTACTCATGTTTCCTTTCCATATATTTTTATATCCCTTATTGAGATTTTTATGCTCATCCCAAGTTTTTGAAATGTTTTTAACAGGTCAAGGGAAAGGTACATAATATGATTATAGTGTCAAGGAAGTGTCAAGAAAGAATCCATGTTTTATTTTAAATATGTTTCCGTTGATGGGAAAAAAATGAATACTATCTTTTATGTAACCACTTTGTGTAAATGTGGAATGTAATGCAAGTTTATGATCTAATTCTCTAAAACTCTAAACCTGAAAAGATCCTCAATGTGTAATCTTGTATTAACTCAAGATTAAGTAAGGTTTAAGGCTGGGCCCTATAGTTGGTATCAAAGTTCGGTTTAGATAACTTTGGAGGTTAGGGTATTCTCTAAGCAAAAGTGACAGTACCGTAATGGATAGGATTTCAGAATGAGTCCTAGTTTTAGATAAAGTGAATGAGTAAGTATATCTTAGTGTTTACCTTCCTCATTAGTACATGATGGTTTTGTTGATATAGTCACACTGACATTTCTGTTTTTAGTGAATGGATGGATCTAGAAGGCACCAAAGAGACAACATGATTGAAGGAAACTGTGATGGTTCTGTAACGCCCCGACCCTAGTTACCCAGAGTCGGTGCATTATTACATAACATTGGCATGATCACAAGAAATATCAAATCTCGAAAGACCGATTGGTTTAGTAGCCTTGGAAACACTAGATATATTCATAAGTCTTACATTACATCATAAAATGAAAAACTACTATAACAACATATTGTCTCCATAAACCACACTCATATCCCCACATAATATCCCTGCAGGTCATTCATAATTTACTTATTCACTTCCTGGGAAAAATAAAACATAGAAAAGGAGTGAGCTCAAATGCCCAGTAAGGATAACAATATACCGGAAACTTTCATAAATAAGAATAAACATTTAAGGCTATGTATAACTAAAACAAAAGCCTTTTAAACTTGAACTTCAACATAGTATGGCAAAAGTAAAATTAAATAATGCCATTTACTTGTTCACATGGATATTCTACTAATCAAATAATCACATGCAATATCAATAACCACTTTCATAATGTTGGAATGCATAATGCCAGACTATCATAACCACATAGCCAAGGCCTCGTGCCAAGACTAGAAATAAGATTTTGCCAAGGCCTTGTGCCAAGACACTAGTTTGTCTCATGAGACCTACCGATGCATCGAGGAGATATAGCGGGCTCCACACGTCACATATTATGTCCAATGCATTCCCATGTGAAAAGGTTTAAACATAACATAAACATTCGTATTAAAACTAGCATACGAAATGTCAATAATTTCACCATAAACTATGAATGGTATAAAAATAGCACATCCACAGTCAAAAATATCACAAAACCTTCAATACAATATAGAAGTTTTGTATCATAATAAATCAACTTCAAATAAGCGTAAAATCCATCAAAGGATGTTGACATAGATAAAATCCAAACACTTTTTACAGAAATATCTCTTTCTATTTTTGAAATCATTTAAGATCCATATAAAATAAAACATTTCCTTGAAAATATTCTTATAATCTTGTAAGGAAAGATTTGAATATTTTATAATGGTAGAAAATAACCGCACCCTCCGTATAAGTTAAAAAAACATTCTTACCTTAATTCTGTCAAAAAAGTTAAAAAGGACCTTGTTTTGAAAACGACGGAAAGATTCCTTTTATAAAAAGTAAAACAAGGGTATAAATGACTTTAACCCATATTATTGTAAAAATGTTTTGAAGTACATTTTGAAGAAACATGGATGTGGATGATAACGAGATCCCAGTAGATTATTACGTATAAACAACCTCGAATAATGAAGAGATTGTGAAATAACCCTTACCTAGTACTTTTCCTTGGTTGGGGTAGGTTAACCTCCTGTATAATGGTGAAATAATTGTTATTAAATTATACAAGAATCATATACATTAATATGATATCATATATGATCTTTTAATATTGATTTGATAATAATATCTTAGTATTATCATGTTTCGGGTGTTAACTTACTTGTTTTCTTTTATATGTTTTGTTACGCAAGACATGTTTGTAAATGATAGGTTGTTTATTATTCATATCCAGAATGATATCAAGACCATAAACATCATTTTTTAAATCATAAAATGATAATTATACTTGAATGGATACGATGGAGAATGAATCTCATCGCGTTCGTGGAGACGGTAGTCCGTACGTACGCACGAGCGACAATATCATTCTTTTGATATTAAAATAATATATAAATGGATGGTATATCATATATACTGAATCATTAACATGTTATATTCATTATTTACATGAGTTACACATCATTATTATACCCATCCAAATAATATTATATTGAATAACAATTACACCATGATGTGGAGACGGTAAGCCGTACGTACGCACGTATGGTGACATGTTATTCAAAGGGTGGATAGAATACTGAATATGGTCGTACCATATTTTTAATAACATCACAGTATATATATGATACTAGAGTTATTATTTTAGAATGGTAACAACAAAGGAAGAAGAAGTGGAAGAAGTAATGAACTTGGAAAAAGGGTGGTGAAATCATTACCTCTTCTTCGGGTTCTTCCTTTTGATTTGATCAAAAGGGATGCTTAGGTTGGCTTTCTGATCAAAATAAGGCCTCTAGGTTGTAGTGAGGGAAGTTGGGAGAGTATTTGGGCAGAGTTTTGCCGAACCAAAAGGCTTTGAAGGTGTGAATAAATGAGAAGGAGGAGTTCCCTTTTATAAGAGGGGTGAGGGGCACCTTTGGAAAAGCTAGAGATATTAGTTTATAATAAATTCATATTCGGTTTCCAATGGCTCCAAAGTTGACTATTCAAAGGTTAAGGTAGGGATGGGTCGAAAACAACTCAACCAATAGAATTTATACAGGTTTGGGTACTTATATTAACCTTATCTTTAAGTATTAACTCCAAGTTAATTAGTTTCACTTTTACAATGTCTCTTTGTATTTTTATATAATATGGTTAATAAACTTACTATATACATCCAAGAGTCCTACAAGTGGACCATTAATGATGAAAATATCAGGATATAAGTCTCTTGGAAGATAATTAGAGTTTTAGGAATTTAATATCAATTAATAATATAATATTTGTTTTAAGAACTCTTTTATGTCAATTTTGACACTATTCAATAGTTGATTTTTTTGAAACTGATAACAGATTGATTACATCGAACAAAGTAAATTAAATCAATCCTAATATATCATATTATCTTATAAAATTTGTTTAATTCATTAAAAGTTTCATATTATATTTATTTGGGAATTTATAATATCAATTAATTTAATTTTTCACTATTTTAGTAATTACTGCATCATCATTGTGTCATAAATAAAATAAATTATTTAATGTAGAAAAATTATAAATAAAATATCATTATGTAGTAAATCTTTTTATCTTTCTAATCAATATTTATAATCTAAAATCCAACATATATAACCCTATGTAATAACTGTTTGTCTAAAAGATATATGCTTGTGTCATTTTTGTATTCATTTTAACTTAATTAAAATAAAGTGTCCCTATCACCTACAAGTGGCACCATGGGGTCCCAAAATCGACACAAAGATTCCTATGGTCGAAAATGTATCAAAAAATAATGCTAGAACACGTTTTAGGGTAATTTAGTATTATTATAATATTATTTTTTAACCCTTATTTACCAGATTTACCCATAACCATGGTAAATAAAATATTTACCACAATAATTATTCAAAATGTCTAAAAATAGAAGTTACCTATTTACACAATTTGGAAATCCTGATTCCAAATATGGAATCCATTTTTATAAATTCAAAACATAGAAGTGGCAGAAATTAATTTAAAATTAATTCCCGCTGTCAAAACAAAAAGCGTGTTTTTAAGAGATAATAACTATCAAAGGATTGACAGTTATTTATGTTCGGTTTAATTGTAAAATTATGTCCAATGACCAAAATTATATTAAATGGTAAAAATATATTCTAAATATACTTTAAAACCACTCAAATTCATAATTTATCACTATTAATTATTATGATTAAAAAAGTTGTTTTTAATTAAAATTTAGTAATTTTCACTATTCATCAAAATATGAAAGTTATCCGAAAAGTACCAAAAATTTCACCTTTGGGTAAATTCAACACTACGAATCCAAAAATGAAGTCAATTTTGAAATATAAAATATATATAATTTCAAAAAGTAGGTATTACTATTCATAACGGCTAGTTTGATCGGTTGTGGTGTGTGTTAAAACTCGAAGTTGCGTACAACACATGCTATTGTATTATTCAAAGGAAAGCGTACTGTGGAAGTTTGGGATGTTTCATTTTAAATTTTTTGATGTCCCCATTTAGTCAAAAAGTTTAAAATATTGTATTTAAAAAGGGTTCACTATTAAAAGTTGATAAAAGTGCAATACTGAAAATGAATTTGTTCTTGCATTATATCTAAGAAACCCATAATATGGATTCTAAAATTATAAGGATTATATAAAGTTTAAAATTTTGATAATACTATTCATAACCTCTTTTGAGTGGCTTTTTTTTGTAAGTCATGGTGTGATTGAACTCGGTGTTGCGTGTAGTGCAAGTTATTCAATTATTTTGAAGAAATAACACACTATGAAATCTTGGGGTGTTACATTCTCCCCTCCTTCAATAGATTGCGTCCTCGCAATTTGAAATTGTTCTTCGAAAATAAAAGGTTGAAAATAGAAAATATATTTGTGGGAAAACCCACATCAGAAATTGGGTTACTAAAATTTAGTCTTAATATGAGGAAAAGAGAAATGAAAGGGTCACCACCAAATTATGATCTCGATTAGGAGAACATTGGTGGCAATTAGAGACATATAATTGGAGGAAAAACATAAATATTTATAGGTAGTGATTGAGGTCATAAATCACAAACAAGTATAAAATTGAGGTCCTTAAACTCATCAATCTATGATGATTTGAAATACCATCGGTTCAACAACACATAGGGTATTGGGATAACACATTTTTGACGTTTCAAAATATCTTAGTTGAAATCCCACATCGAAAAATGAATTAATGAGGCCTCTATTTAAAATAAAGAGTCGAAAGTATGAAGATTACCGAAAATAACACATACTAGGGTTCCATGTAGGAAAATATGGATATGGAATAAAAATCTAACCATCAATTATCTGATGGAGAGTGGTAGAGAACATGGATATGAAAAGGCCAACAATCCCAAAGCCATAAATTAGTGATGATTTAAGGTACCATCTAGGAAAACATTTTTGTTCTAAGTTGCTTTTCTTAGTATTGAGGAATTTAGTTATGAGAATGGATAAGATCATAAGGAGATATACTTACTTTATAATTAGAGTTTTATCCATTAATAAATTTCTACCACAAACTCATCTTTCACTCTAAAAGATAATAGAATATAAAAAAAATTCTATTTACACTATTCGTATAGGGTTCCAAAATAAACGAATTTATAATTAATCTACAAGATCTTTTAATAAAAACTACATTATTTAATCCAGGACATCTTGTGGGCCAGTGGTAAGTGATACACCCTTGTCTCCCTTCGGTTGCGGGTTCAAGTCTCGCAGCCTTGCCGGACGCGACGAGTTGCCGCCCGACCTCCGAGTTGTCCTTTTATGGCAATCCAAAATAATCCAAACTAGAACTATCCAAAATACTTCTATCCAAACTCACAGTCCAACATTTATGAGGAAGGTAAACATAATATAGATCCTTTTTACTCCGTAATAGCATATGAATACCTTTATCATGTATTACCATATTCCTTATTGATTACATTCATGCTCCCTTATTCCATATAGAATGCTGGATACACTTCATTAATCCAAAAATGTTTTAAACCCCAACAATGATGGAATATACAAATCATTAATCAGTTCCAAGGTAGTCAAGAATATCCAATATAATTTATCCAAAACAATCACATATTATTCCAAAATCACTACCTCAGTATCAGAACTATATTATGATTTATCATTCTCTCAACCATATATTTTCCAAAAATTTATCCTACTATTGAGTCACTTTTCTTTGTTCCACACAATCTCAAGTCCTTAATGAAATAGTACTGCAGTACAATCCTTATATACTCCATAATTATTATAACAAGTACATGGTTGATACAAAACTCAATTGACATAATCAACATAAGAACTCTAATCATTCCTCTTCATCTGTGGTAGTATCATAACATGATTATTATCCAATAGCATAATTTCCGGCATAGTTTGATGACTGGGACATAGGTTTGCATAGTGTCCAAACTCCTTGCAAATGAAGCATTATACATTTAAAACCATTTTCTTACCCTTGCAGTCACGTACTTTGTGCCCATTTCCTCCACACTTATAACAAACTCCCATTCCTTTTAAGCAAGTTCCAGGGTATTTCTTTCCACAGTTACCACATATGGGAAAATTCTTCTTTTCCCTCTTCCCTTTATCCATATTTCTCTCTTCAATCCTTTTCTTCTCTTACTTCCCTTAAAATCCATAGGACTCAGTAAACTCTTTACTTATCTTATCAACACATGATATTATTTCTTCATATGATGATAATACATGGGAGACTATTTCTCTTATAAATTCTAGCTTAAGAACATGAAATATATGATCCTTCCATCTCTTTGGATAATGTGCATTTCTGGAGTTCTCATTCCTTCTACTGGGCACCATTTCTAAACAATGGCATACACTAGATCAGTTTATGAATCAAAATACATAATCCCATACTTATAAAACACTTAACATAAATTGAACTATTTATGGATATAATACATAATCATAAAAATGTTTTCTTTGAAAAGTATATACTCATAAACCCTTCATAATTATTTGTAAAGAAAATGAGAGTTATCCTAAGCATATCCCCTGGGAGTGTCGTAACCAAGAGTGCAACAAGGCCCATTGTCGTGCACCAGTTCCCGTTCGAGTCTAGCTCAAAGCGGTGTTTTCGGGTTTTACCCCTAGGTACATCTATGCCAGAGCCGCCTCTACCTGCTCGTATCCAGATAGGGATGTATTTCTCAGAAAACTCACAAAATCTCTACAATACCAAAATTCTAGGAAGTTCTTCTATACTAATCCTCAAAGTTCATCTTAGGTCTACGTGCTCTAATCAGAGTTTATCTAAATCTAGATTCCAAGGTTTGTACTAAACTTCCTCTGATACCAACTGTAACGCCCCGACCATAGTTACCCAGAGTCGGTGCATTATTACATAACATTGGCATGATCACAAGAAAGATCAACTCTCGAAAGACCGATTGGTTTAGTAGCCTTGGAAACACTAGATATATTAATAAGTCTTACATTACATCATAAAATGAAAAACTACTATAACAACATATTGTCTCCATAAACCACACTCATATCCCCACATAATATCCCTGCAGGTCATTCATAATTTACTTCATCACTTCCTGGGAAAAATAAAACATAGAAAAAGGGTGAGCTCAAATGCCCAGTAAGGATAACAATATACCGGAAACTTTCATAAATAAGAATAAACATTTAAGGCTATGTATAACTAAAACAGAAGCCTTTTAAACTTGAACTTCAACATAGTATGGAAAAAGTAAAATGAAATAATTCAATTTACTTGTTCACATGGATATTCTACTAATCGAATAATCACATGCAATATCAATAACCACTTTCATAATGTTGGAATGCATAATGCCAGACTATCATAACCACATAGCCAAGGCCTCGTGCCAAGACTACAAATAAGATTTTGCCAAGGCCTTGTGCCAAGACACTAGTTTATGTCATGAGACCTACCGATTCATCGAGGAGCTGTAGCGGGCTCCACCCGTCACATATTAAGTCCAATGCATTCCCATATGAAAAGGTTTAAACATAACATAAAAATTCGTATTAAAACTAGCATACGAAATGTAAATAATTTCACCATAAACTATGAATGGTATAAAAATAGCACATCCACAGTCAAAAATATCACAAAACCTTCAATATAATATAGAAGTTTTGTATCGTAATAAATCAACTTCAAATAAGCATAAAATCCATCCAAGGATGATGACATAGATGAAATCAAAACACTTTTTAGAGAAATATCTCTTTCTATTTTTGAAATCATTTAAGAGCCATATAAAATAAAAAATTTCCTGGAAAATATTCTTATAAGCTTGTAAGGAAAGCTTTGAATGTTTTATAACGGCAGAAAATAACCGCACCCGCCGTATAAGTTAAAAAAACATTCTTACCTTAATTCTATCGAAAAGGTTAAAAAGGACCTTGTTTTGAAAACGACGGAAAGATTCCATTTATAAAAAGTAAAACAAGGGTATAAATGACTTTAACCCATATTATTGTAAAAATGTTTTGAAATACATTTTGAAGAAACATGGATGTGGATGATAAAGAGATCCCAGTAGATTATTACGTATAAAAAACCTCGAATAATGAAGAGATTGTGAAATAACCCTTACCTTGTACTTTCCTTGGTTGGGGTAGGTTAACCTCCTGTATAATGGTGAAATAATTGTTATTAAATTATACAAGAATCATATACATTAATATGATATCATATATGATCTTTTAATATTGATTTGATAATAATATCATAGTATTATCATTGTTTCAGGTGTTAACTTACTTGTTTTCTTTTATATGTTTTGTTACGTAAGACATGTTTGTAAAGGATATGTTGTATATTATTCATATACAGAATGATATCAAGTCCTTAAACATCATTTTTTAAATCATCAAATGATAATTATACTTGAATGGATACGACGGAGAATGAATCTCATCGCGTTCGTGGAGACGGTAGTCCGTACGTACGCACAAGCGACAATATCATTCTTTTGATATTAAAATAATATATAAATGGATTATATATCATATATAATGAATCATTAACATGTTATATTTATTATTTACATGAGTTACACATCATTATTATACCCATCCAAATAATATTATATTGAATAACAATTACACCATGACGTGGAGACGGTAAGCCGTACGTACGCACGTATGGTGACATGTTATTCAAAGTGTGGATAGAATACTAAATATGGTTGTACCATATTTATAATAACATCACAGTATATATATTATACTGGAGTTATTTTTTTAGAATGGTAACAACAAAGGAAGAAGTAGTGGAAGAAGTAATGAACTTGGAAAAAGGGTGGTGAAATCATTACCTCTTCTTCGGGTTCTTCCTTTTGATTTGATCAAAAGGGCTGCTTAAGTTGGCTTTCTGATCAAAATAAGGCCTCTAGGTTGTAGTTAGGGAAGTTGGGAGAGTATTTGGGCAGAGTTTGGACTAACCAAAATGCTTTGAAGGTGTGAAGAAATGAGAAGGAGGAGTGCCCTTTTATAAGAGGGGTGAGGGGCACCTTTGGAAAAGCTAGAGATATTAGTTTATAATAAATTCATATTAGGTTTCCAATGGCACCAAAGTTGACTATTCAAAGTTTAAGGTGGTTATGGGTCGAAAACAACTCAACCAATAGAATTTAGACAGGTTTGGGTACTTATATTAACCTTATCTTTAAGTATTAACTCTAAGTTAATTAGTTTCACTTTTACAATGTCTCTTTGTATTTTTATATAATATGGTTAATAAACCTACTATATACATCCAAGAGACCCCCAAGTGGTCCATTAATGATGAAACTATCAGGATATAAGTCTCTTGGCCGAAAATTAGATTTTTAGGAATTTAATATCAATTAATAATATAATATTTGTTTTAAGAACTCTTTTATGTCAATTTTGAAAGTATTCAATAGTTGATTTTTTTGAAACTCATAACAGATTTATTACTTAGAAAAAAGTAAATTAAATCAATCCTAAAATATCATAGTATCCTAAAAAATTAGTTTAATTCATTAAAGGTTTCATATTATATTTATTTGGGTATTTATAATATCAATTAATTTAATTTTTCACTATTTTAGTAATTACTGCATCATCATTGTGTCATAAATAAAATAAATTATTTAATGTCTAAAAATTATAAATAAAATATCATTATGTATTAAATCTTTTTATCTTTCTAATGAATATTTATAATCTAAAATCCAACATATATTACCCTATGTAATAATTGTTTGTCTAAAAGATATATGCTTGTGTCATTTTTGTATTCATTTTAACATAATTAAAATAAAGTGTCCCTATCACCTAAAAGTGGCACCATGGGGTCCCAAAATCGACCCAAAGATGCCTATGGTCGAACATGTATCAAAAAATAAGTCTAGGACACGTTTTAGGGTAATTTAGTATTATTATAATATTATTTGTTAACCCTTATTTACCAGATTTACCCTTAACCATGGTAAATAAAATATTTACCACAATAATTATTCAAAATGTCTAAAAATAAAAGTTACCTATTTACACAATTTGGACATCCTGATTCCAAATATGGAATCCATTTTTCTAAATTCAAAACACATAAGTGGCAGAAATTAATTTAAAATTAATTCCCACTATCAAAACAAAAAGCGTGTTTTTAAGAGATAATAACTATCAAAAGATTGACACTTGTTTATGTTCGGTTTAATTGTAAAATTATGTCCAATGACCAAAATTATATTAAATGGTAAAAATATATTCTAAATATACTTTAAAACCCCTCAAATTCATAATTTATCACTATTAATTATTTTGATTAAAAAAGATGTTTTTAATTAAAATTTAGTAATTTTCACTATTAATCAAAATATGAAAGTTATCTGAAAAGTACCAAAATTTCACCTTAGGGTAAATTCGACACTAAGAATCCAAAAATGAAGTCAATTTTGAAATATAAAATATATATAATTTAAAAAAATAGGTATTACTATTCGTAATGGCCAGTTTGATCGGTTGTGGTGTGTGTTAAAACTCGAAGTTGCGTACAACACACACTACTGTATTATTCAAAGGAATGCGTACCGTGGAAGCTTGGGATGTTTCATTTTAAATTTTTTGATGTCCCCATTTAGTCAAAAAGTTTAAAATATTGTATTTAAAAAGGGTTCACTATTAAAAGTTGATAAAAGTGCAATACTGAAAATGAATTTGTTCTTGCATTATATCTAAGAAACCCATAATATGGATTCTAAAATTATAAGGATTATATAAAGTTTAAAATTTAGATAATACTATTCATAACCTCTTTTGAATGGCTTTTTTTTAAGTCATGGTGTGATTGAACTCAGTGTTGCGTGTAGTGAAAGTTATTCAATTATTTTGAAGAAATAACACACTATGAAATCTTGGGGTGTTACAGGTTCTCTGATTAGGATAGTAGATAAAATGGGGGATTCAATGAGGAAACTCGTGGTTGTTCTAACCCAACTATCAAGGAGTCATGATCAACCACTTGAACCATGGTATGTTCTGTAATGCATCATGTACGAGATGAACAATCGATGTGGAAGTTCTGGTAATAATTATAAAGGTAACCATTAGAGTTTGTATAATCCTTACTTTTAAGGTAATTATGGGTTATTATATGTTATGATGGAAAATTAAAGGCATGAGATAAACTTGAGTTTAAAATATGTTATGATTATTTTTTATGATTTTATCTCATTTTGGGGAATTTTTTAAGAATTATATAGTTTTGGAAAAATGACAACACGCAGACCGTGTGACAACCCGTCGCGTTGGACAAAGATACGGGAATCGAACCCACAACCAAAGTGCGACTGGTATTTATCTCCTACCACTGGACTACGTGAAGTCCCTGGTTAGTTTGACTGATTATTTTTAGTTAGATTATTTTATGAATTAAGAGTAAGTTGATTTTGGGTTATCTATGGAAATTTATTAACCTATCATGGAGGATATGTGATTAGGTTAATTACTTTTCAACACGAGACATTAAGAGCAACTAATGTTGTTTAGAGATAAATGTTACGATTTTACTTGGAAGACTATGTGACTAAATCCTTAAAATATTTGGTTTTCAATCTTAGTTTGGTTTACTTTGAAGCATTTTAGGGGAAAATTGTTCATCGAATGGTCCTCATTGAACTTTGGGTTTTGTTGGACAAATTTTGGTGATTAAGAATAGATTTTCTTTTGATAAAGGATTATCCTTTTCTGGATTATCTGATCTTGTACTAACCTTTTTGGTTTTGTTATTGGTTAATGTCTAAAGACTTGGGAAGTATATAGTTCTCTTTTGTGGAATAGGTGATTCTCTAGAAGTTGATTATAGTACTCCTAATGTGAAAAAGTATTCCTAAATACTCGTCTTTTGGAGAAAATATGAGTATGTCTAAGGAATCTAATAAAAGTTGAAAGTCAACATGATAAGTGATTATGGTTCCTTATGAATAAATTCCTTAATAAAAAGTAACTTAAAATAAAAATGTTGTCTATTAACTTTTCCAACTGGGGAATCGAATTCCGTTTAACCCATCACAAGTTTGTGATTTTCTTGTGGTTAACTATCTCCTAAACATGTTTTCTATCACTCTCCATCAGAACATGAACCTATGTTTTCTCCTCCATGTCCATGTTTTCCTACATGGAAACCTAGTATGGGTTAACTGGGGTGACCTCTGTACTTATCTTCCTTTATTTTAAAGTGATTGTTTTATCGACTCTTGTTCCGATGTGGGACTTTCAAGGATGTTTCCAAGCTCAATTTTAAAATTGCGAGGACGTAATTCCCAAAACGGGGGAAGGATGTAACACCCCAAGTAAATAAAGAGTATTATATTTTCACATTTATCCATATTTGTGAATAAAATATTAATATGACTTTAAAGGGTATTCTATGCTCGATGGCATACCCAAAACGCAACAATGAGTTTCTTGGAAATCTTACGTTGCACTATAATAATAAAATAATATTGTTTGAAATAGTAATTAACGCCTAGCCGTTGTAATGGTGGGAATTAACAGAACTAAATATAAAATTATTCTATATGTTTGTCAAAAATTTTAAATTTTTACAATAAATGTTAGAGGATTAAAAATGCGAATGAATCCAATTTTAAACGTAAACATTCTAATATTCTTTAAAAGGTTGATTAACCCCCTTTTGATGGCGAACCTCTTTTAAATCCACTTTTGACAATTTTATGTGTTATATTTTACAAGATAAAATTCTTCTTTATAATCGGTA
The DNA here is from genome assembly GCA_963277665.1 of Viscum album. Classification (NCBI taxonomy): domain Eukaryota; kingdom Viridiplantae; phylum Streptophyta; class Magnoliopsida; order Santalales; family Viscaceae; genus Viscum; species Viscum album. The sequence continues at coordinate 1,538,894,730 of OY728151.1, forward strand.
CATCAAAATTTACTTTGTGTAATTTTTTCATATTTTTCCGAAATAGTTCAATTTTTAATGAATAGTGAAAAATGTTGTTTTTTAATTCAAAACCTTTTTTAAATCTAATTTATTTATATGATTATATTATATTTTGAATTTGTTTTAAAGTGAAATTAGAATATTTTTTTACCATTTAATCTAATAGTGGCCGTTGGAATTAATTTCACTTTGAAATCATACATAAACTAGCGTCAATCTTTTGATACATTTTGTTACATAAAAACACGCTATTTGTTTTGACAGTGGGAATTAATTATTAAATTAATTAATGAAACTTATATGTTTTTAATTTTTTAAAATAGACATCATTTTTGAATTTTGAATATCAAATATAGCTTAGGGTGAATTTTTGGTAATTTTCTGAAAAACTTCAATTTTTGATGAATAGTGAAACCACTAAGTGGTACTTATAAAATCTGATATTCCGTTTAAATGAAAATTTTCCATCTTTGTGTTTTGAATTTCAAAAATCCGACATAAATTTTCTTCATTAATAAGTAAAATGTGGTTCGATGGGATTAGAATAATTTTTTGGTGAATAGTAACTTATTAAGTTTTTAATCGCGATTAGAGGTAATTAGTGTAGTTTAAGGTAAGAATAATGTTTTTAAAAAAATGAAATGACCTAGAAACATGTCCTACCCTCATTGGATGTGTCATGGCCGACCAATAAAATCCATGGTTTAACTTGGGGACCCCATGGAGCCACTTTGGTTGAAAATGACATAAATACCTTTTTATTTAATGTTAAAGTAAAAATGACACAAACATGAGATGTTTTACTAAAACAATTTTTACATGGGGTTATACAAGTCATAGTTTTGACTATAAATAGTCATTGGAAAGCTAAAAAGCTTTCCTACATCATAGTATTTTTTTTTATTTTTAGACATTAAATAAATTAAATTATTTATGACATCATGAGGATGTAGTGATGAGCACATTATTTAATGATTTAAATAAAATGGAAAGATAATATAAAATCTAAGTCCTAAACATGTATAAAACCTATTGGATGGGTGGATTTAGAACCCTTATTACCTTATCCTGGAAACACATCAATGTGGGACCATTAAAATCCGAAAAGCATTCTAAAATTAAGTAACATTTCTTTACTTTCCAAGAGTGCCCCTCCTCTCCTCTTATAAAAAGGCCCCCACCTCTACCTCCTTACCCACACGTCCAAAGCCTTTGGCACGGCCAAACCCTGCCCATTTTGTCTCTCCAAATCCCTATATAACTCCTTGAATCATCACTTTGAGAAGAAGTCTTTCCAAGGAAGCCTTTGAGCTCAAACCAAAGGGAGTTACCCGATTTTAAGGTAATGTCTTCACTTGTGTCCTTTTGTTTTATTTTGCTTCTCCAAAGACCTAAACTCTTTTAATTCATTTATTTTGTAACAAATACAGTATCATCAATATAATATGATGTATTTATAATAAGGATTCTTTCTACACTTACACAAACCTTCATCTAATGGTTAAAGAACATACTATTCTTGTGGTTTGTGATTTTCTGCCTCACGAAACGATGATTGTTCAATATTCTTTTAACACCTTTAAAGGTGGCCATTATGATGTCACTGTATTTTATATATGATATATATGGTATTTATGTTTACTATATGCTTCAATATTTTAAATTTAAACCATAATGTTATTCTTTTCATGTTGTGTAAATGTGATAATTTCATATGAGGAAGTGTGGACTACCGCCCCCTCAAGTGATGTGACTCGTACATGCAATACATGGAATGTATAAAGAATGAAATTAATGAAAATATGTGACCTATATAACATATATATTATACTGTAATTATAATATATATATATATATATCATTTATATTTAATTCAGTTAATATGACAAAGAAAAAATGAAAGTAGCGTTCATGCGTACGTACGACCTACCGTCTCCATGAACGGTGATTTTCATTTTTTATATCCAAATGATATGGAATATTATAACATGAATATGTACTGGATATATATGATATTTTAATCATTAATACTATTCTGGAAATTATTTACTTATAACTACATGGAAATCATTTTTCAAATAAGTTCATTTTTGACTCTTGTACCAAACATCGAAAAAAACGTATGATATGAACTAATATTATTAACCAATTATTATAACATTAAAATATGTGATATTAACTGAATAATAATTTTTATAGGAGGTCCTTAAGAAATTATAAATTGACCAAAGTTTATTATTCAGGAATATAAAGAAACGAACAAGACAAGTTGGACATGAGGTAAGGGATCCAACCTCTCTCTTTCTTTTTAAGTACACTCTTTTATGTCATTCCTTTTAAAGATCATATTTCTTGTTATTGGGATGTTATTTTATATTACTCATACTTTAATTTTTATGTTAATATGATGAGAGACCCTATTCTATCTCTTCAATCCATTTTGGAAGTTTTGAGTGGCACCGTTAGGCTGCCGAATTTTCGTAGGAGATAAAACCTCTCTCTTTCTTTTTAAGTACGCTCTTTTATGTCATTCCTTTTAAAGATCATCTTTCTTGTTATTGGGATGTTATTTTATATTACTATTACTGTAATTTTTATGTTAATATGATGAGAGACCCTATTCCCTCTCATCAATCCATTTTGGATTTTTTGAGTGGCACCGTTAGGCTGCCGAATTTTCGTAAGAGATCTAACCTCTCTCTTTCTTTTTAAGTACTCTCCTTTATGTCACTTCTTTTAAGCTACTCTTTGTTATGTTGGGGGATGTTCATTTATATTACTCTTTCTGTAAACTTTATGTTAATATGATGAGAGACCCTATTCTCTCTCATCAATCCATTTTGGATGTTTTGATTGGCGTCGTTAGGCTGCCGAATTTTCGTAAGAGAACTAACCTCTCTCTTTCTTTTTAAGTACTCTCCTTTATGTCACTTTTTTCAATCTACTCATTATTATGTTGGGGGATGTTCTTTTATATTCCTATTTCTGTAAACATTATGTTAATATGATGAGAGACCCTATTTGATCTCATCAATCCATTTTTGTATGTTTTAAGTGGCGCCGTTAGGCTGCCGAGTTTTCGTAAGGGATTTTTCATCTCAATTTTATTCCCGTGAGGTTTATGCTAAATTTTCCACAATTTACTTTCAGTGGTGTATGTACTGCCCATTATTTTAGTCATTGAGTAATATGATTTCATTTATGAGTATTTACATCAATGTTGTATTGTCCTTCTTTCACGGGGTGCATGTCTCGAAAGATACCCATGTCGGTAAAGGAACCTTTCACCCTCCTCTTTTAAAAGACTTATTTTGTTATGTCTTTTAATTTACATACTATTATGTTGGGATATGTTCTTCTATATCCTTATTGATTTAAATTTTATGTCCATGTGATGTTATACCCTTTTTATCTCTCATCAACTCATTTTCTGAATTTTGTAGTGACGCCGTTAGGCTGTCAAATTTTTGCAATGGAACTTCTTATCCCAAATTTGATTCTTTGGGATAAGCTTGTAATCCTTGAATATGTCATTCTATGAATATGTGTGAATAACCTATGATTGTTTTACACTTAATATCCACCTATATTTCGTGTATTCATTTTTCACACATAATTATGTAATTGATTTATCCTTAATCCAAGGATACCGTCTTTGTATGGGAATTCGTCTCAATCTCGTTTCATTGAGGCATATTTTGTTTTATACACAAATTTATTTTATACGGTGTATAAAACACTTTTACTTTTATGTATATTCAAAAGAATCTTTTTTATACGAAGTGTTTACTAAATGAAAAAAGGGAATGTTTTTGTCATACGTATGCGGCGACAACGACTTCTCCGCCGCCGTGACCATTATTTGAGTTTCGGCTTCCTCTACAAGCCATAACTTCTTTTTAAAAGAAAAATAAATTCCATGTTTTACTTTTCATTTATTTTGGTATTGAAAATGGTTTTCATGGTGTTTTTATATCAATGTGTTTTATTTATATCTTGTTATTGAAAGGTGGAAATGTTATGTTTCCTTGATGCATGTTTTATGTGATAAGATTATGTTATGGTTCTTGAGAACTATTATGAAGACGGGTGGTTACGTGATAAACTAAGGGCAGGTGAGCCCGATATAGCTCTCCAATGCATTGGGTAACGCGAAGGAGTGAAACGTTAAGGTTTCTCCAAAGAGATTTAGGGAATATACAGTGGTGGGTATTCCAAACGTAACCAAGAGGGTTACTCCCTATGTAAGAATTTTAAGAATGCCTCATGTTACCTTTATTCTTATGATTTCTATGATTTATTCATGATTTGATTAGGTATGTTAAAGTGCTTATGTTTTATGAGTAAAGTATGATTTCATTGATTCTTTTGTGTACATGTACTCATGTTTTCTTTCCATATATTTCTATATCCTTTACTGAGATTTTTATGCTCATCCCATGTTTTTGAAATGTTTTTCACAGGTCAAGGGAAAGGTACATGATATGATGATAGTGTCAAAGAAGTGTCATGAAATAATCCATTTTTATTTTAAATTTGTTTCTGTTTATGGGAAAAAATGAATACTATCTTTTATGTAACCACTTTGTTTAAATGTGGAATGTAATGCAAGTTTATGATCTAATTCTCTAAAAATCTAAACCTGAAAAGATCCTCAATGTGTAATCTTTTATTAACTTAAGATTAATTAAGGTTTAAGTCTGGGGCCTTATAGTTGGTATCAAAGGTCGGTTTAGATAATTTTAGAGGCTAGGGTATTCTCTAAGCATAAGTGACAGTACCATAATGGATTGGATTTCAGAAAGAGTCCAAGTTTTAGATAAAGTGAATGAGTAAGTATATCTTAGTGTTTACCTTCCTCATTAGTACATGATGGTTTTATTGATATAATCACACTGACATTTCTGTTTTTAGTGAATGGATGGATCTAGAAGGCACCAAAGAGACAACAGGTTTGAAGGAAACTGTGGTGGTTCTCTGATTAGGATACTAGATAAAATGGGGGATTCAATGAGGAAACTCATGGTTGTTCTAAACCAACTATCAAGGAGTCATGATCAACCATTTTAACCTTGGTATGTTCTATAATGCATCATGTACGAGATGACCAATAGATGTGGAAGTTCAGGTAATAATTATAAAGGTAACCATTAGAGTTTATATGATCCTTACTTTTAAGGTAATTATGGTTTATTATATGTTATGATGGAAAATGAAAGGCATGAGATAAACTTGAGTTTAAAATATGTTATGATTATTTTTGATGATTTTATCTCATTTTGGGGAATGTTTTATGAATTATATAGTTTTGGAAAAAGGATAACACACAGACCGTGTGACAACCCATCGCGTTGGACAAAGCTACAGGAATCGAACCCACATCCAAAGTACGACTGGTATTTATCGCCTACCACTGGACTACGTGAAGTCCCTGGTTAGTTTGACTAATTCTTTTTAGTTAGATGATTTTATGAATTAAGAGTAAGTTGATTTTGGGTTATCTATGGAAATTTATTAACCTATCATGGAGGATTTGTGATTAGGTTAATTACTTTTCAACACGAGACATTAAGAGCAAGTCATGTTGTTTGGAGATAAATGTTACGATTTTACTTGGAAGACTATGTGACTAAATCCTTCAAATATTTGGGTTTCAATCATAGTTTGGTTTACATTGAAGAATTTTATGGAAAAATTGTTTATCGAATGTTCCTCATTGAACTTTGGGTTTTGTTGGACAAATTTTGGAGATTAAGAATATATTTTCATTTTATAAAGGGTTATCCTTTTCCGAATTATCTGATCTTGTACTAAACATTTTGGTTTTGGTTTTGGTTAATGTCTAAAGACATGGGAAGTATATAGTTCTCTTTTGTGGAATAGGTGATTATATAGAAGTTGATTATAATACTCTTAATGTGAACAAGTCTTCCTAAATACTCGTCTTTTGGAGAAAATATGAGTTTGTTTAAGGAATCTAATAAAAGTTGAAAGTCAACATGATAAGTGATTATGTTTCCTTATGAATAAATTCGTCAATAAAAAGTAACTTAAAACAAAAATGTTGTCTATTAAATTTTCCTACTGGGGAATCGAATCCCGTTTAACCCATCACAAGTATGTGATTTTCTTGTGGTTAATTTTCTCCTAAACATGTTCTCTATCACTCTCCATCAGAACATGACCCTATGTTTTCTCTTCCATGTCCATGTTTTCCTACATGGAATCCTAGTATGGGTTAACTCGGGTGACCTCTGTACTTATCTTCCTTTATTTTAAAGTTATTGTTTTATCGACTCTTGTTCTGATGTGGGAATTTCAAGGATGTTTCCAAGCTCAATTTTAAAATTGCGAGGACGCAATTCCCAAAAGGGGGGAAGGATGTAACACCCCAGGTAAATAAAGAGTATGAAATTTTCACATTTATCCATATTTGTGAATAAAATATTTATATGACTTGAAAGGGGATTCTATGCTCGATGGCATACCCAACATGCAACAACGAGTTTATTGAGAATCTTACGTTGCACTCTAATAATAAAATAATATTATTTTAAATAGTAGTTAATGCCTAGCCGTTGTAATGGTGGGAATGAACAGAACTAACTACAAAATGATTGTATATGTTTTTCAAATATTTTTAATTTTTACAATAAATTTTATAGATTAAAAATGTGAATGAATCTAATTTTAAGCGTAAACATTCTAATATTCTTTAAAAGGTCGATTAACCGCCTTTTGATGGTGAACCTCTTTTAAATCCAATTTTTGACAATTTTATGTGTTATATTTGACAAGATAAAAATCTTCTTTAGGATCGGGACATCAAAATTTACTTTGTGTAAATTTTTGGTATTTTTTCGAAAAAGATCAATTTTTAATGAATAGTGAAAAATGTTGTATTTTAATTCAAAACCTCTTTTTAATCTAATTTATTTATATGATTAGATTAACTTTTGAATTGGTTTTAAAGTGAAATTATAATATTTTTTTACCATTCAATCCAATAGTGGTCATTGGAATTAATTTCACATTGAAATCGGACTTAAACTAGTGTCAATCTTTTGATACATTTTGTTTCATAAAAACACGCAATTTGTTTTGACAGCGGGAATTAATTATTAAATTAATTAATACAACTTATATGTTTTTAATTTTGTAAAATATAAATAATTTTTTAATTCGGAATATCAAATATAGCTTAGGGTTAATTTTTGGTAATTTTCTGAAAAACTTCAATTTTTGATGAATAGTGAAACTACTAAGTTGTACTTATAAAAACTGATTTTCCATTTAAATGAAATTTTTCCATCTTTGTGTTTTGAATTTCGATAATCCGACATACATGGTTGGAATTAAGAAGTAAAATTTGGTTCAATGGGATTAGAATAATTTTTTGGTGAATAGTAACTTATTAAGTTTTTAATCGCGATTAGAGGTAATTAGTGTAGTTTAAGGTAAGAATAATGTTTTAATAAAATGAAATGACCTATAAACATGTCCTACCCTCATTGGATGTGTCATGGCCGACCATTAAAATCAATGGGTCATCTTGTGGACCCCATGGAGCCACATTGGTTGAAAATGACATAAATACCTTTTTATTTAATGTTAAAGTAAAAATGACACAAACATGAGATGTTTTACTAAAACAATTTTTACATGGGGTTATACAAGTCATATTTTTGACTATATATAGTAATTGGAACGCTAAAAATCTTTCCTACATCATAGTATTTTTTTATAATTTTTAGACCTTAAATAAATTAAATTATTTATGACATCATGAGGATGCAGCGATGAGCACATTATTTAAAGATTTAAATAAAATGAAAAGATAATGTAAAATCTAAGTCCTAAACATGTCCAAAACCTATTTTATGGGTCTATTTCGAACCCTTAATACCTTATCCTGGAAACACATCAATTTGGGACCATTAAAATCCGAAAAGCATTCTAAAATAAAGTAACATTTCTTTACTTTCCAAGAGTGCCCCTCCTCTCCTATTATAAAAAGGCCCCCACCTCTACCTCCTTACCCACACTTCAAAAGCCTTTGGCTTGACCAACCCCTACCCCTTTTGTCTCTACAAATCCCTATATAACTCCATGAAGCCTCACTTTGGGCAGAAGTCTTCCCAAGGAAGCCTTTGAGCTCAAACCAACGGGAGTTACTCGATTTTAAGGTAATGTCTTCACTTGTGGCCCTTTGCTTTATTTTTCTTCTCCAAAGCACTAAACTCTTTTAATTCATATCTTTTGAAAAACCTATAGTATCTTAAATATACTAGGATGTTTTATAAGAATTATTCAATCTACACTTACACAAACCTTCGTCTAATGGTTAAAGAACATACTGTTTCTGTGGTTGGCGATTTTCTGCCTCACGAAACGATGATTGTTCAATATTCTTTTAACACCTTTAAAGGTAGCCATTATGATGTCACTGTATTTTATATATGATATATATGGTATTTATGTTTACTATATGCTTCTATATTTTATATTTAAACCATGACTTTATTCTTTTCATGTTGTGTAAATTCGATAATTTCATATGAGGAAGTGTGGACTACCGCCCCCTCAAGTGATGTGACTCGTACATGCAATACATGGAATGTATAAAGAATGAAATTAATGAACATATGTGACCTATATAACATATATGTTACACTGGAATTATAATATATATATATATATCATTTATATTTAATTCCATTAATATGACAAAGAAAAATATGAAAGTAGCGTTCATGCGTACGTACGGCCTACCGTCTCCATGAACGGTGCTTTTCGTTTTTTATATCCAAATGATATGGAATAGTAGAAAATGAATATGTACTTGATATGTATGATATTTTAATCATTAATACTATTCTGGAAATTATTTACTTATAACTACATTGACAGTCATTTTTCAAACAAGTTCATTTTGACTCATGTACCAAACATCGACAAAAACGTCTGATATGAACTCATATTATTAACCAATTATTATAAAATTAAAATATGTGACATGAACTGAATAATATTATTTATAGTAGGTATTTAATCAAATATAAATTGACCAAAGTTTATTATTCAGGAATATAAAGAAACGAATAAGACAAGTTGGACATGAGGTAAGGGATCCAACCTCTCTCTTTCTTTTTAAGTACACTCTTTTATGTCATTCCTTTTAAAGATCATATTTCTTGTTATTGGGATGTTATTTTATATTACTATTATTGTAATTTTTATGTTAATATGATGAGAGACCCTATTATCTCTCATCAATCCATTTTGGAAGTTTTGAGTGGCGCCGTTAGGCTGCCGAATTTTTGTAAGAGATCTAACCTCTCTTTTTTTAAGTACACTCTTTTATGTCATTCCATTTAAAGATCATATTTCTTGTCATTGGGATGTTCTTTTATATTAATCATACTGTAATTTTTATGTTAATATGATGAAAGACCCTATTCCCTCTCATCAATCCATTTTGGACGTTTTGAGTGGCGCTATTAGGCTGCCGAATTTTCGTAAGAGATCTAACCTTTCTCTTTCTTTTTAAGTACTCTCCTTTATGTCACTTATTTTAATCTACTCTTTGTTATGTTCGGGGATGTTATTTTATATTCCTCTTTCTGTAAACATTATGATAATATGATGAGAGACCCTATTCTCTCTCATCAATCCATTTTGGAAGTTTTGAGTGGCCCCGTTAGGCTGCCGAATTTTCGTAAGAGATCTAACCTCTCTCTTTCTTTTTAAGTACTCTCCTTTATGTCACTTCTTTTATGATACTCTTTGTTATGTTGGGGGATGTTCGTTTTTATTCCTCTTTCTGTAAACTTTATTTTAATATGATGAGAGACCCGATTTGATCTCATCAATCAATTTTTTGTAAGTTTTAAGTGGTGCTGTTAGGCTACCGAGTTTTTGTAAGGGATTTTTCATCTCAATTTTATTCCCGTGAGATTTATGCTAAATTTCCCACAATTTCCTTTGAGTGGTGTATGTACTGCCCATTATTTTACACATTGTGTATTATACTTTCATTTATGAGTATTTACATCAATGTTGTATTGTCCTTCTTTCACGGGGTGCATGTCTCGAAAGATACCCATGTCGGTAAGGGAACCTTTCACCCTCCTCTTTTTAAAAGACTTCTTTTGTTATGTCTTTTAATTTACATACTATTATATTTGGATATGTTCTTCTATATCCTTATTGATTTATGTTTTATTTCCTTGTGATGAGATACCCTTTTTATCTCTCATCAACTCATTTTCTAAATTTTTTAGTGATGTCGTTAGGCTGTCAAATTTTTGCAAGGGAACTTCTTAACCCAAATTTGATTCTTTAGGATAAACTTGTACTCCTTGAATATGTCGTTATATGAATATTTGTGAATAACCTCTGATTTTTTTACACTTAATATCCACCTATATTTCGTGTATTCATTTGTCACACATAATTATGTAATTGATTTATCCTTAATCCAAGGATACTGTCTTTGTATGGGACTTCGTCTCAATCTCCTTTCATTGAGGCATATTTTGTTTTATACAGAACTTTCTTTTATACGGTGTATAAACCCCTTTTACATTTACGTTTATTCAAAAGGAATCTTTTTTATATGAAGTGTTTACTAAATGACAAAAGGGAATGTTTTTGTCATACGTATGCGGTGACAACGACTTCTCCGCCGCTGTGACCATTATTTGAGTTTCAGCTTCCTCTACAAGCCATACCTTCTTTTTAAAAGATAAATAAATACCATGTTTTAATTTTCTTTTATTTTGGTATTGAAAATGGTTTTCAGAGTGTTTTTATATCAATGTGTTGTATTGATATCTTGTTATTGAAAGGTGGAAATGATATGTTTCCTTTATGCATGTTTTATGTGATAAGATTATTTTATGGTTCTTGGGCGTTGTTATGAAGACGGGTGGTTCTGTGATAAACTAAGGGCGGGTGATCCCGATATATCTCTCCAATGCATTGGGTAACGCTAAGGAGTGAAACGTTAAGGTTGCTCCGAAGAGATTTAGGGAATATACTATGGTTGGTATTCCAAACGTAACCAAGAGGGTTACTCCCTACGTAAGAATGTTACGAATGCCTCAAGTTACCTTTATGTCTTATGATTTCTATGATTTATTCATGATTTGATGAGGTATGTTAAAGTGCTTATGTTTTATGAGTAAAGTATGATTTCACTGATTCTTATGTGTACATGTACTCATGTTTCCTTTCAATATATTTTTATATCCCTTACTGAGCTTTTTATGATCATCCCAAGATTTTTAAATGTTTTTCATAGGTCAAGGGAAAGGTACATGATATGATGATAGTGTCAAGGAAGTGTCAAAAAGGAATCCATGTTTTATTTTAAATATGTTTCCGTTGATGGGAAAAAATGAATACTATCTTTTATGTAACCACTTTGTTTAAATGTGGAATGTAATGCAAGTTTATGATCTAATTCTCTAAAACTCTAAACCTGAAAAGATCCTCAATGTGTAATATTGTATTAACTCAAGATTAAGTAAGTTTTAAGGGTGGGGCCTTATATTAATAGTGATAAAATTCATAGAGTAATGAATCTATTCGATAATATTAAACTATTATTCTAAAATACATAATGTAAGATGTAAATTTTGAATCATTGCTAATGCGATGATCTTATGATTCCCCATGTGATAAAAATGTGATACATTGTATCATGAAAATGAGAATACACCTCATCCATGGTGTATCCTTAGTGTGTAAGCCCCATTAAAAACAAATTGAACTCATTTAGAAAATGTGCTAAATATTGTATTATATATTATATCTTAGAAAATGAGTCACATATAGATACATATCAAAAAATATAATTCCCTTGGCATAATTAAAATTCCTCTATGGGCATCCTATAAGTATAAATATAATCCTTATCATCAATGTTTCATTTAATCTTCTTAATGAGTGAGTAAACCCATGATAGTTCTATATCAGTGATTATGAACCAATATATCTATCATGTTTAGCTAAAATATGTTTAATCCCAACTCAATCCAATGTTATTTTATGCAATGAGTGAAAAATAAATAAATATTAAAAACAACAAACTATGTGGTCAACACCTTGGTCATGTGACCAAAAAATTCACAATAATGTACACACTATATTTTGTTAAACTTCATGGTATGGTCTTCCCAGATGACCTTAAAATGTGTCATGTTAACTATATGGGATACAATTACTATCAAAATATTATACATAGGATACCTCATCGCTGTTCAAACATATAATCCCTGGTAATTCATGTCCATTTTCATTGGGTTATATCGTTCAAAAACTGAATTACATAAATCCCCACTTGGTCATATTCCCCACGAGTCTAGAAATAATTACAAATTTTTCTATATCCCATATGAGACCACATTTTTTCCATTAGGTTTACAATACCTATATTCCATCCTTTATTAGGTCATACTTATAATTAATCAATTCACCTAACTAGAGGATCATATATGCTATGAGTCTTATAGATTCCATTACTAGGACATATTACCCATGAAATCCATCCTCATTGTTCGTTATTATATTTTATGTCAACGCAAAAAATAAAATCATTTATATGTCACACAAAATCCATTTCTAGGAATCATTTTCCATGAAATTCAAACCACATTGTAACGCCTCGACCCTAGTTACCCAGAGTCGGTGCCTTATTACATAACATTGGCATGATCACAAAAAAGATCAAATCTCGAAAGACCGATTGGTTTAGTAGCCTTGGAAACACTAGATATATTCATAAGTTTTACATTACATCATAAAATGAAAAACTACTACAACAACATAATGTCTCCCTAATCCACACTCATATCCCCACATAATATCCCTGTAGGTCATTCATAATTTTCTTCTTCACTTCCTGGGAAAAAAATAAAACATAGAAAAGGGGTGAGCTCAAATGCCCAATAAGGATAACAATATAGCGGAAACTTTCATAAATAAGAATAAACATTTAAAGAAATGTATAACTAAAACAAAAGGCTTTAAAACTTGAACTTTCAACATTGTATGGCATAAATAAAATGAAATAGTGCCATTTACTCATTCACATGGATATTCTACTAATCGAATAATCACATGCAAAATCACTAACCACTTTCATAATGTTGGAATGCATAATTCCAGACTATCATAACCACATAGCCAAGGCCTCGTGCCAAGACTACAAATAAGATTTTGTCAAGGCCTTGTGCCAAGACACTAGTTTGTCTCATGAGACCTACCGATGCATCGAGGAGCTATAGCGGGCTCCACCCGTCACATATTAAGTCCAATGCATTCCCATATGAAAAGGTCTAAACATAACATAAACATTCGTATTAAAACTAGCATACGAAATGTCAATAATTTCACCATAAACTATGAATGGTATAAAAATAGCACATCCATAGTCAAACATATCACAAAACCTTCAATACAATATAGAAGTTTTGTATCATAATAAATCAACTTCAAATAAGCGTAAAATCCATCAAAGGATGTTGACATAGATGAAATCAAAACACTTTTTGGAGAAATATCTCTCTCTATTTTTGAAATCATTTAAGAGCCATATAAAATAAAAAATTTTCTTGAAAATATTCTTATAAGCTTGTAAGGAAAACTTTGAAGATTTTATAATGGCCGAAAATAACCGCACTCGCCCTATAATTTAAAAAAACATTCTTTCCTTAATTCTGTCGAAAAGGTTAAAAAGGACCTTATTTTGAAAATGACGGAATGATTCCACTTATAAAAAGTCAAACAAGGGTATAAATGACTTTAACCCATATTATTGTAAATAATAAAAAATTTTGGAAATACATTTTGAAGAAACATGGATGTGGATGATAAAGAGATCCCAGTATATTATTACATATAAACAACCTCGGATAATGAAGAGATTGTGAAATAACCCTTACCTTGTACTTTTCCTTGGTTGGGGTAGGTTAACCTCCTGTATAATGGTGAAATAATTGTTATTAAATTATACAAGAATCATATACATTAATATGATATCATATATGATCTTTTAATATTGATTTGATAATAATATCTTAGTATTATCGTTGTTTCGGGTGTTAACTTACTTGTTTTCTTTTATATGTTTTGTTATGTAAGCCATGTTTTTAATGGACAGGTTGTATATTATTCATATCCAGAATGATATCAAGTCCTTAAACATCATTTTCAAATCATCAAATGATTATTATACTTGAATGGATACGATGGAGAATGAATCTCATCGCGTTCGTGGAGATGGTAGTCCGTACGTACGTACGAGCGACAATATCATTCTTTTGATATTAAAATAATATATAAATGGATGTTAAATCATATATACAGAATAATTAAGATCTTATATTAATTATTTACATGAGTTACACATCATTATTATACCCATCCAAATAATAATATATTGAATAACAATTACACCACGACGAGGAGACGGTAAGCCGTACGTACGCACGTATGGTGACATGTTATTCAAAGGGTGGATAGAATACTGAATATGGTTGTACCATATTTATAATAACATCACAGTATATGTGAGATACTGGAGTTATTATTTTAGAATGGTAACAACAAAGGAAGAAGAAGTGGAAGAAGAAATGAACTTGGAAAAAGGGTGGTGAAATCATTACCTCTTCTTCGGGTTCTTCCTTTTGATTTGATCAAAAGGGCTCCTTAGGTTGGCTTTCTGATCAAAATAAGGCCTCTAGGTTGTATTTAGAGATGTTGGGAGAGTATTTGGGCAGAGTTTGGCCGAACCAAAAGGCTTTGAAAGTGTGAAGAAATGAGAAGGAGGAGTGCCCTTTTATAAGAGGGGTGAGGGGAACCTTTGGAAAAGCTAGAAATATTAATTTATAATAAATTCATATTCGGTTTATAATGGTTCAAAAGTTGACTATTCAAATTTTAAGGTGGGGATGGGTCTAAAACAACTCAACCAATAGAATTTAGATAGGTTTGGGTACTTATAATAACCTTATCTTTAAGTATTAACTCTAAGTTAATTAGTTTCACTTTTACAATGTCTCTTTTTATTTTTATATAATATGGTTAATAAACATACTATATACATCCAAGCGACTCCCAAGTGGTCCATTAATGATGAACCTATCATGATATAACTCTCTTGGCCAATCCATAGATTTTTAAGAATTTAATGTCAATTAATAATATAATATTTGTTTTAAGAACTCTTTTATGTCAATTTTGACACTATTAAATAGTTGATTTTTTTGAAACTCATAACAGATTGATTACTTCGAACAAAGTAAATTAAATCACTCCTAATATATCATATTATCCTATAAAATTATTTTAATTCATTAAAAGTTTAATATTATATTTATTGGGTATTTATAATATCAATTAGTTTAATTTTTCACTATTATAGTAATTACTACATCATCATTGTGTCATAAATAAATTAAATCATTTATTGTCTAAAAATTATAAATAAAATATCATTATGTAGGAAATCTTTTTATCTTTCTAATGAGTATTTATAATCTAACATCAAACATATATAACCCTATGTAATAATTGTTTTTCTAAAAGATATATGCTTGTGTCATTTTTGTATTCATTTTAACTTAATTAAAATAAAGTGTCCCTATCACCTACAAGTGGCACCATGGGGTACCAAAATAGACCCAAAGATGCCTATGGTCGAACATGTATCAACCAATAAGACTAGGACACGTTTTAGGGTAATTTAGTATTATTATAATATTATTTTTTAACCATTATTTACCAGATTTACCATTAACCATGGTAAATAAAATATTTACCACAGTAATTATTCAAAATGTCTAAAAATAAAAGTTACCTATTTACACAATTTGGAAATACTGATTCCAAATATGGAATCCATTTTTCAAATTCAAAACACAGAACTGGCATAAATTAATTTAAAATTATTTCCCGCTGTCAAAACGAATAGCGTGTTTTTAAGAGATAATAAATATCAAAATATTGACACATGTTTATGTTCGGTTTAATTGTAAAATTATGTCCAATGACCAAAATTATATTAAATGTTAAAAATATATTCTAAATATACTTTAAAACCACTCAATTTCATAATTTATCACTATTAATTATTTTGATTAAAACAGTTGTTTTTAATTAAAATTTAGTAATTTTCACTATTCATCAAAATATGAAAGTTATCCGAAAAGTACCAAAATTTCATCTTAGGCTAAATTAGATATTCCAAATCCATAAATAAAGTCCATTTTGAAATATAAAATATATATAATTTCAAAAAGTAGGTATTACTATTCATAGTAGCTAGTTTGATTTTTTGTGGTGTGTGTTAAAACTCGAAGTTGCGTACAACACACGCTACTGTATTATTCAAAGGAAAGCATACCGTGGAAGCTTGGGATGTTTCATTTTAAATTCTTGATGTCCCCATTTATTCAAAATGTTTAAAATATTGTATTTAAAAAGGGTTCACTATTAAATGTTGATAAAAGTGCAATACTGAAAATGAATTTGTTCTTAAATTATGTCTAAGAAACTCATAATATGGATTCTAAAATTATAAGGATTATATAAAGTTTAAAATTTAGTTAATACTATTCATAACCTCTTTTGAACGGCTTGTTTGGTAAGTCATGGTGCGATTGAACTCAGTGTTGCATGTAGTGCAAGTTATTGAATTATTTTGAAGAAATAACACACTATGAAATCTTGGGGTGTTACATTCTCCCCTCCTTCAATAAATTGCGTCCTCGCAATTTGAAATTGTTCATTGAAAAAAAAAGTTTGAAAATAGAAAATATATTTGTGGGAAAACCCACATCGGAAATTGGGTTACTAAAATTTAGTCTTAATATGAGGAAAAGAGAAATGAAAGGGTCACCACCAAATTATGATCTCTATTAGGAGAACATTGGTGGAAATTAGAGACATATAATTGGAGGAAAAACGTAAATATTTATAGGTAGTGATTGAGGTCATCAATCAAAAACAAGTGTAAAATTGAGGTCCTTAAATTCATCAATCAATGATGATTTGAAATACCATCGGTTCAACAAAACATAGGGTATTAGGATAACACATTTTTGACGTTTCAAAATATCTTAGTTGAAATCGCACATCGAAAAATGAATTAATGTGGCCTCTATTTAAAATAAAGTCTGGAAAGTATGAAGATTACCGA
Source organism: Viscum album (assembly GCA_963277665.1). Classification (NCBI taxonomy): domain Eukaryota; kingdom Viridiplantae; phylum Streptophyta; class Magnoliopsida; order Santalales; family Viscaceae; genus Viscum; species Viscum album. Next base: position 1,538,911,957 of record OY728151.1, read on the forward strand.
AAATAACACATACTAGGGTTCCATGTAGGAAAATATGGATATTGAAGAAAAATATAGCCATCAATTATCTGATGGAGAGTGGTAGAAAACATGGCTATGAAAGAGCCAACAATCCCAAAGCCATAAATTAGTGATCATTTAAGGTACCATCTAGGACAACATTTTTGTTCTAAGTTCCTTTTCTTAATGTTGAGGAATTTATTTATGAGATTGGCTAAGATCATAAGGAGATATATTTACTTCATAATTAGAGTTTTATCCATTAATAAATTTCTAACACAAACTCTTCTTTCACTCTAAAAGATAATAGGACGTAAAAAATTCTATTTACACTATTCGTATAGGGTTCCAAAATAAACGAATTAATAATTCATCTACAAGATCTTTTAATAAAAACTACATTATTTAATCCAGGAAATCTCGTGGGCCAGTGGTAGGTGATACACACTTGTGGCCCTTCAGTCGTGGGTTCAAGTCTCGCAGCCTTGCCGGACGCGACGGGTTGCTGCCCGACCTCCGGGTTGTCCTTTTATGAAAATCCAAAATAATCCAAACTAGAAATATCCAAAATACGTCTGTCCAAACTCACAGTCCAACATTTATAAGGAAGGTAAACATAATGTAGATTTTTTTTACCCCGTATTATCATATGAATACCTTCATCATATATTCTTTTAATATACTGAAACATCCTGAATTACCATATTCCTTATTCATGCTCCCTTATTCCATATATAATGCTGGATATACTTCATCAATCCAAAAATGTTTTAAACCCCAACAATGATGGAATATACAAATAATTAATCAGTTCCAAGGTAGTCAAGAATATCCAATATAATTTATCCAAATCAATCATGTATTATTCCAAAATCACTACCTCGGTATCAGAACTATATTATGGTTTATCATTCTCTCAACCATATATTTTCCAAAAATTTATCATGCTATTGAGTCACTTTTCTTTGTTCCACACAATCTCAAGTCCTTAATTAAATAGTACTGCAGTACAATCCTTATATACTCCATAATTATTATAACAAGTACATTGTTGACACAACACTCAAATGACATAATCTACATAAGAACTATAATCATTCCTCTTCATCTGTGGTAGTATCATAACTAGATTATTATCCAATAGCATCATTTGCGGCATAGTCTGATGACTGGGACATAGGTTCGCGTAGTGTCCAAACTTTTTTCAAATAAAGCATTGTACATTTGAAACCATTTTCTTACCCTTGCAGTCACATACATTGTGCCCATTTCCTCCACACTTATAACTAACTCCCATTCCCTTCAGGCAAGTTCCAGGGTGTTTCTTTCCACAGTTGTCACATATGGGAAAATTATTCTTTTCCCTATTCCCTTTATCCATCTTTCTCTCTTCCATCCTTTTCTTCTCTTGCTTCCCTTCAAAGCCATATGACTCAGTAAACTCTTTACTTATCTTGTCAACACATGATATTATTTCTTCATATGATGATAATACATGTGAGACTATTTCTTTTATAAATTCTGGCTTAAGACCATGAAATATATGATCCTTCTTTCTCTTTGTATCATGTGCATTACTAGAGTTCTCATTCCTTCTACTAGGCACCATTTATAAACAATGGCATAAATTAGATTAGTTTATGAATAACAATACCTAATCCCAAACTTGTAAGACACATAACATAAATTAAATAGTTTATGGATATAATCCATAATCATAAAAATGTTTTCTTTGAAGAATTATATACTCATAAACCCTTCATAATGATTTGTAAAGAAAATGAGAGTTATCCTAAGCATATCCCCCGGGAGTGTTGTAACCAAGAGTGCATCAAGGCCCGTTGTCGTGCACCAGTTCCCGTTCGAGTCTAGCTTAAAGTGGTGTTTTCGGGTTTTACCCCTAGGTACATCTGTGCCAGAGCCGCCTCTACCTGCTCGTATCCAGACAGGGATGTATTGCTCGGAAGACTCACAAAATCTCTACAATACCAAAATTCTAGGAAGTTATTCTATACTAATCCTCAAAGTTCATCTTAGGTCTACGTGCTCTAATCAGAGTTTATCTAAATCTAGCTTCCACGGGTTGTACTAAACTTCCTCTGATACCAACTGCAATGCCCCGACCCTAGTTACCCAGAGTCGGTGCATTATTACATAACATTGGCATGATCACAAGAAAGATGAAATCTTGAAAGACCGATTGGTTTAGTAGCCTTGGAAACACTAGATATATTTATAAGTTTTACATTACATCATAAAATGAAAAACTACAACAACAACATAATGTCTCCATAATCCACACTCATATCCCCACATAATATCCCTGCAGGTCATTCATAATTTTCTTCTTCACTTCCTGGGAAAAAAATAAAACATAGAAAAGTGGTGAGCTCAAATTCCCAGTAAGGATAACAATATAGCGGAAACTTTCATAAATAAGAATAAACATTTAAGGCAATGTATAACTAAAACAAAAGCCTTTCAAACTTGAACTTTCAACATTGTATGGCATAAATAAAATGAAATAGTTCTATTTACTCATTCACATGGATATTCTACTAATCGAATAATCACATGGAAAATCACTAACCACTTTCATAATGTTGGAATGCATAATGCCAGACTATCATAACCACATAGCCAAGGCCTCGTGCCAAGACAACAAATAAGATTTTGTCAAGGCCTTGTGCCAAGACACTAGTTTGTATAATGAGACCTACCGATGCATCGAGGAGCTATAGCGGGCTCCACCCGTCACATATTAAGTCCAATGCATTCCCATATGAAAAGGTTTAAACATAACATAAACATTCGTATTAAAACTAGCATACGAAATGTCAATAATTTCACCATAAACTATGAATGGTATAAAAATAGCACATCCACAGTCAAACATATCACAAAACCTTCAATACAATATATAAGTTTTGTATCATAATAAATCAACTTCAAATAAGCGTAAAATCAATCAAAGGATGTTGACATAGATGAAATCAAAACACTTTTTGGAGAAATATCTCTTTCTATTTTTGAAATCATTTAAGACCCATATAAAATAAAACATTTTCTTGAAAATATTCTTATAAGCATATAAGGAAAAATTTGAAGATTTTATAATGGCAGAAAATAACCACACTCGCCGTATAAGTTAAAAAAACATTCTTACCTTAATTCTGTCGAAAAGGTTAAAAATGACCTTGTTTTGAAAACGACGGAAAGATTCCTCTTATAAAAAGTCAAACAAGGGTATAAATGACTTTAACCCATATTCTTGTAAATAATAAAAATGTTTTGAAATACATTTTTAAGAAACATGGATGTGGATGATAAAGAGATCCAGTAGATTATTACATATAAACAACCTCGGATAATGAAGAGATTGTGAAATAACCCTTACCTTGTACTTTTCCTTGGTTGGGGTAGGTTAACCTCCTGTATAATGGTGAAATAATTGTTATTAAATTATACATGAATCATATACATTAATATTATATCATATGTTATCTTTTAATATTGATTTGATAATAATATCTTAGTATTATCGTTGTTTTGGGTGTTAACTTACTTGTTTTCTTTTATATGTTTTTGTAGAGACCCGAAGCTTGATGTACATGGACATTACATTGCATTTGCGGAATACTTAGTACATAACAAAAATACACACACAAGGATCGTAATAGTTTAGTGTCTTTGGAAACTCGGAACGTAATCTTCTAACCGTGGTGAAAGATCATCAAAATCTCCTATAAAGATCTTCCCATTTTTTACCTAAAACCTTTCTTTATATCTTGGGGAAAAGAAAACATAAAAGGGTGAGCTCAAATGCTCAGTAAGGGTAAACAAAAGAAATATCAATCACATCGTATTCATAAGAACATAACATTTTGGAAATCTTAACCTGCAAAAGAGAGCATAATTTCATAACATGGGATAAATAATGGCAGTGAAATGTAATCACAATAATCATAACTTAAAACATGAAACTTTGTGGAATTCACACATAATCATAGAGAATCATTTCTTGTTAGTCAAGACTCATTGCGAAGACTATCTTAGTGGACAAAGTCCCTTTCTGAATCGAGTAACCCTCGTTTCAGTCCTGTTTCACTGAACCGGTATAACCTACCATTCCAGCCATGTCTATCTCATGAGATATAAAATCTTTACCCAATGCATTGGAGGGAGATATAGGTCCCACCCATCTCATAATGATACCATTCTTATGAGTGCCACAAAATCATAAATCATACATCATTGCATAACCCATGTATTAAAAATGGGATTCTTAAACAACATGACATCATAAAACAATTCATATAAGATAAAGGAATTCATAAAAATGTTTCCATCACAACATAATCAAATCCATGTAATAATAGGAATAAAAACAGAACCCTTTTATTATCTTAGATGGAAAATAATTTTGATAAAATACTTGAACTCCATTCTTGAGGAAAATATCCTTTCTACTTTAAAAACATTTTTCCTTTCTTAACATGTCATACGACTTTAAAATAAAAGAAGTTGATTAAAAATAAACTTGAAAACTTGTAAAGGATGTTTCTTGGAAATAAGGATTTAAAAATCCATTCATGCCGTATAAGTTAAAAAAACATTCTTCGTACTTTTGTCGGAAAAGTCAAAAAGTACCTCGTACGAAAAACGACAAAAGATTCCTTTCATACATATTACTAAAAACTCAACGAAGGGTAAAAATGGATTTAAACAATTGTAGGTGGATGGAAATAATATTACATATTGATGAAACATGGATGTGGATGATAAAATATACCCCAGTAAATACTTACGAATAAACAATCTCGGATAAAAATGAGATTGTGATATTTCCCTTACCTTAGGTCCGATTTGCTTCGTATGTGTCCGAACCTCCTGTATAATGATTTAAATAATGTCATTGACTTATTAAAGAATCATATTCATTGTTATGATATCATATATGGTTCACTTATGACATTATATTACCCGTTCTTTTGTAAATTCCATGTTAAAGAAGCGTTTTGGGTAAAATCGTTTCATTTATCGTAGGTGTTTTGATTTGTTGTTCTTGACATCATTATTACTTATATCATGATTTACTTACTTCCAGAATATAAAACATGATTTATATATCATATATATTCAGTATATATATATAATAGATAGATAAATAAAATGAAAAACACTGTTCATGGAGACGGTAGTCCGTACGTACGCACGAGCGATGATATCATTTCTATAAATATTGAATTGAATTGGAGTGGATTATAAAATATATCAGAATCAAAATTATGTTGTAATAACTATGTATAGTTATTATTTACACCATTATACCCATCCATGTAAGGTGGTGGTGGAAAATAGATTACACCACGGCGTGGAGACGGTATTCCGTACGTACGCACGCGCGGTGATTTCTTTTTCCATAGGATGGATAGATGGTGAAATAGGGTTGTTTCATACTTATAATAACATATCAGTATATGAGTGATACTGATGTTATTACTTCATAATGAAACAACCTAAGAAGAAGAAGTGGAAGAAGAAATAAAGATGAAAGAATTGGTAACGGTAATTACCTCTTCTTTGAAGCGCCTCTTTGAGACCTCCTCTTAGGGCACTAAAATTGGTCTTTGAGGAAGACCAGAACCTCTAGGATGTTTCTAGGGAAGTGGAGAAGAGATTTTGGCAGGGTTTGGCCGAGCATGAGTGCTCAAATTGGTGTGAGGAGTAGGGGGAGGAGGTGCCCTTTTATAAGGGAGGAGAGGGGCACCTTAGGAATTCTTAAAAATATTAATTTATAATAAATCTAACCCCACTTAAAAACCTCCAAAAATAACTCATATTCGAAGATTAGATGAGATAGGGTTGTAATCTCATCAACCAATCAAATTTAGACATGTTTGGATCTTATTTTAAACCTTATCATTTTGATTTATCCTTATTTAATCTATTTATGTTTATTTATGGTAATAAAATTCTAAATTTTAAATTATAACAAATAATTACTTATTTGTTGTGAATTTTCCATAATTGTTTACTTTATAGCATTATAGACCATATAAATATAAATTTATAATTTTTAAACATTTTTGGGATTTTTAAACAATTTTATAATATGTTATTTTTGTAAAATAACAATAGTGTCAATTTTGACACTATTCATTTATTTGAATTTAAATAAAATATACACAGAAGATATGTTCGAACTAAAAGCTTAAATATATTAATAAAAGGTCATATGTATCTATAAAATTAGTGTATCACATTAAATAGTTCATATAATATTTATTTTATTATTTTTAAAACCATTTATTTGGTTTATCTCTTAATAAAATAATTACTACATCATTTTTTTATAATTATTTAATATACATATTTGATGTATAAAAATTTAAAATAAAATCCTATGATGAAGATAAATATATTACCTTTCACAATAATACTTTTACTCGAATTTATCATCTTAAAATCACTATATTTAAATTGTTATATTTATTAAATTATGAAGGTGACAACTTTGGCATCATTTAAAATAAAATAATACAAGTGTCATAATAGCTTTTTTAAGGCTCCAAATGGTCAAATATTCGACCATTGGATGATTATGGTTTACATTTACATGTACAATAAGTTTTGGTTAGGTATTTGTGCATTTTATGGTCACTATTAGTTTAATAAAAACAATATTCTTGATTTTTCACTAGATAAACAATTTCTGCATCACTATTGTGTCATAATTAATGATAATTATTTAATCCCTAAAAATTATAAATAAATTTATATGATTTAGATAATTTCATTAGCTTTCTGGAGACTATTCATGTTCGAAGTTTCATGAAGTTTATCACTAAATTAAAATTAATATACTTATAAGATTTAAGAGAGTGACATGTTGTCACTTTCTTTGGTTTTAATAATAATTAAGTTATTTTCATAGAAAAATGTCCATTAAATGATTCTAATCCGACCCTTAGGTGATATGGGTCGACTTTTAGTCATCCAATAGGATTCTGACATTTGTTAGGGTAATTTTAAAATATTATATTTACCCTTAATTACCCGATTTACCTTTAACTATGGTAAATAAAATTTACCGTAGTTACTATTCATAATTCCCAAAAATAAAAAGTAGCTTATTAACATAATTTGGACCCACTGATTCCAAATATGGAATCCTGTTTTCCAAATTCAATACACAAAAGGTGCAGAAATTAAATTAAAATTAATCCCGTTGTCGAAAGAAAACGGGTTTTTCTTTAAAACATTGCAAAAGATTGAATTGATTTAACCTACGAATTCAAGGTAAAATCAATGCTAATGACATACATTATATTAAATGGTAAAAATATATTCTGTTTATACTTTAAAACCATTCAATATTATAATTTAACCACATAAGATATTACGATGAAAAAAAGTTGTTTTTAATTAAAATATAGCGTGTTTTTACTATTCATTAAAATATGAAAGTTATCGGAAAAATATCAAAACTTTATCAAATGTAAATTTTTATATCCTGATTCAAAAGAATAATTTTGTCAAATTGAACATATAAAAATGTCAAAAACTATATTTAAAGTGGGTGCACCATCAAAAGGCGGTAAAACTGCATTTTTTGAAAAATACTTATTTTACCCGAAAAATTTATTCTGTTCTTATACCATGTTCTAGAAATGTGTAAGATGAATAATAATGTTATAAAATTCAAAATTTATTTAATACTATTCATAACGGCTAATTCATGACAATATTATAATAATATAACATTGTTTATTAAAACCCGGTATTGCGTACAACACACGCTATCAAGGAAGGTCGTGATTGCGTGTAATGCAAGCCAAGTCAGGGTTGCGTGTTGTGAAAGAATCCTTCGTTGTTTTGTATAACAGAATCCAACCATATTTCATTTATACATTTAATATATATATATATATATATATATATGTACTCAATGTTGCGTAGAATAACTATTATCAAAATTGTGTGTAACACGGTCCAAGAATAGTGTTGCGTATACTGCAAGCTAATACGGTGTTGCGTATAGCGCAGGGTAATCTTGGTGTAGAATACAACATAAGACATTAATGAAATTAAAATAATATTTTTCATAAAATCTCAGGGTGTTACATTCTACCCCCCTTAAAATAAATTTCGCCCTCGAAATTCGTTGGGGTTATAAATGGTTTTCTATTTAAAAGTTTCTTTGATAGAAACCGGAATCGTAAAAAGGAATACGAAAACTTATCTTTAAAAACAAAAGTATGAAACGTAACGGTTACCCAAATAAACTAATCACTGGGTTTCCACATAGGTGAAAATATGGATATGGAAGAGAAATCTAACCATCATGTTCTGATGGAGAGTGGTAGAGAACATGGCTATGGAAAAGCTAGAAATCACAAAGCCATAAATTTGTGATGATCTAAGGTACCATCTGATTCATCAGATATAAGAGCACTAAGAAAACATCTTTGGTTTTCAAGATCATTTCCCTAAAGTTGATGAAATTGGAATTAGAAGAAATACTTTCGTGATTTTTGTATAGTCTCACCGTTTGTCGTTATTTAGACAATTTCCACTTCATCTCTTAAAGAAATGAAGTTGAATTTGTCATTCGTGATGTGTTAGTAGATCATGTGATAGAATGACGGGTCATTCCATCTATCTCAAACAAAAGGTTAGCAAAAATTATATACATACGTTGATCTGTAGTGATATTAATCACATATGGTTCCTAAAATGGACTTATACTTCATATATCATACTGCTTAATATAATAAAACTAGTTTCTACTAAACAGGGACTTCCTGTAGGCCAGTGGTAGGCGATAAAGGCCAGTCGCACTTTGGTTGTGGGTTCGATTCCCACAGCCTTGTCCGAAGCGATGGGTTGTTGCCCATCCTGCAGGTTGTCTTTTTTTCTAAAACTACATTACTATAACATCCCATCAATAATATCGAAAAAAAACTTATATCCTTAAACAATACTCACTTATGTCCAACAGAATCCATTTCAATCTTTAGGCTTATCCATAATACTGCAGTCCACTCTCGTAGATTTAATACCATCGTTTATCCCCATATATCATAAGATATATCTTGTTGGTCACATTCCAAACATTCAAAGGCCTTAATCATGTACTCTCTTGAATACCCATTGAACCTTATTGAAAACATGAGTGTTGTTAAAAGTTAACTCTTTCCACATACCAAAATCCTCAAAATTCTATATACTCAAACCATGATATAACCTTCTCCTTATATCAGTCATGAGCTCATGAATACTATCAAACATTTAATTTTCTCCTTATCCCTTCATTATGCGCATATCATCTACATTCCCAAAATATCTGAAAAACCTTTCATGGATACTGGTAACATTAATAATACACTTTCAAAACTCAAGGAAAGACAACAGTGTAACAATCCATAGATATCTCTTTATTCCATAGTAGCATGAGATTACTTATACAACATTACACATGATAAACATGTAATCATTCCACTACATTCTTAAACCATTGACCGAGCTTCAACAATTCTTTCATCTCACATATCATTTGTAGTCTCTTCATCATCATCCACATAAATACTTCCCATACGACCATACTGATTATCTTCCTGAGACTTTCCCTTAGGGCATTGGTTTGCATAATGCCCATACATTCCACATTTAAAACATTTAACCATTGTTGATGTCGTAGCAAGACCATTATCCTCATCCCTGGTGTTAACTGAACCTTTTCCTTTGCACTTACTGGCTTTGTGTCCTTCTTTTCCACACCCAAAGCATCTTCCAGTTCCTTTGAAACATTCTCCTTGATGCCTCTTCCCACATGATTTACATAGGGGAAATTGAACTTTCTTTCCTCTATGATCATCATGAAACTCCATCTTTCTCTTATTAGACGAGTCAGGAAACTTACAAAATTTTACTTTATTGATCATATTATGAGATTGCTGATTCGTCATAATAATGATGTTTGGACTTCCAAATCCCATTTCATTTGGTTGCTCATGAAGAATATCATTCCATTGTCCATCATATCCTCCATTATCGTGAATCATCTTGTTTCCAGCCACTTTCTAAAACCCAAAAAGAATAGTGTGAGAGGCAAGAATCATAATAAAGGGGGAGTAACTTCAATATCTAACATCTTTGGTCTAATCTAATATCGTTACCATAGTTCTAGGACTACATCCTATACGTATACTTATTCTTAAGGACATCCCTAGACATACCTTAGAAATATCTCTAGGGATATCACTAACGTTTTTGCATCCTAGTTTCCAAAGGTTGACTAAACCTTTCCTCTGATACCAACTATAGAGACCCGAAGCTTGATGTACATGGACATTACATTGCATTTGCGGAATACTTAGTACATAACAAAAATACACACACAAGGATCGTAATAGTTTAGTGTCTTTGGAAACTCGGAACGTAATCTTCTAATCGTGGTGAAAGATCATCAACATCTCCTATAAAGATCTTCCTTTTTTTTACCTAAAACCTTTCTTTATATCCTGGGGAAAAGAAAACATAAAAGGGTGAGCTCAAATGCTCAGTAAGGGTAAACAAAAGAAATATCAATCACATCGTATTCATAAGAACATAACATTTTGGAAGTCTTAACCTGCAAAAGAGAGCATAATTTCATAACATGGGATAAATCATGGCAGTGAAATGTAATCACAATAATCATAACTTAAAACATGAAACTTTGTGGCATTCACACATAATAATAGAGAATCATTTTTTGTTAGTCAAGACTCATTGCCAAGACATTCTTAGTGGACAAAGTCCCTTTCTGAATCGAGTAACCCTCGTTTCAGTCCTGTTTCACTGAACCGGTATAACCTACCATTCCAGCCATGTCTATCTCATGAGATATAAAATCTTTACCCAATTCATTGGAGGGAGATATAGGTCCCACCCATCTCATAATGATACCATTCTTATGTGTGCCACAAAATCATAAATCATACATCATTGCATAACCCATGTATTAAAAATGGGATTCTTAAACAACATGACATCATAAAACAATTCATATAAGATAAAGGAATTCATAAAAATGTTTCCATCACAACATAATCAAATCCATGTATTAATAGGAATAAAAACAGAACCCTTTTATTATCTTAGATGGAAAATAATTTTGATAAAATACTTGAACTCCATTCTTGAAAAAAATATCCTTTCTACTTTAAAAACATTTTTCCTTTCTTAACATGTCATACGACTTTAAAATAAAAGAAGTTGATTAAAAATAAACTTGAAAACTTGTAAAGGATGTTTCTTGGAAATAAGGATTTAAAAATCCATTCATGCCGTATAAGTTAAAAAAACATTCTTCGTACTTTTGTCGGAAAAGTCAAAAAGTACCTCGTACGAAAAACGACAAAAGATTCCTTTCATACATATTACTAAAAACTCACCGAAGGGTAAAAATGGATTTAAAAAATTGTAGGTGGATGGAAATAATATTACATATTGATGAAACATGGATGTGGATGATAAAATATACCCCAGTAAATACTTACGAATAAACAATCTCGGATAAAAATGAGATTGTGATATTTCCCTTACCTTAGGTCCGATTTGCTTCGTATGTGTCCGAACCTCCTGTATAACGATTTAAATAATGTCATTGACTTATTAAAGAATCATATTCACTGTTATGATATCATATATGGTTCACTTATGACATTATATTACCCGTTCTTTTGTAAATTCCATGTTAAAGAAGCGTTTTGGGTAAAAACGTTTCATTTATCGTAGGTGTTTTGACTTGTTGTTCTTGACATCATTATTACTTATATCATGATTTACTTACTTCCAGAATATAAAACATGATTTATATATCATATATATTCAGTATATATATATAATAGATAGATAAATAAAATGGAAAACACCGTTCATGGAGACAGTAGTCCGTACGTACGCACGAGCGATGATATCATTTCTATAAGTATTGAATTGAATTGGAGTGGATTATAAAATATATCAGAATCAATATGATGTTGTAATAACTATGTATAGTTATTATTTACACCATTATACCCATCCATGTAAGGTGGTGGTGGAAAATATATTACACCACGGCGTGGAGACGGTATTCCGTACGTACGCACGCACGGTGATTTCTTTTTCCATAGGATAGATAGATGGTGAAATAGGGTTGTTTCATACTTATAATAACATATCAGTATATGATTTATACTGATGTTATTACTTCATAATGAAACAACCTAAGAAGAAGAAGTGGAAGAAGTAATAAAGATGAAAGAATTGGTAACGGTAATTACCTCTTCTTTGAAGAGCCTCTTTGAGACCTCCTCTTAGGGCACTAAAATTGGTCTTTGAGGAAGACCAGAACCTCTAGGATGTTTCTAGGGAAGTGGAGAAGAGATTTTGGCAGGGGTTGGCCGAGCTTGAGTGCTCAAATTGGTGTGAGGAGTAGGGGGAGGAGGTGCCCTTTTATAAGGGAGGAGAGGGGCGCCTTAGGAATTCTTAAAAATATTAATTTATAATAAATCTAACCCCACTTAAAAACCTCCAAAAATGACTCATATTCGAATATTAGAGGATATAGGGTTGTAATCTCATCAACCAATCAAATTGAGACATGTTTGGATCTTATTTTAAACCTTATCATTTTGATTTATCCTTATTTAATCTATTTATGTTTATTTATGGTAATAAAATTCTAAATTTTAAATTATAACAAATAATTACTTATTTGTTGTGAATTTTCCATAATTGTTTACTTTATAACATTATAGACCATATAAATATAAATTTATAATTTTTAAACATTTTTGTGATTTTTAAACAATTTTATAATATGTTATTTTTGTAAAATAACAATAGTGTCAATTTTGACACTATTCATTTATTTTAATTTAAATAAAATATACACAGAAGATATGTTCGAACTAAAAGCTTAAATATATTAATAAAAGGTCATATGTATCTATAAAATTAGTGTATCACATTAAATAGTTCATATAATATTTATTTTATTATTTTTAAAACCATTTATTTGGTTTATCTCTTAATAAAATAATTACTACATCATTTTTGTATAATTATTTAATATACATATTTGATGTATAAAAATGTAAAATAAAATACTATGATGAATATAAATATATTACCTTTAACAATAATACTTTTACTCGAATTTATCATCTTAAAAGCACTATATTTAAATTGTTATATTTATTAAATTATGAAGGTGACAACTTTGGCATCATTTAAAATAAAATAATATAAGTGTCATAATAGCTTTTATAAGGCTCCAAATGGTAAAATCTTCGACCAATGGATGATTATGGTTTACATTGACATGGCCAATAAGTTTTTGTTAGGTATTTGTGCATTTTATGGTCACTATTAGTTTAATAAAAACAATATTCTTGATTTTTCACTAGATAAACAATTTCTGCATCACTATTGTGTCATAATTAATGATAATTATTTAATCCCTAAAAATTATAAATAAATTTATATGATGTAGATAATTTCATTAGCTTTCTGGAGACTATTCATATTCGAAGTTTCATGAAGTTTATCAGTAAAATAAAATTAATATACTTATAAGATTTAAGAGAGTGACATGTTGTCACTTTCTTTGGTTTTAATAATAATTAAGTTATTTTCATGGACAAATGTCCATTAAATGATTCTAATCCGACCCTTAGGTGATATGGGTCGACTTTTAGTCATCCAATAGGATTTTGACATTTTTTAGGGTAATTTTAAAATATTATATTTACCCTTAATTACCCGATTTACCTTTAACTATGGTAAATAAAATTTACCGTAGTTACTATTCATAATTCCCAAAAATAAAAAGTATCTTATTAACATAATTTGGACCCACTGATTCCAAATATGGAATCCTTTTTTCCAAATTCAATACACAAAATATGCAGAAATTAAATTAAAATTAATCCCGTTGTCGAAAGAAAACGGGTTTTTCTTTAAAACATTACAAAAGATTGAATTGATTTAACCTACGAATTCAAGGTAAAATCAATGATAATGACATACATTATATTAAATGGTAAAAATATATTCTGTTTATACTTTAAAACCATTCAATATTATAATTTAACCACATAATATATTACGATGAAAAAAGTTGTTTTTAATTAAAATATAGCGTGTTTTTACTATTCATTAAAATATGAAAGTTATCGGAAAAATATCAAAACTTTATCTAATGTAAATTTTTATATCCTGATTCAAAAGAAGAATTTTGTCAAATTGAACATATAAACATGTCAAAAACTATATTTAAAGTGGGTGCGCCATCAAAAGGTGGTAAAACTGCATTTTTTGAGAAATACTTATTTTACCTGAAAAATTTATTCTGTTCTTATACCATGTTCTAGAAATGTGTAAGATGAATAATAATGTTATAAAATTCAAAATTTATTTAATACTATTCATAATGGCTAATTCATGACAATATTATAATAATATAACATTGTTTATTAAAACCCGGTATTGCGTACAACACACGCTATCGAGGAAGGCCGTGATTGCGTGTAATGCAAGCCAAGTCAGGGTTGCGTGTTGTGAAAGAATCCTTCGTTGTTTCGTATAACAGAATCCAACCATATTTCATTTATACATTTAATATATATATATATATATGTACTCAATGTTGCGTAGAATAACTATTATCAAAATTGTGTGTAACATGGTCCAAGAATAGTGTTGCGTATACTGCAAGCTAATACGGTGTTGCGTATAGCGCAGGGTAATCTTGGGGTAGAATACAACATAAGACATTAATGAAATTAAAATAATATTTTTCATAAAATCTCGGGGTGTTATAGTTTTGTTATGTAAGCCATGTTTGTAATGGACAGGTTGTATATTATTCATATCCAGAATGATATCAAGTACTTAAACATCATTTTTAAATCATCAAATGATAATTATACTTGAATGGATACGATGGAGAATGAATCTCATCGCGTACGTGGAGACGGTAGTCCGTACGTACGCACGAGCGACAATATCATTCTTTTGATATTAAAATAATATATAAATGGATGTTATATCATATATATAGAATAATTAACATGTTATATTTATTATTTACATGAGTTACACATCATTATTATACCCATCCAAATAATAATATATTGAATAAAAATTACACCATGACGTGGAGACGGTAAGCCGTACGTACGCACGTATGGTGACATCTTATTCAAAGGGTGGATATAATACTGAATATGGTTGTACCATATTTATAATAACATCACAGTATATGTGAGATACTGGAGTTATTATTTTAGAATGGTAACAACAAAGGAAGAAGAAGTGGATGAAGAAATGAACTTGGAAAAAGGGTGGTGAAATCATTACCTCTTCTTCGGGTTCTTCCTTTTGATTTGATCAAAAGGGCTCCTTAAGTTGGCTTTCTGATAAAAATAAGGCCTCTAGGTTGTAGTGAGGGAAGTTGGGAGAGTATTTGGGCAGAGTTTGGCCGAACCAAAAGGCTTTGAAGGTGTGAAGAAATGAGAAGGAGGAGTGACCTTTTATAAGAGGGGTGAGGGGCACCTTTGGAAAAGCTAGAAATATTAATTTATAATAAATTCATATTCGGTTTCTAAAGGTTCCAAAGTTGACTATGAAAAGGTTAAGGTGGGGATGGGTCGAAGACAACTCAACCAATAGAATTTAGACAGGTTTGGGTACTTATATTAACCTTATCTTTAAGTATTATCTCTAAGTTAATTAGTTTCACTTTTACAATGTCTCTTTGTATTTTTATATAATATGGTTAATAAACTTTCTATATACATCCAAGAGACCCCCAAGTGGTCCATTAATGATGAACCTATCATGATATAAGTCTCTTGGCCGAACCTTAGATTTTTATGAATTTAATATCAATTAATAATATAATATTTGTTTTAAGAACTCTTTTATGTCAATTTTGACACTATTCAATAGTTGATTTTTTTGAAACTCATAACAGATTGATTACTTCGAACAAAGTAAATTAAATCAATCCTAATATATCATATTATCCTATAAAATTATTCTAATTCATTAAAAGTTTAATATTATATTTATTGGGTATTTATAATTTCAATTAGTTTAATTTTTCACTATTATAGTAATTACTACATCATCATTGTGTCGTAAATAAATTAAATCATTTAATGTCTAAAATTTATAAATAAAATATAATTATGTAGGAAATCTTTTTATCTTTCTAATGAATATATATAATCTATCATAAAACATATATAACCCTATGTAATAATTGTTTTTCTAAAAGATATATTCTTGTGTCATTTTTGTATTCATTTTAACTTAATTAAAATAAAGTGTCCCTATCACCTACAAGTGGCACCATGGGGTCCCCAAATCGACCCAAAGATGCCTATGGTCGAACATTTATCAACCAATAAGGATAGGACACGTTTTAGGGTAATTTAGTATTATTATAATATTATTTTTTAACCCTTATTTACCAGATTTACCCTTAACCATGGTAAATAAAATATTTACCACAGTAATTATTTAAAATGTCTAAAAATAAAAGTTACCTATTTACACAATTTGGACATACTGATTCCAAATATGGAATCCATTTTTCTAAATTCAAAACACAGAAGTGGCAGAAATTAATTTAAAATTAATTCCCGCTGTCAAAACAAAAAGCGTGTTTTTAAGAGATAATAAATATCAAAAGATTGACACTTGTTTATGTTCGGTTTAATTGTAAAATTATGTCCAATGACCAACATTATATTAAATGGTAAAAATATATTCTAAATATACTTTAAAAACACTCAAATTCATAATTTATCACTATTAATTATTTTGATTAAAAAAGTTGTTTTTAATTAAAATTTAGTAATTTTCACTGTTTATCAAAATATGAAAGTTATCCGAAAAGTACCAAAATTTCACCTTAGGCTAAATTCGATATTCCAAATCCAGAAATGAAGTCCATTTTGAAATATAAAATATATATAATTTCAAAAAGTAGGTATTACTATTCATAACGGCTAGTTTGATCGGTTGTGGGGTGTGTTAAAACTCGAAGTTGCGTACAACACACGCTACTGTATTATTCAAAGGAAAGCGTACCGTGGAAGCTTGGGATGTTTCATTTTAAATTATTGATGTCCCCATTTTGCCAAAATGTTTAAAATATTGTATTTAAAAAGGGTTCACTATTAAGAGTTGATAAAAGTGCAATATTGAAAATGAATTGGTTCTTAAATTATGTCTAAGAAACTCATAATATGGATTCTAAAATTATAAGGATTATATAAAGTTTAAAATTTAGTTAATACTATTCATAACCTCTTTTGAATGGCTTGTTTGGTAAGTCATGGTGCGATTGAACTCGGTGTTGCGTGTAGTGCAAGTTATTGAATTATTTTGAAGAAATAACACACTATGAAATATTGGGGTGTTACACACATGATGTTAAACTACATTGATTTGTATTTATCGTAATACCATAAAATTTATGATGTGTCCCATTAAAAGTTAAAAAACAATGTGGGTTTTAACTAATTTCAAACATATATATATGAAGACACATTTCAAGGATATTATTTTAATAAAACACACAAATACTTATTTACTTGATAGAAAACATTTCTAGAACACCAATGTTATTTTAATTAAACCACAAAACTCTAAAACCAGCATCAATAATTTATAAAAAAACAAATAAATAGATCCCTTGATTGATATATATGGTACAATAACTATAGAAACACTAATATATATAAATATTCACATTTATATTACTTCTCTGGTATATATTTATGAATCTCAAATGGAAACATGATGACATAGGGGTAACCTAACCTGTAGGTGGACAACTAAATGATCCATAAGTCCTAATATAAATCTATATGATAGTATAATATTTCCATAGAATCCCAAAAAAAATAATGAGCACATATTCTCCCCCTATCGACTAACACACATTCCGATTTCTCGATGTATAAACCACCACAACGACGTACTCCCTTTATGAAGAAGTCAGGCATCAATGTTCACATAGAATTGGAATGGTTGTTGGATCCGTTGGATGTTATGAGTTCCTTGAAAATATTCATATTATAATCCTTCATAAATAGTTTATTAAACTTAAAATTACCGAGATTCTCAATATGAAATGTAAGGGAAATAATGTAAACTAATAACTGTTATATATATATAATCTAAATATACTAAAATACAATTATAGTAAAATGTATTATTTTTTTGTCTATGTGTGTATTTATTGGAATGGAATGGATTATGTTGATAGCACGAAAAAATATGGTATTAAATATAATCACATGAAACCATATAGAAGATGATAAGATTGTTTGTATGATGATATAAATTATATTCCCCATAAATAGATAATATTACCAAATAGTTTTGTGGTTTAATATTTAGAAAATCGTGGAATTCAATATCAGGTTTTTGTGGTAAGGAGTCCACAACTAAATTGTCCCCTTAAATTATTCAATATTATAAATTTTTCATTAATAATTTCAAATGTGGGTAATAATAAATTTGAAATCTTTTATATAAATAAGCCCAAACATAGGTACTTTTTGTTGGTTAAACGTATGTGTATTACGCTAACTACAGAAATGAAATGAATTTTTATTCTCATGGATATGAAGAAATATTTATTAGTCATCCAAAATAAATTAAATATCATTTTGGTTTTAATAGTAGACATTGAATTATTTTCAATGTACATGATATTATTATGGTTTAAAATCAGAATATTTGAAATACACATGGTTGTGTTCAATATTTTTGACTACTTATTCCACATGAAAAGGTTCTATTTTTTAATGTGGAATGTGATAATGATGAATTTGAATCCGGGAGAGTTTGATATAATTTAGATAAGTCATATATTATATATGATGATGAGGATAAAATAATATGAACATTATTAAAGAGGGGGAAGTGCAGAAGATTAGATATAACAAAAAATGATTTTAATAGTGACTAAGAAGATTAAATTTAGAATACAATAATGAACGATCTCAAGAAAATGCCACTTCAATCCTATGGAGAACCTAAAAATTTCAAGATACTATTAATGATGAGGATTGGGTTGTTTCTGTTTTGGAAAAAAATAAAAAGGATGATAAGAATATACGTTCGATTTTTTTCCAATGGATAGAGAATAATAATGTTGTAAAAATGGATTTTCCAAAATAAAAACAATGAACATGAAATAAGTAATAACCAATAAATCACTAATTTTGAAAATCATAATTCACAATTCAATTTTATATATTTAAATGAAACATTATCAACTGTAAAAAAACATGAAACTCTAATACTTTTTTTATCCATTATTGTGGAAAAGGATTCCTAGTGAAACAAATAAACATAAAATATCCCTTTTTAAATTGATTCCGTGATTACTAACAGCACATAGTGAAACCATGATTGTTTATAATAATTAATTATGAAATCCTGGAGATCTATTTGATGATAAATTTATACAACCTAATCTACGCACCAAGGGCTTGGGACTCAAGTCTTTATTAGTATGTAAACATCCTCTAATCTTATAGTGGATCTGTATTTAAGAATTAATATATTAGAAAGATAAAATAGAAGAATATTTTGATGTGTTTCTATGATGATTATATCATCATTGGGGTCTTAAATGGGACCATAAGAAAATAGATTTAAAAATTATGATCTATGAATTTTATATGACTTTAATCAGTGAATTATTAATTATATTTAGCCAGTTAGTGATTAAATGAAATATTTAAAAATGTATTCCCATGAATAAAGATTCCTTTAATGTGATTAATTAATTTAACATTTATGATTTTATATGAATGGATATTACAGGGTAATTTATGTTTAAATTATCAAATGATGGTGATTTTAATGCGGTTAGAGTAAATCTATATAGGAATATCAATAGAAATTTTTTATATTTTACTATTAGTATTCTAGATATAAAACATACCACACTCCATTAATCATGTTATCGATTTTTTCAAAATTAAATTCAATTAATTTCTGTGATAATAATTCTATTATATGCCTACATTATACTATATTTGGGGTTGTTTTGATAAATCAATTGTCAATAATAGTTTTTGGGATATACTATTGTGGTATTTGTAGGTTTTATAGAAGCCTATATTTATACATCATTGGATTTTTTCTATCATTGAAATTCATATAAATCTTGAATGACTAAAAATATGGATTGAAACTCTTTATGAGTGGTAGAGACAGAGTTTATAAGAATTAATGAAATCTAAGCCCAAATGATTTAGATGAAACTATGTCATGATGGCAATGAGATTATAGTGGAATATCCTATTATTAAAAAACATTAAAAAATATAGTACAATAATAATTATAGATAATACATCTCATAATTTTAGAGAAAATAAAATTGAAATTTATTATTATTTTTTAAACTAGAATGTTGAGAAACAACTAATGGAGTTGTATTATGTGTCCACTAAGGAAAAGGTGGCAAATATCATCAAAAATGGACACCAAAAATTTATTTTTCAAATAAATTAGAAAGCTAATATATGATAACAACATGTATTAAAGAAAAACCCACACTCCCTCATTGTAATTCATCACTAGATAGTGGTATCATTACTATATTACGCAATGTTTTTAGAATTTTAACTCTTTCGTGAAATTTCATAGACATGATTTCCTTCGATTCCGTAGGAATTTAAGAGTCATTTATATAATATACCCTTTAAGAGAATATATGATTAATTTAATGAAGGGAAATTTTTATCAACTCTATTATCTAATTAACCACCTATGACATAACAAGAGAGAGAATATCAATGATTAATCATTGGGTGATGTTATTGGAATTGAGGACGCCGTACTAAAAGATCATGGACTTATGGTTTCTGTTCTAGAGGGTTATTTTTTGTATACATGTGGATTATATCATTTAATTATTATTTATCTCACTAATAACTTATCACATGGTATTATAATTGATGAAACATTATTCGTTGATCCATATAATATATTCTACAGTTTAAGAATGATTTTCATGTTTAGGTAAGTTTGATTGAAGTGTTGGTGTTTTGAGATTTTGATTTTAATTGTTTAATTGTCTTTGAAATGTTAACATATGTTGAAATTATAAATATTAAAAATGGGGAAATTATATAAAAAATTCGTTGTAGAAATATTATTGGATTCTTTAATTGAAAATGTATTATTGAAGGGAGAGTTTCCATCAGACATCAATCATGACAAGGAATAAAATTAGTACCCATTCAAATAATCATCATTGACATCATGAAAATATGATTCCCATTGTGAAGGTGGAATAAATAAATTTCAATTAATCTAAATGTTAATACGTTAATGGTGTGAGGTAGATTCACATTCCATAGGTGATTTAAGGTTATTTATAAATGTGTAATTTGAACAATTCATAAATGATATTAGAATCCAAAACATAATATCATGTCGTGAAGGAAATTATGGAAAATTTTGGGGTATTAGTCTATTTGATTCACACTGTGATGATGGATTACACACAATGTAGGCCAAATAATAAATTTCAATTGAGATACCACATTTTAGATCTACATTCTATGAATAATACTCCAGGTAATTAATTTTAGGGACAATAGAATTGTAACTCACTTTTAACACCTTATCTCACTATGGATCACATAATCACTCCATGATGGTTTATTTATAGGTAGATCAGATGGATGTGATGGTTTGGAATTCTCTTGGATGATCAACTATTATTTTAAAAATTTCGACACCCAAATTTGAATTTGATGGTGGTGATCTATGGGGTGGAGATCAAAATAGTGAAACTGAAGAAGGTTATTTTGGTTGTACAATTTAGATTGGAATTTGAAATAGAATTTAAATTTATCTAATAGATCCAGAGATATAGATTATAAGGATATAATAATAGAGTTATTAACCTTCAACACACACATAGGGAAAATATTGGGTGAATATTTGAAATGCATTA
Source organism: Viscum album (assembly GCA_963277665.1). NCBI lineage: Eukaryota > Viridiplantae > Streptophyta > Magnoliopsida > Santalales > Viscaceae > Viscum > Viscum album. The sequence goes on from OY728151.1 coordinate 1,538,933,993, forward strand.
AATGATTATGAACTAAAGTGTTGAGGAAAACAATGGTACAATTATTGTATATTTATTTATCTAGATGTTTTATAAATATATGTAAGAATTAAAAAACCATTATTGGTGTAATTTCAATATAAATTTAAATAATTTAAATTATTATCAATGTAGGTATAGAGGGATCATATTAATGAGATTGTTATACAGAATATTTATGTTATTTTTTTATTTGATTCTATGTTGATACGTATTCATTTAAAAAAAAATAATGTTTACTATTTTGGTTATGATCTTAAAGTATAGTACAAATATCATTCTCTGTGGATTATCATTGTTTGTATAAACCATGAAAAAAATATTATATGCTCATTATTGTTTCTATCTATCAAGTCATGTTTTTTAGGGTTTATTATTTCTATTATTCATATTGAGAAAAAAATATAATAATTAATGATGAAATCCGAAAATTTTATACTACCATGATCCCAACTCATGTTAAAAACACTAATAGGGACCATTGGAATTTTGATCACATAATATTCCATATTATCTCATGAAACAAAAAAAATATGATTCCAAAAACATGCATCATGTCGATGAAGTGGTAAAACATTATTTTAGTTAGTAGATTCTATGATAACTATTCTTCTTGGCTATATTTTTTAACATATGATGATGAGTACAATGTACTTGACATAAACAAATATAAAGTGTTTTTAAAAAGCAATATTTATCCTATAATTCTTTAAATAATTACATAAGTTGATTACAAAGTGTCTAAATTCAAATATGACATTATAAATATTTTTATATGGGAAACTAATTTAATTTAATTTTATCAAGGCATATAATAGGATGAATAATATATATTTTTCAACTAACATGATAATTATGTACCATGAAATATTTATTCTTCACTGAAAATTGGTTATCTTAAAAATAATATAATTTCTCAAGTCAGTCATTAAAATCAAAACTCAACACTTTCACTTTTTATAGTATATTCCCCATTTACACTCTAATTTTAGTTGATGTACATGTGATCAATTATTTTGAAATATCTATAAATCAAATAATCCTTTCATATATAATTTTTTCTATAATATATAGAAAATTAATATTCACATTGTCGATAATAATTTCACTTTTGGTTGCATTTTGGTTATAAAATTTTATTATAAGAATGAATTCAATATTAAGTGATCCTAAAAAGTATGGTTTTATTAAATAAAACAATTATTGATCCAAGATATATGAGGTCTTCACACTGAATTAATCTCCTCAATAATTAAGTGAAATAAAAAATTCTCTAAAAAACATAGAACATGATCAGTTAAATTAATAATTTGGTTTGATATATCCTCTGTGTAACACACAACCATTTTAAAATTTTATTTCCAAGTTGTTTTTTCAATATGATGTATATTCACCAATAAAAAATTTATATTAAAATCCACATTAATCAAATAAATAATAATTTTTTCATATTCAATATTTTATGAGGGAAATATAATTAATTATTTTAAAAAAAAAATTTTATAAGCAATATAAAACATTGAATAGTAATTTTTATAAACTGAGAAATGAGTCTAGTACATGCCCAAACAACATGTAGTGATCTGAACTATTTCATTGTTTTCCCAATGACGGAATAATATTGTTTGAGATACACCATTAACTCTAAATAGATTTAAATTTAATAATTTTATATTTTCTCACATACTAATTTCTTTTATAAATTTAAATTATCCCACAGTAAAAAAAATATTGTATTTTTCTCTAGTTCTCCTAATTTTTATTTATATTAAACATCATTCTGATGTTTTTATTAAAATATTTTACATTTTTAAAATAAAATTATTTATTCCTGTATGTTACTTATTTATATATATATTAATTAAGGATTTGTATCCTTCTCCATATATTTTCATATATTTAGGTTTCGAATTAATCATTAGTAAAAAAAATTAGAAGCTAAAATTAATTTTGAAATAGATAATTATGTAATGTGTTTTGTGGATATCAATAATGAAAATTTCTCTTCCATACAATATACTTCAAGATGTTTGTATCATAAATTCAGGGGATATTTTCGTCAAAATAGTTCATTATTTCCCAAAAGAACTCACATGTGGTGACATATTTTCATTTTAGAAGATTAATGAGACATTCTATTTATTATATTTCAAAATTATTTTCTTGAAAACTATTTTCATTAAATTATTTTAATTCTTTTAAGTATAAAATTTTACAAGGAATCAAATTTCATGACTCACATTATGTTGAGATATATAATCCATTAATTTTAATCTAAATTCTCATTAATTTTCGATACCCACACTGACACATTCAAATGGAATCCCATCTAGATTTAACAACTACTCTATTAATCATAATCATATATGTCATCTTGAATTTTATAATTCACCTCCTTACCCTTACTTATTTGATAGTATATATTGTAAGATAATTGAATGGTTTTGAGTTTTTTTGATATATTGGACAGGAAAAACCTCATATCCAGCAATACTATGATTCCACATTAAACAATCATATTTCTCATCAAGTTGAAGTCATCAAAACCATCATAGAATAAAATCCAAATTATTCGATTTATATTCCCCTATAAAAAAGTCTATCTACTTAATGATCCATTTCCAAAGTGAACTGCTTTGTTTACATATTAATGAAAAACATTTTATGACTCAACAAAGTAGCTATATTTTTTGATACATTATTTAGGTTTTATTTCTAAATTTGATTATCTGAATTAACACTGTATATCTTGAAATATATAATAATGTTTGTATATGATTGTTTGTATGTAAATAAATCCTCTAACATATATTCCTTTTCCATTAAATAACCTTGAATGATCTATAACACATGGAATCCAATTCAAAACATTCATTTTTCTCTCTTAGAGTTTACCAATTAGGCCTCAAATATAATAACACCAAACTCCCTACCTCAAAACATAAATTCATTTTAACACCACATGGTTTTAGTTTATATTCAATTAAATGAATACTTTTTTTCGATATTTTGTATCACAAAAAACAATGAGCATAAAAGGACAATGAAATACCATTGAAATGATATTATTTAAATATGATAGATACAACCATTCCATTAGATTTGAGGGTATGAACATTAGTATCATCATTATGAAATATAAGGGGGGATTTATTCTATAATATATATGTACATGTAAATGAATACTAAATAGTACGATGAATTTTTAACAATATTAAATAAGACAAAATGGCATATTTTTTGATAACTGAATTATGTGTACAATATATTTTTCAATATAAATTATGTTAATCCTTATAAATGAATTGTTTTAATTAAATTAATAGAAAATAATCCAATTAAAAAATTTAAATTTTATATAAAGATGGATTCTAAATAATAACTTATTATAAATTCACAATATGCATTAAAAATTCATTTTCATTAGAAAAATATGATCACATATTTTTGAAAATATTAAGATTATATTCTGGAAAATATTGAAATTCAAATAAATAAAAAATCATTTTTGATATCATAATGGCCAAATAATAATTATATAAATAATTTATATTTTTTTATAAAATAATGTATTTTTACATAAATAGTGAAAATGAATAATATTATAGGTATTTTCAATTATATGAAATTATACAAACATAATAATTACATTATCTTTTATGAAACATCATTTTATGGAATTTATATATATATTAGAAGTAAAATAACTACTTTTGAAATATAATGTTGAACACATTATTCTATTTTTATAATTTTCGAAATGTAGCAACCCAAATAACAAATGATTAGACATGGTGCATACTACAATTAAATTTACACATGATACCAGGAAATTGTTTTTGAAGGACTGATGAGTTTAGTAATATTTGGAAGGTAGATACAAACACGAAACATTAATTACATTTGAATACAAAGTCTAAAACAAAAATTTTTTCATCTCTTTTTCAATAAAAAATTTATTCAATCAATAACATCACCAAATATTGTTCATAATAAAGATAATGAATCCCTGAGGAAAGGAAAAAAATAATGTTCATCTCAAATTCTTAGTATATCTTAAGAACATTAGAATCTATAATTAATCAGTTACATAATAAAAATGGAAAGTTAAATAAATGAAAAAAATATCACTTTATCATAATGTTTGGAATTAATTGTATCAAAATATGTTATCATCTACAAATATCCTGTATAATATTATTAAATTAAAAAAAGGAAATGGTTAATTATCGGATGTCATGTTTCCCATGAACATCAAGCCATTACCATAAATACCTTTCATGTGATAGATTAAAACATACTGGGTAAAAACTAATTCAAAACTTCCAAACATATCTCTAATATAAATAACATTCCCATGATAGTTTAAAACATAATGGTTACAAACACGAAGGGATCTTCCAAATGATTTCATCCCATGAGACTACTAATTCATCACATGAATTTCATTAAATGGCCCCCAAACCATGTGATTCCATTCTAGTAATTACTCATATATAGTATAATAATTTTAATTCCATGAAAATTTATCCTTATTATAAAATTATTATATTAATAATGAATACATATTTTTCATTATTTCCGCATTTAGTCCAATAACATTTAAAGTAAAAACCATAGGTAAAAATAATATATTTTTTATGAAATAAACATATCCATCTGAAAAAATATGGATATTTAATAGAAATATACTATCCCATGAAAAATTATTTAAATAAATTGGTAGTTTTAAGTGAATTTTAACAATTATAAATGCTTGAAATATTGCAATTGTTTACCACTAAATAGACTTAATTCACATAACTTTGGATGATATAATAAAACTTGGAACATAATATTCCATGAATAATTAATTATTCAAGATATTATACGTCAAGGGGTATTATATACACCATATAAAATTTAATTGGTGCATAATAAAAATTATTTCTAAATGAAAGATTTATTTAGATGAAGTCCCAAACCTTATCCATCATTTTGGTTAAACAGTATTTAATCTCATGGTCAATGAAACAATTTCCTTAATCCAAGTGGAATGAAATGATTATCCTCTATTAGAACTATGCAACATCAAAATGTACAAAGAAATGAAAAGATCCAGTAAACATGCCACATTCAAAATCCCATTTATATATATATATATAACATGCCTCATTTTCATGGTTATATATAGAAAAAATAACACGATACATATAATAATACACATCATGACAATGTTTTGTAAAAAAATTATACATAATGATGATATTGGGTTTTCAATACAATGAATTTCAAAAATAGACATCCTAATGATCCCTTTACTAATTCTAATTAATTAATTTTTTTTGATCTAAAAAATATTCAATATTTCTAGAACAGATTAGATGATTTTTCAGTTTTATTTGATTTGTATTGGTTTAAATTATAATGTCCTTATCCAGAATCCCACCAATTTAATTTTTCGTAATATGATTTTTTTCATTACTCAATCCCAATATGTAAATTTCATGATGGGGGACAAAAAAATTTACATGATCAAATGAAATAAGAAATAACACCATTACCTTAATGAATATACATTAATTGAATGGTAATAACTGTATTAATATATAAACATCATATATTAAATCTGATTGATTCACCATTATAATAACCCATGCTTTATTTTAAATCATACATATAACATCATCCTAAATAGAACCATGTATTATTTTAATGAATATTGCACAAACTATAAATCCTGGAAAGATTCAAGGTAATTCATTCCTTATTAAAAATAAACTACATAATAGATAATCATTAAAATCATAATAAATATTAAAACAACCATGTCTCATCCACAATTTATATTAAAACGGTAATAAGATATGGAATGAATTTCATTCTTATGTAATATTGATAAAATATTGATTTTTAGTATAATAAATTGTTTGGGTGTAATTTCCCCTATCCCACATATAACACTAATAGATAAACCATGTATCACTAATAAATAAAACTACTAGAGCTAGGGTCTCCAGTTTAGTAAAATAATAGTTATTTTTATAATAATAACCATTTTTGTGGAATTAATATACACAATGATTTTGAAACCTTGATTTATGATTATATCAAAAAAAATTCAATGTCAGCATTGACATATCTTTTCCACAAAATTTATTTAGAATTTCTCCATGTTCAGTAATATTATGTAAATTTTAAAGGGATGAAATCTGATCAGTGGAGATATGTAAGATGTAAAAATAAAAATTATTTAATAAAAATAATTAGTTGATTAAATTGCAATATTATAGAATTATATGAGGTATATTGATCATTTATTCCATGATGATGATACTAAATTAAAACAAAATTTAATGTCTAATATAATAATAGAAAACAGGAGAATGTATTGATCATATTAAACTAGTGTAATGTATGAGGAAAATGTTATAGATTACAAAGAATAGTCTAACATGGATTAATGATTAAAAATGTTATATCTATAAAACAATGTAATAAAAATATATGAACTAAAAATAATAATACTCAAAAATAATCACACATTAGATTATTTTGATGAATATTAAAACATTCCAACTAACCACCCTATAAAATAACATCTCACATCATAGTAAAAATAACCAAATAGTAGAAAAGTATAATGCTCTCATATTAAAAAACTGTAAACAATATTTTTTATCGACTATATAATGAAACTGAAGAATTGAAGAAAAATAAGCTGACCAAAAATAACAATCAATGTGTCATTTTTCTGCAAATAAGCCTATTCAAGTTGATTAAACATATAATAGAATCGACATAATGTGGTATGAAAAATATTTCATCTAAATATATGACAACAAGGATAAATGAATTAAATAACCTGAAAAAATTGGAATTCTACAAATGGAAAAAATAGTGTACTTTTGGAAGTATAGAATTTCTAAAATAAAGGAATTTTAAAAATAATTTTCCCTAAGAATATTTTATATTGGATAATAATAATAAAATATTATCAATGATAATCGTAATCATAATATTAATTCAATTAGTCAGTGATGATCATCAGAATTTGGAATCGAGAATAATTAACAAATGATTTTCATGGAAATGAATTCTATTAATCAATATCCAGTTAGTTTTCAGGCTATTAGAGATAACATATGATTAAGAATATGAGAAATTAACAACTAATTAACGGTTTCTACATCAATCAATCACATGGATTCATATAATTCGAAAAAGAATACCTATAATATCCACTAAAATGATGAATTTTTTTTGCACAATCACCTCAAATGAAATTCATAGAAAAATAAATTGATATTATGTTAAGACATTGAAAACCCATGTTTTCATGTTCATAAATATTAAACAGGAGAACAACATAGCTAACCAGTGGATAAAATATAGAAAAATTGTATGATCAAAGTGTATAAGTTTATGATCCCCCCCAATTTCACATATTAGTAGATGAATGGGTAATTGATTTAGTATATGTTAATATCAGTGTAGGAAATAATGGATAATTAATATTTTGGGTGAACTACATTATTGATAATCAAGACAAAAAGAAGGTGATTATGAACAAAATGTGCATCTGAGGGGATAAACTAGATTGTTAGTGTGATGGGAAATAATGAGGAAATGATATCCATAAATCACTTAAAAACACCATGGTATCATCTCATTGAGACATTGATCAAAACCATTATATTCAATCTAGTAAAAAATTATATTGAATACCACTATGAAACTTCTACTAACAATAAATTACATAAAATAAACTACAATAAATTTACTAAATTGTGGATTCAATTATAATAATAAAGGTAATAAATAATTATTTGAACTGATTACTTGTATAAACAACATCTAAATTCTAAAACATTTACCATCCCTAACCTCATTGTTGTAGGAGAAATATGTTATAATAAAATAATAAAATAATATTAAATTCCTAGTAAGAGTACTAATTATCTAGTAAAATTATTACCTATGAGAAATTGATGGTCTTCGGCCACTAGAATAATTTTATAGAAAATATATAATTGGGGAAATATTGTCGTTTTGGGTATTATTTATATATTTTTAACTTTTTTATAATTAGAATTGATTTTATAATTAAAATATAACTATTTTTAATAAACTCCAAAATAAAATATATTTGAATTGAATTTTTATGTTATTTTATATACAATATATCTACGATAAATTTACTGATATTACATTTTTTAATAACAGATAGTTAAATCAACATTAAATAATAAATTTTTATAAATTTTTATTATTAAGAGAAAACATAATTTGATAACCATATTACTATAAATTAATAGCCAAAAATTCTTTTAAAGGTTTGATTAATAATTATAAAATTATATATTAAAATTCATAAATAATTTTCTGTAATAATAATTAATATTTATACACTACTTTTATAATAGAAAACAATTTGGTATTGATATGATAAAGATGCAATTTAATATTCACAAAATTATTTTTTTTCTTTTAACAATCAATTTAAATATATATATTTCAAGGAAAAAAATAATGCTGATACCTATAAGTAGTACTATTATAGTTTTACAATTACTTGAATTTATAAATTTTATCAAATACAAATATTAAATTTTAATAAAAATAATGACTATATTAATTACTTATTTATAGTATATATCAATCATTGAATAAGAAACAAAATAAATAAAAATGTGATTGTATTTATATATTTAGTATAATAATTAACAAGTGGGTTTCCATAATACATACATCACGAAGTAGTACAAAGGATCATGTATATAGTAATGATTTTTTCTATAAAGAAGAAGTGGAACAAGAGTCATAATGATTACAATCAGGGGAAATTGAAATTGAAAGTCATATAAAATAAATGATATAGATTACTAGATCTATATCCAACCCTAAGAAGGTGTGCATCATGGGAAAGTTCGAGTCTTATAATTTGTTACATCTGGTGGAAGCACTATCATAATTTGAGGGATGATATATAGATAACACTTTCATATGAGATTTTCATTCCATCACTAATGAATAAGTAGAAAATAAATATACAGGAGATCAATGAAAATTTACTTATAGTATATGTTCAATGATAACATTTTGACCATGTTTATCATTAGAATAATCTCAACTCAATAAATTTACTTAATCCATCATAGAAGTAGTGAAAAAAGTGAGGAAGAGAGTGTTTACATTGGGTGAGTTGATATATAACCCTTAATCTTTTAAAGAGAGTTATCATGGATTTATTCTACCATGTCTCAAACATAGAATCTATATAACTAGTGAATCTTATATGAAATTCAAAAATTGATACATTATCATTGTTTTAATTTAACATAACTTTTTATGATGAACCATGTAAAATAATGTTTCTTCTATGAATTGTTGACATTCATAATTTTTTTATTTGTTTCAGATGTTGAAAAAATTAGAATTTATATTAGAATTTGGTTCATTATAAATTTGGAAGATTATTGTAAATGAGAAAAATATATATTTTTATTTATGATACAATCTGATTCACTTCTAAGATGTCCTAGGATAAAACTTCTTACACAACCTAATAGAGGATAAAATCTTTAATGTTATAAAAAATCATGTATTCCCTTGGATGTTTAATGGAGAACAAAATTATGAAACATATGAATTATAACTTATTTCCTAGAAAATAATGGCTTGTAATTGCAATAAATGAGTCAGTCAAAACAATATGACCTATATTTCGATCCATTTTACCTACATTATGCTACAAATATACATCTTAATTCATTGTCTAACTGAATTACACTTTTCAAAAAATCCACTAAATATCCTAATAATTGCAATAAAAATATCTTATCCCTTTATAGTAACATTATCTTCTCAATATCCATCATGGAATCCGGTTGTGTGACATGATTGGACCATCCAAAATGAGCTTGATATCATAATAATATCAAAATCAATGTAATTATTTTTGTATTTTTTTGTAATAAGAATGTGTGGTATAATAAAATGAGAATATTAGAATACCCCTAAAAGGGAAACACATTATATACTTCTTCTCCCATACCCACGCCACTTTTATAGTACCTATATTAATTATCCCTTTCTCTTTCACTTTTTACAGCATTTTAACCACCGTTTCCCCAATTGATCATATGGGATATTGAAATGTTATTGGTCTTATAACACCCCACCCTAATTTATTAGACTAACTAGATTGTCTAGGAGGTTTATTGGGACCCCTTTTTCGTATTAGTAGAATAATGTGAATTAGAAATATTATATTCTCTATATTTATTTTATTTTTCATAGTTATTGGGTCATCTATATTTTCATTTATCTATGTGTTGTTTATATCTATTCTTTTAGTGATATATCATATAATGATAATAACCTGTGACTTTCACTTATCTTTACCTAGATAAAATCATGAAAATATCTATTTTTATTTTTGGTGCCAACATTGGGTTATTACCAACTAATTAATTGTATCAGAATTTGGATTATGTGACGGTAATATCCTAATAATTTAGATATTATATACATTTTAATATTAATTTAATATAACATTTTTTAATTAGATTTATATTAATTAAATTAAATGTTTTTCTTCTATGATAAATATATAATCCACACACATTCTTTGATAATCAGGTTTTTTATACCTATTTTTAAAAATTAGGAAATAATAATTTGGAAAATTTATTTACTCAAAATTGAGTCTTGTGGGTGAGGCGATAGTAAGTCGCAAAATAGGTAATTAAGAATAAACATATATATTATTTTTTAATTTAAAATTCATTATAATCATTCCATGAACCCAACACAAATTTTTATCTTGACATTATGAGATACATGTCTTGATATTTCTTCAATGATTCTATTACTTCACACATTACTCATCGTATGAGAGAATGGTTTATTAGATGATTTTTAGGAAATAATCATTTTTTTTAATTTTTTATGATTAAGAGAATAAATAATTTGATAACCATATTAAAATTCATTAATCATCAAAAATTCACTGAAATGTTTCATTTCACAATTAAAGAAATAAATATTAAGATTCATAAATACTATTATATATTAATAATTAATATTGATACACTAATTTTATAACAAAAAACATTTTGGTATTGATATGATAATGCTGAAATTTTATTTTCATAATTTTTTTTTTCATTTAACATTCAATGTAAATATATATATTTCATTGTGAAAATTAATATTGATACCTATAATTAATACTATTATTTTTTAATAATTACTTGAATTTATAACTTTTACAAATACAAATATTAAATTTTAAGAAAAATTATGCCTAAATAAATTACTTCTTTATAATATATATCAATAATTGAAGAAGAATATAAATAGTTAAAAAAATGAATGTATTTATATATTTAGTATAATAATTAACACGGGGGGTTTCCATAATACATAAATCTCTATGTAGTAAAACGGAACCTGTATACAGTAATGATTTGTTCTATAAAGAAAAAGTGGATCTAGAGTCATAATGATTATTATTAGGGGAAATTGATATAGAAATACTCAAAAAATAAATGATATAGATTACTAGATCTATATCCAACCTGAAGAAGGAGTGCATCAAGGGATAGTTCAAGTCTTATAATTTTTTACATCTGGAGGTAGAACTATTATAGTTTGAGGGATGAAATATACTAAACAATTTATTATGAGATTTTCATTCCATCATTAATGATTAAGTATAAAATAAATAAATTGGATATTAATGAAAATTTACAGAGAGTGTATATTCAATGAGTAAATTCAGACCGCATTTATGATGAGAATAATCTCAACTCAATAAACATACATAGTCCATCACATAAGTAGTGCAAAAAGTGAGGAAGACAGAGTGCACATTGGGTGAGGTGAAATATAAACCTAAATCTTGTAAAGAGAGTTTTCATGGAGTTATTCTACCATGGATAAAACATAGAATTAATATAACTAGTGAATCCTATTAGAAATTAAAAAATTGATACATCATCAGTGTATTCATTGGACATAACTTTTTATGTTGTACCAAGAAAAATAATGTTTCTTTAATGAATTGTTGACATTTTTAATTTTTTTTATTTATTTCAAATATTGACAAATTTAGAATTTATATTAGAATGTGGTTCATTCAAAAATTTGATGATTATCCATAATGTGTAAAATATATATTTTTATATAGGATACAATTTGATTCACCTCTAAGATGTCCTATGATAAAACTACTTACAAAGCCTAACTGAGGATAAAATTTTATAAGTTATAAAAAATCATGTATTCCCTTGGTTGGTTAATGGAGGATAAAAGTTCGAAACATAGGAATTATGACTTATTTCCTAGAAAATAATGGCTTTTAATTTCAATACACGAGTTAGTCAAAACAATATGACCTATATTTTGACCCCTTTTACCAACATTATGCTGCAAATATACATCTTAATTAATTGTCTAACTGAATTCCACTCTAAAAACAATCTATTAACGGTCCTAATAATTTCAATAAAACTATCTTATCTCTTTTTAGTAACATTAACTTCACAATATCCATCTTGGACACATGTTTTGTGACATGATTATACCATCCAAAAAAGGCTTGATCTCATAATAATACACAACTCAATGTAATTATTTATGCATTTTATGTATGAATAATGCGTGGTGTAATAAAATTGGATTAGTAGAATACCGCTAAATGGGAATCACATTATATACTTCTTCTCCCATACCCACGCCACTTTTATAGTACCAATATTAATCTCCCCCATCCCTTTCTCTTTTTACAACATTTTATCTACTGTTTCCCCCATCACTCATATGGTTTGTTGAAATGTTATTGGTATTATAACACCCCACCATAATTTATCAGACTAACTAGATTCGATATGTTGTTTAATGGGTCCCCTTGTACACATTAGTAGAATAATGTGAATTGGATATATTATTTTCTCTATGTTTATTGATTTTTTCATAGTTCATGGGTCATCCATATTTTCCTTTATCTGTCTATTGTTTAGATTTAGTCTTTTAGTGACATATGAAATAATTATAATCAAATGTTACTTGCACATATATTTATATAGTTAAAAACATGATAATCTATATTTTTATTTTATTTTCCCCCATTGGTTTATTAACAACTAATTAAACCCATCACAGTTTGGATTATGTGATGGTAATATAATAATAATTTAAATACTATATATATTTGAATATTAATTAAGTATAACATCTTTTAATTATATTTGTATTAATTAAAATAATTATATTACTTCTATGATAAATATAGAATCTATACACATTCTTTGATAATCAGGTTTTTGATACCGAATTTTAAAAATTAGGAAAGAAAACTTCTGAAAATTTATTTAATCAATATTGATTCTTGTGGGTTAGTTAATAGTAAGTCACAAAATAGGTCATTAAGAATAAAAATATATATATTAATTTTAAATTTAATATTCATTAAAATATTTCCTATGAATTTTTTTTAATACTAAATTTGTAATTTAATGGATGGTAACCGCAAAAAACATTGGTATCATTACATTGTGAGATACAGGTCTTGATATATCTTCAATTGATTCTACTGTTTCACACATTACTCGTCATATTAGAGAAAGATATATTAGATTATTTTTAGGAAATAATAATAGTATTAAATAACCTAGTATAATAATAAATTAATGTATATTACAGAAATATATAATCATATATAATAAAATAAATATTAGTCATGTGTGAGAATAAAATAGTTATCATCCCACACACTTCATTTGAAGTCACCAAATTGAAACTATCATCGTATTTTCACTTCTGTTATATAGTTTAATTAATTTCTTACTAAATAATTTTTATAATTATATATTTAGTCACACTAAAAACATTAATGACCTAAATATAATTAGAAGAGAGAATCAAATATATCTATAAAAATTATCCATGAGGGGCTAAACATACTAATAATGCTAATCTAGTTATAGGTTTACTAAATTTCTATAATTTTCATTCTCGGATATCAAGTAGTAAAACTAATATATTATTTCCCTTGGAAAATGTATTTAAAAAAATTTTCAATTTCAAATGTACCTCCCTCTGAACAACACTTATGTATCAAAAACTCATTCAAAACATAACTTCCATGAGTAGGAGGAAAAATTCCACTGTCTTGAAATATATTTCTATAAAGTAGGAATTGGTAATGAAGGTTATCTTAAACAAAAAATTATATACCTTAATGGTCAAGATAGGATTATACCATAGAATTTGATCTTTATAGGAAATTAAATAATTAATATTATTCCAATTAATAGACCTTTTTGTAATTTTTTAATAGAATACTCATGTAGAGTGATCCAAACTACCATGATATATTATTCAAAAGAATCATGGATGGGAAATAACCAATTCAAAAAACACATTACAAACACCTTGAATATTAATATTTTTTATTCCTGAAAAAAGACACCATTAATTTTCTACATTAAGGTAATTTAGACCTATATAATATTTTAATATCCCAAATTATAATTAATATAAATAAATAAAAATAAAATTTATTCTTTTTACCTTTCATTGATTTATCACTATAATCCAATACACATATTAGTGAATACCTAAACATCAAAGTGATAAAATAACTTTCTTCTGTTACAAGGGTCACCACTAATGTCCCCATGAAATTATTGATCTATAAAACTTAATCCATATCATTATACATACCATCAACCACAACAATAAAGGACAATATATTTTTATCCATGAATTTTTTTTCAAAGAAAATTATGAGTGTCAGCATAAAAGGAAAATTAAGACCACTACTATTGTTTCTTGTAATTTTAAAATGGTGTTTTATTTTAGAATAATCCAGAATACATACCCACTGGGGAAAACTATTGATTTCAATTAAATAATGGATTATATTATCCACATAATTATGTACTCATTTTATTATCATTAGGCCTTTTGATACTCATAATAATTAAATAGGAATTTATAGATGATTTGGGATATAATCTTTTGATATTTGAAAAACTTTATATATAATGAGACCACAAACCCACCAATGGATTATAATCTAATATTATATTAATGATTATGTCAAATCAAGAAATGAATCATCAAATTAGTTCAAGATTATGTGTTTATTTTATGGAAATAAAATGGTATGAATATTTTTTTCACTTATTTTGAAAATTTTATGAAACAAAATGTAGTTAATTATAAAATATATGTCATGTTTCCACAAAAATTATTTTATATAGTATGTCATAGATGAAAAAACACTATAAAAGAGGATATGTTTATTATTTGAGGAATTAAACTGAATTATTATTGAGAAAAATTCATGTTAGATATAAAAAGTATGGTGAATTTATTTTTACCCCTCCCTATCTTTTTTTATAAATTTATCTTTTATTATAAAATTATGATGTCTCTACCTAGATAATGATTTATTCACATGAAATGAATTAATATCATATTGTTCATCTCAAAAATTTATTCTAATAATTTTTTTATAAAAATCCATGTGACATATGAAATTGATTCATTGAGAAATGTTCATAAAAATTATGAATTTTATTAATGATATAGTTTTTTGAAAATATTATTCGGGGAATTAAAAAATATATAAGTGGCCTTCATTCAAACAAAATTTAATTTGAGATTGGTAGGAAAATAAATTATATCAGTGCTACTTATTGTTTTCTCTTAATTTACAGATTATATTTATAATTAATTTAATTAAATTAATGTGAATTAAATGGTCAAACCCTATATGAATACATATATTTTATATAAATAATATAAAATATATTGATAATAAATTTATGGATTGTACAAATGGATTGTATATATGTCTAATGTGTGGTGTGGTCATAATAACCTACTTATAATTTTTATTATAATTAATCCTTTAATAATGTTCTTAATTGTGTATTTTTTTCATGTCAAAATTTACCAAAATTTATCATCTAGTGATTTAAAAGTAATATAAGGCTGTTTTCATGGACTTTATGCCTTTAATATATGTTTTTAGCTTTTTAATCAACAAAAATATTATTTAGTAATTTTGACATAAATGATAGTGGGAGTGATGTACGATATATTCCTAAAAGTAATAAATTAATTAATATTAATTTTACTGTGATTTCCCAATAGTATCATATCATTTTCCAAATATTGATTCAATGTGTCAAGATTTTGTTGGTTCGTAAATATATTAAAACTACTGTTATGTTCACCCTGATCACATCACATGATGGATTAATATGAGGAATATTTTTAATTTTAAAAAATTATTGTACAATAAATATCATATGAGTTTTTGAATATTCTAGGTTCTTTAATAGGTTTTGGCACATTGACAAAGGCCTTTTTACTTTTTAATTCATAAAAATTTAAAATTGATCAATCATAGAATGTAGAATGTTGGATTTACATTTTATGTATTCATACATATCACAAATAAAATGATGTTTTTAATGATTTAATAAAAATTAATGGTTTTTTTTCTAATGTAAACCATAAAGTCCATTTTTTTAAACTACTTTTTTCATCATTATGTCCAAAAAACATGTAAATAATATATGTTCTATTCTAAAAAATAAAATTTTTTATAGCCACATGATAAATTATAATGGTATATGATATATTGGTATATGGAAAATGACTAGTTATGATTGTTATTCAATGATTTATGATAATATGATGCCATCATATAGGTATTTACCATTTACAACTAATTTTTAAATCCTTCAAATTCATCAAAAACATTTTGGATTTTTTATTTCCACACATTATATTGATGATACATCTAATCCGTCAAGTCAAAAATTATTCAAAAATCAGTGTCCAATAATTTCATGATAATCAATATTCATTTTCAAGGTTTGTCCCTTCAATGTAATTTTTAATGATTTTAAATCCATACTAATGCACTTATGACCATTTCCTAAGAACACCATGTTCGATTATTGTTTTGTATCATCCAACACGCCAAAAATTAAAAATATGCGATTATTATGTGATGTTATAAAAATATTAGGTTCTTTTAGTGATTTTACAAATTGAAAAATTCTTTTAAAGATGTAAATTGAATAAAAAAACATTTTAATACATTCATAACACATTCACATTAGAATTTCAAGTATTATATTTGAAAATGTATTAAATTGATCATCATTATTATCCTAGTATCTCATGAAAAAACATGGTAGTTTTCTTGGATAAGATCATGTGTGGTAAATTTTTTAACTTAAATTAATATAAAATAACTTTTTGTCATTTTGAGTAATCAAATAGTTAAATTCCTACGGGTTATATTACAATATATCTTGAATTAATCAACTATTTTTAATAATTACAAAACATTATATGAAATTTGTTGTTATTATGATCATATAATGAAGTTATGTCTACTAATGCATCTATTTTGGAAATTCTTAGCATTCCATATAACAAATTAATTGGAAGTCAATTATTACCTATTAAAAATTATTCAATAAACATTATTAAAGAATTTATATAAAATCCAATATAATTTTTTATGTTTTTACCATTTAAATAATCTTGTTTTACTTTTAAGATTATATCAATGCATATTTGGTCAAATCAAAAAAATTTAAATCATACTAACATGCGGTCTATTTCCATATGAATGAAATTAAGGGAATATTATTTTCATACAATATAAAATATGCTAGGGTTTTTTTATGTTTTCACTATTTGATGACTTTTTTTAAAATTCCTTCAATTTTAATAATTAAATTATCTTTTGATTATTAGAACAACATAATATATAAGTTTTATGAGAATTATATGCATACAGGATATAATTTATATAGTTTATTTTTTTCGATTTCCATTTAAAAAAACAATTATAATAGGATTATATCAATGATCAGTTGTTGTTTTACAGATTTCAACACGTTTACATTCATTTTTAGACATCTAATACAATTAATCACACATTATATCAATCGAGGAAAAATTATAATTGGATTGAAATGAGATATATTACCATTTATCTAATAGTATATGATAGTCATGTTACTATGACTTAAAAAAATATAAGATTATACTCTAGGATTTGACCTTTGGAAACACATTTCAATCACTATTAAATCCAATAAAACTACTTTTTTCAATCAGATCATACCGTAGGTCAGATTTCTGTGCTCACTATTTATATATTTCACAAATTAATCAATAATGACTCCCTTAATATTATAAATAAATTTTAAATTTTTTTATAGATTTTTCCCCTTTAATTAAAATATCATTAATTAAAAAACGAACATTCGGTTTTTAAAGAAATATATAAGTCAAATTAAAAAATTCTATTCTTAAATATTATTAGTACAACGGTCAGTATTTCTATATTTTTTTTCAAATATCAATGTTGGTTTTCTAGTATTTTATGTATAAATATTTTTTTTAATTTTTACTAAAAAAATATTTTAATCATTCATACAACATAATATATAATAACAAATTTCTCTTTATTTAAATATTTCACAAATTAAATACCGATTGTTATTAAATTATTTCATAGCCATATTAGGTCATTTGAAAGTTCATGGAAATTTTTATCATGGTTCTAAAGAGATTCAAGACAAATATGATTTGAAAATAATTATCTTATGATTACAAGACTACCTATGGTTGGTGGAAATGTTATGACCCCTTAATTCACATATATAGACTTTTAAATCCCTATAAACAGACATCTAATAATTCTAATAAAATTTCATTATGAAATTATGTGTATTCCATTCAAACACAAAAAAAATTAAATAGAGTTCATTATCCTATGATGTCATTTCAATTTAAGGAATTTTCAATAATTTTATGCTTTTTTGAAAATTTGTAAAAATGTTTAAATACAATTAAACTACATTTTTAGTAATCTTGACCACACTATATGTCGAATTAACATTATGTCAATATTTAAAGGAAAAAATGGATCATCAATCATAGAATAATGATATCACAATAGTTCATGTTTTTTTCTAGGATTTTATATTTTAAATTTAGTTTCAATAATTAATAAAAAAATACATACCGTCGAATTTAAGGAAAATTACATGTTATATTAATGTGTATGATATTCTTACATGTCAGAAATAAATTTTTGACTGGGTTTTTGTGATTTTACAATTCTCAAAAGTCATTTTATAGATTTTACCACTTATATGAACATTTTTAATCAATTTTATATCAACATATATATTTATATTAATTAAAGAAACATCCTTTTTTATTAATTTGTTTAAATATGTGGTCAATTATAAGGTCTCAATCCTTCGATGAACAATTTTTATTTCATAGAAAATATAACTTGATTTTATTAGTTTCAAGCAAACCTAATGTCATGATGATGAGAAATCTTTTACAAAATTTCATGATTTAAATTTATAATTATTTCCATTTATTTTACGACAATCGAAATTCATTTATTAGGATCAAATTATTGAATTCATGTTTTAAAATACTACAGATATATAAAATTAACTTTTCACCCATTGTAACTACACTGCATTGTATGTTAACATGTAGTCTATATATAAATGTTATAAATTAATCAATTTTCATTTTCATTTTATTTTAAACAAATTCTAGGAATTTTTCTAGATTTTCACCTTATAATACATGTTCATAAATACATTTAAATATAAAAACATATTTTTGGTCATTCTAACGGCACCAGGTGTCATATTGATATGTGTTTTATTCATGAATGTAAAAAATAAATCAATTATACTTTTATTATGATGTCATAATAGTGTGAGTTCATTTTTTAGGTTTTAAAATACTCACTGATGTCTCTGACATTTATATTAGTAAATATGATATTTATGGTATAATAAAAAATTATTACAGACCAGAATTAACATTAATAGAAATTAAATCTATTTTTTTGGATACATGGTTCTTTATAAAAATTAATTCTCAAAGACCATTTTATTTTAGTGCCTTTGGAATCATAGAAACATAAATCTTAGTACACGTGGGATCAAAATTGTCTCCCAATAGGTTATTCAAGACTAGAACAGTTTTCATAAATATGTTACATAATGAATATATTCATATCATGAGTAACGAAAAATAAAAACTGATGATCTCAGATGCTCAATAAGGTTTAACATATGAGATACGTAATCATAAAACTAAGCATGCATGTATGAAAATGTTATCATAAAATATGAATATAATTCCATGCATATGATGAATCATAAACACGAATCATGGAATAAATCATTAATGTTAATAAGGAATAAATCATAAGGAAAAAAATAAAATATATCACTAAATTATAAAATAGGAATAATACATGGAATTGTGTCATACATAAACATGTGATATCATTCACTATAAGTCATGATGCATAGCTATAACTTATCATGGATCTTCATAGTAACTTCACCTCCTATGAGTTACTATACACTCTCCTCATTCATAGTTTATTCCTTGTAAGGGATTGTGTTTCCTTATATTCCCATAATTTATTGTGTTTCCCCATATTTTATCTTCATGGTGATGTAATCAAATGGGTTGGAAAAAACACCATATTTTGTTGTAGTCCTTCCTTTTTCGGGGATAAAGATTCCTTGTCACACCATAGTGGATCAAGTTTGTCATCTTGAGTCCCATAATAATCTAATGAGATATAATTATTCACATATTTCATTGGATTTAGATATAGGTCCCACCAATCTCTTAATAAAATCATTAATACACATTCCAAAACATATATCATATCATAACCCAAAAAAAGTGATTGGTCTTATAAAAAACCAATGATAATCCCTTGAAATAAAATGGGTGTCATAAACATGTAATTTTATCCTAACCTGTGAAAAAAGGAATCATTATTAATTATTTCAATAAAGACAATCCCATGAAATCATGTTGCCATCACAAGAACAAATCCCATGGAGAAGGAAATATTTTCATAAACCTCATTCCATGTAAACACAATCCATTCAAGAAAAACTATAAAAATGGAACATTTTAATAATTTCTTATAAGGGAATTGGTAAAATCAATGAATGTCATCTTTGATAGATAATTATTTTCAAATATCTTTTAAAAATAATTTCTTGAGAAATATTCGTTCAGTCTTTGAAAAAGGTTCTTTAAAAAAAAATCATTGAAATCTATTTTCATTAATATAATATTCCTAACATATAAAGAATTATTTGAAATCATTTTAGAAACCTATTTCATTGAAAACATTTAAAAATATCCTGAAAATGATTTCAGAGACATTTTCCTTGAAGGCATATAAATAAAGACTGAAAATGATTTGAATGAAATTTTATTTTAAAACTTATTAAAGAGGATTTAATATATATTCAAATAAAATTTCCTTGAGATAATATATTAGAATCTCCAAAAAAAATTAAAATCTTTTTTTACTTAGAAAACATAAAAAAACATTTAAAACAAGTTAAAAAAAATTCCATTGAAAACATATAAAATAAATTTGAAAACACATTGATAACCATTTTATTTTAAAATAATTTTAAAACAAAAAATTTATGGTCTATTAGGAAAAATAATTCATTCTAAAGAATGATATTGTTATATTTTAATGTATTCATCAATTTATTGATGATCATGATGGTGGGTAAATCCATATAATTTGAACATTCCTTTTTCACCCAAAAAAATAATTGATAATATCCCCTAAAAGAAAAATAAAATTAGATAAAATTCTAAATTTGTTTTTGGTAAAACATTGGTAAAAATGATTTCAATTATCGTAGGAGAATAGGTTAATATATCTTGAATCATTTTTGGAATCATGGTTTGGAAGGAACATATAGTTCCAACTCAAGAGAGTAAAATTTCACTCTTTCATAAAAACACATTCTTATAAATATTATTTACCAAAGCCTAAAATTTTATCCAAAAACTTGAATATATCATGAATTACATGTTTAGAAGAAAATTCATCAGTGTTCTTGATATATGGATCATAATATTTCATTACTGTTTGAATAATTATAAAAAATCTTAAAAAGTGATGATATTGTTTCAGTAAAATCATTCCACATGGTAACTATGACCCATAGTCACCATGTCTGAAAATGAAATTAAATTCAGTTTAATATAGTAGGAATATAAGAACAATCCTGGAATAACATTAAAAAGTTAGTATATAAACCGCATGGAAAAATATATGTTCATAACATGACATGTGCCTCAAAGAAGAAAAAAAGAGACTAATATACTTTATAGATTTGGTAACTTTTAAAACATAAAACCAATGAAAGAAAGATAAAAAAATAGATATTTTATCTTGAAAATATGTAATAATAATAATAATTTTCTCCATCTATGGTCTGTATACACACCTAAAAAATGTAATGGGTTTTGAATAAAGCTTTTATATCACAAAAATAAAAAGGCAGATGAAATTCCCATACATTATACCTTGAATCTCTTGTTACTTGATCAGACCTCCTATATAATAAGTGAAATTTATTTGTATATTTTCTATAGAACTATTTTATTATATAAAATAACTAATATTGTTTGATTATGAATTCGATTTACGAGATTGTTAACAATTCTATGTTAACGTTGTGCTTTAGTTAATATTCTCTTAGTTTTTCGCCTATGTTTGCTATATCTTGGGTCCTTATACATATATTTTGATTTACATAATTTAAACCATGATTTAAATATCAACACTAATTATAATTTTTTTTATATCAATCAATAAAATAAATAAGTATGAAATGGAATACACCATTCATGGAGATGATAGGTTGTATGTATGCATGAACATTGTTTCTATTTTATTACAATATTGAGAAATAGAACAAAAAATTTAATATATATATATAAATATATTTTTATAAAAAATAGTTATATTATAATTATAATGTCAAATATATCATTTATGTCCACTAATAAACTCCAAAATATATTCCATGTATTGGGAGTGAATCACAACACATTGAGGGGCGGTGGTCTACACATCCATAAACAAAATTATCGTACTTGCAAAAAATGGAAAGTATAAAGATATTTGTCATAAAAAGACTAAAATAGCATAACAAAATAAAAAATTTAATATATAAAATATATTAATAGTTTTTGTGTAATAATTTCTTCCATAATAGGTGGTACTGGAAAATTTAACAATCATTGTTTATAGAGGTCGTAGATCGTTATACATGGAAACAATATGTTTGTTACAAATTATATGGAAGTGTGTGTAAGTATAGGTTAAAACCATAGAAAAAAATCCTATAATATATATGATACTATTTTTATCATAAAATCCTTGAATAATAATATTTTTTGGTGTGTAGAATGGAAATAAATTAAATAATCTTGAGGGAGGGTGTTGCATCTTAATCAGCTAACACCTTATGGTTTGCAACAAAGGGATAAATTAGAATACATTCTATAAAAAGTAACAATTTAATGAGTAAGGTATGTTTTATGGGACTTATATTGGGTATATAGTTGATAAACCTTTGTGGTTTTAGGGGTTTGAAGCAGTGGAATAGGTGGTGGCCTATTATAGTGAAGGGAAAGGAATGACTTGGAATTTTTTAAAACAAGTTAGGTGTACCAAAGTTTAAACCTATAAAAAGTCATAACAAAGAAAAAAATAATTAATTGATGTTTTATGGACGAAATATGTCCACAAAATGGGCTTTTCACCAGTTATAGTTCTTTTTTCACTTATATTTAACAGTTATTTCCTTAGTAAGCATAATGTTACCTTAACCATTTTAATTAATTTTTACTATATTAACTAATATTTTTATTCTAAAATTAAATAAAAATTATTAGAAACTATAAATTATACTGAAATAAAATATTTAATCCATTTTTTAAATTCCATTCACATAAGTGGTATAAATTTATTTAAAATTAATCCCATTGACAGGACAACATTGTAGGTTCTTAGAGTAAAAATATACAAATATTCGAAAGGATTTTATAAACAATTTCAATGTGAAATTTATTACAATGAAAAAAATTGTATTGCTATATAAAATATGATATAATTAATATTTAAAAACATTTTAATATATAATTTACTGTTATATGTAATTTAGATGAAAATGTAGTTTTGAATTTAAATTAAATATTTTCAACTACTCATTAAAAAATGAAAAAATATATAAAAATACAAGAAAACAACTAATTTTTTTTTTATGTTTTTGTATAATATATGAAGTTATTTTTAAACATAAAATATATAATAGACCCAAAAATTTTATTTAAAATGGTTTCATTATTAAATTTTCTTAAACCCGACTTTATAAAAATATCATTTTTATGCATAAATTTGTGTGTGATCTTATCTTATGTCTATATAATCTATTGGATGAAAATAAATCATGTGTTATTAAGTATATAAAACATATATTATATTATTATCTCACACAAACATAATTTAACATAATTTATTATGATAAAAAACCTTTTGAGGCATAAAATTAAAAATATATTATTTATATTCAATAGGTTCATAAATTCTCATTTCAAATTATTTTGATACATGTTAATTAACATTATATTTTTTTAATCTGTATATTTTCATTTTTTTAGTTAATAATATTCATATATTATAATATAATTTCCATTTTATATCTTATTATGTTAAATAATACTAAATTATTGTTCTGTAAAACATGGCCTTGTGTGTTATTCAATCCATTAAGGAATGCCATTATTGTGTGTAACTCATGATATCCTTGGTGTTTCATGAAGGGAAAGATAAAACTTATGTTTAGTTTATAGCACTATTAACTTTGTTTATTGGATAAAAAAATACATACATAGTGATTTAATAAGAAATTATGTATGCCAAATATCAAAAGGATAAATCAATTTGAAAAATAATATTTCAAAAAATCTCAAGGTGATACATTTTACTCCCCTAAAATTGAATTTCACACTCAAATTTATTCTGAGTTATCAATGTTTTAATAATTGAATATTCATTTCATAGAATCTGAAATCAAAAAAATAAATATTGAAACATCATTTAAAATGAATGTTGGAACCATAAATATTACCTAGAGTCACAAATAGCGGGTTTTGCATGTAGGCTAACAAAGATGGAAAGTGAATACATGGACATGGAATAGAAATATAACAATTATGTTATAAAGGGGAGTGATAAAGAACCTAGTCAGGAAAATGATAACAATAAAAAATCCTTAAATATATTGTTATCTAAGTGACCATTTGATTTATCAAAATAAGTGGTATAGAATAACATTTTTCTTACAAGATCCTTTTTCCTAAAGTTAGATAACATTAAAAATAAAAAAATACTTATATGATTTTTTCCTTTTAATATTCACAATCTCACCCATTGGTTGTTTCGAGGTAGATTCCCACTTCATCTCTTACCCTATCAACAGAAGGATAATATTTAATTCATAAAGAAATAATAGATAAAAATATTCCTGGAATTTCATCTGATAAATTAGTAGTTACCATCAATACATACTTATAAATTCATATTATCCAATATATACAGATCCCCTATTGTCAGATAATACATTAATCTCACAAACTTCATCCAAAGATTAACATAAATATCCCATAAATGTTTATCCTTATAACACTTATTAATGTTGAAAATACAATACCTTATAAATAATGACACTAAAATGTCATATCATTGATCCCCTATATATCAAATTGTAGACCTTGGTTATCAAATTCATTACATTTTAATACCCTTATAATGAAACATATTTTTCTGATTTTATTTTCTTCAAATAATTAGGTATATTAAGAGACCAGTAGCTGAGAGGATGTGTGATTCTGATGCATGGTATGCCCAGAAGAATTTAGGGAACAATATATATTTTTTAATATAACATTTATGTTCATTTTGTAAAAATGTGTATTATCTTTTAAATGGGATTCTAGATCAGAAACCCAAGGGAACTATTGATCTCATAATCACAACGTTACCTAATTCATGTCCTAGTTTTTTTCAACCTGGGTCATCTGAAGAAAAAGTCACCAAGGATGTAACCATAAATAAAATTATTAAATAAAATTATTTTATTTTAAAATCCTAATATCATGTGAATGGTAACTCAAATAGGAAATCTGAGACCACTACTGTGTTTATATTTTGGTGTTTTCTTTAGGTGAGGCCTAACATCTACTGTCATGGGTCTGTTGTAAAAGTAAATATTGTAAATTTTAAATAATATATTAAATTAATATTTATTTTTATTTATTGTTATAGAGTGGTTTAGTTATTCTTATTCATTAGATAATCCTTTGACAGAGAATTTAGGGTTATCACCATAACCATGGAATTCCTCAGATGCATTGAGAAATAATCCTCTCGAGAAAATGATGATTGGTCATATATGAGATCGTGGATCATTGCACCAGCATAGTTGTAGGATCTCATAAAAAATTGAATTTAAATTGTTCTTCATCAAAAAATGGTCCAAACTCTAGGCAGGACATTGTTTTTTTCATGATGTTCCCCAATCATAAATTCAACAATTAATGCGGACCAACCCACTAATAGGTTGATTTGCAGTTCGATCATTCATGCAGAATGGTTCACCATTGTGGGGTTTAATGGGGAGTACATCTTTATGATTATCACATTCATAGTTATTAATTGTAACAAAAATGTGTCAAGTCATGTGTGAATTATGGTTTATGTTTTTCTCCACTGGGCATGTTTTGCTTCTCCTATCCCATTTTTTGGCTTTCTTCATCGTTAGAACCCTATCATCATGGCGTGACTTTCCCGGAGACTCCCAAACTGACTATACCCACATGTTAATGGAAATATTGAATAGATCCTGAGGAAGTAATGACCAAGACCTGATGATTGGGGAATTAGATTCATTTTAAAATACATAGCATTGGAGAAACATCGGTGGTGAATGATAGAGTATGGTGATGAAACATGTAGGCACCGTGTGGTTGGTGGCTCATTAGCATGGAAAACATCAATGCCTCTACCACAGGGTAGGAAGATGCGGTGGTCCAATCAGGGATAATGTGGTGGCACCGAGTTGATCATGGGAACACATTCTGGTGGACTGCATGCGCCACACCAAACCAACCAACAACGTGGACCATACCAATAGTGTCTATCCACTTTATAAATGAAGTGGGCTTGTTCTAGAAACCCGGTATGCTAGAAAAAGTCCAACAGGAATGGATGAACCAAGACCAACATGCACAATTGGTTCAGGTCACCTAGATCAGGTCGTCTCGGACTTGGGTGGTTTGGGCCAAGTCCGGTTGGTCGGATTGGACCCATCCCGGACCATGTTTAGAAATTTTTACTAAAATAACCATAAAATTAAAACTGTGTGTTCGTATGACAATATTCTTGTGGGGTTAGGACCCTTGCGATGAGATGATCCTTTTGGTATACACTATGTTTGTTTTCTTGGATGTTCCATATGACATAATGGCTCTATGAGTATGTTCTCCATGAACGAGTGTGCTATTAGCAGAATCAAGTGGAGATATGTGACATTGAGACTATGTGACTTTGAGACTATATGAATTTTAGAATATGTGACTATGAGACATTGTTTCATACCGATACTATAGGTGTTACTAAGACTATATTTCTTACCAAGACTATTTGTTTTATCGGGACTATGTGTCTCATCTAGACTATGTGTCTAATTGATACTGGGTGTTTTTTAGATTATATCTTTTAATAGTAATTTTTGTACAATAGAATTATACCTATGTGATCTAAAAATAAAATTCATTGTGTTACACTTTTTTATTTATTATGGGTTTATTTATTTTATTTCTTTGTCATGTTCCATCGTGGAATTCCTTGATAGTTTTCCATCATGGTGTTCCGTAGTGGTAATTCATTGTGGTGTTCCTTCGTGGTCTTCCATCGTGGTGTTTTGATGTTTAGTTCATTTTTGGTGTTCCATCATGGTGTTCCATAGTTGTCTTTATTAGTGGTTTTCT
The DNA here is from genome assembly GCA_963277665.1 of Viscum album. Taxonomy (NCBI): domain Eukaryota; kingdom Viridiplantae; phylum Streptophyta; class Magnoliopsida; order Santalales; family Viscaceae; genus Viscum; species Viscum album. The sequence goes on from OY728151.1 coordinate 1,538,961,977, forward strand.
ATTGTGTTCTTTCTTCACGGTGTTGCTTCCTGGTCTTCCAATGTGGATATTCTTCATGGTGTTCCATCACTGTGTTCCTTAGTGTTGTTCGTTCAGGATGATCATTCATGGTGTTCCATAGTGGTGTACCATCATGGTCTTCCTTAGTGGTGTTTCATCATAGTGTTACTTCATTTTATTCCATTTTGGTATTCAATAGTGGTGTTCCTTATCAGTGTTCCTTCATGGTGTTCATTCATTTTGTTCTTTCATGGGGTTTCCTCATGGTTTTCCATCATGGTGTTAAATAGTTGTCTTCATTCATGGGGCCCCTTCATGGAATTCCATAGTGGTGTTTCTTAGTGATGTTTCTTCATGGTGGACCTTAGTGGGGTTCCATTGAGGGGGTTTTTTGTGGTGTTCCCTTTGTGCTTTTTATAGTGGTGTTCCCTTTTCATTCTTCATTATGGTATTACATTATATTATTTCCTCTGTGTTTATTCATTTCTGATTTCAGGTTGTCCTATATATGATTTCTTTACTCACCCCTTAATAGTATTCTCCCACCCATGTCATGTCTTGTGAAGTTGATTGACCCTTATAGGAGTTATAGGTATTCCAGGAATAGTTGGGGCTTAGCGATTCTCTACAGAATGAGGTGGGTTATAATATATTTTTAGATGTGAGTCCTGTTATCATTTTTTGCAATTTGGACTTTCCTATTTTACATAATGTGTCAATTTTGGTGGTCTTGTATAATTTCTATATTTACATTCTAGTTATATACTGTTGTACCATATGGGTGGTATCATAGTTTTTCTATTAATTTCATACATCTTGTTTTTACATTTAATCATTTTGGGCTCAGAGATATGTGTGTGTGCAGGTTCATAAAAACATTCCACCATTTTTTTGGATAAAATTACTCAATTATAGTCACCATCCCAAGGCTTATTGAAGGTAGGTTTGTGGTACTCACGACATAGGTCCCTCTAAGACTAGTCATGATAGATTTTTATTATTGTAGTCAGTTATATTTAGGACCATGATTTTATGATATTGGTTTGGCGGAACCATCATATGTGTTTTGAGTTTGGATTTTAGGATAGGGAATCCATTTTTGGTACAGTGGATGACGTATCCAAACACTAGGACTCTGGACAAATGATTTTTGACGTGGTTTATGAAAATACTAGTCGTATGGAAAATAATGGTACATGTATCATATAGTATTTTGGGGTGTTCTCATGTACTTCTTGATTCATCTCAGCATGTACATTCTATTGACAATGGTACTTCATGTTTTTCATAATGATTCCTCAACATAGTTTGCTATCCAAGATTACAGTACATGGTCATGAGGATGATCCTCCGAGTGATGATACATCAATACAATGATTTGTACCAGATAGAGCACCACAAGGTGTTGCTCCATCCAAGCCATCGCCAGTAGAGAAGCACGTGGTATCCATAGTACCTATGTATGATAAGTAGAAGCTAACCATAGTTCATGATATTTAGAAGAATATACCTCTCGGGTTTTGAGGTGAGACAAACAAAAATTCTTCTATGGTCTAGCTTGAGGTGGGGACAGAGTTTTCTATCCAGTCAGGACACTAGCAAATTATATGGTGGTCATGGTAGCGATCCATCTACATGGATCTAATGGTTGATGTTGGATCTTTGTTACTCAATCTTATTATGTGTATGAACATCCATTAACATAGTTTGATACCCATTTTAGTCACGATTTCTCACCTTACGAGCTAAACCTTATGGGCTTCCAGGAACTTCTACTTCATCGACAATATGATGTTTTTGTATTTGATTATTCATAAAGGCATAACATCCTTACTAGTTTCCCAATGGATATGATACATGAGAAGTGATTTAGGGATTGTACCATTGAGAAATGTGTCCATAAGGACATACGAGCCAACATTATTCCTCTATGAATTCCAAAATAAATAATGGTTCTTGAGATAAACATTGTGTTTTAGAAACCACAGTTTGAGTAGATATTGCCAATTATTTTCAGCAGTATGTAAGAAGGAGAAAGTGGGTCCTTATGTAAGAAGACATGGAAGAGGAGTTAGGAGTGTAATAGGAGGTGGAAGAAGTTTCAACATGTTAGCACCATAAACCCCAGGTGGTCCACACCAAGATCAGATTGCTTGAGGAAATGGGAGGGGACATCAGAATATGATCAAGGATTTGAACTAAGGGCACTAGTTATGACTCATGGTATGATATTTGTCTATTATAACAATGTGTCAATATCAATAGACAAAGGTTATAATAATTATTTTCATTCCATGATTATTTTTTTAGGCTCTTAGATTTCAGTTGAACTACTGACTCGACCCTCATGCATGGAGACTCATTCAAGAGGAGACCCAATTATGATTAACTGGCACTAATTGTGTGGTCTCTATTTTAGAGTAATGAGTTTTGATTAAAATCTCATTGTACTGTCATCGAGGCCATATGACGTCATTCTTGTTTTGGACTAGATATCAACAGACTTTTCTCAGATTGACTGCTTATGAAAAATAGTGTGGTGTATATTCAAGGATGGAACTCTTCTTTTATTTATTGGTGAGAAAAAAGAAACCTTGGAATAACATTATGGGCTCATGAATAGGAGGGTGCTTCCAATTACTCATTAGTTTTCTATCCAGTCCCTTGGGGTTGTATGTGTTATTATTATTTAATATCCTATACTGGTAGTTGTTTTGTAGTAGACCTAGAAAAGGTTAAGATAGAAGCAGTGGCTAGATTTCCTCCAGGTCTATAACATGATATTTTCTATACTCCTATAAAGGGGAACATGGGTTCAAATTATCTCAACATTATCTCACCACTTCTGTATTACATCGATTCTGGGAGACACAACATGGAGATACTGACTATGAGGCATTTTATGGTCATATGTCCATAGGGAATTACCTTGAAGTAAATCCAGTTGGTGGGGAGCATGTTATTCATTTTAGAAGATGTACAACAGTACCAGTCACATTACAAGAGGTGGTTTTGAGTGATTTTCATATGTCCTAGTTGGTGTTAAATCCTTGTGTGGGTAAAATTTACCATGACCACTAAAGTCAGTTTGGTGGCTAAGAATGATGAAGGGAGTTGCTGACTTTTTCTCATGAATCCTCACTTGACAGTTGTTAATGGAAGAGCACCATGTTCCTATGTGTATAAATCAACCCCTAAATATTCCATAATAAATTTGGGATGTGATATCAAAGGATTTCATGATGGATTTACCAAATACATCCATGGTACATGATACCATCTGGGTGATCATTGAGTGACTCACCATGTTTTCCCACTTTTTGTTTTTTCAGAAGCAGAGTTCAATAGAGAACATGGGATGTCTCTTTGTGCTGGAGATAGTTAATATAAACGGAGTTCCATTGTTAATATTTACTAATCATGATGCCCGATTTTCATCCTGCCCATGGAGATCGAAGTTCAATAGTAGAGGATCTCTCTTGGGCGGTTGATTCCTTTGGTGTGTACGAGGTAGCATCACAAGAGTCTCTTAGAGATCCTAGGGGAGTGGGAGACTCAGGTCCGTGCTCTATACCCTCATCTCTTTATGGAGCCCTTAATTTGGATTTTAGTGGAATAAAGCCTTATTTTGTTGATAATTTAGTTACTCCAATTTTCCCAGTTTAATTTTTACAAATAAATTGGGAAAACTATGAAACCCTACTCTAAGACGTGATGTGATTCCATAGCCCAGTAATCCGGGTACAAGTCATTGAAAAATGATCAGTTTTTAATAAAGCGTGCACAAGAAATTCCTAATAATGTGTAATATATTTTAATCATGTTTCAGATAGGAAATCTAAGGGAACCGTTGAGCTCATAATGACTGCCTTATCATTTTTATGACATAACTTTTGTCAGCACGATTTATCTAAAAAATTCACTAAAGATGTAGCTATAATGAAAATAAATAAATAAAATTATTTTATTTTAAAATCCTAATAACACATGAATGGTTACTCGTATATAAAATCTAAGACCTCCATTGAGATCTTAGTATGATGTTTTCTATAAGCGAGTCCTAATAGAAAAAGACACAAGGTGGATATAAAAATTATATTTTTGGCGTTTTAAATAGTAAAATAAATTATGATTTATTTTATTTAATGATATATAGTGAAACATTTTTCATTTAATAATCATTGGATAGATAATTTAGGATTATGATAAAAAACTAGTAATTCCATGGAAATCTAGAGAATGAATTCTATCGAGTAAACGATGAAAGATCATTGATCAGATCATGGATCATCGTGTTATTGGGGATGGATAATCTCATCAATGACTACAATTCAACCATTCCACATCAATGAATGATCCAAAATCACGAGAGGCGGTTTTTTCTTCATGAATTTACCCGCTCTTAACTTCAATAATGAACTTTGGAAAACCCACAAATAGGTTGATCCTTCGCTCGATTGTTTTTGTGGGATTGTTAATTGGTATGGAATTTAAAAGGGTGACACATCTTTGGGATTATCCATTTCATTTTTCTTCATTCTATCATGAAAAAATTATGGGGGACATGAAAAAAGGCCGACATTTGTTCCCCTAGGTGATCTTGGGATCATCCTTTCCCACATTCAATCCATTCTTTGCCATTGGACACTTGTGGTAATGACATGAAATTTTAGGGAACATCGAATATGATTGGAATCCCATTGTAATTGAATGATGTATTAGATACCAAGGTAGTAATGATCAGAACCGTAGGATCACAAAACTAGCAACATTTAAAAAAACAGATCATGAGAGAAACAGTGGTAGCTCGTAGAGGTAGGGGCGCCTACCACCAATGTTGGTGATAAGTGGGAGGCACCACGATTGTGTGGACCACAGTTCAGCCATAAAATGTTTCTATCTGCAGTGTTGGAGGAGCTAGCCGCAAAGACTCAGTAGCATAGCAGATAAAACCAGTAGGATGACCATGTTGAATGTGGGGACATTGCGTTTACTAGGGGAACACGGTCAGAGAAGATAACACGAAGTACACCGAGCTAGACCACAGTGCAGACCGGTCAAATGGAGTTGGACCGCTACAATGTCCTGGCGTGCCTGACCCAATGACCCAGTGGGCCGGGCTGGATGAAGTCCAATAGGCTGGTCTGAACTGGGTGTAGCGAGCCAAACCACATCAAGCCATACGAACCCAGCTAGGTTGGTTCGACCAGATTAGGTCAACCAGATCAGGTCGGTTAGGACCAGGGCGGGTCGGGCTAGGTTAGGAGGGTCAGATCGGACTCGAACCAGACTTGAGTCATACCATTTCACTAAAACAACCATAAATATCAAAGTCTATGCCTATTTGGTGAGACGTTTGTGGACTTGGGACCATTGAGATGGGGACATTATTTTGAAATCATCTATATTAGTATTTGTGTAATTTCACATATGATCTAATGACGTGAGGAGTATGTTCTCCCATAACATGTATGCTACGATCAGAATACTATGGCTCTCTATGGCTTTAAAAATTTAGGACTACTACATTATTTGACTTTGATAATATTTCACTAATCTATAATAAATGGCTTATCCATAATACAAGTCCTACTAATACTGTGTTTCATAACATTTCTACATTTCTTAATGAGACTAATTTACCTAACGGGACTGAGTGTCTCTTCGGTACTATGTGTCTCATTGATATTGGGTGTTTTGATGATTATGATTTATGATCATATTTGGTATAAAATAGACATATACCTATTTGAGATGACTATATAAATATTTTAAATATTTCTTTTATTTCATTCTGTTATATTTCATTTATTTATTCATGGTGTTCCTTAATGGTGTCCCTTCATGATGTTCATTCACTTTTTTCTTAGTAGTGTTCATTTATGGTGTTCCATAGTTGTGTTCCATAGTGGTGTTCTGTATTAGTGGTAGATAGTGGTGTTCCTTCACGGTGTTCCTTCACAGTGTTCCTTACTATTGTTCTTATGTAGTGTTCGTCCATTATATTATTTAGTTTTGTTCATTTATTTTGTTAATTTTTGGTATTCCTTTGTGGTTTTCCTTTATAGATTTCCCTCATGTTCTTCCTTAGTGGTCGTCCATATTGGTTTTCCTTCATAATTTTCATTCACAGTGTTCCTTTGTGGCGTTCATTTATGGCATTCCTTTTTGATGTTCCATAGCGGTGTTCCATCGTGGTGTTCCTTAGTGGTGATTCTTCATAGTGTTTCATAGTTCTGTTACGTAGTGGTGTTACTTAGGGGTTTTCCATTGTTGTGTTTATAGTGGTCTTCCTTTGTGGTATTACATGTGGTGTTTCTTAGTGGTGTTCAAAAGGGGTTCTTCTTCATGGTAATCCTTTGTAGTATTTCTTTTTTCAAATTTCCTTTGTCTTTACAGGGTATCGTACTGAGTGTTTTATTATCACCCTGACATAGGATTTTCCTGCACATGTCATATCATGTTTAGATGATCACTACTTTGGAAGAGTTCTAGGAAAACCATCAATATGTGTTTCATAGTGATGCTAGAAAAACCATGGATTGTTCTGGATGATTTTTAGAAATCAGTGATAGTAACATTGTATACATAATATACTTTTTTAGTTTATAAAATCATTATCAATGGGTGGTTTTATATTATGGCCTCGTTTACTTTCTAGTATTATACTATTGTAACATGCGTTTGGTATCTTAGTGTATGCATGCATTACATAATTCATTTTTTTCATTCCAATGCATTGGTCCTAGAGAGGTGTTCATGTGTACATGTATTTATGAAAATTACTCCGATTTGAGGGATATTACTACTCAGTTCTAGTTACCATCCACTATTTTATTGGATGTGGTGATCTGATAGTAAATGAACATACCCCTCTAGGATGGGTAATAATTAACCTGATCATATATTTTCTTGATATATTTTAATAACCATAGTATCATAAATAGATTTTTATAACACGATTTATTTCTTATTTCAAAGGTAACTGAATATTTTCGTTAAATCCAATAAATTGTAAAAATAATCCATAATGACATAAAACACTTTTCTACAAGTTAGTAATTAGATAAGCTATAACTAATTATATTCAATTGACTTTATCCAAATCAATTATCTCTATATCCATTCAAAACACAATTTCCACAACATCAGGATCACATTATTTATTATCATGCCAAAATCTAAATAAGACATTTATAAGCATTCATCACCATTTAAAATATCCCTTACAATATACAATGATACCATAAAATTAAAATACATACATACATATATATATATCACTATTCAAATTAAAATATTGTAGAATACCAAAACATAAATACATAATTCATTCATCATTATTCTTATTACATTACTCTTACTTCATAAAATTATTCATTAAAACCTATTTCCATTAATAAGTAATATAAATCATGTATTATGGTTCCTCAACTACAATATAATAATTATTCTTATGATTAATGAAAAAAATATTAAATGAAAATCACATGCCTTCAACATGTCATCTACACTCTATTTATCATCATATGTAAATCCAACACTCATACTGGCTTCCTAATTATCATTATGATATTTTCACTTTGAAAATCTATTGTCATAATTCCCATAATTTCCAAATATAAAACATTAAATTTTAAACATGGTCTATTTGGTATTCTTCATTGAATATAATAAGAATTAAATGTGTGTGAATTTGTTTCATAGTTAGATACCATATAATCATGAAAATTTACTTACAGAATGCCAAAATGATGGATCATGCTTATTTAATCTATGGAACTATAGGTTTATCATAGGTTATTAATAGTCATATTCAAGTTAAATCCTTCATTATGGTTCTTAAAAAATTGGTGACATCGAAAATCATATCCCTTGTGAGTGTGAAACTAGTTATGCAGTAAGGCCCGTTGTCATGTACCATGTTACGTCGAGTCAGGAATAATACTCCTTGTTAGAGTTATTATTACTAGGTACATCTATTCCAGATCTATATAAACTTTTTATATCTCATTATGGATTTATTTCAAAGACACCACTCACTCTATCCAATACAAAAATTCAGGGAAATTTATCATATAATTTAACTAATCTATATACTTATCCTTAGTTACATCCCTATACATATCCATAGAAATATACATATGGATATCAATACACTTTTCTTATCCTAGTTTCCAAATGTTGACTAAACCATTACTCATATAAAAACTATTATAAAATAGTCAACTCAGAAATATAAATTACCTCAAATTTGTAGAATACATAATAAATTTAATTAAATAGATGGACAAAGACCATATTAGTTTAGTGGCTTTGGAATCATGGAATCATAAAAACTTAAAAAAACAGAGCTGAATTTTCTCCCACTAGGTTCTTCGTGACTAGTAACATTCATATACATATCTTACATAATACAAGTCTTCAAAATCTGGACAGTTAAACATAAAAATGGGTGACATGAAATGATTAGTAAGGGTAAAAAAGGTATAAATGTTATAAAAACATGGCTATAGGTGTATGAGAATATTATCATAACATTAGATGATCATATCCAAAATATCAAAGATCATAGTCATGAGTCATGGTGTAAAGATAATTTGTTTTTGAGGCATGAATAATAAGAAAATAAAAAACATACTCCATGAAATAATATCTTGGGAATACTATATGGAACTGTGGAATAACCAATAATTTTATGTCATTCACTATATGTCATGACACAAAGCTAGAACTTATCATCAGCTCTTATGGGTTCTGCACCTACTGTGTGGGAAATAAAACCATCCCCAGTCTCATTCCATTGAATATTAGGGATGGGATTTTCCCATATTACCATAATGGAAATGGTTTCCCCGTACTCTATATCCATGGTTACATCACCTATTGGGCATTACAGACCACTATTTATAGTTGTAATCTTTTCCTTACAAGTGATTGGGTTTTTTAATCTTTCTATAGTGGATAAAGATAGTATACTTGATTCCCCTCTTTATCTCATGATATATAAATATTTACCGCTTAAATTGGGGTGATATATAGTAAAACCCCCTCATTATAATATCATACACAAATTTCCCAAAATTATTCATCATATCATCACCTAAAAAATTGTAATGTTTTATAAAATTTCTATTATAGTTCTAGGGAATGATTTTTTTTTTAAAAACATGTAATTATATCTCAACGTATGGAAAATGAAAGGTTTATTAATTATTTTATCAAATACAAACACATAAAAATATGTGAGGTTGACAGGCATAAAATCCTTGGATGAGGAATGAGTTGAATAATCATTATTCAATCAAAATATTAACCATTAATAAAAGGAATATGAATTGAACATTTGAATAATTTTCTAGAAGGCCATTAAAATCATTAACTGAGGTCATCATAGAAGGAACATAATATGTAAATATATTATAAAAACATTTGTTGACAAAAAATCCTTTCTTCATTAAAAATTTATATTTAAAACATAAAACCATTTGAAATCAATTTTCATGAAAAATATTGTTTAAAAAATATAAATAATGCATTGAAAACATTTCTATAATCTCTTTTATATGAAATCCTATAAAGTGAGCCTGAAATTTTTTTGAGAACCATTTTCCCTAAAAACATGTGATTGAAGATTGAAAACATTTTGAAAACCCTTTCCCCATGAAAAAATAAAATAATATGGAATACATTTTTAGATTCTTTTCCCTTGAAAACATATAACATATTCTAAAAAACATTTTGAATTTTTTTCTAGAAAACAAATATAAAATAACGAATTTCAAAAATATTACTAAAATATTTTCTTTATAAAAATTATTATGTAATATTGTAATGTATACTTCAATAGACTAATAATCATGTTGTCAGGTAAATTCATGCATGCCCAACACGAATTTTTTAGTGTAAAATGATTACAAAACTGTCTGAAATGGAAAATAACAAGAAGTTTACTTTTTACAAACAAGTTTTTTTAAAATGTTAAACATAGTTAATATTTTTAATTATCATAGGAAAATAGAGTTATAATTTTGGAAACATTTAAGAAAACATTGTTGGGAAGGAACACAAATTTCAGACCAAAGAGAGGGTAATGTCAAGCTTTCTTGAAAGAATAATATTAACTTTATTATGTAACAACATGTGAAAAAATATACTAATACATTAATATATCATTAATAACCAATGTAGATGAAATTTCAAGAGTGTTCTTGAGAGATGGATCATAATATATCATCAATGGAAACGTTCTAATTAACTATCTCAAAAACTGGTGAGATTGTTTCAATAATCACTAACAACATTGTAACTTTTAAAAATATTCACCATTTTGGAAAATGAAATAAAATTAATCATAAAATATAATTAAATTTAAAAAATTTATTATATATCATTTCAAAGGTTTTATATACACCTCATGATAAAATATAGGTGTAAAACACGCCCTTTGTCTTGATGAAGGCAAATCAAGACAAAAATTCATTACAGATTTGGTAAATTTTGAAACAAAAAACCAATTAAAGAAAGATCATAAAAATTTTATGTTAGTAACAATAAATTTAATAATTAAAATCATTAAATCAATACACGAGAAATATAAAGACCACAAAAATTTATTTTGTGGAAAAAAGCATGAATCTCATGAAAATAAATAGTGAGATGAAATACCCTTACCCATTGTCTTGACACTCATCATACTCATTCAATCCTCATGTTCAATAAATGTATGTTTATTATAAATATTTATTTAAACCATATTATTATGTTGAATAATATATATATTTTTATTTTTAATTTATATTAGAATCTTTATGACAATTCCATCTTAAGGATACCCTTTGTGTAATATTCAGTTTGTTTTTTTTTCTTGTGTTTGTTATATATTTTTCATTATACATATATCATAATTTCATGAATTTAAATAATGATATAAAAATAATTAATATTCTATATATTTGTTTTTGTAGTCTATAGGTTATAGTAGTATAATATGCAATACAACATTCAAGGAGATTATTGGACATACATATGCATGAATGTTGTTTCCATTTAATTGGCATACTGAAAGAAATAATAAAAATAAAACATATGAATATATGATATAATATAATAAATTTTGAATTATTATTTCTTATATATAATATATTTTAAATAAATACAACTATAATAGATTCAATTTAGTTGGTTAATTAATAACATCATTTTGACTGGGTGGTTGTCCTTACATCCTTAAAAAAAATTATCGTATTTACTAAAAATGGAATGTATGATGATATGTGTTATTAAAGTAATATGTAAGGTTATATAAATGATAAATATAATATATAAATTATATAAATATTTTTTCTATCATAACATATTCCATGATAGGTGGTATAAGAAAAAATTAACAATTATCATTTCATGATGTGGTAGTTTGTCATACACGTAAATAGTATGCCTGTTACTAATTTGATGGATTTATGTGTAAGTGTAGTTCATACATTGAGAAAAAAACATAGTAGTAAATTTATGATACTTTTTTTAGAAATAGGGATTCAGAATATTTTAAAGTGTAGGGAATTGAAATAAAATACTTGATCTTGAGGGAAGGTGTTGCCTATTAATTATGAAATTCTTTTTAATTTAAAAAAGTTGGATTACATGGTGTATTTCATCACAATTGCAAGATTTACAAAGGTATGGGTTATTGGTGGGATTTTTATTGTTAAGATCATGTAATATTCTAAGTGTTTTGATATGTGTGATAGTTTTGGGGAGTTCGTGCCCTTTTATAGGGAAGGGGAAGGACTTACATGGTATTTTTAAAAACCAGTTAGGTGTTGCAACGTTTTTTACTTACAATAATTTATGAAAAACCCTCCATAATATATAATTTTAAGTTTATGGAATAAATATAACCATGAAATTTCTTTTGGAATGTTTCTAGGTAATTTTTTACAATATTAATAAGGTTTATTCCCTAGGTAAGCTCAATTTTACCTTAATCACTATAAAATATTTTAACCACATTCACTAATATTTTTGATCATAAATTATGTTGACCATATCATAAATTATAAATTATATTGATTTTAAAAATTGAATCCATTTTGAATAATTCATATCATAGAAGGGTAAAAATAATTTATAATTAATCATGTAGATAAGATGACACCGTGGGTTCTTATAATAAAAAAATGTCCTAATGATTGCATTGTTTTTATTCCCAATTTCAAAATCAAATTTACTCCAATGACCAAAATTATCTTTAATGATAAATATATAACATAATTAAAATTTTATATCAATTTTTACATATAATTTATCTTTAAAAACCTATTATATAAAAAAGAAGGGTTTAAATAAAGGCCAATATTTTAAAATATTCATTAAAAAAATTATATAAAAAATAAAAAAAAATCACCCCATGAAATTTTATATTTTTATATTTAAAATATTATGTTTATTTTGAAATATTAAATATATAAATCTTCCAAACATTATAAAAAACAATTGATCACCGTTAAAAGGTGGTAAAACTATCCTTATAAGAATATATGTTTTTAGCATAATATAGGTTTTGTGCTTATCTTATATCTATAAAATATATTGGATGAACATCAATAAAATTTCAGTTGAATATATAACTAATATATGACATAAAAATCACTAAATTTTTTAATTAATTTAATTTATTAAAGTAAAACACATTTGAGAGCATAAAGTTAATAATATTTCTTATATATTAAATTGGTTATTTTATTTTTATTTTTGGTTAAATCGTAACCTATGAATTCAACTTATATTTTTTGTAAAAAATATATTTCCATAAGTTAGTTAATACTATTTTTAAATTTTAATTTAACGGATATGTTATATATTATGTTATTAATTAATAATATATTATAATTCATTAATACCTGGTCTTTCAAGTTAAAAAACCCATTGATTAAAGTCATTGTTGCGTGTAACACAATCTATCCCCAATGCTTCATGTATAGAAATATATAATTTATGTTCTGAGTTGTGCATCATTGTAAAGATCCATATTTCATGTGGAGTTTTTTTATACATGGGAATTTTACGAGTCCGCAGTTTATGATGGCGCTAGATTCTAAGGCCCAGTGTGCCCGAAATAAATTTCTTAAATTTGGTTCAAGTACGTTCAGTAAACATACGAGTGGGGTTTTCATATCATTTGAACCAGTTCTCGGACCTGAAATATGAGGGCACTGTTGACTCGTAGCGTCGGTGATTGCTTTGTGAGACCTTCACCACAGTTGCATTTTAACGACAGTGGAAGATAGTTTTTGGTTTTTAAAAATAATTAAATAAAAATAATACATAACTTATTTTTCATTTATGGTGGATAAAACCTCCAAGTGGAGGTTAGTGGTGGGGGCCACCGACACATAACCTCACTTGGGTGGATTTTATTTAGTGGGGACCACACAAGTTTATTAACTCTTTTAACTCCCCATTAATTGTGGAACACATTGAACCCCCCATTTATGTTGGTTAAACTCTCCACCTTCCCCCATTACATTAATCTTCCAACTCTCTCGCTTTTAGTTAATTAATCCCCTGAAATTAATTAATTAGCTCATTTTGAATTCTATCAATACAACGATTAAATAATAGACAAAGCTATTATTTCAATTGGTTGGTAATTCTTTTGGATGGGACTTGAGAGAGAAATCCAGCCTCTCAACGAAGAATGTGAAGAATGCTCCATCCACCAAAGAACGACGAGAACTGTCTTTAACTTCTTCAACCGGAGAAAGTAGAGGAAATACTACTTCCCACAAAGAATGTCGACGCAATCCACGACTTATTCTTTTCGGACGACAATGAAACTACACTACCTTTCCCCCCGACTTCGTCAATGACCAATCATCAAGAAAGGTAGGGGTTATCTTTTTACGATTGAATATTACCCTCCGTACCCAGTCGTATGTTGTGTGATTTGAGAACCGAATGACGTCATTGTAATGAGGATGGTTCAGAACCAATGAACACGGCCCGACCGTCCCATTTTTGTTGGTTCTTGTTTGATGACGACGGAGGCGGTACACGCTGCGACCGACAATTAGTCGGCCGTGGAGAAAGCAGGTGGCCCAAGGCTATCGGGTCGCTATAAGAGAGCGGCACCGCAGTGCGGCGTAGTGGACCGAGCATCAACCAGGTGGGCTGTGGTGGTGCCAGAGGAGCACAGTGTCGTCGCACTTCGCCAGGGGAAAGGGACGCAGCAGTCGAACGGCGGCGCGATGCTGGCGCACTGCGCCGAGTTGCAGGGAGCTGTAGCCAGGGTGGTCTGCGGCGGAGAGGTGCTGCACCGTCACGCCGCGCCGGTGGTGCATGAACACAGCCTTAGGCCACGTTGAATAGAAGAGTTTGACAGATTGAGATGTCCACTGATGCGCACTACAGGCGGGACCCTTCGGGTCGGGTGGTAACCAGGGGTCTGCGCCTCGCACCAGCCATTTTGGACAAAGTGGGGTGAGGCACCCCCTCCCAAGCATGGCCAACCAGGACCCGTGGGCCGGTCAACAAGGCCCCACAGGATGCCCATCGGCCCAGCCACGTAGGTCACTGGCCGGCCTAGCCCCATCGGCCACTACTGGGCCATCATTTGGGCTGGGTTGCTTTCGGCTCGGGCCACCCTCACAGACCAGGCCATACATTCGGGTCGGGCTGCCCCGTCGGGTCAAGCTGCTTTCATGTCGGGCCTCCCCCACAGGCCAGACCGTACCTTTCGGCCGGGCCACCCCTTCGGGCTAGGCCGACCCATCAAGCTGGGTCAGATTCACGGATTGGGTCGGTTCGGTCGAACTGGGTCGGACCGGACCCGAACTGATCAGATCCTTTTATACATTTTTGCCCATATCATGTGCTACGGGCATCCGTTTGACAAACCGCCACTGGTGATGACATTTTTGGAATGGAACCGTCCCTTTAGGAATATCTCATGGGAGTTCAGGGTACTGTTGAGATACAGTGAGGTTGGTTCTTACACGAAACCAGCCGGGCCCCAGGACTAAAAGGCTAATAACCCACAGAATGAGCATCTGATTGACGCACCATATGTTGTGTTGAGACCCCTTTGATGTGGAAGTCCTTTGATAAACTTCCATGTGAGACTTCATGACACATGGAGTATCTAATTGTAGCTCATGGAATGGATCCTCTTTGAGATGAGCGTACAGAGTGCAGAGACCTAAGTAGCTGACAGACATGGCGACTGCTTGACCGATTTTACTCGGATTTATTCGACTACCCCAGTGGGGAGTGCCCAGTATTTGGTGGTAGACCCATGGTGGATGGAGTGCCTTGTAGTTTTCAGCGGACTCGCGGTACTCGACAGAAGAGTGCCTCTGTAGGCTATTTGGGGGAGCGCCCAGTATTTGGCGGCACACCCTCTGCAGACAGAGCGCTCGATATTTGGCAGCAGACCCACGATACTCGATAGGTGGATTATCTCAGCAGTCCAAGTTTAGTGAGAAGTGCCTTAGTGTCGTGACATGCCCACTGTTCTCGATAGAGGAGGAGTTCTACAGCAGTCGTGGTTTCGATAATGAAAATCCTGGTTTGAGCTGAGTCAATGACCATTGTATTTTCCTCATGATTGAGAAGGGTTACTTGTTAACATGTGTGTATGTATGGGAATATATATATGTAATTATAATCCATTGATTTCATAATTTTTGGTTTATCCTTATTGAATTATGTGAGACCTTGGGGGTCTTGGGGTCCCTAATGAGTATCGTTATACTCACCCCTGAACGGGCTACGCCCACAACTCGTTGGGTTGGATGCAGATGGCAGACAACACTGACGGAGGCCGAGAGCGCCAGGATTGGACGATACCTAGAGGAGGAAATTACAACGTATCGGTACACGGTGGAGTCTGACGAATGTGCAGTGCTGAGGAGGCTATCAGTACCAAGACTTCAGGTAGGATCCATGGTGGACGATCCAGGAGCTGCTAGACACCTACTAGCTATTTTTCATTATAGTTGTACTTGTTTTTCTTTTCATTGTACTTTCCAGTTGGTCTTGTATTCTGGCCCCCATTACCTTCTAAACACTTGTTATACAACTTTTACTTAGTGTTTGATTCCTCTTGTACTCTGGTTGTGTGTGCCTATTATTTTTAAAGGAAATGCCTGCCCAATTTTAGGGAATTACACCTTTGGTACTAATCGACATCACCTGGCCTATGGAAGGTGGGATTGGGGTAGTCATGATATAGGCCCCGAGGGTCGGGTCTTGGAAAATTGGTATTAGAGGAGTCAGTTCATCTGTAGAACAAAGGACTCTGATATTTATTTTCTATGAATCAATAGTGTTAAGGGTACCGAGTGTGGATTTCAATTTAGGGAGTCCAGCGTTTGTGTGGCGGCCAATATATCCATACACTAGGACCCTGACTACTGATTTCCTGACATTGTACTTGAAAACACTGATTGGGTGTTTGTTTTCAAAAGTTTTCTTTATGTCATCTCAAACAAGGTCATCTCACAAAGTATAAAAGTTTTAATTGTGTCACATCTGTTTCTTTCAGGATGCCTCCCCACGGATGACTAGTAAGAGCCCCAAGAGTTGTACGCATTGACAACCAATTGAGCAATGATTCTTCGGTGGAGGCCTCCTTTCCAATTAAGGCGCAGTTGAGGTACCAACGGTACTACCACCCGGTGGGCCACTGATGCCACCAGCCCTAGTTGCAGACGATGCACGCTGCTTGAGTGTATTGCACGAGTTCCAGCGCCAGAGGCCACTCATGTTCCAGAGAGAGATGGACCTGTAGGATGCTGAGGATTGGATTGAGGCTGTAGTGAGAGTCTTCAAACTAGTAGGGACACCAACTGACTTCATGGTGATCCTTCCTCCCAGCCTCCTTCAGGCAGCACCAGGCAGGTGGTGGAGCTTGATGCTCCAGATTCATGACGAGGCGACACTTCTATGGGAAGACTTCGAGGGCCAGTTCCGGACAGAGATTGTACAACCAACCATTTTAGTGGTGCAGATACAGGATCTACATCATCTGCATTAGGTTAGAAAGAGTTTAGCTCAGTACTTAGCGTGGTTCGCCGACCTCTAATGCTATTCCACTGATATTATTTGAGTTTCGTTCATCAGGTCCTGGACCTTTGAATAGGGACTCAAGCGAGAGATCAGAGTTTCAGTTATCTCCCACAACATCCTGACATAGACTGGGGTGTTGGAGCGAGCCCTCCTACTGTAGAGTTTCTTTATTGAGTAGTCTCTAGCAGCGAGACCCACCACTAGTCGACTTGCAGTGGAGTCTCCTGCAGCTAGAAGTAGATAGATGATGCAGAGGTACAAGAGAACCAGACCCACGGGTTGTTTACTGAACGACTCATGATTGGTTGTCCGGGGAACCCAGAGTAGAGACAGAGTCAGTCTTGCCTAGAGCGGATAGTGTTACACATGCGGCGGGCCTTATTACATGGCTTGTGATTGAATGACCCGTCATTCTAATGATCAGCAGTCAATTGAGAGACCTCACATGCAGAGGTGGGATTTTGATCGAGGCAGTCCACATGGAGTAGGTGGACATGGAAGAAGATATGGACGAGCAGCTGGAAGTGATCGACGATACAAGGTGCTACCGCCACCACCACAAGGAGGTCCACCCTGACCACAGTGAGTGTTTGGATAGGGGAGAGCTCAGCTTCAGGAAGCATAGTCATACGACCATGGCACTCTAGAGATTATACAAGTTACAATATGTGTCCACTCCATCATAAAAATAGTTCTTATAGACACAGGTGTCAGTCACTCTTTCATTTCCACTAACCTTGTTTGAAGCTCAGAGATTCAGACGGAGCCGTTGGCTCGATCTTTATGGATGGAGACTCCTATAGGAGCATACTCTACGATTAATGACAAGTTCTGGTAGCGTGAGATTAATCTATAAGGAGATAACTTCAAATGGGATCTACTTGTTGAAGCATCGAGGCCTTATGAAGTTATCTTGGATAAGGACTAGTTATCTACATTCCATGTTCAGATCGACTATATTAGGAACCATGTGTGGTGTGTCAGCCCGGATTGGACCAATTTCTCCTTCACCGTCGAGATGGGAACCATTGGAGCACATGACGAACTTACTCGGAGGAAGGTGCAGACAATCACCCACCAGTTGGATTGCCTTACCCTTGAAGCAGTTGATTTGGAGAGTCTAACTTATCTTGTAGTGGTGGACCAGTACAGGGATGTTTTCCCTGACGATGTTCTAGGAATACCTCATCGTAGAGAGGTGGACTTATACATTGACCTATTCCTCGGGATGACACCAATATCTACTCTATCATATCAGATGAATCCCGCTGAGTTTCGCGAGCTGAGGGTACAACTGGAGGACTTGCATGGAACGTGATTCATCTATCCAAGTGTTTCTCCCTTGGCAGCCCCGATTATGTTCTCCAAGAAGGAGGACGGCATCTTTAGGCTCTGTGCTGACTATAGTCGCCTGAACCAGGTGACCGTGAAGAACAAGTACCCACTCTTGATGATTGATGACGTTTTTGATCAGCTCAAGGGAGCACAATTGTTCTTGAAGATAGACCATAGATCAGTCTATCATCGGCTCAGAGTTCGAGACGAGGATGTGCAGAAGATGGCCCTAAGTTGTCTTAAAGGCCACTACGAGTTTTTGGTAATGCCCTTCTGTGTAACCCACGCACCAGCAGAGTTCATGAGTCTCATGAATAGAATCATCATGCCTTACCTTGATCGCTTTGTCATGGTCTTCATCAATGACATTTTGATCTACTCGACTACTGAGGAGGATCATGCCTAGAAATTGTAGGTATTACTGGATACACATTGAGGGATCTATCTTTATGGTAAGCTCTCTAAGTGCCAGTTTTAGATTTGAGAGGTTCATTTCTTGGCACACATCATCATGGAGGTTGGATTTGTCGTGGATGCAGTGAAGGATGAGGTAGTGCTTTCTTGGGAGCCACCCAAGAGTGTGATGGAGGTACAGATTTCCTGGGCTTGGCTAGATACTATCGGAGGTTCGTTCTAGACTTCTCCAGAGTTTCAGCACCACTTTCTTCCTTCACGAAGAAGGGGGAACCCTTCGTGTGGTCGGAGAGATTCCATTAGAGCATTCATGAGCTGAGGCAGAGGCTGACTAGTGATCCCATTTTGAGGCTTCAAGAGGAAGGCGTAAGTCTACTGTGATGCAACAGGGATCGGACTCGGGCATGTCCTGATGAAAGAGAGAGCAATGATGATGTATGGTTCTTGGTAGTTGAGCCAGAAAGAGCAGAACTATGCTACCCATTACCTGGAGTTAGCAGCAGTGGTCTTTGACTTGAAGATGTGGTGGCACTATCTGATGGTGAATGTTTTACCATGTACTCTGTTTACAAGAGTCCCGGGTATAACTTCTCTTAGATGGACCTGATCTAGAGACAACGACGTTGGATAGAGTTCCTCCAGGACTATGACTTCATGATAGTCTATACTCATGTGAAGGGGAACGTTGTTGCAAAATAACTCAATAGGAGGAATGGTATACAACTTCTAGGAGAGGCGACAGAGAAGCTGGCACCCTTATAGATATCCTTTGTGGATAGAGACAGAGAACCCTATCTACAGTCTCTTATAGTCACTCCCCCATTTCATCAGCTAGTTAGGGAGGCGCAACATGAGGATGCTGACTGCGAGATGCGACGTGCTCAAATATTCATAGGAAAAGCACCTGATAGATTTTCTGATGGTGGGAATCATTTCATCCTCTTTAGATGACGTACTATGGTAATAGTAGCACTTTAGGATGATCTGTTGAGGGAGCTCCACACATCCCCATTAGAGGTACATCGAGGTGTGGTGAAGATGTATCATGACTTCAGATGACATCACTAGTGGCCAGGTTCGAAGAAGGCGGTAGCGGAGTTTTTCTCTCCGAGCCTCACTTGTTAGCATGTGAAGGCAGAGCACCATGTACCAGGAGACACGGTTCAACCCTTAGAGGTCCCATAGTCGAAGTGGGATGGGATATCCATGGACTTCGTTACGGGTCTTCCATGTACATCCAATAGTCATGATTTGATATAGGTGATCGTTGACTGACTCACCAAGACAGGCCACTTCCTACAAATTAGACAGTAGTGCTCAGTTGATATCTTGTGATGCCTCTATGTGCAGGCGATAGTGCGTTTGCGTGGAGTACCTTCTTCTATTGTCTTCGACCACGCCACATGCCTCACATCCCGACTATGGAAGGGGTTTCAGGAGGCTTTTGGGAAATAGATACGTCTGAGAACCACCTTCTATCATCAGACAGACCAAGTGGACCATTCAGACCCATGAGGACATGCTCAGTAGATGTGTCCCTGACTTTGGTTGCAGCTAGGAGGACCACTTACCTTGGGTGGAGTTTTTCTACAACAATAGCTATCACTCCACCATCGGTATGGAACCTTTTGAGGCCTTGAATGGTCGGCCTCACAGATCACCACTGTGCTGCACAGACCCAGGAGAGTCAGCCCAAGTGGAATAAGAAATGGTACGGGCAACCACTGAGAAGGTCCAGATCATCCTGGAGTAGATGAAGAATGCACATAGTAGAGAAAAGTCATATGCTGTCAGGAGATGGAGACCTCTAGAGTTCGAGGATGGTAACCACGTCTTTCTATGGGTCTCACCTCGACATGGTATACAGATATTTGGCTGAGGCGGCATGTTATCTCTGTGATTTATTAGACCTTTCTAGATCCTCAGTAGGGTAGGCGAGGTGGCTTACCGCCTGGCACTTCCACCTCAGTTGCATCGTGTGCACGACGTTATTCATGTATCTCAGCTGAGGAGATAGGTGCACGACCCTTCCAACATCATCGACCATGGAGATCTGGTGATGAAATTGTGAATATCATGGAGGTCCATGTGGAGATTGAGGATTGATAGGATTGGGTCCTACGTGGATTGTTGATACCTCTACTGTGAATTCATCGGCAACATGGGAACCTCAAGGAGAGCTCATGGGGAGGGAGGCTCAGATATGTGCTCAGTACCCCCATTGGTTCCCTTAGTTTGAGTAGTAGCTTAAAGGGATGTAAATCCCTGAGGTGGGGATAATTTAAAGACCCGTATTTCCCGTGGAAATTTATTTATACTTGGGAATTTTACGATTCCGTAGTTTCTGACAGTGCTTGATTCCGAGGACCGGTGTGCCCAGAATAAATTTCTGTAGTTTCGTTCAAGTACGTTCAGTAAACGCAAGAGCATTTTTTCATAACTTTTGAACCAGTTCTTGGAACTGAAATCCGAGGGCACCATTGAACTCACAACATCGGTGATTGATTAGTGAGACCTTCACTATAGTTGCGTTTTAACGAGAGTAGATAATAGTTTTTGGGTTTTTTAAATAAAATTAAATACAAATAAGACTTAACATATTTTTTTTATGGTGGATAAAATCTCCAAGTTGAGGTTAGTGGTGTGGGCCACCCACACATAACTTTCCTTGGTAAGATATTATTTAGTGGGGCCCACATGAGTTTCATAACTATTTTTACTCCCCATTAATTTTGGAACACCTCTAACCACCCATTTATGTGGGTTAAAATCTCCACCTTCCCCTATTACATTAATGTGCCAACTCTCTCTCTTTTAATTAAATAAACCCTTGCAATTAATTAATTAAATTCTTTTGAATTCATTCTAATTCAACCCTACGATTAAATAATTGAAAAAGTTATTATTTCATTTGGTTGGAAATTATATTGGGTGGGACTTGAGAGAGAACTTCATCCTCTCATTGAAAAACACGAAGAATGCTCCTTCCACCGAAAAATGACGAGCACTGTATTCTCCCTCTTCAACATGAGAAAGTATAGGAAACACTACCACCCACGAAGAACGATGATACCATCCTCGACTTATTTTTTCTCGGCGTCAACGAAACGACGCCGCCTTTTCCTGCGACTTCGTCAATGAAGAGTCGTCAATCAAGCCAAGGGCTATTTTATTATGATTGAATATCACCCCCTGTACCCCATCGTATGTTGTGGGATTTGAGAACCGAATTATATCACCATAATGAGTAGGGTTCAAACCGTACTAACAATGCCTGGCCCTCCCCTTTTTTTGGTTCTTGTTTGATGAAAATGGAGGCGGAACATGCGGCGATCGGCAATGACCCGGCTGCGAAGAACGCCAGCGGCGCATAGCCACTAGGTCACCACAAGGGCGCGACATCGTAACACTGCGTAGTCAACAGACCCACAGTCAGGAGGGCTGCAACGGTGCTGGAGGGGCGCGGTGTCATTGCGCCAGAAGAAAGGTCCGTGGCCAGGAGGGAGGCGACCAGGAGGGCCGCGGTGGTCCGAAGATGGCGCGGCGCCGGTGCGCCGCGTGGAGTAGTAGGGAGCCGTGGCCTAGGTGGGCCGCCGCGGAGGGCTGCGGCATCGTCGCACCACGCCTGTGGGGCAATACCACTACCATAGGTTGCGGCGGATAGGAGAGGCCAGCCGGCTTCCGGGGCGCGCTATAGAGAGGAACCTTTGGGTCCCGTGGTTACCA
Source organism: Viscum album (assembly GCA_963277665.1). Lineage (NCBI taxonomy): Eukaryota > Viridiplantae > Streptophyta > Magnoliopsida > Santalales > Viscaceae > Viscum > Viscum album. The sequence continues at coordinate 1,538,984,522 of OY728151.1, forward strand.
GGGGCCGGTGCCTCGTGCCGGCCATTTCAGATAGAGGTGGGTACGACACCCCCCTCCCATGCATGGCTACTAGCTAGGCCACGAGGGCTGCCAGCCGGCCAGGCCACGCGGGCCGCCAGCTGGCCAGGCCACGCGGGTCGCCACCTGGCCACGCAGGCTTCCACCAGCCCACGCGGGCCACCCATTGTAGCTGGGCCACCCTTCAAACTAGGCCACTTTCGGGCTGGGCCGCCCCCACCGTCCAGGTCGTACCTTCGGGCCGGGTAGCTTTCAGGTCAGGCTGCCCCCATAGACCGAGCCATACCTTCAGGCTGGGCCGCCCCATTGGGCTGGGCCACCCCTTTGGGCCGTGTCAAATTCACTGACCGGGTTGGGTTGGTCAAACTTGGTCGGACTGGACCCGAACCCATCAGACTCGTTTAAACCTCTTTGCTCATATCATTAGCTACGTTCTTCTGTTTATTGAACTGTTAGCGGTGCTGACATTATTGGAACAAATATGTCCCTTTGAGAATTCCCCACGGGAATTCGTGGTATAGTTGAGATGTGGTCTAGTTGGTTCGTACACAAAACCAGCCAAGCCCAAGGGACTAAAATACTAATAACATACAATCCAGGAGTCTGATTGAGATGTTGTATATTGCATTGAGAACCCTATGACATGGTAGTCCATTGAGATATATCTACATGAGACTTCGTGATACTTGGAGTATCAACTAGTAGCATGTAGAGCGGATCCTCCAGGAGATGAGCGTACAGAGTGCAGAGACCTAGTAGTTGACAGACCTGAGGACTCCTTGACCAATTCGACTCGTAGTGACTCGACTTGCCCAGCGGGGAGCACCTGATATATGCCAGTAGACCCATGGTGGATGGAAATACTAAAAGTTGGCAGCATAGCAACGACACTTGACAGGAGGAGTACATCTTTACACTATTAGGGGGATCACCCGATATTTGGCGGCAAACCCACAGCGGATGGAGCGCTCGATATTTAGCAATAGGCACTCATTACTCGACAAGAGGAGTACCTCATCATTCCATATTTAGTGAGAATCGCATTATTGTCGCGACTGGACAACTTTTCTGGATAGTGGAGGAGTTCTCCAGTAGCCGTGGCTTGGATAATGAAAATTCTAGTTTGAGTTGAGTCACTGACCCTTGTGCTTTCCTCATGATTGAGATGGGTTACTTTATAACATAGGTATATGAATGGGAATATACCTAAGAAATGGTTATCTTTTGATTTCATACTTTTTGGTTAATCCATGTTGAATTTTGTGAGACCTTGAGGGTCTTGGGACCAATACTGAGTATCGTTATACTCACACCTGCACGGGCTATGCCTGCACCTCGTTGTGTTGTTTGTAGATGACGAAAAACACTGAGGGAGTCCAAGAGTGCCAGGACTGGACAGTACCCAGAGGAGGACCTTACGACTTATCCGTACAAGATGGAGTCTGACAGATGTTTAGTGCTGAGGAGGATATCTGTACCAACCCTTCAGGTAGGATCTATGGTGGATGATCCCTGAGCTGCTAGACACCTTCCTGCTATTTGTCATTTTAGTTGTACCTGTTTGTCCTATCTTTTTTACTTTATAGTTGGGCTTGTATTCTTGCCCCCCATTAATTTTAGTACACTTTTTATACATACTTTACATAGTTTTTTCTTCCTCTTGTAATCTGGTTTTGTGTGTCTATGATTTATAAAGTCAATTCCATCCTAGTTTTAGGGAATTACACCTTTGTTTCTAGTCGGCAGCCCCTGGCCTATGGAAGGAGGGCTTGCGGTAGTCACGATACGGGCCCCGAGGGTCGGGTCGTGACAATCATTAACTTGGTTTTATAATATATTTAATTTCAAACATAGAGTTTTAAGATAAAATAAAATATTTTTTTGTGTTTCGTTAATGGATAAAAATAAAAAATATAAATTAATTTGAGAAAAATATATCACAAAATCATCGTGTATTACAAAACTGAATGTCATATTGTTGTGAAATCAATTAATACATGTCCTTAATTTTATACCAGTCATTTCAGGAATAATTTGTGAGCATATGATATAATTTTCAAGATTTTTCTTATTTATGAAATGTTTTCAATGTCATTAAAATATTATAGAACAGATATTTTGCTAATTATTAACACACCACTCATCTAATAGATGTGAGGGTTATTTATATTTGGTTAAAATTAATTATCAAAAATCTTTGTTGATTTCATGAATATTTCTCATTGATTACATGGTTTTTATAAGTAGAAATACATTTTTTTACTTTTAAATAAACAAACATACATTTTTTCATATCAATAAAAACTAATGATTTATTTTTGGTTATGTCTAGTCCTACACGAAAAAAATAATCTTATGTAATTTTTATAAAATTAAATGAAAATAATGAGCCTGTTTAAAAATTTTAACATCGTAGTTCATATTTATTATACATACTTTTTAATAATATAAATTATCCCAAATATTGGTAACCCAAAATATTTATTTTAAATGTATAATATTCATAAAAAATAGAAAAAATTCAATGATCATTTTCTATGAATTCACATCATTCTATGATTATTTCTGAATTTATTATCCTTTGAACATGTTTCACATCTTTTAAATTCATAAAATCATACTCATGATGATTCCATTCTAAATATAAGTTAGATTTAGGTGAAATATATTACTATATTCGAAAAATAAATGGAGGTAATTTTACAATTATTTGATGAAAATCCAATTACAATTCCAATGTTTTGATTTTATAATAAACATTTTTAAAGACATAAATATGCTAAAAACTATTTTCGAATAAATCTATTCTCACTGCACATCAAATTATTTTGACGTTTTTTCATACAAGTTAATAATTAATAAATGATCATTTTACTCGGATTTCATTACAATACATGGTATTTTATTCTTCATATATATTTGAATATTTTTTAACTATTAAATTAATTAAAATATATTTTTGGTCAATATGAGAAAATCATATTCTATATTGGATATATGAGATATAGGAATGTAAGGTTAATTATTCTTATGAAACTGACTGGAAAAAAACACCATCCTAATACATCCTTCAATTTTCTAGTCTATTTTATCACATTCATTCTTTCTCAATTCCCTGTGTCAAGTGTTTTCAATTTTCTTATCATCAAAAAATATTTGTGAAAAACTATGTTTTTTTCAAACAACATGATAATAATATCATAGTTATTCATTAAATTCTAAGCCTTCAACATTATAGTCATATAAATTTTTTCAATCATTTATAATATAGAGTTCCTAGTTTTGATACTTCAATGCCTGACAAGGAACGTAAGTTTCTATAGAATACATCCTCTATTTAGGATTTGACTCTACCATAGGTAATCTCAATAAAAATATGAAATAATTTCATCTGAGGGAATTGTGGGATAAAAAATTAAGGATTCCATAGAAATCATTATATTAATATCATAATATTAATACTTCAAAACATATTATTGATGATGGAAAATAATGAGGATATGAAGAATCACCCTAGGGAAGATGCACTACTTGGCTGAGGCCAAAGCCTCTTATCATCTAAGAAGAATAAAATAATTATACCAACATACCCCACCCATAAAAGATTTTCTCTAACTTAATAACCCAAAACATTTACAAAAAACCCCTTAGTTACACATCCTTCACAAAAACTATCTTGAAAAATGAAAAATAATACCCTTTCTATATTACCTAAAGTACCAATACACCAACACCCATACATATACCACTCTAAATATTTTTTTTATTATCGACACATATTGATTTCATGACTAACTTCTAATTAATCAATGGGAAAACCTAAAACCAAAAATCATTATATAAAAAAATATTAGGGATTGGTATTACATTTAAATTATAATTATTTTTGTAATTGATAAGAATATATATCATGGTGAATTTATCAATGTAATATGATTTCAGTCTAAAAAATTATTCAAAACCTATATCTTAATTCGCATTTCGTTGGTTTTTATTATATTATTAATTTTTATTATAGTTAATAAGGACATTTTTTTTGTTTTTATTTCTTTTTAAAATATATTTTATAAATTTGGTTTGTAATTTTAGACTTATTCAAAAATGATATTTTAAATTATTTTATTTTTAATATTTTTTATCATTCAAATTGAAATAATTTTATACATCATATTATAATTGTAATGGTATATTATTATTTTAAATTGAAATTATTAGTTATTCGTTATTCACAATTAAAATTATACTTTTTTGCAATGAAATTTTTAATATTTGAGGGATAAAAGTTTTTCAAACCCTTTAATTGTTATTTTTAGGCATTATAGGTTTATCATGGTGTTGGTGGTATTTTATAAGTAAAAGGGTTGAGTATAACATGATATTTTAGCCGAAAATGATGATTTGTGATGTGATGTTATGTATGATTTCACAGGTGTCATGTTAGAATGTTATTTCAAATAATGGATATCTATTAAAGATCAATATATAGACCATTACATATAATGGTTTTCTATTTACGTGGGGGATTTAATGGTTATGGTGGGAATTTTAAAGGGTTTTATTTTATGTTAGTTCTTTCTCACTTTTTAAAATTAATTACTATTATATATTTTCATTTCATATATTGTATTCTATTGTCTCATTACCAATTTTTAATTTTAATTTAATGAAATGCCATGAAGACCATAAGGAAATATTAATGGTTCCTTCCAATGTGGTTTTATCGTATTCTTGGTTTCTATAAAAAAAGTGTCAAATATTAAAAAAACATAACAACCAACCTCAAGTTCACATGAAACAAAAGGGTAATAGTCAATTAATAATTATTTTACATGAATTAATAATGAAAATTTCAATATGATGTGAATGGTGAATTTAATGTCTTATAATGTTTTTTATATTTAGTAAACTAAATATTTTATTCATTATTTCAAATACAATAAAAATTTATCATATTTTCATTCCATTAAATTATATTTACCATAATTTAATATTTAACATGTTATGATAGAACTAACATCAATCCAACATGTGGTTTTTCTTGAATGCTTATGATGCTGTGTTTAGGGATTTAAAGGTCCAAAAGTGGGTTTAAATTGATCAAAGCCAATAAAATGACATGGAATTATTATAAAAGAATAGGAAATTAATAGAATATCAATCTATCATGACGTGATCATTGAATAACCAAAATTGAGTATATAACTATTAAATTGTTTTTAAGAACATGTTTCAAAGTGAAAATTCCCAACAAATGACCTTGGATTTTCATCAAATCCTACAAAAAATATCATCACATTACATGTGATAGGATTTAATATTACATAACAAATCTAAAGGTATTGTTATGTCTATATGATCAAAAAAGAAGTTTTTTATTAGAAAGGTGTCTAAAATTTTGAATATGTTCCAAATATTACAAACATAAATTATTATGAAATCATATAATATCAACCACCGTGTAATTTTTTACGTTTTAGAATAGATAGTACATCTATAATAATCATGGGGTTCATTGGATTAAAATGGTGTATTTATGTTTAATTAAATACAAAAACAATGTTCCAATGGTTTAATATAAAGAAAAAAATCTTATATTTTCATTAAATCATAATAAAATAGTATTTTATTTAGTTGGGATATGTATTAATAGGTATCACATCTATCCACCATTATACATAGTCAAAAAAATGAATAATAGTTTTATTAGATTTATTATTATTTCAATACATCATATAAGCGTGAAAACCATGAAAACTACAATATACTATCATAAAATCTAATGAATGTAATATCTATTTTATATTTTATATATATAATATTAGATTCAAAACCCACCCAAATTGTTGTTTTCTTAGAATGAAAAAAAATATTATTAAAGTTAAAAAACCCAACAAATGATTTTCATTTCTCTTGACATTAAAGGAAATAAATCATTGATTAATATTTGATAAGACTAAATAGAATTCAGGTCAACTCAACCTTCATTTTTTCCACAATAAAAAAATCATTTAATGTAAAACTATTTAAAATCAATTTATAAAAGGTCCAATGCAAGCATTAAAACCTATATTATCATTAAATAAAATATAATTGGAAATTGTATTTATTTTATAAATGTTGTAATAGGTCATGAATAAATTCCAAATGTGTTATTCACAAAATTACAAAAATGTTTTTTATGGATTTAGATTTATAAAGACAAGTTTCAAATAGTCAAAAATTGGGAAATGACCTTGGATAATCGTGGAATCATAGGAAAAAATATTTCAAACAATATTTGTCTTAGTGAAACATACATATCAACTATTTATCTATTAGTGGGATAAAAATAATTGTATGTTCAATTTTTAATATTTTAATGACATTTAATGTATAATTAAAAAGGAAGAAACATATAAAATTACCTTTTAATATCATGAATTCATTGGAGAAGAACCAAAATTTTATTTTTTACATTTATAATTGAAATATTTTAATGTGATGTATTTTGTGGTATGAATGGCTGAAAAAACTATTTTTTATTTTTGTGAAATTGAATTAAAATTACCACTATTTAGATTATGACATATATGAAAATCCAACACATTAATCTGTCAATTTTTTTTAATATTGACTATAAGATCATTTTTAATGATTCTAAAATCAGAAAATGTTTTTCAGATAGTTAAATCATCGAAAAATGATACTAGAGTAGCATATAATCATAAAAAATGTAAAATAATTAATTATTGATCATATGAATATTAATAATCTGAATTTGTTTTGTAGTTTTTTCAAAATCACTGAAAAATATTTTTCTATAGACATTGTACTCTACAAAATTTCATCTTAAAGGGGAAAACCCCTCAAACTACCTGAGAGTATCGTTATTTCAATAGTATAAATATTTCATTTAATTTTTTTATATAAGGTTATAAAACATCAATCAGATTCAAATAATTCATGAAATTATAAAAAATTATGTATAATTGAGTTGAAAGTCAAAAACTGAATGAAAATTGATAAAAAAAACTATTACATAATGATGGATTACTCTCAAGTCATATAAAAATGATATTTGATAATTTTATGAATGGTTGATAGGGACTTTTTTGTCAACTACCATGATTTTATGATTGATTCATTAGAAATTTTTTGTCAAATATTTTCTGAGGTGTTGAAATATAAATATCATAAAAAGGATTATTGGTGAGATCGTAGAAACCAAAAGAGTGTTTTAAGAGATTTTTGTATTTAAAAATATATATAAAAGGGTAAAAATATTTTAAGTAAATTCAATTTTTCATGAAATCATCATTAGACCATAATTTAATTTGGTATGTGTAGGAATTGATCACATATCATTCTAATGAATTGTGCGGTAAAACCATTCCTCATATTATCATGAAATTGGAGGAAATTCATCGAATAATTTTTTATGTTGTGTTTATTTTTATGAAAAAAATTAGTCAACAATAATTTTCATATGATTCCATGTTAATAAAATATAAATTTATAGTATTTATCCATTAGTGCTTGAAATTGGTCATTTTAATCCATTAAAAACACACTTTTGGACAAAAAAAGCATGAAGACATTGAAGTGAATTGGTTGTTATAAAATTTTAGTAAAAAATCTTTTAATTTTTTACTTATAAGAGTATATCAGACATTAATATGACATGTGGTTCTCATATAATGATCAGAAAAGAATTTTTACTTATAAGAGTATATCATACATTATTAGTTTTTTCTTGGTTGTTTTTTCCAACATATAATAAATAATTAAAAAATAATATTATTAGATTTTTACAATAGTCTATTTTTTTAGGTTTTTACAGACTGATGAAACTTTTTTAACTTTTAAATGTACATAAATACACATGTGATCATGTAAATGGTCAACTAATAATTAATAACATCTAATAGTCATTAAATTAGAGGAAGTTGAAAGTGTCACCCCCTCTCTCAAAAACAAGGAGCATACAATTGGAAATTGATGAAATCTCATAAACGGATTAAACCACAATGAATTAATTCTCCCTCCACTATATGGGACATGAAATGACTATAACTCTTTGTTTCACTTCTCTATAGGAAACACTAGTATTTTGTCACATATGTGATAAATAAATGTCCTATGATACCTAGAAGTATGCCATGATGTAATGGGACACTTCACATCACCTAGTTCTTGGAAAATACTCAATTGAGTCTATAATTTACTAGGGGATATAAATAATACCATCATAAATAATGGTTGATGATATGGAATTATCTAGATTATAGTTATAGGGCATATAGTTTTTGATCAAAAAAATTATAATTAATTTTTATGCTAAAAAATATCATCTTTTTTTAATAATTATGTTACTTAATGTGATACAATGTAATATCTAATGGAAAAATTATTTCATTTTTATGGGATTATAGAATTATTTTATTTGATATTTTTATTTTTTTGATTTCTTATACTAATTAATAATCTATCTGTTTTGAAGAATTAGGGAATCACAGTTCTGAGAATGGTGTTATATCAGAATTTTGTAATCCAACCCATATTTAGAATGATATGATTGTGTTTGATTTTATTTTCAGGATCTGATCTTTTGATATGGTAACTCATTTTTTAGTAAAAAATATTTGTATGAAACTAATGTTTGAAAAATAAATTTTTTATCCTAAAACAATATTCGAAACTCTATGTTTAGTATTAGCAATATGATATAAACCACCCTTTTGGAGTCATCCTCACATAAAGACACGCCATGTGGAACCTATCATATATGTGATTTGATATAGAATAATTACCATATTTTTTCTATGACTTTAATGAATTAAATACCTCATTAAAGTGATTCATTGGCTATTTTTTTGGATCTCGATCATTATATTAATTAATTCAATATTATATGTTAAGATAATATTTCATAGGGATTTTTAAATTCAATTAAACATAATATTGTTTATTTGGTGACTTTTATTAATCTCTTTGACCAAAATTATGTCATGCATATTATTTAATTCAAAAATTGATATATATATATATATATATATAGTGTTGTAATTATTTTTTGTTAACAATATGTTAATCTAATGTTCAATAATTATTTTATTCTCTTTCTATAAATCATCTTATGATCATTGTTATTTCATGTCAAATTAATCATCAATGTTTACTATAACATGGGATTGGTGATACCAAAAATAATGTTCATTGAATATTTTTATGACTGCACATTTATGACATATATATTATAGATATTTTTTATTCTTCTTAAAAATTGAAGAATAAGTTAACTATTTATTAAACATTATATAAAAAAATTTGATATCAAAATTATATTATTATTCTTGATGAAATTTACTTGATGATATTTATATATTCAGTTGATTATCTTCCAATATTTTAGATTCTTATTAAACATATGAAATATTTCAATGAAAAATTATTTAATAATAGATATGTTATTTTATTTTTAATCAAACCGGTGTGGATTGTTTCAAGGACTGTTAGTTTTCCTAATTTTAATACATTGTGAAATGATTTGTAACAAGCTGTAGTTTCTATCACATAACTATCAAAATCCCATGGAAAATAATTTTCTTGTAAAAAACATCTTTCTATTAGAGAGTGTGTTGATATAGTGTACTAGGTGATATTTATCTCTAAAACCACAATAATTTTTTTATCCCCTTTTTTATCATTATTATGTATTCAAATGTTATTTTCAATGTTGAAATGTTAATTTTCATAATAATGTTTAAATGTTATTATTATGATATTTCTATTCATAAAATATCTACCTTGTGTTATAATTATGTTCCATTAGGGATATATTTTATTTAATTATTATTAATTATTTATCTTGATGTTTTATAATTAGTTTAACTCTTAATGAAATATTGTATTTCCTTTCACCATATTAATATTGATGGGTTATGACTTTGATTAGTTTATTATTGTTATTATTCACATTTTATTTGTAGGGTTTTCAATAAAAATATATATGATTACTATGTTTTAATCATTTAATATATGGAATTAATTGGAATTAGTAAGTGATGGATGTATCCTAGTTATAGATATCCCATTTATGCATATACCTGTCTCATGAGTCAAATTAATTATCCAAATTAGATAGATTTATACCAAAAAATTTAAATTGTCATGTGAAAGGCCTTGAAAATAAGCCTCAGAGGTTGAGATTTATAAATTCTATTATTATTAGATTAGTTAAATATATTTCTAGTGATTATTTGATTAGTAATAAAATCCATAGTTATGTTTCAAGATAATATTATTATTTATAAGTCACTATTTTATTATCATTTATTCTTCCCAAATTATTCTACATATTAAATATATTGATTAAATGTATTGTGTTTCAGTTATTTAAATTTAAATATTGATTATTATTTACATATGAAGATATATTCCATTGTAATATTACCCTAACTAAAAACTATTGACAATCAATTACTTATATTTCCTTTCCATATGGTTCAATGAAGTGTTTTATTATTAAAATACAGAGATACAGTAAAAGGAATAATTATGTTTTCCAAATAAATATATGTTGTATTTCATAATATAAAATTTAATATCAGTTTTATGAATATAAATTGTTTTCCAAAACAAAAAAACAATTCATTCAATAGGGATGTGATTGCTTTTATATAGCAACAATGTAATAAATTAACCACTGACTAAGGGATACTAGGGTTGTGGTGTTTACAAAATATGAGTTTATTCATGTTTCTCAATATGATAATGAAAATAAAATGTGGAAACAATCATTGATTCCTATAAATACATTTTTTAAATATGGAATTTAATTTATGATATAATGAATGTTATTATTTTTACTTTTACTTGATACGATAAAGAAAGTATTACTAACATAATATAAAGACTAACTATGATTGATACTTGTGAGTATACTCTTAGAAAGAATGATCCTGGGCAAGATCAGGAATTTCATTCTATTATAGTATTAACATCTATTTTCAATAGAACTCTCTTACATTTATACATTACAAACCTATTAAATATTTAACAATAAATTAATTGACTGGTATCATAATTATTTATGAATCTAGGATGTATAATAAGGATGAAGATTATAGAATGATCATGAATCAAAATAATGATATCCAATTTTCTATTCAAATGGGGATAATAAGTAAAAAAGATAAGTCTTTATTCTCAAATGATTGAAGAAGTTCAAATTCTGGGTAAAAATATGCACAATCAGACAGAATATTCAAAATTAAAATTAAATGAGGAATAAAACATTTAACAAAAAATATACAGATTACAATATTGGTTTTTATAGTCTGAAAGATGGATGATGTTATAATTTAAAATATTTCGGGCATATTACACCTGAGTAACAAAACAATACGATGTAATTGAAATATTGAGTAAAGGAAATATCTTTTATATGAAATTAATTTATCATTATAAATGAATGAAATCCACGAATGACACCTAGATCATATATAAATATTCATAAAATTCATTATTTTTTGAATTTGATGATGTTAAATAAATTGATAAATAAAATAGTTTCTCTGTGGTTGGAGTTTATAATGTAAAAATATTATTATTTCTATTATTATATTTCAAATTTGTAAGCCTGATGAAATGATAATTTAATATTATATTGACCCATATTATAATAGAAATATTACATCCTAAAGAGAAAATATAAATCACTAATGAATATTAACAATGCTTCCTTAATTGAAAAATAAACTTGCTAAAAAATACGTAGAACTAAATAATAAATTAAATAATCTTTTTGGAATCTATATTAAAATTTAATGTAGTATTATAAGGTCATATGCTAAAATAAAATTCATAAAAAGTATTTCATGTCACACCCCGACTGACACTTCCTCTAATTTAATCATTTTAAGTCATTCTTTTGAGGTGCAGTTTGAACCGGTTCAATTTAAAAAAAATTGAGATCTTTTACAAGTGCTCAATCGTAATCGCGACTTCGAACGCGATCGTGCATGGTGTCCAACATAAATTAATAATTATGTTTTATTTTGGTTGGTTTTATTATTTTAGTTTTATTATTCATGTTGTCATCATTTATGTTAATACGTTAATTAGGTTATCATTGTAACTATTATTATTACTATTATTATTATTTTGTGTTAATGTGTTGATTTGGTCATTGGTATTAAATTAATGTTACAATTATAAAATAATTAACTTTCTATTTAAATTATCGCTATTTTTGTGATTATGTGTAGGTTAGTTTAAGTGTTTTTTTTTCATTATTAGTATTGAAATTTGTTATGATTAATTATATATATATATATATATATTTTTGTATTATTTTTTTTTATTTTATCTTATTTTTATTTTATTTTCTCTTATTATTATTTTTCTTTCTCTTTCCTTTTTTTTCCTGTTTTTTTTTTCTCCTCTCCCTTGCTCTTTCCTCTCTCCCGCGCGGACACTTTCCCCCTACCTTCTGTTTTTGCGCAGCGGACCCAAACCCTAACGGCGCTGCAAAATTTCCCCAACCCCCTGCTGTCCTTCGCCGGGTCGCGGCTGTCCAGTGTCTTTCCCCTCCGGCTCACCCCATACCGTCACGCCACCCTCCTGACTCCCTTCCGGTCCACAACCGGCGCCCCGCCTCCCAGCGAACTGCCTCGCTCCGCCGCCTCCCTCCTGCGCCCAACCTCCCGGCCGATCCACCTTCAAGTCGCGCCCTCCAGCTCCCTCGCATCGCCTCCTTCTCAATCGAACCGCCCGTCAGACCCTCCCGATGAGCCGCGACGTAGCGCGCCGCCCTCTCCCTCCCGCTCTACCCATCCACGCCGCCCGTCGCTGGGCTTCCCCTGGCCTGATCCTGTCCAACGCCACCCCTCAAACCCCTCGCTCTGGCGTCTCACCCTCGTCCGACCATCCGCGCAGCTCCCCGGGGTTCGGCCGATGCTCCAGCGGACCATTCCCGTGGCCGCACCATGCTGTCGCCTCTTCTAGGTTCGGTGGAGACCCCCTTCGCACCTTCTCTTTGTTTCACTGAATTCTCAGCGGCCTTGTCTTTTTTTTTCAGCATTTCGCAAACCCCGACACCCTCTGCCGACCTCCGGCCAGCCTTTCGGACTGCTCGTAGTAAGTGCGCTATACCTCGGTTGTTGGTTATTTTAATTTGATTAGGTTGCAATTTGGATTTTAGGATTTGTGTTTGGTCCGATTATTGTGTCACTGATCCTATTGCTTGTTTTTAAGGATTAATTGCATTGTTTGTGGTGTGGTTGTCATCCGGCGGGGTTTGCGTATCTCATTTGCGATGTTTCGATACCGAAGGTGTGTTTCCGCATATATGTGTTGCTTGAAAAATTAATTTTCTTATTTAATTAATTTAGTGTACTCATTGAATATCTTTATTGGTGCGAATATAGTCTCACTTCAGGTTTAATGTGATTTAGACGTGTTTCGTAGTGTGTTCATTTAATATGAATGTTCTGATTTTGTGAAAACCTGTGCTGAGCTTTCCTAGTGTTTTATAAACTTTGATGTGGGTTTATTATGCTTCGCAAGTGCTGCGGAGTCTGTTTTATCATGTTTCTGGTGTTGCGTCATGGTGCGCTTGGTATTAGGAAGGATGTTTGAGTGCGTTGTTGGTATAATGATTTAATTTGATATTTCAAATGCTTTATAAACTGTTTAATTGTTTAATTCCTTTATTAAATTATATGTATAGTGAATGGTCGCTTCCTCGGGGGTTCGAGTCGTCGGCAGTACGGACCTGTGTATATGCATATGCATGAAAATGTATATGCATGGTGGTGAAGCGGTCTCGGGTTACCCTTGTCAAAAGCTGCGTGTCTTGAGGTAGGTCCCCTATGCCCTAATCTTTAATTAGAATCTCCATTTTTGCTTGGTGTTCATTAAATGCATATTCTGCTCTTATATGAAATGCACATGCTATATATACATATATATGTGTGTATACACACAAGTGGTCATGGTTCTTTAAAAGTGGTTTCCTTAATGATTTTAGTGTGAAATAAGTATTTCCAATGGTTTTTTTAGATTTAAACATGTTTTCCAGCTTTCTTTTAAAGATATAGTACCTTGGATGTTTAGTTGAACTTTCAAATGGTTTTGGAAACATAAGCGTTGGGTGATTTTGTGTTCAAAAATGAAATGTGTTTATTGTAATTAATTAAGCTCGTCTGACACTTTGAGAATGGTTTGCGAAAGTAAAACAAAACCCCTCTTAAGGCACGCCCCGTTGTTGTAGAAACATGATGTGTGTGTGTTAAGTGTGTGATTTGTGATATGTGTTTAATGAAGAGGCTTTTGCGAGGTTATGTGACAAAAAAAGGGGATGCGCTTAAGGAGGGAGAACGGTGGTGAGTGGTGAAATGGACTTGGATAAGAAAGTGTTATGTTCTTTATATGTTTTTGTTAAAACCTCACCACCCTTTGAAATAGAGCACATGGGAAACCCTGGGTACCTAGGTGGGCGACCAGGACTAGTACGTTAGATGACACGGCAGGGGTTCGTCCCGGGTTGTCTAGCAGGATTGACGCAACAACACTAACTAAACATATGAAATTCTGAGGGTCGTGGCCATCTAAGCCACGTTTTCTGAGGGTCGTGGCCATCTAAGCCACGTTTTCTAAGGGTCGTGGCCTTCTAAGCCACGTTTCACCGAGGTACGAGGTCTCTAGGTTCCCACTTTTCCTAGCTACCTGTAGGGGCTACCCATGACGCTCATTTGTGACATGCTACTAGCGGTGTAACTTTGTTTTCAGTTGTTTCATACTTACTGTCTCATTGTGAAAAAAACCCTGTTTTAAACTAAACTGTTTTTCTTGCAATTTCAAAAGGTGAATGCACTCTTGGAATCGATTTTGAAAATATGGTGGAGTAGAAATGATTTTCATAAAAATGTCAACTTGTGATTTGGATTTGAAAAGAAAAACATTATTTTATTATTTCTTATTTTCAAACTAGCATAATTGGATTTCTTTGTAAAGGTAAGGGCATAGGGCGTGGTTATTTCTTGGCTTTCCTACTGAGCATCTCGGTGCTCACGCCTACTTTCATTTTCAGTTTCAGGTTATAGACTTGGATCGCTCTCCGAGCGAACATGGTTATAAGTTTGGTGGTGACCCATGGGGTCACTTGGAGGTATGCCTAGTTGCCTATCTTTATTTTATTTTCCGCTGTTAGTGTTTAATTGTTTTGTTCTGGTTGTTTTTGTTTTTATGTCTTTTATTTTCTGGGCTTAATCGTTCCCAACTGCATGTTTGGTGCCCGACACTAGTTGCCAGCCCGTGGGGATCGGGAACGCCCTTCGGGCCATGTCGCGGACCGGGTCGGGCGCCAGGTCGGATGACGCACCAACCTGGTTCGTGACAAAATGGTATCAGAGGCAGGTTTTGTTCTAGTTATTTGGGGTATCAGGTAGATCGGAGATAGGATTGTCGGTACTCGAGTGGTAGATGTGGGAAGAGCGTCGCGAACTCTTGCTCGTTCCGATCCTAGAGTAACCAGGGGTAGTCTGGGATCTAAGTTTTGGTTTTGGTCTTTGTGGATGGGGGATGACAATAGGAGTAAACCGGTACTGCGCGCGGTCTCACATGGAGTAGCGACCCATGTGATGCCCGAGAGTACGGTTCGACACTCTTAGTGGTTGGTGCTTGCCTAGGCCATGGTCTGCTAAACCATGTAGCCGGGTTGGACACGACCACTAGTCCTCCACCCAGGTGCTTTAATTCTTGTGATGTCTTGCTTCAGTTTTGGGAGTTGGCGTGAAATTGTTTTCCTTTAAAAAGTGAAGAGGACTTTGCTGCTGCTCTTATTTGCAGTTGACATGATATTTGGGGTGCGTTTCTCTTGGACCTTGTTTTTGGAATTTGGCATTGATTTGTCAACGTTGAATTTCTAAAGGGATGTTTTGGGTCATCTGAAATTGAAATGGGCTGTTTTAGAAATGGAAATCATTCTTGAAATTTGCATTGAATTTTTGAAATGGGTTTGAAAAGAAAAAGGTATTTTCTGATATTGAGAATGGGTTGTTTTGAAAGCGGAGTAGCCTTGTTTCTTTCCACTGGTATTCCTATGGG
This sequence comes from Viscum album, assembly GCA_963277665.1. Classification (NCBI taxonomy): domain Eukaryota; kingdom Viridiplantae; phylum Streptophyta; class Magnoliopsida; order Santalales; family Viscaceae; genus Viscum; species Viscum album. The sequence continues at coordinate 1,539,000,629 of OY728151.1, forward strand.
TGCTCGCATGTGCATATGGACTTGATTAATGGTTAGTTGATGGATCGTGTGGACGGGTGCTTGAGTGGCACAAAAATGCATACTTGCGAGGCACCATGGAACATCATTGGTAGTTGATTGATCTCTAAGGTTGCTTCTTGTTTTCTAGAAAGTGGGGCTTTTTCTTAAATGGGTTTTGTGCAAAAATGGTTTTGGAAATGGAAAAAAAATATGACATTGCTTTTAAAGTAAAGATAGATTTTTAAAATAGTTTTTGGGCTTTTTGTGTAGGGCTTGGTTTTTCAAGTGAGTGTTTTCTTTGAAAATGAATTGATGTTTTAAATTGGAATTATTGGATTTGTTTCTGGAATGTTGGTGTTTGTTTTGTGATGTGTTTGGATTTGTGGAAGGTTGTTTTGTGTTTCTTGTTTGCGATATTCCCCTAGAAACGTTCCATGGGTTCCAGCAAGTCTCTCTTAGTTCTTGGCCTGACCCAGACTCTTAGTGGAGTGGCAGAGTTGGGTTCTGCTTGGTGGCGTCGACTGTTCGTAGACGTCGATGTCAGTTGGATGCCATTGAGTGATTTGGGAAAGTTGGAAGTGTCTCAGGTTTTGGGGGAACTCCAAATGTTGTACAGATGTAAGATTGTCTCGAGTACGTCTGGTGGAGCGGGACTAAACTAGTGAATGGTGATCGTTCCGTTTTCGATGAAAATGGGGATGTCGTGAGCGATCCTCAAGACTAGCCTCATTCCACGGTTGTACCTAAAGAAGAGAAGGAAAGGAAGGTGGTTGATCTCGTAGGTGCCTGACCAGTCAACAGAGGGTGAAGGAGGTATGTTGACCTTTCTGATGAACTTGTTTCTTGTTCCCCAGAGGTTGTGTGTAACGATCGGTTTAAAGCTCGTAATAGTTGACGCTCCTGTTTTTACTGTGGTAAATGAATGTTCTTTGTCTGATGACGAGTTTGAATTAAAGGGACTTGCTCTTGGAGTGCCCCTCTCTTCAGTTGTGTCACGCGTTTGACAGACCACTCAGTCCCCTATCTCTAGTGTGGTCAGTTAGACACTTTAGGTCGTTCGCTGCAATTCTAAGATGGTATGTTAATAGAGTGTCCGCGCGAGACACGAGGAGAAGTATGCAGGCTGCTTTTCCAGCGTAGGAAGTTCCAGTTAGAAGTGGTCATCTTGTGACTGCGAGGATGGAGATGCTTCAGACATCAGTGCCCCCGCCAGAGGTCTCGGGGTGAAGCTTGCGCGCAGTCAGAACTCGTCATACGTAGGACGAGCTTGGCCCGACTTTAGTCCGCAATGTCGGGACGGGGAAAACTTAAATTTCCCTATTGTGGTACCCTCTTCGAAGGCGTCATTCTTGTTGTCAAGGGAATGGAGCCCTTGTCTACTTGTCGTGGTCTTATTTTATGGGAGTTCCTCTTGGGCCTTAAAGAGGTTCGGAAAAACCCATATTCTTGTAAATCTAGTGGGTGTGCTTCGTGAACCTTCTTGCGGTCGGAGATACTCATGTCTTGTGGAAACGTTGTGCACCTGTCTGGTTCATCTCCTGGTTAGGGGTTTCTGCTATCAAAGCTATCTCATGTGGCAGAGTGTTGTCCACTGTGATAATGATCAGTGCGGGTCAGCCAGTGTGGCGGGTTCATGATGAAGGCTTCAATTGGTATTGCTTAAAGTAAACTAGGAATGCCCGCGCGGGTTTCGTGGTGTTAGGATATTTTAAAATTGTGGGGAGACCCAGTGCGGGTCTCGCCGATCTCCCCTCTTATGTTGGTTAAACATAGGGTGTTTGAAGAGTCAAGCCAGTGTTAGGGGTGTCTGGGTTTGGGAGTCATTTTGATGTGGAGAACCAATATTTGATAAGAACCCTAATATGGTGGGGAGACCACCATAGGACGTACTTGTGGAAGACTCTATCTTGAAAGTGCACTTGGTGGGGCGACATCTTACTTCCGCTCTGCCCGACCTCGACCACGCTAATTGGTTAACTGAGATAATGGGCCACTGGACGAGTGTTTTTGGAGATCTCGAGCGGCCCGGGTGATCCCTAAGTCAGGGGTCGGGGTGTTCCATGTTGTAGTTCTATTTCGGGGTGAATTCCTTGTTGTTGGTCATTTTTCTTGGTGATTCTGGTTTTGATATCTTTGATGTTTCAGGTCATCGGCGTTTTAAATGCTCAGTCTTTAGGCGATTTAGATTTGGTTTTAAGCATCTTCGCGGTCTTGCTTGGAACCCTTGGTTTACCTGGTTTCTTGGGACTTTCTGGGGGCAGAAAGTGTCATGGTGGGGAAAATTGTCACACCCCGACTGACACTTCCTCTAATTTAATCATTTTAAGTCATTCTTTTGAGGTGCAGTTTGAACCGGTTCAATTTAAAGAAAAAATTGAGATCTTTTAAAAGTGCTCAATCGTAATCACGACTTCGAACGCGACCGTGCATGGTGTCCAACATAAATTAATAATTATGTTTTATTTTGGTTGGTTTTATTATTTTAGTTTTATTATTCATGTTGTCATCATTTATGTTAATACGTTAATTAGGTTATGATTGTAACTATTATTATTACTATTATTATTATTTTGTGTTAATGTGTTGATTTGGTCATTGGTATTAAATTAATGTTACAATTATAAAATAATTAACTTTCTATTTAAATTATCTCTATTTTTGTGATTATGTGTAGGTTAGTTTAAGTGTTTTTTTTTTCATTATTAGTATTGAAATTTGTTATGATTAATTATATATATATATATATATATATATTTTTGTATTATTATTTTTTATTTTATCTTATTTTTATTTTATTTTCTCTTATTATTATTTTTCTTTCTCTTTCCTTTTTTTTCCTGTTTTTTTTTCTCCTCTCCCTTGCTCTTTCCTCTCTCCCGCGCGGATACTTTCCCCCTACCTTCTGTTTTTGCGCAGCGGACCCAAACCCTAACGGCGCTGCAAAATTTCCCCAACCCCATGCTGTCCTTCGCCGGGTCGCGGCTGTCCAGTGTCTTTCCCCTCCGGCTCACCCCATACCGTCACGCCACCCTCCTGCCTCCCTTCCGGTCCACAACCGGCGCCCCGCCTCCCAGCGAACTGCCTCGCTCCGCCGCCTCCCTCCTGCGCCCAACCTCCCGGCCGATCCACCTTCAAGTCGCGCCCTCCAGCTCCCTCGCATCGCCTTTTTCTCAATCGAACCGCCCGTCAGACCCTCCCGATGAGCCGCGACGTAGCGCGCCGCCCTCTCCCTCCCGCTCTACCCATCCACGCCACCCGTCGCTGGGCTTCCCCTGGCCTGATCCTGTCCAACGCCACCCCTCAAACCCCTCGCTCTGGCGTCTCACCCTCGTCCGACCATCCGCGCAGCTCCCCGGGGTTCGGCCGATGCTCCAGCGGACCATTCCCGTGGCCGCACCATGCTGCCGCCTCTTCTAGGTTCGGTGGAGACCCCCTGCGCACCTTCCCTTTGTTTCACTGAATTCTCAGCGGCCTTGTCTTTTTTTTTTCAGCATTTCGCAAACCCCGACACCCTCTGCCGACCTCCGGCCAGCCTTTCGGACTGCTCGTAGTAAGTGCGCTATACCTCGGTTGTTGGTTATTTTAATTTGATTAGGTTGCAATTTGGATTTTAGGATTTGTGTTTGGTCCGATTATTGTGTCACTGATCCTATTGCTTGTTTTTAAGGATTAATTGCATTGTTTGCGGTGTGGTTGTCATCCGGCGGGGTTTGCGTATCTCATTTGCGAAGTTTCGATACCGAAGGTGTGTTTCCGCATATATTTGTTGCTTGAAAAATTAATTTTCTTATTTAATTAATTTAGTGTACTCATTGAATATCTTTCTTGGTGCGAATATAGTCTCACATCAGGTTTAATGTGATTTAGACGTGTTTCATAGTGTGTTCATTTAATATGAATGTTCTGATTTTGTGAAAACCTGTGCTGAGCTTTCCTAGTGTTTTATAAACTTTGATGTGGGTTTATTATGCTTCGCAAGTGCTGCGGAGTCTGTTTTATCATGTTTCTGGTGTTGCGTCATGGTGCGCTTGGTATTAGGAAGGATGTTTGAGTGCGTTGTTGGTATAATGATTTAATGTGATATTTCAAATGCTTTATAAACTGTTTAATTGTTTAATTCCTTTATTAAATTATATGTATAGTGAATGGTCGCTTCCGCGGGGGTTCGAGTCGTCGGCAGTACGGACCTGTGTATATGCATATGCATGAAAATGTATATGCATGGTGGTGAAGCGGTCTCGGGTTACCCTTGTCAAAAGCTGCGTGTCTTGAGGTAGGTCCCCTATGCCCTAATCTTTAATTAGAATCTCCATTTTTGCTTGGTGTTCTTTAAATGCATATTCTGCTCTTATATGAAATGCACATGCTATATATACATATATATGTGTGTATACACACAAGTGGTCATGGTTCTTTAAAAGTGGTTTCCTTAATGATTTTAGTGTGAAATAAGTATTTCCAATGGTTTTTTTAGATTTAAACATGTTTTCTAGCTTTCTTTTAAAGATATAGTACCTTGGATGTTTAGTTGAACTTTCAAATGGTTTTGGAAACATAAGCGTTGGGTGATTTTGTGTTCAAAAATGAAATGTGTTTATTGTAATTAATTAAGCTCGTCTGACACTTTGAGAATGGTTTGCGAAAGTAAAACAAAACCCCTCTTAAGGCACGCCCCGTTGTTGTAGAAACATGATGTGTGTGTGTTAAGTGTGTGATTTGTGATATGTGTTTAATGAAGAGGCTTTTGCGAGGTTATGTGACAAAAAAAAAGGGGATGCGCTTAAGGAGGGAGAACGGTGGTGAGTGGTGAAATGGACTTGGATAAGAAAGTGTTATGTTCTTTATATGTTTTTGTTAAAACCTCACCACCCTTTGAAATAGAGCACATGGGAAACCCTGGGTACCTAGGTGGGCGACCAGGACTAGTAAGTTAGATGACACGGCAGGGGTTCGTCCCGGGTTGTCTAGCAGGATTGACGCAACAAGACTAACTAAACATATGAAATTCTGAGGGTCGTGGCCATCTAAGCCACGTTTTCTGAGGGTCGTGGCCATCTAAGCCACGTTTTCTGAGGGTCGTGGCCTTCTAAGCCACGTTTCACCGAGGTACGAGGTCTCTAGGTTCCCACTTTTCCTAGCTACCTGTAGGGGCTACCCATGACGCTCATTTGTGACATGCTACTAGCGGTGTAACTTTCTTTTCAGTTGTTTCATACTTACTGTCTCATTGTGAAAAAAACCCTGTTTTAAACTAAACTGTTTTTCTTGCAATTTCAAAAGGTGAATGCACTCTTGGAATCAATTATGAAAATATGGTGGAGTAGAAATGATTTTCATAAAAATGTCAACTTGTGATTTGGATTTGAAAAGAAAAACATTATTTTATTATTTCTTATTTTCAAACTAGCATAATTGGATTTCTTTGTAAAGGTAAGGGCATAGGGCGTGGTTATTTCTTGGCTTTCCTACTGAGCATCTCGGTGCTCACGCCTACTTTCATTTTCAGTTTCAGGTTATAGACTTGGATCGCTCTCCGAGCGAACATGGTTATAAGTTTGGTGGTGACCCATGGGGTCACTTGGAGGTATGCCTAGTTGCCTATCTTTATTTTATTTTCCGCTGTTAGTGTTTAATTGTTTTGTTATGGTTGTTTTTGTTTTTATGTCTTTTATTTTCTGGGCTTAATCGTTCCCAACTGCATGTTTGATGCCCGGCACTAGTTGCCAGCCCGTGGTGATCGGGAACGCCCTTTGGGCCATGTCGCGGACCGGGTCGGGCACCAGGTCGGATGACGCACCAACCTGGTTCGTGACATTTCAAGTGTTCTTAATAATGGATATGATTATTTCAAAATGATTCTTGTAATGATATTTTAATAGAATGAAAATATCTAATTATTATAAATAGTAGGAAACCTAAGCTATATACAAATAGATTTGTTCTAATATATAAAAAATATAGCATGGACATTATTACATTCATTTATTGTGGTGTTAATGGTCATTTAATGAATAATTTTAACATAAGGAATCCCAACATTGTAAGGGTTAATAAAGAAAATGTTTCTATAGACATATATATGAGCTAATTTTAGAGTTTTTTTTAATATATAATAGAACATGTATCCCAGATCAATGCATGACGACACGAGAGGACCAAAATGAATTTGGGTACAAAAATATTATTTTTTGAATATTTTATAAGTTAATTTTAATGGTAATATAATTGATATATGGTATATGGGTAGTTAGTTTTCAAGACATACGTGTTCATAAATTTAAAACATTCTTCCAATATTTAATTTTGATGGAGTATTGGATACCTTTAAAGACATTGAAGAAGGGATGATCATTTGAGTTAGGTAACATTGAGATCCAAAATCTATCATGATAAAAAAGTAACCATTTTTTAACAGTTGAAGAATAATCTATTAGGTAGTTATCCACTCTGTGATTATGGTTATACTATAAACTACTCTACTAATGAATTCCCTATTTTTTAGGAAATTAATATATATTTTTAAGATAACCGTAAATAAATATTGTTTATACATTATAACTTACATCATTGTGTGCATACATTTTGATTTATCTATATATATATATGTGATTCTGGGATATCGAGTCAAGGTATTTTTTAACAATATTTTTAAAATTTTAATTTCCTATTAAGAATATTGTTTCTAATCTTCCTAGTGATATGTTTGACGAGATAATACATTGCGATGTTTTTCAATTTGGAATGAAACGAAATATATTCTAGAAATAAATTTACTATATTGTTACATCTAATCATCAAATTTTTACCCAAAATGATTTTTTAGATCTTCTATACTAGTAATATTATATTATAGATTAATTTTTTTAGATGATGATTTTTAGAAATATATCTATGATTACATTTTTTATTTTTGAATGTGAATCATTTCAGATATTTTGATTTTTTGAATGTTGAATTAAAATGAAAAAATAATTTAAAAATAATTTCAGTGAAAAGGCATAAGGATGTATAATCTTATAATCATGAATTTAAATTATTTTCTCAAATATGGTTATTGAAAAAATTATTTTTACCCTATTTACAACAAAAAAATTGAAATTTTGATAAAAGAAATAGATCTATTCATGAAATGGATTGATTATTTTTACATGAGAATTATTTTCATAATTAATATTTAAAATATAATATTAATAAAACATTTCATATATTTAATACAGTTTCAATTATTCCTCTCTTTAAAATGACACAATAATATTTATTCATTAATTGGGAATCTAAGGTTATTTATCTTTATTGTTTTGGATGCATGGGGTATATCATGAATTCTGAGGAAAACATTGGTAAGTTAGATATAAAATATAAAATGGAATCATTCATGGTTATGGTTCTACATATCATGATTATAGAGGGTTTAATAAAATTTCCGGGAAAATTATAGATTTTGTTTATGTGTTGTTTAATGAGATAAATTAATTTGATCATAATAAAAAAGACAAATGAAGAAATTGTTTTGTTAAATGACATAATGATGGATTCATAAAATTATAAGTATTAATGTAAATTAAAATATTATCATGATCACTCCAATTCATGAAAAATTTAATTTTAATAAAAAAAATGTGTCTTATTTAGAAAAACTAGGATGTTGAAGGACCACCATTTATAAATAGTTAGTAGAGATCTAGTTGAAGCTGTATGGACATATAGGAGTGTAATAATAAAATTTTACATCACCGAATTATTATCCATGTTTATAACTATGAATACATATGATTCCTAATATTATGATAGTACATAATTGGATATATAGCAAGATATAAGTTAGTTTAAGAGAAATATTTTTTGTATTTAATTGAAACACCCTTAAAACATCTGGTTATAGTTTTTAAATATATTTTTAATAAGAAACAAATTGTGAAGATGTGATTTAATAGAATATGGATGGGATAGACACTATGGTTTACAATTACAAATAAATATTATATTATGAGTGTTTTTTATACCATGTCTCTAGGAAAGATTCAATTATGATCCTACTAACCCATCCATCATATATGAGTATTAAATAATACCAAATGGATGAGAAGTTACATTTTAAATGTTATTTTTTATTTATGTTATATAATTTTGATTAAACTTTAAGTTCTTAAAATCCTTATTTTGGTAAATTATGATTTTAATTTTAATTATTCACATTATTTTCAAACGCAAGAAACAAGATCTTGGAATGAGATGTTGTCTTTTTATCATTTAGAATAAAAATTATTAATATATATTCCCAATTATTTAATAAGTAATAATCATCTAATTTTGTAATAGTAAATTTATTAATTAATGGTATTCTTATTGGTTCTAGCAATCAAAAAACTTTTAATGACTTTTCAAAACCAATGTAAAAATTGTCTAGATGAGATTGATGGTAGAATTAAACTTCCTTATTAGATTGAATTATTTAAATAATAAATAATGAGATTCTATAAATAAAGTGAAATATATTATTGTTATATTGAAAATTTTTTCTATGAAAAAAATAATCAATATACAATTATATTGTTTACTAACATAAAATATGTTTTAGATAAAACTGATACAAAAGTTAGCAGTAAATTGTGCAGTGTTGTGATAGGTTTTTTATACCATACTTATAGTAAACAAGATAATAGGTTTTTATTTTATTATTTCCATGATTCCAATAAAATATATATTTTTAACATTTAATTTCTATTAAAATTATTTTATTATTTATGAAATTAAATGAAATATTTAATTTAATTTACCTAAAAACCATTTTGTTGAATTATTTTCATATCAAGATGCTGATTTAAGTGGATATATAATATAAAGAAATGGAACCTCATGAACCTATATCTTTTTAGGTAAGTACCTATCCTCATTTTCTAGTAATAATGAACATTTAATTGGATTTTCAACTATTTTGGTAGAATAAATATATTATTGTAGTGTTTGGGTACATGTATTATGACACAATCAAACACATCATGGCATTAGAATCAGTTTTGGTTATGCTTATATTTTTTTTGTTATAATAATGCTGTTATACATAATACTAAAAATCATATCTATCTTTGTTGAACAAATTATATTTTTATTTGACATCATTTCTTGTTGAATCATATTCAAATTGGTGAAGTCTATATTTTATATTGTTTATATTACATATCAACCTATAGATATTTTCACTATTCAATATAGAAATTAATTATTTTTATTTTATTTGGTGGGTTAGTTGTCTTTTATTTTAAGTAAGAATTATATTATAATATATGTTTAGATTAGTAATTGTTATAACTTGTCATTTAAAATATTCATTTTCAATATTTTTTAATAGAATTATATATTTCTTATTTGTTTTAGTTTGAGTATCTTATTTTTAATTACATCTACATATTGTCCTTATAATATCCTAAATTACTATACTATATAATAAACTTTCTAAAATAAATCAACATCTAATACTATCAAGGATAATCAATACACTCTCTCCTTTAAAAACCATTCCTATTTATTCCCTTTAATTTTCCATCCTCTTAAAACATTAAATGTTCAAATCCAGGTCATTATACAATTTCACACATTGAATCATATGAGGATGAATAATGTGGATAGTCCCATTAGTGGAAAAAATGATAAGGAATTAAATTTCTTGTTGTAGAGTGCTACACTAAAGGTTATAGAGATCAAGTTATTGTTGGATATATGATATCTATTAAAGAAGATATGATAATTTTACATAAATAAACTCTTGTTCAGTGGATGAAATTCTGAGTACGGTATTTAATGGGAAATAATTGATTTTATATAAATTCCCACCTTTAATTTGGTGATATTGAAGATGCCAATTATTATAAGTTAAACAACACAGACATTTCAATTCCATTAGTATGGATGGATTAGAATCTCATGGTCCATGAGGGAGGTAATATCAATTTTGGGCTCCAATAATGTATATATGTTATTCAAATTTGTAATGATACCATATCGCTTGTTTTTTGAAATTCTCCAGTACAAAAGTTTTTTGATTAGGATATATTATATGATCAAATTGTGATTTTATGTTTCTCTATGCTATTTTTTTTAAGGATTTTAGAGTCAATGAAAATTCTTTTTCCTTAGATGTATATAATGTTCCTCATGATGGCTAATAAAAAGATAATATTTATTCTATTCATGTTATGGTACAAGAAATAACAATACCATTTTGGGGTAATTATATCATTTTATTTTTATGGTAGGTTGTCATATCATATTCATTATACGATAGAGGTTATCAATGAAAATAAGTTTTGTTTTAGATTTCACCATATAAACCTTCACTCACCTAGAACACTTATAAAATATGGTTTATTTTGGAGTTTAATACGGGGAAACCTTGTTCCATTTGGGGTATAATTTAATGAACCATATAATGGTCAATATTAGGGGTGAATCGTTATTGTAATATAATGGTTCATTAATTATTGATGTAGTGGAATTTATTGAGATTAATTTTTAAGGAGCTACTCAAAGGAATCTTGTTACTGGATGTAGAGATTCTAGTTTAGAAGAATTCACTAATAGTGGAGGGAATTTACCTATAATAAATAGAAGGAGAAATATTATCAATTATTAAATTTCATATTAAATTGGAGTAGTTATTCAATTTACATGATATTATGAAAACCCATATATTGAGGTAGAATGTGAGGTTTTTCTTTTTCATAAGACCTCGAGAATAGATGAGCCTACCCATATTGAACATGTTTTTGAGTCATTTTTATGGGAATTTTTGTAGATATAACCAATTTCTAATGAAATATATGATTATTTGTTTTGTTGGGAGTAACAATTAGCATTGTATTATATTCATTAACTTGTTTTGTATGTATTATATGAAAATAATTCTATAGAAGAATTAAACAAACTAGAAGATGAATCTTCTTATTTGATAAATGATCAATAAAATTTCACTATCGGAGAAGCCCTTTGGATTTTCTATACGTATAATTTTTTAGTTTATAGTGGTGCATGGATTGTTATCATATCCATCTAGTAAAGGCTTGGAAGTCAAATTACATCACTTGGTTGATGTTTAAGACCCCCCTATGATGCTGCAAGGGGATTCCACAAAATTTAAATTGGTATCATGTTACATTTCACATAATCATAATTTTATGTTATATAGTTTTTATAATTAACTTATTTAAATAATAAGTGATAAATCTCAATGGAGAATTTGACAGTTCTTGACATCCATTTGAGGACTTCAGGAATATATCTATTCCCAAATATTTATTATAAGCCTATTTATAATCATTATCGAGGATTTATGGAAGTAAATTTATAAAATTTTATTCTTGATGCTTCGAGAAATGAAGCTGTTGAATACCTTGTGAAATTAAAATGGGGCATGAATTCATTGTATGATTTTGATGATCTGAAATAGTTTTTGGTGATCAACATTGAATGTGTTAAATAATTCTTCCCAATTCTAGGTATGGATTATACATCATATGGATAAGTTTCAAATGTTATATTAATAAATAAAAATTAGTTATAATTTAAAATTTGAATTATAAATGAGAAGACTAAAATTACGAAGTGTTATTATTTTCCACTGTTCACTATTTTAGAAATTCAGAACTAATTTTTTGATAGGATAACTTCTGCCGATGTAGGTGTCAGTATTTTTCTCAACATGTTAAGAAGAATAATTGAAAATAAAGTTCAGTCTGCTAAAATTATTAAAAAAATTCTCTAATAGAGAATGTAAGAATTATTTATGGTGAGCTGGGATTCATGGAATATACTAACGGAGTGGTTTTATTAATGAATCATATATTCAATTAGTTGATGGTGGAGTAGAAAATTGTGCACAATACTCATAGAGATTAACTAACATTAAAATATACTTATAACAAATATCAATATCAGGGGGTCATATTTTTCTTTCAACAAGACGTATCTTGTCCCCATATTGGTAGGAATTAGTGAAACATATCTGATGCATTCATGTAATAATTTAACACCCATTTGTAGAAAATTGAAAGACAAAAGAATAGTTTAACAGGTGACACCACTAAGGGATATACCATGGATCATATGCCAATAGTTTTTTTTGTCACGACCCTTCCTCGGGGCCCATGTCGTGACTACCCAAGCCCACCTTCCATAGTCCCGAGGCTGGAGACTAGCACCAAAGGCGTAAATCCGGAAAACTGGGAAGGCATTAACTTTATAAAAGTAAAAAAACACCAAAGAGTACAAGTGGAAGTAAACACTAACTACAAAAGGAAGTGTTGAAAAGTAAATGGGCCAGAATACAAACCCAATCGAAAGTACATCTACAACTGAAAGAAAGTACAACAAGGACAAGCAGCTGGAAGAAGATAGAAGCAGCTCCTGGGTCGTCCTCCTCGGATCCTACCTGAAGGGTAGGTACAGATAGCCTCCACAATGTTCTCACCCGTCAACCACCTCCGAGTGTTTCCTCGTTGTGAAGTCCACCACTGGATACTGTCTCGTCGTGAGGTCCACCTCCGGGTATCGTCCAGTCCTCGAACACTCGGCCTCTGTCTGCGCTGTCCGTCGTCTACAACCAACACAACGAGGTGCGGGCATAGCCCGTGCAGGGGTGAGTATAATGATACTCAGTAGGGACCCCGAGACCCTCAAGGTCTCACTAAATCCAACAAGGATAACCATAAATAAGATCTCAACAGATAACCTATACTTAGATATATGCCCATACATATACCTATGTTATCAATTAACCCATCTCAATCTTGTGGAAACACAAAGATTATAGACTCAGCTCAACTAGGATTTTATTCATGATGTCAAATCTACAGCTGCAGGAGAACTCCTCCTCCGTCGAGTACAGTGGGCCTGCCACTACAACCAAGTGCTCTGAACTCCTCCTCTGTCGAGTTTAGAGGTTCTTCCGCTACAACCAAGCACGCCGAACCCCTTCTCTGTCGAGTTCACCGGGCCTGCCGCTACAACCAAGCGCGTCGGACTCCATGGAAGATTGTAGTACACCACCTGTCGAGTACTGTGGGCCTGCTTCTACAACCAAGAGCATCCCACCATGGGTCTGCCGCTACAACCAAGCGCTCCCCCTCATAGGTTCCAGAGGTACTCCTTCTATTCAGTACCGCGGTTTTGCCGCTACAACCAAGCGCTCCTCCACCGTGGGTCTGCGGCTACAACCAAGCGCTCCCCCTCAAAGCCTCCATAGGTACTCCTTCTGTTGTGTACCGCGGGTCTTCCCCTACAACCAAGCGCTCCTCCGCCGTGGGTTTGCCGCTACAACCAAGCGCTCCCCACTAGGCTATCCGAAACACACCGAGTCGATAGATCAGCAGTCGTCAAGTCTCAGCTAGCTACTAGGTCTCTACACTCTGCTAGATCGTCACCGGGAGGGTCCTCTACACAAGCTACTGGTCGATACTCCAAGTATCATAAATTTCCACTAAGAATTATCTCAAAGTACCGCCTCATCATAGGGGTCTCAACGCAATAGACGGCGTGACAGTCAGACGCCCGATCTGTGAATTACTAGCCTTTTCGTCTCAGGGGCCCGGTTGGTTTCATGTGCAAACCAACCCGGACGTATCTCGACTGTACCCCGAAATCTCATAGGGTATTCTCATAGGGACCGTTTCTCAACGTCAACACCAACGCCGCAGACGGTTTATCAAACTGACATCCGGTCTGAAAGTTATCAGTCTTTCCGTTCTAGGGGACTGGATGGATTTCAGGTACAATCCAACCCGGAAATTATCCAACTGCATCCAAAACTCAGGCAGAGCATGCCATATGTTCCGTCTCATCAAGAGGAATCCAACAAAGTTGACGGCACGTCAATCGGACTTCCGGAGATCAAGATATCTGCGTTTCTGCTCCGAGGGCCCGGTTGGTTTTGTATCCGAACCAACCCGGCCGTACTCAAAGTACTCGAAAACCTTGAGTGTAATATACTTAAATGACCGTCTCGATCCAAGGATCGCATCATAGCTGACGGTGCATCGATCGGAGGTCCTCAGGTCATGTTATAAGCAACAGACCAAAGAGGTTCGGTATTAGGGGGGTTCTGGCGCGGTCCGACCCGCCCCGATACCCCCAGGGTCGCCCTGAACCGGGGCGACCCGAATCTGGTCTGGGTCCGGCCCATTTGTGTGTGGCCCAGTGCAGCTGGCGTGGCCCGGCCTGGGCGCGGCCCGGCTCAGAGGCCCGGCGCGCTGGCGGTCCGGCGCGCTGGCCAGGCGGCTCGGCTGAACGGCCAAGTCGTTCGGATGTGGGGGGCACTGCCCCCACGTGTAGTAACCACGGCCCCTTAATGGGGCCGCTCACGTCCGTCCAACCAGGGGTTTCGAACCCCCAGTTCTTCCACGGTCCGGTCGGCCTGCTCTGGCCGGCTGGCTTCTGCCACCACGGGACCGGCAAGGCCGGTCCCCCTGCTCCGATGCCGACGGCCCGGAACCTGCCGCTGATTCCCCTGCTCCGCCGCGGCCCGGAACCGGCCGCGGCCTTCGTCCGTCCGGCGTGGCACAATGGTGCCACTCCCCTCCGCCGCGGCCCCGCTCTGGCCGCGGTGCTTTTGATTCATTTCTGGCGCGGCGCGACGGGGCCGCAGCTTGGTTCAATTCTCAAATGCGTGGCGCGACGGCGCCACACATTCCTTGCCGCTCGTTCCCGTGTGGTGTGACGGCACCGCGTTACATTCCTTAGAACCGCAACAACAACAAAAATAATTAGGGAGGAGGGTCGGTCGTATTTCTGCGGTCAGTCCCCCTCCCGTTAAACGATATCAAGTGGTCCAAATGAACGAGGTTGGATGACGGAATATTTCACAAACTGAAACACATAACCCCTACCTCATCATTGTCATTGAACGAGAGTTCCTCGCGGAATTAACCGTCACAGAATAAGAGGATCGTCGCGAAAGAAGGCGTCACGGAAGGAACGCTGTTGGCATTAGGTGATCTCCAAGGAAGGCGTCTCTCACCACGGTCCGCCGTTGGAGGTCGGCGTTCTTCGTCGGCGGCGGTGCATTCTTCGCGTCCTTCGTCGAAGAACGGAGAATCCTCAAGACATCTCTTTTTTCCCCAAAGGCTTCCACAACTATAATTCCAGCAAAATAAAATAAGTTCAACACTTATTTTATTAACATATCCTAAGCATTTGAAATTCAAAAGAAACGAAATGAACAATTAATTCAATGAATTAATTGTAACGATTTAACCGCCCAAATTAATGAGGTGTTTCTTAACAAAAATAAACGCACGGTTTGACATCATTAAAACGGGGGGGGGGGGGGGTGCAGGTGCGTTACTTAGAAGGAAAGAAACGGTGGGGCACTTTCGGGCCCCACCTCACAAATATCGTACCAATTGTGTAAGATATTGTGGGTTCCACCTTATCCGCTTAACTTAGGTTAAGCCGCTTTAAGTAAAATAAAATAAATTGGTGCACCACTTTTATTTTATTTCTTAACTTAACCTCAAAAATTTAAAACCCCACCCGAGCAAACGCAACTCCGGAAAAAGTGTTTCTAAGCAATTACCGGCACTGTGATTCCATTGGTGCCCTCAGAATTCGATTCCGAGCACCGGTTTAAATGTTAGAAAAACCCGCTTGTTCGTTCACTGAACGTACCCGAGCTAATCTTCAGAAAATGATTCTGGGAACACCAGGCCTCAGAATTAGGTGCCATTAGAAACTGCGTTCTTGTAAAATTCCCATGAAAATTTAGAAAAAAAAAATTCCCTTGAATTTTTTGGGTCTTTACAATACTCCCACCTCAAGGCTTTACGTCCCCGTAAATCTTTAACACAACCTAAGGATACAAAAGCGGTACTAAGCATGAATCTGAGCCTTCCTCTCCCATGTGCTCACCTGGAGGTTTCCGTACTGTCAGTGAAAGCACACCCGAGGAATCGACCCGTCCACATAGGATCTGCTTCTGTCGTTCCTCGATCCCCACTGGAACCTCCGTGAAAGTCACCCAATCGCCAAGGTCCCATTCCCCATGGTCAATGACATGTGTCGGGTCAAGCACGTATCTCCTCAGTCGAGATACATTGATGTCGTCATGAACCTAGTGCAACTGAGGTGGGTGGGACAAGCAATAAACCACCTCGCCTACCCTGCTGAGGACCTAGAATGGTACGTTGAACCTCGGAGATAACTTGTCGCCTTGGCCACATCTCTGCAACTCACGTCGAGGTGAGACCCGTAGGGTAATGTGGTTTCTAACCTCGAACTCTATTGGTCTCCACACCCCGTCAGCACAAGACTTTTTCCAGTTCTGAGCTATCATTATCCGCTCTTGGATGACTTGGAACAAACTGGTCCTACAAGAGCTGCTGATATTTCCTATTTTCCGATAAGAGAAATCCGGTCTCATCCCCTAGATGAACCACGTTCGTCACCTAATACAGTTAATCCCGATATGGACGATACTAATCCATACCCAGGATGACGTCGTAAGGCCTCGACGTTACTACCATGAGATCCAAATATTACACTCGCCTCCAAGGGTTGAGTCACAATGTCGGCATCTGTGTGTGGTCACTGGGTCTCCTCCAGTATGTATCTCAAAGTGAGGGTCAAGTCAACGGTTTTTAAACCGGAACCTCTTAGTAACAACAAAAAGAGGGGACAGGAAGGTAAACACCACTAGAAAGGTGTCTTTTATTACTGCAGCTCAAGAACAATGACACAAAGCATATACAAACAAATATCATTAGAGCTAGAAGCAACATGAACTAAAGTCTCCATGTATGGAGCTAGTCCCGCTCTTGTCCATCTGCTCCTGGAGCTCCATGATCGTAGGCCTCAGCTGCCTGAAGTCGAGCTCTCCCACTTCCACCTATTCCATGCGGTTGGGGTGGACCTCCTGGTGGTGGTGGTGGCAACACCTCGAAGCGTCGTCCACCTCCAACTGCACGACAAGCTCCCCTGCCACGGTCTCCTGATCCATGTGGTCCGCCTCGATCGAACCTCTGCCTCTTCCTATGAGGTCCTTCGTTCATCTACTGGTCATCTTTATGGCGAGTCGGACAGTCACGAGTCATGTGACCAACCCTGCCGCAGGAGTAACACTGTCCGCGCATGGTAAGTCATTCTCCACCCTGGGTGCCTCGCACAAACGATCATGTGTCATGCGGTCGACCATCTGTAGGTCTAGTCTTATTGGACCTCTGCATCATCTGTCTACTGCCTACTCTAGAAAAATTTGCTTCAAGCCGGAAAGTGGTGGGTCCTGCTGATTGAGACTGCTCAGCAAGGAAACTCTCCACTAAGAGGGCTCACTCCAACACCCTTGCCTGTGTCGGAATGCTGTGAGAAATAACTGAATCTCTGATCTCTCGCCTGAGCCCCTTCTCGAATGTTCGGGCCCTGAAAAATGGGTCCCGTACCATGTCTGTGGTATAGTGCGAGAGATCGGTAAAACTCGCCGCATACTGGGCTACTGTCATGCTGCCCTGCCGCAGTTGTAGCAGCTCTGGGATGCGCACCGTTCGGAGGGTGGACGAGATGAACTCTGAGCAAAAAAGGCTCTCAAAGTCCGTCCAAAGGAGAGATGACTCGTCGTGAACCTGGAGCATCAAGCTCCACCATCTGCTTGCTGTCGCGTGCATGAGGATCACTACAAGGACCACCATAAGGTCAGCTGGTGTCCCTACCAAACAGAAAACTCATACAACAGCCTCCAGCCAATCCTCGGCTACCTGAGGGTCCGTCATCCCCACGGAACCTGGGCGGTCGCTGACGCTGAAACTCGTGCAGTGCACTAAGGAAACATGCACCGTCAGTGGCTGGGGCTGGTAGCATCGGTGGCTCGGTGGGTAGAGGTACCGCTGGTGCCTCTGCTTTCAAAGGGCCCTGTACTGAGGCCTCGTCGCTCGGTGGGCTGTCTTCACACACAACTCTCGGAACCCTAGTTGGCTGCCGTCGTGGGGCCATCCTGAAAAGAGACAGGTGCTCCATGGTCAAAACAGTATACCTGGTGAGCTGACATAAGTAATCACAAAGAAAACATGAAACACACATACAATCAATGTTTTCGTGCATTAAGTCGGATATCAGAAGTCAGGGTCCGGGTGTACGGATACGTCGGCCGCCGCACCAACACTGGACTCCCTGGACTAGTAACCACACTCAATACTCTCAACACTAATGCTTCACATAGAAATAGATCAGAGTTCTAAGTTCTATGGTAGAACGGAAATCCTCTGATACCAATTTTTCATGACCCGTCCTCAGGTCCCATGTCGTGACTACCCCAAGCCCGCCTTCCATAGGCCAGGGGCTGGGAACTAGCACCAAAGGCGTAAATCCCGATAACTGGGAAGGAATTTCCTTTATAAAAGTAACAAAACACCACAGAGTACAAGAGGAAGTAAAACACTAAGTACAAAAGGATGTGCTGAAAAGTAAATGGGTCAGAATAAAAACCCAATTGAAAGTACAGCTACAACTGAAAGAAAGTACAACAAGGACAAGCAGCTGGAAGAAGTTAGAAGCAGCTCCTGGGTTGTCCTCCTCAGATCCTACCTGAAGGGTAGGTACAGATAGCCTCCACAACATTCTCGCCCGTCAACCACCTCCGAGTGTCACCTCGTCTTGAAGTCCACCACTAGATAATGTCTCATCGTGAGGTCCACCTCCGGGTACCGTCCATTCCTCGAACACTCGGCCTCTGTCTGCACTACCCATCGTCTACAACCAGCACAACGAGGTGCGGGCATAGCCCGTGCAGGGGTGATTATAACGATACTCAGTAGGGACCCCGAGACCCCCAAGGTCTCACTAAATCCAACAAGGATAACCATAAAAAAGATCTCAACAGATAACCTCTACTTAGATATATGCCCATACATATACCTATGATATCAAGTAAACCATCTCAATCTTGAGGAAACACAAATATTATAGACTCAGCTCATCCAAGATTATATTCATGACGTCAAAACCACGGATGCTGGAGAACTCCTCCTTCATCGAGTACAGTGGGACTGCCACTACAACCAAGCGTGTCGAACTCCTCCTCTATTGAGTTCAGAGGGCCTGCAGCTATATCCAAGCACACCGAACTCCTCCTCTATCGAGTTCAGAGGGCCTGCCGCTACATCCAAGCGCGCTGAACTCCTCCTCTGTTGAGTTCAGAGGGCCTTCCGCTACAACCAAGCGCGTCAGACTCCTTGGACTGCTGTAGTACTCCACCTGTTGAGTACGGTGGGCCTGCTGCTACAACCAAGCGCTTCCCACCAGGGGTATGCCGCTACATCCAAGCGCTCGCCCTCATAGGTTCCAAAGGTACTCCTTCTGTTGAGTACCGCGAGTCTGCCGCTACAACAATGCGCTCCTCCGCCATGGGTCTACCGCTACAACCAAGCACTCCCCCTCACAGCCTCCAGAGGTACGCCTTCTGTTGAGTACCGCGGGTTTGCCGCTACAACCAAGCGCTCCTCCGCCGTGGGTCTGCTGCTACAACCAAGCAATCCCCACTGGGCTATCCGAAACACACCGAGTCGATAGATCAGCAGTCGTCAAGTCTCAGCCAGCTACTTGGTCTCTGCACTCTATTAGCTCGTCACTGGGAGGGTCCGCTCCACGAGTTATTGGTCAATACTCCAAGTATCACAAAGTTCCAGAAAGAAGTATCTCAAGGTACCTCCTCGTCGTAGGGGTCTCAATGCAACAGAAGGCGCGTTAGTCAGACGCCCGGTCTGTGAGTTACTAGCCTTTTCGTCCAAGGGGCCCGGTTGGTTTCGCATGAGAACCAACCCGGCTGTATCTCTACTGTACCCCAAACTCTCATAGGGTATGCTCATAGGGACCGTTTATCAACATGACCACCAACTCTGCTGTCGGTTCGTCATACAGACGTCCGGTCTGAAAGTTATCAGTCTTTCCGGTCCAAGGTCCCGGTTGGATTTCGGGTACAATCCAACCTGGACATTATCAAACTGTATCCAAAACTCAGTTGAAGCATTCCAAAAGTTCCGTCTCATAAAGAGGAATACAAAAAAGTTGACGACACATCAATCGGATGTCCGGAGCTCATGATATAAAAGTTTCCGCTTCGAGGGCCCGGTTGGTTTCGTATCCGAACCAACCCGACCATACTCAAAGTACTCTGAAACCTTGAGTGTAATATACCGAAATTCTCGTCTCGATCCAAGGATTGTATCGCAGCTGACGGTGCGTCGATCGGAGGTCTGCAACTCATGTTATAAGAAACAGAGCGAACATGTTCGGTATTAGGGGGGTTCGGGCCCGGTTCGACCCGACCCGATACCCCCAGAGTCGGCCCGAACTGGGTCGACCCGAATCGGGTCCGGGTCCGGCCCGTTTGGGCGCGGCCCGGACCAGCTAGCGCAGCACGGCCTGGGAGCAACCCGGCTCAGCGGCCCGGCACGCTGGCGGTCCAGCGCGCTGGCCAGGTGGCCCGGCTGAACGACCGAGCCGTTCGGATGCGGGGGGCGCTGCCACCGCGTCTAGTAACCGTGACCCCTTAATGGGCCGCTCACGTCTGGCCAGCCGGGGGTTTCGAACCCCCGGTTCTTTCACAGTCTAGCCGGCCCGCTCCAGCCGGCCGGCTTCTGCCACCACGGGACTGGCAAGGCCGATCCCCCTGCTCCGATGTCGGCGGCCCGGAACCGGATGCCGGTTCCCCTACTCTGCCGCGGCCCGGAACCGGCCGCGACCTTTGTCCGTCCGGCGCGGCGCGACAGCGCCACGACCCTCCGCCGCGGCCCCGATCCAACCGCGGCGATTTTGGTTGTTTTCTAGCGCGGCGCGACGACGCTGCGGCTTGGTTCAATTCTCAAATGTGAGGCGCGGCGACGCCGTGCATTCCTTGACGCTCGTTCTGGCCCGGTGCGACGGCACCGTGTTACTTTCTGTCGAACCGCACCAACAAAAAATATAATAAGGGAGGAGGGTCGGCCTTTTTTTGCGGTCTAGCCTTCTCCCATTAAACAATATCAAGTAGTCCAAATGAACGAGGTTAGATGACGTAAGATTTCACAAACTAAAACAAATAACCCCTACCTCAGCGTTGTCGTCGAACGAGAGTTCGTCTCGGAATTAACCGTTGCCGAAGAAGAGGATCGTCGCAGAAGAAGGTGTCACTGAAAGAACATCGTTGGCATTAGGTGATCTCCGAGGAAGGTATCTCTCGCCGTCGTCTGCCGTCGGAGGTCGGCGTTCTTCGTCGGCGACCTTGCGTTTTTCGCGTTCTTCGTCGAAGAAGGAAGAATCTCAAGACTTATCTTTTTCACCCAAAGGCTTACACAACCATAATTCCAACAAAATAAAATAAGTTCAACACTTATTTTATTAACATATCCTAAGCATTTGAAATTAAAAATAATCGAAACGAACAATTTATTGTAACGATTTAACCTCCCAAATTAATGAGGCGTTTTAACCAAAATAAATGCACTCTTTGACTTCATTAAAAAGGGGGGGGGGGTGGGTGTGGCTACTTTACTTATAAGGAAAGAAATGGTGAGGCTCGTGTGGGCCCCACCTCACAAATATCCTACCAAGTGGGTAGGATATTGTGGGTTCCACCTTATCCTCTTAACTTAGGTTAATCCACTTTAAGTAAAATAAAATAAATTGTCGCACCACTTTTAATTTATTTCTTAACTAAACCTAAAAAATTAAAAACCACACCCGAGCAAACGCAACTCTGGAAAAAATGTTTCTAAGAAATTACTGGCACTGCGATTCCATTGGTGTCGTCAAAATTTGATTCCGAGCACCGGTTCAAAATTTAGAAAAACCCGCTCGTTCGTTCACTGAACATACCCAAGTTAAAATTCGGAAAATGATTCCGGGCACACCTGGCCTCAGAATTAGGTGCCGTAAAAAACTGATTTCTTGTAAAATTTCCAAGAAAATTAAGAAAAAAAATATTCCTTCAATTTTTCGGGTCTTTACATTTTTGGTCATACTACATACATCCTTGATTCCATAGATATTGTGGATTACAAAATACCAGGCATGGTTACTCCATGCCTGTCTCATTTACATTAAATAAATTTCACTAATTGAACACTGCATTTATGATATCTAACTAGGAAACTCCCTCTTACTCACTTCCATGGTTGAATTCATAGTAATTTTATCATCGTGTCTGTTACATCAATATAATTTGCATATAAGTACATTTCCCTGAATAGTGGAAGACTCTACTTTCACTATAGTACTAAATTGATATATATAAATTCACTTTTTATTCAAACAATATTTTCAACTCTATTTTTCTCATAGTTCTATAGATATAAGAAATACTTTTTTTATTTGAATGATGTTTTAGCCATTATGGCCATGTAGACATAATTTAATCTAAAAGTCATCATGAATAACCCATCCTCCATGAAACACAAATCTAACAAAAAACATTCATACTTTGTGAAATTAAAATTTTAGAAATCCATTAGTGTCAATTAGTTTCAAACCATTATTTTCATGATGGTTTTGATCATGAAGAGGTCATGAACTATAAAGAATGACATTCTCATAAGATCATTTTCGAATCATATTTATTCTCATTATTCTAAATTATATCATCATTTTAAAAGATGGGATGCCACTAAATTATAGACATCACCTCATATTGATTCTTTCAAAATCTCCATGAAATTGTTATGAACTAATTCATCCATGTTCATGAATATCCATTTTTTATGAAGTGAAATTTTCTAGTGCACAATGCATCAAATAACATCATATATTTTTTTTCTATTGTTCCCATGTTGGTATTCTCAAAATTTTTTCCACAAAGCTTCATGCCTTACATATAAAATATTCCTTTTCAAATCTATAATCACCATGAAACATCACCCACAACAAAATTCCATTCATTTTCCAAATTATAAGTTTCATTCATGGACATACATAGTTAGTGAATCTTTTCCCTTCACTATAAGATCAATTTTATTGAAAACTCCATGAAAAACCCCAATGCAGATTAATAATAAACACAAAATGGAATCTCTTTCCATCTATGAAATAAAATTCCTTATAAAAATATAACCCATAATTTTTTAGGAAATATATAGATAAAATTAAAAAAGAAATGGCCAGGATGAAAAAAATTGAGATGTGAAATAACTCATTTTCCACTATATTTCTACCTGAGTAAAACTTTGTACAAAAAATAATAGTGGAATAACATAAATTCATTCTTAATGATATATACAACTAACTTATCCACTTTTCCAACCAAAATTTCCACAAATCATGTAAACAATAGATTCATTGAGATTAATTGGCCCTCAATTGAAAAAAAAAATATACGGATAATTTTTTGAAAAAATACATTCCTTGGATTATATCCCCCCTATATACCTACATAATATTATGATACCATAGGTTATTTTCCAAAGTATCATAAAATCTATTATAATTCTAGAATTTTTATTTTTCATGTAAATTGTTATTTTAATAGAAAATTAAATTTGTATTATTTTGAAATTATTTACATTAAATGGTCTTTAGTTTTGTATTACACAAATTGAAAAAGGTTTGGAATAATTTTTGGTATTTTATTGAATTACCTGAATTTTTAGAGAAAAGTAAAATATGATTATTTATGAAAAATGCTAAATAAATGATTTATTGAGTCATAGTTGATGTATGGATGATCCAAGAACAATTTGTTTCAAATAACATGCTACCTTTACTATTTTTTTCACAAAAATCAATACTATTAGTTATCTTGAGAAAATTAATAGATTAATGAATATAATATAGAGAAATCATCCATCTCCTTCACAATAAAAACAACCCTTCACCCCCAACCTCCTAACCCCTCTTCTCCTCAATCATGTAAGAAATTATAATTTTCAATGTTCTCACCAAATCATCATTCCACGTCCATCCACACTTCTATGATATCTTTTTCTTAACCAAAATAGAAAAATCAATCATGTTAAAGAGATTCTCAAGGAGGAATATCCAAGAGGTATAATCCTAGCACTTTCCCTTTTATTTTTTTAGGTTCCTCCTATGTTTATTATTCTCTCCTAACATCCTAGGAGAAAATAATAATGATAACTATAGTATCATCTATTTACTATAATTATATCATTTTAATGGAATGTACATCATCAATTTCCTCAATCTATCTCTCTGTCTCTCTTATTTTTAAAAATGAAATCATGATTCGTATGGGGATGATTTACAACCTTCATGGACAATGAACATTTTTCCCTAATTTATACATAATTACTTGTCATGAAAATATTTTTATGGTATAACCATATTAAAAAATATTTATTATCTCTAATTTCTGGTTCTGTATTCATTTTATTTTAATGTTATTACATAATAGAACAAATCTCTTTTGTTGTATTAAAAACCACTAAAATTAGGCAAAAAAATTATCATTAACATTGTATCTAATGATTAATCCTCATAACGTATAACCAAATGATATGAATAAACATTTAAACATATGGATTATCATTAATAACATGTAATTCCAATTCTAGATAATAATACACATTTTATATGAACTCCATTACTAACATACAAGAGAAACTATCATGAAAACCTAGTAAAACACTCCATAACAATGGAATTCAATCACATAACATATAAATAAGTACATAAATAACCATAATAATACTATAATGAATCAAATAAATTTAGATAAAGTTATTAATTAAAATATTAATTTATTAAATTTGACTATTTAGGAAATTTAGATCATGTGAAGATCACATTCGAGCATAAGGGATGGAGTTTCTCATCTCAATTTTCATTCCGTGAGATTTCATTTATTAGACACTTATTTCTTATATATAGTGTATATATTCTGAAAATTTCTATATTATAGGATTATTCTATTTATATTAATGGTATTAAAGTATTAATTTATTATAATTAATTTTTTGACATAGGATTCCATTGATGACAATGTGATAAGAAAATTTGTCTTGATTTCATGTTCATAAAGACTTACATGGTATTGTGAACCAAATAATTTTTATGAGGTGTATCTACTACCCTATTGAGATAATTTTTTATTTGAAGTTACATTACTATTAAATTTCCATATTATTTTATATTGGATTAGATTATTTTCATAGCTATATACCATTTTACATACAATGTTAATTTTTAATATTGTTTTAGATGTGTAAATATTGATGAAATAATATCCTCTATCCAATAAGAATATTGAAATCAAATATTTTTCTTATTATAAATATTATTATTAACATTTCATTTGACATTTAGTTATGGTTAAGTTCCATTATATCCCCTCAATGCATCAACATGGCTCGGGATACAAAATAGTTGGTGAAAATACCTTCGAGTTTTTTTTCCAAAACATAATGAGATAGGTTCATATCTAAATGATGGTTCATGTTTCAGATACATGATTTCCAAATAATAAAAATTATATTTATTTGTTGTTTAGTTATTACAATCCATGTTGTTTTCAACATAAAACGGGTGACTCGGGCCCTATGGGGCCAGCAACATGTCTTTAGTTCAAACACTCTGAGATGCATCTCAAAAATTATGACAATGATGAGGGCCCCTCTACTACTAACGGTGAATCAATTAGATATCCCATTTAGGAGTTGGGTCTTATGGATTGATCTAGATATAATAATTATTACTTTTTTATTAATAGACACTAGGGGACTCATGACACCGACCTTCATTATGGGAATTAGAAATTTCCAAAACTATCTCAAAAAAGTACAGATCAGTCTTGGATTTCATTGCTAACGATGACATGTGATTTAGAGCCATGTATTAAACAATAAATGTATTTTGTGTATTCTGATCCAGAAGAGGATGGACCGGCCCAGTTCGGCTGGTCTACCCTGCCTGGGCTAACCCACGACCAATCATAAGTGTGACATGTCCCTCCAACAGCCATCCAAGCCAGTCTATTATGGCCTTGCACACAAGCAGTTGGCCCACCAAATCTTTTGTGTCATGGACCTAACCTCCACCGACAGGCTAACTAGATGGTCTCCCCACCATATTGTGTCAATGCGGAGAAGAATCACGTAATGTAGGTCCTAGTCGACTAGCCGTGCGACCACGATGCTTCTGTCAGATGGCTTCCTCCGGCTACACATTCTACCATTTATCAGGACCATTCCGCTCATGTCTATTTTCCCTGCTATCTAGTACCCCTCACTAAACCTAGAGCTACTCCACACCAGCCCAATGTTGTTCGTCCCTGCCCTGCACCCCCACACCTGGTCTCACATATGCCCCATGCTCTTTTTCTGCACCACACCTCAGGTATGCCACAATTTCACACTTCTTGAACAACTCAACGCCTCACTGAGATCCACCAGGCTCGGTGGCCCACTGATCGTGATGTCACACACCCATCACACCTTCCAGACACCCCATCAACACTAGATCTCCACAACCATTTCCTTGGTCAACCGGCATCCACTACATGCGGTTCATCTCTCGTAGTCCTTTCTTTGGAAAAATGTGATTCCACTGCTCACCCAAAAAATTATTCCAATCCAATAAATGTGATCCATGTGAAGATAAAATCACAAAAACATTCCTCTAATTTAAAAAACGTTGATGTATTGACCCAGATGATTGTAATATCCCATGAACCGAATGAACGGTTGAATATCATGATGAGAAAACTTGATTTTTCAGCATCGGATGATGGTGATGTCCTTGAGCCCATCAACGTCAATAAAAAAAACATTGAAACATTGGAAAAAATGGGATTATCTCATTAAATCCTGAATTTGAACTCGAAAATTGAATAAACCCTACATCGTTAAATTCGATCATTGTTGACAACACGTATTCTATGATATTGATTCGATACGTTGATGTTTCAATGGAGATTTATCCTTGATCCAACCATGAATGGTGATGAATGGATAGAGAAATAGAGAGAGAGATCATGGGAGTTAGAGAGAGACCAAGAGAGTGAGATAGGGTTTTTACTTAACCCAAAACACCAAAATTCTATTTATAGGGATCCTGTATAATGCATAATCTTATGTCACCATGCCATCTTATTTTATGTCGCACCTAGGTAAAATGCCCCTTTCGAACCCAAAATAAGTCTCAAATTACAATTCTGATTCTCCATACAAATGTTATTTGAACAGAACCCCATGGATAAAAATCACTTGGTGATTATTCAAAATGATTATTTTCCCCTATGTGACATTTCCCATAGTAGTCCAGCACCGACAACGATTATACCACTCCTTATTTAAACGACACACTCTGGAAAAAAATTGGCCTTGGATTTCTGATCTGAGTTATAGTTTGAATGATATTTGGATTTAATCTATTAAAATAATGAATTAATAAATTTACTCAACCAACTAATGTACTGCTAACTAGCGAGGGGTCCTAACATCCCACGATGACATCATTTATGTTGTGACAAGGGTAAACATCACGTTCTAGACCCAAAAATTCTCTCATATTTATGATCTGATCAAATATTTAATATATATCCTATTTCTATTGTGTGATTCATACAAAAATAATTAATATTTGTTCCTAATTTTTTCCAGGCACACCGAGCCTCATAATTTCTCGTTGTCATAGCACCTACCTATAGAAATATAAATAGAAATATGGAAAAGTCTAACAGGGTGAATATAGTGTCTCTCATCATTCCCTTCTTCCTGATTTTAATTCCCAAAAAGCAAAATGAGTAAAATAAACTTAGATACTGATCTCACACCTAGATCTCAAAATCCATGGAAACTTGAACATCACCTTGATAGCACAACACACGAACCAATGTGATGGTCCATACTAATATGGTTTTCTCATATCAATGACATACATATGAACATACATATATCTTATCTATTGTGATATATGGAAGATGTTGTGCACCCACACCTGCTATTGGAGGGGTTGGGTAAGGTGGTAGGAAACTTGACCATCACTTACATGATTCTGAACAGCCTGAAGAAACATAGGGGATAGTTTACATCCCCAGCTGAACGTCTACATTCCATGTCATGAATGGTATCATGGTATATCCCAAGAACATCGTCTCGTGATACCCTCCTTCATAATTTCACCATGGGGAACCAACCAAGTTTATCTGTTCAAAAAAGATTTAACTGTTGAAGCATCACAACATAGACTCTCTAACATGCTCAAGAAGCGAAGAGTCAACACCGTCGTCTGAATAATAGTTGTACCCTCCTACACCACCAGGGTCAACTGTAGGTAAGAAAACTGTCTGGAAACATCTCATACCTAGTGATCCTTTTATTTCCCACAAAGGGAATCTACTACAATACTGCCACATCTATGATTGTTGACTACATAAAATTCTTAGTCCTATAATAATTTCAACCAGCACCATTGTATCATGTTAATATCTCCCATTTCAAAGACGAACATGAGACACCTGTGGTCTAAGCAAACAATAATTCTCTTTCCAAGAAGATAGAATCTCCACATTATCAGGGTGAAAACTAACTTTCCTAGCACCACACTGTCAGTCCCGTAGTTCTGTTTATTGGGTGTCCATCACCTAAAAATGTACATAAAAACATTATCAATATTTATATTGATCATGAAATCTACCAATGAACTGAGAAGGTTTGAAATCTATTCCATCCTCAAGAGGATATATAAATAAATCATGTGGAATACCATACACATCATTTACCCACATGGAAGAAGAGTAGTCCTCAAAATAGTCACACCACCAAACCCACAAGTGGAAACTCAAGCAAAGGGAAGGGATGAAGCAATACTCCATTGGAAAATCAAGGACATGCTATGACAGTTTACTGCACAACCCTTCCATAAACGCACAAGTCAGACGGATCCATCCATCGTACCTCAATACTAACAAATTTTTGTGGCACCGACTGTCCCCCATGTTTTTATCAAATCAGAAAAAAATATCTCAGTGGAGGAGGGAAACATCTCTATTGTGCATATAAATCTATGTTGAACAATTCCGACATAAGATTACACTAACAACCAAATTATCCATTTGTTTCTCCTTGAGTAATAAGTTTGAAAATGGAATACGTCACAAAGTGTCCATCAACATCTAATAAATAAAGTAGAAAAAAAGAGTGTGCCTCTTACCATCTCACGTGATATCGGATTGTAGACATCCCTTGTATGCAACAACCTGTGGCCCAAGCTTCCATATCCCTATGCCAGACATGGGACTCCTACTGTTTTCATAAGGACCTCACAATGTCCTCCACCAACCATAGTTTTTTCTTGCACTTCTACCATCACTACTTCTATGAGGACCACACTATCCTCACTTGGGAGATCAATGATCATGGCACTACCTCTACTGTGGCGGTGCATCTACCAACTACATGGGACGAAAAACACATCTGATAGGCTGGTATCATGCCAAATGACCTCATATGACACAAGCATAAAACTATCCCTCCCTTTTCTATCATGGTACTATATGGTGTCCCCGACTATGTGCATGTGTCTTATTAATGTGAGGCCTCCAACATCAAGGGATTACCAACTGATGTCTTCTAGCTACAGTAGAAATCCCTTCTCTTTTTAAATAATATCCAAAACCAGCCAACCGCCACACCTCTGAAAAAAATATCTATATCACATGTACTTGATCCCAAACTCTGAGATAGGTGAGAATGCACAAGGGAACTACACTAGCGGGAATCTATTTTATGGAGACCCTACTCAAACATCTGTGCATGGAATTTTCCACTATGGACAATGTCCAATGAGAAACAATTAATGTCTATGAACCTAGTTATGTAGTTATCCAGTGTAATCCCTCCCCGATTATGTTCCAGTAGCTCCTAAATCTATAAACAGTATATGAAGTAGAGATAGATATACTCACAAAATAGCATTTGGAAGTCATCCCACAAGAGTGCCGACTCATCGTAGATCTGAGTAACCCAGATCTACCAACACCTAGATGATCCATGTAATAATAATGTATTCTAATTTAACCATATAATATTTCAATGACCAATCAATCATGAAGATCCCAACCACTAACTCGAGCCAACCCTTCACTGCCTAACAATATGGATCACTACATAACCTTAGTGGTGATGTTGTTACTCATAGAGTACACTCTTCCTATTCTCATCACCGGACTTCATTGCCAGTAATAACTAATTCTACAAAGATAGAGGTGCTACATCATTTCCTCTTGTAGAAAGGGTAATCCTATGAGGGATCCTAAACTGAGGTATCGTCTCTCACAGAATGTTTTTCATGAAACAGAGCTAGTATCATGGATGGCTATCATCACGGAGGCATCCCAAATATGATAAAGGTGTACTGTTGTAAAATTATAACATATATATATCAAGAAATATAGGGTTCTTAATCATTAAGGATAGTCAATGACTCGATCCTATATGATTAATTATCTAATCTTCCATGCAACAAGTGTCTCAACACACTGAGTGGAAAAGCTGGAACTCATGGTCATTTTGAATGGCTACGTCAGTTGTCGCACCATCACTGGACTCCTTTACATGAGAGATGCTCATGAGATATGTTTACACATTTTCCCAATAAACCAAACAATTCTTTTTAAGGAATCATCTGAAAAACTCCCCAAGGAAAAACCACCACTAATACCACATTGTCATGACCCGACCCATACTGTGGAAGGATCCACAACTACCCCAACCCACGTCCATAGGCCATGGGCTAGTGACCAGAACCAAAGGCATAACATATTCGGGGAGGCCATTGTCTATGCACCTTTAAACACAAACACACATGGAAAACTCAATGAAAAAGTGAAAAGGTAATGGAAAACAAGACACAACACTGATATATGTAAGCCACAAATATGCATCAAGCTATAAACAACACAAGTATAAAAAGGTAAACTAAAATTGCAAGGAAAAAAAATTCCCAACCAAAATAGTTCCACTTCTCGACAATAGGTGGAAAAGTAAAAAAATTGATATAGCCCTGCTAATGGATCCCATGAAATGATCACATCATGAAATTGAAGAACCTCATATCCCTGTTCTCTTTAAAAGTCATGATAATCCAATCTCTTATATGCATGGGGACATAGAGTCTGGGAAAATACATTGAAGGGGTGAGTACAAAAGTACATAGTAGTATTCCTTGAAGGCTCAATGGAGTGGTAAGTGAGGGACTGAAGAGGAAAGTAGTTGGTAGAATAAGGTACAATAAAAGAGTATTTCTCAACCCTACAACGAAGTTAAGTAAGATCATCTAAAAAATGAACTAGAAATGGTGAGAAGATGAAATTATCACCGAGTCTTAAATAAATAGCGGAATATTAGATCATTCAAAAATGAGAATCCAGTCTTCAAAAAGCATATGGCGTACCCCGTGTGTCTTATCCTCTCCTAGATGGAGAGTAACTAAATCCCAATTACTGGGTACTAGAAAAACAATATATATATATATATATCCTCAAACAAAGGAACCCAAATGAGAGAGAATGTGGATGTCCATATCAGTAGATCAGCCTAGGAAATGAGTCCCCAATAGTCCATTAAGTAACCACCATCGATGCCCAACATCCAACACATCTACCCAGAACAACAAGTCAAATGGTCTATATCACCGCGTCATGATACTATCCACATTAAGAGGGTTTATCTCTCCTTCATGCTTTGAGGTCACATCATAAGGATGTGTCTTAGTTGGAAAAGATACCCTCTTTATCAAGAGTCCATAGTCATATTAAAAAAATAATATCATAACTATGCCACAAAGTCAAGAGATCTTGTCACAAAGACAAGGAATCGCTGCCCACCACCGCTCTAGGTATGCTCGATACTTAAACAATTATCAATACTACATAGCTATGCTGGAGGGAATACCATTCAATGGTAAATGACAGCCACAACTACCCATCATCACTAGAGGGAAATCCCGATGATCATCACCTCTCAGCCGCACTAGAGGGAAATTCCTGTAAAGGTAAATGGCGATCACCAATGTGCAACAACAATGTAGGGAAAGACTTGGTTTCACCAAGGCCCAGTTGAGATAGTGGAAACACCTGTAACTAAAATGACCATCCTTGTTGGATGGTATGTTTTGGGAAACATCATGGAAAATATATATCTCAAAAGAAATAAGTTTCAATCATCAGGTGTTCCCTCGGTTAGGCCTCACACCCATTTAATCTCACATCACATATCAAAAGACAATATGAAGGGAACCATCACCTCTTACGTGGAGAACCACTCAAAAAAGGCTACATGCTGGCCAATGTCTAAGTTCATCAGAAAGTTATTCAAGAGGTATAATATTCGTAAAGTTGAACTGGACTTGTGTGAGGCCCATACGATGTGTGTCCCTACCTCATTATCAGACCGTGTACCTAGCCATACTCAGACACCAAACTGGTGAACATGTTCCACTAGGAATACCATGTAAGTCCCAGAGTACCAAAACATTAGTCAGAAAGTAGAAAATTGAACAACGCTTGTTGTTAAAAAGAAGTGTAAAAATAATAGTTTTGTAGGCACAACTCCACAAACGGTCCCAAAACATCAACTGTATCTCTTCATAAATCGTATCCACTCTCAAATGAGTTGGATCTAACCTAATACATGGATCTGGTTCCATCATGTCAAATGGGTCTTCCACTAATATTACATTCATGTTTCCACATTTAATGACCTCATGGATAAATCTCTTCGCATCCAAATAGATCACACTATTACGATCCTTATGAAAAAACAGACAAAAATGACTACTCATTCATCCAAAATGGATAACCGGTGAAATATGTTCTTTTCTATATAAACACCTAAACTACGATCGATCACTACTGATTACAAAATGCCTTTACACCTAGGAATAGCTTGTACAATTGTGATCCATGTAGAAAAAAATACATTGTAGTCTACTCATTTTCCCTGAACGGTCTTATGAGGCATTAGTTGTAAATTGCTTCCTTTCAAACGAATTTCACCATGTGGGGAGCATGCCTCAACTCCATATTTATAGGGGTGGATTGTGCCATTGAAATCCCCTTAGAAAAACATTTTAAAATCAGCGATCAAACACCCCAATCAAATTCTAGATGAAAATGTGACATCTCACCATAAAACATGTGAACCAGACACTATGGGGCCTACAGCTTGTCTTTAGTTAAATCACCCAGGGAAGTAACTAAAATATTCCTCAAAATGATCATGTTATATCTTCCACTTATAGTGCTTTAATTAGATGTCCAATTTAGTATTTAGTTCCGATGTAAGGATTCTGAAATAACAATAATTATTTTATTATTATTATACATTAGTAGTTTTAGGACACCAACCATTAGAATGAGAATTATAAATTCCCAAAACCATCTCAAAATTTCTGGTTCAACTCAAGGATTTCTCTTCGCCAAACTATGTGTGATTTGGAGACCCGTATCAAAAGATAACGGCCTTTGGAGTCTCTAGTTCAGGAACATGCCGGACCGGCCTGGTTCGGCCGGTTCACCCCACCTAGGGTGGCCCACAATGCACCTTTCATGTAGCCAGGCCCACCAGAAGCTGGCCCAAGCTGTATGCCATAGCCTGGACGACACCTCCACCAATCGTCCAAATATCTGATGTCCCTATCTCACTGCGTCAACACAGAGAAGACCCGTGTAAAGCATGTCTCGGTCGGCTTGTTGCACGACCTCAATGCCTCTGCCAGACAGATGCCTCTGGCCGCACTAGCCTCCTATGCTCGCACCTCTGCTGCTCGGGTCCACCATTCCCTCTATATGTTTCACAATGATGACCCTAGAAATTCTCCGCATAGGCCCGAAATCATTCTCCTCTGCCTCCCCCCCTCTCCCGGTGATTCCTCAGCCCTACGCTCTGGCCCTACACCGCACACCCGGTCTACCACTGTTGTGCCGTAGCTCACTGGTCGGATGCCTCAGAGATATCCAATTTCCTCAGTTTCCTGCCATCTACAACACACCTACCAGATGGCCCATCTGTGCTGGAGCTCCACAACCACCACCTTGGACCACCTTCAGCTCCGTTAGTCCCTAATGCTGACCACCACGATTCCTCCACTCACGCAAAAAATTATTATTAGATAATACATGTTATCCCTATGATGAGACCATTTCAACGCCTGCCTCTGGTCGAAAAATCATTGAATATTTGACACACTTGATTGTAAGAACCCAAGAACCCGAATAATGGTTCAATATCATGATGAGAAAAACTTGATATATCTTGATTGGTTGATGGCTGTGTGTGGGAATCCATCAAAATATACAATAAAAACAATGAAATAAGGGTAAAAGATGTATTTTCAAATTAAAACATGAATCATAACTCAAAAATAGATGAAATCATACCTCATTGGATCTGTTCATCATTGACATCACGTCAACCATGATCTTTCATTGATCTGTTGATGTTCTTTGAGATATCTCTCCTTAATCTGGTAAAGAACATCTTGAGAGAGATGGAGAGAGAGCTTGGGTGTTAGAGAGAGTGTGTGAATTATCATTTTCCATAACCCTAAACACATTAATTCTCTTTATAGGGTTACTACTCTTCGTAGAATCCATATTAATCTTGCCCTCTTATTTTATGTCTTGCATGGTTAAAACGCCTCATTTTGAACCCAACAGATGTCTCAGATTCCCATTTCAAGCCTCCATTTGAGTGTTATTTGAAAATAATTCCTAGGATAAACATCACTAGGAGGTTATTCAAAATGACGACATTTCCCCTTGGTGACTTTTCTTATAGCATTCCTACACCGGCATAGTTTATACCCCACCTAGGGTAAAATTCTTACTCTGGACTCAACCATGGAATTTTATTTCCAATCTGATTTACCATTTCACAGTTGTTTGGGTTTTACCTATTAAATGAATGAATTAATAAATTAATTTATCTATTTATGTACCTTTAATGAACAAGGGGTCTGAATCCCACACACCAACATCCTTTATGATGCACCTAATGTAACCCACTAATTCTAGACCCAAATGTGGTCTCAAATTTATAATCTGATCAACCTTTTAAGAGATATCCCATTTCTGTAGCGTAAATTTCATAAAAACAAATAATATTTTTGAATAATTATTTCCATACATACTTGTCATCAGAATTGAATGTCATCTCAGTTCCTATCTCTGGAAATATATATAGAAATATTAAAAACTCTTACAAGGGGAAAACATGGACTCTACAAAACATGAATTTTTGAATCATACTACTATTCTTCCTCTATATTATAATATATATTTTCAATGATACTAATACTTGGTTGATTGGTATTGGCATTTCTGATATTAGTATTGTTGTTGTTCATATCCTTCCTCTGACTATAATTTATATCTTTGGAGACAATGATATTATAATGAAACCAATCTCAATATAAATTATTTCTTCTTTGTGATAAATGATATGGTCTCATTCTCCTTTTAAAATTATGGTTCTTTCTAATCAATATAGATCAATTGATGTTCATATTATGATGTGGAATGGCCAGAAATCCATATACTTTACATTTCATAATGAAAAATATCGTATCACATCAATTACATTATATGTCTATGTATTTTGTAATGTTTTTTGACTAGAAATATATTTTGGATAATTGATTATTATTTTCATTTATATTCTTTATTTGTTTAATATATATTTGTATTAGGACATATAGTGCCTTTGAGATATGTCAAACTATCTGCTTCCCTTTACAATGGCTCATCCTGTTTCCATCCATTAATGTTTTTATATCATTTCCAATTCAAATTTTATCAATAAGTGTGGTATGTTTATAGTTCATGGATGTCTATACACATTCATAATAAAATTTTACACTTTACAATGAAATGAATATAAAAATATTCCATACAGAATTTTATTATTATTTTCCCTTGATTTTGATTTACCTTCCTATATATTAAATAATGTTATAAAGTCTTTTTAAATGCACTGAACAATATCATCCTTTTCCAACATTATAATTGTAAGTTCATTGATGAATTTTTCATTCTCTTAATTCATGTGTTTATAATTTGATACCACTTATGATTATTCAGTGGTTATTTATGGTCATATTATCCTACTTAAATTCCAACAATTTCTATTTCAAGATGATTTATAAGATCAAATAATTAATTCCAAATAACTCCAATATTTTTTCAATCCATACATTGAATGAAAAGAAGATCAAGAGAACCCTAAATCTCTACATTAATATCAATAACACAATTAAAATTATTATCAACATCTTATTTTGGTTTCATATTATCAAATTTATCTATCATGGACTCTTCAATATCATATTAATTTTTTTTATAAACATAAAAAATTTAATTATTCTATTCCTCATCTTTGAATATGTTCCCCATTATATATTACTTCTTTCTTAATTTGATGTATCTCTTCTACAGGAACCTCTTTTCAGGATTCTTCAAGATTTATTCTTCACATTACATCAACAAATCTCCATAAAAACATAGAGGAAATGTTCCCTACATTAATGTATAGATAAATTCCAATAGAATCATTTCATCAAAAAATCCTTTCCACTATTTTTTTAAAAAAGGGCCAAAAAGTTAATTATCCACATCATCTCCATCATCACAAATATTTGAAATTTCATGATTTTCCATCCTATTGAAACCCATTTCCTTCCATACAGGAATTTCATTATATTACTGATTGAATTACAATTTCTAATCCACTAAAATGGTTATTATATCATCAAGATAATGAATAATCATATATGATTCCTCAATGGATTAATTTTTTTTATTATACAGAGGTGGAAGCCTTCTCATGTTTTTCATCACATAATCCAAATCCATCATTAGTTTACCATGTACCAAAATAACTCATGAAGCTACATTTATGTGTTTAAATATTATATCATCTGTTTCATCTGGATTCATTTTCCAATCATCGAAATGGTCGAACAAAACTTGTTTTTTATACTCATTTACATTGGTATAGACTTCGTAAATATATTTGATTTTCTCCTTCGTGGACTTCTGTATATTGATTTTCATCACCTTCAATAGATTTCTTCAGATAGTTCTACAATAATAGTATTTTATCCTATGGTATCACCATCAATATTTTTCTTGTCTACATTAGTCATACAAACACTTTTCACAACACTAAATGGAATCCCATAGGCTATTTAATAATGAAATTACCAACAAATATATTATAGAATAGATCTCAATATTTTATTTAAAATATAGTTTTTTATATAAAATAGTTGAAATCCCCAAAAATCCGTAAAAATATTCTTTAAAATAATGTTGGCACAATTTAACACCTAAAACAACACTCTGAAATGACTTGGAGGCACCTTGATTACTATAAGAGGGGAGGAGAGTTTTATGTTTTCCACACTTTTACTCAATGATATGTGTATTATCCTCATGTTGGTATGAACTTTTTAAAAATTAATGATATATTAATTAATATATTAAACAACCTTATGTATAAAATAGGAACACAACACAACAGTTTTACTTGGTTCACCACTAACTTCTAGTCTATGCAAAATACGAGGAAAGTGTGTCGATCCTACACAATTACACTAGGTTTCACTAGTTATTATGGAATACAAAAAATATAACATGGTCAATCCATACCCGAATCATATCCTATGCAATGCATTTAGGGATAGCATAGTACTTCACTTAGATTACTTCTTCAGGTCCTCCTTGTTCACTATATTGAGTAATGTATTATTAAGTTTATCGACATAAAGTTTACATGAAAAGATTTTCTATATATGTATTTGAACCTAATTAGAATGAGAACCTAATTTTATCAAAATCTTGAATTGATTTAGTTGACTTTACTTTTCAATAAATCGATTGACATTCTTGTTCGTTAAGTTCCTAGCCATTATGAAAACCGCATTTCATTTCAATGACGATTCTTCCTTCACAAACATACATACATTCATGAAATGAATAAGAATCGTGGTGATCCTAGCATACATGGAACACCATGATTTAAATACATTATAAATCCTCATGAAACTCCCATTTCTAAAATATTATTGTTTCTATTGGTTTTTGACAAAAAATTTTCTAAAATCTTATTCCCTTGGAGGTTCCCTGATTTGTGAAGAATTACCTTCTCTAAAGTCCATTATGAAATCATAGCACACAACCCATTTTAGAATTTCTATATTTTAGAAATAATTGGAAGACACCTATTTATAAACCTCATATAATCTTAAAATATTCATGATCCCCAGGAAATTTTCACAAACCTATTCATCAATGTTAATTTAGATCCTTTTATTCATGAAGCTTCTGTGAAATTTTCCAATTCCCAAAGCATTTCATATACATCTAGAACACCATCATACCATCACTCCTACAATCAATGAGATCATTATTTCATGAATACTCAATCCTTCTTAACAAGAGATGCCATCAAGAATCTCTACATCTTCAAAAAACACCATCCTTCAGGAAAATCCACACATTTTCCATATTTTTTAGAATAAATCATTTACATCTGTATTTATTTATCATTGTGCCATCATCTTGGAATTGATGTCCAAAAATTTGGAAAACAGAGGAATTGATGACTCATTTTAAAATGATGTCGCATGAACCATACGATCAATTACCTTGCAATATCCATGATATACCTAGTATATATTGACAAAAATCAAGAAATAAAATTTGTTTCAAGCTAGGAAAAGACATTCATTTGAACATTTAAAATTTAAATTGATTTATTTTTTCTATTGTAAATATTTTTTATTTTAGTTTTTCATTTTAGTTTCTCAGACAATCCATCATCAAAATAATTTTTTTAAAGATTAAATATCATTCACATACAATTATATGTAAAATGAAATGTGTTTTACTCATTTTTTTATTTATTTTCAGACCACACAAAAACAAAGAGAAATATATAATAAAAGGATTTATAATTTTTTTTCAATATTCTATGTTTAATGTCCAAATACATTTTTTTTCATTCATAATGACAAGCCTATTAGGTTTTTATTTCTTTATATTATTTGGGTTTTATTATCATTAGAATGCTAATAATATAATATATATGAATTTTTCTAAAAAATAATTTATTTTTAAGCTCATAAATTCCACCATTTGTTTTTCTAATAATATTAATTTGAGTGCATTTAATTTTTATATGTAATTTAATATAATTTTTATTTTTATAGAATTATTTGATTCATTCATTTTATAATTATATTTGGGTTAAATATTATTCTAAAATTTATTCTATTTGTTTTCAACATGTCTTGGATCACTATATATAAATTAATGTTGTATCTTAAAATTTATATCCATACAAACATTTAGAGCCCCAAAATTGACTAAAATGATGGGTTTACTTTTAGGATTGTAAAAGGAATATCACATTTGAATATCTACTATTTCATATGTGGATATCGTAATATCATAATGTTGTTATCATATAATGTAATCTAGAAATCTACATTCATTATCAATCGTATGTTGTTAACAATAATTATGGAGTCACCCTCATTAACAAACACAATTTGTATCCATTCTTCATTGGGATTGTATTTTTCTATAATTGAATCATTTATACAATGATTTCAATTTGGTAAATATCTCATTATTGTAACGCCCCGACCCCAGCTACCCAGAGTTGGTGCATTACTTCGTAACATTGGCATGATCACAAAAGATCAAGTCTCGAAAGACCGATTAGTTTAGTAGCCTTGGAAACACTAGATACATTCATAAGTCTTTCATTACATCAAAAATTAAACAAACTACAACAACATAGTCTTCATAGTCCACACTCATATCCTCTTCTGACTATCCCTGCAGGTCATTCCTAAAATACTTCTTCACATCCTGGAAAATATTAAAACATTGAAAGGGATGAGCTCAGATGCTCAGTAAGGATAACAATATTGCGGAAGCTTTCATAAATAAACATTAACATTTAAGGCAATGTATAACTAAAAAAATACTTTTAAACTTGAACTTCAACATAATATGGCAAAAGTAAAATGAGATAATGCCATATACTTCTTCACATGGATATTCTACTGGTCGAATAATCACATGCAATATCAATAACCACTTTCATAATGATGGAATGCATAATGCCAGACTATCATAACCACGTAGCCAAGACCTCATGGCAAGACCACAAATAAGATTTTGTCAAGGCCTCGTGCCAAGACACTAGTTTGTCTCATGAGACCTGCCGATGCATCGAAGAGCTATAGCGGGCTCCACCCGTCACATATTAAGTCCAATGCATTCCCATTTGAAAAGGTTTAAACGTAACATAAACATTCGTATTAAAACTAGCATATGAAATGTCAATAATTTTACCATAAACTATGAATGGTATAAAAATAGCACATCCACAGTCAAACATATCACAAAACCTTCAATACAATATAGAATTTTTGTATCACAATAAATCAACTTCAAATAAGCGTAAAATCCATCAAAGGATGTTGACAAAGATGAAATCAAAACATATTTTAGATAAATATCTCTTTCTATTTTTGAAATCATAAAATAAAACATTTTCATGAAAATATACTTATAAGCTTGTAAGGAAAGCTTTGAAGATTTTATAACGGCGGAAAATAACCGCACCCACCGTACAAGTTAGAAAAAACATTCTTACCTTAATTCTGTCGAAAAGGTTAAAAAGGACTTTGTTTTGAAAACGACAGAAAGATTCCTCTTATAAAAAGTCAAAAAGGGTATAAATGACTTTAACCTATATTCTTGTAAATAATAAAAATGTTTTGAAATATATTTTGAAGAAACATGGATGTGGATGATAACGAGGTCCCAGTAGATAATTATGTATAAACAACCTTGGATAATGAAGAGGTTGTGAAGTAAACCCTTACCTCGTGTCTGACTTGACTCAACCGTTCTTTAACCTCCTGAATAATAAACTAGAGTTAATATATACCTTATTAAGAACCATCTTCAATTTAATTATACTTATTATATCACTTATTACAATGATATGAACATTATGTAATTATTTAAGTTAAAAACGGTCGTTTTGTCGATCTTTGGTACTTGAGTCAACAATAAACTTCTTATAATTAAAAGTTGTTTATGTGGTAGAATATCCATTATCTAAAGAATTATATTCATTATCTAGATGTCATATATATCTTATATATCCAGTATATACATTCATTTATAATATTACATAACATTTAGAGGTAGGAAATGAAATGCACCGTTCATGGAGACGGTAAGCCGTACGTACGCATGAACGCTACTTTCATTTCAATTTCATATTTAATGGAACGAAATAATAATGATATAAATGTATAATATAATTCCCGTATAATATAGTGTATAATACCATTTACTCCATCCTTTATACATCCCACATATGGCATTAACGATTCAAATCACTTTGAGGGGGCGGTAGTCCGCACTTCCTAAAATGAAATTATCGCGTTTTACCCAAAATGGAAATCATAAAGTATGCCATAAATGAGAAATACAGAAGCATAAGTAAAACATAAACACATTATATATCATATATAAATATAGTGACATCTTAATGGCCACCTTTGAATGTGTTATATGAGTGTTGAACAATCATCGTTTCGTGAGGCAGAAATTCACCATCCACAGAAACCGTATGTTCTTTAACCATTAGATGTAGGTGTGTGTAAGTGTAGCTCGAATCCTTCTTATAAAAACAACCTAGTATATTGAGGATACTGGTGTTGTTACAAAAGAAATTAATAAAAAGAGTTTAGGGGGTTGGAGAAGAAAAATAAAACAAAACATCATTAGAGAAGACATTACCTCAAAATCGGGTAACTCTTTTTGATTTGAGCCAAAGGCTTCCTTGGGAAGAGTTCTGCCCAAAGTGAGGCTTCTAGGAGTAAGAGGGGGAATTTGGGAGAGTATTTGGGCAGAGGTTGGTCGATCCAAATGGCTTGAAGGTGTAAATGAGGTGGGAGAGGTGGGGGCCTTTTATAAGTGGAGAGGAGGGGCTCTTTTGGAAAGATTGAAATGTTACATTATTACACAATGATTTTCGGATTCTAAAGGTCCCACACTTATATAATTCGTGGCTAAGGTGATAAGGGTTAGAAATATACCCATACAATAGGATTTGGACAAGTGTAAGCCTTTGATTTTACATTATCTTCTCATTTTATTTAAATCGTTAAATAATGATGTCATCGCTGCATCATCATGATGTCATAAATAATTTAATTTATTTAATGTCTAAAAATTATAAAAAAAATACTATGATGTAGGAAATCTTTTTATATTTCCAATGAATATTTATAGTCAAAAATATGACTTCTGTAACCCCATGTAAAAATTGTTCTAGTAAAACATTTTATGTTTGTGTCATTTTTTACTTTAACATTAAATAAAAGGTATTTATGTCATTTTCTAACTAAAGTGGCTCCATGGGGTCCCCAAGTTGACCCATGGGTTGTCTTGGTCGGCCATGACTCATCCAATATGAGTAGGACAAGTGTCAAGCTCATCTCATATTATTAAAACATTATTTTTAACTTAAACTACACTAATTACCTCTAATCGCGATTAAGAACTTAAAAGTTACTATTCACCAAAAAATTATTTTAATCTAATTGAACCACATTTTACTTCTTAATGACAACCATGTATGTCGGATTTTTGAAAATCAAATCACAGAAGTGGTAATATTTCATTTAAACGAAAAATCAGTTATTTAACTACCACTTAGTGGTTTCACTATTCATCAAAAATTGAAGTTTTTCTGAACAATGCCAAAATTTCACTCTAAGCTATAATTGATATTCCGAATTCAAAAATGATGTCTATTTTACAAAATTACAAACATATAAGTTGAATTAATTAATTTTATAATCAATTCCCGCTGTCACAACAAATATTGTGTTTTTAAGAAACAATTTATATCAAAAGATTGGCAATTGTTTATGTCCAATTTCAATGTTAAATTAATTATAATGACCACCATTGGATAAAATGGTAAAAATATATTCTAATTATACTTTGAAACCACTAAATAGTATAATTTATCACAATAAATTGTTTTGATTAAAAAAGTTGTTTTAAGTATTTATCACTATTCATAAAATATTGGAAGTTCTCAGAAAGTTCCAAAAAATTAAACTTATGATAATTTCGATATTACGAATACAAAAATGAAGTCCATTTTGAAATATAAAATTTCTATAATTTTAAAAGTGGTTATTACTATTCATAACGGCTACTTTGATTAGTCGCGGTGTGTTAGAACTCGAACTTGCGTACCATGCAAGCTATTGCATTATTAAATGAGAAGCGTATCATGGAAGCTCGGGGTGTTACATTCTCCCCTCCTTCAATAAATTGCATCCTCGCAATTTGAAATTTTTCTTTGAAAATAAAAGGTTGAAAAGATAAAATACCTTTGTGGAAAACCCACATCGGAAATAAGGTTATTAAAATTTATCCTTAATAAGAGGGAAATGGAAATAAGAAAGTCACCACCAAATTATGATCTCGATAAGGAGAACATTGGTGGCAATTAGAGACATATAATTGGAGGAAAAACGTAAATATTTGTAGGGAGTGATTGAGGTCATCAATCACAATCAACTGTCAAATTGAGGGCCTCAAAGCCTTCAATCTATGTTGATTTAAAATATCATCAGTTCAACAAGACATAAGGTATTAGGGTAACACATTTTTTTGTTTTAATATCCCTTTACTAAAGTTTAAGAA
This sequence comes from Viscum album, assembly GCA_963277665.1. Taxonomy (NCBI): domain Eukaryota; kingdom Viridiplantae; phylum Streptophyta; class Magnoliopsida; order Santalales; family Viscaceae; genus Viscum; species Viscum album. Next base: position 1,539,044,349 of record OY728151.1, read on the forward strand.
TTAATTTATTCATTGAATAACAGATAGGTATATATATATATTTATGCTTGACAATTAGAGTTTCAACCTTCAACTCACCTTTCACTCAAAAAGATAATAGAACCCAAAAATATTTTACTTATCCTAATTGTATAAGGTTCCAAATGTTAACACATACCATTTAGATTAGTAATATTATTTTGTAATAACCAGGGACTTCCTGTAGGATAGTGGTAGGAAATAAAGGCCTGTCGCACTATGGTTGTGGGTTCAGTTCCTGCAGCTTTGTCCGACGCGTCAGGTTATGCCCCACCCTGCAGGTTGTCCTTTTCCTAAAACTATAGTATTATAATATTCCAAAAATAATCTTCATAATAATTTTTTTTAACCTTAAACAATACTATCCAAAGATCAACTTAATCCATTCCAACCTTTATAGTTATCCAAAATACTTCTGTCCAGCTCACAGTCCAAATTTTATAAGGAAGGTAAACATAATGAAGATCCTTTTTTCCATGTAACAACATGTGAACACCTTCATCATGTATTATTTTTAAACATACTGAATTACCATGATCCCTTATTCCTTATAGAATACTATATATACTCCTCCTATCAAAAAAAATGTATACAAATCATCAATCAGTTTCAAGGAAGTTAAGAATATCCAATATAATTTATCCAAATCAATCACGTCTTATTCCAAAATCACTATCTCGGTATCAGAACCATATTATGGTTTATCATTCTCTCAACCATATATTTTCCAAAAATTTAACCTACTCTAGAGTCACTTTTCTTGGTTCCACACAATCTCAAGTCCTGGATGAAATAGTACTACAGTACAATCCTTATATACTCTATAATTATTATAACCAGTACATCATTGATACAACACTCAAATTACAAAATTCATTAATAACAACATAAGAACTCTAATCATTACTCCTCATCTGTGGTAGTATCATAACTTGATTATTATCCAATAACATCATTTGGGGCATACTCTGATGATTTGCACATTGGTTTGCGTAGTGTCCCCAATCCTTGCATAAGAAGCATTGTACATTTGAAACCATTTTCTTACCCTTGCAGTCACGCACTTTGTGTCCTTTTTCTCTACACTTATAACAAACTCTCATTACCTTTAGGCAAGTTCCATGATGTTTCTTCCCACAATTACCACATATTGGAAAATTCTTCTTTCCCCTCATCCCTTTATCCATCATTCTCTCTTCCATCCCTTTCGTCTCTTGCTTCGCTTCAAAGCCATAGGACTCAGAGAATTCTTTACTTATCTTATTAACACATGATAATATTTCTTCCTATGTTGAGAACACATGGGAGACTATTTGCCTTCGAAATGTTGGCTTAATACCGTGAAAGATACGATCCTTCTTACTCTTTGGATCATACATATTGCTGGAGTTCACATTCCTTCTACTGGGCACCATTTCTATACAATGGCATAAACAAGGTTAGTTTATGAATCAAAATACATAATCCCATACTTATAAAACACTTAACATAAATTTAACTATTTATGGATATAATCCATAATCATAAAAATGTTTTCTTTGAGGAAGTATATACTCATAACCGTTCATAGTGGTTTGTAAAGAAAACGAGAATTATCCTAAGCATATCCCCCGGGAGAGTCGTAACCAAGAGTGCAGAAAGGCCCGTTGTTGTGCACCAGTTCCCATTCGAGTCTAGCTTAAAGCGGTGTTTTCGGGTTTTACCCCTAGGTACATCTGTGCCAGAGCCGCCTCTACCTGCTCGTATCCAGACAGGGATGTATTGCTCGGAAAACTCACAAAATTTGTATAATACCAAAATTCTACGAAGTTCTTCTATACTAATCCTCAAAGTCTATCCTTGGGCTATGTTCTCTAATCAGAGTTTATCTAAATCTAGCTTCCAAGTTTAGTACTAAACTGCCTTTGATACCAACTGTAACGCACCGACCCCAGCTACCCAGAGTCGGTGCATTACTTCGTAACATTGGCATGATCACAAAAGATCAAGTCTCGAAAGACCGATTAGTTTAGTAGCCTTGGAAACACTAGATACATTCATAAGTCTTTCATTACATCAAAAAGTAAACAAACTACAATAACATGGTCTTCATAGTCCACACTCATATCCTCTTCTGACTATACCTACAGGTCATTCCTAAAATACTTCTTCACATCCTGGAAAAAATTAAAACATTGAAAGGGGTGAGCTCAGATGCTCAGTAAGGATGACAATATTGCGGAAGCTTTCATAAATAAACATCAACATTTAAGGCAATGTATAACTAAAAAAAAGCCTTTTAAACTTGAACTTCAACATAATATGGAAAAAGTAAAATGAGATAATGCCATATACTTCTTCACATTGATATTCTACTGGTCGAATAATCACATGCAATATCAATAACCACTTTCATAATGATGGAATGCATAATGCCAGACTATCATAACCACGTAGCCAAGGCCTCGTGCCAAGACCACAAATAAGATTTTGTCAAGGCCTCGTGCCAAGACACTAGTTTGTCTTATGAGACCTGCCGATGCATCGAGGAGCTATAGCGGGCTCCACCCGTCACATATTAAGTCCAATGCATTCCCATATGAAAAGGTTTAAACATAACATAAACATTCGTATTAAAACTAGAATACGAAATGTCAATAATTTTACCATAAACTATGAATGGTATAAAAATAGAACATCCACAGTCAAACATATCACAAAACCTTCAATACAATATAGAAGTTTTGTATCACAATAAATCAACTTCAAATAAGCGTAAAATCCATCAAAGGATGTTGACAAAGATGAAATCAAAACAAATTTTAGATAAATATCTCTTTCTATTTTTGAAATCATAAAATAAAACATTTTCTTGAAAATATTCTTATAAGCTTGTAAGGAAAGCTTTGAAGATTTTATAAGGGCAGAAAATAACCGCACCCACCGTACAAGTTAGAAAAAACATTCTTACCTTAATTCTGTCGAAAAGGTTAAAAAGGACCTTGTTTTGAAAACGACGAAAAGATTCCTCTTACAAAAAGTCAAAAAGGGTATAAATGACTTTAACTTATATTCTTGTAAATAATAAAAATGTTTTGAAATATATTTTGAAGAAACATGGATGTGGATGATAACGAGGTCCCAGTAGATAATTATGTATAAACATCCTTGGATAATGAAGAGGTTGTGAAGTAAACCCTTACCTCGTGTCTGACTTGACTCAACCGTTCTTTAACCTCCTAAATAATAAACTAGAGTTAATATATATCTTATTAAGAACCATCTTCAATTTCATTATCCTTATTATATCACTTATTACAATGATATGAACATTATGTAATTATTTAAGTTAATAACGGTCGTTTTGTCGATCTTTGGTACTTGAGTCAACAATAAACTTCATATAATTACAAGTTGTTTATGTGGTAGAATATCCATTATCTCCAGATTTATATTCATGATCTAGATGTCATATATATCTTATATATCCAGTATATACATTCATTTATAATATTACATGACATTTAGAGGTAGGAAATGAAATGCACCGTTCATGGAGACGGTAAGCCGTACGTACGCATGAACGCTACTTTCATTTCAATTTCATATTTAATGGAACGAAATCATAATGATATAAATGTATAATATAATTCCAGTATAATATAGTGTATAATACCATTTACTCCATCCTTTATACATCCCACATATGGCATTAACGATTCAAATCACTTTGAGGGGGCGGTAGTCCGCACTTCCTAAAATGAAATTATCTCGTTTTACCCAAAATGGAAATCATAAAGTATGCCATAAATGAAAAATACAGAAGCATAAGTAAAACATAAACACATTTTATATCATATATAAATATAGTGACATCTTAATGGCCACCTTTGAAGGTGTTATATGAGTGTTGAACAATCATCGTTTCGTGAGGCAGAAATTCACCATCCACAGAAACCGTATGTTCTTTAACCATTAGATGTAGGTGTGTGTAAGTGTAGCTCGAATCCTTATTATAACAACATCCTAGTATATTGAGGATACTGGTTTTGTTACAAAAGAAATGAATAAAAAGATTTTAGGGGGTTGGAGAAGAAAAATAAAACAAAACAACATTAGAGAAGACATTACCTCAAAATCGGGTAACTCTTTTTGATTTGAGCCAAAGGCTTCCTTGGGAAGAGTTCTGCCCAAAGTGAGGCTACTAGGAGTAAGAGAGGGAAGTTGGGAGAGTATTTGGGCAGAGTTTGGCCGATCCAAATGGCTTGAAGGTGTAAATGAGGTGGGAGAGGTGGGGGCCTTTTATAAGTGGAGAGGAGGGGCTCTTTTGGAAATATTGAAATGTTACATTATTACAGAATGATTTTCGGATTCTAAAGGTCCCACATTTATATAATTCGTGGCTAAGGTGATAAGGGTTCGAAATCTACCCATACAATAGGCTTTAGACAAGTGTAAGCCTTTGATTTTACATTATCTTCTCATTTTATTTAAATCGTTAAATAATGATGTCATCGCTGCATCATCATGATGTCATAAATAATTTAATTTCTTTAATGTCTAAAAATTATAAAAAAAATACTATGATGTAGGAAATCTTTTTATATTTCTAATGAATATTTATAGTCAAAAATATGACTTGTGTAACCCCATGTAATAATTGTTCTAGTAAAACATTTTATGTTTGTGTCATTTTTTACTTTAACATTAAATAAAAGGTATTTATGTCATTTTCTAACTAAAGTGGCTCCATGGGGTCCCCAAGTTGACCCATGGGTTGTCTTGGTCGGCCATGAATCATCCAATATGATTATGACAAGTGTCAAGCTCATCTCATATTATTAAAACATTATTTTTAACTTAAACTACACTAATTACCTCTAATCGCGATTAAGAACTTAAAAGTTACTATTCACCAAAAAATTATTTTAATCTCATTGAACCACATTTTACTTCTTAATGACAACCATGTATGTCGGATTTTTGAAAATCAAATCACAGAAGTGGTAATATTTCATTTAAACGAAAAATCAGTTATTTAACTACCACTTAGTGGTTTCACTATTCATCAAAAATTGAAGTTTTTCTGAACAATGCCAAAATTTCACCATAAGCTATAATTGATATACCGAATTAAAAAATGATGTCTATTTTACAGAATTACAAACATATAAGTTGCATTAATTAATTTTATAATCAATTCCCGCTGTCACAACAAATAGCGTGTTTTTAAGAAACAATTTATATCAAAAGATTGGCAATTGTTTATGTCCAATTTCAATGTTAAATTAATTCTAATGACCACCATTGGATAAAATGGTAAAAATATATTATAATTATACTTTGAAACCACTAAATAGTATAATTTATCACAATAAATTATTTTGATTAAAAAAGTTGTTTTAAGTATTTATCACTATTCATAAAATATTGGAAGTTCTCAGAAAGTTGCAAAAAATTAAACTTAGGATAATTTCGATATTACGAATACAAAAATGAAGTCCATTTTGAAATATAAAATTTCTATAATTTTAAAAGTGGTTATTACTATTCATAACGGCTAATTTGATTAGTCGCGGTGTGTTAGAACTCGAACTTGCGTACCATGCAAGCTATTGCAATATTAAATGAGAAGCGTATCATGGAAGCTCGGGGTGTTACAATTATTGTGACTAGAAGGTATTTTTATAAATTCTCTATAAAACGACTGATTCATTATGATTTCGGTTGGAAGTTATAATTTTTCATCTATACATTAATTAAAATTTTCACATATTTCATTACATGGAAACATATCTAGATCAGTTTGACTAGAATTAAATCACGCTAATTATTTATTTATAAAAAAGATATATCATTAGTGATTTTTATCATTATGAAAAATAATTTGTTACTCTGATTGTGACGTGTAATATGAATCTCTTTATCTAAAACATAACAAGATCACATATATTTTAAAAAACAATTATTTATGTTGAAATTAAAACTTCTTATATAATATATATATAATGTAGTTAATTTATTCTTTTCCTGACAACACATCAAAAGAAATGTTATAGCTACTATAATACATTTTTCTGATTTATATAAATATTAAATTAATTATTTTTTAACATTATATTAATATATATTATTAAAAATCATTAGATTCTCCTTGGGGAAAACTCTATGATGACATTAATTTATTCTGTTGTAGTCCTTTTCATTATTCAATTTAATCTTCTATATATTAATTCATTTAAAGATAATTTATCCAACCAAATACGATTATGGTTGTTCCAAATACTCTAGTGTGTAGTGTTTGGAGGATTGTATGTTGTGTAAATTAAATTCCTTGTAAAATATATTATATCATATTTAAGGTTCCTAAAATTAAAATCCCTTGAAAAAACATATGTTAGTAAAATCCACTAATACATGGAGGGATTTTTTGCATTGGTGGACTAGGGGACCATTGATCCATAAAAAACAATAAAAAATTAGTTGTAAATAATTTTTTTTCCATACTCTATTTAAAAACAGATATTTCCTTATAATTTCACCATAAAAACACTTATATTCCACAGTGATTGTGGGAACCCTTCAATTTTTTTTCAATGTTGACCCACTTACTATTATGACACTTTTTTCATTGGTGTTCTCCAACGTAGCATGTGTGAGTTCACTAGATTGTAATTAGAACGACTTTTGACATAATAATTTTTACTTTTCACATATTTTTTTAAAAAATATAATAAAACAAATATTTTTCATTTCTACTACCAAAATCACATTTGAAATGTTAATTTTCCAAAATATAATAATTAATTAAAATTAAATAGAAATGTAATAAATTTAGTAATAAATTGAATTAAATTCCAAACAAATAATTCATAAAATATATCCACCAAATCCCCAAAATATAAACTTTGATATTATTCAATAATATATCAAAACATTCATATCAATGGTATTCCATTTATAAATATTTAACTTTCAATGAAATGTAATTATGAAAATAAATTAATGGGTATACAAACATACAAGGATCACATAAAAAATTCATTCAATTAATCATTTTCAATGGAAGAAATAAATCATGTATCATTATTTCCCCATTCTAAATTTTTTATAATTCTCCTCAATTTAATTCATGTTTCATTATCTATTAGTTCTAAGAATGACTATCGGTTATTCATATTCCTTTTATTTTTCATCAATCATAACTAAAAGTAAAACATTAATAGTGTTTTTCCAATACCTTGAATGCAAACATATAATCATAGGATTTTATAGGACTATATATCTCTACATATTAAATATATATATATATATACTACAATTATGTTTAATGTGTTTTCATATAAGATAAAATGATATTAAAGCTTTTTTTAGTTAGGTAAATAATTTTAAAATAAGAAAAATAAAAAAATTGATGTTTTATATCTTAATGATATTTTGTGATAATAAATTTGTACGATCAATGAAATTATTCATTATATGGTATCACTCACCTTCTACAATATCATGAGTAATGTACATGAAATACTAATTCGAAATTAATGATATAAAACCTCTTCTATTTTTCAACATTTTTTTGAGTGTTTCAATGGGGAAAATCACACTTCGATCACATATCCCCAAATCCCAGACCCAGTTCTCAAATTAAAATATTTATTGTATGATCATTTTTAAATTAATGTAGACATTTGTTTCAAAAATGTTTAGAAAATATTCATACAAATTTTTTATTTTTTTTCTCAACTTTTCATAAAATCATTTTTTGTTATTTTTTCCATTTTATGAGGTATAAAACATAATCATAATATTTAAAAAAAAACCCTAACTAAAACCTGATAACACCCCGAACATAAATACCCAATGAAAAATATCCCTTACACCATGGTAATCCTCTCCCCTACATATTAACTATGGAATGTAATGAAAAATAAAAAGTTTAGAATATAATGTATATAATTGGATTCAAAATTAGATCATACTTATCATATGTTATTTAGAGTATTTATTTGTTAAATCCAATTTAATGAAACGTTATTACTAAATGATAAATGTATTTTCTACAAAAATGAACAAATATTTGAAATGTATCATTTTAAAATCATATCCTTGGTAATATATAAATGAATATTATAAAAGTTTTTCAAATCCATTTTTTCTCTAATGAAACATGTTATATAAATGAATATAAAATCATAGATTATAAAAAACATGATAAAGGGAAACATTTAGTATTTTCCAATCACTCACAGCACCCAAATTAGTATCAAAAAAATAATATGATTTTCAAAAATTCAAATCATGAACATGGTAATGGAAATATCATCATCATAAAAAAACTACTCATCAAAATCAATATTCATATAATATAAACAACTAGGTTTATCTATGATCACCCATCCCCCATTATAATCATTCAAATAATAAAAATGAATTATATATCATGGAATCATGGGGTTATAGTGAAAGTATTTGTATCCAATATAAAAATTATGTAAAAATTCATGTTGTGGTATAAATTATTTTTATTAAACTCTTAAAATAAATTTATAAATTTATTTTAATATAAATAAATAAAAATAGTAAACTCAAACAATTTTTTATTTAATGTGATCCACATTTTCTTTTTCTTATTTTTCAACCATTCTAATAGACATAAAATATAGAACAACCCTTGAAAGTGAAAAAACCATGCATCACATATCAAGATATTAATCTAGATTCCTAAACTAAATTTGAAAAATCATTTCCTATTAAAATTATAAATAAGGGATTTACATATTAATTTTTTATGGGCATTAATATCCACAACACTCCTTGTAATTCATGTTATTATGGGTTCAAATGACTTCACCCTGTTTAGATCCATAAATGATGAAATCTAGGATTCACATATATAAATGGGTCCTTCCCTATAATCTACTATTAAATTAACTATTATTTTGGGTAATAAGTTATCCATATCTAGGGGGTCAATCTATTTTTTTATTAAATCTAAAAAAATCAAATGGTAAATCATCGACTATCGATACCCATAGTCCAACCATGAAATATTCTGGTTTTACTATACCTCCATTGTACTCAACCAATTTTAGAAAAAAATTCACCTTATTATACAAATGACAACCATCATCTACTATATTAACAACATATGAGACGTTATTCCCATAAATGGATCAAACTATCTCTAATTAAAACTTAATTTTATCCCCTAAAACATCTATATTATCATTAAAATATTCCATCAAATTATGAGTGTTTAAATTCTCTGCGTCACTACTATCCCTTAAATATAACTCCATAATATTAAAATTGATCAACTCAATCCCTATTTCAATTAATGTATATATAAAATAATCAGAGTTCTTTTCTGATCTCTTCTAGGAATAAGTATGTCAACCATTTAACGAAATTTAAAAACATTGGCAAAAAGATCTCAAAAAAATCATGGATATCTCATTATTTCAACCTCCAATTAATGAAAAAAATATTGTGGTAATTATATACTCCCCATGTTCTATTGAACATATTGTATGAAATGATATATTAACTCACTCCATGATTAGTGAAATATTTCAGAAATTTGTCAATCCCAATATTAATATGAATTAAAAAGAAAACTAGCTCCTATTTTTTATTTAGTTGTATCCTTGGAACCATATCTAATAATTCAACCTTATGTGGTGTTTTCTCCAATTCATCATGTTTCAAGATACATGAAAAACACCCTTTCATAAATTTGACACACGTGTGAAATATCATTATATGATAAAAAATGTGAATATTAATATAATTTTTTTAATAATACCCATAGGATCCTATTCCGTATATTCCAATTTCTCTTTTATAATATAACTAAAAAAAGGTTTGGGTATCCTATATGTTTGTAAGGAGTCTTCTCATTTTAATTCATTGAATTTTTCATCTTTTTACATGATTTTATCCTCAATTTGTTTCCCTTTTTTCATCCTATTTTCTTTTGGTCTTGATACAGTCCTCTATTATTTTTTCACATCTCATGTTGAGAGGAATGTTTTGACCATGTATATATATATTCATCTCCACATTATTTACACCTCCTAGAATCCCGTTAAGGTCGTTAAAAAATTGGTATACTTGAAACTATAGATTTATTTTGAAACTCCTTTATACAAATTAATTCACCTTTATCTCAATGATGGAAGCCCCAACGTTTGTAGTTAATTTTTATAAGGACTCCACCAATGATGAAATTTTGATTTGAAAAAAAGACCAGTGTGGGTTTTGGAACCCATGTTCTCATTGTTGGTGACCATTTATTTGATGATGTTGTGGACCCTACACAATAGAATTATTTTGAACACTATAATAAATTTAATCATTACCCTTTATGTACATACCAGGGTATTGTTTCATAGGCATAATAATTTCCACGTTTTTTAAACCTTTTGTGAAACCATTCATATGTTTTTTCAACAATGGGGACTCCTCCCATTATTTCATTTCTCTATTAACATTGAAATATTTTTCATATCCTGTAAACTAATATTATATAATTTCCATCATGCTACCAATTCATTAATGGGGCTCCAATATTAACATAAACTATAGAGTGATTACCTTGAGAATTTCCCATAAATAATAAATATATTAGAAACTATTACTCTATTCCATTATAGAGACTAATTCCAAAAAAAAATTACATCATCTAATGAAATTTTTTGTATTGCAATGAATCTTCCTGTGAAATTATTTTATTATTTAAAAATGGTAATTTGTTAATAAGGAACTAAAATATATATTAATTGATAAAAAATGGTACAAATTAAACACGTAAATTTCTTGTGAAATTATTATTTAAAATATTTATAAATATTTTATATTTTTTTAAGGATAAATATTTCATCATCCATGAGCTAGACCTCATATAATGGTTTTATAATACATTACCGTCCCCATGAAGCAGTTATCCATCCATGAATGCCATTACGAAAACCTTATCAGGGGGTAGAGAATGACCATGACCTCAATGAAAAGAATTTAGAGAATAGGTGTCCTAATGACCACATTTTCTGGGTCAGGAGGAATTAAACACCATTTTTATGGGAAATTGTAAGAAGATCCCATCCCAAATTAGGATTCTACCACATGGATTTCATGATTTGACATAAATACAATATATAAAACATTAAAACATTTGATGTAGGATATGAAATATTTGTAACTATTTATACTAGAAAATTTGCTACTATTAAGATTTTTCCACACAACCCACACCCCCAGATGCACCAAGACACCAAACCCTATTTCCTGCTATTATCTTCTATAAACACAGTACCTACATATCCTTGTTTTAAATTATATAAATCATTATAATAATGATAAAAAATATTAGATCAACCATGGATCACATTTGGAATCTTTTTCAACCACCATGATACTCATTTGAAGAAGGATGAGCCATAAATGACATAGAGATTATCTATCTGGCCACTATGAAGGATGGATTAAATGAAGGAGAAAAAATATTGTGTTTCCATTGAGGTTTTTCTATAAATAAACTTTTTGAGCTCAAATACATTAATGGATTTCCTGAATGAAATGTTAAATCTAGATTAGAAGCATCACCAAGAAGATATTGGTTCCCCTATATCACACTTGTAGTTGAATGGATTCGAGAAGTCGTTAAAAAAATAATAAACATGGATTTTAAAGACAACATATTTTTGTGATCATAGGGAGGATCATATTTTTTAAATCGTGGATGGAATGAATATGAAATATTTGATTACTCTACTATCACGGAGAAATCACAAAAAAATACAATTGAGAACAAATGGTGGATGAAAAAATTATGTTACATTGAGCACCAATTATATGTTAGGACATGATATAGTACATGATCTACCACCACATAGAAGGACGAACTATGCAAAAGATATAATAGTATCACATGTTGGGATGTCATTAATATTATTTTATTATAGCATTATGTAATGGTAGACTCCGATATGATTTTTTAAATGAAAATGCTCATTATTAAGGTAGAACTCACATATGTACAGTGATGAAGTTAGAGGTATTTACAGGAAAAACAATAGATGAAGAAAGAATGATAGATTACATGTAATGGTATATGGAGTCATGTAAATATGATAGAGATTCAACTAAATATGATTCTATGTTCTTGTATAAAGGAGTTGTTGATCAAAAGTGATGATAAATCCTACTACTGTGGGACTGGTGGAACATACCATGTGGTACCATATGGTGTTCTACATTAGTGGAGATTTTCAATGTTATATTCTAAATGTAGAAAATTATACCATCACTATGGAATATGAGTAAACACTAAAATTTATCAACATTCAAAATATCTATACAGTTAATGTGTTGTTTGTAAAAAATAAACATTAATGATTTGACTAAGATAAAAAAATATTTGGAAGATATGAATATAGGGGATTCATATATCATTAAATAAGAGGGGTTGCACCACTAATCAAAAGGATTGAATATCATGTGAATAACCACTGCGGTTATATGATACATTTTATTCATCTTTTACTTATCTTATAATTTTAAAAACTATTATACCTCTATACTAAAATTTCTAATTCTATAATAGAGATTTTGAATCCATGAGTTGTATGGTCATGGGGAGGTGACATAAAATGTAAATCATGAGTCTATGAACTTTTTCTGAAATTATGGTTTTATTCTCTATATTAATTTTTTTAGTGTATTAAATTTTATATATTAATTTGAATGTGATTGTCTTTACAATTAATTCTAATTCTAATTATTATCTTTTAAAAAATCATTTATCCCCATTTTTATATTTATATAATATTGATTTATTGTTATAGAATCATAGAGTGAGTTCTTAGGAATTACTAAACATTGGATGGAGAAACAATGATCTAATTTGGAAACATAGGGTCCTCTATTACTGATTGGGTATTTCCTAGATCGTACAAAAAGGAATAAATATGGCTTCCATGCATTGGAAAGAGGATTTTAATAGAATAAAAATTATGAGGATAACGTTCTTTCTTCTTTAAATTTAATCAATAGTGAAAATTCGAATTGATTTTAGAACCTTTCATTAAATAAAATAATTTAAATTTTATTATTATTTTTGAAAATGTAATGATAACATTACATGAAGGGAGCACAATATTAATCTCATCAATTTCCTATCATATGTTTTTCAAATATAGTTGTTCTTTTTATGATATACCTTGGGATTATATTATTTAAATTTTAATCATGAATCTAAGATTAAATAATTTCTAATTGTAGTGAGGTTTGATTTTCACTAGTACTACATTACTGAGAGAAATTAATAATCATTTTCACACCCAACTATAGGTGAGTATAAAAACGTGGCACTACTGCTAGGGAGGTATGTAATATTTTTATTTTTTAATTTTTTTAACTAAGACCATTAAAAAATAATTATATTATTCTGATCCAATTATTAAGATGAAATATATAACACAGAATAAGAATCATAATATTGAAAATAAAAGTGAATAAATCAATTTACATTACTCAATTGAAACTTCAATTTCATACTCGATGTCATGAAACACGTCACCAAATACAAAGCAAACATTAAATGACTTCGGTGACCCTCAATTTTATTACCACTAATATTTATTAATAATTGTTTTTGTAAAACTACTATTGATTTAATGTAAATATTATTATTATACAATACAATTAATATATAATTATATTAGAACATCACAATCCGCACATTCAACAGTTCATATTTTTATGCTTAATCATCATGCAAAGAGGGTTATTTGTGGGCGAGGATAATTGGTGGATATTCCACCTACCACAGGAGGGTGATTTAAAATTGAGTTTTTATAGGACAAAACCATATAGATCTAAGCGTGGGATAATATCAAAATAATTTCATGTAACCCTTATTTCCATATAAATCAATAACATCATTTAGTATGGACAATTGTATCTTTTGAAAAGGAATTATAGAAAACCTATATGAATATTTGAAATGTTCAAGATGTTATGTTCTATTTTCCCTCTTCTAGCACTGAAAACCCACCACTTTATATTATTTTTAAATCGATTATTATTGGACAATAAGAGGGAACACAATGAATTATCACATAGAGTATATTTTTTTGCATAGTTACTGATGGAATTTGAGGGCATAATAAATAAGATAACACAAAATTATAAAAAAAAATTGATCAAATTGTAAAAAATATGAGTGGTATTTATGAGTGAAAAAATAATGATTCATTTATTTACTAGAAACCATACATTAAGAAGATACATGAATTGTATTATGGGTGGATTTTAAACAAATGATTGATTAACCTCACCCACCATAGGAACGTGGATTGTGTTTATCCCTACATCACTTCGTTCATCAATGTGTTGAGATACAGGGTATAGAGGGATATGTATCCATATTTAAGCAAGTTAAATTCCAAATTATCACCCTCATATTGAATCAAAATCCCAAATGGGATTAAAAGGACATTAATAATAAGATAATCCTACCTTCCACCCCCTTTATTCAATAAATTCCATTATACAACCCATTTTCCACAACTGTAAAAGAAACCATACTATTATAATTATATCAACCACTACATTTTGTCCAAAAATACTCTGGAAATACCAATTTATGTACACCACTAGATGAATGAATAAATGGTGTATATATTGAGTTGATGATATATATATTGAATAATTTATCAAATTAATTTATGTATCTCTTTGACATACTATCTCAAACCCAAGGAATTTATCTATATCAGATAATATAAAATCAAAAGTATAGTGTTATTATTAAAATAATTGGGAGAGTCATGTAGATAATATAACTGGAGCCCAATTAAGTATATGATATACTAGAAGAATCTGTGTCTGGAAATTCTAGACATTCTCTGGTATAAATACCCACACCACTAATAGTAGATGAAAAAATAGGGGCAACAAAGATACTAATACGATATGCAGTTTGTAAAGAGATGAAATTCCCTTACATTGGCTTAAAAGGCACAATAATGACATTCCCTTCCATTTTATTGATGTAGTAATGAATCAAAGAATTATGTGGAAGAGAAACATAATAGTGAGATCCAATAGATAGAAAAAATTGTTAATATTTACATAATTCACATTCTAGACAATTTTAAAATTCCAAAATACACTAATTTCATAAAGGATTTTTTTTACAAAGGAATGTGTCATGTTGGGAATGAGATAAAAAACATAGTTATGAGTGTTTCATCTATGATGAAACCATAATTTCATAAAAGCATCCATGATCAAGGGATTTTTTTCTATTCCATACACCATTGGTTCATTTAATGTATTTGAATATTTTTGGTATCATGGTTATTCCACTAATATTATTTCTCATTATTTTTTATATAATTGAAATGAGTTTAATGTAATCCCTTGATATCGGTGGGAAAACATGAAAATTGATCAACAATTATTTTTATAGCAGTGTTGTGGGATGGGTTTTTGGGAGTGGAAGGTTTAATTTTACCAAAATATTTTTATATTATCCCAATAGATTAAGATAATGCAGTAGTCTAATCACACATAGTATTTGGAAGACCAGTCTCAAAAACTGTAAAGATGATATCAATGTACAAGAAGGAATACTTTCAATTGATCATAGAGACCACAAGGTGAACTTCATCATTTTTATATCTTATAGGAATCCAATAATAAACCATTGTAACATTTCAATCACTTTTGAAGAATTTATTGAGACCATTTATGATTCAAATTTTCTCATGGAATTTATTATCCTTAGGAGATCACCTTTATACTAAAAACAATATGGAATACTAAATTCCGAAAAATTTGGAATTTCTACTTTCAATTTTCCAAAATAAATATCCTTTAATTTATATGAAAATATTATTTGAATCAGATAATAGTAGTCACTATAATCAGTAAATTCATTATTTGGATGTTTGGAATTTGAATCCAATCACAGCTCGAGATAATCCCCATATCGTGAAATGAAAACCAGATTTCAAATATTTTTATCCAGTGGAAGGGGAAATTATCATTAATAATTTCTAACAACGAATCCAAATAAAAAGATAACACATAATTGGCCTTTTCAAAAGAAACTTCCATTTTCTAGGGTGCATTAAAGGAGACATACATATAATTATACAAAAGTCATATTCCAATATAATTATTCTAGAGGGGGATTCCCTACCTATTTGGAATCCCAAAAGCAGTCTAGAACCAACCATTATGGGATTTTATAAAAATAGTGATTTTTATGGTTTTCATGATAATGTAATGAATTTATTACTGAAAATGAATTTTCCCCATCCATATTGTTTCAATGAAAACTGGTTTTACATTTATGAAACATGTTAATACTGAATTAATCTCTATGAGTGCTCAGACTAGATGGGGAGTATGAAATGACTATAGAATACATAATCTGGTTCTTAAAAAAGAACACTTCATCATCATAATTATTTACCAAATTTTATAATGGTTAATATGTAATACATTTTATTGTTTCCAAAATATTGTTTCTAGATATTTTCATGCAACAATTTCCCCATATGACAAAGATAATTCCATATTTACCTTCATTATTGGGAACGTTTCATATAATATAATGCCTTCTGGTCAATGAAATTCATTAGAGAAATTTTGATTATGTATGTTACTAATGTTCTATAATCAAATTGATGAATAAATGGAGGTATTTATTGATTAATTCATAGTTCATTAAGGTATTTCAATGATATTCATAGTTTTTTGGAAATTTATATGATTACTACTAGGAAAATGAAGAAAATATATTGGGAAAATTTATTCATAAAAATAATGATCTAAACTTTTATAATTGTCAAATTGTAGATGAAAAATTAATAGTTGTAGGTCATATAATTTTAGTAAATTTCATTAAACAATATAAGTCTAAAGTTGACTTTATCCATTCATTACTACATCCTACTTATGTAAAATAAATTTTATCATGCTTGGTCCATATGGGATTCTGTAGAAAAATAATCCACGAGGAAATTTTTTTCCCTTCCACTTTTGATAATAATTTTAAAAGAAATTCAATTTTATGTTAGTGATGAATGTATAATGGAAATTTATAAGATGAACTAGAAACCAATCTCATCACCAATTATGAACCCTTAAACTGGGAGAAAAAATTTAACATTTTCTGTTACATCAAACCAATGATATGGTAATAGTTCGTTCCCAATAAATTTATGTATTGAAAAAATTAATATCATTTTCTCTTAGAACCATGGATTAAACAAAAATATGTAGAAAATATATAGAAAATAATTCACTGTATTTTTATTTTCACTATAAAAATTTAGACCATATTTGCATTGATCTAAAGTGGATAAATTTTATGATCAGGTTTCACTTTAGTGCTTCATTAAGTATTTTTTTTCTAAGACAAGAATAATAATATGGATACAAATATTTATAGTGTTTAAAAAAAGAATCAAGGATAACAATGGATCTAATAATAAGTGGAATATCACCCTAGTGGACTTTATAAAATACTTAAATATAAATTCTAGAACTGAACCTATGCATTTGTGACATACTAGTAGAGAAACGCCACATCATGAATCGTTATGTACCATGCTATGTCGAAATTGTGAATTTTTTGTCCAGATATCTTGTACCATCTCACCTTAACTCTATTAAAATCATTATATAAAGGATGAATATACATTATATATTTGGGAGGATCCATTCCTATAAAAAATTGAAAGTACTAAGTCATAAAGACGTGATTTCATGCGAGTGAAATAGATTCTCCATTTGATTTTTTTGTCAATTTATTATGGTTTCCACTCTCTTACATCAATAAAGACTATCTAATTCAAGGAAACTGATATATATTTTCCAAATTGTTTTTATTATTTTCATGAATTATGTAAAAATAGTTTATACATGTAATTATTTTAAATATATTAACAAAGGATAAGAGATTAATTGAAAAACAATAATTTTCACTAAAATTAGTGACATCGGTGATATTTATTTTATGAGACCCAAACCAATTTCTTTTGTGAATTCATATATTCAATTTATATCATGATTATGACTCTAAATTGGTAGAATTTAATCTCACTTTATACATAATATGTAAACAATATATCTAAATTTTCCTAGTCCAATATTTTTGGTAGGTTTACAAAATTTAAGATCCCTCATTAGTAACCAATGTACTCATATTTTAACATTAATGATGTAGTCAATTCTTAAAAGTTATGTTGTGTATCAATATATATCTACATTTTAAAATCCTCAGAAAAATGGAAAATATTAGGTGTAAGACTAAGAGGTATATGGTTTCTGGGAGATAGTGTAAAACCCAACCAAAAGGATCTGTTCCAATCAATTGAGGACACCATATAGGTATACCACATATCCTATAAAACAACCACAAGAATGGTCCCATACAAGTTGATTTGTTGAAAAAAATAACCTTTAGGTGTATTTGATATACCGAACATATTGGTAATTCCAATAGATGAATATGGATCTAGTTAGTAATTGGAAGGAGAGAAAACATTATCTCCCAGAGTTGGAGAAAATTTGAAGATAGGATTTTGAAAACACTAGAATATAAAAATATAGAACCTTAGTGGAACATGAATAATTAATTATATAAAACTCTATTCATAATGATGTTTAAAATTTTCTCTACAATTAAATATTGAAGTTATTATCATGTAAGGTTATTTCATCAAGTTGAGGAAAAATTTATTTGTTAATAATTTATATCCTTTTTGATAAATTAATATCAAGAAAACAAAATATGGAAGCCTTCATTTTTATTGTGAAAGGATAAAAATGTTCATAGAGAATATACCTCATGAACTAGTAGAGGAGATTAAAATTATCCATCCCATATATTTATTTATTTCTATGTGGTTTTGTTGATAAAAATACATTATCAAAATTATAATTCCAAAGGCATCCCATGATTTTTTGTTTTCATTTTATTTAAAAGATTATGATAACAAAACATCTTCCATTTACCCCATTGAGTTGTAATAGAATGGTTCTTATAAAGGTATGAGTTGTTTTATAGGTCTACCAAAAAAAATTCAATATGTATTTATATAAAATGTGATAGAAGTGGAGTAAAAGATTCAGGTGATTAAATATTTTATCCATACATCCTTTATCTTTCCTAACCAATTAATTTTTTAGTTAATTTTTTGTAAAATATATAATCTTGAAGCTGCATAAAACTGGAAAATTGAATTCCCACATTATAATTATATCATTACATTATATATCAAATTGAAATAAGTTTCTTCATAACCCATGGATTCCATGATTAAGGTACCATGAATAATGAGGTTTAATGAGAAATATGGAGAATTTAATATTTGGACTAAATCAAGGTTATTAAAATTATGACTGATTATTCAATGGATTTGGATGATTCATGTATATGAAATATACATTCCCATTTTTTATTCTTTTAATTTTGTAGGTTCAAGTGAATTGATCTATAATAATTAGTTATTCTATAAGTTATTTTCTAATCTGATATGTCTAATTAAAGATATAATTCATGGAAAAATATTTCATATTAAATCATTATAATATTTCTTCAGTGATCGCGGGGCTTGTCACTTTTTATAAAATTCATTAGAACATATAAAATTTATGAATTTGAACAATCACATTTAAAAATATTGATCTAATTTTATTAACAATCCCTTTTCATGAATATCACCTTTCCATTAATGTTTTTATATCATTGCTAATTAAAATTTTTCCAATAAATGTGGTTGTTTGATAGTTCATGGATGTCTATACACATTCATAATAAAATATTACACTTTCCATTGCAATGAATATAAAAATATTCCATACAGAATTTTATTATTATTTTCCCTTGATTTTGATTCACCTTCTTATTTACTAAATAATGAAATGAAGTCTTTTTAAATGCACTGAACAATATCATCCTTTTCTGACATTATAATTGTAAGTTCATTGATTAATTTTTCATGCTCTTCATTCATGAGTTTATAATTTGATTCCACTTATGAGTATTCAGTGGTTATTAATGGTCATATACACCTACATAAATTTCATCAATCTCTATTTCAATATGATTCATAAGATCAAATAATTAATTCCAAACCACTCAAATATAGTTTCATTACATACATTGAATGAAAACAAGATCAAGAGAACCGTCAAGCTCCACATTAATATCTATAACACTATTAAAGTGATTATAAACTTCTTATTTAGGTTTTACATTTTCAATTTTAGCTATCATGGACTCTTCAATATCATATTAAAATTTTGTTATACAACATAAAAAATTTAATAATTCTATTCCTCAACTTTGAATATGTTTCCCATTATATATTACATATTTCCTAATTTGATGTATCTCTTCTGCAGGAACCTCTTTTCAGGATTCTTCAAGATTTATTCTTCTCATTACATCAACAAATCTCCATTAAAACATAGAGGAAATGTTCCCTACATTAATGTATAGAGAAAATCCAATAGAATCATTTCTTCTAATCATCCTTTTCTACATTTTTTTTAAAAAGGGCCAAAAAGTTCATTATCCACATCATCTCCAACATCACTAAAATTTGAAATTTCAAGATTTTCCATCCACTTAAAACCCATTTCCTTCCATACATGAATTTCATTATATTACTGATTTAATCACAATTTGTAATCCACTAAAATGGTTAGTATATCATAAATATAATGAATAATCATATATGATTCCACAATGGATGAATTTTTTTTATTATACAGAGGTGGAAGCCTTCTCATGATTTTCATCACATAATAAAAATACATTATTAGTTTACCATGCCCCCTAATAACTCATGTAGCTACATTTATGTGATTAAAGATTCTATCATTATTTTCATGTGGAATCATTTTTTAGTCATCGAACTTGGCGAACACAACATATTTTTTGCACTCATTTACATTGGTATAGACTTCGTATATATTTTGAGTTTCTTCTTCGTGGACTTGTGTATGGTGATTTTCATCACCTTCAATAGATTTCTTTATATAGTGCTAGAATAATAGTATTTTATCCTCTGGTATCACCGTCAATATTTTTCTTTTCTACATTACTCATACATACACTAGTCACAACACTAAATGGAATCAAATGGGATATTTAATAATGAAATTCCCGAAAAATATATTACAGATTAGATTTTAATATTTTATTTAAAATATTGTTTTTTAATAAAATACTTGAAATCCCTGAAAATTAATAAAAATATTCGTTAAAATAATAGTGGAAAAATTTAACACCTAAAACTACACTATGAAATGACTTGGAGGCCCCTTGATTACTATAAGAGGGGAGTAGAGAATTAGGGTTTCCACACTTTTACTCAATGAGATGGGTCTTATCCTCATGTTGGTGTGAACTTTTTAAAAATTAATGTTATCTTAATTAGTTAATTAAATAACCATATGTATACAATAGGAACACAACACAATAGTTTTACATGGTTCACAACTATCTTCTAGTCTATGCAAAATACGCGGAAAGTGTGTCGATCTTACACAATTCTACTAGGATTCACTAGTTATTGTGGAATACAAAAAATCTAACATGGTTAATCCATTCCAGTATCATATACTATGCAATGCATTTAGGGATAAAATAGAAATTCACTTAGATTACTTGTTTTAGGTCCTCCTTGTTCACTACATTGAGTAATGTATTATTAAGTTTTTCGACATAAAGTTTACACGAAAATAATTTCTATATGTGTATTCGACCCCAATTAGAATGAGAACCTAATTTTATTAAAATTTTGAATTGATTTAGTTGAATTTACTTTTCAATCAATCTAGTTGATTGACATTGTTGTTCATGAAGCTCCTAACCTTCGTGAAAACCCCATTTCATTTCAACGATGATTCTTCCTTCAAATACCTACATACATTCGTGAAATGACTAGGAATCGTGGCGATCCTAGCATACATAGAACACCAAGATTTCATTACATTATAAATCCTCATGAAACTCCCATTTCTGAAATCCTATTGTTTCAATTTATTTTTGACAACAATTTTCTAAAATCTTATTCCCTTGGAGTTTCCCTAATTTGTGAAGAATTACCTTCTCCAAAGTCCTTCACGAAATCATAGCACATAACCCATCTTCAAATTTCTATCTTTTGGAAATGATTGGAAGACACCAATTTATAATCCTCACATATTCTTAAAAAATTCATGATCCCCATGCAATTTTTACTTTCCTATTAATCAATGTTAATTTAGATCCTTTTATTCATAAAGCTTCAGTGAAATTTTCCTATTCGCAAAGCATTTCATATACATCTAGAACATTATCATACAATTACTCCTACAATCAATTTGAATATTATTTCATGAATACTCAAGCCTTATTGACAGGAGATGCCTTCAAGAATCTACACATCTTCACAAAACACCATCCTTCAGGAAACATCACAAATTTTCCATATTTTTTTGAATAAATCATTGACATATGTATTTTTTTATCATTGTCCCATCATCTTGGAATTGAGGTCCAAAAATTTGGAAAACATAGGAATTGATGACACATTTAAAAATGATGCCGCATGAACCATACGATCAATTACCTTGAAATATCCCTGATCTACCTAGTGTATATTGAAAAAAATGAAGAAATAAATTTTGTTTCTAGCTATGAAAATAAATTCATTCGACCATGTAAAATTTAAATTGATTTAATTTTTCCGTTGTAAATATTTTTTATTTTAGTTTTTCATTTTAGTTTCCAAGACAATCCATCATCAAAATAATTTTTTTATAGATTAAATATCATTCACATACAATTATATTTAAAATGAAACGTGTTTTACTCATTTTTTAATTTATTTTCAGACCACACAAAAACGAAGAGAAATATATAATAAAAGGATTTATAAATTTTTTTTCTTCAAAATTCTAGGTTTAATGTCCATTTATATTTTATTTGATTCACAATGAATATCCTATTAGGTTTTTATTTCATTATATTCATTGGGATTTATTATCATTAGAATGATAAGACTGTTATATATATGAATTGTGCTAAAAAATAATTTATTTTGAAGCTCATAAATTCCAACATTTATTTTTCTAATAATATTAAATTGAGTGCATTTAATTATTATATGTAATTTAATATAATATTTATTTTTAGAGAATTATTTAATTCATTTATTTTATAGTTATATTTGGGTGAAATATTATTCTCAAATGTATTCTATTTTTTTTTCAACATGTCTTGGAGCACTATATATAAATTGATGATGTATCTTATAATTTATATCCATACAAACATTTGGAGCCCCAAAATTGACTAAAATGATGGGTTTAATTTAAAATTTTTTAAAAGGAATATCACATTTGAATATCTACTGTTTCAAATGTGGATATTGTAATATCATAATGTTGTTATCATATAATGTAATCTATAAGTCTACATTCATTATCAATCATATGTTGTTAACAATAATTTTGGAGTCACCCTCATTAACAAACACAAATTTTATACATTCTTCATTTGGATTGTATTTTTCTATAATTGAACCATTTATATAATGATTTAACTTTGTTAAATATCTCGTCATTGTGATTGGAAGGTATTTTTATAAAATCTTTATAAAATGACTAATTCATTATGATTTCTGTATGAAGTTATAATTTTTCATCTCTACATGAATTAAAATTTTCACATATTTCATTACATGGAAAATTATCTAGATCTGTTTGTCTGGAATTAAATTATGGTAACTATTTATTTATAAAAGGGATATATCATGAGTGATGTTTATCTTTATGAAAAATAATTTTCTACTCTGATTGTGACGTGTAATATGAATATCTTTATCCGAAACGTAACAAGATCATATATATTATAAAAAATTATTATTTATGTTGACATTATCACATCTTATATAATATATATATAATGTAGTCAATTTATTCTATTCTTGAAAACACATCAAAATAAATTAATGTTATAGCTACTATAATATATTTTTCTGATTTATATGAATATTCAATTAATTGGTGTTTTAACATTATCTGAATATTTATTATTAAAAATCATTAGATTCTCCTTGAGGAAAACTCTCTGATGATATTCATTTATTCTGTTGTAGTCCTTTTCCTTATTTAATATAATATTCTATATATTAATTCATTTAAAGATAATTTATCCAACCAAATACAATTATTGTTGTTTCAAATACTCTAGTGTGTAGTGTTTTGAGGACTGTATGTTGTGTAAATTTAATTCCTTGTAAAATATATTATATCATATTTAAGGTTGCTACAATTAAAATCCCTTGAAAAAACATATGTTAGTAAAATCCACCAGTACATGGAGTGATTTTTTTGCATGGGTGGACTAGGGGACCATTGATCACTAAAAAACAATAAAAAATTAATTGTACATAATTTTTTTCCATACACTATTTTAAAACAGATATTTCCTTACCATAGATACTCTTATATTCCATAGGGATAGTGGTAACACTTCAATTTTTTTCAATGTTGACCCACTTACTATTATGACACATTTTTCATTGTTGATCTCCAACGTATCATGTGTTAGTTCACTATATTGTAATTAAAATGACTTTTGACATAATTTTTTTTTACTTTTCACATATTTTTTTAAAAATTATAATAAAACAAATTTTTTTCATTTCTACTTTCAATATCACATTTGAAATGTTAATTTTTCAAAATATAATAAAATAATTAATTAAAATTAAATAGAAATTTAATAAATTCAGAAATAAATTGAATTAAATTCCAAAAAAATATTTCATAAAATATATCCATCAAGTCCCCAAAATATATACTATTATATTCTTCAATAATATATCAAAACATTCATATAAATGGGATTCCCTTTATAAATATTTAATTTTCAATGAAATGGAATTATGAAAATAAATTAATGGGTACACAAACATACAAGGATCACATAAAAAATTCATTCAATTAATCATTTTCAATAGAGGAAATAAATCATGTATCAGTATTTACCCATTATAAATTTTTTATAATTCTCCTATATTTCATTCATGTTTCATTATCTATTATTTCTATGAATGACTGTCGGTTATTCATATTCCTTTTATTTTTCATCAATCATAACTATAAGTAAAACATTAATAGTGTTTTTCCAATACCTTGAATACAGACATATAATCATAGGACTTTGTTGGACTATATATCTATACATCTTAAATATATATATATTACAATAATGTTTAATGTGTTTTCATATAGGATAAAATGATGTTAAAGCTTTTGTATGTTACGTAAATAATTTTAAAATAATAAAAATCAAAAAATTGATGTCTTCGCTCTTAATGATATTTTGTGATAATAAATTTGTATAATCAAAGAAATTATTCATTATAAGGTATTACTCACCTTCTAAAATATAATGAGTAATTTACATTAAATATTAATTTAAAATTAATGATATAAAACCTCTTCTATTTTTCAACATTTGTTTGAGTGTTTCAATGGGGAAAATAACACTTCGATCACAGATCCCCAAATCCCATACCCACTACTCAAATTAAAATATTTATAGTGTGATCATTAGTAAATTAATGGAGACTTTTGTTGCATCAATTTTAAAAAAACCGGCATACATGTTTTTTAAATTTTTTTCTCAACTTTTCATCAAATCAATTTTTTGTTATTTTTTCCATTTTATGCGGTATAAAACATAATCATAATATTTTAATAAAAACCCTAACTAAAACCTGATAACACCCCAAACATAGGTACCCAATGAAAAATATCCCTTACACCATGGTAATCCTCTCCCCTACATATTAACTACAGAATGTAATGAAAAATAAAAAGTTAAGAATATAATTATCATATGTTATTTAGAGTATTTATATGTTGAATCATGTTTAATTAATCATTATTACTAAATGATAAGCATATTTTCTACAAACATGAATAAATATTTGAAATGTATCATTTTAAAATAATATCATTGGTAAGATATCAATGAATATTATTAATGTTTATCAAATCCATTTTTTCTCTAATGAAACATGTTATATGAATGAATATGAAAACTTATTTTATAAAAAACATGATAATGGGAAACAAATAGTATTTTCCAATCACTCATGGCACACAAAGTAGTGTCAAAAAATAATAATATGAATTTCAAAAATGCAAATCATGAACATGGTAATGGAAATATCATCATCATTAAAAACTACTCTTAAAAATCATTATTCATATAATTAAAAAACTAGGTTTATATATGATCACCCATCCTCCATTATAATCATTCAAATAATAAAAATGAAATCTAAAACATAGAATCATGGGGTTATAATGAAATTATTTGTATACAATATCAAAATTCTGTAAACATTCATGTTGTGGTATAAATTATTTTTATTTAACTCATAAAATAATTTTATAAATTTGTTGTAATTGAAATAAATAAAAATAGTAAACTCAATCACTTTTTTTATTTAATTTGATCCACATTTTCTATTTATTATTTTTCAACCAGTCTAATAGACACAAAGTATAGAACAAACCTTGAAAGTGAAAAAACCATGCATCACATATCAAGATATTAATCTAGATTCCTAAACTAACTATGAAGAATCAATTCCTATTAAAATTTTAAATAAGGGAGTTACATGTTAATTTTCTATGGGCATTAATATCAACATCACTCCTTGTAATTCATGTGATTATGGGTTTAAAGGACGTCACCCTGTTTAGATCCATAAATGACGAAATCTAGGATTCACATATATAAATGGGTCCATCCCTACAATCTACTATTAAATTAACTTTTATTTGGGGTAATAAGATCTCCATATCCATGGGGTAAATCAATTTTTTTATTAAATCTAAAAAAATGAAACGGTAAATCATCTACTGCCGATTCCCATAATCCAACCATGAAATTTTCTGGTTTTACTATAATTCCATTGTACTCAACGAATTTTAGAAACATTTTCATCTAATTATACAAATTATAAACATAATCTATTATATTATCAACATAAGGGACGTTATTCCCATAAATGGATCAAACTATCTCTAATTTAAACTTATTTTTATCCCATAAAATATCTATATTATTATTTACATATTCCATCAAATTATGAATGTTGTAATTCTCAGCCTCACTACTATCCCTTAAATATGACTCCATAATATTAAAATTGATCAACTCCATCCCTATTCCAATTAATGGATATAAAAAATAATCAGAGTACTTTTCTGATCTCTTCTAGGCATAGGTATTTCAACCATTTGATGAAATTTAAAAACCTTGGCAAAAAAATCTCATCAAAATCATGAATATATCATTATTGCAACCTCCAATTGATGAAAAAAATGGTTGGGGAATTATATACTCCACATATTCTATTGAATATATTGTATGAAATGATATATTAACTCACTCCAAGATTAGGGAAATCTTTCCAAAATTTATCAAACCCAATATTAATATGAATTAAAAAGAAAACTAGCTCCCATTATTTATTTAGTTGTATCCATGGAACCATATATAATAATTCACACTTATGTGGTATTTTCTCCAATTCATCATGTTTCAAGATACATGAATCACACCCTTTCATAAATTTGACACACGTGGGAATGATCATTATATGTTCAAAAATGTGAATATTAATATAATTTTTTTAATCATACCCATAATATCCTATTCCATATATTCAAATTTCTCTTGTATAATCTATCTAAAAAAGTTAGGGTATCCTATATGTTTGTAAGGATTCTTCTAATATTAATTCATTGAAATTTTCATCTCATATCATTTAGTTTTTTCCATGATTTTATCATCAATTTATTTCCCTTTTTTCATCCTATTTTCTTCTGGCCTTGATACAGTCCTCTATAATTTGTTCACATCTCATTTTGAGAGGAATTTTTTCCCATGTCTATATATATTCATCTCCATATTCTTTACACATCCTAGAATCCCGTTGAGGTGGTTAAAAATTGGTATACATGAAACTATAGATTTCTTTTGGATCTCATTTATACTAATTAATTCACCTATATATCAATGATTGAAGCCCCAACGTTTGTAGTTAATATTTATAAGGACTCCACTAATGATGAAATTTTAATTTGAAAAAAAGACCTGTGTGGGTATTGGAACCCATGTACATACCATGGTATTGTTGCATAGGCATAATAATTTCCACGTTTTTTTAATCATTTTGTAAAACCATTGATATGTTTTTTTCAACAATGGGGACTCCTCACAATATTGCATTTCTCTGTTAACATTGAAATATTTTTCATATCATGTAAACTAATATTATATAATTTTCCACATGCTACCAATTCATTAATGGGGCTCCAATATTAACATAAACTATAGAGTGATTACCTTAAGAATTTCCCATAAATAATAAATATATTAGAAACCATTATTCTATTCCATTATAGATACTAATTACAAAAACAAATTACATATTCTTATTAAATTTTGTGTATTTCAATGAATCTCCCCGTGAAATTATATTTTTATATAAAAATGGGAATTTTTTAATAAGGCAGTAAAATATATATGAATTGAAAAAATGGGACAAATTAAACGTGTAATTTTCTTGTGCAATTGTTATTTAAAATATTTATAAATATTTTAAAAAAATTATGGATAAATATTTCATCATACATGAGCTAGACCTCATATAATGGTTTTATAATACATTATTGTCCCCATGATGTAGTTATCCATCCATTAAAGCCATTACGAAAACATAATCAGGTGGTAGAGAATGACCATGCCCTCAATGAGAAGCATTTAGAAAATAGGTGTCCTAACGACCATGCTTTCTGTGTCCAGAGGAATTAAACACCATTTTTATATGAAATTGTAAGGAGGGACCGTCCCAAAGTAGTATTATACCACTTGGATTTCATGATTTGACATAAATACAATATATAAAACATTAAAACTTTTGATTTGGGATATGAAATATTTTTAACTATTTATACTATAAAAATTGCTAGTGTTAAGATTTTTCCACACAACCCACACCCCCAGATGCACCAAGACCCCAAAATCTATTTCCAACTATTATCTTCTATCAATACAGTACCTACATATCCATGTTTAAAATTTTATAAATCAAGATAATAATCAAAAAAATATTAGATCATCCTTAGATCAAATTTGTAATCTTTTTCAACCACCATGATACTCATTTGAAGAAGGATGAGCCATGAATGACAGAGATATTCTCTATCTAGCCACTAGGAAGGATGGATGAAATGAAGGAGAAAAAATATTGTGTTTCCATTGAGGTTTTTTATAGATAAACTAGTTAATCTCAAATACACTAATGGATTTCCTTAATGAAATGTTAAAACTAGCTTAGAAGCATCACCAAGGAGATATTGGTTCCCCTATATCACACATGTTGTTGAATGGATTCCAGAAGTCGTTAAAAATATATATACGGAGTTTAAAGACAACATATTTTTGTGATCATAGAGAGGATCATATTTGTGAAACCGTGGATGGAATGAATATGAAATATTTTTTTACTCAAATATCACGGAGGATGCACAAAAATAATACCATTGAGAAAAAATGGTGGATGTAAAAATTATGTTACATTGAGCACCATTTATATGTTAGGACGTGATATAGTACATGATATACCACCACATAGAAGGTTGACCTATGCAAAAGATATAATTGTATCCCATGTTGGGATGTCACTAATATTCTATGATAGTAGCATTATGTAATGGTAGGCTCCGATATGATTTTTTAAATGGTAAATGGTCTTTATTATGGTAGAACTCACATATGTACCATGAAGAAGTTAGAGGTAGATAAAGGAAAAATATTAGATGAAGAAACAATGGCAGATTACATGAAATGTTTAATGGAGTCCTGTAAATATGATAGAGATTCACCTAAATATGATTCTATGTTCTTATATAAAGGAGTTATTGATCCAAGGTGATGGTAATTCCTACTACTGTGGGACTGGTGGAACATACCATGTGGTACCATATGCTATTCTACCTTAGTGAAAATTTTCAATGGAATATTCCAAATGTAGAAATTTCTACCATCACTATGGAATATGAGTAAACAAAAAAATTTATCAACATTCAATATATCTATACAGTTAATGTGTTATATGTAAAAAATAAACATTATTGATTTGACTAAGATCAAAAAATATTTCGAAGATATGAATATAGGAGATTCGTATATCCTTAAATAAGAGGGGTTCCACCACTAATCAAAGGATGGAATATCATGTGAACAACCACTGCAGTTACATGATACATTTTATTCATCTTTTACTTATATTATTATTTTAAAAATTATTATACCTCTATACTAGAATATCTAATTCTATAATGGTTTTTTCGAATCCATGAGTAGTTAGGTTAAGGGTAGGTGACATAAAATGTAAATCATGAGTCTATGAAATTTTTCTGAAATTATGGTTTTATTCTCTCTATTAATTTTTTTATGGTATGAAATTTTATAAATTAATTTGAATGTGATTGTCTTTACAATTAATTATAATTCTAATTATTATGTTTTAAAAAATTATTTATCCACATTTTTATATTTATATAATATTGATTTATTGTTATATAATCATATAGTGAGTTCTTAGGAATTACTAAACATTTGATGAAGAAACAATGATCTAAATTGGATACAGAGGGACCTCTTTTACTGATTGGGTATTTCTTAGATCGTTCATAAAGGAATAATTATGGCTTCCACGCATTGGAAAGAGGATTGAAATAGAATAAAAATTACGAGGATAACGATCTTTCATCTTAAAATTTAATCAATGGTGACAATTCGAATTGATTTTAGAGCCATTCATTAAATAAAATAATATAATTTTTTAATTATTTTTTAAAATGTAATGATAATATTACATGAAGGTATCCCAATATTAATATCATCAATTACCTATCATATGTTCTTCTAATATACTTGTTTTTTTATGATATACCTAAGGATTATATTATTTAAATTTTAATCATGAATCTAAGATTAAAACAATTCTAATTGTAGTGAAGTTTAATTTACAACTAGTACTACATTACCGAGGGAAATAAATAATCGTTTTCTCACCCACTATAGGTGAGTATAAAAACATGCCACTACTGCTTGAGAGGTATGTAATAATTTTAAATTATTGTTTATTAACTAAGACCATTGACAAATAAATATATTATTTTGATCGAATTAGTGAGATGAAATATATAACACGGAATAGGAATAATAATATTGGAAATAAAAGTGAATAAATAAATTTACATTAATCAATTGAAACTTAAATTTCATACTCAGTGGCATGAAACATGTCACAAAATACAAAGAAAAAATTAAATGACTTCTGTGACCCTCAATTTTATTACCACGAATATTTATTAATAAATTTTTTTTTATAATTAATATTGATTAAATATAAATATTATTATTATACAATAAAATTAATATATAATTATATTATAACATCACAATCCGCACATTCAAGAGTTCATATTTTTATGCTTAATCATCATTCAAAGAGGGTATTTGTGGGCTAGGATAAGTGGTGGATATTCCCCTTACTACAAGAGGGTGATTTAAAATTGTGTTTTATAGGACGAAACCAGATAGATCCAGGAGTGGGATAATATCAAAATAATTTCATGTAAACATTATTTACATATAAATCAATAACATCATTTATTATGGTGATTTGTAGCTTTTGAAAAGGAATTATAGAAACCATATAGGAATATTTGAAATGTTCAAGAAGTTATGTTCCATTTTCCTTCTTCTAGCATTGAAAACCAACCAATTTTATTATTTTTAAACCGATGTTTATTGGATAATAAGAGGAACCACATTGAATTATCACATATAGTATAATTTTTCGTATAGTCACTGATGTATGTTGAGAGCATAATAAATAAAATAACACAAAATTCCCAAAAAAAACTGATCAAATTGAAAAAATATGAGAGGTATTTATGAGTGAAAAAATATTGATTCATCTCTTTACTAGAAACCATACATTAAGAAGTTACATGACTTGTATTATGTAAGGTTTTGAAACAAATTATTGATTATCCTCTCCCACCATAGGAACATGGATTGTGTATAACCCTGTATCACTTCATTGATCAATGTGTTGAGATACAGGGTATAGAGGGCTGTGTATCCATATTTCAGCAAGTTAAATTCAAAATTAGAACCCTCATATTTAATCAAAATCCCAAATGGGACTCAAAGGCCATTAATAATAAGATAATCCTCCCTTCCACCCCCTTACTTCAAGAAATTCCGTGATACAACCTATTTTCCACAACTGTATAAGAAACCATACCATCATAATTATATCAACCACTGAATTTTTTCCAAAAATAATCTGGAAATACCAATTTATGTACACCACTAGATGAATGAATAAATGGAGTATATATTGAGTTAATGATAAATATATTGAATAATTACTCAAATTAATTTATGTATCTCTTTGACATACTATCTGAAACCCAATGAAAACATCTATATCAGATAATATAAAATCAAAAGTATAGTGTTATTATTAAAATCATTGGGAGAGTCATGTAGATCCTATAACTGGAGCCCAATTAAGTATAAGTTATACTGGAAGAATATATGTTTGGAAATTCTAGACATTCTCTGGTATAAATACCCCCACCACCAATAGTAGATGTAAAAAGAGGGGCAATGATGATACTAATACAATATTTAGTTTGTAAAGAGACGAAATTCCCTTACATTGGCATAAAAGGGAAAATAATGACATTACCCTTCCATTTTATTGATGTTTTAAGGAATCAAAGAATTATGTGGAAGAGAAACAGAATAGTGAGATCCAATAGACATAAAAAATTGTTAATATTTACATAATTCACATGCTAGACAATTTTAAAATTCCAAAATACACTAATTTCATAAATAATGTTTTTTAAAAAGGAATGTGGCATGTTGGGAATGAGATAAAAAAACATAGGGATGAGTGTTCCATCTATGATGAAACCATAATTTCATAAATACATCCATGATCCCAGGATGTTTTTCTATTCCATACACAATTGGTTCATTTAATGTATTTGAATATTTTTGGTATCATGGTTATTCCATTAATATTATTTCTCATAATTTTTTATATAATTGAAAAGAGTTTAATGGGATCCCTTGATATCTGTGGGAAAACATAAAAATTGATAAACTATTATATTATTAGGAGTTTTGTGGGATGGGTTTATGCGAGTGGAAGGGTTAATTTTACCAAAATATTTTTATTTTATCCCCGTAGTGGAAGATAATGCACTAGTCTAGTCACACATAGTATTTGGAAGACCAATATCAAAAACTGTAAAGATGATATCAATGTACAAGAAGGAATACATCCAATTGATCATAAAGGCAACAAGTTGAAATTCATAATTTTTATATCTTATAGGAATCCAATAATAAACCACTATAGCATTTCAATCACTTTGGAAGAATTTATTGAGACCATTTAAGACACATATTTTCTCATGGTATTTATTATCCTTAGGAGATCACTATTATACTAAAAACAATATGGAATACTAAATAACCAAAAATTTTGAATTTCTACGTTCAATTTTCCAAATGAAATATCCTTTAATTTATATGATAATATTATTTCAATCAGCTAATAGTAGTCACTATAATCAGTAAATACATTATTTGGAAGTTTGGAATTTGAATTCAATCACATCTCTAGATAATCCCCTATCTTGAAATGAAAACCAGATTTTAAATATTTTTAACCATTGGAAGAGGAAATTGTCATTAATAATTTATAACAACCAATCCAAATAAATTGATAATAAATAATTGTCTTTTTGAAATGAAACTACCATTTTCTAGGGTGCATTCAAGGAGACATACATAGAATTATACAAAATGCATATTCTAATATAATTATTAAAGAGGGAGATTCCCTACCTATTAGGAATCCCAAAAGGAGTCTAGAACCCACCATTATGGAATTATATAAAAATAGTGATTTTTATGGTTTCCATGATAATGTAATGAATTTATTATAGAAAATGAATTTTCCCCATCCATATGGTTTCAATGAAAACTGATTTTAAATTTATGAAACATGTTAATACTGAATAAATCTCTATGAGTGCTCAGACCAATTGGGGAGTATGGAATGACTATAGAATACAGAATCTGGTTCTTAAAAAAGAACACTTCATCATCATAATTATTTATCAAATTTTATAATGGTTAATATGTAATACATTTGATTGTTTCCAAAATATTGTTTCTAAATATTTTCATGCACCAATTTCCCTATAAGACAAAGATAATTCCATATTTACCTTCATTATTAAGAACGTTTCATATAATGTAATGCCTTCTGGTCAATGAAATTCACATGGGACATTTCGATGATGTATGTTACTAATGTTCTATAATCAAATTGAGGAATACATGGAGGTATTTATTGATTACTTCATAATTATTTGAGGTATTTCAATGATATTCAAAGTTTTTTGGAAATTTATATGATTACTACTAGGAAAATGTGGAAAATATATTGGGAAAAATTAATTTAGAAAAATAATGTTCTAAACCTTTCTAATTATCACATTATAGCTGAAAAATAATAGTTGTAGGTCATATAATTTTAGTAAAAGCCATTAGAGAATATAAGTATAATGTTTATTTTATCCATTCATTACCACATCATACTTATGTAAAATAAATTTTATCATGCTTGGTCCATATGGGATTCCATATAAAAATAATCCATGAGGAAAAATTTATTTCCCATCCACTTTTGATAATAATTTTAAAAGAAATTAAATTTTATGTTAGTGATGAATGTATAATGGAAATTTATAAGATGATTTAGAAACCAATGTCGTCACCAATTATCCACCCTTAAACTGGTAGAACAAATTTTAACATTTTCTGTTACATCAAACCAATGATATGGTAATTGTTCGTTCCCAATAAATTTATTTATTGAAAAAAGTAATATCATTTTCTTCCCAAACCATGGATTAAACATAACTCTGTTGAAAATATATTGAAAATACTTCATTTTAGTTTTATTTTCACTATAAAAATTTAGATCATATTTGCATTGATCTAAAGTGGATGAATTTTATGATCATGTTTCACTTTAGTGCTTCATTATGTATTTTTTTTGCTAATACAATAATCATAATATGGATACAAATATTTATATTGTTTAAAAAAGGGATCAAGGATAACAATGGATCTAAAAATAAGTGTAATATCACCTTATTGGACTTTATAAAATATTTAAATAGAAATTCTAGAACTGAACCTATGCATTTTTGACATACTAGTACAGAAACTCCAAATCATGAATGGTTACGTACCATGCTATGTCAAAATAGTGAATTTTTTTGTCCAGATATCTTATACCATCTCACTTTAGCTCTAATAAAATCATAATCTAAACGATGAATCTAGATTATATATATGGGAAGATACATTCCTCTAAAAAATTGAAAGTACCAAGTCATAAGGATGTGATTTCATGTGAGTGAAATAGATTCTCTAGTTGATTTTTTGTCAATTTATTATGGTGTCCACTCTCATCCATAAATGAAGACAAGTTAATTCAAGAAACTAATATATATATTCCTAATATTTTTTATTATTTTCATGATTAATGTAAAAATAGGTTATACATGTAATTATTTTAGTTATTTTAACAAAAGATAAGAGATTAATTGGAAAACAATAATTTTCGTTAAAATCTGTGACATTAGTGATATTTATTTTTGAGACCCATACCAATTTCATTTGTGAATTCATATATTAAATTTATAACATGATTAAGTCTCTAAATTGGTTGAATATAATCTCACTTTATGCAGAATATGGAAAAAAATTTCTAAATGTTCCTAGTCCAATATTTTTTGTAGGTTCACAAATTTAAGATCCCTCATTAGTGACCAATGTAATCATATTTTAACTTTAATGATTTGGTCTATTCTTAAAAGTTATGTGGTGTATCAATATATATCTACATATTAACATCCATAGAAAAATGGATTATATTAGGTGTAAGACCAAGAGGCATATGGTTTCTTGTAGATAGTTCTAAAACCCAAACAAAAGGATATATTCAAAATAATTGAGGACACCATATAGGTATACCACACATCCTATAAAACAACCAGAAGAATGGTCCCATACAAGTTTATTTATTGAATAAAAACATTTAGGTGTATTTGATATACCAAACACATTGGGAATTCCAATAGATGAATATGGATCTAGTTACTAATTAGAAAGAGAGAAAACATTATCTACCAGAGTTGGAGGAAATATGAAGATAGGATTTTGAAAACACTAGAATATAAAAATATATAACATGAGTGGAACATGAAAAAATAATTATATAAAACTCTATTCATATTGATGTTTAAAATTTTCTCTACAATTAAATATTGAAGTTATTGTCAAGTAAGGTTATTTCATCAAGTTGAGGAAAAATTTATTTGTTAATAATTTATATCCTTTTTGATAAATTAATATCAATAAAACAAAATATGGAAGCCTTAATTTTTATTTTGAAAGGATAAAAATTTTCATAGAGAATATACCTTAAGAAATGGTAGAGGAGATTTAAGTTATCCATCCCATCTATTTATTTATTCCAATGAGGTTTTGTTGATAAAAATACATTAACCAAATTATAATTCCAAAGGCATCCCATGATTTTTTGTGTTCATTTTATTTAGAAGTTTAAGATAACGAAACATCTTCCAATTACTCCATTGAGTTGTAATAGAATGGTTCTTATAAAGGTATGAGTTGTTTTATAGGTCTACCCAAAACAAATTCAATATGTATCCCTATAAAATGTGAAGGAAGTGGAGTAAAGGATTCAGGTGAATAAATATTCTATCCATACATCCATTATCTTTCCTAACCAATTAATTTTTTAGTTAATTTTTTGTAAAATATATAATCTTGAAGCTGCGTAAAACTGAAAAATTGAATTCCCACATTATAAATATATCATTACATTATATATAAAATAGAAATATGTTTCTTCATAACCAATCGATACCATGTTTAAGGTGCCACTAATAAGGAGGTAAATGAGAAATATGGAGAATTTAATATTTGGACTAAATCAAGGTTATTAAAATTATGACTGATTATACAATGGATTTGGTTGATTCATATATATGAAATATACATTCCCATTTTTTATTCTTTGAATTTTTTAGGTTCATGTGAACTGATCTATAATAATTAGTTATTCTATAAGTTATTTTCTAATTTGATATGTCCAATTCATGATATAATTCTTGGAAAAATATTTCATATTAAATAATTACAATATTTTTTGAGTGATCATAGGGCTTGTCACTTTCTATGAAATTCATTAGAACATATAAAATTTATGAATTTGAAGAATCACATTTAAAAATATTGATCTAATTTTATTAACAATCCATTATCATGAATATCAAATTTCACAATGAACTTTATTGAGCCCATAGAGACCATGAATGACATTGTAATGATTGAGAAATATTTCAATCAATTTTATCAATCCCTTCCATCAACATCGTATTGTAAATTATATTTTCTATCTTATGTTTTGTGGTGAATTAATTACTTTTTAATGAGACTAAATACATTTTATGGAAAGTTTTTATGGTGAAAATGTGGGTACAAATAAGGGTATTTCATTGATACGTTTTACTTTATTTATTTTCCCTTCTAATAAAAATTTAAAAAGTAAAAAAAATAGAATGTTGTGTGAATTTGAATAAAAAATCACCATAATTAAATCACTAGTTTTTCATTTATAGGTCCTTGGATTATGGGTGTCTGATTTATTCCAATCATGAATTTCATGTATGTAAATAAAAATATATAATACTAGATTGAATAAATGTAAAATTAGAGAAAATTAATATATGAAAAATTAATTCATTATTCCATCATTATCCACGGTCGTTCATTCATCTTAGGAAGTGGAAATATATTATTATGATGGGGATAATTTCATGGAAATTTTAATTTTCGATATCATGTTTTATAAATTATAGATAAAAATACCTCATTTAGTCATTATTTTTAACATAAATTCTTACCAATTATATGCCTAATTTTTTTTGGATTCTTGATTTGAATCATTCTTTATTTCAGGTACATTTTTTAGATACAATGTCGAGAATGTTATTCTTTTTAATGTCTATGGAAAATTTCCATGTACATATGGTTTTAGAATAACTATAATGGAATTTTTATCATTATTGATGACTGAATATATTAAAAAATAACGTTATATCATGACATGGCATTTTTAATAAAATAATTAAAGAGCATCAATGAATGATAGATAATTTCACCCATTTTAGAAGGGATAATTAAAAATAAATAAAATGGTTTTTTATTTGAAAAATGATAAGTCAAATTGATATTTTATTCTGGGACATTAATAATTTCTCTAAAATTATTTGTTTTTTATTCTATTGATATTAATTTTAAATATTAGAAAAATGATTTATTTATTTAATTCAATGATGAGAGATAATATTTGAGGATAACGTTATTTATGATTGGGTTATTTGATGAAATTATATTTTCCTGAAATAAAATTAAAAAAATAAAAATATTTTTTAATGATTAAAAGGAATTTTCCCATGAAATTAAAAGATCATTTAAAATATGGGAATTTTCATCTATGTAATAGTAATAGATGTTAATTGATAAAAACAATTAATTTTCAATTTTTAATTTTTTAATATGAAATTATTTTTTAAATATTTATAATTGTTTAATATATTTTGAAGGTAAAAAAAATGGTGGGAATAGGATAACCATTAGCATATGGTTACAAGACATTCTTCCCACCACATAATGTGGCAAGGCATATAATACTTCCACTAGGTGTCCACAATTATTTAAGAGAGAATGACTAGGAATTTTGGGCAAATCCCATGATGCATAGGTGGTCCAAATCCCTCATGTGTTGCATGAGGAGGCACAACTCATCATATTTCTATGCATGATTTCTATGAGGCTATCCCTTGAATAAGCTATATAACAAGGATGTCATGCGTTTATATATATAAAATATATCACATGTTCAAAATTCTTATGTGTTGCAAACATATATGTTTCACTACTCATACATTAAATTATGTCATAGTTAGAATTCATTCATGCAATCCCCACCCTCAAATGCTCCTCATTGACACTCTATATTTCCTACACCAATATAAAAAAATAGATGACCGTATATCTCTTCAACATTAAATCATTATCATCAGCTAATAAAATTTTCCACACTTTGGTAGTCAAAATGTTTTATAAATTTTTTTAGACAGTGAACATAATTTATCTTTTATTTAGTGAATAAATTTCTTATAAAAACAATTTTTTAAAAAAAATAAAATACTCTTTTAATTGACATAATAATAAAAAAATTTCCCATTTTTATCTATTATATATTTTATTAATGGAAAAATATTTAATATTTATGAAAATGGAACATTTATAAAAAAAATTCCTTTTAAAAAGAATGTTGTTTTTCCTATTATGGCATGTACAAAATTACACATTATCGTTTCATTAGATCTTACATTGAATTTTTTAAAGGTATCATTTTAAAGAAAATGTTTTTAAATATTATTTTCAACTAAAAGGATTTAAAAATATTTTCAAGATGAAAGGAATATTTTTCATCATGAGTTTTTTTAAAATATCTTTTTATAGTCTTTCCATTCATCAATGAGAAAAACATTTTATTTTTACACCACATGGGATATGTTTTATGAAACCATTATTCTTATTCTACTAAATGGGCTATCATTTCATTAAATAATAACGTATTTACATTCATCTTCTTGATTTATTTTTAGTACCCTTGAAATATTAAATTTACTATGATCATTGAAAATTGAATTTTCCTTAATTATATATATTATTTTCATGGATTATATAATTTTTTAAACCAAAAAAAATTTCTATGTGGAATGTATTCTTTTGTATTTATTTTATTATATGGGGAAAATTGGTAAATAAGAATCCACTATTCAATATGGATATTTTATGAGAATTTTTTTACTAACTAAATATATTACTAGATAAGTGGAATGATTTTGAATGGAAATGGTAGTTGGGGACCAAACATTATATAGTCCCTGGATGCACCAACAAGTTCTTGTGAAACAAATTAGTTGTGAAAATTAAATTGATTTTTACGTATTATTTCATAAAATCTTATGAAAGGTATTTATGGTATAGGTTTTTAGGTTCCTTTAACATGAGGTCCAATAATAGTTCATTTCATTTATTTAGAGTCAGTTATTTATTATCAATGGTATTTTCACCATTTATATATCTATGGATGAATTTCATTCTAATTTATTGATATAATGGAACATGTTTTTAACTATTTTCTTTAACATATTATTTACTCACTTCCTTCTCATTTATTGATTAAATGGACTGTGTCTCATTTATTTTCCATTCCATATTAATTATGAATTATCTAGTAAATTGGAAGTATAGTGTTCATAGTTATTTACCTTCCCATGTTTATTTATTCTCACTAATTTTTATTTCAACTACTATACTTACCATTATAATGAATTTACACTCTCCCATAATATATTTTCTTTCCATGGGATTCACTGAAGAGTACTAAGAATTAATGTTGGGATATACTGAATAGAATAATGTTATTATCCTAAAAATAGAAAAAATTATTTAATTTGATTATTAATATGTAGTACAAGACTAATTTATGTATCTATTTTATGAAGACTACTAATGTATTCCATCCTATGGGTTGTGATTTAATTATATCTTATGAAAATTTAATTGTAGAACATCATTGGGTCAAGAGCACTGGGTCAGGGGGTGAGATAATTGCAATAAAATAATGTTTAATAACAACCTTGATAACTAGATTTATGAGATCATATATTTGGGAACATAACCATAAGATGTACTTTGAGGGTATGTATTTAATAATATCAACAAATTTTTGTAATTTCGATATACTATAGATCATCTTAAATATATATCCTAGTCTAGATACTATATGTGCACATGGTTCTGGTCAAATGTTCATTGGGGCAACAAATCAAAAATGGTGTGTCAGGACTAACTCAACAATAACTTGGTACATGGAAATTTACCTTACTGAGAACCTAGTTTTTCACTCCTATGTGATATAATTAGGATAATTCACATTATCTTTACAAAACATTATAATGGATTTAAATAAATAATGATAATGAATAAATAATGTTAATCCTTATGTGTATTATATTGTAAATATTATATAATGATTTAGACATCCTAAATATGCTTATATTATTTTTGAAATATAATAATTGATTCTGAAAATATTAATTTTGGTTTTAGGAAATTATCTCTTCTAAATTATATACCCTCAACTATGGAAGGACTTGTATGGAAATAAATGTATGATGTATTTATGTATTTTTGTTGTATTTAAAACTATAGCTAAAAAATATATTTAATTATTAAAATTCAAGGATAAGCATGAAATATATTTTTTAAATTATATTAAATTATTTTTGTAAAAGGACAACATGTATTCCAGGTGAAAACCCATCATGTCCTACAAGGCCTTGGGAAATTAACCCCTGAACAATGGATGATAGGGGTTTAATACCATCCACTACCCTACCCAATTCTCTAGATAACATGAATATTTTTCCTTAAACTATATTGCGAATAAATATTAAAGAAGAAAATATAGTGTTACTTTTGCAGTTACATATTAATGTGTTAAATATATTAGATTTGGATTATATTTTATTATGAATGGAAACACATCTAGCACTTTTATGGGACTTATGATTTGTTAAAAGGCTATTTTAGTTAGAAAACCCCAGGCTTCCATGGTACTCCTCCCATTGAATAATACAATAGCTTTCGTTGTACACAACAGTGTGTTCTAAAACACCACAACCAATCGAGCTAGCCATTATTAATAGTAATAAACACATTGAAATTTTAAAAAGCTTATATTTTAAAATGGACTTCATTTTTGAATTTGGAATATCTAAATTAGCTTAGTGTGATTTTTTGGTATTTTTTTGAAATCATTCTATTTTTGATGAATAG
The DNA here is from genome assembly GCA_963277665.1 of Viscum album. NCBI lineage: Eukaryota > Viridiplantae > Streptophyta > Magnoliopsida > Santalales > Viscaceae > Viscum > Viscum album. The sequence continues at coordinate 1,539,086,575 of OY728151.1, forward strand.
TTAAGAACACTGAGTTATTGTTTAAAACAGATAATTTAAATAAATAATTATATATTTTATATAAATTTATTATTGGTAAAAATATATGCATAATACCTTTATATGTTCAATTAAATTCATTTAATTAATTTTATAATAAGTTTAGATATATATAATTTTATTGAACTTTTTACCGTCTTTTAACAACCTCATAAGAGCATTTGCAAATTTGTATAAAACACAATTTTACCACTTTTGTGAGTTGAATTTCCAAAATCTGAGAGACACAGTTGATATTAGTAAATATAATGTGGTTCAAAAAGATAAAAATAATTTTTTGTGAATAGTATCTTTTGACTTTTATTTACCGTAGTTAAAACTAAATAGTGTAATTAAAGGTAAATATGATATTATAATTACCTAAAAACATATCCTAATTCTATTTCAAAAATGTTACTCGATGAAAAAAACCATAGGAATAAAATATGATCCTTTTGGTCCACTTGTATTAGATTATGAAATTTATTATTATTTAATTTAAAGATGTGTTAAAAGAGTTAAATTCATGTATTCCACACTAACACATTTTTAATATAGTGTTATACAAAATATAAATTAGACTATAAATATAAATTATAAAGATAAAAATCTTTCCTACATAATTGAAATTTATTTTTAATATTTAAACATTAAATAGTTAATTTTATTTATGAAACAAATATTAGGCAATAATTACCTTATTAATGAAAAAATAAAATAATTGATATTATAAATATCCAAATAAATGTAATTTGAGAATTTTTTTTGAATTACACTAAATTTATAGGTAAATATGACATGTTATAGTTGATTAAATGAATTCACTTCTATGTAATCATGTTGTTATTACTTTAACAAAAACAAAATTCCAAATAGTGTGAAATTTGACATAAAAGAGATTTTAAAACAAATATTATATTATTAAATGATATAATATCCCAAAAAATATAAGGTTCTGCCAATGGAATGAAATAAAGATAAATATTTCATTAATGAAACACTTGGTGATCTCTTGGAATTTTATATTACGTTTATTAACCAAATATTATAATCATACAAGAATACATGGTAAAATTTAAGCTTTTAACTACAAGTTAAATCTAAAAGATAAGTATAATATAGTGACCCAAAACTGTCTAAAACTTATTATATTAGAGTAATTCGACCCAAAATCACCTTATCCTTGAAAGATATAAATTTTTATCCATTATAATCCGAAAATGATTTTATTATTAAATAATATTTCAATCTTTTCCTAAGGTGACCCTCCCCTCTCTTATAAAAGGGTACTTCCTTTTCTCTCAAATTCACACCTCCAAAGCCATTTGGATTGCCAATCCCCTACACAAATATCCCCCAAACTTCACTAAATTAAAACTATAGGCCTTAGTTTGATTATAAATCCTTCCTAAGAATCCCTTTTGTTCAACTCAAAAGGAATCACCCGAAGAAAAGGTAAATATTTCATAACCTCTATCAAGTTCATTTATTCATCCAATTCATCTTTCTTTGTTTTTTCCATTATAAAATAATATTTCTAGTATCTTTTATATGCTGTGATTTTATTATAAAAATGGTACAGCCATATTCATTATTCTCTCCATCCTATGAATGACATGTCACCATACGTGTGTACGTACGGATTACCATCTCCATGTCGTGGTGTAGTTGTTATTCAATAAATTATTTTTTCAATGGGTATAATAATGATGAATAATTGATTTAAATAATAAATATAACATGTTAATGATTCTTTATATATTATATACCGTCTATTTACATGTGATTTCATCATCAATATAATGATATTGTCGCTCATGCGTACGTACGGATTACCGTCTCCACGAACGCGATGAGATTCATTTTCCCATCATAATAATTCATGAATAATTTTCTTTTGATGAGTAAAAATAACTTTTAAATAACTTAATATCATTATTTATATGAATCAAATACATTATATCCATAACAAAAATGACTTAAATAACAAAACATATAAAGGAAAACCAATCAGTTAACACCTGAAATGTTGATAATAGTAAAATATTATTAAGAAATCAATATTAGAAGATAGTATATGATATCATATTTCAGTATGTGGTTCTTGTATAATTTAATAACAATGATTTTACTATTATAAAGGAGGTTAACATACCCTCGACAAAGGAAAAGTTCAAGGTATGAGTTAATTTCACAATCTCTTTATTATCATAGATTGTTTTTATATATGTATCAACTGGGATTTCTTTATCATCCACATCCATGTTTTCATAAAAATTTATTTAAATTTTTCTTTACTATTTACAAGACTATGGGTTAAATTCATTTATACCCTTGTTTTACCTTATATCTTTTGAAATGAATATTTCCATCACTTTCAAAATAAGGTACTTTATGACCTTTTCGACAAAATTAAGGTAAGAATGTTTTTTTGTCTTATACTGTGGGTGCGGTTATTTTCTACCATTATAAAATCATCGAATATTCCCTTACAAACTTATAATTATATTTTAAAAATAAATTTTTACTATTATAATTACATTACTCATAAATGGTTTCATAATAGAAAGAGGAATTTCATTCAAAAAGTTTTAATTTCTTCTTTCTCAACATCCTTTGATGGATTTTAAACTTGTTTAAAGTTGATTTATTATGATAAAAATATTCCATATTGTATTGAAGGTTTTGTGATATGTTTGACTAGGGATGTGTTATTTTTATATCATTCTGTTTTTATGGTTAATATATTGACATTTCTTATTCTAGTTTTAATATGAATATTTATGTTATTTTTCAATCTTTTCATTTTAGGAATGTATTGGACATAGTATGTGATGGGTGGAACCCACTATAGCTCCCTGATTTATTGGTAGGTCTCATGATACAATTAGACATGGAATTGAGTTAGGCCTTTCACAATTTTTATATATAGGTTTGGCTGAGGCCTAAATCATTTTTAGACATCTTGGCGAGGCCTTGACAAATTTTTTTATAATTTTTAGTATTATACGTTCCCTCATTATGAAAATAATAATTATGTATAATGTGGTTATTATACTAGAAGAGTAACCATGACTATTTTTTATTATGGCATTATTTACTGAGATCATATCTCTTCCATGAAGTGTTCATGTTTATTATTTCTCAAGGAATGTGTTCTTAATTACTCACTATGCCTATTTTTTATGTTATCTTCCACTTTATTTCATTCCCTTATGGTGAATTTGAGGTCACTTCTATCTTATGTTTCATTTTCCCTAGATATGAAGATGTTAGTTATGGGTGACATTATAGAAAAATCTAGGATTCGTGGATATTTCTAATGGAATAAATTTGTGTGGTACTTCTTTTTAAGTTGTAATGTTGAACATACATATGTATCTTGTTTCAAATAATACTAAACTAATCAGTCTTTCAGGACATGATTCCTTGTATCATGACAATGTTATGTAATAAAGCACCAACTCTAGGTAACTGGGGTTGGGGAGTTACGGTTGGTATTAGAGGATGTTTATTACAAACCATGGAATCATGGTTTATATAAACTCTGATTAGAGCACATTACCCAACAATAGAATTTGATGATTTGTATAGAATAAAATCCTATAATTATAGGAATGTAGATATTTTGTGTATTTTCTGAGCAAATAAATCCATGTCTGGATACGATCTGCTAGAGGAGGCTCTGGAACAGCTGTACCTAGGAGTGAAAAGTCCAATAAGGAGTTTCGGGGTTGACATGAGATATCCTAGAACGTGACAATAGGCCTTGATGCACTATAGGTTATGACAGTCCTGGGATATGTTTTGATAATTAAAATTTTCATTACAAACCATTTTAAGGATTTATGATTATATATCTCCTCAAAGAATTTTATTTATAATTATGGAATATATTCATAAACAATTCAATATATGTTAAATGTTTTACAAGTTTTTAATTATGTGTTGAGATTCATAAACTAATATAGTGTTTGACAATGATTAGAAATTGGGACTAGTAGAAGAAATGGAAATCGTATCAACTCACGTAATCCATGAATGGATTTCCCTCCTACTCAAGACAATTATAGTGGAGATGGGGTTACAAGTGGTGCTGATCAGATTATGAAAGTTCTAGGATAACTCCCTCAGGTTATGAATAATACCCTTACTAGTATGGAGAACCCTGATCCCCAACACAGAGGATCGTCTTTACACCGCTTAATTTGGAAACAACCACAAAAATTCAATGAGACTACAAATCCATTTGTATCTGATCATTGGAAATGTTCCTTAGAGAAAATTCATCATTCTTTGTAGAGTAGCGAAAGGGAAAATGTCATCATTGTAGTTTATAGCCATAGAGGAGATGCAGATCAATGGTGGTCATTGATTCAAAACACAAAGGAAGATGATGAACTATCAAATATGGAATGGATGGAGTTTAAAGAGATTTTATTAGAAAAATATTTTCCTCGTGACCATCTAGAAGATATGGAAAGACAATTTCTGAGTTAGAGGTAAAAGGAGGATGAGAATGCCACAAAGTAAGAGGATAACTTTACAAGGAGACGCAAGGCATGTGGAAGATTATATATGTTACCCAAGGAGTAATATTGACCGATTCTTTGATGGGTTAAATCCATTTCCACATTGAGAATTAGTCTCACAATCCTTATCATCATATGAAGATATTGTCTCTTGTTCTATAAATAAAGAAAAGGAATTATCGATGTCTTAAGACATTAAAACAAATCAAGAGAAGAATGGATATGCGGAACACACTGGGAACGGAAATAAGGAAACATGGAAGAAGGGAAGAGTTTAAATTCCACCCTGTGATAATTGTGGAAGGAAGCACCTTTGTGACTGTCAAAAATGAAAAGGATTATGCTGTAAATGTGGGAATAAATTCCGTATTTCTAGTGATTGTAAGGGGAAGAAAGAAGCTACCAATGTTCACTGCTAAAATTGTAGGGAGATGGGACATTATTAAATGAATTTCCTAAGCATTAGGAAAACATAGCCTAGAAAATGCCAAGGTATCAAGGCCAAGCATATGTGATCACTACTGCTGAGGGTGAAGCTCTGGAAGACGTAGGGGTGGGTAATTTAATGTTTTACTCATGATTTCCCAATTCATTATTGGATTCTGTATCATCGCATTGTTTCAAATCATCCTAGTTTTCTATGAAAATTAGATATTTCCAATATGATTTAACAAGGGAGTTTTCAGTCAAAACTCTTAAGGGATGTATCATTACAATAATGTTTTGTGAATCAGTCCCCATTAAGGAATATAAACATTATTTATCATATGATCACATCGTCATACCCATGATTGAATTTGATATAATCCTCAGTATAGATTGGAATTCAGACCATGATGCAAAAATTTATTGTAAGAAGATGGAGGTTACAATTTTGGATGATGATAAGGAGTACCTTATCAATAGAGCAAAAACATCACCACAAGATTATTATCTAGAACCACCCCCATGAGATCTACTAAATTCAATTATTGGTGATGATGAGAATGAAATAACTGTGGATGAGGGAAGGAATGTTCAAATAGAGGATATACCTATTGTGCAAGATTATGCTAATGTGATTATAAAGGATTGACCTGGACATTCACCCGAACATGAAATTGAGTTTTCCATTGACTTAATTCATGGTTCGAGGACCATATCAAACACCCCTTATAGAATGACCACTATGGTATTAGTGGATCTATAGAAACAACTAGAGGAGTTGAGTAATAAAGGATTTATTCGCCCAAATGTTTCTCTATGGGGATCCCATGTTCGTTTTATTAAAAAAAAGGATAGATATATGAGGTTGTGCATTGACTATAGAGATATCAATTCCATAACAATAACGAACACGTATCCCCTACCTCACATTGATTATTTATTCAACCAACTTCATGGAGCACAATAGTTTTCAAATAATGACCTTAAATTTGGATTTCATCGGTTCTGTGTAAATAAGGAAGACATTCTGAAGATGATATTTCATACCAGGTACAGGCATTATGAATTTACATTAATGCATTTTGGGATCACTAATGCACCCTCAGTTATCATGGATCTAATGAACAATGTTTTCAATGAATATCATGTTGAATTTGTAGTGGTATTTATTGATGATATCTTGGAATACTTCAAAATCTACGATGATCAGGTTAACCACTTGAGCATTATCCTAAAGACTCTTAGAGGAAATGAAATATATTAGAAGTATAGAAAGTGTGAATTATAGCTTCAAGATATTTCTTTTGTTGGCCGTATTGTCTTTAATATTGGAATCTTTATTGATCCTTCTAACAAAAAGAAATAGAAGAATTTCCTGCACTGACAGGTATAACTAAGGTATGCTGTATTATAGGTTTAATCGGTTATTATCGGTTATTATCGGTTATTCCTCCATAATTATGCCCGATTAGATAACCCATTAACCAAGCTCACACGTAAAGTGGTTAAATTTGTTTTGAAAAAAGAGTGTGATTAATGTTTTGATGAAATTAAGATAAGATTAGTAAATTATTCTATCATGACTCTACCATCGGTGAATGAAGGGTTTTATATTTATAGTGACGCTTCAAAGAAATGACATGGATGTGTCCTTATGTTGAATGATAGAGTTATTGCATATGAATCACGATAGCTAAAAATTAATGAAAAAAAACAATCCCCCTCAATATATTGACTTATCATCTATAATTGTTGCTCTGAATATATAGAATCATTATGTTTATGGTGAAAAATGTGAGATTTATACACATCAAAAGAATTTGAAGTATATTTTATCACAAAAAGAACTCATTATGAGGAAAGTCTATGGATTAATCTAATCAATGATTATGATTGCACCATACATTACCACTCAAGGAAGGAATATAAGGTGGCATATTCTTTGAGCAGAATGAATCAGGTAGTTTTGAACAAGATGACAGTTGAAAGGGACCCTATTTTTAAGGATATAGTAAATATGGATATGGGAATAACCATGGAATGTGAATCATCAGTATTTTTTCAAATGGTTTCCAAACTATCTTTACATGAAAGTATAAAGAGTTCTTAGGCCGATGATGAAGTGTTTCAAAAGAAGATTAAAGATGTGAATGATGGGATATTGAGTGACTTTGTGTATTAAGATGTAATTTTCAAATTTGGGAAGAGATATTGTATTCCCGATATACCTAATCTAAAAATGGTATTGTTGGATGATACTCATAGCTCCAATTTCACCATACACCATGGAATCACAAAAATGTTTAGAGATCTAGAGGAACATTTTTGGTGGGATAACATGAAGAGAGGGATTGTTGATTTTTTGTCAAGATGTATGGTTTGTCAACAAGTGAAAGTAGAAATACAACATCCTAGAGGAGTCATGAAACCTCATCCAACACATGAGTGGAAATGGATTGATATTATAATGATCTTTTTTATGGGACTAAAAGAAACTACTAGAATGAATTATGCAATATGGGTCTTGTTGATCGACTTACCAAGTCATCACATTTTTATGCTATAAGAGAAGATTTACCACTTGAACGTTCAGTAAGACTGTATATTAATAAATATGTAAGACTTCATTGAGTACCCAAATCTTGTGTTTCTTATCGTGATCCTCAATTTATATAATGATTCTGGAAATGTCTTCAAAAATCCCTGGATACTAAACTTCATCCAAGCATTGCCTACCAACCTTAAACTGATGGATAATCAGAATGAACTATTCAAAACTTAGAAGGCATGTTGAGATCTTGATCACATGACTTTCAAGGTATGTGGGATCAATATTTACCAATGGTAGAATTTCCCAATAACAATAGCATCCATTCAAGTATTCACATGGCACTATATGAAGTGTTATATGGAATGATTTGTTGCACACCAACTTGTTGGGATATGTTTGTGAATGAAAACTCGTAGGCCCAGAACATGTTGATGAAACAATGAAAATGGTTATGGTTATCCAAACCAACTTCAATTCTGCTAAAAGTATTCAAAATAGATATGACAATAACCAAAGGAAGGATTTGGATTTTCAGGTTGGAGATCATGTTTTTATGAAGGTATCTCCATGGAAGGGAGTTATAGGATTTGATAAGACAGGTAAATTATGTCCCACATTCATCTGACCTTTCGACATTCTATAACTAATTGGGGATGTATCTTACAGTTTGGAAAAGTTGTCAAGTCTCTCCAATGTTCAGGATGTGTTCCACCTATCACTGTTGAGAAAATACATGCCTGACCCAATGTGTGTACTCACTTATAGAGAAATAAAACTATAATATGATCTATCTTATTTGGAAGAGTCTATCAAGATTTTGGATACTAGAGAACATGTTTTGAGAAACTGGATAACTGGTCTGGTAAAAGTTCTATGGAGAGACCATAAAATGAAAGAGGGGACATGGGAACCTGAGGAACTTATGTTCATGAACCACCTGAGTCTTTTTATGTTGTGATATTATAGAAATTTCTAGGATGAAATTATTTGAAGGATGGATGAATTTAACACCCCAAGCTTCCATGGTACACATCCCTTTGAATAATACAATAGCTTGTATTGTATGCAACATTGAGTTCTAACACACCATGACCAATCAAACTAGACGATATGAATATTAATACCCACCTTTTGAAATTTTATAAATTTTATTTTTCAAAATGGACTTCATTTTTGAATTTAGCCTATCAAAATTAGATTATAGTGAATTTTTTTTATTTTTCTGAAATAATTCAATTTTTAATGAATAGTGGAAAACATTGAGTAATTATTTAAAACCAAATTTTTATTTAAATAATTATATATTTTAGGTCAAAATACATACATAATTCCCATATAAGTTCAATGTAATTCATTGAAGTCATTTTATAATATGTTTAGATATATAAAATTTTATTAAACTTTTTACCGTCATTTACCCACCTCGTAGGAGCATTTGAAAATTTACATAAAAAATAATTTTACCACTTCTGTGAGTTGAATTTCAAAAATTTGAGAGACATGGTTGATATCAATATGTAAAATGTGGTAAAATAAGATGAAAATAATTTTTGACGAATAATAGCTTTTGACTTTTATTTACCGTGATTAAAAGTAAATAGGGTAATTAAAGGTAAAAATGATATTATAATTAACCTAACACGTGTCCTAATTCTATTAGATAAGTGTAATTCGACCAAAAACAACATCAAGAGTTAAATATGATTCTTTTGCTCCATTTTATTAGATTAGGAAACTTATTATTATTTAATTTAAAGAACAGATGAAAGTGTTATATTCATGATTCCTAACTAAAACATTTTTAATAATAGGTTATGCATAATAAAAATTAGACAAGAAATTTTCATTATAAATATAAAACTATTTCCAACATAATGGTAATTTATTTATAATTTTCAGTCGTTATATACATAAATTTATTTATGAAACAATGATGATGTAGTAATTACCTTATTAATGTAAAATTAAAATAATAGATATTATAAATATCCAAATAAATTTAATTTGATACTTTTGATGAATTCCACTATTTTTCAAGGTTAATATGACATTTTAGGGTTGATTCAATGAATTGTTTCTAAGTAATAATGCTGTTATGACTTAAACAAAAACAAAATACCAAATAGTGTCAAAATTGACAAAAAAGAGTTATAAAAAATATTATATTTTTAAATAATATAACCTCCCTAAATATCTAAAGTTCAGCCAAAGGAAAACATAGAGATACATATGTCATTATTGATCCATTTGTGTTTTTCTTGGAATTTTATAGTATGTTTATTAACCAATTATTAAAATAACAAAAGAATACATGGTAAAAGATAATCTATTTAACTAAGAGTTAAATCTACAATATAAGGTAAATATAGTGACCCAAATATGTCTAAAACCTATTGGATGAGTGGAATTAGACCCATAACCACCGTAGGCTTGAAAAAAATCATTTTGAAACCATTAAAAAGAGAAATTGATTTTATTATAAAATAATATTTCAATCTTTTATAAGGTCTCCCTCACATCTCTTATAGAAAGGAACTTCTTCTTCCCTAAAATTCACACCTCCAAAGCCATTTTTCTCAGGAAACCCCTACCCAAATATCCTCCCAACTTCCCAAACTTCATCTTAGAGGCCTAAGATTGATCAGAAAGCCAACCTACAGAGCCAATTTGATCTACTCAAAAAGAATCTCACAAAGAGGAGGTTATTATTTCATCACCTCTTTCATGTTCCTTTCTTCTCCCACTACTTCATTCATTGATGTTTCCATTCTAAAATAATAACTATTGTATCTTCTATATAATTTTATTTTATTATATAATTTTACAACCATATTCATTATTCTATCCATCCTATGAATGACATGTCACCATACGTGCATACGTACTACTTACCGTCTCCACGTCGTGGTGTAGTTGTTATTCAATACATTATTATGTGAATGGGAATAATAATAATGTATAATTGATTTTAATAATAAATATAACATGGTAATGATTCTGTATATTTGATATACCATCTATTTACTAGCAATTTCATAATCAATATAATGATATTGTCGCTCATGTGCACATAGACATTATCGTCTTCACGAATGTGATGAGATTCATTTCCCCATCGTAATAATTCAAGAATAATTCTCATCTTATGATTAAAAATAACATTTAAAGATAAAAAAATAATTCTAGATATGAATCAAATACATCATATTCATTACAAACATGATTAATTTGGTTCATAATATTATTCACATGATTAAATTGATACATATCAATACAGTTTACCAATTTTTATTTTCAATAATGCTACTCATCCTCCACTATTAAAATGATCCCAATAGTCTCGCTTACTCCCACCTATCAAGCCATTTTTACCACCCATACTCTACCCAAATAATCTCCCAAACACCCGTTACATAACCTAGAATCATATATATAAGAATAAATCAATCCATGTAATCCCTTTGTCGTAAACAAATAAGACTTACACGAATAATAGGTGACATCCTTTCTCAAAATATTTGGTTTTATATGAATTCTCTAGCCCCTCAAATATTTCTATTCCATAGTTAAATAATCATATTATCATCCTAAACATATTGAGTTGTTTGTATTCTCTGGTTGTGACTTTCCCATACACACAATACTATCTAATGGTTAACAAACATACCATTTATGGTTATGGAGAACTCCCTCCTCATGAATTTCATGGAAGATGAGCCTAATGAGTTGGAGAATTCTTACGCGATTAAGAGTCATAATAAATAGAGGGGTTTGGGTCCCTACATCTTCCTAGTATTATTCTATTGGGTGTCACGTCCTATAAATAAGTTTGACTAGGTGAATACTTTGTAGAGCTTCGTCAGGGGCAGATACCTCCCCTGGGTCTCTTACACCACCTCACTCATTGTCATCACTAAAATCAATAACACCACTTATTTTCATTTTTATTGAACTATATATTTCTTAATTTTTTCATATAAATTATTCACAAAATTTATTTCTATAATATCCTATCCTCATATTCCTTTATGGATATCTATCGAGAAACACATATTTGTTAAGTGTCATTCAATTCAAGGATCCATTACCTTGTCTCCATATGTGGTTAGTGATACAAATATCTAGTTTCGTTGATCCAATTTTGAAATCAATATTGATATAGATAATTATTTTGACAGAATAATGTTTAAATTTATTATAAATGTTCTCTAAAATATTTTTTTCTCATCTAGGGTTACATAATTTATCATCTAATGTCTTAGATCATTCTGGCTATCAATTTCATTAATTGGAAAGATTTATTGCTTCATAAAATCTAGTTGATGCATTAAACAATGTGACCCATTCTCACCATTAATTTTCATTCATATAAAACTTTTAATTAGTTTCCTCATCACCAAGATCATTATGTCTAGTATGAATCTCACTTTTGGTGATTAATGATTTCATTTCACAATACTAATTTCATGTATATAGACGATACATTGATCATTATTAGTTACACTAAAATATCGGTACGTAGTGTCCTTAAATTTCGTGAATCCTAATATAACAAAATTGGATAGGTGATAATTTATAGGAAAATTACATATATTATATCCAATAGCTGTTCGAAGTGGTGATTCATTGCTCTTAGTATATGATTTTGTAAGCAAAGTGGGGGTTTTCTAATTAAGTACTTGGGTGATCCAATTTTATCAAAGAGGACTCAGATTAATCATCTTGATCACCATTCTCGAAGGATTATAGGTAGTGTGTTATACATGAGAACCCACTACCACTATTTTGGAGAAAATATTTCATTGGTTAGCATCATTCATTTTTATTACCCAATTCATTCCCACTTAGAAATCTGGTTCTGAATTGGGTCATCTCCCATATTTGACAAATCATGAAATCCTTTATCCAGGTTTCTCATCAGGATAGAAAACATAATTTGGTGTTGTAGAGAATGATGGATATTCCTCAATGGGATCGAGTCATCAATGTTAGGACCAACTCATCCATGATGGACCATATGCATGAAAAATTTGCATGGGGATTATTAGGGAAAATACCCCATAGGGGATATTTATGACTACTAAAAATAATGGAAACCAGAGTGTGGTAAACAAGAAGTCATATTCAATATGGTCCATGATTTCCCCTAAAAATTAGATTCTCTAGATACACACCCTATTGATTGCGGGGAGGGGTGACATTATAATCTGGAACTAAAACTGGATGGTAACCATGTTTGGATTTCATTCTAGCCGAACATGTGACATTACTATCATACAAGACATCATGGATCTAACCGTTATTTACGTGGTTCTCGACTTTAACCTAGTTGACGTTTTTATCAGATTGAGATTAAATGAAATATTGATAAATGTTTTTAAATGAAATCTTCATGTAGCTTCTCAAACAAGGATTATAATTTAGTTTCTAATACAATTGGGAGCTTATAGACATGTGGGAGGCCCACTAGTGTAAAGAGATCATATATAATCATAATTTTAATATCTATAAAATCATAAACAAATCATTATATTTTGATTATATTTTTAATATGTGATATAATCCCAATCATCTAGGGATGTTCATACCATAGGAAATTCCATGAAGAGACTATAAAACACATCTTAATTGAATTTAAAAGGGCACGATTGCTCTGGATTTCAATTAGTTATTTTATATTACTCCTCTCTCTAATTTCATTAGACCTTATTTTTCATGACCAATGATTTTATGGAGTAGGCCTCACAAGATCAAAGATGAAATCTACTATCATGACCATTTCTATTGGGTTTCCATGCATATGATAGAGATGGAACATTAAATGATTTGAAGGAACTCCCTACCTAGGGTACTTGATTATGGTTCATACATGAAATGTTTGGTATGACATGGTTATTCTCTTCAATGATTTGGAAACCACTCATACTATGAAGCCTCTCTTGGATGATAACAATCATCACAGTAAAATCCAATGATACCCTCAAAAAAATAGTGTTTAATGACCCTATTCCATATGGGAATAAATTCAATAATTGGAAATCATGTTTCATGGGAATCATTTTTAGAGGAGGTTTTGTTCATGATAATAAGGGCTTGGAAATCTTGTACAATTAATCATACACAGTGTAGAGACCCATACATGACGTACATGGACATTACATTACTTTTGTGGAATACTTATTACATAAAAAAGGCACCCATGGACAGTAATAGTTTAGTGTCTTTGGAAACTCGGAACCTAATCTTCTACTCATGGTGAAAGATCTTCATCATATCCCATAATGATCTTCCCCTTTTTTCCTTACCTAAAAACATTTTTTATATCTTGGGGAAATGAAAACATACAAAGGGTGAGCTCCAATGCTCAGTTAGGGTAAACATGGGGAACATAAAACAATCCATAAACATTTGAGCGTAATAACATGAACGTAAAACCTAAAAATCACGAGTAAAGACAAAAATCATGACAATAAATAAGGCATAGATCACAAAGGAACATTAATCATGATAAAATTTCATGGAAATACAAAATGTAATTGTGGAAAACCATTTATCACATGATATTATTTCCACATTAGTCAAGGCATTACTACTAAGACCATCATTATGGACAATGTCCAATACTGAATTGGGTTTACTTGTCGTTCCAGCCCTGTATTACTGAACCGGATTAACATTCCATTCCAACATTGTCTATCTCATGAGATATAAATCAATACCCAATAAATTGGATGGAGATATAGGTCCCAATAATCTCATAATTAAATCCTTCTTTCGTGTGCCACAAAATAAACATAAATCATTCATCATAACCCAACGAATAAAATGGGTTTCATAAACAGAATCCCATCATAACATAATCCATATAAATAAATGGATATCATTTCATTATATGAAAAATCACACCATGTAAATAATATATACATTATACCTGAAACAAAATCATACTAAACAATGTCATCATATATGGAAAATAATTTTGATAACACACATGAAATGAATTTTTGAGGAAAATATATTTTCTTCAAAAAAATCATTTTTTTTTTCAAAATTCCTTGAAATTTTAAAAGAAAATATTATTGTGGAATATAATTATGAAATTTTATAGAGAATTATTCATAGAAATAAGGTGTAATGAAACCGTAAAGAAGATGGTCATGTCGTATAACAAAAAAACATTCTCCTTGTACTTTAATCGGAAAAGTCAAAATGTACCTCGTATGGTTAAAAATGATTCTTTACATACCATGAAGTAAAAGTATAAAATGGGTAAAAATTACATTAAACGTACTTGTAAACAATTTTAGAAAACATGGACATGGATGATAAATATAACCCCAACAAAAACTTATGAATAAACAATCTCGGTTAAGAAAGAGATTGGAATAATTATCCCTTACAATTTATGATTGATGAAATTATACATGTCAAAAAATAAAGAAATTTTCATGCACATTAAATATCATATCCTTTATAATAAATATCATAAAACATTCACAGAATTCAAAAACACTATACAAAAGAAAAAGATGGTGATTAAGGAATATATCTCACAGAAATAAAAGTGAGACGAAATAATCCCTTACTGTAGGTCCAATTTCTTTAGTATGTATCCTGAACTCTTTAATACTGGGTTTAAACATATTGTTAACTTTTAACAGAACCATAATAATATTTATGATATCATATATGATTCCCTTATGACTTTATATAACCCGTTCTTTTGTCAATTCCATGATCAAGCAGCGCTTTGGGTAAAACCATTTGATATATCGTACGTGTTTGAACATGTTGTTCCTGATATAATTAATTGTATCATGATATAATTGCTTCAGAATTGTAAAAAATTAATTATAAAAAATATATGTGGATAATATAATATATATATATAAGTTCGATAAATGGAATGAAATACACGGTTCATGGAGATGATAGACCGAACGTACGCATGAACGTTGTTTTAGTTACCTTATTAAATGAAATTAAGTAAATAACATATACATAAATCCAGTATAATTATTATGTCATATATTTCATGATTATTTATTATATATAATTTATAATAATTCTAGAATGTTTGACATGTAGAATGAATCTCATCGTGTCGTGGAGACAGTAATTCGTACATACAAATGAGCGATGATATCATTCCCATAATTATTGAATGAAATTGGAGTGGATGATATAGTATATAAGAAAAAGTATGATGTTATAATTATCATATATAGTTATTCTTTATACGATTATACCCATCCAAGTATTGTGGTGGTGGAAAAAAGATTACACCACGGTGTGGAGACGGTATTTCGTATGTACGCACGCGAGGTGATTTCGTTTTCCGTAAGATAGATAGAAGGTTAAATAGGGTTGTTTATTATTTATGATATCATATCAGTATATGAGTGATACTTATGTAATTAATCTATAATGAAACATATAAAGAAGAGGAAGTAGTAGAAGAAATAAATTTGAATTACTCGGTAAAGGATACTACCTCTTATTCGACGTGCCTCTTTATACCCTCCTCTTAGGGCACTAACATTATTCATTGAATAATACCAAGACCATTAATATGTTTCTAGGGATGCGTTGAAGGGAAATGGTCAGGGTTTTTCCTATTTTGAATGCTCAAAAATTGGTGTGAAGTGGAGAGGTAGGAGGTTCCCTTTTATAAGGGAAGAGAGGGGTACCTTTTGAAACCTCTAAAATATAAATTTATAATAAACCCAAACCTTACATAAAAACATCTAAAATGAATCAAATTAGTATCTTAGATGATATAGGCTTGTAATATCATTAGAAAATAAATTTTAGGCTTGTTGGGAATTTATTTTAAACCTTATCAACAAGTTTTACCCTTATTTAATCTAATTAAATTTATTTGTGGTAATAATAATCTATATTATAAATTGTTATAAATAATTATTTATGTGTTGTAAATTGTCCATAATTGTATACTTGATGAAATTTTCGACCACATAATTTTCAATTTATAATTTTTAAATTTTTATTTTATTTTTAAACAAATTAATAATATGTTATTTTTATAAAATAAAAATAGTGCCCATTTTGACACTATTCATTTATTTGAATTTTACCAAAATCCACACAGAGGATTTATTCGAAAAAAATATTTAATAGATTCGTAAAATGTAAAATATGCCTATAAAATTCATATATCACATTAAATAGTTCATATAATATTTATTTTTATATTTTTAAAACCATTTATTTTATATTTCAATCATTAAATTAATTCCTACATTACTATTGTGACATCATTAAAGATAATTATCTAATACCAAAAAATACTAAATAAATTCACATTATATATATAATTTTATTATAATTATGGTGAATATTTATGTTCGATGATATATGAAGTTTATCACTAAATTAAAATTACTACTCTTAAAAGATATAAGAGAGTGAAATGTTGTGACTTTCATTGTGTTTAATAATAATTATATCATTTCCATGGTCAAAAGTCCATGAAATGAATCCATTACGACCATTATGTTATATGGGTCGAGTTTTATTCATCCTGTAGAATTTTCTCAGGTGTTATATTAATTTTATAATCTTTTTTTACCATTAATTACCGGATTAACCTTTAACAGTAGTAGAAAAAAAATTACCATAGTTACTATCCATAATATCAAAAAAAAAGTAACCTGTTAACATAATTTTGACCCACTAAATTAAAATATAAAATCCATTTTTCAAAATTCAAAACACAAAAGTCTCAGTAATTAATTTAATATTAATACCATTGTTGAGAAAACATGTTTTAAAAGATAAAACATTGCCAAAGATTGAAATCTTTTAACCTTTGAATTCAATGTAAAATTATTGATAACAGCTTACATTATATTAAAGGGTAAAAATATATTCTATTTATACTTTAAAACCATTAAATTTTATAATTTTAACATATAAATTATCTTCATGAAAATAGATGTTTTTAAGAAAAATTTAGCTTATTTATACTATTCATCAAAATATGAAAGTTAACAGAAAAATATAAAAAATTAATCTAAAGTAAATTTTGATATAATTATTGTATTGAATAAGTTTATTTAGTCTAATTTAACATATAAACATGTCAAAAAATAGCTTTATTGTGGGTGGGCCATCAAATGGGAGCAAAACTGAATTTTGTTAAAAATACTTATTTTACCTAAAAATTTTATTTTTTTCTCATACTGTATTCTAGAATATGTGTAAGATGAATTATTATGTAATAAAATTATAAATTTATTTATTACTACTCATAATGTATAGTTCATAACAATATATCATCGTTTAGTAAAACTGGATATTGGGTACAACACAGGCTATCAAGGAAGGTATCTCTTGCATGAAACACAAGCCAAGAATTGTGTTTTCTTATAATAACATATTATACCGTGTTTCGTATAGCACAATATAATCTTGGTTTAGGGTAAAACACAAGAAATCAAAGAAACTAAAAGTAATATTTCCCATAAAATCTCAGGGTGTTACATTCTACCCCCCCTTTAAATAAATTTCACCCTCGAAATTCGTCAGGGATATAAATCATTTACTACTTGAATGTTTCTTTCATAGAATCCCACATTGTAAAAAGGAATATGAAAATATAATTTTAAAATGTACTTTATGAAACGTAATGGTTACCCAAATTTACTCATCACATGGTTTCCACATAGGAGGACATAGGTGAAAATGTGGATATAGAAGAGAAATATAACCATCAAGTTCTGAGGGAGAGTGGTAGAGAACACAACTATGAATAATCCAACAATCACAATGCCATAAATTTTTTATGATCTAAGGTACCATCTGACTCATCAGATATGAGGGTACTTGGACAACATTTTTAGTTTTCTAGATCATTTCCATAATGATGAATAATTTTTTTCATTAATATAAATAATTACTTGTTTTTGGTACAACATCACTATTTTCGTGCCTTGAACAATTTCTACTTAATCTATTAAATAAATTATGTTTTATTTGTCATTCATGAAGTGTTAGAAGATAATGTGATAGAATGAAAGGTCATTTTATCTATCTCAAACTTAAGGTTAGAAAAAGTTATTAAATACACATAAGTACATCTATTGTGAAATTAATCGTATATGGTTCCATAAATGGATATATAATTCATCTATCATACCGCATAATAAAATGAAACTAATTTCTACAAACTAGGGAGTTTTTGCAGGAAAGTGGTAGGTGATAAAGGCATGTCGCACTTCGGCTGTCGGTTCGATTCCCATAGACTTGTCCAACGCGATGGGTTGTTTCCCGTCCTACGAGTTGTCCTTTTTCTAAAACTATGATATTATTAAATAACAAAAACTTCTAGTCTTAAAAAATAATATCTGATGTACAACATAATCCAATCCAACCTTTAGGCTTATCGATAATACTTTTTTCCAATCTCATAGTTCAATGAAAACAATTACCAGAATGGCCATGTAACAAGAATTGAATATCATATTTAATCCCCAATACATCATAAGATATATATTATTTGTCACATTCCAAACATATAAATACCATAATCATGTATTCTCTTGAAACATTAATTTCATATAACCTTAGTGAGAACATGAATTCAATCAAAAGTTAATTATTTCCACGTACCAAAATCATAAAAATTTCTATATACCCAAACCATGATGTCACATTTTCCTTATATCAGTCATGAGCTCATTAATACTATCAAACATATTATTTTCTCTTTATCCATTCATTATGTGCATATCATATTCTTTCCAAAAATATTTATATCACTTTACAAGGTTACTGGTACCATATTATTATGGAAAACCACAATCAACCAATTCATAGATATTCAATATATGATAAAAGTGCCTCAAAAATATTATTCATCACTTACAATACACAATCCCTTCAATTCATCTTCATAAATTATTGGAATGGAATAGGTCCTTCCTTGAATTAGATGTAACCTCTTAGGTCAAGGTATTGAGTTGGGTAATGACCATGTTCTCCAGATATAAGACATTGAACTACATAATAGTATGTCTCTCTAGTCCCCTTTTCCCCACATAGATAACATCTTCCCCTCCATTTGAGGTATTCCTCAAGGTTCCTCTTCCCTTCTTATTTATTTGTAGAAAGCTTAATCTTCCTTCCTCTATGTTCCTCACTATTCGAACATGCATAAAAGTCTATCTTATTCTTATTTGATGACTTTGGAATACAACTAATGTTCACCTTGTTAATCATATAGCGAGATGACTGATTCAGAAAAATCATAATATCTTTCTCTCCAGGAATTACAAAATTTTGTTGATCATAGTTACCAAATTGTCCATTGTAATCATTGTTAACCGAATTCCTTCTTGTTCCCTCCATTGAATAAAACTAGAAACCATAGTGTAAGAAATAGTTAAAATAAAAATTAACTACATAATCATAAAAAGTCACTTATGGGATGTCTAACATATCACACATTATTTAATCGATGACACCTTAGGATCACCATAGTTTATTCACGATCGTCAACATAATTCTAGGACTGTAACCTATAGTTATATTATCCTTAGGGACATCCCTAGAAATACCGTAGAAATATCTCCAGGAATATCCCTAATGTTTTCGCATCCTAGATTCCAATGTTTAAATAAACCGTTACTATAATACCAAGTATAGAGACCCATATGTGATGTACATGGACAATACATTACATTTTTGGAAAACATATTACATCACAAAAAAAGACACCCAAGGACCCAAATAGTTTAGTATATTTGGAAACTCGGAACATAATCTTCTAATACTACAGAAATATCTTCAACATCACCCATAAATGTCTTCCCCATTTGTTATCTCACCTAAAAACATTCTTTATATCCTTGAAAAAAAACAATATAAAGATTGAGATCAAATGCTCATTAAGGGTAAACATGGAGAACATAAAAAAATTCATAAACATTTGAACAAAATAACATCAATATAAGACATAAAAATCTTGAGTAATGACATAAAACTTTACAGTACATAAAGAATAGATCAAAAAAGAACATTAATCATGATAAAATATCATTGTAATAAAACATGTAATTGTTGAAAACCATTAAGCACATTATATGATTTCTATAGTATCCAAGGCATTACTGCCAAGACCATCATTATGGACAATGTACATTACTGAACCAGGATTACTTTCTCTTCCAGACCTGTATTACTGAAATGGATTCACTTGTCGTTCCACCCACATTTATCTCATGATATGTAAATATTTACCCAATGAATTTGAGAGAGATATATCTCCCCCTCATCTCATAATGAAATCATGCTTTCGTGTGCCACCCAATAAACATAAATAATTCATCAAAACCTGAAGAAAAAAATGGTTTTCATAAACATAATCCCATCATAACATAATCTATATAAAAGAAATGTATATCATTTCATCATAAGAAAAATAAAACCATTTGAATGGTAGATACATTATACTTGAAACATAAAAATATTAAATAATTCCATCCTATATGGATAATAGTTTTTATAAAATGCTTGAAATGAATTTTTGAGGAAAATATCCTTTTTTCTTAAAAAAAATTTATTTTCTCAAAATGACTTGAAATTTTAAAAGAAAATATTATTGTTGAAAATATTCATGAAATATTGTAGAGGTATTTTCATGGAAATAAGGTGTTACAAAATTGTAAAAAATACGTTCATTCTGTATAAGTTTAAAAAACATTCTCTTTGTACTTATAACAGAAAAGTCAAAGAGTACCTCGTATGATAAAAAAATGATTCCTTACATACCATGAAGTAAAAGTAAAAAATGGAATAAATGACTTTAGACAAACATTAAAACATTTTTACAAAACATTTACATGGATGATAAATATAAACCTAACAAATACTTACGAATAAAATATCTCGGTTAACAACAAGATTGGAATAATTATCCCTTACCATTTATGATCGGTGAAATCATACGTGTCATATAATAAAAAAAATTAAATCAATATGTAAATATAATATCCTTTATAATAAATATCATAAAACATTCATGGAATGAATAAACACCATACAAAATAAATATATGGTTATTAAGGCATCTGTCTCACACAAATAAAAGTGAGACCAAATAATCCCTTACCGTACATCCAATTTCATTCGTATGTGTCTGAGAATCTTGTATAGTGGGTTTAAATATATTATTAACCTATAAAATACCCATAATAATATTTATGATATTATATATGATTCACTTATGACTTTATATAACTTATTATTTTGTCAATTCCATGTTAAATCAGCATTTTGGGTAAAAAGGTTTCATTTATCGTACGTGTTAGGACTTCTTGCTCTTGATATCATAAGTTATATCATGATTACTTACTTCAAGAATGTAAAAAATTATTTATATATAATATATATTCAGAATATAATATATATAAGATTGATAAATGGAATGAAATACATCGTTCATGGAGACGGTAGGCCGTATGTACGCATGAACGTTGTTTTCCATTCATTATTGAATGGAAGTAAGTAAATAACATATACATATATCCATTATCGTTATTATTTAATAAATCTAATTATTATTTATAATATATCATTTATAATCATTCTGGAATGTTTAACATGGAGAATGAATCTCATCGCGTTGTGGAGATGGTAATCTATAAGTACGCACGAGCGATGATATCATTTAAATAATTATTGAATGGAATTGGAGTGGATGATATAATATCTCATAATCAGTATGATGTTATAATAATCATATATAGTTATTCTTTACATCATTATATCCATCCATGTATGGTGGTGGTGGAAAATAGATTACACCACATTGTGGAGACGATATTCCGTATGTATGCACGCGCTGTGATTTGGATTTCCGTAAGATGGATAGAACGTGAAATAGGGGTGTTTCATAGTTATAATAACATCTCAGTATATGTGTGATACTGATGTTTTTAATTTATAATGAAACAAAAAATTAAGATAATGTAGAAGAAGAAATAAATTTGAATGAATAGGAAAAGTATATTACCTCTTTTTCGACGTGCCTCTTCTTAGCCTCCTCTTAGGGCACTAACATTGGACTTTAAAGAATAGCAGGACCACTAGTATATTTCTATGGAAGTGTAGAAGATAAATGGGAAGGTTTTGGACGAGCTTTAATGTTAAAAAATTATGTGAAGTTGAGAGGGAGGAGGTTCCCATTTATAAGGGAGGAGAGGTGTACCTTTGGAAACCTCTAAAATATTAACTTATAATAAACTCAAACACCACTTATAAACATCCAAAATGACTCAAATTAGAATATGAGATGATATAAGGTTGTAATATCATCAGCCAATAAAATTTAGACATATTGGGAATTTATATTAATCCTTATCAACTTGATTTAACCTTATTTAATATATTTATTTTTATTTGTGGTAATAATATTCTAAATTATAAATTTTTTAAAATAATTACTTATATGTTGTGAATTGTCCATAATTGGATACTTTATGACATTGTAGGCCATATAAATTTGAAATTATAAATTATAAATATTTTTTTGATTTTAAAACAATTTAATAATATTATATTTTTATAAAATAAAAATTGATTCAGTTTTGACTTTATTCATTTATTTTAATTTAAAAAAAAAATCCACACAGAAGATATATTCGAAAAAAATATTTAATAGATTAATAACTTGTCATATTTATATATAAAATTCGTATAGAACATTAAATTGTACATATAATATTTATTTTAAAATTTTTAATACCATTTATTTGATATTTCTATGAATAAAATAATTTCAACAGCACTATTGTGTCATCATTAATGATAATTATTCAATCCGTAAAAATTCTAAATAAATTCATTGAATGTAGATATTTTTATTAGATTTATGCTGAATATTTTTGTTCAATGTTTTATAAAGATTATCAATTAATTAAAATTACTAGACTTATAAAAAATGAGATAGTGACATGTTGTTACTTTCATTGGTTTTAATAATAATTACATCATTGTCAAGGTCAAAAGTCCATGAAATGAATCTATTTCAACTCTTATGGGATATATGCCTACTTTTATTCATCCAAAGAATTTTGGTTGGTGTTATGGTAATTTTATAATATTATTTTTACCCTTAATTACCTGATTTTCCTTTAACTGTAGTAAATAAAAATTACAGTAGTTACTATTCATAATATCAAAAAAATAAAAGTAAACAATTAAAATTATTTGGACCGAATAAATTCAATTATTAAATATATTTTTCAATATTCAAAGCACATGTGTTGAAGTAGTTGATTTGAAATTAATCCCATTGTTAAGAAAAAGGTTTTTAAAAGTTAAAACATTGCGAAAGATTGAAATGTTTTTACCTATGAATTCAATATAAAATTTATAATAATGACTTAAATTATATTAAAGGTTGAAAATATATTCTATTTATACTTTAAAACCATTAAATTTTATAATTTAACCATATAAATTATCTTGATGGAAAATTTTGTTTTTAAGAAAAATTTAGCTTATTTTTACTTTTCATCAAAATATGAAAGTTAATAGAAAAATATAAAAAATTTATCCAAAGATAATTTTTATATCCTTATTGTAAGGAATAAGTTTATTTGGTCTAATTGAACCTATAAATGTGTTAAAACTAGATTTAATGTTGGTGCACCATCAAAAGGCAGAAAAACTACATTTTTAAAAAAATAATTATTTTACCCGAAAACATTATTTTTTTCTCATACCATGTTCTAGAATATGTGTAAGAAGAATTATTATGTAATAAAATTCAAAATGTATTTAATACTATTCAAAATGGCTAGTTCATAACAATATATCACCATTTAGTGAAACTGGGTATTGTGTACAATACACGCTCTCAAGGAAGGTTGCTCTTGCGTGAAACACAAGCCAAGAATAGTGTTTGCGTATACTACAAGATAGTACGATGTTGCATATAGAAAAATATAATATTTGTGTGTCATACAACCCAAGACATTAATGAAATTAAAATTAATAATATTTCTCATAAAATCCCGCAGTGTTACACATTGGTTTCTGGAATTCACTCCAGGAAGAATATCAAGCGATGATTACTAGTAATTGTATTGAATATCATATGATGATCAACCTAGATATAGTGAAAAATGACTCCCCTACATTTAATGAATCCCTTATTGGTTTATGTAACACCCAATGCTCCATATAATAAACTGTTAAAAGGTCCATAGGTGACTTCCATAATCACCTGACGGTTCAACAGACATGGATAAAGGAAAAATAGTATCCCCAATATATAAAATATATAGAGGCCTATGGATATATAATTAATCATTTACCTATATTATACATCCTATCTTTACAGGGGTAAATCCTTGTACATGGGGATACCCTCGAGCTTTATTACATCCACCCCCATACCTTATGTCCTGTTGATTTCTTTGTGTCCCTTCTTTCTTGTATATACCATGTCCATCTAAGTAATAAAATTATGATGTTTATGATTATGATATATATGATATTTATAATTTCAATCTGATTCATTAATTTTTTTATGACACATAACTTAATTAATTTCATTTTTTATAAATATGATAACCTCGTCTGTGGACATGTAAACTACCACTGACTCAAAGAATTGATATTTATTCACACAATACATTGAACATATAAAACATGGGTTTAGAAATAATATGTGACATATTTTAAATATATGTGATACTATAATTATAAATTCCATATATATCATTAAATCTCTATTCATTCGATATGATAATGAAATTAAATTAGTGTTCATGGGTATATATGGCCAACAATCGCCATGAATGGGGCATTTCATTTCAATATCCAAATGTTTTATATTATTATAAATAAATTTAATGAATATATATTGTAATTTAATCATATTTTACATTCTTATAAGATGAAAACACGATCATTGAAATCAGAACAACATGTTATAATTCAAAACATTCTCGAGAATCAAGACAATTAATTTAGAAAATAAGTAAAATAATGAATTAATATTAACATATGAGTAATAATATATTGTAATAATATAATATATGATATTTTGAATATAATTATGGTTCTATTATAATTTGATAAGATTATTTAAATCACTATACCTATGGTTGAATGATGTTCACCTAAAAAGGAAGTGCATGGTAAGTGAATCTTGCCTCACTTTTCATTACGTGAGGTATGCACCATTTTCATCCATTTTATATATTGTATGGTGTATAAAATTAACTTTTTGTATTTAATAAATTTAATATATATATATTTAATTTAGAATCTAATTTTAATTAATCTTTTGGGTAATATACTTAAATTTTTACCATGTAATAATGGGAATCATCTCAATATGCATTGTTTGGGACAAATTTTACTACTGTGCACATAATTTCTCATATATTGTTGACAGACATCCACTTTGACATTTAATATCACGATTAATTTATTATTCATTATATTAATATTATCAATTAGAATTATTTCATCTATAGTTATTTTAATTATGTGTTACAATGTGGAAATGAATTTTATAACCCAATTTTATTCCTTCCCCATATTACTTTATTGTTTCCATTAATATTATACGATTATGTGTTTAGTAAATTTATATTATATTTCATATTATATTAACATATTTTTCTTGTGATTACATTTTAAACACATATTATATTTATTGATTACTTCTCTGATCCATGTTATAGTTTTTTGAATGCTTTATTTCAAATTCTCATATTGTTTGGGATTGATTACACTTGAATTTACATCAGTGGAAATTATTGGATCATTATTTATTTTATCCTAGCATTTTATTCTCCTTTTTTCAGTAATGAACATTTCCTAGTAATTATTCCATTGCCTCCATTATTTAGTACTCAATTTTTTTTGGAATTTTTTTTATGAAAATCCTACTTCATTTATCTCTTTAGAAGGAGAATCTATTTTCTTCAAAAATACATCTTTTAATAAAATATTTCAAAAATGTTTTTAACCTTTTAAAAATTATTTATTAATGATATATTTTCCCTTTTTGGTTTTACATATTATATGAATGGATACATTTTTTCAAAACATGGATCTTTTCTATCCTTTATACATAAAAAAGGAAATGTTCATTTAACATTGTACAACATGTACAAAATTTGCCGTCATCATTTCCTTGAATACTCCTGGTCATGTTTCAATGGAAAATTTTTAATGAAATTCTTCATAATAATAATTTTCAATGAAAAGGATATGAAAATATTTTATAGAATGAATATGATATTTTTCTCAAGAATATTATTAAGTGATATTTTTATACTATTTCCATTCATCAATGAAAACAACCATATATTTTTACACCACTTTGTGTATGTTGTATTTAGGAAATCCTTATTCTTCCTTTGTATAGTTTATTATTATTTTTGACTATAGATAATACTAAAATTAATGTACATGATTCCTTTGTTTATAACCATAGAAATATTAACTTCCCTATGATTATTGAAACATAAATTTACCCTAATAAATCATTTTATTTATCATGGATATTTTTTTATTAATTCACATACCATTTTAAATAGGGAGTTTACATTGATAGTAATTTTATTATCCAATTAAATATTGTAAAATATACATCCTTTACACAATATGGAAATTTTATAATGCTTGATTTTTATTAGTTATTTTGATGACATATTAAGAGGAATGATTTAGATAGTAAATTACGGATGGGGCATGGACATCATATAGACAGTCGATGTATCGATAGGTTATCATAAGACAATTTAGTTGAGAAATTTTAATAGGTTTATACCTATAATTTTAAACCACATATTTAAATGTCTTGATGGTATAGGATTTCATGTGCGGCATAAATGATATCCCATAATTAAAATTATCGTTAATATAGATTTATATATTTTTTATCTAAGGGATTTTTTCTATAGAAAATTATATGGATTCATCTCATTGTTAGTTTACGGATTTAATTCCATTTGATTACATTTATTTTTCTAACAATAACATTTAGTTATATTATTATTAGTTATTGATTATATGGAATTTTTTTAGTTATTTTTCTTACTATATTGATTATTCTCTATCTAGTGATAGGAAATAATTGTTTTCATAGTCATAAAATATTCCAGGTTGATTTATTCTCATTTATTTGTTATTTCTTTTCCTATACATACCATTATAAAAAAATTAAGATCTCCATTATTATGTTCACATTCCTCATTACTCCCTGAACTATAAAATTAATGATATGTAAGGATACACTATATAAAATAACTTAATTATTCTTCAAATAGAAAAAAAAATTATGATTTAATTTATTTATTACTTTGTAATACATGTATTTTTTATATATCTTGATTACTAACACTACTAAACTACTTGGTACTTAGGGAACATGATTTACTTGTATGTTATACCAATATAATGTTATCAAGACACTTATATAGGATTATTATGGTTGGGGGAGATAAAAAACAATTCTAACTCAACATATAAGTTGTAATAGAAGAATAACACAACAATCATTCCACGAGGTGATTAACCCGCATAATTTTGACAATTGTTTCATTTGATTTAATAAAAGAAGGTAATAAAAGGAATAGAAATAATATATTACTTTATATACATAAAATTAGATATAATTTATGATTCTATAATTATTATTCCATTATTTATGAATGATAATGGGAGAAATTAGAATAATAAATTAAAATAAGAGAGGCAATTTAATAAAATTACCTCATGAATATAACCTCCCTATATAACCCCATTATGACCTTGGATTTCGTACATTGGTGATACATGTATCACATGGGTTTTGGGAGAGTAAAAAAGTTGGAATTTAGTAGATATTTGAATATCTTCAAGGGATGTTAGTTGAAATGGGTTAGGGAGCGGTGGTATTTATACTTTTGGATAAGTGGGTTTGAGTGATTAAAATAATGAATAATTTGAATTTGATTCCAACTGCATTGAGGTGGCATCAATTTCATATAATTTTGTAAATAAAATTAATTTGGAGTCCGGTAAAGATCTATCAATACCTCAACCAAACATTAAATTATATAGTTTTTAGGAATTATAATCCTTTACACTTTTTAACATTAACACGCATTATTTTTTCACCTATACCAAAATATATAATTTTCTTACCATGGTAAATTTTGTATGCCTATGAATTAAAATGGATTTACTACATAATTTGTACCTTTTCATGAAAATAAAGAATCATTTTTCCTAATTTAAATTAAATAATTTTATATTTTATATTTATATTTAATCCCATGTACAAAATGAAAAAATTGTGTTTAAAAGTGAAAGTATCAAAAGATTAAAATGTTTTTATACATGATTTAAATGGGAAATTGATTTTGTGGTTCAAATTTGTTAAATATAGGTCAATTAAATTTTATTATGATTTAAAAAATATTTAAAATATAATTTACTAATATAATTAATTTATATGAAAAAATATAACTCAATTAAAATTTATTATTGTTTACTATTCATCATAAAATTAATCTTAACAGAAATATTCAAAAAATTTAACCTCATCTAAAATTTATATTCCAATTTTTGAAAATAAGTTTATTTATTCAAATAATACTAAAAATATTTTCAAAATTTGTATTTATAATTGGTAATCCATCAAAATCAATCAAAATTTCCTTTAGAAATATATTTATTTTATGAATAAAATTGGATTTATTATTATCTCTAGCCTATAAAACATATATTATGTATTAAAAAAATATTATTGAATAAATAAAATATAGGTTTCTTTATAAAATTACAATAATAGTGATTAATTTGGTTTTTGTGAATTAAAATCCATATTGGGCATAAAATAATTTATTTATAAAATACAACCTTTAATTTTTATATTTATTATTTTTTTCTAATTAATTAATATATATTAAATTAAATTTATATACATACATACACATTATTTTCATATTTTAGTCAATATCATTCATTCCTTCCATTCCGATGGTTATGCGATATCTATCATAATTATATTATAATATTTAATTGTTTATTTAAGAACTATGTTCTATATAATGTATTATATCCGTGAAATTTATTTTATATAAGAAGATACATACAATAAAATCATGGTGTGTAATATTCTCTCATAATTTAAAAAATTGATTCCTCACAAAATGAAACTTCATTATGAAATTCAAAATCAGATACCAAAAAAATATATTTTTGGGTGACCCATGCCAGAAATATGGTTAATAAAACATCCCCATAATAAGAGGGAATGGGAAACAAAATTTTCAACAAAAAAATTAGTTTTTTAATTGGATATCATTAATGGGAAGTTAAAACTGTGATAGAGAATATAAATAATACTATATGGTTCTAATATGTAGTGATAGATAACAAGGACATCAAAAATATACAATCACAAAATAATATATATGTTATGGGTTTATGAAGCCATTGATTTCTCAATAAGAAAATTTAATGAATACTATTCTTAATTCCCGATTCATTTCCTAGATTTCTCTAATTAAATTACAATCTGGATAAAAACATGAAAAGCTAAATATAATTGATTAATTTAGATGTCATATATATAATATTATCCTCTTATTTTGATTCAATCTATTTAGATTTCATCCCATTTCCTAGGAAATGGATATTAATGATAAATTTTTCTTTCCTAATGAACACTATTAAATCACAAGATCAAAATGTAATTACATCATCTTTTATAAATTTACAGAAACCAAAAATGGTATTCATATGTTATCAAAAAAAATAATATCCAATGTTCAACCTAATCTATTAAATTATTATTTAATTATAATTCTCATAAAAAATATGTTAATTAAAATTAAAAGACAAAAAATATAGAAGAAAAGTAACTAAATTTACAAAATTAATATAAAAGTAGGTTTTAAAAAAATAATATAACTATAAATATTACATTCACAATATATTAATACCTTTAGCTCATTAGATATATAATTAAAAAATTAATCATTATAATAGTAAAATATTATGTATAATTCTTAAATAAAAAATGATCTCTACTATGTTTAGATAAATTAAACTATCAAATTACTATGAACATTCATAGTTATCAATATTAACCCATAAACATATTTATTCATTATTATCACAACATAATGAATATACTTAGGGTTTCATTTCTCTATTCGTTTATTTTCCAAATGAATAACTTCAAAAAAATTCTATTGTTACAATTTATAACAAGCTTCAAATTAGATAAGAAGATGTACTAGAGTTAAATCGTTATTAATTTCAAAATTATTATAATGAAAATATCATCAATAGAATATATTTATAGAATATTTATGGGATACAAATACATAAGCATATTATTGACTCAATTTCCTTTTTTATATAGAGAATAATATTTATCTTGATTGTAGAGTCCCAAAGCTTCACGTACATTGACATTACATTACTTTTTTGAAATAAAAAATACATAACAAAAACAAACACCCAAGGATCGTAATTATTTAGTGACTTTGGAAAATCAGAACATAATCTTCTAATGATGGTGAAATATCTTCAACATGTTTAATAAAGATCTTCCCCTTTTTTCTTACCTAAAACATTTGTTTATATCCTTAGGTCTGATATGCTTCGTATGTATCTGAACCTCCTCTTCTTCGACAGGCCTCTTATATGCCACCTTTTAGGGCAATAAAGATGGCCTTTGAAGAATACTTGGACGACTAGATTGTTTCTAGATTAGTGTAGAAGTGAAATTGGAAGGGTTTGGCCGAACATGAAAGCTAAAAATGTAGCGAATAGGATATGGATGAGATCCCCATTTATAAGAGAGGAGAGGGGCACTTTTTGAATCTTCTAAAATATTAATTTATAATAAACCAAAAACACAATTAAAAAAAACCAAAATGACTCAAATTAGACGGTGAGATGATATAGGGTTGTAATATCATCATCCAATAAAATTTAAACATGTTGGGTATTTATTTTAGACCTTATCAACTTGATTTATCCTTATTTAATCTGTTTAATTTTATTTGTGGTAATAATATTCTAAATATTAAATTGTTATAAAAAATTACTTATGTGTTGTTAATTTTCCAAAATTGGATACCTTATGACATTTTCTAACATATAAATATAAATTTACAATTTATAAATATTTTTGTGATTTTTAAACAATTTAATAATATGTTATTTTTAAAAAATCAAAATAGTGCCAATTTTGACACTATTCATTTATTTGAACTTAAATAAAATAAACACAGATAGTATATTGGAAAAAATATTTGATAGATTCATAGCATGTCATATTTATCTATAAAATTTGAGGAGAACATTAAATAGTTCATATAATATTTATTTTGATATTTTTAATACCATTTATTTGATATTTCTCATAATAAAATAATTACTACAACATTTTTGTAAATTATTTAATATACTTATTTGTTGCATAAAAAGTAAAAATAAAATACTATGATGAAGATAAATCTAATAGATTTAATAAGTATATTTTTAATCGAATTTATCTTCTAAAACACCAAACTTTTAAAATATTATGATCATTAAATTATGAAGGTGACAACTTTGACAACATTTACAATAAAATAATATAAGTGTCATATTCACTTTTATAAGGCTACAAATGATCAAAATTTCGACCTTTGTATGCTTATTGTCTATATTTACACTAGAAATACGTTTTGGTCCAGTATTTGGGCCTTTTATGGTAATTAGTAATTTAATAAATACTATATTATTGATTTTTCACTAAATAAATAATTAATGCATCATTATTGTATAGGTTATTAAGGTCATTAAATATTTCATAAAAATTATAAATAAATTTACATGATAAATAAAAATATTTTTGATTTCAAATTAGTATTTACAACCGGATTTATATTCTGTATAATCCTATATTAAAAATAATTAAATTATTAAAGTTTGAGTGAGACATATTTCACTTTCATTTAAATAAAATTAATTAATGGTCTTAATCACATACAAGTGGGTTCTAATAAATACCATTTCGACCCAAGTATATTATAGGATGGAATATAATCATCCAATTATATTAAGACAAGTGTTTGGGTAATTTTATAATATTATGTATACCCTTAATTACCTAATTTACCTTTAACTGTGGTAAATAAAATTTACCATAGTTACTATTCATAATGGTAAAAAATGAAATGTAGCAAATTAACATAATTTGGACCCACTTATTACTAATATGTAATCCATTTTAAAAAATTTAAAACAATTAATTTGTAGTAATTAATTTAAAATTAATCTCATTGTTGAGATAACAGTTTTAAAAGTTAAAACATTGCAAAAGATTGAAATGTTTTTGCATATGAATTTTATGTAAAATTAATGATAATGACATACATTATTTTAAATGGTAAAAATAATTTCTATTTATAATTTATAACCACTCAATATTTTAATTTAACCATATAAATTATCTTGATGAAATTTTTTTAATTAGAATTTAGCGTATTTCTGTTATTCATTAAAATATAAAAATTATCAGAAACATATCAAAAATTTACCCAAAGTAAATATTTATATCCTGGTTCCATTTTAGTAATTTATATTGTTAAATTGAACTTATAAACTTTTCAAAAATTAGATTTTAAA
This sequence comes from Viscum album, assembly GCA_963277665.1. Lineage (NCBI taxonomy): Eukaryota > Viridiplantae > Streptophyta > Magnoliopsida > Santalales > Viscaceae > Viscum > Viscum album. The sequence goes on from OY728151.1 coordinate 1,539,119,767, forward strand.
TGGATGCGCCATCAAAAGGTGGCAAAACTGCATTTTTTTAAAAATACTTATTTTACCTGAAAAATTTATATTGTTCTCATACCATGATATAGAAAATGTGTAAGATTAATGAAAATGCTATAAAATTGAAAATTTGGTTAATAATATTAATAATGGCTAGTTCATAATAATAATATAACTATATATCGCTGTTTAGTGAAACTCGATATTGCATACAACCCTTGCCATTGAGAAAGGTTGCTCTTGCGTGAAACATAAGTCCAAAATATTGTTTGTGTATACTACAAGCTATTACGATGTTGTATATAGAGCAAGATAATCATGTTTTAGTGTAAAAAACATGACATCAATGAAATTAAAATGAATATTTCTCATAAAATATCAGGGTGTTAAATTCTAACACCTTATATTGAATTTTTCCCTCGAAATTCGTCGAGGTTATAAAAGGTTTACTACATGAAAGTTTCATTCATAGAAACCCACATTGTAAAAAAGAATACTAAAACTATATTTTAAAAACTAATGTAAGAAACATAATGATTACCCCAATTAACTCATCACTAGGTTTCCACATAGGATAACATAGGTGAAAACAATGACATGGGAAAAGAAATCTATCCATCATGTTCGGATGGAGAGTGGTAGAGAACATGGCTATGAAAAATCCAACAATCAAAAAGCCATAAATTTGTGATGATATAAGGTACCAACTGATTTATCAGATATGAGGGTATTAGAACAACAATTTTTGGTTTCAAGATAATTTCCCTAATGTTGAAGAATTTGAATTTGAAGAAATACTTACATGATTTTGGTACAATCTCACCGTTGTTCATGCCTTAAAAAATTTCCACTTCTTCTCTTAAAGAGATTAAGTTGAATTTTTCATTATTGATGTTTTAGCAGATCATGTGATTGAATGATAGGTCATTCCATCTGTCTCCAACAAAAGGTTAGAAAAATTTATTAAATATAAATAAGTCCATATATGGGGATATTAATTGTATATGGTTCCAAAAATAGACTTTTACTTTATATATCATATAACTTAATAAAATAAAACTAATTATTCTAACCAAGGACTTCATGTATGCCAATGGTAGGTGATAAAGGCCTGTCACACATCAGTTGTGGGTTCGATTCCCTCATCCTTATCCAATACGACGAGTTGTCTCTCGTCCTATGGGTTGTCCTTTTTCTCAAACTATACTATTATAAAATTTTAGAAATAATAACAAAAAGTTCTATCTTTAAAAAATACTCTCTGATTTCCATCTTATTCCATTCCAACCATCAGGATTATCCAAATTACTTCTTTCCAATCTTGTATTACAACGAAAACAATTACCAGAATGGGTATAAAACATGCATGTGAATGTCATCATTAATCCACAATATATCATAAGATATATCCTATTGGTGACATTCCAAACATCTGAATACCTCAATCATGTATTTTCTTGAAACATGTATTACCAAATAACTTTAGTGAGAACATGATTGCTGTCAAAAGTTTACCCATTCCACGACCAAAATCCAAAAAATTTAATATACTCAATCCATGATATCACTTTGACTATACATCAATCATGAGCTCATTAATACTATCAATCATATTATTTTCTCCTTACCCATTAATTATGCACATATAATCTACTTTAAAAAAGCATTTCAATCACTCTTCATGGTTACTGATACCATATAATTACAGAAAACCATTATAAACCAATACATAGATATTCAGATATTCCACGATACTATAAATGAGATTCCACAACACTATTTTGGAATCATGTTACATATACACATAATCATTCAACCACATTGTTTTTATATTCAAAATCACCAATAGTGATCGAATGTGACTTCCATTTGTCCTATTTCTTAAGAGGTTATTGACGTTGATCATCATTAACCCTTGTATTAGTGCATCGGTTAGCATAATGCCCCATTTCCTTTCACTTTTAGCATTGAAGTGTTGGTGGTGCGTTCTCTTTAGTCTTTTCTATATTCACATCATTAGCTACCAATTTCTCATTACATCGACACTCAGCCGCTTGATGAACTTCTTTTCCACACTTAAAACATTTTCTAGTCCCTTTAAGACCATATCCACCTTGCTTCTTTCCACATTTTGATCATAACGAAACGTTCGTCGTCTTTTCACCATTGTTCTGAGATTTTTTCCAGGAACACCATATTTCATTTCTTGTCAAACCCCTGAGATGGATATGTAACACCAACTTCTAGTTCTACCATGATATCACAAAACACATTTTCATCAAAGCTACTGATGTCTCATATAGATAATTCCCTTCGAAGACTTGGTTTTAAGCCATTGATGAATCGATCAACCATACTTTTAGGTGAGATGATAAATTCATATGCATACCTTGCAAGCCTTGTAAAATTCGCTTCTTATATACCAACATATTCATCATCCTTTTGCATAATCTCATAGAACTCCTTTTCCATATTCATTCAAAGAATACAAGGGATGTACTTATTGAAAAAAAAGTTCTTGTACTTGTCCCATTCCATGGATTCAATTTCATATTGGGGCCTTGTATTCTTAATTAGAGTCCACTACTAGTCTACTTCACCTTCTAAATGGTAAAAAACAAGAATGAATTATTCATGTTCAACGCAACGATGAATGGAAAATATATTTTAATTGGTAATGATCCATTGTTCAGCAACATGTGGATCAGAAGACCCATTAAATGAAGGTGTACGTTTCCTCATGAAGGACTCAATAGAAAATTTTTCCCTTCTCTGCTCATTTGCAAGTCTAGAATGATTCATAGCTTCTGTATGTATAGTAATAATATTTTTCACTCCATCGACCATAACATTGGGTTTTTCAGGAGGAAAATCATTGCATCATCCACTACATTGATCAACATGGTTCCTTTGGGTTGTATCCATCGTCTAAAACACAAAAATAATAGTTTGAGAGGAAGAAATAATTCTTGGAAGACAACATAATAATGGGGAGTAACATCAATATATAACATCATAGGTTCAATTATAAGATCATTACCATAATTCATGGACTATAACATATACTTATTCTTAACCTTAGGGACATCCCTAGACATTCCTTAGAAATATCTCTAGGGATCTCACTAATGTTTGTGCATCCTAGTTTCCAAAGGTATACTAAACCTTTCCTCTGATACCAACAGTACCAAATGGGTCCGATGACAGCACATACACCCCGACATAACATGGTCGTCGGGTCCTGGCCCTCCAGGTACCCCCAGTTTCCCTACAGACACGTGGTCCCCACCCTGGCGCCCACCCACGTGCCTGAACGGGTCATCTGACTAATTATATCCACCACAGGCCAATACATGTCCTTTCCAGTGTGCTTTGTGCTTACTCGCAGACACCCTATGAGACTTCCAAGAAGGTCACCCATGTTTATCACTACTCCAGACCAAGTATTCATAACTATGGAGTTCTAATCAGACAGGCTCATGAAAAGGAAGGTGAACCTTATTGACATGAGTCATATCATTTATTCATTTAACCCTTTATCATTTGGGGGTGTTACAATCACCCCCCTTTAGAGCACAACTTCCTCATTGTGGGCCCTACATTACAACCCAGGTAGTGTACCGTACTTAAGGCTGGGTACCACCTCTAATACCAATTGTAGAGACCCAAATATTCATGTACATGTAAATTACATTACATTTGTGGAATACTTAATACATAACAAAAATAGACACCCAAGGATTGTAATGGTTTAGTGTCTTTGGAAACTCAGAACATAATCTTTTAATCATTGTGAACGATCATCAACATCTCCCATGAAGAACTTCCCCTTACGGTTTCTTACCTAAAAACCTTCTTTATATCCATAGGTCTGATATGATTCATATGTATCCGAACCTCCTATTCTTGGACGTGCCTCTTCAAAACCTTTTTTTGGGCACTAAAGATGGTCTTTGAAGAATACCATGACCTCTAGTATGTTTCTATGGAAGTGGAGAAGAGAAATTGGTTGGGGTTGGCCAAGCCTGAAAGCACAAAATGTTTTGAAGAGAATAGGGAGGAGGTTCCCTTTTATAAGAGAGTAGAGGGGAAATTTTGGAAACCTATAAAATATTAATTTATAATAAACCCAAACCCCACATAAAAACTTCTAAAACGAATAAAATTCGATGATGAGATGAGAATGGGTTGTAATATCATTATCCAATAAAATTTAGACATGTTGGGAATTTATTTTAAACCTTATCATATTGATTTATCCTTATTTAATCTATTTTATTTTATTTGTGGTAATAATATTCTAAATTTGAAATTGTTATAAATAATTACTTATAGGTTGTGAATTTTCTATAATTGGATAATATATGATATTTTCGGCCATATAAATTTATAATTTTTAATTTTTAAATATTTTTGTGATTTTAAACAATTTAATAATATGTTATTTTTATAAAATCACAATAGTGTCAATTTTGACACCATTCATTTAATTGAATTTAAATAAAATACATATAGAGGATATATTTGAAAAAAAATTTAATAAATTCATAATATGTCATATTTATCTATTAAATTTGAGGATCACATTAAATAGTTCATAAAATATTTATTTTAATATATTTAAAACCATTTATTTGATATTTCTCTTAATAATATAATTTCTACAACATTTCTATATAATTATTTAAAATAAATATTTGTTGCATAAAATTTTAAAAAAATACTATGATGAAGATAGATCTAATAGATTTCATAATAATATTTTTAATAAAATTTATCTTCTAAAACACCAATCTTTTAAAATGTTATGTTTATTAAATTATGAAGATGACAACTTTGACATCATTTGTAATAAAATAATATAAGTGCCATAATCGCGTTTATAAGGCTCCAAATGGTCCAATATTCGACCTTCTGATTCATATGGTTTATATTTACATGGACAATAATATTTGGTCCTGTATTGTTTCCTTTTATAGGTATTATTAGTTTAATAAATACTATATTATTGATTTTTCACTAAATAAATAATTTCTTCATCATTATTGTACAAGATATTTATGTAATTATATATTTCATAAAAATTATAAATAAATTACCATGATAAAAAAACATTTTATCATTAAAATGAGTATTTATAACTGAATTTATATTCTGTATAACCTTATATTGAAAATAATTTAATTATTAATGTTAGAGTGAGATATATTTCACTTTCATTTAAATAAAATAAATTAAAGGTCTTAATCACATACAAGTGGGTTATAATAGATACCATTTCGACCCAAATATATTTTAGGACGAAATATAATCATTAAATTATATTAAGACAAGTGTTACAGTAATTTTATAATATTATTCTTACCCTCAATTACCTAATTTACCTTTAACTGTGGTAAATAAAATTTACCATAGTTACTATTAACAATGCTAAAAAATAAAATGTAGCCTATTAACATAATTTGGACCCACTGATTCCAAATGTGGTATCAATTTTTCAAAATTAAAAACAATGATGTTGTTTTAAATAATTTGAAATTAATACCATTGTTGGGAAAACATTTTTAAATGTAAAAACGTTGCAAAAGATTGAAATTTTTTTACCTATGAATATAATGTAAAATTAATTATAATGATTTACATAATATTAAATGGTAAAAATATTTTTTATTTATACTATATAACCATTCAATATTATAATTTAACAATATTAATTATCTTGATGAAAAAATATGGTTTTAATTAAAATTTAGTGTATTTTTACATTTCATTAAAATAAGAAACTTATCATAAACAAATAAAAAATTTATCCAAAGTAAATTTTTATATCCTGATTCCAAGGGAAAAAATTATTTTTTAAAATTTAACTTATAAAAATGTCATAAATTACAATTAAAATGGGTTCTCCATCAAAAGGAAGGAAAACTCCATTGTTTGAAAAATAATTATTTTACCCGAAAATTTTATACTGTTTGTATACCATGATCTAGAAAATGTGTAAGATGAATGATAATGAAATATAATTCCAAATTTGGTTAATACTATTCATAACGACTAGTTCATTAAAAATTATAACGATATATCGTTGTTTAGTGAAATTCAGTATTGCGTACAACACACGCTATTGAGGAAGGTCGCTCTTGCATGCAAAATAAGCCAAGAATAGTGATTGCGTATACTACAAGATAATATGGTGTTGCGTATAGCATAAGCTAATCTTGATGTAGCAAACGACAGAACCCATAAAATAAATTAAGAAGAATATTTCTCATAAATTCTTCGGGTGTAACGTTGATCCCTTAGCTTATTCTAATATACAATCCCTCTATGATTAACAAATTTATTTTTATAGTACCACATTTCACTAAAATTTATTCACAATATATCATACGTTGATTTCCAACTTTTCCAACATTTTTCATGGTGACTAATTTCATCAAGCTTATATCAAACTCCCTTTACTTGCAATAATTTCTAATGTTTATTCATTAATCATTTATAACATGTGGGAAAATATTTAATTCCATTCATCTGCCTATAAATGATTTTCTCAACTACCCACTTATTATATTACTTACTATTCTATCCATTGGATATGGATAATTTTATCGATGTACATATTTTTGGAACAACTATTTTATTATATTACAATAATGTCTGAGAGACGATCACCATTTAGAGACATACCTTATTCCATTCCATAAAATAGTAATTCATGTATTCAGTGTTGCATATGTAATCTATATAGTATCTTGATAAATTTTTAGAGGTAGGTATATACTCAATAACACATTATTCCTCATGTACTTAAAACTATGTAACTTTATTATCATGTTAGTCATTCCTTACTCATGAGATATTTTTCAAAGAATGTATCATTAAAATAATTCTATTCCATCGGTTGTATTTCCTCTTCGTATTTAGTATTCTAGATTAGAGACCACAATTGATCATCATCACCATTGATAAAATAAACTAATGGTTTATCCATTCCTATTTCATCACATCCCAATGATATTTATATCATATCAAGGGACATGATAAATCACATAGGAACCTAAGGATTCATAGTACCAAAAAAATATAGTTCATTTTTTCACATTAAACGATATAGTATTGGTTTATAATGGTTATTCACGATAGACTATCCAAGATGTCATAATACAGTCATTATTTTCTCATATGAAATTCTAACATTATTGGCTTCCTTGATAGGGAAATATCAACATGGTTCATGAGTAATAATAGCTTTTTTCATTGCATGTTCCATTTATATAAAATATAATATAATATATTATATTTTAAAATTTTAATCATTGTATAATTCTATATATAGAGTAATATTAAATAAATAATTTTCACATAGCTAATGTCATAATCATAAACAAGGTTTCTTATGGATATTCTTCTATTTTTTTACTCAAAATCCATAATAGGGTTATGTTACCTAATAAATGATATCATAAATTTTGTTCCCAAGGATTGTACTAAACATCCTTTGATACTAACTGTAAAAACCTATAACCCGATACCATTGATCTGGAACCTTACATTATTGAATTATCCAAATATAAATTAAATTCTATATCAGAGGACCATATAGTTATATATTTTTGGTAAAATCCATTACAAACATGAAACCCATTTTACATTGGGAATAAAAAAAATACATAATAAAAAATAATTATTAATTTTCAATCATGAAAACTCATTCAATGACATATTTTTAAAATCCTATGGAAAGGAAACCAACTAATGGTGAGAAAAAATGGTGAGTATGGGTTATATAGTGGAGAAGAAATAATTAATCAAAGAGAACAGGCAATATAGAAATGTCAATAATAGAAAACACATACCATGTAATAAATAATATGATAATAAAAATTCATCCATGAATGTTGTCATATTAATTATCATCTATATCATAATAATCACATGTTTAAAGATGGTAATTATTAATTATTGGACATCATTTATTTGGAATATGAATCACTATAACGTCAAGACATATTTTCAAGAATTATATTGTGTTTTTGTATAAACTGGTCTGATTATTTAAGGAAAAAATGAATATGGTATGTTTCCAATTTATTTTTCCCATGGTACCAATCTATAAAACCAAGTGATATATAAATTCATGCCCCACCCATCCCTTTATGTTCAAATCACTCATCCTATATCAAATAAATGAATTATATAGTGACTTTTAAATCAAAATTTCCAAATACACATTAAATTATATGAATAAAATATTTAAAATTAGATTCATGATATAATATAATAGTTGGTCAACAGGTACACCACATAAAATAAAGTGGGTGAATAACATGAAAATATTCCTCAATGAAATGAGACAGAGATAATGACCCTCACAAGTCAATAAATTATGTTTATAAGATATAAATAAACATAAAAATATAAAATAATACATGATAAAATGATAATTAATTCCATATAGGACCGTATAATGATATAATCGGTTAAATTTTTAACCCAATTAATGAAAATTGATTCAAGAAATCACTTTCAATTTTTAATCAGTCAAATCACATGCACCGTAAAAGTAATGATTATCAAATTAAATACCCAATACATTAAATATTTTATGATTTATTGTAATATATAAAAAATGTTAATATATAAACCAAAAACATGAAATAAATGGTGAATGAGGCATATATCTGTTATAAGTAAATGTGAGATGAGAAAATTGTGACCTTAAAATTTAAATTAGTGGAAAGTATAATAACCTCCTTTATAATTGTATTAGGAATGTTATTTACTCATTATGATACTATATTAATATTTAAAATTGATTTTTTAATTATTTTATAACAACTTATAATACATTCAAAAATAATATTATATTATTTTCAAGGTTTCAATTGCGTTCATTCCATCATTTCATGATTATCTCATTTGTGTAAAAATATGGGTGTTCAATTAAACTATGACTATATCTCTAGATCATGAATGAAATATTATTTAATAAACTCTATAATTAAATTTTATACCATATTTAATTTTTTATTTTATGATGATGATTCAGACGATAAATTTTGAATGATAACTATTTATTTTATGTTGGCAGTTTTTCATAACACTGTGAACAAGTTTGGTTTTTTCTACTATTATGAGTATATATTTGTTATAGATAATAAATTAGAATACAATATATATATTTTAAAATATTTTATAACTTTAAAAATAGTTTCATGTCCATCCATGATAGTGGTAGTGGAAAAATAAAAAAATATTATTCAAGGAGGTGATTTACCAGTAAAATTTGGACAATAGTTTCATTACATTGATTAAGTGGATGTAATGAAATTGATGTATATAATATATTATTTGATTAATATAAAATTCCAATATTTACATTATAATATAATTCTTATGACTCCATGTATGAATGAAATGATGATAAAGTATAATAACATTAGAACATAGGAGAGGTGTTTTGAGAAAATTACCTCTTCAATATCACCTCCATTGAGGATCCCTTAAGGACCTTAGACGTGGTCATTTGGTGAGACTATGTTATGATGAATGTCAGGAGAGTGGATAAGAGATATTTTTTGTAGATATTGTGAATGTTTCAAGGCTTTTGAGTTTAGGTATTATTTTGATAGTGGTTTTTATACTTTAGGAGGGGTGGGTTTATGTTATTTAAATAATCATTATTTTATATTCACAGAAAGGACCAATAGGGTGGAATTAATTTCGATGAATCTGGTTGAAAATTAATATTTTATAGCAGTGATATAGTCATTAAATACCTCAACCAACCATTAAAATGTTTAGTTTTTAGGATTTTTATTCCTATACCCTTACAACAATAACGTGTTTCATTTTTTACCCATACTGTTGTAAATATTATTTTTACCATGGTAATTTTTATACCAAAAAATGAAATTGACATTACTAAATAATTTTTACCTTTATATTTCAAATATTAAATCCATTTTACCATATTAAATTCTATGAATTTTAAAATTTTGGTTTTAAATTAATCTCATAGACAAAATGAAAAAGTTGGTTCTCAATGTGAAAATCTAGAAAGATTGAAATGTTTTTCTGTCTCTATACATATTGAAATTGGTTAAAATTGAAAAAAATTGGATTTATTGATATATAATTAATGTAATTATAAATTAAAAAACATCAAATATAATTATAATATATTAAAAAACAACATAAAAATCAATTTTTAATTAAAATTCAATATTTTTCACAATTCATGAAAAATAAAACATTTTTTTCAAGGTTATAAAAAATGAAACTTCTTCGTAAAACTCCGCAATATTAAAATATGTTAATTTTGATATTTTTATTTCAAAATGAAATTTATTTTTTTAAAGAAATATTATAAAAGTGTAAATTTTATATTTATAATAGGAGAATCACCAACAGGAAGCAAAACATAATTTTTATATATATAACATTTATCCATAAAGTTGAATTTGTTGTTAATTAAATCCAATAAAACATGGTTTATTAATTGAAATACATTATATTTAATATAAAACAAATATGTTTCATTAAAATCAGTCACTAATATTATTTTATTTTATTTATTATCAAAAAATTTACTTGTCACTATAAAATAGATTATTAATAAAAAATATCATTAATGTTCTATTGATTCTCATGATTTAATTTTAATTAAATGGTGACCAATAATTTCATTTTATAAACAAGTGTAGACTATATATTAAAATTTTTATTGATATGAATAATAAAATTCATTAAAATAGCTAGGTTATAGCTATCATTGTTATATAATAATATTTATTCATTTGTTTAAGATAGGTGTTCTGTGTAACATAAGACATCAATGAAATTGAATTTTTATTCAAGATAAATTCTATTAAATATTGGGGTGCTAAAAAAATAACCTCACACATTCTTAAGTTTGGTATACAACTTCAATGGAGGGATGTAGAATAGTTTTCATTTTATTTTTACATGGATTCTAATACGGATTTATTTTTTAATATTAATGCTATATATGACATAATAATGATTCTATAAAGGTGAGATATTATTTATTTTCTACTTTTTACATTCATTGAGAAAAAATAGGAAAACATTTATAATTAATATATATTATATTATATTCATCGTTAAAATCTAAGAGATTTTTCTAAAATGACCAATTTAAAAAGAATGAAATTAGAGAACGAAATCATATATGAACAATGGAGTAATTATCACATAAAATAATGGCTTATCGAATGATATAATAATAAATGTGTTATAAATGACTATAAGTAAATAATAAATGGTATTAGATATATTATTATTCCTCCTTAGTATATGTATATTAAAAGTGCATTTATTTTACAATAGTATCATATGCATATGAATGATATTAAACACGAGGTATGGGTTTGTCATCTCACTTTTAGTTTCAATATATATATTCCATATCCACTTCTTATACTATTGGGTGGTGTATATACTTCCCCATGTCATTATATATTTATATATATATTCAATCTACAAACACTAATTAAATATAATGTTTCATTTGATATTATTGAGTTAAATGGTATTTTTATTCAAATGTATACAATGTGGTGGGGGTTTATTTCACAATTCCATAATTATTTAAATTAGTTATATTTATGTATCCTGTCTGCGAATTATTATTATTTCTCTATATAATCCAATATATTTATTTAAAATCATGTTATTCATTTAATCTTAAAGTAATAGTACTATTTATTTATTTTTAGTTAAATTTATTAAGGAATTATTTTTAATATATGAGAACTTCCATTCAAACCTTGCATGAAAAAAAAATCATCTAAAAACATGTTTTCTAAAAGAACTTGAAAAGTGTTTTACACATTTATTAAATGATTTTTCAAAAAATAATTAAGCATGCATTACATTAAAAGATAATCTTAATGAATATTCATTTCATTTTCTCAAAATGATATTATTGTGTTCTATATATGTTTTTAAAAGAATCATTATTTCATACTACCTTTATCTTGTTTAGATTTGGTCCATGACCATCTACCATTAAATTTTTTATTTTTGATAAAATGAATGGAATTTCCCACCATCATTACCACAAATTTTTTTAAATCAACCAATATCTCTTTAAAAGGTTCTTTTAAAGTAAAATTGTTTTCAAAATATTTTGTGATCATTTAACATTAAAAATAAATTTCAATGTAAAAAGGTTATATTCAGAAAAAAATATTCAAAATTTCATTCTTATGGTATTTTGATTCATTGACAACATAAAACCTTAATTGTACATATTATACACATCAGATAAACTATAATGATAATTTTATTATAATTTATCAAGATGGTTTATGCCCAGTTAGACTGGGGATGCACTATATTTTTATCATTCACCATATTAAAATTTATTGTTTATAATTTTATGTATTGTTTGTGGGTAATTGTTATCATTTCATTGGAATTTTCTCAATATTCTTTTTAATCTCTAGTATGTTTCACCCATTTTATATGATATATTCATTGGAATTATTAATAAACAACTGGGTATTGATTATGGATAGACTCTTGATGCATGATTAGTCTCCTGGGATGAGTTAGTTGGCCACATTAAAGGGATTTTTACCTAGAGTTTTAAAATGGTGTTGTAAATTCTCATGGATACATATCTATTATATCCCGTAATAAAATTCCAATTATTATTAGATCTGTTATTTATTTCCATTTTATTATTAAATTAGTTTTATTATAAATAGATAATATTTACAAACATGTTAATACTTATATGGATTTATTTGATCATCATTTTTTCCTTCCATATTATTCTCATGTAATTATTTAAATGGTATGAGTTTCATTTTTTTACCTTGGTATTCTTAATATTCATATTTATTCATGATAGATTCTAATATTTATTCCCTTAATAGGAATATGATTCCATCACTTTATTATTTTTTAGTTTCCCTAGGATCACAATAATTGATTCGTAATTGATATATAGGGATATGCTATGTGGAGTAATGTTGTTCTCAATGAAGGTACATTGTGTATTTTATGATTGAAGATGTATAAAAAATTTCAATTGTATATCATGTTTTCCAATACTACTATTCTATACATTCATTTTGGATGAAATTTCTTATTTCTAGTTCCAAGTTTATAATGTAACAACCAGATTCGGGCTACTGGGGTTGAAATAATCACATTAGATTGCATTTTACGGTTTCATTGAGATGGGATTTTTATGGCTCAACCACTACACCACTCATAATGAAATAATGTCACATTTCCTCCCTCCCATAAATCTATCCTTATAAAAACTTCTCTACTACATTTATTATCAGTAACATTAATTTTTTCCTCTTTATTCAATGGATAACTCGACTTATATAATCAAAATCTAAGGAACAATTCTCTATATTTTTTAGGATTTGGTCGAACACCTGTGGAGTACCATTGGGGATCAAAACATAAACATTGATGACTAGTTGAGGATAATGTATCTCAAGAGTTTATGAAGATATCCACTACAGAAATGATCCATGAGAAGATATATAAATACATTGAATCCACATTATCAAGGGATTAATAATATATTATTGAGATTCGGCGGTGTTTAATTTATGTTTCAGACATTGAATAGGAATTCACATTATGTTTTATTGAGGGTAAATAAGATGAAATGGAAAATTAAAAATGTGTTTCACATCAATAATTAGACACAGAGTTAGAAAAATATTTTTCCCATCCATACAGTAATGAAATTACTTATTTCACACCCGTAAAATTAACAAATACATTAATACAAAATCAATAGAAAAATTAATTATTGTGTTCATTGGGATTCTAGGAAAAATTGAAATTTATATTTAATCATGGTCCATACAAAAGTTTTAAATTTATGTATATAAGAATTTTTCATAGGGAGAATAGTGGTCAATAAGGATAAACTCTGACGATTAGGGTTTCAAATTTATAAATTTGAGTAACCTGTTATGTTGCAAAAATAATGGATGAAGGATTATAGGAAAAATAAAAAAATTGATGCCAAAATCATAAGAGTTCATCTAGAAGACTTTTTTCATGAAAATTTTATGTTAAAATAATTTCTACATGCCCTCATCACAAGAAAATGGGGTAACAACTCCTTCTCCAAATTATGTAATTGTAAGTGGAGTGTGTGTTAGTGAATTCATATTATTTTATTAGTTCATGTGTTGGGGTTATTGAATATATTTTAATTAAATTTAATCTATATAATTTTCATTTACTTACCACTACGAATATAGATTATTAACTATATTCTATTGGTAAAAAATAATTGTTTTAAATTGTACATGACCTTTGAGAAATTTTTAATACTTTTTTAAAAAATTATTAGGTCACATTTTCTATCATTTATATATGTATTGGATCATATTAAAGTGGAAAATATAGAATTATAGAATAAATACTAGGACCATTGTGTTCTTTTATTCCTAACTCAGATAATGATCATAGATCAACAATTTTAACTTCTGACTTCAACAGAACGGACATACCTGCAAATATTAGAACTCATACATATTTTTTCATTGATTTCAAAAATTAATTCATATACATCATTCTCAATAACATTATTTCTTGAATTTTATTAAAAAACTAAAATTTCTTTATCATGTCAATAATGAAAAAATACATACAATATTTATTTATTTTATAGAATTATTTTAAAAATATTTATATATTTTAAAATTTCATTTATCCTCAAAGAAATAAAAATGCCCTAAAAAATTTGGACTATTGTTTGGTGGAATTTGATATTAAATTTAAAATTATTATTATTTTTCTATTTAATTTAAATTTTAATATATTTTTTGTTCGTGTTTCGAATTTCTTGTTTAATTATTGTGTCATTATCATTCCAATTAAGAATAATTAATTAAAGTTTACAACTATAACCATGAGATGAAAGGAAATATATGATAGATGAGTTGAATATATAAAATGGTTAGTTAAAATCAATGTGAAAAGGGAAATGGTGATGTAACTCAATGAGATTCCTAATTGAGATATCCTATAGAAAATAGAAATATTTTCTAAATTATAGTTTAAGAAATAATATTGTTTCCATGAGTGGATACAACACATTTTGAGTTCAAATTGAAAATAATCTACTTGATTTCCTTTTCTCATCATTTTGGTATACATTATATTGATTATCTATGACTGAATATAGGGAGAACTAAATAATAGAATGCTAATTTATAAATTTATAATATTTTGGAAGATGATGTAAAATTACTCATGTGTTTATTTTTTAGCTTTGTGAAACTGCAAGAGATTAGATACAATTCTTTACAACACATTTCATTATTTCTTGGTATGAGTAGGAATGAAATCCCTTGAATTTATTCTACCCCCATAAAAATAAATACATATTCACCTCAACATTATAATTATAATCAATAGTAAGACAAATCAAATTATAATGAATGTATGTTTTTAAATGAAATTTTAGAAATTAGCATATTATAAATTAAGATGTGATTACTAATGCAAATAGATTATAGTTTTTTATATGTAAATGGCTCTATACTATATTATTTAGTTATATGATCATTGAGAAAGATTATACAGGAGTAAATATACACCATACTATATGTAGTGGAACATAACACCTTTATATATAAATATGAAGGCAGAAAATAGAGAGTTGTAAACATTGTTCATAAAATAGAAGGATTGTATACATGAATTAAAATTTTAAAAAATGTATAGATACTATGATATAATATTAAAAAACAAAAGGTTTCTTCACTAGAGATGATGATTATGTTGACTACAACATCAAAATGTCTTTTAGTGTTAGTAGTTACATCAATAAAAAGTAAAAGGATGCCATAGAAGAACTTCATGATATCAAAAATAACATGGTACATTATATAAGATCGAAATAATCAAGTTATAGGATTCATTTTACACATTTAGGTTAACCAATGGGGGATATATTAAGGGACTAATAGATTTATCAAATGATTAATTACAAGTAATCAGTGACTAATATAGTGCCTCTATATACTAATGAAATGAGCATAGGATCCTAGAGTTTTAATTTAGAAAAAATTTATATCAACTTCCTTCGACAAAATGAGGACAACTATTTTGAAATATTAAGGTCAACCCACACAGTGGGGGAAAAGTTATTACCATGAACAACCTGAAAACCATTAATATATTGCTTTGGAAGCAAAAAGAAAAATTTGAAATGAGAAGATATAAAATGGGAATAATCAATATGAATATTATGAGAAATGGGTAATAGAAAACCATCCACCACCATTCCAAAAAAGAATTACATTTCATAAGATGCAGATAAAAGGGAATTTTGACGAACATTGAGATGAACTTATGAAATTATTTAAAAATTTACCTATTTACATACATTTTCCATAATCCCATGTGAAAATTCCAACATATGTAAAACTCATGATATAGTTGGTTTCCAAAAATAAAAATATGGATTGTATTAAAAATATTCCAGTAACATATGAGTGATGACTGGGGGTTTCAATAGAACTACATAAATAGTAGGAATATCCATGAATAGTTATAATTCTAATTAAAAATGTATGAAAATATTTAGAAATGATCAATGTTATTTTGGTGCGGTTGTCAGTAATCTTTCGTACACCAGTATCGAGGAATTGGGATTATAAAAATGAAGAAATTAATATTTAATATCACTCTAAAAAATTAAATTGTAATGTATCCACTCAGAATGATTGAATAAATCATAGATAAAGTTGATAAAATCTAATCCCTTATAAGAATTATAGTTTTAAACATGGATGATTAATGAACACTCAACATAATTAAAAGACCATTCATGGATACAGAATAGAATTAGTAAATGTGAAAAATTAGGATCATTGTTTGAGATTTGCTGGAGAGTGTGTATATTTCGACATTAATTTTGAAATAACGAATCCTTATTTGAAATATAGTGATCTTAAAGAAGAAATAACGTAGAAACAAAGATTTTTTTATCATTAAATAATGTTATGACATTGTTACATTCTAAAATTATGGAGAAATAGATCATATAACCATAATGAATGAATACTGAGGGTTCATATCACTGGGAATGGATAAAAAAATCTATAAAAATCTAAATAGGTATAGGATGTTAGAATGGTATATGATCTAACCATTGGTATTTCATAACTTGAAAAACACTAGGGGGTTTCCATAATTAATGTGGAAAAGGTGTTACAACAATGATATGTGCGGTCAATATAAGTGGAAGGGGAAACATCCCATGGGGATAGTTCTCAATTTCAACCATTTTTCATTCCAAACTATGTAAGATCCTTTCAATCCCCCATTACGTAGGATGCGTTGAGATATGATTGAGCTAGTGATTTTAAACACAAGTTCTTATGAATGGATTCATGAGATTTTATGATATATTTTTTAAATTTATATGATTCTTATTCCTTCCTTGATAATATTTCAGTTTAATTTAAATAGGGAATGAACGAACATCTGTTCATGTTCTTATTTTAGTCATCAAAATGAAAGGACAAAAATGTATTATGAATCAAATGCGAGAGGATATCTGTATTTGATTCTTATGATGAGAACACTTCACATCAGGAACTATGATTTCATAGAACAACCCAAGTGAATCAGAAATATTTCTTAAATTAATGAAAATGATCATAATTTCATCATTGAAATATTCTTTTTAAATTCCATCATTTATTGAAACTACCCTTATTTCTCCATCAGAGTGTTTTATTGAAAATTTCATTCCCCACATTTAGACATTGTTTTTTAATCATTAATCTAACTAATAAAATTAGTTTTTATGGATAAAAATAATTCAATGTTTTATACATAATTTTCAATGAAATTCAATGAGATAAATAATCGGATAACTGATAATAGTTATGAATAGTGGAAGGAGGTTAGAAAATATCAGTTTGAAAAAATATGTTAATTTGTTAAAAAGATGTTTCATCAACACAGTGTAGGTTTGAATTGCCTTAATTATTGATTACTATTCTATTATTAGTTTTAACATCACTGAATAAATGAATATTTATCACATTATTCCACTATTGAGGGTATTTGGACCCAATATTACACATTCATTTTTAGTAAATATTTTTTTAATTATAAGGGAATAATTTATTTTAATTTTCTGGCATATTATCAAAGATATGAATATAAAAATTCCATTATAATTTTTTAGAAATTCCCTTTTTTATCCCTTTCTCCTTGAACATACCGTTTCATTTATCCTTCTAATGTCATATATAATTAATGGATCAAATTTTTATGTATGAGACCCATTACATGCACCTATTTCTCTTTAAACAATACTTCAATATTTTTCCATTTTATCATAGATTCATGTGTGGAAATGAAAAATATAGGGGTTTAAATGGATTATTTAATGTGATTAACATTTATGGGTGCATTTATTTTAATGTGTATTATTTGAATTTAATTTTATTACATTCTTCCCTCCACTATATTAAATTGCAAGTACATGTGTTTTGTCTTAGGTAGTCAAAAATCACCATTACCAGACCAATTCCCATGTTATAACTAATAAAATTATTATTATTATGTGATCATAATAGGATGGGTGATTGATCTTAAACAAAACAGAATAATGGAATATGAAAAAAAAATTATAAAATGAATTGATGGGGTATATAATTTTTTCATTAAAATTAAGAATGAATTGAATGATATCCAAGGAAGAACAAAGATCAATTTTTAATTATAATGATAAAATTTAAAACAAATTTTAAAAAGACTTATTTGAAGATTATAGAGTCTGATATGTTAACCTATGTGAATTTTAGGAATAATTTAAAATTAAAATTATATTTATTTATTAAAAAATATGAATTTGAATTGTTTAAGTGTACGTTTCCATTATAGAATGTTGTTTTTTAATTTTTGATGCTAATTATGAAACTATGTGTTTGGTGATATTATATCTATAATTAATGTATATCATTTTTATTATTTAATTTATTTAAACTAAAATTTTAATTATTTTCCCCCTAATGTTCTTTTATTTATATAATTTATGGGTGATAAAAAAATTAATATTTTTTTTGTAAATCATTGTAATTAATTAATTGATAATAATTCTGAAGAATGATATTTGTTTTAAAAAATCGTTTACTTATTGGGAGAAGGGTATTCTTAAATTTGAAATGGTAAATAATGATCATGGGATAAAATATAGCATTAATAGTCCATCCCTCAACCTATTTTCCGGGAACCAAGATACCCTCACATGGTAGTAGGCTAATCCCACATGAAATTCTAGCCATGCATGGAAATTCTGTGTGAGAGTCTGCACATGTGTTTCATGGTGTGTCTGGGTGTGTTTGTGTGATGATTCATAGTTAGTGATATAAAATTTCTAGAATGATTGGTGGAACAGATGAGTACATATTGGATATCCTCTAACACATATGTTGGAATATGAGGCTTATAGGTGTCCACTACATCTACTAAGGCCTATTATGTCAAGTAAATTCCAGGATGATTGTCATATTGTAGTTCATAGGTCTTCATTACATAAATTTTTGATTTACAAGGATCATATATTATTCCCCCACAGATTGTAATGATTTCTATTTTACTTGTTCTCTCTTATCCCCCTTCAAACACAATTTACCACCCTTACACTCGTAACCAACTATCATCATCACCACTATTATCATCATTATATAACTAATTTTTCCACACTTAATGTTCAGTTTTGAGCCACTCTACATCTAAGGAATCTGAGGAACACTAAGGATGTTCAATCAGATCATGGGACATCCACTATTTGGATTAGGTGAGGATGAAGAGAAAAATTTTTGAATGTAGTAAGACACTACCAAACCAAAGTATGAGAATATATATAGAAGAAATAATCATCGATTAGAATATTCTGAATGTTTTAGAATGAAAATGCAGTGGAAGGATGATACACCATTCCATCCAAGAATATAAATTCATATAAGATATTTATGAGCATACATAATCCACAATATAAAATGATAAACATTTCATATACCATGAATTTTATAGAAAATGTGGATGGTGGGTGCATCATTGATGTAGTTATGGAATCAAATGATCAAATCCAGAATAAAATTAAGGAAATGAGTTCATAGTTAACAATATATTACATTCATGATTTCAGGGAGAATATAATAGAACGTTGATTTTTTTTATCTTCGGGCCTATATGATGTTTTGAGGGAATCCGCGGAGTTATATTTATGGTGAATAGAATTACAAAATGATGGCCCAATTGTCCTAGTGTTTTGAATCCACGAAATATCTAACATCCCAGGTAAATAAAGAATAACTAATTTTCATATTTATTAATATTTACGAATTAAATATTAATTTTACTTTAAAGCGGTTGATATGATCGATAGCGTACCTGATACGCAACGATTAGTTCCTTTGAAAACTTACGTTGCACACTAGTAATAAAATAATATTATTTTTAATGTTAGATAACATGTAGCCATTGTACTAGTGGGAATGGATAGAAATAACTAAAATATGATTATATATGTTTGTTAAATGTTTTTACATGTATCTAATAAAGGATAAAGGCTTTAAATACGAAAAGAATTCAATTTTAGGCTTATATACTCTAATTTTCACGAAAGGTCCACTTGTCACCTTTTGACGGAGAAACGTCATTAAATATAGTTTTGATCAATCTTATAAATTATATTGGCCCAAATATAACTATTCTTTAGAATCGAGACATCAAAATTTACTTTGTGTAAATTTTTGGTATCTTTCTGATAAAGTTCATTTTTTTAATGAATAGTGTAAAATGTTGTATTTTAATTCAAAACCTCTTTTTAATCTAATTTATTATGATGATTAGATTATTATTTTAATTGGTTTTAAATTGAAATTAGAATATATTTTTACCATTAAATCCAATAGTGGTCGTTGGAATTAATTTCACTTTGAAATCGGACTTAAACTAGTGTCAATATTTTGATACTTATTGTTTCATAAAAACACGCTATTAGCTCTGACAGTGGGAATTAATTATTAAATTAATTAATGCAACTTATATGTTGTGAATTTTTTAAAATGGACTCCATTTTTGAATTCGGAATATCAAATATAGCTTAGGGTGATGTTTTGGTATTTTTCTGAAAAACATCAATTTTTGATGAATAGTGAAACCACTAAGTGGTACTTATAAAAACTGATTTTCCGTTTAAATGAAATTTTACCACTTCTGTGTTTTGAATTGAAAAAATTCGACATACATGGTTTTCATTAAGAAGTAAAATTTGGTTCAATGAGATTAAAATATTTTTTTGGTGAATAGTAACTTTTAAGTTCTTAAACGCGATTAGAGGTAATTAGTGTAGTTTAAGGTAAAAATAATGTTTTAATAATATGAGATGAGCTTGACACATGTCCTACCCTTACCTGATGTGTCATGGCCGACCAAGACAATCCATGGGTCAACATGGGGACCCCATGGAGCCACTTTGGTTGGGAAATGACATAAATAACTTTTTTATTTAATGTTAAAGTAAAAATGACACACACATGGGATGTTTTACTAGAATAATTTTTACATGGGGTTATACAAGTCAGATTTTTGACTATAAATATTCATTAGAAATATGAAAAGATTTACTACTTCATAGTATTTTTTTATAATTTTTAGACATTAAATAAATTAAATTATTTATGACAACATGATGATGCAGCGATGAGCTCATTATTTAACGATTTAAATAAAATGGAAAGATAATGTAAAATCGAAGACCTACACATGGCCAAAACCTATTGGATGGGTGTATTTCGAACCCTTATCACCTTACCCTCGAAACAAACCAATGTGGGACCTCTTAAATCCGAATACCATTTTAAAATAAAGTGACTTTTCTTTACCTTCCAAGAGTGCCCCTCCTCTCCTCTTATAAAAGGCCCCCACCTCTACCTCCTTACCCACACTCCCAAAGCCTTTGGATCGGCCAACCCCTGCCAATTTTGTCTCTCGACATCCCTCTATTACTCCTTGAAGCCTCAATTTGGGCAGAAGTCTTCCCAAGGAAGCCTTTGAGCTCAAACCAATTGGAGTTACCTGATTTTAAGGTAATGTCTTCACTTGAGTCCTTTTGTTTTATTTTGCTTCTCCAACCCCCTAAACTCTTTTTATTCATTTATTTTGTAACAACTCCAGTACCTTAAATATAATAGAATGTTTTTATATGAAGGATTCGAACTACACTTACACACACCAACATCTAATGGTTAAAGGACATACTGTTTCCGTGGATGGTGAATTATGCCTCTCGAAACGATGATTGTTCAACATTCTATTAACACCTTCAAAGGTGGCCATTAAGATGTCTCTATATTTATATATGATATATAATATTTTTATTTTTTTCTTAAGCTTATGTATTTTTCATTTTGGGCATACCTTTATGGTTTCCATTATGGGTAAACGCGATATCATCATTTAAGGAAGTGCGGACTACTGCCCCCTCAAAGTGATTTGATTCGTTAAATACCATATGTGGGACGTATAAAGGATGGACCTATGATATTATATATGATATTATACTAGAATTATAATATACCTTTATATCATTATTATTCCATTCTATAAAATATTAAATAGAAATGAAATTAGCGTTCATGCGTACGTACGACTTACCGTCTCCATGAACGGTGCATTTAATTTCTTACCTCTAAATGATTTTGTAATATTATAAATGCATGTATATACTGGATATATATGATATATACATCATGATTATAATTATGGATATAATGGAGACATGAACAACTTGTCATTATAAAGGGTTTATTTTTGACTCAAGTACCAATGATCATTAAAACGACCGTTATTAACTTAAATAATTACATAGGGTTCAGGACATGGAAATAAGTGATATAAAAGGAATAATGAACTTGAAAAAGGTTCTTAAGAAAGTAGAAAATAGCTCAAGTTTTTTATTCAATACATTAAAGAATGTCCGAGTCAAGTCGGACCCGAGGTAAGGGACTTCGTCTCAATCTCCTTTCATTGAGGCATATTTCATTTTATACACAACATTATTTTATATGGTGTATAAACCCCTTTGACTTTTACTTTTATACAAAAGGAATCTTTTTCTACGAAGCCTTTTACAAAACGACAAAAAGTAATGTTTCTTTTAACGTACGCGGTGACAACGACATTTTTCACCACCGCGAGTATTATTTGGTCTTTGGCTTCCTCAACAAGTCGTAATGTTTTTAAAATGAAATAAATACCATATAATCTTTTATGTATTTTGGTATTGAAAATGGTTTTTATAATGGATTTGTTATGTCAATATATTTGAGTGATATATTGTGATCAAAGTGTGGAAATGTTTTCTTTGCATTATGTTTGTTTTATGTCTTATGATTTTATAATGGTACTTGGACATTTGACGGGCGGTTACGTGATAAACCATATGACGGGTGGTGCCATGAATACCAGGACGGGTGGTTATGTTATAACCTCCAATGAATTGGGTATGGAAGTCGGCCATATGGCTATTCCATTAAGTATGTATGGAAGTTGGCTATATGGTTATTCCATTAAGTTATATGTGTGGAAGTCGACCGTATGGTTATTCCACTTAAGTATGTTTATGTCCTAAGTTACCTTTGTATATGTTATGTGTTCTTTATATGGGTTTTATGGTAATCATTTGGTTACAAAAAGGTAAGTAATGATATTTTATTCAGTGAAGAGTTTTTTACTACTTCATGAAGGTGAAGGTATTACTTTGATAAAGTATACATGGTTTACTTGATGTTTGAAAAACTAATAGTTTTCATTCTTTATGTATCCCTTACTGAGCTTTTTATGCTCACCCCAAGTTTTTTTGAAATGTTTTTCACAGGACTTAATGTGGAATAAGGTCAAGGATGGGATCAAGGGAATGTCATGATATATAAAACATGGAACTAGACATGTTTCTTTTTAAGAGTTTTTTATTCTATGGAAACTTGGTAGAAGTATCTACTCTATAAATCTTTTGAGATGTAATAGTTATGTTCTAATTCTCTAAAACTCTAAACCAAAAAAGATCCTCAATTGAAATTATTCATTTAATTCAATATTAATTAATTTTAAGGTCGGGACCTTATAGTTGGTATCAGAGGTCGGTTTAGATAACTTTAGGAGTTAGGATTCTATTAAATGATTATCCAAAATTTTTTTATGGTCAAATTGAAATGATATAGCATTTGTAGATTACCATGTTTCTTCATCTAAGACATGTTTGTTCAGTATGGTTTTCCGCAGAGGAAATAGGGAATCTGTGCTAGGAAGGCATACAGAATGAAATATCCTTCCGAATCAGCATCCTGAGATGGTCAGAATCAGAACTAAACAGTTTGTTGCAATGATGGCTCAGTTGACTCAGGTGAAAAATGTTTGTTGTTTTAATTGATGACATTTTGGTGTTTTCTAAAAGTAAAGAGGAGCATGAAAGACATTTAAGGGTTATTTTAAAAACCTTAAAAGAAAAGAAATTATATGGTAAATTCATAAAGTGTGAGTTTTGGTTGAAACATATTTCTTTCCTTGGTCACATTGTTTCTAAATATGGGATAACTGTTGATCTGGAAAAAACAAAGGTTGTTTAAGAATGGCCATGACCCACAAATGTAAGTGAGATCCATAGTTTTCTTGGTTTGGCAGGTTACTACCGAAGGTTTGTTGAAAAATTTTCATGGTTATCTAGTCCAATGACTAAGATAACTCAGAAGGGTGTTAAGTTTATCTGGACAAAAGAATGTGATGATTGTTTTTAGGAATTGAAAAAAGATTGGTGAATTCTCCAGTTTTGGTACTACCTTCCAGGAATTGTGAGTTTGTTATATACAGTGATTCTTCATTGAAAGGACTTGGTTGCATCCTAATGCAGAATGATCAGGTAATTGCTTATGCTTCAAGACAGTTTAAAATTCATGAGGTAAATTACCCTACACAAGATTTGGAATTAGCTGATGTTGTTTTCGCATTAAAAATTTGGAGGCATCATTTGTATGGAGTAAAGTGTGAAATATATACTGATCACAAAAGTTTAAAGTATATATTCACTCAGAAAGAGTTAAACATGAGATAGAGGATATGGCTGGAATTAATCAAGGATTATGATTGTACAATTCATTACCATCCAGGAAAAGAAAATAAAGTGTTTGATGCTTTGAGTCGAAAAAGTAATGCTTCATTAGCAATGTTGTGTTTGGAATGTGATCCTTTGGTTAAGGATTTGATGAACTTTGGCATAGAAGTTGTTGGTGCAGGAAGTTCTTCGGGTTTTTTTCAGGTATTAGTGAGATCATCTCTATCAGATATAATCAAGAAAGCACAGAAGGAAGACAGTGAGTTGCAGAAAAAATTAGAGCTGGTTCAGAAAGGTAAGTTTCCTGAATTCAACATTGATAATGATTGTGTATTGATATTTGGGAAGAGATTGTGTGTGACTTGTGATTCACTATTGAAGAGAGAGTTGTTATGTGAAACTCATAGTTCTCCGTTTTCAGTTCATCCTAGAAGTACTAAGATATACAGAG
This sequence comes from Viscum album, assembly GCA_963277665.1. Lineage (NCBI taxonomy): Eukaryota > Viridiplantae > Streptophyta > Magnoliopsida > Santalales > Viscaceae > Viscum > Viscum album. The sequence continues at coordinate 1,539,145,374 of OY728151.1, forward strand.
ATCTGCGGGAGTATTACTGGTGGGATGGAATGAAAAGAGATATTGCTGATTTTACTGTGAGGTGTTTGACATGTCAACAGGTTAAAGAAGAGCGGCAGTTACCGAAAGGGATGCTTCAGCCTTTACCAGTGCCAGAGTGGAAATGGGAGAATATATCCATGGACTTTGTTGTGGGATTACCGAAGACATCTCGAGGTAATAATGCAATCTGGGTTATTGTTGATCGCTTGACTAAATCTGCTCATTTCCTTTCTATACGAGATACTTTTTCCCTAGATCAACTTTATCATTTGTATCTTAAAGAGATAGTCAGGTTACATGGAGTTCCCCTCTCCATTGTATCTGATCGTCATCCCAGGTTCACTACTATCTTTTGGAAAGGCCTTCAGAAGTCGTTGGGTACTGAATTAAATTTTAGTACAGCATTTCATCCTCAATCAGATGGGCAGTCAGGATGAATAATTCAGACCTTGGAGGATATGCTACGAGCTTGTTCAATGGATTATCAGGGAAGTTAGGACCAACATCTTTCTTTGGTTGAATTTTCATATAATAAAAGTTTTCATTCCAGTATACAAATGGCACCATTTGAGGCGTTATATGGGAAGCTGTGTCGAACTCCAGCTTTCTGGGATGAAGTGGGTGAAAGGAAGTTGATGAGACCAGAATTGGTAGAAGAGATGGCAGAAAAAGTTCAGCTAATTCAGAAACACATGAGAACAGCTCAGAGTAGGCAGAAGAGTTATACAGAAAACAGGTGGAAGGATCTAACTTTTGAGGTAGGTGATCATGTTTTTCTCAATGTCTCACCATGGAAAAGTATGATGAGATTTGGTAAGAAAAGAAAGCTGAGTCCAAGGTTCATTGGACCATATGAAATTCTGGAGAGAGTTGGATCAGTTTCATACCGGGTGGCTTTACCTCCGATTTTATCTCAGGTACACAATGTTTTTCACGTTTCGATGTTGAAAATTTATATGCCAGATCCATCTCATGTTTTGAGTCCATAGGTAGTTCAGCTGGAAGAGAACCTATCTTATGAGGAACAACCGGTCCAGATTCTTGATCACAGGGAGCAAGTGTTATGAAATAAGGTGATTAATCAGGTAAAGGTTTTGTGGAAAAACCACATGATGGAAGAGGCAACATGGGAATCTGAAAATGCAATGAGGGATAAGTACCCCCATTTATTCGATAAGTAAATAAATTGCGGGGACACAATTTTCTAAAGGGGGGAAGGATGTAACATCCCAGGTAAATAAAGAATAAATAATTTTCATATTTATTAATATTTATGAATTAAATATTATTTTTACTTTAAAGGGGTTTCTATGATCGATAGCGTACCTGATACGCAACGATGAGTTCCTTTGAAAACTTACGTTGCACACTAGTAATAAAATAATATTATTTTAAATGTTAGTTAACACATAGCCATTGTACTGGCGGGAATGGATAGAAATAACTAAAATATGATTATATATGTTTGTTAAATGTTTTTACATTTATCTAATAAAGGATAAAGGCTTAATATATGAAAAGAATTCAATTTTAGGCTTATATACTCTAATTTTCACGAAAGGTCCACTTATCACCTTTTGACGGCGAACCATCATTAAATATAGTTTTGATCGATCTTATAAATTCTATTGGACCAAATATAACTCTTCTTTAGAATCGGGACATCGAAATTTACTTTGTGTAATTTTTGGTATCTTTCCGATAAAGTTCATTTTTTTAATGAATAGTGTAAAATGTTGTATTTTAATTCAAACCCTCTTTTTAATCTAATTTATTAAGATGATTATATTATCTTTTGAATTGGTTTTAAAGTGAAATTGGAATATATTTTTACCATTAAATCCAATAGTGGTCGTTGGAATTAATTTCACTTTGAAATCGGACTTAAACTAGTGTCAATCTTTTGATACTTATTATTTCATAAAAACACGCTATTTGCTCTGACAGCGGGAATTAATTATTAAATTAATTAATCAAACTTATATGTTGTGAATTTTGTAAAATGGACTTCATTTTTGAATTCGGAATATCAAATATTGCATAGGGTGATGTTTTGGTATTTTTCTGAGAAACTTCAATTTTTAATCAATAGTGAAACCACTAAGTGGTACTTATAAAAACTGGTTTTTCGTTTAAATGAAATTTTACCACTTCTGTGTTTTGAATTGCAAAAATCCAAAATACATGGTTGTCATTAAGAAGTAAAATGTGGTTCAATGAGATTAAAATATTTTTTGGTGAATAGTTACTTTTACGTTCTTAATCGCGATTAGAGGTAATTAGTGCAGTTTATGGTAAAAATAATGTTTTAATAATATGAGATGAGCTTGAAACATGTCCTACCCTTATTGGATGTGTCATGGCCGACCAAGAAAATCCATGGGTCAACTTGGGAACCCCATGGAGCCACTTTGGTTGGGAAATGACATAAATAACTTTTTATTTAATGTTAAAGTAAAAATGACACACACAAGGGATATTTTAGTAAAACAATTTTTACATGGGGTTATACAAGTAATATTTTTGACTATAAATATTCATTATAAAGATAAAACTATTTCCTAAATCATAGTAGTTTTTTTTTATAATTTTTAATCATTAAAAAAAATAAATTATTTATGTCATCATGATGATGCAGCGATGACCTCATTATTTTACAATTTAAATAAAATGGAAAGATAATGTAAAATATAAGGCCTACACATGGAAAAAACATATTGGATGGGTGGATTTCGAACGCTTATCACCTTATCCTCGAAATAAATCAATGTGGGACCTCTTAAATCCGAATACCATTTTAAAAAAAAGTGACTTTTCTTTACCTTCCAAGAGTGCCCCTCCTCTCCTCTTATAAAAGGCCCCCACCTCTACCTCCTTACCCACACTCCCAAAGCCTTTGGCTTGGCCATCCACTGCCCATTTTGTCTGTAAAAATCCCTATATTACTCCTTTAAGCCTCACTTTGGGTAGAAGACTTCCCAAATAATCCTTTGAGATCCAACCAAAGGGAGTTACCCGATTTTAAGGTAATGTCTTCACTTGAGTCCTTTTGTTTTATTTTTCTTCTCCAACCCCATAAACTCTTTTTATTCATTTCATTTGTAACAACTAAAGTATCTTAAATATACTAGGATGTTGTTATAAGAAGGATTCGAACTACACTTACACACACCTACATCTAATGGTTAAAGGACATAATGTTTCCGTGGATGGTGAATTTATGCCTCCCGAAACGATGATTGTTAAACATTCTTTTAACACCATAAAAGGTGGCCATTAAGATGTCACTATATTTATATATGATATATAATATTTTTAGGTTTTTCTTAAGCTTCTGTATTTTTCATTTTGGGCATACCTTTATGGTTTCCATTATGGGTAAACGCGATATCTTCATTTAAGGAAGTGCGAACTACCACCCCCTCAAAGTGATTTGATTCGTTAAATACCATATGTGGGACGTATAAAGGATGGAACTATGATATTATATATGATATTATACTGGAATTATAATATACCTTTATATCATTATGATTCCATTCAATAAAATACAAAATAGAAATGAAAGTAGCATTCATGCGTATGTACGGCTTACCGTCTCCATGAACGGTGCATTTCATTTCTTACCTCTAAATGATTATGTAATATTATAAATGCATGTATATACTAGATATATATGATATATAAATCGTTATTATAATTCTGGATATAATGGATACATGAACAACTTGTAATTATAAAGTGTTTATTTTTTACTCAAGTACCAATGATCGTTAAAACGACCGTTATTAACTTCAATAATTACATAGTGTTCATGACATGGAAATAAGTGATATAAAATGAATAATGAACATGAAAAAGGTTCTTATGCATGTAGAAATTAACTCAAGTTTATTATTCAGGACATTAAAGAACGACCGAGTCAAGTTGGACCCGAGGTAAGGGACTTCGTCTCAATCTCCTTTCATTGAGGCATATTTCGTTTTATACACAACTTTATTTTATACGGTGTATAAAACCCTTTGGCTTTTACTTTTATACAAAAGGAATATTTTTCTACGAAGCATTTTACAAAACGAAAAAAGGAATGTTTCTTTTAACATACGTGGTGACAACGACTTTTTCCGCCGCCGCGAGTATTATTTGGTCTTTGGCTTCCTCAACAAGCCGTAATGTTTTTAAAATGAAATAAATTCCATATACTCTTTTATGTATTTTGGTATTGAAAATGGTTTTTCTAATGGATTTGTTATGTCAATATATTTGAGTGATATATTGTGATCAAAGTGTGGAAATGTTTTCTTTCCATTATGTTTGTTTTATTTCTTATGATTTTATAATGGTACTTGGACATTTGTCGGGTGGTTATGTGATAAACCATATGACAGGTGGTGCCGTGAATACCAGGATGGGTGGTTACGTTATAACCTCCAATGCATTGGGTATGGAAGTTGGCCATATGGCTATTCCATTAAGTATGTATGGAAGTTGGCTGTATGGCTATTCCATTAAGTGATATATGTGGAAGTCGACCGTATGGTTATTCCACTTAAGTATGTTTATATCCTAAGTTACCTTTATATATGTTATGTGTTCTTCATATGGGTTTTATAGTAATCCTTTGGTTACAAAAAGGTAAGTAATGATATTTTATTCAGTGAAGAGTATTTTACTCCTTCATGAAGGTGAAGGTATTACTTTGATAAAGTATACATGGTTTACTTGATGTTTGAAAAACTAACAGTTTTCATTCTTTGTGTATCCCTTACTGAGCTTTTTATGCTCACCCCATGTTTTTTTGAAATGTTTTTCACAGGAAATAATGTGGAATAAGGTCAAGGATGGGATCAAGGGAATGTAATGCTATATAAAACATGGAAGTAGACATGTGTCTTTTTAAGTGTTTTTTATTCTATGGAAACTTGGTATAAGTGTCTACTTTGTAAATCTTTTGAGATGTAATAGTTATGTTCTAATTCTCTAAAACTCTAAACCTGAAAAGATCCTCAATGAGAATTATTCATTTAATTCAATATTAAGTAATGTTTAAGGTCGGGGCCTATAAAATACATGGGACTCAAGATACTACAAAGGGACATCAAATGGGGAATAGTACCTGAAAACAATTCATTCTTCAATTATAGTTTTACTAAATGAGTTTCTTTTTCTATGAATGATTTATGTTGTTTTAATATTTTATAACCCTTTAACACCAAAATGAGGGTGTAACATCATAATTAGTTCTAGGTGATGCAATTTTAGGGGAGTATGTTTTACAGAATATAATCTTTTCAATTAGTTCATGATTTTAGATGGTGAATACATTTTTATTATCTTAAATATATCCCTTTTTCATAGAATGAATATTGTGAATATGTAGGATTAAGTTAAATCTAATGAAAAAAATAAATCATTTGGATTTAACATGACCATTTCAAAATTCAAATTAATTATTGTTAAACATTGTATTAGGTTACATGGTTATAAAAATACAATGAGTAGTACAACATATAAATGGATGAATTATTTGATATAATAGGAAATACCACGACCCTTGGCTTTTCAAAGGCTAAACACTAAAAACTAACATGGATAAATTGCATTAACTTCATGATTCGTTAGAAAAACACAACAAATATTATTTGAACATACAATCTCTTATGTCAAAGATTTCTAAAACTATTTTATTTTGTCTATTGACAATCAATCTTTATCACTCAATTGGCCTAAAATTTAATAATAATTTGAAATGGGCTTAACCTTGAACTCACCAAATAATATATTTAATAAATTATTAGTATTAGTGTGATGTTATATAAATTATAAAATTTTATTACCCGTTGACAATTTTAAAATTTATTGGTTAATATGGTACATAATAATAGCTAATAAAGTTGTAATATATTAATAAGAATTTAATTATTTATAGAATCATACAATGATAATGGTTGCCTTGACCAATTAAGATATGGGTACCACTAAAACATCACATAGTCTATAAAGATACCAAAATAATACGATAAGAGTCTGTTATTGAATGATATATATTGATCTATAAAATAGACTATTAAAGATGGAAACTATAACATTGATTCGCTAAAGGGGTATGTTATTTTTGTCAAGTTGTTTTACGATACATTGGTATGAACATGTTATATCATATTTAATGAACCATATAATATCTCTAATTTAATATCCAGAAAAATCTAAATGAAAAATAGATTTCATTATCCATAAGATCCCACAACCCCTTTTCCCAAACAACAATTAAAAATAGAGAATGAAATATATTAATATGATATTGAGGATCACTATGAGATTTATAGATTGATTGAGTAAGTAACATGAAGCCATTCATTTTTTATTATTATTTGATGTTATAAAAATTATCTAATATAAAGGACCTTATGACATTATTTATCAGTTAATATAGTCAATATAAAATATTATTTAAAAAATGAATCGCAAAGCGCACATGATAATGTGTTGGTTCAAAAAATTATATCTCGTACTAACGGTTGAATTGATCTACTAGAGGCCAATATATTCTAAATATAAAATATTTGACAAAAACTAGTACATTTTTTTCTTCAACTACAAAACTGGAATCATCTGTGAAAATTTTTATAATTGTTGAGGTCCTTTAATTACCAATACAATACCTTACATTCTGTTTCCAAATGAAACCCAACATCTAATCGAAGGAGACCTGCATAAATATGTATAATATTATTATATCTAAGATATTCCATTTCTAATTTTTCCCTACAATGTCCATTTTCAAAATTAGTGTAACTATATCATACATCAATATGAATAATATAACCTTGGATCATTTGAATTCACATCATGAATATTCCTATACTAAAAAACTTATTATAAATTTATTAACAAATTTTTTTATGAGGTCGATAGGATGATCCTGTACCATTACTTCCCCAATGCACACCACACTAGTGTGCCTCTATAAATCATCTATAAGATGATGATGCACCAAACCATGATACTTTACCAAGGTTTTATTTTTAAATAAGATCATTACTCACCTATTATTTATATCCCTATAAGCTAATATGATAATTTATATTTCTTCAAATTTTCACAAAATAATATCAAATTCATGAGATTACCTTGTCCAATCATGACCCACTATGAGAGAAAATAATAACAAATTCTCATAATTGACACAATTTTGTGTTCCTCCACACACTATTTTTCCCTATTCATTTTCAAATTTATATGAGAAACATATTAATGAATATATATTCTTTTATATCATTAAATAGTAACAAAATATTCATTATGAAAACTGAGTTTTCAAAACATTTTGGACCATTCCTCAAACATAGAACTATCTTTCAAATTCACCATATCACCGTAATATCTAAGACTTGTCCAATATTCAGTGGATCTTATTTATTATCTCATATATACACTCATATTTATCATTTAACAATAATATATGTGGACATATAATTATTAATGATATAGTGAAGTCATCCAACATTTCATCACTCATCAGAACTCTCAAATACACAAACATAATAAATCAAATAAATTTATTATGATCACCTTGTCCACCATAATATATATTGATACCACTATTTAGATGGATATAACACACTCTTGGGGTTTATTTAAATGAATCTCAGGTGGAATAATATATAATTCAATACCATGGTTTAGAAATATAATAAATAAAATAGGGTATATCAATAAATTTTATGTGGGAAAAACTTCTCTTCATAACTTGTAATACATTTAATTACATATAATAATTGTTCATGACCCATTATATCAAATAATTTTCTCTCCAATATTTACATACAACACTTTTGATTCATATAAGTAAAATGAGAATTCCATTCATTTTTATCCAAAATAATTTCACAATTACACACATCCCAAAATACTAAAAATAGAAATATATATCCATGAAACATATGAATCATTCCCATTATTTTTATCAATTTAAATGAAAAATATTTTCCAAAATTTATGTTAACTAATTTTAAATGTATGAAAATTTTATAAATAAATTGAAAAACTCGTGTGATATTTCACAAACTACAAATTTTCTTTAGGTATTATCAATAAAAAACATTTATATGTATATGTATTGTGAACTATAATTTGAAAATGGTAAATTTAAACCCATAAAATTTTCAAAATAATCAATGACTATATTTAAATATAAATTACTTTTCAAACTTCATACATAATAAAGTTTATCAAATCCATAATAATCTAATAATGTATCAAAACCGTATATCAAACCATAATAATTATGTCAAGATATAAAAACATGATATTAATCAAACATAATAAAAATACTACTTAACAATATCCCTAAAATGAGATAACAAAAAATATTGGTTATTATGTGCACATCAGTGATTCCCACTCTGAATAACAGTCATCTGATGTGTCGTGTATCTTCAGAACTCCATCTAAGGGAATAAAACACACCTATATAATATTATCTTGAATAAAATAAATCTATAAAAGCCAATACATAAATTATATATCATCAAAGATATATAACTCTCCATATTAAATGACATAATAATTGTAAGGATGATACTAGTGGACTTATGACATATGGGAGGCATCATTCATTTGTTTCTATCTATAGATACTATTTCAACTAAAAATAAACATCACCAATTCTCTCAAAAACCACATGTGTTAAATCTATGTAGTGTGATAGATTTCTTCCCTAACTGAATCTATGCTAACAATGATGAGGGAAACCATTAATAAAACATGATAATTTTCCTCATACTTGAAATTCGACCACCATATATTAACCTAATTCTACTAATGGTGCCATGAAACCTTTAGTATCTCACAAACCACATTGATCCTAAGAATCATTATATTAACCATGTAGGTACTATGAAATGTATCTTCTATAATCATGTTCAACCTCAAAAATTATCAAAAAAACCTCAGATAAAATCCCTCAAATTGTGATATAATTATGTTTACGTGGTAGTTATTTTTATTAAAAAACTATAAGAGGTTGTTTTAATACCCATGATCATTAGAAATCTCAAATGAACACCCAAAAAATAATTCAAAATATGCATGGTTCTCCCTATCTTCCTATGCATATGGGCTATAATTTCAATGAAATGTTGAAACTACGATCCATTGGAATATTGAAATACACTCTAGAATAATAAATTACACAAAGTTTATTGATTGTAAATAATGGTTCTTAGGTCTCCATGAACCCTTACCATATCATATATCTATTGACCCAAATATTTATTGAATAAATAATTTTCATTAAAACATATATTTATGAATAAGATGAAATTTTTTTGTTAAATGGGATGCTTTTTCTGATATAATAATCGACATGCAACAACGGGATTCCCTAAAATCTTATGTTGGACACATCATTGATTTATATAGAAAAGTAATTCAATAATTTTAATATTACATAAAATATGATATAGCACATAGCCAATGGGATTGAGGGCTTGAATAATGTCAACTGTATTTTGAAATATGTTTTAAATGTTTTTAAATAATGATTCATTTGTTTCTAAATTTTTTAGAAATGTGAATATAAACCAATTGAATATAAATGATGTGTTTTTATGAAAACCTATTCAAAAAGAGGATAGTTGTGTTTATAAAATCATATCACTCTTTATGGTTTTTTATATAATGGAAAAATATATTTCATATATTCAATGAAATGTTTTAAATTCTTCTAATATGATTTCTAGATATGATATAAGAACAGATTAAATTTATCAGATAAAAGATGTATTTTTCATGAAATGTAGTTTTACCGCCATTTGATTGTGAACATTTTTTAAATCTAGTTTTTATCGCTTTTATATGATCTATTTTACAAAATAAACATCTTTTATAGAATAAAAAGATAAAAATTTATTTGGTTAATTTTTTTTTTAATTTTCTAATAATGTTCATTTTTTATGAAAAGTGAAAATATATTGCATTTAAATTAAAAATTGACTTTTTTATAATTTATTTATACAATTAGATGGGAATATTAAATGACTTTAAAGTTTAATTGGATTAAATTTTTAACATTTAATCCAATTTAAGTCATTGGAAATAATTTCACACTAAAATTTGACACAAACACACGTCAATCTATTGATAGTTATTACTTCTAAAATACCCACATTTTGATTTTGACAATGAGAATTAATTTTAAATTAATTTTTTCAAATTTTATGTTTTGAATTTGGAAAAATTATTCAATATATGGAATTATGAGTTAAAAATTTTGTAAATACGAACCATTTATTTTTAGACGTATTTAATATTATCATTAGTAATTATTATTTTTACCTTGGTTAAAGGGTTAATCTGGTAAATTAGGATAAAAACTAATTATATACAAATATTAAACTACCCTTAAACATGTCGTAATATTATTATATGAGATATTTACAACCATGGAAATCCTTGGGTCGATTTTAGGACCCCATGATTCGTCTTGAGGGTGATAATGACTTGTTTAATTAATTAATTTAATATAAAGTGAAATATAACATAAACTTGAATCATTTAGTAAAACATTATTTATGTGGGGTTTTTTAGTTGATATATTTTATTATTAATATTCATTATAAATCTGAAAATATTTCCTAAATAATTATAGTTTATTTAAAATTTTTATACTTTAAATAAATAAATATAATAATGGCACAATGATGATGTAGTGATTGCTTCAATAATAAAGGATTCAAAATAATGATATTATAAATGTTAAAATTAATATAATTTGGATACTCTGAGGTCATATAATAATTTTTTGGATGTTATTGACATATTAAATTTTATTTAATACATTTTTATATGTAATTATAATTTTATGTATTTATAAAAAATTCATGTATGAATTGTGTCCAAAATTGACATAATTCATAACTTTAAATATAAATTTTTTTATTAAATGATATTAAATTCCTAAAAAATATTATATTAGAAAAAATTAATAATATTCCCAGTATTTCATAAAAAAAATTTGGGTCCTTTTACATTATATGGTAATTACATTTACCCACAATGTGTAAATAACATTTAATCACGGTATGATTAATAAGGGTAAAAGAAGTGTTAATCCAAAACAAAAAAGATAATTTTTTTTCAAAAACTATCTAAAAATTATAGTTTGATAGTTATTAAAACCAAAATAATCTTATATTTTAAATAAATTACATTGGAACCATTTTAATCCTAAAATATATTTAAATTAATTTAATATTTCAAGATATTCCTAAGGTTCCCCTCCTCCATCTTATAATAGGCCCCCAATTGTACCCTTTTAATCACACATATAAAGACCATTGAAAAGTCCCCATTCTTCTCAAATATGATCTCAATATTACTACCATCCTACTATTATCATTGACTTGGGATGAATGAAATTCAATAAATCTTTTAGACTCAAATCAAATGAAGTTACATGGTTTAGAGGTAACGTCATCTCTATTTTTCATTGCTTTTATTTACATTCTCCACTTCCTATTCACATCATATTCATTTATTAAATAAAATAAAAACTATAATAAATATACTAGTATGTTTTTATTATATTTATTATATCTATACATACAGACTGTCACACACGGTTTTTTTTCGTTGTATTGATCCGGCCCATTAGAAATCACGATCCTTTTCATGGGTATTTGATGAGATTAATCTTGAGTTTTGATGTTTCATATATGTCTAACCGCCATAATTTGGGATCCCCATTTCTTGTTTAGGAGTTTTTGAAAAAAAGGGTGGTTACTTCATGATTTGGGCCAACCATGAGCCCATTCCCAGTTTTAAAAACTGAATTTGTTTATTTTGTAACTCTTTTATTTTTCATCCTTTTTCACCAATTCAACTTAAAACTTGTCCTATACTGATATATTAAAATTTATTTATCCTTTTGGACCCATTAAAATTCATAAGCCAGGTGAAATTGGGTTACTTATTTAGGTATTGGGCCAGCCCATGGGCCCATTTCCTGTTTAAAAAATAATAAATTTTTTCATTTATATCTTTTTCATTGTTAACTATTTTTCTTTGATTATACCTCCCCCTCTAATCCAATAACCCTACCCTAACCCTCATAATCTATGTTACCTCTTTGGAGCTCATGTGGGTCGCATATTAGGGCGATAATTCTCAGGAAACCTCAAATCGCCCAGAATTTCCAAGGTAACTTTTATCATTTATAAATCAATCAATTCGTACTCTTTTAGACACCAATCTTATTCCTCTGGTTCTTCCAAACCTTATGAGTCTCTACATGAATTTTCAATCCATTACCTTTTCTCTAGGGCTTCAGATCTAATGGAAGACGTACCGTTTTCTAGGATGAAAGGTGAGGTTCCTTCTCCTTTCTTCTTCCTCTTCCCCCTCCTTTCATTATTTCTTGGTTTTATATTGTACCCTAGTCTTGATAGACATAGGGTTTTGTTATAAAATGTTTTCTTATGGGTTTTATGTTTGTTTAGTTCTGTTATTTATAGTTTTAGGATTTATAACCCCGCGGCGGGTGATTTCGGGTGTGCGTTTCAATTACGCCAATGATTTGAGGTTGGATATCCCTTGCACATTCCTTTATCATAGAAGTTTCATCATTTTAATATTATCCTATACTGATATAAATGTTTATTATTGTTTTCAATCCTTTTTATAATTTTCTTGGTGTGCAATGTCGCTGTTTAATCACTGTTATGTGAAAGGTAGTGTTGTTTTGTCATGAAAGTGCTCAACAAGTGTTTGTTTAAATGTTCCATTATATTTTGAAAATATTTTGTGAGGTTTATAATCTTTTTTATGGTATTTTTAACATGTTACATTATCTTGAATGAAAATATGACATTCAATTGGTGTTTTATTCCTTTTCATGTACATAAAATAAATTGTTTTGTTTCAAAAGGGCATGACATGTGTTCGGTAAATTGCCCAGTTGGCTTTTATGTGTGATGTGTGATTTAAAAGTTATTTGATTGGATTTATAAAGGAATTGGAAGAATTATAAATTTTATTTTTGGGTACTTATATTGATTTCCAATTTGGATTTGTTTTTACAAACTAGTGGGTTTTGATTTACAACATATTTTGGCCCGAGTTGCCCAAAAATGGACCGTTTCACATCTTTATGAAAATGGTTGTGTTTTGAATATGTAACCTGAGTATTATAAGAGATTTATGAATGAGGTTTGCTGCTGTAAATGATGTTTTTACATATCCTTAATAAAATTAAAATTCATACCTTCATCAAAGGTTAGTTTTGAGAAAATGTTTAAAGGCTCGTTTGGCATTTCCTAGAAATGAAGGAGTGTTTTACTTGTATATAACAAGTTGTGAAATTGGGAATCTTTTATGGTCCATTAAATGATTTTATTAAATGTTTATTGGGCTTCCAAATATGAATTGGTTTGGTTATGATGTGTGTTTATAATTTAAAGAGTATTTTTGAAAGAGTTTTATGTGCAAAGCCTCAATACACTTCATGAAATTGGTTTACCAAAATATTTAGCGGTTTGTTGATTAGTGTAAGAAATGTGAAGAAAGATTATGGGCCATTTGTGTTTTTATGGTTTTGGAATGGAATGTGGATGTGAAATGTGTATTTGATAATATGTGTTACTTGATTGAGCACTAAAGGGAATCCCGGGTATCTAGGTGGGCGGATGTGTACTAGTATGCTACTGATTCTGTGGGGGTTGGACCCTGTTTCACGTAGCAAGTTTGACGATGACAACACTAACTAAACTATGATGATGATGACGATTGGGGACCACTAGGTTATGGCTATGTTACCTACTAGTGGCTTGTGCATGAGAACAGATATTTATTATGGTTACTTTCACCGAGATACGAGGTACCTATGGCTCGCAACTAACTAGTGCCTAGGGGTATTCCCGTGACTAGTGCTCATTGGTTATTTTGTACTCACTGTCGGCATACAGTGTGTTTGGTTGGTATATTCTGTATTATGTGTTATTTATTTGAATGTTAAAATTCTTTAAAGTATCCCTCTTGAAAACTATTTTCATTTTGAAGTTTCATCTCATTGAAAAGAATTGTTAGTTGTATTTTTTTTTATTAAACATGCATGTTTTTGTCTGATAATTATTATAGCATTGAACCTCATTTGAAAACCATACTTTCAAATCTTTAATTTAAAACTATAAATTTATTTTTCTTTTATTTTAAAGGAATGTTCATTGGCAATAGAATACCGGGCTATCCTACTGATTTTTAATACTCACGCCTATAGTCTTCTTCTTTTTTAGCCCTTGTACAGGTTTCATCTTTAGTTCGATCACCTTGGGCGACATTTTATCATTGTGTTGGAGAGTGACTAGAAGTGTCACATGGAGTTAGTTGTTCATCGGGTCTGTTTAGTTGAGTTATTGGTTTTCTTCTAATTTTAGTTTCTTGTATAAATAATATTTAGTTCAATTTTTATATAAATTCATTTTGGGATGTCCGTTTATTTCTGCTGTTTGTTTGATTGTTTATATATGGGAGAAATCATTCCCTTGTGTACTCTATTGATGCCCTTGGTGCTTGTCACCATCCCGAGAGGATCGGGAACGCCTCTCGGGACTTGTCGCGGGCTGGCCTGGGTGACCGGTTCAGGGTCGACTCAAGCTGGTTCGTGAGAAAATGGTATTAGAGGAGGTCGGCTATTAGTGGACCTTTCTTTTTAGAGTACCATTTTTATTTTGGGGATGTCAATTTAGATGGAGTAGGATTGTTGGGACTTGAGGGTTAAGTGCAAGAAGAGCGTCGCGAACTCTTTCTTGTTCTAATCCTTAGGTCTCCATGGAAGTCTGGTTTTATTAGTGTCCATTGTTCTAGTTGATTGTTTGGTATTGGGATATGACAAGGGGAGTCTGATCAATGGCCTTCGTGAGCTCACAGGGCCTGGAAAGCCATGTGGAGCTGGGTAATGGTCCTAATAAGTCTCTCTGTGTTGGTGTTGTGTTTGGAATATAGCCGCCAACCATATGGTCAAGTCACCCACTGACAATATTTCCCTTTTTTTGGTCTCCTGAACCATTCTTGAATTCTGAATTTTTGTTTTTAAAATCCTTGTGTGAGAATTGTGGAAATGGGTTTTAATGTAAGGATTAGATTTTGAAAAGTTAAAAAATGGGGTTTTTAATAATTAAATATAGGAATGGTTTTGGAAGGTTGTGTTTTTGTGAAAAAAAATGGAGGGAAGCAGAAATGATTTAAAGGGATTGGATTATCCATAATCTAAACTTGTGGTTTGTTGAAATAAAATGTTTTGAAATTGTGAATCATCTTAATGTGATTATGGATCTTCTTTTTAAATGGGGTATTTTAGGATGTTAAAAAGTTTTTGAATTGGATAAATTAGTTTTGGTAATTGGTTTTGATCGATGGTGTTTTACTACAAACGGTATTGGTCTCAATGGACCTCGGATTATGAAAATATACCTTGCTGAATGTTTTTAAAAAAGTGGGCAGGGGTTGTTTGGAGTGGCTTGATTATTTAAAAAGTTTTTAAAAATGAAAAGGGGTGGGTTTTTAAGAAAACGATTCTTAATTAATTGTGGTTTTTTTGAAATATGAAAATGTTTTTTGACTTGGTGGTTGGTGTTCCTTTTGAAGGTAAATTGTTTTTTTGAATTATGATGTTTAATTTTAGCCTTCGGTGTTTTCATGGGTGTTCACTTGCATGGTTTTATTTATATCTGGAAGTATGGCCTATATGGTATGGTGGTTGGGTTCCAGGGGTGGCATGGAAATGTGCATGTGGGTGAGACTTGATGAAACACCATTGGAGAATGTGGAAACCCGCCAAGTTAATTTGAATTTTCAAAATTGATTTGAGCTGAAAATTGTGGCCTTTTTTTAAAACCAATGGTTATGTGGATTTATTTTTCTATGTCTTAGAAGAGTTTTTTATTTGGTTAGCTTCCATTTGATCTTGAATTCAAACTCTTGTTCTATCTAGTGATGAGATCTTTTTGGTGGCTCGGTTTTGGAGTAATTTTCATTGGGTTTCTAAAAATGTGTTTGATGTTGTGATGTGGCCATGGATAGTTCTGCATTGGAAATCTTTCCTACTGATCAACCTTAGGATTCCTTTAAAATTTTAAATCCACCTCTTTTGATGATGCCTCAACTTGTTTGTTGTAATAGAGAGCTATTTGGGATCTATTAAAAGTGATTCTAGGTGATGATAATTCTTTTGGATAGAGCAGTTGTGTTCGATGATGTTGATGTGTTTCGTCGTATTCCTTGTCCATTCTGCCCCTCGTTTGGAGTGAGATAGAATTTTGATATGTATCTATGAGTTCCTATTTAGATGAATGTTTTTGATTGGTGATCAAGTGTCTTTTTTTTGAGTGGTGTGATCCTTATCACCAGACTACGGTGCAACAAATGCTTCACGAATCAGGGCTCCAGCCATAGGCCTCAGAGTGAATCTTTTCATGCAGTCAGGAAATCAACAGAGGTGTGGAGTGCTAGATTAAGATCCTTACTCCTCTGTTTTGGTAAGTTAGTTACTATGTCAATGTTTTGGTTCCTCATTTATATGAATTTCCCTTTGTCGCAACAAGCGTGGTGGACTTAACCCCTCACACAGTGTCTATGGTTATTCCTTCATGGATGTGGGGTTTCAATCAATGTCCCTGTGTAGACTGCCTATAAAAATAAGGTGCAGTCTTGGTGTTACCTATTCATAGTGGGAGAGTTTTGGGTTGTTTCTTTGTTTCTTTTGTTGTTTCAGTGGCCAAATTATTGGGTCCCCTTCCCTCCCAACCCCAAGTGACGGGGGTCCAGAATTGTGCTGAATGTTTCGACCAAGTTATTGTCCCATCCATTTGGGAGTGGGTGGTTTATATGTTCAGGTTGTAACTCTATTAACTAGGTATAGTAGGTTTTTGTAGGAGGGTTTTTTTGGGCTTGTGTGAGTGATTCCCAACTCTAGCTCATGTTCAATTCTTGTCTATTCATTGCTAGTTGGTTTCTAATGGTGGGGAGACCCACCATGGGTCTCCTGCATTTTCATCCTAAGAACATTTATAGTGATAGTTGATTATTAATGGTGGGGAGTAAATTATGTATTCCTTCGGTGTTGTTTTATTTTCAACCGGAATGTTTTATGGCTTTCCGGGGGCGGAAATCTTTAATGGGGGGGAGAATTGACACACACGGTTTTTTTTCTTTGTATTGATCCGGCCCATTAGAAATCCCGATCCTTTTAATGCGTATTTTATGAGATTAAACTTGAGTTCTAAAGTTTCATATATGTCTAACCACCATAATTTGGGATCCCCATTGCTTATTTAGGATTTTTTGAAGAAAGGGTGGTTACTTCATGATTTGGGCCAACCGTGAGCTCATTCCCAGTATTAAAAACCGAATTTGTTTCTTTTATAAATATTTTGTTTTCATCCCTTTTCACCCATTAAACTTACCAATTGTCCTATACTGATATATTAAAATTTATTTATCCTTTTGGACCCATTAGAAATTCATAAGCTGGGTCAATTTGGGTTACTTATTTAGGTATTGGGCCAGCCCATGGGCCCATTTCCTGTTTTAAAAAAAATAAATTGTTTCATTTATATCTTTTTCAGTTTTTACTATTTGTTGGTTATTCCACCTACCCCTCAAAGCCAATAACCCTATACTAACCCTCATAATCGATTTTACCTCTTTGGAGATCATGTGGGTCGCCGAGTAGGGCGAACATTCTCAGGAAACCACAAATCTCCCAGAATTGCCAAGGTAAATTTTATCATTCATAAATTAATCAATTCGAACTCTTTTAGAAACCAATATTCTTCCCCTGATTTATCCCGACATTAAGAGTCTCTCCAATAATTTTCAATCCATTACCTTTTCTCTAGTGCTTCAGATATAATGGAAGACGAAGAGTTTTCTAGGATGAAAAGTGAGATTCCTTCTCCTTTCTTTTTCCTCTTCCCCCTCCATTCATTATTTCTTGGTTTTATATTGTACCCTAGTATTGATCAACCTAGGGTTTTGTTATAAAATGTTTTTTGATGGGTTTTATTTTTTTAGGTCTGGTATTTATATTTTTAGGGTTTATAAACCTGTGGCAGGTGATTTCGGGTGTGCGTTTCAATTACGCCAAAGATTTGAGGTAGGATATCCCTTGCACATGCTTTTATCCTAGAAGTTTCATCATTTTAATATTATCCAATACTGATATAAATGTTTATTATTGTTTTTAATCCTTTTTATAATTTTCCTGGTGTGCAAAGTCGTTGTTTAATCACTGTTATGTGAAAGGTAGTGTTGTTTTGTCATGAAAGTCCTCAACAAGTGTTTGTTTAAATGTTCCATTATCTTTTGAAAATATTTTTTGAGGTTTATAATCTGGTTTATGGTATTTTTAACATGTTACATTATCTTGAATGAAAATATGGCATTAAATTATTGTTTTATTCCTTTTCATGTACATAAAATAAATTGTTTTGTTTAAAAAGGGCATGACATGTGTTCGGTAAATTGCCCGGTTGGATTTTATGTGTGATGTGTGATTTAAAAGTTATTTGATTGGATTTATAAAGGAAATGGAAGAATTATAAATGTTATTTTTGGGTACTTATATTGATTTCCAATTTGTATTTTTTTTACAAACAAGTGGGTTTTGATTTACAACATATTTTGGCCCGATTTTCCCAAAAATGGACCGTTACACATCATTATAAAAATGGTTGTGTTTTGAATATGTAACCTGATTATTATAATAGATTTATGAATGAGGTTTTCTGATGTAAATGATGTTTTTACATATCCTTAATAAAATTAAAATTCATACCTTCATCAAAGGTTAGTTTTGAGAAAATGTTTAAAGGCCCATTTGGCATTTCCTAGAAATGAAGGAGTGTTTTACTTGTATATAACAAGTTGTGAAATTGGGATTCTTTTATGGTCCATTAAATGATTTTATTAAATGTTTATTGGGCTGAAAAATATGATTTGTTTTGTTTATGATGTGTGTTTATAATTTAAAGAGTGTTTTTGAAAGAGTTTTATGTGCAAAGCCTCAATACACTTCATGAAATTGTTTTACCAAAATATTTAGCGGTTTGTTGATTAGTGTAAGAAATGTGAAGGAAGATTATGGGTTGTTTGTGTTTTTATGGTTTTCGAATGGAAGGCGGATGTGAAATTTGTATTTGATAATATGTGTAACTTGATTGAGCACTAAAGGGAATCCTGAGTATCTAGGTGGGCGGACGTTTACTAGTATGCTAGTGATTCTGTGGGGGTTGGCCCCTGTTTCACGTAGCAAGTTTGACGATGACAACACTAACTAAACTATGATGATGATGACGATTGGGGACCACCAGGTTATGGGTATGTTCCCTACTAGTGGCTCGTGCACGAGAACGGATATTTATTATGGTTACTTTCACCGAGATACGAGGTACCAGGGGCTCACAACTAACTAGTGCCTAGGGGTATTCCCGTGACTAGTTCTCATTGGCTATTTTGTACTCACCATCGGCATATGGTGTGTTTGGTTGGTAAATTAATTAGTATGTGTTATTTATTTGAATTTAAAAATTCTTTAAAGCGGCCCTCTTGAAAACTATTTTAATTTTGAAGTTTCACCTCTTTGAAAAGAATTGTTACTTGCATTTTTGTTTATTAAACATGCATGTTTTTGTCTGATAATTATTATAGCATGGAACCTAATTTGAAAACCATACTTTAAAATCTTGAATTTAAAACTATAAATTGATGTTTTGTTTATTTTAAAGGAATGTGCATTGGGAATAGAATACCGGGCTAACCTACTGATTTTTAATACTCACGCCTATAGTCTTCTTTTTTTAGCCCTTGTGAAGGTTTCATCTTTAGTTTGATCACCTTGGGCGACATTTTATCATTGTGTTGGAGAGTGACCAGAAGTGACACATGGAGTTAGTTTTTCATCGGGTTTGTTTAGTTGAGTTGTTGGTTTTGTTCTAATTTTAGTTTCTTGTACAAATAATATTTAGTTCAATTTTTATATAAATTCATTTTGGGATGACCGTTTATTTCCGTTGGTTGTTTTATTGTTTATATATGGGTGAAATCGTTCCCTTGTGTACTCTATTGATGCCCTTGGTGCTTGTCACCATCCCGGGAGGATCGGGAACGCCTCTCGGGACTTGTTGCGGGCTGGCCTGGGTGACCGGTTCAGGGTCGACTTAGGCTGGTTTGTGACAGACACCTCCATCTAATGGTTACGAACTTATAGTTTTTGTTTACGGTGAACTACTGCCTCACGAAATTCCTATTGTTCAATTTTTCCCTACCACTCCTCATGGATTCTATTATGATGGAAATATAATTATATATTTATATTTATATTTATATTTACCCTATGAATCTTTAATTTTTTTAAAATATCCATTTTTTCATTACATGATGAATTAAGATGATAATATCATCTGAGGAAGTCTGGAATACTGCCCCCTCAAAGTGATATGAATCGTTCATGATATAAATGGAACGTAAAAAGGTTATAATTATGAATTATATGATACATAAATGACATAAATGACATAAATATATAATTATATACATTAATATCATTTTAATATTAATTTTTCAATATGAATAAACTTTTAATGTATCATTCATGCATACGTAAGTCCTACCATCTCCGTGAACGGTGCATTTCATTTCTTATTTCCAAATGTTATGGAATATTTTAAATAAATATATATTCTATATATTATATTTAAATAATTAATGTAGTTTTTTATATGATTTACTTTCGTCTACATGTATAGTTTTTATCAAAACATGTTCGTATTTGACTCAAGTATCAAATATCAAAAAAAGATAGATATTAACTTAAATAATGATGTAATTTATATAGTGTGGTAATAAGTGTTATAAAATGGAATAATAAACAGGAAAATGGTTATGAAGAATGTAGAAACAAAATGATGTTTATTATTCAGAATGATCAAGGAAAAAACAAGACGAATCATACACATGGTAAGGGACTTCGTCTCAATATCATTTCATTAATGCATATTTTAATAATATACTCTACCATGATTTAGGCGATGTAAAATAAACACCATTTAATTTTAATATCATTCAATGGGTACATTTTTATACAATCCATTTTACTAAACTATGAAAGGAATATATTTTAATGTAGGTGGCCACAATTACCTTTCCACCGCCATAACCGTTAGTTAATATTTGGACTCCTCTAAAAGCCATATTTTTTTAAAGGCAATGAAATTTGTAATTCTGTTTTTTGGTGTTTTATTATACAATTTTTTTTAAATTTATCGACTATTTTGATATCTTGAAATCAATTCTTGTGATTGAAAATAAAATTTTATCTTGGAAATGTTCATATTTGTAGAATTTTATGTGTTATGATTATATAATAGTACATGGACATTTGACAGGTCCTTATGTGATAAGCCAATGAATGGTGGTTACGTGAAAATCCAAATGATGGGTTCATCCATGATAAACAAAGGATGGGTGGTTATATTATAACCTCCAATTCATTTGGTATGAAAATTGGTTTTATGGATATTCCATTTAGTTATCTGTGTGGAAGTCATCTGTATGGATATTCCATTTAAGTATGTTTATGTACAAAGTAACCTTTATATGTTACATGATTCTTTATATGCGGTATATGGTAATCTTTTGGTTATAAAAAGGGAAAGCAATGAGCTAAAATTTAGTTAGGTATATTTACTAATTCTTAATAGTGAAAATTATTAATTTTTGATAAATTTTTCGTGGAATACATGTTTTCAAAAGGCTAACAGTTTTAATTCATTATGTCTCCCATACTCAGCTTTTTATGCTCATCCTATGTTTTGAAATACTTTTAACAGGATAAATAGAAAAATAGAGTCATGTTTGGGATAAAGGAAAATTTATTCTGTTAAAACATGAAATGATTTCATGATTATTTTTAAAGAGTTTTTTATAAAAAATGGATAGTGGGTAGAAGTGCTTACTTGTAATATTCATGTTGTTATTTATTTGTTATGTTATTATTATATAAAGATCTGAACCTGAAAATATCATAGATATGAATTAAATTCAATCCTTGATTTATATAAAAATTTAATAATGTGTAACGTTATGTCCTTATAGATGGTATAAAAGGATGGTTTAGATAAAATTAGAGGTCATGTTGTCATTTAATCATAAGTGACTTGTTTTTTATAGCTATAGTGGTTAGCATATTAGAAAGAGTCATAGTTAATTTAGATAAATTGAATGAGTTTACGATAACATTATCAAATATATCTTAGTGTTTACCCTCCTCATAAGATAATATATGATGATTTTGTTGATATACTCACACTAACATTTTATGTTTTAGTAAATACATTGATCAAAAAGGCACCAATGTAACAATGTAGGTGAATAAAACTATGGTGGTTTTCTATATAATAAAGAGAATGAAATGAGAGATCCCTGAGAACTATTGTGGTTATTCTTAACCAACTATATGGAGTCATGATTGACCAATAGAAGACTGAATTTTTTTATAAGGAATCGTATATGATAAGAATGTATCCCTATGGATGTTTAGGTAAAAATCGTAAAGGAATGTATATTCCAAAACCTATGTGTCAAGGATGTGGAATGAAAACCCTAGAAAAATGCTTCAAATGGATGGTAACATGTTACAGATGTTGTAATGAAGATCACAAAACAAAAACCTGCCACGGAAAAAGGAAGTGATCTGTTGACTACCAGAAAGGGAAAGATGTTCATTCCAAGGGATAAATTGAATGTTTTAAATGTGTTGTGCATAATCATTACTCAAATAGATGTTATACGAAGAAGGTTTTGGAATGGGATCATTATGAATGTAAAAATATATGTTTATCAATACCTAAATCGATTCCAATTGAATATAAGTAAACTAAAAATGACAGATGAAAGGTATGGATTATTTATTATCTCATGTTTTGACATTATTTAAATCATAGGACATTATGCTTGATTTTGTTTATATAAAAAAGTGTAATAGAATAAGATGTAAAAACATGGGTAACGTATCATGAAGAATATTTGATGATTAATATTACTAATTTTTTTTGAATTTAAGTGTTATGGTGGACCTATGGATGACGATATCATTAAATGTCTTAATGATGTGATTACATTAGAATAGTTCTTGTATTTTTAACCTACAAGTTAGTAATATAATTATGTTAATTGAAGAATAATAATGTTTTATTTAGTGGATATTGTTATAAATAACCATTAGGGTTTATAGGATCCTTGAATTTGAGGTAATTACGGGTTATTCCTTTTTGGGATGGAAAATTGAGGTATGAGATAACCTTTGAGGTTAAATAATGTTATGGTTATTTTTAAATATTTTCTCTAATTTTGGAAATGTTTTCACATTTATATTGTTTTTGTAAAAGGAAAAATCAGAAGAATATTGACAACCCATCGCATCTGGTAAGGCCACATGAATTGAACCAATAACATAATGGCGACAAGGGAACATCAACTACCATAGGCCTACGTGAATCCCCTGGTCTGTACACCGTATTCTCTCTAGTTTATCTGATTTTATGGATCAAGAATAATTATATTTTTGGAACTTATTATATGTCAAATAATATCCTTATCAAATGAATTTTTTTTGGTGATTTAGTTATTAATTTTATTTTTGAATATTTTTTCTCGTTTGCGAACAATATATGCCTGATGAAAATAGAATACTATGGGCTTTCATTTATAGAGTAATGCTTGAATTTTATTTTTAAAGAATATATGTTTTTATTCTGGACATATGGATATTTTGGGTTATTTATTTAAAAGATTAACCTATCATGGGGAACACTTTATTAGGTTAATTACATTTAATAATGGGAAATTAAGAGTAGTTGATGTTATTTAGAGATAAATGATGTGATGATAAAACCCTTATGATTTTTGGGTTTCAATATTTTTTTATTATTTTAAGAAGTTTTAGGACATTTTGTTGTTGTATGGTCTATGTAGAATTCGGTATTTCTGTTGAATTTTTAAGATTCAAGGTTTTCTTTTTCATATAAATGATTATATTTTTTGGATATTATCTGATCATGTACAATCCATTTTAGATTTTTTAATGTTTTATGAATGGAAAAATATATAGTTAATATCTTTGAGTATTATGTGATTCTTTATAATTTGATTCAAGCACTCCATGTGTGACCATGTTATCTTTAATACTCATCGTTTAGAGAAAAGTTGAGTTTGTTGTATATGTTTATTAAAGAAGGAAACTCTACATGACAAGAAAATATGATTCCTTATGATATTTGTCTAGGTAGAAACTAAATTCATCAACACTATAAAAAAAGGTATTGAAGAAAAAAACTTATACGCTTTGTTTAATCAACATACTTTTACCTAACTACTATTTTATGGTATTATGGTTATAAAACATTCTTTGATCATGTTATCTATCAATATCAATTAGTATTTTAGAGTATTATTTTCTTCATATTCATGTTTTCCTAGATGGAAAGCAATTATGGGTTATCTCATGTGACCATTTTAGTTCTCAATCAATCTTTTATTTTTATTAACCCCATTTTCGATGATGTATTTTCAATAATGTTTTTGTGCACAATTTTAATATTATGATGATGCAATTTGCAAAATGCATGAATGATGTAATGAAAGAAGAATTTTTTAATAATATTTTTTCATTTAAATTAATATTTAAGAATAATATTATAATTTTATGTAAAAGGGGACTCTTTTTTTGATAGTGTAAATGACACCCAAAAACATGTTTCACCCAAATCTTACATTGCACCCAACATAGAGTTATAACAAAAATTAATACAAAAATATTATTATGATATTAAATAGAAGCTAACAGCTAGACATTGGGATGTAGGACATGAATAATATCAACTATTTTTTGAATTATTGTTAACACATGTTTAAATAACGATTCATTGGTTACCAAATTTATTATAAATTGAAATTAAAACCAATTGAAGATAAAGGATGTGTTTTTATGGAAGCATTTTTTATAAGTGAATAATTGAGTTTATGATATCATATAACTATTTATATATTTTAATTTAAATAAAAACATATGTTATATAATCAATGTTCTGTTTTAAATTCATCTTATAGGTTTTCTTGATATGATATAAGAAAAAATTCAATTTTTTTGGTAAAAGAAATATTTTTCTAAAAATATAGTTTTATCTCCATTTGATGGAGAACAATTTTTTAATGTATTTATTGTCTATTTTATGTGTTATATTTGAAAAATTAAACATCTTTTATAGAATTGGGATATCAAAATTTACTTTGGTTAAATATTTGGTAATTTTCTAATAAAGCTCATTTCATAAGGGATAGTGAAAAAATACTACATTTTACTTCAAATTATCCTATTAATCTAATCTATTTATATATTTTGATTGTAATATTATTTTTTAAAAAATTTAAATACATTATTTTGATATAATTTAATATATTTTATTTTCATTTTATTTATTTTCCCATTGAAATTGGTTGTAAACATATGTCAATCCTTATATAGTTATTATTTCATAAAAACTATCTTTTAGTTTATATTAATTTATTCCAACTATCACTTAAGAATTTTGAAAAATGGATTTCATATTTGAAATAAAATGGTAAATTTTTTGTAAATAAGTACCTTTTATTTTTAGACATTATGAATAGTAACTTCAGTAATTATTTTATTTAGCTTGGTTAAAGGTTAGATCGATTAATAAGGGTAAAAAGTAATATTATAATAATATTTAACTACGTAAACACGTGTAATAATCCTATTATATGAGATATGTACAATAATGGGCATCATTGGGTTGATTTTGGGACCCCATTGTTCTACATGGGAGTGATAATAACGTGTTATAGTAATTAATTAAAGTAATTGAAATATAGCATAAACTTATATCTATTACTAAATAAATTTTTATATGGGGTAATATAGTTGGTCCCTTTGACTATAAATATTTATTATAATTATTAAATTATATACTACATCATGGTATTTTAAAAATAATTTTTTATATTAAATAAATAAATTTAATTATGACACAATGATGATGGAGTGATTGATTCATTAATAATGGATTCAAATAAACGGTATTATAAATTTTAAAATAAATGTAATTCCTCAATATTGATGTCCCAAAATAATTTTATGGATTTTATTGACATATTATCTTTTATTTAATACCATTTTTTAGAATTAATCAAGTTTTTTTAAATTAATGAAAAATGAATGTACGAATATTGTCCAGAATTGATATAATTCAAAACGTAAAATATAAAATAGTTTAGGAAATTCTATTAAAATTCTAAAAATATAATATTCATAAAAATTATTATGAAAAGTCCTAATATGTCTTAAATATAATTTTTGTGGGTCATACAATATTATATGGTAATTACATAGACCTACAATGTATAAATAACATGCAGTCAAGGTAAGATTAAAAAGGGTAAAATAAGGGTTAGACCAAAATGATAAGAAAAATAATAATATTAAATCACTGAATAAAAATTATATTATAATGGTTTTTCAAACCAATATCATCTTTTAATTGAAAGAAATTACATTAGAACCATTCAAAACTGAAAATCAATTTATAATAAAATAATATTTCAAGATATTCCTAAAGTGAATCTCCTCCCTCTTATAAAAGGCCACAAACTATAACCATTTAATCACAACTATCAAAACCATTGGCTCATACCAAATATTTCCAAATAATCTCCAAATATACTTCCATTACTCCTATAATACATACCTTCTAAAGAAGGCCATTTAAGAAATCCTTTAGTCTCAAATCAAAAGAAGATACAGATTTAGTGGTAGCGTCTTCTCTCAATTACTTTTCATTTATTTTCCATCTCCAACCCCTACGCTCTTCCTATTGTTTGATTACATAACAACAATAGTGTACTCAATATACTAGTATGTTTTTATGAGAAGGATTCAATGTACACTGACACACACCTCCATCTAATGTATACGAATATACTGTTTCTGTGTACAATCAACTACTACCTCACGAAACGATGATTCTTAAATTTTCACTAACCACCTCTCATGTTGACTATTATGATTGAACTATATTTATATATGTTATATATTATATTTATATTGTACGATTATTATATAATTTTTATTTAAAACATACCATTATGCTTTCCATGATGTGTAAATATGATAATTTATTTGAGAAAGTGTGGACTACCGCCCCCTCAAAGTGATATTACTCATTCACAGTATACATGGAACATATAACAGATGGTTTTTTTTAAACTATGAAAAATATATTAGATAAATATAATAATTATATTATTATATAAAATTATATCATTTTATTTTTATTTTTTTAATGTGTAAAAGAAATGAAATTAGTGTTCATCTACACGTACAACATATCGTCAGCATGAACGGTGCATTTCATTTATTATTTACAAATTATACGCACTATTATAAATTCATATGTACTTGATATATATTATATTTAAATCATGAATGTAATTTTAGAGAGTATTTAATTTTAACTAAATATAAAATTTATATCAAAATAAGTTCATTTCTTATTCATGTACCGAATATCGGCGAAGCGAACGATATTAACTTAAATAATTATGTATTTTTTATGGCATGGTAGTAAGTTAGATAAATGGAATAATAAAATTGAAATAGGTTCATAAGCATGTATAAATTAGCTTATGTTTATTATTCATGAATAAAAAGGAACATATGTAATTAATCAAACCTAAGGTATGGGGCTTTTTCCCAATATTCTTTCATTAAGGCATATTTTGATAATATAGAACTACTTATTTTATACAGTGTAAAATAAACCCCTATTACTTTTAATTTCACTCAAATGGATTATTTTTCTACAAACCATTTTACTAATCAATAAAATAAATATTTTTTAACGTATATGGCTACAACATCCTTTTTACCGCTATCACAGTTATTTTATTATTGGATTCATCTATGTGGATTATAGTTTTTTTTAATAAATGGAAAATAAATATAGTATTCCATTTTTTGGTTGTTTTTGTATTCAAAATGAGTTTTGAATTCGATTGAGTATTTTCTTATCTAAATATGATTTCATATGTTTATAAATGAAATGTTATTATTGATATGTTTATATTTGTAATATTTTATTTTTTATGATTATATAATGGTACATGGGAATTTGATTGGTTGTTACATGATAAAGCTATGACTGACGGTTACATGATAAACAAAATGATGTTTGGTTCCCTGAAAAACTAAGGATGGGTGGTAACACTATAACCTCCAATGAATTGGTTATCGAAGTCAGCAATATGGTTATTCCATTTAGTGATATTTGTGGAAGATGACTGTATAATTATTACTTTTATGTATTTTTTGTCCCACGTTACCTTTATATGTTTATTGTTGCAATCTATGGGATTTAAGGTAATCATTTGTTACAAAATGGGTAATAAATGAGCTTATATTAAATGAATTATATTTAACAATTATTAAATGTGAAATGTATTAATTTATGATAAAGATTTCCTGGTTTACATTTTTTCACAAGACTAATCGATTTCATTAATTATGTATCCCTTAATGACCCTTTTTTGATCATTCCAATTTTTGAAATGATTTTTTTCAGGAAATAAAGAAGAATATAGTAATGTATGATATCAAGGAAACATTATTTTGTTAAAATGTGAAATGATCCCATGTTTCGTTTTAATGATTTTTCATTTTATAAATAAATGGATAGTGACTAGATGTGTTACTTTTAATATCCATGTTTTTATGTAAAAGTTAAGACCTAAATATCTAATGATCTATACCTAAAAATCTCCTCAAATTGAAATAACGTCCATTGTTGAATTATCTCAAAATTATGTAATGATTAATGGTGGGGCCTTATAATATATGTACTGCTTATCCATAACACCAATGGAATTGGTTCTCAGATTTATAAAAAGTGGTCTGAAATTGTCCGTCGAACTATGGTCATCAAGATAACATCATATCCCTCAGGAGACAGGTGTATCCCTATGATAAAATCAATTGATACACAGTCCCTATTCTAGCCATAGATAGACAAGGGATACAAAAAACCACATCAGACAAGTTTTTTTACCTTTTCCTTTTTTTATTCATTTTGTAGATCCACAAAATCCACCACTTATTTGTTCATATATTTCAACAAAAACTACATACTCTATACAACATATATCTTAAACATTGTGGTTTTATAAATCATGGGTATATATAAATCACACATATGATACCTTTGTGTATTTCCATTTGGGAAAAACATATTTCCTAGATACATGAACAGTCATGGAGTCCGCTAATCATCCCTCTTGGTAATGACCTTGAATGACATGATCCAGTATCACCACTACCTCTATGTCTCCCCACTGACACTCCTCTATTATATTAATCAAGAAGATATCAATCATTATATAGTATAGGTAACCTCATCAATCAACCTTATGTACATCAATATGTAATGTTTCTAAATACTCCATATCCCTCTAAGAATCATGTGATTCCCAAAAATAGTTTGATTACCTATTGTTAATCAAATCTTCCCCAACATTTCCCTTTCATGGTGTAGAGTGAATCCCAAAATCATATTATGATATAAAATCCATCTTCATCATCCATTATAAATTTCGGTCATGTTTATTTATGAAATTCATTGGGATTTTTTATCCATGAAAACCAATAATAATTCCTCTATTAGGGAATGGAGATACAACATCATGTTAAATACTATCTCTATTATCTCCTGATTCTAGGTATTGATGTTATGCCCAAAAGGGTGTAACAACTACAACCTATATGAGATCACCTACATCCACTAGATTAAAAAACATACTAAAACCAAGAACGTGTCATTGAATAAACTCTTAAACATCACACTCCCCACATGATGTGAAGAACTAGGGAACTGAGAAGATTCTCTTTTAGGTAGTATAATATTTATTGAAGCAGATCTATCAAAACAAATACATGGTTTATATTATTTTGGGAGATTAAAGGGGATGAAATCCTAGGGATAATAGATACAAACTACTAATGAATACCCAAGAGGTTTTGAATTATATATAATTAATCCATTTCCTTGGTTTTTCTGGTGATTTATATTTTCTAAACATTCCCAGATCCACCATCAATCCATATTGTGACACAAGATTCCTAGGGAAACCAAACATTCATATCTAAAACAGAATATAGGAAAATTTCTCATATATATTCTGGAGTCAAAGTGTCTATAAAAAGATCCTAAAAGTATTGATGTTCTCCAAAATTTATACCATGTATTCTTTAATGATTCCAATGAAGTGGACAATGAATGGAAATAACATTCACAAAATATAGAGGTCATGTGCCTCATGAACACATTTAGTATGTTCAAGAAAATTAACCACATAATTACCAACATAAAGTGACTTTATCAGCACAAGAATGCATCATTGATAGTTTCGTCCTCATTTACCCATAGAAAATGATATTATGAGATTATATTTATCAAATAATAACAGATAGCTCTCCATATAGGGTCATGTATATAAAAAATTCTCAGAAGAGGGTAATGATTTTTGATCATGACCAGATTTAGCCTCTGGTGGAATACACACAAATAAATACTATAATTATCTTTCATAGTGAATAATACTAGATATTCCCATGAAAACACATAATTCCTAATAAATTATTCTTGTATCAGTTTCTAAATATATATCCATAGCTCTCATATATCTAATTTTCACATTTGAAATGAATCCAGAAAAATGAGTGTAGTATTCAAGTATAAATCTATTACCAACTCCCCATCACATCATATATGTATGATATAAACCAGTATAGGGAACACATAAATTAAATCATGAACAAATATGGTTCTCCACCACATTTCTCATTATTGGATTTACAAATGACATATACATCAAAAAAGGGTATTTTCTCACCAACGACCCCTCCAAAATCCACTGCAATCGGTGAACACCACACACTATCCTTCAAAAATGGAAGAATAAAATAATTAGTAAAAAGTCATCCACCACCACAATATGATATAGAATTTCATTGTCAATAATGTCATGATATGATTATTCCTAAAACAAAATGAAATATTATAACAATTTATGTTTATCCAAAATTAGTTTGAATCCCTAAAAAGTATTGAATATCCTAGAAAGCCTATGAAAATAATTGTTAACACAAAGTGAATATAAAACATCTACATGTCTAGTCCTAGTGTATAAAATAGGTTTGAATCAACAAATGACTGTAAATATCTAAAATAAAACATTTTATAAACAAGGATATAAATTGAACTAAATGTACCTAAAACAACCATTGAATCTTATATAACTGCTGCTTATAACAGATGCATATGTCCACAATCGTCTATATTCCAACATTTCATAATACCTCTATATTGACATTATAAACAAGTTCCTTAATGGGGAGGTAATTCATACAGAATCCCTCTTCAAATTAATCCTCCCCCAGGTGGAGCATAGGTCCATTGAAGATTTTTAAAAAAATAAACTGAAAGGGTCGACTGATTAAATTATATAAGGGTAACTACAAATACTTCCTTTAGTGGGACAAAATACCAAATCCATAGTGTATCTCTAGGGCACATGTGATATACTATTTATAAGGGCCATGACCTCAATTTTCATTACACAAAACATGTAATGTATAGATAGATGTATTGTAATATTTATCCCTAATGAAAAGAACATCTCATTGCTATTACATTTTCTTGATAATTAGATCCTTAGCTAACCCACTACATTATACCTTCCAACTGATTCCCTACTCCAGGGTGATCACTCCTGACTCTTTGATAGGGGCATTCATTCCCACTAGTGGACTATCAAAATAATGTCATCCTTAATTTTCACTTCATAATACATAGGTATCATATATTCAATGACTAGATAATATATGAAGGGACCCAACTCATCATAATTGATAAATTCTTGAGACTACTCATATGGAAAGTAGTATGGGGAGAATGAAAGTTGTGCATAAATTTAATTTTCCACTACTATAAACTCAGACCTCCTACTAATTGAAATTATACTCCTACAATTTCAATACCTTATCCATCATCGATAAGAACTAATCCATGAACTCTTACTAGATGTTGGACCATGATTTATTGAACTAACCTTTATCCAGCATTATAAAAATTCAAACTCTAACGCAATTATCGTCTCATATTTATATCTTCTTGTGGTACCCAAAATAAGGATCAAGATCAAATCAAGTGAAAATAAATATTAGAAACCTAAATCAATGAAAATTTATCTTATTCAGGTATTCTTCCATCTTTCATCACAATTATATAATGTATAATGAAATTTAATATCCACTTCCATGACTAATTATCATGGTCTATATTAATCCACCAATAGTTAACAAGACCAACCTATTGAAACTCCAAAACTAAAAACACAAATGATTAGTTTCCAACCAACATCTCTATAATGGAAAGAGGATTCATTATGTTTGAAATCAATGGATTTATTTAGAATCATTAAATAAACAAAAAAATATATTCCATGAACCATCCCCTTGATAATAATAATAAAGATTGTATGATTCATGTATATTTACTCAGTCTCTGAAATGCAATAAACATTACATTATATAGTAAATTGGGTGATATTATGGTCTATATATTGGATCTATGGTTCCCTATATTACCTCTTCTTAGTCTCTCTCAATTTTTTCATCTCATAACACTTTCAATTATCATTATTTCTATACCCTCCATTTTAATACTCACCAAGTCTTGACATAAAATTAATCAATATTTCATATCTAGCATTTACACCACTATATCATGACCTTTTCACCACATCTACCCCTCCTGGTCTGACAGTGAAAGGTAGTGATAGTCTAGTTCCACCACCAATATCCCATTATTGGAATATTTTTTATGTTTTTAAATCCTCATAATGGGAGGCTATAAGGCCCCAGCCTTAAACATTACTTAATATTGAATTAAATGAATAATTCAAATTGAGGATCTTTTCAGGTTTAGAGTTTTAGAGAATTAGGACATAACTATTACATATCAAAAGATTACAAAGTAGTAACTTCTACAAAATTTCCATAAAATAAAAACTCTTAAAAAGAAACATGTCTAGTTCCATGTTTTAGATAGCATGACTTTCCCTTGATCCCATCCTTGACCCTATTCCACGTTAAGTCCTCTGAAAAACATATCAAAAACTTGGGATGAGCATAAAAAGCTCAGTAAGAGATACACAAAGAATGAAAACTATTAGTATTTCAAAACAACAAGTAAACCATGTATACTTTATCGAAGTAATACTTTTCACCTTTTCGAAGTAGTAAAAACTCTTCACTAAATAAAAGTTCATTACTTACCCTTCTGTAACCAAAAGATTACCATAAAACCCATATAAAGATGACATAACATATAATGGTAAATTGGGACATAAGCATACTTAAGTGGAATAACCATACGGTCGACTTCCACACATACTTAATGGAATAGCCATACGGACAACTTCCACACATACATAATGGAATAGCCATATGGTCGACTTCCTTACCCAATGCATTGGAGGTTATAACGTAACCACCCGTCTTGGTATTCACGGCACCACCCGTCATATGGTTCATCACGTAACCACCCGTAAAATGTCCAAGTACCATCATTACAAATAAAATATTTAAAATATAAACATTTCAACAACAACATTTCATTTTCAATCACAATAAGTAATTCCCAGATATTGAGTTAATCATTCCATTTCCAAAAACTATTTAAAAGATATTTTTGAATCAAAGTGTCCCATACCACATTGAAGATTTTTATGGAATTATAATTTTAAAACATTAATGTCCATATAAATAAATACTGAAAACCATTTTGAAAACATGGACATTAAAGATAAATATTTAGAATAATAAATCTTTAAAACATTTAAAATGATATTTTTGTTAAATTGTTTTTAACAAAATGAGAGACTCTTGAATACAAATAATAGCGGTATAACATTTAATCCGAACTTTATAATATCCTGAGAATAAAGGGATTCATGATATAATATGTCAAAGGACAGTATACACACTATATAAGAGTGAATTGGAGCATAACAACAATGAAGTCTCAAAAGAAATGTAAAATGAGATGAAATCCATTATAAAGAAGGTATCTTTAAATTAAGGATAAATCAATCTCATAATTATGTGTGAAAAATATAAATACACCCAATATAAGTGGATATTACGTTTAAAAAAATAAAAGTATATTCACACATATTCAAAGGATGACATATTCAATAACTACATGTTGAACCCAAAGAAATCGAAATTGGGTTAAGAAGTTCACTTGGTAAAATTCGACAGCCTAACGGCGTCACATAAAATTTTACAAAAAGGGTTGATGAGAGAGATAAAGGGTATCTCATCACTTGGACATAAAATTTACATAAATAAGGATATAGAAGAACATATCCCAACATGATAGTATTTGAATTAAAATACACAACAAAAGAAGACTTTTAAAAAGAGGAGGGTGAAAGGTTCCCTTACCGACATGGGTATCTTTCGAGACATGCACCCCGTGAAAGAAGGACAATACAACATTGATGTAAATACTCATAAATGAAAGTATATTACACAATGAGTAAAATAATTGGAAGTACATACACCACTCAAAGGAAATTGTGGAAAATGTAGCATAAATCTCACGGGAATAAAAGTGAGATGAAAAATCCCTTACGAAAACTCAGCAGCCTAACGACGCCACATAAAACTTACAAAAATGGATTGATGAGATCAAATTGGGTATCTCATCATATTAGCATAATGTTTACAGAAAGAGGAATATAAAAGAACATCCACCAACATAACAAAGAGGAGCTTAAAAGAAGTGACATAAAGGAGAGTACTTAAAAAGAAAGAGAGAGGTTAGATCTCTTACAAAAATTCGGCAGCCTAACGGCGCCACTCAAAACTTCCAAAATGGATTGATGAGAGAGAATAGGTTCTCTCATCATATGAACATAAAAAATTACAGTAATATTAATATAAAATAACATCCCAATCACCATAAATATGAGCTTAAAAGGAATGACATAAAAAAGTGTACTTAAAAAGAAAGAGAGGATAAGATCCCTTACCTCGGGTCTGACTTGACTCGATCGTTCTTTAACGTCATGAATAATAAAATTGAGTCAATTTATACTTTATTAAGAACCTTTTTAAAGTTCTATATTCCTTTTATATCAATTATTGACATGTTATAAACATTATGTAATCATTTAAGTTAATAATGTTTGTTTTGTCGATATTTGGTTCTTAAGTCAAAAGTGGACTTCTTACAATTACATGTTATTCGTGTGGTCAAATGTTCTTTATATCTAGAATGAAATTTCTGATTTGGATATCATATATATCATATATATACAGAATATACATGTATTTTTAATATTACATAATCATTTAGTAGTAAGAAATGAAATGCACCGTTCATGGAGACGGTAAGCCGTACGTACGCATGAATGCTACTTTCATTTCTATGTCATATTAATAGAATTAAAACTAAATGATATGTATGTATATTTTAATTCTAGAATTATATTAATCATTTATATGTAAAATACATCATATATATCCATTATATATATGTACTTATAATAGTACATTACATTTGGGGATAAGAAATGAAATGCACCATTCATGGAGACGGTAAGTCGTGCGTACGCATGAACGCTACTTTCATTTCTGTCTCATATATTAATGGAAAGAAATAATAATGATATAGAGGTATATTATAATTACAGTATAAAATCATATATAATAAATTTAAATCCATCCTTTATACGTCCCACATATGGCATTAACGAATCACATCACTTTGAGGGGGAGGTAGTCCGCACTTCCTGAAATGAAATTATTGTGTTTAACCACAATGGAGACCATAAAGGTGTGCCACAAAAGAAAAATACAGAAGCTTAAGTAAAACATAAACATATTATATATCATATATAAATATAGTGACAACTTAATGGCCACCTTTGAAGGTGTTATATGAGTGTTGAACAATCATCGTTTCGTGAGGCAGAAATTCGCCATCCACAGAAATAGTATGTTTTTTAACCATTAGATGTAGGTGTGTGTAAGTTTAGCTCGAATACTTCTTATAAAAACATCCTAGTATATTGAAGATACTGGATTTTTTACAAAAAAATGAATAAAAAGAGTTTAGGGGGTTGGAGAGGCAAAATAAAACCAAAGGACTCAAGTGAAGACATTACCATAAAATCGGGTAAATCCCTTTGGTTTGAGCTAAAAGGATTCCTTGGGAATACTTATGCCTAAAGTGAGGCTTCAAAGAGTTATAGAGGGATTTGGAGATACAAAATGGGCAGGGGTTGGCCGAGCCAAAGGCTTTGGAAGTGTGGGTAAGGAGGTAGAGGTGGGGGCCTTTTATAAGAGGAGAGGAGGGGTACTTTTTGAAAGTAAAGAAATGTTACTTTATTTGAAAATGATATTCGGATTTAAAGGGTCCCACGTTGATATAATTCAAGGGTAAGGTGATAAGGGTTCTAAATCCACCCATCCAATAGGTTTTGGACATGTTTAGGTCTTAAAGTTTACATTATCTTTCCATTTTATTTAAATCGTTAAATAATGAGGTCATCGTTGCATCATCATGATGTCATAAATAATTTAATTTATTTAATCTCTAAAAATTATAAAAAAATAATATGATGTAGGAAATCTTTTTATCTTTCCATTTATTATTTATAGTCAAACATCTTACTTTTATAACCCCATGTAAAAATTGTTTTATTAAAAAATCTCATGTTTGTGTCATTTTTACTTTAACATTAAATAAAAAGATATTTATGTCATTTCTCATCCAAAGTGGCTCCTTGGGGTCCCCAAGTTGACCCATGGATTGTCTTGGTCGGCCATGACACATCCAATGAGGGTAGGACATGTTTAAAGCTCACCTCATTTTATTAAAAAATTATTTTTACCTTAAACAACACTAATTTCTCTAATCGCGATTAAAAACTTAATAAGTTACTATTCACCAAAAAATTATTTTAATCCCATTGAACCACATTTTACTTATTAATGACAACCATGTATGTCAGATTTTTGAAATTCAAAACACAATGATGGCAAAATTTCATTTAAACGGAAAATCAGTTTTTATAAGTACCACTTAGTGGTTTCACTATTCATCAAAAATTGAAGTTTTTCCAAAAATTACCAAAAGTTCACCCTAAGATATATTTGACATTCCGACTTCAAAAATGATGTATATTCGAAAAAATTCAGAACATATTAGTTTCATTAATTAATTTAATAATTAATTCCCGCTATCAAAACAAATAGCGTGTTTTTATGAAACAAAATGTATCAAAAGATTGACACTAGTTTAAGTCAGATTTCAAAGTGAAATTAATTCCAACGACCACTATTGGATTAAATGGTAAAAATATATTCTAATTTCACTTTAAAACAAATTAATAAGATAATATAACCATATAATTAAATTATATGAAAAAGTAGTTTTGATGTAAAATGCAGTATTTTTCACTATTCATTGAAAAATGAACATTGTCAGAAAAATACCAAAAATTAACCCAAGGTAAATTTCAATTTCCCAATAATAAATAATATGTTTATTTTGAAAAATAGAGATTATAAAATTTTCAAAAAGTGGATTTAAAAGGGGTTCTCCATCAAAAGGAGGTTAATCGGCCTTTTAATGAATATTAGAATGTTTACCCTTAAAAACTGGATTCATTTGCATTTTTAATCCTCTAACATTTATTGTAAAGATTAAAAATATTTGAAAAACATATATAATCATTTTGTATTTAGTTCTGTTCATTCCCGCCATTACAACGGCTAGGCGTTAACTACTATTTAAAATAATATTATTTTATTATTAGAGTGCAACGTAAGATTCCCAAGAAACTCGTTGTTGCATGTTGGATACACCATCGAGCATAGTGTCCCCTTTAAAGTCATATTAATATTTTATTCAAAAATATGGATAAATGTGAAAATTTCATACTCTTTATTTACCTGGGGTGTTACATCCTTCCCCCCATTTGAGAATTGTGTCCTCACAATTTTAAAATTGGGCTTGGAAATATCCTTGAAAGTCCCACATCGGAACAAGAGTCGGTAAAACAATAATTTTAAAATAAAGA
Organism: Viscum album; assembly: GCA_963277665.1. Lineage (NCBI taxonomy): Eukaryota > Viridiplantae > Streptophyta > Magnoliopsida > Santalales > Viscaceae > Viscum > Viscum album. Next base: position 1,539,183,675 of record OY728151.1, read on the forward strand.
AAGATAAGTACAGAGGTCACCTGAGTTAAACCATACTAGGATTACAAGTATTAAAATATGGACATGGAAGAAAAAACAAAGGGTCATGTTCTGATGGAGAGTGATAGTAAACATGTCAAGGTGAAAGTTAACCATAAGGAAATCACAAACTTGTGATGGGTTAAACGGTATTTGATTCCCCGGTAGGAAAAGTTAATAGAGAACATTTTTGTTTTAAGTTACTTTTTATTGGGGAATTTATTCATAAGGAAACATAATCACTTATCATGTTGACTTTCAACTTTTACTAGATTCCTTAATCAAACTCATATTTTCTCCAAAAGACGAGTATTTAGGAAGAATTGTTCGCATTAAGAGTACTATAATCAATTTCCAGAGAATCCCCTAATACAAAATAGAGAACTATATACTTCCCATTTCTTTAGACTCTAACCAAAACCAAAACCAAAAAAGTTTGTACAAGATCAGATAATACCCAAAAAGGATAATTCTTAAAAAAACAAATCTATTCATAATCTCCAAAATTTATCAAACAATACCCAAAGTTCAACAAAGACAATTCGATAATAAATTTGTCCATAAAATAATTCAATGTAACCCAAACTAATATTGAAACCCAAATATTTGAAGGATTTAGTCTCATAGTCTTCCAAGGTACAAATTAACACTTATCTCCAAATAACATCAATTACTCTTAATGTCTCGTATTGAAAAGTAATTATCCTAATCACATATCCTCCATGATAGGTCAATCATTTCCATAGAAAACCCAAAATAAACTTTCTCTTGATTCCTAAAATCATCTAACTAAAAAGAATTAGTCAAACTAACCAGGGACTTCATGTAGTCCAGTGGTACGTGATAAATACCAGTCGCACTTTGGTTGTGGGTTTGATTCTTGCAGCTTTGTCCGACGTGATGGGTTGTCACACGGTATGCATGTTGTCCTTTTTCCCAAACTATATAATTTTAAAACATTCCCCAAAACGAGATAAAATCTTCAAAAATGATCATAACATATTTTAACCTCAAGTTTATCTCATGCCTTTCATTTTCCAACATATCATATAATAACCCATAATTACCTCAAAAGTAAGGATCATATAAACTCTAATGGTTACCTTTATAATTATTACCTGAACTTCCACCTCGATTGGTCATCTCGTACATTATGCATTACAAAACATACCAAGGTTCAAGTGGTTGATCATGACTCCTTGATAGTTGGTTTAGAACAACCACGAGTTTCCTCATTGAATCCCCCATTTTATCTAGTATCTTAATCAGAGAACCACAACAGTTTCCTTAAAACCTATTGTCTCTTTGGTGCCTGCTAGTTCCATCTATTCACTAAAAATAGAAATCTCAGTGTGAGTATATCAACAAAACCATCATGTACTAATGAGGAAGATAAACACTAAGATATACTTACTCATTCACTTTATCTAAAACTAGGACTCTTTCTGAAATCCTAACCATTATGGTAAAGTTACTTATGCTTAGAGGATACCCTAACCTCTAAAGTTATCTAAACCGACCTTTGATACCAACTATAAGGCCCCAGCCTTAAACCTTACTTAATATTGAATTAAATGAATAATTCACATTGAGGATCTTTTCAGGTTTAGAGTTTTAGAGAATTAGGACATAAAAATTGCATCTCAATAGATTAAAAAGTAGTCACTTCTACTAAATTTACATAAAATAAAAACACTTAAAAAGAAACATGTCTAGTTCAATGTTTTAGGTAGCATGACTTTCCCTTGATCCAATCCTTGACCCTATTCCAGGTTATGTCCTGTGAAAAACATTTCAAAAACTTGGGATAAGCATAAAAATCTCAGTAAGGGATACAGAAAGAATGAAAACTATTTGTTTTTCAAAACAACAAGTAAACCATGTATACTTTATCGAATTAATACTTTTCACCTTTTCTAAGTAGTAAAAACTCTTCACTGAATAAAAGTTCATTACTTACCCTTCTGTAACCAAAAGATTACCATAAAACCCATATAAAGATCACATAACATATAAAGGTAACTTGGGACATAAACATACTTAAGTGGAATAACCATACGGTCGACTTCCACACATACTTAATGGAATATACATATGACCGACTTCCACACATACTTAATGGAATATCCATACGGCCGACTTCCATACCCAATGCATTGGAGGTTATAACGTAACCACCAGTCCTGGTATTCACGACACCACCCATCATATGGTTTATCATGTAACCACCCGTAAAATGTCCATGTACCATCATTACAAATAATATATTGAAAATATAAACAATTAAATAACAACATTTCATTTGCAATCACAATAAGTAATTCCCAGATATTGAGTTAATCAATCCATTTCCAAAAACTATTTAAAAGAGATTTTTGAATCAAAGTGTCCCATACCACTTTGAATCTTTTAATAGAATTATAATTTTAAATCATTAATGTCCATATAAATAAATACTGAAAACCATTTTGAAAATATGGACATTAAAGATAAAAATTTAGAATAATAAATCTTTAAAACATTTAAAATGATATTTTAGTTAAATATTTTTTAACAAAATGAGAGACTCTTGAATACCAATAATAGCGGAATAAAATTTAATCCGAACTTTATAATATCATGAAAATAAAGGGATTCATGATATAATATGTCAAAGGACAGTATACACACCATATGAGTGTGAATTGGTGCATAACAACAATTAATTCTCAAAAGAAATGTAAAATGAGATGAAATCCATTATAAAGAATGTATCCTTAAATTAAGGATAAATCAATCTCATAATTATGTGTGACCAATATAAATACACCCAATATAAGTGTATATTAAGTGTAAAACAATCAAAGGTTATTCACACATATTCAATGGATGACATATTCAATAACTACATGTTGAACCCAAAGAAATCGAAATTGGGTTAAGAAGTTCACTTGGTAAAATTCGACATCCTAACGGCGTCACATTAAATTTTACAAAAAGGGTTGATGAGACAGATAAAGGGTATCTCATCACTTGGACATAAAATTTAAATAAATAAGGATATAGGAGAACATATCCCAACATAATAGTATGTGAATTAAAAGACATAACAAAAGAAGACTTTTAAAAAGAGGAGGGTGAAAGGTTCCTTTACCGACATGGGTATCTTTCGAGACATGCACCCCGTGAAAGAAGGACAATACAACATTGATGTAAATACTCATAAATGAAAGTATATTACACAATGATTAAAATAATGGGCAGTACATACACCACTCAAAGGAAATTGTGGCAAATGTAGCATAAATCTCACGGGAATAAAAGTGAGATGAAAAATCCCTTACGAAAACTCGGCAGCTTAACGGCGCCACATAAAATGTAGAAAAATGGATTGATGAGATCATATAGGTTCTCTAATCATATTAAAAAAATGTTTATAGAAAGAGGAATATAAATGAACATCCCCCATCATATCAAAGAGGATCTTAAAATAAGTGACATAAAGGAGAGTACTTAAAAAGAAAGAGAGAGGTTAGACCTCTTACGAACATTCCGCAGCCTAACGGCGCCACTCAAAACTTCCAAAATGGATTGATGAGAGAGAATAGGGTCTCTCATCATATGAACATAAAAAATTACATTAAGATTAATATAAAATAACATCCCAATCACAAGAAATATGAGCTTAAAAGGAATGACATAAAAGAGTGTACTTAAAAAGAAAGAGAGGAGTAAGATCCCTTACCTCGGGTCCGACTTGACTCGATCGTTCTTTAACGTCCAGAATAATAAACGTGAGTTAATTTATACTTGCTTAAGAACCTTTTTCAATTTCAATATTCCTTTTATATCAATTATTGACATGTTATAAAAATTATGTAATCATTTAAGTTAATAATGTTTGTTTTGTCGATATGTGGTTCTTAAGTCAAAAGTGGACTTCTTATAATTACATGTTGTTCATGTGGTGAAAGGTTCTTTATATATAGAATGACATTCCTGATTTGGATATCATATATATCATATATATCCAGAATATACATGTATTTATAATATTACATAATCATTTAGTGGTAAGAAATGAAATACACCATTCATGGAGGCGGTAAGCCGTACGTACCCATGAACGCTACTTTCATTTCTATGTCATATTAATGGAATTAAAAATAAATGAGAGGTATGTATATTTTAATTCCAGAATTATATTAATCATTTAGATGTAACATACATCATATATATCCATTATATATATGTACTTATAATAGTACATTACATTTAGGGATAAGAAATGAAATGCACCGTTCATGGAGACGGTAAGCCGTGCGTACGCATGAACGCTACTTTCATTTCTGTCTCATATATTAATGGAAAGAAATAATAATGATATAGAGTTATATTATAATTCCAGTATAAAATCATATATAATAACTTTAAATCCATCCTCTATACGTCCCACATAAGGCATTAACGAATCACATCACTTTGAGGGGGCGGTAGTCCGCACTTCCTAAAATGAAATTATCGTTTTTACCCACAATGGAGACCATAAAGGTATGACACAAAAGAAAAATACAGAAGCTTAAGTAAAACATAAACATATTATATATCATATATAATTATAGTGATATCTTAATGTCCACGTTTGAAGGTGTTATATGAGTGTTGAACAATCATCGTTTCGTGAGAAGAAATTCGCCATCCACGGAAACAGTATGTTCTTTAACCATTAGATGCAGGTGTGTGTTTGTGTAGCTCAAATAAATCTTATAAAAACATCCTAGTATATTGAAGATACTGGATTTGTTACAAAAGAAATGAATAAAAAGAGTTTAGCGGGTTGGAGAGGCAAAATAAAACAAAAGGACTCAAGTGAAGATATTACCTTAAAATCGGGTAACTCCCTTTGGTTTGAGCTAAAAGGCTTCCTTGGGAAGACTTCTTCCCAATGTGAGGCTTCAAGGAGTTAGAGAGGGATGTGTAGATACAAAATGGGCAGGGTTTGGCCGAGCCAAATGCTTTTGAAGTGTGGGTAAGGAGGTAGAGGTGGGGGCCTTTTATAAGAGTAGAGGAGGGGATCTTTTGGATAGTAAAGAAATGTTACTTTATTTGAAAATGAGTTTCATATTAAAAGGGTCCCACATTGATATAATTAGAGTATAAGGTGATAAGGGTTCGAAATCCACCCATCCAATAGGTTTTGGACATGTGTAGGTCTTAGATTTTACATTATCATTCCATTTTATTTCAATCGTTAAATAATGAGGTCATCGCTGAATCATCATGATTTCATAAATAATTTAATTTATTTAATGTCTAAAAATTATAAAAAAAATTCTATGATGTAGGAAATCGTTTTATCTTTCCATTGGTTATTTATTGTCAAAAATCGGGCTTGTATAACACCATGTAAAAAATGTTCTAGTAAAAAATCTCATGTTTGTGTCATTTTTACATTAAATTTAAATAAAAAGATATTTATGTCATTTCTCAGCCAATGTGGCTCCATGGGGTCCCCAAGTTGACCCATGGATTTTCTTGGTCGGCCATGACACATCCAATGAGGGTAGTACATGTGTCTTGCTCACCTCAATTTATTAAAACATTATTTTTACCTTAAACTACATCAATTACCTCTAATTGCGATTAAAAACATAATAAGTTACTATTCACCAAAAAATTATTTTAATCACATTGAACCGCATTTTACTTCTTAATGACAACCATGTATGTCAGATTTTTGAAATTCAAAACACAATGATGGAAAAATTTCATTTAAACGGATAATCAGTTTTTATAAGTACCACTTAGTGGTTTCACTATTCATCAAAAATTGAAGTTTTTCAGAAAATTTCCAAAAGTTCACTCTAAGCTATATTTGATATTCCATATTAAAAAATGATGTATATTTTAAAAAATTCATAACATATAAGTGATATTAATTAATTTAATAATTAATTCCCGCTGTCAAAACAAATAGCGTGTTTTTATGAAACAAAATGTATCAAAAGATTGACAGTAGTTTAAGTCCGATTTCATAGTGAAATTAATTCCAGCGACCACTATTGGATTAAATTGTAAAAATATATTCTAATTTCACTTTAAAACAAATTAATAAGATAATATAACCATATAATTAAATTATATGAAAAATTATTTTTGATGTAAAATGCAGTATTTTTCACTATTCATTGAAAAATGAACATTATCAGAAAAATACCAAAAATTAACCCAAGGTAAATTTCAATGTCCCAATCATAAATAATGTGTTTATTTTGAAAAATAGATCTTATAAAATTTTCAAAAAGGGATTTAAAAGGGGTTCTCCATCAAACGGTGGTTAATCGACCTTTTAAAGAATATTAGAATGTTTACGCTTATAAACTAGATTCATTTGCATTTTTAATCCTCTAACATTTATTGTAAAGAGTAAAAATATTTGACAAACATATATAATCATTTTTTAGTTAGTTTTGTTCATTCCCACCATTACAACAGTTATGCGTTAACTACTATTTAAAATAATATTATTTTATTATTAGAGTGCAACGTAAGATTCCCAAGAAACTCGTTGTTGCGTGTTGGGTACGTCATCGAGCATAGCGTCCCCTTTAAAGTCATATTAATATTTTATTCAAAAATATTGATAAATGTGAAAATGTCATACTCTTTATTTACCTGGGGTGTTACAGAGGCATTACCAACTATTATACCAGGATCATATCAATAATCCATCCATCATTCCCTGATAGAATTAATCAAATAAAAAAACTCATATATGAAATATCCAACTATTCAAGAATATAATACTAAAAAAAATAATATCTACTAGAAATTAAATCAAAATTAAAATCCAATAGAAGATATTTCAAAAACCCATGCATCATGCAAATATTTTCAACTTGAATCATGAATTTACTCATGAAAAACTGAAATAGATCTTTGTATATAAATTGGTTTAGAATAAAAAGTATACTCGATTAGATCATACTCATGGTCCCCCATGAAAATGTGGATTAGGAATAATAATATCACATTAAACAAATAAAATAACTAAATAACAACTATATATGTAAAAAAATTACACCATCATCCCTAAGTCACTCTTGCTAAATAACAAATCGAATTGTGATAATGTAATAACAAAATAATTAAGTTAATGGAGCCTATAAAAAACATTCATGTGGTTTTATACTCAATCCCAATGTGAAAAAATCATTTTCTCCCAATCCTTCCAAATTTATAAATTATTAAAAAAACATGTATCAAATCATAATCCACCAACTATATATTAAATTTAAAGGCAAAAAATGAAATTTCGTACAAAATAACCGTGGAAGTATATTTTCATGAATGAATTATATAAAAATATCATTCCATCCCATTACACACATTATACAATCAATATATATCATCATATAGAATTGATATCACAAACTATTATTACTAATGTAAGTGAAGGGGTGTTGGAATACCCATCCATCCATATCCACCCCATCAATGATGATTGGGAAAACACCACTAGGTATAATGTCATTGGTACAGTTACATAACTTCAATTATATTGCAAGAATTAAAATATGTATATAATAATCTTACACAAGCCCACAATTATTTGTTAAGATGAGAAACAAAAACATAACAATAATCAGAACAATAATAACATCGTATTCCTAAGAGATACCTCTAATATAAAAAACAACAGCTATAAGAATAAACCAATGAGGACAAAACCAATGTTCCATGTTCTATTTTTTAAAATTATCATCCATTTATTATTATAGATATAGTTATTTATTTAAATTATTATCAATTAAATCATTACCCATATCACCATTTATTTATATAAATATTTTTATACAATTTCTACTAAATCACTACAAAATAACACCATGATGAACAACCACATCACAACAAAGGACGAAAATTTGTAACAATAAATTCCACAATTCCTCAATAACCAAGGACACCAAGACCGGAAAAGGACACCAATCTATATACAAAACATAAATAATAAAAGAATCACGCTAAATTATATTTTTAAAATTTAAATTTATTTCACTTGATGAAAGTGTGTTCTCCAATAAATCCATCGAGAGAGGGAATAATAAAATAAAGTGAATGAATAAATTAATAAAAATATTAATAATAACAATAAAAATATAATGAAAAACATGTAACTACATATGTATGAAATTATTCCCTTTAAATTTCGTTAGACTAGTCTATTAACTTTTTATCCCAATTTTTACCAGTCCCCCAATTTGTTGAAAAAAATGATAATCCCAAAAATGTACAAAAAAGAGAGATAACATGAGTCCCTTAACACAAATAGATAATTTTTATTCAATAAAAATCCAATGAATGTGAGTCTGAAAAGTGGGTCCATAACAACACAATGAATACATTAATTATTGTAAATTGTTTTTATGTCACTCAATGTAGCTGAAAAAATTATAGACATCAATAAATATATTAACTGTTAAACTACCAATTAAATATGGATGAACTCGGATAGAGTGGCAGTAATGAGTCATTGTTTTTTATGGAGGAATTATTTGATCATGTCTATGAAAAAATGGTTAACCTTAATGTTAGGTGAGACCTCATCGCATTTGAAAGGGATTTGGGGTTTGGACCCTCTACTGATGGGAGATAATGGTGTTGTACATACCAGTATCATACATAATGTAATGATTAGTATACATTATTATAGGTAATAATTATTTTTATTCCAAAAAAATACAGTAATTTATTTGAGGAAAAATTGTTGATTTGTCATGGAAAATATATGACCTAATAATTATAATCATTAGGTTTAGAACATAGTTAGGAATACATCGAAAAATTTTATATATTGTTATTTATGGAATGATTTTGTTTGAAATTTGAGTATTACTATTGAATTTTGGCAATTAATGTTTGAAGGTTTCTATTCATTGGATATTATCCTAGAATGTTATAAAAATATTGTTTTTTGTAAATGTAAATGACATGGGGAATATACTATTATGCCTTTTTAGATTGTGTGTTCCTTAAAAAAAATGTCTTACATCATGCATAAATAATTCATGATGAGTACACATATATAGGAGAAAATTTTAAATTTTCATTGAAATGGATTAAAGGATGAAATATTACTCATAGAATATGAATATTTCTATATTATATTATTCTAGACTGTAAAACAATACCTTACCTCTTGGAAAACTACTGTGAAACAAAAAATGTAATCCAAGTATCTTCATTTTGACTAAACTGCTATTATTTTGGACCGTATGTGATTTATGGTTTTGATTCCCTTAATTCAATTAATAATTTAAATTATTATTATCAATGTCATTTACCATTCTATATACTTATTTTTTTTCCCTCTATTTCTATATATTCACATTCCACAAATTCTATCCTACATCAATACCTAGTTATATATTTTTCCAGATAACCATCATACTTCATATTTATTTTTATTGTGAATTCAGACACCCTTATTATGATGTGGTTTTTGAAGAAAATTATTTTCAAATATTCAACAATTAATTATTAAGAACATGTTCAAATTGCAGGGATGAAATTTAATAAATGGGGGTGGCAAGATGTAAAAACCTGTTATGTTAGAAGAATTAAATAAGTTTCATAGTGTGATTGAAATGAAACATTGAACATAGATGTGAATAAAATCCCCATGAATTTATTCTATACTTATTTATAATTAAATATTATTTCTTCGAAATCATGTGGTACATGCAACCCTGAGGGTTTTATGTTAAATAACATATTCAATACATTACATCATTCTTTAATGACCCATGATATATATAAAAATTATATCCTGGCTAAAAATTTGTATGTATTAATATAATTAACTACTTTATGAAATATATATTTATATATATATATGTTAAACATAATATAAATTATAGGGAAATGAGAATTAAATAATAAATCACTTTTTTATAGAGTGATTTTATTATTCAAAAATGATTTTTATTACTTTTAAGGACAATTATATTGTAAATTTGATTGACCATTTATAACATGTATTTTATGAAATTAAATTTCCTTTTCATATAAATATATCAAAATTCACTTTGGGTTAGATTTATTTTTTTTACATTGATTTTTCAATGGATAGTTAAAATACCCATTTTTAAAAAAATGTCATTTCTTTTTTATAAATTATGTAATATAAAGGTCACCATATATTTTTATTATTGATTCATGTAACATAATTTTTACTTATTTATATTTAACCCGCATAATTAAATTTGAATCAACATTATTTTATATTTTAGTATATATTTTCTTTTGTGAAAATGGAGATTTTTCTAAATACTATTTTAAAGTATATATAGTTACTAAATTTTTCTTAATTAAAACATCAAAATGTTATGAATTATTTCCGTGATGTTTATATATTATATGTCGATAAAAATTATTTTATATTCATACATTTTGTAATATTTTACCTATAGTTGATATAAAATTATCGTATTCTTTGAAAATATACACTTCATGAAAATTCTATTGTTTATCACGTTTGTGGTTTTGTTATATTAAATATTTGAAACATTAAATAAATTTATTGAAAAATATTATATTAAATTATAAATCATAATTTCATAATTTTATTAGGAACAAATTTTATTGTGTTTAAAAAATGTTCCACTTTTGATGAATAGTTAATAATATTGAATTTTAATGTAGAACATCCTTTTTTTATTAAACTATTTATGTAGTTGCAAGAAACAAGTTTTTCACATAGGTATGGATCCTTTAAGTTTTTGTATAATTCATTATACTAGACTATTTTTTTGAAGTCATTTTAGATGGTGAAGGTTTCAAGGGTGTATGGGGCTTGTTCAGAGCCTAAAACACATCTTTTTGGGGAAACTGGCCAAGTTTCACAGTTGTTGTACAGTTTTCCTATCCATAAAGATTTTGTTTTTCCTGATATAGCCACCATGCACGATTAGTGCGCTGTCATGTAGACTAATCATGTGTGTGCCCTTTCTACTTAGGATACCATGCATGTTTTGCACCTAAATTGTCAAACTATGCATAGGCTATTTTTATGGGTAATTAAAAAAATAACATAATGTTCTAATTAAGGCACCTCTTCTTCCGTAATCCAATTACTGCTGAGATAAACCCCCTTTTTTCATTTTTTGAGGTTTTTGAAGACCTAAGGTAGGATTCAATAGATCTATTTAATCTGGGATCTGATTGAGAATGTGTTTTTCACATTGGATGCTAAATGGTATTTACTTGAGTCTATTTATTTATTTCTCTTTCTGTCTTGAACTCGACATAGATATATAGGAATGAGTATTTCCCACTTTTCATTAGATCTACTATGATTGAAGAGAAATCAAGGGCCAATACTAGAAGATGATAGTCGTACAAGCCTATGTTATGTGTGTTATAACTCATCCCTCATGATCATCAATTATGGATTTGTCATGTGGGGATCAACGATTTCAATGGGTGTAATATATATAATTTATATTCCATGAATATTATTGTTAATGTTGTATCGATATTCTCTTTTGATATAGGTGATAAATTTTTGGTGGTTACACCCACAACTTCATCAACACCATAGAGGATTTTTTTCCATAATTGTTTTTTTAGTGTTGTGACAAATTTGAGACACCATTTGGGTGTTTCTTGTCTTGGCCTTCTGATGTTTATGTCTTTCTAGATTAAATGAATTGATGAAAATGAGAATTGCGTAATAGAAATTACCAGGTATTCCCCCCACTTGAACTTCCAAAGGTATATTCTTCAATTTGAAAATAATATGTGAAATCTGAATTGGAATGTTTACTAAGTATATGACATGGACATACATGTAAATGAATCCTACGTTTCATATTTATATCACCTCTTACAACATTAATTGAAGGTATTGGATTTAACTTTGAATATGGAATATGTTTTAAATAGATTAAATGAATGGTAATATGATATTTGACCTTTTCACAGAAATAAAATGAAATACAGGAACCAAATTACATGATGAATAAAGGTTTTTGGATACATGACCTTAAAACACTAATAAAAGTCGTGGAAACAACCAAATGAAATGTCACATGACCTCATAATCCAATAAGAAATTCATGACTCGAGCTCTCCTTGAATTATGATCAGAGAATTCCTTGAGTACTTTGGAACCCCATTCCAATTCATGAATACAACATACATAGGTTGAGACACACCAAGATCTTTATCCGTGTGGTGTAATTGGATGACATGTATGACAACGTAGGTTCCCATAAATATCATAGTAGGATAGGTAAGATACAATACATGGATCATGCATTGACAAGTAGATACAATGGATATAGGCCATAGGGACCTATCCCTGCTTAGACCCATTTTACATTGGAATTTCACCTTGGATTCGATAGGTGCCTTATTGTGGAATGCCTTGGAATATGATCCTTTGATTACACTCATACCCAAGACAAGGTATAGTTATTACATAGTTGGAGACCCTTGAGGTCTACATCGACTTGGTTATTACCTTAGGAAATCACTAATATATTTTATTATAGGTTGCATTGATAAAACATCGAACCATTTCAATTTCTAATATGTGACATATTTATAAATAATCATTAATAATTAAATGAAATGTTTACATGTTCAGACACTATACAAGGGTTCAATCAGGTATGTGAGTATTAAGTTACATCGTAATATTTTATTTTATATATTCATTCATACATAGTTTTAGGTTTATATTACATGGGACAGATGTTATAGACATCATTTTTAGTGTCCCATTGAGATTTATCTCACACCCTCTATGTGCATCGTTTTTTACCGGGAGAAGATTCCATGGTTTAATTTGTTGATGAAAAGAAGCATAAGACTTCAACCATATTATTTAATGCTATTTAGGATAAATATTTATTGAAATGATTGAGAAAGATCTCAGGGTAGATGGGTAAGTATTTTGATTTCTATTATACTTATATGGAACATGATATACATGTTTTCTTGTATCCATGTTTCTTTTCCTAGTATTCTAGTGACAAGACAAATCATCAGTTGTTATATTATTCTATGTTATTCCATTTATTAATGTAATTATTAATGTTGTCTCTCTTTTCTATTTTTTTCTATTTACATATATTTCTTCAACTATTTACCTATTTTTACATTCCTATACAGCACTACACTTTGGTAAAGATGGAATTGTCTCCCCATGGAAACACCCTAGGCCCTAGCTGCTATTCGGTAGCCTCTGGCATTCGGGGAGAAGCACTTGAGGCCATGTGACCCACCGGTCTTACGGAACCCATTATGTGGAATCTAAGACTGGGACATCACAATGTAGTATCAATGGAATATTCGTTTCTTACATTTCTTTTGGGGACAAAATATTTGAGTTTTACGAACACATTGGAACTTGGTCATAAGTCATATATGGGCATCACGAACCCATGATTAGTGAAAAAACGATATTTCATGAATTGTAAGTATTGTTCTTATTCTTCCTATTGTAGTTGACATTGTTTCACTATGTGGTGATGCACATGTTATAGGGTGTTGTTGATTAATTCCTTGTTTGATGATTTTCATTCATCCTTAGCCCAATAATTTGTGGGAAAAGAGCATAATTACATGAATCGATATAAGAACCTAGAATTCTCTTTTCATGCATTATACCATGACATATAATTTCATTTCACGATTTTTAATTTCATGATATGCATGTGATTACTGAATGATGTGGTGATATTTATCTTATTCTTGTCTTACACTTGGATTCAATTGAGTGTTTGCATGTGTCATTTTTTGAGGTGTATAGGCCCTCATGGTTTGGGATGAGTAAATCACCAAGTTATGCAATTATTCTATAAATAAATGGGTGTCATTTTCAGTGATAAGTTGTTTGGGCACCAATTCAATCGAAATATCTATCCATTATAATGTTAATCCAGACATATAATATTAATTTTTTTGGACATAATCATCTATCATTATCATGTTTATGAAAGGTAAAGGAGTGGAACTGGAAATTAAATGTAAATTAAATGATCATAGACATTATGACATATTGATACCTGTATCTCCTTGTAGGTAGTTGGGGTATTAGGACTTAGATATAATGTTTTCCTATCTTATTTTTCTTTCTAATAATGTTATATTTTTTATTAATCATGTTTTGAGGTGTCTTATTTGTAATTTAAGACAAATTCCACCACTACATATTTGTTACTTATGAAAGGTGGGATGTGATGACAATGCTCCAAATGCGGTGGGCCATGATCTTCCTTTCATACCTCTATGATTCCCACTTGAGGTGCCACCTTCTATATATAAATTGGGGGAAAATTCCCATGATCTTGATAGTTTTCTACATATAATGAATTCCACGAATGGTGCTCTATGGACTACGCAAATGATGGATAATGTGACTCGCGAGTTCCTGTAGCAGCTTCCTCCTACATTCATAGGGGAGGGAAGTCTACAGGCTGTCGAGAATTGGAAAGAGACCACCTTATCTATCATTGGGAATTTGTAAATTGTTATATAGTGCAGAGTCAATATTTCAACATATATGATTTGAGACTTGTCCAAGTGTTGGTCAGATGTGATTACCCGGGTCGATCGTCATTGGGAATGTTATGGGTTCAATTCCAGAAAGTGTTCTTTGATCAGTTCCTTCATCATACACTAAGAGGTTCTATTTTTTTGGTAATATTCAATATGTTTCACAGAGTTTGAACGCTTTGTCCCTCTTCTAAATGCTGAATAGATTTAACATTCTAAATGCTTCATAGACGAGCTTGTATATTCAATTCATATGATATAGAATGTATTCTGCCAACCTACCTTTTATAAATAAGTTTAATAGGATATTATCACTACGAGTAACCTGAGGGATGACAATAATACTAGGCATTAATGACCAGTTCCCCGTCAGGCTAGTAGTTCTTCTGATGGGTAGAATCATTCTCTAGAATATTCTCGTTAGGGAAATGAAAAACTAAGTTCATGTATCAACATCTTCATAGAGTTTCATTAGTGTGGATGATAGGGGTACAAGAATCCATAATGTGATAGAGTCCCAATGGAGTGTCGGTCTTGCGGCCATCTGGGGATCTACTACATTTTTGTATGAATGTTCAACCAAACCTGAGTGGGAATGGATCAACCTAAAATCCACATTTAGGAGCAGGTTATTTTACACCGTGTGAAGCAGGGAGCTTCAATATCACATGAAAGACTAGCTAAGGAGGAGGTCGTGGCCGTGGAATCTAGATCCTTGATCACAATTAGTTCTAGTAGAGCAGTTTTGATCATGGTAGTTCATCTATTGGACATATTATTGGATCAGTAGAGTTGATTTCTCCACACCTGGTACCCTAGGATCTAGTTATGAGACCATCTACATTATGAGGTAATAGTCTTGTGGAATCTACTATACTATAATATTTATTTCATATACGTTGTTTGAACACATTTATTTCTATTTCTATCATATAATTTCTTGGAAGAATGATATAGTATTTCTATGATGTAATGAAACTAGATATGTCATTTGAGGTACAAATAGAGGGTATAATTCAGTGCAGGAACTATACCATTGAGGTATAAAGATACCCATTCTAATACAATATCTACATTCATCAGATGATAGGCTCCAATTTCATTCTTGGGATGGACAAGTTGGTTAACTATCATGCTTTTTTAGATTGCAACTGCTATAGGGATTCATTTACAACACCAAAGGGAATCAGTTATCAACATAAGCATGAGTGGGATGTCTATGTTGGTAGAGCTAGACCAGTGCATCCTGAGCTAGCTGGAGTGACTGCCATCATTGAATATATCATCCTGGTGGATGAGGGTTTTTGACAAAATAATTTCTGTAACAGCCCGAGATTTTATGAAAAATATTCTTTTTTATTTCACTAATGTCTTGTGTTGTACGCTACACCAAAAGGAGCTTGCACAACACGCATCCTTGACTTGCCTTGCATTACACGCAATCACGACCTTCCTCGATAGCGTGTGTAGTACGCAATAACGAGTTTCACTAAACAGCGATATGCTATTAAAATGTTATTAAAACTAGCTGTTATGAATAGTAATAACCACTTTTTGAAATTTTGTAAATTTTATTTTTTAAAATGGATTTCATTTTTGGATTCGGAGTATCGAATTTAGCCTAAGGTGAAATTTTGGTACTTTTCGGATAACTTTCATATTCTGATGAATAGTGAAAATTACTAAATTATAATTAAAAACAACTTTTTTAATCAAAATAATTAATAGTGATAAATTATTAATTTGAGTTGTTTTAAAGTATATTTAGAATATATTTTTACAATTTAATAGAATTTTTGTCATTTTATGTAATTTCACATTTAAACCAGACATAATCAAGTGTCAATCTTTTGATAGATATTGTTTCTTAAAAACACGCTATTTGTTTTAACAGCGGGATTTAATTATAAAATTAATTAATGCAATTTCTATGTTATGAATTTGGTAAAATAGACTTCATTTTTGAATTCGGAATATGAAATATAGCTAAGGATGAAATTTTGGCATTTTTCTGAAAACTTTAAATTTTTGATGAATAGTGAAACCACTAAGTGGTAGGTTAAAAACTGAATTTTGCATAAAACATAATTTTACCACTTCTGTGAATGGAATTTCGAAAATCCGACAGACACGGTTAATATGAAGGACTAAAATGTGGTTCAATGAGATGAAAATAATTTTTGGTAAATAGTAACTTTTTACTTTTTTTTACCACGGTTAATAGTAAATAGGGTAACTAAGGGTAAATATGATATTACTATTACCCTAACACATGTTCTAATTCTATTGGATAAGTGTAATTCGACCAAAAACAATCTTATGAATATAATATGACCATTTAGGTCCACTTGGATTAGATTATGACATTTAATATTATTTTATTTAATGAATAGTTAAAATAGTTAAAATCAAAGTTTAATAACTAAAACATTTTTAATATGGGGTTATACATAAGATAAATTCGACTATAAATATTCATTATAAAGATAAAAATATTTCCTACATAATGATATTTTATTTATAATTTTTAGACTTTAAATAAATTAATTTATTTATGACACAACGATGATGCAGTAATTACCCTTTTAAGGAAATATTAACATAATTGATGTTATAAATGCTCAAATGAATGTAATTTGAGACTTTTTATGAATTCCACTAATTTTCTAGGTTACTATGATATATTAGTGTTGCTTTAATCAACTTGGTTCGAACATATAATTCTTTTATGACTTTCACAAAAATTATATATCAAATAGTGTCAAAATTGACACAAAATAGTTTTTAAATCAAATATTATATTATTAATTGTTATTTTATTCCTAAAAATCTAAGGTTCGGCCAAATGAATTAGATAAGGATATATATATTAATACTAAACAATTTGGGGTTTGTTTTGCATGTTATAGTAAGTGTATTAACCATATAGTGAAAGAAAACAAAAAGACACGGTAAAAGTTAAATTATTTATCTTAGGGTTAAATCTAATTGATAAGGTTAAAATAATACCCTAAACTTGTCTAAATCCTATTGGTTGATAGGATTTCGACCCATCCCCACTTTAGCTTCGAAATAAGACCCTTTGGAACCATTATAAACCGATTATGACTTTAATATAAAATAATATTTTGAGATATTCCTAAGGTGCCCCTCTCCTCCCTTATAAAAGAACACCTCCTCCCCCTCCTCCTTACACCAATTTGAGCACTCAAGCTCGGCCAAACCCTGGAAAAATCTCTTATCCACATCCCTAGCAACATCCTAGAGGTTCTGGTCTTCCTCAAAGACCAATTTTAGTGCCCTAAGAGGAGGTCTCAAAGAGGCGCTCCAAAGAAGAGGTAATTACCGTTACCAATTCTTTCATCTTTATTTCTTCTTCCACTTCTTCTTCTTAGGTTGTTTCATTATGAAGTAATAACATAAGTATCAATCATATACTGATATGTTATTATAAGTATGAAACAACCCTATTTCACCATCTATCCATCCTACGGAAAAAGAAATCACCGCGCGTGCGTACGTACGGAATACCGTCTCCACGCCGTGGTGTAATCTATTTTCCACCACCACCTTACATGGATGGGTATAATGGTGTAAAGAATAACTATACATAGTTATTACAACATCATATTGATTCTGATATATTGTATAATCCACTCCAATTCAATTCAATATTTATGGAAATGATATCATCGCTCGTGCGTACGTACGGACTACCGTCTCCACGACGCGATGAGATTCATTCTCCATGTTAACCATTTAAGAATGATTATAAAGTATATATGAGAAATTATAATGAAATATATGACTTTATAATGCTAATGGATTTATGTATATATGTATATGTATGTCATCTACTTACTTCCATTCAAGACAATAAGGAAAGGAAAACAACGTTCATGCGTACGTACAGACTACTGTCTCCATGAACGGTGTTTTTCATTTCATTTATCTATCTATTATATATATATATATACTGAATATATATGATATATAAATCATATTTTATATTGTGGAAGTAAGTAAATAATGATATAAGTAATAATAATGTCAAGAACAACAAGTCAAAACACCTACGATAAATGGAACGATTTTACCCAAAACGCTTCTTTAACATGGAATTTACAAAAGAACAGGTAATATAATGTCATAAGTGAACCATATATGATATCATAACAATGAATATGATTCTGTAATAAGTCAATGACATTATTTAAATCATTATAGAGGAGGTTCGGACACATACGAAGCAAATCGGACCTAAGGTAAGGGAAAATATCACAATCTCATTTTTATCCAAGATTGTTTGTTCGTAAGTATTTACTGGGGTGTATTTTATCATCCACATCCTTGTTTCATCAATATTTAATATTATTTCCATCCACATAAAAATTTTTAAATCCAATTTTACCCTTCGGTAAGTTTTTAGTAAAGAATATGAAAGGAATCTTTTGTCGTTTTTTTCGTACGAGGTACTTTTTGACTTTTCCGACAAAGGTACGAAGAATGTTTTTTTAACTTATACGGCATGTATGGATTTTTAAAACATTATTTACAAGAAGATTCCTTTACAAGTTTTCAAATTTATTTTTAATCAACTTATTTTATTTTAAATTCGTATGACATGTTATGAAATGAAAAATGTTTTTTGAAGAAGAAAGGATATTTTCCTCAAGAATGGAGTTCAAGTGTTTTATCAAAATTATTTTCCATCTAAGATAATAAAGGGTTCTGTTTTTATCCCTATTATTACATTGATTTGATCATGTTGTGATTGAATTATTTTTATTAATTCCTTTATCTTATATGAATTGTTTTATGAAGTCATGTTGTTGAAGAATCCCATATTTATTACATGGGTTATGAGATGATGTATGATTTATGATTATGTGGAACACATAAGAAAGGATTCATTATAAGATGGGTGGGACCTATATCTCCCTCCAATGCATTGGGTGAAGATTTTATATCTCATGAGATAGACATGGCTGAAATGGTGGGTTATACCGGTTCAGTGAAACAGGACTGAAACGAGGGTTACTCGATTCAGAAAGGGACTTTGTCCTCTAAGATAGTCTTGGTAATGAGTCTTGACTAACAAGAAATGATTCTCTATGATTATGTGTGTATGCCACAAAGTTTCATGTTTTATGTTATGATTATTGGGATTTCATTTCACTACTATGATTTATCCCATGTTATGAAATTATGCTCTCTTTTGCAGGTTAAGATTTCCAAAAGTTATGTTCTTATGAATATGATGTGATTTATTTTTCTTTTGTATACCCTTACTGAGCATTTTAGCTCACCCTTTTATGTTTTCTTTTCCCCAGGATATAAAGAAAGGTTTTAGTTAAAAAAAAGGGAAGATCTTTGTGGGAGATATTGAAGATCTTTCACCAAGTTTAGAAGATTACGTTCCGAGTTTCCAAAGACACTAAACTATTACGATCCTTGTGTGTGTGTTTTTGTTATGTACTAAGTATTCCGCAAATGTAATGTAATGCCCATGTACGTCAAGCTTCGGGTCTCTACAGTTGGTATCAGAGGAAAGGTTTAGTCAATCTTTGGAAACTAGGATGCGAAAACGTTAGTGAGATCCCTAGAGATATTTCTACGGTATGTCTAGGGATGTCCCTAAGGTTAAGTATACATATAGGTTATAGTACTAGAACTATGCTAACGATCATAGAATTAAACCTAAGATGTAAGATATTGAAGGTACTCCCCCTTTATTATGTTGTTTTCCCTAGCATGATTTTTGCCTCTCACACTATTCTTATTGGGTTTTAGACGATGGATGGAACCCGAAGGAACCGTGTTGATCAATGCAATGGACAATGCAATGATTGTCCTCCTGAACAAACAAATGTTATGGGAGATGGAGTGCAAAATCTTATTGCTATACTTACACAAGCTATGAATCATTCTGGACTTCCAAATGAGCAGAGAAGGGAACAATATTCTATTGAGTCCTTCATGAGGCAACGTCCACCATCTTTCAGTGGGTCTTCTGATCCACTTGTTGCTGAACAATGGATCAGTACCACTGAAAAGATATTTTCAGTTCTTCAATGTTCTGAACATGATAAAGTCATCTTAGCAGTATATCATTTGGAAGGTGAAGCTGATCAATGGTGGAATCTTATCAAGAATACAAGGCAAAGAGATGAAATTGAGTCCATGGAATGGGGCGAGTTCAAGACCTTGTTTTTCAGTAAGTACTTCCCTCGTATTCTTCGAACAAAGATGGAAAAGGAGTTTCTTGAACTCAAGCAAAAGGATGATGAATCTGTTGGTATATACGAAGTGAATTTTACAAGACTTGCAAAGTATGCATCTGGCATTATCATCCAACCTGAAAGTAAAGTTGATCGATTTTTCAGTGGCTTAAAACCAAGTCTTCGAAGGGCATTAGCTATAAGAGACTTCAGTAGCTATGAAGAAATTGTGCGTTGTGCTATCAAGGTAGAAATGGAAGTTGGTGTTACATATCCATCTCATGGTTTTGACAAGAAACGAAAGATGGAGTTCAAGGAGAAATCTCAGAATCATTGTGAAAAGAAGATGAATGTTTCCTTATGCACAAAGTGTGGAAAGAAGCATGGTGGAGATTGTCTTAAAGGGACTAGAAAATGTTTTAAGTGTGGAAAAGAAGGTCATCGAGTAGCTGAGTGTCGAAGTAATGGAAAAATGGTTTCTAATGATGTGAATAAAGCAAACACTGTAGAGAACGCACCACCAACACTTCAATGCTTCAAGTGCAAGGAAATGGGGCATTATGCTAATAAATTCCCTAATCCAAGGGTTAGTGATGATCAACATGAGCAACCACTGAAGGCAAAGGACAAAGGGAAGTCACATGCGATCACTATTGGCAATGTTGAATATGACAACGATGTGGTGGAATGATTAAGTGTTTATGTAATGGGATTCCAAAATAATGTTGTATCATTGAGTATTGCAATATTTATTGATGTGGTATTCAAAGTGATTGAGATATTTTTTTGGAAATAAGATGATATGCGCATAATGAAGGGATAACGAGAAAATGAAATGTTTAATAGTATTCATGAGCTCATGATTAATATAAGGACTAAGTGATATCATGGTTTGAGTATATACAATTTTGAGGATTTTGGTATGTGGAAGGTGTTAACTTTTAACTACATTAATGTTTTCACTATGGTTCAATGGGTATTCAAGAGAATACATGATTAAGGCCTTTGAATGTTTGGAATGTGACCAAAAAGACATATATATGGGGATTAACGATAGTATTAAATCTCTGGTAATCGTTTTCACTATATTATGAGAGTGGAATGCAGTATTATGGATAAGCCTAAAGATTAGAATGGATTATGATGGACATAAGTTAGTATTGTTTAAGGATAGAAGTTTTTTCGATATTATTGATGGGATGTTATAGTAATATAGTTTTAGAAAAAGGACAACCTGCAGGACGGGCGACAGCCCATCGCGTCGGACAAGGCTGTGGGAATCGAACCCACAACCAAAGTGCGACTGGCCTTTATCGCCTACCACTGGCCTACAAGAAGTCCCTGTTTAGTAGAAACTAGTTTTATTATATTAAGCAGTATGATATATGAAGTATAAGTCCATTTTAGGAACCATATGTGATTAATCTCACTATAGATCGACTTATGTATATAATTTTTGCTAACCTTTTGTTTGAGACAGCTGGAATGACCTGTCATTCTATCACATGATCTGTTAACACTTCACGAATAAGAAATTCAACTTCATTTATTTAAGAGATGAAGTGGAAATTGTTCAAGGCATGAACAACAGCGAGATTGTACCAAAATAAAGAAAGTATTTATTCTAATTCAAATTTTCAACTTTAGGGAAATGATCTTGAAAACCAAAAATGTTGTCCTAGTGATCTTATACCTGATGAATCGGATGGTAACTTAGATCGTCACAAATTTATGGATTTTTGATTGTTGGCTTTTCCATAGCCATGTTCTCTACCACTCTCCATCAGAACATGATGGTTAGATTTTTCTTCCATATCCATATTTTCACCTATATGGAAACCTAGTGATTAGTTTATTTGGGTAACCGTTAAGTTTCATACTTTTGTTTTAAAATATTGGTTTTGGTATTCCTTTTTACGATGTGGGTTTCTATTAAAGAAACTTTCTAATAGTGAACCATTTATAACCCCGACGAATTTCGAGGGTGAAATTCATTTTAAGGGGGGTAGAATGTAACAGCCCGAGATTTTATGAAAAATATTCTTTTTTATTTCACTAATGTCTTGTGTTGTATGCTACACCAAAAGGAGCTTGCACAACACGCATCCTTGACTTGCCTTGCATTACACGCAATCATGACCTTCCTCGATAGCGTGTGTAGTACGCAATAACGAGTTTCACTAAACAGCGATATGCTATTAAAATGTTATTAAAACTAGCTGTTATTAATAGTAATAACCACTTTTCGAAATTTTGTAAATTTTATTTTTCAAAATGGATTTCATTTTTGGATTCGGAGTATCGAATTTAGTCTAAGGTGAAATTTTGGTACTTTTCGGATAACTTTCATATTCTGATGAATAGTGAAAATTACTAAATTATAATTAAAAACAACTTTTTTAATCAAAATAATTAATAGTGATAAATTATTAATTTGAGTTGTTTTAAAGTATATTTAGAATATATTTTTACAATTTAATACAATTTTGGTCATTGGATGTAATTTCACATTTAAACCAGACATAATCAAGTGTCAATCTTTTGATAGATATTGTTTCTTAAAAACACGCTATTTGTTTTAACAGTGGGATTTAATTATAAAATTAATTAATGCAATTTCTATGTTATGAATTTGGTAAAATAGACTTCATTTTTGAATTCGGAATATGAAATATAGCTCAGGATTAAATTTTGGCATTTTTCTGAAAACTTTCAATTTTTGATGAATAGTGAAACCACTAAGTGGTAGGTTAAAAACCGAATTTTGCATAAAACTTAATTTTACCACTTCTGTGAATGGAATTTCGAAAATCCGACAGACACGGTTAATATGAAGGACTAAAATGTGGTTCAATGAGATGAAAATAATTTTTGGTAAATAGTAACTTTTTACTTTTTTTACCACGGTTAATAGTAAATAGGGTAACTAAGGGTAAATATGATATTACTATTACCCTAACACATGTTCTAATTCTATTGGATAAGTGTAATTCGACCAAAAACAATCTTATGAATATAATATGACCATTTAGGTCCACTTGGATTAGATTATGACATTTAATATTATTTTATTTAATGAATAGTTAAAATAGTTAAAATCAAAGTTTAATAACTAAAACATTTTTAATATGGGGTTATACATAAGATAAATTCGACTATAAATATTCATTAGAAAGATAAAAATATTTCATACATAATTATATTTTATTTATAATTTTTAGACTTTAAATAAATTAATTTATTTATGACACAACGATGATGCAGTAATTACCCTTTTAAGGAAATATTAACATAATTGATGTTATAAATGCTCAAATGAATGTAATTTGAGACTTTTTATGAATTCCACTAATTTTCTAGGTTACTATGATATATTATTGTTGCTTTAATCAACATGGTTCGAACATATAATTCTTTTATGACTTTCACAAAAATTATATATCAAATAGTGTCAAAATTGACACAAAATAGTTTTTAAATAAAATATTATATTATTAATTGTTATTTTATTCCTAAAAATCTAAGGTTCGTCCAAATGACTTAGATAAAGATATATATATTAATACTAAACAATTTGGGGTTCGTTTGTCATGTTATAGTAAGTGTATTAACCATATAGTGAAAGAAAACAAAAAGACACGGTAAAAGTTAAATTATTTAACTTAGGGTTAAATCTAATTGATAAGGTTAAAATAATACACTAAACTTGTCTAAATCCTATTGGTTGATAGTATTTCGACCCATCCCCACTTTAGCCTCAAAATAAGACCCTTTGGAACCATTATAAACCGATTATGACTTTAATATAAAATAATATTTTGAGATATTCCTAAGGTGCCCCTCTCCTCCCTTATAAAAGGACACCTCCTCCCCCTCCTCCTTACACCAATTTTAGCACTCAAGCTCGGCCAAACGCTGCCAAAATCTCTTATCCACTTCCCTAGAAACATCCTAGAGGTTCTGGTCTTCCTCAAAGACCAATTTTAGTGCCCTAAGAGGAGGTCTCAAAGAGGCGCTTCAAAGAAGAGGTAATTACCGTTACCAATTCTTTCATCTTTATTTCTTCTTCCACTTCTTCTTCTTAGGTTGTTTCATTATGAAGTAATAACATCAGTATCACTCATATACTGATATGTTATTATAAGTATGAAACAACCCTATTTCACCATCTATCCATCCTACGGAAAAAGAAATCACCGCGCGTGCGTACGTACGGAATACCGTCTCCACGCCGTGGTGTAATCTATTTTCCACCACCACCTTACATGGATGGGTATAATGGTGTAAAGAAAAACTATAAATAGTTATTACAACATCATATTGATTCTGATATATTGTATAATCCACTCCAATTCAATTCAATATTTATGGAAATGATATCATCGCTCGTGCGTACGTACGGACTACCGTCTCCACGACGCGATAAGATTCATTCTCCATGTTAACCATTTAAGAATGATTATAAAGTATATATAAGAAATTATATGAAATATATGACATTATAAAGCTACTGGATTTATGTATATATGTATATGTATGTCATCTACTTACTTCCATTCAAGACAATAAGGAAAGGAAAACAGCGTTCATGCGTACGTACGGAATACTGTCTCCATGAACGGTGTTTTTCATTTCATTTATCTATCTATTATATGTATATATATATACTGAATATATATGATATATAAATCATATTTTATATTCTGGAAGTAAGTAAATAATGATATAAGTAATAATAATTTCAAGAACAACAAGTCAAAACACCTACGATAAATGAAACAATTTTACCTAAAACGCTTCTTTAACATGGAATTTACAAAAGAACGGGTAATATAATGTCATAAGTGAACCATATATGATATCATAACAATGAATATGTTTCTGTAATAAGTCAATGACATTATTTAAATCATTATAGAGGAGGTTCGGACACATACGAAGCAAATCGGACCTAAGGTAAGGGAAAATATCACAATATCATTTTTATCCGAGATTGTTTGTTCGTAAGTATTTACTGGGGTGTATTTTATCATCCACATCCATGTTTCATCAATATTTAATATTATTTCCATCCACATAAAAATTTTTAAATCCAATTTTACCCTTCGGTAAGTTTTTAGTAAAGAATATGAAAGGAATCTTTTGTCGTTTTTTTCGTACGAGGTACTTTTTGACTTTTCCGACAAAGGTACGAAGAATGTTTTTTTTAACTTATACGGCATGTATGGATTTTTAAAACATTATTTACAAGAAGATTCCTTTACAAGTTTTCAAATTTATTTTTAATCAACTTATTTTTTTTAAGTCGTATGACATGTTATGAAAGGAAAAATGTTTTTTGAAGAAGAAAGGATATTTTCCTCAAGAATGGAGATCAAGTGTTTTATCAAAATTATTTTCCATCTAAGATAATAAAGGGTTCTGTTTTTATCCCTATTATTACATTGATTTGATCATGTTGTGATTGAATTATTTTTATGAATTCCTTTATCTTATATGAATTGTTTTATGAAGTCATGTTGTTTAAGAATCCCATATTTATTACATGGGTTATGCGATGATGTATGATTTATGATTATGTGGCACACATAAGAAAGGATTCATTATAAGATGGGTGGGACCTATATCTCCCTCCAATGCATTGGGTAAAGATTTTATATCTCATGAGATAGACATGGCTGAAATGGTGGGTTATACCGGTTCAGTGAAACAGGACTGAAACGAGGGTTACTCGATTCAGAAAGGGACTTTGTCCTCTAAGATAGTCTTGGCAATGAGTCTTGACTAACAAGAAATGATTCTCTATGATTATGTGTGTATGCCACAAAGTTTCATGTTTTAAGTTATGATTATTGGGATTTCATTTCACTACTATGATTTATCCCATGTTATGAAATTATGCTCTCTTTTGCAGGTTAAGATTTCCAAAAGTTATGTTCTTATGAATATGATGTGATTGATTTTTCTTTTGTATAACCTTACTGAGCATTTGAGCTCACCCTTTTATGTTTTCTTTTCCCCAGGATATAAAGAAAGGTTTTAGGTATAAAAAAAAGGGAAGATCTTTATGGGAGATATTGAAGATCTTTCACCAAGTTTAGAAGATTACGTTCCGAGTTTCCAAAGACACTAAACTATTACGATCCTTGTGTGTGTGTTTTTTGTTATGTACTAAGTATTCCGCAAATGTAATGTAATGCCCATGTACGTCAAGCTTCGGGTCTCTACAGTTGGTATCAGAGGAAAGGTTTAGTCAATCTTTGGAAACTAGGATGCGAAAACGTTAGTGAGATCCCTGGAGATATTTCTACGGTATGTCTAGGGATGTCCCTAAGGTTAAGTATACGTATAGGTTATAGTAATAGAACTATGCTAACGATCATAGAATTAAACCTAAGATGTTAGATATTGAAGGTACTCCCCCTTTATTATGTTGTTTTCCCTAGCATGTTTTTTTCCTCTCACACTATTCTTTTTGGGTTTTAGACGATGGCTGGAACCCGAAGGAACCGTGTTGATCAATGCAATGGACTATGCAATGATTGTCCTCCTGAACAAACAAATGTTATGGGAGATGGAGTGAAAAATCTTATTGCTATGCTTACACAAGCTATGAATCATTCTGAACTTCCAAATGAGTAGAGAAGGGAACAATATTCTATTGAGTCCTTCATGAGGCAACGTCCACCTTCTTTCAGTGGGTCTTCTGATCCACTTGTTGCTGAACAATGGATCAGTACCACTGAAAAGATATTTTCAGTTCTTCAATGTTCTGAACATGATAAAGTCATCTTAGCAGTATATCATTTGGAAGGTGAAGCTGATCAATGGTGGAATCTTATCAAGAATACAAGGCAAAGAGATGAAATTGAGTCCATGGAATGGGGCGGGTTCAAGAACTTGTTTTTCAGTAAATACTTCCCTCGTATTCTTCGAACAAAGATGGAAAAGGAGTTTCTTGAACTCAAGCAAAAGGATGATGAATCTGTTGGTATATACGAAGCGAATTTTACAAGACTTGCAAAGTATGCATCTGGCATTATCATCCAACCTGAAAGTAAAGTTGATTGATTTTTCAGTGGCTTAAAACCAAGTCTTCGAAGGGCATTAGCTATAAGAGACTTCAGTAGCTATGAAGAAATTGTGCGTTGTGCTATCAAGGTAGAAATGGAAGTTGGTGTTACATATCCATCTCATGGTTTTGACAAGAAACGAAAGATGGAGTTCAAGGAGAAATCTCAGAATAATGGTGAAAAGAAGATGAATGTTTCCTTATGCACAAAGTGTGGAAAGAAGCATGGTGGAGATTGTCTTAAAGGGACTAGAAAATGTTTTAAGTGTGGAAAAGAAGGTCATCGAGCAGCTGAGTGTCGAAGTAATGGAAAAAGGGTTTCTAATGATGTGAATAAAGCAAACACTGTAGAGAACGCACCACCAACACTTCAATGCTTCAAGTGCAAGGAAATGGGGCATTATGCTAATAAATGCCCTAATCCAAGGGTTAGTGATGATCAACATGAGCAACCACTGAAGGCAAATGACAAAGGGAAGTCACATGCGATCACTATTGGCAATGTTGAATATGACAACGATGTGGTGGAATGATTAAGTGTTTATGTAATGGGATTCCAAAATAATGTTGTATCATTGAGTATTGCAATATTTATTGATGTGGTATTCAATGTGATTGAGATATTTTTTTGGAAATAAGATGATATGCACATAATGAAGGGAAAACGAGAAAATGAAATGTTTAATAGTATTCATGAGCTCATGATTAATATAAGGACTAAGTGATATCATGGTTTGAGTATATACAATTTTGAGGATTTTGGTATGTGGAAGGTGTTAACTTTTAACTACATTCATGTTTTCACTATGGTTCAATGGGTATTCAAGAGAATACATGATTAAGGCCTTTGAATGTTTGGAATGTGACCAAAAAGACATATATATGGGGATTAACGATAGTATTAAATCTCTGGTAATCGTTTTCACTATATTATGAGAGTGGAATGCAGTATTATGGATAAGCCTAAAGATTAGAATGGATTATGATGGACATAAGTTAGTATTGTTTAAGGATAGAAGTTTTTTGGATATTATTGATGGGATGTTATAGTAATATAGTTTTAGAAAAAGGACAACCTGCAGGACGGGCGACAGCCCATCGCGTCGGACAAGGCTGTGGGAATCGAACCCACAACCAAAGTGTGACTGGCCTTTATCGCCTACCACTGGCCTACAGGAAGTCCCTGTTTAGTAGAAACTAGTTTTATTATATTAATCAGTATGATATATGAAGTATAAGTCCATTTTAGGAACCATATGTGATTAATCTCATTATAGATCGACTTATGTATATAATTTTTGCTAACCTTTTGTTTGAGACAGCTGGAATGACCAGTAATTCTATCACATGATCTGTTAACACTTCACGAATAACAAATTCAACTTCATTTATTTAAGAGATGAAGTGGAAATTGTTCAAGGCATGAACAACAGCGAGATTGTACCAAAATAAAGAAAGTATTTATTCTAATTCAAATTTTCAACTTTAGGGAAATGATCTTGAAAACCAAAAATTTTGTCCTAGTGATCTTATACCTGATGAATCGGATGGTACCTTAGATCGTCACAAATTTATGGATTTTTGATTGTTGGCTTTTCCATAGCCATGTTCTCTACCACTCTCCATCAGAACATGATGGTTAGATTTTTCTTCCATATCCATATTTTCACCTATGTGGAAACCCAGTGATTAGTTTATTTGAGTAACCGTTAAGTTTCATACTTTTGTTTTAAAATATTGGTTTTGGTATTCCTTTTTACGATGTGGGTTTCTATTAAAGAAACTTTCTAATAGTGAACCATTTATAACCCCGACGAATTTCGAGGGCGAAATTCATTTTAAGGGGGGTAGAATGTAACAGCCCGAGATTTTATGAAAAATATTCTTTTTTATTTCACTAATGTCTTGTGTTGTACGCTACACCAAAAGGAGCTTGCATAACACGCATCCTTGACTTGCCTTTCATTACACGCAATCACGACCTTCCTCGATAGCATGTGTAGTACGCAATAACGAGTTTCACTAAACAGCGATATGCTATTAAAATGTTATTAAAACTAGCTGTTATGAATAGTAATAACCACTTTTTGAAATTTTGTAAATTTTATTTTTCAAAATGGATTTCATTTTTGGATTCGGAGTATCGAATTTAGCCTAAGGTGAAATTTTGGTACTTTTCGGATAACTTTCATATTCTGATGAATAGTGAAAATTACTAAATTATAATTAAAAACAACTTTTTTAATCAAAATAATTAATAGTGATAAATTATTAATTTGAGTTTTTTTAAAGTATATTTAGAATATATTTTTACAATTTAATACAATTTTGGTCATTGGATGTAATTTCAAATTTAAACCAGACATAATCAAGTGTCAATCTTTTGATAGATATTGTTTCTTAAAAACACGCTATTTGTTTTAACAGCGGGATTTAATTATAAAATTAATTAATTCAATTTCTATGTTATGAATTTGGTAAAATAGACTTCATTCTTGAATTCGGAATATGAAATATAGCTCAGGATGAAATTTTGGCATTTTTCTGAAAACTTTCAATTTTTGATTAATAGTGAAACCACTAAGTGGTAGGTTAAAAACTGAATTTTGCATAAAACTTAATTTTACCACTTCTGTGAATGGAATTTCGAAAATCCGACAGACACGATTAATATGAAGGACTAAAATGTGGTTCAATGAGATGAAAATAATTTTTGGTAAATAGTAACTTTTTACTTTTTTTTACCACGGTTAATAGTAAATAGGGTAACTAAGGGTAAATATGATATTACTATTACCCTAACACATGTTCTAATTCTATTGGATAAGTGTAATTCGACCAAAAACAATCTTATGAATATAATATGACCATTTAGGTCCACTTGGATTAGATTATGACATTTAATATTATTTTATTTAATGAATAGTTAAAATAGTTAAAATCAAAGTTTAATAACTAAAACATTTTTAATATGGGGTTATACATAAGATAAATTCGACTATAAATATTCATTAGAAAGATAAAAATATTTCCTACATAATGATATTTTATTTATAATTTTTAGACTTTAAATAAATTAATTTATTTATGACACAACGATGATGCAGTAATTACCCTTTTAAGGAAATATTAACATAATTGATGTTATAAATGCTCAAATGAATGTAATTTGAGACTTTTTATGGATTCCACTAATTTTCTAGGTTACTATGATATATTAGTGTTTCTTTAATCAACTTGGTTCGAACATATAATTATTTTATGACTTTCACAAAAATTATATATCAAATAGTGTCAAAATTGACACAAAATAGTTTTTAAATCAAATATTATATTATTAATTGCTATTTTATTCCTAAAAATCTAAGGTTCGGCCAAATAACATAGATAAGGATATATATATTAATACTAAACAATTTGGGGTTCGTTTGGCATGTTATTGTAAGTGTATTAACCATATAGTGAAAGAAAACAAAAAGACACGGTAAAAGTTAAATTATTTAACTTAGGGTTAAATCTAATTGATAAAGTTAAAATAATACCCTAAACTTGTCTAAATCCTATTGGTTGATAGGATTTCGACCCATACCCACTTTAGCTTCGAAATAAGACCCTTTGGAACCATTATAAACCGATTATGACTTTAATATAAAATAATATTTTGAGATATTCCTAAGGTGCCCCTCTCCTCCCTTATAAAAGGACACCTCCTCCCCCTCCTCCTTACACCAATTTGAGCACTCAAGCTCGGCCAAACCCTGGCAAAATCTCTTATCCACTTCCCTAGCAACATACTAGAGGTTCTGGTCTTCCTCAAAGACCAATTTTAGTGCCCTAAGAGGAGGTCTCAAAGAGGCGCTTCAAAGAAGAGGTAATTACCGTTACCAATTCTTTCATCTTTATTTCTTCTTCCACTTCTTCTTCTTCGGTTGTTTCATTATGAAGTAATAACATCAGTATCACTCATATACTGATATGTTATTATAAGTATTAAACAACCCTATTTCACCATCTATCCATCCTACGGAAAAAGAAATCACCGCGCGTGCGTACGTACGGAATACCGTATCCACGCCGTGGTGTAATCTATTTTCCACCACCACCTTACATGGATGGGTATAATGGTGTAAAGAGACACTATACATAGTTATTACAACATCATATTGATTCTGATATATTGTATAATCCACTCTAATTCAATTCAATATTTATGGAAATGATATCATCGCTCGTGCGTACGTACGGACTACCGTCTCCACGACGCGATGATATTCATTCTCCATGTTAACCATTTAAGAATGATTATAAAGTATATATAAGAAATTATAATGAAATATATTACATTATAAAGCTACTGGATTTATGTATATATGTATATGTATGTCATCTACTTACTTCCATTCAAGACAATAAGGAAAGGAAAACAGCGTTCATGCGTACGTACGGACTACCGTCTCCATGAACGGTGTTTTTCATTTCATTTATCTATCTATTATATATATATACTGAATATATATGATATATAAATCATATTTTATATTCTGGAAGTAATTAAATAATGATATAAGTAATAATAATTTCAAGAACAACAAGTCAAAACACCTACGATAAATGAAACGATTTTACCCAAAACGCTTCTTTAACATGGAATTTACAAAAGAACGGGTAATATAATGTCATAAGTGAACCATATATGATATCATAACAATGAATATGATTCTGTAATAAGTCAATGACCTTATTTAAATCATTATAGAGGAGGTTCGGACACATACGAAGCAAATCGGACCTAAGGTAAGGGAAAATATCAAAATCTCATTTTTATCCGAGATTGTTTGTTCGTAAGTATTTACTGGGGTGTATTTTATCATCCACATCCATGTTTCATCAATATTTAATATTATTTCCATCCACATAAAAATTTTTAAATCCAATTTTACCCTTCGGTAAGTTTTTAGTAAAGAATATGAAAGGAATCTTTTGTCGTTTTTTTCGTACGAGGTACTTTTTGACTTTTCCGACAAAGGTACGACGAATGTTTTTTTAACTTATACGGCATGTATGGATTTTTAAAACATTATTTACAAGAAGATTCCTTTACAATTTTTCAAATTTATTTTTAATCAACTTATTTTATTTTAAAGTCGTATGACATGTTATGAAAGGAAAAATGTTTTTTGAAGAAGAAAGGATATTTTCCTCAAGAATGGAGTTCAAGTGTTTTATCAAAATTATTTTCCATCTAAGATAATAAAGGGTTCTGTTTTTATCCCTATTATTACATTGATTTGATCATGTTGTGATTGAATTATTTTTATGAATTCCTTTATCTTATATGAATTGTTTTATGAAGTCATGTTGTTTAAGAATCCCATATTTATTACATGGGTTATGCGATGATGTATGATTTATGATTATGTGGCACACATAAGAAAGGATTAATTATAAGATGGGTGGTACCTATATCTCCCTCCAATGCATTGGGTAAAGATTTTATATCTCATGAGATAGACATGGCTGAAATGGTGGGTTATACCGGTTCAGTGAAACAGGACTGAAACGAGGGTTACTCGATTCAGAAAGGGACTTTGTCCACTAAGATAGTCTTGGCAATGAGTCTTGACAAACAAGAAATGATTCTCTATGATTATGTATGTATGCCACAAAGTTTCATGTTTTAAGTTATGATTATTGGGATTTCATTTCACTACTATGATTTATCCCATGTTATGAAATTATGCTCTCTTTTGCAGGTTAAGATTTCCAAAAGTTATGTTCTTATGAATATGATGTGATTGATTTTTCTTTTTTATACCCTTACTGAGTATTTGAGCTCACCCTTTTATGTTTTCTTTTCCCCAGGATATAAAGAAAGGTTTTAGGTAAAAAAAGGGAAGATCTTTATGGGAGATATTGAAGATCTTTCACCAAGTTTAGAAGATTACGTTCCGAGTTTCCAAAGACACTAAACTATTACGATCCTTGTGTGTGTGTTTTTGTTATGTACTAAGTATTCCGCAAATGTAATGTAATGACCATGTACGTCAAGCTTCGGGTCACTACAATTTCCCTCCAGTTGTGGATCATTTCATGGATGTCTTTCTTGGTTATTTTTTATAGCTTACCTATGGAGAGAGAGTGTAGAGACCCGAAGCTTGACGTACATGGACATTACATTACTGTAGCGGAATACTTAATACATAACAAAAACAGACACACAGGGACCGTAATATTTTAGTGTCTTTGGAAACTTGGAACGTAATCTTCTAATCGTGGTGAAAGATCTTCAACATCTCCCATAAAGATCTTTCCCTTTTTTTCTTACCTAAAACCTTTCTTTATATCCTGGGGAAAATACAACATAAAAATGGTGAGTGCAAATGCTCAGTAACGGTAAGAATCGATAAAATAAAACATACCATATACATTTGAACTTAAAAACATGAACATAATGTTTAAACATCAAAAGCTAGAGAAATGACATAAAACATGGAATTATGTAAGGCATAGATCATAAAGAAACATTAAGAATGAAAAAATAGCATGGTAATAAAACATGTAATTGTGGAATCCATTAAGAACATGTAATGATTTCCATAGTATCCAAGGCATTGCTGCCAAGACCATCTTAGTGGACAAAGTCCCTTTCTGAATCGAGTTCACTCCTCATTTCAGTCCAGTTTTACTGAACCGGTTTAACCTATCGTTCCAGCCATATCTATCTCATGAGATATAAATCTTTACCCAATGAATTGGAGGGAGATATAGGTCCCACCCATCTCATAGTGAAAACATTCTTACTTGTGCCACAAAATAAACTTAAAACATTCTTCATAACCCAAATAATAAAATAGGTTTCATAAACATCATCCCATCATCACATAATCCATATAAAAGAAATGGATATCATTTCATAATTAGAAAAGTGAAACCATGTAAATCATAGAGACATTAAACTTGAAACATACACATATGAAATAATTTCATCTTAGATGGAAAATGGTTTTAATAAAACACTTGAAATGAATTCTTGAGGAAAATATCCTTTCTTCTTCAAAATTAATTTCTTTTCACAAAACATCAGGCAATTTTAAAAGGAAGAGATTTTATTGAAAATAGTCATGAAATCTTTCTGAGGATACTTTGTTGAAAATAAGGATCTATAAAACCGTAAAAATCTGTTCGTGCCGTATAAGTTAAAAAAACATTCTTTTTGTACTTTTGCCGGAAAAGTCAAAAAGTACCCTGTAACGTAAACAAAAGAAATATTCCTTACACACCATGTATTAAAAGTCAAAAATGGGAAAAAAGCACTTTAAACATACATGAAAACACTTTTATAAAACATGGATATGGATGATAGAAATAACCCCAGTAAATACATACGAATATGCAATCTCGGATAAAAATGAGATTTGCAAAATTATCCCTTACCTTAGGTCCGATATGCTTCGTACATATCCGAACCTCCTGTATAATGATTTAAATAATGTTATTGACTTATTACAGAATCATATTAATTGTTATGATATCATATATGGTTCACTTATGAATTTATATTACCTGTTCTTTTGTAAATTCCATGATAAAGAGCGTTTTGGGTAAAATCGTTTCATTTGTCATCCGTGTTTTGACTTGTATTTATTCATATGATTACGTAGATCATGATTACATACATCCAGAATATAAAACATGATTTATATATAATATATATTCAGAATATACATATATGTAATAGATCGATAAATGGAATGAAATGCACCGTTCATGGAGACGGTAGGCCGTACGTACGCATGAACGTTGTTTTCGTTTCCTCATTGAATTGAATGAAATTAATTGGATGAAATACATATATATATATATATATATAAATCCAGTATCATTATTATGTCATATTTTTCATGATTACTTATTATATATACTTTATAATAATTTATGAATGGTTAATCATTGAGAATGAATCTCATCGCGTCGTGGAGACGGTATTCCGTACGTACGCACGAGCGATGATATCGTTCCCATGATCGTGGAATTTTATTGGAGTGTATGTATACTATTAAAGAATCATTATAACTTTACAATAATCATATATAGTTATTATTTACACCATTATACCCATCCAAGTATGGTGGTGGTGGAAAATAGATTACACCACGGCATGGAGACAGTATTCTGTTCTTACGCACGCGCGGTGATTTTATTTTCTGTAGGATGGATAGATGGTGAAATAGGGTTGTTTCATACTTATAATAACATATCAGTATATGAGTGATACTGATGTTATTACTTTATAATGAAACAACCTATGAAGAAGAAGTGTAAGAAGAAATAAAGGTGAGAGAATCGGTAACGGAAATTACCTCTTCTTTGAAGCGCCTCTTCGATACCTCCTCTTAGGGAACAAAAATTGGCCTCTGAAAAAGACCATGACCTCTAGGATGTTTCTAGGGAAGTGGAGAAGAGAATTGGGCAGGTTTTGGCCGAGCATGAAGGCTCAATGTGGTGTGAGGAAGAGAGGGAGGAGGTGCCCTTTTATAAGGGAGGAGAGGGGCACCTTTGTAATAACTAAAAATATTATTTTATTATAAAGCAAAATTCGGTTTTAAATAGCTCCAAATTGATTTATTTATAAGATAAGGTGCGGATGGGTCGAAATAATCTCATCCAATATAATTTGGACAAGTTTAGTTTACTATTTTAACCTTATCATTTAGTTTTAACTTTAAGTTAGATAATTTTACTTTTACCGTGTCTTTTTGCGTTCTTACACTATAAGGTTAATAAACTTACTATAACAATCCAAATGAACCCCAAGATGTTTATTATTAATATATATAACCTTATCTAAGTCATTTGTCTGAACGTTATATTTTTAGGAATAAAATATCAATTAATAATATAATATTATTTTAAAAAACTATTTTATGTGAATTTTGACACTATTTGGTAGTTGATTTTTGTGAAAA
Source organism: Viscum album (assembly GCA_963277665.1). Classification (NCBI taxonomy): domain Eukaryota; kingdom Viridiplantae; phylum Streptophyta; class Magnoliopsida; order Santalales; family Viscaceae; genus Viscum; species Viscum album. The sequence goes on from OY728151.1 coordinate 1,539,220,496, forward strand.
TCATAACAGAATGATTAGTTCGAACCAAGTTAATTAAATTAATAATAACATGTCATATTAACCTAGAAAATTAGTGGAATTTATAAAAAGTCTCAAATTACATTTATTTGTGTATTTATAATGTCAATTATGTCTATATTTCATTAATAAGATAATTACTACATCATCATTGTGTCATAAATAATTTCATTATTTAATGTCTAAAAATTACAAGTAAAATACCATTATGTAGGAAATATTTTTATCTTTGTAATTATTATTTATAGTCGAATTTATCTTATGTATAACCCTATATTAAAAATTATCTACTTATTAAACTTTGATTTTAACTATTTTATCCCTTCTTTAAATAAATTAATAATAAATGACCGAATCTAATCCAAGTGGGCCTAAATGGTCATATTTTATTCCTAAGCTTGTTTTTGGTAGAATTACACTTATCCAATAGAATTAGGACATGTTTTTGGGTAATAATAATATCATTTTTACCCTTAATTACCCTATTTACTTTTAACCGTGGTAAAAAAAAGTAAAAAGTTACTATTCATCAAAAATTATTTTCATCTCATTGAACCACATTTTACTTACTGACATCAACCGTGTCTCTCGGATATTTTTAATTCCACTCACAGAAGCGGTAAAATTACGTTTTATGAAAAATTCATTTTTTTAACTACCACTTAGTGGTTTCCCTATTCATCAAAAAAATGAATGTTTCCAGAAATATACAAAAAATTAGGCCTAAGCTATATTTGTTGTTATGAACACAAAAATGATGTCTATTTTACCAAATTCAAAAAATATCTGTTGCATTAATTAATTTAAAAATTAATTCCCGTCGTCAAAACAAATAGTGTGTTCTTAAGAGATAATAACTATCAAAAGATTGACATTTGTTTATGTCTAGTTTAAATGTGAAATTACATCCAATGACAAACATTGTATTAAATTGTAAAAATATATTCTAAATATACTTTAAAATCACTCAAATTGATAATTTATCACTATTAATTATTTCGATTAAAAAGGATGTTTTTAATTAAAATTTGGTAATTTTCACTATTCATCAGAAAATGAAAGTTATCCGAAAAGTACCAGAATTTCACCCTAATATAATTTCGATATTCAGAATCCAAAAATGAAGTCCATTTTGAAAAATAAAATTTACAAAATTTCAAAAAGTGGTTATTACTATTCATAACGGCTAGTTTGTATAATATTTTAATAGCATATTGTTGTTTAGTGAAACTCGTTATTGCACACTACACACGCTATCGAGGAAGGTTGCGATTGCGTGTAATGCAAGGCAAGTCAAGGATGCATGTTGTGCAAGCTCATTTTGGTGTAGCGTACAACACAAGACATTAATGAAATTAAAAAGAATATTTTTCATAAAATCTTGTGGTCTTACATTCTACCCCTCTTAAAATGAATTTCGCCCTCGAAATTTGTCGGGGTTATAAATAGTTTACTACTCGAAAGTTTATATAATAGAAACCCACATCGTAAAAAGGAATACCAAAACCAATCTTTAAAAACAAAAGTATGAAACGTAACGGTTACCCAAATAAACTAATCACTGGGTTTCCACATAGGTGAAAATATGGATATGGAAGAGAAATCTAACCATCATATTCTGATGGAGAGTGGTAGAGAACATGGCTATTGAAAAGCCAGAAATCAAAAAGCCATAAATTTGTGATGATTTAAGGTACCATCTGATTCATCAGATATAAGAGAACTAGGACAAAATTTTTGGTTTTCAAGATCATTTCCCTAAAGTTGATGAAATTGGAATCAGAATAAATACTTTCGTGATTTTGGTATAGTCTCATCATTTGTAATGCCCCGACCCTAATTACCTAGAGTCGGTGCATTATTACATAACATTGGCATGATCACGAGAAAGATCAAGTCTCGAAAGACCGATTAGTTTAGTAGCCTTGGAATAACTAGATACATCCATAAATATTTACATTACATCATAAAAAAACATCTTGTCTTCATATCCCCTCATACTATCCATGCAGGTCATTCATAAATTACTTCTTCATAATCCTGGGAAAAATAAAACATTGAAAGGGGTGAGCTCGGATGCTCAGTAAGGATAACATTATAGCAGAAGCATTCATAAATAATCATAAACACTTAAGGCAATTTATAACTAAAACAAAAGCCTTTTAAACTTGAACTTCATCATAAAATGGCAAAGGTAAAATGAAATAATGCCATTTAATTACTCACATGGATATTCTACTAGTCGAATGATCACATGCAATATCAATAACCACTTTCATAATGATGGAATGCACAATGCTAAACTTTAATTTCTTTTCAAGGCCTCGTCCCAAGACCTTGGGGCTAACTGTAACCGGAACCCAACCCGGAGTGCCTCTAATAACTGGACACCAACCCGGAGTGCCTCTAATAACCGGACACCAACCCGGAGTGCCTCTAATAACCGGAGACCAAACCGGAGGGCTTACTTTTACCAGTCCCTAACCTGGATGGCTTACTTTTACCAGTCCCCAACCTGGAGGGATTACTTTAACCAGTCCCCAACCTGGAACATACTTGTCCAACACATTCATATGAAGTAAAGGTTGAAATATATCATAAACATTCTTATTGGAACTAACATACGAAATGTCAATACTTTACTCATAAACCATGAATGCTATAAAAATAACACATCCACAGTCAAACATAACTCATTCGATATAATATGGAATATTGTATTGTATCACATTAACCTCAATCAAGAATAATGAAGGATGTTGACATAGATGAAAATAATCATCAAAACAATTTGAGAGAAATATCCCCCTTTTCTTGAAATCATTCAAAAGTCACAATATTTGTCAAGAATCCATTTAAAATAGATTTTTGAATCAAAGTGTCCCATACCACTTTGAAACTTTTAAAAGGAGTTTTGATTTTAAAACTTTAATGTCCATATAAATAAATCCTTAAAACCATATTTAAAACATGGACATTAATGAGCAAGATTTAGAAGAATAAGTCTTTAAAACATTTAAAAATGGTATTTTAGTTAGAGATTCTAACCAAAAGAGACACTTGAATACAAATAATTGAGGTAATCAAAACTTTGTAATATCATGAGAATAAAGGGATTCATGATATACTATGTCAAAGTACATTATATACACCACATAAAAGTGATTTGGTGTATATCAACAAAGAAGTCTCAATGGAATGTAAATTGAGATGAAATCTCTCATAAAGGCCGTATCCTCAGGTTAAGGATAAATCAACGACATAATTATGTGTGAAAAATATAAATACACTAAATATGATTGGATATTCAGTGTAAAACAATCAAAGGATATTCACACATATTCTTGTAAAAACAACACCAACGAATTGGATGTTTAACTCAACAAATGGTGAATGAGTTAAAATTACTCTTATCAAATTCATATCAATGACTTGAGAATTACCAATGAGTGATTATGTGTATCAAACTTATATCCACAGGAAGGGGAGTGGAAATTATGACATAATCAAATGAATAATGATTCCACACATAATCATGGAGTAATATAATCAATGAAATATGCGTAAAGCCAAATGAGTGGGAGTTGAAATCTCAAATTCCCTTACCGATTAGGTAACATACGAAACATACACCCATGAAAGAAGTATCATACCATGATGATGTAAATACCAATAAATTAAAGTATATTACACAATGAATACACTCATGGGCAGTACACATACAACACATGCAATAATTAAGTGGTGATCAATGGAAATCTCACGAAATTAAAAGTGAGATAAGAAACCCCTTACCACGTTAATCAACTGAGTCGTATGGCCAAAAGTTAATAACCACAAAATGATTTACAGAATAACATGAATATAAATAGAATCATGAATATATATCAAATGGCAGTACACAATACACCACTTTCAATAATTTTGTGGCGAAAAATGGAAATCTCACGGAATTGAAAGTGAGATAAGAAAATCCCTTACTTTGTACTTTTTCCTTGGTCGATGGTAGGTTTACCTCCTGTATAATGGTGAAATCATTTTAATTGAATAATACAAGAATCATTTACTTTAATATGATATCATATATGATCTTTTAACATTGATTTGTTAATAATATCTTAGAATTATCGTTATTTCGGGTGTTAACGGGTTCATTTTACTTTATATTCTTTGTTATGTGAGCCATATTCGTTATTAATGGGATGTATATTATTCATATCCAGAATGATATCAAGTCCTTAGATACTATTTTTAAATCATCAAATTATAATTATACTTGAATGGATATGATGGACAGTGAATCTCATCGCGTTCGTGGAGACGGTAGTCCGTACATACGCACGAGCGACAATATCATTATTTTGATATTAAAATAATATATAATTGGATTTTATATCATATATACAGAATAATTATCATGTTATATTTATTATTTACATGAGTTACACATCATTATTATACCCATCCAAATAATAATATATTGAATAACAATTACACCACGACGTGGAGACGGTAAGCCGTACGTACGCACGTATGGTGACATGTTATTCAAAGGATGGATAGAATACTGATTATGGTTGTACCATATTTATAATAACATCACAGTATATATATGATACTGGAGTTATTATTTTATAATGGTAATAACAAAGAAAGATGAAGTGGAAGAAGAAAGGAACTTAAAAAGGGGTGGTGAAAACATTACCTCTTCTTCGGGTTCTTCCTTTTGAATTGATTAAAAGGGCTCCTTATGTTGGCTTTATGATCAAACTAAGGCCTCTAGGTTGTAGTGAGGGAAGTTGGGAGAGTATTTGGGCAGAGTTTGGCCGAACCAAAATTCTTTGAAGGTGTGAAGAAATGAGAAGGAGGAGTGCCCTTTTATAAGAGGGGTGAGGGGCACCTTTGGAAAAGCTAGAGATATTAGTTTATAATAAATTCATATTCGGTTTCCAATGGCTCAAAAGTTTACTATTGAAAGGTTAAGGTGGGGATGGGTCGAAAACAACTCAACCAATAGAATTTAGACAGGTTTGTGTACTTATATTAACCTTATCTTTAAGTATTAACTCTAAGTTAATTAGTTTCACTTTTACAATGTCTCTTTGTATTTTTATATTATATGGTTAATAATCTTACCATATACAAACAAGCGACCCCCAAGTGGTCCATTAATGATACACCTATCATGATATAAGTCTCTTGGCCGAACCTTATATTTTTAAGAATTTAATATCAATTAATAATATAATATTTCTTTTAAAAACTATTTTATGTCAATTTTGACACTATTAAATAGTTGATTTTTGTGAAACTCATAACAGATTTATTACTTCGAAAAAAGTCAATTAAATCAATAATAATATATCATATTATCTTATAAAATTAATTTAATTCATTAAAAGTTTCATATTATATTTATTTGGGTATTTTTAATATCAATTATTTTGATTTTTCACTATTATAGTAATTACTGCATCATCATTGTGTCATAAATAAATTAAATTATTTAATGTCTAAAAATTATCAATAAAATATCATTATGTAGGAAATCTTTTTATCTTTCTAATGAATATTTATAATCTAAAATCCAACATATATAACCCTCTGTAACAATTGTTTTGTTAAAAGATATATGCTTGTGTCATTTTTGTATTTATTTTAACTTAATTAAAATAAAGTGTCATTATCACTTACAAATGGATCCATGGGGTCCCAAAATAGACCCAAAGATTCCCATGGTCGACCATGTATCAACCAATAGGGTTAAGACACGTTTTAGGGTAATTTAGTATTATTATAATATATTTTTTAACCCTTATTTACCGGATTTACCCTTAACCATGGTAAATATAATATTTACCGCAGTAATTATTCAAAATGTCTAAAAATAAATGTTACCTATTTACACAATTTGAACATCCTGATTCCAAATATGGAATCCATTTTTCTAAATTCAAAATTCAGAAGTGGCAGAAATTAATTTAAAATTAATTCCCGCTGTCAAAACAAAAAGCGTGTTTTTAAGAGATAATAACTATCAAAAGATTGACACTTGTTTATGTTCGGTTTAATTGTAAAATTGTGTAAAATGACCAAAATTACATTAAATGGTAAAAATATATTCTAAATATACTTTAAAACAACTCAAATTCATAATTTATCACTATTAATTATTTTGATTAAAAAAGTTGTTTTTAATTAAAATTTAGTAATTTTCACTATTCATCAAAATATGAAAGTTATCCAAAAAGTACCAAAATTTCACCCTAGGCTAATTTCGATATTACGAATCCAAAAATGAAGTCCATTTTGAGAGATAGAATTTATAAAATTTCAAAAAGTAGGTATTACTATTCATAACGGCTAGTTTGATTGGTTATGGTGTGTTAAAATCTCGAAGTTGTGTACAATGCACGCCATTGCATTATTCGAAAGGAAACATACCGAGGAAACTTAGGGTGTTACATTCTCCCCTCCTTCAATAAATTGCTTCCTCGCAATTTTTAAAATTTTGCTTGGGAATATAATGGATTGTCCCACATCGGAAAAAGAGCCAATAAAACTATCACTTTAAAAGAAAGAAAGAGAGGTATAAGGGTCATCCAAGATAACCCATACTAGGATTCCATGTAAGAAAACATGGATATGGATGATAAACTAAGTGTCAAGTTCTGATGGAGAGGGATTGAAATCATGATCAGGAGAAAGTTAACAATGAGAAAACCACAAACTTGTGTTGGGACAAACGACCATTAGTCTCCTAGTAGGAAAGTAAACGGACAACATTTTTTTTTTAAAGTTACATTACATAAGGAAGAGGAATTCATTTATGATATTGACTAAGAAAATTATGAGATATACTTACATTTTAAGTAAATTTTCATTCTTTAATAAATTTCCACCACTAACTCAATTTTTTTTTAAATGATGAGTATTCAAGAAGACTTGGTCACACTGGAAGAGCTAGAATAAAATTCTATAGAATCACATGATCCATGCAGGATAAACCATATATTTACATTGTCTTTGAAGATTAATCAAAACCAAAATGGTTAGTGAATGATCTAATGATCCCCCAAAAGGATATTCATTGAGATAAATATGCACTAATCTTAATTTCTAAAATTAAACCAACAATACCCCAAAGTTAAATAGATACCATTCAATAACCAATTTTCCTTAAAATCCTTTAATATAATCCAAACTAATATTGAAACCCAAAACATAGAAGAATTTGATTATGTAGTCTCCCATGTTACATTGTATCTCCAAATGACATCAAATACTCTTAAATTCACATACTTAAAAGTAATTAACATCATCACATATTCTCTATTATAGGTCAATCATTTCCATAAATAACCCAAATCACTATAAATCAACAATAAAAACGTAGATAAAAATCCACCATTACTCTACAATTGAAACCTCATTGTATTCTATTTTCCTTGGGCATATAGTGTTCATAACAAAACGAACATCTTCCAAAATAACATTTATCACTTAATCAACAAATCATTTTCCTATACCAAGGGTATTCATTTGATAAGACATAAGAACCCAAATCATCTTATTATTAATCAATAAAATCATTTAACAAAAAAAAAATAGTCACACTAACCAGGGACTTCACGTAGTCCAGTGGTAGGCGATAAATCCCAATCGCACTTTGGTTGTGGGTTCGATTTCCACAGCTTTGTCCGACGCGACGGGTTGTCACACGGTCTACTTGTTGTCCTTTTTCAAAAACTATATTTTATAATATTACCAAAATGAGATAAATTCCTCAAAATAACATAATTTAACCACAAATGTTATATCATACTTTTCATTTTCATCCCAAATTATAATAACTTATCATTTTCTCTAACCCCAATGATCATATAAAACCAAATGGTTATTTATACCTATATCCACAAGAGAAGAGACAATTCTTCCTCAAATATCATTCTCACATGGAAAACAGCGGGGTTACAAATACAAGAGAAAATTATTCCAAAGGAAACCCATCAACAAGGAGTGCTAATACTTTATAAATTTTCCTCCAACCATTTATTTCCACATATCTTATTCTTTGACCAAGAAAATATTCTATAGAATAGGAAATTCACTCGGGTAATGGCCAGGTCCCCTACATTTACAGCAAATGACTGTAAATGGACTCTTGGGACCATTTTTATCTTCTTTCATAGTACTCTTCATTTTTCTTCGGCAATTCTTCACTTTATGTCCTTCCTTCCCGCACGTAAAACATTTCGTTGCCCCATTGAGACACTTTCTTGGGTGTCTCTTTCCACATTTCCTGCATGATGAAAATTGAGGTTTCTTTTCTCCATGGTCTCCATTGCTGGAGATCTTATCATTTATCACCTTTCTCTTCCTTGTTGAGTCTGGGAGTTGGTTAATATATATGTTGTTGATCATATTTTGGGAAAACTGATTTGGCATAAAGACGATATCTTTTACGCTTATCAACATTCCATTTTGTTGCTCATTTCCACCACCGTTCCCACCTTGTACATCATTCTCAAAGTCACTATGACTTCCTTGGAATCTAGCAATTGACTAAAACCAGAAAGCATTGTGTGAGTAATAGTAGTCGTAAAATCATTTAGAGATTAAAATGTCACCATATTCTCAATTTGAAACATATTAGGATTAACCAAGGTCATTTACTCTCATCTTATGTATATATTACTTAAATTGGTTTGTAAAGAAAATGTAAATTATCCTAAGCATATCCCCCGGAAGTGTCGTAACCAAGAGTGCAGCATGGCCCGTTGTCGTGCACCAGTTCCCGTTCGAGTCTAGCTCAAAGCGGTGTTTTCGGGTTTTACCCCTAGGTACATCTGTGCCAGAGCCGCCTCTACCTACTCGTATCCAGACAGGGATGTGTTGCTCGGAAAACTCACAAAATCTCCACAATACCAAAATTCTAGGAAGTTCTTTTATACTAATCCTCAAAGTTCATCTTAGGTCTACGTGCCCTAATCAGAGTTTATCTAAATCTAGCTACCAAGGTTTGTATTAAACTTCCTCTGATACCAACTGTAACGCCCCGACCCTAATTACCTAGAGATGGTGCATTATTACATAACATTGGCATGATCACGAGAAAGATCAAGTCTCGAAAGACTGATTAGTTTAGTAGCCTTGGAATAACTAGATACATCCATAAATTTTTACATTACATCACAAAAAAAACATCTTGTCTTCATATCCCCTCATACTATCCCTGCAGGACATTCATAAATTACTTCTTCATAATCCTGGGAAAAATAAAACATTGAAAGGGGTGAGCTCGGATGCTCAGTAAGGATAACATTATAGAAGAAGCCTTCATAAATAATCATAAACACTTAAGGCAATTTATAACTAAAACAAAAGCCTTTTAAACTTGAACTTCAGCATAAAATGGAAAAGGAAAAATGAAATAATGCCATTTACTTACTCACATGGATATTCTACTAGTCGAATGATCACATGCAATATCAATAACCACCTTCATAATGATGGAATGCATAATGCTAAACTTTAATTTCTTTTCAAGGCCTCATCCCAAGACCTTGGGGCTAACTGTAACCGGAACCCAACCTGGAGTGCCTCTAATAACCGGACACCAACCCGGAGTGCCTCTAATAACCGGACACCAACCCGGAGTGCCTCTAATAACCGGAGACCAAACCGGAGGGCTTACTTTTACCAGTCCCTAACCTGGAGGGCTTACTTTTACCAGTCCCCAACCTGGAGGGCTTACTTTAACCAGTCCCCAACCTGGAACATACTTGTCCAACACATTCATATGAAGTAAAGGTTGAAATATAACATAAACATTCTTATTGGAACTAACAAATGAAATGTCAATACTTTACTCATAAACCATGAATGCTATAAAAATAACACATCCACAGTCAAACATAACTCATTCGATATAATATGGAAGATTGTATTGTATCACATTAACCTCAATCAAGAATAATGAAGGATGTTGACATAGATGAAAATAATCATCAAAACAATTTGAGAGAAATATCCCCCTTTTCTTGAAATCATTCAAAAGTCACAATATTTGTCAAGAATCCATTTAAAATAGATTTTTGAATCAAAGTGTCCCATACCACTTTGAAACTTTTAAAAGGAGTTTTGATTTTAAAACTTTAATGTCCATCTAAATAAATCCTTAAAACCATTTTTAGAACATGGACATTAATGAGCAAGATTTAGAAGAATAAGTCTTTAAAACATTTAAAAATGGTATTTTAGTTAGAGATTCTAACCAAAAGAGACACTTGAATACAAATAATTGAGGTAATCAAGACTTTGTAATATCATGAGAATAAAGGGATTCATGATATACTATGTCAAAGTACATTATATACACCACATAAAAGTGATTTGGTGTATATCAACAAAGAAGTCTCAATGGAATGTAAATTGAGATGAAATCTCTCATAAAGGCTGTATCCTTAGGTTAAGGATAAATCAACGACATAATTATGTGTGAAAAATATAAATACACTAAATATGATTGGATATTCAGTGTAAAACAATCAAATGATATTCACACATATTCTTGTAAAAACAACACCAACGAATTGGATGTTTAACTCAACAAATGGTGAATGAGTTAAAATTACTCTTATCAAATTCATATCAATGTCTTGAGAATTACCAATGAGTGATTATGTGTATCAAACTTATATTCACAGGAAGGGGAGTGGAAATTATGACATAATCAAATGAATAGTGATTCCACACATAATCATGGAGTAATATAATCAATGAAATATGCGTAAAGCCAAATGAGTGGGAGTTGGAATCTCAAATTCCCTTACCGATTAGGTAACATACGAAACATACACCCATGAAAGAAGTATCATACCATGATGATGTAAATACCCATAAATTAAAGTATATTACACAATGAATACACTCATGGGCAGTACACATACACCACATGCAATAATTAAGTGGTGATCAATGGAAATCTCACGAAATTAAAAGTGAGATAAGAAACCCCTTACCACGTTAATCAACTGATTCGTATGGCCAAAAGTTAATAACCACCAAATGATTTACAGAATAACATGAATATAAATAGAATCATGAATATATATCAAATGGCAGTACACAATACACCACTTTCAATAATTTAGTGGCGAAAAATGGAAATCTCACGGAATTGAAAGTGAGATAAGAAAATCCCTTACTTTGTACTTTTTCCTTGGTCGATGGTAGGTTTACCTCCTGTATAATGGTGAAATAATTGTTATTGAATAATACAATAATCATTTACTTTAATATGATATCATATATGATCTTTTAACATTGATTTGTTAATAATATCTTAGAATTATCGTTATTTTGGGTGTTAACGGGTTCATTTTACTTTATATTCTTTGTTATGTGAGCAATATTCGTTATTAATGGGATGTATATTATTCATATCCAGAATTATATAAAGTCCTTAGATACTATTTTTAAATCATCAAATTATAATTATACTTGAATGGATATGATGGACAATGAATCTCATCGTGTTCGTGGAGACGGTAGTCCGTACATACGCACGAGCGACAGTATCATTTTTTTGATATTAAAATAATATATAATTGGATTTTATATCATATATACAGAATAATAATCATGTTATATTTATTATTTACATGAGTTACACATCATTATTATACCCATCCAAATAATAATATATTGAATAACAATTACACCACGACGTGGAGACGGTAAGCCGTACGTACGCACGTATGGTGACATGTTATTCAAAGGATGGATAGAATACTGAATATGGTTGTACCATATTTATAATAACATCACAGTATATATATGATACTGGAGTTATTATTTTATAATGGTAATAACAAAGAAAGAGGAAGTGGACGAAGAAAGGAACTTAAAAAGGGGTGGTGAAAACATTACCTCTTCTTCGGGTTCTTCCTTTTGATTTGATCAAAAGGGATCCTTAGGTTGGATTTATGATCAAACTAAGGCCTCTAGGTTGTAGTGAGGGAAGTTGGGAGAGTATTTGGGCAGAGTTTGGCAGAACCAAAAGGCTTTGAAGGTGTGAAGAAATGAGAAGGAGGAGTGCCCTTTTATAAGAGGGGTGAGGGGCACCTTTGGAAAAGCTAGAGATATTAGTTTATAATAAATTCATATTCGGTTTCCAATGGATCCAAAGTTGACTAGTCAAAGGTTAAGGTGGGGATGGGTCGAAAACAACTCAACCAATAGAATTTAGACAGGTTTGGATACTTATATTAACCTTATCTTTAAGTATTAACTCTAAGTTAATTAGTTTCACTTTTACAATGTCTCTTTGTATTTTTATATTATATGGTTAATAAACTTACCATATACATACAAGCGACCCCCAAGTGGTCCATTAATGATACACCTATCATGATATAAGTCTCTTGGCCGAACCTTAGATTTTTAGGAATTTAATATCAATTAATAATATAATATTTGTTTTAAAAACTCTTTTATGTCAATTTTGACACTATTCAATAGTTGATTTTTGTGAAACTTATAACAGATTGATTACTTCGAAAAAAGTCAATTAAATCAATACTAATATATCATATTATCCTTGAAAATTATTTTAATTCATTAAAAGTTTCATATTATATTTATTTGGGTATTTTTAATATCAATTATTTTGATTTTTCACTATTATAGCAATTACTGCATCATCATTGTGTCATAAATAAATTAAATTATTTAATGTCTAAAAATTATAAATATAATATAATTATGTAGGAAATCTTTTTATTTTCTAATAAATATTTATAATCTAAAATCCAACATATATAACCCTCTGTAACAATTGTTTTGTTAAAATATATATGCTTGTGTCATTTTTGTATTTATTTTAACTTAATTAAAATAAAGTGTCATTATCACATACAAGTGGATCCATGGGGTCCCAAAATAGACCCAAAGATGCCCATGGTCGACCATTTATCAACCAATAGGGTTAAGACACGTTTTAGGGTAATTTAGTATTATTATAATATATTTTTTTAACCCTTATTTACCGGATTTACCCTTAACCATGGTAAATATAATATTTACCGCAGTAATTATTCAAAATGTCTAAAAATAAAAGTTACCTATTTACACAATTTGAAAATCCTGATTCCAAATATGGAATCCATTTTTCTAAATTCAAAACGCAGAAGTGGAAAAAATTAATTTAAAATTAATTCCCGCTGTCAAAACAAAAAGCGTGTTTTTAAAAGATAATAACTATCAAATGATTGACATTTGTTTATGTTCGGTTTAATTGTAAAATTATGTACAATGACCAAAATTATATTAAATGGTAAAAATATATTCTAAATATACTTTAAAACAACTCAAATTCATAATTTATCACTATTAATTATTTTGATTAAAAAAGTTGTTTTTAATTAAAATTTAGTAATTTTCACTATTCATCAAAATATGAAAGTTATCCAAAAAGTACCAAAATTTCACCCTAGGCTAATTTCGATATTACGAATCCAAAAATGAAGTCCATTTTGAGAGATAGAATTTATAAAATTTCAAAAAGTATGTATTACTATTCATAACGGCTAGTTTGATTGGTTATGGTGTGTTAAAATCTCGAAGTTGTGTACAATGCACGCCATTGCATTATTCGAAAGGAAACATACCGAGGAAACTTGGGGTGTTACATTCTCCCCTCCTTCAATATATTGCGTCCTCGCAATTTTTAAAATTTTGCTTGGGAATATAATGGAAAGTCCCACATCGGAAAAAGAGCCAATAAAACTATCACTTTAAAAGAAAGAAAGAGAGGTATAAGGGTCATCCAAGATAACCCATACTAGGATTCCATGTAAGAAAAAATGGATATGGATGATAAACTAAGTGTCAAGTTCTGATGGAGAGGGATAGAAATCATGATCAGGAGAAAGTTAACAATGAGAAAACCACAAACTTGTGTTGGGACAAACGACCATTAGTCTCCTAGTAGGAAAGTAAACGGACAACATTTTCTTTAAAGTTACATTACATAAGGAAGAGGAATTCATTTATGATATTGACTAAGAACATTATGAGATATACTAACATTTTAAGTAAATATTCATTCTTTAATAAATTTCCACCACTAACTCAATTTTTTTTTAAACGATGAGTATTCAAGAAGACTTGGTCACACTGGAAGAGCTAGAATAAACTTCTATAGAATCACATGATCCATGCAGGATAAACCATATATTTACATTGTCTTTGAAGATTAATCAAAACCAAAATGGTTAGTGAATGATCTAATGATCCCCCAAAAGGATATTCATTGAGATAAATATGCACTAATCTTAATTTCTAAAATTAATCCAACAATACCCCAAAGTTAAATAGATACCATTCAATAACCAATTGTCCTTAAAATCCTTTAATATAATCCAAACTAATATTGAAACCCAAAACATAGAAGAATTTGATTATGTAGTCTCCCATGTTACATTGTATCTCCAAATGACATCAAATACTCTTAAAGTCACATACTTAAAAGTAATTAACATCATCACATATTCTCTGTTATAGGTTAATCATTTCCATAAATAACCCAAATCACTATAAATCAACAACAAAAACGTAGATAAAAATCCACCATTACTCTACAAATGAAACCTCATTGTATTCTATTTTCCTTGGGCATATAGTGTTTCTAACAAAACGAACATCTTCCAAAATAACATTTATCACTTAATCACCAAATCATTTTCCTATACCAAGGGTATTCATTTGATAAGACATAAGAACCCAAATCATCTTATTATTAATCAATAAAATCATTTAACAAAAAAAAATAGTCACACTAACCAGGGACTTCACGTAGTCCAGTGGTAGGTGATAAATCCCAATCGCACTTTGGTTGTGTGTTCGATTCCCACAGCTTTGTCCGACGCGATGGGTTGTCACACGGTCTACGTGTTGTCCTTTTTCAAAAACTATATTTTATAATATTACCAAAATGAGATAAATTCCTCAAAATAACATAATTTAACCACAAATGTTATATCATACTTTGAATTTTCATCCCGAATTATAATAACATATCATTTTCTCAAACCCAAATGATCATATAAAACCAAATGGTTATTTATACCTATATCCACAAGAGAAGAGACAATTCTTCCTCAAATATCATTCTCACTTGGAAAACAGTGGGGTTACAAGAGAAAATTATTCCAAAGTAAACCCATCAACAAGGAGTGGTAATACTTTTTAAATTTTTCTCCAACCATTTATTTCCACATAGCTTCTTCTTTGACCAAGAAAATATTCTATAGAATAGGACATTCACTCGGGTAATGGCCAGGTCCCCTACATTTACGGCAAATGACTGTAAATAGACTCTTGGGACCATTTTTATCTTCTTCCATAGTACTATTCATTTTTCTTCGGCAATTCTTCACTTTATGTCCTTCCTTCCCGCACGTAAAACATTTCATTGTCCCATTGAGACACTTTCTTGGGTGTCTCTTTCCACATTTCCTGCATGATGAAAATTGAGGTTTCTTTTCTCCATGGTCTCCATTGCTGGAGATCTTATCATTTATCACCTTTCTCTTCCTTCTTGAGTCTGGGAGTTGGTTAATATATATGTTGTTGATCATATTTTGGGAAAACTGATTTGGCATAAAGACGATATCTTTTACGCCTATCAACATTCCATTTTGTTGCACATTTCCACCACCGTTCCCACCTTGTACATCATTCTCAAAGTCACTATGACTTCCTTGGAATCCAGCCATTGACTAAAACCAGAAAGCATTGTGTGAGTAATAGTAGTCGTAAAATCATTTAGAGATTAAAATGTCACCATATTCTCAATTTGAAACATATTAGGATTAACCAAGGTCATTTACTCTCATCTTATGTATATATTACTTAAATTGGTTTGTAAAGAAAATGTAAATTATCCTAAGCATATCCCCCGGGAGTGTCATAACCAAGAGTGCAGCAAGGCCCGTTGTCATGCACCAGTTCCCGTTCGAGTCTAGCTCAAAGCGGTCTTTTCGGGTTTTACCCCTAGGTACATCTGTGCCAGAGCCGCCTCTACCTGCTCGTATCCAGACAGAGATGTATTGCTCGGAAAACTCACAAAATCTCCACAATACAAAAATTCTAGGAAGTTCTTTTATACTAATCCTCAAAGTTCATCTTAGGTCTACATGGTCTAATCAGAGTTTATCTAATTCTAGCTACCAAGGTTTGTACTAAACTTCCTCTGATACCAACGGTAACGCCCCGACCCTAATTACCTAGATTCGGTGCATTATTACATAACATTGGCATGATCACGAGAAAGATCAAGTCTCGAAAGACCGATTAGTTTAGTAGCCTTGGAATAACTAGATACATCCATAAATTTTTACATTACATCATAAAAAAAACATCTTGTCTTCATATCCCCTCATACTATCCCTGCAGGTCATTCATAAATTACTTCTTCATATTCCTGGGAAAAATAAAACATTGAAAGGGGTGAGCTCGGATGCTCAGTAAGGATAACATTATAGCAGAAGCCTTCATAAATAATCATAAACACTTAAGGAAATTTATAGCTAAAACAAAAGCCTTTTAAACTTGAACTTCAGCATAAAATGGAAAAGGTAAAATGAAATAATGCCATTTACTTACTCACATGGATATTCTACTAGTTTAATGATCACATGCAATATCAATAACCACTTTCATAATGATGGAATGCATAATGCTAAACTTTAATTTCTTTTCAAGGCCTCGTCCCGAGACCTTGGGGCTAACTATAACCGGAACCCAACCCGGAGTGCCTCTAATAACCGGACACCAACCCGGAGTGCCTCTAATAACCGGACACCAACCCGGAGTGCCTCTAATAACCGGAGACCAAACCGGAGGGCTTACTTTTACCAGTCCCGAACCTGGAGGGCTTACTTTTACCAGTCCCCAACCTGGAGGGCTTACTTTAACCAGTCCCCAACCTGGAACATACTTGTCCAACACATTCATATGAAGTAAAGGTTGAAATATAACATAAACATTCTTATTGGAACTAACATACGAAATGTCAATACTTTACTCATAAACCATGAATGCTATAAAAATAACACATCCACAGTCAAACATAACTCATTCGATATAATATGGAAGATTGTATTGTATCACATTAACCTCAATCAAGAATAATGAAGGATGTTGACATAGATGAAAATAATCATCAAAACAATTTGAGAGAAATATCCCGCTTTTCTTGAAATCATTCAAAAGTCACAATATTTGTCAAGAATCCATTTCAAATAGATTTTTGAATCAAAGTGTCCCATACCACTTTGAAACTTTTAATAGGAGTTTTGATTTTAAAACTATAATGTCCATATAAATAAATCCTTAAAACCATTTTTAAAACATGGACATTAATGAGCAAGATTTATAAGAATAAGTCTTTAAAACATTTAAAAATGGTATTTTAGTTAGAGATTCTAACCAAAAGAGACACTTGAATACAAATAATTGAGGTAATAAAAACTTTGTAATATCATGAGAATAAAGGGATTCATGATATACTATGTCAAAGTACATTATATACACCACATAAAAGTGATTTGGTGTATATCAACAAAGAAGTCTCGATGGAATGTAAATTGAGATGAAATCTCTCATAAAGGCCGTATCCTTAGGTTAAGGATAAATCAACGACATAATTATGTGTGAAAAATATAAATACACTAAATATGATTGGATATTCAGTGTAAAACAATCAAAGGATATTCACACATATTCTTGTAAAAACAACACCAACAAATTGGATGTTTAACTCAACATATGGTGAATGAGTTAAAATTACTCTTATCAAATTCATATCAATGACTTGAGAATTACCAATGAGTGATTATGTGTGTCAAACTTATATCCACAGGAAGGGGAGTGGAAATTATGACATAATCAAATGAATAGTGATTCCACACATAATCATGGAGTAATATAATCAATGAAATATGCGTAAAGCAAAATGAGTGGGAGTTGAAATCTCAAATTCCCTTACCGATTAGGTAACATACGAAAAATACACCCATGAAAGAAGTATCATACCATGATGATGTAAATACCCATAAATTAAAGTATATTACACAATGAATACACTCATGGGGAGTACACATACACCACATGCAATAATTAAGTGGTGATCAATGGAAATCTCACGAAATTAAAAGTGAGATAAGAAACCCCTTACCACGTTAATCAACTGAGTCGTATGGAAAAAAGTTAATAACCACCAAATGATTTACAGAATAACATGAATATAAATAGAATCATGAATATATATCAAATGGCAGTACACAATACACCACTTTCAATAATATAGTGGCGAAAAATGGAAATCTCACGGAATTGAATGTGAGATAAGAAAATCCCTTACATTGTACTTTTTCCTTGGTCGATGGTAGGTTTACCTCCTGTATAAAGGTGAAATAATTGTTATTGAATATTACAAGAATAATTTACTTTAATATGATATCATATATGATCTTTTAACATTGATTTGTTAATAATATCTTAGAATTATCGTTATTTCGGGTGTTAACGGGTTCATTTTACTTTATATTCTTTGTTATGTGAGCCATATTCCTTATTAATGGGATGTATATTATTCATATCCAGAATGATATCAAGTCCTTAGATATTATTTTTAAATCATCAAATTATAATTATACTTGAATGGATATGATGGACAATGAATCTCATCGCGTTCGTGGAGACGGTAGTCCGTACATACGCACGAGCGACAATATCATTCTTTTGATATTAAAATAATATATAATTGGATTTTATTTCATATATACAGAATAATTATCATGTTATATTTATTATTTACACGAGTTACACATCATTATTATACCCATCCAAATAATAATATATTGAATAACAATTACACCACGACGTGGAGACGGTAAGCCGTACGTACGCACGTATGGTGACATGTTATTCAAATGATGGATAGAATACTGAATATGGTTGTACCATATTTATAATAACATAATAGTATATATATGATACTGGAGTTATTATTTTATAATGGTAATAACAAAGAAAGAGGAAGTGGAAGAAGAAAGGAACTTAAAAAGGGGTGGTGAAAACATTACCTCTTCTTCGGGTTCTTCCTTTTGATTTGATCAAAAGGGCTCCTTAGGTTGGCTTTATGATCAAACTAAGGCCTCTAGGTTGTAGTGAGGGAAGTTGGGAGAGTATTTGGGCAGAGTTTGGCCGAACCAAAAGGCTTTGAATGTGTGAAGAAATGATAAGGAGGAGTGCCCTTTTATAAGAGGGGTGAGGGGCACCTTTGGAAAAGCTAGATATATTAGTTTATAATAAATTCATATTCGGTTTCCAATGGCTCCAAAGTTGACTATTAAAAGGCTAAGGTGGGGATGGGTCGAAAACAACTCAGCAAATAGAATTTAGACAGGTTTGGGTACTTATATTAACCTTATCTTTAAGTATTAACTCTAAGTTAATTAGTTTCACTTTTACAATGTCTCTTTTTATTTTTATATTATATGGTTAATAAACTTACCATATACATACAAGAGACCCCCAAGTGAACCATTAATGATACAAATATCATGATATAAGTCTCTTAGCCGAACCTTAGATTTTTAGGAATTTAATATCAATTAATAATATAATATTTGTTTTAAAAACTCTTTTATGTCAATTTTGACACTATTCAATAGTTGATTTTTGTGAAACTCATAACAGATTGATTACTTCGAAAAAATTCAATTAAATCAATACTAATATATCATATTATCCTAGAAAAGTATTTTAATTCATTAAAAGTTTCATATTATATTTATTTGGGTATTTTTAATATCAATTATTTTGATTTTTCACTATTATAGTAATTACTGCATCATCATTGTGTCATAAATAAATTAAATTATTTAATGTCTAAAAATTATAAATAAAATATCATTATGTAGGAAATATTTTTATCTTTATAATGAATATTTATAATCTAAAATCCAACATATATAACCCTCTGTAACAATTGTTTTGTTAAAAGATATATGCTTGTGTCATTTTTGTATTTATTTTAACTTAATAAAAATAAAGTCTCATTATCACTTACAAGTGGATCCATGGGGTCCCAAAATAGACCCAAAGATGACCATGGTCGACCATGTATCAACCAATAGGGTTAAGACACGTTTTCGGGTAATTTATTATTATTATAATATATTTTTTTAACCCTTATTTACCGGATTTACCCTTAACCATGGTAAATATAATATTTACCGCAGTAATTATTCAAAATGTCTAAAAATAAAAGTTACCTATTTACACAATTTGAAAATCCTGATTCCAAATATGGAATCCATTTTTCTAAATTCAAAACGCAGAAGTGGCAGAAATTAATTTAAAATTAATTCCCGTTGTCAAAACAAAAAGCGTGTTTTTAAGAGATAATAACTATCAAAAGATTGACACTTGTTTATGTTCGGTTTAATTGTAAAATTATGTAGAATGACCAAAATTATATTAAATGGTAAAAATATATTCTAAATATACTTTAAAACAACTCAAATTCATAATTTATCACTATTAATTATTTTGATTAAAAAAGTTGTTTTTAATTGAAATTTAGTAATTTTCACTATTCATCAAAATATGAATGTTATCAAAAAAGTACCAAAATTTCACCCTAGGCTAATTTCGATATTACGAATCCAAAAATGAAGTCCATTTTGAGAGATAGAATTTATAAAATTTCAAAAAGTAGGTATTACTATTCATAACGGCTAGTTTGATTGGTTATGGTGTGTTAAAATCTCGAAGTTGTGTACAATGCACGCCATTGCATTATTCGAAAGGAAACATACCGAGGAAACATGGGGTGTTACATCATTGGTCATTATTTGAAAAATTTCCACTTCATATATTAAAGAAATGATGTTGAATTTTTTATTCGTGATGTGTTAGCAGATCATGTGATAGAATGATGGGTCATTCCATCTGTCTCAAACAAAAGGTTAGAAAAGTTATCAAAAAAATACATAAGTCCATATATAGTGAGATTAATCATATATGGTTCCTAAAATGGACTCATACTTTATATATCATACTGCTAAATATAATAAAACTACTTTCTACTAAACAGGGACTTCTTGTAGGCCAGTGGTAGGCGATAACGGCTAGTCGCACTTCAGTTGTGGGTTCGATTCCCACAGCCTTGTCCGACGCGATGGGCTGTCGCCCGTCCTGCAGGTTTTCCTTTTTCTAAAACTACATTACTATGACATCAAATAAATAATATCAAAAAAAAATTATCCTTAAACAATTCTAACTTATGTCCAACATAATCCATTCCAATCTTTAGGCTTATCTAAAATACTTCGGTCCAAGCTCATAGTATAAAGAAAATGATTATTTGGAATGTCACATAACAATCACGTGAAATCCATCATTTATCCCCCATATATCATAAGATATATCTTGTTGGTCAAATTACAAACATGTTAATACCTTAATCATGTATTCTCTTGAAGAATGAAAACCCATTAATTGAACCATAGTGAAAACAAGAATGCAGTCAAAAGTCAACTCTTTCCACATACCAAAATCCAAAAATTCTATATACTCAAACAATGATATAACCTTCTCCTAATATCAGTCATGAGCTCATGAATACAGTCAAACATTTCATTTTCTCATTTTCCTTTCATTATGCGCATATCATCTTTTTTTCCAAAAATATCTCAATCACATTCTATGGTTACCGGTACCATTGAAAACCACAATAGACCAATACATAAATATTCCAATATTCCACGATACTATATACAACAATATATTGGAATCCCATTACATAAACACGTAATCATTCCACCACATTGTTGACATATTCAACATCGCCAATAGTGATCGCATGTGACTTCCCTTTGTCCTTTTCCTTAAGTGGTTGATCATGTCGATCATCACTAACCCTTGGATTAGGGCATTTATTAGCATAATTCCCCATTTCATTGCACTTGAAGCATTGAAGTGTTGGTGGTGCGTTCTATGAATTCTATTCTTTATTCACATCCTTAGAAACCCTTTTTCCATTACTTCGACACTCAGCTGCTCGATGACCTTATTTTCCACACATAAAACATTTTCTAGTCCCTTTAAAACAATCTCCACCATGCTTCTTTCCACACTTTGAGCATAAGGAAACATTCATCTTCTTTTCACCATTATTCTGAGATTTCTCCTTGAACTCCATCTTTCGTTTCTTGTCAAAACTATGAGATGGATATGTAACACCAAATTCCATTTCTACCTTGATAGCACAACGCACAATTTCTTCATAGATACTGAAGTCTCTTATAGCTAATGCCCTTTGAAGATTTGGTTTTAAGCCACTGAAGAATCAATCAACTTTACATTCAGGTTGGATGATAAATCCAGATGCATACCATGCAAGCCTTGTAAAATTTGCTTCGTATATACCAACCGATTCGTCATCCATTTTCTTTAGTTCAAGAAACCCCTTCTCCATCTTTGTTCGAAGAATACGAGGGAAGTACTTATTGAAAAATATGTTCTTGAACTCGTCCCATTCCATGGACTCAATTTCATCTCTTGACCTTGTATTCTTGATAAGATTCCACCATTGATCAGCTTCACCTTCCAAACGATATACTGCTAAGATGACTTTATCATGTTCAGAACATTGAAGAACTGAAAATATCTTTTCAGTAGTACTAATCCATTGTTCAGCAACATGTGGATCAGAAGACCCACTGAAAGATGGTGGGCGTTGCCTCATGAAGGACTCAATAGAATATTGTTCCCTTCTCTGCTAATTTGGAAGTCCAGAATGATTCATAGCTTTTGTAAGTATAGCAATAAGATTTTTCACTCCATCTCCCATAACATTTGTTTGTTCCGGAGGACAATCATTGCATTTTCCATTACATTGATCAACACGGTTCCTTCGGGTTCCATCCATCGTCTAAAACCCAAAAAGAATAGTGTGAGAGGCAAAATGACACTAGGGAAAACAATATAATAAAGGGGGAGTAACTTAAATATCTAACATCTTGGGGTACCATAATTCTAGTACTATAACCTATACTTATACTTAACCTTAGGCACATCCCTAGACATACCTTAGAAATATCTCTAGGGATCTTACTAAAGTTCTCGCATCGTAGTTTCCAAAGGTTGACTAAACCTTTCCTCTGATACAAACTGTAGAGACTCGGAGCTTGACGTACATGGACATTACATTACTTTAGCGGAATACTTAATACATAACAAAACAGACACACAAGGACCGTAATAGTTTAGTGTCTTTGGAAACTTGGAACACAATCTTCTAATCGTGGTGAAAGATCTTCAACATCTTCCATAAAGATATTTCCCTTTTTTTTCTTACCTAAAACCTTTCTTTATATCCTGGGGAAAAGAAAACATAAAAAGGGTGAGCTCAAATGCTCAGTAAGGGTAACCATGGATAAAATAAAATATACCATATACATTTGAACTTAAAAACATGAACATAATGTTTAAACATCAAAAGCTTGAGAAATGACCTAAAACATGGAAGTACGTAAGGAATAGATCATAAAGAAACATTAAGAATGACAAAATAGCATGGGAATAAAACATGTAATTGTGGAATCCATTAAGCACATGTAATGATTTCCATAGTAACCAAGGAATTTCTGCCAAGACCATCTTAGTGGACAAAGTCCCTTTCTGAATCGATTTCACTCCTCGTTTCAGTCCTGTTTTACTAAACCTGTTTAACCTGTCATTCCAGCCATGTATATCTCATGAGATATAAATCATTACCCAATGCATTGGAGGGAGATATAGGTCCCACCCATCTCATAGTTAAATCATTCTTACTTGTTCCACAAAATAATCTTAAAACATTCATCATAACCCAAAGAATAAAATGGGTTTCATAAACATCATCCCGTCATCACATAATCCATATAAAACAAATGGATATTTCATCATAAGAAAATTGAAACCATATAAATCATAGAGAAATTATATTTGAAACATACACATATGAAATAATTTCTTCTTAGATGGAAAATGGTTTTGATAAAACACTTCAAATGAATTCTTGAGGAAAATATCCTTTTTTTCTTCAAATTCATTTTCTTTTCACAAAATGTCATTCAATTTTAAAAGAAAACGATTTTTTTGAAAATATTCATGAAATATTTTGGAGGAAGATTCAGGAAAATAAGGCATTATAAAACCATAAAAATTAGTTCGTGCCGTATAAGTTAAAAAAACATTCTTTTCGTACTTTTGCCGGAAAAGTCAAAAAGTACCTCGTAACGTAAACAAAAGAAAGATTCCTTACATAACATGTAGTAAAAGTAAAAAATGGGTAAAAAGGAATTTAAACATACATGAAAACACTTTTATAAAACATGGACAAGGATGGTAGAAATAACCCCAGTAAATACTTACAAATATGCAATCTCGGATAAAAATGAGATTTGGAAAATTATCCCTTACCTTAGGTCCGATATGATTCATACGTATCTGAAACTCCTGTATAATGATTTAAATAATGTTATTGAATTATTACAGAATCATATTAATTGTTATGATATCATATATGGTTCACTTATGACTTTATATTACCCGTTCTTTTGTAAATCCCATGTTAAAGAGCGTTTTGGGTAAAATCGCTTCATTTGTCGTTCATGTTTTGACTTGTAATTATTCATATGATTACTTAGATCATGATTAATTATATCCATAATGTAAAACATGATTTATATATAATATATATTCAGAATATACATATATGTAACATATCGATAAATGGAAAGAAATACACCATTCATGGAGATGGTAGGCCGTACGTGCGCATGAACGTTGTTTTCGTTTCCGCATTGAATTGAATGGAATTAATTGGATGACATACATATATATATATATATACATAAATCCAGTATCATTATTATGTCATATATTTCATGATTACTTATTATATATACTTTATAATCATTTATGAATGGTTAATTATTGAGAATGAATCTCATCGCGTTGTGGAGACGGTATTCCGTACGTACGCACGAGCGATGATATCGTTCCCATGATCGTGGAATTTTATTGGAGTGTATGTATACTATTACAGAATCATTATTACTTTACAATAATCATATATAGTTATTATTTACACCATTATACCCATCCAAGTAAGGTGGTGGTGGAAAATAGATTACACCATGGCGTGGAGACGGTATTCCGTACGTACGCATGCGCGGTGATTTCGTTTTCCGTAGGATGGATAGATGGTGAAATAGGGTTGTTTGATACTTATAATAACATATCAGTATATGAGTGATACTGATGTTATTACTTCATTATGAAACAACCAATGAAGAAGATGTGGATGTAGAAATAAAGGTGAAAGAATCAGTAACGGAAATTACCTCTTCTTTGAAGCGCATCTTTGAGACCTCCTCTTAGGGCACTAAAATTGGTCTTTCAAAAAGACCAAGACCTCTAGGATGTTTCTATGGAAGTGGAGAAGAGAATTGTGCAGTGTTTGTCTGTGCTTGAAGGCTCAATGTGGTGTGAGGAAGAGAGGGAGGAGGTGCCCTTTTATAAGGGAGGAGAGGGGCACCTTTGGAATAACTAAAAATATTATTTTATTATAAAGCCAAATTCGGTTTTAAATAGATCCAAATTGATTTATTTATAATCTAAGGTGCGGATGGGTCAAAATCCTCTCATCCAAAAGAATTTGTACAAGTTTAGTTTACTATTTTAACCTTATCATTTAGTTTTACCTTTAAGTTAGATAATTTTACTTTTACCGTGTCTTTTTGTGTGTTCTTACACTATAAGGTTAATAAACTTACTATAACAACAAAAACGAACCCCAAGTTGTTTATTATTAATATATATATCCTTATCTATTTCATTTGACCGAACCTTAGATTTTTAGGAATAAAATATCAATTAATAATAAAAATATTTGTTTTAAAAACTATTTATGTCAATTTTGACACTATTTGGTAATTTATTTTTGTGAAACTCATAACATAAGGATTAGTTAGAACCAAGTTAATTAAATTAATAATAAAATGTCATATTAACCTATAAAATTAGTGTAATTTATAAAAAGTCTCAAATTACTTTTATTTGGGTATTTATAACATTAATTATGTCAATATTTCATTAATAAGATAATTAATGGATCACTGTTGTGTTATAAATAAATTAAATTATTTAATGTCTAACAATTACAAGTAAAATACCATTATGTATGAAATCTTTTTATCTTTCTAATGAATATTTATTTTCGAATTTATCTTATGTATTACCCTATATTAAAAATTATCTACTTATTAAACTTTGATTTTAACTATTTTATCCCTTCTTTAAATAAAATTATAATAAATGTCCTAATCTAATCCAAGTGGGCGTAAATGGTCATATTTTATTCCTAAACTTGTTTGGGGTGGAATTACACTTATCCAATAGAATTAGGACATGTGTTAGGGTAATAATAGTATCATTTTTACCCTTAATTACCCTATTTACTTTTAACCATGGTAAAAAAAAGTAAAAAGTTACTATTCACCAAAAATTATTTTCATCTCATTGAACCAAATTTTACTTACTGACATCAACCGTGTCTTTCAGATTTTTGAAATTCCACTCACAGAAGCGGTAAAATTATGTTTTATGAAAAATTCATTTTTTTAACTACCACTTAGTGGTTTCACTATTCATCAAAAAAATGAAAGTTTCCAGAAAAATACCAAAAATTAGTCCTAAGATATATTTGAGGTTATGAACTCAAAAATGATGTCTATTTTACCAAATTCAAAAGATATCAGTTGCATTAATTAATTTAAAAATTAATTCTCGTCGTCAAAACAAATAGCGTGTTCTTAAGAGATAATAACTATCAAAAGATTGACACTTGTTTATGTCTGGTTTAAATGTGAAATTACATCCAATGACCAAAATTGTATTAAATTGTAAAAATATATTCTAAATATACTTTGAAACCACTCAAATTAATAATTTATCACTATTAAGTATTTCGATTAAAAACGTTGTTTTTAATTAAAATTTGGTAATTTTCACTATTCATCAGAAAATAAAAGTTATCCAAAAAGTACCAAAATTTCACCCTAAGCTAATTTCGATATTCCGAATCAAAAAATGAAGTACATTTTGAAAAATAAAATTTACAAAATTTCAAAAAGTGGTTATTACTATTCATAACACCTAGTTTTAATAATATTTTAATAGCATATTGTTGTTTAGTGAAACTCGTTATTGCGTACTACACACGCTATCGAGGAAGGTCGTGAATGCGTGTAATGAAAGGCAAGTCAAGGATGCATGTTGTGCAAGCTCCTTTTGGTGTAGCATACAACACAAGACATTAATGAAATTAAAAAGAATATTTTTCATAAAATCTCGGGGTGTTACAGAGAGGTAACGAATAAAATCAAGCTTCTTCTTGTATCATGTCTAATGACCATTTCTCCACACAATATGGATCCAATAGAGTATTAGGATATCATGAATTAGTTAGAGGATCTTGATGCCAATGGATTCATAAAGCCCTTTAATCATCTCATGGTTTTCCAGTGACATATTCCAAGAAGGAGCAAGGTTGCTTTTGTGATTGTGTGGATTACAAGTGGTTGAACTAGATTATAGTCAGGATACAATTTCCACTTCCTCGAATTTATTATCTCTTAAAACAACTCCGAGGAACACTGGTATTCTCTAAAATTGAAATGAAATTTGTTTATCATCAGGAATGATTCATACCATCAGACATACCTTTACAACATTCCATAGAAGTTATTTTCTGTATTAGTACCATGGTATACCATTCGGTCTTACAAATATTCCCAGTATTTTTATGGATCTAATGAATTGTGGTTTAAACCCCTATTTTTAATCTACTGTCATGGTCTTTTTGGAATGCATCATGGTGTATTCTCACTGTTGTAATGACCATGAAATATAACATGGGAATGATTTGAGTACACTTAGAGAGCATCACTATTATTACAATCATGCTATGTGCCACTTATGGATTGAAAATGTTCATTCCATGGTTCATATAATATCTTAATAAAGAGAATATGTTGACCTATAAAAGTATAGTGTAGTAGTTTCCTAGGATCATCCCAAGAATGTGTTTGGAATATGTAGTTTCTTAGGGCATTCTAAATATTACAAGCATTTGATAAAAGACTTCTCTCATCTTGATTCACCTCTTACTAGTCATACAAATAAAGGTTTCATGTTCATATGGAAAGAAGCAAGTGATAAATCCTTTTATGATATTAAATAGATGATAGTGTCAACACCTATTCTAACTCATTCAGATCCAGTTATATGTTATACCATCTTCTATAATGAATCAATAATTGACATAATTTCATTGATGATGTAGGAATATAGATTCATGTCATATTGATCTCATTTATTATCACATTATGCGAAAAAAATACTGAATGCATAATAGAAATTATCCATGCATTATGTTGCTGGAGACACTATATTGAGGGTGAGCTCTTTATGGTGTACACAGAATACAAGAGCCTCAAATATATCTTTTCTCTATGTGACATGAACCTCAGATAGTATATATGGGCCAAATATCTACATTCATTATATTTTGATCTTTCCTATATGTCTTGGGAGGGAAATGTTGTTTCATATATTTTATGTTATAAAATTAAAAAATGGGCCATATCAGAAGTTAGTGATGAATTGAAGGTGGTGGCCCTTTTCTTTGAGATTCCTCATGAGTTACAATACAATCATGATTAGTTTGACCTCTCATATTTAATAGACACCTCTTATCTCCTTGAAAATCTTAAGGGAATAAAAATTTCTGATCCTGAAGGTTTGGTTCTCCATGAGAGTATATCAAGAAGAAACCCACCTCTGGATTGGTCTATAGATAGAGATGATTCATTTCATCAACATGGACGTATCTGGGTTCTTATAGATATGATAGTGGAGTTAATGGAAGTGAACCATTTTTATGAGCTCGTAGTCCATACATGAATTACAAATAT
Source organism: Viscum album (assembly GCA_963277665.1). Taxonomy (NCBI): domain Eukaryota; kingdom Viridiplantae; phylum Streptophyta; class Magnoliopsida; order Santalales; family Viscaceae; genus Viscum; species Viscum album. The sequence goes on from OY728151.1 coordinate 1,539,249,616, forward strand.
GAATCGAGATATGTGACACTAGTATTCGTGTCCTGGAATGAATCGTCATATAGTAGGATTTTTCACAGGGTGTTCTAACTATTACTTGGAGAATTCATAACACTAGAGACTTTCAGTCTTTTTATAGCCACTTCCAGTTCTGAAAATGAAATAGGATCTTGTTCCTTATATTACGTACTAGGATTACCGAGCTTCATGAGCTGTAGTAATGTTGTATGGATTTCTATTGATAGAGTAACAAAATTATCCCAATTCATTTTTATTTGGGTGACATTTTAAGTTAATGATCTGGGAAAACTATTTGTTAGTCAGTTCATATGACTCCATTGGGTTACTTGTACTATAATTTCATATCAGGATTCCATTTCAATTCACAGTTCTTGTAGGTTTTTTGAAGGCTACGGGAACATAGTTTCTTCTATGATTATATTTTCAACCATAGACCGATAGAAAATCAGAACTGACAAGAAAATTTATAGAGGATGTGCTTCGAGCATGTGTACATGATATTGGCGGTCCTTGGGAAAATATTATTCCTCTTCTAGAGATATCCTATAATAAAATAATTCAGGTGATAATTCGGATGGTTTTTATTGATGTTCTATATGGTATGGAAAGTTTTTCACCTCAGTACTGGGTAGAGGTAGGTGAGGCACCCCTACTAGGTCCTCATATCATTTAGGATACTTCAGAACATGTTTTGTAGATTAGAAATAATTTTACTTTTTCTTAGTCTTGAAAAAATGTCTTATGTTGTCGCAATTGATGACCTCTAGAGTTCGAATTCTGGGATCATGTTTTCCATCAGTTATCACATTGCCTTTGTTAGACATAGTTACAAAATAAGGGAATGTTTTTTCCACATAATTTAGGGCCTTTTTAATTTCTATAGAGAGTCGAGATGGTATCTTATTGGTTGCTACTACCTTAGAGGTACCTTTCCATGTATGGCGCCATCCATATTTTTTGAATTTACACTATCATTTTGACACATCTAATACTTTTAATCCTTATGATTTTGAGTTAGATACGTATGATTCATTTGTGTAATATCCAGTACAAATCATTGACTGGTGCACGATGGCTCTCAGAGGATAGTCTGTCCCTATAGTATGAGTATTATGGTAGCATGGCCACATGAAACATGATACATGGTAGTGGGATTCCTACACACATACTCAGTGGACAAAATTTTTCTTAGATAGTGTTTCACCACCATTAGATGGTGAACTCAGTGATGAGTTCTTTTTTTTTGGGGAATACTATATTAACTTAGTTTTAACTATTTTATGGATCCTTTATGTTTTTGTCTAATTACTTATCATGAACCATTTGAGGAAGAATTTTTAGTTTGAAATATTATAAAAGGTTTTTGGGCTTGTTCATATCCCAGAACACTTATTTTTAGGGAATCTGGGTAAGCCACACGATTGGTGCATGGTTGGCATAAATATTGCCTAACTTTGTGGATTGTATTTTTCCCAATAGAGCCATATCTCATGGTAGGAACTTGTAAGTGTGGCTTACCCATGAAACCTCCCCTTCTTCCCCATTAATTGTTTTTGTATTTTTAATGATTTGTAAATACGTGCACATTCTATTTTTCCAGGTAATTTTACAAATATTCCTTTAATGATCTAATTAATCAACATATTCTTTCATAAACTAAAAACTAAAGGGATTAGCTATTTTTATCTCATTTAGGATCATTTTAATAATCAGAGGTAGGAATCAAGATATCCTCTTCATCTAGGATCTAATCATGATTTAGATCATTATGTTTTATTTGGATTGGTATGCACTCCAGTCTGTTTATGCCTTTCTCTTTCTCTCTTGCACTCAAAATTATTATCGAGGTATGAGTGTTTTTATAATTTTCATAGATCTACTATGATCTATGAAAAATCAAAGACTAATAGAGGATGAGGAGAGTCATAAAATACAATTGTTGGTGGCCTATAAATCATCCCTCATGTTCATTGATGTTGGAATTGTTATGTGGGCCCCACCGATTTCATTAGTTTCCCTTTATAGAATTTATATTCAATGCTTATACTCACTAGAACTGTTTGCATATTCCCTTTCCATATAGATGTTTAATTGATGGTGGTTTTTCCCACACCTATATGCATCCCATGAAGGATGTTATATCACAATTGTTGTTTTTGTGTTTTCACATGTTTGATCCCTTGTTTGGGTGATCCTTGGCATTATATTCCGAAGGTCATATGTTTTTATATTAAATTGATTTTTTATAATGATAATTTCATAGTGGAATGTACCATGTATGAACACCACTTGACCAACCAATGGTAGGTGCTTTAATTTGAAAAGAAAATGTGAAATGTGAATTGGAAAATATACTAAATATATGACATGTCCATAAAAGGTAAATGAATTGTAGGTTCCACATTAGTAGCACCCATTAAAACATTATTGGAATGTAGAAGAATGATCCATGAATATGGGAGATGTTTTCAATGCATTAAATTATTGGTTGCATGACAGTTGTCCATTCGACACAAAAGAATGTCAAGGTTTGAACCAAATCACTTGATTAATAACATTTGCTTACCACTTGATCTTCTCAGACTAATGAAATGAAATGAATAAACCTAATGAAATGTTATATGAATTCATAATCAAATTGGAATGGCCTGACTCGATCTTTCATTGGATTTTATTTGGAGAATTCCATGACCACTCTGGAACCCCATTCAGATTGAAGGATACAACTTGCATAGTTTGATACCAACCTTGATTTAAAGCCTTGTCATTTCTTTGGATGCCAATGATGAAACCAAGGATCATTTACATGCAATCGTAGGATGCCTTAGATAAAATCCAGGGATCTAAAATTGACATGTAGGTTCCAAGGTTACAACCCATTGGGTATGGTCAGAACATAACATCGTTTTACCTTAAATGATCACCTTTGATTCATTATGAACTTTATTGGGTATTTTTTTGGATTATTATCAATATATTACACTCTTACCCATTCCATTCTAAATTTTTTACTATGTTAGCAACCCTTGAGTTCTATGTCTCATTGGTTATTTCATTGGGACTTCACTATTATATATTATTATAGGTTCCTTATTACAACATGGATCCTTTTTAATTACTAACCTGTGGTTTTTTTATAAATTTGAAGTACTAAAATAATGAATTTTTAAATGTTCAGACACCATCAACAAGATGAATTAGATAATTGGGTATTTTATTACATCATAAAACTTAATTTTATATATGCATGCCTGCACACTTTTACATTTCTGTTACATGGGATGAATGTCATAGACAACATTTGTGGTGGCCCACTGTGATTTATATCACACCATATTTAAACACAATTTGATACCCAGAGTATATAATATGGTTATAGATGTTGAAAAAGTGAATCATACGACTTGAAACACCTGATTGCTTACTGTTTAGGATGGATCTTGATAACAAATGACCGAACCGGAGCTCAGGATGCTTAGGATAGTCCTTTGAATTCCTTTATAATTTTGTATAACATGTTATGCATGTTATCTTATATCCATGTTTTTCCCATAATTCTAGTGATAGTTCATATCATTAGTTGTTTTTTACTTGTATTTTATTCCATTTATTTATGTAATTGTTCATGTTGTCACTATTTTCCAAATTCTTTCTGGTTACATATATTACATCTTCTATTTACCTATGTTTACTTTATTCTGATGGACTATACTTTGGTCATAAGGGAATATTCTCCCCATGTACATACCATAGGTCCTTTAAACTAGTTGGTAGACAATCCCATTTGGGGACATGCACTTGAGCCCATGTGGCCCAACTGGCATGGGGCTGCCATTAAGTGGCATCATGGTCTGGGACGTCACAATAGTTAAAATATTTATTAAAATGATTATAAATTATAATTAGAAAAATCCTGAATCAATTAATCCAATTTAGTTCATTTAATATGTTTAATGTTGAACATAAATACAAAATAATTGTAATATTTTTATCATTTCATGTGTAATAATCTGCATTTACATTACATCGAGGTTATTAATTTGAAATTTAATTTTTTCAATAATGGGAATGAAATTTTGAAAAGGTATTAAAAAATTTGAGTCATAATAAGTTTTATGATACCATATATTCAACAAATATTTTTACCAAAAAGAATAGTGATTACAACAAATATTATTCATCATGGTTATGGTAAAAATGTTTTTTTCAGTTTATAAACTGAAAATTATGGTTAAAAGTTTTCTAATTTTTTTAAAATTAATTGGTTGGACATAATTTCAAAAGTAACCATCTATGATTCGATTATGGTCAATTTTTTTGACACTTAGGACATATTAAAAATGTGGGACAACTTAATTCCTTTTAAAAATACCATGTGTCATATCCCTAACTTATAAAACATCACCCCCTCTAATTCTCCCATCATAACATAAAACTAATTTCTTTTAGGATAAAACCTACACAAATAACCATCCAACCAACACCCATGAATCATATAATCATTTTTTCAGTAGAAATCAATCAAATAATGGATTTTTGTGCAAACCTAAAAATAACACCTAATGAATATGTAATGTTTCTCACCAAATGTTTTTTGTATTTTTTTATTTCTCTCTCAATTAAATTCAACATAAAACACAATGATATAATAACTTCAGTATCATCTATATACTATGATATTTTTGTAACATCCCAGGTAAATTAAGAATAAGATATTTTCATCATTATTAATATTTGTTAATTAAATATTAGTTTTACATTAAAAGGGTTTTCTTTGTTCGACAGCGTACCCAATACGCAATAATGGGTTTCTTTGAAATCTTACGTCGCAAACTAATAATATAATATTATTATTTTAAATGGTAGTTAACTCCTAGACGTTGTATTGGCCGGAATGAAGAAAACTAAATACAATATCTTTATATGTGTCTGTTAAATTTTTAGAAATCATGGAATAAAGATGATTCTATCTCATTGTACTCATAACGATATTTATATGTTTTTCATGATCGTTACATGTGAGAGAATACCCCAAGTTGTCATCCACAAAGGCCATGACCAAAAAGACCAAATAGTGGTGGAAAACCCTATTAGTCAAATCCATGAAAATGGAAGGAGTGTTTGTAAGACAAAATGGAATAAAATGATACTCATAAATACCATAACTACTAAAAAATCTAAACAAAGTATGTATAATGGTCTGACTCTAAATTGATGATAAAACAATCTCTTGTTGATATTATAGAAGAACTTTTCTCCTAGCATCATGTCAAATAGATATTCGATTCCAAGAAGTGGATATCGTTTCTTGAACCTAAGATGGATAATCTATATTTAATTCATACATAGATGAATCTTATCATCCACCTTATTAGGAAAAATCATTGGTAAATCCCAAGAGGATTTACTGGGCAGTATGTTTCCTTTGTCATCTAGGTCCTCTATCTACCGCCTGAGTTCCTAAAGCTCAATATGTGTCATCCAGTAAAGTGAAATAGACACTATAGATTCTCATGGAACAAGAATAATGGTAATAACCACCTCTCTCATTGGTGTTAATCAAGAAAATTCATCTGGTAAGACTATCCTAAAATGATAAACTACTAGAGGGATAATTGTTTGAAGAAATACCTTATCCCCCAAGAAAATATTTTCTATCTAGATGGTCTATCCACCAATACCAGTATTATTTTGTCCATATCTCCCAACCTGGACATCCCACACACCCTTGAAAAGATAAATTATACCATATGTTTATGTAAATAAAACCCTACGGTGATAGTAGTCTACAAAGGCATGATAGTGGACTAAACAATCCATTCTCAGAATTACATCGAATCCAGTCATCTCGAGAATAATGAGATTCCACAATAAAGTATAACTTCCAACCTCATGGGGAAAGTCCTTGCACAGGCATATTCCCTCTGTCCATATTCCCAATATGTATCAAGGCTCATCACTCTATAGTGATACTATATCCCTAGTCTGATACTTTTCAAAATGGATACATAAATGAAGGATATTTAAGAACTTGTATCAAAAAAATCAGAGACAATAATAGAGGGTACTAGAATAGTACCTCATACTATAGATGGTCTTATGGGATGATCCATAAGTATCGACTGTAAATCATTGTAACTAACCTAATCCATGACCCGTTTAAATAGATGGAATACCACATTCATGACTGCTCTGTTAGTTCGGTTGGTGATTAGGTGTTGAACTACAACAACCATGACTTCCTCCTCGGCCTGACCTACCGATGCCTTTCCAACTGTCATCCTGAAACAAAATAATAGAACACACTCTTGAAGGTGTATATGGAAAGGATCATTATCCACTAGAATATAGTGGAATGGTCCTGCAAAAACACTACTAATGCCCCATATGACCATAATCTCACCATCTATAGGGTCTCTATCACATCGATGCTTCTTATGACCCAGTTTTCCATAGTGATGACACAAAATAGAGCTATCAAACTAGACACTCTGTCTACCATGACCCTGATGAGAAATCTCAAAGGAACGTTTCCTACCTTCAAAAGAAAAACATTCCTGATGCGACAATAATCCTTTAAATATGATAATTGTGTCATCCCTTAGGTTATGATCTGTGATATGGTCATGATCAACTATTTCAGAAAATGTAGGTAGGAGAAAGACATTTAACCTAGTTCAAGTGTCCTAATGGAGTGCATCCTCAAAATGTCTAGCATGAAAAAACTCATCACCAACTAGAAGTGGTAAAAAGCACTATAAATCAGTTAAACATGATGAATATTCCATAATTGAAATATAACCATACTTGAGATGCATGAAATCTATGGCTCTATCAGCTCTTTGTGCCTACGGAAAGCATTGTTCATAGAAGGAAGTCTGGAGGTCAACCCATAACATGCCCTGATGATGACCGGACTGGGAAACCACTTCCCACCAACACTTGGTTAAATCCCGAAGCATTTATTTTGAATGATTGACACTCCACTATAGAGGAATTTCTAAATTCCCAAATATAGACATCATGGCTTAACGACAATACATTGTAGCCTGAGAACCATCATCACCTGGAAAAGTAGGAGGATGCTCTGGCTTGAACTCATGGGTCATTTCATCCATTATAGGAAAAGCACATGGAATACCAATCAGGGGGTGAATCAATAATAAGAAACTATCATGGGATTGGGTGTTAGTTCCTGGATCATGTATAGCGAGAAATGCCTCATATGGAACTCCTACAAGTATGATTAATAGATTAGGGCTAACCATATATGGAGCATAGTCGTCACCACCCTCCTGGTGAATGACACAAGGACTTCATGATGGAATTGGTCTATAAATTCAATGAACACACCTCATAATAATCATAGGAGAAAAATATATTATCACTGGCATAATTTTAATGTAAGTGAAATCACTACACAAATAAATACTACACAAACTACCCTCTTATATGGCTAATTTCCCTATTATAAGTTTTATGTCATTTTGATGTTATTTAATAAGTTCTCTTCATTACCTTTCATAAACATGACAACGAGGGATATTGATGTACGACAAATTCATTTTAGTTTTTAGGCCTAATTTTTTAATTGATAGTCATTTCCGATGAATCAGTTCCCATACACCTATCATAAGAAACAACACCCATTTACATATAGCATAATGGATTAACTCAGTAAATTACTCATCCCAAACCATGAGGGCCCATACACCTCATGAATTGAGACATTAAATCACACATTCTATGAAAATTTAATAAAATTACAAGAAACTATCACATCATCACTCACTATATACATGCATATCAAACAATTTAAAGTATTGAAATGCACATGTATGTCATGACAATATTCAGGCTATGTGAATTAAAGGGTCCTATAATAATGAATGTTTAAATTATCATCTCCCACATATCATTGGGATATGGATGAATTAAATTCACAAAATAGAAATAATAAACAACACTAGATAGCACGTGCATAACCCAATGATGAAATAATGTCTACTATAATAGGAAAAACAAAACTTCAATTTCATTTTGGGTAACTTGGATCTTTCCCAGAACATGGGTTTGTTATGCCCAAGCTTGGTTTATGACCAGGTCTATGACAACCCTGCTTTTTATTACAACTTAAACATGCTTTATTACATAAAACTTCACTTGATACAACAAAGAAGATCGAGAGGTTTATTGTGTTTGGGGCTTAGGATCATTACATAAAAACTTTAAACTTGAAATACAACATTCTTATTGAAAACTTCCTTTACATGACCACTACATTCCTTCGTACTTAGCATTGCATGGGATAACCTGAGGACATGCATAAGAAAAGGGTGAGCTATAAAGCCCAGTAAGGGAGTACATAATGAATAACATGAGGAGTACAATACAGGTTAGGCAATAGGCATATCAATAGAGAATAAGAGAGACATGAACATAAAGTCATGATAAAGCATGATAATCATAACATGGAAATGTGGCAACAACACTTAATATTGAATTAGCATGAGCCAAGGCTCATTGCACATGGAGCATGAGTAAACCCTCATTGCACTTGAAGCACGAGTAAACCCTCGTTGCACTTGAATTAGCATGAGTCAACACTCATTGCACATGACGTATCATGATACTATACTTTACCCAATGCATTGGAGCGCTATAAAGGGTTCACCCTTCTTAAACATTTCATTTCATGCATAAGTGTGCCACATGGATCATAAAACATGGATTCATAAAACATAATCATTTCTTCCACGATAAAGGAATGTGGAATTCATACATGAAACTTTATAATCAATATGTAAATGTGCATAAAGGTAAATACCCTTGATGGAGAAATGGGCATGGTATTCACTACACAAAGACATTGGCTTAGAAAATCGGTGCGATTTCGGCACTGTAACGGCGTGACATAAGAATTCATAAAAAAGGTTGATGAGAGAGAAAGGGGTTCCTCATCATATTTACATGTAATGGAAAGTAAGGAGATCATATATATACATGTCCCAACAACAGAAATGGAATTTAGATTCATGATACAAAAGTATTGCTTGAATGTAAAAGAAGAGAGAGAAGTTCCTTTCGGAATTTCGGCATAGTAACGGGTGTACATGGGAGGCATTTAATGAGAGAGAAAGGGTTCTCCCATAATTCAAACAATAAGAGGGCAGTATGGGGGAGGTGTGAAACCATACCCCAACATTCATAATTGAAATAAAAAGGGCAATACAACTTAAAGAAAATTGACAAAAAATGAGAAAGGAAGAAAAACCCTTACTTGGAAGTGTGCTTCCAAAGGCTAGAGAGAGGCTTGTGAGAGGCTTCTTGGGAGATTGGGGCAGCTTGAGAGGATTCTAGAGAGAGTAGGGTAGAGGTTGGATGAACTTCAAGGGCTTTGAGTGAGGAGGAAGTGGGAGATTTGGTGGGTTTATATAGGAAAGGTGAGAGAATTCTTTATTATTTAGGTTTGGGACCCCTTATATTAAAATAATCCAAACCACAAACCATCCCATGGTATTTGCCCATGGTTTCTGGAAAAGGAAAGAGGAAAACAATATTTTACAAGGCCAAGGTCCGAACATATTAAAAAATTAGGGTTGCTTATGTGGAGGTGAGTCACACTCCCATGGAAATTAATTTAAAAAGGCAAAGTGTTGAATAAGTCTTGAGGGCTCCATTAATGCTTTGAAAAGTGAGTCAAACAAACCCAAAACCTCATTATTTTAATGATAAAACACATATTGGCCGAACATAAGGATTATGGTATTTTATTACATCACCATTGGGTCATTATGATGTCATAAAACACATTATATATTTAAATGGTATTTAAATTTTACCCAAAAAATTGACTGTCTCAGAAAATTATGAAAAAATTCACCGTTGGATAATTTCGATGTCCTGATTCCAAAAATAATATTTATTTTATCTAAATAATTTTTTAAATATGTGAATTTTCACTTTTAAAATAAAAACCGACATTTATAAAAAAATCACGGGGTTTGACAGAAATGGCTTTCAAACCTTAATAAAAATTTTAATTGTATTCATAAAATTATAAGATCATTTATATTTAATAAAAATTAATTTAATATTAATAATAATATTTTATTAAAATATTATTTAATTCAAAAATCCTTTAATTTAATAAAATATAATTCTTAATTAAATCATAACTAAAAACATCATTTGTACTTTAAAAACTAATTACAGTGCATCAAAAATGACTAGAAATTATATTCATTATTATATACAAAAAATAATGTACATGAACATGGTGCTACTTATTTGTTACATAACCCCTTAAAATAGCCGCATAAGACCTAAGGGTAAGGTTTGCGATGGTGACAGACTCTTGGGGTTGCTCGGATAACATTGCTCGAGTGGTAATCTCTATCAACTTCCATTTTTCCCGTAGACGATCACGTTCGAGCTTGACTTGATGAAGCTCAGCTTGGGCTTGGTCAAGGGAAAAGCCCAAAGACGCCACCTCCTTTCCGAGCTCTGACAAATGGGCTTCGTAAGGGGCAATTCTACTGGATGAGGCCATCGCTTCCTTTGTCTGAGTAGAAAATTGGTTCGTTAAATCCTTATATTTAAACTACCCAGATGATCACTGTTCAACGGCTATAAAAGTAACGGTCACAAATATTAACGATAAACTAAAGAAGTTGACATCATATAAAAACATAAAGAAACACTTAACTGGATCAAGAGGGATTTTCCATTAATGAAATTTTGGGTCGTTACAACATTCCCCCCTTAAGAAATTTCGCCCTCGAAATTTTCCTTTTCCCACACTAAAACAAATGTGGGTAACTTAGCTTCATCATATCCTCCGACTCCCAAGTTGCTTCTTCAAACTTGTGGTTTCTCCACAACACCTTGACGAGGGGCATTGTCTTATTTCGTAGAACTTTTTCTCTACGATCTAAGATCTTCACTGGTTGCTCCTCATAAGAAAGATCGTCTTCTAATTGTACCACCTCAGAAGAGAGTACATGTGAAGGGTCTGGTATGTACTTCCTTAAGAGGGATACATGGAAGACATCATGCACCTTGTCCATAGTAGGTGGAAGTGCTAGTCGATAGGCCACAGCCCCAACACGATCAAGAATCTCGAAGGGGCCGATGTACCTTGGACTTAACTTCCCTTTCTTTCCAAACCTCATGACCTTCTTCCACGGAGATATGCGTAAAAACACCATGTCTCCGACTTTAAACTCAAGGTCTCCTCGACGATTATCTGCATAACTCTTCTGTCGACTTTGGGCTGCCTTGATATGCTGCTGAATGGTTTTCACCTTCTCCACCATTTCTTCGACCATTTCTGGTCCAAGCAGCTTACGTTCACCGACCTCATCCCAACATGCCGGAGTTCTACACCTTTTCCCATACAGGGCTTCATATGGTGCCATTTGGATGCTCGAGTGGAAACTATTATTATAAGAGAACTCAACTAGAGGAAGATGTTGATCCCATCCTCCTTTAAAGTCCATTGAGCACGCTCTCAACATATCCTCAAGTGTTTGGATAGTCCGCTCGGATTGGCCATCAGTTTGAGGATGATAGGCCGTACTGAAGTTCAGTTCAGTACTCAGAGCATGTTGAAGACTCTTCCAAAACTTAGAGGTAAATCTTGGATCTCGGTCAGAGACAATAGATAGTGGTACTCCATGCAACCGTACCACTTCCCTGATATATATCCGTGCCAGTTGATCCAAAGAGAAATCCTCTCGAATAGCAATGAAGTGTGCAGTCTTTGTAAGACGATCCACAATAACCCAGATTGCATTGTTGCTTTTGGATGTCCTTGGAAGTCCAGTGACGAAGTCCATGGTGATGTTCTCCCATTTCCATTCTGGTATGGGAAATGGTTGCATCATCCCCTTAGACTTCTGCCTCTCTGCCTTCACTTGCTGACACACCAGGCACTTTGATGTATATTCGGCGATCTCCTTCTTCATATTATCCCACCAAAAGTTTTCTCGGAGATCTCGATACATTTTTGTGCTCCCTGGGTGAATAGAGAAATTTGAACTATGTGCATCATCCAAAAGTTCCTTCTTCAGCTCCGAACTTGATGGGACACATAGTCTTTTCCCAAACCGCACAATTCCTTCTTCATTAACATTAAACTCTAAGGATTTTCCCTTTTTGATAGCTTCCACTTTTTCTGGGATTATCGCATCATCCTTTTGAGCATCCTTTAACCTTTCCAAAAGAGATGGTTGAGAAATCATTTGTGAAAGGATTGATGATGTTCCCTTCTTTATGATTCCCACGTCCATCTTCATCAAGTCTAAGAAGATTGGTTCCTTCTCAATTCTCATCATTGATAGAATTGCTGGATCCTTTCTACTTAGGGAATCTGCCACCTTGTTCGCCTTCCCAGGGTGGTAATGTATTGAACAGTCATAATCCTTTATGAGCTCTATCCATCTTCTCTGGCGCATATTAATCTCTTTCTGTGTGAATATATATTTAAGACTCTTGTGGTCAGTATATATCTCACGTTTCTCTCCATAGAGATAATGCCGCCAGATTTTCAAGGCAAAGATCACCGCCGCCAACTCCAAATCATGCGTTGGATAGTTTCTCTCATGGATTTTCAACTGTCTTGAGGCATAGGATATCACTTTATCATTCTGCATCAGCACACATCCTAAGCCCTTCTTCGAAGCATCACTGAATACCACAAAAAGCTCCCCACTTGTGGGTAAAGTGAGCACAGGTGCAGTGATAAGCCTCCTTTTCAACTCCTTGAAGCTTTCTTCGCATTCATCACTCCAAGAAAACTTTACTCCCTTTCGAGTTAGCTTGGTAAGAGGGTTGGAAAATCGTGAGAAGTTTCTCACAAATTGTCGATAATATCCAGCTAACCCCAAGAAGCTACGGATATCAGTTACCGATGTTGGCCTCGGCCATCCCTCAATTGCATCTGTTTTGGAGGGGTCCACTGATACCCCATTGCTTGTGATGATATGGCCCAAGAATGAGACCTCCTTCAACCAGAACTCACACTTTCTGTACTTGGCATAGAGCTTCTCCTTGCGCAAAGTCTCCAGTACAGTTCTTAAATGCTCCTCATGGTCCTCCTTGGTTTTGGAGTATATTAGAATATCATCTATAAAGACTACCACAAATTTATCTAGGTAATCTCTAAAGACTCTATTCATCAAGTCCATGAATATGCTGGAGCATTGGTGAGTCCAAAAGGCATTACTATGAATTCATAGTGCCCGTACCTTGTACGAAAAGCAGTCTTGGGGATATCTTCCTTCTTCACCCTTACTTGATAATATCCCGACCGCAAGTCGACCTTGGAGAAGTATTGTGCTCCACGCAGCTGATCAAACAAGTCATCGATTCTTGGGAGAGGATACTTGTTCTTTATCGTGATTTTGTTAAGTTCACGATAATCGATGCAAAGCCGCATTAACCCATCCTTCTTCTTGACGAAGAGGACTGGTGCACCCCATGGTGATTCACTTGGGCGTATAAACCCTTTATCCAGATTCTCCTATAGTTGTTTCTTCAGTTCTTCAAGCTCAACCACAGCCATTCTATATGGAGTCTTGGATATTGGTAGCGCCCCAGGTATAAGTTCAATTGAGAACTCAACATCTCTTCTTGGAGGAAGACCAGGAAGTTCCTCGGGAAATACTTCAGCGAATTCCCTCACAATAGGCATTTCTTCAAGGGTGGTTTCTTCCTTGGACTCAATCATCTGAGCCAGATATGCGTGCTCATAAGGCAGTAATATCCATGCTTGAGATGATGGAGATAAAGGAGATTCATCTTCCTCCTGACACTTGTAATGAATCGGGGGTCGATTCTCCATATGGAGTGTGATTTCCCTCTCCCGACAATTTATGTTGGCTCTATATAAGGAAAGAAAATCCATGCCAAGAATTGCATCAAATTCCACCAAAGGGAGTATGACGAGGTTCGCCGGGAAATTCAATCCACAGATTATAACAGGGGAGGACTTATACTCATGGGATGCAATGATTGCCCCATTTTCCGTACTCACCGACATCTTTACTTCCATGATTTGTGGTGGTGCAGGGATTGTTCTAATAAACTTTTGAGATATAAAAGAATGCGTAGAACCTGAATCAAAAAGTACGTTCGCTATTCTTAAATGAATAACTAGCGTACCTGTCACCACTTTGTTGTCGGGGTTCACTTCGGCAGAAGTGATGGCAAAAGCTCTTCCTTGCTGTCTTGGAGGTTGTTGATTGCCTCTGATAACCCTTGGATTAGGGCACTGATTCTCAAAATGACCCGGTTCTTTGCATTTGAAGCATTGAACAACGCGTTGAGGTTCGAACGGAGCGTTCCTCCCCTCCGTCGCAGCCGCGGGTCCTTCTTGCTGACAGTTAACAGCTAGGTGCCCTTCTCTTCCACACTTGAAGCATTTTCTTGTCCCCCTAAGGCAACTTCCAGGGTTCTTCTTTCCACACTTTTGGCAAGTGGGGTGCTGGAATTTCTTAGCGCCGTTGGATTTATCCATCGGACCACCAGCAATGAAGTCCACCTTCCGCTTCTTGTCCCCATGATACCCTTGTGATTCTACGATCTCCATTTCAACCTTGAGGGCACATCGGACAATTTCCTCATAGCTGTCGAAGTCACGGATCGCTAATGCTTTCCGTAAGCTAGGCTTCAGCCCACCAAAGAAGTGGTCAACCTTGCATTCGGGGGTAACGGCAAAGCCGGAAGCGTATCGTGCAAGCCTTGTGAAGTTTTCCTCGTACGCTCCCACAGATTCCTCATCTTTCTACTTGAGGGAAAGGAAGTCCCTTTCCATCTTAAGGCGGAGGGTGCGTGGAAAATATTTATCAAAAAACATCTTCCGGAATACCTTCCATTCCAAAGCCTCGATCTCCTCCTCAGGATTCGTATTTTTGATCAACGTCCACCATTGATCAGCTTCACCCTCCATACGATAAGCCGCCAGGAGAACCTTCTCTTTTTCAGAGCATTGGAGGATGGAGAATATCTTTTCAATGGAGTTGATCCATTGTTCAGCAATCGTGGGATCGGATGATCCACTAAAAGTAGGAGGCCTTTGTCTCATGAAGCTTTCAATAGCGACTTGTTCTTTCTTAGGGGGGGTTGAACATTCCTCCTGACCAGTGTTTCTATTCAAAACTTGAGTTAGCTGAGAGAGAAGCGTGACAAAGTTCGCGATTCCCGCTCCCATTGGATTGGGAATTTCATAAGTACAATCATCACACTGATCTTCACAACGGTTGTTAGCCCGAGTTCTCCTATTACCGGCCATTGGCTGGAATAAAAGGAAAGTTAGGGGTAACACATAAAGGGTAATCCAAAGACAAAAGGTGATGACTTATAAATAAACTTTAATCTCTTTAACTCATGAGTCTATAGGATTCAATCCAGGCTTTTCATGATCTTCCTTCTAACATATATTCTTAGGGGCTTTTTTCCCTTAATAAGGGTTCAAACTATGATTGTGAATTTATCAAAACATATCCCTGGGAGTGTCGTAACCAAGAGTGCAGCAAGGCCCGTTGTCGTGCACCAGTTCCCGTTCGAGTCTAGCTCAAAGCGGTGTTTTCGGGTTTTACCCCTAGGATACATCTGTGCCAGAGCCACCTCTACCTGCTCGTATCCAGACAGGGATGTATTTGTTTGATAAACCACTTACTTAGTATTTACCAAAACTTAGGGATGTTTTTATTATGCTTAGTCTTGTATCTAAGGCTTTACTAGGGTTTCCTAATCCCAAAAATAACTAAACCTATCCTCTGATACCAACTATGACAACCCTGCTTTTTATTACAACTTAAACATGCTTTATTACATAAAACATCACTTGATACAACAAAGAAGATCGAGAGGTTTAGTGTCTTTGGGGCTTAGGATCATTACATAAAAACTTTAAACATGAAATACAACATCCTTATTGAAAACTTCCTTTACATGACCACTACATTCCTTCGTACTTAGCATTGCATGGGATAACCTGAGGACATGCATAAGAAAAGGGTGAGCTATAAAGCCCAGTAAGGGAGTACATAATGAATAACATGAGGAGTACAATACATGTTAGGAAATAGGCATATCAATAGAGCATAAGAGAGACATGAACATAAAGGCATGATAAAGCATGATAATCATAACATGGAAATGTGGCAACAACACTTAATATTGAATTAGCATGAGCCAAGGCTCATTGCACATGGAGCATGAGTAAACCCTCATTGCACTTGAAGCACGAGTAAACCCTCGTTGCACTTGAATTAGCATGAGTCAACACTCATTGCACATGACTTATCATGATACTATACTTTACCCAATGCATTGGAGCACTATAAAGGGAGCACCCTTCTTAAACATTTCATTTCATGCATAAGTGTGCCACATGGATCATAAAACATGGATTCATAAAACATAATCATTTCTTCCACGATAAAGGAATGTGGAATTCATACATGAAACTTTATAATCAATATGTAAATGTGCATAAAGGTGAATACCCTTGATGGAGAAATGGGCATGGTATTCACTACACAAAGACATTGGCTTAGAAAATCGGTGCGATTTCGGCAGCGTAACGGCGTGACATAAGAATTCATAAAAAAGGTTGATGAGAGAGAAAGGGGTTCCTCATCATATTTACATGTAATGGACAGTAAGGAGATCATATATATACATGTCCCAACAACAGAAATGGAATTTAGATTCATGATACAAAAGTATTGCTTGAATGTAAAAGAAGAGAGAGAAGTTCCTTTCGGAATTTCGGCATAGTAACGGGTGTACATGGGAGGCATTTAATGAGAGAGAAAGGGTTCTCCCATAATTCAAAAAATAAGAGGTAAGTATGGGGGAGGTGTGAAACCGTACCCCAACATTCATAATTGAAATAAAAAGGGCAATACAACTTAAAGAAAATTGACAAAAAATGAGAAAGGAAGAAAAACCCTTACTTGGAAGTGTGCTTCCAAAGGATAGAGAGAGGCTTGTGAGAGGCTTCTTGGGAGCTTGGGGCACCTTGAGAGGATTCTAGAGAGAGTAGGGTAGAGGTTGGATGAACTTCAAGGGCTTTGAGTGAGGAGGAAGTGGGATCTTTGGTGGGTTTATATAGGAAAGGTGAGAGAATTCTTTATTATTTAGGTTTGGGACCCCTTATATTAAAATAATCCAAACCACAAACCATCCCATGGTATTTGCCCATGGTTTCTGGAAAAGGAAAGAGGAAAACAATATTTTACAAGGCCAAGGTCCGAACTTATTAAAAAAGTAGGGTTGCTTATGTGGAGGTGAGTCACACTCCCATGGAAATTAATTTAAAAAGGCAAAGTGTTGAATAAGTCTTGAGGGCTCCATTAATGCTTTGAAAAGTGAGTCAAACAAACCCAAAACCTCATTATTTTAATGATAAAACAGATATTGGCCGAACATAAGGATTATGGTATTTTATTACATCACCATTGGGTCATTATGATGTCATAAAACACATTATATATTTAAATGGTATTTAATTTTTACCCAAAAATTTGACTGTCTCAGAAAATTATGAAAAAATTCACCGTTGGATAATTTCGACGTCCTGATTCCAAAAATAATATTTCTTTTATCTAAATAATTTTCTAAATATATGAATTTTCACTTTTAAAATAAAAACCGACATTTATAAAAAATTCACGGGTTTTGACAGAAATTGCTTTCAAACCTTAATAAAAATTTTAATTGTATTCATAAAATTATAAGATCATTTATATTTAATAAAAATTGATTTAATATTAATAATAATATTTTATTAAAATATTATTTAATTCAAAAATCCTTTAATTTAATAAAATATAATTCTTAATTAAATAATAACTAAAAACATCATTTGTACTTTAAAAACTAATTACAATGCATCAAAAATGACTAGAAATTATATTCATTATTATATACAAAAAATAATGTACATGAACATGGTGCTACTTATTTGTTACATAACCCCTTAAAATAGCCGCATAAGACCTAAGGGTAAGGTGTGCGATGGTGACAGACTCTTGGGGTTGCTCGGATAACATTGCTCGAGTGGTAATCTCTATCAACTTCCGTTTTTCCCGTAGACGATCACGTTCGAGCTTGACTTGATGAAGCTCAGCTTGGGCTTGGTCAAGGGCAAAGCCCAAAGACGCCACCTCCTTTCCGAGCTCCGACAAATGGGCTTCGTAAGGGGCAATTCTACTGGATGAGGCCATCGCTTCCTTTGTCTTAGTAGAAAATTGGTTCGTTAAATCCTTATATTTAAACTACCCAGATGATCACTGTTCAACGGCTATAAAAGTAACGGTCACAAATCTTAACGTTAAACTAAAGAAGTTGACATCATATAAAAACATAAAGAAACACTTAACTGGATCAAGAGGGATTTTCCATTAATGAAATTTTGGGTCGTTACAAGGTACCAAGCATTCTTATTCTCTAATCTATTTTTTTAATTTTATGAATGAAATGAAACACCTCTGATACCACTTTGTGACACACCAGACATGGATTTCACTTAACGGGTGCCTTGAGGCTAGTGCGACACAATGCCTCAAGATCATATTACCGAATGCTAGAGGCTGTAGACTAGAAGAGAGGGACTAGGATGTGTCTTTGGGAAGACAATTCCCTTATTATTAGAGTGTAACATAGAGGAATGATTATAAAGGAATAGTAAATATAGGAAGAAATATAAATTAGTAGTAGATGTAAACAAATGTAACAGGTAAATGATAATAACAATAACAACTGTACAAATAGAAACAATTATTATGTAATTTAATGTCACCAAAAAACGTGAAAAATGCATAAAATACCATATTCATAACATGTTACATGAAATAAAAGAAAACAAAGTCTACTCCACAAATCCTGAGATCAAACTAGGTCATCTTCTATCAAGCTCCATCTATTTAGCAAGAAATCAAATGTTCAATGTTGAATGCTTCCCTTTTTCAAAACCTATAGCAATTTAATCTACTCTGAGTAAAAAATGGCACCTAAAGAAAGTGTGAGATAAATATCAGTGGGCCACTAGCAATGGATTCTATAACATCTGTTTCCATGTGATGGAATATATCAGTCTACATGCATCCATATATAATGTAAAGCAAGCAATAAAATATAACTAAATAACCAAGTACCTTCTTTATCCCTCAACTGGTGTAAGAACATGTAACTAGTTCACTAATTATGAAATTACCATTTAATGTTAATAGGTCACATGAGACATCTCCATAAATGACATCACCTTGTGATAGTATAATTAGTGAAGGTCTCAAGATGCAACAGGGAAACCTGGCAATGATATCCATTAAGGGAGTTCCATGTAAATAACCAATGTAATATAAACTCACAGAACACTAACATAGTAGTATCAAAGTCCCGCAATGGGGTAAGAGTGTAATCCATGGATTGCAATCTAGGGGATTCAATAATTACATACCTACCAATTCCACGGATTACATCCTAGGAAAAGTTGTTATATGTAAGCACTTTGTCATAGGAGTGTATCTAAGGCACCTAATTGCCAATGTTGGATCCATGAAACGTATCTGAAGTATCCTTGAATAATAAAAGGGACCATACAATAGTATAACAGACATCCATGGAATTTATAAGAACTGGAGTCTAGGTGGGTATAAACCTAACCAAACTGCATCATTGAATCAGAATGGGGTTATCGGGACCCAAGGTATTGTCATATTAGAATCCAAGGTGACCTCAAGTTATTCCATTACTATTTGATATTGCAATAATGTATTAATTTATATGGATCAGGTCATTCCTTCAATTAGTATGGATATGTCTAGTATATTTGAAACATTTTTTTATTGGTCAAAGACTTTAGTTCTGTTATTTTGGAAATGCCGACTAGTTTTGCATCCATTTAACTTGTCTTCATTATCTATTCAGACATATTAAATTATTGAGTTTAACTCCCCTACCTTCCAAAAACATGGAAAGGGGTAATACAGACATGTAATCTTTATTAAATCTCTTTTAATAAGGCCATGATATATACTTATTATACTTTTCATTCCACACAACACACTTAATATTTATTTTATGCACTTACATTAGGTAGGTCATGTTGTTAGAATACATGTTACATGACATTAAAAAAACCACATTAAACAATAAGTCATTAATTATAGTATGGATCACCATTAATAATTTCAAGAAAGTGCACAACTGAATGGTGTCTCAAACATGTCCAAACACCAAAAACCCAATTATGGAAAATACAGCTGCAAGAGGTGGATTGAGTTGTGGGTGTAAAAACTAACAACTATTCACATATCTGAGATTTTATATCCATATGATTATAACAAGTATAACCATGGAATGTATATTAAAAAAAATTCCAAAAAAATTGGTGGGTCCCATAAGTTCATTCAAAAAAAACTATCTTTAGGGATAGGTTATAGACCCCCCACCTTAGGGTTGAATGATCATTAACCTCAAGTATCAGTCCTTGATTTTATTCGAATAGGATTAGATCGATAAAGAAGATGAAAAACTCTCACATTTAGATAACTAGGTTGAGAGAGAAATAGAAGAGTAATGGAAAAATAGAACTCGAGCACTTAGCGTTGTGAATCCAACGAGATAAATAGAAGATCGGACAGATGCTGGACGAAGGAGATCTCCTCATCCTTAGCGTTGGCCCTAAAAAAGCTCTAAATGGATGAAACTGGAGGAAAATACTATTTGTTCTCAAATTAGGAAGGAGGAGGATGATTAAGATATTATTAACAGAGTTTTGGACATTTTACACAGGTTTTCAGCATGCGCCCAGTCGGCTACATGTTGTTTCATACTGAGTTAAAACCATTTCAGACGATTCGACCCAAAAAGACATCCTACAAGTCATTTGATCATCCCATGCACGACCCATGCCAGGGTTCCTTGGAAAATGGGAACTCATATAGTTAGGTCACACGGTCGTGCTCCAACATTGCGAGGTGGATTTTTCTGAAAAAAACACCATTCACATGGTTAGGTAAACGATTAATAAGGTGGGTTTTCTAAAAAAATATGTGTTCTAGACTATGAACTAGCTCGTACACCATCAGAATCATTACTAACTCGTTAAGGAACCGGAATAGGTCCAATGATAATATGTAGATTGAAAATTTGAGGATCCATACCAGAGTGAAAACCATGTTCTTACACTGGTTATATAACATTAAATACATAACTATACACATGTTTTAATATGTTTAAACAAGAAAAATGGTTTTATGAAAATCCTTCTAGGTGCTAATGAAAAGAAAAAAGTCATTATAAATGACGGTTGGGAATTGACCCCTATTGGATGACGTTTTTAGAAGAACAGTATATGAAAAGAGATTTTATGGGGGCATTCCAATAAAAAATAAAATTAATATATAAATATATAGTATTTGGTAATTCTTGTTACATTGGACAATGTAGGTGTTGGAATGGTAAGAACTGTTATTATAGTAAAAGATAATGAGTGAGGGTTTTAATAACGAGTGTTGTCTCCATGATAACCTCCTTACAGAACGACAAAATGATCTTTATCTAAGACCATCAAGACCAAATAATAGGGAAGATTTTTGGGAAGGGAATTGGTTAGAATATATGAAATATGAAATTCAAAAAAGGTGTAATGCCATATGTGGTTAGGTGTTGTATTTGTAGTGGGGGAATTGGGTGTTTCATTGATTCATTTGTTTACTATTTTGGAAGAATACTATCAATAGTGTTGATTCTTGTTACTAATGACAACACCATGAGAATTTTATTTTAGGATTATAGAAATGTACAACATTCAGTGATCCACCATGACTAAAAAATTATTTTATTTGTCTAAAATTATAAATATTATATTTTAATGTATTTTAATTTTCATAAGAAATTCAACTATTTTAGAAAAATATAACAATTCCCCATAACCATTTTTTAGGGTAATATTTCAAAAATGGACGCCATTTTAGGAAAATAATTTTATAAACAAAACCAATATAATTTTTCATTAAAATCATCAATTATATGAAAATTAATGATTTTGAAATTATAAGAAATTTTAATGGAACATTGAAAGATTAAATAAGGTGTCATAATTCAATAATATAATAATAAAAACACAATGTTATAATTTATTAATATATTTTATGAAAATAAATTTAATATCAAATAATTATATTATTTATAAAATATTATATTAGTAATTACGTTTCAAAAAAAAGAATAGTTAATTTCTAATTTTTAATATATTATTTATTTATTCTAAGAATTGAATATATTAATTTTTCATTCATAGGATACTTAATTTTATTTATAATTTCACAGGTGAGTTTAAATTTCTATTAACCATCATACTATTCATAATTGTCAAATTACTATTTCAATGGTTATGTTACAATTTTATTCATTTTGGTTCCATAATTTATTTAAATACCACATATTCCATTCATAATTTATTAAAATAATTTATTAGGTTATATATGTGATATTTGGGCTTTAAACTATGTAACATAATTACATTATGGGAAATTCGATTGATAAGTTTCTTAGTCATTACATTATCCCACACCCTTATGAATTTTCTCCCTCCAAATTTTAATTTACACGGTATGGTAAAAATATGTGATGAAACTTCTCTTATTTCATACCATTAACTAGAAAATAAAATTTAACAATGCGAGATTCAATAATATTTTAATTATTATATTGATAGGAAACATTGATCAAAGAATGATAAATATGTCAATGAATTGTATATCATATCTTGTGATTCCCTAAGATTCAAACTATGTTCTCTATGGTGATAGAATTATCCCTCAGATTCTTACTAATGTCTTGGAGTACTAATTTAAAAAAAGTAACTTGTCTATGCTCTCATACAAATAGTATAATGACTATCGTTATTCAGATATTATTACATGATTTTAAGCATAAAAATCCATCAAATAAAAACCATGGATTGTAATTTTGAGTAATGATTAGTTATATAAAACTAAAAAAGGAATTCTAATATTGGATCATTATATATATAATAGATAATAAGATCTTAAATTATTCTGAGATCTTAAATCTACATAAGATAGCCGAGGGAATACCAAAAACGGATGAGAAAAAAAATCTGATTAATGGAATAAATAAACAATAGATCATGGATTAGAAGGAATACAATGACGGCATAAAAAGGATCAAAACATTAACAAACATATTGTAGAATAAAATATAGAACAATAGATTATGTAGTCATTGAAATAGATGAATGTGGATGAAACCGATAACATAGCATAAATACGAGTCATGGATTACTGTCAAGGATATATCACATTATGGACGCAGTCCCATAAAAGAATCGGGGTTACTCCATGTACCAACATGATGACTCGCGAGGCTAAAAATTAACAAATTCAATGTATCTCAATCTATTTTCATCAATCATAACATGTTTGGGAATATGTGTTCCACATGATGAATAATTCTTAAGGAATAATCATATGGCCAGTTTTGGAAAGAAATGGGTATTGTAATCAAGTAATAATGAATATAATATTGGTCTATCATAATGTTGTCTATAAAAGAATGGATTTTATGAAAGCATTTATATTAACAATGGAAATTAGGAATATATCCTAAAACTTATGTTAAAATTAATTGAATACAACTAAAAAGTGTTCTCCAGAATCATTATAAATGAATCTCTTTCATTCTATTTAAGGGAAAATATAAAATGGACATTGAATCAGGAAAAAGGAAAAATTGTATGCATAAAACTAGAAATGATCTATGTTAGTTTTTTGATGATAAAAGTAATGGTTTCTTAAAATCTATTATGGAGTCTACATTAAGATGGTTAATAAGTTGGGAAGTTCCCTTTAATTGACCCGGCGTATCAGAATGTATTGAAAGGAGACCCTTTTAATGCATGTATTTCTCAATAAGTGAAATAATATATATTATAGGTCTATATTTTTGAGAAATAAACATATATATTTGATGTATTAAACAATATTAATTAATAATTAAACTTAGGTAAATATGGAGAAAGTGAAACTAGAAGTAAAATAGAGGATTGGAGATAATCGCTTGGCTTATGTTTGAATGTACTCTACACATGCAATTAATGATCTAGATAATGAAATAAGATCAGTTTATCAAATAATATAGAACCAAATATAATTGAATTTAACTTATTATAGCTTTACTACATTCATTTTTTTTCAATTTCATTGAATTATCATGTTTAATTTTGTCTATTTCAGAGTGTTCATTTCATCGTTCCACAGTCAGTTCACTTGATTATACTTATGAATGTTTTTAAAAAATACAAAATAAAATATTAAAATATAATTTGATATTTTTGATTCATTTCAAGGAATTTTATTGGTCCCATATATAATTTCTTTCAGATTAGTATGATTCATTTCTAAATATATTTATGATGAAATGATTACTTTATATTGCTTGTTTTTACAACCATAATGAATTAGTAATGTTTTTTAATAATAGTATATATAATGTATGTATAAAATTAAATATGTTTTAATTAAAAAATATAATATTTCTTAACCATGAAGAACATTATATGACCATCCTTGAAGGGAGTAATTAAAAATTGAAACACATCGTCCACGAAGGCAGTGAAGCAACACCACAGGTATGATGTTTTTAGAACAAAAAGATATGAGAAGATATTTGATGATAAATATTCCATTAAAAAATTAAAAATATAGTATATATAATATAATAGTGTTATCTTGATACATTGGATGTAGGACATTATGTAAGGATAAAAAATAAAGGAAAAAATGAGAATGTTTGAGGGTTTTTCCTATTCAGTGTCGTCCCCTTGAGAGCCTTCTTAAGGAACTGATAAATAGAATTTTTGTAAGACCCTAAAAATTTTATTTGTGGATTATTTTTAGTATTGTAATTGGGTGTGATATAAGAATACTAAAAATCATTTAATATATGAAAGAATAGGTGTTGAAAGGATGTATTTATAGTGGGAGAGGAGGTTTTATTTTCTAATTTTATACAATTTTTTTATTATTTTGGCTCAAGAATATAAAATGTGTTGACTCTTATGACTAATTATAGTATCTAGAGAATGTTTGTTTTTTATAATATTCCAATAAATTTTAAATTTTTTAAACATGAAATCAAAATTCATTTATTTTCTTATAATCTTAAATACCATAAATGAGCATATTTCTCTATTCACTGAAAATTGAACTATTATGAAAATATACCTAAACATTCGTGACGTATTTTTACTGTTATATGTCAAAAATGAACTAAATTATAAGAAACCAATTTTTAGTTATTATTAGTTTAATTTTTTTAATAATTTTATCATTTTTGAGAGATACTAATTTTAAAATTATAACTGATTTTATGACACCCAGAAAAATGTTTTAATTTCTCATAAAATTATTTAATAATGATTAGAAAAAAGAATAATAATTTATTAATATATTTAGTGATAACACAATTTATTTTATATCAAAATATTAATTATAATGTTGTAAATAACAATTTGCATTTCACAAAAATAACAACACATAATTTATTATTTTTCATACATTTATATACATATTCCCTGATATAAATATATTATATTTTCATTCATAATATACTTGAATTTCATTTAAAATTTCATAGGTTATTTTAATATTATATTATCCATTTCACAATTCATAATGTGTATAATACTTTTTCAACGTTCATGTTATTATTCCATTGGTATTATGTCCTTAATTTTTATAAATACAATATATTTCATTCTTAATTTAAGGGAAATATTTTTAATATGTTCTACTTGTTATTTATGAGTTTTTTAGTACATAAAATATATCTAATATGGGAAATTAAATTTATAAAATTCATTGTCGTTAGATGTCTCTTTCGTGGGGTTAACCATTCAAATTATACCAAAGAACTAATGGATTTTTTTTCTGTAGTTGCATTTTTTAAGTCTTATGTAATGTTATTAGACAACCCATTAGACATGTTATCCAATTAATATAAATATATTCATGATATTAATTTTTTCATATGATGTTATTATTTTATGGAGACCACGATTCAATTAATACCAATATTTTAATGTTATCACATCACAATATCATTGTTTATCGAGGTTGTTTACGATTATGCATCTAATGATGAAAATTAGAATCCACATCTCTTAAAACACATGAATTTACTTCTCTAATGGGTTTTCACGATAATAAATTATTTAACCTCACATTCTGCACTTTTTTGAACAAAGTGATTCAAAATAATGTTTTTATTAAATTTTCATTTTTTTATTTGTTCGGTAAGATTTTTTTTTTCATAAAATAAGATATCTAATTTTTTTAAGTGAGATTAACTTTTATGAAATTAATAATTAGATCCATTTTTGGAATAGCTAATTTTTCATCAAAGGAACAATCATTTAATTTTCTAAACAATTTCCTTGTATGTTTTTTCCAGAAAATTTTAAATATTATTTGTATTAATGTGTAAGTCATTTATAATAATTTTCACAACTATAAACTTAAAATGTATTATATATTCCATTATATTGTTGAAATATTCTTTTAAAATAAATTTATTTTGATGTTATTTTACATTTTGAAAAAATATTTTCAACATTGAACTGATATTTTCTTCATTAAATGTTATAAATGATTTTTTAAGCTTCCTATATAAGTATGAAAATTTATTTTTTTTGATGAGTAATTATAATTTATTTTCATGAATTTCCTGTTTTTAAAAAAAATTCATAGAAATGTTATTTTTCTCTAGAAATTCGCCAAGTGATAAGTCAAAATCACCTTCCATATTAGATGACATATATTGGGGTCACATAAATTTTTCTATGGATATGGTCCTTGAAAAAAATTCTTATTCATTCTCTGAATTTTTTTTATTGTGATCATGCATTCACAATACAAATTTATCATCTAAGGGTTATAGAATTATATATTTCTTATGAATACAGATTCTTTTCATGGGTTATTCTATGATAAAATGTTGAAACTATTATGAAACCAATATATTTAAAATTTATTATGATATAATGTAATGTGTATGATACCAATTGAATTTCATGGGTTATTATATTAAAACTATTTTCTGGTCATGTGAAACACATATCTATGAATTTCATTATGTGATGGGTGGGACCTATATCTCTCACCAATGCATTGTTTATATATGGATAGATCATGAGTAAATATTTATTTTGTTAACATGATCACATGTTCA
Organism: Viscum album; assembly: GCA_963277665.1. Taxonomy (NCBI): domain Eukaryota; kingdom Viridiplantae; phylum Streptophyta; class Magnoliopsida; order Santalales; family Viscaceae; genus Viscum; species Viscum album. Next base: position 1,539,276,895 of record OY728151.1, read on the forward strand.
AAATGTTTTGTGTAAACCTTGATATATGTTCACAATGTTATAAGTAAACATGATTACATGTTCACAATGTTATGTTTCAAAATAATTACATGTTAACAATTTTTTCTGATAACCAGATAACATTTACCCAGTGTCATGTGTGAGCCTCCTTTCATCTTCATATTGTTATCCATGAACCTGTTATAAATGTTTATAATTCTAAGAATTGATCAGGTTTCATGTCCCTAAGTTTATGCGGGTGCCAAAATTCATTTCTTTAATTTAATGAGTGAATATGTCTCCATTTAGACATACGAAAATCATATAAGCTGATGTGTATGACATAATCCTATATCATATGAAAATGTTCTTCTCTAAAGGATCATGTTCTTTGATTCCATTATAGTTCATGTCATATAAAGTTCAAATCATTATTCGAAGACTCATTATTATGAACTTTGTATAATGGGTTGGAGTTTCAAATGTCATGATCATGTTGTCAAACCCTTATGTTCATGTTATTCATACACATCACCCATTTTTTCCCTTAATGAGCATCTAAGTTCACCATTTGTTATGTTCCTTTCAATTTTTTACGATAAATGATATTAAGTAGGATATTTTTGATGATTCATAAAGTGGACGATCTATATGGGGTTTTTTTATGATCATTGGAAAACTAATAAGATTGTGTACCTAGTTTTGAAAGAAACTACACAATTCCAATCCTTAGTCATATGTTTATATAATTGATTGAATATTCATTGAAAAAGATGTAATATATATGTACGAGAAGCCTCCATTGTAATAGTTTGTATGAGGGGGGAGGTTTTCTTATCCTTTAGAAACCTAGATGAGAAAACAATAGTGAAATCCCTATAGATATTTCTATGGATATATCTAGTTATATATCTATGGATAACACTAAGGATGAGTAAATTTATAATAAAATGTCATCAAATTTTTTTATAGGATGGAGAAAGGGGTTTATAAGAAATTTCATCCCTCTCTAGATTGAACCTTTGGATGTTGTACTAGAATAGTGGTACCTTGTACTAATAACACCAAAAGGGAGCCTTGAGATAGACTCGGTCATCACTTATTGCCTAAAAATGGGCCTTGATTCACACATGGTTCGACACTCCTAGGGGATATGGTTTGAAATTAATAAACCCCTTATGAACCATCATGTTAGATTTAAATATATTATGAATATGACTTACCTAGATTTATTATAAGGTTAAATAGATTGAAATGATGGTTTCTGACATTAATCACCCTATATGAGATTTTACATGATTATCTTATTCCCCCACTATGACCAATATTGTTCACACTACGATTAAGTATGTAGTCTATGAATATAATCTCAATTAACCGTAATAATTATGAGTGAAATGGGTAATTCAATTAAATTGCTCAGTTGAAACCAAATGATGTGGTATTTAGAATGAAAATTCATTTCATTATGATCACACAACATTAATGATCAATGAATAATACTAAACATTAAAATTGGGAAAGGATGGAACAAAATTCATTTGAGTCCATCATAAGGAAATGTAGACCTCCTCTCTGTGGGTCTTCTGATCCACTAGTTTTTGTTCAATAGATATTCACCGTTGAATATATTATTTCTTTCCTCTAATATTCTACGTATGAGAAAGTAATTTTTGTTTTCTAACATTAGGATGGTTAATAAGATCAATTGGGGAATGTTATTGTGAATTAAATGCAACGAAATGATATTGACTCCATGGATTGGTGTGAGTTGAAGAACATATTTTTCAATAAACACATACGTCGTATTCTTCTATTGAATATGGAGAAGTAGTTCCTTCAGTTAAAGAAAAAGGATGATAAATTTATTTCACAGAACAAGGAATATTTGGGACAATTTTTATGGTACACATATGTTATTGAAATCTAACAAAAATGTAAGGATTAAAGATTCTGAAGAGGATTAAAATGACGCATCCAAAAATAATTATCCATAGGAGACATTAGAATATATTAAGAGATTGTTTGAGCTGATGTCATGGTGATAATAGAGGTTGGTATTATTTATAAATATCATGGATTTGATAAGAATATAAATATAGAATTGAAATAAAATTCTATAAACCATGAATATAAGAAGATGAGAGTTCCCTTATGGTAAAATTATGGGAAGAACTGAAGAAGAAATTTTCATAAGGGAACTAGTAAATGTCTTTCATTTTGATAGGGAGGTTATTAGATAATTTATTGTAGATGATATTGGAATAATTTATCTAAAATGGTAATATAGAGAAAGCTAAAAATAATGAACTGACAACAATAATTTTTTAAAATGAACGTTTAATGGGAATAAAGTGAATAAATACCCCAATCCAGGGGATAAATAGAATGATAATCAATGATTACCTCTGGAGAAAAAATATAAAATGAATGATTTTGAAATCTCTACGATTTAGGTGAATCATGATAATTAGGTAATATTAATACTCCCTTCCATACTAGTGAATTTAATTTTTAATTTTCTTCAATGAACCCTATGAAAATTATATTTTTCATTATTTATTGAATTTTGTGGTGATTATCTCTATGAAAAAGAAGTTCAGGTGCCTAGGTAACCTAATAAACAAGCTGGCCCTGATGTGTCCTAAAGGGCGTTCCCAATCACCATGGGCAGGCGACGAGCTCCTTGCATCATACAAAATACATACGATATTGATTTTTCCACAAAAATGATAAAGCAAAATTTAAAAGAAAAAATTCATATAAATATGAAAACTCAATTGGCAGTAAAAGTACTAGAATACAATGATGCATAAAATCCAACATACTAAAACCCACGTACTAAATAGGAAAAGATCCCCAAGGTCCCTAAATACAGAACTCACCATGTATGATGCTCAACAACTGGATCCACCTCCAAGAGATCCCTTCCCTTTTACCGATAATGTATGATGAATGTCTACTAACACCTAAAGGCATACGTATGGTGTGATCGTATTCCAAATTGGATACAAAAAAAGATTCCATAACAAATTCCAAATATAGATTATCAAACGAAAATAATTCAATATTCAAAATAAATATGTTTGGAAATTTAAAATAATTTTTAACAAGAAATTCTAAATAGTTTCAATATGATGGAAAATTTCTTTTCAACAACATTATATACATTACAAGAGATGGAATGTTTCATAAAAAATGGATTACGTAAAAATGTATATTAAAATAGTTTATATAAATATAGTAGGCATGTAAAGCAGTTCAAAACAAACATTAGCATACATTTATATCTCAAATATAAATAACAACTGAGCAACAAGGTCAAATTACTTAAGGCATGGTGATATTAACCATATATATGATTCCAAAATCTCTATGTGAAATTAGAAAAATGTTAATACACACATACCTATGACACTGGACAAAGGAGACTCATCCCCAACCCTGTCGGGGATTTGACCCACAACATGTATGTTTTATAATGTTCTCGTACCATAGTGTGTATCGAAATAACTCACTAACTAACTAATGATTTCAGGAGCTCATAAATGATGGGTAAACTATTTTAATAATACTTAAAATACATCAAATCTCATTCTTCAATTTCAAAAAATTCCCAATTCATTCCAATTAAAACAAAAATAGGTTTTATAAAAAGCATGACTTTTTCACAAGATAAAACCTCTTGGTTTCTATCAAATCAGTTAATGAAATTTTCAACTGTTTGAAATCCATAAAAACTAATTCCATCCTTTTCAATATTAATATCCATAATTACACTAACTAATATAATTGAAAACAGTTACATCCAATAAAGAATTTTAATTCTATGATTCAAATCCTAAAATTTCCATAAACTCACCCTAAATCTAATGAATATGGGGTTTTACATGTTCTCATTCCAAAACCATTTCAAATATACCAATAAAATGGAATTGAGTTTTATCAATGAAATTAAAATCAAGTATGAGTATTAAAATTTAAATTATAAATTGAAATCAACCCAATCGTACAATGATAATCAGTTTGAATAAATGTGATGGAACCAACTACCTCTTTCCTGAAAAATGACACTTACAACGACACCCATCAATGAGATCGAAGGTGAATGGTATATTGTATCACACAATAGAATCAAGATAAAAAAACATGGAATAGATCCATCAAGACCTAGATGATCAATGGAAGTCCCAAGAGGAGAGGGGGAGAGAAACATGAATAACAAGGGGGAATACCTACCCTAAAATTGCACTGCATGGAGAATGAATATCTCGAACCATTTTGTTTGATATGGAAATATTTGAGTCTCTAAAAAACGTGAAATAACTTCTCTATGTCATGATCCATGAAGTCTATAAGGAAAATGACTTAGTGAAAAAATCGAACGAGTGACATTAAGTTGGGTGCATGTCGATTCATGACGTCTACAAATAGGTCACAATGTGTAGTCCATGATGATTAAGTACACTAAAAAACCCATCACCTCACATTGAAAAGTAAATATTTAACCACTATATGATGTGTACTTCTAGTACATGACATGTACCAGCTCACGACATAACCTCCCCAATCACCACCTGAATCCAAACCATGTACACATCTTGGACATTAGGTACACGATGTGAACTCGATATACACAGTGTGTACTTCAGGTACACGATGTGTACCTGTTATATAGTATTAAATAATCCATGAAAAATATCATAAAAGTATTTCAAACCCCATGGGGAAATAGAAAAGCCAGAAAATATCATGATCAAGGTAATGAGATGATACAACCTCCCTTCCATAAATAAATTATTCTCCTATAAAGCCTATGAGGATGCTTCTATTCCATAGAGATGGGTCCATTGGTCTCTCATTAGTGGCTAGCATTCCCATATATCATGAGTATCAGCACAACAATTCCCTAACACATGAACAAAATATATCATCCTCCCATGATGTTACTTTTTATTAGAATAAATTATACTGACTGGTTTCATAGTTAACAATAAATAAAGCTCGATCTCAAGATCACTCCTGCTCAAAACGTGATGTGGATCAGATAGATTCTTTCTCAACTGTGATATATGGAGCATTTTATGTATCAACGTTAGCTGTGATGGAAGTACCAAACAGTATGAAACATTCCCCACCTACTCAACTGTCTCAAAAGGTCCAACAAAAAGAGGAGAAAGCTTCCCTTTCCTCCAATGTCACCGATGACCTAGTCAGGTTAAAGCCATAAAGAACACTTGATAACCAACTAAAAACTCCAAATTATACAACGTCAATCATCATAAGGCTTATATTGGCTCTGTTCATTTAGGATCCTCAGACAAATCAGGTGATTCTTTGTTTTTATCTTCATAACCATGCTTGGTCCAACCAATGAACATTCACCAAACTCCAATGAACACAAAAGGGATTTAAAAGGTGTTCATGTCAAGGTTTCGAAAGGTGCCTATCTGATCACAGACATGTAGCTTTTTTATTTCACAACTCAATTAATTATATGTGAACATCCTAAGACCCACCAAGGTCAAGGACACATGTATGAAGCATATCTTCAATAATCTATATTACTATTTCTCTATTTCCGTCTGACTGTGGATGGTAGACAGTGAATAAAATAACCCATGATCTCAGTGCCTCCTAAAGGTCACTCAATAAGTGAGAAATGAACAAAATATCCCTATTAGAGAAAATATCATATTGAAGTCCATGAAAATTAACATTATCATTCACATCGAATTTACCAACTCCCCAACATTGGTTGTATCATGAATGAGCATAATGTTAGCCGATATGGTCATTCTGTCAATAACAACCCATATTGAATTCTCCAATATCTGGGTACATGTAAACCCAACGATAATGTCCAGGGATATTTCATCCCACTTCCATAAAGGGACTAGAAGTGTTTGATAAAATCCAAAAGGGTTATGGTGCTCGACTTTCACTTGTTGGTACATATAGAAATGAGAGACGAACAAAACAATGTCTCATCTCATTCATGTACACCAAAACTACCACCTCATGTCATAAAACATCATTTTTGGTCCTTGGGTAAACAACCCATTTAAAATTATGTAAATCCGCTATCACAGTCTTTCCTGATGATAATGCACAACAAAGCAGTTCTGATAGAATAGAACAACATGTTTGGAGAATCACCACTAGATGACTGTCTCCCCACCATAAAGGGTTTATCTAATTATACAGTACTCATTGTCAAGATGTTGGTCTTGGAGAATCATATCGATAAAATTATATGTATATCGAGAACTGAACAAGGAATCCTCAATCTCTTCCTCTTGAACACCAATAAGAATTTCTGAAAAAAGAGACATAAAATACTACTCTTGCAAAGATTCATTCACTACATGGGTTTGAAATTCTTTATCAATGCATCTGAAATGTCATTAACATCTCCCAGGGTATATGAAATATCAATGTACCAAGATTCATGGTACTTCGTCCAACACCTCTACCAAATATTCAATTTTTATTGGAAGAATATATAACTAATGGGTTTTTGGTCTGAATACACTGTAAAACATTTTTCATAAAGGAAATGATGCCAAATTGTAAGTGCATGCATCACAACATAATGTTCCATATCATGGGTAGGATAATTCTTCTTGTGTGGCCCAATCTGATGAGATCCATATGCTACTACATGATCACGCTACATAAGAACACTTCCAAAGACAGAAACTGATTAATCACAAAAGACCACATAGCCCTTCCTGCCTTTTGGAAGAGTCAACATTGGTGTAGTATTCTTCTGAAACATCAGCTCAACAAAAGGACTCTGATATTTATCATCGCACACAAACATCAACACCTTCTGATTCAAAGAAGTCCTCAAATAATCCATCATCGATAATTCCTTCACAGACATGCAATAATATCTAGCTACTTCTCAGATAATCCAGATCTCGAATACATTTCATGTTTTCTACCATGTAAGAATATAAATCAACTTCTCAGGAACAAAAAATATACCATTATCAGACACCGTGTGTCCCATGAATATCACATCATGAATCCTAAACACAGACATTAATGCATGGACTAAAAGAAGTGATATATTTGCTGATTCAAAACTATTATCACATGTTTCATATGATCATTCCTGGCCTTAGAGTAAATAATAATTTCATCCCCATAGAATAACACAATGGTATCTATATACATCTGGATAACATTCTTCATTAAATCCATAAAAACAGCAGGACAATTTGTCAAACCAAAGGTCATAACAAGGTAATCAATGTTCATGTATCTTCTCCTAAAGGCAGTATTTTGAATGACAGATTATTTTATCCTCAACTGATGGTAACCAGATCTAAGGATGATTATTGAAAACCAATTTTATTCATTTTTTTAATTAAAAATATTGTCAATCCATGGAAAAATATAATCTTACCGTATCATAACTCAATTTAACTTTTGATAATCAACACATAAGATAAGGGAACCATCATCATTATAAGAAGAGTGAGTGGGAACTGCCCAAGGTGATACACTAGGACAAATAATGCATTTCTCATGAATATCATCCAACTGAGACATCAACTCTTTCAGCTAATTTGGTGTCTTCTAGTAGGAAGGGATTGAGACGGGTTGTGTACTTAGTATTATGTAAATAGAAAACTCATCCTCTTTCAATAGTGGAAGAATAGATAATTCTGATGGGAAAATGATGGAAAACTCAACGAAAAACGGAGGAAAGTAACCACACCTGGAATATCACACCAGGTCAGAAGAAAACAGTGATATCATTTTCACCAACTCGAAATAAGAATATCTGGTTAGGCACAACCTTGGGTATCATTCCACTTAAAAAAAGAGGCACACCACTAGGTGTAGAAATGTAGACCTGTCATAGAGAACAATCAATTCAGGATTTTTTTTAGAAATGAACTAATCCATCCAAAATACGATTTTAATAGATTTCATATCTAGAACCAGAAAATTCCAAGATAGCTCAATGTCTGATAGAGAGAAGACACGGGTAGGACTACGTGGACACCACTCCATCTTCGCACAAAGTGGTTTAGTAATATCCATTTCACAATATAGTTTCTCCATAGGATGATTAAGAAGATTAACAATACATGATGAAATAAATGAGTTAGATGGAATAGTATCAAAAACTATAGTCACTAATGATGACGCAATGGCAATGGTACCTCTCACAGTCGCTGGATTCGTGTCTTCTTCATCTAGACCCTTCCACTACATGAAGAAACATCGATCTGGATTCCATTGGCTGGAACCCTTTTGAACATGAATAAATTGATTTCCCCATATTTTTAAGTGCATATGATGATCTTTTCCCACTACAGAGAGTAGATAAATGATGGATGAATCTCTATAAGTTCCCCGAACATCCGTAGGAGTTACAGTTCTAAGGTGCCTCATTGCAAACCATCATTGAATTTCCTATCTTTCCATACTGTTGGAACATGAAATAACTTCCTCCTCGAGCTGTAGGAGGTCTGGAATGGCTCTGTCAGTGATATCATCTACAAGGATCATCACACATCCATTTTCCATTAATGGAACTAATTCTACCATTGGGAGAAAAAGGAAATCCCATCAACCCGAACATTACTGTCTTGTCCCTCTGAACCATCATTAATTTATCCACCACCTCATAAAGTGTGTAGCATCATATACAAAACCTGAGTATGAATATCTGATAGAATTCCCACATCGATCCATTGAAACTTCAACATAACATTAGATTCAATCATATGAGAAAATTACAGTAGATCAGAAAAGGGATTTGATTACTCAATAACAGTTTTTTCGGGCAGCTCAATCCTGGAAAAATCAACATCATTATTCTATACCATAGAATCTAGATATAAATAATTTATGAAATGAACCATGATGTCTTTCAATTGTAACCCATCATGGTTTCCTGTGGTCACCCTCATGACCTACCATCTCCTGCTCCGTCCCTCTAGCATGATGATATCACACTTCACCCTGATAACTTAAGGTGTCTCCATGAACTCAAATATAGGTTATATCATTCCGAACCATTAATCATCAAGTATATGATTATTGGATCCTTTTAATAATAGTTGAATATGGAGAAGGAACTATTGAGAATGATTCTGATGACATCCCCCTTAGGATCCATAGCTGGAGCCCTACTGGGAACTTTAGGTGGTGCCTATCCTAGAGCATCGATAGTGAGAAAAATAATATCAACCTGATTGGGATCAATAATAGTATTTTCTTGATGAGGATAAATAGAATCATTTTCCTATATATGATTCACTTTCCTTCTCGGAGGTATGATGCTACAAAGCATCATAAGATTAATAGAGAACATAATATTAATAATTAAACTAGTAAAAAGAGAAAAATATTCACAATAGAAGGGACAAAAATGATTTGGATTTCCCTTTATCCAATTCTAAATAGGGAAACGACAATAAATGATCCAAAAGACATATTACCCTAACAAACCCTAGTTATGTAAGGATCATTATGGTGACAGCTAAATATGAAATCAATCGCAACAACCAATTATGTCCCTAAAAGAATATATAAACGCATACTGACTTCAAGATAGAAGCTAAACAACCTGCCTTTGAGACTAATTTTCCATGAAACATCCCTGGTATGATGGTAACCTAAAAACTGAGCTAACCCTAACATGACCCCCAGGACATTCCCGATCCTAATGGGATGGTTACTATCACCTGGAATCATACCTCATACAAGAGGGAAGAAATTCTCCAAAAGAATGCACAATCTAATGATAAAACACAGAGTGCATATCAATAGGAGAACTCCACTCGGAGTAAAAGTACGAGAATAAAAAGGAGAGTAAAAACAATGTACTAAAAAATAAATTATTGAATATGAAAACATCCCCAAGGACCCTAAGGACACAATGCACCATGTCTAAATCTCAATAGCCAGATCCACCTACAAGAGATACCTTCCAATTACTCTAACCTCGAAGAGGAATGCCCACAAACAGCCGATTAAAAAAGTAGGTTGTGGGCCTAATCCTAGTAGGAAACCAAAAAATATTCCATAACAGATTTCAAAAATAGATTGTCCCCTGAAAAGATTATAATTTTTAAAATAAACATGTATTTTAATTCCAATGTATATTTAAACAGAACATTCCAAACAATTTCAAAATGATTGAGAATTCCATTAATGCACAAGCTATACTTTATAAGAGATAGAATAATTCAAAAATAATTGCTTATATAAAACATTTATATATAACAGTTTATATAAATTTAGCAGGCAGGTAAATAAGTTTTAACAAACATTGGAATACGTTCATATCTAAAATATATATTTCATGGTAGCAATTTGGCCATCTTCAAAAAGGTACAATAGTATTAAACAACTATTGGATTTCACACACTATATGTGATCTTAGAAAAATGTGTGTATAGATGTCCCTATGATTCTGGCTAAAGGAGGATCATCGCCAACCTGTCGTGGAAGTGACCCATCACAAGTATGTTTTAGAGTTTTTTCGTAGCGTAGACTGTATCAAAGTTACTCACTAACAACCTAAGGTTATCATTCAAATTTACATTATGTGCGATCTATTTTTATATTGATTAAAATATGATCAATCCCATTCATATATTTCAAAAATTAAAATTTCATTTCATTTAAAACCTAAACATGTAATATACAAAAATATGATTTTTTTCAACAAGAGAAATCCAATGGGTTTTTATCAACTTATTATAATCCATTTTCATTAGATTGGGCCATCATTTTCAAAATTAATATCAATAATTAAATTAAATAATTTAACTGAAAACATTTCCATTAAATCCAAAATTTTATTTCAATGATTTTAATGAGCCAATTTCAATAAAATCACCAATATTAAATAGAATACATAGTTTTCCATGTTCTAATGCCAAATCAATTTAAAATCACCAAATTCAATGGAAATGGGTAATTCAAATATATTGAATTCAATGTTGAGCATTTAAATTTAAATTACCAATTGAAATAAACCAAGCAATTCAATGGGAATCAATTTTGAAATATGGGCTGGGAAAAACTAGCTCTTTCCCGAGGAATGACACATGCAATAAAACCTATCGATGAGAGAGAAGGTGTATAAAATAATCAAACTCATCCTATAAGTATGATACAACACCACATGGAAACGATCCATCAACCCCTAGATGATCCATGAAAAACAGAAGATGAATTGAAGAGATAAACATGAATAATGAGGGGGAACACATACCCAAAATTAGCACCGCAAGAAGAATGAATATCCCAAGCCTTTTAGTTCAATTCTGAAGGAGTGGAGTCTCTTAAAATCATAACAGAACATCTATAGGTCAAGAGAAACATTGTTTGGATTGAAATGGACCCCAAAAAAATCACAAACACATGACTTTAAGATGTGTGAGGGCCAATTCATGACATGTACCCAGGGGTCGAGAAATATAGGATGCATTGGATAAGTATACCGAAAAACACATCACATCAGGTTGAAACCCAATATTTAACCACTTCATGATTTGTACAACTGGTACATACTGTGTAATAGCTTAGGACATGACCTCCCCATTCATGACCTGAAACCAGCACCATGTACACAATGTTGTACATTAGGTACCTAGTGTGTACCTATTTTGGAGTCTACAATAAACCCATGAAAATATCATAAATGGATTCTCAACAAAAAGGGGACAGAGAAATGGTAGAAAATTACCTAATCAAGGTAACATGATGTTACAGTCATCCTCAATACAATTATGGAATAAAGAAATACATATTATTTTCTATCAGTATAATTTTGAAACCAAACATCAAGTGGGAAAATTGTTTTCATAATATAATATATTATTGATTGAATAAATTGAGATTAACCTTTTGTAAAAAATTATATATCGATATATGATTTACATAATAGTTATGGATACTATAATGGTATTATGTGATAAACTTTATCAAAATAATGTCTTCTTTAGAACCCACTTTTATGTTTTATGTGATGGGATTTTAGCAATATTAAGAATAATTTAGGAGACATTTTATGGAAATGAAACCCTTTGTTATTGTTTATAAAGTCAAATTTATTTGAGTATGAATTCATTTAATCTTTGTTGCAATATTTTTGTATATACAAGAATACAGTAAGGTTTCTCTTTTCATTGATGTTGGGATAATTATTTTTTGTAGGTGATCATTTTAAAAAGATACAAAAGATCTATGATATTTAAGAAGAATTGTATTTGGGTCTACCTTCTAAGAGATACATTAAAGAAGTTGTATGGTTTCATAGAGAACCACAATGTATTGTATTTTATAAGAATCTTGAGTTTCAATCAATGTTATAGTGATTTCATATGCATTCTCTTGATACAAAGTTGATTTTTATAATTTTATATCATCCTCAGAAGGAGTGTTAGTCAGAGAGAGTAATTAAAACACTCAAAACAATTCTATGATATTCTTATACTGATTTCATTGATTGTTGGGATCAAAAAAGTCTATAAGGTTTGTTTTTCATTAATCAATATCATTCAATATATAATTCTTATGGATCCTTAGGAATCCCATTATTGAAATATGTGTAGAAATCTCATTTACTGGAATGAGTTCACAAAAATAAATCAATTGGGATCATGGAAAGATGATGAGACAAAAAAATGGATTGTTCCATTTAGACACAAATAAGAACATCAAAAAAGGAGAGAAAAATGATATTATTAAGATAAAATACATGATCTATAATTTGAATTTGGAATGTAGGGCATCCTATAATTTCTACCTGGATAAAAAAAAAGGTAAAAAGAAATCCATAAGTATATTGGTCCAATTAAAATACATGATCATATCGAGATCATTTCCTATCGTTTAGTGCTTCCAATGAACCTCTCTTGGGCTCACGAGGTGTTCTAGGAATCTCTCATTAGGATATACATTCATGATCCATCATATGTACTAAACTCAAATTTCCTACCAATAGATCATGATATTTCTTATGAGGAATAATCATTAGAGATTCAAGGATGAATTGTGAATTTTCAATAATACAAGACCAGTCACTTATTGAGCTGTGTTTGGTGAAACCACTGGCCTTCGGAAGCTATGTGAGAACGTTTAGACATATGGAGGCATACATATTACCAGTTGTTGGTTCCATTATGATGAATTTTGATGGAAAATTCATTTTAGTGGGGGTAGAATGTAACAACAAACAATTATGTGATTTTTTTAAAAAATAATCTCATATATATGTTTCACTACATGAAATATTCAGTTTATCTCGTGTTACATAGAATACTGTGCTTGGTCTGCATTTCACGTAACTATGACTTTACATTTCATTACTTAAAAAATTTTTTTTAAAGAAAATGTGACATATCAAAGAAAAATTAATTTTATATGATTACAACATACTAACTATTGGAATGGTGGGTATAAATACGCTTAAATAAATTATGAAAAATATATGGTTTATAGAGAGAATGATATATATAAATATATATATATATAATTACTTCATTAGTAACAAATTATTTAAAAATGAAAAAACCACTTGAATATAAAATAAGTATTTTTCTAATAAACTATATTTATATAAACTATCATTTTTACTAAAACAAATTAAGAATTCTACATTTGGTGATTTATTTTAAATAAATTATATAGTATATATTCAATCAACATTGATTATTTTTCATAGGTATTTTCTAGACAATATATAATAAAAAATCAAAATTTACTCTTAAAACAATATTTTCAAAAAAATGTATTTCATATACCGCACTTATTATTATAAATTATTTTTTGCACTCTTAGAAAAATTATTTTAAATAATATAAATAAATAGTCTAATCATAATATCTAAAAAAAATTCTATTTTATAATTTATAATTTTTAGAAAATATTAATTTTATGACTGATTGTGAATATTATTGGATTTTTATTGGAATGGGTATTTTGGTTTATATTATTTATATAGATAATTTCTTTGTAAAATTGTATTTAATTTAAAATTAGTTTAATTGTATATCAATTAATGTTATTTGTTACATTATAATCAATTACATACTGATATTTTATATAAAAACCTTATAATTAATGGAACATTTTATTTTTAAACACTTTTTTCTCATCACATTTATGCGATTAATTATAAATTAATTTTTTTCAATTATGTTAATATAAATTGAAAAGGTGGATTCCATATTTGGGAAAAAAATTATATATTCTAATATGTTACACTTAATATTTGACCATTTTTTAAAAGAAAAAATGTCACGAACCGTCCTCGGGGCCCGTACCGTGACTACCCCAAGCCCACCTTCCAGAGGCCAGGGGCTGGCAACTAGCACCAAGGCATAAATCCCAACAAAAGGGAAGGCATTGACTTTAAAAAGTAAGCAAGAACCACAGAGTAAGAAAGCGGAAAAGTAAACACTAAGTAAAAACTGTAACAAGCTGTGCTGAAAGTAAAGTGGCAGGAAATACAAGCCCAACTGTAAAGTACAACTGAAAGGGGAAAACAACAACTGAAAGGAAAAGCCACATCGTCGAGCCGCCCTCTGGAAGTCCCACATGAAGGGTGGGTAAAGATATCCTCCACTGCTCCTCGGGTCCACCTGACTACTCCGAGTATGTCCCGCCCAGTGGTCCACCTCCAGGTACCGTCCTGCTCCGCAAGCCTCCACCATGATCAGTGCTGTCCGTCGTCTGCAACCAACACATTGAAGTGCGGGAAAAGCCCGAGCAGGGGTGAGTATAAGCTACTCAGTAGGAAACCCGAGACCCCCTAAGGTCTCCCAGAATCCACAAAGGATAACCACAAAGGAGAGATGCAATCACGAAGTAACATCCGACACTGCTTAGGTATATGCCCATACATATACCTAAGTCATCAATTCCCACTCGGCTCCAACGTCCGAGCTCAAGCACAACCCAGTCCACACAGGAAGAAAAACGTAAACCCACACAGGATAGCACAACACAATCCACAAAGGAGAGTAAATAGTAAATCCACACAGGATAGCTCAACACAATCCACAAAGGAGAGTAACCATTAAATCCACACAGGATAGCTTAACACAATCCACAAAGGAGAGTAACACAGGATTCATCTCACACAGGTATACATCTTGTATAACGATAAAGATGATCACTAATCCATCTAAGTCATCGGACCCACAAAGGATCGATAGGTAACTAACCCCCGCAATGGCCCACACAGGATCGGGCCCACACAGGACCTGTAGGCACTGGATCCCACAGAACCGCTGAGCGCTGACCCACAGAGGATCGGAACCACACAGGATCGGGCCCACACAGGACCTGTAGCACTGATCCACGTAGGATCACTGTGTGTAGTAGTCGTCGCAGTCCACTGAGGATCTCTGCACAGTCATTGTCGCAGTCCACTGAGGATCTCTGCACGGTCGTCGCCGCAGTCCACTAAGGATCTATGCACGGTCGTCGCTGTCGAAGTAGCAGTTGCAGCCAGCACTAGGGTTCCCACACACAGCAAGCTTGTTTGGGAGGGTCCGCTCCATGAGCCGAGAGGCTGATACATCAACTGACACAAATTCCGGAGTTGATGTATCCAAAAGTTATGTATCGTCAATAGGAACTCAACGTCGCAGACGGCGCGTCAATCGGATGCCCGGTCTGAGAGTTATTGGCTTTTTCGTCCTAGGGGCCTGGTTGGTTTTTAAGGCAAAACCATCCCGACCGTACTCCACATACGTCCAAACCTCTGGCAGAGTGAGCCAAAAGATCCGTCTCACTTAGATAAATTCATCAAAGCTGACGGCACGTCAATCGGGCGTCTGTAGCACAAGATATGAGCGTTTTCGCTCCGAGGGCCCGGTTGGTTTCATGTACGAACCAACCCGGCCGAACCCAAAGTATTCCGAAACCTTGAGTGCGATATACCGAAACGCCTGCCTCGATCCAAGGATCACGTTGCCACTGACGGCGCGTCGTTCGGAGGCCCGTAGCTCAACTTACGGGCATTTGACCGAAAACGGTCCGAAGACGGGGGGGTCCGGGCCCGGCCCGACCCCCCTGGGTTGGCCGTACCGGGTCGCCCCGACCCAGTCCAACCCAGTCCCACCCGGCCGGACCTGGTCCGGCCTAGCCAGGGCGCGGCCCGGCTGGTCGGACCGGCCTCGCTCGGCTCGGCCGAGCGGTCGAGCAGCTGGACGCCGCGGGGAGCCGCTCCCGCGGCTTGGAGGTGCCGCGGCCCCCCGCATGGGGCCACGATGGATCAAAGGACATGGCTTTGCCGTGTCCGAGTGCACCAAACCCACGCGGCCATGGGTTCGCGGGCGCCGCCGCCCCTGACTGCCGGCGCCGCCGCGCTGGCGACCCGCGCCGCCGCCGGCTTCCGCGGGCCACCGGAGTCGCTCCGGTGGTCCGATTCCGTTCCCGTCTGCGCCACTGCTCCTCCTGGGACTCGTTCTTCACTGCGGAACCATCAAACTTCCATTGCGGCATGTTCTTCATCGCCCTTCAAATACGCACAACAACGAAGAACGACTGAGGGTTGTCGGGCCGTGTTCGTTTGGCCCGCACCCTCCGCGTTAGATAAAAACAACGGGAGAAATATATTCAACACATGAATCAACAATTTTAATGGATTAAAATTGTTCTTATTGTTCGGGTTATTCACTTTTAAAATAAACGATCATGGGAAAAAAAGGAATTATTCCCAACAACCCCTACCTGGCCAAGTCATCGCACGCGTTCTTTGCGGAATTGTTCGTCGCGGAAGGAGGGAATCGTCGCGTCGTCGCGGAAGGGTGTCGCGTCGTCGCGGAATCCGGCGTTGCGTTGATGAACTCAATGGACCAAGAAACAACAGATTTAATTATAAATAATTAAATCCATGTTTTGTAAAAAAACCATAAAGGATATTTAAAAAGAAACCCGAGATCTCTTACCTCAAGCAGTTGGAGATCAGAGATCGAGGCGGGGAAGAACTTCTTGGATGAAGCGTCGTCAAACTCCGAGGGTGACGGCATTCTCCGCGTTCTTCGCGTTCTTCGCGAAGGAGGATGAAGGCACAAGAACATCTGTCAAAACCTCTCAACGTGTAATACTCCAAATGTCGTGTTGGTCTTATTTTATTATTACGCCAACAAACGAATAAGAGGTAAGTAACGACCCATTAATTCGTAGAATTAATTCAACGAAAGAAACCGCACATTTAATTTATGAAATAAACCACCCAATTAAATGGTGCGTTAAGAATTTAAGAAAACGTGTCAGTTGACTTTCATAATGACGGGTTTTCGCGGGTGCTTTACCTAGCAAAAAAAACGGCGGGACTCGTGCGGGCCCCACCCCACAAATATCCTACCAAGAGGGTAGGATATTTTTGGATAATACCCTATCTGTTTCAACTCAGTTTAAGTGGCTTTCAAGTGGCTTCAAGTGGCTGAAGTGAAATAAAATAATGTTTTTCGAACAATTTATTTTATTTCTTAACTTTAAGCCCAAAAAATTAAAAACCACACCCGAGCAAATGCAACTCCAGAAGAGGAGTTTCTAAGAAAATACTGGTGCTGTGATTTCATCGGTGCCCTCAGAATTCGATTCCAGGCATCGGTTCAAAAGTTAGAAAAACCGCTCGTCCATTCACTGAACACACCCGAGCCAAACTTCGGAAAATGATTCCGGGCACACCGGGCCTCGGAATCAGGTGTCGTCAGAAACTGCGCTCTTGTAAAATTCCAAAGAAAATTAAGAAAAAAATTTCCTTGAAATTTACAAGTCTTTACATTACTCCCACCTCAGGGCTTTACGTCCCCGTAAAGATACATCAGAAGCTAGGGAAACAAATGTGGGTACTGAGCACGCATCTGAGCCTCCCGCTCCCATGTGCTCTCTTGGAGGTTCCTGTGCTGCCATCTGATGCGCACAAGGGGAATCGATCGCCCACGTAGGACCCACTCCTGTCGATCCTCTATCTCCACCGGGACCTCCGTAAAAGTCTCCTCATCATCCACGTCTAGCTCCCCATGGTCAATGATGTGCGTCGGGTCGTGCACGTATCTCCTCAGCTGAGATACATGGAGGACGTCGTGCACTCGGTGCAACTGAGGTGGCAGAGCCAGGTGATAAGCCACCTCGCCAATCCTGCTGAGGACCTGGAATGGTCCAATGAAGCGTGGAGACAACTTGCCGCCTCGGCCAAATCTCCGCAAACCACGTCGAGTTGAGACACGCAAGAAGACGTGGTCACCATCCCCTAACTCTAGTGGCCTCCACCTCCTGTCAGCAAAAGAATTATACCGGCTCTGAGCTGTCCTCATCCGCTCCTGGATGACCTGGACCTTCTCTATCGTGGCCCGGACCATCTCTAGTCCCACGAGTGCTAACTCCCCAGGGTCTATCCATCACAATGGAGATCTGCAAGGTCTGCCATACAACGCCTCATATGGTTCCATCCCGATAGTGGAGTGGTAGCTGTTGTTGTACCCGAACTCCACCAAGGGTAGGTGGTCCTCCCAGCTGCGACCAAAGTCGAGGACACATGCGCAGAGCATGTTCTCGAGAGTCTGAATGGTCCTCTCCATCTGACCATCCGTCTGAGGGTGAAAGGTGGTGCTCAGACGTAGCCGCGTCCCGAACGCCTCCAGCAACCCCTTCCAAATCCGGGAAGTAAAGCGAGCGTCTCGATCAGAGACGATTGACGATGGCACACCGTGAAGCCGTACAATCTCCTAAACGTAGAGATGCCCCAATCTCTCCACTGAGCCCTGCTCTCTGATGGGTAAGAAGTGTGCAGACTTGGTGAGTCGGTCAACAATCACCCAAATGGAGTCCTGGCCTCTAGAAGTGCGTGGAATTCCAGTCACGAAGTCCATAGATATCCCGTCCCACTTCCACTCTGGGACCTCCAAGGGTTGTACCAAGCCTGCTGGTACCTGTTGCTCTTCCTTCACCTTCTGGAAGGTGAGGCACCATGAAACTAACTCTACAACATCCTTCTTCATGCCCGGACACCAGTGCTGTCGTCTGAGATCCTGGTACATCTTCGCCACTCCAGGATGTACCGCCAAAGGAGAAGTGTGAAACTCTATCAGCACCTCCTATCGTAAAGAAACTGGTACCAAGGTACGTCCTCTGAAAAGGACATCGTGCTCTGCTCCAAGGGAGAAACCATCTGGTGCCTGTCCCGAGGATATCTGCGCATGCCGTGCCTCACAGTCAGCATCCTCATGCTGTGCCTCTCTGACCCGCTGTAGTTGTAGAGGGGTGTCTGTGAGAGAATGAAGGAAGGCTTCTCTATCTCTATCCACGAAGGATATCCGCAAAGCGGCTAGCTGCTCTGTCACCTCCTCAAGTAGCTAAATTCCCATCCTCCTACTGAGGGCATCGGCTACTACATTCCCCTTCCCAGGAGTATAGACTATCTCAAAGTTATAGTCCTGGAGAAACTCGAGCCATCGCCACTGTCTCAGGTTCAGGTCCTTCTGCGAGAAGATGTACCTGAGACTCTGGTGGTCAGAAAAGACTGTAAAGCTCGCCCATCAGATAGTGCCGCCATGTCTTCAGTGCGGAGACCACTGCTGCTAACTCCAGGTCATGGGTAGCGTAGTTCTGCTCATGCAGCCTCAACTGACGTGATACATAGGAAATAACGGACCGCTCCTGCATCAGGACACACCCGAGTCTGGTCCCTGATGCATCGCAGTAGACTACGTATCCAACTCCGTCCTCAGGCAACCTCAAGATAGGTGCGCTGGTCAATCTCTATCTTAGCGCCTGAAAGCTCAGCTGACATCTGTCTGACCACACAAAGGGTTTCCCCTTCTTCGTCAAAGATGAGAGAGGTGCCGCAACTCTGGAGTATTCTGGCAAAAATCTCCGATAGTATCCGGCTAGAACAAAGAAACTCCGCACCTCTGTCACGCTCCTGGGTGGCTCCCAAGCTAGCACTGCCTCGATCTTCGCGGGATCCACAACAACTCCCGCCTCAGAAATGACGTTCCCCAAGAAGTGGACCTCGCGTAACCAGAACTGGCACTTCGAGAGCTTTCCATAAAGCTGGTGCTCTCGGAGTGTGTCTAGAACAACCCGCAAGTGGTAGGCGTGCTCCTCCTCGGTGGTCGAGTACACCAAAATGTCGTCGATGAAGATCACGACAAATCGATCGAGGTATGGCTGGAAGATCCTGTTCATGAGGCTCATGAACACTTCTGGAGCGTTGGTTATGCCTAAAGGCATAACCAAGAACTCATAGTAGCCATACCGACACCTGAAGGCCGTCTTCTGGACGTCCTCGTCTCGAACTCTGAGCTGATGATAGCCTGACCTGAGGTCTATTTTCGAGAACCACCGTGCTCCCTTGAGCTGATCGAAGAGGTCATCAATCCTCGGTAGCAGATACTTGTTCCTCACTGTCACCTGATTCAGGCGACGATAGTCGACACACAGTCGTAAGCTCCCTTCCGCCTTCTTGGCGAACAATATTGGGGAAGCCCAGGGTGAAACACTGGGTCGGATGAACCCCTTGCCCTGCAAGTCTTCCAACTGTACCCGCAGCTCTCGAAGCTCAGCGGGGGCCATCCGATATGCTGGAGTGGATATCGGGGCTGTCCCGGGGTACATATCAATATAAAATTCTACCTCTCTGCGAGGAGGTAGCCCTGGAACATCGTCGGGAAAGACGTCTGTGTACTGATCCACCACTGCAGGAAAAACTAGGACTCCGCACGTCCACTACTCCAAGGATGAGGCTAGCCAACTGATGAGTGATGGGCTACCCTCTCCTCTGCGTGAGTGCATCCTGTGCTGCTAATGCTCCCTTCTCGCCGGTGAAGGTGAACCTACTCCCGTCGGTGCACACACATCGCACCTTGTGCCTAAAATAGTCAATCTAAGCATGGACTGTAGATAACCAATCCATGCCCATGATGACGTCGTAAGTCCTCGACGCTGCTACAAGAAGATCCCAGCTGAAGCTATCACCTCCTAGAGTAAGATCACACTGCAGGAACCAGTGCGTAATCGTTGAGTCTGCTCTCGTAGGGGTCTCTAGCCGTAAGGATCGAGCCAACGGCTCTGTCGGAATATCCGAGCTCCGAACAAGGGCATCAGCTATGAAAGAGTTACTCGCTCCTGTGTCTATAAGAACTGCAGCAAGGGTGGAATAGTCATAGATCATACAACGAATCATCTCTGGCGTGCCGTGGTCATAGGCCTCTGCTGCCTGGAGTTGTGCCTATCTATGTCCGCCAGCTCCCTGTGGTCAGGGCGGACCTCCTGGTGGTGGTGGTGGCAGAGCCTCAAAGCGTCGCCCACCACCTGATGCTCGGCCAGCTCCTCTGCCTCGTCCGCCTCCTCCCTACGGACTGCCACGGTCGACCCTCTGCCTCTGCCTAGGTGGCCCCTCCACTGTCTACTACTCCTCGGTATGGTGGGTCGGGCAGTCACGAGCCATGTGGCCCTCCCCGCCGCACGCATAGCACTGCCTACCTCTCGGAAGACTGGCTCCGCGTTGTGTGCCCCGCATTGCTGAGCCAGTGTCCCGAGGTCATCTGCCGGAAGGTCTGGTCTGCTTGGAACCCTGATTCATCCGTCAGCTACCTGCTGCCAAAGACACCGCTACCTGCCGCCCTGCGGAAGGTCTCGCTGTGGACTCGGCCAGAAAACTCTCGATCAGAAGGGCTCTCTCTAGCACTCCTGCCTGGGTCGGGATGCTGAGAGAGATTAGCGTTGCCCTGATCTCGTGTCTCAATCCCTGCTCGAAGGTCCGAGCCCAGAAGAAGGGGTCCCGTACCATGTCGGTCGAGTAGTAAGAAAGATCGGTGAACCTCACCGCGTACTGGGCGACCGTCAAGCTGCCCTGCTGCATCTGAAGAAGCTCCTGAATGTGCACCGCACGGAGGGTGGCCGGGACGAACTCTGAGTGGAAGAGGCTCTCGAAGTCCATCCAGATGAGAGTGGCCTCATCGTGCACCTGGATCATTGAGCTCCACCATCGTCCTGCTGCTGCGTGCAGTAGGCTTGCCGCGAGGATCACAATGAGGTCTGCTGGTGTCCTCACTAGCCTGAAAACTCAAACGACCACCTCCAGCCAGTCCTTAGCTGCCTGGGGGTCCGTCTCCCCATGAAACCTGGGTGGTCAATGGTGTTGGAACTCGTGCCGAGCTCTAGGGTGATGTGCATCGTCAGCGGTCGGTGCTGGAAGCATCGGGGGCTCGGCGGGTAAAGGTACCGCCGGTGCCTCTGCTGTCAACGGGCCCTGTACCGAGGCCTCATCGCTCTGCGGGCTGTCGTCACGCTCTACTCTCGGAACCCTAGCTGGCTGCCGTCGTGGGGCCATCCTGAAAAGGAAACAAGTGCGCCACGGTCAGAACAGTATACCTGGTGAGCTGGCACAAGTAATCACAAAGAAAAACTTGAAACACACATGCAATCAATGTTTTCGTGCATTAAGTCGGAAATCCGAAGTCAGGGTCCTGGTGTATGGATACGTCGGCCGCCGCACCAACACTGGACTCCCTGGAGTGATAACCACGCCCAATACGCTGAACACTATTGCTTCATATAGAAGAATGATCAGAGTCTGCGGTAGAACCGACCGCCTCTGATACAAATTTGTTAGGACCTATCCTCGGGGCCCGTGCCGTGACTACCCCAAGACCGCCTTCCATAGGCCAGGGGCTGGAGACTAGCACCAAGGCGTAAATCCCAACAAAAGGGAAGGCATTGCCTTTGAATAGTAAACAAGCACCACATAGTAAGAAAGAGGAAATGTAAACACTAAGTAAAAACTGTAACAAGCTGTGCTAAAAGTAAAGGGGACAGAAATACAAGCCCAACTGTAAAGTACAACTAAAAGGGGAAAATAGCAACTGAAAGGAAAAGCCGCAGCGTCGAGCTGTCCTCTGGAAGTCCCACCTGAAGGGTGGGTACAGATAGTTCTACTGCTCCTCGGGTCCACCTGACTACTCCGAGTACGTCCTGCCCAGTGGTCCACCTCTAGGTACTGTCCTGCTCTGCAAGCCTCCACCACGATCAGTGCTATCCGTCGTCTGCAACCAACACAACGAAGTGCGGGAAAATCCCGTGCATCGGTGAGTATAAGCTACTCAGTAGGGACCCCGAGACCCCCAAAGGTCTCCCAGAATCCACAATGGATAACCACAAAGGAGAGATACAATCACGAAGGAACATCCGACACTGCTTAGGTATATGCCCATACATATACCTAAGTCATCAATTCCCGCTCGGCTCCAACGACCGAGCTCAAGCACAACCCAGTCCACACTGGAAGAAAAACGTAAACCCACACAGGATAGCACAACACAATCCACAATGGAGAGTAAACAGTAAATCTACACAGGATAGCTTAACACAATCTACAATGGAGAGTAACCAGTAAATCCACACAGGATAGCTCAACACAATCCACAAAGGATAGTAACACAGGATTCAGCTCACACAGGTATACTTCTTGTATGACGATAAATATGATCACTTGTCCATCTATGTCGTCGGACCCACAAAGGATCGATAGGTAACTAACCCCCGCAATGTCCCACACAGGATCGGGCCCACACAGGACCTGTAGGCATTGGCTCACACAGAACTGCTGAGCGCTGATCCACACAGGATCGGGCCCACACAGGATCGGGCCCACACAGGACCTGTAGCACTGATCCATGTTGGATCGCTGAGTGTAGTAGTCGTCGCAGTCCACGGCGCGTCGTTCGGAGGCCCGTAGCTCAAGTTACGGGCATTTGACCGAAAACGGTCCGAAGACGGGGGTCCGGGCCCGGGCCGACCCGGCCCGACCCCCCCTGGGTCGGCCGAACCAGGTCGACCCGACCCGGTCCAACCCGGCCGGACCTGGTCCGGCCCGGCCTGGGCGCGGCGCGGCCAGTCGGACCGGCCTAGCTCGGCTCGGCCGAGCGGCCGAGCAGCTGGACGCCGCGGGGCGCCGCCCCCGCGGCTTGCAGGTGTCGCGGCCCCCCGCGTGGGGCCGCGCTGGATCAAAGGACGCGGCTTTGCTGCGTCCGAGTGCGCCGGAACCACGCAGCCATGGGTTCGCGGGTGCCGCCGCCCCCGACTGCCGGCGACCCGTGCCGCCGGCGGCTTCCGCGGGCCACCAGAGTTGCTCCGGTGGTCCGATTCCATTCCCGTCTGCGCCGCTTCTCCTCCCGGGACTCGTTCTTCACTGCGGAACCATCAAACTTCCGTTGTGGTACGTTCTTTGTCGCCCATCAAATCCGCACAACAACGAAGAACGGCGGAGGGTTGTCGGGCTGTGTTCTTTTGGCCCGCACCCTCCGCGTTAGATAAAAACAACGGGAGAAATATATTCAACACATGAATCAACAATTTTAATGGATTAAAATTTTTTCTTATTGTCCGGGTTCTTCACTTTTAAAATATACGATTACGGGAAAAAAGGAATTATTCACAACAACCCATACCTCGCCAAGTCGTCGCACGTGTTCTTCGCGGAATTGTTCATCGCGGAAGGAGGGAATCGTCGCGTCGTCGCAGAAGGGCATCGCGTCGTCACGGAATCCGGCATTGCGTCAACGAACTCAACAGACCAAGAAACAACAGATTTAATTATAAATAATTAAATCCGTGTTTTGTAAAAAAACCACAAAGGAGATTTAAAAAGAAACCCAAGATCTCTTACCCCAAGCAGTTGGAGATCGGAGATCAGGGAGGGGAAGAACGTCTTGGATGAAGCATCGTCAAACTCCTAGGGTGACGGCATTCTTCGCGTTCTTCGCGTTCTTCGCGTTCTTCGGGAAGGAGGATGAAGGCACAAGAACTTCTGTCAAAACTTCTCAACGTGTAATACTCCAAATGTCGTGTTGGTCTTATTTTATTATTACACCAACAAACGAATAAGAGGTAAGTAACGACCCATTAATTCGTAGAATTAATTCAACGAAAGAAACCATCCATTTAATTTACGAAATAAACCGCCCAATTAAATGGTGCGTTATGAATTTAAGAAAACATGACAGTTGACATTCATAATGACGGGTTTTCGCGGGTGTGTTACTTAGCAGAAAAGAAATGGCGGGGCTCGTGTGGGCCCCACCCCACAAATATCCTACCAAGAGGGTAGGATATTTTTGGATAATACCCTATCCGTTTAAACTCAGTTTAAGTGGCTTTCAAGTGGCTTTCAAGTGGGTTAAGTGAAAT
Organism: Viscum album; assembly: GCA_963277665.1. Taxonomy (NCBI): domain Eukaryota; kingdom Viridiplantae; phylum Streptophyta; class Magnoliopsida; order Santalales; family Viscaceae; genus Viscum; species Viscum album. Next base: position 1,539,302,062 of record OY728151.1, read on the forward strand.
AAAATAAAGTTTGTCGAACAATTTATTTTATTTCTTAACATTAAGCCCAAAAAATTAAAAACCACACCCGAGAAAACAGAACTCCGGAAGAGGCGTTTTCTAAGCAAATACCGCCACTACAATTTCATCGATGCCCTCAGAATTCGATTCCGGGCACCAGTTCAAAAGCTAGAAAAACCCGCTCGTCCGTTCACTGAACGTACCCGAGCCAAACTTCGGAAAATGATTTCGGGCACACCGGGCCTCAGAATCAGGTGCCATCAGAAACTGCGCTCTTGTAAAATTCCAAAGAAAATTAAGAATAAAATTTCCTTGAAATTTACGGGTCTTTACAAAAAATTATTTATTGTGGTTATGGTTAAAAAGGGTTTATCTGCATATTAGAATAATAAAGATATGGTTTTAAATGACACTATAATTGTATAAAATATATTTTATTCATATATTTTGACCCTATATTGTATATGGATCAATATCACTCCATTTGGGATCATTGTTTCCAGATTAAAACATATGTACACCTTTTTTTTCAAAAAATACAAGTCTACCACTCACTTATATTTTAAATGTCCACCCCATATCATCTCATATTCAAGTATTAAAACCTATTTGGTTCATAAAATTCCTTCCTAATTCACATTAAAACTTATTTACATACACTATATAATATTTAATTTGTAAATAATTATACTCTAGTATGACCTTTGTTTCTATCTTATAGTAGATGACGAAAGAGAGTTAACGTTCTTCAATGAGCGTCTTTATATGGTTGCTTCCACTACACAACATATTTTAATTAAAAAACTCTAAATATATATACATAGTTTCATAAAAAAGCATATATTATTATATATTTCAATAAATACCTAAAACCATATACTCATTCATAATATGTGTCATGAAATCATCATTTGTGTGTACATTGGAATACCGCCTTGCTAACCGGTATCATTTGTTTTTCCAATATCACCTGTCACGGTTGGCTATGATAATGGATAAAAATTATATATATGATATTTAAAATATTATTTCACATCTTGAGTCATTAAATAATATATAATTTTAAAATTACATTTCATATTGATATGATAGCATCACTCGTGTGTACAGCAGACCACCAACTTGCGATGAGATGTGATTTTGTTCACTAATACATTACAAAGAAGATTATAACGATAGATAAAATTAAATTATTTGATATAAATGATAAAATTATAATACTAATGAAACATTTATCATTGTTAAAAAAATATTTCATCTTACTATTTACCTTTTCAGTCACTGAATCATGATAATATTGTCCATGTTTGTGTGGAATATCGTCATCACGAAGTGATGTGCCTCCTAGATTTCATCAACACAACACATCGATGAAACTTATTAGTATATATAAATAAATTTTATTTTATTTATGACATAATTATATCATTAATGATAAAATATTAGTGACATCATTTCCATAATTACTTTTGAAAAATGGAACCTTTGCCTATCTATATGCACGACCTACCGTCTCAAAGATAATGAAAAACTCCATTTTTGAAAACCAACATTAAATATTGGTTTTAATGTATAATTTATGTTTAAATATAATAATTGTTTTATTATTATTATTTTAAATATAATTTACCCATTATCATTATATGTGAACTGAAAAATAACAAATCAATACGTATAAGACAATTCAAGCAATTATTACCCGTAAAATCATTTTATCAATGAATTGATAATAAATCAGAAATAAATGGTTATAATTAAATCATATATTGTATATATTATATATATAAATGGATATATATTATATGTATAATAATATTATGATTATTATATAGGACTATTTAATATATACAACGAATGTTGAGACTTAAGGTATTTGATTTTTAGTGTCTCTTTTATTTTTTTGGAGAGATATGAAAATTTACCATAGATTTATTTATAGTGGGTTTTATAAATATTATAATACATATTATATAATTAATATTATTTTAAAAAAATATATTTAATTTTTTTATTTTATACATTATTGGATCTTATGATTCATTATAATACTATATTTATAAGGGATTTTAGGCTCACTTCATACATCTATCAGACACATGCCATATTAACAAACAATTTATTTTACGTTAGGGGTATAAATCCCATGAATATATTTTCTTAATATTCTCATATAATTTATTTGTATTTAAAAATAAAATGTAGTATCTCTATTTCACAGGTATTACCATTTGGAATTTACCAAAAATGTAAGATATTTGTGTCGTAGTTTTCATTCTCTGATTTATATGTTATGTAATGAAACTATATTCATTTACAGGGATTTTATATAGATTCACATGAATATTATATCCTTAATATATTTATTTTAATTATAATAAATTATTTATTTGATTTTATTCAAAATAGGTACCAGGATAAAAATGATACCAATGTGTTAATAATGTTAGTTGACAACCTCATTATTTTTTAGGGATGGTTATAATGGTGTTTTCGGTGAAGAAATATTTTTATCTATTTCTAAATTACATAATATCCTATATTTATATTTTTTTATTTAATGATATAATATTTTTTCAATTCATTATATTCTATTTATTTACACAAGAGATTCAAAGAAAATTTTTTAAAGAAAAATCCTCAATCACACTTCAGTAAAAACCATCTTTCATAAAAATCCATTTTATCTAAAAAATTTATACAATTCATTTATCATTAACTAAATTATTATTGTGGTTTTTTTAATCAAAATAATTTAAATAATTTTCATTTTTTTTTCAAAATAATTATCAAGTTAGTTTTATCAAAAATGTGAAAAGAATCATTATTTTAACATGTGTGTCATTTAAACAATTTTCCATTTTCCTGAATTTTTTTTATTCATTCCAATGTTTGTTTATACATTTATTTTCAATGGAAATTATTTTTAAATTTTTTTGTTTTTAAAAATTCTTTTTAATGTAAGAAATAATTACTCTTAATAAATGTTTTGAATTATTATTTAAACGCAAACTATACATTCTCAACATTATTTTCAAAACATGTATTTGTAAAATATTTATTGATTGTTTAGCCTAAAAAATTATTTTTAATGAAAATTTATTTTCCTCATGAAAGGTTTCATTTGATCATTCAAAATCATTATCCATCCAAGATGACATGTTTTGGTGTCACTTATGCTTTAATGGGGATATGATCCAAATATAACATTTTTATTCATTCTTTTAATCTATTTTGTTTATGATGAGGTGATGTTTATGAAACATAAATATAAGATACATGTTATACACTAATAAAAATATAATGAATCACACTACATTTAATGTGTTATTCTGTGATGAATGTATAAAATTATTATAATATTTTTCTCTTATTCATATGTCATGATATGATGAAATGTTTATGAAATCCATTTCCTTTGATAGTTTATAAAATGATGCATATTTTATGATATATTAGATCACATATGTGTGGTTTTCCAAATGTGATTTGTATGAACTACATTTCCCACCAATGGAATAGGTAAATATGGATAATTCATGAGTAAATATGTTCTATCTGAACTGGATTAAATTGTTACAATGTTTTTCCTGAACCAGAATACATGTTCACAATGTTATACATGAATCTGATTACATGTTCAAAATGATATGTATAAACCTTATTTCATTTTCATAATGTATTGTGTGAACCTAATTATATGTTCATAATTTTGCGCACAAAACTTAATATATGTTAACATTTTTATTCATGGAATTTCCTTTCATGTCCATAATGTTATGAGTTGACCCGGTTGAATGAAAATATGTTTATGTGTGGGAATTGTTTCTTCTTAATAAATTATTGAGTTAACTTCTCACTAATTTTACACATTCAAAATGTTATAATATGATGGTTATGCAGGAAAAATATATTGTTCTAATTTTTTTCTCTCATGGATCATGTTATATTTTTACATTTTGAGTTATGTCTTATAAATTATTAATCTTCATACTATGTCTTGATAATATGACATTTGATATAATTTTTATGGTTTTAAAATGATATTATCATGTTATTATACCCTAAGATTCATGTTATACATATATATCTACCTTTTATAATCGTAGGAAGCATATGTACTTTCCATTTCAAATTATTTCCTTTCCCTAAGTTATGATGATAGTTTTTTAGTAGGGTATGATTAGGAAGTGTAATATAGGGGATGACCATTATGTGATATTTTTAATATCATTAAAAAATTATATGATATTTTACCTAGTCTCCAAGAACACTAAAATATTATGTTCAACAGTCGGGAGATTATGTATTGTATTAAACATTTCTATAATAATATATGATGTCCATGTATGATAACCTAGGATTTCTATATGAATGTTTATTAAATATTTTTAAAAAAAATTGTCTTGATATCCTGGGGGATAGAAAATTATTAAAGGGTTATATGATATGCTCACTGTGGTTAAACCAGGGATTCAACAACATGAAATTATCATAATGATATTTGAACATAAGTATTAAATTTGAAATATTTTATCTTTATTTCATAGTTCATAAAGATTATTAGTGGACACAACTTTGATTTCCATAAGAAATTAATCATTATGTAATCAAAGAACATGATCAATTCGATTGTTACATTTTAATGAGACATATATATTTATCTTACACATGATTATATATTATTTTGAACTTGTATAAATTGAAATATATTCACTCATTACCTTCAACACATGAAATCCGGACCTTTTATAACATTATGGACTTGAAATCCACATCCATCCATTAACATGTGGAAATTAAATCAGTTTCATGCAAAATTTATTTATCTCATGAGTTATCAACAATTTACCAATTCATTTTTTGGAGATATATGTCCCAATAATACATGGATATAACATAAAAAACATCCTTCTCATCAACGTTACCACCAAAATTAGTTATAATATAACCAACATCCATGATTATAACCTGACCACCATAATGTGTTACAAAATTATAGGGATCAAACAATAAAATCCATAAACATATGTTCCATATGATTATAAAAAATTGATCATATTAAACCGATGAAACAAATTTGTTTTCATAAACATTTAATCATATAATTACCCATTGGATTCATTTGAGATAAATAGTCATTTCAAAAATTCATCTTAGGATAACCCAATTCATATGAGCTCATTTCATGGAAATCATTTCATCAAAGATATTAACTACGGGTAGATGTTTCAAGTGTTTTATCATTTGATTGAATACTAATTAAATAATATGTACAATCAATGGATTTCATATTATATGAAAAATAATATTGAATGATAAAATTGAATTTTTGTTCAGGAAAATAAAATTCTCACACAGAAAATAAGCTTTATAATATAGAATTTCTCAAAAGAAAGTGAAAATACCTTAATTAGAATGTTAAATTGGAAAAAATTTCAATGACTTAATAAAACATTGAATTCTAATTGCGGTGGAAAATTTAATTCATGTGGTATAAGTAAAAATAATACATTCTATTCACAAATTATTAAAATAGTTTCAAAACATCTTATTTAGATAATGAATAGAAGGTTAAATTCAATTTAATTTATAAAAATTCAAGAATGTGTAAAAATTAAATTTGAACATACTATAAAAACTGTAAATACATTCTTTAAATCATTTTTAGAATACACTGAAGTAGATGAAAAGGGATTTTCTACCAAAAATTTAAATAAGGTTGGGTTTTAATAAAGGCATTTTGTAAAACTACATAGTACATAAAGGAAGGAAAAAGAATGGAAAAAATGTATTTTTATGAAATAAAAAATGGCTAATTAATTTAAGGGTTTTGTTTAGATATATTTCATAATATTTAATTATCATATGAATAATCATCAATAATCCACAAAAATAGTGAGATTGTTTCCTAAAACACTTACCACTTCTATGACATCTTAATTGTATACTCATTACATAATAACATCACAGAAAACATAAAATAACATGAAAATAAGTATATAAGTGATATTAAATGTCAATAGTGCAGTACATATATTCCAAAATTTAATTTAATGATTTTTTTGGAAATATATATCCCAAAAATAAAAGACCTACTAGAAATTCTATACCTTATGTATCTACTTCCATCAAACATGATCATAAATAATATATAATTATATAAGAATATTATAAATATATTAAAGGACCATACTAAAATTATATTTCAATATATATTTTTTTAATTAAGACCATTAATTAAATTTATATTAACAATTCCATGCTAAAATCCTTATTCGGGTAATAACTTCTTCATTTTTCATGTATGTTTTGGATTCATATTTTTAGTACTTTTATGTTATCTTGGTTAAATCATCTAAATAATGTAAATTATTAATATGTAAATATATCATATATATTAATTATAAAAATATAAATATTAATCCATTAATGTTATAGATAAGAAATTTATTACACCATTTATAGAGACATTGGGTTGTACCTATTCATAAACAATATTTTCATTTCCAAAATAGATGAAATAAAAGAAATATTAATAATATATAATATTAAGAATAATGTTTAGGTAATATATATCATACATATTCAATTAATACATACATATTACCATTCATGAAAAAATAAAATAAAAATTCAACAAATCACATTGTGGTGGTAGGAGTCCACACAGGCACACAGATGAACATATTTTTTCCCAAAGGTTTGGAATTTATAAAGTAATATGGTATATTATAATTCCAAAAATATTTTATTTTCATAAAAATAATATATATTTTTAAAATCCATCATTATATCCAATTGTGAAAGGTTTTTATGTAAAATCAATTACATCGATCCATGAGGATGTAGACTTTCATAAACACGATAGACGATTACCATTACATTTTGAAGGAAAATTTTATGTGTATATGTTATTTCATTAACATAAAAAAATAAAATTTTAAAGGAGATACTTGTGATAATTTACAACAATATTTAAATATTGTTATTATGTGTATGAGGAAAAAAATAAAAATTAAATGATTATAAATTTTACCTCTTCATCAAAAAATCTCTTTAGGATTATACCTAAAATCATCATAGTAGGATTTCATAAAAACCTAATAACTCCACATTGTGGTGAGGGATTTGAGTAAGGAAATATTTTAGGGGTTTTACAAGAAAATAATATTTTTAAGTGTCCATGATGATGGGAGTGTGGCTTACATTTTATAATTGGGGGAGTGGACAAACATGTAATTTTTTAAATGAAAACGTAGTACCCTTGTTTATAAATATCCAAAATGCTCCAAAATCGATCATTATCAAACTGTTGATAAAATAAAATATAAATATGGATATAAAATTTCATTTGGACTTAATTTTAGTACATTTAACCACTTATTGATTTAGTAAAATCCCTTAGAAACCTCATTTTAACAATAACTGTGTTATTTAATTTTTACTATTTTAAAGGAGTTAATAGAAAATATAGAAATTAATAAAAATAATTTTTTTCAACATTCACTAGAAATTAATTTTATTTAAAAATCCTCAAAATTAACCACAACATTATTTTGATATGTTTATTAAAAAAATACGTTATTTTTTCAAATAAAAATCAATTTTAATTAATGATTCAGAAAATGAAATCCAAATAATTTATTTGTGAAATATATTTTTTCATTGAAAATTTATATATTAATAAATATGTTGTACATATTTAGAAATAAATATTGTTCATTTAAAACCATTATACTTATTTCTATTTTTTTAATATTATCCAAACAAAAAAAAATATTTCAATGTCACTATTCATTCTTCCAATAATAATAACAAATGTATATATGGTTTCAAAAAACAAAATGTTTTGTGTAACTCAAAAAATCATAGAAATTAATATTATTTTAGATATTAATTCATAAATTATCATGGCGTCACATTATGCTGACCATTAAATGAATCACTCCCTCAAAATTATTTCACTAAAATACGAAATACTTCCAATACATCTGTCTCATCGTATATTCATGTTCACATGTAGATTTTTCAAGTTGGTGTTTCTTCCATAATATCTTCACCAAATGAGGTCTCAGGTTTCATCAAAATTTCTATCAATGATTCATAATCTCAGAAGGGTATTCTTATTAGGAAAGTTCGTGATGCAATAATATAACATATGAGTTCAATTCATGTAGAGGATCAATTATATAACACCTCAATAGAGATACATGGAACACTTCATGGACTTGAAATATATTCGGTGGAAGTTCCAAGTGATATGTAATCATCCCTAGATGATAAATAGCCTTGATAGAGCCAACATACAAGGGACTAAATTATCTATTAATCCTTAATATTATAAATTTCTTCAAGTGATAAATTTTTAAAAAATTATTCTCACCATCATCATTCTCTAGACCACAATGAAGATTTATAGCACAACATTCCATTCCACTATGAGTTTCCTTGATGTCATATTTAATATAAATAAAATTATCCCCCATTTACTCCGTATATTAGGTCCAAATAGTTATATTTATACAAAATAATTCTTTTATGTGTATTAATACACATCTTCCTGTAGAATACTTCAAAAGGATCAATATGAATGCTTGAATAAAAGATATATTTTTATGAAAACTCAAATGGAGGATGTGTTGACCACAACAACCCTATAAATTCTTGGATATTGTTTTGAAAATATCCTCTATGCTATGAATTTGTATATTATTATAATTTTTTTATGATTATGATTTAGAGTGTGGAAACTAAATTCATTATCAAGGACATAATAGTTTAGAAGCATCAGTTCTAGATCTGGTGAAAAAGATATAAAAATTAACATTGTGACCCAATTTATTCTATAAAAACTTACAATATATAAATGATATATTATATCATTGACATAAAAGAAACATTTAGGTTTAGAATTTTATGAAATTAAGAAAAACTATTACATAATAAGGCAACATAAAACATTGTCCCATAATATTATTTATCATTTCCAAAAATTTCTTTACATACTTCACCCATCTCAGAGATGTCCTACTTAAGACATCTCTTCATAACATAGGGAAAATAAAACATATGAATGTGTGATCTCAAATTCTATGTATTTTTAAAAATTATATATATTAAAAATTAAAAAAAACATAGAAAAAGAATATGGGTATGAGTACATCTACATAACATTTGAAAATTATAAAAAGTATATCATTGATCATAGTCACGACTCATGAAATAAGTCATAAAATTTCATAAAACATGAATCATAAGAGAGTAAAATATTTTTATGTCATGAGAGAATAAATTAAGACAATGATTTAATGAATACTTATAATGATTGAAAATAATTTTGACATTAATCAAGGATAATTTCCAATGATATCATTAGGGAATGAGTTTATTTCCCAAAAAATTATAGTATTCAAGGATCTATCGAAATAATATCAAGGTTTGAAAAGTACTTTACTACATCGTGTTCACTCCATTATCTATCAATGTCTTATAGAACGGGGGAAAGACCTCATTCCCGTACATTATATAAAATTATATATAAATAAATACCCAAATAATAGGATAGATATATGTATCACCCATATTATATTTAAAACAATAAATATTAATGCTACTAACTGTTATTGATTTGGAGTTTGGATCAAGTAGTTATCAACATATCAAGACTTATACGATGAAGAACCCACATGAGAGTAACATAGAAATAATAATCTTTAAATTATAATGGAGTTAAAGTTTGGTGATTTAGAATTTATTTAGGGGTAAAATCTTTAATTTACCCAAATTCTAAGGGTCAAAATATTTTAACGAACGGTTAGCCAAACCATGCGATAAACATTTGCCCCATTCTATAATTGGAGGAATCCTACATGATCTAGGCACATTGTTTTGATAACCGCGTGAAAGATAATCATGAATTCAGTATAATAATGGCCTTAAAATATTCATGGATATTGAAAAAATTTGTATCTCATTCATCATTTTTATACACCTTACAATGTTTAGAGAAAATATATAAGCTAGGATAGAAGGTTTCTTCTAACCATGGGCCCTATTTATTTAGTAAAAAATCATTAGATTAGGGATCTAAAAAACCATGGAAACCCGCATGACATCTATGAATCCATATGTGACCATTTTAGTGGACTCATAAATGATGTTCATCCAAATTAAAATATTCCATACCTTTGATAAAAGACAAGTAATTAAAAAAGGATCATTATTTAATTTTTAAAAAATTTCCAGCAATTGTTTGGACCTTTTTTATTAGTAATTACTATATAAATTAATTACAATTCATAAGGAAAATGTATATGTATCATTGGTTAAACAAAAAATATTATGGATAAAATGAGAAGGAAAATTATACAAAACCCTTTGGTACGACATATTTCTTCCATATATAATTTATGTTCAATAAAGGTCTATTTTTTTAATTGGGGAATTAGAATGTTACGAGTACACCTTTTTTAAATAAATTCTATTTCTGTCCTCCCTACTATTTATAAAAGGCCGCCCCAATTCCTATCATGTTAAAACATTCAAACCCATTTTGGTCATCCAATATTAGAAAAAATAACTTCCATATACTGAGATGTCGATATACTATTTTCATGACATGCATCCATCATATCTTCTCTGAATTAGAAAATGATAACATAGTTTTTGTATTTAGGGGACTTCCACCTCACAAATCAATGTAACATGTTTTCCATTAACACCTATCACAATTAGTTATGATGAATGATATAATGGATATATATATATGTGATATTTTTAACAAAAATACACCTATGTAAATAAGATATCACATATGTATTTTTATATTAAATTCTATGGGGTATACGATAATGTTTTTCTGGTGTTTGGAGGAATATCACAACATGATGTGACGTGAATGATTTTCACTATTTCCTTACATTGAATATTATTAGGGTAAATATAATTAATTAATGTTATATATATGAAATAAAAAAAATTATAGAAGGGTAATATATTATTTTCCTTTCCACCATTTCATGCAAGAGGAAAATTGAAATATCATTCATGCGTACGTATGGAATATAATCTCCATAAATGGTCTATTTCATTTCCTATATATGAAATTTATTTCTGAATCTAAAGGAATATATATTTATTATATGTTATATTTCTATTAATTTAAACATTTTGTATAGTATGCGTTGAATATTAAATTAGGATGACCAATGATACCAAATAAAATCCTACATGAAAAATTGTTGTTATAAACTAAAACATGACATTATCATGGAATTACCATGAAAAGGGTAAATAACGGTCATAAGTGATCAATATATGAAATGATATATATTAGAGTGGTATATAAATTATCTAATAATAAACATATATTTATTATATAGTAGTTTATAACTTATATAAAGTATGTAATTTCGTATGGTATCAGACTTATATAATCTATTTTATTTATGGGAGATATATTCCATTAATCAATATTCATTTATTATGGGTAGTGTTTAAACTTCACCATTGACATGTTGTATCATAAATTTCATTACTTTTATGATATTAAACATTTCATAATATATTATTCTTTAATTTGAACTATGAATCAAAAATTTATAATGTTGTAAGGAATTTTTGTATAATTTTATTTTCTAGGAGGAAAATGCCACAATAACCATTTGTTTCCTTTATTTTTTGTATATACTACGGATGGATGTATTTACAATGATTATACTAATAACATATGTGGTATATATATCATTTTTATGATCTTAACTTCATTCAGTTCATGGTTTCAATGTTTCCAATGCAGGAAAGGATTTTTGTCTCAATATGTCTTGTCTGGGACATATGTTATATTATGAACATAACTTCATTCATATGGTTTATATATAATGAATTTTTCAATGTAATATCATTAATTTATTTATTATGTTGATACATTAAATTTAATTTAATTTTCTACTCTCATGGAGGTTAAGATTCAATGATTCCAATGTGATATGGGTTTCATGATAAAATTGTCAGGATCGAATTTCTTCAGCCCTAGCTCCATTTGGGCCCAAAACATAGGCCCTTCTGGGGTTCCATTATAAATCCCATGGGTGATAGGAGGAATTTCCCATCAAATATTATATGTGAGTCATAATCCTTTTTTGGGAATCTATGTGGGATTGGGTTTGCACCCCATAATCCTCCCCTCAAACCAAGGACCACAAATGCCTCCCCTTCAATGATAATCCATCAGATCCAACCATCTTGAACCGCCATTTTCTCATCACTAGGACTCGCCGCATGACCGTCAATTATCATGAAGACTTTCGACACAAGGCGCCATGGATTCACATTCTTCAAATGAGCTACTTCTATCATTGTCAAACTTGTTTTTGGGAAATAACCTACATCACATCTGGGCTGCACCATCCATCTGATACTAATTGTCAGGATCGATTTTCTTTAGCCCTAGATCCATTTGGGCCCAACACATAGGCCTTTCTGGGGTTCCATCCTAAAACCCATGGTTGATTGGAGGAATTTCCCATCCAAGCTTATATGTGAGTCATCATCCTTTTTTGGGAATCGATGTGGGATTGGGTTTTCACCCAACAAAAATCTCATTGTTTTTTTGATTGTGTATGTTTAGGCTTTTGATGATGAAATATTATAATCTATCTATTATAAAACTATTTAATTTTTATTATCATTAATGTAGTTCTTGATAATAAATGTTTTAACATCATTTGACTTTATTTATGTACTCTGGATTTTAAAACATCATTTTAATGGAAAATTGAAATTATTTTTATTTTCAAATGAAAAAAGTCCCTCCATATACATGTTTTATAAAAATATATTGACAAATATTATATCATTTTCTAAATGTTTTTAATGAAATTATTACCCATATGTTAAATTTAATAATGTTTTCAAAAATGAATCGTTATCTCATTTTTTAAAAATAACCTTATTTCGGTTTTATATATCATGTGAAGGAAATAATCAATTTTACATGTATAATACAAATGAAATTTCATAACATAATAAATATTATTTTATTTGATAATTAATTTATAATTTTTCATATTTTTTTGAATGATAAGGAATTCAAATTTTTTTAATCTTTTAAATGACTTTTTACCAGTGTAAATTTTAATGTCCTCATGAAATATTTTAATTTATTTATAAGTATTGCATTATAGGTTTTCATGTTTATTTTCATAAATGATGATCCTGAAAATTTTTTATGTTTTAAATATTCATTTTCAATGTGGAAAGAATATATTAACCTAGAAATGTTACAAATCGTCATTCAATATATTTTTCCATCTATAATGTCATCCTTTGATGTCACAAATTCTCTAGAAAGGACAATATTGAATGATACCATCCTTAATTTTTATATGATTGGTAAATGATAATACTAATGAAATTTTTATGAAGTAAAATTATTGTCCATATTAATGACATTATGAATTGAGGAAATGTTTATGATCCCCATTTCATTTACAAAGGTTATGTTGTAATGATATGATTATTTTTTAATTATATTTTGGCAGACATAAGTATGGTTTCATTACAGTATTGGTGATATCAATTTATCGCTCCAATTAATTTATTAAATCATTATATATCATTGGATAATAATGTGAAACATGTATACGAGATTTATACAATATGGAAAATAAAATATTCTTGATCAACTATGGGAAACAAATGCCTTATAAAACACAATAACCAACATGTGGTAAGTACCATCAACTATACTGATGGCCTTGGTATTTAACCTTGAAATATGAAAACGATTTCTATATTTATGGTGGTTCTTGGTTTATTACATGTTTTTATGGTTTATGATTCGTTTATGATGATTTCACATTCTTAGGGGCCATGTTTTTTGGAAATGATAAATAGTTATTCCATGAATAATTTTTATGGTATAATAAATGTTGGTTATGAACAAAGTACGTTAGTTTAATGATCACATATAGTATTTTTTATATTTTACTTAAAAAGGATCAAACATTAATATCTCATATGTATACACTTTTTAGGAAATAGTTCTCACTATTTATTTTGTTTTCTTTCACATGTTATGAAGAAATGGTACAGTAGGGTATGAATGGGAGAAGATATTATTAGGTGATATTGAAGATATTATGTGAAATTAGTCAAATTTGAATCTAGTATGAAAATAAAAATGTATAGTACAGTTATTAGTCATGTGAATGGGGAATTTATTAAACATTCATCTAAGATGTGTTGTTTATGTAAGAAAATTATAGGTTTTTATAGTTAGTATTATTGGATTGGTATAGTTAACCATTCAAAAATATGACAAGAAAACATTAGGTTGATCCCTAGGGACATTTATTTGTATATATATTGAATAATTACTTTGTATAATTTTAAATATTAGTAAAATAAAATGATAAATGTCCTGGAATTTTAGTAATGGATTTTGTGAGTGGTTTTGATGAATTGAAATCCAAATCGATAAACACCACATAGGTACTTATGGGTAATAGCTCTCAAAAGGGTGCATTCAGGTGGACATGATTTCCACCTGATGTTTGACAATGGGACTTCTGATGCACTAGGTTTGGAACTCCCTATCGATATGTTCCAATAATTCACACATTCTATATGAACTCTCATCATGGATTTGAATAATGACCATGAATGAATTATTTTCTTCCTGTGGTTTCACTAATTTTTAATATGTTTTCATGATTTATTCATATTATAAATTATTTTCCATAATCATGTTGTTTTCATATATGATTATCTTTATCAAATTATATTTATTGGTATCAGAAAATAGTTATAACCTGAAGGAATTTTGATAATGATAAATGTGGTGGACAATTAAATGATTGTTAACAAGAAAAAAACACTAACTGAGCTGTGATGCATATCCATGTTGTTATGATCCCAAAATTTTCTCAATGTATCAAACATGTTGAGGTTAAAAATATTCAATGCAGTGAAAACGTTCCTTTTAATTCTGTATAGGATAACATACACCTTCTTTTACTGTGTATTCTAATAAAATACATGCTGAGGGATATACATGAAAAGATGAAAATATGTTTTCTAATCTGTAGTTCTTGAAACATGAAATGTTCAAAAAATAAGTTTATCATTTGGAAGGTGAAGATGATCAATGGTGGGGCCTTATTATTTATGGAATTATTTTCTTCATTTGTTATTCACGACATAGTTAACATTAAGGAAGAATAATATATCATTTTCCTTCTTACCATTCCATGTACATATAAATTATTATGTCATTAGTGCATACATGTGAGAAATATGTAATAGATTTATTATTATCTAATTAATGTTATTCTCAATAGGATTGTATTATTAATAATTTGAGAATTTTAAAAATAAAAAAATTTATTTTGGAACCTATTATCAAATATATAAAAAACACCCTAATTCAATTAAAATAATTAAGTAACTTTTGTAACATGATAATAATTAATATAAAAGGAATAAAAAATTTAAAAATTTTCTAAATCATGTAATTAATTAAAACATTTTTATTATTTTATTAGATAAACATTTTATGTGACGAGTCAGACTGAAGGTAAGGTATTTCCATCACACTTTTATTTTCTATGAGATACACCCATGCTCACCGACTATTTATTATATGGGGTGATTATATTGACCATGAATTTATTTTATGAGTCTTATCCAAGATATTATTTTATTATAATAGCCATATAATTTTCTTTCTTTCATGACCTATATTATTTGACTGGTTATAAATTTGGAATATATTTTTTCCAATCTCATCAATATTTGGGTTTGTATCATTTTAAATCATTGTTCGGGAATATTTATCCCCACATCCATTTTTTCCTAAAAATTAAATCAAAACATATTTTAGTATTATACTACAGATATTTATATTTATTTTTACTCATGTGTGACTTTTTAGGAATATTTTTGAATATAATATTTTTGTTGTTTTCCAAACAGTGTTTTTTGTGATTTTAAAAATGAAAATATATAAAAGGAATATTTTTTAACATATATCAAATAATCAGATATTCCAGATTTTATTACTCCTTAATGATTTTATATTTCATTTAAATGTTAAAAATTTATTTTCAAATAAAAGTTTTTCATTTTTTAGTTTTCAACATAATTAAAATGAAAAGTAGTTTCATATAAGAAATGTTATTTTTTTTATCGTGAATGTTTTATGTGATATTGTTTTTGTTTTTTGGTAATGTTTTTAAGATTATGGGTTGTCCTGTGATAATACAATCTTGTTTGGGACTATATTATCTCATTAATGCATTGTTTAATTAGATAGAGTTCATAAGTTGGGTTTCTTCTAATATATTAACAGAATATACTACAGTTGGTGTTCAAAGTATAACAATGAGGGTTAGTCTCTATGTATATGTGAATTTTAAAAGTAATATAAGGGTGATTTTTAAAATATTCCATAATTAATCTTTATAATTTATTTTTTAAAATTTGATTTTATAAAACATATGACTTTTGGAGGTATGATAATGACAATATGTTTTACATGTGAAAATTATGACATTGTGAAAATTTTATCAAGGGATTATATGTATTCCTTGATTAACAGCTTCTTTCCATATTTTTATATCCATTACAGTGGTTTTTGAGCTCATCCCAATTTTTCAAATGACCATCACATGTCTAATTATGATTATGGACAGTAATGTTGTCATCAAGAAAATTTTGATTATATTTCCTGATACAAAATATTTTTTTATTTTAAAAGTGATTCTTTGGGCAAAAAATAGATCCCAAGATTAAGTGTCAATTAATAATTTATGGTTTTAATATGTATGATCTTTTAATAATTCAGTAAAACTACACACCAAAAAGAAATTTTGTAATTAATGAAAATAAATTCTTGTCAATAGTCAGAGAGCATATATGATATGCCACATCTGTCTTAAAGAAACAATAAAATATTATTATGTAAATGTCACCACTATAACCTAACCGTTAGAATACTAAAAATGAATTTTATTAACTTAATTATGAAATTTTGGTTTATATATGAATATATAAATATTTTAACAAATAATTATAAAATAATGTGAATTCCTTTTATTAAACTTATTTGAAATGTTTTTATGAGAAACAATTAATATGTGCATAATTGCTTTTATACCAATATAATATAAATTCAATATTTTTGGATTTTATTAAGGAAGTATTTAAATAATATATTTAACATAATGTTTAAAATTCAGCATATTTTTTTAAAAACATGATAGAATAAAAAATCCAAATGTATATATATAAAAGAATTATTTTCTAAAATCACAATTTGGTAGCCATTTGATATAAAACATATTTTAAATCTATGTTATGAAAAAAATATATATATAATTTAAAAATTAAACTCTTAATTTTAATTTTTAATTTTAAAAATTTATTTGGTTTTTTTATAATTTTATTATACACTTCGTGATTTGATGAATAGTAGAAACAACACTTCATTTTAATTGAGAAGAAAATTTTCATAAAATTTATTTATTGTGTTCAATTATATTTTTGAACGTTCTTAAGAAAAAAATGGATCATTTTTTTATATTTAATAAAAATTTGGTCAATAGAATCAAATTCACATTGAATATTCATTTAAAAATATTTTGTAGTGTTTTTCATTTTGACTCATTTGACCCTCTTTCTTGTTCATTAAATAAGAATATATTTTAATTAACTTCTACAACTTTTGTGTTTTGAATTCTGAAAAATGGATTCTGTATTTTGATAGAGAAGGAAAAAATTTAATAAATATTTCTCTATTATTTTTTTATAGTATGAATGGTATAATTCGAAATATTATTTATTACCATGGTTAACGGAAAATTGAGTAATTAAAGGTAAAAATAACATTATATATATTATAAAACATCCTTACAACTTGTCCAACCATCATTTTAGGTGTTTTTTCTAACCACAAGAATCATTGGGTTTAATTTATTTCCATTGTTTTTTGAACTTCTGTGAGAGTATTAAATTTATAATATTATATGAAAAAATCCAATTTTGTCACCCGTTTCTTTAACAAGTAACAATTTTTAATATAGTGTTATATAAGTGATATGTTATACAATAAATATTATATCTAAATAATAATTTTTTTATAAATCATGGTAGTTTATTTATCCATTTTAGTGATAATATAATTTATTTAAATTGTGAAACAATGATGTTGTTGTAATTAATTCATTAAAGGAATAATCAAATATATTATATTAAAAATAATAAAATAAATATAATCTGATATAATTATTATTATAGACTAATTTTATTGATTATTTTTACATATTTGTGATGTCATAAAAGGGTGTTTTGATGATATCATGTTTTTATGATATTTTTAAATAGTCAAATGATGAATAGTGTCAAAAGTGACATTATTGATATTTTGAAAAAAATAATATTTTAGTTAATGAAATAAAATTTATAAAAATATTAATTTACCCCAAATTAATGGAATAAGTATCAAAATTCCATAAACAACTCATTTATTGGTAGTTTATAATTTCATTATAATTATATTAACCATCGTTTTGAAAATTACATTATATCATGATAAAATTTAAATGGTTTAATTACAGAGTAAAACAAACAATAAGGAATAACAAATAGTAAAACATGTATAATTTTTAAGGGATGAATTTATTTTTACCCAAAATCAACATATCATATATATTCATATGATTTTCCCCATTTTTATTATATAATTAATTTCTATTTATTTTATATTTTTCACAATTTACAATAGTACCCCTCACCTCTCCTATAAATGTTCTCCCATTATTATCTATTTATCACACTTCAAAACATATTTTTACCATATATGATCTAACAAAATACCGTACTGTAATTTCTACCCACGTTCTAGATTCACTATTTTAGGCATAAATCCCTCATTAGATGTGGTAAGGAGTTAACCTAAGGAGGTCATTCATATTAGAGGTATTATTTTGAATTAACTATTTATATATTATTTTTTATTCCAATTACATCAAATCTTCTTCAAAGATGATGAAATAATTACTAATTTATCCTAAATATAATTATATTTCATTATGTTAATATCATCACCTAAATCCATCTCTAATATCATCAAATGGGAAACGAATTATTCATCCACGTGTACTGCATATTACCACCTCCCAAATTATTATAAATTTTATTCTATCACCATCTGTCAATGTAGGTTAAAATGGTGAAAAAACAATTATATATGATATTAATTACATATTTTTAATTAATAAATAATTATATTTCATTAAAATTATTACCAATATATTTAGAAATATTTGATATCGTCGTTCATGCGTACATGTAAACTATCAACTCTAGGAATCAATGTGAATTATTTTTCATCACTGATGAAAGATATATATAAATTTAAATATATATATATATATAAATATATATATATTATTATATTAATAATTTTATTATATTTATTCATTTATAAGATTATACTTACCTTCATTCTACAATGATCAATGAAAAATGGAAACGTTACTTATGCACACGTACGATGTGTCGCCTCTATGATTATAATGTAGTTCATTATTAAGAGAAATAAATAAATGGTCTTATTTAAAATTATAATTTATATAATCACCTTATTATTATTTCAAGAATATTATTCTTGACATTATGTACTTATTACCACATTGACAATTGAAATCATACCAAATTCATTTTTGACTCCTATATTGAATATCATTTAAATGTCTGGCATGAACATAAATAATTGTGTAATTTTTGTTACATGATAATAAGTAAAATAAAATGAATAAATTAAATTAATTTTTTCTAAATAATTTAAATAATTAATTTTTATTATTATTCAGGAGAATGAATATCATAAATGATAATTTATAAAAATGATAATGGATTTTCTTTCCATATTTATTTTCTAAGAGATACAATGCATTCTTACACCAATTTATTATATGTCCTATATATATTAATGATGAATGTATTTTATGATTCAAATACGTAATATTATGTTATTATAATTTTGATATAATTGTATTTTATTCCTGGAACATATGATTTGAATCATTATAAAGTCGTAATGGATTATTTCAGAATCCCATCATTATTTTGGATGGTTTTGTTTTATGCATCAGTTAGTGAGTATTAATCTTACATATCCATTATTCCTAAATATATTTTCAAAAATGTTCTCAAAAATATCCTCTGAATATTTAAATTTATTTTCACTCATTTATATCTTTTTATGAAATTGTATTAAATTACTATTCATTAAGTATTCTCAACACGAATCATTGGGACTATAATGACTTAAATATGAAGAATGGATGTTTTTTAATTACATAGTATGAATGGATTTCCCCAATTTCATGATGACATAATGTTTTGATGTTTCATATATAATTTTACCATTTTATTTTAAAATAAAATGTTTTCATATTTGAGTGAAAGGGTCCATAAGAATTAAAGTTCATTAAAAGAAGAAGTATTTTTTTATTTTATACATGATTTATGTTGTATGCTTATGATTTGGTTCATAGGTATTTTTCTAGGAGTAACTTAGTTTACCTATTAAACTGATGTTGGGTTATCCCTTTATCGATAGATAATTAATTGGGTAATGATATGGTGTTAACTTGTTGGGTTCTATTAAGAGATCAAGGGAATTTACTGAAGTGGGTAGTCCAAATGTACCCATGAAGGTTACTTTCTATATAGCCATGATAGCTATAGTAAATGTAAGAGTGATATAGAAAAAATTCAACATGTTCCCATTATGATTTTTTCTATGGTATTTTTTAGAAAATGAATAATTTCCCGTGGCATGTTAAAGAAAATATCTAATATGGATGAAATAAATAACTATGGGAAAATGTTATCATGTGTTTATAAGAATTAATGGAGTTAAAATTTCTTACTTTAATTTTATATCGCTTACTGTGTTTTTTGTGCTCATCCAAGGTTTTGAAAATATTTTAATAGTGTTATGGAATAGTATGTATAATTATGTGGTTATGATGAAAATTGTGAATATATTTCATTAATAGAAACATTTTTCATAGGGTTTATATTTATAGGAAAATAGATAATGTGAAGAAGTTTCCACATGTAATGTATTCGTTTAATATATACGTGTTTATCCTAACACTCTAAAACAGTAAAAATAAATTTTATTAGGGAATAAAATATTCTAAATTATAATTAACATCCACTAAAATAAATTAAATCTTTGGTCATGTCATTAGTGTTTTGTTAATGGGGCTTGTGATGAAAATGATTCTAATGTGGCAAGTGACTGTCATCTCAATTTTATTTTATCTCAGAAAATAAAATATTTTAAATATTTTTTATTTAATGTGGTGTATTTATATAACACGAATTAATTTATGATTCTAGTCCTTAGAATAATTGGGATTTACATATCCTTTATAGGATCATTGTGTCAGGTAGTTTATGGATTCATTGTTACAAATGTATTAAGGGATATTTGTCTCAATTTTCCCTCTTTGATAAATATGATATTTTATGAACCTACCCAATTTTATGAGGTTTATATAGATACCATTTGACCTATAATATCTTGAATTTATTTTTAAACATAATATTGTAGTTATAATTTAATGATATATATTCATGATGATTATGATTCATATCTACTAATATAGTAAGTGTTTAACAGTAGATCGACATTATTTATCATGCTTTTTTATGTTTTTTCTTCTAATTATGAAATCTTATGATCATTCAAATAATACACATATGAATATTAATCGATTGTATTTAATTATAATGAATACATGTTTTCCATTCATTATAATTTTTTTATGTATAGAATATTATTAAATAATGTCTCAGTGGAAAATTTATTTTCTTTCACTTTTTTTATCGGAATCCCATTTGATTCTTATAATTTTTTTCTAAAAATGATTTCCTAAATATTTCAACATTCTCCAATAGATTTAGTAATGTAATTAATACCCATGTTTTACATTTTTAATCTATTTTAAAATTGAATCATCATGTCATTTTCCTAACAAGGATCATTTGGCTCATACATAAAATGTTAATGGGATCATTGGGTTAATTTGTATAGAATAAATGAAATTTCACTCTATCATGACCATTATTTTCTTTGACTATTCTGTGGTAATATTTCATTATTCATTTCAATGATAAATATACTGAATATTATTTTTTTATTAATATTTATTTTGAAAGGGGAAATTTTATTTCCATCAATAAATGTTTTAACTTATTTTAAATTGTCCAATATATATTCTCAAAATTATTTTGAAATAAAATAATTTCAAAAAAAATATTTGAAAATGAGTTTTCCAAATTTGAAATTCTATCTCCCTCCATAAAAATTCCATGTAATATTTAAAAATCATTTCCCTCTAATATGACATCATTTATTATTACATTTTATTTAATAGATATAACATTTAATGATAAAATGGTTTTTCATTCTCTAGAGTGTTAATTATTATAATGATGTATATTCTATAAAACCCATTTATTTTAAATTGGTTATGTTGTAATGAATTAGTTAATTTTTTAGAGAATACATTTTCTTTACATGGGTTATGATGTGATGATACAAAGAATGTTTTAAAATTTTATGGCTTAAATATTTTTTGTTTTAATTATATAACTATTGGGATATATATATATATATATATCCAATGTGTTTGGTCATTAATTATATCTATTTTTGTAATAATTATAATCAAGTTGATGGGCTTGATCAACCATAGGAAAAAAGTGACTCCAGATCCAATAAGGGAGACATGTTCATCCTGATCTATAATGAGAGATGATTTATTATTCCGTATCGACTAGGTTGTTGGTATGGTTAGTTAACTATGTCATAATACTTGGTTTTATATATTTTTAATGTGTTCACAATTTTTTTAAATGATATTATGGTCAAATATTTATTTATAATGTATTGTCACTCATAAGGGTCATGTTTCCTAAAAGTATAAATGTTTATTCCATTAGACATTTCTATTTTCTATTAATTGTTGGGTAAGTCATTTTCATGATATTTTCATGATCACAAAACCATATTCTTATATTTATCTTTCATAAGTTAATAAATTTATATCCACAATGATTACCCTTTATAGGAATATGATTTGACAATTTCTTATATTATGTTCCCCATTTTATGAAGAAAGGGTTAGAAAGGTATATATTACAAGATTACTATCTGAATTGTTCAATGTGGGAGATGATGAAGATATATCATTAATTAATATGATTTTTCATATAGAATCTAATGAAACTAAAATATTACAGTCCTTAGTTATGTGGTTATGAAATGTATTTAATATTCTTCTGAAAATATGTGACATTTATTTACGAAAATCTACTGTATTTGTAGAAAAAATCATATTAATGTGTTTAAAAGTAATATATAATTAATTAATTAAATTAAAATGACATTAACTATAGATACAAAGTGATTTATAAAGAGAGTGGTCATAAACCAAAGAGAAAATGTGGATTAGATATATTTCTTATATTATATTCCAAAATCATTTAAATACAGTAATTAATGTATAGAATAATAAATTTAAAATCATTATTTAGTTATTTCATAATAATTCCAATAAATTTTTTATATATTATATTTATATTATATTAATTTACGTCTAACTTATCGAAATATACAAAATAATTCCATTAATTTCATGGTGAACATTTCAATGTTCGAAAGTAGGATCACATTTTAATATAATTTTTTTATTACTATAATTCATAAACGAAGATAAAATTTTACTAATATGCATCCAAAAAGTATATTTTTCACACGAATATTTTTCATATCTTACATAGGTATGATTAAATTAATAAATTTTTTGACATTATATGTTTATTCCATTTGGGAAATAATATCGACCATCATGAAAAAGATTCATTAAATTTATTATAATTCCAATACAATAAATGAAATAAATTAAAAAAGTAATAACCTAATTATTATAATCTAATTTATCAATAATAATAATTTTATGAAAAAAACATGAAGGTAGTAAAAAAATATTATTATGTTGATCGTAATTTTGGTCAACCAACCATATTCTAATCTTTATAGGAATTTTTATAATCTAATGAAATGAAGATGGAAGATTCATATTGAAAAATAATAAAATTAAATTACTATAATTTTGATAGTAGTGTTACTTTTTCTATGATTATGGAAACCATATGGGGCACTATAAGAAGAAAAAAAAAATTAAGTTAAAAACATTACCTCTTCCTTTTGTTGTATATTCTTATGCTACCAATTAATGCTCATGGGAATGGACTTTAGTGAGACCCGTAGTACATGGCAGTTGGAAATAGTATTGGGAGGGTATTTTGGATGCGATTTATCATAACCTATTTCATGGAATATTTGTTGACAAAGGGTGGTATTTAAAAGGGAGAATATGGATGTTTTTTTAATATTAATGTAATTAAATTATTTTGAAACATGACTACTACATCATTGTTTTATTTATTTTCCAAAAGCTATAACCTGGTACAAATAAGGGAATGTTGAGGGTTTCCAATGTAATTAAGCCAAAGGGAATCACCTATAAAATATATATGCCTACGGGGGGAGGGAGCTGAATGAGGGGAAACAAGTGACAGACAATTAATGAGTGGATTTAGAGTAACTTATGTCAAAAAAATGTTGCTTTGAAAAAAATATAAAGACATATTTTATAATTTTTTGAATATATTTATTTTTTCATTCTATAAATATATCATTAACTAATATGATTTGATACATAACTATTATTTCACATCTCTGAATGATTGATTAGAAATATAATAGTGATGTTACGTTTAAAAATTGTTATTTTACAAGTCCAATTGTCTGGTTAATATTCAAACAGTCATATTTTTAATTCTCATATGGGTTGAGTACATTTTATAGTGACCTCAGTCGTAATTCATTGTTCATTATCTTCTCTTTTCTAACAAGTATATATATATATATTCAAAATGAATATTTAATTACTAATAGTAATCACCATTTCTAAAGTGTTTATTTATTGTGATATTATTCCCTAGAATATAGTAAATCAATAATTTCCTATTATTTTTTTATCATTTTATATTTTTCCCATTGAAATATATTCAATTTTTATGGACATATAAAATCTCTAAATATAATTTTTAAATTTATATTATAATATGTAATTGATTTTTAGCTGATGTTTTTAATTATATTATACAATATTAATAAGTAAGACCAAATTCTATATTTAGAAGTGAAATTACATTGAAATATTTATGTTCTAGATTATCATTCCCCCCAAAGAATATTCCCTTTTGAAATTCCATTTCATATACTAAGGTGGAATAATATGATGGTACTTATGATTTATAGATTCTTCTAGTTCCCGTGTTACCTTCTATAGTATATGGTTTTTACATATTTATTTTACAAGGAGGGTTTTATTATTAAATATAATATTATCTAAATGATCCAACATATTCACCGACTACTCCTCCAATTAGCTATCATTTTCCACCTACACCACCTCTGAATTCAGTACATGTGTGTCATCATAAATGTAATTCCTCAGGAATAATTATTGAAATACAACATGTACTTGAGACATGGTTGGAGGGATTCTAATTCAATCTTCCACATCCTAGATGTGATTGAGGATCAAAATGGGTTGATGTACATAGAAAAAAGCATTCACATATTCTCAAATCTCAGAACTCTCTTCCATGGAGATATGAAAATAAAATCATTTTATATTTCCTTTGACTATATGTCTCATAAATTATTATCCTGATATCTATATTTTTGACATTTACTAGCCCAATGTATTATGAAATGGCCTTGATATTTTTTACCTTTTAATTTACCACCTTAGAATCAATTAGTTTATGCCCGATAATAACATCCATCATGTAGGAGTTCTATATGTATACTAATAAATTTCTTCATATAGATACTTATAGATGGTTGTGTGAAAAAAGAATTATGATAACTAAAATAGTGGAATATAAATATATCATCATCCTTTTATGACCCCCATGAATAATCTTAACATTTCTTCAAATGGAAATAAAGTCCACTCTGATATGAAAATATTTTGGTGGTGATTCGGTATTTGGAATTCTAAAAGTGTGTTTTATTGATATTTTTTACACTTTTAGAAAATTGAGGTTAATAACTGATATCAATCATATATAATTGATAGTGTTTATCTATGTAACCTCGTCACTTATCTATGGTAAATAATTGCATTTTTTGGAGTGATAATTCCTCTGAAATTGTAATGAATTTTCCATTTCATATAAGACGATCCGATATAACTCATAAATTAATATTACCTCTTAATCAATTTTTTAGACTAGTGAAATTATCCATGGTGATTATTTTCAATTTTTATGTATTTATTGATGATTTTTCATGATCCCCTTGAAAATTTTCCTTTCAGCCTTCAACAACAATGGTATTAGGAATATTTATGTATATTCATTAATCTGCATCTTAATATTATCCCACCAATAAATATCTCACAATTAAAAATACATCTTTATGATCCTTGGGGTGATGGAGATAGTTGGTCTATACACATCATTCTGTAACTCCTATTTTATCACATTATCAGATTTTATAGATAGATGTAACCCAAATCCTAAATCTAATTCTCCATAAATTTTGAGCTATCAAGACTTCACATTTCATATAGTTTCATCCTCATTCATTATG
The DNA here is from genome assembly GCA_963277665.1 of Viscum album. Taxonomy (NCBI): domain Eukaryota; kingdom Viridiplantae; phylum Streptophyta; class Magnoliopsida; order Santalales; family Viscaceae; genus Viscum; species Viscum album. The sequence continues at coordinate 1,539,328,817 of OY728151.1, forward strand.
TACACATCATCCCATTAAGAATCTTATGTCTTTAAGATAAGGGATTGATTAAAATTAATTTATAAATTAAATGTTGATCTCAGTTCCTTTATGATTCCCTACCAATCCTTTTGAAGTCTTAGAGGATTTGATCCTTCTCAATTATCATAATTGTTATGGCTTCCAGATAATATCTACATATATCCTCAATAACATTATTTTATTTCAAAAGTGGGAGTGTATTGATTAGTATTAATCCTTGATTGACTCTAGACATCTTCATTGATGCATATTAAAATTATTCAGTGTGAAATAATATTTTAGGATCTTTTAATCCATATATAATTAGAAATTATACAAATAATGATTGTGACACACCATCTTCCATTTGAAGAGCATTATATATATAATGCTATTAAATGGAACGTCATTCTCATTACATTAAAAATTCTATGAGGAATTGTCCATATCATGGTAATTATGCGTCATTACACATCCAATGTCCCTCAATAATACCTCAAAATACACCTTATGTAGCACCTCACATGAGGTTAGTGTATATATTGGTATATTTACAATCCATTTCAAAACTATTTGTATCTTCCATCAAATTCACATGTTGGACATAGACCAATCGTGAGTTTGGTTTATTACATAATCTCATACATACAGCCTCATTTGAAAAAATAAATACCCAATGCACTACAAATATATTTTGGTTCACCTATCGTGACATGAAATTATATTGGGATCCATAAAATAAAATCTATCATTGCGTATAAATATAAAAATTACCTTTTAAAAGAGAGGTTTTTAATAATTTGGCCTCATATAATAATCAAATAAGACAAATTATTGAGTCTAGATTAAAGAAAGAATCAAATATTGTTTTTATTTCATATCATTATATATAATAATTTAACTATAAAATAGTGTTCACTTGGAAAATAATCATGAATAGGGTCATGTTTTTTGTATAAAAATGAAAATTTAATAAGGCGTTTTAAGGAAATAGTTAATGGATTTAGAGAATAAACATGCACAAAAATTTCATTTAAAATAATAGGTAAACTAGAATGGCTATTCCAAAATGTTTCTATTATTTAAAAAAATGGTGAATAATAAAAAACAGTTTAAATGTGAATTACATAAATTCAGTATGGGACAGAAGTGTTCCCCTTATTTGGATATGATATTAATGAATTTATTTGATAAATCATGTTAAGAAATTTATTACCCCGTAAAATGAAGGGATAATAATATATATATATATGTAAGATTAAAATATAATTAATTTAGAAACATTCCATCACATCCAAGATATATTTAATGTGAGTTAGATAGAGAATTTTCAAAACTCGATGAAAAAATGTGGTTTGGATAGATACATAATATGATATGTGAGAAGGTTATTTAAAAAATTGGTTTCTAAATAGGTGGGTTTCATCTCGTTGGGATGTATATACGATACATGAGGATAATTATTCAAAATGGTGTGAGATAGAAATTGTTAGATTGGATTATGATATTTATCGTGTTAGGGGAGACTGTTCTTCTATCCATTTGGTTCCATCATAGGTTTATAGTGGTGTAATTTTGAAGGATCTTTATTGGAGTGGTCTCCGATTTATATTTCGGATTCCTATGAAAAGATAGATCTAATGGTAGAAAATGCCTATAATAACATGATTCCTAAAAATCATGTAATTTAATCTATTAATAAGTTATTTCAATTTTTTAGATGAAAAACGACTTGAACTAATTTAAATGGAAAAATCAATTAATATTTTAGTGTGAATTGTGAAATTTGTGTGAGAAGAGAATATGGTGTCTAATTTACCAACCTGGGTCCTGTAAAATTATTCTATAATATTGAATACAATATATAATTATTTATGTAGAATGAGTAGATTAAACTATGGTTTTGGTGTGGATCACAAATATATTGAATAAGTAAACCCATGACACAATGATGTTATTTGGTGTTTTGGATACAGTTATCACAATAAATTTGGAGAATTAATTTTATGATGAAATAAAAAATATATTTAATGTAAATTAATTCATTATTATGGGGGTTTTATAGGATTCTTTTGTTAATGATTAGATGGTCTTCATATATAGAAAATTTTAGATATGAAATTCCACAGGAAACCATTACATTTTATAAAAACATACTCATTAATTCAAAAAGACAATCCATATAAAATTTAGATTGTAAGTAAAAATAAATTTAATGGATAATTTTCATATTAGCCTATGTTATATGTTTATAGTTTTATTGAATTTGTTTAGGTTTAAATTTTAGTAAACATTAAGATAAAAGTAAATCATTGAATTGAACTCCCAAATTAAATAAAAAATATATTATTTAATTCATAAAAATAACATCTAATCTTCCACATCAATATCACATAAATAAAACATAACATGTTTATCAAAAATCTAATATCAATATCTATGATTATTAGTAAATTTTACATATAAAAGAATATCAAGAAATGAGGAAATAAATAATTATAAATTAACTATTATCAGAAGTGTTTAAAACATAGAAAAAATGGTATCACCAAGATAGTGATATAATAAATAATAGTTAATAATAATATAATTTTTTTATTGGAAAATAAAATTGTGTTTTCATAATACTGAAATTATGAATATAATTACAATGTTAAGATTCAATCATAACATTACTTGAATAATAGTGTAATTTTTTACCATTTCCTCTATAGAAGTCTAACATAAGTATATATTTTAGATTCTTGGGTTGAGAATATACCAATAATATTTTCCAATATCATATGGATGGACAAATTCAGGATTCATGATTGTAGATATATGAGTTTCTATCATTGCAGTGGTTACACACAATTTGTCTCTCCACCCCATCTATATGATTCAAAATAATTTATATAAATAATATTATTTATGGTAATATAAAGCAAAATGTGCACCAACATGTCATATAATATCTATTGAATATTTATAACCATTTTATTGTCATTTCAAAAATTATAGTGGAAATTCATGGATGATTTCTTGTGATTTTATATCTAGTAATGGTTTTAAGTATCAATTGATGATGCTTAAATTCCCATATGAAATTATAAATTATATTTTGATACAATTCATGGAAAGTATTGTCATGATGTAATATCTCCTAAAAAAAATTATGTTCATGGAAATGTAATTATGAGGGCCATATACATTATAGTGGCTCGAGTTACAATATTCCATACCCATAAATTTAGAATTTTCGTCCTAATATGTCAATCATAATTTTTGAATCACCCATTTCTATAAAAGAAAAAATATTCCCCTTAATTTGAGTAATATGATCCTTAAATATAAAATTAAATCATTAATTGAGAGCATTTCATATGATGTTTTTTAAAATTTATGTAATCAGTGCAATTAATGGAAGAATGGGACATACAATGATAATATATTTTTAAATTGTAAAAGTCATTATTCTCAAATTTTATGAATGATGCATCACCCACAATATTTTATAAATTAAATAAAAAGTTTAATGTTTTTTTGAATAATTATACTTATTTTTCTCTATAAGATCACCTTAATTTTAACTTCCTGATTCTAAAAAAATTATCAATATGTTTTCATGGTAATATGTTACATACATTCTAAGAATAATAATATAAATAAACCAATATGGTTTAGAGATGGGGAAAGGACTATTTCCCCCCAAAAAATCATAAAAGTATTGTGGTATAAATATTTTTTTTAATTATGAATATAGTAGAGAACTCGCATTTGAAAAATGCATATCTAGAAATAAAATATTTTGAGATAATAAATATAAGGTTCTTCATCATTCAATTTATTTCTATAATAGGGAATCTTCACCATATTCACTACACAAAAAAAGTGTTTTTCCCAAAACATAATTATTTTCACGTTGCCAATATTCAAATTCAGTTTTCAAAATACCTACAATGTGAACCATGAATGTCGATTCCTATGAATGTTCGTCATTGACATAGAGTTACTCCCAATATAATGATTACCCAATCTATAAATATTATTATAATTATTATCATTTAGAACATAACAAAAATAAACTTTATGATAAATAAATATCTAGAGGATTAGCGAAATACAACTCATGATTACACCTCTATATTTTTTAAAATATAGAATGACATCCTATAAGTAAAGGTAACACAATTGCTATACTATCTATGTTGACATTAATCATTGAATTATTTTGGGAAATCTACCTGAAAACTATTGGTGTATAGATATTCTATGAAATTCCATTAACAACAAGAAATTCAGTAATTGTAAAGTGATTTATGGTATTATTCATTAATTCACCTATAATTTTTGTTAAAACATTAATGACATTATAAATTTCTATAAGAATAAAAAAATTTAAAATTTGGAAACACTAAACAAGTTAAATTTGTGTGTTAGAGAAATGAAGTGAAATTTATTTACTGAAAAAAATATCAAAAAATGTTCTTCATTTATGTAAGGAAATTCAGAGTGATACTACGCTCAAAAATTTATCTATATATTCTTGGGTTTAAAATGAATAGAGAAAATATGTGATCTCCATTAGTCCACACCTAAACATAAATTAATATTATGTAAAAATGATCCATTTTAATTTCCCTTCATTAATATAATGAGAGTACAACAATTCATACTTCTTACCTATAAACGGGATCCTATCATTGGAGGGTAACTATTTTTAAAGTAACTCCTAGATTATTAGATTGTGTGATAAATTAGTGATGTAATTATTAACATGAAACATATACCTAGGTTCCTCTCCATCATTATTATTAGTGTAAAGGTAGTGCCACTTGGGATTAGTAGAACCTAAATTAAATGATTAACGAATTGGAATTTAAAACACCCTAGTGTTCATGGGGGAAATCTACTGCATGTGTTCCGATGAAATGTTAGATTCATTGTATAGTATATAAGAAATATAATTATAGAGAGTAATATTAGTCAATAATTTATGTGTATAGAACATATCACAAATTAGAAAATTAATAAATAAATAATTCCATAAATTTTAATTAGGGGATTTTGTGGGGAGAAATTCCATATTATCTGTTATGATATAAAAATCATATCTGATGGTTGGAAACAGATAGGAACCAATGATGAATTTATTTCTATAATTAATATGATTGATAATTCTGAATCTAATATATTCTAATGAGGCTTGAGTAGAGTTAATAATATTACAGGTATAACTAGTAACCAATGTCTGATTGAGGTTTATAGAATTTTTTCATCCAATTCCACCCATAATAACAGGCTTGACAGATTTATTCTTATAGATCGTATAATGTCTTCTTTCATGGATATAGCCCAACCATATAATTTTCATTATCTGAGTATCATCAATAATAATAAGATATCTCAGTCATTTCTATACACAAATCAAGTACAAAAACATCGAAATAGTAATAGATTTCATAGGGAATAAAAATCATGTATCATAAAAATATATATTATATTAAAATTAATTTTGTTTTTTAAAATCATATTAGGAAGGGGTAAAACCTACTAACCTCATTCTTTTTCAAAATATTGTGGTTCCTTGTGTAACCTCTATGTTAAACAAGCTAGTCATATAAGATTTAAACCACCAATGAGCTTCAATTTTCACATTATATTTCATTAACACTCCATTTATTACCCACGACAAATCACTCTGTTCTCATAGGATCCCCTATGCATGAAATCACTATACATACGACCTCACACTGACTTGCATGTACTTCCCTAAATCTATTGTCACTATCTAAATATGATACAAATTAATGATTATGTTCTACAACACTACCAACATTGGCCAACACTCAGGCCATCAATGTCCACTTAGGTTTTATAATTTATACATTGAGTGAGAAGATATAGAAATTTTGGAGAATAAGTTTTTGACAAAATGAAGTTACGAAAGATAATAAATCCTAAGAAATAATTTTTCAATAAAATCACAAAGATTAATGTTATAAAAAATAATAAAATGATAATCCTAATTGATCATGTGATTAACATGTGACTAAATGAAATATTCCTTGGAAAATGATGAATTATAATAATTCCCATGTTTAAATTGAAGGTGCTCCCCAATATAATAGACTATGTATTTTTTAAATAATTTTACAAACCATTCAAAAATAATGAAGATTAAATAAAATCACATATCCCTTCCTTGATGAACAAAAATGACACATAAATCCTCTTTTTAATCCATGGGTTTGTTCATCATCATCAGTTAATCTAGTCATGGTAATCAGTCAAATGTTCTCCCATTTTGAGATGTGTTCTCAATAATTTTTGAATCAATTCCTTTGGTCATAATAAAAATTTCATAGTAAATATATTAAAAATTATTTATATAATATATGTAGTTTTTGAGAATATTTACCACCAAAAAAAATATATTAATATAATAACCACATTTAAAAAAAATATTTCATATCCCGAAAATGACAGTCAGAACATTGGTCAATAATGAAGAATACACATAAAACTCCTATAGAATAATCCACCATTTATGTAATTGAATGTGGTATGAGATTATTTTTTTTAACATTCAAATTATGAGGCAATTAACATTTATCCATAATTTATTTTCATAAGAATAAAATAATTTTTTACAATTGTAATATATTTTTTGAAGTATTATCTTACCTAAATGCTCATACTAAAATGAGATTACAGAATGAACCACTACTTATATTAAATAAAATCCATATATAAATATTCAAGGACTGACTACGTTGGTATAATTACTATTTTACACATTGTAAGGTCATTGTCTCTAATAATCAATATTGAACTAAATCACATTCAGTAAAAACATGGACAAATACATCCAATCCGTCTTTAGATCATTTCACCTTCAGAATAAAAATAAAAAGATATATATATATATATATATATATATAATGGATGATGTTCATGATGAAACCCCATAAAAACACATCTTTCATTTTTTGATAGTTAGAATATGTTCATAACCCTAGGCTCGTTGCAAAATTGATGGTTAACATCCCAAAATATGAAAAATCAACCTTATTCGAAATTGTTATCTACTCCAATCCATCTCCATATAATACCATTATGATTAAAATCATAATTACTCAGATTTCATATAAAATCCACTAATCCTAAAACCTTTTAACATTATATAATTCAACAAGGAACTTATGACCCCATATATACACCAATCATTGGTATCATCCTCAATGGTTTCCATCAAAATGGTTATCGATGGATACAACACCTCACACCGCACTTATTAATAACATTATTTATGTTTGTGTATGAGAGAAAACAATCCACATTGCACTACACCATTATACACCTCAAATCATGTTGACATGACATCACGATATTAGTAATAAAGCACACTCATAATTAACCTTCAATGTTTCCTTATCATTTGATGACCATAAGTAATTATAACAAATTCCATTATGTTAAACCCAAACAGATGATATATTTTTTTTTTGTTTTTTTCTCTGATTCATAACATCTATTGATGGGCCCATACAAAATAATAACTACATATTAAAAAATTTAATATATTAGATATTAATTTATATTTATCATTCCTCTGAAGGATAATTATAATGGTCTTATAAATTAAGATAACCCTCCCATTTTGGATCAAGACCTCGTGATAATAAATGATAATGTTAACAAGGTCTTTAACCTTATGAGAGTTTTTCATGTTATAATACATAGAATATGATTCCCTAGGGTTGCTAAGCTCAAATAGGACCCTTTTGGAGAATATCACTATGTGTATCATTCAGTAATTATTATCCCACATGGGTTATCCATGAAACAATATAACATTTACTCCATAATTATGCCACTATTCAATGGGTAATAGTTGAATATATGCTATCATGGATTAGAAAACTCCCAATATCCATCCCTTGAGAACTTCTTTTCGTACTAGATTTCAATGTTAATATCAACATCATGGGCCTTACTCGCAAGATAATGAATGTGGGGACACCTCAATAAAACATAGATGAGGAAAATATTTCCAAAAAATAAGACTCATATATTATAATGTTAGATGTAAATGATTCACTATTTGAAAATAGAAATGATGTCCCCTACTAAAATCATCAATTAGAAAGTTGATACTAAGGCCAAGTGATCTTATCAACCACTACATCTTCAATAAAATATGATTTATAATAATTTAGAAATCAAGATATTACACTAACTTATGGTGTTACATACCTAATACTATCATGGTAATATATCATAAAATTCCCTAAACACCAAAATGAATCCCCTATGAAACATTTTCAGAATTGGTTTTGTCCATAGGCCTCTAAAAACAAAAATATTGTCTATCACTCCACCTTGTAACTCCCAAATTATATCCCCATAACACAAGATATTGTACACATTATCATATATTTAAGGTGAAACCATGGGTCAACCTAGAAAATCATTTATGAACCCCCAAAAACACATAGGATGGTAGTATCCCATTTTTGAACATATCTTAAAAATCCATATATTACATCCTTCGTATAGCTGAATTCATTTCAAAGTGTGATAACTCTACTCACCACACATGATGATGTCTCGAAAGCTATTTTATTTGGATCTATCCTCATTTACACAACATTATTCCGTCATTTATTTTTTTACTGGCACACAATAAATATTAAAATACGTACCAGTTAATATTATCTCCACTATGAAAGATCAAATTAAATTTCAGTTCATTCGTTAAGGAAAAACACTATCTACTAGATAGGCTGAGATAATAATGGTTTGCAATCATGAAAATTGTATAGTTCTAATTTTATTTTATATAGGATCAATAGTAACCCCTTTATCTTGATCATTAATTATGGTGATAGTAGATAACAACAAATGGTAACTCATATTGGGTCCATGAAATGAGGACATAAATCATACATTGTTTTAAACTATATATCTCTTGATCATAAACACCCTTTTCAAATGTTTTCATTCAAATTTTCTCAACAACATTTCATATATATCGCTTGTTCTCATTAGAAAAGATGATTTTGTGGATTTTAAATGTTCCTAGACCAAATAATTAATGTGGAATGAATAAAAATACTCCCATCAATGGGGTGTAACACAACCACTAGTTTCATTTCAATAAATTCCTCGTCTAGGGGACTCTAGTATATGTGGTTTTGTATAAAATCACCAAAAAAACTAATAATCAATCATTCAATAGTAATTTATCCATACAAAATATTAAATAATTATTCCATAAAACATTTCATGAAAACATAATTTAATGACCTTCATATATATTCAAATATTGACACGTCACCCTACAAAAAGATTGAAAACAATAGATAAAACTATACTAAGAAGAAGGAACAATGATTAACCCTTGTAGAGATGTCCCTCAACGAGTTTAAAGGGAAACTATTATTTATTAGCTCTCCATGTAATGTAGTAAACTCTATTAGAAAATGAATATCTAATCATTACATGGTTGATCTAGATTTAAACAATCTCAAACTCGAGTTTAACCACAGTAATATAAGGTGTAGACATTCCTCATTACCTATAAAGGCCCATACAGTTAATAACATACCATATACTTAGTAACATGGTTATCTCATCCTAATCTGTGTAAGACACCATCAACTAAAAATAACAATCTATAAAATGATAAAATAAAAGAGGACCAAAAAAATATTTTTTTCATGAATGTATCTCAACCATGTCTTGGAATAAATTACTAATCGCCCCATTAGTGGTTTAAAGGAGGAAAAATTATTATTTTATTACAGATAGTATATGATGGTGGCATAAAAAATTGTGTTGTTCCATAAAATTAAATATAAAGAACTCATTACACATCAAATAGACCATATTTGAAAATGAAGGTACATAGGGATCTTGTATGGAAAACAATAAAAAATTAAAATATAATATATGAGAGAGAGGATATATCCCATGTATTTGTTGGGTAGATCTTGAATCTATAATCCTAATTGGGGGACACAACTATCATAACCTCATAGGTCATAGGGTGTTTACTGACCCAACACCCTTGTAACCAAATTGTTTCTGGGTAAATTTTCAATGAAATGAAACTAGGACATTCATTTTTTTTAAAACAAACATGTCTTTCTCATCATATATAGTTGGTTAGTCTACCACCTCTAGAAAATGAATATATAAAAGGATATCCCCATCCACAATTATTGGAAAAACTTATATATAGAATATCATTTACGGAAACTAGAATCCCACTTACTATTATATGATATGTATACACACACAACTACACAGTAAACCCGATTCTTTATATAATGAAGTTAGTCAAATGATTATCGATGTTCATTTATAGTAATAAATATCACATCACAATTTTTTTGAGTTCTCTAGTATTTAAACTAATCCATCTAAAATTTAAAAATTATGTCAATATATTTTCATACCCATGATCGGAAAAAACTTAGGTCAAAACATCATCCCAATGAAAAAAACTCCTTGATACAACTCTAACAAGACCAGATCCATTAGGGGCCCACCCGTGTTGGTTTTAAGATAAAGATGTATTACTATGGAAACATCCAAATGTTCTTAGTATACTGCCTATCACTAAGTGGGAAAATATTAAAATAATGGTTTATTTATCCAATATGAATATACATTAGATAAATATTTCTATTCTATAAAATAACCAACAAAATAAAAATGAGAAACTGATCTTTATACAACACATACATGGGATAGTACATGAGATATGAAAGCGTAATTAGTACCTAATCCATAATAATAATTAGTTGGCGTACATTCATATAATCCATTAATGAAATCCAATTTAATATAGATAAATATAAGTCATTGTAGAAACACGTCAAAAAATAATGGATTGACACTACAATCATCCCCTTTCAAAAAAAGTATAGTCAATTCTAGGGCCCACTAGGTCACCACCAAGGGTCTACTCTCAATTGGCCATACTCCCTACAACTAAACGAGTTCATTTCAAACAACTTGATAGACTACATATAAAAAATGTGGGTGTGTATAGGTCATGTTAGGTGGTGAGTAAAAAAATATTTACTGAAAAAATCTGAATTCCACAAATGGAACACAATAGATAATTCAATAAAAACCACATTTAATGGTTTTATTAATTGTTATAAAAAAATATTCTATACAATAAATTTCATGATGTTGTAGATAATTTATGTTCATTTATTTTACATCAGATGGAGGTTATTAAAATCTTGTACTGAATTAATAATGGTTCTTATATCTTGAGAATGCAGAAATTAAGGATGTACAAAAATCACCCATAAATATTGAATTCGATATCCTTTGTGTATATCTTATCAGGAAGAAAACAACAGGGTTCCAATTTATTCCCAAGACCCAATGTGTCCAATATTCTAAAACATGTTTCATGAAAATTATTAGACAATAAAATACTAGAACCACTACATGTATAATAATGAGAGTCAATATAATAGAAAATTGAAATACATCAACTATTAATAACAATATTTTTGTTTTTCCGTGAAATTGTTTTGGAATCTCACACAATGGAAGGATATTGGCCATGGGGATCATACCCACTCTAATACAAACAATTAATTTATTGAAATTAAAAAAAACCTATTGAAATAATTTTTTTTGATGAAACATGCCTCATATATTTTCACTCACATAGATGTATAATGATATAATAAAGTCTCATTCATTAAATATATATAGTATATAAGTTGTCTCTTATTATTACCTTGATATTCTCATCTATGTGATCGTAAATTGAATCATTTGACATTTCAATACTCAAAATATTAGGATATTTTTTTTAATACTAGAGTATTTTGAAAATATTGAATCAAACATTTTAAAATTATTAACATCAATAGATCTAAAATTTTTGAGATCTATAGTACTAGTATGAAACTAACAAATAATTGAAATTTCCAAATTGAATTAAATTAAACCATGGTTACTTTAATAATTGAATAAAATTAATTTCACATAATCACCTTTGTCAAGATATTAATATAAATAATGCCAATGGAATTCAATATATTAATGATTCTTATTTTTTATTTATTATATTATATGATAAAAAAATAACACTATGGTACTATGAAGACACATGAAAACATTGTCCTATGTCATACAGTCACAAATATTTGAAACACATTTTTGTATTGAACTATATCTTCAACCATAACCATTATAAATTAGTACTACAATAAAATAAATGGAGTTATACATTATTACCTATAATGAACATTTCATAACATAATATATATATATATATATACTATCATCCAATTCAATGATGTTTCAATATGTTTTTGTTAAATAAATGTGACCAAATCATGATATCATATTTATGGAATAAATTATCATTGTATAACAGACCAATATAGATGATGGGGACAAATCATGGACCCTCTACTTTCATTTATTTTTGAAACAACACCATACCTTTTATTAATGGTGAAAAGTTACAAATTATAACATTTTCACCACAAATGACCATATTTTTAATAATAATTTTACTCACATGCAATTGAGGGGTTCTGTATTTTTTTGCATAATAATTTATTTTAGACATGTAGTTTCTCACTTACTTTTAGAGTTTAGTGAAACACATTCTATAAATAATAAAATTTATTAAAATTTATTAAAATTTCATTATCGATTTAAAAAATAATTATAACATACAATTAAATCAAAATATCGGTTCACTGTCTTCGGACCAGTTATTGTGACGACCAGTCCCACGGGGCCCATGTCCTGACTACCCTAAGCTACCCTTCCATAGGCCAAGGGAGAGTGACATGCACCAAAGGTGTAATTCCCTATAACAAGGAATGAATTACCTTTATAACCTATAAACATACACAACCGATCACACAATTGGATACAAATCACCATGTAAAACTGTATAACAAAATGGTGTTGAAAGTAAAAGGGTCCAGAATACAAACCCAACTATAAAGTACCTTAAACTGAAAGTAAAAGTACAACATAAAAAAGGGGAAACAGTTACTAGGTCATCCTCTGAGGTTCATACCATATGGGTAGGTATAGATCACACCATCAACACACCACGTCTGTCCATCTCCTCCGTGTAGAGGGAATAAAACATGCAAGGTTGAGTATAACGATAATCAATAGGGACCCTAAGACCCTCAAGGTCTCAAAATATCCATCAAGGATAAAACAAAAAGTAAAAAATCAACAAATATCCCTACTTAGGTATATTCTCATACAAATACCTGTGTTATCAAGTAGTCCATCTAAAACATGAATAAACACAGAGGTTCTAACTCATCTAACACCAGGATTTATTCTAGGGCTAGTATTATGTAACATTCCAAGTCACATCACCGAACCACTCAGCTAATAGAGAATCCCTCCTCTATCAAGTATAGTGGGCCTACCGCATCAAACATAGGTGCATCCCACTATTCATGGACTGTAGAGGTACTCCTCCTGTCGAGTATGATGGGTCTACCACATCACATAGAGGTGCTCCCCACCGTGGGTATGCTGTGTCACAAAGAGGTGCACCCCCTCATGACTTGCTGAGATACTCCTCTTGTCGAGTACCGTGGGTCAGCTACATCAAACAGTTGCGCTCCCCACCGTGGAATGCTGAGTTACTCCTCCTGTCAATTACCATGGGTCTGTAGCGTGACATCGAGGGACTCCCCAACGTGGGTCTTCCATGTCACACAGAGGAGCTCCCCACTGGGCATGTCATGTCACTCCGAGTAGAAAAGGTTAGCAGTCATCATGTCTCAACTAGCTACTAGTTCTCGCAGTAGGCTCACTCGTCTACAGGAGTATCTGCTCCAGAAGCTACTTGTTAATACTCCAAATGCCACAATGTCCCATGAATAAGCATCTCAATAGTCCTCCACATCATATGGGTCTCAACGCAAAAGAATATATGTCAATATGAATTCTATGTCTGTGAGTTGTTTGTCTTTTTGTCCAAGGGGCCCTGTTGGATTCTTGCTCGATCCATCTTGATTGTTCCCTTTATTAATCCAAAACACCAGTGGGGTATACTCAAAGGGACCGTCTCACTCCATTATTTCTAGTGCCGCTGATGATTAGTCAAACGGACGTCCTGTACCAATGTTTTGTCCAAAATAAAGTAATTGGGTTGTAGTGGGCCTGAGGCCGGTCCAACTTGGTCAGACCAACCCGCCCCAAAGTGCCACCCGACCTGTTAGGTTCGACCAGGCCCGCTGGGTCTGGCCCAGCCAGCATTGGGCGGCCTATCCCATTGGGTTGTCCGGCATGCCGTGAGGGGCCGCATCGGTCTGGCCGCAAATGGCGCGAGGCCATGGGGTGGCTCAGCCGGTGAAGATTTCCCAGGAGAGCGGAGGCTATGGGGTGGCTCAGCTAGAGCGGCCTAAGGTTATAAGGTTGCTCGGCCAGAGCGGCTCGGCCATAGGGTGATATTGCCAGAGTGGCTCAATGTTGTGGGGTAGCACGGCCGGGGTGGCTCAGATGACTGTGGGCGGCATGGCCAGGGTCGCTCGGAAGGCCGTAGCATGGCAGGATGACGACGGCACGACAGACAACGGTGACGGCTATGGGGATGGTGGCAGCGGCTTGGCCTGGTCGATGGTGGAGACTCGACCCAGATGACGACGACTATCAGCGGCGTGGCGGGGCCACGGTTGGCCGGTCTATGTGGTGTGGGGGCTTTGGGTGCCATAGAGCAGCTCGTCTGCTGGGATGTGGTGAGGTTGTAGAGGTCCCGAGGCGGTGGGGGTTGTGGGACGGTGTCGTTGCATCGTCTCTTTCATTGTGTTGAACACCAAAAATCATCACAATATTTTCCGAGGGGTTTGGCCATGTTTGTTTGGCCCATATCCTTCGCATTAGGGTGGTAGCATATGCATCAACAAGAACATGAAGAAGAACTTCAAGCTTTAAAAAATAATGCAATGAATTATTACCTATCCCAAAAATGAAATCAAGGGAAGAACATGGGAAAAGTATTACTAGAAAAATAAACCACTATAGTGTGTTGTTCAATGATGTTGGTGCCTTAAGGAAGTACGGACGTCGATTCTTCATAGATGAAGACGTCCAATGTCAGAAGAATTCTCAAGTAATAAGGTTGATGTCGAGGTCAGTGTTCTTCGTCTATGGAGCGTTCTATGTTGGGATGTGAAGTTCATCATTAGAGAATTTTATTTCACCCAAAGCTCCCTCCTCTCCAAATTCCACCAACAAAGACAAGTATCCTACAAAATAGATTATGTTGGCAATTAATTTCATTGGCATAAATTCAAAAAATACTAATTAATCAATTAATTGATTTGGAAAAATTAATGTGGAGGTAGCTCAAGAGGCTCCTCCACATTAATGAGGGATTTGAGAGGTTTCTTCTCCATTATTTGGGGATTTAAATAGGTATTGGCCTCGGGTGGTCCCCACCACTGTATCCTCTCATGTGAGGTTAATGTATGGTGTTCCTCACTTCTCAACAGCGACAAGTGGGTGGTTACAACAAAATAAAATTAAATGCGTGTTAATTTTATTTTGTTATTTCCACACAAAAAAATTTATCATTCACCCACGACCAACTACATTCTTAGTGATTGTCTCCTTATGTTGAAAATGGTGCAGTGAGTTCAACAGTGTCCTCATATTTAAATTTTGAGCACTAGTTCAATAGTTGGAAAAAACCACTAACATGTTTATTGAACATACATGAACAAATGTTCATAAATTAATTTCGGGCACCCCTGGCCTCGGAATCATGCAGCGTCAATTTCTGAGGACTCATAAAATTCCCATTTATTTTAAAAAAATTACATTGAAATTCTGGGTATTTACATTATCCCCACCTCTTGTCTTTACATCCCCTTAAGAAACCACTCAATCTAAGGGAAAAAGTGGGGGTATAGAGCACACATCTAAGCCTCCTGCTTCACTGTGCTCTCTTAGAAGTTCCCAAGCTACCAGCAAATGTGAAACAGAGGTATCAACCATCCATGAAGGACCCGCTCCTGTAAATCCTCAATCTCTACTGGAACCTCCGTAAAAGTCTCCCCATCATCGACGTCCAGCTCACCATGGCCGATGATGTGGGATGAGTCAGACACATATCACCTCTACTGGGATACATGGAAAATGTCATGCACTTGGTGCAACTGTGGTGGATGATCTAAGCGCTATGCCACATCACCAACACTGTCGAGGACCTGAAAAGGACCGATGACTCTCAGAGATAACATTCCACCTCAGCCAAATATCTACAATCGTCATCGAGGTTTGAACCGGAGAAAGATGTAGTCACTATCCTTCAAATATAGAGGTATCTGTCTGCTATTGGCATATGAATTCTACCTGCTCTGTGCGGTCTTCATCTACTCCTAGATGATCTGCACTTTCTCTGTGGTATCCAGCACCCTCTTTGGTCTCACTAGTGATGACTCGCCTAGGCCAGTTCATCACGAAGGTGATCTGTAAGGTCCCCTGTACAATACCTCAAAATATTTCATCCCTATTTTGTATTGATAACTATTGTTGTATTATAAATTCACAAAAGGAAAGTGATCCACTCAGCTATGACCGATGTCGAGGACGTAGAACATAGCATGTCCTCGATGGTTTAAACGGTCTGTTTAGTCTGACCATCTGTCTGAGGATTAAAGGCGGTGCACAAATGAAGTTGTGTCTTGAAAGCCTCCTAAAACTTCTTCTATAATCGGTTATTAATTCTAGTTTCCTGATCAGAGAGAATCGTCAAGGGTATTCGATGTTGTGGAACAATATCCAGCACATAGAGGTATCCCGCACTCTCTACTAGACCCAGATCTCTGATCAATAGGAAGTGGTCCGACATGGTGAGTTGGTCGACGATCACCATGATAGAGTCATGCCCCATGGATGTATGTGGATGTCATGTCACAATATCCAAGGATATTCCATCCCACTTCCACTCTGGGACCTCTAAAGTCTTAACCAAGTCTGCTGGTACTTGATGCTCTACCTTCACTTTCTAACATGTGAGGTACCAAGAGAGAACCTCTGCTACTGATTTCTTCATTCCCAGCCACTAGTGATGTCTTCAGAGTTCAGGGTATATCTTCGCCACTCTTAGATGTTCCACTAGAGGGGATGTGTGGAACTCCCTCGACATATCCTCCTGAAGTGACACTAGTGCCAGGGTACGTCCTCTGAAAAAGATGACGTGCTCCCCACCTTCTGAAAATCCAACCAGTGCTGTTCTTGTGTATATCTGTTCATGTTGTGTCTCACAGTCAGTGTCTACACTCTACGCCTACCTGACTCGCTGATGAAGTGGAGGTGTAACTTCAAGATACTAAAAGAATGATTATTTGATTCTATCCACAAAGGATATCTACAAAGCGACCTGCTGCTCTGTCTCCTCACCTAGCAGCTGTATACCAGACCTCCTGCTATGTACATCTACCACAACATTCCACTTATCAAGAGTATAGAATACCTTGAATTCATTGTCCTCGATAAACTCAAGCCAATGATGCTATCATAGGTTCAGGTACTTCTGAGAGAAGATATACCTAAGACTGTTTTGATCAATGTACACTGTAAAACGTCCACCCATCAGATATTGTCGCCACATCATCAAGGTGAAGACCAATGCTGCTAACTCTAGGTCATAGGTAGTGTTGTTCTTCTCATGATGTATCGGCTTTCAAGAAACATATGCGATCATAGCTTGCTCCTGCATCGGGACACATCTGAGTCCGGTCCCTGATGCATCTCAGTAGACTACTTACCCTATGCCTTCATCTGGAATCATTATGATGGGGGAACTAGTCAGCCTATGCCTCAGCTCTTAAGAACTCCACTATAATATCTCCGACCCAACAAAGGGTTTCCTCTACTTCGTCAATGTGGATAGTGGTGCTGAAACATTGGAGAAATCTAGAACAAATATCTGGTAGTATCCAGCCAAACTTAGGAAACTATGAACCTCCATCAGACAACTTGGTTGATCCCATGAAAGTGCAGCCTCAATTTTTGATGGATCCGCTGCAACTCTAGCTTCCATTATGACATGTCCCAGAATGTGGACCTCTGGGATCCAGAACTAGCACATTGGGAGATTTCTATAAAGAGGGTGCTCTTGGAGTGTGTCTAGAAATTTCTTCATATGATAGGCATGCTCATCCTCAGTAGCCGAGTAGATCAGTATGTCATCGATCAAAACTACTACAAAGTGATCAAGGTATGGCTGAAGGATCCTGTTCGTGAGTCCCATGAACACTTCTGGATTGTTGGTTACACCGAATGGCATAACCAAGAACTCGTAGTGGCTATACCAACATCTAAAATCCGCCTTCTACCCATATTCATCTCACACTCTATGCTGGTGATAGCCTGATATGAGATCTATCTTTGAGAACCATCGTGCTACCTTCTGCTGATAAAAGAGGTTTTCAATCCTCAGAAGTGGGTACTGGATCTTCATGGTCACCTTGTTCAGGAGCTGATAATCGACACAAAGTCTCAAGCACACATTCTCCTTCTTGGAGAACAAAATCGTGGCTGCCTAAGGGGAAACACTGGGCCGAATGAATCCCTTCCCCTGCATGTCCTCTAGCAGTACATGCAGCTCATGATGCTCCACAAGAGCCATCCGATATGCTTGTGTAGATATTGGTGTCCTCCTGGGGTACCAGTCAATGTAAAATTCCACCTCTCTAGGAAGAGGTAGACCTAGATTATCATCAGGGAAAACATCTGTGTATTGGTCCACCACTACAGGATTAATCGGACTCTCCATATCGATTTATTTGAGGGTATGGTAAGCCAAATGATAAGTGATCAAATTCACTCTCCTCCAGGTAAGTCCATTCTATGCTGCAATGTCTCCCTTCTCACCGGTGAAGGTAAACCTGGTCTCATCCATGCGGGCACACAACACTTTGATTCTAATATAGTCTATCTAAGCTTGGACTGTAGATAACTATTCTATACCCAAGATGATGTCGTATGGACTTGACGTTGTTACTAGGTGATCCTAGCCAAATCTCTCACCTCCTAGGGTAATCTCTCACTACTGGCACTAGTGCGTAACATCGAATCTACTCCCGTAAAAGTCTATAGCTGTAAGGATCGATCCGACGACTCCGTCAGAATCTCCGATCTCCGAATGAGGGAAGTGGAAATTAAAGAATGACTGGAACCTGTGTCTATAAGTACTGCAACTAAGGTGGAGTAGACACAGATCATACCTCGTATCATCTTCGGATCACTATAATTGTAATCCTAAACTTCTTGGAGCTGAGATCTCCCCTTTCTACCTGATCCATGATGTCAGGGTGGACCTCCTAGTGGTGGTGGCAGTAACATCATGAATCATTGTCCACCGCCAGCTGCACAGATAGCTCCACTTCAATGTCTGCTTGCTCCCTACGAACCTCCTCGGTCAAACCATTGTCTCTGCATGCACGGTCCTTTTCTGTCTGCTGAGCGTCCGTAAAATGGGTTTGATTGTCAAGAGCCATATGGAATTCCTCTTCGCATGAGTAACACTCTTTGATCCTTGCCTGACTTGTTCTGCCTCAGTTTGCCTGCACAAACGATCCAAAATCATGCGGTCATCCACCTGTTGGTCTGGTCCTCTTGGACCTCTATGCCATTTTTCTACTACCAGCTTTAGAATACTCCTCTATGTGACGACTAGTAGTGGGTCTCGCTGCAAGTGAATGTTCAGTAAGTAAACTCTCCACGATGTGGGATCTCTCTAACACCCCCTCCTACATTGGGATGTTGAGTGAGTCATCTAAACTCTAATCTCCTTCCTGAGCCCCTACTCAAAGGACTAGGCCCTGAAGATTTGGCCCTGCGCCGTATCTGTGGGGTATCATGATAGGTTAGTGAACCTCGTTTTGTATTGAGATAATATCATGTTCCCGTACTGCAGGTGTTGTAGATCCTGTATGTGCACTGTGAGAAGAGTCACTGGAACAAACTCTGTCCAAAACAGGCTATCGATGTCTACCCAGAGTAGTGTCACCACGTCGTGAACCAAGAGCATCAAGTTACACCATCTTCCCACTACATCTGGTAGATGTATGGAGGCAATGATCACCATGAAATCTACTGGTGTCACAACAAGTCGATAGACACTCACTATTTCCTCCATCCAATCGTCAGCCGCCTGTGGGTCCATCTCTCCCCTGAACCTAGGTGGCCTCTAGAGCAAGAAATCAAGAACTATGCTCATGTGACATGCACTCTCTCCTAGTGGGGATAGGGGAATCAGTGCCCCAATGGGTAATTCTACCGCAGGTGCCTCTGCTATTGCCTCAACTGGAAGAGGGCCCTGCACCGAGGCCTGGTCGCAAGGTGGGTTATCAGTGCGTACATCTCTGGGAACCCTACCTAGCTGTATGCGTGGAGGCATCCTGAAAAGAAAAAGGTGTTCCCCAGTCAATAATTATACATGGTGAGCTGAATCAATGAGTTAAAAAAGAATACACTTGAAAACACACACAAAAGCAGTGATTTCATGCACTGAGTCATATATAAGAAGTTAGGGTCCTTGGGTATTTATACGTCGGTCACTGCACCAACATTAGACTCCCCGAACTAAAAACATCATTCAATACCCTTACACTATTACTTCATAGAAATGATCATAGTCCTAGTTCTTCAGTAGAAATGAATCCTCTGATACCAATTTGTCATGACGCGTCCACTGGGCCCGTTCCGTGACTACCCCAAACCTGCCTTTCATAGGCCAGGGGCTGGTGACTAACACCAAAGGCATAGTTACATATAACTGGGATGACATTTCCATTATAGCCTGTAAACACACACAACTAATCACACAACTAGATACAAGTCACAAAGTAAAATTGTATAACAATATAGTGCTGAAAGTAAATGGGGCCAGAATACAAGTCCAAATGTAAAGTACATGAAACTAAAAGTACAAGTTTCACTGATGAAAGTGGGGAACAGTTACTAGGTCATCCTCCGAGGTTCATACAAAAAAGGGTAGGTTCAGATCGCCTCCCCAGCACATCACATCCCTCCGTCTCCTCTATGTACTGACTCGTCATATGGTCCACCTCCAGGAACCGTCCAGTCCTGGTACACTCGTCCTCAGCCAGCGTTGGTCGTCGTCTACACCAAATACAACGAGGTGCGGGCATAGCCCGTATAGGGGTGCGTATGACGCTACTCAGTAGGGACCTCGAGACCCTCATGGTCTCATAAATTTCACCAAGGATAAACCAATAAGTATGAAATCAAAAGATAACCCTACATAGGTATATACCCTTACATATACCTATGTTATCAAGTAATCCATCTCAAAAATGAATAATCATAGAGCTTCGGACTCAACTCACACTAGGATTTATTCAATGTGTAGTATCAAGTAACTTTCCCAGTCAGATAGTCAAACATCTCTTCTCCTAGAGAACTGATCCTCTATCGAGTATAGTGGGTCTACCACGTCACAGAGATGCGCTTCCCACTTATCTTGGACTGCTGAAGTACTTCTACTGTCGAGTACCATGGGACTATCGTGTCACAGAGATGCACACCTCACCATGGGTTTGTTATGTCACATAGAGGCTCTCCCCCTTGTGACTTGATGAGGTACTTATCCTATCGAGTACCATGTGTCTACCGCGTCTCATAGAGGCACTCCCCACCATGGCCTGCTGAGGTACTCCTTCTATCGAGTACCATGGGTCTACCATGTCACACAGAGGTGCTCCACACCGTGGGTCTATCGTGTCACACAGAGGCTGTCCCCATTGGACATGTCATGTCACTTCGAGTCGAAAAGGTTAGTAGTCGTCAAGTGTCATCCAGCAACTAGGTTCTCGCACTATGCTTGCTCGTCTTCTAGAGGATCCACTCCACATGCTACAGGTCAATACTCCAGCAGCCAAGAAGTCCTACTAAGAAGCATCTAAAAGCTAAACAACGTCATATGGGTCTCAACTCAATAGACGACACGTCAATAGGACGCCCGGTCTATGAGTTATTAGCCTTTTTTTCATGGGGGCCCGGTTAGAATCGTACTCTATCCAACCTTACCCTTCCCCATTTTAATCCAAAACACCAGTGAGGTATTCTCAAAGGGACCTTCTATATCAATGATTTCCAGCTTCACTAATGGTTCGTCAAACAGATTCTCGGTGCAAATGTTATGCCCAAAAGATAGTAATTGGGTTGTAGTGGGCCCGGGTCCGGCCTGGCCCATAGTGTGGCCCAACCAGTTGGTTTCGGTCTGGCCTGCTTGGTCCGGCCCAGTCTGTGTTAGGCATCCCAGCATGCTGGGCGGTCTGGTAGGCCACGTGGGGCCCCAGGGGTTCGACTGCGAATGACGTGAGGCTGTGGAGTGGATCGGCCTGTGCGACTCGGCCAAGAGGGCGGAAGCCGTGGGCCGGTTCGTCCTGAGCGGCTTCGTGTCGTGGGGTGGCTAGTCCATGGCAGCTTAGAAGAATGTGGTAAGCACGGCCAGGGAGGCTTAAAATGTCACGGCTTGGCGGGACGGCAGCGACTTGGCGGATGGCAGCAGCGGCTCGACGGACGGTGGAAGTGGCGTGGTAGACGGATGCAGCGATTTGGCGGACTGCGGCAATGGCTCAGCCTGGTTGGGGGCGGCGGCTAGGCCCAGACTGTAGCGGCATTGGAAAAGCGGCGGGGCCCTAGGTGGCAGAGCTGCAGGGCGCGATGGTCGTGGGTGTCGTGGAGCGGCTCACCCATGGGGGATTTATGAGGGCCTGAAGGTTGCGATGCGGCATTTTTCATGAGGTGGTGTCATTGCATCGTCTCCTTCAACACCACAAATCATAACAATATTGCGGAGGGGTTAGGCCGTGATTGTTTGGCATGAACCCTCTCCGTTAGGGTGGTAGCATATGGATAAACATGAACTTGAAGAAGAACTTCAAGTTTTACAACCACCCGCACTGATTTATTCTCAATCTTGAAAAAGAATTAAATGTAAGAAAATGGGAAATGTATTCATACAAAAATAAACCGCTACCTTGGGTTGTTCGATGATGATGACGTGATAAGATAGTGTGGACATCGATTCCTCTTAGATGAAGACGTCCCACGTTGGAAGAAGTCCCAAGGACGAAGGATGAAGTTGATGTTGACATTCTTCATTGGTGGAGCGTTCTTCATTGGGAGGTGAAGTTCTTTATTGGATAACATTATTTCTACCAAAACTCTGTCCTCTCCCAATTCCAACAAAAATTCCAATTAGCCATCATAATATATTATTTTGGCGGTTAAGTTCGTTGACATAACATCAAAATAGAATAATTAAAAAATTATATGAGTTGGAAAAATTAATTTGGAGGAAGATCAATAGGCCCCACCACCTTAAAGAGGTATTTGAGTGGGTTCTCCAACATTATGAGGGGAGTTCAAGAGGATTATGCCTCGTGCGGTCCCACCCCCATATCCTCTCATGGGTGGTTCTACTCGGGTGGTTCCCACCACAATAACCTCTCATGGGAGGTTAAGGTATTGTGGTACCTACTTCTTAACATCCACAAGAGGGTGGTTACAACAAAATAAAATAAAATGTGTGTTTATTTATTTATTTTTCCATGAGAAACCCAAAAATTATCTTTCACCCTCGACCAACTGTCGTCGAGGTGAAAGTATCCTTAAGAAAACACCGACACTTCGATTTCAACGGTGTCCCCAGATTTCAATTCTGAGAATTTGTTCAAAATATTGAAAACCCCGCTCCCACATTTACTGGACGTACTCGAACAGAAGTTCTTAAATTCATTCCAGGCACTCCAGGCATCAGAATCATGCACAGTCAATTTTCACAGACTCATAAAATTCCCATATATCTAAAAAAAATCAGGGAAATTCTAGGTGCTTATCGTCATAATGTTAAAAAAATTTATGATATAAATTTCATTTTTTTCGAAATTGTAATCAATCATATATTAAATTAATAACTAAATATTTATGGTATTGAAAAATATTAAAAACTAATAAAAATAATATATATATTTCCATATTAGATAATTTATTTTAAACCATTCAAAAGAAACATACTCACTCTTTTAAAAACATATTTTTATATTATAAAATATTCTCAAATTGTATGGAAAATATTTTAAATTATTATATTACTAAAAATTTATTTTTTAATAAATTAAATAAATATTGAACCTATAAATTTTATTAAATTTTATAATTATTATTATTTCTCAATTTAAAAACTCAACATATTATCATATTTTTTTATAAACATCGTAAAACATAGAGTAATTACATATTTTGTTTTATTTATTACAATTGATTTTTATTGGAAATGATAAAGTGTGTTATTTAATATAATAAAACATTTATAATAATAACTTCATTTGAAATTTAAAAAGTGATCCTAACCATAATTTTGTAACTGTATGTATAGGAGAAATAAAATTTTCAATATAAATAATAAATTTTTTTATTAATATTTAATTATGAAAAAAAATAAACACGAATTTTTTAAACAAGTATTTGGATAGTATATGTGATTATTAATTTAGAATTAAATAATATATAATTAAATAATAATTAAATAATATCACATAGAATACGTATTTATTAGTTTATTTTAAATTTAATTATATATATATTTATTATTTACATTACATTGACATTACCTATTAGTTAAATAATGTCACTAAAATTAATAAAATGATCATTTGATATATAGTGAGGGAATAGTTTTTAAAAAAACATAAACTATCCAAATATTAGGGAGTTATTCTTAATATAATGATATATATTTCACATAAATTATTTACTTTGTCTGGTCATCATTTTTTGGCTATTTAAGGGGGTTGTTTTTAGTCATTTTTTGAGTTTTTTAGGATAATGGGAATGAGAGTATGTGAAGCACAGATAAGGAAAACTATGTGGGTTCCCCCATGAAACTATTAGCCTTATGTTGGATTTCTATAGAAGGGAACTTTGTAATGATACAAATTAGGACAAACAATGTGATCTACCACTCATCTTTTGAAGATGGAACACGGTTCCATGCACTGTAGGCATAAGGAATATAAAATCATGCAGAGAAACCATGCAATTCTTCTTGTATCCTTGAAAGGGTAATATTGGTATCACATTATTTGCCAAATATTACAGCAAATTTATGCGAAATTAATTTAATATGGAAAATTTAAATTTTAGGACAATACAATAACCCAAAATAAAACATTTTCCCAAGGTGGAAAAGGCTCTTAACCAAGGAGATTCCTGGTAGAGATTTTAGAGATTTTTTACCTCATGATGTTAGTTCACGATGGATCTATGAGTTTAGCTCTTGTTTTTTAATGTTATGATCATGTTTCTTATTATTCATTGGTTTTTTCATTAGAACAAACATTCTCATATTTAATGGAACCTTAAATCAGTTTTGGTCAATTATAGATATATGTATTTTGATATTACTTCATTATTATTCATATATATTTTTCAGAAAAATTAGATTCATTGACAAGAATATATTTTGTTCATATTTATTCTTGTTGAATGTTTTAGAGTGTGAAATATTTGTCTCCCATTTTTCTAGAAATTTTTATTTCGATATTCATATCAAGAATTTTTTATTTTATAATCCATTATTTATAACTGTGATCCTCAACTCATCTTGGAAAATTATCTACTATGGATATTTATAATTCAAAATCTTTTGAGGTATGTGGCTTCTTGATTTAATTTTTGGTTTTAAATCCTTGATTTATTAATATTTCAAATTTATCCCTTTTTTAGAATTGGTGGTTTATAATAATATCATGGAAATGGATTTTGAAATGTTTTTAAAAACATGAGATATTTTTTATAAAATTTATTATCTTTTAATGTGCTAGTGAACTAGTATTTATCTAACGGTGTTTTTTATGAAATTTTATTTATTTTTTTGTGAAATGTAAAATATGAAATTTTATATGTGTTATTCTAATGTAGTGTACATGAATATGAACAATTATGTGGGAGGGATCCATCCTAGATAATATAATTTCCCCTAGACCTATTCTTTAAGGGTAATGTGCGAACTACGATACCTATTTTATAGAATAGTGATTCATTAGAGAGAATTTACATACCCTCAAGACCTATTCTTCAACAATTTCACATATTGATTACATTATTCATACAAGGGATCCTTATGAACCTATAATTTTTAATATAATGGGATTAATTTCTCATTGGATAATAACTAAAATGAATTCATGGAATGATAATGAAAATTAATAAATATTTTTTTATTATTCAGATTTTTCATTGTGAAAGGGGTTATTTATCCATTCATCGTTCAAAATTGCTACTCATGTGTTATTTTTAAATTATTTGATCATTATTGGATTATTTTATATGTATACTGATGAAACACATGGTGGGAACATAATAGGATATTTTTCACACACCATGTATATTAGATTGGGTTGATATAGAATTTTATTTGTCACTAGAAAAGTAAAGGTGCTACATAGTTGTGATGTGATTGTTTTTAGTACCGTTTGAAAGTATGAAGGTGACATTAAGTCACATGGAGTAAAATTTTTGTACATTATCATTATCATTTTTATATATATCTTGGAACATGTTTTCTATAGATCTTACCCAATAAGGATGATATCATTGTTTGGATCATAGAATTTATTCAAAAACATTAATCATTAATTTTATGAGGTTTTTTAAGAAAAACATTCACATGGGGATTTTTTTGATGCCAATGATACATGAAAAAGTCCTCTGGGAAGGAGAACCCCATACATGCCATGCCCGGATAGGTTCATATTTTAGATATTTTGTTAATATGGGTTGGTTATTGAAAAATTGGTATCAAATTGAGGTTTCCTAGCTTCCACGGTCATTATAAATTTTGTGGTAAATTAGTATATGGTTACATCTTGGAATTTTTTTGAATTATTTTTATGAATTAATTAAATCTTATGATAATTTTCATTTCACAAAACGCTGAATATATGTTTTCATTTTAGTTATATATAACAAAATGTTATGATTGTGATACAGTCAACACATAGATTAACTAACTATACATGCAACACTATGTTTGGTTGTTTTTAAACACAATATCGACATCCAACTATATCTTGCGTTACAAGAAAAAGTTGAGTTTTTCTTAACTAGATTATATTATTATTATAATTAAAATATTATTATAAGTACAACCTAGTAGTTTAAATTGATATTACTAATATGATTACTTAATTTTTGAATATATTGTTTACCCATGTATATAAAATCAATCCTTTCATTATTAATTAGTAAAAGTCAATGTAAGAACTATTTGAGTATAATGAAATTATTTTTCACATAAAATTATTTTTATAAATAAAAAAACATTTTTATCTAACTAATTTTATCAATAAACATTTCATTAATTATTTTAATTAAATTTTATTTAATATTTTCCAATATTCTTTATACTCATCTAACAGACATTAATGGTATAAGATAATGATAAATTTTATTTTATGAATATTGTGATCCTTATTTTCTAAAAGGTATTTTAACATTTATTTAATGAAAACCCAGTTTTAAATGTGATTTTTTGAGGAATATATTGTTTTTATTGATGAAATAAACAACATTTATAAAATAGGAATATAAAAATTATATTATGGTGATTCGATTGATGTGTTCCATAAAGATTTAATTATTGAAGAAATGAATAATACTGATATTAAATTCAAAACCACATTTTCATCTAATTTACTAATAATATTATATTATGTTTTTGATTGGTTTTATAGTATAATTCGATAAATTAAATATCAATAAATAAATTTTATTACATTTTAATAAATTACATTTTTAAATTAGATATAATAATATTCCAAACATTTAATCATTTTCAATTTAAAAAAATGTTGTGCCCGCATATCGATGGGACTCATTTGGAACTAATTTGTACCACATTGACTAGATTTTGGAAAACGTTATTCCATATATTGAATAACAATAATATATAATGTTTAATGTTGAAAAATTAGTTTCTAAAAAATCATCAAAAGTTTTTAAAATAAAGTATAATGAGTTAATGTATGATAAACATAAAAAAGTATTAAACCATTAAATTAATGGAAAAGAGACGCAATTGTTTTCCAAAAAATCCATTGGATATACCTACAAACACTTCTATTATATGTGTAATGAATATATTGTTCTTCTATTTGATAATATATCATCTCACGAAAATTTTTTTTTCATTTTTAACATTACCACCTCTCATGGTTTGTAATTTTGATGGAATATATGTTTGTATTTGATATTTAATTATTTTTATTTTATTTATTCTTATTTAATTATTATGTAGAACTAACCTTAATTATTTCCATTTTTTCGGAATACGTTAACATCATTAGTGGATGTGTGGACAACTACCTCCTCCAAGAGAAGTAATTCATTCACCTGATACATGGAATATATAAAGGATGGTTTTAATTAAACAATTCTAACATAAATGATATATATTTTTTATTAATTACATAATTACTTATCTATAAACATAATATATCATTTAATATATCACACCTTTCACACACTAATAATTGATAATGTCGGTCCTGGACATGTGGACTACTCCCTCCTTGACACGATGTGATTCCTTTTACATCATGGAAATTATATTGCAATTTATTTATTATTATCTATAATTTTATTAATTAAATAATTATTCTTATATATTGCTATTATAGACACAAAAACATGACATACAAAAACATTACATTACTTTTGCGGAATACTTTTTACATAACAATAAAAGACACCCAAGGACCATAATAGTTTAGTATCTTTGGAAACTCAGAACATAATCTTTTAATCATGGTGAAAGACCTTCATCATCTCCCATTAAAATATTCCCATTTTATTTTATTACCTAAAAACATTCTTTATATCCTGGTGAAATGAAAAAATACAATGGGTGAGCTCAAATCCTCAGTAAGGGTAAACATGGAGAATATAAAACAATCCATAAACATTTGAACGTAATAACATGAACATAAAAAATCAAAATCATGAGTAATGAAATAAATCATGGTTGTACATAAGGAATAGATCACAAAGGAATATTAATAATGATAAATTAGCGTCGGAATACAACATGTAATTGTGCCAAACCATTATGAACATGATACAATTTCTATATTAGCCAATTAATTACTACAATGAGCATCATTGTGGACAAATTCAATTACTGAACCGGGTTTACATTTCATTCCAGCCCTGTATTACTGAACTGGATTCACTTTTCATTAAACCCATGTATATCTCATGAGATATATATCTATACTGAATTCATTGGAGGGAGATATAGGTCCCACCCATCTCATAATGAAATCATTCTTTCGTGTGCCACAAAATAAACATAAATCATTCATCATAACCCAATGAATAAAATGGGTATCAAAAACATCATCCCATAATAACATAATCGATATAAAACAAATGGATATAATTTCATCATTAGAAAAATCATACCATATAAATAATAGATACATTATACATGAATCATAAATATACTAAATAATGTCATCTTATATAGAATTTATTTTGACAAAACACTTGAAATGAATTCTTGAGGAAAATATCTCTTATTCATAAAAATAATTTTAGTTTCTCAAAATTCAATGCAATTTTAAAAGAAAAGACTTTTTTGTGAATAATAATTAAATATTTTAGAGGAAGCTTCATGGAAATAAGGTGACATGAAACCGTAAAAAATCCGTTCATGCCGTATATTTTATAAAAACATTTTCCTTGTTCTTCTAACAGAAAAGTCAAAAATTACCTTGTATGGTAAAAAAAGTTTCCTTATATACCATGAAGAAAAAGTATAAAATTGGAAAAAATGTTCTTAGACATAATGAAATAATTTTTAGAAAACATGGACATGGATGATAAATATAACCCCAGTAAACACTTACGAATAAACAATCTCGGTTATGAACAAGATCAGAATAATTATCCCTTAAAATTAATGTTCGGTGAAATCATACTTGTCAAAAAATAAATAAAATTACATGCATATGAAAATATCAGATCCTTTATAATAAATATCACAAAAAATTCATGGAATTCATAAACACCAAACAAAAGAAATAGATGGTGATTAAGTGATATGTCTCACTGAAATAAAAGTGAGATGAAATAATCCCTTACCATAGGTCCAATTTCATATGTATTTGTCTGAAACTCCTGTATAGTGGGTTTAAACATATTATTAACATGTAATAAAACCATAATAATATTTATGATATCATATAAGATTCACTTATGACATTATATAACCCGATATTTTGTCAATTCCATGATAAAGAAGTGTTTTGGGTAAAATCGTTTCATTTATCATACATGTTTGGACTTTTTGTGCTTGATATCATTACTTATTTCATGATTTAATTACTTACATAATTTAAAACATGATTTTAATATAATATATTTTCATAATATAATATATAAAATAGATTGATAAATCGAATGAAATACACCATTCATGGAGACAATAGGTTGTAGGTGCGCATGAACGTTGTTTTCATTTACTTATGAAATGGAAGAAAGTAAATAACATATAGGTAAATATAGTATCATTATTATGTCATATATTTCATGATTATTTATTATATATACTTTATAATCATTCTCTAATGGTTAACATGGAGAATGAATCTCATCGCATCGTGGAGGCTGTAATCCGTACGTACGCACAAGCAATGATATACATTCCATAATAATTTCATGGAATTGGAGTCGATGATATAATATCTCTGAATCAGAATAATGTTATTAAAATAATATATATTTATTCTTTACACCATTATACCCATCCATGTATGGTTTTGGTGGAAAACAGATTTCACCACGGTGTGGAGACAGTATTCCGTACGTACGCACACGCGGTGATTTCATTTTACGTAAGATGGATAGAAGGTGAAATTTGGTTGTATCATATTTATAATAACAAATCATTTATTGTTGATACTGATGTTATTACTTTATAATGAAACAAATAAATAATAGGAAGTAGAATAAGAAGTAATTTTTAAAGAATCAGTAAAGGATATTACCTCTTCTTCGGCGCGCCTCATCTTAACCTCTTCTTAGGTACCTAAAATTGGCAATTGAAGAAAACAATGACCTCTAGTATGTTTCATGGGAAGTTGAGAATGGAAATGGGCGGTGTCTGGATGAGTTTGAAAGCTTAAAAATGGTGTGAAGTGTAGAGGGATGAGGTTCCATTTTATAAGGGAGGAGAGGGGTACCTTTGGAATCATCTAAAATATTAATTTATAATAAACAAAAACCCCACATAAAAACATTTAAAATGACTTAAATTCAAATTTTATATGATATAGGGTTGTAATATCATCATAAAATAAAACTTATACTTGTTGGGAATTTATTTTAATCCTTATCAACATGATTTATCATTATTTAATATATTAAATTTTATTTAAGGTAATAATATTCTAAATTTTAAATTTTTATAAATACTTAATTATGTGTTGTGAATTGTCTATAATTGGATAGTTTATGACCATTTAGAACTTATAAATTTCAATTTATAATTTTTAAATATCTTTATGATTTTTAACCAATTTAATAGTATGTTATTTTTATAAAATAAAAATAGTGTCAATTTTGACACAATTAATTTATTTGAATTTATAAAAAAAATCCACTCAGAGGATATATTCGAACAAAATTATTTAATAGATTCATAACATGTAATATTTATCTATAAAATTTTTAGAGCACATTATATTCTTCCTATAATATATATTTTAATATTTTTAAAACCATTTATTTGATATTTCAATCAATAAAATAATTTCTACCTCACTATTGTGTCATCATTAATGATAATTATTTAATCTCTAAAAATACTAAATAATTTCACATGTTTTAGATAATTTTATAAGCTTTCTGGTGAATATTTATGATCTAATTATTATGAAGTTTATCACTAAATTAGTATTACTAAAAATATGAATTCAATGGATTAAAATATGAATACAATTTTTCATAATTCAAAACATAGAAGTTGCAGTAATTAATTTAAAAATAATCTCGTTGTAAGAAAATGTGTTTTAAAAGTGAAAACATTGACAAAGATTGAAATGTTTTTACCTATGAATTTAATGTAAAATTAACGATAAGGACCTACATTGTATAAAAGGGTAAAAATATATTCTATTTATCCTTTAAAAACATTAAATTTTATAATTTAAACATATCAATTATCTTGATGAAAATAGTAGTTTTGTGAAAAATTTAGCGTATTTTTACAATTTATCAAAATATTAAAGTTAATAGAAAAATAAAACAATTTTATCTAATGTAAATAAATATATCCATATTATAATGAATATGTTTATTTTTTCTAATTGAACTTATAAATGTTTGAAAAACTAGATTTAATGTGGGTGCACCATCAAAAGGCGGCAAACCTGAATTTTTTGAAAAATACTTATTTTACCTGAAAAATATATTTTCTTCTCATACCATGTTCTAGAATATGTGTAAGACGAATTATTATGTAATAAAATTCAAAATTTAGTTAATAATATTCATAATGGAAATTTTATAATAATAAATCGTTGTTTAGTGAAACTAGGTATTGCGTACAACACACGCTATCGATGAAGATTGCTCATGCATGAAACACGAGCCAAGAATAGTGTTTGTGTATACTACAAGCTAATAAGGTGTTGCATATAGCGCAAGCTAATCTTGGTGTAGCGTACAACACAAGACATAAATGAAATTAGAAATAATATTTCTCATAAAATCTCAGGGTTTAATAGGTATAATATTACTTACCTCATTTCCATATCGATCATTGAAAAATGGGAACATTACTAATTACTGCATATGACCTACTTTCTCTATGATTGTAACATCGGCTCATTTTTCATAAAAATTATTCATCATTAGTTTAAAATTTGCAATTTATTTAAAAATTTGATAATTTTTTAATTATTATTATCCAATATGTTTTTGTAATGACTGCATTTGAGCATAGTCTACCAACCAAAGGCACTTTAAACCCCCAAATCGAATTTTGTCAAAACACCTGACATGAAAATAATTGATTTTGTAGTTGTATAAAAAAAATTAACACGTGAAATAAAATTTATAAAAATAAAATATATAGTTTCGTAAAAAATTAAATTATTAACATATTTATAATATTCTAGAAGATAAAGACATGTGTGACAAGTCAGAGTCAAGTTAAATGTTATGTTGTCTATTATTTATTTTCCACAAGACAAAAGCAATATTCCCCTCATATTTATCATATGTTGTGTGTTTAATACCCATATATGTATTCACTAATTCTTATAATAAAACTAATATGAATATAAAAAACCATTTAATTATATTTATTTCATGGTGATTATGTTTCAAAAGATATACAATTTGTAATGTAATTTTTTTCAACATTCCCTCTTTGAGAGATGTTCTACGTTATAAAAAATACTTTTCTATTATTCAGTAATACGGGGATGGAATTAGATGTAATCTCAATTCTATAATATAAGTGTAGAATGAAGAGTGAAATATATGAAGTTATTTTTTTCCTGATATGATATTCAGGGATATGATCTTTGGATAATATGGAAATTTCTTCCTAAGATTATGTTCTTCCAACAATTACTTATTTTATGTCAAAGTTAATCATTTAGGATTTATGCCTTATTAATTATTATTTCTTACTATTATGATATTTGTTATGAAAGGTATAATTTAATGTTTTTATTCTTGTACTAATATTCTTATGTTATGATGCATATTTTTATATTTACCATAAATAGGATTCTCATCTAGAAATTTACTTATTTTTTTCATCCTGAGCTTATAAATAACAGTTTTAGATAGTTTTTCTAATGAAAATGATATTTGTGGGAAATATGGATGATATTATAGTAGCCTATATGTTTTCATCAAAGTTAACAAAAGCAATAAAACAATATGCTCTCTAGGCTTGTGTTTTTGTATTAAAAAAATGGATTAATGCCCATGTATGTAAATCATGGTCCATTATAATTTGGACTATAAAGAAATATGAAGATGTTATTTTATATGTATTCTTCTATGTGGTGGGACTGAGATCATCAACAATTAAAATATTATGGAAGAATAATATTCATTAAGGAAAATGGGGTAACAACAACAAACATTCAAATCTATGATTGTTCGGGTGGTGGAAGCTTCTTCATATAAAGAAGATATAGTTCTATAGACTATGAGAGAATCCATTACTATAACTTTGTCATTAGTGACATCATTATTAGATACTAGTTCATCTATTTCATTTATTTACATATTTATAATCAATTTTTTAAATCATATTATATAGATATTATCTTACAAAATGTATATTACTATTCCCCTCATAACAAAGAGGTATAAGGGTGTTTGTAGTCCATTGGGTGATTTATTTGTATCAGACAGTGAACATTATAGAGATTCTTTATTTCCCGACATGAAAACTTTAGACATCATATTAGTGATCGATTGTCTCATTGTGAATAAATCCCAGATTGAATTTTATCTTTGACAGGTCTCATTCACAACACCTGATGGAGTTCTCCACATATTTCAACATGAATGGGACCCATGGTCAAGATGAACTAAACCATTTTATCCATAGTTGGGGATATTAATGAATTTTTTTCATTTTAAATTGGAGATATAATCCTTGATTGATGATCTCCATCTATTTTTCATTGATTTTCATAATTTTTCTTATTCTAAATCCTCTGGTATCGAATTGGTAATGTTTGTAGGGTTTTCAATCAACATAGTTCATAGTACTCAACCATTGTACATTCTTTCTTACCTTATTGGATGAGCATTGATGAATAAGATAAATGCATGGTTGGATTATAAAATAGAGAAAGGCTATATATTCTCAAGAGTGTCACCATGGGTGTTGCTCATTCCCTTTTTAAATAAAGTTGATGGGTAACCTCTCCTTTGTGTGACTATCGAATGCTAAATTATTTTATGGTAATGAAAAAGTATCTATTTCCATGTATTGATGATCTGTTTGACTAATTTAAAGGGGAAAATTTGTTTTTCATGATAGATTTTTGATCTGGTTTCCATTTGTTTTGAATACCAGATTCTGACAATAAAAAAAATCATTCCATGGATGGTATAACCATTATGATTACCATTCTACTATTTTTGGACTAACCAACACTCCAATAGTGATTATTTACTTATGGAACCTGATATTTCATGAGTAACTTGATGATTTTTTTGTCTTGTAGATTATATCCTTATCTAAACTATGAATGATGATGATCATGTGTGTCGTCGAAGAAAATTTATGCGATTATTTAGAAATCAATAATTTTTTGCCTATCTATAGAAAATTGATTTATTGATTTGGGATGTGGGTTAATTGAATATTTTTTTGTCAGAACATGGTATATTATTCAATAATTATAATTTTAAATCTACTACGAAATGGGAGAAATAATAGAAATTTTTTTAGATTCAGATCATAATTTGTTTAGCTAGGTATAATAACTGGTTCTTTAATGAATTTCTCAAAGTATCATTCTCTGAAGTATAATCTCACTCAGAATTTATTGAAATTTTCTTAGGATGATAAATGTAAAACTTATTTTTTTGAGATAAAACTTATTTTGACTGCTGCATCGATGTTAACTCTTTCGAAGGCGGGGATAGTCTAGGTGGTATTCAATGATGCATCTGGGTCATGTTTGGGATGTATTCTTTTATTGGGTCATTAAGTCATTTTGTATATCTCTCATCACGTTATCCCACAAGAGAACAATTAACTAACCCATGATCATGAACATGATGTATCGACACACATACATAAGAGTTGGTGGCACTACTATTTTGAAGAATGTATTACATTATTTTATAAAAAAAATATATTTTGTTATATCTTCTATCAATAATATATGAGTCTCCATAAATGAATTTGGTGGAATACATGAAATATTGGAAATTTTAAATCAACTATTCCTACGGGAAAAAGAAATTTCATCACCAATTTTTTGTGTAGGATATTTTAACCACATTTATTAAATAATCATTGAAGGGTGGATCATGATGGATTTTTTTAAATTATGTTTGGATTTTTGGAATCATGGGAAAATGATTATTTGAAAATTTCACAGTATACCTATTCTCTTTACTAGATGACACTTCAGGAAAAATAGGTTGTTGATGGGTTCAATAGAATTAGATACTCTTTTTATGGTGGGGAGACCAGTGACAAGGGGTCATTCTTCAAAGAGTGCATTATGTGTTATCAAAATCATTTGGGGGGTACTATTATCATTTTTGAATAATATAATGAAGAATTTACGTAGTTCCTATTGGGTTGTGTACCTTGGAACTAAGGATATGTTCTAGGAAATGGGAAGATGATTCTGGAGGAGAGGTATGATATTGGGAACTACATAATTGTTATATAATTATTATATGTTCCAATAGGTAAGGGACGAGAATTAGAAACCATCATGTCTTCTTCAACCACATCCAGTACTAAAAAGGATGTGTGATGAGATCATAATTGAATTTATCATGGGATTTACATGTACCTATTCAATGAATAATGCAATATCTTTGTTTTATTAATCGAATGATTAAATAATCTCACATTAAACCCATTGATCATAAAAATGATGTTGAGGAGTAGGAGAAAATATATGTTTGTGTTATTTTTCATTTTTATGGACTCATGTCATATATAATTTCAAATTGAGATCATTGGTTCACGTTTCACTTTTGGAGAGGCCTTCAAGAGGAACTGATATCACCATCACACACTAATATTTTATAAAATCCATAGTTGTATGCCCAAAAAAATAAAAGGTATAGATATTCATGTTGATATGCATCATGATTTTGTTGATTCCTTTTATGGGGATTATTAGGACCATTGGGGGATGGTTTAGTTCACTTATAAAAATAGTTATAGTCTGTCATCAAAATGTATCCATTTTGGTCCATGTATGGTAAGACAATTAGGTATCGCTGTGTTGGATAGAGATTGATAATGGTTTTCTAGTTGTACTAATCTGGGGGAATGGTATGTCAGAATTTAATCCTTAGATTCATCAAATAATGTTGACTATACAGAGCATGTATTTTTCTTCTTTAAATCGCCACCATTATACATTGTATTTTTCAAATTGTTTAGCCATCATTTTTTAATGTTTCATATTGGTTGGT
Source organism: Viscum album (assembly GCA_963277665.1). Taxonomy (NCBI): domain Eukaryota; kingdom Viridiplantae; phylum Streptophyta; class Magnoliopsida; order Santalales; family Viscaceae; genus Viscum; species Viscum album. The sequence continues at coordinate 1,539,366,077 of OY728151.1, forward strand.
ACATCGATGGATTGGGAGCCAAGAGAATATAGATCATTAGTTTTTGGAGACTTTTTATGTTTTGTACTAGGTGGGAAAAGTGTCATACAAGTTAGAACTTCAACAACAGTTGACATCAATACATAACATGTACCATGTTTCTCATCAATAGAAATATCAATCTGATCAATCTCAGGTTTTAAGCTATAGTTATCTTGAGGTTGAACGTGATTTTTTTGTTACTGAAAATCAAATCAAGATAGTTTATTTTAAAACAAATTTTCATTTTTGGATGAAAATTATTTTGCTTCAGATTCTATGGTAGATTGGTTTTGAATATCATGAGATGTTGGAGAGTGAGTCACTATGGAGAGAGTAGTTGCATAATCTTTTTGAATCGAATATTTTAAGTATGAATTCATGGTACATAAGAATCCATATTGAAAAGGCTATTGCATCATGTTAATATTTCTAGGTATTCCTGAACATATATTTTGATCATTATTTGGGTGGTCTTTAGTTAGTGTTGTTTCAGGTTATTTTTTTGGAAATTAGAATTTTTATTGTAACGCCCCGACCCTAATTACCTAGAGTCGGTGCATTATTACATAACATTGGCATGATCACGAGAAAGATCAAGTCTCGAAAGACAGATTAGTTTAGTAGCCTTGGAATAACTAGATACATCCATAAATTTTTACATTACATCATAAAAAAAACATCTTGTCTTCATATCCCCTAATACTATCCCTGCAGGTCATTCATAAATTACTTCTTCATAATCCTGGGAAAAATAAAACATTGAAAGGGGTGAGCTCGGATGCTCAGTAAGGATAACATTATAGCAGAAGCCTTCATAAATAATCATAAACACTTAAGGCAATTTATAACTAAAACAAAAGCCTTTTAAACTTTAACTTCAGCAAAAAATGGCAAAGGTAAAATGAAATAATGCCATTTACTTACTCACATGGATATTATACTAGTCGAATGATCACATGTAATATCAATAACCACTTTCATAATGATGGAATGCATAATGCTAAACTTTAATTTCTTTTCAAGGCCTCGTCCCAAGACCTTGGGGCTAACTGTAACTGGAACCCACCCCGGAGTGCCTCTAATAACAGGACACCAACCCGGAGTGCCTCTAATAACCGGACACCAACCCGGAGTGCCTCTAATAACTGGAGACCAAACCGGAGGGCTTACTTTTACCAGTCCCTAACCTGGAGGGCTTACTTTTACCAGTCCCCAACCTATAGGGATTACTTTAACCAGTCCCCAACCTGGAACATACTTGTCCAACACATTCATATGAAGTAAAGGTTGAAATATAACATAAACATTCTTATTGGAACTAACATACGAAATGTCAATACTTTACTCATAAACCATGAATGCTATAAAAATAACACATCCACAGTCAAACATAACTCATTCAATATAATATGGAAGATTGTATTGTATCACATTAACCTCAATCAATAATAATGAAAGATGTTGACATAGATGAAAATAATCATCAAAACAATTTGAGAGAAATATCCCCCTTTTCTTGAAATCATTCAAAAGTCACGATATTTGTCAAGAATCCATTTAAAATAGATTTTTGAATCAAAGTGTCCCAAACCACATTGAAACTTTTAAAAGGAGTTTTGATTTTAAAACTTTAATGTCCATATAAATAAATCCTTAAAACCATTTTTAAAACATGGACATTAATGAGCAAGATTTAGAAGAATAAGTCTTTAAAACATTTAAAAATGGTATTTTAGTTAGAGATTCTAACCAAAAGAGACACATGAATACAAATAATTGAGGTAATAAAAACTTTGTAATATCATGAGAGTAAAGGGATTCATGATATACTATGTCAAAGTACATTATATGCACCACATAAAAGTGATTTGGTGTATATCAACAAAGAAGTCTCAATGGAATGTAAATTGAGATGAAATCTCTCATAAAGGCTGTATCCTTAGGTTAAGGATAAATCAACGACATAATTATGTGTGAAAAATATAAATACACTAAATATGATTGGATATTCAGTGTAAAACAATCAAAGGATATTCACACATATTCTTGTAAAAACAACACCAACGAATTGGATGTTTAACTCAACAAATGGTGAATGAGTTAAAATTACACTTGTCAAATTCATATCAATGACTTGAGAATTACCAATGAGTGATTATGTGTATCAAACTTATATCCACAGGAAGGGGAGTGGAAATTATGACATAATCAAATTAATAGTGATTCCACACATAATCATGGAGTAATATAATCAATGAAATATGCGTAAAGCCAAATGAGTGGGAGTTGAAATCTCAAATTCCCTTACCGATTAGGTAACAGACGAAACATACACCCATGAAAGAAGTATCATACCATGATGATGTAAATACCCATAAATTAAAGTATATTACACAATGAATACACTCATGGGCAGTACACATACACCACATTCAATAATTAAGTGGTGATCAATGGAAATCTCATGAAATTAAAAGTGAGATAAGAAACCCCTTACCACGTTAATCAACTGAGTCGTATGGCCAAAAGATAATAACCACCAAATGATTTACAGAATAACATTAATATAAATATAATCATGAATATATATCAAATGGCAGTACACAATACACCACTTTCAATAATTTAGTGGCGAAAAATGGAAATCTCACGGAATTGAAAGTGAGATAAGAAAATCCCTTACTTTGTACTTTTTCCTTGGTTGATGGTAGGTTTACCTCCTGTATAATGGTGAAATAATTGTTATTGAATAATACAAGAATCATTTACTTTAATATGATATCATATATGATCTTTTAACACTGATTTGTTAATAATATCTTAGAATTATCGTTATTTCGGGTGTTAACGGGTTCATTTTACTTTATATTCTTTGTTATGTGAGCCATATTAGTTATTAATGGGATGTATATTATTCATATACAGAATGATATCAATTCCTTAGATACTATTTTTAAATCATCAAATTATAATTATACTTGAATGGATATGATGGACAATGAATCTCATCGCGTTCGTGGAGACGGTAGTCCGTACATACGCATGAGCGACAATATCATTCTTTTGATATTAAAATAATATATAATTGGATTTTATATCATATATACAGAATAATTATCATGTTATATTTATTATTTACATGAGTTACACATCATTATTATACCCATCCAAATAATAATATATTGAATAACAATTACACAACGACGTGGAGACGGTAAGCCGTACGTACGCACGTATGGTGACATGTTATTCAAAGGATGGATAGAATGATGAATATGGTTGTACCATATTTATAATAACATCACAGTATATATATGATACTGCAGTTATTATTTTATAATGGTAATAACAAAGAAAGAGGAAGTGGAAGAAGAAAGGAACTTAAAAAGGGGTGGTGAAAACATTACCTCTTCTTCGGGTTCTTCATTTTGATTTGATCAAAAGGGCTCCTTAGGTTGGCTTTATGATCAAACTAAGGCCTCTAGGTTGTAGTGAGGGAAGTTGGGAGAGTATTTGGGCAGAGGTTGGCCGAACCAAAAGGCTTTGAAGGTGTGAAGAAATGAGAAGGAGGAGTGCCCTTTTATAAGAGGGGTGAGGGGCACCTTTGGAAAAGCTAGAGATATTAGTTTATAATAAATTCATATTCGGTTTCCAATGGCTCCAAAGTTTACTATTCAAATGTTAAGGTGGGGATGGGTCGAAAAAAACTCAACCAATAGAATTTAGACAGGTTTGGGTACTTATATTAACCTTATCTCTAAGTGTTAACTCTAAGTTAATTAGTTTCACTTTTACAATGTCTATTTGTATTTTTAAATTATATGGTTAATAAACTTACCATATACATACAAGCGACCGCCAAGTGGTCAATTAATGATACACCTATCATGATATAAGTCTCTTGGCCGAACCTTAGATTTTTAGGAATTTAATATCAATTAATAATATAATATTTGTTTTAAAAACTCTTTTATGTCAATTTTGACACTATTCAATAGTTGATTTTTTTGAAACTCATAACAGATTGATTACTTCGAAAAAAGTCAATTAAATCAATAATAATATATCATATTATCCTAGAAAATTATTTTTATTCATTAAAAGTTCCATATTATATTTGTTTGGGTATTTTTAATATCAATTATGTTGATTTTTCACTATTATAGTAATTACTGCATCATCATTGTGTCATAAATAAATTAAATTATTTAATGTATAAAAATTATAAATAAAATATCATTATCTAGGAACTATTTTTATCTTTCTAATGAATATTTATAATCTAAAATCCAACATATATAACCCTATGTAACAATTGTTTTGTTAAAAGATATATGCTTGTGTCATTTTTGTATTTATTTTAACTTAATTAAAATAAAGTGTCATTATCACTTACAAGTGGATCCATGGGGTCCCAAAATAGACCCAAAGATGACCATGGTAGACCATGTATCAACCAATAGGGTTAAGACACGTTTTAGGGTAATTTAGTATTATTATAATATATTTTTTTGACCCTTATTTACCGGATTTACCCTTAACCATGGTAAATATAATATTTACCGCAGTAATTATTCAAAATGTCTAAAAATAAAAGTTACCTATTTACACAATTTTAAAATCCTGATTCAAAATATGGAATCCATTTTTCTAAATTCAAAATGCAGAAGTGGCAGAAATTAATTCAAAATTAATTCCCGCTGTCAAAACAAAAAGCGTGTTTTTAAGAGATAATAACTATCAAAAGATTGACACTTGTTTATGTTCGGTTTAATTGTAAAATTATGTACAATGAAAAAAATTATATTAAATGGTAAAAATATATTCTAAATATACTTTAAAACAACTCAAATTCATAATTTATCACTATTAATTATTTTGATTAAAAAAGTTGTTTTTAATTAAAATTTAGTAATTTTCACTATTCATCAAAATATGAAAGTTATCCAAAAAGTACCAAAATTTCACGCTAGTCTAATTTCGATATTACGAATCCAAAAATGAAGTCCATTTTGAGAGATAGAATTTATAAAATTTCAAAAAGTAGGTATTACTATTCCTAACTGCTAGTTTGATTGGTTATGGTGTGTTAAAATCTCGAAGTTGTGTACAATGCACGCCATTGCATTATTCGAAAGGAAACATACCGAGGAAACTTGGGGTGTTACATTCTACCCTCCTTCAATAAATTGCGTCCTCACAATTTTTAAAATTTTTCTTGGGAATATAATGGAAAGTCCCACATCGGAAAAAGAGCAAATAAAACTATCACTTTAAAAGAAAGAAAGAGAGGTATAAGGGTCATCCAAGATAACCCATACTAGGATTCCATGTAAGAAAACATGGATATGGATGATAAACTAAGTGTCAAGTTCTGATGGAGAGGGATAGAAATCATGATCAGGAGAAAGTTAACAATGAGAAAACCACAAACTTGTGTTGGGACAAACGACCATTAGTCTCCTAGTAGGAAAGTAAACGGACAACATTTTTTTTAAAGTTACATTAAATAAGGAAGAGGAATTCATTTATGATATTGACTAAGAACATTATGAGATATACTTACATTTTAAGTAAATTTTCATTCTTTAATAAATTTCCACCAGTAACTCAATTTTTTTTAAACGATGAGTATTCAAGAAGACTTGGTCACACTGGAAGAGCAAGAATAAACTTCTATAGAATCACATGATCCATGCAGGATAAACCATATATTTACATTGTCTTTGAAGATTAATCAAAACCAAAATGGTTAGTGAATGATCTAATGATCCCCCAAAAGGATATTCATTGAGATAAATATGCACTAATCTTAATTTCTAAAATTAAACCAACAATACCCCAAAGTTAAATAGATACCATTCAATAACCAATTGTCCTTAATCCTTTAATATATTCCAAACTAATATTGAAACCCAAAACATAGAAGAATTTGATTATGTAGTCTCCCATGTTACATTGTATCTCCAAATGACATCAAATACTCTTAAAGTCACATACTTAAAAGTAATTAACATCATCACATATTCTCTGTTATAGGTTAATCATTTCCATAAATAACCAAATTACTATAAATCAACAATAAAAATGTAGATAAAAATCCACCATTACTCTAAAAATGAAACCTCATTGTATTCTATTTTCCTTGGGCATATAGTGTTCCTAACAAAACGAACATCTTCCAAAATAACATTTATCACTTAATCACCAAATCATTTTCCTATACCAAGGGTATTCATTTGATAAGACATAAGAACCCAAATCATCTTATTATTAATCAACAAAATCATTTAACAAAAAAAATAGTCACACTAACCAGGGACTTCACGTAGTCCAGTGGTAGCCGATAAATCTCAATCGCACTTTGGTTGTGGGTTCGATTCCCACAGCTTTGTCCGACGCGACGGGTTGTCACACGGTCTACGTGTTGTCCTTTTTCAATAACTATATTTTATAATATTACCAAAATGAGATAAATTCCTAAAAATAACATAATTTAACCACAAATGTTATATCATACTTTTCATTTTCATCCCAAATTATAATAACTTATCATTTTCTCAAACCCCAATGATCATATAAAACCAAATGGTTATTTATACCTATATCCACAAGAGAAGAGACAATTCTTCCTCAAATATCATTCTCACATGGAAAAAAGCGGGGTTACAAGAGAAAATTATTCCAAAGTAAACCCATCAACAAGGAGTGCTAATACTTTTTAAATTTTTCTCCAACCATTTATTTCCACATAGCTTCTTCTTTGACCAAGAAAATATTCTATAGAATAGGACATTCACTTGGGTAATGGCCATGTCCCCTATATTTACGGCCAATGACTGTAAATGGACTCTTGGGACCATTTTTATCTTCTTCCATAGTACTCTTCATTTTTCTTCGGCAATTCTTCACTTTATGTCCTTCCTTCCCGCACGTAAAACATTTCGTTGTCCCATTGAGACACTTTCTTGGGTGTCTCTTTCCACATTTCCTGCATGATGAAAATTGAGGTTTCTTTTCTCCATGGTTTCCATTACTAGAGATCTTATCATTTATCACCTTTCTCTTCCTTGTTGAGTCTGCGAGTTGGTTAATATATATGTTGTTGATCATATTTTTGGAAAACTGATTTGGCATAAAGACGATATCTTTTACGCCTATCAACATTCCATTTTGTTGCTCATTTCCACCACCGTTCCCACCTTGTACATCATTCTCAAAGTCACTATGACTTCCTTGGAATCCAGCCATTGACTAAAACCAGAAATCATTGTGTGAGTAATAGTAGTCGTAAAATCATTTAGAGATTAAAATGTCACCATATTCTCAATTTGAAACATATTAGGATTAACCAAGGTCATTTACTCTCATCTTATGTATATATTACTTAAATTGGTTTGTAAAGAAAATGTAAATTATCCTAAGCATATCCCCCGGGAGTGTCACAACCAAGAGTGCAGCAAGGCCCGTTGTCGTGCACCAGTTCCCGTTCGAGTCTAGCTCAAAGCGGTGTTTTCGGGTTTTACCACTAGGTACATCTGTTCCAGAGCCGCCTCTACCTGCTCATATCCAGACAGGGATGTATTGCTCGGAAAACTCACAAAATCTCCACAATACCAAAATTCTAGGAAGTTCTTTTATACTAATCCTCAAAGTTCATCTTAGGTCTACGTGCTCTAATCAGCGTTTATCTAAATCTAGCTACCAAGGTTTGTACTAAACTTCCTCTGATACCAACTGTAACGCCCCGACCCTAATTACCTAGAGTCGGTGCATTATTACATAACATTGGCATGATCACGAGAAAGATCAAGTCTTGAAAGACCGATTAGTTTAGTAGCCTTGGAATAACTAGATACATCCATAAATTTTTACATTACATCATAAAAAAACATCTTGTCTTCATATCCCCTCATACTATCCCTGTAGGTCATTCATAAATTACTTCTTCATAATCCTGGGAAAAATAAAACTTTGAAAGGGGTGAGCTCGGATTCTCAGTAAGGATAACATTATAGCAGAAGCCTTCATAAATAATCATAAACACTTAAGGCAATTTATAACTAAAACAAAAGCCTTTTAAACTTGAACTTCAGCATAAAATGGCAAAGGTAAAATGAAATAATGCCATTTACTTACTCACATGGATATTCTACTAGTCGAATGATCACATGCAATATCAATAACCACTTTAATAATGATGGAATGCATAATGCTAAACTTTAATTTCTTTTCAAGGCCTCGTCCCAAGACCTTGGGGATAACTGTAACCGGAACCCAACCCGGAGTGCCTCTAATAACCGGACACCAACCCGGAGTGCCTCTAATAACCGGACACCAACCCGGAGTGCCTCTAATAACCGGAGACCAAACCGGAGGGCTTACTTTTACCAGTCCCTAACCTGGAGGGCTGACTTTTACCAGTACCCAACCTCGAGGGCTTACTTTAACCAGTCCCCAACCTAGAACATACTTGTCCAACACATTCATATGAAGTAAAGGTTGAAATATAACATAAACATTCTTATTGGAACTAACATATGAAATTTCAATACATTACTCATAAACCATGAATGCTATAAAAATAACACATCCACAGTCAAACATAACTCATTCGATATAATATGGAAGATTGTATTGTATCACATTAACCTCAATCAAGAATAATGAAGGATGTTGACATAGATGAAAATAATCATCAAAACAATTTGAGAGAAATATCCCCCTTTTCTTGAAATCATTCAAAAGTCACAATATTTGTCAAGAATCCATTTAAAATAGATTTTTGAATCAAAGTGTCCCATACCACTTTGAAACTTTTTAAAGGAGTTTTGATTTTAAAACTTTAATGTCCATATAAATAAATCCTTAAAACCATTTTTAAAACATGGACATTAATGAGCAAGATTTAGAAGAATAAGTCTTTAAAACATTTAAAAATGGTATTTTAGTTAGAGATTCTAACCAAAAGAGACACTTGAATACAAATAATTGAGGTAATCAAAACTTTGTAATATCATGAGAGTAAAGGGATTCATGATATACTATGTCAAAGTACATTATATACACCACATAAAAGTGATTTGGTGTATATCAACAAAGAAGTCTCAATGGAATGTAAATTGAGATGAAATCTCTCATAAAGGCTGTATCCTTAGGTTAAGGATAAATCAACGACATAATTATGTGTGAAAAATATAAATACACTAAATATGATTGGATATTCAGTGTAAAACAATCAAAGGATATTCACACATATTCTTGTAAAAACAACACCAACGAATTGGATGTTTAACTCAACAAATGGTGAATGAGTTAAAATTACTCTTATCAAATTCATATCAATGACTTGAGAATTACCAATGAGTGATTATGTGTATCAAAATTATATCCACAGGAAGGGGAGTGGAAATTATGACATAATCAAATTAATAGTGATTCCACACATAATCATGGAGTAATATAATCAATGAAATATGCGTAAAGCCAAATGAGTGGGAGTTGAAATCTCAAATTCCCTTACCGATTAGGTAACATACGAAACATACACCCATGAAAGAAGTATCATACCATGATGATGTAAATACCCATAAATTAAATTATATTACACAATGAATACACTCATGGGCAGTACACATACACCACATGCAATAATTAAGTGGTGATCAATGGAAATCTCACGAAATTAAAAGTGAGATAAGAAACCCCTTACCACGTTAATCAACTGAGTCGTATGGCCAAAAGTTAATAACCAACAAATAATTTACAGAATAACATGAATATAAATAGAATCACGAATATATATCAAATGGCAGTACACAATACACCACTTTCAATAATTTAGTGGCGAAAAATGGAAATCTCACGGAATTGAAAGTGAGATAAGAAAATCCCTTACTTTGTACTTTTTCCTTGGTTGATGGTAGTTTTACCTCCTGTATAATGGTGAAATAATTGTTATTGAATAATAAAAGAATCATTTACTTTAATATGATATCATATATGATCTTTTAACATTGATTTGTTAATAATATCTTAGAATTATCGTTATTTCGGGTGTTAACGGGTTCATTTTACTTTATATTCTTTGTTATGTGAGCCATATTCGTTATTAATAGGATGTATATTATTCATATCCAGAATGATATCAAGTCCTTAGATACTATTTTTAAATCATCAAATTATAATTATACTTGAATGGATATGATGGACAATGAATCTCATCGCGTTCGTGGAGACGGTAGTCCGTACATACGCACGAGCGACAATATCATTATTTTGATATTAAAATAATATATAATTGGATTTTATATCATATATAAAGAATAATTATCATGTTATATTTATTATTTACATGAGTTACACATCATTATTATACCCATCAAAATAATAATATATTGAATAACAATTACACCACGACGTGGAGACGGTAAGTCGTACGTACGCACGTATGGTGACATGTTATTCAAAGGATGGATAGAATGCTTAATATGGTTGTACCATATTTATAATAACATCACAGTATATATATGATACTGGAGTTATTATTTTATAATGGTAATAACAAATAAAGAGGAAGTGGAAGAAGAAAGGAACTTAAAAAGGGGTGGTGAAAACATTACCTCTTCTTCGGGTTCTTCATTTTGATTTGATCAAAAGGGATCCTTAGGTTGGCTTTATGATCAAACTAAGGCCTCTAGGTTGTAGTGAGGGAAGTTGGGAGAGTATTTGGGCAGAGTTTGTCCGAACCAAAAGGCTTTGAAGGTGTGATGAAATAAGAAGGAGGAGTGCCCTTTTATAAGAGGGGTGAGGGGCACCTTTGGAAAAGCTAGAGATATTAGTTTATAATAAATTCATATTCGGTTTCCAATGGCTCCAAAGTTGACTATTCAAATGTTAAGGTGGGGATGGGTCGAAAACAACTCAACCAATAGAATTTAGACAGGTTTGGGTACTTATATTAACCTTATCTTTAAGTGTTAACTCTAAGTTAATTAGTTTCACTTTTACAATGTCTCTTTGTATTTTTATATTATATGGTTAATAAACTTACCATATACATACAAGCGACCACCAAGTGGTCCATTAATGATACACCTATCATTATATAAGTCTCTTGGCCGAACCTTAGATTTTTTGGAATTTAATATCAATTAATAATATAATATTTGTTTTAAAAACTCTTTTATGTCAATTTTGACACTATTCAATAGTTGATTTTTGTGAAACTCATAACAGATTGATTACTTCGAACAAAGTCAATTAAATCAATACTAATATATCATATTATCCTAGAAAATTATTTTTATTCATTAAAAGTTTCATATTATATTTATTTGGGTATTTTTAATATCAATTATTTTGATTGTTCACTATTATAGTAATTACTGCATCATCATTGTGTCATAAATAAATTAAATTATTTAATGTATAAAATTTATAAATAAAATATCATTATGTAGGAAATATTTTTATCTTTCTAATGAATATTGATAATCTAAAATCCAACATATATAACCCTCTGTAACAATTGTTTTGTTAAAAGATATATGCTTGTGTCATTTTTGTATTTATTTTAACTTAATTAAAATAAAGTGTCATTATCACTTACAAGTGGATCCATGGGGTCCCAAAATATACCCAAATATGACCATGGTAGACCATGTATCAACCAATAGGGTTAAGACACGTTTTAGGGTAATTTAGTATTTTTATAATATATTTTTTTAACCCTTATTTACCGGATTTACCCTTAACCATGGTAAATATAATATTTACCGCAGTAATTATTCAAAATGTCTAAAAATAAAAGTTACCTATTTACACAATTTGAACATCTTGATTCCAAATATGGAATCCATTTCTCTAAATTCAAAACGCAGAAGTGGCAAAAATTAATTTAAAATTAATTCCCACTGTCAAAACAAAAAGCGTGTTTTTAAAAGATAATAACTATCAAATGATTGACATTTGTTTATGTTCGGTTTAATTGTAAAATTATGTACAATGACCAAAATTATATTAAATGGTAAAAATATATTCTAAATATACTTTAAAACAACTCAAATTCATAATTTATCACTATTAATTATTTTGATTAAAAAAGTTGTTTTTAATTAAAATTTAGTAATTTTCACTATTCATCAAAATATGAAAGTTATCCAAAAAGTACCAAAATTTCACCCTAGGCTAATTTCGATATTACGAATCCAAAAATGAAGTCCATTTTGAGAGATAGAATTTATAAAATTTCAAAAAGTATGTATTACTATTCATAACGGCTAGTTTGATTGGTTATGGTGTGTTAAAATCTCGAAGTTGTGTACAATGCACGCCATTGCATTATTCGAAAGGAAACATACCGAGGAAACTTGGGGTGTTACATTCTCCCCTCCTTCAATAAATTGCATCCTCGCAATTTTTAAAATTTTTCTTGGGAATATAATGGAAAGTCCCACATCGGAAAAAGAGCCAATAAAACTATCACTTTAAAAGAAAGAAAGAGAGGTATAAGGGTCATCCAAGATAACCCATACTAGGATTCCATGTAAGAAAACTTGGATATGGATGATAAACTAAGTGTCAAGTTCTGATGGAGAGGGATATAAATCATGATCAGGAGAAAGTTAACAATGAGAAAACCACAAACTTGTGTTGGGACAAACGACCATTAGTCTCCTAGTAGGAAAGTAAACGGACACCATTTTTTTTAAAGTTACATTAAATAAGGAAGAGGAATTCATTTATGATATTAACTAAGAACATTATGAGATATACTTACATTTTAAGTAAATTTTCATTCTTTAATAAATTTCCACCACAAACTCAATTTTTTTAAACGATGAGTATTCAAGAAGACTTGGTCACACTGGAAGAGCTAGAATAAAATTCTATAGAATCACATGATCCATGCAGGATAAACCATATATTTACATTGTCTTTGAAGATTAATCAAAACCAAAATGGTTAGTGAATGATCTAGTAATCCCCCAAAAGGATATTCATTGAGATAAATATGCACTAATCTTAATTTCTAAAATAAAACCAACAATACCCCAAAGTTAAATAGATATCATTCAATAACCAATTGTCCTTAAAATCCTTTAATATAATCCAAACTAATATTAAAACCCAAAACATAGAAGAATTTGATTATGTAGTCTCCCATGTTACATTGTATCTCCAAATGACATCAAATACTCTTAAAGTCACATACTTAAAAGTAATTAACATCATCACATATTCTCTGTTATAGGTTAATCATTTCCATAAATAACCAAATTACTATAAATCAACAATAAAAATGTAGATAAAAATCCACCATTACTCTAAAAATGAAACCTCATTGTATTCTATTTTCCTTGGGCATATAGTGTTCCTAACAAAACGAACATCTTCCAAAATAACATTTATCACTTAATCACCAAATCATTTTCCTATACCAAGGGTATTCATTTGATAAGACATAAGAACCCAAATCATCTTAGTATTAATCAATAAAATCATTTAACAAAAAAAATAGTCACACTAACCAGGGACTTCACGTAGTCCAGTGGTAGGCGATAAATTCCAATCGCACTTTGGTTGTGGGTTCGATTCCCACAGCTTTATCCGACGCGACGGGTTGTCACACGGTCTACATGTTGTCCTTTTTCAAAAACTATATTTTATAATATTACCAAAATGAGATAAATTCCTCAAAATAACATAATTTAACCACAAATGTTATATCATACTTTGCATTTTCATCCCAAATTATAATAACTTATCATTTTCTCAAACCCCAATGATCATATAAAACCAAATGGTTATTTATACCTATATCCACAAGAGAAGAGACAATTCTTCCTCAAATATCATTCTCACATGGAAAAAAGCGGGGTTACAAGAGAAAATTATTCCAAAGTAAACCCATCAACAAGGAGTGCTAATACTTTTTAAATTTTTCTCCAACCATTTATTTCCACATAGCTTCTTCTTTGACCAAGAAAATATTCTATAGAATAGGACATTCACTCGGGTAATGGCCAGGTCCCCTACATTTACGACAAATGACTGTAAATGGACTCTTGGGACCATTTTTATCTTCTTCCATAGTACTCTTCATTTTTCTTCGGCAATTCTTCACTTTATGTCCTTCCTTCCCGCACGTAAAACATTTCGTTGTCCCATTGAGACACTTTCTTGGGTGTCTCTTTCCACATTTCCTGCATGATGAAAATTGAGGTTTCTTTTCTCCATGGTCTCCATTGCTGGTGATCTTATCATTTATCACCTTTCTCTTCCTTGTTGAGTCTGGGAGTTGGTTAATATATATGTTGTTGATCATATTTTTGGAAAACTGATTTGGCATAAAGACGATATCTTTTACGCCTATCAACATTCCATTTTGTTGCTCATTTCCACCACCGTTCCCACCTTGTACATCATTCTCAAAGTCACTATGACTTCCTTGGAATCCAGCCATTGACTAAAACCAGAAAGCATTGTGTGAGTAATAGTAGTCGTAAAATCATTTAGAGATTAAAATGTCACCATATTCTCAATTTGAAACATATTAGGATTAACCAAGGTCATTTACTCTCATCTTATGTATATATTACTTAAATTGGTTTGTAAAGAAAATGTAAATTATCCTAAGCATATCCCCCGGGAGTGTCGTAACCAAGAGTGCAGCAAGGCCCGTTGTCGTGCACCAGTTCCCGTTCGAATCTAGCTCAAAGCGGTGTTTTCGGGTTTTACCCCTAGGTACATCTGTGCCAGAGCCGCCTCTACCTGCTCGTATCCAGACAGGGATGTATTGCTCGGAAAACTCACAAAATCTCCACAATACCAAAATTCTAAGAAGTTCTTTTATACTAATCCTCAAAGTTCATCTTAGGTCTACGTGCTCTAATCAGAGTTTATCTAAATCTAGGTACCAAGGTTTGTACTAAACTTCCTCTGATACCAACTGTAACGCCCCGACCCTAATTACCTAGAGTCGGTGCATTATTACATAACATTGGCATGATCACGAGAAAGATCAAGTCTCGAAAGACCGATTAGTTTAGTAGACTTGGAATAACTAGATACATCCATAAATTTTTACATTACATCATAAAAAAAACATCTTGTCTTCATATCCCCTCATAATATCCCTGCAGGTCATTCATAAATTACTTCTTCATAATCCTGGGAAAAATAAAACATTGAAAGGGGTGAGCTCGGATTCTCAGTAAGGATAACATTATAGCAGAAGCCTTCATAAATAATCATAAACACTTAAGGCAATTTATAACTAAAACAAAAGCCTTTTAAACTTGAACTTCAGCATAAAATGGCAAAGGTAAAATGAAATAATGCCATTTACTTACTCACATGGATATTCTACTAGTCGAATGATCACATGCAATATCAATAACCACTTTAATAATGATGGAATGCATAATGCTAAACTTTAATTTCTTTTCAAGGCCTCGTCCCAAGACCTTGGGTCTAACTGTAACCGGAACCCAAACCGGAGTGCCTCTAATAACCGGACACCAACCCGGAGTGCCTCTAATAACCGGACACCAACCCGGAGTGCCTCTAATAATCGGAGACCAAACCGGAGGGCTTACTTTTACCAGTCCCTAACCTGGAGGGCTGACTTTTACCAGTCCCCAACCTGGAGGGCTTACTTTAACCAGTCCCCAACCTGGAACATACTTGTCCAACACATTCATATGAAGTAAAGGTTGAAATATAACATAAACATTCTTATTGGAACTAACATACGAAATCTCAATACTGTACTCATAAACCATGAATGCTATAAAAATAACACATCCACAGTCAAACATAACTCATTCGATATAATATGGAAGATTGTATTGTATCACATTAACCTCAATCAAGAATAATGAAGGATGTTGACATAGATGAAAATAATCATCAAAACAATTTGAGAGAAATATCCCCCTTTTCTTGAAATCATTCAAAAGTCACAATATTTGTCAAGAATCCATTTAAAATAGATTTTTGAATCAAAGTGTCCCATACCACTTTGATACTTTTAAAAGGAGTTTTGATTTTAAAACTTTAATGTCCATATAAATACATCCTTAAAACCATTTTTAAAACATGGACATTAATGAGCAAGATTTAGAAGAATAAGTCTTTAAAACATTTAAAAATGGTATTTTAGTTAGAGATTCTAACCAAAAGAGACACTTGAATACAAATAATTGAGGTAATCAAAACATTGTAATATCATGAGAATAAAGGGATTCTTGATATATTATGTCAAAGTACATTATATACACCACATAAAAGTGATTTGGTGTATATCAACAAAGAAGTCTCAATGGAATGTAAATTGAGATGAAATCTCTCATAAAGGTCGTATCCTTAGGTTAAGGATAAATCAACGACATAATTATGTGTGAAAAATATAAATACACTAAATATGATTGGATATTCAGTGTAAAACAATCAAAGGATATTCACACATATTCTGGTAAAAACAACACCAACGAATTGGATGTTTAACTCAACAAATGGTGAATGAGTTAAAATTACTCTTATCAAATTCATATCAATGACTTGAGAATTACCAATGAGTGATTATGTGTATCAAACTTATATCCACAGGAAGGGGAGTAGAAATTATGACATAATCAAATGAATAGTGATTCCACACATAATCATGGAGTAATATAATCAATGAAATATGCGTAAAGCCAAATGAGTGGGAGTTGAAATCTCAAATTCCCTTACCGATTAGGTAATATACGAAACATACACCCATGAAAGAAGTATCATACCATGATGATGTAAATACCCATAAATTAAATTATATTACACAATGAATACACTCATGGGCAGTACACATACACCACATGCAATAATTAAGTGGTGATCAATGGAAATCTCACGAAATTAAAAGTGAGATAAGAAACCCCTTACGACGTTAATCAACTGAGTCGTATGGCCAAAAGTTAATAACCACCAAATGATTTACAGAATAACATGAATATAAATAGAATCATGAATATATATCAAATGGCAGTACACAATACACCACTTTCAATAATTTAGTGGCGAAAAATGGAAATCTCACGGAATTGAAAGTGAGATAAGAAAATCCCTTACTTTGTACTTTTTCCTTGGTCGATGGTAGGTTTACCTCCTGTATAATGGTTAAATAATTGTTATTGAATAATACAAAAATCATTTACTTTAATATGATATCATATATGATCTTTTAACATTGATTTGTTAATAATATCTTAGAATTATCGTTATTTCGGGTGTTAACGGGTTCATTTTACTTTATATTATTTGTTATGTGAGCCATATTCGTTATTAATGGGATGTATATTATTCATATCCAGAATGATATCAAGTCCTTAGATACTATTTTTAAATCATCAAATTATAATTATACTTGAATGGATATGATGGACAATGAATCTCATCGCGTTCGTGGAGACGGTAGTCCGTACATATGCACGAGCGACAATATCATTCTTTTGATATTAAAATAATATATAATTGGATTTTATATCATATATACAGAATAATTATCATGTTATATTTATTATTTACATGAGTTACACATCATTATTATACCCATCCAAATAATAATATATTGAATAACAATTACACCACGACGTGGAGACGGTAAGTCGTACGTACGCACGTATGGTGACATGTTATTCAAAGGATGGATAGAATACTGAATATGGTTGTAAAATATTTATAATAACATCACAGTATATATATGATACTGGAGTTATTATTTTATAATGGTAATAACAAAGAAAGAGGAAGTGGAAGAAGAAAGGAACTTAAAAAGGGGTGGTGAAAACATTACCTCTTCTTCGAGTTCTTCCTTTTGATTTGATCAAAAGGGCTCCTTAGGTTGGCTTTATGATCAAACTAAGGCCTCTAGGTTGTAGTGAGGGAAGTTGAGAGAGTATTTGGGCAGAGTTTGGCAGAACCAAAAGGCTTTGAAGGTGTGAAGAAATGAGAAGGAGGAGTGCCCTTTTATAAGAGGGGTGAGGGTCACCTTTGGAAAAGCTAGAGATATTAGTTTATAATAAATTAATATTCGGTTTCCAATGGCTCCAAAGTTGACTATTCAAAGGTTAAGGTGGGGATGGGTCGAAAACAACTCAACCAATAGAATTTAGACAGGTTTGGGTACTTATATTAACCTTATCTTTAAGTATTAACTCTAAGTTAATTAGTTTCACTTTTACAATGTCTCTTTGTATTTTTATATTATATGGTTAATAAACTTACCATATACATACAAGCGACCCCCAAGTGTTCCATTAATGATACAAATATCCTGATATAAGTCTCTTGGCCGAACCTTAGATTTTTAGGAATTTAATATCAATTAATAATATAATATTTGTTTTAAAAACTCTTTTATGTCAATTTTGACACTATTCAATAGTTGATTTTTGTGAAAC
Source organism: Viscum album (assembly GCA_963277665.1). Lineage (NCBI taxonomy): Eukaryota > Viridiplantae > Streptophyta > Magnoliopsida > Santalales > Viscaceae > Viscum > Viscum album. The sequence continues at coordinate 1,539,384,544 of OY728151.1, forward strand.
TCATAACAGATTTATTACTTAGAAAAAAGTAAATTAAATCAATACTAATATATCATATTATCCTAGAAAATTATTTTAATTCATTAAAAGTTTCATATTATATTTATTTGGGTATTTTTAATATCAATTATTTTGATTTTTCACTATTATAGTAATTACTGCATCATCATTGTGTCATAAATAAATTAAATTATTTAATGTCTAAAAATTATAAATAAAATATAATTATGTAGGAAATATTTTTATATTTCTAATGAATATTTATAATCTAAAATCCAACATATATAACCCTCTGTAACAATTGTTTTGTTAAAAGATATATGCTTGTGTCATTTTTGTATTTATTTTAACTTAATTAAAATAAAGTGTCATTATCACTTACAAGTGGATCCATGGGGTCCCAAAATAGACCCAAATATACCCATGGTCGACCATGTATCAACCAATAGGGTTAAGACACGTTTTAGGGTAATTTAGTATTATTATAATATATTTTTTAACCTTTATTTACCGGATTTACCCTTAACCATGGTAAATATAATATTTACCGCAGTAATTATTCAAAATGTCTAAAAATAAAAGTTACCTATTTACACAATTTGAACATCCTGATTCAAAATATGGAATCCATTTTTCTAAATTCAAAATGCAGAAGTGGCAGAAATTAATTTAAAATTAATTCCCGCTGTCAAAACAAAAAGCGTGTTTTTAAGAGATAATAACTATCAAAAGATTGACACTTGTTTATGTTCGGTTTAATTGTAAAATTATGTACAATGACCAAAATTATATTAAATGGTAAAAATATATTCTAAATATACTTTAAAACAACTCAAATTCATAATTTATCACTATTAATTATTTTGATTAAAAAAGTTGTTTTTAATTAAAATTTAGTAATTTTCACTATTCATCAAAATATGAAAGTTATCCAAAAAGTACCAAAATTTCACCCTAGGCTAATTTAGATATTAAGAATCCAAAAATGAAGTCCATTTTGAGAGATAGAATTTATAAAATTTCAAAAATTAGGTATTACTATTCATAACGGCTAGTTTGATTGGTTATGGTGTGTTAAAATCTCGAAGTTGTGTACAATGCACGCCATTGCATTATTCGAAAGGAAACATACCGAGGAAACTTGGGGTGTTACATTTATGGGTTGTGTAGATGATGAATCTAGCATTTTCATTAAATTTATTCTGTAAATTATTGTTTATAATCCCACCATAGTTTTATTTTATGGGTAATTTTCAACATTATGGGTTTTAGTTGTAATTTTATCATAAATGAAAAAAGTGGAAAAATCTTGAATTTTGACATAATTTTGTTTTAGGGGTATTAGGGGCATAAAATTTAATTTATTATTATAAATTATGTAAATCCTTTTTTTGAAATCCCTGATTTATTTTAATCAAATTTTTCTTCAGGTGTGAAGGCTTATTTGTGCATTTAGAGGCCCAAACAAATCATTAAATTTGGGAAAATTTCTAGGGCGAACAGAATGGGCACCACCGACGTAACAAAAGCATAACTGAGCGCACATACCTCTAAAAGCATTTATTCTAGCTGGAAATGAAAACGTATTCCATAAGCCTCATCCATGAGGATTTTAATTTCTAAATAACGTCATTATGCAATTTTTTGAATGCTTCAATCATGTGGAAGAAGAAATGTCTCACCCAGTAGAAGTAGTTCCTTTGAAAAATTAATTTATAACATCTAAATAATGCACCCACAATGTCCCATATTTTGTTGACGTATGAAAAAAAAGGGGGAACAACTTTTAGTAATTCTAAAACCCATGAACCAACATTTTGGAGGGGACTAATTGCTATGGAAGTTTATTAATTGGAAATTGGCAGGTCCAATGGACCGATTAAATGTCTTCGATTAATTCTTCCATTACTCCAACATACAATGCCCAAAAAATATTTTATTTGAGGGTTAAAAATGAGATTTTATTGATCATATTTTATTAGATAACATATACAAATTATTCCATTTAATGGTCTATCCATGCGGAATCCTTTGGTGGTTTATTATGGAGCAAATTATTTCACCTTCTCTCCCTATAAAAGTGTATATGCACTGCTTATCAAAGAATTGGCACATTTGTGTGGACATTTTCCATTTTTTGTAGTTTATTTACATTCTAATAGTATTATTAATTTTTAATATAATTTTTCTCTTCTTTATCTCATTCTAAATTTTTTATCTTTATTTTCCACCCCTTCCTTTTCCACTACGATCTCTAATACTCGTGATCATGAGTAACTAACCTGAGGAAAATCCCAGGGGATCAATCCAGTGTTGAACCCAAGTCATTGCACATTAAATTTTATTGTTTCTTTTTTTTATTATTATTGGGTCATGAGGGATGTTATTGGTTAATGCACCTTTGTTTCTCCACATTCCACCCGAGACTAAACTTTCTCTTCTTTAATATTTTCCCTTCATGGAGGAGGTGGATGTGTGGTCTCTCGGTGATCATTGAGTATACTATATATTAACAACAACATACAGAAGAGGATAATCACACATACTATGAAGTGTGTTTTTTAATTAAATTTGAAACTAATAATGAGATGATGACGATTCAATATGGGTGATTCTCTCACGAATATCTCCTTTCTATTTTTTCAGCATTCATTGTGTTTCAATTATACATTTCTTACTTAGATTACATTATCATTCATTCTCATTTCTCAAACCACAATTTTAATTAGTTTTTTAATATAAATAATAAAATAATATAAAAATGTGATTTATAAGTGTTGATTGATTGACAAAAAATACTCCTCATGAGAATGACCTAGGTCTTCCCATGTGCTGCATTTATTTATAAATATTTTTTAGAGAACACAAAATAACACATCATCAGTAGAAGTTGTGCACGTTATTCCCTAACTGTGAACCATGATATTGTAGACCTTGAAATCCCAAATAGTGAGGTTTTTCATAATTGTGACATGGTTTGAAAAACAATGATACCAATTGGGAGAATCTATGTAACCCTACAAAATTGGGCAAATATTTCTGAAAGAATAATTTTCCTAAAAATTAGTTAGAGCCAAGACAACCATTCACCTGAACATAAATTATTTTTAAAATTACTTTATAAATTAATGAGAATGTTTTTGACCCATTCTGATGATCATTCAATCCTAATACATTTTTTGTATGTTTTGGGGATCCCATGAACCTATTTTTTCTCATGAAAACCCCTTAAAATGGGAATATAATATGTGTAATCAGAATTTAGACTCTTTTTGGTGATATTACTATTCCAATTCCCTATCTGACACTATATCTCTTCTCCCCATTGTGATTTGGATGATATCCATGTTAATAGAGGACCAAATAACTATTATTTTGTGCCATTATTTTAGTTATTATTCTTAGATACTTGTTATCAATTTTATTTATTTGAGTTTCCCATTTATGGCGTAGAATTTTTGAGATCCCATGATCATGATCTAGGTGGTTCTGTTATGGTGGAAAATTTTTATTCACCATTATTTCTTGATTAGAATATAATTCCTAATTTAAATTATCTTTTTTGGATTGGATGATTAAAAATAAAATACCATTGAATTGGGGATTTCAAATTATATTTTCAACGATATTGGGGAAATTCCAAAATTCCATTGGTTTGGGGTATATTTCTGAAATGGAATGGAAGTTGTTTAAAATTAAATTGTGGAATATAATTGTCATGTAAGAATTGTGAAATTTACATGGAGAATTTATTTCAAATTTATATTTGATTAAATAGATAAAATTATTTTTGTTCAAACCCATTGGATTTATATTTAAAATGTGTTATTTGATTTAAATCCATATTTGGTTTTCAAATGGAAAACTATCATTTCTAAAATTCATAATGGGATAAATTATATTTTAAATATTCATAAAAATATCCCATCATTTTTTATTAAAACACATGAATTCCTACGATGTTTGTGAGTTATTATGGACAACACTATCTGAATAAAAACACTAAAAAAAATAAATGCATCAGGTCGTATTCCCTATAAAATGGTTACATGTCCACTATGACTAGTTCCAAATGTATGTATGTACACATATTTTCTAGTTGACTATTTAGTTTGTATGAATCCCATAGTGTGTAATAATCACACATTTTGTAAGATAGAAATATTTCTCACTTATTATATTTAAAATATATATTCCAATGTTTTTAAACGATTTTACCAATCCTTCTTAATTTATATAATCTTTTTTATAAATTTTTAATCCATTTTTTATTATATTTTTATCATCTAATCTGATAATATTGATTTCATTAAATATAATTTTTTAATGTTATTCCTATTATTTTAAAATTTAATGCTTTATTTTTGTTAATTAAATATTGGCGTCATACTGTGGAATTTTTAGTGAGACCCAACAATCATTTAAGGTCACACTACACTTTAGTGTTTTGTAGATTATCTCCTTTTAGGATTAAACAAGGGTAATGTTCCAATTATTAGTGGTTCTATTTTGTGATCATTGGTCATGGAGAGTTGTTTCCTCTTAGACATGGGTTGACTATCCTAATATCTGGTACATGTAGTTTTCTCTAACAATTTCATTGCTCGTTCACTTATCCATATTATATGCTTAAGGTTTAAAAAGATACATTTTTCCCATAAGAAAGTGTTCTACATCATAGGGAATATTATTATTTGTTAGAATTTCAAAAAATCATGAAATCACTATACAAATTAGATAAAAAATAAAAGTACAATTCATTCCAACAAAGGGTTTAATCCTCCCACTAATGTAATCTCTAATCTTCTAATAATTAAATAATAAAGAATTTGTTATAAAAAAAATTAAGATGAAAATATGATTGGATTCCCTAAAATGATTATAATTATGAAAATAACACACATCACCCTACAAATTCAATATAATTGAAGAAATAGTATCATGATATTTTTTGTATAATAGTTTATAAATTTTATAATTGGAAAATACATTGATGGAAAGAATCCATATTTATGTATCAACAACCCATATAGGAAATGTCATGTTATGTTGGTTGTCTATAATTTTTCCCCATATATCCATTCAATGAAAAAATATATTATGATGAGCCTGGTTGTTTATATACCTTGAAATTGTGCAAATGATAATGGTATTAATAAATCAACATTTTTGACTATTTGAAAATTCTATACAAGATAGGTGTTATAATGTTAATTTCATATTTGAAATATTCTATTATTTTGTGTTCTATGGGTATGTTCACAATAATAAACATTATTATATCATTAATCATATATGAATCTAACTAAAATGGATAAAATTATTTTCTAATTTTAAAAGAGACAAATTTACATCATTAATAATTCAAATGAAAAATAATAATGTGCATGGGGAGTAATATATTTTTTTAATGGGTTATCCATATCAATGGTTAAAAAATGTATTCAACAGTTTATAAGAGTTTTTTATTTCCCCGTAACCATTTTCATTTGAATAATATTACAATAAGTTGAGAAAAAATGATACCGAATTTGAAATAAATGAATGGTTTGACCATATTACAAATTCATAGATGAAACTGTCATTTTTATTCGAGGTAAAATATTATAAATTTCTTTTTATAAATCATAACATTGATATTCAGAATGTTCACAAAACTTATGTGAAAATATTATTAGATGTATATAAAACATAAAAGAAAAGATAAAAAAATATTTAATGTACATATATACATTATAAACATGACAACCCATTTAGAGATAACTCCTAGTATAAATTTATTATGATCTTATATATCGATAACAAGATCTAAATTAATAATGAATGTGATGGTAAACTGTTTCCATTTCCTTTATGGTATTAAATAACATATTGGGTTTTCATAAAATGTAAATAATTTTGTTCTTAATGGACTTATGGTTAATATATATGAAACTACGAGACTCAAATGTATTGATTGAATCACTACTATCAGATTTATTCTTCTGGCTTCTTTTTGATATCATTATGAAATCATATATTCTTGTCTTCTTACCTTTTAAATTTCATTTACAACAATTTCATATATCCAAATTAGGTTTGTGTGTTGTATAATGATGATTTCCTCATTATTATTCATCTATAAATATATATTAATGCAAATTTATTTGATATAATCGCTCACATATTGTTTTATTTTGTATAATATATAAGAATATGGGGGACTGTTTATTTATATTTGATGCATCCTTTGAAAATATATATAAATATTTGAATTATATATTTCAATGAATATTTATTTACTAGAGTCCTATAATATAGAAAAATACATAAAAGATGAATTAATTGAGTTTTTTATAATTATTATTTTCAAATAGATAAGGTTTGTCTCCCAATATATCATCACAGAATTAGTATAGTGAGGTAAATGAATCTTTTAATTGACGATAATGTAAATTAAAAAAGATCATGTGATGAATAGAAATTTATAAATTTTTAATAAAATAGGAAACGTTCAAAAATATATATCACAAAATATTATTATATTTAATTAATTATATCCAAGTATTAGTCAAAATTTTCTGATGAACGAACATAAATAATCAAATTTTTCATCATTTAATGAATAATCCAATAATGATTTGTCTACATCCAATGAATCAATATATATAGTAAGGGACCAAGTGTTTATGTTATGAAATGGTGTGGGTTAGGTATTAATTGTTAAAAATTTAATGCAAAAAACTCAAATTAACATAATATCTATCAAAATATTGGATCAATGTTCATTAATAATGTATTTAGTAATCCTACATCCAATGAATAAAAAAAATTCAAATATGAAATGAATAATTTTTATAATTTTGGGACATGAGGTTTGATAGCACGAATGATATAGAAAACTAATATTAAAAGGAAAAATAACAACTTAAGACCCTACAATACATTTCTTTTTAAATAAATTATCACTCTTATATAGCTTATGATTTATTCCACACCAGGATGAAATGAAAAACGATACACTATTAAAATATTATTATTAAAACATTAAAATTATATCATTATAGTTATGTTGGATGATATGACTAGTTGTAACTAAATAATGAAAATTATATGGTCTAGAAATGTATGAAATAAATATAATTTTTTTTCTTTTTATTATTAAAAATACCCGAACCATTAAATGTAAAAATAAATTTTTTCTTAAAAACTAATACTTTTCAAAAAGGTTGTCCAGTTGCACATTGATCATGTAAAATATATTTTCTTTTTAAAAAATTAAGAAAATATATATCAAAAATAAAACCTAAATTTTGAAATATAAATATAAAAAGTATATAATGGATATTTTTTTATAATTTTATGAAAAATGAACATATTTTAGGGAACAGTAAAAAATAATTATTTTATAAAAAAATGAAATTTCATTCAAACAAGTTATAATTTATATTTTACTATAATATGAATTTAGAAGTAATATTAGTTGATTTTTATAATGTATTATACAAGTTTAGGTCCATGGAATAAATTTAATATTGAATTTGGATATAAATACATTGTCATTTTCATAACATTTCTCTTTGAAACCCAACTGTTCGCATCGCGTCTGTGAAAGATTTTTTAAATTAAATTACTCTAATTATATGAAAGTAATTTTAAAAAATGGATTCCATAATATGAATAATTATAATTAATATTATATATTGTTGGTCGGAGTGGATTCTCAAGAGGGGGGTGAATAGAGTTCCAATTTAAAATTTTCTGTTAAAAATATTTCTATTAAAATCCCCCAAATTACAAAACAAGTTAAAGTGTAGTGAATTTTTAAAACTGTAAGGGTTTGATTAGGTTCTCAAAAGATTGATTAGGTCTCAGTTAATTTAATCAAAATATTAAATTAAATTTTGAAACTAACCTACTGATTCACAATAGGTACAAACACTTGCTATATTACCTATCAAATTAACTTTACAATAGTTTTATATTTCAGAGTAATTAGCAGTGGAAAATTCAATATAGGTTAAAACCAAAATATGTAAGAACATTAGTTTTAAAACAAGAGGTTTAGTCTTAATCCAAGACTTAGTCCCCCCAAATAATTTATATAAATTTTGATCCACAACCTGGATCGGGGTAAACAACAGTGCAATTACTGTCCAGGTACAAAGACCTCTACCACAGTTCTTCATGGGAAGAAGAAACATATCACACATGCAATCCAGGTCCTACATGACCACTGCCTCTATCCACAGTGGGAAATAATAGAAATGGGAAAGAGTTAGTGAGGATTAAATCCTCCAATTCAGCACATGAATCAGTGTGTGTATGAAAAATAAAGAGTACACACACTTCTCAAAAGTAATTAAAAGAATCACTAAGAGAGTAGATATGAATTTAGAATGTTGTAGTGATTTTAAGTGCATCTCTGGACTTCTTTTTATTAATTATAAATGATTCTGAGTCCTTCTTTGGTTTTTTTGGAAAACCAAGTGTCAATTTCTTCCTTGATTTTCAGGTTCAGCTTGATCAGCTTGAGTGTATGAATATCTCATTGTAGTTCCTCACATCCTTGACTAAAGTTTATATTATGTTCTATTCTTATATGAATGGCTTTGTGTATCTCTAGTGTTCTTCAATTATGGATGTAGCCTTTCTTTAATGTGTGTATGCACCACTTTTCAGCACTCTTCAGCCCTTGTTTAACACTCTCTTATGCCCGACCATTGTCCTTCCTTTTATAGCTTTCAGCTCCAGAAATCGGAATGATTACCATTTTACAGGTACGAGGTATGGTTTTCTGACATTCCAACAACTATCATTAAATAACATTAATTGTATTAAAATAATCAAATATGACCATTAGAATTATATTAATAATATTTACAAAGTATAGAGTTTAAGTATCAGTGACAAGTTATGTCTTTCATCAGTAGCCTTCTTTCAGTAGACTTGTAACAGTGGACTTTGTATAGTGGTGAGCTCCTATCGGTAGCTCTTTGTACTAGTACCAGTAGCTCCTTGTATTGGTAGCAGTTAATCCATGTATCAGTAGCTCTATGTACCGATGACTCCTTCTATTGGTAGCATTGGTCTATCGATAGCTCGTTTTGTCTATCAGAAACTCACTTGTACCGGTAGCGGCTTATATCGGTGACTGTCTATATCGGTAACTATAATTATCGGTAGAATTTGTATCAGTAGCTTGTGCATATATATAGCTACATTCTATACCAGTCATTAGGTGTATATCGGTGGACTTATGCACACCGGTAGCTCTGTGTATCAGTGACCTTTCTGAAACGATAGACTTGCATATCGGTAGACTTTGTATCAGCAGCTCTTTATTGGTGGACTTCATATTTGTAGATTGTCTGTATCAGTAGACTTGATCTATCAGTGAGATGTGCATAATGGTGGACTTATACATAACATTAGCTCTGTTCTATTTCAGTGAATCTGTCTATTAATTCTATTGGTAACCTTTGTCAATCAGTAGACTGAGTACCAGTAGGACTCTATTTGTCCGTATCAGTAGCTATGTGCATACCAGTGGACATAACACTTATCAATTCTATGCACATATCTGTTCTATGCAACACATATGCCGATTGAGTTAGAATTATTTCAAAGTTCATATAAACAAAGATAAACATTTCTAAACATATTTCCATGATTATTTTGATATTATTATGAACTTGATAATAGAATGTCATAGATTGAATGAATTAATATATGGATAGTTTTTTTTGGGATTACCAAAGCATGTGAAAGAAAAATTGGGAATATCAAAATAGGTGAGTTAAAAAATATCCCCCTTTTTTATAATCACCACTTTTGATATTATAATCCCAAAATAATCATTAAATGGGTCTTCATTCTCAGTGTGATTAATGACACTTTCAAATGTGAGATTTTTAAAAAAAATATTAGATGATATAGTATTTAGAAGAAATTTTATTAGAGAAAGAAATATATTATTAAACACATGTATCAAAGGTAAAATATAAAACAAATGTACCAGAGAGAAATAAATTATGCTCATAAAATATAATGATATTGAAAATTAGTTTTCCCTGTTCTCCCTTAGATATTATTTCTCCCCCATATATGTTTCCCTTAGATAGTATTACTCCTCCTTTGTGATTAGAAAAAAGTGGGAAAAAAGGAAAGACATGAAAATAGATGTAATACAGGTGATTCCTTGGATGAAACAGATACAATGAAATACATAAATGAAACATAATGAAATACAAGTGATTTCTATCAAAGATCCTAGCCACTAATCAATCCACATCCTCACCATGAGATTTCCCCTTCGGATTAGAAGTGGATTCAGGTGTGGTGGATGTAGGTGGAGGATTAGGAACAACAGAGATAATCAGAGGAGGCTAAGATAATGAAACTGTTCCTGACATCTACCATGTAGCTCTCTGAGTGATCATAGGAGTAAGGATGTGGTTGGCTTGGACTGGAGTCATCTTAGAAGGAGACATAGCAGAGGAACATGCAGGTAAAGCTAGAGGTACAATCAGTGGTTGAGCATCAATGTGCAAGAAGGGAAATAAGATATTTCTGATATCAATAATGATCCCTCCTACTCTTTACATGAAAAAAATGAAATCAACCATTTTTTCCATGAATTTATCCAATGTAGGGGTCAACTCTCTCTTCTTGTTGACTTGTTCTCTGAAGGATTGATTGGCAGGAGGTAACTTCATGTTTTCTTATAGAAGATTTAAATGGTTGTTGAGATGATGATTTTGTAGACCCTTTGGAAATAGTAATCTACATTTTCTTCTACATCATTATGAGAAGCAGAAGCTTCTCTGATATAATCTTGAACAATTATCATTATATCTCTGGTTGTAGACACCACTTTGGTCATGGTTGATGAGTCCACAGAGCTACTGGTTGAAGCTGAACCAATCTCCTCCATCATCAACTCTCTAATTTGATCCATTTCTATTGATGTCCTCGAAGCAAGAGAACAAATAGAAAAATTCATAGTTTCCATGAAACTCTTAGTTAGCCCAGTAATAATATTTTTCACTTCAGAATCTTGGGTGCTAACATGCTTCGTTATGGAATGATTAATCTATTCAAAAACTGAGACCATTTGGATAACTACACTCTTAACATAGGCCAAATCCTTGTATGCTTGAGATTTATAACTCATATAGGATTACATAGAGACAACTGATTTCTTTAGAACATCAACATCCTCTTCTAGTCTAGAAAGCTAATTATGGAAAGCTATGATTTCATCCACCATCTCTTCCACAATGTTTGACCCATTACAACCAAGAGATAATTCAAAAGTCTTTCCCATATTGCTCATCTCTTAAAAAAATATTTTCATTAACTCAGCAACAGAAGAACTCCAAAACTCTTTCATCTATGCATTCATAGATTCTAAGTCATCTCTGGTGACTATACTAGCTGGCACAACAACAGGTGCTCTTTCTGATACCGTACTGGATATAGAGTAATCCATAAAATTCTGAGTAGATGTCACCATTAAAGCTTCCATTCTCGTTACTTCTTCCACAAAACTGGATTTAAGATCAGACTTTAATGTATACAGATCATGTTTTATTATCACAACTGCAGGTAATATCTTAGACCGAATATAATAATTGACATTTTGTCTCAGAAGAGATGTCTCATTGTCATAATATGGGTAATAGAATCCACAAAATACAAACCATGGGTCCTCTACCCGGTCTTCAATCTCAACAGCCACTGAAACACTAACAAATCTGATTAGATGCTACCCCTCAACTAGTGCATAATTCTGTACAACAATGGCACCCTCATTAGCCTGTTCGTCCCCAGAAGAATATTACACAACCATTTTCATTTCTGCAATAGTATGAGGCACCTCAAGAATAGGTATAGGTCTATCAACATCATCAAATTCCTCAAAAGGAATTAATGAGTGTCTAATCAGTGGACTAAGGCTCAAGCTGAATGAAACAGATGCTTCAATTGCTTGAACTTATTCTTCATTCTCACGAGTAGCCTCTTCATGATCTGATCTCAGCTGGTATTCCTCATCCACAGGTTCCTCTTCATTTCTCACACCCCAAATAGTTTCTGTACCAGGTAGGTTAAAAGAATAACTTTCCTTTACTTGTGATACAATTTTAAGAGTTTTGATAGGAGGAAAGTAAGGATCTCCTTCATCTACTGTAGAGGAATCATCCCCTTCTAAATAATCTCTATATTGTGGTTCCTCCTCATTAGGTCCTAGAATTGGATCCCTCACATACTTAGCCCTAGAAGGATGATCCACATTATTAACCTTATCATGTAACATCTTATCATGATTAACCCAATCCCCTCTCCATTGGTTCCAGCTTATCTTCATGTACATACACACTATGCTTGTGATAAAAATGTTTTTTCTTGGAACCATTGTCTCATATTGAGACTCAGGTACTCCCTTTAAATTAATCATAACCGAAATCAACTTAGCGAAGAATAAGGCATTAGTCTTTGATTTGGTTCTGGTCAAATCCTCCATTTGAATCATTTGCAGCCTGCACAGATTCACCTTCACACCTTGTCCAAAGAGATGTAACAGATAGATATCTTGATATCTCAAATTTTCAATGTCCCATCATCTTGGACAACACACATGTTTCACAAATTTGAACAACAATGTGTTTTCTACATCCATTTCAGCAGCCACAACCTTTCTATACTTTCCACTACTAGTGAGCTCCTCTAAGGTAGTCTCATAATAAAAAATGTCACTTGTAGGTGGTTTTGTGTTTGATCAATCTCCAAAAACTCCTTCATGTGGTAATCTCACGTACTCATCCCACTCAACAGATGAAAATGTTATTTACTTTCCCTTTACCCATGAAACCATTATATTTTCCTCATTAGATTTCTCAAAACATACAAACTCATAGAACTGTTTTACTATCTTAGTATAGTAGGGGCCATTTTTATTCGAAAAGAATTCTAACCACTTTTGATCTTCCAGAACCTCTAGAACTAACTATTTACAAAACATCAGCCATTACATGCATCGGACATTCTCGATTACAATATCTCTATTTTGTTAATTTGGGTTCACTAGATGCCTCCCTGACCTTCTTCTACTAACACATCTACTTGGTTCAGCCCCTTTCTTCTACTTCTTCACATTCAGCTCATAAATGTCATCTCTGACAGTAGGGAGTTTGGTTTTTTCCATCTATGGTTTGAGGAACATAGTGTTTTCGAGAGATTTGGGAGAAAAGTCGTGAGGGTAAAGGGAGAGTTCGGTGGATTGAGAAGTAACTAAGACTGAGTTTTATCATTTAGGGATCATAAAATAAAAAATTAAATTATAATAAGTAAAGTATAAACGATATAGATACTTGTGGCTAAAGACATAAGTTTAAAACATTACATAATTTATGGTAGGGCTAACCGATGAGAATTCCTAACTGTGAGGAGAAATAATCAGTGACGCATATCAGTGAGGATCATACCAGTGAGGTATAATAGTGAGATTTCATACCGGTGAGGTATAATAGTGAGGTTTCATACCGTTGAGGTATAATAGTGAGGTTTCATACTAGTGAGGTATAAAAGTGAGGATTCAAACTGATGAGGTATAACAGTGAGGTCCATACCGGTGAGTTATAACATTGAGGATTCATACCAGTGAGGTATCTAACAGCCAAGGTTAAACATTCCTAACTCATGTGTAATGTATCTTAACCTATACGAACATAATGTTTTGGTGAATATTTCAGCTAATTGAAGTTCAATACCTATAAATTGAAGTGTAATATAACCTTTTTGGTAATGATATCTTAATAATTAGTGCCTTACATCAATGTGTTTGGTCCTAGAGTGAGATACAGGGTTCTTTGAATTATTAATTACACAAGTGTTATCACAGTTAATAGATACATGTCTAAATTGATATCCATAGTCCAAAAGAGAGTTTTTCATCCATAGAATTTTTGCACAGAAACTAACAGTTGCTATATACTCTACTACATCAGTAGACAAAGAAACAGAATTTGGCTTCGTAATACACCATGATAATAAGGATATTCCCAATAAATGACATGTTCCAGATTCTCTTTTTGTATCCAACTTTCAACCAGCAAAGTCATCTTCTGAATAACTCATTATTTTAAAAGATTGTCCTTTTCGATAAAACCATCCTATGTTTAAAGTATGATTAAGATATTTCAAAATTCTTTTAACAACAAGTAAATGAGATTCTATTGGATTAGCTGGAAATATTATACACATACACACAATTACCATAATATCTGGTCAACTAGCAGTAAGGTAAAGTAGACTTCCAATCATACCTCTATAGTTGGTTTGATCCACTGGTTTTCCAGTTTCATCAGTATCCAAATTAAAAATAGAACTCATAGGTGTATCACGTTCCTTAATACTATCTAAACCAATACGTTTTAAAAGAACCATTTTATATTTACTTTGATTCAATATAATTCCATTTTCATTTTGAAAAACTAGAAATCCAAGAAAATATTTCAGTTCGCCCATTAACCTCATTTCAAATACATTTTTCATACTCTTTAAAAATCAGTACATAAAGAATGATTAGAGGATCCAAAAATAATATAATCAATATAGATTTGTACTATCAAAACATATTTATAAATTCTTTTAAGAAAAAGAGATGGGTCAGCAATCCCTTTAGACAAACCTTTTCAAATAAGAAAATTTCTAAGTCTATCATTCCAAGCTCAAGGAACTTGTTTCAAACCATATAAAGGTTTAGATAGATGAAAAAATAAATTTGGAAAATGAGGATTAGTAAATATAGGTGGTTGTTCAACAAAAACATATTCAATTATAAAAACATTTAGAAAATCACATTTAACATCCATTTGATATAACTTGAAATTCAGATGAGCAGCATAGGAAAGTAGAATCTTAATAGCTTCTAATATAGCTACGGGAGCAAAGGTTTCCTTATAGTACATTCCTTCCTCTAGACTATATTCTTGTGCAATTGACCTATCTTTGTTCCTAACTATATTTCTAGACTCATCAACTTTGTTTCTAAAAACTCCTTTAGTTCTATTGTCAAAGTGTCCTTAGGTCTGTCAATTAATTCCCAAACATGGTATCATTCAAATTGATTTAATTATTCTTGCACAGACATTACCGAAAATTCATCATTGATTGCATCATTAATATTTTTAGGTTCTAACTGTGAATGAAATGCTTGATGTTCAACCTGGTTTCCTAGATAAGCTCTAGTATGTGTCCCTCTATCATGATTACCAACAAGATCATCTAATGGATGATTCTTTAGAATCTTAGTTGATCTAGTAATGGTGTGACTAGAAATTTTAGGCTCATCTCTAGATTTACGTTCTATAGAAGTAGGTTCTGGAAAGTCTCTAGAACTGGATGACTTTACAATTGGTTCATTTGTTCTATCATTAAGGTCCAGAACAGACAAATCTTCTTCATGAATTTCAAGCGAAGACTAAGGTTCCTATGGATCAGTTTCATCAAACATGATGTGAACAAATTATTCCACAAATTTTGTTATTCTGATAAATACTCTATAAGATTTTCTATTAATTGAATTACCTAGGAAAATTCCAACATCACTCGTGGATGCAAATTTTTCAAGATTATCTTTTGTATTGAGAATAAAGACATTGCAACCAAAAACTCTGATGTAACTAACGTTTGGTTTCCTATTATTCTACATCTAATATGGGGTCTTATTTTGAACAGGTCTAATAAAGAATCTATCTATAACATAAAATGTTGTGTTTACAAATTCATCCCAAAATTAAACAGGCAGGTCATACTCATTAAGCATTGTTCATGTAATTTATTGATGGGTTATTTTTATTCTTTCTACCACACCATTCTGTTGAGGTGTCCTTGGGGTAGAAAAGTTATGAATTTAGATATTATGTTAGAAGTATGATTCAAACTCATGAATTTCAAACACACTTCCATGATCACTTCTCATGGTCTTAATCCTAAGTCCACTAAGGTTCTCTACAGACTTGGAGTATTTAACAAAGTACGAACAAGATTCACTTTTTTGAGCTAAGAAGTATACCCAAGTGTATCTAGAAAAGTCATCTACTAAGACATAGACATTGTGATTCCCATTTAAACTAGAAACTCAAGAGGGTCCAAAAAAATCCATATGAACCAACTCAAGAGGTTGAGAAGTTGAAACTTCTTTCTTTGATTTAAAAGAAACTTTATGTTACTTTCCCTTTTGACAGGGATGACAAACTTTGTCTATAGGGAATTTTAGTTGAGGCAGGTCTCTAACTAAGTTCTTCCTAGTCAGTTTTCTATGTGAATGAATGTTCCACTGTCCTAATATTATGTTCCACAGCCGAGACTCTTTATGGAAAGCATTTAAGCAAGTAAGGTTTTGTTCAGCTAAATAATTCAAATCAACTGCATAAACATTTTTATTTCTCAATGAAGAAAATACTAACATATTTTTAGAATTAAAAACATTACAAGATTCATTTTCAAATTTAAAATTCAAACCATCATCACAAAACTGATAAATACATAACAGATTATATTTAAGTCCATCAACAAATTAAACATTAGAAATTAAAACTGAATTAGTGTTACCAATTTTGCCTAGGCCGGTGCTTTTTCGTTTAGAGTTATCACTAAAGGTGACATGCCCTCCATCAACTTTCATTAAACTCTTAATGCACTAGTAATATACAGTGATATGCCTTGAACATCCACTATCCAAGTACTATACCTTCTTATGAGAACTGTTCAAGCATGCCTCATACAAAAAAGTTTTAAACGGAAAATGTTTTTTGTACCCAGATTTTCATGGGTCCAGAAAGGTTAGCAAGCAAAGCTTTAGGGACCCAGATTTGTCTTATGGGTCTCAATTAATTTACATAATCGATAGATTTTGAATGATAAATATTATTTTATATATAATCATATGAATAACTAGTTGAAGCATATGAATTTCCAGAACTAGAACTTGCAGCATTCTGTCCAGATTTAGTAATAAATCTTGTTTTAGTAATCTGTCTCTTTCCGGGATGATAGCCTATTCAAGTGGTATATTTTGGTGCCACTAGTTTTCCTAACATTTGTGTAAGTGTATATATTCAATTTTTAAATATCTCTATATCTTCCTTAATTTCTCACTAGACAATTTCAGTTTATTATTTTCCATAAGTAATTGAGAATTCTTTTCCTTTTCTATATCAAGGGAGGATTTCACAGAACTGGTTAATCCATGTTGTTTCTTTAAAGATTTATACATGTCGTTCAATTAATTACATGATTCTTCTAGCATATTACCGTATTCAAAAAAACTATTCAATAGTCATATTTACATATTCAGAATCATAATCAACTCCAGAATAATATGAATTTAAAGCAGCAGTATCCAATGTTACCTCATATGTGTTTGTCATAAAACACATGTTACATTTTTTAGATATTTCATCCTGAGTAGAATCAGAATCACTAAAACTATCTTCTAAAGCAATCCAAGTTTCTTTCATAGATTTCTTGTACTTGATGTACTTGTAGTAATTTTTTTTCTTAAACATTAACTTTGGACAGTCTTCTTTCATATGTCCTTCCCTTTTGCATTCATAGCATAGAATGTCAACGCTTTTATCAGGATTTTTTGAATAATTATTCCATTGACATTTGTTGCCATATTTTCCTTTATAACTCGATTTTCTGAATAATTTCTTCTTCCTATAGATCTTCTTAAATCTCCTAGCTATTTGATCCATTTCAGCATCACTGTCAGAATCAGAACGTTCACTTGTTGAGCTTTCAGTAGGTATGTACACTTTCTCCTTATCCTTCCTCTTTGAGGAAATCAATTTAAATTCTACTGACTTCCTTTTTGGTTATCATCTTCTTCTTTGTTTACATTTAGATCTTCTTCATACATCATAAGATTACCAAGTAATTCCTTGAGAGGTAAAGACCCAATATCACAGGATTCTATAATTGAACTTGATGTGCATCTCCATCTGTTTGGCAGACATCTTAATATTCTAATGATATGTTCTATTGTAGGAAAAACATTTCAATGTGTGCTCATAGTGTTGAAAATCTCATTGAAATTGGGATTCATGTCAGAAATAGGTTCATTGGGATTCATTTTAAAATTATCATACTTAATAGTATGGCTATTGAATCTCATTTCATTAACATTGGTTGTTCCCTCATGAGAAACACCCAAGGTATCCCAAATTTCACAGGCAGTTTTACAAGCAGATATGCGATAAAATTATTCATCTCTTAAAGCACAATACAGGGCATTCATTGTTTTACTGTTATTATTGTAGGCAGTTTTAGTAGGTTCATCCAAAGTAGTTCATTCAGTTTCTGGATTATTATATTGAGTCTCTATAGAAGTCTAGATATCAAATCCCATACTCACTAAATGAATTTTCATTTTAAGCTTCCACTGAGCATAATTAACACCATTAAAGAAGGGTGGCATGTTGGTTTTAGTTCTTTATAATATATTATCCATTTTCATATTTTATAAATTATATTTAAAGGGATAAACTTTAGAACTAACATAAATTTAAGATCTTTAAGATACATCTAAAATCACAGTTGAAGAAAAAAGTATTTGGAAATCCTTTATAAATAACGAACAACCTCTGATACCAAGTGATGGTCGGAGTGGATACTAAAGAGGGGAGTGAATTGAGTTCCAATTTAAAAATATATATTAATAATATAACTATTAATAACCCCCAAATTACAAAACAGGTTATACTGTAGTGAATTTGTGAAACTATAAGGGTTCGATTAGGTTCTCAAAAGATTGATTAGGTATCTGTTAATTTGATCAGAAGATTAAATTATATTTTGAAACTAACCTACTGATTTACAATAGTTACAAACACTTTCTAGATTAAATATCAAAGTAACTTTAAAATAGTTTTAATTTTCAAAGAAATTAGCTGTGCAAAATTCAATATAGGTTAAAACCAAAATAAGTAAGCACAATAGTTTTAAAACAAGAGGTCAGTCTCAAGCCATGAATTAGTCCTCTAAAACAATTTATATAAATTTTGATCCACACCCTGGATCGGGGTAAAAAACAATGCAAAGAATCTTCAGTTACTAAGACCTCTACGATTGTTCTTCGTGGGAATAAGAACAATAGCACACAGGTGATCCAAGTCTTAGTTGACCTCTACCAGTATCCAATGTGGGAAATAAAAGAATAGTTAATGAGTGAATGAGGATTAAATCCTCCAGTTCAGCACAAGATTCAATGTTTGTATGAAATATACAGAGTACACACACTACTCAATAGTAATTAATAGAATTACGAAGAGAGTAGATGTGAGTTTTGAATTCTCTAGTGATTTGAAGTGCAGATCTTGACACCTTTTGATTAATTAGAAATGCATCTGAATCTTTATCTAGTTTTTGTTTGGAAAATAGAGTGTCATTTGCTTCCTTGAATTTTAGGTTCATCTTGACCAGCTTGAGTGTATGAATGGCTCATTTTATTTCTTTCCTTCCTTGATTAATGTTTATCATGTGTTATCTTCTTGTATGAATGGCTTCGTGTAGGTCCAGTTTTCTTCCAGTATGGATGTATCCATTCTTTACTATCTGTATGCACCACTTTACACACAATTCAGCCCTTGATTAGCATGCTCTTATTCCCGGCCTTTGTACTTCCTTTTATAGCATTCATCTCCAGCAATGAGAATTATTACCTTCATACATGTACTAGGTATGGTTCCCTGACAAGCCAACAACTATCATTGAAAAACATTAATTCCATTAAAATCATCAAATATGGCCGTCAGAAATATTTTAATAATATTGAAAATGTATAGAGATTATGAATCAGTGACTGGTTTAGTCTTTAATTAGTAGCCCTCTATCGGTAGAATTGTAACGGTGGACTTTGTATAGTTGTGAGCTCCTATCAGTAGCTCTTTGTTCTTGTACTGGTAGCTCCTTATATCGTTAGTAGTTACTCCGTGTATCATTACCTCTACGTACTATTGAATCATTCTATCAGTAGCCTTGGTCTATCGGTAGATCGTTTTGTCTATCAATAAATCTCTTGTACCAGTAGCTGCTTATATCAGTGACTGTCTGTATCAGTAACTATAGTTATCGGTAGACTTTGTATCAGTAGCTTGTCTATACTGGTAGCCCTGTTCTGTACCAGTGATTAAGTTCACATAGGTGGACTTATGCACACTTGTAGATCTGCGTATCAGTGACCTTTCTATAACAGTAGACTTGCATATCAGTAGACATTGAATCAGTAGTCTTTATCGGTGGACATCATATTGGTAACTTGTTTGTATCGGTAGACTTGATCTATCAGTGACATGTGAATACTGTTGGACTTATACATACCAGTAGCTCTGTTATGTTCTAGTGACCCTATCTATTCATTATATTAGTAACCTTTTTCTATCGGTACACTAGGTACCAGTAGGTCTCTGTTTGTCTCTATTAGTAGTGATGTGCATTCCCGTGGACTCGACACTTATCTGTTCTATGCACTTATCTGTTCTATGCAACACATATTCTGATTGAGTTAGAATTATTCCAAAGATCATATAAACATAGATAAACATTGATTAACATATTTCGAATAATAGTTTTATATTATTATCAACTTGATAATATAATTTCATATATTGAATGAATTAATATATGGATAAACATTATTTGGGATTATCAAAGCATGTGAAAGAATCTTTGGGATTATAAAAATAGTTTAGGACAAAATATATTATATTAAAAATAATTTTTAACATATTTAATAATAAAATAAATAAATAATATTTATAGTACTTTAGATAAAAATAAGATTATCAGGGTGATAATAAAATGATAGGTGTTAAACACGAACGAAAACATGTCGAACGGAACATATAAAGCCATATTTCAACCATATGTATTATTATTTCTATATTTTCAAATTTTAAGTCCATATATAATGTCTAAAATTTTGGAACACCATTATTAATTCTAAAATTAGAAGTGTGCCTCTCACCTCATTTATAAAATGCCACACAATCTCCTCTTATTTTGAAATATTAAAAACCCATTTGTTTTTCTATAAAATGACCACATAAAATCAATAATTAAAACCTCTCATACATTAATCATTATTTCTATTAGAATTCATACTTAGGAAGGCTTTTATATTAAACCATAAAAAAACATTTATGGAGAGGCCACATCCCTAATCTTGAATTCTGTTTCTTCCCCTATCTCATTAAATTATTAACAATCCATATAGATATAATAACATCAGTAACATAAATATACAGATTCATTGTTATATTATTGTATTTAACTATTTAAACATACTGTTCCATTAAATGGAAGATTAAATAATTAATCAAGTGTACAATAGAACACAACCATGTGTGTAAGAACCCAGATCATTGTTTGAGGTATGTTTTTCCGTTTTCTGGAGTTTTTGGGATAAATAATGTTTCAGGATATTTTTGAAGTACACGCCGTGTACTTCCTAAGTACATGCCATGTACTCTTCTCCCACTAGAAGATGTGTGATGTCCGTGTCTGGGCCACACACATGGTGTGTAGGGGTGACGTGGAGGCCGATTTTGGGGGAGTACAAAAAGACCTAGTACACGCCTTGTACAGTAAAAGTACATGTCATGTACATTATTTCTATTTCATTAATCGGGTCAGGGTCGCGTCAAATGCTCATAAATGTCTTCTTCTCCGCCTAATTCTGTCCAGAGTGTCGGAGGAGGCCGATTCTTCTCCGAGCCACCGATCTGTCACAGGTTGTCCGAATCAAACTCCGTCGATTGTAGAAGAATCGTAGTGGTGAGTTCTTGGTTCTTCTTTATCCTCGTTTCCTGATTCTTCCTCTCATGTAAGTTATCTATGGTTTTATTTTTTAGATGTTTTTGCACATATACTCCATTACTGACCGATTCATGGGCCATGGTTCAAGTATATCGATCTTCGAGGATTGAGGTAGGTGGTTTGTTTCCCTACGATAAAGTTCGTTGGTTTTTGGTTGCAAAAGTGTCAGATACACATGTATCGGGTATCCTGGGTTTAGGATTTTGATCCTATTATTTGTTTTACCTATATTTCATGTTAGTTTTTTATTAATTATAGCTGATATATACTTGGTTTCAAGTCTGATGATCACCCCATGGGTGTTTCTCCCTGTTTGGTTGTTTATCGCCATTCGACATCATTTGCCTGTGACGAAAAGGCTGTTGCAATTGCTAGTTTTCTTGAAATAACTATTTTCAGGTGTTTCCTACTATTTAAATGATTTCGATGCATGATAGCTATTAGGAAAGTAGTTTCTGAACATACATAGGGCAGCTGACAGTTGATTACACACAACTGGACTGCTCGAGGCTGTGAGATCCGAGTGCGGGAGATCAAAGAGGGAATAGACGATTAAGTGATTACCTAGAGGGTTTGTTGGTTTTAGTTTGTATGCAGGACCTACAAAAATTGGAGTTTGTGCTTCCCAATAGTGTTCTTAGTTTAACCATGTATTGATACCATAGGAGGAATTAGGCGAAAGTGCTTCCTCAGAGAGTCTGTAGCTATCATTGCAAGACCATAGGGGAATTGACGGAGAGCTTCCCAGAGTGTCTGTGCCTTGTTTGATTACTGGACTATAGGGGTCTGCTAGTTGAGCCACCTAGAGGGTCAGTGTGAATTTTGATGGTTGGTTGTGACGAGTCCACCAAGCCAAAGGACAAGCTTGGGTTTTGTACTGCTTGTGTTCGGTAGTCTTTTGTGATACTTGCTATGTTACTTGCTTACCTTGGAATAGAATGCATTTCTAGTTTTCCTTGGTCATTTAGTTAAATTAATTTGAATGGTAATTGGTAGGAATATTTACTGGTGTACTCTTAGTTCATTACTATATTTATTTTCCTTTTACTTTTTCTATATTACTCGCTGACAGTATGGCACAAATCTTGTGGTGGATTCCTACTGGGATTAGTCTCCCACCCTGTTTGGGTCCTATTTATCGGCCCAAACAGATTATATGGTTGCAAGTGTATATAGAGATTGTGTCCCATCTACCTTAGGTACTTGATTGCTAGTTGGAGCTAGATAGCATGGGACCAGGCTTTGGCTCGTGATGCTGCTGGAGTGGTTATTTACATTTACTACTTTGGTTTCAGTGGTATTTCAGCACATTTTTTTGGTTACTGCATTCCATAGATACATGTACCGTACTACATTATTATTATATCAGGCATTGCTTCTACTTTTAGTTCAGTTGTTTTATGTTGTTTACTACTTCCACTATTTGATTGTGTTGATTCTTCCACTGCATAATTTACCAAATGAGGGCATAGTTTCCCCACAGACTCACCAAGGCCCTCGCTGCTAGTCAGCAGCCTCTGGCGTTTGGGGAAACATGCTTGAGGTTATGTGGAGAACCATGTAAGGGACACCAGTTATGTGGTCCAGATCTAGGTCGTTACAAAGTGGTATTAGAGGAGTTTTCTTCTTTTCTATTGCCTTATTGTTTTGGGAAAATAGACAGGGATATGAAGAAATGGGTAGTTAGTACTTAACTGTTCCTAGGAGTAATTAACCCATGTAAAAGGAAAAACTATATTACCTCGTAATTGCAATTTTTAGTTTTTGCAAGTGTCACAGTTTATTATATTTCACAGTTGGGTGATGCACATGTTTTGTGATGTTATAGCTTATATTATTGTGGATATATAATTTTGTAACCCGATGAGATGAGTGTGTCCCATCTCATGCAACATATAGGCACTAGTTAAGAAATCAAATGTCATGCATTTTACTATTCTATCGAGGGTGCATTAGAATTTCATGTTGTTGTGATAGATGACGTGATAAATTATGCATGTTATTGTGATAGTGTTATGATGAAAATACTTGTTATGTTGTTTTACTTGTTTTATTCATGGTTATGATTCTAGGCTTTGATTCGCGGGTAGTATTGGCCCCCACAGTTCGTAATTTTGAACATAGATGTTTGTTTTTTAATGTTTCTGGCATTCGGTGCAGTTTCTGAGCTACTTCCTGGAAAAACCCAGAATACACATCATGTGCTTTATAAATACACATCGAGTATTTTTTAAACCGTGTTACTGACTATGTGAACAAAAACTCAGGGTGTCAGAGAGTCTTCGGGGACACGCTATGTACCATAAGTACGCGTCGTGTGGTAGTAAACTGTGTACCCGATCGTGTCACTAACAACACAAGTCGGGGAAACTCATGTAGTACACGTCGTTTTCCATACGAACATGCCGTGTAGTTTTCTTCTAGGTACCCTGCCATGTCACGAACAACACGGGTCGGGGAAACTCGGTTAGTACACGCCGTGTTTTGTACGAACATGCCGTGTAGTTTTCTTCTATGTACCCGGCCGTGTCACGAACAACACGGGTCGGTGTTATATATTATGATACACACTGTATTTGTTCGGAACACATCGTGTAGGGGTGAGCCATGTAGTAAGCTGTGTAACCACTACACGGGTCGCCGAAGCCTATCTGGTACACGCCATGTTCTTAGTGAACACGCCGTGTAGTATAGAATAAGGAGGACCTTGTAGGTTAGCCGTGTAAAGAGACTCAAGCTGGAGAGTGGAGTTCATGTACACGCCGTGTTTTGGGACAACACGCTGTATAGTCTGGGATTTTACACAATCAGTGGCGGCAGAGTTACACACCCATGTGGAAGGCTTAACAAACACGCCGTGTAGTTTAAATACACACGGTGTAGTCCTGTTTTTCAACCATAAGTGTTTCTCACTCCGATTCTTGTATTGTAATCTTGTGTTTTCTGTCCTTGTAATTCTAAATCTGAGGTGTGCTTTTCGACATTCAGATCTATGGAACCAAAATGTCTTCCCGTTGCACATCAAGAACTAGGCAGTGACCATACGCCTGATACGGCAGACCAGGGACTACCTTTAGTTCCACCGATCGTTCTGGACATGGAACCTACAGTGATTCCAGACACTGGTACCGATGCTCAGTTCAGAGAGGGTTTCATGAGGTTCATGAAAACCTTTCAGGGAGCTCCACATCCTGCCCCATCTATGGCAGAGCTGACGCGAGTCTTCCAGCAGCAGCATCCTCCCACTTTCACAGGGGATGGAGGACATTAGGCTGCAGAGTCATGGATAGATACCATGCTTTCCATATTCGAGCATCCGGAGACACGCCTAGACAGAAGGGTGAATCTAGTGACTTACATGCTATGAAATTCTGCCAAGAGGTGTTGGGATGTAGTCTCGCAGGCAGGGCGCCAACGGACTATGGATTGGGATGAGTTTCAGCGTACGTTCTATGACTACATCTATTTGACAATGCTGAGGGATGACAGATCTAGACAGTTCATGAACCTACAATAGGGTACTCTTTCAGTTATGGTTTTTTCCTCCTGTTTCACTGAGTTACAGTGATTCACTCCCGTTTCGGGAAATGATGAGCTGTTTTTGGCAAGGAAGTTTGAGGAATGCGTCAAACCAGAGATTAGATCGCAGGTGAACGTCATCCAATTGACTTCTATTACTCTGATAGTCAATCAGGCACTGATCACCAAACTAAATCTGAGGGAGACTGGAGTCATTGACCATGGTGTTTTAGCACCCAAGGATGATTCATTTCATACTGACAGTATGAAGCGCCACCGAGAGTCTACTCGAGGTGACTTAAGGAAGCGATGTATTTCTTCTGTAAGACGTGATCATCCTTCTGGACACTAGTTGGTGTGATATCATTGTAGGAAGAGCAGTTATAATAAGCCTCAGTGCTTGAGATATCTAGTGGAGTGCCGAGCATGCAGCAAGATGGGTCATCTGCAAAGTTTTTGAAGGGTTATTCTTTAAGAATCTATAGAAGGAGGATCAGTTTCTACTCCTCATATAGGATCAGGATTACTAGTTCTACAGCAGACTAGGGCATGGAGTTCATCAGGTCATTCAGGCCGGGGTAGAGGTCACGGACGTGGTGGTCAGGCTCAGGGAGGATCAGCTCAGGGATATTTGGCTGCTACACCAGGCCGCGGTACTGGCTAGACGTCTGTGGAAGAGAAGATTTATCGGGAGTAGGATCCTGGAACTTCCACAGTTCGAGGTACGATCATAGTAGCATTAGTTTTATCTTCTTCACTTTTCGATACCGAAGCTTCTCATAACATTATTTCCATGCACACTGTGGAGAGCCTTAGACTTACTTTCTTTACTTCGGAGGATACATTGGCACTAGACACTCCTTTGGGACATAGAACTACTAGTGTGCGTCAGTGCCGGGTGTGCCCCCTTGAGGTTGGTGGATGTAACTTCTTGTGGGATCTTTATGTCCTTGAGATAATGGGTTATAATGTCATTCTCAGAATGTACTGGCTAGTTCTTTTCCAGGCCTTTGATGATTATTATCGCCACAGGGTGCATTTTACGTCACCAGAGGGCGGGTCTTTTCTTCACAAGGTCGAATGGGATGTCCAGGCAAGCAGAGCTGAACCAGAGCATCATGGGTTGGGCAGTGTTACAGTCTAGATTCATAGTTTATATCTAGATGATAAGGGGACTTCTCAGATGGACTTCCCTCCTGTAGTTGACCGTTTTCCAAATGACATTCTAGAAGAATTTTATGTGTTACCTCAGGAGCGTGAGGTTGACTTCTCTATTGAGCTTGTGCCAAGAGCAGCACCAGTATCCATACCTCCTTACAGGATGGCTATGCCAGAGTTTCAAGAGCTTAAGAAGAGGTTGGAGGATTTACAGGCGAAGGGTTTTATCTGACCCCGTACTTCCCCATGGGGTTTGCCTGTGTTGTTTTCGAAGAAGGCGGATGGTACCTTACGGCTTTGTGTGGACTATCAAAATCTAAACTAGTTGACGGTCATGAACCGATATACTTTGCCAAGGATTGATGATCTTTTTTATCATCTTTGAGGAGCTAGAGTATTCTCGAAGATCGACTTGAGATCCAAATATCATCAGTTGCAGGTCAGACCATCTGCTATACCTCTCACAGCTTTCTGAAGCAGGTATGGTCTGTAAGAGTATCTAGTTATGCCGTTTGGTCACATGAAAGCGCCAACATTTTTCATGGAGCTGATGAACATAGTTTTCCATCCTTACTTGGACTCTTTAGTCATTGTCTTTGTGGACAATATCATGGTGTACTCTCACACTCGACACGACCATGCAACCCCTCTTGATATCATATTGAGTACACTGAGAGAGCATCAGTTATATGCTAAACTATAAAAGTGCCACTTCTGGATGGACAAGATTCACTTCCTAGGCCATGTCATCTCAGAGATAGGAGTATCAGTGGACCCAGAGAAGGTTAGAGCAGTAGTTATCTGGGAGCATCCAAAGAATGTCTTCGAGGAACAGAGTTTCTTGGTACTGGATGGTTATTACAGGCGATTTATACAGGGCTTCTCATGCTTAGCAGCGCTATTAGTGGGCTTGACTAAGAAAGGTGTGAATTATATTTGGTCAGAAGATTACGATTCATCCTTCTAGGAGCTAAAGGGGAGATTGACTTCAACACCGATTCTAGTTCTTCCAGAGCCGGGAAAGAGTTATACAGTTTTTTGTGACGCATCCGACATCAGTCTTGGAGTAGTGATTATGAAAGAGGATCGTGTTACTGCATATGGATCATGGAATTTGAGGACCCATGATAAAAACTATCCTACGCACAACCTGGAGTTGGCTGCTGTTGTTCATGCATTGCGTTTTTGGAGGCACTATCTCATGGGAGAACATTTTGTGGTATATACTGACCACAAGAGCCTCGGGTATATATTCATGCAACATGACTTGAATATGAGAAATCTGAGAGGGGTTGAGTACCTACATTATTTCGACTTCGAGCTTTCTTATATGCCGGGGAAAGGAAATCTTGTGCCTGACGTACTGAGCAGGAGGACTCAGTTGTAGGCAGTTCATGTGGCCAACATCGAGTGGAAGATTAGGGCTCTGTTCTCTGAGATGTATTTGGAGGTGCACGATAAACAGGGAAAGCCATTTAATTATTCTGTAGCTGTTACCTCTACTCTTTTAGATCATGTTTGAATGAGGAAGCTATCGGACCCAGAGGGACTAGTCCTACGAGAGGGTGTGTCAGATGGAGAACCTACTCCAGGGTAGACATTGGCCGGTGAGAAGTGCTATGTTTTCATGGCCGCGTATGGGTTTCAGCGGACATATGTTAGGAGATGATGTGGGAGTTTCATTATTCATCATGGGAAGTTCATCCTGGTGTCACCAAGATGTACTGAGACGTACACCGTCAGTATTGGTGGCCAGGTATGAAGAAAGATGTTGCTGGTTTTGTTTTGCGGTGTGCCACCTGTCAGTAGGTGAAGGCAGTGCATCAACGACCAGCAGGGCTTTTACAGCAGTTACTCATTCCTGAGTGGAAATGGAATTATGTTGTGATGGACTTCGTTACAAGATTACCAATATCTCCTCGAGGAAATGATGTGGTTTGTTTTGTAGTAGACATACTCATGAAGGTTGCACACTTTTTTCCGATCAAGTAGAACTTCAATGTTGATGATCTGGGACGGTTGTACATCTGAGAGATTATATGTCTGCATGGAGTTCCACACACCGTTGTTTCAGAAAGAGATGCACGTTTTACTTTTCACTTCTGGCAGGGGATACAGAGGGCTTTGGGTACACAATTACTTTTGGTTAGATCATACCATCACCAGACTGATGACCAGTCCGAGCGTATGATCCAGGTGCTTGAGGATATGCTCCGAGCTTGCATTCTAGAATTTGGAGGTAATTGGGAGAAGAATATCCCTCTGGTGTCATCCTCCTACAACAACAGTTTTCAGGGAACTATTTAGATGTCACCTTAAGAGGCCTTATACGGAATGTCATGCTGATCACCTTTATACTGAATGGAGGTAGGAGAGGCTACTTTGCTGGGACCTCGTCTTGTTCAGGAGACCTCATAGATGATAGAGTTAATTCGGAAATGAATGGCTACATCACAGTCTCAGCAGATATCTTATGCTGATATGCGGAGACGACCTTTGGAGTTTAAGGTCGGAGATCGGGTTTTCCTGTGTATTACCCCAAGGATGGGACATAAGAGGATTAGGAGGCATAGGAAGCACTCACCGAGATACATCGGGCCGTTTGAGGTTCTGGAGAGAGTCAATATGGTTTCTTACAGGTGGCAGTTACCTTAGAGGTACTAGGCCAAGCACGACATCTTTCATGATTCTCAGCTTCGACAGTATTTCTCAGACCCGTCGCATGTTTTTCACCCTGATGAGGTTGAGCTGGAGATGGATGCATCTTTTGAGAATCATCCTATCAAGATTGTCGATCACAGTACAAAATATCTCTGTGGCCGGTCAGTTCCTCTAGTATGGGTGCTATAGCAGCACGAGCGAGTACAGGACGAGACCTGGGAGAGTGTGGCCGATGTTCAATCGTAGTGGCCCGAGCTGTTTGGGGTTTCTTCTTCCATTCCTCGTTAAGGAAATTCAGGGAATAATTTCTTTAAGGGGGGAATTTTATAAGAACCTGGATCTTCATTTGAGGTATGTTTTTCATTGTTCTGGAGTTTTTGGGAAAAATAATGTTTCAAGAAATTTTTGATGTACACACCATGTACTTCCTGATTACATGCCGTGTACTATTCTTACGCACTAATCTGTGTGCTGGCCATGTCCGGGCCACACACACGGTGTGTATTGGTGACGTGGAGGCCGATTTTGGCGGATTGAGGAAAGACCTAGTACAAGCCGTGTACTCTAAATGTACACACCATGTACTTTCTTTTTATTTCATTAATCTGACCGGGGTTGCGCCTAAATGCTCATAAACGTCTTCTTCTCCACATAATTCCATCTAGAGTGTCCAAGGAGGTTGAATCTTCTCTGAGCCACCAATCCATCAATGGTTGTCTGAATTGAACTCCATCGATTGCAGGAGAATCGCAGTAGTGAGTTCTTGGTTCTTCTGTAGCCTCGTTTCCTGATTTTTAATCTCGTGTGAGTTATCGTAGGTTGAACGTTTTAGACGTTTTTTCAGATCTACTCCATTATATACAGATTCACGGGCCGATGTTCAAGTATATCGATCATAGAGTATCGAGGTAGGTGGTTTGTTGCCCTACGCTGATGTTCTTTGAGTTTTGGTTGCAAAATTGCTGGATACCCATGTATCGGCTATCCTGGGATTAGGATTTTGATCCTATTATTAGTTTTCCCTAGGTTTCTTTCTATTTTTTGATTAATTATTGCTGATATATTCTTGGTTGCATGTCTGAGGATCACCCCACGGGTGTTTACTTTTATTTAGTTGTTTATCGTCGTTCGGCACCGTTTGCCTGTGAGGAAAACCCTATTGCAATTGCTAGTTTTCTAGATATAACTATTTTCATGTGGTTCCTACTATTTAAATTCTTTTGATGCATTGTAGATATTATCCATGTAGTTTTTGAACTTACTTAGGGCTACTGACAGTCGATTATGCACGAATGGACTGCTTAGGGCTGTGAAAAACTGGTGCAGGAGATCAAAGAGGGAATAGACGATTATGTTCTTCCCTAGAGGGTATTTTGGTTTTAGTTCGTATGTAGGACCTACAGTAATAGGACATTGTGCTTCCAAATAGTGTTCTTAGTTTACCCACGCATCGAGACTCTTGGAGGAATTATACGTAAGTGCTTCCTCAGAGAGTTTGTAGCTATCATTCCAAGACCATAGAGGAATTGACATTAGAGCTTCCCAGAGTGTCTGTGCCTTGTTTCATTACGGGACAATAGGGGTTTGCTGGTTGATCCACCCCGAGGGTTAGGGTGAATTTTGATGGTTCTTTGTGATGAGTCCACTAAGCCAAAAAACAATCTTGGGTTTTGTACTGCTTGTGTTCGGTAGTCTTTTGTGATACATGTTGTGTTATTTTCTTACCTTGGAATATAATGCTTTTCTTGTTTTCCGTGGTCTTTTAGTTAAATTTTTGTTAATGGTAATTGGTAGGATTATTTACTGGTGTAATCCTACTTCATTGCTATATTTATTTTCCTTTACTTTTGATATATTACTCACTGACAGTAGGGCACAAATCTTGTGGTGGTTGCCTACAGAAATCTGTCTCACACCCAGTTTGGGTCCTTTTTTTCATCCCAAACATATTATATAGTTGTAGGTGTGGATAGGGATTGTGGCCCTTCTACCTCAGGTACTTGATTGCTAGTTGGAGCTGGAGAGCATGGGATCAGGCTTTGGCTTGCGATGCTACTGAAGTTGATGTTTACATTTAGTACTTCGGTTTTAGTTGTATTTCAGCACGTTGTTTTGTTTACTGATTTCCATAGATACATGTATCGTACTACATCATTATTATATCAGGCATTGCTTCTACTTTTAGTTCAGTTGTTGTAAGTTTTTTACTGCTTTCTCTATTTGATTGTGTTGATTCTTCCACTGCATACTTTACCAAATGAGGGCATAGTTTCACCACAGAATCACTAAGGCCCTCACTGCTAGTCGGAAACCTCTGGCATTTGGGGAAACATGCTTGAGGTTATGTGGAAAACCAGGTACTAGACACCAGTTATGTGGCTTCGGATTCGGGTTGTTACAATGTGAAACAATGATTTTCTTTTTCCATCAGCTTCTTTCAAGGATGGATATAATTATTAATTAATGAATTAATATTAAGTTAATTATATTTTTAAACATATTAATTTTTTATATTACATATACCATTAAATTTTAATTCTTGTTTCAAATATGATAATGTTTCTTGGGTGTATGACTTACAACCACCTCATGAGGTGATATGATTTGATTTTATCATACACATTAAATGGAATGTAATAAAGATAAAATAAATTAATATATGGAATATATATATGATGATTTTTATTTTTTAATATTAATATATAACCATCTTACTTATAGTTTCTCTCATTATGGTATGGAAATCATTGAACATGTTTACAAATGTCGATCTATACCCATGAAGAGATGTGGTTCACTTTATACATCCATATTTCGTAACTAGTTATAAAAATGTATCTAATTGGTAAGTATGATAATTATAGAATTATAGAAATTATTGATAATAAATAAATATATATATATATATATATAATAAGAACATGAACTTTCCTGACACAACGGGCATGAGAAAAAGACGAACGTAACACCAGAAACAACCAAAATAATGAAATATTACTAACAAACATGTTCTAAAATGTTATATGGGGGACAAATAAATCAGTATATATGTTATTAATATTATTTAATAAATTAATAATATTCATTAAATCATTATATAATAATTATGTAAATGTACGTTGCTGATATAACTGGAGGTAAGTGTTTCTCATCACGCTTTTAATTCCACGTGGGATATGACATAGTCGCCACACATTTCCATTATGTGGATTATAATGCCTATATGGTATAGTATATACTGATTATATTTATATTCATGATATTTAATGTTTCATTTTATTTAATTTCTTTTATCGAGTATATTATTTATAGGATACTAATTTTTTGAGAGTTTATTTCACATTCTCAAAATTTTTCTAGAATGATTATGTTAATGTATAACAAGAGGTAATTATTTGATATTTATATCACAAAATTAAAATGACCTATTTTAATATAGTTATTCATGAACACTATGATAAAAGGTCTCCATTTTGTCACTCTTTGGTATATAAAATAAATGAATCAAATTTAATTCTGAAAATTTGAATTAATATCACTATGAAGATGGAAATCCTTTTTCATCCAAAAAGATATTATTAGAAAATGCTGAAATGTTTTTTATCCATTTAGTAATGATTTGTATTTAAATTTTTACTTTTTATTTCATTTTATAAAATGTTTTTTATTTAATTTTCTTTTCATTTTGAAAATAATTCCCATTTTTCATTTACTAATAATTTTAAATTTATCCTTGAGTAAAAGTGTATTGAATTTATAGATGTTTTCATCATCATAAAAAATAAATTTTATAATACTTGTTAAACATGTTTTAAAAATTAATTTTATATGAATTTTACTTAATTATATTTTTTTCATAAAAAAAAATTTCCAGTCTTTCATGGGATTTTTTTCTTAATAAAAATTATTGGACTTTTCAGGTTATTTCAATTAATGAATGGCCTAAAAAATATTTATTACATAATATAAAGTAAATATATTTTTTATTGGTACCATAATTATTATAATTATTGATGGTTTATGATATGTTTTAATGGTTATGTCCAATTTTATTGAAATTCATAATTTTAATCTGGACGGTTTAGGAATGTTCCTATTGATGTGGATTGTAATAACATTTATTATGATATTTTTATAATAAGAATGTTAATGTGGTTTATATTTCATCACATTAATTTATGAAATTCTTTAGATGTTGTATGTTATTTCTGGCGTAATCAATAAACCCTCGATGTATTAGTAGGTATAATGAGACTAACTAGATTATGTTTTTTTTGTGGACTTAATAATTTATTTTGGTGTCTTGGAAGAAAATATCAACATTATGTTTCATATATTTGAAATTATAAATTCCATAATTATGAATTAAATTATTAATAATAAATTTTATTTTAAAATTTGTTAGAATAACTATGGTTAAGTTTTCATAGTCTTGTATTTATTTATATTTTAGTATTTGATCATGATTTATTCACTCAATATTATATTGAAGTTAAATGTAATTTTTTTACTTATTTAAATTCCCATATTGGTTATAATATATTTTTTACTAAATTTCAAAGTATGGTTACCTCTACTTATTATATTAGGACACACATATCTTATGTTTCATTTTCAATAGGATACTAGGATTTTTTTAGTTATTGATATAGAAATATACAATACGAGGAACACGAAAATTCTTGAAGAAAATACTTTGGGTATTTTGGTTTTTAAACTATAAATTTTTTATAACAATGTATCCATTTTAACAATAAAATTAAAATATACA
Source organism: Viscum album (assembly GCA_963277665.1). Classification (NCBI taxonomy): domain Eukaryota; kingdom Viridiplantae; phylum Streptophyta; class Magnoliopsida; order Santalales; family Viscaceae; genus Viscum; species Viscum album. The sequence goes on from OY728151.1 coordinate 1,539,418,517, forward strand.
TTACTTTAAGATGTTATTCCAGGTATTGTATGAAAATTTAATAAATTAGACATCAACTCTTGGCTGTTGGGTTATGGGTCTCAATTGTATGTATTAGAATGATTTTAGTAGAAAAATTGGGAACTGGATTTGGAAAAACATTGATTAGGAAACATAACCATATGATAGAAAATGTGGCTCTGTATATAATTACATAAAAATGTTTTGATAAGGATGAGATTACAAGGGGTTTCCTATAAATAAATCCCATCATTGAACCTAAAAAAGGGTGTTCTTATAACATAGAGTTACAAATAAAAAAAACTATAACATGAGATCATTTATCTTGACGTTCTCATTAAATGATGCATGAAAATAGGCCATAGTGAAATATTTGTTGACATTATTAGGGGATATTCATAGGATATTTAACTTATTATTTCCTAACCATTATGAGGAATTTTAAGATTATATATCCATAAATAAAAAATTATTATAATTAAAAGATTTTATTTCCCAAAATATCTATATTACTATTATGTGTTTCATTGTTTTTGTGATTATTAATTATTTTTCATAATTTAATAATATAATATACGATATTCTATGAATAATAACTGGTTCCATGAGGAAAAAAATGTAAATATTATCAATTAGCATAACCCAAAAATGAGGAATGCCCATTTATAAACTTATACTAATCCAATTTTTTTATGTAAACTAGTCTCCCAGACATTCTCGTCAAACGAGTCCAAGATATCATGTCCTAAGAAGAAATAGATTAAATCCTATATATATAATGGAATCAATTGGAATATATATAATAGTAGTATTATATCAAAAAAATGTATAAGGGAAAAGGGAATTCAGGGTTTTACCAGATGTGATTATTTTTGAATGAAACAACTTTGTACTTTTTTGAAGGGAATGAGAGATTTATACAATTGTGAAGAGAAAGACAAATATTAATTTAATTTTAAGGGAATGAAATAAATTTCCAAGCTTCATTTATTTATCTTTAACTATATATTTCAACATGAAAATGAATTCCTAGAGAATCATGGTAATATACTCCAATAGAATATAAGGGATTATGATCGAGATTACTCTATTACAATAAATGAAGCAAAATGCTTTATGTGATTGTGTTTGAATTCATGAATTAGGTTTTAATAATATTTAATCATTTAAATTATAGTTATAATAATCATTTAATATATAACAATTGAATTGAAATACTATTTCATAATGGATTTGAGAGAATAATTTGATTTGTATCGGTTAACACGAAATGTAATTTAGTGACAAGTTGAACCCCTAATAAAACACATGAATGAGACACAATTACCCTTAATTTTCTCTTTATAGTGTTAAAAAATTTTAAATTTTTTTGAATATTATTTTCTGACCCTGAAATTGATCTTATTTTTGATGATTTATGTCAAATTTTCTAAATATCACAAAAGTATTAATTTAAGGAATAAAATTGTTGACATTAGATTTTATTCTATACGCATGAATGATTTCATAATTGTTTTTTAGATATCAATGTATTCAGATATTTTTAATGTTCTATTATGTGACATATTACATTGTATGGGGAATATAATTTTTATTTAGTGATCTTCTTATGAAAATTATTAACGTTTAATATGAATAAACATTATTTATACAATTATTAGCTTAAATATATATGGAATGGATTAGGTTGAACAATGGGTGTTATTGGATAACATCTTCTTTCAATATTGGTCTTGAAAATTATCGTTATAAAATAATAATGGCGTGTTATTCTTTTATGGAGATAATGAGTTGTTTATTTTTAGTTTTATTGCATCAAGAATAAACATTTTTATTTACTATTAATTTCACTGAGTAAGATATTGAATATGAATTGATATCAACATAAAAAAAGGATGAAATTTTTATTATGATATATAAATATGTCATGTATGTATATTTCCTTATATTCAATTAATAGAATTAATTGGCTCTAGGAAAATGTTATTTTACAAATAATTTTACACAAATCCCTTCATTTGGATTAAGTGATGGAATTTTCTTCTTTTATCATTTTATGGATTTTTGTTCTATAATATTAATTTTATGACCCACTTTAATAATATTAATTATCTCAAACTACATCTATAATTATTTATGTGCCTCTTCATTATCCATATCATCATATCCCAAATATTTTTTCATGCAAAGAAAAATTTTTAATTTATTTATTCGATATGACCATTCTATGTCCCATTAAATCATATCTAGAGGATGATTTATTAAACCTTTTTCAGATTTGGGTTTTCAATAATGGCATTTTCCAATGTAAAACCATAGATAATTGAAGTGAAGATTAAATTATGATGTTGTAATTTTTTAAGGGGGGAGAATGATATAGCAGATATTCTTAGAATGGGAACATTAATTTCAAAAGAGCCAATGATATGAAACAATAATATTATAATAGAACATGTCAACTCAAAAACTTATGATACATATTTAAAAAAAGTGAAATATCTTTGATAGATTTAGATGCACACAACAGTAGGTTTTAATGAAACATGATACTCTATTATAATATTATTATCTAAAAATTACCATTATAACCTAGTTATTAAGTTTATCTGTATGAATATTAATAATTAAAATATTAAAATTATATGGAATACACATTAATAAAATATATTATATGGTTATATATTTATTAAGAAAAAATAAGATGCATTTAAATGAAAAAGAATTGTATAATTAAAAACTGTGTGTTTTTCTAAAAGGTGATATTATCATGTATTTCCCAAAGCATTAAAAATATTCTTTAAAATTGTTATCAAATTTATTTGTGAAATGAAACATAATTTTAGGAGTTTAAATTTTAATATTAGTACACGGTGAATATTTGAGAATCTTCTGAAAAATGTATTTTTTTGTTGAATAGTATATAATACATATTATTAATAAATAATATTTCTCTTATTAAATAATTTTTTAAGATATATTTTATTTTAATATTTTTATCATTAATTTAATTATATATATATTAATAATTTTTTTATTAGATTCAATTATAAATTTATTTTTGATATAATAACTTTTTAATCATTTCATTTGATTCTCATTGAAACCCCTATTTCAAGTCATTATTACATTATTAATTTTAATAAAAAAAATTAAATTAATAAGAATTTAAATTTGAAAAATGGCTACCAAATTTAGATGTATATTTCTTTATATTGTCTAATTTTTTAAAATTATGTTATTTCCAAAACGAATATTAAAAATAATAAAAATTATTCACTACTTTTATGGTAAAAATTGGACTACCGGGGTGTTAACATAATAATATAAGGGTTAAAAAAAACCAAATCAAGTACAATTATTTTTTTAGGGAATTATTTGAAACACATAATTTATTTTTTACTTAATTACCTTATTTGGTAATTATTATAATTGAAAAACATGGGTAAACCAAAAAATTTCCATTAATAATGGTGTACTCCTAACATAAATTATAAAAGTCTACCACATATCCTTTTCTCTTCACTCCCCCAAAAACAATTGATTATGCCAATTAATTACAAAATAAAAACCTCTGCTTAATCCTATAACATATAATCCTCAATATAATAATTAATGACACCTATGAAATCCTTTTTTTTAACCCAATGAAGTTGTCTCAAAAATTTGTAATATTTGAAATTGATCATTTTATATTATTTCTTCTGCGACCTCCATAATTATTATTAAATAATTATGATTTAAAGACATCCCTATATTCCATAAACTATTATTTTTTTTCTTTTTAAATTACCTATATCCAACTCCACTTCCATCAAATTTGAATCAAATGTATTGATCATGTGTATAGAGGACTACCGCCAAATGAACAAATGTAGTTAGTTTTCCCTAACATACATTAAATGATGTATATAATGATAAATATACCATTTTTATAGGATACATATGATATTATCATTCTTATTGAATTTTAATATCACATATACCTTTTTACATTCCATTTCATTTCAAATACTGTATTTTTTCACATGTCTATGGTAGAATAATGCCTCACAACGTGATGGGATTGGATTTTAACATACTCATTCCATGGAATGTATTATGGATAAAATTAAGGAATATATTTGATATATATTAGATGAAATTTATTATGAGAAATTAAGTATTAACCCATTTAATGTCCCACCCCTTCTAATTGTCATGAAATGTCAGTGAGATTTTATTGGGCTTTAGGTGACATCCCCAAGATGCCAAATGATGGAAATAATTTCTAGAGGGTTTTAATATACATTGGGGGTGACTTTTTCAATGACGATAAAAAACAATCCAACAAAAAACAACTAAATTTAACATTGCATGATTCTTGATAATATTTTTATACAACTCAAACTCTTCATTCACATCAAAACAAAAAAAAGTTACAACATCCATAGACTACTAATATCATTGTAAACAATGAATGACAAGATAAAAAAACTGAAATACAACCACATGACTCCACATTCCAAAATATTAAAGCTATAACTCAACCAATATCCCAAGTATAACGATCTAGTACTGAAGAGGTGTGATACATTACCATTTCCTGCATCTTGATAGATGATATTTGTAAAATCATCAAATTTCCAAAGTAGGTGAGCATAAAAACTCAACAGGTTTTCCCTGAATGACATTCCTACTGCTAAAACTAAGATAGACCATGTTAGAAGTATTATATTTAAGTGTTTATATATTATCATCTATGTAATGGTTTATAACCTATTATAAATAAGATCCATATCATCAAAATTTCAAATAAATTAAATTTATCAATAAAAGATTCAAAATAGTTAATTATGAAAACATTACAAATCTGGTTTTGGCATAATAATCACAATTCACTTATTCATGCATCCAAAAAACATGAAAACATGGACATAAAAATATTCGCGAGTGTTGAGTCAACCTTTCTCTAAGCCATCACATATTGAACGAATTTTTATGGGGATGTGTACTAACACATATCCACCCCACTAATGATTGGGGAGACTCGTTACCAATATATTTCCCATATTCACATGTACATGCACAACCATTATAGCAAATTTTTTTCCAAAACAACCATTTCATCTATTTGAATAAAAATATATTTTTATTAAAAACCATTACACAAACCAATTAAAACCGATCATTCCAATTAATTTTATTAAAACCATCAGTTTTATTGAAAACATTTTTGATTAATCAATTTACTAAAATTTCAGAAAATAAACATTCTAAATTATCATTTTAAAACCATCAAATAATACAAATTATACAAAATACCAAATTCAATATTTCAAAAAACTGTCACTCATGATAGTATTCAATAATCATTTCATAGTGAATACAAAATAAATTTCAATCAAAATAATAAATTTAAAACTAATCAATAATGTTATAAATATAATATTTGAGAGTTAATCCACACACCTTGAGTGTTTTGGATGAAATGATAAATGACATAAAAATATCACAAAACAAGGTTGGATATCCACAAACCCGCCTTATATCTCTTCCCCTATCATCGTCAATACCAAATCCAATCATATTTGGAATTCAAACCAATAGATCTACCCACAAAATTAGTAGATATCTGATTTCAACGAATGAAGATATGTTACTCTTTGAAACAACACTAGAACAATGAATAACAAAGACCTTATTCAATAATCAAGCTTCAACACACCATTAGAAACATTCATATTTCTGTCGAATTGGATAGAAGAACCTTATCATACCTTTTGGAAATCAATATCTGGAGTTAGAGATTCATCTGAGGTAAAATATGGTGGTCTGTTTGGAAAATAATTGAGATATACTATTTAAGGATATAAGTATGAACCACAGATGTTTTAGTCACATGTTTGTACAATTACTGCACTAAACATGCTCATTCCTCTACCTCATTAGAGCCTAAGATGGTTGGATCACATCGTTACCAAACCATGAGCCAACCATTCGAATGAAAAAGTTTGATCAAATTCACAACACATCATGATTTATCTTATGATTTCTCAGATATTGGAAAAAAAATTCACAACCTATGTACCTTCACATTAGTCTATGCCTCACTCTGAACAATTTCTTGCAAGTGTTTGAAGGTTTTATCTAACTGTGCATCCATTTATAACCTATTGAGAATCCATAAAAATATTCCAAAATGTCCCCAAACCATCCCAATACTAATCTTCATACATTATAAAAATATACATTATATTTAAAGGGTTACTTATTAGAAATTTTGGGTATTACATACTTCAAACCATTTGACATTCTGTCAATGGAATATTGAAATCCATTAATTTTGTGAAATATTTTTGGCCATTTCCCATTCATTTTCTTCTCACATTACGAATACTCTTCTTTAATATGAACATGTATCTTCAAAATCAACCATAGGTTTATTCTTTTACATTAAAGTATATCACATTCTTTTCTACTATTTTCACTTGTATATGTACCAATGAATAATCCAGTTCTAGGTCAACGTTATCCCATCTGATCACAAGGTTAGGATCAAGATCATACTTTTCCAACAATGATATATGTAATAAATTATAATGCTCACTAAAAATTTGTGGTAATGGGAATTGATATTCCACTTATCTAACACACAATTTAATCTCAAAAGTGATAATGAATTGAAAAGATAACATGCCCTACATCCCAAAACAACGATATCCAGGCATTAGAGTAATATTTAATATCACATTATCTATCGCGTAGAATTAAAAAAATCCATTGAAGATGATCCAAATATGATTTATAAAGACAATATTCAATTTCCATATGTTTACTTATCAACTAAATATCTTCTATTATTTCATGAATAAGGATCAGTCCAACTAGTGACATCTCACCGATTTCCTCCCAAAAATGAGGAAAATGAAAAGGATTCTAACAAAAAGATTCAAAATGAGCTATATGAATCGATTCATGATTTATTTTGTTATATTATACAAATATAAATGACATTTTATCTTTCCATGAGCCACAAAAATCCATTAAACAATCCTGCAGCATGTATTCTATCAATTGTATCTCCCTTTCAGATTTCTCATCTATCTAAGGATGGTACATTGTATTCATGGTAAACTGATCCCCAAGGGATTTCTATAAGGATTTGAAAAAATGATTCTTGAACCATATTTCTATATATGAAATTATTGAAAAAGGTATTCTATTCTTCTTTATAAATTCATTGATATAGATTTTTGATAAATCTTTCACCGTATATTTTTTATGAATAGGGATGAAATGATGAAACTTGGTAAGCCTATCCACTATCACCCATATGGAATCATGTTTATGATCCATTCCTAGGTGACCTATTACAAAATCCATTTTTACCTTCTCCGATTTCTATACCGGGTTAGGTAAAGACTATAACAAACCTAATGTTCACTAATGTTCTGCCTTAACATTCTTTCAAGTTAATAACTTTGAAAAAAACTCACCCACATTCCATTTCATGATGATCTAATGAAAATTCCATTTTATCTCCTTATCCATCTTCTATATTTCTAGATGAATATCACATATTCAATTGTGTTATGATTTAAGATGTTGTCCCTATGAAGCCATAAGTATGAAAATATGATTTTGGAACCACAAAATTGAACTCCATTATAGCTTTAATCTCTCAATGGTCTCTCCACTAAAGACTTTTGACCTTATAGTCATTTATTCTACATTACAAGTATATTTTTCTTTAATAATCATTACAAAAATAGGACGAAGGTATATTATAAGGAAAAATACAGCATCACCTTAGTCTTCACATTCCACATGCATGTTGGCTACGAATGACATCAACTACAACACATTTGATGTTTATTTTACCAAGTGGTCATATGACTTCATAATCAATGCATCGGTCACAAAATTTCACCATCCTAATGTATAAATCATGTCAAAGTCAAACATATAGTGATACTCCATCCATATCAAATGTATCATATTCTAATATTATTGTCATAAAATATATTTCCTGGTCTTATGATCAGTGAACAAATTAAATTTTTCACTAAATAGGTAATGATACCATGTCAGGAATGAACATACCACTTTAGATAAATCTATATCATGTGTTTGGTATTTCATCTCCTTCCCCCACATATACCACAATCCAATAGAGACACAATTTTCACCATGAATGAGAACACCCCCAACAGAGATCCCAAAACGTGAAAATACACAAAACTATCATTTATGGATTTTATAAATATAAAAATAGGTGTGGATGTAAGGATAATTTTCAGCTCTGAAAATGATTTTTGTCATTCCATTTTCTATTGGAATGGAAGAATCTTCTTTGACAAAGCATTCATAAGAGACACTAGTTGTGATATGGCATGAAATTTTTTTTACTAACAACTGGCGGGATAATGTATACTTAATTTCTCAAATATATTCATTGGCAGTTTCCAATAGGTAATAGATAATATCTTCTCCTTGTCCAAAGAAACTCTCCATTTTGAATGTACATGGAAATAGAAGTGCACATAATATATCCAAAAAACACATGGATATTTTGGAATACAAATGAAGGTCTCTCTAGATATCAAACATTTTCTCAGGGGGTTTCTCATGCAATGTCCTTGTACATGTATACATTAATATGTTATCAACAAATTCCAAAAAACAATATTCTAGATATCTCTAAAATATCTGATTAATTGGTTCCATAAAGACTATTGGTTCATTCATATTACTAAATGGAATCAACACTTATTAAAAATGGCCATATATACTTCTGAGTGTTTTTTTGGGAAATCCTCATTCTGAACTCGTAATTGGTTATATCCTGATTGCAATTCAGTTAAAGAGAACAAATATTCTCCACTCTACATATTGAAAATATCCCCAATGAGTTGATGTGGTTACTAATTCTTTATTATTACATTATTAAGATTGTGATAATCTATAAACAACCTTAGTGTTCCGTATTCCTTCTTTAGGAATAATACTTGTTATATCCATGAAGTCATGCTCGGCTGAATGATCACCTTTACATAATTCTCTCCCAACTGCACATTCAAATTTTATAATTTATTTTCTTCCATTATATAAGACAGATGTAATATATGACTGGTCTTCAGAAGTTGGTCACTTGTAATATTCACATGACTTATAGGTTATATACCTATGAAGTTCATGGGAAAACATATATAAATTGACCTAAATCTACAAGAAAACTGTTATAATCCATCTCTTCCATTGATGTAAAAGTCTCCAACATGCAAGAGATCATTCCCACTACTTGATCTAACAGGCCCATTGTAGCTGTATTCACAGTCCCTTATCCTCTAAAGAGATACCCAACACCATCCTCAATCATGAAACTACTTTTTCTACTATAAACATAGATGTTATATTTGAACATTGTCTTGAAATCCTTACCTAGTATCACATCATATACATAAATCTCTAGAACTAAAAATTCCCATTTCAGTTCATCTCCAATATCTATTACGGAAAAATTTCTACACACAAAGGCTCTACATTCCATTTCTCTATGGGGAGTTTCAATATTTATCAGAGAAATAATCATGTCAACATTTAAATATAAAAAATAAATATCAAGATAATAAATAATGTAATGAAATTCAATGGTATAAATTACACATGAATAAAGGTAGAATTAAATATAATCATATCTATCACCATACATAGTCTAGAAAAATCATCCACCATCACCTGTTGAGATCCATATAATTTCATTGTTGCGACAATATTCATTACTTCTCTTTTGATATTTCCCTACCAAAGGAGTCATGGAATCCTAGAATCCCCACCACTATCTCTACTCTACTATGTATATTTATTCTATTTATGTCACCTTATTGAGGAATATGATGCAAAAAATACTTGAGAGTTTTCCCACACACGTAACCATAAAGGATTTAAACATTAAAACAGACGAAACGACATTTGTTTTCATTTTTGGCATGATGTTGGTTCTGACTTACATTAACACATCATGTGTTCAAATTAACCACATTGATTAAATCCAAGTTGTCTTTTTTTGGAGAAATATTTACCTATCTTATGGTGTTATTGTGATTCCCACTTCCACATTATAGGTATGTGTCCATCTAATATTTTCCCCCAGCATTACAGTTACCACTATTTCCCTTGGGTATCAATATACGTCCTCCTCCCATAGCACCTAATTTGTCATGTTGTGAAACCAAAACTCAATTCACCATCTATCTATAATATGAAATATATAGCCCGAAAGACATTTAGTAAATTTCATGACTTAGCCCTAATTCAATGTCATGTTCCTTCAAGACTAAAAAAGCCTTAAAATCTGATGGAAAGAAAACTAAATTCATGAATTTAGCCAAATACATTGTTAAAATATATTTTTATAACTTTGGACAATGAATTATATCGTTTTATGGATCTTGAACATGTATGGATAATTTTTTGAATAGTTCCTTCAAATACATAAAACAATGGCCTTGATCTACTATAGACTACACAGCTAGATCCCACAACTAGTGTACATTTTCCTCCAGAATAAATTTTTCTTTCTTGATTTCTAGATCTTATGGTGTGCTGATAAAATCAAAGATAAAATTCATCTTATTTAGCCACACCTCTTCCCTTTAAATTTTAAAACCACATCATAACTTGGGTTGGTTATTCTTCTAGAACAAATGGAATAACCCACGTGTCTTGGAGCATCCCTCTTGTTTCTATTGATCATATCCTAAAATGCTGGGATGATACTATGAACCAATTATTGTTCTCCTATTTCTTATGGGAAACAACATACTCTATAGCTTATTCATGTTAGTTTATATGATTCCAACTGATTGACATGATTTATATGAACAACAAATACCATTAGAATAATCATCTACAAACTAAAGGCCTAAAATTTCAAATTATATTACATGAACTATCACAAAATTGATTTCAAAAATAAAAAATTCCCAAGTTTAACCATTATTAAAAAATAAAAACATTCTTTTAATAAACAAATCATTTTGAAAATCCCTCATCAATTCTCTTTTTAAATACTTATTTGAAAAAAAATCAACATATTTTAAAAATCAACACATTGCATCAAATCATCTATAAATAATCAAAATGGAATATTAATTGCTAGTGGGAAGTATTTTATCATGTGCATGTTGTGATCCCCTCATTAGATAAACCCAAGAAATTGTGGCTTCAAACATATAATTATTTCCAAAACTCATAGGTACCTGACTCCCTAGTAACATTATGTTCATCATAATGAGGCTAACTACGATTTTTTATGGTCTAAATTTAATGTCCCAAAAATCATACTCCATTATATGATCCCAACTCAAGGAATATATATGAATATATTCAACACCCAAACATACAACTTATATGATGCTAATGACAACTTGATCTAGAAATATATTCAGAATACCACAGATGATACCATTAGTGTTAATATGATATTATACTAAACAAAATTTATACCAGTTGCAACATCCCAACAATTATCATTTATTTAGAGGGAGGTGAGATGTTACCAAGCCTAAATTTTCATCCACAATATTCCAAAGTCTGGAGATAAATGAAGGAAATCTTGAAAATATTTGCCAGATTATTTCCCAATAGAAGGTAAACAACCAACCAACGAACCATATCCAAATGAAACCCCACCTGATGCCTGATAAAAATTAAATAAAACTCTAACACTTAATTTATATCCAAACAAAAACAAAATTTTATAACCATGGAAAAACCTATAATTAATGTAAAAATTTGAGTTCAAGATAAAAAAATTGAAAGACAACCACTAGAGTCCAAGAACAAAATTCTATATGATCCATCTCCACCAATATCCCATGTATCATGACTTGGTATTAATGATGTGTGATACATTACGTTTTACCATATATCTATAGAAAATATCTAAAAAAAACAAAATTTCCAAAGTACAGGTGGTTACAAAACTCAATATGTTTTCCCAAATGACTTATCTACTCATTCCACAGGGATTTAATATGTTAGAAACATTATATAATTTTTTTTTATATAATGTAATCTCTATAATTGTGTATAAGAAAATATAAAGAAGTTCACATCAACAAGTATTCCAATTTTATCCATTTTCCCTAAAGGAAACAAAAAAATAATTTATATCCACTTTATAAATTCTATATTGACGTGACAATTGAATTTCACCAATACAAACATCCAAAATACATTAATGCCTTGACCCTAAATAATCATTAGTTGTGATTCATCCCTTTAATACATTGTCACCTAGTGAATCAATATTGATTATAGAGATCCCTAAACCTTATTCATCCCATGAATGGTGTTGGAGAATCCTTACACTTATCTATCTCATATGCACATGAACACGCACAACTATTATTCCATTACAACACGTAATCAACCATATCATCAATTTCAATAAAAAATTATTTTATTTAAAACTAGGTAACATAATGATTAAAATAATACATTCTAATTAATTTCAGTAAAACCATAATTTTTATAAAAAAATAATGATTAATCCATTAACCTCAATTCATGAAAATCTACATTTTAAAATCCACATTTTAAAACCAAGAGGCAAAACACTTTCTATAAAACACCAAAATCCAATAATTCAACAAATAATTATTCTAAAAAGTTTTCATAAACCATTGAACATGGAATATAAAATAATTTTCAATCTAAAGTATCAATTTGAAATAAGAAATCATTTTGTTAATATAGTAGTCAAGAGTGAATACACATACCACGAGAGTTTTGGAAGAAATGATTAATGTCATGAAAAGACATCACAAAAAGGAAGAATCTCCATCATAAATCCTTATATCTATTCCCCTATCATTATCAAGATCAAATCCAATCATATTTTTCATCAACAGCCTTATATAAAACCACAAAGTGTGTCTATATATTAAACTGATAGAAAAAGATATATAGATCATAGAAACTCGTAACGATTGATTAATAATGAATCTTTACCACATGAATAGAGTTTCAACGCACCATGGATGGATCCATATTACATCCAATTATATTGGAGGAGCTTCCTTGACCTTTGTGAAATAATAATCCCTTGTTAGGGATGTATTTGAGGAAAAAAGTAGGTTAGATTATAAAATGAGTGAGATCCACTTTTTAAATATTTATCATTTTCTTGCATAGATTTGTCTCATGGTTATATAAACTATGAGATAAATTTTATATTGTCTCTTACTGAAGGGAGACATAAAAAAGTTGTCTCTCATGGTTACCAAACCATGCACCAACCATTCCAAAGATCAATGTCAAAAAATTGACAATATACCATGGGTTCTCAAAGGCATTCACACAGTTTAGAAAATTTATGTGGAGCATGTGTGACTTCCTTTTGGCCCCTACCATACAGTGTACCATTTCATGAAAATGTTTCACTATTTTCCAAATTAATTTACCAATGGTGATCCTATAGAAAGGAGGAAAAAGTTTCCAAAAGGTCCCCTAACAATACCAAACCAAACCCATATGCATTATATATTTAGAAATCATAAGTGATTGGTTATTTAACAGAACCTGTGGGTGTTATAATCATTTCATTAACCATTCACTCAAGAATGGAATGATATCATCTCTCATTCATACATACTCCATATTGTCTTCACCAAGTGATGCGATTCATTTTCCAAGTCCAGAATTCATAAATGGTTATCATTTTTTCTAATGAGTAAATTTATCATTTATAAAATTTATAAAATTATATATTATATAAATAAATAAATATATATATAGAATATTTAAAAGAAACAAATCATTAATGGATATTAATTCATAGTAAAACAAGATAAATAATAGTTGAAAAAAATGAAAAAAAACATATTGAAAAAAAGATGTATTTGTTATAAGGGGATAATATATGATATTATAAGAATTATTATTTCTATTGTTCTAGTTTAAATTAATAATATTCAAAAATTAATTAAACATTAGGTATATACACATTCAAAATAAATCATATATAATTCATGGATTTTCTATATCATAATTATTTCTACTGAGTGGATTATTTGATATTTATAACATCAAATGATGAATTTTTTCACATCTTTATAATAGTTTTATTTTTTTAATAATTAGTACCTTTTTAACACCATTTTATTATTTAAATAATTATGTAAATGTATTTATGAATATTGTGAATTATTTAGATATTTGGTATGAAATCCCATTTAATCAAAAACACATGATTTCTAAAACTTATTCCTAAAAATATTTTATCTTTTTAAAAATAGTTATGTAAATAAAATTTTAAAATCTTTCAATTTTAATATATTTTTTGAAGAAAATATTTCTATCATTTTCTAAACAATTCATTTTTGTATTTTACCAAAAATGGAAAGGGTATTATTTTTTATCTTTTACAGCCTGAATGGAACCTTCCAACATCCTGGAAAATAAATGTTTTAATGGTTAATTTTAAAGTTTAATATGATTATTTTCATTCAAATTATTTTTTAAAAATTTTGATTATCATTTTGTTTTAAATGTTAGTCTTCAAAATTTAACAAATATCTTTCTAAAAAATGTTATAAAGTTATTTCTCTTATTTTTCTATTCATCAATTTCATCATCCCTCTATATTAATTATAATCAATTAAGGGTATATTGTATTTATACTTTCCATATAATTTAAATTTGTGGTTTCTGATTAGTTTGAATAGTTATGTATAGTTTTTCTTTCATCAAAAATTTTACTCTTAGTGGTATATGATTATATTAATGTATTTGGGTATGGATTAACATTTAATATTTTAGTTTTTAAATACAAATATTTATGTTTATTATTGACAATGAATTTTATATGAAGAATGAATTTGATATTTTAAGTATTAGGAGGGACATGGTTTATACCCTTGATTCATCAGAATGTCTCACGGGATAAACTAGTTTGGGTTTTTGCAATGGTTGTACCCATTTATTTAGATTTCATGGCTCAAGGCCTTGATGTTATGTCTCATATATCAAAAATGTTGAATTATATCATTGAGAATTTTCTTATTGATATACATAATTATTATTAGATGAGTTAAAATTTCCCTGGTAAAAATTTTAAGATCTTTTTATTATTTATATGGATCTATGTGATAAATTTTTTTTAACAATATTATGCTCCTGTAAAATGGAATGTGTTTCTATTATTTACCTTAACATATTTATTGTTTATTATTTATTCATAACATGGACCATTCTCTTATCCGTATATATTATCTGAGAAAACCCATATATAATTTTTTCCTCAGGATTTGATGATGTTTTATTTGATTGATATACAAGGATACTCATTATGAAATGGAGGAATTTTCAATGAAAATAATTTTTCTATTTTTAGTTTTCATTTCTAATAGTAATTTCATGAATACAAATTGATTACTATGTCTAAAAAACTTTTTTGTTTTTCAGGATATGATTCTATGTATCTCATTATAATATAATAATGTAGTAACAAGATCTAAGACAAAATGGTAACGGTCATTACATCTACACAAAACCAATATTTTTGACTTATTGAGGATATATTGGTGAGTGATTATACGAACTTTTGAATATGAGTTTTTCTTGTAAAATTGAATGGACCATAAAAAATTTATTGAATATGATGAGTATGTATTTATACATTTTTCTTGAAAATGGTATTGCTATAGAGTGGAATAATATATCCTCATGATGTATGAAATTCCAATAATATATAAATTTAATCATAAAATTAATAGTGTTTGGTTATTTTTAAAGGGGAAAATTTCATTTGGGTGAAGATAATGATGGAGATAACTTAAAATTATGTAATAAAACATCATATTATACATTATTTTCAAAGAAAAACAATGAATAAAATAGAGAAATATTACATGAAATACGAAATTATCCTATAGAAGGGATATGGGAAACACTCAATAACTCTTATAATAAATATATAAATATAAGTTTCCATGAAATGTCCTATTTAAAAAAATTAATTTTTTCATCTTTTTGGATAATTGTTGATCTATATTTTATAATATTTATTTTCATTAGATTCATATATTTATTTTTCGGATTAAAAAATTTCCATCATTACTTTGATGTACTATTTTTTATATTCTTTATATTATGTTACAGGATTTTACTCTGAAAATAATTTTTATTTTCTTCATATTATGAAAAATATGATTTACATTTATAATTGTTTTATTTCTACACTAATAAATGATAAAAAATAATTTTTTTGATGATAATCATTTTTGAAATTTTGTTTGTTTATTTTTATATTCAAATGATTTTGATACACAATTTTTTGGACAAAAATTATAACATTCAATATGTTCCATTATACTATGAACAACAAATTTTCTAGTATATAGTTCTTATTTTAACCTAAAGATGACTCCCAAAAATTTACATTAAGTATAATGTATATATTTTAAATGTTATACAATTAGGAAGGATGAGAGATGAATTCACCTTTAATTATATAAATATTTATATATATATAAATTATTTAATGAAAATATATTTATATTTTTAAAATTTATTTTATCATATTATTCATCTCGAGAGGTAATGGAACCTATATTTGTATGGAATCAGATTAAACATTTAATAAAAAATCACTTAGACATAGAATGAAATTGTTGATAATTTAGTACAATGAATATGAGTACTAAACTACACTTCATGAAATGTAATTTAAGAGCTTCCTAGATATCCAGAGTCATTATATGATAATTACATTATACAATAATTAGATTGTAATTTAATAGTTGATTTAATATCAGTAATGGGAGTCCATAGTGGTAAAATTAATAAATTTATTATTGAATAATCCATTGATTTTAATATTTCACATTTCATATGAAAAATATTAAATATATTCAATTACACATGTCATTTACATTTAAAGAGAAGAAATAAATTTAGAAAAGGTTATTATCTTTTATAGAAACCAAATAATGATATTTTCAGACACATTTGACATCAAATAATATTTTTTTCATTAAAAATAATCATGATTCATTCCATAAGTATGGGATTATAGATAAAGACACATGGAAGCAGATCATTTCTTGTAGGTATCAGATGTTTTTATGCTATGTAATATTTTCCTAATAAATTAATTTATAAATTTTTATTAACTAAATGATAAATTTTTAAAATATTAATTTGTATCAGGTGTAACATTAAAATATTTTAAAATAATAACATAGTTTTTATAGTATTTATGACATAGAACACTGAGCATAAACAACCTAGAAATATTTTTTATTAAATTTTATATCATTGATAGCATCAATATCATGCAACCCCTAGTAAATATGAACCATAATATAGTATTACATATTAATATGTACTTTATTTGGATGTGTATGAATATATCTCAAAAAAATTATGATAATTATGGTAATAAATTTATTATAAATAAAAAAAAAATTAAAGAAAAAAGATGGGGGAAAAGTGTAAATTTTTAATTAAAGTGTTGGTCGCTCTGTGTGGGTATAATTTAAAATTATTTTTTTTCCAATTTTACGAAATTTATATAATAAAAAAATTATATTAATACAAACCTTAATATCAAAATTATCTTAGGGTATATTTTTGGGATTATTCTAAATTGTTTCATTTTTTAATGAATTGTAAAAACTAAAGATTTCTAATTTTAAATGAATTTTCCTTTTAAGTATTTAGAAATGTAAATTATATTTAAAATTAATTAAATGTAAAATTAGTTCAATACTATATAAATTTAAAAAAATTAGGTCATTAGACTCATTTATATATTAAAATTTTATAAAAAACATTTTAAACTTTTGGAAAGATTATATTTTAAAACCTAAATTCGCATAATGTTTATGAGTTTAATTTAAATTAGATTTCACGGTTTTTATGTGAATATGGACTTTAATACATTTTTTTAATATAAAATATTAATTTGGTTAAGATTCTACTTCATTTATTATTTCATCTTATGATTACATGTGTCATTTTATTTTTTTATTTTATGTTTTATTTCCCATTTTATATGTGGATTTACATTTTATACAACTAATCAATTAACTAATTATTTATCACTTCAATGATATTATCATTGTAAAAGAATTATCCATGATATCACTTTATTGAGACATAATGTAATATTTTAATTCTACATTATTGATTAAATGAAATGTGTTTTAAGTTCTTTACATTCCCTTATTTATTATACCTCACATCATAGTGATGTTAATGTTATGTATTAAATGGAATGTGTTTTCAATTATTTATCTTTCTATATTGATTATTATCCATGGAATGTTTTGGTTGATGTTATCTCTCGAATCAATGACTTTTCAATTTATTAATTATATGTAAAGTGTCTTTAGTTATTAACTTCAAATTATTGATAATTATTATTGATTCATGATAGATTGAACTGTACATAACACTTAAAAATCACATTTTACAATTATTTTGTTTCTTCTTCACATGGTTATAAAAACGCTTACTATAATTTATGTGCAAATATTTGATAGAGGGAATAATATTAATAAAAAAATTATATTATAATTTATTGTTTCAAATGTAATATAAGACTCATGACTATGTCTATTTTTCTAATATTACTAAAGTATATGGTTATTTGGAATATGGATACTTATATCTTATGACATTGTAAGAAAGAAAAAATAAGATTCTAGATACTAGGGTTAAATCCACTATAATTGTTATGAGAAGAAATTTATTAGAATTCTTGGAAATAAGATTTCGATAAAAATTGATTAGGATCATAAGAATATACTAGTCATTGAAGATATTTATAGAACAAAATAATGATATATTTGGGTGGAATATATTATGTGGTATTTATTAGAAATACATCCTTGTCTTTATAATAATTGTGTATGATGTTATTTAATGATTAAATTTGTTTATGGTATTTACATTATATTTAAATCTAATAGTTATAGGAATATATTAATATAGTATTATAAAATGGAATATCCAAATGAATGATTACAACCCTTTCGGATTGGAAGGGCCATGAGACTTGATCTCATAATAGCATGACAACAAGAGTTTAATTACTACCACAATAAAATGTGGTATCATGATTAACGTTATTAGTTAAAAATTATAAAATTACATACTAATGATGAAAATGTTGTGTAACTATTTATGTATAAATATTAATTTACTATATTATAAAACTCATGGTAACCATATTGGTTTTGGAAAATAGTAAGATACATAATGAAATACTATCACTTTTTTATGGATATTATAATCTTCTAAATGTGAATTTTAGTGATTCATGTTTAATAAATTCAATTATTCATTTAATGGAGTCTGAAATAAATTGACCATTGATCAAAGAATAAACAAAAGGAGGAATTTTGGTTCTGAAATAGATATATATAAAGTAGTTATATTTCCCAATGTTTATAGACAGTAAAAAAATTACTTATTTTTATGAAAATGATCTTGATAAAACAATTTTGTTCTATTATGTTTTTATATGATGAATCATATGGTATTATAAATCATCACATATTTATGATTTTTTTTGTTCCATAACATTTCATTGCTCGTTCACATTTTTATGATCAATGATCTAACTCAATATAAATTTAGTTTTATTTATTTTTATGAAAGTACTTCTTATTATGAAATAAAAGATATCTTTTTATTTAGGTTGAGGGATCACCATTATATAGTCCATAGGCATAAGTCCATTTGGTCCATTAATATATCTTGAAGTTCTTGTAAAACATTGGGCCTACCTCATTATGGCTATGAATCTAGTTTTTTAACCAACTACCTGTATCATGCCTATGGAATAAACCCTCAATGGAGGTTTTTAGGATTTGAACCATGGTCTATTGAGTGACAGAATATGAGGTTTTCTATCTCATCACCAACCCAACTTCACTAATATCACCCTCAATAATTATTTATTATTTTAATATATGTAAATATATACATATAACACCAATTTTATTATACATATAAATGTTTTCAAGTGTTATCTAATTAACCAATGTACTTACCTTTCTATCTTATTTAGATGATATGCTCCCAACCCTTTTACGATGAGGATTTTTTATAACAGTATTTCCAAATTCGAAACCATTGATTACTGAGAGAAAATATATGTTTTGTTGAAGAAATTTATATATGGTTGGGAGAATATAAACCAATAATATTTTTAATGTTAAAAAATAATTTTGGTAGCCTATGAGACATGGAGCCCTAATATTAAACAACCCTAGAAATATATTTTTTGAAATATTATTTCCACAATAATTTTTAGAAAAAATAACATCGATTTTAAAAAAAAAAATTTATAATTCCATACTATATAATTTAAAATAAGGTAATTAATTATACTAACTAAATTATTAAAATTTTAGATACATATTGATTAGAAATTAAAAATAAATCATTTAATAGAAAAATAATTGTTTCTTAAAAAGTGTATTTGTCTAAAATATGTTTTCTCGATCATTATGTACATAATTTAAAAATATTTTTTCCCAATATTACAATATTAATTTTATAAAATGAAATTAATATTTTGAATAATAATATAAAAATTACAAGAGGGTTAATTTATTTTATTTTTTAGAAATGTTTCCTTTTTCAATGGACATGGATAAATATTTAATTTTAACTAAAAAAATCAATTTTTTATTTAATTGGATTTAAAAAGAAACTTTTTTATATTTTAAAAGTGAGAAAGAATATATATTTTAATCTAATACCGGATATATGAATTATTTTCAATTTCTTTTTGGTTTTAAAAACATTGTTAACATTTCAACTATTCTCTTTGAAAACATGTTGTCTCGTTGTTCTTATGGAATAAATTTAAATTTAAATTTTCAACATAGTTAAATTGAATTTGAAAAAATTGATTCTGTATATGGAATTAGATTATCTTTTATAATGTAATAATGAATTCCTAATTTTCTACAAATATTTATAGTTAAAATAGTATAAATTATTTACTGGGGTTGATATAAAATTTTGTTTACCATACGGTTAAACATAGAAGATATGTGTAAAAATTACAAACTAATTTGTCTACAATAGATTCAATACACATTTTTAAAAATTATATTGTCTAATTATCGATATTTTTTAATTTTGGCCCACTGTGGAATGATAAAAAAGTGCTTTCACCTTTTTGTTTTTAAATATTAATAACGTGTCACATGCCACACATATAAAATAACAACCACTTTCCAATTTTCATCATACCTTCTAAACCCATTACCTTTGTCAAATAAGTTCCCCAAATCACATCCAAAATTCCAATATATCATAGAATATTTTTATATTTTTTCTAAACTACCTTCTAGAAATGAATTACTTATAATCCAAAAGTGGTGGTCATTGAAATGGTAAAATCCTAAACTATTCTTTTCTGTATTATTCATTCATACACATTAATAGTCTATTATTAAAACTTGATGATATAATAAGCAAATTATATTAGATGAACTGATTTGATCTTATTATATGTTCCTAATCTACTCAAATCCCCACTTTAATAAAATATGTTAAGAAATCAACATTTTTTTTACAAAAGATTGCCTACATACATTCCAATGTCATTCATTTTTACATTAATACCTATACCGGTTGGGTATCTTGATGAATTTAATATATATTAATTACATTTTTAAAATATTTATTCCAATTGAGTTATTATACAAAATATAACATTTTTAATTTCCATTAAATTGGGGATAAGATAATGTCAGAAGTGT
This sequence comes from Viscum album, assembly GCA_963277665.1. Lineage (NCBI taxonomy): Eukaryota > Viridiplantae > Streptophyta > Magnoliopsida > Santalales > Viscaceae > Viscum > Viscum album. The sequence continues at coordinate 1,539,440,290 of OY728151.1, forward strand.
GTTTGGAGAAATACCACCTTATAAATCTATATGATTAGTTTTTCACTAAAATTTTTAATAGAAGTTAATAATAATAAAATTATTTCATATATTTTATATAAAATACATAATTATGAAAATTTAAAAATATTTATCAGTATGAAAATAATATATATTATATTCATTCTTATCACTTCACTCACTCAAAGATGATGACATCATTCATATACGTGTGAACTACGACTTTCACAAAGAATTTGACTCATTTTTATCAATAATTCAATTGGATTATGTATATAAATATATTTAATTATTTAATACTATATTCAAGATTTTATTATTATTATTTAATTAAAAAAATATAACTTATCCCCATTTTATAATGATTGTTTTAAAATGGAAATGTTAAAAATGCGTTCGTAAGAGGTACCATCGACATGATCGTAACAAAAATGGTTTTTAATGAAATATTGAATAATTATTATTAAAAGCATAATTACTGTATAAATATGATAATTATGTGATGATAATTTTTCAATCAATGATAGAAAAATATAATATACAAAATAACTGGAACTGTTATGACAAATCATGAATGAAAAAATAATGCAATTAACAACCGAAACAACAAAAATAATAAAATATTCTTAATGAATGGGGATAAGTTTTCACAAAATGAACATAAAAGATATAATAAATATTAATATGGTTCTATTATATGTCAATTGTATAGTTTATAGTAATATAAGGTTGGTTAAATAATGTTAAAAAAAGGAAGTGTGTGGTATAATATTTCTTTTCTTAATTTCAATTATGTGGGTTACACTTCTAAATAAATGATTATATCATGTTGAATTAATGTGTGTAATAAAATTTTAATTATTTATTTGTAATTACAAAATATTTCATTTGGAATTACATTTTATACACACAATCAATTAATTTATTAATCCTCTATGAAATTAAATTATCTTTGTAATCGACTTCGTCTCAATATCCCTTCATTAAGGCATATTATAGATTTATGAACCGAATTTTCTTATTTGTTTTGTATATTGACCTGTTGATATGTAATATTAGGAATCCACAATAGTGTTTTATTTTGATTGTGATTTTTTATTTATAACATCCAAGGGGAATTCAATTAAGAGTTACCAAATTCATATAACTTCATAACACAATTTATTATCACTGGGTTATATTAAATCATCATCATAATTAATATTTTAAGAATATGTGTGAAATGAAAATTTATTATATTATTTTTTATTTATAATTATTATCTATATTTAATGGAATTAAATATATTCATAGATTAATTCTCACATCAACATTTTGATCATTTGTATGAGATTGTTTCACAATCTCATTCTAATCGAGAATGTTTATTCCAGAATTTCAGTTGAAAGGAATTAGATGAACACATTGAAATAAACCCATTTAATATTTTCCCCTATATTGATTAATGATATTTTCCTCCAATATTAAATTTTTTATCCTCTTATGTATTTTAAATAATTTATACATTTTTATGAAAATGAGATTTCATTTATCACATCCCCCCCAAAATATTATTTCAACAAAATCCTTTTTTATGGTTTTATAGTTTTTATAAAAAAATTATATAAACACATTTTCACCAATGTTTTTAATTTTATATAAAATGTTCTGAGAGTAAATAAATTGTTAATTTAAAAATGATTCATATTTGGATTTTAGAGAGCAATAAAATGAAATCTTTGTTTTAATATGTATAGAATTCATAGAATTTCATACCTTCATGATTACTAAATGACTTAAAAAATAATTTCTATGATTCAAAGGTTATTATTTATAGATTTTATGTTTGATTACTAATTTTAATTCTATAAAATATCTTTTCATATTAATTTGGATACTTTCCACAAGAACACTTTTAAATATTTTTTATGGTATTTCTATAAAATAATGGAAAAACACATTATTCTTCATACAATTGAAATATTTGGAATTTAAACTATCCATATTATATATATTTATTTTTTATGTTAATTTTTACCAAGGAATGTATTAACATTCACATGATTCAATTTTTTGGTCATTAACTTCCACTAAAGTATACACTTTCTTACAGACATTAAATTTCCCTTTAATAACCACATTATTTATAATAGATATATTTATTGTTAAAACCGTACATGAATTCAAAATATGATTTTCTATATTTAATATTATATAATAATCGATTGAAAAATAGATAAACCTGTATTCTTTACTCATTATATATATTTATTGATAAGTCAAGTTGTTAATGAATTAAATAAATTACAGGATATGTGAGGGATGTTTTAGAAATAGAATAAAAGGTGGGTGATGGAATTATATTTCCCCTCGATGAATCAATATTCTAATGGGTATAATCATTTGGGAATTAATCAATTTTTTCTATCTATTTTTTAAAAAATTTATTTAAACATTCTTAACAATATATGAATCATCATGCCTCTGATCATGTAGTATAATAGGTTAGAATTTATTTCATATTAAATTTTAAATTAATTATTTATAGTTTTTGCACATTGATATTATCTAAATATTTGTTTAATTATTAGTTTATTTATTAAATGGAATGATTTTTTTACTATTCCACATTTATTATTCTCTATAATATTATAATAGTCATGGTAATCATTAAATGTACCATTTTTTAGTTATAAAAATTACCATAATGATTATTATCTATAATATTATTTCATTAATACTATATATGGATATACATCATTCGAATTTTTTATATTACATAAAATGTGTTTTAATTTATTTACCTTTCCTTATTTACTATGATGATTGATTCATGATAGCTTTCTATGTACGTAAACCTCACTAATCATTTGAGATCATCCTTATTTTCTTTCCATTAACCGAGACTCTATAAATTATACTACAAATAATTCTTATAGATAGGATTGAATGAATTATGTTTTTCACGAAAAGAATTATATTGGAATTTATGTTTTAAAGTGTAATATGGAACATAATTAGGTATCTAGTTTACAAAGACTATTAAATGATTTGGAACATCCTGATTTGATTCCTTGTATCTTATACAACTATAATAAAATAGACACCATATTTAGAAAACAGGGGTCAATATTTCTACAATTGGTATTATTGAATTTTTTTAATAATTGTGGGAACTATAATAAATAAAAAAAATATTAGGGACCCTTGGATAGACAAGAATAATATGTATATAAGAATTTATTAGTAACTTAGTAAGGAAGATATTATATGGGGTTTCCGAGAAATAAATCTCATTATGGTTATGAAGATTTCATGTGGTTATGTTACCATTGCACCTTGGGGTAATAACATTGATATGGGGACATTGGGATTTCCTCGATAATCACCCAGTGCATGAAGAAATGCTTTACTGTGTACTTGGTTTTGAAACTCCAAGGGAAAATGCTTAGTATAATAGTCATTTTATTCTCAAACTGTTATGATGGATTTGATTAAATAATTAAAATGATTGTCATAGGTTAATGATATAGTTTGTTAAATTGAAAATAAGGCGACTCACAGAAATAAGAAAATGTTTTATATGTGGAAAATATTATCATAATATATTAAATTGCTGTGGAAAAATGATCAGTGTGATGGAATGAGAGAAATTTCAACCATGGGATTCATTTATAGTACATGTACATAAATGTTTGGAACTAGGTAATTACCAGATTCGAATAAAATATTTCTATACTAAACTCTAGACCAATGATGTAACTAAGTGGAAATCGAATAATTAATATTTTGAAGTATTAGGATTTAAAAATTAAATTTTATAAGTATTTTACCATTTTCATTTTGGTTATAAGAGTCCTAAAACCTATATGGATTGTGTTATTTATTTTAAATATGTGAGTCTTAATTATCTTAAAAGTTATTATAACCATCATTGGTTAATTATTTTATTATTGATAATAATTTAATGATATATTCAACCTACATTAGGATATATGGGATGAAAGTATTCAATAATTAACGACATTTTTAGTGAAATTTATGGACTGATAATTATTTAGTGGGAATTTTATGTGAGGAATAATTTAATGACCAACTTATTACCATTGTCTAGGGAATAGATTAAATCATTTCTATGCATTAATGGAAATCCCCAAAATGCCAAAGCCTGCAATAAGTGATGAAGTGTTTTATTATATTTGGAGGATGATTTACCCTTTCTAAAAAAAGCCTCTAACAAAAAATTAACAACCAAACAATTAATATATGTTTCATGATGAAAAGAAGACAACTCCACAATTTACATTATTACCAAACCATCCTAATTTAAACATATATAATGATAGCTAAACATCAAAGTAAAAAGTTGAAAATAAACTTATAATTTTACTTGAAAACCAATACACCATTCTCCATAAGCTCCATGATACAATATCACCAAACACCCCAATAATCATGAGGTGGTTCTAAATACATTTGATACATTACCTTTTCCCATGTATCGGAATATAACATATGAAAAATCACCAAATTGTGAAAGCATGGGTGAATTTAAAACATAGGAGGATTTCCTTAATAACTTCCCAACTCATGACACTATGATAGAATGATTATAAAATTTATATAAAACCATTTATATAAATATATTCTTTAAAACACTTTTTAAAACAATATAAGGATCTTCCAAAACCATTTTTAACCAAATGGAAAAAAATTCTATTTTAACTAATTTTCTATCATGTCATTCTCCTAGAAAAAATGGATAAGACTCTAAAACAATTCCTCAACATCTATTTTGGAATAATCACTCAATTTCACATAACCAAACATCTATTAATGGATTTATACGTGAGCTCCATATACTCATGAGTTTTGAATCATCCTTCCCCTAAGCCATCACATAGTGGACCATATTGGTAGGGGTACTTCATGCCCATATCCGTCCTAACCTTTTGATAGGGATACTTCATGCCCATATCCATAAAAACATTTTTATAATGCTTATTCACACCCATATCAATCATTAAATTTTGATTAGGGTACTTTAGTCCATTAACCATCATTATTCTTATGAATATACGCTACAAAACCACACCCAACCCATATCAAAACACATTGTGTTAAACCATTTCAATAAAAATGTACATTTATTATGAAAAATCATACAATACAATTAAAAAAATTTAATTACAATGAAAATCATTAATATTATTGATAACAATTTAATAAAATCTATTTCCTCAATTCCAAAAATATTCCCATTTGAAAATCAATATTTTAAAATCAAGAACAAAAGTTGTTTATTCAATAACACACAAATTCCTGATTTTTCAAACCTTTAATAAATGGTTAATAAAATAACTTTTAAATTACCAATTAATAATAAATTTATATAGTATGTTAAATTTAAAATCTTTAAACTCATTTATACTAAGAGGAGTTGACAGTGAAACCACCTACGTTGACTGTTTTGGCAAAAATTTAAAATGGACTAACAACACCCAAGAAACCGGGTAAGAATTCAAATTACCCATCGTATGTATTTTCCCCTATCATGATAATGATAAAAAGATAAATTTATTAGTCATTAAAAACCTTAAATCTACCCACAAAAGGTTTAAAACTACAAAACCATGAGAAGAGACGAAGAATATATAAGAAACTATGGAATGAATGATAATAAATAATTATATACTGCACAGACGGGGATTCTAAAAACGATGGTCGGGAACAGATTGATTCCAATTATATTAGGATAGGTTATATATTATTAAAGAGATATGAATATATATTTAGGGTTGTGTAGGAAAAAATGAGACAGTTAGAGTCAAAACATTTGAGATCCACTTTTTAGGATCTTACATTGACCTGGTGCATGGTTTAGTCGCACAGTTAGACAAGAAGTTCCCTAATAATGAATTACCTACTATCTAAGAAGACCCTCACATGGACTAATCACATGGTATCCCTAAATATTAACCACCATATAGAATCTACTATTCAAAATATTCTAAAATTCAAGGTTTCTTATAGGCTTCCACACAGTTTAGACAAACAATGCATTAACAGTGTGCCTGAACTTTATCCCCAAAATTTCTTTTAATGTTCTCAAAAATCTCTTAAAATTTACCAATATTTTTTATATAATTTGAAAAAATAAATATAGAGTCACATTTTAGAAACTAAGGTTACAATATTCTTCCAAACATTGGTCTTTTTTTCCTTGGAAATTATGTATCCATCGTTGCTCTGAAAGAGTTCCAGCCACTGCTCGTTCATTTCCTTTTAAGATTTCCATGTGTCTTCTTAAAGATAACCATGTTTCTATAAAACCCACACTAGACTAATTATTTTTTCACAAAATACTTTTCTTATCTATCCACAATCTACACCCAGAAATGTACCAATGATGCATATGGCACTAAGTCAACATTATTATATGATAATTCAATTAATGGAACATTCTCTTCCCATAAACCACTAAAATACCTTAAAAACTCTATAATACGTCATATAATGTCTATACCATCATTTTGGAGTTCTGGTTCATTTGAGGATGATACTCTGTACTCATAGTAGATCGAGTACCAAGGAATTTCTATAAGGATTTATAGAAACAAGGTGTGAACCTTAGATATCTATCTGAGACTATCGAAACTAGTATTCCATGTTTCTTTAATGCTTCATCATTATTTATTGAAACACGTACACGTTCATTTTCATACCAAACCTCAAAAAATGCACATTAAATACCTTATACGTATTTTGTATTCCATGATGTACAACACGTTTTGAATGGTTGTAAGCATGAATATATAATTTCTGACAATCCATAGGTACAACCATCCTATTTCTAAACAACATAATTGAACTCCCATCATGTTTACACCCCTCTATATTCTCCCCACCATTGAGTTATGAACTAATAACCATACATTCTACATCATTTGTTTTTTTCTATTCAAACATCTTTACTGAATTATGAATCATAGAAAATAAAATTAAAACCACAAAATCACAATGGTCTTTTCATTTCACATGCATGTCATCTATAAATGACATCAACTGCCACTCATCTAAAGAATATTTCTCCAAAGGAGCTTATTACTTCATGCTTAATGCATCAGACCCCAAATTACCTTTTACCAATGGATACATTATCTAAATGCCAAACATCTTGAGATACTCCATCCATCTCCTTTTTCTCAGATTAAAATCATGTTGTGAGAAAGTATGTTTAATGATTTTATGATCTGTGAACATAGTAAATTTCTCCCAAAAGACATATTTTCTCCATATCATTAAATCATGGACTATTTTATGTAACTCTAAATCAATACATTGAGAATATAATGAATCATTAATAGGCCTTTAAAAGAGGAAGCGAAGGGATTTTTCTCAAATTGAAAGAACAATTGTCACTAGATCTCTGGAAGTCACCTAGAAGGAGGCCCCATCACTCCCTCCTATGGATAATCAACTGAGTCAAACCTCTGGTTCAGATGAGGAAGATGACACTTCTAGCTCAGATGAAGAAGATGACGTAAGGAAGCAACATTCTATTTACATATATTCCTATGTTAATGAGAACCCGGTGGGTGAAGTAGAGGATACTTGGATGGATGAACAAGACACTACCACATTCAACAAATATCTAGAGGGTTGCATTTCTGGTGACAAATACCTTGAAATTATAAAGCACATGCTCATTAGGATGCTGGATGAGCATAAAAGAATTCCTGATTTTGACTTCAATGATATACCTTGGGAGTGATTTTTCTCAGATGTCCTGCTTGTATTTGTGTTGATGCTGCTTGTTTGGGAGCTGTTGTGTGACGCTTTTTTGCTCAGTTTTTTTGTGGTTTTTTTCCATCTGTGGGAAGCCGATGATTTCATCCTTGTCACGTTTTTTCCTCTTTGCTTCCTGTAGCTAGGAGATGTTGTTTCTGCTTAATGGTGAGCGTTGAGGGACTTTCTTGGTTTTTCATCGAAGCGGATTGAAGCAGTTTTGAAGTCCATGTGTTGTACATGATTCATAGACGTTGCTGCACCCTCAGATGCTAGTTTTTTTTACTATAGTTTTGTATCCCCTTTAATCCATGCTGGTGTAAATTATTTACACCCCGTGTTTGATCTGTCTTCTTGCTTTTAATAAAATTCCTTTGTGCATGAACTGGGCGACCAATTCATGTCATAATTTTGTTAAAAAATCATTAATAGGCCTTAAGAGACAACCCCAAGTTGCCATAGGATATAAATAAATGATAAAGTGTATCAATACAAGTGTGCAATGATTTACCATTTAAGAAATAAAAAAATAAAAAACATTCACAACCATACTTGTACTATATGAATCTTGATGAAAAAGTATAAAAGTCAACCATTTCCATTATAACCACAACCAACCAATGTGTATCCAAACGAATGAAATATAAACATCAATCTAAAAAAGAAAGGAAATATATGAACCACCATGATGACAAAAACACAATTCCCTATAAGATCTGTGATCCAATTAATATCACCAAACAAGCCACATATCATGTTGTTTTTCTAAATATATTTTACACATTACATTTTCCCATGTCCGAGAAGTTATCATCCTCAAAATAACAAAAGTTCTTATGTAGGGACGAGTATGAAAATCATTAGGCTTTACCTAATAGATTACCTATATAAGAAACTTATATAGAAAGGTTAGAACATTAATGAAAAAACATTTATATAAAAAATTATATAATGTAGTATATAATACAATGTAATCATGTTACAAAACCATTTGTAACCATATTTAAATTGGTGATATTTTAACATGTTTTCCTGAAATTATTTTTTCTAGAAAAACAACCAAACAAGGATATAAATCCAATTCTCAACATTATAATCAGAATAATCACTCAATCCAACATAACCACACATCCAACCATGCATGTAATCTATAACTCCCTATTATTTTGAGTTGGGAGTAATCCTTCAACTAATCTATAACATAATGGACCAATATGGCGCTATACTTCATACCCATGTATGTGCTAAAAATTTTATGAGGGTCTTTCACACCCATATCCTTCCTAACTGTTTGATGAGGGTAAATCATGACCTTATTCATTCAATTTAATATTAAAACATGCCACAAAATATTTCCTAACCCATTCCAAAATCAAGTGTGTTCGACCAATTCAAAAAAAATCATTAATTTTATTGAATATGAATAAGTATGAAAATTAAACAAACCAACTCCATTTCAATAAAAATAAATAAATTTATCGACAAATCATCAATAAAATCCATTTACCACAATTCATGAAAAATACCTATTTTAAAATACATATTTTAAAATCAATAATAAAATCCCTTTAATCAAGAACACTAATTTTTAGAATTTACCAAATAGTCACTCAAGAGTGTTTCTAATAATTTTTAAATGGTTTATTCACAATAAATTAAACATATTATATTATATTAAAATCATTAAAATTACTTATAATTATAATATTCGAGAGTAAATCCACCTACCTAAACAGATGTGTAGATAACTGAAAACATACAAAGAATGCTCAATAAATCAGGTAAGAATTCCACGAAACCACCTTAGATATTTTCCCCTATAATGATAAAAAACAAAAATGATATTATTTTGCATCCAAATGATTATATATTCCAATTATTTTCATAAATATATGATACCAATATAAGATAATAATAAGATCTATGAAACCGTGGAATGAACGATGAAGAAACATTACATACCACCTGAATCAGGCTATTAAATTCTCATGTAAGGCTCGGAGTAAATTAAAATTATCTTGGGAGATGTTCTCGACCCTTAAAGAGAGAAAACCCTCTTATTAAGGATGAATAAAACGAAAAAATGGTAGTTATATAGAAAAATGTGTGAGATCCATTTTTTTTGGATCTCAATTAGACCTTGTTAATTGTTTAGTAACATTGTTAGTCAACCTGTGTGCTAACCATGTGCTAGTGAAATTATTGGAAAACCCTTGCATGTCCCCCTCTCAAGATCTCAAAAACCAAGACCCAACAATGTTGAATTTATATTCATCATTTACAAAGTGCATGGTTTCTCATAGGCTTCCTCACGAGTAGGACAAATCGTACGAAACTAGTACGCCTCCCGTTTTGGCCGAAAAAATGCATTAATTTTCCACAAACCATTCCATGCCACACCCTTATATTTTATATAAATTAAAAATATAAATAATGGGTCACATACCAGAAATTGGGTATAATAAAAAGAATGCATTTATATATTATATTAATATGTTTAATGGTATTGATAAGCTTCATGGATGATATAAAATTAAGGAAATTAATCATTCAGAAAAAAAAATTATATTTTATTGAAAAGAATATTTATATGTGTATTTCATGAAAAAATTTATTTCAATGATTACCATTATATTTTTATGTGATCTATATTGTAATTATATTAATAATTTTTTAGAAAAAGGACCACAAATATATACTGTGAGAATCCACTATATCTATAATATTTGTGCTTCTTGAACTGGTAAATGAACGATGATGAGAGATGTACACCTTCAACTATAATATATAATATTCTAGTTAATATCTCATTAGTTAAGTTATGTTATAAAAAAAATATAAATTTTTAACTGATGGTGATATTATGTTGGTTTATAAACTAAGGTATTATATTTGATAACACATTCTAAACATACTAGTTTTTGAAAATATTTAGATAAATATGGAAAGCTATGTCATTATTTTACAGGTCGTACATTTTTTATAAGTTATTTGATGTGATATGGGCATAACAAATAGTTTTATTTATTTCATGTAGTAATTTATGAATTGGAAATTTATTTATGAACTTTCAAAGGATGAAATTATTCTTATGAAATAGAAACATGTAATGTAACTATATATCCTTTTATTCATAGTGATTAAAATAATTTCTCAACTCATAGAAAATGATATTGAAACAAAAATAACACTATATAAAATTATTATCTAAATAATCAAATTGAAATTCAAATTATCACATTTTTATGGTTCTGAGGTCCTTAACATTACAACAATCATTTACTTTATTAAAATCAATGTTTTAATACAATACCTATAATTATTTTTTCATTTCATATATGTTCATATCTTTATAAGCAGCCAATGTTATCATAAATAGAAACATACTATTGTGTTATTCCATATGATCATCACGCTACCATTTCTATATAATTATATATATAACCTACTATCCCATTTATAAAATTGAGATTCAATCAATTATATTTAATATTCCCAATCCATTAAATATTGAGATGACATTTACTTTACAAGGGTGAAATTTAGTTAATGTGGGGAAAATTTTACACCTGATGATTTTACAATAATTACAGTATTTATATAGAATGTGTGACATTGAATAATGATCTTAAATAACTGATGAAATAAATTTCTCTAAATTTAATCACTTCAAGATCATGTGGAACTCACAATCATGAGTCAAAATGAACCCCAATATAGTATAACATTAGAAGATAAATTTTAAATTGGTTGTATGGATAGTAAAAAATAATTTATTAAATTCCTAGATATATAATGAATATAAAAAAAAATTATAGTATTTAAAATAAAAATGAATGATTTACGAAAAAACTATAATGTTAAAAAATAATGGTTTATTAAATATTTGAGATCATAATATAATATTAATTTGAATATATGTAGTAAAATTTAGTTGATAAAATTGAATTTCGATTTTAAATAATTTGTATAAATTTTTCTTAGGATTAATTTATTGGATTTTTTTGAAATGATTAATATTTCGATGAATACTCCAATATACATAATTTGAAATAAAGAAATACATTAATTTAAATTATTTAGAAAGGTAAAATATATTTTTACATTGTTTTAATGTATAGTTAGATCAAAAAATACATCAATTATTAAATATTATATCATTAGAATAAATTCCCTAGAGACTTTTCGTATAAAAATGTTATAAATATTTGATCATTTCTCTTTGAAACCTCGCTATCTCATTGAGTTTTTTATTATAATTAAATTATAATTTTCCCATTATTTGAATAGAATTTTAAATAATATATTCAATATTTAGAATCAAAATAATTTATTTTATCTAATAAGAAAAGAATAAATATTTACTGTATTAAATAGTAAAATCATTAAAAATTATTTAGACTTGTTTGGGATAAATTGGTTTAGTAGTGGTTGAACATAGAACATAAATGAAAAAATGAACTAATTCCATGTCAAAAATATATATTATAGACATATTTCTATTTTTTAATGTCTATTTTTCTATAATAATCTACTTGGGTCCTATTTTCTTGTGAAAAATGTGGTTACACATTTTTCATTTAAAATTTTTCAAGTTATCCACTCACCTAACTTATAAAAGGACACCCCTATCATATATTTGTCACAACATAAAACACCTTTGGTTTGAAAAATTACTATATAAATAACTTTCTATATTTAATAACCTAATACTATAATCTGTGGCATTGTCCTAAATATATTCCATTGAAACATTAAATTTTATACAAAAGTGGTGGTTTGAGAAGATGTAAAATTCCTAAATATGCAATTTTCGTTTATATTTTCCTCCACCACCATCAATTTTTATTAAAATCTTATGATATAATAAACTCAGTATAACCCAAATACATATTTTTTATTTTGAAAATTTCATGTACTACAATATGAAAACACTTCTCTTTATTGGACATCAGTTCAAGATTAACTACGTAGGATTACTCATAATACAACCAGGAAGATCATGAGGTCAATTTTCTTTAAGAATTAAGAGATTACATAAAAAGAACATTGGGAATAATGATATAACTAAAAACATCGTTGAAATTATTATAATAATTCGTCATACATATAATTTTATGGGATAACTTGGGGACATATATAAGAAAATAAACAGTTATAGATATCTATAAGGAATAAACATGGCATAAATTGAAGAAATAAATTCATGTTAGGAAATAGGATTATAAATGGTTACTAAAAAGAGTAGTAATCCTAAACATGAAAAATAAATCATCATATATCATTGTAACATAATGTAACCATGAAAAATGTTGTGACAACATAAAAATTTCATTATAATCCTTGGACAAGTCTAGAAACTAAGAAATAATGATAGGAAAAGTCATGTGATGAATTCGGATCCCCCATAATCCTTATCATCACTTCTAATGATGCTAAAACATTAAAAAAATGTATTGGAGTGCTATATAATTCAATAAAACTCATTACATTAATTCTATTTTCATGATTTGTTGTGCCAAATAGAATATACAACATTGATTCATTCATTATTACATTTTATTACATGATCAAATTATGTAGAATAGATACATTCAACATCACAATCAAGAAGTACACCTTATTAAAGGTGAACATCCTTGATAAGAAATTTCTATAGGTATTAACTACACAATTTCATGGGATGGAAATTCATGGTGACATTTTTGAAGCATAATGTGAGAGAATGAATGATCATGAGATAGGATGATGAGTGTGAAATACATCACTCATGTTATATTCATAAAATGGATATTAATTGAGATATGGAATAAAAAATATCAACATTAGGAGATTATGATAAAATAAATAATATATATATGATACTCGAATAAAAAGAAAAATGATAGGATCCATTTACTTTAAAGGGTAATGAAAATTCATTGGTGGATCATATTGAGATCATGGGGAAACCATTATAGGACTCCATATTTGGGATGGAATAGTAAGGATGTGCTCCTTGGTATTTTATTGAAGTGAATTGGGATCATGGAGGGGATAATATAATAAATTATTGGTGAGTTCATTATTATTTAAAAAACAAAGGTTTTTTACTCGATATATAAAGGTAATTGAAACAAAAAACAATCCCATTGGTTTCCATTATTTTCTACCAAAAGGGAGTGGATTTAATTATTAATTTAGTCCAGGGGACTAACTAATGTAAATATTAAACATGTTGATGTGGAGGTGAGTCATACTCTAAATGATATTATTTTATAACCTTAAAATATATTACTTTTTTGGGAGGAATCATTATTTAGTTACGAAACTTATAAAATAAATATAATATTACATTATGTTAATGAGAAAACATATATTTTTTTATGTATACATTTTTTTATTTATTAAATCATTTTCGGTCATTGTGATTTTGTAATACTCAATGAATGATTATACAATATTTATATTTTACCAGAATATTTGAATGCATCAGAAAATTTGGAAAAATTTACCAATGGATCATTTTTACATTGTGATTCCAAAAATAATATTCATTTTATATAAATAATTTCAAAAATATTTTTATTTTTATATATTAATTTAATAATCAATATTTATTGTGATTTTTTTTTACAATAAGATTTTTTGGACTCTTTAAATATTAAAATTTACTTCATAAAATTTTAGGATCATTTATATTTAATAATAATCATTCTATAAAAATATTATTTAATAAATCCATTATTCTATAAAAATGAATTCCTTAGATTAATTTCAATATTACTAAAAAATATTCTTTGTGTTTTATTGTATCAAAATCAAAATCTTTTATAAAGTATAAATAATTAGAATTTAATATTAGCAATATGACAACCCTTCTTTTATTAGAAACTTAAACATGATTTATTACATAAACTATTCAACAGATACAACAATGATGATTGATAGGTATATTGCCTTTGGGGCCTAGGATCATTACATAAAAAATTAAAACATGAAATACAACATCATTATTGAAAAATTCCTTTACATGACCACTACATTCCCTCGTACTTAGCATTTAATGGGATAACCTGATGACATGCATAAGAAAAGCAGTGAGCTATAAAGACCAGTATGTGAATAAAAATGGAATACATGAAGATCACAATACATGTTAAAAAATATTCATATCAATAGAGAAGAAGAGAAACATGAATATAAAGGCATGATAAAGCATGATAATCATAACATGGAAATTTGGCAACAACGCTTAACATGGAATTAGCATGAGCCAAGGCTTATTGCACATGTAGCATGAGTAAATCCTCATTGCACATGAAGCACTATTAAACCCTCATTTCACTTGAATTGTCATGATTCAATACTCATTTCACATGACTTAACATGATACTATACTTTACCCAATGCATTGGAGCTCTATAAGGGTGCACCCTTCTTAAAAATTTCATTTAATGCATATGTGTCCCACATGGATCATAAAACATGGATTGATAATACAAAATCATTTATTAAATGATAATGGAAATTTGGAATTCATACATGAATCTTTGTAATCAATACGTAAATGTGAATAAAGGTGAATACCCCTGATGGAGAAATGGGCATGGTATTCACTACACAATGGCATTGGCATAGAAAATCGTTGTGATTTCGGAAGCGTAACAGCTTGACATAGGAATTCATAAAATTTGTTGATGAGAGAGAAAGGGTTGTATCATCATATTTACATTAAATGGACAGTAAGGGGTTTATATAGATAAATTTCCAAACAATTGTAATGAATTTTGGATTCATGATACAGAAGTGTTTCTTGAATGTAAATGAAGATAGAGAAGTTTGTTTCGGAATTTTAACATAATAACGGGTGTAAATGGGAGGAATTTAATGTGAGAGAAAGGGGTCTCACATCATTCAAAATAAATGAGGGCAGTATGGGGGAGGTGTGAAACAATACCCAAACATTTATAATTGAAATTAAAAGGGCATAACAATATTAAGAAAATTGGACAAAAAAAGTGAAAGTAAGAAAAACCCTTACATGGAATTGTACATCCAAAGGCATGACAGAGTCTTGAGAGAGGCTTCTTGGTAGCTTGGGGCACCTTTGGAGGATTATAGAGAGATTAGGGAAGAGTTTGGACGAACTCCAAAGGATTTTAGTGAGGAGGAAGTGGGATCTTGGGTGGGTTTATATAAGAAAGGCGAGTGGATTCTTTATTATTTAGGTTTGGGACCCCTTACATTAAACTAATCCAAACCACAAATCAACTCATGGTTTTTGCCAATGTTTTTTGGAAAAGGGAAGAGGAAAGAAATATTTTATAAGGCCAAAGTCCAAACTTCTTAAAATAATGTGGTTGCTTATGTCGAGGTGAGTCACACTCCCATGGAAAATAATTTAAAAAGACAAGATGTTTAATAAGTCTTCAGAGGTCCATTAATGCTTTGAAAAGTAAGTCAAACAAACCCAAAATCACATTATTGTAACTTTAGAACATATATTGGCCGAACATAATGCCTATAGCATTTTATTACATCATTATTGGGTCTTTATGATGTCATAAAAAACATTATATATAAACGGTATTTAATTTTCACCCAAAAATTTGACTGTCTCAAAAAATTATGAAAAATTCAGTAATGGATAATTTCAATGTCCTGATCCAAGAAATATAATTTATTTTATCTAAATAATTTTCTAAATATGTTAATGTTCTCTTTTAAAATAAAAACCGACATTTATCAAAAATTCACGTGTTTTCACATAAATGGATTTAATACCTTGATAAAAATTATAATTGAATTCATAAAATTATATGATCATTTATATATAATAATATTAATTTAATAATGATTATAATATTTTATTAAAATATTATTTAATTCAGAAATCCCTTAATTTAATAAAATAGATTTCTTAATTAAATAATAACTAAAAACACTATTTTTACTTTAAAAACTATTTACAATGTATCAATAATGACAAGAAGGTATATTCATTATTATATATAAAAAATCATATAAATGAACATATTACTAGAGATTTGTTACATAACCCCACAAAAAATCTGCATAAGACCTAATGGTAATGTGTGTGATGGTGACATACTCTTGGGGTGGCTTAGATAACATCGCTCGAGTGGTGATCTCTATCAACATCCACATTTCCCATAGACGGTCCGATTAGAGCTTTACATGATGAAGCTCAGCTTAGGCTTGGTTGAGAGTGAAGCCCAAGGACACCAACTCTTTTCCGAGCTTCGACAAATGTGCTTTGTATAGAGCAATTCTACTAGAGGAGGCTATTGTTTCTTTTTTCTGAGTAAATTAGATTTGTTAAAGCCCTGTATTTATACTAATCAAGTGATCACTATTCAAAGACTATAAAAGAAACAGTCACAATTATTAACATGAAACCAAAGAAGATGACATTTTATATAAACATTTTACATAAAGAGACATTTAACTAGATCAAGAGGGATTTCCAATAATGAAACTTTGGGTAGTTACAATATTCCACCCTTAAAAAGTTCACCCCCAAAATTTCCTTTTTACCACACTAAAACAGATGTGGGTAACTCAACTTCATCATTTCCTTCGATTCCCAAGTCGCTTTTTCAAACTTGTGTTTTTGCCATAACACCTTGACAATGGGCATTGTATTATTTTTTAGATCTTTTTCTCTGTGATCTAAGATCTTCACTGGTTGCTCCTCATAAGAAAGATCATCCCCCAATTGTACCACGTCAGAAGAGAGTACATGTGAAGGGTCCTATATGTTCATATTTAAGAGGGATACATGAAAGACATCATGTACATTGTCCATGGTAGGTGGAAGTACTAGTCGATAGCCCACAACCCTAACATGATCAAGAATCTCAAAGGGGCCGATGTACCTTGGACTAAGCATCCCTTTCCTTCCAAACCTCATGACCTTCTTCCAAGGAGATATGCATAGAAAACCATGTCTCCACCTTTAAACTCAAGGTCTCGTCGACGATTATCTGCATAACTCTTCTATCGACTCTGGGATGCCTTGATATACTGCTGAATGATTTTCACTTTCTCCACCATTTCCTTGACCATTTCTGGTCCAAGCAGCCTACGTTCACTGACCTCATCCCAAAACGCTGGCAGTCATCACCTTTTTCCATAAAGGGATTCATATGGTGACATTTGGATGCTCGAGTGGAAACTGTTATTATAAGAGAACTCAACCAGAGGAAGATGTTGATCTCATCCTCCTATAAGTCCATTGAGAACACTCTCAAAATATCCTAAAGTGTTTGGATAATCCGCTCGGATTTTCCATTATTTTAAGGATGATAGGCCATACTAATGTTCAGTTCAGTATTTAGAGAATGTTAAAGACTCTTAGAAAACATAGAGGTGAATCTTGGATCTCCGTCAGACATAATAGATAGTGTCACTCCATGCAGCCTTACCACTTCCCTGATATATATCTGTTCCAGTTGATCGAATGAGAAATCCTCCCAAATAGCAATGAAGTGTGCAGTCTTTGTAACACGATCCACAACAACCTAGATTGCATTGTTGCCTTTGGATGTCCTCGGATGTCCAGTGACAAAGTCCATGGTGATGTTCTCCCATTTCCATTCTGGTATGGGCAATGGTTTCATCATCCCCTTAGATTCTGCCTCTCTACCTTCACTTGCTGGCACACCAGGAACATTGAAGTTTATTCGGCGATCTACTTTTTCATATTATTCCACCAAATGTTTTCTCAGATATCTAGATAAATCTTTGTGCTCCTTGGGTGAATAGGGAAATTTGAACTATGTGCATCATCCAAAAGTTCTTTTATCAGCTCCGGACATGATGGAAAACATAGATTTTCCCAAATCACAAAATTTCTTCTTCATTAACATTAAACTCCGAGGATATCCTCTTTCTGATAGCTTCCACTTTTTCCTGAATTCACACATCATCATTTTGAGCATCCATTAAACTTTCCAAAAGAGATGGTTGATCAATCATTTGTGAAAGTATTGATGATTTTCCATTCTTTATGATTCCCATGTGCATCTTCATCTAGTCTAAGAAGATTGGATCCCGCTCAATTCTCATCATTGATAGAATCGCTGGGTCCTTTCTACATAGGGAATCTTCCATCTTGTTCGCTTTCCCAGGATGGTAATGTATTAAACAGTCATAATCTTTTATGAGTTCTATCCATATTCTATGGAACATATTAAGTTCTTTTTGTGTGAATATATATTTAAGACTCTTGTGGTAAGTATATATCTCACATTTCACCCCATAGAGATAATGCCCCCATATTTTCAAGGCAAAGAACACCACCACCAACTCCAGATCATGTGTTGGTTAGTTTCACTCATGAATTATCAACTGAATTTAGGCATAGGATATCACTTTGTCATTCTGCATTAGCACAGAGCCTATTCCCTTCTTCGAAGCATCACTGAATACCACAAAAATTTCCCCACTTATGGGTAAAGTGAGAACTGGCGCAGTGATAAGCCTCTTTTTAAACTCCTTGAATCTTTCTTCACATTCATCACACCAAGAAAACATTACTACCTTTTGATTTATCTTTGTATGAGGGTTGGAAAATCATGAGAAATTTTTCACAAATCGTCGATAATATCCAACAAACCCCAAGAAGATACGAATATCCGTTACCAATGTTGGCCTCAGCCATCCCTCAATTGCATCTAGGTTGGAGGTATCCACAGATATCTCATTGCTTTTAATGATATGGACCAAGAATGATACCTCCTTCAACCAGAACTCACACATTCTGTACTTTTCATAGAGATTCTCCTTGCGCAAATTCTCTAATACAGTTCTTAAATGCTCATCATAATCCACCTTGGTTTTGGAGTATATTAGAATATCATCTATAAATACTACAACAAATTTTCCAAGGTAATATCTAAAGAATCTATTAATCAATTCCATGAAGATTCCTGGAGCATTAGTGAGTCTGAAAGGCATTACTATGAATTCATAGTGCCAGTATCTTGTATAAAAAGTAGTCTTGGGGACAACTTCTTTCTTCACCCTTACTTGATAATATCCTGACCGTAAATCTACCTTGGAGAATTATTGTGCTCCAAGTAGATAAGAAAACAAGTCATGATCTGTGGCCAAGGATACTTGTTCATTAAATTGATTCTGTTATGTTCACGATAATTGATGCATAGCCGCATTGAACCACCCTTATTGTTGAAAAAGAGGACTGGTGAACCCCTTAGTGAAGTACTTGGGCGTATAAACCATTTATCCGGATTCTCTGGTAGTTGTTTCATCAGCTCTTCAAGATCCATGATCGACATTCTATACAGAGTCTTGGATATTGGTAGCACTCCTGTTATAAGTTCAAATAAGAATTCAACATCTCTTCTAGGAGGAAGACTAGGCAGTTCCTTGGGAAACGCTTTAGCGAATTCCCTCACAATAGGAATTTCTTCAAGGATGGTTTCTTCCTTGGACTCAATCATCTGAGCCAGATACGTGTGCTCATAGGGTAGTAATATCCATGCTTGAGATGATGGAGCTAAAGGAGATTCATCTTCCTCCTTACAGTTGTAATGAATCTGGGGTTGATTCTCCATATGGAGTGTGATTTCCCTCTTCAGACAATTTATGTTGCCTTTATATAAGGAAAGACAATCCATTCCCAGAATTACATCAAATTCCACTAGAGTGAGTATGAAGAGGTTCTTCGGGAACTTAAATCCACATATTATAATAGGGGAGGACTTATATTCATGTGATGCAATGAGTTCCCCATTTTCCATACTCACCGACAACTTCACTTCCATTATTTGTGGTGGTGCTGGGATTGTTCAACTAAACTTTCGAGATATAAAAGAATGCGTAGAACCTGAATCAAAAAGTACGTTCGCTATTATGGAATGAATAACTAGCGTACCTATCACCACTTTTTTGTCGAGGTTCGCTTCGGCAGAAGTTATGACAAAATCTATTCCTTGTTGCCTTGGAGTTTGTCGGTTGCCTCAAAAAAACCTTGGTTTAGGGAACTTATTTGAAAAATTTCCCAATTCTTTGCAGTTGTAGCAATGAAAAAAGGTTTGAGGTTCGAATGGTGTGTTCCTATCCACTATCGCAACTGCGTGTATTTCTTTCTGATAGTTAACAACTAGGTTCCCTTCTCTTCTACATCTAATGCATTTCCTCATCCCCTTGAGGCAATTTCTTGGGTGCTTCGTTCTGCACTTTTGGCATGTGGGTGCTTTAAATTCTTAGGACCGTTGGATTTATCTATCGGACCGCCATCATTGAATTCAACATTATGCTTCCTATCCCCATGATACCCATATGATACCCTGATCACCATTTCGACCTTGAGGTCACATCAGACAATTTCCTCATAGTTGTTGAAGTCACGGATCACTAATGCTTTCTGTAGGCTAGGCTTCAGACCACCAAAGAAGCGGTCAACCTTGCATTCGGGGTTAACAAAAAATCCTTAATTGTATAGTGCAATCCTTGTAAAGTTTTCCTCATATGCTCCAATAGATTCATTGTATTTTTTCTTGAGGGATAGGAAGTCCCTTTCCATCTAAAACCGGAGGGTGCGCGGAAAATATTTATTGAAAAACATCTTCCAATAATCCTTCCATTCCAATTCCTCGATCTCCTCCTCATTATTCTTATTTTTTATCAACATCCACCATTAATCAGCTTCACCCTCCATACAATAAGTTGCTAGAAGAACCTTATCTTATTCAGAACATTGAAGGCTGGTGAAGATATTTTCAATGGAGTTGATCCATTGTTCAGCGATTGAGGGATTGGATGATCCACTAAAATTAGGAGGCCTTTGTCTAATGAAGCTCCTGATAGTGACTTGTTCTTTCTTGGGGGGGGGGGGGGTTGAAAGTTCCTCTTGACTCATGTTTCTATTCAAATATTGAGTTAGCTGAGAGAGAAGCGTGACAGAGTTTGTGATTCCCGCTCCCATTGGATTGGGTATCTCATTAGTACAGTCATCACATTGATCTTCACATCAGTTTTTATCCCAAGTCCTCCTATTACCGGCCATTGTCTAGAATAAAATGAATGTTAGGGGGTAACAAATAAAGGGTAATCAAAAGATAAAATGTGATGACTTATAAATAAAATTTTATTTCCTTAACTCATGAGTCTATAGGATTCAATATAGGATTTTCATGATCTACATTGTAACATATATTCTTAGGGGCATTTTTATAATTCCCTTAATAAGGATTCATACTAAGCTTGTGAGTTTATCAAAACATTCACCTGGGAGTGTCGTAACCAAGAGTGTAGCAAGGCCTGTTGTCGTGCACCAGTTCCGGTTTGAGTCTATCTCAAAGCGGTGTTTCCAGGTTTTACCCCTAGGATACATCTGTGCAAGAGCTACCTCTACCTACTTGTATCCAGACAGGGATTTATTTGATTTATAAACCACTTACACAGAATTTACCAAAACTTAGGGATGTTTTTATTATACATAGTGTTGTCTCTATGGCTTTACTGTGGTTTTCTAATACTAATCCCAAAAATAACTAAACCTACACTTTTATACCAACTATGACAACAATACTTTTATTACATACTTAAAGATGATTTATTACATAAAATATTCACTTGATACAAGAAGGATGATCAAGATTATTAGTGTATTTGGGGTGTATGATCATTACATAACAACTTAAAACATGAAATACAACATTTTTATTGAAATCTTCCTTTACATGACCACTACATTCCCTTGTACTTAGCATTCCATTGGACAACCTGAGGACATGCATATGAAAAGGGGTGAGCTATAAAGCCCAGTAAGGGAATAAACATGGAATATATGAGGATTAAATTACATGTTAGACAATAGGCATATAAATAGTGCACAAGATAAACATGAACCGAAAGGCATGATAAAGCATGATAATCATAACATGGAAATGTGGCAACAACACTTAACATGGAATTAGCATGAGCCAAGGCTCATTGCACATAGAGCATGAGTAAATCCTAATAGCACATGATGAACGAGTAAAACCTCGTTCCACTTGAATTAGCATGAGTAAATACTCATTGCACATGACGTATCATGATACTATACATTACCCAATGCATTGGAGCTCTATAAGGGTTCACTCTTCTTAAACATTTCATTTCATGCATAAGTGTGCCACATGGATCATAAAAAATGGATTCATAAAACATAATAATTTATTCCATGATAGAGGAATGAGGAATTAATACATGAAACTTGGTAATTAATAAGTAAATGTGCATAAAGTTGAATTCCCTTGATGGAGAAATGGGAATGGTATTCACAACACAATGGCATTGGTATAGAAAATCGGTGCGATTTCGGCTGCGTAACGGCGTGACATAAGAATTCATAAAAATGGTTGATGAGAGAGAAAGTGGTGTCTCATCATATATAGATGAAATTTAAAGTATGTGGTCATATAGATACATGTCCGAGCAATTTTAATGGAATTTAGATTCATGGTACAAAAGTATTGCTTGAATTTAAATGAAGATTGAGAAGTTCCTTTCAGAATTTCGGCATTGTAACGGGTGTACATGGGAGGCATTTAATGAGAGATAAAGGGGTATCCCATCATTAAAAATAATATGGTAGTATGGGGGAGGTGTGAAACCATACCCCAACATTTATATTGAAATTATCGGGGCATAAAAAATGAAGTTAATTGGACAAAAAAAGTGAAAGGAAGAAAAACCCTTACTTGGAAGTATGCATCCAATGGATTGATAGAGGCTTGAGAGAGGCTTCTTGGGAGCTTGGGGAACCTTGGAAGGATTCTAGAAAGAGTAGTTCATAGTTTGGACAAACTCCAAAGGCTTTGAGTGAGTAGGAAGTGGGAGATTGGGTTGGTTTATATAGGATGGTTGAGTGAATTCTTTATTATTTAGGTATTGGGCCCCTTACATTAAACTAATCCAAACCACAAATCAGCTCACGATTTTTTCCCACGGTTTTTGGAAAATAAAAGAGGAAAAAATATTTTATAATTCCAAAGTCCAACATTCTTAAAAAAAAATGGGGTTGCTTATGTGGAGGTCAGTCACACTCCCATGGAAAATAATTTAAGAAGGCAAGATGTTTAATAAGTCTTGAGGGGTCCATTAATACTTTGAAAAGAAAGTCAAAAAATCCAAAATCACATTATTTTAATGGTAAAACATATATTGGCCGAACATAAAGATTATATTGTTTTATTAAATCACTATTGGGTCATTATGATGTCATAAAACACATTACATATTTAAACGGTATTTAATTTTTACCCAAAAATTTGATTGTCTCAGAAAATTATGAAAATTTCACTATTGGAAATTTCGACATCCTGATTCCAGAAATATGATATATTTTATCTAAATAATTTTCCAAATATGATAATTTTTACTTTTAAAATAAAAACCGACATTTATCGAAAATTCAAGGGTTTTGACAGAAATGGCTTTCAAACCTTAATAATAATTATAATTGCATTCATAAAATCATATGATCATTTATATATAATAAAATTAATTTAATAATAATAATAATATTTTATTAAAATATTATTTAATTCAAAAGTCCCTTAATTTAATAAATTGTTTTTCTTAATTTAATAATAACTAAAAACACTATTTGAACATTAAAAACTATTTACAATGTATCAATAATGTAAGGAAGGTATATTCATTATTATATACAAAAAAATAATATACATGAACATATTACTAGAGATTTGTTACATAACCCCTAAAAAATCCGCATAAGACCTAAGGGTAAGGTGTGCGATGGTGACTGACTCTTGGAGTGGCTCAGATAACATCGCTCAAGTGGTAATCTCTATC
Source organism: Viscum album (assembly GCA_963277665.1). Classification (NCBI taxonomy): domain Eukaryota; kingdom Viridiplantae; phylum Streptophyta; class Magnoliopsida; order Santalales; family Viscaceae; genus Viscum; species Viscum album. The sequence goes on from OY728151.1 coordinate 1,539,464,893, forward strand.
AACTTCCACATTTCCCATAGACGGTCCCGTTCGAACTTGACATGATGAAGATCAGCTTGGGTTTGGTCAAGAGCGAAGCCCAAGGACGCCACCTATTTTCCAAGCTCCGAAAATTGGGAATCATATAGAGAAATTCTACTGGATGAGGCCATCACTTCTATTGTCTGAGTAAATTGGATTTGTTAAAGTCCTATATTTATACTAATCATCTGATCACTTTTCAATGGCTATAAAAGTAATGGTCACAATTCATAACATGAAACCAAAGAAGTTGACATTTTATATAAGCGTTTTACATAAATAGACATTTAACTAGATCAAGAGGGATTTCCATTAAAGAAACATTGGGTTGTTACAAGAAATATTATATGGAAAATAAATTACATAATCATATTCGTTTTTTTATTGATATAAATCCATTTATTAAACCATAAAATTACCTATTGAAATTTTTTGAGATATGGACACATTCATGGGGTGGTTCGTCAATCATGGTTTTTGTCATGATCATGATGTTCTTGAACTTCTCCCGTAATCTATTTGGGTTGACCATATGTTGTTTGAAATCATATTGGGCATAGTCAGGGAATAATCCTATTATTGCCCCCTCAAATAGAAGATATGATAAATGGTCTTCTTAGGGTATGATTCAACTGGTTGAGTCTATCAAATCCTTTTTCTATGTGACACGATGTTTTAAAACCTCTATAATTGTTCTAAAAATATGATCTCAATTCATAGACTATATTATCATTTGTAATGAATCATGATGGTATTTCAAAAATAATAGGATAATATAAAACAAAAAAAAGTCCAATTTGTTTATATATCCATAAGATATAATAATTCAATAAATTAAATAATAAGGGGAATTTTATTTATAATAGTTCAATTCCTTAAAATCTCCCCCTTTAAAAATTTCCACCTCAAAATATTCATTTCACATACTAAAACATATATGGGTAACATTGATTCCTAACATCCTTTGTTTCCCGAGCCTCTTCACTAAATATGTGTTTTCTAAATAAAAACTTGAAACAATGCATTTTTATATTTCCCAAAAATCTATTTATATGATTTAAAAAGGTCATATATTTCTCATCATGGGAATGATAAATCTTTGATGGTACCACAACTAGATTGAGTCCAAGTGAGGATTCTAGCATTTACTTCCTCAAGAGTGATACATGTAACATATCATGTAATTATGATAGCTTAGTGTAGAGTATCATTCAATAAGAAACGGCACCGCTATGATTATTGATCTCAAATTGACTAAAGTATCCAAGAGAAAGCATTCCATTCTTACCAAATCCCATTAATATTTTCCATGGAGTTATATGGAAGAAGGACTTGTCTCCAGCAACAAGAAATATGTCTCATTGTTGATTTTCATCATAGCTCTATTTTCAAATCTGGTCATCCATGATGTGTTTTTTAATGGACATGATGATTTCATGCATTTTATCAACCATTTCATGACCCATCATAAGTTTTATGGTACAAATACCTATGTAAATTCCACATAATATTTATATCATGTTGGTGAAACTTCCAGAACATGTAGGTATGCATTGGATATAAATCATATATAATCAATAGTGGAGTTCAATACATCCTGGGGACTTTTTTGAGGTATATCCCTGATATATTATCGAGTGATAATTCCTATCAAATTGTAATAAATTGCATAGTCATTGTAATATAATCCAACACAACCCATCTATAATTATTTTTGATTTATTTATTTAGAGGTATAGTTATAATTTCCATGGAGATGTTGTCCAATTTCCATGTAGGTATGGGTAATGATAGATCATACCATTTTATTTTATTCATTATTTTTTCACATGGTGACATAAAAGACATCGTGATGTTTATTTCATGATCTCCATCTTCATAATTTCTCACAAATAGTGCCCTTGGATATATCGATACATATTTTTGCTTCCTGGATAGATTTATATGATGGATCTATTTGAATCATCTAACTACTCAGTTAAATCAGGATTTGATGGTACACATAGTCATGAATAAAATCTCATGGATATTTCTTAATTAACATTAATCTCAAAGTATTACAATTTTCATATAGATTCTCCAGTATTCTTAATTTCCACAACATATCTTTTATAATCCCTCATAATTTCCTTAAGTGATGGTTTATTAATTTTTTTAGAATGGTTTGATGATTTTAATTACATTATAACACACATATCCATCCATTTTATGTATAAAAATCCTTTATCCATTTCAATTATCATCAATGATAATATTATTGTATCCTTTATGCGTGGATAATATTATAATATATTTTCATTCTCAGGATGTTATTGGATATAGAATTCATAGTCGTTCATCAGCTCAAATCATCATCATTTTCATATATTCATCTCTTTATATGTGAATATATAGTTGAGGTAATTTTTATTTGTATATATTTCAAAAATCACCCCAAATAGATATTAATCCAATATTTTCTAGGTAGAGATTACCACATACTTCAAATGAGCAGGCGTTGGTATGTTTTTTTTGTGAACTAGCCATTTCATTGTGGTATAGGATATCACATTGTCAATGTACATTAACACACTGCCCAATCCCTTCATTGAAGCATCACTAAATGTCACCAAAATTTCTCTACTTGTATATAGTGTTTGTACATGTGTCGGGATAAGTATCTTAATAAAATTCTTGAATCCCTCTTCACATTCATAAATAAAAGAAAAAAACGATTCTCTTTGGGGGTTTTAAATGGTTTGAGAATCATTATAAATTTCTTAACAAATTGAAAATAATACAGATATAATCTTGGGAATCATTGGATATCAGAAATAGATGTTTTCCATGACCATCCATCAATAGAATTCATCATTTAGGGGTCCATATATATCCCACTTCTTATGAAAATATTCCCCATGAATGAGATATCCTTTTTATAAAACACATATTGCATTTACATTTCAATAATCTTATCAAATTGAAATTTACTTATCATAGTTCATAGATACTCCTCATTCTCCACCAATATTTGGTAGTATATTATAATATCATTTATAAACACTACCACAAATTTGATGAGGTAATATCAAATGACTCTATTAAACAATCCGATTAATATTAATTGAGAATTGGTGAGTTTGAATTGTATTTATGTGAACTCATAGTTTGCATACAACTGACAGAAATAACTCTTAGGTATATCATACTTCTTCTCCATTAAATTATAATATCCCAATTGAGTATCCACTATGGAAATGTATTGTGTTCCTCATAGTAGATTGAATGAATCAAAAATCTATGGTTGATGATATATATAATTTATCATGATCATTTTCTTCTTAATATTATCAATGAAAAGGTGCATTGACCCATCATTCTTCTTGATAAAGTTGAAATGTGCACAACAAGGTAATGTTTTTGGAATATAAATCATTTTTCTAGAATCTCATATTGCTATATATTCATCTCTTCATGTTCCACAGCTGACCTTGTATATGTTGTCATGGATATTGGAAATTCCCTTACTATAGTCTTGACTGAGAATTCAGCCACTCCACTAGGAGGAATACCCGAATATTTTTTGACATTCAAATCATAATATTCCATTACAATCGTCAAGTATTCAAGGATGATGATTTTCTTAGAATCAATAGTTTTATATATTTATGATTTCTCATGGGGAAATAATATCCTTTCTTGAGATGTTTTTGATAATGTATATTCACTCATACATGCACAAGTATAGAGTCATGGGTTGATTCATGACACAGAGATTGATTTCCTTATCATGATAATTAATGTCAACTCTATATTGGGATATTAAATCCATATAATAGATTCATAAAACTCCACAATAGGCAGTATCCCATGGTTCTATGGAATGTTCATCCCACAAAGTTCTACTATGGAGAGATTATATAAATGGGATGAAATTATTGAACCACTATTCAATTTCACTAACATATCTACCTCCATGATTTATTTGGTGTGTTAATGGTTCAACTAAACACGAATGATATAAAAGAATCTATATAACCATAGTAAAAAAATTCTATTTTCCAATATTGAATGGATTACTATCATACAAATAACCAATTCATTATCATGATCCACATCTTTGGTTGTAATGGTGAAAGATAACACTTTTTTCTGTAGTGTTTTTGGACGTCTGCAAAAACCCTAGTCTCATTGACATGGATAGAAAATTTCACATGTTACATGAAATTTAAAAAATTAAAATTGCACATATGGTTAATTTGATCGTTCATTTCATCCAACTCATTAGTGTGATTATATATTCATAAATATATTTAGGTTTCCATTATTCATGTAACTAACACATTATATATCATCCCTTAAGAAAATTATACTGTTATTTTTACTACTATTTTGAAATGTGGAACGATTAAATTTCATAAGACTCTATGATTTTTCCCTCAGACTACCATAATGAACAACACTATTTTTGGGTATCCCCATAACACCCTTCAGAATCATATATCACAAATTTTACTAGGTAACATCGTATAATTGCATCATATCTATCAACATCTTGGATACCAAGGATTTTTTTAATTGATTTTCATCCCTCAAAAAAATCAGTAAGCGTTGCATTTAGGGGAAATGACCATGATAGAGTTCTATTGTGTCAGTATTTTAATTTTTTCCCAATATTTTTAGATATATTCATCATTATTTTTCATGATGGAAATTAATTACCTTTACATTTTATGTTGGAGTTTGTGAGGAAATTATTTATCAGAAAACATTTTCTTGAATTCCTTCCACCCCATCACATAGATCTCTTCCTTTGGCATTATATTTTGGAAAAAAAATCTACCATTGATAATATTACCATATTATATGATAAAAATAATTTAAAACATAATATTTTCCAAAACAACAATGTATGAGGATGATCTTCACAAAGGTGTAGATCTATTGTTCTATGATTAAGGTTTTGGAATATCAATTGAAATTTGGAGAATATTGTCTCATAACAGTCTCAATTACAACATTAATTTTCCAATATATATTTTAGAAATAATCTTGATCGAGTTAAATACTAAGGAACATTTATATATGATAGATCACTATAAAAAAATTCATGATTCCCTATACAATCGTTCTTGGTATCTTGTTCTGGCAGTCATCACATTTCCCTTCACATTTGTTGTTTTTTAGATTCCTCCTATTACCATGCATTGGCCGAATAAATGAAAAAATTGTGATGATATTTTTCTAAACTATTAAACACATAAACATAAATATAGTGAGATAAAATAGAGAAAATATAAATGACTATTACTTCTTATAATAATAAGTTATAGGATTCAATCAATATTATAAATAACCAGTTTTATAACATATATTCTTATGGGAATTTTTCTTTTAATAATAATTATTTGTAGTTAGATATTTATTTTTTGAAAGAATATGCAATGGGTGTTAGAAAATAGGTATGAAACTAGGAATGTTGTCATGTAGCAGTTCCCGGTTGAGTCTAGCTCAAGGTAGTGTTTTCATGGTTTACCCTAATGTAAATCTATGCTAGATCCATAACCACATGAATTATTTGGACGAGTATATGTTTTATATATAAACCACTAACTCTATACATACCAAAATATTCATTTGATTTATTATACATATTTATACCCCTAAGGATATCCCATAAGTATTCAAATAATAATCCAAAAATAATTAAAGCTTCCTTTGATACCAACTATGAAACCATCCACATTATTACAATATAAATAATGATAAATTACATAATATGAAACATATTAAAACCTGAATGATTAATAAATATCGAATATTTTGGTATTATCTGAATAAATAATATCATAAATCATCAGGGGGTAAATAACATTATTGAAATCATACTTAACATGCTTATATTATTACATTATACTTAAAACTGCATGGGATAACAAGGGGTCATTCAAAAGTTAGGGGTTAAATATAAAGCACATTAATGAAAAAAAATGGAACAATATAAATAATTTAATGTGTTTTAGACAATAGTCATATCAATTTTCCATACAAGGATTGATAATCCTAAACATGAATAATGCGGTAGGATATATCATGACAACAAATTGTCAACATGGGGAATGAGGAAACACCACAAATCATTCCATCATTTTAATATATCAAGTATAACATCAATAAATAATGACGGAAAAATTATTGTGTAGGATTAGTTTCACTCAAAGAACCATTGAATGAAATCTAATTAGAATAAAATCATTAGCCAATACATTGGAGAACAATATATTTCATAGAGATTCTGTCACATTCATTTCATTCTGATGCTTATGTGTGCCACAAAGATCATAAAAAATGGATTAATTCATCATCATATTTTATTTAAAGATAAATGATTTGGAAATAAATACATTTATTCAGATAAAAAATATTTTATGTTCTTAATGGTGACCACCATTGATATTAAATGGGTATGGTTATTCACAACACAATTGTTTGGCATCGAAAATCACCATGACATTTCTGTATAATACTAGGGTGTGTGAATGTAAAGGGATATATTTATGATAGTGAAATGGTATGTCATCATTGTTAAATAAATTACATAGTAAGGGGAATATTTATGAACATATTAATACATTATTAAATGATAATCAAAAACACAAGTCAATTTTTATATTTGAATAAAGAGGAAAATTAGAGGATCCCTTACATTGAGAGGATGATTTGAAATACTTGGGTGGAGATTATTAATACCATGGGGGCCCCATGGGAGGACTCTTGATATGGTAACAAAAATTATGTATGTGATCATTTTTTTCGTGATGATAAATGGGATATTGGGATGGTGTATTAGGTAAATGAGTGGGGAATTCATTATCATTTCTCAAACATAGGTTTGGAAATATATAAAATAATGTAATAAAAACCAATATCCTTTCCATGGGTTTTGTGATTAGTTATTATAAAATGGGATTCGTTTCAATTATTTTCATATTTCAAGGTCCAATATTATTAAAATAATAAGATTTTTTGATTTGTAAGTGTGTCATACAGTAGAACAAATTAATTTAAAACAAAAAAAAATATGTTATATCTTTTGGGTGATTCATTAAGATTTCTATAATTAATGAAATAAATTAATATTAATACATTATAATGTGAAATCATATATTTTCCCATGGATAAATTTTATCATATTTATCAAATAATTTTTCGGTCGTCATGATAACATAATATATATTGTATATTTATATAGTCTTTAAATTTTACATAAAAATGTCTATATTATAATATTGAGAAAATTTCACAATATTATAATTTATACATTATGATTCGTAAAATAATATTAATTTTTTTAAATAATTTACCAAAATTTTAAATTTTCACATTTAATATATTAATCGATTTTAATTGTGAAATGTTTATTTTTTTAACAAAAATACGTTTGGATCTCTTTAAAATTAAATTTTAAATCAAAAAACGGTATGGTAATTTATTTTTAATAAACATTACACAATAAATTTATTTCAATAAAATAAAATTTATTTAAAATATATTTTAATTTATGAAAAAAAATCATTAATTGAATATGAATATTTCATAAAAATACAATATCTATTTTTTTAAAATAAAAAACATGGTAATTTATAAAGAAATAAATATAAATTGTAAATATAATAATTCTTATATTGAAAATAATGTAGAAAAAATATTGATAGATTCTGAACATAAATACTATTAATAAAAAAATATATCCCCTAACAGTAACATCCATGATATTAATATTTTTATTGGGTGGATTGGAATAAATTTTTTGGGAAGTGATCTCATTAAGCTCATAATTATCTCATAAATGATCTCACTCATTCTTATTTTAATTAATATCATATTGGTCATTATCGTTGAAAAATAAAATAGATGTTATCTCCCTCAGAATATCTGATAAATGGGCTTCTTAGGGTATGATCCTACGGGTATAGTCCATCAGTTCCTTTGTTTTTGTAAATTGGATTTCCTAATATCCGATATTTATAATAATCATATGATCACTTTTCAAGGGCTATATTATCCATGGTAATTATACACAAAAACATTTTAAATTAATGAGAATATAACAAAACAAATTAGTTGAATGTGTTTTATATATAGAATATATGTAATAGTGAATTTAATAAGAGCACAATGTGAATTTTTACTCAAAAAGTTAGCGCCACTATATAAAAATATCCCCACATCCATCAAATGGGTTTCTAAAAATCATTTCTGTGTATGGTGAACTACTGCCTCTCAAACTGATGCCTTTATTTTTTATATAATCATCCATAATGGGTAGATATGAAGATGTATCTAACATATATATATATATATATATTGCATAATTGAACATATTTATTCATTATATAATATATTTATCAGTCTAATCCATGGGGGATCCAATAACATTGCTCGTGATTACATCAGACTACTGCCTCACGAAGAAATGTCATTCATTTTTAACTAACGCTTTAATTGGAATTTAATTAGCAAGAATACAACTAATATAATTCATATACATGAAATAAATATTTTATTCTTCAAATATTTATCATTAGTATAAGTTTATATATCATTTTATTTTTTTATCCTTTTCACACACTAAAAGATGATAATATTGATATTGTATTTGTGGACTACCTCTTTTATGAAGGGATATGACTCTGTTTTCATCATAAGAAACATATATGATTTAAATATTTATATTTAATAAGATTATAGAATTTATGATATATTTATAATTATTTAATATAAAGTATTACTTGAAACAATTACATTATGATTGTTTAAAAATAGAAACATTACTCTTGCGTATATGGGGGTCATCTTCTCAATGATTATAATGTACTTCTTTTCTGAAAATCATATTTCATGATTGGTCAAAATATTATAATTTATTTATAAATATGACTGTTATTTCATGGTAATTATCCTATAAATGATGTAACTATATAAAATTCACAAGAAACAGAACCATATTAAAAAATCAGGAATGATAAAACAAGTCAATTAACAACCTAAACAATGAAAATAATGAGTGACTCTTAAGGAAGGGGTGAAAATATGTCATAATAATATCATATATGTTATTATAAATATCAATATGGTTCTATTATATGTTAATATAAATTTAAAAAACATTTTTAATTAGTTTAACTAACATTCTACCAAATGGAAGCTTAATGTAATGGATTTTGTTATTCAATTTCTAGTCAGTAGTTTAAACTTATACATCATTGATTATTAAATACTAAGATTATGTGTTCAATAACCATTTATAATTTTCTATAATATTTCCAGTTCTTTTATAATGATTTAATATTGATATACTTAATATAATTATTGAATAATCCTAACCACATTGGTATGATATTTTTAAGGGACTTCATATAAATTTCACTTAACTAAGGTATATTATAATGTTATGAACACAATTTATTTTTTATATAGTATATACTACATCATTGACATGTAATTCCAAGATTAATTTATAATTCAACTTATATTTATTCTCAATTTTAATTATTACATCTATGTGTATTTAAAATTAAATTAATCATGTGGGAAAAAAATCATAGCCCAAATATTGTTCATTCAGATATATTAATTCTTCTTCTTATTTGATATTCAAATATTATGTGTGAGATTTATTTTCAATATATTACGTTCTATTGATCATTTTTTAATGTTTATTTACATGTGATATAAAAATTCATATAATTTATTAAACCACAGTAAAATTTGATTTTCATTATAATGGTTTACTTCACAATCATATTGTAAAAGAGATTTCTTAATCATGAATTTCAGTTGATGTAATTTTTTTACCATTTATTAATAAAGTGAAAATAATTCTTAGTCTTTGTTATTTAATGATATTTTCAAGTAATATTATATTTTTTCCCTCCTTAGTACTTAAAATAAAATAGAAAATGATCTTAAGAAAACCTGACATCATTTATCACTACAGTGTGATGTCCTTTTCTATGAAACCCCAAAATCAAATAATTTTATCAAAAATATCCAAATGATTTAAATTAATATTTTCCAAAGTTTAATTTTTAATAAAAAAAATTTAAATTAATTTTGATGTAATTTTCCAAAAAAAATCAATTTTTTATAGATAAATTGAAAATAATCATTGTATGAGTATATTATATGGTATTTCAGATTATTCTGTTTTAGTTAATTTTTAACATTAAATAATGAAAATAGTTAGTGTTGTGATGTTATTATGATTATAAACATGTATTAAACATTTTAAATGTTTAATGAGTTTCAGAATGATGTAAAATATAAACTCAGAAAATGTATTTAGATTCTTAGATCAAATTAGCATGGTGAGTACTTAATCTATGAAATCACTTAATATATGAGATATTAGTGAATTGTATCACAAATAACTATTCCTATAACATCATAGTTTAAGTGTATATTTGAGAGGATAAATCATATTCTATTAGACATTGTTTGATATGTGAAATTTTTGAGTTACCTTTCAATTTCATTCTCGGTATATGCTCACTATAATAAAAAATTCCTACGTAACTACATTCAACCAAAATAATTCACAAAGACACCATGTGATATATGATATGGGAAAATTTAAAATTTTATATTTGGTCTATATTGGGATATGAAGCAATTTTGTTTTGATTGTAATAATGTTATATTACATATATGTTTTATAAAATCTTATTTTTTAATTATCCAATATGAACTAGGGGATATTATTTCATAAATAATACTAAACTCAAATTTTATTCATCATGAAATTGTAATTTTTCGAAATCAAAATTGATAATTCAATTGGAAATTGATGTAATGATAAACATATAGATTTTATAGAATAATAAACATGATGTGTTTCCTAGATATAACATGATATTATTCTATGAAGAGATAAAAAGTAATAAATAACTCATTTTAAACAGCAACCACAAAGGACTAATATAATTTCTTAGGAGATAAAGGGATATATATTTTTTGAGGATATTTATATTGAAGTAATATATAGATGTGATTAAAATACTAATATTTAGGAGGCCATTTAGAGAACCAATTTTAAAAAAAGGATATGTTCTATAAAACTAAAATGGAATCCATTTATAATAACATGGTTTAGAGAATAATTGATTTGGAAAAATAATGAGACCAACATGGTGGATGTTATTTTCTTAATGGTAAATAATATCAAATATATAATTTATACCTATAAAGTTATATTATTAATGTTTTGATAGAAAAAACATTGTATTTACATTGAAGATACATTATTATTATTTTGAAACATAAATACCATTTATGTATTTATTTCAATAGATGATTGTTATGATTATGAGATATAGTAGTGGGATGTCATAAAAATTCAATAATTTTATTTTGTAGAAGGATATGTTTATGAGAGTACCAAAATATTTTTATATTACAAATGAATTTTTTATGGTGGGAAAGATTCAATGGTAAAATAATATGTTGAATTATGCATCTCATATTTAGAATATTTGAATTTAGGATCTAGTCAAATATTTTGGTTACATAAAAAATCAGATTTTATATACATGTGTGATATTGAGATTGTTTTGGTACTTCTAATATTCTATTTATATTTAATATTTTTAATTTTAATTAATTTCATTAATCAAAAATATATAGATATGTATTTTTAAAACACTTTATAATTAAAGAATTTTTTGGTAAATCCTACATTCTATGAAAGAGTGTATATAATGATATAACTAATAGGTTATTTGAATTGTGTCTTAAAATTTATTTCCAGAATTTAAAAACAATTTTTTCATGGATAACTCCTTGAAGTTATATATTTTATGTGTTTTACAGATCAAATCGTAGAACAATTTTAGATCCTTTTGATGAGTTAAAAATTATGGATAAACACAATTATTCAACCACGATATTATTTACAATATTTTCAATTTCGTGTACTAATTTTGAGGGAACATATAGGCTATGAAAAAAATGTACATTCAAATATAAATCTAGTGATAGTCTGTGAATTTTTCTCAAGAAAAAAATTATGTATTTATGAACAAGAATTGATAGATTCATATTCATTAGATTAGAGGATGAGGTTACGAAAAATGGATACCATTAATCAATTTTATAATTTGAAAATTATTATTTGATATATCGATGAGGTATTAGTGATTTTCTTAATTGGTGGAGGTATTTATTGGAATAATTCTCCCAAATAAAATATATGAGGATAAAAATATTTGGCTAAGTACATCAACTCATTGTAAATATCAGTGTAAAATATTTCTATTACACTGTTTAACATTGAACATGGGATTATTCCTATAATATTGGTTGGAATTACGATTTATTATGATAAATATTTGTCTATTTCATAGTCCATATGACCCAAATATTTCCAAAAATCCGATCCATTTGAATTACCATGTTAATTAATCGATTATTGAAATGGGACATGTAGGTATATGTTGGGTGTTTATTTATAGTAATGAAACACAACCTGTTAACAAAACATTAGTGAATTATAAAAATGAGATCCATGATTAATATTTTAGTATTAAATATATTAAATATCTGATGTAACGGTTGTAAAATGAATCATGGTTTTATAATAACTACAATTTTAAATTATAATTCACTCGTGTGTGATGGAAGAATTATTAAATGAGTAATATAATAATAATATCCTCACATATTATGATATTAAATTGACCGTAATTGATCATTATAATAAATTATTATTTTTATCGATGATATGTTAAGATTAGTGTGAGTATAATCTCGACCATGATACAATTATTTTAATATGTTATATAATTAAAATATCTGGGAGATTAATCGCCATAATGTTTTCTTCAGATTTAAATTCAAAAGAATATCACATAGAATGTTATAGGGTTATTTATATAATTTAAAATGTATTCAGAATAAAAACCTCATTGTCCTATGTTTAATAAGAAAACTAGAATGATTTTTTAGTAAAATGATTACCTTATGAGGATTTCATTATTGGTAATCTAATCATTGTTAGGTGGGTATTTTTCTGAATATATTGTTGGATAGTAAAAATTCATGACTGAATTTCTCCACATGTATGATCAGAAAAAATTATTTTTTATTGTGATTAACATAAACTAAATTATTTAATTTCTACTTATAGTTGTATTACACATGATGTGCATAGATACTTGTATAAGGTACATGTGATTCACTAATTTTATAGATGAAATACATTTGTTGTTTTCATAATTGTAGTTAGATCATTTTTACGAATAATTAATTTAAAAGATTGGTAATATGGGATTGAAATGATGTATGTCATGTTTTAATCTTAATGTAATATTCAATGTGATTATATAGATATACATATCATTTTTAAGATACATATTATGGTGGACATGATCTTATTTATCTATGATTATGTTTGATCAAGATTACACATGATCATATTCACGTTTTAGTAGGGGTAGTGTTTTTTTATTAATGCATGAAATAAAATATAATAATTTTACAAAATTTATATAATTTTACAAAATTTAAATAATTGAAAACATTATATCATAAAAGAATATCACATTTTTGGAAAATATTTTGGATAAGTGAATTTGAGGACAAGTTACATGAGATAAATATTTTACAAAACATGAGAACATTTTAGTATAATAAAACACTTCTTGGATCACTTCTAGATTTATTATTATTTATATTTATCTTCATAACCTAGGAATGAGATAAATAAGAATGGAGCAATCTAAAATTATTATTATGGGTTATATTTTAAACATTTCATCAATTGGAAGATAAATAGAATATTAGAAATAAAGAGAATGGATATTTTATTAGATAAAATTGAAAAATAAGAGGGGTTAATATAATATAAATAATGATGGTATAATATAAAAAGGAAAAAACATGAACCTTGACATAATAGAGTCAAATAAGCATCGAATCATTAAATAGAAAAATAAACTAAAAATATTAGGGAATAATAAAATTGGTAAAAAAACATTAGGTATGAATTCATAAAAAATTAGTAAAGGGTCACTCCCTAGATAATAAGCATAACGTTGAAAATGTCCAATGCAGGAATTGTTTCATTAATAATTACGATATAAATAGTGTGCAAAATCACATTGTGTATTAAATTCACTCTCTAATCAGTTATAAATAGTCAAATGTAAAATAAAAAAATAAACTAATACATTTGAATCTTATATGAAAATGGGCCAACCCATCATATAATATAGTTTGGTTAGGATGAAAACGTATGTACCACACATTGTGGAAAAAATAAAATATTTGATTATGTAAGCTTAGTAATAACATACATCATATCTAATGAGACATAAAATATTAAATAGTTTATTGGAGTGATATATAATTTTATTCTCAAATATTTCATAATGAATACTATAATTTTTCATGCCACAGGTATAAAATATATCATACATAAATCATAAGCAAGATAAAAACAATTAAGATCATGTTTTTTTATATTTTTTAATTCAATTATTAATAGTAGTATCCCAAAATTTTAAAACATGAAAATCATGTAGATAGAGAATTTGAAATGAAAAAATTAGTATAATTTTATTTAAATCTGCGATAAATTAATATATATTCATTTGTAAATACATTTTACCATCTTGGTGTCTAGTAATTCATGAAACATCATGTTTAATTTAAAAAAAACAATCTATGAAAATATTATTATTAAAAAATACTAATACATAACCATTATGATGGAACATATTAATACTAATAAAAAAATTATGAGTTTTTTTCATATCTATTTATTAAAAATAAAATAAATACCAATTGAAACAAAAATAAATTTTTTATTGTGAAAATATTTTTTTCTTACAGTAGTTATAGTAATTCATTGTTTACATAATATATCAAACTTATGTTTTCATAAATGGATATAAAATCATTTTTAATAATACAAAATACATTACCAAAATCAAAACATGAGGACTATATTAGTTAAGTGCATTTGGAAAATTGGATCTTAAACATCTTGTCTAGTGAAGGATTATCAACGTTTCCCATCAAGATCTTCCCCATTAGTACCCCTATTTTAAGCAACTCTTTTTAACTTGAGGAAAACAAAACATAAATGAAGGTGACATCATATTCTCATTAAGGGTAAATGAGTGAGATGTAAATAATATCATTATTATAATACAATGAAAACAGAAACATAACAATTGAATTGTAAATCTATTATATCAAATATCATAATATAATGCACTGGGATAAATAATAGATGATCATAAAAAACTTACATTGTATGATCATAACATAAGAAATGTAATTTTGTATAAACATATGCATATAAAATCTTATCCATATTAGTGAATGGTATTGTCCAAATCTATCATAGTGGTAAAAGTATTTTACTGGACAAAGATCACTCCGCATTCCAACCATCTGTTTCTGAATCAGGTTTTCATCCTACTCCCACAATATATTAGTGACAAGATATAATTTCCCATTTCAACCCAATATATATCATGAAATATAAAAAATAACTCAATTTTTTAGAGGGAGATATAGATAAAAAAAATCGCATAATGAAAAAGAAACATATGTCTTCCAAATGCACACAAATCAGTTATCACATTAGAACCCATATAATGTAATGGGTTTCATAACATCCTTAAATCATAACATAAAAAATATATTTGAAAATGGTTTCAAAAATATCATTCCATAATAAACATAAAAAACCAATAAGAATAATTGAAAAATTGTATCGTTGAAAAATATCGACGTTAAAAAATGATTTCAATAAAAGAATTTTATCATAAATGGAAAATATTCATGATAGGTCACAAAAAAATAATTCATGAGAAAAATATTCTTTCTTCTCTGATGATTTTATAACTTCATAAAATTAAATTAAATTTAAAATAAATTAATTTATTTGAAAATAAATTCATAAAATTATATAGGATGATTACTGGCATGATGGTGTCATGAAAGAAGAGAAATATATTCTTAATGTGAAAATAACATTCTTCTCGTAATGTTACCAGTAAAATTTAAAAAAGTACCTCATAAAGATAGCGACTAAGGGGTTCCTTTAAAAAGAATAAGTGAAAATTAAAAAATATTTAAAAATTACAATAATCAATTTTTTAATAATATTTAGAATAGTTTGGAATAAATGTTTTTAAACATGTACATGGAATAAAAATAAAACCTAGTAAATACATACGTATAAACAATCTCATAAAATAATGAGATTTTAAAATTAACACTCACCCTAGGTCCGATTTACACTTTATGTTTTTCAATTTCATATATAATGTATTAATTAATAATATTATGTAATTTAATGAAACTTTTAACACTTATGAGATTTTATATGATCATATTATCACCTGTTTAATTAAATTTCATTATTACTATTCCATTAGGTGTTTACTACTTCATTTTATTGTTCATATTAATTCTTATTACTCCGAATTAATTTTCATAGGATATAGTTACACCATTTGATGAATTAAATTATGATTCTACGAAGGTTGAGAATGGAAAATAAAAGGGGATGATCATGCTTGGAGTATCAATGTTATATGAAGAAGTGTTGGAGGAGGTTCCCTTTAATAATTGTACTGAGCTGCTCTTTTGTATTTTCAGAAAATATTATTTAATATAAATTCAATTTCCAACCAAATCAATCTATATGTAAATGTATTAGAAAATAATATCATATAAACTTTTTTCACATTATCCAATATATTTTCAATATCATTGGTTATTATTTATAAACTTATAATTTTGATTAAACATTATTTAACGTATTTTTTAGTTTATGAGGAAACAAAATATTTCAATGTTATATGATAATAAATTTAATATATGCAGTGTAAATAAAATCATAATTAAAAAAATTATTACCTTTTAAAAAACAATATAATTTATTTTTTCCATTTTTAATTTTTTTAATATTAAATTATTTATGAAATTATTATTTTGATAAACTATCATTGGAGACAATTTGGTTATAATTCATTACATAGAATTTTAAAAAATAAATATAAGAAGTTAAATTTGAATTAAAATTTTCATTATACCCTTAAGGGGTTGGGGGAATCATGAAAATGAAGTTATCACATTTATTATAAAATATTATATTTATTTTAAAATTTTAATAACATTTATTCAATATTTAATTTAATAAAATAATTAATACATTTATTTTGTTTAATTTTTGAATATTATTATAATAAAAAATAAAAATAAATTAACATGATCAATATAAAATTTCATGCATTAAAAATAAAATTTATAGTATAATATATCATTTGGTTGATGCTATATTAAATATGATATAATATTTAGAATAGGATTGTGGAATCTTTAAATATTCAATAAATAAAATATTTATATATTATATTCTCATCATACTGGCTGAAAATTTTAGAAATAAATTTATATTATGAAAATATTTAAATTATTTTAAATATTTATATGTAGATTCATTCATTACATAGCAATCTCCCCATTTGGAAACATAAGATATATTAAGGATTAAGAAAGTGACCTTTAATGCCTATTTATGATTTTAATATTATATCAGAAATTTTATATGCCAAGTTTCCACTAAATGAATGAATTTCTATTATTAGATGTTGATGGTAAAATTTCATTCATCCATTAATATTATACATGATTTTATTATTTCTATCCTGGTCATTTTTTAATTTTAATTCAACACAAATAACTCTTACCACGATATTATGTAATTTACATAATCAGGTTTTATATAATTACTATAAAATGAAAAAAACCAATAAATGAGTAACTTATTAAATTTTGAGGCTTATCCAAAAAATTTGGGCTTAATTATATATTTTGGTGTATTTGGTATTTTTGAATAAAATACTATTTATTTTAAAATATCATTAATCTCTATTTTGACACTATTCATTATATGTCTTTTTAATATATTATAACAACATGATATCATCAAAAAAATCTCTTAAATAATTCCAAAATTTTAAAATTCATCCATAAAATTCATTAATGACATTAATTATATCCAATTATATATTTTTATAATTTTGAATATCATTTATTTTACATTTACATTAATTAAAAAATTATTACATCATAATTGTATATGCCTTTATGTTATTAATTTATATCTAAATAATAAAAACAATTTTCCATGATTATGAAAGACATTTTATTTTATATATATATGATAATATTTTAATTAATATTATCTATAATTCTATATTTAAAATTATATAATCATTAAAAAATTATAATGGGTTTTCTAACATTTCATTAATTAATATATAATAAATTTCTTACTCCCACCCAGTTGTAGTAAAAAGGTTTTAAATTCTGCCCAAATATTGTTTTAGTTGAAAACCAATCATAAAATAAAATTATGATTATTTTTATATTTATATTATAATGTTTTTAATTTTTATACCCTTATTTACTCGATTTTCCTTTTACCATTTTAATAAAATGTCCTAAAGTTATTATTAATAATTTTTAAAAATGAAATAAAATTATTTATATACATTGAACCCGCTGAATCAAAATATGGAATAATGTTTTCAATATTCAAATAATTTATGGTGTTGTAATATATTTAATATAAATCTCATTTAATAAATAAAAAAAGTGTTTTCCAAGTGAAAAAATTTAAGAGATTGAAATGTTTGTATGTCACAATTCAATGTGAAATTTATTACAGTTACCAATCTAGATTAACTGATAAAATTTTTAACTAATTATACATTAAAATAATTTATTAATAATATTTAAAACTAAAAACATATTTTTCGAAAAATATTTTTACAATTAAAATACTTAATTTTCATTATTAAACAAAATATGAATCTTATCCAAAAAATAAAAAAAAATAATAAAATGTAAATTTTTATATATCAAATTCATATAATATGATTATTTGTTCATATAAAAACATTTAAAATTTCAAAATTTTACTTAAAATAGGCTTTCCATTAAAAGGTTTTAAAACCGCATTTAGAAAAATATATGTTTTTAATCAAAAATTTGTGTTTGTTCATATCATTTAACAATAAAATATATTGAATAAATATAAAACAAATTGATAAAATATATAATATATATATTTCATTAATATCATTTGGTAATTATAATGTCTTTAATTTATTATGACAATAACACTATGAGAGAATTAATAAAATTTTCTATATTCAATTGATTTGTATTTACATTTCTAATTAATTGGAAAATAATGATTCGAAAATATAAACCATTAAATTTCATAATTTTTTTAAAAATATTAATAATAATCAATTTAATTGAATTATTTTAATATATTTTAAATAAAAATAAAATTATTTTTTTAGAAACTCATTGTTATGTGTAACGCAAGCTAAACTGGTGCTGCGTGTCACAAAAGGCATCAAATAAATCAAATGATTTTAAAAATATATCAGTTGAAAATATTATGAGTTACATTACACCACCCTTAAATTATAATTTTACCTCTAAATTATTTTTTGTTATCATAGGATATATACTTGAATGTTTCTTTCCTTGAAACCCACAGAGTAAAATCGAAATTAAAAACAACCCTTCAAAATGGAAAACATTGAAAATAACAGTTACCCAAAGTAAATCATAACTCTGTTTATATTGTGAAAACATAAGTGAACATTTGGGAAGGGAGGAAAGACTAAATAATCATATATATTAATTAATATAACTGACCCCAAGAAATTGGGCGATCGTGGGAATGTTAATAATCAAAATACCATAAAATTAATGAAAACTGAAATTTTTCATTGATATCATCGATAATAATGACAATGTCATAAAAATTATATTTAGATAGTTTTCCAAAAAAATAAATATTTTAATTAGAAGAGATACTTGCTTCCATGACAACCCCACCTTTTGGAATTCCATGATCAATTTCTACTTCTTCACTTATTCAATGATATAATAGTAACATATTCATTTCTAAAACATTAATAGATCATGAGATCCATAAGGAGAATGATAGGTCATTTCCCCTATCATTATCACAAATAAAATATAGGATATGTTTTAAAATATGAATAAGTACTAATATAGATTTATTTTAATTTAGTCTCTAAAACATCATCTTATATATTACAAAATACACTTCAATAATTTTTAAACTTATCCCATTTATGAAATGTTAATGTAAAAAACACTAGAAATAGAATCCATAAATTTCTCAAAAATATAATATTATTGAACCCTTGTTTATGATATATTAGCTCCCATTTGTTATATAGAAAACATGTGAATACCTTCATCATTTATTCTATGAATACATGGTAATAACTAGAATTAGCATTAATCCTTATAAAAAACATTCATGCTTCCAAATACCAAAGATTTTTGGATTTATTAAAAAAGTTTAAAGATCATCCATGATATCATATTACAATTGTCAAAAAATCCTAAATTAATTCCATGGTATATAGTTTCATCCAATTAATTATAACTAAAATATATTTATCTATATAAAAATATAGTTACATCAAGAACATATTGAGGTATATATAATAATAGTTAGAATTTCACAATTCCATTAAATCAAATTTGTAGTCCCTCAGAACCACAGTATATATTATTGTAAATCCTCATTAAAATAACATAAAATAGGAAATCCTTATATATTTCATCATCATTGAATTAAAATACTTAAGAAATTGAATCCATCTCCTTTAATAATTGTCATATAACAGGTCTATCCATCGTTTAGAAAGTAATTATTATGTTGTTTATTTAGTTGGATAATTCATATGTTCTCCACAGATAATACCTCATACTAAATGATATTTCATAAATATATTTCCCTTTCTACTATATAGATAATTTCATTTCCTCCATTTTAGGTATTCTTGAAGGATTTTATTCCTTTATTGGCATGTAGATATCCTAATATTCTTTCCATTGATCTACATTACATGAACTATTAACGGAATCCATAATTATATTTTTATTTGATGACAAGTGTTGGTTAATGTAAACATTGTTAACCATGTTCTGTTAAAATTGATTAGGCATGATCAAAACTTATTTTAATCTACTAATAGACCCATTTGACTACTCATCAAAAAAAATTCAATCACATTCAATGTTAAACAAGTTTCTTCTTGTTCCTGCCATTGAATAAACCTAGAAATCATAGTGCAGACAATAATTACCAAAAAGAAAACCATATAATCCTGGAAAAAACATATAGGGTATCTAAATTATGACACATTCCTTTGAAATATTTGGATTATCCATATATATATCGCTCATCATATCCTTAGATAAATCCATATGTAACTCACTAAGGTTTTGCCATTCTAGTTTCCCAATGTCGACTTAACCTTCCCTCTGATACCAACTATAATGACCTAGGATTTTCATACATTGAAATTTAATATTCTTTTCTTATGTACAAAATTCATTACAAAAACACATTCCTGATGATAATATTATTGTTGTTCCATTAGAAACATGCAACAAATATTCTATTTTGGCAAATGATCTTCAATGTTTCCCAAAAAGAGCTTCCCCTTTAGTACTCCTATCGAAAACATTTCTTTATATCATAGGGAAACGAAATCACAAGAATAAGTGAGATCATTTTATCAGTATGGGTAAACACTAGTGATTTAAGTCATATAATAATTGTGAGTCAATATGAACATAAACGTACATTTGAATATTTAATCTTTCATATCAAATATTATAACATCATGTCATGGGATAAATCCTAGATGTTTATAAAGAACATAATTAATAAGATCTTAACATAAGACATGGACATTTGGTATACAAAAGATCATAAAAATAATTGTTATATTAGTCAAGGTTCATTTTTGAGACTGTCATAGTGGACAATGACCATTACCTAACCATGTTCACAACTCATTCCATCCCTATGTTACTGAATCAGGTTTACATCCTATTCCATCCTTATATTACTGAACCAAGATCTTTATTTGTTCCATCAGTATATATCATGTGATATATAAATCATTAAAGAATGAATTTGAGGGATATATAGGTCTCATCAATTGAATACTGAAAATCACACATATGTTTTCCATAGGAAAATATATCATTTATAATATCAATACTCATGGAAGAAAATGGGTTTCATAAACATCATTCAATCATAACAAAACCCATGTAAATGAAATGGGTTTCATAAATATTAATCTGTCATAAAAATTAACCACAAATATAAATAATTGGACGAATGTACTTGAAAATTATCACCATTAATAAATATGTTACATCACTGCATGTTTTCAAAGATGATATTTTTTGATATATCAATTGAAAATAGATAATGATGAATAGAGAATTTATTCTTTTGAAATACATTATTTTCATAATATTCTATGATGTTTTAAAAGAATAAATCATATATGAAAATAATTGTGTATGTTTCTAATGGAAGAGTCATGGAATGGAGGAGTCATGGAAGTAGAGAGATCAATTTATATCATAAAAATATTATTCTTTTATGATTTTTAGAAAAATTCAAAAAGTGCCCCATGAAGAAACAAAACAAAATACATTTGATATTTTTTTGTCAAAATTTAAAAATGATTAAAAATGAATTTAATACAATGTATAGTAATGCAATGAATATTTGTGAATACCTTTCTACGAATCATGTAAATTGAAGAGAAATATATCAAATGAATATTTACATACAAACAACCTCAAATAAGAATTAGATTTGGAAATTAACCCTTACAATAAGATGGATTTCATTGTTCTGTATTTAGAACTACTAATTAATGGAATAAATAATTTATTTAAATTATTCTAGATAAATAATTATATTTATGATATAATTTATGATCATGTTATCACCCATTTAGAAATATTTTATTATTATTATTTTTTAGGTGTTAATATCTTTATTTTATTTTTCATGTTTTTTCATATATGTCACAATTTGTGTACATATGATTTAATTCAAACATTTTAAAAAAATATAATAAGGAAAAACTTATCATATTTAATAATTTTATATATTTACATTAAAATTCATGAATTATGGGCATGGAAAATAAAACCCTCCCTATTGTGGAGATGATCTTTTGTATGTACTCATGAGTGTTGGTAATGTTCCATGAATAGTAAAAGGGTATGTGAGTAGACAGTTCAAGAATCCATATCATGTTATAATTACAATTTATATTTATATATATTATTTACACCACTAGACACGTCCAAATAACTTTTTGATGAAAAACATATTACACCATGACCAGATTGTGGTATGATGTACATATGCATAAAAGGTACTTTTGTTTATACCACATAAAAATTCTAGACATAGTGTATTCTCACCCTATAATATGGGGGTTATTTTTCCAAAATTGAATTAATATAATTATTATGATGTTCCCAAGATATATAATGTTCATACATAAAATAAAATTTATCCTCAACTAAACTTTTAACAATTTTTGTCAATAAAAAATAATATTTTTCCATAAAGACTAATTACTATATTTGTATATAAACCCTAAAGGTTATCAATACCATTAATCATATGTCTATAAAATGTAAAAACAATTTTTTATTACCCCCAATTTCTGATTTGTGACTATTTATATATTTTTTTAATGTATATAAAATATAAGTGTGATTTTTTTGATGGTTTGGTAGACATTCAATGAGTTTTTTCACCTAAAATGGTTTCAAATTGATTTTGCATGATATGTCCAAACTGTGTAGAAGCCTAAGAGAAACAATAAATATTTGAAGATTTCATAAAACAGCTACTTCAATGTGGGTGCATTTTTAGGGAGACCTTGAGAGGTATCCCTGTGAGGGTTTTCTAAGATAGTAGCTAACACATGGTTGGTACATGGTTTGTTGGACCATGTGAATAATCCACAAGTAGTTTCAACGTTAGATTCTAAAAAAGTGCATATAATACTTTTTTCTGCCAAACTACCTATATTCCCACATTTTAATCCCTAATTAAGTATTATTACCTGTTGAAGGATGGATAACCTCTCCAAAGTGAATTTTAGTTGACTCGGATAATTACCATTTCATTTAAAATCCTAATACCTATGTTATATAAATTTTATCATCATTCTTTCCACAATTTCTAAGATCACATTCTTCTCTTATCTTGGTATCCTAGATGCATTACCATAGTGGGAAGATATATATTTTTTATTCCAAAAATGTTGTGTTCTATTCTTGATAATAATAGGGGAAATGATTTAAGGTGGTTTCTTGGAATTCTTAAATGGTTTATGGAACCTTCTTTGTCTCTTTTTAGTTTTCTCCAAAACTGTTGAGGTAGGTGTCTTCACTCTTGACTCCTATTATTATAACTAATTAGAATAATTTTAAATTAAACATAATGTGTTTAATTTATTTTTAATTTTATATTTATCTATTATTATAAACACTATATTGTGACTATTTGGTTAATTCAAAAATTGGGTGTTCTTGAATAAAGGCGATTGGTTCTTGATTTTAAAACATGGATTCTAAAATAGAGTTTATTTGGAATTGTGTAAAATTTATTTTTTAATGTTTTTTTATAAATTTAATGATTATTACTGAAATTTAATGTATTTTAATTTCTATTCTTAATTATTTCAATAAAATAAGGATTTTATGGTATTGGTCAAACACACCTGGTTTTGGCATGGGTTAGGCATGATTTTCTGGCATGTGTTCATATTAATTAGGATGGTTCAGGGCATTATATAACCTCATAAAATGGTTAGGATGGATATGGGTATGAATAACACTCATATAAATGTTAGGATAGAGATGTGCCAGATGTACACCCCCCAACGTGGTCCACTAAGTGATAGGTTATTTAAAGGATGACTCACCACTCTTAAGAATAGGGAGTTCATGGTTACATGCATGGATTGATGTGTGGTTATGTGGAATAGATTTATAAATTCAAATAAGATGTTGAAAAATGGTTTTAGAGCATTTTTTTATTGTTTTTATGAAACATTACTTACTAGAAAATTTGTTAAAATATCACCGATTTGAATTTTCTTACAAATGGTTTTGGAACTTGTTTATACTATATAATAAACTGCATTACATAATTTTTTATATAATTTGATTTAAATTAATGTAATATCTTTTCTACCCAAGTGTCATGAATAGAGAAGTCATTGGATAAAGCTTGCTGATTTTTCCCCACCCCTACTTCGGCACATTAGATTCTTGTAGATGATATCATCCATGATTTGGAAAAAGATAATGTTCAACTCATATTTAGCACCATCTCATTATACATGATTTATTTGTTGATGTTGGAGAATAAATAATTTAGGGCGTGGATTCTTAGACGTCTTGGAGGTTTATAAGTAGATTTTCAATTTTTTCATTGATGTTTATATGTCTTTCACTATGGTACACATTGGTTGGATTTCGTTTTGATTGAAATTGTGGAGTTTTTTTCTTTTTCATCATGGATCATTAGTACTTTTTTGGTCATGAGTTTTATGTTAGTGGTTTATTTATTAAAAGTTAAATCATCCCCAGTCATATTGAAATAATTATTCATTTATTTAAAGCCTTTGGCCTCTTGGAAATACTGCTTAAGGCATATTAATGGTTCATTATAATCACAAGACAATGATTTAGAGCAGATAAAGTAGTCCATGAATTGAATACCTAGAGACAATAACATCTTAGTGAGAAATTTACTGTGTTCACATATCATAATATACTAACTCATATTTTCTCGCAAAGGGTTTTTACTCTCAGGAAAAGTATATGGATGGAGTATCTCAAGATGTTTGACATTTACATGCCGTATTCATTGAGAAAAGGTAATTTGTGGGATTATGCATTATGTTGGAAGCCATATTCCCAGTTAGAAAATGATTCATTAGAAGACAGGAAGTTGTTGTCATTCATAGTAGGAACACAAGCAGAATGAAAATATCAAGGTGATGTTGTAGTTTAATTTTTATTTTCTAGGATTTCATATTTGGTAAACATTTTTTAATAGTAAAAAACATACCATGTAGATTATTTGGTTATGAGTTCAAAATAGAATTGTGGGGATACTATTGAGGGATAGAAACATGATGGGTGTTCAATGATGTGGTTAAGAAACTGGATGGTTTTACCCATGTATAGTCTGGGACTATTTATTCACACTTACAACCATTCAATATGGGTCATGCATCTAATAATAATAAAGATGTATAAGGCATTGAAGGGTTATTTAAGGTGTTTTGGTATGAAACCGAAGGTCGATGTGTTTGTTTCATAGAGTTATATTTTCATCTAGTTATAGAAGAGTATTAATTACCATTAGGTATGTTATGGTATTTAGCTATTCAAGTGTTGAAATGAGATAAGATATTGATAGATTCTATTACAGTTCTCCCAAGGTCAGTTAAGAATCATGATTCTATATGGGTGACAGTGGATCGACTCACAAAGATGGTCTATTTAGTCCTTATTCTTGAGACTCATAGTTTGGGGGATCTATCCAAAATAAACATCCAATACGTGGTAAACAAGAAGTTAATACCTTTTTCAATAGTCTGAGATAGAGATCTATGGTTCATTTATCATTTTTATAAATCCTTATATAAATACCTTGTTACCGAATTCGCTATGAATATAGTGTGTCATCCATCTATTTATGGGAAATCCCAAAGAATGATACTATCATTTGAAGTAATGATACATTATTTAATAAGGGATTTTGGTGGTTCCATGGTGTGATCATGTTCCATTAGTGGAGTTCCCATATAATAAAAACCATATTTCCTCTTTACATATGTCTCAATTTCAAACATTGTATGGGTGTCATTGTTATTCACCACGTTGTTTGGTGGAAACACGTAATTATTCATTAATTGGACCAAGACTTGTCCAAGAAACAAATTGAGAAGATCCAGTTGATCAGAATGAGGATGGGGGTGGCTCAGATTCATCACAAATATTATGTGAATCTTCACTGAAAAATGTTTTCATTTCCAATGATAGATCATGTGTTCTTAAAGATCTCTACTAGGAGTGGAAAATATCATTTTAGGATGAATGGAATGTTATCTCCTCAATACACCATTCCTTTTGAGCTAATAAATTTATTAGAGTGGTGGAATACTAGTTTAAATTTCCACCATAGTTCAATATGGTATGTTATGTGTTCCACATATCATAGTTGAAAAAGAATCATCCTGAACCAGACCATGTGAGCAGATGGGATCGTGTTGACTTAGAGATATATGTTTCAATGGTACATATCTCATTGCACGTTATATATAAGTAAGATAAATTTTGATATGGAAAAAGAATTTTTCTAGTGTGCATTCTTATGGAAACATGGTTTGATTTTAGACGAGACACAACAATTTGACAAAAAATGAATGTGTAGTGGTTGAAACTCTTTCAGGGAAGCGATGGATTTATACACTATGGGGATGAAAATGAATATTTGGGGATAATGTAGTACCCCTGGTTTCTGGTATGTGACCGCTTATTTTTATTAATAATTTATATAAAATATATGGGTTATTTTTTGGGAGATTTTTGGGAACTTCAGAGAATATTTTGGGGATAATGGGGAGGTGCTAGAGTGGTGTAATGTTTTTCAAAACTATGTGGAATCCAACATGAAACTGTGTACATTAAAATATGTTGAACAACAGCTTCTATACCATGGGTTCCTAGTAATGGAGACCTTGTGAGGATGCAATGGGAGGGTCTTCCCAGATAACTGATAATGCAATGTTAGCACACAATTTGAAAAAAGTTCAACTAAACCATGCATAGGGTGAAACTGAAATAAGAGACCAATATTTGGAATCAAAATAATTTTCGCTATCAAATAAATATAGCATATATATTGACCGTATTAAAGAGTAAGATTAGTAAAAATTACTTATAGATGTTTTGTTAACAATTTGTTTACCAGTGGCTAAACATATAACATAAAGGAGAAAATGGACTAAAAACATGTCTATAATATATATTATATACGTAATTATATTTTAAAATGTGTATGTCTCTATAATCACTATTTTTAACATGGTTTCATGAGAAAAATTTGGATACACCATTTTCTATTCAAAATTATCAATTTAGTCACTCTCTTTAGTTATAAAAGGACACCCCAATCATCTATTCCTCATAGCAAAAAACCCCTTTTGGATTGAAAAATACATACAAAAATAAAATTACATCATCAAAAACCTATTACTATAATCTATGGCTTTGTTAATAATATATTCCTATAATACATTACATATAATACAAAGGTGGTGGTTTAAGAATAGGTAAATTTATTAAATATGAATTTTGATTTTATTTTTTCCTCCAAATACATTAATTCTAATTTAACTAATATGATATAATAAACATAGTATATTCCATATTCAATGTTGTTATTTTAAAATTTTCATCACATAAATATGAAAACACTTCTCTTTATCGGACATTAATCCATGATTAACTATATAAGATTACACAAAATACAACTAGGAAGATAATGAAGTCTATCGTCTTTAATAATGCGGAACATAAAATAAAAAAATAATTCTTTGGGAAAAAATAACTA
Source organism: Viscum album (assembly GCA_963277665.1). Lineage (NCBI taxonomy): Eukaryota > Viridiplantae > Streptophyta > Magnoliopsida > Santalales > Viscaceae > Viscum > Viscum album. Next base: position 1,539,493,505 of record OY728151.1, read on the forward strand.
AATGATTCCTTGACATTCTCATTTTATTTCATCATAATTAAACCTACATGAGATAACCTGGGGACATACATCAAAAAATAGAGAGTTATAGAGATGAATAAGGGAATAAACATGGAATAATACGAAGAAATATATTCATGTTAAACAATAGGAATATGAATGGGTCCTAAAAAGATAAATAATCATAAAAATGGACTATGAGGCATGAAATACGATGATAAAATAATGTCAACAAGAGGAATGAGGAAACAACATAAAAATTTACATCATTAACCTAGGAGAAATCTACAAACCAAAAAATTAGTATTGAAACAGTCTCTTGATAAATTAGGATCACCACTTAATTGATTTCATCACTTATTAAGATACTAAAAAATTACCCAATGTATTGGAGTGATTTATAATTTGAAGATAACTCATCACATTCATTTTATTTTCAACCTTATGTGTGCCAAATTTATTGTACAATATAGAACAATTCATCATTACATTTTATTCCATGATCAGGTAGTGTGGAATAAATAAATTTACTTCCAAAATCATGATGATTAATATATTAACAGTGAACACCTTTGATAGGAAATTGGTATATTTATTGACTACAAAATTACATGGGTTGAAAAAAATGTTATGACATTTTGGAAGCACAATGTAGGAGACTGAATATTTATGAGATATATTTATGAGAGTGAAAGACATCACTCATATTTTAGATATAAAATGGATTGAATGCGTGATATGGAAGAAAATATAGCATCATTAAGAAATTATGCTAAAATACATAATATAAATATGATATTTGAATAAAGAGGAGAAGGAGAGGATCCTGTAATAAGAGAGGGTGATGAAAATTCTTGGGAGGATCTTATTACGATCATGGGGTGACCATTATAGTACACTATAGACGAGATAGATGTGTAAGGATGTGATCCCTGATGTTTTAGTGATTATAATTTGGATCATGGATGAAATTATATAGGAAATGATTTGTGAATTCATTATTATTTCACAATCATTTGTTCTAGACTCCATATATAAAGGCAATCCAACCCAAATACTATCCCATGGGGTTTCACTTGGTTTGTACCAAATGGATTAATCTTTTCATTATTCCATGGGCCAATCTAATTTAAAAATTAAACATGGTGATGTGGAGGTGAGTCATACTCTAAATTAGATGATTTTAAAACCATAAAATATATTACCGAGTATTGAGGAATGATAATGTATTTATAATACGAATTAAATAAATGTAATATTACATTATATTAAGGGGAAAAATATATTTATTTAGATATTTATTTTATATTATTTATTATATATTTTTTGGGGATTGTGATGTCATAATACCCACCAAATGATTATACCGTATTAAAATTTTACTAAAAAATTTGAATGCCACACAAAAAATAATAAAATTTATCTAAAAAAATTTTACATTCAAATTATAAAAAATAAACATTTATATAAATAAGTTTATAAATATTTTAATTTTTTTCATTTAGAGTAAGAATCTATAATTATTGTGAATGATGTCTTTTTTGACAATAACATTTTTTAAACCCATTAAAAATACAATTTTATTATTAAAATTATATGATCATTTATATTTAATAATAATTTTCCAATTTATAATTATTTAAAAATAAATTAATATATAAAAATAAATTCCTTATTTGAATATGAATATTACCCAAAAATACACTCTCTGTTTTATTGTATCAACATAGAAATCATTTATAACGTATAAATAATTAGAAATAAATATTACTGATATTTTATTGAAAAAAATTTAAAGAAACATATTCATTTATTCTTCATACAAATCCATTTAGTACACTATATAATTACCTAAGGGAATGTTGTGAGATATAGACGCATTCATGGGTTTGTCAGAAAACATGGATTCATCCCAGATCATGATGATCGTGAACATCTCCCATAATCATAAGCATATGATGATGAATCTCCAACTGGGCATGGTCAGGGAAAATCCTAATGATTCTATGTACATGGGAAGCTCTAATAATTGGTCTTCTAAAGGTATGATTCAATTTGTCGAGGCCATCAAAAACATTTTCAATGCCAATCGAATTTGTTAATCAACTATTATTATTCTAATAACATGATCACTATTCAGTTACTATATTATAATTAGTAATGATTCATGATGGTATTTGAAATTTGATGGGATATTATAAAGCTACGAATTATAATTTTTTAATATATCAAAAATATATAATAATACATTTAATTTAAGTACAAGTGTAATTTTATTTATAATAGTTCGGGTGATTACAATATTCTCCCCATTAAAAATTACCCTCTCATAATATAAATTTCACATGCTAATAATAATGTGGGTAACTCCTATTCCTCACATCCTTTGGTTCCCGAGTCTCATTATTAATCTTTTTCTTTCTACATAACAATTTTACCAGATAAATTTTCCTATTAAAAATATTATGTTTATATGATTTAAAATATTCATCAATATAACGTCATATGAAGGATCCATATAAAATGGTACCACCTCTAGATTTAGTATAAGTTATGAGTCTTGAATTTACTTCCCCGAGTGTGATACATTTATCAAATAATGTAATTATTATAGGTAAGTCTATTTTTCTAGTTAATAGGCCACCGCTCCGATGTGATTAGTGATCTCAAAGGGACTAATTTATCCTAGACAAAGTATTCACTTCTTATCAAATCCAATTAAATTTTTCCATGGAGATATATGGATGAAAAAAAATCTCCAACCTCAAACTCTATCTCTCATAGTTTATTGACAACAAAAAACTTTTATCAAATCTGGCCATCATAAATGTGTTGTTTAATGGACTTGAACATTTCTTCCATTTTATCAACTATTTCAAGACCCATCAGTTAGTGTTCCCAAAAATTATCCTATCATTTCACTATTATACAACTATTTAAAAAAAATTATTCATTGGGGGACATTTGGATTACTCTGTTTAAAGTGTTATTGTACGGTAACTCTAACATTGGAATATGTTTATCACATCATTTGTTGAATTAAATTGAGCTTCGTCTGAACATTTCCATTAAATTATGAATGATATACTGATATTTGCCATTAGTTTGTGGGTAAAAATCCATTTGGATGTATGACGTAGTATTTATAGCATGTTGGAGATGCTTCCACAACATGTATGTATGTATTGGGTCCTAATCACATATTATCAATAGTGGTGTTCCATTCATCATAGAGAATTTTTTGTGGTATATCCTTCATAGTTGATTGACTCATATGTCATATCAAATTTTAATGAAGTGTATAGTCTTCATAATTGTATCCATCATAACCCATCTAGAATTATTTACCATTTATTTTTTTCATAAGACTAGTTACAATGTTCATGGTTTTGTAGTCCAATTTCCATGTAGGTATGGGAAATGGTTGTATCATTCACATTGATTTTTTTCATTTATTATTTTATTTGTTGACATATAAGAAATATTGATGTTTATTTCATGATATATTTTTTCATAATTTGTAACCAATAGTACCCTCATATATCACAATACACCCTTTTGCTTCCTAGGTAGATAGATAAGGTTGATCTATTTGAGTCAGCTAACAATTTGGTTAATTAATTAATTTATGGTACACATAGTCATGACAAAAATATCATTACTCATTAATAATTAACATTAAAACAAATGATTTTACATTTTTTTATATCTTCCACATTCTTCCAAATACCCACAACATATATTTGAGAGTCTGATATCATATACAAAAGGGATGTTTGATCAATATTTTGTGAATATTTTGATGATGCCAATTTCTTTATGACTCCCATCTCTCTCCTTTTTATATATACAATGAACTGCTCCATCACAAATCACATATTTGAATAAATTTTATGATCCTTTCATCATAGAAAAAATTAAAATTTATTTTCATTCCCATGGTTTTAATGTATAGTGTAGTATAAGTCCTTGATTATGTTTAGCCATCTTCATTTTCACATATTCATCCCTTTTTGTGTGAATATATACATGAGGATTTTTTTATTGGTTTATATTTAAATCTTCTCCCCATTTGAATATTTCCCCTATATTTTCAATATAATGATCACCAGATGCAACTCAAGATCTTTTTTTGGGTTTTTTTGCATTGTGTACCATCAATTTCCTCGTGGGATAGGTTATCACATTGACAATGTACACTAACACACCACTCAATCCATTCAATGATGAATCACTAAATTCCAAATAAATTTCTCTAATTGTGGGTTCTGTGAGTACATATTTATATAAATGTATCTTAATCAACTCCTTAAAGCCCTATTCACATTATTATTTATAGAAAATATGATTCCTTAATAATTATATTTTGTTATATGGTTTGGAAATCAAGATAAATTTCTCCCAAATACACAATAATACCAAGATAATCCAGGGAAACTTTGGATATTAATAATAGATGTTTTCATCAACCATCCTTTAATGTAATTCATTATATAAGGGTATCTATATATATATCACATTTCATATGATAATATGGCCATCCAATGATACATCCTTTATCAAAAACACTTATTTGTTTTACATTTCAAAAATCTTCTCCTTTTTTATGGTCTTAAACATTAGTTTTCAGATACTCTGCACGGTCCTCCATTATTTGAGAGTGTATTAGAATATCATATATAAACACTACCACAAATTTGACCAGGTAATCTCATAATCCACTTTTCAACTATCCCTGGTATACTACTTGTGAATTGGTGAGTTTTAATGGAATGGATATGAAATCATTGTGCTCATATATTGAATCAAAATTACACTTAGGGATATCCTCCATCTTCAAATTTACATGATAATATCCCTATTGTGGATCCACCATGTAGATGTATTCTATTCCACAAGGTAGATCAAGCAGGTCATAAATCTATGGACGAGGATACATATTATATATCATGATCATTTTGTGCTCATGATTATCAATTAAATGGTGCATTGACCCATTATTATTCTAGAAAAAGAGGACTCGTGCTCGTCAAGTGGATGCTTTTGGATTACGAACCCATTTTCTAGAATCTCTTGTTTTTATTTACTCATCTCATCATGTTCCATAACAGAAATTTTATATGTTTTCTTGGATAATGGAAACAGAATTTTTATTAGATCTATTGATAATTCAACCACTATACTAGGTGAAATATTATGATATTTTCAAGAATATCATCTGAATATTACATCCCAATAGGAAAGTATTCAAGGATTCTCTTTTTCATTGCCTTAATAATTTAAGCTAGTTATGTTTTCTTATTGGGAAATAATATAATTTATTAATAATTCGGCTCTAAATTACATTCAATCCTCCATGAACTTGTATAGAATGAGTGGTGGATTCATGATACATTGATTTATTTATTTCTAATGAAAACTTATGTCAGCTCTGTATAGGTAAATATAAAAAATACAAGAGTTTAATAAAAAGTACACAATAGTGAGTATCCCATGGTTATATGGAATTCTCATGAAACAAATTTTTAATATGGAGGGGGTTTATAAATGTGATGCAATTATTTACCCTTTATCCATCTTTAATGATATCTCTATATCCAGTCTCTATGGTGGTGTTTTAATAGTTCATGTAAATTTGAATGATATAACATAATAAATAGAACCATAGGTAAAATATTTATTATTTATTATTGAATGTATTACTAGAATATATATCACCACTTCACTATCATGATCCACATAGGTGGTTGTAATGGAGAATGAACACCCTTTTAACATATAGGTTTTTGGTGTTCTACAAAACCATATGTATACTGACATGGGTTGAAAATTTCCCTTATTATTTTAAATTAAATAAATTAAAATTGAGCGTATGGTTTATTTGATTGTTTATTTAATCAATCTAATTATTTTGTTTCTCCAGTCGACAATATCAATCTAGGTATCCTAGATTCTAATAACTAAAGCGTAGCACTACCTCGCATAGAAAAATTCTAGTGTTTTATTCCTATTCTTTTGAAAAGGGGATTGTATTAAATTCTTAGGACTAAATGAGTTGTCCATCAGACTTCCATAATGAACTGCACTTTTTTCATGATATCCCCAAAACACCACTAAGATTCCCATATCACCATTTTTACTTTAAGGGATTATTCTAGAATCTCCTCATTACTATCAATGTCTTGGATCTCCATGGATTTATGTATACTGTGTTTCACCCCTCTAAATAAGATGTCAACCTTCAATTCGAGGGTAACAACAAAGATAGAGTTGTATTGTGTAGGTCTTTTAATGTTTTTCACATATTCCCAAATATATTCATCAAGTTTTTTTCATTAGGGAAATGAATTCCATTTACAGTTTTTTTTGGAGAGTATGAGAAAAAAAATTATCAAAAAACCTTCTCTAGAATTTCATTATACCCATTGCTTTGATATCTTCTTAAGGATTTATATTCTAATAATATTTCCTCCATTAATCATATTCCCTCTACTATATTATAAACATCCATTAGAACATAATCACGTTTAGAACATTGAATGATGATGATGATCTTCTCAATGGTGTAGATCTACTGTTCCCTGATTATAGGTTTGTAAAATCAATAGAAATTTAAATAAATTTGTCTCTGAAATGTCTTAATTAATTTTCTGACATATCTATTAGGATTTGGGAACTCATCCAGATATGGTTATGTGGTGGATAGAAATTAAACTTGTGCTGGAGTATTTATTATTTGAAATAAATGTGTGTTCTAGCTAAGTAATAGACATAAAATAACTTCTCATAGTACTACTAAATATCGGTATATATCTTCTATAATGTCTTTCACTCACCAATTTTGAATGATGCAACAACTAACTGGTATTGGGGAATATGTGAAACAACAAATGGTGATTCAAAATGATAAAAATAGAGAGATTTATCATACAAAAAATTTATTCATCATTATCAGTGGTTGCACCCAAATTTACCCTACCGGTAAAAGCGGTCATTGAAGTAAAATTAGGGATCGAATCCACAGGGACCGAAGAAGAAACCTTGAGACACTTTGATTAGATGCGGGATTGGCTATGAAGTGGCCAACTATGGTGTTGATTGATTTAAATAAATATTTATTTAATTTAAAGAAAAAAACCAATAAAATTACATGAATTAAAACAACTAATTAAAGTGAGATGATCCTAAGTTGTCACTTGAGCTTGATTGGATGTATTTGTTTTTCATTTGATTTTATGTTCATCTATTCAAGAGGTATCCATTAAATGAAATAATTCCTCAATATCATTCTCCGATTTAATACATAAACAATTTCAAGGCTAATCACCAATTCACTTAGATGATCAATTAAATGAGAAATCCAAGGAATTGGATTGTACTAGCACTCAAAATGTGTCGTCATTAAAGTCGGTGAAGTCAAAGAAGAAGATAAATCAAAGAAAGGAACTCATAAAATAAAGAACAAATTTAAGAATTTAAGAACATAAAATAACATTCAATACGGCCCATGAAACTCCCTAAGATCAACCCATAAAAGTTTTTCCCTCCATTGATGCTATTCTATCAATGGAAGTGGGTAGTTGACTTAAAGAAGCGGGATTAAAGAAGAAAACATTAATCAAAATGAACACTCCACCGTTGTGTGATGAATTCACAAGTGCGGGTGTGAATAAATTCACACATCGATTCAATGATATCAACGTGTGAAGAAAAGGAAAATAAAATGTTAATAAGAAGAACTTTTATTAAAACACTAAACGTGAATGAAAAACATACATTAGAGAAATTGACGATTCCATTACAAAACGAAAGCAGGAAATTACAATTGAAAGAAAAACTTGGATTAAAAGAAAAATGTTAGATGATAATTCCCTTCACCACCATCTCCTTATATAAGAATATTAGTAGCCTTATTTCCACCCAACAATTAATAGAGTCAAAACGAGGGTGAAAAATCAAAAGGAAATTGACGTTTCGAAGTTGACCAGGAAAACTGTCCAGATTCATCCACCATTTTGAAGTTCGAATATTTAATTTATGGAGGCCGAATCATGAAAGGTCTTAGAAGACAAATATCTTCGTCCATGTGTCTTATAGAAGATCTAAACATTTCAGGAAATTTGACTCAGCCGTGTGGAAGTTATGGCTGAAATGGTTGGACGGATTTCTGTGCATTAATGTCGGGTCCACCATTTAAATCTCAACTTCAGATCCCTTTATCATCATGAAAAAATCATAATTAGCTCTGGACACAGTTGAATAAAATTATCCTCATATTTTTATCTTTCTACTGTATATATTTGAGCTTCATTGGGCTTGGATTATGGGCCCCACATTTGTTTGATTGGCCCTAGGTCCATTATGCTTTTTCCAGCAAGTTTCTTCCTTCAGGCACAAAATTCTCCATCTTCCTTTAGGATTCATCCATCGGAACTACAAGATTAAATTTTTCAAACAAAGTGATCAATCATATCCCCAAATTTCAAATTCAGAAAATGAATATAATGTTGTCCACAAACAAATGAATTATTGGGCCCAAATTTTCATTTTAATAATGAATTATATTTTTGATGAGAAATGAAGTTCTATTTATGTAATGCACTAAAAAAAATGTTTATAGACTTTGGAACAATGAATATAAAGATATTAAAAATTAATATTAGCCACATTCATTGACTAATCACACCCCGCAACTTGAGTTTTTCTAGTCCCGAGCGAAATAAATTACAAATATGAAATTCAAATCCCCTTTTCCAAAAACATTTTAATACACATTGCTCACCCAAATATATAATACCAAAAAAAATTATGAAAACCCATCAAAATCATTAATAACAAGCTAGGTCCATAATCATATCCCAAGCCCAAGCCCATTCCTTTTTTCAAATTCATCACCACATTTCATCCAATTTCAATTAAGCATGATAAAGTGTTGTGCGTCATAAAAGATATGGGGCCCATTTTATTGTTCAAGGGGAAAAAATGGAAGTGCTAGGTGGGAATCACATTAAACGTTAAGATGAGTATCCATTTTTTTAAAAAAATTTGATTTTTTTTACCACAATAGTTATGAAAAGACTAACTCTGGGCAAGACAACTATAGAGTCACGATCCCCAAGTGTCGTATGCCACACATATTTTCAATTTCATGTTCTACAATAGAGATATAAAGCCAAACTCTGGGCAAGACAACTATGGAGTTGCAATCCCCAAGTGCCAGACGCCACACATTTGGACAAATCATTGCTCTATGTGGTCATTATTTTTTAATTTTTTTTTTGTTTTTGTTTTTTTTATACTCAAATTAAAAGTGACCCCAGAACCCTATGCTATAATGAAAGGGACCCAAGAACTCAAATTTACATCCACAATCTAGTAGACGTGCATTGTGGCATTTTTATTAAGAGGATGAAAATGTAAACATTGAAAAATCACATTAGAAAACCACACTTTCCAAAAACTATGCTCATGAACATAAACTTGTATTAAAATCAGAATCAAGGCATGAAAAATTTATTTGATATCCAATTTTAGAGTTTTCAATGTGTGTTATCATGTTCAAGGTTAATTGAATTTTTCTTTCCATGCATGTTCTTATTAAAAAAAATAATTTTTTATTTCAGCTCCCCCCAACATAGAATAACATTGTCCCCAATGTTTAAAGAAAAGAAAAATTAGAAGGGGGATAGGAGAGGAGTTCAAAGAAGAAATTTAAAATGATAATCATGGAATGAATTCACATGGTGGTTGATGATGATAGTGCATGCCATAGTCTCCCTTCAATCCTGGATATGACTCTCAGCGGATTGGATGGTGGTGAATTGATTCTCCATATGACTTACGACATGTCCTTTTATTTTTTTAACCTATAAAAACATAATAATAAACAAAACAAAAATAAACAGATGATACATTGTCTTCTTTTTAGATTTCTGGGTAAGGTATTACTCAGAGATCACGCCACGTGACACAGATGAATATGGCGCTCCCCTTTCATACCCATCCTTACTCATAAAAGAAGAACAGGTCAACAGTCTATTATATGAAAAATAAAATGATTCAAAATGATTAGAAAACATGAAAACCATGGGTTGCCTCCCATGCAGTGCTTTTGTTTAACGTCGTTGGATCGACTTGTACCCCCCAACTTATCCAATTCCAACTTTCAAAATTTTTAAGACCCCATTTTTGTCCACTTCAACTTGATTCAGATTGATTTTTTTATAATTTGATTCATGTGAAATCCCATGTTCAATAATGAGTGTGGAAGTCCAAGTAAATTTGGTAATGGTTGATTCGGTTGAATTTCTAGTCTTTCCTAAGACATCAATGACCATTCCAACATTATTGGTTTCCTAAGAAGAATGAACTACAAATACAAGGTCTTTCTTATCTCCTATAGTGGGATTCTTGAGTTTGGAAGAAATTAAAATAATTTTGAGCTCGGGTTTATTGAAATTTCCTAAAGGAGATTGAAAAATTAAATCAAAATCAGTTTCTTCTACAAAAAATTTATATAGAATTGGTTCATTTTGAAAATAAGATTCATCCTGAAAATTATCCAGTTGAATATCAGAAGTGTGTATGAGATCACTATTTGTTATATCTCCCAATGGTTCAATGATCGGTGATTCAAAAAAATGTTATTGGAGCAATATTCTAAACACTCAATCCATGAAGACAAATTTTTCCCTTGTGAATCCAAAAAATTAATTTCCTCCTGATTTAAATACCCTTCAACATTTCCTTGATCTTGTTCAGTTATCCCATATCTAAAGGTTAGTTCTTTTTTAAATCCATGGGATGTATTTGGGATAAAAGATTCATCTAGAAATGATGAGTAAAGAACATCTTGAGTGGGAACAGGTTCCTCAAAAGTCTTAAAGATTTGTAATTCTAATCTGAAAGATGAAACTTATGAATTCATTTTATCCATTTGTTCACACAATTGTTCAAGATTTTTTTCAGGATTTGGTTTGATATATGTTTGTACATCATGGACTTCCTCATTATTTATCATTTCAATCATTCTTGATAGGTATGGAAATTGATATTTTAAACATTCAGCATCCCATTGACTGTTCATGTTATCGGATGTGGGGTAATCATTCAAGTGTTGATCAAAGTAATTTTCTATCTGAGGGGATTCCCATTGTTGATTTTATATTTAATTCCAGCCTAAGTTTATGAAAGTATATTGTTGATGATACTCCATTTGAGTTGAATGAAATTTGGGTTTGGATTTTTTTTGGACACATGAAAATAGAAAGGGGAAAAGAAAAGAGAAATATTTTTGAGAAAAGAGAAGTTAGGTGAGAATAGAAGGTGGGTGTCTAAGAAAACTTACATGGGTCCCCGGCAACGGCGCCAAAATTTGGTTGCTCCCAAATTTACCCTACTGGTAAAAGCGGTCGTTGAAGTACAAGTAGGGATGAAATCAACAGGGACCGAAGAAGAAACCTTGAGACACTTTGATTAGATGCAGTATTGGCTATGAAGTGGCCAACTATGGTGTTGATTGATTTGAAGAAATATTTATTTAATTTAAAGAAAAAAACCAATAAAATTACTTGAATTAAAACAACTAATTCAGGTGAGTTGATCCTAGGTTGTCTCTTGGGCTTGATTGGATATATTTGTTTTTCATTTGATTTTCTGTTCATTTGTTCAAGAGGTATCCATTAAATGAAATAATTCCTCAATATCATTATCCTATTTAATCCATACACAATTTTAAGGCTAATAACCAATTTACTTAGATGATCAATTAAATGAGCACTCCACGGATTTGGATCGTACTATCACTCAAAATGTGTCGTCATTAAATTCAGTGAAGACAAAGAAGAAGATAAATCAAAGAAAGGAACTCTTAAAATAAAGAACAAATTTAAGAATTTAAGAACATCAAATAACATTCAATCAGGCCCATGAAACTCACTAGGATCAAAACATAAATGTTTATCCCTCCATTGATGCTATTATATCAATGGAAGCGGGTAGTTGACTTAAAGAAGCAGGATTGAAGAAGAAAAACATTAATCAAAATGAACACTCCACCGTTGTGTGATGAATTCACAAGTGCCGGTGTGAATAAATTCACACATCGATTCAATGGTATCAACATGTGAATAAAAGTAAAATAAAAATTTAATAAGAAGAAATTTTATTAAAATACTAAACATGAATGAAAAACTTACATTAGAGAAATTGACGATGCCATTACAAAACGAATGGGAGAAATTACAATTTAAAGATAAACATGGATTCAAAGAAAAATGTTAGATGATAATTCCACTCACCACCATTTACTTATATAGGAATATTAGTAGCCTTATTTCCACCCCCCCCCCCCCCCACAATCAATTCACCCCCCAACAATTAATAGAGTCAAAACGAGGGTGAAAAATCAAAAGGAAATTGACGTGTCGAAGTTGACCCATAAAACTGTCCAGATTCATCCACCATTTTGACCTTCAGATATTTAATTGATGGAGGCCTAATATTGAGGGGTTGTAGAAGACAAATATATTCTTCCATGTGTCTTCTAGAAGATCTAAAAATTTCAGGAAATTTGGCTCAGCCTTTTGAAGTTATGGTCGAAATGGTGGGATGGATTTCTGTGCATTAATGTCGGGTCCACCATTTAAATCTCAACTTCAGATCCCTTTATCATAATGAAAACATCATAATTATCTCTGGCCACAGTTGAATAAAATGATCCTCATATTGTTATCTTTCTACTGTATAAATTTGAGCTTCATTGGGCTTGGTTTCTGGGCCCCACATTTTTTTGATGGGCCTTAGGTTCATTATGATTTTTCCAGAAAGTTTCTGCATTCAGGCGCAAAAGTCTACATCTTGCTTTGGGATTCATCCATCGGACCAAAAAGATAAAATGTTCCAAACAAAGTGATAAATCATATCCCAAAATTTCAAAATCAGAAAATTAATATAATGTTTTCCACAAAAAAATGAATGATTGGGCCCAAATTTTCATTTTAAACATGAATTGCATTTTTGATGAGAAATGAAGTTCTATTTATGTAATGCACTAAAAACAATGTTTATAGACTTTGTAACAATGAATATAAAGATATTAACAATTAATAATATCCACTTTCAGTGACTAATCAATCGTACATAAAATATTCAAATCAGGTATCAAATCATAAATGTAAATGTTTAACATCGTGTGATTAAAATGGGTCATGTTGTAAATGGTGAGAATGTATATGTCATTTGGACAATGCCACTAGGAGTGGCTATGTTTAAGATACATTGAATGAACCTTAGTGTACAACCACACCCCTAGTGCATGATGAGGACATGAATTTTTCCCTCTCCACTATTGTGTTAACTATTTGTGTCTACATAGGGAGGTGATATAGATTTATGAGGGGGATATGATCTAGGGGTAGTGTGTTTTGAGCTCACAACTAAATTCTCAATTATCCCGAAACATGAAAAACATTGAATATTTACATTATCTCCCCAATTTTATTTAAACCAAATGACACTTTAAATTAATGTATAGGGCTCATAATACACTCCACTTTGATCATCTCTACTAAAAAATATGATTGTGGAAGTGATAAAGATTTATGGGGGAGATATAATCTAGAGGGTGTGTTTTTTGATCTGTATTCATTGAATTACAGGTTCAGGGGGAGATCAAGGATAAATTCAATGGTTTTTGGGTTGCCGAAAAATGGTGAAATTAGTAGTATGTGACATTATTGGAGGTTATATTTTATATCATTATGCATTCCAAAATAAAAGAACCCAATTAATACTTCCCACATGTAATCTATGGGTGTAACACATAGTGTAGAAATTTTAAGGGTAGCATGAGATGGGTTCTCATGCTATAGAATGATTAATTATGTCTATGATAATCTAGGATCATGTAATATAACAACACATTCTTCATTCTCGAACATCCAACAAACCAATGAATTTATCCATTATCCACCCCATTGGGAATATACCGAAAGGACCTTTAATTGAATGTGTTGAGCTCTAATAACACTCCAACATGATCTTATCTCCCCCATAAATCTACATAACATCACCAAGATGATTAAAACCATTAATACAATTTGGGAGAGGGGAAATTTCATGACCTCCTAATGCACTGTGTGGTGGATGAAAACTAAGGATCAACAAATGTTTCCCAAACACAGCTAATGCCAGTCTATTTTTCAGAATATTAGGAAATTTTTTTCAACATTGATCATTGATCACATAGACTTTGGTTTTTAGTTGATTTATTTTTTAGGTATATAATTTGGATTTCAGGTGGTTCATTATTGAAATTTCGTATAGGTTTCAATAAAAAAGGATATTTTTGGACCTGATGTTGTTTTTTGGTAGAATTGTAGTTTGTTTTTGTCTGTTTTTAATACTTATATGGATGATCAAGTAGATTTCATGTAATTTTATCTTTTATTTAAGGCAATATAGAGTGTTGAATGTGGTGTCATTTCCATCTGTTTTCCAAATTTTAGGGGTAAAAAATATGAATGAAGAGTTGAGCATTTCTAGAGGTATATTTTTTTAATAATCACTTCCTAAATACTGTAAATTCATTTATTTCATAATTTTTGGGATTATTTTTGTGAATATAATGAGAATCAATAATAGTCATAGTGATCCTCACAATTATGATATTTTGAGAATTGTGACACCATGAAGGGTTTGGACATAGATATCTACAATTACAAGGAACATTTCGAATAAAAAAATCAATAGAGATTCTATAAAAGTAGTCTGTCATGAGGTTGTTTTTTACAGATCTATTAAATTAACTGGCGGTTGAGGATCCACGTAAATGGGCAAGCATATAAATAATAGGGGAAACATCTTCACATTCAATGATGTTTTCATGGAAAATCCATAAAATCAATGATTTCGAGAAGTTAAGGGGAGATCCATGAAAGTAGATTTCTATATCAGCTTGAGCATCAAGAAAATACTTTTATTATTTTAATATATACAATTGATTTTCAGTTAAGGGTTCATTTTGAGGATAGGGTATTTCATGTTCACGCAGTTAACCATTTGAGGGATCTTATTCTGTGAAGGATTCTTTTTTCGTAACAGATGGTTCATCCGCGATAAGTAGGGAGATTTATGAAGGAGTGAGAATCATGAAGTGGATTCAAAAAAGGTTGTATTGAACATATTATTTTTAGTAAACAATGGTTTCAATGTGAATCAAATCAGGTCTCGGGTAAGAGAACTGTCTCATATAGACCTGGAAAAAGTCATTAAGGCCAATACATTGATGCATCATTCAATTCGATAAACTAGATTGGACTTCTCTCAATGTAGTTATTAAGGGGGATTCTACAGAAGTGATCTTGGGGATGCAGTGTTGTATCACTGAATCCATGTTTAGGTAGTGTTCTTGTAAAAGAGTGAATATTTCAAAACAAATGTATTCCAATTCTAGTGATGATTAACAGACTAATATATGATTGACGATGTATTAGTGTATTCTCCATGGACTAGACCTTAGTGGTGAACCATGTAAAATTTAAATGTTGTACTTTCTTATTGTGACTGATTAAATGACTACACATCGTAAGAAATAGGTTTAATAAGTACCTACCAAAATGGGATCATGATCCTTCAACTTAATATAAAAATTTACACCCTGATTCACCCCCCTTCTAATGGTGTTCCATGGTCCTTCATTTCCCATATTTGATAATATTCCAATGAAATACTTTGGTACTTCCCTAATATAAATAGTATTTTGTTAAAAGTGTGGAGATAAAGGTATCCAATCTCATGTGTGTAAGGGAAAGAATGTAGATATAATTGCAGAATGGATCAATTGTAATGAGATGGGGCACCATGCATATGAAAGCCCCAAGATTCTAGGAAATATAGCCAGAAAATGGTACTATGGTCATTATTATATTGTTACTATAGAAGAAGTGGACTAATTAATGTATTTTTGATTTTGGATTCAAGAATTATTTTTCAATTAAAAAACTCATAAGATATATATGGATTGTATTGCATGATTGGTTTATTGTGTATTTTTTTTAATTTATGTTCAATAATACCATGGATTGGTGTATTAATGGAATTAGACATTGAGGTTCTTCTCTATTCCATCACTCTCGCGCTAGTGTTTCCTTTGATTGAGAATTTGTAGTTTGTTGAATTTTCACTGCTTCTAGA
Organism: Viscum album; assembly: GCA_963277665.1. Classification (NCBI taxonomy): domain Eukaryota; kingdom Viridiplantae; phylum Streptophyta; class Magnoliopsida; order Santalales; family Viscaceae; genus Viscum; species Viscum album. The sequence continues at coordinate 1,539,509,699 of OY728151.1, forward strand.
AGTGTCTCCCCTTCCCCTATCTCTTCCACCTTCTATCCTTCTACTCTCCTATATTACATCATACATTCATTTTTTATGCTTTGTTATTTTATCTATTTTTGTTATTTTTCCCACTCGGGTGTTCTCATTTTTTCTACTGTGTATTCTCTAGTCAATGACAATGTCGATTTGTATCTATAGTCCAAGTGAGGTCCTTCTATTCTATGGGGTACCATCCACTAATACTCTTTCATGGCATCATTTTTCACTCTCTTCTCTCCCAATTTATTTTTTATAATGGTTCATGGAGGACTCTGGAGGTGTTTTTTTAGGTTGAAGGTGCTCTATGGGGCATGCACATCTTCATCTTTGTTCTGATCCATGTGGTTTCTCACAAGCTGATGCATGTCGATGGTGTTGTGGTATCACCATTTTATTTATGTGGTGCACAATTCCATATGCGGTGTTTAGTAATTCTATATCATTATTTAGATTTGGTGAGGTTTTTATTGATAGTGGAGATAGTGGTAGTGGTGGTCATTCTTGTGATACTTTACCATTTCCTAATTTTTCTATGGCTCTAGAATGGTTCATCAATCTTCTCTATGTGGCTGGAGTTGTAGTTCTTGCATCGTTAGAGGTGGGTTAATTTTCCATCACCAACTGAATTTTTCCCTATTTTCATGGTCCATAACCCTTTCCATGCCAGTCTTCTGAAATGGTCAAATTAGTGTTTTGGGAGGTGTCGTTAGAGTAGTGTATGACAATCTAGGAGGCGCTTCTGGCATGGGACATCTCTCTTTCAGGCCCTTGTTTAATTCTGCTAATTTCGGGTGGAGATTTTATTTGTGTTGTTTTGGTCAATCTCATTCCTGAAGATGGTGGCGGGTCGGTTTCCCGATACTGATGATGGTTCATTGTTCATAGTGATGGTGTGTCACCAATGCTATCTCAACACACAACTCGAGGCTATTGATGATGATTTCGTGGCCCATAGTTTTTTTGGTATAGTTTTCAATTCTTATTTTACTTCTATGATTGAAAATTTAATGCTCAACCTAATGATGGATTTGGTAGACAAAAATGTGGTAGGTGAAATATTTTTTTAGTGATTTTTAAATTTTAAATCTTTTTAAAAATATCCAACATTAATGGTCTGGGTTTGTAGTGGTAATTTTAATTTTCCAGTTTGTTCTACCTGTTTGTCAATTAATTTTAATGATTTCAATCTTCACACATAACCTAAAAATAGTTTTTAGAAAATAAAGAAATATGGTCTGGTGGTGGTGGTATATTGAATGATATTAGGGAAAGACACACCATTAGATGTTAATTTTTTTGGAAAAAATATGTATGAGGAAATTATAATCCATAATATTTAACTAATACTAAGATATATATATATATTTCATAATGAAGAAGTGATTGATTTGGATATTGTAAATTGGAATGTACTGACTACCTTGTAACTGATAAATGGATTGTTGAAAAAGATGTTTTATGTAATAATTGATGTAGTTTACATCTTTTTTGGTTCTATGGATTATATATAATTTCCTATTTTCTATTTATGGAAACATGATACATGCTTGTTTTCAATAAAATATCATTTTTTTAAGGGAATAAATGATATATAAATTCACATTTTTTAATGTGCCAAAAAATAACAGCTTCATGATTTTGAATGATTAATGATAAGTTCATTTTGGAAAGGTTTACCTTTAATGGAATGGTGTAAGTTGATATTTGGAATAGATTTTTGTTTTTAAAATATTTATTCACCCTATGATGAAACATGTTCTATGAAGTGATTCAAAAATAGTTCATGGAACAACCAAAATAAAATATTTTGTTTATTGAAACATATCAGGTAATTATATTTTCATTGTTTATTATAGAGTGAAAAAATTACTCAAATCTGAAAATAGATTCAAATTTTTTTATCCAAATAACTTATTTTTTTGGATTGATGGTACATTAAATCGTCATTGATTTATGGATTCAAGTCCATCAATTTCCAATTATCATTTACCTATTTGAGATTGATGACCTTAATCACTCACTATAAATATTTACATTTTCCTCCTTTTATATATCTATACATTCCTCCAATGCAATCTAATTAATAATCCAGTTTTTATGATGATTTTCACATTTCCCTTTCCTACTTATTAATAATATATGTTGTTGACCATATTTACGATGTGGGTTCTACGACATTAGTATTTTCAAATATAAAAATCATTATTTCTGAGTTCGTATATAAATAACGAGGAAACTATTTTATTTTGATGTGGAGAATGTTACACCATATGAATTTAAAATAGTTTTATATTTAAATAAATTTAGTATATTCTATAGGTTTTAATGTATGTTACACTATTTTATCGTGTTTTACATGAAAGTGTGACTTTCTTCGATATATTGCATTATGCACTATAATAAATTTTACCAAACAACAATATATTATTTAATTAGTGAAATAGTATAAAATAATATATCCCTTATATTATTGTTTTATTATAATATTAAAATTAATTAAAATATATAAATATAATATTAATTCATTGGGTAATAATTTATTAGAAATGAAAATATAAACCAAGTGAATATAAAATAAATAATTTTACATTTATGTTACCAATGGTGTTTTTTTAATAAATTAAAATAATTAAAATTAGCCATTTATATTAAATAAAAATATATGTTATATATTCATTAAAATATTTTTTTATATTTATCCTATATATTTTTTGGGCATACAATTTGAACAAACCAAATTGTATGCATTAAAATTCTAATTTTTCATAAATCAATTTTTGTTCCTTTAAATATAGAAGCCAATATGAATCTTATTATTGATTCATTAAGAATTATTATATAAAAAAATAAACTTCCTTGAAATATCTATATGAAAATATACTTTGGTTGTGTTTTTGAAATTTTTCTGATAAGATTCTTGTTTGGATAAGTAGTGAAAAATAATAAATTTTAATTGAATAAATCTTTTTTTATAACATATTTAAAAAGTGAAATTTAGTATTTAATTATATTGATTTTAAATAAGATTATATTTTTATATTTCAATCCAATATAGGTCATTAAATTCAAATTTAAATTGAATTAATACATAAAATCTTATTGAACTTTTGATCATTCTCACTTTAAAATCCCACTTCCTCACCACATCATTGAGATTAGTAAAAAATATAATTTTTCTTCTTCTGTAAAAAAAATTTCTAAAAAATATTCACACAAAGTTGTAATCATCTTGATATCACTTCCTCACCATGTCTATGAGATTATAATTAAATACAAATTTTCCACTTTTGTTAATATAATTTCATAAAATAGTCATAAAATAATGTAATCATCATGATAGTTATTGTATTTTGGGATCAAAAAAAATTCAATATTAATAATAGTAATATTATTAATTTTTAGTTACTACGGTTAAGGGTAAATCGTGTATCTAAATGGAAAAATAATATTATAATTATTATAAAATTACCTTATAACTTCTCTAAATATCATTTTATGAGTTGGTTTCTATAATAATGTATTAAATTCATTATTACATTCATAATTTAAAAATGGACGTCGGTTGTGTAGATATAGTTCTAATGTAGAAAATTCCTAAATATGATTTGGGAGAAGATTAAATAGAAATGAACCTCATGTTTGATTTATTATAAAAATGGTATTTCTATTTTTAAAGAAGTTAAAATTAAATTTTTTTACTAGAAAAAATTTTGCAAAAATATTTTTATCTATGTGATAGAAAATGGTTTTCTGTCCGAATGAAGTGAAACAAGGTAATATTTTCTTTACAATTTTTTTGCAACCATCAGAGCAACAATGTAAAAAAATAATAACATAAAAAGCAATATTTCTATAATATATATGGTTTATCAAAAATGAAATTAGTTAATAAAATTACTATCACAAAATTTCATCAAATTCATTTCAAACATATATTATCATTATTAAAATGGTATTGTAACATAAAAACCATGCCAATAAATAAAATTTAGGATCATAATCTCTATTGAGGAATAATAATTAATGAATCATTAATTATCGTTAATTTATAGGATTCATTAAATATATTTCCAACGGATTTATATATACATATCAAAAAAGAAGATAGTTTCATAACGTAAATGTATTCAAAAACGAAAAATAATTGTAAATTAATAAAAAATAAAAATATCATATCATTTAATTTAGAATTAATTGATGGGGGTTTTTATGTGAATGAAATATAAAACCATAAAAATAAAGTGGAAATAAATCTAAAATAAAAAATTTCCATATAACAATATAATATCATCACCCATATGCCACTAAATGGTTCCCAAAATTCAGTTGGTCTCATGGCCTCATGCACATATCCAAAATAATCATAAGGCTGTTGACTATTAGAGAGCCCTAGGTGTGTTAATAGGGTGACTATTCCATCCTCACCATAGAATATCACAATAAATGTAAAATTATGATACATGTCATGAGTCTATAATAATGAATCCAAAACATATAAAAAAGTCATATGTACAATACATATAACAATATAAAAAATTCACAATAATAGTCTTAGTAGAATCACAAGACATGGATTGGCCCCATTCTTTCTAACACTAATCCAGTAAGTTATGTACCTGTAGAATGGAACCTTCCTGTATCATCACCTGAAATCATATAATCTATTTTGATCCCTAGAGTTGGCCAAAATTGGGTGTGAGATTAAATACCAGAAGGCAACCAACAATGGTCTATTCTAATCAGTCAATGAATATATATATATATATATATATATATATTAAATTGTTAAATATGTAAAGAAATGCTCAAGGACGTACCCCATTGTAAACATCCCATATATACTAGTTCTAATTAAATATACATTATATTTAATTAAATTTATTTTTCTGGTAATGAACCATTGATATAATAGTAAAACATGATTCATTTATATGATGTTCATTCCACATTATAATACAATTTAATTATATCATAAGGCATGGATCAAATATAAAAATCCTCTATATAGTAAATAGGATAATAGATTCCTTATAAGATCATCTAAATTCTATAACACATGAACAAATCCAATAATGTTAATTGGATTGAAAGATGTTTTATTCAATCCATTTCGTTGATTTATTCATTTGGAACCTGAGTCGATCATTTACATTCTAATATTGGAATTTAATTATCACACCAATAATAATATCAATATAAAACATACAATCTCATCTTTGGAAAACCTCTACGGAATGCAATATTACTATAGGTGTGGCATAATAACACTTCCTCTCGATTCCATACATTTCAGTCCACTAAGGGAGCCTTGGTATCACTGGTGGAATATATAGTCAACTCAGTTTGAGTCTGTCCATGGATTTATAATATGAATACATGTATCCGTTGGAATATAAGTCAATCCATAATGATATCATCCATGAAGTCCCTCATATTGATCCATGTTTCACCAACTACATAATTAGTGTTCTGTCCATTGAGTCCATCCATGGAATTATAATGTGAATACATGTATCACCAAATGAATATGAGTCAATAACCAAATGAGTTATTCAATGTAATTATAATATGAATCCACATATCACCAACTGATATTAATCATTTACCCATTCAATTTCATTTAATCATTTCATTTAAAATCTCATGGTCAAATTGAAGAGCATTCAAAATAAAGTCACCCAAAGGTGTCTCATGATACAATTATATGCTTATAAGGATTTCCATTATATTACTATTATGGATAGTTCAATATATTAGAATAAATTGTGTAATAATTCCTTCACATGAAAAAATATTCAAATTACATGAAAGGGAATTTTTATCATTACCTATTTCAAATTCTTAAAAAGCTATCACATGGACTAGTTAGCATATTACTCACATGCAGAAATCAAAATTTAAATCAATTAAAGAAAATTGTACCAATTCATAAAATAACCTCTATTTATTTCTTGTAGTATAAGGATTTAAAACTATCTAAAGTAAACACATAACATGGTTCATGGGATATATAAATATCTCATACCATTAATTCAATTAATTAGAATTCATTGAAATTGAAATTTAATTAATAATAAAATTATCATTTAAAATTCCCTTAACATGGGGAAAAGTGAATTCTTCACAGGAATCCAAGGATAAACGTTATTCAAGGGCATGCTAAAATACCAAAACACAAAGGGGTGTTATAATTCCATAGTATATAACCTATAAAAAATTATCAATAGCCTATTTAACTACACATTCCTTTCCAATCATCTAAATTTTAGGATAAAACTCCATTTTAACGGGGACACTATGTTAATTTGGTGTACGACATAATGGATCTATATAAAAAACTCAATAATGAATGAAATGAGTGAAACCACCTACCTTAGTATTATAGCTGACATCATATGTATGATCAGCTCCATGTTCCTATATATTTGGGAGAAAATTGATGAACATATTAATAACTTCTTCTCAGGGAAAATTAGCTTACGCCCATATAGTGGAAAAAATAATAATCTAAAATGAGTACCAAAAAAGCAATAAATAACTCACCAATATGGATTTGATGAGATGGACCACAATTGAATTTTGAGATTGGATGGATATGGATAGCTAATTCCATAATTATTCGTCCTTGAAGGGAGCCCCCAAGGTCCCATTATTGTGCCGCTGAGGAATAAAATTAATAGGTTTTGTGTAATAAAACATAATGGAAAATGGTTATTTTACCCAAAATATCTGGGTCACATTGTTTAGGAGTATTATTTTACAAAACCATGTGTTGTGCTGAAGAGACTATAGAATAAGAAAGGGGAAGCCTTTATTTTAACAGCATAATATGACTGACCTTACATAAACCCTTATGTAAGCTTCTTCCCATGTTACAGGCGTGGCTCCATGGTATGTCTGCAACTGTGCGGTAATCTCACACATTTTTCAATAATAGGGTAACATGCCCTATTCTGTCTCAGCTTGAGTTTTGGGCTCCGAAACAACCTTGGACACTCCCTACAACTCCATGACCATAAAGGGAAATCCAAAAAGGTCATATATAAGCATTAAATAGTTAATTTAGGGATAAAATATAGATTTACCTCAAAGAATAAATGTGTTTTCAAAATATTACACACATGGATGGAAAATTCACCCAAAATCTAGTAGGTCACATATACATTAGTGAATCTCCATAAATATTAGAGGCTTTTTACAATCTTTTAGGACCTATTTGTGTAAATGGGGAGACTCTGAACTTATCACCTAATTTTATCATAGTATAATAATAATATCACACAATTATAATAAACATTAAGCCATATAGATAATAGAAATAAAATGAAAAATGTTATTATAAATACACAATTACAAAAGACATGTCATATATAGAATGATAAAACATTTCACATGTCTCTAACCAAGAACCATAAACATGGATACATGTTAGATTTCAAATACATATAAAAATAGTAAAAATATCAAAAATAGTATCAGTAGCATCAAAATCATCGACTTTGTCCCATGTTTTCTTACTCCTAACTAGAATGTACAGAACTAGAAGAAGAGTTCATTCCTTTATTGAAACATTCCATCATATAATTTATTTGGTTCCCAAGAAGTACTATAAATAGGGTGTGAGACTAAATCCATGTATTCAATAACCCATTAACTCTTCCAATCACTCATTAAATACATATAGATGGGACTGTGAAATGTGTTGAGCTGCAAAAAAATTAGTACTCAAAAGCAATAATCTTGTATGTATTGTTTCCTAAAAAAAATATATTTCATTTAATTAAATTTATTTAAAATGTAATGACCCTATTATCTAACAGTCAGGTCTGCTTCATTTATAAGATCTGTATTCCACAGTTCAATACACATTAATTGCGTATCTAGACCTGGCTCAAAGCTCGAAGTCCCCTATATAGTAAATAACATAAATAAAGTGAAATAAGGATATCTAAATATTATAAATCATGAACAAATTCAATCTTTTTCATTATCTTGGAATACATTTCATTCAATATATTTCATTCATTAATTATTTTAGAACATATATTATTCCTTGAAATTTTTCTATTGGAATTAAATTATCACTTAATGTGTAATATCAACCAATGCCTTAATATCACATATCTGTCAATCCAATTAAGAACCTGGTATTTCTAAAGGTGTGGTATAACACCTCTTCCTATAGATACCATCCTCGACAGTCCACTACCTGAGCTCGAGTATCACCCATGGAATATATAGTTAATTCACTCTCAGACCATCCCTGAAATTATAATATGAATTCATGTATCCCATGGAATATAATTCAATTATTAATTAGTGCATCTATGGAATCCCTCAAATATATACATGTTTTACCCAAGGAATAGTCATATTTAAATCCATTAAGTCCATCTGTGGAATTCTAGTTTGAATCCATGTAACCCCCAATGTGTATGAGCCAATTATCCCATGTGTTTGTGAAGGTAATTATAATATGAATCCAATTATCACAAAAGGATATTAATCATATAAACTATTCATTCTCATTTAATAATTTCATTTAATATTACAAGTTCAAATCCAATATAATTTAAACAAACACACCTCATAAGTTGAATCATGATTCAATGACATTATTATAAGGGTTTATGTTCATTTCCATACATAGAATAATCAATATATAATCACAACATGCGTAAACATATCTTCATAAGGAATACGCTTCAAATTAAACACATGGTTATTTTTAACGTAACTAGCATCAAAAGATTAATAGGATATAACATGGATTTTTTAGCATATAACTCACATGGGAAAATTAAAATTAAAATAAATTCAATACAATTGTACCAATTCATCCCATAAACACTATTTATCTTACAAGGGAATGGAATTTAAAACATATTACAAAAAATATATAACATGGGCCTTGGAAGAAGTCAATTTCCCATATATTTGATTAATTTAATAACATTAAATTTAAATTGGAATTCAATGAATAATCGAAACCATGTTTTAACATCACATTAAATGGGGTAAAGGGAACGCCTCAATGGAATCCAATGATAAAAACTTTTATGGGAAATCATAATTACCAAAACAAGAATGGGTATTACATAGTCATGGTATACATCCTATAAAAAATGATTGATGGTTTCTTTAACTGCACATGAAATACCAATAAATTTAATAGAATGATAGAAATAAATTTTAATGGTGATTCTAAGAGAATTGGACATGTGACCAAATGGATTTATATAAAAAAATTTAAATGAAACACAAAAGACAACCTACCTTTGGCCTGTAGCTGAAATTAATACTAGTATCATCTCCTAATCCAAATCAGTTTGGGATAAAATTAAATAATGGAAGAAGTAACATTTGTTAGGGAAAATTATCTTTCACTAACATTAAATAAAAAATACCAAATTAAAAGGGGAATGGAACAAAATAATAAATAACACATTTATATAGATCCAATGAGACCAACAAAAATTCTATTTTTAGTCTACCAAAAGGATATCCCATAAAGAACCATCAATGTTCTGATAAATAGTATAGTGTTTAGTTTTTATATGGGAAAACATAAGGGAAAATGTCCATTTTACACGATATATCTGTGTAACATAGTTTAAGTGTTAGCTTTTACAAAAATGTGCTCCATGTCATACATACTATAGTATGAGAGAGGGGTGCCACATAATTTACCCACATGGTTTTACTAACTAGGAACATACTATGGGGTAACCTCTTCCCATGTTACTAACATGGATGTATGGTATGTCAACAACAATGTGGCCTTCTTGAATGGTTTTCACTAATATTGTGGTGACCATATTATCTCCCAGATTGGGATCCTAGCTCTGAACAGACCCGAGAAACTCTTGAAACTTATATGAACTCAATTTTGATTCAAAAAATGACATATTAATGTATTTAAAATGAAAATACTTATAAACGTGTCACATGAACTTAAAATAAAAATAGGGATCTTAAACAATTCCACACATGGATGGGAAAATACCCCTAATCTTAGGGGGTCAGATGGCCTCAATCACATCTACAAAAATTTTAGAGTCTTCTAGAATGAATAGATCTCGTAGGTGTGTAAGTGGAGAGACTTTGAATTCATCCCCAGAGGGTAGAATAGTGTAATAATTATAAAAAACAAGTTAGAGAAGTATTGATAAAAATAGATAACAGATGTAAACAACATAAGACTTATATAATACATAATTCCATAAGAAATACTATATACATAACGATTTAATATTTCACATGTCTCTATTATTGAAGCCAAAAGGGTATTCAAGTTAGATGTACAATACATATAACAAATGTACTGAAGGCCAAAAATATTTTCAGTAGCTCGGAAAGCCTTGGAATAGTCCAATGATTTCCTTATCCAAATAGGTATGTCAAGAAACAGTATAAGTGTTCATTCCCTTATCGACACAAACTATCAAATAATATGTTTTGGTCCCATGATGTTTCCAAAATAGGGTGTGAGACTAAATCCAAGAATGAAACCAACTATAATATATTCCAATAATTCATTAATTATAACGAGCACATTGTGAGGGATATGTAAGGTAGTAAACCTGGATGTACTAAAAATGAAACATTGTATATGTATTGATTCTCATTAAATATACATTTCATTTTATTTAATTCATTTAACAAGTAAATATCATCTGATTTAACATTTAGTACTGTTTCATTTATTTGATTTTCATTCGATATTTCAATAGACATTAATAAAGTATTGAGACATGTATAAATTTCCAATGTCCCCAGTATATTCAATATTCCAACATATGCCTCACAATTTCTTCTAAATAGTATAAGTCAAGAAAAAATTGAATCATGATGTTTAGCTTCGAAGACATGACATGCAATCCATTTCATTCATTTATTCATTTTGAACATGTGTCCATCCTCAACATTCCTATTAATGAATTCAAGTAATACTCTAGGTATAATATCAACAAACGCGTTACAATCCCATACATAGAGAACATCTAAGGAAAGTATCATTTTTTAAGGTGAGGTATAATATTACTGCATACCAAGTCTATCATCGGTGGTCCACTAAGGGAGCCCATGTTAAACCCGTGGAATATATATTAAATTACTTTTGAGTCCATCAATTGTATTCTAATATGAATCCATCTATCACGTCGAATATAAATATTTTTTTAATGAGTCCATCTATGTCATCCCTTATATGGACACAGTTTTCACCCATGGAATAATCATGGCTCAATAATTTGACTATGTCTATGGAATTATAATGTGAATCCATGTATCACCTAGAAATTTTGAGCCAATAAAAACATGATTCCTTCCATGGAATCCTAATAAGAATACACAAATCAAATATGGGTAGTAATCATTATACTAATTTAAAATTTTAACTATTTCATTTAACATGATATGGTTAAAACCAAGACAATTCAAAATAAAAACACCTCAACATGTGACTCAAAATACAAGGAGAATCATAGAAGGATAAACTTACATTTACTCACATAGGAAGTTCAATATAAAATTATAACATCAATAAATATCCCTTCATGAGGCATTATAATCAAATTACTCAGATGTGAATTTTTAACATAACTTGAATAACAAGATTAAAAAGAAATAACATGTCATAGTTACCATATAACTCACAGGGGGAATTCATAATTTATAGAAATTAATTCCAATTGAACAAATTCATGGTGTATACATTATTTATCTCACTTGTAAAAGGCATTATAGACTTATTGAAACATTTTAATAGCACGGGTTAAGGGAAAAGTCACCATCCCATTTTGTTAAATCATTTAATTATAACTCATTGACATTGAAATTCAATTATCAAACAAATCAAAATTTTATATTCCCATGAAATTGGGTATAGGGAATACCTTATTGGAATCTAAAGATAAATGTAATTCATTGGTCTGTTTAATAACCATCGCCCAAATGATTATTACAAACTCAATTCATACAACCTATAAACTATTACTGATGGACTATTTACTACACATGTCATTCCATATAATTTAATTCAACAATAATTACCCATTTTAAAAGTGACTCTCTTCTAATTGGGTGTGCTGAACAATGACTACATATAAAAAAATCAATATTGAATGAATGGAATGGGACTGCCTACCTTAAGTCCATTGCTAACATCTCGGCCTATTTTTTTATCCTAATTCAACTCCATTTGGGAAAAAATTGAAGACTTGATGAAGAACCCAATCACGAGGAAAGCCATTTTTCACCCAAAAAGCTCAACTGGTAATAATACAAAAATAATTGGCACAAAAGGAACGACCAACAGTCGAAAACCGATATAATGAGATGAACCAAATTTGAATTAGAGGTTGAACAGTGATGAATCCTCAATTTCATGTTTAGTCAACCATGAAAAGATATCCATATATTCCTTTTATAGTGATAATGAATAATATAATGTTTAGTATTAAATTATGTAATAATAAGGGGAAAATGTAATTCTATCAATAATATATGGGTCGCATGGTTTAGATGCATGATTTTTCAAAACTACGTGCCATGTTGCATGATCTACTATAGGAGATATGTGTGTCACATAGTTTACCTGCACAACTTCAATATCCTTGGGAAAACTATTTTTTAAGACTCTAAACATATCATATTCCTAGTCTCGTGTTTTTTTTGAAATCATGAATTATTAACTAACAGTTGTCACGAATTATGTGACATTCCATTTTATATCATGGATTTAGTTCCGTGCTTCGAATCATCCCTAGAAACTCATAAAGCCTCTATAACCACAATGGTCATTCAAAAAATATCATATGTATAAATTTAAACTATGAATTGAACAAAAATAAATTTTTACCTCAATGTATTACCATTTTCATAATCCCATGTGACCTAGAAAAATTGTAATCCGTGAATAATTGATATAACGCAGTGTGAAGAAATTGTGTAGTCATGTCCATTATAACATGGTAAGATTAATGTAAAATTAACATTGATTAAATAATATTAAATGAATCATAAATACAATGACAAATTTTTTATACATGGTATATCATTTAAAAATGTATTATAAACAATATATAAAACAAATTAGTTTAATATCATTATAACAAGCCTCAATGAGGTGAAATTAACACAAAATACCATAAATCGACTCCATAATATCGATGTATGTAATTTATATTCCTTATAATAAGAAAATATTAATTATTTTTTTCATAATAACAATTTATAGTTTTAATTCTCTATACATAAACCATTTATTTCAATTATTTTATTGATATATTTATCTTTATAATCAGTAAAATTCATGTTGGGTGCATTGAGGATGTTCTATTCCTATCATCCAAATGAATTTGATATGTCAAATATGTTGAAATTGAAATTTATCACTTATCTAAATAATAATAAAAATGAAATAATAGTAATTTTTATACATTATTTATAATATCAAAAAAAAAATAATTATAAGTATGATATAAGATTTGTGTTATAGTCACGGAGATGGTAGGCATTATGTACCTATATGTTTCATTTCCACTTTGTAGGTAAATGATGAAAATACATTATTTACCAATAAATATTCTAGTAATGATTAGTATATGTTAAATGTAATATCATTCCATTAAATAAACTTATTTACAAAATTAATGTGACTTCATTTTGAAAAACGAATGACATCACATTCTGAAGGTTGTAATCCCCACATATACAGCAACAATTTTATAATTTTTCAATGGATTTAAAAGTATCAAAATATATGATATCATAAAATTATATAATTATAATCATTTAATTATTATAATATATATATATATATTAAATTCATAATTTTATCCATCCATGGTAAGGGGTGATAGAATGTGAATTACATTCGTTTGTGAGGTGGTAAACTGTCGTGTACATAAAATATGGATTCATTTCCCGTTTAATTATATATGGGTATGGATTTGGGTTATTATATTTACATAAAAATATTACACTAAAGGAACATAGTAGTGTTATTTTATAATCATTTTTTGTGATTATTTTATAGAGTAAGAAATAAAAATAAATCTAAAACAATCGGTTAAAATATATAACTCCTCTTCAGAAATCCTCATTTTCATAGCTAGTTAAGCATTCTATGGTAGGTATTATAAAAAAAATTAGCTATATAATGTGTGGAGGGATTTTATGAATGTATTTTGGTTTTTATTTACTGAAACCAATGGATATTTTTGTGAGTATAGAGGAGTATAGGGGGCCCCTTATAATAGGGAGATGAGAATTCATTGAATTTCTTATTTTGTTAAATTAATATAAATTAATTTCATTGAAATAATAAGCTAATTTCAAATATACAGATTCTATGATGAGTAAGAGTATAAATAAATTCATTTAAATAGATTTTTATATATTTATATTATGATTCCAAAATTATCTATTTGTATTAACCTGCTCTTAACCATTTCGATTGTTACCTCAATATTAATATTTCTATGCATATTGGGTCATGAAAGGTACAATAAAAGAAAAAATGACCCATAAATGGGAAATTGTTGATAATCTAAACCACATCCCATTCACATAGATAATGATTTTATTTTTCATAATTATAAATCCATTAATATATTTTGTTTATAAACTGTCATTAATATCATTTTTTGAATGATTAATTTACTTTGACAATGAAAAAAATTAGAATAAAATGGAATTCAAATATAATACATTAAATAATCCTTGATATGTTATATGTATAAATTAAAAACACATGAAACAATATATATTACCATGATAAATTATAAATTTAATGTTTTTAAAATTATTTACTTTATTTTTCAACTACTTGATAAAGTATTGTGACGTTGTTGCATTAGAATTGACTATAATCATAAAATATATGAAAATTAATAATAAATTAACATGATACATATGAATTTTGTTAAAAATTATAATTTACCATTCAGAATATATTTTTTATTAATGTCACTGAATATAATAAATATTAAAATCATGATACGTTCATTTTGAGATTATATTTACTTAAAACAATTTATAAATCATTTTTAATGATAATTGGAAAAAAATTCATAAATAAAAATATTGTATGATGGAGTTCGAATAAGAACAATATAATATAAAAATTTCACATTTTATGTAAATTTTTATTTCTTATTATTTTATTTTTACAAATAATAATGATATTTTTCAATACTAACATGACAAAAATTTACTATAGTTACTATTAATAATAACCAAAAAATAAAAGGGACCAACATAAAAAGGATATACCTCTTGATTCCAAATATAAGATTTTATTTTTTCTATTTAATTCTAATAAGTGGTATATTTTTTCATATATATTTTTAATACACACTCAAAACAATTTTTTAGAAAAACTCATTTTTATTCCCAAAAACTAGAATATACAAAATTATTGTATAATGATGTTTTCTATGTAATTATATAGATTTCATCTAGTTAAATATGTTCTGATTTATTTTTTGATAAAAATAAATGAATTATTATAGTGTCAAATGAAATTATAACACAATTTTTCTAATATAATTATTCTTCACTATTCAATACAAAATTAATCTCTAAATAAATATCAAAATATTTTACCATACAATATTTTTGATATGATGATTTAAATAATGATATCATATTTATTTAACTATAATTTATAAATTTTCATATAAATTAATTATATTTTTTATCTTTAAAAATTAATAGTAAATATTTTTTATGAAAACAAAATTCTGAAGAAAAAATTGAATTTATAGAAAAATATATTGCAATAAAATATAATGATATTTTAAAATAATTAGATATTAAATTAACCTCTCCTTTAATAATCTTCATCCTATATATTTTATCTTGTGTTCAATATTATTGTTTTTTTAAATTGAATATACCTTTTTCGGAAACCCACATCATAGAATGGTTAATAAAACATCTTATCAAAGAGAGTGAATTTAATGTATTAAGGACATATATAATAACACATTACATGGTTTATAGAAAGGAGAACATTAGTGTGATGTTAAAATTTAGACATTTCGGAAAATAGTAATGACTAAATAATTATGAATAGTAATAGAGGATGTTAACTACAGAAAAGTAAATGACTATGATGATGTTAATTACTATAAAACAGTAAAACATTAGTTGTGATAAATACCAAAAATTTATTTCATATAAATTTAATATGATATCCTATTTATTTCAAGATTCATTAACTAGAGTTGAAGAATCCATTTTTCATGTACACTATGTTATTAAGGAAGAATACTTACATGATAATTATAATTTCATTCTTTATTAAATTTCCACCATAGATTAATATTTTAGTCCAAATTATTACTATTTAGGATGAATTTTTCATGTTTTAATAATAGGAGTAAACTAATAAAATATCACTAAATTCCTGAAAAACATAACAACATAGTGTTCCTATCATTAGACATTTTAAAATTCAAAATGTATAGAACATATATGACAATATCGTAAATGTTTAATAATAGATATGAATAATTAATCACAAAAATTAAATAATAATTTCAATGTTTAAATATAGATAATTAAATTAATAACTAAAATTAAATCTAAAATATCATCAATAATTTCAAAATTAATTTTTCCCCAACTGTTATCTCATTAAATTTGGAATAAATCCCAAAAACTGATACAGCAGTCTAATTAAAAAATATTTTTTGTTAAATATACGTGTTACATATAACACCTAATTACAAAAATTGTCTCCATATATCATTAATTACATCAATAACCCATCACATTGAACATAAATACTTGTGAATAATACATCGAACAAATTATTAATAGTAATGTAAAAATATAAGTATGGTATTCATAACACTTATGTTTACCTTAGATGTAAACATACTCATATCCAATACTGTCTTACTGATTATTAGATAACAATGGTAATACACAAAGACTCGCACAACCAGGTTAATTACTATAAGAATATTAATTATGTTTCAGTTTTTATTTCTGGTAAACATTAACTAATTTCCACAATCTAAGCACAAGATATAATACCGAAATATTGGTTATATTTTTTACCAAATGAAAATTTAATTTTATATTTTTATGGAATTTAGAAAAACTTTTACATAATAACTTGGATTCATAAAGGACTAGTCATTAAAAATCTACATCATCTACAATGATCCTCTACAAATATAATAACCCTCTTAGGTATAACAGAAATAATACATTTCTTCAAGACTATGTGAAAAAATAAACACCGTAAGGGTTGGATCATATCCCCCAAAAGAGTAAACTTATTAATAAATAATTGAATTTCATCAGTGAGCATATGATATGTATAAGGTTATGATGATGTAATAAATTTACATAATCACAATATAAGAAAATTTATACTCATAAAAACTAGGATCATGGAACATGATATTTGATTAAAAACATTTATATGGTACATTATTCATATGAATCACCAACTCTGAAACCATTGTAAACAATACTTAAGAAAAATTATCCACTAGAAAATGATGTAAGAATCAAGAAAAGTTCTTGGTAACTCAGGTCGTTATTTCAATATTACTCCCGTAATGAATTTTATAAATGGTAGAGTTTAATTGATGAATTATAATAGTCACATAGTATATTCTATCATATGGTTAGATATATATCATAAACTAATATATTTGAGTACTTTGATAGTCCCACCCTACAAAGGGTTATAATATTACCACCCATCAATGGTTAAAAATGGAACCACATGTGAATGTTTTATAGTGAATTCACCTATCATTATAAAAAAATTCCATGAAACATAACATGAATAATGTATATATTGCTTTCAATTCATCATAAAATATTGGAAACATTTATTATTTCATTTAAAATGTAATTAAAAAGTATAAAGGAAATGTGATTGATGAATATATCCTTGAAATAATCATATTCCATATAGTTAATAAATTAGGATGGTATAATTACAATATATCCCATCTGGAGCATAATAAAAATAAATTTTTATTTTTTCTTTTAAAAAGAAATATCATTAAAAATAATCTTGAAGAAAAATTATGTCTCTAATTGAAAATAACATTATAAAAACTGTAGATTTCAATAATACGGGAAGAGGGTTTTTCATTGAAAATAATAATATAATCGTGTAATGAAATATTTAAATAATTTACTGGTGATAATAGTGGGAAATCTTGTTCTTGCACTAATAATTTAAGAAAATTATCATTTCAAAACATCATTATAATTATGTTTTTCATAAAAATATAATCTTATTATTTTAATTTTTTTTAAACAATTAAAAAACGAGATAAAATTTCATTATAAAAATAATATACCTATATTAAAAAAAATTATAGAAAACATGGACATTGAGTTTAAGTTAGTTAAGACTGAATGAATTGAAATAATATTTGATTTAAAAATTCATTTAACAATTCACATATAGTACAAAATAAACAAAATATCTAATTAAACATAAAAATTAAAAAATATAAATATTGAAAAAATAAAATGGTTTTACCAAATATGTATCAGAATGATTCACTAACGGACAATCAAGGATAAATAATCCCAATTATTATGGGATTGAATTAAAAACACCATACCACATTGGTAACTATATAAAAAAAATACTCATGAAAGAGTGAATTTAAATGAATATTAAAATATCATAATTAAAAATTGATTCACAATATAAAATCAAAATGTATTTTTATATATACATATTTAAAATATATTTGTGAATATCATAAATATATGGCCTAGATAATGAAAATTTGAGATGAATAACCCATAAAAAGATAATGTCATTGAATAGAGAATTAATCGATGGAGAAATTTTTTGTAACAAATTTATTTCTAGAAAAAAATAAGTGTAAATAAAATAATAATTAAAAAATTTAAATTTGATATATTATATTTAAATTTTTTAAATTTTGAATATTTCATATAACATAATTAAAGTAAATGAGGTATGAAATCCATTATAACATTATAACATTTATGTAAAATACATATAGTTAAAATAACTTGAATTGGAATATAAAATATCATAATGATTGAGAGATTCATGTTATAACATGTAAACGGTCAATATATAAAAATTGTAAAATAAATTAGGTGCATAAAATTAGAAAATTCTTCAATGCAATGAAATTGAGAAAAAATCAATTACCATTACTCATGAATTCCTTCTATGTCCTTCAGGTCATATATATAATATACATATATCATTTTTTTAATTTATTAAGAACATATTAATTATCTAATATTTTTTCCCTAAATAGATTATTTTTTTAATTTATTGATATATTTAATTACTTAATATATTAAATACAAATTGGGTTTTTGGATGATGTGTTTTTGTATCTTAAATATTACATAATTATGAGAGCTACAGTCAGAGGCATATTTTATAAATCCCCACCAGATTAAATATAATAAAATAACAATCATTTTTAAATTTTTTATAATTTTAATATAACCCAGTAAATGTGGTTATAAATGATGAATTACATTATAATCATTGATATGGCTTGTTGTATGCATGCATGAGTAACATTTCTATTTTTCAGAAAAAAATTATGGAAAAAAATTAAGTATAATTTGTCATTAAATTATTTAATCTCATAGAAAAACATATAAAATTTATTTAAATACATTTATATATCATCCATGTCAATTGGTTTTAAAAAATGAATCACATCGCTTTGTGGAGGTGGTAATCCACACGTACACACTAGCAATTTTATAATATTTCAATGTATGAAAATTTATTAAAATAGATAAAATATTATATATATCTATGATAAATATGTCAATAATATAATATATATTTATGTGTGTTAAATTTATCCTTATGACCATCATTGAGAGGAGTATATGAAGAACAAATTATACTGATTCTTGAGGCAGTAGTCCACTACACACATGAAAAATTGATTTTTTTTTCCAATTTGATGTATGAAAAATATGGATATTGGATATTAAATTTACATAAAAACCAAAATATTTATTTAAAATAAAGGTTTTATTGTTTCATTAGTTTTTAATGAATATTTTATGTAGCTAGAATATGAAATAAAATGAAAATAATCAATTAACATCTATATCACATCATATTTAAGGCACCTATTCTTTACAAATTAATCCCTCTAAGAATGGTATTATGATTAAAATAAAAAAGCTAAAACTTGGATAGGATTGTTACAAAATGACTTATGTAGATATTATCTAATCCATATAGATTGTGATCTTTGAAGATAATATGATAGTTATTAACCTTATATAAATGTGAGAGGGGAATCCATTTAATTTCATAAATATTAAAATAATATAAATTTACTATTTTGGAAAATGGATCCATTTTAAAATTCTTCAAATATAGGATGAGTATGATTCAAAATACTTGGATACAATTATATTTATACTAGTTTAGATTGGGTTTTGACTCTTATCTATTTTTTATCTTATCGTTAACCCTTTTGACAATTACCATGATATCAATATTTTCAACTAATTAGAAGAAAAACATATTACCATAAAAGGACAAATGATTCATAAAGGACCGTGGAAGGGATTTTCAATCCTATACTGTATAATTTGCTTAATAGAATATTTTTAAGAATGTTATACCTTTAATGTAAAATTATTTATTTTTCCAAATCAGCAATTTCATTTTTCAAACCACTCGATTTATTTACAATGAAAAACTCATTAAAGTAAATAATATCAAATATTACCCATTCATAAATCCATAATATTATAGATATATATAAATAATTACATTATCACTACCCCAATTTTTTTCAGTAATGTTTTTTAAAATATTTACATCATTTGTATGCTTCATCCCCTGGCACTGTGTCGGTATTTCTTAAGATTTTAAGGTAATTATTTCATTGTAAAAAACATTAAATAAATTTTCAAGATAAAAAATGATATATTATTAAAATATCCATTTTTAATACAATTTAATATTTTTTCATACCTATAATATAAATTTTCTATATATTAAATGTAAGGGAGTTAAATTTTTTCATTCATATTTACCAAAATAAATATATTCCATTTCAATGATAAATGAATAAAATTTACATAAATTAATATTCATGAAGATTATAGTATAACCTAATTCAAGTAATATACTAGAATAATGTATTTTGGTATTTTTTATTCTTGAAAAAAATATGATTAACCTTATTTCCATGATCGACCTCTATCAAGGTGAAGAATATTTACTTCGACTATTGTTCATAATGAACAAAAATAAAATCAAACTATTTACAAAATTGTTATATCATAATTTTAAAATAATGGATACATTTTCAAGATCCAATTCTTATAAGTGGATGAAATCAATTTTAATAAAAATTCATAAAACCTAGAATTTTTTTAGAAACTATATATTAAACTAAAAAATAGATAGATATAAAAATGTATTATAAAGAATATTCAAATGTAGCTAATTAGATTTTATAAAATTTAAAATTAATTTCATTCTTTAATTAAAAATTATATTCATAATGATACTTTTATATGAAAATAATATATAATAAAAAAATCGATATTTTCACTGTTCACTAAATATTAAATCATTATAATAAAATAACAATATTCTACAATGGGTAAAATATGATATAATGAGTTAAAATGATATCATTTATATAAATTAATTTTTTCAATATTTCTTAAAAGTAGTTATATTAAATTCCCTCAAAAATGAAATGGAATCAATTTTTTTATGAAAAAAAATTTAATGAATAAGATGAAATTACTATGAAAAACTCTTCTCTTATTTCATAGGAATCAATAAATAATTTTTTGAGTAATACAATTCAATTATATTTGTGAATAATATGAATCCTATTAAATTCCAAAAATATGAAAACTATTTTATAACTATAACATTTTAATATTATAATTTCATGATCAGTTAAATCTTGGTGTTTCATGTTGTACAAAATATTAACCATAGTGTTCTTATAAAATTTTTAGATGTTACTTTTAAGCTCCATAATCCCTCTAAATTCAAATATAATACATTTTTTCAGATGTTTAATTGAGATTAAATTTTTTTAAACCATTTTTCACTAATTTACCGTTGGTGTGGAAACTCAACATTCATCCTTTATAACTAATGTTAATAGTCATAATAAAACATTAATATTATTCATTAAATTTAAAACAAATTATTATTTTAAATATTAAAATAATTTTATTAACTATATTTTATGTGTTAAAGATTTTTTCTCTTATTATAAAAAATCATGTACAAAAAATATCAATGAAATATATACATTTAACAATAAAATGTAATTGTTGTTTATGATTATAATTTTTTTATATTTTTTATATATTAATTGTTTTTGGAAAAAAAATATATTTTTTTAGCTTTTAAATCAACACAAAATAATATTTTACCATAATAATGTAATATTAAATTAAATTTCAAAAACTATTTTCCGTATTAGATGTTGAAATTTATTTTTCATATAAGCTTAACCATATGTTATATAAATTTTAAACAATCTAATATAATTTAAAAATATTAATAGTTAATCATATTTAATATTTTGTCATATTATAATTATCTCTTATTATAGATAATGTAATAGCTATCTCAATTCTAATGATAAATTTATTTTCACTATTTATATAATAATCGATTATTTTTTAAAAAAATTCTTGTAAATTTATCCATAGGTAATATTCCGAAAATTAATTCAAAATGGAATTAATTTTACCACATTAAAACAATAAAATCCATAAATATATTTATTATAATACTAAATGACTAATATTGAAATTATCTTTTGAAAAAAATATCTTCTTTTATAAAAGGTGAAATGTAGGTTTACAAATTAAAACCAATATTTTTTAAATTATAAATTTCCTTATAAAATTCATAAGTAGTATTATAAAAAAATTCATGAATTTTCAATTTATATTTATATACTAACAATTGCATAAGAATATTGTCCACTATTAAAATAATTTTTTCATTACTCAAATAAAAATAATTATTTTTAGAAGAACCCAAAAAATCATCTTTAAATAATATTGAGAATATAAATATATTTTTTTATCTATTTGAATTCAATTTCTATAATATTTTATTTTACATTTTCAATAAATTTATAAAATGCAATGAGAAAATTTTTAATGTAGAAAATAACATTTACAGAATACTATTTGGTGTTATTCATGATTTCTATCAAATTCTATTAAATCTAGAATTAATCAATAAATATTTTATTTTTTAAAATCATCATTCTAAATTAATAGGAATAGTCTTATTATTTATTAATTACATTTAATAAAATAATAAATTCGTAAAAACACTATTGGATTAAATAAACATGTAAAAAATCTTTTATATATATATATAAAACATAATTCAGTTACTCTTGCTTATACATCCTAGTTCAATGGATTGGCTAGCACTCTAAATGTGTCACAGGTTTATTTTAGTTCGATGATATTTTTACATAAATAAATTGATCATATATAAATTAAATATGGGAGAATGTAAATCAAAATCATAAGTCATTACATTCCCCCCAGAAGTAAATTATATACTCATAATTTATAAACACATATGATTGGAGTAATTTCCATATGGAGCTCATAGTTAACAATAAACATGTAGTATTGATTTAATATGTGATGTGATATGTTTATATAATCAATTTGATATGAGGCCTTTGTAAAAGGAAATACTCCATTCCTAATATAATCCTTTAAAAGTAACTAGTGATAAATCTAAATGTGATAACATTAACAATCATTTATGAAGACTCATCTTCAATGGATATTATAATTATACCACCAAATACTTTTTATACAGCAATACATAATAGCTGAAATATTTAATGACATATGTCGCCGAAAAATCCAGAGTGATAAATCAATACCTTCCTCAATAACTGTCATTGAATAGGATTTTCCTTATTCCCATGATTTTAGAGTTTTTTATGTCAGTTTTCCAATTTATCCTTTGGATTGGTGTATTGGGTTCCATAGTGATCAATTTATTCACATAAATAATATTGGATAATTAGTCCTTCCATTGGAATTATATTGAATATAAATTCCCTAAACATCTCCACCAACATAGTTCCTCTCAGACACCATATATCTCATATTTGGATGGTTAAAAAATAAAACTATGACCACCTTGTAAATCAAATTTTATGACATTTGGTTTAGTATACGTACAATATTTATTAACCATGACACCACATAAATTGGTAGACCATATAGTTAATAACTGATTTCCCCCACACACCTATTGACACCTTAGTTCATTGTTTATCTATCCATAACTAAATCTAAAATCAGTTTACAGTGATGAAAAATAATAAACATATGAGAGGGAACCTAGATAATCAATGGTAAAGTTGACATGAACACGTGTTACATTATATTATCATAATTTTAGCCTATACATTGTTCAGTTCATGTTATATCTATATTTTTTCATACTATATCATTCAAAGTTATAAGACTATCACTATTAAATTAACTTATATCATCTTTGGTTCAGCCTATATCATTTATTATTTTTTCTAGATTACTATATAATGGGTTCATTAATACTTCTACAGATATATAATCAACGTAACGAGAAAATCATTCATTCATTGTGGCCAATATTG
This sequence comes from Viscum album, assembly GCA_963277665.1. Taxonomy (NCBI): domain Eukaryota; kingdom Viridiplantae; phylum Streptophyta; class Magnoliopsida; order Santalales; family Viscaceae; genus Viscum; species Viscum album. Next base: position 1,539,534,388 of record OY728151.1, read on the forward strand.
AACATATGTTGAACCAAAATGTATCCCCAAAGAGTGTCTATATATGTGTGTGATTTTATATTCTCAGTCATCATTCATTATAATGAATATTGCATTAATCAACAACCACACCTTTTTGAGTTACTAATTCAAGTTGCATTTGGGCCATAACCCTATCTAAATGTTAGAATCATGAAAAAAAAAATTATTTATATGAAAATAACATGGTCTAAAATTTTCCATAAATTTGGTATGTTATAAAAAACATAGTAATATCATTAGACATATACCAATTATTTTCTATAAATTTATCAAACCATAATTCCAATTAATAACAAGATAAATCCTAAAAATTTATTAAACACTCATTTAATTCCTACTAATTTAAACCAATATAAAAAATGTTTATTTACAAATTTTCCAAAATTATAAAGGCTAAATTTCACAAAAACATAACATATAGAAGAAAAAATATGCATTTAGTTTCATTGAGAATAATTTACAAATGAATCTTATTTTACAAAACATGTGTACATGTCCCCACAATTGAAATCTCTATACCCCCTTTTAGACTATTTTATGTTATACATATCATCATAACCCTATGAACAGAGACATAACATTTGGGATAGATCAAATGCTCAGATTGGGAAAGCATATAATCATTTCATCATGGGATATATAATACGATAGTGATAAAAAAGGATCATGGAAGAATTTTTTGTTAAACAAAAAACAATTTTTTCGATAATTTTTGAATTAATGACATCCATTCTATAAATATAAAACAAAAAACATGAATATGTGTGCGATACAATAATATTAATAGGTAAATGGTTGTGGAATAATATGATAATGGAATTATTGTATCTATAGAAACAAAATAATATATTACATCATAATCATATTTTAAGGGCCACTCTAAATACCATCATAATTTATTAGACAATGTTCCATTGGTTATTATTATCCTCCACTTTCCTACAAATATAGTGTAAAAATCACCATGGATGATTAAGAATACTCCCTAATAAATTATTTTTTTTTTATGATCTATAATTAATTTCAAAATGCATTTGGGGATATATAATGTTGATCCCACCCATTATAGCACAAGACGTTCTTTGGTTAATCTCTCAATCATTATAGGTATTTCACATAGTCCCATAGTGGATTTGGATTACTCCAAAAACCCCTATTTACCATAAAATGATATTTAAATATTTCATCAATTAATTTTAGGGATATATATTTCAAGTTCCACAAATTAATTAATATATATATATAATACTTATAAATTCCATGCATTTAAATGATACCATTCATATTCCATAAGAACAATAAAACCCATGTTTATGAAGATAATTTCACAATTCTGATTGAATGCAACACTAAAAGAGAAATCATATAGATTTCATCAAGAAAAATATTTTAAATTTATATGTTCATTCATAATTTCAAATGGCGTCTAGTTCATAAACGTGTTCCAATGTAGAAAACCCATGAAGAGTGTTTTAGAGAAGAATGAATAAAAATGGACCACTTGGTTAATAAATAATAAAATATATATTATTATTTATAATGACGAAAAGAGAATATATTTTTCAATAATAATATAATTGAAACAATAAGGTTCTATAAAAAATAATTAGGGTTTTTTGAATATATTCATCGTGTAAAAATTTAATGACCTTCATATTATCATTGTCTTCAGAATACAATAAATCATTATATGGAAGTTAGAGACTTCTCCAATCCACCAAAGGATGGGAATAAATGATGAAGGTTTTCCAATGAATTTTGTGGGAGATTTACCAACTATGATCTGAAACCATTATCCCTCCAACCATAACTAAACAACTCACTATATTTTTCATGAATATATAGAAGACAAATGAACAACTTATTTTATATTAAAACACCACCAAAGTGTACTACAATGGATGGAAAGTAACTATCAATGTAAAAAGTTGAATATAACTACATGAAACTCCATTAAAACACCAAGAATTCATGCTTCAAATGATTTAAGATTAAATATCAACAAATAACCAAATAATCACAAGGTTTTGCAAAATATGTGTGCAAATTTAATTTTTCCCATGTCCCTGAAGATATAATCTTTAAAAGAGACAGTGTTCCGATGTTGGGGCGAGTATAAAACTCAATAGTTTTTTTCCCAGTGAATTTCGTACACACATCACTATAATAAAAATTTTAGAAACATTTAAATGAAATAGTTTATATAAAATAGTATCAAAAATTTTTAATATATAAATATAATAAAGTTCCAAAACTAATTATAACCAAATGTACAGAAGATCTATTTTAACCATTTTTTATAAATTCATACTTACATAAAAGTAATAATAAAATACATAAAACAATTTCTCAATATTATTTTGTCATAAAAATACTATTGTTCTCCCCCTACACACATGCATGATTTTCTAATACTTCCATAATCATTAACTATCACTCATCCAATTACCTTTTATCCCACTAACACGCACCCTAGATCAAGGGTCACACACCATGTACCTCAATGGTGCACTCCCTTTATTCAAGGTCACATCAAACATGATCTCACATAACCCATATATACCAAAACCATTCATATATACCATTTCAAACCCATTAAATAAAAATGTTATTTTATAGAAAAAAATTAAACAAAAAAATTCCAATTATCCATTTAATTTATATAAAACCATTACTAATATTGAAATAACATTAATAAAGTCCAATTAATACAATTCCATAAAAATACACTTTTAAAATCATTCTTTTAAAATCATTCTTTTAAAATCATGAATCAATGAACATTATTCCAAGAAACCAAGATTACAAAATTATAAAATAGACCAAACGATCACTAAAGAGGGTTTCCAATAATATGAAAAAATTCAATTCAAAATAATTTCAACATTAGATATTTGATTTGAAATATTGAGAAATGCTTGTTCTATTTGGATTTGGGATTGAAACTACAGACCTCAGTCATTTTTTTAAAACAGAAAATAGATGTAGGATATTCATGAAACTGAGTCCATTTTTTATGAAACAACAACGTCTCTCTTCCACTATCATAATCAATGTAAGAACCCAGTTCTTATAATGAGGTACAGTTTCTTCTTTTCTTTTCCTTTGATATTATTCCTTGAAAATAAGGGACATTTTGGATATGTACTCAATTCATGGGAAACATTCCATATATTCCCAAGAACATGTTTTGTATTATGTCACTTTATGAAGGGAATACATAGTGTTTGTGCATTTTGTCAGGGAAAAGAGTAAAAACAAACTACACACTATGTACTTCTTAGTACACACTGTATTGTCATATCAGTAGCTACTAGAAAGTACGTCGATGGTCAGCCACTAAAAAATGAATAGTAAAAGGATATGTATGACTTTTATATGTACTTACGCACAATATACATTGGGTTTCTCACATAAAATGGTCAGTAGCCTTGTTAATTTATCAGTTGGATAGAAGGATCACCAAGGGAACTCAAGTGGAGCACTAAACATTTATCCTCTTCACAATTGATCATCTGAACTCTGAATCGATCATCATTGATCTTGTTTGTACCCAATATATATGCTATCATTTTCTCTAGATCTATTCATTGTTATTTTAGTCCCTGAATATGTTGTTTATGGTTGTGTAGAGATCCTTTCTCTATAGATCGATGTCATTCTAGTATAATTTGGAACTCGAGGCTAGACGAGGAGAGTAGTATTTTGATGAGGAAGGTGGTATCATGCTAATTACATAAATGTCATGATTATTATATTTGTCTTTGTGTCACACAATCATTTTAGGTCGATTCAATGAAATTATATTTGACCTTATTATTACCTAATTTTGTTCCAATAATGGATTCATTGAATTAAATCATGATGTCTTCGCTGTTCGATAAAGGGCCACTCCATGGGTTTGTTTCCCTCAAATAATTTGTTTGGCCATATAGGTAAAGGATTTATATGGTAATTCCTTAATTTCCCTTTTAAGGTTGTTAAAAATTGATGTTTATTACAATATAAAAATCTAATTGCATTATAATTGGTATTATTTTTTATTATGGCATTATGATTGTTTATTACCATTTTTCCATGAATTGATTTTACATGCTTAACAAGGTTGGAATGTTTTATTAAATTTTATGAGTAAAAGGAAAATAGAAAAGGGTGATACATGTTTTAAGCATAGAATGTCGTGAATAGACTTGCATGAATATTGTACCATGACCTTGGGTGATACATGGGTTCAATTTAGAACATCATAGACAGAGTCGAGAGGATTTTTATTTATATGTCATTAGTGAGTCTTAATATCCCTTTTAGAACATATACGGATAGACTAAATTGACATAACCTTATATTAAACATAATGTGATACCATGGGGATCCCATTTAGGGACACTAAGGGCAGACACACATGAACTTATACAAACATTGAGAGTGACACTAAGGGATCCATAGTAGGACCAATAAGTAAAGTCTTGTAGGATGTCGGTAGAACTACACCTATGGTGACACTTGAATTACAGCATATGAATCTCAAAAATGGCCTTCTGTTATACATATATGATTGAATGGAAATTATTTTTTTCACATCTACCAACAAAATAACAAAATTTTGGATCCAGACATAACATACATTGTAGAGGGTCAATTGGTGTTTTTTATTTTTACTTTGTTGTGGGGAATGTACAACATAGGACGAATTCCAAAACATTAATACTTTAGGTAAATTATTTATTAATGAACCTAGTGAACAGTTTAAATGAATTACATTATATGTTTGATTAATTACTTCTATGAACATTCTAGTTTTCTACATTTTGTTACTATACACAACTACTGCATATACTCACTGACATATTGGAACAAAACAGAGATGGTTGCCTACTTGTATTTATTTCACACACCTTATTTGGGTAATGTTTTTTCGATTAAACTGAATATATTTCTATATTATTTGATAAGGGAATGTCTCCTTATAGAGATACTTCATCGCTAATTAGGATCCGGAGAGCAAGGGACCAACCAAAGGTTTTCGATGCTTCTATGTTCCATTTTTTGTTACCATACATTAGTGTTGTTTTGTACTTGACAGAATTATATCTTTTTTTAACTTTTTTCATAGAACATGTAAATGAAACTTTATTTTAATATTCTATACCTTTCAGATATATTTACCATGTATTCTTTCATTGTTTACTTCAGTTTCATGTTGTTTACTGCTTCTGTGATTTTTATTATTTATTTTGTAGTGATACACTCTACCAATGAGGGTAAAATTTACCAACTATCTCACACTAGTCTCTCGCTATTAGTCAGTAGCCACTGGAATTTGGAGAAATGTGTTTGAGTCCATGTTGCTAACTGTGTATAGGAAAATAGTTGAGTGGCTTCCAGAGCAGGGACATTACAAAGTGGAATTAGAGGGGATAATTTCTAGTTTGTTTTCAATTTGGTGAAAAAATAACATATATAGAATTTGGTAATTAGTTTTTAATAATATTAACTACCCTGTGTGTTTGGGAAATTGAAATGGCCAAGAATTAAAAATTGTGTAAATTGATTTTGAGCAATTAATGTTGATTTGATTTCACAGTTGGGTGACACTAATGTTTTGTTCTTTTATTAATATTGATATTATTGTTGTTTTATTTTTTTGGAACCTGATGAGATGAGGGTTTGCGCTCTCATTAATCATATAGACACATGTTAGAATCACATTTCATGCATTATTCCTTTCCATATAGTATTCATTATCTATTTCTATTTCCATGATAGTTTATGTGATAGATGTGCATGATGTTGTGTTAGTTTGGTGTAGTAAATAATAGTGTTATGTAATATTTCAATACATGAGTAGTATGGTCCCTTATGAAATGTGAAATGATGCACTGATGGAATATATATGATAAATGATCTTGTAAAAGATATGGTTTGAATTTGATAAACATGTTATGGAATTTTTTTGTGATATGATATGCGTGGGTTCCAAAACATTGTTTCATGGAGAGTATGGGCCCTCAAAGATTGAAATTTTTCATCCCATGAGTATGTTTTTATAATGAACAATGGTATTCTATGAAATTGTGTGTTTCTATCTAAAAAACCCTAGTATACATGGCTTTTAGTTTATCCAAACAAGTATGAGTGCTTCCTGTTTAGTGGAGATAAAGTTATAGTTTTTAAGATGAACACAAAGTATATCTTGTGTACATGTCGTGTTATGTATAACTGTTTAATGGGCAATCTGTGATGAAACATGGAATGTTGATTTTTGAAAAAAAATGCAGTGTACTCTCGGTACACACCATGTGACCTTCCCAGGAAGAACTCGTGTAGACCTGGCCATGTGCGAGTACAAGTCCAGTAGGGCTGACTCGAGTGCACACCATGTTTAACCCCGAAATGACATGTACATAGAACCTTATACTACCAAAAAGCCTGATTTACACTCCAATATGAAAATTTAAAGTCACACACCATGTGTTATAATGATACACCATGTAGCTGGGGTGGATAGACGCCCAGACCGGTGGTAGAACACGACCATGTAATAACATAATGGTACATAACGTGTATCGTGCATATAAGCCATTTAGTCTCTTTTTTAGAATTATATTTGAATATTATCTGATTTCATTCTTGAATGTTTGAATGGGAAACCATGATAATGAATTTTGAACTTATGCATGCTGTTGACCTTGTAGAGTCATGATGGTACGATGACCACGAGCGGTTGTCCAGGAGAGAAGCGTTGATCATACTCCATAAATTTCCGGTTTGAGGCTACCGATGGATCCTCCAGTGGTGCCATCTATGGATCCAACTATCACACATGATATCGGTATAGATGCATTGTTCTGTGAAGGTTTTTTGAGGTTATTGAAGGCCATTCGGGGTGCACTACAGCCCGCCACCACTATAGCAGAGCCAAGGCATATATTCCAATAGTAGAATCTGCCTACTGTTTTAGGGTACGAAAGAACACATGCTATAGAATCAAGGGTGGAATCAATGATAACTATATTCGAGCATCTGAAGATTCCACGTGAGAGGATGATTAATTTGATGAAATTTATGTTGTGGGGTTCTTCCAAGATATGGTGGGGTGTTATCACATATCTAGGGAATCATCGATATTTGACATGGGAAAAAATTCTGGTGGACTTCTAAGATTATTATTTTCTAGAGACAATGAGTTCCGATAGAGCCCGAGAGAACATGCACAAGGAGTAGGGCACACATTCAGTTATGTACTATTCTTCTCGGTTTACTAAGCTTCACTAATTCACACCAATAATGATGGTGACGATGTATTGAATGATATACGATTCGAGGATGGTCTTAGGTTTGATTTCCTATCACATGTGATTTTCATCATGAATTTTTCCCTCCCTACAATTTTTAATCATGTGATGATTACCATGCACAACCTACAAGAAGCTAGTTGTGCGATCCATGGTGGTTCATTAATGATTTATTGTACTATCTCAATTGGAAAGAAGAAGGGTTGTCTGGTGTTCTCTAACAGTGATAGTAGCAGTCAGAACCTTTCCTCAGGTAAACAAGTGAGGTGCTACTAGTGCGGTAGGCTGGAGGAAATAAGCCCCTAGTGACAGGAGGACCCAGTTCAGTATAAAGATTGTTTCAGGATGACCTATCTATAATTCTTAGGTTAGAAATTTCAGCCAGTGGCTATTGAGAGGCATTTGGTACAGACTCCACATGTAGGAGTGTCATTGGTATCTTCTCACACGTCGTGAAACTGCAACACATCAGATCATTTAGGCTATGGTGGTGGTCATTGTCATGGTTGTCTGACCCTATGATTTTAGTGACATTAGGTCAGGTCAGCTTAGGGTAGACAAGCATTTTCTCAGGGCTATGGTGTAGTTCAAACTTATGTAGTGAAATAAACCCAACAATTGTAAGATCTCGTGCCTTCTACTGTCAAAGGTACTATCAAAGTCTCCTCTGTTTTATCATCTGCACTTTTTGATACTAGTGAAACACATAGTTTTATATATGTGGTTTTTTTGGAAATCCATTGACTCTATGATTATACTTATTTTAATTTTATGATGTTGGGATGTCCATTAAGGATTAGAATGAAGGCATGTTTTAGTGAAAGGAGTTCCCCCGTGATATTTATGGGTGTCACTTTCTATAGGACCTCTATGACTAAGAGATGATGGACTTTGATGTCATTCATAGAATTGAATATCAGTTTATTTTAATTAAATAGTTGATTTATATCACCAAATGTTGATTTTCACATCACCATAGGGAAAAGACTTTATACATAATGGTGAATGGTATGTGCCGGCGAGTTGAGCAGGACTCAAGCATCGTGGGATGGGCGGGATGAAAACCCACATTGTGAGTTTATATCTACATTACCAGGGTACATGTTAGGGGGGATTTTTATCAATTTTTTGAACATTTAATGTATGTTGTATTGGATGTCTTTTCAGGCTTACCACTGGATAGAGAGGTGGAGTTCACTATCTAGCTAGTTCCTGAAGTTGCACTGGTATCCATTCATCCTTACATGATGGCCACGACAACATTGGAAGTGCCAAGAACAAGTTTTAAGATCTAAAAATTAATGTTTTTATCCAACCTAGTACTTCTCCATGAAGTTCACAGTTCGTTTTCATGAAAATTGAAGAATGTACCCTAATGCTCTACGTGGACTATCAGAAACTGGACTAGTTGATAGATAAAAAACGTTATCCTTTTACACAAATAGATGACATGTTTTATCCACATTGAGGAGATAGAGTGTTCTCAAAGATTGACCTAAGGTTTGGATATCAATAGGTATGTGTTAAATTGGAAGACATAACACATAATTACATTCATAGTAGGTATGGTATATATGTGTAATGTTTATGTCGTTTGGTCTCACGAATGTGCCAGTATTTTTCATTGCATTGATGAACTGATTGTTCCATCCTTACAATGATTCTTTTGTGGTGGTTTTCAGGGATGATATATGGGTGTATAATCACAATCTACATGACCATTCCAAACACCATACGATCATTTTGAATACACATAGAGAGGATCAGTTATATAATAATCTTGCAAAATTACACTTTTGGATGGATCAGATTCACTTCCCAGCTCACATCATCTTGGACACTAGATCATTTGTGGTCCCCGAGATGGTGAACTCAATGGTGACCTGCGAGCACCCTAAGATATTTTTTAGGTACATATTATATTAGGGATATTTATTTACAAATTTAATTTCATACAAGACTTACCTTTCATAGAAGCACTGATGACGGGCTTGACCAATGATGGTGTGATGTTTTATTGGTCAGACTCTTGTGATGCATCCTTCTCAGAGTTGAGAAGAAATTTAAAATCTGCGCTGATACTCATATTACTAAATCTGGATAAAACACACACTGTGTACTATGATGCATCTGGTATTGGGTTGGGAGCAGTTCTTATGCAGGAGGATTGAGTTGTTTCATACGTGTCTCAGCATTTGTGGCCACATTAAAGGTCATACCCGACACATGATATGTTATCTTTAGTTTCCATGATTGGTGCTTTTGCTGAAGTTATTTATTTGGAGAAATTTTTTTGGTGAAAACAGACCAAAAAATTCTCAAATACATCATTACTCAACATGATTTTAATCTGAGACTGCGACAGTGGGTGGGATACCTTCAATCATTTGATTTTGAACTTTCATATATGTCTAGAAAAGGCAATTATGTGGCTGATGCACTGAGTATGAGGACTTAGACACATGAAGTACATGAGGATAGTGGTGAGTATAATCTTATGCATTTTCTCTCTGAGATGAATTTATATGTGTAAAACCATGAGGAGTATATTATTATTTCATCTTTGTATGTTACCTCAACTCAATAGGACAAAGTGAGGATTGGGTAACAATCTGATTCTGAAGGCCTTGTTCTACAAGAGAGTGTGGTAGGTGATGATCCTCCACCTAGATAAATGATAGGCTATGATGAGTTATGCACAATGATGGATGTGTGTGGGTTACAATGTATATACGCACATAGCTAATGTTTGAGTTTGATGATCAGTTTGGGTAGTGTATCATGAAGTCACCTAGATGTATCATGACATTCACAGTTAGTACTGGAGACCGGGTATGATGTGAGAAGTATCTAGTTTTGTTACGAGGCATTCCACCTATCATCAGGTGAAGGTGAATCATTAGTGGTCGGTTGGTCTTTTCACCAATTAACTATTCCTCAATTGAAATGATATTATTTCATAATGGATTTTGTGATGCGATAACTGAGGTCTCCTAGGGGCATCTATGATGTGTGGGTTGTAGTTGACCAGATCACGATGGTCGTTCACATCCTACCGATCAATGAGACATTCGGTGTTCATGAGCTTGGAAAGTTGTATAATTGAGAGGTGGTATAACTTCATGGATTTCCTAGTTCAATGATTTTATATTGGTACACCCACATTACGTCTCGTTTTTATTAGATTTTTAAGAGGGTGCTGGTTACATATATTCTTCGGAGCATAACATTCCTCCCTCAGACTGATATCCTGTCCGAGCATATGATATTGGTGCTAGAGGACTTGTTGGGTTCTTGTGTCCTAGAAATTGGTGGATCTTGGGAGAAACATATAGCACTGTATGAAATCTCTTATAATAATAGCTTACAATCTACAATTATGAATTCTTCAAATGGGGATTTTTACAAGAGGGCATGATGATCACCCTTGTGTTGGTTAGAGGTAGGAGAGGAAACTATTTTTGGACCTAGTCTTCTCCAAGAGACCAATGACAAGCTTTGGTTGATTTGCAAGTGCATGTCTACTGCACAGTTTTGTCAGAAATCATATGCAGATCTTCATAGAAGACCGTTGGAGTTCGAGGATGGGGATCTAGTTTTCCTATATGTTTCCATGATAATTCTACACAAGAGGTCAAGAGATAGGGTTAGAATTCACCAAGGTATGTCAAACTTCATGAGATTATGGGGTGAGTTGGGTTGGTTACCTATCAGTTACAGTTAAACATAGAGGTACCACGCCATGCCTGATGTCTTCCATGTATCTCAGTTGTTCCCCTATGAGTCATACCAATCAATTTATTTTCCTCCCAGGGAGGTTGATCTTCCTGATGATTCACACTTTTAGGAGCATCTTATTAATATAGTTGACCATAGAATGAAGGTTCTCGAAGGATGGTTATTTCCTCTCGTACGGGTGCTATATCAGCATGTCTGAGTACAAGATGAGAGAAGGGAGAGGGAGGCTGATGTACGTGATTAGTGGTCAGAGTTATTCTCAAATATTACTTCACCACCATTGGAAGGGAAATTTTGTGGAAAATATATTTATAGGGGGAGGGAGATTGAAAGGACCATGTTTTTTTTGGGGAACAATTTTGTCTTTTCCTTTTCATTGAGATGTTTTCATGAAAACAAGGGAAATTTTGAAAACGTACATGAATAATGGGATACACACCATTTATTCCCAAGAACATGTTTGGTAGTATGTTATGGTATGATGATAATACATGGAATGTTGGAATGTGGGAAAGGAAATGAGAAAAAACAATCTACACACCTTGTATATCCTACTACCTGCCGTGGAGTCATGTCTTCATGTTCTACAAAGAATGTCAGTAGATGTCAGAGGCCAAATGAACAGTAAAATTTTATACACATTATGAGTATGTACAAACACACCATGTAATTTATTTATCTATACTACAATAATGTAGTAGACTCATTATTCAATCATTTGGAATGAAGGATCACCTAAGGAACTCAAGAGGAGTTCCAAAACATCAACCTCTTCATGGATGATCATCTGAATGCTGAATCATTCACTATCGGTATCATTTGAAACTTATCGAGAAGATCTAGATTACTATAAATCCATTCTTGGAGATTTTAGATCTCAGTTATATTATTTAATGATGAGTATATATACTTGTTTCGTATATCACTATTATTCACGCGTAAATTGTAAGTCGATGCTGGACGAGGAGAGTCGTACTACAACATGGTAGGTGGTCATGTGTTAATTGAATAAATGTCAGGTTTTTATATGTGATTTGGTTCTGATCATCCATGTTAGGGAGCTTCCATGAAAATATATTGAACTTTATTTTTACCTAATTTTTCGTTATTAATGAATTCACTGAATTAAATCATTTTGGCATTGTTTTTTGATTAAGGTCCTATCCGTGGTTGAATTTCCCTTAGATAATTTGTTGGGGAATTTTGGCATATGAATTTCTTTAGTATTCCATTGTTTCCCTTTTAGGGTATTTTAAAATTTAAGATGATTATAGTCTGGAATTTCAATTGCATTAGAATTTTTAGAATTTTTTATTATGGATTTGGGATTTTGTTTTCCCCTTTTAACATGCAGTGAATTTACTTTTTCAAGAACATTGAAATGATTTATAAAATTTTATGAGTAAATGGTATGTAGATTTTGGTGATACATGGGTTCTACTTAGAAATCCTTGAACGTAATCACATGACTATTATACCTTACACTTGGGTGATATTGGTTTAGTTTAGAACACAACTAATAGAAACGAGGGGATTTTGATTTATATGTCATTAATAACTCTTGGGATCCCTAGTAGGACCGCCAGGGATATACTAAATTGACATAACCTTATATTACAACAATAGTGATACCTTATGGATCAAGAGTCAGACCACTGAGTAAGGACACAAAAGAAATTATACTATCATCGAGAGTGATACACAAGGCTCCAAGTATGACCACTGAGTAAAGAAATGTAGGATGTCAGTACAAATACACATATAGTGATACATTAATTATAAATTAGGAATATCATTAACTGAATTAGGTTATACATAAATGATGGAATGGAAATGAATTTTGAAATCTCTTCTAATACAAAGAACATGATTGGATTAAGATATCCCTTACCTATTAGAAGGTCTGATGAGTCTTCTATTGTTCTTAATCATTTGGTGGGAATGTATGACTTAAGCCAAATTCAAATACTTAAATACATTATTTAAATGAATTACTAATTAAAATACTGAAATCTATAAATGAAGGTCAGTACATATATGATTTTTTACTTCTGAGTACATCATTGTTTGCCGCATTTCATTATTATACACAACTACTGCATATAATCACTAATAGATTGTTATAGATCATAGGTTGTTTCCTACATGAATTTATTTCTCAGACATAGTTTTGGTCATGTTTTGGGGAGAAAAATAATATATTAGTACATGCATCGATCAGGGAAATCCTCTTTATACATGTTTGTGATTTCTGCTAAAGAGAAAGAGAGCATGAGACCACACCAAGGGTTGTGATGTTATAGAGTTTCATGTTATGTTTCCAAACATTAATGTTGTTTGTAAATGATAAAATTTTATCTGGTTTTTACATTCTTATTAAAACATGTACATGATAATTAATTCGGATATGCTATGCCTTCTAGATATCTTTAGCTTGTAGTCTTAAATTTTTTACTTCAGTTGCAAGTTGTTTTCTGTTTCTGCTATTGTTATTATATATTCTTGATGTTAACTCCGCAAATTAGTTTATTGTTTCCCCACTATCATACCCTTGTCCATCATTGCATGTCATAATCGTATGGTGTTTGGGGAAATGCTCTGGAGGCCATGTGGCCAACCATGTATAGGACACCAATTGAGTGGGTTTCGAAGCCAGGGTGTTACAATCAAGAGTAATTATCAGCTTATTTGGAATCCATAACATTATAAAAAACCAGAATTCGTGAAGTATTATGAAACCAAGTTAATTAGACATATAGATTTAAGAAAAGGTGGAACGTACGATGAAGAATGAAACATATTACATGAACCAGGCTTGAAAACTCTTGGGCAGTTCTCCAAATTGACTCCAATATATTAGGATAGTTATCCTACCTTTAGTGGATATGAACCTTGATTTAGGTCCACACTAGGGGGAAGAGTGAGTTAGTGGGAAATTTATTGTGATCCTAATTTTTATCTAACTTTTTCCTTGTACACGGTTAGTTCGTATAGTTAAACAAACTATATGCTAACTGTGCATTATCTAATGCCTCATGAAGGATATCTCCTGGTTTCCTTGCATGGGATCCCTTACCATGGAACCACCATGCTGAGGATATGGTCATAACATGCTACTTTTCATGGTTTCTTCTGTACATTTTTTATAACCCGTGTATAGCACATGAACCTCTCCTTTAGACCCCAAAAACATATTAAATGTTTACAAAAATCTCCCAAACATCACCATTACACATTACATACAAGAAAAGAATAAATAAATGGTTACATAACAGAAACTATGGGTAATAAATTCTCCCCACCATTGTTCTTTCTATCTAAAAATGTATAAAACAATAGGTTCCCTAAAAGTGTTCCAACTATTGCTCTTTCTGTTCCTTCTTGTTTTCCCATGATTCTTAAGGAATCCTACCATGTTGCCATAAAAACCACACTAGACTTATGATTTTTCAATGAAATACATTTTCTTTCATATCCACAATCTGGATAGAGTTATGTTACAATTAATAATACCTCTCTTGGTCAATATGATCCCTTCTAATCAAATTGTTAGTATCACATTGATACTTTTCCAACTGAGATACGCAGAACACACTGTGTAGAAAATTGGTCTATGGCTCAAATTACAACTGATATTCCACCTCTAGAATCTAATAATATATCATTAAATTGATGATGTATCAAGGATATAATTTTCCCTACTTCCCAAAATGTCGATTTCCAATCCTATGTGAAATATGAAAGATCACATTATCAGTCATTGCAAACAAAAATTGTCTTCTATGATGATCTGCATATGATTTATAAATACTCTGAGACATCTCCAGCCATTTCATAATCAAATGCATCATATCCATTATTTATTAGATAAATCTCAGCCCAACTAGTTATGTTTCTCCTTTCCCCCCCAAACAATCTAGAGAACAATAAGGACACCCACACAATTATTCTAAAAGACGATAGGTTTTCTACCCTAATAAATTTTAATATAAGATAACTCTAACAAGGGTATATGATAATCCCATTAGCCACCAAAATCTATTACACAAGCCCGCAACATGTCTTCAAATGTCTATATCATCCTTTCAGATTTAATTTCTCTCTGAGGATGGTACGTCGTACTCATAGTCAACTATATCCCAATGAATTTCATTATGTATTTCTAAAAACATGACCTGAACCTATGATCTCTATCTAACATGATTGAAACTAGTATTCCATGTCTCTTTTCATCATCAAGGACATAGGTTTTGGACAGATCCTCCACCATATGTATTTCAAAAATAGGGATCGAATGAGAAAAATTTGTAAGTTGATCCTCTATCACTAATATGGTGTCATATTTTTGGAATCGTTCATTGGAGACTTGTAAAAGAATATATTTCTATCTTCTCAAATTTACAAACTATAAAAGTTAAATATTTTAACATACCCACTAGTGATTTATGATCTTCCTTAACTTTCAAACTAGTTAATCACATTAAAATGAACTACACAACATCCTTTTCATGTTTTCTCATCAAAAAATACACCTTCAAATAATTATACATCTTATTTGTTCTCAGACATACATCCCATAAGTAATGGTTGTATGAATTAATATGTTGTTCCTAAAAAGTTATTAGTACAACCATATTATCTCTAAACCATAAAACTGAACTACCAACACGTCCCCAGCCCACAATGGTCTCCACACCAATGATTTTGGAACTCAAAAACATCATTTTTCATCTAATGTTCGTGCCTCTTTTACCATCTATACCAAATTTTGAATCATGGAGACTGAAATGAATACTGGAACACCACCTTGGTCATCACATTCCTCATGCATCTCTGGTAGGACTGAAATAATGTTCCAAACATTGGAATATTAATTCACCAGCTATACAAATTACTTTCTCTTAATGTATTTGCCACTAAATTTTCGTTTACCAGTGAATACATCATGTTAATGTCAAACATCTTAAGATACTCTATTCAGCTCCTTTTCCTCATATTCAAATCCAATTGTGAAAAAATGTGTTTCAATGTATTATGATCTATAAACATTGTAAATTTATCACCAAATTGATAATTATGTCACGTCTTTAAGGCATTTAAAACAATAGATAACTCTAAAATGTGTGTTGTGTAATTCACCTCATGCACTCTAAACTACCTTGAACCATAAAAAAAACAGTGTCTCATTGCATGAGAACACATCTCATCCCAAGTCTGGAAGCATCACAATACACTACATGGGCCTATCCTAGTTCCATCAAAATCATGATTGGTTCTGATGTAAGATGAACTTTCTACTATTGAAAAGACATCTTTCATTCCTCAATACATAGTGATGGAACATTATTCTATGTCCAAGGTATCATCGAAGAATCTAGTCATGAGAAGTCACATACAATGTGTTGGTAATACCCAGAAAGACCAGGAAAACATAGTATTTAAAAGCCATTATTCAAGGGTTTCCAATAGATAACATCGTCTATCTTTTCAGGATAAACTAAAACTCCATTCTAAGAAATTGCATGACCAAAAGATCATACTTCTTGTATCCAAAGTACACACAATGGTAATTTGGAATACAAACAATAATATCTCAATATTTCCACCATTACCATCATGTGTTGATCATGATCATCCCATATCCTTGAATACACCAATATTTCATCCACAATCCCACATCAAATGAATCCAGATATCTCGGAAATATCAAATTCATCAATTTCATAAAGACTATTTGTGGATTCATAACACTGAAAGGAATGACTACATATTCGTAGTGGGGGTATCTATTTATTAAAGAAATTTTCTGAATATACTACTTTAGATCAAGAAATTAATTATATCCATATCACAAGTCAATTTTATAGGAACACTGAGCTACCTAAAATTGATCAAACAGATCATCAATGCATGGATATGGATACCTATACATGATTGTAACTTCTTTATGAATATTATAATCCACACACATACTTATAGTTCCATATTATTTCTTCATGGACTTGACTGGTGCTTCCCATAGAGACGTACATGGCTGAAGGAAACCTTTTAATTATAGCTCTTCTAACAATACTTTTTAATTCCCTTAATTCGGCTGATTACATTCTTAAAGAGATATATGATATAGTCTTGGTCCTTAGATTGAGATCACTCATAAACTCCAAATCCCTTATTGGTAGAATCCATAATAGGTTTTTGGGAAAGACATCAAGAAATTACTCCACAACTATAGGAAATATATTATCCACAGTATCTTCTATCAATTATAACATCAATTTTTCTAATAGGTATGAGATCATTCCCATAACTAGGGCCAACAAGTTTGTTGAATCTCACATTACCACCCTTTGTCCTCTAAAGAGATACCCAACAACATCCTCTGTTGTGACACTGACTGTTCTGCAATAATGGCATGTGGGAGTACTGAAATTTGTCAACAAATCCATAATTAATATTACATCAAATACATATATCTCTAACACTGAAAACTCCCTTTTCATCTCAACTCATTCAACGGTTATTGAACTTCCACCGTAAACAATGGCTTGAATTTCAATTTCACTAAGAGGTGTATAAAGTTTTAACTTGGAAGACATCATCTCCTATTTAAAAATTATAAAATCAACGTCACTGGAAGTCATGATGAAATTTTATTCATGGGTATCAAAAAAATCTTTCATAACTGTCAAATTGAAAAGAATCAAACCTCTTTTTTGAGATGGTCTAACATGTTCATCTAAAATCACCTGCTCAACTCCATTCAACTAATTTGTCACTACACTCAGCTTCATGTTTCTTTTATGAGTTTCACATTATTTAGGAGTCATAGAATTACTAGAATTACCATGTATATATCCATTTAGATGACATGTCTGATACTTGTTTCCCGTCCTATTGAGGCATATATTGTTAGCTACACCAGAAATGATTCTTGAGCACATGAATTTGGTGCACTGCGACAGTAGTGCGGAATATGTTGATATGTTTGAAGTTAAGCAATGATCTTTGTTGAGAATTTTACCCTAAAATTATGTTCTCAGGTGAACCACATTGGAAACAACCCACTTTGCTCATGGATCATGTAGGAAGGTTCACTAATCGAACTATATGATTTTGTGTCCCTCTACCACTTTGGAAATGTGTACTCTTCTTCCACATGATTCCAAAATTCTAGTTCACACCATTTGCCATAGGTATCATCATAATTCATCCTCCTATAGATATTGAGATATCATGATCATCCACTATTGCTCGGTTAACCATCAATGTATAATATTTAATATAGAGAAACACAGTCTTCGATCGAATATCCTTCCTTAGCCCTGATTAGAAGATTCCTTCATTCCAGGAAGCACTAGACACCACCTTTAATACAATGCATAGTTAATTTATAGTTTTAGTGGAAAACACTGTGACATAGAGGTTCCCATGCATCAGAATAAATAAATCAGTCATTTTTTGGATTTTAACACATGAGGATATTTTTTTTATAAATTCATCAAAATCCTCCCAACTGAGTTCTTGAACCCATTTTGGCATGAAATAGTATTTCCCACCAATTTCGTTCAAGATCCTAGAGCATATATGTGGCTAGATTAAACATAATATATTCTGGTGTTATAGTGGACATGATGATACAATTATTCCTATTCAAAGACACCTCTGCCCTTTTACGATGAAAGTCACCCCTAAAGATGGGTAGATTCTATATTATGATCTATTTGGAATGATCCACATGCCTAGGATCATCGCTTTAGTTCCCAATTTTTATATAATGAAATTCTTGTACAACACTCTGAAACATATATTGGTTCACCTATGGTTGAAGTGAAACCACATTCTATATAGGTTCATCTGATTAATTCCAATGAAAACTACTAGGTTTGATTTTATAAACAAAAAATCAAATCTATATGTCTCACTTTCTAGTAACTGTTGGGTGAGAATTTAAGAATCTATCACATCAACAATCACAACAATTATTTCCAAAATCAAAATTTCCACATTCAATTATTTTTTGAAAATGTATTGTTTCTTTTAAAAATCATACCATTTTCAAAATATATATACAATTATTATTAAATGATTTTCATTTGAAAGAATATTTTATATTCTTTTCAAAAATTTACACCATTCAACAAAATCATTAATCATTAGTCCACTGAAATATGAAATCCTTGTGGGATGTCATTCCTCTATATTGAATGTAATGATCATCTAATTGTCCAAACCGATGAAAATTATATTTGTTATCCTATAAGTGTATCCAAAACACTAAAATACCCATAAACTTGGTAACTTTTAGTTCAACATAAATAGGTTAAATTTGTATTGTTATGATCTATATTTCAAGTCCGTACAATCCAAGTCCGTTTAAAATTCCAATCTGAGGATTATATAAAGATTAATTCAACTATAAAACCATGAAAATGAAGAACAAATGTTCGGAAAGGTCTAAACAAGTTGATTCAACTTTTAATGTCTTGACCATTATCACTATCTTGAGTATACAACAAATGATTACCTGGACTTAACCAACATTCTCATGTCTATAATTGCCAGAAATAAATTCCGAAGTGTTTGAGATGAATTTGGGGGATTATTCATATTTTAAGAACTAAATCTATTAACACTTCAACAATAAAAAACTCACAATATTATTAATCAATAAATGTAATAATAACTCAACCACATCATTTATATCAAAACCACAACACAATGCACTACAATAAAAGACAACTAACTATCAAAGTAAATTGAGGATAACTATAAGAGACTCTAAGACACCCAAAAAAAAATATTCCCCATGTTCTTAATGCTCCAACATCACCAAATAGTCAGTGTATCAAGAGGTGGTGTAAAATACATTTGAGACATTACCTTTTACCATGTCCCAAAATATAACATCTTCTAAATTAAAAAACATTAAATGTAGGGATGAGTATTAAACTCAGTAGGTTTTTCTTAATGATTTCCCAACTCACTCCACTATGATAAAATGGTCAGGTGCATTTATATAAAATAGAATATATAAAAAAATTCCCAAAACAATTTATATCTAAATATAAATAAGATCCTAAACAATTTATAACCAATTGTACACAAGTTCTATTTTATTAAATTTTACAGCAAGTGATATTTCATGAAAAATAAGCAAGGAAATAGTTATAACCTTTTCTAAATATTTTTTTGGATTTACCATTTCATTGGTCACCACAAAAATGAAAAATAAATACTTTTTTGATAGATTCATACTCTTGAGCAGTCCTTTATCCAATTACCTTATGACTGACTATCACAAACCCCTAATCCAGAGCCACAAAACTTTTTCCCCAATGGTACATATCCATTATTCAGGGTAACTTTTAACATGAACTCACACAACCCATATATTCCATAACCATTCAAATATACCAAATCTAACCATTTCAAAAAAAGATTCTTTTATTGAAAATCATTGAACATAGCAATAACTATAAACCATTTCATTTCAATAAAAAATTATCGTTAATGAAATAACATTAATAAACTCCGATTAAAAAAATATAGGAAATTGGAATTTTAAAAAACATTTTAAAATAAAGAAACAAAGAAAATCATTCAAGGACACCAATTTTCTAGATATACACAATTTACCAAACTATCAACAAATAGAGTTTCCATGTTTTTCGAAACAACCACTTAAGAATCAATAAATACATAATATTCAATTTTAAATATTTCCAATGATTTTTACTATGTGGAGTTGAGAGTGAATCCACCTACCATGGTCATTTTTGGCATAAATTCAATGTGGATGAAGAACACTCATTAATCCGGGTTGATTTTCCACGAAACCAACATATATATATTATCCTAACATGATAAAGTCCATATATAAAATTATTTGGCATCCATAATCTTATATCTAACCACAACAGGTGTAGATCTTACAAACTGATAGATTATGAGATGTATATCAAAGGAATAGTGGCCCGAATGATGAAGAACGACAATAATTGCATGTATCGGGCTTGAAAATTCCAAAGGAGGGATATAGATTGAATTCAAAACACTTGTTTGAGGATATCCTACCATTGATGTATATTAATCCATAATTAGGTCCAAAAATGTGAAAAATGATTTAGTTAGAGGGAAAATCAGTTTGACCTAAATTTTAGAATCTATCTTTGGCACTATGCTTGGTTAGTTCACATGGTAAAACAAACCATAAGCTAACCATTTGATATCATCATCATTAAGAAGCTCCATTCATTCCTTCCACACATGGTCTCTCTATTTGTGTTCCCACGATGTCTATGATTCTTTTCAAACCTACTACTGCACATGATTTTATCTAGGATTTCCACACCATTTGGACAAACCATTTGTAGCCCATGAACTTCTCCTATAGACCCCAAATACTTATTGAATGTTCAAAAAAATCTCCAATCCATCAACCATGAAATTTATATTCAAGAAAATAATAAATAAATGGATACATTATAGAATCCAAGGGTACTATTGAATATATTTTATGGTCTTGTTATTTGGCAGTAGATAAGAAATATGAATATTCGCTTAAATCAGATTTAATTTAATGTTGAAATTTCAATGGGAACAAAAAACATGTATATCCATATAATGGAAAATTATATTTGTCTAGGAATATGAGTTATGAAAATACATAAAGAAATATAAGACGTTGATGATAAGGAAATTTCAAAATATGATACAGAGGGAAATAATATGTAATCAACTAGTAAAGAAGGATGTATAGAAGATCCCTCACCTCTCAAAAAATGCTCTCTACCCAACTGATTAGAATCAAGATTAATAAAATGAATTTAACTATATATTTATCAATTAAAATAATTCATATATATTATTTTTTATCAATGTATTGTATTTTGGTATTTATTTTTAATATTTTTTCTTCTAATAGTAGTAATATGGGGTTGTTCAATTAATATAATCATAATATTATTGGTTTTTTTATTTTTGCCAATATTGCTATATAATAAATTTATGGTAATAATAATTTTGTATATTTATGTTCATTATTAGTCCATTAGTACAAAAAAACAAGCAATTTCAATGTTTATTGAAAAAACAGTCCAAAAAGTAGAAATGGTACCATGATACATCCATTTATTAATATCAAAATTACTACAACGGTTTAAATTTAATCATAAAAATTTAAATAACAACAATATTATTATAAAATATTGATGGTTTCATTAATTTATTATTATTTAATTAAATAAAAAAAATTAGCCTTCAAATTATGGTGGTGAGGAATAATTTAATGCCTCATTCATGGAGGAGGTAGTCCACACCCAAGCATGATGAAATTTTATTTAGTTTTCAATGATTTCAGAGGATGGTATAAAATGAATATTCAAAATTTATATTAAAATTTAATAAAATTAAAATTATTTTTTTATCAAACATTCATGAATATAGGGTACATTAGTTTTGTATAATAAGAATATAACTACAGATGTTGTGTTGGTTGTATTACCTCTATCTTGAAGGTACTCCCTTGGGTAACTCCTTAAGGATCAATAAATTGATATTTTGCTAAGAAAAAGGATTCAAGAAATTATGTGTTAGTTTAGGAGTGGCAAGGGTAGAGTTTAGTTTTATAAAAAACATTGGACATGGTAGAGAATTTTGTTGTTGGTGACCACCTTTATAAGTAAATCTTGTAGAATTTTTGTAACGTATCATTTTGATTCAATAATTTCACAAAATTAATCAAAGAAAAAGTCACTAATAATATTCAATAATGTTTTCATGAACACTATAATTTACATACTTCTCGTCCATCCAATATAATATATATTTGTATCATTCTCTAGCTACTATCATATGGATTAAAAAATTTTCCCAATAATTTACCATTACATCTATAACTCCTCTTACACCCTCAGTGACTATATATATATAAAAAAGTTAAAATTCATTAATTATTATAAAGTGATTATTTAAAAAATTTAAACCATTTTATAATATAAATTTTGAAATTTTATGACTAGTTAATTTTATTATTAAAGAACATAACACAAAAAACACTTCGTAGAAAAATTAGTTTTCAACATAAAAAAATTATCCCTCGGATAAGATTATAATTTTTCAAAATTTCATGACGTAAATTGGTTTATAATAAATCAAAAAAAATCATTAACATCAAATCATTTGCCTACCATGTTTTTCTAAAATAATTTTTTATTAAATTTAAATACCAATAAAACATTTTTCAATTATAATATTTTTTTTGTTTTATAATATTAAATATAGGTTTTAAAATTTGAAACAATATATAGATTAAATAAATAAAATAATTCATCAAATTGACTACACAGTTTTATAAAATTGAATGTCACTCTTATATACAAATAATTTAATAAATGTCACTATATTTTAAATATTTTTTTCACAATTTATCTAAAATTTGATATTTATGAAAAATCTAAAAATTATCCTAAGATAATTTTAAAAAAATGAATATAATAATGGAGGTCATTTTACCATATTCAACATAAATAATTAAAAAAATTTACATAAAAGATTTATAAGATTTTAAAACATTTTTTAAATATATATTATGATTCAAAATGTAAAATATGAGTTAGTAAAATAAATCATGTATTTTTATATATAATGGTCACTTATAAAAGACTTATTAATTCATTGATAAAGAATCCAAGAATTTCAAATTTATACTTATATACTAATAATTTCTTAGATTTCATTTTATTTATTAAATTTATTATTTCATCGTTCACCTAAGAATCAATATATCTAAAAAATCTATAAATTCATATTATACTCATAATAAAATGTTACATAATCTGTATCATTATAAATTTTGAGAATTTGTTTACTATTAAATTAGATCCTCAAATTCAATGAGAAATTTTTTATAGGAAAATCAATTTTCAAATTACTACATTTTATATTTCATAATATCCAAAAAATATTAAGAATTATATAATTATATAATTAATCAATTAATATTATATTTTATTAAAAAGACTGTTTTTAAAAAATATTATTTGTTTTATTTTAAAAAAACATATACCATATAGAATGATATATTCATATACTCACTAATGAATTATGTAAATATTAATAAAAGAACATATTTATATATTAAACTATTTTTCAATTATATTACTCATATTTATACCTACGAATTCAATATTTATGTATTAATATTGGTGTCATGTGTGGGGAATGTTATCAAACATATTTGACATGAATAGTGGAATCCATACTCTAAAAATTAATCTTTTAATATTTTCCAATAGGCTAATGTCTTCATACATTTAAAAAATGTCTATTTCCAATTGATATTCAATTTTATATAGGTCCATATAGGCACAAAAAATGGCCATAGAATGAGGATAATATATTGGACAAACAATTTTCAATAAAATGATGATTGTTTGATAATCCTATCCAAAAAAAAATTTCATTAAAAAATGTTGTAATTTTTTTCTATAGTTGCTTATGGACTTTAGTTCATGGGATGGATATTTGATATTAATTATAATATTTTATATCATAGTATATTATGTACCTCAATTTATAAGATATGATATTCAAGAGATATATATCATAGAATTCAGTTATATCATATAATATGGGGGAATATAGATTCCAATATCTACATGTATCATACTATATGAAGGGACATAAAATATGGTATTAATGGGATATGTTCGAATTCATCAATAAAACAAATTTCAGGTAGATATCAGTGCATTTTATTTAATAATTTTTCAGTTTATTAAATATAATCATTTAATTTTCCAATGAAGGGATGATGAAATAGGTACAATTTTGTGGATTCCTTGAGATGAAAGTCAGTAAAAAACCACCCCATGTATCATTTAAGACCAAAAATATAAAATGATATTTATAATGGGCATTCCTTATCCTGGTAGGCTGTAAAAAAGACGCTTGGCCGAGAAAGTGATTATTGTGAATGATTTATCAATAATATAATAGTAATTAAAAAATTTATTTTACACTAACTCTGTGGAGACCCAAAGATTGATGTTCATGGACATTACATTACTTTTTCAGAATACTTAATACATAATGAAAACAGACACAAAAGGACCTTAATATTTTACTGTCTTTGGAAACTCGGAAAAAAATCTTCTAATCATGGTGAAAGATCTTCAACATCTCCCATAATGATCTTCCCCTTTTGTTTTCTTACCTAAAAACATTCTTTAAATCTTGGGGAAAATAAAAAATATAAAGGGTGAGCTCAAATTCTCAGTAAGGGTATGTATAGAGAAAATAAAACAATACATAAACATTTGAATGAAAAACATGAACATAAAATATAAACATCAAAATCATGATCAATGGCATATGTCATGGAAGTAAATAAGGCATAAATCAAAAAGGAAAAATAATCATGATAAACTAGAATGGGAATAAAACATGTAATTGTTTAATCCATTAAGAATATGTTATGATTTCCATAGTATCCAAGGCATTACTGCCAAGACCATCTTAGTGGAAAAAGTCCCATTCTAAAATTGAGTTCACTCCTCGTTCCAGTCCTATAATACTGAACCGGATTAACATACCGTTCCTGACATGTGTGTATCATGAGATATAAATCATTACCGAATTCATTGGAGGGAGATATAGGTCCAACCCATCTCATAATGAAATCATTCTTAAGTGTGCCACACCATAAACATAAATCATTAATCATAACCCAAAGAATAAAATGGGTTTCATAAACATCATCCCTTCATAACATAATCCATACAAAAAATGGATATCATTTCATCATAAGAAAAGTGAAACCATGTAAATCATAGAGACATTATAATTAAATCATAAACATATGAAATAAGTTCATCTTAGATGGAAAATGGTTTTGATAAAACACATGAAATGAATTCTTGAGGAAAATATCCTTTCTTCTTAAAAATCAATTTCTTTTCACAAAACATCATTTAATTTTAAAAGAAAAGTATTTTGTTTAAAATAGTGATGAAATATTTTGGAATAAGCATCATGAAAATAAGGATTTATCAAACCATAAAAGTAGTTTCATGTCGTATAAGTTAAAAAAAATTATCCTCGTACTTTTGTCAGAAAAGTCAAAATGTACCTCATAACGTAAACAAAAGAATGATTCCTTACATACAATGTAGTAAAATGTAAAAATGGGTAAAAATTATATTACACTTACATACAAACAATTTTAGAAAACATGGACTTGGATGATAACAATAACCCCAGCAAATACTTATGAATAAACAATCTCGGATAATAACGAGATTGGAAGGGTTATCCCTTACCGTATGTCTCATATGCTTCATATGTATCCGAACCTCATGTATAATGATTTAAATAATGTCACCGACTTATTAAAGAATCATATTAATTGTTATGATATCATATATGGTTTACCTATGACTTTATATTACCCGTTCTTTTGTAAATTCGATGTAAAAGCAGCGATTTGGGTAATATCATTTCATTTATTGTATGTGTTTCAACTTGCTGTTCTTGATATTATTACATATATCCTAATTTAATTAATTCCAGAATGTAAAACATGATTTATATATAATATATATTCAGCATATACATATACATATATATATGATATATCGATAAATGGAATGAAATACACCGTTCAAGGAGACGGTTGTCCGTACGTACGCATGAACGCTGTATTCGTTTCCTTATTTAATTGAATGGAATTAAGTAGATGAAATAGATATATATACATAAATCCAGTATCATTATAATGTCATATATTTCATTATTATTCATTATATATACTTTGTAATAATTCCTGAATGGTTAACATGGAGAATGAATCTCATCACGTCGTGGAGACGGTAGTCCGTATGTACGCACGAGCGATGATATCATTCCCATGATCGTGGAATTTTATTGAAGTGTATGTATAATATTTCTGAATCAATATCACTTTAAAATAATAATATATAGTTATTTATTTACACCATTATACCCATCCATGTATGGTGGTGGTCGAAAACAGATTACACCTCGTGGTGGAGACAGTATTATGTACGTACGCACGCGCGGTGATTTCATTTTCCATAGGATAGATGGAAGGTGAAATAGGGTTGTTCCATATTTATAACAACATATCAGTATATATTTAATACTGATGTTATTACTTTATAATGAGAAATCTAAAGAATAAGAAGTAGAAGAAGAATGAAACTTGAGAGAATCGGAAGAAGATATTACCTCTTCTTCGATGCGCCTCCTTTATGCTTCCTCTTATGGAAGTAGATTTGGTCTTTTGAGAAGACTAGAACCTCCAGAATGTTTCTAGGGAAGTGTATAAGAGAAATAGTCATGGTTTTTCCGATCTTCAAAGCTCAAAAGGGTGTGAATAGAAGAGGGAAGGGGGCCCTTTTTATAAGGGAGGAGAGTGGAACCTTTGGAAAAACATAAAATATTATTTTATAATAAATTAATATTCATTTTATAATAGCTCCAAATTGATTTATTTCGAAGATACAGTGGGGATGGGTGTATATCCTCTCAATAAACGTATTTTAGACAAGTTTAGGTTACAATTTTAACCTTATCATTTAGATTTAACTCTAAGTTAAATAATTTAACTTTTACCTTGTCTTCATGTTTTCTTACACTATATGGTTAAAAACTTACTATAACAAGCCAAAAGAACCCCAATTGGTTCATTATTAATATATATATACTTATCTAAGTCATTTGACATATCCATATATTTTTAGGAATTAAATAACAATTAATAATATAATATTTGTTTTAGAAACTATTTTATGTCAATTTTGACACTATTTGGTAATTGATTTTTTTGAAAATCATTACAGCATGATCAGTTCAAAAAAAATATAATTAAATAACTACTAACATGTCATATTAACCTAGAAAATTAGTTGAATTCATAAAAAGTCTCAAATTACATTTATTTGGGTATTTATAATATCAATTATTTTAATATTTCATTATTTAGGTAATCACTGCATCACCATTGTGTCATAAATAACAGAAATTATTTAATTTCTAAAAATTATAAATAAAATACCATTAGGTAGTAAATCTTTTTATCTTTCTAATTAATATTTATAGTCGAATATATCTTATGTATAACCCTATATTAAAAATAAATTAGTTATTAAACATTGATTTTAACTATTTTAACCCTTCTTTAAATAAATTAATAATAAATGTCCTAATATAATCCATGTGGACCTAAATGGTCATATTTTATTCCTATGGTTGTTTTGGGTCGAATTACACTTATCCAATAGAATTAGGACATGTGTTAGGGTAATAATAATATCATTTTTACACTAAATTACCCTATTTACTTTTAACTATGATAAATAAAAGTAAAAAGTTACTATTCACCAAAAATTATTTTAATCTCATTGCACCACATTTTAGTTCTTTATATTAATCGTGTCTCTCGGATTTTCTAAATTCCAGTCACAAAAGCGGTAAAATTAAGTTTTATATGAATTCCTAAATTCTCTTAGGAGGTGGGTAAAAGACGGTGAAAAGTTCAATAAAATTTTTATATATCAAAAATTATTATAAAATGACTCCAATTAATTACATTTAACTTATATAGGTATTATGTATCAATTTTTACCTAAAATAAATTTAATTAAAATAAATAATTAATTAAATAAAAAGTCGGGTTTTAAATAGTAACCCAGTGTTTTCACTATTCATCAAAATTTGAAAGCTTTCAGAAAAATACCTAACTTTCACCCTAGCGTAATTTTGGTATTCCGAATCCAAAAATGTAGTCCATTTTGAAATATAAAATTTATAAAATTTTAAAAAATGGGAATTAATATTCATAATGGCTAGTTTATATAACTTATCGTTGTTTAGTGAAACTCGGTATTGCGTACAACACACGCTATCGTGGAAGGTCACGATTGCGTCTAATGCATGCCAAGTCAGGGATGTGTGTATGGCAAGCTCCTTTCGGTGTAGCGTACAACCCAAGACATCAATAAAATTAAAAAGATTATTTTTCATAAAATCATGGGGTGTTACATTCTATCCCCCTTAAAATGAATTTCACCCTTGAAATTCATCGGGGTCATAAATGGTTTACAACTTGTGAGTTTCATTAATAGAAACCGACATAGTAAAAAGGAATAAAAAAAATTATCTTTAAAAACTAAAGTATGAAACATAACGTTTACCCAAATTAACTAATCACTGGGTTTCCACATAGGATAACATAAGTGAAAATATGGATATGGAAGAGAAACCTAACCATAAAGTTCTGATGGAGAGTGGTAGAGAACAAGGCTATGAAAAAGCCAATAGTCAGAAAGCCATAAATTTGTGATGATCTAAGGTACCATCTGATTCATCGGATATAAGGGTACTAGGACAACATTTTTGGTTTTGAAGATCATTTCTGAAATGTTGAATAATTTTTGAATCAAAAGAAATAATTACTTGATTTTGATATAATATCACCGTTGTTAGTGCCTTGAACAATTTCCACTTCATATATTAAAGAAATGAAGTTCATTTTTTCGTGAAGTGATAGCAGATCATGTTATAGAATGATGGGTCATTCCATATGTCTCAAACAAAAGGATAGAAAAAGTTATCAAATATACGTAAGTCCATATATGGTGAGGATAATCTTATATTATTCCAAAAATGGACTTATACTTCATATATCATACTACATAATATAATAAAACTAGTTTCAACTAACCAGGGACTTCCTGTAGGCCAGTGGTAGGAAATAAAGGCATGTCTCAAATCCGTTGTGGGTTCGATTCCCAAAGCCTTGTCTGACATGACGGGTTGTCACCCGTCCTGCAGGTTGTCCTTTTTCTAAAACTACATTATTATAACTTTCCATTCATAATGTCGAAAAAGTTCTAGCTTTAAACGATACTAACTTATGTCCAACATAATTCATTCCAATATTTAAGCATATCCAAAATACTGTGGTCCAATCTCATATTATAGTGAAAAAGATTACAAGCATGTTAATACCATCATTGATCCCCATATATCATTAGATATGTCTTGTTGGTCACATTCCAAACATTCTAAGTCCTTAATCATGTATTCTCTTGAAAAATGAATACCCATTGAACCTTTGTGAAAACATGAATTTTGTCAAAAGTTAATTCATTCCACATACCATAATCCCAAAAATTCTATATAATCAAACCATGATATCACTTAGTCCTTATATCAATCATGAGCTCATATCATTTTTTCATTATCCATTCATTATGCGCAACTCATCTTCTTTCCAAAAATATTTCAGTCACTTTTTCATGGTTACTAGTACCATATAATTATTCAAAACCAATACATAGATATCCCAAAATTCCAAATTACCATAAATGAGATTCCATGATACTATTTTGAAATCCCATTACATAAACACTTAATCATTACACAACTTCATTTTCATACTCAACATCACAAATAGTGATTTCATTAGACATCCCTTTATCCTTTGCCTTAAGTGGTTTCTCAAGTTGATCATCATTAAACCGTGGATTAGGGAATTTATTAGCATAATGCCCCATTTCCTTGCACTTGAAGAATTGAAGTATTGGGGGAGAATTCTCAGTAGTCTTTTCTCTATTCACATCATTAGAAACCTTTTTCCCATTACATCGACAATCAACTGCTAGATGACCTTATTTTCCACACATAAAAAATATTCTAGTACCTTTTAGGAAATATCCACCAGGCTTCTTTCCACACTTTGAACATAAAGAAACATTCATCTTCTTTTCAAAATTGTTCTGATATTTCTCCTTGAACTCCATCATTCAATTATTTTCAAAACCATTAGATGGATATGTAGAAATAACTTCCAGTTCAACCTTGATATCACAACAAACAATTTCTTCATAGCTACTGAAGTCTCTAATAGCTAATGCCCTTCGATGACTTGGTTTTAAGCCACTGATGAATCGATCAACTTTACTTTCAGGTTGGTTGATAAAGCCAGATGCATAATTTGCAAGGCATGTAAAATTCACCTCGTATATACCAACAGATTAATCATCATTTTTCTTAAGATCAAGGAACTCTTTTTCCATCTTTGTTCGAAGAATACGTGGGAAGTACTTACCAAAAAACAAGTTCTTGAACTTGTCCCATTCCATAAATTCAATTTCATCTTAGGGCCTTGTTTTCTTAATTAGAGTCCACCACTGGTCTTGCTTCACCTTCTAAATGTTAAGCAGCTAAAATGTCTTTTTCATGTTCTGAACATTGAAGTATGGAAAATATCTTTTCAATGGTACTTATCCATTGTTTAGCAACAAGTGGATCAGAATACCCACTGAAAGATGGTGGAAGTTGCCTCATGAAGTACTCAATAGAATATTGTTCCCTTCTCTGATCATTTGGAAATCCAGAATGATTCATAGCTTGTGTAAGTATAACAATAAGATTTTGCACCCCATCTCGCATAACATCTGGTTTCTCAGGAGGAAAATCATTGCATTGATCAGCACGGTTCCTTCGGGTTCTAGCCATCTTCTAAAACCCAAAAAGAACAGTTTGAGAGCCAAAAATCATGCTAGGAAATCAACATAATAAAGGGGGATAACCAGCAATATCTAATATCTTTGGTTTAATTATAATATTGTTGCCATAATTCTAGGACTATAACCTATACTTTTACATAAACTTAAGGACATCCCTAGACATACCATAGAAATATCTCTATGGATCTCAGTAAAGTTTTCACATCCTATTTTACAAAGGTTAACTAAACCTTTCCTCTGATACCAACTATAGAGACCCAAAGCATGACGTACATAGAAATTACATTACTTTTTTGGAATACATAATACATAACAAAAACAGACACACAAGGACCGTAATAGCATAGTGTCTTTGTAAACTCGAAAAATGACCTTCTAATCATGGTGAAAGATCTTCAGCATCTCCCATAAAGATCTTCCCCTTTTTATTTCTTACCTAAAAACATTCTTTAAATCATGGGGAAAATAAAACTTATAAAGGGTGAGATCAAATGCTCAGTAAGGGTAGGCATAGAGAACATAAAACAATACATAAACATTTGAATGCAAAAACATGAACATAAAATATAAATATCAAAATCTTGAGTAGAGACATAAATCATGGAAGTACATAAGGCATAGATCATAAAAGAACATTAATCAAGATAAAATAGCATGGGAATAAAACATGTAATTGTGGAATCTATTAAGCATATGTTATTATTTCCATATTAGCCAAGGCATTGTTGCCAAGACCATTTTAGTGGACAAAGTCTCATTCTGAAATCGAGTTCACTCCTCATTCCAGTCCTGTAACACTGAACAGGATTCACTTACCATTCGAAACATGTCTATCTCAGGAGATATAAATCTTTACCCAATGCATTTGAGGGAGATATAGTTCCCACCCATCTCAAAATGAAATCATTATTATGTGTTCCACAACATTAACATAAATGAGTCATCATAACCCAAAGAATAAAATGGGCTTCATAAACATCATCCCACCATAACATAATCCATACAAAAAATGGATATCATTTGATCATAAGAAAAGATAAACCATTTAAATAATAAAGACATTATAATTGAAACATACACATATGAAATAATGTCATCATATATGGAAAATGGTTTTGATAAAACACTTGAATTGAAATCTTGATGAAAATATCCTTTCTTCTTCAAAATCAATTTCTTTTCACAAAAAGTCATGTAATTTTAAAATAAAAAGATTTTTTTTAAATAGTCTTTCAATATTTTGGAGGAGGCTTCATGAAAATAAGGCTTTATAAAACCGTAAAAATCCTTTTATTCCATTAAGTTTAAAAAAACATTCTCCTCCTACTTTTTTCGGAAAAGTCAAAAACTACCTTGTAACGTAAACAAATGAAAGATTCCTTACATACCATGTTGTAAAAGACAAAATGGGTTAAAAGTATGTTAAACATACATAAATACACTTTTCGAAAACATGGACTTGGATGATAAAAATAACCCCAGTAAATTCTTACGAATAAACAATCTTGGATAAGAACAAGATTGGAAAGGTTATCCCTTACCTTATGTCTGATATACTTCGTATGTATCCGAACCTCCTGTATAATGATTTAAATAATTCCATTGGCTTATTACAGAATCATATTCATTGTTATAATATCATATATGGTTTACTTATGACTTTATATTACCCATTCTTTTGTAAATGTGATGTAAAATCATCGATTTGGGTAAAATCGTTTCATTTATTGTACGTGTTTCAACTTGTTGTTCTTGATATTGTTACTTATATCCTGATTTACTTAATTCTTGAATGTAAAACATGATTTATATATAATATATATTCAGAATATACATACATATATATATATATGATAGATCGATAAATGGAATTAAATACACTGTTCATGGAGACGGTAGGTCGTACGTACGCATGAACACTGTTTTCGTTTCCATATTGAATTGAGTGGAATTAAGTAGATTAAATAGATATATATATATATATACATAAATCCAGTATCATTATTATAACATATATTTAATTATTATTCATTATATATAATGTATAATCATTCATGAATGGATAACATGGAGAATGAATCTCATCGTGTCGTGGAGACGTTAGTCCGTACGTACGCACGAGTGATGATATCATTCCCATGATCGTGGAATTGTATTGAAGCGTATGTATAATATTTCAGAATCAATATCACATTACAATAATAATATATAGTTATTTATTTACACCATTATACCCATCCAAGTAAGGTGGTGGTCGAAAACAGATTACACCACGACATGGAGACGGTATTCCGTACGTACGCACGCGTGGTGATTTCGTTTTCTGTAGGATGGATAAAAGGTGAAATAGGGTCTTTTATAATTTATAATAACATATCAGTATATAATTAATACATATTTTATTACTTTATAATGATAAAACTAATGAATAATATGTATAACAAGAATGAAACTTGAGAGAATCGGAAGAATATATTACCTCTTCTTCGACGCACCTCATTTAAGCTTCCTCTTATGGAAGTAGAGTTGGACTTTTGAGAAGAACAGAACCACCAGAATGTTTCTAGGCAAGTGGAGAAGATAATTGGGTAGGGTTTGGCCGAGATTCATGGCTCAAATGTGTGTGAAGAGAAGAGGGAAGGGGTGCCCTTTTTATAAGGGAGAAGAGGGGTACCTTTGGTAAAAACATAAAATATTATTTTATAATAAAGCCATATTTGGTTTATAATAGCTCAAAATATTGATGTTCATGGACATTACATTAATTTTTCATAATACTTAATACATAACAAAAATAGACACAAAAGGACCGTAATAGTTTAGTGTCTTTGGAAACTCGGAAAAAAATCTTCTAATCGTGGTGAAAGATCTTCAACATCTCCCATAAAGATCTTCCGCTTTTGTTTTCATAACTAAAAACATTCTTTAAATCATGGGGAAAAGAAAACATATAAAGGGTGAGATCAAATGCTCATTAAGGGTAAGCATAGAGAACATAAAACAATGCATAAACATTTGAATGAAAAAACATGAACATAAAATCTAAACATCAAAATCTTGATCAAAGGCATAAATCATGGAAGCCTATAAGGCATAGATCAAAAAGGAAAAATAATCATGATAAAATAGAATGAGAATAAAACATGTAATTGTGGCATCCATTAAGAATATGTTATGATTTCCATAGTATCCAAGGCATTACTTCCAAGACCATTTTAGTGGAAAAAGTCTCATTCTGAAATCGAGTTCACTCCTCATTCCAATCCTGTAACATTGAACCAGATTAACTTACCGTTCTAGCCATGTCTGTCTCATGAGATATAAATAATTACCCAATGCATTGGAGGGAGATATAGGTCCCACCCATCTCATAATGAAATAATTCTTAAGTGTTCCGCAACATAAACATAAATCATTAATCATAACCCAAAAAATAAAATGGGTTTCATAAACATCATCCAATCATAACATAATCCATACAAAAAAATGGATATCATTTCATCTTAAGAAAAGTGAAACCATGTAAATCATAGAGACATTATACTTGAAACATACACATATGAAAAAAAGTCATCTTTGATGGAAAATGGTTTTGATAAAACACTTGAAATGAATTCATGAGTAAAATATCCTTTCTTCTTCAAAATCAATTTCTTTTCACAAAACACCATGCAATTTTAAAAGAAAATTATTTTGTTTAAAATAGTGATGAAATATTTTGGAGGAAGCTTCATGAAAATAAGGATTTATAAAACCATAAAAAAACTTTCATGTCATATAAGTTAAAAAAAATTCTCCTCATTCTTTTTTCAGAAAACTAAAAAAGTACCTCGTAACGTAAACAAAAGAATGATTCCTTATATACCATGTAGTAAAAGACAAAATGGGTAAAAAGGAACATTCATAAACATACAAAAAAAATTAGAAAACATGGACTTGGATGATAACAATAACCCCAACAAATACTTATGAATAAACAATCTCGGATAAGAACGAGATTGGAAAGGTTATCCCTTACCGTATGTCTGATATGCTTTGTATGTATCCAAACGTCATGTATAATGATTTAAATAATGTCATTGACTTATTACAGAATCATATTCATTATTATGATATCATATATGGTTTACCTATGAATTTATATTACCTGTTCTTTTGTAAATTCGATGTAAAAGCAGCGATTTGGGTAAAATCATTTCATTTATTGTACGTGTTTCAACTTTTTGTTCTTGATATTATTACATATATCCTGATTTAATTAATTTCAGAATGTAAAACCTGATTTATATATAATATATATTCAGCATATACATATATATATATATGATATATTGATAAATGGAATGAAATACACCGTTCATGGAGATGGTTGGCCGTACGTACGCATGAACATTGTTTTCGTTTCCTTATTTAATTGAATGGAATTAAGTAGAAGAAATAGATATATATATACATAAATACAGTATCATTATAATTTCTTTTATTTCATTATTTTCATTATATATACTTTATAATCATTCATGAATGGTTAACATGGAGAATGAATCTCATCGCGTCGTGGAGACGGTAGTCTGTATGTACGCACGAGCGATGATATCCTTCCCATGATCGTGGAATTGTATTGAAGTGTATGTATAATATTTCATAATCAATATCACATTAAAATAATAATATATAGTTATTTATTTACACCATTTTACCAATCCAAGTATGGTGGTGGTCGAAAATAGATTACACCTCGGCGTGGAGACAGTATTCTGTACGTACGCACGCGCGGTGATTTCGTTTTCCACGGGATGGATGGAAGGTGAAATAGGGTTGTTCCATATTTATAATAACATATCAGTATATATGTAATACTGATGATATTACTTTATAATGAGACAACTAAAGAATAAGAAGTAGAAGAAGAACGAAACTTGAGAGAATTGAAAGAAGAGATTACCTCTTCTTCGACGCACCTCCTGTAAGCTTCCTCTAATGGAAGTAGATTTGGTCTTTTGAGAATACTAGATCCTCCAGAATGTTTCTAGGGAAGTGGAGAAGAAAAATGGGCTGGGTTTGGCCGATCTTCAAGGCTCCAATGTGTGTGAATATAAGAGGGAAGGGGGCCCTTTTTATAAGGGAGGAGAGTGGCACCTTTGGAAAAACATAAAATATTATTTTATAATAAAGTCATATTCATTTTATAAT
Organism: Viscum album; assembly: GCA_963277665.1. Lineage (NCBI taxonomy): Eukaryota > Viridiplantae > Streptophyta > Magnoliopsida > Santalales > Viscaceae > Viscum > Viscum album. Next base: position 1,539,571,190 of record OY728151.1, read on the forward strand.
AAATCCAAATTGATTTATTTAGAAGATACAGGGGGGATGGGTCGAAATACTCTCAATAAACAGATTTTAGACAAGTTTAGGTTACATTTTTTACCTTATCATTTAGATTGAACTCTAAGTTAAATAATTTAACTTTTACCTTGTCTTCCTATTTTCATACACTATATAGTTAATAAACTTACTATAACAAGCCAAAAGAACCTCAAGTGGTTCATTATTAATATATAAATACTTATCAAAGTCATTTTGAAGAACATTATATTTTTATGAATAAAATAACAATTAATAATATAATATTTTTTTTAAAACTATTTTATGTCAATTTTGACACTATTTGGTAATTGATTTTTGTGAAAATTATAACAGCATGATTAGTTATAAAAAAGTTAACTAAATCAATAATAACATGTCATATTAACCTAGAAAATTAATTTAATTCATTGGAAGTCTAAATTTACATTTATTTGGGTATTTATAATATCAATTATTTTAATATTTCATTATTTAGGTAATTACTGCATCATCATTGTCTCATAAATAACATAAATTATTTACTGTCTAAAAAATATAAATAAAATAAAATTATGTAGGAAATATTTCTATCTTTCTAATTAATATTTATAGTCGAATTTATCTTATTTATAACCCTATATTAAATATGAATTAGTTATTAAACATTGATTTTAACTATTTTAACGCTTCTTTAAAAAAATTAATAATAAATGTCCTAATCTAATCCAAGTGGACCTAAGTGGTCATATTTTATTCCTAAGGTTTTTTTGATCGAATTACACTTATTCACTAGAATTAGAACATGTGTTAGGGTAATAATAATATCATTTTACCCTTAATTTCCCTATTTACTTTTAATAGTGGTAAATAAAAGAAAAAAGTTACTATTCACCAAAAATTATTTTCATCTCATTGAACCACATTTTAGTCTTTGATATTAACCGTGTCTCTCGGATTTTCGAAATTCCACTCACAGAAGCGGTAAAATTATATTTTATGTAAATTTCCAAATTCTCCTATGAGGTGGGTAAAAGACGGTGAAAAGTTCAATAAAATTTTTATATATCTAAAATTTTTATAAAACGACTCCAATTAATTACATTGAACTTATATAGGTATTATGTATCAATTTTTACCTAAAATAAAATTAAATAAAATAAATAATTATTTAAATAAAAAGTTGGTTCTTAAATAGTAACCTAGTGTTTTCACTATTCATCAAAAATTGAATGTTTTCAGAAAAATACTAAAATTTCACCCTAGGCTAATTCCAATATTCCGAATCCAAAAAAGAATTCCATTTCGAAAGATAAAATTAATAAAAATTTAAAAAGTGGTTATTACTATTCATAACGGCTAGTTTATATAACATATCGTTGTTTAGTGAAACTCAGTATTGCGTACATCACAAGCTATTGTGGAAGGTCGTGATTGCGTGTAATGCAAGACAAGTTAGGGATGTGTGTAGTGAAAGCTCCTTTTGGTGTAGCATACAAAAAAAATACATAAATAAAATTAAAAAGAATATTTTTCATAAAATCTCGGGGTGTTACAAACTCTCTAAGATGAACTTACCATATATAGGATATCTATTGGAAATTCATATATATTTAATAATAATAACCTAGATATAATCACATTAAATAAAATAAACCTTATCATCCCCCAAAAGACTAAATATTAAATTATATGAGTCTAATGTTAATTTTTATAGATTTAATTAAATAAGAACCCATAACACAAATTAATATGTAAATTATTTATTGGGAATAAATTTCAGGTCATTAAACAAAATTTAGATGTTTATTTGGCTAGAAATCATAAAAAATCATGTATTGTGAACAATTGGATGATTTTTAAACCAAATGTAATTAACCACATTCCTCATATCATCACAATTCAGTAGCTAAATAGTATTCCAAATACAATCCCAATAGTGAAAATAGAAACAAATAAACTAGAATATAAAATACATGATATACGTGTTCATATAATATGTGATTAAGTGAACCCGTCATTTATAAATACCTAAATATCATTAAAATGTCCATTTTAACAATCTTATAATACTATTAATAAAATATAGACTTTATATAATTTATTTAACTTTAAAAAACACATTGAGAGGTTTTTATGAAGTCTCATATATATATTTTCCTAAAATGAAGATCGATACTTGAAAATTTTATTTAAAGGATTCATGTCGGATAAATTAATTATGTTTTCCTTAAAAAACCAGTTTTACTCTTGAAACACATTTTTTAAAATAAATTTCATATTTTATTATCAATTTTCATAACATAGAAAAATAAGATATCATTCAGAATAAAAATGTCATTAATGGAAAAAATACATGATATAAACGAGAATCCAAAAAGATTTCTCATATATCTTGAAATAATGGTATATTATGATATGATAAAGAACTCCATTAATTTAAAAAAATAACCAAATATTTTGTGGTAAGGTATATATTCAATGGATAAAATGTAAAGTAACATCTATAGATATCAATAATTATGGTTGTGCCCTCAGGTATTAAAAATCATAATCAAGTAACTCGAAAGGGTAAAATATAATATTCTTAACTAATTTATCTACTTAAAGGGAGTAAGTTAAGAGTTTTATTTCCTACCCATCAACCCTTTGTTTATATGTGAACAATAATGTAATTTTTTTAAAACATTTAATTTGAGAATAAATTAATAATAAAATGAAACTATCTCAAACTAAACCCCAACTACCTCTTATGAGAATGATTTGATCACACAACCTGTACAACCTGAAAATTTTGAAGAACTCTATAAGGGTCAAAATATATAAAAATTAAAACCAATAGGGGGAAAAGAGGGATTCACACACATCAATACTATTTATAAACTCATTCAATGTTTCAAATAACCAATCATTTAAATGTGATTGGGGTAAAAAACATTTATAGTCATTTGATTCATCAATTTCGTTGTTGGAATCTTATTACCAAATTATTTCTGAAATAATTTGTAAGAAAATTTTAAAACCCATCAATAACACAACACATTTTTTGTCATTACAAATCCCCATTTGATAAAATAATGATTTTATAAATATCCCTTTATCCATTAAATTAATAAATAATTTTTAAACAATACATTTTAAAAAAACCATTGAACAACATAATAATACTCTAAATTTTACGTTTCACTTAAAATACATAGTAAAATCCTTGAATAATTAATTTTACATCCCAAAGGATGTTCAAAGAATATAATAAAACATTCCATGAGGTATTTTAGAAATTTAGTTAATAGATATTGAAAATTTTGTAGTAAAATTCTATTTTAGGAATATTCTATTTATTTTAAACACTCAACATTAAAATGAAAATAAATTAACAATTTATTTTCCATTAAATTATTTATTAATAATTACTAATTCGTTATTTATGAAATTAAATAAAAAATTAATATACCATGAAATTCATTGTAATGAAATTAAAATCTCTAGAAATGGGAAAACCAACATTGAATTTATTTATAAGGTTCTATGACTTTACAAATGTGATGAAATGGAATCAAAATTGCATTCCATATCCATGAAACATAAAACCCACCAAATCATGTCAATAATCGGACCCCTATAGTTTAATATAGTATAGAAAAAAGTTCAAGAACAGAATAAAGTGAGGAAATGAGGAAGATAGTGGATATGATATTTTTAATTGGGAACTAATCAATGAATTATCAAAAAACAATCAGAAAACTCATAATTAAGAGGGAGAATATAGAAGAGAGTCATTCATGTATAAAAGATTCAACGAAGTGGTTTCATGATGATGAGGGGAGAGAAATTGAAAAAAATGGGTCTTATAAAATGAATAGGGAAATATTATAATTATTAAAAAATTAAATATATGGTAATGGTGAGTGGTTTACCTATACGGTATACAAAATCGTGTAGCCACAATATTATCATACATTACTTTTACAAAATTCTATCACATGATCTGTACTTCGGCCTTTAGAGGATTAACTAACCATTCATTGAATTTGAATAATGGAATTATATTAATAAACTCCTGATACACATGGTTGTTACATGGTTCTAAAAAACATCCATTCCATAAAAATTTTAATATTTAAAAATTTCAATGCAATTTATTTTTACGAATTAAAATAGTATAAAATTTTATAAAATAATATAAAATTAAACCCATCATATTCATTTGGTTTTGATAATTCTCCCCATTATGCCACATTCTATCTGTATAAAATATTCTAATAATTTCAGAGTAATTGGAATTAGAATTTCCATTCCTCTAAAATTCATGACGTATAAGGACTGTGTAAATTATAAGAAGAGATAAAAAATGAGAACCACTCAATATTATACCTCGGTCAAAATAGAAATCCTAAATACATAACATATACTTTTTATTTTTAGAAAATAACAATTTATAAACAAGAACAATAGAAAATAAACTTGATATCAATGTACAAACACTACTAATAAATAATTTACAAAATACATTAAATCCTTAATCAACCATAGTAACTAAAGGCTACTATGAATGAATAATATAGGTATCAAAAAAACTCATCCAAGAAGAAATGTAATGAAAATATATTTAATTTTACATTTTACATAAATAAATAATTTATATGATATCTTTTTCAACCAGAAATAAAAAACTAAAATGAAATATTTATGTGTTTAGACAATTACAACCTCTCCACTTAATTATTATGTATGTATAAGAGGAAAAAATAAGTATATATATGGATATATATTGTTTTTTACACACAGTTATGTAATTAATATTTTATTTAATGAAAATTCTATATTTAGGTTATAAATATTCTTAAATAAAAATATTTCTATAATTATTTAATTATAAATTTAATAAAATATAATATTTATTTATACAATCTGTATTTATTTTTTTTATAAAAAATTTAATCAACGAACAATAAGTTATTTATAATTTTAATTTCAAAAGATTATTATTTTTTCATATGGTTTATAATATTATATAATATTTAATGATAAATTCAAAAAAACTACATTTTTATATCTACATATATAATACTACTTTTTAATTTTAATTTTTCTAAAAATTATTGATTTTTATGTGAAGAGTGCAAAATATCATTTTAGAAATAATATTAATGTTATGAAATTATTAATTTATATTTATGAAAAATTAAATCCATAAACCCTATATCAAATATGATTTATTTATTATATAATTAAATTCATAATTTTATTAATTTTTTTTATTTACAAACCCATATTTTCATTTTTAATATCATGATACAATTTTTAGAAAAAAAATTAATACTTTATAAATTTTGAATAAAAAAGTAATGTTAATATACTTTTAAGAATATTTTAATAAAAATATTTTTAAATTAAGAATAATTTGGTCAAAATTATATAAATGGGCCATTCCATTTTCATTCAAAAAGGGTAAATTACAATGTTAGAACTGGTTGTCTCTATAAAAGTATAACATGGTAAAAATGTTTTATCCCAGAGGGAAAGGAAAAAATTTTTAAAACATATTTGATAATTTGTGTTTGAGACATTGATCAAACTTACATTATCCTTGTACTATTATATCCATGTGTTTTAAAAACATTACTTTGGAGTGGTATTCAATTATATAATTGTTTTGGGTATTTATAAACAATTTCATTCATCTTCACATATAAAAGGGTAAATCCTTCCATCACTTCCCCTCACACCAAAAAACACATACATTATACCAAAATTCAGCACAAAATATTCCTAAATTATTTAATTAACCTTTAAAAGATTCTTTTATAGTCAAAATTTGATACCCCAAATGCATAACACCTATTGTAAAAGTGATAATCCAATATGTGATGTATAAATTTATAATCCTTCATTTTACATTACTATTTATTTATTTGAAATTTTTAATCATAAAATTATTATACACAATATTAAAATTACTAAATTAGATTCATAATTATATTGGTATGTTTAAACAGTAAGGGTATAAACATTACACACATTTCCCATTTCTTTTATGAAAAATGATAAAAACATATATGTGTTTTGGGGACTAAAAACTCCACAGCACAATGTGTTCCATCATATTACAAATCTATAAAATTATAGACATAATAGTTTATTTTATATATTTAATTATGATATTTATGAAATATTTTATAATTGGAAATTATAATACATGTTACACATTTTCCCTAATAAATGGAAAATGAAATAATCATCCATACAGACATTTAGAATAATACCTCCATGGAATGATTGGTTTCAATTATAGTTTTCATCAACACTATAAATTGATATCCATGAGAATATATTTTATGGGTAAATATAATATTTTTTAAAATTTTAAGCATCAAGAAATTAAAATTGTACAGTTTAATAATACTAAGAGAAATAAAAAATGAATGTAGGTTTAACTATCCAAAAGAGCTTTTGAATAAATATAACATGATTTCATAGTATTGTAAAATGAATATGTATACATTATATAATACTTATAATATATATATATATATATATCACACACAAATAAACACAAAATTATATCATTATTATCTTATAATAATGATATTATAAATAAGTCACTTTATATTTATACATTATTTATGATATTTTCTTTTAGGGCTTGTTTAACCACATACTTGAAAACTTATATAATTTTTTACTATTTATTAAAATTTTAATTTCATTTCAGGTATTTTAGGATATAAATAACTTAATAATTCTTGTTTTGATATATAATTATTTTATTAAATGTCAATAAATTATTTATGAAAACACCCTCAATTATTTAAGAATCATCAAAATTTTATAACAAAAAAATCTTGTTTAAATATAGTAAGAAAATATCCAAAAAATGAAACTATAATAATATAAATATGAATATAACCTAAATCATTGTTCTTTTTATGATCTAGTAATGATGAATTTTGGAAGTAGAATGAAAATACCCCCACAATTATAGAACTAGTTTAAAATGATTAAGATAAACAACCCTCTATTTAAAAAGAATATGAACTATGAAATATATATATATATATATATATATAACAACAAATTAAGTATATAAATGGTTATGTATATAAAGATTATTTTTAAATATTTTATCATTATATTTATGAATTTTATAGAGCAACATTAAGTGCATTTGACTAATTAGGGAAACAATTTAATGATTTATTATCCAAAATATCCATCCTTGGGAAATAATTAATATTATACACTATGGTTTCATTGGAATAGTGAATATACTTCTATATTATTTTTTTAATAATGATCCCTCTAAAATTCATGTTATTGAGTTTATTTCCTTTTTTTGTTTTAGAATCAATGATTCTATGTATGTAGGGGGTTATTTAAAAAAAATTTAACGACACATATTTCATATTACACAGAATAAATTCCATCCATGGTGTATCCACTACATTATTAATATAATGTATATTGAATATAAACCCTAAAATTATATCTCAAATTATTTTTGATGTAAACTCTCTCCCCTATTGTTATGATTCTTATGTTACAATTACAATTAATATTTGGTTACCTCCATTCCATTTATTAATTGAAAATGAATCTTTAGGAATATCATTTTTCAAAGACATGTTTCATCCACCATAATTTTTCTTGTTAGTATATTATCTTTATCTATTGTAGTAAATATAATTTTTATTAAAATATTTTTCACTTATAATATTTCATTTTAAATATTTTTAAATCTCATTTTTCATATATATATATATATATATATATATCTAAAACTACTATGGACATCTTCCCATTATGATTAGGGTAAAAATATTATCTACAGCCTTATAATATTTATTTATTTTCATAATATATAATCCTATAAACATTTCCATTTTATAAGGGAATTTACATCTACATATTCAATTTTTATGAAATAAAATATATATATCTATGATTTATAAAATATTTGACAAAAAAATACTTTCAAAATATCTACTTTATTACTTATATACAATGGTATTTTTCAAAAAAAAAACACTTAAAGGAACATATAATTTAATTCATTATTACTTGAAATACCATTTTACTGTTCAATTATATTATTCAAATGCTACCGTCCAAATTCTATCATGGAATTAAATATGTAATTGTCATTTCTATAAATGATATGATCCATCACTACCATTATATTGACTCTCCACCCACATTTAATATGCATACATTTCCATCAAATACCATTACATTGTGAATATATAGTTTTATGTTTATATTCATATAGTATATATACCAATATTCCATACATGTATTTATTATAGAAATTGTTGAATTAGTTGTATACCTGTTATTTAATTGATGAAAATTCCATATCATTAATTATCTTTATTTAACAGTGTTTAACTATAATAATAAAAATTATCATTGGATGCCTATTTTAATTCCATGGGTATATTATGTTGTTAATGATGGAATTGTGGTTTTTTTCCTTTTGTTATCGCATTGTAATTAAAGATGAAACCCATTTCAGATCTATTATGAAATGAGATAAAACTATTTTATATGGCTCACATGAGGATTTTTAATCATTTAATGATTTTTGGACCCTTTATCATCATCCAATTAATTGGTTGAATCTTAAAATTTCATGAGTTATTGGTCAAATAAAAGCGATTCATGATCAAAAGTTGAAGACAAGTAGTTAATATTAATCTACCAATGGAATAGGTTTTGTGAAGCCTGGACCATAATGGGAACCATGATATGATACCATAACAAATTTACATTGATTTCTATGAATATGGATATTCTTTAAATCCCAACTATTTTTAACTTATGTGATATTAAAGATTTTCACACTGTATTCTAATATTATGACCTGATTTATTATCTATTATTTTTTGGTATAATTTTCATATAAATCATAGTTATAACTATACTCTCAAAATATGACAACTAATGATCATTGACTTAGATCATCTATATTTACATTTATAGAGAATCTGAGCTCACCCCTTTCTAATGAATCAATTTTATCATATTTTTTATGTTATTAAAATTATGAAATTTATAAGAAAAATATTTGTTTTGGATAATTAGTGGGAAATATATAATACTTTTTATGGATTAATAAGTTGCATATAGTGAAAAAATACATTATTTGAAAAAAATCGTGATTTTAATTAGTTTAATATTGTTTATTTAACTAAAACTCTAATGTTAAAAGTACTTTTGAATTTATTTATACTAAATAGTTCCTATATGTCTTTTAGTTTAGATTGAAATTCCTAGGAGCTATGATTGTTAGTACTGTAGAAATGATTAGAGAAATTTATACGTTTGGTGTTATTGATAAATGATAAATTCAGATTTAAATAGGTATTTAAGGATTTATAGGTTATAGTTGATCAAAGATTCATATCTACAAAAAATATATATATATTGTTATATATAATTTTATTTATATTTAATGGAATATGATTCATGGAATTTATAGAAACCCCGAGGAATAATTAGGTCTATAAGAATATATTATGATACGTTGGAAAAGTTGATATTATAATGTTCTCTTACTAGTAACATCCATGTATAGATATTAGTAGTAGTTGTTGGCTAGGAAACCTTTGTTCCATTGGATAATAACGTCAAAAAGGGTGTGTCGGTTGTTAACTAATTAATCACCTAGTACATGTCAAGAGTTCCTACTGCACAGTATATATTGATATATTAGGGTATATTAATTTTTTAATCAAATTTTATGAAAAAATCATCATAATGTATTTATTTAAAAAATAATTTAAAATATTTCCATTAATTTTATAAGATAACAACACTTAATGTAACATAGTTACAAAAAGTCATGTCATAAGAAAAACATTGTGTAGAGTTTTTAAAATGAATGTATCATATATTGAAATGAATTATTCAATGGACAAATCATCTTGGGATTTAAATTTCACATTAAAATGATTATTTACAATTACATTATTGGATATTTCTATAATAATTTTGGAATTTCTATTTGGATGAAACATGGTCTCAAAAATGAAGAAAAAAAATGAATGTATCTTGAAACCCCAATTACTTGTAACTGAATACTGTAGAATAGTTAAATTATTTAGAATTTAGAATACTCATGTTATGAGGGATAAATTTTATTTTCCTTATCTTACGTAATTTATTAATTTTGAAATATTTATTGAAAAAAATATTGATACATATAGCTATTTTCTATTGTTATTGATATTTATTGATGATATTTTGTTATATTACGAAATTTAGGAGTATTATGAGTAATATGTAAACATTTATCTTCACCATTTTTATCCTAAGGTGTGCAAATATATATTAAATGTTATTGTTAACACTAATGTGTGACATTATGAAAATAATATTTTATGGGGGATAAATATTGTATAAATCTTGATTGGGGAATCAATAACACATTAGTTTAATATACTATTTATGCTGAGGAAAAATATTTTTTATTGATTTTGAAAACTGAGAGTAAGATAATTATGTTATAGATGGAATAAATTAATAATTTTAAATAAAAAATTTCCCATGACATTCATAGTGATGTCATTTTTATTTTTCCAATAATGAAATATAATGATTTGGTTATGGATTTTTTAACTACATATTAATATATTATTGGGTTGACAATAGAGATATTTTTTTGGGAATATATAATATCATTGTTGTTAAATGTATTTTCTATTTATATTGCTTTGGGAATGTCATATTCAGAAGAATGTTAATATTAGTGTATATAAATACATCGGTATATGATTAAAAAATTGACAATGGTTTCTACAAAATGGTAAATAATTTCATATAACCTAAGAGAGTGTGATAGATTTAAAATTAGATTATATTTATTAAATCATAAATATAATTATAATAACCACACATACATTATATGATTATAAACTATTAAAATAGTGATTATGTGACATGTTTATCTGGTAAGAATGTAACAACGCGAGTTTTCACTATAAATTATTCATAAATAAAAAGACATGTCTAAAATCCTGAATGATATAAAATGCCAAAATAAAAAAAATTTCAAATTTTCATAGATAAATAAAGCAATACCATTAATTTATAATGTATTAGTAAATATTTCAGAATTATAATATATAATAAATATATTTTTATATAAATAGGATATTTTATAAATATTTAATTCGATAATTATATTGATTATGAAACTATCTATTATTAAAATATGAACTTATTAAAATATAATAATGAAGAATATATATATATTTATTACTAATTTATAATATTATAAAAAATAGACAGTAGTATATTAAAAATGTATCTTCCTAAATAATTTTTTTCAATTATTTACATGTTTTTGTATATAATAGAAACATAAATTCAAATATAAAAATCATTTTTATATTTAGCATAAAAATATTACATCTTGATGAATTTTTATTATTTCTATAAAAATATATAATTGTAGGTGAATAGTGAAAATATAATTTTTATAAATGAAATCAATTTTTTGGAAAATATTATAATATTAGAGTTAATTAGAAAAAGTATAATTTTTTTAATATAAATTATATATTTTATAAGGGAATTCATAATATTTAAAATGGGTTTTGTCATAATTTAGAATCTAATATTTCACATTTTTGAACATGTGGTATATTTTTCAAAAAATAGTTTTTAATACATTGTTTATTTTCATTAGGAAAATTAAATTTTATAACTTTTTAAAATTTTAAATAATAAAAATTACTTAAAATATGATGTTATTAGGTATAATATATATAATAAAGACCATTTTATTTTCAATCATGGATGATAAATTAATTTGGTAAATAATAGTTACCTCTTTAAAATATAATAATTGGTAAGAAGGGTATTTCCAAAAGGGAAGTACCATAGCACGGTTAAAACTGAGTCACAATGTGTTTTTGAGGGATTTATCGACCATACCCACCCTCTCATTTATTTAATTTTTTTGGAGAAACATTCCCTGAGATTGACATCCCATTATGGAAAAGTCTTTGGTATTTACAAAAAACAATGTCATCCATTTGTCACATGTACAAGAGGAACCCTATAAATAAATTCCCTAACCCAATAACCCACAAAGATCAATAAAACCTTCTCTCACCCTAATTTAACATTCATATCCACCATAATGTTGTTTCATAATTCTCAAAACACAAACCCCATAATAATATTCCACATATCACAAGAGATACTCAATTGAACATGGTATAAATTAACAAAAAATGTTTAGCATTTTTATTTCATAATAAGATGATATTCATTATCATACAATATTAAAACATCATAAAATTATATGTGATGTTTCATTAGTATTAAACTGTTTCTATATAATGGTAGAATAGGAATTAAAAAGCATTCCATTTTAAATGAAGAAAAAATGTATTGTTATTTGTTCATTGTTGGGACTACTACCTTTGCGATGTAATTCCATTCATTCTTATTTACTACCAAACAAGAATAATATAAGGAATTAATTTCATATATAAGTATGATATTTTTCTTATATGTTAAATTATTAATTGATATATTATATTACACATTTTCATTATTCAATCTAAAATGATATCTTCATTAATTCTTATATGTAGACTATCACTTCACTGAAATTATTTATTTCCATTTTTATATTCACCAATGAATTAAATTTTATGAAATCTGAAAGGGGATTCATTTATAAATTGGATACTTATGAAATTATTAAGGATCTAGAAATATAATTTTTAAAACCTACATATAATAAGAAATATAAACAACCGTAGTAAATTCATCTTTTTGTAAGAGTGTTCTATTGCGGAAAATTATTTCATTATTCTTTAAAATATATTCATATAATTAAAAATATTAGTATTCTTATTAAAAAAATAATATATATCACACTAATAAAAAATAATATAATTATTCTTCGGTTATTATTATTTTAAAATATTTAACTTCATAATCATCGCCTATTTTTTTATATTCTATTTTGGATTTTTTTGATCAAATACGGGAACAATGATATAAATTTGAAAAGAAATTTAATATGAGAATTTAATTTGAAGTTATATTTGATAAAAATAAGTAAATAATTTTTTTTGTAATGGAATATTAATTATAAAAACATAACCCATTATATAATAAAAACATACTCAGTTAACTAAGTATCATCAAAATTTGTTTATCACTAACTTCATCTTTAATAATCATAACTAAAATTATGATATAATGTACTTGAAACACAAATAAATTATAAATCATTAATTTCATTACCTATTTTGATATCATAATAATGAACATTTGGATAACAATTAATAACAACAACACTATTACCAATCCACTTCCGAATGATAATGTGTACTAGCACCCGACGTTAAAAATTAATAATAATTAAACATTATAAAAAATTATAATTATAATTTATTTTAATTTTTACTAATGAAAATATGGTAATAAAACATATTATTAATATATTTTTTCCTCAAACAAACAAAACATTTTTTAACTGAATATTTTGTGGAGAAATATTACACTATTATTGTATCTAATTTTCTTCTGGTGAGACATATATTTTATTATTAACAATTATTTCTTTTATAGTGATATATATACTAATTATTAAACATATTTATCATGATCCAGTCACTGTTAAATTTATTTTATTCTTTAGTTAGAATCAAATTTATTAAGGGTCTTTGACACGAAGGCTTCAAAAGTCATATTGTGTTCATTGTCTCTATTTTTTAATTATTGGCACATGATTGATATTAAAAATAAAATTTCATTATAGTGTGTATTTACTACCATACTAACGTCTTTCATAAATAAATTAATTCTAAAAAATATATTTTAATTTCAATTTAACGGTAACTCTTTCTCATGTTCTTTGGATTATTATTTTTACATTATCATATGGGTTTTAGTAAACTCAACTACCTTCATTGAATTAATATTATTATTATTGAACATATTTCATCTATTATTAGTCTCCTTCAACATAATATTTTATATCATAAAAATTTTATTCATTTTTGGTGTATTTACTTTATCTAAATAAATAACATTACCATGATAATACATTATTCTAAAAATTATATCATTGATATGAATAATTTATATCCTCCTTAATGATGGGATGTAATACATGTCCATATTTCCGTTTTCTACAAACATAATAGATAATAATTGGAAACATAAATATTTTTTATCTCATTTTAACTCATTATTTACATTATATTTTTTAAAAATTGATTTATTCTAACTAATTTTACGATGTCAGGTTTCATTTATGGAATTTCAAATATTTGGATATGATTTTTATTATTCCAAAAAAATTTCTTTCACTTCATCCACAAAATTATTTTATAATATTTATGACCATTTATTGATATATTATTGACTTTTATTATTCCAATATTTTGGTTCAATGTTTTCACAGTAATTGTGTTTTATTAACTTTTGAATATGACTCTTAACTTCATTATTTTATAGAATGTTCAAAAAATTAATTCTAAAGACTGTATTCTAGTTTTTCTTCACTGATAACACATTTAAAATAACAGTTTTTATTTGATATCAATCATTCAATCTATGTCCTCATGGTTTCTATAAAAATAGTTTTCTCCATGTTTTATAAATTCTTTCTTTAAAACTAAATTAAAAACCCATAATATTTCTTATTTAAATGGTGAGTTTTCTAAGAACATATAAATGTATATTTCAAATAAGTCTCCATATTTTGCAATAAAATAATCTTGATGAAAAGATGAATTCAATAGTATCTATCCATATTCATTCATTAATTGAATTTTACTCACCTAGATTACACAAATAGATTAATTGTTGAAATTATTGACATAATTATATACCCAATATCTATACATTTTAATTACTATGTTCAACATTTTCATGATTTAATATATTTTTCTAGGAATGATAAAGAATATACTATGGTATCAATTTATTTTTTATGGTTATATCATTTTAATATTTTCGTTGTAATTATGAATGTTGGCCTTATATTATTCCTCTATAAATGATATATAATGTAAAGACCCGGAAATTTCAAGTAATTTTTTTTCATAATTTATTTGGAATTTTACGAGTCTGTAGCTTCTGACGGAACATGATTCCGAGGCCAGGTGTTCCTGGAATCAATTTCGAAAGTTTAGCTCGGGTACGTTTAGTGAACGAATGAGCGGATTTTTCTATCTTTTGAACCGGTATTTGGAATTGAAATCTGAGGGCACCGATGAACTTTGCAGAACTGGTATTCGCTTATGGGGACCTTCACTGCAGTTTCATTTTATGCTGGTCGAATGTTAATATTTATGAATTCACATAAAATAAATAAAATTGTCGTGTACAATTTTATTTATATCTGAGGTAGTCATATCCTACAAAGCGGAGTTAACTGTGGGACCCACAAACACCTAACTACCAAAGTGTGGATGTTTGAGAGTTGGGGCCCACACAAGCCCCAACCATTCATTTTCCCCTAAACACCTTAAACCACCATCATTAATTTTGCAACCCCCCTTATTAATGAGGAACTTTCCTCTCCCTCACCCCCTCTTTAACTCTTGCTAACATACCTTAATTAATGAATTATACCTCTTCATTTAACTAATTCAGTGTTTGAATGTTTGAATTATAAGTGGAATGTCTTAATAAAATAATGATGGTATCTTATTATTTTATTTTGGGAGGGCATTCGTTGTGTTAAGGGGGAGAGAGCTCTTGAGAGAATATTTTCTTCTCTGTTGAAGAACGGTGACTTCTTCAATGAAGAACGCCAGTTCCACGAAGAACGATGACACGCCAACCATTATCTTCTCTCTGACAAATGAGAAGATGCCACTTCCTCCTCAGACGCACTCTGACATCGCCTACGAATCTTTTCTCCATGACACTCGACGTGTGACGACAATTATCGATGTAGGGGTTATGTTCAATTTTAATGGATTAAAATTATTCCACGATTCGTTGTTGTATTTTCTTCGATTTATCTCGGCCTATTTCTATCGCTTAACACGGAGGGTGAAGGCCGAACAAACACGGCCCAACGACCCTCTGCTAGATCTTGATCTTTTTAGAATCGACAATTGTAGGAGGAACACGGAAGAGACCGACGGCGCAAGGGTCATCGTCACACCCTCAAAGAAAATCCGTGGCCAAGCAGGCCGCGGCGGAGGAAGCACAACGTCGTCGCACCGCGCTGGGGATGCAGGGCCACTACCATCACAAGCCACGGTGTTGGAAGCCAATGTCGTCGCGCCGACTGTGCATCGGGAACCACAACTCGCTTTTCATGACGCTTTGGCGGAAGGACCAGCCAGCCCGTCGGCCTGCCGGGCGGAGCAATGTCGCGACGCCAGGAGGGCACCGAGTTGGAAGAACCGCTACCCACCCGTGCTGGCCTCTTGCGCCAGAAGGATGGATAGCCTAGCTGGCCAGTTTAGGTGGGCAGTACTGCCGGTTCGGACAACCCCCCCCCCCCCACTCCGACCAATCGGCCGGCTGGCCGAGCCGTCCAGGTCGTGCGCCCGGCCGTGCCGCGCCGCACCACGCCGGGCCGGGCCGCTCCCCTCGGGCTAGGTCGCATGACTAACTGTGTCTGTATGACCTCTTTGTCGGGTCAGACCCGCCAAAACCAAGTTGAACCCACCCATCAGCCCATCGGGCCTAACAGACTAGGCCGTTTTTCAATAAAATGTGAATTTTGTAAAGACCGTGCGTCCGATCAACACGCTATCTGCAGAACTAGAACCCTAGAAATGAGTCAGTCCTTTTGCGTTATTCTTAGTGAGTTTTGGATGACTTTGGAAAAATGGTCGGGTTGGTTCGAACCGGAAACCAACCGGGCCCTCAGAGCAGAAAAACTTATAACATGGGGACCAGACGTCTGATTGACGTGTCATAGACTATGTTGGATTCCTCTTGATGAGACAGTTATTTTGGATTACTCTACGTGGGTTTCAGATGATATTGGAGTATGGTCGGGTTGGTTTTAGCATAAAAACCAACCGGGACCTAGGAATGGAAAAGCTTATAACTCATAGATCGGTCGTCTGATTGATGCTCCGTCTATTGCATTGAGACCCCTATGACGAGGTGGACCTTTGTGTTACTTCTACATGAGAATTCGTGACACTTGGAAGTAACGATCAATAGCTCATGGAGCAAACCCTCCCAGAGACTAGCATACGGAGTGTGGAGACCTAGTATATGTAGACCTGATGACTACCTGACCGATTCAACTCAAAGAGATTCGATTAGCCCAATGGATGGAGCGCCCTGTATTTGGTGGAAGTCCCACAGCAGACGGAGCGCCTTGTAGTTGGCAGTAGACTCACAGAACTCAATTGGAGGAGTACCTCTGACGGTTATTAGGGGGAGCACCAGGTATTTGGCGGCAGACCCATAACGGACGAAGCACCCGGTATTTGGCAGCAGACCCGTGGTACTCGACAGGAGAAGTACCGCAGCAGTCTAAGGATAGTGAGTAGCGCCTTAGAGTCGTGACATGGCCACTGTACTCGACAGAGGAGGATTTCTGCAGTAGTTGTGGTTTCGATAATTAAAATCTTGGTTTGAGCTGAGTCAATGACTGTTGTGTTTTCCTCATGATTGAGATGAGATACTTGATAACGTAGGAATATGTATGGGCATATACCAAAGTAATGGTTTTATGTTTATTTCTTTCTTTGTGGTTTATCCGTGTTGGATTTTGTGAGACCTTGAGGGTCTCAGGGTCCCTACGGAGTCTCGTTATACTCACCACTGAACGGACTATGCCCGCACCTCATTGTGTTGGATGCAGACGACGGACAACACTGACCAAGGTAGAGTGTACAAGGACTGGACGGTACCCGGAGGTGGACACTCGGCGTGATGGAACATGGAGCAGACCGAAATACGCGGAATGCTGAGGAATACATCTATACCTACCCTTCAGGTAGGAACCTAGAGGACGATCCAGGAGTGGCTTCACCATTCAATTGTTGTCTTTTCAGTTGTACTTTTCTTTCAGTTGTAGCTATACCATTCTGTTGGGTGTGTATTTCTGGACCCTTTGTACTTTCAGTACTTTTGTTATACTCTTTTACCTAGTGTTTTCTTCTGCTTGATCTCTGGTTGTGTGTGTGTTTACATTTTATAAAGGAAATTCCTTTCCAGTTTATAGGGAGATACACCTTTGGTGATAGTTGCCAGCCCCAAGCCTATGGAAGGCGGTCTTGGGGTAGGCATGACATGGGCCCTGTGGATGGGTCGTGACAAATTGGTATCAGAGGAGTTGGTTCTACCGCCGAACATAGGACTCTAATATTTTCTTTTTTGTGAAGCAATAGTTTTATGCGTACTGGGTGTGGTTTTCAGTTCAGGGAGTCTACTGTTGGTGCGGCGGTCGACGTATCCATACACCAGGACACTAACATCTGATTTCTAACTCTATGCATGAAAACACTGATCACGTGTGTGTTTCTAACAGTTTTCTTTTAAGTCAGCTCAAACCAGGTCAACTCACTAGCTATAGTCTTTTGAATGTGTGACATCGGTTTCATTCAAGATGTCTTCACCTAGTTAGTCATCGAGGGTACCGAGTGGAGAGCACGATGATAGCTCACCGAGTAGCAAGGAATTTGTGCAGGACCCTCATCCAGTTGAGACACTAGCGGAGAGTGCATGCCGCTTGAGAGCACTGCACGAGTTCTAGCGATAGAGGCCTCTAAGTCTTCAAGACGAGTCAGATTTTCAGACGGCAGGGTACTGGCTGGAGTTTGTAGCATGATCTTTACACATAGTTGGGATACCAACTGACTTGATGGTGTACCTAACTGTTAGTCTTTTTCCGGGATAATCTGAGAGGTGGTGGAGTTAGATGCTCCTATTTTTCAACGAGATGACCATCACATGGAGAGACTACGAGACTTTTTTCAGGGTGGAGTTTATACCAGCGACTCTACATTCTGAGTGATCTCCGGAGCTGCTTCCCTTGTCGTAGGGTTTTCCGACCGTAGAGGAGTCTTCTACAGCCGACTGTAGACAGATGAGATAGAAGTCCAAGATGACTAGGCCAACATGTGGGAGACCACGAGATACAAGTTCGGTTGTACGAGGCACATGAAAAAGAGCCAGACTTTCCAGGCTGTGTTACTCATGCAGCGTACAGGGTCACATGGATCGTGAATATCCAACATGATGTACAGATGAGTAGTAGGAAGTTGAGGAACCTACCAGACCGAGGAAGAAGAGCTGGCCGTACAGCAGGTGGTTTATGATGTTTTGAAGAGTTTCCACCACCACCAAGAGGTCCACCCCGACTATAGAGAATGGGTGGATATGGGAGAGCACAGCTTCAGGCAGCTGAAGCATATGACTATGGAGCTCCAGAAGCAGGTGGACAGGAGCGAGACTTGTTCCAGGCATGGAGTTCTTTGTTCTTAGTGCTTCTAGTTTCAGTGTTGTTGTTGTTTTTGGTTGTTGTGTTTCATTGTACTTTGAGATGCATTAATAAAAGACACATATCTATGAGACATTTACATTCCTGACCTTTTTCTATGGTTGATACTTGGATGTTCAGGTTAAAACTGTTGACTTGACCATCACATGTGGGATTTCTACTAGAGGAGACCTAGTAACCACACACTGATTCTGAAAGTGTGACTCAACCCTTGGTAGTGAGAGTAATGGTTGGATCTCTTGGTAGTACCATTAAGGTCTTACGACATCATCTATGTCATGAAATAGTACCTTTCATGTTAGGATTGAATGTATTAGGAAGAGTATGTGGTTTATCTAGGGTATTAGACCAGAGTTCTCTTTTCGGGAGAGGAGAAATCTCAACAACTCTTGTAGAACGTAGACGAATAAGGGTGGATATGAGTTCTTACAATTGTTTACTCTCACCATTGTTCGTTGAGTGAATGGTTTACGGTTCTCTCCAAATCAATAGTCTCAGGTGTATCTTATCTCAGAAGGACATGAACCAGAGATAGTAGTGATGGATTGAACTCCTCTAGGACTATGACTTCGAGATAGCTTATATTCCTGGGGAGGGGAAAGATGTAGCAGATGCTCTATGTAAGAGATCGGGCATTCAACTATTAAGAGTGGTGAGATAGCAGCTGGCTGCATTTCATATATCCTTTGTGGATAGTGATGGAGTCAGAACATGTAGAACCAGAGATGGTTTAGGCTATGACAGAGAAGGTTTGGATCATCCAGGAGAGGATGAAGACTGCACAGTGCTGACAGAAGTCCTATGCTAATAGGAGGCGAAGATCACTAGAGTTCAAGGATGGCATCCACTTCTTCCTATGGGTATCACCTTGATGGGGTCAACGGAAATTTGGCTGAGGTGAAAAGCTATATCATAGTTTCATCAGACCATTAAAAGTCCTTAGCAGGGTAGGCGAGGTGGCTTACCACTTGGCCCTTCCAACTCTATTGCACTGGGTGCACGATGTCATCTACGTATCTCAACAGAGGAGATACTTGTACGACCTATCTTATGTCATCGACCACAGAGAGCTAGATATCGATGACGAGGCGAAATTTTCGGAGGTCCCAATGGGGATCGAGGACTGACAGGATCGGGTACTACGTGGACGGTTGATTCCTCTGGTGCGTATTTTCTGGCATAAAAGAACCCCTAGGAGGGAACATGGGAGCGGGAGACTCAGACGCATGCTCAGTACCCTCATTTGTTTCCCTAGTTTGTGTTGTAGCTTTATGGGGACGTAAAGCCCTTAGGTGGGAGTACTGTAATGACTCGGTAATTTCAAAGAATATTTTTCTTAATTTCTTTGGAATTTTACGAGTTTGTAGCTTCTGACAGTACTCGATTCCGAAGCCCGGTGTGCCCGGAATTAAGTTTCAAAGTTTAGTTCAGGAACGTTCAGTGAACGAACGAGTGGGTTTTTCTTTATTTTGAACCATTGAACGGAATTGAAATCTGAGGGCACCGATGAAATCACAACGCCGGTATTCTCTTATAGGTAACTTCATCATAGTTGCGTTTTATGAGGGTCGAAAGTTAATAATTGGAGAATTAGCTTAAAATAAATAAAATTGGTGTGTGCAATATTATTTATATCTGAGGTAGTTAAAATCGTACAAAGGGGAGTTAAGTGTGGGACCCACAAACACCTAACAACCCAAGTGTGGATGTTTGAGAGGTGTCGCCCAAACGAGCCCCAACCGTTCATTTTCCCCTAAACACCTTAAACCCCCTTAATTAATTTGGCAACCCACCTTATTAATGAGGACCTTTCCTCACCCTCTCCCTCTCTTTAACACTTGCCAACATAACATAATTAATTAATGATACCTATTTATTTAATTAATTAAGTTTCTGAATGTTTGATTTTTAAATGGCTTGTGTTAATAAAATAATGATGGTAGCATATTATTTTATTTTGGGAGGGCTTTCATTGTGTTAAGGGGGAGAGAGCTCTTTAGAGAATATTTTCTTCTCTGAGGAAGAAATATTACTTCATCAACGAAGAACGCCAGTTCCATGAATAACGACGATGCACCGACCATTCTATTCTCCACGACAAGTGAGGAGACGTCGCTTCCTCCTCAGACGCACCCCAACATCGCCTATGAATCCTTTCCACACGATGCCATCTTCCGCGACGCCCGACGTGCGATGATAATTATCGAGGTAGGGGTTATGTTCATTTTTAGTGGATTAAAATAGTGCATCGACTCGTTTTTGTATTTTCTTTGATTTTTCACGGCCGATTTACATCGCTTAACGCAGAGGGTGTGGGCTGAATGAACACGACCCAACGACCATCTTCTAGATGTTGATCTTTTTAGAATCGACTATTGGAGGCAGAACGCGGATGAGACTGGCAGCACAGGGCCATCGTCGCACCCTCAATGAAAAGCTATGGCCAGGTGGGCCATGATGGGGGAAGACAGTGTCGTCGTGGGCCGCTTCAGCGGAAGGACCGGCCGGCCCGTCGGCCGACCGGGTAGAGGAAAGTTGCGGCATGCTCGTGGGGGCCACATGTGCCAGAAGTCCGATCAGCCTAGCCACCCGGTTTGGGAGGGATGTGCCGCTTGGCGCCACCGGTTTGGACAGCCGGGGGCCCTCGTACCACTCGGTCGGCTGGTCGAGCCAGCCAGGACGCACATCGCATGGTCAGGCCTGGCCGCGCCCCTTCAGGATGGGACATGCCCCTCAAGCTAGGTCGTGCAACTCACTGGGCCAGTCCGACCCCTTTTCCTGTTCAGACCCACAAAAACCGAGTCGACCCGACCCGTCAGCCCATCGGGAATAACGGACCGGGCCCTTTTTCACTTAAGTTTGAATTTCGTAAAGACCGCCCGTCTAATCGACGTGATGTCTGCGGAACTAGTACCCTTGTGATGAGGCAGTCCTTTTTTGACACTCTTAGTGAGTTTTGGATGACATTGGAAAAACAGTTGGGATGGTTCGAACCCGAAACCAACCGGGCCCTCGGAGCGGAAACACTTATATCATGATGACCAGACATCCGATTGATGTGGTGTCGACTACGTTGGATTAATCTTGATGATAAGGTTCTTTTGGATTAATCTACTAGGTTTCCGATGATATTGGACTATGGTCGGATTTGGTTTTATCTTAAAAACCAACCGGGCCCCTGGAACGGAAAAGAAAATAACTCACAGATCGGGCGTCCGATTGACACGCCGTTTGTTGCGTTGAGACCCCTATGACAAGGTGGTCCTATGTGTTACTTCTATGTGAGACTTAGTGACACTTGGAAGTAATGACTAGTAGCTCGTGGTGCGTACCCTCCCGGAGATGAGCATACATAGTGTAGAAACCTAGAGCTATAGACTTGACCACTGCTTGACCGATTTGACTCGGAGTGATTCTATTAACCCAGTGGACAAAGCGCCCGATATTTGGCGGCAGACCCACAGAGGACGGAGTGCCTGGTAGTTGGAAGAAGACCCTCAGTACTCGACAAAAGGAGTACCTCTGACGGATATTAGGGGGAGCGCCTGATATTTGGCAGCAGACCCACGGAGGACGGAGCGCCCGATATTTGGCAGCAGACCCACGGTACTCGACAGAAGGAGTACCTCAGCAGTCTAAAGTTAGTGAGTAGTGCCTCAGAGTCGTGACAGGGCCACTATACTCAACATAGGAGGATTTCTCCAGCATTTGTGGTTTCGATAATGAAAATATTGGTTTGAGCTGAGTCAATGACCTTTGTGTTTTCCTCATTATTGAGATGGGATACATGATAACATAGGTATATGTATGGGATATACCTAAGTAATGGTTATCTGTTGAGGTTTTTCTTTATGGTTTATCCTTGTTGGATTTTGTGAGACATTTAGTATCTCAGGGTCCCTACATAGTATCGTTATACTCACCCCTACATGGGCTATGCCCCCATATTGTTGTGTTGGATTCAGACGAAAAACAACGCTGACCAGGGTATAGTGTACGAGGACTGGATGGTACTCGGAGGTTGACACTCGGCATGACGGCACACGGAGCAGACTGAAAGACACGGATTGCTGAGGAGGACATATGTACCTACCATTCAGGTATGAACCCGGAGGAAGATCTTGGAATGGCTTCACCATTCAGCTGTGATCTTTTCAGTTGTACTTTTCTTTCAGTTGTATCTGTACCTTTCTGTTGGGATTGTATTTCTATCCCCTTTGAACTTTCAGCACTTTTGTTATACTACATTACTCAGTGTTTGCTTCTGCTTGATCTCTAGTTGTTTGTGTGTTTAAGTTTTATAAAGGAAATTCCTTCCCAATTTATAGGTATTTATGTCTTTGCTGCTAGTTGCCAGCCCCTGGCCTAATGAAGGTGGGATTGGGGTACTCATAGAATGGGCCCCAAGGATGGGTCGTGACATATGATCCATTTTATTTCTATGAACTCCATATCATATATGGTTGATATATTTAATATATAACATAAGTGTGTGGATAATATTAAATTGATTGGGTGGACCTGTATTACCATAAAATGAATTGGGAAAAGAATAAAATTTAATATGATAATAAGGCATAGAATAATGACATTCAATAAAAATTAGAAATATTTATCCAAAGAACATTCACAAAGGAATACATGTTACTGAAGCCAAATACACTATGAGAAATATATTCTATTACATGATAAAATATATTAATATTTATGTATATGTAAGTTCAACTATTCTCACGAATTCATTATATATACAATAAATGTCATTTTTATAATGTATCTTGATATTATTCTAAAATTTATAAAAAATGGATTTTGGTATAATTTTCTAATGTATTCTAATTATATCAATATTATCATTATATTCTCTATTATGGTATTTTATTTCAATATTCTATGTTTACCATTAAAAATAATTTGGCCTCACATTGCATAAAGGCTATGTAAGTGTAATAATTTACTTGAAAATAATTAATATTTCATATAAATGTATTATGAATTATATTCATTATAGATATTTATGAAAATTTGAGAACTCTGAATATTAAAAATCACCATCTAATTAAATTTCAACCATGAGATGTGTATTTAAATTTCAAGATAATAAATAACATAGGACATTATGAAAAAACATCTCAATCATGTACCCACATATCCTCCATGATCAATATAATCATTTATAGGATAAAATATTTTGAACCGTAATCTCTGGTAATTGCTCCAAACTCTGATATATAATCTATAATAGATACTCCTCATATTATGCATTTTTATCTCACTCCATGTCCATATGATCTAAAGCATGTTCAATATCCATAATATATATCTAATTATAAGAATGAGAGAACATGTCATGCATGATTCGATATCACGGAGGAATATCTTGTAAATAAAATACAATATCAACCAATTTATTAAAGTCAAATGATTATGAAGACTATGGTGAAAATTTCCATTAATTATATAAGAATGTACTGCGTAACTATAGTTTATCATGAATGGAAACAGGTCCCTAATATTTAATTACATTGTTTCTATCGTAGTTTATCCATACTATCATATTCTACTCCTATCAGTCATCAAAAGATTCCAAGTCCATTTCAAACTCTCATTAGTTTCCCTCATCGTACAAAGCCCACCAACTATTTCTTATCCTTCCTCATACAAACATAGTGGAAAGTGTTAAGACCTAACTAATATAGCTTCAAATGGTTCCCTCTATATTTCTATTTGTAAAAAAAGTCTATAACATAAGATAAGATAAATTAGACAATTATACATTATCATTGGATTATCCATCGATGTCTAGAACATTATCATAGAGAATATATAATAAAATGTGAATCCTTCAAATATAAAATCTTTTTTTCGGATGGTATGTTATCCTAAATAATAGTT
This sequence comes from Viscum album, assembly GCA_963277665.1. Lineage (NCBI taxonomy): Eukaryota > Viridiplantae > Streptophyta > Magnoliopsida > Santalales > Viscaceae > Viscum > Viscum album. Next base: position 1,539,596,553 of record OY728151.1, read on the forward strand.
GTGCCCTGATAGATTTATTCAATCCATTCCAAAATCATGATTTTGAACATAAATAACTTTCATATATAATCCTAATGTAAACTACATGTATTCATGGTTTCTCTTATATATATATATTTTCTATTTAATCTTCAAATTTAATCCAATTAATTGGTAATAAATGGGAAATATTTTTTAGTATATCAACAATCACCCATACAATATAATGACTCATCAGTGTCTCATGTAACCCGATCACAATGTACTCCATGAAACTTTCCATCTTCAAAATGGTCTATGGATGTGGCTAGATAAAACCAAAATATCACTGGTACTCTAGCTTTACCTTATCGAAGATAAAACATCATGGAAAACATATCAATATCTCTCTTATTACTTACAACCATAACATTTGCCTAATTTTGTGGTACATATTTTTCACACAAAAAAGTATCATCCTTGTGTAGTTATGTATGTCTCCCATCTGATTCATTATGGTGGAAGGAGAGTCAAATAATCTATAATGTATCATTTAAAAATTATAGTCCTCTATCAACCACCTTAGTATGACAATTCACTCTAGGTCCAATTCGGAAACAAACATTACCTATTATATAAGAGATGATGTTATCTCAAAAGTCTAAGCTCATCAATCAATAATTCTATGAAAAATCAATCCCATATTCGACCAATAGGCTCTCCTAGAACTACTTATACTTTAAATATGCTCAGTAATCTCTCCCACAACATTCATCTTAGAACACAGAGCATCTACAATGATTTTTCCCTTACCATGTTGATATTCCATAAAAAAATTCAATCATTTTTAGGTCTTCAATCCAATGCTTCTACCACATATTCATTCCCATTTGTGTGAAATATAACAAATGAACTTATGGGTATGGTGAAAAAAACTCTCACCAAATATAATGTGTCCCCAACACATTAGAGGGCGAACTAAAATTACAACACAAATTCATGTTATGGTTAGATCAACTAATGGGGTTATATATAATTATTCCCATAAGTTATGAAAGTTTCCCTATGAATAAATATTTCCCCCAAAAAAATATTTGATACATCATGGTACACAGTGTATATGATCCATTATGTGTGGTGTATCAGTATTGGAGCTGTAGTCAACCTTTTATTCAGCTTAGAAAATTTATCTCCACACTAGAATGACCATTGAATCATTACACCTTTATTCCATGAATAAATCATAGTGTTGTATATAATTAAAACATTTATGATAAAACATTGATACTTTAATAATAATACCAATAATATCCTGAAATTAAAAAAGTTTCAGGGGATTGTCAATGATGTAACTATCAACACATTCTCTAGCACCATGGATATAACTTCCATTGAAATTATCCACCTAAAAACATTACATGAGGAATCCACAAGTTAAAATTTGATATATTGGAATTTTTTTCTTCTACCCAAAGAATTATCATGAATATATCATGTTGTTTGACATGATTATATTTTGTCTAAATGTAAATGTGGATATCACCAAGGGACACACCAAAACTTGAGTCTATGTAATGATGAAATATGTTACTCATGATGTCCATTATCACATGGGAGTATTATGTTAATAAAATTCAAAATTATAGGTATTAAATTTAATAACAAAGCTTTCTCACATAAATGGGTATATATATGTATTCTGGACCTTCATGACCATTTAGGATTCGTGAACACACCAAAAAATATCATAATAATAGTAACATAAATCCAATTAAAAGTAACTAGGAGGTCTTTTATGCATAAGCTATGTAGGAACATGGAAAACCATCTACTCGAGCCCAAAATATATTGTATTTTCAAAATCATAACCATTATGTCTAGTAAAACTATTAAAGAAATCTATGAATATTGAAATATGTAATTCAATTTACATAAAAACTGAATCCAATTTCTAGTTATACATAACCTAATCCACTACTCTCTATATGAATGAGGTCGATTCCATGTTGAGAAGGTGTATATCTCTCAGTGGTATGTGTATACCATAATTATAAATCTTTTAAAAAATATAAATACATATTAATATATGAAAATATAAATAAAACAAACCTATGGAAACTATCTAGATGGAATATTACACCTAAATGAAGTAAATAGGATCCAATAGTGGTATGTTAGAATATTTATTAATATATTCTTGTAAAAATTAATAAAACTATGGTATCATATATTTTCCATTTGGTTAATAATCCTTTCTACAAGATCCATAGATCAATTTCCTTATATGGCTGTGATTCCTTTACCTAGATCCCTATACAAAAATTCCTCATGCACATTGTGATTCATGTGAAGTGTTTGAGTAATAGTACTCAGTAGAACTCCACTAATTCATCCATATCAAATATTCACATGTATAATAGTTGTATTATGTAATAATAATACATTATTGTACTAGAATATCTACCAAAATCATGTACCTAGAGGTCATGCACTGGCTTCCACAAACCCTAATAGGTCATACATTTTCCACATGTCGGATGGACAAATAAAGAAATTTAAAATCGATCATAGAAACATAAAAAATTTATAGTCCATCTACTATTATTTCCAATAGATGTACTAGACTTCAGACAACATATGAGAATATTATAGTCCATCATACGATGTTTTTATATAACATTTCATGTCAAATAGTCCATCATTCCCTAATTTTCCAACAAATTTCATGTCATATAAGCCATTAATCCCCACTATTGGATCATAGGATAGGTCACATACACACACTTGAACTACCGTTGTCTCATGGGTATCATCATAATTAGGATTGGCATACCCCTAGGTTATGCCACATTAGGCCATCATGCACCCATCTTCTATATCAATATTATCATCATGTCGAACTATACGTCTTAACATACACTTATCTATCCATTAAGACATGATGAGTCAACATTTCTCTTTGGAAACATTCGTTGAAAAATATCAACATAGAATATACTAAAATATAATAATAGGGAATAGTGACATCGTATCTAGGAAAACATAAAATATCAACACGAGAATAAAATAGCTACCTGGAAACATGTGATATAAATTAAACATGAAAAACAATCTAAAATAACACTCCAGGCAACAAGAATTACAAACATGTATCATAGAATATACACACACTCACATGTGTTCAAAATCATGAATATTCATCAATTATATCTACATTCATGAACTATAGTAAGGAAAAAATTTATATTATCCCCATGTAAAGAAAGGAACATTTGTCCTCAAGATTATTGATGTGCGCATGAAGGTTCATAATGGAAGCATCAACAAATTCTCCTCCCCATATAAGTCTATTATAGAAACTCATTAAGGATAATTATGATATATTGGAAATACATTATCTTAAGAAATAGATAAAATATTTTTTGCATTAATAGTTTCTTTCCCCTATATTGTTTTCAAATTTTGAAACAACTCCCATCATTTATTCCTTAATTAAAAACCAAAATTTATAATTTATAATAGTTATATCTATATAAAATTATCCATGATAAAGATTTTTTGATAATTCATTATCATAATGTTATAATTTTAATACTACTATCATTTTAAAAAACATTATTCAATTTTATAGGAGAAAAATAAAGAAAGTGATTAACAATCACTCCTAAAATGAAGGAAAAATAATATAAATTCATATATGAGTAGTTTAACTTCTTAATTAAACCACATATAATATAAGAGAGTAATAATTGGTTCTTCCACACTTATATAAACTATAAGATAAATCATTCTGGTCAAAAAATAATTTTATGATCCAACATTATGTAAATCAATGGCTTCCTGAACTAGTAGGAATATTAGAAACAATAGAATTATATGAATATAGTTCTTTTAGAAATGGTCATTAGAGGATCACAATATTGATATTCCCAAATTATGTTCATCATTTAGTTTTATCATAGAAATTATTCTCCTTTTAAAATTCTATATATCCTTAAAAATAATCATTATAATATTCACCCAGTTTTTGGAATATATTTCAATTATTTTTTTATCTCAACTTCATAAAAAGATATATAGGCTTCTGTTCAGATGAATAAAAATTAATATAATTTTTTTTAATGAATTATTCTATAAATTGAAACTTTATAAGTTTTAGATGATTTTACATTAACAAAAAACATATCTATTTCATTAGGGTATTTTATATTTTCCCATAAAGTTTATAAAACTAGATATAAAATTAAACATCTCTGGATTACCCTTAAAATACTATAAAAATAATGAATCTACCAATAAGTGAAGGAAATTATACTATTAAACATCATATGAATATTGGATATACCCTTACACATTGTTTCTGATAAGCTTATGAAACATAGCGTAACATTATGAAGTGTCCATGATACTCATAAATAACATTAATAAACTACTTTAAATATTTATGAAGAATTAAAAAATGTATTACCCATATATAATAATTATAAATATGTAGTTATGTTTACTTTTATAGAGTACCACCCTTACATGACACATGAAAAACTCACATACCCTTACACAATTCATATAATTTCAGAGGTACAGTAAGTTTGATCATGTAATAATGATATTACCATTGCATAGGGTCATTAAAACCCATTAATCCGTATTTATATCATATTTTATATTTATGTGTAATTACTTACATGAAAATACTCTATATTTCATGATAACTACATATAAATTATATTCAAAATTGGTTTTTATAATCATTTAAAACTATGAAATTATCAATTGTAAAAATCGGGCCACACATGCACCTTATTTATCCATATGGAACATATTATATTCTATCATGTGGTCCAAAAACATGCTAAAATGGGTTATTAGACTAATGAAAATCACCAAAATAAAACACATTTTCTTTAGTATTATTTTTTCTCAGTCACATACACCTTGAGAAATATCCAAAGAGATCACCCATCCTAATCACTACTTCAAAAAAATGTCATTAACAAAAGCATTATAATCAGGTATGATGTAAAAATGACGGGAGTTCCATGTTGATATGTGAAATTAAATATATCATTTTAACAGAATAATATCTGGGGTTGTTCCAATCACCCCTAGATAACAATGTCCTCCTTTTGGACCCAATATATAACCTATAAAATGTCCATGTACTCCCTGTTGTGATCCTCCCTCTAATAAAAAATTACAATTAATAATCATAGGCACTACTTTTTACCAATATAATTTTTTTGACCTTACATGATCCTCAACATCTTGCTCAATTGGGTCATCAGACTAATCAATAATCTCATAGTCCAAAACATGTGCTTTCATTGTTGTTTTCCATCACTCACACAGACCATGAATTATTTTAATGTGGGTTACAAATCATAATCACTATTCCAAGAGAATTATATCTACATATAGTATTTAAATCTTCTAGGATTTTAAAAATAATGGATAGTAATGTTAACTTGGGTAGTAGCAATTTAGCAATTTAACCATTTAACATTCCTGGATATTACACTTTTTATACTTCCATTTCTCCTTGTTATGATGTTAAGAGAATAATTCAATGTCTAGAATAGTATATTAAGATGATAATTACAGTGAGTATCAGAATACATGTTATAGATTGAATATTATCATATATAGTAGATAAAATTGTATTATGTGAAAAAGAAATGAGTTTTGTTAGTTATTTTTTCAAACTGTTCAAAAATTCTAATCATACATTCCCTTTGGATGGTGTTGCAATTTAATATTTTTATTATGTTATTTAATTTACACAATATTTTCCATGGTATGATTCAATAAAACCGTAAAAAATTAATCTGTATTTTCTAGAAATTAGTTAGAATACTCTACATGGATAATTGGGACCTCAAAGAAATGGGAACCATCATATCATATCTGAGTAACGAATCTACACCATCAGCAACTCACTGAATAAAACATTAATCATATTCAACTATGAATGGAATTAATATGTATTCTAATAATCATGATGAAACAAAAAAATTTGTTCCATAGTCTTATATCACAACCTCTATACGAAACCACAATCATACCCAATTTAAATAAGGCCAAACTAAAAGCACACACAAACCATAAGAGGATGTAACTAAAATCCACATGACATTAAAAAAACTACAATTTCCTAAAAACATTCATAGAGTTACCAAAAATAAAATGAAACCATGGATACATCACAAGAACATACTGAATGACAAACCACAAAAGTTGAATTACCAAGTCAATGAATGACATCAAGAAGAAATTATAACTCATTTCCATGGGTGATCAAGATAACCTATGAGAAAATAAATAAAATGAATTAATACATATAAATTTGGGTCCAATTATAATAATTATTATAAACTTAACAAATAATTAAATTTCTTGTGATGTCCATAAATAAGAGGAACTAATCCTAAAAAATATTATCAACAAGAGAATCATCCCCTGAAAAATACTATTAATACCTTCCATGAATATTTTTGTAGGAGTAATTAAAATTAAATAAGAAATTAAAACATACACATCTTGTTTAATTAATCATATTGAAAAATTAATCCTTTATTAATGACTCAGACATACTAATAAGCCCACATAAAACACATCACATCAATCAGACAATATAAAAAACCAAATTTTACAATAACATTTTTTATAAAATTCCATAAATAAAACACACTGTTAATGATTTTTTTCTGATCCCACATAAAATTAAATAAATATTTTTTCATGTATTGATTCAAAATCCATTTTTAATATAATATAAAATTATTGGGTTTTAAATTATCCTTGAATTTTTTTTAATACATAATTTTATGAAATAACACTCTATTCAAAAAAAATATCACAAAATAAATTGATGAAAAATAATGAAAACATTAAATCCACAACGTCAATGTAAAATATGACTCTCATGGATACTCACCCAACAAGGGCTGGTCCTCAAGGGTTATCTCTATATTAAAAAATGATGTATAATTATTCTCAATCCAAGAACAAGGTTTCACAGACCAAAATAGTTTATTTAATGACTCTTAATTCATCTCAATGAGAATCTGATTGGATTCCTCTTAGTTTATTATGTTATGAAATCCTTCCTCACACAATTTACCCCATTCTGTATTTCACAACTAAATCCAACCATATACCTATAGAAAATCACACTATGATAATGGAGATCAAAAAATCATCATATGTAATCAAATAAAAACTAAAACTAAAAATTAAAATATCAATAACCATAGTGACTAAAGCCTCCTGTTATGAGTAATGGTATGGGGATCACCCTATCGAAACTTCTTGTATCAAGAAGATCATCATTTTTTATACTTTAAATCCAAAAATAACATAAGGGATACTCACATAACATTAATCCCACAATAGAAAATATTTGTTGGTACAATTTCTCATAACATAACTTTAGTTATGTGCACTTAAAATTCCTGAACTGAAACATGGAATACCAGAGGGGAAATTACAACCCAAATGTTGTAGGGAAAATTCAAAAAATGGGTGTGATTTCATATTTATATATAGGTTAATTAAAAATTAATTTTCTCTCAAATAATTGGCAAGGCCCTTTAAAAATTATAATTCCATTACCAAAATTAGATATAATGAAAAATAATCATATTTCAATAAATTTGTGGAATACAAATTCCTCTACTCACCCTACAACACCATATACATTCTATATCTCTAAGGATTAATACAACCACTATAGTAATAATGAAATCCACTAATATATATAAATAAATGAAAAAGAATAATTTTAAAATTAAAATCTAGTTTTTCCTCATATAATGTAATGAATATTTTTATTTGGACCTAATAACATGTCATGTAATACAACCAACTATATAACACAATAAATAATTCTAAATAAACACTATCCTAAAATACCCAATGTTCTCTAACTGTAATTGACACTAAATATCTACCCAACATTAAAAAATAGATGAACGTAATCATAAACCCAAAATTTTATATAGGTGTGAGCATTTAAAAGTTAAATATATAACCACTGACATTGGAACATGCATAAAATTTAACAGAATATTCATTTTAAGGTAGTTTGAAATATATTAATAAAATATATTTTTTCAAAATTAATTAAATTCATTAACAATAGAACAATGATATTTTTTTATTGAAATTCTCCCTTATTTTATCATAAGTTAATATTATGTCATTAACATATTTTATTTAAACTTATATATGTCGGATATAGTAAAATTATTCATTTAAAAGAGGATTTTTAATTTAGAAAACATTTTAAGTTATTGTACACACTCCTATAAAAAATTCCTCCCACCAAATATAAATAAAAAGAAAATTATGAAGCCACTATATAATGAAAGAGAAAAGTAAAATATTTCTTGGAGGATCAACCAAGGTTCTCCACATATAATTTAATAAATTGACAAAAAACAAAATGAATGAGCACCCCCAGTGAAACCCACATCCATGTATTATATTTCATGTTATATAAAAATAATTACAATATCTATATAACCTATAATTATTATAAAAAATCGGGACATTCCATTAGGTATTTGAAATTATTATCATGTAACTAGTAGTGAAAAATATAACATAGTTCACTCATTTAATGTTTTTCATGGGAGATTTTAGAAACTATGTTAGTTTTCTGATGAACCTAGGTTCCAAAAACAAAAATAAAATATGTGTTAGAAAAATAATAATGAGAACAATAAATAAAAAGTATATTTTATCATCTCACACTTTCCTATATTCCCATATATTGAAAATTATCATATCACACTTTAATATAATATAATTATAAACTATACCACTTTAGAATGATCTATATTAATCGAAACAAAATGGTACACAAGAGGGTCTCACACACATGTACACTATTTAATAAAAAATTCCATCTACCAGATAGAATATTGATTAAATTTTAATGGTATGACAATCATGTTATTGTTACTTGAAAAAAATATTTTGATGATTAATGATATACAACAAGTTAAAATATTTTTTCAAAACAAAATTCTCTCAAAATTAATCGTAAGATAATATAAATCTCATATAAAATATGAATCAATTTTTTCATTGAATTTATCCCTATAGACAAAAACGTAACTTATGACTCACTTAGTGATATCCGTAGGTCAAAAAATAATTTAATCCTATAATTATAACTCAAAATTGTCATCTAAAGTTTTAAATATAATTAGAATTTCAATTTTCAATTGAACGTGAATGTAAAACCATTTATTAATTAATTTTGGAACCCAATTTCATTTTATTACATTAATATTATCAATAACTCATTTGATAAAAAATCATGTAATTTGAGTTTAAATTTTTGTAAATTATTAATTCTGAAAAGTTAAAAATTTTAAAAATACTCAAAAACAAAATAATAATAGTGTAAAACGTGATTTTATGTTAAATTAATTTATAAAAATAATTAATTCGGTCATTATAACATTAAAACTTAAATTAAAAGACCAATAAACTCATGGTTTTTTAAATAATAGATTTTTCCATGGGATATCAAAACAATAATGAATTATATGTGCTCCAAAACACTATAACAGGATGGTGGAGACTCCAAAATGGGTTCTAACATCCTATAATCATGATATACCCAAACATATATATCCTAGGAACCATATGGTTAAATTTAACAAGGAGAAGTAATGGGGTAAGTGGAAAACACATGTAAATTAGGATGAATAGGGAGCATTGATATTATAATTATGATTCGTATCATTATTATGAGAAAACATAGGAATATTACTAATTTTATAGGGATACCAAATCAGATAAGAAGAGGAGAATAATATTTCTATAGGGTTGATGTGATGGGGAGGTATAGAGGAAAATTTTTAATTTGGTTAAAAAAATCATAAACCATTAAAAATTAAAAATCCTGGCACAACTAACCATTTACCTGTATGATGTACTAAACCATGCAGAAACCACCATTCATTCACTATAAACAAATAGGAATAACATTGTTACTAATTGTACATCTCATGGTATAACTAATAGTCACAGATCTTTTCAAACAACACACTCCCAATACCAAAAAAGTATGCATGGTTCATTAATGATTTCTAAAACCATGTTGGTTAAACATGACCACATTAATACTTTTAATGATTTTAAATTGAACTATTTTTTTAATGATTCTTAAAAAAACACATAATGCATTAAAATAATTTTAAAATTATATTAAATAAAACAATATAGTCCCATGTTGGTTTTATAAATTATTATCCATGAATGGATATGTTAAAAAAGTGATTATATAAAAAAGACATGCTCACTTCCATCTATGTGTCCATAAATGAGAAATTCTATGTAAAACTCTATTCATTTTCAAATAATCATTATTCCATTGAAATTGAAGATATCACTGAACTGGTAGATGTGTATCCTCTTATTATGAATATATATTGATAATTTATTTCAATACCTATGTTAAATGAATCATTTTTCTATTACCTCAATGATCTTCACCAATATTAACAGATTGAATAGTATACGATTAAACTCATTGAAATAATGATATTCATGATTTTATGTTATTAAAATTATAAGTGAAAAACATTTAATAATAGATCACACATATAATGTATTTCATTAATTTCCATGTTAATTTGATTAACACCCTAAATCATATCATTGTTATGAGAGGAATTTTCATCAATGGAGCAACCTGATTACCAACATTTTATAATATTAACACCATGATAATAAGGATTTTTTCCACCATATAATATGATAAGATGTTATGAAATGATTTAGGATTTCTTAGTCATATGTTATTTTATGATTATATGAAAGATTATAGATTAGTTAAATCCCATTTATTTAATAAATTCAATGGGATATCATATTTGTTATAATAAAATATGTATACACATAAGATTTCTAACGAAATGGGAACTGTAGAATATTTATGACATTGGTAAAATAGTCCATCCGGATTGAATCCTTATAATATTTCTTATCATAGGAGATTGTGTTAATTATCAATAATTATATTATTATATAATGAAATAGGATTGATAATATTGGATAACATTTTCTATCTAATGTACATTTTTACTGATATTCCTATTATTAGTCATAAAATATGATATATTTAAAAATTTTAATATGTTATTATTCTATTAAATTTAACTATGGATTCTAAAATTTTTATGAATGATCTGTATTTGGACATGAAAAATGATCATTCCATAATTTATTAATTAGGAAATGTATATATTTTATCACATTTTATAGAAAATAAATAGAGTTTATTTAATTGTTCATTTATTGAAAAAAATTTATTTATGAAATTATCATTAAATATAAATATTATATAGGATCATAATATAATAAATATTACATGAAGAATATATCAATGCATTTAATTACATCTTATGTGTAACAAAAATTATTATTTTTTATATATCATGACCTAGGGTTAATATTAAATTTATTTTGATTTAAGTTTTTTTACTATGTATATTTTATACATAATAGATTATATAAATATTATTAGATTGATTTTACCTTGAGTAATTAATCCACTGATTGAGGAACATTTAAAGTGAATTCATAATATCATAGACGATTATTCAAAAAATTTTGTCTGAAAGGAAGGATTCTTGAATTGTTAAGAGCTGGAGGGTTAATTGAAATTTTATAAATTTTTTATAAATTATCAATGTAACGTGAGTTATAGTGACATAAAATATTTCAAGGACATGAATTTTTATAGTATTTTGGATGATTATTGTGATATGATAACTGTTCACACTATTAATATAAAAGCATAAAATACACTAATATTTTAAATTTACATTCAATAATATTCATAACCTTTTACAACTATATTATTTAACCCCTGGAGGCACAAACAAAATCCTTCATTTTCTTCAACTGAAGTAACAACATAAAATCATAGTTTTGAATTAGTGTAAGAACTAATATTATAATTATCGAGAGAAATTCAGAAAGAAATCCATTTCATTTTACGTGACAAAGTCACATTAGTGAAACCTCTTTCATACCCAGAGGCACAAACCATTATATACATTTTGTAGAGGTAGTATAACCTAGAAACCCCTATCCAATTTTTGGATGTAAAGTCATAAACTAGAGGCATATAATTAATACAATTTAATAATTATTAAAAATAACAAAAACTAGTTAAAGATTTATTGGTAGTGTTTCAAGGAGGAAGTGATATAATTTTTTTAAAATTTATCATAATTAAGTATTATAGACAAGAGACATAATAATGGTCAAAATTTTTTATAGAACAATATAGTTTTCAATATTCATACTCCCTATTATATATAATTTTCTATTATAAAATATATAAAGTGTTTCTTCATGAAAAATATATAACACCAAAGGATTTTTTGAAATATTTTAGTTGAAGTGAATTTACTCATTTTGATATTTTTTGTTACCCATAACATTATTTTTATATTCTATTACAAGAATCTGTGATTTATCTTCTAATATATGAAACATTATGTTTAAAAGAAATTTGAATTATTATTAAAATTTTATTATTTTATGCAATACACATCACCTATGATTTTAAATGCCTTGTATGAATAGGATTAACAAGATTATGAAAATATGGTTTAAAAATGTATCTAAAATGAATTATTCAGTCACTATTTATTTTAAAATGAAAAAAAAGAAATCATTTTCCTTGGAAAATTTTTTATGAGGACAATAATATTTATCCTAAATGAATTATGTAAGAAAAAATTTACAAACGATTGTAGTGAAATTTATATATTATATATATTCAATGAACTACTTTGAAATTAATCATATTTTTTTTCTATAAATGAGATAAGAATAAATCAAATTTTTTGTTTAAAATGGTCTTTTTTCTAAAAAAACTACCTTTCAACTATTTTGGGAAACTATATTAAATATTAATCTTCCACTTTTATAAAAATAATTTTTTAAAAAACTTTCTTTTTAATATTATAATATTAAATTATCTTAATGTGAATTTTTTAAATTATCTGAATATTTTCTTTTTTGATGAATATTAAAAAAATACTGAATTTTATTTTAAAACTCCTTTTTCGTTTAAATTATTTATAGTGTTGAAATATTTTTTCATATTTTTTGAAATTAATACAACAATACAATTTATTTTTTTGTAATAAATTTTATCTTTAATTTCAATATAAAATATTCTATACATCGGAACATTTTTTTTAAACACTACATTCTCTACGTATTTATTGGATGGATTTTAAGTTATATTTTCCAAAATAAATGAATGGAAATTATAAATACAGATACTAATCTATGAATCATAGAAAATATAAATATATAATACAATCAAATTAATTATTCACAAAAATGGATTGAAAAAATAGAAAAAAATTTTAACTGTTGTTATGTTAAAAGTTGAATTAGCATTTGTTAAAATAAAATGATAATGCAAAAAAACGTTTCAAACAAAAAATTTATAATGATATTTTTAATATTTAGATACTATTATCATGAATAAATTTTTTTAGACCCATAGTAAATGAAAAAAATGTTTTTTTCAAAATCATTCATTTCAAATAATTACAAGTGTACCACTCCCCTCACAAATTATAGTCCACACATTATTCTATCATCCTAACATATTAATACCATTTTGGTTTAGTGAATCCAAATCCTAAATAAATTTTTAAAATTACTATTATAATCATATAAACCATAGATTGGATAGAAATAATACATAAAATGATTTTTGGTGCTAACCTATGGAGAAAAGTATAAGAAGAGACATGTTCCATCAGTGAGCATTATTATTATATTTTATATACCAAAAAATTAAATTATTATTATTATAGTGTGATATAATAGTCTCAAAATATTGCATTAAGTAATTTTTTTATGTCGCGATAATAACTGAATACCATCTGCACCTTTATAAAATTTGTCACAACACCATCATTTTCATGTATGGAGGACAATCACCTTGTAAGCCAATGTCATTAATTTTTGCATTAACATATATAATAGTTTAGTATTATGAGGGATATAAATTATATATATGTTATTTATAATATTTTTATTTTTTAATAATTATATCAAGTACAAATTTTCTGATTTCCATTTAATAGGGGCACAATAACATCACTAGTGTGTACTGCAGACTTCCTGGAGATGAAAAAATGTTATTCAATTTCAATAAATATTTTCATGGAAGATAATAAAGATAAATATACGTTATAGAAATTAAAAAATAATGATATTAAATAAATATTTATCATTTTAAGAACACAATATATCATTATATATCTTCCATTTTCCCTCATCAAATTATGATATCATCGTACGTATACATGTGGAGTAACACATTCCGGAAGAGATGTGACTCTTTTTCCTTCAAGAAGCCATATGGATGTTACACAAAAGTTTATTCAAAGAAATAAATTTCTATTATTATATAATAATCATTATTTAATGATAATATATTATATACATCCTTATATACTAATCATTTATAAATGGGATCGTTACTCATGCGTACATATGACTGACCATGTACATGATCCTATCATAATTCATTTCTATTAACCAAAAGTCATGATATTAATAAATATAAAACTGATTTATAAATAAAAAATATATTGCACGAATATTATTCTAATTATTATTTAATCATGATCAATACAATGTGATTGAAAGAAAAAATCAACACATATATGAAACACAAAGAACTTATTACACACAAAAGTATTGAAAGGGAGTTTTTTATAAATGGTTAATAAAATTAAATAATTAAATCACATATTATATTACATATGTATATTTTTTATAATATGTATAAAAAAATATATTTATTATAATGTATGGTTTATTGAGTATGAAAAATGTTGAAACATATCATAAGAGATTTGTGTCTCAATTTTTTTTCCTATGAGAAACATGCCAAATTCAAAAAATATTTCATTTATGTGTAGCATATATTGACAATGAATTTAATTCATGATGTTTATGATGAAAATTATTTAAATTTACATATCCATGTTTTTAAATATTTTTCATGGTGTTTACAGTTCCAATGTAACTAAATTGGTAAAAGATATTTTGCTCAGTTTTCCTTCATTGGGACATATTTTATGTTAGGTAACTACATAGTTTTACATGGTGTATATATAAACAATTTGAAATATAATATCATGATTTTTTCTCAATGATATTTCAATATTCATTTTATTTTATTCCTTCATGGGTTCTATTAATAAATTAAATCTATGTGGATGTGATTTTATGTTATAGTCACATCGTTTGTCATGAATGCTTGTGATAATGTTACATTTATACAATCTTATAAGGAATATTTCATGAAAATAATGAATTTTTTTATTTACTTATATTAAATAATATTTTCAATTTTTATATCAATTACTACACTATATGGAATAAAAAATAATTTTTAAATTGTTTGTAATAAAAATATACATTATTTTTATCTTCGAGTAGAAATAAATTTTCATCAAAAACATGTTTCCTAAAAATGAATTTAAAAATAATTATTTTTAAACTATTTTTTTAGAAGAACATTATAGCATTGTTTTATTTTCCTTTCAATAATTTAATGGAATATTTCTATTGTTTTCTAGAAAATTATTATTTGACTATTTAACGGAATTTGAATATAATAGTTTTTGTAAATTATACGATATTAATGAAACTTCCCATAATAATGATCTTAAATGTTTTAAATAATCCATTATATTTTTTAATAAACATTCTAAATTAAATGTGTTTGAAAATATTTAAGGGTTTAAAATTTTATTTTCTATGGAAAATGAATAGTTTCATCCAGATAAAATATATAAATTATTTTTATATCTACATATAAATGATTTAAATTCAATTTTAAATGAAATGGATTTTAAAACTATTCTATGAGTTAGAAAATTATTTTCTGATATAATTTATTTCCAAAAATAATGTTTTTAATTAATCATTAAAAATAATTCTACAATTTTTGAGACATCAATAGATGACATCTTTGCCTTATTGGGAATATGAACTAAGGATTCCATAGTTATTATTTCTTAAAATGTTTAATTAGGACATGATATTTTTGAAACATATTTCTCTCACATGGATTATAACATGATAAAATTGTTAGGAAACCCACTTCATTGTAATGGGTTATGATGTGATGAAAAGATGAAATTATTATGAAACCTATCACTTTTAAACATGTTATGATATAATTAATTGTTTCTGAAAACCATTTCATTTCATGTATTATGATATGTTAAATGTTTCATGATCATGTGGCCCATTTATGTATGATTTTCACTATTTAATAAATGAGATCTATATCCCCATCCTATAAATTGGGTAATGATAAATTTTATATGATCTTTGATGATATATAGGTGATTCAACCATGCAATAAAATGAGGGTATATGGGTGTTTTGTCCTTTCCCATAAAGGAGGGTACCTGGGTGGGTAGCTGATGCCCGAGAAATATGATACCCATGTTTTTTTTCGATACCCAATGTAGGTACAATAGTGGTTATCCTAAACCTAAAATTTTATTAAATTATTTTTCAATATCAATGACGTAATATTTTCTATGATTATGTGTATTACACATTTCCAGGTCTTATTCCACTATTATTTTTATATGGATTGAGTTATTTAATATAATATTGCTTCACATCTTATGAAGAACCAATATTTATAAGATAACCCAATATTAGGATTATTAAGTGAAGGTTATGGTTTTAAAATTTTATTTTAATGTTATAATACAATTATGTTCAAAAAAAAGTTATGTACTTCCCTTTTTTACTTAAATTGTGCATCGTTGTTCAACTCATTCTTATGTTTCCATTACCTAGGATTTGAAAAAATCTTTTATATAGGCTATTCCTATGAAGATGAATAACATGAGGGTATTTATGGGATACATTTAATATATTTTTATAATGGAAATAAAATTTTTCCATGTTTCCAAAGGCAATAAATTATTATGGTTCCCTAGTATATATTTGTCTAATGTAATGAATATTCATATAATATTTTATAATATATATTTATGAGAAAATGGATTATTATAGTTAGTATCATGGGAATGGATTTTTTATACTTTGTAAACATTGATGGGAAATATTTTTTGAGATCCTTAGAGTAATTTTTATTTATATGTTTAGTAATTTTCTAAGGATAACTATAATAATGTTGTAATGTGACCTAAAATGTAATGAAATTATTGTAAAGGCTAGAGTAGGTTTTTTCTGATAAATTAAACCCCAATCTAGATACTACATGTGATATGGATCTTTAAAAAAAGTATATTTGGGTAAGTACACTAAAAAGGTCACATTTAGCTACACTCTATTGTCACCTGGTGCATGAAAATGGGCTTTGTGGCACACATGGTTTGAGACATATGGGCAATGTACATTGGTCATCCACAACAATTATATGAACCTTTATGAAGGATTTAAATAGATGATTACTATGAATTACATTTGATAAACTAAATGTTTTTTTCATTAAAAAGGTTTCATCATTTATTAACCATACTAGTAATTTTTCATTATTATGTAGTTTCACACATTTCACACATAGTAATTTTTTTATTATTAGAATGAATAAAACAAAATGAAACTGGATAACTTTGAACGTGCCATACAATATTCAAATCATATTCGAAAGTGGAATATGATTAGAGTGAATGTTAATTTAATTAATCCTAATAATTCATTATGGATTATGATTAAAAATATCGACCCAAACCATCTCAATACAAAACCAAGAAGAGAGTGATACGATTTTTTTAAATTTCTTATAGTGGATACTATAGAGTAAAAATGATTTAGTTTCCTATATGTTAATAATGAGAGAAGAAACACCCAAGTAAATTCTTCACATGTTATAGATATGTTTCAAGTGTGGAAAATTGGATCCCAAAGAAAGAATTATACATGAAAAAGGATAATTTTATCTAACACAATTAATTAGAATTTCCGACTCCCTAAAGTATTATCAATGGACAGTTTTTTTTAATTTTGAACATATGTTCCTAATGAAAATAAAATTCTTATTAGGGGTTGGAATAACATGATTGTAATTACAATGGTTTTATGTGTATTTATTTTCATCTAATGATGAGGGACACATGAACAATTTATTAATGTTAAAAATATTTCAAAAAGTATCATTTATAACCACTAATAAATTGATGTTATTAAAATCTCATATATGATTAATATTTCATGTTTTAGTAGAGGGGTAATATAGAATTGTATGAAGAATCCTAGTTAATGTATTTATATTTAAGTCGGATGAATGATGTTTTAATTTGTTGGAATTCAATTATTACACAATATGAGTAATGAAATTGTTCAGTAAATGTTTTTCATTAATGATATTAATTTTTTTTGAATGGTGACGACGTATTATAAAATGAATATAATTGAATTTTGATAGTTTAATTACGGAAATAGATCCATTAATATGTTATCTATTTTTAGAAAATGGTGTTTAACGTAAATAAAGAGATTATTTATATTTATAATGTAAATTAGATAATTTTCATGACACCATAACTAATAATTGAATTCTTGAAAATGTATTATATAATATCATTTATTGTTTGAAAATTAATTTTGGATTTAATAAATAAAAAAATAATATGTTTATTATTAATTTATGGAATGATATAATTAATTTTAAATATGTTTTTATGGTAATAAAGGTCATTACCATATTTGAGGATAATAAATGATGATGGTATTCACATGTTTGGGGTGGGAAAATTTAGAGATACATTATGATAAATAGTGATTAACATTATATCGGTTTTATTAAATTAATGACCGTATTAATAATTTTGTAATATTTTAAGGGTTATAAGGTTAAAAATATTTGAATAGATTAATTTTGATATTGAATGATGTTTTATATATTAACATATATGTTCACCATAGGACGATTTTGGCATATTGGATAACCTGTACTTACAATTGTTTTATTATATCTAATTGTAGATGGAACAAATTATCATTATATTAATGGGAATTATGATCCATTTGTATTTCAAGTAAAAAAATTCCCTTTCTTTTCATGGATGATGAGACAAATTGTGAATTAATAAATGCATAACCAAATAGTCTGATTATTCTTATGATGTGGATTGAAATCATGTTATAATATCTTTTCAGAAAATTCATAATCATATGTGAACGAATTTTAATATAATATTTTTTTATATTTGCTTAAATTTAAATGATAACATGTACTATTTTCTCACCAATTCATGTTATGATATTTTGGTCATTAACCTTATCTAGATCACCCACTTTACTATGACAAATAAGCACTTTCACTAATTAATTTTTTAATCATATATTCCATTCCCAAATAGTATCTTCCCAAAAATTGAATGAAATTTGGAATCCTAGTTATGAATTATTTAAGGTAACAATTATATTTTTAACATTATGGTTTTAGGATAAATTTTATTGATCTTATGTAAGATTTATGTTTCTATTGATGAATTTTCAAATGTTGAACCATTGATGACAGAGAATAATTTCGACTGAGAAATTCATTTTCAAAGGTGTATAATGATACACCCTATGGTTTTTTGAAATATATCTTTTTAGAATTAATTTACTATTTTTGATATTTTGGGTAACATGTACCACAAAATCTCTATTTTTTTGTATTGAACAGTAAGCCAACTAATCATTGAGAAAACACTGATTTAAAATGAAATGTGACTTTTTGTTGAAATTTTATTATTTAATATGATATTTATAACCTAGAATTTTTAATAGAGGGTATGAATAGAATTATCTAAATTTTGATAAAAATTAAAATATATATAGAATGAATTCATTGGTGACCATTTTTTTAAAATTAAAATAAATTAAATCTTTTTTATAGGAATCAATTTTAATACAAACAAATGTATTTCACAAAATTAAATAATTGCTAATTTTTTTGAATGAATTTATTAAAATTTTAATAATATATATATTCAAAAACCTATTTTACATTCATTTTATGGATTATCTAGATAATATATTAGAATAAATCTAATTTTTTTCTTAGAAAGATTGTTACACTAAAAAAGAAAAATCATCACATTATTTGGTGAAATAATATTAAAATTAAATTTTAAAAATTTAATAAACATAATATGGAAAAAATAAAATCATTTTTCAAATAATAATTTAGAAATTAACCTAGACTGAATATTTTTTATTTTTGTAAATTTTTTAGTTTTTGATAAATATAAACAAAATATAATGTTTTTTTTGGAAAAGATCTTCTCATATAAATTATTTATAATTTAAAATTATATAATAATTTTTTTAAAACTAGTCAAATTATACATCCATTATTACCATTTAGTTCATTATAATCATTTAAATTTTTTATTTTGAAATTAAAAAATTATAAAAATTTGAAAATTTTGTATTTAAAAACAATCTTCCTCATCGATTCTAAAGGATTAATTTTATATTAATATACAGAAATTATATGAATAGATTATTTGAAAATAGATTCCAGAAATTTAATTATAGTAAATTCTTTTTTACTAATAATTTTAACATTATATTTTTTCAATATTAATATAAAAATATGAAAATAAATTATTTACAAAGGTTAATGTAAAAATAGATTTACCAGGAGATGAAACTAAAAAGATAATGTGGAACATTGAACCTAAACATATAAAACACCCATTTTATATATGTAATTATAAATTATACATCCTATTATATATAATTATAAATTTTTTACCTTTGTGACATGAAAAAATGTGGGTGGAATGATTTCTTTTTAAAACTAATTACAGGTGTGCCGCTCACATGACTTATAAAGGTATACACATATCCTCTCTTCCTCACTTTGGGAATTCCTTATGTTTTATAAAATAACCTAATAAATAACTTCCAAAAAACCCTCTTCACATCTGATAATCCATATTTTTGAATTCATTTTAACCTAGGTTTTTATTTGTAGCAAATCTAATATGGATACCCATATAAGAGGTGTCATTAATCAACATGATTTTTTATTTTATTCCTTCATCCACCTCATTAAATGTTTTTATATAATTATGATATATATAAACTGAAGATCATAAATCTTGTTAGATATTATTATAATATTTTAATGACATTATACCATCTCAACATTCATTAATTGGGATACGAATTTATCCTTCATGTGTAAGGTTGATTATCACCTCATGAATCGATGTCATTCATTTTTTCATTATCTCCTCTCAAAATTGGGTATGATGATGAATATAATGTATATATATGATATTTATTACATAATTATAATTATGAAATAATTACATCATATATTACTTATTTCATTCCAGTATGCAGTGTATAAGATAACACCACTCATGTGTGCATCAGAATATAACCTCACAAATCGATGTGATTCATTTTCATTTAAGAATTACCAGAACGATAATAATGATAAAAATATGTGAAATAAAATAAATTTTTTGATATTTATTGTATATTTATCATTCTTGAAATATAATATATAATTTTAATTATTATATTTTCATTCACTACAAGATTTTAATGTAGTCTATGTTTTTGTGGACTATGCCTTACTGAAGTGACATGGTTGTCTTTTCATCCCCACCTCACATAGATTATATTTTAAGTTTATATAAATACATAATATTTTATTGATGATTTTACTATCATTGTGAAAGTATAATATACTATGTACATCCTATACACATTGTTTGTTAAAAAATTTAAGTGACACTCATACATCCATACAACTTACTATTTCCATGATAATAACATACTTCATTTCTCAACATCATCCTTATTGATTGGTAATAAAATTATAATATTCGAATAAATATGTTTTTTATTTCATTGTTCTAATTATTTTATAATTTTTCTACGATAAAAGTTATAGGACATAAACTAAAAGATAAAAACATATATGACAAAAAATGATGTTCTTACCAAAAACCTGATGTTCAGTTGGAATTTTTAATATATGTGTGATAAAATGACATAAGTAAATCATATATTATGTGATATATGATTGTGTTATTTTTTAATATATTTTTGGAAAAAATTATAATTTTTTAAGGATGTTTAAAAGTGTATGAATGATGTCGAGACATAAGATAAGGGATTTGCATCTTACTTTTTACTTTTTTCTGAAGCACATGGAATATTCACCATCTGTTTAATTTATGTATTTTATATTATGGAAATTATTGTATTTTAGGATTATTAGTCTAAAAATTATATGTATTTACATATCCATTTCAATGCCTCTTATTCATGGATTTTCTGGATCAAATGTTAATAAACTGGTAATTGAGTATTGTCCCAATTTTTGATCTTTGCGAAACTTGTTATATTATAAACCAATATTTTATTCTGAGGTTTATATACAACAAATATGTAATTTAATATCTGAATTTTATTTATAACCATTAAAAATGCTATTTCATATTATGCTTTTCTTTCACAGGGATTACATATCATTGATACCAAATTGGTAATGATTTTATGTTGTAATCACACCTTTTATAGGGATTGATTATTTGTATTTATCAATGATAAATTGTTTTTATAAATTCATCAAAAAACTCACTAATTTTATTCTACTATGGTTTCTAATCATTGTATCAATATATAATACCATTTTTACACTATATTGAAGTTATGCAAGTTTTGAAATGCATTTTTTTGGAAAATCTGACATTAATGATTATTTTGTAAGAATTATTATTTCATAAAATACAATTTCTTCTAATAATTCATTAAAAATTAATAAATAATCCCATTTGATGTTAAAAAATATATTTATGCCATTTTTAAATTTTTTATCAATTTTTTTTACTAAACCTTCTTATCATTTTCAAAATAATGTTTTTTTTATTTTACAAAAAATGAAAATGGAATAAATTTTTTCAGATCAAAGAAATGAATAATAATTCTTATCATCATTATTAAAATTTTCATTGAAGATCATATTATAATTATAATATGTTATTTTAAAAATAAATCATTTTCAAAAATAATTCTGATTTAAATTTTTTTTGAAATACGACATAATATCTTACTTATGAAATTTTGTAAAGAAAGTTTAATTATTAATTTATAATAATTCAAGGTTATTTTTGATTAAATATATTTTGAAAAGGGTTTTATGTTTTAATGAAATTATTTTTAATGAATATATAATTTCCACCAAGAAAATAAAATATATTTCAAGTTAATTATCTATTTACTATGACATCAATGTATTCCACCATAGCTTTACTTGGGATAAAAACTAATTATAAAATTCTCTTTAAATTTATAAATGGATTACTATGAATATATATATATAACACATTTCTATTTTATTGGTTACACAATGATAGAATTCTTATGAAGCCCAAATATTTTCCATTTGTTATGTTATGATAAAATTATTAAATGATAGTAAAACCAATCACATTTCCATATATTATCATATAATAATATGTTAATAAAACCCATTTTATTTCATCGGTTATGAACAGATGAATTTTTTTAAGATTTTATGAAACATATATGTAAGATTTTCCTCATTTTAAAGGTGGGATATATATCTCACAAAAAAGAGTTGTGTAATGATAAATGATATAAGAGATAAAATGATAGACTGGTGGTTATCTGAAGACTTAATATTATTGTATGTTGGGTGGTTTTCCTGACATCAAAACGGAGGGAACCAAACTAGTTAGTCCAATCCCAAATAATATGCCACATTTCTGTTTATCCCATCCCAATATAGGTACACAGGTTGGTTAGAAAAAACCCAACATGTTATGAATGTCTTGGTTTGTAGCCATGAAATAATGTTTTATATTATTATTTGTATGGAAAAATTCAATGTCTTGTAGTAATGTTATACCATTCTGAATCACTTTCCTTGATATCCATGTCATAAATGTCTTATGAACTACCAATATTAATCCCATAACACAACAATATGATATTTTATATACATGGAATGGTTTTTAATTTTTATTATCATGTTCTCATGCCCTTATGATTATGATATAATTATATTTCTCCCTAGTTAACCTATACTAAAAATTATATTTCATCCATTATTTTATTTTATTTTCCTAGCTTATGAAGAATGGTCTTATGTATTGTATGTCTATAAATAGTACTTAATTTCAGGATATTTTGGAGAGACATGGAAGATATTTTAGGAATTATGAATATTTTGTTCTTTGTTTCCATGGTCACTAAACTATTAAGGTCCCCATGTGTTTTTTGTGAAATGTAATGAATATTTGTCGATGAATATATAATATGAATTTATATGAATCTTGATTAATTATAAAATATCCTTTAAAAATTTTCAATCATATATATCTATTTTATATCATATGTTTCCAATGCATCTAATGATTTCTATCACAATGAAAACTAACTAATTATATATAGAGATACATTTTAATAATCTGTATAAAAACAATACATCTAAAAAACACATTAGAAACTATATCACCATACACCTTTAACAAACCATAATTACATGATTTTTAAAAATGGATTCAATTTATTACATATAAATTTTCATATTGGTTAGGGCCATACAAAATCGGTGAGAAAACAAAAAAAATTATATCATACTAATAAAATATTGACACCTCAACTCATTATTGGGATTTTCCATAAATATCATACATTAATGTAATCATTTAATTCATTAATATTTTTTCACATCAATAATGATGATACCCTATTGTGTAAATTTTGACCATTATATAGTTTTTAAAAATCGTAGTCCTTGTGAAAAAATTGATGCAAACAAGGGATCAGAATAAAAATCTCATTAGAATATATATATAAATAATAAAACATGATAGTTTATTTTTTATAATCATGTAATACCATAAAAAAATATTCACTTTATATGCTACAAACATAGGGTTGTGATACAAATTATTGTACCTGGGATAAGAATTAAAAAATTTCCACAACTAATATTAAATGAAAAATAATATTCACGAGGATATCCCATAAAATATTTGTACTCGTGATTTTATTCCCTGAATTATATACTTTTGAACCATAAAAGGGAAATAAATATTACTTTTAACATAAAATAATTATCTTACCTTACGCAAAAAAAATTATTCTACGAATACAAAATTCTATGAATAGAATTCAAATATTGGCATGTTGGGACATCATCATCATATCACTCCTATAATCTATTTGAAAATCTCTATGAAAAATTGAATACCCTACACTATTAATTCCAACATTATTTCCCCTAGAACATAATCATTACATAGTAAATTGGGGAGAAATATCATGACCAACCTTCATAATAAATTCACTATGATGACTATAACATTCACGAATAACATATATGGTTTCATTTATATAATAAAAATATAAAAATATTAATTATAATACATATTCATAAGAATTATTTTTATTTTTATAATGTTTGATAAATTTTATTTTATTTTGTTTATATTTAAAAAAAATTATAAAATATTTGGAAAAACATATAATTTGAAAATAATCAGGGGGGGATATATAAGAATCATTATAAATAATAACATCCATGAAGTTAGAGGAATTTGTTAATAAAATATATAATAAAAGAAATATTTATAAAAAATAGTTAAAAGTTCAACATATGAAAAATTATATAAGATAGGTATTTTTAATATTTTTAATGAAATTAAAATATAAAATTTTACAATTTTTTAATATAATTTATTATAAAACTTTAACCTCCATGATAAAATTTATGAATTATGTGGATGTGTTAGTAAATTTCTATGGATTAATATTTAAAAACGCTTAAAACAATTTTTATGGAAAATCTCTTACCACATGTCTGTCATATTTTGCACATACACTAAAATAAGATATAGTAAATTTATATTAATTTTGTAAATTATTAAGAACCATTTTTGGTATATTTCCATGATATTAAACATTTTATTTCATATTTTCATGCATTGTATATTTATTAAATCACCTATGTTCATGATGGTCATTTCGAGGATGTTTGGTTCATACTTATACAAAAACATTAGTGGGATAACCATGGTTACTGTGGAAAAATTTAAATATTATATATAATATTATTAGTTATATAATTACCATTTTTATACATAGAAAACAATTTTGTATCAATCTATCAATGGAATACATTGAAAATATATTTCATCACTTTGTGGATGTGGTATTCCACATGTACGCATGAACAAAATTATCATTTATAATGAATTGGATGTTATGAACAAATGATATGTTATTATTATTATAGAATTACTATTATCTCAGTTATACCACATATATATATATATATATATATTTATCATATCAGAAAAAAAATCTATGAGAGTCAGTGATTGAAAACTAAACACATCTATTCGTCGAGGTAGTAAGTCACACATATGCACGAATAATATTGTTGTTACCCATATGATAGAAGATGATATTTATAATGTTTTTATCAAAAAAAAACAACATTTTTGTATATTTGGGATATTTATTTTAATTATATTATAATGTTTTATAATGTTTTAAATAATGTATAAAAAGAAATAAAATGAAAATTCCTAGTAAAGAGTTATATAATTTCTTTGGAAACCTACCATTTCCCTAAATTTCATGCTTTATAGGTTGGTATTTTGATGATAAAATATAATATAGGTCATGGGGGGAATTCATTGGGATAATTATTATTTGTATTATTAAAATAGAATGCTCAAAGATAGTTTAGATGAGAGGAGAGAGGTTCCCTTTTATGAGTGAGGGGAGGGGAACCCTTGGAATTACATAAATTGTATAAATTATATAAATTTATTACCATGTTAAAAAAGAAAAAATAGAATGATTATGTATTTAGGTTGATAATTATTATCAATTTGTTAATCCAATAATTTTTTGAAGTGTTAATATGATTTTTAACCAATATGCCTTACTTCTAACCCCTTGTTAACTATTTAGACTATTACCTTACTATCAATGTTTTTTACATTATTGGAGTAAAATATTGTAAGGTATAGGTAATAGTGAACCATTAGTATATAATTGTTGATATAATTGACCATATTAATTTTAAATGGTCTATTATAATATTTTTTTAATTTAACTTCATTTAATAATGTACTATTTAACATAAGATACCATTAATGACATTTTTGGGATTATTCACATAGTTTTACATTAGTGACATCCTCGTGGTAATGGAAATAAAGATAAAAATTTAACATTTTAAAAATATGATATATTTTTGAAAATAAATACTCAAATATAATAATTCATCAATATTTTGTAACATTTCATGTTTTTAAAATGATTTAATAAATTTTTAATATAACATTAACAGGAATTTTGTTAGTGTTACATAAGAATATATAGTTATATTTACATAATAACCCAAAAATAAATTAATATGATAAAAAATTAAATCATTTTTCAAATAATAATTTATAATATACCATATCAACCCTTATCCATATGAAAAAAATATTAGAGATATTTAAATAATGATATTAAATTTTTTTTTATTTTTTATTTAAAATAATATGAATCCCAATATCTAACAAGGGTAGTAAAATATTTCACCATTAAGATGATTATAGATGATACATACTTATCTAATAAAATAAATATAAGTTTAACGGATACTTTTAGGCCTTATATATTAGTTTTATCCTTTTCACCCATTTTTCCTTTAATGAGAGGGAAAATATTTGTAAAAGTTAATATTCATGAAAAATAATAATTAATGTGTCTTATTTATAATATTTTCAAGCACATTAACTAAATATAAAATCCATTTAACAATATACAATTTTTATATATTCAATAATTTATTTCATATTAAATGAATCTTTTTTTGAAAAATGAGGTTTAAGATTAATAATAACCTTTTACCTAAATCAAGTATAATTGTGACTACATTATAAGAAATTATAATACATTTAATTAAAAAAAACATAAAATTTCATGTAAAATTAAAATTTTAATGTTACTTTTACATTAATGTATGTAAATAATAGAAATGATAGTTTTAATGAAATTAGTATTTTTAGCTATTTAATTAAAAATTTCCTCCCAAAAAATAAAACAAACACATATTAAAATAATATAACAAACGTGATATAAAAATTATATCCATTATATAAATTATAATATATAATGGTTTCATAATTAATAATTTATACTCAATAAAAAATTAATAATTACATTTTTTTAAACCCAAATAGTTTGAAGCATAAAATTAGAATTATAAAAAAATTACTTAGTTACTATGTACTAAATTCATTTTAACTATATAGAAATATTATATATATATACTTGACATTATTATTATTATTATTCATAACACCATTTTAACCCATGTCTTATAATTGTCGCATTTATATAAAAATACATATTCACTTAAAGGTGTGTTAGGAAATTAATCGAACCTATTTTTATAATAAACAATTTTTTTTGAAATTATACAACATTTTTTTATCAATTATTTTGTAAAAAGGCACTAAAATATATTTTTTAAAATCTATTATATTTATTCAATGATAAAATAGATGAGGAAGAAATGAAAAAAATATATTTAAAAAGAAAATTATTGAAAACCCACCTCAAAAAATTAAATGTAAAACATTCTTTTTGAAAAGTGGAAAATGGAAATATTAAGGTATACTAGGATAACAAAACCATGGGTTCCAATAAATTAAGACCATTTCATGAATGTGAAATATGGAAATTATGCTAAAACATTATTCCCAAGAAATAATTGATAGAGTTAAAGAAAATGGTCATGTGAATGATAATGACCTCTAAATCCTTCTTTATTGTGATAATAAAATTTCATACAATTGAGGGATTATATAACTATTATGATAGAGAATAGAAGAGAATATACAACATGAATTGTTATTATTAAAAAAAATTGATCATTTTAGTGTTCTTCTAAAAAATTACACATATGTAGTATATATTATTCCTAGAAATGAATATCGAAGAGAATGTTTTTAGGGATAAAGAATGCCAAAAGATTATTATATATCATAAGATGCATAAATGGATAAAATGAAATTTATTATACATTTATATAAAAATAAAAACCAATATAGTTATATAAAACAATATAATAATAAATATAAATATTCCATCATACATATATTTCCATTAAATAAATAATAACACCCAATGTTCATACTAAATACTTCTATAAAAATGTGTCCATAAGGCTATTCAAAACATGTCTAGATAAGATGAAAAAACAATGATTAGAATGGTTTCATATCAAATTTATCAATAATCAACATAAATATTAAAATAGATAAATTATAATAGATTCCATAAGTATCATGAAAACCATAAATCAGAAATATATACATATATAGTTCCAAAATATAAATAAAATTTTACTCATTCAATAAATTACTATTTTAACTATTACAAATATCCATATATTAATCATATAATGTTCCAACAAATTATGGTCAACTTATTTCTAAATAAAATCAATCACATTTCCCCAAAATAAAATTTCAATCCCATATATTTATATATGATAAAACAGATTATCCCAAATTCTATCCCATAAAAAGTCACCATCTGTGATCATATGAACAATATGTATTATCATTACATTTAAATATATTCCTACAAAATATAAAAACATTATTCCATATATAATCTATTCACAAAAATAAAATAGTAAACCCCAGGGCTGTATACCTATAAATGTTTCCAAAAATTTCATAAATCAATATAAAATGTCATTATAAAAATTTAAAAAAGAGAAATATATTCATTTAAACATATAATCAAAAAAATAATTATTGTCCCATGATGGCATGACATTATATTAAAAAAATTATCAAAATAAAACTATCCTCAAATGACAGAAAGACATTCCTTTGATACCAAATATTACTCCTCATAACATCAAAAACATATAAATACATGATTTATTACAAGGGTTAAAAATTAAAATATTTCAATGATACTTTCTATTTTTAGTTTCAATTGATTATGAAAAACAAATAGATATCAATCAATTATAGTAAAATGTGTCCATTTCCACTCAATAACCATTGTTCATAAAAAATTGTATCAAAATTAAAACTCATGTCTCATTAATTTTTTTTACCTACATAATATTTAAACCCCCATAATTGAATAGATGAACATTGTATATTTAAATGATATACTTATGAAATAATAAATACATTAAAAATATTTGTATGAGAAAAAATTCTCAATAAGGTATAAATATATATATAAAAACACATATTAGCCCATATTCAAAACCACCAATTCCCAAATGAAAATTTTCCAATTGATCAAAATTAACATAGTGATCAAAAATTATTTTTGTAACTTATTAAATAAAATATAAAACATCTCATAATAAATAATAATGAAAAATATATTATGTATTATGATTTCAAAAAATAAAATATTCATTGTACAATATTTTCCTAAAAATTATATTTTTCACCTATAAAAGGACAAAAACATTCATTTAACCATAAGGAAATTAACATAAAATGTTAAATAAAATTAGATACATGAAATATAATTTGTACGAATAGTGTTAACATGTACATAACTTGGGACATCATATAAATAGTACTCTTACAATCACTCTTATATGTTCTCTAAATTTTAGAATAACCATCACAGTTTATTCAATCAAAATTACCATGAGAATATAATCATTACCAATGTAATAGAGATCCAAATCAAGACAACTCGTAATCATAAATAATATAAATGAAACATGACATCTGAAAAAAAACATAAAATAATCTATTCTCATCATCCATCTCATAAAAATATAATTTTGAACCCATATATAATATCATGATTAGTATTCACATTAAATTTGAATAATAATAATTTTTTCAATATTTATTAAATATCTCAAAAAATATTGGGATGAAATATATTTTAAAAGTATAATCATGAAACAATGTGGTCAATATAGATAAATTATATCATCAATGATTGTGGTATAATTACTCCATGTTGAATATTGTAAAAAACATTCTTTTAACTCATTCAGTAAAAATTACTTCATAATTAAAATGGAAGGAGGATTATTTTTTTAATCATTTTGAATGAAATAAAAAGATAATAGAAAACTAATTCATAAGTTATGTTTTATTAAAGAATATATCCCATAATATTATTTTATAAAATATTTGAATTGAAGAAAGTGTTTCAAAAATAATTCCCAAAAATGTTTAGGATAGTTTAAAAGATGAATATATTACCTTGAGTCTGAATTTCCATGTATATACAGTAACTCATTTATAAGAAAATCGTATTAATTGTATAAATTATTAATACCATTTCATTTGTATTACCGTTTTATTATACCTATAATATCATTTATGGCAAGGATTTCTATAGCTTCTAAAATAGTTGTGTTCCTGTTATGATAATTGAGGACATTTGGTTCATAATCAAAAAAAATTTGGGTTTAGCCTGGTAGCATGTGTTATAATTAAATCATTTAAATAATATTAATCATGAAATTATAATTATTACTATAAAAGAAATATTTTTTTTATAAATATCCAAGAAACTCATAGATGATAAATTTAATCACATTGGCTTATAAAAGTTGTTATCCACTCATATTCATGAATGAATTCATCAATTTCAATCATATGAAAGGATAAGAAAATAGATGATATATTATCATTAATGAATTATAATTATTTAATTACTAAAATATAGATATATATAGTTAATATATCATAATATATATATATATATAATAAGAAGTGATGGAAAATGAAACACATATCATCATAAAGGTGGTATTCCACATATACACAAAAAAGATGTTTTTGTTCACAATATTTAGAAAAATGATATCAATAGTGGTTATAGAATAAAATTAATTTTGTTTTAGTATATTATATATTTATGTAATTATATAATTATTTTATAATAATATTTTACGGTGTCATAAGAAGAAATGAAAATACATTGTTAAGGGTGATTTCTCTTTGTAGGAAAACCATTATTGGCTTATGCCTTATGGATTATATGATGGTCTAATGATGAGACTCTAGCCTCTAGGTCACGGGAAGGAATTTTTGAAGACTATGTGGATGTTATTTTCTAATATATTGTGATAAAAATGATTGAATAAGCGAGGTGATCAGCTTCCCATTTATAGTATTATTGGGATGGGAACCCATGGAATTACTATAATTATTAGACTGATATAAATATTTTTTTATTTTATTTGGAACCAAATTGAAATATTTGTAATAGATTATGAGTTTTTGTAAATATAATCTTATCCAGTTAAATTTTAATAAGATTAAGATATATTTTAACCTTCTCTATTAGTTTTAATCTACAATTAACTGTTTTGATGACTAACTTATTGTCAAATGTTTTTCACTTGAATGGATTTAATAAAGTTACTATAAAAAGAAAAGTGACATGCATGTAGACAAGGGTTTACATTCTTAACCATTTCACATTTAATTGATTAGGGATATTTTTTTATAAATATGATATTATTTGATAACATATTATTTAACATATAATACCATTAATTTTTATTTTGGAAAAATTAATATAGTTTGAATTTAATGACATATGGATAATATATAAATTATACTA
This sequence comes from Viscum album, assembly GCA_963277665.1. Classification (NCBI taxonomy): domain Eukaryota; kingdom Viridiplantae; phylum Streptophyta; class Magnoliopsida; order Santalales; family Viscaceae; genus Viscum; species Viscum album. The sequence goes on from OY728151.1 coordinate 1,539,629,199, forward strand.
TTACTTTTTGAAACCACATTATTATGTTCCATTTATATTTTAATCTTTTGGAGCAACATATTTAATTCAAAATGTATAACTCTTTATGTTTTCAAAATCATTTACAGGAATTTTCAATTAGTTGAACTATTCCATTTAATCTAGGACAATCTAGTAACATGACATCTAAGGAATCATCGAAATAGACCAAAGGTGTAACGTCCTGGTTCCAGAAGCCACCTAGAGGTGCCCCATACCTGTTTGGTCACATGGCCTTATGCGCATTTCCCCGTACTCTAGAGCCTCCTGACATGCAGCAAGGGATCTGTGTGTGATTGTGGGGAAACTATGCCCTCATTTTCAGACTAAACAGCGGATGTAAAATAGATAACAATAGCGGAAGCAGAAATAATTCCATAAAAAAGTAATCAGTGGAAAACATAAAATAATAAACTCAATCACACATATATATATGAATAATTAATGAAACATATGTCTATGAAAGTATCCATGTACTTTAAGTTTATGGGTTATTTCCCTTATTTAAAAATGAAACAATATAATGTGTTTGGTCCCAAAATCATGACCTAAACAGGGTGTGAGACGAATCCCAGAAGGAAACCATAAAAAGATCTGTGCCTATAAGTCAGTGAATATATATATGGCGGAAAATTTTCAAAAAGAAGCTATAAAAAATAAGTACTCAATGTAAAAAAACCTATAGCTTCAATTGAAAAATTTACATTTAAAAATTTAATCAACCAAACACAACACAAGAAACCTTATGAGAAGTTCTCACAACCTAGCTCCTATGGTTCAATTTACAATGATATAACACAGTCTCTCTGAGGAAGCATTCAACATAAATTCCCCTTGTAGTTGTGTGTAATTAATGACTCTCTGAGGTAGAACTCACAGTCAATTCCCCCTATATTATTCTATGGTAACATACCGGAGCTCTGAGGAAGCACTCAACATCAATTCCTCATGTGCCCTGGTAACTTATCTAAAGACCCTCTGACTGAGCACTCAACATCAATCCCCTATATGGCCTCTTACTGGGATAATTATAACAGAAACTTTGGGAAAGCCCTCAACATCAATTTCCCCTATGGTCCCACTACAACAGGTTCCTGCATCCCCGTGTAATGAAAACATACCCAACAAAGAAAAACAACCAATGTTATCCTCCATAACTACATGGATAAAAATCTACAACATAACAAGCTTTTCAGATAAAATAATCACTCCATCCTACAATACTAGTCTTTGGAAGAAACAATGTCACCTAATAGGCTAAGCAGAACCAAACAGTCTTAAACAAAACATGCATGGGAAAAAACTCCAATGAATAGAAATTAACCCTATTCACATTCAATTAATCACGATTCAAGCATACAATCATATAATTAAATTAATAGGGAAAATTCCATAAACATGAAAAACCTCGTTCAAGGGTATTGGAAATTTTGTACATATAACTCAAAGGCTACCTACGGATAGTCACAAACCATCTACCTCGGTGTGGTAGGATCGTTATAGATGAACCACGAGCCGAGAATCACCCATGAACCATGTAGATCTAAAAAACCAAGAAAAAAACTCTATCGAAGATAACATGAGAAAGATGAGGAATCAGGAACCGAAGTTGTAGAATAAGGAAGAGATTACATTGGCGATCCCAATGCAATCGAGAGTGGATGAATGAGAGAACAGATACCCGATCGAGGGATCATATAATAATCATGGTCGTATGATTCCTCCTGAAATAACTAGGTCGAGAAGAATGTATTTTTTTCTATCAGACATGACCACAATACATTTAATGAAATAAAAATTTGGTACATTGTGTGTACATTATAAGTAAATGGTGTGTACTTGCCTTTACTGGCCCCTATATTAGGTGGTCTCAAGGTCACCACCACGGTCGTGTGCATTGCCGTGACACAACAAACACCTGGCTACCCAAGATAACCAAGTAAATTGCTTATACTTATAAAGTCCACGACATGTACATAGAAAATTTATAGAAACTCCTCTTTTTATCAAAAACAATAGAAAATGGAAAACATAATGGAAAAGAGGATCTGGGTTCTTTCAAACATCCCCCCTTAAATAAATTCATCCCCGAATATCCCTATAATGTTGGCATAGAAGAAGAATCCTTGAAGAGCTCCAGCCAATGTGATCGTACATCGGCCTCCCACTCCCAAGTCTCGTCATGTACTTGCATGTGATTCAATAGCTATCGAACTAGCTGAACAGACCGACCATGGAGAAACATCATACATCAGTCAATAATTCTGATAGGATGCTCCTCAAATGAGGAGTTCACCTTTAACTAAACCTCCTCGGGTTGAAAAACAAGAGACGGGTCTGAGAAGTAATGTTGATGTTGAGAAACATGGATGAATTCATTCATATCCCGGTACCTCTAAGGTAACTGCAACCGATAGTCAACCGTCCCAACTCTCTCAAACACCTCAAACAGCCCATCACACCTCAGTGAAAGCTTACCCTGTATCCTAATACTTCTGTGTCCCACCATTAGTGTCACACTTAGGAAAACATGATCCCCGACCCCATATTCCAGAGTATATAAATGTCGATCAACCTAAGACTTCTGTCGAGATAGTGCAGTAGTCATCCTCTTCTAAATAAACTCTATCATCTCTATGGTCTGTTGAACCAGATAAGGCCCCTATAAAGCTTCCTCTCCTATCTCTAGCCAACATAAGGATGATCGACATGGCCTACCATAAAAATCCACATATGGTTGTATCTGATTTTTTGTTTGAAAATTATTGTTGTAGGAAAACTCCACAAGAGGTATGTGTTTCTCCCAACAACCTCCAAAATCCAGAATGCTTGCTCGAAGCATGTCCTCAAGCACCATAATCATACACTTGAGCTAGCCATATGTATGATGGTGGAATGTTTTACTGAATTATACTTGTGTACCCAAGTCCTTATATATCCCCTGCCAATCCAGATAAGTAAAACATGCTTCCTACTCTGAAACAATAGACTGTGGAACCCCATACAGACGTACAATATCACATATGTACAAATTTCTCAGTTCATCAACACTAAACATATCCTTGATCTGCAAGATATGAAAAACTGTTATAAGTATGCCAATCACAATCCATACTGCATCATTCCCTTGATGTGACCTCGACAAACCCATCACGAATTCCATCATGACATCGTTCCACATCCCCTCCGGAATAGGTAACTACTGCAAATGCCCTACTAGTCACTGATCCTCCACCTTCACCTACTGACTAGTGTAACACCTTTTGAAGAAACTAGAAACATCTCTCTTCATACCTATCCACCAATACTGATGGTGTAGATCAAGATAAATCTTGGTGACACTATGATGTATTGCAAAAACTAAGGAATGAATGTTCTGAATCTGCTCCTCGCGTATCTCTGCAGATACCCATACGCATCCCTGAAAACACAAGATCTCATCCTCTCCTATGGTCCATCAAGGAATAGGGTTCCCTCATGACATACTTTCCCATAGAACAAGGCCTTCTAATTTTGATAGTTTCATCATTCTCACTCGAATATTTAGAGTAGATGTAACAGCTACAAAAGAATGAAACATTTTCCCTTGATTGTTGTGAACCTCAAAATGCATCTCAGAAAATACATCCATAAGATACCACTCAATACTGGCCTCTTGAACTGCCTGTATCTGAGTCCTCATCCACAATGCATCAGCCACTATGTTGCCTTTTCTGGGCCTATAGGCAAGCTCATTGTCAAAGGACTGAAGGTACTCAAACCACCTTCGCTCTCTCAAATTCAGATCATGCTGAGTGAAGATATACCAGAGAAATTTGTGGATAGTGAAAAACAAAAAAAAATTCTCCTAGAAGATAATTTCTCCAACAGCATAAGGGATCAAAAACTGCCGCCAACATGAGATCATGCATCGGGTAATTTATCTTGTGTGGCCTCAACTACTGCAACCTGTACACAACAACTCCTTCTTCCTAAAAAGGCATAGCTCTTACCCTGATACTTGAAGCATCATAGGAAACAATATATCTCTTTCATGGATCTGGAAGAACTAGTATGGGTACTAAAGTCATCCTCCCTTTCAACACCTAAGAGGATGACTCATAATAATATAACCAAAATTAATTCTCACCCAACATGGTTAGACCTGTCAGGGGTGCTGCTAAACCTAAAAAGACCTATATGAAATGTAGGTAGTGTCCAGTCATCAGTAGAAAACTTCGTACCTCAATGACGTGTTTCGGCTTCTCCTAGTAAACTACTGCACTCACCTTCTCTGGGTCAAGTGATACACTTGTCTCTGAGATTACATGACCCATGAAGTGAATCAGATCCATCCAAATGTGGCATTTTGAGATAAAAGAATATAACTTATTCTCTCTTAGTGTACTCAAAACAATCTCAAGATGTGTGGAATGGTCGTGTCGAGTGTGAGTGTACACCAAGATATTGTCCATGAAGACAACCATGAAATAATCCAATTATGGATGGAATACTCGTTTCATTACCGCCATGAAGATTGCAGGTGGGTTCGGGAGATCGAATGACATAATCACATACTCGTATATACCATACCTAACCAGAAGGCTGTACGATATATATTTGATGGTCTAACATGCAACTGATGGTAATTGGACCTCATGTCAATCATCGAGAACACCCGGTATCCTTGAAGCTGATCAAAGAGATCATCAATCCTCGACAAGGGAAGTCGTTTCTTGACCTCCAACTGTTCCAACATCGTATAATCCACACAATGTCTGATTTTATCGTCTACCTTATTTGAAAACAAGATAGGCGAACCCCAAGGAGAATTACTGGGTCAGATGAAACCCATTGCCTGAAACTCCTTATATTGCTTCTTGAGGTCCTGTAACACTGGTGTATCCATCATATAAGGACGAATGGACAACGGTGCCACTCCTAGAACAAGCACTATTAAAAATTCAACCTCTCTCCAGAGGAAAACCTGAAAAGTCCTCTTGAATGACATCTCTGAAATGATCCACCACTGAAGGATAGTCCATATGTGATGTCCCCTGGTCATCTAGATATAGGCAAGAAATCTGTGTGGCAAAATCCTCCCGACCCATGATTCTCAGGTCCAGATCTACTCACATAGACATCCCATTCTCCCTTATATAAAATGGAACCACCTTCTAGTGAAATGAAACTCTCCCTATGGCAATACCAGCCAATGACTACCTGGAAGGGAACTAACAAGTCCATTCAGAGAATGACATCATAGCCTATCATCTATAGGACATTGAGGTCTCTTAAGAAGTGACACCAACCATCCTCTAGAGGGAACTCCATTCACTATCATACAGTAGCCGTTATACTCCTCAACCAAGTTTCTAGTGTCATGATATCAGCAGAAGAGAAGATGCAGAGCCCAAGGCTCTCCACAAAATCAAAAGATATAATGCTATGGAAAGCCCTTGTGTCGAAAAGGGCAGAATCTAAAATCGAGGAAACTAACATCATACCTCGAACTGTAGAGGGTATGGGATCCTTCTCCTACTGGGTCTACTCCACATTAAATGTCTAACCTATACCGTGGCCCTGTGTCCTTGCCTGATGACACTGAGCTGATCCACCCTGTTGTCGCTAAAAGCATGACAATTGAATACCCAGACCACGAACTCCACCTCAGCTTGAATGGCTAGAATAACTTTAGTTCCCTGACTGATGATAAATTGTTGGTGCTTATCATGAACAAGGAGTCATAGAATAACCCCTATCACTAGATGATGGTGAGAGGATCTTAAAAAAGAACTGAAGATTCCCTATCATTCAACAAAATTGGCACTCCACTGGGTCTCTTGAGCAATGTGGCATTGTATTCCTGACCATCCTACCCTAGTATCATACTACCTAGCTAACTAATGGTGCATCCCACCTACTCAGATATCCATGTGTAGTCTCCCTGCTGAACTTTCTACTTTCGGTCAATGAAGCACTCACTCTGAATGATGAACAGCCCTAGCCCACCATCCCAGAATCTCTAATATTATGCTTTGTGATCAGTCCCTGTTGACTATAGAAGATATCGAAGTAACCATGATGATGCTAACCTGAGCCTACATGTCCTTTCTGAGACCATCATCAGTCTTCTTTTCTAAGAACAACCCATTCCTCCACATGAAATGGTGTACAGAACTACAACTCAATGAAGAAATAAGAATAATCCATAACAGAATGAGTACCGTTCTCTAGATTCATGAACTATCAGGCTCGATCGACTCTCAAAGTCTCTAGTTAGAATAAATCACAGAAGGTGCACTAAAACTCTTCCTCATAAATATACCATTGGCGTACCACCTGTGGGATCACATCCCTTCATCTCTTGGTGGAATACCAAAGAATATTTGAACAGAGTTTCACAGTCCTCTATGGAGGTGTTTCTAGATTCTTGAATATTTTCATCATGGATTCTATCCATGACTCTGTAGCTTGGGGTCCTCCATACCCTAAGAAGGTGGAAAGATGCTACTGCTGAAAGACATGCATCAATTCTTTCATAAATTGGGAAGGAGGAGGAGCTCCTTGGAAGGTATACATCATCCTCAAAAATCCCTCCCTAAACTATGCATCAGCACCTATTTAATGTATAACTGTTGGTGCCAGGACAAGAACAACTGGAGGACCTCCTAGAAGGCCCTGGTCAGCCATATTCGGTTCCAGATCACTTCCATGTAGTTGGCAGAAAATAGTAGGATGTATCGGTGGAATGACTCTGCAAGGTCAACCACACACCATAGATCATGATTAATAAGGACTGAAAACTAGAATTGTAAGAATGAAATAGAAGAAGTAAAGCATTATTGTTTTTTAAAACATGGATACATGGCGTGTATAACAACTAATAAATGTGCTCCTAGAAGCCTTTCACATGTGTGTGTACTCCTTCCAACACAAGTCATTTAACACCCCATACACATGGCATGTTTTCCTAACACACAATGTGTACATGAATCGTCTTCCCCTTCCTGATTTTCCATAAATGGATAAGATGCATGGTTCTCTAAGAACAAAACTACATTGCATGTTAGTTCTAGACACGGCATGTACTATACAATCTTCATTGAACCATGTTGTTAGACACATGACCTGATACATGGCTCACTCTACACGGTGTGTTCCAGATGGAAACGATGTGTACTAGGATGGTTTTACTGAACCGTGATGTTCGTTTCATGATAGGGTACTCAGGTTACACTACAATGCGTGTTCCAGACGAACACAACGTGTATTAGAAAAGACTCAACTGACTCATGTTTTTAGTGAAATGTTCGGTTACACTGTTCTACAACACAACATGTACATCTGCTACATGGTGTGTCGTACCAAGAATTCTGAACCCCGTGTTCCCACCCATATAAAATGAGTCACAATTAGTGACTAAAAAGTGTCTACATATGGTACACAACGTGCACAAAAGTAAAACAGTTGCTTCCCAACAAGAAGAACACATGGCATGTGTTCATTACACGCCATGTAATTTGGGAGTTTCCAGATAGTAATCCTCAAAAATGAATCTAAAATGCATAAAAATGAAACAATAAGTAATGTTAAAAATTATGATATGTGGGGACCCATATGCCCCAGGGATCAAAGCATGACATCATAAACTGGTTATATATAAGAATAACGATTCAATGGTCCACCAAATTCTGGTTTATGAGGGGCCATAATACCTCAAGAAATAATGTTTGAAATTTGTTAAAAATAACCACACACAATAAATACCCTATCAATAGCTGGTATTTTATAAAGGAATCTATCACAACAGCATGCATATTTAGCACAACACATAACACAACAACATCAATCACTAATTCCCCCTAAATTGCATGGAAAGAATGAATGACATGTGTTTTATAGAATGTTCATATATGATGCATGTGATGGAATACCCTCATCTCATTGGGTTTCAACAGAAATAGAACCTCAATAACATCAACAATAATAGCTAAATTCACCTGAATCACCCAACTGTGAAAATCAAGTCAATTGTAAAATTGAAAAACCAGGAAAACTACAACAATGAGGAAAATTGGCTTTTCCCTGTACATAGGTTAGATAATCCCAAGAACAACTTATTACTAAATACATATTCAATCCTATCCCTCACTATAGGATCCAAATAGTAAATCTAGAAAAAAATAATTCCACTGATACCACTTTCTAATATACCAGTTCCGAAAACCACCCAGAGGCGCCCCGAACCCATTTGGTCACATGGTCACATGCACATTTCCCCAAATTCTAGAGGCTATTGACTAAAATCTAGGGACTTGGGTGTGATAGTTGGAAAATTATTCCCTCATGGGAAGAGTACACAGTGAAAGTAAAATAGATAACAATAGTAGAAGCAGTAATAATGCCATAAAAAAGTAAACAGTGGAAAACAGAAAATAATAAACTAGAGAACGCATATATATGAATTATTCATGATACATATGTCTAGGAAATAATCCATTTACATGAATTACAATGGAGATTTACCTTATCTAAAATTTCAATAGTATATTCTATTTGGGCCAAAAAGCATGACCCAAACATGGTGTGAGACGAATCCCAGTAGGTAACCACCAATAGATCTATTCCTAACATTCATTTAATGTATATATGGCCGGAAATATTCAAAACGAATATGAAAACAAGGAAGTAATAAAGGTAAATAAACACAGTGTTTCAATTTCAAATTTTACACTTTACAATTTAATCAACCAATCACAATATAATCTACCCTCTGGGAAGTACTCACACCCTATCCGCTCTGGTTCAAGATTACAAGGATATAATATATACTCCCTGAGGAAGCAAACACCATCAATTATCCTTATATTCATGTGTAATAGAAGACTCTATGTGGAAGCACTCACTGTCAATTACCCCTATAGTCTTTTATAGTAACCTACAGGTGCTCTAAGGAATCACTCATCATCAATTCATCATCTGGCATCATAATGTTACTATAGACCCACTAAGGGAGAAGTCGACGTCAATCACCCCTATGGTCTCGCATAATGATAATTATAATGGAATATCTTGAAAATCCCTCAACATAAATTTCCTCTATGGTCAAACAACAACAGGTTCCCACATCACTATGTAAAGAAAATGTACAAAATGATGAACAGATGCCAATGTAAACCACCAGAACTACATGGATAACTATCTACATCATATCAAGAATGTTTGATAAAAAAATAACTCTATACTATAGTACTAGGAATGGTAAGAAACATGGCATCCTAATAGTCAATGTTGAACCGAATGGTCATAAACAAAACAAGAATGGGAAAACACTTCTAAAGTATCACAATTAACTCTATTCACATTTAATTAATCACGATTCATGCATACAAGCATATAAGAAAATTAACAGGGATAAAGCCATAAACATTCAATACCCCATTCAAGGGAAATTTCAATTTTTCAGATATAACTCAAATACTACCTATGAAATGGCACAAAACACCTACCTCAATGTTGTAGGAAATTTATACGGGAACGTCAAGCCTTGAATCGCCCAAGAACACAATAGATATACAAAAAAACTCTAATCCCTCAATAGAAGATAACATCATAATTGTGAGGAATCAAGAAACAAATCGTTATAATAAGGAAGAGATTACCAAGGAAATACTAATGCAACTGATGGAAGTCGAATCGGAGAATGGATGCTCGATTTGGGGCTTGGATAAGAATTGCGGTCGTACGGTTCCTCACAGAAAAACTAGGCCGAGATGAAGGTATTGTTCTCTGTTATATGCTACCCCAGTACGTTTAATGAAATAAAAAGAATGTATATGATGTGTACATGGTTTTTATGGCCACCAAATTAGGTGGTCTCCATGTCACTACACATGGCCATGTTCAAGGTCGGGACTCGACCTACACCCTACTACCTGTGATAACTAAGTACACAAGGTGTACTTATGAAGTACATGTTGTAAAATTAGTAAATTTATATAAACTCCATTATTTCTCAAAAACACTAGAAAAATGAAAGCATACTTGAAAAGAAAATATGGGTTCTTACAAAGGGTCATTCCTGATCCCCTTGGGTTGGGTACTATCACCTGGAATCATACAGAATGTTTTAGGACATTCTTGGGTTGACGATTGACAGTTTTATATTGCATATTGTTTAGGTTTTTCTAGGGAACATGCATTAGTGTTTTCTAGGGTTTAAGGTTTAGGGATTTCATGATATTAGGGTTTAGGGTTTTCTATGGATGTTGGATTAGGGTTTTCTCATGATGAGGATTTAAAGATATCTAGGACTGAGGGTTTACAGCTTTCATGGGATGGGGTATTATAGTTTTATGGTGTTGTGTGTTTAGGGTTTTCTGGGGATGAGTGTTTAAGTTTTTCTTGGGATGTGGGTTTAGGGTTTTTTAGGACTGGTGGTTTATTGTTTTTTAGGGATGAACATTTAGGGTTTTCTAAAGAGTTGTTTTTTTGGTTTTTTTTGGGATATGTATTTATTCATTTTGGGGATGTGAGTTTAGGGGTTTAGGGATGAGTGTTTAGTGTTTAAGGGGTTTTAGGGAAAATCATTTATGGTTTCATTGGGATGAGGTTTTTGGTTATTTTGGGATGAGGTTAAGGGTTTTTTGGGGATGAAGGTTTTGGGTTTTTTGTGTTGAGGTTTTTGGATTTTTTTCATTGAGGGTTAATGTTTATTTGGGGATGAGGGTGTATAGTTTTTTGAGGATGAGGGTTTATGGTTTTGTTGCATGAGGGTATAGGGTTTTGGGTGGTGAGGGTTTGTTGTTTTAATGGGAATAGGGTATATGGTTTTTTTGGGATGCGAGCTTATGGTTTTTAGGTTTGAAGGTTTATAGTTATTGGGGATGAGGGATTATGGACTTTTGGGGTTGAGGGTGGAAGGTATTTAGGGCACAATGTTGAGGGGTTTTTTGAGGATTAGAGTTGAGGGTTTTTAGCTACTGGTGGTTATGGACTTTTGGGGTCGAGGGTGGAAGGGATTTAGGGCACAAGGTTGAGGGGTTTTTTGAGTATGATAGTTTAGGGTTTATAGCTACTGGTGGTTATGGGATTTTTGGGGCTTTCGGTTTTGTTTTTTTTTCAGGTGATGGTTTGGGGATTCATGGGATTATGGTTTATGGATTTTTAGTTATTGTGGGTCAAGGGTTTTTTTGTTGTATATGGGTGATGGTTTTTGTGGAAAAATTTTGAAATTGTTTTGGGTATGAGGGTTTAGGATTTTTTAGGGATTAGCGATTAGAATTTCCTGGGGATAATGGTTTAAGGCTATTTAGGGATGGGGGTTGATGGTCTTTTGGGGACATGGATTTAGGGTTTTTTGGGCTGGTTGTTGAGTTTTTTTGTGATAAGGATTGAGGTGTTTGGGGGATAAGGGTTTATGTTTTATTGGGGATGGGGGTTTATGGTTTTATTCGGATGAGGGTCTAGGTTTTTCTTGTGGGAGATGGTTGATGGCCTTTTAGGACTAATGGTTTAGAATTTTTTGGGTTTGAGGATTGTGGTGGTTTTTTGGGTGAGGGTGTATGGTTTTTTTGCTCTCAGGGTTTAGGGTTATTTGGGGTATAGTGTTTGGGGGTTTCTAGGTCTGAGGGTTAAGGGTTTTTTAGGGAAATGTTCATAATTTTTTTGGGGATAAGGGTTCACTATTTTTTGGTGCTGAGGTTTTTGGGTTATTTTGGGATGAGGGTACATGGTTCTTTTGGGTGGAGGGGTTAGGGTTTTTGGGCATAGGGTTTACTATTTTTTGGGGATCATGTTTGAGTATTTTGAAGGGTTGAAGGTTACATATTTTTTTGGATATGGGGTTTTAGGGTTTTTTTCAAGATGATGGTTGATGCTATTTTGGGGTTGATGGTTGAGGGTATTATTGGAGGTAAGGGTTTAGGGTTTTTTGGGACTAAGGGTTGACAATTTTTGGGGCTGGCAATTTATGTTTTGTTGGGGTAGATGGTTGAGGGGTTTTTTGGGGGATAATGGTTGAGGGTTTTTTGGGGCTGAGTGTTGAGGTGTTTCTTGGTCTTGGGGTTGAGGGTTTCTAGGGTTTGATAGTTTAGATATTTTTATAGAAAATGGTTTAGGATATTTTGGGGATAAGAGTTGGGGTTTTTTCTAACTGAGTGTTGAGGGTGTTTTGGGGGAGTGTACTGAGGGTTGGGGGATAAGGTTTTATGGTATTTCAGGGGTAAGGGTTGAGGGTTTTTTAGAGATACGGGACTAAGGTTTTTTTGGGGATAGGAGTTGAGGTTTATTTTTCCTGAGGGTTGAGTGTTATTTTGGGCTGAGGGTTTATGATTTTTTGGGGTAGAGGTTTAAGGTTTTTTAGGAATAGGGGTTGAGAGTTTTTTGGTGGTAAGGGTTTAGGGTTTTTGAGGCTGAGGATTGATTGGTTTTTTTTACTGAGGGTTGTGGGTTTTTTGGGGTGAGGTTAGAGGTTTTTTAGGGATAAGGGTTGAGAGTTTTTTGGGGTTTAGGGTCTATATTTTTCTGGGGATGAGGGTTGGATGTTTTTTAGTGATGATATTTGACAGTATTGTTGGGATGAGGGTATACGGGTTTATGGGGGTGAGTGTTTATGTCTTTGTTGAGGTTACAGTTGAAAATTTTTGGGTGCTTAGGGTTGAGGGTATTTTATGGGAAAGAGTTGAGGGTTTTTGGGGATGAGGGATGATGGTTTCTTTGGAGCTAAGTGTTTAGGTCTTTTAGGGGATGAGGGTTGATGGTTTTTTTAGGACGACATTTAAGTGTTTTTTATGAGGGTTGAGGGTTTTTTGGAGATTAGGGTTTAAGTTGTTTTGGGGCTGATGGGTGGTGGTTTTCGGGGATGAGGGTTCAATGTGTTTTGGGGATGAGAGTTGGGGGTTGGGGGGGTTTTTAAATAGAGGGTTGATGGATTATTGGGGATGAGGGTTGAGGGTTGGTTAAAGACGAGGGGTACATGTTTTGGGGATGGGGGTTTAGGGATTTATGGGGCTAATGGTATAGGGTATTTTTTTTGGAAATGGGGTACATGTAATTTTAAGGATAAGGGTTTGTGGTTTTTTGGGGTGAGGTTTGAGGGGTTTTGGGAAGAGGGATGATTATATTTTTTTTGTAGAGGTGTGAGTGTTTTTTGGGGCCATGGTTTGATGGTTAAAATGGGGATGAGTGTTGAGAGTATTTTGGGGGTGAGGGTTGATTGTTTTTTGGCATCTATGTTTTAGGGTTTGTTGGGGTTGAGGGTTTATTGTTTGTTTGGGCATAAGTTTGATGATTTTTAGTGTAAGGGTTTTTGCTTTTTTGGGGAATAGTGTTTGGGGTTTATTTGGTTCTAAGGGTTTAGGGTTTTTTAGGGATGATGGTTTATTGTTTTTGAGTGAGTGTGAAAGACAGTAAAGGGAGGGTGATAATAAATAATCGGGAATGGGGGGTGGGTGATTGATCATTAAGAAGAATGGGAGGTATGTATGGAGATAGAGTGTAAAAAATACTGGGGATGATAGACATACATATAGTAAGGGATGGGGAGGTATGAAGAAAGTAAGTGAATGCAATATAGAGGGAGATATAGAGGGGATATAGAGTTACATAGTGGAGGAGAGGGAGTGAATGATTGAAATTGATAAGGGTTATATATATTGATAATGATTCATTGAGGAAGATAAATAGTGAGACTCATGAAGAGTGAGAGAGGGATAGAAAAATATAGAGTGAGAGTGAGGTATGGATGGGTGATGTAGTGATATGGAGAGTGTATGGGAGAGAGTGGTTGAATTATATAGAGTGAGAGTAGGGAGAGAAAATGGGGAATGGAGAGATATATTGAGAAATATAGAGATTTATTATGAGCTAGAGGGAGTGAGAGGAGTTATATGAAGGAGTGATATATATAGAGAAAGATAAAAATATAGAGGTATTATGTTAATATGAGAGAGTGGTCATGATAGAAACACTGAAAGTGATAGAGATAGAAGGAATAATAGAGAGAGTGTTTGTGATATATAGGGATAGGGTAAAAATGAGAGATTTATTCTCTGATTTGGATAATGGGATAGAGTTATAAGTATAGAGAGTGTGGTAGAGAAATTTTCTGGGAGAGTGACCAAATTATGTTACAGTGAGAATAAATGTGAAGGAAAAATAAGATATATTAGTGGGATGTAATGAGTCTATGATATTGAGACAAATAATGAGAGAGAGAGATGAAGAGAGTGTGTGAGATATAATTATGGATTGATGGAGGTGGATACATAGAGGGATCCAACTATTAGTAGAGATAGTGAGGGTGGAAGATATATAAAAAGTTTAAGGGGTAGAGAGTGATAGATAGGATGATAAAAATAAAGAGACATCGAGGGACGGATGGAGGGAGGGGGATGTAGTATAAGATATTTAAAGGGAGATAGTGTGTGTGTTTAAAAATGATAGTGAGGGTTGGACTGTAGGATATATATAGAGATAGATGGAATAGTATGGAGTGAGATAAGGGATGGGGGAGGAGATATTTATTGATTTTGGTGTCATGAGAGTGAATGACACAATGGTCGTGTGTAAGAGGGAGAGTATGAAAATGAGATGAAGATATATATATATATATATATCAGGGGAGTGATTGGGTGGGATGGGTTGATAAAGTGTAAAAATTCGATAAAGATATTGGGATATTGAGATTGGGAATGATAGAGATAAAGAGAGGGATCGACATAGAAAGAGATAGAGATTGAGAAGGGAAGAGAGTGGGATAAAGAGAGAGGGGGGGTTTTTGAGAGATGAGGATAGTGGGTATGTGATAAGTGGGGGAGCTATACATGGAGAATGTTATTTATGATATATGGTTTGGATTAAATGTCACCACCCATTTAATAATGTGAACAACATGACTTAAAATTAAAATTAAAAATTTCATGAAGATGATAAATTTCATAGATTTTAATACACTGTTTTTTTCTAAATAACCCTACTTGAATCAATTAATTAAAATATTATAATAACATAAATTTATAGTGTGAACAACAAGACAAACTTTAAAATAATATATTATTCAAGTCATAACATTATTTTTATGGTTCCAAAATTTCCAAAATATGAATCGAAATTATATATTGGTTGACCCTAACTTATAGAAAAAAAATTACTATAATTTTGGTCATTTAATAATTATGATATTTTTAATGAAAATAAATTTATTTATTATACATGTTCTTGCACAAGAACATCATTACTGTTTCACAAGCATTAATATTAATTTTTTCATACCTAATAATTTAATGTCAAATACGATAACAAATAATAATTAATTAGATTAGAAATAAAATTATATATTCTTTCATTGTGTATATTTACTCATATTCATATATAAAAATTAGTAAATTTTTATATTGTATTTTCCTTCCTTGTGTATGAATTACATAACATTTGGACAAAACAAATGTGATATTACTATAAAAATCTAATTTATCAGATAAAAAATTACATATAATAGTTAATAAAATAGTCACGAAACTAATTTTTATCACTCAATTTTTATTTATAAATATTCAAATTATTCAATGCCAAAGATGTGTGGGAAATGCATCGGCACTAAAAATAATTTCTACACTAATGATGAAATATCATAAAACATATATGTTATGAATTAGTTATCTACAATATAACACTTAAAAAATAATATTTTATTTATATACATAAGTTGAGTAAATTTAATATCATAATCATGTCTCTATAACGTCAAATAATATCGTATTTTATAATAGACTATATTTTACTATCCCCAAAAATTAATTATTTTTTGGAAAATTCTATGAAATTCATTCTAATAGTATTTTGACCTTATGAATACAAAAATAAAATTATTCTTGTCAAATTGAAATAATATAATTAAAGTGAGAATTAATCAACAACTAGATTATTATTATCAAATTTAAATAAAAAAATACATTTCAAAATAAATCATATGATTATATAATTTAATAACATTCATAATATTCGAATAATATTGTTAATGAAGAAGTAATATAAGACAATGAATTGAAATTATGTTAATTGTTTTTCCACATTGTAATTTTAACGTCATATCACATTGGTTGAAATAGTTTAATCAAATATATAAAACAATATTAAATATTATTTTTTTATATTTTATCCTCAATTAATAAAAATTGAATAAAAAACCCATACCTTAGCCTTCCATTTTGTTGAATCAACATTAAAATACATTATAATGGTTTTAATAAAATTTATAATTTATCAATTAAACATATTCATGTTTATAAAATGATTTATGGCTCTTTATAACATTTTACCACCCATTTGTTTACCACCTTATTAGGATGATTGTTTGGTGTTTTAATATCTCTATTTTCCCATGCATATTTTACAAGAATTTTCCAATTAATATGTAATCATATATTTACACAGTACCTATAATTATATTAATTTTATAAATATCAAAATTAAAAATTAAATGGTTTTAGAACTTGTTCTACATGCGGGACATGAAAAATGAGTCACCTCGCTTTATGTAGATGGAAAGCCGCACCTGTGCATAATCGAAGTCTTCAATTATAAATGGATAGAAATATAATGAATAGGGTGATATATTAATAATATATAATAAATATATTTTCAGGAATTTAACAAATATTATTTGAAAATATCTATATTAACATCCATGTCTTATGTTTGAGAAAAATAAATCACTTCATTTGCGAGGTGGGTCTCCACTATATAAATGAGAGACGTTATTGTATTTTAAAAGGAATTTAAAGTAAGAAGCCAATTATGATATAAAAAAGATAATATGATTAATTATATAATTAAATATTTTATATTTATATATACTTTAAATCCATCATTATGTTTGATTTTGAATGGTAATAAATAAAAATGAGTCACATCGGGTCGTTATACGCTAGTCTTCTTTATACATGATCGACAATTAGATTTACCATCGAGAGAATATTATATCGATATATATTGTTCAATTAATATAATAATGTGTCTTTATTTGTTGAAAACTATTGATATTATATTGTAATTTTAAATCAAAATTTGATGTTTGAAAATGATGAAACGAAAAGAAAAATCAATGTTAAGATGAATACCTTATCTTGTAGAATCCTCATTTGATTGTCAATTTTTGTAGAAGGGGGGTGGGATTATTAAAATAAAAATAGATCAATAATTTTATAGTTGTCGTATACAGATAGTTTATTTTTCAGTTGATGAAAATTACATTTCAGGTATGATGAATTAAGGTGAGGCATTGGACTTTTCTAACAAAATAGTTGTGGAATTTTTTAAAGAACTCAAAACTATTCAATACTAGGAATTCATTCTCAGATAAAGGCCATCAAGTATTGAAAATTAATGGAGTAGATGAAAGTTATTTTCATTCCATGCCTCAACCACATATAAATAAATTTTTAAAACTTTTCATTCAGTTACCCTATCTGTTTATTTACTTTTTCAATTATACTTTTCTACATGTTAACTTGTTTTTAACCTAGAAAATTATTCATTTAATCCTAAATTAATTTATATTGATTATATAAACCAAGAAATTTTATTAATAATAATAATTCATTTTTTAAAATAATAATTCCATTTGGGTGGAAAATTATTTTTAACACAAGTGAATGAAGAATTCAACACATGATTGAAACCATTATTTTTAATAATTTTCATCAAAGATTAATATGACCATATTTTATAATATCAATATATTATATTCTAAATATGGAATAAATTTTATGAAAATAAATTCACATAATTTGTAGATTATAATTTGTAAATAAATCCATAACTCGTGTCCAAAATAAATTTTTTAGGAAATGTAATTTTCTGGCCATAGATTATATTACATTAACTATATTACTGGTTATCATCACTATATCAATTTAAATTAATATATTTACATATATATTTGGTTATGTAATTATAATTACATCAAAATTTTGTGTTATAATAGTTCATTAAAAGGGAGATACATTATTTACATTAAATCAGTTTTAAAGGAAAATGTTTTTAAAGCATAAAAATAAACATATATTAATATACTATATAAAAATTATTTAAATAAAATTAATTAAATTAATAAAAAATAAATTGTATATATGACACATTCAAATCATATTATAATAAAAATGGGACATCTAAAATTCAATTTATGATAAGATGACATTATTGTTTTATCAAATATTGGTGTTTTAACTATTTACTAAAAATCAATATTATCTAATAAATAAAAAACACCATAAGATAATTTTGATATGATGATTTTAAAATTTATTTTATTTTTATTAAATAATAAAAAAAACTATAAAAAATTTATTTATAATGCGTTCTCCCAAAAAAATAAAATATTATATAATGAAAATTTTTGTATTTTTTCGAATAAAATATCTTAGTTGAAATACGACTAATTATTTTATAAGAATTTATCATTAAATTTTTATTGGTTAAGGACGTAATATATATCTCACAAATTATTTAATCAAATTCATACCCTATAATAAAATAAAAATTTTATAGTGGGAATATTTAAATAATAAATATTTTGTGTCATTTAAGCTTGATAGTTTATGTCTAATAAGATATCAAACAAAATGTTATTATTTTATAATCAGGGGGATTCATGTAAAAAAATCAATCGGTGATATGAAATTTATTTATAGTAAATATTATATAGAATCCCTTGGAGTGACTTTATTACCACATTTAATAATTTTTACTCATAATTTGAAGTAGAACATGAAAATATTGGGTTTTATAATTTAATATTATTTTTCCAATACCCACTACATGAAAATGGTTAATAAATAATCTAGTAAAATGATGGAATGGTTATTATGATAGCCATTTGGAAATCCCAATACCTAGGTTTCGATTTGAGAAATTGTTGGTGGGATGTGATAATATGGATGTATAGTAAACAATTAAACAATTATAAAAAGTGGTAAAGGTCTTTGATAATAATAAAGAGAATGATTAAGAAAATGTTAATGAATAAAAAACAATAAATTTTTTAATATTTAGCATAAATTTTGATTCATTATATTATATGAAAATACAGTAATTTTTTAATGTTTCTGAATCATTATCCTATGTTTATAGATTGAATATATTGTACAAGAATATATAGAAATATAATTACATGATATATTTCTATATTATAAGCATAATTCAATTATTTTGTTGTACATAAATCAATTTTAACTTCATATATTACTAAATGAAACGAATACCAATAAATTCATTTTTATGCATGATGAATTCAAATTAAATTGTAATGGTTTATATGATCTATAAAAGAGGGAAATTTCCTTCCATAAATCTATAAATATTTACCAAAAACCTAATTGTTTTCATGATAAATCCAATTTAATAGAGTAATATATATATATCCAATATAGTAACAGCAAAAAGTAATCTTAATAAATTAGGTTGGTATTTATAGATCATATTATTTATTAAAAAAAATATTAACTAATATATCACACAGGTTAGGGGTTGGATCTGCAACAATTTCCATTTTCTAAGTCCATATTAATACAATTCCAATTACATTCATAAATTTTTTTTGAACATCCATAAAAAAAATTATAGTCATCAAATTAATTTTTGAATAAAATATTTTTCTATATGACTTATCTTTCATGAAATCCAATAATATTAATTTCTTATTATCAACATGAGATAAATTATCTTATTAACCAAAAAAATTTCAATAACATTAAAATTAAATTCCAGGAAATATAAATGATTTATTTTTAAAAAACACATTTCATAAAATCATATTCCAATCCAAAGTGTAGTATTCCAAAAAATATTTCCCAAAATATCTTTATTCATAATAAACTTCCATTACATAAGACCATAAATAACATATCTACTATTTTAATATTTTGATTAACCCTAGATATGAGATCCAATTTGGTTACACATGATCAACGTAGTCCTTGTTATATTCAATGATAATAATATTTTGTTATATTATATATATTTTTTATTACAAAAAATAAACCCCATTATAATGAATAGTCAATGATTAAATACCTTATAATCATTTATAATATGTCTAAATCGTGGAAGACTATTTTTAGTCAACAAACCATAATATTAACCTAGGTCATTCATTTTCATCATCTATTCAAATATGTAATGATGGTTTATAATGAAAATTAGAATAATCCAAATAATATCTTTTTAAATTGTAAAAACTTGTGAAAAATAAGGTCCATTGTCATGTACCTAGTTATGATAGTGTGATATCCCAATGTGAGCATTTTGGGGTTCTTATTAATAGGTACAATTATGCCAGAATAATGTCCACTTGTAGTGTCTAGAGAAGAATTTATCTCCCAAAAAATAAAATAATTTCTTCCTCTACATTTTTCTTTTTATTATATAATTATACTGATTATATAAAATATGGTTATGTTCCCTAATCATTGTTAACCTCAATATGTATTTTTGGGTTTCAACTATACTTTATTGGATAAAAACTGTAATTCCCTCGACCCTATTAGGATGGATGCATTGTATACTCTATTATATTAGTATTGTATTCAAGCTATTACTTTTCAATGGACTAAATACTTTTGTAGTACTGTTAAACTGGATAAATTAAATGTCCCAAGCTTGGGATCCACATTATCTGGTTCCCCAATCATGGTCAACACATGACCTCATGTGCACCTCCTAAAATAGTAGAGGCTACCAACCTATAACATGGTTCAAAATACAGACATGGAAAGACTAAGAAAGTCAATCCAAATAAAACCACTGTATAAATGCTATCACATATCACAAAAAAGAAAAAAAATAAAAAGAAATAATATAAAAAAATTCAATAATTAACATAGTAACACATGCTATTACAATATTATTGATAAACTGAATGTCATGAAGTCATAAAAAATAATCTATTAAAAATCCGTAAAATATCCCAAATTTAGTCATAAAACCCACGCTAGTCATGACATACCGTTCACTAATCCATCATTTCATAGAGAATGAACACCAATTCATTATCCAAAACGTGTATTAGAAAACTAGTAGAATCCGCTCGGGAACACAAACATTAATGTGACCCGATAAGTGTATGATTATAAAATAGAGGGCTACAAAAAATTGTGTCTAACATGATAAATAGAGTTTATAATATTTTATGTAGAAGTCAAGTTGAATTTTAAACAATGGAAATCTAATAAATCAACCTTTATATTTGAAAAATTATTAATACTGATGTATATCATTTAGTTTCCATCGTGAATTCCACCCAACCTAACACACTTTGGGATTATTGATAGAATATGCAATTGCATAAGTGGTTACATAATTTTACTGAAAATGTTCATTAATTAACAAAATCAATTTAACCATATACCTTGGAGCATCAGTCCAGGTAACCATTTTATTTCCATATATTTGGATCCTATATCCTTTTTCTGATATCCCAAAACATGAAAAATACATCATTGGGGATTGAATGATTAGTCTTGAAAAATTGAAATATGGCTAGAATAAATCCAAAATCCTAATTACACATTACTTTTATGAGTCTATAAAATCATTTAGAAGGCCTCATAGAGTGGTGCCTCAATCCAATCCCCCACACATACCACTTATTAAAGTTAAAATTCCACATTAATTGATTTACACATATAACATTTTATCATTTCTTTTATAAGGTCCTGATAGAACATTAAATCATTCCAGGGAATAAATTATGAAACCAAAAAGTCGATTGAAAACATATTCATGTAAATCATTACAACATGAGTCTTCATTTTTAAAAACCATACATGATATGAGGGACTTCATTACTATGTATAACCATTCAAATTATTAATTAAGGCATTTTCAAAAAACATACATCACACAATAATTTAAATTCATCATTTTGAATCCCTTGGAAAATCACCTTTTTAAATTCTCGATGAGGTCAAAACTACTCGTTAAAGTGTTACCCACTAAAAAACATCATATTCCCTCATTTAAAAGCATAACCGAATAAATAAACCAAAAAACTATAAAAAAATTCCAAAACAAAATTAAGAACTCCCTCAATGTTATAAGATTTAAATGGAAATTATACCATTAACAATGACCTAATACTAATTTTCATTCCACACCACATTCACCTCAATAATTACCCA
Source organism: Viscum album (assembly GCA_963277665.1). NCBI lineage: Eukaryota > Viridiplantae > Streptophyta > Magnoliopsida > Santalales > Viscaceae > Viscum > Viscum album. The sequence continues at coordinate 1,539,651,377 of OY728151.1, forward strand.
ATATCAATGTTTTCTAATTCTTCTCAAAATAATTTTTTTTGGAAACCCCATATAATCCCTAGGTTCATTATCACTTCGTAAACACCCCAAAGGAGGTCCATGATTTTGTTTCCCACCTTAATTTATATGCCAATTTAATTTCCTTAGTCTATGATATTACAACATGTCAAGGTAGTATTTAGGCACAACCACATACACCTATAAAAAATTTAAACTATGTGGATGATAATGTAGACCAGCTAACTCATGGTTGTAGACTGATTCTTAACCATCCTTGAACATTGAATCTAACTAAACCTACCTTGACCACTAAGAATATGAGAAAACCAATTAAGTGTTTAGATATAAATATTTATATGAAAAAACAAAAAATGACACATATATAATAAGGAAGGAAATAGAGTTTATCACTTACTGACATATTTTATTTGAAACTAACAACACTTGAAAAACTAAAACAATATAAGGATAAACACCCATGGAGGATATGGGGGTTACTGGTTCATTAACATAGATTTTTGGGTTGAATAGGGGATATAATTGTGGCTTAAATAAATAATATTTAGAGGGGGAAATTGTAAAAAATTAACTTTTAATAAAGTGAACACATTGGTTTTATTGTTTTTCATACCATGATAGAACTATAGGGTTACCTCTATCGACAAGGAAACTGAGCCTCCTGGTTTTTATCAAATCCTATAGGATTTGGAAAACCATGTGGTGATAGTGATGTCAACACTATCAAGGGGAGTACAACCAACACAGTCTCCTCTGAAAATATTCATTGTTTCTGAACTGTACACCCCCTTCAATTGGTCACATGGTTATGTCATATAGTTGCTAAAAATCATGTTCTAACCTTGATATCAGTACATATTTTTAGTCTCCTAGATTTTTTTAAGTTATGAATTTACAAGAAAACCCTGGGAATTTTAATAATCCCAACAAAAAAATACCAAAAACTAATAATCTATGCATGATGTACCTTATCACACGGTCAGGTTCTTATAAGCTCTATACCTTATAAAAGACCATAATCTAGTTTCTTTACCCATAATCACTAATGTTACAAGGCAAAGGATGGAAAATGGGGACCACCTATCAACTTCATGATCACATGAATCCTCCCAAATAGGGAAATTCCATAACCATAATCAGAACAAATATGTAGTTTTACCAAAATAATTTTCCCGTTTTGATGAGAATGAAGAAAAATACTCTCATGAAATTACTAAAGAACCCCAAAACACACAAGAGATCCATGTTAAATCATGTAAAAAATGTTGTAAAATAATATATCATGAAATCACTAGTCCACTGTGGGAGATCATATCATTACACCCTCAGTCTGATTCTCCCCATAGTTCTCAAAGAACCCAACCAACTTGGTGTCAATTGATGGATCATATGATTTTACAACACAGCCCCAAATATATTTATTTCCACAAATAAATTACCAAAAAACTCATTCCATATTCTGACATTTGAAACACAACTGAAGGAGATCACTCATCTAAATATTTTAACAAGTCCAAATCAAATTCAAAAGACATTTCAAGTATAGAACACCATGATTGATAATTCACGGACTTTGCTAACCCAAAACACCAATCACTTCACCAACTAACCCCAAACCCACTATGTTTAACCCCTATATAAACACTATCTCACAAATACTATTTTCTAGTGGCTGAAAATCCACCAATAGAAATAGAGTACAAGAATCTGAAACATAACTCCACAACATACCTGACGTTTTTCCCAACTCACCATGAAAAAACAGTCGAGAAAATATTTTCCTTAAACAGTTTCCATCATATACATTAGAACCACCTTGGTGGGATGAAACCATGAAACCCATACATAAACTAATGGAATAGTTAGTGATTCAAATAACATGATTCCATTTCCTGAAAATAAAATATCATTTGAAAACAATAATCAAACGTAGATTTTAAATCATAACATTAATTCATTATACAATATTGGTCATACCATCCCATCAGGATATTTGTAAAATTCCCAACTCCAACTATTGGAAAATTAAAACTTCATGTGGCAATATAACCTTCCCACACAAGGAATATCTCAAATATCATGCACACCATCCATAGTATATCTCCAAATCTTTAAAAAATTAGACCATTATGGAATCCAATACTCCAAAAACCATCAAAATGATACAGATCACCCACTGAAACCTCTATGACATAAAACTCATGGATGTCCTAGAGAACTACCTTGATCATAAGTTCAATGATTGTTTCGATCAACCACCACAACCATGTCCCACCAAGCATTCTTAATGAATCCAGACATATAGCTTACTGGTTTTCCACAGGCAACATGATGCAGCCACATCTGATATATTTTTTTCTATATACATCGATGTCTAATTTATCAAATTCAAACATCATATTTTCATATTCACCTCTTACCTCTTACAATTCTTACCCCATGTTTCATACTCCAACAATACAAACCTAGTAAGTATTTATGGACATACCGAACTCACATGGGTGGAGAATCAAAATTTCAACATGTCACATACCCTATAACTCGAGAATGGAATTCATAGAATTCATAATCAGTTGGTCGATCATGAGGACCTTAGTCAAATCTGGATAGTGTATACCTACCACCAAGAATCATTCATCATGATATTCCCTGATTGCACCCTCCTCGATGTTTTATCTAAGACTAAATTAAAAACATTGTGATGTTTGGCACACAAAAAATTATATATTAGTGTACTCATGATGATGCCAATATATTAGGAATGGAAATATTTAATTTATGATTACACGAAGATGTCATCGACATGTACCATCACAAATAGTTCTTTTATGATGTGACATCCCACTATAGGGACCCCATAACCCTATTGAAATCCTTGTGACTCCTTTCTAGTACATAAATCATAGAAACCCTTCCTACAAATAACAAGTGTAATTTCAAACAAGAACTCACCCCTGAGTCATGAATGTCAACCCAGATGTCGTGGAACAATGTTTCCTTTTCCTCTTGCACCACCACAAAACTTGATTTCATTCATCACAACTCTAGTAAGTCAAAATAGAAACATAATGATACACCACAGTTATAAAATACCAAATAGTATTCCACCTATTCATTTAATACAACTACGATCTACCTGAAAAAAGGGGAAATTATCTGTATCAACATATTCGTGTGTCCAAAATAGCACCACGATTCCCTACCACATGTCCACCTATAGACCTCATCATAACCCTCCATTTTATATAATTTTATGTAACCCCACACTAACATCGACACTATATGTTAGGGGACACATCACCATAGCGAGGACCAAACCCCAACGTCCTCAAATAACCAGGCATCATGATCATTCATTCCCATCAAAGTCAATGAAAACTCATCATTCACTTCAAAAAATCAAACATCTCATGAAAATAATATCATCCTTGTGACCACACTCACCCTTGGTTTCATTTCCATATCAAAATCATCATGATACTCATTGGAAAACCTTGTATTTCCCTCAATAAATTCAACACTAATTGCTACATTAATTATTGTCAAAACTGATGGGTTAAGTTCTCAAATGATCCAACATCTTTCAAAACTGACATTGTAAACAAAGAAATTTAGTCTTGTTATTATCTATGAAATAAGAAAGGACACTACAATGATCATCACCATAAATTGAAATGTAAAACAAAAAATATTTCTCCTACTCTGAAGTATCATAGTCATGTATCATTCCTAATTACCTAAAAAACTAGGCTAACCTCTTTCGATGTTACCCTCTATTCTCAAAAACTACTAGTGTGGAGATACAACTCATGTTGCATATCTGAGAAAATTTACATTCATAATTTCCATAGTGGTAAAACTCACACTATGAACAAGTATTAGTGTGTCACAAACAAAATCTCAAAACCCCAGCCTATGAATCATTTTACCAAACACACTGAGAAAACAACTGGCCACTCTCATAGGTAAACCATGCAGTTATAATGATATTAACTTCCCAATATAGAGTTTCATCTAGAAAATTATAAATGATCTCATGTTGTAATACTAATAAAATCTCAAAAAATATAAACTCATGGGGGTAATCCTTCCCCTATCCAGAAACACACTGATACTAACTCACCATGAAACCATTAACTCTATGAACCACACTGAAGATTCATTACGACACATAACATCATATGATCCAAACACCCACTATAGGGTACAACCAAAAATGCATGTTATGAACCTATCTAAAGAAAAAACATGAAACATAACACAATCCATAAAAAACACCATTACATAATCCCATGAATTGTAAACCAACTCCTCAATAATAGTGCACTCTCACTACAAAAAATAACCATACAAAGGGTCCAAACACAAAAATATGGATACTTTTACTAGAGGTCCAAAACATCCTATCAGATAATGTCCCTCTCGACATACCATTGCAGTCTCAAAAGACTATTAATTAACATTTACAAAAATTCCATTTTTAAAATCAATGACTTTACACATTCCAAGTAGTTTATTTAATAACATTTCAAAAAAATTTCATTATAAAAATATCTATTCCAAAACATTTTTCACTGAAAACAATCCCATGAATGGTCAATTGTCATAAAGAAAAATATGAAAATGTATTGTACCAGAAAATCAACCCCATGGGGATATCAATCATAGGAAATATAAAGATATCCAATCAATCTCGTGTGCCTATCATGATGCATGAACCTACACACCCTTACTTTCCACACCAGGCCAAGAGATATAACCACATAAACCAATATAGCCACATCTAACTACAACAATAAATGTGAAAATATTCATCAATAATAATAGAATAAAACAAAACGTCAATTTACACCACTATAATCATGGTTTTTCCATGTTCTTTGGGATGTAGGAACCTAGGAACGAGATTATTACAAATATCCAACAAAGATCCAAGCCTCCTATCTATCATCCCAGAATAGTAATACAAAAAATTGTATCATTGATACCACATTATTTCATATAAGACATGAGAGCCTCTATAACTGGTATGATGTCTATGTTTTCCAAATCATCTCATGCACACCTCTTCGAACCTATAAGGATAAAATGTAGAATTGTGGGTATAATGACAATCACATGGGGTCTATACCCACTCATCACTATAAAACCACTATAAAAATAATTTCAATGATACAATACCCATTAGAAATAATAAAAGGGTAGAATATGGGAGAAGACATAATGTAGACATGTCAAATTTTTTATAACAATATTATGGAAACTCTACATGTTATGAAGTCATATGGATAATGAACCAAATTATAAAAATAATAATAAATTTATAATATGATTATGAGTCCGCACTAAGTCCTGACATCCCGTGCTCTAACCTATCATCTAATAGTCAACAAATACAAGGTCCCTTTCATTGAACAGTTCCGTAAAACATGTAGTATCTTCTCCAGTACCTATGTTCCATGGATATCTAAGAAGGTTGTGAGTACCACTCAGTTGTCCAAAAAAAATATTGTCAAAACCAACAAATAATGTATAATTGTGTATGAGAAAACCATTCTGTGTTAAATAAGTAGGGAAACTATTTAATGAATTATTTAAATTTACATAAATAATAATAGATCAATAAGTAGTTTTTTTCCAACATGAATTCCAAAAAACTGGACCAACTCTGTCCATCCTGAGAGTACAAACAATATCATAATGGGTAAAAAAAAATTTTACATGTCCAACTCATTAACCACATAAATTTATCCTTTTACGTTGTGTATAAATCCATGTAAACATTTCATGTCCATATCAAGGGATTCATGGGCCTTTGTCCTCCTCAAAAACCATAAAAATACATCATTGGGTCCTATATAATTTCTCTACATGAACCCAATGATGATGAGAATCTATCCAACATCATAATCAAAAAATAAATCAGTTTCTCATAGGGAATTTTTCTATCCCTACCCATAGAGAAGAGATTCATTTCATTCTCCTAGACATACCAATTATTCATGTTCACATTACACAATAACAATTTTACACGTAGATCATTTTAATATTTATTTTACCTAGGACTCGATAGACCATTAAACAAGAAGATGATATTGAATAGAAAACCATTTTTTATTTAAAACCATCTTCAAGTCGCAATTTTATCTATGGGACTTAATTTTTCAAAATATGTACCATTCCATTATTTCATTCAATTCCATTTACAATGATTAGGTTTAGTCATTGAGGAATTTTCACAAAACTTTACACCACACATTCATTTCAATTAATCATTTTTAATCCATTTGGAAAACCACTCTTTTTAAAATAATGTTTTTTTGCAAACCTGTCATTAAAATGTTACCAAAATTAAAACATGCATTTACATTATTTAATTCTATAAAAAATAAACGATTAAAATTTGAAATTATTCCAAAAACCATTTATAACCTTCATAGAAGATAACATATTAACATATAAATTATCCAATTAAACACTCCCCCATAATAATTTATATCCCACAGACCATTAACTTCCATAATTGTCCTATATATGTGTTTAACACTTCATTTCACTATTTAAAAGTTTTTATCATACCTCTTGTATCCTTTGGTCCGATCCCACATCATTAACAAACCCAATGGTGTCATTCGAGGGTCTAAATCCTCATTATTCAAACAAAATTACCTTACATATTCCAGGAAATTAATGGGAATCAAGGTAGTATATATGAACAAATAAATAAACTTACAAAAAATTAATACAATGGGAAAATAATTTTAATCATCCTACCTATGTATCATATACAACCACTCATCTTTCTATCCTCAATGATTCAATCTAATTCAATCAAAACATTTATGATAAAGACCCACTATAGAAAAAAGGGATTATGTAATCCAAATGAGAGGAAACAACACATCAATTCAATACTAGAAAATGAAAGGAAAAGTAATCAACAATTTACCTATATATTAAATTCAAAACAGATAATGATCTATATGATTATGATTTATCAAGAAATCACCCGTGAATGATGAGGAGGCTACTGGTTGGTCCTCCTTTCATTATGGTCTCAAATGGGTGAGATAATTGGTGATGAAGAAATATGTCCAGGAGTGAAGAATAGTATGAATACCAATTATTATTGAAGCACAAATTTTGTATACATGTTGTGCCTTACTATGTTCCAACCATGTAGTTACCTCTTTCAAAAAGGAAGCAATGCTACATGGTAATCATGTCAAACCACATGGTATGTAAAACCATGTCGTGGCCATATTTTGGCCACTATCATTTGAGATTTTTAACAACACAGTCTCATAGGACACCCTTGATGGTTTCCATAACTTCCCCCCATTTTAGTTCACACAATCATGGAGAGTAATTTTCACTAACAATTCATTTACAATTATCTCAGTAAATACATGCCTCTATTCCGTAATTTTCAGGTTTTTAACCTCCAAGAAAACCCTGAGACATATCATACTCCTTGAATGTTATTTCATGAAAAAATTAAATAATAAATGTACCTTATCTCATGATTGGTATCGTACAATACAAACATAATTCACATATTACATTTGAAAACATTACGTTTAAAATAATGTGAGTAAATTTCTGCATTGATTGAGTTATTCAAAAAAAAATTACACTATATTTTTGGGAATGGAATCTTTTATAACAGTCGTATAAAAATCTCAATAAGGGTAATTTAATTTCAATTCTATAATTAATGATGATAATATGATAAATATTTTATATTAATATTCCATGTTATATAAACAAAACACATTCCATTTAATCAATAACATGAAAATTTCGAATATATAATACATTTTCAATAGTTAAATGTAAATAATTGAATGCACGTGTCATTTAAAAAATTACATGACTAATATATAATCCATAGAAAATAACAATGATATAATATAATATAAAATGAAAACTAAATTCCTAATTAAGGACATGTATACTATTGGACATCTTGATCATAGACAACATGATTTCCATACCTTCATCTCATTTCACAAGGATGTTTAAATAAATGGGATAAACCCTTTTTAATTTTAAAAATTGATTTGTATCATTATACTAACTAATATAATGATGTGAAATATATTTTCAAGGTCCACTACTCACTACATATCAAACACATTCAAATTATATAGAATGATTGATTTAATTATGGAATAATGTACAATATTAATAACTTCTTGCATTTAATATAGAATATAGAATATTGATACATCCCTAATCTATAAAATAAAATTTAATTTAAAAAAAATTATAAACAAATTATATAATATAAATGAAATGAACATATAGATGATAAATATTATCCATATTTAGTTGAATTATAATGACAAGTGATAACCAAAAAGTAAATATTTCCTAGTTATGTTTGTGATTAAATAAATAATCATGAAATATAATGGAAATATATTATATATTAAAAATAATCAAAATCCATCTAGAGAAATAAGAATGAAAATATCATCACAACATATCCCTAGTTGATTATATTGAAAATAATATTTTTTCTTAGTTTAATATAAATACCATATAAATATCATCAAAAAATTCTTCAGGAAAATACCCCCTTTCCACAAGTAATAAAATTTATGAACTATAAATTTCAAGAAAATTAGAAAACCCATTTTATTTAAAAATATAATTCTAATAATTTAAGTTAAGATTCAATAAATGAGTGGTAATGATGGAAATTATGTGAAATACATGTCGAGTAAATTAGACCAAATATATAATTCAAAGTTTTAATTAAAATAAAAAATAATTTAATTAAAAATATAATATGGAATATTTTTATTTTTATATTAGAAAAATGTGGTGTCTAACAAATTAATTTAAATAATCATTAAATTGAAATATGAAATAATTTTTATAATAAATTAATTTGATAGAAAATGAATCTTTTACCAAATAGGTAAATTGGATCATAATTTATTAAAAAAACTTTCCTCATTCTTTTAAGTACCAATGAAAATAAAATGGTAATATTAACTGAAAAGATACCGAATAACAATAGCAGAATAATATTATATGGGTTTATTAATCAATGGTTATTAAATATCAATAAATTGGCATTCAATATTAAAAAATCTAGGTTAAAATGTAATTTAAAAATAAATATCTTACCACCTTGATAAATTTGGATTTTTTATCCCTATTAAATTAATAACATCAAAATAAAAATTAATTCAATTGAATACAAATAGGTAAATGACATAAAAATTGATTAAGTTCGTATATAAAATTCATAAAAAAGAGTGGTTTATAATTAGAAATATTTTCCAATGAATAATATTTTAGATGAGAAAACCGTACAATGATCGTATGGTAGAATTGAGAAACAATAAATGTTTTGATTATGTGTATAAAATATAAGCCTACATAAAACATGTGAACTTAAAAAAATTTCTAATAAATAGTCATTACAAACAAAATCAAGGAATAAAAATTCCATTGAGTATGTATTATATTATAAAAAATGAAATTTAGATATGAAATTCCGTACAACATTATAATATTCAAGTCAAATACCGTTGGATGAAATAATTCAAATGAAAATTAGAAATAATATAAATTATGATGTGTTCATGTCCATACATGTAAATGAGATTTTATTTAGATCATATACAATATATTATGTTCATTATATTTCAATATGACATAATGATGGTAAATAGAGGCATAATCCCTTAAATCATGATTCCTTTTGGTTGAATGTGATTTAACCTTATGTATAATGGTTTAATTCTTGTTGATAATTAATTATAAAACAATATTATTGTTAATAATATGATATTTGATCCAACTATAATATATTACCCCGATTTCCTAAACAATATCATATTATTATTTTTATTTCGTATTTCAGTTTCCATGATTTAAAAGGTGTGTTTTGTCATGAATGGTCATGTTCTTGTCTATTTGATATAGTAACAAAATATCCATACTTATATTAATTTTTTAAATATAAGTTTCAAATATTTTATTCTTTTCTAAAACAATTCTTATATTTTTTACATATAAAATGAATCACTTCTCTTCATAGAGATTGTAAGTCGTATGCACACATTATCAACAGTAACATTTATTAATGTCCATAAGCCTAAAAAAATGGGTGCAATTAATTTTACTTATATGGGGTAAAATTCCAATAAATTGAATATATTTTAACTTTTAGACTTTAAACGATAAAATTTTAATTTTCAAATATTTTTATGATTTTTAATTAATTTAATAAAATATTATTTTTTAAAAATATCAATACTATCAATTTTGATTCTAATCAACTCATTGAATTTTAATAAAATCCCAAAAGAGATGACATAATATGATTATAATATTTCAAAGTAATATTAAATATTATTCGAAAATCCTTATAAATTGAAATAATATTTTTTAAATTTTTTTTTCAAATCATTTATTTGATATTCCTATCAATTAAAAACATACTCTAACAATTTTGTCAACTTTTAGCGAAATAATTTAATCTTTAAAAAATATTAATAAATTCCATTATGTATATAATATTATTATATTTATTAATAAAAATTATTATCAATGTTACTTAATTTTTATCACCATATTAAAATTATTATTCTTATAATAAATACAAGTGTGACATTTTGTTACATTCTTTTACATAAATAATATTTATCACCTTTTCAGGACTGGGAGTCCATTATATGAGTCAATTATATTAACTATATTTCAAGGATCTATTTGTATTCATCAAATAGTATTCAGGAATGTGTTAGGGTAATTTTTCTGACTATATCATATTATGTTTTACCCTAATTTACATGATTTAGCTTTAACCATGTTAAATAAATTACCAAAGAAACTATCCAAAATATCAAAAATAAATAAATAAAATCTATATATAATTTATACCCATTGATTTATAATATGGAATTAATATTAAAAAAATTTAAACACCTAAATTTGAATAATTAAAATAAAATTAATCCCATTGATGAAAGGAGAAGATGATTTTTCTAAATAAATACCATCGAAGGATTTACAAATTTTTATATCCAAATCCCAATGTAAAATTACATAAAATGAAATAAATTGGATTATGTGATAAAAATATAATATATTTATAATTTTAAAAAATTCTAAAATATAATTTAATATTACAATTAAAATTTATGAAAAAAAAATTCAATTAAAATGAAGTATTGTATTAAACTATTAATAAAAAAATGTATCCTAATAGAGAAATACCTAAACATAAACCAAATAAATTTTAATACTCCAATTTAACTAAAGAAGATTATTTTGTTGAATTTATTTATAAATTTCCAAAAAATGATTTAAAATAGGTGCACCATCAAAATACGGACAGCCTTCCTTCTTATAAAAATAATCCAATTATCCTTAACATTGAATTTTTTGTTATAAATTACACGAAATAATAAAATATGAATTTTAATAGTCATATTGAATATATTAAATTTTAATTCAACTAATAATATCCATTAAAATTGATAATCACACTTATTTTCATTTAAATATATTTTCATAAAAAGATTTCCTTTTATCTAAAAATGATTTCATTTTACTTTATAAATAAATGGTTACAAACTAATTAATTATATTTAAATATTAAAAACCTGTTTTCAGAATTCATTTAATAATATTAATTCTATAAAATCTAATGAAATTGTTATATTGGTAGCATTCAATCATTAATCAACATTCACCACAAACTAAAACTTTCTACAAACTATGTGTAATTTTAATGAATTTTTCACACCTGAATCACTAGAATCAACAAGGATGATGTTATTGGAGTTTCTTACCTTGTAATGAATCCAAAAAATATAATGTACCTTCTTTCCTTGGTCATCATATTTTATATCATTACATTTTCTAGCCAGTTTTTCCCACCTGTGAAATAAATCCATTATATTAATCATTCACTCATTCAAACTATGTTCCATGATTTTATCTAATTTATTAATATAGAACTCTTATTCCTAGTTATATTTTTACATGTCAATGTATTTCTGTGATAATTTCCTTCCTTTCCTCGTTGCCTTTAATCTTGATTTGTTGTAAGGTAAATTGTTCGTTTGAATGGAAAATTAGATCTAGATGTTTTCCTTCCCACTTTTCCTCAACATCTACATTGGACCCTTCAACAATACCATTCATATTTTCCTGGCCATATCATTGAACTTAATTTTCCCTTTCTGGGTTCTATTTCATTCCATACACACCTAGTTCAATATTTATGAAACTATGTTTTTCAATATTTATCATCTAGCAGAGTAGGCTTCTATAAGCTTTCGTAGCTGATGATAATCTATCATTCCATTAACATTTTTTTATTTCACCACAATAATCATTTTGGAATCTCAACTTATCCTTCTTCACATTTTAATCATTTTTCTCCTTTTTTTAGATAATAACAAAAAAATTATTTTCATATAAAATAATTCCTCAAGAATAATAAAAATTATATGATGAACTACTACTTCAAACTACAAAATTCAATACTAATACCTACAGTTCAACATAGACAATTCAAAAAAATTATAAACTTAATAAAATCCCAATAATAATCCAGTATATGATTGAAACCAAAAAATTATAAGGATTTCATTACATAATCTACCAAGATAAATTTTATGATTTATCTCTAAATTAAGTTACATATTCTTGAATTCTCATACAATAAAGTAATTTACCAAATAATATATTCATAAATATAGGTTTATAATTTCCGTAATAACCATAAAATCATATTTTCCACTAAAAGATATTTATACTAGTAATATTCTAATATAACCTCGCAATATTTTAATTAACATAATAATATAATTTTCCATAATTGTGATCGTTTTCCGAAATTACCTTAATCATATAACCCCCAAATCAATTTCGTATCAAAATTCTATATATTTGATAAAACACATGTTCCCAAAATCAACGTATTTTTCATCCATCAAATCATTGAACTATAAATAAGAAATACATATTTACCTTGTATTAAAATTTTCTAGTGGTATGTGATTCACCCTTATCTACCTTTTTTGTGGGTTCGATTCATACGTCATTTCCAGATGCGACAAGTTGTCAACCATCATACGAGTATTAATTTTTATAATACAATATAATTATTATAACATTCAAAAGATGTGATAAATTATTAAAAAAATTAAAAATAACCTATTTTATTCGCAAACATTATCTCATAACATTCATTTTGAATCTAAAAATGTAATTACACATAATTACCTCAAAATTAATGTTCATATTAACCAAAATATTATCCATATCTTTATAACTATGTACACAAAAGAAAATAGAATTATTCCTCAAATTAAGTTTTTACATACCAAATGTAATGATTACATTAAACAAAAAATTTCTTCTAATGTACTCCCATCATCAAAATATATTATTACATTTTAGACAGTTCATCATCTATTACTCTTGAATTTATTATCTATAGACTTAATAATTATTCAATATTCTTCATAATCCAACAATCGTGTTTTTACAGAATATTCCTTAATACTCAATTATAAAAAACAAAAATATGAATCATATCCAAGGATTTAATAATGATAAAACATGAACTAATAAATAATCCATACCCTTCATATGCCATTTATAGTTTAATCATCTTAAATTATAATGGAATTAGGTATTCCAAATTTATATCTATCAGATATTTCTGACCTAACATATGATAATTCTTATAATGAAATTGATTTTCTTAATTACCATAGTCCCCACATTGTAAAAATTCAATTTAAAACTTGATAAATACTTCATTTCCTTTCATGGATACAAATGAATTCTTCCTTTTATCCATTGCATGTTATTGATTTATGACCTCCATTACCACATTTAAAAAATCATCTCATCCCATTAAGTCATTTTGATAGGTCTTTAACTCCAAATCCATGACATGTATGTTCATTGAAGATATTTACCATTATGTTCATTATTACCTGAATTTACATAGGGATACATTTCTCTCATATATGATACATTGTAAAACATACCATGGTTAATGTGGTTAATCATTACTCTAATTTTTTTGTTTAGAATAACCAAATTATTTTTCAAAGAATCTCCCATTTCATTCAGTTGTGTAATGAGAGAACTACCATAGTTCTCTTGAAATCCATTTTTACATTGGTGCTTACAAGATCCATCAATTTACTAAAACCCAAATAGTTTAGTGTGATTATATAATTAAAATCGTCATATATGATCTTATAAGGATGATAAACCTTATAATATTCCTTATTCGTGTTATCTAAAAATATAAAAAAAACTATGTATCTCTCTACCATTGTGACCTTTTTGGTTATATAAAATTTTTAAATTTTTCTAAAATTCCATTCTATCCTCTAATGATTTATAAACCATACATTGATTCAATTTATAAGGACCCCGCCTTATTCATAACATTATATTGGAATTTATTTATATTTTTACATTGTTTAATATTTTGGATATTTTTAGGTTTAATATTTCTGTTAAATACACCATAATTCTGTAATAAAAACTCGAATATTATATAGTAGACATATCTCTTCAACATCATTTTTTTTTAAAACAAAATTTTTAAATATTAATCATGTGTTCATTCCTTACTCAATCATTAGAATATATCCATTGATCCCATCCAGGTCTATATTATCACATAAATCATATTGAAAACACTTTAAAACATATAATGAGCACAAAAATCTCCGTTAGGGATCCACAATGAATGATTATTATTAATCTTGAAAAAACATGAAAACCTAGTGATAATTTATCATAATTTAATACATTCCAGTACTAAAAAGTATAATATAAATTCCTTTGAAACTAATACAATTTCCTAATATTTTTTAATTAAAAATTTTACTGTAAAACCATAGAAATCACATATAAAATATAGATTTTAACTCGAACATTACCATACATAAATTAAATAACCATGAAGTTAACTTCTATACATGTAACTCTTACAAAATGGAATATCCATACACCCAAATTCCATACCTGATGCATTAGAGGTTATCACATAAAAACATTCCAGGGTTTATCACAAAACCACTTGTCTTTATTTAATCATTTTACTAACTATTAAATGTTTAATACCATTATATGATCACAACATATAAAATATTTCAATTTTATGAATTTCACTCAAAAAAATCATTTGAAATCATAAGAAATCATTTCATGATATTGAAATAATCAATCCATTTTGAAAACCATTCTCAATATTAAAATATACATTAAATTGGAATAATTTTTTATTTTCCATTTATAAACATTATTCCTTATTGAGGAAGACTGATATTAAATAATAGTTAAACGGTGGTGAATTAATTGTCCCTATAAATATTAAAAAAATATACATATATTAATTTTTTAAAGAATATCAAATGTTATGTACCAAAAAATTAAAAACATTCCTTTTTTTGAAATCCAATTAATAAAATTAGAAATTGAAATAAAATAATTGAGATAAAATTCTTTTTCTAACTTTTATATTAATTATTTTGGAAATAAAAAAATATTTTTTTATATACTAGATTACTAACTAATTTATTCCCATTATATTTCAATAATAGTTTTTTAAGAATTAATATCACATTGTATCAAACTTATATTTTATCATCTAGATTTTTATAATGCATACGAAAAAAACCAAACTCATGAGAATTATAGTAATTATTATCCAATTATTATCATAATAAGACTGGATATGATTTTCATCTTACATATTAGATATGATTTACATCGAAAACACCCGATATGATTCATATCATTCATAGTGTCCATTCTTTCGTACTGAATATATTTTCGTAATTATATAAATTAAATAGTATCCATTATCAAATAACATTAGACTCATTCAAATTTGAATTTTAGTGACCAAAATACATAATAATATTTTAATTAAATCCTTAAATCATAACGATGTCGTGTATTACATGTTAATGAAAACTATGTCATCAGTTCAGTTATTATATAACCGTTGGAGTTCCATGTTTCAATGCCCCTCAATGAAATCTTTAGAAAATATAACCATTCGAGAACAATATAATAGTTGGAATAAATGGGTTTATATACCAGATCATTTGAGGATCTCAATATAACACATGATTTTGAGACCCCAAGAGATATCTCAACTTAATTTTCTATGTGTGAAAAATCTGACGTTTACAACTCATGCAATTATTTTTCCATGTACTTGTACATTCAAGAATTTATTATTCATTGTTCAACATCGATTGTTTTGATACATTTAAAGGATTCCATGTATAGGATGAAAATGGTTCCAATCATTATCCTAGTCGAGGGATTATATGGTAAATATTATATTGGAGCTGATCACCCTCTTAATCGTGCGCTTCTGGGGATAGGAAAATAGAGGACATTTGATAATCATATCAAGTTATTACCCTAGTGTGGGTATGCTAGACATTCATGAATGAATAATTCAAGAGACGTTTCTTATATTTTATTTGATACACATCTATTTGGATTAAAATAATTTTTATTTATTTACATGTATTTAATTTACGTCGCTATTATAATATAATATGAGTCTTATATATATATATATTCATTTTTTATGTTCTGAATTATATTTATCATAATTAATCATATTATAAAACGTTTTTATTAAACTATCATTAATATTACTTTTGTTATTACTATTATATCAATTAATCCGAATATGATTCTATTCATTTTAATGTATAATCATATATTTGGTGACCTATACATTTATAACAAATTTATAATAACACTAATTATGAAATCATTATAATTAGACCTAAGGACCAGTCATACTAAAGATTTAATTTGAAAGAGTTTTTGTGAATTTCATTTGTTGAAATATATTCAACCTAAATTATTTTAGGTATAAAAAAATTGTTAAAACCTATAATTCACCGCACAATTTATAGTTTTCCATATACATATACATTATGATCAACCAATTGGTATCATATCCAAGTCCTTATAATACTAATTCTTATATTTGGTCTCAATGGAGCATTCCACTGCTTTTACTTTGGGATTATTTATTTCTCTTTTTGAAGTTATTTTTTTTTATTTTATAAACATTTTGTTTTTAAACATTTATTTTACTATCACATAATATATATAGTGTTTTTTTATTATTTCAATGATTTAAGGATTAAATTTGAGATAAATTGACAATATAAGTCCAACAATACCACCAATATTTATGGGGATGATTATGAATACTGGAGAGATAGATTGTAGACATTAGTAATCAACACCATATTATATAACTTTTTCATCCTAACTAGAGACTATAAATGTTTGATAAGGAAGTTAGAACCATTACCGATCAAGAGAAATAGAAATATCAATATAATTATATGGTAACAAATACTCTACATTGTTCTATGAAGAGAAATATATATAGGAAAATTTCATATTGTGAAGTAGGTACCAACAATTAGAAGAATATACAGATATGTAATTTCAGTACCTCAAATATTACTGAAACAAGAAGATATATGTTAATAGAAGATTATCGGGATTTTTATTTCCACTATGGAGGACCAATTTTTATTATTCAAAAATGGTTCATAATAATTGTGATTGTTATATAAGATTTGTTCGAAGATGATTTAAATATGAAATACTTTTAGATGTGACCAGATACACCATTCCAAATGAATGGGAATCGAAATAAACATCTGTTGATGAGTAATGGAAGGTTAAAAATGTATGTATTGATGAGTTTGGAAAACATTTTCCATAATAGAACAGTTTAAAAAAATTAAATGAATGAAAAAAATAAGAATTGTTAGTATCTTTTAATTCTACTCCAAATCATATGAATGCTCGAACTCAAAAAAAGATATTTACGTTGTCAATGAAAAAAATAAAGTGGTTGTTTAATCAGACTCATGTGAATCATAACATTTAGAAAATTAGTAAAATACTCTTTTCTCGACGGATGAAAAAGATAGTTGGAAATAATGATTTTCAGTATCGATATGTGAAAATTAACAAGGATAATATAGATATTGAGGTTACCTATTACGAATGTATGAAATCGAGTCAAATTATAACATATTGTACAATACCTAAAATGAAGGACACAAAGAAATACATTCATAGAGGAATCAGAAAAGGTATTATAAATCCCAGTAAAAAACTATTTAAATCCAATGATACTTAGAGTTCTAGTGGAGGATAATACTCTATAAATTATTCAGATAATGAATGATGAAATCAGAAAAATACTAGTCTCAATGATAGAATACCATCTGAAAGTTAATGTCTCATTGAAAATGTACATAAAATAGAATCATTGAATAATATGTCTCTAACTTCCAACTTCCTTGATGATGAAAATTCAATATCTTCAGATAAACAGTTATATATAGTAAAGGAAGTCAATTAACATTTTTATGATGAGGTATATATATTTTCCTAACTAAATGAAAATGAAAATTGAAATGTTAGTAAGAAGCAAGAATTGAAAAATTCTAAAATAAATGTTTTTTCAAAATAGGTATCAGATCTATCTAATGATGATGATAAAAATTATTTTTAAATCGATACAATTTCCAAAAATATTGAAAAATCTATTTCTCAGATGGATAATTTTTCCAAGTATATTAAGAACAAAGTATTCAACAAAAATTTTCAAGGGACAATACTCAATTCCAAAAATAATGTTTCTTAGAATAAATATTTATTAGTAAAACATAAATATGATATTTATGTTTAAAATAATCAATGGTAAAACATTTCTTCAAGATAATTTTTTTTTATAAAATGTATAATCAAATTTTTCGTCTTATGAATAATTTTGGAATTGGTTATTCTCACACAAAACCAATTTTTTGAACAAAAAACTGTTTTTAAATGTACCTAATTATTTAGAAAGTATAAATGTGGAGTACATAGGAATATAAATTTATCCATAAAATACACAAACCATGGGGATCAAAAAAACCATTTTTCAATAAAAAAATTTATTCAAAAAAATATTTCATTCTTACCATTCTGGTCCCTATAAAGTTTTGGTTTAGGAAACATAATTCTTTTGTTTTTGAAAAAAAAGAATCACCAAAAAAAGTATATATAGTACATGGATAGTGGATGTTCCTTTAACATGACTGGACACAAAAAATTCATCAAAAATATTAACAATATTAATGGTGGAATAGTTACTTTTGGTGATAATTCTCAAAGAAGGATTATTGGTATTGGTACCATTATTTTTATTGGGAAATCCTTTACATCAAATGTTTAATTTGTTAAAGTTATTAACCAGAAACTTATAAGCATAACATAATTATTTGATGATTGTTACCTAGTGAATTTTATCAATGATAAATGTGTAGTAAAAAATTCTATGGATAAATTCATTCTATATTCACATCGACATGAGAATTTTTATTCAATTAACATAAAATACCTTAGGAACCGTGAAATACATTTTATTAGTGAAATGGATGTTCAATATTGGTTATGTAATTGATGGTCATGACACTATAATATTTGGAACTTATTTAATTTGACTTAGAAAAAACATTTAAAGGATCGTCCAGAACATTGACTTGATTCCTTAAAAGTATGTAACCCTAGTCAAATATGGAATGAAAAATAATTCAACCATTAAATCCATCAGTTAATTCTAAAATATTGATACATTATGGTAAGTGATGATGGATCTTTTGGTCCCACAAAACCGAGACATTTTTGAGTGAAGTATTATGTTTTTTTGTTGATGATTACAATTATTATATGTGGGTGTATTTCTATGAAATGAAATATGAAACCAATTTTTATTTTAATATTTTTTTAGCTAATGTTAAAAATGAGAAAACTCAATCATTGACAACTATTCATTATGATCATTGTAGAGAATTAAAAAATCCTATTTTGGAAAATTTTGTAGTAATAATTGAATTAATAAAAGCATTTAAACTCTTAAGAACCCCCCTCAGAATGTTGCTGTTGAATGAAGAAATTGTATTCTTTAATAGGTAACCAGAACCATGTTGAGTAAATACAAAATCAATAAACATTATTGGGATGAAGTTTTCAGCACATTTTTTTATGCTATAAATTGAGTTTTAATAAGTTCATTTATTAATAAAACACCATATGAGTTATGTATATGCTGAAAACCAAATGTATCATAATTTATAGTGTTAGGATGAAATGTATTCATTTTGAATACAAAATATAATGTAAATATATTCACACCCAAATCTGATGAAGCTATAGTCATAGGTTATTCCACTACTTCTATGTAATATAGAGTTTTCAATTAAAATTATTGTACTCTTCATGAAACTGTACATGTAAAATTTGATGAAACCAATCCTTATATTTTTATACATTCCCAGCCTATATATTCTGATGTGTTTTCCAAAAATTATTATCAGAATATGGTAGTATATACTTCATACTAGGAGAAAACTCATGAAATTTTATCTAAATTATTCACTCCAGATGACTTTTTACCTTATATAGATGAAAATGTTTTACACAACCCAATCCAGTTGTTTCATAGGAATCATCCTAATGATTGTATAATATTTTAACTAAATCAAATTATAAGGACTATAATTTATTTTAGATATGAAATAGATCATTTTTTCTTTCCAATAACAATGTGAACATAAAAGTCTTGATGATGCTTTATGTGATATAGATTAGGTTAAGGATGTTCCTTATTAACAAAATGAATTCAAAAGAAATAATTTATAGACCTTAGTTGGTATCCCAAAAAACATCATTCATTTGAGTAAAATATGTTTTTATAAACAAATGTGATGGAAATTCAATCATTGTTCAAAATAAATTAAAACTAGTTACTAATGGTTATAATCAATAAGAGGGAATAGATTATGAAGAAACCTATGATATATTTGTTAGATGTGAATCTATTCATATTCTATTACCCATTGAAACAAAATTTAATTTCAATCCTTTTCAAATGGATGAATACTATGTATTCCTTAATGGATATTTTCAAGATGTAGTTTTTATAGAACAAAATCTAGTTTTTGAAGATCTAAAACATCTGGAAAACGTTTATAAACATAACTAAGCTTTATATGGACATATACATGCCACTAGAGATGGGTATGATAGATTAAAAGTGTATTTTTTTTTTGTAAAAAATTATGTTAATAGAACTACTGATGAATCTATATTCCTAAAAAATGACCTGATCATTCAAATTTATGATGAAGACATTATATTCGGATCAACATAACAATAATTAACAGTTTTCTTTTATGGATCATAAGAAATATGAGTTTGATATGAGTATGATGGGTGATTTGACATTATTTCTTGGTTTTCAAACTTCTAAAAAAACATAAGATACATTTATATCTCTACAAAATTATATTAATGTTCTTATTAAAAACTATGAATATGAAAATGCTAAAAGTAATAATACTCCAACTGGTTCTTCAAATATATTTGATCTTGATGAACCTGGGAAACCATCTGATCTAACATTATTTAGAGGTATGATAATATGTTTGGTATATATAATAGATAGACATCCAAATTTAATGTTTTCGGTATCATTATGTTCAAGGTATCAACAGAATCAAAAAAGAATCCCATTCTAAATCTGTAAAAATAAATTTTCAATATTTAAAGGGCACTATGGACTTAGGACATTTTAATACATATGGAAATGATTCTTACTTATAATTTTCATTGAATATTTAAATTGGTGGGCGAATAATGGATAGGAAAATTACATATAAAACATGTCATTTCATAGGATATTCATTAGTTTCATGGTTCTGTACGAAACAATACACAATATCACTTTCCACTAATGAAGTTGAATATGTGGTAGCAAGATGTTGTTGTACTCATCTATTGTGGATGAAACTCACACCCACTAATTATGGAATGTTTTTTACTAAAACTCTAATACTATGTGATAAAACTAATTCCACAACTATAATTAAAAACCATGAACATCACTCTTGTTGAAGACACAACGATATTATGAATTACTTTCTTAGGGATCACACACCTAAATAAGATGGCAATAAAATTTAGCAGAATTCATGAACTACATGAAGATATTTTTACAAATCCATTTTCATTCTATAGATTCGAGTACATTAAACAGTAGCATGGAATGATCAATGTAATGAAATCATTCATGTATACCTCTTGATATAATGGTCTCCTTACATTCAGTTACTCCTTTTCAAAGGGGTGTACATATGTTTGATTTTTTATGAAAATAAATTCTCAATAAATTTTTCATATGTAATATTTTTTTCGTAATAAAAAACTATTGCGTACTAAAATTTCTCAATGTATGAAATTTTCTTCATACACATAAATTTTTTATAATCATAAATTTTCATACTCTACAAAAATTTCACACTCAATATAGTTCATACTCAATTTTTTAATCATAATAATAATTTTTAAACTCATATTTTTCATAATCACCATTTTTGTAATCAAATTTTTTCATACTCATAAAATTTTTTATACTCAACATTTTCATACAAATATTTTTTGCATTCATATTTTTCATATTCGGGTATTTTGTCATAAAAAATTTACAAAGTAAAAAATAATTCATAATCAAATTTTTAATATTACAAATTTTCATTCATAATTTTTTTTCATTTTTTATGAACAATCTAATGAAACCAATAAATCTATCATGAGGCTTCGAAAGAAAAAATTTATTATACATTAAAGTATTTCAATTATATTATGTTTATTAGAGTATTGTTTGATACATTAATTGGATTCATGATGAATATGATAAAGTTTTTATTTTCAAATAATAATAATAATAACCTCATGAGTTCAGTTTTTTCAATAATAATATCTTTTTGATCAAATATGTGCTAAATAATTTAAATAGATGTCAATCCCCACTTATATAACAGGACCCCATGTTATCCAAATTCCTATTTTTCTCTTCTTTTAACTTATGATCTTCATACATTCTTGTAAAAATGTTTGAATATTTTCTTTCTTATAGGATTTTATCTTACTCTTGTCAAAATCACCAACATATTCCCCTAAAATAGTGTCTCTGAATGACTTCTAATCAATGATATTTTCCAGATAATTGTTAATCATTAATGTTTTCTATTAGTTGTATTATTCATTATTGAAATGAATGATTAGGTTTCAAGGATGTGAATTAATTTTTTTAGAAAAACTGTAGCTCGATCAAGATCCTATTATTGTTGATGATGTTAGATTAATTTATAGTTTAGTAAATACAAATAATGATATAAAAGTATAATTCTCATGTATGAATGATATATTAGTATTTCATTAAAAAATTCCACAAATTTCATTAATGTACCATAAGAGGGTGTAAACATTTATCCTTCTCACAATCTTATGATATAAAAAGGAACTGTCAAGAAGAATATATCTATGAATTATCTTTTCGAAATTCATAAGGATACAATAAATGTTTCACATATCTCATCTAACAATCATCTTATAATCCTTTGGAAGCAAGGGTCTTTGTTTCTATGAAAGGGTGATAGATATTACTCCATGTTCATATATGTTTTAATTCACAACTATTTAGTTAACACGAGGAAGAAAATTTTGATTTGTTTTATCATTTTAACCATCAATAACCAAATTTTGGTTCTATTTAGTCTTTGTTGATTATGTTTTATTGGGTTCTAAATTAGTTTAGTACTGAATGTTTTATGTTTTGTAATCATGAAATTATGTTTGTAATAATGTATATGAAAGTACCACATATCATTGATGATGAGACAAAAAGGATTATGTAAAAATTAATTTTAGAAACAAAAATGTTGACGAATATGACAAAGCCATTCTTTTTTAAGCATGATATTGAAGGTTCTCATGTTGTTTCAAAACAATCATTCCATGTTTTCTCTAAAAAAATAAATCCAATTCTAAATCCTCATTAATTTTAAAAAAAATGTTTATTATATAGAAGTGTCTTCTGAGTGGAAAAAAAATAGATGAAGGAAATTAAGGATCCCTTAGTTTGTTCATGACAATGTAGAAGCTATTTCCAAGAAAATTCCTATTGAGGATTCTACTAAAAAGAAGAAAGAAAAAGTATGTTTATAATTGAAAATATAAATGTATGTTATGTTGATAATATATTGAATTTTGGTGTATGATGAGTGATAAAATTGTTATATGGGAAACTATTAAATAAGAAACAATTACTCCCACAGTCAAATACAAGGGAAAATGGAAACAAATAATTGGTGATGAATCGACTACACTAAATGGTACATAGGAAAAATATTCAAAAAAATTGAAATGATATAGATAGATGAGAATGTCAGTGAAGAAGAATATATAAATGAAGAAGAAGAGAGATAAAAAAAGAAAAATCGAAAAAGGATGAAGATTAAAAGTAATAATATGGTAATGAAAAAGAATATGGTCCTATAAAAAATACAGTTATTATAGATTACCGGTGAGATATTTAGAAGAAACATCATGAAAATTATTATCTCTTGTAGTTTAGTTTTCAAATAATGTATCTCAGATAACCCCAGTCAATAAAGTTTTCACATTTATGATAATGTATAAGAGACCAAGAGTGACGAAAATTGTAAATATAATATAGATAATGATGCTTCAAGAGAAATTATTGAGAATATCGTGATTTTTTGGGTGAAAGTGACGTTGATAATCAAATTTAAAAAAAGGTATATACATTTTTTAGTATATAAAAATGAATGAAAATAAAATTCCATATTTTTTTAGGCTCAAATGAAATGTTTATTTGGTTTTAAAAATAAAGAACAAAAACCACATTCAATCAATTTTCTGAAAGACAGAATGCTCCAGCACGAATCCAATTTCATAGTATCTGAAGAAAGTAGTAAGGAACATAAAAAGGCTTTCATAAAAGTTTTAATGTGGTCTAACAAAGATGATTCAAATATCAAGGAACATGAATACATAATTGAATACATAAGGAGGATTGAAAATGATCTTTGATCAACCTTCAAAATTTATTGAAAAATAATTTCTGAAAAAGATTTATTCTTAAAAAAATTCAGAACCTCTAAAGATACTGAGTCATGCGAAATGAAGGAAATAAATGGGATGTTGGAATTAATTCTCATTAATATCTAATGGGTTTATAATTACAAGGATGAAATTATTGGAATGTAGAATCAAATTGTATTTCTCACTGACATATTTGAAGAGCATGGAAACACAAGAAATGATGAAGATGAAATTATTCAAAAGTAGGAAGAGAAAGTTTAGATCTATGAGTATAAAATCCACAAACTAGAATATATTTTCCAACTCCTTGAAGCGATATTGATATAATAGAAAGAACTATTTTTACACAATATCTGTTATTTTTAGAACATGAATAAATGTTGGCCTCAAAATGAGTTTCTGAAAAACTAAAGAATAATAGAATGGTGTACAAGACGATGAAGTTGAATTTATTATACCTAATAAATAAGGAGAAGAAAATTTTTATTTTACACTATATGAATTTTTTGGAAACATAAATGAAGGTTTATGTCATCTACATTTGGTTTGATTAAATGTTTTACAAGTCTATTTGGATGAAATATCATTAATTTATTATATATGATAAAATCCAATATCTAATTGTATATTCTTTTCTCTATACCATTTTTAGGTATTATAAGACTTTCTATATTCCTTTTTGAAAATCAAAAATGGTTAGAATGATATTTTCCAAGGGATAATTCTTTAGTAAATGGGTATAATCATTTCAAAATGATTTAGAATATGATCCTTAGAGAATTTGATATCCTATGGGGGAGTTATTCATATTTAATATCATATTTATATTAGTTTTTAAACACCATGAGAGATAAGTATATGTTTTTACTTCTAAATACAATTGTACATTAATTTTTTGGAATTATGTTTTACAAGTTAATTTTATATTTAAGTCTTATGGTTCGTGCTTTCAAAAAAAGGGGATATTTTTGTGTCAAATTTATCTTTATGACTCTTCCTATTATTTTGTTTCCAAAATTACATTCACTTTATTATAAAAAATTTACAATCAATTTTATCTTGAAAAAAATTAGGTAATTATATTATAATAAATTGTATAACATTTTATCATTAAGATATTTATAATGCATATGATAAAAATCGTACTCATGAGAATTACAATAATGACTCATTCTATGATTATCATAATGAGACCAAATAATATTTTCATAATACACACCATATATGATTTATATTGTAACAACAAATATGAATCATTTATTATATATACACATTCCAATATTTTATATTGGCAGTAATTTTATGATGACATAAATCATAAAATATCCCGTAGAAAATCATTGGACAGATTGGAATTTTATTTTTTGGTATCTAAAGAACATATTAGTAATGAAATGAAATCAATCATATCAAAATTATTTCCTGTATAATTTGTTAATTAAAATTATTTAATTCTTTCAGTGATCATATAACAGTTGGAGTGCTAGGTGTCGAAGTCCCACAGAGAATTCCGGAAAAAATATAACCACTGGAGACCATGAAGACAAATGGGAAAAATTCCTATAAATAATAGATATTTTAAAAATCACAACACAATACATAAATTTAAAACACCATGGGATAGCACTTCTAAATTTTACACATGTGTAAACGATGATGTTTACTGGTCATGAACTCAATATTCAATGTACTTTTAACATTGAAGAGTTTGTTCTTCATTGTGCAATGCTTATCGTTGTGATCATGATTCAGGGATTCCATTGATATGAAGTTAGTGGTGCTGGTCATTATCTGGATCAAGGTATTTTTGGGATAGGATGATAGATGAGCTGATCTCCTTGATCAAGGGCTATCCGGGAAAGGCAAATAGGCCAATGTCGATAATCGTATTGAGGGATTACCTTGGTGTGAGTAAGAAATAATTTGTTGATAGTATAACTTATGAGACCATTATCCTATGTTATTGGATACCCTTCTCATTGGGTGAAAATAATTGTATTAATTTACATTTATTTCATTTATTTGGTATTATAATGGAAAATGAATCTTTTATATGTTCAATTGTTTCTATTTTATAATATATTTATCATAATTACTCTGATTAGGATACTTTTGTATTACACTACAATTATCATTCCCTTTTGATTAACATAAATTCATTTACTATAATTAAAATTCTATTTTATTTAACGTAGAATCATATATTTGGTGACGCGTGACTTTATAAAAATATTTGAATCAAGGAGATAATGATAACATTATAATAGGACCAAAGGACCAATCTCATTAAAATTTAAATTCATATGTTTTTTAAATTTATTAGTTTAAATTTTTTCAAACTAAATTATTTAATGGATAAAAAAAAAATTTAATCCAACATTCACCCCTATTTTAGTGTTCCATATGCCTATAAATTACGATCCCTCAAAAAAATTACATTATAATAAATTAATATCAATATAAATAAATATTTGGAATAATAAAAATTATTGACATAGAGAAGAATATTTAATAATTAAATATTTAAACATTTTATGTGTACTATACATCTTTGATAATTTGAATTATATTCCATAAGAAAGAGTAAAATATAAAAAAATTAAATAACATTTGAATATATATAATATTGGTATTGAATGTCGAAGGGAATTTATTTATATTTCATGAAGTAATAAAGGTTCATATCATTATGAAATGTCTCAATGAAAGGAGATTGAGACGATGTCCCATACCTTGAGTCTGATATGTCACATATGTTCTTTATCTTCATAAATAATAAACATAGGTTAATTATTTTCATTCATTAGAAATTTTTTTAATTTTATTATTAATTTTATATCACTTATTATCAGGTTGTAATAGTTATATTATTATTGATGTTCATGTTGGGAGTTTTGTCGATATTCGGTACTTGATTCAAAAATGAACTTTGTTTGATGTCAATAGTTTATATGGTAAATATTAAATCATCTCCATAATAATATTTATTAAATTATTATTATTTTTATACATCAATTATACTTATAATTAAAACCATTAAATATTGATAAGAAAAATTAATAATGTTATAATATTGGAGATGGTAGGCCCTACATTTTAAGAGTATCATTTTTATTTTTAGATAATATTTATTGAAATATGGTTACTATCATTTTCAATTTACATAATGATAATTATATAATTAATATCACGTTAATTATTTTCAAATAATTATATATATATATCATAAAAGTGATGTAGTGTATACAAATTGAATCACAACTCTTCAAAATGGTGATAGTTCACACGTACAAAAAAATGACATTTTAATTATTTTGAATGGAAAGTAATAACATAATTGATGTTTTATTGTATTACAATGATTAATATTTTATGAATATCACATATGAACATGAATTACATAATTAGAACAAGTAATTAGATATATTTAAGTGATGATATTAACATAATAACATCTCGGTATATTGAGGACACTAGATTTATTATTTGATCAAGGACGAAGAAAATTTTAAGTTAGTGGAAGAAGAAATAAAATAAAAACACATAATTGAAACAATACCTAATTTTCGGATGATATACATTAGTTACAAACTGAACATATACAAGGAGGTATTTCTGTTCAAAATATGTTCTCTTGAATGTATAGAGGTATTATAGGATAGTTTTTGGGTAGATATTCGTTGATCCAAATGGGTTTTGATTTTTATGGAATATAGATAAATGAGTACATTTTTATAGGAGAGGGGAAGGTCACCCTTGGAGACTATTAATATATAATAATAATTTAAATTAATATTTAAATAAAAATGACTTCAAACTTGGTTATGTCAAAGATAATATGTAGGTGGTTATAAATACTCTTAGAGAATAATCTTTAGACATGTTTCGATATCATTTAAAACCTTATCATTAAATTTTACACTTAATTAATATAATTTTTAATTGAGAATGGGAAATGTTAATTATTTAGTGGTGAAAATTGTTTCTTATACATGGTAAATTTCCTATTAATATATTGTTTATTAATCCATATAATTTATAATTATAACCTAATAATTTTTAAATATTTTAATGATTTTAAAATAACTTAATGAAATAATATGTTTATAAAATATCAATAGTTTCAATTTGGACACTATTCATTTCATTTGACATTGAAAAAAAATACAAAAAAAGAGATAACATATTCAAAACCCCTAAATATGATTATAAAATGTCATATTCCCAAATATAATTCTTGTATAATACTATTTATTTATAATTATATTCATTTTAATATTTATCATATAAACTAGTATATATTTCTATTAAATAAATAAATACCGAATCAATGTTCTATAATCATTTATGTTAATTATTTAATTGCTAAATGTTCTATAAAATTATAATTGTTGGAAAATCGTAGGGAATGAAAATTTTCATTGATTAATAATATTTATTTTTAAAAGGGGAACTATGGGTGTATGGAATTAAAAGAAATCCTTGAAGTATATGTTATAATGGGACACAAATTTATTGATTGGCCGGACTTTGTATTCTAAATGAGTAATGAAATTAAATTTAACAATGGTTGGTAAATGATTTGTTAATGTTGGGCCATGATATTTGGATATTTTAATAATTGATCAGTGAATTCTAGTTTAGTGTATATTGCTCCAAATTCCCTTGTGGTGATAGATTACTACTATCCACCTCAATTGATTACATTTTAGTTTTTGATATATATGATTTATCAATGACTAGCAGGTTAGTTAAAACTACTCCAAATACACATACGAATTTACACCACATCTATATGGACAACATGATTGAATTTTAGATTTAAAATTTTTATGAATAATGAAATCCCCTGTATGGATTAATTTTTCATATCACATTGTTGTATGGTTTAGATTCTTGAATCGGATGAAGTGGGTCTGATTGGTTAAGTTTTCACTGGGAAAATATGGGCCGATGTGATTGATTAAAGAATAATTTAATGTTAAATACTTTTATTTATGTATTTTTTATTCATTCTATATATCCCTTCATACAATGTAATAGACAATATATTTCATTTATTTTTAGCGGTGGTGGCCAACTGAGTTGTACTCACACCATACATGGGATTCTATATCATTACCCAAATAGGATTCCTGTCCGATTGGATAAATGACTTGGGATTTGGGATGGATAATTGATTAAGGAAGAATACATGTGGTCAATACCCTATTAGGAGTCATCATTGTGCCAATATATTGGGGTTTCTTTAGGATCATTGAACATGAATATCCTAAAATATTGATTTCTTTGGTCAATGATAAGTTTTCATGACTAGATTTATTTTGGTGATGATGGATAAATATTATTTATAGTCGTATTATGAGTTTATAATAGTTTTTTTATTTTTTGATCATCATTGATAATAATGGTATAGTCTCCATGCATTTAAAATTACACCATTTCTTCTAGTTGTCATCCTAATGAATTTAGGGTGGCGTGCTTGAGGTTAAATAATGATCCTACTTGGGGAATCGACATTTGGATATTAGGTTGGGAAATTACATATCATGCCATTATTTTTTAATTTATTTACTTTCATTTATAATCATTTTACGTAACATTTTTTCAATTGAATTTTTTAATATGTTTTTTTAAACTAGGTTTTTTTTAATAATTAGTTTATTGAAAGATTTTATTATTTTAATTAAAAATTTATTGATGATAATTTTTCATATATTGTGTTTTTATTTGAATAATTTGATTTGGATTTTTAGGTGGAAAATATTAAATTTATTGTTGAGGCTGGGTTTACTAAAATTTTGAAAATGATATAATTTCATTAAATTTCTTAAAAACTATCAATTATTGGATATACTATGAATGAAATCACTTTAAACATGTTTTTGATGTATCCCATTAGTATTTTTTTCTTACATGAAACATATAATTATCATATTATACTGACCAATTGGATTTTAAAGGCCATTTTTTAGATTCTCGATAAGGTTCTCAATGCTGATTTATTCTATATATTATCCCAGGGAGTGGATTTAGTGATGTGGTTTTATATTGGCTATTTGGTTTCTTATATATCTTTTATATGGGATTTGGGATATAGTACTTTTTTTCCTAGATGTATCATCCTTTTTGGCATCTCTTGTACTCACTGATTTTATTATCACTCATTATACAACGTTTATATTAATAATTATATATAAATGATTATTTTAGGTAATTCATTAATAAGTTTATCAACAATATATAAAATATTTATCTAAATTTCCGGGAATTTTTATTTATGTAAATGTTATTCATAAATTATAATTAAAATATGATATGTTTTTATTATTAATAATTATGATAAATCATTCTTATGTATGTTTCAATGATGCTTGGGTACTAGTTACCATCCTATATTGATATAGATAAACCATTTATCCATGTTACAGGTTTGATAAGGTGCCTTGTAAGGATGAAATGTAAAATTATTGAATACTAATTAAATTATAGTATACATAATTAATCAAGTGTTAGTATATAATTTTAAAATGAAATAAATATTTTCTTATAAAATTAACTAATGACGGAAATTCATTATCTATTTATCTATTATAAAATAAATATAAAAAACATATTTAATTAGAAATTTGAATTCCAATATTAGTAATTAATAATATATCATTATCCTAAAAATGATTCCTGATTTTTTATCAATTTAGAAATATTGAATCAATTTTATTGATGCTTATTAAAAATTAATAATTTTTATAATCTAATATGAAATTAGGATTTTGGAATAGACAAATTACAAAACGAGATAGATATAAAATAGAAATTATTGTTTCCTTTGAATAATATGAATTGAATGGTAAAACCCCCATATTAATAATCTAACCATATATATTTTATAAAGTTATAAAATAATTTTTCAAAACTTTATAATAATTCATTGTTATTTATTTTCAATGAATGATGACTTATACATCATTGATTGACAAGAAACATTTCATTTCAAAAAAAACATAAAATAAATTAATTAATTTTATTATAGTTATCACCATAAATAATAATACTATTTTAAAATACAAGTATATTTTGACGGGGAAATATTGATAATTTATTAATAATTTTCATACGTATTTTGGTAAAATTTGAAAATAAATATCTTAGTGAAGTAAAATTTTGGTAAAAAATATATAGATTCCATAATAGAAAAAATTATATAATATAATTATATTATACATTAAATGTTCAATTTAAATATATGTTGTATTAGTGATGAAAAAATCAACCTCTTGGACTCATAAACATGTCGAGGATATTGTATAAATTACAAGAAATGGAATAAAAATTTTAAAATTGAGTTAATCCATCAAACTCGTAAATTGTTGTAATTTAATCCTACCAAATCGGTTGTGTAAGTAGTTTAAATAATAAAATTTAAAGGAAAGAGTAAACCATAATAATTTTTTAGGGTAAGTTGAATGATAAACATAATATTTATTTCAATATTTAAATATTAATCCTAACCATTATTTGTTTCATTAAATTTTTTTGGGTGATTCTTTTAAAAAGAATTCCTATTATTGATAATTGTAAAGTAGTAATATATGTTTTAGAAAATGATTATAAAAATCATGATTCAAACATAATATTTTCAAGATGGGTGGTGACAATATCTTCATTTGATTTTAAAATATAATATAAAAAATGAAACCCAATTTAAATTCTTTATTTTCAGTAAGGAATAGTTTTATATGTAATGAGTAATAAACCTTGTTAACACAATATTATCATAATGAAAAACTCATCTTTTGATAAACCGCTTTTTTGGTAATAAAATCGCATTTATATTATATAAATATTCATGATTATGATTTTATATATGTTTATCAATTTTATAATTTATAAAAATATATAATAAAATCAATTACATAAAAATTATAAATTTGATATTAATATATTTACATAATATTGTAATAAATTATCTATGTAAAGTTTAAATATAGTCATTTGAATTAGTTTAATTTTATGTGCCTAAAGAAAATTTTATTTTTTTGATATTTTATAAAAGTATATTTATGATAATTCTATATAATTTTAATGATATGAATAATTTTATTATGTTATTAAAGAATAAAAAGAATTATTGTTTGATTGATGAATATTTTTATTCTAATTTAATATTTTTTTACACAATATGGTTTTACTTGAATGATAAATTATAAAAAAAGTAGTTGATTTTTATTAATTTTTTATTAATTTTTTATCATGTAAAAATTTTATTAGGGGGAATAAATGCTATATTTCTAAATTTGATGTTTTTAGGTTAATATTAAAAAATATTATAATGAACCAGCAAGGGTACCATAGTTTACTGATTACCGGGCATGCTCTGACATGGCCTGAAGGGAATTATCTATCCATATGGGTTGGAGACTAGGACCAGGCTTTATAAAAAAGGAATGTGGGAATGAATTTTCCCCAAAAATTGGATAGGAATGAATAACAAGTCATTATAAATTCAATAAAAACTCCAACTAGAGAAGTTCATCAAAATGAATTCATTTATACATTCGAAAATTAAAAAAACAATCTATTAGAAAAAAAATTGGAAGATAAACAACCATGTCCCAATTGAGATGACTTTTCAAAAACAAGGGTCAACAATGAGAACTTCATCAAAGTAGTACATCAGTCTTAGTCAAATTTGGAAGGAAATAATCTACAAACACTATAAATCACATGTAGTTTGTGAGCTTAATGGCTAGTAGGGTCTCACTAATAGATTGCATAATATTATTCCACATTTAAATAATCAAATGATGTTTTTACGTTTCAATAATTATGCATGGAATTTCATAAATTTTTTTAAAATAAATCAGGTTTCACATTTAAATTGATGGACATAAATTAAACAAATCGGTTGAATATAAATTTTATAGTATTATATTTACATAAATTCATAAGGCATAGTATTTTCAAATATAATCATGAAATCCACATGGTCATGTTCCAAAAGGTATGATAGTTATAGGTTATGGAATCATCACACACTTTTATAATGGAATAGAAATGTGCACACACATCTCTTTGACATTGGCCAAATAAGACTAAGAAACATCCCACTAGGGATAAGATCTTCCAATAATGTATTTCTCATTATTTTAAAGTGTCACTCGCGTGTAAGGCCATTCTAATCATAGTTTGTTTGTCAAAATAAATCACTAACCACTTGGATTGCATATTAATTAATAAAAATAAATGGTGGTAAATTTATTTAAAGACTACGTTAAATAAAATTCATCCAAATCCCCAATTTCAAATATGAATATTTCTATTTAAAAAACTAATTTTTTTCTATAAAAATATTCCTTTTTAAAAGATAAGACAAATGATTTTATATCAAAATATTTTAACCATTTTTCATCAAATAAAACATTTAAATGAACTCTATATAATTAATTTTCACAATTAAATCATGAAATTTAAATTTTCAAAATTTTACATCAATTTGACCAGTACATCCCAATTCACTTTAATTTGGTGTTTTCTGAATTACATAACAAAACCTATCCAAAACAAAAATTAAAAGGAATTTTATTTTCAATAAATATATTTAAATAAATTTATCATGATAATGAATTTAAATAAAATAATTTAATTTAAATCAACCAATCCAATGTTAAATTTAATTTTACATTATAATATAACTACATATTGTAGATCATGCAAAAATGTGACATATCTTTTTCAAAATATCCTTCCATTATGAAAGATTTAATTCAAGTTCTAGAAACTCATTCTATAATCATGGATAAAAAAAATGGATTTTAGAATCATCAAACCCAATATGATCTATAAAACACTAAAGATGGAATGAGAAAGAGACCATGAAATAGGGAGACCACCAAAGCATAATGTAACACCACAACTACAACAATGATCAATCATTAAATTAGATTACTTTTAAGGATTGGAGGGATCCAAAATTACATTGGGAGGAACTTGGAAGAGATCAAGGAATCCATGAGAATGGAAATTAAACTTTTAGTTGAGCATGGGATTTAAAATTTAGACTAAAAAATTTACTGAACATGTAACCCTATAACACGTAGTGTAAATGAAATGTTCAAGATTAATTAAAAAACAATTAATTTTTTTATAAAACCAACTTAATAATATTTCATTTCATGTAACCATATTAAGTTGTGTGTATATCCATAGTAGAATAGAAAACAATAATATTTTTTAGAAATTCCAAAAATATATATGAATTCACCAATACAGGTATCCTCCCAACTATTTATTGCTACTATGCCAACAATGAAAATTAAAACACCATAAAATCATCAAGGCTATATGATATAAATGAGATTGTTTTTTCATTACCTCCCACCATAAGATCTTTCTATCCATAGAAAGAATATTTAGAAACATCCTTATCAAAATTGTGAGGCCACAACTCTCTCATAATTTTATTATTCTCACATGTATCATGAGATTCTAAAAAATTACTACAGTATTACTCAAATAAAAGGAATCACTCACCCATGAATCACATTGTTTTTCGAACCCACTATCCTAACTAGAAACTCTGTCACATATAGATCTGGATCAACGTCAAGATCGCTACATCTCAGATTATGAGATGGGAAGATATATACACTCATAGTTGACATACATAAAACACATTATTTATCAATTTCAATTGTGGTGGAAGTGATAAATTCTAAGTAACCATAACTAATTCTCCATATCCTCAAATGGTCCTAAAAAGTGTGTATCATGTTTCCCTTTATGTCCATGACATTGATGACCCAAATGGGGTGAAACATTCAATAACAACAAGTAACCAACTAAAAATTACAATATACTATTTTTATGAAAATCATAATACATGTATTGGATACATGGAATCAATATTCTCTAATGAATCAGCAAAAACATTTTTCTCATCTCTTGAACCAATCATGGTCTGACCAAAGAAAAATAACAAATCACCAACAAACACAACATATATATGCATTGTTAGCTATAAAATTCCTCCAAATATATATGGTGTGAGATGCTAAAATGAATATATAGTTCTAGATCCTCTTGAAGGAAAATCTAAAAAATGAGATGTGAACTATGGATCCCTACCTAAGACTATTGTAGATGTAGCACCATGTGATCAAACAATCTCTTTCACATAGGGACTTCCAAACTAATAATATTTTGTATTATCTTTAATGGGTATAATGTCTGCTAATTTCATTATCTGATCATTCACAACCCATATAAAATTATTCATTACCTGAGTATGTGGAAACCCCACCAAAAATTCTATTTTGATCTCATCACACTTCCATTTTAAAACTAGATGATTCTAATGTAATATCATAGGTCTTTGGTTCATGGCCTTAACCTGTTAGCATGTACATTACAAAGAGGAAAAATTAGAAATGTATCATATCATACATGACCATCATAACATTCATAACAACTCAAAGAACATAATCATGGTTCTGAGTTGAACTACACTGAGTGAACTATGGAAATATCCCATAATATGTTTCCGGACTAATAACGATACCAAAAAGCTATTACAATAGTATAAAATACTCTCAATGGATAACAACCAATCAAAAATGGGTTTTTCTATATAATGAGAATCTCCAACGCTGAAATACTCGTCATAAATTTGTTGTTCCTAATTAATCAACTTGGAAGAGTGGTGGAAAATTGAACACTAGTTAATGATATCACATCCCCTATTTAAGAAACTCCATCAAGTAAAAGTGAAAGAAGATCCATCATTTTCCACACATTGAATTATTCTTTTATAGTTTGGCAAGGATTCTTCTTACTCAGGGAATCTGTGATGAAATTACATTTCCCTATGGTATATATGATTTCAATGTAAAAATATTTCATATATTCAACCCAATTCATATGAAGAATATTCAATTATTTTTTATAGAACATATAAATCAATGTTGTGTGGTTAGAATACATTGTAATCCTTTCTTGAAAAGTATAATTACAAAACCTATTAAGGTACTGTATAAGAACTATATGTTATAGGTTATGGGGAAGATTATTATTTTCATCTACACTAAGATGATGAGTTCCACAAGTAAACACATGATATCTAGAAAAAAAATTCATCCAAACCTCTAACCGATTCATCATACAAGATATCATATCCCTTCACGACCTCCAAAAGAGTGATCATTAGTGTAGTAGTTAAAATAAATTTCTAATGAAATAAATAACTTAGAAATATTTAATTAAATGAAATGTATACTCCCATATAAGTTATATTATTCATATAAGAATACAAATTTTAGAATTCCTTTACAAATTAGTGATAATACCCATCCAATACCAAGAATCTCCTAATATCAATAACATTTTGTTCTTATTCCCATTTCATAATAGTATTAACATTCTTAGGATCTTCTAATATACCATGTCCTGGCACGATTTACCTGATCACATCACCTCCTGAATCTAGAAATTACATTTTTATAGCCTGTTATAATATCATTGAATTATGAACAATTCTAGAATTTCTCTCAGATGACTCACATGATCCTCCTAAGATGTTGAGTAAATAAACATGCATTCTACAAATACCACCACTAAGGA
The DNA here is from genome assembly GCA_963277665.1 of Viscum album. Taxonomy (NCBI): domain Eukaryota; kingdom Viridiplantae; phylum Streptophyta; class Magnoliopsida; order Santalales; family Viscaceae; genus Viscum; species Viscum album. The sequence continues at coordinate 1,539,689,033 of OY728151.1, forward strand.
ATCAATGTACTCTAGTAACATCTTATTTATTAAATCCTTAAAGATTGTATGAGATTATGTTAAACCAAATGGAACGAAAAGGTACTCATAATGGTCATAACTATGGTCGTTAGTTGATTTAGGAATGTATGCAATTTTTCTTTTCCTATTATGGTAACCGAAAAACCACTTCACCCCTTTAAACTGGTCAAAAAACTCATCATTACTTGGAAAATTCTACCTTTTCATTATTGTGACTCTATTGAGTTTTTTGAAGTCAACACAATGTTATAGTGAACCATTGTCCTTATTAATAGAGTTAAGTGGAACCACCCATGGTAACACAGTCAGGAATATGAATCCTTTCTCAAGATGACCACACAAATGGGTCTTTAACTATTCGTTTAATATGGAACCATGATGTTTGAAGGAATAGATTTTGGATTAGTATGTGTTACTAAATTGACAGTGAACTCTACCTCCCTTACAGGTGGAAAACCATAGAGACAATAAGGGGAAATGATTGGAAAATCGACAAAAACAAGAGGAAGATCACCAATCAATGATTCTAATTACTGGTCCAAAGAGAATGATGATATCACATTCTAAAAATATGGATAGGATTCTCTGGATATTGTCGACTCTGGGTCCCATTCTCCTTGAATGACATAAAAATCCCCATCAGGTGATGCCAATTAGATACATCAAAACATAAAAATCATTTTGTCATCTATTGGGAATGATAAAATAGAACAAGAAAATAACGTCAATGGATTTTATGTTCAGAACTATAAAACATAACGAAATAATAACATCTTCATAAGAGAAAACACATAAAGGGTTATTCAAACCCAACTCTCTCTTCATTACATGTGGTGTATTAATATCAATCTAATAATATAAATTATCTATAAAATGATTTATAATATTCAATAAATGGGTTTAAAGAAATGAATGAGATGAACTAGTATAAAATAAATTAGTATGTAATGATGGATCTAGATTGATATTACCACTCTCAAGCCCTGGACCAATATTTTCTTCCATTTTATACTCTTGCAATGCGGGAAGAATATTTATTCTAGACTCTAGGAGACCAAACCTACAAGAAAATTACAATAATAAAAAATGACTAACCATGAATGATTTACCATATGAAAAAACAAATAATACATGAAAAAAAGGTTGGCTACACAAAAAATTAACCAAACACAAGATCAAAGTGATCACTATATTGATTTGACATCATAAAAAATTAATAATTTTAATAATAAATGATTGATTGTAGAGGATCAACCACATGAAATAATGGTTCACAATTTGACGAAATTCCTAACTATATGGTTAAAGGATGATTTTAAAGAATAGAAGCATCAACACTAATGATAATCAGTTTGATAAAAGAAGTAATTGATTGACCACAAGATCAATGGATAAAAAAATTGAAAATGGGTCGATTTTAATAAATATTTATAAATCAACTGATTAAAGGGAATTACCACAAGAAAGAACATATAAATTTATAAAGTCTAAACCATTTTCAAACATTATGATACCTCCAAGACTTAGAAGAATCCAAATATTGTGGTCAAAATAATTGTAACCAACCAAAAATATTGTTGAATGAATGAAACTTTGTATTGTATAATAATTTTTTAAATTAGATAAATATAGAATAATTTTTGTAAAATGAAAAAAAGTTAATTTATTTCATTAAAAATCTAAAAGAAGTTGTGTGTTTCGGTCTCTTGAATGCAATTCATTATAGATTGAAATGTTAAATAATTATACTTTAAAAAAAATAGTAAATTTATTCACTCGGTACTAGCCTATATAAATGTATCAATATTTTATCAATTTCAAAAATATTAATATATAATTTGTGAGAAAAATAGAAAATAAAGAAAAAATTAATCATGATGGAGTTCTAATTCTACATATTTAAAAAAAATTATTATACTAGAATGTGGATTGGAGGGATTAATAAAAATATATACACACTTCAGCCAATATCATGTTTCTATTATATATCCAACCTAAAATAATAATTTTCTGTCATAATTCATAGTTAGAAAAGAATATTTTAAAAAATTTATATGATATAATAAATTTAAAAAATAAAAAAATAATACAATACAATATATAAATAAGATAATTTAAGGATCCTTTTAAAATATATAACTATAATTTTATGAAATTTAGATAATAATATACCATATATTCTTATTAGTTTTTGTGGTTGTGATATTCAATATTTTATCACAGTTTCTATTTTATTATTATGATTATTTCCTAATTTTTATTTATGAAATAAAATATTTTTGTAATTAATGTACTCTTTTTATAAAAATTATACATTATGGATTATCATTATTAAAATTAAAAAAATTATGTTTATAATAATAGGTATATATATTGTACATAAAATCTATAATTGAACAATAAATATCATTGGTTTTTTTATAAATTTCAATGAAATGTTTCATGTTGAAATGAAATAATGGAAACAATAGTAAAGGCTCATAGTAAGACTAACTTAGGAAAAAAAATTTATGTAAACATAAATATTCAATTAATCTTGATATATTATTGTTTAACAAATAAACCCTGTCCCATAACTCAATAACATAATGAGGTTGTTATAGATGTAAAAATTACAGTAAAAGAAATTTTATGTTTGAATTTAATGGATATATCCCCCAAATAAAATTTTAAAATTATTCACATAATACTAATTAAAGTGGAATTAATATATTGAAAATTAATTGGTATTAAATACAAACATAATATATATATATTATATATAACGATACTCACTCTAAAAATTCACCAACAAAAATAATCATAAACATAGAGCTTTTAATTCCAAAGATTCATTTTCGCATATTGAACTAATATATTTTAATATTAAAACAATTTAGATATCAGAAAAATGTTTTAAAATATTATACTAAAACCCAATAATTGGATAAATTAATTTTTATATTGTATTCAATTTTTTTCATTTAACTTTATCATATAATAGCATAATAGGTACTGAAATTGATTTTTGGTTTTTCTAACATGATACTATTTTTTGGGAATCATAATATATAATTTTAACATAATATAATCATAGTGGATTACTGATCATCTCTAATATGAACTACCATAAAAATAAATTCCTTTTATTGTAATTAATTAAGATCCTTCCTCATCTACATCATCATTTTATAAATAAAAAATTAAAAAATAATAATTATGTTATGACAAAAGAAAAAACGTGTAATAAAAATTAATAAAAAACTAGATATGAAACATAAAACTCTTAGGGATGAGGGTTTTTTATTTTCTAGGGATAGGGTTATAAGGTTTTTTGGGGCTGGGTGATCATGGTTTCTTGTGGCTGAGTGTTTTGGGTTTTCTAGAGCTTATGCTTTCGGGTTTTTTAGGGATACTGTCTTGGGGTTTTCTAGGACTCAGGTAGGGGTTTTTCAGGGGCAGAGGATTTAGGGTCTTTTAGGGATGATTATTTAGGGTTTTATGGGGGTGATTGTATATTGATAAAAGTAGATGAGAGTTTAGGATTTTTTGGGGAAGAGGGTTTGGGATTTCTTAAGGATCTTGGTTTAGGGTTTTGTGGGTATGAGGGATTAGAGATTTCTAGGGATGAAGGTTAGGGTTTTGTGGGGATATCGGATTAGGTTTTTCTAGGGCCAAGGGTTTGGGGGTTTTGGGGGCTTGGAGTTTTGTTTTTTATAAGGCTGTGATATTAGGAATTTTGGGGCTGGGGTTTTTGGGTTTTCTAGGGATGGGGGTTTACTATTTTCTGTGAATGAGAGTTTAGGTTTTTCAATGGATGAGGGTTTATGGTTTTCTAGATCTAGGGGTTTTAATTTCTCTGGAATTAGGGATTATGGTTTTAGGAGGATGAGGGTTTATTGTTTTCTAGGGTTGAGGGTTTAGTGTTTTTATGGTTGTGGTTTTGGGGTTTTTTGGGACTGATGGTTTAGAGTTTTCTGAAGCTAAGGGTTTGTGGTTTTCTAGTGATGAGAGTATGGGGTTTTCGAGGGATGGGGTTTTGGGGGGTTTTGTGGTTGAGATTTTGGGTTTTTCTAAGGATAAGGGTTTTAGGTTTTGGGGGCTTTAGAGTTCTGGTATTTTAGGATCAGGTTTTGGGGTTTTCTGACGTTAATGAATTGGGGTTTTTCTCCGATGACGGTTTGGTGTTTTCTGAGACTGAGGGTTTTAGGGTTTTATGGGGTTTAGAGTTTTCTATGTATGCGGGTTTGGAGTTTTCTTGGGTTGAGGGTTTGGGGTTTTCTATAGATAAGGGTTTATGGTTTTTTGGGTTTGAGGGTTTATGGTCTTTTAGGGCTATGGGATTAGGGTTTTCAGAATACGTGGGTTATGGGTTTTTAGGGGATGAGAGTTTGATGTTCTTTGGGGATGAAGGATTAGGTTTTTTTGGGACTGAGGGTGTAGGGTTTTCATAGGATGAGGGTTTAGGGTTTTTCTATGGATATGGGTTTGGTGTTTTCTAGGGATAAGGGTTTAATTTTTTCTATAACTGAGGTTTAGGGGGATTTGAGGATGAGTGATAGGGATTTTCTGAGGATGTGGGTATAAAGTTTTCTGTGGATGAGGGTTTGTATTTTTCTGGTGTTTAGGGATTAGGGTTTTCTTGGGCTTGGGTTTTTTTCTTGGTCTGAGGGTTATTTGGGTGTTTTTTTAGTTTATTCGTGGCTTAGGGATTAAGGTTTTTTAGAGTTGAGGGTTTTTTAGGGATGGGATATTAAGGTTTTCTAGGGCTAGGGGAATGAGTTTTTTTTTGGAATAGGGTTTAGGATTTTTTAGGGTATAGGGTTTAGTGTTTCTTGGGGATTAGGGTTTAGGGTTTTATGGGGTTGGGGATTTAGGGTTTTCTAGGGAAAGGGTTTTGGGATTTTTGGGGATGAGGGTTTTTGTTTTTAATGGGTCCAACAATTTAGGTTTTTATAAGACTGAGGGGTTGGTGTTTTCTAGGTTTAAGGGATTGAATTTTTTAAGGCCAAGGGTTTGGGGTATTCCGTGGACAAGGGTTTTAGTATTTCTTGGGAAAAGTGTTAGGTGAATTATAGGGATGAGTATTTATGGTTTTTAACGGCCAAGGGTGTAGGGTTTTCTAAGGTGTAGGGACTACGATTTTTAAGGGATGATGGTTTGGGCTTTTCTATGGCTGGGGATTTGGGGTTTTCTAGGGTTGAGGGTTTGGGTTTTTATGGGGATTAGGTTTTTTTATTTTCTAGGGTTGAGTGTTTGGGGTTTTCTGGGGATGAGGGATTAGGATTTTCAAGGGATAAGGTTATAGGATTTTTAAGGGGTGAGGATTTATCATTTTTTGGGGATATGGGGCTGTGGGTTTTGGGTTTTCTGGTTCTGAGGATTTGAGGTTTTCTATGACTAAGGGTTAAGGGTTTTTTTGTTGGATAGGGTTTATGGTTTTTTCGGGAAGGGGGTATAGGGTTTTTTGGGGATGTGTTTTTCAGGTTTTTAGGGGATGAGGTCTGAGATTTTTTTTCGGCTCAATGTTTATGCTTTTATAGGTAGAGGGTTTGGGGTTTTATAGGGTTGAGGTTATATGGCTTTTATGGTGTATTGGTTCAGGGATTTTTAGGTTTTACAATCTATGGTTTCCCGGGTATGTGTGTTTATAATTTTTTGGTGCTATGGGTTTAGAGTTTTTTTGGTGATGAGGGATTAGTATTTTCTAGTGATAATGGATTAGAGATTCATGGGGCTGAGGATTGGGTTTTCTAGAACTGAGGTTTTATGGTTTTTTATGCTTGAGGGTTTGGGTTTTTCATGGTCTAAGGGGTTAGAGATTATGGGGATTTGGGTTAAGGGTTTTTTGTGAGTGGGGGATTAGTGTTTTTTGGGGATGAGGGGTTATGGTTTTTTGTGTCTGAGGGTTTAGGTTTTCTGGAACAGATTGATTAGTGTTTTCCTAGGATGAGGGTTTAGGGTTTTCTTTGGCTAAGATTTTAGGGATTATCTAGGAGTAAGGATTTAGGGTTTTGGAGTGCATAAGGATTATGGATTTCTTGGGATGAGGGTTTTGTATTTTCATGGGCCGAGGGTTTAGGGTTTCCCGGGGCTTACAGTTTAGGGTTTCCTAGGGCTGATGAATTGGGTTTTTTATAAATATTGGGTTTTTGGGTTTTCTAGGGATGATCATTTTGGGTTTTATGAGGATGAGTGTTTATTATTTTTGGGGGTATTGGGTTTTCTGGATTTTTGGATTTAGGGTTTTTATGGTGTGAGGGTTTAGGGTTTTCTGGGTTAGAGGGTTTTGGTTTTTTTGAGACTGAGTGTTTGGGGTTTTTAGGGGATGAGTGTTTGGAGTTTTATAGGGATGATGTTTTAGGTTTTTTGGTGTGAGAAATTTGGTTTTTCTTTGGATAAGGGTTTGGGGATTTCTTGGGATGAGGGTTTGAGGTTTTCTTGGTATGAGGGTTTGGGGTTTTCTGGGTTTAGGGGATTTATGTTTTCTAGGTATAAGGGTGTAGGGTTTCTTGGGGTAGAGATTTTAGGGCTTCCTGGGATTGAGGGTTTAGGTTTTTGTGGGAATAAGTGTTTAAGGTATTTTGTGGAAGGGGGTGACTGGTTTTATTGGGATGAGGGTTTAGGTTTTTCTGAGAATAAGTATTTGGGTTATTTTGTGGATGGGGTGAGTGGTTTTAATGGGATGAGGGTTTAGTATTTTCTAAGGTTGAGGATTTTTCGGTTTCTAGTGATGAAGATATATGGTTTTCTAGGGTTGATGGTTTATTCTTTTTCTAGGGATGAGGGTTTAGGGGATTATGAGGTGTAGGGATTATGTTTTTCTAGGGATTAGGTTTTAAGGATACTGGATATGATGTTTTAGGGTTTTCTGGGGATGAGGTTTTAGGATTTTCTGACACCGAGGGTTTAGGGTTGTATTGGACTAAGTGTTTAGGTTTTTCCAAGGATGAGGGTTTGGGGTTTTCTAGGGATGTGGGTTTAGGTCATTCTAGGGATGACTATTTAGGTTTTTCTATGGAGGGTTTTGGGTTTTCTAGGGTAGTGGGTTTAGGGTTTTATGGGAATTAGGGTTAGGGGTTTTCTATAGATAAGGTTATAGGGTTATCTTAGGATGTAGGTTTAGGGTTTTCTAGGCATTAATTTTTTTTCTATGGTTGAGGGTTTATGGTTTTTTGGGATAAGGGTTTGAGGTTTTCTAGGGATGATTATTTAGTGTTTTTTGGGGTCGTGGGTTCAATGATTTCTAGGGATGAGGGTTTTATGGTTTCTAGGTTTTAGTATTTTGGTTTTTCAATGGTTGAGGGTTTGGGGTCTTCGGGGGAAGAGGGATTTAGGTTTTTTATTGACGATTTTTCTGTGTTTTCTGTGGATTTTATGTTGGGATTTTAATGGACTAAGGTTTTGGTGTTTTATTGGGAAGAGGGTTGGGTTGTTCAAGGGCTGAGTGTTTAGGAATTTCTGGTGCTGAGTGCTTATGGTTTTCTAGAAATGATGTTTATTGGTTTTTTGGGGAAGAGTGTATAGGTATTTCTGGGAATGCTGGTTTTTAATTTTCTAGTGTGGAGGGTTTAGGGTTTTCTAGGGCTGAGGGTTTGGGAATTTCTAGGGATGGGGGTTTAGGGTTTTTTAGGGATCGGGTTTATGGTTTTTTTTTTGTGTTGAGGGTTTCAGGTATCCTGGGGATCATGGTTTAGGGTTTTATTGGGGATGTGTGATTCATGTTTTTTTGGGCTCATGGTTTATCGTTTTTTGGTTCAAAGTGTTTAGGGTTCTTTTATGGATGAGAGTTTCGGGTTTTTTGTGGCTGAGGGTTTTGGGTTTTTGGTTTGAGGGATTATAGTTTTTTGCGGATGAGGGTTTAGGTTTTTTTCAGAATGGGTTTTTGTGAATTTTTTGGGATAAGGGTCAAGGGATTTCTAGGTTTGAGGGAATATGAATTTCTGGGGCTAAGAGTCTGTGTTTTCTAGGCTTAAGGATCCAGTGTTTTTTTGGGATGAAGGTCTTGGTTTTTATAGGGATGGGATTATTTGGTTTTCTAGGATTGAGGGTCTATAGTTTTTCGGGGATATGAGTTTATAGTTATCCAGAGAAGAGGGTATAAGATTTTTTGGGGCTGAGGGTTTAGGGATTTCTCGGATTGAGGTTTTAGGGTTGTCTGGGGATGATGGTTTAGAATTTTTAAGGGTAGGGATTTAGAATTTCTTGTTTCATTGGGTTTATGGTTTTCCAGGGATGAGGGATTAGGGTTTCGTGGGGATAATGATTAAGGGTTTTCTGGGGTAGGTGGTTTTGTGTATTTTGGGGGCTGGGGTTTTAGTGTTTTATGGGCCTAAGGGTTTAGGGTTTTCTGGGGCTGAGGATTTAGTGTTTTATAGGGATGAGGGTTTAGGGGTTTCATGGGATGACGGTTTAGGGTTTTATGGGGATGAGGTTTTATTATTTTATGATGTTTATGGTTTATGGTTTTCTAGGGATAAGGGGTTATGGTTTTCTGGGGATGAGTTTTTAGTTTTTCTTAGGGTGATGGTTTAATGTTTTCTACGAATTAGGTTTTAGGTTTTTCTAGGTCTAATATTTTAGGGTTTTCTAGGGCTTATGGTTTAATTATTTATGTAGCTCAATGTTTTGGGTCTTCTAGGGTTGAGGGTTTTTGTTTTCTATGGTATAGGGTTTAGCGCTTCTTTGGGATAGGGTTTATGGTCTTCAAGGTATGAGGGGTTTGGTTTTTTATGGGTGAGGGTTTAGTGTTATCTAGGTATTAGGGTTTAGGGTATTCTTGGGCTGAGGGTTTATATTTTTCTATATCACATGGTTTAGGGTCTTCATTAGCTGTGGTTTTAGGGGTTTCTAGGGCGAAAGGTTTAAGGTTTTTAGGTCAGAGGTATTAGGTTTTTCTAGGGATAATGTTCCAGTTTATTTTGTGTGGGGGTTTAGGTTTTTTTTGGTTTGAGGTTTTGGGATTTTCTGGGGCTAAGGGTTTGGGTTTTTTTGGGATTGAGGATTTTGGATTTTAAGGGCTAGGGGTTTAGTTTTTTCTGGTGCTGAGGGTTTATAGTTTTTGAGATAAGGGTTTAAGGTTTTCTAGGGATGTGGGATTAGGTATTTTGGGTCATAGTCTTTAGGGTTTTGGAGGGTTAAGGGTTCAGTGTTTTCTAGGGATGAGGGTTTTGGGTTTTTTAGTTTTGAGGGTTTGGCATTTTTTGGGGATGGGGGTTTGGTGATTTCAGGGGATTATGGTTTAATATTATTTAGGGTTGGGAGTTTTTGGATATTATGTGATTAGGATTTAGAGTTCTCTGGGTTTGAGGGTTTGATGTTTTCTATGGATAAGGGTTTAGGGGTTTTTGCAGTAGAGGATTTTGGGCTTTTGGGGGCTGAGGGTTTTGAGTTATTTGGGGTTGATAGTTTATGGTTTTTATAGGCCTAGGGTTTATGGTTTTTAGGGGATGAGGGTTTATGGTTTTTTGGGATGAGGGTTTTGGAAATTTCTGGGCTTAGGTTTTATGGTTTTTGGGGGCTGAGGGTTTTGGGTTTTTGGAGGAAAAGTGTTTTGTGTATTTTTTGGTAGAGGGTTTTGGGTTTTTTGTGCTGAGGGATTCGGAATTTTTTGGGCCAAGGGTTTAGGTTTTTTTGGCTAGAGGATTATGGTTTTTTTGGGGATATGTGTTTAGGGATAAGGGTTTAGGATTTTTTTTGGATGAGGTTTTGGAGATTTCTAAGGATGGGGGTTTAGGGATTCTAGGGGTGAGGGTTTAGGGCTTATTGGATGAGTGTTTAGTGTTTTCTGGGGATCAGGGTTTAGTGTTTTTTGGAGCTGAGTTTATATTGTTTTCTGGGGATGAGTGTTTAGATTTTTCTAGGTTTGAGGGTTTAGGGTTTCCATCTACTGTGGATTTAGGGTTTTCTGGTGCTAAGAATTTAGTGTTTTATAGGGTTGGGGTATTACAGTTTTCTGGGGTAAAGTGTTTATAGTTTTCTAGACTGAGAGTTTAGGTTTTTTTTGGATGAGGGTTTTGGGTTTCTAATGGCTGAGGTTTTGGGGATTTTTGGGATTTTGGGATTCGGGTTTTCAGGGGAAGATGGTTTAGTATTTTCTAGGGATGAGCGTTTATACTTTATGGGGATGTGGGTTTTAGTTTATGTTCATTTGGGTTTTATAATTTTCTAAGGATGAGGGTTTAGGGTTTTCCAGGTTCGAGGGTTTATGGTTTTATTGGAATATGGGTTTAGGGTTTTCTAGGGAAGATGATTTTTTGATTTTTTGGCTGATGATATGGATTTTTCTTGGGTAGATGGTTTGGGGTTCTCAAAGAATCAGGGTTTAGTGGTTTTTAGGATTGAGGGTTTTGGGTTTTTTTCGGGAATATGGATTAGAATTATTGGGGCTAATGATTTAGTGTTTTTTGTGGATGAGGGTTTAGGGATTTTTGGTGCTGAGGGTTTTGGACTTCTTTGGGATGAGTGTTTTGGGTTTTTTAGGGCTAAGTATTTAGGATTTTTTTGGGGATATGGGTATATGGTTTTTTGGGACTGAGTGTTTATGGGTTTTTGGGGTTGAGGTTGTGGGTTCATTGGGGATGACTATTTTGTGTTTTTTTAGTCAGAGGGTTTAGGGATTTTCTGTGTTAGGGTTTAGTGTTTTTTAGGGATGTGCATTTTTAGGTTTTCAGGCTGAGGGTTTAGGTTTTTTTTGGATAAAGAATTTAGGTTTTTTACGGATGATGGCATAGGGTTTATTGGGCTGAGGGTTTAGGGATTTTTAAGACTAAGGGTTTCGAGTTTTTTTAGATGATAAATTAATGTTTTGTGAGGATTACAGATTAGGAATTTTTGGGGTTGATAATTATAGATTTCTTTGGATGAGGGATTAGGGTCTTTTGGGATGAGGGTTTAGGGATAAGGGTTATGGATTATTTGAGGTAGATGGTTTGGTTTTATAGGTCTAGGGGTTTCGAATTTTTAGGGCTGAGGGTTTAGGATATTTCTGGATGTAGGTTTCATGTTTTTCGGGGATAAGTATTTTGGGTAGTTTAGGGATGATGGTTAAGATTTTTGTGGGGATGAGGGTTTACTGTTTTTTAGTTCTGAGGGTTTAGGGTTTATTGGGGATGAATGTATAGGGATTTATGGGGCTATGGATTTTGGTTTTTTAGGGATGAATGTACGGTGCTTTATTTGGGATGAGGGTTTAGGGTTTTTGCTGCTGAGAGTTTTTTTTGGGGGATGAGGGTTTAGGGTTTTTGCGGGATGAGGGATTATGGTTTTTTGGGGCTGAGAGTTTATGGATTTTGGGGGTGAGGAATTAGGGTTTTTTGGGGTGAAGATTTATAGATTTTAGGCGTAAGGGTTTTTTGTTTTGGGGGGATCAAGGATTATAGTTTTGTAGGGTAAGGATTTATGTATTTTTTAAGGTAAGGGATTTTGGTTTTGGGGATGAGGATATATTTTTTTTTGGAGCTGAGGGATAGGGATATATAGGGATGAGGGTTTATGGGTTTTTTTGGCTGAGGTTTTATTGTTTTCGGGGCTGATAGTTTAGGGTTGTTTTGGGGATGTGGGTTCACAGTTTTTTTTTGTTTAGGATTTAAGTTTTGTTGGGGAAAGGGATTTGGGGTTTTCTAGGGATGAGTGTTTATCGTTATTTGGGGTAGAGTGCTTAGATGTTTTGGGGTCATCGATTTAAGGGATTTTTGGGTTGAGTGTTTTGGGTTTTCTAGTCATGATGGTTTTGTGATTTCTAGGGTTGACGGAGTAGTGATTTATGGGTTGTAGGTTCAAGATTTTTCAGTGGATGAGGGTTTAGGGTTATCTGGGGATGAGGGTTTTGGTTATTCCTAAGGTGAGTCTTTAGGGTTTTCATGGGATGAGTTTTTATAGTTTTTTGGCTTTCATAGATTATGGTTTTCTAGGAAATGGGGTTTAGGGTTCGTTGGGATGAGGGTTTACAGTTTTTATTGGATGAGGATTTAGGTAATTTGGGGGATAGGGGTATTGGGTTTTATATAGAATTTTGTATAGGTTTTTATGGAGATCATGGTTTAGGTTTTTCTACGGATGAGGGTTTAGGGTTTTTTTGTTGAAGGGTTTCGAGTTTTCAGGGTTTGAGGGTTTAGTTTTTTCTAGGAATCAGGGTTTACGGTTTTCTGGGGATGAGGGATTAGAGTTTTCTAGGGTTTTGTGATTAGGTTTTTTTGGGTGGAGAATTTATGGTCTTCTAGGGTGAAGGTGATGCGTCGCCGGAAGCTCAAAACGAGTAAGTGAAGAGGAGCAGCGTAATGTAGCCGAATGACCGAGGCTTAAAGGCAATGCCACCCGCCAAGGTTTCTCCACGCTTAAAGACAACGTCACCAGCGATGGAGATGCACCACCAATTCCGGGCAAAGGGAAGAGGCTAAAGCAAGAAGATTGCACAACAAACTTCAAAATCCCGTCACATTCATGCATCCCCATTACAAAGGAGTGAAAATACAATATAAAGACAAAATAAATAAAGAAAAATGCTCCAATTCGAGTTACAAGACATGGGGAACCCAAAAGGCACATAAAAAGCATAAAATAACACTTTCCCATGCCATTTAATGACCCTACTAGCCAAAGTAGCGGGATTCCCTCTTAATGATGCTTTTCTCCACCTTCTCTCTCCTCATTAATGTGCAGCTACGAATTTCCACCATTTGCCATGTGGATAAATGATTTTGGGTCCCAAATAAGTGTGTTGTGGCCCACCATAGTGTTGGACATCAAGAAGTGTGGGCTGGTCCAATTCGAACAACAATTGGGCTTAGAATTTTTATCAAGCCCAAAATTATTCTCCTTGTGCTGAATCTGATCCATATCATTCTCCCCCGGTTGAAGAGGATTTGCCCTCAAATCCACGACATCATCTTCTTCAATGTAAGTAGATAAGTCCCCAATGCTGAATGTTGCAGAAACGTTGCCAAAATCATCTGGTAAATCAATTTTGTAGGCATTGTTTCCCACTCGTTCAAGCACTTTGAATGGACCTTCAGCTCGTGGTGCCAGCTTGCTCTTCCTTTTGGATGGAAATCTCTCCTTGCGAAGGTGAATCCACACTTTGTCTCCAGGTTGGAAAATAGCCTGCTTCCGATGCTTGTTTGCTCGCCTCTTGTATGCCTCATTAGACTTCTCTATCTGAGCACGAATAGATTCATGGAGCTTCTTCATCTGCTTTGTCTTCTCCTCCGCATCAATATTTACCTGAAAATCAAGAGGCAAAGAGCACAATTCTATAGGAGTGATTGGATTGATTCCATAAACCACTTCGAATGGAGAATGTCGGGTGGTAGCACTGGGAGATCTATTGTATGCAAATTCAGCTTGTGCAAGTTGCAAATCCCAATCTCTCATGCTCTTGTTCACCAATGTTCTCAGAATAGTGCCCAATGTACGATTGGTAACTTCTGTTTGCCCATCCGTTTGAGGGTGATGGGATGTGCTGAAAAGAAGTTTCGTACCGAATTTCCCCCATAATGTTCTCCAAAAATGGCTGAGAAATTTTGTGTCTCTATCCGAAACGATGCTGCGAGGAATTCCATGAAGGCGAACAATCTCTTTGAAAAACAATTCTGCCACTTTCACTGCATCTTCAGTCTTATGACAAGGTATGAAATGAGCCATCTTAGAAAATCGATCAACAACAACCATTATTGAATCTTTACCTCGCTGAGTCTTTGGTAAAGCCATAATGAAATCCATGCTGAGATCTTCCCATGGCTGCTCCGGAATAGGTAACGGAGTGTATAAACCAGGCTTGAAATGACTCTTTGCTCTTTGACATGTTCCGCATCTTGAAAGAATAGCTTGGACATTTGATTGCATCTTCGGCCAGTAGAAATGCTCTTTTAGTATCTCCAAGGTTTTATGGATGCCAAAATGACCAGCAAGTCCCCCTTTATGTGCTTCCCGAATAAGCAAGTCCCTATAATTACCCTTTGGAACACACAACTTGTTTCTCTTAAAGAGAAACCCATCATGTACAGAATAATCCTCCACAAATCCATCTTGACATTGGATTAAAATAGAATTAAACTCCATATCATGCTGATAATCTTCTCTCATAAGCTGAAATCCAAGAATTCGAGCATCAAGAATTGTAAGTAATGCATACCTCCGAGATAAAGCATCTGCCACTAGATTATCTTGCCCCTTCTTGTATTTTGACACAAATGAGAATGATTGTAAGAATTCCACCCACTTTGCATGCCTCGAACTCAGCTTGTGTTGACCATTGATAAACCTCAAAGCCTGATGGTCAGAATGAAGAACAAACTGCTTCGGTCTCAAATAATGAGACCAATGATCTAGGGCTCTTATAACCGCATAAAATTCCTTATCATAGGTGCTGTAATTCCTCCTTGAATCATTCAGTTTCTCGCTGAAATATGCAATAGGGCTCTTGCTTTGGATGAGAACAGCGCCTATCCCAACTCCACTTGCATCACATTCCACTTCAAAGACTTGATCAAAATCAGGCAACGCCAAAACAGGTGCTTCACACAACTTTTTCTTAATGATTTCAAATGATTCATTTGCTGCCTTTGACCACTCAAATTTCCCCCTTTTCAAGCATTCAGTGATAGGTGCCATAATAGTGCTGAAATTGGAAACAAAGCGACGATAAAAAGATGCCAAACCGTGGAAACTTCTTACTTCGGTAATGGATTCTGGTTGTGGCCAGGACTTGATTGCTTCCACTTTTGATTCATCCACCATGATGCCTTCTTTGGTTACCACATATCCCAAAAACACCACTTCTGTTGAAAAGAACTCGCATTTTTCAAGCTTCCCATATAGCTTTTGTTTCCGTAGAACATCAAATACCCACTGAAGATGATCCACATGGCTCTCCACATCCTTGCTGTAAATCAAAATGTCATCCAAATAAACTACCACAAATTTACCAATAAATGGTTTCAGAACTTCATTCATGAGTCGCATGAATGTGCTAGGAGCATTTGAGAGGCCAAATGGCATGACCAGCCACTCAAACAATCCGCCTTTAGTTTTGAAGGCTGTTTTCCACTCATCCCCTTCCTTCATTCGAATCTGGTGGTATCCACTACGAAGATCAACCTTTGAAAAGATTGATGAACCATGCAATTCATCAAGCATATCATCGAGTCGTGGGATGGGATACCTGTATTTGATGGTAATATTATTGATAGCTCTACTATCAATGCACATGCGATACGTACCATCTTTCTTTGGCACCAATAATGCTGGAACAGAACACGGGCTCATGCTTGGCCTTATAAAGCCTCGATCCATCAACTCATCTACTTGCTTCTGCAATTCCCTTAATTCTCCAGGATTACACCGATATGCTGGTTTATTTGGCAATTGTGCACCCGGAACGAGATCAATCTGGTGTTCAATGCCTCTAAATGGTGGTAATCCTGCTGGAAGATCATTAGGAAAAACATCATGATATTCCCAAATTAAGGAATGAGCTAAAGGATGTTGATGACTCTTCTCCTCATGGCATGACTTTTCCATCATCAATAAAGCAAAAACTGGCTTTTGCTTATTTATGGCTTTCTCCACTTGAGCTTTGCTGATAAAGAGACTACCTTTGGGTACTTCCGGAACAGATTTTTCTTGAAGAGTTTGGGACGGCTTCAAAGGAGCAAGTGTGATATTCTTTTCCCCAGATCGAAAAGAATAAGTGTTCTTCCTCCCATCATATTTCACTTCCCTGTCAAACTGCCAAGGCCTACCCAACAACAAGTGACAAGCATCCATAGGAATAACATCACACAGTACTTCATCAGCATAGTTCTTACCAATGGAGAATGAAATTAGAACCTGTTTTTTGACTTGGAGTGTGCTCCCATTGTTCAACCATTGCAATTTATATGAGTGAGGATGATTCTGAGTTGGAAGCTTCAATTTCTCCACTAGTGTTGTTGAAGCCACATTTGTACAGCTCCCACTATCAATAATCACCATGCATACCCGCTGATTAATGGTGCAGCGAGTTTGGAACAAGTTTTCTCTTTGATCTTCTTCCGGGCAGATTTGAGCTTGCAAAACTCTTCGTAGCACCAGCATGTTTCCCACATCAGCTTCTTCCACAACATGTTCCTCATTTTCAGTTTCTTCACCATCATGTTCATCCTCTTTGATTGCCTCTTCAATTTCTTCAATCTCTTTAATAGTAATAATCCGGTTGTTAGGGCAATTGGCCTGAAAATGACCATACCCATGGCATTTGAAACACTTTCGATTCCCACGTTCAAAGGAGTTCGACTTCCCTTTTGTTTGTTCCATAGCCTTCTCTTTCCCTTTTTCCAGCATCTTGTTCCTTCCAAATTCCTTCTCAACAACACCAGATTTATTAGAAGAAATACCCTTATAAACAGTTGTACCTCTATTGTAGTTTTTGAGCGCCGGTGCCCTTGAGGTCCGCTTTTGCTTTTCCACCTTGATCGCCAGCTTGCAAACATCATCAAGTGAGCAGAATGATTGCAACTCCACTGAATGTGCAATTTCTTCATTTAATCCACCCAAAAACCTTGCAATTGTTTGCTCTTTATATTCTGGAACATCACTTCGCATCAATAAACGATCAAATTCCCGAATGTACTCTTCAACAGACTTATCTCCTTGTCGTAGGCTATGCATTCGAAAATAAAGATCTTGCTTATAATTCTCAGGCAGAAATCGTCTCCTCAAAAGCTTTTTCAACTTCTCCCATGAGCGTATCTTGCCTTTATCATCACGTTCCCGCTGTTTCTTCAGATTTTCCCACCAAAGTGATGCATAATCTTTAAATTTCAGAATGGCTACCTTGCACTTCTTCTCGTCAGAACAATTCTTAAATTCGAAGAACCGTTCGATTTCCCGCATCCAATCCAGAAAATCATCCGGATTCATACTCCCATAAAAATCTGGAATGTCGATCCTCAACCCTCTTTCAATGTCTTCATCATCTCTTCTTCTTCGCATATCTACCTCTGAATCGCTGGAATCATCACCATTTGCATGATCTTCATAAAATGGTGCTGGATTGCGTCTATTATGTGGTGATGGACGTCGAGGATGTCGCTGCGGTGGAGGGGAGTCAGGTCGCCGTGCTCTCAAAAGTTGAGCAAGTTGCTCACCGATTTGAGTAATTTGGGATTGTAGCTGTGCATTAGCTATTTCCCATGGAGCAGGAGGAGTAGAAGATCCGCTCTTGTGAGACATGATGGAGAGTAATAAGAAGAATGTGATAGAACTTACTCGTTGGAACCGCGCCTCTGATACCAATTGATGCGTCACCGGAAGCTCAAAACGAGTAAGTGAAGAGGAGCAGCGTAATGTAGCCGAATGACCGAGGCTTAAAGGCAATGCCACCCGCCAAGGTTTCTCCACGCTTAAAGACAACGTCACCAGCGATGGAGATACACCACCAATTCCGGGCAAAGGGAAGAGGCTAAAGCAAGAAGATTGCACAACAAATTTCAAAATCCCGTCACATTCATGCATCCCCATTACAAAGGAGTGAAAATACAATATAAAGACAAAATAAATAAAGAAAAATGCTCCAATTCGAGTTACAAGACATGGGGAACCCAAAAGGCACATAAAAAGCATAAAATAACACTTTCCCATGCCATTTAATGACCCCACTAGCCAAAGTAGCGGGATTCCCTCTTAATGATGCTTTTCTCCACCTTCTCTCTCCTCATTAATGTGCAGCTACGAATTTCCACCATTTTCCATGTGGATAAATGATTTTGGGTCCCAAATAAGTGTGTTGTGGCCCACCATAGTGTTGGACATCAAGAAGTGTGGGCTGGTCCAATTCGAACAACAATTGGGCTTGGAATTTTTATCAAGCCCAAAATTATTCTCCTTGTGCTGAATCTGATCCATATCAGAAGGGTTTAGGGCTTTTTTGGATTGTTTTTAGTGTTTTAGGGGCTTAGGGTTTAGGTTTTTTTAGGCTATAGATTTAGAGTTTTATAGGGATATGGGTTAGGGTTTTAGGGGGATGATGTTTTAGGGTTTTCCTTGGTGAGGGTTAATAATTTTATAGGGCTATGGGTTTAGGGTTTTCTGCCGCTCATGGTTTAGTGTTTTATAGTATTTTTGGTTTTGGTTTTTCCAAGAATGAGGGTTTATGGTTTATTTTGTTCTGAGGGTTTCGGGTTTTTTGTAACTCTATGTTTAGGATTTTGTGGTGATGAAGGTTTATAGTTTTTTGAGGTTGAGGCTTTAGGGTTTTTGGGGGTTGAGTGTTTGGGGGGTTTTCGGGCATTGAGTTTAGCATTTTATGGGGCTAGGGTTTAGGGTTTTTTGGGGTTGAGGGTTAATATTCTCTCGGGGATGAGGGTTTAGGGTTCTCTAGGGCTGATGGTTTTGGGTTTTATAGGTATTAGGGTTTAAGATTTTATAGGGATGAGTGTTTTGGGTTTTCTGGAGTTGATGGTTTAGGGTTTTCTAGGACTAAGTGTTTCGGGTTTTCTAGGGATTAGGGTGTATGGTTTTCTACGGAGAGGGTGTAGGGTTTTCTATGTGTTAGGGTTTAAGGTCTCCTTGGGTTGAGGGTTTGTGATTTTCTAGGGCTGATGGTTTATTATTTTCAAGGTATGAGGATTTTGGGTTTTTGGGGGCTGAGGATATAGGGAAATCATGGGCTGAGGGTAAAGGACATTCTGGAGAAGAGGTTTTGGTGTTTTCTAGGGATTGAGTTTTAGTTTTTTCTAGGTATTAGGGTTTAGGTTTTTTGGAGATGGGGTTTAGTTTTTTTTGTGGTTGAGTTATTATGGTTTTCTCAGGATGAGGGTTTATAGTTTTTTGGTGTTACGGGAATAGGGTTTTCTGGAGCTAAGGGTTTATATTTTTCTATAGTTGATGGAATAGATTTTCTAGGGATGAAATTTTATGGTTTTTTAGGGATGAGTGTTTTTGGTTTTATTTGGATTAGGGTTTTGTGTTTAATAGGGATGATGATTTTTCATTTTCTATGGACGAGGGTTTTGAATTTTCTAAGGCCGAGGGATTAGTATTTTCTATGAATGATGGTTTAGGTTTTTCCAGTTGTGAGAGATAGTGGTTTTCATAGGTTAAGGATTTACTGTTTTCTAGGTATGATTGTTTTTGATGGTTTGGCTTGATGATTTTAGATTTTCTAGCGATGAGGGTAGAGGGTTTTATATGTTGAGGGTTTACGGTTCTCTAGGGTTGAGGTTTTAGGGTTTTCTGGGGATGAGAGTATATGGTTTTTTGGGGGTGAGGATTTATGGTTTTATGGGGATGAGATTTTAGTGGTTTATTGGGTTGAGGGATTATGGTATTATTTATATGATACTTTATGGTTTTTTGGGGCCATGGGTTTACGTTTCTATAGGGCTTCGGGTATTTGGATTTCTGGGGCTTGGGGTTTATGGATTTTTGTGGTAGGGAATTTATTGTTTTCTGGGGATGAGTGTTTAAGGTATTTTGGGGATGAGGGTATTTTGTGTTTGGGGTTGAGTGTCTATGTTTTTATGGGATAGATGGTATAGGTTTTATTGGGGATGAGGGTCTTCTAGTTTCTAGGGCTGAGTATTTAGTGTTTTCTAGGGGTGATATTTTAGAGTTTTCTAAGGCTGAGGGTTTAGGTTTTTCTCAGGCTGTGGGTTTAGGTTTTCTCGATTTCGGAGTTTGGGTAAATCTAGGGAAGGGGGTCTTGGGTTTTTTATGAAATGGGTTTACATTTTTCTTGGTATGAGTGTTTATTTTTTAAGGGAAGGTTGTTTAGCAGTTTCTAGGGCTGATGATTTTGGGTTTTCTAGGCTAAGACATCAGGATTTTCTCAGGATATGAGTTTAATTTTTTCTAGGGATGGGTTTTTATGGTTTTCAAGGGATGGGTGTTTATATTTTTCTATGGTTGAGGGTTTATGGTTTTTTGGGGATGGGGGATTAGGGTTTTTTGGGGATGAGGGTTTAGGATTTTCTCAGGATGATGATTTTGGGTTCCTGGGGCTGTGGGTTTAGGGTATTCTAGGGTTGAGGGTTTGGGGTTTATGAGGCAGATGGTTTAGGATTTTTGAGGTATAATGTTTTAATATTTTATATGGAAAAGGGTTTAGGGTTTTCTAGGGATGAGGTATAAGGGTTTTCTAGGGTGGAGGGTTAGTGTTTTCTAGGGATGAGGATTTAGATATTTATGGGAATGGGGTTATGTTATTTCTAGGGATTGGAGTTTAGTGTTTTCTAGGCTTAGTGTTTTATGGTTTTCTAGGGATGTGGGATTAGGGTTTTATAAGGCTGATGATTTATGGTAATTTGGGTATGAGGATTTAGGGTTTTCTAGGGGTTAGGGTTTAGGGTTTTTGGTGGATGGGGGTTTAGGGATTCTTGTGGTAGAGGGTCTTGGGTTTCATGAGGTAGATGGTTCAGGGTATCCAAGGACAAAGTGTTTAGGGTCTCTAGGGAATGGGGGTTTAGGTTTTTCTATGAATGAGTATTTAGGATTTTCTAGGTATGTGGGTTTAGTGTTTTCTAGGTCTGAGGGTTTAGCGTTTTTTAGGGATTATGTTTTAGGGTTTTATAGGGTTGAAGCATTAGGGTTTTCTATGGTGGAGGGTTTAGGGTTTTCTAAGGATGATGGATTAGGGTATTTTATGGATGATGGTTTATGGTTTCTTAGAGTTAAGGATATAGTATTTTCTAGTGAAAATGGTTTAGGGGTTTATGTACTTGAGGGTATAGTACTTTCTAGTGTTGAGGGTTTTAGTTCTTCTACGGCTGAGGGTTTAGGTTTTTCTACGGATTAGAGTTAAGGATTTTCTAGGGATGGGTTTTTAGGTATTTCTGTTACTAAGGGTTTCAGATTTTCTATGTATGGGGGTTTTGGGATTCTTGTGGATGAGGCTTTTGGTTTTATAGGTCTAAGAGATTAGGGTTTTCTAGGGGTAATGGATTATGTTTTCTATTATAATGAATTTTGTGTTTTCTAGGCATAAGTATTTAGTGATTTCTGTGGATGATGGTTTAAGGTTTTCTAGGGAATAGGGTTTAGGGTTTTACGGGGAAGTGGGTTTAAGTTATTCTGAGGTTGACTGTTTTGGGTTTCTATGGTTGATCATTTAGTGATTTCCCAGGTTGAGGTTTTAGGATTTCTCTTTGGTGAGGGTTTTAATTTTTGGGGAGATAAGGGTGTAGGGTTTTATGAGGCTTGAGGTTTATGGTCTTCTAGGGATCAGGGTTTAGGGCTTTCAAGAGCTGTCATTTTTGTGTTTTCTAGGGCTACAGGTTTAGGGTAATCTGGGGATGAGGGTATAGGGTTTTCTCTTAATGAGGGTTTAGGGTTTTCTAGGGTTGTTTGTCATATATATTCTGGGGTTGTTGATTTGGGACCTTTTGGGGTGAAGGTTTTCATAATTTTTAGGGATAAGGGTTTAGGGTTTTATGTGACTAAGTGATTAGGGTTTTCTGCTGAGGGAGGTTTATTGTTTTCCAGGGGTGATGGTTTAGGGTTTTTTGGGGATTGGGGTAAGGTTTTTCTTGGGCATAGGGTTTATGATTTTCTTGGGATGAGTGTTTTTGGTTTTCTAGGGCTGGGGGTTTAGGGTTTTTTGTGGATGAGGCTATAGTGCTTTTTGGGGAAGTAGGTTTAGGGTTTTTTGGGGCTGAGGTTTTAAAGTTATATGGGGCAGAGGGTCTAGGGTTTTCTAGGGATGACGATTTAGGGACATCAGGGGCTGAGGTTTTCGGGTTTTCTAGAGATGAGATTTCAGTGTTTTCTAGGGTTGATGATTTAGGTTTTCTAGGGATGATGGTTTAGGATTTTAAAGGAATGTGGGTTTTGGTTTTTCAAAGGACTATGGTTAAGGTTTTTATAGTGCTTATGGTTTTAGGTTTTCTGGGGCAGAGGGTTTAGGGTTTTATGGGGTTTAGGGTTTTATGGGTATGATAATGTAGGGTATGTTGGGGCTTGGGTTTAGCGTTTTTTGGGGCCAGGGGTCTAGGGTTTTCTCATGTGTAGTGTATAGGGTATTATGGGGATAAGGTTTATGATTTTCTAGGGATGAGATTTTTTTCTCACAGACTGAGGGTCTAGGGATTTTTGGGGCTGAGTGTTTAGTGTTTTATGAGGATGTGGGTTTAGGGTTTTGGGGGGTATGGGGGTTTAGGGTTTTTTGGGGATGAGGGTTTAGTGTTTTTTTTGTTGAGGGTTTATGTTTTATGAGGGATGAGGGTTTAGGGTTTCTAGGGGATTAGGGTTTAGTGTTTCTTGGGTCTGATGTTTAAATTTTTTCTCGGGCTATGGGGTTTGGTTTTTCTACAGAATATGGTTTAGGGTTTTCTAGGGATCTGGGTTTAGAGATTTATAAGGATATGTGTTTAGGTTTTTAAATGGATGAATGTTTAGGGTTTTCATGCGAGGGGGTCTAGGATTTTAGGGTTTTTTGGGTTTTTTCTGATTGAGTGTTTAGGGTTTTTCAGGGATGTGGGTTTAAGGGAATTTTAAGGCTGAAATATTATTGTTTTTTAGGGATGTGGGTTTTATGTTTTCTGGGGGGATGAATGATTAGGGTTTTCTGGGCATTATGGTGGGTATGAGAGTTTTGGGATTTCTTATAATGAGGGTTTTCGTTTTTATAGGGATTAGGGTTTAGGGTTTTGGTGTAAGAGGTTTTAGGTTTTTATATTTTTGGGGGATTACGAATATATGGGGTGAGTGTGTAGGGTTTTCTAGGGATGAGGTTATAGGATTTTATGGGGATGAGGGTTTAGGGTTTTCTAGGGATAAGGGCATAGGGTTTTCTAGGGAATATGGTTTACGGTTTTCAAAGGTTGAGGTGTTACAGTTTTATTGGGATAATAGTTTAATATTTCTTGGGGTAGATTTTTTAGGGTTTCAAGAGTTTTTGTTCCAAGGGTTTTCAAGTGTTGAGGGTTTGGGGTTTTCTTAGGCTAAGGGGTTAGGCTTTTTTATGGCTGAGGGCTTAGGGTTTATTGGGGTTGAGGTTTGAGGGTTGTTTTGGGCCGATGCTTTAGGTACTTTTGGGGGTAATGGTTAATGGTATTTTGGTGTAGTGGGTATTGGGTTTTGTGGGGTAGAGGGTTTAGGGTTTTCTAGGGATAAGGGTTTAGGGGTTTTTGGAGATTAGGGATTAGGATTTCTTGAGGATGGGTATTCCGGGTTTCATAGGGCTAAGTGTTTAAGGATTTTTTGTGGGTGAGGATTTAGGGTTTCCCAGGGCTAAGGATTAAGGGTTTTCTAGGGTTGATGGTTTACTGTTTTTTTGGGAATGAGTTTTTATCTAGTTTAGGTCTGAGGGGTTATGAGATTTTTAGTCTGAGAGTTTATGGTTTTTTGGGTGGATGATGATATAGGTTTATTTGAGGATGAGGGTATAAGGTTTTTTTGGGGATAGGGGTGTATTGTCTTTTGGAGCTAAGGTTTTAATCTTTTTTTGGGATGAGTGTTTATGGGTTGTTGGGGATGAAATTTTAGGGGTTTTTGAGGAACATATTGTGGTGTTTTTTGGTACTCAGGGATTAGGGTTTTTTAGGGATAAGGGTTTGGGGTTTTTTAGGGAAAAGGGTTTAGGTTTTTTGGGGGCTATGTGTTTAGGATTTTTTTTGGGATGAGTGTTTATGGATTTTTTGCAGCTGAGGGTTTAAGGGTTTTAGGGATGAGGATTTAGTGTTTTATGACTAAGTGTTTAGGGTTTGGGTGGATGATGATTTAGGGTTTTCTAGGGACAAGGGGTTAGGGTTTTTGGTGTCTGAGGTTATAGGATTTTTTTAGGGCCATTGGTTAAAAGTTTTTTGGGGACGTCGGTTTGGGAATTTTTGTGGATATAGTTTTATTGGTCTTGGGGATTAAGGTTTTAGGTTTTTTGGGGCTGTGAGTCTAAATGTTTTTTGGGATGACGGTTTAGTACATTTTGGGATGATGGTTTATACATTTTTGGGGATGAGGGTTTGTGTTTGGAGGGGCTGAGGGTTTAGGGGTTTTTTTGGGGTGTAAGGGGTTTTTCGGGGATGAGGGTTCAGGGTTGTTTTGGGTTTAGGGTTTGTGGATTCTAAGGTAAGAGGGTTCAAAGTTTTTTTATCATTGAGGATTTAGGGTATTTTTGGGCTAACGGTTCATGGTTTTTTGGGGATGAGTGTTCATGGAATTTTCAGGATGGCGGTTCATAGTTTTTTAGGGATAAGGGAATAGGGTATTTTATGACTGATGGTATAGGGTTTTTTGGGGCTAAGGGTTCATAGTTTTTTATGGCTGATGGATTAGTGTTTTTTGGGGATCATGGTTTAGAGTTTTAGGGGATGAAGGGGTTGGGTATTTTTGAGGTAGTGGTTTATGGTTTTTTAGGGATGAGTGTCTAAGGGGTTTTGGAGGATGAGGGATTGGGTTTTTATAGAGTTGTGGGTTTAGGAATTTTTGGGGATGAGAGTTAACTGATTTTAGGGGCTTATGGTTTAGGGGATATATGGGATAAGGGGTTTGGGGTTTCTAGTTATATTGTATAGGTTTTTTGGGGATAAGGGATTAGGGGTTTTGGGGGAATGGTTTAAGGGTTTTGGGGACAAGGTTTTAGGGTTTTTTTGGCTTTGGGTTTAGGGTTTTTTGGTGATTCGGGTTTTGGGGGAATATTTTTTGGAGTTTTTATTCTTAAGATTTAGGGTTTTTTGGGGAAAATGGTTTACAGTTTTTTGGGACTGTGGGTATAGGGGATTTTGGGAATGGGAGTTTAGAGATCTAGGGTTCAGGGTTCAAGGGTTTTTGTGGATGATTGTTCTGGGGTTTTTAGGGATAATAGTTTAGTGTTTTTGGGGATGATGGCTGAGGGTTTTTTTGGGAAGAGGGATCAAAGTATTTTTTTCCATAGGATTCATGATTTTTTTTGGGTAGAGGGTTTAGGGTTTTTTTGGTGTTGAGGGTTACTGGTTTTTATAGATTGTGGGTTCTCTGTTGTTTGGGGATGATCATTTAGGGGTTTTGGGGTTAAAGGTTAATGTTTTTTGGGGATGAGGGTTCAAGGGTTTTTGGGATAAGGTTTAAGTGTTTTTTTAGGATGGGGTTTTAGGGTTTTATGAAGAAGATGGTTCCATGTTTTTTAGGCATGGGGTTCATGGTTTTTATGTGGGTGAGGGTCAACCATTTTTTTGATGTTAGGGATGTGGGTTCAAAGTTTTTTTTGGATAATGTTTAGGGTTTTTGTGGGTGAGGATTCATGATTTTTTCTGGAAATTGGTTCATGGTTTTTTGGGGTGATATTTCAAGGGTTTTGGGGGGTTGAGGGATTTAGATTCTGGGTTTTTCTGGGCTGAGGTTTCATGGTTTTTTTGGGATGAGGGTTTAGGGTTTTTCTATATATATTGTTTTGGTATTTTCTGGTTGATAGTTTAGAGTTTTTTATGGGTGAGAGTTTGGTCTTTTTTGAGGATGAGGGTTATGTGTTCAGGGTTTTCTAGGATGAGGTTTCAGTGTTATTTGGGGCTGAGGGTTCAATTTTTTAGGGGATTATGGTTTAGGGTTTTTTGGGATTGAGGGTCAGGGATTTTTGGGTATGAGGGTTCTTTTTTTGTGCCGAGGATTCGAGGTTTATTAATAGATAGCGGTTATGTGTTTTTAGGGAATAGGGTTGAGGGTTTTTTTATGGTTGTGGGTTAAGAGTTTCTTGGCGTTAAGGGTTGACGGTTGAGGGTTATTTGTGGATGAGGGTTGAGGGTTATTTGGGGCTTAGGTTTTTGGGTTTTTTGTGTCTATGGGTTTTGGTATTATTGGGGATGAGGGTTTAGGGTTTTTGTTGATGGGATTTAGGATTTTTGGGGCATAGGGTTTTGGGGTTTTGGGGATGAGGTTTTTGGGTTTTATAAGGATTAGGATTATAGGTTTTGGGGGAATGAGGGTTTATGGTTTTTGAGGGTTAAGGGTTTAAGATTTTGTGGGGTAGAGGGTTTATATTTTTTGGGGATAAGGGTATAGGGTTTTTTTTAGGGATAATGGTTTTGGATTATTGAGATTGAGGATTTAGGGGTCTTTGGGGATGATGGATTCGGTTTTTTGGGGATAATGGTTTTGGGTTTTGAAGGCCTATTGTTTTAGAATTTCTTTGGGATGAGGGTTTAGGAATTTTTGGGGCTATGGGTTTAGGGTTTTTTAAGGGATTTGGGTTTATGGTTTTTTACGGTGTAGTTTAGGATTTTTTAGAATGAGGGTTTATGATTTTTTAGTTATGAGGGTTTAGATTTTTTTCGGCAGAGGTTTTATGGTTTTTTGTGGCTCTCAGTTTATTTTTTTTGGTGCTAATGGTGTAGGGTTTTTTGGAGATAATGGTTTGGGATTTTTGGGGCTGAGGGTTTGGTTCTTTGGGGGGATTAGGGTTTTGGATTTTTTTGTCCTAAGGGTTTTTTTTAGGGTGGAGTGTTAGGATTTTTTATGGATGAGGATTGAGCAGTTGCTGGGATGAGGGATTATTGTATTTTGGGGTTGAGGGATGGGTTTTTTTGGTATAAGGGTTCAGGGTTTTTTTGGGCTGAATGTTTTGTGTTGTTATTTGTGTAGAATCAATTTTTTTGGATATGAGGGTTTAGGGTTTTTTGTGTATTGTAGTTGGAGGTTTTTAAGGGATAAGGGCTTAGGGTATTTTAGGTCCAAGAGTTTAATTTTTTTGGGGTTGATGTTTTACGGTTTTCTAGGGAAGATGGTTTTGGGTTTTTCTGGGATGAGGTATTAGTGTTTTGGGATGACGGTTAGTTTTTTTTGAGGCTGAGGGTTCAAAGTTATTTGGGGATAAGGGATTAGGGATTTTTGGTGCCCTAGGTTCAGAGTTTTTTGGGAAAAGTAGTGTGTTTTTTGGGTTTTTGCATTAAAAGTTAATGGCTTTTTGGGTTTCTGTGATTAGGGTTTTTTGGGGCTGAGGGTTCATGGTTTTTCATGGATGAGTGTCTAGGTTTTTTTTTATAATGGTTTCATGTTTTTTGGGGATGATGGATTACGGTATTTGGGGGGTGAGGGTTTAGGGATTCTTGGGGATGAGGTTCTAGGGTTTCCTGGGGTATAGGTTTTAGGGTATCCAAGGACTAATGATTTAGGGTCTCCTTGTTATGAGGGTCTATAGTTTTTTAAGGATGAGGGTTTATGGTTTTCTGGGGTTTAGGTTTTAGGGTTTTCTGGGGCAGAGGGTTTAAGGTTATCTAGGTATGAGGGTTTAGAGTTTTCTAGGGATGAATGTTTTGGGTTTTCAGGGGTTGAAGGAATCAGGTTTTCTAGGGAAGATGGTTTGGGGTTTTCTAGGGGATGACTATTTACGGTTTTTTGGAGTAGAGTGTGTAGTATTTTCTAGTGCATAGGGATTAGGGTTTTCCTAGGCTGTGAGATTATTGTTTTCTAGGGCTAGGGTTATATGGTTTTTTGAGGCAGATGGTTTTGGGTCATATGGGGATTAGGGTTAACGATTTTATTGGGATGGGGTTTTACGGTTTTCTTGTAGTATGGGTTTAAGGTTTTATATGTATTAGGGTTTTGGGTTTCTAGGGGATTAGGGTTTTGGGTTTTATATGGATGAGGGTTTAGGTTTTCCTAAAAATGATGTACTAGAGTTTTCTATTTCAATGAGTTTATAGTTTTCTGGGCATGTGCGTTTAGGGTTTTATAGGGATTAGGGTTTGGGGTTATTTAGGGTAGAGGGTTTAGGGTTTTAGGGGGAATAAGGTTCAGGATTTTTTAGGATAAATGTTTTGTGTTTTATGGGGTTGAGCGTTTTTGGATTTCTAGGGATAAGGTTTTAGGATTTCTTGTGGGTGAGGGTTTTGTTTTTTCTAGGGCTAAGGGTTTATGGTTTTAGGGGGCTTGAGGTTTACGGTTTTTTAGGGCCAAGGGATTAGGGTTTTCTAGAGCTGTCGGTTTACAGTTTTATAGGACTACATATTTAGGTTTTTTTGGAGGATGAGGGTATAAGGTCCTATAATTATGATGTTTTAGTGTTTTCTTGGGCTAGGGATCCATTGTATCATGATGCTGAGGGTTTAAGACATTTTGGGATGAAGGGTTTTGGATTTTCTTGGGCTAAGGGTTTAGGGTTTTCTAGGAATGAGTGCTTAGGTTTTTCTAGTGAGGGAGGTATATTGTTTTCTAGGGATGTTGGGATATAGATTTCAAGGGGGATAATGTATAGGGTTTATTGGGGATAATGGATTAGTTTTTGGGGGGCATAGTGTTTAGGGGTTTTTAGGGATGAGTGTTTTTGGTTTTCTAGGGAAGGGGTTTAGGTTTTTTTGTGAATGAGGGTATAGTGTTTTATGGTTTTTTGGTCTTAGGGTATTCTGGAGCTGAGGTTTGAAGGTTTAATAGGGCCGAGGGTTTAGGTTTTTCTGAGGATGAGGGTTTAGGGTTGTCTGGAATTGAGGGTTTAAGGTTTTGGGGGGATGAGTGTTTAGTGTTTGTTGGTGTTGATGGTTTAGGTTTTTCTAGGATAATGGTTTAGCTTTTTCAAGGGATCAGGGTTTAGGTTTTTCAAGGGTTTCTAGTTTAGGTATTTATTGGGCTTGTGGTTTAGTGTTTTCCAAGGCTAACATTTTAGGTTTTTATAATGTTGAGGGTTTAGGGTTTTCTTGGTATGACAGTTTATGGTATTCTGTGGTTGGGATTTAGTGTTTTTTGGGAATGGGGGTTTATTTTTTTCTCTAGAATATGGTATAGGTTTTTCTAGGACTATGGTTTTATGTTTTTTTGGGGCTAGGGGTTTATGATTTTCAAGGTTTGGGGGTTAAGTGCATTCTTGATCTGAGGGTTTAGGATTTTCTAGGGATGAGGGTTTAAATATTTTCATGGGATGCTGGTTTAGGGTTTTTTGGGTTTGAGGGATTAGGGATTTCTAGTGCTGAGGGTTTTTCTTTTTATGTGTGAGGTTTTAGGGTTTCAGGGGTATATGGATTCAGATTTTCTATGTTCTTAGTGTTTAGTTTTTCCAAGGTTTTATGTTTTATTGTTTTTTGGGGATGAGGGTCTTGGGTTTTATGGAGGTGATAGTTTAGTGTTTTTTTTGGAAAAGAGTGTTTTTGTTTTTTGGGTTAAAGGGTTTTGGGATTTCCAGAGAATAGGTTTTAGGGTTCTCTATGGATAAGGTTTTAGGGATTTCTAGGGATTTGGGTTTAGGGTCATCTTTGGATTAGGGTTTAAGGTTTTTTTGGGATGCGGTTTTTGATTTTCAGGGGTTTAGGGTTTAGGGTTTTATTGGGTTGAGTGTTTAGGGTTTTCAATGGATGAGGGTTTAGGGGTTTTCTAGGGTTGATAATGAGGGGTATTTAGGGTTGAGTTTTATCAATTTCTAGGGATTAATGATTAGGGTTTTTTGTGGATATGGGTTTAGGGTTTTATGGGTATGAGTGTATTGGGATTTATGGTACTGAGGGTTTATGCTTTTCTAGGTATTACGGTTTAGGTTTTTTTGGGAAAGAGGGATTAGGGTTTCCAATTTCATGTGGTTTAGGAATATATGGGGTTGACGGTGTAGGGTTTTCTAGGGCTGAGGTTATAGGATTTTCTGGGATGAAGGTTTAGAGTTTTCTAGGGATGACAGTTTGGGGTTTTATAGGGAAGTCCATTTAGGGTTTTCCAAGACTGTGGTGTTATGGATTTCTAGGGGTCATTGGTTAGGGTTTCTTATGGATTTGTGTTTAGTGTTTCAAGAGATCGGGTTCTTAGGGTTTTTTGGGGTTGAGGGTTTGGGGTTTTCCTGGGCTGAGGGTTAAATGTTTTTTGGTGCTAAGGGTTTTGGGTTTTTTGGGGCAGATGGTTTATGGTTGTTTTGGGATGAGGTTTTAGGGTAATTTGGGGATGAGGGTTTATTGCCTTTTGGGGTAGTGGGTATAGGGTTTCCTTTGGAACAGGGTTTAGGTTTTTTTAGGGATATGGGTTTTGGGTTTTCTAGGGAAGACATTTTTGTGATTTATGAGGCTGTGTGTTTAGGGTTTCCTGGAGATGAATTCTTAAGGTTTTTTGTTTGTGTGAGGGTTTAGAGTTTCCTAGGGATGAGGATTTATGGTTTTATGGGATGAGGGGTTACATTTTTTTGTGGATGTGGTTTTAGGTTAGTTCAGGGATGAGGGATTAGGGATTTATTAGGTTTTGGGTTTTGGGTTTTTTTGTGGATGATGGTATATATTTATTTGGGGATGAGGGTTTAGGATTTTTTTGGGATGTGGGCTTATGGTTATTTAGGTATGAGGGTATTAGGTCTTTTGGGGATAAGGGATTAGGAGTTTTGCGGATAAAATTTTAGGTTTTTTTCAGGGTAGATATTTTGGTGGGTTTAGTGCTCAAGTTTTAGGGTTTTTTAGGGACTAGGTTTTAGGTTTTTTATGATTGTGGGTTTATAGTTTTTTGGGTATTAGTGCATATTTTTGTTTGGGATGATGGTATAGGGTTTTTATG
Source organism: Viscum album (assembly GCA_963277665.1). Lineage (NCBI taxonomy): Eukaryota > Viridiplantae > Streptophyta > Magnoliopsida > Santalales > Viscaceae > Viscum > Viscum album. The sequence continues at coordinate 1,539,719,426 of OY728151.1, forward strand.
GATGTGGATTTATTCTTTTTAGGGCTATGGTTTTAGAGTTTTGGGGGGATGAGGATTTAGGGGTTTTTAGGGATAATGGGTTAGGATTTTTGGGACATAGGGATTTGGGGTTTTTTAGGGCTTATGGTTTAGGGTTTTTTGGTGATATGGGTTTTGGATTTTTGTGGATATCATTTTAATGGGTTTGGGGATGATTTTTTGGGTTTTTTGTTTATATAGGTTTAAGGGGTTTGTTTGGATGAAGTTTTAGTGTTTTTTGGGGTTGTGGGTTTATGGATTTTTTGGGGCTCATGGATCATGTTTATTTATGAGGGTTTAGGGTTTTTTGGGGAATGTTATATTTTTTACCATGTATTGGGATTTTGGGGGATGAAGGTTCAATGTTTTTTAGGGATGAGAGTTCATGGTTTCTTTGGGAAGAGGGTTGAGGGTTTTGGGGGATAAGGATTTAGGGTATTTTGGAGCCGAGGGTTCATATTATTTTGTGGATGAGTTTCACCTATTTTTGGGGATGAGTGTTCACGGTTTTGGGGGATAATGATTTAGGGTATATTGCAATTAAGGGTTTCGGTTTTCTTGTGGCTTTGGGTTCAAGTTTTTTTAGGCTATGGGTTCAGTGTTTTTTGTGGCTGAGGGATTAGTGTTTTCTGGGGCTCGGGATTTAGGGATTTTTGGGGTTGATGGTATAGTATTTTTTTAGGGTAAGGGTTTATGGTTTCTTAGAGATGAAGGTCTATGTTTTTTGGGCTGCGGGTTTTGGTTTTTTTGAATTGTGGTTTTAGGGATTTTTGTGGCTGAGGGTTTAGGGATTTGGGGGGCTTAAGGTTTTGGGAGTTTGGGGGCTATGAGTATTGGGGTTTCTTGTACAGATAGTTTAGGTTTTTGGGGATTAAGGTATTGGGTGATTTTGGGAAACGGGTTTTGGGGGTTTTGTGGCTAAGAGTTTTGGGTTTTGGGTGCTTTGGGTTTATGGGTTTTTGGGGATTTTAATAATTTTGGGGTTGAGGTTTTACAATTTTTTTGGTGCTAAGGGTTTAGGGTTTTTAGGGGTTAAGAGTTGTTGGTTATTTGGGGATTAGTGTTCAGTATTGTTTGGGGGTGAGGGTTCATGGTTTTTTGGGTCTGAGGTTTAGGGGTGTTGGGGTTCAGGTTTTAGTGTATTTTGGAGATGAGGTATCAAGGTTGTATGGGGCAGAGGGTTTAGATTTTTTTGAGGCCTATATTTCAAGGTTTTCTTTGGGTTAGGGATAAACATTTTATGGAGGTGAGGGTGGTGGTTTCATTGTTTTTTGTGGATAATGTTCATTGTTTTTGGGGATGAGGATTCTGGATTTTTTTGGCTAATGGTTCAAGGTTTTTTAGGGGTGAGTGTTTGGGGTTTTTTGGGGTTGAGGGCTTGGGTTATAGGTTTTTTGGTGTTGTGGGTTCGTAGTTTTTTGGTCAAGAGTGTTGAGAGGATTTAAGGCCAAGGGTTCTAGGTTTTTTCTGGAAGAGGGTTTAGGGTTTTTTGGGATATAGGGTTTAATGTTTCAGGGGGTTGAGGGTGTTGGGTTTTTTATGGGTGAGTGTTTAGGGTTTCTTGGGGCTAAGGGTTCTGCATTTAGGTTTTTTGGGTGGATAAGGGTGTGATGATTTATGAGGTGGGGGTTTTGGGGTTTTTTAGTGGATGAGGGTTCTGGGTTTTTTTATATTTATGTTTTAGGGTTTTTTAGGGATAAGGGTTATGTTATTTTATTGAAAAATGATCAAAGATTTTTGGAACTGAGGGTTCAAGTTTTCTTAGGTATGAGGTCTCATGGTTCATGGTTTTTTGGGGATGAGGGTTGAGGGTTATTTGTGTATTAGGTTTGAGGGTTTTTTATGTTGTGTATTTAGGGTGTTTTGAGGGTATGGTTTTAGGGATTATTGGATAATAGGGTTTAAGGTTTTAGTATAGGTGCTTTTAGGGTTTTTTGGGGCTTAGGGTTATGGGTTTGGGGGGATGAGGGTTTTGGGTTTTATAGTGAAGATGATTTAAGGTTTTGATGCGATGAGGTTTTAGGATATTTGAGGGTAGAAGGTTTAGTGTTTGTTAGTGTAGAGGGTTTAGACTTTTGGGGGCTTAGGGATCAGGGTTTTCTAGGGATAATTATTTGGGGTTTTTGGGATAGAGGGTTTAGGAGTTTTTGGGGTGATGTTTTTTTTTGGGGGGCTAATGTCTTTGGGTTTTTCTTGACTTTTCTATTTCTATTTTTTGGGGAAGAGGGTTTAGGGATTTTGGAGCTAAGGGTTTATGGTTTTTTAGGGATGAGGGTTTAGGGTTTCTTGCTATGGGTATAGAATTTTTTCAGGATGAGCATTTAGGATTTTTTAGTGATAAGGGTTTAGGATTTTTGGGGATGACGGTTTATGTTTTTTTTTTTGGTTGTCGGTTTAGTGTTTTTTGGGGAAGAGGGTTTAGGGTTTCTCGGGGACAGTGGTTTGGGATTTTTGTGGATGAGGGTTTTGGCATTTTGGGGGATGAGGGTTTAAGGTTTTTTGTGGATGAGGTTTTGGGGGCTTTGGGGAGTGAGGTTTTTGTGTTTTATGTGGAATATTTCTTTGGGCTTTTTTTTGGGTGAGGGTTTGGGTTTTTTGGGCCTGAGGGGTGAGGGGTTTTCAAGATAAGGGATTGTGGTATTTTTAGGATGAGGGATGATGGTTTTTCATTGATGAGGGTTCAAGGTTTTAGGGCTGAATTTTTTGGGTTTTTTTTCTTAGGTTCAATGAATTTTAGGGAAAAGGTTTTAGGTTTTTTTCGGGAATAGGGTAGAGATATTTTTAGAGCTATGTGTTTAGGGTTTTTTGGGGTATATGGTGTCAGGTTTTTTGGGGATGAGGGTTTTGGTTTTTTGATGGATATGGTTTATAGTTTTCTTTGGATGATGGATTAGGTTTTATTAGGCTTGATGTATTAGGGTTTTGGGGATGATGGGTAGTGTTTCTTGAGGTTGAGGGTTCAGGGGTTTTTCTGGCTAAGGGTTCAAGGATTTTTGGAGCTAGGGGATCAGAATATTTTTTGTGATAAGTAGTGGGTTTTTTGGGTTTTTTGGGTTCAGGGTTCAGGTTTTTTTTGGGATTGAGTGTTTTGTGTTTTTTGGGGATAAGGGTTCATCATTTTTCCGGGATAAGGGTCTAGGGTTTTTTTGTGGGTGATGGATTAGGATTTTTTTGGGAAGAGGGATTAGGGTTTTATGGTGACGAGGGTGTAGGGTTTTTTCAGTTAAATTTCATGGGTTTTGGAGGGATTAGTGTTTAGGGTTTTTTGGGGCTGATGGTTCTGGGTTTTTTTTCTGTATAGGGATTTGTGATTTATGGGGGTGGGTGTTTAGAGATTTTTGGGATAAGGTTTATTGGTTTTCTGGGGATGAGGGTTTTTGGTTTTGTGGGGATGATGATTTAGGGTTATTGGATTGAGTTTTTATGGTTTCGTGGGATGAGGGTTTTTTGGATTTTGGTGTTGATGGTTTAGTGATTTTTAGGGATGAGGGTTTACGGTTTTGGGGAGATTTTGCTTTAGGGTTTTTGGGGGTTTTGTAGGGTTTATTTTGGGGAAGCGTTTAGGGTTTTAGGGGCTATGGTTTTAGTGTTTTTCTAGGATGAGTTTTTATGTTTTTTTAGTTCTGGGGGTTTAGGTTTCTTAGTGCTGGGGGGTTAGGGTTATTTGGGGTTGAGGGTTTATGGTTTCTTGGGATTGAGGTATTATGGTTTCTTGGGAAAAATTCTTATGTTTTTGGGTGGTGGGTTTAGGGTTCTTTTGTAATGTGGGTTCAGGGTTTACTATTTTATACACAGGATGATTAAGTTTTTTTAGGGTGGAGGATTTATTTGATTTTAGGGGTGAGGGTTTAGGGTAAGTTGGGGTTAATGGTTTAGGGTTTCTTGGGGATGAGGATTTATGTTTTTTTTGGTTTATGGATTTGTGGTTTTTGGGGGTGAGGGTTTACGTTACTTTTGGGATGAGGTTTTATGGTTTTTTGGATCTGGCTGTTTATGGTTTATTGAGGTGTATGGTTTAGTGTTTCTGGGGATGAGATTTTAGGGTTTTTTAGGGATAATAGATTAGGATTTTTAGGGGATTAGGGTTTAGGGTTTTTTAGTGATAAGTGTTGAGTTGTTTTTTAAGATGACGGTTTAGGGATTTTTGGGCTAAGGGTTGAGGGTTTTAGGTTAGAGGGTTAAAGGTTTATTAGGGCTGAGGTTTTTTTTTTATTTTGGGGCTGAGTGTTTAATGTTTTTTTGGGGGTATAAGGTTTATGATATTTGTGGGTTGAGGGTTGAGAAGGTTTTAGGATTTAGTGTTTAGGGTTTTTATGTTTGGGGTTTTGGGTTTTTATGGTTGGTGGTTTAGTGTTTTTATGGTTGGGGGTTTAGGGTTTTTTGAGGATGATGGTTTTCATTTTTAGGTGGTGATGCATTGAAGTTTATTGGGGATAATGTTTTAGGGTTTTATATGAGTTAGGGAATAAGGTTTTTTAGGTATGAGGGCTTAGCTTTTTTATGAGGTTTTAGTGTTTTTTGGGATTGAGAGTTTGGGATTTTTTTTGTGCTCCGGGATCAACTGTTTTCTATATGAGTGATAAGGTTTCATGGTTTTTTGTTTTGAGGGATTAAGGGTTTTGTTTCTGAGGGTTTGAGGAATCTTATGGATGATGGTTCAACGTTTTTTAGGGATGTGGGGTCAGTTTTTTTGGGTTTAGTGTTTAGGGTTTTTTTGGGAATATGGTTTATGAATTTTTAGGGCTGAGGGTTTTTGTTTTTTTGGGGTTGAGTGTTTATGTTTTTTGGGGGTTGAGTTTTAAGGATTTTTTAGGTTGTGGGTTTTTGGATTTTTGGTATGGGGGATTAGGGATTTTGGGATGATGTTTTTGTGTTTTTTGGGGAAAAGGGTTTTGGGTTTTCTAGGGATGAGTGTTTATAGATTTTTATGGGATGAGTGTTTAGGGTTGTTTGGGGATGTGTTTCTAATGATTTTTGTGGCTAAGGATTTTTTTAGGAAACAGTTATAGGGTTTTTGGGGGAGAGGGATAATGGTGTTTTGGGGTTGAGGTTTTTCTTAATGAGGGTTTATGGTTTTTTGGGATGAGGGTTTAGTGTTTTTTGAGGCTGAGGGTCTAGTTTTTTTTGTGAGGACTGTTTAGTTTTATTTATGGTGAGGGTTTTGTGTTTTTTGTGTCGAGGGTTTATTGATTTTTGGGGCTGAGGGTTTAGTATATTTTGGTGCTATTGGTTTTGGGTATTTTGGTCGAGGGATTATAGATTTGGGGGCTAAGTGTTATGGGTCTTGGGGGATGGGGTTTGGGTTTTTTTGGGGATGAGGGTTTATGGTTTTTTTGGGCTCTACGTTCTTGGTTTTTTTGGGGGTGTGGGTTTTGGGTTTGGGGGATGAGGATTTAAGGTTTTTTGGGACTAGGGGTTTTGGGTTTTGGGGGGTTTATTGTTTTGGTTTTTTGGAGTTTAGGGTTTTGGGTTTTGGGGGATGATGTTTTAGGGATTTTGGGTTAGGGGGGTTTAGGGTTTTTAAGGGCTAAGGGCATAGGATTTTTTAGGGATGTGGTTCCACAATTTTTTAGGGATGATGGTTAAGGTATTATTGGGTATGAGGGTTTGGGATATATTTGTGGAAAATGATTTAGGGTTTTTTTGGGGTTTATGGTTAATGGTTTTTTAGGTCTAATTGTTTATGGATTTTTCGGGATGAGGGTATAGGGATTTGTAGTGCTGAGGGTTTTGGGTTTTTGGTCCCCGAGGGATTAGGGATTTTTGCGACCAAGGGTTAATGGTTTTTAGGGGAGGAGGGTTTAGTGTTTTTTGGTTTTGAGGTTTTACGGCTCTGTAGGGATGATGTATTAGGGTTTTTGGGATGAGGGTTTTCATTTTTTTAGGGATGAGGGTCTACGTTTTTTTGTGGCCTAGGGTATAGGGGTGTTTTGTTGCTGAGGATTTAGAGGTTTTTGGGGATGAGACTTACAGGTGTTTTGGATGAGGGTTTAGGTTTTTTTAAATGGGGGAATATGATTTTTTCGGGAATGAGTGATTAGAGTTTATTTGTGGCTGAGAATTTAAGGTTTTGGGGATGAGGTTTTAGGGTTTTTATGGTGCAGGTTTACGGTTTTTTGCAAATGAGAGTTTAGGGTTTTTTTAAGGATGAATGTTTAGGGTTTTGGGGGGATGAGGGTTTAGGATTTTCTATGGATGATGGTTTAGAGTTTTTTTTCTAATGTTTTAGGGTTTCTTGTGGTTGAGGGTTTATAATTCTTATATGGTTTTGGATTAAGGGTTTTTTGGGGGTGTGAGTTTAGGGTTTTTAGGGATAAGTGTTCAAGGTTTTTTAGGGATGAGGGTTTTTGGGTTTGTTTGGGGGCTATGCATTTCACTTTTTGGGGGATAAGGGTTTTGGGATATTTAGGGCTTCGAGTTTATGGATTTTTGGGGCTTAGTGTTTAGGTTTTTTTCAATATGAGGGTTTACTACTTTTGGGGTTGAAGGTTTTGGGTTTTTTGGGAAATGGGATTAGGTTTTTTCTATGGATGGGGGATTAGATTTTTTTGCACTGGGGGTTTAGGATTTTATAAGGTTGGGGTGTAGTGGTATTTGAGGTTGAGCATTTAGGATTATTTGGGGTTGAGTTCTAAGTGTTTTATGAGGGTTTAGGGTTTTTGTGGGTGGAGTGTTTAGGGTTTTTTTTATGATTATTTGGGGATAGGTTCTAGGGTTTTTTGGGGATTAGGGTTTAAGAATATTTGAGGGTGATATTTTAGGGATTTTTTGGGCTGAGGGTTGGGTGTTTTTTTGGGTCAGAGGTTTAATATTTTTTTGGGTGAGGTTTTTAGGGTTTTCTGGGCTGAGGGTCAACATTTTTTGGAAGTACATGGATTAGGGTCTTCTGGGGTTGAGTGTTTAGGGTTTTTTGGGGTCGTGGGTCTACTGTTTTTTAGGGAAGATGATTTAGTGTTTTTTGGGACTGAGGGTTTGGGGGTTTGGGGGCTGAGGGTTTAGGGTTTTTATGTCTAGAGTTTTATGTTTTTGATGGATGCGATTTTTGAGTTTTAGGGGATGAGGTATTGTGGTTTTGGGGGGATTGTGTTTAAAGGTTTTTGGGATGATGGTTTAGAATTTTTTTAGGGATGTGCGTTTAGGTTTTTTCAGTTTTGATTGTTATGGGTTTTTGGGGATGATATTTTTTGGATTTTGTGGAAATGGGTTTACTGGTTTTCTGAGGATTAGGGATTAGGGGTTCTCGGTTGAGGGTTTTAGGTTTTTTTGGGTTTTAGGGTTTATGGTATTTATGGTCTGGTTGTTTTGGGTTTTGGGGAAGATCATTTTCTATTTTGGGGGATGATGGTTTAGGCTTTTGTTTCTAAGGGTTTAGGGGTTTTTTGGAATGTGGATTTCGGGGTTTTCTGGGTTGTGGTTTTATGGTCTATTGGGGTATATAGTTTTGGGTTTTTGGTGATGAGGGTTTAGTGTTTTTTGGACTGAAGGGTTTAGGGTTATTTAGGGCGGAGTATTTAGGTGTTTTTTGGGGCTGATGGTTTAGGGTTTATATAGTATAGGGTTTGGGGTATTGTGGGGATAAGGGTTTATGGTTTTGGGGGGTGGATTGTTTAGGGAAATTTGGGATGATGGTTCAGAGCATGGGTATTTTGGTAGTTAGGGTTTAGGGTAATTATGTGATGGGGGTTTGGGGTATTTTGGGATGAGGGTTTAAGGTTGTTTGGGGTTTAAGGTTTAGGGGATTTTGGGGCGGGTTTAGAGTTTTTGGGGAAGATGGTTTAAGGTCGTTTTGGGATAAATTTTAGTGTTTTTTCATTGGTTTTAAAGTTTTTTTGTGGGTGAGGATTTAGGATGTTTTGGGGGATATGGGTTTAGGGGGTTTTCACACTGAGGTTTTAGGGTTTTTTTGTTTATGAGGGTTTTGGGTCTTTTGAGATGAGCGTTTAGGGTTTTTAGGCGCTGAGGGTTTAGGGTTTTTTAGGGTTGAGGGTTTTTGGGTTTTGGAAATGATGGTCTAGTTTTTTTGGTGAGGAGTTTTTATGGTATTTTGGGGCTGAGGTTTTAAGGTTTCTTTGGGTATGGGGTTTTGGGTTTTTTTGGGATGAGGGTTTTGGGTTTTTTGCGTTAAAGGATTTACAGTTTTTTTGGATTTGGGTTTAAAATTTTTGGGGGTTGAGGTTATATGGTTTTTGGGGGATGAGGGTTTAGTGTTTTTTGGGGTTGAGTGTTTAGGGTTTTTAGGGCTCAAGATTTCATGGTTTTTGGGGATGCGGGTTTTGGGTTTTCTAGGGATGAGGGTTTAGGGTTGTTTGGGGATGAGGGTTTAGGGTTTTTTGGGGTTGAGGGTTGATGTATTTTTTTCGGGCTGAGGGTTTAGGGTTTTTTGGGATGAAATTTTAGAGGTTTTTAGGGGTGAGGGTTTAGGGATTTTTTGGGTGTAGTGTTTAGGGGTTTTTAATGATTTTGGTTTAGAAATTTTTTGGATGGAGTTTTAGGTTTTTTTGGGGTTCATGCATTAGGGGTTTTTAGGATGAGGTATTAAGGACTTTTGTTGATAATTTTTTAGGGTAATTTTGGGATGACGGTTAAATGTTTTATTTTTGGGATGAGTTTCTAGGATTTTGGGGGGTTTAGGGTGTAGGGTATTTTTGGTTTAAGGGTTTACTATTTTTTTTTTGCTGAGGTTATAGGGGTTTTGGGGCAGAGGGTATTGGGGTTTTGGGTATCAGTATTTAAGATTTTTTATGGAAGAAGGTTTAGGGGTTTCTTAGGATGAGGATTTAGGTTTTTTGTGGGATGGCAGTCTAGGATTTTTTGGGATGATGGTTTTAGTTTTTTTCTGATGTTTTAGGGTTTTTATGTTTGTTCATTTCGATTTTTTAGGGGTGTTGGGTTTACTGTTTTTTTATAAGGATTTACAGTTTTTTAGGGGATGAGGGTTCATGATTTTATAAGAACTAGTGTGTATGGTTATTTTGGGCGGAGGTTTTCGTGTTTTTTATGGTTTATGGGTTTTTTATGCATAGGATTTAGGGGTTTTGGGGGCTGAAGGTTTCAATATTTTTGGTTATGAGTTTTTAGGTTTTTTGGGGATGGAAATTTATAGTGTTTTGGGGAATATGGTTTAGGATATTTTGGGGAAGAGGGTTTAGAATTTTCTTAGGATGAGGGTTTTCATAATTTTGGCAGAGGTTTTATGGTTATTTCAGGAAGAGGGTTTAGTGTTTTTTGGGATGAGTGTTTAGGGTTTTTTGGGTGGAGGATTTAGCAATTTTTAAGGATGAAGGGATAGATATTTTTGGGTGGAGTATTTATGGCTTTTGGGGCTGAAGTTTTAGGGATTGTTGGGGCTATGAGTTTTGGGATTTTTAGGGTTTTGGGTTTTGGGTTTTTCGGGGTATAGGGCTTAGGGTTTTTTTATGGACAAGGGATGAGGGTTTTTAGGGGCTAAGGGTTTAGGGTTTTTTGATTCTGATGGATTTGGGTTTTTTGTGGGTGAGCATCCAAGGGTTTTTGGGGGATGAGGGTTTAGGGATTTTTGGAGCTAAGAGTTTAGGGTTTTTTCTAAGTAAGGGTTTAGGGGTTTTGAGGATGAGGGTTTAGATTGCTTTTTGGCTGAGGGTTTAGTGTTTTTTGGGGGATATGGTTTTGGGGGGTTTTTATGAGGATTTATGATTTTTTTGGGGCTGGGAGTTTTCGGGTTTTTTAGTGATGAGGGTTTAGGGTTTTGGAGATGAGGTTTTTCGGTTTTTTAGAATGGATGGTTTAGGATTTTTTTGGGCTGAGGGTTTAGAGATTTTTTTAGTAGAGAGTTTATGGTTTTTTGAGGAAAAGGATTTAGAGTTTTTTGAGGCTGAGGGTTTATGGATTTTTTGAGATGAGTGTTTGGGATTCGTTAGGGATGAGTGTTATGTTTTTTAGGGGGTTGAGGGTATAAGGGATTTTTGGGATGAGGGTTTTTGGTTTTTTTGGGATAATGGTTTGTAGTTTCATGGGTATGCAGGTTTAGGGTTTTTTGGTTCTTATGGGTTAGGGTTTTGGGTGGATGGGGGTTTAGTATTTTTTGGGGATGAGAGTTTAGGGGTTTCATAGTTCTGTGTTATTAGGATTTTTTGAGGATGATGCATTAGGGTTTTTTTTGTGTTGAGGGTTTATTCATTTTTATGGCAAAAGGTTTCCATTTTTTAGGGGTTAAGGGATTAGGTTTTTCTTTGGTTTAGGGTTTAGGGTATTTTATGTAAGAGGGTTTTGGGGTTTTGGAGAATTGGATTTAGGGCTTATGGTATTTTTTGGATTAGGGTTTAGGATATTTTTGTGTTGACGTTTTATGGTATTTTGGTTATGAGGGTTTATTGTTTTTTGGGGCTAGTGGTTTAAGGTTTTTTTGGGCTGAGGGTTTTGGAATTTTTCGAGACTGAGGATTTATGTTTTTTTGGAGATAAATGTTTAGAGTTATTTAGGGCCGAGTTTTTATTGTTTTTGGTGCTGGGGGTTTTTGGTTTTTTGTGTTGAGGGTTTTGGGATTTTAGGTTTGAGGGTTTTTGGTTCTTTTTGGGATGTGGATTTTTGGGGTTAAGGGTTTATTGTTTTTTAGGGATGAGGGTTAAGGGTTTTTTGGGGATGAGGGTTTAGGGAATTTTCATGGGCTAACAATTTAGGAATTTTGTGGTTGAGGGTATGGCGTCTTTAGGGCTGAGAGTTTCAGTTTTTTGGGGATGAGTGTTAAGGGTTTGGGGGGAGGTTTTATGGATATTTTGGGGTTCAGGGTTTTGGATTTTATTTCTGGCTGATGGTTTAGTTTTTTTTTCGGTGTGTGTTTAGGTTTTATAAGGACTGAGGGTTCTGTGTTTTTTAAAGAAAATGATTAATTGTAATCTTGGGATGATGTTTGGGGGATGAGGACTAAATATTTTCTGGGGCTGAGGGTTGGGGGTTTCTAGGGTTGGGGTTTGAGGGTTTTTTGGGGATGAGTGTTAGGGTGTTTTGGGGGGCTGAAGCTTTAGGATTTTGGGGCAGCATGTTGTGTGTTTTATGGGGATAAGTGTTCTAGTTTTTTGGGGTTAATGGTTCTTTATGGATAAGGGTTTTTTGTTTTTTGGGGAAGAGTGTGTATGGATTTTTAGGGATGAGGGTTAAGGGCTTTTAGGGATGAGGGTTTAGGGTTTTTTTGGGAACAGGTTTATGGTTTTTTGGTTTTTTGGGATTTAGGGTTTAGGGTTCTTTGGGGTTGATGGTTTAGTGTTTTTTTGGGATGCGTATTTAGGGTTGTTTGGGATGAGGATATTAGGTTTTTTGGGGATTAAGGTTCAGTATTTTATGGGTTTGAGGGTGTTTTTATTTTTGGGGTTGAGGGTTTAGTGTTAATTTGTGCTAAGTTATTAGGGTTTTAGGGGATGAGTTTTAGTGGTTTTTCCTTCAATATTTAAGGTTTTTCTGGGCTATGGGTATGAGGTTTTTTTATCTGGGGTTTTGGGTTTTTTGTAGATGAGGGTTAAGGGTTTTTTGGGGACGATGGTTTAGAGTTTCTCAATGCAGAGGATTTATGGTTTCTTGGAACTGAGGGTCTAGGAATTTGGGGCTAAGGGTTTGGGGTTTATTGGGACTGGGGGTTTAGTTTTTTTTGGGATTAGGGTTTCTAGCTTATTTGGGGTGAGGGTTTATGGTTTTTTAGGGGTGATAGTTTAGGTTTTTTGGGGGGTAGAAGATTTAGGGTTTTTTAGTGATGAGGGTTTAGTTTTTATTAGGGTCGAGGGTTTTTGTTTTTTGAGGCTAATAGTTTAGGGTGTCTATCGGTAGAGGGTTTATGGTTTTTTTGGACTGAGGGTTTAGGAATTTTTGGGAATGAGGGTTTAGGGTTTCTTGACACTATGGTTTTAGTGTTTTTAGGGATGAGGGTTTATTACTTTTTAGTACTGCAGGTTTTGATTTTATTGGGGATGAGGATTGAGGGTTTTTGGGGGCTGAGGGTTGAGGGTTTATTGGGTATGAGGGTTAAGTGTTTCAAGGGGTTGTGGTCGAGGGATATTTTTGGATAAGGGTTCATATTTTTTTGGGGTTGTGTGTTGAGGATTTTTTGGGTCTGAGGGTTGATGGTTTTTTGGGGTTGAGGGTTGAGATTTTTTGGGGCTGAGGATTGGGGGATTTTTAGTGAAGTTGTTTGAGTGTTTTTTTCTCTAAGTGTTGAGGATTTTTTGGGGCTGGGGATGAAGGTTTTGGGGAGGAGGTTTGACGGTATCTTGGGGGTTAGGGTTACAATTTTTTGGGGATGAGTGTTGATGGATTTTTGTGGATGATATTTTAGATTTCTTAGTGGATAGAGGATGGTTTTTTTGGGTATGAGTGTTGAGGGTTATTGGTTTGATGGTTTAGGGTTTTTTTAGGAATGGGGGTTTAGGTTTTTTAGGGGATGAGGATTTAGAGTATGTTTCAGGATGAGGGTTTAGGGTTGATGGGGCATATGGCTTAGGGGTTTTTGGGGTATGATGGTTTAAGGTTTTTTAGGTTTAGGGGTTTGGGGATTTTTGGTTCTGAGGGTTTAAGATTTTTTAGGTTTAATGGTTTAGGGTGGTTTGGGGATGAGGGTTTAGGGTTTTTGGGGGATGATGGATTAGGGGTTTTTTGTGATAAGGATTTAGGATTTTTTTTTAGGCTAAATACTGATGGTTTTGGGGGGATTTAGGGTTTTGGTTTTTGGGTATGAGGGTTGGGTCATTTTAGGGATGAGTGTTGAGAGTTTTTTTGGGGCTGCGAGATGATGGTTTTTTGTAGATGATGGTTGATGGTATTTTCAGGCAGAAGGATTATGGTTTTCTCGATCTCATGGTGTAGGTTTTTAGGGATGAGGTTTGAGTTTTTTTCGGAGCTAAGGGTTGAGGTTTTTTGGTGAAGAGGTTTGTGTTTTTATTGTGGTTGTGGGTGTATTGTATTTTTCGGCCTAATATTTTTGGATTTGTTGGGATTGAAAATTGAAGGTTTTGGGGGATGAGGGTTAATTGTTTTTGGCAGCCGAGGGTTAAGGGTTTTTTGTGGCTGAGGGTTGTGAGATTTTTGGGGATGCGTTTTGATGGGTCATGGGGGGATTAGGGTTGAGATATTTTATGGAATATGGATTAGGATTTTTTGGGGATGAGTGTTTGGTTTTTTTGGGCTGAGTTCATCCGGTTTTGTGGGTTGAGGGTTTGGGTTTATGGTTTCTTTATTGTGTGGGTTTAGGGTTTTTGTTATGGGTTTTGGGTTTTGGGGGCTGTGTGTTTAGGGTTTTTTGGGTTTAGTGTTTAGGGTTTTTTGGGGATGAGAGTTTCGGTTTTTAGGGGGTTGAGTTTTTAGGGTTTTGGGGATGATTGTTTAGTGTTTTTTGAGGCTCAGGGGTGACGGTTTATTGAGTCTTAGGGTTGAGGGATCTTTTGGGGCTATGGGTTTGGGGTTAATTGGGGTTGAGGGTTCAGTATTTTTTAGGTTTAGGGGTTGAGAGTTTTTTGGGGATAATGGTTGAGGGTTTTTTTGGTGTTGTGGTTCTATGGTATCTTGGGAATGAGGGTTTTCGTTTTTTTGGCTGAGGGTTCAGGGTTTTTAGGGGTGAGGGTTTGGGTTTTTTTTGAGTGTTTGACATTTTTTTGGGATGACAAGTTATGTTTTTTAGGTATAAGTATTCAGGGTTTTTTCGGGATTGATTTTTTATGGTTTGTTAGGGATGAGGTTTTAGGTTTTTTTGGAGATGAGGGTTTAGAGTTTTTTGGGGATGAGGGTTGAGGGTTTTTGGGGATCAGGGTATAGGGTTTTTTGGGGTTGATGGTTAAATTTTTTTGGTAATGAGGGTTGAGTGTCTTTTGGGGTTGAGGGTTTAGGGTTTTTTGGGGATAAGGGTCTGTTGTTTTTTTGGGACTTAAGGTTTAGTGTTTTTGTAGTGGAGGGTTGAGTGTTTTTTGAGTTGATGGTTGAGGGTTTATTGGGAATGAGGTTTGAAGGGATTTGTGGTTAAGGGTTTAGGGGTTTCTTCGGTAGGGGGTTGAGGTTTCATTGGGGGTGAGGGTTTAGCATTTTTTTGGGTGTTGAGTGTCCAATTTTTTTGGGGCTGAGGTTTGAGGGTTTTTTGAGTTTGAGGGTTCAGTATTTTTAGTGGTTTGAGGGTTGAGGGTTTTTTGGGGAGGAGGGCTGAGGATTTCTTGTGGATGAGGGTTTAGGGTGTTTACGGCGTGAATTTTTTGGTTTTTTTGGGGATGAGGGTTTAAAGTTTTTTGGGGTATAAGGTTTAGAGTTTTTTGGGGATGTGGGTTTTGGGTTTTTTGGACTTTGTGTTTAGGGTTTTTTCAATTGAGTATTTAGGTATTTTGGGTATGTGGGTTTGGGGATTTTTGGGGCTAAGGGTTTTTTGGATTTCAATGGCTGGGGGTTTTACATTATTTGGGCCTGAGGGTCTAGGGTGTTTTAGGGCTAAGGGTTTATGGTTTTTTGAGGTTTATGGTTTGGGTTTTTTTGGGGTTGAAGGTTTATGTATTTTTGGGGATGAGTGTTTATGGTTTTTTCTTGTTGAAGGTTTATGATTTTTTGTGGCTGAGGGATTAGTGTTTTATGGTATAAGGGTTTATGGTTATTTGGGGCTAAGGGTTTATAGTTTTTTGGATATTAGGGTTTAGTTTTTTGGGGGGATGCGGGCTTAGTGTTGTTTGGGTCCAAGGGTTTAGGTATTTTTCGGGCTGAGGGTTTAGGATTTTTTGTGGATGGGGGTTTAGTGTTCTTGGATATGAGGGCTTATGGATGTTTATGATCGAATGATTTTGGTTTTTGGGGGATGAGGGTTTAAGGATTTTAGGGCCCATGGTCTAGATTTCTTTGGGACAGTGGATTTAGCATTTAGTTTTATGAATTATGGGTTTGGGGTTCTTGGGGATGTGGGATTGTGGTTACTGAGGTTGATGATTTTGTGTATTTGGGGGCTTTGGGATTAGGATTTTCAGGGGTCGAGGGTTTATAGTTTTTTCGGACATAGGGTTTAGGGTACTTTGGAGTGGAATGATTGGGTTTTTATTAGGGAATATGGTTTTAGATTTTTGGGAATGAAGGTTTATAGTCTTTTTAGAATCAAGGATTAGGGTTTTTGGGAGCTGATGGTTATGGGTTATTTTGGGTTGAGGATTTAGGATTTTTCGGGCCTTAGGGTTTATGGTTTTTTGGGGTCTTAGTGTTTAGTGTTTTTTGGGGAGAGGTTTTTGGGTTTTTTAGTGCCTGGGAATTAGGGTGCTTTCTAGCTGAGGGTTTTTGTTTTTTTGGTGCTAAGGTTTTGTGGTTTTTTTTGGGCTTTGTGTTTGTAGTTTTTTGGACAGAGAATTTCTGATTTTTTGGGGTCGAGTGTTTATGTTATTGTGGGGCCGAATGTTTAGAATTTTTGTGGGATGTGCGTTTAGAGTTTTGGGGGGTTGAGGGTTTAGGGTAATTTTGGCGGAGGGATTGGGGATTTCATTGGCTTAGATTTAGGGATTTTTAGGGCATAATGTTTAGGATTTTTGGGGATGGGGGTTTATGGTTTTTTTGGGTGAGGGTTCATGATTTCTTAGGCTAAGGTTTTTGGGTTTTTTGGGGATGAGGGTTTATCAATTTTTAGGGTTTAGGGTTTAGGGTTTAGGGTTTTATAGTGTTGAGTGTTTAGGGTTTTTAGGATTAAGGGTTTGAGGTTTTGGGGGGCTGATGTTTTAGGGTTTTTGGTTCCACGATTTACGGTTTTTCGGGGATGAATGTTTTGTGTTTTTTTGGGGATAATGGATTATGGTTTTTCTAGGGATAATGGTTTAGGATGTTTGGGGGATGAGGGTTTATGGTTTGTTGGGGATGAGGGAGTGTTTTTTTTGGGTGAGGGTTAGTGTTTTGGGGAGAAGTGGCTTTAGGGTTTTTTTGACATTAAGGTTTTGTGATTTTTGGCGATGAGTGTTTAGAAATTTCAAAGGCTATGTCTCTAAGGTTTTTTGGAAAAAAATGGATTAGGGTTTTTTAGGGTTGAGCGACTAGGTTATAGGGATGATGGTTTGAGGTTTTGTGGGGATGAAGTTTTAGGATTTTTTAGGGATGAGGGTTTAGGGTTTTTTAGGGATGATGGTTTAGGGTGTTTTGGGGATGAGGGTTTAGGGTTTTTAAGGGTTGGGGGTTTAATGTTTCTCAGTACTGAGAGTTTACAGTTTTCTTGGGATGGAGGGTCTAGTATTTTTTTGGGCTGAGTGTTTAGGGTTTTTTGGGGATGATGGTGTCGGTTTTTATTGGGTTGAGGGTTTAGGTTTTTTTTTGGGAATGATGTTTCTGGATTATTCTAGGATGAGGGTATGTAAATTTTTGGTGCTGACGGTTTAGGGTCATTAGGGTTACATGATAAGGGGTTTTCAGGCTGAGGGTTTTTTATTTTTTGGGTCTAATGGTTTGGGGTTTTTTGGGGATGAGGATTTTTGGATTTTTTGAGACAAGGGTTTATGATTTTTTGGGTCTGAGGGTTTAATATTTTTTGTGGTTAAGGGTTTAGGATTTGTTAGGGTTGAGTGTTTATGGGTTTTTTTAGGTTGAGCATTTATGGTTTTTTAGGACTAAGGTTTTAGGGTTTTTAGGGGCTGATGGTTTAGGGTTTTTTTTAATGAGGGTTTATGGTATATTGGGGTAGAGGTTTGAGTGTTTTTTGGGGATAAGGGTTGAGGATTTTTTAGGGAAAATCGATTATGATTTTTTTTGTGCTGAATGAATTGGTTTTTTGTGATGGGGTGAGGTTGTTAAGATATTTGTGCTAAGGGATAAGGGTTTTCTAGAATTGATCATTTAGGTTTCTTTGTGGTTTTGGGTTTTGGGTTTTTTGGGGATATGGGTTTAGGGTTTTAGGGGTCTTAGTGATTATTTTGGGGGGGTAAAGGTTTAGGTTTTTTGGGGAATGCGAGATTAAGGTTGTTAGGGGCTAAGGGTTTAGATTTTTCATGACTGAGGGTTGGGGGTTTACTGAATATTTTTTAGGGCTATGTTTTTGGGATTTATTGTCGCTGAGTGTTGATGGATTTTTAGGGATGACGGTTGAGTGATTTTTGGGAATGTTGTTTGAGGGTTTTTTGGGGCTAAGGGTTTTGGGTTTTTTGGGACATAGGGTTTAGAGTTTCTAAGGATAAGGATTTATGTTTTTTAGTGGGGATGGGTTATGTTTTCTTACGATGGGTGTTTAATGTGTTTTTGGGGATGAGAGTTAATGTTTTTTAGGGATAAGGGTTTAGAGTTTTTTTAGGATTGATTTTTTATGGTTTTTTTGGGCTGAGGGTCTAGGGTTTTGGGGGCCGAAGGTTTAGTGTTTTTTGGGGCTGGTGGTTGAGGGTTTTTTGGGGATGATTATAGATGGTTTTTTTGGGACGTTTGTTAATGTTTCTTTAGGGATGCAGGTTTGGGGTTTTTTAGGGTTGAGGGTTGAGTGTCTTTTTGGGATGAGTTTTGATGATTTTTTGGGATAGAGGGTTGAGGGGTTTTGGGGGTAGAGGGTTTATGGTTTTCTAGGGCTAAGGGTTGAGGCTTATTTGGGGATGAGGGTTGAGGTTTCTTTGGGGATGAGGGTTTAGGGTTCTTTGGTTCTGAGAATTAAGGATCTTTAGGGTTTAGGGTTTAGGGTTTAGGGTTTTTTGGGGTTTAGGGTTCAGGTTTTTTTATGAAGGTTGATTCTTTTGGTGGGCTGAGAGTTGAGGGTTTTTTTGGGCAATGGGTTGTGTGTTTTTTAGAGTTATGGATTTTGGGTTTTTTTGGACAAAGGGTATATATTTTTATGGGGTAGATGGTTTAGGGTTTTTTGGGGTTGGGGGTTTAGGGATATTTGGGACTATGGGTTTAGTGTTTTCAACGAAAAAATTTTAGGGTATTTTTGGATGGGGATTTAGGGTTTTTTAGTGTTGGGGTTTAGGATTTTTGGGGATGAGGGTTTAAATGTTTTGGGGATGAGGTTTTAGTGTTTTCTGGGGATGAAGTTTTAGGGTTTCTAGGGGTTGAGGGTTGATGGTTTTCTCAAGATTAGCATTTAAGGTTTTTTGGTGATGAGGGTTTAGGTTTTTTTCGATGATGGTTTTTGTGGTTTTGAGGCTGAGGGTTTATGGTTTTTCTAAGGTTGGGTGTTTATGTTTTTTCTAAGCTAAGGGTTTAGTTTTTTTTGAAATTAGGTTTAGGATTTTAATTGGATGAGGTTTTAGGGTTTTCAAGGTTTAGAGTTTATGGTTTTTATAGGTTGAGGGTTTATGGTATTTGTGCATGAGGGTTTATGGTTTTTGGCACTGAGGTTTTAGTATATTTTAGGGTAGATGGTTTGGTGTTTTTTTCATGCTGAGGGTTTATGGTTTTTTGGGCTAAGGGTCTGGGGTTTTTTGCGGCCTTCATCTTTAGTGTTATTTGGGACTGAGTGTTTCTATTGTTTTTGGGTTGTAGGTTTTGGGTTTTTTGTGGAAAAGGGATTAGTGTTTTTGGGGGTTAAGGGTTTTTGGTTTATTGGGGTTTAGGGTTTCGGGTTTTTTAGGGATGACGGTTTATGTTTTTTTGGGACTTTTGGTTTATTGTTTTTTGGGGAATAGGGTTTAGAGTTTTTTGGCGCTGATGGTTTTTGTTTTTTTGGGTCAAATGTATATTTTTTTTTGGGATGAGGGTTTTGGGTTTTTTGGGATATAGGGTTTATGGTTTTTTTAGGGAAGAGGAATTGTGGTTTTTTGGGTTTTTGGTTTAATGTTTTTTGGGTGCCTAGGGTTTACTGTTTTTTGGGGATGATTGTTTTGGGATTTAGTGATTCGAGGGTTTATAATTTTTGGGGGATGATGTTTTTGGGTATTTTGGGGTTGAAGGTTTATTTAATTTAGAGATAAAGAGTTTTTTTGTAGATTTGGGTTTATAATTATTTTGGGTTTATTGTTTATGGTTTTTGATGGAGGATGGTTTAGGGTTTTGGGAAAAAAGGGTTTCATGTTTTTTGGGGATGAGATTTTTAGGATTTTATGTTTGAGGTATAGGATTTTTTGTGGATGAGGTTTTATGTTTTTTTCGGTCAAGGATATACGGTTTTTTTTGGCCTGATGGAATAGGGTTTTTTGGGGATGATGGTTTAGGTGTTTTTGGGGGCCCAAGATTTAGGGACTTTTAGTTCCAATGGTTTTCATTTTCTTAGGGTAGTGGGTTTACGGTTTTTTGTGTTAGGGGTTTAGGGTTTTCTGGTGTTGATTGTTTGGGGTTTCTATCCAATTGTTTATGTTTTTTCTTGTGTTTAGGGTATATATTTTTTTAGGACCAAGAGTTTGGTGTTTTTTGGGTTTAGGGTTTAGGGTTTTTTTTGGGTATATGGGTTTGTGACTGTTTTGGGTAAAGTTATTGGGTTTATCGGGGCCGAGGTATATTGATTTTTGGGGATAAGAGTTTATGGTTTTTTGGTGATGATGGTTTATAGATTTTTTAGGATGAGGTTTAATGGTTTTGAGGCAGAGGGTTCATGTTTTTTTAGGGATGAGGGTTTAGAGTTTTTTGGGATGAGGATTTAGGGATTTTTCGGGCTGAGGGTTTGAGGATTTTGGCTGCTAAGAGTTTAGGGTTTTTTAGGGACATGAGTTTTGGGTTTTTTGGCGTCACTAGTTTAGGGTTTTTTGGGCCTAAGAGTTTAGGGTTTTTTTGAGGTGAGGGTTTATGGTATTTTAGGATGATGTTTTGTGATATTTTTATTGTGAGTTATTAGGGTTTTTTGGGGATTAGGGTTTAGGATTTTTGGACCATAGTTTTTAGGGGTTTTGGGGGATAAGGGCTTATCATTTTCTTGATCTTAGGATTTAGTGCTTTATGGCTCAATGGGTTTAGGTTTTTCTACTGATGGGATTTTAGGGTTTTTTAGGGCGAAGGGTTTATGATTTTTTTGGGCTGAGGGTTTTGGGATTTTTGGTGCTGCGGGTTTAGGTTCATTTGGTGATAAGGGGTTATGGTTTTTTAGGGTTTAGGCTTTACGGTATTTTGGGGATGAGGGTTTAGGGTTTTTAGGCGTTGAGGGTGTAATGTTTTTTCGGGCTAAGAGTTTACGATTTTTTCGGCGGCTAAGTGTTTACGGTTTTTGGGTTTTGATTGTTTAGGATTTTTTTGGGAATTATATTTCCGGGTTTTTTGGTATAAGGGTTTAATATTTCTACGAATAATGGTTTAGAGTCTTTTGGGGTTAAGGGTTTATGGTTTTTTGGTGCTGTGGGTTTAGGATTATTTAGGGCTAAAGGTTTAGGGTTTAGGATTTTTTTGGTCTAGGGGTTTAGGTTTTTTTTGGGGTTGAGGGTTTAGGTATTTTAGGGATTATGTTTTAGGGGTTTTTTGGGTCATAGTGTATAGGATTTTTGTGGTTGAGGGTTTAGGGATTTTTGTTGTTGAGGGTTTAGGTTTTTTTAGGGATGAGGATATAGTATTTTTTGGGGTTGTGGGTTTATGGTTTTTTGGGGATGGGGGTTTAGATTTTTGGGGGAGTGTGGGTTTATCTTGATTTTTAGGGTTGAGAGTTTGAGGGTTTTGGTGGTTGAGGGTTTGGGGTTTTATGGGGATGAGTGTTTGGGTTTTTTGGGGGATGATGTTTGGTGGGGTTTTGGGTTTGTGGGTTTGGATTTTTTGTGGCTGATGGTTTGTTTTTTTATGAGGGTTTGGGTTTTTTGGATGAGGTTGTGGGATTTTTTGGGTTGAGGGTTTGGGTTTTTTTCTAGATTAGAATTTGAGGTTTTTCAGGGATTAGTGTTTCAGGTGTTCTAGGACTAAGTGTTTAATAATATTTGGGATAGATCATTTAGGGTTTCTTAGTGCTATGTTTTTAATGTTTATTTGGGGATTAGGGTCTATGGTTTTAGGGATGATGATTTATAGTTCATTGTGCCCAGGATATATCATTTTTTGAGTCTTATAGTTTCGGGATTTCTGGATCAATTGGTATACTCTTTTATAAGGATGGTGTTTAGGATTTTCTAGTGATTAGGGTTTAGGTCTTTCTATGGTTAATGGTATATTATTTTATAGGGCTGAGAGTTTAGGTTTTTCTTGGGCTAAGGGTTTAGGATTTCATGGGAATGAGGGTTTACGGTTTCCTAAGGATGAGGGTTTTGGGTTTTCAACGGATGAGGATTTATGGTTTTATATTTATAAAACAATAAGGTTTTCAAGTGATGGGGGATTAGGGTTTTCTAGGGTTGATGATTTAGGGATTCTTGGGGATAATTATTTAGGAATTTCTGGGGCTAAGGGTTTATTTTTTTCTATGGATAAGGGTTTAGGGTGTTATCAAGAAGAGGGTTTATAATTTTATCGGGCTTTCGGTCTAGGGTTTTCTTGGATTGAGGGATTAGGGTTTTCAATGGCTGAGAGTTTAGGGTATTCTGGGGCAATGTGTTTAGGTATTTCTAGGTTTTAGGTTTGAGGTTTTATAGGGATGAGGGTTTAGAATTTTCTGTTCTTGGGGGTTTATGGTTATCTTGGACAATGGGTTTAGGGTTTTATGGGGATAAGGGTTTAGTGTTTTCTGGTATCAGGGTTTAGGGATTTCATTGGATGGGGGTTTTGGGGTTTTAGTGGATAATGGATTATGGTTTTCTAGGGATGAAGCTTTTGTGTTTTCTAGTTCTTAGGGTCAAGGGTTTTCTAGGTCTGAAAGTTTAGGATTTTCTAGGGATAAGGTTATATGGTATTTTGGGATTGAGGGTTTATGGTATTCATTAGATATCAGTTTATGGTTTTTTTGGCTGAGGATTTATGCTTTTATGGGGCTGGGGGTTTAGGGTTTTGAGGGTGTGAGGGCATAGGGTTTTCTAGGGCTGAGGGAGTAGGGTTTTAAACTTTTTAGGGTTTAGGGTTTTCTAGGGTTTAGGTTTTAGGATTCTCAGGGTTGAAGGTTTATGTTTTTTAAGGCTTAGAGTTCAAGGTTTTCTGGGGCTGAGGGTTTAGGGATTTTTGGGGCTGTGTGTTTCTGGTTTTTTGGGACTGTGTGTTTCAGGATTTATAGGTTATGAGTTTAGGGTTTTATGGGCCCGTTGTATTGGATTTTATAGGGAATGCTGGTTTAAGGTTTTCTAGGGCTAAGGGTTTATGGTTTTCATTGGATGAGTGGTTATCGTTTTCTGGGGAAATGCATTTTGGGATTTCTAGGGTTGATAGATTATTGTTTTCTGGGGATTATGGTTTTTGGTTTTCTAGGAATGAGAGTTTAGGTTTTTCTAGCATTGATTATTTAATGTTTTCTAGCACTAAGGGTTTAGATTTTTCTATAGAAAAGGATTTAGATTTTTCTAGGGCTAAGGGTTAGGGTTTCTTGAGCTATAATTTTATGATTTTATTGGGAAATGGGTATATAGTTTTCATGGCCTTTTTATTGGGTTTTATTAGGTTTTCTGGTTTAGTATTTTGTGTGGATTATATTCTATTTTTTTATGGCTGATGGTTTTGGTTTTTCTAGGGATGAGGGTTTAGTTTCTTTTAGGGCTCATGATCTAGGGTTTAGGGTTTTATGGGGGTAATAGTTTATGTTTTTCTTTGGCTAAGGGTGTAGGTCTTTTGGGGATGTTTGTTTAGGGATTTTTGGGGATGAGGATTTATGGTTTTGGGGTTCATAGGGTTTTGGGTTATCTAGTGATGAGGGGTTATGGATTCCTATGGCTAAGGTTTTATGGTTTTTTGAGAATGGGGGTATAGGATTTTATTTAGGGATCTGGTTTTGTGAGGATGAGGGTTTTTTGTTTTTTTGGGATGAGGTTTTTTAGTTTTTTGGGGATGAGGATTTGGTTTTTCTGGTGCTGAGGGTTTATGGATTTGTGGGGCTGATTGTTTGGAGTTTTTTGGGGCTACTCCTTTTGGTTTTTTCAGAGCCTAGGGTTTAGAGAAATCGTGGGATGAGGGTTTAGGGGTGTGTGTGTTTTAGGATTTAGTGTTTTATAAGGATAAGGTTTTAGGTTTTTATTGGGTTTAGTTTTCTTGGTTTTCTAGGGATAATTATTTATGGTTTTTTGTGGATGAGGTTTTTGAGTTTTCATAGGCTGGGGGTTTAGGGTTTAGGGTTTTCTAGTTCTTAGGGTTTTAGGTTTTCTGGTGCTGAGTGTTTAGGGTTTTCTAGGGTTGAGGATTTAGGGTCTTCTTAGGCTGAGGGTCTAGTGATTTATGTGGCTATGGTTTTAGTATTTTTAAGGGTTGAGGGTTTATATTTTTCCAGGGCATAGGATTTCAGATTTTCTGGGGTTGAAGATTTTTTGTTGTTGGAGATGAATGTTTAGGGTTTTTTGGGGCTGAGTTTTTATGCATTTCTAGGGGAAATGGTTTAGGTTTTTCTAGGGTATATAGTATAGGGATTTATAGGGATAAGGTAATATGGTTTTCTAGGGATAATGTGTTAGGGTTTTTGGGGATGAGGTGTTAGGTTATTCTATGTATGATAGTTTAGGTTTTTATAGGTCTATGGGTATATGGTTATCTATGGATGAGAGCTAAGGGTTATCTGGTGATTTGGGATTTGGGTATTTATGGGGATGAGGCTTTATATTTTTCTAGGGATTTGGGATTAGGGTTTTCTAGGGATAAGGATTTTGGATTTTTTAAGGTAGTGGGTTTAGTGTTTTTTTCATCTAAGGGTATCACGTTTTATGGGGTATAGGGTTTAGGGTTTTTTGGTGGTGAGTGTTTAAGATTTCTTGGTAGTGAGGATTTGAGTTTTTTTAATGTTGATTGCTTGGGGTATACTAGGGATGGGGGTTTAGGAACTAATGTGGATTAGGGTTTTTGGTTTTCTAGGGCTAAGGGTTTAGGGTTTTTTAGGGTAAGGGTTAATTGTTTTTTGTGGTTAAGGTTTCAGGGTTTTTTTGGGATGAGGGTTTAGTGTTTTTATTGTGGTTGAGGTTTTAGTGTTTTTGGGGATGGGGGTTTAGGGTTTTTTGGGGTTTAGGGTTTAGGGTTTTGGGGGGTTAGGGTTTCTTTAGAGGTATAGGGTTTAGTTTTTTTTAGGTTTAGGGTTTAGTGTTTTTTGGGGATGAGGTTTTAGGGGTTTTCGAGCTTATGGTTTTGGGTTTTTTATGGTAAGTGCTTATACTTTTTTGATGCAAGTGTTTTGGATTTTTTGTGACTGAGGGTTTAGGGTTTTTTCGGTGTGACAGATGAGGTGTTTTTTGGATTGACAGTTTATGGTTTTTTGTGGATGATGGTTTTGGGGTTTTGAGGGATGAGGGTTTATTGTTTCTAGGTTTCATTGGGGTTTATGGTTTATGGTTTTTTGTGGCTGATATTTTAGGGTATTTAGGGGATGAGGATTTAGGATGTTTTTTGGATGGGGGTTTAGGGTATTTTTGGGATGAGGGTGGGGGTATATTGGGGCTGAGGGATGAGGGTTTTTTTGTGGCTGAGGGTTGAGGGATTTTTGGGAATTTGTGTTGAGATTTTTCTGGGAAATAGGGTAGAGGGTTGGAAAAAAATTTGGGTCCAAGGATTGTGAGTGTCTTGGTGCTCAGGGTTGAACTTTTTTGGGGATGACAATTGAGGGTTTATTGGGGCTGAGTGTTGAAGGTTATTGGGGGCTAAGGGCTGGGGTTTTTTTGGTTTTCTAGGGCTGAGTGTTTATTATTTTTGGGGATAAGCGTTTATGGTTTTAGGGGGATAAGGGTTCGTGGAATTCTGGGCCTGAGAGTTTATATTTTTTTGGTCTTGAGGGTGTACTATTTTCTTGGGATGATGCTTTAGTTTTTTTTTGGGATTCTGTTTAGGAATACATAGGTTAAGGGTTTACGGTTTCCTAGGGATGATAATGTACTGTTTCCTAGTGTTGTGTGTTTAAGGTTTCCTAGGGATACGGGTTTTGGGTTTCCTTTGGATGAGGATTAAGGTTACTTGGGGCTGAAGGTTTAGGGTTTCATGGGGTTGATATTTTATGATTTCATGGGGAAAATGGTTTATGGTTCCTTAGTGTAAGGGTTTTGGGTTTTCTGGAGATGAGGGTATAGTGTTACATAAGGTTTAGTATTTAGGGGTTTCATGGGGATGGGGGGTTTAGGGTTTCCTTGGTACGAGTGTTTATGTTTTCTTGTGGAGGAGGGTTTATGGTTTCTTAGGGTTGAGGGTTCAGTTTTTCCAAGGGCTATGTGTTTTGGGTTTCCTGTGGCTGAGGGTTTAGGGATTACTGGGGTTGGGGGTTAAGGGTTTCGTGGTGATGAAGATTTTGGTTTATTTGGGGCTAATGGATTAGGGATTTTTGGGGATGAGGTTTTAGGGGTTTCTATTTCTAAGGGATTATGGGTTTACAGGAATGAGGGTTTTATATTTTATGGATATTAATGTTTTGGGTTTTCTAGGGATGAGTTTTAGGGGTATTATGGGCTGAGTGTTTAGGGGTATCTAGGGATGAGGGTTTATTGTTTTTTGGTGTGGATGATTTAGGGGTTTTTGGGATGAGGTGTTAGGGTGTCTTTGGGATGAGGGTTTAGGGTTTTCAATGGCTTAGGTTTTAGGTTTTTCTAGGGCTGTGGGATTAAGGATTTATGGGGATGACGGTGTAGAGTTTTCTGGGTATAAGGGTTTGGGGTTTTCTGGGGAAGAGGGTTTAAGGTTTTTTTTATGATGGGTTTTTGGGCTTTCTAGGGATGGAGGTTTAGGGTTTTCGTTAGTTGAGGATTTGGGGTTTTATGGGGATTAGGGTTTAGGGATTTTTGGGGTTGAGATTTTATGGTTTTCTGAGGTTGTGGGCCTAGGGTTTTTTTGGGATTAGAGTTTATGGTTTTGGGGGATGATAGTTTGGGGTTTTATGGTACTTAGGGATTACGTAATTTCTAAGGCTGATGGTATAACTGTTTTATAGGTATGATGGTTTAAGGGTTTTTTGATGCTAAGGGATAAAGGGTTTTCTGGGGATGGGGGTTTAGTATTGTCTAGGGAATAGGATTTTGAGATTTCTGGTGATGAGGGTTTAGGGTTTTTCTGGTTTCGAGGGTTTTAGGTTTTTTGGGGATGAGGGTTTAATGTTTTTTAGGGGATTATGGTTTAAGGGTTTCTAGGGATGAGGGTTTAGGTTTTTCATTAGATACGGGTTTATAGATTCATGTGGATAAGGGTTTACAGTTTTGTGGGCATGAGTGTTAAGTGTCTTATGGGGATAGGGGTTTAGATTTTTATTTGGATGAGGATTTGTAGTTTTTTAGGGCCAGGGCATAGGGATTTGTGGATATGAGGGTTTTTTGTTTTTCAATGATGCACAACTAGGGTTTTCTAGTGCTTGGGGTTAGGGTATTATGGTGTTGAGGGTTTATGGGTTTGTGGGGTTTAGGGTTTAGGGATTTTTTGGTGTGATTGTTCAAGTGGGTTTTAGGACTGAGGTTGTATGGGTTTTTTGGGGATGATGGTTTACAGGTTTGGGGGGATAATGGTTTAGAGGTTTTCCAGGTTGTGGTTTTAGGATTTTTTGGGGGTGAGGGTTTAGGGTTTTTTTTAGACTTTCTGTTTAGGGGGGTTTAGGGGATGATAGTTTAGGGGTATTTAATGCTGAGGGTTTAGGGTTTTTTGGGGGATGAGTGTTTACAACTTTTTATTGATGTGGCTTTATGGTTTTTTGGGGGAAAAGGGTTTAGGGATTTTGGGGGATACGGGTTTAGAATTTTTTAGTGCTGATAGGTTAGGGTTTTTTGGGGTTGAGGGTTTATGATATGTAGGTGCTAATGGTATAGGGTTTTTTTTGGTAAGTGGGTTTATGATTTTTTAAGGAATGGTTGTTTGGGGTTTTTGGGTATGGAGGTTTAGTGTTTTTGGGGGGGATTAGTGTATAGGGTTTTTTGGGGGATGAGGGGTTATGTTTCTTGTGGGTTTAAGGTTTAGGGTTTTTTTGGGATGAGGCTTTAGGGTTTTTTGGGGTTAATGGTTTAGTGTTTGGGGGGGCATAAGGATCAGGGTTTTTGGTTATGAGATTTTAGGGTTTTGGGGGGATGAGGGTTTAGGGTTTTAGGGGTTGAGGGATTAGTGTTTTGGGGGATAGGGGTTAAGGGTTGTTTGTGGATGAGGGTTTAGGGGTTTTTTGTGATAAATATTTAGGGTTTTCGGGCCATGGGTTTCTGTTTTTTTGGGGATGAGTGTTTATGTTTTTTGGGCCTGAGGGTTTAGGTTTTTATTTGGAGAAGGGATAATAGTTTTATAGGTTTTTTTCACAATTTTTAGGGCTTTCTAGGGATAAGAGTTAATGGATTTCATGGGATGAGGGTTTAGGGTTTTCTAGGGATGTGGGTTTATTGTTTTCTGGTTGGGAGGGTTTAGGGTTTTCTGGGTATGGGGGTTCATGGTTTTTTGGGGCCAAGGGTTTTGGTTTTTTTAATGCTGAGGGTTTACAATTTTTTTGGCTGAGGGTTTAGGATTTTTCGGGGCAGAGGTTTTAATGTTTTTGGATCTAAGGGTTTAGGGTTTTTTTAGGATAAGGGATTAGGGTCTTTTATTAGGATTTATAGTTTTATGGGGAATAAGTTTTACGGTTTTTTAGTATGATGGTTTTAAATTATTTTCTGCTAGGGGTTTCATATTTTTGGTTTGGTGGGTTTCGGATTCTGTGGAGTTGAGGGATTTAGGTATTTTGGGACTGGGGATATAGTTTTTTATAGTTTGGGGTTTTAGAGTAATTTAGGGTTGATGTTTTAGGTTTTTATGAGCATGAGAGTTTGTGGTTTTTTTGGGGGCATAGGGATTAGTGACTTCTTAGGCTGAGGGTTTAGGGATTTTGGAGGTAGTGGCTTTAGTGTTATTTGGGGCTGAGGTTTTAGAGTTTTATGGGCCTAAGGGTATAGTGTTTTCCAGGGATGGGGTTTAGGGAATTCTGGGAATGTGTGTTTAGGGATTTATGGGGCTCAGGGTTTATGGATTTTTTTGGATAAGGTTTTCGGATTTTCTGAGGATGAGGGTTTAGGGTTTTTTGGGGCAAAGGGTTTAGGGTTATCTAGGGTTTAGGGTTTATGTTTTTCTAGGGATGGGGGTTTAGTTTTTTCAGGGGATGAGGTTTTAGATTCTTCTAGGGATGTGGGTTCAGGGTTTTATGGGGCTGATTGTTTAGGGTTTTAAACAGATAAGTGTCTACAGTTTTTTAGGGCAGGGTTTTGTGTTATTATTTTGTATGAGGGTTTTAGGTTTTCTGGGGAAAAGGGTTTATAGTATTCTTGTGCAGTTAGTATAGGGTTTTCTGGGGATGAGTTTTCAGAGTCTTCTGTGGATTAGGGTATAGGGTTTGCAAGGGCATAGGCTTTAGGATATTCTTTATATTGTATGTACTTTAACTTAGACCCAACAATCGCTTGAATCTATCATGATGAATCTCGATCCCGTGAATATATTCCACCTTTACCAAGTCTGTCATAGAAAAACATTGATTTGACCATGAATTAATAGATTTTAAGACTGTTATCTTGTTTCCAATAAGTATTTTTTTCATTAACATATACCATTAGGAAAACGACTGCACTCCCACTAAACCTTTTGTAGACACAATGATCACATTCATTATTTATAAAACCAAATTTTTTTATGTCTTCATTAAAATGGATTTTCCGTGACCTGGATACATTCTTAAATCCAGAAATAGATTTCTACAACTTGAACACCTTATTTGCATCCTTTTCAGTAATAATCCCTTTAGGTTGTGTCATGTAGACATCTTCCTGAAGGTTCTCACTTAGGAAGGATGTTTTGACATACATTTTCCATATCTCATTATCATGGTAAGCCACAATGGAAAGTATAATTATAATGTATTTTATCATTGTAACTAATGAAAATGTTTCATTGTAGTCAATTACATGAAGTTTTTTGAACCCTTTTGTAACCAGTCGTGCCTTATAGGTACCGACTTGCCCCTACATGCCCATTTTCTTTTTGAATACCCATTTGCAACCAACATGTTTTACATTAACATGAGGATCTACAAAAATACTGACTTGGTTTTGGTACATGTAATCCATTCTAGAATTCATGGATTCTTGCCACTTGGAAACATTTTTTCCACTTAATACTTTTATATATCTTAGAGGATCATTATTATCAACTATTAATGAGTCACCATCCTCAGTAACTAGAAAATTGTATTGTTTCGGTTCTCTAACCTCTATTGTACTCCTACTCAGTTCTTGTGTCTCTAGATCAGTTCATTATTCTATAGGGATTTGTGGAATCTATTCTTGTACCAACTCTTGTGTACCTTGAGCCTTGACCTCATCAAATCCTATCTCACACTAATTATCTATTTTGGATATGTTCTCCCTCTCAAGTAATATGGAATGTCTTTCCACTATAAAATTTTTATCTAAGGGGTTGTATAGGTAACATCCCCTTATTTCCTTGGGGTATCCTACAAAGGTACACTTTGTGACTCATGGTGCATGTTTGTTAATTGAAGAGGCCTTAACAAATTATTCACTTCCCCACACATGTAAATTCAATAAAATGGATTTATTTTCACTCCATAACTCATATGGAATACCATTTATCCATTTAGTTGGTACTTGGATTAGTATGTAGGATTTTTTTTGTCACTCATATCCCCAAAAGGATAATGGAAGACTTGGATGACTCATCATTGATCTCACCATGTCCATCGAGGTTCAGTTCCTCCTTTAACTCACACCATTCCACTGAGGTGTGTAAGGAGGAGTGAGTTGGAATAGGATCCCAAACTCCTGTATGTAATCAATGAAGTGTTGATTAAGATATTATCTACCTCGGTCTAAGCAGAGTTTCTTAATTTTCTTACCAAGTTGGTTCTCACCTTCATTCATGTATTATTTTAACTTTTTAAAAGAATCCATCTTATACCTAACTATGTAGATATATCCATATCTACTATAATCACCAGTAAAAATTATGATGTATGAGTACCCACCCCTTCATTCAACTAGAAATGGTCCACACACATCAGTATGAACCAATTCAACATGATATTTGTCCCTTTCACCTTTCTCACTAAATGAGGATTTGGTCATTTTTCATCATAAACATGTATGACATATTCCAAGTGGTTTTAGATTGA
Organism: Viscum album; assembly: GCA_963277665.1. NCBI lineage: Eukaryota > Viridiplantae > Streptophyta > Magnoliopsida > Santalales > Viscaceae > Viscum > Viscum album. Next base: position 1,539,749,436 of record OY728151.1, read on the forward strand.
AGGAATATAAATATCCATCTTGATGTAACATTTTCAAGAATTTCTCATTTACTTGAACTAGACGGTTATGCCAAATTTAGGTGTGGTATGAGTCATGTGAAGTATCTTTGTTATTGATTTCCATTACATGGTTTTTGTAATCCAACACCTAAATACAGTTGTATAAATCATCCATACCAAATCAAATTCAATCCTTGTAAATGAATAAACATTCATTTCAAAACATGAAAAAAAATTATTCTTTATCAAATATGGGTACATAAATAATATTTTTAGTAATAGACGACACATAATAACAACCCTTTAATAGCAAGATCATCCCAATTGGAAATGTGATGTGGTAGTCCCTGACACCTATTACAGGAAGTATGGATCCATTATCTTTTTTTAGATCTACCTCTCCTCAGTCAATCTTCCTGAATCTACTTGGTTCATGTATTTGGATACATATGTGAACCCCAAAAACTGTATCTAATTCCCAATTTGGGGAGACATATAGATTACATTGGATAAAAAATGCACATGAAGATTCCCCTTAATTCATAGGATGGGTGCAATTCTTCTTCAAGTGTCTCATCTTTCCACATGCGAAACCAACATCTTCCTATTCCCTAGCCTCCCCTTTGATCCTCCTATTCATGGAAGGATGTGAAGAATATTTGGTCATAAATATCTTCTCATTCCCTTTCCTCTTATTCACCATAAGAATAGAATAATTTTCATGCTTAATATCTTTGTCTGCATGGAGAATGAGAATAAGAAGATCAGATAGAGGATTCTCAACGTTGTTCATATTTAAATTAACAACGAATCACAAAATGTTCTGGGGAATTGATGCTAGAATGAGATCAGTTCCTAGTTTTTTCGGGGAGTTTAAACCCTAGAACCTCTAGGTGATCTATGTAGCCAATGATCTTGACTACATGAGGCCTAGATGAGTAAACCTCTCCAATCATACTCTAACAAAGTGACTTGGAGATATTAAACTATTCTTCTTTCTCTCTCCTAGTAAAGACCACGGAGATGCTCGAGCATGCTATAGGAATCCATGTTTTTGTGAGACTTCATGAGCTCACTAGACATTGAATATAACATAAAACATTGAGAATAAACCACATAATTCATATGTTTCTCATAGAACAATAACACTTCCTCACTCGCCTATTGGGAAGGAAGATCATGTATTGCTGACTCCAATACATAATACTTTCTTTCATGGTATAGAATAACCCAAAGGCATCAAAACCATTCCTAGATGTTACTACTAGTGAGGATGTTTTCTTTATCTATATTTGATCGTAGGGATAATGTGGTTGAGGATCTTATCATTTTATTATACAATTAAAAGAGCTGATGATTAGTACTTTCTAATTGAATTTTATTAGAAATAATAAATTAATTTTATTATGTCTCCCACTATTTTATCAAGTCCCAATGGCCCTTTCCATTGGAATTGGAATTTCTAGTTTTAATGACATTCTAGTGGAAAGGATCTATTTACCCCTTTGCATAACCCCAACAATGGTTGGTTAATCATTTTGAAGGTATTTTAGGTATGCATTTCTTTTCCAACTATGGTCTTGTAGCTCCTTGATCCATTGATTGGACTCACCAATCCTGATATCCTTACTTGGATTTCCACAACACTTGCCTCCAATATTAAACAAAGTCTAGCAAGGAATACTGCTCTTGATGCAGTATGATCAAGTCAACCTGAAACCTTCACTACAACAAAACCAGCTATTACCGGTGGTTTTTTTTCATATAGCAGTGGTTTAAACCGCTGCTATATGGTTTGGCGGCGGTTTACCAAAACCGCCGTGAAATTGGGCGTCGGCAATCTATTAGTGGTGGGTTTTTCCATTTCGCGGCAGTTTAAGGGAAGCGTCATAGATGCCTCATTTCATTGCGGTTTTCGTGACTTTAGCGGCAGTTTGATGTGTGCCGGATATTTTTTTATTCGTGGCGGTTTTAACCGCCGTGATATTATGGCATTTGATGCCCCTCTCTCGTGGTGGTGAAAACCTCTGCTAAATATAAACTGATTACATTTCGTGGTGGTTTTAACCGCCTCTAATGGTTTACAAGTAAATCATTAGTGGTAGTTATAACCACCGTGAAATGTAGACCAGTAAAGCATTAGCGGCGGTTAAAACCGCCGTGACATGGTGACAAGAAAAAAAAATTACATTTTTGCTTCTACTGCCCCACTACCCAAAAAAACAAATCAAACCAGAAAATGGAATAGAAGACATCATAAAAACGAATAAAATGTTATTTCTAACTTGGTATCCCCAACCTGATGAAATAGGAGACATCATACAAACAATCGACCATAAATCTATAGTGATAATAATCAATAATGGATCTATAGGGAAGCATGAAATCCATTCCAATAATTACATCATACAGTTACATGATGGGAAAGAATGAATTCTATATAAAAAAACATTTACCTATCTGATGGGGAAAATAATTCCATCAGTGAAAAATCATTGATCGAATAACCAATGAGGTTTACAGATTCTTAATGACACATAAATACACTATATCAAGGACCAGAATCTTTAGAAATGTATTAAATATAACATTGTCAGATTAACTTGTGTCAAATAATGTAGAAACTATAGTAGAGGTTACTAGATTAGTACCTCAAACAATAGATGAATTTGAATTATGCTCCCTATCATATGTTGAACGTCTTTTAGTTTTCCCATACCATGACTCTATACTACAACCTGACTATTCTGAGTGGGATCACATTTCATGCACATTAATTCCTGAGTCTAGTATCAACTATGTCGACTACCACCTTGGCCTCAGCAGTATGTGGTATTATAGCTACATACCTACTAAACATTAAGAGGACCCACATAATAATGTGGAATATGTAATGATCTTATCCCCCTAGGAGGAACAGGTGGAAAAGTTTTGAAGATGTGTAAGATATGACCCAAAATCTTATAACCTCTGCATTCAACTAGATACACTGTATGTTGGGAGAAAATATGTGTATCTTCTCTAAATCCGCTCATATTGTGTTAATGAGTCACCCAAATTATGTTAGAATAGCTGTGTGTCTTCCCTTTATCCATTTTTTGAATATTCTAGGAGACTTCAGTGACCAGAACATGGATATTTTCTTATTCTATTATTGGAGAATTTGTATGGCCCTGATTTTTTCCTCCATTTCATATAGGTATATACCGATGTTAATCATGTCAGTGGGAAAGGATATGGGTATCCCTATATTTTTTACCAAAATATTCTTGGTGATTTCATTGAATAGTACCAGATTATACCGACAAGCTTAGTAAATGTGGGAAAATGTGTCCTCTTACTCATAGTTTTCCACCATATTTAGTTAGTGGGATTCTTTGGAGGGTATAGATGTAGGGCCATGTTCATGGTTGATTGTTCACTACCCTCAGTGGGCTTTCCTGACTAACTAGGTTTGGGAGACTTAGGTCAGACTTCTGAGGTAAACACACACATCATATAGAGGTTTAGTTGCTTTGTTGCATTAGTGATGGTGAATGCTAGAAGGAGCCCTTTGGAGGGTCCCTTATGCTATCTAGATGAGTCCATCAGTGACCTCTTGATCAAACTCCCTAGATAAGGGAGGAAACAATGGATATAACCATGAAATGGTTTGAGATGGAAACTATTTACAACAAATTATGTTCCACTAGTCATTGTCGAGTTGACATGTAGTAGGGATTTTTGAGATGAATGGATTTTTTAGCTTCCTTTGAAGATGGAAAGGTATAATTTAGGTGTGACTCCCAAACCAGTGAATTTGAGACCCAATGTTGAGGGTGCATGGTTGATAATAGAGCCCTAGTTTTAAATGATGATCTAACTTGTGCAGTAGTCGAAGCATATGTGTTCTTAAATTAGTAAAATGTCATTTCGATCAAAGGGGGTTCTAGTAGAAAGTGCCAGAATACTTATGAGAATCATTTACAAAAATCCTCATGAAATCAGCATATTAATAAATAAAAACATGTATAATCAATTGTATTGGATCCATGTTTGTCCACATTTCATTTTTTGAGAGAGAAAAAGGAGCCTAACATGTGGGTGACACATGCATTTTTTTAAAGTTTCCATGTTAGGTTCACCATTTTTGTTTCCAACTAATTTTATTGGTGATTATATGATTCGTATCACGTGATTAGGCTAAACCACATTCCCATCATGCTCTTATGTTTGGTCTCTATTCTGCTTAATAGGTTCCAATTTATATAACCAGAACAAAATAACAAAAGGATTGCTCTTTAGTCATCCAAAAATCTCAACTACCAATTCATACACAGGCCTAAATGGAATGATGTATACCACACTCGAGAAATAAACACATAAAATTAAACATCATAAATCAAAAAAATGCATAGAAGGAAACATGAGAAATCAAGAAAATGTTAGGACATGGAAATTTTTGGTGGAAACTATGTTCCATACATGTTACATATACAAACCATCCATTCTCATATTTTGTCAACACATCAACAATACTACTACTCATGGTCCGATGAGGCATCATAACCCTCTCCACCTCCATCTCCACTACCTGCTACCACCTGTAAGAACATTATATTGAAAATTAAATATTTTTGCATATTTATTATTAAACTTAAAGCTAATAAAACTATGAAAAATAAATGATTTTGATTTTTTGTGATTTACCTGCTCATCACTAGTCGATGCACTACCACCGGGGGCATATCTGCTCATATGCTGACGTATTTCAAGCAACTCTTTCTGCAAAGCATGTATCTGATCCCCCTGCTGGTGAACTGTGTTTCGTAGAGAAAACATCTCCCTCTGAGCATATTTAGGTATGAAATGATGATAACCAGGAGTAGCTGCAACTGGAATCCTTGGTGGCCTGCCAAAGACCTCATATGGTACGGGTCCCAAACCCACCCCGCACACTCTACCCAGATGCTCCTTCCCAAGGACTTTGGAAACCGTGTCATCCTGGGAGACTGAGTAGGATTTCCCAGGATTGGCATCCCATATTCATTTAATTTTTACCTATAAATCAAATATCAATATATATTAACATAGTAAAAACTGATAATAAGTTATTATAAAAAAAATTTACTTCATACCCCAACTTCTTTGGCAGGCTCATTAACAAAACTTCCATCTGTTTTTTTATGAACATCCAGCCACAGTTCAGTTCAGGATGCTTCATGCACTAAACTCGGTGACTGCATTAAACAAAAATAAATCAAAAATTTAATATGTTAAATAGATAATATTGTCTTACAAATATTTAAACTAATTATAAGATTACCAATGACATTTCGCTTCTAGAAAATCTTTTTGAGCCCGCAGTGTGCGGGATGACTTGCTTTGCCCGGTTTGATGCATTCTGTCTTGAGAGATACTAAAATAAATAAAATTAAATTTAACAATAATGTATTCAATGTCATATCCTCTTGATATACATGTATAAATGTAAAATTAAGATAATATAATAATATATATTTCAATACCATCTTCTTCTCATCACGATGTATATCGAAAAAAACATTCCACTGTTCTTTCGGTACCCCACTGGGTAGCTTCTCATACATTTGCTACACATTCAACAAAGTATCGTTGAAATCACACCACAACCTCCATTTAAAATATTTCCATTTTTTACCATGATTTTTCAATGTCCACTTACATGTTATCACATCAGCAACGGTAAGGTGGAAGAACATCTGTATACAGAAATTCATTTTGAACATATTAGTAACATTACATTAAATTAAACCTTAATGTAATAAAATTACCTTTATTTGAGAATCAAAAACATCATTTTTCCAGTTTGGAGGCATGTGCCTCCAATCATCATATGAAATAGGAAGGGAAATGGGCTCCACTACTAGCTGACCTATAATCTGGCCAAGTAACCCCGTGGTGTCATCCGTCAGGACCCCATAAGAATCAAATTACACGACTATCTTCTCCCCATTCATGTTCCAAACATCTGAACTTTTTATGTGTTTTTTCACGGTTTCATTTTTTTCATCTGCAATGAGAAAATAATTAGTATAAACAAAATGAAATAAATTTATTTAAATAAAATTTGTACCTATGACTGTGACCCTCCAGAATGTCAGTGATGAACTGGAAGGGGCGTGTCACTGCCCCACTGATGAGGCTTCTGTAGGGGGAGTCTATGACTCATCCTCTAATGAGACATCCACAGATGGTGTCAGAGAGGGTGCAGGGGGAGATGGTGCAGGGGTGTAGGCAGCTGGTGCCTCAGATACCATGGGGATAGAAGGATCGTCATCTGTTGCAGAACTAGATGAAATACTTTACCACTTCATCCTTGGCATTCCTATCATTTAATCAAAAAAATGATGTTCAGAATATATATTTCAAAAAATTTATGCATAAAATAATTTAAAAATGATAATAGATGCCCATTACTAACAAACAAAATATATATAACAATGATAATGAATGACTGCAGAAATGAAACGAGTGGTTGCTGAATGAATAAACCATTGTACATACAATCATTTTCCCCTTCAGTCATGTCGGTTTCCTACTCCATTGCTGCATCCACTTCATTCATCCTTTCAAGACTAATATTTTCAATATCATGGTGGAAAAATAATTCTGCTTCATGTTTTTGATGAAATTCAATTGCAGAGGTCAAATCTTCCACTTCATCACCTATATCATACAAATCTCTTTGTATTACACGAGTAACCTCACTCCACCCTTCATCCACAACATCATTCGCATAATATACCATTTTTTCTTGAGATTCTAAGATATATGGATCATGCAGTTCACGATCACCAACATCCATCAAGCGAGAGAAGTTTACAAGAGTAAATTGCAAGGAATCTCTTTTAACACCTCTGATAATATCGACCCATTTTCATTTGAATAAAACAACAGAAAAATGCCTGTGGTAGATTAATTCAATATTTTCATGCATCTTTCCATAGTATCCCACTTCATCAAATGTAAATATACCACTATTCTATGTTTTCAAACCCACATCTCGATGGATTGTATGAAATATAAAGCCATTCACATTATAAGCATCAAACTTTCTAGCTTGTTTTATAGGACCTCTAGCAAGAAACTTCAAATCTTCTGACAAGTCTGCTCGAGTATCAGTATTCATTATCTTAAAAATGAAATATAAATTAATAGATTTACAAATTGTATGTTTCAAACTAATATTTTTATTTATTACAATATTTATAAACTTACGCGTCGTGTAAACCATTCTACCAGCTCTTTATTCACAGCTTTCGTTATATCTTTCTCATTTCTTGATTGACCTCTCATTCATCTCTTTGATTGTTTCCTCAAATATTCAATAAATGGATCTACAATTCCACTATTCAGTAGAACATATTTATATGCCTGTAATAATTCCAATTCAATCGGTGTCACGTATGAGGTCCTTCCCACTAATCAGCCAATAGCAAGAAATATTTTTTATTTTTGATGCATTTGAGATTGAGTTGATGTGTCATCAACATGTCCAAATTGATTAAAACTTGTTTCAATATCATCAAAATATCTGGAAAAAAAGGTGAGACACTCCTCATCCAAATAGCCTTCAACAATAAAGCCTTCTTGTTGAGCTTTATTTCTCACGTATACATTCAAATTCCCAATATATCTATGAAATAAAATAATAATATTATGAATTTATTTAAATGCCAAAATTTGTTTACATAACTAGAAACATATAAATAAAATACCTCTCAATTCGATACATACATCAATAATGAACGGGGCCTCCTAATTTAGCATCTTCAACAAAATGCACAGTTAAATGCATCATGACAGTAAAAAACAATGGAGGAAAGATCATATCCATTGCACAAAGGGTCAATAAAAACCTCTCCTAGAGTTTGTCAAGCTGAAATGGATGTAGAGATTTCTCACATAATTTCCTGAAAAATGTGCAGAATTGGAGTACAACAGCAGTAACTTTTTCATGTAATGATGTATGCAATGCCAATGGTAGTAACTGTTGAAAAAAAATATGTGAATCGTGACTTTTCAATCCATATAACATACGATTCTTCAAGTCAACACACATCGAGATGTTACTCAAATACCCATCAGATACCTTCACATTCTTTAAAATTCGAAGGAACGTATCTTTATCCCTTTTTTCCATTGAAAAAATTGATGGAGCATACTTTTCATCCTCATCTGGCCAGAGATCACAATTTATGTTAATTACTTGTAATTCATTGTGAGAATTGAGATGATCCTTCGACTTTCCATGCTCATTTAGTAATGTGAAAATAAAATTATCACGTAAATTCTTATCAATATGAATCACATCATGATTTTGGGGAAACAAATTAAATTCCCAATACTGAAGTTTGAAGAATATACTTTTTTTCTTCAATTTTTGTGTTCTGATTTCACTTGACGATGCACTTCAAACTCATTTTCCATTATCATTCAAATGATGAACCTTCCTAAATTATGTTTTAACATTTTCAAGCTGTGTCAATATTTCAGAACCAGTTAACATCTTTGGAGGTGGTCTACGATTAATGGAACCATTAAATTTTGATTTGTTCAGCCGAAATCAATGAGATGCATCAAGAAATCTTTGATTTCACAAGAAGCACCATTTTCTACTGTGAGGTAGCTGTTTGGGCTCGAAATCAAAGTTACAAATGGGGCAAGCCAAACCCATATAAGTGTTCCAACCAGATAAATTCCAAAGCCCAGGGAAGTCAATAATGGTACACATTAAAGTATCATGAATTTTGGACATTCTTTTAGAAGAAAAATCAAATGTCTCAACACTGTTGCTCCATAACTCCTGCAATTCTTCAATCAAAGGCTGCATGTATACATCAATATCATTTCCAGGCATTTGTTTTCTAGGAATAACCATTGAAAGGATAAAAGATGTTTGTTGCGTACACATCCACGGAGGCAGATTATAAGGGATAAAAACAATTGGACAAATGCTTTAACCGGTACTCAATGTCCCAAATGGGTTGAATCCATCGGCAGCCAATCCCAATCGAACATTCATAAGATCAGCTGAGAAATCTGGATTTAATGAATCAAATGTCTTCCATGTTTGGGAATATCGTGTATGTCTCATTAACCCATCATTTTTATTATCTACAGAATGCCACTTCATGTGTTCGGCAGTTTTTTATGACATGAATAATCATTGCAATCGAGGCTTCAAAGGAAAGTAATGCAAAACTTTTGCAGGTGTGTCCCTTTTATTCTTCTCCATGAAATTATGTTCAGTCAGACTTCCAACATCACCCTTTGACTACCATCTAGAAGAAGAACATTTCTTACAATTCTGTATACTTGAATCTCTTCCCAATAAAGCATACAATCATTGGTACATGCATGTATTTTTGTATAATTCAGACCAATCTTGTTAACAAATTTTTTCATATCATAAAAAGATTCTGGGATTTTTGCTTCAGGAAATGCATCACAAATCAATTCCAATAACATGGACATTGCCTTATTTGTAATTACACATAGACATTTGATATGGTACAACTTCAGCAGAAATGAATGCTTTGTATATTTCAAACACCCACTATAGAACTCTTGATTTCCATCATCAACTAAATCATGAAACACATTTTCCTCACTGAAGTTTTTCCTTACAGTTGGATCCACAGAATCAATAGGAGGATCCAATGATATGATACAATCTTGATCTTCTTGTGTTACAGTCTCAAAACCATCAATTTTCACGTTGCAATTTTTATCACCCTCTTCTGGTTGTTCTTATATGTTTTGATGCTCATAGTGGTGTCTTGTTGTGCCGAATGCATCATTTATGAGGTTTTTCATTTCATTTTCCATTGTTGACAAACTTGGGACCTCATTCTGTGGATTAACATCAGTGCTCAATATTTCATTATTGTTCAATTGTTCATGCCAACTCCAAAAAAATATTGATTATGGAATTTCTTCAGTATTAAATGTTCATAAACTTCATCTCTCTTAAACCATGTTCTAAATTTTCATTTAGGACATGGAAATCTTATTTTCCCTTCAACGGATAGATTAGAAATTGTAAAATCTAAAAACTCATTCAAACACTTAACATATTGAGGTGTGTTCCTGGGTAATGTGATTCAGCTTTTATCCATGTATATCACAATGTGCCTACACAATAAAAAAAAATTAAAACACATAGTTACTACTAAATAGAGAAAATTTTTCACATATACGATAGTGAAATATTACAGAAACATAATATATTAAAGATAACCCATTGCTCATAAAGTATGTATAATGTAATAAAGATGATACATTGATCACATTTACCACATACGTAGCATGTCCAGACAAACCGAACAAGTCTCGTCCCTAGGAGACAGTGTCAACACCTCATTGAGGAGCAATAAGAATATCGGGTTACACACATATCATAACACTACTGATCACACATTTATGTTGCCTCAAACAAAACCCCATTGAATGTGATGTCATTGAACACACCAAAGATACACAATTTTCATACCATTAGTACAACTGCATTACTAGAAATATTTGTCCTTTATATGACACCCTTTTAGACATATTGCAGGCTAGCTTGGGTACCCGGATTATGGGTAGCCTAGGTCAGTTCATGAAAATTGGACATGTTTCATCGCTATTTAGGTTTTTCAATCTTTTCACTATCTATTTGAATTTATCCCATTCATATATGAATTTTTGGAATGAATCCATAGAATGGAAATCCTGAAGGGAGTTCTGAAAGTGTGTTTAAATACTAAAAAGGTATGAATTACCATGAAATTACACCTCTGTTCATTATTCACAAATCATATCTTTTTTGTAAGAATCTTATACGTTAGGAATGTCATTGCCAAATAGTGGTGTTATTTAAAAATTAGATACACTCACTACCAATAGCCATGGGAGTTTTTGAGTGATTAAAATAGTTAATGTATAAAGTGTTTCTTATATAAATATGATATATAAAAGGTAACTTGAACACTATAGTACAAATATATCCAAGGATAGGAAATTATAGAATATCGAGGGGAGTGAAAGTAGATGATGAATTGTGACTAATACCGATATGGATAGTTTAGGTGTTTCTATATATCCTATAATAATAGGAATCATCACACATGTAGTTCTTGGAAGAAAATATATTATCATAGAATAGATTCAAATATGGAGTGACCCAACATGACTGAGGGTACTATACACTAAGATAGATTTTATGGTGATGAAATGTGTTTTTGGGTCCAGGTTTAGTTGCTCAAACATCACTATATATCCAGTAATAACAGAAATAAATACACATGTAGTTTCTATAAGGTCTCAAAAAATATCTAGATATTTTATATGATAGAAATAGATACATGTATGGGTTCCCTGGTTGGAATTGAAAGGATGAAAACTGATTTGAATTGTTAAATGTATCTTCATTGGGTAAGAATTGGGAAATTAAATGGGAACTACATAATGTCCTAGGATTGTAAATTCCTATGTCACTATATATCCCATAACAATAAGAATCATGTCACATGTTGTTCTTATAATATATCATCACAAATCTATCTCCTGTTAAGGGGAAAATTATGTTGTCCAGTGTCAAGCTATATAAAGGAAGGTTTGATGTGAATCCATGAATCCCATATGATATAATCCAAGGAAATAATTGTGGAATTTTATTTTTGCATAGGTCTTTTGAGAAGGAACTCTTCACTGAGGATTATTACATGGATATTTATCTCATGTAAGGAAATTATATTGTATATATTGAATTTATGAAATAGGTTTAAATATAATTTAAGGGGGACCATATGACATTTCGTTTAACGATATAATTAAAAAAATTACTTTTGTGAAATGTAGTATTATTTGGTATGGTGAGGAACTTTATTTCATTCATTTTAAGTTCCTATGACTATGATCAATGTGAAGAAGGCTTTGTGTATATCTGGATTTTATTAAAAATGAAATTCTTGAGTCTTAGTGTTGTGTCAATAAAGAAAATTTTATTTGAATAGATGAATTCATGAATAGTATGATGAGGTTGGTTTTTTATAGGAATTAAATTTGTGGTTTGGTCCAATATAAATGATTTGGACATAACTATATATATATACTTAACTTGAATTAATCCACAGATGGTTTTTAATGTAGGATTGTTTCATACTTGTTTATGGAAATAGGAGGAAACCTGACATGAATAAAAAAACATAAACTAGGATAGTGTAGAAGATTATGAATGAAATATATCATTAACCATTATTCATATAAGAGATATGGAAACCACTATGTATCCTATAAGAATAGGAATCAATCAATATGTTTTTCTTGAAAAGAAGTCTCTATTTAGATCTGGATTATGTATATGAGATAATAAAATGGGTTCATCCCAGTGTAAATTTGTTGGTGAAGACCCACTGAAAACATGTAGGCCCTTACACTAATAACTATTACATAGATATGTCTAATATAAAAGGGAATAAGTTCATAAAAAAAATATACCACTCAAGTTATTTTACACTGTTATAGGATGGATCATATGTTAAATGAAAATTACCTGAGTTTTATACATTTTATGGTCCTACACCAAGGACCTTCATGTCCTTTAGTTTGTGGTCTTATCAATGGAACCATCTATAAGAAGTTTAAAGTCATTAAAAATGGACTTTCAAATCCTCTTTGTGAAGTTATAAAAATTATTTCTTTGAGAATAATTTTTTTGGTTGTAGATATGATATGCTCTCAATCCATTATAATCATGGAGTAGGCATTGTTGGAGTAGAAATTTTGTATTTCATATGGCCCGTCCCATTCTACTATAGAATTATAAGTTTCCTCGTCGGTATCATAAGTGTTCTCATAGATAATACTAGTTCTCCTAGGATGAATAATCATATGTGGGACTTCTTATGGAATTCTCATATAATATTATTATTATTTAACTCAAAGATTTGAAGTGTGTGAAAATAGTTTTCATCAAATTTCTCTAATTGCTCAAGTTAGAGTTGAGATTTCTCATTCCTAAACAACTGATCAAAAATGTAAATTTTTATTGAGGATAATTAAAACTAAATGGGAAGGACTACCACTACAACATCTCGACCTCAACCTATTGACTTGGGTAGGGCCAAATCTCCACTAAACTTAGCTGAATCCCCCAGACACTAGAGGATGACCATAAATTACAATGGTAAATGAAATCATTGTGGTGGTTTACTATCAAACACAACATAACCAGAATTAGACCAAACGAAATGTAATAACATAAATATGATGCATGATAGAAAATCAACCAAACACAATGGATATAACATGACCAAGATAAGAGTTCTGATAGTCAATGATATATCATATATGTCTGCAAAACCCAATAGCTCATAAAATTAATTAAGGTGCCACAATACCTGGAAAGGACAAGGGTCGCTGGAGATGGAGGTCACGGGGTCGCTGGAGACGGAGGTCGCGGGGTTGCCGGACGGTTGGAGGTCACGGGTCACCGGACAGGGTCGCCGGACGAGGTCTCCAGATGGTTGGGGTTCACCGGACAGTTGGGGGTCGCCGAGGCCGGGGGGGTTAGTTGAAGAAGGGAGGACACAGGGGTAACTGGGGCCGGGGGGTTAGGGGAAGAAGGGAGGGTGCAGGGGTCACTGGGGCCAGGGGGGGTTAGGGGAAGAAGGGAGGGCGCGGGGGTCGCTGGGGCCAGGGGGTTAGGGGAAGAAGGGGTCGCGAGGGTTTGTGGGAAACGCGGGGTGGGGGTATGGAAGGGTCGTGTTTCTTAAAAAAATTATGGGTTTGGCGGGGGTTTATTAAATACCGCCACGAAACGTTTCGGCGAAAACGTTTAGCGGCGGTTTTCTGAACCGCCACCACAAAACTGCCGCTAACCCTGGTTTTTATTGTTGTGCTTTCATATGGGTTTCCTATATAAAAATAATTGTCCCAACAAGGGTTGGTAAAATACATAGTTTTATTAATTCTTTCCCTTAATCAAGTAATGGAAGGCTTAGTCTGACATAATATTTTGATGATGGATTTTTATATCTTATGCATAAATTTCCTTATCATCTTTATCACATGCTTGCTAATGTTACGTGGAACTTACTTAAGTGATTAGCCATGTCTTGATAATATTTACACACAAGCCTCCTTTATTTTAGTTTCATCTTTCGTGCTTGTTAGTTCATTAATTATGTGATTGTGACAAAACATCCATTATGAAAAATCATGAAATTGTTAGAAATAAAAGAAAGGGCATGATCATGATCCATTTATAATGGTTAGAATATCTAGTCGTTGATTAAATAACAATGACCTAGGGGAGGGACACTTTAATCTTTACAACTTTCCACCTATCCACATTTGTATCTCCTTGGATTGGTTACACATCGGCTCCTAACTTGGACCGTCTCCACAAGCTTGGGAGCTCCAACCATTATTATGATTTTTTATCTCACACACAGGTGAGGGGTAAAAAAATGGGGTTTACATAAAATAAACCAAGGGAACTCATGCCCGACATATTAATTAGGAGAGATGGCTCACATGCCAACATTTATTTTAGTAAATATATTTAAAGGAAACCAATCACATACAAAGGTCTTGGTCTAGATCATGATCAACCGCATACATGCAACGAGTTACACATTTAATAAAACTATCATTCAATTCTTTAATCATTATTGATAAGTTAAATCGTGCTGGAGTTGATTACTAATTATATTTAATTAATCATTCCTTTTATTTTAATCCTTTTCTAAATTTCCTTGAGATTCTCATCCTTGTACATAAATGCACCTTGGAGGTAACCTGGTGAATACCTGTTCGAATCTACCCAATATTTATTATATTCACATATTGTTTTACTCTAATGACATATGGAATACAAGATGTTTCAATTCATAGAGTATCAACCTGTAGTACGTTTTATAAATGATATGTAGTTCTGAACATTACACAAACAATAAAATTTTTATTTTATGTATTTTGGTAAAGTACACTCTGTCTAGTTCTGACTACATGGTGTGTACTTCATTCACCGTTTTTTCTGAAGTACACGCCAAGGGACTCGGCATGTGAAACATACTTCATAAATTTCTAAGTACACAGTGTGTACAGTGGGAAACACGTCGTGGTGTCACCATGTTACATGGTTGCCTGTCAGCTTAGTCATGTATGGGATACATGGTTTCACCACAGACCCGAAGGGACTACATGTCGTGTGTAGTGGGAAACACAGTTTGTATTCTAGTACGTGTGTTCCAATCTATCCCAGTCAACACGCAGTGTAGAATTAAATACACCGTGTGCAATAATTGCACACGGCTTGAGTAAATTCAGAATTACTCTTGATATGCTAAACACTACAACAAGACATGTAGTCCGGATTACATGGAATGTATGGAAGATAACATGGACTATATATATGAAAACACATCATGTACTTTCATGTCACATTGGAAGAATCATTGGTGCCTCCTGATGAGTTCTTCATTAAAATTTTAATCAAAAAATTATTCGTTTTTATGAAATCTACGAGAAACAAAAAATGAAGAATAGATCTCGAAATCCATATTACAAGAAGGATTAACCATGAAGTGGAAAACTAAATTATTAAATAGTAAATTATCAAAAAACTATTTAAATAATTATAAACTATTATGAACCTTCCTCTGATACCACTTGCAGGTTCCGGGTACAGCGGAAGTGCGGTTGGGCCAGTGACAAACATTAATTTTTTACCACATTCAATGATTATTCCAGGGCCAACAGGATGATGAAATCTAGTCTCCATATAATATGATAAAAGATTTAGATAAAGAAGGAAGATTCCTGAAACCATTAGAGAGAATATTTCACATCATGTTTATAATTAATTTTTATTTAATTTCAGAAGAAATAAAATACTTGGAACTTCAATAAAATCTTCGTTGATGATGTTGATCATCTGGAATGACCCTTTTAGATTGTCTCATTTCACTTGACAGGATCCAAACTAGAATCCCTGTAGCAGTTATCCACACATGATCATATGACCTTCAATCGACACCACTCGTTCTTTGGGTGATAACGCAGCGAAGCGAGTGTCTTGTATCGGTCATTCTTGATCACTTGATCATCGGTTTTGAAGAAAGTCTCTCATTCATGAGGGGGAGGGAAGGGGATTCAAGATAGAAATTATTTTTCTCAACAATTCTTAATTCACTGGGCATGTAGTTCGGTACATGGAACAATAGACATACTTTTCTATTTATCGACATGGGGCTTTAGTTACAATATGTAATTGTGTAATAGAAATTAAATGAATTCATAACCTTAGAGAAAACACATTCTCTTAATAATAATACAACTTCATTATTTATGGTTTTCATACTTGCACAAAAAATGGAATTATAAATAAAATTCTACGTCACAAAATATTATCATCGTTATAATTATTTTATCTTGTGTCAACTAGTTAAATATTTACTATCATGAAAATAATTATTTTACTACTAGATCAGCCTTGGTCTACTTAAACTCTACTTCCATTTATTGAACACACGAATAAATAAGTAAATAAATTATTCCCTTAAATAAATATTTTATTTAAAAACAAATAAATAAACATTTATTAAATGTCTAAATAAATAAATAAATATATTTTATTTTATTTATGTTATAATTTTATCTTGAATAAAATTATTTCAGAGTCTTGAGAATAATATTTATTACATTAATTAAATTTAAAAATAATTTAATTGAGACCACCAAACACAATTAGTGTGTGACCCTATTGGATTATTTCTCATTGGCATTAGGCACACTTTCTTAAAGTCCAAGAGTACTATCTAGAAATGGGTCAAGGCACCCAAGAGAAAGAACATAAAGTCGCAACAACGACATCCACATATGAATGCTCACTATGTAATATAATCCATTTGTATCAATATCTCATCAAGAAGGTTTCATGATAGTGTCATCAAAATTTATGCTTGATACATTGTTCTTTTAATACCTGAAATAAACTCATTATTACACCATGGACATGGAATTTAAAATGAAGTTTCTATTCCAATAAAAGGTCCAAGATATCAACTTCCATAAATGGAAGGGACAAATCCTTCCTCAACTTATCCATTAATAATATGCCAGTCATGATGCACCCAATGTACCCTACTTCCCGCCAAAATATGGCATGACAGTTTTCGTCAGTAAATCAAAGTGCACATGTAATGAAACATATTAATAATAATATTAAAGTCTATGGACCCTTAAACACACTCACAAATAGGAATATGTAATGACAAAAAAAAACATGATCAATTACTACTAGCGGGTCTGTTCTCATTATCTCCCATCATAGAGATTACCAGGTGTGAACTTAATGAGAGGAAGTCTCATCTTCTTATGAGTACTCTTAGCTAACAGTTTGTATACTATGATTCCCATCATAGTATGTCATCCAACTTCAAAACTATATTTAAGAATATTGTTATAGAATTTCAAGGTTCTCATCATAGTAGGGAACAACCATTACCTTATAAATGCAACAAATAATGTAGGAAATTATTTCATCATAGTCATGCAGAACAATGAAAATTATGTAATACGATTTTTAATACAATAAATATCCATGTAATCAAAGTAAAAACAATTGGTTATTGGACACTAACTCTAACAGAGTGATTTGGATTTTTTGGGGTTGAGGGTTTAGATTTTTTTAAGGTTGATGTTTTAGGGGGTTTTGGGGAAAGTGTTTAGGGTTTTTTTTAGGATGAGGGATTATGATTTTTTTTAACTAAGGGTTTACGGTTTTTTGGTGCTGAGGGTTGAGGATTTTTGGGGCTAAGGATTGTGGATTTTTTTGTGGCCGATTGTTGAGGGTTTTTTGGCTAATGGTTAATGGTTTTTTTAGGCTGAGAGTTGGGTGTTTTTTGGGTATGAAGGATAAGGGTTTTTATAAGATGAGTGTTTAGGGTTTTAGGGGATGAGGGATGAGGACTTTGGGGGCATATGGTTGAGGGTTCTCTAGGGACGATAATTTAGGGTTTTGGTTTGTGGGTTAAGGGATTTTTTGAGGATGAGTGTTGAGGGTTTTGGGGTCTGTGGTTATTGAGATTCTTAGGGCTGAGTGTTGTAGGTTTTTTGGGGATGCGGGATGAGGGATTTTTGGGGCATGGGCTGAAGGTTTTTTGGGTATGAGGGTTGAGGTTTGTTTGGGGATTAGGGTATGCAATTTTCTTGGGATGAGAGTTTATGATTTTTTAGGGTCGAGCGATGAGGGTTTTTTAGGGTTGCTGGTTATTTGGGGATGATGGTTAAGGGTTATTTGGGTATGAGGGTTGAGATTATATTATGGTTTTTCATTTTCAGAGTTGATTGTATTGTATTTTTTGGGGCTAATGGTTTAGAGTTTCATAGGGCCTAGTTTTGATGGTTTTTTAGGGTTGAGGGTTTAGGGTTATTTGGGGATGAGGGTTTATAGTTTTTGGGGATGATGGGTTAGGTGTTTTTTAGGGGCCAAGTGTTTTGTTTTTTTTTTGTGGCTTAGGGTTTAGGTTTTTTGTGGACAAACGATTTTGGGTTATTAGGGTAGAGGGTTTCATGATTTTTGTGGTGGTGCATTTTATGTTTTTTGGAGCTGAGGTTTTTTTCATTTTTGGGGACGAAGGTTTAGGGTTTTTTGGGCTCAAGGTTTATGGTTTTTTAGAGTTGAGTGTTTAGTATTTTTGGGTAGAGGGTTTAGGGATTTTTTTGGCTGACATTTTATGTTTTCTTGTAATGAGGGTTTAGGATTTTTTGGGGATGACTGCCTAGTTTTTTTAGGGATGATGGTCTGGGGATTTTGGGGATGAGGGTTTCGGGATTTTTGGGCTGACGGTTTGAGGATTTTGGGGTTGAGGGTTTGGGTATTTTGTGTGTGACTGTTTGGGGTATTTTTGGCCTGAGGGTTTGGGGTTTTTTGTGGTTGAGGCCTTGGTGTTTTTTTGGATGTGGGTTAGGGGTTTTTTGGGGATAATTATTTTGGGTTTTTTTGGTATGCGTTTTGGTTTTTTTATGAAAGAGGGTTTGGGTTTTTTTGGGACAAATTGTTTGGAGTTTTTGGGGGCTGAGGGTCTATGAATTTTTTGGTGAGAAGGTTTGGGTTTTTTTGAGCTAAGGGTTTGGGTTTTTTTGTGGATGAGGATTTGGGGTTTTTTGGGGGATAAGGGATTGAGGTTTTTTAGGGGTATGGTTTTTCGGTTTTTGGGGCTGGGGGTTTTAGGTTTTTTGGGGATAAGGGTTTGGGGTTTTTTGTTACTGATAGTTTGGATTTTTATTATGAGGGTTTAGGGTTTTCTGGGGATGGGGGGATAGGATTTTTTAGGGGTGAGGGTTTTACATTTTTCAGGGATGAGGATTAGGGGTTTTTTGGTATGTGGGTTTAGAATTTTTTTGGGTAGTGCGTTTAGGGTTTTTTAGGGATGAAGCCTTACAGATTTTTTTTGTTTAGGGTTTAGGGTTTTTTGGGGATGAGGGTATATGGTTTTTGGGGAATGATCATTTATGGTTTTTGTGGATGAGGGATTTTATTTTGGTGAAGATGGTTTATCGATTATGTGGTGATGTTTTATATTTTTTTAGGGTAATGTGTTTTTTAAGGGATGAGGGTTTGGGGGTTTTTTAGGATTGAGAGTTTATTTTTTTAGGGGATGAGGGTTTTGGGTTTTTTCTGAATGAGGGTTTAGTGTTTTTTGGGTCAATGAATTTGGGGGTTTTATCACTAAGGTTTTAGGGTTTTTAGAGATGATAGTTTAGGATTTTTGGGGGATGAGGGTTTGGAGATTTTGGGACTAACGGTTTAGGATTTTTTGGGTGGTAGGTTTCAGGTTTTTTATGGAAGAGAGTTTTGGGTTTCTTGGTGTTTTGGGTTTAGGGTTTCTTGGGTCTATGGGTATTAGGGTTTTTAGGGATGAGGGTCTAGGGTATTTTCTTGCTGAAGGTTTATGGTTTTTCTAATGAGGGATTACTGTTTTTTTAGGTCGAGGTTTTAGAGTTTTTTGGGGCTTAGGGTTTAGTGTTTTTGCGATTTTGGGTTTATGGTTTTTGTGGCCAAGGATTTGGGGTTTTTTCTAGAAAATTGTTTCATGTTTTTCTAGGATGAGGGTTTAGTGTTTTTTGTGGCTTGGCATTTATGGTTTTTTTGGGAATGGGGTTTATTTTTTTTTAGGGATGAGGGTTTACAAATTTTTTGGTTGAAATATAGGGTTTTTTGTTTTGAGGGTTTTTCTTTTTGTGGGCTGAGGGTTTTGGAATTTTTGGGGTTGAAGGTTTTGGGTTTATTTGAGGCATTCAATTTAATATTTTTTGGGATTAGGGTTTTGGGGTTTTGGGATTAGGGTTTGATGGTATTTAGGGATGGGGGTTTAGGGTTTTTTTGGATGTGGGTTTATGGTTTTCATGGATTAGGGTTTTCTATTTTATAGGGCTGGGGTTTTGGGTTTTCTAGGGATGAGGGTTTTCAGTTTTTTAGTGAGGGGGTTTTTGGGTTTTTTGGGGATTTGGGTTTAGGGATTTTTCGGGTCGAGGGTATATGGGTTTTCTCGGATGACAGTTTAGGGTGTTGGGGATGATATTTTATTTGTTATTGGGGAATAATATTTAGGATCTTAGGGGGTTTTCATGGGGGTTTAGGGTTTTTTAGAGTTTAGGGTTTAGTGTTTTTAGGGGATGAGGGTTTAGGCACATTTGGGGATGAGGGTTTTGGTGTTTAGGGATGAGAGTTTTGGGATTTTTGGGATTGAGTATCTAGGTTTTATTAGGGAAGAAGTTTTAGGGTTTTATAATAGTAGGGTTTAAGGATTTGTGGGGCTAAGGGAAAGGGTGGTTTTGAAGAAGTGGGTTTAGGGATTTTGGGGGCATACGGTTTTAGGGATTTTTCTAATAATGTCTTAGGGTTTTTTTATTTGATGGTTTAGTGGTTTTGGGATAAGGGTTTAGGGTATTTTAGGGAGAGGGTTTATAGTTTTTTTGGGTTGATGGTTTAGAGTTTTTGCGGCTGAGGTTTTATAGTTTTCTACGTTTGAGGGTTTAGGGTTGTATGGGGTTGAGTTTTTGGGTTTTTTTGGGCTCTAATGGTTTAGGTTTTTTGTGGATGATTTAGTGATTTTTGGGGCTAAATGGTTAGGGTTTTTTGGGGATGTGGGTTTAGGCGTTTTTACGGATGAGGGTTTTTGGATTTTTGTGGTTGTGGGTTTTTTTGCTTCTATGGGTTTAGGGGATTTTGGGGATGATGGTTTAAAATTCTTTGGGTTGAGGGTTTGTGGTTTTTTTGGTTGAGGGTTTGGTATTTTTTGGGGTCATGGGTTTATTATTTTTTTGGAGTGAGGTTTTAGGGTTTTTAGGGGGAGTGGGATTTTGGTTTTTCAGTGCTGAGGGATTAGGGTGTTTTTAGATGATGTTTTAGAGTTTTTCTGGGGATGTGGGTTTATGTTTTTTGGGGATGGGTGTTTTGGGTTTGTTGGGGCTAATGCTTTGGGATTTTTTGGGGTTGAGGGTTTTGGGTTTTTTTGGCTGATGGTTTATTGTTTTCTGGGGGTTGGGGTTTAGTTTTACTTGGTGTTGAGGGTTTATGATTATTTTGTGACAACAGTTTAGTGTTTAGGGTGGATTAGGTTTTAGGGATTTGGTGGCTAAAGGTTTAGGGTTTGGGGTAGTGGGTTTACAGTTTTGGGGTTAAGAGGATTTAGGGATTTTAGGGGAATATATTTAGGGATTTTTTGGGGATGAGGGTTTAAGGTTTTTTGGGGATGGGGGTGTTGGGTATTTTGGGGATGAGGGTTTAGAATTTTCTTGGGAGTATAGATTAGGTTTTATTGGGGATGAGGGTTTAGATTTTATTGGGGATTAGTGTTTGGATTTTTGGGGGCTGATGAATTAGATTTTGGGGGGTTGAATGTTTTAGTTTTTTGGGCCTGAGGGTTTAGGATTTTTCAGGGGTTGTGGGTTTAAGGTAAATCTGGGATGATGTATTTTGGGTTTTTTGTGATGAGGTATTAGGGTTTTCTAGGGATGAGGGTTTAGGGTTTTTTGGAGATGTGGATTTAGGGATTTTTGGGGATTAGGGTTTATTGTTTTCTAGGGCTAATGGTTTAGGGTTTTTTATGGAAAGAGTCATTTTTTGTTGTGAGGGTATGGAGTTTTCTAGGAAAACTATTCTTGATTTTTATTCATACTATGGGTTTAGGTTTTTTTAGGGTTTCGAGATTATAGTTTATTAGGGCTGAGGGTTTTGGGATTTGGTGGATGTGGGTTTAGGGGTTTTTGCCACTCAGGGTTTAATTTGTTTAGGGCTGATGGGTTATCGTTTTTTGGTATGAGTGGTAGGGTTTTTTGGGGATGAGTATTAAAGGGTTTCTGGGACATAGGGTTCTTGTGTTTTGTGGAAGAGGGTTCAAGTTTTTTGTTTGGAAGAGGGATTAGAGATTTTTGGGGATGAGGGTTTGGTTTTTTTGGGATAAGGGTTAAATGATTTTTGGGGATGAGTGTTTAGGGTTCCTGGGGTTGAGGGTTTCGTGTTTTCTAGGTTTGGTGCTTTATGGATTTATGGGGTTGAGGTTTTATGGTTTTGGGGGGTAGGGGGTTTTGCGATTTTTTGCGATGGGGGATTAGGGTTTTTTGGGTTTGTGGGAATAGGGTTCTTCTGGGGATAAAGGTTTAGGGTTTTTTGGGGATGAGGGTTTATTGTCTTATGGTCCAAGGGATTTATGGATTTTAATTGATGGGGGTATAGTGTTTCTTAGGTCTAAGGGTTTAGGGTATTTTTGGGCTAAGGACTTATAGTTTGGGGGGGTTGAGGGTAGATGGTTTTTGGGTTGAGGGTTAATGGTTTTTTTGGGGACAAGGCTTAATGTTTGTTGGGGCTAGAGGATTAGTGATTTTTTGGGAGGAGGTTTTATTTTTTTCATGGGACAAGGATTTAGGGTTTTATAGGGATGGGTATTTAAGGTTTTTTGGTATATGGAATTGGTGTTTTTTGGGGTGAGGGTTTGGGTTTTTTCAGGGATGAGGGTTTAGTGTTTTCTGGGGTTTATGGTACTAGGTTTTGTGGGGATGACGTATTGAGGGTTTTTTGGGGATGAGGGTTTGAATAATTTTTGGGCCTAAGCATTTTGAATTTTCGAGTGTGTCGGTTTTGGGTTTTATGGGGTTTTTGGTTTTTGGTTTTTCAGGCTAAGGGTTTGGGTTTTTTTATGACTGATGGTTTGGGTTTTTTATAGGGCCAATGGTTTACTATTTTCTAGGGCTGTGGGTTTTGGGTTTTTTAGTGATTAGGGTTTTGGTTTTTTTATGGTGAGGGTTTACTAAAATTTTGGGACTTAGGGTTTTCGATTTTTTGGTGCAAAGGGTTTTGGATTTTCGGAAGCTTAGGGTTTTTGGTTTTTTGGGGTAAGGGATCACGGTTTTTTGGGGCTGAGGGTTTAATATTTTTGAGGTTTAGGTTTAGGATTTTTTTGGGATAAGGGTTTAATATTTTTTTCATGCTAACATTTTATCGTTTTTTTAAAACATTATGGTTTTTAAGGGATAAGGGTTTAGGGTTTTCTACGGATGAGGGTTTAGGTTTTTCTAGGGCTAAGGGTTTAGGGTTTTTTAAGGATGAGGGTTTTGGGTTTTGTTGGGATGAGAGTTTAGGGTTCCTTGGGGATGAGTTTTTATGGTTTTTTGGGTCTGTGGGTTTCAGGTTTTTTGGTGTTGATCATTTAGGGTTTTGGGGTATAAGGGTTTACGGTTTTTTGGGTTGTGGTTTTTGGGGTTTTCGGGATATATTTTTAGGGGTTTTGGGGATAAGGGATTGGAGTTTTGGGTCTGAGGGTTTAGGTTTTTTTTTCTAAGGGTTTTGGGGTTTTTTGGGGGTCTAGGGTTTAGGGTGTTTGGGGATGAATGTTTAGGGTTTTTTGGGGATCAGGGTTTAGGGTTTTCTGGGAAATTGGGGATTTTTTGGATGAGGGTTTAGGGTATTTTGGGGAATATGGTTTAGGTATTTTTGAACTGAAGGTTTTTGTTTTTTAAGGATGTGGGTTTAGGGTCTTCTTGGGATGAGGGAATTCTGTTTTCTAAGGAATATGGTTTAGGGTTTTCTAGATCTGAGGTTTAAGGGGTTTGGGGTTTAGGGTTTAGGGTTTTTTTGGTTTGAGTGTTCATGGTTTTTTAGGTTCATGGGGTTGTGGGTTATGGAACATAGGGTTTATGGGGGTTTACGGATGTGGATATTGGGTTTTTTGTGGATGAGGGTTTAGTTTTTTCTAAGTTTGATTGTTTAGGAATGTTTGGGGCTAAGGGTTGAGGGTTTTTTAGGGGCTGATGGTTTAGCAGTTTTTTGGGACGAGGGTCTATGGTTTTTTGGGGATGAGGTTTAAGGGTTTTTTAGGGTTGAGGTTTCTTGGTTTTTTGAGATAAGGGTCTATGGTATTTTAGGACTTTGGGTTTAAGGATTCTTGAGGCTGAGGGTTGAAGGGTTTTGGGGTTGAGGGTTTTGAGGATCTGGGGGGAAAGGGTTAAGGGTTTTTTAGGTAAGCGTTCATGGTTTTTAGGGTTATGGATTTTTTATTTTTGGGGGTTTAGGTTATAGGGTTTGGTTTTATAGCTGAAGTTTTAGATTTTCGGGGATGTGGGTTTACTGTTTTTTGTGAGTGAGGGATTAGAGTATTTTGGGGTAGATATTTTATGGATCTTTGCTGGTGAGGCTTTAGTATTATTTAGGGATTATGGTTTATCTATTTTTGGAAGATGAGGGTTTACGGGTTCCTTAGTGGATGAGGGTTTTTTATTTTTTTTGGTGGTGAGGGTTTAGGATTTTTTGGGATTGAGGGTTTACAGTTTTTTAGGGATATGGTTTTAGGAATTTTTTTGGGATTAGGGATTAGGGTTGTTTGGTATGAGAAATTAGGGTTTCCTAGGGATGAAGATTGAGGGTATCATGGGGTGAGGGATTAGGGTTTATTGAGGATGAGTGTTCATGGTTTTTGGGACTATATGATTTGGGTTTTTTAGGGCAGAGGGTTTTTGTTTTTTTGGATGAGGGTTTAGGGTTTTCCGGCATGAGGTTTTAGGGATTTTTTGGGCTGAGGGAAGATGGTATTTTTGGGATGAGGGTTTCCTGTTTTTTTGGAATGAGGGTTTAGTGTTTTTTATGTCTAAGGGTTTGGGGTTTTGAGGCGGAGGGTTCAACGGTTTTGGGGGATGAGGTTTTAAGTATTTTTTGGGTTGTCGGTTTAGAGATTTTGGGGCTGAGTGTATGGGGTTTTTTGGGGATGAGGGTTCTAGGTTTTTTTAGGTTGAGTGTTCAGGAGTATTGGGGTCTAAGGGTTCAAGTTTATTTTAGGATATGTATTTAGGTTTTTCATAGTCTAAGGGTTTAGGGTTTCTTCTGGCTAAGGGTTTAGGGTTTTTTTTTGGATGAGGGTTTAGAGGATTTTTGGGTTTCCAATTTAAGGGTATTGGGGGTTAGGGTTTTGGGTTTTTTGGGATGAGGGATCATAGTTTTTTTGGGCTCAGGGTTCAGGGTTTTTTTGGGAAGTTGATTTAGTGTTTTATGGGGCTGTGTGTCTAGGGATTTTTGGGACTGAGGGTTAGGTTTATTTGGGGTTGATTGTTCATAGTTTTTTGGGGATGATCTTGAGTTTTTTATGAGGTTTCATTAATTTGTAGGGGATGAGGGTTATGGTTATATTTGGGTAAGGGTTCAGGGTTTTTAGGGGTGAGGGTTTTTTGTTTTTTTGGGCCATGTGTTTAGTGTTATTTAGGGTTGAGGGATTAGGGTTTTGTAGAGCTGAGGGTTAGGGTTTTGATGGAATGAGGGATTTCGTTATTTTTGGGATGAGGGATTATATTGTTTTGGGGTAGTGGTGTTAGGGTTTTTTAGGGATGATGGCTTAGGGTTTTTTGGGGTTTAGGGTTTAGGGTTTTTGGGACTGGGGGTTTAGGGTTTTTAGGGTATGGGGGTGTAGGGTTTTCTTGGGATGGGGTTTTTGGGATTGGTGTAGCTGAGGGTTTAGAGTTATTTGGGGTTGAGGGTTTATAGTATTATGGGGCAGAGGGTTAGTGTTTTTTGGGGCTAAGGTTTTATGGTTTTTGAGGGTTAAGGGTTTATGTTTTTTTTGTGATGAGTGTTGGGGGTTTTTTGGGGATTTGTTTTTAGGGTTTTTTTATGAGGATTTTGGTTTTCTAGGCCTAAGTGTTTATGGTTTTATGGGGACGAGGGATTATGGTTTTTTTTGTGGATGGGGGTTTGGGGATTTTTGGGTTTCAAGGTTTGGGGTTTTTTGTGGATGTTTCATTGGGATTTTTTGTGGATTTTAGGTTTTTAGGGCTGAGGGATCAGGGTTTTTTTGGTCTAAGGTTTTTGGTTTCTTCTAGGGATATGGGTTTAGGGACTTTTGAGGCTGAGGGTTATGGTTTTGGGTAATGAATTTTTATGGTTTTTTGGGTCTATGGGTTTAGGGGTTTTGGGGGGAGGATTTTTAAGGGTTTTGTGGTGTATGGTTAAGTAATTCATAGAAATTGTAGATTAGGGATACATGGGGATAAGGGTTTAGGGTATTTTGGCAAAGGGTATGGTCTCTGGGGGATGAGGGTTTAGGGTTTTATGGGGAATAATGTTTTGGATTTACTAGGTCTTAAGGCTAATGTTTTTTGGGGGTTGACGGTTTAGGGTTTTTATTTGGAATAAGGATTTATAGGTCTTTAGAGTTATGGGTATAGGTGTTTTGGGGGGTTAGGATTATGGGTTTCAAGAATGTTTAATTTGGTTTTTTGGGGATAAGGGTATTGTTTTTTATAAGTCTAATGGTTTATAGATTTTTAGGGCTAAGGGTTGAGGGTTTTTAGGCTAATGTTTTAGTGGTTTGTGGGGTTTAGGGTTTAGTTATTTTTTTCCTAAGGGTTAAGGGTTTTTAGTGGCTATGGTTTTTTTTCATTTCTTGAGGCTGAGGGTGTAGGGGGGGTTTGGGGGGCAGAGGTTTTAGGATTTTTTGTGGCTACTAATTGAGAGATTTTTGGGGCTGAGGGGTTTTAGGTTTTTGGGGCCGAGGGTTTAGGGTTTTATAGGGTATGGGTTTTGGGTTTTTTTAGGGATGAGGGTTTATGTTTTTTATGGATGAGGGTATATTTTTTTTTGGTGCTAAGTATTTAGTTTTTTTTGTGGATAATGGTTTAGGAGTTTTTAGGGTAGAAGGCTTAGAGTTATTTGGGGAAGAGGATTTAGGATTTTTTATAGTTGAGGGTTTAGTGTTTTTTACATCTTATGGTTTATGTGTTTTTTGGTCATAAGGTTTATGAATTTTTGTTGTTGGGTGTTTAGGGTTTTTTGTTGATGATCATTTATGTTTTTTTGGGGATAAAGGTTTATAATATTTTGGGGGCTGAATTTTTACCATTTTTTGGGATTTAGGGTTTAGGGTTTTTTTGGGGGTTGAGTGTTTAGTGTTTTTTTGTGGATGAGGGTTTTGGGGGTTTCAGGTTGAGCCTTTAGTGTTTTCTGGGGATTATCGTTTATGTTTTTTTTGGACTATGGGTTTATTTTTTTTTTGGATGATGGTTTACTGTTTTTTGGGGTTGAAGTTCGGGTATTGGGGATGATGGTTTTGGGGTTCTGGGGGATAAGGGTATAATGTTTTTCAAGAATGAGTGTTTAGGTTTTTTGGGGGATAAGGTTTTAGTTTTCTGGTGGATTAAGTGTTTAGGGTTTTTTGGTAATGAGGGTCCGGGGTTCTTGGGGTCTGAGGGTTTAGGGTTTTCTTGGGGATGATGTTTTATATTTTTTGGGGGATGAGGGTTTTGTTTTTTTTCTAAGTGTTCTGGTTTTTTTTGGGATGAGGGGTTATGGTATTTTCGGGGTGAGTATTTGGAGGTTATGAGGCTTTGGGTTTAAAGGTTTTTGGGGAGAAGGGTTCATGGATTTTTAGGATGAGGATTCAATTTTTTTAGGGCTGGATTTTTAGGTTTTTTTTTTTGCGATGAGGGTCTAGGGTTTTATGGTCATAAGGGTTATGTGTTAATTGGGTGTAAGTGTTCATGGTTTTTTGGGGCTGAGGGTTGAGAATTTTTAGGGTTTTGGGTTTTGGGTTTTTTTCATGCAAAGGGATTAGGGATATTTTGGAATAATGGATAATGGTTTTTTAGGGTAGAGGGTTTCAGGTTTTTGGGGACTGAGTGTTGAGGGTATTTTGGGGTTTAGGGTTTAGGGTTTTTTGGGGTTTAGGGTTTAGGGTTTTTTTGAGATGAGGGTTACAGTTTTTGGGGGATGAGGGTTTTGGATATTTTTAGGCCAAGGGATTATAATATTTTGGGGCTAGGGATTATGGTTTTTTAGGGATGAGGTCATAGTATTTTTTTGGGCGGTGGTTTTTTGGGCCGGATGGTTAGGTTTATCTGGGGTTGATTGTTCATTGTTTTTTGGGGATGAGGTTTAGGTTTTTTTGGAAGAGGGTTCATTAATATTTAGGGGATGAGGGATACAGTTATTTTTGGGTATGGGTTCAGGGTTTTTTTGGGGTGAGGGTTTTTTGTTTTTTGGGGCCGAGTGTTTAGTGTTATTTAGGGTTGAGGGATTAGGGTTTTCTGGATCTGAGGGTTAGGGTTTTTAGGGGATGATAGATTTGGGTATTTTTTGGATGAGGGATTATTTTTATTTGGGGTAGAGGTCTTCGGGTATTTTTAGGGATGGCGATTTAGTGGTTTTTTCATGAGGGTTTATGGTTTTTGGGACAGAGGGTTTAGGGTTTTTAGGGTATGTTTTTTTTGGGTTTTCTAGGGATGGGGTTTTTGGGATTTGTATAGCTATGGGTTCAATGTTTTTTGGGGTTGAGGGTTTAGTGTATTTTGGGGAAGAGTGTTTGTGTTTTTTTGGGGATAATGTTTTTGTTTTGTTTTTTGGGGATAAGGGTTTATGTTTTTTTGTGATGAGTGTTTGGGGTTTTTTGGGAATGTGGTTTTAGGGTTTTTCTTGGTGATTAGAATTTTGGTTTTTCTAGGCCTGAGGGTTTAGGGTTTTATGGGGATGAGGGCTTTGGGTTTTTTTAGGGATGGGGGTTTGGGGATTTTGGGGGTTCAGGGTTTGGTTTTTTGTGTGGTTGAGGATTTAAGATTTTTTTAGGGATTTTAGGTTTTTGGGGATGACGGATTAGGGTTTTTTGGGGCTAAGGTTTTTGGTTTCTTCTTGGGATATGGGTGTAGTGTCTTCTGGGGCTGAGGGTTAGTGATTTTTGGTAATTAGATTTCAGGGTTTTTTGGGACTATGGGTTTTGGGGTTTTGGGGGGAGAATTTTTACGGGGTTTTGGGGTGTATGGTTTAGGTAATTCGTAGGGATTATAGATTATGGATTCATGGGGATAAGGTTTTAGCATTTTTTGGCCAAGGGTATGGGCTCTTGGGGATGAGGGTTCAGGGTTTTCTAGGGATGAGGTTTTTGGATTTACTAGGTCTGAGGGAAAAAGTTTTTTGGTTGTTGAGGGTTTATGGTTTTTATTTGGCCTAAGGATTTATTGGTCCTTAGGTTTGTGGGTATAGGGATTTTTGGGGGTTAGGGGTTAGGGGTTTCATTTGTGTTTTATTTTGGTGTGAGGGTATTGTTTTTTATAAGGCTAATGGTTTAGATAATTTTAGGGCTAAGTGTTGAGGGTTTGTAGGCTGATGTTTTAGTGGTTTCAGTTGTTGAGGGTTTAGGTATTTTTTTTCCTAACAGTTATGGGTTTTTAGTGGATATCGTTTTAGCGTTTCTTAGGGCTAAGGTTGTATGGGGGTTTTGGGGGCAGAGGGTTTAGGATTTTTTGTGGCTACAAATTGATATATTTTGGGGGCTGAGGGGTTTTAGGTTTTTGGGGCTGAAGGGTTAGGTATTTATAGGGTATGGGTTTTGGGTTTTTTATGGGTGAGGGTTTATGTTTTTTGTGGATGGGGATATATTGTTTCATGGTGTTAAGTATTTAGGTTTTTTGGGGGATAATGGTTTTGGGTTTTTTAGGTCAGAAGTACTAGGTTTTTTTGGGAAGAAGATTTAGGGTTTTTTTACAACTGAGGGTTTAGTGTTTCTTACATCTGATGGTTTATGTGTTTTGGGGTCTTAAGGGTTATGAATTTTTGGTTTTGGGTGTTTTGGTTTTTTTGTTGATGATAATTTTTTTTGGGGGGGATAAAGGTTTATAATTTTTTGCAGGCTGAGTGTATACCATTTTTTGGGAGTTTGGGTTTCAGTTTTTTTGGGGTTTGAGTGTTTAGTGATTTTTTGGGATGAGGTTTATTGGGATTTTATGGTGAGTCTATAGTTTTTTTGGGGGATTAGGGTTTATGGTTTTTTGGGACTATGGGTATATGGTTATTTTGGGGGTGATGGTTTATAGTTTTTTGGGGTTGAAGGTATTCGGGTTTTTGGGATGAGGCTTTTGGGGTTTTGGGGGATAAGGGTATAATATTTATAAAGGATGAGGGTTTAGGTTTTTTGGTGGATTAGGGTTTAATTTTTTTGGGGATTAAGGTTTTAGGGTTTTCTGGGGATGATGGTTCAGGGTTCTTGGGGTCTGAGTGTATAGTGTTTTTTTGGTGATAATGGTTTATGTTATTTGGGGGATGAGGGTGTTGTTTTTTCAGCCTAAGGGTTATGGGTTTTTGGGGGATGAGGGTTTATGGGATTTTGGGAGTGAGGATTTAGAGGTTATGAGGCATTTGGATTAGGGGTTTTGTGGATAGGGGTTCAGGGTTTTTTAGGATTAGGAATCAATTTTTTTAGGGCTCGATGTTTAGGTTTTTTATTGCGATTAGGGTCTTGGGTTTTATGGTCAGAAGGGTTATGTGTAAATTGGGGGTAAGTGTTTGTGGATTTTTGGGGCTGAGGTTTTAGAGTTTTTAGTGTTTGGTGTTTAGGATTTTTTTCAAGCTAAGGTATTAGGGATATTTTGGACTAATTTTTCATGGTTCTTTGGGGTTGAGGGTTCCAGGTTGTTTGGGACTAAGCATTGAGGGTATTTTTGGGATGAGGTTTTAGGTTTTTTGGGGGTTTAGGGTTTAGGGTTTTCTTTTGATGAGGGTTAGGGTTTTCTGGGGCTGAGGGTTTTGGATTTTTTTAGGCTAAGGATTAAACTATTTTGGGTATAGGGATAATGTTTTCTTAGGGATGAGGTTATATGGTTTGTTAGGGTAGTGGTTTTAGTGTTTTTTGTGTTTAGTGGTTTTTTAATTTTTTTGAGGATAAGGGTTTACGGTTTTTAGGGATGGGAGTTTAGAGATTTGTGTAGTTTAGGGATTAAAATTATTTGGGGTTGAGTTTTTAGGGTATTATGGGATTTAGGATTTAGATTTTTTTAGGGATGATGGTTTATGGTTTTTTTGGGTTGAGTTTATGGTTTTTTTGGCTGAATGTTTGGGTTTTTTTCGAGGATGGGTGTTTAGGGTTTTTTTGGGGATGAGTATTTTGGTTCTTATGTGTATGAGGGTTCAGGGATTTATGGGTATGCGAGTTTATGTTTTTTTGTTAAGGGTTTTTGGTTTCATAGGGCTTAGGGTTTGTGGTTTTTTGGGGTTGAGGGTCTGTATTTTTTGGCATAGGGTTTCGGGTTTTTTGGGGTTCAGTGTTTGAAGGGTATTTTATGGAAGAGGTTTTGATGGGTTTTGGGGATGAGGGTTTGGGTTTTTGGGGGGTTGAGGATTTGGGATTATTTTTCGTTTGTGGGTTTGGGGTTTGGGGGCTGAATTTTTTGGGGTCTTTTGGCACGAAGGGTTTATGTATTTTATATGGATAAGAGTTTAGGGTTTTTTATGGATTAGGGTTCAGTGGTTTTTAGGGATGATAGTTTATGGTTTTCTAGGGATGAGGTTTTAGGGATATCTTGTTATTAGGGTTTAGGTTTTTTGGGGGTTGAGGGGTTTTGTTTTTTTGGAAATTAAGGGTTTATGTATTTTTAGGTTGATGTTTATGGGTTTCTTGGGTCTGTGGGTTTAGGGTTTTTGGGTCTGAGGGTTTACAATTTGTTGGAGTTGAGGGTTTAAGGATTTTTAAAGCTGATAGTTTAGAGTTTTTTCAATATGATTGTTTTAGGTTGTTTGGGGCTCCAGGTTTATTGTTTTCTGGGTTTAAGGGTTTAGTATTTTCTAGCACATATGGTTTAGGGTTTTGGGGTGGTGGTTTTTTGGTTTCTGGTGCAAGGGGCTTAGTGTTTTTTTGGGATGATGGTTTTGGTGGTTTTGGGATGGGGGTTTTGGGTTTTGGTGGATGAGGGTTTATGTTTATTTAGGGATAAGGGTTTATTATTATTTGGGGGTTAAGGATTAGGGGGTTTGGGGGTTGAGGGTTTAGAGAATTTTTGGGGCTTCAGGTTTTGGATTTTTCATGGTAAGTGGTATTGGGATTTTATTGGCTAAGGGTTTAGTGTATTTTGGGGTGATTGTTTTTTTGGATAGATGGTTATTTGGTTTAATGGGTCTAAGAGATTAGGACTTTTCAGCATTTAGGGATTATGGTTTTTTTGGATTGATGGTTGATGAGGATTTGGGGATATGGGTTTTGGTGTTTTTGGGGAAAAGGGATTAGGGGGTTTGGGGATGTGGGATTAGGGTTTTTTGTATCTAAGGGACTATGTGTTTATGAAGATGGTGGTTTTAGTGATTTTTTGGGCTATGTTTTTATGGTGTTTTGGGGCCTGATTGCTTAGTGGTTTTTAGGGGTGAGGGTTTAGGGTTGTTTTGGGGCGTATGGTTAAGGTATTTTTAGGGATGAGTGTTTACTGTTTTTTTAGGGTAGGGGGTTTAGGGTTTTTATGATACAGGGATTCGATTTTTTTGGGGATGAGGGTTCACAGTATTTTGGGGCTGTGGGTTTTGAGTTTTTGGGGCTTGAGTTTTTACAATTTTTTTAAGGGTATAGGGTTTTCTAGGTATGAGGTTCTAATGTTTTTATTGGGATGAGTATTTAGGGGGGTTTTTTCCTCACGATATAGGGTTTTTTGGGGATGAGTTTTTTTGGGGTTTTCTTAGGTAGAGTGTTTATGGTTTTTTCATCTAAGGGTTAAGGTGTTTTTAGGGATGATGGTTTAAATTTTTTTTCACTAAGGGTTTATGGTTTTGGGGGATGAGGGCTTAGGGTTTTTTGTGCGGGGTGTTTAGGAATTTTTCTTATGAGGGTTTAATGATTTTTGGGGGCATATGTTTTAGGGTTTTTTGGGATGAGTGTTTTGTATTTTTTGCCACTATGCGTATTGGGTTTTTTGAGGATAAGGATTTATGGTTTTCTGGGGATGCGGATTCAGGGGTTTTGGGACTAAGGGTTTAGGGGGATTGTGGCTGAGGGTATAAGGTTTTTTGGGGTTGAGTGTTTTAAGTATTTTCGGGCTGAGGGCTTAAGGTTTATTTGGCGATGTGGGTTATGGGGTTTTGGGGATGAGGGTTTAGATGTTTTGGAGCCTCTGGATTCAGTGTTTTTTGGGGCTAAGGCATTAGATATTGTTTGGGCTGAGGGTTTGGGGGTTTTTTGGGGTTTAGTGTTTCAGGTTTTTAGGGATGAGGGTTTATGATTTTTTGGGGCTAAGTGTTTCGGGTTTTCTAGGGATGATGATATATGATTTTTTGGGTTTGACGATTCATGTTTTTTTTTGGAGATAAGGATCTAGGGGATTTGGGCATGATCATTTTAGTGTTTTTGGGCATAGGGATTAGTGGTTTTGGTACTACTATTTTCGAGTTTTTTTTTATCTGAGGGTTTTGGGTTTTTTAGATGAGGGTTCATGGTTTTATGTGGTTGAGGGTTCAGGGTTTTATAGGCTTAAGGGTCAAGGTTTATTTGGGGATATCTGTTCATGGTCTTTTGGGGATGAGGGTTTAGGGTTTTTTGGGGGCTGGGGGTTTAAGGTTTTTTGGGACGAGGTTTTAGGGTTATTTTGTGCTACGTTTTCATGGTTTTTTGAGGACAAGGGTTAACATATTTATGGGGCTGAGGGTTTAGGGTTTTTTGGGGATACGAGTTTAGGGTTTTCTGGGGCGGGTTTAGGGTTTTTAGGAGATGAGGGTTGGGTTTTTTGGGTTTGAGGGATTTTGGTTTTTTTGTGAAGAGGGATTGGAATATTTTGGGGCTGAGTTATTGTGTTTTTTTAGGGACAAGTGTTTATGGTTGTTGGGGATGAGGGTCTAGGTTTTTTTTGGATAGGTGGTGTAGAGATTTTTGAAGATGAGGTTTTGAGTGTTATGGGGCTGATGGTTTATGGAATTTTGGGACTAATGGTTTAGGGTTTTTTAGGGATGAGGGTTGATGGTGTTTTGGGGCTTAGAGATTATTGTTTTTTGGGGCCATGTTTTTTGTGTTTTTTTAGGGGGGGGGGTGTGGGTTTAGGGTTTTTTGGAATGAGGGATTAAAATTTTCTAATGGTGAGGGTTTACAATTTTATGGGGATTAGGGTTTTGATTTTTTTGGCGATGAGTGTTTTGGGTTTTTTGTGGCTGAGGGATTGACGGTTTTTTAGGGCTGAGGGTTTGAGTTTTTTTCATGCTGAGGGTTTGGAGATTTTTGGGTTTGTGGGTTTGGGGTTTTTTAAACTAAGGTTATGGGTTTTTATGGGTGTGAGGATTTGGAACAGAGGGTTTAGAGATTTTTGTGGATGACGGTTTATGGTTTTTTGGGGTTGAGGGTTTAGGAATATTTTTTGGGTTAAGGGTTTTGGATTTTTTGGGTCTATGGTTTAGGGTTTTTTGGTGGTGAGAATTTAGGGTTTTTTTAATGACATTTTAGGGGTTTTTCTGGTTGATGGTATAGTATTTTTTGGGAGATATGGGAGTAGGGTTTTCTAGGTTATAGTTTTTGGGGATTTTGGAAATGAAGTTTTAGTGTTTTTTATGGTTAAGGGTTTATCTTATTTTATAGATAAGGGTTTAGGGTTTTTTTCAGATGAGGTTTTTGGTATTTTTTAGAGTGAGGGTTGAGGCTTTTTTAGAGCTAAGGTTTTAGGGATTTGGGGCTGAGGGTTTAGGGTTTTTTAGGGATGATGGTTTTTGGGTTTTTTGAGGCTGAGGGTTTCATGTTCTTTGGGATGAGGGTTTCAGTTTATTTCGGGCTAAGGGTTTAGGATTTTTTGTGAGTTAAGGTTAATGGGGACTTGGGGATGAGTTTTTAGGGTATTTTTGGTGCTTATGGTTTCTGGTTTTTTGGGACTGAGGGATTAGGTTTTTTTAAATGAGGTGTTAGAAACTTTAAGTGGTGAGGGTTTAGGTTTTTCTTAGGCTAGTGGTTTTAGGTTTTCTAGCTCTAAGGGTTTATGGTTTTTTGGCTTGAGGGATTATGGGTTTTTTTGTTTTGAGTGTTTTTTGTGTTTAGGGATTTTATTTTAGGGGTTTTATAGGCTCTGGTTTTAGGGTGTTTTGGGGTTTATGTTTTTTTTTGGAATGAGTGTTTAGGTTTTCATGAGGGTGATGTTTGAGGAATTTTCTGGACTATGTCTTGAGGTTTTTTAGGGCTGATAGTTTAGCGGATTTTGGGGTTTAGGGTTTAGGTTTTATTATGGGATGATGGATAACCGTTTTTAGGGATAAGGCTTTAGGGTATTTTTAGGACTGAGGGATTAGTGTTTTTTGGGATTCAGGGTTTAGTTGGTTTGGGGGATAAGTTTTGATTTGTTTTTAGGGATGTGGGTATTCAGGTTTTGAGGGATCAATGTTTTTTGTTTTTTTTGGTAAAGGGAATATGGTTTTTCAGAACTAAGGGTTTTTGGTTTTTTGGTGTTGTGGGTTTTGGGTTTTTTTGGGGTTGAGGATTTAGGGTTATTTTTTGCTTAGGTTTTTGGGTTTTGGGGTCTTAGGGGTTAGGTTTTTTGGAGAAATGAGTATAGGGGTTTTTATACTAAAGGGTTTAGGATTTTTTAGGGATGATGTTTTATGGTTTTTTGGGGATGACGGTTTAGGGTTTGGGGGTTTAATGTTTTTTGGTATTAATGGATTTTGGTATTTGGGTGGTGAGGGTTTAAGGTTTTCTTAGGGTTCAGGGTTTAGTGTTTTGAGGGATTGTGGTTTACGGTATTTTGGGGCTAAGGATTATTGGTTTTTTGGGGGCTGATGGTTGTGGGTTCTTGTGGGTGAGGATATAGGGTGTTTTGGGGTTTATGGTTTATGGTTTTTTTCTGACTGTGGGTTTTGGGTATTTTGGTGCTATGGTTTTATGGTTTTTAGTGGATGACAGTTTAGGGGTTTGATGTTGAGTTTATATGGGGTTTTGGGGCTGAGGGTATAGGTTTTTCTGGGGATGAAAGTTTAAGATTTTTTGGGGCTCAATGTTTAGGATTATTTGGGCCTGATGATTTAGGGGGTTTGGGGATGAGGGTTCAAGGGGTTTTGATGTTGAGGGTTCGGGGGGTTTTTTGGGGTAGAGGGGTTATAGATTTTGGGGGCTGAGGGTTCAAGGTTTTTTTTTGTTGGGGGTTTACAATTTTTTGGGGCATAGGGTTTGGTGTATATTACGGTTGGTGGTTTATGGGTTTTTTATGAAGTTTTAGGGTTTCCTAGGGATGCGGGTTTAAGAGTTTTTGGATTTGATTGTTGAAGTCTTTTTTGATGAGGATTTAGCAGATTTGGGGGTTGAGGGTTTAGGGGTGTTATAGACTTAGGTTTAAGGGTTTTGTGGGATAAGGGGTGAATGTGTTATCTAGTTATGGGGTTAGGGTTTCTTAGGGATGAGGTTTTAGTGTTTTATTGAGCTAAGGGTCTTGATTTTTATAGGCCTGAGGGTTTAGAGATATTAGGGGCTGAGGGTTTATTGTTTTTCCAAGATGAGGGTTGATGATATTTTTAGGTTATGAGGGTTCATGTTTTGTAAGGTTTTGAGGATTAGGTTAATTTTGGTATAAGTGTTGTTGCTTTTTTAGGGATGAGCATTTATTTTTTTATGTTGAGGGTTTAGGATTTTTTGGATCGCAGGTTTTATGGTTTTGGGGATGAGGTTTTATTGTATTTTGCAGCTGAGTGATTGGTTTTTTTACGGATGAGGTATTTTAGTTTTTCTTGGGTTTGAGAGATTAGATTATTTTGGGGATATGGGATTAAGGTTTTATAGGGATCATGGTTTAGGGTTTTGGGGGGCTGAGAGTATAGGTATTTTTAGGACTATGGGTCTAGGGTTTTTTGGGATGAGGTTTTAGTGTTTTATGGGGTTGGGGATTTATGGATTATCCGGGTTGAGGGTTTATATTTTTTTGGGGGCTGTGGGTTTTGTGAATTTAGGGGAAGAGGCTTTGTGTTTTTTTGGGATGAGAATTTATCATTTTTTGGGATGTGGTTTTATGGTTTTTTGAGTATGATGCTTATGTGTTTTTTAGGGATAAGTTTTTATGGTTTTATTGGATGAGGGTTTCAGTTTATCAGGGGCTAAGGGTTTGGGGATTTATGTGTATAAGGTTTTAGGGTTTTTTTGGGCTGAGTGTTTTGGGGTTATTTTGGGCGGAGGATTTTTGTGTTTTTAGTTCTGGGATTTTTTATGTTTTGGGTGTATAGATTTTGGGGTTTTTTGTGGATGAGGGTTTGAGGGATTTTTGTGGCTGACGATTTGAGGGGGGTTTAGAGTTTTTTTGGGGTTTTGGGTTTGGGATTTTTTTGTGGAAAATGGTTTAGGGTTTCTTATGGATGAGGTTTTATGGTTTTAGTGCTAATGGTATAGGATTTTTTGGGTTGAAAGATTTGGGTTTTACGAGTAGTGGTTTTTGATTATTCGTGGCTGACGATTTATGATTTTCTTGGGGATGAGGGTTTAGGGTTTTCTTGTCCATAAGGATTAGATTTTTTGGGTCTATGGGTTTTTTGGGGATTATTTTTTTACTATTTTTTTATGTTGAAGGTTCAGTAAATTTTAGGTCTGAGTGTTTAGGGTTTTGAGGTTGGGGGTTAAAGGTTTTTTGCAATTGAGGGTTTAGGTGTTTTGGGGCGGTTGTTTTAGGGAATTTGGTGCTGGGGTTTGATATATTTTGGGGAAAAGTGTTTATTAGTTTTTTTCGGCTGTAGGTTTATGGGGTTTAAGGATGATGGTTTAGGATATTTTGGGGGCTTAAGGTTTATGATTTTTTGGGCTGAGTTTTATGAATTTTTGGAAGAGGGTTTATGGCCATTTGGGGATATGTGTTTAGTATTTTTTGGGGAGAGTGTATTATTTTTATTGGGACTGAGGGTTTAGGAATTTTTTGGGTTGATGGTGTGGGGTGATTTTTGGGTTTCGAGGTCTATGGTTTTTTCATTTTGTGGGTTTATGTGTTTTGGGGCTTAGAGATTGGAGGCTTTTGGGATTTTGCGTGTTGGTTTTTTGGTTTCTTATGTTTGAGGGTTTATGTTTTTCTAATACTAGTGGTTTAAGGATTTTTGGGGCTAAGGTTTGAGGGTTTTTTGGGAATTATGGTTTAACAGTTTTTTGGGGTTGAGGAAATAGGGTTTTTTGTGGCTAAGTGTTAAGGAATTTTGGGAATGGGGGTTTATATTTTTTTTAGGGATGAGTGTTTAGGTTTTTTGGGACTCATTGTTTAGGGTTTTTTTGGGCTGATGGTTGAAGGGTTTTGGTGGCCAAGGGTTTTGATATTTTTGGGGTTGAGCGTTAAGGGTTTTTTTTTTGTAACTAAATGTTTATGGTTTTTTCGGAATGAGGATTTAAGTGTTTTTTGGGATTAATGGTTTATCATTTTTTGGGGATTAGAGTTTAGTGTTTTTTGGGCCTAAGGGTTTAGTGTTTTGTGGGGTTAAGTGTTTATCATTTTTTGGGGTGAGGGTATAGGGTTTTGTGGGGCTGAAGGATTGCGCTTTTTTTAGACTGTTGGCTTGAGATTTTTTTGGGGGATAAGGGTTAATGGGTTTTTGGGGTTGAGTGGTTTGGGGTTTTGGGACTGTGGTTATAGGGGTATTTAGGGATATGTGTGTAGGGTTTTTTGGGGTAGAGTGTTTAGGTATTTTGGGGTTTATGGTTGAGGGTTTTTTTGGGGCTGAGGGTTCAAAGGTTTTGGGGGTTATGGGCCAGGGTCTTTTGCGGTTGATGGATGGGGGTTTTTGGGGGCTGAGGGTTCAATATTTTTTTGGGGTTAAGGGATCATTTTTTTTTGGGAATGAAGAATCAAATTTTTTTTTGGGAATGAAGAATCAAATTTTTTTGGGGGGTGACAGATTAGGATTTTGGGGGGATGCGGGTTTAGGGGCTTTTGGGGTGGATGGATTTGGGGTTTGTGGGGCTTAGGGTTCAATGGATTTTGTTGATGAAGGGTCAAGGTTTTTTTGGTTTGAGGGTTCACGTTTTTATTGGGTAAGAGGGTTGAAGGTTTTATAAGACAAGTCTAGGGTTTTATGGGTATGAGGGTTTGGGTTATATTGGGCTGGGGGTTCATGGTTTTTAGGGGTTGAGGGTTGAGGGTTTTTTTGGGGATGTTGGTTCAGGGTTTTTGAGGGTTGATGGTTTAGTGTTATTTTAGGATAAGTGTTCATGGTTTTTTGGGGATGAGGGTTCAAGTTTTTTTTTGTGATTGATGTTTTAGGGTTTTTTGGGCCGAGGGTTTTGCATTTCTAGGGGCTGACGGTTTATTTAATTTTGGAGATGAGGGTTAACGGTTTTTTGGGTTGAGGGATTTTTAGTTTTGGGGCTGATTGATTAGAGTATTTTGGGGATGAAATCTAGGGTTGTTTAGGGATGGGGGTTTGGGTTTTTTTTAGAAGATGATATAGGGTTTTTAGGGGATGGTTTTGGTTTTTTTTGGGTTAGTGGGTTTAGGGTTTTTTGGGACTTCGGGTTTAAGGATTTTTGGTATGGGGGTTTAGTGTTTTTTGAGGTTGAGGGTTTAGGATATTTTGGGGAAAAGGATTTATGTATTTTCGGTTATGTTGTATTATTATTACGTGGGGTTGAGGGTATATGATTTTTTGAGGATGAGGGGTTTGGTTTTTTTATAGGGTTTTATGATTTTTTGGGGATGATGTTTTTTTATTTTTGGGGGATGAGGGTGAGGGTTTTTTAGTGATGAGGTTTTAGGGTTTGTTGTGGCTGAGGGTTTTGGGTTTTTTAGGGATGAGGGTTTGGGGATTTGGGGGGATAAGGTCTTGGGATTTTTTTGGGGATTTGAGTTTGGGATTATTTGTGGATGGAGGTTTGAGGGTTTTTTTGTTGAGGGTTTTTTTGGGCTAAGGGTTTGGGGTTTATTGTGGGTGAGGGTTTTGGGTTTTCTGGGGTTGTGGGTTTTGTGTTTTTAGGGATGAGATTTTGGGTTTTTTTGGGCTAAGGGTTTGTATTTTTTTCTAAGGATGAGGGTTTATGGTTTTATAGTGTTGGGGTTTTAGGGTTTGGGGGTTAAAGGATTAGGGTTTTTGGGAGATGGGGTTTAAGTATATTTTGAGGCTTATGGTTGAGGATTTTTTTGTGGAAGAGAGTTTAGGATTTTTTATAACAGAGGGTTTATAGTTTTTTTGGAGTTGAGTGTTTAGGGTTTTTTCGGTTTGATGGTTCATGTTTTTTTTGGGTTAGAGGGTTTAGGGGTTGTTGGGGGTGAGGGATTATGGTTTTTTGGGTTGAAAGTTTAGGGTTTTTTTAGGATACAATTTTAGGGATATTTGGGACTAAGTGTTCATGGTTTTCTAGTGATGAGTGCTTAGGGTTTTATGGGGATGAGGGTTTAGGGTTTTCTAAAGATGAGGGTATGTGGGTTTAGATTTTTCTGGGGATCATGTTTTTTGGTTTTTGGGTGTGAGATTTTTGGGTTTTTTGGAATTACTATTTAATGTTATGGGGGTTGAGGATTTAGGTTTTTTAGGGATGAGGGTTTTGGGGTTTTGGGGGGCTGAGGTCTTGGGGTTGCTAATGCTAAGGGTTTAGGGATTTTTGTGGCTAAGGTATTTTTACATTATAGGGGTTAAGGTTTGGGGGGTTCAGGATGGGGAATATGGTATATTGGGAGATTATTGTTTAGGGTTTTTTTGGGGATCTAGGTTTTTGGGTTTTTTTGGGTTTTGAGTCTTTTGCAGTTTAGGGTTTTCTAGGTTGAGGGATTCATGTTTTCTGGGCCTTTGGGTTTCGATTTGTTTTTTGTGTTTTAGGGTATATGGTTTGTTTTTCGTTTTGGGAGTTTATAGGTTTTTGGGGGATGTCTGTATAGTGGTTTTGGGGGCTTAGGGTTCAGGGGGTTTTGGGGATTTGGGTTTATGATTTTTTTTGTACCGAGGGATTAGTTTTTTCTAAGGATGTTGGTTTAGGTATTTTTAGGCAAGGTTTTGAGGGTTTTTTTGGGTTGATGGTTTAGTGGTTTTGGGGGATGAGGGTTTACGGGTTTTTTAGTACTGAATGTTATGGTTTTTATACAGATGAGGATTTAGGGATTTTTATGGTTGTGGGTTTTGGGGTATTTGGGACTAAGGGTTTATGGTTTTTTATGACTGAGGGTTGATGGGTTTTTTGGGTATGAGGGTTTTTAGTTTTCAGGGGTTAAGTGTTTATGTTTTTTGGGGGCAAGTGTTTAGGGTTTTTTAGGGTTGATAATTTATGGTTTTTTGGGGATGTGGTTTTAGGGTTTTTTATGGATGAGGATTTTGTGTCTTTTGAGGATGAGTGTTTAGGTTTTTTATTGGTGATGGTTTAGGTCATTTTGGGATATTGGCTTTTGGGTTTTGTAACGTTCGAGGGTTTTGGTTTTTTTAGGGTTGATGGTTTCTATTTTTTTATAGTGGATTTTGGGTTCTTTGGGGATTAGGGTATAGGGTTTTTTGGTGCTGAGGGTTGAAGGTTTTCTTGGAGTTGAGGGACTAATATATTGGTGGGTGGGGGTTTAGGGTTTTTCGGTATTAGAGTTTAGGGTTATTTGGGGCTAAGGGTTT
This sequence comes from Viscum album, assembly GCA_963277665.1. NCBI lineage: Eukaryota > Viridiplantae > Streptophyta > Magnoliopsida > Santalales > Viscaceae > Viscum > Viscum album. The sequence goes on from OY728151.1 coordinate 1,539,791,245, forward strand.
AGGGTATTTTCAGGATAAGGGTTGAGGGTTTTTAAGGGTGAAGGTTTTGGGTTTTTTGGGAATGAGGGTTTAGGGTTTTTTAAGACTATGGATTTAGGGTTTTTTGGGGATAAGGGTTTCTTTTTTTGCGGGGATGAGAATTTAGTGGTTTAGGGATTAGGGTTTTGGGGTTTTGGAGATGAGGGTATAGTGTTTTTCTGGGCTGGGGGTTTTTGGTTTTTTGGGGATGAGGGTTTTTGGGGTGCTAATGGTTTAGGGGTTTTTGGGTTGAGGGTTCCGGGTTCCGGGTTTAGGGTTTTCCTAGGATGAGTGTTTATGGTTTTGGGGGATGATAGTTTAAGGCATTTTGTGATTAAGGTTCATTGTTTTTTAGGGTTGAGGGTTCAGTTTATTTTGTGGTTGAGGTTTCAAGGTTTTTTGGGGATGAGATGGTTTAGGGTTCTTTTTGGGTGATGTATTAGGGTTTTATAGTGATTAGGGTTTAAGGTTTTTTGGGAATTAAGGTTCAGGATTTTTTGGGGATGAGGGTTTAGGGGATTTTGGGTCTTAGGGTTCAGGTGTTTGATTAATTCGGGTTTGGGGATTTTGGGACTTCGAGTTAAGGTTTTTTTCAGGAAAATGGTTCAGGATTTTTGGGGTTGAGGGTTTGATGTTTTATGGGTGCAAGAGTCTAGGATTGTATGGGCTTGAGGGTTCATTGTTATTTAGAATTGAGGGTTCGTAGTTTTATTAGGTTGATGGTTGAGGGGTTTTTTAAGGATGAGGTTTCATGGTTTTTTGGGGTTGAGGGTTTAGGGATATTTTTGTCTAAGGGATCAAGGTTTTTGGTGGTTTAGGGTTTAGGGTGTTTTGGGGCCAAGGGATTATGGTTTTTTGGGACTAGGGATTAGGGTGTTTTGGGGATGGGGGTCTATGGTATTTTGGATCTTACGGTTATTTTTTTTTGGGCTAAGGGATTTGGGTTTTTTGGGGTTGTGGGATTTGGGTATTTTGGGGCTGAGGGATTAGGGTTTTCTAAGGTTGAGAGTTTAATGATTTTTTAGGGTTGAGCGTTTAATATTTTTTAGGGATAAGTGTGTACTATTTTATGTGGAAGGGGGTTTAGGAATTTCTGGGGATGAGGGTTTCCATTTTTCTAGGCATAAGGGTTTAGGGTTCAACTGGGGATGAGGGTTTAGGGTTTTTTTTGGGGATGACAGTTGGGGATTTTTGGGGGATGATGATTTGAAATTTTTTGCAGCAGAGTGTTTGAGGTTTTTTGGGGCTTAGGGTTTGGGGTTTTTTGGGGATGAGGGTTTGACAGTTTATTGGGGCTAATTGTTTGAGTAATTATTGGGGTGAGGGTTTGGGTTTTTGGGGGCTGAGGGTTTGGCGTTTTTTGGGATTATGGATTTAGGGTTTCAGGGATATATGGTTAGAGGTTTTTTGTGGCTGAGGGTTTGGGTTTTTTCTAAGGATGGGGGATTATGGTTTTCTATGGCTGATGGTTTAGGGTTTTCTAGGGATGAGGTTTTCTAGTTTTTTGGGTGAGGGTTTAGGGATATTTTGGGCCTTAGTGTTTAGGATTTCATTGGGGATAAGTCTTTAGGGGTTTTGTAGTTAAACATTTAGGTTTTTTTGGAGTTGAGGTTTTATGGGTTTTGGGGGGTTATGGATTTTTGGGTTTTTTTGGAGCTACGGGTTTATGTTTTTTTTTGCTGGAAAATTATGGTTTTTCTAGGCTGATAGTTTATGGTTTTTTGGGGCTATGGGTTTTGTTTTTTCTGGGGCTGAGGGTTTAGAATTTTCTGGGATGAGGTTTTAGTGTTTTCTAGGTCTGAGGGTTTAGGGTTTTCTGGGGATGGGGGATTTTGGTTTTTTGGGATGAGGATTAATTATTTTTGCGGTGAGGATTTATGGATTTTAGGGTTGAGGGTTTAGGTTTTTGGGGGCTGGGGTTTTTTTGTTTTTAGGCCTAAGGGTTTTGGGGTTTTTTGTGGATGGGGGTTTAGGGTTGTTGGGGATTATGGTTTAGGGTTTTTTTGGTCATATGGTTTAAGGAGTTATGGGGGTGAAGGTTTTGGGGGTTTTGGGGTAGTGGGTTTTTGTATTTTGGGGGCTTAGGGTTTCTGGTTTTTCTTGGTGGAGGGATTAGGTTTTTTTGGATGAGGTTTTATGTTTGTTTTGGGGATTAAGGTTTAGGGTTTTCTATGGTAGACAGTTATGTATTTTTTGGGTCTAAGGGTTTAGGGTGTTTTTGGGTTTGAGGTTTTAGGGTTTTTTTGTTTGAGGGTTTTTTGGTTTTTGGGGCTATTGGTTAAGGGGTTCTGGTGGCTTATGGTTTATTGGGGTATTGGGATATGGGTTTTGGGATTTTTGCTGAGGGTTTAGGTTTTTCTTATTTTGATGGTTTGGGGATTTTTTGGGCTAATGGTTAATGGTTTTTTGAGGGCTGATTGTTTAGAAGTTTTTTGGGTTTTAATGTTTTGGGAATTTTTGGGACTGAAGGTTAAGTGTATTTTGGTGATAAGGGTTTAGGGTTTTATTGTAGATGAGATTTTGGGGTATTTTTGGACATTGGGTTAAGGAATTATTTGGTCTAAGGGTTGAGGAGGTTTTTTGGATGATGGTTTTGATTTTTTGGGGGTCGAGTGCTTTGGGTTTTTAGGGTAAGGGTTTAGGTTCTTTTATGGTTGAGGGTTTATGGTTTTTTGGGTTTGAGGGTTTGGATATTTTTTTGGGCTAAGGGTTTATAGTATTTTTTTGGATGATGGTTTTGGGTTTTTTTGGGGATGAGGGTTTTGGGTTTTTGGGGGCAGAGGGTTTAGATTTTTCATGGATGAAGGTTTAGGGTTTTTAGGGCTAATGGTTTATGGATTTTTAGGGCTGAGCGTTTCGGGTTTTTTAGGGTTTAGGGATTATGGTTTTTGGTGCTGATGGTTTTGGTTATTTTGGAATTAGGGTTTATGGTTTTTGTGGGATTAGGGTTTTGGGTTTTTTGGGTACTAGGGTTTTCGATTTTTTGGGGCCGAGGGTTTAGGGTTTTTTGGTGCTGATGGTTGAGATATTTTTTCGCATGTCGATTTTGGGTTTTTTTGGGGTTGAGGGTTTTTGTTTTTTTAGGACTGTGTGTTTAATTTTTTTTTGGGTTAAGGTTTTATTGTTTTTTTGGGGATTAAGGTTGAGGGGTTTTGATGATGAGGGTTTTGGAGTTTTTGGGGATGAGGGAATAGGGTTTTATGGTGTTAAGGGTTCACGGTTTTTTGGGACTAAGGGTTTTGAGTATTTTGGGGATGAAGAATCATGGGTTCTTGGGGTTGACGGTTTATGGGTTATTGGGGATAAGGTTTCATTATTTATTTAGGATTAGGGTTTAGATATTTTTGGATCTGAGGTTTTGGGGTTTTATGGGGTTCATGGTTAAAGGTACTTTGGGGATAACGGTTCGGGGATTTTTGGGGCCAAGGGTTTTGGGTTTCTCAAGACTAAGGGTTTAGGTTTTTCTGGTGATGATCATTTATGGTTTTCTTGGGTTTAGAGTTCTAGGTTTTTTTAGGGCTAAGGGTTCAATGGATTTTGGAGAAGAGGGTTCATGATTTTTTTGGGCCGAGGGTTTAGGGTTATTTTGGGGATAAGGGTCTAGTGTTTTTTGGGGGTGAAGGTTTAGTATTATTTTGGGATAAGTGTTTAGTGGTTTTGGGGGCTGAGGGTTTAGTATTATTTGGGGAAGAGGGTTTTGTGTTTTTTGGGGATGAGGGTTTATGTTTTTTGGAGTTTTTTGTTAGGGTTCCTTGGGGATGAGGGATTTGTGTTTTTTGTGGTTGAAGGATTACATTATTTTGGGGATGTGGGATTAGGGTTTTATATGGATGAGGGTTTTGGGGTTTTAGGGATTAGGATTTAGGGTTTTTGGTACTAGGATTTTCAGGTTCTTTGGGGATTTGGTTTTTGGATTTTTTTGGGTTAGGGGTTTAGGGATTTGTGAGAGAATATTTTAGATTTTTTGGGCTAAGTGTTTAGGGTATTTTGGGATGATTTTTTAGAGTTTTTTTTTGTGATGAGGGATTATGGTTTTTTGGGGATGAGGTTATACATTATTTTGTGGTCAAGGAATTAGGGTTTGTTGGATATGAGAATCAGGATTTATGTTTTTTTGGGTGTTGGGAGTATTGGGTTTTTTAGGGATGTGGGTTTCAGTTTTTTGGAGATGTGGGTTTATGGTTTTTCCATGGATGATGTTTTAGGGTTTTATGGGGTGGAGGTTTTAGTGTTTTTTTGGGGCTGAGGGTTTGGGATTTTTTGGATAAGGGTTTGGGGTTTTGGGGGGATATGGGTCTATGGTTTTTTAGGTTTCAGGGTTTCAGGGTTTCTTGGGGATGAGGGTTTGATTGTTTTCAGGGCTGAGGGTTTGGGGTTTTTTGGGGCTGATAGTTTGGGAATATTTTGGGGATGTGGTTTTTTGGTTTTTTTGACTGGGTGTTTGGGGTGTTTTCGGTACGAGGGTTGGGATGTTTTCTATGGCTGAGGGATTATGATTTTCTAGAGCTGAGGGTATAGGATTTTTTATGGATGAGGGTTTAGGGTTTTCCATGTCTCTGGGTTTAGGGATATTTTGGGGATTAGGGTTTAGGATTTTTTGGGCTAAGTGTTTATTTTTTTTATAGTAGAGGGATTATGGTTTTTTGGATTTGAGTGTTTAGGTTTTTTTGGGGCGAATGATTTAGGGTTTTTAAGGATTAGGTTTCAGGGTTCTATTTCAGGATGATGGTTTAATGTTTTTGTGGGTTGACGGTTTAAGATTTTTTTGGGCTAAGGGTTTATGGTTTTCTAGAGATGAGGGTTTAGGGTTTTCTGGGGCTTTTGATTTAGGGTTTTATGTAGATGAGGGTTTAGGGTCCTTTGGGGATGATTGTTTAGGGTTTTTAGGTATGAGGCTTTAGGGTGTTATGAGTTTTTCGGTTTAGGGATTTTGGGGGATGAGGGACTTGGATTTTATGAGCTTAGGGTGTACTTTTTTTTACAGTTGAGTGTTTAATGGGTTTTTGGGGCTCTAGGATTAGATTTATTAGTGATGAGGGTGTATGGTTATTTAGGGATAAGGGTTTACGTGTTTTTGGGGTGGGTGTTTGGGGGGTTTGGGGGTAAGGGTTTAGGGTATTTTGGGTCTTAGGGATTATGTTTTATTGTGGCTGAGGGTTTAGGGTTTTTTTAGAATGGTTTAGAGTATTCTGTTGATTAGGGTTTAGGGTTTTCTAGGCAAGAGGGTTTTGTGGATTTTTGGGGTTCTGGGATTGGTGTTTTTAGGATGAGTTTTTGGAGACATTTAGGATGAGTATTTGGATTTTTTCTATAGATGAGGGTTTGGAGTTTTCTTAGGTTTAGGATTTTGGGTTTTGGGGGATGATGGTTTTGGGGTTTCTAGAGATGAGGTTTTATGTTTAAGATTTTGGGGCAGAGGTTTTAGAGTTTTTTGCAGCTAAATGTTTTGGTTTCTTTGGGGATCAAGGTTGATTGTTTTTTGGGTCTTAGATTTTAGGATTTTTGGGGGGTAAGGGTCTAGGTTTTTTTCATGATGAACATGTAGGATTTTTTTAGGTTAACGATTTAGGGTTTTGGGAGGATAAGGGTTTACAATTTTTTAGGGATAAGGGTTTAGTTTTTTCTTGGCCTAAGTGTTTAGGGTTTTCTAGTGATGGGTTTCTAGGTTTTTCTAGCCCTTATTGTTTTGGGTATTCTGGGGAACAAGTTTTAGGTTTTAATGGGGGTGAGGGTTTAGGGGTTTTTGGGGATGAGTGTTTAAGGTTTTTGGGGACAAGTGTTTAGGTTTTTTTGGGATGAGGGTTTAAGGGTTTTTCTGGTCAGAGGGTTTAGTGTTTTTGGGTTTGGTAGTTTATGGTTTTTTATGTTTGAGTGTTTAGGGGTTTGGGTTTGAAGGTTTAAGGGGTTTTGGGGATGAGGGTTTAGTATTTTTTTTGGGCTTAAGATTATGGGTATATTTAGGTTGTGGTTTTAGGGTTTTTTTGCTGAGGGGTTAATGTCTTTTGTGGATGAGGGTTTATGGTTTTATTGGGAAGAGGGTTTTGGTTTTTCAGGGTTTGAGGTTTTAATGTTTTCGGGATGAGGGTTTAAGGGATTTTTTAGTTTGAGTGTTTATTAGTTTTTGGGGTTGTGGGTTTAGTGGGTTCTGGGGCTCAGGGTTTTGAGTGTTTTGGGGTTGTGGGTTGAGTGTTTCGTGGTTAAGGATTTAGGTTTTTCAGAGGCAAATGGATTATGTATTTTTGGGGCTAAGGGTTAATGTTTTATTGGGAAGATGATTTAGTGGTTTTTTGGGGTTGAGGGTTTAGGATTTTATAGAGTTGGGGGTTAAGGGTTTTTTGTGGATCAGGTTTTATGGGGTTTTAGGGATAATGGGGTAGATGTTTTGGGGAATGAGGGTCTAGGATTTTTTGGGGCTAATGGATGAGGGGTTTTCTGGGGTAGAGGGTTTTGTGGTTTTTAATGCTGAGGGTTTAGGGTTATTTTGGGTAAGGGTTTAGGGATTTTTAGGGCTAAGAGTATTTTTTTGGGGGGACGAGGTTTTATGGATTTTTTGGGGTTGGGTATTTATGGTATTTTGTGACATATTGTTTAGGGGTTCTTTCTTTTTCTGAGGGTTAATGGGTTTTATAGTGATGATGTTTTATGTTTTTTTTGGGTAGAGTGGTTTTAGGGTGTTTTGTGGTGGAGGGTTTACAGTTTTTTGGTGATGGGGGTTTAGTTATTTTTTGGGTTTAGGGTTTCATGTTTTTTTGGTGATATGTGTTTAGGTTTTTCGGGGGGATTACAGATTAGGGTTTTTGGGGGATAAGGGTTTTGGTTTTTTTGGAGCGAGTGTTGATTGTTTTTTGTGGCGAGGGTTTATGTTTTTTTGGTGATGAGGGTTTAGGTTTCCTTGGGAATATGGTGTAAGGTTTTTTTGGCCAAGGGTTTAATTTTGTTTTGGGGTGAGTGTTTATGAGTTTTGGGGATGACTGTGTTGGGTTTTTTGGGATTCAGGTATAGAGTTTTGGGGAATGAGGGTTTAGGGTTTTCGGGGGATGAGTGTTTCATATTTTTTGGCATTAGGGTTCAGGGGTTTTGGGGGATTAGGGTTTAGGGGAATTTTGGGTTTGAGTGTTGCTGGTTTTTGAAGGTTAAGTGTTAAGTGGTTTGAGGCTGAGAGTTTTGTGTTTTTTGGGGATGAGGGTTCTTGGTTTTTGGGGGTTGAGGGATCAAGGTTTTTCGGGGTGAGGGTTCAGTGTTATTTCTAGTTTAGGTTTTAGGGGTTTATGAGGCTATGGATTTAGGGTGTTTTGGGAAAGACTGTTTAGTGTTATTTGGGGCAGATGGTTTTAGGGATTTTGGGGTTATGGGATTCTGGGATTCTGGGGTTATGGTTTTTAGGGATTATTAGGCTTAACGTTCAGGGATTTGGGGCAATGAGTTAAAGGTTTTTTCTAGGCTGAGGGTTTAGAGATTTTGGGGGATGACTTTTTAGGGTTTTATAAGGATGAGGGTTTAGAGTTTTATGGGATTGAGGGTTCAAGGATATTTGGGACTAAGGGTTCATTATTTGGGTGGCTGAGGGTTGAGGGTTTTTTTTGGGATGAGTAGTTAGGGATTTTTTGGATAAGGGTTTAAGGTTATTTTGGCCTAAGAGTTCATAGTTTTTTAGGGTAGAGGCTTCTAGATTTTTTGGGCCTCAGGGTTTATGGTTTTTTGGGTTGAGGGTTTAGGATTTTTTGGGGCTGTGGGTTTATGGTTTTTTGATCTGAGGGGTTGGCTTTTTGGGGTTGAAGACTTTATGGATTTTGGGTTGAGGGATTATAGTATTTTTGGGTGAAGGGATTAGTGTTTTCAGGGGTGAGGGTTTGGGGTATTTTACTCTTGCATGTCTAGGATTTGGTGAGGCTAGGGTTTTAGGGTATTTTGGGGATGGCTTTTAGTGTTTTATGGTCTTAGGTCTTTATGGATTTTTGGGGTTGAGGGTTTAGAGTTATTTGGGGTTATAGTTTCATGTATTTGATGGGAATGGGTTTAAGGTTTTTTTTGGGCTGAGGGTTTATGGTTTTTTGGGGATGAGGGTTTATGGTTTTTAGGGGCCAAGTGTTTATGGGTTTATGGTTCTAGGTTTTTTGGTTTTTTGGTTCTAGGGTATAGGGTTTTTTTGAGGATGAGGGATTGGAGTTTTTTTGGGATGAGGGTTTGGGTTTTTTGGGGCTTAGGATGTGGGAAATTTTAGGGCAAAGGGTTTGGGGATTTTGTGGGATAATGGTTTTGGGGTTTTTTGGTTGGAGGGTTTATGGTATTTTAGGGTTGAGAGTATATGATTTTATGGTACCAAGGGTTTATGATTTTTTGAGTTTTGGGGTTTTTCGATTTTTGGGGATGAGGGTTTCTATTTTTTTGGGATGCAGTTTTCGGGTTTATGGGGATAAGGGTCTAGGGTTTTTTTGGGATTAGGGATTGAGGTTTTTGGGGTTGAGGGTTTGGGGTTTTTTGGGGAAAAGGGTTGGGGAATTTTGGGTCTTAGGGTTGGGAGTTTATTAGGACTGAGTTTTTGACCATTTTTTAGGGCTAAGTGTCTGGGGTTATTTTTTGGGTGAGTGAGAATTTTGGATTTGAGGATTTGGGGTTTTTATGGTTGTGGATTAGGGTCTTGGGGGATGAGGGTTTGGTTTTTTCTGGCATTGATAGTTTTAAAATTTTATAGGTCTGAGGGTTTATGGTTTTCCAGGGATGAGGTATTAGGGTTTTTGGGGAAGACTGTTTAGGGTTATCTATGCTGGATTTTTTGGTATATATTTCGTATTATGATTTTTTGGGGGCTATGGGAATAGTGTTTTTTGTAGCTAAGTGTTTAGTGTATTTTGGGTTGAGGTTTTAGGGGATTTTTGGGATGTGTAATTATGGTTTTTTGGGGATGAGGGTTTAGGGAGTTTTTGGGCTGAGGGTTTAGGGGTTTTTTGGGCTAACCGCCTAGTTTATTTTTAGGATGATGGTTTGGATTTTGGGGGCTAAGGGTTTTGGGTTTTCTGGGTATGATGTTTTATATTGTTCTAGGGATGTGGGTTTAGGGTTTTCTAGGGGTAAGGGTTTCAATTTTTCTAGGTCTGAGGGATTAGGGTTTTCGGGGGATGATGAATTAGGTTTTTAGGGGTTAGGGTTTATAGTTTTTGGGGGTTGAGGGTCTATGGTTTTTGGGGCTATGACTTTCAGGTTTTTTGGTGCTGGGTATTTTGTATTTTTTTAGGGAGAAGGTTTTGGGGGGTTTTGGGATGAGGGTTTATGGTATTTTTTGGGCTTAGGGTTTACAGTTTATTGGGGATGGAATTTTAAGGTTTTTTGGCTGAGGGTATTGGGTCTTTTGGGGATGAAGGTTTAGGGTTTTCTAGGGAAAATGGATTTGGGTTTTATGGGGTGAAAATTTTAATGAATTTTAGGGTTGAGGTTTCAAGTTTTTTTATATGTGTGGCGGTTTATGGGTTTTTGGGGATGTGGATTTTGGGGCTTGGGGGGTCATGGTTTTGGGGATTCTGGGGATGTGGGTTTAGGGCCTTTTTTGGGCTGAGGGTTTTGGTTTTTCTAAGGCTGATGGATTAGGAATTTTTGTGGCTAAGGTTTGAGGGGTTTCTTTGGTGATGATGATTTAACAATCTTTAGGGTTATGGAATTCTTGTTTTTTAGGGATCATGGTTTAGAGTATTTGGGGGCATAGGATTTAGGATTTTTTAGGTGTTTGGGTATAGGGTTTTTTTGGGACTGAGGGTTTAGTGTTTTTTGGGGCTGGGGGTTGAGGGTTTTTTGGGGATGAGGGATTTGAGGTTTTGGGCGCTAATGGATTACGGTGTTTTGGTGTTAGGTTTTAGGTATTTATAGGGTTGGGGGATTGGGGCATAGGGTTTAGTATATAATTGGGATGTGCATTTAGGGTTTTTTGTGATTAGGGTTTTAGATTTTTGGGGGAAAATGGTTTTGGGATTGTTGGCATAGAAGGTTTAGGGTTTTTCACAAATGAGTGTTTACGGTTTTTAGGGATGTTGGTTTATTGTTTTTTGGGGGGTTAGTGTATAGAGTTTTTTGGACAGAGGGTTTAAGGTTTTTTGGTGATGATAGTTTAGGGATTTAGGGGCTGAGGTTTTTAGGATAATTGGGCAGTGAGGGTTTAGGATGTTTTGGGGATTAGAGTTCAGGGTTTTGGGGATTACGGATTAGGGTTTTTTAGCTGAGGGTTGAGGGTTTTTTTTTGTTTAGGGTCTAGGGGTTTTTGGGGATGTCGGATTAGGAGTTTTTTGGACTATTTGTTTAGGTTTTTTGGGGGGGTTGATGGTTTATTGATTTTTAGGATGAGGATTTAGGTGTTTTGGGTATGAGGTTTTGGGGATGAGGGTTTATTGGTTATTTGGTTGGGGGTATAGGGTATTTTGGGGATGGTGGTTTAGTGTGTTTAGAGATTAATATTAAGGGTATTTTGTGGGTTTAAAGTTTAGGTGTTTTTTGTGGCTGAGTGTTCATGGGTTTTGGAGTTGAGGGTTTGAGGTTTTTTTTTGGAGTTGATGGTTTAGATATTTTCAGTGTCAAGGGTCTAGTGTTTTTTGGGTTCGAATATTCTTGGTTTTTTATGGCTAAGAGTTCGTCTGGTTTTGGGGATAGAGGCTTAGGATTTTTTAAGGATGGGTTTTATCTTTTTTTTGGTGGATAGTTTAGGGTTTTTGGGGATAATGGAATAGGGGATTTAGACGGTGGGTGTTTATACGATTTGGGGGATTAAGGTTCAAGGGTTTTTTTTCTTATGGTTTATGGATTTTTTATGGCAGATTGGTTTGGTGTTTTAGGGGCTGAGGTTTTAGGGTTTTATAGGGTTAAGGGTGTAAGTTTTTATGGGAATGAGGGTTCAAGGTTATTTGGTACTGACTGTTCATGGTTTCTTGGGGATATGGGTAGAAGGTTTTTTGGGGATAAGGGATTAGGGGGTTTTTAGGATGAGTTTTTAGGGTTATTATGGGATAAGGGTATTGAGTTTTTTGGTGCTGAGGGTTTAGGGTGTTTTGGGGATGAGGTTTTAGGGTTTTTTGGGATGAGGGTTTCACATTTTTTGGGGATGAGGGTTTAGGGTTTCTTAGAGTGGAAGGTTAGGGTTTTTTTAGGATGATGGATTTGTCTTTTTTGGGGCTAAGGGATATAGTATTTTGGTGCTAAGATATTAAGGGTTTTTTGGTATGAGGATTTAGGTTCTTTTGGGTATGAGCATTTAGGTTTTTTATTACATCGGGTTTGGGGTTGTTTGGGGGATGAGGTTTTTGGGTTTTTTAAGTCTTTGGTTTTGCAGTTTTTTGGGGCTAAGGGTGTGGGGGATTTTTTGGGCTGAGGATGTGAGTGTTTTTTTGGCGTAAGGGTTTAGGGTTTTTTTAGGAAGAGTATTTGGGGTTTTTTTGGGGTTGTGGGTTTGTGGTTTTTGGGGTTGAGGGTTTGGAATTTTTTGGGCCTAAGGGTATGGGTTTTTTCTTGGGATGAGATTTTAGGATTTTATGGGGATGAGTATTTTGCGTTTTTTTGTGGTTAAGGATTAAGGGTAACCTATTGAGGAGTTTTAAAGTTTATTTTGGGGCTTAGGGTTTATGATTTTTGGGGTTGAAGGTCTAGGGATTTTTTATAGCTGAGGGATTCGATTTTTTTTTGAGATTGAGGGCCTAGGGTTTTTTGGGTAAGAGGGTTTAGGGTTATTTAGAGCTGAGGTTTTAATGTTTTTATGGGTTGAGGTTTTTGGGTATTTTGGGGCTGACTATTTAGGGTTTTCTTCGGGCTGACTATTTCGGGTTTTTTGGTAATAAGGGTTTACATTTTTCTAGGGAAGAGGGTTTAGGGATTTCTAGGGCTGAGAGATTTCAGTTTTTTGGTGATGAGGTTTTAGGATTTCTTGCTGTGTGGGTTTGGGGATACTTGGGACTAAGGGTTTGGGGTTTTGACACTCAGAATTTAGGGTTTTTTTGGTGTTGAGGGTTTATGTTTTTTGAGGGTTGAGGGTTTAAGGTTCTTTGGGGCTAAGGGTTTTGGATTTTTTTTGGGTGAAGGTTTGGGGGTTTTGGGGCTAAGGTCTTTGGTTATTTTTGTGGCTTAGGGTTTATGGTTTTTTGGGGATGAGGGTTTAGGTTTTTTGGGGGATGTGGGTTTAGGGTTTTTTGGATGAGGGATTATGGTCTTTGGGGGATTAGGGTTTGGGGTTTTCAATGGAAGTTGTTATAGAGTTTATAGGTATGAGGTTTTAATGTTGTTTTAGATTTTGGGTTTAGAAATTTTTTGGTTATAGGGTTTATTGGTTTTTGTGGCAATGTGTTTATTGGTTTTTCATATCAATGATTTGTTGGTTTTGGGGATGTGGGTTTAGGGTTTTTTGGAAGAGGATTTAGTTTTTTCTAAGGATGATGGTTTTAGGATTTTGGGGGCTATGGTTTAGGGTTTTTTAGGGATAAAATATTTTCGGTTTAGGGGTTGATGGTTTTGGGTTTTTTGGGGTTTAGGGTTACGGGTTTTGGGGGGATGATAGTTTAAGGATTTTTGTATGAGTATTGAGGGTTTTTTTGGGACTGATATTTAGGTTTATTATGGATAAGGTTTGGTGGTTTTTGGAGGATTAGTGTTGTGAAGTTTTGGGGCTGAGGGTTTTGGGTTTTTGGGGTAAAGGTTCATTGTTTTTTAGGCTTTGAGTTTATGGTTTTTTGGGGATGCGGGTTTACGGTTTTTGGGGGATATGGATTTAGAGTTCTTTTGGGTGAGGGTTTCATGTTTTTTTTGGTATGAGGGTTTAGGGGTTTTTAGGGAAGTGGGTTTTGGGTTTCATAGGGATTGAGGATTTAGGGTTTTTTGGGCTGAGGGTTTAGGGATTTTGGGGTTTGGGGTTTGGTGTTTTTTGGGGTAGAGGGTTTAGGGTTTTTTACCACTAAGGGTTTAGAGTTTTTTAAGGATGAAAGTTTAGGGGAATTATTGGATGAGGTTTAGGGTTTTTTGTGACTGAGGGTTTAGGGTTTTTTGGGGACGAGGGTTTATGTTTTTTCTAGGGATGATACTTTATGGATTTTTTTAGTATAGGGTTTAGTGATTTTTGGGGATGAGGTTTTAGGGTTTTGTGATCTTTTTAGGGGATGATTTTTTGGTGGGTTTGGGGTGAGGGTGTATGGTTTTTTATTGAGGTTTTTGGGGTTTTTGGGACTATGGGATTAGGATTTTTTGGGGATGTGGGATTATAGTTTTCTACTGATGAGGGTTTAGGGGGTTTTGGGATGAGGTTTTTTTGGGTTTTGGGGCTAAGGGTACATGTTTTTTTTGGGATGAAGGTTTAGGGTTTTGTAGGGCTGAGGGTTTAGGAATTTTTTGGTCTAAAGGTTTTGGGTTTTTGGGGGTGAGTGATCAGGGTTGTTGGGGATGATGCTTTAGGGTTTTTTTAGGATGAATGTTTAGAGATTTTTGGTGTGGAGGGTTTGTTGATTTTTAGGGATGAGGTTACATGGTTTTTTGGGACTGTGGGTTCAGGGTTTTATGGGACTGCTGGTTCAGGGTTTTTTGGGGTGAGTGTTTAGGTTTTTTTAGGGGATGAGTGTTTCAATTTTTTTGTCTTAGGGTTCAGGGTTTTTTCAGGGTGAAGGTTTAGGGTATTATGGGGATGAGGGTTAAGGGGTTTTGTGTATTAGTATTCAAGGGTTTGGGGGGATGAGGTTTTAGGTTATTTTTGGCCTAGAGTTATATGTTTTTTGGTATTGAGGGTTATATGTTTTATATGATAGAGTTTCTATGTTTTTATAAACCTAATTTTCAATGTTATTTGAGGATTATGGATCGAGGTTTTTTGTGGATGAGGGTTTTTTGGGGTTGAGGGTTCAGGTTTTTTTAGGAAGAGGGTTTAGGGTTTTTTTGGGCTAAAATTTTAGGGTTTTTGGGGGTTGGGGTGATAATTATTTTTGGGTTGACGGTTTATGGTTTTTTGGGTCTGAGGGTTTAGGGTTTTTTGTGGCTGAGGGTTTAGGTATTTTAGAGTTGAAAAAATGGTTTTTTGGGATGAGGGATTTGGGTTTTTGGTGTTTTAGGGATTATAGTATTTTATGGTTTAGGATTTATGGTTTTTTAGGGATGCATGTTTAGGGTTTTATGGGGCTGTGGGTTTAGGGTTTTTTGGGGCTGGGGGTTCACGGTTTTGGGGGGATAAGAGTTTATTGTTTTCTGGGGTTATGGGTTTAGGGATTTTTGGGGTTGAGGGTTTAGTGTTTTTTGGTGCTGAGGGTTAGGGTATTTTGGGGCTAAGGATTTATAGTTTTTTTATGTAAGGGATTATGGTTTTTTGGGGATGAGGTTATAGTTTTATAGGGCTAAGGGATTCGGGTTTTGGGGGATAAGGTTTTAGGGGTTTTTTATGAGGGTTTTGGTTTTTATGAGGCATAGGTTTTAGGGTTTTATGATGATCAGGGTGCAGGGTTTATTGGGGCAGAGGTTTGGTTTTTTTAGGGATAAGGGTATGGGGTTTTGTAGGGATGAGGTTTTGGGGTTTGGGGGGCTTAGGTTTTGGGGTTTTTTGGGGATGAGGGTATGAGGATTTTTGTGGAGATGAGGGTTTGAGGGTTTTTTAAGGCTCAGGGTTTGGCATTTTTGAGGATGAGGTTTTGGTTTTTTTTCAGCTGTCAGTTTTAGGTTTTTTGGGGATAGGAGTTTGGGGATTTTTTGGGGTTGAGGGTTTGGATTTTTTTCTTCTGTTAATGGCTTAAGGTTTTGTTGGGATGAAGTTTTTGGGTTTTTTTGGGCTGAGGGATTATTATTTTTCTGATGCTAAGGTCTTTTTGATATTTTTGGGCTTAGGGTTTAGGGTTTTTTAGGGAAAAGTATTTTGGGTTTTTTGTACCTATCGGTTTAGGGTTTTTTTGTTGACGGTTTAGTTTCCTTTAGGGATAAATATTTAGTGTTTTTTGGGAATAGGGTTTAGGTAATTCTTAAGATGACCATTTGGGGTTTTTTTGGATGACAATGTAGGGTTTTTTGAGATAAGGATTTTGTGTTTACTAGGGTTGAGGGTTTAGAGTTTTCTAGGTTAGATGTTTTAGGGTTTTCTTGCGAAAATGGTTTAGGTTTTTCTATGGATGAGTGTTTAGGGTTTCATTGGCTGATGGTTTAGGTTTTTTTCAAGCTGATAGTTTATGGTTTTTTAGGGAAATTAATTTAGAGTTTTCTGAGGCTGAAGGTTTAGGGTTTTCTCATACCGAGGGTTTATAATTTTCTCATTCTTAGGGTTTAGATATTTCATGGCATTAGGGTTTAGGGTTCTCTAGGGATGAGGTTTGGGATTTTTTTTGTGGATTAGGTTATAGAGTTTTTTTGGGATGAGGATTTAGGGTGTTTGGGGGATTAGGGTTTAGGTTTTTTAAAGAGATGAGGGTTTAGGGGTTTTATTGGGATTAGGGTTTAGTGTTTTGGGGGATGAGGGTTTAGGATTTTTTTGGGAATTTGGGTTTAGGAGTTTTGGGGGTGAAGGATTTGGGTGTTTTGGGACTGAGGGTTTAGGGAATATTTGGTGTTTAGGGTTTAGGATTTTTTAAGATAAGATGGTTTATGGTTTTTTTGGATGATTCTTTAGGGTCTATTAGGGATGAGGGTTTAGGGTTTTATAGGGAATAAGGTTTTTGGTTTTCTAGGCCTCTTTATTTATGGTTTCATAGGGTTTATGGTTCTTTTTTTTAGGTTTTTTGGGTTATGGGGGAAATGGGTATAGGGATTTTGGGGGATTGAGGTTTAGGTGGTTTGGGGGCTATGGTTTTGGGATTTTTTGGGGGATCATGGTATAGGTTTTCCCGAGGCTGATGGTTTTGGAATATTTGGGGCTAAGGGTTGAGGATTTTTTCTGGTTTTATGGTCTAGATATTTTTGGGGATGAGGGTGTTGGGATTTTATTAGAGTGAGGGTATAGGGTTTTATAGGACTAATGGTTTACAGTTTTTTTAGGGCTGAGGGTTTAGGGGTTTTTGGGACTAAGGGTTTCAGGCTTGGGGGGTTCAGGATTGAGAGATTTTCTTTGGGGTGAGGGTTTTGAGGTTTTGGGATCTATTGGTTCTGGGTATTTTTGGGTAAGGGTTTAAGGTTTTTTTGTGATGAGGGTTCATAATTTTTTGGGGCTAATGATTTAGGGTTTATTGGGGATGATTATTTAGGGGTTTTTTAGTTTTAGGATTTATGGATTTTTTGGGATGAGGGTTTATGATTTTTTGGGTAAGTGGGGTTAGGATTTTTTTTGGTTGGTGGTTTAGTTTTTTTTATGTATAATGGTTTTTAGTTTTTTTGGAGATTTGGTATTATGGTTTTCTATTATTTATATTTTGTTGGGGGAAATGGTTTAGGGTTTTTTGGGGCAGGTATTTGAGGGGTTTTTAGGGATGTTTTTTAGGGGTGATGTTTTATGTTTTTTGGGGCTGTTGGTTTAGGGAATTTATGGGGCGAAAGTTTTATGGTTTTTTGGGGATAAGGGTTTAGGGTTTTGGTTCCTGATATTTTAGGGGTTTTAGTACTTAGGGTGTTGGTTTTTCTTCTAAGGTTTTATGGGTTTTGGGGTAGAGTGTTCAATGGTATTGGGGGATGAGGTTTAACCATTTTTTAAGGTTAAGGGTTTAGAGTTTCTTGGGGTTAAGGGTTCAGTGTTCTTTGGGACTAATGGTTAGGGTTATTTTCGGTTGAGTGTATAGTGTTTTTTGGGGGTTTAGGGTTCATGGTTTCTTGGGGTTGATGCTTCAGGGTTTTTGGAACTGAGGGTTTTGGGTTTTTTTGGGGGTGATAGTTTAGGGTTTTTTGGGGTTCTAGGTTTAGGGGATTTTAGTGATGAGGGATTAGTGGTATTGGATTTTGGGTTTAGGAGTTTTGGATCTGAGGGTTATGGGTTATTTTGGGATTGGGGTTCAGGTTTTTCTTGGGTTGAGTGTTTAGGTTATTATAGAATAATGGGTCTAGTGTTTTATGGGGATGAGGGTTTAGGGATATTTGGGGATGAGGGTTCATGGAATTTTTAGGCTGGGTGTTGAGGGTTTTTTGGGTTTGAGGGTTTTTCATATTTTGGGGTAGGGGATTTAGGGTTATTTTTTCCTAAGGGATCAGGGTTATTTGGGAGTTAGGGTTGATGAGTTTTTGGTGTTGAAGGTCTAGGTTTTTTGGGAAATGTCTTAGAGAATTTTGGGGTTAAGGGTTAGGTATTTTAGGGATTGAGATTTAGGGTATTTGAGGATAAGGTATTAGGGTTTTTTGGGGTTTGGAGTTTAAGGTTTTTTGGGGATGTGGGTTTAGGGTTTTTTGGGGCTAGGGTTTTTGAGATTTGTGGGGATAAGATATTAGAGTTTCTTTTGGTTTTAGGTTTTCTGGTATTTTGGGGATGATGGTTGAGGTTTTGTTGGGGCTAAGGGCCTACGGTTTTTTGGGGCCAAGGTTTTATGGTTTATTTGGGTTGAGGGTTTAGGTTTTTTATGTTGGGGGTTTAGGTATTCTTGTGCTGTGAGGGTTTTTATTTTTCCAGGGGTGAGGTTTTATTGTTTTTTGGGAATGTGGGTTTAGGGTTTTTTGGGGCCAATGGTTTTTGGTTTTTTGGGGCTGATGGTTTGGGGTTTTGGGGGGTTGAGGGTCTAGGGTTTTTTTGGTATTAGGGTTATGGTTTTTTTGGGGATATGGGTTTGAGTGTATTTTGGGGATGAGGGTTTGACGGTTTTTGGAATTATGGTTTTGGGGATTTTTAATGATGGGAGTTCAAGTTTTTTTGGGGTGGTGGGGTTTGGGGAATTTTTGGGATAAGGATTTGGGTTTTTTTCAAGTGTTTAAGGTTTAGGGTTTTCTAGGGTTGTTGTTTTATGGATATTCTAGGGTTTAGGGTTTAGGATTTTTTTTAATGAGGAGGGTTTGAGGTTTTTTATAGTTGAGGGTTTAAGGTGTTTTGGGGCTCCGTGCTTAGGGTGTTTTGGGGATGAGGGTTTAGGGTTTTTTTGGAATTGAGGGTTTTTTGTTTTCTCAAGATAAGGGTTTAGGGAATTTTTGGGATGACAATTTAGGGATTTTTTTCAACATACATTTTACGGTTTTTTGTGTATGGGTTTACGGTTTTCTAGGGCCGAGGGTCCATGTTTTTTTGTGGTTTAGTGTTTTTTGTTTTCTGGAGACAAGTGTCTAATTTTTTCTAGTGCTAAGGGTTTAGGGTTTGTTGGGTGTTAGGTTTTAGGGTTTTTGGGGATGAGGATTTAGCGTTATGAGGATGAGGGTTTTGGTGTTTTGGGCTTGAAGGTTTAGCATTTTTTTGTGGCTGAGGGTTTAGGGATATGTGGGATAAGTTTTTAGGGTTTTTGAGGGATAAGGTTTTAGGTGTTCATGGGGGTGAAGATTTAGGGGGTTTTGGTGTTGAGGGTTTATGGTATTTTTTGTGCTTATGGTTTAGGGTTTTGGGGGATGAGGGTTTAATTTTTCATTTTGCTAAGGATTAAGGGTCTTTTATAGTTGTGGGTTTAGGTGTTTCTAGGCAAGTGAGTCTTGGGTTTTCTAGGTCTGAGGGTTTAGTAATTTTTGGGGATGAGGGGTTTTTTTTGGTTTGAGGGTTTTTTGGATTTTCGGGTTGTGGGATTAGGGGTTTTTTAGGGATCCGTGTTTGGGGGGTTTGGGGTTGTGTGTTTAGGTTTTTTTGGGATGAGGGTATTTTTTCTTTCTAAAGTGGATGTTTTAGGAATTTTGGGTCTATGGTTCGAAGGTGTTTTGGGGGGATGATGGTTTAGAGGTATTTGGGGTTGAGGGTTTAGAGTTTTTTGGGTGATGAGGGTTAAGGGTTTCTTGGGGTTGAGGTTTTTGGGGTTTTTTAGGGACAAGGGATTAGGGTTTTGGGGACATCAGGTTTATGGTTTTTTGGGGATGAGGGTTAAGGGGTTTTGAGGGATGGGGGTTTTAGGTTTTCAGGGATGGGCATATAGGGTTTTTTGGGATAATGTTTTTGGGTTTTCAGGGCTGAGGGGGTATGGTTTTTTTTGGTTTGAGACATTAGGGTTTTTTGGGGCCGATGATTTATAGGTTTTAGGGGCTATGTGTTTATGGTTTATTTTGTTTGAGGGGTTTTGGTTTTTGGGGGTAGAGGGTTTAGGATTTTTTACAACAGAACATTTATGGGTTTTTTATAGATAATGGCTTATTGTTTTTTGGGGATGAAGGAATAGGGTTTTTTGGGGTGAATGTTTAGGATTTTTTTGGTGCTGAGGGTTTATGGTTTTTTGGGGATGAGGGTTTATGGTTTTATTGGGGCCACAAGTGTAGGGTTTCGAGGGGATTAGGGTTTAGGGTTTTATTGGGGCTGAGGGTTTAGGTTTTTTAGGGCTGAGGGTAGAGGGTTTTTTGGTGAGGTTTTGTGGTTTTTGGGGATGAGAATTTTGTGTTTTTTGGGGTTTTGGGTTTAGTATTTTGGGGGATGAGTTTTTATGGTTTACTGGGGCCGAGGGTCTTGGGATTTGGGTTTGAGGGTATAGGGGTTTTGGGGGTGGAGGTTTTAGGGTGTTTTGGGGGTGAGGGTATAGGGTTTTTTCGGGACTGAGTGTTTATGGATTCTTGGGTTTTAGGGTTTGTGGTTTTTTGGGTATGATATTTCATACCTAGGGATGAGGGTTTAGGGTTTTTGGGTCATAAGGGATTTGGGTTTTTTCGAGCATAAGGTTCATGGGTTTTGGGGTGAGGGTTTAATATGTTTTTGTTGAGGGTTTAGGGTTTTTTTAGGCTGCGGGTTATGGTTTTGGGGGGTGAGGGTCTAGGATTTGATTTACATTAGGGTTTAGGGTTATATGGGTTGAGGTTTAATGGTTTTGGGGATATTAGGGTTGAGGGTGTTTTTGGGTGAGGGTTCATGGTTTTTTAGGGGATGAGGTTTTAGGGTTATTTTGCGCTAAGGGTTCAGGTTTTTTTGGGGGCTAAATGATCATTGCTTTTTGGGTATGAAAGTTTAGGATTTTTTGGGGATGCTGGTATTGGGTTTTGGGGGATGAGGATTTAGGTTTTTTGGAGTCATGGGTTAGAGGTTTTTGGTTGAGGGATTTGGATTTTTTGGGGATGAGGGCTTAGAGTGTTTTGGGGATGAGGGCTTAGATATTATTCGGGATGATGGTTATGTTTTTTGGGGATTAGGGGTTAGGTTATTGGGGGTTTAAGGTATTTTGGGAATGAGGGTTTAGGTTTTTTTGGTGCTGGGACATAGAGATTTATGTGGCTGGGTGTTTAGTGTAATTTTCGGATAACGGTTTACCGTATTTGGGAGCTGCTTGTTTAGGGTCTTTTGGGGATGAGGGTTTATGATTTTTTGGGATTGAGAGTTTATCATTTTTTAGGACAAAAAGATATGGGTTTTTGGGGTATGGGGGTTTAGTGTTTTTTATGGATGAGGGTTTTAGTTTTTTGGGGTTGTGGGTTTTGGGTTTTATGCTGATGAGGGTTTACGATTTTATAATGGTGAGGGTCTGGAGTTTTTTTTTTGGATAAGGGTTTGGTATTTTTGGGGGTTTAGGATTTCGGGTTTTTTTGGGATTAGGGTTTGAGGGTTTTATGGGGCTGATGGCCTAAGGGTTTTTTTGGTGATTACGGTTTGTGGTTTTTTATAGCTGAGGGTAGGGGTTTTTTGGGGTTATAGGATTGGGGTTTTGTTTCTAAGGGTTTATGGTTTTTTGGGTTTTGGGTTTGGGTTTTGGTTTTTTCTATGGATGAGTGTTTATGGTTTTTTGGGGATGAGTGTTTATGGTTTGGGGGGGATGAGTGTTTAGGGTTATCTGGGGTTGAGTGTTGAGGTATATATTAGGGATTGAGGTTTATGATTTTTCTAGGGATATGGGTTTAGGGATTCTATGTAGCATAGGGTTTAGGTTTTTTTGGGTTTAGTGTTTTAGGTTTTTTGGGGTTTAGGGTTTAGGGTTTTCTAGGGATGAAGGTATTTGGTTTTTTGCTGGTGAGGTTTTAAAGTTTTATCGAGCTGACTGTTTAGGGTCTTTTCATGCTGATGGTTTAGGGTTTCTTCAAGATAAGGTTTTAGGGTTTTATGGGGATGAGGGTTTAGTGTTTTCTAGGAAATAACTTTTAAGGTTTTTGGGGGGTTAGTGTTTAGGGTTTTTTGGGGCTAAGGGTTTTGGGTTTTAGGGGATGAGGGATTAGGGTATTTTTAGGATGAGGGGTGAGGATTTTTCTAGGGTTGAGGGTTTTGGGTTTTGGGGGTTAAGGGTTAAGGGTTTTCGGGACTCAGTGTTCAAGAGTTTTGGTTGGTAAAGGTTTATACAATTTTTGGGCTGTGAGTTTATGGTATTTTTGGGGCTCGGGGTTTAGGTTTTTTGGGGGTTAGGGTATACATTTTTTTTCTGAGGGATAAAAGTATTATGGGGATGAGGGATTATTACTTTCAAGGGTTTAGGGTATTCAGTTTTCTGGGCTTGAGTTTTTAGGGTATTGTGGGATGAGGGTTTAGTGTTTTTCTGGTTTGAGTTTCTTTTGGTTTTTGGGCCTATGGTTTTAGGATTTTTTTGGGATCAAGTTTTAGGGTGTTTTTGGGATGCGAGTTTAGGGTTTTTGGGAGTTTAGGGTTTAGGTTTTTATGAGGATGATGGTTTATGGATTTTTGGGGCTAAAGGTTGAGGGTTATTTTTGGGCGCTGAGGGGTTAGCGTTTTTGGGGTTGAGGGTCTAGAGTTTTTATGGGGATGATGGTTAAGTTATTTTTGCGTTTTGGACTTAGGGTTTTTTAGTCTTGAGTGTTTATGTTTTTTTGGCATTGTGGGTTTAGCGTATTTTAGGGATGAGGGTTGAGGGGTTTTTGGGGATGAAGGTATTGATTTTTTTGGGCCAGTGGGTTTAGGGTTTTATACGGAAATGGTTTAGTGTTTTTTAGGGATAAGGGTTCATTGTTTTTTGTGGTTCAGGGTTTAGTGTTTTTTTGGGGAAGAGGATATATGGTTTTTTAGGGATGAGGGTTATGGTTTTTTAGGGATGATGTTTTAATATTTTTTGGGGAAGAGAGTTCAGGATCTTTTGTGGCTGGGGATTTATGGTTATTTATGGATTATTGTTTATATTTTTTTAGGGATGTGGGTTTAGGATTTTTTGGGAATGTGGGTTTATAGTTTTTTGGTGCTGATGGTATAGGTATTTTTGGGGATGATGGTGTGTGGTTATTTTGGTCTAAGGGTTTAGTGTTTTTTGGGGATTAGGGTTTATGGATTTTTGTTATTGAGGGTTTAGGTTTTTGTAGGGCTAAGGGTTGATGGATTTTTAGTGTGAGGGATTAAGGTTTTTTATGATTGAGGGTTATGGGTATTTTGGGACTATTGGTTTCTGGTTATTTAGGCTAAGGGTTTATGGTTTTTTTGGGATGAGGATTTATGGTTTTGGGGGGTTGAGGGTTTAAGAATTTGGTGGGCTGAGGGTATAGGGTTTTTTGGGAATGATGGTTTAGGGTTTTTTCATGATGATGGTTTAGGTTTTGTTTGGGGTTGATGGTTCAGGGGGTTTTGTAAATGAGGGTTCTGTGGTTTGGGGGATCAGGGTTCAGGGTTATTTGGAGATGGGGATTTGAGGATTTTTTGGGGATAAGGGTTCTGGGTTTTTTGGGTCTGAGGGTTCAGGGTTTCTAGGGCCGAGTGTTTAGGATTTTTTGGGGCGGAGGGTTTATGGTTTTATGATGCACGGGTTGAGGGTTTAGGTTTTCTTTGGACTGAGGCTTTAGGGGATTTTAGTGCTAAGGGTTTATGGGTTTTTGTGGTGTAGTATTTATGGGTTTTCAGGGCTAACAATTTAGGGTTTTTTGGGATGGGGATTTAGGGTTTTTAGGTTCTGGGGGTTCAGGGTTTATGGAAATATGGGTATATGGTTTTATGGGCCTCACCATTTAGGGTTATTTGGGGTTGACTGTTCATAGTTTATTTTAGTTGGGGGTTGAGGGTTTTTGTGGGTTGTGGGTTGTGGGTTTTTTTGTTGTTGAGTGTTTAGGGTTATTTTTCTCTAAGGGGTCTATTTTTTTGGCCGAGGTTTCGTTGTTTTTTGGGATAATCTTGTAGGGATTTTTGGGGCTGGGGGTTTATGGTTTTTTGGGGTTGGGGGTTTAGGATTTTTTTAGAGGTGGGGTTTGTATTTTTTTGGGGTAGAGGGATTTGGGTTTTTTCGGGATTATGGCTTGGAGGCTTTGGGTATTGAGGGATTAGGGTTTTTTAGGGGTAGGGTTTAGGGTTTTTTGGGGATGTGGGATTTGGAATTTTTGGGGATGTGGGTTTAGGGTTTTGGGGATAGGTGTTTAGGGTATTTTGGGATGATGTATTTAGGTTTTTTGGGGCCCGTGGATTAAAGATTTATCTTGTTGAGGGTTTAGAATTTTGTGGGGATGAGTGTTAATGGTATTTTAGTGCTGAGGGTTTAGGGTTTTTTTGGATAAGGGTGTATGTGTTTTTGGGGATGAGGGTTTTTTTTCTATGCCTAGGGGATTATTGTTTTACGGGGATAAGTATTTATAATTTTTTAGTTCTTGGGGTTTGGTGTTTCTTTGGGGAAGTGGGTTTGATGATATTTTTTCGGCTGAGGTTTTGAGTGTTTATGGGTTAAGGGTTTTGGGATTTTTATGGATGAGGGTTTGGGGTTTTTTGGGGTTGGGGGTTGGGGGTCTTGGGGATGAGGGTTTAGTGTTTTTTGGGGTTGAGGGTTTTTTTTCCTGGGGTTGAGGGTTTAGGACTTTCTGCTGCTAAGGGGTTATGGTTTTTAGGGATGAGGGTTTAGGGTTTGATAGGGATGAGGATTTAGGGATATTTTGGGAATTAGGGTTTAGGAATATTGGGGAGATGAGGGTTTATGGTATTATGTAGCTGAGAGTTTTGGGTTTTGTGGGGATGATGGTTTTAGGTATTTTAGGGATTATGTATTAGGGTTTTTGGGGCTGATGGATTAAGTTTATTGGGGGATGAGGTTTTAGGGTTTATTCAGAATGACAGTTTAGGGTTTTTTCTAGCTATGGGTTTAGAGTTTTCTTGGGATGAGGGATTAGGGTTTTCTTTGTATGGGGGTTTAGGGTTTTCTTGGGCTGAGGGTTTAGGGTTTTCTATGGCTGAGAGTTTAGGGTTTTCTATGGATAAGGTTTTATGTGTTTCTGGGAGTGAGGGTTTATGGTTTTTTAGGGCTGATGGTTTATGGTTTTAGGGGCTGGGGATTTAGGTTTATTTGGGGCAAAGGGTTTTGGGTTTTTGGGGATGATGTTTTATGGTTTTTTGGGGATATGGGTTGAGCAGTTTTTTTGAATGAAGGTTTAGGGTGTTTGGGGGCTAATGGTATAGGGTATTTTTGGGAATTTTGGTTTAGGGTTTTTTGGGGAAGAAGGTTTCCGTTTTTTTCTGTGGCTATAGGTTCTTTTGGGGATGAGGTTTTAGGGCGTTCTGTAATATAGGGTTTTGGGTTTTCTGGGTCTGAGGGTTTTGGGTTTTTTTTGGCATAGGGTTTAGGTTTTTCATCGGATTGAGGGTTCTGGGGTTTTTGGTGCTTTGGGATTATGTGTGGTGGAGCTTAGGTTTTAGGGGGGGTAGGGTTGTGATATTTTATTTTTTTGTTTGTAAGGTTTTATGTATTTCTTAGGATGATGGTTTATGGATTTTTGAGGCTAAGGGTTGATGTGTTTTTTGGGATGATGTGTTTTTTGGGATGATGGTTAGGCAGCTTCTAGAGTTTAGGGTTTTTGGGTTTTTTTAGGGCATAGGGTTCATGGTTTTTTGGGGATGATCCTCTAGGGTTTTTTAGGGTAATGAGTTTAATTTTTTTATGAATGAGGGTTTTTGGGTTTTTGGGCTGTGGGTTGAGTAGTTTTGGGGGATTAGGCTTTTTATGTTTTTTGGGGCTAAGGGTATAGGTATTTTTGGGTTAAGGGTTTAGGATTTTTTTAGGGATGAGGGATTATGGATTACTGGGAATAAGGGAATAGGGGTTTTTTAGGGATGAGGATTTACGGTTTTCTGTGGATAAAGGTTTCAGGACTTTGGGG
The DNA here is from genome assembly GCA_963277665.1 of Viscum album. NCBI lineage: Eukaryota > Viridiplantae > Streptophyta > Magnoliopsida > Santalales > Viscaceae > Viscum > Viscum album. The sequence goes on from OY728151.1 coordinate 1,539,816,259, forward strand.
AATGGGGTTTAGGGTTTTCTGTAACTACGTGTTCAGAGTTTTTTGGGTATAATTGTTTATGATTTTTTGGGGTTTAGGGTTTAGGGGTTTTTTCAGATAAGGGTTTTGGGATTTTGGTGTAGAGGGTGTAGTGTTTTTTTGGGTTGTGGTTTTAAGGATTCTTGGGGCTGAGCTTTTACGGATTTCATAGGATTAGTATTTATGATTTTTTAGTGGTAAAGGGTTTGGGTTTTTTGAGGTCAAACATTTGAGGGTTTTTTGGGGTGAGGGTCTAGGGGTTTTAGGGATAATGGAATTGGGTTTTTTGGGACAATGGGTTTATTGTTTTTTAGGGCTATGGTTTTATGTTTTTTTGGGTTTGAGGGTTTATGGGTTTCAGGGATGAGGATTTAAGGGTTTTGGGGGCTGTGAGCATAGGGAATTTTGGGGATGAAGGTTTAATTTTTTCTTTTGAAATGAGGGTTTTGTGGTTTTTCAGTATGAGTGTTTAGTGTTTTTTGGGGATGAGGTTTTATAGATTTTTGGGGCTGAGGGTTTGGAATTTTTTGGAGCTTAGGGTTCAATATTTTTTGGGGCTAAGGGTTCATGGTTTTTTTTGGATGTGGGTTCGTGGTTTTTTATGGCAGAGGGATTGGGATTTCTTGCAGATGGAGGTTTAGGTTTTTTTGGTGATGAGGGTTCAATTTTTTTTAGAGTTAATGTTTTAGGGGTTTTCTGGATGATGGTTTATAGGTTTTGATAGATTAGGGTTATAGGGGTATTGAGGGAAAGGATTCATGGTTCTTTCAGGATAAGGGTTCAGTGTTTTTTAGGGGTGAGAGTTCAGGGTTTTATGGGGCTAATGGTCTAGTGTTTTATGGGCCAGAGGGTTTAGGGTTACTTGGGGCTCAGGGTTCATGGTTTTTTGGGGATGAGAGTTGTGGGTATTGGGGCTAAGATTTAAGGTTTTTTGGGATTGAGAGTTGGGAATTTTTTTGGTATAAGGGTTATGGGTTTTTTGGTGTTGAGGATTCATAGTTTTTTTAGGATAAGGGTTCAGGGTTTTTTTGGGCTGGGAGTTTAGGGGTTTTTGTGTCTGAGGATTTTTGGTTTTTTGTTGAAGAGGGGTAGGGTTTTTTGGGTGTAGGCCTTTCTGTTTTTTGGGGATTAGGGTTTAGACTGTTTTTGATCATACAGAATAGGGTTTTTTAGGTGTGCGGATTTTTGTTTTTTTGGGATGAGGGTTTTGGGTTTTTTATGGACGGGTGTTTACGATTTGTTCGGGATGATGGTTTATCGTTTCCTAGGGCTGGGGGTTTATGGATTTGTTGGGATTAGGGTTTATAATTTTTTGGGGATAAGAGTTTAGGTTATTTAGGGGCTGAGGGTTTAGGGTTTATTCGGGCTGAGGGATTCAGGTTTTTTGGGGATGAGGATTTATGGTTTTTTGGGGCCGATAGTTTATGATATTTTATAGATGGGGGTTTAAGGTTTTTTGGGGATGAGGGATTTAGTTTTTCTATGTCTGTGGGTTTTTAGTTTATGTTGTTTTAGGGATGACAGTTTGGTGTTTTTTAGGGATGAGAATTTTGGGTTTTTAGTGCTGACGGTTAAGGGGTTTATAGGAGGATGGTTTGAGGGTTTTTTGTGTTGAGGGATTGAGAGTTTTTGGGGTTGAGGTTTTTGGGTTTCTTGGGACAATGTTTTTTGTATTTTTTGGGGATGTGGGTATAGTGTTTTTTGGGACTAAGGGTTTGGGGTTTTTTGGGGATGCGGGTTTGGGTTTTTTCTAGGGCTACATTTTTAGGATGTTCTAATTTGACAGTTTATGGTTTTATGAGGATGAGCGTCTAGGGTTTTCTGGGACTAGGAGCTTAGGCATATTTTTGTGTTTTTAGTTTAGGTTTTTTTGGGGTTGAGGGTTTTGTTGTTTTTTGAAGTTGAGGGTTTTGGTTTGTTGGGGGTTTAGTGTCTTGGGTTTTTCTTCCTGAGGTTTTAATGTTTTTTGTGAATGAGGATTTATGTTTATTTCAAGATGAGGGTTTAACATTTTTTAAGGATGATAGTTTGGTGTTTTTTTTCAGGATGGCAGTTTCGGGTTTTTTGGGGCTATGGGTTTATAGTCTTCTATGGATGAAGGATTAGGGTTTTCTGGGGATATGGGTTTAGGGTTTTCTAGTTCTGAGGGTATAGCGTTTTTTGGGGATGAGGGTTTAGGGTTTTCTAGTGCCGAGGGTATAGGGTTTTCTAGGTATGAGGGTTTAGGGTTTTCCCAAGATCATGTTTTAGTGTTTATTAGGGGTGATAGTTTGTGGTTTTTTGGGGCAGGGAGTTTAGGTTTTATTGGGATGAGGGTTTTGAATCTTTTTGGGGATAAGGGTTCTGGTTTTTTTTTAGGATGAGGGTTTATGTTTTTAGGGGATGAGGGTTTACGGTTTTTTGGGGAAATGGGTTTAGGAGTTTTGGGGGTGAAGGTCTAGGGGATTTGGGGCTAATGGTTTTGTGTATCATTGGGGATTGGGGTTTAGGGTTAATTTTGGATGACGGTTTATGGTCATCTAGGACTGAGAGTATAGGTTTTTCAGGGGAATATGGTTTGGGGATTTCTAGGTCAGGGGTTTAGTGTTTTTTGAGGTTTAGGTTTATGGTTTTTTTGGATTGACGGTTTATATGTTTTTTTGGGGATGTGGGTTAAGGTTATTTGGGGGCATAGGGTTTAGAGTGTCTGGGGACTATGGGTTTATTGTTTTTTGGGGTTGAGGGTTTAGGTTTTCATAAGGCTTATGGTTTATGGGTTTTTAGGGATAAGGGTGTATGTGTTTTTTTGGGGTGATGTTTTAGTGGTTTTTGGTGTTGAGGGTTTGTTGTTTTTTTGCAGCTGAGGATTATGGTTTCTTATTGTAGAGAGTTTAGGGTTATTTAGGGTTGAGTGTTTAGGGTTTTTAGGACTGAGTTTTTATGTTTTTTGAGGGGGTTGAGGGTTGAGAGGTTTTTGGGGATATGGGTTTTTACGTTTTTGGTGGATGAGAGTTTATTATTTCTTTGGGAAAGGGTTTAGGGTTTTTTAGGGATGAGGTCTTAATGTTTTATGGGGCTGAGGGTTGAGGGTTTTTTGGGGATAATAGTTGGGGTATTTCTTGGTTTAAGGTTTAGTGTATTTTGGGGATTACAGTTTAGGGTTTTTGGGGTAGAGTATTGTGGGGTTTTTTGTTGTTTAGGCTTTATTGTTTTATAGTGTTGATAGTGTATGGTTTTTGGTGGCTCCGGGTTTTGGGTTTTATGGGGATAAGGGTTTAGGGTCATTTTTGGTGCTGGGGGTTTTTGAATTTTTTTGGGGTGGGGTTTATGGTTTTTGAGAATAATGGTTTTAAGTTTTTTTCGGGATTAAGGCTTAGTATTAGGGTTTGGGGGGAACATGGTTTATGGATTTCTGGGGCTATGGGTTGAGGATTTTATGAGGCTTGGTTTTGGATTTTTTGGGACTGTGGGTATAGGGATTTTTTTGACTATGGGTTTAGGGTATTTTTGGCCTCAACGTTTCTGGTTTTTGGGGCTGAGGGTTTGGGGGTTTTAGTGATGAGTGCATAGGGGTTTTTATGGAAAAGGATATAGGGTTCATTGGGGTTGTGTGTTTAGGGTTTTTTTGGGGTTGAGGATTTAGGTTTTTTGGTGCTGAGTGTTTTGGTTAATTTGGGGTTGAGGGTTTTTAGGTTTTTTGGGGCTGAGGGTTTACGAATGTTGTAGCTTAGGGTTTAGATTTTTTTGTAGTTGTGGGTTCATGGTTTTTTCGGGCTGATGGTATTGGGTTTTATGGGGTAGAGTGTTCAGGGTTTGATGGGGCTGAGGGTTTAGGGATTTATGGCCCTGGGGGTTCAGGGTTATTTTAGGGAAAGTGTTCATGGGTTTTGGGGGATATGGTTTGAGGCATTATTTGGGGATCCGGGTTTTGTGTTTTTTGGGGCTCAGGGTTTAGGGTTATTTTGTGATCAGGCTTCAGGATTTTTTTGCTGCTGAGGTTTGAAGGTTTTTTGGGGCTAAGGGTTTAGTTTTTTTATGGGGGTGAGGGTTGATGGGTTTTTTGCCAAGGGTTTATATTTTTTTAGTGTAGAGGTAAGGGTTTTGTGGGGTTAAGAGATTTTTGTTTTTTTTTTGCAGAGTGATTAGGGTATTTTGGGGCTGAGGGATCAGGTTTTTTTAAGGATCAAGGCCATGTATTTTAGGGGATAATGGGTATTGGGAGTTTTGGGTATGGGGGTTTAGGGGTATTTGGAGATGAGGGTTTAGGGTTTACTAGGGCTAGGGGTTTTGGGATTTGTAGAGAAGACGAATTAGAATTTTTTAACCTGAGGGTTTAGGGTATTTTCAGGACATGTGATTAGGTTTTTTTAAGGAGTAAGGGTTTATGGTTTTTTTTCACTTAGGGTTTGTGGTTTTTGGGGGATTAGGGTATACGGTATTTTGGGGATGGTGGTTTAGGGTCATTTTGGGGATAAGGGTTTTGGTTTTTCTAGGGTTGAGGGATTAGTGTTTTTTAGGGATGAGGGTGTCAGGGTATTCTGGGATGAGGGTTTGGGGTTTATTATACAAACGGTTTTGTGTTTATTAGGGATGTGGGTTTGGGGTTTCTAGAGATGATGGTTTGGAGTCATTTGTGGTTGAACACACGCAATTTTTCAAGGGCATATGGTTTAGGGGATTCTAGAGCTAATAATTTAGGGTTTCTTTGGGGATGATGGTTTAGATATATTTTGGGGCTTAAGGTATAGTATTTATTTCGGATGTGGGTGTATGATATTTTTGAATGTGAGTGTTTAGGGTTTTTTGGGGTTTAGGGTTTAGGGTTTCTTTGGGATGAGGATAAATAGTTTTTTGGGCCTGAGGGTTTATTTTTTTTGGGATAAGGATTTAGGGTTTCATTGGAATTAGGGTTTGGGGTTTTGGGGGATAAGGGTTTAAGGTTTTCTTTAGATTAGGGTTTAGGGTTTTCTAGGGCTAATGGTTTGCTGTTTTCTTGGGCTCAGGTTTTAGGGTGCTCTAGGACTGAGGGTTTAGGTTTTTCTGGGAATGTGGTTTTAGTGTTTTTTGTGGGTGAGGGATTAGGGTTTTTTGGGGTATAGGGTTTAGGCTTTGGGGGATGAGGGTTTAGTTTATTGGTGGGATGTGGGTTTAGGGGTTTTTTTGGGGTGATGGTTTAGGGTTTTGGGGGTTGAGGGTTTATGGTTTTTTGAGGTTAAGGTTTTTGGAGATTTTGGGGGCTAAAGGTTTATGGTGTTTTGGTGCTGAGGGTTTAGGTTATTTTTGGGGTTTAGGGTTTAGGGTTTTTTGGAGGAGGGTTTAGAGTCTTTTAGCGATGAGTGTTTAGGGTTCCTATGGGGAAGAGGTTTTTGGGATTTCTAGGTCTATGTGTTTAGGGTTTTTTAGGTTTGAGGGTTTATGGTTTTTTAGGGATGATGGTTTCTTTATAATAGAGGATTTAGGGGTTTTAGGGGATAATGTTTTAGGATTTTTTTCGCTGAGGGTTTAGGGTTTTTTGGGGATTGGGATTTAGGTTTTTTTGAGGATGAAGGTTTAGGTTTTTTTGGGACCCAGGGTTGAGGGTTTTTTGGGTTGCGGGTTTTGGGTTTTTTTGGGATTAGGGTTTAGGGTTCTTTGGGAGATAGGTTTTTCGGGGTTCTGGGGGTGATAGTTTATGGTTTTGGGGGCTATGTATTTCAGGGATTTGGGGTTGAGTTTTTAGGGGGTTTTGTACGAGGTTATAGGGTTTTGGGGGGCTGAGGGTTGAGGGTTTTTTTGGGGATGAGGTTTTAGTGTTTTTTGTTGGGGGTAAGGTTTTTGGGGTTTTTAGGGCTGAGGATTTATGGTTTTTTGGTGTTGTGGGTAACGGTTTTTTGGGACCAATCCTTTAGATATTTTTGGGGATGATGGATTGGTTTTTTTAGGGAGAAGGGTTCATGGTTTTTTGGGGTTGAGTGTATAAGGATTTTTGGGTCTAAGGGTTTAGTGTTTTTTGTGTAGAGGGTTTATGTTTTTCTAGGGAAGAGGGTGTCGGGTTTTTTGGGTCTGAGGGTTTAGAGTTTTTTGGGGTGGATGGTATTTGGGATTTTGGGGATGATTTTTCTTTAATATAGATGAGGCCTCACCCAAGAGGGAAAGTCTCCTTGACTGATAGAAATATAAATTACACTAATCTGAAGTATGAGAGTTTATATAAGTCCTTTATAATTATGGGAGTAATGTAATTCTAGGAATCATTTGAAAAAACTAGAGCATTACATCAAATACCTTTGTTGGAAAGAGAATCAGTAAGGTATATGAATTCCCTATATGTGTGTCTGATAATATAGTTCATGATTGATAGGTGATTCAAACATTTCATCCACTTGGGTGTCATCATCTAAGAGAGGTGGGTTTGACCAACTCTAACCACATTCACAATTATGGTAGATTCACATTCAAACTAAATATTATTCCATCCCTTTGTTCTATCCATGTCAATAGCACTGTTAAATATAAGAATCTCCATATTTGAAGTAGAAACCAAGCCACATGGACCATAAAGACAACTTTTATCCTAAACATCATGATTACTAATGATATCCCCTTAGCTTGAAGACCCAATATTTACCATTGAGGCTCCATCCGATTTACATTTCATCCATCCAATGAATAGAGATCCCCAAACAGTTTCAAAGGACCTGATAGGAGGAGGGAAGATACCATCCTATCTAATTTTCATTAAAATCATAAATCAAATTGGTAGCTTAGTGTTTTTGTGTTTTGAGGATGACGGTTTATGGTTTTTTTAGGTGGAGGGTTCCGGGATTTTTGGGGTTAAGGGTTTAAGGTTGTATAGGGTTGAGGGTCTAGGGTTTTATGGTCTTGAGGGTTCAGGGTTATTTAAGCTCGAGGGTTCATGGTTGTCTGGGGATGAGAGTTGAGGTTTTTTTAGGTCTGAGGGTTCATGGTTTTTTTGGAATGGGGGTACAGGTTTATTTTGGCCTCAGAGTTTAGGGTTTTTTATGGGTGAAGGTTCAGGGTTTTTTGGGGCTGAGGTTTTAGGGTTTTACAAGGGCTAAGGGTTGAGGGTTTTTGGATCTAAGGGTAATGGTTTTGTGTGGATATGGTATTTGGGGTTTTTTGATTGAGGCGTAGAGTATTTTGGTGCTGAGGGATTTGGATTTTTCAGGTATGAGGGTTTAGGGTTTTTTTAGGCTATGGGTATAGGGTTTTTGGGGCTGGGAATTTAGGTTTTTTTGGTGATGAGGGGTCAGGTTTTCTAAGTCTTCAAGTTTAGGGATTTTTGGGGATGATGGATTAAATTTTTTTTGAGGATGATGGTTTAGTTAATTTTGGGACTTTGGGTTTAGGTTTATTTGGTTCTGATGGTTTGTGGTTTTTAGGATGAGTGTTTGTGGTTTTTTGGGGCTGAGGGTTTAGGGTTTTTTGGGAATGGTGGTTTAGTATTTTTAGGGTATGTGGGTTTCTGTTTTTATGGGTATGAGAAATTATTATTTTATGGGGATGAGAATTTAATTTTTTTTAAAGATTGAGGATATGGGGTTTTCTAGGGCTTAGGGTGTTTGGGGTTTTTTAGGGATGAGGGTTTTGGGATCCATTATGGCTTAGGATTTGGTGTTTTTTTGGAGATAAGGGTTTTAGGGTTTCATTAAATTTGGTATTTGTGGGTTTTTTGGGATAAGGGTTTGGGGTTTTTTGTGGATGATGGTTTTTTTATATGATTGGGGGTTTAGGGTTTTATGGGGTTGTGTTTTTATGGTTTTTAGGGGAAGAGGGTTTAGGGATTTCTGGGATGGAGGGTTTAGGGATATTTTGGTGGTTGGGGTTATGATTTTTTGGGGTTGGGGCATTAATGATTTAGTATCTTTCGGTATTGGTTTTTTTCCAGGTTTTGGGTTTATGTTTTTTTTTTGAGATGAGAGATTTTGTTTTTTGGGGTTGAGGGTTTAGGTTTTTTACAGACTGACAGTTTAAGGTTTTTTGGGGATTTTAGTTTATGGTTTTTTGGGAAAAAGGGTTTAAGGTGTGATGGGGATGAGGTTTTTTGATTTTATAGGGATAAGGGTTTAGTGTTTTATAGGGTGATGGTTTATGGTTTTATGGGGATAAGGTTTTGGGGTTTTCGAAGGATGGGTTTTTAGGGTTTTTTGAGTGAGGGTTTAGTGTTTTCTCGGACTACTATTTTAGGGTTTTGGGGTTTGGGGGTTTAGCATTTTGGGGGAGAGGGTTGACAGGTTATTTGGGATGAGGGTTTTGAGGTTTTGGGGGCTGACAGTTTTGTGTTTTTTTGGGTAAGGGTTTAGGGTTTTTTAGGAATGTGGGTTAATGGGTTTTTGGGTATGAGGGTTTAGGGTTTTATGGGGGAAATATTTTTTGTTTTTTGGGAGTGAGGGATTTCGTTTTTGGGGAGATAAGGGATTAGGGGTTTTTTGGTTTCGCAGATTTCTGTTTTTTATAGATGATAGATAAGGCTTTTCTAGTGTTTTTTATGGTTTTCTAGGGCTGAGGGTTTAGGGTTTCTGGGGAGCTAAGGGTTAGGGTTTTTGGTGCTGAGTGTTTAGGGTTTTTTTGGGGATGAGGGTTGAGGGTTTTTGGGGTGTAGATTTAGGGTTTTTATGGATAAGGGTTTAGGTTTTTTGGGGATGTTGGTTTATGGGTTTTTAAGGTTAAGGGTATAGGGGTTTTAGAGCTAAGGGTTTAGGGGGTCATAGGGATACGGGTATAGGGTTTTTTTAGGATAAGGGTTTAAGGGTTTTGGGGGAAACGATTTAGGATTTTCTTGTGGTTGTTGAGGGGGTTTGGGGATGGGGATTTTGGGGTTTTGGGGATAAAGGATTTAGGTTTTTTAGGGATGAGAATTTAGTTCTTATAGGGGTGAGGGTTAAGGGTTTTTTGGGGCTAAGGGATTAGGTTTTTTTAGGGATGAGGGTTCAAGGGTTTTTTTGGTGCTGAGGGTTTAAGGTTTTCTGGGGATTAGGGTGTTGGGTTTTCTAAGACTTAGGGTTTTGGGTATTTAGGGTCTGGGGGTTCAGGGTTCTATGGGGTTGAGTGATTATGGTATTTGGGGGGTGAGGACTTAGGTTTTTTGGGGATTAAGGTTCAGGGGGTTTTGGGGCTAGGGTTTAGGGGGTTTTAGCACTAGTACAAATAGGGATTTTAATAGCGCTAAAAACTATCTTTTAACTGTGGTAGAAAAGAGCTATTAATCACAGAGAAGATAAAGGGGGTACCCTTTATCAAAGCACAAAATAGAACCAATAATGTTCCCCCATTATCAGTGCTTGTTTACCGCAGATAAAGGTCCATTTTTATCAGTTCTATTTTGAGCGCTAATAAATTTATCCTTCATCAGTGCTATTTTGAGCGCTAATAAATGTATAATATATCATCTCTCAAAATAGTGCTGATAAAGACAATCATTATCAGTGATAAAAAATAACTGATATAATAGAAATTTATCTATGCTTAATTAGCACTGATAAAGGCCACATTTCATGAGAAAAACCAACACCTTCACAGCACCTGCACACCTGAGACAACACCTGCAGACACAGCACCAACAACACCTACACACAAAGTACAGAATAAAAAAAATGCAATATACATTTACTTGAAATCATGAATACAAAAAAACTAAATTTTATATAAATTTAAAACAATGTTTAATATGGTTACAATTACAATTACCCAACAAACAGTTAAAGACATTAATTTTTCATCCTTTTTGCATCTGTGATCTGTTCTAAAAAATTGGAGTCCATAGTATTAGTTACCGAACAATGCATTCGAACTCAGGAAAAAAATTCACTTATATAAGAAAAAATATATTATGTTAGTAATATAATAATTAAATAAATTAAACATTAATATGAAAGAATACATTAAGAAAATTTCAATTGTTACCTGTTACATCCTTTATATATCCATATTTCCTTGGATTTAATTAATATTTTATAAGAGGCTCAACATGATTTAATGAAATATAAATATTTTTTTGTTAATATTACATGGATGAGAAAAAAAGAGGTGGAAATATAAACAACAACATGGAATCCCAAAGGTTTCATTTGTTGACAACTAAAAAGGGATGAATCTCCATAGTTTATTTAGTTTTAGAGTAAATTATAACATCTTACTAGTGATTCCACCATCCTAGATAAGTTATAAACCAAATAGTTACATATATCAGGAGCCTCTAAGAGTGTACTCTCCCATGACAGGTCAAAGGGAATGAGTCCTAGTGTGTCCGCATCAGACATTGGGTCCAAAACTGCTTGGACCATGACTACTACCTCTCCAAGGACCCCATACAATATCTAAGGTCTCGTTGAAGGTATGGAAGGAATGTATTTCTCAGTTTTAGAGAAGGCCTAATGAGAACCTACACAATTATATAGGTGATGATCATACTGGTTCCCTTTTCTCTTGATCTTCTAGTTCTTTAGTGTGATTATGCAAACCCACCCCCTCCGCTCCCTGAGACAGCCCCCCTAGACAGCCCCCTCCATACCCTAGACACCCCCACCACTCCACCAGCAGCCCTCTTCACTCCTCCTGGACAAACCCTCCCTCCCCCTGCACCCCCTCCCTTTCCTTGGACACACCCTTCCCACCCCCTGGACCCCCCTACCCTCCAGGACAACCCCCTCCCCTCCTAGACATCCCCCCCACTCATCGACACCCCCTCCTTCCTGGAAAACCCCCCTCCCTCCCCTTGCATCCCCCCTCCCTTTCCCTGGACAGCCCCCTTCTCACCCCCTGGACATCCCCCTCCCCCCTGTACACCCCCCACTACTGTAGACCCCCTCCCTCCTAGACACCCCTCCTTCCTGGACACCCCCACCCACCCTCCCACCTTGATACCCCCTCTCTCCTGGACACCACTCCCTCCCAGTTCTTTAGTTTATACCCATTAATAACCATCTTTATCCAACTATATTTTCATCATCTATTTAATAATGGATTAAATATTATTCATACACCATCATTCACTAATATGAATTATAAAATCATATATATTTTGAAGAGATGCAGTTCAACAAATCAAGGAAAAACACCAAACAAAAAAATATTGGAGGAATAGAAATGAAATTTCACATAACATTATCAAAAATATAATTTCAAAATACAAAACGTAGAAACATAGAGATCCAATGACACAACCGGAAGATTCCAATCCTATGGAAAGTGGGAGAAGGGATATATATATGTATAAGTAGCAGGGATAAATGATCTTAAATTCTATTTTTGGTATAAAAACATCTCATTCTGTAGATTTCATCCTCATGCCAGGATTGAGGGTAAAAATTGTTTTAGTTGAGAGTGCCGTCATAACTCTTCTAGATCATAAATTATTCCTTCCATCACACTCATATATCATCAGTAATTTTTCCAGCAAAATTGTTCAACTACAACATTGGTGTAGAGAAAAAGTGTGTTTCTTTGAATTCTATTGTGAGAAAGATAAATGATGCATATGTTGAGTCTTTATGACATTAAATAAGATATATTGGGCCTCAAATTGAATTGGAAGATAATTTATGGGCATTTACATGGGCTTGGAATTGGTTTGGTTGGTTGGATCTTTTGATGCCTCACTACGGACCCACTTCAGTCTACACTAGAAGTTATCTACCCGTTGTATATTATCAGTATTGAATTAAATTGAATGGGTATCATCATATACACCCCTCCATTCTAGAAACAACCCTCCCTCTACTCCCGTACACCCCACTCATGGACACCCCCTGGACATCCCCCTCCGATTTGGACACCCCCACTCCTGGACACCCCCTGGACACCCCCTCCCTCCTGGGAACCCCCTCCTTCCTGGACACCCCCACCCACCTAGATACCCCCTCTCACTTGAATACCCCCCACCCTCCTGGACACCCCTCCATCTTGGACACCTCCCTCCCCTCCTGGACACCCCACTCTTAGACACCCCTACCTCCTGGACACCCCCTCCCTCCCCTGCTAGACATCCCACTCATGGACACCCCCTCCCTCTTGGACTCCTCCCTCCCCTCTTGGACCCCCCCCCCCACTCTTGGAAACCCCCTCCCTCCTAGAAACCCCCACCCACATATATGGGAGACTAATTAGAAAATTTAAAATCCACTATATTGGTTCCCATAATGCTTTTAAGATGATCGTGAGTGGACTAAATGACTATGTGTTGGACGACTTCCACACTATCGACCATTGTAGTCCAATGAACTACAACATCCTCATATTCAATTCTTGAATTCATTTCTATCATAAGAAATAAATTTCTATTAATTATGAAAATGGAGGATTTTTGGTCAAAAATGGACTTGAGTAAGAAAGGGGAACATGACTAATTAGAAATATTATATTAAGTTCATTACATATTCAAAGTCATCTGATCACATTACCATAATAGTATCACTTTATCAAATGAACCTGGGAGATTTATACGATTACACGACCCTTGAATCTCTATGCGATCATGTAAATAAGACAATAATACATGAATTATGTTTTAAGTGAATTACCTTAATTCATTATGTGATTTTTTATGTGATTTTATCATGCGATGAGATCACTTGATCAGTTCACATGAAGCATTCATACAAAAGAGCTTATGTGAAACGATCACGTGAAGAGGATTTTGTGAAGTAGAGAAAAAAATAAGAGTTCTCATAGAGATATGAAATATTGGGTCATTAGTGAAATAGATTTCTCATTACCTTTGTGATTGAGCAGACACATTGTCGTTGCTCTTCCTACAAAGGCTTTTCACATGGACAAAAATCTTATAAAATAAATGAACCCTGCATGGAATAATGACAATCAAATCAACATTTCATTTTATAATTTTTCATTAAAATATTATTATTATATCATAACATTACCTTTACATCTTTTCAAATGGTTTATTTGGTCCAGATATAAGATAATAACAAAACTAATGATTCTTTATGCACTTTACTATAGTTGGTTAACTACCACTTAACATAACATCTGATCTAAACTTCCGATTTGGTGTCCCCATGATGCACAACCAATATTCATCCAACACACTACATCAGTAGAACTAGCTGCATAAATGACCAAAATATATAATATAAATGACCCATGCCATAATATTTTAGGTCTAGTGATTTTGAAAACATAGACACATAAAGAACTAGTTCATAAGAGTCTCTCATTAAGTTATGCATTACTAGAAAAAAATCATTTCTAGAACCATTCATCAAAACCTATGGATATAAAAAATAATAAAGGGTGATCATTTATGCTCAATAAGTGTAAAAAAGGGAGATATAAATGATCATATAAGGATAACATAAGTAGTAGGAATTCATCTTCATCCTATTTGTGTAGAATCTTCCATCAGGTATGCTGCCCATTCATTTCAAAACACATATATATCATCTTGTGAATTTGAGTTTTTGTGATATTCATGGTCGTACTAAAAACAAATAAATACACAAAGTATTAATAAATATTTTAAATGAACTCATAATTATTTTGAAAATTACAACTTTAGGGATACTATTTTGTTGATGAGATATGATATCTTTCATAAATTTACAAACCTAATAACCACAATCCTTTCTATTTTTTTTGTTTTGGACACTGTAGAAACATCGAGAAAAATAAGTAATTTGTTTTGATATGTGTTTGGATAGTGAAATGTTATTATATATATCAGGATACTTTTCTAGTTGTAGATCTCATACGCATTCTTGTCCTTAGGCCCTAGATTTATTCCATGAAGTAGAAGATATTGATACACTACCCTATCATAACATATTACTCATTAAAAGATAATATAAATTATATAACTAGATTTTTAGTTCTAAAATGTTTGATCTAGTGTATTAAAAATTAACAAACTCCATCATGTCTGGCCGGTTTGTTTCTTATCCATGCATTAAATGCAGAAAATAAATCATTAGAGTATCCAAATTGACAGCAATCAGCATCCAATGCTTCCTAAAAACACATAAAGGAATAAGTAATGAAAGATATGATAATATAGTTGATATGATTAAATTGTAGAGTTTTTCCCCTGCATCATTGGTATTAAAAAGATTCTGTCATCCATAATTTTGTTTTCAAATGATTTGAGCAATGATGAAATTATTACAGCCTCTATATCAGAATCTATTTCTTCTTTGGAAGTGGTGACTTGAGGGCTAACGAGTCCAAATTTTTGTTCATGGGAAAATCCCTTCAATTGTTTTGAATATATATGCCTGCGAAAAATATGAAGTGTATTTAGTCATAATTATCAGATTATATCAGATTTTTTAAAATCAAATCATGAAAACATACCTCATGTATACATTTACAATTGAGGTGCCTATCCATTCATACATGAGGATTTCATTTACATTTTCATCACTAATGAAATCATGTTCTACTTCTTCGTACATACTTTTTTAAAAATCAATTGTTTGATTATTTCTGTCTATCGACATTGTATCCACATGATCCTGCAATGATATTAACAACGGATATAGAACGGGCGGGGTGAAGGTGCTCTTAGTAGACCATTTCAATTGGTTTGTTGATACTTGAGATATATTTGACCTTATATTTCGTTTCACCCCATTCTGATTGTTGTTCTGTAACAACATTCATCGGTTTGGACCTCTTTTCATTAAATTTTAAAGGTCCGGCTTGAAAAATAAATTGGAAATGGATACCTCCTTTCCAGAAAGTTTTTGTTACAAGAATTGACAGCCATGTGATGAATTTTCCATAGCTTGTTCAACCGTTTGAATGTCATCATCACAATTTGGAATAGGTAGCTCAGCAATCAGATCATTATCTACGTTAATGGAAACTCTGAAATGATCTGTTGGATGTTGTCTGTTGTGTAGCATGTCATTCCTCATATTAAACACCGTAGCCCTCCCTACAAGGCGATAGGTTGGAGTTGATAGATATAAATCACATTCATTTTCTCCCTGTAGAATATTAGTACCGCAAAGGTATCCATGCCTATGGGATTCACAATTCACAGAAACAATTATTAGAACCTTTATTACCTCATATAAGTCATGTTTTTTAGGGAATGGCTTTCTTCAATGCTAGTGGGGGTGGGGTGGGATCGTCAAGCATGAGTTTTTGTTGAGTTAATTCTTCTCTTTGCCTCTCCCCCATCAAACTTGCTATCATCTCTCTCTGTTATTGTAATTCTTCTTCAAAAATATCTAATTTTTCTTGCATCTTATTCAGATCCTCCGTTTTATTCTCCACTTGTTTTTCATTTTGTAAATATGTTCGGGGTGTCACCCCAAAACCCACACCTCTGACACGACCATAGTATTATGGCTGCTTCAAGGCCGCTGAAAGTATGTCTGCATCTTGTGTGGGTTTTGTTTATCCTTGTGACTATATCAAATATAAAATATAATAAAATAAGTAGTAATTTTTATGTAATAACGATTTATAGCAAATAAAATTTATATTATTTCATACTTACACATGTTTCTCACAATTTTTTTGTGATTTCATATATTAGTACCCCCTCTTTATTTACATGATCCTCCTTCATTATCACATGGCATGGGATGGATATGGATTTTTATTTTGATTCATCAATTTTCATATAAATAGAAAAACATGGATATGGTGTTGTTTTATGTAACATAAAAGTAGTATGGTAGATTTAAAAGATGTACCAATTTTTTCTCAAGTGAAGTGTACTCTATCCTTGCTTTACGGTAGGGGTATGCTGGTTTTGTTGCACGGTCTTTATTTTCAGCACTCATTTGTTGTTTCATAAATAATAAACTGTCAATCAAAGTGATGAATACAAATAATGTCAAAAAACATATTACCAAACACAATGTACCTGAAAAGTTTTCTCCCCACGATGGTTTCTAAACGCATCCCACGCTCCATGGGATATCAAGTGTTCATAAAGAGGAGGTGGGTGGGGCTTGATTTTCCCTTCAGCATCTTTAAGATGATATTTCGTTAAAATTGCGTGGAAGACTCTATGAATACTTCCTACTACTCATAATACATGTTAATTGTTTGCGGAATCTACTATAAATTCACTCAACAATGGATGATGAAGAGTAAGTTTGTGTTTTACTATTTTATTTTATTTTAATACATTAAAAAAATTATATCATAATGTTACCGTAATCTCTTCCCACATTTGTTTCTTAAGCCCAGTGACAACATGGTGCCACGACTGTACATCAATCGGAACGCGTTGCTGAGTGATGATTTTAATGTAACTACTAATGATAGATTTTTGGGGTTAACATATTGGACTCTCTTATTCCATCCCACCACAAATTTGATACCTTTTTCGTTTGTCGTAAGTATTTTGGATAACACTGTCAAAGTATGATGCTCTTGTTTTTTTGTGCCATCAATGTTTCATTTCTTACCATTTCCTTAGAAGCGTCATCATTATGTTCCTTTGGAGCACTAGCATCGCCCCTGGGACCAGCTGTAATAGGTTGAGAAACATGTTATACCTCAACACTAGGACCAGCAACAATAGGTTGAGAAACCTATTGTTGCTCTGCACTGGGACCAGCAGCAGTATGTTGAGAGACCTATTGTGCCTCAGGATTGGGTGCATCAGCAGGTACAGAAGTCATTATCTGCAGAAGGGGTATAACAATTAATTTAGATTACATAAAAGCAGGAATGGAAAAAAATAACCTAACGTAACACAATATATATTATAATAAACAAATAACCTGATTATTGAACTCTCTCTTTTTAAAGGCTGAAGAGATTTGACACCTCTATCGACTATGTAAATCACTTCATTGTGGTCTCCTATGACATAAAAAAAATGTATACATTGGGACTGTTGTGGAACAATTTTGAAGTCCCTATGAAAGGGTCATCCTCCATTGAACTTCCATCTAACCCTTCAGTTGTTTTGGTCGATAAAAGAACAATTGACCAGTTTCGGTTTGCGGGGTCTGGAACATAAAATACTTCTATTGCCTGTGATTCAATTATAAGTGGTTCTTCTTTCTCCCCTTTCTTACTGAGAACAACATTCACGAATCCCCATTCTTCTATTTTAACAGCACTCCTGTTATCAACCTACTTGCCTTGAAAAATCAGCACTTGGAATTTCGTATAATCCAACTCCCATATTTTTTTTATGATGCCATAGTATGACATATCCGCATAAATTGGATTTTTTTCCATAACACCCAAAACATGCATTGCTTCAGCCACAAGTGTAACCCCACTATTCTGTATGGTACTATCTTCATAATGTTCATTAGTATAGAATGTATAACCATTAACTACATAAGCATTGTAAGATAAAACATACACACCTGCTCCTCCGGCTAGCCATCGATGTCATTCTGAAATTGAGTCCATATTTTCATCTAACTTCGTAAAAATATGGTTCTGAAACCATCCTATAAATTGTCGATTATGTGTATCTAATGTCCATTTTTCAGCCCTAGATGGATTCAAATTCCTAAAACTTTCATTGTGGGTTTGAACATATGGGTCAACGTCAAAACTATTATGCAAAACGTAAAGGTGGGCCTACTCTTGATTTGTAATATAGATTGTGACAACATCTCTTCCATAAATTCATTCACCCTCAAGACACCAAGTTTAATGAGATTTCGGTAGGCCAATGTTTTCCACAGCGGACAGATATTCGGTACATAATTCAACAACTTCTTCAACAATATATTTATTCACAATAGAACCCTATAGAAGACTTGGATTTTTGACATACCCTTTCAAAATCTTCATATACCATTCAATGGGATACATCCATCTATAGTGTACAAGACCACATAGTCTAATATCTCTCATCAAATGAACCATCATATCGAAAAATTTCAGCGATAAGAACATTTTCAATTAACATAATATAACGGAAATTTACCTTTCCATTGTTTCCAATTTCATCAGTTTTATAACTTTGCTGCATATAGCTTTGAATAAAAACAATATCTTCGTTAATTTATGGTGGACATTCTTGGGAAAAATGAAACATAAAGCTATAGAAATTAGATCTTTCATCAAAACATGTAAGTCTTGTGATTTCAAACCCTTTAATTTTAAATATCTCATTGACACAATGTTCTTGATATTTTATGAATATCCCTATAGAACCATTATTTCATTCAAGAAGTTTCAAAAATGATATCTCTCCTGCCTGGAAAGAGTGTAAGCAGCAAGAGGAAGAAATGTTTATTTTTCTCCCTTCACTAGTGCCAACTCTTCTCATATTCCCATATCAACCATGTCCAATCTATCCTTAATTCCATCCTTTGTTTTTTTGGGTGCATTTAGCAACGTGCTGATGAAAATATCACATAAATTTTTTTTCAGCATGCATAACATCAAGAAAATATTTGACATACAGAAAATTCCGTTATGGTAATTCAATAAAAATTGATCTCTATTTCCAACATGTTTTCGTATTGTTTTTTGAAATCAGCTTACCAAAAGTAGTGTCCACATATTTTACTTTCTTAATCAATTTACCAGCTGTTAGTGGAGACGATGATGTACAATCTTCTGAACATCCATCGAATGATGTCGTCCATGATCGGTAATTATGTTGTCGGGTTAGAAATTTTTGATGTCCTTGAAACACGTTTTCAATGAATGTTTCAACCTAATTGGTTCTGTACCTTGTTAACAAATGGGAAACCCTTGAGTTCCTTTAATTCAATATCCGGAAAAATTTCCATAAGAAGAAATTTCATTTATCTTCCCATAAAACATGGAATTCAATGTGATATCTTCATTTTTGTAAGAATCATACAACGTAACACCTGAATCCCACAATAATTTCAAATTGTCGATCAATGGATCCAAATAAACATCAATATCATTACCTAGTTGTTTTGGTCCTGATATAAGCAAAGATAACATGATGTTTTTTCGTTTTATGCATAACCACGGTGGTATGTTATAATTTACCAACACAAATGGCCATGTAATGTGACTACTTCTTTGAAAACCAAAAGGATTCTCCCCATCTGTAGATAATGCAAGACGAAGGTTTCGTGGATCATTTCTAAATTCAGGATACTCATGATCAATTCACTTCCACTAAGGAGAGTCTATCGAGTGAAGTAGTTTCCCATCTTTAATTCTTGTATCTGCATGCTATGTTAATTGTCATGCAGTCTCCTCACTTCCATATAGGCGCCTAAACCTTGGAATGATTGGAAAGTACCATACAACTTTGGTAGGATTGGAATCATCTTTCTTGTATCGAGAAGCACCACACTTTGGACATTCTTTATGTGATTTTTGGTCCTTGTGAAACAATATACAGTCATTCGGGAAGGCATGTATTCATTTAAAGATCATACCCGTTGAGTGTAGCATTCGTTTGGCATCATATTTTCATTTTGAAGGTCATTATCTTCTCAGATCATGTCATTCAGGAGGGAGAGTAGTTTTGTAAAACTAGAATCACTCCACATGTTTCCTGCATTCAAATTATATAGCTTCAGTATGGCTAACAATTCTATATATTTAGTGCAACCGGCATTCAATGGCGTTTTTCACAACTCTTTAACTTCTCAAACAATTTTGGGCAATCACGAAGTTCATATTCAACTGTCCTTGTCATTTCCTCAATACGATCTTCATTATCATTGACATATGTAATCACATCCTCTATAAGATCGTCTTCATTGTTCATTCTTATAATCATATTAGATGATCCATAAAATGTCTTGTTATTCGAGACATGACCTACATTCATTTTCCCCCTTTTTTATTACAACATGTATAAATTTGATCTATTCCGTGACAAATCATGTGTTCTTCCAACTCCTCTAGACTAATTTGTCTTCAATAACAACAGCGTAAACACAGACAAAGGATTTGAGAAGGTTCACATGCACACTCTTTTTCAAACTTGATAAAATCATTCACGCCATCTTCATACTATTTTGTCAACTGATTGGAATTCATCCATTCTTTAGTTATATTCATCCTATTTGATATAGTAATACTAATATATAACAAAATAATTACACAAAATATGTTCAATAATATATGAGAATCTCTTGCACTAGAATGTTTTATTATCCCACATGTGATCTGTATGCATTGTTGTAAACAAGTTTTTTAGTGTTTCTCTAGAAACATAAGTTATCTAGTCATGAACTATGGTACTAAAATTATATAAGCTATGATTTTAAATATATTTCTTGTAGTTGGAAAGATTCATTACATGTGTTTTGATGGTTATTTGACTAGGGTGTCCATAAAGTGTCTCATAGAGTCCTTTAGGGAAGTGGTTTTCTAGGATTCAATGGAATTGCACTAGTAACAAAGTTGTGGTGCCATTGAAATGGGTAAAGTTTGGACTGATATTCAATGGTGGAAGAACTAAAACATGTAAATCAAAAGGTATACCAATCATGTCAACAACCGAAACACCATACAAACACACAATCTTGCTAACAATCGCAACACCATACAAACCAAACAATCATAATTTCACATTTTACAAAGCATCCCTTATTCAATTTTGTTTGTTAATTCATGGGTTATCACTGATGTTTTATCATCATGGGGAATTAATTCATAAGTAAATTATACATAAATTCACAATTTTTATATTCAAATGTTCAACAAGTACCAACCAACGTGCAATTCATTTAGTGCACAAACAAGGACCACCAACGACCATGATTTTCAGAAGAGTGTTTATCCCATACATTTCAAATTATAACCATAAATATCAAATAGTAATAACATGCGAATAAGAGGAAACCAGTGAGTAACAGGAGAAAACTCACTGCGAAGGTGTCATTCAGCGTGTGACAGAGGTGTGTTCGTAGTAGAGGAGAGGCGCGCAGTAGTGGATATTTCCAACTAAAAAGAAAACATAAAATGAGAACTCAAATGTTATACCTATCCAAAATAGATCCTATGAGATATAGGAATGGGACATGACAAGTTAAACATAATTGAATCCTATATATTATGATACATGAAACCCATCAATTCAAGGGATCAATTTTTTCACTAAACACATCATCAGGTTCAGGGTGATACCCACCATGATCCTGATCTAAAGTGCTCCCCACCATCATAAACGCATATTGTAACACATCATCCAATAGACCAACAACCCACTTGGTGTGGTTTACAACAAACCAAACCCAAAAACATATGAAAAAACCCTCCAAAACATAGTACTAGTTGTCATATTTTATTCCCAAGAGAATCAAACAAGTCTCTACTACTTATGAACAAGGCCCTAACATGCTGAATTTCCCTAAAAAATTCCCAGTAATACCTCAAAATGAAACTGTCATACCCAATATGAAGTAACCATTTCCCTTTATTGTCTACAACATCTAATCGTAGTAAAAACACTACCACTACATTTTTACACATGATTCAATCTTTGAATCATGGGAAGAAATAGGTCCAACCCCTAAATAATGCGATAAATGGGATTCACCCCTAAAATCACATGATGCATCATGATTTACCTCATTAATCACCTTTGGACCACATCAAGATTATCCTGATCATTCGTTAAACATATAAATTTTATCTAGTACACCATTTAAAATCTAAATATGGTATTTATGTAGGACCAGATAAATCAGATTCACCAACTCAACGACATACAAATGCCATATCAACCATTAAATAACCATTCCCATTATATTGAAGACCCTTGTAACATGAGGGTCATACCTCTATAGTGAATGATCCAACAATTATCATAGATATTTAATATATGGGATCATATTTATCATACCGAATCTCTGACATGAAATATCAAGTGCCACATATTCCCCAATCACTGAAATATTACACCCATCACCCACTGAAATTCATCAAAAATGAAAATCGAACCCTCAAAAACCATTGGTTCACTCCCCACTACATTTTTACCTTATACCACTAATTGAGCATCACCTCAACATGTTATATAACCAAATGTGTGTTTCTTCTCTTGATCCATGATCATTTATCCAATGAAACACCTGCCTAGGATTAACTCTCGGATCAAACGTGACACTATATTTGATCAATTTGTGACGTATCCTACACAATAGATTGAAATTTTCTATTTCATCCAAAACCCCAAGAAATTCAGACTAAAATAATTTCTTCAACTCAATTAGTACTCGCCTCACACTTTACATCTCACCGACTTAAAATTTAAATGGGTACCATGCATAATCAGAATGTACCATTCTCACCTCATCCAATATAATGTGTGTACAATGTGGTACAACCTGATCAAATTACATGAATCATGATACCACAAGTCGAAAAACATTTTTTTATACTAAAATACCATCTCCATGAGATACTCTAAATAACATGATCTATAAAATTACCGATGTACACCACATGCAACCGCACAAGCCATTCTCCAGAATAGTGATCAACAACCCTCATTATCGAAATAATACATGTCTAGACAGGGTTAAATCTCTGTGATACCCTAAATTATCACCCAACACGGACTAACCTGAGTCCTATCTCATCTATATCAGGATCACATGCCTAAAACCATGACCATGCTCCATGGTATGTCAATCATCAAAACAAATAACCTCCATGCTACTTTCCAATAAGATTAACAATATATAAATTTGCATGAAAACCGAACTAATGCTTTTCAACATGTATTTTCTCAAAATCACATGTGTCTATCCATAATATAATAGCTACTCTACTAAGAAACACATCAAAAAAAACACAGGGCTAGGAATCACACTAATCCTACCCTCGAAATAAACATTGATACCAAAAACATTGACACTCAAGGCACCCTTCTCAAAAATATTCCAAGGAATATCAATGCCTATACAATCTCAAGTTAAGGAAAATACCCATACCTTCCACATTCCCAATGTCTATGGAATTACCATGCATATATCCCATACTTGGTATGAAACCACTTATACTAATCACAACTCAAAGCATATACCTTTTCCTCATGTTTCTAAAGAATTCACAAGACTAGGATAACCCCTAACATTTTTTACCTTCATAAAACTCATTTAATCTCATACATAATACTCAAAAGACTCAAAGAATATATCTTTGCAGAGGAGGAAGCAGCGGCGGAGGCAGTGGTGGTGAAAGCAGCTGCGGAGGAGGCAGCGACGGCGCATGAAGCGGCGGTGCAGCGGCGACTGAGAAGGAGGACTGTCACGGCGACGGAGGAAGAAAAGGAAGCATCAACAAAGGAGACGGAGGAGGAGGAGGGGTCGCGGTGGAGGAGGGACCAGGTTCAGCTTCCGTGATGGCTTGAACGTGTGTGAGAGATGGGGGCCTGTTAGGGTTCTTTTATAAAAACTGTTGGAACCTTTATCAGTGCTAGTTAAAAGTGCTTATAAAGGTATGTTTTATCAGATCTAAAATAAAATCACTGTTAAAACATACCTTTATCAACTCTTTTTAGCACTGATAAAGATAGACCTTCCTCAATGCTAAAAATGTGCTGATAAATTAGCTATTTTTCAGCGCAATAATTTTAGCGCTGAAAACTATGTGTTTCATCAGCGTTATAATTATAGCGCTGATAAATAATTATTTTATAAAAGTGTAATTTTATTAATTTATTTATATTCTTTTATATTTATTTAAAATTTTATATAGGATAAATATATATTTATATATTAAAAATTATAACAATAAATAGTATATATTTATAAATATTGGTATATAATTGTTAATGTTTACAATAAAATTATTTTTGAATATAAATATAATAATTTTATATAAATTAATAATAAAAACTTTTATCAGTGCTAATAATAGCACTGATAATTGTACCCTTTATTAGCTCTTTTAGCTAGCGTTGATAAAGGAACACACCTTTATTAGCACTTTCTGTTTAGTGCTGATTAAGGGCAGCACTTCCCTTGCCCTACTTTGTGGTAGTGTAGGCTGAGGGTTCTGGGTTTTTTTGGGATTAGGATTAAGGGTTTTATGAGGTTTAACTTCTAGGGTTTTATGGACATGATGATTTAGGGTAATTTGGGGATAAGGGTTCATAGTTTTTTGGGTATGAGGGTTGATGGTTTTATTTTGGCAGAGGGTCAAGAGTTTTTTGGGGGGTTTGGGTTTAGGGTTGTTTTAGGCATAGTGTCCGGGTGGTTTTGGGGATTAGGTTTCTGGGTATTTTGGGGATGAGGGTTTTGGATTTTCTAGGTCTGATGGTTTAGGTTTTTTTAGAGTTGAGTGTTTAGGTTTTTTGGAGCTATGTGATATGCTTTTTTGGGGATTGTGGATTTGGGTTTGTTGTGGATAAGGGTTAAATTAATTGGGGTCTAAGGTCTTTGTGTTTTTTAGGATTGAGGTTTTAGGGTTTGTTATGGTTTAGGATTTAGGGTTTTGTGGGGCTGGGGGTTTAGGGTTTTTCAGGGATGTGGGTTTAGGGCTTTCTGTGGCTGGGGTTTTTGGGATTTGTGGGACTAAGGGTTTAGAGTTTTTAGGGCTAAGGGAATAGTGTATTTAGTGGATGAGGGTTTAGTGTTTTTTGGGGCTGAGGTTGTATGGTTTTTTTGGGTTAAGGGATTATGGATATTTGGGATCAAAGTTTTAGGGTTTTTTAGGGTGAGGGTATAGGATTTTGTTGGGGAAGAGGGATTCGGTTTTTCTGGGGTTTAGGGTTTAGAAATTCATGGAGATTATGGTTTTTGGTTTTTTTGGATGGAGTGTTCAGTGTTTTTTGGGGATGAGGGTTTGGAGGTTTTTTGGGGATGAGTGTTTGGGATTTTTGGGCTCAGGGTTTGGGTTTTTTGGAGGATGATTGTTTTTTGGGGATGAGGTTTTCAGGGTTTTTTGGTTATGAGGGTTTGAGATTTTTGGGGTTGAGGGTTTTGGGGTTCTAAGGTTGTGGGTTTGGTGTTTTTGGGCTTAGGGTTTATGGTTTTTTAGTGTAGAGGTTTTATGTTTTTTCTAGGGTTGATAAGTTAAGATTTCCTATTGTTGAGGGTCAAAGGTTTTTTGGGGATGTAGGTTTAGGGTATTTTTGGGCTGAGTGTTTAGGGATTTTTTTTTGTATGAGGGATTATGGTATTTTCTTGTGGATGTTATATCAATTTTTTGAGATGGTAGTTTAGGGTTTTTTATTCTATAGTTTTAGGACTTTTTGGGGCTAATGTTGTAGGGTATTGTAAGGATGAGGGTTTGGGGTTTTCTTGGAATGATTTTTTAGGGGTTTTGGGGGTTTAGGGTTTAGGTTATTTAGGCGATGTGATTTTTGGGTTTTTTGTTGTTGAGTTTTTTGGGTTTTGGGGTGTCAAGGTTTACTGTTTTTAGGGATGATGGTTTCGGGTTTTTTGGGGGATATGGTTTAATGGTTTTGGGGGCATAATGTTTATTGTTTTTTGGGAATTTGGGATTAGGATTTTTGGGGGTGATGGTTTATGGAGTTTTGGGTTGGACAACTTAGGGTATTTTTGGGATTAGGGTTTATGTTTTTTTGGGGATGAGGGTTTAGGTTTTTTTGGTGAAGGGTTTAGTGTATTTTGGGGATGAGGGTTTAAGGATTTTTGGGGAAGAGGGTTTCAATTGTTCTAGGACAAAGGGATTATGGTATTTTATGTTTGTGGGTTTAGATTTTTGTTTTAATGGTTTATGTGTTTTCAGGGAAGTGGGTTTAATGGTTTTTGGGGCCCATGCATTATAGGGTTTTAGGGTTATGGGTTTACGGTTATGGGTTTAGGGTTTTTTGGGTTGAGGGTTTATTATTTTCAAATGCTGATGGTTTAGTGAATTTTTGGGCTACGGTTTGATGATTTCTTTGAGGCTTATATTCTAACGGTTTGGGGGTTCAGGTTTGGGGGTTAATGGTTTTTTTTGGGACTGAGGTTTTGTGATTATTTTAGGGATTGGGGTTTAGGGATTTTTAGGAAAGAGTGTTTAGGGTTTTTTGGGGCTATGGTTTGAGGGGTTGGGGGGATGAGGGTGTTGAGTTTTTGGGGGAGTGGGTTGAGGGATTTCTAGGGTTAGGGTCTAGGGTTTTTTAGGATTGAGTGTTTATGGTTTTTTAGGGATGAATGTTTAGGGTTTTGGGGGCTGAGGAATTATGGACCTTTATGGATAATGGTTTATGATTTTTTTGGGGCTGATGGATTATGGATTTTGGGATTAGATGGTTTAGGGTTTTTTGCGATAGAGGGTTTAGGGTTTTTTGGGGATGATGGTTTACAGTTTTTTGGTGCGGATTGTTTGTGGTTTCCTAGGGTTGAGGGTTTAGTGTTTTGGTGATAAGGGTATAGGGTTTTTGGGGGTTGATGGTTTAAGGTTTTTTGGGGATATGTGTTTACAGTTTTTTGGTGATTAGGGTTTATGGAATTTTTGGGTTGAGGTTTTATGGAATTTTTGGGTTCTGGGATGAGGGTTTAGGGTTTTTTGAGACATTGGGTTTACAGTTTTTAGGGCTGAGGGTTTATGGATTTTGGGGCTAAGATTTTAGTAGTTTTGGGAATGAGGGTTTACGGGGATTTAGGGATGATTGTATAGGGTATTCTAGGGATATGGGTTTAGGGTTTTTGGTGTCTTTGTGTTCAGGTTCTTTTGGAGCTAAGGTTTTGGGGTTTTGGGGCTCACTACATAGGGGTTTTGTTGCTAATGGTTTATAGTATTTGGGGATGAGTGTTGAGATATTTTTTGGGCATAGGGTCTAGGGTTTTTTAGGGGTGGGTGTTTAGGGTTTTTAGGGGTTTAGGGTTTAGGGTTTTTTGGGGCTATGTGTTATAGGGTTTTTGGGGATTAGGGTTTAGTGTTTTGGGGGATTAGTGTTTTGGGTTTTTTCAGGATGAGGGTTTAGGGTTTTTTGGAGATGAGGGTTTAGGGTTTTTTGGGGTAGTGTATGTAGGGTTATAAGAGAGAAAGGGTTTATGGTTATTATAGTCTGTGGGTTCAGTGTTTTTTGGGTCATAGGGATTAATATTTTTTTGGGATTACGGTTTATGGATTTGGGAGATTGAGGATTCAGGGGATTTTGGGGAAGAGGGTGTTCAGGTTTTCATGGATTTGGGTTTAGGGGTTTTGTAGCCGAGGGTTTTGGGGTATTTTGAACTAAGTGTTTAGGTTTTTTTAGGGATGAGTGCTTAGGGTTTTATGGGGTTGAGGGTATAGGGTTTTATGGCCCTGAGAGTTTGAGGATTTTTTTTGGATTAGGGTTCATGGTTTTTTGGGGCTGAGGGTTGAGGACTTTTTGGGGCTGATGGTTTAGAGTTTCTTGGGACTGAGGGTTCATGGTTTTTTGGTCTGAGGGTTTAGTGTTTTTAGGGTAGAGGGTTTAGGGTTATTTTTCTGCTGAGGGTTTATGGTTTTTCTAGCTAAGTGTTATGGTTTTTTGTGGCTTTTGGATTTGGGTTTTTTGGGGATGAAGCTTTAGTGTATTTTAGGAATGATGGCTTTGGGGGTTTTAGGGTTGATGGCTTAGGGTTTTGGGGCAAAGGGTTTACATTTTTGGGGGGATGGGGGTTTATGGTTTTTTGGGGCTGAGGGTTTAGGGTATTCTGGGGATTGTGGTTTAGGGATGTGGAGGGATGAGGGTTTATAATTATTTATGGCAGATGGTTTAGGTTATTTTTTATGGGTTTTTTGGGTTTTTTGTGGATGACGGTTTATGATTTTTTTGGGTTGAGGGTTTATATTTTTTTTGGGCTGAGGTTTGGGGTACTTTTTGGTTGAGGGTTTATGGTTTTTTGTGGATGAGGGTTTCATTTTTTTGGACTGAGGGAATATGGTTTTATGGGGATGTTGATTTAAGGTTTTTGGGACTGAGAGTTGGGGGTTTTCAGGTGCTGGGGATTTTGGGTTTTTTGGGGTGAGGGTTTGGAGTTTTTTGGGTATTTGTGTTTGCAGTTTATTTGGACTGAGGGTTTGGTTCTTTTTTAAGGATGAGTGTTAGAGATTTTTTTGGCTTTGAGGGTTTTGAATTTTTGGGGTTAAGGTTTTGGGGTTTTTTTGGGGTGTTGGATTAGGGTTTTGGGGATGAGGGTTTGGGGTTTCATGGGGTTGGGGGTTTGTTTTTTTGGGATTAGGGTTTAGAAATTTATAGGTCTTGGATGTTAGTGGTTATTGGGGTTGAGGGTTTATTTTTTTCTAGTGCTGAGGGTTTTAGGATATTTTGGGGCTTGGGGTTTATGATTTTGTGGGGATCAGTGTTTAGGGTATTTTAAAGATGAGGGTTTATGGTTTATGGTTTTTGTGATGAGGGTTTAGGGTTTCTTGGGGCTGTGGTTCTAGGGTATTTTCGGGTTTAGTGTTTAGGGTTTTTTCAATATGACAGTTTAGGGTTTTTCCAGACTGATGTTTTTGGATATTTTCGAGATAAGGGTTTAGGGGTTTTTGGGGTTTTGGTTTTACAGTTTTCTACAGCTAAGGGTATACAGTTTTCTAGGGATTAGTGTTTAGGATTTTCATGGGATGAGGTTATAGTGTTTTTTGGTGATAAGGTTTTATCATTTTCTAGGGTGGGGTTTTACAGTTTTTGGGGGTAAGAATTTTGGGTTTTGGGATTGAGGGTTTAGGTGTTTTGGGGGCTAAGGGTTTATGGTTTTTTCATGACTAAGGGATTATAGTTTTTAGTTCTAAGGGGTTTGGGTTTTTATAGATCTAATGGTTTAGGGGTTTTGAGGGTGATGTTTTAGGGGGTTATGGGGATGAGGGATTAAGATATTTTTGTGAATTAGGGATTGAGTATTTTTATGGATAATGGATTGTGTTATTTTTGGATGAGTTTTTATGGAAGTTTGGGGTTGATGGTTTTGGGATATAAAGGGATGAGTGTCTTTAGTTTTCAGTGTTTGGCGGTTTAGGTTTTTTGGGGGTTGAGGGTTTCATGTTTCTTTAGATTCATGTTATATGTGATTTTGGGGTTGTGGGTTTAATGGTTTTACGGCATGGGTTTAGGGGGTTATGGTGTTTTGGATTTAGGGTTTTTTAGTGATTAGAATTTTAGTTTTTCTGAGGCTAGTAGTTTTGGGGTTATTGGGGCTAAGGGTTGAGGTGTTTTTGGGTAGATTTTGGTTATTTTCTTGGTCAAGTGTTTTATTATTTTTTTTGGGATGAGGGTTAATCATTTTTTGGGGACTGGGGGTTTTGGGTATTTTTAATCCCGAGGGTTTAGTATTTTTGAATTTTAGGTTTTTGTGTGTTTGGGAGCTAAGGGTTTAGGGGTTTTTGGGGCTTCGGGCTTTGAGGTTTTGGGGTCCAGTAGTTTAGGGTTATTTGGGGGATGAGAATGTAGGCATTTGGGTTAATGGTTTAGGGTTTTTTGGGACTGATGGTTTATGGTTTTTTGGGGAAGAGGTTTTAGGTTTTCCTGAATATATGAGTTTATTTTTATAGTGATTACATTATATGTTTTTTGGGGATGAGTGTTTAGGGTTTTTTAGGGCTGAGGTTTTAGGGTTTTTTGGTGCTGAGGGATTAAGGTTTTTTAGGTATGAGGTTTTAAGGGTTTTTGATGGATGGGTTTTTAGGGTTTTATGGTGATTATGGTATAGGGTTTTTTTGTGCTGAGGGATGAGGGTTCTTTAGAGATGACAATTGAGGATTTTTTGAGGTAAGGGTTTATGGTTTTTTGGGGTGGTGGGTTTTGTGTTTTTTTGAGACAATAGGTTAAGGGGTTTTTGGGGATAAGGGTCTTCGGGTTTTTGGGGCTATGGATTTTGGGATTTTGGGATTATTTTTTTTTGGGTTTTTTGGGATAAGGGTATATGCTTTATTGAGGCTTGGGGATTAGGGTTTTTTGGGAGGAGGTTTTAGGGTTTTTTGGGATTAGGTTTTAATGTTTCTTTAGGGTATGTTTAAGGTTTTTGGGGGGATTAGGGTTTATGTTTGTTTAGGGATGAGATTTTAGGGTTTTTTAGGGATGTGGGTTGCGGGTTTTTGGGGGTGAGGGATTAGGGTTTTTTTGGGTTGAGGGTTTCAGGATTTATTTGGGATGTGGGTTTAGGGTTTTTTGGGGATATGGATTTATGATTTTTTGGAGCTGAGATTTTTTGGGTTTGGGGTGACGGTTTTGGGGTTCTAGGGGATGAACATATAGGTTTTTTGGGATTTGGGTTTAGGGTGTTTTGGGGATCAAGGGTTAGGTGTTTTTTTGGGCATGAGGATTCAGGGAATTTTGGGGATGAGGGTTTATAAGTTAAAGGGGATGAGAGTTCAGGGTTTTTTTGGGGTTGAGGGTTTAGATCATTTTGGGGATGAGTGTTTTGGTATTTTTGGGGCTGTGGGTGTATGTTTTTTTGTGGATAAGGGTTCAAGGTTTTTTGGGGCTGATGGTTATGTTTTTTATGGGGATGAGGGTTTAGGGTTTTTTGAGGAAGAGGGCTTAGTGTTTTTTGGGAGGGGGGTTCATGGTTTTTTTGGGCCTACGGTTGAGGGGATTTGGGGACTATGAGTTTATGGGTTTTGGGGGATTAGGGTTAAATATTTTTAGGGTATGAGGGTTTATGGTTTTTTCAGCTATGTGTTTGGGGTTTCTTTGGGCAGAACATTTAGGGTTTTATAGGGTCGACGCTATAGGTTTTTATGGTACTGAGGGTTTAGGGTTATACGGGACTGAGGGTTCACGTTTTTTGGGGGTTGAGGGTAGAGTTTTTCTTGGGATGGGGGTTCACGTATTTTGGGGCTATATGTTTATGGTTATTTTAGATTAGGGGTTCATGGTTTTTTGTGGATGAGGGTTTAGAATTTTTTGGGGCATATGGGTCTAGGTTTTTTTGGTGATGAGGGTTTTGGGTTTTTTGGGGCTGAGGTTTTAGGGTTTTTTGTAACCGAGGGTTATGGTTTTTTGGGGATGATGGCTTTTGGTTTTTTGGTGCTTAAGTCTTATATTATTTTGGGGCCGAGGGATTTGGAATTTTTAGGATAGAGGGTTGAGATATTTTTGGATGGAGGGTATAATTTTATTGGGGGATGGAGGTTTCAGGTGTTTTGGGTAAGAGGGTTTGTTGTTTTCTAGGATGGGGGTTTAGGGATTTATGG
Organism: Viscum album; assembly: GCA_963277665.1. NCBI lineage: Eukaryota > Viridiplantae > Streptophyta > Magnoliopsida > Santalales > Viscaceae > Viscum > Viscum album. The sequence continues at coordinate 1,539,847,213 of OY728151.1, forward strand.
GTATGATGGTTGCGATTTTTTGGGGCTAGCGGTTATGGGTATTTTTTAGCTGAGGATTTAGGGTTTTCTTGAGCTAAGGGTTAATGGTTTTTTGGGGCTGAGGTTTTATGTTTTTTTTGGGGCTGAGGGTTTAGGGTTTTTTTGGGGTTGGGAATTTAGATTTTTTGTTGTTGAGGGTTTATATTTATGGGGGGGTGAGGGCTTAGTGTTTTATGGGGATGAAGGTTGAGGGTTTTTTTGGCAAGGGATTTGGGGTTTTGTGAGGCTGGGGTTTGGGGTTTTCTTAGGTTGAGAGTTTTATGGATTTTTTAAGGATTAGGGTTTAGGGGTTTTTTGGGGATAATGGTTTTAGGGCTTTGGGGGATAAGGGTATGAGGGTTTTTTAGGTCTGAGGTTTTTCAGTTTTTTGGGACATAGGGTTTTTGGTTTTTTTGAGTTATGGTTTGGGGGTTTTGGGGTTGTGGGTTTGGATTTTTTTTGGGGCTGAGGGTCTGGAAATTTTCTATGGATGATGGTTTAGGGTTTTCTGGAGATGAGTGCTTAGGGTTCTCTGAGGCCTGGGGTTCACGGTTTTTTGGGATTGAGGGTTCACTGTTTTTTAGGTTTTAGGGTTTAGAGATTTTTGGGACTGAGTATTTGGGGTTTTTTGAGGCTGCGGGTTCAGGTTTATTTTATGATCAGGGTTCATGGATTTTTGGTTCTAAGTTTTCAGGATTTTTGGTGCTAAGGTGTTAGGATTTGTTAATGCTGGGGATTTAGGTTTTTTTGAGGATAAGTGTTTAGTGTCTTTTGTAGTTGAGGGTTAGGGGATTTTTGGGATGAGGGTTTAGTGTTTTGGGAATAAGGGTTCAGGAGTTTTGGGGGATGAGGGTTTTGGTTATTTTTAGGGTGAGGGTTGATGGTTTTTTTGTTAAAGGGTTTAATGTTTTATAGGGATGAGACTTTAGGGTTTTATAAGCCTTAAAATCCATCCTTATTCAGGGCTGAGTGTTCATGGATTTTTAGGGATTATTGTAGACTGTTTTTTTGGGGAAAAGGGATCATGATTTTTTAGGGGTGAGTGTTTTGGGGAATTTCTGGCTAGGGGTTCAGGATTTTTTGGGACACCGAGTTTAGAGTTTTTTTTGTGACAATGGATATAGGGTCTTTTAGGTTTGAGGGTTTAGGGATTTTTTGGCATAGGTTATTGGGTTTTTTTAAAACTAAGGGTCATGTTTTTTTGGGGCTGAGGGCATTGTATTTTTTTGGGGACAACGATATAGAGTATTTTGGGCTTGAGGGATTAGGGTTTTTTATGTTTGAGCATTTAGTTTTTTATGGGTGGTAGGGTTAGTGTGTTTTGGGGCTAGGGGTTTAGGGTTTTTTGAAGATGAGCATTTAGAATTTTTTGGGGCTGGGGTTTAGAGATTTATGGAGATGGGGGTTTAGTTTTTTGGGGTGACGATGGTTGTAGTATTTTGGGGATGAGGGTTTCAGTTTTTTTGAGTTTGAAGTTTTATGATTTTTGGGGGCTAAGGGTTTGTTGTTTTTTGGGTATGAGAGTTTTGGTTATATTCCTGCTTTGGGTTTATAGATTTTTTGGGAATAAGGGCTTAAATTTTTAGGAAATATGGTTTAAGTTTTTTGGGGGCATAGGGTTTGGGGTTTTTTTAGGCTTTGGTCTTGGGGATTTTCCAGCTCTGTGTTTTTTTTGGGCTTATGGATTGGGTTTTTCTAGGGCTCAGGGTTTGAGGGTTTTTTAGGGCTAATGGATTGTGGTTTTTTGGTTTTGAGGGTTGTCAGATTTTGGGTTGGTGGGGTTACGGTTTTGGGGGATGACGTTTTGGGGTTTTCTGGGGTTAAGGGTTTCAGTTTTTTTAGGGATGAGACTTTTGGGGTTTCTAGGGATGAGGTTTTACAGTTTTTTGGGGATTAGGTTTTATGGTTTTTAGGGTATGTGGATTGAAGGATATTTTGGGGCTTAGGGTTTTGGAATTTTTTTGGATGAGGGTTTAGGTATTTTGTAGTTAATGGTTTAGCGTTTTTTGGGTTCTATGTTATAGGGTTTCTTGGGACTAAGGGTTTAGGTTTTTTTATGGTTGGGTGTTTAGGGTTTTTTTCGGATGATGGTTTAGGTTTTATTGACTGAACAATTTAGTTTTTTTTAGGGCTAAGGGTTTTGGATTTTTTTAGGGATGAGGGTTTAGGATATTCTGGGGCTAAGTGATTAGGGGTTCTAGGGATGAATTGTTTGGGTTTTCTAGGGATGAGGGTTTATGGTTTTATGGGAATGTGGTTTTATGGTTTTTTGGGAGGTGAAGTATTTGGGTATTGGGAGGATGATGGATTAGGTTTTTGGGGGTTGGGGTTTAGGGTTTTTCAGGGATGATGGTTTAGGGGTTTTTTAGGGGATGATGGTATAGGTTTTTGGGGCCATGGGTTAAGGGTTTTTTGGTGCCAAGGGTTTAGAAGTTTTGGGGGGATGATGGTTTAGAGGGTTTTGGGGATGAGGGATGATGGTATTTTTGGGGCATAGGGTTCAGTTTTTTCTAGGGGTTGGGGTTTAGGGTTATTTTTTGTTGATGGTTAAGGGTCTTTTGGGACTCACGATTATGGTTTTTCTTGGGTAGGGGTTTTTTAGTTTTCGGAGTCTAGGTGCTTAGTGTTTTTTTAGGTTGAGGGTTCACAGTTTTTTGGTTTTAGGGTTTATGAGTTTTAGGGATGTAGGTTTAGGGGTTTTGGGAACTAAGGGTTTAGTTGATTTTGAAGCTATGGGTTCAGGGTTTTTTGCGATTAAGGGTTTAGTTTTTTATAAGTTTGATGGTTTAGGTATTTGTGAGGTAAGTGTTGAGGGGTTTTTACGGATGATGGTTTACTAGTTTTTAGGGTTGATGGTTTAGAAATTTATTAGGGATGAGGGATAAGGGTTTTTTGGGGGCTTATGGTTTATGGATTTTTTATGAATGAGGGTTTAGGGTTTTTTGTGACTAAGGGATTGGGGTTTTTTTGTAGCTGAGGTTTGAGTGGTTTTAGGGGATGAGGGATTTGTGGTTTTGGGGGATGAGGGTTTATGGTTTCTTGGGGAAAGGTTATAGGGTTTTTTAGGGTTGAGTATTTATGGGGGAGGGGCTGTGGATTTTGGGATTTTTGGTGATGCGTATTTTGGGTTTCAAGGGGATGAGGCTTTGGATTTTTTGGGGATGATGTTTTAAGATATTTTGGGGTAGAGGGTTTAGGGTTTTTGTAGATGGTGGTTTAGGGGTTTTTTGGGCTTATGGTTTACGGTTTTTTTGGGTTTAGGGTTTTGGGTTTTGGGGGTTGAGGGATTTGGATTTTTTTTCGTGTTGTGGGTCCAGGGTTTTTTAGTGTTGATGTTTTATGGATTTCTAGGGATGTGCTTTTAGGTTTTTTGGGGGATTATGGTTTTGGTTTTTTAGGGGATGGAGTTTTAGGGTTTTCACTAATGAGGGATGAGGGTGTTTTGGGGTGAGGGTTTTGGGGTTTGGGGAGTATAGGGTTTAGGGTTTTTTCGGACTGTGGGTTTAGGGTTTTTTGGGGCTGTGGGTATATGGTTTTGGGGGGATGACGGTTTTGGGGTTTCGAGGATAAGGGTTTTGGGGTTTTGGGGGTGAGGGTATAGGGTCCCTTAGGGATGAGGGTTTAGAGTTTTTTTTGGAATGGGGGTTTAGTATTTTTGGGGTTAATGGATCATGAGTTTTTGGGGATGAGGGTTCAGTGGTTTTTGGGGCTGAGGATTCAGAGTTTTTTGGCGATAAGGGTTTATATATTTTTGGTGTTCAGGGTTTGGGTTTTTATTGCTGAGGGATTATATTTTTCTGGGTGGAGGGTTTTGGGTCTTTTTGGGGTGAGTTTTTAGGGTTATTTCGGGTTAGGGATTTTGGGTTTTTGGGGCAGAGGGTTTTGGGGTTTTTAGGGATGAGGGTTCAATGTTTTTTGGAGATTAGGGTATAGGGTATTTTGGGACAGAGGGTATAGGGGTGTTGGGGATTAGGGTTTAGGGGGTTTTGGGCTAAGGTTTCTTGGTTTTTGGGGGTGAGGGTTTGGGGTTTTTTGGGACTGAGGGATCATGGTTTTATGGGGCTTAGGGTATAAGGATTTATGGGCTTGATTTTTCATGGATATTTTGGCCTAAGAGTTTATTTTTTTGGATGAAGGTTATTTTTGGGCTGGGGTATAATGGTTTTTAGGGGATGGCGGTTGAGGTTTATTTTGGGCTATGTGTTTATGGTTTGTTGGGCCTGACAGTTCATGGTTTTTTGTAGAATAGGGTTTTGGAATTTTAAGGTATGATGGTTTAGGGTTTTTTGGGGATGAGGGTATAAGGGTTTTTGGATTTGAGTGTTTGGGTTTTTTTTGGTTGGGGGATTTTGGTTTTTTAGGGCTGAGGGTTTAGGGTAGTTTGTGACTGAGGATTTAGCATTTTTTTGGGGCTGTTGATTTTGGGTTTTGTGGGTGGGGGTTTAGGGTTTTCTAGGGAAGAGGGTTTAGTTATTTGTGGATTTTAGGGTTATAGTTTTTTGTGGATTAGGGTTTTGGGTATTTTGGTGCTGAGGGTTTATATTTTTTTAAGGATGAGGGTTTATGTATTTTTGGGGCAGATGGTTGATTCTTTTTTTGGGGTGAGGGTTTAAAGCTTTTTGGGGTTGGAGGTTTGGGGATTTGGGGGGATAAGTGTTTTGGGGTTTATGGGGAAGAGGTTTTAGGGAATTATTAGGATGAGGGTTTTGGGTTTTTTGGGATAGGGGTTTGGGTTTTTTTGGGACGAGGGTTTTGGGTTTTTTGGGTCTAAGGGTTTTTGTTTATTTGGTGCATAGGGTTTTGGGTTTTTATGGCTAAGGGTTTGAATGTTTTTTGGGGTTAGGTTTTGAAGATTTTTTGGGGATCTGGTTCTGGGGTTTTTAGTGATGAGGATTTGTGAGTTTTCTGGGGTTGTGGGTTTGGGGTTTAGGGGGCTAATTGTTTGGTGTTTTTGGTGGATGAGGCTTTCAATTTTTTTTAGGGTGGAGGGTTTAGGGTTTTTTAGGGCTGAGGGTTTAGAGTTTTTTAGAGATGAGGGTTTATGGTTTTTTGGGGATAAGGGTTTAGGATATTTTGGGGGCTTAGGTATTATGGTTTTATGAGGATGATGGTTTAGTAATTGTTTTTGGTTGAGGGTTTAGTGCCTTTTCGGGATGAGTGTTTAGTTTTTTTATGGTAGTGGGTTTTGGGTTTTCTGGGTCTGCAGGTTTAGGATTTCATAGGGTTGGGTGTTTTATCTTTTTTTGGGGTTGGGAGTTTAGGTTTTTTCTAAGGCATAAGGTTTTGAGATTTTTTGGGGTAAGGATTGATGGTTTTTTCAGGCTGATGGTTTAGATGTTTTGGGGGTTAAGGGTTTAGTGTTTTTTGGTAATGAGGGTTAAGTATTTTTTGGGGATGATAGTTTCATGTTTTTTTGGGGGATGAGGGTTTAGGATTTTTTGAGACTAAGGTTTTAGTGTTTTTTGAGGCTAAGGGTTGAGGGTTTTGGGGGTTGAGGATTTTGATTTTTTGGGGTTTGAGGGTTTTGGGTTTTTAGGGGCTAAGGGTTTAGGGTTTTTTTGTGATGAGGGTTGAGGAATTTTTGGGGAAGATGATATATGGTTTTTGGGGGGCTTAGTATTTAGGGTTATTTTAATATGAAGTTTTTAGGTTATTTGGGGTAGATATTTTAGGGACATTTGTAACTGGGGGGTTTGAATTTTATTAAGGCTGATGGTTTATGGTTTTTTGAGGCTGAGGGTTTAGTGTTTTTTAGGGTTGAGGGTTTAGGGCTTTCGTTGGTACTGAGGGTTTAGGGTTTTCTATAACTAAGGGTTTAATGTTTTTTGGGGGATTACTATTTTTATTTTTTAAGGTATTAGGATCTATGGGTTTTGAGGGTTGAGGCATTAGGGGTTTTTCAGGGCAGGGGATTAAAGGTTTTTTAGGGTGGGGCTTTAGGGTTTCTCAGGGATGGGGGTTTAGGGTTTTTGGGGATTGTGGGATTAGGGTTTTTTTTGGAGCTGTGGGTTTATGTTTTTTTGTTATGATTGTATTTGGGTTTTTTGGATAAGGTTTTTGGAATTTGGGGGTAAAAGGTATAGGTTTTTTGGGGGATGAATATATAGGGTTTTTTGGGGCTAAGGGATTAGGGATTTTTTGGGGATGACGGTTTATTGGTTTTTAGGGATGAGGGTTCGGGGGTATTGGGAGATGAATGTTTAGAGTTTTTAGGGATGATGGTTTAGATATTTATGGTTCTGAGGTTTTAGGTATTTTTGGGGATGATTATTTTTATTTTTTTGTTGTTGAGGGTTTAGGGATTTTTATGGTAAGTGTTCAGGGTTTTTTGGAGTATAGGGTTTATATTTTTCTAGGAATAAGGGTTTAGGGTATTTTGGGGATGAGGGATTTTGGTTTTTTGGGTCTGATTATTTAGGGGATTTTGGGGATGAGGGTTGTGTGTATTGGGGGGCTTAGTGTTTAGGGTTTTTGGGGATGAACCCTCAACCCCAAAACACACTGAACCATTATCCCCAAAAAACACTAAACCACCATTCACAAAAAGTCATGAAGACTCCTCCACAAAAAACCATGAACCCATAGCCAAAAAAAACCAAAACCCACGTCCCCAAAAAAACATTTAACATCATCCAAAAAAACAAAAAACCACATCCCCAAAAATACCAAGCACCTTATTCCAAGAAAACCCTAAAGCCACTGCCCCAAAAAACCCTAAACCCTCTGCCCCAAAAAACTGTAAACCTTCATCTTAAAACACCCTAAACCAAGATCCCATAAAATCCCAAACACCTTATGTAACTCCCAAACCCTAGTAGCCTAGTTTTAGTGCATTATTTTATTACATTTTCAGGATCATAAGAAATCAATTCCAAAAGGACTGGTCAATTTAGTTTCCTTGGTTACTAACATAAGTTTTCCATTTAATCTTGAAATTGAAAACAACTTAGTGTCTCATTTGAAAAAACTCATATGCCTTTTATTATCCCTACATGTTAGTCATAATATGATTCTTCACATATTGGGGGGAAATGGAACATAATAAAGGGGTGAGCTCAGATTCTTAGTAAGGATTAACAATATATCATAAGCTATCATAAATAAGAATAAAATATTAAGGAAAGGTATAAAACTAAAATCCTATCCTTTTAAACATAATATTCATCATAACATGGTAGGAATAAATCAAATTATTCCTTTTAACATTCACATATATATTCTACTAGTTGAATAATCACATTCAATTTCAATAACTAATCTTATAATGAGGGAATGCATAATGTCAGACATCATAACCATACCATCATGGGAAAATATGAAGACCATACTTAAATGGGTAAAACCCAAAGTAGTTTGTCTCATTAGACCTACCGATGCATTGAGGGGTTATATTACGCTTCTTCCTTCACATAGTAAGTCCACTTCACCCCTCTTATGAAAAGAGTGAAACATAACATAATCATTCGTACTAAAAATAGCATACGAAATGTTAATACTTTAACCATAAACAATGAATGATATAAAAATATCACATCCATATCCAAAAATATCATAAAACATTCAATACAATATAGAATATTGTATCATCATAAATCAACCTCAATCATGCATAAAATCATAGAAATGATGTTGACATAGATGAAAAAAATCTAATAAATTAATTATAACCCTTTAAGATAAATATCCAATTATTTCTTTGAAATTATTTAAAATACATGAAATTATATAAGAAAACATTTATAACGAAAATAACCTTGTATGATTGTAAGGGATGCTTCAAAATGGTAAGGCATCATTATGGCAGAAAATATCCGCTTGCACCGTATATGTTACAAAACATTCTTTCATGGATTTGTCAAAAATGTTCATAACGTACCAGGTTTGGAAAATGATGTAAAGATTCGTTTAGAATAATTTTATAAAAAGTAAAACATGGATAAAATGAATTTAAAAAATTTTAGATAATATTTTGAAATACATTTTAAGAAACATGGTCATGGATGATAAAGATGTCCTAGTAGATACTTACCTATAAACAACCTTGGATAATAATGAGATTGTGAAATTAACCCTTACCTTGTACTTTCCTTTATTTTAGGGTGTGTTAACCTCCTGTATAATAGTTAATGTATGTTATTAAATTAAAACATAACCATATTCACATGTATGAAATCATATATGATCCTATTATATCTTTTATTAATAATATTTTAGTATTACCATTGTTTTGGGTGTTAACTGCTTCATTTTCCTATGCATGTTCTGTTTTCCAAGTCATGTTTTTTATGAATAGGATGTATTTTATTCATATATATAATGATATAAAGTTAATTATTATTAATTTTAATCATCATATTAATTTTATAATCATTCTTAAATGGTTAACGTGGATAATGAATCTCACTGCTTCGTGGAGACGGTAGGTTGTACGTACGCACGATCGACAGTATCATTCCCTTGATGGTTAAATAGTATGAAATTGGATAGAATATTAATTAAAAAGAATAATTATCATGTAATATTCATTATTTATATCCATTATAATCATAATTATAGCCATCCAAATAATGTAGTGTTGAATAAAAAATTACACCACTGTGTGGAGACGGTAAGCTGTAAATACGCACGCATGATGATATTGTTATTAGAAGGATGGATCAAAGGAGGAACATGGTTTTACCATAATCATAATAACATCACATAATGTATATGATGATTTATTTATTTATTTATTATGGAAACAACATAACAAGATGAAGTGGAAGAAGAAACGAAATTGAATGGAATTTGTAAAACAATTACCTCTTCTTTGAGCATCTCTTTTGATTTTCAAAAGACTCCACAAGATGGATTTATTCCCAATGTATGGCCTCTAGGATTAAGTGAGGTAATATGGGAGGAGAATTGGGATGGTTTTGACTAAGCCAAATGGATTTATATGTGTGATTAAAAGGGAATGTGATGTTCTCTTTTATAAGAGAGGAGAGGGGCACTTTTAGTTACTCCAAAACTATTAAATTATTATAAATTGATTTTCGGTTTCAAATATTTAAAAAGTAAGTAATTTAGAGGATATTGTGAGGATGGATCAATATCCTCTGAACCAATTTTTTTAGATAATTTTAGGTTACAAAATAAACCATATATTTTGGATTTAACCCTAAGTTAAATAGTTTGACTCTTACTGTGTTTTCTTATCTTTTTATAATATTGGGATAAAATTTTTACTATAAATTGGAAAAAGAAACCCAATTGCATCATTTATGACATATTTAAAATTATTCTATTTATTTGCCTAATACTTTGTATTTTATGATTTTAATAAAATTTGATAAAATATTATTTATTTTAAAGTATCATTTATGTCAATTTAGATACTATTCATTATTTTCATTTTTAAAAATATAAAACCAACATGATAACATCGAAAAGATAATTCCAATATGTCACTAACATGTCTATGTTATCTATAAAATTCGTGTATGTCATTAATTAAGTCAAATTATGTTTATTTTAATATTTTTAATATCATTAAATTGATTCATCCTTTAGTAATTAAAATACTGATTCATTATTATGTCGACATTTAATTTAATTATTTATTTCATAAAATTATAAATAAATTACAATTATGTAGATAAAAAAATTATATTTCTAAATATTATTTATAGTTAACCATATAACTTATATAACCTCATTTTAAAAATTATATAGTTATTAAAATTTTAATAGGACATTTTTTACTCTTCTTTAAATAAAAAATAATATTGATCCTAAACGAAAATAAGTGTCGTACAAGGGATCATATTTTATAAATAATTCTGATTTTGGTTGAGAAACACTTATCCTATGAAATTAGGACAGGTTTTGTGGAAATATTATGTTATTATAATATTATTTTTACCTTTAATTACCCTATTTACCTTTAATTGTTGTAAATAAAATCCAAAAGTTACTATTTACCAAAAAATAGATTTTTATCCTATTAGATCACATTTTTCATTCTGATTACAACCATGAATGTTTGTTTTTTGAAATTCAATTCATAGAATCGTTAAAATTCTGTTTAATTCAAATCTCGTAGATGTGGTTATATGTTGGGTAAAAGAGACGTTCAAAAGTTCAATATATTTTTATATCTAATTCTATTGTTAAATTATTCTACTAAACTACATTGGATTAATATATATATTATTTACCTATTTTAACTATAAAATCCATTTATAGTAAAATAGTTATTTAAATGAAAAATTTGGGTTTTTAGCAACAATGTAGTATTTTACACTATTCATCAAAAATTGAAATTTTTTAGAAAAATACAAAAAAATAACACTATGATAATTTTGATTTCCAAATTCATAAAAGAAGTCTATATTTAATGATAAAATTTATAAATTTCATAATTTTGTTAATACTATTCATAACAGCTTTTTAAACAGGTAGTTTCACAGGTCGTGGTGGGATTGAACTCGGTGTTGCATGCAGTGCAAGCTATTGAATTATTTAAAAATAATCTTATCATGGAAGCTTGGGGTTTTTTGTTCATCCTTCCTTAAAATAATTTCATCCTCTAAATTTATATAATATCACATCATAAAAAGATTCAAGTGGTTCTTCATCATAATTTCTTCAGTTTCCCACATCACCTCTCCATTTTATGGTTTCTCTAAAGAAATTTTACCAAACGAGTCATATGATTTCTCAACACTTTTTCTCTGGTATTAAGAATCATGAGAGGATATTCATAATAAGACAGATCAGGTTTGAGTTTTATTTCTTCGTAGGTGAGTAAATTCATTAGGTCTTGAATGTATTTCCTTAATAGTGATATGTGAAAGACATCATGAACTTTAGAGAAACTTGGCGGCATTGCCAAATGGTAATCTACATATCCAATTCATTCAAGAATTTCAAATGGTCTGATGTACCTGGGATTTAATTTACCCTTCTTACCGAATCTTATTACACCCTTTCATGGAAATACTTTCACGATAACGTGCTCTCCTACTTGAAATTCGAAATACTTCTTTCGGTTATCAGCATAGCTCTTTTTCCTACTTTCTGCTGTTTTGATATGGGTTTGAATAATATTCTGCTTTTTCATTGTTTCCTCAAAATGTTCTCGGCCTATGAGTTTTCTTTCACCAATATCATCTCAACAAGTTGGTGCACGACATCTCTTTTTGCATAACACTTCATATGGTTTCATCTGAATACTTGAATTGAAGCTATTTTTATAGGAAAACCTTACTAGAGGTAAATATTGATCCCACATACATTGAAAGTCAACTAACCAATATCTCAACATGTCTTTTGAAGTTTAAATTTTCCATTTTGATTGTCCATCAGTTTGAGGGTGGTAGGTTGTGCTCAAATGAAGCTCATCATCTAGAGCCTTATGAAGACTTTTCCAGAATCTTGATGTAAAATGAGGATCAAGGTCAGAAATAATCGATAGGTGTACACCATTAAGTTTTAATACATAAGTAATTAAAAGTATTGATAAACATTCAAGTTGTAATTCTTCTCATACAATAATAAAATGTGCTGATTTGGTACAAAAATCAACAATAACCCATATCACATCATTTCTTTTGGAAGTCGTTGGTAACCCCATGAAGAAGTCCATCATAATGTCATCCCATTTCCACACAGGGATAGTAAGAGGTTTCATGACACCTATAGGATGTTGTCTTCCTACATTCACCTGTTGACAAACCAAACATCTTGACACATAGTCAGCAATCTCCCTCTTTATGTTGTCCCACCAAAAATGTTCTTTCAAATAACTACACATCTTAGTACTACCATGGTTTATAGAGAAATGAGAGCTATGAGAATCATCCAATATTTCCCATTTTTAGCTTAGGTATAGTTGGAACACAATGACACTTCCCAAATTTCAAAATACCGTATTCAAAGATGAAGTCAATCAGTCTCCCATTATTCACAGCTTTAATTTTATTTTGAAACTCATCATCATCAGACTGAGAATTTTTTGTCCTTTGAAGTAAAGATGTTCTGGAAACCATTTGAAAAGTAGTGATGTTTCACCTTCTATGATAATTCCCATATCCATATTTATTGGATCCATGAACATACGATCCTTTTCAAATCTCATTCTATTCAGAACTATATGGTATTTCCTACTTAAATCATCTTACACGTTATTTTCTTTCCATGGGTGGTATTTTATTGGGAAATCATAATCCTTGAGTAGCTCAATCCATCTCCTTTGTCTCATATTGATTTCTTTCTGTGAGAAAATATATTTCAAACTTGTGATCTTTATATATCTCAGATATCTCACCGTAGAGATAGTGTCTCCATATCTTCAAAGCAATGACTACTAATTCTAACTCAATATCATGAGTTGGGTAGTTTTTTCATGAATTTTTAACTGCCTTTAGGCCTATGAAATAACCCCGTCATTTTTCATAAGAACAAAACCAATTTCTTTCCTTGATGCATCCCTATAAATCAAAAACCCATAATTCCTATATGGTAAAGTCAAGATAGGACCGTTGACTAATCTTCTCTTCAATTAATCAAAACATTCTTAACACTATTTTTTCCAAAAAAAATTAACCCCTTTACGTGTGATCTTGGTTAATGGGTTTCCCAATTGAGAAAAATTATTGAAGAAACATTGATAGTAACCTGCTAAACCAATAAAATTGCGTACCTCGGTTATACTCATCTATGCTGGCCATTCTTCGATTTCACATGTCTTTTCAGGATGAACAGAGATTCCATCTTTGGAGGCCATATGGACAAGAAAATAAATTTCCTGAATCCATAATTCACACTTTCTAGATATCCCATATAGTTCATTTCTTCTAAGATTCTTTAGAACAATCTGTAATTCATTCACATGGTCTTTGTTGATTTTGGAGTATACCACGATATCATTAATAAATACTATGAAAAAAATCATTAATATATTCCTTGATCACTCTATTCATTGGATCCAAGAAAATAGTGGGCGGATTAGTTATCCTGAATGGCATTACTTTAAACTCAGAATGCCTATACCTAGTTCAGAATGCTATCATTGGAATATATTCCTTCTCTACAGACAATTGAAAATATCCATAATGAAGTTCAATCTTAAAAATTTATTTATCTCCAGGAAGTTGATCAAACATATAATCATTGTGAGGAAGAGGATGTTTGTTCTTTATTTTAAAAGCATTTATTTCCCTATAATCAATGCTCAGTATTTTTGATCTGTCTTCCTTATTAACAAAATGAATTGGGGATCCCGATGGAGAAACACTAGGGTGAATAAATCCCTTATTACTCAACTCCTTTAGTTCTTTCTTCATCTCTTCTAATTCCACAGTGGCTATTCTGTAGGGAGTTTTTGAAATTGGCCTTGCATAAGGGATTAAATCAATAGAAATCCCATCCTACCAATCTTGAGGATGTCCAGGTAAATCCTATGGAAATAAATGCATGAATTATTTTATAATAGGTATATCATAAATTATAATATTAGTAGGTTTTATCTTAACGTCTTCCCCAATAATTTCATTTATAATAGCTACAAGAGGTGGACCTAGATAAGAATTAGATGATGAAGTTTCTTATCTAAAGGTAATGGATTCTACATTATCCTCAAAAATTTAAACTTGCTTCTTCTTGAAACAAATTTCTGCATCATATTTGAATAGCCATTATATACTGAGGATTATATAAAAGTCGAACATAGGTATGATGATAAATTCAATAGATAAATCACGTTTATATACCATAATGGGAATTTCCTGACACATATTTTTGAAATGAGACTTCCCTATGGGGATTTTATTGAAAACTCACCTATTAATGTGAATTGGAAATATCTAATTTTTAAATAAATATGGGAATATATAAAGGAAATTTAATATCCATAATCAAATAAATCTTTTTCTAAAATTGTGGAAACTATTAAAGTCCTTGCCGCCACATCATTAGGAACTTCACCATTAGCAGTTGTGATCAAAAAATCTTGGTGTTTCTCCCTTATCATTTTCTGGGGAATGTTTTCTTTATTATTAGAAAAATCATTTTCACAATTTCCCAACTCTTTAAAATTGCATCATTAAACATTGGTAGATTTTTCTTTCCCATTCCACCACAAGCTTGGTGGCCATTTTCTCCACACCTATAACAAACTCCCATCCCATTCAGGCATGTACCTGGGTGTTTCTTCCCACAAATACTACCGGTTGGAATGTCATATTTTCCCTTCTTCCCATTATTTCCTTTTACAATGTGTTCAGTGGCCCTATTATTCACTTTATTTACTTTAATCATAAGATGTAGAGAATTATTTTTCTATATTAATAGCACATGGGACTATATCTTCATATGATGAGAAATATTGTGAGATCAATGCCCATTAGAGGAATGGGTTTAACTAATAAAAGAATCAATTAATCTTACTTATTGGGATACATATGTAGTCTATATTATTCCTTGCTAACCTTGTGAAGTTATATTCATACTTCACAACACTCTCATTATCCATCTGCCTCATATTCAGAAATTGCATCTCTATATCCACTTGTAGATCATGAGGAATATATTTTTCTAGGAAGAGTTCTTTAAATTCCTTCCATTCCATATTTTATACCTCTTCATCCACCTTCATATTGTTAATTAATGACCACCCATGATTTTCATTTCCTGATAGATGATAGACTAACATAAAAACTTTTTCCCTTTCGTTACTCCCTAAAGAAAGAAATATTTTCTCTAAGAAAATTATCCATTGCTCAGCTAAAAATGGATTTTTTCCCATTTAATTTTGGAGGTTGTTGTCTCATGAATAGTTCTAACATTTATCCTCTGCATTATAGATCAGGCTTCTCCATATGGGTATGGTTATTATTCATAACCTATGTTAGTTGTCCCAGTATGTTTATTACCTATTTAGGGCCAATTTTTTCACTAACTCCTCTATCATTATCGTGCATATCAGGGAAATCTCTACATGGAATACATGTGTTGATATGGTTTGAATTCCTTCTAGTAAGAACCATTTCGAAACAATGGAATACTGTAAATTAGGTTATGAATAATAATGCATAATTCCAAACCAGTAAAATACTTCACATAAATTGAAAATTTTATGATTATAAAATCCATAATCATAAAAATGGTTTATTTGGGGACATATTTACACATAAATACTTCAAAATGGTTTGTAATGAAAATGTGAATTTCCCTAATCATATCCCTCGAGAGTGTCAAACCAAGTGCATAGTAAGGCCCATTGTAGTGCACCAGATTTCCCCAAGTCAACCCCAAAACACCTTGTCGGAGTTGTTACTCCTAGGTACATCTGTGCAAGAACCACACCCACATGTATTATCCATACAAGGATGTATTTTCAAGAAATACTCACATAATATCTAGTGTACTAAAATTTTAGAATGTTCTTATATATCCACAATGTCTATATTAGGGTAGTGACCCCTAATTAAAGTAATTTCTAAATCTAGTTTCCATTGTTTGTACTAAATTTCCTATAATACCAATTATAATGTCCCGAACCCAATTTCCCAATGTCGGTACATTACTTTATTACATTGGAAAGATCATACTAAATCAAATACCGATGGAAGAATTAGTTTTGTATCCTTGGAAACACTTGATACAGACATAAGTTTTACATTACATCTTGAAATGAAAAACAACATAGTCTCTCCTTTGAAAACACTAATATAACTAAGATTATCCATTTAGGCCCATCATAATATACTTATTCAATTTCTGGGGAAAAATTAAACATAAGAAATTGGTGAGCTCAGATGCTCTGTAAAGATAAACAATATAGCAGAAGCTATTATAAATAATCATAAACTATTAAGGCAATGTGTAAAAATGAAACAAAATCATTTTAAATATAATATTCATCATAATATGGAAGGAATAAATCAAGTAATTCCATTTAACCAGTCACATGTATATTCTACTTGTCAAATAATCCCATGAAATATAAATAACTAATCGCATAATGAAGGAATGAAAAATGAAAGACATCATAACCATACCGTCAAGGCCTCTTGCCAATACCATTAATAAATGGATAAAAACTCAAGCTAGTTTGTCTCATTAGACATACCAATGAATTGAGGAGATATAGCGGGCCCCTCCCATCACTTACTAAGTCTAATTCATTCCTCGTATGAAAAGGGTGAAACATAATATAAACATTCATATTAAAACTAGCATACGAAATGTTAATACATTGACCAAAAACCATGAATTGTATACAAATAGATCACCCAGAGTCAAACATATCATAAAACATTCAATACAACATGGAATATGGTATCATAATAAATCAACCTCATTTAAGCATAAAATCCTTCAAATTATGTTGATGCAAATGAATATAATATAATGAATTAATTAAGACTCTTTGAGAGAAATATCCATTTTTTACATTGAAATAATTTAAAAGCCACGTAATTTTAAAAGAAACATTTTTTATGGAAATAACCTTGTAATATTGTAAGGGAATCCTCAAAATGGTAATGAATCATAATGGAAGAAAATAGCCACTTTTCTATATAAGTTAAAAAGCATTCTTTCCTTAATTTGTCCAAAAGGGTTAAAAAGTACCTCATTTGGAAAGAAACGGAGAGATTCATTTCAAATCATTTTATAAAAAGTAAAACATGGGTAAAATTATTTTATATAATTTTATATAATATTTTTAAATACATTTTAAGATACATGGAAATTGATAATAAATATGTCTCATTCGATACTTATGTATAAACAACCTCAGATAATAATGAGATTGTGGAATTAACCCTTGCCTTATACTTTCCTTTAGTAGAGGGAATTTTTACCAGGTGTATAATGGTTAAAGTATGTTATTAAATTTTACTAGAACCAGATCTATATTTATGATATCATATATGATCCTGTTATATCGTTTTTTATAATATCTCAGTATTACCATTGGTTCGAGTGTTAACTTCTTTGTTTTCCTATGCTTGTTTTGTTGTGTAAGTCATGTTTGTTTTGAATAGGATGTATTTTATTCATATATAGAATGATATATAAATTTAATAATTAATATTTTTAATCATAATATTAATTTTATAATCATTCTTGAATGGTTATCGTGGAGAATTAATCTCACCGCGTCATTGAGACAGTAGGCCGTACGTACATACGAGCAACGATATCATTTCCTTGATGGTTAAATGGAATGGAATTGGATGATATATTAATTAAAAAAATCATTATCATGTTATATTCATTATTTATATCCATTATTCTCAAACTGATATCCATCAAAATAAAGTATCATTGAATAAAAAATTACACCACGACTTGGAGACGATAAGCCGTACATATGCACACATGGTGATATTGTTAGTCATAGGATGGGTAAAAGGAGGATCAGGGTTTCCCCATACTAATATTAACATCTCAATAGGTATATGAAACTATATTTATTACATTAGTATGTGAACAACATAGGATGATTAAGTAGAAGAAGAAAATAAATTTAATGGAATTGGTAAAACAATTACCTCTTCTTTGAGCGTCTCCTTTTGATTTGCACAAAAGGACTCCTTAGGATGCTTTTCTACCCAATGTATGGACTCTAGGATGTTGTAAGGGAAGTTTTCAGGAGAATTTGTTTGGGGTTGTCTAAGCCACATGGATTTATAGTTGTGAATAAAAGGGAAGGAGATTAGATCTTTTATAAAGAGAGGAGGAGCACTTTTGGAAACTCCTAAACTATTAAATTATTATATATTTTTTTCAGTTTAAAAAATATCCCAAGTGAGTTATTTTAAGGATAAGGTGAGTATAAGTCTTAATCATATAATTTAATTATTTTTAGAAAAGTTATGTCACAAAATCGACCTTATCTTTTGGATTTAACCTTTAGTTAAATAGTTTAACTCTTATAGTGTTTACTTGTCTTGTTATAATACAGGGTTAATATATTGACTATAAAATGCTAAAATAACCCCAATTAGATCATTTCTGACATCTTTATCATTATCCTAGTAAGTTGGAGGAACCTGATATATTTATGAATTTTATAACATTTAATAAAATATTATTTCTTTTGAACTATCATTTATGTCAGTTTTGATATTTTTTCTTCTATTCTTTTTTGAAAATATCAAACCGACATGATAACACCAAAAAAAATTAAAATATGTATATAACATGTCTATTTTATCTATAAAATTCAAGTATGCCCTTAATTAACTAAATTATATTTATTTCATCATTTTTAATTTCATTTATTTAATTCTTCCAATAATAATTCAATTACTGCATCATTATTTTTTCACCATTTAATTTAATAGTTTATGTACTAAAATTTCATATAAATTACCAATATTTATATAAATATTTCATCTTTATCAATATTATTTATAGTTAACCATATCACTTATGAGACCTCATATTAAAAAAGATATAGTTATTAAAATTTTAATATGACATTTTTAACTCTTCTTTAAATAAAATATAATAAATGTCCTAATCTAACACAATTGGCTTAAAAAGGATCATATTTTAAACCTAAGGTTTTTTTGGTCTAAAAACACTTATCCATTGAAATTAGGACATGTTTTAGGGTAATATTATATTATTAAAATATTATTTTTACCTTCAATTTCCCTATTTAACTTTCACTGTGGTAAATAAAATCCAAAAAATACTATTCACCAAATTTTTTTGATCGTATTAGACAAAATTTTTCATACTGATTACAACAATATATGTCCATTTTTTTATATTAAATTCACAGAAGAGGTAAAATTACATTTAATGTGAATCCTGTAGATGTGGCTATAAGTAAAAGAGATGTTCAAAAGTTTAATAAATTTGTATATCTAATTCTTTTATAAAATGATTCAAATGAACTATATTGTATTTATATATGTATTATTTAACTATTTTATATTAAAAATTAATTTAAAATAAAATAATTTTTTAAATGAACAAGTCAGTTTTTAAACAGTAATGCGGTATTTTTCACTATTCACCAAAAATTGATTTTTTCTCATAAAAATACCTATAATTCACCCTAAGATAATTTTGATGTTCCAAATTCAAAAAGGAAGTCTATTTTGGAAGATAAAATTTTTAAGTTGTATAATTTGGTTAATATTATTCTTAACCTCTTTCTAAACAGCTAGTTTGACCAGTCGTGGTGCACTCAAACTCCGTGTTTCATGCAATGAAAGCTATTGAATTCTTTAAAAAGAAGAGTAGCGTGGAAGCCTGGAGTGTTACACCTTATCCATAAGAAACCCAAAACCCTAATCCCCAAAAAACCATAAACCCCCATCACCAAAAATCCTAAATTCTTATCACCAAAAAAACCCAAAACTCTGAGCCCAAAAAACCCTATCCGCTCAATCCCAAAAAACAGTAAACCCTTAGACCCACAAAATCCTAAATCCTTAGGCCTAAAAAATCCTAGGACCACAGGAACAAAAAACATGAACACTAAATTCTAAAAAACCAAAAACCCTCTGGCCCAAAAACCCTATAACCAGGCCTCTAAAAAACCCTGAAACCGTAGCCCCAAAAAATCCTCTATCCTAATCCCAAACAAACCTTAAACCCTCAGCCCCCAAAAAACCTAAACCTTTATCCCCAAAAAACCCTATACCCACTCCCTTAAAAAAATATATACCCTTATCCAAAAAAATCCTAAACCCTCATCCCCAAACACCCTAAACCCTTAGCCCCGATAAACCCTAAACCCTCATCCCCAAAAATACAAAAACCTAGAGCCCCCAAAACCGTAAAGAGTCAGCCCCAAAAAACCATAAACCCTCATCCCAAAAAACCCAAAAACCCTCATTCCCAAAGTATCCTAAACCCTCCACCCTAAAAAACCTTAAACCCTCAACCCCAGAAATTCATAAACACATAGCCCCAAAAAACTGTAAACCCTCGTCACCAAGAAACCCTAAAACCTAAACCCCAAAAAATCCTAAACCCTCATCCCCAAAAAACCAAAAACAATCCTCCTCCCAAAACCCTAAAACCATAGCCCAAAACCCCAAAACCCTTATCCTAGAAAAACCCAAAACACTTATCCCCAAAAAACACTAAATCTACATCCCTAAAAAACCCTAACAGCTCATCCTATAAAAATACTAAACCCTTAGCCTCAGAAAAACCAAAACAATAATCCACTAAAAAACCAGAAACCTAAGCCTAAAAAAACCCAAACCCGTAGACTGAAAAAACCCTAACCCCTTAGCCATAATGAATAATCAAACCCTCAAACCTAAAAAAATTAAACCCACATTTTTCAAAAACCAGAAACCCTCAACACAAAAAAAATTCACACCTCATCATAAAAAAACCCTAAATCCTCAACCCAAAAAACCCAAAACCCAAAACCCACATCCCTAAAAATCCATAATCTATAATCACAAAAAAAACACCCTATTCTACAACACATAAAAAACCTAAACCCCAATCCCAAAGAATCCATCAACCATCATTCCCAAAAAACCATATACCCTCATCTACAAAAAACACTAAACCTTCATCCCCAAGAAATCCAAAAACCTCATCACCAAGTAACCATAAACCCTTAGCCCCAACCATAAACTCTCATCCCCCAAAAAAACCCTAAACCCTCTTCCACAAAAAACCCAAAACATCAGCCCCAAAAAACACAAAACACACATCCCTGAAAAAATCCTAAACCCCTGGGCCTAAAAATACCCAAAAACATTTTCCCTAAATAACCGTAAACCCTCATCCCAAAAAAATTCCCTAAACACTCATCCTCCAGAAACCCTAAATATTCAAACCCAAATACTATAAACCCTGAACAACTGAAAATCCTAAACCATTAACACAAAACACCTCAACCCCAAAAAACCATAAACCCTAAGCACAAGAATACTTGAAACCCTCAACCATGGAAAATTCTAAACCCTCAACCTCAGAAGACCCTAAACCCTCATCCCTAGAAAACCATAAACCCTCAACCAAAGAAAACACTAAACCCTCAGCCTCACAAATCCTAAAACCCTCATCCCCTAAAAAACCTAAACCCTCATCCCCATAATACCCTAAAACCTCAACCAAAAAATTCCCAAAACTCTCATCCCAAAATAAATCAAAACTCACAGTCCCATAAAACCCTAAACCCTCTTCCTTAGAAACCATAAACCCTCAATTTCAAACGACCCTAAAACCTCAACCCAAAAAACCCTAAAACCCTCATCCCCATAAAACCCTTAAACCAAAGCCCTAAAAAAATACTAAACACAAATCTCTAGAGACCACAAAACCCTCTAACAGTAGACCCTAAACCCTCATCCCCAGAAAATACTAAACCCTCATCCCTTGTAAACACTAAAACTGCATCCAAGGAAAACCCAGAACCCTCAACACTAGAAAGGCATAAACCCTCAACCCAAGAAAACGTTAAACTCTCATCCCCAAAAAACCCAAAACCCTTAGTCCTAGTAAACCCTATACACTACGTGTGGGAAAACACTAAACCCTCTATACCATAGAACCCTATAGCCTTATCTATAAAAATTTCTAAACCTTCAGCCCCTGAAAACCCAACAACTTATGCCCCAGAAAACCCAAAACACTTAACCCCAGAAAACCCTAAACCCTAAGCACCAAAAAACCCAATACCCTCAACCTCAGAAAACCATAAACCCTCATCCCTATAAAATAGAAACCTTCATCCACAAAAATCCATAAACCCCCATACCCAAAACACAATAATACCTCATTACCATAATACCCTAAACCCTCATCCCCAGTAAACCCTTAACACACATCCCCAAGAACCCATAAAACTTTAACCCTAGAAAACCCTAAACACTCATCCCTAAATAACCCTAAAACCCCATCCCTAGAATCCCCCAATACATGAACCCCAGAAAACACAAAACCCCCATCCCTAAAGAACCATAAATCCTCGGCCCTAGAAAACCCTAAACCCTCATAACCAAAAAAAACATAAATCCACATCCCCAAAAAAACATAAACCCTCATCCTAAGAAAAACCTAGACCCTTAGAAATAAAAAACCATAAACCCCCATCCCCATAAAATTCTAAACCCACATATTCAAAAAACCCTAAACCCTAAACCCTAGAATACCATAAACCTTCATCCGTAGAAAACCCTAAACCCTCATCCCTAGAAAACCCAAAATCGCCATACCTTGAAACCGCTAGACACCCATACCCAAAAAACACTAAACCCTCATACCCCTAAAACAATGAACCATCATCCCTATAAAATTATAATCCCTCATCCATAGAAAACAGCAAAAAATAATCCCCCAAAAACTCTTAGAATGTATCCCCCAAATAAACCCTAAAACCTCAACCCTAAAAGACCCGAACCCCTCACCCCCAGAAGTCCCTAAACCCTAATCCACAAAATCCTCTAAAACTGCATCCCCATAAGACCCTTAAACATTATCCCATGAAATCCTAGACCCTCAGCTATAGATCTCCATAAACTGTTAGCCCTAAAAGGCCATAAACCTTTATCCTCAAAAGACCCGAAACCCTGCCCTAGAAGACCCTAAACCCTAACCCCTGGAAAACACTAAACCAACAACATTAGAAAAACCTAAATCCTCAGCCCTCAAAATCCATAATTAAACAACCCTACAAAACCCAAAACATTACGTCTCATAAATCCCTAAACCCTCATCCCCCAAAAAATCTATAAACCATGTTCCCTAGAAAACTCCAAACCCTAAGCCCCAGAAAACCCTAAAACATGAGCCCCAGAAAACCATAAACCTTGAAAAAATGAATTATATTAACCATGATCCCCAGAAAACCCTAATCAATGATACCTAGAAAACCATAAACCCTCATCCCCATAAAAACCTAAACCATCGTCCCTAGAAAACCCTTAACACTTAGCCCCTGATGACCATAAATCCTCATTCCTAGAAAACCCTAAATCATATTCCCTAGAAAACGATATACCATCACCCATAGAAAACACTAAAACCACACCCCGAAAACCCTTAAACTTTAAAAATAGTAAAAAATAAACCTCCAACCCCAAAAAACCCAAAAACCTCATCCCAAGAAAACCCTAAATCCTCCGCCCTAAAAACCCTACATACCCATCCATAGAAAAAACAAAACCCTAATGCCCAAAAACCACAAAACATGAGCCCCTAAATGTCCAAAACCATGAACCCTAGAAAATCCATACCCCCTACAACAAAAAACACATAAACGATGATCCCCAAAAAAAACATTAACCCACATCCCCAGAAAATACTAAAAGATAAACCCATGAAAAACCTAATCCTTCAGCTCCCGAAAAACCTAATCCCTCAAACACATAAAAACCTAAATCTTGGCCTTAGAAATCCCTAAACCCTTAGTCCATAAAACCCCAAATCAAGGGTCATAGAAAACCCGAAAACCTCTTCCCGAGAAAATTATAAGCCCTTATCCCTAGAAAAACCAAAATCAACCACCACAAAAAACCCTAAAAACTCAGCCTAAAAAACCCTAAACACTCAGACCAAGAAAATCCTAAACCATTATCCTGAGAAAACCCTAATCCCTCAACCTATAAAACCCTAAACCCTCATACCCAAAACAACTAACCATTATCCCAAGAAATCCCTCATCCCTCAATCCCATAAAATAATGATCCTTCAACTCCGTAAAAACTAAATCCTCAAGCCCAAAATCATTAACCCCTCATCCCCATAATACCTTAAAGCCTAAGCCTTAGAAGACCCTAAAACATAATCCCCAAAAAATCCAAAAACCCTCATCCCCAAAGCACCCTAAACCCTCTTCCCAAAAAATTCCTAAAACTTCACCCCCTAAAAAAACTAAACCATCATAACCAAAATGCCATAAACTCTCTTCCCAAAAAACCTTATCACCAATTAACTAAAAAAAATCACCCCAAAAAACCCTCAACCCTCAGCCCAAAAAAACCATAAACCCTATTCCACAAAACACTTAACCCTCATCCCCAAAAAATCTGAATCCCTTAACCCAAAAAAAATTCCACAACCCCAAAAAACATAATCCATTATACAAAAATTACCCTATTCCCTTGAAAACACAAATCATTAAACCATACCCCCCCAAACATAAACCCCTCTCCCCAAAAAACCCTGAACCCTTTGGCCCAATAAACCTAAACCCTCATCCCTGAAAAACTCCAAACCCTTAGCCGTAAAAAACCTAAAACTCTCATCCCCAAAAAAACATAAAACCTCATCCCTAAAACATCTTTTACCCTCAGTCCTAAAAAACCCAAAACCCTCAGCCCCAAAAAATTGTAAACCCTCATCCCCAAATAAACAATCAAGCCTCATTCCCAAAAAGCCCACAATAATATAGCCATGAAAACCCTAAACTCTCACCCCTAAAAACCCTAAACCCTTAACACCAAAAAACCCTTTACCCTCAGCCACAAACCCCCCCATCCCTTATCCCCAAAAAACCATAATCCCTAAGACCCAAAAAACCATCAACCACAACATACAAAAAACCATAAACCCTCAACATAAAAAAATCCCTAAACCATCAAAACCAAAAAACCCAGAACCCACAGCCCCCAAAAAATCTCAACCCTCAACCCCAAAAACCCTGAAAACATAGACCCAAAAAAATCCTAACCCCTCATCACTAGAAAACTTGAATATATTTCCCCCCAAAAATATCAACCCCCAGCCATGAGAAACAATAAACTCCCTGACCCAAAAAACCCTGAATCCTCATTCCCAAAATACCCTGAACCCTTATCCACAACAAACCCTAAACTCTCATCCCTAGAAACCCTTAATTCTCATCCCCAAATGGTGAAAAAAACTTATCCCCAAAAATTTAAAAACCATCAACACTAGAAAACACTAAACCCTTAGCCCCAAAAAAACATAAACCCTCTTCCCAATAAAACCATAACACTAATCCCCAAATTCCCCAAACCCTCATCCACCAAAAATACAAACCCCAAAGCCTAAAAAAAGAATCCAAAACCCTCATCCCCAAAAAACCCTAAAACCCCCAGCTTAAATTCCCCAAAACTCAAACCCCAAAAAACCCTAAACCCTCATCCAAGAAAATACCTAAAACCTCAGCCCCCCCCAAAGAAACCCTTAGACCCAACAATTTATAAACCCCTAGCCCGAAAAAACCCTATCCCTCTGGCCAAAAATCCTAAACCCTTAATCCTAAACAACCCTAAACCCTCTGGCCCAAAACCTAAGATGTGAACCCCAATAATCCATAACCCTCAGCCTATAAAAACCCCAAACCCCAATCGCAAAAAACCTTAAACCCTCATCCCCAAAAAACCTAAAACCTCAGCCCCTATAAAACCTTATCCTCCATGCCAAAAAACCCAAAATAATTAGCCCTAAAAACCCCTAAACCCACATCCCAAAAAAAAACAAAAACACTCATCCACAAAAAACACTAAAACCTCATCCCCCCAAAACCCAAAAAACTCATCCCCAAAAAACCCTAAATGCTCAGCCCCAAAATACCCTTAACCCAATACCTCGTCCCCCAAAAAATAAACCCTCAACTCCCAAGCCCCTAAACCCTTTTCCCCAAAAATACATTCACCCTCATCCCTAAAATACCATAAACCCTCATCCCTCATAATCCCTAATCCCACGTCCTCAAAAACCCCTAAACCCTCAACCCCCAAAATATCCTAAACTTGTAACCCCAAAATAGCATAGAGCCTTGGCCCCAAAATACCCCAGACCTAAATCCAAAAAAAAACTATAAACCCTCATTATTAAAATACTTGAAACCCTCTTAAACCAAAAACCCTAAATCCTAAGAACTGAAATCCCCTAAACCCTTATCCTTAAAAAACCTAAAATCTTCATCCCCAAAAAATATAAAACCCTCAGCCCCAAACATACCTAAACACTAATACTCAAGAAACCATAAACACCCAGCCTCAAGAAACCCTAAACACTTATCCCCCCAAAACATAAACCCTAAAATGTAAAAAAAACCTAAACCATAACAAAAAAATACCTATACCCCAATCCAAAAAATCAATAAAACCCTCATCCCTAGAAAAACCTAAAACCTAAGTATAGAAAAAAACTAAACCCTCAAACCAAAAAACCCGAAACCTTCGTCCTCGAAAAACACTAAGCCCTCATACCTAAGAAATACTAAAGCCATAGACCTAAAACCCCTAATCCATAATCAGATGAAAAAAACCTATTCCCAATGCACCAAAAAACTATAAACCCCGAGCCCAAAAAATACCTAAAACCACAGCCCAAAAATTCCTTAAACACACATCTACTAAAAAACATAACCCATCGGCCCCAAAAATCCAAAACGATTAGGCCCAAAAAACCAAAAATCCCCATCCCCCAAAACCCAAAAATTTCATCCCCTAAAACCATACACCTTCATCCCCAATAAAACCCAAAACCCCCAACCCCAAAAAACCCTAAATCCTCATCCCCAAAAAAACACTAAACCCACAAACAAAAAAAACCCCAAACCCAAAGCCGCAAAAAATCATAAAGCCTCATCCCCACGAAACCATAAAACCTAATCCCAAAAAACACTAAAAACTCACCCCAAAAAAACCCTACAACCTCAATCACAGATATCACAATCCATCTTCCCCAGAAAACCCTGAATCCTTATCCATTTAAAACCCTAAACCCTCATCCCAAGAAAACCATAGGCCCTATGACTCGGTATACCATGAAACCACATCCCCAGAAAACCCTAAACACTCTACACTCAAAAACCCTGTACCCTCATCCCTAGAAAATCATAAACCCTCATCCCTAGAAAACATTCAACATTCAGTCTCACAAACCCCAAAATCCTCAGCCCTAGAAAACCGTAGACACTCATCCCTAGAAAAAACTAAACCCTCATCCCCTAAAACCCTAAAACCCCCAACCCAAATACCCTTAAATTACTCATCCCTAGAAAAATCCAATCCAACAATCTCAGAATCCCTAAAACCACCTTCACAAAGACCCTAGTCCGTCATCCTCAAAAAACCGGAAAATTGTTAGCCCTAGAAAACCCTAAACCCTAATCCCCAAAAAACCCAAAATATTCATCCCCAGAAACACCTAACCCCTCTTGAATTTCACCCTAAACCATCATCCCCAGAAACCCCCAAAATATAATGAAACAAAAATCAATAAACCCTCA
The DNA here is from genome assembly GCA_963277665.1 of Viscum album. Classification (NCBI taxonomy): domain Eukaryota; kingdom Viridiplantae; phylum Streptophyta; class Magnoliopsida; order Santalales; family Viscaceae; genus Viscum; species Viscum album. The sequence continues at coordinate 1,539,874,418 of OY728151.1, forward strand.
TCCCCAGAAAATAAAGAACCCACATCCCTAAAAAACACTAAACCCTTAGTTCTTGAAATCTATAAACCCTCATCCCCCAAATTTTCTAAACCCTCATCCATAGAAAACCCTAAACACTAATACCTATAAAACCCTAAATCTCATCTCTATAAAATCACAACCCTTATCCCATGAAATCCCTAAACCCTCATCACTCGAAATCACTAAACCCTCAACCTCAAAAAATCCTAAACCCTTGGACCCCAAAACCCTAAAAACTCATCACCATAAAACCCAAAACCCTCTACCCTAAAAAAACTTGAATCCTCTTCCCTAGAATACCCTAATCCCTTAGCCCCATAAAACCCTCAATGCACTTCCATAGAAAAACCTAAATCTCAACATTTTAAAAACGTAAAACCCCTCATTAAAAAACCCTAAACCTCTATCCCCAAAACTGGTAAACCATCAGCCCTAGAAAACCCCAAACAGTCATCCCCAAATAACCCTAAACCCATCAACAGAAAACCCTAAAACCTCCACTACATAAAACAAAAAAACCCTCATCCCTATAGAATAATAAATCCTAATCCCTATCAAATCCTATAACCTAAACCCAAGAAAACAATAAAACCATAGCCCATGAAGACCCCAAACCCAAATCCAGATAAATACTTAAACACCTAGACTTAGAAAACACTAAACCCTCATCCCCTAAAAAACCCTAAACCATCAACCCTCAAAACCCTAAACCCTTAACTAGAGAAAACCCTAACACTAAGTCCCAGAAAATTCTAGACACTAATCCCAAGAAATACCAACACCCTTACCCCAATAATACCCAAAATAATCATCCCTAGAAAACCATAAACCCTCATCCCTAGAAAACCCCAAAATCTCTACCATAGAAAACACTGGACTCTCAGCCCTAAAAAATCTAAAACCCTAAACCACCAAAAAAACCCTAAACCATAAACCCCAAAGAAACCCAAATCCTCATCCTTAGAAGACCCTAAAACCTCATCCCTAGAAGTCCGTAAAACTCATCCTCAAAAGACCCCCAACCTTTAGCCCCAGAAAACACTAAAACTTCATCCTGAAAGCACCCTAAATCATTATCCATAGATTACACTAAACCCTCCTCCCATGAAGACCCTAAAATGTCATCCCTATAAAATATAAAACATCAACCCCAGAAAAAAATAAACCATCATTGCTCAAAATCCCAAAACCCATATCCCTAGAAAACACTAAACCCAGATCCCTAGAGAAAACAAAACCCTCAGTCATGAAAATACCTAAACCCTAATTCCCCAAAAAAACCCTAATCCCAAGAAAACACTAAACCCTAATTCCAGAGCACTTGAAAAACCAAAACCCATGTCCATAGAAAACCCCAAACCCTCATCCCTAAAAAACCTGAAACCCCCAGCAATTGAAAACCCTATACCCTTAGCCCCAGAAAACCCTTAACCTTCAACCCCATAAATCCCAATACCCTCATTCTCAGAAAACCCAAAACTCTGATACCTAGAGAACCATAAAACCTTAACCCTAGAAAATACTAAACCCTCAACCATAGAAACCCTTAATCCCCCAGTCGTATAAATCACTAAACACTCATCCGTTTAAAATCGTCAAACCTTATCCCCAAAAAACCTTAAACCCTCATCCCAAATAACACTGAACCCTCATCCCTAGAAAAACCAAATCCTCGGCTCTGAAAAACACTAAACCATTATCCCCAAAACCCCTAAACCACGACCCTTGAAAAAACCCAAAATCATGAGCCCCAGAAGTCCCAAAACTTTGATCCCTAGAAATCCCTAAATCCTGAGATGCAAAAAAACCTAAACCCATAGCCCCAGAAAACCATAAACCCTCATCCCTAGAAAACCTAAAACCCTCATCCCTAAAAAATCCTCAACCCTCAGCCTTAGAAATCCATAAACCCTAATCCCAATAAAATCCCAAAACATTATCCCAAGAAAACCCTAATCCCTATACTCTTGAGAAACATATTGCATGGTCCCTAGAAATACCCAAACACTATGCCCCAAAATATCCTAAATCCTGATACTATGAAAACCCAAAAACCTAATCCCTATAAGACTCTAAACCAACGTCATAAGAAAACTAAAAATACATTTCCCAAAAAACCCAAAACCCAAAACCCCAAAACCCTAAAACATTATCCCCAGGAAAGCCAAAACCATCAACCCTAGAAAAACCCTAAATCCTTAGCCCTAGAAAACCCTAAACTGTCAGCCCTAGAAAAACCTAAGAATCAAACATAGAAAACCATCTACTATCATCCCCAAAAAATACATATCCTTTATCCCAATAATACCCTAACCCCAAATGAAAATAAAAAATTAAATCCTCATCACCAAAAAACCATAAAGACTCATCCCCAGAAGGCCCTAAACCCTTATCCCCCAAAAACCTGAAACCATATACCCCAAAACCTTAAACCCTCATCCCTAAACATTCATAAAATCTCACACCTAAAATACCCAAAAACCTTATCCCCAAAAAACCCTAAACCCTTAGCCCTTATCCCTAAAAACACTAATCCATCATATAGAAGAACTAAAAACCCCCATCCCCAAAAACCCTAAAACCTGAGAGCCAAAAAACCCTAAACACTCAGCCCCAAAAACACTAAACCCCCATCCCCGAAGAACCCTAAACCACCATCTACAAAATTCTAAATCCTCAGCCCCTAAAACCCTAATCCATAAAACAAAAAACAACAAAAAAACCCTCATCCACAAAAAACCATGATCCTTTAGCCCCACAACACCCTATTTATGTAGCCACAAAACCCCATTCAGTTGGCCGTAAAGACACTAATCCTGCATCCCCAAAAAACATAATTCCTTATCGCCCAAAAACATAAACCCTCTGGCCCAAAAAAACCTAAACACTAAACCCCAAAAAACACTAAAACCTTAGGCTCAAAAAACACTATACCCTCTACCTAAAAACTCGAAAACCACATCCCAAAAAATCACTGAATCCCCATCCTAAAAAAACCGTAAACTGTAAACCCCCAAAAATACCTTAAAACACCTTCCCTAAAAAAATTTCCATCCATCATCCCCAAAAAACCCTCAACCATCCGTACTAAAAAAACATGAACCCTCATACCCATGTAACCTAAACCATATATCTCTATAAAACCGCAAACCCCCAGTCACAAAAAACACTATACCCTCATCCCTAAAAGGTCCTAAAACACTGATCTACAAAAAACCCTCAACACCAAAAAACTCTAAACCCTCAGCCCCAAAAAACCATAATCCCTTAGCGCAAAACACCCCTAAACACAATTCCCGAAATAAATCTAAACCCTAAGACCCAAACCCCTAAACCCTCATCCCCCAAAACTCCTAAACCCTCTCCCCAAAAAAACCCAAAACCCTTTCTTAAGTAGCACCAAAACCCTCATACCCAAAAAAACACTAAACCCTCATCTGCAAAAAAAAACTTAAACCTCATCCCCAAAAAACACTCAGACACAATCCCCAAGAAACCCTCAACCCTCATCCCAAAAAACCACCAAAACTCGATCTAAAATCCATCTACCTTTATCCCGAAAAAACCTTGAACCCGCAGCCCCAAAAAACCCTCAACCCTCTTCCCCAAACAACCCTCAACCATTAATAGAAAAAAAATGTCACCTGTCATCACCAAATAACCCACAACACTCATAAAAAAAACTATGAATCCTCAGACCAAAAAAACCCTAATCCCTTGGCCTCAAAAACCCTCAACCCACATCCTAAAAAAATTTGACCGTCAACCCCAATAAACCCTTGAACCCTCGTCCCATAAAAAACCCGAACCCGCAGCCTCAAAAAACAATGAACCCTTAGCCACAAAAAACACTCAACCATCATCCCTATAAAACCCTAAACCCAAAGACCCAAAAAACCATGAACCCTTTATCCCCAAATATCCTTGAACCCTTATCCCAAAAAAACATAAAAGCATGATCCCTAAAAACCCCTTATACATCAGCCCAAAAAAATCCTCATCCCCAAAAAACACTAAATCCACAACCCCAAAAGACACTTAACCCTTATCCCCAGATGACCCTTAACCCTTTTCCCAAAAAAACACTAAACCCTCTTCCCGAAATTCCCTAATCCTTAATCCCCCAGAAATCCTAACCCCTCCGGACAAAAAAACCCAAAAATCTCGTACCCAACAAACCATAAACCCCCATCCCCAAAAACCCTAAGAGCTCAACCCCTAAGAATCCATCAATCATTATCCCCCCAAAACGCAAAACCCTCAGTCCCAAAAAAATCCAATACCATCAATCCCAAAAAATCATAAACCCCCATCTTCAAAAAACTCTAAACCCTCAATCAAAAAAAAACCTGAACACTCAATCCTAAAAATCCTAACCTCGTAGCCCAGAAAACAATAAATCCTCACCCCTAAAAAATAATAAACCCAAAACCTCAAAAAAACCTAAAATGTCATACCAAGAAAAAACATTAAACCCCCTATCCTCAAAACAAAATAGACCTTCAACATCAAAACAACCTAAACCATCAGCATTAAAAAAGCCTAAATCCTTATCCCAAAAAAACCCTAAAACCATATCCCCAAAACACCCTAACCAATCATCCTCTATAAACCATAACCCCTAACTCCAAAAAACCCTAAACTATCATCCTCAACAACCCTTTAAACCACAGCCCCAAAACCCAAAACCCTCAACCCAAAAAACCCAAAACCCTAAAACCCCCAAAACCCTAGACACTTATCCCCAAAAAACCGTAAACCCTTATGCCCAAAAAACACTAAACCCTCAAACCCCAATAGAAAAACCACAAAACCCTCATACCTGAAATCCATAAACCATCATCTAAAAAAACTATAAACCCTCTGCCCCATGAAACCCTAAACCCTCGGCACCAAAAAACCCTAAACCCACATCACCCCAAAACCCTAAAACTACTTCCCCAAAACACCATACACACTCATCCATAAGAAAACAAATAACCTTATCCACAAAAAAAACATAAACCAATAACCCCAAAATAACCACAAACCCTCAACCCCCAAAACCATAAACTTTCATACCCCAAACCCCCAAAAATCCCATCCCTAAAAATTCTAAAACCCTCATCCCCAAAATATTATAAACCCATAGCCCCAAAAAACCCTAAACCATCATCCCCAAAAACCCGAAACCATCATCCTCAATAAACCCAAACTCTTAGGCCCAAAAAACACAAACCCTCCGTCCAAAAAAATCCCTAAACCCATAGCACCAAAAATCTATAAAACCATAGCAAAAAATAACGAAAACCACATCCATTAAAAAACCAATACACTCATTCCAAAAAAAAATCCATGAACCCCCAAAAAATACTATGCCCTCATCCTTAAAACCCTAATCCCACTTCCCCAAAAAACCAAACACCCATGTCCCAAAAAATTCCTAATCCATAACCACTAAAAAACCTATACCCTTAGAACAAAAAATCACAAAACTATGAGTGTGAAAAATCAATAAACACTCATCCATACAAAAACTAAACCATCATCTAAAAAAATAATTAAACCCTTATCCTCAGAAAACACAAAACCCTCAACCCCAATAAACCTAAAACCCCTAGCCTAAAAAAACCCTAAAATATTAGCCATAAAAATCCATAAACCCTTCACACACAAAACCCCAAAACCCTTACCCCTATAAAACTCCGAGACCCTGATCCTAAAAAAACCCTAAACACTCTAGCCTAAAAACCCTAAACCATCATCCCCAAATAACCCTAAAACCCTCAGACTAAAAAAAACACTAAACCTTTAGTCCAAAAAACCCTTAACACTCATCACCAAAAAATCTTAAACCCTCAAACCCAGAAACCATAAAACCATAGCCCTCAAAAACATTAATCCCTCATCCCTAGAAAACCCTAAACCCCAACCCAATATAACCATATACCCTAATCCATATAATACACTAAACTATCATCCCCATAAAATAAAAAATGATCAAATCTAGAAAATCCTAAACCCTTAACCCTATAAAACCATAAATCATCAGTCTTATAAAACTATAAACCCTTATCCTCACAAACCCGAAAACCCATATCCCTAGAAAAACATAAATACTCATCCGGAAAAAACCCTAAAACCTCATCCATAAACCCATAAACCATCATCCCAAAAACCCCTAAAACACTCATCCCCCAATATCCCTAAACCCTCAGCCATAGAATTTCTAAACCCTTGACCCCAAAAAACCCTAAACCCACGGCTCAAAAAACCAAAAAACCCTCATCGCCAGAAATCCCAAAACCCTCAGACCTGGAAAATCTTTAACACTCATCTTCGAAAAACCCTAAACCCCCAGCCTAGTAAACCCTATATCATATGGAGAAGAAAACCCTAATACCAAAGACCAAGAAAAGATAAAACCCTAAAAGGTAGAAAACCCTAAGCCCTTAGATACATAAACAACTAAACCCTCAGCCCAAAAAACCCAAGACCCTCAGCACCATAAAACAATAGACCCTCATCCCCAAAGTACTAAACCCCCATGTATCGATAATCCTAAACCTTCAACTTTAGAAAACCATAAACCACCATTCATAGAAAACCCTAAACACACATCCCCATAAAACCATAACCCCTCAACCCTAAAAACCCTAATCTCTCAGCCTCAAAAAACCCTAAACACTAACACTAGAAATACCTAAACCATAATTCCTAAAACCCCCTAAAACATAATCCCAAAAAAGTAAAAACCTTAACCCTAGAAAACCTGAAACCCACACCCCGGAAAACACTAACCCTCATCCACAAAGAAACCCCAAACACTTAACCCCAATAAATCCTCAACCTCATCCCAAGAAAACCCTGAACCCTTATCCCAAAAAAACCCTAAACTCTCATCCCCCCAGAACCATTAACCCTTATCCCTATAACACTTACACCCGCAACCCTAGAAAACCCAAAATCCCCAGCCCTATAAAACCCTTAACACTTAGCCATAGAAAACCATACATCCTTATCCCAAAAGAAACCTAAATCCCCAACCCCAAAAAAATCCTACACCCTCATGACAAGAGGACTTTAAACCCTTCTCCCTAGAATACCCTAAAAAGTCATCCCCAGAAGACCCTTAATCCTTTGTCCTAGAGAAAACCACAAACCCTCATCCCCATGAAACCCTTAACCCATAGGCCCAGATAACCTAAAATCCAGAGACCTAGAAGTCCCAAAACCATCTACCCTAGAAGACCCTAAAATCTCATTCCCAGAATACCTGAAAACATCAGACCTAGAAAAACATAAAACCTCATCCCTCAAAATCCCTAAACCACCAGCACTAGAAAACCCTAAACCCAGCGCCTCAGAAAACCATAAAACCTCATGCCAAAAACCCTAAACCTTGATTACCAAAAAACACTAAACAATGATCACACAAAAAACCTAATCTATGAGCCCTGAAAAAACTTAAAGCCTCATCCACAGAAATCCCAAAACCCTCAGCCATAAAAAACGCTTAACCATCACACTTAGTAAACCAAAGACCCACAGCCCCAGAAATCTCAAAACCCTCATTCCCAGAAAACCCTAAACCCCGATCCCTAAAAAACCATATACCCTCATCCTTAGAAAACACTAAACCCTCATGCCCAGAAACCCCTAAAACCTCATCCCCAAAAAACCCTAAACCCTCATCCATATAAAACCCTAAACCCTCAACCATAAAAAACCAAAACCCTCATACCCAAAAAAAATGTGATCCCTAAGCCATGTAAAACCCTAAAACCTTATCCCTAGGTATCCCTATACCCACATCCCCATAAAACCCTAAACCTAGATCTCGAAAAAAATCCTCAACCCTTAGACCCAAAATACCCTAAACCCAAAGCCCTAGAAAACCTTCAACCCTGTTCCCTAGAAAAATATAAACCCTCAGCCCTAGGAAACCATAAACCATCATCCACATAAAACAGTAGACCCTCATCCCTAGAATACCCTTAATGCTCATCGAAAAAAACCCAAAATCCACATCCCAAAAAGACCTTAAACATCATCCACAGGAAACCCTAATCCCTCAAACCTAGAAAAACATAAATATTTAGCCCTCAAAATCCCTAAACCATGTGCCCCATAAAACTATAAATACTAAGCTATAAAAACCCCCATAACCATATCCCAAGAAAAATCTACCCCCCATCCCTAGAAAACCCAAAATCCACTACCCAAAAAACACTAAACACTCATTCCCAAAAACCCAAAACCTTATCCCTCAAAAATCAAAAACTATTAGCCCCATAAAACCCGAAATCCTCATACATAGAAAAACCCACATCCTCATCCCAATTAAACCATAAACTTCATCCCTATAAAACCCTAAACCAACACCCCTAGAAATCCATGATCCCTCATCACCATAAAACCATAAAAGCTCGGCCTAAAAAACCTTAAATCATATTCCCTAAAAAACCTTAAAGCCTTATCCCATGAATAACCTAAACCCTCATCCCCAAAAAACCCTAAAACCTCATCCCCAAAAACCCCTAAACCATCATCCCCAAAAATCCATAAAACCTCTGGCCCAAAATATTTCTAAACACTCAACCCCAAAAAATCCAAAACATTCATTCCCAAAAAACCCAAAAATCAATCCCTACAAATTTCTAAAACCTCATTCCAAAATAACCATAAAAATTACTACCCAAAAAACTATAATCCCTCAGCCTAAGAAAACCTAAAACCATAATCCCCAAAACCCTAGACCCATAGAACAAAAAATCTCTAAACCCTTATTTCCAAAAAATACAGACCCTCAGCCCCAAAAAATACCAAACCCTCATTAAAAAACCCTAATCCCTCATCATGAAAAAATATATTCCATCAGCACCAAAAAACACTAAACCCACATCCCCCAGAATTCCAAAATTCACAGTCCCAGAAAAACCCTAAACCATCAACCCCCCAAAAACCTAAAACATCATCCCTAAAAACCCTAAAACCCCATCCCCAAAAAACCCAAAACACTCATCCCCAAAAACTCTAAAACCTCATCCACAAAAAACCCAAAATCATGAGCCCCAAAAAACCATAAACCCTAAGCTATAAAAGCATAAAATCTTATCCCAAAAAATGCATCAAGACTCAATAAAAAAACCATCAACAATCTGGACTAAAACCCCCTGAACCCTCGGCCCAAAAACACCTAAACCCTTATCCCTAAAAAACACTAAACACTTATACCCAAAAAAACCCTAAACCCCCATACCCAAAACAACCTAAAACTTATCCCCAAAAAACCCTCAAACACAAAAAACCTAAACCCTCATCACCAAAAAATCATCAACCCCAAAAAACCATATATCCTCATCCAAAAAAACCTTAATCCCTCATCCATAATAAACACTAGGTACTAAACCATAATCCCCCAAACCTCTAACCCTCATCCCCAAAACTCCTAAACCCCCATCCCAAAATTTTCTTAAACCCTCATCCAAAATAACCCTTGAACCCTCATCCCAAAAAATATACTAAACCCTCATCCCAAAAATCCCAAAACCCTCATCCCTAAAAAACATTCAACCACTAGCCCCCAAAAATCCCACTACCCTCAGCCTAAAAAACCATCAAAACTATCATAAAAAACTCTCAACCAATGGCCCCAAAAAACCCTATTCCCAAAAAAACCCCTCAACCCTATTCAACAAAATACCCTCTTCTATAAGCCACGATGTACCATAAATCCTTAGCCCCAAAAAAGATAAACCCTCAGCCAAAAAGAACCCTATAACACCAACCCAAAAAACCATAAACCTGCATCCCCCAAAAAACCCTCAAACCTCAACCCTCAATCCCAAAAAACCATCCAAACACAAAAACAAAGAAACCCGAACCCTCAGACCCAAAAAAATCTATACAATCTTCCCCAAAAAACCTAGAACACTTAGCTGAAAAAAACCTCAAACCCCTGTTCCCAAAAAACCCTATAACCTCATCCCCAAAACCCGGTTAAAACTCATCCCTAAAGACCCAAAAACTCGTATACCCAAAAAAACACAAAACCCACCACCCATAAAACCATTAACCCCTTATCCCCAAAAAAACTCTAAAACCTCTAACTTAAAAAACCCTAAACCCCCATCCATAAATTCCCTAAATACTCAGCCCCACAAAACCCAAACCCATCATTCCAAAATATACCAAAGAACCCCCATCCCCAATAAAACCTAAACCCCAAGCCAAAAAACCCTAACCACTTATCCCCAAAAAACATAAACCTTTTCCCCAAAAAACAATAAACCCTCAGTCCCAAAGAAACCCTAAAACCTCAAACAAACAAAAATTATAAAACATCAAACAAAAAAAATTATAATACCTCAAACAAAAAATATTATTAAACTTCAGCCTCAAAAATCCCAAAACCCATAGGTCTAAAAAAACCAAAACCCAAAATTCTAAAAACCCCAAAACCCTCAGGCCCAAAAAAACCTAAGCCCCACCCCGAATGAATCCTAAACCCTCATCCCAAGCAAACCTGAACCCTTATCCCTATGTAACCTTAAACCCCCATTAACAAAAACCCCCAAAACCCTCATCACCAAAAAACCCTAAACCCTCATCCTTAGAAAACCCTAAACCCTCAACCCCAAAAAACCTTAAACCCTCATCCATAAAAAAAACCTAAGCCCGCATCCCCTACAAACCCAAAACCCTTAGCCCCCAAAAACCCTAAATCTGTAGCACCCCAAAAAAACCTAAACCCACATCCCCAAATAATCTTAGACCCTCATACCCATAAAACCCTAAACCATTATCCCCCCAAAACATTAATCTCATCCATTAAAAACACCAAACCCTTATCCCAAAAAATACTATGCCCTCAGTCCAAAAAAAAACCCTAAACCCTCAGTCCCAAAAAACCCTAATCCCTTATTAGCAAAAATCCATAAACCCTCAACCACAAAAAGCAAAAAATCCTCTACCCTAAAAAACCCTAAAGCCTCCTCCTAAAAAACCATAATCCCTCATCCCCAAAAAAACAAAAAACATACTGCCCCAAAAAAACCAAGAACCCCCTTCCCCAAAAAAAACAAATCCCTCATCCCCAAAAAAACCATAAACCTTCAACCCCAAAAAACCTTAAACCCCCAGACCACAAAACCATAAACACTCATCCCCAAAACACATAAACTCTATGCCCTAAATAACAATCATCCCAAAAAAACTCTAAACCCTCAGGCAGAGAAAAACCATAAACCCTCATCATCGAAAAACCCTAAACCCTCACCCTTAAAAAAATTCCTGAACAATTAGCTTCAAAAAACATAAACCATCTACCTAAAATCCCTTAACCAATAGCCCCCCAAATCCCTAAACCCTTAACCAAAAAAAATAAATCCCTCATCTCCATAAATATGTAAACCTTCAGTCCCAAAAAAACCAAAATACATAGCCCAAAAAAACCCTAAACCATCATCCCCATAAAAACCCCATCCCTAAAACCACATCCCTAAAAATACCTAATCCATAATCATTGAAAAAAATTACCCTCATCACCAAAAAAACATAAACCATAAGCCTGAAAATTCAGTAAACCCTCAACCCCAAAAAATATAAAAACCTCATCTATAAAAAAAGTTAAACCATTAGACCCAAAAAACCCAAAACCCTCATCCCCCAAATACACTAAACCCTTAGCCCCAAAAAATCCCATCCACTCAACCCCAAAAAACCCAAAACCTCCATCCCCTAAAAAACCCAAAATCCTCAGCCCCAACAATCCTTAAACACTCATCTCCAAAAATACTTAAACATTCTTGCCGAAAAAACCCTAAACCCTCAAACCCCAAAATCCCTAAACCCTCGTCCCTAAAAAACCCTAAAACCATCTCCTAAAAACTATAAACACTCACCCAAAAACATAATAAACCCTAAAAACAAGATACCAGAAACCCTCATCTTCTAGAAAACTAAAACTCTCATCCCTAAAAAACTCTAAACCATCACCCAAAAAATACCATATACCCTACACCCAAAAATAACCTGAACCCTTAGCCCCAAAAAACCCTAAACCCTATACCTAAGAAAAACCTGAATCTTCATCTCCAGAAAACCATAAACCCTCAGCCTGAGAAAGCACAAAATCCTCAACCCCAAAAAACCCTTAACCCTCATCCCCCAAACCACAAAACCCATATCACCAATACCCCTAAAACCTCACCCCCAACAAAAAACCTTAAATCCCTAAGCCCTAGAAAAAAATAAAACCTCATTTCTAGAAACCCTATAACCTCAGTAACAAGAAACACTAATACTAGAGAGAGAAAAACCCCAAAACCCTCATCCCTAGAAAATCAAAAACCCTCATCCCCAAAAAATCCTAAACCCTCATCGCCAAAAAAAACTTATGCACTCCTCCCCCAAAACCCCTAAAAACACATCCTGATAAACCCAACCCCATCTTCACCAAAAAACCCCAAAACCAAATTCCCTAAATATAGAAAACCCTAAAGCCAAAAACCCCAAAAACCCCCATCCCAAGAAATCAGTAAACCCCCAGCCCTAGATTACACTAAGCCCACATCACCAAAAAACCCTAAACCCTCACCCCTAAAAAAATAAACCCTCAACCCTAGAAAACACTAACCCCTCGTCCCCAAAAATACATAGACCCTCATCTCTTGAAAAACCAAAACTATAATCCCCAAAAATCACTATACTCTCATCCTTATAAAACCCTAAAATATCAGCCCAAGAAAACCCAACCCTTAGCCCTAGAAAACCATAAAACCATAATCCTAGAAAACCCAACACACTTACCACCAAAAAGACCTAAACCATTATCCCCAAAAAACCATAAACCCGAATCCCACAAAAACCTAAAAACCATAACCCCAGAAATGCAAAAACCCCCACCCCTAGATAACCCTGAACCATAAGTCCCAAAAATACATAAAACCTCAGCCCCACAAAACCTTTACCCTCATCCCCATTAAACCCTAAACCATCATCCCCATAACATCCTAAACTTCCATCCTTATAAAACCCTAATCCCTTGTCCTTAAAAAATACTAAACCCTTATCCAAAAAAACCCTTAAACCCCCATCCCTAAAAACCCCTAAACCCTAATCCCCCAAAAACCCTAAACCCTCATCCCAAAATAACCCAAACCCCCTAGACTCAAAAAACCCTAAAACCTTAGCCCCAAAAAAACCTCAACCCTCGGCTCTGGAGAAAAATAATACCTCATCCACACAAAATCATAAAACCTTATCCCCAGAAAACCATAAACCCATACCCCAAAAAACCCAAACCATCATCTTGAGAAAACCCAAAACCCTTAGTCCAATAAAACACTAATCCCTCAGCCCCAGAAATCCCTAAAACCTCAACCCCAAGAAACCTTAAACCATCAACCCTAGTAAAACCTAACACATGAGTAATAGAAAACCGAAAACCCTCAGCTCTAGAAAACCATAAACCATCATCCCATGAAACCCCTAAACAGTCAACCTAGGAAAGTCCTAAACCATATGCCTTAGAAAACCCTTAACCCTTATCCATAGAAATCCATAAACCCTCAACCATATAAAATCCTAAACTCTTAACAAAAAAACCCAAACCTTCAACAAAAAAAAACCCTAAACCAACAACAGAACCAAAACCCTCATCACCAGAAGAGTCTAAACCATCAACCACAAAAGATCCTAAAAATCATCCCCAAAATTCCCATAACCCCGAACCTAAGAAATATATAAACCCTTAGTGCTAGAAAACTAAAAACTCTTAGCCTCAAAATACCATAAACCCTAAACCCCAAAAGTCCCTAAACCATCATCTTAATAAGACACTAAACCCAGTTCCTGAGAAAATCGTAAACCATCAGCCCCAGAAAAATCTAAACCCTCATCCCTCAAAATCATAAACCTCTAGCCCCAGAAAAATCTAAAAATTAATCACTAGAAAACCCTAAAACCTCATACCCAAGAAACCTAAACCTTAAGACCCATAAAATCCTAAACCATGAGCCCTAGAAAACACTAAACCTAGGTCCCCATAAAACCCTAAAACTTGAGCACTCAAAAAAACTAAACACTGATCCCTAGAAAACCCTAATCCCTTAGCCACAAAAAACTCTAAAACCCCTATCCCATACAAACAATCAACCCTTATCCCCAACAAACCCTAAACCCACATTATAAGAAAAACCAAATCCTAGAGCCCCAAATAAATGATAAGCCCTTATCTTGAAAATCACTAAACCCTCATCCCATGAAACTCCTAATCACTCATCCACAAAAAATCATAAAAACTCAGCCCCAGAAAACACTAAACCTTTATCCCTAGAAAAACCTAAACCTACCCCAAAAAAAGACCAAACCCTAAGCCACCTGGAAAACCCAAAACCCGTAGCCCTGAAATCCCATAAAAACTATGCCCCAGAAAACCCTAAAGAATAACCCTAAAAAACAACCCTAAACCCTAATCCTAGAATAACCTAATCCTTAATCCCTAGTAAAACCTAAACGTCAAGCCCTATAAAAACATTCACACTCAGCCCTAGAAAACCATAAACCCTCATACCTAGAAAAACTTAAAACCCTTATCCCTAGAAAACCCTTAACCATCAGCCCTAGTGAATGTTAAACCCTCATCCAAATAAAACCCTTATCCTTCCTCCCTAGAAAACATTTATCCCCATACCATATAAAAACCTAAATCATGAGCCCTAGAAATCCATAAAAACTGATCCCATAAACTCTAAATCATGTGCCGTAGAAAACAAGAAAACATAATCCCTTGAAAAATATTAACCCTCATCCCTAGAAAAACCCAAATTCTTCTACATTAGAAAACCATATACACTTCATTCCCTAAAACCCTAAACCCTCATCCCCAGAAAACCCCAAACCATTCTCCATAGAAAACCATAAACCACAGCCCTAGAATACCATAACCCCAAATCCCCCAAAAAACCTAACCCTCAACCCAAGAAAGCTATTAATCATCAACCCTAGAAAAACCTAATCCCCTCAGCCCTATAAAACCCTAAACCTATGTCCAATAAAAACATGATTCCTCATCCCCCAAAAATATTAAAGCCTCATTATTATAAGACCCGTAAACCCTCATCCCAAAAAAACTAAACTGTCATCCCCATAAACCCCCCTAACCCTCATCCATGACATTCCATATACCCTCATGCCCACAATACCCTAAATCCTCAGTCCCAAAAATACATAATCCCCTATCCCTAGAAAACACTAAACACTAATACCCAAAAAATTGTAAACCCTAGGCCCCAAAAACCCTAAAACCTCATCCCAAAAAAACCCTAAACCCTCCTCCCAAAAATATCGAAAATAGCTGTCCCAAAAAAACCTATACCCTAATCCCCCAAAACCAAAACCATCAGCCCCAAAATTAACCTTAAACCTAATCCCCCCAAAATCCTAAACCCTAATCCCCAAAAACCTAAACTCTAATCCCCCCAAAACCCTAATCCTAAACCCCAAAAAAACCTAAACCCTCATACCAAAAGAAATCCTAAAAAGATCATCCTCAAAAAAATCATAAACCATAGCCACAGGAAAATCATAAATTCATAGACCGGAATACCATGAACCCCAAGACCGATAAAACACTCAACCCCTCATCCCTAATAAACCATCAAACATCATGCCTAAAAAACTCCAAACCAATAGTACCGAAAACCCTAAACCATCATCCCAAAATATCCTCAATCCTCAACCCCAAAAATACATAAACTCTCAGCCCAAAAAACCCCTCAACCCTCATCCCTAAGAATCCCTAAATGCTTAGACAAAAAATACTCTAAACCCTAAGCTACAAATAAATATAAACCCTAATACCCAAAACCCTTGAACCCTTTCCTCCAAAACCCTTTACCCCTCACCCCCCCCCAAAAAAACTCAACCATCAACCTAAAAAAACCCTAGATCCTCAGTCCAAAATTCCCAAAAACCATCCATCCCAAAAAACATTAAACCGTAAATCCAAAAACAGATAAACTCTCAGCCCCAAAAAATTCCTAAACCCTCATCACTAAAAAACCCTGAACTCTCAACCCAAATAAAACCTAAACCATCATACCCAAAAAATACTAAAACAACATCCACAAAAAACCTTGAACCCTCATCCTCAAAAAACCCCTCTACCCTCAACCCAAAACACCATCTACCCTCATCCAAAAAAAACCTCAAACCCAGCATAAAAAAAAATCCTTCAACCCTAATCCTCAAAAAAAAAACCTCAACCCTCAACAACGAAAACCCCCATCCCTATTCCCCAAAAAACCCATTAACCCCCAGCCCAGAAAATGACTTTGTCCTCGTCCCCAAATAACCCTAAACCCAAAACACCAAAAAACCATAAATGAACACCAAAAAATGTAAACCATCAACCCCAAAAAAACACTAAACCCAACAACCCCAAAAATCCCTCAGCCCTCCACCACAAAAAACTTGGAACCCTCAACACCAGAAAAACCTGAACCCTCAACCCCAAAAAACATGAACCCTAAACCCCAAAAAAACCATCATCCCTCATCCCCAAAAATCCATGTACCCTCAATCACCAAAAACCCTAAACCCTTAGCCTGAAAAACTGTAAACCCTCTTCCTGAACCCCCCCCCCCATAAACCTCATAACCAAAAAAACAAAAACATATATCCCCAAGAAACCCAAAAACCTCATCCCCAAAACCACTAAAAACATATAACTAAGACACCCTACACTCTATGCCCCAAAAAATACTAAACCATCTTCCCCAAATTCCCTAAACTCCCATCCCACAAAAACACAAAACCCATAGACCAATAAAACTCAAAACCCTCATCCCCCAAAAAACACTATAACCCCAACCCCAAAAAACCCATAACGCTTAACCCCAAAATAATCTTAAACCCCCATCCAAAAATACACTAATCCCTGAGTCTGAAAAAAACCGTAAACCCCAATACCCAAAAAACCTAAACCCTCAATTCTAAAAAACATTAAACCCTAAGCCCCAAAAAAACTCTAATCATTTCCCCCTAAAAAACACTTAACCCTCATCCCCAAAAAAACCTAATCCCTTAGCCCTAAAAAACCTATTCCCTCATCCCCAAAAAACAATAAACCCTCATCCCAAAAAAAAACTTAAAACGTCATCCCAAAAAAACCCTACACCCCCATCCCTAAAAACACATAAAGCCTCAACCATAAAAAATGAAAACCCCACATAATAAAAAAACCCTAAACACTTATCCCTCAAAAAAATTGAAAACAGTAGCCTGAAAAACCCTAAACCCTCATCCATAACAAAACCCAAACCCTAATCCCCAAAAAACATTAACCCCCCAATAATAGAAAAAAACTTAACCCTCACCATGAAAAAACCCTCAACAATCAGTCCAAAAAATCCTTGATCCCACAACCCCAAAAAATATAGACACGCATCCTGAAAAAAAACCCTGAACACTCTGGCACAAAAACAATGAACACTAATCCTTGAAAAACCATATGCTCTCATCCTCAGAAAACCTTAAACCATCAAAACAAAAAAAACCCTAAACCCTCTACCCAAAAAAACCCTCAACCCCTTGCCAGAAAAAACCCTAAATACCTAGCCCAAAAACCCCTAAATACTTATCCCTAAAAACATTAAACCCTAATCCCCTAATCCATTAACCCCTCATCCCCTAAACCACTAACCCCTCAACCCTAAAAAACCCTAAACCCTCGTCCCAAATAACACCTAAAGCCTCATCCTGAAAAAACACTAAACCCCCATCTCTATGAAAAACAGAACCCTCATCCCCAAAAAACACTCAACCATCATCCCGAAAAAACCCTCGAGCCTTATCCCAAAATCCCTAAAACTAGAACAAAAATAGTCAACCCTTAGTCCAAAAAATCCCTCACCTATTATACCCAAAAAAACCAAAAACCCACTTCCCAAAAAAACCCTCCACCCTTATCCCCCAAAACCCGATTCCATCAGCCCTGAAGAACCCCAAACCATTATCCGAAAAATACATAAACCCACTACCTAAAAAATACTAAATCCAAATCCACAAAAAACCCATAACCCTCATCCCCAATAATCCCACAACCCTCAACACTAAATAATAATGAACCATCATCCCCCAAAAAACCTAAACCCTCATCCTAATAAAACCCTAAATCCTTATCCCCTCAAATCCAACAACCCTCATCGCCAAAAACTCTAATCCTTTATCCCCCAACAAACACTAAACCCACAGCCCCAAAAAACCTTTAACCCTTCTCCCCAAAAAACACTAAACCCTCATCCCAAACCCCCCTTAAACCTCAACCCAAAAAAACCAAAAACCCATGACCCAAAAAAAACCCTAAACCCAAACCCCCAAAAAAACCTCATCCCTCATCCCAAAAAACAACCTAGACCTACATCCAAAACAAACTCTAAAACCTAACCCCAATCCCCCAAAACCCTTATCTACAAAACTCCTAACCCCTTATAACCAAAAATACCTGAACCCTCATCCCAAAAAATACCTAGAACCTCATACCTATTAAACACTAAAGACACATCAACCAAAAACCCTAAACCCTCCTCCCCAAAAAACACCTAACCCCCATCCCAAAAAACACACAACCCTCAACCCAAAAAACCTTGAACCCTCAGCTCCTCCGGAAAAAACCATGAAACCCCAGCCCCCAAAAACCCACAACCCTCAGACCCCAAAACCCTCAATTCTCAACCCTAAAAAACCTTGAACCCTTTTCCCAAAAAACCCTCTGAATCATCATAATCAAAAATACCTTAATTCTTAGTGCCAAAAAAACAAAAACCCATATCCTGAAAATACACAAAACCCTCATCCCTAAAAACTCTAAATGCTTATCCCCAAAAAACCCTAAACTATCTTTCGAAAAAAAACACTAAAACCTCATCCCCAAACCCCCTAAACCCCCATCCCCAAAAAAAATAGTCCCACACCCCAAGAAAACCCAACACCCTCATCCCATGAACACCCTAAACCACCAACACCAAACAAAACATAACGGTCGGCCCCTAAAAATGCTTAATACTCAGCCCAAAAACACCTCGAATGCTCAGTTCCAAAAAACCCTAAACCCTCCAGACTAAAAATACTAAACCCTCATCCCTAAAAAACCCTAAACACCCATGCTCAAAGAAACCAAAACACTCAACACTAAAAAAATCCTAAACCCACAACCCCCAAAAAACACTAATACCTCAAAAAAAACCTAAACACTAAGTCTGAAAAAATAATGATCCTTCAGCCCCTAAAAACACCGTTCCCTTATCACCAAAAAACACTTAACCCTCAACACCAAAAAACCTAAACCCTCATCCCCAAAAAACACTAATACCTCTGCCTCAAAAAACCCAAAACCCTCAGCACCTAAATATGCTAAACCCTCATCCCCAAAAAAACCCTAGACTGTTAACCCTAAAAACCATTAAAACTCATACCCAAAAAACCCTATACCCCCATCCATAAAAGACCCTAATCCCTAAAAACTAAAAAACCATAAACCCACATCCCCAAAAAAACACTCAACCCTCAGCACTAAAAAACCCTCAACAATCAGTCATAAATAACCCTAAACCCTCATCCCCAAAAACCCAAAACCCCCAGCCCAAAAAAACCATACACCATCATCCCCAAAAAACTCTAAAATATGATCCCAAAAAAACCATTAATACTTATCCAAAAAACCATCATCCCTCAACACGAAAAAACCCTTAACCCCAAAAAACCCTCAACCCATAGCACAAAAAAACCTTAACCCTCAGCACAAAGAAACCCTAAACCCTCATCCCCAAAAATCTCTGATCTCTAATCCCCCAAACCCTTCCACCCTCAGCACCAAACACCTAACACCTCATCCAAAAAAACACTAAACCCTAATCCCAAATAACAATTAAACCATCATCCAAAAAAAGCACTAAACCCTCATCCCAAAAAAACCCTGAACCCCATCCCCCAAAAAACTAAACCCTAAGTCCCAAAAAACCATCTACACTCTTCCTGATAAACCATCAAAACAACAACAAAAACTCTCAATAATCATCCCAAAAAAAACCCTCACCCTTCATCCTCAAAAAAATATTCAACCCCCTTACCCAAAAAAAGCTCAAACCTTAGCCTAGAAATACCTCTTCCATAAACCATGAATAACCCTAAACCCTCATCCCTAAAAAACTATAAACCCCCAGCCCAAAAACCCTAAACCCAGTCCCCAAAAATACCTAAACCCAAATCTATCAAAAAAACCTCAACCCTAAAAAACGATGAACCCTCTACACCAAAAAATCCTTATACATATGCCCTATAAAACCCTAAACACTAAGCCCCATAAAACCCTAGACCGTCATACCCAAAAATCTCCCTACCCTCATCTGCAAAAAACTCTAAACCCTCAACCCAAAAAAATACAAAACCATCAGTCCCAAAAAATAATGACCCTTATTCCCAAAAAACTGTTAACCCTCATCCTAAAACCCATTTAAACCACTTCCCTCAAAAAACCCAATCCCTCAACCCCAAAATCCCTAAACCCATAGCCCCAAATAACCCACAACCCTCATCCCCAAAAATCCCAAAACCCTCAGCCCAATCAAACACTAAACTTTATGTACCAAAACCCCAAAAAACTTGGCCTATAAACTCCTAACCCCACATCCATTAAAATCCCTCAAACCTCATTACAAATAACACATATACCCTCATCACCCAAAAAAACTAATCCCTCTTCCCCAAAAAACCATGAACCTTCGTCACCATAAAACCCTCAACCCGTATCCCCAAAAGCCACTCTACCCTCAACCCCAAAAAATCCTAAACCCATATACCCTGAAACTCAACCCAAAAAAATCATCTACCCCATCCCCAAAAATAATAAACCCTCATCCCCCAAAAACCCTGAACCCTCATCCCTGCAAACCCTAAATTCTTCGCCCCAAAAATCCCCAAACCCACATCCACAAAAACTACTTAATCCACGCCCACAAGAAACCGAATTCCCATATCCCTAACTAAAAACCAAAACCATTAGCCTAAAAAACAAAAAACTCTTAGCCCTAAATACAACTAATCCCTTTTACCCAAGAAAACACCTAAATCATCATCCATAAATTCCCTAAACTCACAACCCCAAAACCCAAAAACCACTGCCCCCCTAAACCCAAAACCTTCTTCCCATGAAAACCCTAAATGCTCAGTCCCCAAAACCCTTAAACCCTCAAACCCAAAAAATCATAATCAATCATCCCCATGAAATCCTAAAAACACCTGAAAAATAAACTTGAACCCTAAATCCAAAGAAAACCTATATCCTCAGCCCAATGAAACACTAATACCTCAGCCCGCAAACCCTTATCCCTAAAACACTGTTCCCTCACCACAAAAAAACCCTATTACCTCAGCACTAAAAAACACTAAACCCTCATCCCAAAAAATATCCTAAACCCAAAACCCTAAAAACCCCACACTGTCATCCCCAAAAAAAACACCAAACCCTAAAATCTAAAAAATACTAAACCATGAGTCCCAAAAAACACTAAACCCCTATCCCCCAAAACCCCAAAAACCTCATCCCAAAAAAACACTAAACCCTCATTTCGAAAAATCCCTAAACACTAAGGCCCAAAAAACTTAAACCTGTAGCCATAAAAAACACTCAACCCTTATCATCAAAAACCATTAATAGTCATGCCTTAAAATCAATGAACCCCTAAACCCTCATCCCCAAATAATCCAAAACCCTCATCCCTAAAAACCCTAAACCCTAATCCCCAAAAAAAACTTAGCACTCATCCCCAAAAAAACCTCAACCCTCAAACCCAAAAAACCCTAAACCCATACACCCCAAAACCCTCAACCCTCAATCCCAAAAAACCATAAACCCTCAAACCAAAAAATCCCTAAACCCTTATCCCAAAAAAACCTGAACCCTATGATCCAAACCCCCTAAACCCTCGGCCTTAAAAATTATTACATGTCATCTCAAAAGATCCCTAAAAACTCAACCCAACTAACACCTAAACCCTCACCCCCATAAACACTAAACCCACATCCCCAAAAAACCATGAACCCCCATCCTCCAAAACCCTTCAACTAGCATCCCCAATAAGACATACACTCTCATCCTAAAAAACCCTTAAAAATAGAATAAAAACTCTCATTTCTAAAAAACTCTCATCCTTAGAACAAAAAAACCCTCAACCCACTCCCCTAGAAATCCCTCAACCCTTACCCCAAAAAAAACATCCTTCCCTCAGCCCTAAATAACACTAAACCCTCTTTCCCAAAAATTCATAAACCCTCATCCAAAAAACCCTTAACCTCAAGCTACATAAAATCCTAAACCCATATCCTCAAAAGACCATCAAACCTCAACCCTCTACCCTAAAAATCCTGGAACCCTCAACCCTGAATAATCATGAACCCCCATCCCTAAAGAACAATCACCCTTAGAACCAAAAAACCCTCAACACACTCCCATAGAAATCCCTCAACCGTTATCCCAAAAAAACATCCATCCCTCAGCCCTAAAGAACACTAAACCCTCTGTCCCAAAAATTCATAAACCATCATCCAAAAAAACCATTAAACCCAAGCCACATACAACACTAAACCCATAGCCTCAGAAGACCATCATCAGTCAACCCTCATCCCTAAAAAACCCTAAACCATCAACCCCAAATAATCATGAACCCTCAACCCCAAAAAACTGTAAACCCTAATACTGAAAACACTAAACCCTAAGCCCCCAAAAATCATGAACCCCTATCCACAAAAAAACTCAAAACCCTCATCCACAAGCCCCGTTAAACCTCATCCATATAACCCCTAAACCCTATGCCCCCAAAAAACCCTAAACCCTCTATCCAAAAAACCCTAAACCCTTAGACCTAGAAAACCTATACCCTCACCCTTAAAAACCCCTAAAACCTCATTCCAAAAAAAACCTACACCCTCAATCCTAAAAAACAATAAAACCTCTGGCCAAAAAAACACAAAACCCTTACCCCCGAAAACCCAAAACCCTTTTCCCAAAAAAATCCTAAACCCTCGTCCAAAAAAATGTTAAACCACCATCCCCAAAAACCCAAAACCCTCAACCATTAAACACACTATTCCCCAAAACCTCATCACTAAAAACACTTAAACCATCATCCCCTATAAACCATTAACCCACATCCCCCCAAAACCCTAAACTGCTAGCCCTAAAAGACCCAAAACCCACATCATCAAAAAAACCGTAAACCATCATCCCCAAAAACCCTAAACCCTAAAACCCAATAAAACACCAAACCCTTAGACCCAAAAAAACCTAAACCCTCACCACAAAAAACCATAATCCCTCAGCCCCAAAAGACCATAAAACCATTGCATCAAAAAACCCCAAACCCTCAAACCTAAAAAACCTTAACACTATGACACAAAAAACCATAAACCCTCATCCCCATGAAAATATTGAACCCTAAGTACCAAAAAACCCTCAACAATATAGCCTAAAATCCCATTACCCTCATTCCCAAAATTCTTAAACCTTCAGCCTCAAAAAACCCTAAACCTCGAAACTGAAAAAACCCTAAAACTTCATCCCAAAAGAACCTTGAACCCTCATCCCCAAAAAACCCTAAACCCTAAAAAACATTATACCCACAGTCCCATAAAAAATAAACCCTCACCCCCAAAAAACCCTAAATCCTCATCTAAAAAAACACTAAACCCTCTTCCACAAAAAATGCTACACCTAAAGCCTAAAAACCCCAAAACCTTCTGAAAAAAAATTCTAATCCATCATCACCAGAAATTCCAAAAACCTCATCACAAATAACTCTTAAACCATCATCCCCTAATAACACTAAACCAACATCCATAAAAACATGAACTCTCATCCCCAAAAAATTCTCAACACTCATCCCCAAAAATCCCTCTACCATTATCCCAAAAAACACTCAAACATCAGCGCCAAAAACCCCCACCCCTTATCCCCAAAAAACATCCAATCCACTTACCCAAAAATCCCTTAACCCTTATCCCAAGAAAAAAATCTTCCCATACCCTTGATTAACTGTAAAAAAATTATCCTAAAAAACCGAGAACCCTCATCCTATGAAAATCCTAAGCCCCCATCCCCAATAACCCTAAACCTACACCCCAAAAACCCTCAACCCTAAAACACCCTGAACCCTTCGCCCAAAAAACACTAAACCCTCTGTATCATAAAACCCTAATCCCTTCCCCAAAAATACCTCAACCCTTATCCCCAAAAAAAAATCTAAATCCTCATTCCCAAATAACACCAAACCCTCAAACCAAAAAAAACATGAACCCTTAACATAAAGAAATTGTAATCCATCATCCCCAAAACTCATTAAACCTCAACCACCAAAATACGATAAACACTTGTCCCTAGAAACCCTTAACCCACATCCCCAAAATACCCTTAACCCTCAAACCAAAAAAACTAAAAATTCTTAGCCCCAACAAAATCTATACCCTATTCCAAAAAAACAAAAAAAAACTCGGCCCCAAAACTCCTAATCCCTCATCCAAAAAAATCCCTAATCCCTCATACCATATAATATCTAAACCCTCATCATCTAGAAACAATAAACCCTTATCCCCATAACACCCTGAACCCTCATCACCCAAAGTCCCTCATCCCTCAGCCCAAAAAACCACTCATCCCTCAACCCCAAAAAAACCTTAAACCCTCAGCCCCAATAAAACCTAAACACTCAACCCAAAAAACCATTAACCCTTAGCACCAATAAACCCTCAACCCTCATCCCAAAAATCCTGAACCCTTTGACCCAAAACAACATGAAACATTAGCCTCAAATAACCATAGACCCTCATCCATTTAACCCCCTAAACTTCATCCCCAAAAAACCCCATAGCCCCAAAAAACAAAAAGCCCTCAGACCCTAAAAATACTAAACCCTTATCCCCAAAAAACACTAAACCCTATTCACCAATAAACCTTAAACCCTCATCCCTAATGAAACTAAACCCACAGCCCCCCAAAACCCAAACCCAATAACCCATAAATTTAAAAAAACCCTCATCCCCAAAAAACCCGAAACTCCTAGCCTCCAAAAACCTTTAGCGTTCATCCCCCAAAAAATCCTAAACCCAATGTCATAAATAACCCTAAACCCTCAGTCCCAAAAAACCATAAACCCTCAATCCTAAAAAAAATTCTTAATCCAAACCCCACGAAAACCCTTAAACCCAGGGAAAAAAACTATAGCCTAAATTATATTAAATCCTAAACCCTTAGCCATAAGTAAAACTAATCCATGAACCCAAAAAAACCCTAAACTCATTGCCCCAAAAAACCTTAACCCTCATCCCAGAAAAACCCTAATCCATCAATAATAAAAACACTAAAACCTCATCCCAAAAAATCCTAAAATCTCGTACCCAAAAAACCTTAAACCCTTTTACCCAAAAAAACCCTAAATCCTAAACCCCCCAAACTCTAAACACTCGGTCCTAAAAAACCATAAACCCTTTGATCCAAAAAACAAAAAAAACCTCATCCCCAAAAAAGCCAAAACCCTGAGACCAAAAAACTATAAACCCTAAGGCCCAAAAAACCATAAACCCTCATCCCAAAAACAAAACTAAACCATTATCACAAAAAAACCTCAACAATCAGGCTTAAAATATTGAACCCTCATCCCCAAAAACCCTAAACCCTCGTCCAAAATAAACCTAAACTCTCATTCCCAAAAAAACCCTGAATGCTCATCCCCAAAAAACCCTCAACCATCATACACAAAAAACTCATAACCCTCAACCACAAAAAACCCTAATCCCTCTAACCCAAAAAACCCTCATCGCTCATCCCCAAAAAACATTAAAAACTCTGCCCAAAAAACCCCCTAAACCCTCAACCACAAAAATCTCTAAACACTAAGCTCAAAAACTCCTAAACTTGTAGGCCCCAAAACTCCTAAAACATCATCTCCAAATATCCCTAAATACATATCCCAAATAACACCTAAACCCTAATCCTGAGAAAAACTAAACACTCATCACCAAAAAACTCAAAACCCTCATCCCCCAAAACCATCAAAACTTATCCCCAAAATAACCTCTACCTTCATCCCAACCCCCCGCCACAAAACTAGAATAAAAAACCCTCAATCCTCGGCCCAAAAAATACCTCACCCCTCAGCCCAAAAAAACCCTCAACCAACTTACCCAAAAAACCCTCAACACATAGTTCCGAAACTCCCTCTTCCCTCATCCTCGAATAACCCCATACCCTCTGCCCTAAAAAACCATAAACCCAAAGTCCAAAAAACCCTAAACCCCAGCAGAAAAAACCCCTAAACCCATAGTCCCAAAACACCCTCCCCCTCAACCCTCAACCCTAAAAAACCAGTACTCTTAACCCTAATGAAACATGAACTGCCAGCCCTATAAAACCCTCAAACCATTACCCCCAAAAATCCATCAACCCTCAGCCCAAAAAAATCAAAAGCCTTAGACCCAAAAAAACGGATCCCTCCTCCCCAAAAAACATTGAAACCTTATCCCACCAAAAAACTAAATCCTCATAACCAATGGCCCCTTCAACATCATTCGAAAAAGACCCTAAACCCTCATCCCTAAAAAACCCTAAACCCTCCATCACAAAGAACATTAAACCCTCATACCCACAAAATATTAAAACCTATGCCCCACAAAAAACTAAAACATCATGTCCAAAAAAACCTAAACCCATAATAATAAAAAACACAAAAACCGCAAGGCCAAAAAAGTCTAAAAATTCACCCCCAAAAAACCCTAAACCCCTTGCCCCAAAAATTCCAAAACCCTAGGAAAAAATGAACATTAAAACCTCATCCCTAAAAGGACAAAACCCTTACCACCAAAAAAACAAAAAACCATCATCCTTAAAAAACACTAAACCCTAAACACCAAAAATTAATAAACCCTCATCCATCAAAAACCCTAAACACTCACCCTCTATAAACACTAAACCATCAGCCCAAAAAACCCTAAACATTCATCCCCAATGAACCTTAAACCGACATCTAAAAAAACTTTAAACCCTAACCCCTAATAAACTCTAAAATCTCGGCCCCAAAAAACCCCAACCCTCAGCCCCAAAAAACCCAAAACCATGAGGATGAAAAACACGAAACCCTCTACCCAAAAAAATCATAACCTATCAGCCACCAAAAATTATAAACCCTCAATCCCATGAAACCCTAAACCCTTGGACCAAAAAAAACCTAATCACTCATCCCCAAAAGAACACTAAACCCATAGCCCCAAAAAACCATAATCCCACAACACTAAAAGAAATAAATCCTATTCCCCAAAAAACTATAAATTATATTCCCAAAAAACCCTAAACCCTCATCCCCCCAAAACACTAAACCATCACAAAAATTAACCCATAAACCCTCAACCCTAAAAAAACCAATACCCTCATAACCAAAAACAACATAAGCCTCATCCTAAAAAAACCCTAAACCCTTGGCCTCCAAAACACCTAAACCCACATCAACAAAAATAACAAAACCCACTGTCGCAAAAAATCATAAACCATAATCCATAAAAAAACCTACATCCCCAAAAAACCTAAAACATCACTCCAAAAAAACCATAAACACTCTACCCCAAAAAACCCTAAACCCTCTTCCCCAAGAAACCCTACAACCACTGCCCAAAAACAATCCTAAACCCACAGCACTAAAACCCTAATCCATATTCACCCAAAAGAACATCTACCAAGAAACCCTAAACCCCAATCCTGAAAAATACATAAACCCTTAGCACTGAAAAATACTAAATACCGATATATAAATATGCCAAAACCCTTGTCCCTAAATAATGGAATACCCTCATCCCCCATAATCCATTAACACTCAGCCCCAAAAAAATCATAACCTATCAACCCCCAAAAAATCCTAAACACTCAGCCCCCAAAAAACCCTAAAACCTTAGCCTAAAAAACCATAAACACTCATCCCTAAAAAAAATATATACTATGAGACCTAAAAACCCCAAAACCTCATCCCATAAAACCTCTAAACCCTCAACCCAAAGAAAACCATATACCACTATCCCAAAAAAACCTAAACAGTCAGCCCCAACAAATCATAAACCCTCAAACCTAGAATCCTTATACCCTTTGCCACAAAAAACAATAAAATCTCTTCCAAAAAAACCATAAACCCTCAGCCTTAGAAAACCATAAACCCTGAGCCCCAAAATTCCCAAAACACTTATCTTGAGAAAAATTTAATCCTATAACCCCAGAAAACCTAATCCCTTATCCCTAGAAAACCATAAAACCACAGCACAATAAAACACTAAACCCCTAGCCTCACAATCCCAAAAAACCTTAGCCTATAAATCACTAAATTGTCTTCCCCAAAAAAACCCTAAACCCTCAGCCTAAAAAAACTCCAAATCCCTCAACCACAAAAAACCATAAACCCCTAATCACCAGAATACACTAAACCCCAAAACATAAGAAAACATAATCCCCATGTCCTAAAAAAACTAAATCCTCAACCTCAAAACCCCAAAACCATCAACCCTAGAAAATCCAACACCCTCAACCCCAAAAAATCCAAGACACTCATCCACATAAATCCCCTAAACCCTTAGCCTTGTAATCCAAAAACCATCAACCCTAGAAAAAACTAAAACTAAATACCCAAAAAATAGAAAAACCTCAGCATCATAAAATCATAAACCCTTAGCCCTAGAAAACCCCGGTTCCTTATGCCTAGAAATTAGTAAACCCACATCCCCATATAACACTAAACCCTCAGCCGTAGAAAAGCCTAAACCATCTTCCCTAAAAACCCTAAACACACAGACCTAGAAAACACTAATCCCTTTAGCCTAGAAATACCTAAACCCTCAACCCGGAAAAAACTTAATTCTCATACCTAAAAAACCCCAAACCATCATCCCTAGAAAACCACTAAACTATCAGCCCCAAAAACCCCAAAAACCCATGTACCTAAAAAACCCAAAACCCTCAACCCTAAAAATCCCAAAAACCTAATCTTCAAAATAACATAGAAACCTAAGCCCTTTAAAAACTGAAACCCTCAACCCCTAAAAACCCTAGACCCTATGCCCTAGAAAACCCTAAAACAATATCCCTAAAAAATCCCCAACCCTCATCCATAGAAAACCCTAAATCCCAGCCCTAGAAAAACCTAAACCCATATCCCTAGAGAACCCTAATCCCTAATCCATAGATACCCTAAACCCTAAAACACAAAAAACCCAGAACCCTCATCCCCAATAATCCCACAACCCTCAACACTAAAAAATCATAAACCATCATCCCCCAAACAACATAAACCCTCAGCCTAATAAAACCCTAAACCCTTATCCCCTCAAATCCCACAACCCTCATCGCCAAAAACTCTAATCCCTTAGCCCCCCAAAAAAAACTAAACCCACAACCCCAAAAAACCTTGAACCCTTCTCCCCAAAAAACACTAAACCATCATCCCCAAACCCCGTAACCAAAACCCAAAAAACCCCAAAACCCATGACCCAAAAAACCCTAAACCCAAACCCCCAAAAAACCCTCAACCCTCAGCCAAAAAAACAAACTTAACCCGCATCCCCAACAAAATCTAAAACCTAAACATCAATCCCACAAAACCCATATCTGTAAAACTCATAACCCCTAATAACCACAAATCCATGATCCCTCATCCCAAATAATACCTATAACTTCATCCCTAATAAAAACTAAACACACGTCCAGCAAAAACCTAAACCCCCTCCACAAAAAACCCATAACCCTCATCCCAAAAAACAATAAACACTCAACCCAAAAAACCTTGAACCCTCAGCTCATCCCACAAAAACCATGAAACCTCATCCCCAAAAAACCCAAAACCCTCAGCCCCAAAAAACTCTCAATTCTCAACCATAAAAAACACTAAAACCTTATCCCAAAAAACCCTTGAATAATCATAATCAAAACTACCTTAATTCTCCGTGCCAATAAACCAAAAACCCATATCCCCAAAAAACCGAAAACCCTCATCCCTAAAAACTCTAAATGCTTAGCCCCCAAAAAAAACTGAACAATCTTCCAAAAAAACACTAAAACCTCATCCCCAAACACCCTAAACCCTCATCCCCAAAAAACCTAGACCCACACCCCAAGAAAACCAAACACCCTCATCCCCTGAAAACCCTAATCCTCCAACACCAAAAAAAACATAACTATCAACCCCTAAAAACGCTTAACTCTCACCTCAAAAAAACATCAAACACTCAGTTCCAAAAAACCCTAAACCCTCCAGACTAAAAATACTAATCCCTCATCCCTAAAAACCCATAAACACCCATGCTCAAATAAACCAAAACACTCAACACTAAAAAAATCCTAAAGCCACAACCCCCAAAAAACACTAATACCTCAAAACAAAAACAAAAAACCTAAACACTATGTCCTAAAAAATAATGATCCCTCAGGACCTAAAAACACTGATCCCTTATCACCAAAAAACATTTAACCCTAAACACCAAAAAACCTAAACCCTCATCCCCAAAAAACTCTACTACCTAAGCCCCAAAAAAACAAAAACTCTCAGCCCCTAAAAATGGTAAACCCTCATCCCCAAAAAACACTAAACCATTATCCCTAAAAACCATAAAAACTCATCCCCAAAAAACCCTAGACCCTCATCCGTAAAAGAACCTAAACCTTAGAAACTAAAAAACCATAAACCCAAATCCCCAAAAAACACTCAACCCTCAGCACTAAAAAACCATCAACAATCAGTCCTTAAAAATCCATAAAACCTCATCCCCAAAAACCCAAAACCCTAATCCCCAAAAAACCCTAAACCATCATCCCCAAAAAACCCTTAAAACTCATCCCCAAAAAACCATTAATCCTTATCCCAAAAAAAACCCTCAACACCAAAAAACAAAAAACCCTTAACCCATAAAAACCCTCAACCCTTAGCATAAAAAATCCTAAACCCTCAGCACAAAAAAAACCCTAAACCCTCATCCCCAACAAACTTTGAACCCTAGTCCCACAAACCCTTCAACCGTCAGCACCAAAAACATAACACCTCATCCAAAAAAACACTAAACCCTCATCCCAAATAAAAATTAAACCATCATACCAAAAAAAACACAAAAGCCTCATACCAAAAAAATCAGGAACCCTCATCCCCAAAAAACCCTAAACCCTAAGCCCCAAAAAAACCTTCTACACTCTGCCTGATAAACCCTCAAAAAAAAAAAAACTCTCAACAATCAACCACCAAAACCCCCACCCTTCATCTTCAAAAAAATCTTCAACCCCCTTACCCGAAAAAGCCTCAAACCATAGCCTAAAAATACATCTTCCATAAACCTTGAATAACCGTAAACCCTCATCCCTAAAAAACTATAAACCACCTGCCCAAAAAACCCTAAACCCAATCCCCAAAAATACCTAAACAAAAATATATCAAAAAATCCTCAACCCTCAACCCTCAACCCTAAAAAACCATGAACCCCCTACACCAAAAAATCCTAATCCCTATTCCCCATAAAACTCTAAACTCTAAGCCCCATAAAACCATAAACCCTCATACCCAAAAATCCCCCAACCCTCATCTACAAAAAACTCAAAACCCTCAACCCCAAAAAATACTAAACCATCAGTCCCAAAAAACCGTGAACCCTTATCCCCAAAAAACTGTTAACCCTCATCCTAAAAACCCCTTTAAACCACTTCCCTCAAAAACCCAATCCCTCATCCCCAAAAAACCCTAAACCCATAGCCCCAAAAAACCCACAACCCTAATCCCAAAAAATCCCAAAACCCTCATCCCAAAAAAACACTAAACCATATTCCCCAAAACCCCAAAACACTTGGCCTATAAACACCTAACCCCATATCCATTAAAATTCATCAAACCTCATTACAAATAACACCTATACCTTCATCCCCAAAAAAAACTAAACACGCATCCCCAAAAATCCATGACCCCCCATCACCATAAAACCCTCAACCTGCATCCCCAAAAGCCACTCTACCCTCAACCCCCAAAAATCCTGAACCCATATACCCTAAAACCCAGCCCCAAAAATAATCAACCCCATCCCCCAAAATAATAAACCCTCATCCCCTAAAAACCCTAAACCCTCATCCCTGAAAACCATAAACCCTTCACCCCAAAAATCCCTAAACCCACATCTACAAAAACAAATTAAACCACATCCACAAGAAATCAAATTCCCATATCCCCAAAAAAACCCTAAACCATTATCCTAAAAAACAAAAAACCCTTAGCCCTAAATACCACTAAACCAACTTACCCAAAAAAACCCCAAACCCTCATCCACAAATTCACTAAACTCAGAACCTCAAAAACCCAAAAACTACAGCTCGAAAAACCCAAAACCATCATGCCCCGAATCCTTAAACCCCCACCCCCAAAAAACCCTCAATACATAGCCCCCCTAATCCCAAAACCCTCTTCCCACGAAAACCCTATAAACTGAGTCCCCAAAACCCTTAAACCCCCATACCCAAAAAATCATAATCAATCATCCCCATGAAACCCTAAACACACAAGCCAAATAAACTTGAACCTTAAATCCAATGAAACCCTATATCCTCAGCACAATGAAACACTAATACCTCCACCCCAAACCCTCATCCCTAAAAATCCCTATTCCCTCACCACAAAAAAACATATTACCTCAGCACCAAAAAACACTAAACCCTCATCCCAAAAAATAACCTAAACCCAAAACACTAAAAACCACAAACCCTCATAAAAAAACTAAACCCTATACTCTAAAAAATACTAAACCCTGAGTCCCAAAAAACCCTAAACCCTCATCCCCCAATACCCAAAAAACCTCATCCCCAAAAAACCCTAAACCCACATTTTGAAAAAACCATAAACACTAAGGCCCAAAAAAACTTAAACCCATAGCCATAAAAACATTCAAACCTCATCATCAGAAAACATTAATAGTCAAGCCTAAAAAAACAATGAACCCCTAAACCCTCATCCCCAAATAATCCTGAAACCATATCCCAAAAAAAACCCTAAACCCTCGTCCCCAAAAAACCCTATGCACTCATCCCCAAAAATCCCTAAACCCTCAACCCCCCAAAACCCTAAACCCTCAGACCCCAAAACCCTCAACCCTTAATCCCAAAAAACCATAAACCCTCAAACCCAGAAAGCCCTAAACCCTCATCGCCAAAAAACTCTAAACCCTAAGATCCAAACCCCCTAAACCGT
Source organism: Viscum album (assembly GCA_963277665.1). Lineage (NCBI taxonomy): Eukaryota > Viridiplantae > Streptophyta > Magnoliopsida > Santalales > Viscaceae > Viscum > Viscum album. The sequence goes on from OY728151.1 coordinate 1,539,907,714, forward strand.
CAGCCTTAAAACTCATTACATGTCATCTAAAAAGATCCCTAAAAATTCAATTCAATTAACACCTAAACCCTAACCCCTAGAAACACTAAACCCACATCCCCAAAAAACCTTGAACATTCATCCTCCAAAACCCTTCAACTAGCATCCCCAATAAACCATCTAGCCTCGGCCTAAAAAACCCTTTAAGATAGCATAAAAACCCACATATCCAAAAAAACTCTCATCCATAGAACAAAAAAACCCTCAACCCACTCCCCTAGAAATCCGTCAACCCTAATCCCCAAAAAAAACATCCTTCCCTCAGCCCTAAATAACACTAAACCCTCTTTCCCAAAAGTTCATATACCCTCATCCAAAAAAACTATTAACCCCAAGACACATAACACCCTAAACCCATAGCCTCAAAAGACCATCAACCCTCAACCCTCAACCCTAAAAAACACTAAACCCTCAACCCCAAATAATCATGAACCCTCATACCCAAAGAACAATCACCCATAGAACTAAAAAAACCTCAACCCACTCCCATAGAAATCCCTCGACCGTTATCCCAAAAAACATCCTTCCCTCAGCCCTGAAAAACACTAAACCCTATGTCCCAAAAATTCATAAACCCTCATAAAAAAACCATTAACCTCAAGCCACATACAACCCTAAACCCATTGCCTCATAAGACCATCAACACTCAACCCTCAACCCTAAAAAACTCTAAAACCTCAACCCCAAATAATCATGAACCATCAACCCAACAAAACTAAAAATCATAAAACTGAAAAACACTAAACCCTCAGCCCCCAAAAATATTGAACCCCTATCCCCAAAAAACTCAAAACCCTCATCAACAAACCCCGTTAAACCTCGTCCATATAAAACCTAAACCCTATACCCCAAAAACCCATATACCCTATGTCCAAAAAACCCTAAACCCTTAGACCTAGAAAACCTATACCCTCACCCTTAAAAACCCCTAAAAACGCATTCCAAAAAAAACCTAAACCCACAATCCTAAATGACTATAAAACCTCAGGCCAAAAAAACACTAAAACCTCACCCCACAAACCCTAAACCCTTATCCCAAAAAAATCCTAAAACCTCGTCCTAATAAATGTTAAACCCACATCCCTAATAAACCCAAAAACCTCAACCATTATCCACACTAATCCCCAAACCCTCATCACTAAAAACACCTAAACTCTTATCCCCTATAAACACTAAACACTCATCCCCCAAAAACCCTAAACTGCAAGCCCTAAAAGACCCTAAACCCACATCATCAAAAAAATTGTAAACCATCATCCCCAAAAAACCCTAAACCCTAAACCCCAATAAAACACCAAACCCTTAGCCCCAAAAAACCCTAAACCCTCACCCCCAAAAAACCATTAACCATCATCCCCAAGAGATCATAAAACCATAGAATCAAAAAACCCTAAACCCTCAAACCTAAAAAACCTTAACATTATGACACAAAAAACCATAATACCACATCCCCATGAAAATATTAAACCTCCATTACAAAAACCCCTCAAACATATAGCCTAAAATCCCATTACCCTCATTCCCAGAATTCCTAAACCTTAAGCCCAAAAAACCCTAAACCTCGAAACTAAAAAAACCCTAAAACATCATCCCAATGGAACCCTGAACCCTCATCCCCAAAAAACCATATACCCATAGTCCCATAAAACATTCAACCCTCATCCCCAAAAACCCTAAATCCTCAATGAAAAAAACCCTAAACCCTCTTCCCCAAAAATTGCTACACCCAAATCCTAAAAACCCCTAAACCCTCTGAACAAAAAATTCAAACCCATAATCACCATAAATTCCTAAAACCTCATCAAAAATAACTCTTAAACCCTCATCCCAAAATAAAACTAAAACAACATCCATAAAAACATGACCTCCCATCCCCAAAAAATTCGCAACCCTCATCCCCAAAAATCTATCTACCATTATCCCAAAAAACACTCAAAAATCAACTCCAAAAAACCACACCCCTTAGCTCCAAAAAATATCCAATCCACTTCCCCAAAAATCCCTTAACCCTTATCCCATGAAAACATTCATCCCATAGCCTAGAAGAACTGTAAACCCTTATCCTAAAAAAACCATTAACCCTGAGCCTATGAAAATCCTAAACCCCCATCCCCAAAAAACCCTAAACCTACACCCCCCAAAAACCCTCAACCCTAAAACACCCTGAACCCTCATACCAAAAAACACTAAACCCTCTTTCCCATAAAACCCTAAACTCATCCCCAAAAATCCCTCAACCCTTATCCCCAAAAAAATATAAATCCTCATTCCCAAATAACACCAAACCCTCAACCCCAAAAAAAAACATGAACGCTTAACTTCATGAAACCCTAATCCCTCATTCCCAAAACCCATTAAACCTCAGCCACCAAAATACCATAAACACTTGTCCCTAGAAACCCTTAACCGAAATACCCCATAAAACTTAACCCTCATACCAAAAAACCTATAAATTCTCAGACCCAACAAAATCTATACCCTATGCCCAAAAACCGAAAAGAACTCAGCCCCAAAACTCCTAATCCCTAATCCAAAAAAATCCCTAAACCCTCATACCATATAATATCTAAACCCTCATCATCCAGAAATAGTAAACCCTTATCCCCATAACACCCTGAACCATCATCACCAAAAGTCCCTCATCCCTCATCCCAAAAAACCACTCATCCCTCAACCCCAAAAAACCTTGAACCCTCAGCCCCAATAACACCTAAGCACTCAACCCAAAAAACCATGAACCCTTAGCACCAAAATACCCTTAACCCTCATCCCAATAATCCTAAACCCTTTGACCCAAAAAAACATGAAACCATAGCCCCAAAAAAAATTAGACCCTGATCCACAGAACCCCTTAAACCTCATCCCCAAAAAACCCCATAGCCCTAAAAAACCCAAAGCCCTCATCCCCCAAAATACTAAACCCTTATCCCAAAAAAACACTAAAACCTTATGCCCCAATAAACCTTAAACCCTCATCCCAAATGCACTAATCCCACAGCCCCCAAAAACCCAAACCCAATAACACATAAAATTCCAAAAACCCTCATACTCCAAAAACCCTAAACTCCAAGCCCCCCTAAACCCTTAGTGTTCATCCCTCAAAAAACCCTAAACCCACAGTCATAAAAAACCGTAAACCCTCAGTCCCAAAAAACACTAAACCTGCAAACCCAAAAAAATCCTAAATCCTATCCCCAAGATAACCCTAAAACCCAAGGAAATACACTATAGCCTAAATTATATGAAATCTTAAAACCTTAGCCATAAGTAAAACTAATCCCTGAACCCAAAAAAAACCCTAAACCCTCCGCCCCAAAAAACCTTTACCCCTCATCCGAGAAAAACCCTAATCCCTTAGTAATAAAAACACTGAACCCTCATCTCCAAAAATCCTAAAATCCCAGACCCAAAAAACCATAAACCCTTGTACCCAAAAAACCCTAAACCCTAAACCCCCCAAACTCTAAACCCTCAGCACTAAAAAACCATAAACCCTTGGATCCAAAAAAACAAAAAACCTCATCCCCAAAAAACCCAAAACCCTAAGACCAAAAAACTATAATCCCTAAGACCCAAAATACATTAAACCATCATCCCAAAAACAAAAATAAACCATTAGCACCAAAAAACCTCAACAATTAGGCTTAAAAATATTGAACCCTCATCCCCAAAAACCCTAAACCCTCAGCCCAACTAAACCTGAACTATCATTCCCAAAAAACCTTGAATTCTCATCCCCAAAAAAACTTAACCATCATACACAAAAAAACCCATAACCGTCAACCCCAAAAAAACCTAATCCCTCAATCCCAAAAAACCCTCATCCCTCATCCCCAAAAAACATTAAAAACTCCGCCCAAAAAATTCTCCTAAACCCTCAACCACAAAAAACTCTAAACACTAAGCTCAAAAACACCTAAACTCGTTGGCCCCAAAACTCCTAAAACATCATCTCCAAATATCCCTAAATACTTCTCCCAAATAACACCAAAACCCTAATCCCGAGAAAAACTAAACACTCATCACCAAAAAACCAAAAACCCTCATCCCAAAAAACCATCAAACCTTATCCCCAAAAAACCATCATCCTTCATCCCAACCCCCCCCCCCACAAAACTAGAACAAAAAACCCTCAATACACGGCCCAAAAAAATTCCTCACCCCTCAACCCAAAAAAACCCTCACCCAACATACCCAAAAAAACCCTCAACACATAGTTCCAAAACTCCCTATTCCCTCATCCCCGAATAAACCTATACCTAAGCCCCAAAAAACAATAAACCCAAAGCCCAAAAACCCAAAACCCCAGCATAAAAACCCCTAAACCCATAGTACCAAAACACCCTCACCCTCAACCCTCAACCCTAAAAAACTTGTACTTTTAACCCTAATGAAACATGAACTGCCGGCCCTATAAAACCCTCAAACCATTAGCCCCAAAAATACATCAACCGTCATCCCAAAAAATATAAACCCATATACCCAAAAAAACGGAACCCTCCTCCCCAAAAAACATTGAAACCTTATACCCCAAAAATCCTAAACCCTCATAACCAAAGGCATATTAAAGATCATCCACAAAGAAACCCTAAACACTCATCCCCAAAAAACCCTAAACCCCCCATCACAAAGAACCTTAAACCCTCATACCAACAAAATCATAAAACTTCTGCCACCCAAAAAACTAAAACATAATGTCCAAATAAAACCTAATCCCATAATATTAAAAAACACTAAAACCACAAGCCCAAAAAACTCTGAAAACACACCCCCAAAAAACCCCAAACCCCTAGCCCCAAAAAATCCAAAACCCTAGGTCAAAATGAATGTTAAAACCTCATCCCAAAAAATGTAAAAACCCTTATCACAAAAAAACCCTAAACCATCATCCTTAAAAAACACTAAATCCTAAACACAAAAAATTAATAATCCCTCATCCGTCCAAAACCCTAAACACTCACCCTCTATAAACCCTAAATCATCAGCCCAAAAAAACCCTAAACATTCATCCCCAATGAACCATAAACCCACATAAAAAATAACTCTAAACACTAACCCATAATAAACTCTAAAATCTTGGCCCCAAAAAAACCCCAACCCTCAGCCCAAAAAACCCAAAACCATGAGGCTGAAAAAACACAAAACCCTCTACCCAAAAAAAATCATAACCTATCAACCACAAAAATTGTAAACCCTCAATCCCATGAAACCCTAAACCCATGGACCCGAAAAAAACCTAAACACTCATCCCCAAAAGAAACCTAAACCCATAGCCCCAAAAAACCAGAAAACCACAACACTAAAAAAACATAAATCTTATTCCCCAAAAGACTATAAATTATATTCCCAAAAAACCCTAAACCCTCATCCCCCCAATACACTAAACCATCACAAAAAATAACCCATAAACCCTAAACCCTAAAAAAATCTAATACCCTCATCCCAAAACACCTCTAACCCACATCCCCCAAAAAACCCTAAACCCTCATAACCAAAAACAAATTAATCTTCAGCCTAAAAAACCCTAAACCCTTAGCCTCCGAAACACCTAAACCCTTATCAAAAAAAATAACTAAACCCACTGTCCCAAAAAAACCTAAACCATAATCCATTAAAAAACCTACATCCCCAAAAAACCTAAACACTCACTCCAAAAAAACCATAAACACACGGCCCCAAAAAACACTTAACCGTCTTCCCCAAAAAACCCTACAACCACTGCCCAAAAAAATCCTAAACCCATAGCAGAAAAACCCTAATCCATAATCACCAAAAAAACATCTTCCAAGAAACCCTAAACCCCAAGCCTGAAAAATCCCTAAACCCTTAGCACTAAAAAATACTAAATACTCATCTTTAAAAAAGACAAAACCCTTGTCCCTAAATAACTGAATACCCTCACCCCCCATAATCTCTAAACCCTCAGCCCCAAAAAATCATAACCTCTCAGCCCCGAAAATACCCTAAACACTCGGCCCCAAAAAAAACCCTAAAATCCTTCGCCTAAAAAACCTTAAACACACATCCCTAAAAAAATATATACTGTGAGACCTAAAAACCCCAAAACCTCAACCCATAAAACCCTTAAACCCTCAACCCAAAGAAAACCATATACCAGTATCTGAAAAAAACCTAATCACTCAGCCCCAACAAATGATAAACACTCAAACAAATATTCCTTAAACCCTTAGCCACCAAAAACAATAAACCCTCTTCCACAAAAAACCCTAAAACCTCAGCCTTTGAAATCCATAAACCCTGATCCCATGAATACCCAAAACACTTATCCCAAGAAAAATTTAATCCTATAACCCTAGAAAACCTAAACCCCTAGTACTAGAAAACCATAAAACCTTAGCAAAATAAAACACTAAACCACTAGCCTCACAATCCCAGAAACCTTTAGCCTATAAATCACTCAACCGTCTTCCCCAAAAAAATCCCTAAAACCTCAGCCACAAAAAAATCCTAATCCATCAACCAAAAAAAACCATAACCCCCTAATCACTAGAATACACTAAACCCCACAACCTAAGAAATCATAATCCCCATGTCATAAAAAAACTAAATCCTCAACCTCAAAACCCCCAAAACAATCAACCCTAGAAAATCCAACACCCTCATCCCCAAAAAATCATAGACACTCATCCTCATAAATCCCATAAACCCTTAGCCTATTAATCTACAAACCATTAACCATAGAAAAAGCTAAAACCAAATACCCAAAAAATAGAAAAACCTCAGCCTCATAAAATAATAAACCCTCTGCCCTAGAAAACCCTGGTTCCTTATGCCTCGAAAATAGTAAACCGTCATCCCCATATAACACTAAACACACAGCCCTAGAAAACACTAAACCATCTTCCCCAAAAACCCAAAACACCCAGACCCAGAAAACACTAATCCCTTTAGCCCATAAATACCTAAACCCTCATCCCTGGAAAAAAATTAATCCTCAGACCTTGAAAACCCCAAACCATAATCCCTAGAAAACCACTAAACTATTAGCCCCAAAAAACCCTAAAACACATGTCCCTAAAAAACCCAAAACCCTCAACCCTAAAAATCCAAAAACCTCATCTTCAAAAAACATAGAAACCTGAGCCCTATAAAATCTCAAACCCTCAACCCTGGAAAACACTAGAAACTCAGCCCTAGAAAACCCTAAAAACAATAGCCCCCAAAAAACCTCTACCCTCATCCCCAGAAAACCCTAAACCCCATCCCTAGAAAAACCTAAACACATAGCCTTAGAGAACCCTAATCCCTAATCCATATAAACCCTAAACCCTCATCCTCTAAAAAACCTCAACCCACGTCCCCGAAAACCCCTGAACCCTCTTCCCAAAAAAATCCCTAAAAACGTATCCCCAAATAGCCCTAAACCACCAACCCCATAAAACACTAAAACCACAACACAAAAAACCCTAAACTCGCATCCCTAGAGAAACATAATCCCTCATCCGTAGAAAACCTTAAACCCTCTTCCCCAAAAAACCATAAACCCACAATCCTAGAAAACCTAAAACCATCATAATGATAAAACCCTATACCCTTATCCATATAAAATCCTAAACCATCAGCCCCAAAAAACCGAAAAACCACATCATAGAAAACCCTAATCCTTCAACCCTAGAAAACACTAAACCCTCAGCCCTAGAAAACTGTAAACCCTCATCCCTAGAAAACCCCAAAACCTCATCATCAGAAACCCCTAAACACTCATCCTTGGTATACCATAAACCCACATCCCTATAAAAACATAAATCCCCAGCCCTAGAAAACCATAAGCCCCCATCCATAGAAAACAAAAAACATCGATCCCTAGAAAACCCTAAACCATTTCCCTAAAAAACCAAAACCTTTACCTTAGAAGACCCCAACCCCATAGTCATAGAAGTCACTAAACCCTTATCCCCAGAATAACCTAAATCATCATCCCCAAAAGACCCTCAAAAGTTATCCCTATAAGACCTAAATCCCACTTCCACAAAACACCCTAAAAACATTGCCCTAGAAGGCCCTAAAACCTCATCCCTAAAAGATTTTAAACCCTTAACCTAATAAGATGTTAAACCCTTATCCACAGAACAACCATAACCAATATCCCCATAAAAACCTTTACACATGGCCCTCAAAATCCCCAAACCCTCAACTGTAGAAAACTCTAAAACATGTGCACTAGAAAACCCCATACCCTCATCGCTAAAAAACCCTAAACCCAATGCCATAGAAAACCCTAAACCATGTGATTTAGAAAACCCTAATTCCTAAGCCCAAGAAAACCCTAAACTTTGAGCACATGAAAACACAAAACTCTGATCCCTAGAAAACGTAAACCCTCAACGATAGAAAACCATAAACCTTCAGCCTAACAAAACCCTAAAACCTCAACCCCTGACAACCCCACGCCCTCATCCCAAGAAAACACTATACCCTCATGCAAATAAAATCCTAAACCTTAATTCCAAAAAAATTTAAACCCACCTCCCCAGAAGATACCACACTCTAATCCAAATAATCCTATAAACTGTTATCCCAAAAAAATCATAAACCCCAATCGCTAGAAAACCCTAAACCCACAGCCCTATAAAACCCAAAATCCGCATCCCTAGAAAAACCAAAACCCTTAGACCTAGAAGACCATAGACCCTAAGACATGAAAAACCCTAAAACCTCATCACTAGAAAACCCTAAACATGGTTCCCAAAAATACATAAACCTTAATACAAGGAATACCCTAAACCCATGCCCTAATAAACCCTAATCCCCAAGCCCTGCAACAACATAAACCAACAACCCTAGAAAACCATAAACTGACCCCCAGAAAACCCTAAAACCTCAACCTCATAAAACCCTAAACCCTCAGCCCTAGAAAACCCTAAACCTGGAAACCCAAAAAACCGTAATCCCTAAACCCTAGAAAACCCTAAACCCGCATCACTACAAAAACCAAACCCCTCAACCGAGGAAAACCCTCAGCCCAAAAAACCCTAAATACACAGCCCGTAAAAAAAGAAACACTCATCCCCAAAAAACCATAAATCCTCATCCCTAGAACACCATAATCCCACATCCCTAGAAATCCATAAACCCTCAACCCTATAAAACCCTAAACCATCATCCCCCCAAAAAATTAAACCCTCATACACATAAATTTGTAAACCCTCATCCCTAGAAAACCGTATACCGTTAGGATAAGAAATCTCTATACTGTACAATAGAGAAAACCCTAACCCATTATCATAGAAAACGATAAAACCCCAACCCCATATAACGATAAACTTCAAGCCCTAGAAAACACTTAACCCCCAACCCCAGGAAACCCTAAACCAGAATCCACAAAAAACCCTATCCCCTCAGTCCTGAAAACACCTATAGCCCCATTCCTAGAGAACCCTTATCCATTCTCCCTAGAAAACCCAAAACCATCATCCTAAGATCGCCCTAGAACCGCATCCCTAGAAAAACCTCGACCCTGAACCCTAGAAAACCCTAAATCATGTTTCATAGAAAGACCTAGACTGTCATCCCTATAAAACCCTAGACCATCAAAACTAGAAAACACTATACCCCAACCCTAGAAAAACCTTGACTGATTTCCCCATAATAACCTAGACACTCAACCCCATAAAAACCAACAAACTCAGGCCATAAAACCCAAAAGCATCATCCCTAGAGAACCATATTGACTCATCCCTTGAAAAACCTAGACCCTCAACCCTAGAAAAACCAAGACCATCAGCACTAGAAAACCAAATAACCACATACCAAGAAAATAATAGACCCTCAACCCGAAAAAACCATACACCCACATCCCCAGAATTATGTAAATCCTTTTCCCTAAAGAGCCCATAACCCATATCTTTACAAAACCCTAATCCATCATCTCTAGAAAACCCTAAACACTCATCCTCAAAAATATCTAAACCCTCATCCCCATAAAACCATATACCATCATCCCAAAAAACCCAAAACCCTAGTCCTTAGAAACCCCAAATCCCTCACCCTGAAAAACACAAAACCATAATCCCTATAAAACCCTAAACCGTCAACCTTATAAGATCATAAAACATAGCCATGAATTCCCTAAACACTCATCCCTAGAAAATCCTTAATCCTCAGTCCCATAATACCCTAAATACTCGAACCCACAAAACCAAAAACCATCAGCCACAAAAACCATAAATCTTTTTCCATAGAAAACCCTAAACCATTAGCCCCAGAAAACCCTAAACCCCCACTCAAAGAAAACCCTAAACCTCCATCCTCAGAAAATCCAAACCCTCATTGACAGAAAACCCTACACCCTTAACCTAAGAAAACCCTAAACCCTCATCCATAGAAAACCCTAAACCCTAATCCCCAAAAAATAGTATACCTTGATCCATAGAGAAACCTATACCCTTAGCCCCATATAAACCCTCAATCCTAGAAAAATATAAACCATCATCCCTAGAAAATCCTAAACCCCCATCCCTAGAAAACCCCAAATCCTCAACCCCAAAAAACCCAAGACCCCTAGCCCCATAAAACCCCTACCATCATCACTAGAAACACCTAAATCCCAAATCCTAGGAAACCATAAACCCTCATCCATAAAAAATCATAAACTCTTAGCCCCAAAAAACCCTAAACATCCATTACTATAAAACCCTAAACCATCATCCCCATAAAATCCTAAACCATCTTCCCTAGAAAACACAAAACCCTCAGCCCCATAAAACCCTAAACCCTCATCTGAAAAACACTAAATACTGAATCCTAGAAAACCCTAAACACTCAGTGCCAGAAAACCCTAATCCCTAAATCCTAGAAAGCAATATAACCTCATCCCCAGAAAATCCTAATCATTTACCCCAAAAAACAATAAACCCTCAGCCCCCCAAAACCAGAAACCCTTAGCCCCAAAGAATTCTAACTCTAAGCCACATAAAACCCTAAACCCTCATCCCCAGAAAACCCTAAACCCACATTACAATAAAACCCTAAAGCCTTATCCCCATAAAATGCTAAATCATTATCCCCCCAAAACCCAAAACCCTCATCCATGGAAAACCCAAAACCATATGACTCTGAAAACCTAATGCTCTCAACCCAAGATAATAATAAAAAATTATCCCCAGAAAATTCTAAATCCTCATCCCTATAAAACCCTAAACCCTAAACCATAAAAAATATTAAACCCCCATCCCTAGAAAACCCTAAACCCGTTGCACCAAAAGAAACCCTAAACCCTCATCCAAATAATACCCCAAACCCCCACCATAAGTAAATAAAATACTCAACCACAGAAAACCCAAAAACCCAAACCCATAAAAACCTAAAACCTCATCCCTAGAATATTCTAAAACCCCAACATAGAAAGCCATAAATCCCCAACCCTATAACACCCTAAACCCTTATCCCTAGAAAACCCAAAATCCCCATCCCCTGAAATCCCTAAAACCACATCACAAGAAAACCCTAAAGCCATAGCCTCTAAAAACCCTTAAACCCCATCCATAGAAAACCATAAACCTCTGCCTTAGAAAATTGTAAATCCTCATCCCTAGAAACCCATAAACCCTAAACAACAGAAACACCTAAAAACTCATCCTTAGAAAAACATAAAACCTCATCCCCAAAACACCCTAAACCCTCAACACATGAAATCCCTAAACCCTCATCCCTAGAAAACGCTAAACTCTCATCCCCATAAATCCAAAAACTCTTATCCCTAGAAAACCATAAACCCGGAGACCCATATAACCATAAACCCTCAGACAATGATAACCTTAAACCCCTAGCCCAAAAAACACTAAATCTCAGGTCTGAGAAAAACTTATACAATTAGTCCCAAAAAACCCTAAACCCTCATCCCTGAAAAAACCTAACCCCCATTTCATATTTTCATATACCCTCAGACTATGAAAACACTAAACCCACAGCCCTAGAAAACCCTAAACCCTCATCCCTACAAAACCCAAGACCCAAATCCATAAAAAACCCTAAATCGTCAGTCCCAGAAATCCCTAGTCACTCAGCCCCAAAAATCCAAAATTTTCATCCCTAGAACATGAAAAACCCTTAATCCTAGAAAATCATACACACAAAGCCCCATAAAACTCTAAACCCTCTTCCCAAACAACCCTAAACCCTCATCCACCAAAAAAACTAAACCATCCTCCCTTGAAACCCCTAAACTATCATCCTTAGAAAACCCAAATAACTAATTCCCTGAATACCCTAAAACATCTACCCTAGAAAGTCCTAACCCTCAACCCCAAAAAAACATACACCCTCAATCCCCAAAATCTGAAAAACATCATCCCTAGAAAACCCCAAACCCTCAACCACAAAAAGCATTAAACTCTCATCCATAGAAATCCCTAAACCTTATGCCTAAGAAAGCCCTAATATATTAACCCCATAATACCTTAAACCCTCATCCAAATAAATCCTAAAAACTCATCACCTTAAATCCCCAATCCATCATCCCTAGAAAACCCTAACCCCTCATTATTAGAAAACCATAAACCTCTATCCCAATAAAAATGAAAAACTATCAACCCATGAATGACCAGAACTCTCATACCAAGAAAACTGTAAACACTTAACCCCATAAAAACCTAAAGAATTATCCCTAAAAACCCTAACCCATCAGCCCCAGAATACCCTAAAACATGATCCCTTTTAAAACCCTAAACCCTCTAACATAGAAAACCCTAAAACATCATTCCAAAAAACCCTAAACCCTCTTCCCCAGATATACTTAAACTCTCATATCCTGAATACCATAAACACTTAACACTGGAAAACCCGAAATGCTCGGCCCATGAAAAATGAAAACCCACATAACTATAAAACCCTAAAACCTCAGCCCTAGAAAACCCTAAACAATCACCCCAGAAAACCCTAAACCCTCATCCCAAGATAATCCCATGTACTTATCCTCAAAAAACCCTAAACCCTCATAACTAGAAAACCCAAAACCCTCACCCCAAGAAAAACCTAAACCATAAGCCACATAAAACCATATACTATCAACCGAAGGAAACAATAAACCCTCATAAAAATAATTATCTTTACCCAGAGTCCCATAAAATCATAAACCCCCATCCTTAGAAAACCCTAAAATCCCAACCTGAGAAAACCCCAAACACCCAGCCAAGAAAACCCTAAACTCCCACACCCATAAAATCCTTAACCCCCAGACCTAGAAAATACTAAACCCCAATCCCCCAAAAACCATAAACCACCAACACCGAATAACCCTAAACCCCAGCCCTAAAAAATTGTATTCCCCTAGAACTAGAAAACCCAAAACCCCCAGCCCCATAAAAGCATAAACCAGTGGCCAAAAAAACCCAAACCACATAGCCATAGAAATACCAAATCCCTAAACCATAAAAGAACCTAAACCCCACACCACTATAAAAACCTAACACCTTAATGCTATAAAATACTAAACCCTCGTCCCTAGAAACCAATAACATCCATCCCCAAAAAGACTAAATCCACTTCCCTAGAAAACCATAAAAACAAACCTTAAAAACAATAGACCCCCATCCCCCAAAAAACCTAAACCAATGTTCCTAGAGAACCCTAAACCCTCATCTCCAAAAATATATAAACCCTCATCCCTAGAAAAACCTAAACCCTTAGTTCTGGAAAACCCTTAACCCTCATCCCTAGTAAAACCAAAACCCTCAGCCCAAAAAACCCTAAACCCTCTTCCCTTTAAAACCCTAAATGGATAGCCCATGAAAACCCTAAGTCATAATCCATAGAAATACCAGATAAGTCATCCCCGGAAAAACCATGACACCTAGCCACAAAAAACCCTAAACACTAATTCCTAGAAAATGATAAACCCTCAGCCCTTGAAAATCATCAACCCTAATCCCCATAACATTATAAACCCACAACCATATAAAACCCTAAAACCACTACCTCATAAAACCCTAAAACCTTTTCCCAAAATAACCCTAAAACCACATCCACAAAAACCCTAAACCATCATACCTAGAAAACCTAAACCCTTATCTCCAAAAAACCCTAAACACTAAACCCCAGAAAACACTAAACCATCATCCCTAGAAATCCCTAAATTGTTAGCCCCAGATAACCATAAACCCACATCCCCAGAAAACCCTAAACACCCATCTCTAGAAATCTTAAAACCTAATACCCATAAAAACCTAAAAAATTATCCACCAAAACCCCTAAACCCTCATCCGCATAAATTCCAAAGCCCCCATACCATGATAACCCTAAACTCTTAACCCTAGGAAACTCTAAATCCTCATCTGCAAAAACCCTAAAACCCAATCCCCATAAAACCCTAATCCATCAAACTAAAAAAACTAATACCCCAACCCTACAAACCCCGAAACCATTATCCCTACAAAACCCTTGTACTTAATCCAAAAATAACCCTAAACCCCCATCCCTTAAAAACAATAAACCCTACACCATCAGTCCCAGAAAAACCTAAACCCTCATCACTAGAAAACCAAAAAACCTAATCCATAGAAAACAAAAAAACACCAACCAATGAAAACCCTAAACCCTCCTCCAAAAAAACACTATACCCACTTCCCCAAAAAACATTAAAGAATCATCCCAAGAAAACCATAAACCCTTATCCTTAGAAAAAACTGAACCCTAAACCACCTAAAAAAGAAAACGGTCAACCCAAGAAAACTCCAAACCCTTTGCCTACAAAATAATAAACCATCATCCTTAGAAATCCCAAAACCTAAATCCATAGGAAACCATAAGTCCTCATCCCATGAAAACCATAAAACCTCGTCCCCAGAAAACCCTAAACCCGCATCCCCAAAAATATATAAAGCCTAATCCCAAAAACTCCTAAACCATTAGCCCCAAAAAACCCTAAAGCATCATCCAGAAAAAACCCTAAACCCTCATCCCTAGAAAACACTAAACATGATCCTTAGAAAACCCTAAACCATCATCCTCAGAAAACCCCAAACTCTCTCCCCCAGAAAAGAAAAAACCAATATCCCCAAAAATCCCTGAACCATCATCCCTAGAAAACCCAAAACCATCAGCCACAAAAAACCCTAAACCCTCAGCCCCAAACAACCCACAACCATTATCCCCATAATGACCCTAAAACCTCCTCCCTAGAAAAACCTCATCCCTAAGCACTGGAAAACCCATAACCCTCATCCCCAAAAAACCTTAAATCCCCAGACCCTATAAAAACTAAACTCCTGATGCCCAAAACCATAAAACCTTAGCGCCAAATAAACCCTAAAGCCTCTTAAACAAAATACCCAAAACCCACATCCAAAAAAACCCAAAACCGTCAACCCAAAAAAACCCTAAATCCTCATACCCAAATAACCCAAAAGCATCTTGTCCCAAATTTACTAAACCCTCATCCCCCCAAAACCCTCAAATCTCATCCCTAAAAAACCCTAAACCATATCAATAAAAAGTCATAAACCCCCATCCCTTGAAATCCTTGAACCCATATCCCCATAAGACACTAAACCCTCAACACTAGAATAACCTAAACCCTCATTCCTAAGAAATAGTAAACCCTCATCCCCATAAAACCCTAAAACCTCATCCCTAGAAAACTCTATAATCACATCCCCCAAAACCCAAAATCCTTATCCCCAAAAATCTATTAACCCTCAGCCCTCAAAAACCTTAAACCCTTATCCCGATAAATTCCCAAACCCTCATCCCCAAAAATCCCGAAACCCATATCCCATGAACCATAAAATCACATCCCCGGAAAACCCTAAAACATCACCCTAAAAACACTAAACCCATTGCTCAAGAAAAAAATTAACCCTGAGACCTAGAAACAACAATACCCTAAACTCCCAAAAACCATAAAGTACCATCCCCATAAAAATCTGAAACCTCATTCCTAGAAAATCATAAAACCTCAACCCTAGAAAACCCTAAATTCCCATCCCTAGAAAACGATTATCCCTCATCTCTTGAAAACACTAAACCTTAAGCCTTACAAAACCCAAATCCATCATCCTTAATAAACACTAAACCCCCGTCCTAAGGAGACTCTAAACACTCAGTCCAATAATCCCTAATAATCTTCCCCAAAAAATGATAAACCCTTATCCCCAAGAAAACTCTAAACACTCAGCCCCCCCCCCCAATAAACCATCAAACCTAGAAAACCATAAAACCTCATCCCTAAACCCCCTAAAACCTCAGACCTAGAAATCCCTCAACCCTCAGCACCAGAAAACTTGATCCTTATGACCAATAGAACACTAAACCCTCGGGACAGAAAACACATAAACCCTCATCAATATAAAAGATTTAATCCATAACCCTAGAAGACCCATATCATTCATCCTCAAAAAAACAAAAACCTTTAGCCCCCAAAAACCCTTAACCCTCATCCCATAAAATCCATAAACTCTCAAACACATAATACACTAAACACCCATCCCCAAAAAACCCTAAAACCTCATTCCCAAAAAAATCAAACCCTTATCCCCAAAAAACTATAAACCCTCAACCCCAAAAAAACAACAAAACCTCATCCCAAAAAACCTTAAACCCATAGACCCAAAAAACCCTAAATACACATAAAAAAAATTCATAAACCATCATCCCCAAAAATCTAAATCCCTCATCCCCAAAAAACCCTAAACCTTTATCTCCAAGAAAACAGTAATTCATTAGCCCAAAAAAACCTAAACTCTCAGCCAAAAAAAACATAATCCCTTAGCCCCCAAAAACTCTATTCCACCAGTTCCAAGAAACACTATACCCTCATCCCCCAAAAAACCAAAACCCTCACCCCTAAAAATCCATAAAACCTCAGCCCAGAAAAACCCTGAACCCCCAACCACAAAAAAACCCAAAACCCACATCCCTAAAACTCCAAAAAACCTCCGCCCCAAAAAACACTAAAACCTCAACCTAAAAAACACTAATCCTTCATCCCCGAAACAACCTATACCCTCATCACTAAAAAATGGTAAACCCTCAGGGAAAGAAAAACCTCAACCCTCAGCGCCAAAAAAACATAACTATCAGGCCTAAAAAAACTTGGACCCTTATCCCAAAAGATACAAGAAACTAAGCCCAAAAAATCCCAATCCCTCAACCCCGAAAACCCCAAAAACCTCATCCCCCCAAAACCAAAAAAATTCATCTCTAAAAACCCTCAACTCTCAACCCCAAATAACACTAGACCCTCATCCACAGAAAAACCTCAACCCTCGTCTGAAAAAATGCCTAAACCCTTAGCAGAAAAAACCCATCAACCCTAAACTCCAACAAACTCTTAACCATAAATCCCAAAAAACCCTAACCCAACCCCAAAAAATTCCTAAAACATCATCCACAAAAAACCCTAAACCCTAGATTAAAATAACACCTAAACCCTCATCCCCCCAAAAAACTAAAACCACATCCCTAAAAAAATATGGACCCACATCCACAAAAACCCTCAACCCAGAGCCCCCAAAACCCCTATACCTTCATCCATAAAAATTCTCAACCCTCTTCCCAAAAAACCCCTCAACCCTAATGCCAAAAAATACCTCTTCAATCAGCCCAAAAGAACCCTAAACCCTCGACAATAAAAATCCATAAATTGTCATCCCAAGAAAACCCTAATCCCTCAGCCCCAAAAAACCCGAAACCCACATTCCCAAAAATCCCTCAACCCTCAACCCCAAAACCCCAAAACCCTCACCCCCCCCCTCCAAAAAATCCCCCATCCCCAAAAATCCTTTTACACCCAACCCCAAAATACCATATACCTTTAATCCCAATAAAAACTAAACCCTATGGCCAAAAAACACCTCGAGCCCACCGCCCTAGAAAACCCTTAACCACAAAAAAACGAATCCCTCATCCCAAAAAAACCCTTAAAGCTCTTCCCCTAAAAATCCAAAACCAATAGCACCAAATAACCAAAAACCCTCATCTCCAAAAAACCGTGAACCCTCTTCCCATAAAAACCCTAAACACTCTTCCCAAAAAAACACTATAGTATCATCCCCAAACACCCTAAACCCTATTCTCTAAAAAACCAAACCCCTTAGAAAAAATCCAAAAACCATCATCCACAAAAAACACTAAACCCCCATCTGCAAAAAACCTTAAACGCTCATCCCAGAAAAACCCCTTAACCCTCAACACTAAAATCCCCTAAAACAACACTCCCAAATACCCTAAACACTCACCCCCAAAAAATCCAAAACCCTCATCCACTACAAACCCTAAATCATCAGTCCTAAAAAAATCTTATCCTTCAATCCAAAAAAATCCAAAACCCTTAGGCACAAAATACCCTCAAACCAAGCACCCAAAAAACCCTAAACCCTCATCTCTAAAAAACCGAAAACCCTAAATCCCTCTATACCCTAAACCCTTATTCCTAAAAGACCAGAAAGATTCATCCCCAAATACCCCTAGACCTAAATACCCAAAACATCCTAAACCCTCAGCCCAAAAAAACCCTAAACCCTCTTCCCTAGAAGACCCTAAACACTCAGCCCCCAAAAACACTGAACCCTTATCACCACAAAACACTATACCCTTATCCCCCCAAAACCCCAAACCATTATGCCAATAGAAAACATAAAACCTCATCCCAAAAAATATATAAACCCCCATCCCCAAAAAACCATAAAACCTCGTCCCCAGAAACCCTAAACTATTAACCCTAAAAAACCTGAAACCCTCATCCACAAAAAATCAAAAAACACAACCCCAGAAAACCATGAACTTTCATCCCGTAAAACACTTAAACCCTTAACCTTAAAAACATGAAACCATCATCCCAAAAAAAAATAAACCCTCATCACCCAAAAAACCTAAAACCTCATCCCTAAAAAACCCTATACCCTCATATTCAAAAAACACTAAACAATTATCACACAAAAATCCAAAACCCTCATCCCAAAATAACTATAAACTTAAAGCCCTAAAAAATTCTAAAACCACAACAACAACAAAACACTCATCCCCCAAAAAAACCTAAACCCTCATTATTAAATAACCATAAACACAAACCCCAAAAAACCATAAAAACCCTTTCCATAAAAACCCTAAACCCTCATTCCCAAAAATTCCTAAACCCACAACCTTAAAAAACCATAATACCTATCACCAAAATACCCAATATCCTCATCACCATGATACCATAAACATAGAGCCCAAAAAATTCCTAAACCCTCAACCCCAAAAAACCCTAAACCCTCATTTACAAAAAATCCTAAAACCACATCCCCAAAACACCCAAAATACGCATCCCCAAAAAACACAAAACCATCATCCCCAAAAATCCCTAAAGTCTCATCCCCCAAAGACCCTTAACACAAAGCCCCCCAAAAAAACCCAAGAACATCTTCTCTAATAAACCATAAACCCTTATCCCAATAAACCCTAAATAGTCAAGTATAAAAAACCCGAAACGCTCAGCCCAAAAAAACCCTACACCCTCATCTCCAAAAGACCCTAAAACCTAAGCCCAACAAAACCTAAAAATCAACCCTAAAATACAATATACCCACAAAGTGATATATTGTAAACTCCTAGCACCTAAAAACCCTAAACCCTCATCACTAGAAAAAGCTATATCCTAATCTCTATAAAATCATAAAACCCAAGCCCCAGAATACCCTAAACCCTCAACCCTAGAAATCCATAAACCATAAACACCATAAAACCCAAAAATCTCATCCCCAAAAAACCATAAACCCTCAACCTAAGAAAACACTAAACCCTGAGCCTCAAAAAACCCAAAACCCTCATTCCCAGATAACCATAAACCCATATCCCTAAAAACTCATAATCCCTTATCCCCAAATAAACATATAATCCTCAGCCCTAGAAAAACCTAAAACCAATGACCAGGAATACAGAAAACCATTATCCATAGAAACTCATAAAGGCTCAACCCCATAAAACCGTACTCCCTCATGCCCAAAATATACTAAACCCTCTGTCCCAGATAATCCAAAACCCTCTGCCCCAGAAAACACTAAACCCTTAGCACAATAAAACCTTAAACCCTTAGTACTATAAAACACAAAATCCTCAGGCCCCAAAATACCTAAAACCCCATCCCCAAAAATCTTAAACCCTCAGTCCTTGAAAACCCTAAAACCTCATCCCTAGAAAAGCCTAATTTCCCATTCCTATACACCCTAAACACTCATCACTAAAAACTCTATACCCTCATCCTATAAAAACCCTACACCCTCCACACTAGAAGAAAATAAATCCTCAAAACTAGAAAACTCTAAACCCTTATCCCCAAAAAATCTAAAAACCGCATCCCCAGAAAACCCAAAACCCTCACCCCAAGGAAACCCAAAACCCTTAGCCCCAAAAAACCCTAAACCCTTCCTTTGAAAATACTAAAATCTCATTCCAAAATAACCCTAGACACACATTCCAAAAACCCAAAAACCCATAGCCACAAAAACCGCTAAACCCTCATCCCTAAAAATCCCTAAAACCCCATCCCCAAATAAACCTAAACCCCCATATCTAGAAAACCCTAAAACATAATCCCTGAAAAACCCTAAACCCTTATCCCCGAAGAACTATAAACCCTCATTCCTAGGAAATCCTAAACCAAAATCACATAAAACCAGGAACCCATAGCTTTAGAGAAACATAAACCCTCATCTAGATAAAACACTATACCCCAACCCCAAGAAACCCCTAAACCCTGAACCCCAGAAAACATTAAACCCTCATCCCCAAAAAACATATACCCTCAAGCATGAAAACCCTAAATAATCATCCCCAGAAAACCCTAAAAACTCATCCCTAGAAAAACATTAACCCCCATTCCTATAAACCCTTAAATTGTCATTGAAAAAAAAAACATAAACCATAAACCCTAGAACACCCCCAACTATCATCCCTATAAGACCCTAATTTCTTAGCCATAGAAAACTGTAAACCCACATCCATAGAAAACTATAAACCCCCCCCCCAAACATTAAACCATCATGCCTAAAATACTCCAAACCCTCATCCCCAAAAGTCTATTAACCCTTAGCCCCAGAAGTCCCTAAAACCTCATCCCTAGAAGACCCATAAGCCTCAATCATAGAAAACCCAAAAACCACATCCCCAGAACATCCTAAACCCTTATACATAGAAGTCCCTAAACCCTCA
This sequence comes from Viscum album, assembly GCA_963277665.1. Classification (NCBI taxonomy): domain Eukaryota; kingdom Viridiplantae; phylum Streptophyta; class Magnoliopsida; order Santalales; family Viscaceae; genus Viscum; species Viscum album. The sequence continues at coordinate 1,539,928,900 of OY728151.1, forward strand.
TCCATAGAATACCCTAAATCCTCATCCCAATAATACCCTAATACCTAAACCCCCAAAAACCCAAAACCAACATCCTTAAAAAAACATAAACCCTTATCCCTTGAAATCACTAAAACCTCGGCCCAAAAAACTCCTAACCTCGATCCCTTGAAGACCCTAAACCCTACCCCCAAAAAATCGTATTCCCTGATCCCCAAGAAAACATATACCTTGAGCCCAAGAAAACACTAAACCCCAATACCCAAAAACCCCTAAGCCTTGAGAACTAAAAAAACCGAAACACTGAGCCCTAGAAAATCATAAACCCTCATCAGTAGAAAACCATAAACCTTCAGCCCTAGAAAACCCTAAATCCTCAAACCTATAAAACTCAAAACCCTCAAACCAAGTAAACCCTAAGTCCTCATTCCTAGAAAACCCTAAACTCTGAGCCACAGAATACCATAAACCCTTTTCACAAAAAACAATAAATCGTCATCTCTAAAAACCCTATAATTCTTATCCCTAGAAAACCCAAAACCCTCCACACAGGAAGACCCTAAAACCTCATTTTCAAGAAAACTCTAAACCCACATCCCCATAAAACCATAAATTCCAATCCCTGTAAAAACCTAAACCATCATCCTTAGAAAACCATAAACCCTCATTCCAAAAAAACCCTAAACCTGGATCCTTGAAAAACTGTAAGCCTTAAGCCCCAAAATATCCTAAACCCTAATTCCTAGAAAACCCTAAAACCCAAGCTCTATAAAAACCAAAACCCTTATCCCAAAAAAAAATAAACACTCATCCCTGAGAAACCCTAAACCACAGAAAACCCTTAACCCACTACCCAAGAAAACCCTAAACCCTCAACCTGTGAAAACATTAAACCTTTATCCCTAGAAATCTCTAATCCCACTACCCCCAAAAATCCATAAACCTAAGCCCAAGCTATCCAAACACCTAGATCCCTAAAAAACCTAAAAATCCAAAGCCCCAGAAAAACAAAATAACTCATTCAATGAAAACATAAAACCCCCATCCCCATAAAATCCAAAATCCACTAGAAAAAAACACCTAAATCCTCAACCATAAAAAACCTAAACCCTTAGCCCTATAAAATCCTAATCCATTAGCCCTAGAAAAACCTATATCCCCATCCCAATAAAACCTTAAAACCTCATCCCTAGAAAATTATGTCCCTAATCCTTATAAAACCCTCAAACCAAATCCCAAAAACCCTCAAACCTTATCCCCAAAAAACACTAAACCCTGATCCCAAGAAAAACCCGAACCCTCAGCCTGCAAAAACCGTAAAACCACATACCCACCCCCCCAAAAAAAACTCCACCATTATCCCCCCAAACCCATAAAACATCAGGCATAGAAAACCCTGATCCCACATCCCCAAAAACCCGAAACCCTCATTACTAAACAAACCCTATAACCCCAGCCCCAGAACACCCAAAAACCTTATCTCTAAAAGACCCTAAACAAATATCCCTGAAAATTCCTCAACCCACAACCCCAAAAAACAATAAACCCTTAGCTCTAAAAAACTATCAACCATCAGAAAAAAAACCCTAATCCCTTAGATGAAAGAAACTCCGAAACCCTCATCCCCAATAAACTCTTAACACTAAGCCCCCAAAACCCTAAATATACGGCCCCAAAAAATCATAAAACCCATCCCCAAAAAACCATAAACCTTCAATAAAAATAAAATCTAAACCATCATCCCCTAAAAACACTAAACCCTCTTCCAAAAAATCCCCAAATCCTTATCCCCAAAAAATACTCAACACTCATCCATGAAAAACATGCTACCCTTAACCCAAAAAACCCCTAATCTAGCACCAAAAAACCCTCAACCCTCAGCCCCAAGAAACTATTAACCCCTTACCCAAGAAAACCTCAACCCATAGCCCCATAAAACCATCTTCCACCATCCCCAAAGAACCTTAAAACCCTAGACACAAGGACCATAAACCCTCATCCAAAATAAATCATAAACCCTCAGCCCCAAAAAAACCTAAACCCACAACCCCGAAAAACCTTAATCGTAAACCCCAAAAAAACCTAAACCCTCATACCCAAAAATAATATGTACTACCAACCCAAAAAAACCCTGAAACCTTGTCCCCAAAAAACCCTCAACCCTTATCCCCAAAATAAAATCTAAACCCTTATCCATAAAAAACCATGAATCCTCAAACCCAAAAAATCCTAAAACTTGAGCCCCGCCAAACCCTAAACCCTCATTACAAAAAACCCTTAAACCTCATAACCAAAATCCAAAACCCATAGCCCCAAAAAAAACCAAAACTCTCTTTCCCACAAACCACTAACCCTCAACCCTAAAAACCATAAACCCATTATCCCAAAAAACCATCAACACTCATCCCCCCACACCATAATCCATTATCCCCACAAAACCAAAAACCCCCAGCCCAAAATAACGAAATACCATCAGCCCCAAAAAAACCTAAGCCCCCATTCCAAAAGAACCCTAAACCCACATCCCCATAAAACCTATAAAACCTCACCCCCAAAAAACCCGAATCCATCTGTCCTAAAAACCCCTAAACCCTTAAACCCAAAAAATCCTAAACTCTAATCACAAAAAAAACTATACCATCAGGTCCAAAAAAAACCCTCAATCCTAAATAACCTTGAATGCTTAGGACCAAAAAACCCTTAACCATCAACCATAAAACCCTTAACCATTATCATGAAAATCTTAAATCCTCACATTGAAAAAAAACCTATACCTTTAGATCGAAAAAACCCTAAAACCTCATCTTTAAAAAACCCTAAACCCTTATCCCCAAAAAACCCTAAACCATCATTACTAAAAAAATATTAACACTCAACCCCTATAAACACTAAACCCTTATCCCCAAAAAACCCCAAAACCTTCATACCTAAAAATCTCTAAACCCACATAAAAAACCCTAAACCCTCAGTCCCAAAAAACTATATACACTCCACACCAAAAAAACCCTAATCAGTCAGCCCAAAAATACCCTAAACCCTTATTACAAAAAAACCCTAAATCCTTATTCCCCAAAACCCAAAACCCTTAGCCTCAAAAAAACTAAACCTTTATCCCGAAAAATCCATAAACATTATGCCCCATAAAACTGCAAACCCTCTTCCCTATGAAAACGCAAACCCTCATCTGTAGAAAACCCTAACCTCAACCTCCACCCCCACCCCCCAAAACCCTAAACATGAAGCCCTACAAAACTAGAAACCCTCATCCACAAAAAAAACCAAAACCCACATTCTCGAAAAAAATCCCTCAACCCCAAAAATGCTATACACTCAATCCCCATAATCCATGAACCCTCTGTTCAAAAAACCCCAAACACATTAGCCCTAAAACACCAAAAACCACATACCTAAAAAAATACAAACCCTAAGACCCAAAAAAACCCTCATCCCCCCCCAAAAAAAAACCCCCCAACCTCATAAAACCCTAAACCCATATCCCTACACAATCCAAAACCATCCACCCCAAAAAACCCTAAAACCAAATCCACCAAAGCCTCTAAACCATCAACCACAAAAAATGATAAAACCCTTTATCTGTAAAAAACCTAAAACTTTAGTACCAAAAATCACTAAACCCTTATCCATAAAAAATCTAAAACCCTCATTCCAAAAAAACCCTAAACCCTCGGTCCCAAAAAACCCTAAACTCACTACCCTAAAAATCCTTACTCCACATTCCCCATCAAACCTATAACCATAGAACCAAAAAAACCCAATCCTTTTGCTCGAACAATCCCCAAACCCCCATCCCTAAAAACCCATAATCCATCATCTATCAAAAATCATAATCCCTTGACACCAAAAAACCCAAAACCACCATCCATAAAAAACCTAAACCCTAAGCTATAAATAACCATATACTCTCTTCCCCCAAAAAACCTAAACCCTCTTCCCCAAAAAAACCAAAAACCCTCAGCCAAAAAAAATCCTAAAACATAATCCCAAAAAATACTCTAAACCCTCAGTGCTAAAAATCTCTAAACTCTCACCCCAAAAACCCCAAAACCATTGGACTAAAATACAATAATCCCTCAGCCTAAAAAACCCAAAACCCTCAAACAGAAAAAAAAAACACAAACCCCTCAAACCTAGATTTCATAAAACCTCATCCCCCAAAAATACTAAACACTAATGCGTAGATTACCCTAAACCTTAATCCCTAAAAAACTATAAACCCTGAGCCATAGAATACCCTAAATCCATAGACCATGAAAAATGTAAACCCTAAACACTAGAAAACCTTAAATTATCAGCCCAAAAAACCCTCAACCAAAGAAAACACTAAACCCTCATCCTCACAAACCCCAAAACATTCATCCACAGAAAACCCTAAAAAATCATCCCTAAAAACACTGAACCCTCATCAACAAAAAACCATTAAATTCCCAACCCCAGAAAACCATAATCCCTCTTCCCTAAAATACCTAAACCCTCAAAACCAAAAAACTATGAATCTTATGCCTTGAAACCCCCAAAACCATCAGCCCTAGAAAACCCTAAAACTCCAGTCTAGAAAAATCATAAACACTCAACCCTAGAAACCTAAAGGCCCCTAACATTGTAAACCGTATATAATATTCCCCAAAAATACTAAAACCAAAGATATAGAAAATAGAAAACCACCAACCCCAGAAAACCAAACCCTTAGCCTCATAGATACCTAAACCCTCAGGACTATAAAATAGTAAACCCTCAGCCGTAGATAACCATAAACCCTCAGCCCCTGAAAATCATAAACCCTCAGCCTTAGAAAACCCTAAACCTTCAGTCCTTTAAAACACTAAACCCTCATCCCCATAAATCCCAAAACACACGTCCTCTTAAAACCCTAAACCCTCATACCTATAAAACCCTAAACTCTCATCCTTATAAAAACCTAAACTCACATCCCAAGAAACTAATAAACCCTCATCCCTAGAAAACCCTAAACCCTAATCTTAAGAAAACCTTGAACCATCAACACTAGAAATACCAAAACCCTTATACATAAAAAACCCTAAACCCTCAGTCCTAAAAAACTCATAAATCTATTCACCAGAAAACCCAAAACCCAAAACCCCAGAAAACCATGAACCCTTGGCCCAAGAAAACCCTAAACTATCAGCACCAAAAAAAACCCTCAACCCTCATCCCAAAAAAATCCTAATCCCTCAGCACCAGAAAACCATATATCAGCAACCCAAAAAAACTGTAAACTATATTCCCTAAAAAATCATAAACTCTGATCACTAAAAAACCATAAAACCCCATCCCCTGAAACCCCCAAACCCTCATAACTAAAAAACCCTATACCCTCATCCCTAAATAACCATAAACCCCAAGCATTAGAAAACCCTAAAACCTCAGTCCAAAAAGTCACTAAACCCTCATCCCCAAAGAACCATAAACTCATAGACCTATAAAATCCTTAACACTCAGACCCATAAAAACATATACCCTCTTCCCAAGAAAACCCTGAACCCCATGTCCCAAAAACCCTAATCCCATAACCCTGGAAAACCGTGAACCCTCGTCTCTAGAAAACCCTAAATCCTCATACCCATAAAAACCTAAACCCTCATACCTAGAAAACCCTAAACACTCATCCCACAAAAACATGAAAACCTCATCCCTAGAAACCCCTAAACACATAGCCATATAAATCAATAAACCCCCAGTCCCAAAAAACCCTAAACCCTCATCCATAGAAAACCCAAAAAACACTCAACACTAGAAATTACTAAACCCTCATCCACATAAATCCAAAAGTCCTAAACTCTCATCCCTAGAAGATCCCAAACCCCCATCCCTAGAAGACAGTAAACCCTTAACCGCAAATGACCCTAAAACCTCATCCCCAGATGTACCTTACCCCTCAGCACCAGAAAAATCTAAACCCTCAGCCCTGAAACACCCTAAACAGTTATCCCTAGATGACCATAAACCCTCATAACCTGAAAACCCTAAACGTTCAGCAATAGAATAACCATATATCCCTAAAAACCTAAATCCTCATCACTCAAAATCCCTAAACCCTTGGGCCCAAAAAAACCATAAACCTCGAGCTAAAAAACCTAAACCCTCAGCCCTGGAAAATAGTAACCCTTGATCCTAAGAAAACCATAAAACCTAGTCCCTAGAAAACCATAATCACTTATCCCTAGAAAACACTATTCCCTAATCGCTCAAATAACATAAACCTTGATACCAAAAAACCCCCTAAACCCATAAGTACAGAAATCCTTAAACCCTCAGCCCAAGAAAACCCTCAAAACTTATCTCTAGAAAACTCTAAACCAGCATCCCTAGAAAACCATCAACATTCATTCCCAGAAAACCATAAAACTTGATCTGAAGAAAACCATAAACCTTGAGCCCTAGAAAACACTAATACCTCAGCCCCAGAAAACCCAAACCCTTAGCCCGAGGAAACACTGGACCCTCATCCCCGCAAAAACACTAAACCCACAGGCCTAGAAAACCCTAAACCCTAAACACCATAAAACCATAAGAACATAGCCCTAGAAAATACTAAATCCTCGTCCCATGAAAACCCTTAACACTCTACCCCAAAAAACCATATACAAAAATCCACTAAAAACCCTACACCCCGATCCCCAGAATAATATAAACCCTAAGCCGTATAAAACCCTAAACCGTGATCCCGAGAAAAACATAAACTCTAGGCACCAGAAAACAATATACCATAATCTCAATAAAACCCTAAACCATCAAGTATAAAAAAACCACAAACCCTCAGCCCCAATAAACCAAAACCCTCGTCCCTAAAAAACCTTGAACCCTCATCCCTAAAAAACCATGAACCCTCATAAAAAAACTATAAACCCTCATCGCCCAAAAAACCTCCACTTTCAACCCCAAAAAAATCCTAAGCCCTTTTCCCTAAAAAACCATCAACCCTCACCCCCAAAAAACCCTAAAACCTCAAGAAAAAAACATGTAAACCCTAAGACCCAAAACACCTAACCCTCGGGCCCAAAAACTCATCTTATCATCAAAAAATCATAAACCCCTGGTGCAAATAACAACCCCTCATCACCAAAAAACACTAAACTATCATCCCAAAATTTTCCTAAACCTCAATCCCCATAAAACCTTCATCTATCATCCCTAAAAAACCTTCTACCCTTATCCCAAAAATCTCTGAAACCTATCACCAAAAAACAATCAACCATCACCCCCCAGAAAAAGGTCAACCCTCTTCCCCAAAAAACCAAAAACCCATAGCATAAAAAAACATGAAAACCTCAACCAAAAAAAATCATGAACCCACAGCCCCAAAAAAACCCTCAATCCTAAACCTAAAAAAAAACCTGAACACTTGGCCTCCAAAAGATAAATCCTCAATCCCAAAAAAATCCCAAACCATCATACCTAAAAAACCCACAACCCTCCTCCCTTAAAAACACTAAACCCTTATACCCAAAACCCAAACCCCTCATCCCATAACAACCAGAACCCTAATCCCTAAAAAACCATAAACCCCCAGCCCCAATAAACCCTAAACACCTACCTCCAAAAAAACCTAAACGTTAGCCCCATGAACCCTATACCCTAATTCCCATCAAATGGTAAACCCTCAGAAAAAAAAATCATAAACCCACATATCTAAAAAACCCAAAACCCTCAGGCCCAAAAAAACCAAAAACCTCAATCCTAAAAAACCCTAAACACATAGGTCCAAAAAAACCAAAACCCTGACCCTATAAAACCCTAAACCCCCATCCCCAAAAAACCCTAAACCCTCATCCCAAAAAAAACTTAAACCACTAGCCCAAAAAACCCTAAACCCTCATCCCCAAGGAACCCTAAACCCTCAGCATTAAAAAACCACAAACCCTCAACCAAAAAAACACTAAACCCTCAATTGTAAAAACCATAAAACCTCAATATGTATAAAAACCTATACCCTTAGATGCAAAACACCGAAACCATTAGGCCCAAAAAGTACCTAAACCCACATCCCCCAAAAAATCCAAAACCATCATCTCCAATAATCACAAAACCTTGATGCCAATGAAACCGTAAACACTCATCCCCTAAAAAACATTAAACCCGTAGCTCTAAAAAACCTAGACACTCAACCCTAAAAACCCTAAGCACTCAGCCCCAAAAAACCCAAAACCCTTATCCCTTATAATCCATAAACCGCCATCCACAAAAAAAATTAAACCCTCATCCCTGAGAAACCCAAAACCCTCCTCCCAAATAACCCTAAACCATCAACCTCCAAAAACCATTAACTAGTGGCCCCAAAAACCATAAACGCACATCCCCTAGAAAAAATAAACCCTCATACCCAAAACCCATAAACCCTCATACCCAAAAAACTCTAAACCCTCAGCACCTCAAAAACCTAAACCCACAACCCCAAAAAATCCCAAACCCTCAACCCTAAAAACATTTAAACCCCGATCCCTAAAAAACACTAAACCCTCAGCACCCCAAAAAACCCCTAAAACCACATCCCCATAAAACCCTAAATACACATCCTCCAAAAAACCCAAAACCCTTAGCCCCTAAAAAACATAAACCCTGATCCTCAAAAAACCCTGACCCATATCCCCAAAAAAACCGTAAAACCTTAGCCACAAAATAAAATCATCCCTCAAAAAACATAAACCAATGGTCCCAAAAAACCCTAAAACATCATCTTCAAAAAACCATAAGCATCATCCCTAAAACCCCCTAAACTATCATCTCAAAACCCATAAACCCATAGAAATAATAATACCAAACCCATTATCACAAAAAACACTATAGCAGTAGAAACAAAAAGAATCCTAAACTCCAAGAATAAGTAATCCCCAAACCCTCATCAATAAAAAATACTGAACCCTAATCTATAAAAAAACATAAACCCTAATCCACAAATAAACAAAAAACCCATAGACTCAAAAAACATTAAACACTTAGCCCTGAAAATCCCTAAACTCTCATCCTAAAAATACCTAAAGCCTCATCCCTAAAAAAACCCAAAACCCTGAGCCCCCAAAAACACTAAACCTACATCGCCCAAAAAATCCTACAACCTCATGCCTAAAAAACGTTAAACCCTCTTCCATTGAAAAGCCAAAACCCTAAGCAACAAAAAAACCAAAAACCCTCATCCCCAAAAAACCCTAAACAACCATCATTAAAAACCCTAAATCCTAGAGCCCAGTTACTATAAACCTCCAAACCCTAAAAATTCTAAACCATCATCCCCAGAAAACACTAAACCCATATCCCTTAAAACCATAAACCATATACCCCAGAATATCCTAAACCATTATCCCCAAATAACCCTAAACCCTTAACCCTATAAAAAAATTAACCCACAGCCCAAGAAAGTACTAAAAACTTAGCCTCATAAACCAAAAAAAACCCCTCATACCAAGAAAACCCTCGACCCTCATCCCCATAAAAACCTAAACCCTTAGATCCAAAAAACCCTAAACACACTGCCCTAGAAATACCTAAACCATTATCCCTAGAAAACACTAAACCCTTGACCCTTGAAATATTTAAATCCTCATCCCCTTGAAAACCCCAAACCCTCAGACCTAGAAAACCATTTACCCTAATCACTAGAAAACCCTAAAACCCTTGTACCAAAAAATACTAATCTCTTAGCAATAGAAAACCCTAAACCCTTTTCCCAAGAAAACCCTAAACCCTCACCACCAAAATGATGTAAAATTTCACCCCCAGAAAACCCTAATCCTCTTCTGAAAACCAAAAAATTCCATCCTATGAAAATGAAAAAACCCTCACCCTTAGAAAACCCTAAAACCATAGTACCAGAAAACCCTAAACCCTCATCCCCAGAAAACCCTCAATCCTCATCCTTAGAACACTATAATACCTCATCCCTAGAAAACCCTATTCCCCCAGCCTGAGAAAACCCTAAACCATAATCCTCATAAAACACTAAAATCTAATCCCCAAAAAACCATAACCCTTATCCCTAGAAACCCCTAAACCCTAAGCAATAGAAAAACCTAAACTCCCATATTAAAATAACCCCAAAACCCCATCACTAGAAAACCCTAAAAATTCATAACCATAAAACCCTAAAAACCCATTCCCAATGAACAAAAAATATTTAACCCCATAATATCCTAAACACTCATCCCCAAAAAATAATAAAACCATAGCCCCCAAAAATCCTAAAACATCATCCCAATAAAGCCCTAAACCATTATCCCCTCCCCCAAAAACCCTAAACCCTCTACCCCCAAAAACCATAAAAACTTATCACCAGAAAAACCTAAACCCCCAAACCCAAAAAACCCTAATCTCCAATCCCTATAATACCCTAAGCCTTCAGCTGTAGAAAACACTAATCCCTCTTCCCCAAAAACACTAAACACTCATCCCCCTAAAACCCTAAACCCTTGTCCAAAGAAAATCCTAAAGTCTTAGATCGAGAAAACCGTAAACCCTCAGCCACTGAAGACCCAAAATCCTCAACCCTAGAAATCACAGAACCATTATCTTGAAAAACAATAAACCCTCTTCCCTATAAGACCATAATCCATCATCCTCAGAACTCCCTAAAACCTCACCCCCAGAAGACCCTAAAACCTCATCCCTTGTATAACATTAAACCTCATTCCTAGAAAACCCTAAAACATCATCCCCAAAGCACTGTAAACCCTTTTACCTAGAAGAACCTAAACCCAAAGGCCCAAAAAACCTTAAAACCTCAACCCCATAATCCCCTAAAACATCACCCCTTGAAAAACATAAACCCTAAGCCCTTGAAATTAATAAACCCTTAGCCCCATAAAACCCTAAAGCCATATCCCTAGAAAACACTAAAACCTCATCCCCCCAAAACTCTAAACAATGATCCCCAAAAATCCCTTAACCCTGAGCCCTAGAAAACCCTAATCCCTTATCCCCAAAGAACCATAAACTGTCAGCACTCAAAAAACCTATACACTGATCCCAAAAAAACCATAAATCCCCCACCCTAAAAAACCAAAAACTCTCAGACCAAAGAAAACACTAATCCCTCATCCCCAAAAAACCCTAAACCCACACCCCCAGAGAACCATAAAACCTCATTCGCATAAAACACTAAACCCCAAGCCCCCGAAAACCCTAAACCCCTGTCCCTAGAAAACACTAAACCCCAAACCCCAGAAACCAAAAACCCTAAGCCCTAGAAAACCTTAAACCACTTCTAAATAAAACCATAAACCCTTGGCCTTAAAAAATCTGAAACCCCCAGCCCTAGAAAAAAAATAAACAATCATCCCTAGAAAACCTAAAACCCTCATCCCTGAAAAACCCTAATTTCTCATCAATAGAAAACCCTAAACCCTTATCCCTGAAAATCTCTAAATCCTAAGCCCTGGAATACCCGAATCCCTGATCCCTAGAAAACCATAAACACTAAACCCCATAATAACATAAACCACCAACCCCAGAAAATAATAAACCCTCATCCCCAAAAATCCCTAAACCCTTAGTCATAAAAATCCCAAAACCCTCACACTTAGAAAAAATAAAACATTAGCCCCATAAAACCCTTAACCAAAAACTCTAGAAAAACATAAACCCTCATCACTCAAAATCTATAAACCCTCATCCCCAAAAAATCCTAAACCATGAGCCCTTAAAACCCTAATCCCCGAGCCCCCAAAAAACATAAACCGTGATCCCCTGAAAACCCTCAACCCTCAGCCATAGAAAAACCTAAACCCTGACCACTAGAATACCTTAAACCCCAAGATCTCAAAAATCCTAATCCTAGTGGCCTATAAAACCCTAAACCATCAGCTCTAGAAAAACCTAATCCTTTAGGGATGATAAAAAAATAACTAATCCATAGAAAATCCTAAACCCTCATCCCCAAAAAACCTTAAAACCTCATTCCCAGTAATCCCTAATCTCTGAGCCCTAGAAAACCATAAACCCTCTGCCCAAGAAAATACTAAACCCTCAACCCTAGAAACCCAAAAACCTCAAACCTATAAATCCATAAACCCTAAGCCCTATAAAACTCTACACCCTCAACCCAAGAAATCCATAAACCCAAAGCCCTCGAAAACCCTCAAATCTCCACCCTTGAGAACACGTAACCCCCACCCCTAGAAAACATAGATCCCTGAGACCCATTAAACAATAAATAAATATTCCAATAAAACCTTAAACCCTCATCCCTAGAAAACAATAATGTCACAACCCCAAAAGACTCTAAACCCGAATCACCAAGAAACCCTAAACTTGCATCCCTAAAATGAACAAAACCCTCAACCCCAAAAATTTCATAAACCCTCAGCCTGAATATACCAAAAACACTCTACCCAAAAAAACCCTAAACCCTCATCCCCAAATAACACTAAACCCTCATCCCCAAAAAATCATAAACCCTCAATCTAAAAAAACCCTAAAACCTCATTCCCAAAAAACACTAAACACTTAGCCCCAAAATCCTTAAATCATTATCCCCCCAAAACCCTAAACTCTCTTCCCCCAAAACCCTAAACCATTAGCCCAAAAAAATCCTAAACCCTCAACCCCCCAAAAAACTAATCCTTCATCCCTAAAAAACCCTAAACCCTTATCCCCAAAAAACCCTAATAACTCAACACCAAAAAACAGTATTCCCTTAGAACCAAAAGAACATCAAACCCTTAGTGACAAAAAAACTAAATTCGTATCCCATAAAAGCCCTAAAACATCATCCCCAAAGAAACCCTAAACCCTCATCCCGAAAAATCCCTAAACTCCCACACCAAAAAATCTCTAAACCCTATACCCCCAAAAATCCTATAACCTCATCCCTAAAAAAACCCTAAACTCTCAACCACCAAAAATATAAATCATCGGACCCAAAAAACCTTAAAGCCTCATTCCAAAAAAAACAATCAACCCACAACCACAAAAAACCCTCAACAAATAGGCCTAAAAAACCATGAACCCTGGTCCCAAAAAACACTAAACCCTCAACCCCAAAAAACCCCGAACCGTCAGCCACAAAAAAAACCCTATACCCTCATCCCCACCAAGAATCCTAAAACCTCATCCCCAAAAAAACCTAATCCCTCAGCCCCAATAAACACTCAATCCACAGCACTATGAAACCCTAAACCCTCATCCTAAAAACCCATAAACTCTTATCCCCAAAAACTCTAATCCAAAAGCCCAAAAACTGTCATCCCCCAAAACTCCTAAACACTCATCCACAAAAACCCTCAACCCTCAGTCCCAAAAAAACCTCAACCCTATTCCTAAAAAACCCACCACCCCATATCCCCAAAAAACCCTATACCCTTATCCCTAAAGAAACCTAAACACCCATCCCCAAAAATCCATAAACCCTTAGCCCAATAATACCCTAAACCCTCATCCCCAAAAAACCCTGAACCCATAGCCCCAAAATGCATCAACGCTCAACCCCAAAAACCTTGAACCCTTAGCCCCAAAAAACCTAAACACACTTCCCAACAATATATAAACCCTCACCCCCATAAAATCTCAACCTAAAGCCAAAAAACTCTAATCCTTGATACCCCAAAAAACTAAACCCGCAACCCTAGAAAACAGGAACCCTCATACACCAAAATCCCTGAACATTCATCCCCACAATCCCCTTAAATCTCATCCCCAAAAAACCAAAACCAATCTCCCAAGAAAACCCAAATCCCTCACCCCCCCCCCCAAATTAAACAATTATCCCAAAACAACCCTTAACCCTCTACCAAAAAAATCCATAAACCCTAATACCCAAACTCCATAAAACCTCTACCCCCAAAAAACCAAAACCCATCATTCCAAAAAAAACCCAATTCCCTGAAAAACCCTAAACATGCGGCCCTAAACACTCAACCCAAAGAAATACCTAAACCCACAGCCACAAAAAACCCTAAACCTCACTTCTGAAAAACCCAAAACTCTTAGACCCAAGAACCATAGAACCACACCCCCCAAAAAAATTAAAACCCCAATCCCAAAAATTCCTAAACCCTCAACCCAAAAAAAACATTAAACACTCAGCCTGAAAAAACCCTAAATCCTCATCCCCAAAAAGCCTAAAACCTCATCCCCTAAAAAACCTATGCCCTCATGCCCAAAAACCCTAAAACCTCATCCCGAAAATCCATAAACCCTCACCCCCAAAAAACATTAAACCTCATCCCCAAGAAACTCTAAACCGTATTCCCCAAATAACCCTAAACCCTCAACCGTAAAAAACCCTAAACACACAGCCCAAAAACAAAATAAACCCTTATCCCCCCAAACAACTGAACTCTCATCCCCAAAAATACAATAATACACAGTCCCAAAAAACCTTATACCCTCATCCCCCGAAAACCTTAATCCCTCAACCCCAAAACCCCAAAACTCTCGGCCCTAAAAAACCTAAAACCCTCTTCCCAAATAAAATTATAAACACCCATCCCCAAAAAAACCTAAACCCTCGACCCTAAAATTCCCTTAACCATCTGCCTCACAAAGACACTAAAATCTATGCCCCCAATTAACATAAACCCTTACCTCCAAAAAACCCTACATCCACATCCCAAAAAAAAACCCAAGTCTATCATCATTAAAAAAGAAAAAAAACCCTCATCCTAAAAAAACCTAAACCCTTAGTCCCAAAAAACCCTAAACCCACATCCCCAAAAAAACCTAAACCACCAACCCCAAAAACACCTAAACCCTGATCTAAAAAAACCCTATATCCACATCCATATAAATTCATATTGAATAATAAGTAAAAATCTCTATACCCCCAACACCAAAAAAACTAAAACCCTGAGCTCAAAAAATCCCTAAACCCTCATACTTAAAAAACACTAAACCCCAATCTACAAAAACATTAAATTATAATCTGAAAAAATGCAAAACCCACAGCCCTAAAAAACCCTAAATCCCTATCCACAATAATCTCTAAACCCTCATCCAAAAAAAATCAAAAACAAACCCTTAAACCCACAAAAAACCCAAAACCTTTATCCCCAAAAAACCCTAACCTCATTCCCAAAAAACCATAAACCCATTGGGCTAAAAAACTCTATACCCACAGGCCAACAATCTCTAAACCCTCACCCATGAAGAATATTAAACCCTAATACTAAAAAAAATCCTAAAACCCAGCCCCAAACAATTAAACCTAGTTACTCTAAACCCTCAGCCCTTGAAAACTATAAAACCTCAGCCCAAAAAAACCTAAAATCATATACAAATAAAACCATAAACTCGAATCCCAAGAATACCCTAAACCCTCAACCACAGAAGACCATAATTCCTCATCCCCAAGAAACCCCAAACCAAAATCCCCAAAAAAGAATAAAACTGTAACCCAAGAAAACACCAAACCCTTAGCCTCACATACTCGAAAACCCTCAACCCAAAAAACCCTAAACCCTCAGCCCTAGAAAACCCAACACCGATAACCCCAAACCACCAAAACAACTAAACCCTTATCCAAAAATTGTAAAACACATAACCCTAGAAAACCATAATCTCTCATCCCTAGAAACCCTAAACCATCATCCATAGAAACCCTAAACCCATAGTCTAGAATAACCATAAACCCTCATCCACAAAACCCCAAAACCCTCATCCCTAGAAAACCATAAACCCTAAAACATAGAAAATCCTAAAAACTAATCCCTAGAAACCCCAAAACCATCATCCTAGATAACCCCAAACCATCTTCCCTGGAAAACCCAAAAACCAAAGTCCCATAAAACAGAAAATCCTTGTCCATAGAAAACAATTAACCCACATCCTAGGAAAACCCTAAACCTTCATGCCTAGGAAATAATAAACCCTCAACCCTAGAAAACCCTAAACCCTAAACCCTAGAAAAACCTAAACCCTCGGCCCTAGAAAACACAAAACCCTCATCCCCTGAAATCCTTAAACCCTTATCAACTGAAAACCCTATCCCATTATCCCTAGAACACCCAAACCCCTCATTCCAAAAAAAACATAAACCCTATTCCCTAGAAAACCCTAAAATCTTAGCCATAGAAAACCGTAAACCCTCATCCTGAGAAAACCCTAAACCATCATCCCATGTAAAACATAAAACCACAACACCAAAAAGACATAAACTGTCATCCCTAGAAAACCCCAAACCCACATCCCTTGAAAAATCAAAAAACATTAACCCCAAGAAACCAAAATCCCTCAACCCCAAAACAAATCCTGAACCATCAACCTTAGAAAAATCTAAAACATCATCCCTAGAAAACCATAAATACTCACCCATAAAAAAACCTAAACCCTCATCCCAAGAAAACCATAAACCCCAATCTTGAGAAAACCCAAAACCCTATTCCCACGGAAAAACTAAACCCTTATCCCAAGAAAAACCTAACGCCCCAGCCCTGGAAACCTCAATACCCTCAACCTTAGAAAACCCTAAACCCTAATCCCCAAATATCCCTAAAACCCAATCCCTAGAAAACTCTAAAACCACATCCCTAGAAAACCCTAAACTCAATAAAACCATAAAACCCCATCCTAAGAAAATCGTAGACCCTCATCCCTAGAGAATCATAAACCCACAGCCATAGAGAACCCTAAACCCTCATCCAGGGAAAAACCTGTACACTTATCCCCAGAATACTCTAAACCAACAACCCTAGAAAATGCTAAACACTCATCCCTAAAAAACCCAAAACCCTAATCCCCTGAAAACATGAAACCAACAGTCCTATAATACCCTAAACCATCATCCTCAGAAAACCCTAAACCCTTATCCCCATAAACCCCAGAACAATCAGCCACAGAAAAACCTAAACCCTTAGTCTCAGAAAAATCTTAAAACTTATCCCTAGAAAAACATAAACCTTTAGGAATATAAAACCCTAAAATATCATCCCCAAAATAAACCTAATCCCCGAAAATACCTTAAACACTCATCCCTTTAAAAACCCAAAATCTCATCCACAGAAGACCCCAAACTCTCAGCCCTATAAGACCCTAAACCCTAATCCCTTGAACACCCTAAAACATCTTCCCCCTAATACTCTTAACTCTTAACCCTAGAAAACCCTAAACCATATTCCCTAGAACACCCGAAATCCTCAGTGCAAAAATACCATAAACCTTCTTCCTTAGAAGACCCTAAACCCTAATACCTAGAAGACTCTAAACCCTCATCCCTTGAAATCCCTAAACCCTCAATGTTAGAAAATCCTAATCCATGAGCCATATGAAAACCAAAACACACATCCTCAAATGAAAACCCTAATCCCTAGAAAACCCCAAACCTTGAGCCCTAGAAAACCGTATACCCTAATCTCCAAAAAACCCTAATCCCTGAGCCCCATAAAAACCGAAATCATAATCCCAAGAAAAACCTAAACCATTATGACCAAAAAACAGTAAACCCTAATGCAAAGAAAACCCTAAACCCTCGTCCATAGAAAACATTAAATCGCCATCCACATAAAAATATTAACCCTCATTCCTTGAAAATTCTAAACATGGACCCCCAGAAAACCAGAAACCTCATCCATGGAAAACACTAATTCATCAGCCCCAGAAACCCCTAAAAAATCATCCCTATAAAACACTAAACCCTAAACCCCAAAAACCCAAACCCATAATCCCTAGAGAACTCTAAACCCTTATCCCCAAAAGAAACTAAACCATCATCCCTAGAAAACTCGAAACCCTCAGCCTTGGAAAACCCTAATCCCTCATGCCCAAACAATCCTGATACCTGAAAAACACTAAATCCCGATCCCTATAATAACATAAACCCCGATCCTTAGAAAAAAAATAACCCTATTCCCTAGAAAAACCTAAATCTCTTTCCCTACCAAACTATAAACCCACATCCACAAAAAGCTGCAAACCCTTAGCCTCATGAAACCCTTATCCCTCAGCCCCAAAAAACCATGAAACCTCAAACCAAGAAAACACTAAACCTTCATCCCATAAAACCCTAATTACTCAACTACATATAAACCTAAAGCCTGAGACCTAGAAATACCAAAACCCTAATCCCTACTAAACTCAAAATACTGATCCCTAAGAAACAAAAAAACTACATGCCTAGAAAATTCTAAACTATTATCCCTAGGAAACCCAAATTCCACTGCCCCTTAAAAACCCAAGACCCTAAACCCCAAAAATCCTAAATTGGTAGCCCTAGAAAACCCTATAACATCATCATCCACATAAAACCCTAAACCCTCAACCCCAGGAATACCTAATTTGTAATCCCTAGAAAACCCTAACCCTCATCCATATAAAACCCTCAACCCTCAACCCTAGAAAACACTGATTCCACAACCCCATAAAACACTAAACCCTCAAGACCATAAAACCATAAACATTAATACCTAGAAAACCATAAAGCCTTAGCCCCAGAAGAGCATAAAACCTTATACCAAAAAACCTAAAGCCAGAACCCTATGAATCCCTAAACCCTCATTCCCAAAATCCATAAATCCTAATCCCAAAAATTCCCTAAACACTTAGCCCCCAAAAATAATAAAATATCAACCACAAAAACCACAAAACCTCATTCACAATAAACCCCCAAACACTCACCTCCAAAAATGTAAACCTTCATCACTGAAAAAACTAAACACACAGCCCCAAAAAACTCTCAACCCTAATCCCAAAAATAACAGTTATCCCTCACCCCCAAAACCCAGAACCATCATCCCCATAAAAACATTATTCCCTTAGCCCCAAAAATCCTATTTCCTCATCCCCAAAAAATACTAAAACCTCAACCACCAAAATTCCTAAATACTCATCCCTAAAAAACCCTATGCCTCATGTCCAAAAAACCCATAGGAAATTAGCCACCCAAAACCTAAACCCATATCCCCAAAACGCTAAACCCTCTTCAATTAAATACCGAAAAAAATCAACCCCCCCAAAACCTTAAACCATTAGACCCAAAAAAACCCTAAACCCTCATCCCCCCAAAACCCTAAACCCATAGCCATTAAAACACTCAAACCTCGTCCCTAAAAAATCCTAAACCACTATAAAAAACAACAAACCCTCATCCCAAAAAACCCTAAACCCTAAACCCTAGAAAACCTTGAACCCTCAGAAAAAAACATGAATCCTCATCCAAAAATTTCCCTAAACCCTCATCCCAAAAAAAACTCAACCCTCAACACCGAAAAAACCTAAACCCTTATCCCAAAAAAACCATCAATTATCCACCCCACATAATTCTAGTCCCTCATCCCAAAACACCCAAAACCCTCAAAGGAAACAAAATCTAAATGCTAATCCCCAAAACCCCTAAACCCTCGGCACAAAAAAACTCATAAAGCATCATCCCCAAAAAACGAAAAAACCCTTAGCCCAACTAACACCCAAAGACTCATCGCATAAAAACACTAAACCATCATCCCCAAAAATTCATAAACCCTCATCCCCAAAAAAAAATCAACCCTCCACCCAAAATAAACCTCTAACCTCAAACAAAAAAAAACACTAATATCAATAAACAAAAACACTCAACCCTAATCCAAAAAAAATCCTCAACCATTTCCCCCATAAACCCTCAACCCTATGCCCCAAAACCCCTTTACTCTCAACCCTAAAGAACGCTAAACTGTTACACCAAAAAAATTGAACCCTTTTCCCAAAAATTACCTAAACCCTCATCAACCAAAATACCTGAACCCACAGCCCCAAAACCCCAATCCCTCTGCCTCAAAAAACCTAGAACCCTATCCGCAAAAAAACCAACAACCCTCAACACCAAAGAAATTAAACCCTCATCCCTAGAAAAACATGAACCCTTATCCCTAAAAACCCTAACCCCACATCCCCAAACACCATAAATATCATTCCCAAAAAACCAAAAATCCATTTCCAAAAAAAACACAAAAACCACATCCCCAAAAAACACTAAACCACTAGTTGAAAAAAAACCCTATGCCATCTGCCCCCAAAAAACCTAGACCATTATCCCCAAATGACCTAAACCCTTAGACCCTAAATAACCCAACCCATCGGCGTAGAAACACCAAAACCCCCATCCCCATGATTCCCTAAACACCATGACCCAAAAACCCCTAAATGTTCGTCCCCAAAAAAACCCTAAACCCTCATCCTCGAAAAACCCTAAACCCTCAGTTCCAAAAACTCCTAAAACCTCAACCCCAAAAAACTCTAAACCATTAGTCCCAAAAAAACATAAAACCTTGATACTAAAAAACCCCAAACCCTAAACCCAAAAAACCCTAAACCCTCAATCCAAAAAAAACCCAAAACCATATTCCACAAAAATCCTAAAACCTCATCCCAAAAAAACCTTAAAAACTCAGCCCCAAAAAACCAAAAACCCTCAACCCCAAAAAATCAAAAAACCTTAGCCTTAAAAAATACTAAAAACACAGCCCCAAAAACCCTTAAAAGCTCACCCCAATGAACCTGAAACCCTCATCACCTATAAACCATAAACTATCAACCCCAAAAAACACTAAACCATCATAACTAAAAATTCCAAAACCCTCAACCTAAAAAACCAAAAACCCAATGCCAAAAATAACATAAAACCTCGGCCAAAAAAACCTAGACCCTTCTCTCAAAATTCCCTAAACCATAAACCCCAATCCATTAGCTCAAAATAACCCACAACCCCCATCCCAAGTAATCCTAAACACCAAGCACCAAAACCCCCTAAATTTTCATCCCAAAAAACCATAAACTTGTATCCTCAAAAAACTATAAACCCCCTATCATAGAGAACCCAAAACCATCGGTCTCAAAAAAATCATAAACCCTCATCCCCAAAAACTCGAACCCTTCAGGCCCAAAAAACCTAAAAATTTGATGTAATAAAATCATGAACCATCGTCCTAAAAAAACCCTAAACCCTCACCCACAAACCCTAAACACTATGTAAAAAAACCCTAAATTCTTGAAAAAAAACCTTAAACACTCAGCTCCAAAAAATCAAAAACCCTAAACCCCAAAAAACTATAATTCCATTGCATTAAGAAAACCCAAACCTTCATCCCCCAAAAATCCTAAAACCAAACCCCAATGAACCCTAAAACCTCACCACCTATAAATCATAAACCCTCATCCCCAAACAACCCGAAACATTTAGCCCAAAAAAACCCTAAACCCATATCCCCACAGAACTCTAAACCCTCAGCTACAAATAACCCTAACCACTTATTCCCAAAGAACCATAAACACTCTTCTCCAAAAATCCCTAAAACCTCATCCCTAAAAAACACTAAAACCTCATCACCAAAAAACCCTAAACCATCATCCCCAAAAAAACACTAAGACCTCATCCATAAAAATTCATAAACACCAAACCCAAAAAAACCCTAAACCCTCAACCACAAGAAACCTTAAACCCTCAGCCCTAAAAAACCCTAAACCTCAATCCCCAAAAAATCCTAAACATGATACCCCAAAAAAACCATAACCCTCGACCCCAAAAAACATAATCCCTCATCCCAAAAAACCCTAAACCCTCATCCCCCAAAACCCAAAAACCCTCAGCCCTAGAAAACCTATATCCCACACCCTAATCAAAATCTAAACCCTTATTATATAAAATACATAGACCCACATCATAATAAAATCCTAAAAACTCATCCAAAAAAAATGTAAACTCTTAACCCCGCCCCCCAAAACATAAACCCTCATCATTAGAAAAACCTAAACCCACAAACTCAAAAACCATAAACCCTTATCCATAAAAAAATGAAACCCTCAACCCCGAAAAACCAAAATCTTTAGTCTTAAAAAATCCTCAACCCTCAACCCCCAAAAACACTAAAACCTCATTTCCTAAAAACACTAAATCCCACACCATAAAAAACCCTAAACTCATAGCCCTAAAAATTAAAAATCCATAAAAACTAGAAAAAACCAAAAACCCCCATCCCCAAATAACACTAAACCCTAAGACCAAAAAATACATAAAACGTCATCCCAAAAAAACATTAAACATTAATCTACAAGAAACCCTAAACCCTAAACCCCAAAAATCATAAACCCTTGTCCCCATAAAAACCTAAACCCTCAACCAAAAAAAATATTAAACCATTTTCCACAAAAAAACACTAAACCCTTATCCCCACA
Organism: Viscum album; assembly: GCA_963277665.1. Classification (NCBI taxonomy): domain Eukaryota; kingdom Viridiplantae; phylum Streptophyta; class Magnoliopsida; order Santalales; family Viscaceae; genus Viscum; species Viscum album. The sequence goes on from OY728151.1 coordinate 1,539,950,983, forward strand.
AAAACTGAAAACCCTTTCCCCAAAAAACCCTAAACCCTCATCCAAAAAAAATCTAAACCCTCAGGCCTAAAACACCCTAAACCCTCAGCACCAAAAAACAATAAACACTTACCCCTAGAAACCCTAAACCCTTAGACCAAAAAAACCTAAACACTTAGCACTAAAACCCTAAATCCCTATGCCCATAAAACCTTAAACCCCTATCTATAGAAAACCAAAAATCTTCAGATTCAAAAGACCCTAAACCCTTACCCCCCAAAACGGTAAAACCTCGGCACCAAAAAACCCTATACACCCATCTCCAAAAACACATAAACCGCCACCCCAAAATAATATAAACCATTAGCCACCAAAAAACACTAAACTCTAATATCCAAAAAACAATAAACCGCCAACCCCAAAAAACCCTAAAACCTCATTGTTAAAAAACCCTGAACCCTTATCCCCAAAAATCGCATAACCCTTTGTCCCAAAAAACCCAAGAACCTCATCCCCAAAACCCTAAACTGTTATCTCCAAAAAAACCCTAAACCCTCATCCCAAAAAAAACTAATCCCCTAGCCTCAAAAAAACCTAAACCCTCATCACCAAAAACCCCTATTCCCTCAGCCCTAAAACCCTATTCCTTTAGCCCCAAAAAAAACAAAACCCTCATTCACAAAGAAACCTAAACACATTGGCCCCCAAAAACAGAAAACCCTAATCCAAAAAGAAACACTAAATCCTAAACCAAAAAACCCCAAAACCCAAAACCCCCAAAAACCTAAAACATCAACACCAAAAAACTCTAAACCATCACCCTAAAAACAACCTCAACCCTCAGCAATAAAAAAACTATAAACCATCAATCCCAACAAAAAACTCAATTGTAATCCCTCAGAAACCCTCAACCATCTGGCCTAAAAAACCCTGAATCTTCAGCCCCAATAACCCTGAACCCTTAGCGCTAAAAAACCTTGAACCCATAGCCCCAAAAAACCCTAAACCCTCATCCTCAAAAAATACTCTACCATCAACACCAAAAAATCCTAAACTCTTACCCCTAAAAACCCTCAACCATCATCCCCAAAAAACCATAAACCCTCAACGCAAAAAAACCTAAACCCTCAGCCCCAAAAAACACTAAAAAATACGCCCCAAAAACCCAATAACCTCATCCCCCAAAAATCATAAATCCTCATCCCAATGAAATTCTAAACCCTCATCCCAAATAGCCCATAAACCCTAATCCCCAAAAAACATTAAACCCTAAACCCACATCCCTAGAAAACCATTAACCCTCATCCTTGCAAAACCCTCTACCCATAGCACAAAAAATCTAAAGCCTAGCCCCAAAATAGCATCATCCCTATAAAATACTCAAACCTCATCCCCAATAAACCCTCAACCCGCTTCCCAAAAAAATAACCTCAACCCTTAGCCCCCCCAAAAAACATATTCCCTCATCCAAAAAGAACCCTAAATACTCATCCCCAAAAATCCATAAACCCTCTATCTAAAAAAACATAAACACTCAGTCCCAAAAAAAACAGGAACCCACATCCCCAAAAAACCATCAACCCTCAACCCACCAAAACCCAAAACCCTTAGCCCCAAACAATCCAGAACCCTCAACCCCCGAAAAATATTAACCCTCACCCCGAAAAATCTCTAAATTATCTTCCCCAAAAATCCCTAAACCCTCATCTCCAAGAAACATCAAACACTTAGCCCCCAACACCCTAAACCCGTATGCCAAAACACCTTAAAAATCATCCCGAAAAACCAAAAACCCATTTCACTAAAAACCCAAAAACCCTCATCCCTCAAAAAAATCTAAAACCTTATCCCCAAAAAATCCTAAACCAACTACCCCAAAAACCATAAACCATCTTCCCCAAACACCCAAAACCCTCATCCCCCAAAAACTGAAACCCCTCAGGCTAAAAATCCCCCAAAACCCTCAACCCCCCAAAACACTAAACCCCCATATTCAAAAAATCCAAAACGCTAAGCACCAAAAAACCCTTAACCATTTACCCCAAAAATCCTGAAACCCTCAATCCCAAAAACCCAAAACCCTCAAACTAAAAAAATTATAATCACTCATCCCATAAAACCCAAAATCCTCAGACCCAGAAAACATAAACGGTCAATCCTAGTAAACCCTATACCCTTTTTCTCAGAAAAACCTAAACCATCACCCCCAAAAAAACTTATACCCTCAGCCCCAAAACACCCTATACACTTATCCCAAAAAAACCTAAAAACTAAACCTGAAAAACCCCTAAACCCTCATCCCCCAACAACCCTAAAACCCCATCCTCAAAAGCCCTAAACCCTCGCCCATATAAAACCCTAAACCCTCATCCCCAAAAAACCATAAACACTATGCCCATATAAACCCCATACCCTCAACCCCATAAAATCCTAAACTGTCATCCCCAAAAAACCTAAACCCTTAGCCCAAAAACCACAAACCTTAAACACCCAAAATCTATAAACACTCGTCCCAAGAAAACCCTAAACCTTTATACCACAAAAAACCATAAACCCACCACCCCACAAAACCGCAAACCCCCAACCCCAAAAAACCTTAAACCCTCATCCCCAAAAATACATAAAACATTATCCCTAAAAGATCATATACCCTCATCTTAAGAAACCCTAAACCCTGAGCTTCAAAAAATCCAAAACCCTTAAACCCAAAAAACCTAAAAATGCATCCCTAAAAATTCAAAACCCACATCCCCCAAAAAACCTAAACTCTATTCCCTGAAAAACAGTAAACCCTAAACCACCAAATAACCCTATAAACATAGCCCCCAAAATCCCTAAACCTTCATCCCCAAAAACCCCTAAACTCTCAACCCTAAAAATCCTGAAACCCTCACCCCAAAAAACTCTAATCCCTCAACCCTAAAAATACCCTAAATCCTCATCCACAAAAAACCCTAAACCCTCAGCCTCAAAAACAATAAACCCTTAGCCCTTAAAAAACCTAAACTCTCATCCCCAAAACACAGTTAACACATGTCCCCAAAAAACACCTAACCCTTAGACATAAAAAACAATAAAACCCTAATCCCCAAAAAACCTAAACACTCAGTCCCAAAAATCCCTAACCCCTCACCCCCCAAATAACCTAAACCCTCATTCTCAAAAAAACCTAAACCCGTATCCCGAAAAAACCCTAAAACCACATCCCTAAAAATCCAAAATCCTTGATCATAGAAAAACCCATATACCCTCATAAAAAAACCCTAAACCCTACGCTCGATAAATCCCTAAACCCTCATCCCTAGAAAATACAAAAACGCCCACCCATAAAAAACCCAAAAAACCCTAACAACTCAACCCTAAAAAAACACAAAACCATCATCCCCAAAAAACCATAAACACTTATCTACAAATAACCCCTAAACCCTCAGTCTGAAAAAACACTCAACCCTAAACCCTAAATAACCCTAAACCCCAATCCCCCCAGAAACCTAAACCCTCAGCCCCAAAAAAACCCTAACCACTTTCCCACAAAAATACTAAGCCATAAAACCTATGTACATTAAACCCTCAGCCCAATAAAATGAAAAACCCTTATCCCCAGAAAAAAATAAAACCTATGCCCAAAAATACCTTAAACCCTCAGCCCCTGAAAACCTTAAACCTCCACCCCAAAAAACCCTAAAACCTCATCCCTAAAAAACAATAAACCCACATCTCTAGAAAACACTAAAACCTCAGCCTCACAAACACCAAAACTCGTATCCCTAGAAAACCCTAGACCATCAGCTCCAAAAAACACTAACTCCTCAGGCAAAAAACCCCTAAACCCTTACCAAAAAAAATATAAAACCTTTAGTCCCAGAAAAACCTAAACCATCATCCCTAGAAACCCTAAACCCTCAGTCCCAAAAAACCCTAAACCCTCATCCCCAAAAAACTCAAAACCCTCCACCCCAATAAACCCAAAACACTCAACCCTATAAAATCATAAACACTCATCTACAAAAGATCCTAAAACCTACTCTCAGTACACCTAAAACCACTGGTCCTAGAAAACCTTAACACCAAAACCCAAAAATCAAAAATCTTAAAGCCCTAGAAAACATTAAACCCTCAAACTTGAGAAACCCTCTTTCTTATAAAAATGTAAACCCTCATCCCCATAGAAACATAATCCATCATCCCCAAAAATACTTAAACCCTCAGCCCCAGAAAACCCTAAACCCTAAGCCCCAAAAAACACTAAATCCTCATACCCATAAATACCCAAACCCTCATTCCATGAAAACCCTAAACCCTCATACATATAAACCCCTAAACCCTCAACCCTAGAAAACCCTAAACACTCAGTCCTTGAAGACAATAAGTAATTAGCTTTAGAAAACCCTAAACCCTTAGTCTATGAAGAAACTAATCCCGTAACACTAGAAAGACCAAAACACTCTACCCTAAAAAACCCTAAAACCTCATCCCAAATAACCCAATAAACATCAACAACCAAAAAAACCCAAAACCCTCAAACCCAGAAAGCATTGTTCCCCCATCCCTAGAAAACCGTAAACCCTCATCCCCTGAAAACCCTCAACCCCCATCCCATGAAAACCTTAAACCATAATCCCTAGAAATATGTAAACCCCCATCCCCATAAAACCTTGATCCCTCATCCCCAAAAAACCATAAACCCTCATCCCCAGGAAAACCTAAACCCCCAGTCCTAGAAACACAAAAACTCTCTTGTTCAAACAACCATGAACCCCTAGACCTATAAAGCCATAAAACCTAAGAGCTAGAGAACCATAAACCCTCATCCCTAGAGAACCATAAACCCTCAACCCGAGAAAACACTAAACCCTTGTCCCTAGGAAACGAAAATCCCAAATCCCCCGAAAACCATAGATCCTTGTTCTCAAAAAACTATAAAAACTTATCCATATAAAACCATAAACCCTCAAAACTAGAAAAACCTAAACCCAAATCCCAAAAAAAACCTAAACCCTTAACCACTAAAACCCCTAAACCCTCATCCCTATAAATCTTTAAGCCCTCAACCCAATAAAACCTATGAACCCTCATTCAAAGAACCCATTAATGACTTATCCATAGAAAACCCTAAACCCTCAAGCTGAAAAAACCCTATAGCCTCAAACTGAGAAAAATATATACCACTATCCACATAAAACCAAAAATGATCAGCACCAGAAAAACCTAAACCCTCATCCCTAAAAAATTTGTAAACCCTCAACCCCGGAGTACCCAAACAGAAATCCCTAGAAGATCCTAAACCTTCATCCCCATAAATGCCTAAAACATCATCCCCAAAAGACCACTAAACCTTAGTAAAAAAACCCTTAATCCTTGACCCCAAAAGACCCTAAACCCTGAACACCATAAGACCCTACACCATAATCCCTTGAAGAACAAAAAACCTCAACCCTAAAAAACCCTAAACCATTTACCCCAGAAAATCTAAATTCTTAACCCTTGAAATACAAAAACCATCAGCCCCAAGAAATATTTGTCAATAATCCCCATAAAAACCTAAACCCTTATCCCAATAAAAACACTAAACCTAGATCCCCAGAAAACCATAAAGCCTCATCCCCAGAAAGTCTTATAACCCCATTCCAAGAAAAACCAAAACCCTATGCTATTAAAACCATAAAACCTCAGCCCCAAAAACCAAAAAACCCTCATCACCAACACCCCTATACACTCAGCCATAGAAAACACTAAACCCTTATCCCAATAAAATCCTAAAACCTCATCCCCAGAAAGCCCTAACCCCACATACCCAGAAAACCCAAAAGCCATATCCCTAAAAAACACAAAACCCTAATCCCTAGAAAACCCTAAACCCTAATCCCCAGAAAAACCTAAACCCTAATCCTGGAAAAACCCTGAATCATGAGCCCCATAATACCCTAAACCCATAGTAATATAAATCCCTAAACCCTAAGCCATTGTAAAACATAACCATCTATCTGTAGAATACCATAAACTCGCATCCCTAGAAAAACCTAAACCCTCAGTTCTAGAAAAATCTAAAAACTCATCCGAAGAAAACAATAAACATTAATCCCCAAAAACCCTAATCCCTCAACTGAAAAAAACATAAAACCTATTCTTGAGAAATCCCTAAACCCTGATCCTCATAAAACCCAAAATCCTGAGCCCTCGGGAAAACAAAAACCTCAACCCAAAAAAGGATAACCCCTCATCCCCAGAAAACACAAAATCCACTTCCCAAAATAACCTTAAACCGAGCACCCTAAAAACTGGAAACCCTTAGTCCCATAAAACCCTAAACCATAAATCCTAGAAAACCCTAAACGCTCATCCCAGAAAAACCTAATCCCCCATCCCTAGAAAACCCTAACCCTCAGTACTAGAAAACCCTCAACCCTCAACCCCAAAATACATTGATCCCTCAACCCTATAAAACCATAAACCCTTAGGAAAATAAAACCATAAATCTTGATCCCCATAAAACATTCAAGTCTCATCCCCAAAAGACCCCAAACCATCACCCTAAAAAAACGCTAAACCCTCAACTCCCAGAAAACCCTAAACCCTTATCTTTAAAAATCCATAAACCCCCATCCCTAAAATACCCTAAACCCTTAACACCAAAAAATAGTAAAACCACATCCCCAATAAAAACTAAACCCTCATCCCAAAAAAATTACAAACCCTCAGCCATAAAAAACCCTAAAACCTCTGCCCCAAAAACCCTTAAACTCTCAACCCAAAAACAACCCAAAAACCATAGCCCTAAAAAACCATAAACCCTATCACCCAAAACCCAAAACCCCCATAAATAAAACACTAAACCCTCTTCCTGAAAGAATTACCCTAATCCCATAGACCAAAAAACACTATTACCTCAACCCACAAAACACTAAACCCTCATTCCCCAAGAAACCTAAACCCTCATCCACAAAAAACCCTATACCCTCATCCATAAGAAATAATAAACCCTAAACCCCAAAAAAACACTAAACCACCAATCCTAAAAACCCTAAACCCTCATCCCCCAAAAACACTAAACCCTCATCCCCAAAATACCCTAAACCCTCATCCCAAAATACCTGAAACTATTAGCTCTGAAAAACTAAATCCTTAGCCATAAAAAACACTCAACCCTCAACCCCAAAAAACCCTCAACCATCATGCCTAAAAACCTTGAACCCTCATCAGCAAAAAACATAAACCCTTATCCCCCGAAAACATTGACCCCTCATCCCTAAAAACCCCTAAACCTTGATCCCCCAAAAAACCATAAACCCTCATCCCCAAAAAACCCTGAAATCTCAAACCCAAAAAACCATAAACCCTTATACCCAAAAAACACTCAACACTCTGCCTCAAAAAAACCTAAACCCTCATACTAAAAGTACCTAAAACATGACCCTCAACAGAAAGTAAACCCTAATACCCAAACCACTAAAACCTCATCCCCAAAAACTTATAAACCCACATCCACAAAAAACCCTAAACCCACAGTCCAAATAACACCTAAACCCTCTTCCCCAAAAAATAATTATCACTCATCCCAAAAAAACATAAACCCTCATCCAAAAAAATATCAACCCTCGGTCCCAAAAAATCCTCTACCCTTAGACCAAAAAACCATCAAACCTATCACCAAAAAATAACTCAACCCTAAAAATTCATGAAAACAAAACACACAACCCTCTTCCCAAAAAAACCATCAATGCTTATCCTCAAAAAACCCTCTCCACTCATCTTTAAAAAAACCCAGAACCATTAGCCCTAAAAAACCATAAACCAACATCCAAAAAAATTAATCCATATGTACCAAATCATCCCTAACCCACAGTACCAATAAAACCATCAACCCTAAAAGCCTTTGAACCCTCATCCACCGGAAAAACCTAATCCTTCACTCCCAAGAACCTTGAACACTCATCCACAATAGAACCTCAAGCCTCATCCCAAAAAAACACTAAACCCCACAACACTAAAAAAACCCTAAACACTCATCCCTAAATACCCCTGAACCCTTATCCCCCAAAAAACCTATACCATAATCCCCCAAACCCCTTAAAACCATCCCAAAATAAACGAAAACTCATATCTCTAAAAAACCCAAAACCCTCAACCCTAAAAAATACTAAACCCTTTGCACTAGAAAACTCTAAACTCTCTTCCCAAAAAACCCTAAATCCCCATCCCTAGATGCCCAAAACCCTCATCCTCAAAAAATCCAAACTCATCAGGCCAAAAAATCCCAAAACCTTCACTACCCAAAAGTCCTAAACCCCTGGCCCCAAGAAACCCTAAATTGTTAGCCCAAAAAACCCTAAACCCTTATCCCTAAAACAGTAAACCCTCACTCCCAAAAAACTCTAAAACTCCATTCCCAAAAAATATGAATCCCTCAGACCAAAAAACCCTCAATCCTAAGAAAACCTAAACCCTAAAGTCCAAAAAACTAAACCCTCACACCCAAGAAAACCCTAAACCTATAACCCCATAAACCCTAAACTGTCATCCCAAAAAACATTAAATCATCCGCACAAAAAAAATCCATCAGCACCCAAAAAGCTTAAACTCTAACCCCTAAAACCCCTAAACACTCAGCTCCAAAAAACCCTAAACCCTCATACCCAAAAAACCCAAAACCTTCATCCCCTATAAAATGTAAACCCCCGTCCGAAAAAATCCATAAACTGTCAGCCCCCCTCCCAAACCCTAAACTGAAATCCCCAAAAAACAATAAATCATAATCCAAAAAAAACCTAAATCCCTAGCCTTAAAAAACCTTTAACACATAGCCCAAAAAAAAAATCCCTCAACCCCAAAAAACCCTAAAACCTTATCCCAAAAAACCCTAAACCCTCATCCACAAACAACCCAGAATCCTCAACCCCAAAAATCCACAAACCCACAACCCTAAACAACCATAAACTCTAAAACCCATGAAACACTAAACCCCCATCCCTAGAAAATGAAAAACCCTCAACCCCATAAAACCATGAACCTAATGTCCCCAAAATCCATAAGACCTCAACCCTAAAAAATCTGAAACCCTCATCCTTAAAAAGATTAAAAAAACCAATCCAAAAGAAACCTGAAACCTTAATCCACCAAAACCCAAAACCCTCATCCTCTAAAACCCCTAAATCCACATCCCTAAAAAACCTAAATCCCATATCCATAAAAAAAAATATAAACCCTCATCATAAAATAACCCTCAACCCTCATCCCCAGAAAACACTAAACCCTCATGCTCAAAAAACCCTAAACACTTAGCCCCCAAAAAACCTAAACACTCATTCGAGAAAAACCCTAAACCCACAACCCTAAGAAACTCTAACCCATTTTATAGAAAAATAAAATAGAACCCTCATCGCCAAAATAACCTAAAAAATAAGTTCCAAAAATTCTAAAACCTCATCACAAAAAACACTAAATCATCATCCCAAAGAAAAACTTTTACCCGCATCCCTAAAAAACCCTAAACCCAAATCCCTAAAAATATCGAATCCATAATCACCAAAAAAACACTACACCCTCAGCCCTAAAAACCATAAACCCTCAGTCTGAAAAATCCCTAAACACTCATCCCCCAAAAATAATAATCCATCATCTACAAAAGAACCCCTAAAACATTATCCCGAAAAAATCCACCACCCTCAGCCCCAAAAAACCCTAAACCCTCTACCCAAAAAACCAAAAACACTCATCCCAAAAAAACTGAAACCCTCATCCCCAAGAAAACCATAAAACCTCATCCCCAAAAAACCCTAAACACTCAACCCTAAAAAACCATATACCCTAAAACATAGGTACCGTTAACCCTCATCTACCGAAAACCCTAACCCCAAAACCCCAGAAATCCCTAAATCCTAAGCAATAAAGAACTATAATCCCTAAGACCTATAATACTCTAAAACCCCATCCCTAGAAAACCCTAAACCCTAAATCCCAGAAAACACAAAACCATTATCCCTCGTAAAAAAACCTTCTGACTAAGAAAACACTAAACACTCAGCCTCACATACCCCAAAACACTCATCCTCATAAAAACCTAAACCTAGAACCCCCAAAAACCCTAAACCATCAACCCCAAACCACTAAACCCTAATCTAAAAAAAACATAAAACCCTTAGCCATAGAAAACCATTAAACCGTCATCCCTAGTTTACCCTAAACCCTCATCCCTAGAATCCCTAAACCCTCAATCCCAAAAAAAACCATAAACCCTCAGGCCCAAAAACACAAAATACATCTTCCTAAGAAAACCCCAAAACCAATGCCCTTGAAAATCCTAAATACTCATCCCCATAAACCCCTAAATCCACATACTTGTAAACTCTAAACCATATACCCTAGAAAATAAAACCAATGACCTAGAAAATAGAAAACTATCAGCCCTAGAAATCTATAATCCCTCAGCCCTAGAAAAAAATAAACACTCATGCCCAGAAAATAGTAAACCCTCCGCCCTATATAATTCTAAACCCTCATCCCAAGAAGACCCTAAAGCCTCATCCCAAGAAAACCCAAAACCCTCATCCTTAGGAAACACTAGACCCTCAACCTAAAAAATAGATAAACCCTCATCCCCGAAAAAACATAAACAATTATCCCTAGAAGACACTAAAGCCTCATCCCTAGAAAACAATAAACTATCTGCCCCATAAAACCCTTAACCTTCAACCATAGTAATCCCTAAACCCTAAGCCCCAGAAAAACCTAAACCCTCAAAACCAGAATGACGTGAACCTTATTCCCCAGAAAACCCTAAATAATTAGTCCTCAAAACACAATGAACCTCAGCCCTAGTAATCCCAAAATCCTCAACCACATAAAAACATGAACCCTCATCCCTATAAAACTGTAATCCTTCAGCCTCAGAAAACACTCAACCCTCATCTTAAAAAAAACCCTCAACCCTCAACACTAGAAAACCCTAAACCCCAATCCCTAGAAAACCCTAAACCCCCATCTCCAAAATAAACTAAACCCACATCCCATGAAACCCATAAACCCTCAGTCTCAAAAAACCTTAAACCCTCATCCCTAAATAACCCAAAACCCCAGCCCCATAAAATTATAAAAATTCATCCCCAATAGACTAAAAGGCCTCAACCCCAGAGTACCATAAACAATCATCCCTAGAAAATCCTAAACCATCAGCCCCAGAGAACCATATACACATAGACCTAGAAAACCCTACACCCTCGTCTCGAGAAAAACATGAAGCCTTTGCCCCATAAAACCCCAAACCCTTATCCCAAGAAAATCCTAAACCCACATCCCCCGAAAACCATAAAAACACAACTCAAGAAAAACCAAAACCCTCATACCTAGAAAACATTAAACCCTTAGTTGAAGAAAACCCTAAAACCCAATACTCAGAAACCACTAAACACTCATCCCCAGATAATTCCATGCCTTCAACCAAAGAAAACCCTAATCCTTCATCCCTAGAAACCCCTAAACCATCATCCAAAGAAATCCCTGAACCCTCAGCCTAAGAAAACCCAAAACCCAAAACCCAAAACCCAAAACACTCAACCCCTAAGAACCCATAATCCTAAACCCAAGAAGACCCCAAACCCCTATACCCGGAACACTCTAAATCATCATCCCCCAAAGACCCTAATACATCATTCCCAAAATACCCATGACACTCATCCATAGAAAAACCTAAACCCTCATCCAAAAAGCACCCTAAACACTTAGACCCATAAGACACTAACATTTCAACCCCAAATACCCTAAACCATCATCCCCAGAAGAACATAAACCCTCATCCTCAGAAAACCATAAACCATCAGTCCCAGAAAAACCTAAAGCCTCTTATATCAATATTCTTAAATCCTAAGCCTATGACAACCCTAAAACCTGATTCCATGAAATTACAAGTTCCTTATAAAAAAACACTAATCAACGAGCCCCAGAACCCCCTAAACCTTGATCCCTAGAAAACCATAAACCCTAATCCCTAGTAAATGCAAAACCATAATCAATCAAAAAACCTAAACCGTAAGCCACATTGAACCCTAAAAAAACAACCCCATATAAACCTAAATCCATTGACAAGAAAAAATTTAAACCCTCTGCAAATGAAAACCCTAAACCATCATCCCATAAAAAACCCAAACCCTCATTCTTAGAAAACCCTAGACCCTGATCCCTAGAAAACCATAAACCATCGTACTCAAAAAAGACTAAACCCTCATCCCCAAAAACCACTAAACCCTAATACCCAAAAAAACCTAAACCCTCAACCCCAAAAAACCCTAAACCCTCTTCATTAGAAAACCCTAAACCCTCAACATAAAAAAACTCTAAACTCTCAACCTTGGAAAACCCTAAAACCTCATAGATAGAAAATCCTAAATCATATGCTCTTAAAAACCCTAAACCTTGATCCCCAGAAAACCACAAACCCTAATACCTAGAATACCCTAACCCTAGATCCCTAGAAAACCCTTAATCATTATCCCTAGAGAAACCAAAACCATCAACCCCAGAAAACCATATACTATTATCCTCAAAAAACCCTAAACCCTTAGCCCTAGAAAACCCATAACCATTTTCCCCATAATACACTATGCCTTCACCATAATAAAACCATAAAATTTTAGCCACAGAAAACCCTTATCCTTGTACCCCCATAAATAAAAACGCCTATGCCCTAGAAATCCTTAAACTCATAGCCCCGTATAAGCATAAATCTAGAGCCCCAACAAACCCAAAAACCTCAGCCCTAGAAAACTCTAAACCCTCATCCCCAGAAAACCCAAAATCCACTGCCCCAAAAAACCCTAAAATGTCAACCCAAATAACCCTAATCTACCAGTCCTAGAAAACCATAAACCCTCAGCCCTAGAAAACCCTAAACCCTCAGCCCTAGAAAACCCTAACCCTCAGCACTAGAAAAATATCTGCCACAAAAAAACATGATCCCTCACCCCATGAAAGCCTAAACCCTTACGTCAATAAAACCTTAAACCATTATCCCCATAAAACTGTAAACCTTGTCCAAATAATGCCTTCAACACTCATCCCAAAAAATACTAAACCCTCAAATCCAAAAAACCCTAACCAATCATCCCCAAAAATCCAAAAACCCTAAACCCAAAAATATCCAAAACCCTTATTTCCAAAAAACCCTAAACCAGAATCCCCAATAAAAAATAAATCCTCAACCACAAAAATTAATGAACCCTCATCCCCAAAAATCCCTAAAACTTCATCCCAAAAAATTTATAAACCCTCATCGAAGAAAACCCTAAAACCTCATCCTCAAATGACCCAATACACTTATCCCCAAAACCCTAAATAATTTACCCTAAATAACCCTAAAACCTCATCCCCCAAAAAACACTAATCCATCATCCCTAAAAATCCCTAAACACCCAGCCCCAAAAAACCTTATTCCCTTCGCCCCAAAAAACACTATTTATTATCCATAAAAAACATTAAACCCTCATCCAAAAAAAACTGATCCCTCAGCACAAAAAAACCCTATCCCTTCATCCAAAAAAATCCTAAACCCTTATCCCTTAAAAACCATCAGCATCAAAAAAACCTAAACCCTCATCCATAAAAAACCATAAAACCATAACACCAAAAAACACTAAAACCATAACCAAAAAAATCCATAAACCATCATCCCTTAAAAACCATAAACCATCATCCCCATAAAACCCTAAACCATCAAGCCCAAAAAAATATAAATCATCCTCCCCGAAAATAAAAAACCTTTAGCCCATAAAAAACCTAAAACATCATCCCCAAAAAAAACATTGAATTCTCATCCCCAAAAATAACCAAAGCCCCATCATCAAAAAACCCTGAACCTCAAAAAACCTTAACCCTTATCCCCAAAAAATCGTCAACCTACAGCCCCAAAAAACTATAAAACCATATCGAAAAACCACTTAAACCATCATCCCCAACAAATTCTAAACTCTAATCTCCAAAACCCCTATGCCCTCTGCCCCAAAAAACCCAAAACACTCATCATTAAAAAACCAAAACCCTCATAAAAAATTACTTATAAACCATCATCCCCTAAAACACTAATCCCTCATCACCAAAAACCCTAAACCCTTATCCAAAAAAAAATTATTAACCCTCATACCCAAAAAATGCTCTCCCCTTAGCCAAAAGACCTCTCAAACCTAGCAGCAAAAAAACCTCAACCATAAAACCCAAAACACCAACAACCTACAACCCCAAAAAACCCTCAACCCTTATCCCCCAAAGAACACTATTCCATCAACCCCAATAAACCCAAAACCCTCATCCTCAAAAACCTAATAACCCGCTACCTTAAAAAACCTAAAACTCTCATCCCCTAAAAAACCATAACCAAAATCCCCAAAAAACCCTCAATACTCAACCCCAAAAAACCGTGAACCCCCATCCCAAAAAAACATGAACCCTCGTCCCCAAAAGGTTCATAACACACAGTCCTAAAAAAAATTCAATCCAAAGCCCCAAGATAATCTAAACACTCAGACCAAAATAACTCCAAACTCTTAGCCCCAAAAATTCATGAACCCCTACCCTAAAAAAACTTAACCTTAATCCTTGAAAACCCCTAACAACCCATCCTCAAAGAAAATAAAAAAACCCATATCCCCACAAAACTAAAAACAAACAGATCCCCAAAAAACACTAAACCCTTATCCCCAAAAATCAAAAAAACCTCTAGCCCCAATACCCCCAAAACCAAATCCAAAAATTCCCAAAACACTGAGCCCCCCAAAACCCAAACCCCTCATCTCAAAAAAAATCTAAACCTTCCATTTAAAAAAACCCAAAATCCTCATCTCGAAAATCCCTTAAACCCCTATCCCCAAATAATTGTAAATTCTAATCCTAGGAAAAACCTAAACCCCCCAAAACCCTTAAACCTTAGTTTCAAAAAACCATAAACCCTCTGTCCTAAAAAATCCAAAATAGTGAGCCCCAAAAGACCATAAACCCCAATGCCCAGAAAACCTAAAGGCTCAATCCTAAAGAACACTAGAACCTCGGGCTCAAAACCTAAACCCTCACCCCTAAAGAACCCTAAACCCATAACCCCAAAAAAAACCAAACTCCCAGCCCAAAAAATCCTTAAATCCTAATCCTAAAAAACCCTCCACCATAACAAAACCTAACCCACAACCTTAAATAAACCAAAACCCTTAGCCCCAAAAAATCCTAAACCCTTATCCCCCCAAAAATCTAAAAACCATCATCACCTATAAACCCTAACCATTAACCCCAAAAAACCATAAACCATCATCCACAAAAAAACCCTAAACCCACATCCCCAAAAAACCCTAAACCCTCAGCCCTAAAAAAACTCTAAACTCTCAACCCAAAATAAATACACAACACTCATCCCCAAAAAACTCTAAACCCTCAGCCCCAAAAAATCATAAACCTTCATCACCAAAAGTTTATAATCCCTCAACCAAAATAAACATAAACCCTCAGACCCAAAAATTCAAAACCCCGTAACCCCAAAAAACCATAAACCCTCAACCCTAAGAAACACAAAAACCTCAGCCACAAAAAACAATAAACCCTCAGCCCCAAAAAACCTAAACTGACAGCCCAAAAAACCATAAACCTACATCCCCAAAAAAACCTAATCACCCATCACAAAAATTCATAAACCCTTATCCTAAAAAAACCCAAAACCCAAATCCCCCAAAAAACCTAAAACCTTATACCCTAAACCCTCAACCCTAAAATAAGAAAAACCCCCATCCCCAAAAAACATGAAACCCTCATCCCCAAATAAACATAAACCATCATACCCAAAAAAAACCAAAACCCTCAGTTAAAGAAAAAATCATAAACCCATAGCCCCCAAAAAACTAATCCCCTAGCCCCAATAAACATTAAACCCAAAGCCCCAAAAAACCTTAAATCCTCAGTCAAAATAAAATAAAATAAAATAAAATCCTCTTCCATTTAAAACCCCTAAATCCTTGGTCGTAAAAAACCCTCAATCCCCAGCCCCAACAAACCATAAATCATCATACCCTAAAAAACCCTAAACCCTCAAACTGAAAAAAACACTAAGACCCAAGCCCTAAAAATCCATAATCCATAATAAAAAAACATATACCCTCAACAGTAAAAAAACCAAAACCCTTAGATAGTAAAATCCCAAAAGCCTCATCCCCTAACAAACCTAAAGTTTCCTCTACAAAAAACCCTAAATCATTGGCTTAAAAAACCCAAAACCCTCATCCCTAAAAAACCCTAAATCCCCAGACCCAACACTCTCAACCCAAAAACCCAAAAACCCTCAACCCAAAAAACCCTAGACCCTCATCTCCTAAAAAATCCATAAATTTTGTGGCCTAAAATACATAGAACACCCATCCAAAAAAACCCTAAATCTTCAAGCCCAAAACCCTAAATCATCATCCCAAAAAAGCACTAAACACTTTACCACAAAAAACAATAAACCGTAAAACCCAGTTATCATAAAACCCATACCCTTGAAAACCATAAACCCTCAGGCTTATAAAAACCTAAAACCTAAACCCTAGACCCCAGAAAACCATAAACCCTAGAAAACCAGAAACCATATTCCCTGGAATACGCTAAACCCTCTACCCTAAAAATCCTAAACACTTAACCCAATAAAACCCAAAACCTTCAGTCCCAAAAAACAATAAACCCTCAACCCAACAAAACACTAAACCCTCATAATCACAAACCCAAAAAACCTTAGTCCCAGAAACCCATAAAACTTCATCCCAAAAAAACCTTAAAACCCTATGCCCTAGAAAACCACAAAACCTCATCCCTAGAAACCCTAAACCCTTAGTCTCAAAAAATCCATAAAACATGCTCCCTAAAAAAACAAAAACCCTTAGACCTAGAAAAATCTAAACCCTCATCCCTAGAAAATCCAAAATAAAAAACTATAGAAACCCCTTAATCAATATCCTAGTAAACCCTAAACCATTAACCCCAGAAAACTCTAAAACCAAAGTCCTAGAAAACATAAAACACTATTCCCTAGAAATCCATGAACCCTTAACCCTATAAAACCCTAAACTCAACCCTCGAAAACCCAAATCCCTCAAACATAGAAAACAATAAACCCTCAACCCAATAAATCCATAAATCGTCATCCCCTAAAAACACTAAACTCGTAGCCCTAGAAAACCCAAAAAACCCATCCCTATAAAAACCTAAACCTAAAAACCTTGAAAACCCTACACCCTCATCCCTAGAAATACCTATGCCCTCAACATAAGAAAAACCTAAAAGATTGATAGAAGTAAACCCTCATACAGAGAAAATCCCAAACCCTTATCCCTCACAAATCTAAAAACCTCAATCCCTGAAAACACAAAAGTATCAAACCTAGAAAACCTTGAACCCTTATCCCCAGAAAACCCTAAACTCTCAATCCCATAAAACCGTTTACCCTTATCCCCAGAAATCCCTAAACCATCATCCCTAGAAAACCCTAAACCCCATGACAAAGAAAACCCTAATCCCCAACCCAAGAAAACCCTAAACCCTTATCCCTCAAAAATCCTGAACACCCATCCCTTGAAACCCATAAACCTTCATCCCAAGATAACCCCAAACACTCATACACAAATAATCGTAAACCCCTATCCCTAGAAAACCCTAAATCCTCAGCCCCAGAAAAACCTAAACCCTCTGCCCCAGAGAACCTAAAACCCTCATCCTTCGAATATGGTAAACCCCAAACCCCAAAAAACCCTAAACCCTTATCTCAAGAAAAACCTAAACCATTAGCCCCAGAACACCCTGAACCCCCAACCCTAGAAAACCAAAAAACCCCAACCCCTGAATACCCTAAACACTCAACCCTAAAAACCCTAAAACCTCTACCCTAGAAATCCCTAAGCCCTTATCCCTAAAAAACCATAACCATTTTCGCCATAATCCCTTAAACACTGTTCCATAGAAAACCCAAAATCGATATTCCAATAAAACACTAAAACATCGGCCTTAGAAAACTCTAAACCCTCATCCATAGAAAACCCTAATCCCCCAGCCCTAGAAAACGCTAAACTCTTAGACATGGAAATAACTAAACCCTTATTCCTAGAAAACCCAAAAAACTCACCCCCAAAACACCCTAAACCCTGATCAATGAAAAACCCTAAACCCTATTCCCTAAATTACACTAATCCCTGAGCCCTATAAATCACAAAACCCTAATCCCCAAAAAACCTAAACCCTCAGCATCAGAAAACCATTAACCCTCATTTCCATAAAACCCTAAAGCCAGAGACATAGAAAAACCTTAACACTTAGCCCGATAAAACCCTAAACCCCTATCCTATGAAAATTATAAACCTTGAGCCCTAGAAAACCCTAATTCCATTACCCCATAAAAGATTAAAATCAGATCCCTAAACATCCATAAACCTAGGGTCCCATAAAACTCTATGTCCTAATCCCTAGAAGACCCAAAATCCTCTTCCCTAGGAAAATCTAAACTCTCAACCCCAGAATCTCCAAAACCCCCACCCAAAAAAACCCTTAGAACCTCTGCCCCAAATCCCTAAAAAATCATCCCTAGAATACCCCAAACCATCCTCCCCAGAAAACCCCAAACTCTAAGCCATAGAATACCCTAAACCCTCACCCAAGAAAACTATAATCCCCAGCATGAGAAAACCCTCAACCATCATCACTAGAAAACTCTGATCCCCCATTCCCAAAAAACAGTAAATTCTCAGGTTGATAAAACCTCAAACCATCATCCCCATAAAAACGTAAATCCTTTTCCCCAGAAGTCCATAATACCTCATCCCCCCAAATCCCCAAATCCTCATCCCACAAAAACCCTAAACACTCATCCGTAAAAATCCAAAAACCCTCATCCCTAAAATACCCTAATCCTTCATCCCCCCAAAACCCAAAACACTCAACACAAAAAAACTCTAAACCCCCATCCCCAAAACACTAAAAACCTACATCCCCCCAAAAAACCCTAAAACATCATCCCAAAAAAATCCCTAAACACTAAACAAAAAAACCCCTAAACTTTCAAACCCCCAAAACCCAAAACCCTCATCCAAAAATTCAAAAACCATCACCCACCCAAACTAAAAACTCAGCTCCCAAAAAACACTAATCCCTCATCCCCCCAAACCCTAAACCCTTATCCCTAAAAAAACCTACCCCTCATTAAAAAAACATTATTCCCTAATCCCCCAAAATAACTAAACCCTTATCCCAAAAATACCTAAACCCTCATCCCAAAAAACTCTAAACCATCAGCCCCAAAAAAACCCTAAACACTCATCCCAAAAAAACCTAAACCCTAACCCCCAAAAAACATTAAACCCTCAGACCCTAAAAACCTCAGATCCTCAGCCCCAAAAAATCCAAAAACCTCAGCCCCAAAAAATCTTAAACCATCAACCCTGAAAAAACACTAAATCGTCATCAACAAAAATACTAATCCCTCAATCCCCAAAAAAACCTACAACCTCATCCCCCAAACCCAAAAACATCATTCCAAAAAAACCATTAAACCCTCTTTCCAAAAACCATAATCCTTGACCACCAAAATTCACTAAGCCCTCATACTCAAATATCTAAACAATCAGCCCAAAAAAAACCTAAACATTCAGGCCCAAAAAATCCCTAAACACTTATTCCCAAAAAACCCTAAACCCTTTACCCTAAAATCCCTAAACCCCCATCCAAAAAAACCCTAAACTCTAATCTGCATAAATCTATAAACTGCTATCTCTAAAAAACCTAATCCATCGTCACACTAAATCTATAAACCCTTAGCCCCAAAAATCCATAAACCCACAGACACAAAAAACCCCATACCGTCACCCCAATAAATCCCTAACCCCTCTATCCCAAATAACCCAAAACCCTCTACCCGAAAAAAACCCAAACCCTCTTCCCCACAAAACTCTATACCCACATGCGCAAAATCCGAAAATATATATCCCAAAATAACCATAAACCATCATTCGAAAAAAAATCCAGAACCTTCATCCCCAAAAAACCGAAATCCTGGTCCCCAAAAAACAATAAACACCCAGCCCAAAAACATTAATCCCTCATCCAAAAATAATAGACACCCCAAGCCCTAAAAAATATTAAACCCACAGGCCCTGAAAAACCTGAACCCATAGCATGACAAAATTGTAAACCCTCGGCATAAAAAATCCAAAATTCTAAGCCCAAAAAAAACCCTAAAACCTCAACCCAAAAAACCCTAAACCCTCAAACCAAAAAACCCTAAACCCTCAAACCAAAACACCCTAAACCCTCAACCCCTGAAAAAACTAAACCTTAGACCCAATAAATCCAAAAACATCATCACTAAAAAACCTTAAATACTCATCCCAAAGAACACTAAACCCCATCCATGAAGAACCATAAACTCTCTACCCCAAAAAACATTAAACCATCACCCCCCAATCATTAAATCATGAGAGAAAAAAACCCTAAACACATGGACCCCAAAAAATATAAACCCTCAGTCCCAAAAAAACCTCAATCCTTATCCCAAAAACCCACAACCGTAAACCCCAAAAATTCATTAATCCTCTTTTGTAAAAATCCTATACCCACAATACCAAAAAACTACTCAAATCTCGGCCCCAAGAATCCCAAAACCCTAATTTCGAAAAAACTATCAACTCAAAAAAAACACTAAAACCTAATCCCCAAATAACGTTCAACCCTTAGAAAAAACTATAAACCGTCATCCCTAAAACCCCTCAAACCTCATCCGACAAACCCCCTAACTTTCAGCACGAAAAAACCTCAACCCTCAGCCCCAAAAAACCCTCAAATATTAGACCAAGAAACCTTCAACCCAAATACTCAAAAAAACACAACCTATAACACCAAAAAACCCTCAACCCACAGTCCCAAAAACCCTAAACCCTAAGACCCAAAAAATCCTAAACACTTGGTCCCCAAAAAAGCGTCAACCCTCATCCATAAAAAAAGTCATGCCTCGTCCCCGGAAAACCATCAATCCTCAGCCCCAATAAACCTCAACCCTTAACCCCAAAAATCCCTCAAACCCATCTCAAAAAAATTCTCAACCCTCAGCTCTAAAATACCCTAAAGCCTTAGCCACAAAAAACCCTCAACCCTCATCCACAAAAAACCCATTAAAACCTAGCACAAAAATACACTAAACAATCATATCTAACAAACCATAAACCCTCAAACAAAAAAACTATCTACCGTCAACACTAAAAAAACCCAAACATTTATCCCTAAATAATGCTAAGCCTTTATGAAAAAAAACCCATAAACCCTATGTCCCAAAACACCATGATCCCTGAGCCACAAAAAAACCTAAATCCTCTACAATAAAAAACCCTCAACCCATATCTCAAAAAAATACTAAACCCATTAAACCAAAAAACCCTAAACCCTCAACCATAAAAAACCTGAAAACCTCATCCCCAAAAAAACCCTAATCCCTTATCCCAAAAAAATCCTAAACACTCAACAAGAAAAAACCCTAAACCCTCACCCCCCAAAACCCCAAACCCTATGCCCTAAGAAAACATAAATCGTCATCTTAAGAAAACCAAACTATCATTCCCAAAACAAACTAAACCATCATCCCCATAAAATCCTCAACCCTCAGCTCCAAAAAACCGTGCACCCACATCCCTAAAAGAACATAAAATATCATACCTAAAACTGTAAATCTTTAGTTGAAAAAACATTTAAGCCTCAATTACAAAACCACTAAACCCTCATCCCTAAAACCCCTATACCCAGCCCCCAAAAATCCTAAACACTCATCCCCAAAATACCCTAAATCTTCAACCCCAAAAAACCCTAACTCATCCTCCCCAAAAAAACCATTTTCACTCTTCCCAAAAAAATCCCTAAACGCTCATCCCTAAAAACAGTAAATCCTTAGCCCAAACAAACACCAAAACTCTAGCCAGAAAACACAAAACCCCTATCCCTTAATAACCCAAAACCCTCAACACCAAGAAAACTAAAACCATCACCCCAAAAAACCCTAAACCCTCATACCAAAAACACTAAACACTCACACCAAAAAATCCTAAACCTTCATCCCTATGAAACCCTAAACCCTTATCCCCAAAAAACCCAAATCCCTCATCCACATAAATTCCTAATCCTCCAAATAAAAAAACAATAAACCCTCAGCAGTAAGAAACCATAAACCTTATTCCCCAAATAACCAAAAAACCATATTCCACAAAAGACTTAATCCAAAGGAACTAAAAATCCCTAAACCCACAACATCGAAAATCCCTAAATTCACAGCACTAAAAATCCCGTAACACTCACCCCCCAAATCCCTCAACCCGAAGACCTAAAAAATCATAGACCCTCAACCACTAGACCCAAACAACCCTCAACCGTAATCCCAAAAAACCCTCAACCCTCAGCCCCAAAATCCCTTAAGACTCATCCCTAAAAAATCCCTCAACACTTAGCCCCAAAAAAAACTAAACCCTTATCCCCAAAAAACCATAATCCTTTATCCCTAAAAACCCATCAAACCTCAAAAAAGACCCAATATCTTATACCCAAAAAAACATAAACCCTCTCCCAAAAAAACATAGACCCTTAAACCCTAAAATCCCTAAACCCTAACCCCTAAAAAACCCAATTCCCTTAAACCCAAAAAATCCTAAACCCACCATAAAAAAAATCCTAATAACTCATTACCAAAAAAACACTAAACCCTCTGCTCCAAAAGAATATTAACCCTCACAATCCAAAAACACATAACCTTTATCCCTAAAAAAACCTAAACCCCCATCTTAAAAAAAACCCAACCCTCAGTCATAAAAAACCCTAAACACTCAGCCCTAAAAAATCATTAACAATAAGCCACAAAAAACCCAAAACCCCCATCCCTAATAAACCCTAAACCCCCTCCCAAAAAACCCTAAACCACAA
Source organism: Viscum album (assembly GCA_963277665.1). Classification (NCBI taxonomy): domain Eukaryota; kingdom Viridiplantae; phylum Streptophyta; class Magnoliopsida; order Santalales; family Viscaceae; genus Viscum; species Viscum album. Next base: position 1,539,973,897 of record OY728151.1, read on the forward strand.
CAACCTTAAAAATCTCAGCCCAAAAAAACCTAAACCCTCAACCCAATAACCCTCCACTGTTGGCCCCCAAAAACCCTAAACACACATCTCCAAAAACCAATATACCCCAATCCCTAATAAACCCTCAGAAATATGCCACAAAAACCTAAACCTCATCCCATAGAAACCCTAAAACCTAAACCCTCAACCCCCAAAACCATAAACCCTCAGCACTGAAAATCCCTAAACCCTCTTTTATAAAAAAACCCCAAATCCTAGGCCAGATAAAAACCTAAACCCCAATCCATAAAAGACCCTAAATCAGCATCCCCCAATGACCCTAAACCCTTATCCAGAAAAGAGCCCTAAACACTCATCACCAAAAAACCCTAAACACTTAGCAAAAAAAAATCATAAACCCTCTTCTGCAAAAAAACACAGAAAAACTCAACCACAAAAAACCCTTAACCTTTAGTGCCAAAAATCACTAAACTCATAGACCCTACTAACCCTAAACCCTTATCCCCAAATAACCCTAACCTTCATCCCCCCAAAACCGTAAATCCTCATCTCTAAAAAACATTAAACACACAGACCCCAGAAACCCTAAACCCTCTTCCCAAAAAATCCTAAACACTCAAACCTAAATAACACTCAACCCAAAAAATGCTAAACCGATAACCTAAAAAAATCCTAAACGCTTAGCCCCAAAAAATCCACAACCCTTTCCCTGAAAAACCCTTAAACACTCATCCCCCAAAAAAACTAAACTATCACATGGAAAAAATCTGAATCCCACAAGCCCAAAAAACTCTAAACCTCAACCTAAGAAAAATTTAAACACTTAGAAGAAAACACTATACCCTGACCCTAGAAGAACCTAAACCCTCAACCCCAAAAACTCTAAAAACCTGGCCCCAAATATTACAAAACCTTTAGTCCCAAAAAACCCTAAACCCTAAGCCCCAAAAAAACATAAAACATAATCCAAAAAACCCCTAAACACTGAGCCCCAGAAACCTATACCCTCAGTCTCAAAAAAACCCAACCATTATCTCAAAAAAACCTCCATCCCTCATCCCAAAATTTTCCTAAACCCTATGTTCTAAAAAACCCTAAAACCTTATCCTTAAAAAACCCTCATCCTTCTTCCCAATAAACCCTCAACCCACAACCCCAATAAAAACAAAACCCATTGTGCAAAACAACCAACAAAACCTAACCCAAAAAACCCTAAACCCTATGTCCCAAAAAATGTTGAAGACTCAACCAAAAAAAACAATATACTATCATCCCTAAAAACCCACAAACATAAGATCCAAAAAACATAAACCCTTGGCATAATAAATCCTCAACCCACAAAACCCTTAACTCTCATCCCAAATTACCATCAACCCAAATCCCCAAAAATACCTCAACCCACAGCCCCAAAAACCCTCAACACAGAACCCCAAAAAACCATAAAACCTCAGCACAAAAAAATCCTAAACCCTCATCCCCTAAAAAGAAAAAACCCACTTCCCTAAAAAAACCTTCAACCCTTATCCTCGATAAACTATAAACCATCAACTCCAAGAAAACCATCAACACTCAGTTCTAGAAGTTCGTCAACCTTCATCTCTAAAATATACTCAGCCCTTTGCCCCAAAATACCCATAAACCCTCAATGCTAAAAAAATCATCAACCCTCAGCCCCGAAAAACCCAAAACTATTATCCACAAAAAAATTCAACCTTCTACCCCCAAAACCCCAAACCCTTACTCTTAAAAAACCCTAAACCCTTTTAAAAAAAACCAAAAAATCCTAAAAACCGTCAACCCTTATCCCCAAAAATACCTAGACCCTGAACCCTAAAAAAACCACAACCTTTATCCCATAATAAACCCTCAACCCTCAGACACAAAAAATCCAAAACCCTCAACCAAAAAAAAACCCCAACCCCCAACCCCCAAAAACCCAAAACCTTCTGCCCAAAACAACTCCTAAATCAGCATCCACAAAATAAACCCTAAACCCTAATCCCCCAAAAACCCTAAACCCAAATATGAAAAAACCATAAAACCTCATATTCAAAAAACCCTAAACCATCATCCCCAAAACACACTAAACCCTTAGCCAAAATATCCCCCAACCCTCAGCCCTAAAAAACTATGAACCATCATCCCCAAAAATCCATAAAATATCAGCCAGAAGATCCCCTAAACCCTTAGTCTCATAAACCCATAAAAAATATTCCCAAAAATCCCTAAACCCCCATCCATAAAAACTGTAAACACCAAGCCAAAAAAACCATAAACCCTTATCCTGAAAATCCATAAACACTTTTCCCATAAAAACCCAAAAAAATCCACCCCCCAAAAACCCCTAAACCCTCTTCCCCAAAAATACCTTAACGTTCTCCCCAAAAAAACCTACACCCATAGCCCCAAGAAACACTAAACCCACTACCCCAAAAAACTCAAAACTTTCAACCACAAAAAAATCCAAAACCCTCAACCCTAAAAAACCCTAAACATCTTACCCAAAAAACCCTAAACCCTCACCCCAAAAAACCCGAAACACAAATCCATATAAAACCCTAAAACCTTATCCACCAAAAAATAAAAACCCTCACCCCCCCCAAAGGAACTGTCATCCCAAAAAAACCCTATGTCATAAAAAACCATAAACCATCAGTCTCAAAACCCCAAAACCCTCATCCAAAATAATCTCTTAACCCAAATCACCAAAAATAGCTAAACCAACAGCACAAAAAATAACTAAATCCATAGCACTAAAACACCTGAAACAATTCTCCATAGAAATCCTTAAACCCTCTACCATAAAATCTTTAAACCCTCGGCCCTCATCCCAAAAAAAAAGTCAACCCTAGACCCAAAAAAACCCTCAACCCTCAACCAAAAAAAACACTCAAACCTCATCCCTAGAAGAGTCTCAACTATTAGCCCCCCAAAACCCCAAACCCTCAGCCCTAAAAAAACAAAAAAACTTTAAAAAAATTGAAACCCCGGATGCTAAGAAACCATAAACCCTCAGCCGTGAAAATCTCCAAATCCTCAGCCCTAAACCCTTGATCTCAGAAGACCCTAAACCCTCATACCAAAAAAATCCCTAAACCACCATCCCAGAAAATCAATAAACACACAACACAATGAAAACCTAAACCCAAACAACCCAAAACCCTTATCATAAAAAAACAAAAAACCCTCAACCCCCAAAACCCCAAACCATTAACCCCAAAAAATCCTAAACCCTCAACCTACAAAAACTCTAATCCGTCATCCCCAAAATACCCTAAGCCTTCATCACCAAAAATCCCAAAACCCTTTTTCCTAAAAAACCCAAAACCCACATCCCTAAAAGACACTAAACCCCTAGCCCAAAAAAATCCCTAAACCCTCATCCTCAAAAAACACTAAACCCTCACCCCAAAAACCCCAAAACCCTAATCCCTAAAAATACCTAAACCAACAGCACTAGGAAGACCTAGACCCGTGTCAAAAAATCCCTAAATCCAAATCCCAAAAAAACCCTAAACCCAAGGCCACAAAATCTCTAAACACTCATCCAAAAAAACCCCAAAACCCACAGCACCAAAAAACCCTCATCCCATATCTTAAAAAATAACTCAATGCTTAGACCCATGAAATCCATTGACACCCATTCCCATAAAACACTCAAACCTCGTCCCCAAAAATCCCTCAACCCATATCCCAAGAAAACCATAAACCTAATTGCATAAAAACCATAAACCGAAATCCCTAAATAAACATAAACCCTCATACAAAATAATTCTAAACCCTCTGTACCAAAAAAATAATAGAAAATCAACCCAATAAAACTACAAATCCTCTGCCAAAAAAAATCTAAACCCTCATCCCTAAAATACCCTAAAAAATCATCCCCAAAAATACCCTAAACCTTCACCCAAAAAAAAACTAAACCCTTAGACACAAAACCCCCTCAACCCTCAGCCATAAAATACCTCAACCCTAGCCCCAGAAAACCCTCAACCCCCTATCCCAAATATTCCTAAACCCTCATCTTCAAAAAACCCTAAATCATTATCCACCAAAATTCCCTAAAGCCACTTCCCCAAAAAACCTTAAAAACATATCCTAAGAAACCCTCAAAACATAGTCTAAAAAAACCTTAAACTATCACTCAAAAAAACCTTCTTCTCCTAACCCCAAGAAACCCAAACCCCTTTGTCCCAAAATATCCAAATTTCTCAATACCATAGAACCCTAAATTTCCATCCCTAAAAAACACTAAACTATAATCCCACAAAAAACCCAAAACCCTCAGTACCAAAAATTTCTCAACCCTCATCCCTAAAATACCTAAACCCTCCTTCCTTAAAATCCATAAAATATCAACCCTATAAAACTGTCAACCCACATCTCCTAAAAACACTCAAACTTCTGCCCCCAAAACCTCAACCCTTATCCCTAAAAACCCTCAGCCCTCATTCACAAAAAACACTTAACCCTATTCCACAAAAAAAACCATAAACCTTTATTCCCCAAACATCTATCAACCCTCAACCCTTATACCAAAAATGCCCTAAACCTTAATCCTAAAAAAACATTACCCTCATACCCAAAAAACACTCAGCCCCAACCCCAAAACACCCACAACCCCCAACCCAAGAAACCCAAAACACTCGCCCAAAAAAAACCCTAAACCCTTTTCTCTAAAAAAACCCTAAACTCTCATACATAAACAATCCAAAAACATGGTCACAAAAATACAATAAACCCTCAACTATAAAATACCCAAAAACCCCATCCAAAAAACCCCTAATCCCATACCCCCAAAACCCATCAAACTTGATCCCCAAAAAACCAACAACCCTCATCCCCAAAAAATTCATCAACCCTCAGTCCATAAAAAACCCTCAACACTTAGCCTTAAAAATCCCTAAACCCTCATCCAAAAAAACCCTCAACCCTCATACCTAAAAAATCCTTACCCCTCGACACAAAAAATTCAAAATCCTCATCCCCAAAAATCCCTAATCCATCAGCACCAAAAATCCCTAAATCCACAACCAAAAAAATTTCTACAACCCATCCAAAGATAACCACAAACCATCAACACAAAAAAAAACCAATACACTCTGCACTGAAAAACTCAAAACCCTTATCTTGAAAAAACACTAAATGAAAAGCCCAAAAAAACATAAAAACTAATCCATAAAAAACCATGAACAATCATCCACCAAAAAATGAACCCTCACCAAAAAAACCTTAAACCCTCATCCCCCAAAAAAATACATAACACTTGGATCAAAATTACCTGAAAAACACATCACAACAAAACCCAAAACCCACTTCCCTAAAAATAGCCTAAACCCTCAACCCAAAATTATTAATCCCTCATCCCCAAAAATCCCTAAAATCTCATCCACTAAAAAACCAAAAACCATGACCCAAAAAAACCTAAACCCTCATCCAAAAAAACCTAATCCTATGCACAAAAAAACCCTAAACTCTCTTCACCAAAAAACCTGCAACCCTCAACCTTAAAAAAAGACTTCAAACTAAGCCTAAAAACCCTCAACACTTGTCCTAAAAACCCCTCAAACCTATACTACATTAAAACCCTAAATTATAAACCCAAAAAACATTAAACCCTTAGCCCCAAAAAACATGAAACCTTGAGTCCAAAAAAAAATCCAAACCCTTGATACCAAAAATTTTTAAACCCTTATCCCTAAAAAACCCACAACCCTTAGCTGAAATAAAACCTAAACCCACATCCCCAAAATAACATAAAAATCAGAAACAAAAATCCCCAAAACCCATAAACCCAAAACACCCCTAATCCTCAGCACCGAAAATCCCAAAACCCTCATCCCTAAAAAAACACCTAAAACCTCATCCCAAAAAAACCATACACACTCATCCAAAAAAAATATTTCACAATGATCCCAAAAGAACCCTTAACCCCCATTCCCAAGAAACCCTCAATCCTATACCCTGAAAAATCATCAACCCTCAAACCCAAATAACACAAAATCCTCAACCCCGAAAAACCCTAAACTCTCATCCCTAAAAAAACCTAAAACCTCGGTCTGAAAAAAAACTCTCAACCCACATATAAAAAAATAAATCTTCAACCCTCATCCCACGAAAACCCTAAACCCTCATCCCAAATGAACCTTAAACCCTCATCCCAAAAAATTCATAAACACCTAGTTCCACAAAAACCTAAATCTCCATCCTTAAAAAAACCTCAATACCCATCCCCAAAAAACCCACCACCCTCATCCCAAAATACCCCAAACCCTCATCCCAAAAAAAACCATCAACCGTCAGCCCCAAATAACCCTAAACCTATAACCTCAAAACCACTAAAACCATGGCACACAAATACCTAAACCCCCTCCCCAAAAAACCTTAATCTAAAATCCCCAAAAAACCACACACCATCAGCACTAAAAAAATCCTAAACCCTTATCCCCAAAAATCCATAAACACTCATCCTAAAAATCACTAAACCCTCAATCCTCAAAAACCCAAAACCCTCATCCACTAGAAACCCTAAATTCTAACCCGCAAAAAATTAAACCCACAACACCAAAGAAACCCTAAATGCTCATCCCCAAAAAAATGTAAACCCACATCCCCAAAAAACACAAAACACCCATCCATAAAAAATCCTACATCACCTTCCCCTAACAACTCTAAACCCTCAACAACAAAAAACCCAAAACTCATAGGCACCCAAAACACATTGCCACTCATCCACAAAAAATCCCCAAACCCTCAACCCCTAGTAAACTGTAAACACAGATCCCAAAAAAAACCCAAGCCTCTATCATCAAAAAAACCTTAAACCCCAAAAAACACTCATCCCTCAACCCCCAAAACCCCAAATTCTTCATCCCATAAAAACACTTTACCCCCTTACCTAAAAAACCCTCACCCCACAGCCCCTAAAAAATCCTAAATTATCAACCCCAAAAAACCTAAACCCTTATCCCCCAAAAACCCTCATCCCTCATCTGCAAATAATAACCTCAAAACTCAACCCCAAAAAACCCTTAACACTCAACCCGAAAAAAATCTAAAACCTCATCCCCAAAATATGGTAATCTCACATCCCCAAAAAAACATAATCCCTCCATCCCAGAAAAACCATCAACCATTAGCTCCTAAAAATCCTCAATCGTCTGCCCCAAAAAACTCTACCCACCACCCCAAAAAACCGTCATCCCCAAAATTTCCCTCAAACCCTAGCCAAAAAAACCCTCAACCCTCATCCCCACAAATCCCAAAAAAATTATCCAAAAAAACATAAATCCAATGCCCAAAAAAATCATCAACCCCCATCCCCCAAAAACCATCAACACTCATCCCCAAAAAACATCTTCCTTCCACCACAGAAACCCTCATCCCTCAGCCCAAAAAACCATCAATCCCCACACCAAAGAAACCAAAACAATTAGGCAAAAAACCCTAAACCCTCATCCAAAAAAAAATTAATCACTCATCCTAAAAAACACCAAATCCTCATCCCAAAAAAACCCTAAACCATCAGCCCAAAAAAACCATAAACCCTTAGCCCCAAAAAATCCTAATCACAAAACCCAAAAAAACACTCAACCATCAACCCAGAAAACCCCTCAACACTCACCCCGAAAAAATACTCAACCCTCAAACCCAAAAAACTCTAAAACCATAGCCCAAAAAATTTTAAACCATCAGACCAAAAATACCCTAAACCCCGATCCCTAAAAAATCATTAACCCTCAACCCTAATAAACAATAAACCCTCAGCCAGAAAAAACACTAAGACCTCTACCCAAAAATACTCTTAACAATCAGTCCCCAAAAATCCAAATCCTTTATCGCAAAAAAACCCAAAACCTATATCGTAAAAACTGTAAAACCTCGGCCCCAAAAAACTATAAAATATAATCTTTAAAAAAATCTAAAAACTCCACCCAAAAATCCCTCAACCCTTAGCAGAAAAAATCCTAAACCCTCAACCCCAAAAGACTCTACCCATATCCCTACAAAATTCTCTTCCCTCAAACCCAAAAACCCTCAACCCTCGTCCCAAAAAAACCTCTAACCTCAACCATAAAAAACCCAATATCCTCATCCACAAAAAACCATCAAAACTCATCCCCAAAAAATCCAAAACCCTCGGTCTGAAAACACCCTCAACCCTCAACCCACAGCCCCAAAACCCCTAAAACCTCATCCACAAAAAACCTCCACAACAAAAAACTGTTAACCATTGGCCCAAAAAAACCTAAACCCTCAGCCAAAAAAAAACTAATCCCTCATCCCCTAAAACCCAAAATCCCTATTCCTCATCAACAAATAACCCATGTATCTCATACCCAAAATGCATAAATCGCATCCCCAAAAACCCATTATCCAACATTCCCAAAATAACCATATACCCTCAGCCCCACCAAAAAACCTAAACCCTAAGCCCCAAAATACTAAAACCTCATTCCAAAAAACACTAAACCCTCATACAAAAAACTATAAATACTCATTCCAAAAAAACTATAAACCCTTAGGTCAATAAAACCCAAAACCCTCATCATAAAAAATTGTTAACTCTATGCACCAAAAAACAAAAAACCCTCAGCCCCAAAAATATGGTGGAAATCCCACATATACCAACACTTTATTCGGAAAAGTTTAAAAAAATTGTTGGAATAAAGATACTTTTCCAACGGTTATAGAAAATTGTCGGTATAGACCGTTTGATGAAATTTTTTACCAACAGTTTGATAAAACCATTGGTATATATTTTCTTTCTCCAACAGTTTATGTCAACCGTTGGTATAGTGTACACTATCCCACAATCCCAATAGTTTTTACAATCCATTGTGATAGAAAATCTCCAAATCCCATGTGGGAAGAAACATCCAGAACCAATCTCAAAAAGGTTTCCCTAAATGAGAGCTCCACGCTGCTGAGAACCCTACTTCCCAACCAGCTCTTGAGGTGATAACTCTACTTTCCAACCAGTCTTCTATATTTGATTCAAGTAATTTGTGTTCATCCACTGAAAATTGGTATGTATGCCTTCATTTATTTTATTTTGTTTGGTTCAGTTTCGCTGAAATGTACTGTGCATTATGATCCCCATTTTTGTTCGATGTCTTTGAGAAACTCTCATATATGACTATTTACCATTTTATAAAAAACTCAATGTTTCATACATAGTTCCAATTATTTAGGAAACTGTTATATTCATCATTGGTATTATTCACCTTTTAATATAGAAAATATCAAGTATGAAATCATCCTTCCAATTATAGCCTTTTATAAAAGGTACAACCAAAACTTCCTATCCATTTTTCAATCAAGTAAAAAAATCATTATATTAACCTTTATTAGCTTAATGTTGTTGTGATTTTTTGTTTTCAATTTTGATTTTCACTGAACTGAATCAACCATTCACATGGTCAATGAGATATGAATTATTGGATTCTTTATTTCACACTGGTAACCCTAAAGTATAACACAATGAGTGCCATAAAGTGGTCTCCACATAGTTTCCTATTTTGAGTTTGATAAGGGGAATGTATCATTTCTCATTATCACCTATCGATTTCAAAATTTTGTGTACATCTTAATTGTCTATATCTGGGATTCCCATTTCCTATAGGAAAACTCTTAGTGTGAATCAGCTTGTACCCCATCATGGTGTGAAAAAAATACCCATATTTTAACCACCATTCCCATGGTATTCTACACTATGGCATGGTATTATTCTCTTCACATCCGTATTATTACATATACCCACAATGAACATCAATTCTTCCATCTTCTTTATCATCCTCAACATGGCATGCATCCCGCGAACACCTTTTGAGGAGTCACCCTGCACCATGACCGATACATCTTCATGTTGCTACACCGTGCATATATAGCCAGTTCCAACCCAAATTTTCTTATTCCATTTTCTTGACTGACCCATAAATTCTTAATTATCATGGGTAGATGGGACTTTAGATGCAATATCGGCTAGACCTTTTTTAAACTAACCACATTTGAACTCTTTTCCATAAATATGTCATTCTTTTCCACAAAGACACACACCGAGACACAAATATATATATATATATATATTATCATCCATGAACTAGCCCATAACATTCAAAAAAAAATTAGGCATGAATCTTAGCTAAAGATATTTAAAATTATTTACATACCTATGCTGGTAATTTTACATCCATCCATTTATGGAAATGAAATTCTTATGAATAATCACACCTATCACCAAGAATCCTATATACCTTCAAAACAATGCACGATGACCTCTCATACTAATTCATTATCCCTGATAATAGATCATGTATTCCTATATCAATAATTAAATAATGGACCATGTAGTTGAAAATTAGTAATTTTGAATATTCATCATTTGAAGACAATTTTCTAAAATCATAAGCTACTAAAAACGGCAGTTTTGAGAACATAATAAAAAAATGGTACTATAGGGAATATAATAAACAAATTTTTTTTTTGTCATTGAAATAGTCCAACAACATGTCATTGGTTCATTATTCAACAAAGATATTGAATTAAAAGTGATATAAGTTTCACTATTACAATAAAAGTAAAATCACATGGGATTATGAACCATGTTTTAGCATGAAATACATATTTTGAACATTTTTTTTCAAATGGTTGGTTTTGAAATAACATGTTAATAATTAAATTGAGTTGTTTACCCATTGTGTAGGTTTTTTGGGACTATATGATTCTTGTTTCCCACCCGGTGTGGTAATATTCTTCTCTAAACCATATATGGTCCAGAAATATGGGCTTATTAATTTTGAAGTTGTTACAAGTGATGGAGAGCCATTTATTATGTCTTGGTGTAAATACTTTCTTACTTATTCATCATCATCAGTTATTTATGGGTCATTGGAACCTTGGTACTAAGCAGGAGTTCTATATTTATATTTACCTACAGGGTTCACCTGACAGTAGTGGAACTCCAATCATCCTAGGAACTAGGGTATGGTGGGGTGTGCCATCACAATGAGTCTTCTATAGGTGTATTGGATAACTTGTGGATGAGGAATAAAATAGGACAACAATTTATTTATTATAGGAAACTTCTATTTAAACATTTTCGTCTCGCATTTGGGATCCCATGGTAGATCCCATGAAATATTATATGAATGAATGAGACACACCTATATAAAACAATGAAATATATAATGTATATGAAAAAAGAACCATAAATGAAACAATTAAATGTCCCTCTCCATCATCATTAAAAGCTTGATCAAGAACATATAAATTCCCATAAAATGATCCATGATGCCCCACAGGATAATGATTCACTTGATTCGTAAATCGTTGAGGGGTATTCACCTAATTTTTAGTTCCTCTACCTAAAACATAACCTAAAATATTTATGTTCATATGAGAATAATTTTAAAAAAGAATCATTATATGACTTGTGATTACTCTAATTTCAAACCATCCATCTCTCTTTGATTCAAGTAATTTTTGTTCTTCAACATTAAATCAGTACGTCTTCCTTCATTTATTTTATATTTTTTCATTCAATTTCACTACAATGTAATGTGTATTATGATACCTTATGAACACAAGAATATATCATTTTAGTATGTGTTTTTTGTCATTTATCTTTATGGAAAAAAATTAGTTGTGGTTTTGTTGTGGATGTGTTGTGTATTATAATTTTTTTGTGGTTTTTGTGGTTTTGTTGTGGTTTTGGTTGTTGTTGTGGTTGTGGTTGTGGTTGTGGTTTTGCTGTGGTTTTTAAATGAAAGATTTTAATATGATAATGAGTTATTTTATCCTTTATTTATTTTAAATTTAATTTTTATTGACACAATTTCATTGGTTAGACATAAATACAGTTATATAATTTTGTTTATCCTAAGAGTAATGACAAGATACTCATGCATTATGAATGTACCCCTAAATTTTGTCTTTGAAATATCACATTATAACTTTAAGATGATGATAACCTCACTATAATTTATTTAATGAAGTGGCGCTTTCACCTGAACCACTAGAGTGGGTTTGAAGGCCTCTCATGTGTACTATTCACACAATAAAGAATATAAAACCTTTCATCCTTACGCGGACATAGTGATGAATCAGAATAACTCACCCATGAATCACGTTTCTCTCATGAACAAGGAAAGACACTACAAATACATGCCTGCTAAAAAATGGAATTCACCTTACATGTTTTATTACGTGAATTAAGACACAAAAATGTTTCATACAGTACAAAAATTCCCTACATCTTAAGTTAAAACAATGAAACAATTCAACCATTAGGAGAAAAAAGCTATGAATAAGTTTTAGGGTGATTTAGTTTTATATACTAGTCAATGAGCACAAAATATTAATTATAGAACCTAATATTTTCTAGGGTTTACATGATATTCCATGCATGTCACATGAAACATGATTTCATGAAGAAACATTGAGAACCAGACTCTAAAATTTAATATCTCATGTTTATTGATAAATTTCAATGTAATATGAAGAATTTGTGATCAATTTGATATATTACCATCATTATTTGGATTGAATATGAACCTCGATATTTCCTTTATACTACACATTCATATTATTGTGACTAAAGAAGAAGATATAGCCTCTTGATTGGTCTATATTACAGACAACCCATTGATTTCCAAATTTATGTTATCCCTTGTGATTGTTTTAGTTTAAGGGAGATGATCGTTGTTCATTGTTGTCTATTGAAGAATACTTCTTCTATAAAACTGACCACATTATGAGTGGCAAGTCGATATCATATAATTTTATACTCCAAAGAAAAAAATTTCATTGTACATGGTTGGTTCTAGGAAAAAAATTTCAAGGCCATTACATTAATTATACATTTCTTGAGAATAAAATTAAATCTGTGGGAGGGATAATAACCATCATACACCGAGGACATAGTAAACCACACTAGAGGTGAACCATGTTAAAAATTCTGGTGTTTTTTGTCTTTAGATTATATGTTCACACTTTCTAACAATAGTTGAAGAAGAAATAAAAACGATTTACTGAATAAGTGATAGAGGTAAATAAAGGGATAGTGGCTTAAAGTGATAAAAAATAAACCCAAACTGATTCACCCCCCCCCCCCCCACCCACTGTAGACCCCCACCCCTTGTTTCACACCCCCACCCCCTGGAAACCCCCCTGGATAGACACCCACCCCCTGCAGACCCCCCTGGATAGCCCCCCACCCCCTCCAGACCCCCACCCCCTAAACAACCCACACCCCCTATAGCCCTCCACCCCACCCCCTGCACACCACCACCCCCTACACAGCCCCCTCATCCTACTACACATCCCCGCCCCTGGACATCCCCCACCCCCCTAAACTCCCCCCTAAACACCCCGCCCCTTGGACACCCCCCCCCCACCCCTGGACACCCCAGCCCCTTGACACCCCACACCCTCATGCACACCACCAACCCCCCTAGACAGCCCCCATTGTAGTATCGAAATATGACGTATATTCTCAATATAAAAGAGCTTAAAAATTCCTTTGGAACATTTAAAGTTGGTATAAAAAATTCATTTTAACAAAGCTAAATAAAGTAAATTCACAAGACCTCTTAGTTTTACAAAAATTCTAGGTTACAGAAATATGGTTCTAGAAATGAAACTTAAGAAAAGCGTACAAGGAAATGATTCTACCTTAAAGTTTATAGAATATTAATAATCAGAGTATACAATAACAAGGAAAAATAAGATAGTTATGATTTCCTTATTAATCAAAATACAGCGGAAAAATAACTTGAAACAATACAAGTAACAAATATGAAATCATTTAACCCAAAGAGTAGGTTATCCAACAACCATGGATAAAGGTCCCTTTATTTATACTCTCAAGAAAGTTTGTCCTCGATAGGCATATCAGAATCTGTTTTGCTATCCCTGCATGCCCTCGATCTTCAAGGTAGTCATCACCTCTGTCTTCCTCACCAAGGAAGTCCTCAAACTTTAAGGTAGTTGGTGCCTCTGTCATCCTATCCCTAATAGCCCTCGATTGTACACAGAAACAATCAAAGTCACATGAAAGAATCTGAACAAGATGTTTAGTACACACTAAGCATGAGAGTCTCTCTCTCTAGAAATCACTTCAACAACATGTGGTATCTAGAGTGATCAACGTTCATCGAAAAGCTGTGACCTTGTTCAAATGAGCTCATATTTATAGGCACACCTCCAAGGGTCAGCTCCCTCCTCCAATGGTCGTATTTTTCCTTGAATCTCGTAGGGACCTGTACATGTGTCACTCAAACAATGGTTAGTTAGAAACAGAAAGTACAACATCATTTCATAACTAGGTAAGACAAATTTGGTTGCTTAACCAAATCCATTTTTTGGATTCTAAGGAAAAATAAAAGTTTGAAGTCTAAGAAAAATAATATTTGGAGTCGATTTCACAAGGATATTTGGATTCTATTTATTATGGAATTCGGAGTCAGAATTCTATAGATTTCGGAGTCTGAATTCCAATGAATTATGAGTCTGAATTTAGAGAATTCGGAGTCTGAATTCAGAGAATTAGGAGTCTGTATTCAGAGAATTCAGAGTCTAAATTTAGGGAATTTGCAGTATCAATTCAGATAGTTCAGAGTCTGAATTCAGTGAATTAGGAGTCTAAATTCATAGAATTTGGAGTCTGCTTTCAGAGAGTCAGTGTCTGAATTCAGTGACTTCGGAGTCTGAATTCGGATCCTGAAAACAAAATACTCTATATCTAAGCGTTTCTAGAATTCTGCGGTTTTAGATATGAAACCAAATTTTACACTTAGGAATGAAAATATAGATTGAAATATGAACAATGAAAAATAGGTAAGGGTAAATTTTCCTTGGTGAAGGAAAAGTTTCTTTATTAAGGAAAATTTGGATAAGGATGAATTTTCCTTGAGGAAGGAAAATATTTCTTTTTAAAATAAATTTAAGGGAAGAAGAAATTTTCCTTAAGATAGTGTTTTTGTAATTTTCAAAACATGAAGGAATGGAAAAGTCATAAGGAAACCCTATTGACACAACAATCTCCACCATTTTGGAAATCACAAACATCCTTACGAAAAAGAATATAAGGACTTAAAAAAATGAACTTGTAAATAAAAACTTATCTCTCTTTACTTATGGATCATAGTGAATACGACTAACTCCCCCTTAGGCTATGAAATCACAAAGGATTGTATTCTTGATTTCCTAAATGATATTTTCCATTTTCTTTCATATGAAAATATTAATAATGAAATATACCCCTTAGATGAACTCCCCTTTACTTAGGGAAATTTCATCTTTACATAGTATTCTTCTTAACATTCCTTTCTCCCCCTTTTTGATTTTCAAAAAGGAATATAGGGAATAGAAAAGAATATATGGTTCCTGAAATATTACTACTAAACAAAAAAATATATAAACAGAAACCCAAAAATTCCATTAAGATCAACATGATTTGTACAAGGAGATAAGTAAAACAAAAGATCAGATTTGAAAAAGATTATCCTTCCTTCTCCTTCGACATTAGCTTCTTCGCTATGTTTTTTAGCTTCATTAGATCATTGTGGTCCTCCTCTACAGATTTGAGCAACTGGTCCTAATCTTTACTCTTCTTTTCTATGGATTTGATTTTCTCTTCTTGAGCCTTAAGACAATCTTCTTGAGCCTTCAAGATTTCTTCTTACTTAACCAACTTCTCTTCAATCTCAATTCTGGGATCCCTTTCCCTTTTCCAATTCATAGTCATATAATTATGTTTTCCATTTAGATCCTTAACCTCCTACTTCCGAGTAGACTGTTTGAGACTTAACTTCTCCTCAAAATTCTTAGTAAGATCATTAAGCTTGTTATATTTGGTGTCAAAAGCATCCTTGACACTATCACGAAATTCATCAAAGATTCTCATTTCTTCTATCATTTTCCTTGACCAGCGTGTCATCTTCTTGAAAGATCTTTTATGAGCCTCATAACCAATGTGAAAAGTCTTGAAATCTTCCTTGAGACTTACACATTTATCCATTACCATGGAATCAAAATTCTATTATTTATTAAAGTTATGCTGAAGCATCTAGAATCTTGAGTCTATGCTTTAGAAGAGAGGAATAGTTCCAAAAAGCTTCTTCAAAGACTGAACAACAAAATCATGTCCAAGAGAGGATGATTCTGAATCCAAGACATTGGTTGGTGAGGATTCTTTCTCTATCTCAGCAGACTTCCTCTTTGATGAAGTACCAGCTTCTTTATTTCTCACTGTAGAAGAGAGTTGAAGAAAAATATCTTTAAAGGCTCGTGATTATCACGTCCTTCTTCATGAGTTGATTCAAATAGAAATCCTTCATCATTTTTTCAATAATGTAAGGGGAGATGTTATTTGGTTGTGACATTCATTTATATATCTTTATGCTATGAATTTTTCCAAGTCATTTTTGCAAAAAATGTTGACAGATGCCCTATTAATTTTGTGTGAGTTAGAGAAAATGATTCCTCCATAATTTTTCACATGAAAGCCACATATGAATATCCATATTCCAACTAAAACACTTCTTGGAGGAACTATCTCTTTTCATTGAATGTATCCAACTGAAAGAAATATGTACACATTAAAGTCTTATGTCTGAAAAACGTATCATCCTGAAGGTTCTATCTTGAACGGTTACTTTTCTATAGAATGTATGGATTTCTTCTATATGTATTTTTCTGGTCTTACTACAAAAATGAATAGGCCAATGAGAAACGAATAAGAATATTTTGAGAAAATTGAACCTAGTTTTCCATCACTTCCTCAAACAAGAAGAAATCCTGGATCATATACATTGACGTCATTAAACCTTGAAGAGTGTGAGATGGAACATCGCACAGTTTTGTTCAACTGTGATATGTTTGATGACTACATTAGGTAAGTAAATTGAATATTTATATCTTACATATCTATTAAACTATACCTATTTTTATCTACGGGGAACCTAAATCAATGATAAATAGAAATCAGTGTTCTTTATCTTTGATAAGGAGAGAGAATTTTCACATTAAAGAGTTACCTTCTTGGTTAAAATTGAAGGTAAAAATATTACTATTTAAAAAAATTAAATCAATATTTAATTAAGTTTAATATTCATTTATATTTTAGGTATTGGGTTTTCCCGTTGACTCTGTCTCTGAGGAAATAAGAGCTTTGATTGTTGGTCCTAATACCATGGTTCGTGAATATAAATAAATTTTTATCATTGGGTATAGATTTATTATCAATGAACGAGAAAGGAAAATGAGAACACAACATAATGGTGTTATGGTTACCACCATAACAGAATTTTTTTCTAGTGCATAATATAGTAGACCTCAATTTGAAAATGTAGGTTATTATGGAGTCATGGAAAAAATAATAATGTTGTATTATTACTCTCATGGAAAATTCACGATTATGAAATAATAGTGTTTTTATTTGATGACGAGGTAGGGAACATTTATTGATGATGGTGGATTTTGAGTAATTGATATGACTCTCACTCCTACTATCACTAAACCATATGTATTGGCAACAATGGTGAAACAATTTTTTTCTATCAAAGATCATCTTCGACCTGAATTTTGTGTCATTATTAATGTAATTCCAAGACTTATTTTTTATGATGGTGATGATGGAATTGACACAATCCATACTGCCATTGGAATTGATCCATTTGTTACTTCTGATGACTCCAATAGCTCAATTTTTAGAGTTGACTGTGATCCAAAAGTCGTGGCTATAAATATATATATTCATTCATCCATGTTCTCAATTCTTTTGGTTTAGAATGACTTGGGTTATTAAGGTTGTTACTAGTCAAATTGATTTAATATTGATTACAAATATGTTTTATCCGACTTGACCTTAATGTGAATTTTCAATATTGGTTGATGTTTTATATGAATTTCTTTTTCTAATTTGGAATTGAACTATATTCAAACCTACGAAACCAACATTTCTAGCTTGGGGAACATTTCAATGTTTTATTGACCATGGCTACTTGACCCCAGAAACCATAAATCCCCTTATAACCTATCTTATATTTTTTTGGGGTTACAGATTAGTTATCATTTTATAATTACTTCTATATATTGATTTCAAATGCTGGAAAAGAAACCGATTGAAGAGATGCGATGAAAAAGGATGACGGACAACAACCGTCGCATGGATGAGATGAGAGTTCCTCCACTAGTGCCTATTGTGAGTATTTTATTTCAAATATATATATTTAAATAACATATAATGTCCTATGATTAATTTTGTTTTAAACATTTTTATAAGATCCACCATTCAGGCGACAATTATTTAACGAGGATCCTAGTAGTGGTCGCAGTTCTCAGGCAGGTGGTATGAGTGAGGGTGGTACGAGGGCTAGACAATCTAGTCGGCGTACCTAATTAGACCCTTCCCCTCCCACTAATGTACCATCTATCCCACATTTTGATCCTAGTGTGTCATTAGGGACACATGGAATATTTAGGACTCCCATGTTTTCACCACCGTTTTCATCTGAGCCTCTTAACCCATATTTACCCTCTTAACCCATATTTACCTTATCTGATGATGATTCCCACTCCCCATCCATATCAGGCATTTGGCCATCCATCCATGCCTTATTCATTTACTTTTACTTCCTTTTCTCTGATCTTCTATATTCCATCTTATTTGAATACTACACCATCACAGTCTATTCTTGAAGAGCTTACACTGGGACCCACTCCACCTATATAGGGTGTTCTTTCAGTTTTTACGGATCTAGCGGTGCCCACTGATCAGACATCCACAGGTATATTTATAAAACCCAAAAAAGAATTATATCATAATTTATTTTTATTTTAACATGTGTTGATATAATTTTTTTTATTTCATAACAGTTACATCTACTGATAGGAGGCTGGGGCGGGGCTGTACACGCATCCGTGAGGTGTGGAACTGCCCCACATAGTAGATGGTGGACTACAATGAATATAATTAAATGGTAGAAAAAACAGGGTAGCAATGTCAGAATTTTTTGGCGACGCTTACCAAATACTCTGACATCATTCTTGTCTGCCCGATCTCCTGGATATAGTTGCCAAACGATGTCAAGGATAATGATTGGGCAAAGATATGGGTAAACAATTATTTTGGGTTTAATGTAATATATTATTTTTTTTATTTATATAAATTAATATTTTTGTGTCATCTTTGGTTTAATTTCCCCGATGGTGAGGGTACACGGTCAGCACATCTATAGAAATTAGGTGAGCTTTGGGGAGGATACAAACCGGTGTTGAATATTAGTTGGTGTTCTAGAGTTGGCATAGAGTTGGAGGTGGTACCTATCATGGATGACTATCCAATATAACAATATTGTAAAATGAATACTCATTGGATGACTAACATGTTTAGGGTGTTAATCACATTTGATATTTTTAAATGATAATTATCATGATTTGCATAATACTGTCATTTTTATTATTGAATATTATTTAGGAATGATCTAGAAAAAATAAAAAAAATCATGCTAAAAAATATTCTAAAACCTTGGGGTATAATACGATGTCAGATCATGAGAGGAAGCATGTACGACCATTTATACTTTTTATAGTACTCACACATTCTATAGATTCCTCCATAATTTATTTTATTTATACAGTTTTGATATAAATTTCTGTATGAAATTCAATATTGGTAACTTATTTTAAATTATGGTTTCCTATATTCAATTTCATTTTAGAGGCATACGTTGAATATTTATGGTCGTGTGCCTCATGAAAAACTGGTTTACTCGAGTAGAAAGAAATACGATGGAATTGTTGTTAATGAAGTGAAACAACAGAATATTGTAAGTTTTACATTGATGATTTCAAATTTTAATATCTACTTTGTTACATAATAATCTATTTAAATTTGAAACATACTACTTTTCATGAACTTGATGCCCAGGAACCTGACAATTTTGGGTCAAATGATCATTTACATCAGGTGTTGGGAGATGATAACTCTAGAAGAGTATGCTACCGACATGCGAAGTGTATAGTCCCGATGAGGTATTGTCCCTCTTCAGGTACCTATTTTACTTACACTGAGATGAAAAAGGTTAGGGAATAGGTATAAAAGGCTGAAAAATGGCTACATAGGTGGGAGAATGAGTTGAAAGTGAAAACACTAAATTCATGAAATTGATGCAAGTTTTATGTCCATAACTTCCACTAGAGACTAGTGCAGCTTGTGATGCATATATGTTGTCGATGAGTTCATTATATAGTGCACTAGGTGGTAGTTATTGTGGTGATTGAGACGATGTGGTTCTTGGAGGTGGTGATGGAGATGGTGAGAAAGAGGCTGAGGGTGAGGATGATGCTATGAATAAGGGTGAGGAGGAGGCTGAGGAGGAGGATGATAGCAAGGAGGTGGGTGAGGAGGAGGTTGGGGATAAGGATGGGGATGAGGGCAGGGATGATGATAGGGATGAGGATGAGGATGAGGATGATAATGATGAGGTACATATTGATCTGTTGCATTTTTGACTGATATTGGTGAGATTTTATGTTTGATGACTTGTTGTGACTGATATTACAGACATTTGATGATTGATGATTTGTTGTGACTGAATATCTGTTACATCTTTTTCCTCAATTTATTTTGGCTTTTTTCATTCATTTTTGTTGTAATCTTTATTCAAGTTTCTCATTTGGTTAGAATCATATTAGTGATTATCTTTTTTTATTTTATCATATGTCGGTCCATTCTAATAACTAGTGATATTTGGATTAGAATATAATAGTTTTTGAGTTTTTTGGGTGGTGTGCAGGGGGTGGGGGATGTCCAGGGGTGGGGGATATCCAAGGGGGTGGGGGTGTCCAGGGTGGGGGGGCTATACAGGGGGTTGGGGGTCTTTAGGGTTGGGGGTGTCAAGGGGGGCTATCCATGGGGTCTGTAGAGTGGCTGTCCAGGAGGGGGCTGTGTAGGGGAGGGGGGCTATGCAGGTGGGGAGGGGGTGGCCTTTAAAGGAAGGGGGTAAGTGCAGGTGTGGAGTGGGGGGTGTTGGTTTTCCGAGGGGGTTGTGTGTTGGTAGGGGGGCTATAGGGGTGGGGGGATATGGGAAGGGGGTTGCAGTGGGTTAGGGGGGTTGTGCCTAGGGGGTTGTGTAGGGGGGTTGGGGGGATACAAGGGTGTGGGGGAGGGGGATTCATGAGTGGGGGTTCTAGTTGGGGGTAGGGGGGTGTGGGAGCTGCAAGGGGTTGGTGGGGCCATGGGAGCTGCGGTTTCTCACACTACCCTTAAAATAACACCAAAATAATCTTAGGTTCAGGCATCCAAATGATCATTCCCTCTAATTCCAACCTCGACACCAAAGAACTAGCACTCAAGGAAACTTACTTAAGAAAACTAAGTCATCACCCTAACAACATAATATACTTGATAACACCTATGTTCATTGATTCCATATTCTAAATCATCTACATGTTTCCCAAACTTCTAAAATACCTATGATATCGGGTTGATCCCTTTCATGGATATCCTAAATCACCAAACCCACCCACTCAACCCTATCCTAATATGTGCTTATAGATCATTGGGCTCTGCAAACTTGTCCCTTTAGTCCAACCTCACACAATCAACGTCTCATGTGAGGAAATCCTACACCTATTCTAAAACACATGACATCTAATATGCTAAGGACAACTATTTTCCCTAACTCAAACAAGCCCATTGATACACACCCAATATCATCATCACTAAGTTCAAAGACGACAGATCTATGGTTTAATACTTATACAGGTTTAAACTCAACCACCATATCCAATCTCAGGTTACGTATAAACTTATAAGGGTCGTGAGAAACTATGATATAAGATGATATCTCATATCTCCTATGGTTGAATCTTAAACAAAATACAGTAACACCCCACTATCTAGATCATCTCATATCCATGGGTGAGGTATGTTCAATATATTCCATTGAGTTAGGTGTTTTCATTGTTCTAGGTCACCACATATACTAGTACATCCTCAAATAGAATAGAAAATGTGAAGTTGTTATTTGTTTTGAAAATTATGTATATGGTATTGTAGATTTGTTGGAGATGGTTGTATATGGTATTGTAGTGTTTTTGTATATGATTTGTGGTTTTTGAAATGTATGCAATGTTGGGGGCTGGTGAATGCAATATTGGAGGCTTCTGTATATTGGCTTCTATGTGCAATTTTATGTGTGCAATACTAGAGCTATTGTGGAGAGCTACTGTGGAGCTGCAAATCTGGGTGAATATGATACCAAAAGTTTATAACCATTGGTATAGTGCTGAAAGAGCATGTGTTTTCCAATAGTTATGTATAACCGTTAAAAAAACTATATACCAATATTTACTAAACCATTGGTATATCCTCAGACATGTAATGTATACTAACAGTTGTAAGTAACTATTGGAAAAACATTATGCCAATGGTTCAAAAACCATTTGTATTATACTATTTCCTTTGAAAACCAACGGTTTTAAACCGTTGGTAATTATCTATCCCAATGGTTCTAAGAAACTTTTGGTAAACTATATGTTTTGAACCCTATACCAACCATTATTTATAAACTATTGGTATATGTGTATCCTAATGCCACACTACCCAACGGTTTGTAAAACCATTGGGATATTTTATACCAATAGCCCCCCCCCTATACCAACAATTTGTAACCATTGGTATGGTTTAAATTTCTATAAGTGATAATCCCTATCCCTCAAAGAACCCTAAACCCTTATCCCAAAAAACCCTAAACACACAAAAAAAAACACAATACCTTTAGCCATAAAAACCCTAAACTCAAAGCACCAATAAAACCTTAACACTCAGCTCTAAAAAATTATAAACCCTCATCCCCAAAAGACCCCACACCAACAGCCCTAATAAAACTCAAACCCTAAACCCCAAAAAACATTCAACCCTCAACACCAAAAAACCCTTAATCCTCTTCCAAAAAAAAACTCTAAACTCTCATAACTAAAAATTCAGCATCCCCCAGCATCAAAATACCCTTAAATATCATCCAAAAAAACCACGTATCCTCATCCCTAAGAAAATCCAAAACACTCATCCCCAAAAAACTCTCAACCCAAAAATACCTTCAACCATTTTCCCCAAAAAATCCTCTATCCTAATCCACAAAAAACTCTTAACACTCAGTTCCAAAAAATCCAATACCCCCATCCATAAAAACCCATAAACCCTCAGGCAAGAAAACCTTAAATACTTATCCAAAAAAACCCTCAACCCTCAACCCCAAAAAACCTGCAACCCTCATCCCTAAAAAACCCTTATCCCTAAGAAACCCACAACCCACAACCCTACAAAAATATAAACACTCAATCCCAAAAACCCTCAAACAACATCGAAAAAAACCCCAAAACCATTATCCCCATAAAACACTACACCTCAAAAAATGTCAACCCATAACCCCAAAAAACCCTAAACCATCAACCCTAAAAGAACCTCAACCCTCATCCCCAATAAACCATAAACCCTTAGCACCATGAAACCCTCAACCATAAGCATCAAAAAACCCAAAACCCTCATCCCCCCAAAGACCAAGACCTAGCCCCAAAAAATCCTAAACCCTCATTGCTAAAAAAACTCTAAACTATCAGCCCCAAAAAATACTCAACCCTCATCCATGAAAAACACTCAACCATAAATCCCAAGAAACCCACAAACCTTAGTCTTAAAAAACCCTAAACCCTCATCCCTAGAAAACCCCGAACCCTAACCCCTAGAAACCCATAAACACCCATCCATGAAAAACCTAAACCCTCAACCCCCAAAACCCATAAACCCTAGGCCCAAAAAAACACTAAAATGTCATCACCAATACCCCTAATCCCTCAGCTGCAAAAATCGTAAACCATCCATGGAAAAAAACCACAAAACCTCATCCCCAAAAAACCCTCAACCCTTATCCCAAAAACCATAATACCTCAACCCTAAACGACACTAAAACCTCAACCACAAAAAACTCTATACCCTCAACAAAAAAAACTCTCAAACCATTACCATAAAAAACCCCTTAGCCCCAAATAAACCTCAAACATCATCCCTATAAAACCCTCAACCTACAGCCCCATAAAACCCTCACCAATTAGCCCCTAAAAAACACAAAAATCATAGCCCCAAAAATTCCTAAACCCTTATCCCAAAAAACCCTCAACACTTATCCCTAAAAAAATATAAACACCAAACCCCAAAAACCCCTACACCCTCATCCCAAAAAACCATAAACCCTTATCCCTAAAAAATGATAAACCCCTAGCCCAAAAAAACACTCAACCCTAAGCTTCAAAAAACACTTAACCCACAACCCCAAGAATGACTTATCACATATCCATAGAAAACCTACAACACTCGTACCCAAAATACCCCAAACCTCATCCCCAAAAAACCTTCAACCACTATGAAGAAAATATCCAAAACCGCAACCCCAAAAACCATAAAATCCCTTATCCCAGAAATCCTCAATCATCAGTCCTAAAATAACCTAAATCCTCTACCCCAAAAAACTAAAACCCTTATCCCAAAAAATCCTAAACCCCCTTCCCCAAAAATACATAAAACCACATCCTTAAAAAACATTAAACCCTTAGCATCAAAAAACACTAAAAACTCCTCCATAAGAAACCCTATACCCTCATCCCTAAAAACCATTAAATAGCTAGACATAAAGAAACTGAAACCCATAGACCCAAAAAACCATATACCATCAGCCCCAAAAAACTCACAACCCTCATCCCCAAAAACACTAAACCCTCATCCACTAAAAAACCTTAGCCATAAGCCCTAAAAAATCCCTTCAACATAAGGCCAAAAATACCCTGAACCATCATCCCCCCAAAACCTCAACCCTCTATACCAAAAAACCATCAACCCTCAGCCCCAAAAAATGATCAACCCACAACCCCAAAAAAACATCATCCCAAGCCCCAAAAATCCCAAAACCCACATCACCCAAAAAACCCTTAACCCTAAACACCAACAAACCGTCAACCCCAAGGCCCAAAAAACTTTCAACCCTTAGTCCCATAAAACTCTAGACCCTCATCCCCAGAAAAAACCCTGAACCCTCATCCTAAAATTCCCCTAAACACGAATAAAAAAATCCTTAAACTCTGAGAACAAAAAACTGGAAACCCTTATCCCCCGAAGAAACACATCAAACCTCCATCAAAAACCCTCAACCCTCAAACAAAACAAACCATCAACCCTCAACACCAAAAATCCCTCAACCCGTAACCCCAAAAAACACTCATCCCTCAACCCCAAGATACACTCAACCCTCATCTCCATGAAACCCTCAAACCTAGGCCAAAAAACCCTAAACACTCATCCCCAAAATACTTAACCATAAACCCCAAAAAACTCTATACCCTCATCCCTAAAAAACAATAATACCTTATCCCAAAAAACCCTAAAACCTCAACACCAAAAAACCCTAAAAATTCATCCCCAAGAAACCCTAAACCCTAATCCCCAAAAACCCTATATCCTTATCCCTCAAAAATACTAAAACATTTTCCATAAAAAACTCCAAACCTTTATCCCACAAAAAACCCTAAAATCTCAATCCCAAAAAACATAAAACCCCATCCTGAAAAAACCCAAATAACTCTGCCCCCCAAAAAAACCTAAACACTTAGTGAAAAAAACCTCAACAGTGAGCCCCAAACTCTCACCCCTCATAAAAAACCGTAACCCACTTCCATGAAAATAATCGACCCTTAGACCCAAAAAACCCTCAACCCTCAACCCCAAAAAACCCTAAACCCTAAACCCCAAAAAACATGATTCCCTCATCCCCAAAAAACCTTAAATCCTCAACCCTAAAAATACTCTCCCCTAAGTTCCAAAAAAAACATCAACCCTCATCCCCCAAAAACCCTCAAACCTCATTTCCAAAAAAATCCTAGACACTCATCCCCAAAAATACTCAACCCCGATCCCCAAAAAACACTAAACCCTCATCCCCAAAAAACAATAAACCCTCAACCAACAAAACCATTAATCCTAATCCAAAAATAAAAATAAACCCAAAACCCCAAAAATCACTAAACCCATAGCCCCAAAATACCCTAAATTCATAGTCCTAAAAAAACCTAAACTATTAAAAAAATACCGAAAACCATCTATCCCTAAAACTCTTAAATCCTCTGCCCCAAAAAATCCTAAACCCTACACCTGAAAAACCAATAAACCCTCAGTACCAAATAACTAAACCATTCACCATAAAAAATCCTAAACCCTCTGCAAAAAAACCTACATCCCCAAAAAACCCTCAACCCTCATCCCCAAAAAAACCACAACCATCATCCCAAAAAACCCTCAACCCTCATCCCCAAAAGACCCACAACCCTCACCTCCAAAAAACATCAACCCCCATCCCCAAAAAAAACTCAACCCTCAGACCAAAAAATCCCTCAACCCCTCGCACAAAAAAACACTATACCCCCATCCCAAATAAACCCTACACCCTCATCCATAAAAAACCTAAACACTCATCCCTAAAAAACTCAAAACCATCAGCCCCAAAAAAACCCTAAACCATCATAACTAGAAAAACTGAAAACCCATAGCCCCAAAAAACCCTTAGAGAACAAAATTATCAACCCCCAACCCCAAAAAACCATCAATCGTCACTCCAAGAAAACCACAAACCTCATCCCAAAAAAACCCTCAACGTTCAACCAAAAAAAACCTAAATCCACAACCCCCAAAAACCCTAAACCCTCATCCCCAAAAAAACATTAACCATCAGCCCCCAAAAAATATAAACCCTCACCCCAAAAAAACATAACCATCACCCCAAAAAAACCCACATCCTTCAACCATAATGAAAACCTAAACCCTCATCCCTAGAAAACCCAAAACCTGTAGGAAAAAAAACCATATACCCTCATCCCCAAAAATTCTAAAATCCAATCCTTGAAAAATATTATATCCTCAACCCTAAAAAATCATAAACCCACCACCCCAAATCCTTCCACCCTTAGCCCTAAAAAACCCTAAACCCTAAAAAACCAACAACCACATTGTTGAAAAACCTTCATCCCTCATCCCCCAAAAACATTAAACCCTCAGCCCCAAAAACCATCAAAATTATGCCCCCAAAACAATAACCATCATCCCCAAAAAACCCTCAACCATCAATCCCAAAAAATTCTAATCCCTCATCCCTAATAAAACATCAAACCACGGCCCCCAAAAAACATAGACCCTCATCCCCAAAAAAATCTCAACCCTCAACACTCTTAAAACAAAAACCATAAACCCCCATCCTAAAAAATACTAAAACCCTCAAGCCCCAAAAAACCTAAACACTCATCCTCAAAAAACATAAACCCTTAGCCCCAAAAAAACCTAAACCCTCAGCCCCAAAATTACCTAAACCCCAGCCACAAAAAACCCTATTCCCTCATCCCCAAAGAACATTAAACCCATAACCCCCCCAAACCATAAACCCATTACCCCATAAAACCCTAAACCCTCATCCCCCAAAACTATAAACCCTCATCCTGAAAAAATACTAAATCCATAACCCCAACAAAACCCTAAACCCTCAGGAATAAAAACCCTAAAGCATCAACCCAAATAAACCTAAACCCTCTGCCCAAAAAAAACATAAAACCAAATCCCTAAAAAACCCTAAACTGTCATCTTAAAAAAAACCCTAAACACTCATCTCAAAAAAACCCTAAACATTAAATCCCAATGAACCCCACAACCAATAGCCCCAAAAAACCATAATTCTGACGAACAAAATATCCTTTAACCCTCAACTCTAAAAAAACTCTAAACCCTCATCCATAAAAAATTTTAAACCCTTATCCCCAAAAAACCACAAACCCTCAGCCCAAATAATCCCCAAACCCTTAGGTCCAAAAAACCATCAACCCTCAGCCCCATAAAACCCTTAAACCTCATCCTCAATAAATGCTCAACACTCATCCTAAAAAAATACTTAAAAATTAGAATTAGAAAACCCTCAACCCTCATCACTAAAAAAACCATAATCCCTCATCCATTACAATTTCTAAACACCCATCCCAGAAAACCATCATCCCTCGGCCCAAAAAACCCTCAGCCATCAAGATAAAAAAAACCATCGACCCTCAGCCCCACAAAAACTCTAAACTCTCAACCCAATAAAATTTATTCCCTCAGCTATAAAAAAACCTAAACCATCAGCACCCTAAAACCCTAAACACTTATCCCTAAAAAACCATCCACCCTCAACCCCAAAAAACCTTTAGATATCATGCCAAAAAAACCTTCAACCCTGAGTCTACAAATTACATTAACCCCCTGCCCTAAAAAATCTCAACCCTCAGCCATGAAATACCCTCAACCCTAATCCCCAAAAAACCCAAAACACTCATCCCTATAAACCCCTCAACATCCAAATAACCCACAACCCTAATCCCCAAATAACCCTCAACACCAAACCCCTAACAAAACTCAAAACTCAACCCTAATAAACTCTCAACCCTCAACACCAAAACAGCATCAACCCTCAGCACCCAAAAACCCTAAATTGTCAGAAAAAAACCAATACCCTCAGACCCAAAATAAATAAATATTCATACCCACAATACACTAAATAATCCTCCCCAAAAGACCATCAACCCTCATCCCTAAAAAACCATAAACCCTCAATCCCAAAAAATATCTCAACCCTTTGACCTAAAAAATCCTAAACCCTAAACCCCCAAAAACCATTAATTGTAACCCCTGAAAAAACCTCAAACATTAGCCATGAAAACACGAAATACTCATACCTAGGAAACCCAAAACCCTTATCCGCAAAAAACACTGAACCATCATCCCCAAAATACCATAAAACCACAACCCCATGAAACTATAAAACCTTGTCCTGAGAAAAACCTATAACCTATGTCCAAAAAGTCCCAAAACCATCATCCAAAAAAAAACCTAATCCCTCATCCATAAAAACCCTAAATACTTAGGCCCATAAAACCATAAAACCTCATCCCCAAAAACCATTATCCCTCATTAAAAAAACCCTAAACCCGAAACCCCAATAAACCCTCCAGCCTCAAACCCTCAAACTCTGAAACTTCAGCCCAAAAAACCCTCAACCCATAGCCCCAAAACCCCTCATCCCATAGACCCTAAAAAATCCCTCAACTCTCATCCCAAAAATCCTCAACCCTTACCCCAAAATAAAACCCCCAACCCTCATCCACAAAAAAACCTTAAAAACTCAACCCCAAAAACCCTAACCCCCAGCCCGAAAAAACACTAAACAATTACACACAATACTCCCTCACCCCTCATACAAAAAGAACCCTCTAACCATATCCACAAAAAATCATCATCCCTTAACCCCAAAACCCTCAACCCAAGGCCCAAAAAATCCCCAAACCCTCATCACCAAACATAACTCAGAACTTATCCCCAAAGAACCCTACAACCCCATCCTAAAAAATCCTAACCCACCAAACCAAAAAAACCCCTCAACCCTCATCCCCAAAATAACGAAAACATCCCACCATAAATACCCTAAACCCTCATCCACAAAAAATTATAAACCTACATCCCCAAAAAACCCAAAAACCTCAGCCCAAAAAAACATTAAACCCTCATCCCTGAAAAACACTAAACCAACCTCTATAAGAAACCTAAAACATCACTCATAAAAAAACCTTACATTTGGCTAAAAAAAAATAAACCACTAGGCCTAAATAACCCTAAACCCTTAGCCCTAAAACACCCTCAGCCCACATCTCCAAACAACCCACAACCCTCATCCAAAAAAAACCAGCAACCGTCACCCCAAAAAACCATCAAGAATTTACCCAAAAATCCCTCAACCCTCATCCCAAAAAAACACTCATACCTCTACAATGAAAAACCATAAACCTTATGCTCCAAAAAACCCTCAACCCATAACCCCAAAAAACAATCATCCCTTATCCCTAAAAAACACAAAACCCTTAACCCCAAGAAACCCTAAATCCTATGCCCCAAAAAACTCTAACGCCTAGCCCCAAAAAACCCTCAACCCTAAGTCCCAAAAGAAACTAATCCCTTATCCCAAAAAACCCTAAACTCAAACTTAAAAAACCCTAAAACCTCAAACACCCAAAAACCCTAAACACTCATCCCTAAAAAATGCTCGACCCACATCCCCAAAAAAACATCATCCCTCCAAAAAAACCCTCAACCATCAAATGAAAAAAAATCCACAACCATCAGCCCCAAAAATCCCTGAACCCTCACGACAAAAAAAGTATCTCATCCTTCAGACCAAAAAAACCCTCAACCCTAAAAAACTCTACCTTAAAACAAACAAAATCCAATAACTTAGCCCCAAAAAACCTAAACCCTTATCCAAAAAAATACCAAAAACCAAAATCGAACAAAACCCTAATACCTAAAAAACCCTAAACCCTTAGACAAAAAACCCTAAACCCTCAGTACCAAAAAACCCAAAAACCTAATCGCCATAAAATGCTAAACCCTCATCCCCCAAAAAAACCTAAACACTAAACAACAAAATACTATAAATATTCATCCCCAAAAAACCCTAAACCTCAACCCCACAAAATTCTAATCCTTCATCCATAAAAAATCATCTACCCTCATCATCAAAAAACCATTAACCATCATACCCAAAAAAACCATAATATTTCCTCCCCAGAAGAACCAAAACCTTCAACCCTAAAAAACACTAGACCCCCATCCCCCAAAAACCCTAAATCTTCATCGACAAAATACCATAGACCCTCTACCCCAAAAAACCCTAAACCATCATCCCTAAAAATCCCTAAACCATCAGCCCCTAAAATCCCTAAACCCTAAGACCCAAAAAACATAAACCATCAGCCACAAAAAAACCAAAAACCATCATCCCAAAAAACAGTAAACCCTCAACCCCAAAAAAAACCCAAACCATCATACCCAAAAAACCCTAAACCCTCATCCCCCCAAAAAAAACCCTAAACCCCAAAAAATGATCAACCCACATCCCAAAAAATAGTCAACCCTAAACCACAAAAAATTATCAACCTCATCCCAAAAAATCCCTCATGCCACAACCCAAAAAACCCTCAACCCAAAAAAACACTATACCCCTATCCTAATAAAGCCTCAATCGGTAGCCCCAAAAAACCATCAACACTTGTCCCCAAAAAACATTGACACTCATCCCCAAGAAACTATAAGGACTCATCCCAAATAACCATGAACAATAAACCCAAATAATCCCTCATCCCTCAGCCATAAAAAACACTCAACCCTCATCCCCAAAAAAACATAAATTCCAAGCCCAAAAAAACTGTAGACCCATATACCTAGAAAATCCAAAATACCCATCCCCAAAAAATTGTAAACCAACATCCTGAAAAATACTAAAAACATAAACCCAAAAAATACCTAAACCCTCAACACTGAAAAACCCTAAGCCCTCAATCCCAAAAAAAAACTAATACCCTTAGACCCAGTAAACCCTAAACCCTCATTCAAAAAATCCACCACCCTCAATTCAAAAAAATTCATAAACTTTCAACCGTAAAAAACCCTAAACCCTCATCTAGAAAAAATCCTCAACCCTCATATCCAAAAAAACCTTATCCACCAATCCCAAGAAACCCTCAACCATTAACCCCAAAACACCTCTAACCTCATTCCCAAAAAACCTTCAACCCTAAGCCCCAAAAAACCCTCAACCCTCCACCCCCAAGAAACCCTCAACCCTCAGCCCCAAAAAACCCTAAACATCATCCCTAAAAAACCCTCGATAGTCATCTCCCAAGAACTTAAATCCTCGAACCATAAAAACCCTCAACACTCTTCCCCAAATAACCCTCAACCTTCTTCCCTAAAAATTCCACAACACTCATCACAAAAAAAATCTATACCCTCATCCCCAATAAACCCTATACCCTCATCCCCAAAAAACCCTCAACCCTTAGCCCCATACACACTCAAACCACATCCTAAAAAAACCCTCCACCCTAATCCCCAAAAAAACTCATCCCTTATCTCTTATTAACACAAAACCCTTAGCCCTAAAAAACTATCAACCCCAAGAAATAAAAATATAAACCCTTACCTCTATAACCATAAACCATCAAACCCAAATAAAACTATTCCTACATTTCTAGAAACCCTATACCCTTACCCTCAAAAAACCCCAAACCCTCTGCCCCAAAAAACTATAAACCCTTAGTCTGAATAAATCCTAAACCCTTATCTTCCAAAAAAACATAAACCCTCAACCCCAAAAAATTCAAAACCATCAGACTTGAAAAACCCTAAACCCTTGGCCCCAAAAAACCATCAACCCTCAGCCCAAAAAAAACCCTCATACCTCATCCCCAAAAAACCATCAACCTTAGGGCCCAAAAAATCATCAACCCTATGCCACAATAAACCCTCAACCCTCAACTATCGGAAAACCATCAAACCTCATCCCCAAAAAACCCTCAACCCCCATCCCTAAAAAACCCTCAATAATCAGCCACAAAAAAACACTCAAACCTCATCCCCAACAAGCATTCAACCCTTATCCCCATAAAAGTGTCAACCCTCATCCTCAAAAAAACCCTCAAACCTTATTCTAAATAAACCTTCAATCCTCATCCAAAAAAACCATCAACCCTCATCCCCAAAAATCCCCGAACCCTCAAACCACAAAACCCTCAACCCCAAAAAAACCTCAACCATGGGCCCCAAAAAATCATAAATTATAATCTCCATAAATATCTCAGTACTCAGTACTAAAAAACCCTTTTCCATTATCCCTGAAAAACACTAGCCCCTATACCCCAAACCTTCATTCCAAAAAAACCCTAAACCCTCAGCCCCCCAAAAAACTAAACATGTATCCCCAAAAGTCCCTAAACCATCATCCCTAAAAAACCATATAACCTCAACCCTAAATAAACTAAAATACTCTTCCCCAGAAAACCCAAAATCAACCACCCCAAAAAATATAAAATAAAATCATTCCCAGAAAACCCAAAACCATGATCCCCAAAAACCATAAACCATCATCACCAAAAAACTCTTGTCCATTATCTCAAAAAACCCTAGTCCCTCATCCCCAGAAAACCCTAGACCCACATCCCCAAAAATCAATAGACCCTAAACCCTGAAAAAACCAAGTCCCTCAGCCCCAATAAACTATAGACCACTAGCCATATAAAAACCCAATACCCTCATCACTAAAAAATCCTAGACCCTCAACCCCAATAAAACCAAGACCCTCAGCCCCAAAACAATCTAGACCCTTGTACCCAATAATTAATCTATCCTATGTACCGAATAACCCTTCATCCTCATCCCATAAAAACCTATACCCTCATCCAAATAAATCCCTAGATACTCATCCCAAAAAAAAAACCTAGACAGTCAACCCCAAAAACCATAGACACCCAGCCCCAAAAAACCCTAGACCCTCTACCCCAAAAATACACTAGGCCATAATCCCAAAAAAAACATATACCCTAATCCCCAATAAATCCTATACCCTTATCCCTATAAAACCCTAAACATTGAACCCAAAAAATCACTAGACCCTCTACCCTAAAATACCTTATACTCTTATCCTTAAAAAAAACATAACCCAAAATAAAAAAAATCCCTATACCCTCATCCCCAAAAAACCCTAGACCCTCATCCCCAAAAAACCCTAAAACCTCATCCTTAAAAAACCCTAGACCTTCAACCCCAAAAAACACTATACCCCTGCCCGAAAAATCAATTGACCCTCAACCCTCAAAATCTCTAGACCCTTATCCCCAAAAACCCCTAAACCCTCATCCTTATAAAATTAGAAACCCTCAACCATAGAAAACCATATAAACTTATTACCAGAAAACCCTATCCCCTCATCCAAAAAACCTGAAGACCCTCATCCCCAAAAAAACCTTGAAACTCATCCCTATAAATCCCTATACACTCAGCCGTAAAAAACCTAGACACCCAATCGCAATAAAACCAACACCATTATCTACAAAAAAAACCATAGACCCTCAACCCCCAAAAACCATAGACCCTCATCCCTAAAATACCGTAGACCCTCAGCCCCAAAAAAACCCAAGAACCTCAACCAAAAACCCTTAACCCTCATCCTAAAAAAACCAGTAGAACCTCATACCCCAAATACCCTAGACCCTTATCCCAAAATACCCTAAATCAAGATCCCCCAAAACCCAAAACCCTAAACCCACAAAAACCCTAAACCCTCAACCCAAAAGAACCTACACCCTCCTCCCCAGAAAACTCTAAACCCTAAACCCCAAAAAAATATAAACCCTCATATCCAAAAATCCCTAAACCCTCAGCCCCTAAAAAACATAAACCCTCATAACCAAATAACCCTAATCCCTCAGGCATAAAAAATTCTAAACAAAAGTCCCAAAAATCACTAAAACCTCAGCCCCAAACAAACTCTAAACCCCTCCCAAAACCCTTAACCCTCACCCCAAAAATATAGGAAACCCTTATCCTCAAAAAACTTTATCCATTCAGCCCCGCAAAACCCTAAATACCCAAAAACCAAAAACCATCTTCCATAGAAAACTATGAACCCTCATCCCTAAAAACCCTGAATACGCATCCTAAAAACCCTAATCCCTCAACCCAAAAAACCCTAAACCCCAAACCCGAAAGATACCTAAACCCTCATCCACAAAAACCTGTAATCCCTTATCCCAAAGAAACTCTAGACCCTCATCCCCAAAAAGTCTCTAGACCCTCTTCCCAAAAAAACCTAAACCCTTGGCCCTAAAAACCCCTAAAGCCCCAACCCCAAAAAACCTCTAAACACACTTATGCATAGAAAAATGCATGAAATGAGTAAGTGAATATGGAAAAATGAAATGTATTTGAATGAAAATGGATTAAAGGATACACCACCATCCAAGTTTTCTCCATTCTGAAAGACTATGTCACCATTAATGAAGATGCACCACCAATCTTAGGCAAAGGGAAGAGGCTAAAGTAAGAAAGACTCACAACAAGATTCAAAATTCACAAGATTCATGTATAACCAATAAAATGGAATGAAAATGGATTATAAAGACAAAATAATGTTATAGTAATTACCCAAATCAAATTACAAAGACTGATGGAACCCAAATGTCACATAAAAATAAAAAACCACATTCGCATCCTAATTAATGACCCCACTAAATAAAGTAAAAAGATTCCTTCTTAATGATATTTTTATCCCTGTTCTATCTCCTATTTAATGTACCACTACTAATTATTTCCCATTTACTTGAGGATATTTCATTTTGGGACCCAAATAATTATGTTGTGCCCCACAATTATGTTGGATTCCAATACGTATAGGCTGGTCCAACTCAAATAACAGTTAGGCTTGAGATTCTTTTCAACCCCAAAATTATTATCTTTGGTTCAAATATGTTCCATATCATTTCTTACATGTTATATAGGATTTGAAAACAAATCCATGGAATCATAATTTTTAATGTATGGATATAAATTTCAAATTATGAACATTACAAAAACTTCACAAAAATTATTTGGTAAATCGATCTTGTAGAAATTATTTATGACTTGTTTAAGTAAATTGGATGCACCATAATCTCATGGTTCCTGGTTGATCATCCCTTTGGATGGAAATATCTCCTTGAAAAGGTGAATCCACACTTTCTGTGTGGGTTTTAAAATGCAATACTTCATATTCTCGTTAGCTCACCTCTTATATGCTTCATTAGACTTATCTATTTTAGCATGAATATATTCAGGAAGCTGCTTCATTTTCATTTACATATTCTCCATGTTGATATTCACATAAAAATAAAGTGGAAAAGAACACAATTATACGGGTGTTATTGGATTTATTCCATAAACCACTTCAAATGGATATTATCGAGTGGTAGCACATGGAGATCTGTTGTAAGAAAAATCAGCATGTGAAAGTTGTAAATCAAAATCACTCTTATTATTATTCACCAATTTTCTCATAATAGTTCCCAAAGTATGATTTGTAACATCCTTTTTCCAATTTATTTTAGGGTGGTTGGTAGTGATGAAAATAAGTTACATTCAGAATTTCCCCCATAATTTCCTCCAAAAATGGATGAGAAATTTAGTGTCTCTATCAGAAACAATGTTGTAAGGAATTACATAAAGGTGAAAAACCTCATTGAAAAACAATTATCACTGAGAATTTATTAAATCCATAAAAAATCCATGTTGAGATCTTCACATGGATGCTCTAAAATAGGTAATGGAGTGTATAAACTAGGTTGGGAATTAATATTTTCCCTTTGGCATGTCCCGCATCTCGAAAGAATTTCATGGACATATAATTGAATTTTTTATAGTATTAATTCTCCATTAGTATGTTTAAGGTATTATGGATTCAAAAATTACCAATTAGTCCTCCATCATAATTCTATCCGATGATCAAGTCCATATAATTACCCTTTGGAAGAAACGACTTGTTTTTATTGATGAGAAACCCATCATACATAGAATAATCATCCAAAAAACCTTTTTAACATTTGATTAAAATTTCATTTATCTTCATATATTACTAATAATCCTCTTTCATAAGATTAAATCCAAGAATTAAAACATCTAGAATGGTATGTAATGAATATCTTCTAGATAAAGAATATTTCATCTGTTTATTTCCCCTTCTTGTATTTTGATTGAAATGTGAATAATTTTTAGAATTACACCAACTTTTCATGCCTAAAACATAACATTTTTTACCATTTGTATATCTAAATTCCTGATGGTCTAAATGAATAAATATCCATTTAAGTCTAAAATAATGAGACCAATAATCTAGGGATCTAAAAATATCATAAAATTCATTTCCATAGGTTCTATAATTTGTCCTTGAATCATTCAACTTCTCACTAAAATGTGAAACAAAATGCTTTTATTGGATGAGAACGTCATTGATCCCAACTCCACATGCATCACACTACACTTCATAGACATGATCAGAATCACGTAATAACAAAACGGGTTCTTCACATAACCATTTATTGATGATTTAATATTATTCATCTATTGTCTTTTACCACCAAAATTTCCCATTTTTCAAGAAGTCTGTGTTGGGTTCCATGATAGATATGAAATTGAAACCAAAGTGATGATAAAAATATTTTAATCCATGAAAACTCCTTAGTTATTTTATGGATTATGATGGTGTCTAGGACTTTATTTCTTTAACCTTTTGTTGTTCCATAATGATTCATTCTTGGGAAATCACATATTTTAAAAACACCACTTATTTTGAATATAACTCACACACTTTCAGCTTTCCATATAGATTTTGTTCCCATAGAATGCTAATACCTACCGAAGATGATCCAAATAGATGTCCACATCCTTGATATAAATAAAAATATCACCCAGTTAAAATACAAAAAATTACTAAAATATGTTTTATTACATCATTCGTGAGTCACATGAATGTACAAAGAGCATTTGAGATGATGAATCAGGTGTTATCCACACCGTATATCAACCTTCAAAAATAATAATTCCCATGTAATTATTCATTCATATCATTGAGACATCGAATGGGATACATTTATTTGAGGGTAATATTATTTATTACACTAATATCAATACACATACTACACATACCATTTTTCATCATCACCAATAATTATAGAATAGAAAATAGGTTAATGCTCATGCTTATAAACCTTTAATCCATCAATTCATCCATATGATTCTGGGATTCCTTTTATTCCTAAGGATTACATTGATGTGGTGGTGTATTAGAAAATTTAACACCTTGTACATGATCAATGTGGTGTTTAATGCCTATAAAGGGTTTTAATCCACCAATTATATGATTAAGGAAAACATCATGATATTCCTCAATCAAAGAAAAATCTAACAGGCATTGATGAATCTTATCCTCATGGAATGACTTATCCCTCAAAAATAAATAAATAAAATACCTTCTTAAATGGATTACATTCTCAATATTAACATTATTGAAAAAGAATAAACCTCTGGTATAATATGGAACAAAAATTTCCTGAATAATTTGGGATGGATTCAATGGAGAATGTGTAATATTATTTTTCCATGATAAGAATAAATATATTTTCTTCCACCAATAATATTTCACTACATTGTAAAACTTCCAAGGCCTTCCCAAAAACAAGAGACAATAATCCATTGGAATTACATCAAACAATACCTCATGAACATATTTATTTCGTATGTAAAATGAAACTAGAACCTATTTTTTGAATTAATGTGTGCTCCCTTTTTTCAACCATTGTAGTTTGTATGAATATGGATGATTCTGAGTTTGAAGCTCCAATTTATCCACTAGTTTTACTAAAGAAATTTTATTAAAAATTCCATTACAAATCATAAACATCCATACTCATTGATTTATGGTGAAATGGGTATGGAATAGGTTTTTTCATTGATCTTATTGAGGGCAGAGTTAATCCTTAAAAACTCCTCACAGCACAATCATGGTACCCACATCATCATCTTCTGCAACCGGATCATCATTTTTAGACTTGTAAACACCATGTTCATCCAATTAAATTAACTTTATATCTCCTAAATCACCTTTCTATTAATAATTCAATTTTTAAGGAATTTTTTTTGAAAATGTCCATGCCCATGAAATTTTAAGAACATTCGATTCTGACAAACAAAGGAGTTGGATTTTTTTCTTTTGGTTATTCCATAGCCTTACCTTTCCCTTTATCCAACATCTTGTTCATTCAAAATTCCATATCACCAAATAAAAATATTTATTAGAAGAAAAAAAATTACAAAGAGATGAATAACTATTATAGTTCATGAGAACTGGTACCTTTGAGGCCAGATTTTGGTTTTCCACTTTGTTTTCAATCTTGAAAATATCATTAAGTGAGAAGAATGGATGTAACTCCACATAATGTTCAATTTCTTTATTTAATCCCCAAAAAAAATTATGAAATAGTTTTCTCTTCATATTCAGTAACATCATGTCACAACCATAAATGATCAAAATCTCAAATGTACACTTCAAAATATTATCTCATTGTAGTAATATATGCATTTGGAAATAAAGATATCGCTTATAATTAATAGGAATAAGTCATCAAATCAGAATATTTCTTAAATTAACACATGCATATTTTTTCTTTCCCATCACTTTCTTACTATTTCATCGAATGCACCAACCAAAGATATGTATGTTCATTAAATTTTAGAATTTCTACCTTTCAATTATTTTCATCAAAAAAATTATTAAATTGAAAGAATCATTTGATTTTCCATTTCCAATCTAGAAAATTATCAGGATTCATACTCCAATAAAAATATAGGATGCTAATTGTCAATCATATTTCAATATCAAATAATGTCTTCGTCTTCATATATCCACTTCAAAATTTCTAGAATAACATCCATCTATAATATCTTTATAAAATGGTGTCAGATTCTACCTATTATGTAGAGATGGATGTCGAGGATGCTACTGTGGTGGAGGGGAATTGTTTCGTCATGCTCTCAATATTTGTGAAAGATTCTCACTAATTTGAGTAATCTGTGATTATAGCTATGTGTTGACGTTTTCCCACATATCATTAGGTATAGAAGATCCTATTTTGAAAGACATGGTGGAGAATTATTTTTTTGGGATATTAATAATAATAATGTGTCCAAACATACTTGTAGGTTCCATAACTCTCGTACCAAAATGATCTATCGCTGGAAGCACGAAGCGGGTAAGTAATGACTGAACAATGAAATTTAATCCAATGAATATGGTTTAATGGAGACACCTCTCACCAATAATTCTCTAATATTAAATACAATGTCACCAATAATAGAGATACACCACCAATTTCAATCAACAGTATGAGGCTACAGCAAGAAAGTTTTACAACAAGAATTGAAATTTTATGAATTGTATAACCATTACAAAGGCGTGAAAATAAATTATAAATACAAAATTTTATGAAAGTAATGAAACAAATCAAATTAGAATGTATGGGGGAACTCAAAGGTCACATAAAAAGCACAAAATCAACTTTCCCATGATAATTAATGACCCCACAAGATAAAATAGAGATATTCCATCTTAATGATGCTTTTCTCCTTGCTCTATCTCCCCTTTAATGTGATACTATGAATTTCCTTCCATTTAAATGTGGATATTTTATTTCCCCCTTAATATGTGTGTTGTGTACTACCATTTTATTGGACCCCAAAAAGTGTGGGCTGATCTAATTTGAATTACAATTGGACTTAAAATTCTTACAGATCCAAAAATTATTCACCTTGGGTTGAATCATTTCCACACCAACCTCATCCCCAAAAAAAC
Organism: Viscum album; assembly: GCA_963277665.1. Lineage (NCBI taxonomy): Eukaryota > Viridiplantae > Streptophyta > Magnoliopsida > Santalales > Viscaceae > Viscum > Viscum album. Next base: position 1,540,014,231 of record OY728151.1, read on the forward strand.
CCTAAAATATATACCGCAAAAAACCCTAAACCTTAAATAAGATAAAACCTAAACCCTTATCCCAGAAAAAATTAAAACAGAAACCCACAAAAAACCCTAAACCATTAACAAAAATACCCTAAACCCTCAATCCAAAAAAACCAAAACTGACAGCCCATAAAACCTCTAAATTTCTATCCCCAGGAAACCCTAAAAACTCCACCCCAAAACACCAAAAACAGTCACCCCTAAAAACCCTGAACCATCATCCACCCAACACTCTAAATCCTCACCCCCAAAAACTATAAACCCAGAGCCCAAAAAAAACCCAAAACCCTCAACCGCACAATCATCCCCCAAAACCCCTAAACAGACATCCCCAAATAACTGAAACATTCTACCCAAAAACCCAAAAATCATGGGCCACAAAAAAATATAACCTCAACCCCAAAATTCCTTAAACCCCAAATTACAAAAACCACTAAACATTAATCCCCAAGAAATCCTAAACCCTCATCCCCAAAAAACCCTAAACCCTCATCCCCAAAAAATCTAAATCCTGAGACCCTAAACCCCTAATTCCTCCACGCCAAACCCTCATACACAAAAAACCCTAAACCCTCAACCCTAAAAAAACATAAAACCCCATCCCCCAAAACCACAAAACCCAAATCCCCAAAAACCCTTAAACCCTCATCCCCAAAAAACACTAAACCCTCATCCATAAAAAACCCTAAACACTCATCACCAAAAATATCAAAACCCTCATACCCAAACAACACTAAAACCCTCATCCCCCCCCCCTCAAATAATAATTAATCAATAAAAACCCATTAAAACTCATCCCCAAAACCCAAAAACCCTAATCCCCAAAAAACCCAAAACTATCAGGATGAGAGGACATTAAACACTCAGTCCTAGAAAACAATAAAACCTCATCCCCAAAAAAATTAAACCCTCTTCCCTAAAAAACCCTAAACCCTCATCCTAAAAAAACTATAAACCTTCAGCACAAAAAAAACCTAAAACATTTTCCCCAAAAGACCCAAAACATCCATCCCCAAAAAACCCTAAAGCCTCAGCCGCAAAATATCCTAGCCCCTCATCCCCAAAAAAACATTAAACCCTCATCAACAAAAACAATACACCCTTAACCCCAATGAACATTAAACCCTCAGTCCCAAAACCCCCTAAAACATCAACCCCAAAATACCCTAAACACTCAGACATAGAAAAACCTAAACCCTCATCCCAAAAACACCAAAAAAATCATCCCAAAAAAATCATAAACCCTCATCCACAAAAAACCTCAAAACCTCATAAAAATACCTAAAACCTCATCCCTAAAAAATCCCTAAAATCTCCATGCCAAAAACCCGTAAATCCTTAGACCAAAAAATCACTAAACCCTCTGCCGTAAAAACACAATACCCTCAGTCCCAAAAACCCTAATCCATCATCATAAAAAAACACTAAACCCTCAACCCCAAAAAACCATAAAACCTTAGACCTTAAAAATCTTAAACATCCGGCCCCAAAACAACCAAAACCCTCAACCCAAAAATAACCTAAATCCTTAGCCCCAAAAAACCCTAAACCCTCATCAGTAAAAAATATCAAACCCCAATCAAAAAAAACCCTAAATTTTTAGTACAAAATATCCCTAAACCCTCACCCTTAACAAAACTTTTACCCTCTAGCCCCAAAATTCATAAACCCTCATCTGTAAGAAACACCATACCATGAGCCCAAAAAACCAAAACCCTCCTCCCCAAATAACCCTATACCCTCATTCACAAAAAACATAAACCCTCATCTAAAGAACAACTAAACATCAACCACATAAAAACCATAAACCCACAGCCCCAAAAAACCTAACGAGATCATCAATAGAAAATCCTAAACCCAAATCCCCCAAATCACCAAAAAACCTTTATCCTCAAAAAACCCAAAAACACTCAACACAAAAAATAAACATAACCATAATTCCCAAAAATACCCTAAAACACTCTTACCTCAAAAACCATAAACCTTCAGCCCCCCAGAACCCTAAACACTTTTCCCCAAACAACCCTAAATACTCAACACCATAAAAACCTTATAACCTCAACCCTAAATAATCATAAACCCTCATCCCTAAAAAAACATAAAAACATAACACCAAAAACCCATAAAAACTCATCCCCAAAACCCTCGACCCTAAAAACCCCTAAACCCTCATCCTAGAAAACACATAATTCCTCATCCCAAAACCCCAAAGACCTAATTCCCAAAACTCTTAAACCCTTATCCCCAAAACCCAAAAACCCTAAACCCAAAAAAGCCTAAACCCTCTTCCAAAAAAATCTCAAACCCTCATCAACAAAAACCTGTAAACCCTCATCCCAAAAAACACTAAAACCACAACCGAAAAATCACAAATCCATAATCCCTACAACCACTACACACACTGTAACACCCCCAGATTTCATAGTACGTTATTTCTTCAAAGTAATTCAATGACTTGCACTACACACAACAACGATGTCAAGCGCACCACGACTTACCAAACAAGTCGTTCAAAAATGGTTATGAATATTATTAACTGAATTTTGAACATTATATAATCCTTATAATTTTAGAATCCATATTATGAGTTTATTATACTTAATATATGATCAAATTCATTTTTTCAAATAAAAGAAGTATTTTTCAAAAAAATGCAATTTTACCGCCTTTTAATGGAGAACCCTATTTAAATACAATATTTGAAACTATTATATATCAAATTTGACAAAATAAACCTCTTATTTTGAATCGGTACATAAAAATTTAGTTTCAATAAATTTTTTATGTTTTTCTGATAACTTTCATATTTGGGCGAATAGTAAAAAATACTAAATTTTAACTAAAAATAACTTTTTTAATCAAAATAATTTATAGTGATAATATATACTATTGAGTTATTTTAAAGTATAATTAGATAATATTTTTACCATTTAATCCAATGTTGATCATTGGACGTAATTTCACATTTAAACTGAATATAAACAAGTGTCAATCTTTTGATAGTTATTATTTCTTTAAAACACGCTTTTTGACAACGGGAATTTATTTTAAATTAATTAATGTAACTTCTATGTTTTTAATTTTCTAAAATAGACTTCATTTTTGATTTCAGAATATCAATATTAGCTTAGGGTGAATTTTGGGTATTTTTCTGAAAACATTCAATTTTTGATGAATAGTGAAAAACACTGAGTTATTGGTTAAAACTGACTTTTTATTTAAATAATTATTTATTTTATTTAAATTTATATTATGTAAAAATAGATACATAATACCTATATAAGATCAATGTAATTAATTGGTTTAATTTTTTAATATGTTTATATATATAAAATTTTATTGAACTTTTTACTGTCTTTTACCCACTTCCTAGGAGCATTTTCAAATTTACATAAATCATAATTTTACCACATCTGTGAATTGAATTTAAAAAATCTGACATACATGGTTGATATCAGTAAGTAAAATGTGGTTCAATGAGATGAAAATAATATTTGGTGAATAGTAACTTTTTACTTTTATTTACCACGGTTAAATGTAAATAGGGTAATTAAAGGTAAAAATGATATTATTTTTACCCTAACACAAGTCCTAATTATATTGGATAAGTATAATTCAACCAAAAACATCCTTAGGAATAAAATATTAACCTCTTTGGTCCACTTGGATTAGATTAGGACATTTGTTATTATTTAATTCAAAGAAGAGTAAAAATAGATAAAATCAATGTTTAATAACTAAAACATTTTTAATATAGGGTTATACATAAGATAAATTCGATTATAAATATTAATTAGAAATATAAAAATATTTCCTACATAATGGTAATTTATTTATAATTTTTAGACATTAAATAATTTAATTTATTTATGACACAATGATGATGCAGTAATTAACGTATTAATGAAAGATTAAAATAATTGATATTATAAATACCAAAATAAATGTAATTTGAAACTTTTTATGAATTAAACTAATTTTATAGAATAATATGAAATGTTAGTTTTGATTTAAGTAACTGTTTTCAAAGTAATCATGCTGTTATTATTTTCACAAAAATAAAAGTCGAAATAGTGTCAAAATTGACATAAAAGAGTTTTTAAAACAAATATTATATTATTTATTGATATTTTTTTCCTAAAAATATACGGATCAGCCAAGAGACTTATATAATGATAGGTGTATCATTAATTAACCACTTGGGGTTCTCTTAGAAGTATATAGTAAGTTTATTAACCATATAATATAAAAATACAAAGAGACATGGTAAAATGTCAAACTAATTAACTACGAGTTAAATCTAAGAGATAAGGTTAATATAATGACCTAAAACTATCTAAAACATATTGGTTGAGTTAATTTATACCCATACCCACCTTATTCTTGAAATAAATCAGTTTGGGTCTATTATAAACCGAATATTAATTTATTATAAAATAATAGTTCTAGCTTTTCCAAAGGTTCCCTTCACCTCTCTTATAAAAAGACACTCACCCTTCTCTCTATTTCACACCATCAAAGCCATTTTAATCGACCAAACCCTGCCCAAATACTCTCTAAACTATATTCCCTTCAACCTAGTGGCCTTGGTTTGATCAGAAAGAAAACCTAATGAGCCCTCTTGATCAAATCAAAAGGAAGAACCTGTAGAAGAGGAAATGTTTTCACCACCCTCTTTAAAGTTCCTTTCTTCTTCCAATTCTTCTTTCTTTGTAGTTTCAATTATAAAATAATAAATCCAGTATCTTATATATAGTGTGATGTTTTTATAAGTATGGTAAAACCATATTCTGTATTATATTCATCCTTTGAATGACATGTCACCATACGTGTATACGTACGGCTTACCGTCTCCACGTCGTGGTGTAATTGTTATTCAAAACATTTTTATTTGGATGGGTATGATAATGATGTATAATGGATGTAAATAATAAATATAACAAGATTATGATTCTTTATATATGATATACCATCCAATTATATATTATTTTAATTTCAAAAGAATGATATTTTTGGTCGTGCATACGTATGGAATACCGTCTCCACGAACGTGATGAGATTCATTCCCCATCGTATCCACTGAAGAATAATTTTAATTTTATGATTAAAAATAATGTTTAAAGAATTAATATCATTCTGGATACGAATAAGATATAACCTATCCATAACAAACCTAGCTTACGTAACAAAGCATATAATGGATAACAAATCAGTTAACCACCGAAACAACGATAATACTAAGATATTATTAACAAACCAATGTTAAAAGATCATATATGATATCATATTAATGTAAATGATTCATGTATAATTTAATATCAATTATTTCACCAATATAAAGGAGGTTAACCTACCCTAGACCAAGGAAAAGTACAAGGTAAGGGTTATTTCCTCAATCTCATTATTATCCGAGATTGTTCTTCTGTTAGTATTTTTTGGGACATAATTATCATCGATGACCATATTTCATAAAAAATGTTTTCGAAAGGACTCTTTTATGGTTTTATGGGAGGGTCTATTTAAGAAGATCATCATTTTAAATGGTTTAAAGATTTATTTTTCAAAACTTTTTTAATTAATTTCCATGTTTTCAAAATGGTTTTAAGGATTTATTTATATGGACTTGAATGTTTTGAAATGATATTTCTTTTCAAAAGATTCAAAGTGGTATAGGACACTTTGATTCAAAAATCGCTTTTAAATGAAATCCTTTGTAAATTTTGAGACTTTTAAATGATTTCATGAAAAAGGGTTATTTCTCTCAAAGCATTTTACTGATCATTTTTATCTATTTCAACATCCTTTGAAGGATTTTAAACTCGTTTGAAGTTGATTGGTTATGATAAAATCGTCAATATTGCATTGAATGAGTTTTTCTATGTTTTACATTGAATGTGATATTTTTATACCATTCATGGTTTATGGATAAAGTATTGTAATTTCGTATGCTAGTTTTAATATGAATGATAATGTTATGTTTAAACCTTTTCATATGAGGAATGAATTGGACTTAGTAAGTGACAGGTGGAGCCCGCTATAGCTCCTCGATGCATCGGTAGGTCTCATTAGAAAAACTAGTGTCTTAGCACAAGGCCTTGACAAAATCATATTTGTAGTCTCAACACAAGGCCTTGACTATGTGGTTATGATGGTCTGGCATTATGCATTACATTTTTATGAATGTGGTTATTGATATTGCATGTGATTATTCGATTAGTAGAATATCCATGTGAATAAGTAAATTACATTATTTTATTTTATCTTTGGCATATTATTTTGAAGTTCGTGTTTAAAAGGATTTGGTTTTAGTTATACATTGCCTTAAATTTTTATGCTTATTTATGAAAGTTTTCTCTATATTTTTATCCTTACTGAGCATCTGAGCTCACCCCTTTCTATGTTTTATTTTTCCCAGGATGTGAAGAATTATTTTATAAATGACCTGCAGGGATAGTATGAGGGGATATGAGTGTGTTCTATGGAGACAAGATGTTGTTGTAGTTTTCACTTTATGATGTAATAAAACACTTATGATTATATTTATTGTTTCCAAGGATACTAAACTAATCGGTCTATCGAGACTTGATCTTTTGTGATCATGCCAATGTTATGCAATAATGCACTGACTCTGGGTAACTGGGGTCGGGGTGATACAATAGGTATCAGAGGAAGTTTAGTACAAACCATGGAAGCTAGATTTAGATAAACACTGATTAGAGCACATAGCCCTAAGATAGACTTTGAGGATTAGTATAGAATAACTTCCTTGAATTTTGGTATTGTAGAGATTTTGTGAGTTTTCTGAGCAATACATCCCTGACTGGATACGAGCAGGAAGAGGTGGCTCTGACACAGATGTACCTTGGGGTAAAACCCGAAAACACCGATTTCAGCTAGACTCGAATGGGAACTGGTGCACAACAACCAGCCTTGCTGTACTCTTGGTTACGACACTCCTGGGTGATATGCTTATGATAATTTTCATTTACTTTACAAACCATTATGAAGGTTTTATGATTATATACTTACTCAAAGAAAACATTTTTATGATTATGGATTAAATCCATAAAGAGTTCAATTTTCCTTAGGTATTTTACATGTTTAGAATTATGAATTGTGGTTCATAAACTGACCTAGTGTATGGAATTATTTAGAAATGGCGCCTAGTAGAAGGAATGAGAACACCAGCAATACGCATGTTCCAAAGAGTTTGAATGATTATATCTTTCATGGTCTTAATCCATAATTTATAAGGGAAATAGTCTCCCATTTATTCTAATCATACAAAGAAATAGTATCATGTCTTAATAAGATAATTAATGAATTCTCTGAGTCCTATAGATTTGAAGGGAAGCAAGAGAAGAAAGGGATGGAAGAGAGAATGATGGATAAAGGGAAGAAGGGAAAGAAGGATTTTACCATATGTGATAATTGTGGAAAGAATCACCTTTGTAAATTCATGAAGGGAATGGGAGTTTGTTATAAGTGTGGAGAAAAAGGACACCAAGTACGTGATTACAAGGGTAAGAAAAAGGTTTCAAATGTACAATTCTTCATCTGCAAGGAGTGGGGATATTACGCGAATCAGTGTTTAAATCATCAGTGTATGCACCAAATGATGCTATTGTATAATAATCAAGTTACGATACTACCACAGATGAAGAGGAATGATTAGTGTTCTTAACTTGTTATTAAAAAATTATTTCATTTTCAATGTTGTATCGATGATGTACCATTTATATGAATTATGGCAATAAATAAGGATTGTATTGTAGTATTATTTCATTGAGAATTTGAGATTATATAGTAAAATGAAAAGTGACGCAATAGTAATTTAAACATTTTTTTACATGGTTGAAGGAAATTTAATCCTTAATATGGTCTTGATAATGAGGGAGTAATTTTGGAATAAGAGATGGTTGATTTGGATAAATTATATTAGATATTCTTGACTACCTTAGCATGTATTAATGGTTTGTTTATTTCAACATTGTTGGAGTATTCAAAATTTTTGGATATAAGGAATATATCAAGTATTCAATAAGGAATAAGGGAGCATAAATTTAATCAATAAGGTTTTATGGTAATTCAGGGTGTTATAGTGTTTTAATAGAATTCATGAAAAAGGTATTCACATGTTATTACATTATGTTTACCTTCCAAATAAATTTTGGACTAAGAGTTTGGACATAAGTATTTTGGATAAGTATAAAGGTTAGGATGGATTATATTTGACATTGGATACTATTTTTATGGTTATTTTTGGATATTTATAAAAAGTTCAATACACAGACCGTGTGACAACCCATCGCGTCGGACAAAGCTGCGGGAATCGAACCCACAACCATAGTGCGTTTGGGATTTATCTCCTACCACTGGACTACGTGATGTCCCTGGAGTGTATAATGTAGTTTTATTATGTTATGATAGATGAAATATAAATTTAATTTTTTTGGAACCCAATACCCCTAGGATAAGTAGAATATTTTTATGTTCTATCATCTTTTAGACAGAAATATTAGTTTGTGTTAGAAATTAGTTAAGGGATGTAAAACTACATGTCAAGTATATATATATATATTCTATTATTATATGACGGAATTAATTCATAAACTTTAAGGAAGGTATCATAAAACCAAAAATGTGTTATCCTAATACCTTATGTTTAACCGATGATATTTTAAATCATCATAGATTGATGGCTTTGAGGCCCTCAATTTTACATTTTTTTGTGATTGATGACCTCAATCACTCCCTATAAATATTTACATTTTCCCTCCAATTATGTGTCTCTAATTTCCACCAATTTTCTCTTAATTGAGATCATAATTTGGTGGTGACCCTTTTATTTCTCTTTTCCTCTTGTTAAGACTAAATTTTATTAACCCAATTTCCAATGTGGGTTTTCCACAAAGGTATTTTCTATTTTCAACCATTTATTATCGAAGAACAATTTCAAATTACGAGGAAGCAATTTATTTAAGGAGGGGAGAATGTAACACCCCATGATTTCATAGTCCGTTATTTCTTCAAAGTAATTCAATGACTTGCACTACACACAACATCGAGTTCAAGCGCACCGCGACTTACCAAACTAGCCGTTCAAAAAACGGTTATGAATAGTATTAACTGAATTTTGAACATTATATAATCCTTATAATTTTAGAATCCATATTATGAGTTTCTTATATGTAATATAAAAACAAATTCATTTTTTCAGATAAAAGAAGTATTTTTCAAAAAATACAATTTTACCGCATTTTTATGGAGAACCCTATTTAAATACAATATTTGAAACTATTATATATCCAATTTGACAAAATAAACCTCTTCTTTAGAATCAGTACATAAAAATTTTGTTTCAATAAATTTTTGGTGTTTTTCTGATAAGTTTTATATTTGGGTGAATAGTAAAAATATAGTAAATTTTAACTAAAAACAACTTTTTTAATCAAAATAATTTATAGTGATAAAATATACTATTGAGTGTTTTTAATGTATAATTATATAATATTTTTACCATTTAATACAATGTTGGTCATTGGACGTAATTTCTAATTTAAACTGAACATAAACAAGTGTCAATCTTTTGATAGTTATTATTACTTAAAAACACGCTTTTTGACAACATGAATTTATTTTAAATTAATTAATTTAACTACAATGTTTTTAATTTTTTAAAATAGACTTCATTTTTTAATTTGTAATATCAAAATTAGCTTAAGGGGAATTTTTGGTATTTTTTCTGAAAACATTCAATTTTTGATTAATACTGAAAAACACTGAGTTATTGGTTAAAACTGAGTTTTTATTTAAATAATTATTTATTTTATTTAAATTTATATTATGTAAAAGTAGATACATAATACATATATAAGTTCAATGTAATTAATTGGAGCCATTTTATAATAAGTTTAGATATATAAAATTTTATTGAACTTTTTACCGTCTTTTACCCACATCCTAGGAGTATTTGAAAATTTACATAAAACATAATTTTACTACTTCTGTGAATGGAATTTCAAAAATCAAAGAGACAATATTGATATCAGTAAGTAAAATGAGGTTCAATGAGATGAAAATAATTTTTTTTGAATAGTAAATTTTTACTTTTATTTACAACGGTTAAATGTCAATAGTGTAATTAAAGTTAATAATGATATTATTTTTACACTGAAACATGTCCTAATTCTATTGGATAAGTATAATTTGACCAAAAACAACCTTATAAATAAAATATTAACCTTTTTGGTCTACTTGGATTAGATTAAGACATTTAATATTATTTAATTCAAAGAAGAGTTAAAAGAGTTAAAATCAAATTTTAATAACTAAAACATTTTTAATATAGGCTGATACATACGATAAATTTGATTATAAATATTAATTAGAAAGATAAAAAGATTTCTTACATAATGGTAATTTATTTATAATTTTTAGACATAAAAAATTTAATTTATTTATGACACATTGATAGTGTAGTAATTACCTTATTAATGAAAGATTAAAATAATTGATATTATAAATACCAAAATAAATGTAATTTGAGACTTTTTATGAATTAAAATAATTTCATAGGATAATATGACATGTTAGTATTGATTTAAAGAACCTTTTCTTGAGTAATAATTCTGTTATCTTTTTCACAAAAATCAAATTCCAAATAGTGTCAAAATTGACATAAAAGAGTTTTTAAAACAAATATTATATTATAATTTGATATTCTATTACTAAAAATATAAGGTTTGCCCAAGATACTTATATATTGATAATCGTATCATCAATTAACCACTTGGGGCTCGCTTGGAAGTATATAGTATGTTTATTAACCATATAATATTAAAATACAAAGAGACATGGTAAACGTGAAACTAATTAACTAAGAGTTAAATCTTAGAGATAATGTTAATATAATGACACTAACTTTTCTAAAACCTATTGGTTGAGTGGATTTCGACCCATACCCACCTTAAACTCGAAATAAATCTGTTTTGAGCCATTATAAACTGAATATGAATTTATAATAAAATAATATTTCTAGCTTTTCCTAAGGTGCCCCTCACCCCTCTTATAAAAGGGCACTCCCCCTTCTCTAAATTTCATACCTTCATAGCCATTTGGCTCGGCCAAACCCGGCCCAAATACTATCTCAACTGTCATCCCTTCAACCTAGAGGCCTTAGTCTGATCAGAAAGCAAACCTAATTATCCATTTTTATCAAATCAAAAGGAAGAACCTGAGGAAGAGGTAATGTTTTCACCACCTGTTTTCAAGTTCCTTTCTTCTTCCACTTCTTCTTTCTTTGTTGTTTCCATTATAAAATAATAACACCAGTATCTTCTATATAATATGATGTTAATAATAACTCCAGTATCTTATATATAATATGATGGTATTATAAATATGGTACAACCATATTTAGTATTCTATCCATCCCTTGAATGACATGTCACCATACGTGCATACGTACAGCTTACTGTCTCCACGTCGTGGTGTAATTGTTATTCAAAACATTATTATTTGGATGGGTATTATAATGAAGTATAATTGATTTAAATAATAAATATAACATGATTATTATTATTTATATATAATATACCATCCAATTATATATTATTTTAATATCAAAAGAATGATATTGCCGCTCGTGCGTACGTACGGAATACTGTCTCCACGAACGCGATACGATTCATTTCCCATCGTATCCATTCAAGAATAATTTTCATTTGGTGATTAGAAATAATGTTTAAAGACTTAATATCATTATCTATAATAATAATATATAACCTATCCATAACAAACATGGCTTACGTAACAAATCATATAAAGGAAAACGAATAAGTTAACACCCGAAACAATGATAATACTATGATATTATTAACAAAGCAATGTTAAAAGATCATATATGATATCATATTAATGTATATGATTATTTTATAATTTAATAACAATTATTTCACCATTATACAGGATTTTGTCCTACCCTAGACCAAGGAAAAGTACAAGGTAAGGGTTATTTCCTCCATCTCATTATTATCCGAGATTGTTCTTCTGTAAGTATTTTCTGGGACATATTTATCATCGATGACCATATTTCATAAAAATGTTTTCAAAAGGAATATTTTAAGGTTTTATGGGAGGGTCTATTTAACAAGATCATCATTTTAAATGTTTTAATGATTTATCTTCCTAAACCTTTTTAATTCATGTCCATGTTTTCAAAATGATTTTAATGATTTGTTTATATGGACATGAATGTTTACAAATGATATTTATTTTCAAAAGTTTCATAGTGGTATGGGAAACTTTTATTCAAAAATATATTTTAAATGAATTCCTTTTTAAATTTTGAGAATTTTAAATGATTTCATGAAAAAGGGTTATTTCTCTCAAATCAGTTTATTGATCATTTTCATCTATGTCAACATCCTTTGATGGATTTTCAACTCGTTTGAAGTTGATTTGTTATGATACAATCTTCCATATTTTATTGAATGAGTTATACTATGTTTGACTGTGAATGTGATATTTTTATACCATTCATGGTTTATGGATAAAGTATTGACATTTCGTATGCAAGTTTTAATACAAATGTTTATGTTATGTTTGAACCTTTTCATATGAGGAATGAAATGGAATTATTAAGTGACGGGTGGAGCCATCTATAGCTCCTCGATGCATCAGTAGGTCTAATGAGACAAACTAGTGTCTTGGAACATGGCCTTGACAAAATCTTATTTGTAGTGTCGGCACAACGCCTTGACTATGTGGTTATGATAGTCTGGCATTATGCATTCCATTATTATGAAAGTGGTTATTGATATTGCATGTGATTATTCGAATAGTAGAATATCCATGTGAATAATTAAATATAATTATTTTATTTTATCTTTTCCATATTATGATGAAGTTCATGTTTAAGAGTCTTTTGTTTTAGTTATATACTGCCTTAAATGTTTATGCTTATTTATGAATGTTTTCGCTATATAGTTATCCTTACTGAGAATCTGAGCTCATCCCCTTTCTATGTTTTATTTTTCCCAGGATTTGAAGAAGTATTTTATAAATGAACTATAGGGATAGTATGAGGGGATATGAGTGTGTTCTATAGAGACAAGATGTTGTTTTAGTTATTACTTTATGATGTAATGTAAGACTTATGATTATATCTAGTGTTTACAAGGCTACTAAACTAATCGGTATTTCGAGACTTGATCTTTTGTGATCATGCCAATGTTATGTAATAATGCACCGACTCTGGGTATCTGGGGTCGGGGCATTACAGTTAGTATCAGTGTAAGTTTAGTACAAACCTTGGAAGCAAGATTTAGATAAACTCCTATTAGAGCACATAGCCCTAAGATACACTTTGAGGATTAGTATAGAAGAACTTCCTAGAATTTTGGTATTGTAGATATTTTGTGAGTTTTCAGAGAAATACATCCATGTCTGGATACGAGCACGTAGAGGCGGCTCTCACACAGATGTACCTAGGGGTAAAACCCGAAAACACTGCTTTGAGCTATACTCGAACGGGAATTGGTGCACGACAATGGGCCTTGCTACACTCTTAGTTACGACACTCCCGGGGGATATGATTAGTATATTCTCAATTTCATTACAAACCATTATGAAGGTTTTATGTGTATATACATCATCAAAGAAAACCTTTTTATGATTATGTATTATATACATAAACAGTTCAATTTACCTTAGGTATTTTACATGTTTGGAATTATGAATTGTGACTCATAAACTGACCTAGTGTATGGAATTGTTTAGAAATGAAGCCTAGTAGAAGGAATGAGAACTCCAGCAATACGAATGATCTAAAGAGTAAGAAGGATTATATCATTCATGGTCTTAATCCATCATTTATAAGATAAATACTCTCCCATATATTTTAATCATATAATGAAATAGTATCATTTCTTAATAAGATAATTAAATAACTATTTGAGTCCTATGGATTTGAAGGGAAGCAAGAGAAGAAAGGGATGGAAGAGAGAATGATGTATAAAAGGAAGAAGGGAAAGAATAATTTTCACATATGTGATAAATGTGGAAGGAATCACCTGGGTAAATGCTTGAAGGTAATGGAAGTTTGTTATAAGTGTGGAGAAAAAAGACACCAAGTAAGTGATTGTAAGGGTAAGAAAAAGGTTTCAAATATACAATTCTTCATCTGCAAGGAGTGGGGACATTACGTCAGTCAATGTTCAGATCATCCGAGTATGCACAAAATGATGCTATTAGATAATAATCAAGTTATGATACTACCAAATATGAAGAGGAATGATTAGTTTTCATATCTTGTTATTAAAGAATTATGTCATTTCAGTGTTGTATCAATAATGTACCAGTTATATGAATTATGGAAATAAATAAGGATTGTACTGCAGTACTATTTCATTGAGGATTTGAGATTATATGGTAATATGAAAAGTGACTCAACATGAAGTTAAACATTTTTTTAACATGGTTGAAGGAAATTTAATCCTTAATATGGTCTTGATACTGAGGTAGTAATTTTGGAATAAGAGATGGTTGATTTGGGTAAATTATATTTGATATTCTTGACTGCCTTAGCATGTATTAATGGTTTGTTTATTTAAACATTGTTGGAGTATTCAAAATTTTTGGATATAAGGAATATATCGAGTATTAAATAAGGAATAAGGGACCATAAATGTAATCAATAAGGTTTTATGGTAATTCAGGGTGTTACAGTGTTTTAAAAGAATACATGAAAAAGGTATTCACATGTTATTACATTATGATTACCTTCCAAATAAATTTTGGACTAAGATTATGGAAATAAGTATTTTGGATAATTCTAAAGGTTGGAATGGATTATATTTGACATTGGATACTATTTTTATGGTTATTTTTGGATATTTATAAAAAGGACAACACACAGACTGTGTGACAACCCACCGCGTCGGACAAAGCTGTGGGAATCGAACCCACAACTATAGTGCGATTGGAATTTATCACCTACCACTGGACTACGTGAAGTCCCAAGAGTGTATAATGTAGTTATTTTTATGTTCTGATAGATGAAATATAAATTTATTTATTTGGAACCCTATACACTTAGGATAAGTAGAATATTTTTAAGTTATGTCATCTTTTAGAGTGAAAGATTAGTTTGTGGTAGAAATTAGTTAAGGGATGTAAAACTAATTGTCTAGTATATATATATATATATATTCTCTTATTATATGAAGGAATTAATTATTAAACATTAGGGAAGGAATCATAAAACCAAAAATGTGTTATCCTAATACCTTATGTTTAACCGATGATATTTTAAATCATCATAGATTGATGGCTTTGAGGCCCTCAATTTTACATTTTTTTGTGATTGATGACCTCAATCACTCCCTATAAATATTTACGTTTTTCCTCCAACTATGTGTCTCTAATTGCCACCAATTTTCTCTTAATTGAGATCATAATTTGGTGGTGACCCTTTGATTTCTCTTTTCCTCTTGTTAAGACTAAATTTTATTAACCCAATTTCCGATGTGGGTTTTCCACAAAGGTATTTTCTATTTTCAACCATTTATTATCGAAGAACAATTTCAAATTATGAGGACGCAATTTATTGAAGGAAGGGAGAATGTAACACCCCATGACTTCATAGTCCGTTATTTCTTCAAAGTAATTCAATGACTTGCACTACACACAACATCGAGTTCAAGCGCACCGCGACTTACCAAACTAGCCGTTCAAAAAATGGTTATGAATAGTATTAACTGAATTTTGAACATTATATAATCCTTATAATTTTAGAATCCATATTATGAGTTTCTTATAGGTAATATAAAAACAAATTCATTTTTTCAGATAAAAGAAGTATTTTTCAAAAATTACAATTTTACCGCATTTTTATGGAGAACTCTATTTAAATACAAAATTTGAAACTATTATATATCCATTTTGACAAAATAAACCTCTTATTTAGAATCGTGACATAAAAATTTAGTTTCAATAAATTTTTGTTGTTTTTCTGATAACTTTCATATTTGGGTGAATAGTAAAAAATACTAAATTTTAACTAAAAACAACTTTTTTAATCAAAATAATTTATAGTGATAAAATACACTATTGAGTAGGTTTAAAGTATAATTAGATAATATTTTTACCATTTAATCCAACATTGCACATTGTATGTAATTTCACATTTAAACTAAACATAAACAAGTGTCAATTTTTTGATAGTTATTATTACATAAAAACACGCTTTTTGACAAAGAGAATTTATTTTAAATAAATTAATGTAACTTCTATGTTTTTAATTTTATAAAATAGACTTAATTTTTGAATTTGGAATATCAAAATTAGCTTAGGGTGAATTTTTGGTATTTTTTATGAAAACATTCAATTTTTTTATGAATAGTGAAAAATACTAAGTTATTGGTTAAAACTGACTTTTTATTTAAATAATTATTTATTTTATTTAAATTTATATTATGTAAAAATAGATACATAGTACCTATATAAGTTCAATTTAATTCATTGGAGTCATTTTATAATAAGTTTAGATATATAAAATTTTATTGAACTTTTTACCGTCTTTTACCCACATCCTAGGAGAATTTTTAAATTTACATAAAACTTAATTTTACCGCTTATGTGAATTGAATTTCAAAAATTCAAGAGACACAGTTGATATCAATAAGTAAAATGTGGTCCAATGAGATGAAAATAATTTTTGGTGAATAGTTACTTTTTACTTTTATTTACCACGGTTAAATGTAAATAGGGCAATTAAAGGTCAAAATGATAGTATTTTTACCCTGACATATGTCCTAATTCTATTGGATAAGTATAATTCGACCAAAAACAACCTTATAAAGAAAATATGAACCTCTTTTGTCCCCTTGCATTAGATTAAGACATTTATTATTTTTTAATTCAAAGAAGAGTTAAAAGATTTAAAATCAAAGTTTAATAACTAAAATATTTTTAATATAGGGTTATACATAAGATAAGTTCAATTATAAATATTCTTTAGAAAGATAAAATGTTTTCCTACATATTGGTAATATATTTATAATTTTTAGACATTATATAATATAATTTATTTATGACACAATGATGATTGAGTAATTACCATATTAAGGAGAGATTAAAATAATTGATATTATAAATACCATAATAAATGTAATTTTAGAATTTTTATGAATTAAACTAATTTTATAGGATAATATGACATGTGAGTATTGACTAAATTAACTTTTTTCGAAGTAATAATTCTGTTATGACTTTCAAAAAAATTAAATTCCAAATAGTGTCAAAATTGACATAAAAGAGTTTTTAAAACAAATATCACATTATTAATTGATATTCTATTCCTAAAAATCTACGGTTCGGACAAGAGACTTATATAATGATATGTGTATCATTAATTAACCACTTGGGGTTCTCTTGGAAGTATATAGTAAGTTTATTACTGTAATAACCCGGTTTTTTCTACAAAAGACTTTGGAATATTCTTGATGATATTCCAGAGTAGCGCCTTCAGACGGCGTGCAATTCCGAGCCCCGGAGTGGCCGGAATTAATATTTTAGTGCGCTCACACTGAAAACGCCAAATAAATGGGATAGCTCCTAAACGGTGATCCGGATCAGGGATCCGAGTGTACGAATGGGTCCGTAATGGAGTGTTTACCCATGTAACGACATAAAACTTGTCGGTGCGGGACGTTTGGACCCCTCACCCGTTTCTGGAATGTTAAACGGATTAATTAATTAATTAATTAATTCGTTTAATGGCGAAATGCTAGTATATCTTAAATAGTGGTTCGTATCGGAAAACCGAGAGCACCGTTGAGTTCGGAGCGTGCCGTTTACCCTAGGAGGGGTATAAGTTTCGCGGGCACGGGTCGTTTGTGAAAAATGGCCCCAGGGGCGTTTTCGTAATTTAGCGGCTTTGAACGTTAAATTTTATAACTTTTGAACGGCGCCTCGGAATAAAATTCTGAGACCTCCGTTGCACTCAGAGCATGGTTATTATCCTAGGGGAGGCTAAATCCCGACCCCGTCGGGAGTTTCAGATGCGGGTCTTTTCGGGGGTTTTAAATTAATTAAATTGTTAATTAATTTTATTTAAACCCTCCCCCTCCCCCTTCTCCCTTGAACCCCCTGGCAACCCCTCCTCTCCCTCTCCTCCTCCACCTCCGGCAAGGCGCCTCCGGCGAGGAAGCTCTAGCAAGGCGGTGGATCGTGCGGAAGCTTCGGGCGAAGCCCAAGAGGTAGGGTTATGTTTTTGCGTTTTAATTCCCGAACCTCCCTTTGAACCCCAATTTTAGCGTCGATTTGATGTTTAATCTTCGAACAAACCCCGTATATGTGTAGTACGTTTTCTGTTCTTCCCATCGCCTCTTTCGGATAAAAAATCCGAGTTTGGACATTGTCGCAAACACACGCCGAAGTTTGCGGGTTTTGGGATTTTGCGGCGGCAGCGTGGTGGTCCGGGGAGCTCTGGGGCGGCGTGGCTTCTGTCCGAGGGGGCGGCGAGTGGCAGAGGGTGTAGGGGCTTCGGCCAGGTGAGCCAGGCGGTGAGCGGAGGAGTCGGCTCCAGGCGGTGCAGGCGGCGGTGCCGCAACGGGCCGCTATGGATGAGGGGTGGCGGCGCCTTGCCGCGGTCGGAGAAGACCCCCGAGGTCAGCGCCTCGGGGGTGCGGAGGAGATAGGGACCCGCGGTTCGCGGGTCCTGCGTGGCGCGACAAAGACCGGCCACAGCCCAGTCTGATTGGAGAAAACCGAACCCCGGCAAGGGGGGTCCAGTGCTGTCGGACGGGCCACGGCCGGGCCGGTCCGGCCCAAGGGGGGGTCCCCCCTTCTATCTTCCGACGTCCGTAGCTTTCTCTACGAATGTCTGTTTCGCGCGCCGTCTGCGGCGGCGCGGGCCTGGCGTCGAGACTAAGCTTTTTAGATGGTTTTGGGAATTTTTAGTTCCCGAAAAGAGGGGCCTCGGAGGTGCGATGCATCTTCAAGTGGTCGAGCGTTTTTCCAGAGATTCTTGTTTCGGACGGCGCGGACGCGTCCGACGTCCGTTTTATGTGCGGTCAATGGAGTTCGAACCCTGACACCAAGGTAGAGCATTCCAGGGTGGTTTCAGTTGTTGAGGCCGATGTTGAGGCGCGGGCCCCACGGCCCGTCTTTTGAGCTGCGGGCAGCGTTTCACGACTTTATCACCGGATGTCCGTTCGGTGCATGCGAGCAGTCGTTTTTGGATGTTTTTCCAAGGGGACTGCAGTGGTGTAATCTGCCCGCCCTAATTCGGCATGATGGTGCGGGGCCCACAAGAGTCGTTTGGGCGTCGATGGTGATTTTCCATCTTTGTCACCGGGCGACCGTTTTGGACAAGTGAGTAGTCCATCTTGTGTGCTTTTTCGAGAGGATCGCAACGGTGCGATCCGTTCATTGAGTTTCGGTACTGGGATGTGGGTCCCACATGGCACCGCTCGTGTTCGGTGCGCCGGGATGCATCTTTTTCTCCGGATATCCGTTGCACTCATGTGGGTAGTGCTTTTGATGTGTTTTCCCGAGGGGATCGCAATGGTGCGATGCACCCGATTGTTTTTGGGGCCGAGACTCGGGATCACAGGATGCCATTCGGGCTTGAGGCGGTGTTGGTGACCTTTATCGTCGGATATCCATTGGAGGCGAGTAAGTAGTCGATTTCGCGTGTTCTTCCACGAGGATTACCATGGTGCGATCCGTTTGGTTGTGCGGATCCTTATACGTGATCTTATTAAATGTGGAAGCATGAAAGGTGCTCCGGTGGTGGTTCACCCTACCTTGTTTGTAGCGGGCCCTTGGCATGTGATCGCGCACTCTTGGGAGAGTGATGTTAGTGGTTCACAAGATGTGGTTGGTCGTGCCTGGGCCTTTGAGTTGGAGATGTTACGTCACGCCTTCGCGTTGACGTTGGGTGTTGTGTGCATGATAGCCCTTGGGCTGAAAATGAGGTATACTCTGGGAGTATACGGGAGCGCTTGGAGGTACGTGTGGTTGTTCGTACCTGAGAACGTTTGGGCACTTGGTTGGGGTTGCGATGGGGCCACACGTTGTGTGGGCCCCATGTGCGTGCTAGGTTCTTCTTTGCGCACTTTGAACCCCCGCGACATATAGGGTCCCTCTGTGCTCGTTTGTTTGACCAGCAGGGTTGAGTGGTCTCCCCCTGGTTTCGTTCTCGATGGATTGGCCAGTAGCGGTGCTAGTGGCACCCCATGATGGAACAGGCGTTGAACCCCTTTGGGTGAGTTGTGCTGGAGTTGGGTGGTTGCGCGATACCCACTCCGTGTTCGGTTGGCCAGTGTTGCACCCTCCAGTGGAGATGGCCAGGGCAGTTCTGAGTTTTACCTTCCAGTGGGGCTGGGCAGTGGGTTACTCATCAGCTTTTAGGGTCTACCCTCTAGCAGTGACTGGGCAGTGGGTCACCTGACGCACTTAGGGTCTACCCTCCTGCAGAGACTGGGTAGTGGGTCACCCGACAACCTCTTAGGGCCTACACTCCAGCAGGGCTGGGCAGTGGGTCACCCGTCGTCTAGTTCCAGGTCTACCCTCCAGCAAGGCTGGGCAGTGGGTCGCCTGTCGACTTATTCCAGGTCTACCCTCCAGCGGGGCTGGGCAGTGGGTCGCCTGATGATGTATTAAGTTCTACCCTCTAGCGGGGTTGGGCAGTGGGTCGCCTGATGATGTATTAAGGTCTACCCACCATCAGGGCTGGGCAGTGGGTCGTCGGATGATGTGTTAGGGTTTACCCTCCAGCAAGGCTGGGTAGTGGGTCACCTGATATCTGGTTATGAATTACCATCCAGCAGGGCTGGGTAGTGGGACACCTCTTGGCATTCCAGACTCAGTCCTTACTACTAGTCTAGTCTGTGGCTTTCCTCTCTGGTTACCAGAGTGGGACCCTCAGTTGTACGGGACGGTGATAGGACGACTTGACTTTGAGGAGACCTCTTGACTACGGGGCAGTGATGAGGTGCGGTTGGACTTTCCCTAGAACTCTCAAGTTCGATGGGCGCTTTACCCACCGAGACGCGTTCTTGTGACGCGACCTAAAACCGTGCGGGCGAGTCAGTGCTGCCCAATGCGGATAGTGTCAAGGTGTGGTGATTGATCCCCTTGGCTTTCGGTTCAGGGAAGACGTGCAGGATGCTGGGCATCGATGGTGTTACTTCTGGGACTGTTGGCAACTCATTTTCTTGGGCTGAGCTACGAGATGGAGATCCCCTTACGACGTTGTTCGAGCTTCTTGCTAAGCATAAGGATATATATATACCTGGTTCGAGTACCCAATTCTTGGTCTTGGTTACTCTCCCTCCAGGAGAGGCGAAGACGCGTGGGGTATGCCACGTGCTTTCCGTGTCTAGCTTCTCGTGGTTGGATGAGTATACTCTCCTACTATAGGTAGCGAAGACTCGACGGGTAGTTCATCTTCTCACCATTTCTAGTTCCTTGTGCATGGATGAGTCTACTTCCTTTCTCATGTTGGGTTGAGCTGGACTCTCTGTTGTGCTATTACTCTTCACTGCACCCTCGGTTGGAATCCTTTACTTTCCCTGTTCGCTATACTGCTCAACCTTAGGTACCTCTTTTGTTGCTCCCTAGAGCCTTCGGGGTATCCTACTGAGTATTGTTATACTCACCCCTGCTTGGGATTTTCCCACACTTGGTGATCCCTTGCAGACGACGGACAGGTGGAGCGTGGCTTTAGTGGAGCGTAGGAGCTTGGGAGATTGGACCGTGTGCGGTGGTCATGGTCGGGTTCCAGGTGGGAGACCCGTCAGCTGTTTATTTTGTTTACCTGTTACCGGGTTGTGGCACTTTTCTGGTTGGGCGCGTGTTTTCCCCCTTTTTCTTTTTCATCACTTTACTTGTACTATTTAGATGTCGATGCACATTTGTGGTATATTTATAGCAGTTTCTCTTTTACGCTGCTTTTCTTTTCTTTTACTCTACAATTTTGCATTGAGTATGTTGCGTGTGTGTGTACAGGTACTTAGGCAAAGGCCTCCTCGAGTAATTGTGCCTACGGCGCTGGTCGCCAGCCCCTATCCTATGGAGGCCGGCTTAGGGTAGTTACGGCTCGAGCCCGGGTCGGGTCAGGTTGTGAAAAAGTGGTATCAGAGGTGGTTCGTTCCTTGGGAGGTTGTGCGGACATCCCTAAAAGAGGAATTGGTTGGGATATAGGGCAACAGTGTTAACGTGTCTCGAGAGCGGCTCTCAGGCCAGGGAGTCCAGTGATGGTGCAGCGGCCGACGTATCCATTCACAAGGACCTTGATAACCCGCTTGTCGAATCGGCATGCTGAGACACTTGTTGCAGGGAAATTGGATTGTGCATCACATAGGATTGAGTCTTTGACTATCCTTCTTGAGTCATCTCCCCATCGTTGCTATTGTTATATACATGTATGCTCATCTGACCGCGGCACTCCTTGATAATATTCAGGATGTCTCCGCGAGGACAGCCAGCCAGGATACCAGCTTTGGTTCGTGACGACGACCCTGTGAGCTACGAGGCCACAGTCCAGGACCAATCATGCGAGCCCCTTTCTCCGGGTGGGCTGGTAGCAACACCCCCACCTGATGAGCAGCAGGCAGTTTCAGCAGAGCAGGCTGAGCATGAGCGCAAGTTGAGCGCGCTCCATGAGTTCCAGCGGTAGATACCGCTGAGGTTCAGTGGTGAACCAGACCCTCAGGCAGCAGAGGTTTGGCTCAAGGCAGTGGTTCACCTTTTAAGGCTTGTGCAGTTGCTGATAGACCATAGAGTGGCTTTGGCATCCACCCTTTTTCGTGGAGTAGCTTGGCGTTGGTGGAGTCTGGTGACTCAGTTTCTTGGCGAGTCGTCACTTTCGAGGGGCGACATTCAGTTGTTGTTCTGTGAGAAGTTTTTCCCCTCCTGTTTGCACTCCGTTCGGATTCAGGAGCTCCTGCAGTTTCAGCAGGGAGGGATGACAGTGGCCGAGTACGCGGCTACTTTTGCAAACCGTGCATGCTTTTACCCGGACTTGGTCCATGATGACAACTTCCGAGCGCGAAATTTTGAGCAGGGTCTCCGCCGAGAGATTCGTGCTGTCATAGAACCGTTGGGCATTTCCACATATGCCAGGGTTCTAGAGTAGGCGCTGGTGATAGAGGGATTCCTGTCACGTTCTGGAGTTGGTGGTGGCAGCAGACACGTTGGAGCTGAGACGTCTGCCGCAGCTAGTCGGCGTCGGCAAGCAGGACCTCGACGCTGGTGGCTTACTGACAACCGGACTCAGGGGTGTGGTCGTACACCACAGTGGAACCGGAGGGCACCAGTGCAGCCCAGAGAGAGTCGGTTCTATGCTTGTGACAGGTGAGGTCACTTGGCACGAGACTGCCCGACCCGAGTTGTTGGGAGCTTCGGGCAGGCAGCAGGCGCACCACCACGACAGAGGCAGCGCCGTGATCGGAGTAGTGCCCAGAGAGGTGGTGCTAGCAGAGTAGTGGGAGGAGATGGTAGTGGGGGATGACTTTACGAGATCTCCCCATCACCACTAGGCGGTCCAGGTCAGGCTCCGGGAGCTGACGGTTGGGACCGCAGGTAGCCACGAGCTTTGGATGCCTACGATCCTGCAGAGCATGGGATGGTGAGAGGTACCCCATGTGACTCTTCTACTTATTGCAGTAGAATTGTTAGGCTCTGCGTGTGAAAGGATTTTCTCCCTTCTCCTTGTTCTAGGTGTTACCAGGGTGACGTAGGGCGTCGGGTGTAACCCTGTTTTGGTAAGGAAAAAGGCGTGAAACCTTTTCCTTTAGTCTATGGAGTTGACTCCTTCGCCTTTTGAGCGTGTAAGAGAGCATCGACTGTGGAACCTAGCGTGACCAGATATCCATGGGTGTTTCACCATATGGATATTCTGAAAGAGGGAATCATCGGTCCTTGTTTCAGGTGCGGGTGGTGATTCTAGTCGCGACGTGTGACGCAGAGGTTTGACCGGGGAGGTGGGCTTCCCCCGAGAGCCTTCAGGCCATTTGAGACTGTGCAAAGGAATGGCGAGGTACCATACCACCTTGCCCTAAAACCAAAGTCTGCAGTGGGTGCACGACATCGGAAAGGGCCGACCTAGCATGAATAGATCAATCCTTTGGTCTATGTGCGGTGACGCAGAGCTGTGTGTGGGTTCTTCTAGGTATGAGGAAGCCATGTGTGGGCTTAGTACCCTGTGTTGCTCCCTAGTTTTGCTTTTCAGGGACGAAAAGCATAAAGGAGGGAATGATGTAAGAACCCGGTTTTTTCTATTAAATACATTGGAATATTATTTATAATATTCTAGAGCAGCACCTTTAGACGACGTGCAATTCCGAGCCCCGGAGTGGCCGGAATTAATTTTTCAGTGCGTTCACACTGGAAACGCCAAATAAATGGGATAACTCCTAAACGGTGATCTGGATCAGGGATCCGAGTGTACGGATGGGTCCGGAATGGGGTGTTTACCCTAGGAACGACATAAAACATGTCGGTGTGGGACGTTTGGACCCCTCACCCGTTTCTGGAATGTTAAACGGATAAATTAATTTATTAATTAATTCGTTTAATGGAGAAATGCTAGTATCTCTTAAACGGTGGCTCAGATCAGAAAACCGAGAGCACCGTTGAGTTTGGAGAGTGACGTTTACCTTAAGAGGGGTATAAGTTTTGCGGGTGCGGGTCGTTTGTGAAAAATGGCCCCGGGGGCATTTTCGTAATTTAGCAGCTTCGGACGTTAAATTTTATAACTTTTGAACGGCGTCTTGGAATAAAATTATGAGACCGCCGTTGCAATCAGAGTGTGGTTCTTAGCGTCGGGGAGGCTAAATCCCGACCCCGTCTGGAGTTTCGGATGCGGGTCTTTTCGGGGGTTTTAAATTAATTAATTTGTTAATTAATTTTACTTGAAACCTCCCCCTCCCCCTTCTCCCTTAAACCCCCTGGAAGCCCCTCCTCTCCCTCTCCTCCTCCACCTTCGGCAAGGCGGCTCCGGCGAGGCAGATCCGGCAAGGCGGCGGATCGTGCGGCGAAGCTTCGGGCGAAGCCCAAGAGGTAGGGTTATGTTTTTGCGTTTTAATTCCCGGACCTCCCTTTGAACCCCAATTTTAGCATCGATTTGATGTTTAAACTTAGAAATAATCCCGTATATGCGTAGTACATTTTCTGTTCTTCCCATCACCTCTTTTAGATCGAAAATCCGAGTTCAGACATGGTCGCAAACACCCGCCGATGTTTGCGGGTTTTGGGATTTTGTGGCGGCAGCATGGTGGTCCGGGGAGCTCTGGGGCGGCGCGGCTTCTGTCCGAGGGGGCGGCGAGCGGCAGAGGGCGCAGGGGATTCTGCCAGGCGAGCCATGCGGCGAGTGGAGGAGCCGGCTCAGGGCGGCGCATGCGGCGGGGCCGCAACAGGCCGCTGCGGATGAGGGGCGACGGCGCCCTGCCGCGGTGGGAGAATACCACTGAGGTCAGCGCCTCGGGGGTACGGAGGAGACAGGGACCCGCGGTTCGCGGGTCCTACGCGGCGCGACAAATACCGGCCACAGGGCTGTCTGATTGGAGAAAATCGGACCCTAGAAAGGGGGGTCCGGTGCTGCTGGACGGGCCGCGGCCGGGCCGCGGGCCGGCTGTGGGTGGTCCGGCCGGACCGGGCCGGTCTGGGCCAAGGGGGGGTCCCCCCTTCTATCTTCTGACGTTCGTAGCTTTTGTTACGGACGTCCGTTTTGTGCGCCGTCTGCGGAGGCACGGGCCTGGAGTCGAGGCGAATCTTTTGAGATGGTTTCGGGAATTTTTAGTTTCCGTAACGAGGGGCCTCGGAGGTGCGACACATCTTCATGTGGTCGAGCGTTTTTCTAGAGATTCCTGTTTCGGATGGCGTGGACGCGTCCGACGTCCATTTTAAGCGCCGTCAGTGGTGTTCGAACCCTGGCACTGAGGCGGAGCATTCCAGGGTGGTTTTAGGTGTTGAGGCTGACGTTGAGGGGTGGGCCCCATGGCCCGTCTTTTGAGCTGTGGGCAGCGTTTCATGACTTTATCATCGGACGTCTGTTCGAGGCGTGCGAACAATCGTTTTTGGATGTTTTTCTGAGGGGATCGCAGTGGTGCAATCCGCCCGCCCTAATTTGGCACGATGGTGTGGGGACCACGAGGGCCGTTTGGGCGTCGACGGTGATTTTCCGTCATTGTCACCGGGCGACTGTTTTGGACAAGTGAGTAGTCCATATTGTGTGATTTTTCGAGAGGATCGCAACGGTGCGATCCGTTCATTGAGTTTCGGGACTGGGATGTGGGTCCCATGTGTCACTACTCGTGTGTGGTGCGCCGGGATGCATCTTTTTCTCTAGATATCCGTTGCACTCATGTGGGTCGTGCTTTTCACGTGTTTTCACGAGGGGATCGCAATGGTGTTATGTGCCCAATTGTTTTCGGGGCCGAGGCTCGGGATTGCGACACGCCGTTCTGGCGTGAGGCGGTGTTGGTGACCTTTTTCGTCGGATATCCGTTGGAGGTGAGTAAGTAGTCTATTTTGCGTGTTCATCCACGAGGATTACCACGGTGTGATCCGTTTGGTTGTGCGGAGCCTTATATGCGATCTTATTAAATGTGGAAGCATGAAAGGTGCTCCGGTGGTGGTTCGCCCAACCTTGTTTGTAGCGGGCCCTTGGCATGTGATCGCGCACTCTTGGAAGAGTGATGTAAGTGGTTCACAAGATGTGGTTGGTTGTGCCTGGGCCTTTCAGTTGGAGATGTTACGTCACACCTTCGCGTTGACATTGGGTGTTGTGTGCATGATAGCCCTTGGGATGAAAATGAGGTATACTCTGGGAGTATACAGGAGCGCTTGGAGGTACGTGTGATTGTTCGTACCTGAGAACATTCGGGCGCTTGGTTGGGGTTGCGATGGGGCCACACGTTGTGTGGGCCCTACATGTGTGTCGGGTTCTGCTTTACGCACTTTGACCGCCCGCGACATAGAGGGTCCCTCTGTGCTCGTTTGTTTGACCAGTAGGGTTGAGTGGTCTCCCCTGGTTTCATTCTCGATGGATCGGCCAGTAGCGGTGCTAGTGGCACCCCGTTATGGAATAGGCGCTGAACCCCATTGGGTGAGTTGTGCTGGAGTTGGTTGGTTGCGGGATACCCACTCTGTGTTCGGTTGGCCAGTGTTGCACCCTCCAGTGGAGATGGCCAGGGCAGTTCTGAGTTTTACCCTCCAGCGGGGCTGGACAGTGGGTTAATCATCGGCTTTTAGGGTCTACCCTCCAGCAGTGACTGGGCAGTGGGTCACCCGACACACTTAGGGCCTACCCTCCAGCAGAGACTGGGCAGTGGGTCACCCGACGACCTCTTAGGGCCTACCCTCCAGCAGGGCTGGGCAGTGGGTCGCCTGTCGTCTAGTTCCAGGTCCACCCTCCAGTAAGGCTGGGCAGTGGGTCGCCTGTCGACTTATTCCAGGTCTACCCTCAAGCGGGGCTGGGCATTGGGTCTCCTAATGATGTATTAAGGTCTACCCTCTAGCGGGGCTGGGCAGTGGGTTGCCAGATGATGTATTAAGTTCTACCCTCCAGCGGGGCTGGGTAGTGGGTCGCCGGATGATGTGTTAGGGTTTACCCTCCAGCAAGGCTGGGCAGTGGGTCACCCGATATCTGGTTATGAATTACCCTCCAGCAGGGCTGGGTAGTGGGACACCTGTTGGCATTCCAGACTCGGTCCATACTACTAGGCTAGTCTGTGGCTTTCCTCTGTGGTTACCAGAGCGGGACCCTCGGTTGTACGGGTCGGTGATGGGACGACTTGACTTTGAGGAGACCTCTCGACTGTGGGGTAGTGACGAGGTGTTGTTGGACTTTCCCTAGAACTCTCAAGTTCGATTGGCGCTTTCCCCACCGAGATGCTTTCTTGTGACGTGACTTAAAACCGTGTGGGCGAGTCAGTGCCGCCCAAAGTGGATAGTGTCAGGGTACGGTGATTGAGCCCCTTGGATTGCGGTTCAGGGCAGACGTGCGGGATGCTGGGCATCGATGGTGTTACTTCTAGGACTGTTGGCATCTCATTTTCTTGGGCTGAGCTACGGGATGGAGATCCCCTTACGACGTTGTTCGGGATTCTTGCTTAGCATAAGGATATGTATATACTTGGTTCGAGTACCCACTTCTTGGGCTTGGTTACTCTCCCTCCAGGAGAGGCGAAGACGTGCGGGGTATGCCACGTTCTTTTTGTGTCTAGCTTCTCCTAGTTGGATGAGTCTACTCTCCTGCTATAGGTAGCGAAGACTCGACGGGAAGTTCATCTTCTCACTGTTTCCAGCTCCTTGTGCCTGGACGAGTCTACTTCCTTTCTCTTGTTGGGTTGAGATGGACTCTCTGATGTGCTGTTACTCTTTACTGCACCCTCGGTTGGACTCCTTTACTTTCCCTGTTCGCTCTACTGCTCACCCTTAGGGACCTCTTTTGTTGCTCCCTCGAGCCTTCAGGGTATCCTACTGAGTATTTTTATACTCACCCCTGCTTAGGCTTTGCCCGCACTTGTTGTGCCCTTGCAGATGACAGACAGGTGGAGGGTGGCTTCAGTGGAGCATAGGAGCTTGGGACCTTGGACCGCGTGTGGTGGTCATGGTCGGGTTCTAGGTGGGAGACCCATCAGCTGTTTCTTTTGTTTACCTGTTGCCGGGTTGAGGCACTTTTCTGGTTGGGCGCGTGTTTTTCCCCTTTTTCTTTTTCAACACTTTACTTGTACTATTTAGATGTCGATGCAAATTTGTGGTATATTTATAGCAGTGTCTCTTTTACTATGCTTGTCTTTTCTTTTACTCTGCACTTTTGCATTGAGTTTGCTGCATGTGTGTGTATAGGTACTTAGGCAAAGGCCTCCCTGAGTTATTCTGCCTTCGACGCTGGTCGCCAGCCCCTAGCCTATGGAGGCGGGCTTGGGGTAGTTTCGACTCGATCCCGGGCCAGGTCGGGTCGTGACAATTACCCATATAATATACAAATACAAAGATACATGGTAAATGTCAAACTAAATAACTAAGAGTTAAATATAAGAGATAAGGTTAATATAATGACCCTATCCTTTCTGAAACCTATTGGTTGAGTGGATTTAGACCCATAACCACATAATACTCTAAATAAATCAGTTTGGAGCCATTATAAACTGAATATGAATTTATTATAAAATAATATTTCTAGCTTTTCCTAAGGTGCCCCTCACCCCTCTTATAAAAGGTCACTCTCCCTTCTTTCAATTTCACACCTTCAAAGCCATTTGGCTCGGCAAACCCCTGCCTAAATACTCTCTCAACAATCCTCCCTTAAATATAGTGGCCTTAGTTTGATCAGAAAGTAAACCTAAGGATCCCTTTTGATCAAATCAAATGGAAGAACCCGAATAAGAGGTAATGTTTTTACCACCCTTTTTCAAGTTCCTTTCTTCTTCCACTTATTCTTTCTTTGTTGTTTCCATTCTAAAATAATAACTTCAGTATATTCTATATAATATTATATTATTAGAAATATGGTACAACCATATTCAAACTTCTATCCATCCATTGAATGACATGTCACTATACGTGCGTACGTACGGCTTACCGTCACCACGTCGTGGTGTAATTGTTATTCAAAACTTTATTGTTTGGATGGGTATGATAATGATGTGTAATTGATGTAAATAATAAATATAACATGATTATGATTTTGTATATATGATATACCATCCAATTATATATTATTTTAATATCTAAAGAATGATATTGTCGCTTGTGCGTACGTACGGAATACCGTCTCCACGAACGCGATGAGATTCATTCCCCATCGTATCCATTCAAGAATAATTTTCATTTGATGATTAAAAATAATTTTTAAAGACTTAATATAATTCTGGATAATAATAATATATATCATATCCATAACAAACATGTCTTACGTAACAAATCACATAATGGAAAACGAATCAATTAACACCCGAAACAACGATAATACTAAGATATTTTTAACAAAGAAATGTTAAATGATCAGATATGATATCATATTAGTGTATATGATTATTGTTTAATTTAATAAAAATTATTTCACCATTATACAGGAGTTTAACCTACCCTAGACCAAGTAAAAGTACAAGGTAAGGGTTATTTCATCAATCCCATTATTATCCGAGATTGTTATTCTGTAAGTATTTTCTGGGACATAATTATCATCGATGACCATATTTCATAAAAAAAATTCAAAAGGAATCCTTTATGGTTTTATGGGAGGGTCTATTTAACAAGATCGTCATTTTAAATGTTTTAAAGATTTATCTTTCTAAACCTTTTTAATTAATGACCATGTTTTCAAAATGATTTTAAGGATTTATTTATATGGAATTGAATGTTTTGAAATGATATTTCTTTTCCAAAGTTTCAAAGTGGTATGAGAATCTTTGATTCAAAATTCTCATTTAAATGAAATTCTTTTTAAATTGTGAGACTTTTAAATGATTTCATGAAGAGGGGTATTTCTCTCAAATCATTTTATTGATCATTTTCATCTATGTCAACATCATTTTATGGATTTTAAACTCGTTTGAAGTTGATTTGTTATGATAAAATCTTACATATTGTATTGAATGAGTTATGCTATGTTTGACTGTGAATGTTCTATTTTTATAAAAATCATGGTTTATGGATAAAGTATTGACATTCCGTATGCTAGTTTTAATACGAATGTCTATATTATGTTTAAAACTTTTCATATAAGGAATGCATTGGACTTAGTAAGTGACATGTGGAGCCCGTTATAGCTCATTGCTGCATCGGTAGGTCTCATGAGACAAACTAGTGTCTTGACAAAAGGCCTTGATAAAATCTTATTTGTAGTCTTGGCACAAGGCCTTGACTATGTGGTTATGATAGTCTGGAATTATGCATTCCATTATTATGAAAGTGGTTATTGATATTTAATGCGATTATTCGATTAGTAGAATATCCATGGGAATAAGAAAATGAAATTATTTTTTTATATTTCCCATAATATAATGAAGTTCATGTTTAAAAGGATTCTGTTTTAGTTATACATTTCCTTAAATGTTTATGGTTATTTATGAAAGTTTCCTCTATATTGTTATCCTTACTGAGTATCTGAGCTCACCCCTTTTTATGTTTTATTTTTTCCGGGATGTGAATAAGTATTTTATAAATGACCTGCAGGGATAGTATGAGGGGATATGAGTGTGTTCTATTGAGACAAGATGTTGTTGTAGTTTTCACTTTATGATGTAATGTATGTCTTATAAATATATCTAGTGTTTCCAAGGATACAAAACTAATCGGTATTTCGAGACATGTTCTTTTGTGATCATGCCAATGTTATGTAATAATGCACCAACTCTGGGTAACTGGGGTCGGGGCGTTACACACTCATACCCAATCACCCATAAACCCTCATCCCCCATAGCCCCTTAACTCTCCAACAAAAAAAAAACCAAAAACCCTCAGTCCCAAAAAACACTGAACCCTCATCCCTAAAGGAACACAAAACCCTCTACCCCAAAAAACCCTAAACCCTCATCCCCTAAACCCCTAAACCCACATCCCCAAAAATCCATAATTCATTATCCATAAAAATAAAAAAAGCGCAAACCCTCATCCCCAAAAACCCTAAATCATCAACACAAAAAAACCCTAAACCCTAAACTCACAAAGCCCTAAACCCCCAACCCCAAAGAACCCTAAACCATCATCCCCAAAAAACCCTAAACCCTAATAACCAAAACCCCTAAACCCTCATCAAATAAAAAATTCAAACCCTAAATCCTAAAAATGAAAAAATCCCCATCCCTGAAAAACCCTAAACACTTCGCCCCAAAAAAATCCTAAACCACTAGCCCCTAAAAACCCAAAACCCTCGTCCCATGAAAACCTACAACTTGAACTGCAAAAAACCCTAAACAATAAACCCTAAGAAACCCTAATCCCTCTTCCCCATGAAACCCTAACCCCTCAACCCCAAATATACATAAATAATTAGCCCCACAAAAATACCGGCCCCAATACCCAAGAATCCAAAAAAGTCATCCCAAAATACATGAAACTCTTAACCCCAAAAAACCCAAAACCCTTAGCCCCAAAAAAATTATAAACTGTCTCCTCCAAAAAAACCCAAAACACTCATCCCAAAAAAACCCCTCAAACCTCAACACCCAAAAACTCCTAACTTGTTCCCCAATAAACCCTAAAACATCATCCCCAGTAAACCCTTTACCCTTATCCATAAAAAATCATAAAACCTCAGCTTTAATAAATCCTAAACCCTCAGCCCCCAAAAAACCAACTCCCTTAGCCAAAAAAACTCTAAAACATGAACCCCAAAAATCTATAAACCCTCCGAACTAAAAAAACCCAAAACCCAAAACCCAATTTCCTCAGCACCAAAAAAAACAAAAACCATAAACCCCTAAAAAAGCCTAAACCCTGAGCCCAAAAAACCCAAAACACTTAACCCAAAAAAACCCAAAACCAATAGTACGAAAAAAAACCTTAAGACCGCACCAAAAAACCCCTAAACCAACATCCTAAAAAAACCCTTAGCCCTCAACCCCAAAAAACCATGAACCCTCTACCTCAAAAATATCTAAAACCTCACCCCTAAAAACACTTAGACCCTCAGCCCTAAAAAACCCTAAAACCTCGACACCAAAATACCCTAGACCCTCATCCCTAAAAACGCCTAAACCCTAAGCCACATAAAACCCAAAACCCTCATTCCAAAAAAAATACTAAAAACCTCAACCTCCAAATACCCTAAACTCTCATTCCCCAAAACCCTAAACCCTCATCCCTAAAAATCCATTAAACATCATCCCCAAAAATCCACAATCCAACAAACCCCAAAACCCAAAAAACCCTAAACCCTCGACACCAAAAAAACTCTCAGCCTCAAAAAAATTCTAAACAATTAGCCTAAAAAATACATAAACCCCCAGTCCCAAAAAACCCTAAACCCTAAACCTCCAAAAACCCTAAACCCTAAGCCCTAAAAAAATCTAAACCCTCATCCCTAATAATCCTTCAACACTCATCCCCAAAAAACCCTACACCCTCATCCCAAAAAACCCTAAACCCTAAACCCCAAGAAATCCTAAACCCTCAACACCAAAAAACCCTAAACCCTCAGCCTCATCAAACCCTAAACACATAGATCTAACAAAACCCTAAATCCTATTCCCACAAAAAATTAAACCATCAACTCCATTAAACCCCTGAACCCTCAATCATAAGAAAAACTATATAATCAACCCCAGGAAACCCTAAAACCACCCAAATAAAACTCAAACCCCTACCCCCAAAAAACACCAATCTCTGAGCCCTAACAAATAACTAAACCCTCAACTCTAAATCACCTTAATTCCATATCCCCTAAACCCTTATCCCCAAAAGACATAAATCCTTAGTCCCAAAAAACTACAACCAACAGCCCCTATAAACCCTAAATCCTCGACCCCTAAAAACTCTAAACCCCCACCCCCTAAAAACCCTAATGACTATTCCAAAAAAACCTAAAACCTCAGCCCCAAAATACCCTAAATAGTCAGCCCCAAAAATATTAATCCCTCATCCCCTAAAAACCATCTCATCCCCAAAAAAACCATAAAGTTTCATCCCCCAAAAAACCAAAACCATTATCACAAAAAACCCTAAACCCTCCACTTCAAAAAACCCTAAACACCAAAAAACACTAAACCATCATCACCAAAAAACAATTAATGGATAGCCACAAAAAAACCCTAAACCATATGCCCCAAAAAATTATAAACCCACACCCATAAAAAAACACTAAACCCTCAACACCAAAAAACTGTAAACCATAATCACCAAAACCCCTAAAACCCACATCCCTAAATCCTCAGCCCAAAAAACCCAAAACCCACATCCCTAAAAAAACCACAAATCTCATCCTAAAACCCCCAAAACCAAAACCCCAAAAAACCATAAACACTATGCCCAACAAAACCCTAAACACCCAGCCTTAAAATCCCATAAAGTATCACCCCCCAGAACTTTAAAACCTAAATTAAAAAAAACATTAAACCCTCATACCGAAAAAAACCCTAAACCCTTAGCCCCCAAAAGCACAAAACTCTCTGCCCCATAAAAACCAAAACCCTCTACCCCAAAAATCCCTAAACCCTCATCCCCAAACACCATAAACCCATGGACCCAAAAAATACAAAGCCCTTAGCCCCAAAAAAATCCTAAACCCCATCCACAAAAAACCATAGACCATCATCCATAAAAAACCCTAGACCATGATCCCCAAAACACTCTAAATCCTCACCCTTAAAACACTAAACCATCCACCCAAAAAACCCTAAATCCTCAACCCAAAAAAACCTACACCATAAACCCTAAAAAACTATATACCCTTAACCTAGAAAACAATAAACCCTCATCCCCATAAAACATTGAACACCCAGCCTTAAATAACCATAAACCCTCATCCCCAAAATTCTATACTGTCAACCCCAAAAAACCCTAAACTTTCATCTAAAAAAAACCCTAAACACATAGCACCCTAAAACCATAATCCCTTGGGACTAGAGAACCCTAAACCCTTAGCTCCATCTAACATTAAATACTCACACCAAAAAACCTAAAACTACCGTCCCCCAAAAACCCAAAACCATTATACCCAAAAATCCATAAACTCTCAACCACAAAAAACTAGAAAACCTCATCCCCCAAATCCCCTAAACCCTCATCCCCAAAAACCACTAAGCCCTCATCCATGAAAAATGTTAATACATTACCACGAAAAACACTAAAACACTCATCGAAAAAAGATCTTGAATCCGTATCCCAAAAACCCCAAAACCATCATCCCAAAAAATATATAAATCCTCTATAGTAAAATTAAAACCCTAAAATTTATCACCAAAACTACTAAAATATCATCCCAAATTAAAAAAACAATCAACCATAAAAAAACCAAAAACCCATATACCATAATCCCAAAAAATCCATAAACCCTCAGCTAAAAAAAACTATAAAACATATCCAAAAACACATAAACCCTAATCCCCAAAAATCCATAAACCGTCAGCCACAGACAACCCAAAACCCATATCCAAAAAACCCCTTAACTCTGATACCCAAATCCCCTGGACTATATCGCCAAAAACCACTAAACCAAAATCCCCAAAAAAATTCTAAAGTATTGGACCAAAAAAAACCAAAACACTCAATCCCAAAAATACCATAAACACTAAACCCTAAAAAGAACATAAAAATTAACCCTAAAAACCAATAAACCTCAACCTTAAAAATCCCTAAAACCTTATCCCCAAAACCCCCAAAATAATTAGTGCCAAAAAACCAAAAACCCTTAGCTCAAAAAACACTAAACCCACATCCCAAAAAAACCCAATCCCTCAATCCAAAAAATCCCTAAAACCTCGGCACTAAAAAACTAAATTATCATCCCCCAAAACCCATAAATGCCCACAAAAAAACCTCAACCCACATCCCAAAAAAAACCATAAACCCTCAACCCCAAAAAAACCCTTAACCCTTGTCCCCAAAATACCCTAAACCCTCTGCCTAAAAAACCCAAAACCGTTAACCACAAAACACTAAACTGTTATCCCCCAAAACCCCAAAACCCTCATCCCCCAAAAAACCAAAACCCTAAACCCAAAAAATTCATAAAACCTCATCCAAAAATAACTTAGAACCTCATTACCAAAAAAACCTTTAACCGTATACCTAAAAATATATAAACCAACCTCCCTAAAAAAACCATAAGTCGTCAGCCTATATATAACCTATATCATCATTCACACAAAAACCCAAACCATAATCCCAAGAAAACCCTAAAACCTAAGCCCCAAAAATACTTGAAACATCAGCCACAAAAAACCCTAAAACCTCAGCCCCTAAAAAACCTATATCCTCATCCTCAAAAAATAATATACCCTCATCCCCAAAAAACCATATACCCTCTTCCCCCAAAAAAATAAACACTCATCCCCAAAAAAACCTAATCCCACAACCCCAAATAACCCTAAGCCCTTCGCCCCAATAAAATTCCTAACTCTTAGCCCCAAAATACCCTCTACCATTAGCCCCAAAAAACCCTAAACCCTTATCCCCAAAATACCCTAAACATTCATCCCTAAAAAACCTAAACTCTCAACCTAGAAAACCCTAAAAACAAATACCCAAAACACATAATCCCTCATCCCTAAAAAACATTAAATACCTAGTCCCAAAAAAACCCCTATATCCTAAGCCCCAAATATACCTAAACCCTCATCCCATAAAACCATTCATCCACATCCACAAAAAATCCAAAACCCACAGCCACTAAAAACCCAAACTGTAAATCCCAATAATATTAGCCCAAAAATACCATAAAACCTCATCCCAAAAAATACACTAAACCCTAATCCCCAATAAACCGTAAACCCTCATCCCCAAAAAACCCTAAACTCTCATCCCCAATAAATCTTAGACCATCTAAATTAAAAACTACTATACTCTCATCCCTAAAAAAGAGAAAACCCTATGCCCAAGAAACCCCTAAACCCACATCCCCAAAAAACCCAAAACCATCACCCCCAAAAAATCATAATCCCTTAGCACCAAAAAAACACGAACCATTCATCCCCAAAAATCCCTAAACTCTCATGCCCAAAATTCCCTAAACACTTAGCCCCAAAACCCCATAAATCCTCAGCACCAAAAAATGATAAACCCTCATCCCAAAAACCATTAAACCCTCAGCCCCAAAACACTGAAAATTTAAACACAAAAAAATTATAAACCCTCATCCACAAAACACTATAAACCCTTAGTCCCAGAAAACCCAAATCCCTTATCCCCAAGAAAAAACCTAAACACTCATCCCTAGAGAACCCAAAATACTCATCTCTAAAAAACCGTAAATCCTTATCCCCAAGAAACCCTAATCCTTCAGCCCCAATAACCCCTTAACCCTTATCCCCAAAACCCTCAAATTCTCATCCCCATAACTCACAAAAACCCCATCCTTGAAAAACGTTAAACCCTCAGCACCAAAAAACCTTAAATCTCCATTCCCAAAATCCCTAAACCCCTAGAACAAGAAAACCCTTTTCACCAAATAACCCTAAACCCTCACTCCTGAAAAACTATAAACCCTATACCCCAAAAAATCTTAAACCCACATCCCCAAAAAAACATAACCCTCATCCTAAAAAAACCCATGAACTCTAATCCCCAAACACCCATGAACCCTAATCCCAGAAAACCTCATCCCCAAAAAACCCGAAAACCTAAACCTGAAAACCATAAACCCTCATCACCAAAAAACCCTAAAACCTCAACCAATAAATTCCTAACCCCTCCCCCCAATCCCTAAACCCTTAGCCAAAAAAACCCAAAACCCAGAGCCCCCAAACCCCAAAACCCTCAACCCCAAAAAACCATAAATTCTTATTCCCAAAGAAACATAAACACTCATCCAAAAAAACCCTAAACCATCATCCCCCAAAACCCAAAAACACTTGGTCACAAAAAAACCTATACCCACATCCCCAAAAAACACTAAAACCTCAACATAAAAAACCCAAAATATCATCCCAAAAAAAGTAAACCCTTCACCCTTAAAACCCAACAACCACATCTCTAGAAAACCCTAAACCATCAAAACTAAAAATCACTATACCATCATCCACAAAACCCCCTATACCAATAGTACCCAAAAAAACCAAACCCCCATCTCCAAAAAACCCGTAAACCCTCATCCGAAATTAACCCATGGTCCTCATCCCCAAAACCACTAAATCCTCAGTCCCAATAAAACCCTAAACCCTAATACCTAAAAAACTGTAAAACTGAACAATAAAAACCCCTAAACCCACTATACCAAAAATCCATAAACACTCAGCAGAAAAAAAACCTTAAACCCTCATCCAAAAAAAACATTAAAAATTACTTTAAAAAAACCCAAAACCCACATCCCCAACAAACCATAAACCCTTTACCCCAAAAAACTAAACCCTCATCCCCAATAAAATACAATACCTCATCCCAAAAAAACCATAAACCCTCATACTAATGTATTTATAAAAACATATAAAAAAACCCAATACCCTCATCCCAAAAAACCCTAAACCCCCAAGCCCCAAAAAACCTAAACTCTAACCACCAAAAAAAACATAAATACTCATCCCCAAAAGACCATAAACCTTCATCCCCAAAAGACCCTAAATACTCAACCCTAAAAAACCCTATATTCTCATCCCACAAAACCCTAAACCATTAGCAAAAAAAACACTAAACACTCAGGCCTAAAAAACCTTAATCCCTTAGCCAAAAAAGAACCGACACCCCCAGCCACAAAAAACCCTAAACACTCACCCCCCCCCAAAAAACCTAAACTAATATCGACAAAATTCACTACACCTTAAGCCCAAAAACCCTAAATCAACCCACCAAAAAAACTCTAAACCAATAGTCCCCCAAAACTCTAAATCATCCACTGTAGAAACCCTAAACCCTCATCCCCAAATACCCCTAAACCCAAATCCCTAAAAAACCTTGAACCCTCATCCCCCAAAAAACCTTAAACCCTAATCCCAAAAAACCCCTAAATCATTAGAACCAAATAAACTAAACCCTCATCCCAATGAAACCCTAATCCCTCATCCCCAAAAAACGTTATATTGTCTGCCCCAAGAAACCCTAAACACTTATTCCAAAAAACTAAAATATATTCCCCAAAAATCTCCAATCAATTATCCCCAAAACCGAAAACCCACAGCCCCAAAAAACCCTAAAACCCTCCAACGAAAAAATAACTAAAATCATAGAACCAAAAAACCCTAAACCATTATCCAAAAAAAGTATGAAACCCTAATCACCAAAAAAACCCTAAACCCTCAGCCCCAAAATACTTAAACCCTCAGCCCCAAAAAACCCTCAACCCTCAACCTTGAATAACCCTAAACCCTCATCCCCATAAAACCCTAAACCCTTATCCCCAAAATACCCTAAACCCTCATCCCCAAAAAATGTAAAACCATAGCCCCAAAAAACCCTAAACCCCCATCCTCCCAAAACCCTACACTCTCAACCCCAAAAAACCCTAAACCATTAACTCTAAAAAAACCCTAAAACCCCCACACATAAAAAACCCCAAACACTCATCCCTTAAAAACCCTAATCACTCAACCCAAAAAACCCCTAAACCCTCATCCCCCAAAACCCTAAAAACTAGGCCCCCAAAAACCCTAAGTCATTAGCCCTAAAAAACACTAAATCCTCATCCCCAAATAACCCAAATCCCTTAGTCAGAAAAAAACCCTAAACCCTAATCCAAAAAAAAACCTTAAATCCTCATCCCAAAAAAACCCCTAAACAATAATGCATAAAAAACCCTAAACCCTCATTCTCAAATAAACCTAAACCCTCATCCACCCAAAACCATAAACCCTCAGACCCCAAAAAAGAAAAACCCTTATCCCTAAAAAAAAGTGAACACACAAGACCAAAAAATAATAAACACTTTGCCCAAAAAAATCATAAACCATCAACCCCCAAAAGCCATAAACCCATAACCCCAAAAACCCTAAAACCAAATCCCTAGGAAATCCTAAACCCTCGGCCACAAAAAACCCCAAACACTTAGTCACAAAAAATCCATCTCCCTCATCCCCCAAAAAACCTGAATACCCAACTCCAAAAAACACTATAAACATAGTCCAAAAAACTCTTAATCCCAAATCCCTCATAAACTGTATACCCTCAGTCCAAAAAAACCTAAACTGTCATACCTAAAAACCTTAAACCTTCATCCCCAAAAACAAAAAAACCTCTAGACCCAAAAAATACTAAACTCCTATCCCCAAAAAATATTGACCCCTTAGTACAAAAAACCTTAAATAGTGATCCCTAAAAGCCGTTAAACCACTTGACCCAAAAAAACCCTAAACCGTCATCCCCAAGATACCGTTATTCCATCAGCCCCAAAAATTCCTACGCACTCATCCTCAAAAAACCCTAAACCCAAATCCCTAAGAAAAACTGCACCCTCTGCACAATGAAACCCTAAACCCTCATCCCTAGGAAACACTCAACCCCAAAAAACCCTAAACGCGAAGCCCTAAAACCCCCGAACACATAGCCAAAAAACCCCGAAACCATAATCCTCAAAAATCACTGAACCCAAAACACCAAAAAACCACAACCCATCATCCCCAAAAAACCCTAATCCCAAAAAAAACCACAAAATATTAGACCCCAAAAATCCCTAAATCCTCATCCCCAGAAAAACCCAAAATCCTTAGCCCCAAATAAAACTAAAACCTCAACACAATAAAACCCTAATCCATCGGCCTTTTAGAACCTTAATCCATCATCCCCAAAAAACCCTAACCCTTAGACCAAAAAATCCCTAAAACCCCAACCCTAAAATACCATAACCCAACACCCCCAAAAACCCTAAACCCTCAACACTAAAAATCTATAAACACTTCACCCCAAAAAAACCCTAAACCCTCATCCCCCCACAAACCCTAAACCCTCATCCCCCCAAACCATAAAACCTTAGCCCAAAAAACCTAAAACCATGGCTGAAAAAAACCCTCAACCCACGACCACAAAACCCCTAAACCCATTTCCCTAAAAAACCATAAACCATCTATAGAAAAAGAACCCAATTATCTCAACAGTAAAAATCCCTAAACCCTCATCTCTAAAAGATCCTAAACCCTCATCCACAAATCCTCAAAACACTAATCCCCAAAAATCTATAAACCCACAACCCCCAAAAAACCATAAACCCATATCCCCCAAAACCACAAAAACATTCCTCCCCAAAAAACAAGGTATACATAGATTGAAAAAACCATAAACCCTCATAACTAAAAAATAATAAACCCTCTACCCCCAAAAACTTCTTCCCACTAAAACCATAAACCCTCATCCATTAATGACCCTAAACCCTCAACCCAAAAAAACCCTAAACACTCATCCCCCAAAACCCCAAACCACTAATCCCCA
Source organism: Viscum album (assembly GCA_963277665.1). NCBI lineage: Eukaryota > Viridiplantae > Streptophyta > Magnoliopsida > Santalales > Viscaceae > Viscum > Viscum album. The sequence continues at coordinate 1,540,055,289 of OY728151.1, forward strand.
AAAAACCTTAAACCCTAACCCCAAAAAACCCTAAACCCTTAGCTAAAAGAAACCCTAAACCCTCATCCCCTAATACCCTAAACACTTTGGCCCAAAAAAATAGTAACCCTCATCCCCAAATAACTCTAAACCCTCAACCCCCAAAAAACCTTAAACCCTCTGCCCCAAAAAACGTTATACCCTCATCCAAAACAACCCCTAAATCCATAGACCTAAAAAACCCTAAAACCTCATTCCCAAAAGACCCTAAACCCAAAACCCCAAAATACCCTAAATCTCATCCCAAAAAAAAACCCTTAATCCCTCAACCCAAAAAAACATTAGACCCACCACCCCCAAACACCCAAAACCCTCATCCCCAAAAAACCCTAAGCCATCATCCCTAAAAACCCCTAAACCTATGCCTAAAAAAACCCTAAACCCTCAGTTTATAAAAAATCTATACCCTTCACTCAAAAACCCAAAACCCAAATCCTAAAAAAATGTATAACCTAAACCCCAAAAAACATGATACACGTTTCCCAAAATACTCCATAAAATTTCATCCCAAAAAACCCTAAACCCTAAACCCAAAAAAATTATAAATCATTATCCCCAAAAAACCCTTAACCTCTGTCAAAAAATACAATAAACTCTTATCCCGAAAAAACCATAAACCCCCATCCCAAGATAACCCAAAACCTTCATCCCAAAAAATCCCTAAACCATTATACCCCAATTCCCTATACCCTTATCCCCAAAAATACCCATAACCCTCAACACCAAAAAAAATATACCCTCAACCTAAAAAACCATACCCACAGCCCCCAAACCTCTCAATCATCAGCCTCGAAAATCCATAAACCCTCTTTAATGAAAAAACCAAAACCCCCAGCCTCAAAAACCATAAAACCCCATCTCTAAAAAATACTGAACCCTCATCCCTAAAAAATCCTAAACTCACATCCACAAAAAAACCCTGTAACATCATCCCCAAAACCCATAAACACTCATCCCCCAAACTCATGATCCCTCAACCCCAAATAAACCTAAACCCTCAATCCTAAAACAACATAAATGGATTGCCCCAAAAAACCATAAACCCTTATCCCCCAAAAAACTTTGAATCCTCAACCCAAAAAAACTCTAAACCATCAGCCATAAAAAAACCTAAACCCATATCCTAAAAAAACAGTCATCCCCAAAAAACCCTGAGCCCTAACCCAAAAAAATCTTTGTCCCACATCCCCAAAAAACTAAACCTATCAACCCTAACTAATCATAATCCGTCAGCCCCAAAAAACACTAAACCCCTAGCCCAAAAAACCTAAACCCACAGCCCCAAACACCCCAAAACCCTCACATACAAAAAAACTATAAACCACCAGCCCCATAAAAACATAGAACCTTAGAGTCAAAAGACCCTAATCATCATACCCAAAAAAATAAAATTCTCATCCCCTAAAAACCCTAAATCCACTACCCCAAAAATCCATATACCCTCTTCCCCCAAAAAACATACACCCCGACCCCCTAAAAAACCTAATCCCTAGGTCCTAAAAAAACCCTATACCCTAAACCCCCAAAAACACTAAATCCCCAACCCCATAAAACCAGAAACAATTATCCATAAATACCACTAAACCCTCAACCTAAAAAAGCCCAAAAATCCCATAAAACTCATCCCTAGAAAACCCCGAACCCATAGTCTCAAAAAACCCATAGCCCTCATTCCTAAAAAAATCCTAAATGCATTGGCCGAAAAAACTAAACCCTTATCCCTAAATAAACATAAACCCTCATCCCTAAAATACCATCATACATCACCTTAAAAAACTCTAATCTCACAGCCATGAAAGCCCCTAAACTCACAACAATACAAACGCAAAACTCTCCGCCCAAAAAATCACTTAATCCTGAGCCCCAAAAAACCCTAAACATTCAGCCACAAGATTCCCTAAAACCTCTATCCCAAAAACCCTAAAACCAAAACTATAAAAAACTATAAAACACTAGGCCAGAAAGACCGTCATTTATAGAAAACCATAAGACATTGGCCCTAAAAAACCCTATACCCTTATCCCCAGAAAACCCTAAACCCAGAAAACCCTAAACCCTCAGCCTTAGACAACCCTAAACCCTCATCCCTAGAAAAACATGAACCCTCAAAACCGAAAGATCCTAAACCCTCTACCCAAGAAAAACCTAAACCCTCAACCACCAAAAAGCACAAAAACCACATCCCTAGAAAAACCTATACCTTCATCCCCACAGAACCCTAAACCTTCATCCCCAGAAAACCCTAAACCCTCAACCACAGAATATCCTAAACCCTAAACCCAAAAAAAACACTACACCAACACCCCTAGAAAACCCTAGACCCTCTACCCCTAAAAAATATAAACCCTCATACCAAGAAATCCCAAAACCATTTCCCTCAGAAAACCTAAATCCTCATCTCCAGAAAATGTTAAACCCTCATCCAGCAAAACCCCTTACACTAAGTCCCTAAAAAACCTAAACCCTCATCCCCTAATACCCCTAAACCTTCATCACCCAAAAATCATAAACCCCTATCTCCAGAAAATCCTACCCACTCAACCCCAGAGAACCCTAAACCCTTCGCCCCAGAAAACCCAAAGCCCTCAGCCCCATAAAAACATACACCGTCAACCCTAGAAAACCCTAAACCCTCAATCCACGAAAACCCTAAACCTGTAGGACCAGAAAATAAAAAACCATCCATCCCAAAAAACCATAAAACCTCATCCTCAGTGAACCCTAATCCTTCATCCCAAGAAATCCCTAAATCCATAAACCCAGAAACCCTTAGACTATGAAACCTATGAATCCCTAAAACCTCAAACAAATAAAACATAAAACCCTCAAAACAAGAAAACCATAAACCATCATCCTAGAAAATGTTAAACCCACATCCCTATAAATCCATAAGCCTTGATCCCTAGGAAACTGTAAACCCTATACACCCTAAAACCATATAACTATTTTACCATAAAACCCTATATCCCCAACCTTAGAAAACATAATCCCTTATCCAAGAAAACCCTAATCCAGCTGCCTTAGAAAACCCTATACCTTCATCCCTAGAAAACCATTATCTCTCATCTATATAAAACCATAAATACTCATCCCTAGAAGACCCTAACCCCCTATCCTAAGAAATAACTAAACTATTATCCCCAAAAAAACCCTAAACCCTCAAGCCACGAAATCCATAAACCCTCATCCCTAGAAATCCCTAAACCAACATCCCTAGAAAACCCTATACCCTCAACCCTAGAAAACCCTAAACCCTAAACCCCATGAACCCCTAAACAGAAAACCCTAGAAAACCCTAAACACTTATCCCTAGAAAAACCTTAACCCTCATCCCCAGAATTTCCAGAACCTTCATCCTCAGAAAACCTTAAATCATTAGCCCTTGAAAACCATAAACCCTAGGGCCCTAAAAATCCTAAACCCTCATCTTCAGAAAAACCTAAACCCACATCCACAAAAAATTCTATATATTCATCCAAAAAATAGATTAAACTATCATCCCCAAAAAACTCAAAACCCTCAGTACCAAAAACTTCAAAACACCCAACCCCAAAAAACAGTAAACCCTCGAGCACAAAAAAACCATAAACCCTCAATCACAAAATCCCATAAACCTATTACTGCAAAAAAAATTGACACCCTCATCCCGAAAAAACCCTAAACCCTCATCCCCAAAAAACCCTAATCTCTCTGCCTGAAAAATCCTTAAACCGTCATCCCCAAAAAACCCTTTACCCTCATCCACAAAAAAACCAAAACCCTCTACTCCCAAAAAAAAACCCTAAAACCATAGAATTAAAAAACTCTAAACCCTCATTATAAAAAAACTAAACAATACACATAAGAAACCCTAATCACATATCCCCCCAAAACCTATTTACTCTAGCAAAAAAAACCCTATACTCTCCGTCCAAAAATCCAAAATTCCTCATCCCAAAAAACCAAAACACTCAACCCAAAAAAACTATAAACCCTCATCCAAAAAAACAATAAACCCATTGCATAAAAATACCCTAAATGATCATCCCCAAAAAATCCTAAACCATCATCCCCAAAAACCATAAAGCATCAGCCATAAAAACCCCTAAACCCTATGACCCAAAATACCTTAAACCCTCATCCCAAAATAACCCTATACCATCATGCCCAAAAAACCCTATACCATCGGCCCCAAAAACACAAAATTTATCAACCTCAAAACCCCAAAACCCTTAGGGACAAAAATGCATGGAACCACTAGACACAAAAACCCCTAAAATATCTTCTTTGAAAAACATAAACTCTCAACCCTAAAACCCCTAAACACAGATCCCTAAGAAACAATAAATTGTCATTCCCAAAAAACACTAAAAACTCATCCATAATAAATGCTAATCAACCAATCCCAAAAAAACCAAAACCCTAATCCCCCAAAAAACCTAAAAAATAATCCCCAAAAAATCCTGAACCCTCAACACAAAAACTACTAAAACCCTAGCCCTAAAAAATCCAAAACCCTCAACCCTAAATTTTTTATAAACCCACAACCCCAAAAAACCCTAAACCCACATCCCAAAAAACCCTAAACCCATTAACCCTAAGACCTTAACAAATGTGAACCATCATCCCCAAAAAACTATATAAACTTAGCACCAAAATCCTTAAACCTTCAGCCAAAAAAACCACAAACCATAAGCTCAAAAAAACCCGAAACCCTCATCCCCCAAAACCCAAAACTCTTATCCCTAAAAAACTATAAAACCTTAGACCAAAAAAAACATGAAACCTCTTCCCCAAAAAACCCTACACCCTCAGCCCCAAAAACCCAAAAATTTCTTTGTTAAAAAATCCTAAGCCCTCAAACCCCAAAACACTAAACCCTTAGCCACAGAAAACCAAAAAAACAGATCCCCCAAAACCCTTAAACCCTCATCCCCAAAAAACCCTAAACCAGAGCCACCAAAACCCCTAAACATGCATCCCCCCAAAACCCAAAACCCTCATCCCCAAAAAAAACCTAATCTCTCTATCCCAACAAATCCTTGAACCCTCAGACTTAGAAAACCTTGATAACATAGCCCCCAAAAACCATTAAACCCTCAACCCCAAAAAATCTTGAACCCCCATCAATAAAAAATAGACAATGGTCTACCCCAAAAAACCCTATCCCCACGTCCCTAAAAACCCTAAGCCCGCATACCCAAAAAATCAAAACCCTCACCTCAAAAAATCCCTTAACCCTTTGCCCCCAAAAAATCCATAAATACTCATCCACAAAAAATTTCCTAAACATTTAGTCCCAAAAAACTGTAAACCCTCAGTTAAAAATTATTCCAAACCATCAACACAACAAATTCCAAAACCCTCAGTGAAAAAAAACCATAAATCCTCATTCCCAAAAAACCCTAAAACCTTATCCCCAAGAAACCATAAACAATCAGCCCCACAAAAAATCTAAACCCTCAGTCCCAAAAATCCATAATCCCTCATCCCCAGAAAAAAATAATCCCTCGGTCCAAGAAAAACTTAAACCTCATCCCTAGAAAACCATAAACCCACATCCCTAGAAAACCCTAAACTGTCTTCCCTAGAAAACCCTAAATCCCAATCCCTAGAGAACCCTATACCCTCAGCCCTAGAAATACCTAAAACCTTAGCCAAAAAAATTCCTAAACCCTATATACCACAAAACCCGAAAACATAAGCACTAGAAAACCCTAAAACCTCGACAACAGAAATACCACATTAGTCACCCCTAAAAAACTATAAACAAGACCCACCCAAAAAACCCCAAACCCTCTTACCCTGAAAAACTGAAACCACCAGACCTAGAAAACCATAAACACTAATCCCCTGAAAACAATAAACCTTCATCCTAAGAAAATGCCAAACCCTCAACCATTGAAAACCCTAAACCATCATCCCCTGAAACTCCTAATCCACAAACCCTTACCACATGAAAAAACCTAAACCCACAAACCCAGAAAACCATAAACCCTTTACCCCATAAAACCCTAAACCCTCAGCCCCAGAAAACACTAAAAATCATCCCCATAAAACCCTAAACCCTCACTACCAGAAAACCCAAAACATTCAACATAATAAAATCCTAAAAACATAGTCGAAAAATACCAAAATTCCTTATTCCAAACAAACCTTATTCCTTCATCCCAATAAAACACTATACTCTCATCCCAAGAAAACATTATACCCCCATCCCTATATTCCCTATTACCTTAGACACGGAAAACACCCAACCCTCAGTCCCATAAAACTATAATACCTCACCCTAGAAAATACTATACCCTAAACACTCATCCCCAAAATTCCCAAAACCCACAGTGATTGAAAACCATAGACCCTCATCCCTAGAAAATTATAGAACATTATCCATTGAAAACTTAATCTCCTATACCAGAAAACTGTAAACCCATTACCCAAGAAAAACTTAAACCCTCACCCCCAAAATACACTAACCCCTCGGCCCCATAGAATCGCACAGACCCATCCCCCTAAAACCCTAAACCCCAATCAATATAAAATCCTAAATCCCCATCCCCATAAAACCCTAAAACCGTTCCATAGAAAAACCATAAACCCTCAGGCCCAAAATTCCCAAAACCCTTGTCCCCAGAAATACCTAAACAATCATCCCCGAAAAACCTTAAAACCGTAGCCCTAGAATACTTTAAAAACTCCGCCCCAGGAAACCCTAAATCCTTATCCCCATAAAACACTGAACTCTCAGCCTAAGAAAAGCCTTAGCCCTGACCCCCAGAAAACCTTGAGCCCTCATCCCAGAATACCGTAAACACTATACCCCGAAAAACCCTAAACCCACACCCCAAGAAAACCCATAACCATTAACCCTAGAAGATAAAAATCTCTCAATCCCTTAAAACCCAAAACCCCAAGTCTTAGAAACCCCTAAACCATCATCCACATAAATCCCTAAAACCACATCCCAAGAAAACCCAAAACCATCACCCTAGAAAAATATAAACCCTCACCCCTAGATATTCATAAACCCAAAAACCTAGAAAATAATAAACCCTTTTCCCAAAAAAAAACCCTAATCCCTCATCCATAGAAAAAACAATGCCCTCATCCATTGAAAAGCTTAGTCCCTTAGCCCTAGGAAAACCTAAACCCTTTAGCCCCATAAAAACCTAGACCCTTATCACTAAAAAATCATAAACCCATAGACCCACATTTCTAGAAATAGCTGAACCTCATCCCCAAAAAAAACCCTAAAACCCCTACCCCCAAAAAACCTAATCCCTTATCCCCAGGAAACCATAAACCATCAATTGTAGAAAAACCTAAACCCTCCAAAATATAATACCCAAAACCCTTAGCCACAGAAAACCATAAACACTCATCCCCTGAAAACCCTAAACCATCTTTCTTACAAATACCTAAACCCATAACCCCACGAAACTCTAATCCCACTTCCCACGATTACCCTAAAACCGCATCACAAGAAAACTCTAAATCGTCATCCCTATAAAATCATAGACTCTCAGCAGAACAAAAACCCTCAAACCTCATCCCTAAAAAATTGTAAACCCTCATCCATAGAAGATGCATCCCCTAATACCAAAAAAATCATAAAACATCATCCACAAAAAATCTTAAACCCTTAAACCCAAAAAACTTGAACCCACAACCCCATAAAACCGAAAATCCTCATCCCAACAAAACCCTAAACCTTCATCCCCAGAAAGCAATAAACCATCATCCCCAAACCCCTAAACCCTCAAACCCAAAAAAATATAAACCCTAATCCCAAAAAAATCCCTAACTCCTCAACCCCATAAAACCCTAAACCCCAAAAAACACTAAACCCTCCTGGCAACAAAATTCTAAAGTCAGAACCCCATTAAACCCTAAACCCAAATTACCATGAAATCCTAAACCCATAACCAAACTAAACCTTAAACATAATCCACTAAAAACCTTTAACCATCATCCCCACAAAACCCAAAACACTCATCATCAAAAAAACTAAACACATAGGCCCAAAAAACCCTAAACCCATATCACTAAAATAATCTAAACCCTTAGCTGTAGAAACCCAAAACCATCATCCCCAAAAAAAACCCTTATCCCCAAAAAAAACCAAACACACATAGCCCTAAAAAACCCTAATCCCTCATCTCCAAAATAACCAAACCCTATGCACAAAAAACATCTAAACACTAATCCCCAAAAAAACCTAAACCCTTAGCCTCAGAAACCCCTACCCCTCAACCCCAAAACCCCTAATCCCCAAGGCACAAAAATCTCACAAATCATAGACCATAAAAAATAGACCCTCATCCCCCAAAAAACCATAATCCCTCATCCCAAAAAATCCGTAAACCCTGAGCCTCATAATCCCCAAAACCCTCATCCCTAAAACCCTAAACCCTCATCCCTAAATACCCCTAAGCCGTCATCCCTAAAACACCTAACTCATCAGACCCAAAAACCCCAAAACACTTATCCTAAAGAAACACTAAAACTTATTCCTCAAAAAACCTAAACCCTTACAAAAAAATCCCAAAACCCAGAGCCCCAATATACCATAAAACCTAACCCCCCAAACACCATAAAAACTTTTCCCCAAAATCCTTATAATCCTCAGCCCCCAAACCCCTAAACATCAGCCCTGAAAAACCCTAAACCCATATCCCCAAAGAATATGAAAATGTATCACCAATAAACTCAAAACACTCATCTCCTAAAAACTCAAATCCCTAATCCCAAACAAACCCCAAACCCTCATTCTCAAAGAACCCCAAACCCTCAACCTGAAAATCCATAAACCCAAAACCCTTATCCCAAAAATATCATAAAACCCATCCACAAAAAACTCAAAACCCTCAACCCCAAGAAACCCTAAAACCTCAGCCCAAAGAAACACAATACCCCTATCCCCAAGAAACCCTAATCCCTTATCCCCAAGAATCCCTAAACCCATTGGACAACGAAACCCTAAACCCCTAATGGAAAACAACCCCAATCCACCAGACCAAAGAGACCCTAAACCCTCATCCCCAAAAAATACTAAACCCTCCACCCCAAGAAATCGTATACCCCAAGAATAACCAAACCCTAATTCCCAAGAAACACTACACCCACATCCCAAATAAAAACTAAACCATCTACCCCAAGACACCTGAAACACTAAGCCCCATGAAACCCTGAACACTTAGCCCTATAAAAACCTAATCTCCTAGTAGAAAGAAACCCTAAAACCTCTTCCTAAAAAACCCTAAACCATTATCCATAACAAAAAACTAGACCCTAAACACTAATAAACCATAAACACTCATCCCCAAGAAACCCTAAACCATCACCCCCCAAAAATCCTAATTCCTCATCCCCAAGATACCCTGAAAACCTCATCCCCACGAAACCTAAAACCCTATGTTCCATGAAATACTAAACCCTAACCCCCATGAAACACAGAAACCTCTACCCCAATAAGACCTAAATATTTAGCATCAAGAAACATTAAACCCCTATCCCAGGAAACCCTAAACCCTCAGGCCTAAAAAATCCTGAACGCTCATACCCAAACAGAACCTAAACCCTAGCCAAAAGAAAAATTAAACCTTGAGCACCAAGAATCCCTGAACCCTCTTCCCCATGAATCCCTAATCCCTCAGCCCTATGAAACCCTCATCCAAAAACCCTAAGAAACCAGGAACCCTCATCACAAAGAAAACCTAAACCCATATCCCAAAGAAACCCAACACCCTCATCCTAAAGAAACCCTGAACCCTCAGAACCAAGAAACACAAAACCCTCATCCACAAGAATACCTAAATTGATATCCCTAATAAACCATGAAACCTTGTCCCCATGAAACGTTGAACCTATTTCCCAATAAAACCTAGAACCTCAGCCCCATGAAACCATAAACCCTGAACCCAATGAAAATTTGAACCCTTTCCCTAGGTAACCCTAAACCATCAACCCCAAAAAACCTTTAAACCTCAACCCCAATAAACCCTAAACCATAATCCTTATGAAACCCATAACTATCATCCCGATGAATCCCCCATCCATAAGAAACAAAGAACACTAGTCCTAAGAAACCTCAAACCAGCATCCCAAAGAAACCATAAACTCTCATACACAAGAAACCATAAACCATCAGCCAAAATAAACCCTAAAACCTCAACCCCATGAAATAATAAACCCTAATTCCCAAGAAATACTAATCCCTCAGCTCCAAGAAACACTAAATCATGAGCCCTAAGAAACCCTGAACCCTCATCCCATAGAAACCTTAAACCCTTATCCCAAAAAAACCTAAACCCTAAACCCCAATTAACACTGATCCCACATCCCTAGGGAACCCTAAACCATTATCCACATGAAACCATTAATCCTCATCCCCAGGAAACTCTAACCCATCAACCCTAAGTATCCGAGAACCCTCAGTCTAAGGAAACACTAAAAACTCATCCCTATGAAACCCTAAATCCATCACCCTAGAAAATCATGAACCCTCAAACCCATGAATCACTGAAACGTCATCCCCAAGAAACCCAAAACCCAAAACCCCAAAAAACCCTAAACCCTCAAACCCAAAAAACCATGAACCCTCAACCCTAAAAAACCAAAAACCCACATCTCTAAGAAAACTTGAACCCTCAACCCAAAAAACCCATGACCCTCAACCCTAAGAATCCATGAACAATCAACCCCAGGAAGCCCTTTACCCAATACGCAAGAAACCCAAAACCTTCATCCCAAAGAAACCGTGAATTATCAGCCCCATGAAACCCTGAATGCCCAGCCACATGAAACTGTAAACCCTCATCCCCACGAAACCCTAAACCCTCAGCACCAAGAAACAATAAACGATTATCCTAGAAAAACCCTAAACCCTTAGCCATAATAATCCTTAAACCCTCAGCCTAATGAAACCCTAAACCATCACCCCATGTGACCCTAAACACTCAGCCCTAAGAAACCCTAAAACCTTGGCCCCAAGGAACATGAAAACAACATCCTCATGAAACACTAGACCATCATCATGAAGAAACCCTAGAACCTTAGCACCAAGAAACACTAATCCCTAATCCCTAAGAATATGTAAATCCACAAACCCCGTAAACCCTAAACCCTTGGAACAAAGAAACCCTAAACCCTCAGCCTAAAAAACTATAAACCCTCAACCCTCAAAAACCCTAAATCATCGTCCCCAAAAAACATAAAAACCTCATCCCTAAAAAACCCTATACCCTCATCACTGGAAAACCCTAAACCCTCAGCCCTTGAAAACTATAACCCCTCTTCCCTAGGAAAACCTAAACCCTCATCCCTAGAAAACCCTAAACCTATATCTCCAAAAAACCTTAAACCCTCATCCTTATAAAACACTAAACCCTCTGCCCCATAAAAACCTAAATCCCCAACCCTAGAGAACCCAAATCCCTCAACCCTAAAATACCTAAAACTGTAGCCCCAAAAAAGAAAAATACCCTAGACCCATAAAAACCTAAACACACTACCCCAGAAAACCCTCAAACCAAAACCATAGAAAACCCTTAACAATCAACCCTAAAAACATTAAACCCACACCCCCGAAAACACCGATCCCTTTTCCCCTGTAAAACCTAAACCCCCAGACCTTGAAAACCCTAAACACATAGCCCCAGAAAACACCAAACCCTCTTCCACAGAAAATGTTAAACCCACATCCCCTAAAAACCGTAAACCCATAACCCCGAAAACTTATAAAACCTATCCCCCATTCCATGAAAATCCTAAACAATAATACCCAGTAAACCATAAACCCTCATCCCCTGAAAACCCTAAAACCCCAGCCCTAGAAATCCCTAAACCCTTAGTCCTAAAAAACCCTAAAATCTCATCCATAGAAAACACTAAACCCTTATCCCTAGAAAACCCTAAATACTGAGCAACAGAAAATCCTAAACCCTCGGCCCTAGGAAACCATAAACGCTCAAACCTAGTGAACCATAATCCGTCATTCCAAGAAGAAACTATACCCTTAGCCCGAGAAAATCCTAAACCCTCAGCCCCAAATATCCCTAAAACCTCATCCATTGAAAAAAATAAACCCTCATCCACATAACAATATAAACCCTTATTCCTAGAAAACACAAAACCCTTAACCCTAGATAACCCTAAACCCTCATCCCATGAAATACCAAAGCCCTCAGTTCTTGAAAACCTAGACCCTCATCCCTCGAAAACCTCAAACCCTTAGGGATAAAAACCCTAACCCCTTAACCTAGATAACAATAAGCCAACAACCCCAAAAATATCCTAAACCCTCGGCCCCAACATGCCCTAAACCCTCATCACTAGAGAAACCCACACCCCTGTCCCCATAAAAACCTAAACCCCTAGCCCTAGAAAACAATAAATCCTCACCTCTAGAGAACCGTAAATTCCCAGCCCAAGAAAAACATTAAACCCTCATGACCAAAAATAGAAAATCCCTCATCCCAAGAAATACCTAAACCATCATCCCCAGAAAACCCTAAACCCTCATCCCTAGAAAACCCTAAACCCTTATCCCTAGGAAACCCTAAACCTTGAGCCCTAGAAAACACTCAACCCTCAACACGACAAAACCCTAAACCCTCACCCCTAGAAAAACATGAACCCTCATCCCTAGAAATCCTAGAACCCTTTTCCCTAGAAAACCCTAAACTGTCATCCATAGAAAACCTAGAACCCTCATCAATGAAAAACCATAATCCCTTAGTCCCTAGAAACCCTTATTCCCTAAAACCCCTAAACCCTTAAAAACAGAAAACTAGAGAAACCCCATTACCATAAAACCCAAAACCCTCACCCTGGAAAAACCTAAACCCTCAACGCTATAAAAACATATATCCACTACCCTAAAAACCTAAACACCCTCTTCCCCAAAAAACCATAATCCCTCATCTATAGAAAACCCTAGACCCACATCCCTAAAAGATCTTATACACTCAGCACCGGAAAAACATAAATCATTTTCCAAAAAACATAGACCCTTATCCCTAGAAAATCCTAAAACCCTAAATGCCCATCTGAAGAAATCCATGAACCCTCATCCACAAAAAATTATAAACCCTCATCCTTAGAAAACCCAATACCACCGTCCTTAGAAAACCCTAAACCATCATCCATTAGAAACCATAATCCCTCAAACATAGAAAACCATAAATCCTCAACCATAGGAAACCCTAAACCCTTATCCCATGAAAATCCTAAACCCACTTCCCTATAAAACAATAAAACCTTATCCCCACAATACTCTAATCTGTCTTCCCTTGAAAACCCTAAAACCTCACCAACAGAAAACTCTAAACACTCATCCCTATAAAATCTATGACAATCAGTTCCAAAGAAACGCTAAACCATCATCCCCACAAAATCCTAAACCCACATCCCCAAAAAACAAATCCCCTCATCCTCACAAAATCATAAACACTCAGCCCCAAAAAACCCTAAACACTAAACCCCCAAAAAAACCTAATCCCAAAAATATTTGAGACACTATGCCCTTAGCCCCACAAACCACTAAACCCTTATCCCCACCAAACCCTAAACCATCATCCCCAATACCCCTAAACCCTCATCCCAAAAAAACACTAAACCCTTTTCCCAAAAAAACCACGAACACCCCCTCCCAATCCTAAAACCTTTACATAAGAAATTCCTAAACCCACATTCCCAAAAACTCTAAACCCACAGCCAAACTAAACTGTGAATCCTAATCCCTCAAAAACCCTTAACCCTCATTCCCACAAAACCTTAACAGTCATCCTCAAAAAACCTAACCCATAGACCCAAAAAACCCTAAACCCTCATCCTAAAAAAACTATAAAACCTTAGCCGCACAAAACCCTAATCCCTAATCCCCAAAAAACCGTAATCCAATAGCCACAAAAACCCTAATTCCTCACCCATAAAAAAACCTATACCATCATCCCCCAAAAACTCATTTTCCCCAACCCTAAAAACATTAATCCCTTATCCCCAAAATACCCAAAACCCTCATCATCAAAAACTACTAAACCCTCATCCCCCCAAAACCCTAAACCCCTAGCCCCAAAAACTGATAAACCCTCAACCCCAAACAACCTAATACCCCAGCCCAAAAATACAAAACCCCTAATAAAAAAAACTAGACACTCATCCCCAAAAAACCATAAACCGCCATCCCCAAAAAACATTAAACCCTCATCCACAAAACCCCAAAACACTCATCCCCAAATACCCTTAAACCTCAACCCCCAAAACCCCTAAACCATCATCCCTAAAATCCCCTAAACAGTCAAACCCCAAAAACCCCAAACCCCCACCACCAAGAAACCTTAAACCCTCTTCTCCACAAACCTAAAACCTTACCACAAAAAAAACAAAATTTAGACCCCCAATCTACTATAAACCATAACCCCCAAACACCCCAAACCCTCTTCCCCATAATCCCAAAAACCCTTAGCCCCCAAACCCCTAAACATCATCCCCAAAAAACCCGAAACCCTAAGTCAAAAAACGTCTAAAAACTCATCACCAAAAAATCTAAACACCCATCCACTAAAAAACCTAAATTTAAATCCCCAAAAAACCCGAAACCCTCATCCCCAAAACCCCCAAACCCTAAGCCTCAAAAAACCTAAACTCGGAGCCCCAAAAAACCTAAATTTTCAGCCCCCCAAAACCCTAAACCCTATGCCCCAAGAAACCCTAAACCCTGAATACCAGGAAACCCAATACCCTCATCCCCAAGAAACCCTAAATCCCCAGTGCCAAGAAACCCTAAACCCATATCCCAATGAACACTTAAATCCCCAAACCCAAGGAACCCCAAACCCCAAACACCAAGATCCCCCAAAACATCATCCTTGACAAACATTAACTGCTCCAACGCAAGAAACCCTAAACCCTCTAACCTAAGAAACCGTAAACCCTCAACCCCATGAAACATTATACCCTCAGCCCTAAGAAAACCTAAACCATATGTCCCAATACACCCAAAACACTCATCCCCAAGAAACAATAAACCCTCATACCTTTTAAATCCAAATCCCTCAGCATCAAAAAACCCTAAACCATTATCCCCCAAAAACATAAACCATTATGCACTAGAAAAACTAGACCCTCATCCCTAAGAAAGACTAAACACCCATACCCAAGTAATGTTAAACAATCATCACCCCTAGACCATAATTCATTAGTTCCATAATAATGAGAACCTCATCACCAAGAAACCCTAAACCCTTGGCCCCAAGAAATCCTAAACCATTAGCCCTAAGAAACCCTAAAACCTCTTACCCAATAAAACCTAAATCTTTATCCTAAAGAAACCCTAAACCCTTATCACCAGAAACCCTAAACAATTTTACCTAATAAACCTTTAACCCTAAGCACCATAAAAACCTAAATCTCAGACACAAGAAAAAATGAACCCTAATCCCCAAGAAACGATGAACCCTCATCCCCAAGAAACCCTGATTCCTCATCCCCAAAAAAACTGGAACCCAAATCCCAATGAAACCCTGATCCCTCATCATAATGAAAACCCAAACCTATATCCCTAATAAACCCAGAACCCTCATCCTGAAGAAACCCAGAACACTCAACACTAAGAATCCTTGATCTTTCATCCCTATGAGTTCCAAAACGCTCATCCCTAATAAACCCTAAACCCGTAGAGCCAAGAAACACTAAACAAGTTCCCCAATAAACCGTAAACCCTCATCCCCATGAAACCCTAAATCCACACCCCATATAAACTAGGAATCTATATCCCCAAGGAACTATACACCATAAAACCCATGAAACCTCAAACCCTCCACCCCAATAAACCCGGAACCATCATCCTCAAGAAACCCAGAACTCCCATCCCCATGAAACCCTCAACCCTTATCACTAGGAAACCCTCAACACCCACCCCTAAGAAAACCTTAACACTCATCCCTAGAAACCAATAACTATCATCCCCAATAAACCAAAAAATATGAGCCCCATGAAACTATAAACCATCAACCAAAACAGAACCTAAACCCTCAACCCCATGAAATTATAATCCCTTATCCCCAAGAAACCATGAACCCTCATCCCTAAGAAACAATAAACCCTCATCCCTAATAAACCCCGAACCCTCATCCCCATGAAAACCTAAACCCTTATCCCCATGAAACTCTAAACCCTTATCACAATGTATCATTAATCCCTTATCCCAAGGAAGTCGTAAACCATCATCCACATAAAACCCTGAACCTTCATCCATAGGAAACCCTAAAACCTCATCCCTAAGAAACCCTAAACCCTTAGAAAAAGGAAACCCCCAACCCTCACCAATTAGAAACCCTGAACCCTCATCCATAGGAAATCCGGAACCCTCAAACCCAAGAATAATTGGACCCTCAGCCCAAAGAAACCCTAAACACTCTGCCCCAAGAAACTCTAAACCCTCAGCCCCCAAAAACCTTGAACCCTCATCCCTAAGAAACCATAAAAACTCAATCCAAAGAAAACATGAACCCTCAACCCCAAGAAACCCTAAAACCCAAAACAATAAACCCCATTAAACTCTGAACACTCAACCCCAAGAAACCTTTTACCCCAATCACCATGAAACCTAGAACCCTCAGCCTAATGAAACCATGAGTTCTCCACCCTTAGAAACCCTGAACGCTCAAACCCAAGAAACCCTAAACCATCATCCCCAAGAAACCCTAAAACCTCATAGTAATTATCCCTAAACCCGCATCCCAAGGAAAACCTAAACCCTCATCCCCAAGACCCACTAAATCCTTATCTCCAAGAAACAATACTCCCTCATCCCAAAAAAAAACTAAACCCACAAAACCATAAATATATAAACCCTATACCCCAGGAAACCTTAAACTGCCATCCCTAAGAAACCCTAAACCCTCATCCTTGAGAAACAATAAAACCTCAACCCCAAAAAACCCTAAAGCCTTTTCCACAGTAAACCCTAAACTCTCAGCGCCAAGAAACCCAAAACCATCACCCCAAGTGATTCTAAACACTCACCCCCAATAAACCCTAAAACCTTATCCCCAAGGAACCCTAAACCAACATCCCCAAGAAACCCTAAAACGTCATAACCAACAAACCCTAGACCCCCAAAACCGGGAAACAGTAATTGCTCATCCCTACGAATTTGTAAAACCTCGTCCACTAGAAACCCTAAAACGTTGGCACTAAGAAACCCTAAACCCTCACCCCCATGAAACCATAAACCCTCAACCATAGGATCCCTTGACCCTATATCCCTATGAAACACCTAACCATCATCCCCATGAAACACTGAACCTTCATCCCCAAGAAACTCTGAATCCTATTCCCTATGAAACAATGGAACCTCTGTGCCAGGAAACCTCAAACCCATATCCCCAAAAAAACATGAAAATTCATCCCCAAGATTTCCGGAACCATCAGCCACAAAAAACCCTAAATCCTCAGCCCCATGAAACTATGAACCCTCATCCCCATGAAACCCTGACCACTCAACCCCCAGAAACCCTAAACCCTCTTAATTAAGAAATTTGGATCCTAAAACCTTAAGAAACCCTAAAAACCCTTAACCCTTAGCTCCATGAATTTGTGATCTCTTATTCATAGGAAACCCTAAACCCTAAACACTAATAAACCTTTAACCCTCATCACCAAGAATCATATAACACAAATCCCAAGAAAACCTGAACCCTTAGACAAAAGAATACATGAACCCCCCATCCCCATGAAACTTATAACCCTCATCCCCAACAATCCCGAAACCCTGGGATCCAAGTAACATTGAACCCTTGGAAAAAAGAAACACATAACCATCGATCCTAATAATTTATGAAACATAATCCCTAACAAAACCTGAATTCTTATCCAAAAGAAAACATGAACTTGAAACCATCATCCATAAAAAAACCCCAAACACTCAACCCCAAAAAAACATAGACCCTAAATCACAATTAACTTTGAATCATCGACCCAAAATACTATAAAACCTCAATCCTAAAAATCCATGAACTGTCAACCCCAAAAAATCCTAAACCCATAGTCCCATGAAACCTTAAACACTCTTCGCTAGAGAAACAGTTTACCATCATCCCTAAGAAAACCTGAACGGTCCGCCCTAAGAATCCCTAATCACTTGAACCCATAAATCCCTAAACCCTAATCCCCATGAAACCATAAAGCCTAAGGACCATGTAACCCTCAAGCCTCAGTCCCTATAAAACCTGAACTCGTAGCCATTGGAAACCCTGAGTCTTCATCCATAAGAATCCCAGAACCTTCATCCCAAAGACACCCATAATCCATATCCCGAAGAAACCTTGAACCCTCGGTCGTAATAATCCCTGAATCTTTATCCAAAAGATACCCTAAACCCTCATCCCAATAATACCTAAATCCAAATCCCCATAAAACCCTAAACCCTCACCCCCAAGGAACCCCAAACACACATAGAAAATAATCCTTAAACCGTAATCCCTGAGAAACTGTGGACCCTCATCCCTAAGAAACCCTAACTCCACATCCCCAAAAAACCTTGAACCCTCATCCCAAATAAACCTTTAACCCTAATCCCCATGGAAAACTGAAACCTCATCCCCACAACCCTAAACCGTTAGCCCCCAAAAAACATTGAACCAATAGCCCCATAAAACCAAAACTCCCAACCCCAAAAATCCTTGAACCCTTAGACACAAAAAACCCTGACCCCCCAAATCCAAAAAACCTAGGACACATAGAAACAAAAAACATTAAACCCTTATCCATAAAAACCATAGAACAGTCATCCCTAGAAAACCTAAAATCCTTAGCCAATAACAACCACAAACTCTTATCTCCAAAAAACTCTAAACCCTCATAACCAAACAAAATTTGAGCCCTCAACCCCAAAAAACCATGAGCCCTTAACCTCAAAAAACCCTAAAACATCATCCCCAAAATTTTATGAAACCACAAACCCAAAGACCCTAAACCATCATCCCTAAAAAAAACCTTGAAACCTTAGCTAAAAAACCAAGAACCCTCATCTGCAAAGAAACCCCGAACCCTCATCCCCCAAAAACCCCGAACCCTTTTTCCAAAAATATCATGAAACCTCAACCCTAAAAGAATCCTCAACCCTCAGACCCAAAAAAAACCTAAAACCTCATACCGAAAACCCCTCAAACCTCATCCTCCCAAAACTCTCAACCCATATCCCCCAAAACCCCTAAACTCTCATCCCTAGAAATCCCTCAATACTCATCCGTAAAAAACCCCTAAACACTCTTCCTAATAAACCCTAAAGCCCCATCCCAAAGAAACCATGAATCCTGAACCCAAAGAAAACCTAAACCCTCAACCCCAAAAATCTTGGAAACATCATCCCTAAGAAACCCAAAACCCTTGGCCTGAAGAAAACCTATACCCATATCCCTAAGAAACCATAATCCCTCATTGCCAAGAAACCATGAACACTCTGCCCCAAGAAACCATTATTTCTCATCCCTAAGAAAAACTGAAGCCTCAAACCTAAGAAATCTTGAACGTTCAGCCTTACGAAACTCTAAATGCATTTCCCTAAGAAAACCTAAATCATCATCCAATTGAAACCATAAAATATTATCCCTAAGAAAACCTAAAACCCCATCCATAAGAAACAATAAACCCTCAACCCCAAGAAACCCTAAACCCATATCCATATGAATACCTAAACCCTTAGCCCCAATAAACCCTAAAAAATAATCCCTAAGTGTCCCTAAACCCTCATCTCCAAGAAACCCTAAACCCTCATCCCCAAGGTACCACAAACTAACCTCCCCTAAAAACCATCGACCATCATCTCCAAGATATCCTAGACCTCATCCCCAGGAAAGGCTAAACCCTTATCCCAATGAATTCATAAATCATCAACAACAAGAAACCCTAAACCCTCAGCACTAAGAAACAAAAAACCCTCACCCCCAAGAAACAGTAAACCCTCAGATCCAAGAAACATTGAATCCTTATCCCTAAGAAACATTGAATCCTCAACCCATGAAACATTGAAACATCAGCCCCAGGAAACCATGTACCCTCATCCCAATGAAACTCCGAACCCTCATACCCAAGATAAAGTGGCCAATTATCCCCAAGAAAAACGAAACCATCGTCCCCAAGAAACCATGAACCATGAGCCCATGAAACCAAGAACATTCATTCAAATGAAACCCTGAACCCTTATCCCCAAGAAATATTGAACCCTCATCCCCCAGGATCCCTAAAGCCTCACCTCCATGAAAACCTAAACCTTCAAACCCAATAAACCTGCAACCCTCAGTCCCAAGAAACCCTAAAACCTCAGCCCGAACAAAACCTGAACCCTGATCCCCAAGAAACACTTGAAACTCATCCCCATGAAACCCTAAAACCTCATCCCTAAGAAAACCTAAACCCCTGTCCCTATGAAACCATGAACCCTTAGCCCTATGAAACCCAAAACCCACATCCCCAAGAATACCTTAACCTATAACCCCATGTAACTATGAACCCCTATTACCAGGAAACCCATAACCCTCAACCCCAAGAAACTATGAAAACTAAACTTCATCAAACCACAAATCCTTATACCTAATAATCCATGAACTCTTAGACCCATGAAACCTAGAACCCTAATCCACAAAAAAACCGTGAACCCTTAGCACAAACAAAACATAAACACTCATCCACAAATATACATGATCCCTTAGACCAAAAAACCCTGAAACCTCAACCCAAAAAATTGAAAATTCATTGGCCACAAAAAACTCTAAACTCCCATCCCCAAGAAACCCTCAACCCACATCCCCAAGAAACCCTTTACCATTAGCCCCATTAATCCATGAACTATAATCCCTAAGAAACTAAAAACCCTCATCAACATAAATCCCTAAACCATAACCCCAATGAAACTCTAAACCCTCATCCTCAGAAAAATATAAACCCTCACCACCCATAAACTCATAACCCTCCACCGTAAGTAACCCAAAACCCTCATCCATAAGAAACACTAAACCCTCATCCCATAAAAACCTAGAATCATCATACCCAAGAAACCCGGAACCCTCATCCCTAAGAAACCCTAATCCCTCAGCCCCATGAAACCCTGAACCCTCATCCCAGGTCACCCTGAACCCTTATCCCCATAAAACTCGGAACCCTCATCCCCACGAAACTCTGAATCATCCTCCACAAGAAACCTAAAACCTTTATACCCAGGAAAACATGAACAATAATCCCCAAGAAAACCTAACCCCTCATCCCCAAAAAACCTTTCACCCTCTGCACCAACAAAACCCTAAACCTCAGCCCCATGAAATCCTAAACCCTTGGTCCATACAGACCTTGAACCCTTATCCACTAAAAACTATGAACCCACATCCCCAAAAAACTGGAACCCTCATCCCTAAAAATACTTAAACCCTCAGCCCCAAAAAAACCTGGTACTGTTATCCCTAAAAAAACAAAAACCCATATCCCAAAAAAAACTAGAACACCCTGGCACAAAAACCCAAAACAATCACCCCATAATAACCCCAAACCCTCATTCAAAAAAAAAACAAATGCCTTAGCTGAAAAAAAACATGAACCCTCATCTTGAAAAAATCCTAACCCCTCATCCCCAGAAATAATTAAACCCTCAACCTAAAAATCATGGAATCATCATCCCTAAAAAATCATAAACCCTCATTACTATGAATCCCTGAACCCTAAGCCCCAAAAACCATGGTACATTATCCCCAAAAAATCCTAAACCCTCATCCTTGAAAAACCCTCAACAGTCGACCTAGAAAAAACCTCTATCCTCAGCCACCAAAAACCCTCAACACTTATCCCCAAAAAACCCTCAACTCTCTACCCCCAAAAACCCTCAACACACAGCCCCAAAAAACCCTAAAACCTCATCCCTTAAATATCTTAAACCTTCATCCCCAAAAACACTAAACCCGCATCCCCAAAAATTCCTAATCCCTCTTCCCCAAAAACCCTAAACCCAAATCCTAGAAAAACGTACGCCCTTATCCCTAAAACACCCTAAACCTTCGACCCAAAAAACCCTAAACCCTATTTCCCAAAAAATCTAAACCCTCATCCCCTAACACCATAAAAACTCATCCCCCCAAAAAACTAAACCCTTATCCCAAAAAACAGTAAAACATCAGCCCCAAACAACTTTAAACCCTTGTCCACAAGAAAAACTAAACCCTTACCACCCCAAAACCCTCAACCCTCAACCCAAAATAACATGAACCCTAATCCCAAAAAAAACCTTAAACCTCATCCTAAACACCCCTAAACCATGATCCCCCAAATACCCTTATCCATAAGCCCCAAAACCCCAAAACCCTAATTCGTAAAAAGCAATAAACCCCCAACCCTGAAAAATCCACAACCCTCATCCCCAAAAAAACCAAAGCCCTCAGCCCCAAAAAATACTAAACCATCAACTCCAAAATTCTGTAAACCATCAAACCCGAAAAACCCCAAATCCTCTACCCAAAAAAACCCTAAATCCTCATTCCCAAAAAACCCTAAACCCTAAACCTCAAATAACCCCTCAACCATTAACCGTAAAAAAACCTAAACCTCGAGCCCTTGAAAACCCTAAACCCTCATACCAAGAAAACCCCAAACCCCATTCCACCAAAAAACACTAAAATCTTAGTCCTAGAAAATCCTAAACATTATTCCCAAGAAATACATAATCCCTCATCCCCATAAAACCCTAAAACCTCATCCCTAGAAATCCTTAAACACTCATCACATAAAAACCCTATACCCTTAATCCCAAAAAACCCTAAACCCTTATCCACATAAAACCCTAAACCCTCATTCCTAGAATAACCTATACCTTCAGCCTCAAAAAACCCTAAAACCTTAGCCCTAGAAAACAATAAACCATTCACTCTAGAAAACCCTAAAAACTCATCACTAGAAATCTCTAAACCCCATACCCCAGAAATCTTAAAACCCACATCCCCATAGAACACTAAACCCTTAGCCCCCGAAAACATAAAACCCTCAACCCTAGAAAACCCTATACTCTCATCCATAGAAAACCCTAACCCCTAATCCCCAAAAAACCCTAAACCCTCATCCCTAAAAAACCTAAACTCACATACCCATAATAACCTAAACCCCCGTCCCCATAAAACACAAAAAACACATCCCTAGAAAACCCTAAACCATCATCCCCAAAAAATTATAAACCTTATTCGCATGAAAACACAAATCCCTTAGCCCCAGAATAGCAGAAAAACAAGAACCCATGAGCCCTAGAAAAACATCAACCCATAATATAGAAAAACCTGAAACCTAACCCCATACAACCTTAAACCCTCAGAACAAGATTCCATGAATACTCATCCCCCAAAAAAACCCTAAACCCTCAGCCCTAGAAAACAATGAACCATTATCTCCAAAAATCACTAAATCCTCATCCTGAGAAAACCCTGAACTGTTGGCCCCAAAATACTCAAAACACTAAGCCCCAGAAAACCCATGTCCCTCAGCCAAAGAAAACCCTGAACCCTCAGCCCAAGAAATTCGAAAACCCTCATCCCAAAAAACAATAAACCCTCACCCGATAAATCCCTAAACCCTTATTCCTAGAAAACCCTGAACCCTAATTTCTAGAAAACCATAAACCCTCAACCACATAAAACATTAAACCATCATCCCCTAAAATCCATAAAACATCAACCCTAGAAAACCATAAACCCTAATATCTAGAAAACCCAAAACCCTAATTCAAGGAAAGTCCAAAACCATCAGCCCCATAAAACCCTAAATAATCAGCTTCATAAAAATCTTGAACCTACAGCCCCAGAAAACACAAAATCCTAAATCCTAAAAAATCCTAAACCCTTATACCTAGAAAAACCTAAACCCCCAAACCTAGAAAACCCTAAACCCTAAGGAATAGAGAACCATAAACCCAAATGAATAGAAAACCCTAAACCCTAGAAAAACCTAAACCCACATCCCTAGAAAACACTAAACCCTCATCCCTAGAAAACAATAAATTGGAATCCCCATAAAAACATAAACACTCATCCCTAAAAAACCCTAAACCCCCATCCTAGGAAAATCCTAAACCCTCATCCCTTGAAAACCCTAAACACTAATCCTCAAAAAAAATTCATCCCTCTACCCAATAATACCATAAACCATCATCCCCATAAATCCCTAAACCTGCAACTCCATAATAACCTAAACCCTATGCACCAAAAAAATCAAAAGTTATAGCCCAAGAAAAACCTAAACCCTCATCTCTATAAAACACTAAACCCTCAGCTCTGGAAATAGCTAAACACACTAATGAAGAAAACCCTAATCCCTCAGCTCTAGAATACCTGAAATCCACTTCCCTAGAAAACCCTAAACACACATCCCTAGAAAATCCTAAAACATAAACACTAAAAAACCGCAAACCATTAGCCAAAGAAAACAATTAACCCTAATCCACAGAAACCCCTAAACACATATCCCTAGAAACCCTAAACCATCATCACTATAAATTTCTAAACCCTTATACCCAAAAAACCATAAATCCTTAGCTCCATAAAACCTAAAACCCGAAACACGCAGCTATGGAAAACCCTAAACCCTAACAATATAAAACTGTAAACACAAACCTAGAAATCCCAAAACACCCATCCCCAAAAAACTCTAAATCCTCATACCCAGAATAAAATTAACCCACTACCATTGGAAAACCAAACCCCTATGCCCCAGAAAACCATAAACCCTCATCCCTGGAAGACTCTAAACTCTCAACCCCAAAAAAACCAAAGCACTCAGACCCATAAAACCCTAAACATTATCCATATATAACCCTAATCCTTCAACCCTAGGAAACCCGAAACCCTCATCCCTAGAAAACACTAATCATGCATCCTATGAAAACCCTAAGCCCCCATCCCTAAAAAACCAAAACCCTTATACCTTGAAAACCCTAATGCCTTATCCCTAGAAAACCCTAAAACCTCATCCTCAGAAAACCCTAAACCATCGGCCATAGTAGACCATACACCCTGAGATACATAAATCCATAAACCATCATCCACATAAAACCCTAAACCCTCAGCCCCATAAAACCCTAAAACCTTATCCCAATAAACCCCTATTCCCTCATCCCCCTCATCCCCAGAAAACCCCAAACCCTCATCCAATAAAAACCCTAAGCCCAACTCCCCATAAAACAATAAACCCTAATCCCTAGAAAAACCTAGACCATAATCCCCTAAAAAACTTAAACTCTCATTCCCATAAAATCATATACACTCAATCCCTAAAAATACTAAAAACTATGCCCCAAAAAACCCTAAACAAAAAAAATAGAAAACCATAAACCATTTTCCCCAAAGAAACCCTAAAACCTCATCCCCCAAATCCTTAAATCCTTAGCCCCAAAAAAGCCTAAACCCAAAGCCTTGAAAAACCCTAATCTCTCATTAAAAAAAATCCCAAACCCTAAGCCCCCAAATCCCAAAATCCCTCATCCCCACAACTACCTAAACCCTCATTCAAAAATAACACTAAACCCTCATCCCCAAAAAACCATAAAACCTCGTCCCCCAAAAACACTAATGCCTCATCCACAAAAAACCCAAAACCCTCTACTGAAAAACCAATAAAACCCTATAGCCCAAAATACCCGAGACTTTATGCCCCCGAAAACCCAAAACCCTCATCCCCACAAAACCCTAAACCATTTTTAGTAAAAAAACCCTGAACTCTCATCCTCAAAAAACCCAAACCTCCTAGCCACAAAAAACCATAAACTCTCACCCAAAAAAACCCTAAGCCCTCTTCCCGAAAACACACTAAATCATCAGGACCAAAAATTCATTCCCTATCAGCACCTAAAAACCCAACACCCTATACCCCAAAACCCCCTAAAACCTCAACCCTAGAGGACCCTAAACCCTCATCCCTAGAAATCCCTAAAATCTCAGCCCTAAAAAATCAATAAAACCTCACCCAAAAAAACCCCAAAAACATAGTCTCAAAAAACCATAAACCATGAGCCCCATAAACCTCTAAACCCTCACCACAAAGAAACCCTAAACCCTTGACCCCCCAAAACCCTAAACCTTTACCCATAAAAACCCTATACACACCACCTTAAAAAACCATGAACCCTCATCCCCAAAAAACCCTAAACCCCAATCCCCAAAATACCTAAATCCACATCCCCAAAAAACACAAAACACCTAATCTCGAAATAACCCTAAACCCTCAGTCCCAAAACTCCTAGTCCCATAGCACCAAAATCCCTAAACCCTCATCCCCCAAAACCCAAAACCCTCAGGGCCAAAAAAACCATAAACCCTTTTCCCCAAAAATCATAAACAATAATCCCCAAAAACCCAAAACTCATTGCTCCAAAAAATACAAAAACCCTATATCCCAAAATACCCTAATCCCAAAACCACATGAAACCTTAAACACTCAACCACAAAAAACCTAACCCCAAACCCACGACCAAAAAAACCCCTAAACCCTAAACTAGAAATACCATGAACCCTCATCCATAAATAACCCTAATCACTCATCCCCAATAAAATCCAAACCCTCACCCCATGAAACCTAAAACCCTCATCTTTTTGAAAACCTAAACCATAATCCTCAAGAACCACTAAACCCTCAACCCAAATAAACCCTAAACACCTTACCCCAAGAATCCCTAAACCGTCAGCCTTAAGAATACCTAAAATCTCATCCCCAATAGACACTAATCCCTCATCACTATGAAACCAAAAACCCTCAACCATAAGAAACCCTAAACCCAGATCCCCAAGAGACCCTACACCCTTATCCCTAGGAAACCAAAACACTAATCCCTCAACCCCCAGAAACTATAATCCCTCATCACCAAAGAACACTATACCCTTATCCCCAAGAAAAACTAAACCCTTATCCCATGAAACAAAAAACCATTACACCTCAGAAAACCTAAACCCTCATCCCCATGAAACCCTAAACCCTAATCCCAACGAAACCCTAACCCTCAACCCCAAGAAAACCTAAACCTTGAGTTGCATGAAACCCTAAAAACATAACCCCAAGAGTTCCAAAACACTCATCCCCATGAATTTCTAAACCCTAATCCTTTATAAACCCTGAATCCTTAGCCTTAAACACCCTCAACCATCATCCCCAATAAACCTTAAACCCTCATCACAAAGAATCGCTAGACCATCATGACCAAGAATCCCTAAACCATAAGACCCAAGAAACCATGAACCTTCATCCCTAAGAAACCATGAACCCATAACCCCATGAAACCCTAAACCCACATCTCCAAAAAATCCTAAACACTCATCCTGAAAAACCCATCAACCCTCATCCGAAAAAATACATGAAACATGTCCAACAACAAACCCAAAACGGTCATCCCTAAGTAACCCTAA
Organism: Viscum album; assembly: GCA_963277665.1. Lineage (NCBI taxonomy): Eukaryota > Viridiplantae > Streptophyta > Magnoliopsida > Santalales > Viscaceae > Viscum > Viscum album. Next base: position 1,540,082,729 of record OY728151.1, read on the forward strand.
ACCCTCTTCTCTAATTTACTTGGAACCCTTAGTCCTAATAAATCCTAAACCCTCATCCCCACGAAACATTGAATACCTACATAAGAAACCATGATACCTCAACCACATGAAACCCTAAACCCTCAACCTTATGAAACCTGAAACTCTCATGCCCATGAAATGCTGAACCCTTAGACCTTGGACTCCCTGAACCATCATCCCCAAGAAACCATAAACCCTTAGTCGGATTAAACCCTAAAAACCTGAACCATTATCCATATGAAACAATGAACTCCTGGTCCCAAACAAGATTGAACCCTCAACCCCAAATAATCCTAATTCCTAAACCCCAAAAACCCAAAACCTTAGGTCCCAAAAATCCAAAAACAATGATCCCAAAAAAACATGAACCCTCAACTCCAAAAAACAACAACCCCCAGCCCCAAAAAACCCCGATCACTTAGCCCCAAAAAAAAACAAAAACCCTCATCTCCAAAAAAACATTAAACCCTCAACCCCAAAGAACACTAAACACTCATCCCAAAAAAACCATGAACCATCAGACACACAAAAACCATGAACCATTTTCCATAAAAAACCATGAACCCTCATCCCCAACAAACCATGGATGCTCATCCCTAAAAAGCATTGAACCCACAACCCCAAAAACCCAAAAACCTCCAATGCCAAAAACCATGAATCCTCATCCCCAAAAATACATGAACCATTAGTAACAAAAAATAGTGAATACTCAACCCCAATAAACCCTCAAAAGTCATCCCAAACAAAATGAAATCTCTCACCCCCAAAAAATCCTAAACCATCAACCCGTAAAAAACTGAACCCTCAGCCTAAAAAACCCTAAACCCCCATCCCCAAAAAAACAAAAAATATTATCCCCAAGGACTATAAATCCTAAACACCAAAAAAACATGAACCCTCAGTCCCAATACCCATGAATTTTCATCCCCAAAAAACCATGAATGATCAACCCCAAAAAACCATGAATGCTGAGCCCCCAAAAAACCTAAAACCCACATCTCCCAAAACAGTGAACCCTCATCCCCAAAAAACACTGAACCCCTTGGAAAAAAAAACCCAGAACCTTCATCCTAAAAAACCCCTTAACTCATAGCCCCAAAAAACCATGAAAACTTAGCCCCCCAAAAAATAAACCCTCAGCCACCAAAAAACATTAACCCTCATCCATAAAAAACCCTGAACCCCCATCCCCCAAAAAACCCCAACCCATAGTGCCAAAGAACCTTAAACCTCATCCCTCAAAACAACCATCAACCCTCAGCCAAAAAACCCTCAAATATTATCTCCATAAACCCATAACCCTTAGCCCCAAAAAACCCTCAACCATTATATCTATGAAATCCTAAACCATCATCCCCAAAAAACTATAAACCATAATCCCTAAAAAAGGATAATTGATCATACCGAAAAAACCCTTAACCCACATCCCCTCAAAAAATCCATAAAACCTCACCCCTAAAAACACTAAACCCTAGAAAAAACATGAAACCCTTTGCCATAGAAACCCTAATCCCCCAAAAAACCTAAAACCCTCATCCCCATAGAACCATAAACCCTCATCCCCAAAACCACCAAAACCCTCTACCTCAAAAACACTAAACCCTCACCCCCCCAAAACCCAAAACCCATATCCCAAAAAAACTATTCCCTAATCCCACGAAAACCCTAACCATATACCTCAAAAAACCCTAAACCATCATCCCCAAAAACCCCTTTACCCTTAGCCCAAAAAAACCCTCAATGCTTAGGCCTAAAAAACCATAAATCCACATCCCCCAACCACCCGAGATATTCATCCCAAAACAACCCTAAACCCAAATCCCAAAAAACCTTTAATGCTCAACCCCCAAAAAACTAAACCTGTATCCCCAATAAACACTACACCCTCAGCACCAAAATACTAAAACCCTAATCCCCAAAAAACACTAAACTCTCAGCCAAAAAAAATCATAAACCCTCTACCAAAAAAAAATGAAACTCACAGCCCAAAAAAACCCTAAACCATGATCTCCAAAAAACACTAAAATCTCATCACACAAAAATCCTAAGCCATCAGCAATAAAAAACTTTAAATACTCATCCCCCTAAAACCCATAATCTATGGCCCCATGAAACACTAAAACATAATCCCAAAAAAACTAAAACCCCAAAACCCCAAAAAAATTATAAAACCCTCAACCCATAAAAAAAATCACTCATCCTTAGAAAACCCTTAACACTCATCCTCAAAAAACCCTAAATCCATCGGACCAAAAAAACCTAAATCATCATCACCAATAAACCCTACACCCATACCCCAAAAAAACACCAAACCCTCAACCGCAAAAATTCCTATATCATCAGCCAAAAAAACCCTATACCCTAAACCCAAAAAAACCTAAACCCTCAAGTGAAAAAACCCTAAACCATGAAACCTAAAAAAACCATAAACCCTCATATATAAAAAACCCTAAACCTTCAACCCTAAAATTACCATTCCCCTTATCCCCCCAAAAAGCATAAATATCTTCCCAAAAATACCCTCATTCTCCAAGAAAACCAGAAACCCACTGCCCCAAAATACCCAAATCTCACTTCCCCAGAAAACCCTAAACCCAATACCCAAAAATACCCTACACCCTAGCCCCAAAAAACCCTAAAACCACAGCCCCAACAAACCCTAAACCTTAGGCCCCAAAAAACATTAAACCCCAACCCTATAAAACGCTAAACCCACAAACCCCAAAAAACCCTTCATCCGCAGTATTAGAAAAACATAACCCCTCAGCCCTAAAAAATCCTAAACCCCCAGCCCCATAAAACCAAAAAACTTCCATCCCTATAAAACCCTCAACCCCAAAATACCCTACACCCCAGGCCCAAAAAAACACTAATCCCCCAGCCCCAACAAACCCTAAACCTCAAGCCCCAAAAAAATTTAACCCCCAACCCTAAAAAATTCTAAACCCACAAACCCAAAAACCCCATCATCCGTAGTATTAGAAAACCATAAACCCTCAGCCCTAAAAAATCATCAACCCGCAGACCCAAAAAACCAAAAAATCCCCATCCCTATAAAACCCTCAACCCACAACCCCAGAAAACATTAAACCCTCAGCCCTAGAAAACCATAAACCTGCACCCCAAGAAACTATAAACCATCATTCCTAGAAAAATATAAACCCCCTTCCCTAGAAATCCTTAATCCCTAATACTTATAAGACCCTAAATCCCCACCCCTAGAAAACCATAAACCCTTAGCATAAGAAAACCCTAAAACATCATCTCCAGAAAACCCTAAACCATCTACCCCCTAAAAATGAAAAATCTCATCCCTATAATACCCAAAAATCTATGTCTCAAAAACCCTAAACCCACATCACCCAAAACCCTATATACATATAAACAAAAATACATCATCCCCAGAAAACCCTAACCCCTTCAGCCTTAGAAAACCCTAAACACAAAACCCTAAAAAAACTAAACCCTTATCCTTGTAAATACATAAACCATCATCACCAAAAATCCCTAAACCCTCAACCCTAGAAAATCCCAAACCCTTAGACCCTAAAAACAATAAACCCAATGCCCCAAAAAACACTAAACTCATAACCCCTAAAAATCGTAAACACTAACCCCCAAAAAACCCTAAACCCTAATCCCGGAAAAACCCTAAAACCTCATCTTCAGAAAACCCTAAACCCTTATCCCCATAAATCCCTAAACCCTTAGTCCTAAATCCCTGAAAACCCTAAACCCTCACCTAACAAAATCTATAACAACTACCCCAAAAACCTAAACTGTCATCCCAAAAAACCCTAAACCTTCATCCCTAGAAAACCCTAAACCCCCACCCCTTGAAAACCATAAAACTTCATCCCCAGTTAACCCTAAAACTTCATCCCTAGATATACCTAAACCCTCATCCTTATAAAACCGTAAACACTCAACCCCAAAATATCCTAATCCCTCATACATAGAAAACCCTAATCTCATTTCCCCATTAATCCCTAAACACTCAGCCTTAGAAAACACTAAAACCTCATACCCATAAAATATTAAACCCTCAACCCTAGAAACCGTAAACCTTCTTCCCCATAAAACCATAAACCCTCATCCACAGAAAACCCCAAACCCTCATCCCCATAAAACCCTAAACCATTATCCCTATAAAAACATAAAAAATTATCCCTATAAACCCTAATACATCTTCCCTAGAACACCCTTAACCCTCGTCTCTAGTCGACCCTAATCCCTAGGCCCTAAAACCCTAAACCCTCAGCCTAAGAAAACCATAAAACATTTACCCTAGAAGACCCAAAAGCCTCAGTCCCAAAACACCCTAAAAACCTTATCCATAGAAAACTCCCACAACCCAAGAAAATCGTAGAACCTCATCCCCAGAAATCCCAGAACCCTCAGCCTAAGAAAACCCTAAAACCTAATCCCAAGAAAACCATAAAACATCATCCTCATAAAACCCTAATAAATAATCCCGAGAAAATTCTAAACCATTATCCCCATAAAACCCTAAACCCTAACCCCTTGAAAATTATAAACCATCAATACACAGAAAACCTAAAACTCTCATCCTGAGAAAACACTAATCACTCAACTGTCAAAAAGCTTTAAACCTGATCCCCAAAAACCCTAAACCCTCACCCTCGTATTACCCTATACCATAAAACTTTTAAAAAATTAATCCCTTATCCCAAAAAAACCCTAACACCCCTGCCATAGAAAACCCTAAAACATCAACCACAAAAAAACCTAAACAATCATCCCTAGAAAACATTAAACCCTAAGACCTAAAAAAACATATAACCTTATCCCAAAAAACCTTTAAATGTCGATCCCTATAAAACATTTAACCCTCACATCAAGAAAACACTAAACCCATGGTCTTAAAAAACTATAAACTTCTTGTGAATATACTAAATCAACACACCATAAAACCCTAAATCGTCACCCTAAAAAAACCAAAACCCATAGCCCTAGAAAAACCTAAACCATCCTATCAAGAAAATTCTAAACCCTCATTTCTAGAAAACCATAAAACCTCATCCCTAGAATACCGTAACCCCTCATCCTCATGAAACCCTAAATCCTCATCACCAGAAAACCCTAATCCTTTAACCATAGAGAACCCTAAAACCCAAGATGCAGAAAAACCTATAAACATAGAACGAGAAGACCCAACAACCTGAGCCATATAAAACCCTAAACCTTTATCCCTAGAATTATATCAATCCTTATCCCTATAAAACCCTAAATACTCACCATTGTAAAACCCTAAACCCTTATCCCGAAAAAACCACCAACCCTTACCCCCAAAAATCCTTGAACCCTCAGCCCCAGAAAACCCTAAACCCTCAGCCTAAGAAAATCCTAAACCTTCATCCCTAGAAAACCATAAACCATATTCCCTAGAAAACCCTAAACCCACATCCCGATAAATCCCCAAACCCTATTTCCCATAAAACCCTAATACATATTCCCCAAAGAAAACTGAACCCTTATCCCTAGAAAATCCTAAACCTCAGCCCAGAAAACCTAAACACACTGCCCCAAAAAAATGTAAACCCCCATCCCTAGAAAACCCCATATAATCATCCCCAAAAATCCCTAACACCTCATCCTTATAAAACCCTTAACCATTAGACATAGAAAAAACAATACCTTAATCCATAGAAAACACTAAACCCACGCCACCCAAAAACATTAAACCCTCAACCCCTGAAAATAAAAAAAACATTTTTCTAGAAAACCCTAAACCCTCGGTGCTAGAATACTCTAAACCATCTACCCTATAAAACATTAAATAATTAACCTTAAAAAATCCTAAACCCTCTACCCTATAAAACTATAAACCCTTATCAACAAAAAACCATAATCCCTCATCCCAAGAAAACCCTAAACCATTATCCCTAGAAAAACCTAAAACCACAGCCCAAGAAAAACCCTAAACCCGAGCCCCAAAAAACCCAAAACCCTTGCCCCTATAAAACATTAAACCTATTCCCTAGAAATATATAAAACCACGTCACCATAAAACCATGAACTCACATCCCCATAAAACCCTAAACCCTCTTTCTAAGAAAACCGTAAACCCTCAGCCCTAAAAAACCCTAAAAACTCAAACCTAAAAACCCTTATAACTTGATCCCAAGAAAAGCCTAAAACCTCATCCCTTTTCTAATCTAAAACCATTTTCCCAAAAAAACCTTAACTCTTAGCCCAAGAAAACACTAAACCAAAAGCCTCAGAAAACTGAAAACCCTCAACCCCAATAATCTTAAACCCTCATCCCCATAAAGCCACTAAAACCCCACCCCATGAAAACCATAATCCCCCAACCCCATAAATCCCTAATCCATTAGGCCCAAAAAACCCTAAAACCATATCCCTAATAAACCCTTAAACACTATAACCCAAGAAAACTAAACCTAGATCACCAAAAAACCATAAACCCTCAACTCTAAAAAACCATAAACCCTTGGAACAAAAAACCCTATAACATCATCCCCAGAAAACCATAAATGTGTAGCCTCACAAAACCCCAAACACTCATCCACTAAAACCCTAAACACTCATCCCAAAAAACATATAAACTATCATAAAAAATCCCTAAACTCTCTGCCCCACAAAACAGAAAATCCTTTTCTCGAAAAACCCCTAAACCCACATCCCCCCCCAAATACCTAAACTATCAACCCCAAAAAACCCTAATCCTCAACCCCAAAAAACCCTGAATTCTCATATCCAAAAAACCCCAAAACCTCAACCCCAAAAACCCTAAACACTCGGCCCAAAAACACTCAAAACATTCACCCCCAAAAAACCATAATCCCTCAGCTCTAAAAACCCCTAATCCATCATCCTAAAAACCCTTAAAACATCATCCCACTAAATCCCTAATCCCTGATCCCTCCCTCTAAAAAACCTAAATCCTCAGCCAAAAAACATTAATCCATTATTCCCAAAAAAATTATAATCCTTCAACCCCAAACACTATAAAACCTCATCCCCAAACCCCTAGAAACATAGACCCCGAAAATCCCTAAACCCTTAGTATAGAAACCCCTAAAACCTAATCCCCCCAAACCCTTATCTTAATCCCCTAAAACCCCCCAACCCTCATCCCCCAAAACCACCAAACCCTCATCCCAATAAAACGCAAAAACCACATCCCAAAAAACCATAAACACTCATCCAAAAAAACTATAAATCCTCATATACAAAAAAAATAAACCCTCAGCCACAAAAAACCCTAAATCAACACCCCAAAAAAATAATAAATCCTCATAAAAAAATGAAATCACATAGCCCAAAAAAACCCTAAACCCTTATCCCCATGAAACCACGAAAAACACAACCGCAAAAGACCAAAACCTTTATCCCTAAAAAACCCTAGACCTCCTGTCCTAATTACCCTAAAACCACAAGCCAAAAACCCATAATTAGCATAAAGAATTCATAAACCCATATCCTGAAAAAATACCTAAACCCCCAGTGATGAAACCCATAAACCCTCATCACTTAGAAACCCTAAACCGTCATCCCCATGAAACACTAAAACTTTAGCACAAACATTCCCTAAACACTCAACCCTATAGAACCCTAAACCACCATCCCCATGAAACCCTAAAATCTTATCACCAGGAAAAATTAATCCCAACGGCCCAAGAAACCCAAATCACTATTCCCTAAGAAACTTCAAAACCTTATCACCAGGAAACCTTAAACCCTCATACCTAAGAAACCCTAAACCATAAGACTCAATAAACCTAAAACCTCATTCCATAAAAACCCTAAACCCTTAGACCCAAGAAAAAAAACCCCAGAACCAATATACCCTAAACCCTCATCCCTAGGAAAAACTAAATTCTCTGCCCCAGAAAATCCAAAACCCTTATCCCCAAGAAACACCAATCCCTCATCCACAAGAAACCCTGAACAGGAATCCCCAAGAATATCTCAACACTCATCCCCAATAAACCCTAAACCCACATCCCTAGAAAACCCTTACCCCCAACCCAATGAAACCATGAACCTTCATCTCTAGAAAACCCTAAACCCTCTCCCTATAAAACCCTGATCACTTATCCCCAACATTCCCTAAACCCTTATCCCCAAAAAACCATAAAAACTCATCCCCCAGGAATGCTGAACACTCTTCCCTAAAATACCCTGAACCCTCAACCTCAAAAACCCTGAAGACTCAGTCCCAAAAAACCCTAATACCTCATCCATAATAATACTTGAACCCTCATCCCCCAAAACCCTAAACCAGCATCCCCATGAAACCCTAAACTCTCAGTCCTTGGAAAACCTAAACCCTAAACCACAATAAACCCTAAACCCTAGCCCCAAGAAAAATTGATCCCTCATCCCCAAGATACCATGAACCTACAACCCCAAGAAACCCTAAACCCATTGCCCCAAAAATCCCTAAACACCCAGCACCATGAAACACAGGATCCTCAACCCTGAGAAACCTAAAACCTCAACCCCAATAAATGCTAAATCCTTGACCCTAACAAACCATAAACCATGAGCACTATTAAAACCTTAACACTATTCTTTAAATATGATTGATTCCTTAGACCCAAATAACCCTGAATGATAATACCGAAAGAATTCTTAATCATTATCCCAAAAAAACCATGAACCCATACCCCCAAAAAACATGAACCTTGAGCCCCAAACACCAATGAACCATTATCCCCCAATAACCCTAAACCCTATTCCCTAAAAAACACATAGAATTGAAAAACCTTGAACCATAAACCCCCCAAAACCCTAAACAATCAACCGCATAAAACCATGAACCCTCACCCTAAAAAACCCTTAACCCATAGCCCCAAAAAACCATGAACCCTAAACCCCTATAAACCGTAATCCCTAATCTTTAATAAACAATGAACACCCATTCATAAAAAAACATGATTCCTCCACCACTAAAATCCCAGAACCCTATCCCAGAAAAACCACTAACCATAAACCCAAAAATACCTTGAACACCCAGGCCCAAGAAAAACTAAACCCTTTTCTTAAAAACCCATGAAGCATCACCCCTAAAAACCCTGAACCCTCAGCCCCAAAAAACCAAAAACCTCATCCTCAAACAACCCAGAACACTGTACCTCAAAAACCATGAACCCACGTCCCCAAAAAACCATTAATCCTCAATCCCAAAAACCTCTACACCATCATCTAAAAAAACCTTAACCGTTGGCCCAAAAAAAACCATGAAACCTTATCCATAAAAATATCATAACACTTAGTTCCAAAAAAACCCTGAACTCTTAGCACCAAAAAAATCCCAAACCCTTATCCCCATAAAACCCTCAACCCTCTTCTTGAAAAAAACATCATCTGAAACCCCCAAACAAACCCTAAACCCAAATCCCCCCAAAAACCTCAACAATTTCCCCCCAAAACCGTTCATCCACAAAAAACTGTAAACCCTCATACTAAAAAACCATAAACCCTCATCCCAAAAAAACCCAAAAACTTTTGGCCCAAAAAAACATGAACCCTCAGACCCAAATAATTCTAATCCCAGAGCACCAAAAAACAATAAACCCTCAACAACAAAAAACCATGAACCCTCATCTCCAAATAACACTAGACCCTCAACCCAAAAAATCATAAACCCTCACCATAAAAAAAAACCTAAACACTCAGCACCAATATATCCTAAAATATTATCCCCAAAAAACCCTAAATCATTATCCCTAACAAAACATGAAACCCTTAACCACAAAAAAACCTTACACACTAAGCTCAAAAAAACATTAAAACCATATCCAAAGAAATCATAAACCCCAATCCCCAAAAAATTATAAACCGTAATCCCTGAAAAACCCTAAACCCTCATCCCCAAATAACCCCAAACCCTCAACCCAAAAAACCCAAAACTCATAGATTAAAAAAAACCTAAACCATAAGCCCTACAAAACCCAAAACCCCAATCCCTAATAAACACTAAACCCTCATCCCTAGAAACCCCTAAACCCTTATCCCAAAAAAACCATAACCCCTCATTCCAAAAAAATACCTAAACCCTCATCCATAGAAAACCCTAAACCCTCATGACAAAAAACTCTAAAACCCCCACCCCTAAAAATCACTAAAGGATAAGCCCCAAAATCATCTAAACCGTCATACAAAAAAACCATAAACCCTCATCCCCTAAAAACCCAAAATACTCATCCCCAAAAAACACTAAACCCTCTACTCCAAAAAATCCTAAACTCTCATCCTAAAAAAATTAAATATGGACCCCAAATAAACATAATCCCATAGTCCCATAAAACCATAAACCATTTTCCTCAAATAACACTAAACCCTCTTCCCTAAAAATACCTAAACCCTCTGCCGCCAAAATACACCGATCCCCTACCCCAAAACCAGTAAACCCTCATCCCCCAAAGACCAAAACACTCATCCCTCAAAAAACCTAAACCATCATCCCAAAAAAAACTAATCCCAAAAAACCCAAAAGAAAAAAACTATAAGACCCCAAAAACCCAAAACCCTCATCACCAAAAAACCCTCAATCCCGATCATCCTAAAACACAAAACCATCATCCCCAAAAAAAACCATAAACCCTAATCCCTAAAAGACTCTAAACCCTAAGTAACAAAAAACCCTAAACCCTCAATCCCCAAAAAATATAAAACTTTATCCCTAAAACACCATAAAAAATTATCCCAACAAAACCTCAAAATACATCCACCAAATACAAAAAACCCTCTTCTCCAAAAAATCCTAAACCCTCAGCCCAAAAAAACCCTAAACACTTAGCCCCAAAAATCGAAAAACCATGAGTCATAGAACCCCTAAACACCTAGCCCCAAAAAACCCTAAACCATATGCCCCAAAAAACCCTAAACTCTCATCCCCAAAAAAACCCTAAAACCTCTTCCCCAAAACACATTAAACCATTAGTCCTATGAAATCATAAATCATTATCCCCAAAAACCCATAAAACATTATCACAAAAAAAACCTAAACCCTTTGTTCAAAAAAACCCTAAACCCCCATCCCTAAAAAACCAAAACCCTTAGCCACAAAAAATCGAAAACCCTCATTAAAAAACCCAAAACCCACCACCCCAAAAAACCCTATACCCCTCATCACCAAAAAACCATAAAAAATCATCCCTAAAAAACTCTAAACCATCATCCCCAAAAAACATTATGCTTTCATTGCCAAAACACCCAAGACTCTCATCCCTAAAACCATAAACTACACCCTCAAAAACCCCTAAACCATCAGTCACAAAAGCCCTAAACCATCATCCCCAAAACACCCTAAACCCTAATATCTAAAAGACCCTAATCCCTCATCCACAAAATATCCAAAACCCTCACACCAAAAAACTGAAAACACTTATCTCTAAAGAACCACAGACCCTCAGCCCCAATAAACCTAGTACCTCAGCTCATCCCTAGAATCACCTAAACCTTATTCAAAAAAAAAAATAAACCCTCACCCTCAGAAAACACTAAAACCTCTTCCCTAAAAAACACTAAATCATCATCCCCTGAAAATACTAAACTGTCAGGCTTAGAAAAACCGAAACAATCATCCCAAGAAAACCCTAAACCCTCATATCTTGAAAAAGCTAAACCCTTAACCCAAAAAAACACTAAACCCTTATCCCTAGAAAACCCTAAACTCTAATCCCTAGAAAACCAAAATCATTATCTCCCAAAAACACTAAACCATCACCCCATAAATACTTAAACCCTCATCCCCTGAAAACACTAAACCCTCATCCCCAAAAAATACTTAAATCTCATCACCATAAAACCCTAAACTCCCATCCCTAGAAAACCATAAACCCTAATCCAAAGAAAAACCTAAACCCTCATCACCATAAATCCCCAAAACCTCATTTTATTAAATCCCTAATCTCTTACCCATAGAAAACCATATACCCTCAGTACCCGAAAACAAAAAACCCTTATCCCCCCAAAACCCTAAACTATCATCCCTAGAAAACCCAAAACCCTTGATCTTATAAATGATAAAACCCCCACCACTAGAAAACCCTATACCATCATCCTTAGACAACTATAAAACTTCATCTCAGGAGTCCCTAAATCCTCATCCCCTGAAAACCTCGAACCCTCATCCCTAAAAAAACCTAATCCCCAAGCCCCATAACCCCAGAAAACCCTAAAATGTCATCCCTAGAAATAATAAAAAGTAATCCCTAGAAAAACATAAACATGGTGCCTCAAAAAATCCTAAACAATCCACCCAATATAACCCTAAAATCCATTCCTAAAATACCACAATACTCAACCCTTGGACACCCTAAAACCTCATCCCCCAAAAAAACTAAACCCTATACTGTAAAAAACTCTAAATCTTGAACTTCTGTCCTAAGATAACCCAGAACCCTAGTCCATAGAAAACCTTGTGATATCAAACCTAGAAACCCCCCTCATCCCCAGAAATCCTTGAACCCTCATCCCTAAAAAACCATGAACCCACAACTCTAGAAAAACCTAAACCCTTATCCCCAGGTACCCCTAAACACTTAGCACTAGAATAAACTAAACCCTCAACCCCATAAAACACTGAACACACATACCCAAAAACCATAAACCCTCAACTCTAGAAAATACTGATGCTCAACCCCAAAAAACCGAAAACCCTGTGCCCTAGAAAACATTCAACCATCATCCGAAGAAAACTCTAAACACTCAGCCCTATAAAACCTTGAACCCCCAACCCATAAAAAAATAAATCCATATCCCTAGAAAGCGTTAAACCCCCATCCATGGAAAACCCTAAACCCATCAGTGATATAAAACCCTAAACCCTCATCAATAGAAAACCTTTAACCCTCAACCCCAAAAAACACCAAACCCTCAGTCCAGGAATGCCCTAAACCCTATGCCCTAGAAAACCCTTAACCCTTAACCCTATAAAATCCTTATCCCTCATCCTCAGAAAACCCTAAACCCTTAGACCCATAAAACCAAGAACCATATGCCCCATAAAAACCCAAATCCACAGCACCTAAACCCTGATCCGCAAAATATACTAAACCCTCATAACCAAACAACCCTAAAACCAAAACCCCAAAAAACTCAAAACTATCATCCCTAAAAAACACCTAAACAAACAACCCCTAAAAACCCTAGACCCTAAACTGCAAAAACCCCAAAACCCTCAATACAAAAAATCCCTAAACTGTCATAAAAAACCCTAACAATAGAGCTCCAAATTATGGTGATGAGGGTTTGGTGTTTTCTAGGGATTGTAGTTTAGGGTTTTCTAGGTAAGATAGTTTAGAGTTTTCTAGGGATGAGGGTTTAGGTTTTTTTGGGTTTAGGGTTTATGTTTTACTAAGGAATAGATTTTATGATTTTTTAGGGATGAGGGTTTTGGGATTTCTTGGGTTGAGTGTTTTTTTTTCTGGGAATGTGGGTTTTAGGTGTTTTATGGTTGAGGGTTAGGGGTTTTCCAGGGATAAGGGTTTGGAGATTTCAAGGGATGATATTTTAGGGAATTATGAGGATGAGGGTCTAGGTTTTACTTGGTTTTAGGGTTTAGGGTTGTCTGGGATGACGATTTGTGGTTTTATGGGGAAATGGGTTCATGGTTTTCGGGGGCTAGGTGTTTAGGTTTTCCAAGGATGAGGGTTTTTTGGTTTCTAGGGTTGAGGGTGTAGGGTTTTCTGAGGAAGAGGGTTCATGATTTTTTAGGTCTATGGGTTCATGGTTTTCTAGGGCTGAGGGCTCATGGTTTTCTAGTGATGAGGGTTTAGGGTTTTATAGAACTGAGGGTTTAGAGTTTTTTGGGGTTGAGGGTTAATGTTTTTCTGGGGATAAGGGATTAGGATTTTCTAGGGATATGGTTTTAATGTTTTATGGGGTTGAGGGTTTGAGGTTTTCTCTGGATGAGGGTTTATGATTTTTTAAGGAAGATGTTTTAGTTTTTTATGGGGTATAGGGTTCAAGGTTCCACAGGGATGAGGTTCATGGTTATTTAGAGATGAGGTTTTAGGGTTTTTTTGTGGGTTCATGGATTTCTAGGGATGGGGGTTCATAGTTTTATAGGGATAAGTCTTAAGGGGTTTCTTTGGATTTGCATTTAGGGTTTTCTAGTGCTGAGGGTTGATGGTTTTAGGTGGCTGAGTGTTCTAGGATTTCTAGGGCTGAGGGCTGAGTTTTCTTTTGGGGTTGAGGGCTTAGGGTTTTTTAGGGTCGAGGGTTTAGGGTTTTTTGGGTATAAGGATTTATTCTATATTGGGGTTGTGGGTTTACTGTTTTCTAGTGATGGGGTTATAGGGATTTCTAGGGTAGGGGGTTTATGGTTTTCTAAGGTTTCAGATGTATTTTTTTCTACGGAAGAGGTTTTAGTGTTTTTTAAGGAAAAGGGTTTAGGATTTTTTAGGGTTATGGGGATCAGGGTTTAGGTTTTTCTTGGCCAAGGGTTTAGGGTTTTTTTGGGATGAGGGTTTACTATTTTCTAGGGCTGAGGTTTTATTATTTTATGGGTATGAGGGTTTAGGTTTTTCTGGGGCTTGGTGTTTTGCATATTCTAGGACTGAGTGTTTAGGGTTTTCTATGGTCGATGATTTAGGGTTTTATTGGGATAATGTTTTAGTGATTTCTTGTGCTGAATGTTTATCATTTTTTATGGACAAGGTTTTAGGGATTTCTCAAAATGAGGGTTTTGGTATTTCTAGGGTTGTGAGTTTAGTGTTTTCTGAGGCATAGGGTTTATGGTTTTCTGGGGATAAGGTTTTACGGTTTTCTATAGTTGAGGGTTTATTGTTTTCTGGGGCCATGGATTTAGGGTTCTCTATGGCTTACTATTTATAATTTTCTAGGGAATAGGGTTAAGGAATACATTGGGTGAGGGTATATGGTTTTCAAGGGCTAATTTTTTATGGTTTGGGGGGCTAAGAGTTTATGGTTTTCTAGGGCTAGGTGTTCAGGGTTTTTTGAGGTTGAGGGATTATGTTTATCTGGTTCTATGGGTTTAGGGTTTCCTAGGGATAAAGTTTTAGGGTTTTCTGGGAATGGGGGTCTTGGGATTTATGGGTGGAGTGTTTAGTGTTTCTAGGGTAGAGGGTGTAGGGTTTTCTTGGAGGGGGTTTTAGGGATTTCTAGGGCATAGGATTTAGTATTTTCTATGGATGAGGGTATATGTTTTACTAGGGATGATGGTTTAGGGTTTTATAGGGATGGTGGATTATGGTGTTCTAGGGATAGGTGTTTATGGTTTTTTTTCTAATGGTTTTGTGTTTTTTGGGGATGAGGTTTCTGGGTTATTTAGTGTTAAGGGTTTACAATTTTTTGGGGATGATGGTTTGGGGTTTTTTGGGGCTTAGGGTTTTTTTTCTTCGGGGATGAGGGTTTATGGTCTTTTACAGCTACGAGTATTGGGTATTTTGGGATGAGGGTTAGGATTTATGGGGCTGAGGGTTTAGGGTTTTTTGGGTATGAGGTTCACAATTTGTTTTCTTGTGGTATGGGGGTTTTTTGGGCTAATGGTTTATGGTTTTCTTAGGCCGAGGGTTTAGGGTTTCGGTTTTGGGTTTTTTTGGGATGATGTTTTAGGGTTTTCTAGTGCTGAGGGTTTCTGGTTTTTTGGGGTTGAGAGTTTAGGGTTTTGTATGGATGAGGATTTAGGTTTTTTAGGTTTTAGGGTTTAGGGATTTTTTGGAGTGAGGGTATAGGGTATTTTGGGGATTTGGGTTTATGATTTTTTTTGAATGAGGGTATTGTTTTTTTTGGAGTTTTCATTTTAGGGTTATCTGGTGCTGAGGGTTTATGGTTTTTTGGGGATGAGGGTTTATGATTTTTTGGGTTATGGGTATAATGATTTTTGGGGATGACGGTTTAGGATTTTTTTGGGATGAGGGTTTAGGTTTTTTTGGTGATTAGGGTTCAGGGTTTTTTGGGCATGAGGATATGTTTTTTTAGGAATCAGGATTTTTTGTTTTGGGGGGTTTAGGGTTTAGAGTCATTTATGGTTGAGGGTTTTGGGTTTTCTGGGGAAGAGGATTTTTAGTTTTTGGGGGATGAGGGTTATGAATTTTATATCCTGCGTTATTTTTTTGGGATAAGGGTTTGGGGGTTTGGGGATGATGATTTAGGGGTTTTTAGTGAAGAGAGTTTAGGGTTTTTTAGTGATAAGTGTTTAGGGTTGTTTGGGGCTGAGGGTTTTTTGGTTTTTCAAGGATGAAGGGTGAGGGTTTTTTGGTGAGGAGAGTTTTGGGTTTTTTGGGAATTAGGGTTTTTAGGTTTTTGGGATGGGGGTTTTGGGTTTTGGGGATAAGGGATTAGGGTTATTAGTGGATAATGGTTTCGGTTTTTTTTGGGCTGAGGGTTTAGGATTTTTTGGGGATGAGGTTTTACAGTTTTTTCGGGGCTGAGGGTTTAGGGTATCTTGGGGATGATGGTTTATCATTTTTTGGGCATATAGGTTTAGGGTCATATGGGACTGAGGGTGTATGTTTATATAGTTCTCTAGGTTAATGGTTTTGGGGGGAAAGGGGTTTAGGGTTTTTTGGGGCTGTGGTTTTATGTTTTTTTGGGGTTGAGGGTTCAGTGTTTTTAGTGGTTGAGGGTTAAGGGTTTTTTGGGAATGATGGCTTTGAATTTTTTAGGGATGAGGATTTAGTGGTTTTGGGGGATTTTTTTTAATGATTTTTTTTGGATAAGGGTTTATCATTTTATTGGGATGAGGGTTTAGGGTTTTTTATCTAAGGGGTTAGGGTTTTTTGGTGCTGATGGTTTAGGGTTTTTTAAGTCTGAGGGTTTAGGGAATTTTGGGGATAAGGGTTTCTTGTATTTTGGGACTGGGGATTTAGGGGTATTTTCGGATGAGGGATTAGGGTTTTAGGGGATGAGGGTTTAGGGTGTATGTGGTGAGGGATTATGGTTTTTTTGGGATGGGGGTTTAGGGTTTTTTTGTGGATGGGGGTTTAACATTTTTTGGGGATTGGGATTTATGATTTTTTTGAGTAGTGGGTTTGATATTTTTGGGGATATTGTTTTGGTGTTTTTAGGGAAGAGGGTTTTAGTTTTATTTTTGATGAGGGTTTGGGGTTTTCTAGGGATAAGGTTTTAGGATTTTTTGGGGATGACTGCTTATGGTTTTTTTTGGGGTTGACGTTTTATGGTTTTGGGAGATGAGGGATTAGTGTTTTTTGTGCTGAGGGTTTAGGGTTTTTTTGGGGAGAGGGTTTAGTTTTTTTTAGATAAGGGTTTATTTTTTCTTAATGATGATGATTTATGTTTTTTTTAATGTTTTAGTATTTTTTTAGGGATGAAGGTTTAGGGTTTTTTTGGTATGAGGGTTTAGGGGTTTTTAGGGATGAGCGTTGATGTCTTTGGGGATTAAGGGTTGTGGGTTTTTTGGGGATGTGGGTTTAGGGATTTTTGGGCTATGGTATGATGGGTTTTTAGGGATGAGTGTTGTGGGTTTTCGAGGGCTAAGGGTTGATGGTTTTTTGGTGAAAAGTGGTCCAGGATTTTATGGCCGAGTGTTCAGGTATTTTTAGGA
The DNA here is from genome assembly GCA_963277665.1 of Viscum album. Taxonomy (NCBI): domain Eukaryota; kingdom Viridiplantae; phylum Streptophyta; class Magnoliopsida; order Santalales; family Viscaceae; genus Viscum; species Viscum album. The sequence goes on from OY728151.1 coordinate 1,540,100,277, forward strand.
AAAAGGTTTCACGGTATATTAGTGATGAGGTTTCATGGTTTTTTGGAGAGGAGGGTTCTGGGGGTTTTGGGACTAAGGATTCCAAGTCTTTTAGGGCTAGGGGTTCAGGGTTTTTTGAGCCAAATGATTTAGGTTTTTTGTTTTGGGGGATTATGGTTTTTTTGGGCTCAGGGTTTAGGGTTTTTTAGGGTTGAGAGTTCCGAGTTATTGGGGTCTGAGCTCTTATAATTTTTTTTGGGACTGGGGGTTCAGTGTTTTTTGGGTTGAGGGTTCATGGGATTTTTATTCTAAGGGTTTGGGTTTTTAGGGGATGTGGATTCAGCGTATTTTGTGACTAAGTGTTTGAGTTTTATTAGGAATTATGGATCAAGGTATCTGGGGGATGAAGAATTAGGATTTTTTGTTGCTGTGGGTTTATATTTTTTTCAGATGAGGGTTCAGGGTTTTATGGGGTTAAGGGTTTGATGTTTTCTTGAACTGAAGGTTCATGGTTTTTTGGGGATGCATACTTTTTATAGAATATGGTTCAGGGTTTTTGGGGGTGAGGTTTTAGTATTTTTTGGGGTATAGGTTTCATGTTTTTTTGGGATGAGGGTTCAGGGTTTATTAGGGATGAGGGTAATTAGTTTTTTGGTGATAATGGTTCAGGGTTTTTTAGGGATGAGTATTCTTGGTTTTTTAGGGTTTAGGGTTAATGGTTTTTTAGGGATGAGGGTTTATTGTTTATTGGGGTAGAGGGTTTAGGGTTTATTGGGGTTGAGGGTTTAGGTTTCTTGAGGATGTTGGTTCAGGGATTCTTAGGGATAAGGATTTATGGTTTCCTTGGGATGAGGGTTCGTTGTTTCATAGGGATAAGGGTTTAGGGTATTTTGGGGTTGTGGGTTTGGGGTTTCTTGGTGTCATGGGTTCATGGTTTCTTAGGGATGAGGGTTCAGTGTTTCATGGGGATTAGGGTTCCTGGTTTCTTAGGGTTAAGGGTTCAAGGATTATTAGTCAAGAGGGCTAAGGGTTTCTTGGGCCTGAGGGTTCTGGGTTTCTTGGGGATAAGGGTTCGGGTATTTTTAGGGATGAGGAATCTGGGTTTTTTTGGGGCAAAGGGTTCATGGTTTTTTAAGGCCGAGTATTCATGATTTTTTTTGGGATGAGGTTTCAGGGTTTTTCAAAGCTAAGGGATCACATTTTTTTCGAGTTGATGGTATAGGGATTTTTTGGGGCTGAGGGTTAAGGGATTCTTGGGGATAAGGTTTCATGATTTCATGGGTTTGAGTTTTTAGGGTTTCATTGGACTGAGTGTTTTGGTATTCATGAGGCTGAGGGATCAGTGTTTCTTTGGGATGATGGTTTGGGGTTTCATGGGGTATAGGACTTAGTCATTCTTGGGGATTAGGGTTTAGGGTATCTTTGGGTTGGGGGTTTCTTGGGGTTGAAGATTTAGTGTTTCTTAGGGATGAGGGTTTAGGGTTTCTTAGTGATAAGTGTGCAGGGCTTTTTAGGGATGATGGTTTAGGGTATCTTTGGGATGAGGGATTTTTGTTTCATAGGGAAGATGTTTTAGGGTTTCTTAGGTCTTATAGTTTAGGGAATTTGGGTATGAGGGATTAGTGTTTCTGAGGGATAAGTTTCTAGGGTTTCTTGGGGATAACAATTTAGGGTTTATTAGGAATGAGAGTTTAATGTTTATTTTCTATAAGTGTTTGGGGTTTCTTGGTGCTCGGGGTTTAGGTTTTTTGTGGATGACTGTTTAGGATTTATTTCATGTAAAGGGTTTTGGGGGTTTGGGACTAATGGTTTAGGGCTTTTTTGGGGATGTCTATTTAGGGTTTTATGGTAGGAGAGTTTAGGGTTTTTTAGGGATTGAGTTTTAGGGGTTTTTTGGGCTATCTTTTAGATTTTTTGGGGCTTAGGTTTTACGTTTTTTAGGGATGTGGATTTTTTGGAGATGAAGATATTTTTTTGGGATGAGGGTTTATTTGGGGGGGGTCTGAGGGTTTTGGGTTTTCGGGGGATTGGTGTCTAGGGTTGTTTGGGTTTTTTTGCTGACAGTTTAGGGTTTTCTACGGATAAGGGTTTAGGCTTTTCTGGGGATGACGGTTCAGGGTTTTTTTGGGATTGGGGTTTAGGGTTTTCGGGGGTTGATGGTTTTTTATTTCCAAGGGTTGAGGGTTTAGGTTTTTCTAGTGCCAAGGGTTTTGATTTTTTTGTATGTTTGTTAGGGATAAGGGTTTTCTTGGGTTGATGGTTTAGGGATATATGGGGATGAGGGTTTGGTGATTTCTGGGCGAAAGGGTTTAGGGTTTTCTAGGGTTGAGTTTTTAAGGTTTTTTGGGAATGATGGTTTATGGTTTTAAGTGTATGATTGCTTAGGGTTTTCTAAGGATGAGAATATAGGGTTTTTTATGGATGGGTATCAAGGGTTTTTTGGGACTAATAGTTTATGGTATTATGAGGACGAGGGATTAGGGTTTTAGGGGGTTGAGGTAATAGTTTTTTATAGGGTGAGCGTTTAGGGATTTCTAAGGCTGACGGGTTAGGGTTTTATAGGATGTGGGTTTAGGGATTTTTGTGGAAGAGTGATTATGGTTTTATAGGAATGACGTTCTAGGGTTTTTTGGGATGCCGGTTCAGAGTTTTTTGGGACTGATGGTTTGGATTTTTTGGGGATAAGGTTTAATGGTTTTTGAGGATGGTTTTTAGGGTTTTAAAATGATGGGGGATTAGGATTTTCTAAGGATTATGGTTTATTATTTTCTATAGTGGTAGGATTAGGGTTTTCTGGGGTCGTGGGTTTAGTGTTTTTCATGGTTAGGTGTTTATGGATTTTTGGGGTTGGAGATTTGGGTTTATTGGGGCTGATGGTTTAGGGTTTTGGGGGGAAGAGGGATTAATGTTGTTTGGGGATGAGGGATTTGGATTCTTTTAGGGATGTAGGATTTGGGAATTTTAGAGCTGTGGGTTTTCAGTTTTTCAGGGATGATGATTTAGGGTTTTTTTGGGATGATATTTAGGTTTTTTAGGGTGCAGGTTATGGGATTTATGGTGATTAGTTTTTAGGGATTTAGGGATGAGGGTTTTGGGTCTTTTAGGTAACATGTTTTAGGTTTTTTGGGTTGAAGTTTTAGTTGTTTTTTTTGGATTTAGGGTTTATCATTTTTTGGGATGAGGCTTAGGGATTTTTGGGGAAAAGGGTTAGGGGATTTTTGGAGATGGGGGTTTAGGGTTTATTGGGGTTTGGGGTTTAGGGTTTTCCTTGGTGTAGATGTTTTAGGTTATTCTAAGGGTGGGGGTTTAGGGTTTTTTTAGTGTTTTGGGTTTTTTGGGGCTGAGGGTTTGGGGTATTTTTGTGATGGGTTTTGGATTTTTTAGGGCTGTGGGTTTAGGGATTCTTGGGGGTATGGGTCTAGGATTTTTAGGGTATTGGTTTTTTTTTTTTGAGGATTAGGGTTTATGTTTTATTATTTCTAATAATCAATGTTTTTTAGAGGTGGTTTTAGTGGTTTTTTTTGGATCAGGGTTTAGTATTTTTTATGGTAGGATTCAAGTTTTTTGGGTTGAGGTTTTAGCTTTTTGGGGCTGAGTGTTTAGGTTTTTTTGGGTATAGGTTTTAGGGTATTTGGTTTTGAGGATTTAGTTCTTATTGGGGATGAGGGTTTAGGGTTTTTAGGGATAAGGTTTCAGGTCTTTTTTAGGCTGGGGGATTAGGGTTTCTAAGGGATGAGGTTTTAGGGTAGTTTCGTGATGATGGTTTAGGGTATTTGGGGCTAGGGGTTAAAGGTTTTTTAGGTCTGAGCGTTAATTTTTTTTGAATGAAGGTTTAGGGTTTTTTAGGATTATGTTATAGGGTTTTCTGGGGATGTGGGTTTAGGGTTTTTTGGGAATGAGGTTTGAGGCTTTTTGTGGGGTGGGGGTTTAGAGTTTTTTTAGGGCTGAGGGTTTAGGGGTGTTTGGGGATGAGGGCATAGGGTTTTATGGGGATGAGGGTTTCATGTTTTTTTTGGCTGAGTGTCTATGGTTTTTAGGGGATGAGGGTTTAGGGTTTGAGGGTTTTAGGGTTTTGGGATTTTAGGAGATAAGTGTTTATGGATTTTTTTGGGGTAAGTGATTATCCTTTTTTATTGATGAGGGATTATGGTTTTTTGGGGATTAGGGTTTATGTTTTATTGGGGCTGATGGTTGAGGGTTTCTAGGTGTGAGGGTTAAATGTTTTTTGGGATAGGGTTGTGGATTTTTTGGGGATCGGGGTTGACGGTTTTTTGAGCCTGGGGTTTGGGGATTTTTGGGGTATGAGTGTTGATGGATTTTAGGGTTGGGGGTTCAGGGATTTTTTGGACTGTGGGTTAAAGGTTTTTTGTGGCGAAGGGTTCAGGGTTTTTTTGGGGCTAATATTAAGTGTTTTTTTGGGGATAAGGGTTCTGGGTTTTTTGGGGATAATGGATCAAGGTTGGTTTGTGGGTTTGATGGTTCAGGGTTTTTATGGCTAAGGGTTTAGGGTTTTTGGGGGGATTATGGTTCATATTTTTTGAGGTCTATGTGTTTATGGTTTTTTGGGGTAGGGGATTTTGTGTTTTTTTGTGCCAAAGGATTCATGATTTTTTCGGTAGAGGGTTCAAATTTTTTGGGGATGTTGGTTCAAGTTTTTTTTGGTTGATAGTTCCGGGTTTTTTGGGGTTGAGGATTCAAGGATTTTTGTGGATGAGAGTTGGGTGGTATTGGCAGGGTTGATGGTTCAGGCTCATTGGAGATAAGGTTTTGGGGTTTTTAGTGGATGATGATTCTTCTTTTTATGAGGATAAGGGTTTAGGGTTTTTGGGGGTTGAGGGTTCAGGTCTTTTTGGTGTGAGAGTTCACGGTTTTCTGGGATAATGGTTTAGGGTTTTGGGGTTGAGTGTTAATTAATTTTTAGTGATGATGGTTCAGGGATTTTATGGTATAAGGTTTCATGAATTTTTGGAAATGAGGGTTCATGTTTCTCTAGGTCTAGGGCTTCCTATTTTTTTATGTTTGTGAACTCATGGTGTTTTGGGGATAAGGGTTTAGAGTTTTTGGGGGGGTTATGAGGTTAGGGATTTTTAGGTCCAAGGGTCCAGGGTTTTTTAGGGTAGAGGGTTCAGTGTTTTTTAGGGATGAGGGTTCATGGTTTTTTGGGGCTGAGGGTTCAATTTCTTTTGGGGATAATGGTTTAGTGTTTTTTGGGGATTTGGTTTTAGGATTCTTTGGGGATGAGTGATCATGGTTTTTTGGGCTGAGAATTCAGGGTTTTTTGGGGTTGATGGTTATATGTTTTTTTGGGCTCAAGGTTCATCATTTTTTGGGTATAAGGATTCATGATTCTTTAGGGATGAGGGTTTAAGGTTGTATCGGGATGGGGGTTCAGTGTTTTTTTTGGAATAGGGTTCGATTTTTTTGGGGTCTAGGGTATAGGTTTTTTCAAACTGGGGGTTTAGGGTTTTTTAGGGATGGGGGTTTATGGTTTTTTGGGGATGAGGGATTAGGGTTTTTTAAGGATAATGATTTAGGATTTAATAGAGTTTAGGGTATAGGGTCTATTGGGTTTGGGGGTTCAAGGTATCATGTGGTTGAGGGTTCAGTGTTTCACGGGGATAAAGGTTTAAGGTTTATTTGGGATTATGTTTTAGGGTCTCTTGGGGTTTAGGGTTCGTGGTTTCTTATGGATAAGGGTTATGATTATTTGTGGTTGAGGTTTCAGGGTTTCTTAGTGTTGAGGTCTGAAGGTTTATTACGGTTAGGTGTTTATGGTTTCATAGGGATGAGGGTTCAGGATTTCATAGGTCTGAGGGTTCAGGGTTTTATGGGATAGAGGATTTAGTAATTGTTATTGTTGACGATTCTGGGTTACATTTGGATGAGGGTTCTTGTCTTTTTGGCATTGAGGGTTCGTGATTTTTTGGTCTTGAGGGTTTATGGTTTTTTATAGAAGAGGGTTTAGGGTTTATTAATGGTGAGGATTATTGGTTTCGTAGGGTTTAGGGTTTAGGGTGTCATGGGGTTTAGTTTTTATAATTTAATGGGTATGAGGGTTTAGGGATTCTTTGGGATGAGGGTTCATGGTTTATTGGGTAAGAGAGATTAGGGCTTCTTAGAGGTGAGGGTTCAGGGTTTTTAGGGATGGGGATTTATGGATTAATTTGGCTGAGGGTTTTGGGATTCTTGAGTCTGATGGTTTAGGGTTTTCTGGGATCATGATTTAGGGTTTCATAGGGTTTAGGGTTTAGGGTTTCTTGAATCTGAGGTTTTAGTTTTTATTATGTATAAGTCTTTGTTGATTATTAGGGTTGAGGGTTTAGGATTTCATTAGGATAAGTGTTTAGGGTTTCCTGGGGATGAGGTCTTACGGATTCTGGTGTTTGAGGTCTTTAGATTTGTTAGGGATGATCGTTTGGGGTTTTTGGGGGATGAGGGTGTAGTGTTTCAGGGGTCTATGGTGTTTGGGTTTCTATAGGCTGATGGTTTGGGGTTTCATGGGGATGAAGGTTTAGTGTTTCTTAGGGATGATGGTTTGGGGATTCTCAAGCATAATGGTTTAGGTTTTCTTTTTTAGTTTCTTGGGGATTAATTTTTATTGTTTATTATAGATGAGGTTTTAGGGTTTCATGGGGAATACTGTTTAGGGTTTCATGGGGTTGAGGGTTTTGGGTTTCTTAGGGTTGAGGGTTTCGGGTTTTCTAACTAAAGATTTAGGGTTTATTGAGGCTGAGGGTTTATGTTTTTTTGGGTAGAGGGGGTTTTTAGGGATTAGGGAATGTGAGGCATAGGGTTTTGGGTTTTTTTGGGTTAGAGGAATTATGGTTTCTTGGGGGGAGGTTTGAGGATTTTTTTGGGGCTGAGGATCTAGGGTTTTCTGGGATGAGGGATTAGGGTTTTAAGGTATGAGGTTTTAGTTACTTTTGGGGATGAATGGTAGGGAGTTTTTAGGGATGAAGGTTGAGGTTTATTTTGAGAATAGGGTTTTGGTGTTTTGGCGCTGAGGATTTAGGTATTTTTGGGGATTTGGGTTTAGGGTTTTTTGGTGCTGAGGGTTTCAAGTTTTTTAGGGTTGAAGGTATAGGGTTTTTTGGGGATAAGGGTTTATGGATTATTTGGGCTAATGGTTTAGGGTTCTCTGGGGCCACGGGTTTAGGGTTTTTTGGTGTTGAGGTTTTTGGGGATTTTGGGGATTATGGTTTATGTATTTTGGGGATGAGTGTTTTGGGTTTTTGTGGCTTAGGTTATATGGATTTTTTAGGGTTGAGGATTTATAGATTTCTAGGGATAGGGGTTTAGTGTTTTTTTGGTATGAGGTTTTAGGGGTTTTGGGACATAGGTTGTTCGGATTTTTTTGGCTGAGTGATTTTGGTTTTTTAGGGTTGAGGTTTTTTTGTTTTTTGGGGAAGAGGGTTTAGTGATTTTTAGTGATGAGTGTTTAGGGTTTTTTGGTGTTGGGATTTTTGGGATTTCTAGAGTTGAGGGTTTTGGGTTTTCTTATTATTGAGGGATTAGGGTTTTTTGGGGATAAAGTTTTATAGTTTTGTGAGGCTTAAGGTTTCAGGTATTTTGGTGCTAAGGGATTTGTGGTTTTGTGGCAGAGGGGTTAGGGTTTTTTGTGGCTGAGGGTTTTTGGTTTTTTGGGGATGAATGTTTATGGTTTTTTGGTTTTATGGATTTTGGGTTTTTTGGGGATGGGGCTTTAGGTATTTGTGGGGCTAAGAGTTTAGGGGTTACTGGGGATGATATTTTTGTGTTCTGGATGGTGGAGGATTTTGGGTTTTGTGGGGATGAGGATTTATTGTTTTTTGGGGATGAGGATTTAGGGTTTTTTGGGGTTTACAGTTCTTGGGGTTTTGGGTTTAGGGATTTTTGGGGATGAGGGTTTAGGGTTTTGTGGGTTAGTGGGTTTAGGGTTTTTTGGGTGTTGTGGGTTTAGGTTCTTTAGGGACAGAGGGTTTTGAGTTTTTTGAGGCTGAGAGTTTAGGGTTTTATGGGGTTGAGGGTTTATGATTTTCTAGGGTTGAGGGTTTTTGGTTTTTTGGGGATGTGTGTTTAGGGATTTTTTGGGATGGATTTTTAGGGTTTTTTTGTATAGTGTTTAGCTGTTTATGGGGATGAGGGTTTAGGGTTTAGGGTTTTCTACGGATGTGGGTTCAGGGTTTTCCTTGAAGGTGGGTTTAGGGTTTTCTGTGGATAAGGGGTTAGGGTTTATGAGGGTGGATGGTTTATGTTTTTCTATTGATAATGGTTTAGGGAATTCATGGGTTGAGGGTTTAGGGTTTTATAAGGCTGAGGATTTAAGGTTTTTCAGGGCTGAGGGCTTAGGTTTTTCTCGGGATAAGGGTTTAGGGTTTTCTCTTACTAAGAGTTTATAGTTTCTAGGGTTTGAGTGTTTAGGGTTTTTTAGGGATGAGGTTTTTTGGTTTTTTGGGTCTATGTGTTTGGTATTTTATGGGGCTAAGAGTTTAAGGTTTTATGGGGATGAGGGTTTAATTTCTTCTAGGGACAATGGGTTAGGGTTTTCTAGGGATTAGGGTAGAGGGTTTTTTAGGGATTAGGTTTTAGGGTTTTCTAGGTTTGAGGGTTTTATAGGGATGATGGTTTATGGTTTTCAAGGGTTGAGGTTATTTGGTTTCTTGGGGATAGGGTTTTGGATTTTTTAGGTGAGGTTTTAGATTTTTATAAGGATGTGTGTTTAGGGTTTTTTGGGAAGAGGGTTTTCAGTTTTATGGGGTTGAGGGTTTAGGGTTTTCTATGTCTGAGGTTTTAAGGATTTATAGGTATAAGATTTTAGGGTTTTTTGGGGATGAGGGTTAGGGTTTTCTAGGGATAAGGGTTGTGGTTTTTCTTGGACATAGAGTTTGGGGTTTTCTAGTGCTGAGGTTTTAGGGTTTTCTTTGGATGAGTATTTAGTGATTTCTTGGGATTAGGGTTTAGGGTTTAGGGTTTTTTTAGGCTGAGGGTTTAAGGTTTTCTAGGGAAGAGTGTTTAGGTTTTTTGGGGGTTAAGGGATTAGGGTTTCCTAAGGATGATGCGATAGTATTTTTTGGGGTTGTGGGTTAAAGATTTTTTGTGGTAGATGATTTAGGGTTTTATGGGGTTGGGGGTTTAGGGTTTTATATGGATGAGGGTTTAAGGATTTCTAGGGTAGAGGTATTAAGGTTTTATAGAGATTTGGGTTTAGAATTTTCTCAGGATGACGGTTTAGGGTTTTTTGGGGATGTGGTTTTAGGGTTTTCTTAGGATGAGGGTTTACGGTTTTCTATGTATGGGGGTTTATGGTTTTCTACAGTTGAGGGTTTAAGGTATTTTGGGGCTGAGGGTTTAGGGTTTTGTGAGATTGATTCTTGAGGTATTTTCAGGCATGTGGTTTTAGGCTATTCTTTGTCTGACGGTTTTTGGTTTTCTAGGGTGAATGGATTAGGGTTTCTTGGGGATGAGGGTTTAATGTTTTCAGGGATAAGGGTTTAGTGATATATAGGGATAAGGGTTTATATTTTTATTGGGATAAAGGTTAAGTGTTTTTAGGGATTATCTTTTAGGGATTTATGGGGCTAAGGGTTAACGGTTTTCAAGGTCATAGGGTTTAGGGTTTTATAAGGGTGTGAGATTAGGGTTTTATAGGGATGTTGATTTAGCATTTTCTTGGGATAAGTGTTTAGGGTTTTATGGAGATGATGTTTTAGGCATTTCCCGGGATGAGGGTTTAGGGTTTTATAAGGATAATGGATTATGGTATTCTAGGTAATAAGTTTTATGGTTTTTTGGGGATGAGGTTTTAAGGTTTTTTTGGTCTAAGGGTTTAGGCTTTTATGGGGTTTAGTGTTTAGGGTTTTCTAGGGGTGAGGGTTTAGGTTTTCGAGGGATGAGGGTGTAGGGTTTTCTAGGGCTGGGGTTTAGTTTTTTCTGGGATAAGGGTTTAGGGTTTCATGGTGCGGAGAGTTCATGTTTTTATGAGGATGACAGTTAATGGTTTTATAAGGCTCATGATATATGATTTTTATAATTGCTAATGGATTAGGGTTCTTAGGGCTAAGAGTTTAATGTTTTATTTGGATGAGGGTTCATGGTTTTGTGTCGAAAATGGTTTAGGGGTTTCTATGGATGAGGTTTCAAGGTTTTTTGGGTTTGAGTGTTTAATTTTTTATGGGGATAAGGGTTTATGTTTTTCTATGACTATGTGTTTAGGGTTTTCTATGGATCATGGTGTATGTTTTTCTGGGTTTATGGGGCTAAAGGTTTAGGGTTTTCTATGTCTGATGTTATATTGTTTTATAGGGATGATGGTTTAGGGTTTTCCAGGGATGTGGGTTATGGGTTTTCTAGGGCTCTAGGTATAAGGTTTTCTGGTGATGCAGGTTTAGGGTTTTCTATGCCTAGGGGTTTAGAGTTTTGTAGGTATGAGGTTTTATGGTTTTCTGGGGATGAGGGTATAGGGTTCTCTAGTGATGAGTTCTTAGGGTTTTCTGGGGCTGGAGGTTTAGGGTTTTATGGGGATGTGGGTTTTGTGTTGATTGGGGATGGGGGTTTAGGGATTGATGGGGTACAGGGTTTAGGGATTTTTAGGGATGATAGTTTAGGATTTTATGGGGGGAATGGTTTAGGATTTTTTGGATATGTAGGTTTTTGGGTTTTCTGAGTATGATGGTTTAGGGTTTTGGGGGGATGAAGGTTTCTGGTTTTATAGGGCTGAGCATTTAGGGTTTTCTAGGGATATGGTTTTATGGTTTTCTATGAAACAGGGTTTAGGGTTTTCTTGAGATGATGGTTCAGGATTTTATGTGGGTGAGGGATTAGGTTTTTTTGTGGCTTAGTGTATAATATTTTTAAGGTATGAGGGTTTAGGGTTTTTTATGATTGAGGTTTTAGGGTTTTTTGGGTCAGAGGGTTTAGGGTTTATGAGGGCTATAGGTTGAGTGTTTTTTGGGGATTAGGGTTGAGGGTTTTTTTGGTGTCGAGGGTTTAAAATTAATTGGGTATGAGGATTTAGGATTTTTTGGTGGAGAGGGTTTGGGATTTCTTGGGGTGAGGGTTTAGGGTTTTTTAGGGCTATCGATTTAGTATTTTTTGGGGTTAAGGGGTTAGAGTTTTTTGGGTATGAGTGTTGAGGGCTTTTCGGGGATGGTGGTTTATGGGTTTTTTGAGGATTAGGGTTTAGGGGTTTTTTGGGGTTGATGGTTTAATTTTTTAGGGGATGAGTGTTTATGGATTTGTGGGGATGATGGTTTAGTGTTTTTTGGGGATAAGGGTTAGGGGTTTAGAATTTACTGGGGCTAATGGATTATGGATTTTTTGGGATGAGGGGATAGGAATTTTTAGGGTTTATGATTTAGTATTTTTGGGCTAAGAGTTTAGGGTTTTTAGAGGATGAGGGGTTAGGGGTTTTTTGGGGTAGAGGTTTTATGGTTTTTTGGGTGGAGGGTTTAGGGTTTTGGGGGCTTAGGGTCTAGGTTTTTCTTAGGATTAGATTTTAGGTTTTTTTGTAGATGGATTAGGATTTTTGGGTCTCTGTATTTATTTTTTTTAGGAGATTAAGGTTTATGATGTTTTGGGGAAGTGGGTTTAGGATTTATTTTTATGCGGAGATTTGAAGGTTTTTTGGGGATAAGTATTGAGGGGTTTTTAGGGATGAGGGTGAGGGGTTTTTGAGGCTAAGTGTTGATGATTTTTTAGGGATGAGGGTAATTTTTTTTGGGCCTGAGTGTTGAGGGTTAGTGAGGACTGAGGGTTGAGTATTTTTCAGGGATGGGGGTTTAGGGTTTTTGAGGGATAAGGGATCAAGGTTTTTTTTGGAGCTGAGTGTTCATGGTTTTTTAGAGATGTGGGTTCAAGGTATTTTAGTTTGGAGGGATGAAGGTTGTTTAGGATGAGGTTTAAAGGTTTTGGGGGTGAGGGTTCATTGTATTTTTTGGTGTGACGATTCAGGGTTATTTAGTGCTGGGGTTTCATGGAATTTTGGGGTTGTGGGATCAAGATATTTTGGGGATGTGGGTTCATGTTTTTTGGGGGATGAGGGATTAGGGTTATTTCGGTAGAGGGTTTTTGGGTTATTTTGGGTTGAGGTTTTGGGGTTTTTTATGGATGAGAGTAAATGGATTTTTGGGGATATGAGTTTAGGAATTTTTTGGGATAAGGGCCTATGGTTTTTTGGGGATAAGGGTGGAGGTTTTTTAGTGTTTGAGGGTTCAAGTATATTAGGGTATGATGGTTTAGGTTTTTTGTGATGTGGGATTAGTGTTTTTTGGGGATGAGGGTTCTGGGTTTATTGGGACTGAGGGTTCTGGGTTTCATGGTGCTAATGGTTCAGGGTTTCTTGGGGATGAGGGTTTATGGTTTTTGGGGCTGAGAGGTCATGGTTTCTTGGGGATTAGGGATCAAGGATTCCATGGGATGAATGTTTAAGGTTTCATGGGGTTGAGTGTTCAGGGTATCTTGGGGATTAGGGTTAATCGTTTCATGGGGCATTGAGTTTAGGGTTTCTTTTGATGAGGGTTCAGGGTTTATTAGGGATTATATTTCCATGTTTCTTAGGACTAAGTGTTGATGGTTTCTAGATGATGATGGCTATAGGTTTCATGGGGAAGATGTTTCAGGGTTTCTTTCTGCTGAGTGTTCAGGTTTTTTACGACTGAGGGTCCAGAGTTTCTAGTGGATAATGTTTTAGGGCTTCTTGGGGATGAGGGTTTAGGGTTTCTTTGGGCTTAGGGTTCAGGGAAACATAGTGCTAAGGGTGCAGAGTTTCTTATGGATGACAGTTCAGGGTTTCTTATGGATGAGGGTAAATGGTTTCTTTGGATTGAGGGTTCGGGGATTCGTGGCGATAATGGTTATGGTTTGGGGGGCTAAGGGTTTATGTATTTTTGAACATGAAGTTTTAGGGTTTGTTGGGATGAGGGTTCATAGTATATTTTGGATGAGGGTTTAGGTTTTTTTAGGGTGGGGAGTGACGGTTTATCATTTCTTGGGGATGAGTGTTTAGGGTTTCTTGGTAATAAGTGTTCAGAGTATCATGGGGCTTATGGTTCATGGTTTCTTTGGGCTAAGGGTTATATGTTTCTTAGTTCTAGGGGTTTTCAGTTTCATTGTGCTCAAGATTCAGGGAACGTTAGAGATGGAGGTTTTGGGTTACCTGGGGCTGAGGGTTCATGGTTTCTTGGGGATAAGTGTTCATGGTTTCTTAGGTTAGGGGTTATGTGTTTTTGGGGCTGAGGATTCAGGGTCTCTTTGAGTTGAGGGTTCAAGGTTTTTGGGGCTGAGGGCTTATGGTTTCATGGGGTTGAGGATTTAGGGTTTCTTGGGGATTAGGGTTCAAGGTTTCATGGGGTTGAGGGTTCAAGGTTTCATAGGGATATGTTTTTATCCTTTCTTAGGGATGTGGGTCTAGGATTTTTAAGGGATGAGATTTCAGGGTTTATTTTGGGTATTGGTTTTAAGGTTTCATAGGACATAGGGTTCATATTTTCACGGGTCTTAGTGCTCAATGTTTCTTGGGACCGAGGGTTTAGGGTTTCATGGGGTTGAGGTTTTAGGGTTTCATGGGGATAAGGATTTAGTGTTTCTTGGGGATGAGGTTTCTGTGTTTCATGGGGATGAGGTTAATGGTTTCTTGGGGGTGAGGGTTGTGGATTTATTAGGGGTAAGGTTTTAGGGTTTCTTGGGGATGAGGGTTAGGGTTTCTTGGTGTAGAGTATTTACAAATGCTTGGGGAAGAGGGTTTATTGTATAATGGGGATGTGGGTCTATGGTTACATGGGGAAGATGGTCTAGGGTTTCTTGGGAATGTGGGTTTAGGGTTCCTTATGGGTGAGGGTTTAGAGTTTCCTATGGATGAGGGTTTTAGGTCTCTTGGGGATGATGGTTTCAATTTTCTTGGGGTTGTGGTTTTAGGGTTTCTTATGTCTGATGGTTTAGGGTTTTTTGTTGCTATGGTTATATTATTTCTTAGGATTGAGGGTTTAGGCTTTCTTGGGAATTTGGGTTTAGTGATTCTTGGGGCTGAGGATTCATGATGTTGAGGGTTTATTGTTTCTTAGGTATGAGGGTTTATAGTTTCTTTGTAATGAGGGTATACGGTTTGATAGGGATGAGGGTTTAGGTTTTCTTGGGTTTGAGGGTTTTGGGTTTCTTTTTTGTAAGAGTTTAGCGATACTTGGGGATGACAGTTTAGGCTTTCTTAGAGCTAAGCGTCCAGGGTTTCTTGGGATGACAATTCAATGCTTCTTAGGGATAAGTGTTTTGGGTTTCATGGGGCTGAGGGTTCAGGTTTTCTTGGGGATGATGGTTAAGAATTTTTTAGGGAAAAGGGTTCAAGGATTTTTTGGAACACAGTTTTTAGGGATTCTTGGGGATGGGAGTTTAGGATAACTTGGGGATGAGGGTTCACGGGTTATTATGGATGATGGTTTAGGGTTTCATTGGGTTCAGGGTTCAGGGTTTCTTGGGGATGAGCATCCAAGATTTATTGGGGCTAGGGGATAAGGGTTAATGGTTTCTAGGGGATATTTGTTTAGTTTTTTCTTTGAGGTGAGGGTTTAGTGTTTCTTGGGTGGTGGGTTTAGGGTTTTTGGTGCTAATGCTTTGAGGTTTCTTGGGGATAAGGGTTCAGGGATTCTTGGCATTGGCAGTTCAATGTTTCCTTAGGATGAGGGTTTTAGGTTTAATGGGGATGAGGGTTTAGTGTTTCACATGGATGAGGTTTTAGGGTTTATTAGGGATGAGGGATTAGGGTTTCTTGGGTTTGAGAGTTTTGGGTTTCATGGGAATTTGTATTTAGGGTTTCTTTGGCTGAGTTTTTAGGGTATCCTACAGCCGAGGGTTGAGGGTTTCATGGGGATAAGGGATGAGGTTTTCTTAGGGATGAGGGTTCATGGATTCATGGGGATGAGGGTTTAGGGTTTATTGGGGATGAGGGTTTTGGGATTCATGGGGTTGAGGGTTTCATGTTTATGATATTTTAGGGTTTCTTTAGGCTGAGGGTTTATAGATTCATGGGGATGATGGTTCAAGGATTCTTAGGGACAAGGGTATAATGGTTCTTGGGGTTGAGGTTTCAAGGTTTTTTGGGGTTGAGGGTTCTAGGATTCTTGTGTTTGAGGGTTCAGGGTTACTTGGAACTGAGGTTTATGATTTCTTTGGGTTGAGGGTTGAGGGATTCTTAGGGATCAAGGTTAAGGGATTCTTAGTGCTAAGGGTTCATGGTTTCAGGGGGACCATGGTTCATGGTTTATTTGGGATTAAGAATCAGGTATTCTTTTGGATTAGGGTTCTGTGTTTCATGGGGCTCAAGGCTTAGTGTATCTTGTGGTTTAGTTTTTAGGTTTTCTTGGGATGAGAGTTCGTAGTTTCGTAGGGATGTGATTTAGTTTTTCCTAGGGGAAAGGGTTTAGGGTTTATTGAGGATGAATATTTAAGGTTTCTTGATGTATAAGGTTGATGGCTTCTTGGGTATGAGGGTTAGGATTTCATAATAATTATTGTTTGGGGTTTCTTGGGGATGAGGGATTAGGGTATCTTGAGGATGAGGGTTTAGGGTTACTTATTGATGGTCGTTTAGGGTTTCTTATTGCTAAGGGTTTGGGGATTCTTGAAGAAGAGGGTTTAGATATTCTTATGGTTAATGGTTTAGGTTTTTTTGGGCTAGGGGTTTTGGGTTTTTTTGGGGATGAAGGATAAGGTTCTCATGGGGTTGCGGGTTTAGGGTTTCATGGGACTGAGTGATTGGGGTTTCTCTTGGGACACGATTTAGGGTTTCTTAGGGATGGGTGTTTATGGTTTCTGGGGATGGGGGTTTAGGGTTTCTTGGGGAATAGTTTTTTGGGTTTTTAGGGGTGGAGGGTTTAGTGTTTTATGGGACTAAGGGTTTATGGGTTCATGGGCTAGGTTTTTTAGGGTTCCCTTGGGATAGAGTTTTAGGGTTTCTTTGGGTTGTGGGTTTAGGGTTTCTTAGGGATGAGGGTTTAGGGATTCTTGGGGTTGAGGGTCTAGGAATTCATGTGACTAGGGGTTTAGGGTTTTGTGGGGATGAGGGTTTATGCATTCTTGGAGATGAGGGTTTAGGGTATATTGGGGCCGAGTGTTTAGGATTTTGGGGGCTAAGGTCTTATGGTTTTTTCGTGCAGAGAGTTTTTGTTTTTTATGGATGCGAGTTTATGGTCTCTAGGGAATTAATGTTTAGAGTTTTATGGTGAAGTGTGTCTATAAGTTTTTGGGATAAGGTTTTTGGGTTTTTGGGGTTGAGGTTTAGGGGTTTTTTGGGATAAGGTTTTTAGGGATTCTGGGGATGAGGGTTTGGGGATTTTTGGGGATTAGGGTTTATGGTTTATTGGTCCTGTGTGTTTAGGGTTTTTTAGGGTAACAGTTTAGTGTTTCGGGGGTAGTGGGTATACTGTTTCTGGGGGATGAGTGTTTAGGGGATTTTGTGACCGAGTATTTAATGTTTTTTTGGGGATGAGGGTTTCTGGGTTTCTGGCGATGTGGGTGAAGTGTTTTTTAGTGCATAGTGTTTAGGGTTTTTTTGTTATGAGATTTTAGGATTTTTTACAGATTAGAGTCTTGGTATTTTTTTGGATTAGGGATTAGTGATTTTGGAACTGAGGGATTATGGGTTTTGGGATGATGGTTTAGGTTTTATTCGGTATGGGTTTTAGTGTTTTTTGGGGCTGAGTTTTTTGTAGTTTTTGGTACCCTAGGTTTTGGGTGTTTGGGGGATGAGGGATTAGGGGTTTTTAGTGTGTATGGATTTGGGTTTTTTGGGGTCGAGGGTTTAGGGTTTTTTGTGGTCGATGGTTTAGGGTTTTTTGGTTCTGAGGGTTTAGGGATTTTGGGGATGAGGCATCACAGTTTTGTTTGGTTGAGGGTTTTGTGTTTTGTGTGGTCAAGGGTATAGCGTTTTTTGGGGATGAGGGTTTTTGAGTTTTAGGGTTGAGGGTTTATGATTTTTTGAGGTAGAGTGTTTAGGGTTTTGTGGGGCTGAGGGTTTAGGGTTTTTTGGGGATGGGGGTATACATTTTATTGGGGGGTGAGGGGATAGGGTTTCATGTGGTTGTGGGTTCAGGATTTTTTGGGGGAGTGTTTATGGTTTTTTGGGGCTAAGGGTTTAGGGTTTTATGGGCATGATGGTTTAGAGTTTTTTTGGGCTGAGTGTTTAGTGATTTTGGGGTTGAGGGTTTTGGGTTCTGTGGGGATAAGGGTTTTGGTTCTTCTAGGGCCATGTGTTTTTTGATTTTTGGGGGTAAGTGTTTATGTTTTTTAGGGTTGAGGGTTTATGATTTTGTGGGGATGAGTGTTTGGAGTTTTGTGGGGATGATGGGATGGGTTTTTGGGAGCTATGGGTTTAGAGTTTTGTGGAGCTGATGGTTTGGGGTTTTTGTGGAGTTAAGGATCCTGTATTATTTGGGGATATGGGTTTTGAGTTTTCTTTGGCTGATGTTTTAGGGTTTTTTCAGGGATGTTGTTTTGGGTTTTTGTGGGGATACTGGTTTAAGGTTTCCTTGGGAAAAGGTTTTGGGTTTTTTAGGTGTTTAGGGTTTAGGGTTTTCTAGAGATGAGGCTTTATGGTTTTCTATGGATGAGGGTTTAGGGTTTACTTGGGATGATGGTCTAGGTTATTTTGTGTAAGAGTGCCTAGATTTTTCTAGGCTGAGGGTTTTGGGGTTTTGGGGGGTGAGGTTTAGGGTTTCTATGGATGATGTCTTAGGGTTTATCCTGTTATGTGGCTGAGGGTCTGTGGTTTTATGGGGATAATGGTTTAGAGTTTTTTAGGTTTATGATTTTATGGATTTATGGGGAGTAGATTCTAGGGTTTTCTATGGATGAGGGACTAGGGTTTTCTAGGTAAAAAAGGAATATGGTTTTTTAGGGCTGTTGATTTAGTGTTTTCTCTGAATGAGTGATTAGGTTTTTCTAGGGGACGGGTTTTGGGTTAACAAGGAATGAGGGTATAGATTTTTATAGGGATGAGGGTCTAGTTTTTTCAGGAATGAGGGTTTAGGGTTTTTAGGGGTTATGTTTTCCATTTTTTGGGGCTTAGGGTTCTGGGTTTTCTCAGGCTTAGGGTTCAGTGTTTTCATGGGATAAGGGTTCAGGTTTTTCTCGGGTTGAGGGATCATGATTTTCTAGGGCTAAGGGTTTATGGTTTTCTAGTCCCGAGGATTCAAGTTTATTTGGGGTTTAGGGTTTAGGGTTTCATAGGTTTGAGAGTCTTAGGTTTTCTCAGGTTTTGGGTTTTTGGTTTTCTAGGGAAAAGGGTCTAGTTATATTTAGGGAAGTGGTTTTTAGGGAAATCTGGGGTTAAGGATTTAGGCTTTTTCTAGGGCTGGGGGTTTAGAGATTTTGGGGGATGAGGATATAATGTTTTCTATGGATGGGGGTTTAATGTTTTATGGGGCTTGTGGTTTTGGTTATTCTTGGGCTGAGAGTTTAAGATTTTCTCGGGATGAGGGTTTGGATTTTCCTAGGGTGGGAGTTTTAGGGTATTCTAGGATAATAGATTAGGGTTTTTTAGGGATATGGGTCTTGGGTTTTTTGAGGATAATGGTCTAGGGTTTTTAGGAACTTAGGATTTTGGTTTTTCTATGGATTAATGTTCAGGGTTATCTGGGTATAAGGGTTTAGGGTTTTATGGGGATGAGGGTTTAAGATTTATTGGGGCTGTGGGTTTAGTGGTTTTAGTGTCAATGGTTTTATAGATTTATTAGGCTGAGCATTTAGTGTTTTTTTGGGATGAGGCTTTACAAATTTTATTGGTTGAAGGATTAGTTTTCTCTATGGATGAGGGTTTAGGTTCTTCTAGTTCTAAGGGATTATAATTTTTTTAGTGTTGAGGGTTGAGGTTTTTCTATAGATGAGGGTTTAGTGTTTTCTGGGACTGAGGGTTTATGATTTATTGGGGTTGAGGGTTTTGTTTTTTTTGGTGCAGAGGGTTTAGGGTTTTCTGGGGTTGAGGGTTAGGATTTTCTGGGACTGAGGTTTAGGTTTTTCTCTGGCTTAGGGTTTACTATTTTCAGGGGTTGAGGGTTTACGGTTTTGAGGGGATGAGGGTTTAGTGTTTTCTAAGTTTTAGGGTTTATAGTTTTATGGGGATAGAGTTTTATCTTTTTTTGGTGATGAAATTTTAATTTTTTTTGTGGCTATGGTTTTAGGGTTTTTTGGGATTAAGGGTTTATCTTTTTCAGGGGAGAGGATTTGAGGTTTTCAAGAGGTGAGGGTTATTGATTTTTTGGGGTTTTAGGTTTTGGGTGTTTTTTGGTTTAGGGTTTAGGGTTCTCTGGGGATGGCGGATTGGGTTTTTTTGGGGATGAGGGTTTAGTGTTTTCTAGGGATATGGTTTTAGGTGTTTCTAAGAATGAGAGTTTTGGGTATTCTAGGCATAGGGATTTAAGGATTTATGGGTCTGAGGTTCTAGTTTTTCATAGGAAAAGGTTTTATGGTTTTTTGGGGCTAAGGGTTTAGGGTTTATGGTGTTTTTCATCTAAGGATTTAGGTTTTTTGGGGATGAGGTTTTAGGGTTTTTTGGATAAGGGTTTAGGGTTTGGGGTGTTGAGGGTTATGGGTTTTTTAGGGATGAGGGTTTTGGGGTTTTTTTATATGTGTTTAGGGTTTTTGGGGCTGGGGTTTTAGGGTTTCTCGGAATGTTGGTTGATGTTTTTTTAGGGTTGAGGGTTTAGCATTTTTTGGGGATGAGGGTTCAGGTTTTTTCATTGCAGAGTCTTCAGGGTTTTGTGGGGCTAATATTTAAAGGTTTTTTGGGGCTGAGTTTTCATTGTTTTTTCGGATTGAGGGTTGTAGCTGAGGGTTCATGGTTTTTTAGGGTTGGGTTCTTAGAGATTTTGGGGTTGAGGGTTTTATGGGGATGAGGGTTTTGGGGTTTTGGGGATAAGTGATTTAGGTTTTCTAGGGTTTAATGTTCATGGGGTTTGGGGTAAGGGTTCAGGGTTTTTTGGTGATGAGTGTTTTAGTTGTTTTAGGGATGAGGGATTAGTTGTTTATCAAGATGAGTTTTTGGGGTTTGGGGGGGATGAGGGATTACAATTTTTGTGGATGAGGTTTTAGGGGTTTCTGAGGCTGAGGATTTATGGGTTTTGGGGATGAGGGTATAGGGTTTTTTGGGGATGAGGGTATAGGGTTTCTTGGGGTTGATGGTTTAGGGTGTTTTATGGTGCATGGTTAGGGGGTTTTGGGGGATGAGGGTTTAATTCCTTTTGTGGTTTAGTGTATAACATTTTATAGGGATGGATGTTTTTAGTTTTGTGGGGATGAATGTTTTTTCTATTTTTAGGATGATGGTTTAGGGATTTTATGGGGTGAGGGTTTAGAGTTTTTCAGGGATATATAGGATTTTTTGGGGAAGGGGGATTTTGTTTTTTAGAGCGGAGGGTTTAGGTTTTTTACCCATAGGGTTTAGGGTTATTTGATGCTAAGGTATTAGGGGTTTGGGGGCAGAGGTTTTATTGTTTTTTGGGGATGGGGGTTAAGGGATTTTTGGGGCTTAAGGTTTAGGTTTTTTTGGGATAAGGGTTTAGGGTTTTTTGGGGTTCGGAGTTTATGATTTTTGGTTATGAGGGTTTAGGGTTTTTTAGGGATGTGTGTTTATGGGTTTTAGGGATGAGGGTTTAGTGGTTTTAAGGGATGGGTGTTTAGGGTTTTTTATGGCTGAGGGGTTACACTTTATTGGGGTTGAGTGTTTAGTGTTTTTTGGGTATGAGGGTTCTGGGTTTTTTGGACATAGGGATTAGAGTTTTTTGGGTTTTAGGGTTTTGGGTTTTGGGGTGCTGATGGATTAGGGTTTTTTGGGGCCGAGGGTTTACAGTTTTTTGGGGCTAAGGGTTTAGGGTTTTTTGGGGATATGGGTTTAGGGTTTTTTAGGGATGAGGGTTTTGGGTTATTTGGGTCTGAGGGATTAAGGGTTTTTACAGAAGTGTTTTTAGGGGTTTTGGGGATTAAGGGGTTTTGTGGATGTTGATTTATAATTTTTTATGGTTGAGGGTATAGGGTTTCAGGGCTGAATGTTTAGGTTTTTTTTGGGGGAAGATGGTTTTGTATTTTTGTGGGGATGGTGGTTTTGTGGTTTTTTCTAAGGGTTTATATTTTTCTTGGATTGAATGTTTTGTGGTTTTTTCTGAGGGTCTAGGGTTTTTTGTGTCTAAGGGCTTAGGGTTCAGGGTGATTAGGGATTATGGTTTTTGGGGATGAGGTATTAGGGTTTCTTTTTTTGGTTTAGGGTTTGGGGTCTTTTGTGGTGGGAGGTTTAGGTTTTTTGGGGTTGAGGGTTTGGATTTTTTTTGGTTGATAATTTATTATTCCATGGGGATGAGGATTTTGGGTTTTTGGTGCTAAGGGATTATGATTTTTTTTGGATGAGGGTGTAGGGTTTTTGGGGCTGAGGGTTTTGGGTTTTGGGGCTAAGGGTATATTGTTTTTGAGGGCTGAGGGTTTCCGATATTTTTGGATGTAGGTATTAGGGTTTGTTATAGATGAGGGTTTAGGTATTTTTTCATTGAGGTTTTATGGTTTTGGGTAGCTAGTGGTTTTTGGTTTTTAGGGGCTAAGGGTTTAATGTTTTCTTAGGGATGAGAATTTAGGGTTTTTCTGGGTAGAGGGTCTACGGTTGTATGAGAATGAGTGCTTAGGGTAATTTGGGGATGAGATTTTAGGTTTTTTTTTGGGATGAGGGATTTGGTATTTTGGTGGTTGAGTTCTTAGGGTTTTTTGGGTCTCAAGGTTTAGTGTTTCTTGGGGATGATGCTTTAGGATTTTTTGGGGTTGTGGGTTTAGGGATTTTTTGGGATGAGGGTTTTAGTGTTTTGGGTATGTAGGTTTAGGGTTTGGGGGCTGAAGTTTTAGATATTGTTACAGTTTAGGGTTTTGAGTTTTGGGGGTATGAGGGTTTAGGGTTTCTTGGGGTTCATAGTTTTGGGTTTCTTAGGGATGAGGGTTTAGAGTATTTTGTGGATGAGAGTGTAGGGAGTTTTCGGGCTATGGGATTAGGGTTTTTGGGATTTGAGGTCTTAGGGGTTTTAGGGATCGGGGTTTAGGGGTTTTCGGGTCTTCGGGTTCAAATTTTTTTTAAGGATGAGGGTTTAGTATTTTTTGGGGCATTGGATTTATGGTCTTTTGGGCCTGGGGATTTAGGGTTATTTGGGGCTGAAGGATGAGTGCTTTTTGGGGTTGTGGGTTTAGGGTTTTCAGGGGTTGAGTGTTAAGGGTTTTTTGGGGATGGAGGTTTTGGTTTTCTTAGGAGCGAGGGATTAGGGTTTTTTGGAACTGAGTGTTTATGGTTTTCTGGGGCTGAGGGTTAATGGTTATTTGGTTATGAGGGTTTATAGTATTTTGGGGTTGTCATTTTAGAATTTTCTAGGTATGAGGGATTAGGGTATTTTAGGGATTAGTAATCATGGATTTTTGGGGATGAGGAATTAGGGTTTTGTGGGGTTTACGGTTTAGGGTTTTTTGGGGCCAAGGGTTTAGTTTTTAAATTTATATGAGGGGTTAGGATTATTTTGGGATAAGGGTTTTGGTTAATTATTGGTTAGGTGTTTGTGGTGGTGAGGGTTTAAGGTTTTCTGGGACTTAGTGTTTATGGTTTTTTGGGAATGAGGTTTGGGGGTTTTTTAGAGTTGACTGTTAAGGGATATTTTTGGGCTTAGGGTTTAGGTTTTTTAGTATAAGGGTTTTGGGATTTTTGGTGAAGATGGTTTTGGTTTTTAAAGGGATAAGTGGTTATGGTTTGTTGGGGATGAGGGTTTAAGGTTTTTTTATGGCCGAGGATTTAGTGGTTTTGTGGGGTGAGGGTTTAGGGTTTTTTTGGGGATACAGGATTGGGAGTTTTTTCTGATGAGGGTATAGGCATTTTGGGGGTTGAGAGTGTAGGGTTTTTTTGGTGTAGGGGGTTTAGGTTCTTTTGAAGCTGAAGATGTAGGGTTGTTTAGGGATGACGGTTTACTCTTTTTTGGGTCTGATGGATTAGGGTTTTTTTCATGAGGTTTTTGTGTTTTTTGGGTCTATGTGTTTAGGGTTTTTTCAAACTTAGGGTTTAGGGTTTTATTAGGATGATGGTTTATGGTTTTTTGGGGATGAGGATTTAGGGGTTGAGGGTTTATGGTTTTTAAGGATAAGGGTTTAGTGTTTTTTGGGGAGGAAGAAATAGGTTTTTTATGGATGATTATTTAGGGTTTTTTTGGGATAAGGTTTCTGGGTTTTAGGGTTGAGGGTTTAGTGTTTTGGGGTTTAGGGTTTTGGATTTTTTAGGATAGAGGGTTTAGGTTTTTTTGTTGTTGATGGTATTTGGGTCTTTTGGGGGCTGGGAGTTTATGGGTTTTTAGGACTGAGGGTTTACGGGATATTGTAAATGAGGGTTTAGGGTTTTTGAGGATGGGCTTTTAGGGGTGTTTGGGGATGAGGGTTCATGTGTTTTTTGGGGCTGAGGGTTATTAGTTTTTTTTTGGATGAGGGTTTAGGGTTTATTGGAATTGTGGGCATACGGTTTTTAGGGGTCCTGTGTTTAGGGATTTTTGGGGGTGAGATTGAAGGTTTTTTTAGGCTGAGGGTATAGGGTTTTTTGTTGCAAAGTGTTTAGTGTTTTTTCTGGATGAGGGTATATGGTTTTTTGGGGTTGAGAGTTTTGGGTGTTTTTGGTTGACGTTATAGGGGTTTTAGAAAGGAGGGTAAATGGATTTGTGGGGGTGATGGTTTAGAGTTTTTTGGGGCTGAGGGCTTAGGTATTTTTAGGGATGAGGGTTTGTGGTTCATTGGGGTTGAGGATTTAGGACTTTTGGGGTTGAGGGTTTAGGTTATTTTGGGGATAAGAGATTAATTTTTTATTGGGGACGAGGGTTATGTTTTTTTATGAGGTTTTAGGTTTATTTAGGCCGTGGGTTTAGGTTTTTTAGTGTCTATGGGTGTAGGGTTTTTTAGGGTTGAGGGTTTAGGATTTATTGAGGCTAAGTGTTTGGGGTTTTTTATTTGTGAGGGTTCAGAGATTTTTTGTGATGAGGGTTCATGGGTGTATGGGACTATGGGTTCATTTTTTTGGGACTGATGCTTATGGAGTTTTTTGGGGATAAGGTTTTAGGGGGTTTTGTGGGTGAGTGTTTTGGGTTTGGGGTTTTTTGAGGTTGTGTGTTTATGGTTTTATGGGGGCTTAGGGTTTAGGATTTTTTGGGGATGATGTTTTTCGGTGTTTTGGGGTTGAGGTTTTATGGTTTTTAGGGCTGAGTGTTGAGCGATTTTTAGGGGAGTCTGTTTTGGGTTATTTGAGGATGGGGGTTTATATTTTTTTAGTGTTAAGGGTTTAGTGTTCTTTGGGTATGAGCGTTTAGTTTTTTTCTATAAGGGTTTAGGATTCTTGGGGATGAGAGTTTATGGTTTTTTGGAGGTGAGGGTTCAGAAATTTTTTTGACTGAGGTTTTTGGGGTTTGGGGGGTCTAAGGTTTAGGAATTGTTTTTATCTTAGGGTAGAGAATATTTGGTTGGTGAGGTTTTAGGGTTTTTTAGGTTGGATTCAACGGGATATATGGGACTGAGGGTTTACGAATTTTTTGGGATTAGTGTTTAGGGTTATTTTTTGGATGATTTTAGGGTTTTTTTGTGCTATGGTTTAAGTATATTTTTGGGGATTAAGATTTATAATTTTTGGGGGGTTAAGGTTAAGGGTTTTGGGCCATTTTGGGTTTAGGGGTTTTTAGGGCTGTGGTTTTACTATTTCTTTGGTCTAGGGGTCCATGGTTTATTAGGGATTAGAATTTTGGGTTTTTTTTGGAAGGAGTGTTTTGGGTTTATTTAAGCTGATGGTTTATGGTTTTATAGGACTGAGGGTTTAGGTGGTTTTGGGGATGATTATGTAGGATTTTTGGGTGAATGTTTTATGGTTTTATATCATAGGGTTTAAGGTTTTTTTGGGATGATGGTTTAGGGTTTTTTGGGATGAGGGTTTTGGGTTTCTTGGGGTTAGGTTATATGGTTTTTTTTGAGATGAATGTTTAGGGTTTTTTAGGTATGAGGTTTAAGGGTTTTTTAGGCTTAGGTTTTAGGGTTTTTGGGGGCTGATTGTTTTGATTTTTTTAGGGATGAGGTTTTAGGGTTCTTTGGGGTTGTGGTTTTAGTCTTTGGGGGGATAAGGGTTTAGGTTTTTTTGGGTATTAGGGTTTAGTATTTTTGGGGGATGAGGGTTTAGGGTTTTTTGGGCTATGTATTTTTGGGGGTTGAGGATTTAATTTTTTTGGGTGCTGAGGGTATAGGATTTCAAAGGGATGAGGGTATGGGCTTTCTTAGGGATGATGGTTTAGGGTTTTTTGGGGTCCAACAGTTTAGGTATTTTTAGGGATGAGGGTTTAGGGTTTTTTTGGGATGAGGGTTTATGGTATTTCTAGGATCATGGTTTTGCATTTTTGGGGGCTAAGGGTTTAGTATTTTTTGGGGATGTGGGTTTAGGGTTTTTTGGGGATGAGTTTTTAGGGATTTTTTCGGTTGAGGGGTTATGGTTTTTTGGGGGGTGAGAGTTTAATAATTTTTGGGGATGGGAGTTCAGAGGTATGGGGTGGAGGTTTTAGGTTTTCTTAGGGTGTGGGTTTTGGGATTTTTGAGGCTGAGGGTTTAGGGTTTTTTGGGGCTAAGGGTATATGGTTTTTTATGGTTGTTGGTTTATTTTATTATGGATAATGGTTTTAGAATTTTTGGGGCTGAGCATTTAGGATTTTATTGGGATGATAGTTTTGTTTTTTGGGGGCCGTGGGTGTATGGTTTTAGGGATGAGGGTTTGGGTTTTTTTGAGCTGAGGGTTTAGTTTTTACGGGTTTTGTGTTTTGTTTCTTATTTTCTCATTGATTCTTTAGGGGTTTTTTGGGTTGAGGGGATAGGGATTTTTAGGACTGAGGGTTAATGTTTTTATGTGGATGAGGTTTTAGGGTTTTTGGGGGATGAGGGTTTAGGATTTTATGGGGATAAGGGTTTTTAGTTTTCTAAGGTTATTTTTTATGATTTTCTAGGTTGATGGTTTAGGGTATTATGGGGCTGAGTGTTTAGGGTTTTGGGGTAGAGGGTTTTTGGTTTTCTAGGGATGAGGGATTAGGGTTATCAGAGGTTGAGGGTTTAAGGATTTATAGAGCTAAGGTTTTAGGGTTTCCTGCGGATGAGGATTTAGGAATTTATCAGGATGAGGGTTAAGGTTTTTCTTGGGCTGAGGGGATTGGTTTTTCTGGGGTTGTGGTTTTAGGGATTTCTATGAATGATCATTTAGGTATTTCTAGGATGAGGGTTTATGGTTTTTTTGGGATGAGTGTTTATGTTTTTTTAGGGCTGAGTGTTTTGGATTTTATGGGGATGAGAGTCTAGGGTTTTCGATGTTTACAGGATTAGGGTTTTTTGGGGCTGTGGGTTTAGGGTTTTATGGGCTGTGAGTTTATGGTTTTATGGGGATAAGGGTTTAGTGATATCTTTGGATGAGAGATTAGGGTTTCTGGGGTTGAGTGTTTATTATTTACTAGGGATGACAGTTTAGGTTTTTTGGGGGATGGGGTTTAGGGTTTTTTATGGATGTGGGTTTGGTTTTTTTGGTGATTGTGGCTTTTGGTTTTCTACGATTGATGATTTAGGGTTTCTGGGGATGATGGTTTAGTTTTTTTGGGGGGTGAGGGTTTAGGGTTTTTGGGGGATTTTGGTTTAATTTTCTCAAGGGCTGAGGGTTTATGTTATTATTGGGTAGAGGGTATAGGGTTTTCTTGGGTTTTGGGTATTTCTAGGGATGAGGGTATAGGGTTTTTTAGTGACGCGGGATTAGTATTTTTTGGTGATTTGGGTTTAAGGTTTTTTGGGATAAGGCATTAGGGTTCTTTGGGGATGGGGTTTGGGTTTTTCTAGGCCATAGGGTTTAGGGATTTTTGGTACTAGGGATTCATATTTTTTTTGGCGATGTGGTTTTATGTTTCTTTGGGTCAGAGTGTTTAGGGGTTTTGGGGTTGAGGGTTTAGGATTTTTTAAGGCTGAGGGTTTACATTTTCTTAGGATCCTTTGGGGTTTTTTTGAGATAATGTTTATGGTTTTTGTGGGGTTAATGTTTTAGGGTTTTCTAAGGATGAGTGTTTAGTGTTTTCCGGGCCGAATGGTTTAGTTTTTTTGGGGATGAGGGTTTTTGGGGTCTTTGGAAGAGTGTTAATTGTTTTTTTTTGGACAAATTAACAGGTTTTTGGGGGTGAAGGTTTTGTTTTGTTTGGGTATGGGGGTTTAGGGTTTTTTGGGGATAAGTTTTTAAGGTTTTTTGTGGCTGAGGGTGTAGGGTTTTTTTGGTATGAGGGTTTAAGGGTTTTTATGGCATAGGGTTTTGGGGTTTTCG
The DNA here is from genome assembly GCA_963277665.1 of Viscum album. NCBI lineage: Eukaryota > Viridiplantae > Streptophyta > Magnoliopsida > Santalales > Viscaceae > Viscum > Viscum album. The sequence goes on from OY728151.1 coordinate 1,540,127,581, forward strand.
AGGATGAGGGTTTAGATTTTCTGGGGTTGAGAGTTTAGGTTTTTTGGGATGTGGTTTTAGGGGGTTCCAGGGATGAGGTTTTTGGGGATTAGGGTTTAAATTTTTGGGGGCTGAGAGTTTAGGTTTTTTTATGAGGGTTTATGATTTTTTGGATGAGGTATTTTGTTTTTTGGGGTTTATGGGTTATGGTTTTTTTGGAGATGAGGGTTTTGGGTTATTTGGGGTGGAGGATTTATAGTTTTTTGGGGCTTAAGGTTTTTTAGTTTTTGGACTGAGGGTTTAGGGGTTTTTTGGTTTAAAGGTCTTTGGGTTTTGAGTGATCAGAGTTTAGAGATTTTATGGTTGAGGGTTTTGGTTTTTTTTAGGACTATGGTATTAGGGTATTTTAGGGTTGGGGATTTAGAGATTTTTTTATGTATGAGGGTTTAGGTTTTATTAGGGGTGAGTATTTTTGGTTTTTTGGGGTTGAGGGATTATGCTGTTTTCTGCAGATGAGGGTTTTGGGGATTTAGGGGGTATGAATTTATTGTTTTTTGAAGCTGAGTTTATAGAATTTTTCAGGATTAGGGTCTCAGTTTTATTATTGCTGATGATTTTTAGGTGTTTGGGCTAAGGGATTATGGTTTTTTGGTAGTGATGATTTATAATTTTTTTGGATGGGGGTTTAGGGTTTTTTATGAGGGTTTAGTGTTTTGGGGAATTAGGGTTTTGGGTGTTTTGGGGCTGAGTGTTTAGGTTTTTTTTATGAGAGTTTTAGGGGTTTGGGGGATGAGGGTTTAGTTTTTTTTGGGGATTAGGGTTTAAGGTTTTGGGGGGCCAAGGGTTTAGGAGTCTTCGAGGATAAATATTTATGGTTTTAGTGTTGAGGGTTTAGGGATTTGGGGATGAGGTTTTAGTATTTTTTGGGGATGGAGTATACGTTTTTTTGGGGATGTGGGACTAGGGGTGTTTGGGGCTGAGCGTTTGGGATTTTTGGGGGGTGAGGGTTTCAGTGTTTTTGGGACATATTTTTTATTGTGTTTTGGGTATGAGGGTTTTGGTTTTATTGGGGCTGAGGGATGAGGGGTTTTTTGGGATGAGGGATTTTGGAGTTTTATCCTTTGGATATAGGGTTTTTGGGGATGAGGGTTTTGGGGTTTTGGGGATGATGGTTTAGTATTTTTGGGGCAGATTGTTTATGATTTTGGGGGTTACGGGTTTAGTAGTTTATAGGGATGAGGGTTTAGTTTTTTTCGGGGGATGATAGTTTTCGGTTATTTGGGGATGATGACTTAATATTTTTTGGGACTGAGGGTTTAGGTGTTTCTTGGTATGAGGGTTTAGGGTGTTTTGGAGATGAGGGTTTATGTATTTTTTGGGCAAATGGTTTAGGGTTTTCTAGGGACGAGGGTTTAGGGATTTTGGTGGAGGGTTTTTGGGTTTGGTGGGCTAAGGGATTATCTGGTCATGGGGATGAGGTTTTAGGGTTTTTTCAGTTGAGTATTTTGGGGTTTTCATGTTTTGTGTTTAGGGGTTTACAGTGATGAGTGTTTAGAGTTTTTCGGGGATGAGGGTTTAATAGTTTTGGGGGTTGAAGGTTTAGGGGTTTTGAGGACGAGGGATTAGTCATGTTTGGGTGGAGAGTTTAGGGTTTTTTGGGGATGGGGTTTTAGGGGTTTGTAGATTTAACAGTTTAGGGGGTTTGGGGATAAGAGATTAGGAGTTTTGGGGTTGAATGTTATGGTGTTTTTCGGGCTAAGTATTAATTGATTTTTAGGGATGAGTGTATAGGGGTTTTTGGGGCTGAGGGTTTTGTGTTTTTTGGGATGAGGGTTTTCGGTTCTGGGGAGATGAGGATTTAGGTTTTTTTGGGCGAAGGCTTGAGGGGTTTTCGGTCTGAGGTTTTGGGTTTTTTGGGAAGTAGGGAGTATAGTTTTTTAGGTTTTGGGGTTTAGTGTTTTTTGGGGACAAGTTTTTATAATTTTTTTGGGATGAGGGTTTAGAAGGTTTTTATTTTTAGGTTTTATGGTTTTTTAGGTATGAGGGTTTTGGGTTTTTTGATATTGAGGGTTTAGGGTTTATTGGGGATGGGTGTTTGGGGTTTTTTGGGGATAAGGGTTTAGGGATTTTAGGGTGTGAGTTTTTATTTATTTTTTAGGTTTAGGGTTTATGGTATTTGCGGGATAATGGTTTTGGGTTATTTAGAGTATAGGGTTTATGGTTTTTTTTGGCTGAGTTTTAAGGTTTTGTGGGGGCGGGTTATGGGTTGTTTTTGGGAAAGAGGGTTCTGGATTTTTGGGACTAAGGTTTTAGTGTTTTCTGGGACTAGGGGTTAAGGGATTTTTCGAACTAAGTGTCTAGATTTTTTTAGGGGTGAGAAAGTATGTTTCATTGGGACTGAGGGTTTATGAGTTTTTTGAGATGAGGGTTTTAGGGTTTTTAGGGCTATTGGTTTTTTGGTTTTTGGGACTGAGGATTTAGGGGGTTCTGGGGATGAGGATTTAGTGTTTTTTGGGGATGAGTTTTGAGGGTTTTCTATGGCTGAGGTTATAGGGTATTTTGGGACTAAGGGTGTTTGTTATTTTGGGGCTGAGTGTTTAGTGTTTTTTGGAATAGGGTTTTTTATTTTTGGGGCTGAGGGTTTAGGTTATATCTTGATGATGTTTAGGTTTTCCAATGCTATGAGTTTAGGGTTTTTGGTGCTTAAGGTTTAGGGTTTTTGGGACTATGGTTTTAGGGATTCTTTTGGGATGTGGGTTTTGGGCTTTCTGGGATTTAGGATTCAAGGGTTTAGGGGATGTCGTCTTAGTGTTTTTTTTCATCATAGGTTTTAGTGTTCTTTGCAGAATAGGGTCTTGGATTTCTTGGTGCTATTATATTTGGGGTTTTTTAGGGTTTAGGGTTTAGGGTTTTTTTGGGTTAAGGTTTTAGGTTTTTATGGGTATAAGGGTTTAGGGATTTTATGTGTTGGGGGTTTATTATTTTTGGTGATGATGGATTAGGTGTTTTGGTGATGAGGATTTAGGTTTTTTGGTGCTGAGGGTTTAGGTGTTTTTGAGGCTAAGTGTTTTAAGGTTTTTTGGGGATGAGGGTTTAGGGTTTTTAGGTGATGAGGGTTTAAGGATTTCTTGGGATGAAGGTATGGGTTTTTTAGTCATGAGGTTTTTGGCGATGAGCATTTAAGTAATTTTGTTTTAGAGTTTTTCGGGCATTAGTTGAGGGTTTGGGGTTTTTTAGGGATGATGGTTTAGTGGTTTTGGGGATTAGGGTTTAGGGTTTGTTGGGAATATTCTTTGAGGTGTTTTATGGGATGATGGTTTTTGGGATTTTTGCCCTCGGTATTTAGTGGGTTTGGGGTTTAGGGGTTTTTGGACTGAGGTTTTAGGTTTTTGGGGATGATTTTTTTGTGTTTTTCTGGGGTTTTGGGTTGAGTTTTTAGTGTTTTTTGGTAGAGGGTTTTGGGTTTTCTATGGATAAGGGTTTCAGGTTTTTTGAGGTTGAATGTTTTGGGGTTTTTTGGGGTTGAGGGTTTCATATTTTTTGGGGATGAGGGTTTAGATTTTTTTAGTTAAAACATAATCTTTTTTGGGGATAAGGTTTTCAAAATTTTGGGACTAGGGGTTTGGGTATTTTGGGTTTGATGGTTTAGGGTTTTGGGGTTGAGAGATTTTGGGTTTTTTGGGATATGTTTTTATGGTTGTTTAGGGATGAGGGATTAGGTTATTTGTGGGTGATGGTTTAGGGGTTTTTTTGGTTGAGGTTTTAGTGGTTTGGGGGGATATGTGTTTAGGGATTTTCAGTGATGTGGGTTTCGGGGTATCGGGGGTGGGGGTCTAGTCATTTTGGGTTTGAGGGTTTATGGATTTTGGGGTTAAGGGTTTAAGGGTGTTTGGAGGCGTGGGATTAGGGGTTTTGGTGATAAGGGTTTTGGTGGTAGAGTTTCTAGGGGTATTGGGGATGACAGTTTAGGTTTTTTTGGGATAAGGTTTGATGGATTTTTGAGGCTATAGGTTTAGTGGTTTTTAGGGTTGATGGAATTTGGGGATTGGGGATGGGGCTTAGAGTTTTTTAGGGGCTGTGGGTTTAGGGGTTTTTGGCATCAGTGTTTAGGGATTTCTAGGGAGGAGAGTTTAGGGTTTTTTTGGGGATAAGGGTTCTGGGGTTTTTTGTATGAGGGTTCTGGTGTTTTGGGGGATGAGGGTTTCGTATTATTCGGGACTGAGTGATTATGGTTTTTTTGGATTATTGTTTTGGGGTTTTGGGTATGAGGGAGTATAGTTTTTTAGTGATGAGGATTTAGGGTTTTTTTGTGCTGAGGGTTTATGGTTTTTTAGGACTTAGTGTTTTGGGTTTTTTGGGATTTAGAGTTAAGGACTTCGTGGGGCTGATGGGTTTTGGTTTTTGGGGATGAGGGTTTTTGGGTTTTTGGGGATGAGTTTTTATCGGTATCTGAGGATGAGGGTTTATGATTTTTTTGTGCTGAGGGTTTAGGTTCTTTTGGGGATATGGGTTTAGAGGTTCTTTTGGATGAGGGTTTTGGGTTTTTTTATGCTGAGGGTTTAGGGTTTTTTGGGATTGAGGGTTTACAATTTTTTAAGGATATGGGTTTTGGGTTTATTGGGACTGAGGGTTTATAATTTTTGGGGGGTTAGAATTTTGTATGGATGAGCGATTAAATGATTTTGGGGATGATGGTTTTTGATTTTATATGGATAAGGATTTCTGATTTTATATGGATGAGGGTTTTGATGTTATTGGGATTATGGGTTTATAGGGCTCTTAAGCTGAGGGTTAAGGGGGTTCTGGGGATGGGGGTTTAGTATTTTTAGGGGGATGATTGGCAAGGATTTTTTTCAACTAAGGTTCTAGGTATTTTTGGGCCTGGGGGTTTAGGTTTTTTGGGGGCTAAGTGTTTAGGGTTTTTTGGTGGACGTTTTAGTGTTTTTTAGGGTTTAAGGTTCATATTGATGAGGGTTTAGTATTTTTAGGTTGGAGTTTTAGGATGTTTTGGTGCTTAGGGTTTTGGGTTTTGGGGGACTAAGGGCTGAGGGTTTAGGTTTTTTTGGGTTGAGGCTTTGTGGGTTTTTTTGGCAGAGGTTTTAGAAATTTTGTGGTAGAGTGTTCGTGGTTTTTTGGGGATGGTGGTTTTCAGTTGTTGGGGGTTTAGTGCTTAGGGTTTTTGGGGATGAGGTTTTATTATTTCTTTCAGAGTGAGGGTTTATAGGTATTCAGTATATGGTTTTTGGGATTTTTGGGATAAGAGTTTTGGGTTTTGGGGGATGAGGGTTTATGGTTATTTAGGGCTGAAAGTTTAGGGAATTTGGGGAAGAGGGTTTATGGTTTTTTAGGGTTTTTGGTTTTTGGTTTTTTAGGATATAGGATTTATGGTTTTTTTCTAAGGTTTTTGGGTTTCTTGGCGTTGAGGGTTTTGAGTTTTTTGGGACTGAGGGTTTAGGGTTTTTTTGGGTGAGGGTATAGGGATTTTTTGGCTAAGGGTTTAGTGTTTTGGGGGGATGAGGGTTTATATTTTTTTTATGGATGAAGTTTATAGATTTTTGGTGTTGAGGGTTTTTGGTTTTTTTAGGATAAGTGTTTTGGGTTTTGGGGGTTGTAGTTTTAGGGTATTTTTTTAGGAGTACTTATGTTCTTAATTTGGTTTTTTATATATTGGTAATATGAGTTTTCAATGCTGAGGGTTTAGGGATTTTTTAGATGAGGGAATTGGTGTTTTTGGGTAATAGGGTTTTTGGGTTTTTGGCAATGTGGGTTTAGGGGATTTTGGGGCCATGGGTTTAGTTTTTATTAGGGATGAGGGTTTAGGCTATTTTGGGGATGAGGGTTTAGGGTTTTTTATGGCTGAGTGTGAGGTTTTTTGGGGCTGATGTTTTAGGGTTTTTGGGGGTTAAAGGATTAGGGTATTTTTGGGCTGAGGGTTATGGGTTTTGGTACTTATGGTCAATCATATTTTTAGGATGATGTTTTAGGGTATTCTAGGGCTGAGGTTTTGGATTTTTTGCGACAATGGGTTTGGGGGTTTTTAGGCTGGCGGTTTAGGGTTTTTTTGGGATGAGGGTTGAGTGTTTTTTGGGGTTAAGGGTTTATAGTTGTTCAGGGTGAGGGTTACAGAATTTTTGGAGATCATGATTTAGGGTTTTTTTTTGGATAAGGGTTTTGGTTTTCATTATGTTGAGTGTTTAAGGTTTTTTATGGAAGAGGATGTAGGGTTTTTTATGGCTGAGGATTTATGGTTTTTTGGGGTAGAGGCTTTAAGATTTTATGGGGATGAGGGTCTTATATTTTTGGGGGATGAGGATTTAAGGTTTTTGGGTGATGAGGGTGTGGGTTTTTTTTAGGGATGAGGGTTTACGATGTTCTTATATTGGTGGTTTAGGGTTTTTTTGGGATGAGTGTTTTAGGTTTTTTAAGGATGAGGGTTTATTGTTTGAGGGGTGAGGGTTTAGGGTTTTTGGGGACTAAGTGTTTATGGTTTTTTTCAGATGAGGGCTTACGGTTGTTTGGGGATGAGGGTTTATGGTTGTTTTGGGCTGAGTGTTTATGGTTTTTGGGGGATGAGGGTTTAGAGTCTTTCAGAAATATGGACTAATGCGTTTTTTAGGTTTTGGGTTGATGGGATGTTGGGGATATGGGATTAGGTTTTTTTTATAAGTGTTTTGGGTTTCCTTAGGGCTATGGGATTAGTAATTTTTTTGGGCTATGCGTTTAGGGTTTTTTGGGGATGAGGGTTTTATGTTTTTGGGGGTAGAGGATTTAAGGTTTTTCGAGGCTATGTGTTTATGTTTTTTTGTATGAGTGTTTAATTTTTTTGGGGCTGGGGGGTTAGGGTTTTTTGGGTTGGTGTTTTAGGGTTTTTTGAGAATGAGGGTGATCTAGATCAAATCAACCCAATGAGAATAATTTTTGGATTGGTATGAATTTTAACCCCAATTGTAATTCAAATTAAAACAACCCACACATTTTGTAATCCAACACAATGGTAGGCCACAAAACCAATATTTAAGGGATAAAATGACATATACCCATGTAAATGGAAGGAAATTCGTTTTGGAACATTAAAGAGTAGAGATAACTTGGAGAAAAGAATGATTAGGAAGGAATCTCACTACTTTAGCTAGTGGGTTCATTAATTTTCATGGAAAAGATGTTTGTGATTTTTATATGACCTTTGATCCCCCCATGATTTTTAATTTGATTGGAGCATTAAACTCAAGTTATTTTTTATTTATAATTAATTATCACTCTTTTGTAATGGTTATGCTTGAATCCTTTGAATCGTAAAGCTTGTTGTGAAACACCTTTTCTTTAGCCTCTTCCCTTATCCCATAATTGGTGGTGCATCTCCATTATTTGTGATATAGTATTTAATATTGTAGAAATATTAGAAGGTGGTGTTTCCTTTAATCATTTGAAATACGACTACATTCCATTGTTCCATCTTCACTTACTTGTTTTTTTATTCCAGCAATGAATTAGTTTGGTATCCGAGATGTGGTTCCTACTAATATGTTCTTCCACATTCTTCTTATTCATCTTTAGAAAAAGACATCTCAACCATGTGTCAAAAAATAGTATCTTATACTCCCCGTGTGTATGGAAAATATCCAATTCACAACTATAATGAAAACATTAATAAAATTAGTGAGAAAATTTCTCAAATGTAGAGAGCATGACAACACGATTACCCTCCACCACAATGGTGTCCTCAGAATCCATCACCACATAATAGGTAGAATCTGGAACCATCTTATAAATATCATACAAATGGAAATGATTGTAGTGATTCATATGTGGATATAAAAAGAAGAAGAGATGATGAAGATATTGAAATAAGATTGATGATTGATATTATAGATTTTGATGGGATTATGAATGAAAATCACTTTCTAGATGGGATTTAGTAAATTGTATGATTCTTCAAATTTATGAATTTTTCCAATAAGAAGAAGTGAAAGGTAGAAATTATGAAATGTAATTATTATTAATCTCTTTGGTGGGACAATTTGAATAAATAGTAACAAAGTGACGGGAAAGAGATGATATGTATGGTATAATTAGAAAAAGAATTTGAGAGGATGATTTCTTCCTAATAATTATAAGTAAGATCTTTATTTCTGAATGCATAGCTTCTGATAAGGAGATAAATATTAGGAAGAGTAAATTTAGGAGTTTGATCATTTATTGATGTGACGTGATGTTCGAAAATACAAAGACCAAATTATTACAAGTTTTCTGGGTGGATAAAATCGTGAAATTTCCCATTCTATAGAGTTACAACCATTATGCTCCCTTCATGACACTTGAAAGCTGGTAATCAAATTGAAAAAAAGTAGGCCTCAAAGGAACTATTGATCATGAACTATAACAAATGTTTATACTTTTGTAAATTTTTTTCTTCAAATAAATATTTTTTGGGTGATAAGTAATTTGGAAGGAAAAATATTCTAGATACATAGAAATATAATGTTATGGATGAACCAAAACCAAAATCCAAATCCTTTGGATGCAGGCATCAAATATGCTTCAAAATTCCGGTGCATTGTAATTTTAAAGCCAATTTTCTTAACAATTTAATAACTAATATAAAGGAAATCTAGGATACATAAAATGAAATAAAAGAGGATAAACATGGTGTTGATGAATCTGGAAATGATGATAATTTTGTGGAAGAAGAATATTTGTGATAAATGATTGTGTTGTGAAGAGTTTTTCTAGTAAAACTCTTCCCTCAAGAAGATAAATGAGAAAACTTATTCAAAACTTTATACACCACAAATTAGTTAGTATTCATGGTGATTATTTTTAGTGGGAGTAGTATAAATGTTTCTTAAATAACAAAAGTTAAAAAATTTAAGCTTCTAACTCAGAATCATCCTCTATCAGACAATCTATAATGGTTGGATAATGGGAGCACACATTAACTCAACAAACATGTTCTAGTTTCAATTTACGTTGGTATGAAATTTTTTATGAGGTATTATTTGATTTCATTCCAATGGATTCTTGTCGATTTTTTTGTTAAGGCCTAGGAAATTTGTTAGGGAAGTGAAATATGATGAGAGGAATATCATATATTTTTTCCAATCTGGGGAAAAGAATAATTACACATTCTCTATTGAATCTATCCAAGATTCTTCAAGAAATATTTGATCCAGAAGATCCAAAATGTAGACTCTCTATTATTAAAGTTCAAGTTGAGAAAGGAATCCATAAAAAAGATTTTTTATTTATTTATTGATGATGGATAAGTCATGCAATAAGGATAAGAGTCATCACCATTTGTTAGATTACTCTTTTATTAGGGAATATCACAATTTTTTTCCTAATGATCTACTAGGTGGATTACCTCCCATTAGGGGAATTGACCATCATTTGGATTGTTTAAAAAGTGTGAAATTGACTAATAAACAAAATATTGTTGTAATATAGAGGAATAAGAGGAATTGTATAAGAATATGGATGATTTTATGGATCATGACTTTAAAAAGACATGCATGTTTCTATTTTTTGTTCTAACATTATTGGTTCTTATGAAAGATGGTATGTATCACATGTGTGTTGAAAGTAGTTCAACTAATAATATTACCATCAAATATAGGTATCACATTCAATGACTCTATGATATGCTCATATAATTACATGCATCATCAATCTTCTCAAAGGTTGATATTCATAGTGGATACCATCATATTCAAATAAAGGAATGGGATGAGTGGAAAATGGCATTCAAAACTAATGGTGGGTTTTTTGAGTGGTTTGTCATTCCATTCAGCCTCTAAAATGATTCAAGTACATTTATGTGAATCATGAAGGATTTTATGAATCTATTTATTGGTAAATTTATTATTTTTTATCTGTGTGATATTTTAATTTACAGTAAGGATGTGGAAAACCACTTGGATCATCATTGGTAGGTATTTTGAATTCTGTGGGAACTAAATCTGTATGGAAGATGGAAATGTGCGAGTTATTTTCAAAAAAATTGGTGTTTTTGGGATGTTTGGTATCCCAATAAGGAATAGTGGTGGATCAATTAAAGGTTGAAGAAATCAATTCCTATCCCCCTTAATAATCTATCATAGAAGTGATGGTTTTTCATGGTTTAGCATCTTTTTATCATTTCATTGTATTCAATTTCAACTGTATCATAAAAACCAAAACAAAATTATTGAAAAATTGGAAATTTGAGTGGTTAAAGAAACAAATGAATTATTTGAAATCATTAATAAAATGTTATGTGGGGCACTAGTTTTTGAATTACTTGGTTTTGATTGAGTCCTTGATGTGAAGTGTGATGCATGTAGAGTTGGGATCATCATCATTCTCGTCTAAAGCAATCATCTCATTAAATATTTTAGTTATAATTTGAATTATTTAAGGAGTAATTATAACACCTATGATAAGGAATTTTATGTGATTGTGAGATACCAAGATTATTGTTCACGTTAACTGAGATGAAAATATATTTTTCTTCATTATTATCACCAAGCATTGAGAGTTATCAATGTATAAAAAAATCTAAGTTCGATGCATAAATGTGGGTGTAATTCTTGAAATTATTCTCATATGTGTCTAATAATTAGCATTATATATGTTTGAATTCATGGATTTCAGTTTATGAAAGACGATTATCAGCAAGATATGAAGTAAAATTAAATTTTAACCAATTTAAAATGGTTTTTTAGAGGATTTTTTTCATGATGAGTTTCTGTTCAAGAGATATAAGTTTTGTGTTCCCAAGGGTAATTAGAGGGACTTTATCATCAAAGAGACCTATGATGGAGTACGTTTTGGTAATTTTTGAATCTATAAAACCATAAATATACTTGAGGAGAACTTATAATAACCAAAGATGAAATTATATGTCTAAGAAATTATTTCAATTTGGGGGTAATTTTGAAAGGAAAAGAATAATTTCAATCCAAGTTTATACACTCCATTCCCAATTCTAAAACATCCATGGTATTTTATCAGCATGGATTTCATTATGGATTTACCATAGACTAATTGATAATTGTTTCTGAAAGAGGTTTTTCACCTTCAAGGAATTCATCGTATCTTTTTTTCTAATAGAGACACTAGATTTACCATCTATTTGGGAGGACATTATGTGGGTAATTTAGTACAAAACTTCTTTTTAGCAATTCCCATCACCCTCAAATGGATGGGAAAATAGAAGTCACCAATCATACTTTGAAAACTATTTTGAGAACATTGGTGAACATGAATATGTAATTTTGGGATTTACAGCTTGTACAATATGAATTTTCATAAAACATATCTCTATGTTCTACCACTCAATATTCTCCATTTGAAGTGGTTTATGGAATAAATCCAATCAATCCTATAAAATTATATTTTTTGCCTCTTTATTTTTAGGAGAATATTGATGTGGACTAGATGGCAAAGAATATGAATAGTCTATATGAATTTAATCAATCTCAAATAGATAAATCTAATAAAGCATATAAAAGGAGAGCTAACAAACATCGATAGCAGACCATTTTCCAACCCAAAGATAAATTGTTCATTCACCATCACAAGGAGATATTTATATCCAAATAGAAGATATAGCTGTTACCATGAGCTGAAGGTCCATTCAATGTACTCTAATGAGGGGGGAAATGCCTAAAATGTCTATTTACCTGATAATTTTGGTGGTGTTTCTGCCATTTTCAACATTAGAGATTTATCTCCCCACATTGAATAAGATGATACCATGGATTTGAGGCCAAATCCACTCTATCCCATAGGGAATTATGTGGAACATATTCTACTCAAAGAGAATATTTTTTTCCCTTAACATGAAATTGAATCCAAATTATTATTCAAATTGGTCCATCCCATAATTTTTTACATCCAACACAATGGTGGGCCCCAATAAAATTATTTAGGTCCCAAAATGACATATCCACATGGTAATGGAATTAAATTCATATAATAAAATTAAATAGGAGATATAAAATGGAGAAAAGGATCATTAATATGGAATATTGGTTCTTTAGTTAGTGGGGTCATTAATTAACATGGGAAAGTGTATTTGTTTCTTTTTATGTGACATTTGTGTGTCCTAATTCTATTTAATTCAATTGAGGTCATTACGCTCAATTTATTTCGTCTTTATAATGTGTTTTCATTCCATTGTAATGTTACACATTAATCATAGTAATTTTGAATCATATTGTGAAACATTGTTACTTTAGCCTCTTCCCTTTGCTCGGAATTGGTGGTGCATCCCCATTGATGGTGACTGAGCCTTTAAGCATGGATAACCTTGTATAGTGGTGTTTCCAATAATACATGGTCATTCTGATACATTTCACTATTCCATATTCACTTAGTCATTTTGTGCTTCCACCTCCACATCAAAGGGTTTATGGTTTTTTGGGGGTTAGGGTTTTGGATTTTTTGGGGTGGAGTGCTTATGGTTTCTGTTTTTGAGAGGAGGGTTTAGATAATTTTTGGGGTTATGGTTTAGGGTCTTTTAGCTGAGGGTTTTGGGGTTTTGAGGATGAGTGTTTAGGGTTTTTTTATGTTTTGGTTTTAGGGTTTTTTTATTCTCAATGATTAGTGTTTTGGGATATTGGTTCATGGCTTTTTGGGGATTAGGCTTTATGTTTTTTTGGGATAGAAAGTTTATGGTTGATTAGATCTATGTTTTTAGGGTTTGGGGGGGGGTGTATAGGGTTTTTTGGAGATTATGGTTTCCTTTTTATGGTAGAGGATTTTGGGTTTTTTGGGATAAGGTTTTAGAGATTTTTTGGGATGAGGGTTTTGGGGTTTTGGGGGATGAGGGTTTGGGATTTTTAATGAATGAGGGCTTAAGGGATTTGGGGTTTTGTGGATCTTTTTTGGGGGTTGAGGTTTTTGGGTTTTTTGGGGATGAGGTATTACAATTTATTGAGGTAGAGGGTTTAGGGTTTTTTTGGGACTGAGGGTGTAGGGTTTATTAGGATGAGGATTTAGGGTTTTTTATGGATGTGAGTTTATTATTTTTTGGGCTATTAATTTAAGAGTTTGTGGGATGAGGATATAGGTTATTTGGGTGATAAAGGTCAATGATTTTTTGGGGTGAGGGTCAAGGGTTTTTTGGGGGTGAGGAAAAAAGGGATTTTTAAGCCTGGGGTTCTAGAGTTTTTTATAGAAAAGGGCCTAGGGTTTTTTGGTCCTAAGGGTCTAGGGTGTTTTGGGGATAATTGTATTTTTGGGGCCGACGGTCAAGGGTTTTTTGGGGCTGAATGTCTAGGGTTTTTTAGGGCTTAGTGTCTAGGGTTTTTTGAGAATGAGGTCCTAGTGTTTTTTGGGGCTGAGGGACTAGGGTTTTTTGGGGGTTGAGGTGGAGGGTTTCTATGGTTAAGAGTCTATAGTTTTTTCTAGGTTGAGGGAGAATGGTTTAATAGGGGTTGAGGGTCTTCAGTTTTTAGGGGCTAGGGGTAAATGGTTTGTTGGGGATGGGGGCCTATATTTTTTAGGGGCTGAGGGTCTAGGGTTTTTTTAGGGATGAGGTTCCATGGTTTTTTGGTGATGAGGGTCTATTGTTTTTTCAAGATGAAGGTGTAGGTTTTTTTTCAATGGTTCTATTTTTTTTATGGATCAGGGTCTAGGGTTTTTTGATTTTGAGTGTCTAGGTTTTTTTGGAGGTGAGGGACTAGGTTTTTGGGGGGCTAAGGAACTAGGGATTTTTGGGGATGAGAGTATAGTGGTTTTTATGGATGTGGGTCTAGAGATTTTTTGAGCATGTGGGTAAAGGGTATTTTGGCCAAGGGTATAGTGTTTTTTTGGGCTAAGTAACTAGGATTTTATTGGGTTGAGTGTAAAGGGTATTTTAGGGATGAGGGTCTAGGGTTTTGTTTGGGATCACGGTATATTATTTTTGGGGGATGATCATCGAGGTTTACTTAGTTATGATGTTTGACGGTTGGGGGTTCTTTGGGGATGAGGGTTGAGAGGGTTGAGTTTTTTAAGGGGTCTAGGGTTGGATGCTTGTTGGGGATGAGGTTTGATATTTTTTTAAGTATGTAGGTTGATGTTTTTAGGGGGGAGTGTTGAGGGTTTTTTGGGGCATAGGTTGAGGGTTATTTGGGTTCAAGGGATGATGGTTTTTAGGGGCACATGATGAGGTTTTTATAGATCCAAGGGATTTGATGGTTTTTGGGGCCTAGGGTTTTAGTTTTTTGGGGGATGATGGTTTAAGGTTTTCTAGGGATAAGGGTTTTTGTGTTTTTGGAGGTAAGGGATCGTGTTGTTTTTGGTACTGAGGGTTCAGGGTTTTTTGGGGATGACATTTTAGGGTTTTTTTGGGTTAAGGTAATAGGTTTTTTTGGGGATAAGCGTATAGGGTTTTTGGGGGTTTTGGGTTTGGGTGTTTTGAGGATGAGGTTTCATGTTTTTTAGGATGGGGGATGATAGTTTTTTGGGGCATAGGGTAGACTATTTTTTGGGGCTAAGTTTTGAGGGATTTTTGGCATTGCGGGTTGAGGATTTTTTAAGGATATGGGTTTAGTGAAATTGGGGGATGAGGTTGGAGGTTTTTTGGGGTTTAGAGTTTAGTGTTTATTGGGTAAAAGGTTTTAGGGTTTTTTGGGATGAGGGTTGATGAATTTTTAGGGTAGTGGGTTCATGGATTTCTAAGGATTAGGGTTGTGTGTTTTTTGGATGAAGGATTGGAGTTTTTTGGGGATGGTGGTTGGGGATTTATTGGTGATGATGGTTTAGAGTTTTTTGTGGATAAGTGTTGAGTTTTTGTTTTTGGGATGTGGTTTGACGATTTTTTAGGGCAGAGGGTTGAGGGTTTTTTTGGACTTTAGGTTGAGGATTTTCTAGGAGTAAGGTTTGATTGTTTTTAGGGATAAGGGTTGGGGTTTTTTTGGGCTGGTGGTTGAGGATCTTATGTAGATTAGTATTGAGGATTTTTTCAAGATTAGGGTCTATGGATTTTTTGGGTTGAAGGTTTAGTGTTTTTTATATTGAGGGTTGTGGATTTTTTTGGTTGAGGCTGTAGTGTTTCTGGGGCTGAGGATTTTTTATTTTTTTGCGGATGAGGGTTTAGGGGTTTTTTATGCTGATGGTTAGGTTTTTTAGGGATTAAGGTTTGCGGATTTTTCAAGCTGTGTGTTTAGAGTTTTTTGGGTTTGAGCATTTAGGGTTTTTTGCAGATGAGTGATTAGTGTTTTTTGTGGGCTTTGGGTTTTTTTTTGGGGGTTTATGGTTTATGGTTTTTTGGGGATGAGGTTTTTGGATTTTTTAGTCTGAGGGTTTTGGGTTATTGTGGCCAAGGTATGACATTTTTTATAGCTAAGAGTTGAGTGTTTTTTTGGCAGTGGGAGGAGGTTTTCTTTAGGCTCAGTGTTCAGGGTTTTTTTGGTTGAGCATAGAGGGGTATTGGAGCTGCGGGTTGAGGTTTTTTAAGGGATACATGTTGAGGGTTTTTTAGGGTATGGGGTTTAGTGTTTACTAAAGATGATGGATGAGGATATTTTTGGGATGAGGGTTGTATTTTCTCTATGGATGAGGGTTAACCATTTTTTGGGGTTGAGGGTTGATGGTTTTTTAGGAATGTGGGATGAGTGTTATTATGGTATTGAGGGTTTTGGTTTTTTTTGGAATATGGGTTTATGGTTTTCTAGGGATGAGGGTTGAGGTATTTTTTTGAGCTAAGGGTTTATGTTTTTTATGGTCGAGTATTTATATTATATTTTATACAAGGGTTTAGGTATTTTGGGGGATGAGGTTTTAGTGTTTTTTGCAGATGACGGTTTAGGGTTTTTTTGGGGAAGATGGTCTAGGATTTTCTGAGGATGAGGATTTAGTGTTTTTTAGTGATGATGGTTTGGGTTTTTTTGGATCTGAGTTTTTAGGATTTTTTGGGGCTGAGGGTTTATTTTTTTAAGTTTGAGGGTTCGCGGTTTTTTGGGGGTGTGGGTGGAGGGTTTTTTGGGGATTGGGGTTGAGTGATTTTTGGGGTTGAGAGTTGATGTTCTCTTGGGACTTAGGGTTTAGAGTTTTTTAGGGTTGAGGTTTTAGAGATTTTTGGGGATGAGGGTTTAATGTTTTTTGGGAATGAGGGTTGAGTGTTTTTTAGGGATAAGGGTTGATGATATTTTTGGGAAGTTGCTTGAGAGGTTTTGGGGCTAAGGGTTTAGGTTTTTTTTTGGGGCTTATGGTTGATGAGTTTTTTACGGTTGTGGGCTTCATGGGTATGAGGGTTGAAATTTTTTTGGGCTGAGGGTGGAGGGTTTTAGGTGTTGAGGGATTGAGGTTTTTTGGGGATAAGGGTTGAATGTTTAATAGGGCTGAGGTTTTTTGGATATTTGCAGGCTGGGAGTTTAGGGGTTTTCAGGGATGAATGTATATGTTTTTTCGGCTATGGTTTTAGGGTGTTTTGGAGCTGATGATTTAGGGTTTTTTTGGTGGATGTTTAGGGTTTTTTTGAGGATGAGGGTTCAGGGTTTTTTGGTCATGATTGTTCTACGTTTTTTAATGTTGATAGTTAATGATTTTTTTGGGTCTAAGTTCTTTGGTTTATTTAGGGAGGAGGGTTTAGGGTTTTCTAGGGATGTGGTTTATTGATTTTTTGGGCTGATGGTTTAGAGGTTTTGGGGTGAGGATTTATGGTTTTCTGGTGATGAGGGTTGAGGGTTTTTTAGTGTTTTGGTTGAGTGTTATTGGAATGTGGGTTGATAAATTTTTCGGGTATAGGGTTGATATTTTTTAAAGATAAGGGTTGAGGATTTTCTTTTCAGATGACATTTGAGGGTTTTTTTGGGATTGAGTGTATTTTTTGGGGATGAGGGTTTAGTGTTTTGGGGGGTTGAGGTTTTATGGTTTTATTGGTAGGTTTAGGGTTTTTTAGGGATGGGGGTTTAGAGTTTTTTAGGGGTAGAGTTAAGGGGTTTTTGGGGCTGAGGGTGTAGTGTTTCTTACGGATGAGGGTTTAGAGTTTTTTGGTGCTGGGGGTTTAGGTTTTTTAATGTATAAGGGTTTATGGTTTTCTTTGGGATAAGGGTTTAGGATTTTTTTGGGGATAAGGGTTTATAGTTATTTGGGTTTGATTGTTTAGTATTTTTTTTGGCTAAGTGTTGTGGGTTTTTTGGGGAAAATTGTTGAGTGTTTTTAGGGAAAAGGGATGAGTGTTTTTTGAAGATAACAGTTGAGGGTTTTTTGGGGATGAGGGTTGGGGATTATTTTTGGCTGAGGGTTGAGGGTTTTTCATTATAGAGGGTTTAATTTTTTGAGTTCGATTGTTGAGTGTTTTCTAGGCTGAGAATTTAGGGTTTTTTTGTTTCTGAGGTTTTAATTTTTTTTGTTGAGGGTTTAGGGTTTTTTAGGATGAGGGTTTTGGGTTTTTTGGTGCTACGGGTTGAGGGTTTTTTGGGGCTGAGGGTTGAGGTTTTTTTGGGGATGAGGGTTTAGTGGTTTGTGGGATAAGGGTTTAGGGTTTTTTAGGGCTGAATGTTGAGGGTTTTTGGGGCTATGGGTTGATGGTTTTGGGGGGATGAGGGTTGAGGGTTTTTTGGAGCTAAGGGTTGAGGGTTTTTGAGGGCTAAGGGTTTAGGGTTTATTAGGGATGTGGTTTGAGTGATTTTTTGGGCTGAGGGTTGAGGGGGTTTCATTTGGATAAGGTTTGAGGGTCTTTTTTGGGATCAGGGTTGATGGTTTTTTGGGTTGAGGGATGAGGTTTCTTTATAGGATGAGGGTTTAGGGTTTTTTGGGGCTGAGGGTTTAGGATTTTTTGGGTTAAGGGTCTAGGGTTTTTTTGAGGTGAGGGTTTAGGGTTTCTTGCGGAGGTGGGTTTATTATTTTTGGGGCTTAAGGGTTTAGGTTTTTTTGGGGATTGGGTCTAGGGTTTTTCAAGGATGTGGGTTTATGATATTTTGGGGATGACGGTTTAGGGTTCTTGGGGAAGAGGGTTTAGGTTATTTTGGGCCTAAGGTTTGAGGGTTTTTTGGTGCATGGAGTTTATGGTTTTTTGGATGAGGGTTTACAATTTGTTGGGGTTGAGGATTTAGGGTTTTTTTGGGGTCTGATGGTTGAGGATTTTTTGGGATGTGGGTTTAGGGTATTGTGGGGATGACGTTTAAGGTTTTTTTGGGGATGAGGGCTCAGGTTTTTTTTAGGCTGAGTGTAGAGGATTTTTTTGGACTGAGAGTTTTTGGTTTTGGGGTCTTAGGGTTTTGGGTTTTGGGGTGATGAGGGTTTTTGCCAATTTAGGGTAATATTTGAGGGTTTTTGGGGACTTTTGTGTATTTTTGGGCTTGAGGTTTTAGGTTTCCTTGGTTTTATTTTGGGGACAATAGTTTAGGGACTTTTTGGAAATATGTTTTAGGGTTTTTTGGGGATGGGGGAGTTTAGTTTCTGTGGGGCTATGGGTTTTGTGTTTTTTTGTGATTAGGGTTTAGGGTTTTGGGGGATTAGGGTTTAGGGTTTGTTGGGGTTGAGGGTTGATGGTTTTTTAGGCTGAGAGTTTAGGGGTTTTAGGGGTTTGGGTGGAGGGATTTTTGGGGATTAGTGTATAGGTTTTTTAGGGGAGAGGGTTGAGGGTTTTTTGGGACTGGGGGTTGAGGTTATTTTGGGGATCAGGGTGTAAGGTTCATTTTCGGGCTAATGGTATAGGTTTTTTTGGGGATAAGAGTTTTGGGTTTTTGGGGGATCAGGGTTTAGGGTTTTCTATGGTCGAGGGTTTTGTTTTTTGTTGATAAGTGTTGTGGTTTTTTTGTGGATTTGGGATGACTATTTATATGGGATGAGGGTTGAGGTTTTTTAGCGTTGAGGGTTGAGGGTTTTTTACAGTTGTGGGTTGAGGGTTTTTTAAACTATGGGATGAGGGTTTTTTGGTGTTGAGTGTTGATTATTTTATGAGGGTGATGGTTTAGGGTTTCTTGGTGATGAGGGATTTGGTTTTTTGGGGCCGGGGTTGATATTTTTTTTGTGCTGAGTGGTGAGGGTTTTTTTCGGATTGAGGGTTGAGAGTTTTTTAGGGATGAGGTTTGAGGGTTTTCTTGGAAGAGGGTTGGGAGTTTTTTTGGGATGAGGGTTTAGGGTTTTTGGGTGATGGGGGTGTAGGGATTTTCGGTTTGAAGGTTTATAATTTTTTTAAGAAAATGTTTAAGGTTTTTTTGGGCTAAGGGTTGTGGGTTTTTTTGGGATGATTATTTTGGGTTTTTTGGCTATAAGATTATAGGGTTTTTTGGGCTTGAGGATTTTGAATGTTTTGATTCTAGGGGAAGAGGGTTTTATTGGGGATGAGGGTTGAGGGTTTTTTAGATGAGTTTTAAGAGTTTTTTGAGGATGAGGGTTTATTGGGGACGAGGTAATATGGTTTATTTGGGATAAGGGTTTTTAGTTTTCTAGTGAGGAAGGTCTTTTGTTTTTTGAGGGATGAGGGTTTATAGTTTTTTGTAAATGGGGATTAAGTGTTTATGGTGTTGGGGATTTAATTTTATATTGGGCTAAGGGTTTTGGGTTTTTTGGGAATGAAGGATTATGATTTTTTGGGGTCAGGGTTTACGATTTGTTGGGGATTAGTGTTTAGTGTTTTTTGTGGATGAGGGTTTATAGTTTTCTTGGTTATAGGGTTTAGGGTTTTGTGGGATAAGTGTTTAGTGTTTTTGTACTTGAGGGTTTAGTGTTTTTTTGGGATGATGATTTAGGTTTTCTTAGGTTTTTGGGATTAGGGTTTTTGGGGTAGAGGGTTTAGTGTTTTTTGGATAGTGGGTTTATAGGTTTTTTGGGCCAAGGGTTTAGTGTTTTTCTTGGGGATGACGGTTTAGGGTTATTTTGGGAATGAGGGATTATGGTTTTTTGTTGTTGGGGTTTATGTATTTATGGGGTTGTGGGTTTAGATTTTTTTTGGTCTAAGGGTTTGGGTTTTTGGGGTACGAGTGGTTAGGGTTTTTAAGGCAGGGGGTTTAGTTTATTAGGGGGATGATGGTTTAGGATTTTTATGGGATTAGGGTTTTTTGGTGATGTAGAGGGTCTTCATGGTCAAAGGTTTTATATTTTTTTGGGGTTGTGGGTTGAGGTTTTTTTAGGGATGAGGGTTTAGAGTTTATTATCAGTTTTTAGGGTTTTTGGGTAGAGGTTTGTGGATTTTTTGGGGTGATGTTTGAGGATTTTTTTGGGGATGAGGGATGAGAGTTTTTTAGGGAAGATGGTTGAGGATTTTATGGGTTAAGGTTTTATGGTTTTTTGGGGATAATGGTTTAGGGATGTTGGGGTAGAGGGTTTATGGTTTTTTGGGGCTGAGGATTTAGGATTTTTTAAGGATGGGATTTTTGTGTTTTTTTGGCGGTGGGTTTATGTTTTTTTTAGGCTATGGGTTTTTTTGTTTTTTGGGGATGATGGGTTATAGTTTTTTGGGGGTGAGTTTAGATGGTTTTTGGGGGTGGAGGGTTGATATTTTTTTGGGCCTAGGTTTTAGTGTTTTTTGGGATGAGAGTAAATGGTTTTTTGGTGTTGAGTGTTTAATGTTTTTTGGTACATAGTGTATAGTGTTTTTTTGGAAGAGGTTTGAGGGTTTTTTGGGGTTCATGGTTGAGTTTTTTTTTGTATAGGTGTATAGGGTTTTTAGGAAAAGGGTTTAGGGTATTTTTTCTGATGTATTAGGGTTTTTTGTGGCTGAGGGTTTTTGATTTTTTTGATGTTGAGTGTTTTGGTTTTTTTCGGTAACAGTTTAGAGTTTTTTGGGGGTAAGGGTTTAGTTTTTTTGGGGGCATGTGGGTTGATGGTTTTTTGGGGATAAAGGTTGAGTGTTTTATTGTGTATGAGGGATGATATTTTTTAGGATGTGTGGGTTGTCGGTTTTGGGGGGCCGAGGGTTGAGGCTTTTTTGGGAATGGGGTTTGAGGTTTTTTTGTGGACCAGGGTTTAGATTTTTTTGGGTCTTAGGGTTGAATGTTTTTTTGGGCCAAGGTTTAAGGATTTTTTTGGCGTTGAGGGACCTTTTGGGAATACACAATGAGGGTTTTTTAGGGATGAGGTTTGAGTGTTTTTCTGGAAAAAGGGTTGAGGGTTTTTTAGAATAGTGGGTGGGGGTTTTTTGCGGCTGAGGGACTGTGGCTTTTTTGGAATGAGGTAATACAGTTTTTGGTGGATGAGGTTTTAGTGTTTTTTATGCTGAGGGTTGAGGTTTTTTCTAGATGAAGGTTGAGGGTTTTTTTGGGTTGGGGATGAGGTTTTGTTTAGGCTAAGGGTTTATGGTTCTTTGGGGATGATGGTTTATGGTTTTTTAGGGGATGAGGGTTTGAGTTTTTTTTTGGATGGTGGTTAAGTGTTTTTTGGGGGTGAGGGTTGAAGGATTTTTGGGGATGAGGGCTGTGGGTTTTTTGGGGATGAGGGTTTAGAGTTTCTAGGGGATGAGGGTTTAGTGGTTTTGGGGATGAGGGTTTAGGGTTTTTGGGATGGGATTTTAGTGTTTCTTGGGAAAGAGGTATTTTAATTTTTTAGCGTTGAGTTGTTATGGTTTTTTTGGGCTAACGGTTTAGGTTCTTTGGGGTTGAGGGGTTTTTTGGGATAAGGGTTTAATGTTTTTTTAGGCGATTGTTTAGTGTATTTTTTGGGTTGAGTGTTTAGTGATTTTTTGGGTGGATCCTTTAGGGTTTTTTGTGTCAAGGTATGAATATTTTTGTAGGATGATGGTTTAGTGTTTTTTGATAATGGTTTAGTGTTCTTTTCAGATAGAGGATTTAGGGTATTTGGTGGCTATGGGTTTAGTGTTCTTTTGGCTGGGGGATTAGATTTATCTAGGGATGACATTTAAGGATTTTATTAGGAAAAGGAGTTTAGGGTATTTTGAGGATGTGGGTTGTGGGTTTCTTTGGGATGTAGATTGATGAATTTTATAGGGCTGAGTGTTTAGAGTTTTCTTTAAATTGATTGTTTTTTATTTTTCGGGGGCTTAGGGTCAAGATTATTTTTAAAGGATGAGGGCTGAGGGGTTTTTGGGTGTGAGGTTTGATGGGTTTTCTTGGTATTTGAGTGTTGATCATTTCTTGGGGATGAGGGTTTATTATTTTTAGGTTTAGGGTTTATGGTTTATTAGGTATGTGGATTCATGGATTTTTTGGGTTCAGGGTTGGGGGTTTTTTGGGGTGAGGGTTGAGGTTTTTTCAGGGGATAGGGTTCATGGTTTTTTTTGGGCTTAGGGTTGAGGGTTTTTTAGGTCTCAGGGTTGATTTTTTTTTATTCCTGAGTGTTTTTGGTTTTTTTTAGTTCAGAGGATTTAGATTTTCTTGGGGTGGGGGTTTGGGGTTTTTTGGGGATATGGGTTTAGGGATTTTTAAGTTTAATGGTTTTGGGGGGTTTTAAGGGTAAGGGTTTAGGATTTTTTTGGCTGGGGTATTAGGGTTTTTTGCAGATGAGGATGTAGTGTTTTTTAGGATGAGGTTTTATGGTTTTTTCGCACTAAGGGTTTAGGGTTTTTGGGGATAAGGGTTTAGGGTTTTTTAGAGTTGAGTGTTTAGGGTTTTTTTGGGATAAGGGTTTAGTGTTTTTTGGGGATTAGGTTTTAGTTTTTTTTATAGATGAGGGTTGAGAGTTTTTTGGGTCTGAGGTTTGAGGGTTTTTTAGGAGTGAGTGATAATTTTTTTTTCTATATGGGGGTTGACGGTTTTTTAGGGATGAGAGTTTAGTGTTTAGTGAGGATGAGGGTTGGGGTATTTTTGCAGAGGTTTTATGTGTTTTTTTATGCTAAGGGTTTAGTTTTTTTTGTGACGGTTAATGGTTTTTTATTTCTGTGGTTTTATGATTTTTGGGATGTGGTTTTAGGTTTCTTGGGAGATGAGGGATTAGGTATTTTTGAGACTAAGGGTTGAGGATTTTTTGGGATGAGGATAGAGGTTTTTTGGGGTTTTGGTTTTAGAGTTTTTTGAGGATGAGGTTTTATGGGTGTTTGTGATGGTTGATGATGTCTATTAGGGGTTGTGGGTTTAGGTTGTTTTGGGGCTAGGGGTGGAGGGTCTTTAGGAGATGAGGGTCGATGGATTTTTTTGGCTTGATGGTTGAGGGTTTTTTTGGGGTTAAGTGTCGAGGGTTTTCTGGGGATGACGGTTGAGGGTTTTTGCAGAAGAGGGTTTAGGTTTTTTTGGGTTTGAGGGTTTTGGTTTTTTGGGAACTGTGGTTCTAGGTTTTTTTGGGATTGAGGGTATGAGCTTTCTTATGAGGAGGGTTTAGTATTTTCTGGGGGGATGATGGATTTGAATTTTTTAGGTCTATGGGTTTAGGTTTTTTTAAGTATGATGGTTTTGGATATTTTTTGGATGAGGGCTTATGGTATTTGGGGTGGGGGGTTTAGGGTATTTTTTATCTAATGTTTCGGTATTTTTGGTCTAGTGGGTTTAGGGTTTTTGAGGATGAGGGTTTAGTTTTTTTTCAAGATAAGGGTTGATGGTTTTTTGGGGATAAGGGTTAGGGACTTTGGGGGCCAAGGGTTGAGGTTTTTTTGTGTTGTGGGATGATGGTTTATTGGGGATATGGGTTGATGGTTTTATGGGTCTGAGGATTGAGGGTTTTTTGGATCTGAGGGTTGAGGTTTTTTTGGGATGAGAGTTGAGGTGTTTTTTATGGCAAGGGGTTGAGATTTTTTTAGGACTACGGGTAGAGGGATTTTTGTAGTTTAGGGTTGATTTTTTTTGGGGGAAGAGGGTTTTTTGGGGTATAGGTTTGAGGGTATTTTTGGAGTTGAGGGTTGATGATTTTTTCTGTTTGAGGTTTTAGTGTTTTCGGGATGATGGTTTTGTGGTTTTGGGGGCTCAGGCATGAGGGTTTTGGGGGATGAGGTTTGAGGTTTTTTGTGAGCTTAGTGTTGATATTTTCTCAGGGTTTAGTGTTGAGGGTTTTTTAGCCTACAGATTTAGGGTTCTTTAGGTTTCAGGTTGAGGGATTTTAATGTTTGAGTGTTTAGGATTTTTAGGGATGAGGTTCTATGGGTTTTTGGGTTTAGGGGGTTAGGTTTTGGGGGGTTAAGGATTTGGGTTTTTTAGTGATAAGTCTTTCAAGTTTTCTATGGGATAAGGGTTTAGGGTTTTTTGGGGATGAGGGATAAGTGCTTTTGTGCTGAGGGTTTAGGGGTTTAGGGGGACAAGGTTTTAGTGTTATTTTGGGATGGGGTTTTAGAGTTTTTGTGGATGAGGGTTTAGGGTTTTTTGGGACTGATGGTTTTGTTTTTTTCTAGAAAATGGATGGGGCTTTTTTTGGGTTTAGGGTTAAGTATTTCTTAAGGATCTGGGATGTGGGTTTTTTTATGGATGAGGGTTGACAATATTTTAGGGATGAGGGTTTAGGGTTTTTCAGGGAAGAGGGTTGAGGTTTTTTTGTTACATTTGTTTATTGTGTTATTTTTTAGGCTAACGGTTTAGGTTAATTTGTTAATGATGTTTTATGGTTTTTTAGGATGTGGGATTTAGGTTTTTTAGGGATGAGGGTTTAGGGATTTTTTGGACTAAGGGTTGATGGTTTTTTGAGGCTATGTTTTGGGGGTTATGTGGCTGTGGGTTGAGGGTTATTTGGGGATAAGGGTTGAGGGTTTTTTTGGGGCTGTGGGTGGAGGGTTCTTTTGGGGGTGAGCATCCAGTGTTTTTTTGGGTTGAGGTTTGAGGGTTTTTTGGGATTGAGGGTTAAGTGTCTTTTGGGGTGAGGGTTCTGGGTTATTTTTGTGATGATAAATGAGGATTTTTGGGGGATGAGGGTTTAGAGTTTTTATGGCTGAGGGTTTAAAATTTTTTCGGACTATGGTTCTAGGGTTTTTGAGGTTTAGGGTTTAGGGTTTCTTATGGAGGAGGGTTTAGTAATTTTTAGAGATTATGGTTTAGGATTTTTCAGGGTTGTGGGTTTCGGTGAAGACTATTTAGGATTTTGGGGGTTTAGGATTTAGGGACATCGAGTTGAAGGGATTATATTATTTTATTCATTATGATTGATTATTTTTTGGGGTAGGGGGTTTTTGGGTTTTGGGGTTTGAGAGTTTTGGATTTTTTCCGGTTGATGGTTGATGGTTTTTTGGGGCTCAGGGTTGGGGGATTTGGAGGTTGAGTTTTGGGGTTTTGGGGGGCTGTGGGATTAGGGGTTTTCTAGGGATATGGGTTGAGGGTTTATGGGGATGAGGGTTGAGAGTTTATTAGGACTAAGGGGTTGGGTTTCTTGGTGCTGAGGGTTTAGATTTTTTGAGGAAGAGTTTTTAAGGTTTTTTGGGGCTGAGGGTTTAGGGTATTTTTTGGGAAAATGGTTGAGGGTTTTTTGGGATGAGGGTTAAGGTTTTTTTAGGGGTGAGGATTTAGGGTTGTTTTTTGTAGTAGTTTGAGGGTTTTTTGTGGCTGAGGGTTTAGAGTTTTTTTCAGATAAGGGTTTAGGGTTTTTTGGGGATGAGGGTAGAGGGTTTTTTTGGGGAAGAGGGTTTAGGGTTTTTTTATATGAGGGTTTATTATTTTGGGGGGATGAGGGTTTATAGATTTTTGTCCCTACGGGTTTAAGGTTTGGGGGATGAGGGATTATTTTATTTTGGGGGATGATGGTTTAGGGTTTTTGGGGCTTTGGGGTTAGGGTTTTTTAGGGTAGGGTGTTTATGGTGTCATGGGGTTATGCGTTTAGGGTTTCTTTCGGATAAGGTTTTAGGATTTTTAGGGCTGATTTTTGAGGGTTTTGGGGGTTAGGGTTGAAGATTTTTTGGGTCTAAGTGTTTTTTTCTTTTCTTAGGGCTGAAGGTTTAGGGATTTTGGGGTTAAGGTTTGAGGGATTTTTGGGGGTTGAAGGTTGAGGGTTTTTTGTGTTGTGGGTTTAGGGTTTTTGGGTATGAGGGTTTATTAATTTTTGGGGATGATGGTTTAGGCTTTTAGGGCATAGGGTTTAGGGTCTTTTATACTGAGGGTTGAGGGTTTGTCTGTGTTGAGGGTTTATTGGGGCCAAGGGGTGTTTTTTTTGAGGTTGAGGGTTTTTTGGTCCTAAGGGATTAGAGTTTTTTTCAAGAGAGGGTTACTGGTTTTTTTTGTGATGGGGGTTTAGGGGTTTTTTTGGGATAATGGTTTTCAATTTTTTTGGGAATGAGGGTTTAGGGTATTTCATGGTTGAGATTTTAGGTTTTTTTGGGGTTTATGGTTCAGGGTTTTGTGGGGTTGAGGGATTTTTGGGGCTGAGGGTTTTTTGGGTGCTGGTTTTAGGGATTTTTAGGCTAAGGGTTTATAGTTTTTTCATGAGGGTTTATGTATTTTTTGGTCAACGGATTTTGTTTTTTTTATAAGGATTTATGGTTTTTGGGGATGAGGTTTTAGGTTTCTTTGGGGATGAGGGTTTTTCTTTTTTTGGTTGATTAGGGTTTAGGGTTATTTGGGATGATTGGTTTGGGTTTTGGGGCTAGGGGTTTGAGATTTTGGGGGTTGAGTGATTAGGGTTTCAGGGGTTGAGGTTTAGCATTTGTTGGGGTTGAGTATTTAGGATTTTTTGGGTAGAGTGTTTAGGATTTTTGGGTCTGTGGGTTTAGGGTTTTCTTCCTATGTGTTGAGGGGTTTTCAGTGGTGAGGGTGAATGGTTTTTTTTAGGATGATGGTTTAGGGTTATTTGGGCCCTATTTGAGGGGGGTTGGGGTTGAGTGTTTAGGATTTTTTGGGGATGAGGGTTGATGGATTTTTTGGGATGACAGGTTAGGGTTTTTAGGGGAAGGGGGTTGAGGTTTTATTCATGTATAGGGTTTAGGATTTTTTAGGGATAGGGGATGACGGTTGAGGATTTGAGGGGTTTAGGTTTTAGGTTTTTTTGTGTATAAGTGTTGATGGATTTTAAGGTGGAGGTTTTAGGGTTCAGGGGATAAGGATTTAGGCTTTTTTATGGTTGGGATTTTATAATTTTTTGGGGATAAGCATATAATATTTTTTGGGCTATAGGTTTGGGGTTTTGGGGGGCTGAGAGTTAAGGGTTTTTTGGGGTTGAGGGTGGGAGGTTTTTCTGGGTTGAGGGTTTATGGTTTTTTGGGCTAAGGGTTTAACGTTTTTGGAGACCAGGGTCTTGGGTTTTTTGTGGCTGAGGGTGTAGGGTTTTTTGGAGATAAGGGTTAAGGTTTTTTGGTGGTTGTGGTTTGAGGATTTTTTGGGTTTAGGGTTGATTGGTTTTTTGGGTTGAGGGTTGATTGTTTTTTGTGTCTAAGGGTTGGTTTTTTTTTGGATCATTTTAGGGATTTTTAGGGATGATGATTTAGGGATTTTTGGGCTAAGTGTTTCGGGTTTTTTTATGGATGACGATTTTCATTTTTTGGGGGATGGGGGTTTAAGGTATTTTGGGGTTGAGATTTAATGGTTTTTTGGGTCTAGGGGTTGAGGGTATTATGGGATTAAGGGTTTTGTTTTTTGGAGCTGTGGGTTGTGGGTATTTTGGGGCTGAGGGTTGAGGGGATCTGGGGATGAGGTTTGAGGTTTTTTGTTGATGTGGGTATAGGGTTTTTTGGGGAAGAAGTTTTTGGATTTTTTAGGTTAAGGGTTTTGGGGGATGATGGTTGATGGATTTTTTGTATTATGGTGAAGTGTTTTTTGTGATCAGGGT
Source organism: Viscum album (assembly GCA_963277665.1). Lineage (NCBI taxonomy): Eukaryota > Viridiplantae > Streptophyta > Magnoliopsida > Santalales > Viscaceae > Viscum > Viscum album. Next base: position 1,540,155,094 of record OY728151.1, read on the forward strand.
TTAGTTTTTTTAGGGTGGATGGTTTTGGGGGATTTTTTCAGCTGAGGTTTGAGTGATTTTGGGGGCTTAGTGATTACAGTTTTTTTATGAGGGATTATGGTTTTTTTGTGCTCGAGTTTTAGGTTATTTGGGGATGGGTGTTGAGGTTATATTTTGGACTGAGGGTTGATGGTGTTAGGGGGCTATGGTATTAGTGTTTTGGGGTTTTAGGGTTTAGAGTTTTTTGGGGAAAAGGGTTTTGGGTTTTTTAGTGTCTCTGGGTTGAGAGTTTTTAGGTATGTGGGTTATGTTTTTTTTGGGGATGAGGGTTGATGGATTTTTTGGGATGGGGGTTGAGGGTTTTTTGTGGATGAGGGTTTAAGGTTTTTTGTGGATGATGGTTTCATGTTTTATTGGGGGATCATGGTTTAGGGATTTTATGGGGATGAGGATTTATGGATTTTTGCGGCTAAGGGGTTATGGGTTTTGGGGGCTAGGAGTTTGGGGATTTTTGAGATGAGGGTATAGGGTGTTTTTGGTAAGAGGATTAATTATTTTTTATTGTTTCAGGTTTAGGGTTTTTTTAGAGATGAGTGATTATGGTTTTTTTGGGATGAGGGATTAGGGTTTTTTGGTTTGAGGGTTTAGGGTTTTTTGGGATAGGGGTTTGGTTTTTTTTGTGAAAAGGGTACATGGTTTTTTCGGGGATGAGGATATAGGGTTTTGGGGATGAGGGTTTAGGGATTTTTTGTTGGAGCGATTAGGGATTTTTGGGGGTAAGGGTTTAGGATTTTTGGGGGATGAAGGTTTAAGGTTTTTTGGGATGATGGATTAGGCTGTTTTGGTTCTGAGGGTTTTTGGTATTTTGGGGAACTGGGTTTAGTGATGTTTTCTGGCTATGGGTTTAGGGTTAATTGGGGCTAAGGGTTGATGATTTTTTGTGGCTATGGTTTAAGGGTTTTTTGGGATGATTGTTGAGGGTTTTTTAGGGGATTGGGGTTGAGGCTTTTTTAGGGATGAGGATTTTTGGATTTTTGGAACTGAGGGGATTTTTAGGATTGAGTGCTTAGGGTTTTTTGTTATAAGGGTTTAGGGATTTTTGGGATGAGTGTTGAATTTTTCTTTGGAGTTGAGTGTTGATGGTATTTATAGGATAATGGATTAGTGTTTTATGGGGCTGAGGGTTAGGGTATTTTGGGGATGAGGGTTTAGGGTTTTTTGGGGAAGATATTTGAGGAATTTTTAGACCCGAGGGTTATGGGTTATTTGGGGATCAGGGTTTAGGGTTTCTTATGGATGAGTTTTTAGAGTTTTTTGTGGCTAAATATTTAGGGTTTTTTTGGGATGTGGTTTTTGGGGTTTTTGGGATAAGGATTTATGGTTTTAAGGGATTTGGTCTTACGGTAATTTGGGGATGATGATTTAGGATTTTTCAAGGCTGTGGGGTTAGGGTTTTTTGTGGATGAGGGTTTTGGGAATTTTAGGGATGATGGTTTACTATTTTTTGGGAAGAGGTTGTGGGGTTTTTTGGATTTTAGGGTTTAGTGTTTATCGGGACTAAATTTTTTGTGTATTTTCAGATAAAGGGTTTAGGATTTTTTGGGGCTAAGGGTTGAGGGTTTATTTTGGGAGGTGTGTTGAGTGATTTTTAGGGATGATGGTGGAGTTTATTTTTCTATGGCTTTAGGGTTTTCTGTGGATGTGGATTTAGTGTTTTTTTGTATGAGGGTATACTTTTTTTTTTGTTTCAAGGGTTTTGGGTTTTGGGGGGCTTAGGGTTTGGAGCTTTTTTGGGATAGGGGTTTCTAGTTTTTTGGGTTTGAGGGATTAGGGTGTTTTTAGGGACGAGGGTTTAGGGATTTAGGGGTATTATGTTTTGGGATACTTATCACTGAATTATTTGGGTTTTAGTGGGGTTAAGGGTTAAGGGTTTTTTGAGGCTGAGGGTTGATTATTTTTGGGGCTAGGGGTTTACAGTTTTTTTGTGGTTGAGGGTTTTTAGTTTTTCAGGGCTGAGGGTTTACTTTTTTTTCAGAAGGAGGGTTTAGGGTTTCGTATGGATAATGGATTAGGGGATTTTTGGGTTTTGAGGGATTAGGTTTTTCTAGGATGAGGGTTTATTGTTTTTTGGTGGTGTGTGTTTAGGGCTTTTGGGGGTTAAGGGTTAAGGGGTTTTGGGGCTGAGGATTTAGGATTTTTGTGATGAAGTGTAAGGGTTTTTTTAAGGATGAGGGTTGTGGGTTTTTGGGGGGGGACATTTTTTTGGGTTAAAGGTTGAGGGTTTTTTATGGACTAAGGGTTGAGGGTTTTATGGAGTTGAGGGTTTTGGGGTTTTTTGGCTAAGGGCTGATGGTTTTTTAGGGACTATGGTTTAGTTTTTTGGGGGGGATGAGGGTTTAGGGTTCTTTAGGTCTGAGGATTCGGTGTTTTTTTTGGGCTGGTGGGTTTCATGTTTTTTTGGGATGAGGGTTTAGGGTTTTTTGGGGCTGCAGGTTTAGGGATTTTTGTAGGCTGAGGGTTTAGGGTTTTTTGGGGGATGGGGGTTAAGTTGTTTTGGGTTAGTGGGTTATTTTTTTATGTCAAAGTATTGGGAATTTTTTTGGATGAGTTATAAAGGTTTTTTGGGGCTGATTGTTGAGGTTTTTTTGGGGGTGAGGGTTGATAGTTTTTTAGGGCTGAGGGTTTAGGGTTTTTGGGTTTGAAGGTTGTGGTTTTTTTGTAGCTGAAGGTTGGAGGTTTTTGGGATGTGGGTTGAGGGTTTTTGGGTGATGAGGGATGTGTGTTTTTTTGGATAAGGGGTGAGGGTTCTTTACGGTTCAGGGTTTAGTTTTTTTTTGGGATAGTGGTTTTAGGGTTTTTTTTTGGCCTGGGGTTTGAGGGTTTTTTGGTTACAAGGGTTTGGGGTTTTTTGGTTCTTAAGGATTATTGTTCTTTAGGGCTGAGGGTTTTGGGTTTTTTGGGGATGAGGGTTGAGGGTTTTTTGGGGGTAAGGGTTTAGGGCTTTTGGAGTATAAGTGTTGAGGGTTTTTTGGGGATACAGTTTGAAGTTTTATTGGGGCTTTTGATTTAGGGTTTAAGGATATGGGGATATAGGGTTTTTTGGGGGCTGAGGGTTTAGGGTTCTTTGGTGCTGAGGGTTGATGGATTTTTACATCTAAGGGTTGTCAATTTTTTTGGATGAGGGTTCAGTGTTTGTTCAGGCTGAGGGTTTAGGGTTTTATTTTTGAAGGTTTTGGATTCTTTGGGGATGAGTTTTTAGGTTATTTTTGGGCTGAGTGTTTAGGGTTTTTGGGGCTGAGAGTATGGAGTTTTTGGGGGATAAGGATTTTTTAGATATTTGGTTCATAGTTTTTATTTTTTTTGATGAGTGTTTAGGTTTTCCAGTGACTTAAAGTTTAGGGTTTTATTGGGATGATGGTTGAGGGTTTTCTGGGCTAAGGGTTGATGGTTTTCTGGGGTTGATAGTTGAATGTTTATTGGGGTTGATGGTTAATGGTTTTTCGGGGCTGATGGTTGAGTATTTTTTGTTGTGGTGGGTTGATGGATTTTTGGTGTTGAGAGATTAGGGAATTTTTTAGGATGGTTTATGGATTTTGTGTATGAGTATTTGTGGATTTTGTGTCTTGGGATTTAAGATATTTTGGGGCTGTGGATTTAGAGATTTTTTGTGTGGTGCGGTTAGGACATTTTGTTGATGTGGGATTACAAATTTTTATTGATTGTGGTTTTGGATTTTTTTTGGGTATGAGGGTTTAGTGTTTTTTAGGGGATGAGGGTTTTGGGTTTTTTGGGCTAGGGGTTTATGGTTTTTGGTGAATGACTGATTTGGAGTTTTTTGGGATGAGGGTTTCTGGGTTTTTTTAATGACTATTTTGGATTTTTTAGGGATAAGATTTTATGGATTTATGTGGATTATGCTTTTGGGTTTTGGGGGCTGATGGTTTAGAGTTTTTTTGGGATGAGGGTTCACAAATATTTGGAGTTGAGAGTTTTGGGTTCTTTTGTGGTTGACGGTTTTTTTGTGGTTACAGGTGTAGGGTTTTTTGGGTTAACGGTTGAGGGTTTTTGGTGATGATAATTTATGTTTTATTGAGGTTAGGGGTTTATAGATTTTTTGTATAAGGGTTTTGATTTTTTTGAGGTGGAGGGTATAGGTATTTTGGGGCTAAGGGTTTTGTGTTTTTAGGGATGGTTGTTTGTGGTTTTGTGGGGTTGAGGGATTCAATTTTTTTGTGATTAGGGTTTTGGGTTTTGGGGGGATGAGGTATTTTGGTTCTCTGGGGATGAGGGTACAGGTTTTTCCTCGTACTAAGATTTGAGGTCTTTTTGGGGTATGGGATGATCATTTTTAGAGCCTAGGGTTGAGTGTGTTTTCGTGCTAAGGGTTTAGATATTTTTGAGGTTGACGGTTAAGGGATTTTTGTGGTCGATGGTTTAGGATTTTTTCTATTGTGGATTTAATGATTTTTTGTTTGGTGGGTTTATGTAATTTTTTAGATTTGGGTTTAGGGGGTTTTTCGGCTGAATGTTTTTGGGTTTTTTTGGGGTATTGGGTTTAGGGTTTTTTAGGGATGGGGTTTTAGGGTTTTTTGGGATGGTGGTTTAGGGTTTTTTGGGGATGAGGGTTTTGGGTTTTTTGGTGGATATGGGGCTGTGTTTTTTTAGGAACGAGTTTTTAGGGCTTGTTGGGTGAGGGTTTAGGGATTTATTGGGTTGAGGGTTTAGGGTTTTTTATGGATAAGGGTTTAGTATTTTTTTTTGGGTTGAGGGTTTTGGGGTTTTGTGGTAGAGGGTTTTGGTTTTTTGGGGGTAAGGTTTTCATGTTTTTTAGGCTGATCTTTTAGAGTATTTTATGGCATAGGTTTTAGAGTTTGTTTGGGGGAGGGGGGTTGAGGTTTTTTCTAGGGGTGAGGGTTTAGGATTTATTGGTTATGTGGGTTTTGGATTTTTGGGGGGTGGGGGTTTAGGTATTTTAAGCCTGAGTGTTTAGGGATTTTTTTTCTGAGGATTTAGGAGTTTTTGGGACTAATGGTTTAGGGATTTTTGTGGCTAAGATTTTATTATTTTTTGGTGATGAGGGTTCACACGTTTTTGGGTTTAAGGGTTGAATATTTTTATAGGATGTGGGTTTAGTGTGTTTTTTGGATGATTGTTTATGGTTTTTGGAGATGAGGTTTTATGGTTTATGGGGGATGATTTTTTATGGTTTGTTGGGGATGCGGGTTTAAGGATTTTTTTTATGGGGGATTAGGATTTTCTGTGTCTGAGTTTTTATGGTTTTTTGGGGTTGAGGTTTGGGGTTTTTTGTGGTCAAGGGTTTATGGTTTTTGGGGATTGGGGTTGAGGCTTTTATTATATTGGGGTTTTTGGTTTTTGGTTTTTGAGGGTTTAGGTGTTCTTAGGACTAAGGAATGATGGTTTTAGGGGGATTAGGATTTTAGGGTTTTGGGGAATAAGGGTTTGAGATTTTTCTAGAGTAAGGGTTTGGGGTTTTTTATGATGAGGGTAGGGGATTTTTATAGTGAATAGGGTTTATGGTTTTCCAGAGATGAAGTTTGAGGGTTTTTTGGGGGCTTAGTGTTGATGATTTTATGTGGCTATGTTTTTAGGGTTTTGGGGGGCTGAGGATTTAGGGTTTTTTGAGATGGTTTGTTGGGTATTTTTTGGAGTTATGGGATGAGTTTTTTTTGTATTTGGGTTGAGGGTTTTTTGGGTAGAGAGTAAAGGGTTTTTTGGGCTGAGGTTTGAGGGTTTTTTATACTGAGGGTTGTGGGTTTTTTGGGGATAAGGTTTGGGAGTTTTTTACTGCCTATAGTTTTGTGTTTTTTGTGGATGAGGTTTGAGGGTTATTTGTGGATTTTGGTTGGGGGATTTTTTGGGCTTAGGGTTGAGGGTTTTTTCAGGTTATGGTTTTTGGGTTTTTTTGGGGCTGAGGGTTTAGTGATTTTTAGGATTGAGGGTTTATGAAATTTTTTGAATGAGTGCTGATTTTTTTAAGGCTGGGGGTTGGAATTTTTTTGGGAGTGACAATATAGGATTTTTGGTGCTGATTGTTTAGGGTTTTTTCTGGATGATGGATTAATGTTTTTCAGAGTAGAGGGTTTAGGGTAATTTGGGACTAAGTGTTTAGGGTTTTTTAGGGATGGTTTTTGTATTTTTTGGGCTTTTTTTTTGTTTTTTAGGGATAAGGTTTTAGGTTTTTTTAGAAATGTGAGTCTAGGTTTTGGGGGTTCTAATGGTTTAGTGTTTTGATGAGTTTTTTTTTTGGGAAATGGGTTTTTGGTTTTCTGGGGATGAGGGTTTTGGGTTTTTTAGGGATCAGGGTTATGGGTTATTTGGGGTAGTGGGTTTAGGGTTTTTTTGGAGGAGGGTGTTTAATATTTTTTGTGGATGGGGATTTAATTTTTTTGGGGCCTGAAGGATTAGGGTCTTTTTGGGATGAGGGTTTAAGATTAGTTGGGGTTAGGGGTTTATGGATTTTTGGGGAATTGGTTTTATGTTTTATGGGGTTGAGAACTTTGGGTTTTTTGGGGGAAAGGGTTTTTTGAATTTTGGTGCCGTGGTTTTAGGGATTTTTGGGGATGAGGGTTTAGGGTTTTTTAGGTTGAGGGGTTATGGATTTTCAGGTCCAAGTGTTTACTTTTTCAAGGGGGTGAGGTTTTAGGGTTTTTTCGGGTGGGTTTTGGGTTTTATGGGGAATAGTGTTTTGGGTTTTTTGTGGCTAAGGGTTTAGGGAATTTAGGGATGAACATTTAGGGATTTTTTGGGGGCTGAGTGTTTTGGGATTTTTTGAGATTATGGTATATGGTTGTTTGGGGATGAGGGTTTAGGTTTTTTAGGTGCTAATGGTGGTGGTTTTTTGGAGTTGACGGTTTAGGTTGTTTTGGGTTTTAGGGTTGAGGGTTTTGGGGGTTGGGGGTTTAGGATTTTTTGGTGATGAGGGTTTAGGATTTATTGGGGATGATGATTTTGGGTTTTTTGGGGCTGAGGGTTTCAGGTTTTTTTATGGATGAGTATTTAGGATTTTTCTTTGGGTGTGGTTTGATGTTTTTTGGGGACTAATGTTTTAGGTTTTTGATGGTCAATTTTTTTTATCAGTAATGGTTTAGGGTTTTTTGTGATAAAGGATTAGGGATTTGTGGGGATTCATGGATTATAATTTTTTGGGTTGAGGGATTTGTGTTTTTTGGGTCTGAGGGTTAAGGGTTCTTTGGGGATGAGGGTTTTGGGGTTCTTTGAGGCTGAGGGTTTAGGTTTTCATGGGTGGAGGGTTTAGAATTTTTCATGGTTAGGGTAGAGGGTTTTCTGGGGTTTAGGGTTTGGGTTGTTTTATGGTTGATGGTTGATGGTTTTTTATGGATAAGGGTTTAGGATTTTTTGGGATGAGTGTTGAGGGTTTTTTGGGCTGATGTTAGAGGTTTTCCTAGGCAAAGGGTTGGTTATTTTTTGGGATAAGGTGTTGAGGGTGTTTTTTATGAGTGTTTTCGGTTTTCTAGGGCTGGGGATTGAGATGTTTTTTTGGGTTGATGGTTGAATGTTTTTTGGTGATTTGTGTTTATAGTTTTTTTGGGGATGACGGTTGAGGTTTATTTGGGGTTTGATGGGTTAGGGTTTTTTTAGGGATGAGGGTTGTATGTTTTTTTGGGCTGTGGTTTGAGTTATTTTTGGGGCTTGGAGTTTAGGGTTTTTTTGGATTGTTTTGTGGGTTATGTAGGTCTAAGGTATGAGAATTTTTTTGGGATAAGGGTTGAGGGATTTTTGGGGAAGAGGGTTATGGTTATTTTTTTTGGATGAGGGTTGAGGGTTTTTTTGGGGATGTGGGTTTAGGGTTTTTAGGGGTTGATGGTTTTGGGTTTTTTGCACTAACTATTTAGGTTTTGGGTGGTAGAGGGTTTATGGTTTCCTAAGTTTGGGGTTAGTTTTTTTCAGGGATGAGGGTATAAGGATTATTTGGGATGAGGTTTAAGGGTTTTTTTGGTTTTGGGTTCTGGGATTTTTGGGTTTAAGTGTTTAGGTTTTGGGGGGGCTATGGTTTTAGGGTTTCTTTTTTCTGATGTTTTAGGTTTTTTTTGGGCTGAGGGGTTAGAAATTTTTGGGGCTGGGGTTTTGGGTTTTAGGGGCTTATGGTTTGGGATTTTTGGGGTTGTGGGTTTAGGGTTTTTTGGCGATGAGTGTTTAGTGTTTTGGGGGTTAAGGGTTTAGAGTTTTTTAGGGATGAGGGTTTATGGTTTTTTAAGCTAAGGGTTTAGGGTGTTTTTGGGCCTGAGGTTTTTAGGGTTCTTTTGGGATGAGGGTCCAAATTTTTCTAAGGATATGGTTTTTGGGTTATTTGGTGTTGAGGGTTTAGGGTTCTTTGGGGCTGAGTGTTTAGAATTTTTTGGGAATGTAGATTTAGGAATTTTTGGTGTTGGGGGTTTAGGGTTTCATAGGGCTGAGGATTTTAGATTTTGTGGGGTTTAGGGTTTAGGGTTTTTTGGGGATTAAGGTTTATGGTCTTTTGGGGATATGGTTTTGGGATTTTAGGGATAAGAGTTTAGGGTTTTTGGCTATGAGGTTTTTGGGTTTTGGCGTTGAGGATTAAGGGTTTGTTGGGGCTGAAAGTTTTAGGTTTTTCTGGGATGAGGGTTTTTTATTTTTCGAGGCTGTGGGTTTAGGACTTTTTAGGGATGGAGGTTTAATATTTATTGGGGATGATGGTTTAGTTTTTCATAGGGTTGATGGTTTTGGGTTTTATAAGTCCCATAGTTTATTGTATTTTGGGGTTGAGGGTTTACATATTTTAGGGGCTGACGGATTAGGGATTTTTAGGGCAATGATTTTATGGTTTTTTTGGGACTGAGGGTTTTGGGTTTTTTAGGGATGAGGGTTTAGGGTTTTTTTTGGGTAGAGGGTTTACATTTTTTTGGGGATCAGGGTTTAGTTTTTTGGGGGGATGAGGGTTTAGGGTTCTTTAGGGATGAGGGTTTAGGGTTTTTTGGGGCGGATGGTTTAGGATTTGTAGGGTTGAGGTTTTAGAGTTTTGTAGGATGAGGGTTTAGGGTTTTCTATGGATTAGTGTTTAGGGTTTTTGGGGCTGATGGTATAGGTTTTTTGGGGCTATGTGTTTAGTGATTTTTGGGGCTGAGGGACAAGGGTTTTTTGGGTCCGATATTTTATTTTTTTCTTAGCATGAGGGTTTACGATTTTTTGCAGTTGAGGGTTTTAGTTTTTTTGGAGATGAGGGTTTAGGATTTTTTTGGGCTAGGGGTTTAGTGTTTTTTTGGGATGGGGATTTAGTATTATTTTGGTGTTGACGATTTAGGGTTTTTGGAGCTTATGGTTTAGGGTTTTTGGGGTAGAGGGTTTAGGGTTTTTTGGGGGTTGATGTTTTCAGGATTTTTGGAGATGAGGGTTTATGGTTTTATGGGGATTAGTGTTTATGGTTTTTTTGGGATGTGGGTTTATGGTTTTTTTGGGATGAGAGTTTAGGGTTTCTTAGGGATGATGGTTTAGGTTCTATTAGTGCTGAGGGTTTAGGGGTTTTTGGGGATGTGGGTTTAGTTTTTTTGGGAATGAGGGTTTATTAATTTTTTAGGGATACGGGCATAGGGTTTTTGGGGACTTAGGGTTTTTCTAGGGTTGAGGGTTTTGTATTTTTTGGGGCAAAGGGAAAATGGGTTGTTTATGGATAAGGGATTAATGTTTTTGGGGGGTTAGGGTTTAGGTTTTTTTGGGACCGAGGGATTAGGGGTTTTTGGGGGGTTGGGGTTTTGGGGTTTTTTGGAGCTAAGGGTTAAGGGTTTTGAGGATGAGGGTTTAGGGTTTTTTGGGGACGAGGGTTTAGGGTTTTTTGGAGATGAGGGTTTCTGGTTTTTTTTGGGTTGAGGTTTAGGGAATTTTGGGGTTGTGGATTTATTATTTTTTGGGGATGGTGGTTTATTGTTTGTGGGGATTAAAGTTTAATGTTTTTTTGGGGTAATGGTTTATGTTATTTAAGGGATGATTATTTACGATTTTTTAGGGATGATGGTTTAGGGTTTTTTAGTCTGATGGTTTTTTTGGGGGGATGAGGTTTTAGGGTCTTCTAGGGATGAGGCTTTAATGATTTCATGGGATGGGGTTTAAGGTTTTATGGGCCTAAGTGGAATGTGTTTTATGGGTTTAAGGGATCAGATATTTCTGTGGTTTATGGTTTTGGGTTTTCTAGGGATGAGGGGTAAGATTTTATACGTATGAGGGTATTGTGTTTTTTTGGGGATGAGGTTTTAGGGTTTTCTTATGCCAATGGTTTTGGGTTTTCTTAGGTTGAGGGTTTAAGGCTTTTCAGTTTAAGGGTTTAGGGTTTTTTGGGAAGTGGTTTTTGGGTTTTCTAGAGATGGGGATTCCAATTTTACTATTTCTTAGGTTTTTGGGTTTTGTGCGTCTCATGGTATAGGGTTTTATGGGAACAACGGTTTGGTTATTTCCAGGGCTCGGCATTAGGAATTTTGGGCTTGAGGAATTATTGTTTTTATTATGAAGTTTTAGGATTTTATGTGGCTGAGGGTTTAGGGTTTTCATGGGGTGATAGTTAAGTGTTTTCTAGGGATGAGGGTTTAGGGTTTACTAGGGATGGGGGTTTATGGTTTTTAGGGGATGAGGGTTCAAGTTTTTCTAGAGATCTGGATTTAGTGATTTATATGGATCAGGGTTTAGGGTATTCTTGGGGTTAGATTTTTGGGTTTTTCTAGGATCTGAGTTTATGGTTTTATGGGATGAGGATTTTGGGTTTTTCATGACTTTGGGGATGAGTGTTTAGGATATTGTAGGGATGGGGTATTTTGTTTTTCTAGGGATGACGATTTAGGGTTTTTGGGGGATGAGGGTTTAATGGTTTTTAGGGTTGAGGGTTTAGTATTTTATGGGGTATAGGGTTAATGGTTTTCTATGTCTTAGGGTTTAGGATATTATGGGAATGCGGGTTGAAGGGTTTTTGGGACTGAGGTTTTAGATTTTTCTGTTGCTAAGGGTTTAGGGTTTTTTTGGGATGAGGGATTATGTTTTAATGGTGCTTTGAGTTTATTATTTTCTAGGGATCAAGGTATAGGTTTTTTAGGGCTGTGAGTTTATTGTTTTCTAGAGTTTTGGGTTTTCTGTGTCTCAGGATTTAGTGTTTCCTAGGACTTTGGGTTTAGGGTTTTTTGGGGGTGAGGGTTTAGGGGTTTATGGGTATCTAGGTTTAGGGTTTTGTGGGACTGAGGGTTTTCTGATATTGAGTGATGAGGGTTTACGATTGTCTTAGGTTGGTGGTTTAGGGTTTTCAGGTGTTTAGGGTTTGGGGTATTTTCGGTATGAGGTTTTAGGGTCTTCTTAGGATAAGGGTTTATGGTGTTCTGTGGATGATGGTTTTTGGATTTTTGGGGCTAAGGGATAATGGTATTCTAGGGATCAATCTTCAGGGTCTTCTTGGGATGAGTGTTTAGGGACTTATTAGGATGTGGATTTGGGGTCTTCTGGTATTTAGGGAGTATGGTTTTTTTGGGTTCGAGGGATTAGGGTGTTCTAGGGTTGAGGGTTTAGGGTTTTCTATGGATGAGCGTTCAAGATTTTCTAGTACTAAGGGTTAAGTGTTTTGTGGGGAAAATGGATTTGGATTTCATAGGGTTGAGGGGTTAGGGCTTTTCGTGGTTGAGGGTTGAGGGTTTTCACGGGATTAGGGTTTAGGGTTTTCTAGGGATGATTGATTAGTGTTTTCTTAGGTTGAGGGTTGAGGGTTTTCATTTTTTGGGGGATGAGTGTTTAGGATTTTTTGGGGATGAGGGTTTAGGGTCTTCTTGGACTCATGGTTTATGTTTTTAGTGGGATGATGGTGTACATATTTTAGGGGCAATGGGTTTATTGTTTTTTGGTGATGAGTGTTTAGGTTTTAATGTGGCTAAGTGTTTATTGTTCTCTGGATCTAAGGGTTTAGGATTTTCAACGGCTGAGGTTTTAGGATTTTCTAGGGTATGGGTTTTGGTTTACATAGGGATGGGGTTTTATGGTTTTATGGGGAAAAGAATTTAGTGGTTTTGGGAATGGTGTTTTAGGGTTTTTTGGGATGATGGTTTAGGATTGTACAGGGATGATGGTTTAGGGTTTTCATGGGTTCAGTGTTTTGGGTTTTAAGGGGATGAGGTTTTTATATTTTTTGGTGATTAGGGTTGAGTGTTTTATGTGTTTTCGGTTTTAGGGTTTAATGGCTGAGGGTTCTGGGTTTTCTAGGGTTTTGGTTTTTGGGTTTTGGGTTTTATGTTTCTGATGTTTTAGAGGTTTAGGTGATTAGGGTTTAGGGTTGTGTGGGTCTGTGGGTTTAGGGATTCTGGTGTTAAGGGTTTAGAGATTTATTGGGTTAATTTTTTTTGATTTTACAGGTTTAAGGGTTTAGGGTTTTTAGTGGATAATAGTTTAGGGTTTCTTAGGGATGAGGGTTTTGGGTATTCAAGGGCTGAGGGTCTAGGGTTTTTGGGGGAGAGGTTATAGGGTTTTCTGGTGTTGGGGGTTTAGTTTTTGTAAAGGATGAGGGTTTAGGGTTTTATAGGGATGATGGTTTAGGTTTTTTATGGGCTAAGGGTTCATGTTTCTCCTGGGATGAGGGTTTAAAGGTTTCTAGGCATGATGGTTTAGGATTTTTTGGGGATTTAGATTTATGTTTTTTTGTAGCTAAGGGTTTTATAATATTCTAGGCCTTTGTTTTTTACATTTTCTAGGGCAGATGGTCTGGGGTTTTCTAGGTTGATGATTTAGGGGATTATATAGAAGAGTGTTTAGGATTTTATGGGACGGAGAGTTTAGGTATTTTTTGGGGTGAGGTTTTTAGGATTTTTGTGACTGAGGGCTAATGGTTTTTTGAAATATGGGTTTGTGGTTTCTAGGGCTAAGGATTTATGTTTTTATGTGGATGATGATTTTATGGTTTTTTTCGATCAAGGTATGAGGGAATTTTAGGGAGGAGTGTTTATTGTTTTCTAGGCATGAGGGTTTAGGGTTTTAGACTATTGAGGGTTTTTGGGTTTGTGAGTATGATGATTTAGTGGTTTCTTATATTGATAATTTATGGTTTTCTTGGTTTGCGGGTTTAGGGTTTTCTAGGTTGAGGGTTTTATGTAGCTAAGGGTTTAGGATTTTTGGGGGCCAAGGGTTTATGGTATTTGGGATGTAGGGTTTAGGGTTTTTTGGGTTTTAGTGTTTATAGTTTTTTTGGTTTGACAGTATATGGTTTAATGGGGCTTAGGGTTTAGGTTTTTTGGGGGCTGAGGGTTTTTGGATTTTTAGGCCTGAGGGTTTAGTGTTTTGGGGGGGGGGGGATGAGGGTTTAGGGTTTACATGGTGATGAGGTTTTTGGGTTTTTTAGGGTGGTGGGTCTAGGATTTTTTTCTACCGAGAGTTTAGGGTTTTTTGGGGATGATGGTTTTGGCTTTTGGGAACTAAAGTTTTTTGGATTTTTCAGGCTGAGGGTTTAGCGATTTTGGGGGTTGAGAGTTTAGGGTCTTTTCTGGCTAAAGGTGTAGGGTTCTTTCAGGATCAGGGTTTTGTATTTTTGGTGTTGAGGGTATATGTATTTTTTTGTGATTATGGATTAGTTATTTTTAGGGTTGTGGGATTAGGTTTTTGGGGGGATGAGGTATATGGTGTTTTGGAGATGAGTGTTTAGGGTTTTTTGTGGAATGTGTTTTACTGTTTTTTGTGAATGATGGTTTAGGTTCTTTTTTAGGATCGGGGTATTATTATTTTTTGTGGCTGAGGCTTTAGTGTTTGGGGGGTATAGGATTAGGGTGTTTTGGGGATTAGGGTTTAGGTTTTAGGGGAGATAAGGGTTTAGGGTTTTTTGAGGATGAGGGTTTAGAATTTATTGGGGATGAAAGTTTGGGGTTTTTTGGGGGTGATGGTTTCAGTATTTTTAGGGCTGAAGATTAAGGGTTTTTGGGGATGCGAGTTTAGGGTTTTGGGGGGATGGGGGTTTAGGTTTTTTCAGGGATGATGGTTTATGGTTTTTTGTGGATGTGGTTTTAGTTTTTTTAGGGGATGAGGTTTTATTGTTTATTGGGTCTGAGAGTTTAGAGTTTTTTGGGGAAAAGTGTTTAGGGGTTTTTGGGGCTGAGGATTGAGGGTTTCATGGAGATGAGGGTATAAAATATTTTAGTGATGAGGGTATATGGATTTTTGGGGATAGGTTTTTATGGTTTTATGTGGTTTTGGGTTTAGGGTTTTTTAGGGATGAGGGTTTAGGGTTTTTTGGGGCTTCGGGTTTATGGTTTTTTGGGGATTTGGGTTTGGTGTTTTTGGTGATGATAACTTATATTTTTTGGGGATAAGGGTTTATGGTGTATAGGGCCTGAGGTTTTATTGTTTATTAGGTTTGAGGGTTTAGGGTTTTTTGGGGATGAGGTTTTAGGGTTTTGTGGTTGGGGGATTAGTGTTCATTGTTGCCAGGGGTCTAGGATTTTTTGGGGATGAGGGTTTAGTGGATTTTTTGGGCTTAGGGTTCTTGGTTTTTTCAGGATGAGGGTTTAGATATTTTGTGGATGAGGGTTTAGGGTTTTGGGGATGAGGTATTAGTTTTTTTCTGCCTTAGGGTTTTTGGTTGTTTAGGATTGTAGGTTTAGGTTTTTGAGGAATGATGGATTTGGATTTTTTGGGCTGGGGGTTTAAGATTTTTTGGGTCTAAGGGTTTAGTATATTATTTTTTTGATTCAGGGTTTTTAGGGTAAGGGTTTAGGGTTTTTTGGGGAATTATCATTTAAGTTTTTTTTGGGTATGGAGTTTAGAGTTTTTTGGGGGGTGGTTTTTGGGTGTTTTGGGCTTATGGTTTTAGGTTTTTTGGAGGTGAAGGTTTATGGAATTTGGTGATGAGGTTTTAGGGTTTCTTGGGGGTAGTGGGTTTAGGATTATTTGAGTATGAGGTTTTAGTGTTTTTTGGGGCTATGGGTTTTGGGTTTTCCTTGTCTATGGGTTTTTGGTTTTCTAGGTCTATGGTTTAAGGGGTTTGGGGGGATGAGGGTTTAGGGTTTCTTTGTATAAGGGTTCAATGTTTTTTATGGCCATGTGATCAGTGTTTTTTTGGGGGTTTATGGTTTAGTGTTTTTTGGGGAAGAGGGTTATGGGTTTTTTTTGGGACGATGGTTTAGAATTTCTTATATCTATGTGTTTAGGTTTTATTGGGTATGAAAATTTAGATGTATTTCGGGTTGAGGGTCGAGGGTTTTGTGGGGTTTGGGGCTGAGGGAAGATGGTATTTTGGGCTAATGGTTGAGGTTCTTCTCGGTACGAAGGTTGAGGATTTGGGGGGATTAAATGTTTATGGTTTATTCAAGATAAGGGTTTAGGAATTTGGGATACTAGGATTGATGGTTTTTTGGGTTTTGGGTAAACGGTTTTTTGGGCAGAGAGTTGTGGGTTTTTTTGGGGATGAAGATTCTAGATTTTTTTGGGGAAATGAGGGTTTTTTGGGAGGATGAGGGTTTAGGTGTTATTTGGGATGAGTTATTAGGGACTTTTTTATATATGGGTTTAGGAGTTTTGGGGGCTATGGGTTTAGGGTTTTTCAATTATGTTTTAAAGTTTTTTGGGGCTAAGGGATTGGGGGGTTTTAGCCTGAGGGTTTATGGTTTTTTGTGGGTTGAGGGATGAGGTTTTTTGGGGGGAATGTGTGTAGGTTTTTGGGGGTTGAGGGTTGAGGATTTTTTGGGGTAGGATGGTTTAGTGTTTTCTGGGGAAGAGGGTTCATGGTTTTTTGGGACTAAGGGTTTAGGATTTCGTGGGACTGAGGGTTTATGGTTTTTTGGGCTAAGGGATCATGGTTTTTTAGGCCTGCTAGTTTAGGGTTTGTTGGGGAAGAGGATTGAGTGTTTTTTTGGGCAAAGGGTTTCAGGTTTTTTAAGGTTGAGGGTTTTTTCTCATTTGGGTTTGAGGATTTAGTGTTCTTTGGGGATGACATTTTTTGGTTTTTTGGGGATGATGGGGTATGGTTTTTTGGGGCTTTGGGTATATAGTTGTTTTATGAGGGTTTAGATACATTTTAGGGTTGCTGGTTAGGTTTTTTTAGGGATGTCGGTTTAGGATTTTCAAGGGTTGAGGGTATGGTGTTTTTTGGGGCTTAGGGAAAATAGTTTTTTTGGATGAGGGGTTAGGGTTTTTTGGGGTATAGGGTTTATGGTTTTTTAGGGCTGAGTGATTACTGTTTTTTAGGTGATGGGGTCTAGGGTTTTTTGGGGATGATGGTTTAGGGTATTTGAGGATGAGGGATTTTCTTTTTGGGGGATGAGGTTTTGGGATTTTTAGGGAAGAAGGTTTTTTGGGGATGATTTTTTTAGTATTTATTGGAACTAAGGGTTTACCATTTTGGTGGATGAGAGTCTAGGTTTTAATGGGAATATGTGTTTAGTATTTTATAGGACTGAGGGATCAAGGTTTTCCAGTGTTGAGGGTTTTCTAGGCCTAAGGATTAGTGTTTCATGGTGCTCAGGGTTTAGTGTTTTCTAGGGCGGAGTGTCTATGGTTTTCTAGGGCTGATTGTTTAGGATTTTTTGGGGATGAGGGTTTAGAGTTTTTGGGATGACTGTTTAGGGTTTTTTTGGGTCATGGATTTTGGGTTTTATGGGGATGAGGGTTTATTGATTTCTAGGGCTGATTTTTTTTAGTTTTCTAGAGAACATGATTTGGTGTTTTATAGTGTTCAGGGCTTAGAGATTTACAGGTATCTAGATTTAGGTTTTTATGGGTTATAGATATTATTTGTTTCTAGGAATTAATGTTTAGGCACTACAAGAAACTGACACTTTAGCGGCAGTTTATTAGTGTCGGTTTATTAAACCGTTGTTATATGTTTTTTAAAATAATTTAGTGGCAGTTTATAAAAAACCTCCACTAAACCATTAATTTTATTTAACATACGACACTCTCCCCCTATCCCGACACCCCACACCCCCCCCTAATCCAAGAAGCCCTACCGGCCCCTTCGCCGCTCGCTGCACCTTGCCACCACACCTCACCGCGCCTCTCCGCCCTCATCACACCTCACCATTTCGCCATGCCTTACCATTTCACTATGGATCCCATACTCTCGGTCCTTCATTGAAACCTCTTAAAGGTTATTTGGAATGCTCTTATTAGTTTTAAGGGGTTTTTAATTTTCTCCTCTTTTCCCTCGTTTCCTTCTTATTTCTTGTCTTGGATCTCTCTTGGTGGGGATATGTTTGATGTTTGTTTTAATTTTCTTAGATTATATGGTGTGTGGATTGTTCCTGAAGCGTTTTTCTTCCTTCTATGAGAGTTTTACTGTATTCTCATACTATTGAGGTATGTTTCTCTATCCAGTACCATTCTTAAATAATATTTCAATTCTTGGTCATTCCTAATTAAATTATAAATGTGTTTCTCATGATTATAGTGTGTTTTTATGGATTATAGTGGTGTTTTGCTGTAATATTTTTTATGAAAAAATGGGATTAAAAGGATTTAATTTAGTAATCCTATGTATGTGTGCATCTAAAGATTTTGATAAAATGTCAATTTAGATTCTAAAGTGTAATTGAGTGTTTTTCAGATTATTTTAACCTTGGTTTGATTTTCGTAGTTGGTTTTCTTGTGAAATTGAGTTGGGTGAGGGATTTGGATTCCCTTTTTTGGTTTTACGACTATTTTTAAATTCTTTTAGATGGTTACAATGTTCATTATTATTTCTAAATTAAATTCTTCTATGTTTTTGAGATACTTTATGGGTGTTGCATTAGATGTGGGAATATCCATATGTGAATGTGTTCATATATCCTATATGTGTATTTTTTTTCTTCCACCATAACCAATCTCAACCATGACCAATCTCAACCACACAACCATAATGATCATAAAATATAGGTACATAAGCTCTCAATAAAATTCCAAGCACTTAGTACTTACCCAACTTAAAATCATGAATACTAGGTCATATCTATCCACACTAAACATTAAGCCTCTTGGAGTCCATACACCCCCTCAAAGGTAATCATGGAGTATATTCCATAACCAACACCCATCATAAGAACAACATTGGGATCCAACCACAAACTGAGGTGTCTAACTAGTTACATAGATTCCATCTGATTCTCTCAGGAACCATGAGGATAAGGAATCCTAAGAATTAACTTTAGTATCACCAATTTACTCTTAGAACATTCTAGTGAGTGGGTAATCGCCTATACCATATAATCCCATGATCATCCCAAGACCAATAGATTATCACAAGCTACTAGACTCTTTAACTACATCATACCCCTCTCAATTAAGGTGTTTTTATGTTCTAGGTCATTTCCTATAAATGTTCCTAGACAAATCCCAATCTCCAATTCTAACTAGTCCATTCCTAAATGGTTGACCACTTGGATTCCCCTAAACTAACTCACTAAGGCTCTCCCCATGAAAAAAACAACTCATCACACCAATAATGACAACCCATTCCACTTGAGGAACTTTGATCCCAACTAATCCCTACCCACATTCCTGAATCCCCTATAATTTACACGCATGCACATCCATGCATGAATATTTCTATGTATTAAAGGGGATACCTAACATGATGTTAGATTTACACCATTGCATAGACCATTTACTATCTCCATCCAAGATTAGACTAATAATCGCTATTCTCTTGATCCTCTTTCATATACCTCAAGGATCTAATAATTAATTGTAAAAATTTATAAATAATTGTCCAACTTAATCCAATAAGGAATAACCATTGATAAATCACCAAGAATCATTGCTACACACAAATATCAACCAATTATGTGTGAAAGTTTCAAATAATTCCTATATAACTCCTTTGACCAAAATCCCCATGAATTGACCATCAATTCCACTCTAATCTAGTTGAATTACCAAAAAAATACTTTGACAATACATTTTTCAAATGATAAGAAACAAGTATCAATTATCCTCCTTAGTAATCCTATATCCACAATACAATAAATCCCCATTAATCAAAGATAAAACCACCATTATTTGGATGAATTTTCATGAAATCCATAAATGAAACCGTCTAATATTAGAGGATGAACAACAAAGAGAAAGAGAGAAGATGGGTTGAGAAGATTACATAGCTTTAGTACGGTGAAAAACTTCTAATCATCCTATAATAAAGGGGAAGGGGGGACAAAAATACGGGAACAATGGGGGAGTGGGATAAAAAAATTACTACTTTAAAGAACATACCTAACTAAAGAAGGAATAACCAACCCTCAAGTAACAGGTCTGACACTTCCAAAAAAAAGGACAGAATAACCATTTCAACATAGCCCATGGGGGTGGCTTAATTTTCCACTTATATGGTTTTGTTTTAGAATTACCCAATGGATCATGACATAAAAATCATCCCTATAAAAACACCCATAACATCCTATCCACACATTGAAGCATGACCAGGGAATCAAGGAAGAATCAACCACCTAAGGGAAACTTGGTAAAACTCCACCAAAGAACCCTTTAGGATGAAACCATTTGGTTTTAATGTGGCAAATTATCCTAAAGTATCATTTATAGAAAAACACTAAGGTTATGGTGTGATTTCCTCTAACCACAAAATTTATTTTTATGAAACATACACACCATGCCATAATGACCATTGTTGTTGCATGATTTAGATATCCCTTCAGTTATCCCTGATAAAACATCATGAAAACTACTCATTATTTAATCAACCTCCTTAACATGGATTTCACCATTATATTTTGTTGAATAAATAAATGTTAGGCCTTTAAAGTTCAATAGTCTTTGGATTTGACAATTTTTATATGATACTCCACCTATCAACCATTCCAACATTTACTATGGGTGTCATGTATTTTTTACTCTATTTCAACTATATATCAACATGATGAACAAAACCTTCTTTGATGCTTCATTTTAGACGTAGAAAACATTTTATTTAATTTTTTGATATTTTATAAATACAACAAATATTTGGATGGAATCCTCAAGAGAAGTCTATACAACTGGTTGTAGTAAGAAGACAATAGACAACATTATTTAAAATGATTCATTATTTACTATATGTATTTATATAAGAAAACATTATTTAACATATTTTTGTTCAAATATTCTATATGAATCTATTTCCCTATTTATTAATAGTTATTTGTTTTAAATTTTTTTAATATTGTGTAGGCACAATGTGATATACATGGATAAAAGCTAGATCACATTACCAAAGAGCACACCTCAGTATTCTAAGGGTTTAGAGGAGTTTTTAGATTTTGAAATTTTCCATCGATCCATTGAAGGGTGAATAAGATATAAACGTCATTAATGTAAATATAGAAGATGGTTGAAGGGAGATGAAGTTTACGAACACTTGATATTGAAGTAATTCCCTGCTCAATATTTGTGTTGGAT
The DNA here is from genome assembly GCA_963277665.1 of Viscum album. Taxonomy (NCBI): domain Eukaryota; kingdom Viridiplantae; phylum Streptophyta; class Magnoliopsida; order Santalales; family Viscaceae; genus Viscum; species Viscum album. The sequence goes on from OY728151.1 coordinate 1,540,175,437, forward strand.
TTGGCATGGAGAATCAAACATTATAAAAAGGTTAAGAAATGATGTCAATCCACAGAATGAGATTCCACCATCATAGAAAATGGAAAATGAAATGAAAAACCTTATAAATGATGAATTCATCATTTCAAGACACCAACACCAACATCAAAACAAATCAGAACAACCAGATGAGGGTTCTACAAATAGTAACGAGACAAGTGATGTTTTTGAGACTATTGGACAACCAGATCAAGATCGTAAAATATCATTGGATCCATTGATTATTTTTTTAGAGACTAATATAAGAGAAAAACTCACTCAAAAAAAAAATTTCATGGTTTAGTTGACGATGTAAATCAAGAGTTATATAGTGGATGTTTGATATATTCCAAACTTTCTTTTCTGATAAAGTTGTACCTTATAAAATGACTATGTGGAATTACAAATAATGCAATGTCCATGATATTGGAATTATTTCATGATTCATTTCCTGAAGAAAACATCCCTGAATCTTTTTATGATATGAAAAAAGTTGTTAATAGGCTTGGTCTGAATTATACAAAAATACATGTGTGTCCCAATGGTTGTATGCCTTATTGGATAGAGGATTCAAGCAGGCAGGATTGAAAAAAATGTTATTCTTCTAGATGGATGTTAATGGGTGATGATGGAATTATGAATCAACATACTACCATGAAGAAGAAGAAAAGGAACACACCTGTAAAGGTTTTGAATTACTTTCATTTAAAGCCTCAATTGCAAAGATTATTTATGTCATCAAAAACCAATGAACACAAGATGTGGCATTATGTAGATAATAAAAATTATGGGTTAATGGGAAATCCATGAGATTCAAAATCATGGAAGTCATTTGATTCATTACATCTAGATTTCTCATCTGATCCTAAGAATGTTTGATTGGGATTGGTTGCCGATGCATTCAACCCATTTGGGACATTGAGTACCAATTATATCATTTGGCAAGTTGTTTTGATCCCTTACAATCTGCCTTTGTGGATGTGTATACAACAAAAATCTTTTATCATTTAATTGATTATTCCTAGAAAAAAAATTCCTGGAAATTATATTTTTTTATACTTGCATCCTTTAATTGAATAATTGTAGGAGTTATGTAGAAATGGTGTTGAGACACATGATGCTTCTTCTAAAACAGTGTTCAAAATGCATGTTGCTCTAATGTGGACCATTAGTGACTTTCCTAGACATGGGAATTTATTTGGTTGGAACACTTACATGGGTTTGACTTGTCCTGTTTGTAACTTTTATTTTGAGCCTAAATGGCTACGACACAGTAGAAAATGGTTCTTCATGTGCCATTAATGATTTCTTGATGCATCTCATAGATTTCGGCTGAACATGTCAAAATTCAATGGTTTTATTGATCGTACACCACCTCCAAAGTTTTTAACTGGTTCTGAAATATTGGCACAACATGGAAGTGTTGAAATGGAATTTGGAAAGGTTCATCATTTTCATGATTGTGGGAAATGAGTTTGAAGTGCATCGTTAAGTGAAATTTTCATGCAACAATGGAAGAAAAAAAAGTATATTCTTCAAACATCAGTATTGTGAAGTTAATTTGTTGCTGCATAATACTGATGTGATGCATATTGAGAAGAATTTATGTGACAATTTTATCTTCACATTTCTTAATTATCATGGAAATTCTAAAGATAATCTCAATGCTCATAAATATTTACAATCAATGAACATAAAACGTGATCTCTAGACAGATGAGAATGAAAAGTATGATCTGGAAATTTTTGCAATGAAAAATAGGGATAAAGATACATTCAATAGAATTTTAAAAAATTTGAAGGTATTTTATGGGTATTCAAGTAAAATATCAAGGTGTTTGACTTAAATAATCATAGGTTACATGGATTGAAAATTCACGATTCACATATTTTGTTACAGTAGTTACTATAATTGGCATTGCGTACATTATTACCTGAAAAGGTAACTGCTGTTGTACTCTAATTCTACACATTTTTTAGACAACTATGTGAGAAATCTCTACATCCATTTGATCTTGAAAACCATCAGGATATATTTTTATTGAAACTTTGTTCAATGGAGATTATCTTTCCTCCGTCGTTTTTTACTATCATGATGCATTTAACTGTGCATTTGGTTGAGGAAGATAAATTAGGATGCCACATACATTATCGATGGATGTATCCAATTGAGAGGTACTTTATTTATATGTTTGTCACTTATATAAACTATTCATGTAACTTAATTAAATATATAATTTTGTTTGTTATTTTATTCCACAGATATATTGGGCATTTGAAATCATACGTGAGAAATAAAGCTCAACCTTAAGGCTCTATTTCAGAAGGAAATTTGGAATAGGAGTGTCTTGGATTTTTTTATAGGTACATGGATGATATTGAGACAAGATTTAATCAAGTTGGGAGTGTTGAAGACACATCAACTCAATCTCAAATACAAAGGAAATCAAAAATATTTCCTACTATTGGCTGATCAGTTGGGGGGACCTCAAATGTTACACTGACAGAAATTGAATTATTACAAGCATATAGATGTGTGATTCTAAATAGTGAAATTGAAGATCAATTTATTGAAGACATGAGTATATAAAAAAAGTTTTTAATGAGATGCTGAACATGAAATGAGAATTATATAACAAAAGTTGTTAATAAAGAGCTTGTAGAATGGTTTTCACCACGTGTATGTTCTTAAATATTGAAATAAATATAGATATTAGGTTGACACATATATTTTGTAAATATAATAATGTATATTTCTTTTTTTAGATCATGAATATAGATACTCGAGGAGATTTTCTAGAATATTTGAGGTTTCTTGCTCGAGGTCCTCTAAAACATGTTAAAATGTTCAATGCATACAACATGAATGGATTTAGATTTCATACATTCGATCAAGAAGAGGGTTTGAAAACAAATAATAGTGGTATATTTACATTTTCTAAAGTGGGATACTATGGAAATTTTACTGATATTATCGAATTAAACTACCACAGGCATTTTTTAGTTGTTTTATTCAAATGAAAATGGGTCGATATTATCGGAGGTGTTAAAAGTGATTCCTCACAATTTACTTCTGTGAACTTCTCTTGCTTGATGGATGTTGGTAATCATGGACTGAATGATCCATATATATTATCATCATAATAAAAAATGGTATATTATGTGAATGATGTTGTGGATGAAGGGTGGAGTGTAGTTTCTCACGTGAATCAAAGATATTTGTATGATATGTGTGTTGAAGTGGAAGATTTGACCGATGACATTGAATCTCATCAACAACAAGAAGAAGAATTATTTTTTCATCATGATATTGAAAATTCTCATATAGAAAGGGTGGATTAAGTGGATGAAGTGATGGAGTAGGAAACAGACATGATTGAAGGGGAAATTATTGTATGTACAGTTATGAATTCATTTAATAACCAATTATTTAATTTGTGTAGTTATTCATTATTATTTTTATGTATATTTTGTTTGTTAGTAATGTGCATCTGTTACCATTTTTATTTTTTTTTGCATAAATTTTTTGAAATATTTGTTCTGAACTTAATTTTAGTTGAGTAAATGAAAATAATTCCAAAGAGGAAGTGGGGTGCCACGTCTATTTTTTATGGGGATACTACAGGGTGACTCTTATAGGTAAAAATTTTAATATTAATAAATTTATTTCACTTTTTTTATACTAACTGTTTGTTCATAAAAGATGGTTACAATTCCAGTATGGAGAAAAATATGAAAATTTCAGATGTATGGAATCTGAATAGAGAGAAGATAGTTTCCCATTTAATTCCTATGGGGTCCCTATGGATGACGTCGTAGGATTACTTGGAAAAATTCTACGCCATCTAGCTGCGGAGCCGGTTTCCCTTCTGATTATGTATGATGATTGGAGATTGTGCAGCGATGTCAACTTGAATAGAAAGGTGGGTGTAAATTGTGTCTCTTGAATTTCTTTTATGTTGTTATGAATATAGTAATGGTTGTAAAAATGGTGGATTTAAATTGGAACTCCTATTACGAACTCATAATATGGGCATGTATGTAAATATAAATATATATATATGTGCATTGTATATGTCTTTTGATTTCTATATGTACCCCCCTATCCCAAGTGGTATATGATTTGTGAAAAAGTTTTTTTAGTGTACTAGTACTGGGGCGGTAGAATAAGCAGCATTTTTTTAATTATAAATATTCCTTTAGTGGTGGTTTAAACTATCACTAAATAAATGGTCCATATTTAGCGGTGGTTTAAACTCCGTCTAAATACATACACCATACAATTTAGCGGCGGTTTTTGTGCTTTATTGGTGGTTTTCGTTCAAAAAATGGATATTTTTTAGTAGCGGTTAAAACCACATCAAAAGGCTCCTCATTTTCTGTTATCATTTAGTTGCGGTTGGTGTGCTTTTCGTGGAGTTTCCTGTGGAAAAAATGAATCGTTTTTTAGCATATGTTTTAACCGCCGCTAAAAAATATTTCATTTTTTCTAGGCCAAACATCCATGAAAACCACACCAACCGCCGCTAAATGTTTTTACTATGACGGTTTCCAAAAACCACCATTAAATTGAAGAAACAGCCACGTATTGAACACCAACACCATGTTTAGCGGCTGTTTTTTGAAGCCACTGTAGAAGCATAAGGTTGTGGTTTAAACCACCGTTATTTGGTGAATTTCATGTAGTGAGGGTTTTATTTGGATGGTGGTTTATGTTTTTATGGGGTATATGGTTAAGGGTTTTCTGGTACTGATGTTTTAGCATTTTCTGGGGAAGCGGATTTATGGTTTTCTAGGGTTGAGGGTTTAGATTTTTTTGAGGCTTAGGGTTAATTATTTTTTAGGGTTCATGGTTTAGGTTATTCTGGAACTTTGGTTTTAGGGGTTTTTCGGATAATGGCTTAGGGTTTTCTAGGGTATAGGTTTAGGGTTTTCAGAGGTTAAGGGTTTAGGTTATTATGAGGAAACATGCTAAGGTTTTCCTAGGATGAGGGTTTATGGATTCATGGGACAAAGGGTTTTTTGTTTTATAAGGAAGAGAGTATTGGTTTTTCTCGGGATGAGGGTTTTGGGGTTTTGGGGATGATGTTTTAGTGTTTCCTAGGGCCGAGGGTTTACATTTTTCTGGGGATTAGGGTTTATAATTTTATAGGAATGAGTTTTTAGGGTTTTCTGGGACTAAGGGTTTTATGTTTTTTGAGTTCTCATGGTTTAGGGTTTTCTGGGGATTGGGGTTTATGGTTTTCGCTGACTTAGGGTTTAGGGCCTTCTAGGGTTCAGGGTTTATGGTGTTTTGGGGATAAAGGTTGAGAGTTTCTGGTGTTCTCGAGCTGAGGGTTTTGGGTTTTCTAGGGGTGAGGGTTTAGGGGATTTTTGGCATTGAGGGTTTAGGGTTTTCTGGGAGCATTAGGGTTTTATGTGGGTAAGGGTTTAGGGTTTTCAAGGGATGAGGTTTTAAGGATATTTGGGGGAGATTGTCTAGGTTTCTCTGGGTCTAAGTGTTTAGTGGTTTCTAGGGGTGGGGTTTTAGGATTTTCAATGGATCGGGGTTTTGGGTTTTCTAGGGAAGATACTTTAGGGTTGTATGGTGTTAAGGGTTTAGTTTTATTCATGGTATTAGGAATTAGGATTTCCTCAGACTGGGTGTTTCGGTTTTTATAGGGATAAGGGTTTAGGATTTTCTCAGGATAAGTGTTTTTGGTTTTTTGGTCCTGTGGGTTTATGGCTTTCTGGGGCTAAGGGTTTATGATTTTTTGGGGTTGACGTTTTATGGTTATCTAAGGCTAAGGGTATATGGTTGTCTAATGGTTGGGTTTTAGGTTTTTTTGATGTTGGGGTTTGGGGTTATCTTTAGATGAGGTTTTAGGGTTTTCTAAGTGTGAGGGTGTAGGGGGTTCTAGGGATGGGGTTTTAGGGTTTTTTAAGAAAGGTGGTTTAGTTTTTTTACGTTGAGGGTCTAGGGTTTTTTGGTGCTGGGGATTTAGGGTTTTCTAAGGCCAAGGGTTTTGGGTTGTCGAGGGATGCAAGTTGAGGGTTTTCTAAGGCTAGGTGTTTAGGGTTTTCTGGGCCAAAGGGTTAAGGGTTTTTTTGGGTTGAGGGTTTTTGGTTTTCTAGGGCATAAGTTTTTTGGTTTTCATGGGATGAGGGTTTATGATTTTTTGGGGTTGAGTTTTTAGGTATTTCTAGTGTGGATGGTTTTGGGTTTTATTAGGATAAGGGTTTAGTGTTTTCTATTGCTGAGGGTTTAGGGTTTTCTAGGGATGAGAGTTTAGGGTTTTCTATACATGAGAGTTTAGGGTTTTCTTGGGCTGAGGTTTTAGGTTTTTCAGGAGCTGGGGTTTTAGGGATTTAGTGTGCTGAGGGTTTAGTGTTTTCTGGGGTTGAGGGTTTAGAGTTTTCTAGCGATAAGGGTTTATGGTTTTCTGGTTCTGAGGGTTTAGGGTTATCTAGGGAAAAGTGTTTATTATTTTATGGGAATGAGGATTTAGTATTTTCTAGGATTGCGGGTTTATGGTTTTTTGGGGCTAAGTGTTTTATGTTTTCTGGGTCTTTGGTTTTAGGGTTTTCTATGGAATATGGTTTAGGGATTACTTAAAAATGGTTTAAGGGTTTTTGGGGATGATTGTTTAGGATTTTATGGGGCTAAGGGTTTAGTGTTTTCTAGGGATGAGGGTTTTGGGAATTTGGTGATGAGGGTTTAGGGTTTTTTGGGACTAAGGGTTTACGGTTTCTTGGGACAAGAGTTTAGGGTTTTTTGGGGATGAGGTTTTAATGGTTTTTTAGGGATGAGGGTTTAGGGGTTTGGGGGATTTGGGATTAGGGTGTTATAGGGTTGGGGTTTTATTTTTTTATTGGGATAAGGGTTTGGGGGTTTTTTGGGTGAGGTTTAAGTGTTTTCTTGAGGTGAGGGTTTATGGTTTTCTAGGGGATGAGTGTATATGGTTTTCTAGGGTATAGAGATTATGGTTTTATGAGGATGAAGGTTTAGTGTATTCTATGGATTATGATTTTTTGTCTTCTAAGTATGAGTGTTTAGGGTTTTTAAGGGATGGGGGTTTATGGTTTTTAGAGGATAAGGGTTTATGATATATTGGTTTGAGGGTTAGGGTTTTTTAGGATGAGGGTTTAGGGGTTTTTTTCACTAATGGTTTAGGGTTTTTTTTGTTGGCAATTTACAATTTTCTGGGGCTGGGTGGATAGGAATTTTCAGGCCCCTGGGTTTAGAGTTTTTTATGAGACTTTAGGGTTTTTTGGGGTTGATTGTTTTGGGTATTTTTGGGGATGAGGGTTTAGGGTTTTGGGGGGTTGAGATTTTAGGGGTTATGGGGGGATTAGGTTTTTAGGTTTTCTAAGGTATTGTGTTTTTGGTTTTTTAGGTCCGAGGGTTTAGTTTTTTTTGTAAACGAGGGTTTAAAGTTTTTTGGGGCTATGGTTTTAGGGATTTTTTAGTCTCAGAGTTTAGGTTTTTCTATTACTAAGGGTGTAGGATTTTCTTATGGAATAGTGATTTCTGGGGATGTGGGTTTGGTGGGTTTGGGGGATGAGGGTCTAGGGTTTTTTTGGGGATGAGGGTTTAGGTTTTTTTGGTAATAAGGGTTTAGGGTTTTTGGGGTCTAAAGGATTAGGTTATTTTGGATGAGGATTTTATTTTATTTTTGTTACAGATGGTTTAGGGTTTTTTTTCCATTAGTTTTCATTTTTTCTTGGGCTTAGGGTTTAGGGTTTTGGGGGCCTAAGTATTTAGGGATTTTTAGGGTTGAGATTTTAGGGGTTTTGCGGATTAGGGTTTAGGGTTTTATGTTGCTAAGGATTTAGAGTTTTTTGGTGATGATGGTTTTAGGTTTTTTCGTGATGAGGCTTTAAGGGTTTTTGGAGCTGAGGGATTTGGGTTTTTTGGTAGATGAGTGTTTATGTCTTTTGAGGATGAGGGCTTACGGTTTTTGTGGATTTAGGTTTCTGTTTTTTTTATGATGAGGGTTTATGGTTTTTTGGGATGTGGGTTTAGGGTTTTTTGTGCGGGATGATGATTTATGGGTTTTAGGGGCAGAGGGTATTGTTTTTCTTGGTGCAGAGGGTTTACAGTTATTTGGGGATAAGGGTTTTTGGATTTTTAGGGCTGAGGGTTTTTGGATTTTGGTGGACATGGGTTTATGGTTTTTTGGGTATGAAGGTATTGGTTTTTGTGGTGATGAGTGTTTAGGGTTTTTAGGGGCTCAGTGTTTTTGATTTTTTAGTGTTGAGGTTTTAGGGTTTCTTGGGGATAACGGTTTAGGGTTTTTTGGGGATGTGGGTTTAGGGGTTTGGGGGATGACTTTTTAGGGTTTTTTGGGGATAAGGTTTTCGTGTTTAAAGGGGAATAGGGTTTTGGGTTTTGGGTGGATGATGTATCTGGGTTTTTTGGGGATGAGATTTTTGGGATTTTTGGGCTCAGGGTTTATGACATATTTATGGAAGAGGGTTAAGAGTTTTCGGGGTAGATGGTTATGAGTTTTCGGGACTGAGGGTTTAGGGTTTTTTTGGTTTGAGAGATTAATTTTTTTGGGGGTTGAGGTTTTAGGATTTTTTTGCTTAGGGTTTATAGTTTTTTGGGGGTAATGATTTAGGATTTTTTGGGCCTGTGGGTTTAGTGATTTTTAAGAATGGCGGTTTAGGTTTTTTTGGTCCTGTGGGTTGAGGGTTTTTTTGGCGATGAAGCTTTAGGAATTTTTTGTCCTGAGGGTTTATGGTTTTTTGGGAATGTGGGTTTAGGGTTTTGGGGCATGAGGGTTTTAGTTTTTTGGGGGGGCTAATTGTTAGGGGGTTTGGGGGATCGGTTTTTTGGTGTTTTGGAGATAAGGTTTTTGGGTTTTATTGGGCTGAGGGGTTTGGGTTTTGGGGGGATAATGTTATAGTGCATTTGGTGATGAGGGTTTGTGGATTTTTTGGGAAGTGGATTTAGGGTTTTTTAAGGATAAGGGGTTAATGTTTTTTGGGGTTGAGGGTTTTGGTTTCATTGGGCCTATGTATTTTTTGTTTTTTTGGAGTTAAGGTTTAGGGTGTTTTTGGGGATGTGGGTTTACGGTTTTGGGGGGCTAATGGTTTAGGTGTTTTTTTTGCAATGACGGTTTAGTTGTTTTGGGGATGAGGGTTTAGAATTTTTTTGGGATGATGGTAGTAGATTTTGTGGGGTTGCGGGTTCACCGTTTTATGTAGTTAAGGGTTCAGGTTTTCATGGGTCAAAGGGTTTAGGGATTTTTTAGGTTAAGGGTTGAGGGTTTTTTGGGGCAATGGGTTCTTGATTTTTTTGGGGATGAGTGTTTAGGTTTTTTTGGGATAAGGGATTATGGTTTTTTGGGGTTATGGGTTTAGGTTTCTTTGGGGCTGAGGGAAGAGGGGTTTGTGGAACTAAGAGTTGAGGGTTTTTTAAGGAATAGATTTTATTTTATTTGGGCTGAGGGTTGACAGTTATTTGGTTCTAGTTTTGAGGGTCTTTTGGGATAAGGTTAGATGGTTTTTTTGGACTAGGTTTTAGGGTTTTCTTTGGATGAGGGTTTAGGGTTTATTGGGTGTGAGGGTTTAGTGTTTTTTAGGAATGAGGTTTTTTCTATTATTTGGGATGATCGTTTAAGGTTTTTGGTGATCAGGGTTTTAGAGATTTTTGGTCTAAGGATTTAGTTTTTTTTTGGACATAGGTTTTAAATTTTGTTGCATTTGAGGGATTAGGTGTTTTGGAGCTGAGGGTTTAGGGTTTTTTAAGGATGAGGGATGAGGTTTGAGTGTTTTTTGGAGGATGAGGGTTTATGGTTTTTTGGGGTTGAGGGTTGAATGATCTTTAGGAATGTGGGTTAAGTTTTTTTGGGGATGAGGTTTTAGGTTTGTTAGGGGTTGAGGTTTCAGTTTTTTTATTGGATGAGGGTTTAGTGTTTTTGGGATGAGGCTTTTGAGTATTTTTCAAGTATTTGGATTGAGGTTTTACGGTTTTTTAGGCTAGTAATTTAGGGTTTTTTGGGCTAAGGGTTCTGAGTATAATTGGGTTACGGGTTTAGGTTTTTTGGGGATGGGGGGTTCAGGGTTTTTTCGGGATAAGGGTTCTATGTTTATTGGTACTGAGGGTTCATGGTTTCTTGGGGATAAGGCTTCAGGGTTACATGAGGTTTAGGGTTCATGTTTTCATAAAGGTGATTGTTGTGGATTTCTTGGTGTTGGGGGACAAGGATTTATTAGGGTTCATTTTTTAGGGATTCATGGAGATGATGGTTCTGGGCTTCTTGGGGATGATGGTTCATTGTTTCTTGGGGATAGGGGTTTAGGGTTTCTTGCGACTAGGGTTTCAGTGTTTATTTGGGCTAAGGGAAATGTTTTATGGGGTTCGGGGTTCAGGGTTTCATAGGGTTGACGAATCATGGTTTCATGGGGATAAAGGTTCATGGTTTCTTAGTGATGAGCATTTAGGGTTTCTTGGGGTTTAGGGTTCATGGTTTCATAGGAATGAGAGTTTATGATTTCTAGGGTAAAAGGGTTTATTGTTTCTTGGGGATGAGGGTTTAGGGTTTCCTTGGACTGAGGGTTTAGGGTTTCATGGGGTTGATTGTTCAAGGTTTCTCGGGATTGAGGGTTCATGTGTCCCTGGGGTTGAGTGTTCAATGCCTCTAGTGGATGAGGTTTCATTTTTTTATGGGGATGAGGTTTTAGGGATTCAAGGGTCTTAGGGTTAAATTTTAATTGGGATGAGGGTTATTTTTTCATGTGGATTATACTTCAGGGATTCTTAGGGATGAGGGTTTAGGGATTCTTGGTGTGAGGGTTTAGGGATTCATAGTGTTGAGGGTTTAGGGTTTCTCTCGCATGAGGCTTTAAGGATGCTTGGGGTTCATAAGTTTAGTGATTATTAAGGTTGAGGTTCTAGGGTTTATTGGGGATGATGTTCTTTGGTTTCTTGGGGATTATGGATTAGGATTACTCGGGGATGAGGTTTTAGGTTTTATTAGGGTTGAGGGATTAGGTTCTCATGGGGATGATGGTTTATGGTTTCTTGGGGTTGAGGGTTGAGGGTTTCTTATGGATGGAGGTTTATGGTTTCATGTGGATGAGGGTTTAATGTTTCTTGGATCTAACGGATTAGGGTTTCTTAGTAATGGGGGTTTAGGGTTTCTTGGGGCTGAGGGTTTAGATATTCTTAGGGCTGAGAGTTTAGAGTTTCTTAGGGCTGCTAGTTTAGGGTTTCTTGGGGATGGGGGTTTAGGGTTTCATGGGTATGGAGGTTTAGGCCGTATTATGGATGAGGATTTCGTGTTTCTTTAGTATGAGGGTTTAGAGTTTCTTGGGGATGAGGATTTAGGGTTTATTAGACCTGAGTGTTCAGAGTTTCTTCGGGAAAAGGGTTCAGGGTTTAATTGGGCTAAGGGTAAAGGGATTCTTTAGGATAAATGATCAAGGTTTTCTAGGGATGAGGTTTCAAGGTTTCTTGGGGATAATGGTTTAGTTTTTCTTGGGTCTTGGGTTTTAGGGTTTATTAGTGGGTTCAGGGTTTCTTGTGGATGAAGGTTAGGGTTTTCTTATGGATGAGGGTTTAGGGATTCTTATGGTTGAGGGTTTATCGTTTCTTGGTGGTGAGGGTTATGGGATTCTTAAAACTGATTCTTTGGGATATCATAGGGATGAGGGTTCCGGGTTTCCTAGGGATGAGGGTTCTAGGGTTCATTAGGCCGAGGTTTCGAGGTTTCTTAGGGATAATGGTTCAAATGTTATTGGAGATGAGGGTTTAGGGTTTCCTAGGGTTGAGGGTTAATGGTTTCATGGGGAAACTAGTTGAGGGTTTCATTGAGATGAGGGTTTAGTTTTATTTGGGTATGGGGTTTGTTGTTTCTTTGGGATAAGGATTTAGGGTTTCTTGGTGCTGAGGTATTAGGATTCTTTGGGGACGAGGGTTCTATTTTTCTTGGGGATGAGGTTTTTGGGTTTATTAGGGATGAGGTTTTTGGGGTTCATTGTGTTGAGGGTTTATATTTTTTTAGGTATTAGGTTTTAGGTTTTATTGGGATTGACATTTTAGGGTTTCTTGGGTGTTTGGGTTCAGGGTTTGTTGGGAAGAGAGATCAGTTTTTCTTAGGGCTATGGGGTGAGGATTTCTTTGGGATAAGGGTTGATAATTTTATGGGTAAGTGGGTTTATGGTTCCTTAGGGATAAGGGTTCATTTTTTATTGGGGATAATGGTTTAGGGTTTATTAGGGATGAGGTTTCATGGTTTCATAGGGATGAGGGTTGAGGGTTTTATGGGTATAAGGGTCTAGGGTTTCTTGGGGATAGGGGATCAGTGTTTCTTGGTGTTGAGCATTTAGGGAATATTATGTCTTGGGGTTCAGGGATTCTTGGGGATGAGTGTTCATTTTTTATTAGTGATAAGGTTTTAGTGTTTCTTTGGGATGAGGGTTTAGAGTTTATTCGGGATCAGGGTTTAGGGTTTCTTAGTACTGAGGATTTAGGTTCTCTCAGGTCTCATGATTTAGTATTTCTTGGGGATGAAGGATGATAGATTATTGGTGATGAGGGTTCAGGGTTTCTTCGAGATCAATTTTCAATGATTCTTGTACCTGAGTGGTTATTTTTTCCTTTGTATGAGGGTTCTCAATTTCTCAGGGACAAGGTTTTAGGGTTTCCTGGTGCTAAGTTTTCTTGGTTTCTTGAGGTTGATTATTAATGTTTTCTTGGGGAAGTGGGTTTAGGTATTATTGGGTATGAGGGTTTAGGATTTCATTTGGATGGGGTTTTAGGGTTTATAGGGGATTATGGAATAGGTTATAATAGGGATTATGGTTTAAGGTTTCTTTGTGATGATTGTTTAGGTTTTATTGGGGATGAGGGTTTAGGGATTTTGGGCATGGGGGTTTAAAGTTTCTTTGTGCTAGTGGATTAGGTTTTCAGGGTGCTGAGGGTTTAAGATTTCTTGGGGATGATTGTTTATGGTTTCATATGACCAATGGTTTATGGTTTCCTAGGGTTGATGGTTTAGGTTTTCTTGGGTATGAGGGTTTATGTTTTTATGGGGAAGAGGGTTTAGGGTTTCTTAGTGTGGATGGTTTAGTGATTATTGGGGTCGAGGGTTTAGGGATTATTTGGGATGGGGGTTAGGGTTTCTTGGGGATGGGAGTTTAGGGTTTTTTTGGCCATGAGATTAGGGTTTCATGGGGCTGAGGGTTTTGGGTTTCATGGGGATGAGTGTATATGGTTTCTTATGGATAGAGATTTAGGGTTTCTTAGGGGTGAGAGTTTAGGGATTCATGGGGAAATGGTTTTTGTGTTTTTTGGGACTAAGGGTTTAGGATTTTTTTGGGATGACGGTTTATAGATTTTGGGGATTAGGGTTTAGGGTTTTTTAGGGATGAGGGTTTAGTGTCTATAGGGGAAAAGGGTTAAGAATTTTTTGGTGATGAGTGTTTATAACTTTTTTGGGCTATGGTTTAGGGTTTTGGGGGGATGATGTTACAGGGTTTTTGGGACTAAAGGTTTCAAGGATATTGGATATGAGGGTTTAGGGTTTTTTGGATGAGATCTTATGGTTTATTGGGGATGGGGATTTATGTTTATTGGGGTATGGTTTTAGGGTTTTCGGGGTAGAGGATTTAGCATTTCTAGGGGCTAAGGGTTTATGGATTTTTTGGGATGACGGTTTAGGGATTTGTGGGTTAAAGGATTATGTGTTTTTTTGAATAAGGGTTTAGAGTTTTTTGTGGCATAGGGTTTCAAGGTTTTTGGGGATGAGGGTTTTGGGTTTTTTGGGGTATAGGGTTTAGGGCTTAGGGTTTTTTAGGGATGAGTGTTTTGGTTTTTTAGGCTAAGGGGATAAGTATTTTTGGGGATGAGGTATTTGGATTTTTTTGGGGATTAGGTTTTAGGGGTTTTGGGGGATGACAGTTTTGGTGATTTTTGTGATGAGGGTTTTGGGTATTTTGGGGATGAGGGATTAGGGTTTTTTGGGCTACAGGTTTTGTATTTTTTTAAGATTGAGGGTTTAAGGGTTTTTTGGGTAGATTGTTTAGTGTTTTTGGGTTGATGGATTAATGTTTTTTGGGATGAGGGTCCAGGGTATTGTGTGACTAATTTTTTAGGGTTTTTTGGGGAAGATTCATTATGGGTTTTGGGGGATGAGTGTTTAGGTTTTTTTAGGCTAGTTTTTAAGGGTTTTGTGCGGTTAATGATTTTTTGATTTTTTCAGGCTGAAGGTTTATGGTTTATTAAAGCATGATGTTTATGATTTTTTATGAGAGTTTAGGGTTTCATGGGGTTGTGTGTTTAGGGATTTTTTGCGGATATTTTAGGGTTTTTTGGGACTAAGGGATTCTATTTTTATAGAGTTGAGCGTTTTGGGTTTTTTGGGTATGAATGTTAAAAATTATTTGGGCTTGAGGATTTATGGGTTTTAAGTATGATGAATTATGATTTTGTGGGGCTAAGGGTTTTGGGTTTTGGGGGGAATAGGTTTTAGGGATTTTGGGGGTTTAGGGTCTAGGTTTTTTGGGTTTAGGGTTTAGTGTTCTGTGGGGATGATGGATTAAGGTTTTTTGGGACTCATGGTATGGGTTGTGTTGTTAAGGATTTAGGGTTTTGGGGGGATGAGGGTAGAGGGTTTTTTGGGGATTTTAGTGTCTATGATCTTCAGGGAATGTGGGTTTCAGGTTTTTTAGTGTTGGAGGTTTTGGATTTTCAATTGAAGTGGGTTTGGAGTTTTTTTGGGATAAGGGTTTATGGTTTTTTAATTCATAGTGTTTTCTGTTTTTAGGGGCTGAGGGTATGGGGTTTTCTACATCTCAGGGTTTAGGGTTTTCTTTGGCTATGGTTTTAAGGTTTTCTAAGGCCGATTTTTTAGGGTTTTATATGGTTTTGGGTTTAGGGTTTCCTAGGGAATAGGGTTTAGGGTTTTTTGGGGATGAGGATTTAGGGTTTATGGGTTTAGGGTACTGTGGGACTAAGGGTCTAGCGTTTTATGAGGATCAGTGATTAGGTTTTTATAGGGCTGAGGGTATTCTATATTTTTGGAGATGAGTGCCTAGGTTTTTCTATGGATGGGGGATAAGGTTTTTCAGAATTATAGGGTTTGGGGTTTTCTGGGGGTATGGATATAGGGTTTTCTGTGGATGATGGTTTAGGTTTTTTGGGTTTGAGTATTTTTTATTTTCCAAGGAAGAGGTTTTAGGGTATTCTATGGGTGTGGGTTTAGGGTTGTTAGAGACGAAGAGTTTGGGGTTCTCATGGGATAAGGGTTCTGGGTTTCCTAGGGATAGCGATTTTGGGTTTTCTAGGGATAAGGGCTCAGCGATTTCTCGGGCTGAGGGGTTAGGGTTTTCTGGGGGTGAGGATTTAGATTTTTATGGGGCTGAGGTTCAAGGTTTTATGGGGCTGAGAGTTCAAGTTTTTTGGGGATGAGGGTTTAGGTATTCCTAGTTTGATGGTTTAGGGTATGTTGGGGATGATGGAATAGGGATTTCATGGATGATTGTATAAGGATTTTTATGAATGCGGGTTTTGTGATTTCATGGGATGAGGATTTTGGTTTTTTCTAGGTCTGGGGGTTTAGGTATTTATGGGGTTGGGGGTTTTGAGTTTTCTTATGATGAGGGATTAGGATTTTACGGGGCCGGGGTTTGGGGTTTTCTGGGGTTGAGAGTGTAGGGTTTTATAGGGATGCAGTTTTAGGGTTTTCTAGACTAAAGGATTATACTTTTCTAGGGATGTTGGTCTAGGGTTTTTTGGGGTGGGAATATTGGGTTTTTTATAGCACAGGATTGATGGTTTTCTAGGGATGAGGGTTGAGGGTTTTCTGGGGCTGAGCGTTTAGGGTTTTCTAGGTATGAGGGTTTACGGTTTTCTGGGGATGAGGGTTTAGTGTCCTTTATGGATGATATATTTGGGATTCATCATACGAATTGTTTAGGGTTTTCTAGGGATAATTATTTAATGTTTTCCTTGGCTAAAGGATTAGTGTTCTTTGGGGCATAGAGTTTAGGGTTTTGGGGGGTTGAGGGTTAAGCATTTTTGTGGGTTTTGGGGGGTGAGGGTTTATGGTTTTTTGGGGCTGAGGGTTTAGGATTTTCTGGGGATGAGGGTTTAGATATTTTTTGGATGAGGTTTTAGGGTTAAATGGGTCTATGTAACACCCCGAGCTTCCACATTACTCTTCTCTTTGAATAGTACAGTAGCGTGTGTTGTACGCAACTTCGAGTTCTAACACACACCACGACCAATCAAAGTAGCAGTTATGAATAGTAATACCTACTTTTAAAAATTTTAGAAATTTTATCTCTCAAAATGGACTTCATTTTTGGATTCGTAGTATCGAATTTAGCCTAAGGTGAAATTTTTGTACTTTTCGGATAACTTTAATATTTTGATGAATAGTGAAAATTACTAAATTTTAATTAAAAACAAAATTTTTAATCAAAATAATCAACAGTGATAAATTATGAATTTTAGTGGTTTTAAAGTATAATTAGAATGTAGTTTTACCATTTTATCCAATGGTGTTAATTAGAATTAATTTCACTTTGAAATTGGACATAAACAACTGTCAATCTTTTGATATATATTGTTTCTTAAAAACACGCTATTTGTTGTGATAGCGGTAATTAATTATAAAATTAATTAATATAACTTATACGTTTGGAATTTTGTAAAATAGACATCATTTTTGAATTTGGAATATCAATTATAGCTTAGGGTGAGATTTTGGTGTTGTTCTGAAAAACTTCAAATTTTGATGAATAGTGAAACTACTAAGTGGTAGTTAAAGAACTGAATTTTTCATAAAACTTAATTTTACCACTTCTGTGATTGGAATTTCAAAAGTCCAAGAAACACGGTTCATATCAAGGAGTAAAATGTGGTTCAATGAGATGAAAATAACTTTTGGTGAATAGTAACTTTCTACTTTTATTTACCACGGTTAAAAGTAAATAGGGTAATTAAGGGTAAAAATGATATTAATATTACCCTAAAACATATCCAAATTCTATTGGACAAGTGTATCTCGTCCCAAAAAAACCTTTGGAATAAAATATTATCATTTAGGTCCACTTGAATTAGATTAGGACATTTATTATTATTTAATTCAAAGAAGAGTTAAAAGAGTTAAAATCAAATTTTATTTACTAATACATTTTTAATATAGGGTTATACATACGATAAATTATATTGTAAATATTCATTAGAAATATAAAACGATTTACTATATAATAGTATTTTATTTATAATTTTTTGACATTAAAAAGTATAATTTATTTATGAAACAATGGTGATGTAGTAATTACCTAATTAATGAAAAATTAGAATAATTGATATTATAAATACCCAAATAAATGTAATTTGAGACTTTTTATAAATAAAAATAATTTTATAGGTTAATATGACATGTTAGGATTTATTTAATTAACTTTTTTCTAATTAATCATTCTGTTATGATTTTTACAAAAATCAATTATCGAATAGTGTCAAAATTGACATAAAAGATTTTTTAAAACAAATATTATATTATTAATTGATATTAAATTCCTAAAAATCTAAGGTTCGGCAAAAAGACTTATATCATGAAATTTTATTCATTAATGGACCACTTGGGGGTCTCTTGGATGTATATAGTAAGTTTATTAACCATATAATATAAAAATACAAAGAGACATTGTAAAAGTGAAACTAATTAACTAAGAGTTAATACTTAAAGATAAGGTTAATATAATGACCCAAACCTGTCTAAATTATATTGGTTGAGTGGTTTTCGACCCATCCCCACCTTAACCTTTAAATAATTCACTTTGGAGCCATTAGAAACCGAATATGAATTTATTATAAAATAATATTTCTAGCTTTTCCAAAGGTGCCCCTCACCCCTCTTATAAAAGGGAACTCCTCCTTCTCATTAACACACACCTTCAAAGCCTTTTTGTTTGGCCAACCTCAGCTCATATACTCTCTAAACTTCCATAAAATCATCTTAGAGGCCTTAATTTAGTCATAAAGCCAACTTAAGGAGACCTTTTGATCAAATCAAAAGGAAGAACCCGAAGAAGAGGTAATGATTTCACCACCCTTTTTCGAGTTCCTTTCTTCTTCCACTTCTTCTTTATTTGTTACTACCATTCTAAAATAATGAATCCAGTATCTCCTATATACTGTAATGTTATTATAAATATGGTACAACCATATTCATTATTCTATCCATCCTTTGAATGACATGTCACCTACGTGCGTACGTACGGCTTACCGTCTCCACGTCGTGGTGTAATTGTTATTCAATATATTATTATTTGGATGGGTATAATAATGATTTTTAATTCATTTAAATAATAAATATAACATTATAATTATTCTGTATATATGATATAACATCCAATTATATATTATATTAATATCAATAGAATGATATTTTCGCTCGTGCGTACGTACGGATTACCGTCTCCATGACGCGATGAGATTCATTTCCAAGTTCACCATTCATCGACGATTATAAAAATATATATTACTAATAAGTATGTAATATATGATATAATAATGCTACTATATATATATATATATGGATTTATGTACTTACATATATCTTATTCATTTACTTTCGTTCAATACTATATGAAAACAGAAACAGTGTTTATGTGTACGTACGGACTACCGTCTACATAAACAGTGTTTTCCATTTCATATATATGTCTATTATACATATTTATATTCTAAATATATATGATATATTTATCATGTATAATATTCTGGAAGTATTTAAATCATGATCTATGTGATACAACCAAGAGTGACAAGTTAAAACACGTACGATAAAGAAAGTGATTATTACCCAAAATGTTAACTTAACATGGAAATTATTATTAAATGGGTAATATAAAGTCATAAATTAATCATGTATGATATCATAAATATTAATATGGTTCTGGTATAATTTAATAACACACTACGATCTTCGTACAGGAGGTTAAACATACACTCTACTAAAGGAAAGTGCAAGGTAAGGGGTTTTCATCTCACTCCTTATTCCCGTGAGATTCATGCCATATTGGCACTATTACCTTTTGTGTGGTGTATTCACTTCCCATAATTGTATTCTTTGTGTAATAAACTTTAATTTATGTGTATTTACATATTCATTGTATGATACCTCTTTCATGGGTTGTATGTTTCCTAAGTTAGCAAATTGGTAAGGGTTAATTCCTCAATCTCATCATTATCCGAGATTGTTTATGTGTAAGTATTTACTGGGGCATTTTTATCATCCATGTCCATTTTTCATAAAAATGATTTCAAAATGAATATTTTAAGGATTTTGAAAGATAATCTTTATCAAGATCAGATTTTCAAATGTTTTAAAGATTTATCTTTCTAAATATTTTTAATTAATGTCAATGTTTTCAAAATTATTTTTAGGATTTATTTATATGGACGTGAATGTTTTGAAATGATAATTCTTTTAAAAAGATTCATAGTGGTATGGGACACTTTTATTCAAAAATCTCTTTTTAAATTACTTCCTTTATAAATGTGTGACTTTTAAATGATTTTACAAAAAGGATATTTCTCTCAAAACTTTTTACTCATCATTTTCATCTATGTCAACATCCTTTGATGTATTTTAAGCTCATTTGAAGTTTATTTATAATAAAAAACTTGCATTGAAGGTTTTGTGATATGTTTGACTGTGGATGTGTTATTTTTATACCATTCATGGTTTATGGAGAAAGTATTAACATTTCATATGCTAGTTTTAATACAAATGTTTATGTTATGTTTAAACCTATTCATATGTGGAATGAATTGGACTAAATATGTGATGGGTGGAGCCCTCTATAGCTCCTCGATGCATCGGTAGGTCTGATGAGACAAACTAGTGTCTTGGAATAAGGCCTTGACAAAATCTTTTTTGTAGTCTTGGAACGAGGCCTTGGCTATGTGGTTATGATAGTCTGGCATTATGCATTACATCATTATGAAAGTGGTTAGTGATATTGCATGTGATTATTCAATTAGTAGAATATCAATGTGAATAAGTAAATGGAATTATTTCATTTTATTTCTTCCATATTTTTATGAAGTTCAAGTTTAAAAGGCTTTTTTTTAGTTTTATACATTACCTTAAATTTTTATTCTTATTTATGAAAGTTTCTGCTATATTGCTTACCCTTACTGAGCATTTTAGCTCACCCCTTTCTATGTTTTATTTTTCCCAGGATTCCAAGAAGTGTAATGTGATTGATATATAGGGTTAAGCCAAGGGAATAATGGTGTTCATAAAGATTATTTATGTTGTTTTGTACGTCTTAAAGTGAAAATGTAACATTCATGTTTGTGATCTATTTTTCCAAGACTGCTAAACTGATCGGTCCTTTGGGACTTGATGCTTTGTAATCATGCCAATGTATTAAAATAATGTACCGAATCTGGGTAACTGGGCTCAGGGTGTTACAGTTGGTATCAGAGGAAGTTTAGCAATAACCATGGAAACTAGATTTAGATAAACTCTGATTAGAGCACATAGCGCTAAGATAGACATTGCGGATTAGTATAGAATAACTTACTAGAATTTTGGTATTGTAGAGATTTTGTGAGTTTTCTGAGCAATACATCCCTGTCTGGATACGAGCAGGTAGAGGTGGCTCTGGCACAGATGTACCTAGGGGTAAAACCCGAAATCACCGCTTTAAGCTAGACTCGAACGGGAACCGGTGCACGACAACGGGCCTTGCTCCACTATTTGTTACGACACTCCCGGGGGATATGCTTAGGATAATTATCATTTTCTTTACAAACCATTATGAAGGGATCATGAGTATATACATACTCAAAGAAAACATTTTTATGATTATGGATTATATCCATAAACTGTTCAATTTGTGTTAGGAATTATTCATTTCAATTCATAAACTGACCTAGTTTATGCTATTGTATAGAAATGGCACCCAGTAGAAGGAATGTGAACTCCAGTAATACGTATGATCCAAAGAGTAAGAAGGGTCGTATCTTTCATGGTATTAATCCATAATTTAGATGGGAAATAGTCTCCCACATATTATCGTCATATGAAGAAATAGTATCATGTGTGGATAAGATAACTAAAGAGTTTACTGAGTCCTATGTGCTTTAAGGGAAGCAAGAGAAGAAAGGGACGGAAGAGAAAAATATGGATAAAGGTAAGAGGGAAAAGAAGAATTTCCCCATATGTGATAACTATGGGAAGAAACACCTTGGATCTTGCCTGAAAGGAATGGGAGTCTGTTATATGTGTGTAGGAAAAGGGCACAAAGTACGTGACTGCAAGGGTAAGAAAATGGTTTCAAATGTACAATGATTCATTTTCAAGGAGTTTGGGCACTACACGAACCAATGTCCCAGTAATCAGACTATGCCACAAATGATGCTACTAGATAATAATCATGTTATGATACTACCACAGATGGAGAGGAATGACTAGTGTTCCTATGTTTTTATTTTTGAATTATTTCATTTAAGTGTTGTATCAATGATGTTTTGGAAATAAATAAGGATTGTACTGTAGTACTATTTAATTAAGTATTTGAGATTTTATGGTACTAAGAAAAGTGACTCTACAGCGAGTTAATTTTTTTTTTGGAAATTACATGGTTGAAGGAAAGATAAACCTTAACATGGTCCTAATATTGAGGTAGTGATTTTGGAATAAAAGATGGTTGATTTTGGTAATTCATGATGTTGTGGTGTTGTAAAAGAATATATGAGGAAGGCGTTCACATGTTATTACCTGGAAAAAGGATCCTCATTATGATTGACTTCCTTGTAAATTTCGGACTGGGAGTTTGGATAATAGTATTTTGGATAAATATAATGGTTGGAATGGATTATGTTTGAAAGGTTATTTTTTTGAATTTTTATAAAAGGACAACATGCAGACCGTGTGACGACCCGTCGTGTCGGACAAAGCTGCGGGAATCGAACCCACAACCATAGTGCAATTGGGATTTATCACCTACCATTGTGCTACATGAAGTTCCTGGATGGTATAATGTAGTTTCTTTACATAAAGGGTCTGATATGTGAATTATAAATTCATTGTATTTGGAACCCTATACGATTAGGATAAATAGAGTATTTTTGAGTTATATTATGATTTGGGGTGAATGATGAGATTGTGGTAGAAATTTATTAATGGATAAAACTCTAATTATAAAGTAAGTATATCTCCTTATGATCTTAGCCAGTCTCATAAATAAATTCGTCAACATTACGAAAAGAAACTTAGAACAAAAATGTTGTCCTAGATGGTACTATAGATCATCACTAATTTATGGCTTTGGGATTGTTGGCCTTTTCATAGCCATGTTCTATACCACTCTCCATCAGATAACTAATGGTTATAT
This sequence comes from Viscum album, assembly GCA_963277665.1. Classification (NCBI taxonomy): domain Eukaryota; kingdom Viridiplantae; phylum Streptophyta; class Magnoliopsida; order Santalales; family Viscaceae; genus Viscum; species Viscum album. Next base: position 1,540,197,810 of record OY728151.1, read on the forward strand.
TTCTCTTCCATATCCATATCTTCCTACATGGAACCCTAGTATGTGTTATTTTCAGTTATCTTCATACTTTCCACACTTTACTTTAAATAGAGGCCTCATTAATTCATTTTTCCGATGTGGTATTTCAACTAATATATTTTGAAACATCAAAAATGTGTTATCCTAATACCTTATGTTTTGTGGAACCGATGGTATTTTAAATCATCATAGATTGATGAATTTAAGGACCTCAATTTTAAACTTGTTTGTGATTGATGACCTCAATCACTACCTATAAATATTTACGTTTTCCCTCCAATTATATGTCTATAATTGCCACCAATTCCCTCCTAATCGAGATCATAATTTTGTGGTGACCCTTTCATTTCTCTTTTCATCTTGTTAAGATTAAATTTTATTAACCAAATTTCTGATGTGGGTTTTTCCACAAAGATATTTTCTATTTTCAACCTTTATTTACAAAGAATAATATCAAATTGAGAGGATGCAATTTATTGAAGGAGGGGAGAATGTAACACCATGAGCTTACACGGTACACTTCTCTTTGAATAATACAGTAGCATGTGTTGTACGCAACTTTGAGTTCTAACACACACCACAACCAATCAAAGTAGCCGTTATGAATAGTAATACCTACTTTTTAAAATTATAAAAATTTTATCTCTCAAAATTGACTTCATTTTTGGATTCGGAGTATCGAATTTAGCCTAAGGTGAAATTTTGGTACTTTTCGGATAAATTTTATTATTTTGATGAATAGTGAAAATTACTAAATTTTAATTAAAACAACTTTTTAATAAAAATAACTAATAGTGATAAATTATGAATTTGAGTGGTTTTAAAGTATAATTAGAATATATTTTTACCATTTTATACAATGGTGTTCATTGGAATTAATTTCACTTTGAAATTGGACATAAAGAATTGTCAATCTTTTGATATATATTGTTTCTTAAAAACACGCTATTTGTTGTGACAACGGAAATTAATTATAAAATTAATTAGTGTAACATATTTGTTTGGAATTTTGTAAAATAGACATAATTTTTGAATTCGGAATATCAATTATATCTTAGGGTGAAATTTTGGCATTGTTCTGAAAAACTTCAATTTTTGATTAATAGTGAAACTACTAAGTGGTAGTTAAAAAACTGAATTTTGCATAAAACTTAATTTTACCACTTCTGTGATTGGAATTTTGAAAATCTGAGAGACACGGTTCATATCAAGGAGTAAAATGTGGTTCAATGAGATGAAAATAATTTTTGGTGAATAGTAACATTCTACTTTTATTTACCACGGTTAAAAGTAAATAGGGTAATTAAGGGTAAAAATGATATTAATATTACCCTAACACATGTCCTAATTCTATTGGAAAATTGTATCTCGACTAAAAACAACCTTAGTAATAAAATATTATCATTTAGGTCCACTTGGATTAGATTAGGACATTTATTTTTATTTAATTCAAAGAAGAGTTAAAAGAGTTAAAATCAAAGTGTATTTACTAAAACATTTTTAATATAGGGTTATATATAAGATAAATTCGATTGTAAATATTAATTAGAAAGATAAAACGATTTCCTACATAATGGTATTTTATTTATAATTTTTAGACATTAAAAATATAATTTATTTATGACACGATTGTGAAGTAGTAATTACCTAATTAATGAAAAATCAGAATAATTGATTTTATAAATACCCAAATAAATGTAATTTGAGACTTTTTATAAATACCAATAATTTTATAGGTTAATATGACATGTTATGATTTATTTAATTAACTTTTTTCTAAGTAATAATTCTGTTATAATTTTTACAAAAATCAATTATTGAATAGTGTCAAAATTTTCATAAAAGTGTTTTTAAAACAAATATTATATTATTAATTGATATTAAATTCCTAAAAATCTAAGGTTCAGCCAAAAGACTTATATCATGAAATTTGTTTCATTAATGGACCACTTGGGGGTATCTTGGATTTATATAGTAAGTTTATTAACCATATAATGTAAAAATACAAAGAGACATTATAAAAGTGAAACTAATTAACTAAGAGTTAATACTTAAAGATAAGGGTAATATAATGACCCAAACCAGTCTAAATTTTATTGGTTGAGTGGTTTTAGACCCATCCCCACCTTAACCTTTAAATAATCTACTTTTGAGCCATTAGAAACCGAATATGAATTTATTATAAAAAAAATATTTCTATCTTTTCCAAAGGTGCCCCTCACCCCTCTTATAAAAGGGCACTCTCCCTTATCATTAACTCACACCTTAAAAGCCTTTTGGTTCGGCCAAAATCTGCCCAAATACTCTCTCAACTTCCCTCAATTCATCCTATAGGCCTTCCTTTAGTCATAAATCCAACTAAATGAGCCCTTTTGATCAAATAAAAATGAAGAACCTGAAGAAGAGGTAATGATTTCACCACCCTTTTTCATGTTCCTTTCTTCTTCCACTTCTTCTTTCTTTGTTATTACCATTCTAAAATAATGAATCAAGTAACTCCTATATAATTTAATATTATTATAAATATGGTACAACCATATTCAGTATTTTATCCATCCTTTGAATGACATGTCACCATACGTGCGTACGTACGGCTCGCCGTCTCCACATCGTGGTGTAATTGTTATTCAATATATTATTATTTGGATGGGTATAATAATGATTTGTAATTCATGTAAATAATAAATATAAAATGATAATGATTCTGTATATATGATATACCATCCAATTATATATTATTTTAATATCAAAAGAATGATATTTTTGCTCGTGCGTACGTACAGATTATCGTCTCCACGACGCGATCAGATTCATTTCCAAGTTCACCATTCATCGACGATTATAAAAATATATATTACTAATAAGTATGTAATATATGAAATAATAATGCTATTGGAGAGATATATATATATATAAGGATTTATGTACTTACATATATCTTATTCATTTACTTTCGTTCAGTAAAATATGAAAACAGAAACAGCGTTTATGCGTACGTACGGACTACTGTCTCCATAAACGGTGCTTTCCATTTAATATATATGTCTATTATACATATTTATATTCTAAATATATATGATATATTTATCATGTTTTATATTCTGGAAATATTTAAATATGATCCATGTGATACAACCAAGAGTGACAAGTTAAAACACATACGATAAAGAAAGTGATTATTACCCAAAATGTTAACTTAACATGGAAATTATTATTAAATGGGTAATATAAAGTCATAAATGAATCAGGTATAATATCATAAATATTAATATGTTTCTGGTATAATTTAATAACATACTAAGATCTTCTTACAGGATGTTAAACGTACCCTTGACTAAAGGAATGTGCAAGGTAAGGGGTTTTCATCTCACTCTTTATTCCCGTGAGATTCATGCCATATTGACACTATTACCTTTTGTGTGGTCTATTTACTGCCCATAATTGTATTCATTGTGTAATACACTTTAATTTATGTTTATTTACATATTCATTGTATGATACCTCTTTCATGGGTTGTATGTTTCGTAAGTTACCAAATTGGTAAGGGTTAATTCCTCAATCTCATCATTATCCGAGATTGTTTATGTGTAAGTATTTACTGGGAAATTTTTATCATCCATGTACATTTTTCATAAAAATGATTTCAAAATGAAGATTTTAAGGATTTTTAAAGGTACTCTTTATCAAGATCATAATTTCAAATGTTTTAAAGATTTATCGTTCTAAATCTTTTTAATTAATGTCCATGTTTTCAAAATGATTTTAAGGATTTATTTATATGGACGTGAATGCTTTGAAATGATAATTATTTTCAAATGTTTCAAAGTGGTATGGGACACTTTGATTCAAAAATCTCGTTTAAAATTACCTCCTTTATAAATGTGTGACTTTTAAATGATTTTACAAAAAAGATATTTCTCTCAAAAAGTTTTACTCATCATTTTCATCTATTTCAACATCCTTTGACATATTTTAAGCTCATTTGAAGTTGATTTATGATACAAAAATTACATTGATGGTTTTGTGATATGTTTGACTGTGGATGTGTTATTTTTATTCCATTCATGGTTAATGGAGAAAGTATTGACATTATGTATGCTAGTTTTAATACAAATGTTTATGTTATGTTTAAATCTATTCATATGAGGAATGCATTGGACTTAAGATGTGATGGGTGGAGCCCGCTATAGCTCCTCGATGCATCGGTAGGTCTCATGAGACAAACTAGTGTCTTGGCACAAGGCCTTGACAAAATCTTATTTGTATTCTTGGCACGAGGCCTTCGCTATGTGGTTATGATAGTCTGGCATTATGCAATCCATCATTATGAAAGTGGTTAGTGATATTGCATGTGATTATTCAATTAGTAGAATATCCATGTGAATAATTAAATGGAATTATTTCATTTTATTTCTGCCATATTATGCTGAAGATCAAGTTTAAAAGGCTTTTTTTAGTTTTATACATTGCCTTAAATTTCTATTCTTATTTATGAATGTTTCTGTTGTATTGCTTACCCTTAGTGGGCATTTGATCTCACCCCTTTATATGTTTTATTTTTCCCAGGATTACAAGAAGCGTAATTTGATTGATATGCAGGGTTAAGCCAAGGTAATAATGGTGTTCATAAAGATTATTTATATTGTTTTGCACGTCTTAAAGTGAAAATGTAACATTGTTGTATGTGATCTATTTTTCCAAGACTGCTAAATTGATCGGTCCATAGGGACATGATTCCTTGTAATCATGCCAATGTATTAAAATAACGCACCGAATCTAGGTAACTGGGGTATGGGTGTTACAGTCTATGGGTTTAGGGTTCTCTAGGGTTGAAGGGTTTGGGTTTTCTGGAATGAGGGTTTTTGGTTTTCTCCGGATGACGTTTTATAAATTTCAGGGGATGAGTGTTTAGGGTTTTCTAGGGATGAGGGTTTTGGGTTTTTAGGGGGTGAGGGTTTAGTGTTTTCAGAAGTTGAGGGTTTAGTGTTTTATATGGATGAGGTTTTATTGTTTTTGTTGGATAAGGATTTAGTGTTTTCTTGGTTTGATGGTTTAGGTTTTTTAGGGGCATAGGACTTGGGGTTTTCTGGATGTGAGGGTATAGGATTTTTTTGGGTTGAGGGTTTAAATTTTTTTTGTTTGAGGGTTTATGGTTTTATGGGGATGAGGTTGTAGGGTTATGTTAAGGTTTATGGTTTAGGGTTTTTGGGAATGAGTTTTTATCATTTTTCAGGTCTGATGTTTTGGGGTATTCTTGGGATGAGTATTTAGGTTTTTCGAGGGTAGAGGGTCTAGGGTTTTTTTTGAGTCAATAAGGTTTTCCTTATGACTTTTCCATTCCTCCATACTTGGGGGAGATTGTTAAGTCTAAGGATTCATTATTACTTTACCATTCCTTATTGTTTTGAAAATCACAAACACCTTATCTTTAAGCAAATCTATGTTTATTCTATGTTTTTCTTTTATAAGGAAAATTTCCTTCTCTAAGGAAATTCATACTTACCATATTTTCATTGTTCATATTTTGACTAAATATAAAATTCGGATTCATATTTATAACCTTGGAATCCTATAAATAATTATATATGAATCATTCTGTTTTAGGATCCGAATTATGGATGTGAACTGTAATGAAGTTCCACTCTAAATTATGGATGTGAACTGTAAGGAAGTTCCACTCCGAATTCTGGATGTGAACTATAATGAAGTTCGACTCTGAATTCTAGATGTGAACTGTAATGAATTTCTACTCCGAATTCTGGATGTGAACTTTAAGGAAGTTCCACTTCGAATTCTAGATGTGAACTGTAATGAAGTTCCACTCCGATTTATGGATGTGAACTGAAATGAAGTACCTCTCTGAATTATGGATGTGAACTTTAACGAAGTTCCACTCCAAATTCTGGATATGAACGTTAATGAAGTTTCACTCTGAATTCTAGATGGGAAATTTAATAAAGTTTAACTCCGAATTTTGATGATGAATTCTGATTACGAATTCTCATTAAGAATTCTGATGAAGAATTATGAATACGAATTCTCATTATGAATTATGGTGATGAATTGTGTTTACGAATTCTGACTCCGAATTCTCTTGATAAATAGAATAGTAATATCCTTGTATTATAGACTCCAAATTTATTTTTTCTTACACTATGAACTTTTTACTTACACTCTGAATTGTTTATTTTGTTTCAAAACGATTTCGTGCTTTCAGTTACACATGTTTTGTTATAAAACAATGTCGTCCATTCTGTTTCTAACTAACCATTGGTTGAGTTACACGTGTACAGGTCCCTCCGATATTTAAGGAAAATATGACCGTTGGAGGAGGGATCTGACCGTTGGAGTTGAATCCTATAAATAGGAGCTCATTTGAAGAGCTCACAACAATCCCAATACCGATCTTCGACATTTGTGATTACATGCTGTTGAATTGATTTCTAGAGAGAGAGGCTCTTATCAACTCCCAAGCTTCATGCAGAAAGTTTGAACAGCTTGTTCAAACTTTTCCTTGTGCAGAATTGCTTCGTTCAATTCCGAATGTTGGTGATTACATTTGAGGGCTTCCGTGGATAGGAAGACAGAGGTTCCGACTACGTTAATGTTGAGGGATACTTTGTTGAGGAAGACAGAGGTTCCAACTACCTTGAAGTTGAGGTCTTGCGGGGATATCAAGACAGAGACCCCGATCATTGTATCGAGGGATTACCCTGGTGTGAGTAAGACAAACTTTCTTGAAATTATAAATCAAGGGACCTTTATCCATGGTTGTTTGATACCCTTCACTTTGGGTTAAAAGATTTATTACTTGTTACTTGTTTTTGTTACATGTTTTTCGCTGAAATTTGAATTGTTAATGAAAGTATAACTATCTTTTACTTCATTACACTTGTACTCTATTTCTATTATGATTCTATACACTTTAAGGTGGAATTTCATATTGATAACTTTAGCTAAGTTTCATTTCCCCTATCCATATTTCTGGAATCGACTTTTTTTATGTTTCAATTTCCAGATCCATATTTCTGGAGTTGGTTTTCTAGATCCATATTTCCAGAATCGGTTTTTTAGAATCACTTTCCAGTTTTAAGAAAGTGTGTAGAACTAGAAGTTTATAACTTCTTACTCCATACCAATCCTATAATTGGTGTTAAGGGGTGTTGTGAATTTTCTAAGTTTAACTTTGTTAAACTTAGTTCTTTCCGAGTTCAAAGGAATTTTTAAAGTGTACAATTCACCCCCCCCCCCCTCTTGTGTTTGAGAATATATAGATACTACAATCAGTTTCTACATCGTTATATCGATCCAACAATTGGTATCAGATGTGGTCTCTGAAATACATATATTTACATATAAGTTTTCACTGCTAAAATTTTCATTGTTCTATATTTTCCTAGCTGAGAAATATTTTTCTTCATTTAAACCATTTTTTATTAACAAATTTGTGTGGAAAAGTATTTTTCTTAAAGATGGAAGGTATGAATTTTGGTTCTATTGAAAACCTAAATCCTACAGGACCACCTATATTTTATGGAAATGATTATGAATATCGGAGAGATCGCATGAAGACTTTTTTAATCAATACTGGAGTGGACAACATCGTTATGCTTACTGGTGGTTACCAAATTCATGATAAGGAATTTAGTACCTTTACAAATCAAGAGAATCAAGATTATCAATTAAGCAATAAGGTACACAATACTTTATTATGTTCTATGACCAGGAATATATATAACCAAATACCTTCTTGTGAAGTTGCTAACTGTATCTAGAAGAAACTTGAAGTTACACATTTTGGTACATCTAAAGTCATTGAGACTAGGAGAGCTACTCTTAAAACATAACATCATGGTTTCAATTTTCGTTATGGAGAACCCACAAGCAAAGTGAAACAAAGGTTTATGACTACCGTGAATAGCTTACAATCCATGGGTGAGAAAGGTTTGGATGATAATTCTCTTATTGATAAAATCATTGATATTATGACCAATGAGTGGTAATCTAAGATAACAACTATAGATGATAATAGGAAAGTTTCTCTGATCACTATTGATGAATTATTTGGAACTCTTCTTCAACATGAGACAAGAATGAAGAGAGATGCTGACAACATTAAAAAGAAGAATGGTAATGGAAGTTTTTATTTTACAACAACTTATAATCATATGAAATCTAATACTCCTGAGAGAGTTACCAGATCTAAGTCTAAGAAGACTTTTATTCAATTCGAATCTAGTGGAAGTGAATCCTCATAAATCAAATTAGCCAATCTTGCTCGAGGATGAACAAGATTGTTAGTTAGAGGATCTATCAATAAATGTTTAAAGATAAGAAAGATGGAAAAGTGACATGCTTTGAATATAAAAGAACTGGTCACATTAGACCTGACTATCCATTTCTTAAAAAGAGAGATGAGAAAGACAAGAATTCTGAAAGAAATAAGAATAAGTTCTACAGATCAAAGCATAAGAAATTCTTGAAATCCAATGATACTTGGAGTGAAAGTGGTGGTGACTCATCTGATCAATCATCATAGTATGAATCTCTTGGAAATAAGAACCTTGGTCTCCTAGCCTGACTACCCAATTATAATCATTGCTTTATGGATAAGGTACACAATGCCGAATCTTTGACCATTGTTTCTCTAAATGCTAATCATAATAGTAGTAAATATTATAACTCTTCTAAATAAGGATATTCTTCTGATTAAGATAATACTTTAACTACTTATGAAGAGGTTTCTTAGATTTGCTTATTTTCTTGAGAGTGAGAATTAAAAACTCATGAAAAAGCTTGATAAGGAATGTTCTAGGAATACTATTCTAAAAAAAGAAATATCAGATCTTTCTAATGATCTTGTTAACAAAATTGCTGATTTTGAAAGTATTTCAAAAAATATGGAGGAAGTGAATTCTGAAAAGTATAAACTTTATAAAGAATTAGAAAAAGTAATTTCTAATAAAAATGTTTTTGAGGCTATCTCTAGCTCCAAATCTAATTATTTTGAAGATAAGAACCTAGTTATCAAACTCAAATCTGAAATATTTTCATTATCTATGTTCTTTTCAAATATTACCTTAGGTATGGAAAATTTTGATAAAATGTATTCTCAAATATGACCCTTAAGAAATAATCCAGGTTTTGGTTATACTAGTTCTAAACCTGTTTTTAGTAACAATTACTTTGTTCCACAAAGTGCCCCATTTTGTACCAAGTGTCAACGTGTTGGTCACTGGGCAAAGAATTGTTCTTTAAACAAATCCCAATATTTATTTTTTCATAAGGCATACTTTTCTAAGAAGATGTGGTTACCCAAAATTTTTCTTTTTTAAATATCCGGAACCAAGAAAGTTTGGATTCTGAGAGTCTAAAATTCTTTTGTATTTCAGAAAAGTAAGGAAAGTACCAACAGCAATACATGGTACATGGATAGTGGATGTTCCTAGTATATGACTGTTAACAAAACCCATTTTGAAAAGATTATCAAGATGAAAGGATGAAAAGTAACGTTCGGAGATAATGCTCAGAAAGAAATTATTGGTATATGGTAACATTGTTCTTCTTGGAAAAACCTTATTTTCAAATGTTCATTTTGATAAGGATCTTAAGTAAAAGGAGATATCATTCTTCAATTTATCAGAATTCAAGATCATATTGCTAATTTTTTCACAAAATATTTACCCTCCGATATATTTGAATACATTAAACAAAAGTTAGGAATGATAACCGTAAGGGAATCTTCCTCAATAACTTCTTGTTGAATCAATATCCTTACAGAAATAAACTAATTTTCATAGGGGGAGTACATTTTCATGTTAGTTTATCAAATTTATCTTTTGAAAATCTTTTGTAATGAGTTTTTGAAAATTTTTTTGTAATTGAAATTTTCTTAATAAGAATTTTCATAATGAAATTTTCGTATTGGGAATTTTCGAAATGGAATTTTCATACTAAGAATTTTCGTAATGAAATTCTCATACTGGAAACATTCGTAATGAAATTTTCGTACTGGAATTTTCGTAATAAAATTTTCCATACTCATGTTTTTCGTAGTGAGTTTCTCGTAGTAAGATTTCCGTAGTCAAATTTATCATCAAGAAGAATATCACCTATTACGAATAATCTTCCAAGCCAATCCAAAAGGTATGATTTCCTTACTTAATTTTTCATAGTCATACTTTACATGCTGGTATTTTCTTAATTGTTTTGAAGTTTTCGGATTCTTTTTTCCTTAAATGCTCAAAAGATCGGATTCTAGTTTTTCGTATGGGATAATCTCAACCATTAGATCGAATCTCTTGTTTTCTCAACCGTTAGATTAGTTATGGAAGATGAAAGGTCAGATGCATTGCCTATATAAAGGGGACCCCTGAGGGTTGTCCCGCATCGGTTATCAAGCTATTCTGTGTTGATGTTCTGCTGCCCTTCTTATAGAACATTCCAATCTTTCTCAACTCCATTCTGGATTCTTCAGAAGTTTCAGTTCCCGAATGTCTATAGAAGCTACTTATCAAGATATTTCTTCTATGAATCCATTCTCAAGTTGGTTAGTATACAGGGAATGGTTAGTCTATCCGGACATTTTCAGTGAGTTTTATTCTCTAATTTCTACGAATATCAAACTAAATGGATGGGAAGATTTCTGCATATCGAAACCAGGGAATCAACATGCTATTTATACAGATCTTCTTATAGATTTTTATGAGACTATTTCCTTCTATAATGAATATGGCAGAGAGAATTTTTTGTTTAAGTCTTATGGGAATACTTATAAGCTATATTACACCAAGGATGTGAGCTTGGTAGGACATTCTTATGTTGGAAAAGATGAATTTTCTTCACATAAACTACCGGATGGGAAAGGAATCTTCAACAAAGAGAAGGCAATGAAATTCCTTAGTCTTTCAGATGATAAGACAACCATGATTTCTCACCTCTCTTCAAACAACCGAGTGTTACAGATATGGGTACAAGTGTTTTTTGTACTGAGAAGAGGAGATAAGGATAATCTTAAGAAGAGTGATATCTACATCTTAGATTTATTTGTAAATCTAAGAAAAATCAATCTGATGAGGCATATTCTTATTACAATTAAGAACATCAAGGAAGGGAATCAGAAAGCACAGATTATCACGTATCCGGCCTTGCTCTCCAAGATTATTATACGGTGTCTTGACTCACTTATGGTTTCTTGCACTTCCAAACCGATAAACTGTTAGGTTATGATTGTAAGCGATGATACCATGAAAAGGATGTTTATGGGTTTCTATAAGGAAATAGGTGAGTTTTTTCTTTTATCACCAGAAGTTATTGAAGCTGCTGAGAGGGAACAAGAAGCTCAAAACCCAACAAAGAAGGCTGAAAAGAAGAGAAAGGTTAAGGAAGTGGATGTTTCTGAGAAAACCCCCAAGTCTAAGTAAGTTCAATCCGCACCCCCTAATCCCATGAAACAAAATGTTGTTCTAGATGAGGTGGATGCTAAGTGGAGGGAAGATAAAGAAAAAAGGAAAGAAGGGGAGCCCCAGTTCGGACTGGACCCGACTGAAGCTAAATCCTTAAGGGAGAAGACTACGGATTACCATGAGAAGGTTGAAAAATAGAAGAAGATGAAAAAGAATATGTCAGAGGTAGATATTTTTCAATCTCTTATGAAGTCTACTGAAGTAGAATCTGAAAAAAATTACCATTCCGAAATCTTTTTCTGTTGAATGTTTTCCTGAGACTCCGTGAGAGAAGACTCTGGAAAATTATCAGGGAAAGGTCGTCGAAGAAAGGAAAATCTCCAAATTTTGTTCAGAACGTTGTAGAGAAGTTCAAAAAACTGAGATAAGTGGATCTTCTGATGATATAATAAGGCAAGTCGAAGAATATCATGATAAGGGAACTCCATCCGAGAAGTTCTCACTCCAGACATCTCAAGCCGGATCTTCCAATTTAGCTTCACCTGTAGCTGATGATAAAGGTGAAGAAGAAGTTAATAAGCCTTCTGAGGAAGAAAGTTTTCATCAAGATTTCATTGAAGAAGAAGCTGGAAAAGAAATGTTTGTTGAAGATAAAATTGTTCAAGGGTTTCACAATGAGCAAGAATATCTAAATGAGGCAACCATTCTGAAAGTTGACAAGGGAAAAAAGGTGATTTCTGTTACACCTAGAAAACTTGTTGTAAGTAAGAAGATAGTTGATGGATCCCTTAAATGGAAGTTGTATGGGATAGAGGAAGAACCATCTCTTACCCAACTATCAGATTCAGAGTTGTCAGCCTTAGGACATGACTGTTTCATTGATTCCTTGAAAGAGCTAGTGGATGAAATTCCGATTTCTCCAGCTATTGACTCCAGATGCCAGATTCTTCAGCATAGCATGAATCAAAAATTGGATTCTATATCCATAGTGATGGATAAGTATGTTAAGGTTGAGGTTGATCACAAGAATTTTCCTATTTATTATGAAGCTCACAAAATTTGTTTCAAGAAGATGACCAAATGGTCTAAGAAAATCAACACAGATTTGGAATTGTTTAATCAATTTCAAGTAGAGGTCAAGGAAGATTTTGATAATGTAGATTCCAGAATCAGCAATCTTTCAGATTTTTTTGAGAAAACGTTAACCCATGAGAAAAATTTTTGGATTCAGGAATTCAGAGATTTGAATGGGAAGGCTAACTCTCTTGTTCAAAATTTTAAAAGGGATATAGATCTCTAGATTCAGCTTGAATAAAATCTTGTAAAGCAAGATGAAGTTCTTAAAGCTTAGGCATTGGTAATAGAGGCTCAAGATGCAAGAATATTTTTTTTAGAGAGGAAAGTTGAGGATGACCATAAAGAGATAAAGAAATTGAAGACCATTCGGAAAAGCCTATTATCCAATGAAAAATAAGCCAAATAGAATCAAACATGATATTTTGTTGTATTTGTTTTTCCTTGTACAAATTATTCCTTTTGTAATGAAATTTTAGCCTTTTCTTTTTGGATATCACTACTAATATTTCGGGTACTTCATTATTTTTTCCATTCCCTCAAATTATTTTTGAAAATCACAAAGGGGGAGAAGGAAAAAGTATTATTCAAAGGGGGAGAAGGAAAAGGTATTACTCAAATTGGGAGGAGAAGAATTTCTAAGTTAAGAACTATCCTTAAGTAAGGGGGAGTTCTCATTATGATTTCTTCATTCAATGAAAAATTCCATTCCAGAAATCTTGAATACGATCCTTAGAGTTTCAAAGCCTAAGGGGGCGTTAGTCTTATTCACCATTATCCACAAACAAAGGGAGATAAGCTTTAATTTCAAAGTCTAAAAATTTATTCCAATCACTTATATTCTTTTTTGTAAGGATGTTTGTGCTTTCCAAAAAGGGGGATATTGTTGAGTCAATAAGGTTTTCCTTATGACTTTTACATTCCTTCATACATGGGGGAGGTTGTTAAGTCTAATTTTTCCTTATAACATTACCATTCCTTCTTGTTTTTAAAATCACAAACACCTTATATTTAAGTAAATAAATGTTTATTCTATGTATTGCTTTTATAAGGAAGATTAGCTTCTCTAAGGAAATTCATCCTTACTATATTTTCATTGTTCATATTTTGACTAAGTATAAAATTCAGATTCATATTTATAACCTTGGAATCCTACAAATACTTAGATATGAATAATTCTATTTTAGGATCTGAATTCTGGATGTGAACTATATGGAAGTTCCACTTTGAATTATGGATGTGAACTGTAATAAAGTTCCACTATGAATTCTAGATGTGAAATGTAATGAAGTTCCACTCCGAATTATGGATGTGAACTGTAATGAAGTTCCACTCCGAATTATGGAAGTGAACTGTAATGAAGTTCCACTCTGAATTCTGGATGTGAACTGTAATGAAGTTCCACTCCAAATTCTGGATGTGAACTGTAATGAAGTTCCACTCCGAATTCGGGATGTGAACTGTAATGATGTTCCACTCCGAATTCGGGATGTGAACTGTAATGAAGTTCCACTCCAATTTCTGGATGTGAACTGAAATGAAGTTCCACTCTGAATTCTGGATGTGATCTTTAACGAAGTTCCACTCCGAATTCTGGATGTGATATTTAATGAAGTTTCACTCCGAATTCTAGATGAGAACTTTAATAATGTTCAACTCCGAATTCAGATGATGAATTCTGATTAAGAATTATCATTACGAATTCTGATGAAGAATTTTGGATACAAATTCTCATTAGGAATTCTGGTGACGAATTGTGATTACGAATTCTGGCTCCGAATTCTCCTGATAAACAGAATACAAAAATCCTGGTATTATAGACTCCAAATTTATATTTTCTTATACTCAGAACATTTTAATTACACTCCGAATTATTGAGTTTGTTTCAAAATGATGTCATGATTTCAGTTACACATTTTTTGTTATTAAACGATGTCATCTATTCTGTTTCTAACTAACCGTTGGTTGAGTTACACATGTACAGGTCCCTCCGAGATTTAAGGAAAATATGACTGTTGGAGGAGGGAGTTGACCATTGGAGTTGATGCTTATAAATAGGAGCTCATTTGAAGAGCTCAAAAAAATCACAATACTGATCTTCGACATCTGTTATTACATGCTGTTGAAGTGATTTCTAGAGAGAGAGGCTCTTATCAACCCTCAAGCTTCGTGCAGAATGTTTGAACAGCTTGTTAAAACTTGGCCTTGTGCAGACTTGCTTCGTGCGACTCTGAATGTTGGTGATTACATTTTACGGCTTCCAGGGATAGGAATATAGAGGTGCCGACTACCTTGAAGTTGAGGGCTTCCTTGTTGAAGAAGAAAGAGGTTCCAACTACCATGAAGTTGAGGGCTTGCGGGGATAGAAAGACAGAGACTCCGATCTTCGTATCGGGGGCTTACCCTGGTGTGGGTAAGACAAACTTTCTTGAAGGTATAAATCAAGGGACCTTTATCCAAGGTTGTTGGATACCCTTCACATTGGGTTAAAAGATTTATTTCTTGTTACTTGTTTTTGTTACAAGTTTTCCACTGAAATTTGTATTTTTAAGGAAAGTATAACTATCTTATACTTCCTTACACTTGTACTCTATTTCTATTATGATTTTATACGCTTTAAGGTGGAATTTCATATTGATTACTTTATTTAAGTTTCATTTTCCATATCCATATTTCTGGAATCTACTTTTGATATGTTTCAATTTCCAGATCCATATATACGGAGTTCGTTTTCCAAATCCATGTTTCCAGAATTGGATTTTTGGAATCACTTTCCAGTTTTAAGTAAGTTTTTAGAACTAGAAGTTTTATAACTTCTTACTCCATACCAATCCTACAAATGATGTTAAGAGGTGTTGTGAATTTTCTTAGTTTAACTTTGTTAAACATAGTTCTTTCCTTGTTAAAAGGAATTTTTAAAGTGTACAATTCACCCCACCTCTTCTGTTTGAGCATATATTGATACTACAATCAGTTTCTACAACGTTATATCAATCCAAAATTTTTTTGGTATGAGTGTTTAGCATTTTCTGTCGATGAGGGTTAGTTTTTTCAGGGGATGAGGGTTTATGAGTTCTGGAATTTCTTATGTTGAGGGTTAAGGGTTTTCTCATGCTAAGGGTTTAGGGTTTTTTGGGGTTGTGGGTTTAGGGTTTTTTCAAGTTGAGGATTTAGGGTTTCGGGGCTGAGTATTTAGGGTTTTTTTATTGAGGGTTGAGTGTTTTTTGGGTTGATGGTTTAAGGTTTTTTTGGGTTGAGGGATTAGGGTTTTTTTGGATGAGTGTTTAGGGGTTTTGGGGGCTATGGGTTTTTGGTTTTTGGGCATGTTGGTTTTGGGGTTTTGGGGGCAATGGGATTTTTGTTTTTTGGGCATGTGGGTTTAGGTTTTTTTGGGGTTTTAGGTGTTCGGTCTTTTGGGATGACAGTTGAATTTTTTTTTTTGGATGGGGGCTTAGTGATTTTTGGGGATGGGGGTTTACGGATTTTTGGGGCAGAGCATTCAGCAATTTTTGGGATGAGTTTTAATGGGTTTTTTGGGATGTGGTTTTAGGGTTTTTTTCAGACTGAGTGTTCATGGATTTTTGTTGGTGAGGGTTCATTTTGTTTTCGGGTAGAGTGTTTAGGGTTTTTTGGGATGTGGGTTTGGTGTTTCTTAGCATTGCAGGTTTCAGGGTTTTTGGTGATAAGTGTTTTGGGTTTTCTAGGGATAAATGTTTAGTCTATTGGGGGGCTGTGGGTTTAATGTTTTTTAGAATTTAGGGTTTTTCTTTCTTTAGGCTAGTGGTGTAGTGTTTTTTGGGGTAGAGGGTTTAGTGTTTTTTTGGGCTAAGGGTTTATGATTTTTTCAGGATGAGACTTCATAATTTTTTTGGGATGAGGGTTTAGGGTTTTTTGGGGGTGGGGGTTTATAGTTTTTTTGGATGAGGGTTTAGGGTTTTTTGGGTTTGAGGTTTTAATGTTTTTTTGCTATGGGTTTAGGGTTTTTTGGGATGAGGGTTTATTGGTTTTTTGGGGATGAGGGTTTTTGTATTTTTTGGAGTAGAGGGTTTAGTTGTTTTTGGGTATGTTGATTTAGGAAATTTTTTGGTGAGGGTTTAGGGTTTTTTTGGGATGGAGAATTTATGGGTTTTTATGGGTGGGGGTTCAGGGATTTTTGGGTCTGAGGGTTCTGGAATTTTTGTGATTATGTTTCCAAGGGTTTCTTGGTACTGAGGTTTCAGGGTTTTTGGGGGATTAGGTGTTACGTTTTGGGGGGTTAAGGGTTTGGTGTTATTTATATATGAGGTTTTAGGGTTTTTTGGGATAAGGGACTAATATTTTTTAAGTGATGAAGGTTTAGGGGTTTTGACGATAACTATTTAGGTGTTTCGGGGTATATGGTGTAGGGTTTTTTGGGGAAGAGGGTATATGGTTTTTTAGTTCTGAGGATTTAGTGTTTTTTTAAGTAGAGGGATTAGGGTTTCTTGGGGATAGGGTTTTAGGGTTTTTATGGGATAAGGGTTTTTTTATGGGATAAGTTTTTAGGTTTTTGTGGGGATGAGTGTTAAGGTTATTTTTCGGATGAGAGATTAGGTTTTTTTAGGGTGGAGGGTTTAGCTTTTTTTAGGGATAATTTTTTAGTGATTTCTGGGGATGTGGTTTTATGGATTTTTGGGGTCGTGGGTTTAGGGTTTTTGAGGTGGAGGGTTTCTGTTTTTTTAGATTGGGTTTTAAGGATATTTTGAGGTGAAAGTTGTATGGTTTTTTAGGATATGGTTTTAGAGTTTTTTGGGGGGTGATGGTTTAGGGTTTTTTGAAGTTAAGGGAGTAGGGTTTTTTGGGGATGAGGGTTTACAGTTTTGGGGGATAAGGGTTTAGGTTTTTTTATTTATGATGGTTTAGTGTTTCTTGCGTATAAGGGGTTAGGGTTTCTCAGGGTTGAAAGTATAATATTATTTGGGTCTAAGAGTTTAGGGTTTTTTGGTGCTGAGGGTTTTGAATTTTTTGTGCTGGGGGTTTTTGGTTTTTTGGGGTTGAGGGTTCTGGGTGTTTTGGGGATGAGGGTTTATGTTTTTTGGGGGGTTTAGGGTTTAGGGTTGTTGGGGCTGATGGTTTAGGGTTTTTTTGGGATGTGGGTTTAGGGTTTTTTTGGTCTGAGTGTTTAGGTTTTT
Source organism: Viscum album (assembly GCA_963277665.1). Lineage (NCBI taxonomy): Eukaryota > Viridiplantae > Streptophyta > Magnoliopsida > Santalales > Viscaceae > Viscum > Viscum album. The sequence continues at coordinate 1,540,215,457 of OY728151.1, forward strand.
TTAGGTCTGAGGGTTCAGGGTTTTTTTGTTGATGGTTTTGGATTTTTTGGGGTTTAATGTTTAGGGTTTTTTAGGGAATAGGTTTTAGAGTTTCTTGGGGATAAGGGTTTTTTGTTTATTAGGGATTAGGTTTTAGTCTTTTTTGGGGATATGGATTTAGGATTTTTGGGACTTAGTGTTTAGGGTCTTGGGTTCTGAGGTTTAATGTTTTTTTAGGGCAACATTTTAGGTTTTTTTAGGAGGGTTTTCTAGTTTTTTTATTATTTGGGGTTTACAGTTTTTTGGGATGAGGGATTATTGTTTTTTGGGGATGAGATTTTAGGATTTTTTGGGGAAAAGGGTTTTTGGGTTTTTGGGGCTAAGTGATATGGGATTTTGGTGCTGAGGGTTTTGGGTTTTTTGGGGATGAGGGTTTAGGCACATTTGGGGGTGAGAGTTTTTTTGGGGGGGATAAGGGTTGAGGGTTTTTTTGGGGCTAATAGTTTAGGGTTCTTTGGGGAAGATGGTTTAGTGTTTTTTGGGAATGAGGTATTAGGGTCTGTGGGGATTGTAGGTTTTGGGTTTTGGGGATGATGTTTTGTGGTTATTCGGGGCTGAGGGTTTATTGTTTTTGGCAGATGTGGGTTTATGGTTTTTAGGGTGGTGTGTTTAGGGTTTTTAGAAGTAAGGGTTTATATTTTTGGGGGTTGTGGTTTTTAGGTTTTTTGGGGCTGTGAGTTTATGGTTTTTTGGGGCTAACTGTTTAGGGTTTTTTTTGGATGAGGCGTTAGGGTTTTCTCAGGCCAAGGGTTAGGGTTTCTGGGACCAAGGTTTTAAGGTTTTTTGGGAGGAATGTTTAAATTTTTTTGGGATTAGAGTTTAGAATTTGTTTTGGTTATGTGTTTATGGTTTCATAGGGATGAGTGTTTAGGGTTTATTGGGGATGTGGTTTTGGGGGTTTTTTGGGATGAGTGTGTAGGGATTTTGCGGCTAAGGGATTTAGGTTTTCTGGGGATGATTTTTTAAGGTTTCTTTTCGATGAGGGTTTAGTGGTTCTTAGGGATTAGGGATAATAGTTTTGGGGTTTTAGGGTTTAATTTTTTATGCGTTTTGTGGTTTGGTGTTTTTGGGTTTGAGGGTTTAGTGTTTTTTGGGGATGAGTGTTTAGGGTTTTTTGGTTCTGAGGGTTTTGGGTTATTTTGGGCTGTCGGTTTATGATTTTGGTTGGTTAAAGGTTTTGTGTTTTTTGAGGTAATATGTTTAGGTTTTGTGGGGGTTTAGTGTTTAGGTTTTTTGGTGCTAGGGGTTTTTTTTTATGGTGGAGGGATTAGTGTTTTTTGGGCCAGAGTGTTTAATGTTTTTTTGGGGATGAGCGTTTTGGGTTGTTTGTGTTTGAGGGTTTACTATTTTTGGGGATGAGTGTTTTGGGTTTATTGGGTCCAAGGGTTTATGGTTTCTTGGGTATTAGAATTTAGAGTCTTTTGGGGATGGGGATTTTGGGGCTGTGGGGTTAGGATTTTTTAGGGCTGAGGGTTTAGGTTTTTTTAGAGATGAAGGTTTAATGTTATTTGAAGAAGAGGTTTTAGGGTTTTTTGGGGGATGATGGATTAGGGATTTTTTGGGCCTAATGGTTTATCAGTTTTTTTGACTGAGGGTTTAGGTTCTTTTAGAGATTAGGGTTTATGTTTTTTGGGGGGATGAGAGTTTAGGGGTTTTTTGGGTTGAGGGTTTAGGGTTATATGGGGCTAATAATTTAGTGTTTTTTTTGGATGTGGGTTTGGGGTTTTTTGGTGTAGATGGTTTAAATGGTTTTGGGAAGATGGTTTAGGGTTTTTTTTGGTGCTGGGGGTTTATGTTTTTCTAAAGATGATGGTGTAGGATTTTCTGGGGATATGGTTTTTGTGTTCTTTTGGGATGACATTTTAGGGTTTTTTGGGAGATATTTTAGGTTTTTTGTGTCTGAGGGTTCAATGTTTTTTTGGGGCTGATGGTTTAGTGTTTTTGGTGTTAAGGGTTGAGGTTTTTTTCGGTCTGAGGTTTTAGGTTCAATTGGGGATGAGGGTTATGTATTTTTTGGGTCGATAGATTATGGGTTTTGGGGGGTTTTGGGATTACAGTTTTTTAGGAATGCGGGTTAAGGGTTTTTTGGAGAGGAAGGTTTAGTGTTTTTTGGGAATGACGGTTTTGGGTTTTGGGTTCTAAGTGTTTATGGTTTTGGTGTTGAGGGTTTAGGGTTTCTTAGGGTTTAGGATTTATGATTTTTTTCAGCTAAGGGTTTAGGGGTTTTTTTGCAGAGGGTTTAGAGTTTTCTAGGGATGAGGGTTTAGGGGTTTCTAGGTCTGAGGGTTTATGGGTTCTATAGGTTTGAGGGTTTAGGGTCTTTAGGAGTAGTTGTTTTTGGTGTTTGGGGTAAGAGGGTTCAAGGGTTTTGGGGTTGAGGGTTTATGCATGTTTGGTACATAGGATTCCTGGCTTATTTAAGGATCTGTGGTATGGAGTTTTTTATGAGAGTTTAGAGTTTTTGGGGATAAGGATTTAGGGTTTTTTAGGGGTTAGGGTTTAGGATTTTTTTTGTTGAAGGATTAGGTATTTTTGGGGCTAAGGGTTAAGGTTTTTTGGTGCTAAGGGTTTATGATTTTTTGGGGAAAAGGGTTTAGGGTTTTTGGGGCCAAGGGTTTTTGCTTGTTTTGGGGATAAGGGTTTTTGAGTTTTTGGGATTTAGTGTTAATGGGTTTTAGGCATGAGGGTTTAGGGTTTTGGGGGATGATGGATTATGATTTCTTAGGGATGAGGGTTTAGGGTTTTTTAGGGATGACATTTTAGTTTTTTTTTGTGGGGGGGGGGGGGGTGCTGAGGGCTTAGGGGTTTTTTAGCTCGAGGGTTTTTGGATTTTTTGGGGATGGGGGTTTCGAATTTTTTTGGGATGAGATTTTAGTGGTTTTCGGTGGTGAGAATTTAGGGATTCTTTGGGGTGATGGTTTAGTGTTTTTTGATGCTGAGAGTTTAGGGTTTTTTTGGGGCTCAATGTTCAGGGGTTCATGGGGTTAAGGCTTTAAGGATTTTGGGGTCTATGTGTTTAGGATTATTTGAGGATGAGGTCTTGGGTTTGTTGGGGCTGAGGGTCAAGGATTTTTTGGGCATGAGGGCTTAGGTTTTTTGGGGTATAGGGTTTAAGGTTTTTTGGGGTTGAGGTTAAATGTTTTTTGTTACGATGGTTTAGGATTTTTTGGTTATGAGGGTCTAGGGTTTATTGGTGCTGATGGTTTAGGGTTTTTTTAGGGATGATGATTTAGGGTTTATTAGGGCTGAGGGATCATTGTTTTTTGAGGGTAACAGTCTAGGATAAATTAGGGAAGATTTTTTTGGTATTTTTGGGGTTGAGGGTTCAAAATGTTTTAGGTAAGAAGGATTAGGATTTTTTTGGGATGAGGGTTTAGGATTTTTATGGGGTTTGGGATTATGTATTTTTTGAACTTATGTTATAGGTTTTTTTGGGGATAAGTGTTTAGGGTTTTTTATGGATGATGTCTTAGGGTTTTTTGGGGATTAGATTTTAGGGTTTTTTCAGCTGAGTGTTTATGGTTTTTAGGGATGGGGGTTTTGGGATTTTGAGGTATGAGGGTTTAGGGTTTTTTTCAATATAAGGTTTTGGGGGTTTTATGGTTTAGGGTTTTTTAGGGTCGAGGGTTAGTGATTTTTTGAGGATGTGAATTTTGGGTTATTTGGGTTTGAGTATTTAATGTTTTATAGGGATGAGGGAATAGGGTTTTAGGGGGTTTAATGTATAGGGTTTTTTGGGTATAAGCGTTTAGTGTTTTTTGGGGCCATAGAATTAGGGGTTTTTGAAAAAAATGATTTAGGGTTTTTTGGGATTGACGGTTTAGGGTTTTTTGGGGATGAGGTTTATTATTTCCTGGTGAAGAGGGTTTAGGGTTTGTTAGGGTGGCAGTTTAGTGTTTTTTTGGTCTATGGGTTTAGAGTTTTTTTTGGACTGGGGGTTTAGGGTATTTTGGGGAAGTGGTTTTAGTGATTTTTGGGGTTGAGGGTTTATGAGTTTTTGGGGATTAGCATTTAGGCCTTTTGGGGATGAGATTTATTTTTTGGAGTGGAGGATTTAGGTTTTTTTAGGCTGAGGGTTTTGGGTTTTTTGAGGTTGAGTGTTAAGGTTTTTTTGGGGAAAAGTGTTTAGGGTTTTAGGGGATGAGGATTTAAGGTTTTTTTGTACGAGTTTGTAGTTTTATGGAGTTGTGGGTTTAGGTTAATTTTATACATAGGTTTCATGGTTTTTTTGGGCTGAGAGTAATAGGGATCTTTTTGGGTGAGTGTTTAAGGTTTTTTGGGGATGAGAGTTTAGAATTTTTTGGGGTGAGGGTTTATAGTTTTTTGGGGTTTAGGGGTTTTTTAGGAATGAGGGTTTATATTTTTTTTGGAAGAGGTTTTTTTTTTGGGACTGAGGGTATTTTTGTTGGTCTAAGTGTTTTGGGTGTTTTGGGGATGAGGTTCTATGGGTTTACGGGGTTGAGGGTTAAGCAATTTGTACGGCTGATTGTTTAGTGTTTTTTGGGGACTTGGTTTTATATTTTATGGGGGATGAAGGGTTAGGTTTTTTTGGGGATGAAAATTTTGGGTTTGTTGGGTATAGGGTTTTAGATTTTTTGGGATTCAGATTTAGTTTTTTTTGTGGATGAGTGTTTAGAATATTTTGGTGCTTAGTGTTTAGGGTTTTATCGGGTTGAGGTTTTACCATTTTTTGGTGCTAAGGGATTAGGGTTTTTCAAAGTTGATTGTTTAGGGATTTTTGGGGCTGAGTATTTATGGATATTTGTGGCTAAGTGTTTAGTGATTTTTGGGGATGAGGTTTAGGGTTTTATGGGGTTGAGTATTTAGGGGTTTTTGGTGATGGGGGTTTTGGGTTTTTTGGGGTAATGGTTTAGGGTTTTTTGTGGTTGAGGGTTGATGGTTTTTTTAGGATGAAGGTATATGGTTTTTTAGGGTTGATGGTCTAGGTTTTATTAGGGATAATGTTTAGGGATTTTGGGGTTGGATGTTTAGAGTCTATTGGGCTGAGGGTTATATATTTTTTGGGGTTGTGGGTTTACGGTTTTATTGGGGCTGAGTGTTGGATTTTAGGGACTCAGGGAGTATGATTTTTTTGGTCTTAGGCTTTAGGGTTTTGGGGGGATGCGGTTTTAGATTTATTATGGAATGAGGGTTTAGGGTATTTTGGGCTTAGGTTATAGGTTTTTTTAGCACTGATCATTTAGGGTTTTTAAGGGATGAGGGTTCATTATTTTTGGGGGCATATGTGTTAGGTTTTCTTGGGATTAGTGTTTAGGGTTGTTTTAGGATGAGTGTTTCAGGTTTTTTAGGGCTGAGGGTTTTGGGTTTTGGGGGGCTAAAAATTTAGGGATTTTTAGGGTTAAGGGTTTAATATTTTAGGGATGAGGGTTTAGGGTTTGTTGGGCCTATGGGTTTATAGTTTTTTGGTGCTGAGGGTTTAATGTTTTTGGAGTTGAGTATATAGGGTTTTTTGGGGATGAGGGATTAGGGTTTTTTGGGGCCAAGGGTTTAGGGTGTTTTTGTTCGGAGCTGAGGATTTTTGGTTTTATGGGGATAAGTTTTTTGTGTTTTTTGGGGATAAGGCTTTAGGGTATTTTTAGTATGTTGGATTAGTGTTTTTTGGGATCCGGGTTTATATTTTTTTAAGTTGTGGGTTTAGGGTTTTTTAGGGATGAGTTTTCAGGGATTATTGGGGTTGAGGGTTTTGGGTTTTATGAGGATGAGGGTTTAAGGATTTTTGGAGATGATGATCTAGTGTTTTGGGGGTGGAGGTCACTGGTTTTAATAGGTTGAGGGTTTTTGTTTTTTTTTTGAGGTAGAGGTTTTAGCGTTTCTTTAGGGATAAGGGTTTGGTTCTTTTTGGGGTTGTTGGTTTATGATTTTGTGGGGCTGTGGGTTTTGGGTTTTTAGGAATCACCATTTAGTGGTTTTTGGGGATTATGGTTTATGACTTTTTAGGGTTGAGGGTTTAGGGTTTTTGGGGGTTGATGGTTTTTATTTTTTTGGGGTTCTGGGTTTAGTGTGTTTTTTGGGGCTCAGGGTTTAGTGAGTTTTTTGGGTTGTGGGTTTTGGGTTTTTTGGGGCTGAAACTTTTTGGGTATTTGTGGTTGAGGGTTTATGGTTTTTTGGGATTGATGGATTTGGTTTTATTTTTGGAATTGAGGCTTTAGGGTTTTTTGGGGTCTGGGGGTTTGGGGTTATTTTTTGGTAATGAGGGTTTTTTGTTTTTTGGGGATTGTGGTTTAGAATTATTTGGGGATGAGGGTTTAGTGGTTTTGGGAATTAGGATTTAGGGGCTTTGGGGATGAGTGTTTAGGGGTTTTTGGGGTAGGGGTTTTGGGTTTTTTTGGCAGGTAGTTTATGTACATTGAAGGATGAGGGTTTAGGTGTTTTGGGGGAGGAGGGATTTTTTTATTTTAGTGAAGTTTTAGGGTTACTTTAAGTTTAGGGTTTTTGGTTTTTCGGTCTAGGGGATTAGGGTTTATTTGGGGATAATGTTTTAGGGTTTTTTGGGTCTAGTGATTAGTTTTTTTTAGCCGAGTGTTTAGGGTTTTTTTAGGTATGTGGGTATATGAATTTTGGGGGATGAGGGTTTAGGTTTTTTTGGGATGGGGGTTTAGAATTTTTAGGGACAAGGGTTTAGTATTTTTTGGGTTGTAGTTTTAGGGTTTTTTTGGTGCAGAGAGTTTAGGGTTTTTAGGGCTTCATGGTTTAGGTTTTTTTTATAGTAGATTATATAGGGTTTTTCGGGATGAAAGTTTAGGGGTTTGGGGGGCCCAGGGTTTAGGGTTTGTTTGTGGATGAGGGTTAGTGTTTTTTGGAATGAGGGTGTTGAGTTTTTTGGGAATGAGGGTTTAGGATATTTTGGGAGGGTTTAGGGTTTTTTGGGGCTTACGGTTTAGGGTTTCTTAAGACATAGGGTTTAGGTTTTTTTAGGGTTAAGGGTTTAGTGTTTTTTGGGGATGATTGTTTAGGATTTAGGTTTTTTTAGGGCTGAGGGATTAGGGTTTTGGTGCTGAGTTTTTAGGTATTTTTAGGTCTTGGGGTTTAGGATTTTTTGGATTTGAGGGAGGGTGTAGGATTATGAGGTTTTTAGTATAAGGGTTTGTGGTTTTTGGGTTGAGGATTTATAGTTCTTTATGGTAGACTGTTTAAGGTATTTTAGGGTGGAGTGTTTATGGTTTCTTGGTTTTGAGTGTTAATGGTTTTTTAAGGATGAGGGTTTAGAGTTTTCTTGGGGATGGTAGTTTGTTTTTTTTTGGGATTATGGTTTAGTGGTTTTTGTGGGTGAGGGTTTAGGGTCTTTTGGGGGCTGAGGGTTTAGGATTTTTTAGGGATGAGGATTTGGTTTCTTTTGGGGCTGAGGGTATAAGGTTTTTTTGGTGCCAAGTGTTTTGGGTTTTTTGGGATGAGAGTTTAGGATTTCTTGGGGATCATGGATTTTTGTTTTTTGGGGCAGAGGGTTTAGGATTTTTTGGGGATAAGGATTTAGGGTTTTTTGGGGATGAGAGTTTAGGGTATTTTGGGATGAGGGTTCACGGTTTTTGGGGAATTAGATTTATGTTTGTTTTTTGGATGAGGGTTTAGGGTTTTACAGGATGAGGGTTTTGGTTTTTTGGGCGTTGATGGTTTATGGTGTTTTGGGACTGATGTTTTAGGATTTTTTGGGACTAAGGGTTTAGAGTTTTTTATGAAAGAGGGTTTAGGTTTTTTTGGGGTTCATGGATTACATTTTTGTGGTTGAGATATAGGGGTTTCTTGGGGCTTAGGGTGTAGGGATTAATGGGGATGATTGTATAGGTTTTTCAAGAGCTGAGGGTTTAGGGGTCTAATGGTGCTGAGGGTTTAGGGTTTTTTGGGGCTGAGAGTTTAAGGGTTTTTTGCACTATGGGGTTAAGTTTTCCTGGGGATTAGGGTTTAGGTTTTCTTAGGACTAAGGGTTTAGGGTTTCTTTGGGATAAGGTTTTAGGTATTTTTGGGGTTGTGGGTATTGGTTTTTTGGGGATGAGGACTCAAGGTTTTGTGGTTCTATGGGTTTAGGAATTCATAGGCATAAAGGATTAGGGATTTTTTGGAAGCGGGTTTAGGGTTTTTTGAAGTTGAGGTTTGATATAAATTTTGAGTATAATGTTTTAGGGTTTTCTGGGGATGAAACGTTTTTTTGTGTTTGGGGTTTTGGGTTTTGGGATTTTGGGGTTTCAGGATATTATGGTTGATTATTTTTGGGGGATGAGGGTACAAGGTTTTTTAGGGCTAAGGGTTTAGGGTTTTGGGGGGCTTAGTGTTTAGGTAGATTTTAGGTTGATTGTTTAGGGTTTTTTGGGGGATGGGGGTTTATGTTTTTGTTTATGAGGTTTTTGGGTTTTGTGGGGATTAGTGTTTAGTCTATTTTGGGATGAGTGTTTAGGATTTTTGTGGTTGAAGGTATAAAGGTATGGGTTTTTGGGGGGTGATGGTTTAAGTTTTTTTAGATTGAGGTATAATCTTTTTTTTTTGATTTGGATTTAGGTATTTTTGGGATGAGTCCTTAAGGTTTTGTGGCTGATTGGTTTGAGTTTTTTGGGATTGAGGGTTTCATTATTTCGGGGGATCAGGGTTTAGAGTATTTTTAGGGGTGAGTGTTTTGGGTTTTTGGGGGTTAAGGGATATGGGTTTATTGGGGATAAGGGTCCGGGTTTTTTTCTGGATGATTGTTTAGGGTTTTTTATGAGTGTTTAGTTTTTTTTGGGAATGAGGGTTTATGGTTTTTTGGGCATGAGGTTTTAGGTTTTTTTTAGGGCCAGAGACTACATTTTTTTGGGGTTGAGGGTTTAGTTTTTTGGGGGGATAAAGGTTTATAGTTTTTTATGGATGAGGGTTATGGGTATTTTGGTGATGTGGTTTTAGGTTTTATTGGGGGAGAGGGTATAGGGTTTTTGGGACTGAAGGTGAGGAGTTTGTTCAGTTTGAGTGTTTATTGATTTTATGGAGTCAAGGGTTTAGGGTTTTTGGGGTAGTGGTTATAGGTTTTTTGGGGGTTATAGTTTAATAATTTTTTGGGGCTATGTTTTTATATTTATTGATGCTGAGGGATATTGATTCATGGGGATGAAGATTTTGGTTTATTTGGGCTCGTGGTTTTAGGGTTTCTTATGTGTTAGGGATTATGGTTTCCAGTGGTTTAGAGTTTTTTTTGGCCGAGGGATTTACGTTTCTTAGGTCTGAGAGTTTAGTGTATTTTTTGGATAGGGGTTTAGGGTTTTCATATGAGTGTTTAGGTTTTTTTAGGTCTAAGGGTTTTGGGTTTTTTTGTGAAGAGGGTTTATGGTTTTTAGGCATAGGGTTTAGGGGTTTGGGGGATAAGGTTTAAGGTTTTTTGGGGAAGAGTGTTCAGGGTTATTTAGGGATGAGGGGTTGGGGTTTGACGATGAGTTTTTAGGGGTTTTTGGATGAGGTTAAGCGTTTTTTGGGATGAATCTCAATGGTTTTTTGGGATAAGGGTTTAGGGGTTTCTATGGATGAGGATTTAGGGATTTGGGGGGATGAGGGATTAGTGTTTTTGTTGGTTTAGGTGTTAATGTTTTTTTAGGTAGAGGATTTAGGGGTTTTGGGGAATGAGGGATGGTCTCTCCCAAATTTAACCAATATTTTTGGATTATGTGGTCTCTTGTAGTGTGTCTTGGGTTGTAGAATCCACAGATACCTAAGATGAAACCTACATACATTTGCATTCTATGGATTGTTTTGGATATGAAGTGGTGGGTTTGATTTGAGATGGTTTAAATTAACTGTAAGAGACCTAATTGAGTTCAAATTTATATAATGATTGGATCCTCGGTTATCACTTTGGGTAGATTACCAGAATTCCTTTTTAGCTTTTTGAATTTCAATAACTCGAGAAGGATTCAGTCAATTAAATCAATATAAACTTGTCACTTATTGGTTTAAAACCTTCACATACATATGATAATCACCCATACACTAGAAGGATCATTTTCATGAGCACTTCTAGGGTAAAGGATCTTATTAGTACTAAAAAAGTGCAGTGATAAAATTGAATAAGGAAGAAGAAGATTGAAAATTACTAATTGAAAAACTCAAATTAAAGAAATTATTAAACATTTATAGAGTGAGTAATAACATCCCATCCAATCCCTCACTACACCATTAGATCAACCCAAAATATTTTTAGTCATCCATTGATGCTATTTTCTCAATGAAAGAAGAAATTAAACTCATGAGGGTGGAATTGAAGACATGAAAACAATGAAATAACAAACACTCCACCACTTTATGAAGGATTTATATCTACCATGTCTGAATAAATTCAAAACTTGATGAAAAGGTATCAATGTTTTAACAAGAATAAAATAAAATGAGATGAATAAGAATTGTTATTAAGATACTTAGGTGATTTGAATAACATTCATTTGAATAAAGAACATTACAATGGAAAATTGGTATCATAACATTACAATGAAAAAAATCACAAATAATCATTAAATTCTCAGACACCACTACCTTAAATTTAAATTTTGTAAGACTTGGGTCGATCATCCAATAGTGTAAGTCACCCCAATTAGTTTTGGTAGGCCTAAATGGGTGAAAATTTAGTGAAGAGAATACTTTTCCACCCTTGAAAAAGATCTGGTCCAGCTTGCAACCACCAAACATGCATGCCAAAAATATATTCTTGATGGTAGAATTGGAGTGGGATATAGAAGGATAAAATGAATCTACAAATGTCCCCTAATATCCTGAAACATTTTGTCCCAATTATATGTATTATTTTTTATATATGATTTAAATTGTGGGTAATTTTTTTGGGCCACAAAATCTGGCCAAGAATTTCATCATCAATATAGTCCGCTGTGAACTCTTTTTTTAAAAAAAATTGTTCTTGTCAAAGTTGGGTGAAATATTACCCATGAGGTTATATATCTTTATTTAAAATTTAAGAATAATTGTTATTGGATATTATCCATTATAGTAATTTTATTTGGTTGTTGTGCAGTTCACATTGCCTGTACTATTTTGGCATTAAATCCCACTTTGGTCATCTTCCAATGTGATTCTTCATGTGGTACATAAGAATGAAATATTCCCAATGGAATGGTAAACATGAAAATGAAATATGAATTTAAAATCAAGATCAGTGGGGGGTTAACAATGTCTCATATGATACCGTATGGAATGTGTTATCCATTGGAGAAATTTTAGAAACACATGTAATGAAAGTAGGGGAAATTGAAATTAAATGGAATGCATGGAAATAAAAGTGGAAGGGGATGATCAATTAGTACCCCATGGATACATTCCCTTTAAAACCATAATTATAAAAATAGTTACAAAGGTGGATCACTCCTTTGATAATACCTACTTTAATTCCTCTAAGAACAGAAGAATCATAAGCATAATAATGCTATAAAACACTAAAATTCATAATTAACCTTAAAGGGGGTGAAAGGAGGTGGCTATTTATAGCCAAATGAGAGAGATACATGTCAAAATAACTATCCTACAAAATTATAAATCCTATCCCACTATTTTTTATTATTTACACATGTACATGGCTTTAGGGGACAACATATCCACCAAGAAGAATTTTTGGCACCACCCCCAATGACTTTGAAGATTCCAATCATGTCTTTGGAGACAAGGGACCCACCACTTTTGACTTTGGAGATTTATTTCATGAAAGTTGATTTAAATTTGTTGGATCATTTGGGTGGTCCATTTAGGTTCACTTTTGGGATTTAATATGTGTGATTAAATGAAAATTTGATCCTCCCATGCATGCATGTTGGGCCTCTTCATGTAATTTCAAACTGAGTCCATGTAAAGCATTTTTCATTCTACTCATTCTTCCACCTGTAATTGGGCCACCAATCCCATGCAATGAGTCTTTTCCATTTTTACTCCTTCCAACCTCCATGTCATGATAACTCTTGAATACTCTATACATATGTGTGCCATGATTCTCATCATTTCCCCCCTCTTCAAAAAGATTCACCCTCAAATCTTCTTATTCAATGGGAAAGAGATCAGTAACACTAATGGAAACACTGACATTTCCATACTTGTCGGTTAATCTGTTCTTTTAGGAATTTTCATCGATCTTCTCTGAAAAATGGAAAGGACTATCTCCTCGATGGAAGGTCTTTTATTTTATTTTTTCAAGAAAGCTTCCTTTTAGTAAGTATTTCCATACCAAACCACCTGGGTAAAATGAAACTTTTTTCAAACACTTCCTTTCACAGTCACCATATTTCTGAAATAAATACACAACACAAGAGGGGAAATAATGGTGAATTTCATCAGTTGCAAGGTAATCATCCTTACATATGATTAGGAATGTTTTATTTCTTAATAAATCTTTTTCAACTCATTTTTTTCAGAAAATAAACTCACCTTTCACTCAAAACTCCTGTTCTAAACTCTTTGATTTCTATAATTTCTTTTTATGTCACTCGTCTCTTCTTTTTAACTCTTAATTTTTCCATACTGTACATTTTTTTCCTTCTTTTCTTTTTTTCTAAACTCATCACACTCTTTTTTATCACTCATATTTTTATTTTTCCACCATTACTTTTAACTAATTTTTTTCTTTCTGTATTATTTTATTATCCTCACTTGATCATCATATAATTTTTTGTGATTTAGTGGAGTCAAAACAATCTTTCTACTATTGAAATGAAAAGATAAGCAGTTTTCATAGTCATCATACATCACCCTCCTGTCAAATTTCCATGGTCTCCCAAGTAGAAAATGTCCGGCCTGCATTAGAGAAACATCCCAAAGTCCCTCATCATGATATTTTCCAATGGAGAATGAAACTATGGTTAGTTTTTTAACCCTTTATTCTCTACTATCATTCGACCACTTCAATCTATAAGGTCTAGTATGCCTTAGAGTAGGCAAACTCAACTTCTCCACCAACAAGGGACTATCCACATTAGTACAATTTCCTCTATCAATGATCATACTACATACCTTCTCTTAGATGTGGCATCTCATATGAAAAATATTCTCACATTGTACCTCATCACGATCATATTTTGGTTGAATTTTTAAAGCTCTTCTTTCTACTAAGGCATATCCATGTACGAGTTCTTCAACTTCTATATCTGAGCTCTCCTCCAAAGGTGGCATCTCATCATCACTAGAGTTCTTACTAAGTATGTATCGATTATACAAAAAAAATCATGGTTCTTTTGTTTGGTAATTGAGATGCAATATGACCATGTCCTTGGCAGTTAAAACACTTTATATCATAAGATTTAGAAGGAAGAATAATGTCAATTTTTCCTTTTGAATCATTTGGTAAGGAATTATTTTTGGCTTCTTATCTTTGTTTTGGAACAAATTTTGAATCCCTTTGTTTTGTTTCATTCTAATTAGAAGTTTATTTTTTCTATTTCTGATTATCCTTCCAAAAATTGATGGAACATACTTGACTCCTTTGAGAATGTAGTTGTTTTTAGACCTTCACATCCTTATGTAGAAACTCTTTAGTATCAATATAGGTTTTAAGTTCCACCATGTCTTTAATTATCAAATTTAATCCATTGATGATCCTTTCAATGGTAGCTTCATGATCCTCCTCCAAATTGTCTCAAATCATCGATATCTCTATCTCCTTGTAGTATTCCTCCACGCACATGGAACCTTGCATATGTTTTTGTAACTTTAAATCCAAATCTCAAGTGTAATGACTATTAATGTGCCTTTTTTCATTACTATCTTCATTTATTCCCAATTTCTAATTATACTTTCTCTATTTCATCATCTACTTACTTGTAATGGGTCCCAAAAAATACATGCATAATCATTGAACTCAGGAACCGCTGATTTTACATTCTTCTCCTCTAAGTAGACGTGATGTCCAAACAAGTGGTCAACCTTCCACTCCCACTCCAAATAAATATTTGGGTCACTCTTCCCTTAAAAGGATGTAAGTGTCATTTTGATGATTCACAAGTCATTTTCTCTCCAAGAAGCACGTTTCCCTCACCTAGGAAATGTTTATTCAAAATCGGAGTACTCATCGTCACCTTCATCAATTTTATTCCTTTGCAGATCCCTTGAATTTGACGAACTTATAAAATCATCCAATATAGCATTCAATCTTGTAAATTGTTCAGTGACAACTTTCATGAATAATTTGATGTCAATTTCACTTCTTTCTCCCTCGATCGCCAGTTTTTTAAATCCTCACACACTCTTTCTCTCAATTATTAATCTCCCAAGAGGTTACTCACACTTTCTAGCACAACAACTAGGTTCCTATAAGATTTATTAAATATAATCAAGAATAAAAATATTAAGAAGAAATCAATTAATGAAAAACATTAAAAATTAGAATTTTTAAAAGGGGTTTGAATCAATGGAGTCCATGAAATATGGGAGGTAAAGTGGAAAGGGTTAAATGGTTATGGTTGAAGGTTGGATATGGATGAACTATTGAATATGGTCGACAAGAAAAAATCAATCATATTTTTTACTAAATGACCAAACACAATTTTTCAAATGAGCAGTTTTTTTTGTATTTTTTTATTTTTTTTGTATTTTTTTCTTTTTTAACTACTCAAAAATCAATAAATGAGATTAAAAGAGTAAATTTGTGGTTCTCATTGTACAATAGATGAAAAATTTCACAATGCTCTAATATGATCATAATGATGTAAAAGGGATCGATAACTTGAAATTCAAACTCAATTGGAATCTATTTTGGTGGTAGTTAGATTTCACAAGAGCGAATTTGTAGCATGAATTGATTTGCTTATATCTCAAAATATATGCATCGGATTTCAGGGTTTCTGAATCCAAAAGAAATATGAAACTATGAACTGTTAAAATGATATATTATACATCCATAAAATCAAATAAAAATATTATGAAAATGATAAATAAAGTTTCTTCCAGAATTGGTGATGGCTAAAAATGGAAGAAGGAGAATAAAAAGATGGGAGAAATAAAAAAATGAAAGAACCTGGTTTCTGTTGCTAATATGTGATACCAAATTATATGATACTGTATGGAATGTGGTATATGTTGGTGAAATTGTGAAAACATAAGTGATGTAAGTAGGGGAAATGAAAATTTAAAGGATTACATGGAAATAAAAGGGGTAGGGGGATGATCAATTAGGACCCCAAGGAGACTTTCCCCTTAAAAACCTAATTATAAAATGCACCACAATGGTTGATCACTCCTTGGATAATCCTTATATTCATTCATGAATTAACAAAAGAATAAAAATCCTAATAATTCTATAAAACACTCAAATTCCTATTTAAACTTCAAGGGGTACAAGGAGGTGGCTATTTACAGCCAAATGAGAGGGAGACATTTCAAAATACTTATCCCACAAAATTATAAAGACTATCCCAATATTTTTACTTTATTTACACATTTCCATGGATTTAGGTTACAAGATATCTACCAAGAAGACGTTTTGGCACTGCCCCAGAGAATTTGAATATTCCCACCATGACTTTGGAGAAAAAGGGCCCACAACTGTAGACTTTGGAGATTCATTTCATGCAAGTGGATTTAAATTCTTGGGAAAATATGGGTGGTCCATTTGGGTTCACTTTTGGGATTTAATAAGTCTGATTAAAATCCCATTTTATCCTCCCATGCATGCATGTTAGGCCTCCTCTTGTAATTTCAAAATTAGGCCATGTAAAGCCACATTCATTATTCTCATTCTTACAATTTTCATTGGGAATCCAATCCCATGCAATGGGTCTTGTCCATTTATGTGGCTTCCCACCTCCATGTCATTTTCTCTCTTGAATACTCAATGTATATGCACACCATGATTCTCAGAAATGTGTCGCAAAGTGTACAAAGTAATAGTGAACCTTAAGAAATAATTACGATCATGATGTGGAATAATGTTCAAATTGTAAAATTCACTAAAAATGGTGTTTAGTAATAATTAATTACATGAAATATATATATATATATATCAATAATGAATAATATCCTATTTCAGTGGCTAATCACACCCCCAACTTGAGTTTTTATAGTCCATGGTAAAAATTATCTCAAAAAATATTAAATTTGAATTCCCACTTCCAAAAACATGTTAATATACATTTCTCACTGAAATACCTCATACCAAACAATTATGAAACCCATAAAAATAATTTAACAAAATATATTTTCTCAAGAATATCTCAAGCCCAAGCCCATTCCTTTATTCAAATTCATCACCACATTTCATCCAATTTCGATTAAGCATGATTATGTGTTGTGCATTACAAAAGACATGAGAGTTTGTCTTTATTTAATGGGGAAAAAATGGAAGCACCATGTGGAATCACATTTTAATATTAATATGAGTATTCATTGTTTATTTTGTTTCTTTTTTGTTTTGTTTTTTGTTTTTTTTTCATTTTTTCCATGGTAATTAAAGTTGAACTCAATCAAGTCATCCTCCATAGTGAGACTTTTCCGATGACTCCCATGTTGAAAGACCACAGGGAACCAAGTGAATCTCACATACTTGGGCATAATCTTGAGTTAAACCAATAAAAAAAATTAAAATTACCACAAATAGAGTTAAAATGCCCGACTCTAGGCTAGAAAACTATGGATTTGAGATCACTATGTTCTGAAAGCCACACATTAGGTCAATCCATTTCTCTACATCTATATTTATTATTGTTTTTATGGGAAATTTCCTTCTTTGATTTTTTTGAATAAACATGTTAAAATTAAAACATTCACCAAACCTATGCTAATTGTGGGAACCCATCAACTCAAACTAATAACCCATAGTCCAATGAACATGCATTGTGAATTTTATTTATTAAATGGAAAAAATATAACTGTTGAAATATCACATTAGATAGCCACACTTTCTAAAATCTATGCTCATGAACTTATACATGGATTAAAATAATAATTAAGGCATGAAAAATTGTATGATATTTAGTTTCAAAGTTTTCAATGTGTGTTATCATGTTCAAGGTTAAATAAATGTTTCCATCCATTTATGTACATAAAATTTAATTTGACATGGATTTTTTTCTTACTTTTCTCCATCCCAACATAGAATAACCCTATCCCTAGTGTTAAAAGAAAACAAAAGTTATAAGGGGGTAATGGTAGAGGGGAGCAGTTATAAAATTAAAATTTGAAAATGGGTAATGGAATAATGTCACCTGGTGGTATACTGATGATTCTCTTACCACAAAAAATTGATCATTTATTCCCCATGTCACTCATGGAATCCCCATTGTTGATGTTATAGTTGTGTTGATTTTTTGGATATAGGTGATTTCCTTGAGAGAGAAACTTCGACCACAATTGCCCCAAATTCTCTCACACACACAAAAAATAGAATCCATGGAAACCCTGGGAGGTTCCCTTAAATAAAAAAAATAAAATGAAAAAGGAAAATATTAAAATACACACATGTTTATTTTGGAACTCCAAACACTATGTCAATGTATGGGTAGAAGTTGGGTTTCCTTCCTGAAAGCGCTTTGTTTAATGTGGTTAGCTCAACATGAACCCCCCAACTTATCCAACACCAACTTTTACCATTTTTAGGTTTAAATTTTTCACCATATTAATTAGATTATGATTTATTCTCCAATGGGGTTGATCCGAAGGTTTTAGAAATTAAAGAAAACACATATAGGTCCAAATGTATTGACTAAACCCATTAATAGAGAAAAGGGTCCATCCAATTGGTTTCCTAATCTTGATTAATATAAAAAGGGGAATTATATATTTATTATAATTAAGAGTGGTTAAAATGATGAAATTATGTTTTTGATTATCACATATAAAGGAATATTGAGAGTGGATTTATGGACCTAAAATTTAAGCTTGGTTTGGCTATCACATTTAGACACATGTTGCGACTTTGAATCAAGCTCAATTTCATTTTCAAAATTTCTCAACAGAATTGGTTCTTTTCACTACTGAAAATATGGATTATTGCAATAGGTTCCCATCGCAAATGGTCTTTTGGGATGGAGACCCATTTCAAATGACTCATTGTGGGAAAAAATGTCGTAAATATTACCTTTTGTGATGCACCGTCCCAAAAAGTTATTATTGGTAATGTGTAGTGGAACCGTCGCAAATAATATTCAGAATTTTTAAAAAAAACTCTATTGTGATGGGTCGGTCATCCATCACAAACACTTTCTATTTTTACCTTATTTGCGATGTTTTTTGCGACGGACCATCACAAATACTACTGAAAATATACAAAAATATACCCTTTTGCAATGGACCATCGCAATTAGTATTTGCGACAGGCCCATCGACAATAGTTGAAATTTTTAAAAAATTAAATAAAATAAAATAATATTAATATAAATAAAATAATAATATTAATATTAATACAAAAAAATTATATATAAAATAATAATAATATAATACTAATATAAATAAAATAATATTATTAATATTCATAAAATAAAATTAATTAAAAAATAATTAAATAAAATAATAATAGTATTATTGTTAATAATGAAATAATAATATTAATATTAGTAATATAATAAAACCGTAGTATTCACAAAAATATAAAAATATATGAATTAATAAAATAATAAATATAATAAGAAATTAAATAAATAATAAAAAATGTAATATTCGAAAAAATATAAAAATTCACTATTTAAAACATTAAATAGTTAGTATTACATGAAAATCCATCCAAATGATTCATTAAAAAATATGAAATACATCACTGAAGGTGAGGATCGTCTGGAGGAGCTAGAGGAGATGGTGGAGGGAACTCCATCCCTAAAATGTGAGTCAGACGTCACATGTACTCCATATACTCTGCCTCCTGCTGCTGCTACCATCGATGCATCTCATCATGCATCACCTACTACTGTTGTTCCTATTGTCGTAGGAACTCTTCCTACTCTTGCTGCTGCCACTAACTCATCTCCTCCGGCTCCCTATGAATAGTCTCTATGGGCTCACTCTGAACATGTATCTACTCCTAATACTGTCCAAGAGATGATGGTGACTCTCCGCGAGATCCTCTTGAGCAAGACGCTGACACCATAAAAGTGCCATAAAACCCCCCATGGGTCAATTGAGAGCTGATACCAACAACGCATCCTTTCTCAAAGGCATACTGGGTCGCATGCATCCATGCCGCCTCATCAAATCAGGGGGCATTGGCCTTACTATCAGTCTCGGCCTGACTGTCAACATGTGTCTAAGACTCCGCGGCCTAATATGAATCCGTCAATTTCAATTTAAAATTATAATAGTTAAAATATTATTTGTAGTTAAATTTAAAACTCAAAAAAAAATTATACTGCCCACAATATGATGCTGGAGAGAACCTCTAATCTCTCTAGTGGTTGGACCACTGTACATCCTCATATAAACATTGTACTACATAATATCAGGTTGTGCAACTACCTATATGAATATAAAATAAACTATTTACATTTAACGTTATATATAATATTTAAAAATATGTACTTACCATATTCTCCCTATGTATACAAAATTTACGACTACCAGCTCGATGTGTCACCTCCTGTCTCCCCCAATTTTTCCAACCAACTGATGATCAACTCTAAAACCGCATACTTAACCAGTGTGTACATAATCCATCCCAAACCTGAGATGAAATCTAATCAAGTTGGTGGACGTGACATGTCTCATAAAAATCTTTCACTCCTACTTTCTCCATTGATTTCCTTCTCAAATTATGCAAAAACTGAGTGCAATGCAGATTCATAGCTCCCTACCATGCCTTCTAGATAGCCTCATGCATGTTCTCATTAATGGGAGACCATAAACCATACAAATAATTTATTATATCATGTTATTAATTAAATTAATTTCAAAATAAATATTAGTTATTTACATACCAGCCAATGCTTGAACATCCACTACTAATCATCAATGGGAATCTGATCCCATGATTCCCATTCATTAGAAAAATAATTGTGCAATATAACACTCCCCTATCCAACAGCTATATGTGTAATGTTGTGAAAAAAAGAATAATTAATCAAAAAATTAGAATATAAATTAATTAATGAAAACTAAATAAAATACAAAGGTAAACATACCTCATTGTGCGTGGATCAAACCAAATATGTGTACGTCGCTCGGGAATAGGGTCAGGAATCATCAGTTGGGAAAGAGACCATGCCCTCTCTGAGTGCCCCCTGAACCGCCATAAGTGTGAGGATTAGAAAATCTGGCCTCCTGCTCGTCTAAAGGAAGATCATCCTCCTATAACAAATGATACATATCCTCATCCATCTGAAACACGAAATGATTTTTGTTAGAAAATAGTTGAAAACAACTATTATATATAGATATATATTATATATGATTTTAACCAGCATTTAACTGTTTCAATGTCCATCTTCATCCTCATCTTCATAGTTGTCGATGTCAATTTCTTTATCTTCATCCTCATCATCCTCATTTTCCATATTAGTTTCAGTTTCATCATCTCTTTCCATTTCAAATTCTGTTGTAACATCATTAACATCATCGTCACCATCAACCCTTAATTGTGGGGTTTCAACAATGATATTCATGTATCTTCATGTAAAAGATGGATTCTGAGTAGTTTATTGAAAAATTTAAATTCCTTGCACTTTAACGGATCCACATTCACTTTCAGTAAACTGATTCTCTCGAGATTTAATTTTTGTTATTCTCCACCAATCACCCAACTCCCTTAAAGTAGCATAGTAATTTGCATAATAAATTTTATGTTCCTGATGAGCCAATAAAAATGGTTCATTTCCTATAAGAAGAATTTTATATTTAATATCAATGATTCCATGAATCAGACGAACACACAAGCTTCTGTCAGTATCCAACCACTAAAATTTAAACATCATTATGTAATGTTGTCTTAGATAAAATAGTTCATTGATTTCTTCCAGCATGCCATAAAATTCAACTTTAGTTTCTCTATGATGAGATCCTCTCAAGAAAACACCACTATTCATTTTTTTATTCCCCATATTCATGTTTATGAGACCGAAAACCATTCACCACATATGAATTATAATATTTAACCATTTTTTATGGTGGGTAACTCAATAAATAAAACTAATTATCAATTTTATCATCATGTTGAGATACCTGAAATTTTGTGAAATAATTATCACTATAACATGTATTAAATTGATTTTTTATGTGAAATAAAAAATTATTTATGTTACCAGTTTTAGACACCAGTAGGAAAAAAAATTGACGAAGTTCTTCAAGAGCAGCTGCTGTAATTTATGGAAACTATTTCTTGATATGATTATCATATAACATACAAATAAAATAATATTAATGTACTGTTATAAAAATTATAGAATAAGTGATAGGATCAATCACATTACAAATGGTGTAATTTCTTCACATTTGAGTAGAATATATGTATGAGCTCTGTGATGTTTCTTATCTGAAATCCATTGTTCATGAACTCCACCGAAGCCTGTTTTAGGCTGATTGAAAACTGATAATTAATTTCTCATGTTATCATCAAAATTTCCTTCATTAAGGCTCATGTGGTTATGTTTTGAGGGATATTTTGATTTAAAGTAATGAGAGTAGAAAAAAGAAATTTCCCTTTGTAAATAAGCATCTACAATTGAGCCCTCAATTGATGCTTAGTTACGTACTTTTTTTTTCAAATTCTGCATGCATATCTCAAATGGGTACATCCATTGGAACTGTACCGGACCTCCACATTTTGTTTCATATAGAAAATGTAATATCAAATGTTCCATTGAGTCAAACAAACCTGGCTGGAATATTTTTTCCAGGTTATATAAAATTAAAACGAAATCTTATTGTAGTTTTCTTATAGCATCGTAGTCTATTGTCAACGCAAAAATGTCTCGAAAAAAATATGATATTACTTTTAGCACATCCCAAATTGTTGGATTTACCAAACCTATTAATCCAATTGGTTGAAGTATTTCCATTAATACATGACAGTCATGACTTTTCAATTCAGTAGTTTGTCCATTTCTGACACATCTACCCATATTTGAAACATAACCATATAGAAGTATCAAATCTACAATCAACAAACAAATTAATAAGTGAATCTCTTTGGAAAGTGTATAAGCTTCTTTTGACTTCATTAAATTCGGTGATCTGACATTTTCAAATAGTTCAAGTTCTGGTCGCTTGTAAATTTCGGAAAGATATAATTGTGCCTTTACATTTTCTTTGGTCTTACCATGTGTATCCAAAACTGTATGAAATAAATTATCTAAATAATTGTTCTCAATATGCATCACATCTAACATGTTATAAATAAAAAATAAGACCAATATGGAAAATCCCAAAATATGCTCCATTTTATCCAATTGTGCTCTTTTCCAAACACATCAATTACCTGTTGGTTTATTGTTGGTCTAAATGTGATGAGGGGTAATGAAGAGATGATTGATTTTACCTCTATACCTAATTATAATTTTAAAATTCCCATCTTTTTTAATTCTTCATTTTCTGAAATGATATTTGTTTCTTTGAAAAGGATGATCAATTGGAATAAATCTGTGATGGCAGTTGAAAAAATAATGTTTTTTTCCATTGACAAGCATAAACACTTTATTGTCTCTCGTATAATACGTACGTGATTTTGGAACATGTGTGATCCTACCAGATAACATGTAATATGTTGGGAAGTCACTAATTATCCACATCAAGGCATCTTTTAGTAGGAAGTTTTGTTTCGCAGCAACATTATATATACTAACACTATTACTCCACAGTGAATTTAACTCATCAATCAATGGTTTCAAATAAACATTGATATTATTTTTCGGATGGCCTTGCATTAAAAATGGAAAAAAGATATATGGATCCTTAATCAACATCCATGGAGGTAAATTATATAGAGTTATAAATATAGACCAACATGAATACTGACTACTGTAAGAACCAAATGGATTGAAACCATCAATAAAAGACCCAATCGCACATTTCAGGATTCTAAAGAAAAAGACATATTCACTTGGTCAAAATGTCTCCATGAATCACCATCAGAGGGATGATTTAATATTTCATTGGTTGAAATGTTGGTTTTGTTTCCTGACATCAATGATTTTGTGTTTGGAGACAAAAATAAAATCTATAATCTGGGAGTGAGCGGGAAATATCTTATATGTTTTACAATCTTGGATTCCCTAGTTGAGCTTCTTTATACATTGATTGT
The DNA here is from genome assembly GCA_963277665.1 of Viscum album. NCBI lineage: Eukaryota > Viridiplantae > Streptophyta > Magnoliopsida > Santalales > Viscaceae > Viscum > Viscum album. Next base: position 1,540,238,666 of record OY728151.1, read on the forward strand.
CCACATGTAGTACAACTATCCGAGGACTCATTTTCACCACAATATAAGATGTAGTCATTTTAACATGCATGAATATTCTGATAACGAAGACCCAGATTATGAAATGCCCTCTTTCCCTCATATAAATTTGTAGGCAACACATTTCCTTTCAGTAGAAGTGTTTTTAACAAAGAGAATATCTGATCAGAAAAATTATTTGACATTCCATTATCTGATTTAATAGTCATAAATTTAGAAACTCCTTAAAAGTTTCTTATCTTGCAACCAAGATATAATTCATCCTCAGCAGACCTCAACAAATCATATAAATGAGATGGTTCCAACTCAAGAGTAAAATCAATATCATCATGAGTTTCAATTTGTTGAAAAGATGGACCTGCCACATAATGTACTAAATTTTGAAACTGTGCTGGTATTGGAACAAAATTATTAGTATATTCTCTAGAACTACGTTCACCATGTTGATACCAAAAATCACAATCTGGTTAAAAACCAAAGCCCAATAAATGTCCGCCAACATTTTCAAATGTGTCATACATCCTCAGAGTGCTTTTTTTTACAAGGACACAAAATTTTCCCTTAAAAAAAATGTGTGGTTGTGATGATGCAAATGATAAGAAAGCTTGAACAACCTCAATATATACAATATTTAAACCCGAATCATTTGTATTTCTTCTTTGATTTTTCCAAGTATGATCATGTAATAATGACTGTTGTCAACTTCTTTGTTCCATATTTTTCAAACAAAAATGAAATAATTAGTTATTTTGTATAATTAGATATAAAATAAACACTATAAAAAACAGAAGATAATTAAATTCTATTTTCAAACAATTTATAATAAATTCTATTATTTTATACTTATTTATACTATTTTATAAGATTTTATACTAACCTACACTCATTTTAAAAAATTATACTAATTACCACTAATTATTATTAATTACAAGTATTTTGCACTAATTATTGTTAATTACTAGAAGCAAAATTTTCAAAGGATTGGTTGTAGCTCTTTTGCCCGACGAATCCTCCCCTTCTAACTTTCTATGACTCAAATCACTATGAAAGGTTTTCTCCGACGTATGAATATCCATTTACGTATACACGAGAATGGAGAGCAGGGAGGCCTCTCTGCACTGCTCTCCAAGCTCGTGCAAACAAAAATTGATATTCGTACATCATACATGATTTTTCATAGTGATTTATGTCGGCAAAAGTTTCAAGGAGATGATTCATCAGGCATAAGAGCCTATTCTTTTTATCGATCAACTCCTTGCAACTTTCTCCGAATTAAATCAATATGAAAAATCAGATCCGACGTACGTCCGAGCAGATTTTTCATACCGATTTCTGTGGGATAAAGTTGCATGTAGCTGAGGTGTTGATCAAAAGAAATGTCGCCAATCCGATGGAAATGTTTCATGTTTATCAATATACTCTAATTTATTCCAATTTATTACTAATTAATCTTAATTATTACTAATTGTTACTAATTTATCCTAATTGTTAATAATTGTTACTAATTGTTACTAATTATGACTAATTTTTACTAATTGTTACTAATTGTTAGTAATTGTAACTAATTAATCTTAATTATTACCAATTATGCCTAATTATTACAAATTAATCCTAATTGTTACTAATTATTCCTAATTATTAGTAATTATTACTAATTATTGCTAATTATTACTAATTATTTCTAATTAATCCTGATCATTTCTAATTATTCCTAATTATTACTAATTAATCCTAATTATTTCTAATTAATCCTAAATAATACTAATTATTAATAATTAATCCTAATTATTACTAATTATTACTAATTAATCACAATTATTATTAATTAATCCCAATTAATCCTAATTATTACAAATTAATCCTATTTATTACTAATTATTCCAAATTATTACTAATTAATCCTAATTATTAACAGTTGTTACTAATTATTAATAATTATTACTAATTGTTAATAATTATTAATAATTATTCCTAATTATTACTAATTAGTCTTAATTATTACTAATTATTACTGATTATGACTAATTACTAATAATTAATCCTATTTATTACTAATTAATCCTAATTATTACTAATTATTACTAATTATTACTCATTATTACTAATTATTACTAATTAATCCTAATTATTACTAATTATTACTAATTAATACTAATTAATCCCATTTATTACTAATTATTACTAATTATTACTCATTATTATTGATTATTACTGATTATTACTAATTATTACTAATTATTACTGATTATTACTAATTGTTCCTAATTATTACTAATTAATCCTAATTATTACTAATTATTACTAATTACTCGTAATTACAATTAATTAATACTATTTATTATTAATTAATCCTAATTATTTCATGTTTTTACTCATTATTACCAATTAATTCTAATTATTACAAATTAATCCTAATTATTACAAGTTAATCCTAATTATTACTAATTATTTCTAATTATTACTAGTTATTACTACTTATTAAAAATTATTACCATTTATTACAAATTATTACCATTTATTACTAATTATTACTAATTATTACTAATTATTACAAATTATTTCTAATTATTACAAATTATTACTGATTATTACGAATTTTTACTCATTATTACACATTATTACAAATTATTAGAAATTATTACAAATTATAACAAATTATAACAAATTATTACAAATTATTACCATTTATTACAAATTATTACTATTTAATACTAGTTATTTCAATTTATTACCGTTTATTACTAATTATTACTAATTATTACTAATTATTACAATTTATTACAATTTATTAAAATTTTATTAAATTTTATTATTAATTATTACATTTTATTACTAATTATTATATTTTATTACTATTTATTGATAATTATTACAAATTATTTCTAATCATTACCATTTATTTCTAATTATTACCATTTATTACTAAATATTACTATTTGTTACTAATTATTACCATTTATTACTAATTATAACCATTTATTACTAATTATTATCATTTATTACTAATTATTACCATTTAATACTAATTATTAACATTTATTACTAATTATTACCATTTTTTACCAATTATTATCATTTATTAGTAATTAATACTAATTATTACAATTTATTATTAATTGTTACAATTTATTACTAATTATTACCATTTATTATGAATTATTATTGATTATTACCAATTATCACATTTTATTACTAATTATTACATTTTATTACTACTTATTACAAGTTATTACAAATTATTACTAATTATTACTAATTATTTCCATTTAATACTAATTATTACCATTTATTACTAATTATTACAACTTAGTACAAATTATTTCCATTTATTTCTAATTTTTACGATTTATTACTAATTATTACGATTTATTTCTAATATTACCATTTATTGCTAATTATTTCCATTTATTACTAATTATTACCATTTATTTCCATTTATTACTAATTATTACCATTTATTACTAATTATTACTAATTATTACAATTTATTACTAATTATTTGCAATTATTACCATTTATTATCATTTATTATGAATTATTACCAATTAATACTAATTAGTACTAATTATTACAAATTATTACCAATTATTGTAATTATTACTAATTATTTCTAATTATTACTAATTATTACTCATTATTACAGATTATTACGAATTATTACATCATATTAAAAATTATTACAATTTATTACCTTGTATTACTAATTATAACTAATTATTACTAATTATTACTAATTATTACTCAATATAACTTATTATTACAAATTGTTACTAATTATTAGAGATTATTACTAACTATTAAATTTTATTACTTACTATTACAATTTATTACCATTTATTACAATTTGTTATGATTTATTACCATTTATTACCATTTATTACTAATTATTACTATTTAATTCTAATTATTAACATTTATTTCAATTTATTACTAATTATTACTAATTATTTTGACTTATTGCTAATTATTAACATTTATTATTAATTATTACCATTTATTACTAATTATTACAATTTATTACTAATTATTACCGTATATTACCATTTATTACCATTTATTACCATTTATTACTAATTATAACTAATTATTACTAATTATTATAGTTGATTACTGAATATTACAATCTATTACTAATTATAGACAATTAATACTAATTAATCCTAATTATTTCGAATTAATCCTAATTATAACTAATTAATCCTAATTGTTGATAATTATTGATAAATATTTATAGTTATTACAAATTATTTCTCATTATAAGAAATTATTACTAATTATTACAATTTATTAATAATTATTACAATTTATGAATAATTATGAATAATTATTTATAATTAACACTTAGACATAATTTTTCATAAAAATAAATACTAAAAAATAGATATCTATTTCTAATTGAATTTAATTGCATCTAACTAACAAAAATTATAGATATTTAAAAAAAATAAACTAACTAAATAATAAAAAATGATAAATATCTTTAAACGAAAGATTTTAGAGTATAAATATTGCGGATTATGCTCAGATTTAAAAGTTTAAACCATGAAATATTTTAGAGGATTTTTTTTCAGAAGAGATTGAGAGAGGAGTTGAGAGAGGAGTAGAATGAGAGGAAAAAATAGTGGTATATATAAGTTAGATTATTTACGACGGGCTTATTTGCGACGGATCCTGTCGCAAATGCCCACCGCTCGCATTAATTGTTTTCAGTCAAAAAAAATTAGTTGTGATGGGTCCCGTCGTTAATGACTCCGTGCCGACACAGTATTGGCGACTGGATACATTTCCCATCGCAAATAGAAAAAAAACAACGCCAGTCATTTGTGACGGGAATAGTGATCCTATCACAAATGACTTCCCTACGGTTTGGCATGCATGTGGCGCCAAACCTTTTGCGACAGGTCTTTACCCCCCCCCCCCCCCCACCCCCAAACCCCAGTCACAAATGCCTATAATTTGCAATGGGATAATGGGTTCGACGCAAATAACCACTTTCGATGGGTTATTTGCGACGAGCCCCTGACCCGTCGTAAATGACAACTTTTTCCGTAGTGTTTTGAACCAAACATTCACCCACCAAATTGGACATATCAGTTTTAGGAATGGATATGGACTTGAAGTTTTTTGATTTCTCTCAATGGTGTAGTGATTTTTGGTTCCAAAAATTCATCAATAGAGAAATATTCAAGACACTCAATCAACGATGTAAAATTTCCCTATTGTGATTACAAAAAATCAGTTTCCTCTTGATTTAAACACCCATTAACAATTCATTCATGTTCTTCAGGTCTCCTAGATTCAATGGATATTTATTTATCATTTTCATGAGAAGTTTGTGTGTCACAAGATTCTTCTATCAATGATTAGTAATAGAAAACCTTAGTGGGAGTGGGTTCTATAACCGTCTCAATTCTTTGTAATTATGTTCTAAAGGATGAAACCTCATAAGCCATTATCTTCATCTTTTGACACAATTTCTGTAGTAATTGTTGTGGATTAGGATGGGAAAGGGTCTGAGAGAGATGGTCTATTCCAAGAGGATAATTACTTTGTTGGAATTCCATAGGTGGATGTTCAGATTGGCCTTGTTGATATTGGAACTTGTTATAGGTTGGAATATTTTTTGGACTGTAAGAGTTAAAACATTATGGAACAATCGGATGTCGATTTTCCCACCAATAAAAACCATCATAGTCATTGTACATAAGAGTTGGTTTGGGGTAGTTAATTTAGGGACAGGTTCCCCGTGTTTGGGTTTGTTTAAAATGGTCATCCATTAGAATGAAATCGATGGCGAGAACAGATAAGTGGGGAGAGAATAAGTTGTGAGTGTCTAAGATAACTTACTTAGGTCTCCGGAAACAACACCACAATTTGGCGTCGCCCAAATTTACCCATGTTTTTTTCATTAAACAGTCGCTTGTAGTATATATTGGGTTGTCGAATCCTCAGAGACCTAATAAGAAACCTATAGACACAATCATTCAATGGATTTTTCCCTAGAAGTATCAAACTTGGGTTTGATTTGAGATATATTATATTAACAATAAGACACCTAAGTGAATTCAAATTGAGAGAATGAGTTGATTCAAGGTTATCTCTTAGGGTAAATTTGATGAATTCCATTTTAGAACATTAATATTTCATTAACTTGAGAATGATCAATTCAATTAAATCAATATAACCTCATCACATACTGGTGTAACTCCTTCACACACACATTCTAATAACATATACACTTGGAGGATCATTTTCATGAGCACTCCTAGGTAAAGGATCTTATTAGCACATGAAATGTGTTGTGATAAAATTCAACACAGAAAAGAAAGAGTGAAAATCATTAAATGAAAAAATCTATCCAAACCCTAACTACTCCCATGGATAAACCCATAAGATGGTTGTCCCTCCATTTATTCTATACTCTTAATGAAAGTGGGAACTAGACTGATGAAGGCGGAATTGAAGAAGTAAAAAACAATGAAATGGAAAACACTCCACCATTTTATGATGGATTTATCTCTTCCCTGTATGAATAAATTCACACCTTGAAGAAACAGTATCCATGTGGTAACATTAAGAATAGAAAATGAGATTAATGAGAAGTTTTATAAAGAGAATAAGGTTTTTTGAATAACTTATAATTGAAAGAAGAAAAATACAATGAAAAAGTGGTAGCATAAATTTACAATGTAATAAAGCAAAAATAATCCATGAATGATCCAACACCACTGCCTTAAATAGTCATTTTGGACGCCTTGGGTTAAGAATAAAATTGTGTAAGTAACCCCAATTAATGGGAGTAGGCCTAGGTGGGTGGAAAGTTAATGGAGAGAAGACTTTTCCACCATTGAAAAAAATATGATCCAGCTTTCATCCATGAATCATACGTGCCGAAAGATCTTCTAGATAAAATAATTATAGTGGTCTATAGAAGAAGAAAATGAATCTATGGATGTCCCCTGATATCCTATAACATTTCATCCCAATTAGATGTATGGTTTTTAGATATGATTTAATTGGTGAGGTGTTTTTTGGGGCCATAGAATCTGGACCATAATTTCATCATCAATAAGGGACACCTTTAAATCCTTTTAAAATTCATAATTAACTCTCATCACTACATTATGAAATGTTCCCCGTGATGTACTATACCTCCAGTTCAAATTTGAGAATCACTGGGATTTGATTATTGTCATTACATTCATTTTATTCGGATGTTTTCTAGTTCACTTTTCCAAGAATGTGTGGGCATGAAAGCCCACAATGGTCATCTTGCAATGTGATTCTTCAAGTTCCACCAAAGAATTAAATATTCCCAATTGAATGGGAAAAATGAAAATGAAATATGAAATTCAAATCAATATCAGTGGGGTATTAACAATGTGTCTCAAACCATACCATGTAATAGTAATCCTTAAGCAAGAATTGCAAACATGATGTGATGTAATTTTCAAATTGTAAAAACAACTAAAAATGGTGTTTATGAATAATGAATCACATGAAAGTTATATATATTAATAATTAATATCATCCTATTTTATTGGCTAATCATGCGTTTAGGGGTCTTTGGGACTGAGGGTGTAGTGGTATCTGGGGATGAGGTTTAAGGGGGTTTTAGTTCTATGGGATTATGCTTTCTTTGGGAATGTGGGCTTAGGGTTTATTAGGTTTGAGGGTTTAGCGGTTTTATGGATGATGTTTTAATATATTTTAGTACTAAAGGTTTAGTTTCTTTTGGTGCTGAGGGGTCAGGGGTTTTGTGGATATGGTTTTAGAGCTTTTTTGGGATGAGGTTTTTAAGGTTTTGGGGGCTAAGAGATTAGGTATTTATGGGGCTGAGGGTTTATGGTTATGGGGGGTTCATGTTTTAATGTTTTTTGTGAATAAGGGTTTAGGGTTTTAGGGGGGTGAGGGTTCTGGGGTTTTGGGTGCTGATGATTTAGGATTTTTTGAGGATTAGGTTATTGGGGTTTTTTGGGATGAGATTTTATGGTTATGGGGGGATAGGGGTTTAGTGTTTTATGGGGATGAGTGTTTAGGTTTTTTATGGATGAGATTTTAGTGATTTTTCAGAGTAATGGACTAGGATTTTTGGGGATGATGGGCTCTGAGTTTTTTTAAGGATGAGGGTTTAGGGGTTTTTTGAGATTAGTGTTTAGGGTTTTTTAGTGATAAAGGATTTGGGTTTTTTTCGGATGTGGGTTTAGCGTGTTTTGGGGTTGAATGTTTAGTGGTTTTTTAGATGAGGGTTTAGATTATTCTGTGGATGAGGGTTTAGGGTTATTTGGGGATGATGGTTTAGGTATAGTTGGGATGATTGATTAGTGTTTTTTATGGCTGAGGGTTTAGTAATTTTAAGTGATGAGTGTCAAGGGTTTTTTAGGACTGAGGGTTTAGTGTTATTTAGGGATAGGGATTTATTTTTTTGGGAATGGGGGTTTAGGGTTTTTTAGAATTAGTTATTAGGGTTTTTAGGGATGAGGGTTTAGAGTGTTTTTGGGTTGAGGTTTTTGGGTACTTTGGGGTAGAGGGTTTAGGGTTATTTGGTTCTTAGGGTTTATGGTTTTTTGGGTGGATGGTTTTTTTAGGGATGAGGGTTTAGGGTTTTTTTAGATTGATGGTTTATGGTTTTTTATGGATGAGGGTTTAGGGTTTTTTTGGTATGAGGATTTAGGGATTCTTGGGGATGAGGCATTAGTAGTTTTGGTGAGGAGGGTTTTGGGTTTTGGGGATTAGGGTTTATAGTTTTTGGTTCTGAGGATTTAAGGTTTTTGGGGCTGAGGGTTTTGGGTTTTTTTAGGTTGAAGGTTTAGGGGTTTTTTATGGATGAGAGTTTAAGGTTGTTTGGGGATGAGGGTTTGGGGGTTTGGGGGATGAGGTTTTAATGTTATTTATGGATGAGGGTTTACTTTTCTATGGGTTGAGGGATAAATGTTTTTTTGGAGCTTAGGGATTATGGATTTTTGGGGTTGTGGATTTAGGGTCTTCTGAGGATGGAGGTTTGGGGTTTTGGGGGATGTGGGTTTAGGTATTATTGCAGCTAAGGGTTCAATGGTTTTTGATGTTGAGGGTTTAGGTGTTTTGGGGAATGAGGGTTTTGGGTTTTTGAGTGTTGAGGTTTTAATATATTTTAGGGATGCATGTTTACATTTTTTTGGAAGGATGGTTTAGGGTTCTTCGGGTTGAGGGATAAGAATTTTTTGGAGGATGGGGTTTTAGGGTTTTCTAGGGCTCAGTGTCTAGTGTTTTTTGGGCCTGATGGTTAAGGGTGTTTTTGGGATGAGGGTTTTGGCGTATTGTGTATATGTGAAAAAGGTTTTGTATGGATTAATTATTAGGTTTTTTGGGATAAAGGTTTAGGGTTACTTAGGTATGATATTTTAGGGGTTTTGGGGGATATGTGTTTAGGGGTTTTTGTGGATGAGGGTATAGGGTTTTTTGTTGATGAGGGTTTAAGGGATTTTTGGAATGATGTTTTAGGGGTTTTGGGGATAGAGGGATTAGTTTTTTGGGGGGTTTAGTGTTTAGGGTTTTTTGGGTGTGAGGGTTTAAGGGGTTATGGGGATGAATGTTTAGGGGATCATGTGGATCATGGTTTACGTTTTTTTGGGGATGAGGGATTATGGTTTTCATGGGCTGAGGGTTTAGTATTTTTTTTGTACTGAGGGTTTATGGTTTTTTGGGGTTAATGGTTTATGGTTTTTGGGGGTTGTGGGTTTAGTATTTTTAGGGTGGATGATTTAGAGTTTTTAGGGCTTAAGGATTATGTGTTTTTGGGCTAAGGGTTTAGGGGTTTTTTGGGCTGACGATTTTGGGGTTTTAGGGAGTAGTGTTTATATTTTTTGGGTTGAGGGGTTAGGGTTTTTTTGGGTCTGAGGGTTTATATTTTTTTAGGGGTGAGTGTTTTTTATTTTTTTGGGCTGAGGTTTTGGGGTTTTTTGAAGATGAGGGTTTGGGGGTTTTAGGTGATCTGGGATTATGGGTTTTTTGGAGAGGAGGGTATAGCATTTTTTGGTCTGAGGGTATAGGTATTCTTATAAATGAGGGTTTGTGGGGGATTTTTTCGGCTGAGGTTTTAGGGTTTTTTGGTGGTAAGGGTTTAGGGTTTTTAAATTTTTAGGGTTTAGGGGTTTTGTGTTCTGAGGGTTTCTAGGACTGTAAGGTTAGGGATTTTTGGGACTGGGGATTTAGGGTTTTTTTTGGTTTAGTGTTTAGGTTTTCTTTTTGGGATGATTATTTTAAGGTTTTTTGGGGATGATGGTTTAGGATTTTTTGGGGATGAGAGTTTAAGGGTATTGGGTATGAGGGTCTTGGGGTTTGTGCCTGATGGTTTAGGGTTTTGGGGTTTTGGGGTATTGGAGAAGAGGGTTAAAGAGTTTTTGGGTATTAGGGAATATGCTTTTTTATGGATGAGGGTTTTGGGGTTTTGGGGACTAGAATTTTTAAATTTTTGGGGTTTATGGTTTAGGGGATTGGTTGAGGGTTTAGGGGTTTTTGGGACTGATGTTTTAGTATTTCTTGGGTCTTATGGTTTAGGATTTATTAGGGCTAATGGTTGAGGGGTTTTTTGGTCTGTGGGATTTGTGGATTTTGGACAGAGGATCTAGGGGTTTTGGGGGATGTGGGTTTTGGGGTTTTGGGGCTGATGGTTTAGGGTTTTTGTGCGGAGTGTTTAAGATTGGGGGGGGGGGGGGGGTTAAGGGTTTTCTTGTCTGGAGGGTTTATCGTTTTTTAGGACTGATAATTTTTTTTGGGGGATGAGGGTATAATATTTTTTGTCATTGAGGATTTTGGTGTTTTGGTGTCTTCGATCTTAGGGTGTATTGGGGTTGAGGGTTTACGAATTTTTGGGGCTTAGGTTTTAGAGTTTCGGGGAGTTTAGGTATTAGGGTTTTTGGGGATGAGGGTTTTGGGGGTTTTTGGCATGATGGTATAGGATTTTTGGTGATGGGGGTTTGGGGTTTTTTGTGGGGATAAGGTTTTATGGTGTTCTGGGGATAAGGGTTTAGGTTTTTTGTAGTCTAGGGTTTAGAAAATCTAGGGTTGTGGGTTTAGGGGTTTTCAGTGCTGAGTGTTTAGGGGTTTTGGGAATGAGGGTTTAGTGGTTTTGGGGGTAAAGGTTTAGGGGATATAGGGGTTTATGGGTGTTTGGGGAAGATGGTTTATGATTTTTTGGGGATGTGGGTTTATAGGTTTGGAGAGATAAAGGTTTAGGGGTTTGTTGGATGAGGGTTTTGGGGTTTTGGGGATAATTATTAAGGGTTTTTTGTGTCTGCGTGTTTTGTGGTTTTTAAGGTTGAACATATATGGATTTTTAGGAATGAGGGTTTAGGGTTTATGGGATTGTGGAATATGGGTATTGGGGCTAAGGTTTTAGGGTTTTGGGGGGATGCAGGTTTAGGGTTTTTTTTGGGTGAAGGGATTTGGGATTTTGGGGATGAGGATTAGGGTTTTTGGTGGTTGAGGGTTTGGGATTTTTTGGGATGGATGGATTATGGTTTTTTGGGTTTTTAGGTCTAGGACTCTTTGGGGAAAAGGGTTTTGATTCATTATGGGAGGAGGGTTTAGGGGGTTTTTATGATTAGTTTTTATGTTTTATTAGGTCTGAGGGTTTATTGTTTTTTGGGATTGAGGGATTATTGTTTCTTGGGGTTTAGGGTTTAGGGTTTTTTGGGATAAGGGTTTAGGGATATTTGGGACTGAGTTTTTAGAAATTTTTAGGGATAAGGGTTTAGGGTTTTATTGTGGACAAAGGTTTAGGGTTCTTTCGGGATGAGGGTTTAGGGGGTTTTGTGGCTGAGGGTTTAGTTTTTTTAGGGGCTGAGGGTTTTGGGTTTTTTGGGATTGAGGGTTTAGGAATTTTTGTGGCTACGGGTTCAGAGTTTTTTGGGGCTAAGGGTTTAGGGTTCTTTAGGATTTAGGGTTTATATTTTTTGGGGCTGAGTGAGTACGTGTCATTTGGGATAAGGGTTTATGAGTTTTTGGGGTTGAGGGTTTTGGGTATTTTAAAACTGGAGGTATAGGGGTTTTGGGGCATGTGGTTTTTGGTTTTTTGGGGTTGACCATTAAGGGAGTTTCTGGGATGAGGGATTAGTGTTTTTTGGGGCGGAGTGTTTTGGGTTTTCTGTGGCTAAGGGTTTAGGGTTTTTTGGGCCTGAGGGTTCAGAAATTTTTGGGGTCCGTGTTTAGGTTTTTTTTAGTGGAGGGTTTTATATTTTATGGGTTGAGGGTTTAGGTTTTTTTACTAAGGTTTAATTTTTTTGGGGATGAGCATTTTGGGTTTTTTTGGTGCTGAGGGTTTAGTGGGTTTTGGCACTTAGGGTTTAGGGTTTTTTTTCTTGGGGTTTGGGGTATTATGTGGATGAGGATTTATGGGTTTTAAGGGATGTGGGTTTAGTTTTTTTGGGGTTTAGTGTTTTTTGGGGCTAAGGGTTTAAAGATTCTTATAGTAAATATATTTTGGTTTTTTAGGATGAGGGTTTAGGGTTTCGGGGGGGGGGGGGTAATGGTATAGGGATTTATTTGGCTTAGAGTTTACGGTTTTTTGTGTTGGGGATTTAGTGTTTTTATTACTGAGGGTTTAGGGGTTTTAGGGATGAGGATTTAGGGTTTTTAGGGATGAGGGTTTAACAGTTTTTGGGGTTGAGTGTGTTAGGGGTTTATGGGGATAGAGGTTTAGGGTTTTTTGGGGATAATGGTTTAATGTTTTTTGGGGAGGAGGGTTTAGTGGTTTTTTGGGAGGAGGATTTTTAGATTTTAGTGTTGAGGGTTTAGGGGTTTTAGGGGATGAGGGTTTAGGGTTTTTTGAGGCAGAGGGGATGGATTTTTTAGAGATGAGGGTTTTGGAGACTAAGAATTCTGGTATTTTTGTGTAAGATGGCTTATGGGTTTAGTTGAGGGTTTAGAGGATTTTGGGGATGATTATTTACGGTTTTTTGGGGATGATGGTTTTGGGTTTCTTAGGGATGTGGGATGAGGTTTTTTTTGTGATGTGAGTTTTTGTGTTTTTTGGCATGAAGATTTAGGGGTTTTTTGGATGAGGGTTCAGGGGTTTTGGGGGCTGACAGTTTAGGGGTTTTGGGACTATGGATTTAGTGTTCTTTGGGGTTTCATGTTTAGGGTTTTTTTGGGAAGGAGGGTTTAGGGTTTTGGGGGGTAGAGTGGTTTGGGTATTCTTGAGATAAGGGTTTAATATTTTTTGGGGATGTGGGTTTATATTTTTTGGGGGTTAAAGGTTTAGGGATTTTTAGGGATGAGGATTTACAAATTTTTGGGACTGAGGGTATAGGGTTTTTTGGGACTGAGGGTTTATGTTTTTTAGGGCTGAGGGATTTGGGGTCTTTGGGGATGAGGTTTTATGTTTTTTTGGGATGAGGGATTAGGTAATTTTGGGATGAGGGTTTAGGTTTTTTTGAGGATGATGGTTTAGTTCTTTAGATTGAGGGATTTTAGTGCTGAGGGTTTTGAGGGTTTTGGGGATTGGGGTTTGATGGTTTTGGGGTTGAGGGTTTAGAGATTTGTGGGTTTGGGTTTAGGGGTGTTTGGAGCTAAGGGTTTAGGGGTTTTGGTTCTGAAGTTTTTGGGTTTTTGGGGGATGAGGTTTGTTGGGTATTGGGGTTTAGATTTTTGGGTTTTGGGGGGATGAGGGTTAAGGGTTTTTTGGGGTTGAGTGTTTAGTTGTTTTTAGGGATGAGGGTATTGGGGGTTTTGGGGATGAGGGTTTCGGGTTTGTTATGGCTGACAGTTTAGGGGTTTTGGTGTGAGGGTTTAGGGATTTTTTGGGATGGGGGTTTAAGAATTTATGGGGATAAAGGTTAAAGGGTTTTGCTGATGAGATTCTAGGTGTTTTGGGGGGATGATGGTTTGTAATTTTTTGGGGCTAAGGGATTATGGATTATTTTGTTGTTTAGGGTTTAGGATTTTTTGGGTGATGGTGTATCGTTTTTTGGGGATGATGTATTAAGGGTTTTTCTATGCTGAGGTTTTGGTTTTCTAGGGATGAGGGTTTAGGTTTTTTTTGGGGTTAAGGGTTTTCTTGGGCTGAGGGATTAGGGTTTTTTTAATAAAATGGTTTAAGAATTTTTGTGGATGATTTTTTTAGGGTATTTAGGGATGAGGTTTTAGAGTTTTGGGGGGATAAGGATTTAAGTTTGTTTGTGTATAGGCGTTTTGGGGGCTGAGTGTTTAGGGTTTTTTGGGATTGAGATTTTATAATTTTTTAGGGCTACGGGATTATGGTTTTTTGGGGATCAGGGTTAATGATTTTTTTGGGAATTAGGGTTTAGGGTTTTTGTGGATGAGTGATTAAGTGTTTTTGGGGATGATGGTTTATCAATTTTTAGGGCCCGGGGTTTTGGGTTTGTAGCGATATATGGTCTAAGAGTTTTTGGAGCTATGGGTTTATGGGGGTTTTGGTGCGGAGGGTTAAGCAGGTTCTAAGGAAGCGGGTTTAGTGTTTTTTCTAGGCTGACTGTTTAGGATTTATTGTGGATGAGGGTCTAGGGTTTTTAGGCATGGGGATTTAGTGTTTTTTGGGTAAAGGTGTTTAGGTTTTTTTTCGGGTGGGAGGTTTATGGGTTTTGGTGGTTATGGGTGTAGGTTTTTTCTTAATGCGGGTATAAGTTTTTGGGGGGAATAGTTTTTAGGGTTTTCTAGTGCTGAGGGTTTAGCATTTTTTGTGACGGAGGGTTTAGGGTTTTTTTGGGCTAAATGTTTAGGGTTTTTTGGGAATGAGGGTTCAATGATTTTTTGGGATGAGGTTTTAGTGTTTTCTAGGGCATAATGTTAGTGGTCCCTTTGGGGATGAGGGTTTTTTTGGTTTTTTGGGGATAAGGGTTTAGGATTATTTTTGAGATGAGGGTTTAAGAGTATCTATGTCTGAGGGTTTAGGGGTTTGCGGGATCAGGTTTTAGGATTTTTTGGGATGAGGTTTTTGGGTTTTTGGGGCAAATGGTTTTGGTTTTTTTAGGGTTCATGGTTTAGGGTTTGTTGGGATAGAGTGTTTACTACTTTTTTATAGATTTTTTTGGATTTTGGTGGTTTAAGGGTTTTTGGTTTTTTTGGAACAAGGATTTAGGGTTTTTTTGGGAGAGGGTATATGGTTTTTTAGGGCTGAGGGTTTAGGGGTTTTTTGGGGCTAAGGGTTTAGGATTTTTTACAGGTGAGGGTTTATGGATTTCTAGGGTTGAGAGTTTTTGGTTTTTTGGGGTTGGGGGTCTTGGGTTTTGGGAGAAATGGTTTTTTAGTTATTTGGGAGGTGGATTTAGGGTTTTTTGGTAGAGGGATTAGCGGGTTTTGATGCTGGGGGTGTAGGGATTTTTTATGATGAGGGGATTTGTGCTTTTGGGGGTTGAGGGTTTTCGGGTTTTCGGGCTGAGGGTTTAGGGGATTTGGGTCTATGGGTTTAGGGATTTTTGGGGATGAGGGTTTAGGATATTTTGGATTTAAGGGTTTAGGGTTTTTGGCGACTAAAGGTTAGGATTTTCTACGGCTGATGTTTCAGGGGTTTTGGGTTTGAGGGTTTAGGGTATTTTTGGGATAAGGGTTAATGGTTCTTGGGGATGAGGTTCTAGGGTATTTTCCAGATGATGGATTAGGGTTTTTTGGGGGGCTGTGGGTTTTGGGTTTCTTTGGAATAGGGGTTTGAGGTTTTTTGGGGCTTATGGTTTAGGGTATTTTGTGTCCATTTGGTTTAGGGTTTTCTGGGGATGAGGGTTTAGGGTTTTTTGGAGTGAGGGTTGAGTATTTTTTTGGTCTCAAGTTTTAGGGTTTTTTGGGGCTGAGGGTTTTGAGTTTCTTGGGGTTGTGTGTTTAGGTGTTTTTTTCTAGAGGGTTTAGGGGTTTTTAGGGAGGGGGTTTTAGGGTTTTTTTGGGGGTTGAGGGTTTATGTTTTTTTGGGGATGTTAGTCTATGGTTTTAGAGGGATGAGGGTTTAGGTTTTTTGGGTGTTGAGGATTTAGGTGTTTTTTAGGGATGAGGGGTTATGTTTTTTTTGGGTTGAGAGATTATGGTTTTTGGGGGATGATAGTTTTTGTTTTTCTAGGGGTGAGGGTTTAGGGTTTGGGGGTGAGGGTTTAAGGTTTTTTGGGGATCAAGGTTCTGGTATTTTTTGACTAAGGGTTTTGGGTTTTTTAGGGATGATTGTTTACAGTTGATTGGGGCTGAGTGTTTAGGGATTTTTGGGGATGAGGGTTTAGAGTTTTTCATCACTGTGGATTTATGTTTTTTTTGGACAAAGGGTTGAGTGGTTTTTGGGGATGTAGGTTTGGGGTTTTATTTGGCTGATTGTTTAGGGTGTTTTTTGGGCTAAGGGTTTAAATATTTTTAGAGGTGAGGGTTTGGGGTTCTTTGGGGATGGGGTTTAGGGTTTTTTTTGGGATGAGGATTTGTGGTTTTTTAGGGATATGGGTTTAAGTTTTTTGGGATGTATGTTTTGGGTTTTCTAGGGCTACGAGTATATGGTTCATTATGGTTGGGTGTTTAGGGTTTTTTTGGGGATGAGGGTCATCTCTGCCAGATTCAACACAAGGAGAAGAATTTTTCTATTGGAAATAATTTTGTGCCCAATTGTAATTTAAATTGGAAGAGCCCATAATTTGTTGTATCCAATACAATAGGGGGACACAACACATATATTTGATGGGAAAAAGACAAATCCCATGGAAATTGAAGGAAATTCATTGCATCATATTAAATTATAGAGAGAACATAGAGAAGGGAATCATTAAGAAGCAATCTGTCTACTTTAGCTAGTGGGTTCATTAATTAGCATGGGAAACTTGTTTTGTGTTTTTTATGTGACTTTTGAGGACCCATGATTTTCAAGTGTATTTGGTTCATTACTATCAAGTAATTTTTTCTGTATAATTTAATTTCACTCCTTTTTAATGGTTAAAATAGAATCCTTCAAATTTTAAATATTTATATAAAAAATTCATTCTTTAGACTTTTCCCCTTTCCCAAAATTGGTGGTGAATATCCATTATTAGTTACACAGTCTTTAAGCTTCGAGAAATCCTAAATGGTTTTGTTTCCTTTAAGACTTGGTCAATCAACTACATTTCATTGTTCCATATTCACTTACTCATTTGGTGGTTCTAGAAAAGAATAAGTTTGGTAAAAGTGCTACGATTCCTATGAGTAAGTTCTTCCACAATCTTCTTATTCAAATTCAGAAAAAAAATACTTCTCCACCACGTCTCGCAAAAGTGGATCTTCTACTCCCCATTTTGTATTGGAAATATCAAACATGCAGCTACAATCACAAATTACTCAAATTGGTGAGAAAATTTCTCATATATTGAGACCGTGACAACACGATTCCCATCCACTGTAGTGGTGTCCTCAGCATCCATCTCCATATAATAGGTAGAACCCCGCAACATTTTATAAATATTTTACAAAACCAAAATGATTCCATTGATTCAAAATTGGATATTTGACAAAAAAGTGATGATGGAGAAATTTAAATAGTATTGATGACTAATATTCTATATTTTTATGGGAGTATGAATCCAGATCATTTTCTCGATTGGATTCAGTAAATCGAATGATTATAAAAATTTAAGAATTATTCTAATAAGAAGAAGTGAAAGGTATAAATTCTAGAATTTAATGATTTTCAATCTCATTGGCGGGAAATTTTGATGAAATAGTGGATAATTGACGGGAAAGATACAATATTCATGTGAGAAGTTGAAAAAACATTCGAGAAGATGATTTATTCCTAATAATTGTGTAATAAGATCTTTATATCTGAATTCATTGCTTGAGATAAGAGATAAATATTTTTAAGTGTAAATTTAAGAGACTGATCATTTTTTGATGTGAAGTAATGTTCTAGAATACAAAGACTAAATGATTTAAAGTATTTTTGGTGGATTAAATGGAGAAATTGAACATTATATGTACATAAAACCATTATTTTCACTTGAAGATGTTTTCAAGTTGGAAAATAAAAGTTGAAAATAAAAAGTAGAACTCAAAGGAATTGATGCTCATGAACTATAAAAGAGGTACATATTTTTGTAAGGTTTTTTCTTCTGATAAATATATTGTTAGTGATAAGGAATTTGGATGAAACAATATGATAGATAAAGGGAAAGATAAGTATTTTGAATAAAAAAAGGAAAATCCAACTCCATTGGATGTGGGAATTGAATGTCATTTAAATTCCATGGGCATTGTCATTTTCTGGCCAATTCATGTAATAATTAAATTATTAATATAAATTCAATAAAGGATATATAAATGAAAATCTAAGAGCATGATCAGGGTGGTGAAAATTCTGAAAATGATAATCATGTTCTGGATGATGTTGATGTGGGAAACATGACTATGTTTTGAAGAGTTTTTCAACTTCAACTCTTCCCTCAAGAAGATCAATGATAAGACCTATTCAAAAAAAATTCACCTTTAATTAGTGAGAAATAATGGTTATTATTTGTAGTGGGAGTTGTAAAAATGGTTATTAAATAACACTAGTGGAAAAATTGAAACATCCAATATATAATTTTCCTCTTCCATACAATCTTTATTGGTTGAACAACAGGAAAACACATCAAGTGAGAAAACTGGTTCTGGTTTCATTTTACATTGGTAGGAACTATGTTGATGAAGTATTATGTGATGTTATTCCTATAGATGTGTGTCACTTGTTGTTTGGAAGGCCTTGTAAATTTTAAAGGGTAGTGAAATATTATGGGAGAATGATTATATATTCTTTTCAATATGGAGAAAATAATATTACACTTTCTCCATTGAATCAATCCAAGATTCTTTAAGAATTTTTTTTCTAGAAGGGCCCAAAGGTAGACTCTTTATCAATAAAGAAAAACGGAAGAAATTAATCCATAAACAAAAGAATATTTTTTATTTATTAATTATGGACAAGTCAATCCATGAGGAGAATAGTCATTTCCATCTGTTAAATTATTCTTTGATTGAAGAATATCATGATTTTTTTCTAATGATCTAATAGTTGGACTATAAACCATTAGGAGAATTTAACTATAGATTGATCTTGTACTAGGTGTAATTTTTTTTAATAAAATAGAATATTGGTGTAATATAGAGGAATCAATGGAATTACATAATCATACAGATGATTTGATGGATCAAGGCTTTATAAGTCCAATCATGCACCCATTTTTTATTCTAGCATTATTGGTGATGATGAAAGTGAAGGTTCCGGGTACAGCGGAAGCGTGTGGGTGGATGTGCCCACTTGGCTTTTTTTCATTATCAATGATCAATCCGGGATCAATACGACGAAAAACGCCAGTCTCCACGGATCGAATCACAGAAAAAGACAAAGAAGATGGTTTTCCCCAGAACCACAAACAAGGATCGTTACAAGTTGATTATAATTAATTTAATTAATTATAAAGAAATACCTTTTGGGTGTTCTTTCTTCGTTGATGTTCTCAATCACGTTGTCGATGTGATCCGTCGTTGCGTCGCAGAAGCCAAGTGTAGACTCCCTCTAGCGGTGATCCACACGTGTACCTCGTATCTCTGGACGTCGCCAAAAGATTCTCCGGGTGCTAGCGTGGAGAAGCCTTTTCTTGCGTTGTCCGCCTTAGATTGTCTTGATCTGATGGAAGAGGATCTCTCTCGGTCTTGAGAGCGTTCTTGGAGGAAGAGGTTCTTTCGGCCTTGAAATAATTCTCCAGAGATGTTGTGCACAACGATTCTCTTGTGTCAGAAAAGAGTTGGGGTTGTGAGGATATTTATAATCGGGTGTGTGGGGTTATAGAGTTATGACAATAAATAAACGCGTTACGCGTTTTATTTATTTCATTGACTCTTTATTTAAAACCCCATGTCGAATAAATAATTCCTTGACATGCGCCCACGCTGATTATAATAAATATCATTTAAAACAATATTATATCCTCAAAATCCCAACTAAAAAAAACTACACGGCGTGTATTAATAAATACAAGGCATGTACTTGTTTTTCATTGAATACTACATGGCGTGTACATTAAATGTACACGGCGTGTATATCTTGTTTTCATTTATTCATTTCCTTTACAAAATAAAACTTCACGGCATGTAATAATAATACACGATGTGTACTTGTTTTATTTTCTTTTTCCTCCATCATTTAAAACAACTTAGGCTTCCTTGAATAATTATTAAACCACGTACAAGAATAATCTTTATTCAACTTGAGATACTTGGATACACTTAGTGTGTGACCCTCTAGGCCTCTTTCTCGTTGGCATTAGGCGGGCTTGCCTAAAGTCCAAGGTTACTGTCTAACAACGGGTCAAGGCACCCAAGAGAAAGAAGTTGACGCCGCATTGACGTATCACCTCATATGAACGCTTACTGTGTAATTTAATCCCTTTGTCTCAATATCTCATCAAGCAGGTTTCATGGCAGTGTCATAAACCTATATGCTTGATATGTCGTTCTATGACTACCTGAAATAAACTCATCGTTTACACCATGGCCATGGAATTTAATGCGACAGTTCTATTTCAATCAAAGGGCCGAGATATCAACTTCCATAAATGGAAGAGACAAATCCTTCCTTGACTTATCCATTAACAACATGTCACTCGTGACGCACCCAACGTACCCTACTTCCCGCCAACTGTCTGCGTGACGGTTTTCGTCAGTAAATCTAAGTGCGTGAGTCATGACATGAGTTAATGATAATCTTCCAGTCTAAGGACCATTACACACGCTCGTAGATAGCAATATCCGATGACACCAAGACATGCGGAATTACTACTGGAGGGTCTGTTCTCATAATCTCCCATCTTGGAGATTACCAAGTGTGAACTCCATGAGAGAGAGTCTCGTCTTCTTATGAGTACTCGCACATGACGGTCTGTATACTATGTGTCCTATCATAGTATGTCATCCAACCGCAGAACTTTATTTAAGAATATTGTTATAGCATTTCAAGGTTCTCATCATAGCGGGGATCTGCTATGACCTTATTAATGCAACAAATATTTCAGGACATTATTATATTATAGTCATGCAGAACAATGAACAATATATAATAAGTGAACATTTATGTAATCAAAGGACAAAACAGTTGGTTCTGAGGACACCAACCCTTACAAACTCCCACTTGGACTAGAGCCAATTGCCTACGACTTTTAGTCCGCTAGACCTCACATGATGATCATGTTTCTGCTGAGTCAAGGCTTTAGTCAATGGGTCCGCTACGTTGTCTTCCGTGGAAATACTGCTCACTGCAACTTCACCTCACTGAGAAAAATTCCTCAAGAGATGATACTTCCGAAGTATGTGCTTTGTCCGCTGATGTTACCTTGGCTCTTTTGCAAGTGCCACCGCTGCAGTATTATCACAATAGAGTGTGATAGGATCTTTACTGCTTGGTACAACATCCAGCTCTTGGACGAAGCTTCGCATCCATACTGCTTCTTTAGCTGCCTCAGAAGCTGCGATATACTCGGACTCCGCTGTAGAATCTGCCACCACACTTTGTTTTGAGCTCTTCCAGCTCACTGCACCTCCATTCAAACTGAAGATGTATCCAGTCTGCGACTTCATGTCATCTTGATCAGTCTGGAAACTAGCATCTACATGTCCTCTGATGACTAGTTCCTCATCTCCTCCATAAACCAACAACATATCCTTAGTACGCCTCAGATACTTAAGGATAGTCTTGACTGCCATCCAATGGCGGTCTCCTGGATCAGCTTGATATCTACCTACCGCACTTAATGCATAAGCAACATCTAGCCTCGTACATAGCATAGCATACATGACTGACCCAATCGCGGATGCGTAAGGGATCCTTGCCATTCTCTTTCTTTCCTCATGTGTCTGAGGACACATTTTCTTGGAAAGATGAATGCCATGTGACACTGGCAACAATCCCCTCTTGGACTGTTCCATACTGAATCTCTTCAGTATCTTGTCAATGTATGTACTTTGACTTAGGCCCAGCATTTTCTTGGATCTATCATGATGGATCTTGATCCCAAGAATATATGCCGTCTCGCCCAAGTCTTTCATAGAGAATCATTTATTCAACCATGCCTTAACTGACTGTAAGATAGGTACTTTGTTTCCAATTAGCAATATGTCATCGACATATACTATTAGGAA
The DNA here is from genome assembly GCA_963277665.1 of Viscum album. Classification (NCBI taxonomy): domain Eukaryota; kingdom Viridiplantae; phylum Streptophyta; class Magnoliopsida; order Santalales; family Viscaceae; genus Viscum; species Viscum album. The sequence goes on from OY728151.1 coordinate 1,540,260,785, forward strand.
AATGACTGCACTTCCACTAAACCTTTTGTAGACACAAGGCTCACATTCGTTCTTAACAAAGCCAAATTCTGTAACAGCTTCATCAAAATGAATGTTCCATGACCTTGATGCTTGCTTTAATCCATAAATGGATTTTTGCAACTTGCATACCTTGTTGGAATCCTTTGAAGTCACAAACCCTTCAGGTTGTGTCATGTAGACATCTTCCTGGAGGTTCCCATTAAGGAAAGCTGTTTTGACATCCATTTGCCAAATTTCATAGTCATGGTAAGTAGCAATGGCCAATAGGATTCTGATAGACTTCAGCATTGCAACCAGTGAAAAGGTTTCATCATAGTCAATTCCTTGACGCTGTCTAAAACCTTTTGCAACCAGTCGTGCCTTGTAGGTGCTGGCTTGCCCCTCCATGTCCAGTTTCTTCTTGAATACCCATTTATTACAAATAGGCTTTACATCAACTGGAGGATCTACCAAAATCCAGACTTGGTTTTGGTACATGGAATCCATTTCAGAATTCATGGCTTCTTGCCACTTGGCAACGTCTGTGCCTTAAACTTCTTCCTTGTAGGTAAGAGGATCATCATTGTCAACCTATAATGAGTCACCATCCTCAGTGACAAGAAAACCATATCGTTCTGGTTCTCTCACCTCTCTCGTGCTCCTACGCAGTTCTTGTGTCTCTGGAACAGATTGTTCTTCCATGGGGCTTTGTGGAATCTGTTCTTGTACCAACTCATGTGTATCTTGAGCCTCGACTTCATCGAAGTCTATCTCGCTCCCACTATCTCTTCTAGAGATGTGCTCCCTCTGAAGGAATATGGCGTGTCTTGCCAGTGTAACCTTTTTGTCTGAGGGGTTGTATAGGTAATATGCCCTTGTTTCCTTGGGATATCCTATAAAGATACACTTTGTGCCTCGGGTTGCAAGTTTGTTACCTGAAGAGGCCTTAACAAATGCTTCGCTACCCCACACATGTAAATTCGATAACATGGCTTTGCGTCCACTCCATAACTCGTATGGAATACCATTTATCGATTTAGTTGGTACTTGGTTTAGTATGTGTGCTGCTGTTTGTAATGCATATCCCCAAAAGGATAATGGAAGACTCGCATGACTCATCATTGATCTCACCATGTCCAACAGGGTGTGGTTCCTCCTTTCACTTACACCATTCCACTGCGGTGTGTAAGGAGGAGTGAGTTGAGATAGAATCCCAAACTCCCGTAAGAAATCAATGAAGTCTTGATTAAGATATTCTCCTCCTCTGTCTGAGTGGAGTTTCTTAATCTTCTTACCAAGCTGGTTCTCAACTTCATTCTTGTATTCTTTGAACCGATCAAAAGAATCTGACTTATACCTCATTATATAGATATATCCATATCTACTAAAATCATCAGTAAAAGTTATGAAGTACGACAACCCACCCCTTGCTTCAACTAGAAATGGTCCACACACATCTGTGTGAACTAATTCTAGAAGCTCTTTAGCTCTTTCACCTTTCCCACTAAATGGGGCTTTGGTCATTTTGCCTTGTAGACACGCATTACATACACCAAGTGGTTTTAGTTCGAAAGAATCTAAATACCCATCTTGATGTAATTTTGTCAAACGTTTCTCATTGACATGACCTAGCCGGTGATGCCAAAGTTGGGTGTGGTATGAGTCATGTAAATTAATTTTGTTATCAATTTCCATTACTTGGTTTGTGTAGTCTAACACATAAAGGCCGTTATATAAATGTGCCCTACCAAAACAAATGCTATCTTTATAAAAGTAGAAAAATTCATTTACAAACTTGAATATGAATCCATCAGTATCTAATCTGGATACTGAAATAATGTTTTTGGTTACAGAGGGTACATAATAACATCCTTTCAAAACCAAGACCATCCCAGTAGGCAATGTGAGGTGGTAGTCCCCGACAGCTACATCAGCAAGTCTGGCTCTGTTGGCTGCTCGTAGATCTATCTCCCCTCGATCAATCTTCCTGAATCTACTTGGTTCCTGTATTTGGATACAGATGTGAGCACCACAAGCAGTATCTAATACCCAATTAGTAGAAACTGATAGATTGCATTCGATAACAAACGCACCTGAAGCTTCCCCTTGCTTCCTTGGCTGGGTGCAGTTTTTCTTCCAGTGACCCTTCTTGCCACATGCGAAACAAACAGCATCCTGTTCCTTTGCCTCCCCTTTGATATTCCTTTTCTTGGAAGGCCTTGAAGAAGCTTTGGGCTTAAATCTCTTCGCCTTCCCTTTCCTTTTATTCACCATAAGGACAGAAGGCTTTTCACGCTTCATGTCATTGTCCACTTGGAGAATAAGGATAAGAAGATCAGATAGAGACTTCTCAATATTGTTCATGTTGAAATTAACAACAAAGTTTGAGAAGCTCTGGGGGAGTGATGCGAGAATGAGATCGGTACCCAGTTCTTCAGGGAGTTTAAACCCTAGAACCTCCAAGCGCTCAATGTAGCCAATGAGCTTGACTACATGAAGCTCAGCTGGGGCACCCTCTCCAAGCTTGCTCTGAAACAGAGCCTTGGAGATCTCAAACCTTTCCTATCATTCTCTCTCCTGGTATAAACCACGGAGGTGCTCGAGTATGCTGTAGGCATCCATGTCTTCATGAGACTTCATGAGCTCACTAGACATAGATGACAGCATCAAACATTGAACGTCGAGAGCATCGTTCAAATGTTGATCATAGACTAGGAAATCTTCATCACTTGCCCCTGGGGCAGGAGAATCAGGAAGTGAGGACTCCAGCACATAAAACTTCCATTCATGGCGTAGGATAACCCGAAGGCGCCTAAACCATTCCCGAAAGTTACTGCCGGTGAGGATGTTGTCTTTATCCAGAATTGATCGCAGAGAAAATGTGGTTGATGTGTTTGTCATTTTGATTCTACAATTTAAAAGAGTAGATTCATCAGTACTTTCTTGATTACATTTTATGAGAAATAATAAATTTTATTAAGTCTCCCACTATTTTATCAATTCCCAATGGCCCTCACCATTGAACTCAGAATGTCCAGTTGCTTTGACATTCTAATGGCAAGGATCCATATTTCCCTTCGCATAACCCCAACAAGGGTTGGTCAAGTTATTTAAAGGTATTTAGGTAGGCGGGTCTTTGCCAACTATGAGCTTACAGTTCCTTGATCTGTTGAGTGGACTCCCCAATCCTGAAATCCTGACTTGGATTTCCTCAACTCTTTCCTCCAATATTACATCAAGTCTAGCAAGGGCTACTTCTCTTGATGTAATATGGTTAGGTCAACCCGAAACCTTTCATAAGGGCTTCCTTTATAAAAGTAAGTGTCCCAACAAGGGTTGGTCAAACACATAGTTTTATTGAGTCTTTCCCTTAATCAAGTAACGGAAGGCTTGGTCTGACTTAATATGGTATTTGAGGGATTTTATTCTTTATGCGTATCTTTTCATTATCACATGCTTGTTAATATTAAGTGATGCTTGCTTAAGTGATTAACCATGTTCCGATAATGTATACGCATAAACCGGTTTTTATTTTATTCCATCTTTGCATGCTTGTTCATTTTATTAATTATGTGATCGCGACAACACATGCATAATATATAAACCATGCAATCAGACAGAAATAAAATAAGATGGCATGATCATGAGCTTCTATTTGGTTAGCTTATCTAGCGGTTTTGATAAGCTTACCCTGACCTAGGGAAAACACCTTGAACCTTATGGTTCGTGTTTTGCAGCTCCCACCTGTCCACCTTTGTATCTTCTTGTGTCGGTTTCGCCTCGGCTTCGGGATTTGAACCGTCTCCTCTGGCTTGGGAGATCCTCCATTACATGGGTTTACATTAAAGAAACCATGGGCACGCAGGCCCTACATTTTATTGGAAGAAGGCTCGCAGGCCAACAAATTTAAATTAAATAAATTTAAATGAAACCATACACATACAAAGGGTCTTTGGTCTAGCTCATGATCATCCATAGTATGCAACGACATTTACGCATATTTAGAATTCAAATTCTTTTAATCGTTCTTTTATTTAAGATAAGACGCGCTCAAATTCAATTAATTATGATCTTTTAATTAATCAATTCTTTATCTTAAATTACTTTATGAATTTCCTTGAGATTCTTCTCATCCATATTCCTTGTACGGGTCTTTGTACATTGGAGGAAACTTGGTGAAATTCCATTTCTGGAAAGTACACGGCGTGTAGTTTATAATTACACGGCGTGTATTTTTCTTTTCACCCTTTGTCCAAAGTACACGCCGGGGCTTTGGCGTGTTTTTCTGTACTTTGGAAATTTTAGAGTACATGGCATGTAGATGAATCATACATGGCGTGTACTTCCTTGTTACACGGTAACCGGCCTGGCGATCCCGTATACGCGGTACGCGACTTATCTTTTACACGGTTTCACCTGGGTCAGAACGGACTACACGGCGTGTTGTTCCAACATACACGTCATGTATTCCGGTTTCCACGCGCCGTTCTATTCTGGTCAACACGGCGTGATTAAAACTTAGGCATAATCAATTCACACGGCATGGTTTGGCGGACCAGTGCCGGTTCGTTGAACCTAAGTACACGGCGTGTAGTTTTAATTACACGTCGTGTAATCCCGTGTTGTATAGACAGAAAGAGCGGCTCCTCCGGATGAGCTCCTCGTTTTTATTTTAATCAAAATTAAAATTAAAAGGTCGTTTCTATGATATGAATCGAGAAACGAAGGAGGAAGAATAGATCTTGTTAATTCAGATTTATAGAACGATTTATTTCGAATTGAATCAAATATGAATGCGTAAATTATCAACGAAAATTAAATAACTATAATCAAAGTTGTAACCTCCCTCTGATACCATTTGAAGGTTCCGGGCACAGCGGAAGCACGTGGGTGGATGTGCCCACTTGGCTTTTTGTCATTAGCAATGATCAATCCGGGATCAATACGATGATAAACGCCAGTCTCCACGGATCGAATCACAGAAAAAGACAAAGAAGATGGTTTTTCCCGGAACCACAAACAAGGATCGTTATAGGTTGATTATAATTAATTTAATTAATTATAAAGAACTACCTTTTGGGTGTTCTTTCTTCATTGATGTTCTCAATCACGTTGTCGATGTGATCCGTCGTTGCGTCATAGAAGCCAAGTGTAGACTCCCTCTAGCGGTGATCCACACGTGTACCTCGTATCTCTGGACGTCGCCAAAAGATTATCCGGGTGCTAGCGTGGAGAAGCCTTTGCTTGCGTTGTCCGCCTTAGATTGTCTTGATCCGATGGAAGAGGTTCTCTCTCAGTCTTGAGAGCGTTCTTGGAGGAAGAGGTTCTTTCGGCCTTGAAAGAATTCTCCAGAGATGTTGTGCACAACGATTCTCTTGTGTCAGAAAAGAGTTGGGGTTGTGAGGATATTTATAATCAGGTGTGTGGGGTTATAGAGTTATGACAATAAATAAACCCGTTACACGTTTTATTTATTTCATTGACTCTTTATTTAAAACCCCATGTCGAATAAATAATTCCATGACATGCGCCCACGCTGATTATAATAAATATCATTTAAAACAATATTATATCCTCAAAATCCCAACTAAAAAAAACTACACGGCGTGTATTAATAAATATACGGCGTGTACTTGTTTTTCATTGAAAACTACACGGCGTGTACATTAAATGTACACGGCGTGTATATCTTGTTTCCATTTATTCATTTCCTTTCCAAAATAAAACTACACGGCATGTAATAATAATACACGACGTGTACTTGTTTTATTTTCTTTTTCCTCCATCATTTAAAACAACTTAGGCTTCCTTGAATAATTATTAAACCATGTACGAGAATAATCTTTATTCAACTTGAGATACTTGGATACACTTAGTGTGTGACCCTCTATGCCTCTTTCTCGTTGGCATTAGGCGGGCTTGCCTAAAGTCCAAGATTACTGTCTAGCAACGGGTCAAGGCACCCAAGAGAAAGAAGTTGACGCCACATTGACGTATCACCTCATACGAACGCTTACTATGTAATTTAATCCCTTTGTCTCAATATCTCATCAAGCAGGTTTCATGGCAGTGTCATAAACCTATATGCTTGATATGTCGTTCTTTGACTACCTGAAATAAACTCATCGTTTACACCATGGCCATGGAATTTAATGCGACAGTTCTATTTCAATCAAAGGGCTGAGATATCAAATTCCATAAATGGAAGAGACAAATCCTTCCTTGACTTATCCATTAACAACATGTCACTCGTGACGCACCCAACGTACCCTACTTCCCGCCAACTGTCTGCGTGATGGTTTTCGTCAGTAAATCTAAGTGCGCGAGTCATGACATGAGTTAATGATAATCTTCCAGTCTAAGGACCATTACACACGCTCGTAGATAGCAATATCCGATGACACCAAGACATGCGGAATTACTACTGGCGGGTCTGTTCTCAAAATCTCCCATCTTGGAGATTACCAAGTGCGAACTCCATGAGAGAGAGTCTCGTCTTCTTATGAGTACTCGCACATGACGGTCTGTATACTATGTGTCCTATCATAGTATGTCATCCAACCGCAGATCTTTATTTAAGAATATTGTTATAGCATTTCAAGGTTCTCATCATAGCGGGGATCTGCTATGACCTTATTAATGCAACAAATATTTCAGGACATTATTATATTTTAGTCATGCAGAACAATGAACAATATATAATAAGTGAACATTTATGTAATCAAAGTACAAAACAGTTGGTTCTGAGGACACCAACCCTTACAGAAAGAGGGTAATAATCTCATGTGTCTTGAAAGTAGTTCTGTTCATAATATTACAATCAAATATAGGTATCACATTTTAGAACTTGATGATATGCTCAATTAATTACGTTGGACGTCAATATTTTCAATGGTTGATCTTTGGAGTGGATATCGCCAGATTTGAATGAAGGAAGAGGATGAGTGAAAACTAGTATTCCAAACAAAAGGTGGTTTGTTTGAGTGTTTGGTAATTCCAATGAACAACTCAAATGATCCTAGTACATTTATGGGACTCATGAATGATTTTCTGAAACTATTTATTGAAATTTTTTTCTATCTAATATTTTAATTTATAGTATGAATGTAAAAAACCATTTCGATCATCTTTGATAGTTATTTTGAATTCTGCAGGAACAAAATCTATATGAAAATTTTGAAATGTGTGAGTTATATTCAATAAAAGTGGTGTTTTTAGGATATTTAGTATCCCAAGAAGGAATCATGGTGTATTAGTTAAAGGTTGAAGTAATCAAGTCCTATCCCCCAATAGAATCCCTTAGAGAAGTACAGATTTTTCATGGATTTTCATATTTTTATCATTTATTTGTATTAAATATTATCTCTATCAGGGAACCAGACACTAAATTTTTGAGAAATGAGAAATGTGAGTTGTAAATAAACAAAATAATAATTTTAAATCTTTAATAAAAGGTTAAGTGAAGCACCAGTTTTGGAATTACTTGATTTTGATCAAGTCTTCGATGTGTGTTGTGATTCATGTGGAGTTGGGATCATAACTATTATCATCCAAAGAAAGTGTCCCATTTCATATTTTAGTGATAATTGGATTGACTCAAGGAGAAATTATAGCACCTATAATAATAAATTTTGTATGATTGTGAGAGCCCTAGATTATTGGTCTCATTAATTGATAACAAAAAATATTATTCATAATTATAACCTTCAAGCATTAAGATTTATAAGTGGTCAAAAAAATTTGAGTTTGAGGCATACAATGCGGGTGTAATTATTACAATAATTATCATTTGTGTCAACATAAAATAAGGGGAAATAACCTTATAGAATATTCTTCATCTTGTAGGTATACAGTACTTACCATTATAGGTGTTTGAATTCATGGATTTCAGCTTATGAAAGAGGATTATCAGCAATATATGAAGTTATATTAAATTTTAATCGAATTTAAAAATGGTTTCTTGGAGTATTATTTTGTACATTATGAGTTTCTCTTTAAGAGAAACAGGTTGGGCTTTCCAAAGGGTAATTACAGGGACTTTCTCATCCAGGAGACTTTTGAGTAAGGACTTGTTGTTAATTTTGGAATCCATAAAACCATAATTATACTAGAGCAGAATTAATACTATACAAAGATGAAATTATATGTACAATAAATTCATTCAATATGGGATACATGTAAAATGGAAAAGATTCATTTCAATAATAGTTTATACACTCTATTACCAATTCTAGAATAACCATGGGATGATCTCAACAAGGGTTTCAATATGAATTTACCAAAGACTAAGTGAGAATTTTTTCTCAAAGAGGTTTTTCAAATTTATGTAATTACTCACATCCTTTTTTATGATAGAGACACTAAATTTATCATTTATTTTTGGAAGACATTATGGGGAAAATTCTCTATGAAGATTTTTTTCAGAAATTCCCATCCCCCTCAAACGGATGTGAAAATAGAAGTACCCAATCCTACTTTAGGAACTGTTATAAGAACATTGGTGAAAAAATGTATTATAGTTTTGGATTTACATCTTGTACAAGATGAATTTTCATACAATAGATCTCCAAGTGATACTAATTTCATTCTCCATTAGAAGTGGATTATGGAATCAATCCAATCACTCTTATTGAATTCTGTTTTTTTCACTTGATTTTCAGTTGAATATTGATGTGGAGTATAATTACAGGTATATGAATAATATTCACAAAAATATTTGTTCTCAGATAGAGAAATAAAATAATGTATATAAGAGGTGAGCTAACAAGCATCATAATAATGACATTTTACAACCTAGAGAGAAATTATGGATTCACCTTTACAAGGTGATATTTCTAACCAAATAGAATATCAAGTTGTTACCATGAGCCAAAGTTCCATTCAATGTACTTGAATGAGTGGGAAACAATTCCTAAAAGATCAATCTACAAAATAATTTTGGTTGTGTTCCTACAATGTTCAACATTGGAGATTTATCTCTACACATTAAAGAAGATGATTCCATAGACTTGAGGCCATATCCTCTCAACCCATAGGGAATGATGTGGAAAAAATTCAACCCAAATAGAATACTTTTGGGATTGACATTAAATTTATGCCCAATTGTTATTTGAATTGGAACAACCCACACTTTTTTCGAATCCAACACAATGTTGGGTCACAACACAATTATTTGTTTCCCAAAATAAAATATCTACAACTAAGTGGAATTAAATTCATATAAGAACATTAAATATGAGATAGAACATGGAGAAAAGGATCATTAAAAAGGAATCATTGTTCTATAGTTAGTAGGGTCATTAATTAACATTATAAAGTGGTTATTTTTCTTTTTATGTGAAATTTGTGTGCCTTTATTATTTCTAATTCAATTTGTTTCATTAATCTCAATTTATTTTATCTTTATAATATATTCTCATTCCATTATAATGTTACCCCCGAAACTTGATAATTTTGAATCTTTTTGTGAAACATCCCTACTTTAGCCTCTTACCTTTCCTCATATTGGTGGTGCAACCCTAATGATGGTACCTTAGTATTTAAGCATAGATAAACCTTGGTTGGTGGTGTTTTCTTTACGCCTTGGTATTTTAGATAAATTTTACTATTCCACCTTCACTCAGTCATTTTCTTCTTCCATAGACAAATCATAGGGTTTAGGCTTTCTTGGGGTTTTGGGTTTAGGGTTTTTTTATGATGAAGGTTTATAGTTTTTTATGATGGTTTAGATAATTTTGGGACTTAGGGTTTAGGGTTTTCTTATCTGAGGGTTTTGGGGGTTTGGGGATGAGGGTTTAAGGTTTCTAGGTTCACGGTTTGGAGTTATTTTGAGCTTAAGGATTATTGTTTTTGGGTTGTGGGTTCATGTTTTTTGTGGGATGAGGGTTTATGGTTTATTGAACCTGAGTGTTTATGTTTTTTTATTGATAAGGGATTAGTGTTTTTAGGGGTGATTCTATTGGTTTTTTTAGGATAAGGGTTTAGGTGTTTTTGGGGTTGATGGCTAATGGTTTTTTTGGGATGAGGGTTTAGGATCTCTGGGTGCTAGCGTGGAAGAACCTTCGCTTTTGATGTCTGACTTCGATCACCTTGATCCGGAAGAGGATCACGCTCTCGTAACATGATATCATTGTTGGTGGAAAGGGAATTCTATTTTGGATTGAGAGTGTTTTCCATATCCGTTGTGCACAACAATGGCTTTATGTCATGAAAATAATGTAATTTGGATTTATAATACATAGAATAATAAAATGAATTAATTACCCAAAAGCATTTAATCATTTCATTTAATTCTTAGTAATACCTCATGTCTTAATAATAACAGTTGACTATCATTATTACTTGACGTGTGCCCAACCTATTATAATTAATATCATTTAATTAAATAAACAATATTTTCTCATGAATCCCGAAAAAAACTACACGACATGTATATATAAACATACATGGCGTGTACATTTATTTTTTCATTTTATTTATTTCCTCCACCACATTTATTATACATTGAGTAATGGCTATTTATTTCTTAAAAAAATGTAACTGCATTACTCGCAAATAAATATATATTATTTCACCCACAATATATTCTCTTGAATAACTAGTGTACAAATAAATGCGATCAATAATCCTTGAATAATTATTAAACCACAATCGGGAATAATCTTTATTCAACTTGTTAAATTAATATTTAACTGAGATACATGGACGCACTTAGTGTGTGACCCTCTGGGCCTCTTTCTCAGTGGCATTAGGCAGAGCCTGCCTAAAGTCCAAGGATAGCATCTAGCAACACACCAAGGCACCCATAGAGAAAAAAGTTAAGGCCGCAATGACTTGTCACCACCTATGAATGCTTACTATGTAATATAATCCCTTTTTCTCGATATCTCTAATCATGTTGGTTGAATGCTAGTTCCATCAACCCATATTCCCAATCATTCTTTCTTTGACTTCCCGGAATTGAACTTTCCCATACCATACCATGTCCATGGATTTATTTAGGCTATATCAATTCCATCAAAGGGCCTGAGATATCTACTTTCGTTATCGAATAGAAGGGACAAATCCTTTCTCGCATTATCTATTAATGCATTATTACTCGTGATGCACCCAACGTATCCTACCTCGCTGCAAATAGTGTGTCATCATAGTTTTCATCAATACATCTAAGTGTGTGAGTTGTAATACCCATTAATAATAATCTTACTATCTAAGGACCAATACACATGTCCGCAGATAAGAACATCCAATGACACTATGAAATGTAGATTTCCTGCTGACGGGTCTTGTTATCATAATATCATCCTAGATATTACCAAGGTCACACACCCAGAGAAGGTGCCTCAAAGTTTTTTGAGACCTCACCCCTAATGGAATTTATTATTTGTGTCCCTTAAATAACATCATCCGGCCATAGAACATATATTCAAGAATATTTTTATGGCACTTTTTGGTTCTCGTGATAGCAGGGATCCACTATGACCGTTTAATGCAACAGCTAACCATAGGAAATTATCCATGCATTTTCACACAGAAGAAAAAACAAGATATTATAAGGTATTTATAAATTAATAATGTAAAAATTATTTGGTTCTAATCCACCAACTCCAATAGGTTTGGGGGCTGAGGGTTTAGGGTTTTTTAGGTTTACAGTTTAGAGTTTTTTTGAGCTTAAGGATTAGTGTTCTTGGGCTGTGGGTTCATGTTTTTTTTAGGATGAGGGTTTATGGTTGATTGAACCTGAGTGTTTATGGTTTTATATTGATAAGGGATTATTTTTTTTAGCGGTGATGCTATAGGTGATTTTAGGCTAAGGGTTTAGGGTTTTTGGGGCTGATGGCTAATGGTTTTTTGGGCTGAGGGTTTAGAGTATTTTTGGACTGAGGGTTTAGGATTTTTTGAGTATGAGAGTTTATGGTTTTTTTAGATGAGGTATTAGGTGTTTTGGGGGATGAGTATTTATTTTTTGGGGGCTGAGGCTTTGGGTTTTTTGGGTCCAAGGGTGTAGAGTTTTTTTGGGTGAGGGTTTTGGGTTTTTTGTGATGAGGGTTTAGGGTTTTTTTGGACATTTAATTTAGGTTTTTTTCAGCTCAGGGTATAGGGTATTTAGGTGGTGATTGTATAGGGTTTTTTGGGGAGAAGGGTGAAGGGGTTTTTTGGGATGAGTATCTAGGGTTTTTTTATAGGATGAGGGTCTAGTGGTTTTTAGGGATTAGGGCCAAGGGTTTTTTTTCGCCTACGGGTATAGGGTTTCTTGGGGCCTGATGGTCTTGGGTTTTTGGGGGCTGAGGGTTTAGGGATTTTCTGGGCTGAGTGTCTAGGGTTTTGGGGGGATAAGGTTCAAGGGGTTTTTTATGCTGAGGGCCTAGGGTTTTTTTGGGGCTAAGGGACTAGGGTTTTTTGAGGTCATCATTGTAGGGTTTTCTATAGTTGAGGGACAAGGGGTTTTAAGGGATGAGGGAGTAGGATTTTTTGGGGTGAGGGTCTAGTATTTTTTGGGGATGAAGGTCTAGGGTTTTTTGGGCTAGGGTAAATAGTTTTTTAGGGATGAGGGTCTAGGATTTTTTTAAGGATGAGGGTTTAGGGGATTTTGGGGATAAGGGTCCAATGTTTTTTGGGGATTCGGGTGTGGGTTTTATTGTGTTTGTGGGTATAGTATATTTTAGGGATGATGGGATAAGGTTTTTTGAGGCTGAGGGTATAGGTTTTCGGGGGTGAGGGTTTATATTTTTCGGGGGTTAAGGGACTAGGGTTTTTTGAGGATGAGGTTATAGGTTTATTTAGGGATGTGTGTGTAGTGATTTTTTGGGATTAGGGTAAAGGGTATTTTGGATTAGAGGTTATAGGGTTTTTTTGTGGATGAGTGTATAAGATTTCATGGGGTTGAGGGTATAGGGTTTTTTTGGGGTGAGGGTTTTGGATTTTTTCGAGCTGAGGGTCTAGGGTTTTTTTGGGGATGATAATCGAGGTTTATTTCGTGCGGAGTGTTGAGGGAATTTTTGGGTTGACAGTTGAGGTTTTTTGGGGATTATGGTTGAGGGTTTTAAGGGGATGAGGGTTGTATTCTTGTTGGTGCTAACAATAAATGGATTTTTAGGCCTGAAGGTTGATGATATTTTAAGGGAGAGGGTTGAGGGTTTTTTGGGCCTTAAGGTTTGGGATTTTATGGGGTCAAGGGTTGATGGTTGTTGGGGATCGATGGATGAGGGGTTTTCAAGAATGATGGATTTGAGGGTTTTTTGGAGATGAGGGTTTAGTGATTTTTGGGGATGATGGTTTAGGATTTTTTTGGGATGAGGGTTTATTTTTTGGGGGGGTAAGGGATTATATTTTTTTGGAACAAAGGGTTTAGGTTTTTTGAGGATGTGGGATTAGGGTTTTTTAGGGATGATGGAAAAGAGTTTTTTTTGGGTGGATTAGGGTTTTGGCGTTTTGATGTCGAGGGTTCAAGATGTATTAGGCTGGGGTTTTTTTGGGAAGATGGTTGAGGGATTTTTGGGGATGAGGGTTGATGAATTTTTAGGGGGGAGGGTTGTGAGTATTTTTGGGATAAGGGTTGAGTGTTTTTAGGGTTTAGGGTTTAGGGCCTATTAGGGTTGAGGTTTTAGGGTTTTTTTGTGAAGGGGGTTAAGGGATTTTAAAGAAAAGGTTTGAGGGTTTCGTAGGGATGACATATTGGGATTTTTTGGGGGATGATGGTTGGTTTTTTTGGAGATAATGGTTTTGGTTTATTTGTGGTTGATGGTTGAGGGGTTTTTTTGGTGCTGAGGGTTGAAAATTTTTTGGGGCTGAGGGTTGATGGTTTTTTTACTGAAGGTTTATGGTTTTTTGGGACATAGGGTTGAGGGTTTTTTGGGGATAAGGGTTTAGTGTTTTTTAGGGTTTGGGGATAAGGGTCTTCTGCAGTTGAGGCTTCAGGATTTTCTCAAGATGAGTGTGTCGGGTTTTTTGGGGCAGAGGGATTAGGTTTTTTTTTGGATTGAGGGTTGTGGGTTTTTTGGGGATAGGGTATAGGGTTTTTTTGGACATAGGGTTTTGGATTTTTTGGGGATGAGGTTTCAGGGTTTTTTTGTGATGAGGGTGTAGGTTTTTCGGGGTTGAAGGTTTATCGATTTTTCAGGCGGAGAATTTATTTTTTCATAGGGATGATGTTTTAGGGTTTCATGGGGATGAGGATTTAGGGTTTTTAGGCCCCAAGGTTTTGGTTTTTTTTGGGTTAAGGACTTTGTGTTTTTTAGGGTTGAAGGTTTAGGGTATTTTATGATGAGGGTTTATCTATTTTATAGCAGAGTGTTTAGGTTTTTTATGGATGAGGGTTGAGTGTTTTTTTGGGTACAGGGATGAGGGTTTTTTTGGTCTAAGGTTTTAGGTTTTTTTGGGGGATTATCATATAGGGCTATTGGGGCTAAGGGTTGAGGGTTTTTAGTGGCTACAAGTTGAGGGTTTATTAGGGTATGGGGTTTAGGGTTTTTGGGGATCTGGGTTTAGGATTTGTTATGGATGAGGGTTTTTTGGGGCTGGGAGTTTACTATTTTTGGGGTTAAGGGTTTATTTTTTTTAGGTTGGGGTTGAAAATTATTTTGGTTTTGAGGGTTTTGGTATTTTTAGGGATGAGGGTTTATGGTTTTTTAGGTATGTGGGTTTACGGTTTTTTAGGTCTGAGGGTTTAGTATTTTCTGGAATGATGGTTTAGGGTTTTTGGGTCTGATGATTTATATTTTTTTTAGGTATGAGGGTTAAGGGATTTTTGGGTATGAAGGTTTAGGGTTTTTTAGGTAACACTATTTAGGATTTTTTGTGTAATAGGCTATAGGGTTTTGGGGGATGATGATTTGGTGTTTTTTGGTGATGATGTTTTGGTGTTTTGGGGGGTGAGGATTTAGGGTCTTTTGGGGCTCAGGGTCTTTGGTTTTTTTGGGTACGAGGGTTGACGCTTTTTGGGGAATGAGGGTTGAGTGTTTTTTGGGGGTGGGGGTTGAGTGTTTTTTGGGGTTGATTTTTGATGATTTTTTGGGATATAAGGTTTAGGGTTTTCTATGGTTGGGGGTTTACAGTTTTTTTGGGGACGAAGGTTTAAGGTTTTTTGGGAATGATGGTTGAGGGTTTTTGGGGTCCTAGGTTTTAGGGTTTTTCAAGGATGAGTGTTGAGTGTTTTTTGGGGTTGAGAGCTTAGGGTTTTTGGGGGGTTAGGTTTGATTGTTTTTTGGGGATGGGGGTTGAGGTTTTTATGGTTATGAGGGTTGATGGTTATTTTGTGGTGAGGGATGAAGGGATTGAGGATTGGGGGTTGAATAATTAATGTTTTTTGGGATAATTGTTGATGGTTTTTTAGGGATAAGGTTTTGGGGTTCTTTTTGGAAGGGCGGTTAGGGAGTTTTCAAGGTAGAGGGCTTAGGGTTTTTTGGGCCTTAGAGTTTAGGGTGTTTTGCAGCTGAGGATTTAGTGTTTTTTGGAGGATTTTTAGGGTTTCTTTAGGGATGAGGGCTTATGTTCTTTTGGGATTAGGGTTCATGGTTTTTTGGTTTTGAGGGATTACAATTTTCTTGGTCTGAGAGCTATGTTTTCCTAGAGATGATGGTTTATGGTTCTCTAAGGCTAAGGGATTAGGGTTTTTTGGGGTTAGGGGTTGAGATGTTTTGGGTATGATGATTGAAGGATTTTTGGGGATGAGGGTTGTGGTTTTATAGGGTTATGGGTTAAGGGTTTTTTGGGTTAAGGGTTGATGATTTTTGGGGGATAGGGTTGAGGGGTTTTTCAAGAAGAGTGTTTAGGGTTTTTTTGGGTTGAGAGCTGATGTTTTTTTTGGGATAGTGGGTTCAGGTTTTTTTGGGGATGAGGGTTTAGGATTTTATAGGGTTAAGGGTTTTTTTGTTTGAGGTTTTAGGTGTTTTTTGGGATAAGGGTTTAGAGTTTTTTGGGGTTAGGGTTTAGGGTTTTTTGGGGATGGGGGTATACTGTATTTTGTGGATAAGGGTTTAGTGTTTTTGGTGCTAAGGGTTTAGGCTTTAATATGGCTAAGGGTGTAGGGTTCTCTTTAGGATATGTGTTTATAATTCTCTGGGGATATGGGTTTAGGTTTTTTTGGGTCTCAGTGATAGAATTTTTTTGATTCAGGGTTGATTTTTTTAGGGCTGGCATTGGGGGTTTTTGTGGGTTGATGGATGAAGGTTTTTTCTAGCTAAAGGTTGAGGAGTTTTTGGGGTTGTGGGTTGAGGGTTATTTTTTGCTGACGTTTCAGGTGTTTTTTTATATAGAGGGTTGATTTTTTTTTGGGTTGAGGGTTGAGGTTTCCTAAGGTTGGGGATTTAGGGTTTTTTTATTTTTGTTTTATGGCTTTTTGTGATTAGGGATTAGGGTTTTTTTGGGATGAGGGTTTTTTGGTACTAAAGTTTTATGGTTTTTTACGGATGAGGTTTGAGGGTTTTTTGGGATTAGGGTTTTTAGATAATTGGGGATGAGGGTTTATAGTTTCTTGGAGATGAAGTACGATGATACGCGATGTAAGACCCGCTAGGAAGTGTCCTAGGAACCCTGTATAATGTCTGTTCATTAAGCACCCTGATCGCCGCAAGAAAACAAGTGAATGTGGTGTGCGGATAGTGAAAATGAGAAGGAAGGGGGAAATGGTCAAGGTAAAACCCAAAGAGAAATTTTATCTAATAACTCTAGCCATAAGATTCCACAAAGGATGACCAATCCTTTGATAAGTTAGGAATTAAGAAAAAACACAAAGGTTGCAAGAAAAACATACCATAATAACATTACTTTCATTCATGATCTCCAACGAGTACAAGGGGGTGGCTATTTATAGCCAAAGAAACTTGAAATTCAAATCACACATTGGGTGGCTCTTTACAATAGTCTAATGCCTAGTTTCCATAAGTCAAAAATCCTAAATGATGACTTTGACAACTTTGGCACTTGTCCATGGCTTTAGGAGACAAGTAGCACACCCTTTTTGAAAAGTAAAGACAAGTAGCCCACCACCTTTTGACTTTGAAGATTCCATGGTGGGGTGGGCTTGAACATTCGTAGCACCACATGGGTTGGATTTTTAAAATCATGTTTGGGCCTTAATTAATGTAATTATAGCCCCAGATTATTCCCCCAAGCAAGGGTGTTTGGCCTCCTCATGGAATTCCATGATTAACCCATTTAAGGCCTCCTTCATTCTCTTGGTCCGCTCCCTTGTCATTGGGCCTCCGATTCCACGCAATGGGTCTTGTCCACTTGTGTGCATTCTACCCTCCTCATCAAGTCCACCTCCAACCCCGTTATTCCCATGTGTTCCATGATCCTCATCATCTCCTCCCTCTTCAAAAGTATTCATCCTCGAATCTGAAAATTCAAAGGGAGAAAGATCAGCAACATTAAAGGTGGCACTAAAATTTCCATACCTGTCGGGTAACTCAATCTTGTAGGCATTATCATTAATCTTCTCTAAGACTTCGAAAGGACCATCTCCTCATGGATGAAGTTTTTATTTTCGTTGCTTTGGGAACCTCTCCTTCCTCAAGTGTACCCACACCCAATCTCCAGGTTGAAACAACAATCTTCACCGACCTTTGTTGGCGTGCTTCGCTACTTGTTAATTATTCCACTCAATGTTGGCCTTTACCTTTTCATGGAAATCTTGCAAAAAAATTTCCTTATTTTCACCTTCAAGATTAGAAAATTTATTAGGAGGCAAAGGTAAAATATCGAGTGGAGTTAATGGGTTAAAACCATTCAAAACTTCAAATGGTGAAGCATTAGTAGTGGAGTGAACCACTCGATTATAAGCAAACTCAATTTGAGGCAGGCATCTTTCCCAATGTTTCAGATTTTTTCTAAGGATGGAATGCAACAATGTTGAAAGTGTCCTATTGACCACCTCTGTATGACCATCTATTTGTGGGTGTGTAGTGTTAGAGAACAAAAGTTTGGTTCCTAGTTTGTTCAACAATGTCCTCCATAAGTGACTAAGGAATTTGACATCCCTATCAATCACAATGCTCGTGGGTAAGCCATGAAACCTAACAATTTCACTGGAAAAAAAATCAGAGATATGAGTTGCATCATTGGTTTTAGAACAAGCAATAAAATGATCCATTTCACTAAACCTGTCTACCACCACAAAGATGCAATCCTTTCCTGATTTTGATCTTGGCAAGCCGAGCACAAAATCCATTGAAATGTCAACCCAAGGGTGAGAAGTGACGGGCAAAGGGGTGTATAATCCATGTGGAAGCACTTTCAACTTTTCATGTTTACACACATTAAAATTTCTACAAACACTAACCACATCCCTACGCATGTGAGGCCAATCAAAATGTTCACTCAACAAGGAAAAAGTTTTCTCAACCCCAAAATGCCCCATTAATCCACCACCAAGAGTTTCTCTAACAAGAAATTCACGCATAGAACAAGATTGAACACACAATTAATTTTTTTGAAAAAGAAATCCATCATGTTTGTAAAAATAACTTTTGCCATGTTTTTGACACAACATCCAAATTTCAAAAAAAAACCACATCATTTTCATACATGCTTCTCAACATTTCAAAACCAAGTATTTTAGCATGCATTGAAGTAATAAGAGAATATCTCCTAGGAAAATCATCAACGACAACATTTTCTTTTCCTTGTTTGTTCTTAATGATGTAAGGAAATGTTTCAATGTATTCAAGCCATCTTGCATGTCGCCAATTCAACTTTCCCTGTGACTTAAGAAATTTTAGGCTTTCATGATCCAAATGAATCACAAATTCCCTTGGCCACAAGTAATGTTGCCAATTTTCTAAAGTTCTTTTGAGAGCATATAATTACATGTCATAGGTGGAGTAGTTCAATGTAGCCCCATTAATCTTCTCACTAAAGTATGTAATAGTCTTAGAGTCTTGCATTAAAACAGCCCCAATTCCTATTCCAGAGGCATCACACTCAACCTCAAAAACTTTAGAAAATTCAGGCATAACTAAGAGAGGTGAATTGGTCAACTTACCTTTGAGTGTGGAGAAGGCTTCCTCTTGGGATTTTCCCCACTTGAAAATCACTCCTTTCTTGACCAACTCATTAAATGGTGTTGTGATGGTTGAAAAGTTCCTCACGAACCTTCAGTAAAAACTCGTAAGTCCATGGAAGCTCCTCACCTTGTTGGCATTCTTTGGTTGCGGCCAATCCCGAATCGCCTTCACCATCTCTTCATCAACCCTCATGCCATCATCTCCTACCACAAAACCAAGGAAAACAACTGAATTTAAAAAAAATGTACATTTTTCCAAGTTTTCAAACAACCTATTTTTCCTAAGAGTCTCAAAAACATGTTTCAAATGTTCATGATGTTCATCAAGGCTCTTAGAATAAACAAGGATGTCATCAAAATAAATAACCCCAAATTTCCCAATGAATTGACAGAAAACATGATTCATTAAGTTTAGGAATGTACTAGGGGCGTTAGTTATTCCAAAAGGCATAACTAGCCATTCATACAATCCAAACATAGTTTTGAATGCGGTTTTCCATTCATCTCCCTCTTTCATTCTAATTTGATGGTATCCACTCCATAGGTCAATTTTTGTAAAAAAAGCATGCACCATGGAGTTCAACAAGCATATCATCCAAACTAGGTGTGTGATAGCGATACTTTACCATGATTTTTTTGATTACTTGACAATCAACACACATTCTCCACTTACTATCTTTTTTTGGGACAAGGATTACCGGTACCGCACATGGACTCAAGCTCTCTCGAACAAATCCATTCCTTAGCAATTCTTCCACTTGTCATTCGATTTCTTGAGTCTCCTCTGGGTTAGCCTGATAAGCCAGTCGATTTGGAAGCGTTTCTCCAGGGAGGAAGTTGATGTGGTGCTCGATATCCCACAAGGGAGGTAAGCCATCAGGAATTTCCTCCGGGAACACGTCACCAAAGTCCAGCAAAAGAGACATAACACTAGAAAGCATTGAAAGGTTAGGAGAGTTAGTGGTAAAACATTGTCCCTTGCATAGAAGCACAAGAGTTTCCTCTCCCTCTAAAGCTCTCTCTATCTCTCTTTTTCCTGAAAATAAGATCACTTTTCCCTCAACACTCTTGTTTTAACTCTTATTTTTCACTCTGGTGTTCAACTCTTTTATTTCCATCATTTTTTTTTGCTTTCACTCAACACTACTTTTTTCACTCCTGATTTTTCCACTCTTATCAGTCTCTCTATTTTTTCTCTCTTTTCCTTTTCTCTCTTCTCACAATATCACTCAATCCTCACTTGGTCTTCCTAATCTTTTAAAGGCCTCAATGGTATAAGAATAACCGTCCTCCCGTTGTACTCAAAAGAATAGCGGTTGGTGTATCCATCATGTGTGACCCTCCTATCAAATTGGCAAGGTCTTCCCTACAAAATATGACTAGAATGCATTGGAACAACATAACACATCACCTTGTCTTCATACATCCCAATAGAAAAATGGAACATGTGCTTTCTTATTCACTTTTACTTCCCCGCTATTATTTAAACATTGCAATCTATAAGGCATACGATGTCTAGTCATAGCCAATCCCAATTTATCAACCATCAAACCACTTACTACGTTTGTACAACTACCCCCATCAATAATCATACTACATACCTTATCTTTGACGAGTCATCTAGTATGAAAAAAGTGATCCCTTTGCTCTTGATCATGTTCTCCTTCGGGTTGAGCACTCAAAGCATGCCTTGCCACAAGCATTTCTCCATGTACGAGGCTTTCCACTTCCACCTCTGAATCATCCTCAAGTGATGGAATTTCATCTTCTCTTGATCTAGCACTAAGAACATCTCCATCATCCAAAATAATCAGGGTTCTCTTGTTTGGGCATTGTGAACCAATATGTCCAAATCCTTGACATTTAAAACATTTGATATATCGTGATTTGGAAACAACCTTACCCTCCATTTTACCTTTGGATTCCGTGAAGAATGGTTTTTTTTTGGGAAACTCCTTTGAATCAGTTTTGTGTCCCCTTACATGCTCTTGTGGTTTGGAATCCTTAAACTTGAATGAAGGTCTAGAATCCTTACCATAAGATGTAGGGCGCATCCTCCTTGCCTTTACTTGCCTCTCCACATTGGTAGCCATGTGAAGTAGATCCTCCATGTCCAAGTAGTGATTCATGTCCACTATGTCCTGAATGTCATGGTTGAGGCCGCTCACAAACATTGCCATGGTGGCCTCTCTCTCCTCATCAATATTCGCTCGAATCACGATGATCTCCATCTCTTTGTGATACTCCCCAACAATCATGGCCCCTTGTTTCAAACCCTACAACTTGATGAATAAATCACAATAATAGTGTCTAGAAATGAACCTCTTATGCATTACAACTTTCATCTCCTCCCAAGTGTGGATGGGTCTTTCTCCACTTCTCCATCGACTCACTTGTAGTTGGTCCCACCAAATACTAGCATAATCGGTGAACCCCACGGCCTCCAACTTCAATTTTATTTCCTCAGAATAGGTGTAACATCCAAAAACATTTTTGACGTTTCTTTCCCATTCCAAGTAAGTTTTAGGATCATTCTTACCTTAGAATGAAGGGATCCTCAACTTTACTCCTCCCAGATCGTTGGCTTGCCTCCATGGTGGTTGATTTCGCTAAATTGGTGACTTGTGAAAATAAGACAACTCCTCCTCTTCTTCAACAACCCGCCTCCTTGGTGGTTCTCTAGAATTGAAAGGGGATTGAAGTTCATCCATCCTCGCATTCAACCTTTGGAATTGTTCTTGTACAGCCCTCATGAACATCTTAATGTCCACTTCATTGGTATTACTTGACTCTGCCATTTAGGGATCCGGTAAAAAAATTAAGAGAATGGAAAATGGATCTCACACACTCCCTCACGAGTTTACACTCAAAAATAATATGTTCTCTCATGTTTCACTCAATTTTGTCTTTTATCAAAATGTAACACTTTTGCCTTTTACCACTCAACTTGCTTCCTATAGCGTTCTTACCCAATTTCCACAAGTCGAAAGGATCTTTGAAATGGGGAAATACCAAACTATAATTAAAAGATAAAATTAAAATTGGATTCAAGATGAAGAATTTGGGAAGAGGAAGATAGTGGAAGAAGAATAATTAAAATGGGATGTAGAATTCAAAATGCTGCATTTTTTTTGAGACTTTAATTTTTTTTTAATTTTTTTTTTGATTTTTTTGGATTTTTTTAGATGCTGTAGAAAAAAGATGAATTTTTCAATATTTAAATGCAATAGAAGCAATAAGTTGTAACATCAAATGGAATCAACATGAGATTTGCGTGGTTTTAAAATTGATGAATTTTTTGCAAAATTTGAACCCGCTGTATCTCTCCATTTATAGCTTGGATTTCGATGAGTCCAAATAGAAAAGAAAGATGAGATTCTCAACTAAAATAATGATATACTATACATCCAAAAAGATGAAGTAATGATGTCCGTAGGTGAAGAAGAAAATGGACCAGAATTGATTTTGGCCCGATTTGAAGAGAAATGAAAATGGAAGAAAGGATAAGAAAGAAGAAACCTGATTTCTTGCAAATGGGCTCTAATACCAAATGATACGCGATGAAAGACCCACTAGGAAGTGTCCTAGGAACCCTGTATAATGTCCGCGCGTTGAGCACCCAGATCGCCGCAAGAAAACAAGTGAATGTGGTGTGCGGATAGTGAAAATGAGAAGGAAGGGGGAAATCGTCAAGGTAGAACCCAAAGAGAACTTGTATCTAAGAACTCTAGCCACAAGATGCCACAATGGATGACCAATCCTTTGATAAGTCATGAATTAATCAAGAACACAAAGGTTTCAAGAAAAACATGCCATAATAACATTACTTTCATTCATGATCTCCAAAGAGTACAAGGGGGTGGCTATTTATAGCCAAAGAAACTTGAAATTCCAATCACACATTGGGTGGTCCTTTACAATAGTATAATTCCTAGTTTCCATAAGTCAAAAAGCCTAAATGATGACTTTGACAATTTTGGCACTTGCCCATGACATTAGGAGACAAGTAGCACACCCTTTTGGAAAAGTAAAGACAAGTAGCCCACCACCTTTTGACTTTGAAGATTACTTGGTGGGGTGGGATTGAAAATTCGTATCACCCCTTGGGTTGGATTTTTAAAAGCATGTTTGGGCCTTAATTAATGTAATTATAGGCCTGGATGCTTCCCCCAAGAAAGGGTGTTGGGACTCCTCATGGAATTCCATGATTAACCCATTTAAGGCCACCTTCATTCTCTTGGTCCGCTCCCTTGTCATTGGGCCTCCGATTCCACACAATGGGTCTTGTCCACTTGTGTGCATTCTTCCCTCCTCATCAAGTCCACCTCCAACCCTGTGATGCCCATGTGTGCCATGATCCTCATCAGATGAAAACGTTTTGGTGTTTTGGGTTGAGGATTTTTTGGGGATGAAGGTAGAGGGTTTTGGAGGGCTTAGGGTTGAGGTTTTATTGGGGATGGGGTCGTGGGATTTTTTGGGCTGAGGTATGATCATTTTTTGGGATAATGGATGAGTTTTGAGTGTTTTTTTGGGATGAATGATGAGGGTTTTTTTGGGATGAATGTTGATGTTTTTTTTGGGAAGAGGGTTTATTGTTTTTTGGGGAAGAGGGTTTAGGTTTTTTGGGCTATGGGTCTAAGGTTTTTTAGTGATTAGTGTTTGTGGTTTCTTATGGAGGAGGGTTTAGTACATTTGGGGTTGAGGGGCTAGGGTTTTACGGGGTTTTGGGTTTAGGGTTTTTTAGGGATGAGGGTTAAGGTTTTTTGGGGGATAAGGGTTTAGGGTTATTAGGGAGGAGGGTTTATTTTATTTTGTGATTGGGGGTTTAGGGATTTTTGGGTTAGGGAGTTTAGGGTATTGGGGTTGAGGGTTTAATAATTTTTAGGGGTTGAGGGTTGTGGGATTTTTGGGGTTGAGGTCTAGGGAATTTTTGGAACTGAGGGTTATGTTTTTTTAGGGCTGAGGGATGAAGGTATTTTGGGGTTTGGTTTGAGGGTTTTTTTGTGATGATTTTTTAGGGGTTTTAGGCCTAAGGTTTTAGAATTTTTTTGGATGGGAGTTTAGGATTTTGGGGGCTGAGTGTTTAAGTTTTTTTAGGGTTTAGGGTTGCGGGTTGAGTGTTTTTTTGGGATTAGGATTGACGGTTTTTTATGTGGATTGGGAATTTTAGGGTCTGAGGATTGAGGGTTTTTTGGGGGCTATGGGTTGAGGGTTTCTTGGGGATGAGGTTTGAGACTTTTTATGGTCAGTGGTTTCAGATTTTTTGGGGACTAAGGGTTTTGGGTTTTGGGGGGTTGAAGGTTTAGCTTTTTTAGGCTAAGAGTTGATGGTTTTTTGGGACATAGGGTTTTTGGATTTTTAGTCCTGAGGGTTTTTTTAGGGTTGAGGTTTTAATGTTTTTTTGTGGGATTATAATTTTGGGACTTTTGGGAATATGGTTTAATGCTTTTGGGGTAGGGGGTTTTGGGGTTTTGTGGGGATCTGGGTTTAGGGTTTGTTAGGGGTGAGGGTTTAGGATTTCTGGGGTTGATGGTATATGATTTTTCTTAGATTGAGCATTTAGGGTTTTTAAGGATGATGGTCAATGGGTTCTTGAGGGTTAGGGTTGAGGGATTTTTGGGGATATGAGTTTAGGGTTTTAGGGATAAGGCTTGAGTATTGTTGATGATTGATAGTTGAGGGTTTTTTATGGCTGAGGGTTTTGGGTTTTCTGGTGCTGATGGTTTAGGGTTTTTTGTGGAAGTTGGTTTAGTGTTTTTTGGGGATGAGGGTTTAGCATTTTTAGGGCTGGGGTTTTAGGGATTTTGGGTGCTAAGGGTTGAGGGTTTTTGAGTTTTTTGGGACAAGTGTTTGTTGGGGATGAGGGTTGAGGTTTTTTTTACAGTTGAGGGTTGAGGGTTTTTTGTAGCTGATGGTTGAGGGTTTTTTGAGGATGAGGGTTAAGTATTTTATGGGGATGAGGGTTTAGGGTTTTTTGGGATGAGGGTTGAGGTTTTTGGGGGATAAAGGTTGATATTTTTTTAGTGCTGAGTCATGAGGGTTTTTTTTTGGGACATTGGGTTGAGAGTTTTTTTGGGAAGAGGATTGAAGGTTTTTTGGGGATAAGGGTTGAGTTTTTTTGGGGGATGATGGTTTAGGGTTTTTGGGTTCCATGGATATAGGGTTTTCTATGGTTAAGGATATAGGGTTTTTTATGGAAAACAGTATAGGTTTTTTTGGGGTTGAGGGTTGACAGTTTTTTGGGGTTGATGGATAAGGGTTTTTTTGGGTTAAGGGTTGAGGGTTTTTATGTATGAATTTTAGTGTTTTTTCCAGATGAGGGGTTTGTATTTTTGGGGATGAGGGTTGAGGATTTTTTATTACTGAGGGAAGAGGTTTTTTTAGGGATGATGGTTGAGGGTTGAGGGTTTTTTGGCTGAGGTTTAGGTTTCATTGGGGCCTAGGTAATATGGTTTATTAAGGCCGAGGGATTTTGGTTTTTTATTGATGATGGTTTAGGGTTTTTTTGGGGATAATGATATATAGTTTTTTGTAGATGAGGGTAAATGGTATTGTGGTGATCGGTTTTAGGGTTTCAGGGCTAAGGTTTTTTTGGAATGAGGTTTTAGGGTTTTTTGGGGCTAAGGTTTATAGTTTTTGGGTGCTAAGTGTTTAGGGTTTTTTGGGTATGAGGGTTTTTGGTTTTTTGGGGCAGAGGGTATATGGGTTTTTGGATGGAAGTTTAGGTTTTTTAAGCTTGAGGGGTTAAGGTTTTTTTAGGGCTAATGATTTGGGGATATTTAGGGCTATGGGTTTAGGGGTTTTGGGGAATAGTGTTTTGGGGTTTTCGGGAAGAGGGTTTAGGGTTTTTCTGTGCCTAGGGTTTAGTGTATTTTTTTGGGTTTAGGGTTTAGGTTTTTTTGGTAATTAGGGATCATGGTTTTTTGGTGTCGGTGTTTAGGGATTTTGGGGCTATGGATGAGGGTTATTTTGGTCTTTACTTTGGGTGTGTTGGTGAAGAGTGTTTAGGGTTTTTTGTCCCTGTGTGTTTGGAGTTGTTTTGGGCAGAGGGTTTAGGATTATTTTCGTCCGAGGGTATTGGTTTTTGTAGTGATTGGGGTTGAGGGTTTATCGGGTCAACGTTTTTAGGGTTTTTTGAGGTCCTAGGTTGAGGGTTTTGGGGGGATGAGGGTTTAAGATTTTTGGGGATGAGGGTTGAGAGTTTTTTTATGAGGGTTTAGGGAATTTCGGGAAGAGGTTTGATGGATTTTTTATGGGGTGAGGGTTGATAATTTTTTAGTGATGAGGGATGAGGTTTTTTAGAGGATCATGGTTGAGGATTTTTTTGGGGTTTAGGGTTTAGGGTTTTTGGGGGATAAGGGTTGAGAGATGTTGGGGTGGATGGTTTATGGTTTTTTGAGGCTGAGGATTTATGGTTTTTAAGGATGGGATTTTAGGATTTTTTGGGTCTTAGGGTTTATAATTTTTTTCGGCTATGGGTTTTGGGTTTTTCGGGGATGAGGGTTTAGAGTTTTTTGGGGCTGAGGGTTGAGGGTTTTTTGGGGATTATGGTTGACTATTTTTTGGGGTTGAGGGTTGAGAGTTTTTTTGGACTGAGGGTTAATGGTTTCTTAGGGATGAGGGTTTAGTGTTTTTTTGCGCTAAGTGTTTAGGGTTTTTGGGGGTTGAGCATTGAGGGATTTTTGGGGTTTAGGGTTGATATTTTTTGGGTATAAGGGTTTAGTGTTTTCTAGGGCCATTGATTTATGGTGTTTTCAACAGATGGTTTATGGTTTGGGTGAGTTTGGTATTTTTTTGGTGCTACGTGTTTAGGTTTTTTTGGGGATAACAGTTTAGGATTTTTTGGGGCTGAGGGTTTAGTGTTTTTTTGGGGGATGAGGGTTGATGATTTTTTGGGGCTAAGGGTTAAATGATTTGGTTGGCTAAGGGATGAGGTTTTTCAGGAGGTCTGGGTTGAGGGTTTTGGGGGGAAAATGGTTGAGGATTTTTTGGGACTGGTAGGTTGAGGTTTTTTGTGGAAAAGGGTTTAGGTTTTTTTAGGGCTGAGGGTTGAGGATTTTTGGGGATAATGGCTGAGGGTTTAATGGGGATGAGGATTGAGGGATTTTTTGGGGCTTTGGGTTGAGGGTTTTTTAAGATAGAGGGGTGAGTGTTTTTCAGGGTGAAGCGTTGAGGTTTTTTGGGGGGATGAGGGTTGGGGGGTTTTCAGTTGAGGGACTATGGTTTTTGTGGGATGAGGGAATATGGTTTCTTGTGGATGAGGTTTTAGTGTTTTTTGGACTGATGGTTGAGGGGTTTTTTGGGCTTCAGGTTGAGGGTTTTTTGGAGATGAGGGATGAGGTTTTTTGGGGCTAAGAGTTTACGATTTTTTGGGGATGAGGCTTTAGTTTTTTAGGGGATGAGGGTGTGGGTTTTTTATGGGGGTTAATTTTTTTAGGGGATGAGGGTTGAAGGATTTATGGGGATGTGGGTTGAGGTTTTTTTGTGGCTATGAATTTCGGTTTTTTACGGCCGAGGGTTTAGGTTTTTTTTATGAGGATTTAGGGTTTTTTTGTGGATGAGGGATTATAGTTTCTTAGGGATGAGTGTTTGGTGGTTTGGAGGCTAAGGGTTTATGGATTTTTGGGATGAGGGTTTAGTGATTTTTGGGAAATAGTATTTATAAATTTCTATAGTTTAGTGTTTAGGGTTTTTTGGGGATAAAGGTTTAGTTTTGTGGGGATGAGGGTTTAGGTTTTTTGGGGACCAAGGATTTATGTTTTTTGGGGTTGAGTGTTTAGTTTTTTTGGGGTTGAGGGTTTAGTGTTTTTTGGGACTGAGTGTTTAGTACATTTTGGGGATGGGAATTTTCCAATTTTTTTGTTGGAGAGTCTAGGGGTTTTTTTGTAAAGGGATTTTTATTTTTATAGGTTGATGATTTAGGGTTTTTTTGGATGATGGTTTAGCATTTTTGGTGGTAGAAATTTTAGGTTATTTTGGGTCTTTGTGTGTACTGATTTTTGAGGCTAAGGTTTTAGAGTTATTTAGGGCTGATGTTTATGGTTTTTTGGGAAAATGGTTTAGGGTTTTTTTGGATTAGGGTTGTGTGTTTATTGTGGATGGGGTTGATGATTTTTTGAGGCTGAGTATTTGATGTTTTTTTGGAACTGATGGTTTTGGATTTTTTGGGACTAGGGGTTTTGTGATTTTTGAGGATGAGGGTTGAGGGTTTTTTTTGATGTGGGTGTACTTATTTATGAGGCTATGGTTTTAGAGTTATTTATGGATGATGTTTATGGTTTTTTTTGGGAAAAGAGTTTATGGTTTTTTTGGATGAGGGTTGTGTGTTTATTGTGGATGGGGTTGATGATTTTTTGAGGCTGAGTGTTTAGAGATTTTTTTTTGGAACTGATGGTTTGGGATTTTTTGGGACCAGAGGTTTAGTGATTTTTTAGGATGAGGGTTGAGGGGTTTTTTGGGGATGAGGTTTGAGGGTTATTTTTGAGTTGATGTTCGAGGGTTTTTTGGGGATGGGGGTTTATTTTTTGGGGGTGAGGGTTTAGGTTTTCTTGGGGATGATGATTCAAGGTTTTTTGGGACAGAGTGTTGATTAATTCTTGGGATTGAGGGTTGAGTGTTTTTTCAGGGTATAGGGTTTAGGGTTTTTTTGTCTCGAGGGTTTAGGGTTTTTTGGGGATCGTGGTTGAGGGTTTTTTGAGGATATAGGTTTAGGTTTTTTTAGGTATAAGGGTTTTTGGGGTTTTTAGGCCTAATGGATTAGGGTTATTTAGGGCAGAGTGAATATGGTTTTTTGTGGATGAGGGTTTAGGGTATTTGGGGGATGAGTTTTTAGGGTTTTTTGTGATTAGGGTTTAGGGTTTTTTGGGATAAGGGTTTAGGATCATTCAGGACTAATGGTTTAGGGTATTTTGGGGGATGAGGGTTCATGGTTTTTTGGAGCTGATGATTTAGGTTTTTTGCTGGTATAGGGTAGATGGTTTTTGGGGGCTGATGTTTAACGGTTTTTTGGGACTAAGGGATGACTGTTTTTTGGGGATGAGGGTTGACTATTTTTGGGGCAGTGGGTTCAGAGTTTTTTAGGGATGAGGATTGATGGTCTTTTTTTATGGAGGGTTGATGTGATTTTTTATGTTAAGGGTTTATGGTTTTTTACAGGCGAGGTTTATGGTTTGTTGTTGCTATGGTTTTAGTGCTATTTTATGTAGATTGTTTAGGGTTTCCTAGGGATGAGCGTTTTGGGTTTTGGGGACTTAGGATTGAAGGTTTTTTAGGGATAACGGTTGAGGTTTTTTTGGGGTTTATGGTTTAGGGTTTTTTTGCGATAAGTGTTAGGGGTTTTGGGGATAAGGTATCACCTTTTTAGGGCTATGGGTTGAGGGTGTTTTGGGGATGAGGGTTGAGTGTTTTTCAGGGCTATGAGTGGAGGGTTTTCAGGGGTTTTGGGTCAAGGGTTTTTTAGGATGAGGGTTGAGGGTTTTTCTGGGGTTTATGGTTGAGGGTTTTGGGGGATGATAGTTGAGGGTTTTTTGTGGCTAAGGGTTGATGGTTTTTATGGGATGAGGGTTTAATGTATTTAGGGACCGAGGGTTTAGTTTTTTTTGGGAACAAGGGTCCAAGATTTTTTGGGTTTTAGGGTTTAGGGTTTAATTTGGATGAGGGATTAGTATTTTTTATGGTTGATGTTTTATTTATTTTTAGGGCTATGGTTTTAGGGTTTTCCTTGTAAAATGGTTTAGGAATTTTTGGTCATGAGTGTTTATGGTTTTTGGGGTGTATTTTTTAGGTTATTTTGGGGCTTAAATTTGAGGAATTTTTGGGGGAAGTGGTCTAGGGTTTTTTGGAATGAGGTTTTATGGTTTTTTCAATCTATGGGGTGAGGGTTTGTGGGTGATAAGTGTTTGGAGATTATGGGATAGAGGGTTGAGGATTTTTTGGGGCTAAGGGAAGAAGGTTTGTTAGGGATTTTGGTTGAGGGTTTTATAGGGCTGTGGGTTGAGGGTTTTTGGCCTCTGGGTTGAAGGTTTTTTAATACCAAGGATTGATGGTTTTTTGGGGTTGGGGTTGATGGTTTTTTTGGGATGATGTTTGAATGGTTTTTTGTAGTTGAGGGATGAGGAATTTTTGGGGATGGGGGTTTAGGGTTTTTTGGGGATTAAGGTTTAGGTTTTTTGGGGCAAAGTGTTTAGGGTTTTTTAAGGCTAAGGGTTGAGGGATTTTAGGGTTGAGGGTTGAGGGTTTTTTGGGGTAGGGGGTTCAGGGTTTTTTTGGCCTATGTATTGAGGTTACTTTGGGGTTTAGTGATATGGGTTTTTGGGGTTGAGTGTTTTGGATTTTTTATGGATAATGTTTTAGGGTTTTCTGGGCCATGGGTTTAGGATTTTTTAGGGCTGAGGGTTTAGGATTTTTTTTGGACAAGGGGTTTGGGTTTTTTTAGGGCTAATGGTGTAGGATTTTTTGGGTTGAGTCTTTAGTTTTTTTGTGTATATGGTTTAGGGTTTTGGTGGATATGATTTTGACGTTTTTTAAGGGATGAGGGTTTAGATTTTTTTTGGAGATGAGGGTTTCGCATTTTTTGGGGATGAAGGTTTTGGTTTTTTTATGGTAGAGGATTGAGGGTTTTTTGGGGATGAGGGTTTTTTTGGGGATTAGGGATGAGGATATTTTTGGGGATAAGTGTTTTTGGGTATGAGGGTTCAGTGTTTTTTAGGGCTGAGGATTTAGTGTTTTTGTTGCAGAGGGTTGATGGGTTTTTTAGGCTAAGGGTTTAGGTTTTTTTTGGGATATGGGTTTAGGGTTTTTTGTTTCTGTTGTTTTAGGGTTTTTTGGGCTGAGTGTTTAGGTTTATTTTGGGATGAGGGATTAGGATTTTTTGTGACTAATGGTTGAGGGTTTTTTGGGGATGAGGGTTGGGGGGTTTTGGGTCTAAGGGTTTAGGGGTTTTGGGGATGAGGGTTTAGGGTTTTTTTGGGGATAAGGGATGATGTTTTTTTGTGACCATGGGTTGAGGATTGTACAGGGAAAAGGGTTGAGGGTTTTTTGGGGTAAAGGGTGGAGGGCTTTTGGGGGCTGAGGATTGAGAGTTTTTTTGGGTTGAGGTTTTTTTTGCGGTTGATGGTTGAGGTTTTTTTGGGTTGAGGGTTGAAGGATTTTTTAGGATGATGGTTGAGGTTTTTTGGGGATGATAGTTTAGGGTGATTTTGGGTTTAGTGTAATATTTTTTTTGAACTGTGGGTCTAGGTTTTTTGGGGTTGGGTGTTTAGGGTTTCTTGTGGAGGAGGGTTTAGTATTTTTTGGGGTTGTTGGTTTAGGTTTTCTGGGGATATGGGTTTAGGGTTTTTAAGGGTTGTATATTTAGGATTTTTTAGGGGTGAGGGTTTGTGGTTATTTTGGAAGAGGATTTAGGTTATTTTGGGGATAATGGTTGATTGTTTTCTGGGGCAGTGGGTTTATAGTTTTTTTGGTAGAGGGTTTAGGATTTTTTTTGACTTATGGTTGAGGTTTTATTGGTGATAAGGGTTGGGGGATTTTGGGGCTGAGGGTTGAGGTTTTTTTGAGGCTATGGTATGAAGGTTTTTTGGGGATGTGGGTTGAGGGTTTTACATGGTTGAGTGTTGAGGGTTTATTAGGATCAAGGGATTGGGTTTTTTTGGGATATGTGTTTTTTGGGGATGAGTGTTTAAGGTTTTTTGGGTCCTGGTGTTTAGTTTTTTTGGGGGGGATGGGGGTTGAGGGTTTTTAGGATTAGAGTTGATGGGTTTTTTAAGGATTAGGGTGTATGGTTTTTTAGGGTAGTGATTTGAGGGGTCTTTTCACCTAAGGTTTGATGGTTTTTTTGTGACTGAGGGTTGAGGGTTTATTTAGGCTTTTTCTTGAGGGTTTTTTTCAGGCTGAGGGTTCATGGTTTTTCAGGGAAAAGGTTTGAGGGTTTTGGGATTGAGGGATTTGGGTTTTTTAGGATGAGGGTCATTTAGGGTTGGGTGCTTATGGTTTTTTGGCTATTAGTGTTTAGGGTTTTCATGCTAAGGTAATCGTTTAGTTTTAGGGATTTCGGTTTAGGGTTTTTTGGGGGCTTAAGGTTTAAGGTGTTTTGGGTATGTTTGTTTAAGGTGTCATGGGATTCTGGGTTTAGGTTTTTTTGGGGGATGAGGGATTAGGGTTTCATGGGGATGGGAGTTTAGGGTTCTTTTGGGATATGGGTTTTGGATTTTTGGGGCTAAGGTTTGAGGGGTTTTCAAGTATTCGGGTTGAGGGTTTTCAGGTTCTAAGGTTTTTAGGTTTCTTAGTGCCAAGGGTTGAGGATTTTTTTTGGGTTGAGGGTTTTTGGGGGGTTGAAGGCTGATGGTTTTATGTTGCGGTGGATTTCGGTTTTTATGGGGATGAGGGTTTAGGGTTTTCTGGGATGAGGGTTTTTGTGTTTTGGGGGATGAGGGTTTAGGGTTTTTTCATGTTGAGGGTTGGGGGTTTATTGGTGCTGAGGGTTGAGGATTAATTAGGGCCGAGGGTTGTGGTTTTTTGGGGTTTGAGTGTTGGGATTTTTTTAGGATATGGTTTGAGTTTTTTTGGGAGCTGAGGATTGAGGTTTTTATGGGGTTGTGGATTTAGTGTTTTTTGGGCATGGGGGTTGAGGCTTTTGGAAGATTAGGATTGAT
This sequence comes from Viscum album, assembly GCA_963277665.1. Taxonomy (NCBI): domain Eukaryota; kingdom Viridiplantae; phylum Streptophyta; class Magnoliopsida; order Santalales; family Viscaceae; genus Viscum; species Viscum album. The sequence goes on from OY728151.1 coordinate 1,540,293,437, forward strand.
ATTTTTTAAGGCTAAGGGGTGAGGGTTTTTTTGGACTGAGGGTTATGCGTTTTTTAGGATGAGGGTTTTTTCTTTTTTGGGGGATGTGTGTTTATGGTTTTTTTTGGATGAGGGTATCAATATTTTTTTGGATAAGGGTTTATAGTTTTTAGGGAGGAGGGTTGAGGGTTTATTAGGGCTAATGGTTGATGGGATTCTTGGTTGAGTGGTTTTTAGGGATGGTGGTTTAGGGTTTTGTGTGTATGAGGGTATTGGGTTTTTTATAGATAAGGCTTGTGTCTTTTTTGATGCTGAGGGGTGAGGGTTTTTTAATAATGAGGGTCGAGGGTGTTTCAGGGCTAAGGTTTAAGGGTTTTTTGGGGTTGACTGGCATGGGATTTTTGGGACTGGGGGTATAGTGTTTATTTTAGAATAGGTTTTGGAATTTTTTAGGCTTAATGGTTTAGGGTTTTTTTAGTATTATGGTTTAGAGTTTTTTAGAGTGGATGGTTATGGGTTTTTTTGTGTGGGTGGTTTTGGGTTTTTTTTGGGCAAGGGTTTTGGGTATTTTGGGAATGAGGGTTGATGGTATTTTGTGTCTGAGGGTTTTGGTTTTTTGTGGAGGTGGGTTTATGGTTTTTGGGGGGATAATGTTTTGTTCTTTTGGGGAGTATAGGGTTTAGGGTATTTTTGTTTGAGGGTTTAGGGTTTTTTTCACCTGAGGGTCTACATATTTTTTGGGATGTGGATTTAGTGTTTTTTAGGGTTTAGGGTTTAGGGTTATGGGGGATAAGGGATTAGGGTTTTATGGGGATGTGGGTTTTGTATTTTTTTGTGGCAGATGATTTAGGATTTTTTGGGGATGGGGGTTCTGGGTTTTCTAGAGAAGGTGGTTTGGGATTTTGGGGGTTGCGGGTTGAGTTTTTTTTGGGGATGCGGGTTAGGGTTTTTTGGTGATCAGGGTTTATGGTTTTTCACGATGAGTGTTTAGGGTTTTTTTGTGGTGAGGATTGAGGGTTTTCTAGATTGAGTGTCTATTTTTATTTGGGGCCCTAGTTTTTGGGTTTTTTGGGATAACTGTTTGAGAATTATTGGGGAGGAATGTTGAGGGATTTTTTGGGGATGAAGGTTTATGTTTTTTTGAGGAAGGTTGTTATGGGTTTTGGGGGTAGATGGTTAAGGTTTTCTTAGGGTTAGGGGATGAGGGTTGAGGCTTTCGGGTTGAGGTTTTAGTGTTTTTTGTGGTAATGATTGAGGAATTTTAGGGTGGAGGGTTTAGATTTTTTGGGGCTGAGGATTTAGGGTTTTTTATGTTTGGGATTTTAGGGTTCTTTTGGGGATCAGGGATTAAATTTTTTTTGGGATATAGTTTTTGGGGTTTAGGGGTCTTAGGGTTTAGGTTTTTGGGGGATAGGGGTTAAAGGATTTTTACTGTTGAGGTTTGGGTGTATTTTTTGGCCTGAATGTTTAGTTTTATTTTGGGCTGAGGGTTAATGTTTTATTGTGGATCAAGGTCATTGGTTTTTTGGGTATGATGGCGTTGGGTTTTTTGGGGTTCAGGTTTGAGGGGTTTTTGTGATTGTGGGTTGAATATTTTTTGGGGGCGAGGGTTGAAGGTTTTTTTTTGTTATGGATTGAGAAATTTTTTTGGTCGAGGGTTTAGTTTTCTTTTTTGGATCAAGGTTTAGTGTTTACTGAGGCTAATGATTTAGAGTTTTTTGAAGATGAGGGTTTGTGGTTTTTTTGGGGTAGATGATTTTGTTTTTTTAGGGGATGAGGTATTATGGTATTTTGGGGGTAATATTTTATGGTTTCTTTGGGAATGGGGGTTGGGGGTTTTTTAGGGTTGAGGGTTGAGGGTTTTTTGTGGCTGATCATTGAGGTTTTTTTGGAGCTAATGGTTGAGTGTTTTTTGGGGATTCTGGTTGAGGGTTTTTGGGATATGGGGTGAAATTTTTTTTTGGATGATGTTTTATGGTTTTGGGGGGATGATGGTTGATGGTTTTTTAGGCTGGGGGTTAAGGATTTTTTAGGGATGTGGGTTGAGAGATTTTTGGGGATGAGGGTTAATGGTTTTTGGGTTGAGGGTTTAGTTTTTTTTGTGGTGGAGTGTTGAGGGATTTTTTTCATTTGATGGTTGATGGATATCGGGGGTTAAGGATTACTATGTTTTGGGTCTAAGATATTATTGTTTTTTGGGGATGAGGTTTTAGAGATTTTTAGGATGAGGTTTGAGGGGTTTTTGGTGACTGAGGGTTGAGTGTTGTTTAGGCTAGGGGTCATGTGTTTTTTGGGACTGGGGGTTGATGGATTTTTGGGGATGAGGGTTGATGATTTTTTAGGGATGAAGCTTTAATATTTTTTACGGCTTATGGTTTAGGGTTTTTTGTGGATCATGGTTTAAGGTCCTTATGGGGATGAGGGTTTAATGTATTTAGGGATAAGGGTTTTTGTGTTTTGGGGGATAATTTTTTGGCCTTTTAGGGATGAGGGTATAGGGTATTTTGGGAAAGAGGATTTTGGATTTTTTTAAGGCTAAGGGTTTAGGGGTTTTTTAAGATGAGGGTTTAGGGTTTTTTATGGATTATGGATTAGGGTTTTATGGTTTTGGGTTTATGGTTGTTTGGGGATGAGGGTTTGGTATTTTTTGGGATAAGGGTTAAATATTTTTTATTAATGAGGGTTTAGGGTTTTTTTGGGCCGAGGGATTAAATATTTTTGGGTGGAGGGTTTGGTATTTGTTAAGGCTTGGGGTTTAGTATTATTTGGGACTTATGGTTTAGGGTTTTTTCTAGGCTGATGGATCAGGGTTTTTTGGTTCTAAGGGTTTATGGTATTTTGGGGCAGTGGATTTAGTGATTTTCAGGGCTGACTGATTAAGGTTATTTGGATATGAGGGTTGAGGGATTTTTTTGGGGATGAGGGTTTAGTTTTTTTTGGGGATGAGGGTTGAGGGATTTTGGGAGATGGGGGTTGATGATTTCTGAGGATTAGGATTTAGGGTTTTTTGGAATTAAGGGTTTAAGGTTTTTTGGGGATGAGGATTTAGGGTTTTTTGGTGATGAAGGATGAGGGTTTTTTAGGGATGATGGTTGAGGGTTTTTTTAGATCGTAAGGTTGATAATGTTTTGGGATGAAGGGATTATGGTTTTACGGGGCTGAGGGTTAGGGTTTTTTGGGTCTAAAGGTTTAGGGTTTTGGGGGATGAGGGTTGAGTGTTTTTTGGGGTTGAGGGTTGAGGATTTTTCAAGGCACAGTGTTGAATGATTTTTTGACCTAAGGGTTAAGGGTTCTTTAGGGATTAGGGTTGAGGGATTTTTTTGGATGAGTGTTTAGGGTTTTTCAGGCTGAGGTTTTATGGTTTATTGGGGATAGAATTTTATGGCTTTTTGGGGGTGTGGATTTGAGGTTTTTTAGGTATATGGGGTTTCAATTATTTTTTGATAAGGATTTAGGGTTTTTAAGGGGTTAAGGTTTTGGGTTTTTTATGGGATGAGGTTTGTGGGTTTTTTAGGGCCGAGAGTTTACATTTTTTATTGGCTGAGGGTTTGGGTTTTTAAGGGATGACGGTTTTTTAGGTCTAAGGGTTTACAGATTTTTATGGTTGAGGGTTTTGGATTTTTTTGCGCAGGGGGTTTGGGGTTTTTTTGAAATGAGGGTATATAGTTTTTTAGGGATGAGGCTTTAGGTTTTTTTGGTATTTAGGGTTTAGGGTGTTTTTGGGATGAGGGTGTAGGGTTATTTAGGAATGGGTGTTTACAGTTTTCTGGGCTGAGGGTTAAGGATTTTTTGGTTCTGTGGATTTAGGATTTTTTTGATAACGGGTCAAGGTTTTTTAGGGATGAGTGTTTTTTTGGGGCTCCAATTTTATGTTTTCTTGGGTTATTTTTTGAGGGTTGTTTATGGAATAAGGTTTGAGGGTTTTTTAGTGTTAGTTTTTTGGGTTCTTTTAGGCTAAGGGTTGATGGTTTTTTCAGGATGATGGTTTAGGGGATTTGGGGGTTTAGGGGTTTTTAGATCTGAGGGTTGGGTGTTTTTTGGGGTGGTGGATTTTGGATTTAGGCTGAGGGTTGAGGGATTTAGGGGATGATGTTTTAGGGTTTTTTGGGGCTATGGGTTTATATTTTTTACGGGATGGGGGTTAAGGTTGTTTTGTGGATATGGGTGATTTTTTTTGGGGGCTGAAGGTTATGGTTTTTTTGGGTTCAGTATTAAGGATTTTTGTGGTTGAGTGATGAGATTTTTTTGTGTGGATGAGGGTTAAAAGTCTTTTGGGGAAAAGGGTTTAATATTTTTTGGGTTTTAGGGTTTAGGTTTTTTTGATAAGGATTGATATTTTTTTGGGCTGAGGGTTGAGGGTTTTGGGGACCAAGGATTGAGTGTTTTGGTGCTAAGGGGTGAGGGTTTTTTATGGTTTAGGGTTTAGGTTTTTTGGGGTGTAGGGTTTGGGGTTTTTTGGGGCTGAGGGTAGAGGGTTTTTTGGTTCCATGGGTTTAGGGTTTTTTGGGGATTAGGGGTTAGTTTTTTAGGGATGATGGTTTAGGGTTTTGGGGGGATGAGGATTTTGGGTATTTTGGGACTAGGGGTTTAGGGTTTCTTGGGAATAAGGGTTGAGGGTTTCTTGGGTGAGTCGTTAGGGTTTTTTGAGGCTATGTTATTTTTTGTGGGGTTTTGGGTTTAAGATTTTTTGGGCCTGTGGATTTTGGGTTTTTGGGGATGAATATTTAAGGTTTTTTGGGGGCTAATGGTTTGGGGTTTTTGGCGCTGAAGGTTGAGTTTTTTGGGGGGCTAAGGGTTGAATGATTTTTGTGGATAAGTGATATGATACTATATGGGCGTGCAGTATCCATTGGTGAAAAAATACAGAAACACAAGTGTGGGAAGTGGGAGAAATGAAAATTAAATGAAGTGAGGAAGAAATAAATTAGGAGTGGATGATCAATTGGGACCCCAAGGAGACTTTCCCCTTGAAACTCTAATTATAAAGTGCCACAAAGGTTGGTCACTCCTTTGACGAGCCTTACATGAATTCATCTAATAACACAAGAAACACAAGAAAAATAATGCTAGAGAACACTCAAATTAGAAAATTAACCTTAAGGGGGTACAAGAGGTGACTATTTATAGCCAAATGAGATGAATACATGTCAAACTACCTATCCCACAAAAGTCTAAAGCATGTCCCCCGAATTTGACTTTTTTTACACATGTTCATGGCTTTAGGGGACAAGATATCTCGAAAGAAGACTTTTTTGAACCACCCTCAAATACTTTGAATATTCCCACAATGACTTTGAAAACAAGTGGCCCACCACATTTGACTTTGGAGATTTCCTTCATGCATGTGGATTAAAATTTCATGGAAGAATTTGGGTGGGCCTTTTAGGTTCACTTTTGGGATTTAATAAGTGTGATTAAAGGTCCATTTTCTCTTCCCATGAATGCATGTTGGGCATCCTCTTGTAATTTCAAAATGAGGCCATGTAAAGCCTCTTTCATCCCCCTCATTATTCCGCTTGTCATTGGGCCACAAATTCCATGCAATGTGTCTTTAACATTAATGCTACTTCCACCATCAACTGTATGATCTCCCTCAACTCCTCGCTGCATGTGTGCACCATGATTCACATCATCCCCTCCCACTTAAAAAGGATTTGTCCTCAAATATTCATATTCAAAAGGAGAGAGATCAGAGATAATAAAGGTAGAACTCACATTCCCATACCTTATGGGAAAGTCAATCTTGTAGGCGTTATCATTGATTCCTTCTAAAACATGAAATGGACCATCTCCTTGTGGTTGATGTTTTGATTTTTTTGCTTTAAGAACCTTTCCTTCCTCAAATTCACCCACACCCAATCTCTGGGTTCTAGTAAAACCTTATTCATACCCTTGTTTGCTTGCTTCGCATATTTTTAATTTCTTCTTTCAATGTTGGCTTTCACCTTTTCATGTAAATCTCGAAAAAAAATTTCTTTCTCATCACCTAGAAGATCAACAACCTCATTAGCATGAAATGAAAGAATATATAACGGAGTCATTGGGTTAAATCCATATGCAATCTCAAAATTTGAGAAGTTAGTAGTGGAATACACTACTGGATTATATGAAAACTCTATGTGTGGGAAAAAAACCAATTCTTTATATATTTTTTGAATTATTGCACACAAGAGGGTAGAAAGAGTCATATTCACCACTTCATTTTTTCCATCAGTTTGAGGATGTGCAACAGTTGAGAACAAAAATTTAGTTCCCAATTTATTCCACAAAGTCCTCCAAAAATGGATGAGGAATTTCACATCCCTATCACTTATAATGGTTTTGGGAAGTCTATGTAATCTTACAATTTATTTTAAAAACAAATCTGCTATATGTATAACATCATTACTTTTTGATCATTCAATGAAATTGGCCATTTTGTTGAATCGGTCCACAACAACAAAAATGTTACCTATTCCTGATTGGGATTGAGGGAATCCCAACACAAAATCCATAGAGATGTAGGTCCAAGGATGGGATGTAATGGGAGAGGGGGAATAAAATCCATTAGGTTGAACTTTGTACATTGCATACTTACAAGAGACACACTTAGCACAAATTTAAATAACATCTTTTCTCCTACTTGGCCAATAAAAATGTTCATGAAAAGTAGCTAGTGTTTTATAAACCCCAAAATGCCCCATCAAACCACCACTATGAGTTCATTTACAAAAAATTATTGATTTGAACAATTTATAATGCACAATTTATCCCTTTTGAAAAGAAACCCATCATTTTTGTAATAATCTTTAAATCCATTTTTTTTACAAGATGTTCAAATTTGAGAAAAATCTCCATCATTCTCATACATTCCCTTTAGTAACTCATGTCCAAGTAATCGAGAATGAAGATATGTAAGAAGTGAATACCTTCATGAAAGAGCATTGGAAACCATATTTTCCATACCTTTATTGTGATTGATCGCATAGGGGAATGTATCAATGAATTCCAGCCAAGATGCATCCCACCAATTCAACTTTCATTAGGACATCAAATACTTAAGGCTTTCATGGTCAGAATGAATAATGAACTCTTTAGGACATATGTAATGTTGCGATGTTTCCAGGGTTCATTTCAAATAATAAATTTATTTATTTTATTTTGAATAATTTAATGCTTCCCAATTCAATTTCACACTAAATTAAGAAATTAGACTCGAATCTTGAGTCAAAACACCACCAACACCAACTCCTGATGCATCACACTAAATTTTAAAGACTTTGGTGAGATATGGTAGACTTAAAAGGGGAGAAGTGACAAATTTTTATTTGAATGTGTTAAAGGTTTTTTATTGTTTTTCATCCCATTTAAAGACCACATGTTTCTTTACAAGTTCATTTAGAGGATCAGTGATGGATGAAAAAATCCTTTACAAACATCCTAAAGAAGCTTTCCAATCCATGAATACTCTTAAAATCGGTTTCACTCTTCAGTGTGGGCCACTCCTGAATTACTTTTATCTTTTCATCATCCACACGAATCCCTTCCTCCCCTACAACAAAGAAAAGAAACACAACATAATCCATGCAAAAGGAACATTTTTGAATATTGGCATAATGTTGGTTTTCATTAAGGGTCTCGCACACCAAATGCAACTATTCAACATGGTTGTCTAGAGATTTTCTATACACTAAGATATCATCAAAATAGACAACCACAAATTTTCCAATGAATGAATGAAGTACATGGTTCATTAAGTTCATGAATTTACTTGGTGTATTAGTTAAACCAAATGTCGTAACTAACCAGTCATACAAACCAAACGTATTTTTAAAATCAGTTTTCCACTAATCACCTTATTTCATTTGAATTTGGTGGTATCCACTTTTAAGATCAATTTTTGAAAATAAAGAGGCCCCATGTAATTTATGAATCATGTCATCAAGTTGAGATATGGGATAACGGTACTTAACTGTTATTTTGTTGATGGAGTGACAATCCACACACATCCACCATGTTCCACATTTCTTGTGTACTAGGATCGTCGGAACGACACATGGACTCCTGATTTCCCTTACTAATCCTTTCTTCATAAGTTATTTAACTTGACATTGGATCTCTATAGTCTCATCTAGATTATCTCTATATGTTATCCTGTTGGGAATTTATGCAGCAGGTATGAAGTCAATCCTATGCTAAATTCCTCTCAAAGGTGGTAATCCATTGGGTGTTTCTTCAGGAAAAAAATCACCAAATTCCTGCAGTAAAGGCACAACACAAGAAGGAAAATAATGGTGATGTTCATTATTTGCAAGGTAATAATCCTTACTAATTAGTAAGAACACTTTCCCGCTCAATAAAACACCTTTTACCTCACTTTTTCCAGAAAATCAACTCACATTTCTCTCAACACTATTATTTTAATATATTTGATTTCCCTCATTTATTTTTATGTCATTCGGCTCTCCTTCTTCACTCTTAATTTTTCCACTATTTTCATTTTTTTATCTCATTTATTCTCTCCTCAACTCATCACTCTTTTTTTCTCACTCAAAATTTTATTTTTCCCGCTTCCTTTTTCACTCATTTATTTTGTCTTTTTGTATTATTTATCTATCCTCATGTGATCTACATATGATTTAATGGGACTTATAGGATTCAAAACAATATTTCCACCACTAATATTAAAAGTGAAGCGATTAACATGACCATCATACATCACCCTTCTGTCAAATTTTCATGGTCCCCCTTGTAGAAAATGTCCATCTTGCATTAGATCAACATCACAAAAACCCTCATCGTGATATTTTACAATGTAAAAAAACTATTTATTGTTTTTTTACCCTCAATTTTCCACTATCATTCAACCACTACAATCTATAGGGTCTAGTATTCCTTAGAGTAGGAAAACTAAACTTCTCCACCAACAAGGTACTATCCACATTAGTACAACTTCCACTATCAATGATCATACTACATACCTTCTCATTGATGTGGCATCTTGTATGAAAAATATGCTCACATTGATCCTCATCATGATCATCTTTTGGTTGAATGTTTAAAGCTCTTCTTGCCACCAATGCATCTCCATGTAAGGGTTATTAAACCTCTACATATGAACTCTCCTACAAATATGGAATATCATCATCACTAGAGTTCTCACTAAGGATGTATCCATTATCCAAAACAATAATGTTCCTTTTTTTTGGGCATTGAGATGCACTATGACCATGTCCTTGACACTTAAAACACTTTATATCACGAGATTTAGAAGGGAAATTTGTGTCCATTTTTTCCTTTTGAATCAGTGGGGAAGAACTTATTTTTGGCCTCTTCCCTTTGTTTTGAAACAAATTTTGAATCCCTTGGTTTTGTTTCATTCCACGTAGAATTTTATTTTGGATCCTTCCAGTTATCCTTCCAAAAATTGGGGGAACATACTTGACTCCTTTGAGAATGTAGTTGCTTTTCAACCTTCACCACCTTATGTAGAAACTCCTCCATGTCAATATAGGTTTGACGTTCCACCACATCTCTAATTACTAGATTCAATCCATTAATGAACCTTTCCATGGTAGCTTCATGATCCTCCTCCAAATTGGCTCGAATCAATGGTATCTCAATTTCCTTGTAGTATTCCTCCACACACATGGATTCTTGCACAATTTTTTGTAACATCAAATGAAAATCTCAATATTAATGACTAGAAATGTACGTTTTTCACATTTCTATCTTCATTTCATCCAAAGTCTGAATTGGCCTTTCTCCATTTATTTGTTGACTTACTTGTAATTTGTCCCACCAAATACTTGCATAGTCATTGAACTCAAGTGCTGCCAATTTTACCTTATTCTCCTCCGAGTAGTTGTGAAGTCCAAACAATGGTAAAACATACACTCCCAATCTAAATAATGTTATGTGTCACTCATACCTTGAAAGGATAGAAGTGTCATTTTGATGATTCCCAAGTCAGTTTCTCTCTAAGGAATGTGTTGCCCTTGCCAAGGAATTGAATCTTCGAAATCAGAGTACTCATCATCAACTTCATGAATTTCTTGCCTTCTTGGAGCCTTTAAAGTTAAGGAACTTTTCATATCATCCAACCATGAATTCAATCTTGTAAACTAGTCAGTGGAAACTTTCTTAAATAATTTTATGTTTATCTCACTTATTTCTCCCTTATATACCATTTTTTAATTCCTCACACACTCTTTCTCTATTTTTTATCTCTCAAAATGTTCCTCACACTTTCTACCAAAAAACTTGGTTCCTACAAGTGTTCTTAAAAAGAATCAAGTAGACAACTAGTAGAAGCAATCATTTCATCGAAATCTTTAAAAATCATAAATTTTAAAAGGATTTTGAATCAATGGAGGCCAATAAATATGGGAGGTAAATGGAAGAAATGGTTATAGAAGAAGTTTGGATATGGATTAAGGAAAGAATAAGGTGCTTAATAAAAGAAAATCAAATTTATAAATTATGAGCGAATGTAATGTTTAAAATGAGAAACTTCTTTTTTTTTTTGATTTTTTTTTGATTTTTTATTTTTTTTTTTGCTTCAATTTTTTTTCTACTCAATAAATAAGAATTGAGCTAAAGAGAGTGCACTTTTGGTTTTCAAAGTACACAAATGAAAAATGTACTAATCTTATTGTAATGATTTAAATGTTTGAGATAACATGAACTTCAAACTCAAATGGAAATCCTCCTTGGAGATTGTTAGATTTCACAAGAGTGAAACTGTAGAATTAATTGATTCGTCTATATCTACAAATACACGTGTCAGAATTTAGTGTTTCAAAATCGAGAAGAAATATGAGATTCTAAACAATTAAAATAACATATTATACATCCATAAAATCAAATAAAAAGTCAACGAAAATGTGGAAGCAAGTTACATACAAAATTGGTGATGGGAAAAAATGGAAGTAGGGGAAGAAAAAAAAGATGGTAGAAAAAGAAATATGAAAGAACCTGGTTTCCATTTCCTACCTTTGATACCAAATGATATGATACCATATGGGAGTGTGGTATTTTTTGGAGAAAAAACGTGGAAACAAAAGTGTGGGATGTGGTATAAATGAAAATTAAATGAAGTGCGGAAGAAATAAAAGGGGAGGGGATTATCAATTAGGACCCCAAGACGACTTGCCCCTTAAAAATCTAATTATAAAGCGCCACAAAGTTTGGTCACTCCTTTTATGAATCTTACTTTCATTCAACTAATAACACAATAAACACAAGAATAATAATTCTAGAAAAGACTCAAATTCGAAAATTAACCTTTAAGGGGTACAAGAGGTGGCTATTTATAGCCAAATGAGAGTAATACATGTCAAATACCTATCTCAAAAAATTATAAAGCCTATACAATGAATTTTACTTTGTTTACACATGATCATGGCTTTAGATACAAGATATCTCCAAGGAAGACTATTTGGAACCACCCCAAAGACTTTTAATATTCCCACCATGACTTTGGATACAAGGGGCTCACCACTTCCGATATTAGAGATTTCCTTTCATGCAAGTGGATTAAAATATCATGGAAGAATTTGGGTGGGCCTTTTAGGTTCACTTTTAAGATTTAATAAGTATGATTAAAGGCCCATTTTCTCCTCCCATGCATGCATGTTGGGCCTCCTCTTGTAATTTCAAAATGAGGCCATGTAAAGCCTCTTTCAGCCTCCTCATTCTTCCTATTTTCATTGGGTCACCAATCCCACGCAATTAGTCTTGTCCATTCAATGGGATGAGGGTTTTGGGTTCTTTTGGGATGAGGTTTTTGGGTTTTTTCGGGCTGATGCTTTAGGGTTTTTTGGGGCTATTTATTTAGTGTTTTTTTGGATGAGGATTTTCTATTTTTTGGGGATTGGGTTTTTTTGATTCGTAGTGGTTTTTTATGAGGGTGTATGTTTTTTGGGGATTAGGGTTAGGGTTTTTTAGGAATAATGTTTTCGGGTTTTCTAAGTCCAAGGTTTGAGGCTTGCCTAGGGTAGAGGGTTGAATGTTTTTTGGGGTCAAGGGTTGAGAATTTTTAGGGGTTGTGGGTTGAGTCTTTTTGGTTTTGTGGGTTAAGTGGTTTTCTATGATGAGTGTTTAGGGATTTTTTGGACTAGGGCCTGTGGATTTCGTAGATTATGGTTTAGGGTTTTTAGGGGTGTGGATTTAGGGATTTTTGGTGTTGTGGGTTTTGGTATTTTTTGTGATGTGGGGTTAGGTTTTTTTGGGGATTAGGGTTTTTTGTTTCTTTGGGAAGAGGGTTTAGTTTTTTGGGGGATGATGGATTAGGGTTTTCTGGTCTATGGGATTATGGTTTTTTGGGGCTGATCATTTTGGGGTTTTTTAGGATGAGAGTTTAGGGTATTTTGGGGCTATGAATTTTGGTTTTTTTAGGGTTGAGGGTTTAGGAATTTATGGGGATGAGGGTTTATTGTTTTTTCGAGATGAGGTTTTACGGTTTTTTCGGTCTGGTGATTTAGGTTTTGGGGGGTTGAGTGTTTTGTGTTTTTTTGGGGTTGGGGGTTTTGTGTTTTCTAAGGGCTGAGTTTTGAGGGTTCCTTGGCCTAAGGGTTTTTTAGGGATTCATATTTAAGGTTTTTTAGGATGGGGGTTTATGGATTCTTTTGGTTTGAGGTTTTTGGGGTTTTTAGGATGATGGTTTAGGGATTTTGTGGATGAGTGTTTGTAATTTTTCAGGGTTGTGTTTTTATGGGTTTTTAGGGTAGTGGGTTTTGGGATTTTTGGGGCTAAGGGTTTAGGGTTTTTTGGGGTCGAGGGTTTGGGGTTTCTTGGGGATGATGGTAGAGGTTTTCTTGGGACAAAGGGGTGATGGAATGAGGGCTGGGGTGGTTTTGGGCTAAGGGATGAGTGTTTTTTGAGACTGAGGGTTGAATATTTTTTGGGGCAGAGGGTTGAGTGTTTTTCTGTTTTGAGGGTTTATAGATTTTTTTTGTGGTTTAAGGGATTGATATGGTTTTTGGTTTTGGGTTTTTTGTGTTATGGATTTGGGGATTTTTGCGGTGGTGGTTTTAGGGATTTCTGGTGCTTTGTGTTTAGGGATTTTTGGGGATGAGGGTTTTTGGGGTTGAGGGTTTTTGGTTTTTTTGGGCTAAGGGTTTAGGATTTTTTACAACTGAGGCTTTAGATATTTTTGTGGGCTGATGGTTTAGGGTATTTTAGGGATGATGGATTAGGGTTTTTTGGTGCTATGGGTTTAGGGTTTTCTAGGGATGAGGGTTTTGGGTTTCTTGGGTGTGGGTTTTGGGTTTTTTGGGTCTGAGGGTTTAGGGATTTTTTGGGATGAGGGTTTTGGGTTTTTGGGGTTAAAGAGTTTTGGGTTTTCTAGGAAAGATGGTATAGGGTTTTTTTGGGATAAGGTGTTAGGATTATTTAGGCTGATTTTTAGTGTATTTTGGGGCAAAGGGTTTTGTTATTTTTTATGGGTGGAGGGTTGAGGGTTTTTTTGGGATGGGGGTTTAAGGTTTTTTGCTTATGAGTTTTTAGTTGTTTTTAGGGCTAGGTTTTATGGGTTTAGGGATGAGGGATTATAGATTCTATTGCTGATGCTTTAGGTGTTTTTTTGGATAAGGGTTTAGGGTTTTTTTGGTTGATATTTGGTGGTTTTTTTGGTTCTAAGGGTTTAATGTTTTTTGAAATGAGGTTTGAGGGTTTTGGGGATGAGGGTTTAGTGTGTTTTGGGGATAATAGTTTATGGGTTTTGGAGATGAGGGTTCAAGGTATTTTGGGGATCAGAGTTTATGGTTATATGAGGATGAGGGTTTGAGGTTTTTTGTGGTTGAGGGTTTTATATTTTTCGGTGCTGAGGGTTTATGGTTTTTAGGGGCTAAGGTTAAGGGTTTTTTTGTGGTCAAGGATTTATAATGTGATTTGGTAGTATCTACTCATGTATAATGTGAACACAATATGTGTAGTGATCTATTTGGGGGTAAATTCACATGTGATTGTGAACTCTTATATTTTCGTAAGAGGTAAAACATGTAATAGTTTTCTCCTATAGACATAGCAAATTATTTTTGGACCATAACATATCAAAATTTATTTTATTATTTTATTTTTTCCTCATTGTTTGTGTATATTTTATTATTAAATTTTGGTAGGATTAGTGCATATATTTATGTATATTTTATATTTCTATGTTTTTGTACACTAACATTGGTCGAGTAGGATCAAGGTCTTCTAGATATGACTTCTATTGATTGAATTTATGGCCATTCAAGGAACTTTATTCTAGTGAAATTAACTTCAGGGTTTCTCATATTATTTTATCCTCACTCCATAAAAAGTTGTATCAAATATTTTGTTTCAAAAATAATTACTCTTACAACATACTTGGGGATCATCATTAAATAATTACCTGGAATTATTAAACATTTAGTGGGATTTTTCTATTACTGGAATGAATAGAAAATTATAATTGAGTTTTTTTTATGATATGTTCAACTAAACATACAATGGAAGTCGTAGGATTCTTATAAATAACCATCTCATCCCAAAGGACTAAGAATATACATTTACAGGAATTAAACTAGATAAGACTAATTAATAGGAACCAGAATGTATTGTTGATATAGGTCACATTCCAATTATGATCACTTTAGATATGAATGTTTCATACAACATCTAAGAAAAGAAAACTATATTTGATCTATTAAAGGAAATAACGTACATGTATGAGAAATATAATACTTTTAATAATGTTTTCATATTTATTAGGCTTTTGTTCATCATATTTTCAGGATGAATAATGTATTTATACTATGTTATTGACATTAAAATGATCTGAATCCATCATGAGTTTGAGAATGTAATTTTCACAAAATATCCATAGGTGTTGCTATTATATTCATTATAACTATAGGAGAAGGGTAGTGACGGTGACTATTTTTAGAAATAAATTTGAAAAATAAATCATAGTTTCTTAAGATGTTATTAAAATAATGATTTATTATGATTACAGATAAATGGATATTCAAGATCAAATTGGAATTACATTGAACATAAAAAGTTGACGATAGTCACCTAATCAAAAGGATTGTTTGATGAAAGTAGAAGATAAGTACAAAGATATATTTATATTTATGTTTACAAAACCCTGTTCCATTCAATATAATTTCATAATGAAAATGATTATAAAGAAGAAATATTGACAATAAGGTTACCTCTAAATAGAAAACCTTTATAATATCAAGATTCTTTTAATTAATAAAAGGGGTTAGTATCTTTTTTATGGGCTAATATTTTATTGGTATAAATGGTTGTTCATTTTGGATTATTTTTCTATAAAATGATGGATAAAGAGAGTATATATAATTTTGTACAAACTATATTTGGTAGCATTCAATTGACGGATGGTGATGATCATGATGATTCCAGAAAGGCCAATGTCAATATCATGATTCCAAATATTTTTCCACTAAATTTGAAGAATGATCAACTCATATTATGTTTATAAAAAATTATATTCATTATTGAATTAATGAATGGAGATGGTTATATATTATTTTTTTTATGGTGAAGTATCTAAGGTTACTCGAGGATCCATAGTGGTGGAATGTAGAGAATATGATATGACATTATTTTAAAATAAGGTCAAATATTTTAATGACAGAAAGAATAATAACAACTAAAAGTCTATTATTTTGGCACTATTAATGTGGTAAACATAGTGAGAATATTATAAATGATCTAATAATAAGTGGTTCACTAATGCAAGATCATATTAATATTTAATTTTATGACTAATTTATACACAATAAGTAGAGGAACTTTTTTCAATTTAAATTCAAGAAATCCCTAAATCAAGAATGTTAAAAATTGTTAATCATATATATGGGGGATAACACCCGTTTGATCATAAAAACGTCATTGTACTTTATAAAATTTATTTTTATTCAATTAATAATATTTAGGTATTCTTATTAAAACAGAAGTCAAAATTTTTTGTTCAATTTATTCAATGTAATATCATGGAATGAAGGTAAGACTTACAAAAAAATGTGAAAGAGTAAAACAAATCCCTGAGAACAGTGGAAGGGACTTCAAGAAAAAAATTCAGAATAATAGAATTAGAATGGCGAAAATTATACCTGAAACATTAGAATAAAATGGGTTGTGTTGATGGATCAAAATAGCAGTAACTATGAATGAATAATGTGTAATATTTCACTCAAGAATTTAAAATGAATATTGGGTGAAATTTTTTTATTTTATTTTGTACCTCGTTGATTAAAGTCCATTTTCAGTATTGTGGAAGGAGATTCCTATGTAGTTTTGAACGGGTAAAAGATTAGAAATTTATCACCCAATAGTATTTATAATTCTGGAAAATGGCATTGTTAATTCTAATGTGAGAATGAAGCTCAACGATGAGTCCCATGTAGGTTTATTTAATGGATATGAAGATGAAATAATTAGTTTCTAGCATTATGGAAATGATAACTGGAATATTTTTAGAGCCTGGAAAATTCAATTCAATGATATTGTAGTGTCCTACACTAAGTGACACTAAAAACTATCTTTAAGATGGTGGGCCACTAGACCTCATATGCTTATGCACAAATGCTATAGGATCCCAAATTGTAGTGAGGGCATTGGGTAAGTTCATGGGGGAGATTATTCCCTCATAATAAAAATGTATAACATAGTGGAAAGAAATAATATAATCGACTTTGTAGAGAAATTAATTAGAAAAGAAAAAAAGACAACACCAGAAGCAGATAAATGATGTAACAAATAAATTAAATGTGGAAGATGAATAATTATAACAATAAAAATAATGATGTCAGTGTATGATGGAAACTGTAAATTAAAAATATACTGGGGTATGGGGTAAAACCATAGAATTCATGCTAACAAATACTTAGTTTACTACATAGAAATTCGCACATAGTATCTCACACATGGCCTAGTCCTCTTCCCCCAAAGCTCCATCCAAAATAGCAAAGAAAACAAGCATCAGAAGCAGCATGGTTCCCTGTATACATACATGTGGACATAAAGACAACTTGAGTACCAAAACTCGCTTGAGAAGGGATTGAGATGTAGTCGTAGTAGGCCGACACCCAGTGTATCTTGTTCATTCCATTTAATGAATTAAACATAATGCAGTGTGCTGAAGAATAATGATTACAACATATTTAATTAAATAAAATAACTATAACGTGGTTCAGGTTCCCAAGAAGACACCCATCCTATACCACCATCTTCAGACTGGGCCGGAATTCTAAACAAGATACCCAGTAAAATAGAATATATATATATATATATATATATCATGGCCTAAGTATCATAACAACCACTGAAAAAAGTGTACAAACCAAACATGTTCTCTAGAGTAGGATCTAATCCATAATCCCAAAGTATGAACACTAAAGGAATGATAAATCATCAAAAGGAATAAGGAAATCTATGCTATATGAATAAAATAATTTCAAGAATTTTTGCAAAAAATGTCATGTATATAGGTGGAGTCTAATGTCATCACAAATTTGCCTCTAGAGAAAATCAAAACAATTATCCAATTCCATCATTCCCCTTATAGGTGATTAATTAAGAATAATAGGTATCACTTGTGTTGTGGTAATAATGATTTTTTACCTTGTATCACACTTAATGGAACGCATCTCAACTGAGGCATGGTGTAGAAATCTAGATAATAAGTCCATCCTCGGTTTCCCCTTATGGAACCTATGTTACTCAATAGTATATGAAAATCCTATGGGAGCCCTTTCATGGATATCCCAAAATATCACTTCTGATATGTATCAGGTTGAATCCTATAGAGCATCGTGATTCCAGTTGTTGGTTATTAATAAGGAACCCACATTCCCTCACCATCTCGATTACATGAAAACAATAAAAGTGGCACATATACATTTATCCTAGAGAATGTATTCATGACCACAACCATTTTAACTGACCAATCAATTACAACATCATATCCCAAGTTAAATAACATGGTGTTTATCAGCATAAGTAGATGAAACTACATTTAATAGAAATCCAAGGTATGATAAATCATAAAACCAAATTTTTTAGGAAAACAATTCAACCAAAATAATTTTTTTAAATTTAAACTTTAACCCAATGCTTCAAAAAACACATATAGTTGATAATTAAATGAACTAGAACTAATGGTAAAAATTGGAAGATTTTGTCAACACACCAGAAGCGGTGTCCAACAGCCTGGAGAACACCGTGGAAGGGATCACATTAATAAAGGTCACAGTGATCAAGGCTAAGCATTTAACTTAATTTAATATTCTTAAATTGAGATTTACTTGTAGGTACTGACAGACGATACAACGATGTGAATTAAATAATGTGATGAAACAATAGGAATGATTAGATAATACCTACCTCATTGTCATAGTATCTATCATGTTCCACAACAACCTTTCATTTGATAGAAAATGGAATAAATCTGGTGATTTTATGAAAACATTAATTTTAGTTGAAAACCTTATGTGGAATATTACGCGACGATGGCTGGATGATATCCAATGATTCTTGGTGAGTAATATTAGCCTCAAAGAGAGATTCACTAGGAATCTGACAATATTGAAAATTGACAAGAATCGAAGGTTTAAAAATCGTAAAATGGAGGATGAGGGAGGTCTGTATCTCTTGGGAAGGGGGAATATTCACCATGAGGGAGAGGGATAGAATATTGGAGAGAAAAAAATGAAATAAAATAAAGAAAAAGGGGGAAAAGAAAAGTAAATAAAAATAAGGATAAAATAAAATAATAAAAAAATGGAGGAAGAAAAGAAAAATAATTGAAAAATGGGTTAAAATCATTATAATTATTTTTACTCTTCCTCAACCAATTTTATTTTCTTATTTATTTGTATCCCTTCTATGTTTGTTTTTATTTCATTAATATTATTTTTTTCATTTTACACCTTTTATTTGTCTTTCAGTCAGAAACATTATTCTAGGGTGCAATATAATATTTTACATACATTCTGGGCAACCATATAAATAATTTAATAGTTATATAGGACCCACAACAGGTTGGGCGAGTGTGTGTCCATTGTTAAATTAAGTAAACGAACTAAAAATTTAAATGGTCTATACCTTGATTAATTTTGATTCATTACAACCTCCTCAACTTATGAAAACTCATCTTTGAGATTCCCTTATGAGGGTAGTGGAATGTTATATGTGAAGATTTATGTCCATTATACACACAAATTAGTCTCCCACTCCCAAATCTCATCCTGGACACATCAGTGTTGCCAAAACACCCAAACTAGTGGAACTAACCTACTTCAGATGAACTTCATTCTATGATCGATGGTACAGATGAGACACTCATCAAAGGATGCGTCCACCAAGATCTCGATATCATTAGGATCAAAAGAATGAGACTAGTTTAGATGATAATATTGAGGATGATATACATGGAATACATCACTCATGTCATGATACCTCTGAGGTAACAACAATAGATTGGCTACCTTCCCAACTCCCTCCCCTATCTTGAACGAACTAACGTATCCCAGTGGTATATTTCCTTGTATCATGATTCTCTTATGATCCATCCTCGACTATACATGTATAAAGACCAGATATCCCACCTCAAACCTCATAGGGTTATGTTGATGAATATTTTAAGACTTTTTCCTTGACTAATATTTAGCCATATGCTTCTAGATTATCTGAACATACTTAAATGTCTCCTAAACGAGTTCACGACCTAGAAGATCTACCTCACCTACTTCGAGCCAATATAGAGGTGAACGACTTTGTCTTCCATAGTGGGCCTCTTATTGACCAATTTTAATAGTGTCCTGGAATCTAATGTTATAGGAAAACTCAACTAGAGTAATATGTTTCTCTTATGAACCGCTTAAATCAAGGATACATGCCCACAACATGTCCTATAACACCCGAATGGTCCACTCGAACTTCCAAACAATCTAGGGTAATATGCAGTAATCAAAAGTACCTATGAACTGAGTAAATTTAACAATATTTTCTAGAATCTTAATGTGAAATTGGAGTCTTCGTACGACATGAAAGAATGGGGAATAAAGTGATGTTTAACCATCTCTTAAATATAATGAATCCCCAACTTTTCAATAGAGCATATCTCACAGATAGGTAGGAATTGAGAGTCTTTGGTCAACATATCAACGATCACCCATACTGTATCGTTGCCTCAAGGAGATCTTGTAAATACTATAATGAAATCCATGGTGATGTAGTTCCATTTCTACTCAGGAATGCATAGTGGATTTAGGATTCTTGCATATCACTGGTGTTCTTCCTTCACCTACTAATAGTAGGATCATCGAGTAATCAAACATGATATTTACCATTTCATACCTAAACACTAGTACTACTGATGAACATCCTTCTACATATTTTAATGTCCCCGATGAACATCCCAAAAAGAGGCATGAGATTCCCCCATCATCTCTTCATAATTACATAAGGTACCCATACTCATCCATAGTATAGTAAAGTTTCACTACCATCAACAACTCAACAAGGAGGTAGGTTTTCTCCTATGGATTATTCCATAAAAATGATCCCCTCTAGATCAGATAAATTTCACATGTGGATTGGCTCTAGAAGAGGTTACATCACTGTAATATCTTTTAGAACTGATTGTCTATATTGATTCATATCCTCCAGATGCATATCAGAAAACAAAGTCATCATCTTCCATTCACTACTTTCCATCTAGATGGCTTATGTCTGCATCTTGTGGCTCAAAGTAGCAGCCATGACCTTACCCTTACCAGGGGTATAGGAACGCTCAATGTCAAACGACTATAGGTATTCAACCCCCCAACACTACCTCAAATTCATGTCTCATTTTTTGGAGATATATTTCAGTTATTTATGATTTTTGTAAATAAATAACCTCTCACACAACAAGTAATGTCTCCAACAGCGTAGATAAGAAACCATAACTACTAATTTGAGTTCATACTTAGGATATATCCTCTCATGAGGCCTCATCTGGTGGGATCTATAAGCCACGACTCGATTACTCTACATCTGTACTGCACCTAGTTCAATTCATGAAGCATCATAGTAAACAGTTTATCTTCTTCCGTACTCTGGAAGAATCATGATCAGAGCTATTATTATTTTTTCATTTAACTCCTCAAATACTTTTTCCCAAGCTTCAAACCAGATTAACTACACATCATTATTAGTCAAGGATACAAGAGGTTCTGCTCTGTAGGATAATTCTTGAATGAATCATCTCTAATATCTGGAAATCCATAATAAATTTTGGTTATGAAAAACATTCTAGGGATTCTCCATGGAAAATACAATAGTAAATTTTTCTACGTCAACTAATAATTTTTCTTCATATATTATATGACCCAAGAGGTGAAAATTATTTATCGAAAAGTTTCTTTTACTGAGCTTCATGTATAACTAGTGCTCTATCAGTGTACTCGGCAAGATCTCAAGATGGGTTGTAAGGTCATTTATACTGCGTGAATACACCAATATGTCATCTATGAATACTACTGCAAAGTAATCAAGGTACGAGTGGAAACTAGATTCATTATATCCTTGAGAAATGTTGATGTATTCTTTAGACCAAATGAGATGACCAAAAACAAGTAAAATTCATATCTTCTCTAGAAAGTGGAAAGTGGAATATCTAATAGTCACACATAGACCTGATGATATCCCGACCTCAGATCGATCTTGGAGAAAAACATTGCTCATCATTTCTGGTCAGAGAAGTTGACTATTCAAGGTAAATAATATCAATTATTTATTGTAATATGGTTTAGTTGATGGTAATACATGCACAATCTGAAGGTAACAACCTCCTTCATTGAGAAAATAACTTTTGAACCCCATGGTGATGTACCTAGTCTAATGAATCCCTTCACCTTAGGATCCTCAAGCGGATTCTTGAGTTCATGTATACCTATTGGTGCTATACTATAAGGATGATTAGACACAGGTTCCATACCTCAAACTAGTTCGATAATGAACTCAATGTCTCTCATAGGAGGTCAGATGGAGAAATAGTTAGCGAATACATACCCAAAATGATCACTAATGGGAGGAAACTCCACTCACAGTAGTTCCTGGTCGCTCATAATGAGATATTCTAGAGGATTTGTCACCCTAACTAGCCCAGAACACTTATGTACATCTCAATATTCCTAGATATCCCATTATCTCTGGTCTACATAAGTGATTCCCTTAGGTTTTGTGAAGGACACTCGGCAGTGATAGAAATCCACATAATCGTGGAAAATAATGAGCAAGTGCATAATGAGAATGACATCAATGATGTCCAAATCGAGGACATAGATATTATAAAACAATCATTGCCTTCCCATCTCGTGGGGGACTCTTTGTACAGACATATTTCCTCTATTTTGACCCCCAAAGGAATTTTGAGTGACATAACTCTATAGAAATAATCGATGGAAAGACCCAGACTCTCAAAAGTCACACCAGATAAGAAATATTTTAAATCACCTATATCAATAAGGAATGAAACTACAGTACATGAAACAAGGATATTACCTCAAACTATATATTCTCATGGACTCTACTCCACTAGTTCTGAGTGAACTGCTTAAATATTGCCTGATCCATGGCACTGATATACCCTCTAACTAGCCTCGAGAAGGTCCACTCTATTGACACTAAATTTCTAGAATTTGATATCCTTGACAGCTTCCTCTACTACCTCAGCCTAATTGGATAGTGGAAAATGAACATTGATCATGATGTGGAGTTTTAGATCCCACCCCTAATGTTTCTGCTGGTAAGAATCCTCTACCACAAGATGTTGAAGGTAAAGAATGGTACAAATGCTGAAGGTGACCCATCTTTCCACAACCTTGGCTCTCCAATGAGTTTATCCAGTACTGAGGCTTATTATGGGCATTCTATCCACACTGATGACATATGATATGGTTATCAGTGCATGTCATCCACCAATCATTTCTGCCACATCCACCCTCAAATCGGTTCTTCTTTATTCCTAACAAACCATTACCCGACATCAGAAATGAATTGCCCTGACTCACAGTTTCAACATCCTTGATATTTTATTTCTGTAATTAGGGCATGATTCATGATCTAAATAATGGTTATCAAATTAACGGCATTCTACATTGAGTAGATATCATATCCCAGTTCTCCCTCAAACAATATTGGAGTCATCCATGTGTCATTGGTCACAGATGGAGAAAACTTTTGGTGGTATGTGAAATGAGTAGAATAATTTAACACTATCACAGTTCCTTATTTGATATGTAAGAACTACCTGGAATAATCTTTTCTCAATGTTTTTATGAATAAGTGATCATAGAAAGCTATCTGGAAGTATTCCCAAACAATAACATTAGGATTCTCTAACAAATAAATGAAATCCCACCAATTCCTAGAGGTACCACAAAGAATAAATAAATAAATTTTGACCCTCATCTCTTTGAGTGTCTCAATATGGTTGAAGATGGATTTTATAGCTTCAATAATTGAATCTACCATATTAGGTCCCCCATCCACATAAATGGTGGGAGGATTAAACTAAAGTTAATCCAATGTAAGTTATGCCATAGTCAGTCTAGGAATGGAACACTCAGAAATGAATATACAAACCTAAGAAGACTATCCCTGAACTGATCATTGTCTCCTAGTGGAAGGTTAGGAGGAGTATCCACAGGATGCACTATATGTGGCATTATAGAAAGCACTATAGGAGGCAATACATGTGGTTCAGGACTCATAGACTATATAATCAGATAATGGCTATTATCCTGGGGTCAAAAAGGAAGCTTTTTTGGTGGCATTGATCTACAATTGAAAAATTCTCCTGTTAAAAGAGATCCTATTGAAGAATATTTAAGGTCGTCAAGGAGTAGTAAAAAAGGGAAAGTGAAAGACCACCTAGGTAAAAACAAGTCAAAGTCTAAAATTTCTACTGAAGGTGACTATTCCAACCTAAGAGATAGTTTACACATTATATTATAACCAGAAATAACTGTAAAATATTGAAATAAAACATAAAATCACTCACATGTAAATATGAAGATTCATGCTACAAGTAGATATGGAATGTCAATATGCATTCCACATAATTTCATAAAGTTCCAAATATGATACATGTCAATGTAATAACTTCATGTCATTAGGTTAAAAAAATAAGAATTTATCATCTCAATAATAGCAATACTAGTTAAGAAATTAAACAAAGTTGTCACCCAACGGTGAATTATTATCAATAATAAAAGATATAATCAATAACCTAGATCTCAACCTAAGAATTTTGGGTTTCTCATATACATGCATTATCTACGTTCATGCATAGTGTATGTTTGAAATTTTTATATAATAGACTCATGTGTAACTAAAAAATTAAGACAAAAGAAAAAAGACCCCTATGGTACCACATTGTAGCATCTCCACCTAAGTTCCTCTAAAAACAGTCCCTGAGAGGGTGGGCCACAAGACCTCAAACGCATCTCCCCAAACATCAGACATTTCTGACTAGAGAACAGGGCCTTGGGAAAGTCATTGGGGGAGACTATGCCTTCATAGACAAAAGGTATAACATGCAGGAAGGAAATAATTTATGCAAGAATGTTGCATATGCAATAAAAAAGAAAATTGACAACACCAAAGGAAAATAAATTACCCAAAAAATACAGAAACTGCATAAGCTGAATAACTATAACAATACCAATAATGATGTCAAAGGTAATTAAATAATGTAATGGGGTATAGTATACAACCATAGACTTCTTGCTAACAAATTTTCAAAAGACCAGATAGAAACTACCACATGGAATCTCGATAATGGCTCGGTCCTCTTCCCCCAAAGATCCATCCAAAAAAGAAAAGCAATCAAGCATCAGACGCAACATTATTTCCTATATCCATATCTAGGAACATAATGTCAACTTGGCTATGATACAACACCGGAGAAGGATGTGAGGTATAAAATCATTAGGTCTTCACCCAAGGTATATAGACCATTCAATTTAATATAGTAAACCAATAACAGTCTGCTGAAGTATAATAATTTCATGCAGTTTAATTAAATAAAACAACTATAATGTGGTCTAGGTTCCCAAGTGGTCACCTTTCCCATACCAAATACTTTCTCCTGAGCTAGATTACTAAACAATATACCTGATAAAAAAGAATATATATAGTTGGGACTAAGTATTATAACAACCATATAAAAAATTTTACACCCCAAGATTTTGCATTAGCTTGGGGTCTGATCCACAAATCAAAATCATTCACACTAAAGGAACGAGGAAGAATAAGAAGGAATAATTAAATATATTCAAAATCAATAGAAGCATACCATGTACTTATATTAAATTTAATAATTATATAGGTGGAGTCTGAGCCCATCCTGAAGGTATTGGTATGGAAAATCCAATCAATTATCCAATGCCACCAAACCTATCAAAATAGATCCATTTGGAATCCCGAGTATTGATTGTGGTGTTGTAACCATGAGTCTGTTCCAAGTATTTCACTTAATGGACTATGTCTCAACCGAGGCTTGGTGTATCTATATTTCTAATGGGTGTGTTCTTAGTTTACTCTTAGGGAACCTATGTAACTCAATAGTATATGAAAATATATGGGGAGCACATGCCTCGAGAGCCTAAAACATCTCTTCCCTTCAGAATCATGTTGTAACCTATCAATTAAGGTGAATCCCATTATGGGATCTTAATAAGGAACCCACATTCTCTCACCAGCTTGATTACCTACAAACAACAATAGAGTCAAATATAATTATAGTTGAGAGAAATTATTCACAAGGGAAACCATTTAGGTAAACAATCATTTGCAACATTATATCTATGGTTAAATTGAAAATTACATTTATCGGTGTAAGGATAGGAAACAACATTTAATACAAAATCAAGGTGCAACCAACCTTATAAAAAATTATTTAGGAAAATAATTCACATTAAATAATTTTATTAAATTTATACTTCAACCCATAGTATCATAAAACACTCATAGATTATAATTTAATGAACCAAATATAATAGTAAAAATAGGCCAATTGTGTTGGAACACCTGAAGGGATTTTTTATGGAATTAAGACCACCGATAAATTCTTCACATTAAGAAATGTTCACATGGATCAAGGATAAGTAGTAAAATTAAATTAATATTCATAAATTGAGATTCATCAATAGGTACTGATGAGTGGAACAATAGTTTGAATTTAATAATGAATTGAAATGACAGGAAAGATCATGTAATCCCTACCTCATAGTTTTAGTGTCTCCAATGTCTAGTGACAACCTTCATTTTGAAATCAAATAGAAGAAATTAAGTTATTTTCAAGAAACCCCAATTTCAGGTAAAAACATTCTGTGACATATTGTGTGATAGAGAGTGGATGAAATCAAATGATTCATGGTTCAGATGATTATCCTTATCAAGGTCATCAATGTGCATGCAATGGTGTTGAAAACAGAGGAGAATTGGAGGAACAACAATCTTCTGAAGAAGGAGGAGGGAGGTTAGAACCACCTTGGAATGGGTGGGCCACGATGCACCAAGATGGAGAGGGAGATAATAGAGGATAAAAAAATTAAAATTATTGAATTAAAAATGAGAGAAAAAACTAAAATAAAAATAAATAAATAAGGAAAAAAAGAATAAAAAAAGTGATGGATAAAAGTAAATAAAAAAAAATTGTTTAAACCCATTTTAATTATTTTTACTCTTCTCCAACCACTTTTATTTTATAAATTATTTTTATCCATTTTTCATTTCATTTTATATCCTTTTTATATTTTTTAAATTTTAACCCCATTTAATTTTAAGTATCCTGAACACATTTTTTTGGGACATGACGTAATATTTTTTATAAATCCCATGAAACTATTTATATAATTTAATACATGATAAGGACCTGTAATAGGATCTATGGGATTTCCTCCTTAGTCAATTTATGAAAATAGAGTAAATATTTAAATATCTTGTACCTTGATTAAATTCAGAATGTTATAGAGAGTTTCTTATACAAATAAAATAACATTATGGAGGTGGATGTTCAGGAAAGGGAATAAAATATATCATTTATAGATTGATATAAAATGAATCCTAAAGGTAGAATCTATCCAGAAGAATCATATGGTAGAAACAATTTTCTAATGATTTTACCAATAATGTAACTAAAAATATTCTCAATGCATGTAGATTCATGGAGTTGAGTTTTGAAAGGAATAACTTCAAAAGAAAGATCACGAAATGATGTAGTACCATAAATAGTCCATTCCTAGGATTATATTCATAGATCATGTTGTGTGAGAAAAAAATTAAAAGGATTATTCCTTAATTTCACAAAATAGTGTTCGATGAATGGGGGAAACCTATAAGCCTATAGTTGGTTGATGCAGTCATATATTCTGAAAGGTGGATGTTCTCTTCAAAATAGAAATTGGATTCATTATGTTCCCTAGAAATTAGAGATCCAAAGTCATTTCCACAAATGAATAAATATGTGTTGAAGAAGTGGGTTGCCTAATTAAAAGTAGGATGTAATAGATTTAAAAGGTATAAGGCTAGGTTTTTGTGGAATGTATTCCAAATAAATATTTGAATACATTTCTAAAAACAAATCACTGATAGTTAAAACTTGTATCATTTACATAATTCTATTTATGGTTGTTACCAAGGATTTACTCTTAGAACATATTAATAAAAAAACCACATTACTTATGTGGATCTAGAGAATGAAATTTACGTAATGCAACAAACTATTATTGAGGGTGATATAAATAAATACATGGTGTGTAAGTGAAAATATAATACTTATATATTGAATGAAGAACAAATAAAATGGAAAAGGAAATTCAACACATTAATAGATGAAAATTGTTTTAATCAATACTGATTAGACCATTGTTATTTTCATAAGGTGTTTGAGGATATGTTCTTTATCATCCTTCTCTATTATGATGATGACATGATTTTGGTCAGTCTAAACATTCAATGGATTTAGGGGCTAAAATATATATTTTATAGAAGTTTGAAAATAAAAAATATGAGAATGTCAATAAAAATTATTTTAATGATAATTTTGATATATTTAAAACTATAGTATTTAGATTTATCTCAAATTGATTAAATCAAAATAGTCATTAAATCATTATTAATGACTAGATGTACGTCAATTACAACTCGTCTAGTTGTTTACCTCATACTTGAAAAGGAGGAAACACTAAGATCAAAAGTTGTGGTGAGATACAATAATATTTTTTTGTTTGATTTAGGAATTAGGATTTTTAATTATGTTATGAAATACAATAAATATAAAATTTCTTATTCATTGGTATTTTTCAATCAGTATATGGAAAATCATAAGACGGATCCCTAGAAAATAGTCAAATGCACAACTCAGTATTTCAAATGAATAGAAAGAATGGAATTATGAATCTGATATTCTAAACCATAGCAAGGTTATGTAGATGATGACATCAGACATGATTTTAATATTTTATAGATTATATATGAATATGTGTTTATATTATAAGGGATGGAATTCAGGAAGATGTCAATGTTGTAGCTAGTGGTGTAAAATTCGTCGAATGACAATGAATATGTGGGAACAATAGAGGAATATAAGGTGTTGGTTATGTTGATGTATCTATTGGAGGTACATATAAACGAATATTAATATTGGATACTGTTATATGATAGTCAAACTGCATCATATTTGGTGAAAAATATACGTTTTCATTGAATAACGAAATATATCATCCTAAAAGAACTATATTCGAATTCTTATAGAGAAAGTAGATTTAGAACTATCAATGGTTAATGGAAATTAGATGATTGATTATATATTCACCATAGAAATTTTCAATGAAATACTATGGAATGATATGACTCTTTGGGATAAGGCTGAATTAATGTTATTGGATAATACTTTATGCTACGGAATCTGAGTAAATTTTTTTATTTACTTAGGTGTTTGTTTTTTCTAGAGTACCCTCACTAAAATCATCATTTGTGATATTTTTAAAATATGGGAAATATATTTTCATGTTTCGATTGAATCCTCTAGATTGTGTGGATTCATTAAATATTATTTCATTATGTTTTGAAATATAATTCTCAAAATCTTTTTTTATTTTTTAGTGGAGACCAAAAGAGAAGTTTTGTGAATATGTTGGTTCAAAGGAAAGATAGGATATGTGGGAAGATCCATTAAATGAAAGGGGTGGAATTTTCATGTATTGACAATCAGTGGTTGAAATAAAGAATAAAATATGATATTTTTATTCATCTAAGTTAAATGGAGGGAATATTATTAAATTTGTATTCTGGTTCTACCAGATAACCAGTGGGACCTCTCTATATAAGTTGGGTGGGACTATCTTCATATGTATATTGTGAAGAATGGATGTTTTTTATCTATGTTCTGGTAAATTCAATAGTTATTATATAATATTATATCATTCTATGAATTAAAAAAATTATCCATGTTCACCCTTTAATGTAGGACTTTATGTATAAACCATGTAAACTCAAACTATCCATTATTTCTTTTTTTAATATTCTTTTATAAGTCTGAAATATCAGAAGACTGTGTACTTTTATTTTGAGAACTTTTAGATTCCAATTTTCTAGTATACAAATAATGATAGAGGAGTATCATGTTCCCCTACTTGTGACTTTTTATATTTAATGTTCCGGTGGATCAGGGATTCTGGTTCCATTAAATTTAATAACCCATGTTCTCAAATATTTTCATCCTTCCTCCTAAAAAACTCTAGGGCCGTCATATCAACCTTATGAAAATAAAAATTCTATATCATATTTAAAACATTGAATATAAATTTCTATAACAACAATTTACACAACATTAAAATACATTCTCTTGTAATCCATTCCTCTAACTTATCTTCATCAATGAATTCCCACCACCCAGTTACTGTCTCTTAAAAAAATATACATTTTTTGGATAAACATTGACAAACACTACATTAAATAGGAATGAAAATTACATATTTATTCTCTTTAACAAGTGTTCTTCAATATATTTTCATGATTCGCCTTGAATTATTAGAGGGATTTTCTATAAAATACTACGTTTATATCCACTCATTCAAACTGAGGAATCATAACCGCACCAACAACATGATACTTTTGTTTTAAATACATTAGGAGCCATTTATCTAACATTATATCATTGGATATGAAATTCATGGATAAATATACTTAATTATTCAAAGTAGGTCACCTTAGATACTGATTTTTACAATGTCCAACAAAAAATTCCATTAATACCAACCATAAGAGAAAAATATATTAACTCTAAAATTTATGCAGTGATTTTTTCCCTTTTCCAAAATGGGTATATAGACCATTAAAAATTGTTATTTATATATATCTCCTCCCAAATGTTCTATTATCACTCATGATTTCAATACCAACCGTGTATATTTCTATCATTTCAAATTAAAAATCAGTTTTAGAGCAACATTAAGCATATATATTTTTAAATAAATCATTTTGAAGTCCATTTCATTGTCAAAATGGACATGATAACAAATGTATGCAAAAATGGCACACTTAACAATCATTAATTACTACATTATGTGTGAGAAAAAAATTCTTACCCTCTGTTAACTACACAAGGAATATCAAACACAATGATACAAGTAGTTCACTAATCATTTCGATAACCTATAAATCCCAATGACTCATGGTTGACACTAAATAGTTTAGATAGACATTTTAATTACTAATTTGGTAGAAATATTCCCCTTGATGGTGTTTTTGACAAATTTTATTTTTATAAAAGATAAAATTTTATAGATTTATATTTTTCGTCAATTTATTTGTAATTTTTCCAATGGTTTAGGGGAATTTAGAAAGAAAAATAGTTATTAAATAATCTCCAAATGATCACATGAAGTTTTTAAGTCATAAAGGATATGATAGAGTCTATAATACCTAAAAGATCACAAGGATAAAGCATGTTCGAAAGGATGATGGAATGTGAATATGTAATGAATGATCATAGAGGGCATATAGGCTCTAATTATCATGTGAGTAAATAATGTTCTAAAGGATCCCATGGACTATATGAGTGTGAATGGTTTACATGAATCTAATAAAAGGGTGAAATTTATAAATACTGGAGAAGTATTACAATCACTCTAAATAACATGATCACATGTTTTGATATAATTAATGAATCTCAAGATCTATGTATGGATTGATGACGTATATATATCTCTCGATCACTATGAATAACACAATCACTCAACATACAATCATTCATACTAAGGAGTCTTTAAAATTTAATTAATGAATATTGGATAAAAATTTACAGAGTCATATTTTAGTCACTTTGATTGAAATGAGGTCATGAGTATCAATGGATTTGGAAATGGAATCACATGATGTTCATGAAAACATTGATGTTGGCCAAGGTGTAATGGATAATGATATGTGACATTGGATAGTGTTTAATTTCATATACCTGTAGTTATTGTGTAAATCATATATGTGAGATATTAATTTAAATTAGGGGTGGTACATATGGAATATAATTATTTATATAGTTATTTTGTGTATTTATTATTATTAATACCATTTGAAACACCCTTTAGAGTAAAAAAAATTTGATTAAGAAGTTTGATTTGATGTAATGTAAAATTGAGTTATTTCACCTAAATCGAATGTTGTTATGTGATTACATAAGTCACATAATAATAAATACATAAGGAGGTTTTCTTAAATTAAAATATATTATATAATTGAAAATATATTCAAGGTTGTTATTTGATAGGTGCTATCATGCATTGGTAAAATATTAGTGTCATGTGATCTACATAAAATGAACAATGTCTCTTGTTGGATTCACCTGATCTAAATAAGATGAAGAGGGCCTTATGGTGTGATTTTGGATTGGGGTTACATGCTCTAGGAGGAATAGCCTCACCTACCTGTGGTTAGAATTACTTATATGAAAAGTTATTACAAATACACACACATATGGGACTTAACAAAGAACTAATCATTATAATATTCTACTAGAGGAGTTGTGCATCCACCTCTGTAAATAGAGAGTGTAATGAGATTTCAAATTGGGAACTTTTATAAACCTAGCAGGATAGTGAGCCTTCTTCTTACCATGTAATTGATGTTCACATTAGTAGATATGGAAATTGGATCATTATAATTGGATTCCCCTTGCACATAGCCCAGTGAGGATGGATGAAAAAAAAAATTATGTTTTCTATTAATAATTTAATTTTTATTTACTCATTTCTATAAGAATGAGAGTGAAGATATTTTTTTTAACATTGAACCCAAATCCAAAGTTATTTTATTTTAATCTACCATTCAATGATTCACCACTCCCCCAAGGGTGTCTTACCTTTTTTGGATTATAATTGTTATCATTTTTAAAGGGTTATTTTCATAATTTATCTCACATTATAAAAAATAAAAGTTATTAATCAGAAAGTTATTCCTATGTATGCTTTAAAAAAATCATCGATGTGATAATAAATTGTAGAAATATATTTGATCACTGTATATAGATTTCTTTAATGAATTTATTCATGGTAATTCACCTAGTATGGATATTGGATCATTATCAAATGAATTGTTAATAGAATTGGATATGGTTCCCAATGGAATCAATTCATTATGTGGATTTTTATCCAAAAAATATGCATGAAGGTGATGTTATATAATTCATCACATGTCATCTTGGAAAATTTATAAATATATATAATGTGATTCTATAGAATAATTATCAATTTTTTTGGTTTTTTGGAAAACAATATGATGACCTGAGAGTACACCCCAATGATACTACATAAGAATTCGCTGATTGGGTGAATGTTTTGGTGAAATCCATGCATGGTCTTTGTTAAATTATCATTTATGTAAAGGTCATCAAACACATATTAATGAAACTTCCTCCATGAATTAATCTAAATGTATCTATAATAGAGGATAAATTTTAATAGGATATGAAATTATATATATTATATTGTACTGTTCTAGCATATGAGTTGTGGAATGATGATAATGAGGTTTTGGAAAAGGGAAATTATAAAGTGTTCTTGTTCAACTATATGAACTATCCCACTATAGAAGACTTATTTTCAGAATATATAGAGGATGTAGTTATTTCATTCCATTACAAAACTATATAACGGGGAATTGAATATTTAAAAGGAAAATTCTTCTTGAATTTATTTGCTGTTAAATGGTTGTACATCTTACAAGAAAGATCCCTAAGATATTTTAGGATGATGATAAGGATGATAATCAATTTTCCAACAATTAATCTTTTGGAAATAAGATATGTAGGAATTATTTAAATTGGAAATTCATGAAATTTAATAAAAAACTTCACAAAATAAATTGATTCATAATAATGTATGTAATACTAGTTCGAGGAATACAATGATCATGGAGAAAATGTTATGTTCGAAGTTTCAGTCTACTTCTATATAAGGGATGAAATAGACATTGTAAAAATAATGTTCGAAAGAAGTGTTAAACTCAATGTTAAATTAGAATCTCAAATTAAAGAGATTTACATTTCAAGATCCAAATCAACAAAATCCATATAATTTTTTCATGATACCAAAATATTTCTATAGAAGAAGGAAGAAGGGAAGTATAAAATGACCCCTAAAATTGAAAAAATGAGATCTAAAAAGCAAGAAACATTAGATGATTTAATTGATTAAAATCTTAGGATTGAATAATATACCAAGTTTACTAGCAGTTTTAATAAAATATTAAAATATTGATTCAAAAATATCAACCATAAATAAGAGTAATTATTTGGCATGCGAGGAATGTCAAAATATCAATAGAAACACATCACACGGAGTATGATTTCTGGAAATCCAGTTCCATGGTCAGTAAAAAATTGAAATTATAATATAGAGGTATTGTAATAAATTTTAAGGAATATTAATAGATGAAAATGATACATCATTATAACACATATAGTATAAGGATTTATTACAATATTGAAAGAATTAATGATTTTTTTCTCTACAAAAAAACACTAATGATGATGAATGGTTTGGGTACCGAAAAATTTGAATATTTAGATACCTTGAGGGATAACTAGTTATGATTCCATGAAACACATAAAATTTTATAAAATATTGTGGTATTTTTTGGAATGATAGGAAATTTTATGAATGTATATTCCATAAAAATTGGTATTAATGTGTGTGAGAGAAATTGAGGGAGTGAAATAGTGTACAATATTCCATGAATTATTTTTATGATAAATATTTGTTTTTCAGAGGATTCAAAGACATTAAAAAATATTTCCCATCAACAATGTGGTGGAATGTACCAAATAAGACCAAAATTTGTTGAATATAGTAGAAGAAGGCATCATCAAATGATCTAAGAACAGAAAGACAATTTTCATCATTTCTAAATGATATTGGTTCATCATAATCTAATGAATATAAAGAATATTATTAATTTCCTTGTATGAATTAAATGGAATATATAAAAATAGACTTCAGCAGGTTGTGGTGTTATATATAACCTTTATTGAATCATATTTAACTAGAATATAGATCATTTAAGGTGGATACACCACCCATTTAAAAAAATTATATCTAGTGATAGGAATCAAGTATGATAAAGAAGGTGATTTCATATTGGTAAATATGGAAGTACAGAAAATTAATGTCTTTGGAACTGCTATGTTTTGTGGTAAAGAAATGATATGTGTTTATTTCTTAGTTTTTGATGCTCTCTGTAACATATTTCAAATTTTTAGACAATTATGTGGATCAAGAAACAATATAAGCACTACTATGAAGATTTATATTATCATGGTAAAATATAATATATTTTATTTTCAAGTAAAAAACATAATGCAATTATCTACCTTAAGAGTAGAGAATAGGATAACTTATTTATTTTTATGGACAAAATAAAATAAATTGTGGAAAACATTAATTACTCATTTTATCATACCATCTTTAAAAGATATATTCAAATTTGATACAGATAGATATCTACCTAGGTTATCTTGTGACTGTAATTATATATGAGATTATTATAAATAAAATAATACAACTTTAATGAAATATAAGGGGAAAGAGAAATGGTCAACAAGAGTGCCTAAAAATGTACATATTTTGGTTTTTAGAAAAATTTGACCAATTGTTTTTGATGAGAATAGATATTGTGTCATCATTATTTATGATTTTTTTAATGTCATGGGTTTCAATATTATCAACATGTAAAAGGTTTTTAGTTTCTTTACACATTATATGAGATCAATTGAAAATATACATGTTCAAATATTATAAATTTTGGAAAATTTTAATGGAATACAGTTCATAGATAGTCAAGTATATGATTATATAATGGAAAAATGAGATATTTCATGATGTCTTAGTAGTAATAACTCCCTAGTAAAATAGATTAGTCGAGAGAAGAAAATAGATTATAAACAATATAACCATAGAAATAGTTATTGACAAAGACCTTCCAGAGAAGTCTATATGAAATAATACATGTTGCCATCCTTTTATATTTCCAACAGATCCTAATTTTTTAAATGAAGGAGACACCAATTTATTTATCGTATGTGTGGATGCCGACATTGATATGAATTAAAATATTCATATGGAAATGTTTTCTTATGAATAAAAGGAAACATATAAAATTTTAATCTGCTAGATATCAATGGAAATTTATTGGAAACATATAAAACTAGATGGAAAATATGTTCTTCAATAAATGGAAGGGATAGTTTTTAGACTGTACTGATGAATTTATGGTGTAAAATGAGCAGATTATTTAGAATATCCATATATAGTCTCAAGAGGAAGTACATGAAGAGATGAGTATCTCATGAGTAGTTAAAGTACCTAATGGATATTGAAAAGAATATTTTTACGATGAAAAATGGAAACTTAGAATAGTATCTATATAGAAAAAGAATTGTTGAGAAAAAATATATAAGAACAACATAATCGATGACCATATGACACTAGTAATGAAAAGATGGATGAAAAAAATACATCAATCATATTTCCAATCATAGGGACAAAAATGGTTTTTTTAGATTATTCATGATATGAAAATTGGGTTAAGGTGATAAATACAGATAAAGAACAAATATAATGAATAATTTGCAGGAGATATTTTTAAGGCCGATAGATGTGAATGTCTTCTAGATAAAATGTGTATTCTATAAAAATTTAAATGAACATAGAAAAATAATTTGGAACAAACCATGACTATAGTTCAAGGGATACTCTCAGATAGTTCATACCAATATTTATGAAATATTCAATGTTCTTGTATGGTAGAAGACAATTCAATTTTTCAAAATCATTATTATCAAAAAAGTTCATTGTTTTCTAGATGGATTTTCAGTCAGAATTTATGAAATTGTTTCAGGAAGAAGAAGCATATATCAAACACTTATATATTTTCATTTCTCATAAATATGAAAAAATAATTTGCAGTTAAAAAATTAATTTCAAGAGCATTGTATTCATCACATGATTGATATTTAAAGAATTTGAGTTTTAAGCCTAATGGATTTTACTAAAATCTTCAACTTAATAATATGTGTAAAAAATTTATTATTGATATAGTTTATGACAATGCCAATATATTTTGATGGATAAAAAAATTTAATAGATTTTATAATTCATGATATAAAAGTTTGAATTATCAATAAATATAAATATAATATTTCTCATTGATTATAGAAAATGAAAAAAATACATGGAACATTTATTTATCCAAAATAATAATCATATAGAGTTATAATAAGATTTTTATTGGAAAATTAAACTATCAATAAAACTCAATAAACTAAAAAGATGAAATTCTCAAGGGATGATGGAGGAAAAGTACTCAAAATCATAAAATATAGATAAATCATTTGTAAATTATTATATATAATATAAAAATGAAAAATTATTTATTTTAGCACATTCTATTTACTAAAATATCAAAGTAATTTAAATGAAATCTAATTTCATGTGGTGAAAATAATACTTCGGTATATCATTAGAATAAAAGATTTCAATTTATAATATAATGAATAATAGTAAAAAATAATTTTTCTACAGATGTTGTTATTTTAGGTTCAATATATTATAAAAAATTGACATCATGGTGTAAATTAAATCATGTAATAGAATGTATTTTGTGGCTAATAAATAATCAAGACTACATTTATATGGGTATTATAAAATCAAAAGACATTGTCGCTACCTAATCTTGTGTACAGTTTCTGTGTATGAAATAACGTCTTTATGATTTGGGAGTTTAGGTGATGTATTTGATTTTAATGCATTATAATAAATCATGTTCTGTAAATATTATAAAAAATCTAGTACATCATACATTATTTTAGAACATTGAAATAAAATATCACATTACCAAGGAGAAATTGGATCATAGACTTTGGAACCTTCAATATATTCAAACTAAAATATATGTTACAGACATCCTAATGAATTCCATATCAAAAGAGGCATTTTAATGATATAAAATTTCTCTTAGAGACCATACAACTCACCAAAAATTAATAGTGTGGAAATGGTACCCCCTCTCCCCAAGGTATGGTTTGTTTTTACTATATTTTTTTATATGTGTTCAATACCATGTTGCATACAACAATGGAGTGACCTTTTGGTTGATTGATAATGGGGGAGATTTATTTTTCATGATTATGGGAGAATATTATTGGGGTAGTTGAAAAACATTGGATGTTTTAAAAACATAGATTATTGAATTTTTCAATCAATGATGGAAAATCATAAAAAAGGTTGATTTTTTTTGTTCCTAATATTAGTAGTTGATATGTTCTATTTAGGAAGTGATCATGATGGGCTTGTTTGACTCATCTTTTGGTGTTTATAAGGTTTAAAATGGAAGTAAAAATAATGAAGTGACTCATTGATAAACATATCTTGCTATATGTATTTTTTATGTCCATCTCGACTCACATAGTTTTCGAGTACATGTTGTGGAACTCCCTTAACATAATATATTGTAGGAGAAGGAAATGGTTTTTTTAGATGCATGACTTGTCGACAAGAAGGTTATTATTGTTTTAACGTGATGTAAACAAACAGAAAGGAAGATATTATTTGCAAAAATACTTATTGATTGTTTTTTATGATGATATTATTTTTAAAAAAGGTTACAAGTTATTATCGAAGGATTTTTTTTCAAATGAGGTCTTATGTTATATATCTTTTGAGATAATTTTTCTAAAAAGGAGAGTGTCTTCACATGTTCCAAATTATCATATAGACCAAATAAGTCCTATGGGATCACATGGGCTGTATCGGTTGTAAAGGATCTTATAAAGCATGTATGTTTCAAAGCACTAATCGAAGCATGTAATTCCTAAATCATCACATGATTGGTTTAGGTCATAATGGATAAGGAGTCACAAAAATCACATAGAAGGGTGAGATATTGAAATTATAGATAATTATTGTTTTGATTTGAAATCATTGAATTTTATATCACAAATTCATGAGTCGATCACTTGATCTATGTAAGTCTAGATGTGGTTTTTGTATCTCATATTCACTCAGAGTCACACTATCTATTAATTACCAATGATTTAATCCAAGGATTCTTGTGAGGCACAAGATGGAATACAATATAATAATTATTAGGTTATCATGATATTTCTCAAATTGTATGACTATATTATTGTCAATGGATGTGAAGATTTACTAACATCATGTTCTAGAAGATAGTGTAGATGATATATTTAGAAGTGTTCGGGAAATCTTAAAAACAAGGGATGATGATCACAAAAATCAAAAGTTATTAGGTGAGGTTTGTAAGGGTGATTTTTAGTTTTTTAGGAGGTTGAATGGATGGAGGACCACTATTCATAGAAATAAGTGGTAGATTTATGCATATAAATACCCATCCACCCACCATTATGATGTTTAGGAATTTACTTAAGTTTTTTTATCTAAGAATATTAACCGAGGAGGGGATTTATATAATAAAATGGGAGTGACATGATTAA
This sequence comes from Viscum album, assembly GCA_963277665.1. Classification (NCBI taxonomy): domain Eukaryota; kingdom Viridiplantae; phylum Streptophyta; class Magnoliopsida; order Santalales; family Viscaceae; genus Viscum; species Viscum album. The sequence goes on from OY728151.1 coordinate 1,540,332,453, forward strand.
TTAAATCACATAAGAATAAATTCTTAAGTCGTTTCATGTAAATATAATAATATTATGTGGCTACAACTAAGCCAAATGTATTTATACATTGGGTTATTTCACATATAAGAATACCCTTTAGATTCATGTTTTATGTATTTGATGAAAAGCGTCTTATGAATATGTCAAATGGTCTTTGTAAAAAAAATAGGATATTGAGATGGTGAAATGAAGAGGATTTATATAACCAAGTGGAAAAGTATCACATAGATGTGTTTATCATCTGTTTTATTGAATAAAAAAACAAACACATAGAAAATTGTGAATCAATATAGATATTCTCATCAGAGGATTAATATGTTCACATTAACAGAGAGAGACTAGTGAGGTTTTAAATTGTAAATGGTTGTAAACTAGAAGTGGTAGTGACTCCACCCTAAAACCATTAATATAAAATATTATTAGAACATTATAAACATTAAAACATTTAGCTTGTATGCTATATATATGTAGTCTAGTTATTGAAGACCAGGTATAAATTGTTATTTCATGTTCATGTTTTAATTTTTATTTAATGGACATTATGGTATATCGAGAGAATACCATTTTTCTTAATGAAAAAACAATATTCAAATGTATAGTTTATTAAATTAATTATAACCAGTTTTATCCATCCCCCATAACTATTATTTTATTTAACTAGGGATGGATAATATATATCATAGCTCCAAATTTACTTATCTCAATAGCTACCACCCAAATGACCAAAATTTAAAACATTTTGAACAATTCATCAAGATGTTTCATAAATCAACCTCACCCAAGTAATGTTTGAACATTTCTAGGGTTTAAAGAATAAAAATAATCATAAAAGGATATAAATAAACATATATGGTTTATTTATTACCATTATGGGGTGGTTTACACTCATAAAAAATAATTTCCTACATATAAATACTTTTTTAACGAATTGGAATGAGGTGTATATATATTTACATTTACAAACATGAAGATAAAAAATAACAAAACTACAAAACTAAAAACCCCTAGATCATATATGTTTCATGATTAAAATAATCTAAAATTATATCATTGACTATAAAATACCCAATATGTGAATAAGTTTATACAACTCAAAAAGTAATATCATTATAGCCACAAAATGAGTCTCCCAATAATCAATTCCAAATTTGCTATCTAGACCTCACAAAAACCCTATAGTTATTCCTTTCATTTACTACATATCCTAATCGATATATTATCTACTAAATCGATATTATACTACTAGAAAATTTAGACATTCATACTTAACATGATTAATGTCTCGTACAATCTATCATTCCATAAATTCAGTGAGTATAAAATTCATTAGTATTTCCCCAAGAATTCTTTTTATAACCATGCATAAAGAATAAATTTATCATTATTAGTTTTTTTAAAATTACTATAACCTATTAATGTTTTTAGGAAGATAAAGAATAATTTCCAATTTAACAGCATAAAAACTTCGTAACAAAAAATCAAAACATATAATAATTCCTCCTTTCTCTAAACAAAGAAAATAATTAAAATCACTCATCCAAAATCTAAGAGAAACAAAAAAACATGGTAACCCACCAATAATAACTAATGATATCTCCCTCACATGATAGTAACCTTACCTAACTCTTTTCAACATCAACAATAACCTTAATAATTAATCAATACATAATTTGGAATTAAGAACCATTTCAACCATGATAGGGCACATATAAGAAAGTAATAAATTCCACGTCATGTATGACCCCTCACTCAAAAATACAAAAAATATCAATCATAGTATTAATAAACATGGGGTTTAATGGATCCATTAATAACAATTTCATAAATTACCTTATTTTCCCACTAATTTCTAAAACTCATAACACACAAAAAATATCCATTAATTTATTATAAAAAAACCTCTAAAATAAAATATATTATAATAAAATCATTAAATTGATATAAAATAATTATAATTAGATAAAATATTTAATATAATAATCACACCATCCTCAACAAAATTTAAACAAAATTTAAAAAAATTCTGGTGTAGACGTATCCAATATTTCAACTCAGTGATGGAATTGAACAAAACCACCAAACTTGATGACCAATCTCCCATTAACATTACCAAAACCCTATAACTAAACTCCCTTATTAATTCATTTTAATACAATTAATTTTATCCATACCTAATATTTTTTGGATTTCACCAAGAACAAAAAGAAAAATGACAAGAAAATATATTTAAATATCACTTACCCTATACATGGAATAACCATCAATCACCTCTGAGAAGACAAATGGTAATTAATTAAATGTGATAGGGATTGAATGAGATACATATGCCTATAATCGAGTTATGATAGAAGAATCCAAAGGTAATTTAAATGCATAAATTCTCTGAATGCAAAGTCCAAATAATCATACAATGACTATTAATTTCTTACATATATGAAATTGTTTATGATTAATTGTTAATATAAAATTCGATGGTCTTAATTTCCTGACCATATATACCTATCAATCTCTCCCAAAATCCTATTTCACAGTAAGTTGTGGATTACACATGGTCCCCCAGACCATACACTACACAAGTATCCCCAAAATCTATTATAAAACACTTAATATCACCCAAAAAATCCCAACTATTACTTTATATTAAATTTATACATTACATACCATATACATGGACCAAAAAATAATATATTTAATATAATATGATTACTTTGTAAACATATATATTTCATTCTGATTTGGAATGGATTAAAAATTTATCAAATATCCATAGTTCATTCTGGGAGTAATAGAACATTATTAATCAAATTTTTTATTCTCATATAAAAATATACACCTTTGATAATATAAATCAGTATACACATCTCCTTCAATTAAAATATCATATCATTAATGTATCTTTTCTATTAAACCAACTTAAAGACCATCTCAGTAACCAATTCTATATTTTTTAGCTTTTCATATTTAACCATATCATGATAATCCTATATAGTAAGATATATCATATCATTAATTGAAAATTATAATTTAAATAAACATTATTATAACACAATATTTATTCATTATCATCTCATCTGAAATTATAATGCATTAAAAACCATGTAAATATATAATATTAAAAAATATTTTCTCAATCAATGAATCATTAAAATTTATATTCTTATAATATACATTATAATTCCATTATCATCAAGATCATTTTGAATACCACAAATTTCCTCTAAAAGTATACTCAACCAATTGAAAAATGCATCAATGAGTTTTCTCAATTGTTACCTAAAATCATCAAATATGATTTCATGAACTTATTACTTCACCTTCGTCATTTTTTATAACCATTGAATAGGATTAATAACTTATCGAACATAGAATTTTAGGATTATTATGTCATCAAAAAAATTATATGATGTTCACAATTTATCACCTTATAAATATTACCCCTTTTATAATTATCATATATATATTTACATTAATTATCAATGATGTCTCCACATTCTTTTTTCAATGATAATGTGTTTCATCAAATTAGAATTTTTATATATTCCATGATATTGGAGGTAGCGTTTTATTTTATTAATACATTGATAAAAAATTTAACATTAAATATATGAATATTTTTTTGGCTTATTATTTCAAACATAATCAATAAATAGAGAAAATGAACCCTGAGAAATATCCCTTATAATTGATAACACTTATTTAAACCCTTAGGAAATATATCATATAGAGGAAAAACAAGACATTCAAAACAAAAACTTTTTATTTTTCAATGACACAATCATTTTTTCTAGTTTGGACAATATTGTCTCCTTAAATTCAAGTACTAAATAAATTATATGAGGCACAAAATGTTCCTTAGTTTCACAAATTTGAGTTGTGTCTATGTTTCATATACTCAGTGATGTACCAATGTATAAAACTCACAATTCTTACCAAATTAGATATATTTTTATAATACAATAACACTTAATATTTTTAATCCTCATAATTAAATCTCACAACTCATTCACAAAGTATTGGTTTTCAAGAAGTCAAGGAAAATTATTTAAATTAAAAAAGAAACAAATATGAATTAAACAGAAAAGTTAGTTTTTTATATTTACCAATTATATTTAAATTTTAATAAAGGGAAAATGTTGTCACATTGTTGATCACCATGTTCTACCCAATGATATTTTATATCAAGGGATTATAAAATATATCTATTTAATTACTCACAATTATAAAATAAATATTTAATAAAATTATATATTAATATAGATCCAGGATATATTCCATGAAATTAACACATTAACCATAAGATTTATTTTTAATAAAATTCCCTTAAAATAATTTATTATTTTCTAAGTTACAATAAATAATTAATTCATTAAAATGTTACATATAGGATGAAATATATTTTTATTCTTGAAATATATTTATAAAAATCATGGAGTTGTACTAGGTCACCATGATATGGGGTTTTCATTCTATGGTTTACTGTCATAAAACAAAGAAAAAAATTCACTTCTTAAAAACATCTTTTACCTTTTTTAAAATACTATATTTTTATTTTATATTAACCGTAAATTATTCTTCTCTCTATAAGTATGAGTATTCCAAATAATATATATTATGTTATTTCTTATATAAAATTCACACTCCACATGGAGCACCACTATGTCAATTTGTTTTACATGAGGCTTCTAAAATGACTTATTTTATTTAGTCTCCAAAATGACAAGTTTTTTTGAATCAAGGTTATTTAGGATAACAACAATACCCAAGAATTTATCTGAAAACTATAGGATACCATTTCAGGTTTTTTTTATTATTCTCATAATAATTATCCGTTTTCAAATTGAGATAATAACCATGATATTTTCCTACTCATCACATTTTGGATAGGGATTTTTTGGAAACTCCATCCAAAAAAACTCACTATTGGAATGGAATCTGGTCATGGAATATATAAACATATAAAAAAGAAACCGAATAAACATAATAAAAATTTATATAAATATGGTTAGATATATTATGTATTGGTCTTTGGTTTTATAACATAAAATAATTTATATTCTTTCAAACATCAAAAAACTCCACTAAAGATTTATTAATAACAATATAAGACATTTCATGATTGTTTTTCTCTCATTTTTAATAAACAATAGATGAAATCATAAATATTTTCATTATATATTTATTCACAATAAATTAATTAATTATGTTTTATTTTCATTAGTTTAAATTTGAAACTTATATTTTTTATTTAAATTATTTTTGACTAGTTTTAATATATTAAAAAATATGATTATTTCATATATTTGTTTCAGAATTAAGGTATAGTTACCTTTTAGAAATATAAATAATAATTATATAATAAAAATATAATAAAAAAATTGTGAACTAATTAATTAATGTTTAAAATTTATATCCTAACCATGTTAAATTATAAGAATAAAATTTTACAATTACATTTCAAGAACACTCAAAGTATTTATAAAAATAACCCTAACTATAGAACAAAAAGTATAAATGTATTCATAGAATATATGAGTTGTTAGAGAATTACTATTTCCTACAATTGGAATATATATATATATATCCATGTTAAAAAATAATATAATTAAGTTTTTATAATATTCTTATTAGAAGCATTCAGCAAAGGATTCCTTAATAAAATAGTAATTGTAAAACATTATTTAACATTTATATATTATTTATAAATTATATATGAAATAATTAAATATATATATATATATTATTGGAAATAATGTATTTTAAATGTATATATATTAATTTATTAATAATACTATAAGTAATTAATAATAAATATTTTTTTAATCAATCATAGAATATTAAATTGTATTTAATATAGTTAATTGTTCTAATATATTATATAATTTCATTTAAAACTTAAATATATAATATTTATTATTTTTAATTCGATTAAAATGGATACAATTTTCTAAATATTAATATCAAAATTCAATTGGGATTAATATTTTTCATATTATTTAGAGAAACCTTATTTTTTGTGAATTTTAAAAAATGCCATTTTTTGCATATAGTATGATTAATACACTATATAATAAGTTAAAATTGATTAATTATTAATAAAAAATTTACCCAATTAATAATCATCCACAAAAATTATATTAGGGTTACTATTTTTTACATTCTTAAAAGAAATATGTTTGGGTTAACATTTAAAAATAACATTTTTTATATATAGTAATTTTAATTACATAATTATGATTTTCCAATTTCTCAATTATTTATTAAAAATATCAAATTACTAAAAATACATTAAATAAGTAAAATAATAGTTCTAAAAATAATAAATTTAACATTCAAACATAAAGATAATTTTTAAAATTTTATGATCTATTTTATTGAAATACAATAAGTATTTGATTTGTCACATTGAATAAATTGTTTTGAATACACAATTTGGATTTTTCATTTTTAATTACCAAAGAAATACATAGTTATTTAATAAAACAATATTATAGGTATGAATAATCAATATTATTTATAATCTTATTCCAAAATGAAAAATTATAAATATTTTATCCAAACATACTCCTACACTATTCCATATAAAAAAACATTATCCACTAATTCCTCCTCACATCCAAAGCATATTCCATGGCTAAAGATGGACCAGATTACTTCTTTAAACCAAAATAATGGCATTCTTAGACCCCTTTTATATGAAAAATATCATCCAATATTGATTTAGACGTAATATAATGGAGGTGACTCAAATATCATGGTGGATATATGTTATATGAAGTGATCCCAGACTCAAGGTAAGGGAGTATCTTCTATATATCGATTATTTAATTATATTACTTCTCAATTGTCTTATATATCATCCTGGAATTTTCTCCAATGTATTAAAATTAATTTTATTTCATTCTTTTTTTAGGTATTATGTTTCGTTTTACCTCAATTATATATTTATATTATATATTATACCATGTTTGTAAGGGGTTGAGTACAAAATATTTAGTGTTATTCAAGATTTTTTTCTCTTCGTTTATATCTTATTTTATGTATTACATATAAATTCTTGATTATATGACTTATTTTTATCACATTATTATTTATGTAATTAAGATAAAAATTCCTCTGATAAGGATAGATTGTTCATAACATATATTGTTCCAAAGGTATCCCTCACACTCTTTTTCTGGTGATTGTGTTCTTTATCATTTCTTAACTCTCTCTATCTTGTTGGACAATATCTTTTTCTTATATATATTTTATCTTTCACGTCTAGTTTTTCTTAAATAGACTATTTTGAATAAATTTTTATGATTTCGCTACCATTTTTTCCTTTTGTTTTTTATATAATATTTATTTTATTTAAATTATATATTATACAAATGCATAAGATATTTTTATTAAAATTCAAAAAAAATCAGTATCAACATTTTTAAAGTGTAAATTTGAAGTAATTGTTTCCTTTATCAAATAAATTGATATAAATAAAATATATTTTATCTTAAAAATATTATAACATTTAATTCCTTTATAAAAAAACTATAATAACATGATTTTTTATCATTTGAACATTATATAAAAGTTACGTCAACAAATTCAAAAATATTTGATAATTAATAATATTCCTCTAAAATAATATTCATCTATGTAAAATCTATTTTAAATCAATTTATTTAAAATTTTCATTAATTTGTTTTCTCATATTATCCAATTTCGTTAATTTAATATTGTAAGGGTAGTTTTTCATTAGTTTTCGAAACACTGATGAAACCATGGTATTGGGGACCTGAAATCTCTATGAGTGGATTGAGACAACACTACCTTTTTTCTTATTTATCATTAATTATGAATTAGGATCACCATTCTAACATTTATTTTCCATAGTGAAAAACCCAAAATATCAATTTATGATTTAATGGTGTTCACCGAGAGAGCTATACATTCGATTGAAATTTTAAATCTCTTAAAAATAAAAATTTTCATTATTTCAATATATATAATTATAGATTATATTGAATTATTTTTATTATTGGTATATTTTTTAAATTATTTATTTATTATTTATCTTGTATTTTTAATATTATGAATTCATTAGACTTATTATATGGTCGATGGGGCCCAAGATATCTCCCTAGAGAACTATTATGTCATATAAGACAACTAACTTTGGTAATTGAAATATTCCCACCATTTTATTATTATGACTATTGACATTATATAATTACATTAGAATTAATTTGATTAGTTTATGTGGTGTTTGGCACATGAAATACCTCATTAGTAAACTGGTATGTATCCCAAAACAACTAGTAATGGTATTAAGTGTATCCTTCACATTCATAAAACAAATCATGCAATATGGAAGAAATGATATAACATTAAATATATTATTATACCATCCCTGGATATCCAATAATTATATTATTATTTTTGCTGAATCATTTTATTGTTGACTCCTGTCACAATATTTATTTCATTTTTCATTCGAATTTATGATATATATTTCTAAGAGTTTGGAATCCCCCTTTTAGCATTCCTCCATTGACCTAGGAATCAATAATGATGTTAAATATGATATAAATATACATCTGATCAAATAATAATTTTTATTTCATTCATGTTGTGTACTCAATTTTGGCAATGTCATATTATAATTAAGTATATATCTAATTTGTTGAGAGCACTAAACTGTTACATCATAATTTTTGTCATATACATATTCTATTTCCATTAATATAAATTTCCAATATCTCTTAATTAATGATGTTTGGGTATTACAGTGGGTATTTTAGAAATTTTAGCAGAAACCATATAAACTAGACTTATAAGAACATAAATATGTAGAACAACATTATGATACAAACAAAGGAAATTCAATAAAATTTTCTTGATTAGAATGAATGTTTTATATGTGTTTATAATAAATTAAATGGACTCAAATAATTTGATTAAAAATTAATAGGTTTATTGATGAACTAATTATTATAAACAATTATTAATTGAGGTAACCTAATATAATGAATGTGAACTTTGTTCAAACCCTAGTTCGTATTAGTAGAACTGTATAATTAATATCAACAAAGATATAGTTGGAGTTGGGAAAAAAATCTCTATATTGAGCAATGTGAATCATGTTATGACATATGTAATAGACAATATAGAAAAACCATTAATTCCTAAAAAAGTTCCAAATAATTTAATCATTTTGGAGTCCCCAGTGGAACTATTCATCAACACCACCAATCAATTAGAGGAGGGATAATTAGTTTTGTTTCCATAGAAAATATTGATTTCATTGGGATATAGTTTATGGGAGAATGTTAGGATACTTTTATATTTTCCTATTTATCTTTCATAAATTAAACAAAATGATCAACAAAATCTATTACACGAAAGACTGAACTAAAACAACCCAAGATGTATCTAATTGAGAAATATCATTAAGAAAATTATAATAAGAGTAAAATATCATGTAAATAAAGAGTTATAAAAAATAACACCCCATATATATTATATTTTAATGTTTCTAAAACTAATAATTTAAATAAATTTAAATTATTAATGATAAATAATTAAATTTAATGGGATGTGATAAAAATTAATTATTATTTGAAACTGTTATTTTTGGATGAACTATTTCTTAATTTTTTGTGATATATTTTATCATAAACTAAATTCAAAATTTATAAATCATTATTAAAATAAAATATTTCAATTGATAAATAAATTAAAAAACATTTAATTTTAAAATGGTATTAAGTAATATTACGAACAATCAATGTTTAAAACCCCAATATTCAATAAAAATAAATTTCATAATATTTTATGTCATTTTTAAAATAAAAATTTCCAAACTCTAAAGTATGAATTTTATAAAAATAGATTCATTTCATGATTTATAATTTCAAAAATATCTTTTGTAGAATTTTATATATTCTTTAAAAAAGATTATTTTTATGTGAATAGTATCAAATATAGTTTTTTCAAATATTATATCTTTTATCAAATAGTAATGTTATAATAATGAGTTATAAATTTATTAAACCCATTACTCAACCAAATATATATATTTTTATTTTAAAAATCATTTTTATTGATTATTTTAAATTTAGACACTTTTTATTAATATTTTGAAATAAAAGATATATTTTATTATAATAAAAAATATTTTTGTACCATTTCCTTTAATTAAGTATTTGATTATTTTAATCAGATTTAGGTTGGTAATAAAATAAAATAACAATAGTCTATTTAATAATAAATCAAAAAATATAATTGTAAATAATATTTTTCTAAATATTTGTCAAAAATAATATTTTATACGTTAAAATAAATTTTTCTAAAAATTATTTTATAAAATTACGTGTACATATATTAAAGTTGATTTTTTCACCATTAAAAAATGAATTTAATAGAATTGAATTCACTTTTGGATCTTACTGATTAATAATAGTTAATATGTTTAATTTAATTCTAGGGAGTGAAGTTGTTACGAATGCAATAATTAATCATAATGGAAAAGGTTACAATAAGGTGAAACTGTTCGATCAAGATAAAATTCACAAAATATCACAAAACCACATAGACACACACACATTTATCACTTTATGTTTTTATATCAAAACCTATATCATCGTAACAAATTATCTATTTAGGATCTACTTTCATTGAATATGAAAACCTTTGGAATATTAAGAAATTTATATTCAAAAAAATTCCACCGCATTCACGTATAAAATTACTTATTCATCACCTAAATTAAAATAACTCCTTAAGAATCTTAATATGAGAAATATCAAATAGTTCCCATTAAAATATTTATTCATGTCCTTTATGTTATGGGCTCATCGTAATATCACCTTTCAAAGTATTGATTTGATTATAAAGGGGATGTTTAAAAAAGTAAATTAGGGACTCCCAATCACACTATTTTATTTTTATTACTTTTATTCCTATTCATACCCCTTAAAATAACATAAAAACTAAAATTATTAAATCAATATCATTAGTATATAAAAAAAATTATTTTAATTGAATATCCATTATATAACCTCTTTCCATCCATTCAAAAAAAATGAAAATGTAACTCGTATTATGGTTGGTTCACCACCACTATAATTGAAGTGTTTTAATTTTTTCATTAATTTATTAAATGTAAAGTTATAAAAATTCATTTAATGATTATATATAATATTTATTATGTGATTAAATTTCTAAAAAACATAGTGTTTCATTTATATTAATGATATTAAAAATAAAGTATCGTTGTTATTTTAACCTCCCAAAATGAGCATACTAAATATTAACTAATAACATAAATTTATTTTAAATAATATATTTTTATGTGTATAATTTCAGGTATTTTTATGATATATAATATTTTAATATATATTTTTCTATTTTAAAAACTCCTTCACATAGAATGAGAATGATACTATTCAACCAAAAATAAAATGTTATAACTACTAATATCAGTGATCAATATTAACTAAAAAAGTAATAAATGTGATATAAAGGAATATAACATACTATTATAAATGGTATTAAATATTAATAAATGTTATAAATATATTATTATGGATTCTTATTTTATGATACATGAGGGTACAGTGCATTCGGTAAAGTGGGTATCTGAGGTGAGGATTCATTTTTTCAATTTCAATTAATTGAGATATGTTTCTTATTATGTGAAAACATAATTATATATAGTTTAATTACTAAAATTTTAATTAATATTTATTAAAACTTTTTTATCTATATTTTCACATTAATTTAATATAAATATTTTCTATTTCATTTGATTCATATATTACCTATATCATAAGGGATATTATTGATATAATTTTTCCCCTATATTATAACACCTATTCTTGAATTTCATATTTATATATTTAGATTATTTAAATCTATTAGTTTATTAAGTTTGGAACCTATTTAATTTCATTTAATTTAAATTTTTTTCATAAAAATATCTTTCTAGAGGATTGTATATTCAAAAATTATATTGTCTCTAAAGGGACTCTTGACTCAAATTATCTTCTTTGAGCAATGCTTTGTAATATGTAGCTAATTTATTTATATTTCTTATAAGTATAATAATTTATAAACAATGTAGTTATTATCCAACTATTAATCATATTAAAATTATTAATTCATGTTCTCTCATTCATGTTCCTTTGTTCTGAATTTTAAAAATATTATAAGGATTTCTTCTCCAACCTATCTTTATTATTTATATTGTTTTTTAGTTCATATTTCAGTGAATTGAAAGTCAATTTTCCAGAAAAAACACCTTAGATTCATTATTTATATTTATTTTTTTGGATTTTAATTATATTCAATCATAATTATTCCTATTCATTTAATTTTCAACAACAATTTTTGCAAATAAGTGAAACAAACATTCTCTTTTCTATAGGATCAAGAATAATTCTCCTCTATATAAATATTAGTTATATTATTACAAGAAAGTAATTATATATAATATACTGATTATTTATGTTCATTTTATCATATCATTTACTTCATTAAAAAATAATCAATGTGAATCTTTTTTAAACATTCCACAATTTTCATTATAGCAGTTCATTGGAGAATTGTGAAAAGAATCTCATTTTTATGTTATAATGAATAAAAATATTTCACCATATTAATAAATATTATATTTATGAATATTTGTTTAATACATTTATGATTTTCAAATGAAATTTTTGTTTCAACTGGTTTTTTAATTTCTCATTTAAAGAAAAACCATAATATTTTAGAAAAAATTTAAAGGGTTTCATTTAATTTATGTATACATTTAACATATCCTCCAAATTAATTATCATTTAAAGAAATTGTTGTCAATGTTAACATAATTTCATTTTAAAAAAAATCAATGTTCTCATTTTACCCATTGAAATAAATTATTTATGATACTTATTATATTTTTTTACTACCATGTTAAAAAATCATTTTAAAAAATATTTTCATTTGTGATTAAGATTAATTTTTCTTATAAAACCGAAAAAGAAATTTCTCCCTTGGTATTTTGTGTCATGTATTACCCAATTAGTTCTATTATAATGTATTTATTTTAGTATATTTCACTTTTATATGTTAATGATCCAATACATAAACTCTTATTATGTGATATCAACTAAAACTGTTATGCGACCAATATTTTTATAAATATTTTTTCATCTATATCAAATTTATTTAAATTTTTTACTTCACTGGGGATATAGTATAAAGATAACATGAATATTCATACCCTTGATGTAAGATGATGGTTTTTTTTAAATCTTTATAAAACCCATTTCATTCTCATTGTTTAACTATGAAATGATGAAATTATGATACTTTACTCTTGTGGTAGACATATCAAATTATATAATATGATTTTATTGGTGGGAATGAAATTACATATCTATCTTATGCATTGGTTGATGTTTTATATCACATGATGTTATATATTAGGGACAAGAGGGAACCCCTGATTAAATATGGGGATTTTTCCACTATTTAATATTGTCTTCGAAATGGTCCTTGAAATATTCTTGTGATGTCATGTTTTGTAATATTTCTATATTATTAGGATTCAATGATTCTATAATATATAATTATTTATTATAAATTAATTTTGTTATTATTGGTCAGTTTTGATCCGTGTTGTTTTGTGTATGGATTCTTTATTATGTGTTCTTGTAGCATGATTATATTATCATACCGGCATGTATATCTTATTCTCACTTATAGTATTATATTGATATCTCTTATAATTACCCTTACAAATCCTTTTATTTCACTCTTCAAATGATTCAATTTTCTCACGTCATGGATATTATTATTATGTATACTATTTCTATATGTATATCATTTGGGGATATTTTTTTAAGAAACATTGATGATTTACAATTAAATAAGAAATTACTGGTTTAGTGATATATGTGTTAATTTCATGGGAATGTTATGTTTTTAATTGTAATTTTTTTACAATTCTCTAAAATTATAAACCCTTATAGAATTATTCTGTGGTGAATCTATACTTTTAATTGATAATATAATTATGGTTTTTTAATTTTGAGTTACTTTAGTTAGCATAAAACCACTCTGAAAATAAGGTTATTTAAACACAATATAATAGAGTGTAGTTCTAGGACAACATACTTGAATTAATTAATGGTTTTAATAAAATAATATATAAATATGTTATTATATAAGTATATTCTAAAAATTATGGATACCATCACTTGTTTTGAGGTCATAAGTAATTGAATTCTAATGTATTTTTGAATATTTATAGATAATATTGATTCCTTTTTAGGAAGACAAAATGATTTAATTATAGATACACATTTGGGTTAGTATGTGATCTGATCTTCCAGTAAATATTCTTAATTTTAAAGACCTCATAATTTATTTTGGTAATATATGATTATATTACAATAGAGATTGAAAAATAATTTAACATCACAGAATAAATTTATTTTGGTAAAATATTCATATATTTGGAGAATATATATTATAATGGTATACATTAATCAGTGTCTGGTTAATATTTCTTGGGATACATGTTAATACTAAATTCATGGAGCATATACTTTCATGAATAATTCTTTTAAATTGTAGTAAGAATGATCATGATAAATATTCGTTTGGTTATTTTTCAGTATTATGTCATTAATGTTATGTAGGTGGGGCTTCTGGAAACATGGGATTAACTAAAAGGTTAAATGATTGATCTATTTACAACATTATAGAACTGAATGTATCTTTTGATGATATAATTTTTTTAAAGGATATGAAAAAGTTGTTTGATTTTTCATATTTATATTTTTATTGATTATTATCATAACCATATATATTTTTTATTTAGTTGAGTACAGGATCATGAAAATAATGTAGGAAAATGTCTATCTCAAAAAAAAACTAATGTCTTATAACATTGTAAGTGTGGAAGAAATGGTTGTGACAAATTAAATTAAAAATAGGTATATTATGAAAGAAAATCAGTTTTTTGGTCTTAACAAAGATAGTATAGTTAATTTTGAATTGGAATTTATATCATGAAATTTGATAATATTAATAAAAATATCACATATTTTACTTGATTATGGAAATTAAAATTTAAAGGAATAAATATTTATAAAGAAATATAATGTAACACCTTAAAATGATATGATATGTTTTCCCTTAAATAAATACTATATTTTATAAAATCTATCATATGAAACACAGAACTAAAATGAACTTGGATATATTTTAGCACGAAAATTTCTTACAAATATTACAAGAACTGTAGAACCACATATTCATAAAAATGATAAAAAATTAATTTTTTTACATATTATTATTACTATTTTAATAAAAATAAATTGTATAAATTTAAATCCCTGAAGATAAAAGATTATATTTAAGGGGATTTGATTAAAGTAATTTAATTTTAAAAATAGATGCTTTTGAAAAAAAACTTGTTATATATTTTTTATTAAATATTAAATATATAAATTTAGAGTATTATTCTAATAAAAATATAAAATTTATTAAAAAATTAATAATTATTTAATTAATCATTGATATGAAAGACGATTAAAAACATTTAATGACTAAAAATAATTTTTTTACCAATCTATATTTTCCATTTTTTTCTAATTTTTTAAGAGTTTAATTAATAACTTATATAATATTTATTTGATAAAAATAATTTAATTTTTTTATATTAAATTTGGAAATTAAGTCCATATAAATTTTATAGAGTTCTAAAAGAATGATTATTTATTGTTTAATGGTATGAAATAAAAACTTTATAATTACTTGAACATTTTTGATATGATAATGATATAAACATTAATTAAAAAAATTTAAATTATTTTTCTTAAAGGTATATATTTTTATTATTCAAATAAATAATTTAGAGACTATATATTGATTTTTCAAACTTATATTTGGAATTAATAAATATAAATGTTATTTTATTATAAAAATATATCTTTCTAGTTATTTCCATATAATTATGTTTTGAAAATATAACAATCAGTGTTTTTTTAAATAAAATATACCAACATTTAAATAATTATTCAATAAATATCATTGGTATTTATATTATTCATAATCATTCTCCTAAATAATCATTTTTAGTATTAAAATTTCATTTTTATAATTAATCAATATTATGCTCATAGCTATAAATCTAATGATGTTAATTTCTATTAAAAATAGAAATTAAATTCAATTTAATTGATGTCATTTTGGGAACCATCATAATAAATATTGTATAATTAGTTTAGTTACATTTAGTTTGTAATAATATGTTAACAAGGTAAATATTTTTCACCATGGAAACTTCTAAAATGAATTAAATTTTATAAATCAAGAAGTATTGTATAGAAATATCACAATATCAAATATATAAACGAGTTTGTGAAGGGAATAACAACATCAACATATCAATTATTTAAAAATCACACCATGGACTCATATAAATGGGTTAATTCACCACCCTAATTTTACAAAAACATTATGACTAATTTTACTACAATATATTCTAATAAACATTTACAATACTACTTTAACCATCATAGAGGATTGGGAGTCTATAAAAGAGTACCTTTCAAAGGATTGATCTTAATAGAAAAGTTGTTGTCCTTATGATTAAGGAAAGAACTCTAAATAACTACATTTTATTTATCAGCATCAAAAAAATAACATGTAACCACCATTATATAATGAAATCATTATAATCTTCATTATGAAATTTGATTTTGTGTATAAAACATTTTCCTACCTTTCTTCAATTCATTCAAAAAAAACAAATTTCTCAAGTATTATGGTCTATTCAATGCAAACATGGGTGAAATATTTGAAGGATTCATCACTGTCATATAGGAATGGTTATAAATATATATCTAGTGAATATATATTATATTTATCAAATTATGAAAATTTTAGAAAACTAAATATGTTGTTATATTAATTAGATTAACAATAAAATATCTTCGTGATTTTAGCATCCCAAAATGACAATATTGAGAAGTCATTAATAAATTTACCTTATTTTAGAAAATGTATTGTGATGTGTAACTTTTATGATACACGAATGATATATAACATATAACTATATAATTTTATAGACTATGATGTAATGAACATAGAATAACAAGTTAAACCTTTTCATTAAAAAATAAAGGAATGATTAAAACTACTAATATGGGCTATCATCATTACATAAAAATAAGTAAAAATCATATATAAAATTTGAAATTATGAGTATATTTCCAGAATATATAAATAAATTATTTTTGGATATGATGTTGGAGCATGACTGACTATGTATGAATCCATGATAATTGTTTTGTTTCTCAATTTTAAGTCCATGAGGGATGTTTCTTATTATGTAGTAATTTAATTTTTTGTGTTCCAAAAACATCCATATTGAATTCATATGTAGTGAATATATTTTTATTTGACATTTTTTCACATTAATTTTAGAAATCCATTTTCCATTCCCTTCAATTTAATCACAACCTTTGCCATTGGGGTTTTAACCAAATTTACCATCTTTGAGTTATAACCCTAAATCATATACATCATTATTACAAGTATGGTTTCATACACTGTATAATTGTATTATGTTTTATTCCCTATTTAATTTTAAGGGATTTATAAATTTTCTATCAAAACCTTTTCTAAAATATTCCAATGTTAATAAATTTATATGTTTGTAAGGGGTTTCCCAACTCAAATTTCCTTCTTTTAGTCATTTTTTTAAATATGGACTTACATTATTTATTGAGGGTTAATATAACATCCTTGAAATGTAATATCATGATAATCCATTTATTTATTATATTGAAATTTTAGTATCATGGTCACTTTTTTAATGGAATTTTTTCTAGTTGTTTTAAAAAATTTACGGATTTATATTAAAATAAATCCTTTTTAGTCTTTTTTAATAGTTTGTATTGGATGAAATTGAATGTTATTTTTCCCAAACCACATATTTTTTATTCTTCTCTTTTTTTGGTTTTTGTTCTAACTTTCTTCTAATTATTCAATTTTCATTAGGTTCACTATTCAATTAAATGGTTTCCCATAGGAGAAACATACCTTGTATTTTCTTTACATTAAGAAATATATATCCTCTATATGCATATTATTTATACTTTTTCATAGAATATTTATCTCTATAAATCAAATATTGGTTAGATTAATTTTATAGTGAATTTTATTTTTTAATTTTTTTTAAAAATGTTCTTTTTAATTTTGTCGTCCTATTCATAGTTTCATTATTTATAAAACTATGAAATGAATATAATTTTAAACATTTAATTTATTAAAAAAATTTCTATATTTTAAAACTATTTACAATATGATTATTATTTTTATGTTCTCAATGTTTTCATGTGTAATTTCTCTTCCAATTGTTGTTTTTGAATTTTTAATTTCATTAATTTTGTTTATTGTTTTATAAAAATGAAATAATTTTTTTCATTAAACTTAGGTATAAAATTATATGTCACATCATATTTTTTATATTTAACTTCAATTATATTCATTTACTCAATTTCTAGAATTATTTTAAAATTATGCTTTTTATTGTCAATTTCTTAATCCTGTTAATTTTATTAAGTTATAAGATAGTTTAATTGTAACCATGTTTTTTAAGATTTATAAATATAATTTTAAAAATTTTCACTTAAATTTTTCTATCAAACAAAAAATATATATATCTTTTTAAGTGGGTGGTTCATGTATTTCTATTAGAACTAACATAAAATTTAATTTTTTATATATTAAACATTTGGCATTGAATAATCTAATTTTGAACTCTTCTTATATTATACCATTTGAAAGTGTCTTTTTACCCATATTCCAATAAAATATTCTCTCATATATGTCAACATAATCTATAAAACATTATGATTTATTTGGGTATATTATCATATGATAAAATAAATCTTCTTTACTTAAATATAATATTATCATGTTTTAGGGAAATCAATATAAAACTGAGTTCTTTTTCATGGGTTAACTATGATATATTGAAATTATAATCATTTCTTATAAAAAATGCATATTATTAAGAATACTATGATTCAGAAGGTGTGACTAACATTATATTTCCTAGCAATGTGTTGTGTATTGTTTTAAATCTCATGATATGATTTGTAAAGGTCATGGTGGTAAACCTAATCCACCATGGCACTTTGATCACTATGTTATGATTCATTGGCACAGATCCATGAGTTTTGATTTTTATTTCATGTTTTATTTTTTTCAAAATTTTATTAATTTCAAGATCTTATAATATGTACTAAAGTATTCAGAAAAACAATTATGATTCAGGACATATGATCCATGTATTATAGTCTATTATTTTTTTATTATATGTTCTAATACCTTGATTATTCTCTCATGAACACATTTTTATCATATTATCACTTGTGATCTTTTATTTCTATATCTTATGATTTACATATGATATAATTTGAGGTCATACATCTCATGTATCCATTTCCCAGGTTATGATATTACATAGAAATATCAGGATGGATTTATTGTGTGGGCAATTTTGAGTGATTTAAAAAAAATTGGTTTAGTATGAAATATCATCATTTGATTGGAAATAAATGTATTTTTTATGTAAATTTGTTTCCATAATTCTATAAATCTAAAATAATTTAAGGTCCAAGGTGATATTTTGAATCAATATTTTCTATTAATACCATAATTATGTATTGTTTTGTTTGGGACACTTCAGTCGGTATCAAACCATTATGAAAAGATTAACTTTTTAGAATAAAATTTAGGATTACAGGTCTAGGATATCAATCTAGTATGTATTCTATACGATTTTAGATGACAATAGATTCTCTTATATAATAACTACTTCTAATGGATTCTGTTCATATAGTCTCCACACCCCTACTAAAAATCTATGTAATTCACAACATCACAGTCTCTAGAAGCACTGGTTTGGAGCTAGTGATCTTTTTTGTGATTTTCAAAGAATTCTACCTTATAAGTGTTTTTATTAATATTTTTACCTTATAATTTTCCATCCGTAATTGTTGTATATGGTGTGATAGTAATTTGATGGTAGAAATCATTTATGTTCAGTTGGTGGTGATGACATAGAGACATGCCGCAGATGGGTAGTCGGTGTGGAATGGGGGTGATGGTATGGGGTTGTGTCAGGATTATGGATGGTTGGTGTTCTTCATTTATATCTATTTTTATGTGGTGGTATCACTATAGTTTTGTTTTGAATTGCATCCCTCATTTTTTTGGTCAACTATGTTTGCAGTGGTAGAAGAGGTCATCAGCAGATTCCATGGGGCATGATTAGAATGTGATCATTAGTTCCTCGTGGACATATGCATATTTTTTATTGTTATATCCTTTTGAATTTTGATGGATATTTATTTATGTTTCCCATTATGCATTTGGTACATGAATAAAAGGGTTATATATGGCGTAGTGTGGTCTAAAAATGAATCAATGCATTTGGATAATTGTACAACATGGAAGCATGCAAGTGTTGTTGGGTGGGTAGTCTTGAATGAGGGATGGGTGTGCCGAAACACATCATTCAACTAGATATCCTCATAATAATGTGGGAATAATGTGGTCCCTATTATGTGACTTTGTTTATAGTGTTATCGGTCTAATTATGTGAATCATATCTATAAGGTTGTAGAGATGATCCGTGTGTGAAAGAACCAGTCATCCAACCCTTATCTAAACAACAATATGGGATGCATGGTTTCTATTCCATGTCGTGTCGAGAAATCACAAAAAAAACTCTCAGTAGGGGGCATCGCAACATCCTTGAATGGTATTATAAGTGTAATAGCTTCTGATGGAGGTGAATGGATATTTGACATATACTTTGTTATTGTGTATGCTTCTTTTTGGGCCTAAATGTAATCTATTTCACGGACCTTATGTGATAATTTTTTATACTCTTGATCCAAATAATGATTCCCCTTCATAATATTTTATAGTTTTACAGACTCTGGGATTCAAGGTCTTCAAGCAATCTTAATCGTTACATTTCAACATTGTTAAAAGTGGGTGTTCTTTAATTACTATTTAAATAAAAATTATCAATTGGCCCTTTATGATATTAAAAAAATTATTATGGAAAAAATTATATGATGAAATTAATATCATTATGTAAGGTGATATAAAATAGTTAATATTTATTTTGAGATTACTGAGATGATATATATAATCTATTTCTAAATTTATAAAAAATGGAAGACAACTCAGTTTATGTATAGGAGGAAAACATTACATGACTAGTGTCATAAATAATTGATGGTATATGGAAACCATAAATAATAAAAAAATTTCTTATATAATGATCTAGATCTTTGAATTAAAATTAAAATTTTCTGTAAATCATTTTTATAATATTATAAGTTAGATATAAATATCTTCATGACTGGGAAAAAGTTCTCCATGTGATATATTATTATTAGAAATTTAATAATGTAGATAAAAGATGAATTTCATATAGAAATTACATTGGAAAACATGAATAATATAATGTTTAAATTTACATTATAAAATAATTGTGGGGAGAAACTAAATGGGGATTTCTAAAAGACAATGAGGGTTTATTACATATTTACTGATAACTTCTATCAAATTATGGAGTGTACAGGAATGAAAGATAGTACCAGTTTATATTTATTTATTAATGAGGATATGGGATATGATACGAGTCAATATCCCATGAATTTAGGGAATCTAACTCAAAATATAGAAATGGGAAATAATGGACTATTGAAATTACAATTGTATATATTGAATTCCCCAATGATGTAATAGTAGTATAACTAATCATAAATACATAGCTGTATAATATATTATATAATTTTTTATTTTTGGACCCTATTATATACATTTTTATCCTAAAGGCCTTCAATTATTTACATATACAATACAAAATTATTTGTCATGTACAAAATTGAGGTGAATTTTTATCCTGGGAAATATTTGGGATTAAATCTAATATAATGCATGGAATTAATCTACAATAAAACCTATTTTCATTATAAATTTTGAAATTATTATAATTCTTTGGGATGGGGGTGAATCTCTAAGTATAATGTATGAATTTTTTCTGAAATAATTTGTATATAATTTATGAGGATGAGGAAAACATTAGTATTTTTAGTGTAAAACATATTGAAAAATTCGCTAAAGGTACTGTGTAATAGTTTCAATTAATGTTTCATAGGTTATGACATATAAGAATTTAATTTTTATATTAATAAAATTATTTACTATAAATTTACTATAAATAATTATTACTCAACCTAATAATTTAATTTTTAGTTAATGTTTTGAAAAATAACCTATAAATCAATTAGTAAAAGGAAATTCTCTATAAACACTTGATTCATAATAATAATGAATATTTAGAAAAAAATAATTTAGATTAATTAAAATATAAACGTATAAATATTTATAGAAATTATTTTGTTATTAGTCTTACCATAGAAATAAAATTTCAGTTTAGAATAGAACTCGATAATGGATTCATTATTAATTGAGTACCCTCATGTATTTTTCATGGGTCAGAATAAATTACTAATAGTCAGGATGATATAAAATTATTAGTGGACCTAACATCATAAAACATTATATTCAATAATTCTCATATATATGGGTAAAAAATATGTTATCAATTCAATAATTTCTATTTCAATTTTTTTACAAATTTCAATTATTCAAAAACAATTATGAAATCATTTAAATAAATATTATTATTTCATATAATTGTTTATTAATTAATTTATCTTTTTATTTTTCAACTAAATATACTAATTATAAGATCAAAATGTAATAACATATCTATGATATCATCTGTTGAAAATTAAAAATAATATGTTATCGATGATTTTCATTATCAGTAATTTTTTCCAATTACAAGTATATGGTATTGAGAGTAATTCTATAATGAACGAAAACTTTAAAACATATTGTATACATGAAATCATTGAAGATAAAAATTTTATGATAATTTATATTTTATAGTATCTTCTGTAAATATTTTATTGAAAAAACTATTTATTCAAAATTCAAAAATAAGGTACTGCTAATTTTTTTCTACTAGAAAGAATCATTGACATATAGAATAAAATCATACAATTTTGAGTAATTGGAAAATTATTTTTTGAAGAATACATGATTGGAAATATTTTGAAGAAACTGATTTTATTCTATGTAAAATTGATATATCATAATGATGAGAATGGATGATAGAAAATACTAGTGTTTAAACAATATAGAATGGTCATTTTTTCTAATAATTTTCTCAACTACTACTTCATCATCTACTTTATTTTATAAATAATGAAATCCACATTGAACTCTGATTTCAATTATTTCGTGAATAAAAGTATCTTAAACTGAAAAATAAAAAGTTGGTTGAATATCTTAATAATGATAATCACTAAAATTACCTTCTACATTACTCAATGTTTACCCATATAATGATAAATATGTGTTTAATGAGGCATTGATATTCATCTTTAGATCAAAAAGTGGATGGATCCATGATATATCGATAAACATTTGAGTAGGCATGCATAGCACTTTAGTAATTATTTCAACTTCTAATAGATTTGTTTTGTTGAAAAAATAAATTGAAATGTATAATGAGACTCCTGATCCTTTTATATAAATAATAAATTATCAATTTCTTGATAATCATAGTATCATTGAATCAATCTTCCCAAACGATACATTTCAAATACTTATAAATATTAAATTTTGTTAACCCAAGAATAATAGAAATGATAAACCCATTGATTTAGTTTTTATCACCTATTAAAAATAATTAACTCTATAATTATATAATAAAACAATTAGAGTGAATTTTATTGAAATTCATATCCATAAACTATTTCAAAATTTATATAATAAGATAATGATGAATTGAATATTGGTTATAGTTAACTTTTATTGTACACAAAATGGATATACCATGGCCTTTTGGATATTAAACTTGTTAAAAAATTCTATAAATATGGAAAACACATTTAAGATATTCCAAAACACTTTGATCTTCATCTGCTGATATGAATTCTAGTCCTACATATATAAATTGGAGAAATATATATTTATATATATATATATGAGGATAATAATTAGGTTTATTTATTATGAATAGTCCTTTAATTCATTTATTATAGTAAAGAGTAATATCTGAGAAGGTTCTAAAAGAGGAATGTTATAATACATGAATGAGATAATCTTATTTCATGTAATAGAATTTTTTAACATGGAAAACATTACATCTCCCCTTAGGTATCTATCTGAAATAAAGGATGACTAAAGATATATTTAATCCTTTCAGAAAATCAAGATTTTGTGGGTATAATATTTCTATAAGTAAAATTGATCTATTAACCTCACGACCCATGTATCCTTTTGTTTCGAAATTGTCATCTCTGATTACTGGTTTTATGTTTTAGAAATAGAAAAAAATTCTTTGAAAATAATCATCAAACATGTCAAGATATTTGATGAAAAAATAGGAAAGAGAAAATAATCTATCAAATGTAAATTATTGGATGACAGAATAGGATTAATAAGTAAAAGCCTATGCCTTTGATTAATTTGGATTCATTTCCATCACTCTGTGTATATGAGAATATTCCAACAATATTAGTGATATTATAAAATTTTCATATCTATTTTTGAATAGGATCATTGACATAAATTAATAGTAAGCTAATATCTTTTATATTTGAAATAATTTATATTAAATTATTCCAAAAAATGGATTTTTTTGTTATCCATCACAAGGGAGATTTTATTATTATTAAGAAGTGGACTAGTATATCTCAATAATATTAATATAACCATAATAAAGGATTTATTTGAATGAGGAAAACATTTTAAAAATAAAAAAAATATTATTAAAATATGGATAAGATATCCTCTACATAATTCACATAGTGATAATTTCTAATTTGAATAATCAAATACAAGGTTTTCTAGATTTCTATTAAATGATTGTAAGGTTATAATTAAATGATTTTGAGAATAGGGCTATCTTTTTTAATTCCCCTACTTCGTTTATAATAGTAATAAATTATTCCATTCAATATAACAGATACTAAAGTTATGAAATATTCATTAATAAAACATTATATGACTTAGTTTGGGAACCCAAATGTCAATAACATCACGTTGAGAAATTTCCATGATATTCTATTAAAATATTTTTTAATCTTTTTCTAATGGAATTAGTGGAAGCTTACATAAAATAGTAAATCTCATGAACTATATCTCTATATATCAAAATGTGATTTATTATATCCCTCCAATTTATAAATACCCCTATTAAAATATAAATTATATAAGAAAGAAAAAGACATTTTTTAAATTAGTTTAGGAATAATATTTTGTAATTAAATTGGAATATTTATTGGAATGGAATCACTAAATGATTTAGGTTTTTTGGACAATTGAATTAAAAAATTATGTATTTAAATCCCTATATTACATGTGTAAGAATAAATAAAATTAAATGGTAGATAAGACCATATCACTTGTACAAATCATTCAGTAATTCATGAAAAATAATCCCATGAAACCATATAGACCTACAACATTTTTTTGGAAAATATATGTATATTCATTTTAAGAATGATTGGTGTGATTTATTGTGGGAATCCTAAATTAATTAATCATTAATGGTTCCCATTATGATATATTTATTAATAAATATCATTAAGTTACTTTGTCACAAACCAACCCGGGTCGACCCTGATCCGGTCACCCGATCCGGTTCGCGGCATGACCTAAAGGGCGTTCTTGATCCCCACGGGATGGAAACCATTGCCAGGTATCAAAATTCAACTATTGGGAATGATTTGGCACATGAGAAGATGATAAACAGATAAAAAAAATGATGATAAAGATAAAAACTGGCAGCTGAAAGAGAAAAAAACTAAACATACATCCTTGTGACCTCCTATGACACCACCCAACTCAATACCACACTGCTCCAACATTGAGCAGTTGAACCAGGAACCTGCATGAGAATCTGAACCTGCAACTGGAATGATATAATAGTGGTGAGCACCGAGATGCTTAATATGGATGCCAAGAATGAACCATATAATCCATGCATTTTCCAATTCCAAATCAGTCAAAAAATACCAGTTTGACATATAGTTATAAAAATATGGTTTTTATATTACACTGCATTTTGATAACTATAAATCACAAATCCATTGCACATAGAATTCAAAAATAAGGAAAAGAAAAAAAAGAGCGGTTGAAGAAAACCTTTTCAAAATAGCTACTTTGAAGTTCATTTTTTTAAAATGAACCATGTACACAAAACATTTTCAAGAAACACCAAAACCATGTTCATGGTTATGATTCCACACACAATAAGGTAAATGGTACTAATATTGCTCGTATCAAAGGATCATGAAAAACCTGGGAACTTAGATGAAGACCAGAACGTACCATACATGTGACCCATCCTGAAGGCATGCCCTAACTCTATGACGTCATAACTCTGTAATTATCAGCATATCCATACATGGCCTAATGAAGGGGCCCATTCCCTATAGAAGCAATAACTTAGTATTCCCCTTCCATGGGTCCACTAGGCAGTGCGTAATCTCAACTAGTGCAGCAATAATTCTTAGTTAACCCCCTTTCTAGGCTATGTTTCCATGCTATGTTCGCAAAGAGGTGTGCCACGCATTCAAATAACAAGCCGTATATATATAATCTAGCATGCGACAAAATTCGGCACCACCCCGACCACCTCAAGGTTAGTCCCTTGCCTTAAAATAAATATTTTCAAAAGGAGGCCCATACCGAGGACCCTCATGTCGCATGATCAAAATAAGAGGCATGGGGACTAACCGAAGGGGAGTTTTCCAAACACACAGTTTCATAGATTCCAAATAGGCCTTTATCCTCAAAACGCTCATCCTTTTATCAAAACATTTGTCAACCCATTCAAAAAAATCCCAAATACTATCTTTATACAAACAGGGCCAAAAGACCCCTTAAATAAAACATTTACCAAAAACCATTCCAATTTCACTTTATGTCAAGTTAAAATAAAAACACCTAAGAAAGTTTCAAACGGTCTTTGACTTCCACTTTCACACAACACACCACAAAATTTACAAACACCCCTTTCAATTACCAACAACTCTCCCTAGCATGTTTCTCTGGCCAAACCAAGAGGAACACTTCAAAACCAACCAAAAATTTTGAGATCATATTTTATAAATACAACCTTTTCTTTCAACCCAAAAACACCCATATCACTCACTTATAAAATACCACACATGTTTATAAACTGAGAGCCTGTTTTTAGACAAACAGCAAACCACAACCAGGGAAAACACTAGATTTCATACACGAAATCCAAAACATATTTCAAACCAATTTAACAAAACATTTGTTATGGGAAAAACCCCACCCAAACATCCAATTTCACCCAAAAAGAACAATTTGAAATTTATAAACACCAAATGCATCATATACAAGGCATAAACCAAGATTCATGTACGCCCTATCTTTAACAACACCAGATAATTTTAGGAAATCACAAGAAGCTTTAAAGAGGTACCCTAAAGATGTATAGAAAGATAATAATATAATGAAAACCTCAATCATTAAGGACAAGAAATGGAGAGTAAATTCATGGATTTTCCTACCTCTAATGATGGTCACGCCAAGCTTTCAAACTCAAACAACACCCTTCTAATGTGCACACACTTAGATAAAAGCACACACACTAGGAAATGATCTCGAATCCCTGCAAAATCTTCGGATACCCAAAATAATGTGGCATAGACCGATGTACCTCTTTGTAAAAACCAAGGACTCAATGATATAAATACGACCCAAAAATAATGTGTGTGTCAAGGCAATGGATTAAAAACATTATCTCGGACA
This sequence comes from Viscum album, assembly GCA_963277665.1. Lineage (NCBI taxonomy): Eukaryota > Viridiplantae > Streptophyta > Magnoliopsida > Santalales > Viscaceae > Viscum > Viscum album. The sequence continues at coordinate 1,540,360,404 of OY728151.1, forward strand.
ATGGCGGTGAACATGAGAACAAGGAAAGGCAAGGATGCACACAAAAATAATTATCTGTACTACAAATAAAATATATTGAATTAAAAAAACAATAACGAAAATAAAATAAATGCTCGTACAATTCTAATACTCATTTTAGATAGTGGTGGAAAACCAAAACATGCGGCGAGGCCAAACACGCCCAGCGAATAACGACGAGCGGTCCGAAATGATCTGAATCACATCACCTTCCTCAGCGGTGGACGGGACGCGGTCCGTCATAACCCGAGACACCTTTCTCATACCCGAAGAGGGGATTCACAGCCAGGCCAGAGCAACACAGATGTGTTGCGCAATGGGATTCAGGTTTTCACGGGAAAGTCTTCGGATGGTAGGGGTCGGGTTCACCGGAATCACACCGAGAAGGGGTCCGGGTCCGGATAGTGGGTGCTAGGTGGGCATGGTGAGGTGAGGTCGGTCAGAAGCTGACCGGATAAGGGAGATCACACCATACAGAGGAGGCGACATCGGACCAGAAGGGCGCAGGATAGAGGGGCGGGGTGGTAGAAAAGTGCAGGGTGAGGCGGAGCCGGCTGGGGCCCTAGTGTGCGCCGACGGATGAAGGGGAGGATGGGTGCGCGGCCGGCTGGGGATTCGATGCACCCCGCCAGACCCAGGGGAGGAGGGGTGTGCGGCTGCACTGGATCGGGGACCGCTCGACGGGGTCGGCTGGCGCGTGACCTATAGGATGCGGGAGGCCGGAAAGAGGGTCCTGAGGCGGCGATGTGGGGAGGCGGCGTGGGAGAGGGTTGAGTGTGAGGCTGTGCAGAGGTGAGGGGAGCGGTGGGGCGAAGGGAGAGAGCAACGGGGAATGGGGTGTGGCCCACAGCCAGCAAGGGGGAAGGGGGGGTGCGCCGGGTAGATTTAGGGTTTCTAATTTTTTGCATTTCATAATAGTAATAATAATACTAATAAAAATAATAATAATTAAATTAATAAAACTATAAAATAATACTAATAAAATTTACAATAATTAAGATAATGATAATAATAATTTGAATGGAGAAATAATAATAATATTATTATTAATAGAAAAATGATTATAAAAATACTAGTAATAAGAAATGAAAATTAAGGACAAACTTAATGATAGTTAAGGTGAAATTTAATTAATTAATTTATCGTTTATTTGGAGTATTGTTCCACTATGCAATCACCATGACCAAACGCACGGTCACCGCAAACGGTGCTGTGATCGTAAATTGGCCCAAGACCCACCAAAAATATCAAAATTTGGAAAAGTTCAAATAGGGACCCAACTATACCTCATCCAAATGTCACAGGACCGAGACAACAGTAAATATAAAATAAAATAAATAAAAGTACGAGGTCAAGGTGTGACAATTCTCATCACCACAGAAACTTTATTCCCCTAGAAATTCACCATGCCAACAATTTACAAAACTGTAGTCCATGACCAGAAAAAACTGAGGGAAAACTGTGAATCCCGGGATGACCTTACTCTCAATAGGTCACACCCGACCAATTCAATAAAACTGAAGCCCGACATTGAGGGGAGAACATGAGAGGGTTCTCCCCACCATAAGAATTCACTAATATAAAAACCATGAAACCCGAACACACCACCCCCACGGGGGGCCAATGTGGGAACTCCCAAACTGAACCCAGTTAATTTCTCCCCATGGACCGAACAACCCACAGAGACTTAAACCAAAAGATTTCTACGAAACAACCCAACAACCCGAGGATGAGGAATTAACTCAACCCCTCACACACCGACCAAATTGAATCCTCACCGTAACTAGAGACTACAGAGTTTCTATCTCGAACTCAGAAAGGACCCCGAAACACTGCTCGTTAATTTCATGAAACCAAACATCCCCCTAATGAACAAAATTGAGACCCAAATCAAAATTATAATGACCCGTTTATTCACGGTCCCAACACCCTTCAACAAAATCTAAACGATTTGAAAACACAATGTGAATAGATAAGACTGCTTAGACTGCAGTAGAACAAGTTCATCACATCACCACAACTATGATGAACATACATCGGTGACAAGAACAGAACAAGAAATCTTTGGATATTTCCCCCCCAAAGCTGAAAACATTACTTAGACCTAGGTTCCACACAGCCTCGAAAACTCCTGACTGTGTGCAAGATTCACCCTGAGACAAATGGTTGGGGACCAGATGGATGACGCATCTCCTACCTCACAATCAGGCATTTTCATCTTCTGGTCTCTAACTCATTCTTCTGTTCGATGGTTCAAACAATCACGATGGTCAGACGTTTTCAAAAAAATGCAACATGACGACTTAGAATGTTCGGATTGGCCATACTGGTGGTGCACAAGAGAGCGTTCCAATGAACTAGGAGCTGCTACCAACAAGGATGGTTTCATGGAGACGGGTTCCACTGGCCTGCACTCCTTGTCAGGTGGGGAACCATCGCGGAAGTCTACCACCGTTAATCACACCCAAAACTCCAACGGCGATGAGACATCCCACCTTTACTAGTCCAAATCTGAACCCTCAACTAACTCTAGGATAGAACAAACCATAACTACCCTCGTAGTTCCCAAAAACACTGATACACACTTTTTTTTAACTATACAACTTCCTCTAACCGACTTTGATTACCTCGATATGAAGGAAACACACAAAAGGAACTGGGAACTGGGCATTACCCATTAAAAAATATGGAGGCTTCCTAGGCGGCATACTCAGATCAACATGAAAAACAGCATCAAATTGTTCATCAAGTGAAAAATCAATCAAAGAAACAACACATGCCAAGGAAAAACATTCCCATAATCTAAACATACACAAACACAAGCCAGAATCATTTTTTCAAAACCATAATTTCATTAAAAAATTTAAAACCCAGCTATGGAACCTTATGAACTATCACATGTGCATTTATTCAATATCACTCATATCATTTGCAAGCATGTGCCCCCTACGCACTCTCCGTACACACCCACGCACGAGTGACCCTCCATAAAGTGTGCCAATGATCAAACACTTCTATTTTTTAATGAATCCAAACCCATACCATGTTTTTTCAAACTGATACACCTTCTATTTAAAAACCCACTTTAGTAATTTAAAAAACAATTTGGAAGAAACACTTTTCCATTTAAAACCCAATTTCACTTTTAGCGCACACTCAAATCAACTGAGACTAAAACAAAACACAAGCAGTAATGACCCACTGGAATGAGGAACTAGTGCATATGTCTAACCTAGTGACATGGGGGTGAGCCATGCCCCATGTAAAGAATAACACCAAGAGGACCTTAAACTAGACACTTGGACTCCACATGGGTCACCACCCCATGTGAGGATGCAAAGTGAACCAATTCACCTCCATTATCATCCGTCAATCTGAAACGACCAAGGAAAAGTGACTCCAATCCCGGACTAATCCCAATAACTAAGGTCCTATCACAGGTGATGGTGATCAAGAACCGACCTGTAACCTACCTCCTAAGCCCCGACAGTCCTAATCTCCTACTACCAGATATCCCAAATAACAAATGGCACATTGAAAAGCGAGCTCTGCTAAAATCCGACCCCCTCAGAGACCATTTTGTCGTGAACCAACTTGGGTCGACCTTGAGACGGTCACCCGAGTCGGTCAGAAACATGACCCGAAGGGCGTTCCTGATCCCCACAGGCTGGAAACCAGTGTCGGGCCTCAAAATTAAACTTTTGGGAATGATTTGTCCCTTGAGTAGATGATAAAAAGATAAAAAATTGACGATAAAGATAAAAACTTATAGCGGAAAGAGAAAAAACCAAACATACCTCCTTGTGACCTCCTAGGTCACCACCCAACTCAAGACCACACTGCTCCAACATTGACAAGCTGAACCAGGAACCTGCATGATAAACTAAACCTGAAAAAGGAATGATATAATAGGCGTGAGCACCGAGTTTCTTAGCAGGGATGCCAATAATGAACCATAGAATCCATGCATTTTGCAATTCCAAAACAGTACAATTATACAAGTTTGAACTATAGTTATAAAAATAAGGTTATCATATTACACTGCATTTTGAAAACTAACAACTTCAAATCCATTGCCCATATAATTCAAAAACAAGGAATGGAAAACAAAAGAGGGGTTCACGCAAACCTTTTCAAAATAGCTACTTTGAAGTTCATTTTTTTTAAACCAACCATGTACACAAAACATTTCCAAGAAACAACAAAACCAAGTTCGAGGGTATGATTCCACACACAGTAAGGCCAATGGTACTAACAGTTCTTGTATCAAAGGATCACGAAAATCCTAGGAACTCAGAGGAAGACCAAAATGTACCATACATGTGTCTCATCTTGAAGGAATGCCTTAACTTGATGACGTCATAATGACCTAATGCTCGGCATAGCCATACATGGCCTAAACGAGGGGCTCAATCCCCATAGTAGCAATAACTCAGTATTCCCCTACTATGGGGCCACTAGCCAGTACGTAATCTCAGCTAGTGCAGTAATCCTTCTCAGTAAACCCCCTTGATATGCTATGTTTCTGTGATATCTTCACAAAGAGGTGTGCCACACATTCAAATTACATGTCGTATATATATAATCAAGCACACGTCACAATATGGCACCACCCCGACCACCTCAATGTTAGTCCCTTTCCTTAAAATAAATATTTTCAAAAGGAGGCCCATACCAAGGACACTCCTATCTCATCATCTAAATTCAAGGCAAGTGGCCTAACCTAATAGGGGTTTTCCAAACACATAGTTTCAAAGATTCCAAATGGTCCTTTATCTTCACAACTCTCATCCTTTTATCCAAACATTTACTAACCCATTAAAAGACAACCAAAAATACTATCTTTATACCAACGTGGATTAACATACCCTTAAATAAAACATTTACCAACAACCTTTCCAATTTAACTTTATGTCAAGTTAAAATAACAACACCTAAGAAAGTGCAAAATGTGCTATGACTTCCACTTTCTCCCTACACACCCCAAAATTTACAAACACCCCTTTCATTTTCCAGCAACCCACCAAAGCATGTTTTTAGGGCCAAACCAAGAGGAAAACTTCAAAAACAACGAAAAATTTTGAAACCAAATATTATAAATACACCATTTTATTTCATCCCAAAAACACCCATATCACTCACTTATAAAAACCACACAAGTTCATAAACGAAAATCCTGTTTTTAGACAAACAGCGAACCACAACCAGGGAAAACACCACATTTCTTACACAAAATCCAAAACATATTTCAAACCAATTTAACAAAACATTTTTTATGGGAAAAACCCCACACAAACTTCCAATTTCACCCAAAAAGAACAAGTTGAAATTTACAAACACCAAAGGCATCATATACAAGGCCTAAACCAAGATTCATGTACGCCCAATCTTTAACAACACTAGATAAATTTACAACACCACAAGAAGCTTTAAAGAGGTACCACGAAGATGCATAGCAAGATAATAATATAACGAAATCCTCAAGAATTAAGGACAAGCAATGGAGAGTAAATGAATGGATTTTCCTAGATCGAATGATGGTCACACCAAGCGTTCAAACTCAAACCAGACCCTTCTCATGTGCACGCACTTCGAAAAAAGAGAAGGCACTTGGAAATGATCTAAAATCCCTACAACAACTTCTAATACCCAAAATAAAGTAACACAGACTGATGTACCTCTCATTAAAACCCAAGGAATCAATGATATAAATATGACCCAAAAATAAAGTGTATGATAAGGCAAGGGATTAAAAACCTCACCTCGGACAATGGTATTGAACATGCGAACATGGAAAGGGAAGGTAGCACACCAAAATAATTATCCATACTAAAAATAAAATATAAGGAATTAAAAACAAAAAAACGACAATAAAATAAACATGTGCACGATTCTAAAACTCACTTTTGATGGTGGAGGTGAACCTAAACATGTGGCGAGGCCAAACGAACCCCGTGAATAACGACGAGCGGCCCGGAACGATCCAAATAACATCGCCTTTAGTGGCGGTGGACGGGACGCGGTCCGACATGACCCGGGACACCCTTTTCAAACCTGGAGAGGGGATTCAAAGGCCACGCCGGAGCAATACAGAGGTGTTGCACAATGTGATTCGGGTTTGCTTCAGAAGGTTTTCAAATGGTTGGGCCAAGGTTCACCGGAATCGTGCCAGGAAGGGGGGGTCGGGTCCAGACAGCGGGTGGTAGGTGGGGGCACGGTGAGGTGAGGTCGGTCGGAAGCCGACCAGATAAGGGAGCTTGCGCCGGTTGGAGGAGGCCACACCGGACTAGAAGGGCACCAGATAGAGGGGCTAGGGGGCAGAAACCTGCATGCGAGGTGGAGCTGACTGGGGATTCAGTGTGTGCTGGCATACGTAGGGGAGGAGCGGTGCCCGGACGGATGGGGCTTCGGTGCATGCTGGAGGACGAAGGGAACAAGGGGTTCATGGCTAGCTGGGGCTGCAGTGCGCGCCAGAAGATTAAGGGGAGGAGGGGTATGCGGATTCATTGGACCAGGGACCACTGGATGGGGTCGGCTGGTGCACGAACTACAGGAGGTGGGATGCCGGAAATAGGGTCTGGAGGCGGAGATGTGTGTAGGCGGTGCATGAGAGGGGTGAGCGGCAAGTGGTGTGGAGGTGAGGGGAGCAGCGCAGTGAAGGGAAAGGGTGATTGGGAAGGGGGGTGTGCCCCGCAACCAGCAACGGGGAAAGTGGGGGTGCGTCTGTTAGATTTACGGTTTCTATTTTTTTAATTTCATAATAGTAATAATAATAATAATAATAATAAAACTAGAAAATAGTAATAATAATAAAAAATAATTAAGATAATAATAATAATAATATGAATAGTAAAATAATCATATTAGTAATTATATTAATAGAAAAATTATAATATAAATACTAGTAACAACAAAGGAAAATTAAGAACAAACTTAATTATAGTTAAGGTGAAATTTAATTATATAATTTATTGTTTCTTTGGAGTATCGCGCCACTGCGCAATCACCATGACCAAATTCTCGGTCGCCGTTAATGGTGCGGTGATTGTACAACAGCCCAAGACCCACCAAAAAAATCAAATTTCGGAAAAGTTCTAATAGGGACCCAAAAAAACTTTGTCCAAAAGATGCGGGACCGAGTCAACAGTAAAAATAAAATAAAATAAATAGAAGTTTGAGGTCGGGGTGTGACATACTTATATTTTTATATTTAAAAAATACCTATAAAATTAAAATATATATTATATTTTTTAAATACTCTGTTTGAAATATGAAATAATTAATATACAATCCAATAATAATAAAATAATAAACAACTGAAATTTAATCACTCAAAGAAAAGGGAATTATTTTTATTATAGGGAAAATATTCAATATAATATATATTTTATTTAATTGTTACATTCCTAATATTTAAAATTTTAATTTTATAAAATAAACGTCATTTTTGGAATCATCACATCAAATTTAACTGAATATGATGGTATATTTAAAATATATTTTTATTTTTTCTAGTAGATTAAAATTATGTTTTTGTGTATATGTTATATTTAGAAATGTCATTATGGTTTTACAATTAATTATATATTCTTATAGTATTTTGTAGGAAAGACATGTTTATTAATGAGTAAGATAATAAAATTTAAAAAAATTAATTTTTTTTTAATATATAAATTAAATTTCAAATCAAATATTTTTGTTTTTTAAATTCAAAACTAAATTTCATTCATTTCATTTTATGTATTTTTCAGTGGTTTTCATTAAGTGTTGGATGTTTTTAATTGTCAAAAAAATATATATATTTTAATAACATGCTATAAAAATATATATCAATAAAAAATATTCGTAGCTTTGATCATAAATTTTAAATTACTAAGAACTTTTATTTTTGGATACATCCCCTCCTTATCTATATAAATAACACATATACACTCATCCTTCCCCAAAAGATTTCACTCATTTCTAAATCTCAACAAAAATTCAAATTTAAACCCTCTTTATGAAATATTAAAAGAACTGTTTTAATTAATTTAATATATTATAAAGGGTTAAGACTAAATCTAAAGAAGGTGAATAAATGAGGATGGATGTTTGAGGACATGTGTAGAAAACCAAGTCATCAGTAAGGTGTTTTCGTTCCAATATCAGTTCTTTGCATGTATTTATTCTTTATAGGGCCTCTTATTTTATATTTCTTGTTTTCAAATTACTTAACGTATACATTAATTTACATTTTTGTAATTATTTGACTCTTTACAAATCCAATATTTTTAAATTTAATATCTAATATTGTTTGTAAGGGGTTTTCTTCTATATTCTCAATGTTGTTTTTGTATAATCTCAATAATACCTACATTCTCCCATATGTCTCATAACCAATATCATTCATGTTCACCATAGAATTTTCACATTATTTTTGATTTAATATATTCCTCATATCCTCCCCTATCAATATATAGTACATTATATAAATTTATCATAATGTGTCCCTCTCACTCATTTCCATCCTTCTGATTATGTTAATTTTCACTATATCAATCACTTTTGACATTATCTGTGATTCGTCAAGTCATATTGGGTTGTGGAAATATAGAAAAATTTGACTATTTTTGTCCTGGAATTGTTTTTTGGTAAAACGGTAATTTATCATATACTGAGGTCTTAATAATTTTTATTGACTATTTAGGTCTCAAAAGAAGAAATTTTCCAAAGAACATGTGTTGTGGGGATTTTCAAGCTGGTCATACTTTCCCAGAATATATAATTTTTAATTAATTAGGTAATAATTTATACATCCATTTTCATTTAAAGATAAATTTAAAATAGAGTTTAACATTGAGATTACATCTCTATGATTGAGTTTGGAATATTAAATTTTTCTTGGAAAGGAATTACCTTATATTTGGCATCGAGGTTGGGCCACGACCAATTTTCATTTGTTTTTATTTTATCTTTTTCTTTATTTTTATTTATTCCCTTTTATTTTCTCTATTCACATCATTGGATTTTCATTCACACACCTATGAGGCTTTGACATTGTCCAACTGAGAAAGGTATTGAGAGAGAAAAGGGAGAGGGAGGATGATGCCTCCCTAGGGAAGATCGTTTTAAGGAATATTAGGAATCAACATATTCATATCAATAATTAATGAAATATTAATTAGTATTTATCTCTATAAATTGGCATGTTTTTATGATTTTTCATTAAATTCCTATATATTTTTAAAATATCATGCCTTTTATTATTTTTATTGATTCAATTAGGTTTGATCTATGATTAATCAGGGAGAAATGGATATATCTATTAATTTTAGGGGTTCTTTATTTTGGAAATCCACTTACACAGTGTGTTGTTTAGAGATCTCATTTAATATGTTATTTCTGTTGTGGGAAAATGATTTATGGTACTACACACCATGTTTTGTGGACTCAGGATGTGTCAGGGGCACATGACCATGTAAGGGAAATGGAATGGAATTTTGTAAGGTACAAGGCTAGTGGATGTGTACTATACATCTCCATCACCATTGTGGAGTTATATTTGTAGGTATACGGTTGTGGGCCTAATGCAGGTTCACACTATGTGGGGGGAAGTACACACTATTTAGTCATTAGTTGTAGTCACCGAGATGGTTGAGGTACATGAAATGGTACCCCGTGTGGGGTAAAAAAACATATATGGGGATAATATGACTTGTACAGTATAAAATTACGCACTGAGTGACCTGAGGCACATGGATGTGGAGAATGTTTTGGTGAATAAGTCATGTTCTCCATGTAATTTCCATGTACTTTTTCTTTCGTGGGCTTATTATTCATATTTTTTTACATAAGTCAGAATTAGACATAAGGGGAGTCTATTATGGTTGTTTTTTCATAGAGATTATGATACTTGAATCCTTTTTGTGTTTATAGGATATTATTATGGTGTTTTGGATCATTGATCACTTATAAGAGGATTTCTAAGGTTTGGTTTTAGAATTCTCTTATAGGTTGGGTTGTGAGATGTGAGGCCCATGTGTGGGTTGTGATCTCAGTGATCATATGGATAAATTGTTCCATGGATAACTATTTTAATTTATTTGGACTATTCCTATAATTAAGGATGAAATATTATATCTATAGAGATCATGGATTATCCATGAATGAAGGGATTGGCTGCTCGAGGATAGTTTAGTTGAGTTTTACCAATTTGGATATAGTACTAGAGCTATAGTATCCATTTGTTTTGGTTGAATTTAGGGTGTCATGGTTACATATGGGTGCATTATTGTGTTGAGGTTGGGTTGAGGGACTCTTGTGGATCCACATGTGGGCTCTTTTCTAAATAATTGATTAGTGGATTTCATAGTCAACTATTGAGAATTCTCTTGTAGGGGGATTCTTTTTAGGTGGAAATGAAGAGCCTTGAGAACTCCCATGAATGCATGAATCACATTATAATACTTCTTTCAGATTCTTCTAGATGATGGATTATTTAGAGTCCACTGACTTCCATTTGGGTTGTATCGTCATTGTACTTGTCCAATGTTTTAGATTGGAATGATGAGCATATTATAGGGTTTAATTTTATTATTTTAGCCTTTGGGGATGTTTTAGATCTTTGGATGGTCCTGGATCAAGAGAATAGGTGCATATGAGGAGTCCCCAGTTGAGCATTACATTATTATGCGACCCTAGGGAATTTTGGATCCCAATGTTTTGGTTTAGACCATAACTGTGTCTTTGAGAGCATGTGGTGGCTATTTTGTGGACGCTAAGATCTAATGGACAATTATTAGGCCCCATGATTTGATGGTTCATATTATATTTGAAACTTCTAGTTAATTTTATTGTATGTTGAGTATAAGAGATGAACCTTCTCATATAAGTTTTAACTTAAGTTGAGATGCTTGACGAAGCTTATTTTCATGAATTTGTTTTGGGACGGGACATTGTGATTTATTGTATTGGTAATTAGCCATGTATGTGATATAATTATCTCCTCAATCAAATGGATGTGGTCAGATGGTCTTAAGAAAGCTAATGGGTGATCTGGATAAGTTTACCACTCTAGTTGAGTGTTGTCCCATGAAAACACTACAGTCTGAGTTTATAGATAAATAAATATAATGAATTAAATTTTAGAGTCCTTGTGGATGGATAAAAATTGACTGTTCATCTTTTATGTCCATTTTGGAGACCAATATGTTTTTCCAGACTTTCAGGATATGATTGATCCTCAAACATGTGGAGTGAAAATAGTTCACTGGTTTGGATTGATACATTATTTTCTTATATCCCAAAATATTCATGTTTTCAAGTGGATTATAATATTTAAACCATGGGGTCTATAATTCATGTTGTTTCATATAGAAATCATAGAGCTTCTATTTAGAACTAGAAGATGCACATGTTTTCATGTAGCTATGTAACCTACCTACTATAATCTTCTAGGAAGGGCTAAAGATGTGTAGACATACCTTGGGTGTCTAACTAGAACATAATTTTTGTTTTTAACAATTATTTTTTAGCAAAATTATTTTCATGTAGTTTCCCCCTTTTTCCTATCTATAATTAGTCATTGGATGAGATATGAATATAATGTTTTCATGTAATTGTTATGATAGTAGATTATATGTTCACTATTGAGGGTGACCTAATGGGATTTATTTTTTACCCCAAGTACAGGGACCTTAGTGTGTATGAATACACGATACCTTCATTATAGTTGGAGCATAGGGTTTAGGATGGATGGAGTTGAGGCCTTGTTTTATAGACCTAGAAGTGCAGATCATGTGCTGTCTCTAGAATGGATAGGTGTAGCTCGAGAAATATTGAAATTAGGTATATGGTTTGACTCCATGATAAAATTATAAAATCTTGAATTTGGTTTACTCTTTTTAATTTTTATTTGTGTTCTTAATTTTTGTCGATTTTCTATTGTATATTTTTTATTCCATGAATCAATATGATTGTATGATTCATTTAATTTATTATAACATTCCTTTGATATAGTTTATTTAATTTCATACTATGAAGTTCAACCCTATATATGTGTTTCTTTATTTCCTAGGGTTATTTCACTCTAATCAGATGGTATTGTCTCCCTACGTAATCATTAAGACACTCACTCTATGTTAGTTTCCTCTCACATATTGGGAGGAGCACTTTAGGCCATGTGATATTCTAGATCAGGTGTAATATCAGGTTTACATGGGATGGTCCATCACATTATCATTCACTTCCATATCCATATTATTTCATTATTGTTTTATTAAAAATGTGTTTTCAATATTTTAATGTCATGTTCTTATATTTTACTACATTTCCCGTTTCCTAATTATTTTCCATTCATTTTATGAAGATATATTTTCTAATAATTAAAATCGCATTTCTTTAAAACATAATTATTACTCAATATCATCCACCTCAAGATCTCTTTATTAGTGACATTTATTCTATTCTTTAATAACTATCCATATTAAAAAATTATTTTCTTATGAAATAGTATTAATTTTATATCCTTTCTAAAAATTATTATTGCACAATTCATGATTATTTAAACAATATATAATAACTAAAGAATGTTTTTTCAACGATTCTATAATTTTCTATGTTCCTATAAATTATTTTTCATCAATGTCATTTTGTTTTAAGTTAAACCAATTTTATCTTATTTATGTTATATTCTTTATCATCATACCATATTATATGTCCTACTATATGGAAGTGAATCTTTCACTCATTATCCAAATTCTTCTATATCAAATGTATTATAAATATTTTTATTTATGGATAATAAAAAAGGAAGTATTGTTTTTTAATTCATAGAATGTACATAAATTTTTTAATGTCATGTAACAATCAAGTATATATCAAGTATCCTGAAACTACTAAATAACTAGATCCATTGTATTGTAATCAATCCTTTTTTCTGATTATAAGAAATTACCATTAACTCAAGGTAATTGGAGTCATGGTTATCTCACACAAACCAGAAACAAAAACATGGATTTTTTAGCACCCTGATATTTTACATTGTATTTCTCTATAGAGAAATTCATTGATCACTTCTATTACAATACACACTATGTTTAAATAGCTTACGATATACTATTAAAATAATATCACATAATGTGATAGTTATCACCTAGTAACTGGAATGGAATATTTGAATAATAATAACTAAATTATAAAAAATATCTTTAGTATTTTTATAAAATTAATTTTGTGGTAATCCAATAATTATAAAAGAATATAAAAATGATTTTTAAATAAATCAATTGTTTTTCTAGAAAATAGTTTTTTACATGTGATTTTTTATTACCTTAATTAATTACATTAATATATATTGTTGAATAATTTTAGTGAAATGTATATACTATGTATTAAATTATGTTTTCCAAATTCATCTATTTTTATTTGGTAAGAGAAATATATATATATATTCTATTTTATGAATAATACTGTGTTTTTGTATACAATGATTTTTTTCACATTTTGTAAAATTATTTAAAATTAATTTCTTATACTATTAGAAATTTAATGTCAAAAAATGAATTCAATATTTATAATCATGAGGTTAAATGTTTGTAAATATGCCCCATTTATTTTATGTAAAGATATATAATTACCCTATTAATTTTTTATCACCTTGATAAAGGATTAATTAAGTGGTCCTCAATTAGAACTAAATGATAAGGTCACCATTTTCAATCATAATTCATATTATTTGAATTTATTTCAACCCTTATCACATAAGTCTCTACATGTAATTGTTTAAGTGGTAATTGAAAATGAAAATCACTTATATAATATTAAATGCAAAAAATAAAAAATGATACTCTATTAATCTTAAATACCTCTTATGTTTTCAAAAATGGACAAAAAAAGCTATTAAATTATTTTTAATTTATATTATGAGAATACTGAAATTATATTAATGTTAGAAATTTACTTCTTTTCTTGAAAAATTATATAATTATCTTAAATATTTCTGCAATACTATTAATATTTTTCTTCAATTAATAGATAAAATAAAATAAATGATATTAAAAATATTAGAACTAATCTAATTTGAATTAGTTATAGTGTTATGTGAATTTTACAGTTGAATATATTTAATAATTATTATATTAAATTATTATATTCCAATTTTAACTTTTTCATTGTTCCATAAAAGTCATATTAATTTAATTGATAAAAAATTGACAATAATGATATTATATAATAATTTTTATTCTACTAAATGATTTAAATTTAAAAAAATAATATTTTAATCCAAGGTAAATGAATATGGATGGAAATATTAACCATGGCCCATTTATGATCCACAATTCCATTTATGGTAACTTTACCAACCCATTAATATTGAAATTATGTTTACCGCAGTTATAGTCAACAGTTGTTAACAATGGGGTTACTTAAAATAACATGGTCTCAAATGAATCTAAAACATATATAAATATAATTGGAAGGTTTTTTTAAACACTAGAGTCTTTTTATTCAAATTTATTCTCATTTAGAATTATTTTCCAAGAGAATGAATTTAATATATTTTAATCCTTTATGAAATTAAAATTTATTTCTCTCCCACCATTATAAATATACACCCCTACATTATATTATTTTCACAAAACATTAATAAATATATCTCAAATAATACCTAAAATACAAATATCAACTTCTCAATTTCATCCTACCTTTCCCCTCGATTTTTTTAATCCCAATATTCCCTGATCTCTGTAATGGCTCTCCTCATCTTACAATTTCGACATTAGAGTTTACAAAATCCTCTGATATCTTAAATTTTAAGTTGGTGGTTCTATTCATAATGTGGTGGCCTTCAGTTGACACCTTCAATCTCTTATCTAGTCCCCTCCAATGGTTCCTAAATCCTTTCTAGAATTAGTAAAACTTTGTTTGTGGTTTTAATAACTTCATCAAGCCTGTATTCTCTAGTATTTGTTCATTTTTAATAGATTATGGATACCCCATTATGAAGGTCTCCTAGTACGAATGATACAAAATATTCTATTCATAAAAAAATTCATTTTAATTATCTGAATAGGTAAGAGAAATAGAATGATAATCTTGAATGCTATAAAATAGTTAATATAAAATGGAAAAGGAAGATGGATGGTTCGAGGTATTTTGATGAATTTGAACTAAGTGACAAGTATTCAGACTCGCAAATTGGGTCAGACTACGCGTAGGGCATCCTCTGTTCTATAAGTGGAAAGTCAGGATTAATAAAAGAAATAAAAGGAATCATTCTCTCAGATAATTTCCTATCTAATAATCTATAGATATCAAATCATCGATTGGACTACCATAACCTGTCAAAAAAATTGACAACAATATCCTATGGTAATGAGAAAATCAATGAGAAGAAGACAAATCCATCTGAAGCCATGCGGGAAAAACGATCAATAAACTAGGGGAGTCAAACATTCCTAACGGTGGGTACTCAATTTCCAGAAATGTGTGAAAATAGTTTAATTTATAGGTATCCAAAATTACTGTAGATGGATCTAAGGTGAAAAAGAGTTAATTGTTTTCATTAGACTACCACAGGGAGAAAGGTTATAATGGATAGGGGAGGGGTGATCTTGAAACTATATTTTCATTATAGGGATGAAATGGATGGATTTATGGTAAGGATTATTAAATTGGTAATTTATCATTAGTAGTCATAGTCAACCTGCAGCATGCTGGAGAGGCTGATGTCATCAAAACATCATGGGATATTCTCATGAAATTTGAGTAAGATATTTTGGAGAATGAATTAATCATCCATGCTTCTACAGAGGGTATATAATGAATGAATGAGAGACCAATTCAATTGGGACTAAACTGATCATGGTTAGTGGATTGAAAAAACTTTTAAATGTGACTAGAAGCATAAAAAATAATAAGAACTTAGTGGAGGAGTTAGAACAAGTGTGGGACAAGATAACCTCTCAATTCGAAGATATAATCACTGGAGACTCCATAAAAAAGGTACCAGCTCTATCCTAGAAATTAAATAGTGGGATAGTTTCTAATAGGTTTAAGCAGGTTTTTAATAATTTTTCTATTCGATATAGTGTTTAATATTTTGGATTAACATGAATGTTTAATGATTTTCCCAAAAAAATTAATTCAAAAAAAATTATTGAGTTTTGGTAAACTAGTTTTTTCAAAGAAGTGGAAATCCACTTTACAGATCAATTTCATTTTACTTATCTATTTACTTCTACTAAATCTATGGTATTTATCTTTAAATAAATATATAAAAATTAAATAAATTTTTATTATTATTGTTAAAAAAACATTTTCCATCCTCATACCCATAAAATTTGATGTGAAAGTATCACTCATGTGTACGTACAACTTATTATCTACACATAACGACACAATTCATTTTTCATAACCATTTTTTATGGTTGTGTATTTTGATGGATTTATATTTATATATAATTTTTAGGATATAATTATAATTTTTAATTATAGTTTCATATCTAATTTCTTACCTCCCAATCCATTAGAAAAAAATAATTTCAGTTGTGCATATGTATAGACTACCAACTTCATGAAGCGATGTGATTAATTTTTAATTAATGATATACAAGGATTGTAATATTGATAAATTTAATGTATATATATGATTTATATGATTTAATAAACAACATTCAAAGGTGAATTATTATTTACATTTCTTTTTTTTCATCCATTGAAATTTGAAAGCAATTTTAATATGCATGTATGGCCGACCATCTCCATGAACGATGCGATTCATTTTACTATATGTAATTTTTTGAATAGATATAATTATATATATTTAATAAATATGATATTTAAATCATTATTACAATTATAAATTTCATGGATCCATGATCATATTTCAAGGACCAAAACTAATGAACCAGAATATACCTAAGAAATAAAGTTGTTATCACTCAGAATGGGGATTTTAGTAAACAATTAATTGTAAAAGAGTGGTGAAAAGACGAAAATAACTCATATAGAGACTATATATATGATTCTAGTTATATAATATATGTATAATAAATAGAAATTTCTAATATATAAGTATCAAGCACTTGCGATATGAGTCGGGCCTGAGGTAAGGGTTTATGTTATAATATCATTGTGAACTGATATTATTTATAATCAAGTTTTGGATGATGAAATGTTTTAATCCACAACACATTAAAATCATGAATGATTTATCTTCTAGTTATTTCTTTAAAATACATGATTTCATTTAATTTTCCTCTCTATACGTACTTAATAGAATGAAATAATATTTTTTTATGAAACCCATTTTATTTCCCACTTCAATCAAAATTAAATTTTCTTATCTCTGCATTAATGAAAAAATGATTTGTAGAATTTTTTAAATATTTTAATATTATTTTTTAAAGTAATTTGTAGGAAATATTGAAATTTTATAAAATGGTTTAAAATTAATATTCTTTTTGTTTTCAGAATTAGGTACATTCGGTCTGTTTATAAAAGTGTCAAAGGGATGATTTCTTTGAACTTATATACTATGGACAACATTTATAAATGTCATATCTACACAATGAATTGAATACTAATTTATAATATTTCAGTTATATTTTACATGTTAAATTTTTCCCTAATATTTGTAAATAATATATTTTAATTCAGTTATTTGAAATTAAAAACTTTTATTTTACTTTGGAAATAGTCACATTATTATTTTATAGAAATATTCATATAATATAACATCTATTGATGATACTTATGATTTAATGTGGAATATAATCTAATGTTACCATCCTAAATATTTATCATTATTTTTTATGATTACGAAGACAAGATATTTATAAAACATGTTTATTTTCCACAGATTATATAATGATGAACATTTATTATACAAATTAATATTCATGTTTTATTGTATCATGACTGTTTTTTGATAATTCGACACATGTATGAATGATATTCATTATGTGAGGGGTTATTATGAAATTATATTTATCCAAAATTCAATGGGTAATGATGGATATATCCTTTTGGAAAAGAATAGGTATCAAAACAAAATTTTTTAAGAGTCATTTCCCACAATATCATGGTAAGTAGTAAATGATGACTACAATGAGGGTTTATAGAATGAACCCAATCTACAATGAAATTCATTTTATTGACCCCTGACTACTAAAGAAAATATATATATATATACATATATGAGAAAAATGTTTTTCTTCTTCTAATGTTATTCTCTAATGACCAATGTTCTATGATTCCTTTATAATTAATATCTTATGAACAATCATATATTTTTCCATGATTCAATATTATGATCTATGATATGAAAATTTTGGTTTTCAAATGTTACTATTGTTTTATCATAATCTTATCCAAATAATACAATCAAATCTCAATCTTTTACCCAAACTAGTCATCTGATCTAATGTTTTCTTATGTTTTCTTTCACAAAGCTATAAATAACGGTATTTTGTATGATATGTATATGAAGGTTGATAATTATGAAAAACTTATTGTATGATTATATAGTTCACTTATGATACTATTTTATATGTTTCCATGTTTCAAAAGATATTATACATGTATGAATATGGAATGGATCATTATGTTATGTAATGAATATTTTCTGATAAGATATAATTGATATGTATAAATCTAATTGGTTGTTATAGTTGTAATAAGATAAAGGACTAGTTATTTTAGAAAATAGGTATGAGAAAACATTAGTGATAAAATTGAGGATAAATCTATGTATAGGATAATATCCTAATTTTTTGGTAAAATCATTTATACCTTAGGTAATCCCGTGGGTTCCTTTATTAAAAATAATTTTTAATGAATTATGAATCTATAAAAAAGATTTTTAGGATAATTTATTTTCCTTCTATGATAATTATTGCTCACAAAATGTTTTTCGGAGGTAGTCATTGTATGAAACCAAAAGGAATCATGTTAATTTTTAATTTAATGGAAATTTATTGATTTTCTTCCAATGAAGGAAAATATTTGGGGATATTGAACATAAAATTTAATTTTGATTCTTATGAAAATATTTCAATATTTGAATCATGGTGAGATTCTAAAAAAGAAAATAATGGAAAAATGTTTTTTTTATTACTTAATTATGAAATACCCACAATATTTTATTTTTTTATTAATCCAATAGTTTTTATGTAATGGAATAGTACAAATAAAAATATATTTTCTATTCTAAATTATTGAAAA
This sequence comes from Viscum album, assembly GCA_963277665.1. Classification (NCBI taxonomy): domain Eukaryota; kingdom Viridiplantae; phylum Streptophyta; class Magnoliopsida; order Santalales; family Viscaceae; genus Viscum; species Viscum album. Next base: position 1,540,379,628 of record OY728151.1, read on the forward strand.
CATGAAAAAGATATTCTTGTTGTTTATCATTTTCAAGTGGAAAGATATCATTGGTGGAGTCTTATCATGGACATGTGGCAACATCAGAAAATTTACTCCATGGAGTTGGATGTGTTTAAGAGATTATTTTTATTCACTTAATTCCATAATATTATTCATATTAAAATCGAAATTTAATTTCGTAAGGAGAAATATATTGATGATAAATCTGTTTTTACCAATCCGACTAATTTTTTCTGACATATGATGTATGCTTCTAGTATTATAATAAAAATCGATGTGTGGTCAATCAGTTCATCGTTTTCTTCAAAAAAAGGCTTAAAAGAGTGTTACACAAATCAGTGTTCACTAGCAGTGAATAAATAATTTGATATTAAATTAAAGATGAAATAAATAATGAGGTTTTTTATCTATGGAATTATTTTATATGAAATGGTATATGTTTATCAATATAAATTCAAAAACCCATGGGGTGAAGAACATGGGATTTCCATTTTTCACAAATTATAGATGGAAATATTGATGAGATAGTTTTATGTTATTGGTAAATGACTTATGTTTGGAAATTATGATAATCATTAAATTGAATACCAATGTGATCTGAAAAGGGTGTTTAATGAAAATAGAAAAGATCCATAGAAAGCATCACCCAAAATCCAGTCTTTTTTGTACATAGAATATAAGAATTATGATAACAAGTCATAAAACCTTAAGGTTAATGATGTTGATAAAAATAAATGACCTCTTAATCCCAGACATAATAGGAAATCTCATGTGCTCTCAATTATAGAATTGTATTATGATAATGAAGTGGATAATGAAACATTATTTCTACTATGGGGTTTCTTGTTTTTTAATTTTATTCCAGAACTACACACTATATTATATACAAATAATTTGATAATGGTTTCAAAAAACCTCCTCAATGATTAAATGTTGAATTATTATTAAAACCCTATAATGTTACAATGATCAAATAAAAAGTACAGGATTTTTTCTGATTGAATTTTATTGGAATGTCCATCCCATTAATCTTTTTTATTATTATTCTAGTTGAATTTGATATTATTTTGTTTTGGGATTGTCTTTATCTATATAAATTGTTCTTCAACTTAAATTCAATGGTTTTAATGTTTGATATTCATAGAAAATATATGATCATATATAATTTCAGTGATAAATATAAATTTCCAATGGATAATGAATCAATTATATGGGTATGTATTTCTATTTAAAATGATTTTTTAATCTCAAATGTGTAGAGGGAAAGATGATATTGAATATATGTCTATGATGAAATCTTTTTTCATGTATTTATAAAAGAGTTTCCTAGTATCCCACCAAATTGTGATGTTTATTTCTCAATGTAGATCATATATTTTGATTTATCTATCTAAAGGAATATATTTAGAATATCCCCAATTGAGTTATAAGTAAAGAAGAAGAAACTCCAGGAAAATCTTGAAAATTCATTTATTTGATCATATATATATCCCTAAGAAACACCAATTAATATGTTTTTAATAAAATATTGAATGATTTTAATTTCCATTGATTATCGATAACATAAAAATATCACAATCAAGAATAAATGTCCTCTACCATATATTGATCACTTTTTTTACTATCTCCATGAATCTCAATAATTTTACTAGATTGGACATCATTTTGGATATCACTGATAAATATTCAAAATAGAGGATATAATTTAGAAAACATTTAGAGAAAGTTATAGATAATATGAATATATATAGTGATTTCATATTTTCTTACTAATTCCACTTAAATCTACATGGATCAATCAATAGAATTAGATGTAAAAAAATTCTCTAATCACCTTCACTAAGATCTGTATATTTCTTATTTAACCAGTTTTTTTCGATTCTTTGTCGATAATTTTAAATGAAATTATAGTTCCATAACCATTTTAACTCATATGGGATCCATGTTTATATGGAAAAATGAATGTGAATAAAATATTAAGGTATATAAGATAATATTACTCAGTTCACATTTACTTACATTACTCCATTTGTGAGAATGGGTACTAATCAATAGTGATGAATAAAAGAATGTAATGAGATGAATTATTAGGTAGAGTGATATTATTTTAGATTATTCCTTACAATAATCAAATGTTCATGAGAAAAATTACCCAACTCATGATTTGGAGAAAGATACTGTAATTTTTTATATATATAATTAGACGAATTGTGATTATGGATAAAAAATGTTGTTAACACTAATTAAAATTTTATAATTATATGTTAACTAAAAAATAGTTGAAAATGAACAAGATAGTATTGTTGTATTTGATAAATTATTATCACTACTAAAAACATTACCACCCTTAAAAAGAATAAGGTGGAAATCTCTCTTATTCCAAAGGATCATGAAATAATAACTATTATGAGGATAAAACCTCCCATTATTTTTATATTATAAAAGGATGGATCTTTGAATCTTGATAGAAGGGTATAAATATAACCTTTTTCAACGTAAGATTCATCAATCTGTATATTTTTAGATGAAAGAGGTGTAAAAGAAAGATGTGGAAACACAAGTAAAGTTAAGAAATTATTCCAAATTTAACAATTATTATAATGGAATGATATGGATCAAGAACTTTGTATTTGTTATATAAAAACTGTATTTGAATAAGTATATATTGGATGAGGATAATTCTTCATTATTCACTATTCATTATATAAGTAATAATATTTTTCATGGATCTGGGAGATTATTTCTTATGGGTCAACATGAAATGAGATATTTAAGTGTATATATCATGATAATTTGGAGTTATAATTTTAAATTTGTGATATAGAATTAAAAGGTGTTCTTACAACCATTATACATATTATAATTGATATGAGAGAACATCACAATAAATTCTATAATAGGAATATCATAAATATTGATTATGCATATTACAATTTGGGTTCTAGTTAATCACCATATAAAGTAATAAAACAAATTTTCTGTCACATAAGAGTTGTCCCTTCATAAAATTTAAAAAATAAACATTTCAAAAGAGGTATGGTTCCAGTGTGTACTTAATTCCATTAAATCTGATTAGGATATATGTTTTTATTAAATGTACAAGAAATGACTTCAAAAATATCTGAACATAGAGTTATGTTTTGGTACATATTCTCATCCACAAATAGATACACATTCATAAAGAATAATTAATACCCTATAGGATATATTGATAATTTTTTTCTATGGATTTTAAAGGTGTTTCAAATCAACACATTAAACTATTTGAGTTTTATTATAATATCATACATCACTCATTTATTTTGATGGATCCCTATAAAGAACTATATAGAAAATAGTTTAAAACATTAATGTACTGGATAAATGTTAGGAAAAAAAAGATTTTGGGATCTAAAATAATTATCATAAATTGGTTTTGAATGTTTGATAAATTCAATAACATGTTAAGGAAGATCAATTTCCATTAAAAAGTCATATTGATAATCATAAGATTGATGTGGAGTTTGTTGTTTTTGAGAATTTATTTTCGTTAATTGTTTAAGGGAATAAGGTTATGATATTAAGAAATAAGAGGAATTTGATCCATGTGTATATTGTCCCTTTCTATATTCTTGATTTAGTAAGGATTTTATGTCAGTTCCATCCGCTTCCACTAAAAATCTCTCATGTTCATTGTGTGATCCAAGATTCTCTCTTGAGGATGTATATAGATGATACTTCCCATGTAATAGACATGAATTTCATACCACTAGATCATGGTCCTTCCAATGATGAAGTGCTAATACAAATTTTAGACTCAAGAAAATGTGTTATGGAACAAGAATACTTAACCGGTTTATGTTTTCTATAGGAATCAATGTTTTGAACATTCTTCATGGGAACCCAAGGGTGTAAATAAATTAATATATCCTCATATAATTGTATTAAATTGATAAAATTCCAATAGAAAACCTCATTTTAAGGATGGTAATAACTTAATAGAAATTGATTTTGTAACATATTTCTCTATATATTTATTTTCATTAATATCTTTCATTAAATGAAACACCAAGATTAAAAGAACCATGATGTATTATTAAAATATTATTTTTTAACATTAATGTTATATACTAGCTATTGAAATTTTTATTATAAATTGTACTAACTAAATTATGAAAAATATTTGGTTTATATATGTTAAAAATAAATAAAATGGGTAAAAAATAATATGAAAAGAAAATGAAAATCATTTGAAAATATAGGAGATATTTTTCCAAAAAACTATTTTCATTTATACAATGTGTTTTTATTCTAGTAAATTAAAGGAATAATTTTTAGGGAATTTTTATTCTAAAATATATCTATAATATATATTTAAAATTATCCATTCTTTTCATACATATATATTACATCTAAATAGATGATTATTCAACATAAAACATTTTGATCCACAAAAAATCATTTATATCTAGTATATCTGCAAAATTAGAAAAATAAAATAGTAGTCTTTTAAATATTTAAATTAGTTTCCAATTATTTATTCATAACTAGAACTCTCAACAGAATTAACATAATTAATACCATTCATCATTACATGGGGAATTTAAACCTATGAAGTATTCTACTCTGATGCATAGTGCGATTATACAAGGTATATATCAAAGATCATATAACCCTAACATAAGGAAATGATTATTAGAACATGTTATTAAAATTTAAATACAATACCATGAATATTATATATCATATTCACGATTTATAGATTGAATTTGGAAGATAATAATAGTTGTATCATAATGGGTCAATGAACTTGAGTGATGAGAGACTATTATGGACAAATGACATAAAATTGTGGCATAAACAGAAGTATAAAAAAAATTTCCTTTATACTAAAGGATAATTTACAAGATTATTATATTTTATTGGGTGCACTGCCCAAACTATCTTAGTAATCATGGTTTACAACCAATACATTCACTGTGGACAAAGTATATTACTGAACTGGGTTCTCCCCCATTTCAGTCCTTTTTATCTCATGAGATAAAAATATTTATCCAATTCAAGGAAGGGAGATATAGATCCCAGTGTTCGCATAATTAAAGTCGTACATATGTGTTCCACAAGATAATAAAACCTTAATAATATCATAAACCATGAAAATAAATGTGTTTTTTAAACATTTGATAATAGAATAATACAAGAAAATGAAATGGGTTTCTTAAAAATATTATCATCATAAACATAAATCATCCATATAAATAATATGTATGATAAAATTGGATAATATCCTCATTATATAATAAGTAATATCATGTATTTTTTCATTGATAAATAGAAAAACCATAAAATGGCAACTAAATCATTCTTGAGGAAAATATGATTTCCATTTTGAAATCAGTTATTTAGTAAAATAGTGCAGTTATAAAGGAAATAATATTCTTTTAGAAGAAACTTTTAAAACTAAAATTTTTTATTTAATTAATAAGGAAAAGAAACATTAACCCATCAATAAATACAAATCAATCAAACCTTTCATTTCAATCATAACATACCACATAAAATCATAAGATTTATGAATAACACATAGAAATCGTAAATCGTAAAGGTAAATTATGGCATCCTTGTCATACTTACATTTTAGATGTCAAAGATACATAGGGAGTTATGTTTGAATATCGATCATAGTATATTCCTTAAATCTATTAGGAGAAACATTAACATTTACCTTCATCAAGTTACTCAATGCATTAGAGAGATATCTCGGGCTCACCTACCCTAGGTTTATCACGAACCCACTCGTATAGGTAAACAATTCCCAATAACCATAACATATTCATAACTCATAAAACAATCATAAAGTAATGATAAAATTTCCACAATATATCATTTCATGATATTGAAATAATCAATGCTTTATCAATCCATTTTCCAAACCATTTAATAAATATATTTTTGAATCAAAGTGTCCCGTACAACATTGAAACTTTTGAAAGAAATTTTATTTGCAAACATTCATGTACATATAAATAAATACTTGAAGACATTTTTAAAACATGTATATTATTGAAAAATATTTAAAAGAATAAATCTTTAAATAATTTAAAATATTATTTTAGTTAAAGAGTACTTAACAAAATGATAGATGCTTGAATACAAAAACAATTGAGGAATAATATTAATCCAAACATTATAATATCATGAGAATAAAGTATTTCATGATATAATATGTTAAAGGACAATATATGAACCATATAAAAGTGAATTGGAGTATATCAATTAATAAGTCTTAATGGAATGTAAACTGAGATAAAGTCCATTGGAAAGATCATATCTTTAGATTATGGACAAATCAATGAAATAATTATGACTAACAAATAAGAATACACCAAATATAAGTGGAAATTAATTGTAAAAAAATCAGAGTTCATTCACACATATTCATATCATGAAATAATCAAGAAGTATAAGTTTATCCCAAAGAATTGAAATTGGAATTAGATATTCTATTAGAGAAATTAAATAGTCTAATGGCGTCTTTTTAAAATTCAAAAAATGATTTGATGAGAGATAAAAGTTTCTCTCATCACATGGACATACAAATTTTAGCAATAAGGATATAGAAGAACATATCCCAACTTAATAAAAAAGAAATTAAAACACATGACATAAAATAAGCCTTTGATTAATAGAGTACAGTGAAATATTCCATTACTGATTTCGTAACATACGAAACATACATTCCATAAAGGAAGGATCATACAATGAAGATTTAAATACCCATACATTAATGTATATTAACCAATTAATACAATCATGGGTAGTGCATACACCACACATAAGTAAATAGTGGCAAATATAACATGAATCTCCTTGAAATAAAAAGTTAGATGAAAACCCCTTACCATGTTGTAATCAATCATGTTTTATGAAAAAAGTTAATAATAACCAAATTAATAATATAATACCATGAATATAAATAGAATAATGATAATATATATCAAATGGAAGTACACAATACTCTTCCTGCAAAAAATAAGTGGTTAACAATGGAAATCTCATGGAATTAAAAGTGAGATAACAAACCCCTTACAACGTTATAATTTATCGAGTCATATGATCAAAAGTTAATAATCACAAAATGAACCAGATAATACCATGAATATAAACATAATAATGATAATATATATCAAATGGTAGGACAGAATACACCACATGCAATAAATAACGGGTGAATAGTGGAAATATCACAGAATTAAAAGTGGGATTAGAAACCCCTTACCACGTTGAAATCAATCGATTCATATGGCCAAATGTTTATAATCATAAAATGAATCACAAAGTACCATTAATATAAATATAATAATGATAATATTAATCAAATGGAAGTACACAATACATCACATGCAATAAATAAGTGGTGAACGATGGAAATGTCACGGAATTAAAAGTGAGATAAGAAACCCCTTACCATGTGTCTAACTTTACCCATTCGTTCCTTAATCGCCTGAATAATAGAATAAAGTTAATTTATACTTTATTAATAACCTTTTCATTTCTTCATTCTTTTTATATAAATTATTACCTTGCTATGACAATTAGTTAATTATTTGAGTTCATATCAGACATTTTTTTATTTTCGGAACTTTAGTTAAAAATGAACATGTTATTATTATAAATTTTCCATGTGGTCGAAATTACATTATATACATAATGATATTCATGATTTATATATCAAATATATCATATATATCTTGAAAATATATGAATTTATAATATTACATAATGTTGGAGATAAGAAATTGAATGCACTTGTTATGGAGACGGTAAGTCGTACATACGCGTGAACGCTACATTCATTTCTATTTCATATTTATTGTAATAAAAACATAATGATACATAAGTATATTATAATTCTAGTATAATATCATATATAATTTTATTAACTTCATCCATTACACATTCCACGTATGGAATGAATGAGTCATATCACTTTGAGGGGGTGATAGTCTGCACATCCTCAAATGAAATAATCATATTTACCAATTATGGAAACCACAAAGGTATGATATAAATGAAAAATACAGAAATAATGAGTCAAAATAAATATAATATATATAAAATATAAATATAATTCCATTATAATGGCCACCATGAGAAGCGGTTGGATATATTTTAACAATCATCATTTCATGAGGCAGTAGTTCAACATCCACTAAACTAGTATGTTCTTTAACCATTTGATAGTGTGTCTGTAAGTTTAGTTTTAATAATTCTCAGGAAAACAACCTATTATATTGAGGAAAATGATTTGTTTATAAAATAAATTAATAAAAATCGTTTAGGGTGTCAGAGAATTAAAATAAAAAAAACGAACTTAAGAGAAGATGTTGCCATTAAATCCGGTATCTCCCTTTGTTTTGAACTAAACGGTTTCATTGAATTGCCTTCTTATTAAGGGAATGCTTCTATGAGGTGTATAGGGATGTAGGGAGTTTAATTTTTATGTGTTTGGAAAATCCAAGGGACTTCAGAAGCATGGCGAATGGGTTATAAGTGAGGGCTTTTTATAAGGGGGAGGGGTTCTTTAGGAATACTAGAAAATATTATTTTATTTTATAATTATATTCAGTTTCTAATGGACTAAAACTACTTAAAGTCTAAGATAAGATGACTCATGTTCGAAATAAAATCATGCATTAAAAACTGGACACGTTTTGTATATTTTTTAGAAATTATAATGTTATTTATTTAAATCATTTATTAATGAGGTAAACACTGCATCATTATTGTGTGAAAAATAATTTATTTTATTTGATGTCTAAAAATTATAAAAAAACTATCATGATTTATTAAATATTTTTTATCTATAAAATTAATATTTATAGTACAATTGATAACTTAAAAAACTCTATGTAATAATTGATTTACTAAAAGATATATGTTTGTGTCATTTTTGTATTTATTTTAAATTAATTAATATAAATTTTCATTATCACTTCCAAGTCGCTCCATGGGGTCCCCAAATCGACCCACGGATGCCCATTGTCGGAATGTATCAACCAATAGAATTAGGACACATGTTAGGGTATTTTAATATTATTATAATTATATTTTGTTTCCCTTATTTACCAAATTTACCCTTTAGCTATAGTAAATAAAAAGTTTATTGATGTAAATATTCATAATGTCTAAAAAAGTTACCTATATATACAATTTGGACCTCCTAATTCCAAAGATGGAATCGATTTTTCCAAATTCTAAACTCATAAGTGGAAGAAATTAATATAAAATTAATTCCCACTGTCAAAACAAAAAACGTGTTTTTTAAAATAATAACTATCAAAAGATTGACACTCATTTATGTCCAGTTTCAAAGTGAAATTACTTCTAATATAAAAAATTGTATTAAATGGTAAAAAAATAATATAATTACACTTTAAAACTAATTAAAAAGATGATATAACCGTATAAATAAAGTATATTAAAAGGTAGTTTTTTTATTAAAATACATTATTTTTCAATATTCATTAAAAAATGAGTTTTATCAGAAAAATTGCAAAAAATTACCCAAAGTAAATTTTCATATCCCAATTGTAAATAAGAATTTAATTTTGTAAAATAAAACTTATAAAGGTGACCTAAATTATAATTAAAAATGGTTTGACATGAAAAGGTAGTAAATCAACGTTTTAATGAATATTAAAATATTTATGCTTAAAATAAAATTATTTATTTTTTAAGCCTCTAAAATTTATTGGGTAAATGTAAAAACATTTAATAGACATGTATATTCATATTATAATTAGTTTTTTCAATTATTTCCAATACAATTGCATGACATTAACTACCATTTAAAATAATATTATATTATAATTGTTCATTATGACTCAACATTGTGTGCAACATAAAATATCAAAGAAACTTGTTGTTGTGTATCGGGTATGCCATCGAACATAGCATTTCATTTAATGTATAATTAATATTTAATTAAAAAAATTTCATAATATAAAAAGGTTATGTTCTGTATTTAAATGGGATGTTACATCCTTCCCTCCCTTTGAGAATTGCATCCTCACAATTTTAAAATTGGGCTTGGAAACTTTATTGAAAGTTCCATATCAGAAAAATACTCAATAAAAATATCACTTTACAGGAAATAAAAATAAATACAAAGGTCACCCGAGATAGCCCTTACTAGGATTCCATGTAAGAAAACATGGATATAGAGGGAAACGAACCATCATGTTCTGATGGAGAGGGAGAGAAAAAATGATTTGGAGAAAGTTAACCACTAGAAAATAACAAACTTGGGATAGGTTAAACGGTGTTTTATTCCCCGGTAGGAAAATTTAACAAGCAATGGTTTTTTAAGTTACTTTTCATAAAGATTATGAATTTATTTATGAGATTAACTAAAATCATATGGAAACGTACTTGTCATGTAGACTGTGATCCTTTACTAAATTTTTACCACAAACGCATCTTTTCTCTAAACAATAACTATTAGAACTGACTTGTTCACATTAAAAGTGATAGAATAAAATTATATATTGTCATATAATCCACCAAAGATGAACTATATATTTCCCCTATCATTATACATCAACCAAAACCAAAACTTTTTGTACATGACCAGACAATCCCCCAAAAAGGATAATACTTTATAAAAATAAATACTACTCTTAATCCCCAAAGGTCAACAAACAATACCCAATGTTCAAAAAAGTACATTCAATAAACAAAAGTCTTTGAAATTATTCAAATTAACCCAAAATAATATTGTAATCCAAAACTTATAAAGATTTAATCACATAGTCTTCCACAGTAAATCTTAACAATTATCTCAAAATAAAATTGACTACTCTAAAAGTCCTATACTGAAGTTTAATTAACCAAATCACATATTCTCTATGATAGGTTAATAAATAATATAAATATACCAAATTGTCATATGTCTATAGTAAAAACGTAGATTCTTCCAAAATTATATTTCAACCATTACTCTAAAAATTAAATCCCATAGTATTTTATTTTCCATAAGCATATAGTGTTCCCAAAAGAGAGAATTTATTCCAAATTAACCATTATTACTTAATCACAAAAAAAAATCTTATACTAAGGATGTATATTTGATATAACATATGATCCCGAATAAACTTATTCTTGATCCATATAATCATTAAACATAAAATAATAAGTAATACTAACTAGGGACTTCACGTAAGACCGTGGTAGGAGATGCGCCTTTATCACCCTTCAATCGTGGGTCTGATTCCTGTGGCCTTTCCAAATGTGATGGTTCATCACCCATCTTATGGGATATCCATTTTATAAAACTCAAAAATATTTCTAACATGTTTTAACCTCAAAGGTTTTCTTATACTGTTCATTTTCATCCCAACATATTAAGGCTTTAAGATCTTTGGTATTGTCATTTTTTCACCTCCATATGATAAAATAAATCAATTCCCAATAGAAAGAACATCATACATTTATCATGGTGTCCATATGGTTTCATAATCATCTTTCTCACATAGGTAATAGGTCCATCCATTTTAACAATGATTTAGATATCCTTAAAAATCATTTTCTTCCTTCATCCAAATACACATTGTATAACTTGGGTCATATGGGTGTTCACAAAAAAACAGTTTCGGAAAATAATCATATATGACATATATTTTCAAAACATCTAAAAACATGATTTTTATAAAATAGTATAACCAAATTTGAGTTAAAACATTCAATAAATGATCATTTTAAAATATCATAAGTATGTATTGAGATACTATATTGTAAAATAAAATATAAATATGTTGTGCAAGGGTCTCCTTCTACAGCACCTTTTTTAAAATCATAATATGCTTCAAAGTCTTGTGATAAGGTAAAATATTAGAAAATGCCTTGATAATATTTACCTTTCTTGAAAATATGATAATATTGAGAAAATATGATTTGATTAAATACATCCCATGATCAATGATGATATCGAGGTATAGTGGAGGTGTTTGATATCTTAAACAACTACTTTCAAGTGATTTGTATGCTAGAAAAGGTTTCACTATCATCTGAACATGGCATTATAAATATTATTGCAATCATGTCATCATGAAGGGATAGGAATGTCGGTTGAGGTCATCCTCTTCCATTTGTAATATATTTTTCAAGATCTAAAGAATTTATAAAATAAGGATTTAACATAAATAGTAGACCTAGGGACTAACCATGTGTTTAATGGAAACTTCTAATCTCTAAAGTTGTCTGAACTGACCTCTGATACCAACTATAAGGACCCAAACTTAAAACATTACATAATCCTGAATTAAATGAATAATTCACATTGAGGATCTTTTCAGGTTTTGAGTTTTAGATAATTAGGCCATAAATATTACAAATAATCATGAAAATTATATGTAGACACTACTACTCAATATCAATTTTTTTCATAAAATAGAAACTTTTAAATAGAAACATTTCTACTTCCATGTTTTAGACAACATGACATTTCCTTGATCCCATCCTTGACACTATTCATCTTTATGTCATATGGAAAAAATTTCAAAAATGTGGGATGAACATAAAAATATCAGTAAGGATTATAAAATAAAGAAAGGAAACATTAACCCATCAATAAATTCAAATCAATGAAACCATACTTTTTGATCATAACATACCTTATGAAATCATATAATTTTTGAATAACACACATAAATCATAAATTGAAAAGGTAAATTGCGGCATCCATATCATTGTTACATTGTATCTATCACATCTACAGTGGGAGTTACATTAGAATACCCATCACACTATATTCCCTAAATCTCATAGGAGAAACATTAACATTTACCTCAGTCACGTTACACAATGCATTGGAGAGCTATTTCAGGCACACCCGCCCTAAGTTTATCACAGAACAACCTGTATAAGTAAAAAAATCCCAATACCATTAACATATTCATAACCCATAAAATAATCACAATGGAAAGATAACATTTCCATAATATATCATTTCAATATATTGACATAATCAGTGCTTTATCAAACCATTTTCAAAGCCGTTTAATAATGATATTTTTAAATCAAAGTGTCCCATAAAACATTGAAACTTTTGAATAGAATTTTAATTTCAAAACATTCATTTACATATAAATAAATCGTTAAAACCATTTTTAAAACATGGAAATTAATGATAATGAATTATAAGAATAGATCTTTAAAAGATTTAAAATAATATTTTATTTAATGTGTTCCTAACCAAATGAGAGATGCTTGAATAAAAATAATTGAGGAATAATATTAATACAAACATTATAATATCAAGAGAATAAAGGGTTTCATGATGTAATATGTCAAAGGGCCGTATATAAACAATATAAAAGTGAATTGGTGTATAACAACGAATAAGTCTCAATGAAATATATATTGAGATAAAATCCATTGAAAAGATCCTATCCTTAGATTAAAGAGAAAACAATTACATAATTATATCTGAAAATAAAGATACACCAAATATAAGTAGAAATTAATTGTAAAACAAACATAGGTCTTTTACACATATTCCTAGCATGTCATACTCAAGAAGTATAAGTTTAACCCAAAGAATTGAAATTGGGTTAAGATGTTCTCTTATATAAATTCGACAACCTAACAACATCGCTTAAAAATTCATAAAATGCAATGAAGATAGAGGAAAGATTATCTCATCACATGGAAATAAAATTTACATCAATAATGATATATAAGAACATATCCCAAAATAATAAAAACGAAATTAAAATACATGACATAAAATAAGTCTTTGATTAAAATAGTATGGTAAAAGGTTTCCTTACCGATTTAGTAACATACAGAACATACAACCCATAAAGGAAGGATCATACAATAAAGATTTAAATACACATCAATTAATGTATATTACAAAATGAATATAATCATTTCAATCAAATACACCACACAAAATTAAATAGTGGAAAATATAGCACAAATCTCATGGGAATAAAAAGTGTGATTAAAACCCCATACCACGTTGTAATCAATCGAGTCGAATGAAAAAAAGTTAATAATCACCAAATTAATAACATAAGAGCATGAATACAAATATAATCATCATAATATATATCTAATGGAAGTACACAATACAGAACATGCAATAAATATGTTTTGAATAATGGAAATCTCATGAAATTAAAAGTGGGATAAGAAACCCCTTACCACGTTGTAATCAATCGAGTCACATGACCAAAAGTTAATAATCCCAAAATTAATCCTAAAATACCATGAATATAAATATAATCATTATAATATATATCAAATTTATGTATAAAATACACCACATATTATAAATAAGTGGTGAACAATGGAAATCTCATGTAATAAAAAGTGAGATAAGAAACCCCTTGCCACATTGTAATCAATCGAGTCATATGAGCATAAGTTAATAATCACCAAATGAATCATAGAATTACATGAAAATAAACATAATCATGATAATATATATCAAATGTAAATACACAATACTCCACATTCATTAAATAAGTAGGGAACAATTGAAATCTTATGAAATTAAAAGTGAGATAAGATACCTCTAACCTCATGTCTAACTTCACCCGTTCATTCCGTAATACCCTGAATAATAAACTGATTTTAATATATAATTTAATATGAACCTTTTTCAATATTATTAATCCTTTGATATCAATTATTACCTTGCAATAAGAATTAGATAATTATTTGAGTTCATATCGGACATTTTTTTTGATGTTTGGAACTTGAGTTAAAAATGAACTTGTTAGAATTATAAATTATCCATGTGGTCAAAATTCCATTATATCCATAATAATATTCATGATTTATATATCATATATATGAATTATATATATGTATTTATAATATTACATAACATTTTGAGACAAGAAATTAAATGCACTGTTCATGGTGACGATAAGTCGTACGTACGCGTGAATTCTACTTTCATTTCTATTTCATATTTATTTAAATAAAAACATAATGATACATAGTTATATTATAATTCTAGTATAATATCATATATAATTTTTCTAATTCCATCCTTTACACATTCTACGTATGGCATGAATGAGTCATATCACATTGAGGGGGCGGTAGTCCGCACTTCCTCAAGTGAAATTATCATATTTATCCATTATAAAAACCATAAAGGTATGATATAAATGAAAATTATAGTTGTAAAGAGTCAACATAAAAATAATATATATCACATATAAATAGAGTTCCATCATATTGGCCACCCATGGAGGTGGTTGGAGATATTTGAACAATCATTATTTCGTGAGGTAGTAGTTTTCCATCAACAAAAACAATATGTTCTTTAATAATTAGATGGATGTGTGTGTAAGTGTAGTTTGATTACTTCTCATAACAAAAAACAGGAATATTTAGGATAAAGGTGTTGTTATAAAATAAAGGAATACAAATATTTTAGGGGGTTGGAGAAGTAAAATAAAATAAAAGAACTTAAGTGAAGATGTTACCTTAAATCAGGTATCCCCATTTGGTTGGAACTAAAATGTTTAATTGAGTTGCCTTCTTCCTAAGGGAAGTCTTCTTGGAGGAGTATATGGATGTAGGAATCATAATTGGGCATGGGATGGACGATTAAATGGTCTTGATAAGTAGGTGGAATGGGTTATAATTGATGTATTTTTATAAGGGGGGAGGGGCTCTTTTGGAAAGCATGAAAATATTATTTTATTATATAATTATTTTCAGTTTCTAATGGTCCAAAACACATTTAATCCAAATATAAGATTAAAAATGTTCAAAAAATCATCCAATATGAATTGGACATATTTTCGAATTTTTTTAATCTTTATAATCTTATTTATTTAAATCATTTATTAATGAGGTAAACACTACATCATTATTGTGTCCTATATATTTTAATTTATTAGATGTCTAAAAATTATAAAAAAATATCATGATGTATGAAATATTTGTAGTTTTAAAATAAATATTTATAGTTTAAGATATCTCTTATATAAACATATGTAATAATTGATTTACAAAAAGATATATTTTTATGTTATTTTTGTATTTTCATTAAATTAATTAATATAAAGTGTCATTGTCACTCCAGAGTGGCTCCATGGGGTCCCAAAACCAAACCAAGGATGCCCATGGATGAAAATGTATCTAATGGTATGATTTGGACACATGTTAGGGTAATCTAATATTATTATAATGATATTTGTTACCCTTATTTACCAGATATAACCTTTAACCATAGTAAATAAAAGTTTTACTAATGTAAATATTCATAACGTATAAAAATAAAAGTTATCAATTTACAAAATTTGGACCTACTGATTCCAAATTTGGAATACATTTTTCCAAATTCAAAATACATAAGTGGCAAAAATTAATTTAAAATTAATTACCACTATCAAAACAAAAAATCGTGTTTTAAGAAATAATAACTATTAAAATATTGACGCTTATTTATATCCAATTTCAATGTGAAATTACATATTATGACCAAAATTGGATTAAATGGTAGAAACATAATATAATTAAACTATGAAACCAATTAATAATATAATCTAACCATAAAAGGCAGTTTTGAATTAAAATACAGTTTTTCACTAATTATTAAAAAGTGATTTTTATCAAAAAACACCAAACATTTACCCAAAGTAAATTTTGATGTCACGGTTCTAAGTAGGAATTTAATTTTTTTCAAATAGAACATATAAAAGTGACAAAAACAATATTTAAAGAGGGTTCTCTCAAAAGGTGACAAATTGACATTTTAATGAATATTAGTGTATTTGTGCGTAAAATCGGATTCTTTATTATTTTGAGTCTCTAAACTTTATTGGGTAAATGTAAAAACATTTAACAAACATGGATATTTATATTTTAGTAGTTATATCCATTCTCACTAATAAAATAGTTAGGCATTAACTATCATTTAAAATAATATAATATTATAATTTTTTAGTATGAATCAGTATTGTGTGAAACATAAAATTTAAATTAAACCTATTGTTGTGTATCGAGTATTCCATAGAACATAGCATTTAATTTAAAGTAAAATTAATATTTCATTCCTAAATTTTAATATGTATAAAAAATTTATATTCTTTATTTACATGGGATGTTGTAAGGGTGGTCCTAATATACTCACATTTTCAATGAATCCCACTTCTATATATCTCCATAGTATTACAGTATCACTATTTAATGTGATGCTCCATATCTCACTATTTGGAAAAAATTTCCCTAAATCCCTCTTCCAATCCAAAATCATGTAATTATCCATAATCATGGTAATCTGGTCAGCTAATTGTTGTGTTATTATAGACGAACTGAGTCGGAATGTCATCTCATCTCCACACATATCTACATAGAGTTTTATATTTTCAAACCACTAATTTATTGAATTTGGATTATAGTTGGGGAGGAATTTTTCGGGAGGAAACTAGTGCTCTTTGAAACATGAATATATTTCTATGCTTCTTGAAAATGACTGGGGAAATTTTCGATAGATTACTATTATACACATAATATTTACTCTTTGGAGCTTGATGTTGTTCTATGGAGTTATTCTACTTCTCTTACGGTACCCTCAGTTGATATTTTGGGTGTTAATGAATCCATAACTGTCTGTCATCTTTATAAAGTGAATGGTCATGATTATCTTAGGGATACTAAAATTTTCATCATCTTGATATGTGACTTGGGTATTAAAAAATATACATTGATGGTTCAGGTTGAGGATCTAACGATTAATTATATGGTTTCCCCATAATTTGATGAGACTACAAGCACTGGAGACATATGAAATTGGAAATATTTTCCCCTATTACTCAAATTAGGGAATATTTTATAAAATTTTAGTTTCAATCCCTTCTACTTCATCTAGAAAAGATCCAAACAAGAATTTAGTAGGTGGTCAGGAAAAACGATCACATAGAAAACATGATGAACCTCTCCACCATGGTCCTAAACCATATTCGTTATATGTGTCTCATGTGGTATATCATAGATTTCAAACATGATACACAAATATGAAGGTTATAGTGTTGGAGTGACTGTAGTAATCGAGTCATTTTTAAAAGATTTATAGAGGCTATGAGGCATAAAATCTCTTCGAAGTTATGGGGGGTATGGGTTGGTTAAATAGTATGATCCAAAATAGAAATACCTCTCTAGTGGAGTTATTAAAATTTTATTCAATTTTTAGGAACAGTCAATTATTACAGAATATTTGATCTTGAAAACTCTATTAATAGAAGAGTATCCCTCTGGTGACAGAGATTTTTCTTAGGGTGATTATCATGATGAGATTTCATGCCAAATATTTTAATCAGTGTGAAGGTAATTATTGTTTTATGACATCACATCCAAAAGAATTATAAGTTATGGAACTATAACTATGGTGTGGGGGGATTAATTATATTCAAAAAGAGGAAAACTAAATAGAGTAAAAATTGATCCCAGATGCCTATGTAGGTGCTAAAAAGATCAACAAGAAGAGAAAATGTAAAAGAATGTGAACCTAGGCCTCATGAACATGAACATAAGATGGGTTTGAGACTATGAAGTGTAAATATAATAGAAATTTGTAGAGACATAAAGGATTAAGGTCCTGGTTTTGTAGCTAGAAAAGAACATCAAAAGAATCAGAAATACCATGAGAAAATTCTTCACTTTATGGAAGAAATTCAGGAAGGGATAATCAAACATAATCCCACAAGTGTGGAAATGGTCATAATATTATAAATAGAGATTCTAATTGATGTTTTCATGTATAAATATTCTGAATTCAAAAAAAATATTGTATTTTGGAATGAGGCTCTAATGAAAGGAAGATTAATTTCGAGGAGTACTGTCAGGATTCAAACATTCTCTCCACTCATTTTGAAGATTTAATTAACGATAAACTAAGTAAGAGTGTAAAATACCACAAATGGTGGATATACTATATTAGTGGTTCTAATAATATTTTTCATATTTTTAATTATTACATGTTATCTTTCTGTTTTGACTGATAATTTCATTGACATACCTTGGTTTCCCTATTTTTTTCAAAAGTTCATTTCAAGAAAAAAATTATTTTCTTTTCTACATTAAAAAAAATTATTCTCAATATAAATGCATAAAATTATAAATGGATACATATATAACGTAGGATAATGTTTTAATATATTTTTAAAATATAATTTATATATATTTTGGTGTAATTTTAAACCACATAATTTTGAATACCACATACTTAAACAATTTTAATTTTAACTGTGCTGAAAATGCTTTCAATATTAATGGATTGAATTTTTAAATTATTGTGTGAATATTATTCCATAAATGGATGATTTAAAAAAAATTACATCATATAATATCCACCATATCTTATTTTATGATTTTTATGTTTTTTTAAAAACACGAATACAATTTTATTTTAATAAAATATCATTATTATCAATTTTGTAAATATTCATTTAATTTGACTTAAAATACATAAATAAAAAGTTATAATTTTAATATAATATCACCACATATCACTATTATGTAATCTTTATCTATAAAATTCGGGGAAAATAATAATATAATAAATTTATATCACTTTTCACATTTTTAAAATCATTTATTTTATATTTCAATTAATTAAATAAATCTTGTTTTCTCATTGTGTAAAAATTTATGGTTTATGTATAATACCATGAAATTTTAAATTAAATACCATCTTTAATATAATTTCAATATTCAAATACAAATACTATTGATATTCATTCATAATAATTTTTTGCAAATGTAAAAAAATAAAGGATATTTTAAACTAAGTGAGTGACCGTTTATATCTTTCTTTTATGTAAATAAAATATGAATCATTCCAATGCGTAGGTATCTATTAAACTAATAAAGTGGGATATTAAAAAAATATGTGTTGAATTATTTCATCCAGTAAGAATTATTGTGGTAAATTATGGACTTTTACATATTTTAAACAAATATTTACTTGATTTACCATTTACTGAGGTGATTAATTTTAGCATGAATCAATTCATATTTGAAAAAAATAAAAATATAATATTTTAAACAATTAATCTTCTGATTAAATATATAAAAATAGTTTAAACTTATTAAATACCTATAAATGGAAGAAAATAATTTTTATTTAAGTGCACAAAATATTCTAATTAATTAATTTTATAATAAATAAATTTTAAAATATAAAACTGGATTTATTCTTATCATATGTAAATAAATATAATATTTTATGAATGATTAAATAAATTTCAAGAAAATAATAATTTTTTATATTAGAATCATTCACCACTAGTGATTAAATTAATTTAGTTATATGAAAATCGTAGGAAAACAAAAAAGGTATTCCCAAAAAATCATCACATTTATTTTTAAATATTTTTTTAGTATATTAATGTAATAACTAATTAGTTGATTTAAAAAACATTAGAACATATATTTTTCATAAATTATTTATTACTATTTATTCATTCTAATCCAATAGTTACGTAATAGTGGACACATAATATTTTGATAATGTTACATGATTATTCTACACTCGATGTTGTGTGTAACACAAGCTATCCAATATATACAATTAATTTAGGAAAAATGTTTTAAAAAATATCTATGGGTTTTACATTATACCCACCATCAAATTAATTTTTCCCTTAACATTTTCACTAGAATAGAAATATATAAGTATAACTCTACCACATCACATCTTCAGGACCGTACATAGCTTCCAAAAATTGGTGGTTTCCCTAACGAATTACCACATGAGTTGTATTTTTTCATAGGACTATGTCTCTAAAATATAAAACATGTACTAGTTTTTATTCATAAGATGTATCTTTATCTAGTGGTAGGACTTTGTGTTTTAGTATATTTTACATTTTGGGTATGTACATACTCAAGAGAGGTATATAGAACATCACATGAACATAAGAGATATTTTATGGAATAACTAATCGATAAGATACCTTCTTGATATGATATTGAATTTAAAATGTATAGATATACATAGGGAACATATTTCCCATCCATCAATATAATATCCCCCTCTTCCATGTATATATTCATTGGAATACCTTTTCATGAAATTCCAACTCTAGATATTTCCAATGATATTCTCTATAGCATTTTTTCAGATCTGAGATGCTCATATATGTGGTTGAATGGAGCTATACTTTCCTTACATTTACATTGATAGATCTGGTAATAATATATTTATTTCTCATACATCATTTAGTACTATTGTATTTTTACAATTCCTACTATTTATGGCTTCATATTGAGCTATATGAATGTTATATTGAAAGCTATTGTTCTAAAATAATTCCATAAAAGGAAGGTTTTGATCTCAAACAAATTTTAAATCCATAGAGAATGATATCAGCATTTCTTCTAGATTTTCAATGATACTGTCAAACTGAACACTTATATAATGATGTTCGTAAGTGTAAATACTTAACTCTATATCGAGAGCCTACTTATTACATCTCCAAAATATCAAGGTGAACATCAGATCTCGATCAAATAAAATTGATAGTAGAACCCAATGAAATATTACAAATTCCATACTCGATAACCATGTAATATAATCAATAGAAAAACATTTTATAATGGAAATGATGTGTGGTGACATCATAAGTCAATAGACTAAAACCCAAGTATTATTATTCCCTTTAGATGTTTTGGGGAGTCTAAAGACAAAATCAATGGTGATGTTTTCCGATTCCCATTTTGGTATGGGTAATTTTTTTGAAATTCACATAGACATATATCAACCGACATTAATTTTTTATCATAAAAAGCATTGTGTATCATTGTCTACAATATCTCTTTTCATGTCATACAATCATGAATAGTATTCAAAATATATATTAATATTTATATATATAGGATCAATAAAATATAATGAATTATTATCTTAATACATCATATTATTTTTTAAATCTGTTACTAGAGGGTAAAAATATATTTCCAAAACATTATTATTCTATAAAAATAAAGTAGTAAATCATTAACATTTACCACCTTCTTTTTTATCTCTACATATTTTTTTATTATTTATTTCTTTTAATATATTGATGGTCAAAAATCATATTAAAACTGTAATATTTATTTGTATCCTTCAATTTTTCAAGATACATACATTGAAATTCTATATATATTGGATCCTTTGTGATACTCATCAATGATAAGAATGATTTATACTTTTTAATCTGTGAATATTTTACCTAGTTCGCATTTTGAGGGTGATAATATTGTGGGAATTCATAATCATTTCCCATATTCAACCTACTTTTAGGGATTATGTTCATCTCATTTTTAGTGAAAATATAACTTAAATAATATTTTTTATTGTATATATTAGAATAGTCTCTAGAAAGATTATGAATCAATGTACTCAATGAAAAAATTACCCCTACTAACTCAAAATGATGAGTTGTGTACTTCTTCTCATGGTAAATCAATTTCCATAAGGCATTATCTATAACCATATTGTTATTTATGACGAAACAACCTAGTCTATTCATATATTCTTAACTATAGATTACAAGTTATGCTCCATTATAGGGTAGTGTAAGAATATTTGTGTTAACTATCCTTCTATTAAGTTTCATAAAAATTCCTCACATTTATCTATTTAAAGGAAAATGGATCCAATATTAGTTAGCATGGTGAGTGGATTTGATAATCAATAAAAAATAACTGAAATGATCAAATAATTTCTATCTAAGATAAAGCCACTATAGATCTCATAACTAGTGGGGGGTCTTGTCCAACATCCAATAAATTCATTATTTTTTGGTCTATTGATATACACATAAATGGGATTATATAACCCATCAATTAATCATTCTGATAATGAAATCACACTTGGTATATTTTTCATAATGATTCTAATTCCTTAGGTTACTAAAAAAATTGTCAAATAATCGTCATTATCTTCATTTATTTATTAATAACTATGAATATCATCATTAAATACTACAAAAAACTAATCAATATAATATATAAAGATTCAATTTATTAAATACATGAATATAGAAGTGGAACTAGAAAGATCTAATTATATTATTATAAATTTATAGTTTACGTACTTTGTATTGAATTTTTTTTATGTATCTCATCCATCTTGAAAATTAATTGATGATATCAAAAATAAGATAAATCATTCAATAGTATTGATTTATATTTAGTTTATCAAAAAGTTATAAATATATCATAGAGGATACTTGTTCTTGATTGTGATATTGTTTAATTTTCGATAATCAATGTAAATTCTTGATTATTCATATTTATAATTAAAATATAGATATGGTCCACCCCAAGGTGACATAATTTTTTGAATAAACCCCTTTTCAAGAATCTCTTTTATTTTATTCTTTAATTCCACTAACTCAATTAGGGATATTCTATATGAATTCTTCAAAGTAGGTGTAGAAGTAGGTGTAAATTCTATTCAAAACTAAAATTCATGATTTGGTTAAAGATCAAAAAATTCTTTTATAAACACATAAATAAAATCTATAATAAAATTCATATCGTCAATATAGAGTTTATCTATACAATATGAGATAAATGACCCTTTTAAATAGTAATCAGGTCCCATAAATGGATTTAATTTCCTTGGATATTTATTTTATTCATCCCTGTAATAAAAAATCATAGGTAGGCTTAGAATATCAAATGTAAATTCCTATCCTCATAATTGAGGTGGAATTTCAATAATGTACTCAAATCCATTCCCAAAATAACATCTCATTGAACTAGAGAAAGAATTATTATATTTACTAGAAACACATTCCCATATGTATCAACTAGAGAGGAATAAAATAATTGGGATGAACTCATCATACCATTATGGGTTTTTTCTACTAAATCTAAATATAATTTCTGAGGTGGTACTTTGATTCCCCAATAAATTAATTTAGAGATAAAATGTTGGGTAGATCTAAAATCAAATAAGAAATTAAGAGGATTCGAGTGTATGGTATCTGTACCATTCAATATGGCTATATTTTAAACCTCTTAGAAAATAGTGATTACAATATGTTTACCCTTTTCTTTTGGATGAAGTGGTCATTGACGTCGATCATCATCATTATCCTTCATATTTTGTAATTTACATGCCTAATATCAATAATAATTTTATATAAAACAATATATTCTTGGTTATATATTCTTTGTTTCTTTCTCTCTATTCGCATCATGTAATAATTTATTCTCATCCCCATGGAATTTTGATTCCCAAATAACTTCATTTCTATACATGAAACGTTTACTGGTTTTCTTAAGAATATTTCCCCCATGATTCATTCCATGATTTTATAATTAAGGAATAATCATTTTCATCTATCTATGGTTTTAATTGTTTACATTCAATTTTATTTTAATTTTCTTATTAAAAACTAAGATTAACGAAAAATTATATTATACAACTCCACTATAATTCAACATAAACCAGTTTATTAATATCAAATGAACACACTTATGGGTATTGACATTCAAAGAATCGGTTTTAAGCTTCAAAATAATAGACCATCCTTAATTCTAGTTTTGAATGTAATACTGGAAGTGTACCTCGCATGTCTTGTAAACATTTAATAATAATACCTACAGAATCTCAATCATTATTCTTAAACACAAGGAATTATTTCTCTATTTTTCATGAGGAATATGAGGAAAAAACTTTTTGAAGAATATAATTTTATATTATTACCACTACATAGATACAATTTATTCTTATTCTATCTTTTTCTTGATAGGATTCCACCATTGATCTAGGTCAACATCTAAATAAAAAAAATACATCATAACATTCTCAGGTTTTGAATAGAGATGAATAAAAAATATATTTTAAATTGTGTTATTCCATTTCTCGATATCTAGTGGACCAGTAGACAAACTAAAACATGATAGACAGTTCCTCATGAAATAATCAATAGAAAATTGTTTCATCCTTTATTAGTTATAAAGATCGGCGTGATTTATATGTTCAAAAAGGTGTCTGATCATACAAATATTATTTATCATTCCATATGTCCTATCATTCATTTTCTTAGGAGGAAAATAAATTCATTATCAATCAGATCCAACATTAAAAAAAATCCATTGGGATCAATCGATTGGCAAAAACCCAAAAAATGATGTGACAAACAATAATCATGGTAGAAAACCCCATAATCATTATAAATAATTTATAGGATTTCTAAATCATGTCCCCATATTCTATGAAACCTTGGATTTAACCTATATCATTCATGAGAATTACTAAAACATTATGATATTATCATATACATAGAGTTATCCATATGGTTCTCTCTGAAATTCTGTTATCTGTGTTTCCAATGTTTAACTAAAAAATTATCTTTTACCCACTATTGAAAACCATAATATTTATACATAGATATTACATCATAAGATATGGATATTTATTACAAAAAAATTTCATCCATTCTAGAATTGAACATGTCTAGTATAATTGGAACATTAGAAACATAGAAAAACTAGTTATAAAATATTTTCATCATCTCCAACTCATTTCTTCATAACTATGACCCGTTAGAAACATATCATACATAATACCATTCTTCAATACAGGGATAAATAAAACCTAATAAAGGGTGTTCTTTGGTTCTCGTTCTGGGAAATAAGGGGAATATGCATGATCATATAAAAATAACATAACAAAAGTGTATGAGAACCTGAGAATATAATTTGAAAACCATACACCACATATAATAGATCATAATCTTGAGTAATGGGATAAAATATTGTAGTTCAGAATACATGAACCATAAATGAATCAAAGAAAATGGGATATGAAATCTTAATATTAGCATAATAAATGAAATTGAGGAATTAAAATAAGCATATAAAATCATTAACATAGTATTCAGGTATCACTACAAGACTATAAGACTGTATTGTGTTCACTCTCCAATCCATCAGAGTAGTCCATGTTCACTACCAAGAATATCATTGTGGACAAACCCCTTAATTAAATGGGTTCACTCCCTATTTAATTCCTAATTATATCAAGATATATCAATAATTACTCAATCCCTTAGATAGATAATTAGGTCTCACCCATCAAATAATGACAATTATTCATATATATTCAATAAGATTATAAAACAATCATAATATCTTAACCCCTAAAAATAGATTTGATAAACATTTTATCATACCACAATCTATGGAAAATAGTTTGGTTTTATAGATATCATGTCCTCAAAAACCTAAACCTTATAGTGAAGAAATAATGATGGTATCCATGGATAAAATATCCAAAATAATAATAATTGATGTCAAATACTTTTATCTTGGATGAATATTAATATCATTATATGATCATTAAAAAAATTTCAGAAAAATTTCTTTTCTATTTAAAAATAAATTATTAAAAAACCCCATAGTTGTAAAGTATAACGGTTTCATTAAAAATATTAATGTAAACTTGTAAAAGAAACATCAAGGAATTTTTTCTTTGATATAAAAAAAATTAATTTGTGTCATTTAATTTTAAAAAATATTCCTGTAATATGTTTAGGTACGAAAATACACAATATACCTCATTACGAAATTGAAAGAAGATTATATTCAAAATATTTTATTAAAATTCAAACATTGGAAAAATGACGTTAAAAAATCATAGATTATATTATAAATAATTTAAATATTTTAAAAAAAAACATGAATATAGAGGGAAAATGTTTTTTCATTGATGAGGGAAATGAAGTTAAATTTCCCAAAAAATATTTTCCTATTCTCTTAAGTACCTAAGAAGAGGAGAATGAAAAAAATGTAGTTTAAATAAATAAATATACTAAATTAAAATTCATTAGTATCATGAGAGTTTTATAAAAATATTTCATCATTGAAGCATAATTTTAAAATTTTCTTATAAAAGATATAATTGTAACATAAATTCCATTACATTGATTTCTCTATGCTTCGAAAGACATATAACCACATATATAAAAAATTGATATTTATTATAATTATATACCATAATCATGTAAAATATTATTATATCATATATTATACCTTTATTTTATTTCAAACCCCCCTTTTATCAATAAATCATTATTAAAATCCTCATTTATAGGTGTTAAGTATTTCATTTATCATGATTATTTCAGTTTAGTAGTTCAGGTACTCGTGTATTTGTCATTGTTCCATAATCTTAGAAATATTAATATAGATAAAAATAACATATATATTTATTGTATAATTATTTATAATCATTGATAAATATTACATTTTGAATAATGAATTACAATATTAATAGAGGTGGTAGGATGTAAAAACACATGATCATTGTTCAAATTTTATGAATCGTAGAATGAAATAAAGGTAAATATAAATTAACCATTATATGATAATTGTTATATCATATATATTTTTTAAATTTGTAAAATTATTCTTTATTACCATACTTGTAATACATAAACAAAAAACGTATGAAATCTCTTCTTGGTGGTGGTATTCCACATATATATATGAATGTGGAGACAAAAAGTTATATGTAAAAATGAGCGATACATTCACTTCCAATTATATGGGAAAGAGGTGGTTTAATGGTTTTTTCACAATAATAATAATATCTAATTAATATTAAGGATTCTTAATTTATTATTTTAGTATGAATTTATCATATTTAGATTATTTAAATGAATAATTTATAATAATGTTGTTTGTTAAATAGATTTCATGTTCTTTAAAAAGGATTATTTAGTAATCCCCTAAAGGGATATAGATTTGGTATTTTGAAAATACTAGATCCTTTTGAATGTATAACCAGTAGTTGATAAGAGATATTTTCATGCTTGGTTCATATATACTACTCAATGTTTTGTATATAAGTGAGGGGGGACGTTCCCATTTATATTTTAGTTGAGGTGCACTTTGAATATTTCTCAAATGATTAAATAAAAATAAATTCAATATCAAGAAAAAAATCCTAAAAATAGAAAACTATTTGAATCTATTGTATTATTGTGTAATAATAACATTAACCATTATAATTTCGACAATTTTTGGTGTTATTTTAAAACCTATCATTTTCATAAACCCATATTTTGGAAATATTATTTTTAACTATTTTAATATCTTTATATATATAAATGGGATTTAATTTTTACTTATAAGGTGAAAATTTCCCCATATAAGTACAATTTATGACAAAGTTTACCTTATCATATCCATATTATCTTATTTAATGATTTTAATTATTTTTCAATATTTTTTATAATATTATTCTGATAAAATAATATTATAGTAAATTTTGATAGAATTTATTTAATATTAATTAAAATTTATAAATAAGAAGATGGAGTAAAAATATAAATTTAATAAAAAACTAATTTGAAATTTTGACTAATTAAATATATTAAGGACTATAACTTACTCAAAGTTCATCACCTTTGTTATATTTATATTTATTAATTTTATTTCCCTGTTAAATTTATAAATATTTTTTTTCATTATTGAATAATTTAGCATAAATATATAATACCCATAAATTAGAAATAAATTACGAACATGAAAAAAAATTAGTAATTCAAAAAACACTTTTATGATTCATTAATAACAAATTTTTTCACTATGTGAACACACAAAGGATATTTAACACTTAGAGAGTGAACTTTTGTAAATTTTTTATTTAAAAAAATATAATTCATTTTCCTACACATGTTTTAATTAATCTAAAACTTTTTCTGAATATTATTTTTAGGGATGAATTAATTTTAAACAGTAATAAATTGGTTGAATAGTGAGGGTTATAACAATTATTTTTAACCTAGATTAACCGAATTTACCCAATACTGGGGTGTAAAAG
The DNA here is from genome assembly GCA_963277665.1 of Viscum album. Lineage (NCBI taxonomy): Eukaryota > Viridiplantae > Streptophyta > Magnoliopsida > Santalales > Viscaceae > Viscum > Viscum album. Next base: position 1,540,408,471 of record OY728151.1, read on the forward strand.
TTTACCAAAGTTATAATTCACATTAACCAAAATATGGGGCTTGTTTACAATATTGTAACTTCATTATTATAAATATTTAATAAATTTTACTAATTCATACCAATAAGTGATGAAAATATTTTTAAATATAATTCACAAAATGAAAAACAATTCTTTTCAGAAAAAATACATTTTTAAGCATACATCTATTTTGATTATTATTCATTGGCTAGAAAAAATATATTTTATAAATTTTTAAAACATTATTTCAAGTAAATAATATATATATATATATATCATTAAATTCATTCACCAATAGTGATCAACAAAATATGTTAATATAAAAATATATTGTGTTCATAATAATAAATTTTATGAAAAAACATAACGTGTATTTTCAATATATTTTTTTTAAAAAAATCATTTAATTATAAATTAATTAACTTTATAAGGTTATTTAACACATTTTTTCTTTATTTATTTATTACCATTCCTACCCTCAAATAGAACGACAATGTAATATTATAAAAATATTATTTTAAAAATGTTACTCGGTTCATCAAAACTCATTGTTTTGTGTTATGCAAGCTATTGATTCAATCAAATTATTATAGGAGAAATATTATGTAAAAAAGTTATGGAGTTATAGTATTCATGAAAACATTTAACAATTCATCTATTTTCATTCATGAAATGAGATTATAATTTGTGCCCATTTTTAATCTTATAAATTTTTTACCTTACATTTTTAATAATTTAGAAATCCCTATTCAAACCCATCATTCTAATTTGATGGGTGATAAAAACAAAAAATGTTTCAATAACATTACACAGTTCCTCTTTACATGATGTTGTGTGTAACACATGATATTACATAAATAAATTTATTTAATGATAAATATATCATATAAAATATGTGGTATTATAGTAGTCAATAAAAATTTTAACATTCAACTATTTTTTAATAGTGATATAGAAATATATATCCACTCTTATGATTAAAATTTTATTTTTATAAAAAATATATTTTGATTCATTTTTTGTAGTTGTCTAAAATAGAATATTTTCCAAATACAGAAGTTGGACCACACAAAAAATATTCCTTTTAGAAACCATGTTGAATATGTTTGGCTAATCAGTTCCTTTATTTTTTTTCAATATTAAATGTATCAATATTATAATTTTTCCAAATCAGTTAATTGAAAAAACAGATAAAAATGATTAAAAATAAAATTTTTATGCTCCTATTTTCATTCTAAATTGTTTTTGAAGGAAGGTAATTCTAAACATATCACCTTAGTATTGAAAGTTAAATTTATAAGGGAAATATTTCCAAGAAAATTGTGTATATAATATTTAACGTAATGAAAAATAGAAAATTTCAATCTATTAATGTTAAATATTTTTTCTATAATCATATATGTCTAAGAGTATGTTGGGATACAATAATAATGGTTATTTTGAGAATAATGAAATTGTATTCATAATGAAATCTTATTTATATTTTTTATAATTTATATAAATTCCATAACTTCTTACACAATAATGTCATAGTACTTCATCAATTTATTGAAAGATAAAACAAATTACTTTAAAATTAATAAATGTAATATAATTTGAGTGATTTATCATGTTCCATTACTTTTTTTAATGGAAAAAAGTAATTATTTTTCAATAAAATAATTATATTTGAATTCCATATTTTTGATTGTGTATTTAACGTAGAATTAAATGAATAGTTCTACAACTACCATTAATTATATTTTATAATATTTTTTTCAAATTATTGAAAATACATAAAAATTTACTTTTGGGGAATGGAACAGAATATGGTTGAAACATTCAACCATGGTACATTTATTTGTAACTTGATTATTTATTAAAACATTCTTAATCCTTCATTATTGAAATTGGTGTTACTATGGTTAAGGTGAAAATTATTTTATATATGGGATAATAAATAATATATGGTATAAAATAATACAAAACCCTATCTAAATAACATTGTTTACTTCTATTTTCACCATATACTATTTTTTCTATACTTATTTCCATTTTGAATTATTTTTCCTAAGAATAATTTAGTTTATTTTAATATTTTATGAAATTACAAGTGTTTCCTCTCCCTTCCTAATAAAAGGACACCCTCTAATTCTTATTATTAAACTATGTTGTGCCTTATATATAAATGAAATCCTTAATAAATCCATAATAAAAATCCCAAGAAATGTGTTAGGGGTTATTTTCACCCCAATAGACCATCCCCTGGGACATTAAGATGATAAATATTTTAATGAAGTGGTAGTCACCTTAACCAATCACTATAATTTTACTTCTTATTTTACCACCTATAAAGAATTGGTATTTATCATAAAGTAATAAATTAAATGTCCTAAATATACTAAAATTAAATTATCATTGAAAAATTACACACCCTCATTCCCATCGAATGGGAAGTGAGATTTTTACTTGAGTGTATGTATGATTTACCATCTCTATGTACTGATACTATTTATTTTTTGTCACCATATTTTATGGCTATGAGTTTTAATGGTTATTGTGTATATATATTTTATTAATCAAAAAATTATTCTAATTTAATGATAATATCTCATCTACCATCTTATCTCTAAATTAATTGGATAATGATAATGTTGCACATTCATACGTGTGGACCACCACATCCAAAAATCGATATGAATGGTTTATGATTTAAATATTGCATATATTGTAATGGATATGGATTATTTGAAAATATATTATGTGTGTGGAATCTTTATTATCTTTTAATGTAAATTATTATCTTTCATTATTTTGTTTTAACAATCAAAATGTGAAAATATTGATAATGCGTATGTATGGTCGACCATCTCCATGAATAGTCTCACTCATTTTTTTAACTATAATATTATGGATGAATCTAAATATATATATACTAAATATTAAATATTAATTAAATATCATGATATAATGTATCAATGATTAAGTTAAAAGGGCTAAAAATGCTGAAGAAAAACATACATGACAAATGAAGCAATTATCACCCAAAACATTTATTTCAATGAATAATTGTTAATAAATTTGTGGTAAAAGGTTAAATGTGAATCATATTTGATATTAAATATTTTATTAACCTTACATAATATATTTACTATAAAAATATATTTTTTATATTGGTATTTTGATAAATTATGAAGGAAGTCGAACTCGGGGTAGGGGTTTTCTGTTAAAACTTCATTGTTTAGTGCGATTATTTATAATCATGTTTATAGTGATAAAATATAATGATATAACTATCATAAACCTAGGGGATTTTATTTTATTATTTTTATTTATTATTAATACATATTTTTCTTTATTTTAATCTCTTCAATTATTCAGGAGACTAAAACAATAATTTTAAGGAAAAAATATACCTTATTTCACTTTTCAATAGACTTTTTTTCATATATAACCAAGTTTTATAAATAAAATTTAAATATGTCTATAATATAACAATATTACTATTTATATTAATTTTAACCCATGATTGAATTTTTATAAAATGGTTAAATTTTTTTTTTCATTTTCTGAATGATGTACTTTTTAAATTTTTTAATAATTGTGAATGGATTCATTTTAATTATAAAACATGACTATAATTTCATTACATCAGGAAAAATAAATAATTTTAATATTCATTTATAAGTTATCATTTTTATTTTCAATGAAAAAGTTTTCATTAATATTTATGAGACTTTTAGATCATGAATAATTTATTTCTATGTGAAATTGCTTTTCGTCAATAATTATTCTAGTGATCCATTTATAGAAACATTAATCTAATGTGACATTATTTGATGTTAAGTATATTTTATGGGGTTTTAATCCAATGATACAATTATTACTCTTTATCTGTTTGGTTTATGATTATGATTAACAGATTTTTATGAAACACGATTATTTTCATAGAGATATTACTTGATGAAATGTTTATGAAACCCATTTCATTTTCATGGGTTATGTTATATTATATGATTTATGATATTGTGGAAAAAATATGTTATGTATTAATTATGATAAAATCGTGCTTAAAAAATATATCCCTCAAATATCATGGTGGAAATATGGATATATCATGTGTAAAATTGTCCTTGGATGGAGAGTGAACCTATTTCAGTATGTGAATTTACCCACTAAAATTATCTTAAAGTGATCATTGATTACTATTATGGTTTTTTGAGTGAATCCAATATATTATAATAGTCATATATGTGAGACATTTATACTATATAAATTATTTTCTATGGATATGTGTATGTTACAGTCCTATTTCATATTCAAATGTTATCATCTCAGGGCCCATGTTCTTTATTTTCATAATGATTTAGTTCTTATAACCTAACAAGATTGATTAAGTGATTATATATTATGATCTATGTTGTGACAAATATGGTTTTAAAATGTTTTTCTCGTTTTCTCATAATAGGTTTCTCATTTTATATTGATATCTCTATTCCTTACCCTTACTGAGCATTAGAGGTCATCCATTCTTATATTTCCTTTTCATTGGTTATGAAAAGTTTTATTATGTATTATATCTCTAATAATGGTTATATTTATGAAATAATATTGTAAAATGATATATTTCAACTATGATCAAGAAATTTATATATAAAATTTTTCTATGATACTAGACCTATAACACAATACAATGGAATGTTATGTTATATAAGAAATCTCCAACTAATAAGATGTCTTATCTATGAATGAAAAGTTTTTATTACAAATTATTTATTATAACATGAAATATCATTGATTAATGTTTTCTTATACATTAGGATATATAATGATTTGGGTAAATAATTTCATTTCTTATAAATACTCATTTCATAATGTAAGTGAGAAAAACAACACGCATAATATTATTAAAATAATAGATACATATATTTTCCAGAAGATTATAATAGTGAAGTCTAATGGATATTATAGACCCCTCATTTTTTACAATAGGAATATAATAGATCATTAATTTTCATTACAAAAGGATTAATGTACTATATAGTGATTTTAAGACCCAAAATATAGAGAAAATTAACCCTTCCAAATTGAATAAAATTATCGGCTTTAATATTAATTTTTTCTATTCAAAAAAAATAAAACTAATAGAATTATTCGACCAATATAAAAAAAATGTCAAAATAAAATAAAAAACTACTAAATCAAAATTATATAAATGAGGTATCTTTAATTTTTCTATTGTTTTTAAAATATCATACCATTATAATTAATATTTAACCAATAAATAAATAATTCTTCCTAGTAAATACATAATCAATCGAATATCCCATGAATTGGTTGGTTTTAACCTCCACCTTACACTATTAGATATATGTGGATATGGTTTTATATTTTTCATGGAGGAATATGGGGGTGTCGTATTTTTTATTGGAGATATGGGATGATTAAAAAAAAATTAAAATCTATTACCAAATTAAAAACAATTGGAATGACTAGACAACCCCCCCCTATTCATTCATGATATAAGAGATCATACATGTTGTCAAATATAATAATATATATTGAGATTTGGTGTCTCCATTTGGCTCATTCAAGAAGAAATACATCCACTCAATTATCTAATAGATCTACTTCATATTTGGATCATTGAAACATTGTGAAATATGTAGAATTGTTTCACATAGTTTATGTTTTTAATGTTATATTATTTCTTTCATGGTAATTATTGTAATGATATTTAAATAAATATTATTTCATATATTTATTTCTATCTCATTGTTAGTAAATATAATTATTTAATATAAAAAATTGAAATAAATAACATAATATTATAGAGAAATAATTAAATCAAATAATAATAAATTAATATAACTATATTAAATCACATTATATAACATTACATGCCATTATTACTCATTATGTGACCCCTTAGGCTATTTAGGACATTGGACATAGTATACAAAACTATAGGAAACAAGTGGTGCTGAGAAACATAATGCATATATCACGAGGAAAACTGATTTTTGGTTTCATTTATAAAATTAATATATGCTTCATTCTAGATATTTATTATGATCATGAGACACAAAATAATCATTCATTAATATCTTGATTCATGCTAAATCAATTTTTCATATTTTTGTTATAAAAGTAATACTTTTTTAAATCATAGAAGAAAATCAATTTATGGTCATATAATTTATCTATATCACCCAATCATGACTATATATTTACGTGAGGTAAATGATTAATTGTATTAGATTATATGAATTACATGAATATCACAGTACCTAAATAATATTAATTTATTGGAATAACAAAATATCACACTTTGTATTTTATTTTCATTGTTATTTAAATTTTTTTATGTTTCATCTTTTCATTTACATTAATGATTAATCCCAGGTGGAATTAAACGTTTTTTAGTTTTTGGATGGTTTTTGGATTTGTTCAAATTTTTTACTTGATTTTTTTTTGAAAAAAAATGTTACTACCTAATTAAAAGTTAGTTTTTTATTCATTTTCATATTTCACAGTTTATCTTAGAGAGGAATCACACGGTTGAGTCCAAACCAAGTGTGTCTTAAGAAAAAAATTGTGGCCATGTTATGGTGTCCTAATAGAAGTGCATCACTTTTTCACAATTAGAGTAAACCATCCCAAAATCATGGGAGGGTGGCCATATTTATACATACATTGATTTCAGGGTTGGTTCAATGTTCCCAAAACCATGTGGTCTAACCATTTGAGGCTCTTGTTTCCTACTAGTGGAGGTGTCATTGTTGGACAACATTTGGTAAATAATGAGACAAACCATGTGACATTCCCAGAATGAATAAATCTTGAAATTTATATTCTACCCACCAAAAACTAAATCCCCAATCATGTTGTTGCCTCCCACACATGAAATTATAATGTGAATCATCACCCAAACTCCTAAAAGTTTTCTCTGAAACATTGTTTGAAGCACCTACTTCAATCATTTGTATTTTTTTATGGATCTTGGAATCTTATTGTTCTATTTTCATGTTCCCCAATTTTTTATCCTCTATTTTAGGGAATAATTATTTCTTATCTAAACCCTTGATTTTGGGTTGGATTATTGGAGTATTTATCTATGGTGTTAGAGTTTTTTATTTGTCTTTAGGGCCTATTTCATTCCATTTCAAAAGGTTTTACTCGATGCACACACTATTGAGGTACGAGTCTCTATCTATTTTCATTCCATAATATGTCAATTTATGCATGATATTTTCAAAATCAATATTATTTTTTGAATTTATTATTTTTATTCCCAAAAAATGATTTTTAATATATTTTAATGTGTGTGGTTTAAGAAAAAAGGGGTTTTCTAAACGAATTATGTAGTTATAATTAAATATTTTCTTTCTATATGTATATTAGGCATATCAAAATTCACTAAATTATTTTTATAGTTGATTATTTATTCATTACGTTTTGTTTAATATTTTTTGGAATTTTTTAAAATTGAGTGATATGTTTATCTATGTTTTGTATATGTTATGATTTTTGTTATGTATTTTGATGATCCTGTATGATTCACTTTTTCTTTAGGATTCTTTTATTATGCTCATTTAATTTGTCCCTCAGCTTTCCCATGGATGTCCGTTTATATTATAGACAGATATGTTCATAACCATATGTGCATGTGGTGAAAAAATTGATGAGTGAATGCATATAAATTAAAGTTCCACAGAATTTATTCTTGGTAAAACTTTCATCACCTCAAATCGATTCACGATTTCAATAAATTTCCAAATAATAAAATATGTTTTGATTCCTAAAACCTAAATTCCATTTCTTATTTAGTGTATTAGGAATATTATTTTAAATTTACCATTTATTAGCTAATTCTTTAAAACATAGAAAACATTTTTGATGTTTTTATTATGATTTTGGATTAGGTTTTGAGGGAATGAAGATTTTCAAAAAAAAAATTATTCTGATTTTAAAATGTGAATACATAGTAAGTGCTTCCAAATTTTTTATTAAAAGTACATAGCCATATGAATGTTTTCTAGAATAGAGAGGGATATTACATGGAAAATATAATAAGGTGGTCTTGGTATGTGTGATGGTTGATATTTCTTCATTATTGTAATATTACATCGGTACATGTTTTCATCAGTCCCTTTTTTTAATTTCATGGGATCTTCAACATTATCCATGGTTTCATGATACATTAGCTATTTTATCCTAATTATATAGACTTGATCCCGCATGGTAGATTAATTTTCATTATTAGTTATGCCACCATCCATATTAGTATAGGGAGTTCAGTCAGTTATAAACTATGTGTCACATCAACATAGAGATAGATGATTTTTAACTGAGTATATGATGGGTTTCCCATAGATATATTTAGGATATTTCAATAACCATAGACAATATATTCCCATTATTTTTTCGTTACCATTTGGTAGGATTTTATATTTTTTTCTATGTTTGTACATTTGTTTCATCTTCTATAATTGTTCATTTTGATATATATTATATCATGTGTGTGTGTGTGGATGTGAACTCCATTACTGATTCATTCAACGAGGTTAAATTTAATTCATCTAGGGAGTTTCTAATATTAGATATTGATACTAATATTTTTCATGAAATTTTTTAAAAGGGTAATTTAAAGGATTTTCATTAATGTATGAGTTTGATTCATAATATTTTTGAAGGCACAATTTTATCAAGAATTTTCAAACTAGGATTTATGGACTATTTGGGAAAACAAATGCATGGATTATTTGGTGATTACCTGCTAGTCTATATTATTCTCACACAAAACTTATTCCACTCAGCGTTGGTAGACCAGATCTATTATATAGATTCATGTTTTGTTATATTTTAGTCATAGAGTGGGTTTGTATTTTATATATGGATGGTGACCAAGATTCCATGTAATGATTGCTTCAAGTATTTTTTAGCTTTATTCCATATTCTGTATTGTTCATCTATATCTTATTTTGATTAAAGTGCAAATGTTATATTTATGTTTAGATATTTTTTTACTCTGGTCAGTGTTTTGAACTCTATTTTTTGTTTGACATTTGTGATTTTTGTTAAAATAATACAAAACCTTTCTTCTTATTCCCTAATGATTTTTCTCTTCCCATTGGGGTTGGGGACACCCTTTGGTCTTTCCGAAGACTATATCACATATCTATTTTTGGGATGACCCTATTTTTTGGTGACACAGTAGAACATAAGGTGGGTGTTAAATATTGTAATATCTGATGTGTGATATTTACCTAAATTGGGGATTATGTTAGAAAAATTGACTTTTAATACAATGTAAATAAATTATTTATATAAAAAAATCTCCTGAAGAGTAATTATGGAGTGTATCTAAATACAAAGTAATAACATATATTTTCATGTGTAAAATCATCATATCTCTATATGATTTAAATAATATGTATTTTATTATCAAATCAAAACCAATAATACTTTGTAATGTAAACAGAATGGGGGTGAACCTAGATCATGAAAAAATAATTATGAATTTGGTTATTTGAGGAATTTAATATTATTGATTTATGTAATAGTATAAAAACACACCATAGATTGTTTTTTATAAAATAGGGTTTTAATGAATTTCTACTCCATAAATTTGTCAATCCCTATGAAATAGTTTTGGATACATTATTATTATCATAGAGGTAGATATATGTACAATATACATTTGATCTTAGAACCATTATAATAAAATATTATTTTTCATGATGATGAGTTATATGAAATAATATTATTATGAAATACCATGTATCTAATTATCATCCTTTGGTAGAAGCAAATATTATAGGTTATGGTAGATTATTCAAAAGTTGAGATTAATATATTACAGGAAGTGGTGAAATATATAATTCAAACGTATATATGTCTAGTATGATGATAATGTTAATTCATACTATAAAACATTGATAAAATTGAATAATTAGATTACAAACATAAAATATTACACATTTTGGGAAATATATTCCCCTCATATAGTCATATCCCCTTATTCCATTCTCATGTCATATTATAGGTTTATAACTATTGATTTGTTGATAGGAATAAAAATAGGGAGTATAGAAATTATTTGTTTAATTTATGTGAGTTATTTTATTGGATTTAAAAAATGATTAAATGAGGATAAATTTTTTTATGAGTTTATAAATATTTTTGTATAGTTTCATTTTAAGAATTTAGGGGATAAAAATAATTAACCATAATATATGAATTAAAATAAAATATAATAGACATAAAATAAATATCATATCTTATATAGAAACATATAAATATATTGTATTAATTAGTATATATTCTAAAAAAACTATGTACTGAGTAATAACATGTTTCATAGGTTGTAATAGAGAAGAAAAATAATACATATTGAAATTAGTTCTCATCATGAAACCATTGGTAACCCAAAGTAATTTTAGTGGCATTCCTATATCTTGATTGGAACCATTTATTATTGTATTGTTTCCCCAATCCCAAATATATTTAGTGGGAATTTTGGTAATTAAATCAAAATATTTATAAATTCTTGTCCATATTATCCATTATGTATGGAATTGTGAACTATTGGACTCCACACCTTTATTTTCACTCTTCATTCATCCCTTATGAACCTTATAACTCCATTATTCTAAAACTATTTTTAGATCCACCCAAAATACATTAACTATAAGGTTTGGAATAAATTAAGTATGAATTTTTTCATCTAAAGATGCATTTTTTATATTTTTCTCATCATTTATCATATTATGATAATTTTTTACAGGTCTTCACATTTAAGATATCAGACAGATCATGATAGCTGAACCCAAAATTTATTTGGATTTATAGTGTTATTTTTTATGTGTATTCTTCAGGAATGTAAATATTTTTAACATTTGTTCTTATGGGGAAACCATTATGTCCAAAAATTTACAAATTTTTTTTTGAATAATCATTCATAACATAGAGTCATAATCATCATAATGAATAAAAAATCCCAAATAACTATTTTTCCATTTTAGTGTTCCGAACACTATATGGAGGAATAAAAAATGTTATTCTAATTTTATTTATTATTTAAAAAATTTATACCCAGTAATTTTTTTAATCAGTCTGTATAATTTGTTATGTAGTATACCCAATAGTGAATATTTGTATAACTTTTTTTCAATGAATATTTTTAATTCTATTCATTATTCATCCATTATTATTTCAAAATTTATATATTTATTAGACAATAAATTACAATTTGACTATAAAATATGATGTTATAAAAATATTGTATCTAATATAAATATATGAAGTATTTTTTATTAACATATGAGAAAATAGATATAAAATGTTTTATATATTCTCATTAAGATGTATTCATTCTTATTCACGAATTTTGTTGTCGACTTTTCGTTAGTGGATAAAATTTATGATTTGAATATAATTTATTCATTTCATTTTTCGTGATTTATTTGAGTTTTTTATATTAATTTTTTAATTCATTCTTATATTGTATATACATGATTGGCAAGTTTTATAAAAAAAACTAAAACGGAAATTTGAATGGGGATATGAGAAATGTTTAATATAAAAGGTTTGTATAAGTCAATGACTATATATGTTTTTATATTTTTTATTTACTTATTTTGGATCATATTTTATTTCAAATTTGGTGTATTTTTATTTTGATACATCTTCTTTTTTTAGACCAAAATTTCATTATCATGTAGTTAATTTTTTAAAATTTATGGATGATATTATATTGAATGGTTATATTTTTAATAGAAGAAGGGATACATAAAATTTAAATGGAAATATTATTAAATTTTGACTGTATTAAAAACATTTAATCTCATCCTAAGAGACATCTTTATGGAATGTTTTATCGTATAGATGTATAATTTATTATTATTAACATTTCATAATCCATAAGTTCTAGTGTGACATGTTCTAAATTATTTTCTATATTGCTGTAAGTGGTGATAATCATGTTCATTTTTATATTAAAATACATTATTAGATAAGGCCCTTAGGTCAGTGATATATTGATTTTATGATAGTCCCTATGGTTTTATGTAAAACATACATTATAATATATATCATATATGCATCATGGATACCTTTATTTTATATAGATCAACCTAGAATCATGATTAAAAGTAGATCTGGTTATTTTTTGAATTATTTTTCAAGGTTCATTACTATATACTAATGACACATGGATCATTATAAAGTGGATGTTAAATTTTGTGTTATCTTTTAGTCGTGGGTTGAGATTACCTGTCTTCTCCGGATGGGTTCACAGGATATACATTATAAACCTATACACAATATTTTATCTAAAGGATATGAAATTATATATTTTTTATTTAGTCTTTTCATCCAAATATGGTTAAATTCTACATCATCTTGTAATTAGGATCAATTGTTGTATGTTCTAATCACTAGGATAATGATCCAGAGGTTTTTTAGGAGTTGTTCTGATAATAAAATACATACATATTAAGTAATTATACTTTATTATCCTTTATGAGGATCAAATAAATCACACCACAAAAACACAAACTTTTATTTTATTTAGATATTAGATATATAAGTATATTATTTTATAAAAAATTCTACATTTTACTCACACATGAATCACATATGACATCATTCTATACATATCATGTGTATTTTTCTTCTTCATTTCATAGGAAATATATTATATAATATAAATATGAACTTAATCACTTGTTAAGGGATAATCTATGAGTTATATAATTATAATATAAATTGATTATCATATATAATATCATAAAGTAGTAGTCATAAAATGAAAATATATATATATATAAATAATAATAAAATAATACCTTAATGAGTAAGAATAATGGAACATAACATCAATATTAAAATTAATTTACTCCATATCATTAGAACTTGATACTAAAATAAAATTATAAATTCATAACATATTCCAATTATCTCTTCCAAAACCATCATAAAATTGTAGATAAATATAACCAAATTTTCTATAAAATATCATATTATCTTATATAAACATTACATAATTTATTTGGGGATATATAATTATACACAAGTTATTTATTTAATTACATATCCATATATATGTTTTCTTCATAAATATGTAAACAACTAATCAAAACATATAATTATTCAACCATTAAAAAAAATATTTATCAAAATTGTTCAAAAGACATAAAGATATATCAAAAAAATTTAGATGATTCCATTAAAATATTTCCCAAAAGAAACATGATAAATATTAATGCAATATCTCAAAAAATGAAATTGAATGTCATGAAAAACCATTCATAGATTAATAATGTATTATTTATAAAATTAAAAAGTCATATCCTTTTTTTATTAATTTTATTTTCAAAAATGATTTTACCTGTAAATACATTTAAAAGCGAAGGGTGAAAAAATAAAAATTAATTAAAATATTAATTTAAATATAAAACATTTCATGGAAACTTGGTCAAAAAATACAAGAAATTTTGGTGAAGTTGAAAAAAGAAAGTAACATAGAAGATGCAAGGTAAAAATATTCCCTTCCCAAATTCACGAGTAACTCAAATTCAATGGATTAAAACATTATGAAATCCTATAAATAGAATAATGTAAATATGATACATAAATATTACATCATGAATAACATTTACAAGGAATATAATGATTATAATTGAAAATGTTACATGAATAGTATTCACACAATTAATGTTTAATGATAGTACTACAAATATGCGACACAATTTTGCAAGAAACATGTTGTCTTATTTCAAGAAAGATTTTACTGCTCAAATTCATTTCATAATTTTTTAAATCATGATATAACATGAATTAATGTAAATTAAGAGACCAAAATAGTGTTCTAAAATTTCATATAAAGTTATAATTCGGGATAATTAATCATCATAAAAATTTTATAATAGAAAATAAAATATTTTTTATGTTACACACAGTAGTTCCAAATGGAGTTAGCATCCATGATATACTCTCTAATTAAAATTTAACAATCAATATTGTCATTTCATTTACAGTTTTTATTATTATTTATAGATTATAAAAAAAATTGGAATGATTCATCATTGTCTAACCACCTGAACATTGTTCACACATCATTAATTTAGTGATCTAGAATCGTGATCCATGTGGTTTGACCACTACTCACAAATTCTATAGTATATAGTATGTAAAAAAATTAATATTTTATTTACCAGGAAAACACCCACCAAAGATATTGTTTCATTAATAGGGATGGATGTGCTAGTATAGCATTGTAAAATCCTTATTTAAACATTGGTTTAGAAAAAAAAAATTCCCTTAAAGGAGAACACTCATTTTATAGATATATCTAAAAAATCCCCAAATCAATGTTAATCTAGAAAATAAAATAAGTGTGAAAGCAATAATTGGAAGATCTTAATAAATAATCTATATGAGTAATCCATTGAGACTATATTTCTAATACAACCTAGAGGATAGGCCCATCCACTCTTTCATAACCATCTCAATAATCAAATTTTGATGACTACTATAGGAAATGGATTGAGACCCAATGTAGTCAAATTTAGCTAAGGCATATCATGATTGAGAATTGATAAAATTAAATTTTAACTTATTTTTTTAATGATCAGCATGCTACAAAAATAGGTTAAATTTCATGGAATAATCAGTGAAGATAAATATATTCATGGTAATATATTTCATTATGTATGTGGAAAAATAAAATATAATATGGTAAATGGGGATGTGTTGATCCTGAGGCTATTTTCATTGTCATTATATGTGAATGAAAAACACTTTTTAGCGATTTTAGGCATAAATATAGTCTTTACAAGGGAATTTTTTAGAATAAAATTTTTCTATCCCTATTAGAATGTATTACAATAATTTAAAATTAGGATATTTTAAATATCCTTTTATCAAAAAGAATATGAATCCATGTGAGATGTCTATAACAGATTTACTGTTATGCTATGATTTGGTTATAATAATGAGATGATGTTAGAAAACAAGTTAAAAATAATGCTTCATTGGAATTCATCCTTATAGTATTCAAGTGATCAAGATAGTTACTAGAAATGAATTCTTATAAATGGATTTTGATGATTTTTACACATTAATTCAAAATATGGTGGAATATTGTTTACAACGAAATAGATGTTTTTGAAGAAGAATAAAAGGATTGAATCGGTTCAGTTATTATAAATTCATATTTTTCAATTTTATTCTCTCAATTAGAGGATGCCAAATTTTTTAATATTGCAACCTATGTTGGTCCATACAGTCTATGTTAATCATTTCCCACATTATGGTGGTCCACATGATCATTACATGTGTCCATATCGCACCTCTAATAATGACATGTATAATGTTAACATTTTTAGTAATAATAGAGGAAATTAAGAATTAAATTACATCACAAACTGGTTATGCAATGTTAAAATAGTGTCCACTCAACCACTCAAAAGGTATTTGGTTCTTCCTATGTTCTCTAATCAATCTACCATTATTCTAGGATCACAATATCAATGGAATGGATCTGAAAATAAAATAACATACCAAAATTATATCAACGACAACATTAATTACATAAAAAGAAATACATATAACATTATCCACCTACAATATAAATTAACCAATATTGGGGATAAATTATTGGAAAATTAATGATTTTTAATAAATTAATGTTTTCTTCACAAAAAACATTGAGCCAAAACATTAAAA
The DNA here is from genome assembly GCA_963277665.1 of Viscum album. Taxonomy (NCBI): domain Eukaryota; kingdom Viridiplantae; phylum Streptophyta; class Magnoliopsida; order Santalales; family Viscaceae; genus Viscum; species Viscum album. The sequence goes on from OY728151.1 coordinate 1,540,424,182, forward strand.
TGACCCCCAAAATCATCAGTATTCGAATAATATATTAATGGAATCAATTAAAATCATTGAAAATACATTAGTTATATTTTCCATTTAAATGTAAGACTAGAAATAGGGAAATCTACAAGCTAATATAAGAGTCAAAAAAATAGATTAATAAAAAAATCACATTATTCTATGGTACACAATTTGCAGAGTGCAAAATGTTTGTTTCTAAACTAGTACAAGAGATACCAGTACCTAAGGCTATGGATATTAATTTTATATACAATTTTATTTAAATAGAATATCAAAAGGAAGAATATCAAAATTCACATGAAAATTATGAAATGTAATTAAAGGAAAAAAATTCAATTAAATAGTAAAATATCATATACTAACACCTCGATTACCATGAATTCCTAAGTAAAAAAATTAGGAAACATAATATTTAAAATTCATAGATATGTTCAATAATCCTTAAATAAATATTAATCGTAGAGAGACCATCACATAAGTTTTTTACTATGATAAATTTCACAATTATAAAATGTGAAAAACCATAAAAAATTAATATGTGGGAATGATCCTAATTCATTATGATTTTTCAACAATGATTCATTGATCTAAAAATCATAAATTGATGGAAAATTAATGTTTTACTATAACCAATAATATTGGATGATATAAATTTAGAAGAACTATATGTGACTTTAGAGGTGCTGTAATCCTTATTTCTTCTTGAGAACATAAGGAAATGAGGATTAGTTAATTTAATCTGACATGGGATACCTTCTAAAAGGTGGAATTATCAATGACAATTCCTCAATGAATTCAAGTTTATGTGATCATCAAGGTTGAAAATTTTTAATTCCATGCTAATCTCATCAAAATTTCTATGAAATATATTAATTTCAACCTACATATTCATTGGATACACTTTTAAACATCATGTAGAGATATTGTTTATATCTAAGAGGGAAACTATATTTTTAGAGTTGGAGAAGAAAACACAGCATTTTATGTCCTGAAATTTATTAAAAAATCTTTTACTGTTTCATGTCATTTCATGGAAATTATTAACGAATTGGATGAGTTAAAAAAGGAGGTTCTGAATCTCAAGGATTTATAATGAAAAATAGGAGTTAACTGGTTTACTAGAAGAATATAAAGTCATTAGAACATATTTTTGTATTTTTAAGGACAATATTTCACCACATAGTCTCCATAAAATGATAAATATTCAACACATGATTTGGAAAACCATCCTTCAAACCTGATATAAAACTATTTGGAAGATTAAAACACCTTAAAAATTATCCTAAATGATGATATTTTTAGTTAAAAACAAATTAAATTTATCAATGTGTTTTCCTGAAGGAAGTAAATAATATGATGATTGGTTGTTAATTTGAATGGTATAAGTCCTACCTTCTACACCCATTAAAAAAAGTGGTAGGTAATTCCATATATTGTAGGAAATCATAAATATTCTTAACACCACCAATGAATTAAGTATTATTGAAATAAGTTATCTAAAATCCTAATACATGATTAATATTTTAAATATCAAACTGTTAGTTGGTCGAACCATTTATGTTGTTCTAAAAGGGCATGAAAACCTCAGTTTACAATGTTATAGGAGAATAAATACCCACATGAATAAAGAAATCATTGAGAGTGTGTTTCAATTAACACAAATTAAAGGATTATACTAGAAAAGATCACTTATCATTTCCATATATTGGTCAATATGTTGAACTATTAGTATTAAAATATTTTTATTATGTTTTGGATGGATAGCCATGTTATAATAATATAGTGGTGATGATATAATATTATGAGTAAAAAAATTCATTTTATATATGGTATATTTTCTAATTAGTGAATTAATTTTGTTTTTTACAATGAACTATACACATTTCATTGATTTATTTTTTAAATAATCCAAGATGTTATTCATGATTAATAGAAATATTTTGGAATCAATTCTCTATTAAGCGTAATCTGTTTGATGAATGTCTCGTAATGTTGGGTAAATATTTGGACGCGGTTTTTAATTTCAAAAATTATAGTCCATTTTTCAATGTGGAGTAGTTTTAAGTATTATAATTTAAAATAATGTAATTGATGTTTACCCATCAAAACTCTATACAATATTTAAGCTACCAATGCCTGATTTGTTTTGTTTACTCATAGGTTATCGTTGAAAATTAAAATTACAACAATTTATTATAATGGATTTAAATATAATTTCTAGCCCCTTTCTACCATGTTGATAAAATACATCAACATCCATGTTGTGATTGAATTTCAAGAATCATTTCAGTTTTTGTGAAAATATTTTGTTGGGGAACTGGTAATAATTTCTCTGGACTACGGGGAACTATTTAATTTGAAATTTGAAATAAATATCTAGGTAGTTTCTAATTAATTTTGATAATGAAAATTTTTTATTTTTAAACCATCCTATAATACTATTATTATATTTAATGGGGACCCATAAAAAATCGCAACAACTGAAAAAACAGATACATGAAGTTATCTTTTCATTAAATAAATTATAATATTAATTATTGGAATCTAAATTCACTACATAAATGGATTAATATTCCATATGGTTTTTTATTCCCATAAAATATTTGAATCCTACGATCATTTAGTATATATTAATACTTACCAAAGTAGACATATAATTAAAAGGTAAAGAGAAATAATAATTTAATTTTTGATAGATGATCATTCTTGTAATGAGAAAAATTATATGTTAAAGTTTAATTATTCAATGATACATTTCATGATGAACAACTCTAAACATAATCCTCATTCACACCTTGTTATACAAATATCATGATTTACATATCCTCTGGTGTGGTGTATCCAAATATTTCAATGAAGTAGTGAAAAAGATTTTTGAATAAAGCACACCATTATTACTAGAATAATCCATTAAATTCCAATGAATATGACGATGGAATGATTAAAATATATATCATAGATGAATATGGTGATAGTGTTTTAAATTTATTCTATTATTGATATGATGGAGGATACAATGAGATTCAATCTATAAATATCACAGTTCTGCAATGTGGTTTGTATTATCCCACCAATAATCAACATATTCATGTGTTCATTAAGAATTATGATATATTTATAGAATTGTAGGTGTATTTTGGATTTTTGAGATGAAACTATATACAATTGTGGGAATTGAAATTTTTGAATTATAGGGAACTTATTTTTTTGTTATTTTCCCTAACAATTTTAAAAATCATACATCCAAGTAATTTTTTACTATTTCTCATTGTGGATAGAAGGTTAATCATGTGTGGAAAACACTACTTTAGTAATAATGATTTTATTAAGATTGTATATTTTTAGAATGTTTTAAATTCCATGACTCATCACTAAAGATTCAGGTACTCACTTGATTTGTTTTTAATATAATGACCATCCATCGATATTTCACATATATTATACCTCCATATCAATTACAGGCCAATAGCCAAGATGAAATTATAAATTGGGAGATCAAAGTCATTCTGGATAAAATTGTGAATACATAGAAGAATGATTAGGCCACTAAACATGATAATAATATTTTGAAATTTTAGAAGAAATTCAAAAATCCATCATGAATATCTTTGTATAAATATGTATTTGTAATAACTGGTCACCTTATTATATATTATCAATATTATTCATATTGTGTTTTCAATATGCAAAACATGAATTTCAAAACATCCTAAAAAAATAATTCTCTACAAATTAATGAATTAAAAGACATACAGAGAGAATAGTGTGATAATTCTCTGATCTATAAAGAGAAAAAACAATTTCGTGACAGGAGGATCTATCCATTGATGTTTTCACTAGTAGAGAAATTATTACTCATCATATAAAGTCATATATTTTTATATAAAGATTAAATTTAATTGGCGAGGGATGTATATCACTAATAGTTACTATCTCCATGATGAAATTAAAATGTTTTAATGGTATGATTATTTTTTTAAGAATAATAGAAAACATAAAAACCATTATCATTGTAGATACAATAATAATCATGGAATAAATTCATTCAAAATTTCATAGTGTTTATTAAGTTTAAAATAGAAAAACATAGAGCTATTGAGTCGGCAACTAATTTTCATATACATTTTTTGTCTCTATTTGTTGAACCTTGCTTTTCGGATAAATTCGCACAAATTTTCAACTCTAATGAATTTGAAATAAAAACTTAAAATTTCCCACAAAAATGAATAAATAGGCAAGATATAAATATGGTTCATGAATAAATTGGTTAAGGAGGGAATCCCTTACCTTTAGAGGTCACCATCAAAAGATTCATAGGATATTCTTTCGAGTTTGGGGGAAACATGGGAGTGTTCTAAAGAGGTAAGGGTAGAGTAATAATGTCTATTCATTATTAAATTAAAAAAATTTCATTTGGACTCTATATGATAATGTAATCAAAACTACAAACCTTACCTATGTTTTCCCTTGATTTTTTGATAAGGGGTCTATTTTAAAAAATTTATAAGTATAGGAACCTAAATAATTAAACAAATACCCTCAATGATATGGATGTGATTCAGGTTTATAACAAATTGATTTTAAAACCGTAAAATAAAATAATAGATTTGGATGATTCATTATGGCTTCTTAAACATAATAAAATAACTCAAAAAAATTATTTTAAAGATAAAATATATATTTGGTCATTTATACCGATTATGTGATATATTACATTACTTTTGGGAAATTATTAAGTAATAATACACACCATATATTTATACCATATTTACTTTTGGCTTAAAATTTTGAGTGTCTCTAAAAATTAAGAACAAGTCCCCATTGGATAATTTTGACAGTTGGATGTAAAATATAGTATTTATTTTATCAAAATATTTTTCTAAGTATGTTAATTTAAACATTTAAATAAAAAATTAAAATTAATTGAAATATAATAGGTTTTTGACAATATTATTGTTACACTCATAAAAGAATATTTTTAATTCATAAAATTATATTATCACTTGTTTTTAATAAATATTAAATAATATAAAATTTTATTAAAATATAATTGGTTAGGAAATTACTGAATTCATCAAATATAGTTTTTTATAGAAACTATATATTTCGAAAAAGTACATTTTTTATTTCATCATATCAAAATAAATGTTTTTCCTATCTTGTTATTAAACATGGAGGATACAAAAAATGAAAATCATTCAGAGCTTATCAACGAATTTGAGGAAGAAATGCTGGATGAGGCTTTCATGTTTAATGATTATTAAGAAGAACATAACAGGATGGATGAGTGAATGATTCTAGTGGATACCATAAAAGAGAATTTTGTGTGGATGAATAACAAATATCACATTTTGAAAAGGGGATTCAACCAAAAAAAGATAAACATGGTGGAGTTCATTCGAATGTTGGAAAAGATATCCAATAAATATGAAGAACTAATAAAGGATAATATGGAAAATAAGGTAACTAATATTCATTGGAGATTATATATGGATAATAATTCTAACAAATTAAAACTCGTTTTCATTATTTTTTATATTTTCCTACAGTTAATGGTGTTTTCCAGTTAGAATTTATAATGATTCCATTTTTTTAATAAAAGTTATTTTAGAATAAAAATATAATATTCAATCATTATTTAATAATTTAAAATGAACTATTAAAATTGGATAAAAATAACAATTCTTTTATTTTAATAGAAAATGAAAAAATTCATAATGTTAGTGTCCAGATAAATAACCCATTACTACACCAACAAATTCTATAATGGTATGGTGTGAGATGATGAGATTTTATCAGGGTGGTTAAGTGATCATGGTTTGGGATATGATCTCGGGGATCTTGAAATTCTCCCATAATAGGTTTTTATCAATATTTAGAGGTTGAATCTCACCTTGGTCTTGGTCAATAAAAAATCATAATAATGCTATCTCCATGATAATATCTAATAAATATGATTCATAGGGTAAAATCAAACGTGTCGAGGCCATCACTTATTCATCATCATCAAAAGTATCATTTTTATTAATGATGTTCTAATAAAGTGGAACAGATATATTTAGGGAGGGTGAAAAATTGCAGAACTGGGGAATGATCTTTGAAAATTTTCACACATTATGGAGGAAGGTAGGCCAAACTAGAAAATGTGGTGGGATGATCCTCCTAACAACACCTTGAAGAAAGAAATTATGTAACTCTATTTCAACCTAAAAATTTAAATTTCACACACTTAAAACAATGAGGGTTATTCTATTTCATCAACCATCTAGTTGAAATGTCACATCCAAGAAAATGTGGTTCCTCCAGAATAACATGACCAAGAGAGTGGTTGTGTTCCATATAAAATTGTCTCTATAATCCGAAATCGTCAATGGTTACTCATCTTATGAACAATCATTATCTTATAACACCACCTCTAGATTCTGTATATGTGAGGGTTATTGTATGTACTTACTCAATAGGTTTACATGGAACACATCATATACATGAGAAAGGTTATGTGGGAGTGATATTAAATATGACACCGTTCTGATACAATCAAATATACGGAAGGGGGTGGTCAATTTATGATGAACCATTACCTTATTCCCAATCCTCGTGACATTCTTCCACAACAATATATGAAGGTACACTTTATATTTGAGTCCAAAAAGGTGTCATCCAAATTATATAATGGAAAATGTTGTTATATGATAACTCCACCATAGAAAGGTGTTGATCCCAACATCCTTAGAAATATATTGAACATGAACATAGCATATCCTCTAGATATTTAATTGTCCTTTCAGAATGTGCATCTAACTATTGGTGATAATCAATATTGATTCCTAGTTCTGTATCCAGCACTCCTGGAAATCATATCTATAACATAGAGGTAAACCTTAGTTGTTGATCAGATACAATAGAGAGTAGAACTAAATAGAGTCTTACCAATTTCCTTATGTATATCTTGGTGAGCTGATCAAGAGAGAATTATTCATTAATAGTAATGAAAAGTGCCTAATTTTTAAGGTGTTTGACTAAAAAATAGATGCCATTATTATTTTTATGTGTCTTGGGGAGTCCTACAATAATATCCATGGATATGACTTCAAATATCAAAACTGGGATGAGAATTAGTTTCATCACACACTTGTAATTTTATCTTTCTCCTTAACTATTTCCAATACAATGATCCAAGAAAAAATCTCTGAAATCTCACTCTTTATGTCATATGAACAAAAGTTTTTCATCAAATATCTATACATCATAGTGATTCTCAAATTAGAAGAATAATGAGCTATGGGCATCATCTAGAACCTCACTATTATGTTTTGGTTTTGATACGACACATATCTGGGTTCTAAACATTTATGTCCATCTTCTCTAATGTTACTCTGAAATATTTTCCACATTATTTTCTATAAACTCATTATCTTTCCAGAACTCCTTAATCCTCTCATTAATAGATGGTTAACAAGATATTTGGGAATGTTAGGATACATATCTATTTATTATTTCTATATCAATCAATTTCATTTCCATGAATATTGGATCCATTTCAATCCCCATCATGGATAGGGTTTTAGAATCCTTTTTACTGAGATCATTTTCCACTTTTTTTCCTTTTAATGATTGTAATGGATTGACTAAACAGAATCCATGATTGGAAAAAATTACCTTTATTTGAACATATTAAGATTATTTTATGTGAATATATATTTGAGGATTTTATGATTAGTATATATGTCATGCTTCTCCCCATAGAGATAATATAACTAAATATTCAATGTAAAGACCACAGATTCCAATTCTAGATCATGTATGGGGAAGTTCCTCTCACAGGTCATTAATTGTAAGGAGGAATAATCTATAACATTATTATCCTTCTTGAGTTCACAACCCAACACTTTTTAAAATGGATCACTATAGATCACAAATCATTCCACATTAGTTGGAAATATAAGTCTTCGTGCATGGATAGACTATTCTTCTACTTTTTTAATCTATATTTTCATTCATAAATCTAGAAAACATGACCCCCATTTGAGCTATCATGGTTAGAGGGCTTTAGAATCGTTATAATTTTCTCCCAAATCAATGATAGTTCTTGGATTATTAGAGGAAACTATGGATTTTCATCCCATATGTTGGTTTTCCCCATCCACCGATTTCCTCTATTTTTGATGGATCAATAGATATGGCATTTTTAGTGATAAAATTCCCCTATAAGGATATATATTCTAACCAAACCATAAATTTACTATGCATTTTATTTAACATTTTTATACACAATGTTTTCAATACAATATTAAAATTCTCTTCATGTCACTCTTTGATTTTATATTACATGACAATATCATCTATAAAGAATACCACAAATTTGTTGAGATCATCCCTAGATTCTTTATTAATTATGTCATTGAAGATCATTGGATAATTTTTTAGTCCAAATGGAATTATTGTGACCTTATTTTTCCATTACCGGAAATGAAATGTAGCCTTGAGGATATCCTCCATTTATAAATTTACATGATAATATCCATACTAAAGATCAATAATGGAGAAGTATTGGGATCCACATAGATGAGAAATCAAGTAATCAATCCAATGCAGAAGATAATTATTCTTTATCATGATATTTTTGATCCAACAATAATCAACATAGTAGAGCATTGATCCATCCTTATTCTTTATAACAAGGACTGAGACACCCCACAGTGAATCACTTGGGGGGTATAAACTATTTATCTAGAATCTATTGTAATTTTTTATTAATCTCATCACATTCAAAAACTAAAATTCTATGTTAAGTCTTAAATATTATAAAATCACCTATTATCAGCATGACTGAAAATATAACCTTAGATCTAATAGGAAGACCAGAAAATTCTTTAAGAAACAAAACAAAGAATTCTATTACAATGAAAATTTTATCATTAATGATATTTTCAATAGTCTCAATCATTTAATATAGATATGTTTTATCTCAAGGAAATAATATAGATTCTTAAGATGATGGTACCAAAGAAGATTCATACTCCTTCTTCCATTGGTCTAGAATTGTAGTAAAATTTCGGATGCAGATGGGGATTCTATTATCTCACCAATTTATTTTGGCTATATACAATGAAATCCAATACAATCCCATATAAGTATTTAATTCTACAAAAGGGAGTAAAAAATGGTTCATTGGGAAGTAGAAAACTACAAAATATGGACAGGGGACGAGTTATATAGATGGGATGAAAATATTTACCCATTTTTCATCGTCGTTTATAAATCAACTTCTATGTGTTCATGTGATTTTTGAGTAGTTCTAATAAAAATGCATGAAATGAAATAATATCAATAACATGAATAAAAATGTATATCCATGATTCTTGAATGAATAACTCACATACCGATATCCACATCATTGTCGATACTCACCTCTATAATTGTGATTTCATATAATCCTCTAAGATCTCTAGGATATAGAGTTTTTATTTTCATTTTCCATTGAAAACCCTTATCAAAGGGAATTGATTTCCATAATTTCCATATTATTTTTAGTTTAAACATTAGAAAATATGCTAAGGTTAAATAGGAGAATTACTTTCTTACATCAAATTGGTCGGATTATCCCATTAACAGTCACTATAATGTCGACTTGTGGGTTTCTGGAATAGTGGAAACACCTTTCCTAGGTGTTAAATTAAAATTTATTTATGTTTACAATTTCCTAAAACCTCCAGAGAAGATTTTTATGTTAAATTTATAATTAATATAATTATATTGAGAAGAAATGTTTAAATTGTCTTAGGATCCTTTCTTCAATGATGTTCCTGATATTTTGAAAACCCTTTTAGATTACCTTAAATGTGTTGTAAGGGATCAAGTGTGAAATCCATCTAATGGTGACCCGGCCGTGCTGCTTGGATCTCAGAGAAATGTCCATATATTTTTGGGATATATCTTGATAGATCAAATTAGATTTATTTTTCATCTTAATATATCCATTATCCATTAGGATTCAGGGATTTCCTCTCATTATTGAGGGGAATAGAGGAGGAATTCAAGAGCAAGAGAAGTCTGTTGTGAACAACCATTCTTGATCCTCAGTTTTTAATTAATCCTATACAGTTGAAAAATCATATATTTATATGGCTATGATTAAATTAAAGTATTATTTAATTGCGTACCATCCCTTAAAAATATTGTAATCTCTAATAAAATTCATTATATATAATAATTATATCAATATTATTAATTTAAGGTGTGTGAAAACATAGACATGATAATTATTACTTTATTGGATTATAAATACGATTTTATCACGGGATGTGATCATGGCCTAATTTAACTCCTTAAAATTTATTGAATACCTAAATAACTATTTTATTTACTTAAATAAGTCTTTTATTCACATACCAATGAATAAATATTTATTAAATACTAAATAAATAAAAAATATTTTTTTTTCAAAAAGCTGAAAATAAATAGGTTTTAATTATACCTGTATATAAATAAGTTATTTATTTTATGAATAAGTAATTATTTATTACATTTTAAATATTATATTTCAATAAAATATGAATACAATTATTCCATATTCATGATAATAACGCTTATTATAATAATTTAATTCAAATATAAGTTAATCAAGATAAAAAAAACACATAGGTTGTGTCCATCGGGGATTATTATTCATTGGAATCTAGTTGGCATTCCATAAGTCCAAGATTACTATATATAAAATGTGTTAAAAACCCCAAGAGGAATAAATTATTTTCACAACATCAGCAACCACATATATAAATTTGTTGTGTAACATTCACCATTTGTCTTAGTATCTCATCTAATTGGTTTCACATCTCGATCATGAACCTATATTCTTGATATATCATTCATTGACTATCTGAAATAAAAGTCACTTCACAGTGGCTATGAAATTTAATGATGTGATTACATGGAAAACAATGTTTCAATATTTCAACATCCATAAATACAAAAATGAAAAATCCTTCTTTGACATATCCATTAATAACATGCCATTTTTTTATACACCCAATGTATCCTATTTCCTGCCAATGTATAGGGTTATTGTTTTTGTTAGTATGTCTATGTGCAGAAGTCGTAACATGGATTAATGATAATATTAAATTCATTGAACCATTACCCATGCCCGTATATAAGAATATCTAATGATTGAAAAACATACATAACTTTTAATGGAGGGTCTATTATCATGATATTGCATCTTGGTGATTACCATGTTTGAGAATTATGAGAAGATTCCTCATTCAATTTTTAGTACTCTAACCTGATAGAGTATGTACTATTTTACCTTGCATAATACATTATCTTACCATAGAACTCGTTTTTAGAATATCGTTATAGAATTTCATGTATATCATCATTGAAAAAATCTATTATATCATTTTTAATATTATAGATACTTTAGGACATTATCACATAAGTTTCATTAAAAAACATTTAATATGTTAAAATATATTTAAATTGATATTCACATATTTTAATATTCATGTAATGAAAAGTGAAAAATTAGTTGGTCCTAGAGAACCAACTCCAACAAACTCTCACATTCACTAGTTCTAGCTACTAATGACCAATTAGTTATCACATATAGAAACATGATTTCACTGAGTATTGCAGCAACTATAAGGCCAATCAATTTTCCATGGATATGTTTGGAGATATCCACATGTCAATCTGGAAAACTAGTTTATGGTAACATTAATACCCTGAGAAAATCCCTCAATTTTTGATATAACTGAGTATCTATATTTTGTTCCCATGTAAATGTATTGGCATTCTGACTAAATCCATAGTCAATGATTGTCATGAAAATTATAAAACTCAGCCTTTTTGTATAAACCAAAATATAAACTAGATGTTTCAAAAACACTACATAAGATGCAGAAAAAGCCATAATGTACTTGGATATTGAATAAATACCTCCCTTTTATTATAATAGGCTTCTCTAAAAAAATAACATAGTACTATCTATGATACTAGGTAAAATTTAATAAAAATAAGACAAGTGTTCAATTCACTTGATCCCTAGTATTCCAACTTCTGTATACAATAATAAATCATCTAGTTCTATTTTCAAAGTACAATTAGAGTGTTCTAAATTAAAGTAAAATTAGTTTTGTTAGATCTATTTGATATTGACATTCTATGCATCATTCATTAGTAATATAAAATGTTATAATGTATCATGGAACATGAGATAAATTTGTAGCACATAAGCTTTTGAAATAATATTAACGTCACGATTATATTCCCATGAATATGCATGATATACTAGAAGGATTATAATCCATCAAAATTTGGTCTTGAATTGTTACAACTCATATTTTTTTATTACATAGTTATTATATATACAATTAGTAAATAAAGAAAACTCATGGAACTCTCAGGCATATATTGTTACCTAGAATATATGAGCAATTTTAATTCGTACCTAAATAAATTTCATTCCTTATAATTAAAAAAAATAGTATGACAAAAAATTCTTTTACATATGTTACCATAATATCAATCTTAAAAAATTATAGGGCTACCACTGACAAGATAGAGACACATTTCACTCATTCATTACCAAATTAATATTATATGATCACTATTAACGATTTATTCATTATGGAATTTATGTAATTTTCAGATCCTGTTGGAATTTAATGATATAATCGACACTTTTATGTTATTTACAATAAAAGTATACCATATGTTCACATTTTGGTCACATTATATAGATAATTACCATATGTTTTACTCTATGGCAGGCAACCTTATCAATAAATAACCCAAAATTATGATCATAGAAACATGCTTTGAAAATGTAGAATTCTAGAAGGATTTTATTAATTATGATTGGTGTATAGGTTGTGTCAATGTCTAGAAATTTAAAAAATCAGTCAAGCATGGTTTTTACCATAGTGTCCCATCCATGTCTAGTTTCTCTTGAATACTCATCAGTAATATCAATTCATAGAAACATTAGAAATATAGTGTCATTGAATCTTGACACATGGTGTTTATTACATGAATTTACACATACTTCTCAGCAATAACATATTACAATTTACAACTCCATTGTAGGAATGTTTATTCTAAAATAATTATATATTTATCACCTAATATGGTAAATATAAACCACCTATATTGATATAAATTCCTATGTAGTTTAATTCTCTAGAACTACTCCTCTAACTTTTCTATGAGGAGCCCTATATTTATATTCCAAATCATGTATATCTATAGCCTTAACTCATATATGTTCTGTATTATTCCCATATCCTTAAATAGATACACATTCATTGTAATTATCTATATTAACTTAATAAGATGTTTATATCCTTACTGTCCATATGTTCATCGTCTTAGATACACTTTAGTGTTTTGGTTTTCATTTGTTTCTATGGCCATAATAAAAAACATGAACATACACTATTTTTATTGTCTTAAAATATTATTATCAAATAGTGATTTATATGATATCCATTAGACAATTTGTTTTCATAATGTTTAGTTCATTAATTTTTTTTACAAAACATTTCTTGGGGGAAATAATGGGTGATTTAAAACATATATAATACTCACCTTTGATCTTCACTTTACTACAATCATGAAAATGATTTTTATAATGAAATGTGAGTTTGGTGATACATTTACACATCATATATTATCAAACAATTCTTGGATAATATTATCTCAAACAATACATCTTAGATGTTCCTTATTCTTTACAAAGTGCACCCATTTACTTCATTGAGTATTTCTAAAACATTTAATGAAATCTCATGAAATATATAAATTTACCTTAAGATTTATAATAATTTACATAACCATGTTGAACTAACTCTTAAGGTTTAATAACAAACATTAATTTATATATGTTTCATTATATAAAACCTTATATGTGGTTTATTATTATATCCTGTATCTTAGCTAAATTGACACTAACAAAATTTATGTGTAAAAATTGGGAAATTGTGTTAAATGTTATTTAAAATATAATTATAATTCAATAATCAGGTAATAGTCTTATATTTTTATATTCATCAATAATTATAATGTATATTTTTTATTCAAGAGTAATTAAACCATTAGTATATTATTTATGTACCACAACAACATTTTGTCCAAAAATGGAATAATTCCACATTGTGTCAAGCCAAACATTGAGATAATTTATTTGACCACACTTATTACAAACAGGAATTAATCCAATCCTAAAAGTAGAAATTGTGATATCCCCTTATATAACATAGAAATCGGCCTCTCACATCTACTTTTGAGTTCATAGTATATCCTTTATATTATTTTTCTTTTTTGTACTTTCATACATGTATATTGTATGTATATTGTATTTACTAAATAGTAAGGGAATATAAACATGTTAAATTTAACTAAAGTGTATTCAACGTCATTCTTCTTCAATTTATTTCAATTCTTATTCTACTGTCCATTATTTCAATATAGAAAGAAAATAAATGTCTCTTCCTTTTTCTAACATTGACTATTTTTATCATTGATGTTAGACATAAAAACATAATTTCATTTACATTATCCATGGATTATTAAGCCTGGTATTTCGAAATTTTCAGCATAACGGGTGGAGAAACACGTTTCATCGAGTACTTATATGCTAGGTGATGTGTGTATAAAATGTTTGTAAGAAACATCTATTTTGTTTATAAGAGCTTGGAAAAGTAAGGATATCCTTTGTATCAAGGATAATAAAATAGTATTAATAGACAATTTATTATCCATGCGGAAGAAGAATATATCTATCTGATCAATATATTAAGGATTTTTAGAAGCACGTTCTAGAGATAGATTTCCTTCTTCTAGTTTACACTAATATACTTCATTAAAAATCATATTTATTTTTAGAATTTATATAATTTTTACAAGATAAGGGAGATGTGATATTATTTATTATGACTCTCGGTATTTATGTGGAATAATCAACTCTCTAAAAATAATTGATAATAGGGTAGATTGAACATAGGAAGAATATTTATCAAACCTCTGATATGCATCTTTTTCACCATCTCTCGCCTAATGGGGTGGAAGAACAAGAATAGCGGGCTTCGATACGTAATAAAAACTTTATGATAATAATACATAACATACATTAGAGTACAATATCAAGAAATATGTATTTTTTAGGACAAACAGTGAGGTATGGATTGATCAAAATGGTTTAATGGTTTGAGTTGATATTTTCTTCAATAATTAAAATATATGATTCATATATTTCTTGATTATCAAATTATTTATAAAATAATTATTATTATATTTAGTGACTCTTTGATTATTTTATCAACTCCCAATGGACATTAATATTGGACCAATAATATATAGTATCTTGGATATTCATGTGCACAAAAATCCAAATTCCCCTTTGCATAACCCCAACAAGTGTTGGTCAAGAAACATGAAGGTATTTCAGTAGGAATGTCTTTTTCAAATGTGGGCTTGCAGCTTCATGATCCATTGAGTCAAATCCATAATCCCAAAATATAGGCCTGTATTTTATCAACACTTGACTCCAAATTACATCTATTCTAGAAAGGTATAATTCTCATGATGTTGATGCTTAAGTAAACCCATAGCGTTCATAATAACTCAAAATTTAATGAAAGTGTCCCAAATAAATTTGTTCAAACACATAGATAAAGATATTTCATTCCTAATAATATAATGGAATGATTTGTATGAATTTATATATATTTGAGGAAATATAACATATTATACATAAAAATTAATTTATTTAGTCTTTTACATGTGTTGTTTAATATTAAGAATATTTAACTTTATTAAATAAGAATGTTGTATAAAACAAGTATTCATAATCCCTTTATTTGGATTCTATATTTTCATAATAATTCATTTATTCATGTGATATTAGTATTTAATCAATAAAATTAATAATTCATAAGATAGAAATAATTAATTAATTATTTACCTGATCATGAGAATATATAATAGTTGATTTATTGAGGTCACAATAAATCAACCTATGGACTAGAGGAAATTTAATTGTTCAATTATTTTCATTAGTTGCAACATTCTACAAGTACACATGTGTATCACCTAAGTGGAATCATTATGGTTTCATGTAGAACCACAAGCATGTACCTTAGGAAACTTTACTAATTATAGGCATTTATAAGTAACATTTATGCAAGAAAACCCAAAGGAATTATTAATGGAGATTACATAAATAACTATGAATGTGTATGTCCAACAGAGTAATATAGGGATGGAAGACCCATAAGACATTAAATATAATTTAATATTATTAAAATGGAAAACTCATGTAATAAATTAAATTAAAACCTCAGAAACACGCAAAATACTTGTTCAAACTCATGAACTATCATATATGAAACGTATACAAAAATGATAACCAGTTATCATTAATTTATATAATTTTGTTATTATTATGAAATTTTTTTTTGAATTAATTAATTAATAAATTTTAGTTTACATGAATGGCCACCATGATTCATTTAATGATACCCACCGATTATAGGATTCATGGATAATTAATGGAAGAACCAATAATAAATAATTTATTATAATATACTAATTGATAATTTAAAATTAATTAAAACAATTTTTAAATCTTGAAACATAATAATTTAAATCAAAATAATACAGTTTTAATGGTATAATTTTTGGATTAATGTAATTTAATTGTACAATTAATTTGGATACTACATAGTGAGTACTTATGAGTAATACTCTATGTAATGCAGTTACTGTTTACCCCAGATACATGCATGGAAATTCAGTATTGTACCTCATCTAGACTACATAGTGTGTAAAAGGAAGCTACACTCCATGTATCACTCGTGTTGTGTGTCCACATAACACCTGATGATTTTGGTGTTTTCATCGATTATGACTACATGACACATATCAACTAGCTACAGACCATCTATATCTCATGTGGTACATCCACCAAACTCACCAATTGTATTTATATGTATTTGAAACTTAGGAAATGATTAACCTTGTACACCACATAATCGTTTTTATATCATCAATTCTCTAGGCTTCTACACTCACTAGGTTTGACAATGTATTATAACCACAATGATTGCATGAATTTCACTACTAACCTTTCTATACTACATGGTGTGTATGATAGATACATGTCGTATAGTCTGACATATCATGTTATATTATGGACTATTATATATGTGGTGTGTAATAACTATGCTACATGTAATAACTATTAGGCACTACATGTATCCGATGGAATATCATTGTGCAGTGCACTTAGGTATATGAAATGTACTCCAACTATAAGTCATGTAATTCCATTCCATATATTTGAATTCATCAATAGATCATGACGATATTTTGGATAATTCATTATTTGTTCGTAAACTTAAGAAAATGTAAATCTTATATAAAGAAATTAAAATATTGAAGACATGGTTATTCAAATTAGAATAAAGAATGATTCATGTGAAATAAATAACCTTACCATGATTATGTGTATTCATAAATAATAAAATAAATAATTATAAATTTAAAACATGACACCTCTAATACCAATTGTGAAATTCAGGCACAATGTAATCACCTTTTGTGAGCATTAAATAAATTATTTTTATTTCGATAACGTCAATTTATTTCTGGCTACTAGTAATGTTAAACAAACGTCTACCATTTTTCTCCTTGATTTCTCAAAGAAACATTAGGATGAAAGGATTTATTCTTTTTCTTGATAGAAATAGAGGAGTAATTTTGGAGAGAGAGAAGTCTTTAGTGTGTAATGATTCTATATTATAAACTTGGGAATTACCATATATAATAGACATAACCATCTTTTTATTAGGCTAGGGTTCAGGTTCAAGAATTATTTATTTATATATTATCCCTTAAAAAATATAAATTGTTTTAATAAAACCCAAGATATATAATAATAATAATATTATTATTATTTTATAGTTTGAACAAACTTACACAATGATAAATATTATTTTACCGACTTGTAAAATAATATTTTTCACCTGATATGATCATAGTCCACTAAAACTCCTCAGAATTTATAGAATACGTGAATAAATATTTTATTCATGTAAATTGATATGTTATTAAAAAAATGAATACTGATTTATAAAAAATTCAATAAATAAAATAAATATTTAATCCAAAATCCAACAAATAAATATTTATGAAATATTCATGTAAATAAATAAATGATTTGTTTAACGAATTCATAATTATTTGTTACCTTGTGAATATTAGCGATCAATAAAATATGATTAAAATAATTCCTCAATAATGAGAATAATATATATTATAATACTATTATTCGAATAAAAGTTAATCAAGATTAATTGAAACTCTTACTGTGTGACCCTTAAAGATTATTTCTGAATAGCATTAAGTAGGTAAGCTGAATGTCTAAAATTACAGTCTAGGAACGTGTCAAGGGACCCAATAGAAGGAACATATTATGACAATGTTAAAAACCATATATGAATGATCTTTTTTTAATATAATAGCTTTGTTTCAATATCTTATCAAGAAAGTTTAACATATGTGTCATTAACCTATATTCTCGATATTTCTTTCTTTGATTATATGAAAGAAGAGACTTTACACCATTGTCCTAGATTTTATTATGATAGTTAGATTTTTTTGAAATTACCAAGATATCAAAATCTATAATGAAGGAAGGGGAAAATACTTCCTTGACCTATCCATTATTAACATGTCATTTATGATGCCCCCAGTATGACCAACTTTCAAGAAACCTATCGTGGGAAGGTTTTTGTTAGAAATTCTAAATGCATGAGTCATGAAATTTATTAATGAAAATATTAATGTCTAAGAAACATTACACATTTTAATATGTATGAATATTCGATGACACCAATACATGGGAAATTTCTACTAGTGGTTATATTCTGATAATCTACATTCATTGAGATTTCTAATTATGAACTTCTGGAGAACAAGTCTCATCCTCTTATCATTACTTTCAACTGATTGTGTGTGTACAATATTCCCATTCATAGTTTGTTATATAACTGTAGAACTAGTTTTTTTAATATCACCCTAGTATTTCATGGTTCTCATCAAATTTGGTATCTTTTATGCCCTTTTTAATGTGACAGATACTCTTAGACATTATAATATCCTAATTATATATAAAGACAATAAATATGAAAAAATGTATATAATTTAATATTAATGTATTTGAAGATACATTTAATCCAATTTACAATATTCTGTTCTAGGTAACCATATCCATCTTTCCCTCCCCATGTCTTAAATGGTTCCTTGTCCATTTCAACCGGTTTCAAAGATTCTTCTTCACAAAATTTTTACAATTGGGATGATTGATTGTCTTATACCCTTGAGATTTTTCCATAAAACCAACAAATAAAAATAAATTATTTTTTATTTTCTCCAATCGCAGGAGGTCCTTGAGATTAATTTATATAAATTTTTACTTTAGTGGAACATCAGATAATTCCCATATATCATTAAATTTCTATAAGTGGAAACACCTTTCATTTATTTGACATTATAGTAAAAAATGTGGTCAAATTCACTTTCAAGGTAAATGATAAATAAAGATGAATATATTGTGAATCCTGTGTAGGTTTCCTCCCATTTCTTGATGGATTCATCTTCTTTTATATTGATGTTAATGAAGTACCCTCCATTTTCAGTCAGAGAGTGTGAAAAAATATTTTTCTAATAATACTTTTATGGGATTCTGTCCACTCCATTACATTGATGCCAACCTAAGACTTTATATTTTTTTACCAATTTCAAACATTGATTACATTATCCTTGCATATGATAATAATACCTCACAAAATTCTCTTTCCAATAGAAATAAAGGATGAAGATCTTTTAGTGGAGTTGATCCGTAGCTATGTGATTAAGGGATGAGGAGATCCACTATAAAGGACTCTGTTAAAACTATTTATTTATTTGGGGATTCATAGAACATCTTAAGTAATATTTCTAATAAAAAATTGAGTTAATGAAGAAATAATTATTATCATGTTCAAAAATCTTGATCCCAGTAGGTTGGGAATCTCATTTGCGCCATCATCACATTGACCCTCACATTGGTTATTGACTCGATTCCCCAGATTTATGACTGTTAGCAAAAATATAGGTAAAATTAGGTATTACTGTATTTAAAATATTAAATACATAAATGATAAACCAAGAACATTAATGTGATAACTCATAAATTACATATATCCTTCAACCTATTAATGGTTTTAGTTTCAATCTATGTTATCCCCAATATATTTCCTAATATAAAATATTTTGGGAATTATTATTCACTTAATAATGGTTCATAAATATCTTGTGAAATTATCAAAAAAATGTCAACAAAAAGTGTAAAATTAGATATAAATCCAGACCCATTTATATGAACTCAGTGGTGATCGAGTCTAGATCAATGCGTCTTTTTTAGGGATATTGCCTCGAGGTACCTCTATTATAGATCTACATACACTTATAGAATATAGAATGAAAATTATTTTTTATTTTATCAAATCAATTTTAAGGGAAAGTGAGAAACCTCAAGTCCATCAAACAACCAAAATAACAGCCAAAATAACAGCAAAAGAACCCCAAGCAAAGACTGCTCCTGCATCTTCCCAGCAACTTAGAATTAAAAGGCCTCCACCAAAGCATGTAAACTCGGAAAACAATCCCTTGCAAAGATGCATGGGCATGGAACCAGTGGACAAGCCATACCCTCTCAGTCTTCCGCTCCAAGTTACATGCATTAGTGACAGTCTTGTGCTCTAAACCTCATCTAAGGCAAGACCATATAATTGCTGAGATTGAAACACCAAATATCACCTCGGGATACAAAAACTGAATAAGAACTTCCCCATAACCAAACATCATAGGAAAATGTGAGCACCCAATCATTAATAAAAAACTGGTAGAGTAGTATCATTGAAAAACAATTGAATTCTGCCTGATACCACATCCCTAAACAATATCTAGGATATAGCGGATACCTGAGTATGCAGATCTCCTCTTATCAGGACTTCATGTGAAAAAGTCAGCCTATCCCAGACTGGGATGTACTCCTCGAGTCTGATAATCCCCTTACTGAATCCCCCAACCAGGATCGAGTCCTGTTTGTCAATCCAAATATATTTTTCCTCATTAAGACTCACTTCGATGTCCCGACCCATCATCTTGGTCGATTCCTCTTCCGAGGAATTCAGAAATAGCACCTTCTCTATCACCTAGACATCTGAGCTTAAAATAAACTCCAAGGTTAGTTCATATTGGCCAGGAGGTTCTTGTTGACACTTGACATCACTGTTCAACTTCTCCTCCATTTTCTTTTTGGCTGACCGAGTCTTCATGGGAGGTGGTAATGAGGTGTAATCCTTCCCACCCATCCTCCTCCTATTTATCCTATTGCTCCTCGGACTGGACTCCCCTATAGATAAACACTTACTGCCTTCAAAGTATTCCTCCACCCCATTTCCAGTAGGGAAATCTAGGAAATCATGATCCATGTTTCCAACTTCCATGTTTAGGCCATCAAGGTTTTTCCTGGTAATCTCCTCTCCCTCAAATGCAATAGGCACTTCATCTCCCAACCCTACCTCCACGAGTCCTTCAAACCTGTTGCACAGGATGATTGGGGTCCGACATGAGGATCCAACACCCCCTAGAGTGTTAGAGGGACTCTCAAGGTCCTGCCGCAGCCGCTTGAACACATTAGTTGCCTTCAGATTGCATTGGTGTATCACGACTTCCTTCCCCGCGCCATAACCCAGACCATTCTCCGGGCTGTATTCCACTGCTTTGTTTCTGGTAGTCTTCTGCACACCCGATCGTGGTGTCTTATCTTCATCATAGAAATCAGCCCCTCCTAATTTCCTATGTCCCGATCCAACCTCCTCACAATTTTATAATGACTTGCTCTGTACGGGTGCCGCCTTGCTTGATGGATCTAGCACTTCCCGACCAGCCTTCAATTGATTTTTAGGTCCCCTTTCCGCCTTCGAAGGATGCTCTCAAGAACAGACTTTCACGGAATGCCCCAACTGACCACATGAACAGCAATAATTGGTCCAACTCTCATAAACCACATGCTGCTTTCATCTGTGCTCCTCTGCAACCATGATCCATACAAAATCGAATGGAACTCTAGACGCATCGGTCTCGAAACAGACTCATGGATTAACTGGGTGACATACCGATTCAGTGCGGCTATCCGAACACAGATACTGACTGACCATATTACCTAACTTCCTGATAACAGAGGGGTTTTGGAAAGGTAAAGAAAAATTAGGAAAACTAACCCAGATTGCAATGGAGGGTGAATCGAGTTTCATGTGGAAGTCGAACAACCATCGGAAGAGAAAGAACCGAAGACCATTGCAGCATGGGGAGCCCTCGCCCAGGCATTGATGAGGTCCTTCTCAGATGCGAAGCGGATCATAATATGGTGGTTGTCAAGTAATCCAACTATCGCCCTATCCTTCAAATCCCAGGCGTCGAAGACGAAGCTTTCGGAGGAGTCAACTGAAGGTCTTGTTTGCTTGAACCGAGACACTAGTGTGAGCTTCAGAAGCGCAGATGTTTCCATAAATTTTGTTGTTGAAATCTGAAGGTTCGAAAAACCATCGAGGAGCTCCGGGACTTTGGGGCATAGCTCTGCCTTTGGGAAAAGAGGAATCATGTCAGGATTAGAGAAGGGACGGAACATCAAAGCCCCCTCCTCCGCCGGGGGGGGGGGGGGGATGGATCCCCCCAGTAGTCGCCGTCTTCTACGAGGGAAACGACTAACCTAGGGTTCCCAAAGTGCGTGTCTGCTATAGTTTTACACTTATAGAATATAGATAGGGACGTATTTTCATAGAAACTACATATTCTATAAATTATATAAATTGTGTGTAGTTTTACAATATTTAGTCTCATCCTTAAGAATTACACTAATGTTTTATAATCCTCATCCCAAAAATAAATATATTTTTCTCTGCTTCCAACTTTGAAAATTCATATTTTATTACACCATACATCATGAATTATTATATATGGGTTCACATAATAAAATAGAAAATGATATTGAATCATAGTGTCTTTTGGAAATTTGGTATATATCAGAATAGCTTGCAATAAGAATATAATAAAACTATTGGAAACATTCTTAACATTCATTTAAAATTCCACCATTCTTCATTAACTATGAGCGATAACCTGTGGATGTACATATAAATGGGGTGAGCTATGAAGCCCAATAAGGGGAAAAGAATATAATATGGTAAATATGTATATGTGATCCAAGAGGTATATCAAGGTAATATAATATGAGTGAGAATTATAATCTTGATAAATGAGGCATGATATAAAATGACAATATAAATGTATCATAAGAATGTGGAAACAACGTAAAACATGGAATCATAAAAATAAGTCAATGATAAATTTCATGGAAAAATATCATAGTGTGCTTAGGATAACCTTCTTTGTACCATATATATAATCTCATTATATAAAAAAATTAACCAGTGAGTTATTGGGAAATATAATTCTAGGCTCACCCATCATATTCATATCAGTTATATGCATACGTTTTTCACATAGATCATACAAGATGACGATGTATTTCATCAATTATAACCCCTTTATTAGGGATTATTGAATAAATAAATTTATAACCCCAATAAAATAAGTATTGGTACAAATAAGTGAATATCCTAGAGTTGAAATTGAGATGGATATTCACTACACAAATGGTTGACATAGAAAATCGTCAGATAAATTGAACAGAAAATCATGTGTACGTAATTTTTTATGTAAGGGATACATGAGATAAAGGGGTACCCAATTACACGGAAATCATAATTAACGTTATAGGGATTTTTTAAAAATTTATACCAACTTGATCGATTTAAAATAAAAAGGAGAGATCAAAATAAGGCTCTTGAATAAGGAGGAGGAGTGGATTCCTTACCTTGAGAGGGAACTTATATAATAATGGGATAATCTTATTAATATCATTAGGGATCCTTGGTACGGATAAAAAGATGCAACCTAATATTAATTTTACTCTCCAAGTGTTTTGAGTGATGAAAATGTGATTTTGGGTGGGGTCTTATAGAAAAAAATTAGAATTATTTATTAATATCAAAAAATAGGTTTTGAAATCTATATTATAAAGTGGAAAAAACTAAAAAACATCCCATGTTTTTGTGGCCATGTTTTCTACCAAAATAGGGCTGAAATTAAATATTTTATAATTTCATTAACTGAACAACTTAAAATAATACCTTTGGTAATGTGGAGTCGAGTCGTGTTCATAGGGAAATTATTTATAAACCCTAAAAAATAATAAATGTTTTTTATTATTCATTAAGGCATTCTAAAATTAATAAAATAACCTAAAAACACATAATTTTATTGGTTAAATAATTATTTGTTCATGGATACCATTTGTGGAATAATTACATCACTTTCTTGTCAATATGTTTTCAGAATAGACACCATATATTTACAACAAATTTAATATAGACCCAAAAATTTGACTACCTTCAAAAATTTTGAAAAAATAAATGCTGGATAACATTAATGTATTTATTTAAAAAATATTATTTTTTTATCTAAATAATTCTAATCATTCTAATCTACACTTTTATATAAAAATGTAAAAGGTGTTGAAATGAAAACTGGTTTTTGATAATAATTACTTTTAAAACCAAATAAAAATCAATTTTGACTTTTTTAAATAATGTGATCATTGATCCTAAATAATTTCTATTTAGTAAAAATATTTTATTAAAATATAATTTTTTTTCGAAAAATATTTAATTCATCAAAAATTATGTTTTGATTGGAATTATGTATTACATGACAATATAATTTTTTGTTCATCATATCAAAAACTATATGGGTAACTTGTGTGATGGTGATAATATCAAGGGGTGGTTCAGAAAATATGGTTTGGGATGTGATCTCGATATGTTTGAACTTCTCCTATAAAGGGATTTTCTCACTCAATGGATTTTGAATCTCATATTGGGCTTGGTCAAGGGAAAACCCCAATGATGCTAACTCCCTCTGGTATTCATATGGTATAATACTACTTGTCGAGGACATCACTTATTCCATCTATAATAATTTGAATTTATCATAACCATTAATATAATAATATTAATGGTCACTGTAAAATGATGATATTACTAATGATTATGATGTTTAATGGTCATTTAATTTTGTCATGATATAACTTATAATTGAAAAAAATAACCTAATTAGTTTATGAGTTTTCAATAGCTACATTTTTTAATTAAGAATTTATTCATTGAGAAAGGTAATTTCATTTTAAAAACATCATGTCATTAAACTATATGATCTTGGAATGAAGAAACACAAGAGACAAATTAATAAAAAAACTGATATTATGAAACGATTTCAAAAAAATCAATATTAATCACACATGATATTGAATATAGATAATAAATAAAAAAATTATATGTAGAAAATAACCGTAAATAATTTTTATAAAAAATTTTGGAAATAAAAATATTTCTAATTTTTTTTATTAAGATAGATAATTTTGTTATATAGGAGGTTGGAGCACATTTCGACTATGAAATAATTTATGTAAGAAGTTCTTTATCACAAACATTAATTTCATGATACATGTTTATGTTATACACCATTTTTCCATTTTATGATTAATTTACTACACATATAATATATATATCATATATTTTTTCATTAAAGGGAAAAAAGTCGCATAATTTAATTTACTTCTAATTGAATTTTAACGAATTATTACCCATGTTACAGGGATTTATAGTAACTCAATTTTAATTTATTGAGGTATAATGTTACATATTAAACATTCCATGGGTTATTCCACCATAATGGTTTGACTATATTTGTTTTATATTACCGTTATTGAAAATGAGGTTTTAATGTAAAAATTGTTTTACTGTGTGTATTTTAAATAATAGAATTATAAAAGTATTAAAAAGGTTTATTTCCCATCATTATGTAATATTTTATATTTTAATTCACATTTACTATAGAATATTTTATGTCATTTTCATGATCATTTATAATGTAACTGTAACTGCCCGGTTCTGGGTGCCACCAAGAGGAGCCTCGTACCCAGTAAGTCACATGGCCTCAAGCACATTTCCCCAAATGCCGGAGGCTGCCGACTAGTAGCGAGGGCCTTGGGTGTGATAGTGAGAAAACTATGCCCTAATTGGTAGAGTAATTAAACAAAAATGAATAGATATACAATAGTGGAAGTAGTAATAACATACAATAAGTAAACCGGGGAAGACTGAAGAAATAAACAACTAGAGAACGTATATATAATGTTGAAAGATACATATGTCTAGGAAAATAGCCAAACAAGTCACAATGTAGGAATACAAAAACAACCCAAATTATAAAAGAAAACATATAAACTCAAGTAGCATCATAAGCCTCATCTTGGTCTCATGCTCTCCAGCTCCACAGCAATCAGGGACTTTATGTTGAAGGGTGCTTGCCCTTATGTATACATGCAACAATATAATCTGTTTGGGCCCTAAAGCATGACCCAAACAAGGCATGAGATGAATCCCAGTAGGGAAACACCCAATGATCTAGGCCTAACAGTCAGTGAATATATATGGAAGGAAAAATGAAAAGAAAATAATAAACAAGGAAGTACATAAAAGTAAACAGTCCAACCAATTCAATTACAATCAATTTACATTTTACAATTTAGCTAACCAATTAAAAATACAAGCTACCCTATAAGATGTTTCTCACAACATATCCTCTCAGGTTCATCCAATAATCTCATGTAACCCTTTGGGTAGTTCTCACAGCCTAACCCCTCTGGTTCAATTTATAATGAGGATATAACGAAGACCCTCTGAGGAGGCACTCACCATAAATTCCCCCTATAGTCTCGTATAAGTAATGACTCTTTGAGGAAGCATTAACTGTCAATTCCATATCTATTCATTTAATGGTAAACTAAAAACACTCTGAAGAAGCATTGAACGCCCATTCCTTCTCTGGTCTCAGAACGTATCTATAGACCCACTGAGGGAGCACTCAATGTCAATCCCCCCTATGGTCTCGCAGCGTGATAATTATAACAGAAACTCTGGGAAAGTCATCAACATCAATTTCCCCTAAGGTCTCACTACACAATGATCCCGTAGCCCCATGAAAAGAAATCATACCCAAATGATAATCAGCAGCCAATGCAATCCTCAATGTAATACATTGCTGAAAAGCTAAAAGGCATGGCACAACATATCAGATAAAAATAACTCCAACCTAACAATACTAGGCATGGAATGCAAATAATTCTAACCGGAAAGCTAAAAAAATGTTCAAATAACAATAAAACATGGGAGAAACATCCATAGCATGGAAGAGTTAACCATATTCACAACAATTAACCTCTATCCAAACAAACAAGGGATAATAGGCAATAACAGGGCTAAAACCCATAATCATGCAATACCCCGAACAAAGGTATTGGGAACTTGTGCACATATAACTCAAATAATATCTACAGAAACGCCCAAACCACCTACCTCAACATTTTGATATCAATATACATGAACCTTAGGCCTTGAATCACCCTATAATTCCATGGATCTACAAAAACACCAAAAACGTTACACCGATGATTACTCTTGAAAGAGGAGAAATC
Source organism: Viscum album (assembly GCA_963277665.1). Lineage (NCBI taxonomy): Eukaryota > Viridiplantae > Streptophyta > Magnoliopsida > Santalales > Viscaceae > Viscum > Viscum album. The sequence continues at coordinate 1,540,451,897 of OY728151.1, forward strand.
AAGATATGAGGATCTAGAATAAGTAATATCTTTTCATAGTGATTCCAATACAATCAACAGTAGAAGAAATAGATAATGGATGGTGGGTCAGGGGGTAAGAGAAGATTCTTCTGCAAAATACGCTCTTGGATGAGACAGATGATGAAGAAGAGGGTTATGTTGATTAGACACGTCCCCAGTCTGTTTAATGAAATAAAAAGAATGTAAACAGCATGTACTTGTGAATTACATGATGTGTACTTTCTATAACTAGTCCCCACATTTGGCACTTCTAGGTCACCACACACGACTATGTTCTCGGTCGTTACATGGCCAGTAGACAACCACCTGCGACAACCAAGTATAGGACCTTATAATTACACAACGTGTACTCCTGAAATTTCAAAAAACTCCTCTTCTTCACAAAAACAATAGAAAAGAAAAACACATACCTGAAATGAAGACCTGGGTTATTATAATAATATTTTGAACATTAAATTTTCTATAATCATTCACATAACATTTTAAAAATTTTCTTTTGAAATTGATGAGTAAGTTATTATTTTACATCATTTTTATAAATGTTTTCTGAAATATCTTTTATATTTTAACCTCTATTTTAATTTTTTATATTCAAAAGGATTTATAATCCCGAGATTTATGTTAGATGATTTATTATATTGTATATATATATATAGCATTTTGGGGATTAAACTCATTAGATTTACACTCATTGAATTTATGTCATGACACCTTTAGTTATTTTCTCCAGTGAATGATGTTTATTTTTAATATTATAGAATATTATATAATATATAATAATTAAGTGAATCAAAAAAAATATTATTCTCTCATATTTTCTTGTAAGATTTGTTAAATGGATTCAATAATATTGAAAAGTGACTTATTAAAAAGTTATATTTTGGGGGTTCCAGTTTTAGAACAAATGATTAAGAGGTGGATAACTCTTAGGTTTAATATACAGTTGATATTCAGAAAATGTAATGTTGGTTTAATTTTAAAAATAATGTTAATAATGTATTTTTAACCCTGATATTTTTATTTTATTAATGATTTTTTTTAAATTTCATAACATTTTTGGGATTTTGGTATATAATGAATGGTGTGGGATTTTATACCATTTCATAATGAAATATAATGTTAATTTATGTATGGTTTATTTCATATTAGAGGTTATACCCCAAATTATGAATAAGTTAAGAATACCCTACCTTTTTTTCTTCAATGAGTAATAATTAAAATTGTATGGACTTAATACATTAATGGGGTAGAATGTAATAAACCATGAATTCACAGTACATTTTCGGCAAATAAATAGTGTGTTAAAAATCTTTCTCTACATGCAATGCTAATATAAAATAAAACCCTGAAAAGTTTGGCGCATTAAATCATAGTTTTAGAATTAATATTTATGAATAGGAGTAATCAAAGTATGAAATATATTAATATGTAGGTATATATAGAAGGTTATTTTACAAAAAATCATTTAATTCATTATTGTGTTTAAGAATCAATATTTTTATATGATGAACATTTTAAAATATAAAACTAATTATATTATAGTTAAATGATGGATATTATAAAATATAATACTGATTGATCAATTCAATCATTATTAGTGTTTTATAGAAATTAAAAATAATAAAAACTAATATTTTAAAAATATATGTTACTATAAAAACAGTTTCTCGTTATATTTATGATTTTATACAAAAATAATTTTTTTAAAAATATAGAAATTGAATTAAAAAAACATCATTTGTTTTTATTCATAATTTCAATTTGATATTTAGAAGAAATTTTTATATTTATAAAAAAATATTGATTTTATCATGAATAGTGTAACATAAAATTTTTATAAATAACATGAATTTTATGATATAATTAATATATAAGTATGAATCGAAAATTCATGAATTTTTATTTAGAAGACAAAATAGTTATTTTATAATTGAATTTATAATTTAATATTTGTTTTGTTTAATTTACAAACACATAATTTACATTTTTGATTATAAGTTGTATTTGTTAAAATGTTGTTTCTAATAATTTATAAATTTAGAATTTTAAAAATAATTATAATCTATTTTTAGAAAATTAAAATAATAAAAATGGATTTAAAATTTTTAATCAGTAAATATATATTATTTACAAAGGGAAATTTATTTTTTAGCATAAAGGATAAGTTACTTGAGTTAGAAACTAGATACCACAATAAATGATAAAATTGTAAAAATAAAAATATTTATAGGGAATGGGTTAATATCTTTTTTAAAACACATGAGATAATTAGTGGATTAAGGTTATATTGACATAATAATTTTCCTATCTATAATTTCATAATTTTGGATCCACTTTCCTTGAGAGAGACTTCCCAATAATGAAATTTTTTGGTTATCTAAAAAATGTCATCTCTTTTGACTTATAAAAGGTTAATTTTCTCCTCACAACACCGCACTCCAAAACAAAATTATCCAATCCCATAATCTACCATAACCTCAACTAAAAATTACTCTACACCTTTAATAGGGTTTTATATTCGTTAAATACAACCACTTGATGGATTAACCCCTTCATAAAGGAGATAGTCTGAGAGGTGAGGTATGAATTTCAAATAAATCCTTTCTCATTTGAATTTCTCAATGTGAACTTATTATTAGACATTTTCTATAACAAAATATTAAATTTATAACATAATTATCATCATTATACTTTTTTCTTATTCTAATGATGCCACCATCATTAACCACCTTTCCCTATTCCTTTAAGAAAAATTAATCTATCATTTAAACTTTGTGTGGACTACCATCTCCATGAAACAATGTGTTCCATATTCCACCATGAACTAAAAATGATGGTCATAATATATAATATATCATAAAAGTATGATATTTTTTAAATATTTTAGATTCTAACATGATAAACCAGATTACTATTTTTATTAGTTCTATGGAAAATTAATCCATCATTCACATGTATGCGTGTCATACTTCCCCCATTAAAAATGAATTTCCATTTATTTTCATTATCAGATCTCATGAATGGTTATAGAAATGGGATTAATAGAGAAATATTTTGTTTATGAAATTATTATGGGGTTTCTATATAAATTCTTTTAACTATTAATTATATGATAAATTAAAAACTGTCATAAATTGAACCATCCAAAATAGCATTCTAAGAGTAAAATTGGATTTCTTCATATTATAGAATAACTTTATAAATGTAATATTATTCTTTTCATTCCATAAAACATCGATATATCTTACTAATAAACACTAAATAACATCATTATTCTTCGATAATAATGATATTGTAACTAAATCACTTCATAATCATCCATTAATTATGATATTTTTTGGTTTGAGTGGGATTAAAAACATACTTGGACAACAATATAAAGTTATATCATGGAAGAAAGTGAGAATTTAATTTCTAGAAAGATGTTATACTATTAAAAAAATAAATAGTTACTTTTTTCTATAATGGTTGTACAAAAAAATTAACCAATTATTTAAGAAAACACCCTTTCTTGGCCAAAATTCTTTTAAACATGCTTTTAGAAAAATTCACTTTCAATGATCGTAATAAAAAATCCCATAGATTGAAATTATAAAATAATACATAGTTATATTACATCAATTATAGTTCGTTGTAAGGTCCAGAAAATATGAAATTTGAGATAATTATGAATAACAATAATACTATTATAAAACTAGTTCAAAATGATCAATATTACTCACACAATTTATCAAAAATAAAAATTAACTAATTAATATACATATAAAATATATTTAAAAATAGTATTTATAAAATGATATAGATAAATTTTTTTTCTAAAATTGGTTATTAAGATAGATAATTTTATTGTACATGAGATATAACTCATTTTAACAAGAATTGAGGTAAGGGATTTTTTGTGTGTGTTGAACATTAATTTATTGGGATATTTTTATGTGATACAACATGTTTTTCATTATAATATTTATTTAATACCCATGAATATATATTTATTATATATTTTTATTATTCATGGAAAACACTAGACCAAATAAGTTCTTTTTTCATCAAATGCAATTTGACCCAATTGTTACCCCAGTTTTAGGGAATTATGGTAACTTAGTTTTCATTCATTTAATTATAATAATTCATATTAAACAATTCATGAGTTATTACACCCTAATATTTTACTATATGTTATTTTAAATTACATTTTATATAATGATGTTTTAATATAAAATAAACTTTTACTATGTTAGATTTTAACAGAGGTGGTTTCAAACTATTAAAAATGTTCTATTCCATTTATTATAAAATATTTTATCTATGTATTCAATTTTCCTACATAAAAATATAATTCATTTTAAATGATCCAATATAAAATAACTTTTACATTTCAACACTATTTTCCTTTTCAGACTCAATAGGATTTAAACTCATGGTATTTATATAACATTATTTATTCTATAAAAATAAATATGCAATCTGGTGGATTGAACTTTTGGAATCAAATGATTCAATTAAATATCCCTTCTTATGTTATACTGTTTGAAGCATTATTTTAAAAGTTTTTTTATCTATTTCAACATCTTTTCATGTTTCCTATATTATAATGGTTATATGTTATTTCAACATCATCTAACATCATTATTGGGATGAATTATGTAATTTTCCTCTCTATTTATGATTTGATCCATCACAACACTTTTAATGTTTACCTTACTCTATGAATAAAAATAAAATATATTCTAATGAATTTTCTATGTTAACACTCTATTTTTACATCCATTGATCGAATTTTGTTTACATAGATTCCATAAAACTATTGATTTGGTAAATTATTTAATTAACAATATACCCTATATCTATTCATTTTAAATACTATATTATTTATCTTGATTAAATGGTATTTACCTAGATTGTAACCGATTATATTTGGATACCCATTTATTTTCCACTAGTTTATCATTTAGATGATTTCCTTATCTGAATCCGTTCGAATGGATATGATACTCATTTCCTTCTATGAGTTATTTTGTTTAAGTGATGAATGAAACCCATTTCCATTCCACAGTTACTTATGATGTGTCAAATGAAAAACAAATCATTCCATTATGATATAAAAAGTGAATTTTTTCTATTTCAATTTTTTACGAATTCGAATTTATTACCATTGGTTCTCTAGGACATAATATGGAAATGATTTTCAAGTGGAACATGTATGTATGTATGAATGAGGGCTAGAGTTATATATCACACTCCAACTAATTGGGTAAAATTTTATATCCCATTAGTTAATTTATATGCAAGTACCTTTTAAGTTTCTCATATGCATGGGCGCTGATGGTGTGGCTCATGAAAATAATGATCCATATTCTAATGTTTGTGCCATATTTTAAATATTTTCAATAGATTTATAATTATTCTCATTCTTATGTTGGGAACTCAATTCTCATGTTGAGTGATCCATTCATGTATTATGTTATCACATATATTTACCTTTACTGAGCACCTGAGATCATCCCCTTACTTATGAATCCATTTTCCCAGGTTATAAAGACTGATTACCTATAAAATATATGTAATTGTTTTATTTGTGGATAATTTTTTGGGAGATTTTTAATAATCATTATTGATTAACTAGATGATATTATTGTGGGAAAATATGTCCATTAGTTGAAAGAGACTTTAGTTTTTTTATTTAATATTTCATCAAAATTATCTAAAATATGGAAATAAAATATTATGAGAATGTATTGAAATGTAAAATTTTATTTAATTTATGTGGATTTCATGGTCACATTTTTTGGACACTAAATTGATAAAAAATAAGCCACCGTAATAAAATTTAGTCACCATGATAGATGTTTAAATGATTAACAATGAGTTAAATTCAGATACGAGGACACATATATCACAAAACCTTGTCTCAAAATAGTTAGATGAGTGTAATATATAACAACCTCATATTTTATTCAATACATATCTATTTTGTTCCATATAAAATTAAAATTAAATTTATTTGGTTTAATGTTATTTATATTTAAAAAAGTACCACCATATCACCTATAAAATGATGCCTCCTCTACCAACTTGAAACAAATTGTTTCCAATTAATTTTCCATTAATACCAACCTAAATTATATCCCTTATAATCCTATATCAAAATTTAAAACATAAACCACATTAAAAACATATAAAACTCTCATTTCCATGTGGTTCTTTAGGATTTGATTCAATCTCTCAATATAAAGGATATATTCTTCTAGATTTTTATTTATATATTCTTCATCTAACTGTTAATAAATTTTTATTTTCAATTTAATAACTTGTTTTTAAAATCATTAATCATTTTTGGAAGATATATTATCATTATAAAATATCATATCTATACTCATTCAGTTATTCTGACAAACTCTTGTGTGTGTAGGTTTTTCCTCCAACATAGAATATTTTATAATGTATATTTCAAAAATTATTAAATAAATTCATATAATAGTAATATTAGGTAAAAATAATAAATTTAATATATTATAATGATTATATAATGGTTATATACCAATTTATATTCACCAATAAAATCAATACTTTTATAGAATAAAAATTTCTAAAACACTATATTTATAAGATTTTAATAAAAACCATCACCATGTGTTCCACGAAAGGAATATAAAATACAAAATAAAATAAAAATATACCATAATAATTGATTAAAATTATAATTATAATGAATGCATGACCAAGGATCAAGGAATATATGTTCTAAATCCGAATATGCATGAAAAACAAATTGTTAATATAGAAAAAAGAATTTTAAAACGAATGATTACTAAAAAGGAAATAAAAAATTAAAATTAAACGGTAAATATTAATATGAAAATAAATATGTTAAATATATATATATATATAATAAATCTAAATTAATTATACAAGAGGTTATAATATGTCTGGAAAATCCGAAGTCTTAGGTATATGTTGTTATTAACTCAATTCCCCTTCATTCAGATGTGTTATATATTCACCACCATATTTCCTTTATATAGTGTATATAATTACAAAAAATTAATGTCAATAAACATTTGAATGAATCTTTTTGGATTTTTTATATCTATATATGTGTATCCCTTTCATGATATTTTTACCGATGTCATATGTGAGTTACATTAAAATCGTCATTTTATTTGTTTTAAAGTTGTTTACAAAAATCATTCCCTTCGAACTAAATATTCATAATATTGTTTAAATAATGATATAATATGTAATATAATTATTTTCCAAGTCCATTTTCAACTATATTTGACTTCATTTACAAAATTTTAAAAGGAATCTTTTTGATGATATCTGTAAGGGTCACATTTGAATTACTTTAGAAAAGATTGAAAATAATTTTTTGTAACTATTATGGATTGATCAAATTTTACAACCATTAAGACAATTCTTCATTATTAAGGTTGGCTTCCAATTTTCAGTGGGTTTTCAATTAATATTATCTTTCAATTTCACTGTGAATTTTTTTTTAAGATTTAAAAAAATGAAATTTTTTATTTCGTTCAAAGAACGTTTATAATACTTTTAAAATGGTATTTTTAATATTTTTCAACATCCCCTAAAGATTATTAAGATTAATTGGTTATAATATATATAATTATATGACTCACATTATTTTTTTAGATTTCTTATGATGTTATTTTAAGGAAATTATTATGAAACCATTTTCATTTCCACAGCTTAATAATTTTTTGAAGTAATGATTAATAATTTTATGTTCTTATAGAAATATTATGTATGGTTTCTCATAACAATATGTATGGATCTATTATATCTACCCATTAATAATATGATGGATTTTTAGCTCAGATGAAAATACGAAGGATGATGGGGTGTTATATCAATCCACTATGAGACATTATCAACTATGTGATGATGGTCTTTGTAATGATCCTTGAAATATGAAATGATTTTTTATGTGCATGTATGTGCCAGAGTTATTATTCCTATCTTATTATATCATGGATCAAGATTATTGATTAATGACTCGTGTTTCCACAATCTTACGACTCATGTCTTATGTTATTAAAAAATCCTTATTCTATTACTCATGTGTTTTTATCTTTGACATGTATAGTATGAATTTATTATATTTTGATCATGTGACTTAATTATGTTCATATAATATTATTATCATGTTATAATTAGTTATGATCTTCTATTGTTATCTCATATGTTCCCCCTTTCACAACATATATTCTCAATCCTTCTTAAATTTCAATTTCCCCATTTTATGAAGAATGATATTAATTATGATATGTTTATAAAGGGTTTCTCTTGTGAATATTACTTATAGGGAATGTTGAAGATCTTGAAAAATATATTTTTTTACAAAACTAATAAACAAATACAATAAACCATTAGGTCATTGGATTTTGAGTTGATATGGGAGTTGTAATGCTTAAAGTATGTAAATAATATATAATTTATAAATACAAGATCTAGCCTCCACTATTGGTATCAAAGAGGGTTTTTTATTTATTAGGATTTTTTATGTTGGAAAAGCGGATAGGAACCAACAAAACCTATGTCAAGTAGGAAGAACCTAAAGTTTCATATGTTGAAATTTTTGTGTCATAATTAAGATATCATAGAGATGTTTTTATTTAAGATGATATTTCCAACTCTAAATATTTCATGATTCTCACACTAACAACTTTAATTTTAGTTAATGGATCTAACCTACAGAAATTGATTTAACATTGAATCTAATAAGATATTTAACGACTATGATCATGATTAAACAAATGAAATATGATATGGAATGTGAAATATTATGACTAACCTTACCAAATCCTACCATTCTATTAAAAATAATTCCCATAAAAAAGACTTTTAAATGAAAAAAAGGAATGATGAAGTCACTATTTATTCAATCATTAAACAACATCCACCCTTAATTAGTGGGTCTCTAAATAAACTAATTAACAATAAATGGATTGGTATGATCTAAATTTTTGTCTAATCTTGTTCATAGTGCATGATAATGTGGTATTAGTAGTTTATCATTTACATGGAGATGATAATGAATGGAACAATCTCATAAAAAAAGGAGGAAAATGAATTAAATAGAATCTATAAAATTAGAGTAATTGAAGATGGTATTTTTAAATAATTATTTTCATTTAAATCGTCAAAAAATTGGGAGATGATTCCATTAGTTAAAAATTAATGATTAATATATTTGTAACTAGGAAGAAATATTTACATGAATATCGAGGTATTCTTCTAGTTTCATCATTTCCCCTAAAATGAAAATTAATATGTTTTTAGTGGCTAAAAATCAAGTCATGGAATGGAATTTTTTATTAGATAATTTGGTACTTATGAAGAAAGAATAATAAATTCACTCAATGTAGAAATGGATATTTGATATAAGGTCTATTCTTGTGGTTCTGAAGATAAAAAGAGAATAATTGAGTTGTAAGGGACTTTATGTCATAAAAACCATGGAGGAATGAAAGAAAAATCATCCTTCTTGAAAACAATTTGATTTTTTTTGGAAATTACCTTAAGTGGATAGATATATTCATCATGATTGGAAAAGAATTCCATCAAGAAAATTAACTTCGATGATATATGGAGTGGGAATCCAATGAAACGAATAGAAAGAAATCTTCAAAAATTACACTACCCACACACTATTACTTCAATTATACAGAATACAGAATATATTCCATCTAATGAATGAATCTATATTTTAATAATGTTTGTGTGCATCATCAACATCTTTTGTTATGGTAAATATAAAAAAATCATTCAATTACAACTTCTATAATAGTTTAGGATACTGATGTGGTGATATGAAATCTTATCATCAACTCATGAAATGAAAATATCACATTTTACAGTAGTTACAATATATCTCTTATGACTAGTTAATTTTATATTAGTATCATATCACCACATAAATGATTAGATATTTAATTATCGGTGATGAATTGTAATGGTAAGGTTATTTCGTCCTAATTTTAGGTCTCCTATCCTATAGATGTTTTTGGGAATGTTTTTATAAAAATATTTTTATTCACCCTATTGTTGAATTTGAAGTAATTATTGGAAAATATTAACTCTATCAATATAGAGACTATATAAATATCATAGGTAGGGAGTCAAATTTTATATCATGAATCAATGCCTGATTATGTGTTATTGTGGGGATGACGATAAACATCTAATTGAGAATAATTCTATTATCTGGTTTCAAGTAGATAATCATGAGGGGTATCTATCTATATAGTTGGGGTGAAAATCAAACATTGAATATATTCCTATTTTATCAGACTATGATAATATATTTTTTGAATTATCTCATACACTTCCTCAAATATTGATGTTGAACACTATTTAGAACTCATACATCGTGAAAATCATAATTTATAGAATACTTATATAATAGAACTAAATTAGTTATATTAATTAAATAAGAAACACAAAAATAATGTGTATATGTTATTCATATTCCAAATTACTTAACCAATATGTGTAACATATTTGTTTTTAACGCTTTCACCAGGGCCTGCGCATCAGTCTCTGTGGATGCGCTGCGCTTTTGCCTCGCATTTGCTCTTTCCAAAAGCGGGTGACATCCGTCGCTTATTCAAGGATTTATGATCCTTGATCCAAATTATAGTATGTGATGTTGTTTCTTCCTTCCATGGATTCCTCCTCAGAATTCATAACCTATTTCGGGTCTCCCTTATAGATTATGATGTTGTTCGTGAAACTCTTCTCAGTGTCATATCTTCATGGATGGAGGTTAATTACGGTAATTCTATTCGGACATTCCAAAGGGTCATGTTAGGGCATCAACCATCAGTCATGGGAGTATTCACGTTGGGCATCACTAGCGTGTCTGGACACTGGAACACTAGCGCGTATGTCTTCTATCCCTTATTATAGTGCTTCTTGAGGGCGCGTATGCCCTAGGAATCCTATGTCGAATGTGAGGAATTGTATTCCCTAGGCATGTCTCTAAGGTTTTCCTCAACATCTCATGTTTAACAAAGTGTATGTAGCGAGTTTAATGCCTAGCGGAGACGGATCATACTGATTGAAACACTGACTAGAGAGAATCAGATGAGTATAACCCATAGAGGATACACTGATGTAGGGGAGTGAGTTGGCATGATCTCACCAGGATGTGGCGACCCAGGTAAAAATCAATATTGTAGATATAGTGTTGAACAAAGTGGATGTCGAATGAGATGGAGCCTCCATGAGGATGACGATGATGTTGGGCTTGAGCCTCGAAGAGTCTTCATGCATGTCCCCATGACAGGGAATCAAATTCACCATAGTTCAATGGGGTAATGAATCGAATGAGGAGGCGGCCCGTGAGAATCGACGTGGATGGGACCCACAATAAGTGGAACCTCTAGGGGGGGCTATCTTTCAAGAATCTCATAGGCTCGAGGGAAAGACCTGAAAATGGGCTTGAATTGGGGTTTACACATATGAAAAACAACCTAATGATGTGTATAGGGCTTACGCGTGGTTAGCAGGCGAAGTTGGTCTGATGCCACTAGGACGGAACAAATATGTGGGTCCCAGTAAAGGGGATTACAACGATTTTCTGCCTCGTGGGGCATATCGGCTTACCGCTATTTGGGATTCATGACAGATTTTCGTCGGATGGGAAACAATGACTTACTGCTGAATATGGTACAACAACTTACAGCTATTTAGGATTCACAACGGCTTACCTCCACAAGGGAAACAGTGGCTTACCAATGATGAGGGGAGAATACAGTTTAAAGCCATGGAGAAAGATGTGAACTGACATGAAGTTGGTCAGGAATAATGGTTGATGGGCTTGAACCTCAGTGAGGTTTCCTATGTACCCTACCTTAGCAAGGATCAATGTCCACATAGTTTATGTGGGGGCATTGGTGCACTGACGCGAAGATGGTCGGGACAAATGGATGGTGTTGGGAATGAACCACATAGAGGTATCCTATGTATCTTACCCTGGAAAGGATCAAAGTCCACATAGTTCATAAGTGAGGGGTCAGTGAACCGATGTGAATGAAGACTTGGGGTCGAGGTGGATAGTGGGATTAAACCTCATTGAGGCTTCCTACGTACCCTGCCTTAGCAAGGATCAAAGTCCACGTAGTTCGAGATGGGGCTTGGTGACCTGATGTGATGAGGGTTGGGGCAATTGATTGATGGACTTGAACCTCAGGGAGGCTTTCTACGTACCTTGCCTTGTCAAGGAACAAAGCTCACGTAGTTTGGAGTGGGGCTTGGTGACCCGATGTGAAGATGGTCAGGACTAATGGTTGTTGGACGTGAACCTCAGGGAGGCTTCCTACGTACCTTACCTTGGAAAGGATCAAAGTTCACGTATTTCAGGGTGTGGCTTGGTGAGTTGATGTGAAAATGGTCTATACCAATGGTTGTTGGACTTGAACCTCAGGGAGGCTTCCTACAAACCCTTCCTTGTAAAAGATCAAAGTTCATGTATTTAGGGGTGGGTTTGGGGCATACACTCTAGGTGTCCCAGAGAGGATTTTAGGGTCAATGCGTACTCAAAGCCCCCGTGAGTCATGCTCGGTGTGAGAAACCAGAGGTAGCAGAGTCCCAACGATCATGTCACGAATGGTGCGTCTGTGGGAAGTGGAGTGGGTCTCACACGTGGTTTGTAGCCCACAGTGGAAACATGGGCTTCTGTGTTGTTTGCAGCATAGGGAGATAGAGATTGGGTCTTACTCCAGGATGGAGACCCAATGGTTAAAAATCCCTGCGGGAGAGGGGTGGGATGATGGAGGATCCCAGTGTCCCTCCCCCATCATAGTATTTGGTATAGAAGAAGAGGGGAAAAGCAGGGATGATGCCTTCAACAAGGAAGGCTTGGGGCTTACACCAAGGTCGTTGCCCTTCCCCGTGGATAGGCGATGCTCCAACAAAGTGGATCTTGTTCCATGTGAAGAGGTTTTCACTCTTGTGTAGATGAGAGGGCATAAAGAAGAAATAGCATCACCCCTAGGACTTACATAAACAGTACCATCTACACATTGGTGATGGGAAGGAACCGACAACACCATGAGTAGGGGGTGTCGGGAGGTGATCCCATTAGGGGTACACATTAGCGTGGCTATGAAAAGAAGAAATAGTCATTGGCCTGCCTATGCAAAGAATCATGAGGTGAAGCAACACATTGTGATGTGCTCCCCAAGGGACATTGAAGTTACTACATGCAGACCTAGAGGGTCACACATGAAAAGGAGCTATGGAGAAAATTGGTTCATAGGTAGAATCCCTGTGAAGCTCTGGTGCTCCATATAGTGGAGGGGCTTTGCAAAGGGGTAATCCTTGAAATGTAAAGTGGCCTAGCATAGGCGTAGGTCCTAGGTTCATATGGAAGGTGCTTTGAAATGTGGAAAGCCATTCATAGAGTAATGCCTCACAAATCAAGGGTTTCTCGTAAAGCATGGGATCGTGAAGCAATATGCCTCGTGAAGCATAGTGACCCTGCCCTATCTTGTGGGTCACATGTCCATGGAGGGATATTCACGAATAATATGTGTTGTGAGAAGACCTGAGTCCCCTTTGGGATCCCCTTACATCGCGGAGGCCCGTGGGCTCCACGAAAGGAATCCCTCTCAGAAGATGGGTTAAATTAAAGAAAAATAGGAGGCCCTTCATGAAGAAAAAGTACTTTGTGAAGCTCATGGTTCATAGAGAAAAAAGTGATTCGTGATTTGAGAGCTAAGAAGGCGAATGGTCGAATGATCCATCGTTTGGGATTGAGGGGAGCCTGGTTTTTATATTCAAGATAAACCACAAAGTAGAGCTCACTCGACGCAAAGACAGATTTTGCTCTACGGCTGGTCGCAAACGTCAAAGGGGTTAATGGTTGATCCTGCCTCCTTTCTCCGCGGCGGGTTCGTGAACGACCAAGGGGCTCGAAGAGCATCCCGCCTCCTTACTCCATGGAAGGTTCAAAAAAGACAAAGGGGCTTGCAGAGCATCCTACCTTGGTGTTCGGAGGTGGGTGCAGGGCCATGGGGGCTCCACGAAGGGTCTTTGCGAGGCATCCCCTGATGTATTTTGCATGATATTCTTCTTCCCAAATTTTGGCCCCAAAAAATGCACCCCCGCCCTTCGACCTAGAGCTGAGGAGAAACCAAGGGTCAAATTCTGAGGGTTCATCAACAAAATCCCTCCCCATTCGCGAAGCTGGCTCTTGGAGGACGCTCGCGAAGTGGAGGGCCGACAGACAGGTTGAGCATGCCAAGAATCTCACCATGGTTTTGACAAGTCGTGAAGCTCTAGGGGTCCTCGCCTATAAATAAGAGATATTACCTCTCTTTTTTCTTTTCTATTCTCCACATTTTTTTATTTTAGTGATCTTGATTTGTGAAGCTCCGTGTACTCTGTATTTGACCTCTATGAATCAGGCCTTCTGCTTCGCGGTGCACAGTGAGTCTTCGACATCACATCAGAGCACTTTGCGACATGAATTTAAAGTCCGAGGCAAGGATCTACAAACAGACTTCGCGAAAAATCATCACGAACTTGCTCTGCGAAAGAGATTCACAAACTAAAACATAAGAACACCCAATCTCAAAAATTGAATGGCTAACCAAGAGGAATCCTGGGGTTCCTTGTAGACGCTACTTGAATGGATGAGATGGAGAATAACTTGGGCTTAGGGGAGTTGGTACAGAGCCACTATGACCATGATTTGTTGGTGAAGCTTCTATAAAAAATCTAAAAAACTATCTGTTGCGTAAGAGGCTACCACTGTATCGCTTCGGGCTATGGGATGATGTCTTCCTCCCAGAAAACAAGTAGGGATGAGGCTAGCTTACTGGTTCAAGATCATGTCGTTCTAGTGCTAGTGGTTCAGGGCGGCTGACGTCCATGGCCAAGAGGAATTCATGCCCATCAATACTGACTACCTATACAATCACCTAAACAATGATGATAGGAAAAAATTGCAGCAAGAGACGTCCCCTCCTCTATACCAAATGATCTTGAAGCCATCTTTGAGGAACCCGAGAAAAGGGGTGGTACTAGGAGTGGGACATATGCCAGGGCGGTAACGCCATAGATGATCGGGTCTGAGCCTATTAGGTAGGTTCCTCGTGTGAAGTGTATGGGGTAGAGCAGAGGATAGATGGAATATATGAGTAAACTTGGGCCCATAAATTTCATATCTATATACTGAACCTACTGCTGCCAGAGTTGTTTAGAAAAGGGTCATCGAGGACCAATACCATCAACCTACACCACGGGGTGGCTGGCATCGGTTTATGGGATGTGAATCAGATCTCAGGGGTCCCAATACTGGGAGAAATATATGATTATTTCCTCCCCATTATGAGTGTGTGGGAGGATCCGGAGAAAATACCACCATAGGAGATGATGTTGATAGAGCTTGTGCTGGGAGAGGACAAGGAGGCGATGAGAGATGTCCACTTCAAATGGTGGTTTAAGAAGTTCGTGAACTTCCCGATAGTGAGGAAATTTATAGTGAGGCATCATAATTTCATGAAGGAGGATCAATAGGGAATGGAGAACTTGTACTAGTGGATCTTGGAGTATAGCCAGTGGAAGATGTGGGGATTCAGTGTCAGCACCGAGCGACAACGGGTAGTCAGGTTGGCTGCATTCATTGCATCTCTGATATGTGGTTGGATCCTACCAGTGAGGGATACCAAAATTGGAAAGAGACCGAGAAAATTAATTATGGTGTTCATGTTGGCAACAGGAGGGCGAGTCAACCTCGACATCCCTACGCTTTCGAAACTGTACAAAATTTTGTGGCACATTAGGGAGGGGAAGATCCCATAGAGGATATGTGGGAGATTCCACCTCATGTATGGGTGGATTGCAGCACATGTCATGGGGGTTTATGAATACCTGAACCCCATATCCCCTCAGGGATCATACTTCCACCCATCCTTCCTAAATTTCACAGAAATATTCCCGACTAAGTTGACCACGCCGTTGATACTGAGCTGGGTGTGGAAGGTAGAGGAGTTCAACTTTCACCCATTTCTGCTGCAAACAGATGTATTCACTAATGATTCCCATAGAACAGAAGAGCACCAGTACTATTTCCTAGGCTTTCGAGGTGGAGTTATGATGGAAATATTGGACAGTGATCCTCTCTTCAATCTGTACACCACGCACTGACTTGCCCGAAAATTTCAGTGTATGCAGTGAATGACCTCGCGGGTCTATTTAGGGGTACGCTATGAGGAACACTCATGACTGATGAGGCAGATGTTTCTCATGTTCACACGGGAAGATAGAATGATGTGGAATGAGCTACCTCTTCCCAACACTATCATTAGGTTGGTAAAAAAGTATGCCCAACGTTGGGAGGTGGCATACCCGGCGGAGATGCTATAGAATCCAACCATTCGGGTCCGTTTTGGTTTTCCTCCACAACCTCGGGGTCAGGGACAAAAGGTGGAAAAGACATTCCATGGTGCCGGGGCTATCATGGTGGTGAGGCCCACACCATTTTCAATAGACCTAATAGCTACAGTGGACCCGGTGATCCCAGAAGTATAGATTTATCCATAGGGGAGGCCACCGAGAGGATTGTGTATGTTACCCACTAAGGCTCCAGGGAAGAAGCTGCGCCACATAGATATGCCAGAGATTGTTATCTTCCTAGTGGCCTAGTACATCTGGGATGTCAAACGAAAATTCCTTGGCTCGTCTGAGATGTGGCAACATCTGAACCATATCGGGATATATTTTTCAGGGATAGTCCCTATCAGGGCCGGCATTGCAGTGTCCTTGGGAGAGGTAGAGCAATACCTGACAGATCTAGAAGACTTCGTGCACTCTCGGGGTGCCTCGCGTCGAATAATAGACTGTGCCAATGTTTTTATAGATCATACGGTCCCTCCATAGTTGTCAGTTGCTGATTTCAATGAACAGTTCCCTCTTCTAGAGGAATCAGACGAGTCCTCCTGGGGGGCTAGGCTGGTAGGGGGAACCCATTGGAGGAGGACGAAGTCGGTGATCCAGACCCTAATCATAAAGATTTCTCAATGGTCCTTGAGGTAAAACCACAAAAACCCTTCCCTCAGGGTCTGCTTTTTGGTCATTTTTGGCTCCTTCCTAACATCTGGACAGTGTAGGAGGACCTCATACACAGAACACGCTCTCTCCCCTTAACAGATACATATGCGGGGTCTTCATGGTCTACACCATCTTTCATGGAGATCAGTGCGTCTTGTGAGGCAGGACACTCGAGGTGGCGCTAGAGTTTTCAGACCTCTTGAAAATAAATAGAGGCCATTCCACGGTGTCCTAGTGGCATCAACACAAAAACGAGACTGGGAATTCTATTTCTGTGGGTCTCCTCTACCAAATTCATGGCTGTCTTCTATTGACCATGTTAACAGGCGTTCATGTCCCTTTTTTTGGTAAGCACAGTTCTTCAAATGGCATGTGTTGCCTTTTCGATGTCGTTTAGTACTCCTGGTAGTGCCTTTCCTAGGGGAATTCTGGTGATTTTGGAGGTGGATATTTATATTAATCGAACTGCGATGCTCCCGATCATCAGTGGGACCATTAGCAGGGCTGAGCCTGAGACTATCTAGGTGGGATCTGATGACGACAATCGATCATAAATCCTTGCTCCAGCCCTACCCGATCAAACACCAAACGCAGAACTGGATGATGAGTTACTGGGGGCGTTCCCCACATATGAGCCTGCCAACATCGCTAACTGGGATGAGACAACCTCTAATGAAGAGGATAGAAAAAAATCTATCACCATTTGTGGATGCTGATCAAGCACTTCGTCGATGAAACCCCCAAGCGCAATGTCCGGGTGAGATGGATAGGCTTCACTCGTTACTGTGTGAACTATGTGTTGGGGGATTGGATGCCTAGTATCCCCACATGCTCATCCCAGATCTTATGATAGAGAAGATTCAACAGTAAGACCCTGGCCTCGGTGTGGCTGGCTATAGAGGAAAGCGGTGAACATCAAGAGGCTCCAAGAGGCTGAAAACGAGGTTCATCGGCTGCAGGTCTTGGTAGATGATCACTCAACCTCCCTCAGTGCTCAATCAGAGCTAATATTGCAACTAAAGGATCACTTGGAAGAGGCCGAAGAGGGTATGAAGAAAGCCTCTAAAGAGTTTACCGTCATCCAGACCAACGCAGAGCAGTCCCGGATTGTGGCTGATGAACTGCGCCCCATTGCCGCCGAGGAGGAGTGGGAGATGAACAGGTGACAAGGAATCCCAGACGCCACAAGGCAAAGGGTGGCGGATCTGTAAAGCACTTTTGATGAGGTTATCACGTCCATGGGATGGGTTGATTCTGGAGTGTTGTGATTCATGTTAACTTTGAACATACTTTCATGCTTTGATTATATTATGCCAGCTGCATGCATGAGTTATTTATTTATGTTGGTTTATTACATTCATGTGACTTTTTTGGAGCATATAGCAATCAATCCCTAAGCTCCCATGGGTCGGTCCTGATGTGAGAAACAATGGATGGCCACCTTATTATTCCATTCAAACATGGGAGTGCAAACCAAGCTTTGGGCGTCCCGGGGATTGAACATCCAATCCAAATATTCATAAAGAAAGGGAAGAGACCCAACTCTAGGAGTAATAACATAGATAAATCAAATTTCCATATTCCCAATGTGCTCTAGTGCACGAATGGGGTAGTTCCATGGGAATTGGAAATCAATCCGAACATAATGGAGTGGAAGGTGTGAATTTCGTTACCCTATATTCGAAACACTATGGGGGTGGCGTGACAATAAAGGATAACTATTGAAGATGTTTGAAACACAAAATCCACATTGAATTAGCCTAAAATGGTAGAAAACATCGAGGGCCTACCTCTGACCATGTTCAAAACACAAGGCCTCTCTCAAAATGACATCCATTACTCTTCCAGAATGTTGGACCAAGACATTTGGTGAGCCATAGGCTGAGCATCTACACTATTAGGGGGTTCTTTTAGACATGAAAGAGGATGAGGGTCTAAATAAAGGGAAAGAAAAGTGTGAGGTGGATTGATGGGTAATTCGAATGGAGTCTAACACTCTTGATATTACACCACCATGAAGGAAACACATTAGGAGGGCGTATCAGTCTGATCATGGATCATTACTAATTTTAGACAAGACCTCTATGGGGAGGAATTTGTCACCTCCCAACATTGTCATGGGGTATCTGGAACTTTTTCAGGGTAAAACTGCAGATTAATGTCATGAATCTAGGAAAAATGGACCCATGTAGTTTAATGTCATACAGAATGACAAGGAGTGAAGGGGAGATCTCGAAAGGGGAGGATGTGATGAGGTAGTTATAAAACTGACGTAAATGAGGACATAAGGAGTTAGCAACACACCACATATCCCTTAAAGATGTGTTTTTAGGTTATGGGACCAATGGTGAAAAATGGACTGGGCATAATATAGACCATGGATTGGTAAGGAATGCAGGAGACAGATGGTGAGGTAAGTATATATCCCACCTTTAATGAGGGCTTGGGGTCCATATTACAATGTATTCCTTACGGAGGTGTTTAGGTCGAGGGACCGAAAACGAAAGTTATGTCGGGAAGAGGTGAAGTGCCCAGGTTTTTCTACGTATATCATGAGAATGTGAATCATGCCATACATATTTCTAGAGTGTATCACAGTACGGTACCAGTGCAAGAGATAAAAAGGTCATGCGTGTCTGTCCCTCGCACAAAAATAAGCGGTATTTGATAGGTCTTGTTTTTCTTTTAGGGTAAATGGATGTGTTTTTTTTGTGAAGAGATGGACCTTGAATAGAAAATCCAAGCATCGCAATAATAATCTAGAAAAATGAAGGCATATACAAATGGTATGGTGTTTGACGGAAACCAAACATGATGTCCCTTGAGCAAGGACACCACAATGCATTTCCGTTTTTCATCTTGCAGCTAGGATGATACTGTTATAGTTTAGGTTCATGTGATGGGACCAACAATGCATTTTAACATCGTGTTGTATTGACATAGGAGATATGAGGGTAAAGGGTAATGTTAACTGTGCGATAAAGCATACACGACGTGAATGAGTACAAGTTATACATCACACCACACATGATTCCCATGAAGAAACCTCTGGTCGAGGGGCCAGAAAAGGTTCAGAGGTTAGAAAGTAGGAAAGACTATCTCTCAGTTGAGCTGGACCCAAAGATAATATTTTGGGGGGATCCTATATATCTGATGTGAATGGGAATAAAGTTGTACATAGTTCTAAAATAGATCTTAGTTTATGTTCTTGGAGCTCAGACCATGGAGAAGTAGGACTATTCCAAGTAAGTGAAAACATTGATTCAATTCCTAAGCCTACATGAGTCTAAATCTGTGTAGGAAACAAGGAAAGATAAGTTATTTTCAATACGTGGAGTACATGCGAATGGAAAATCAGTGTGGAGCCCTGAATAATGCTTTATCTTGGCTCTTTCCACCTAACTTTCGAATGCGCCCTGAGGAATAGTACCAAGAGTTTCAAAGTTCTACTTGGACATGATGGAGTAGAAAAAGATGTGAATCATGTAACCGACATTTCAAGATTAATGGGGTTTGTGGTGATAGAGGATAATTTTTGACCTTGTTTGAAACACAACATTTGTACCGTGTGACCTGAAATGGGACCAACAAACTATCATCGACCATTGACTGTATTCGCAACATGGGACTAGTATCAATTCCTTGTTCGAAACCCTCAAGGACATTGGCCCGTAATGGTAGGAGGGACCTTGGGCCAGAAATCCATGACATTTGGGGATCCCTTTGGACATGAAAGGTGATGGAATCCCTAATTAAGGGGAAAACAAAGCTGAAAATGGGTGAAAGCATGTCTGGGTAGAATCTGACACTCTCGGTTCTGAACTGGCATACCATTGGGAACATTGGTGAATCAATGAAGAGGATTGAGGGGCTCAACTTGAGTGCGGATGATACGAAAAGATGAGTATAGAATATGGGGATATATAATTCTCAGGAGAAAGAGGTACATGGAATGGTTGTTACAAACCCGATGTGAATGAGGACATAAGACCATACCGCAACATATATCCCTCTCCCTAGAGGAATGCACGCCAAGGTGCCAAGATTATAGGGAGATTTCTAAAAGGAGAGGATGGACCTGAGGACTAGATGTTCGGGTGGTCCTATATATCCCATGAGGATGGGAATCAATCCACATGTAGTTATAGATAAGTGTAATGTGAAATTTATCATCATGCATCAATGATAGAAATGTGTATGATACACCAACGAGGGTTGTGTACAACATGGTGGGTAACCCGATATGATTGAGGACATGATCCCATACCACACCGTACAATCCTAAGTGAGAACATAGGCTAGGGGACCAAGAATGGGCCACTAATGGAATGTATCCGCCAGATTGCAGTTCAACGTATAGTAGTGAGAATGATAGTGATCTTAGTCTAAGTTCATAGATCTCGGACCGATAGAGGATGTCTATTGACCAGAATCACAACATACTATATATCCATGTGTGAGCGGAGGGTAGGGAAAACAATTGAGCACAAACCACTGAATTTATTCCCAACATAGGACTTGTATCGATTTTTTGTTCGAAATCCTCAAGGATGTTGGCCTGAAGTGGTAGGAGGGCCCTTCGGCCAGGCATCCATTCCATTCGGGGGACTTTATAGATTCTGAAGAACAGAAACCCAAATGATGGGGCCTGCGAAGCATGGCAGGGCCCGTGCTCATGGAAGGGGTGTAAGTGGAGAAGGAACATCTTATGGAGATGTGTGTGGTGTGTCCAGAAAGCTCGACGTTAATAAGGATGTGAGTCCATACCACACCGCACAATCCCAAAGGAGAACTTCAGCCAAGGGGCCCAGAGGGTCGAGGGACCTGAGGCTGGGAATCCCAGCCAACTTTTTCCATATGACATTATATACGGGTGCTACCTCATCATGGCTCCTAATCCCACAGGAGCAATGCTTGGTGTGGGAAACAATGATTAGGACATATATCTCCCCATTATATAAGGGTCAGATAGCTGGATGTACCCAAGGAAAATTGCATCTTGGAGATAGAGCATAGCCGAATGAACCACTATACTCAATATTTAGAACTTTTTCGGGTGGCTATAATGAAAAAGGATAGATGTTGACCATGTTCAAAACACAACTTCCATATCATGTGACCTCGAATGGGAAAAATAAATGATGATCGACCACTAGCCATATTCAGAACATGGGACTCGTATCAAGTTGATGTTTGAAATCCTCGAGGAAGTTTGGCCTGAAGTGGTAGGAGGGCACATGGGATGAGCATCCATGCCATTCGAGGGTCCTTTTGGACATGAAAGATGATTGCGTCCAAAATAAATAGCATGAGTGAAGCATCTGTGTGCCCGTGCATTTCAAAATCAAGTAGGATGGTGAAAAGTGGAATTTTTCTAGGGGTGAGATGTATGGTGCCGTCATGAAGAACTCGACGTGGATTAGGGAGTTAGCTGACACCACACCATGGTTTCTGACCCGAGGGGAGATTATGAATTTTAGGGATAGGCCAAAAGAAACAATGTCCATGAGTTCCTACATATCCCATGAGGATGGGAAGGAATCCCTATGTAGTTCTTGAAAGCCATATAGTTTAGCACTGTGCGGTGAGGGTGTGGGAGGATAGAAGAAAAGGGAGGGGGAACATGGTGTAACGGTCGCAATTCTAACATGAGTGGGAACCAAGAAGCCTAAACTATACTACACAAGGATCCTATGAGAGAACTATACCTAAGGGCATAGTCAAAGATAAACATTCAATGATGGACTCAAGACGATATGTCCAAGTGTTCTTACATATCCCATGTGGATAGGGATCAATCCCTACATAGTTCTTAAGGGCACAGTTTAGTGTCTTCCATGATGATATACAGTTTAATTTCATGTAAGACATAATACAGTTTAATGTCATGCAGAACATAGCAGTTTAAGGTCCTACATGACCCAATACAGTTTAAGGTCATGTGGGACCCAACAATTTAGGGTCATGCAGGACATAATAGTTTATGTTCATGTTGGACTAGTTGGCTCAAGAAAAGTATTGTATGATAAACTTGGAATTTGTAGGAGGAGTTATACACTCACTATCCATAGTTACTAGGGAGTATGCACCATTGGGGAAAACCTTTTAAATTATGTAAGGTCCTTCCCATTGGGGTTCCAATTTTTGTGGCTTCCATCCAAGAATGATTGGCGTCCTAAAGGCCAAGACCAAATAACCTTGCATGAAAGAGCAAGGGTGAACATTCTTTTTTAGGTCCCTAGCTATCTTTTTTTGATGCCTTTCCAGGTTGTGCAGGACCTAGAGCCTATTCTCATCAAGTGATTCCAATTCGGCCAGATGAATTTTAGCTACATTATTTGGTGCCTACAGAACATAGATTTTTGTGAGTAATGACAAAAACTAAATCATGAGGGGGAGGATGACCTCTGTTTCATACACCAGGGAATACGGGGTCACTTGTGGTGAATTGTGAGTTCTCGTCTGATATGACTAGAGGGCGTTGGGGAGATTTTCTAGCCAATTCTTCTTGTTCTGACCAACTATTTTCGGAAAAATGTTAGAGGGGGTGTTGTAGAACGCCTTGATATGCCCATTTTCTTGCTCGTGGTAGCGGGAGGTATGGATAGAACAGATGTTGTACTTGGCATACAACTTCTTCAACTCGGCCACCCAGAAGTGGGTTCCGTTATTGGTGAGAATAGAGTGAGGGACTCCAAATATGTAGATAATGTTGGAGATCACAAAGTTGACAATGTAATGAGCCTTGACCTCCTTGAGGAGAACTACCTCTACCCACCTGGAAAGGAAATCCGTAGCGGTCAGGATGAACCGACACTGGCGAGCTATCACTGGCGGGTATGGTCACATAACAAAAAGTCCCCAGACTATAAAGGAGTAACAGTAATTGGTAGTGTGGAGAGGATTTGGTGGCTGATGCACGAAGTTGGCATGAATTTGACATGCCTAACTCTTTTTGGAAAACTCGATATAGTAATGGATCGTGAAGGGAAAAAAAATACTCCAGTTTCCAGATCGGGTGAGATAGTTTCGGCCTAGTCAAATGGGCACCATAGGAACCAACATGAACCTCTTGCATGACTAGATAAATCTCGATTCCTTAGACCCAATAGAGTAGAACACCATCTAACCTGTTCTTGTAGAGGATGTGCTCCAGACTAGGACCACTTTGGATGGTTAACTGTAGCACGTGGCATTGTATTCGTTTGCGCTCTACCCGATCTGCTGGGAGATTACCGTGTTGGAGGTATTTAACCAAGGGTATACATTAATTGGGATTCACATCCATCACTGCATTTAGGGCGCGTGGTTTTCATGACGTGGAGGCGACGATGGTAAAATATCTTACATATGGGCCGTCATCGCTATCTGGAGTGATGGGAGCAATGAATCTCCAATGTGTCACATGGATAATCAGATCATCATGTTAGGGCTCTGCAAGCGATGTAACTAGACAGGCTAAGACATCTACTCTACCATTCTGTGACAGAGGCACATGGGCAACCTTCAGGCGAGAAGAGAACTAGGCCAATAGCTAGAGAGCGTGTTCCAAAAAATGTACGAGCTCTAGCTTCCTGACGACATAGTCACCATTGATCTTCTTGATGACTAGTTTGGAGTCCCCTTTAAAATTAAAATTGGTCACGTATATCTCATGGTCCAGATCGAGGCCAATAATGAGGGCTTGGTACTCTGTCTTATTGGTTCAACCATTGAGTAATAGGAATGAATACAGAATAATGTCTTGTGTTGGTGTAATTAAGACAATACCTAGGCCTACTCTGTTGAGTCTGAGGTCATTGAGATTTCTTCCGGTGGGGCTCCGAGAAGCACCATCGAAGTGAATTTTCCAACATGGGATGGCTCAGTATACTAAGAGGATTTCCTCATCTGGAAAATCAAGGTCTATAGACTGGTCTGCAGGGGTCGGATGGGAAGCAAGGAAATCTTCCAATGCTTTCTCCTTAATAGCCTGATGAGGAACAAACCTGATGTCGAACAACTAAATAATCACTGGCCACCAGGCTAGATACCCTGTCAGCATAGTACGGCTCGGGATGTACGGCAGTGGATCTACTTGCGAAACCAGCTGTACCACATGGTGCTACAAGTAATGTCACAATTTCTGTACAATGAATACGAGTGAAAGGAATATTTTCTTGATTGGTTAGTATCTGGTTTTCATATCTAGGAGCATGTGTATGGGGTAGTAGAGGTTGTTTTCTATTCCCTCATTGTTCTTTTGGGTTATATGGGTGCTGAGAAATCATTCCATGGTGGTCACAAAAAGGACCAGTGATTTTCTGGAAATGGGTGGTATCAAGACTAGAGGATAGATTACATACAGCTTGATTTCCTCAAATGCAGTATGACATTCATCATCCCACTGATAAATAGTTCCTTTCTTCATGAGATGAGAAAAGGGCTTACACATGCCATCCAAATTCGTAATGAATTGGCGTATGTATTTCAAGTGGCCTTGGAAGCCCCGAATTTCCTGAATATTACTCGAGAAAGACATTTAGCTGATGGACTTGATCTTATTAGGGTCAACCTCAATACCTCTGTATCTAAAAAAAAGCCGAGGAATATCCCGAAGGTGACACAGAAGTCACACTTCAAAGGGTTCATTTTTAGGCAGTGAAAACGGAGGAAGCCGAACACTTCCTCAAGATCCTTGGGATGGTCCTAGTACTGGTGAGATTTGGCCACCTGTTCATCCACAAATCATTCCACCAATGTTCCGAGGATCAGCTTAAATATGTGATGCATAACCCACTGATAGGTGGCACCTTCATTCTTTAAGCTGAAGGGCATGACTTGGTAACATAAAGTACCTTGTGGTTCCGTGAAGGCTATAGACACCTCATCCTCAGGGGCCATTCAGATCTGGTTATATCCGTAGTAACCATCCAGGAAGGTGATATCTTTGAACCTAGCCATAGTATCGATCAAAAAGTCTGTTAGAGGAAGGGGAATGTCTTCATTCAGACACTGACAGCGAAGATCCTGGAAGATGATGAAGACTCTTATCTACCTGTTCTTATTCTTGATTGGAACTATTTTGGATAGCCACTTGGGGTAATGGTCCTCTTTAACGATATTGGCTCTGATGAGCCTGTCAATTTTGGCCACGACCATGGCATCAGGTGAGGGGTGCATCTTTCTGGGAGGCTGCTTGAACCCATGATGACTTACCGGGAGACCGAGGCGGCGGACGACTACCTGAGGATCTAGTCCTGGAATTTCATCATAACTCTAGGTGAATACATCACGATGATATTTAATTATGTCTACATACCATTGTTGCTCCCCAAGGGGCATGGAGCCACTGATCAATGTGGGTTTTGGGTCAGCCTCCCTACTGAGGCTTACATGTACTAGTTCATTGACCGTGGTAGAGACAATGTTTTCAAATGCAAGGGGAGCATCATCTAAATAATCGTCTTCACTTATGGAGAAGGGATTTCGATGGGGAAGATTCCTCTTAGTTGAATGATCTTTGTGAGAGGCCGGAACCCACCTGAGTAGTAGCGGTCGTTTAATCTAGAGATTCCTATGCTTCCAAAACCATAATAATGAAGGTTGTCGATCTGATCCCATCTGGTCTTCATCCCCATGGGCCGAACATGATAATATTAAAGAAATAGTGGTGAATTGTCTTGAGCTAGTTAATTACAGCCTGGTGAATTAAGAATTTTTGAAGTATTTCTATTTCCATGGGGTAGACTTCCTATTACGTTATGGGAGTAGGGGGCTTCGAGGTCACTGAGACATAATTCGTATAAGAAAAAAGGTGATCTTCCGACATCGCATGGACATGTGAACGTGTTTCCACCTTTTCCCAAATTCAACAAAAATGCCCTCAAATAAGGGATTTTTGGCCACCGATTGATGGATTGAGAAGACATAGGTTCTATTCAGTCCTACCCAGGGGTTGGTCGCAACCGCAATGGGCATAACCTCACTGGAAAGATTCTTTTTCTCCTTGCTCTTGTAATAGTCAGCACCTAGGTATTTGGATTCACAAGAGGAAAAATGAGGCGTGTCACCTTAGAGTACACCCACTCGAACATTAAGGGAGTACCTGAGGAACTGGGGATATGATCAAGGGACCATCGCTTGTAGGTGGAGCCATAGACTGCCCATCAATGCGTTATAAGCAGTGTCATGCTATACTACCATGAACTCGGTGCTGGCTACTAGACCGTTGAACTAGGTTTTATGAGGATCTTGCTTACTGGTGTCTGTTTTTTCCTATCATAACCATGTATTTTCAGGTCATAGGGAGTTAGATCATCCTCGGATAGACCCATCTTACGGAGTTTCCATGTATGGATAAGGTTAATACTAGATCCAGTGTCGACAAAGAAACAACAGATCTTCAATCCATTAAAATTTCCATTGCTGTATAGAGGGAGAATGTGTGCCTAAATGGGAGAACCCATATCTTCTCCAGAGAAAGAGATAATGGAATGACATTCAACATTATTGACATCCTTAGCATGAAAGGCCTTTATGACTACTACTTCCGTCTCAAACTGGAGGGGGCTTCCTAAAGCCTCGACAAGGGCTTCACGCTTATCTGGTGACAGCTAAAGAGCCTCGAGGATGGAGATCCTCACCAGAATGTAGGAGATATCTTTGAGGATATCATACTTTTGTGCCAGGCATGAACTTCTACTTGCAGGAGGTCGCTCCACGACATGAGGTTTGGCGGCCTTGTCGGTTGAGCTAGCAGATTACTGGTGCTGGGAATTCCCTACTACTCACTAGTCAAAGCATGGGGAGTGACTAGCATACTAAGACGAGATGACTGAGACTGGTCAGTAGCAGAGCATGGCTGTCCAAGACATGGTCTGGGTGGCTCTTCCTGATCCAGTAGCATAAATGACGGTGAAGACAGACCTAATGGCGTCAAATGAGGTGGCTTCACGTTTTGAGTTCGATGATGGGTATTCTGTCTAGTTTCAGTGTCTTGCATTGCATGGCTGGAAGTTTCAACTGATGTGCCTCGATGACCCATGTAGCTGAGGCTCCACCGACGCTAGCATCAGCTGTGGATATTAAGGAGATCCTTCTGGCACTCCACATTTTCAAGAGTGATGTAGGGGTTTACCAGCTCCATGGTGTTAACCGAAGTGTACCATTGACTATCACTTGAATAATCCTCCACTACTGTAAAAATTATGGGAGAAATCTGTATCTCTGGTGGCATGAAGTCGTTGAGAGTATGGGATGACGATGGCATCTGTGGGGGACTTTTTTTCCAGTGCGCCACAAACTCTTTCTCTTCTGGGAAGAGGATGGCTGAGACGATGATCCAGAAGTAGTAGTTATAGCTTCTAAAGGCTCTAGTCAACTTAGCCGTGCACGTATGATACTATGGGTATGGGAGAACATTTTTTGAGCCATCAAGTCATCATAATTTGGGGACCCATGGTTGGGTACTTGCTGTCACTCACCTTCACAATCACAGCCACTGTCGGGCTTCACTAGTACACATTCCACTTGTGTCGGGGCTGGGCCCAACCTGACTATGTTATTTTTAACCTACTCATGAGCCTGTATTTGACCACATAGCATTGTTTGAGAGTGTTCCCCAGGATCTGGTGATAAGGGCAGCAGTTGGGGCGATAGTGAGGTATGCCTCTTCTGGCCTTCTGTACTCAGGAAAACACATAATCCCCTATTCTAATGCCATTCTGAAATTTCTGGGAACATAATTCTCGTTGAATGAGTAATTACAGTTTCTTTTGTACGAGAAGGGGGCCCTGAATCCTGATTCTAATGAGGGACTGGATGAGCCTGTCGAGGAGGTGGAGCCTGATTATCCTGCCTAGGTGGTGGTAGCGCATTATGTGGGGGTGCCTGGCTATTTTGAGGCGGACGCTGCGGGACTGGAGGTTTCACCTGTGGTGGTGGGCCTCTACAAGGCTATGGAGGCAGGTCCACTAGTAATAATTCATGCTGTCTGAGGGCCTCTATTTGGGCCACCATGGCTGGCTCTACTCTGACGGCCCTCCTCGCAGGAATTGTAGGAGGAAACAGACGTGCCAGACTGGCATACTAGAAGGATTATTCTAGGCATTGGGCCTTATCAGAGAAGTCTCAGCATCCTCCAGGGTAGTTCGGGGTGATTAGAGAGGGGACTTGTTCTATCATGACATTTCCCACACAGAAACTGCCTGCGAAGATCCTTCTATCCTACTATAGACCCAATGGGGAGTTATCTATTCAAGACAAATGCATGCCCTTCCAATGTCTGTAGAAAACACCGGAGCATGGAGGATTCTTACTATGTCGGGGGTCCCCAACATGGGTCCACACCTCGAAAAAAGTGGGCTAGATGCCGCGGGGGGGGGGCTCTCATTAAAGGGCGAGAAGGTGGGATTCTTGAAAATTGGGGGTGCTGTCATATTGTCCACCCATAGCAGATATGGATTGCCATCATGTGGGAGGGCCACCTGTTGCATTTGCAACATCATTAGGAGGGTGATGAGAACCGCCATTGGATCATCTGTGAGGGGGTCACTCTCTTGATTGGGGTCCCTAACAACTAGTGCATTGGCAAGTTCATCTACGTGATAATCAGGCCTTGCGGCTCATGGAGCGGCTAGTGGGACAGCCTGTGGAGCAGCTGGGGGAACCTGAGCTGGGTGTCGTGGATTAATGCGTTGTTCGGGTGGATTTGGCGATACATATCGATCCGTCATTCTATAACTTTCGACCACTAAACTCTATGTGTGGGAAGGATGTTCAGGGTTATTTGGAGGCAACACACCAGGGGGTGTTGCGTCTGTCCCTAATGTACTGGTCGTAGATCTCCGTATTCTAGATGTTGTTCCACATCGCGTGCATCCATGAGGTCATCGACCAACTTTTCCTGTTCAACAAGTTGTTGATTTAATGCGACATTTTAATGCTCTTCCACCATCTTCTGCACTAAGGCGGATGTGTCAGAGTGCTTGGTGGCATCAAGGTTCTCATTACCCTTACCAAGATTCTGGCTGAGAACTAATTCCTTGTTGGGTGCAGGGAGACCCAGTAGATTTATCAGTCGGAGAGTAACCCTTCCCAATGGGTAAAATAGTGGTGGAACGCCCTCAGGGGGTATGTCCCTATCATGAAGCTACATCTCATTCTCCTCGTCCAGTAGGTCAACCATGTTGACTGTGACTCTTCATGGGGGAATGTCCTCGATATCGCCTAGAGAATCAGGTTTCCATAAGATAGGACTAAAGAGGATGTAAGCATACTACCCCTAGCCAAAGATTTTCATGTTGGGGGAGGTCTCCCTGGTAATCTTGCAGAGTAACCTAAAACTCTGAATGCATTGATGTTTGAGGGCCCTATGACGGCCTGGTGACTTAGGACACTGGGCCATGGGGAGTGCGACTAGAACAACTAGACGAAATTGCTCACCAATATCTTCGAGATGCATTTGGATTTTGGGATAAACCACTCGTGGATGATGACGATAGTAGTGTGTCACCCAAAGGGATTGACAGAAACACTCAAAATCCTCCTGTGTGAGGGATCCCAGTGCACTAAAATCCAGTGCTGCAACATGCCAAAACATCATTGGGAAGTGGTCTATAGCGGGAATATACCATAAGCTTATTGGTTCAGATTGAGGTTATGGACCTTGATTTCCCCATTCGTTGAATGGGGGTGGCTGAGGAACTAGAAACTCTACTAAGGCAGACCATTGAGATGGAAGGTTGGCTGGTGGAGAATATAACGAATGGGCCAACATGTCTCCGAATCATAGGCTGTCCTCTGAAGTGTTTAGTGACCTGGCCGCTACGTCATGATAAGACGGGATGGTGACTAGGGTTTCTGGAAAAAAATCAGAGGCTGTTGTTGATGGGCTACACCATGGTTATTCTACCATTGATCTCCAAAACAGCCCTTTGTGGTCTCTAGTTGAGGTAGAGGGTGATTCTAGTGACGAAAATGGTGATTTCATGGTTGGTCCCTGGGGAAACACCAGGTTTTCATCCTCCGAGATGTACCTATAGAGGGAGGAAGGGATCCAGTGGACATTACATTTTGGAAGTAAGAGGTTGATGTGCCTTGTTCCTACCCTAGCCCTTGACTCAGAGGACCGAGGGGAGGGTTCCAGTGTTGAGTCGTACTCTTCTTCAGAATCTGAAAAGAGGACTGATTTTATCTCTTTTCAGAAATTAATAGAATTATTATTATGGTAGAGACGACTCACATTCCATACCTCGGATAGATCTTTAGGTTAGGGAAGATTTCTGACGTGAGTAGGTACTTTAGCCGTACTGGTGCTGGGGCAGAGAGGGTTTCCACTTGAGTAAGCTGGGGTGTGAGGAACACCAGAACAGATATAAAAGGGTATACAGGGAGGAGATCCATGTGTATTACTGGAGTTGGTCAGACCTCCACTGGAGCTGGTAGAAGCATAAGGAGGACCTCTATGTTTATTTCCCCTGGTGACATCAGTGCGAGGAAGGTCCTCGTACTTGTCGAGCTGAACATGGGTATGACCTACGTGTTGGGCGCTGGTGAAGAGTAGATGACCACCATAACTCTAATCGCCAGTGTTAGGAATAATTTCACCAGCTTCTACGAGGAAATGGGGAGGGCCCCCACATTGTAGAGTGACCAGACATGCAACGTCCCCACACCATCGGTCTGTGGCAGGAGGAATGACTCCATACCCAGTGTAGTGAGCATGGGAGAGACTTCTGTACTGAGTGTTTCCATAGTGGGGATGACCCTCATTTTGATTAAAGGTGGAACTGGGATGCCATCCATGTTGAGCTTGGAATCAGGGAAGACCTACGTTCTCTATGGTAGTAGTACGGGGAGGACCTCCGTACTAGGTGTCGTTGTCGCGGGTTAGTCAGCAGCGGCCACTACCTACACCGATGACTGAGAGAGTCGACCCAGCTATCATGTGGGATGGTTGGGGCCTCTGTCCAGGTCAAGAATATAAATTCCCATACTCATTGTACATTGGGATCTGGTGATATGGGTCGGCAGTGTCTCAAGCCACAGTAGATGCTGACGTTAATTCCCCTTTGGCGGGCATCCTCTTCAGCTTGCGTCCGACACTGGTGTCGGGTTAGACGCACTGGAGCTAGTGATTAAGTTATGTGGCATACCTACTCCTTGGTTAGTAAGACTGGGTGGCTGCGATGGTGTGGCCACATGAGATCTCTCGCTGCGAGCCCCTGGAATGGGACCCTAACCCGGATGGCCCGAACATCTCCAACCTCATCGGCACAGGG
Organism: Viscum album; assembly: GCA_963277665.1. Taxonomy (NCBI): domain Eukaryota; kingdom Viridiplantae; phylum Streptophyta; class Magnoliopsida; order Santalales; family Viscaceae; genus Viscum; species Viscum album. The sequence goes on from OY728151.1 coordinate 1,540,484,260, forward strand.
GAGGGAGTTATCAAGTAATTCCCAGGACAGGCTCCCAAAATGATTATATGTTGGGGTGGGGAGTAGTGGCTCCCTGAACGGCCCTTGGGGGTAATGGTTGGGATGAGGATTCGATGCCTCCAGATCCTGGTGGGCCATATCCGGTATAGGGATGATCCCCTCCTCCTCGTACCGAAGGACGAGGTCATTGATCAGCCTCCACTAAATATCCTCAGGTTGGGAGATGGGGCATGGGAGACCCATGATTATGGGTGTAGAGGTCGTTGTAGGAGAGGTAGAGCCACATGGGACTGCTGCGTTAGTACTGCCCCTTCCCCTGCATCCGTGGGCAGGTAGTGATCGAGTTCCAGTCATAACAGCTTGGTTCCTGAAAAGCAAGGAGATTAACTCACTATTTATAAAAAAGGAATCAACGACCAATGCCACAGTTTCATACTGTCTTCCATGATCGGTAAGAGGGATCCATGGGCACAACATCAAATATCGAGATTTCCAATGTTTTAACTACCCTAACTTATAGTGAGTTTCACGCCAGGCCCACTATTTTCATGGCGGGACCTGACACCAGATAACTAGATCCGGTGACACAATAATCCATTGATGCATCGAATGCTACTAATCTCCACATCTAAGAGAAGACATTCACGTCGGGATCACTATTTTTTTTTCATCACATTCGCCGGGGTGCGCGCATGAATCTGTGAGGACACACTGCTCTGTTGCCCTGCATTCCCTCTTTCACAAGGAGGGTGACATCTGTCGCTTATTCAGGGATGTATGGTCCTTTATCTAAAGGTGATGATGTGATGCCAGTTTTTACTTATGTGGATTTCTCCTCAGAATTCATCACCATGTTTCGGTCTCCCTTATAGATTAAGATGTCGTTCATGAAACTCTTCTTGGTGACATATCTTCATGGGTTCCGGTTAATTACTTTGCTTCTGTTAGGACATTCCAAAGGGTCATGTTAGGGAAACAACCTTCAGTTAGGGGAATAGTCACGTTTGGCACCACTGGTTTGTCTAGACACTGGAACATTGGTGCGTCTATCTTCTGTCTATTATTAAATGGATTCTCAGGGGTGCGGAAGCCTGAGGCATCCCACATTGAATGTGAGGAATCATATGACCTAGGCATGTCTCAGAGGTTTTATTTAGCTTCCCGTGTTTAACAAATCTTATGCCACGAGTTTAACATCAATAATAGATGGATCAGATTGATCAAAACACTGACTAGAGTGGATCAGATGAGTGTAACCCCTAGATGATACACTGATGTAGGGGGTGAGTAGGCATGACCTCACATGGATGTGGTGGCCCATGTAATAATAATGATGGATGATGTAGTGTTGAATAAATTAGATGGGGAATGATATGGAGATTCCATGAGGATGACGCTGATGTTGGGATTGAGCCTCAAAGAGACTTTCTACGTGTCCCTATGGCAGGGAATAAAAACGTGCATAGTTCAGTGGGTCAATGGAACACCTGAGGAGGTGGCCCGTGAGAATGGACATGGATGGGACCCGGAGGAAGTGAAACCTTTGGGTTGGGGACTATCCTTCCCAAAACACATAGGATCGAGGGAAAGACTAGAAAATGGGATCTAATTTTGGTGTACACATAGGAAAATAACCCGATGATGTGTATGGGGCTTATGCATGGTTATCAACCCGGGTTTGTTTGACGCCACTAGGACAGACTAGAGTGGTGGGTCCCAGAAAAGGAGATTACAAGGGCTTTATACTGCATGGGGCACAATGAATTACTACTATTTGGGATTCATGATAGCTTACTGTCAGATAGGAAACAACCGATTACTTCTGAATAGTGTACAATGGCTTACCACTCTTTGGGATTCACAATGACTTACTGTCGTATGGGAAAAAACATCTTACCATTGATTAGGGCGCAACAACTTACTACTGATTAGGTGTGAATACTATTTAACGTCATGCAAGATGATTTGAACCAACGTGGAGGTGGTCGAGGCCAATGGTTTTTGGTATTGAACCTCAAGGAGGTTTCTTACGTACCATGTCTTAGCAATGATCATAGTCCACGTTGTTAAGGAGGGGTAATTTGTGCACCAACGTGAAGATGGTTAGGACCAATGGATGGTGTTGGGCTTGAACCTAATGGACTCATGGTACGTACCTTTCCTTAGCAAGGATCAAAGTCCATGTAGTTCATAAGTTATGGGTTGGTGAACTAACGTGAATGAGGACCTGGGGTCTAAGTGGATGGTGTGATTCAACCTTATAGAGGCTTCCTACGTACCCTGCCTTAGTAAGGATCAAAGTTAATATAGTTCGGGATGGGGCTTGCTGAACCGAATTGAAGATGGTTAGGACCAATGGTTGTTAGACTTGAACATAAGGGAGGATTTTTATGTACCTTGACTTGGAAAGGAAAAAAGTTCCCGTAGTTCGGGGTGGGGCTAGGTGACCTGACATTAAGATGGTCGGGACCAATGTTTGTTGGAATTCAACTTCATGGAGGCTTCCTACATACCTTTCCTTGGTAAGGATCAAAGTTCATGTTGTTTAGGATGGGGCTTGGTGACCCAAAGTGAAGATGGTTGGGACTAATGGTAGTTAGACATGAACCTCAGAGAGGCTTTTTACATACCTTGCCTTGGAAAGGTTCAAAGTTCACATAGTTCGGTGTGGGTATGGGGCTTATGCTCTAGGAGGACCCGAGAGGAAGTCATGGTCGATGCTTACTCTAAGCCCACGTGAGTCATACTCAGTGTGGGAAGCAACAGGTAACAGTGACCTAACGATCACGTCATGAAAGGTGCGTCCATGGGAATTAGAGTGGGGCTCACGTGTGGTTAGTGGCTCATATATGAAATAGGGTCTTATTCATGGTTAGCTTCTTTGGGAGATAGAGATCAGGACTTACTCCAGGATGTAGGCCTAATGGTGACAAAGCCCAGTGGGAGAGGGGTGGGATGATGGAGGATCCCTATGTCCCTCTCCCCTCTTAGTCATTGGCATAGAAGAATAGAGGTGGAGTAGGGATGTTGCCTCCTACAAGAAAGGATAAGGGATTACACCAAGGTGGATTCCCTTCCCCACAGACAGGTGCTGCTCCAACAAAGAGGATCTCATTCCATCTGAGAAAGATTTCACTCCCATAGAGATGAGTGGGTGTAAATAATTTATGATTTGAGGTTGACCGCATAGAGTGTGGGGTCGAGGCCACAGTTTAATGTCATGTGCTGAGGACGATCGAACATGGAAGTTTAACGTCTTGAAACTCGGATGAGGTGGGTTGACTCCGCACCCCTAGGACGTACATAACTAGTACCCTTTACCCCTTGGTGAAGGGAAGGCACCGACAATTCCATGACTAGGGGGTGTAGTTAGGTGATCCCATTGGGGGTCCACATTAGCGTGGCTATGTGAAGAATCAATAGCTGTTAGCATGCTTATGTGAAGAAGCATGAGGGAAAGAAACACAATATTAAGTACTACCAAAGGGACGTTGAAGTTACTTTGTTCAAACCAAGAGGGTCACACAGGAAAAGGGGCAGCAAAGAAAATGTGTTCATAGTTATAAGCCTTGTAAAGATATGGTGTTCCATATTGTGGAGCGGCTTTGTGAAGGGGTATTCCTTGCGTAGTACAGTGGCCAAGCCTAGGTGCAGGTCCTAGGTGCATTTGGAAGGGGCTTCCCGAAGTGGAAAGTCATTCGTAGAGCAATGCATCGTGAAGTAAGGGTGCCTCATGAAGTGTGGGATCACGAAGAAATGTGCCTCACAAGGAATAGTGACCCTACCTTAGCATGTAAGATAGATGTGAATGGAGGGAGCTTCATGAAGCATAAGTACTCTACAAAGACCCGAGTCCCCTTGAGGATCCCCTTCCTTACCAGAGGCCCGAGGCCCTATGAAAGGCATCCCTCTTGGAAGAGGGGTTGAATTAATGGAATGGGGAGGCCTTTCATGATGAAAAAGAACCTTGATATGCTCATGGTTCGCAGAGTAGAAAGTGCTTCATGATTTGAGAGCTAAGAAGGTGAAAGGTTAGATGATCGATCCATTGGGCTCAAGGGGAGCCCAATATTTATAGTTAAGAGGCACCACAATGTAGAGATTTCCTGGTGTGAAGATAGAGATTACTTTGCGACTGGTCTCGAACGTCAATTGGGTTTATAGAGGATCCCGTCTCCTTGCTCCACAGAGGGTTCACAAACGTCCAAGGGGCTTGCGGAGCATCCCACCTCTTTGATCGGAGGTGGGTTCGTGAATGTCAAAGGGGATCATAGAGCATCCCTCCTCTGTGTTCAGCGGTGGTCGAGAGGCAATGGGGGCTACTCTAATGGTCTTCACGAGGCAACCTCTGAGGTTTTCCTCTTGTTCTTCTTCTTCCAAAATTTTGGCGCCAGCAATATTTGTTTATGAATAAATGTGGTTCAAAGAATATAGTTATATATTAGCATGAACATAAAAATATATCGGTAAACATAAATGTATCAAAAAACCTATATTTATGTATTGTTAAATCAATTACAAGGGGATAAATAATTCTCAAAGATTGTCCTTCGATTTGGATATCATCATTTAAGATTAAAAATTGAAGACACACCTAAGACAATAATTCGATAAGGTATAAAAACTATGAATTTATTGTGATACCATTCAGGAAAACATAACCCTTCAATATTCCTTGATATAATGCATAAAGTCTTAATATATTAGCTCGATAATGTTTTTTAAGTGTTTATAGATAATATTATTCTAAGAGAGAAGAAGGTGATGAATATCATTTGAGTATTCTGATTAATACCTTAATGAAGTAACTATTTGAAAATTTTAGTAAATTGGATATATTGCCATTAAAAGTCCCATTATTAGCCCAAATAATCAAAATCGATGTCATATATATGATTCTTTAAAAGAGAAAGATTACTCATAAATTCCCAAGAGGAGTATCTAGTAATGAGATCCATTGTTTTATTGGATTTCTAGACACCATATATTCGTTGTGAGAAATTTCTCGTGGCTATAAAATCCATTAATAAGGATAACTCAAAAGGGATCTATGTTATTTTTAGAAGTGGAATTTAATGAATATTTAATGGATATTAAAATAAGGGTTACAACACTCATGTACTCACATTAACTTGCAGGGGAGAATGAATCATGAAATGTAATGATGCATGGAAGAAGAGATTAAGATGTATTATCATGTAAAATGATGTGGGGGTAGCTTTTACCTCTCTAAAATTGATCATTCATGATAAAAATTACCTGGATCATGATTTGGATCTACCAATGATAATTATTTCCTTAAAAACATAGAGGAACCATCTCTATGGAGAAATCTTTCATACAAAAACTGTGTTGGAGTTGGTTCCCTAGAACCAACTACTTTAGACTATTGATTACTTTTATATTCAGTGAAGTGAATATTAATATAAATATAATATCACATATTTATTTTTCTTACATTTAACATTGATATGATAATATCCTAGAGTATCTGTCACATTGATAAAGTTATATAAGTTCCTTGATATGATGAGAACCTTGGGTTGATGTGATGATATCTCTTAAATATAGTTGTACCCTCACATAATGTACTATGATACAGAATATAGTATATAGACTATTAAGATTGAGTACATGTAAGTATATGAGGCTACATCTCCTGATTTTATCACGTGGTAATCATCAAGATAAGATATAATGTCAATAGACCCACCAGTGGCAATTTTGTATGTTTTGGTGTCATTGGAAATTCCATTTTTTGAATGCATGGCGTGGTCCTTATTATTTAAAATTATTTTTAATTCAAGTTATTAATACTTTACGTAGATATATTTTTTTAAATGATTAAAATAGTTCATGTAAAAGTTTGATATATTGGGCGCTTCACTAATGACATGTTATTAATGGATAAGTTGATTAAGGATTTTCCCCTTCCATCATTATTAGAGTTGAGTAGTTGGGTTTTGGCTTAGTGGTAAGCACCCCTTAAATCTACATGAAAAATGGGGGTTCAAAACCCATGGGGTGCATGTACTGTAGTAGCAATGTAGCGTACTGTAGTAGTGGCAGCACTGTAGCAACAGCGGGCACTGTAGCGGCTGCATGTCACTATAGTGACGACATGTCACTATAGCGGCGACAGAGTACTATAGCAGCAGCGAGTATTGTGTAGTGCTGTAGCAGCATGGGTACTGTAGCAGTACTTGTCACGACCCGTCTCAGTGGGGCCCGAGACGCAATTCCCTAAGCCCGCCTCCAATAGGCCAGGGGCTGGTGACTAGTACCAAGTAGGCATGCTACTAACATGGGAGGCATTGCCTATAACCTGTACACACGCACACAAATCTCCAAGTCCACAAAGCTGAAAAGTAAAAACTACTAAAAGGAATAGATGCATGCATACACTAAAACCCAACCAACAAAGTACGACAGGGATGTAAAGTACAGTAAATTAAAACCCTAGGGCAAAAGTACAAGCCCACCAAAAGAAAGTCTGCAACAAGTCCAACCTATAGAGAAAGGTACTGGGACAGAAACCCATCGCCGAAAGAACACACATCGGCCTGTCTGATCTCACTGAGAACCATCCGGTCCTGGTCCGCCTAGAATCCTGTCAAAGGCTCGCTCATCTGCACAAGACACGACACGTGTGGGAAAAGCCCGTGCAGGGGTGAGTATAACAATACCTAGTAAGACACCCCGAAAACCACAAAGGAAATACAACAAAGGAAAATACCACGAAGAAAGGTACAGTTATCTCTACACAGTATATGTCTACGAAACATACAACAAGAACATCCAGATATACTCATACAAAAATAAACTTCGCGATACCGCCACTAGGATCCAGCTCGAAGATTCCACTAAGCATACCATCGGGAGAACACACTCCTAGGTCTGAAGAGGGAGACACGAAATACTCATTCCGGGAGAACACACTCCAGAAGTACCTTGGGAATAAGATGCTCAGATGAGTATCACAGCCAAGTCATGGAGTGATTCCACCAACTCAATCTGAGCTAATCCGCTAGGTAGAGGATCGACGCCCGGGAAAAGTTGGTCACGTCGATACCAAAAAATCTACCTAAGGTTCCAGGAATGAATAGAGGATCCGGCTCAATGTCTCATAGAGGGGATTCCAACAACTCTATCCAGGGAGTTCTGTAGAAGGGATCATACTCCTGTATAAAGGAATTGATACCAGAACCTTCAAGGGATTACCAAGGGTACGAACCTTAAGAACTAGTCCAAGTCACATAAGGCAAGTGGCTCAAGCCATGAAGAAAAAGTTACACGGCGTGTAGTATGGTTACGCGCCATGTTCCTTGACCCCGAGTGTTTCCTGTGTAAATGGCCCATGTACTTCGTTCAATTTGTGCAAAACCAAACTACATGGCATGTAGAAATGTACACGCCGTGTTCCTTGACCGTTGGTACTGCCCGTGTAACCGGCCCGTGTCCTTTGGATTGTCGGATAGAAAACAACTACACAGTGTGTAGAAGAAAACACACACTGTGTTAGAGTGCCTGAGATTTCTCCGTGAACGCTGGCCATGTGCCCGTAATTGGCCGCTGCCCATGTTCGTGTCACCTTCCAGTGTACCAGTACATGGGGTACCCCATGTATCTGGCCAGGTCTAGCCGGGGAGGGGTATACACAGCGTGTCCGTGGCTGTGTATCCTGCCATTGTCCGTGTACTCCCAGAGTACACGCCAGGTAACCCTAACGATGAACACACACTGTGTAGCCATACTACACGGCGTGTAGTCAGGAAAATTCCAGAAACCATGTCTTCCTCGACGCGCCTCGGCCGGTTCTCCGAATCACAATTTTGTTGTCTGGTTTCCATGAAACTCAAGGCACTGGTTTGTTTCCACATCCTAACACCGATTCCAGGTGTTTCAGATCATCAATCTGCTCCAAAATCCGATTCCGTCCATCCATGCGGAAATTATCCAAAGAATGATTTCTTTTGATCCACTTCGATCTATCTGCAAAAACCATCGTCGCACCTCCGCAAGACTGCTACAGTGTTTATCCTTGAATTTGGGATCGTTGTGTCGCAGAACGGATGCGCAACGATCCATTGTTCATCACCCCACAAAGAACACGAAGAACACTCACGAAGAACGCGAGTATTTGTGGAAGAACACACGAAAAATATAAAGGGACGATCCTCGATCGATGTTCATGTCGATCTTGGTTCGTCACCGTTAGAAGGTTGAACGAAACCAAAAAATTAACAAGAATAAAATCCCCAAAAATCCCCGCAAAATCCCGTCCCGCAATAACGATCGATCCACGGGCTAATCTGTTTTAGGATTAGTCCGCATTCGTTGTGGAAAACAAAAATAGGGAAGAATTAAAATCACAACAACATCCTACCTGGATTCACTGTGTTTTCCAGCGAAGATCCGCTCTCCGCAATGTCGTCGCCATCGAAATCCATCAAGAACGTCACCACCGCCGCATTGGGGGTTTCCTCCAGAGCCTCCAAGGGTTTTCAGGGTTCTGGGGTGTGTAACCCTGGACCCTGGCGCAATACTCTATTGAAAGAGGATAAAAGAAAAAAAATATTTAAAAGATCTTGCTACATAAATAAAATATTTTTATGAAATATTTTATTTCTGTTGCGTCCAAAAACCAGATTTCACCACCGACCTGCGTCGGTCGACGTTAGGCCTTGTCTAAGGTAAAATCATTGTTCTGGACGCAGCGGTTCCCTCGTATTTCTGATCCGAGCACCCATTCGGGAGTTATTCCACTTTTTTAGGAAAACCGCACATGTGCGTAAATTTAATTATTAAATTAAATTCAAACATTTGTTCTGGGCTCACCGGGCCCCGGAACCGCAGGCCGTCTTAGATCCTGGTCTCGAAATAATTTACATATAATATTAAAATAATAAATGGAAAAATCCGGGACATTACATCACACCCACCTTAGGGCTTTTACGTCCCCAAAAATCCAAAACTAGGGCTACTAAAAAAGGTGTGGGTACTGCACGCGAATTTGAGCCTCCCACTCCCATGTGCTCTCCTGGAGATTCCCGTGCTTCCACCAGACACACACCAAGGGAATAGCTCTCCCATGAAGGATCTTCTCCTGCCGATCCCCGATCTCCAATGGGTACTCAGAAAAGGTCGCTCCATCATCGATGTCCATCTCGCCCCAGTCGATGATGTGCGGTGGATCATGCACGTACCTCCGTAGCTGAGACACATGGAAGATGTTGTGTACATGGTATATCTGAGGAGGTAGAGCCAAGAGATACACCACCATTCCAACTCCACTCATAATCTGAAAAGGGCCAACGAACCTCGGATATAGCTTGTTTCCTCAGCCAAATCTCCGCAATCCTCGTCGAGGTGAGACCCGAAGGATCACATGGTCTCCCTCCTCGAACTCCAATGGAATCCACCTCCTGTCGGCATATGAATTTTTCCAAATCTATGCAGTCTTCATACGCTCCTGGATGACATTCACCTTCTCTGTAGTAGCTCTCACCATTTCTGGGCCCACGAGTGCTGACTCTCCCGAGTTAGCCCGACAAAGTGGCGACCTACAAGGTCGCCCGTATAGAGCCTCGAATGGTGCCATACCAATAGTGGAATGATAACTGTTGTTATAACAAAATTCCACAAGTGGTAGGTGATTATCCCAGCTACGACCGATGTCAAGTATGCAAGCTCGTAGCATAACCTCCTAGACCTGGATGGTCCGCTCTATCTGACCATTAGTCTAGGGATGAAACGCTGTGCTCAAGCGTAATAGAGTCCCAAAAGCTTCCTGCAATCCCTTCCACAAACGGGATATGAAACAAGCATCATGATCTGAGATGATCGTGGAGGGTACTTCATGTAGTCGAACTATCTCCTGCACGTAGAGGCGTCCCAAGCTCTCTACTGAACTCTGCTCCCGCATGGCTAGGAAGTGGGCTGACTTGGTGAGTCAATCATAGACCACGTAGATGGCATCGTGTCCCCTGGATGTGCGTGGAAAACCCATCACGAAGTCCATGGATATCTCGTCCCACTTCCACTCTGGAACCTCAAGGGGCTAAGTCAAACCTGCTGGGACCTAGTGCTCAGCCTTTACTTGCTGACAAGTAAGGCACCGAGAAACAAACTCTGCCTCACTCTTTTTCATCCCTGGCCACCAGAACTGACGTCAGAGGTCCTGGTACATCTTTTCCATGCCCGGATGCACCGCCAAAGGGGACGTATGGAACTCCCTCATAACCTCATACCGCAACGTCATTGATACTACCATGCGCCCTCTGAAAAGTACAACGTTCTCCCCTCTTTCTGAAAATACATTAGTCGCATCACCTGTGGATATTTGAGCACGTAGAGTCTCACAGCTAGCATCCTCGCACTGTGCTTCCCCGACCCGCTCTAAGAGTGGAGGGGTGACAACCATCGACTGAAGGTAAGCTTGCTAATCTCTATCCACGAAGGACAACTACAAAGAGCCGAACTGCCTTGTTGCCTCATCCAGCAACTACGAACTGGATTTCCTACTGAGAGCATTTGCCACCACGTTCCCCTTCCCAGGAGTATAAACGATCTCAAAGTCGTAATCCTGGAGGAACTCAATCCATCGCCTATATCTCAAATTTTGATCCTTCTGAGAAAATTTATATCTGAGACTCTTGTGATAAGAGTAGAGGGTAAACCGCTCGCCCATCAGGTTGTGCCTCCACATCTTCAATGCGAAGACTACCGCTGCCAACTCAAGATCATGGGTCGCATAGTTCTTCTCATGTGGCCTCCACTGACGTGTGCTATAGGCAATCACCACTTTCCTCCACATCAGGACACATCCAAGGCCGGTTCCTGATGCGTCACAGAACACTACATACTCGACACCATCCTCCGGTAATCTCATGATCGGGGCACTCGTCAGACTCTGTCTCAATTGATGGAAAGCCTGCTGGCATCTCTCGGTCCACATGAAAGGTTGTCCCTTTCGGGTCAAAGCTGTCATGGGGGCTGCAATAATGGAGAAGTCATGGATGAATCTCTGATAGTAGCATGCCAACTCAAGGAAACTCCGCACCTCTGTCACGCTCCGGGGTGCCTCCTATGATAGCACTACCTCCACCTTTGCTGGGTCCACTGCTACCCTATCCGCTGAGATAACGTGCCCCAGAAAGTGGAAATCCTGTAACCAGAACTGACACTTTGAGAGTTTCCCATACAATTGGTGCTCTCGGAGTGTGTCTAGAACCATCCTTAGGTGTCTCGCGTGCTCCTCCTCAGACGCAGAGTATACAAGGATATCATCGATGAAGAACACCACAAACCGGTCTAGATAAGGCTGAAAGATACGGTTCATGAGTCCCATGAATGCTGCCAGGGCGTTCGTCATGCTGAAGGGCATCACCAAGTACTCATAGTGACCGTAACGACATCTGAAAGCCGTCTTCGGAATATCCTCCTCCCGTACTCGCAATTGGTGATATCCTGATCGTAGATCAACCTTATAGAACCATCATGCCCCTCTCAACTGGTCAATGAGGTCATCGATCCTCAGTAGTGGATACCAGTTCTTCAGTGTCACCAGATTTAAGCGCCAGTAATTCAGAGACAGCCTCAACCTCCCGTCCGCCTTCTTGGCAAATAGCACTGGGGCTGCCCAGGGTGAAACACTGGGTCTCACAAAGCCCTTCTTCTGCAAGACATCCAGCTACATCCTTATCTCATGAAGCTCTGCAGGAGCCATCTGATAAGCCGATGCTGATATAGGGGGCGTCTCGGGTTGCAACTCAATGCAGAAATCTATCTCCTGATGGGGAGGTAGCCCGGGGACATCCTCCGGAAAGACGTCCTCGTACTCATCCACCACTGCTGGGAACCATAAACCCGTAACATAAACCACACCAAGGGCAAGGCAAGCCAACTAGTGTGAAATCGGTTGTGCCCTCCTATGCACGAGTCCATCCTGTCCTGCCTAGGTCTCCCTTTCACTGACAAAAGATAACCTTGTTCCATCACTGCGGACACACCGCACCCTTCGCCTAATACAATCAATCTAGGCATGAACCGTGGATAACCAATCCATGCCATGAATGACATCGTAAGGCCTTGATGCTACCACCAAGAGGTTCCAACCGAAAATCTCACCTCCAAGGTTCAGGTCACACTGCCTGCAAAGGTGTGTGATCCCTGAATCTTCTCCAGTTGGTGTTTCTAAGCGTAAGGGTTGAGTCAATGGCTGAACTGGAATGTCAAGGTCTCGAACAAGATAAGTATCCAGAAAGGAATGACTAGAACCTGTGTCTATAAATACCATAGCCATGGTAGAAAAGTCATAGATAGTACCTCTAATCATTCCGGGAGTACCTGGGTCATAAGCCTCTGCCGCCTACAGCTGTCCCTGCCTCTGTCCACCAGCTCCCTGAGCCTAGGGTAGACCTCCTGGGGGTGGTGGTGGTAAAGTGTCAAAACACCGACAACCTATAGCTGATCTCCCATATCCTCTTCCACGTCCGCCACCTCACGGATCTGCCTGCTCCATGCGTTGCCTCTGCCTCGGTGGTCCATCCACTGCTCCCGTGTCAGTAGTACGACGGGTCGCACAATCTCAGGCGAGATGTCCCCTACCGTCACATGAGTAACATTGCCTCTCTCGAGGCTGGCTGAATGCACCATGTGAACCCTGTATGGCTAATCCCCTGTCCTGGGATCTCCTCTAGAAACTTCTCCCACGCCTGGGTCCCTGACGTCGGCTCCCCGCCGCCGAGGTCTCTGCTCCAGCTCGCCCACTACTGACAACTGTCGGTTGTCCCTGCTCCACCAGGAAGCTCTCGACCACCAAAGCCCGCTCGATCACCCCAACATAAGTAGGAATGCTCAAAGGGATGATGATAGCTTAGATATCTCTGCGCAAGCCCCGCTCAAAAGTCCAAGCTCGGAAGTACTAATCTTTGACCATATCCATCAAGTGTCACGAGTGGTCGGTAAACCTCGATGAATAGTCAGCAACCGTCATGGTTCCCTGCTGGAGCTGAAGAAGCTCCTATATACATACTGCTCTCAGGGTAACTGTTGAAAACTCCTCTCTGAAGAGACACTCAAACTACGACCATGAAAGAGTCGCCTTGTCGTGAGTCTAGATGACCATACTCTACCATCGCCCTGCTGAGCCCAGTAGAAGGCTCGCTTCCAGGATCTCCGACTGGTCTGCTGGTGTCCTGACCAAATGGTAGACTCTGGTCACTGCCTCAAGCCAGTCCTCTACTACCCGAGGGTCAAGATCGCCTCGAAACCTGAGGGGGTCTCTATCTCTGAAACTCGTGGAGTGCGCTCTGCCTGCGCTCCTCCTCCACTGGTACAGCAGGCGCTAAACACTGCTCCACAGGGGGCGGGATAACTAGAACACCACCTGGTGGTAGAACTGGGGGATCTGGTCCCTGTATCGAAGCTTCATCACTGAGGGGGTCACCCTTGTGATCGAGCTGCTAGATCCTAGCGGCTGCGCATCGCGGCGGTATTTTGTTTAAGAAACAAGATATATCACAGTCAGTGAGTATATCTGGAGAGCTGACTCAAGAAGGACAAGGAAACCACAACCCATTCCTATATGATGAGTTTACCATTTTTTCCATGAAACTTGTGTTTTCATGTTCCGAGTCTAAAAACATGTTATCAGAGTCCTGTTGTATGGATACGTCAGTCGCCGCACCAACACTGGGGTCCCTGGCCTGAGAGCCGAACTCGAGACACTTAACACTGTTGCCCCAAACCAACTCACAGACTCTCGGTCCTAAGGTAGAACCGACCAGCTCTGATACCACTCTGTCACGACCCGTCCCAGTGGGACCCGAGCCGCAACTCCCCAAGCCCACCTCCAATAGGCTAGGGGCTGGTGACTAGCACCGAGTAGGCATGCTAGTAACATGGGAGGCATTGCATATAACCTATACACACGCACACACATCTCCAAGTCCACAAAGCTGAAAAGTAAAAACTACTAAAAGGAAAAGATGCATGCATACACTAAAACCCAACCAATAGAGTATGACATGGAAGTAAAGTATAGTAAAGTAAAACCCTGGGCCAAAAGTACAAGCCCACCAAAAGAAAGTGTTCAACAAGTCCAACCTGTAGAGAAAGGTACTGGGAACGCAACCTGTCGCCGAAGGAATTCACCTCGGCCTATCTGATCTCACTGAGCACCATCCGTTCCTGGTCTGCCTAGAATCATGTCAAAGGCTCGCTCATCTGCACAAGAAAGGACACATGCGGGCAAAGCCCGTGCAGGGGTGAGTATAACAATACCCAGCAGGACACCCCGGAAACCACAAAGGAAATACAACAAAGGAAAATACCACGAAGAAAGGTACAGTCATCTCTACACAGTATATGTTTATGAAACATATAACAATAACATTTAGATATACTCATACAAAAACGAACTTCGCGATACCACCACTAGGATCTAGCTCGAAGATTCCACTAAGCATACCATCGGGAGAACACACTCCTAGGTCTGATGAGGGATACATGAAATACTCATTCAGGGAGAACACACTCCACAAGTACCTCAGGAACAAGATGCTCAGATAAGGATCACATCCAAGTCATGGGGTGATTCCGACAACTCAGTCTGAGCTAATCCGAAAAGCAAAGGATCGGTGCCTGGGTAAAATTGGTCATGTCTATACCAAGAACTCTACCTAGGGTTCCAGGAATGAATAGAGGATCCGGATCTAAGTATCACAGAGGGGATTCCAACAGCTCTATCCAGGGTGTTCGGCTGAAGGGATCATACTCCTGTATAAAGGAATTGATACCATAACCTTCAGGGGATTACCAAGGGTACGAACCCTAAGAACTAGTCCAAGTCACAGAAGGAAAGTGGCTCAATCCATGAAGAAAAAGTTACACGGCGTGTAGTATAGTTACACGCCATGTTCCTTGACCCCAGGTGCTACCTGTGTAAACGTCCCGTGTCCTTCGTTCAAGCCATGCAAAACCAAACTACACGGCGTGTAGAAAAGTACACGCCGTGTTCCTTGACCCCGGGTGCTGCCCGTGTAACAGGCATGTGTCCTTCAGCTTGTCGGATAGAAAACAACTACATGACGTGTAGAAGAAAACACACACCATGTTAGAGAACCTGGGCTCACTCCGTGTACGCTGGCCATGTGCCCGTACACGGCTGATGCCCATGTCCGTGTCGGCAGCCTGTGTACCAGTACACGGGGTACCCCGTGTATCTGGCCGGGTCTGGCCGGGGAGGGGTATACACAGCGTGTCTGTGGACGTGTATCCTGCCCAGGTCTATGTACTCCTAGAGTACATGCTGGGTTACCCTACCGACGAACACACGTGGTGTAGCCATACTACAAAGCGTGTAGTCGGGAAAATTCTAGAAACCGCGTCTTCCTCCCTGTGCCTCGGCCGGTTCTCCGGATCTCGATTCTTTTTTCCGTTCACCACGAAACTGAAGGCGCTGGTTCATTTCATCATCCTAACACCGTGTACGGGTGTTTCAGACCTTCAATCGGCTCCAAAATCCGATTCAGGCCATCCGAGTGGAAATCGTCCAAAGAACGATTTCTTCCAATCCGCTTCGATCCATCTGTTGAACCTGTCGTCGCACCTCCGCAAGACCGCTACGGTGTTGATACTTCACTTTGGGATCATTGCGTTGCAGAATGGATGCACAAAGATCCGTTGTTCTTCGCCCCACGAAGAACGCGAAGAACCCTCATGAAGAACGTGAGAATTTGGGGAAGAACACACGACAAATCGAGTGGGACGAACCTCGACCGAGGTTCGTGTCGATCTTGGTTCTTCACCATCAGAAGGTTGAACGAAACCAAACAATTAACAAGAATCAAATCCCCACGAATCCCCGCAAAAGCCCATCCTGCAAGAACGATCGATCCACGAGCTAATCGATTCGTGGATTAGTCCGCGTTCGTCTTGGAAATCAAAAACGAGGAAGAATTAAAATCACAACAACATCCTACCTGGATTCCCTATGTTTTCCGGCGAAGATCCGCTCGCCGCATCGTCGTTGCTGTCGAAATCCGTCAAGAACGTCGCTGCCACCGCGTTGGGGCTTTCCTCCAGAGCCACCATGGGTTTTCAGGGTTATGGGGTTTGTAACCCTGGACCCTGGGGCAAGCCTCTATATAAAGAGGACAAAAGAAAAAAATATTTAAAAGATCTCTCTATAGAAATAAAATATTTTTATTAAATATTATATTTCTGTTGCATCCAAAAAGTAGATTTCACCACCGACCTGTGTCGGCCGATGTTAGGCCTCGCTTTAGGTAAAATAGCTATTCTGAACGCAACGGTGCCCTCAGATTTCTAATCCGAGCACCTGTTTGAGAGTTATTCCACTTTTTTCAGGAAAAACGCACATGCGCGTAAATTTAATTATTAAATTAAATTCAAACATTTGTTCTGGGCTCACCGGGCCCTGGAACCGCACGCCGTCTTAGAGCCTGGTCTCGAAATAATGTCCATATAATATTAAAATAATACATGTAAAAATCCCGGACATTATAGTTCTAATCACAGAATGGGCTTTGGGCCATTAAATTGGGCCTATGGGCCATGTAATGGGCTATATGCCGACTAGGCCTTCAGGCTATGTAATGGGTCTCCCTCTACCCAATTAAAATGAGATCTTTACATTGATTTAATAATAAATGAGTAATTGGCCCCAACCTTTAAAAAACATATTGAAGTTGACATCTCATCCCTTTTATTGTAGTAGATCAGTTACACAAAAATCAATGGCCATGGTGTAGTGATGTGTTTATTTCAGAAAGTTAATGAAATATGTATCAAGCACATAGGTTGGTGAAACAACTAAACAACCCTCTTAATATAATATTTAGAAAAATTGTTTAAGGGCCTGGACTTAAACATTACATTATATTGAATTAAAATAATAATTCACATTGAGGGTCTTTTCTAGTTTAGAGCTTTAGGGAATTAGGTCATAACATTTACATAACAACTTGAATATTACAGGCAAACACTTCTACTCAGTATCCATTTTTTCATAAAATAAAAACTCATGAAAAAAAGATTCATGTTTAGTTCACTATTTTAGAAAGCATTACTTTTCCTTGATCCCATCCTTGTCCATATTAATCTTTACGTCTTGTGAAAAACATTTCAAAAAATTGGGATTAGCATAAAATGATTGGTAAGGGTTATACAATAAAGAGAGTAATCATTACTCCATCAATACATTTAAAAATTAAGCTCTTTAACATACCTCATTAAATTATAATATTTATTAATAACTGATAGTAATCAAAAATCATAAAGGTAACTTGTGGAATCCATAACTTACCTATATTGTAGCTTTCACAACTACGTAGGGAGTTACACTTGGAATACCCATCACAGTATATTCCATAAATCTATTAGGTTAAACTTTAACGTTTACCTCCATCAAGATACTGAATCCATTGGAGAGCTATATCAGGCTCACCTACTCTATGTTTATCATAGAAACACCCATATATGTAAAAAATAACCATGATCCATAATATACTCATAACACATAACAGAAGTGTAATGGAAAATATAAAATTTCCACATTGAAATCACAATATGTAATTCCAATATATAGATACAATCAATCCATTCTCAAAATAATTTTCAATACCAAAATACGTAAAAAGAGTATATGGTATTTATTTTCCTTTTATAAAAATTATGGCACGTTAAGGAAGCCAAGTATCAAATAATGCTCCCAACAACGGAAAGGTCGTTGTCACCACGTACGTTAAAAAGAAACATTCCTTTTTGTAATTTAATAAATGTATTTGTAGAAAATGATTCTATTTGAATTAAAATACAAGTCAAAGGAGTATATACACAATATAAAAGAATGTCGTGTATAAATCAAAATACGCCTCAATAAAAGGCGATTGAGACAATGTCCCTTACGTCGTGTATGACTTGGCTCGTTTGTTATTTAATATCCTGAATAATATAATAAAGATAATTTTTTCTTGCATCAGAACCTTTTTAAAATTTATTATTCCTTTTATATCACTTATTATAATGTTATAAAAATTATGTAATCATTTAGGTAAACAACGGTCATTTTGTTGATATTTGGTACTTGAGTAAAAAGTGAACTTGTAATAAATACATGTTATCCATGTGGCAAAAAGTACATTATCTATAAATCATATTCATGATTTAGATATCTTATTTATCTTATATATCAAGTATATATAAGTATTTATGACAATACATAACATTTGGAGATAAGAAATGAAATTCACCATTCATGTAGACGGTAAGCCGTACATATGCATGAACGCTACTTTAATTTATATTTTGTATATAATGGAATAAAAAATTAATGACAAATAGATATATTATAATGATATTATAATATCATATATAATTTAATTAACTCCATCCTTTATACATTCCACATATGGCACGAATGATTCATATCACTTTGATGGGGCCTTAGTCTGCACTTCCTCAAATGAAATTATCACGTTTACCCATTATGGGAACCATAAAGGAATGCTATAAATGAAAAATACAGAAGTATATATAAAATATAAATATAATATATATCACATATGAATATAGTGCTGTCATAATGGCTTCCATGAGAGGCGGTTAGAGATATTTGAACAATCATCGTTTCGTGACGTTGTAGTTCATCGTACAACGAAATGGTATGTCTTTATCCATTAGATGGAGGTCTGTTTAAGTGTAGTAAGAATACTTATCATAACAAACACAAAGTATATGGATGATAATGATGTTTTAATTAAAAAAAGGAATAAATATAGTCTAGGGGGTTGGAGAAGTAAAAAAAGAACTTTAGATAAGACATTACCTTTAAATTGGGTATCTCCCTTTTGATTGAACCAAAAGGTTTGCTTGATGTGACTAATGTCTAATGTAAGGATTATAAGTGGGACATATGGATTTAGGGAGATTAAATGGGAAGATATGGATGAGGCAAGGGGATTTAGAGTTGTGACTAATGAGTAAGAGGTGGTGGCCTTTTATAAGAGGTAAGAGGGGCTCCTTAGGAATGTTTTAAAGTATTATTTGATTATAAAATCATTTTCGGTTTAAAAAAGACCAAATATAATTAAATGAAAATATATGATGAATCTTGTTTGAAATAAAATCATCCAATAATAATTTGATAGTTCTTTGATTTTTTTATTTTTTTAAACTCATTTATTTAAATCATTCGTTAATAAGGTAAACAATGGATCATCATTGTGTCATAAATAATTTTAATTAATTGATGTCTAAAAATTATATATATAATATCATGATTTAGTAAATCGTTTTATAATTCAAATGAATATTTATATTTGAAGATATTACTTTTATAACCCCATATAAAAGGTGTTTTACTAAAAGAAATATGTTGATGTAACATTTTCCATAACATTAAACTATTTTTTATAAAGTGTCATTTTCCCATAAAAGTGTCTCCATGGGGTCCCAAATGACCCAAGGATTACCATGGTCATACATTTATTAGCCAATATTTTTAGGACACATGTTAGAGTAATTTAATATTATTATAATATTATTTTTTACCCTTATTTACCAAATTTAACTTTTAACCATGGTACATAAAATATTTAATGAAGTTAGTATTCATAATATGTAAAAATAAAAGTTAACTATTTATACAATTTGGACATCATAATTACAAATATAGAATCCATTTTTCCAAATTCAAAACATAGAACTGTAAAAAATTTAATTAAAATTAGATCCCGTTGTCAAAACACAAAGCGTGTTTTTATGAAAAAATAACTATCAAAATATTGTCACGTGTTTATGACCAATTTCAAGGTGAAATCTCTTTAAATGACCAAAACTAGATTACATAGTAAAAATATAATATAATTACACTCTAAAACTAATTAGTTAGGTAATCTAACCATATAAATAAATTAGATTAAAAGGCAGTTTTGAATTAAAATACAGTATTTTTCAATATTCATTTAAAATTAAACTTTATCCGAAAGTACCAAAATTTCATCCAATGTAAATTTTTATATCCCAATTTTCAAAAAGAATTTTATTTTGTAAAATAAAACATATAAAACTGACAAAAATTAGATTTAAAAAGGGTTCACCATTAAAAGGGGGTAAATCCACCATTGAAAGAATATTAGATTATTTATGCATATATTGGATTAATTCACATTTTAAGAATCTAAAAATTACTGGATAAATATAAAACAAATTAAAAAACATGTGTAATCATATTGTAGTTATTTATTTTCATTCACTCCAATAAAAAATCTAGGCATTAACTAGAATTTAAAATGATATTATTATATTATTATTTTTCATTATGAGTCAACGCTCTGTGCAACGTAGGATTTCAATGAAATCCATTATTGCGTATCAGGTAGACCATCGAACATAGCATCCACATTAAAGTGAAATTAATATTTAATACAAAAATATTAATAAATATGAAAAAATTTTATTCTTTATTATCCTGGGATGTTACAAAGGGAGTATATTACACATTATGCATTTGTATGTGGTTATTAACATTGTGACAATAAGCTCTTTATCTTAGGTTACATGGCCCATTTCTAAATAGTAATCTTAGACTATAATCAAGCCCAATCAATGTCAATAAGAAATAATACTATTGGGATACACACTAAATGTTCCCATTGATCTCAATAAATCTCTATTTTAATTTAATTATTGGAATAAATATTATTCTCAAGTTAGGGGAATAATTTTATTCACGACTTATTGATCTCTAATATTCATAAGGTAAAAATAGTTATTTGAAAATTAATAATTATTTTACATGAATATATATAATAAACATTTATTCATTGGATTTTGAATGAAATATTTATTTTTATATTTATAATTCAATTAATAATATTTAAATATTTACTTGAGTTAATAATATATTTATTTCAGTATTAAATAAATGTTGAGGAGTTTCTGTAGTCCAAGATCATATCTATTGATGAATAGTAATTTACAAGCCATTAATATGAAATTTTTTAGAAAAAAAGCTTATGCACAACATAAAATAGTAAAAAAAATTAGTAATATGAAAGAAGTTTATTTAAAGGATTATAATATTTTTTAATATTTTTTAGGAAATTAAATAATATTTTAACTGGAACCTTTACTCTATAAATATATGGTTCTATCTATTGTGTATTGTTAATAAAAAATTAAGGATAAACAATCATCGAGAATAATGAACATAACTCTCTCTGTCTCTCTGTCCATCGAATTCCACCTATGTTCCGCTCATGAATAAGAATAACACCTTCATGATTGATGGATCTTGGAGGAATCAAGAAAATAAAATCATGACATATGATTTGTCATGATAGCACTGGGAAATCGGTTATAAATTCTTAGAGATCAAAGGATCACATATGGTTCACCACTAGATTGATTAAAAAATTGAATCCTTATAGTGAAATGAAGGTAGAATGAAAGGGTTTTCATAAGATCAACAACCTCATTTTAGAATGTACCCTAGATGTGTTAATCATTTCTTCTTGATCTAAATAAATTAATTATAAATTTCACATGAAAGATCCTCTCTTGATGTTTAGGTAAACTAAAAAATAAAATAAATTTTAATTTTACACCCCCACAGGTTCTTTTGGTATTCTGATATCCTGTCATTTGTTTTAGAGTAGTCAAATTAATATTTATAATTACATATATTATTGTTGATAATTTTTTATTTAAAAGTTAATATTTATTTAAATATTAATTTTTTTCTTGATGTATCTTCAACATCTCTTATTCAACATCATTAGTTCTCATATATATTCCCATGATCGGTGAATTATAAACGAGGTTTACATATACATATACCAAAAGGATGTCCCAAGGACTCTAGGGGGGTAACAAAGGAATAAATGGTGTGTGATTGTTTGATACACCTAGTCTACCATTGTTTATTGTACAAGGAGCATTCAGGGATTCCAAGACATCATGCAATAAGTTCGCATCACTTACATGTAATTCACTACTTGTAGACCATCCAATATGGAACATGGATTTTATGGAGTATGTTTCATTTAGTTTGGAAACACACCATATAGTTTGACTACAAATTGTGTAGTACAAACGTTTTAAAGAAGGAAAAAAATTAGTAAAACAATGTTGTGTAATCAATTCATCATGTGAATTTAATGAACGATACATCCAAAATAGAAATCATGTAACTATAATTTCATGACATTTATCATCTATACACATTGCGTACTTCATAAATGTTTGTGGTAAATATAAACTATGTCCCAAGGAATGTAGTATGGATATTAATCAAATATAATCACATGTCATGTATCATGTTTATACACATTATCTATATTACCTGTATAGGAATAAATATTAATATTAATTAATTACATCTTAATCTATATCATCTTGTGTTCCATAGGAAATTTTGTTGATAGTACATTCCAGACACTAGGGTTTACATTGTATTAAATGTTTAATTAATTCAATGAAATATTTGAGATAATGAATCATGTATAGTTATTGTGTATTAAAGAATCAACACATTAAATTGTACATGGTAAATAATTTTCATCTGTTTCATGGTTCATTAAGTTTATAGAACACTTTGTGAAATTAAGAAAAATTACATGCACATAATATTTTTTATTAGTTCATTGTTTACAATTAAACAATACATTGTATTTTAAACATGCAATCAGTTGGTTTCTTCTATGTACAAATTTTTGTAATGTTTTATTGAGTTTTAAATAAAATAAAATATTTTATTTTATTTAATGTCATAAAAGGTGGATAAATATTGAATGACTGATTTAAGAAATATAAAATTAATTAAGGGATTAATAAGATGACAAACCATGTTAATTCGTTTGTTATTTCTATTATGAAATAATGAATTGTAAGGAATGCTAGATAAAAAATTTAAATTCCAAATTGTTTCATATTCATGACCGATCATTAACATGAAAAAGAATTGTGATTGATTTGTAGTTATTTTATTTTATTTATTGTTTGATTTTGGAATGTTTAATTGTTAAATTAATTTTGATTCCTATATGTTATCCACCTAGATTATTATTTTGTACTTGCATGTCTATTATTATTTATGTAATTTTCATTTAACAAATAATTTGGTTCCCCTAACCTGTATTTAGGTTACAAATATTTTTAATTAGTGGGGTATCCCATTGTGTATAGAGGCGATTCAAGGGGGAAATAATACATTACCAACATCGGTGATACACAGGGGGATAGGTGGAAAGCAACAACTCCTTGAAAGACCGACACAATGAGTTATTTCCACTCAGACAAAGGTTGATTTATTGTCTACAAAATAAATCAACCATTATATAAGCTCATGATTAAATCATTTATTTATTTATATCCTACGAATTATTTATTATATGGATCAAAGACCTCCATCACATTAATAAATAAAGTAATGCACAAACATGGATTGTAAAAAAAATTATCCAACTTTTTTTATCAAACATGATAATTTATTTATGTAATATCCACATGATATTAAGAATAAATTTTAATTGTAAAAAAAATTAAAATTTAAGCTTTATAAAATAAAATAACTCTATACAATATTAATTCATAAAGCCTTATATCATCTAAATTAAGATGATCCCATTGTTTATGTGTTAGTTCACCTCTATTAGGGGAACTTTTAATTATCGGTAATTAGTACTAATATAGTGGTTCAAATTTACTTAATATTAATTGGGTTTAATGTCCTTAATATATCCCATAAAAGTTTAGAGGTATGTGTTGAGTAAATATGATTTTAGGTTTATGAATTTGGAGTGCACTCGAATGATCAAGGAGATCTAAGCCTGTAGTTAGAAAGATTGTTTGACTAAATACTTTATAACAATATTCATGGCCTAAATCTAGTTTATAATAAAGGTAATATGGATCCTTTCCACAATAATTCCAATGAAAACAGACATTCCAAGACCAATGTCATGGGATATTGTGTAGCGGCTCCTGTTTTTCTCGGTTAGACTTTATAATATTCCTAAGAATATTTCCATTGAAAGTAAATCAGAAGATGTGCGATTCTGAGGCTCTTTGGTCTCAGAATAAATATTATAAAAATATTATGTATTTTGATACTATTCACATAGTGGAAACGAGTTATATATCAAACAGTAGACCAAATTATAAATATGATGGTACAGTTGAGTCTGGAACATGCCGTTTACCCAAGGCGGGGTACAACCTTTTTGGGAGAAAGCCTTATGTGGAAAACAATTTCAAGGCCATTTTTTTATATAAAATAAATTAATTTATTTTGGAAGTTGGGTGGAATAAATATTGAACAGAATCTTGGATCAAATTTTTGAGTCAACAGTTGATTCCAGAACACCATGTTTACACAAGGCGCGTTTAACATCCCGGGTAAATAACAAATATTACATTCTCCTGTTTATCAATACTTGTGAATAATATGTTAATATTACTTTAAAAGGAATTCTATGCTCGATGGCGTACCCAATACGCCACAACGAGTTTCTTTGAAATCTTATGTTTCACACTAATAATAAAATAATATTATTTTTAATAGTTAATGCCTAGCCGTTTTAATAAAAGGAATGAATAGAACTAACTAAAAAAGGATTACATATGTTTGTTAAATATTTTTACATTTATTCAATAAATATTAGATGCGTAAAATGGGAATGAATCTAATTGTAAGCGTAAATATTCTAATATTCTTTAAAAGGTTGATTAAACGCCTTTTGATGGAGAACCCCATTTAAATCCTATTTTTGAAAATTTTATATGTTATATTGGAACAAATAAAATCCTTCTTTAGAATCAGTACATCAAAATTTACTTTGTGTAGGTTTTTGTTATTTTTTCGATAAAGTTCATTTTTAATGAATAAGTGAAAAATGTTATATTTTCATTCAAAAACTCTTTTTAATCTAATTTATTTATATGATTAGATCATATTTTTAATTGGGTTTAAAGTGAAATTAGAATATATTTTTACCAATTAATACAATGGTGGTCATTGGAATTAATTTCACATTGAAATTAGACTTAAACTAGTGTCAATCTTTTAATAGATATTGTTTCTTAAAAACACGCTATTTGTTTTGACAACGGGAATTAATTATTAAATTGATTAATTCAAATTATATGTCTTGAATTTTTTAAAATAGACATCATTTTTGAATTCGGAATATCAAATATAGCTTAGGGTGAATTTTTGGTATTTTTCTGAAAAACATCAATTTTTGATGAATAGTGAGACCACTAAGTCGTAGTTAAAAAACTGATTTTTGGTTTAAATGAAAATTTACCACCGTTGTGATTTGAATTTCAAAAATCCGACATACATGGTTTTCATTAGGATGTGAAATTTGGTTCAATGGGATGAAAATAATTTTTTGGTGAATAGTAACTTTTATGTTTTATTAATCGCGATTAAAGGTAATTAGCGTAATTTAAGGTAAAGATAATGTTATAATGATATGAAATGAAATTGACACATGTCCTACCATTATTGGATGAGTCATGGACGATCAAGAAAATCCATGGGTCATATTTGGGACCCCATGGAGCCACTTGGGTAAGAAAATGACATTAATAACTTTTTATTTAAAGTTAAAATAAAAATGTCACAAACATGTATTATTTTACTAAAACAATTTTTACATGGGGTTATACACATCATATTTTTGACTATAAATATTAATTGGAAAGAAAGATATATTTCCTATATCATAGTATTTTTTTATAATTTTTACACATTATTTAAATTAATTTATTTATGACACCATGATGATGCAGCGATTATCTCATTAATGAACGATTTAAATAAAATGAAAAGATAATGTAAACTCTAAGACATAAACAAGACTAAAAAATATTTTATGCATATATTTCTAACCATTATCACCTTTTCCTATAAATATATAATTGTGGGTCTTTTAATATTCGAAAATCATTTTATAATAATGTACATTTTCAAGACTTTCCAAGAGTGCCCCTACTCCCTCTTATAAAAGGTCCCCACCTGTACCCCCTCACCCACACCTCTCAGGCCCTTGGATCGGCCAAACTCTGCTCTTATTGTCTCTCCACATCCCTCTCTTACTCCTAGAAGCATCACTTTGGGAAAGAGTCTTTTCAAGGAAGCCTTTGAGCTCAAATCAAAAAGAGTTACCCGATTTAAAGGTAAAGTCTTCCCTAGTGTTCTTTTGTTTTATTTTGATTCTCCAACCCCCTAAAATATTTTTATTAATTTATTTTGTAACAACACCAGTATCGTAAATATACTAGGATGTTGTTATGAGATGTAATCAAGATACAATAACACACACCTTCATCTAATGGTTAAAGAACATAGCGTTTCCGTGGATGGTGAATTACTGTCTCACGAAACGATGATTGTTCAATCTTCTCCTACCACCTATCATGGTGGACATTATGATGGAACTATATTTATTTATGATATATATTATATTTATTTCCTCTCTATGTTTCTGTATTTTATATTTAATACGTACCTTTATGCTTTTCATGTTGTGCAAATGCGATAATTTCATTAGAGGAAGTGTGGACTACCACCCCCTCAAGTGATGTGACTCGTTCATGCAATACATGGAATGTATAAAGAATGAAATTGATGAATTAATGTGACCTATATAACATATATATTATACTGTAATTATAATATATATATATCTCTCTCATCTATTTTTAATTCCATTAATGTTCCAAAGAAATGAAAGTAGCGTTCATTCGTACATACGACCTACCGTCTCCATGAACGGTGCATTTCATTTATTTTTTATCTCAAAATGTTATGGAATAGTATAAAATAAATATATACTAGATATATATGATCTTTAATTCATTAATAATATTCTGGTGAAGATGTACTTATAACTACATGGAATATTCTTTTCCAAGAAGTCCAATTTTTACTCATGTACCGAACATAGAAAAAAACGTCTGATACGAACTCACATTATTAACCAATTATTATAACATTATAATATGTGATATGAACTGAATAATAATATTTAAAAGTTTTACTAATGCAATTATAAATTGACCAATGTTTATTATTCAAGAATATGAAGAAACCAACAAGACAAGTCGGACATGAGGTGAGGGATCCTACCTCTCTCTTTCTTTTTAAGTACTCTCTTTTATTTCATTTCTTTTAAGCTCATATTTATTATGTTTGGGGATGTTATTTTATATTCCTCATAATTTATGTTTTATTTTCATATTATTAGAGACCCTATTTGATATCATAAATCCATTTTTGTAAGTTTTAAGTGGCATCGTTAGGCTGTTGAGTTTTCGTAAGTGATTTTTCATCTCACTTTTATTCCCATGATATTTATGCTACATTTTCCACCATATCCTTTGATTGGTGTATGTACTGACCATTATTATACTCTTTGTGTAGTATAATTTCATTTATGGGTATTTACATAAATTTTTTATGGTCCTTCTTTCTTGGGGTGTATGTTTCGAAAGTTACCCAAATCGGTAAGGGAACCTTTCACCCTCCTCTTTTTAAAAGACTTCTTTTTGTTGGGTCTTTTAACTTACATATTCATATGTGGGGATATGTTCTTCTATATCATTTTTTGATGTAAATTTAATGTCCATGTGATGAGATACCATTTTCTCTCTCATCAACTAATTTTATGAATTTTAATGTGACGTCGTTAGGCTGTCGAATTTTTGGAAAGGAACTTCTTAACTCAATTTCAATTATTTGGGTTAATCTTGTACTACTTGAATATGTCATTCTATGAATATGTGTGAATGAATATGATTTTTTTACACTTAATATACACTTATATTGGGTGTATTTATATTTTTCACACATAATTATGTAATTGATTTATCCGTAATCAAAGGATACTGCCTTTATAAGGGATTTCGTCTCAATTTACATTCCATTGAGACTTCATTGTGGTTTTGCGCCAATTCACTTTGATATGGTGTATATACAGTCCTTTGGAATAATATATCATGAATACCTTTATTCTCATGATATTATAAAGTCTTGATTAAATGTTACTCCTTTAAAAGCTTCAAAGTGGTGTGGGACACTTTGATTCAAAAATCTCTTTATTAAATGGTTTTTAAAATAGTTTGATAAATCACTAATTTTTTCAATATATTGAAATGATTTATTGTGATTTCAAATGAAATGTTAATAGTGAAATATTTATATTTTCAATATTTTATGTGCTATGATTTTATAATGGTACTTGGACATTTGACGGGTAGTTACATGATAAACCATATGACGGGTGGTGCCGTGAATACTAGGACGGGTGGTTACGTTATAACCTCCAATGCATTGGGTATGGAAGTCAGCCGTATGGCTATTCCATGTAGTGATATGTGTGGAAGTCGACCGTATGGTTATTCCATTTAAGTATGTTTATGTACCAAGTTACCTTTATATGTTATGTGTTCTTTGTATGGGTTTATGGTAATCTTTTGGTTACAAAGGATAAGTAGTGATATTTTATTCAGTGAAGAGTTTTTACTACTTCATAAAGGTGAAAAGTAT
Organism: Viscum album; assembly: GCA_963277665.1. Classification (NCBI taxonomy): domain Eukaryota; kingdom Viridiplantae; phylum Streptophyta; class Magnoliopsida; order Santalales; family Viscaceae; genus Viscum; species Viscum album. Next base: position 1,540,512,845 of record OY728151.1, read on the forward strand.
TGCATTGATGAATTATTCATGGTTTACTTGTTTTTTTGGAAAACTAACAATTTTCCTTCTTTGTGTATCCTTTACTGGGCTTTTTATGCTCATCCCAATTTTTTGAAATGTTTCCCACATGAATTAAAGAAAAATAGGGTCAAGGATAGGATCAAGGAAATACATTCTATGTAAAAACATGGAACTAAACATGTTTCTTTTGAAGAGTTTTTATTTTATGGAAACTTAGTTGAAGTGTCTACTTTGTAATCTTTGAGATTTAATAATTATGTCCTAATTTTCTAAAACACTAAACCTGAAAAGATCCTCAATGTGAATTATTCATTTAATTCTTGATTATGTTATTTTTTAAGGTCGGGTTCTTATAGTTTGTATTAAAGGTCGGTTTAGATAACTTTAGAGGTTAGGGTATTCTCTAAGCATACGTGACGTTACCACAATGGTTATGATTTCAGAAAGAGTCATAGATTTAGATAAAGTGAATGAGTAAGTATATATTAGTGTTTATCTTCCTCATTAGTACATGACAATTTTATTGACATACTCACACTGACATTTTTTGTTTTAGTAAATGGATGGATCTAGCAGGAACCAAAGTGACAATGGGTTTGAAGGAAACTGTGGTGGTTTTCTGATTAAGAGACTGGATGAAATGGGGGACTCAATGAGAAATCTCGTGGTTATTCTAAACCAACTATTAGGTGGCATGATTAACCACTTGAACCTTTGTGAGTTCTCTAATGCATCATTTACGAGATGACCAACTCGATGTGGATGTTCAGGTAATAATTATAATGGTAACCATTATGGTTTATATGATCCTTAATTTTGAGGTAATTATGGGTTACTATATGATGGAAGATGAAAGGAATGAGGTACAATTGAGGTTTAGTCATGTTATGGTTAGTTTTTAAGATTTTATCTCTTTTTGGGGAACATTTTATGAGTTATATAGTTTTGTAAAAAGGACAACACGCAGACTGTGTGACAACCCGTCGAGTAGGACAAAACTGTTGGAATCGAACCCACAACTAAAGTGTGACCGGTATTTATCACCTACCACTGTACTACGTGAAGTCCCTGGTTAGTATGACAAATTATTTTTAGTTATATAATTTTATGAATCAAGAATAAGTTGATTTTGGGTTATCGAGGAAAATATTGACCAATCATGGAGTATATATGATTAGGATAATCACTTTTCAGTATGAGACTTTAGGAGTAACTAATGATTGCGGATAAATGTTAATGTTTATCTTGGAAGACTATGTGATTAAATCCTTCAGAGATTTGGGTTTCAATTATAGTTTTGATACTTTGAAGAATTTTATGGATAAATGTTTATTTAATGGTATTTTTTGAACTTTGGGTATTGTATGGAAAATTTTGGATATTATGAATAGATTTTTTTAAAGGACTGTCCTTTTTGGGTATTAACTGATCTTGTACTAACCTTTTTGGTTTTGGTTTTGGTTAAGGTCTAATGACATGGGAAATATATAGTTCTCTTTTTTGTATTAGGTGATTCTCAAGAAGTTTATTATAGCTCTCTTAATGTGAACAAGTCATCCTAAATACTCATATTTTGGAGAAAATAGGAGTTTGTGTGAGAAACCAAGTAAAAGTTGAAAGTCAACATGACCAGTAAGTATGTTTCCTTATGTTTTAGTTATGAACACAAATAAATTCCTCAGTGAAATGTAATTTAAAACAAAAACGTTTTCTATTAACTATTCCTACTGGGGAATCAAATATCGTTTAACCCATCACAAGTTTGTGATTTTCTAGTGGTAAAATTTCTCATAAACATGTTTTCTATCACTCTTCATTAGAACATGACCCTTTTTTTCTTCCATATCCATGTTTTCCTACATTTAATACTATTATGGGTTAACTCGGGTGACCTTTTGTACTTCCCTTTCTTTCTTTTAATGTGACAGTTTAATTGACTCTTTTTCCGATGTGGGGCTTTCATGAAAGTTTCAAATTCCAATTTTTAAAATTGTGAAGATGAAATTCCCAAAAGGGGGGATGGATGTAACATACCAGGTGAATAAAGAATATTAAATTCTCATGTTTATCAATATTTTTGAATAAAATGTTAATATTACTTTAAAGGTAATTCTATGCTCGATGGCATACCCAATACGCAACAACAAGTTTCTTTGAAATCCTACGTTGCACACTAATACTATAATTATATTATTTTAAATAGTTAATGCATAGCCTTTGTAATGGAGGGAATGAATAGAACTAAATAAAAAAAGGATTACATATGTTTGTTAAATATTTTTACATTTATTCAATAAATGTTATATGCTTAAAATGCGAATGAATCCAATTTTAAACGTAGATATTCTAATATTGTTTAAAAGGTCGATTAACCTCCTTTTGATGGCGAACCCCTTTTAAATATACTTTGTAAAAATTTTATATGTTATATTGGACCAAATAAAATCCTTCTTTAGAATTGGGACATCAAAATTTACTTTGTGTATGTTTTTGTTATTTTTTCAATAAAGTTCATTTTTAATGAATAAGTGAAAAATGTTGTATTTTAATTCAAAACCACTTTTTAATATAATTTGTTTATATGATTAGATAATATTTTTAATTGTTTTTAAATTGAAAATAGAATATATTTTTATCATTTAATCCAATGGAGGTCATTGGAATTAATTTCACATTGAAATTGGATTTAAACTATTGTCAATCTTTTAATAGATATTATTTATAAAAAACACGCTATTGGTTTTGAAAATGGGAATTAATTATTAAATTGATTAATGAAACTTATATGTTTTGAATTTTGTAAAATAGACATCATTTTTGAATTCGGAATATCAAATATATCTTAGGGTTAATTTTTGGTATTTTTATGAAAAACATCAATTTTTGATGAATAGTGGAACCACTAAGTGGTAGTTAAAAAACTGATTTTTTGTTTAAATGAAATTTTACCACCTCCGTGATTTGAATTTAAAAAATCCGACATACATGGTTGTCATTAGGATTTAAAATGTGGTTCAATGGGATGTAAATAATTTTTTGATGAATAGTAACTTTTATGTTTTATTAATCGCGATTAAAGGTAATTAGCGTAATTTAAGGTAAAGATAATGTTATAATAATATGAAATGACCTTAGCACATGTACTAACCTTATTGTATGAGTCATGATAGACCAATACAATCCATGGGTAAACTTTGGGACCCCATGGAGCCACTTGGATAAGAGAATGACATTAATAACTTTTTATTTAAAGTTAAAATAAAAATGTCACAAACATGTATTGTTTTATGAAAAAAAAATATTACATGGGGTTATAGAATTCATATTTTTGACTATAAATATTAATTGGAAATATATAAATATTTCCTACATCATAGTATTTTTTTATAATTTCTAGACATTAAATAAATTAATTAATTTATGACACCATGACGATGCAGCAATTATCTCATTAATGAATGATTTAAATAAAATGAAAAGATAATGTAAAATCTAAGACTTACACTTGTATAAAACCTATTGTATGAGTATATTTATAACCCTTATCACCATATCCTTGAAATATATAATTGTGGGACCATTAATATCCGAAAACCATTTTATAATAAAGTAAATTGTCAAGACTTTCCAAGAGTTCCCCTCCTCCCTCTTATAAAAGGCCCCCACATCTACCCCCTCACCCACACCTCTCAAGCCCTTGGATCGTCCATACTCTGCTCATATTGTCTCTAAACATCCTTATCTTACTCTTATAATCCTCACATTGGGAAAAAGTCTTTCCAAGGAAGCCTTTGAGCTCAAATTAAAAAGAGTTACCCGATTTGAAGGTAATGTCTTCCCTAGTATTCTTTTGTTTTATTTTGCTTCTCCAACCCCCTAAAATCTTTTTATTGTTTTATTTTGTAAAAAAACTAGTATCTTAAATATACAAGGATGTTTTTATGAGAAGGATTCGAGATACACTAACACACACCTCCATCTAATGGTTAAAGAACATACTGTTTCCGTGGATGGTGAATTACTACCTCACGAAACGATGATTGTTCTATCTTCTCCTACCACCTCTCATGGTGGCCATTATAATGGAAATATATTTATTTATGATATATATTATATTTATTTCCTCTCTATGCATCTTTATTTTATATTTAATACATACCTTTGTGATTTGGAAGTTGTAAAAATGCGATAATTTCATTTGAGGAAGTGTGGACTACCTCCCCCTCAAGTGATGTGACTAGTTCATGCAATTCAAGGAAGGTATAAAGAATAGAATTGATGATCTTATGTGACCTATATAACATATATATTATACTGGAATTATAATATATATATATATACCTCTCATCTATTTTTAGATCCATTAATGTGCCAAAGAAATGAAAGTAGCGTTCATGCGTACGTACGGCCTACCGTCTCCATCAACGGTGCATTTCATTTCTTTTTTATCTACAAATGTTATGGAATAGTTTAAAATGAATATATACTGAATATATATGATATTTAAATCATTAATTCTATTCTATAGATGATGTACTTACAACTACATGGGAAATTATTTTCCAACAAGTTCAATTTTTACTCATGTACCGAACATCGACAAAAATGTATGATATGAAATCACATTATTAACCAATTATTATAACATTATAATATGTGATATGAACTGAATAATAATCTTTAAAATATTTACTTATGCAATTATAAATTGACCAATGTTTATTATTCAAGACTATAATGAAACGAACAAGGCAAGTCGAACTTGAGGTAAGGGATCCTACCTCTCTCTTTCTTTTTAAGTACTCTCTTTTATGTCATTTAATTAAAGCTCGACTTTATTATGTTTGTGGATGTTATTTTATATTCCTCATACTTTTAGTTTTATTTTCATATTATGTGAGACCCTATTTGATATCATAAATCCAATTTTGTATGTTCTAAGTGGCGTCGTTAGGCTGCCGAGTTTTCGTAATGGATTTTTCATCTCACTTTTATTCTCGTGAGATTTATGCTAAATTTTCCACCATTTCCTTTTATTGGTGTATGTAATTCCAATTATTAAACTCTTTGTGTAATATAATTTTATTTATGGGTATTTACATCAATTTTTTATGATCCTTCTTTCATGGGTGTACTTTTGGAAAGTTACCGAAATCGGTAAGGGAACCTTTCAGCCTCCTCTTTTTAAAAGACTTATTTTTGTTAGGTATTTTAATTTAAATATTCCTATGTGGGGATATGTTATTATATATCCTTATTGATGTAAATTTTATGTACATGTGATGAGATAAAATTTTCTCTCTCATCAACTAATTTTATGAATTTTAATGTGACGTCGTGAGGCTGTCGAATTTCGTGCAAAGGAACTTCTTAACTCAATTTCAATTCTTTGGGTTAAACTTGTACTCCTTGAATATGTCCTTATATGGATATTTTTGAATGAATATTATTGTTTTACACTTAATATCCACTTATATTGGGTGTATTTATATTCGTAACACATTATTATGTAATTGATTTATCCTTAATCAAAGGATTATGTCTTTATATGGGATTTCGTCTCAATTTACATTCCATTGAGACTTCATTGTTTTTTTGTGCCAATTCACTTTGATATGGTGTATATACTGTCCTTTGGAATATTATATTATTAATACCTTTATTCTCATGATATTAAAAAGTTTTGATTAAATGTTACTCCTTTAAATGCTTCAAAGTGGTGTGGGACACTTTGATTCAAAAATCACTTTATTAACTGGTTTTTAAAATAGTTTGATAAATCATTGATTTTGTCAATATATTGAAATGATATATTGTGATTTCAAATGAAATGTTAATAGTGAAATATTTATATTTTAAATATTTTATGTGCTATGATTTTATAATGCTACTTGGACATTTGACGGGTGGTTACGTGATAAACCATATGACGGGTGGTGCCGTGAATACCAGGACGGGTGGTTATGTTATAACCTCCAATGCATTGGGTATGGAAGTCGGCCATATGTCTATTCCATGCAGTGATATGTGTGTAAGTCAACCGCATGGTTATTCCATTTAAGTATGTTTATGTCTCAAGTTACCTTTATATGTTATGTGTTCTTTGTATGGGTTTATGGTAATCTTTTGGTTACAAAGGATAAGTAGTGATCTTTTATTCAGTGAAGAGTATTTACTAATTCATAAAGGTGAAAAGTATTACTTTGATAAAGTATTCATGGTTTACTTGTTGTTTTGAAAAACTAACAGTTTTCCTTATTTGTGTATCCTTTATAGGGATTTGTATGCTCATCCCATGTTTTTGAAATGTTTTCCACAGGACTGAAAGATGAATAGGGTCAAGGATAGGATCTAGGAAATTCATGCTATCTAAAACAAGGAACTAGGCATGTTTCTTTTGAAGAGTTTTTATTTTATGGGAACTTTGTAGAAGTGTCTACTTTGTAATCTTTGAGATGTAATAGTTATGTCTTCATTCTCTAAAACTCTAAACCTGAAAAGATCCTCACTGTGAATTATTCATTTAATTCATGATTATGTAATGTTTTAATGCCGGTTCCTTATAGCGCAACATAATTTATGTTAGCATCAAGTTTTTGGATAGATGGGACTTGGGTATGGGATGTTAAAAATTTGAAATTGGTTTAATTAAATTAAACCAATTTTCATCATCCTTATTGGTGTCTAAGAAATTGAACCATCCCCACCTCCTCTTCTTTGCTATGAACGGCCAGCTAAAATCAAGCAAACGAAGAACCATTAATCTATGATCCTGATAGTGATGGCTCCAAGATCACTCATCAGGAGCCTTAAAGTGTGGATATATAATCGAATTATCGATGTTTTTCCACTAGGTAAGAGATTTTGGTTTTAATCTCATACCCTTGGTGTTTTATTCGTTTCTTGTGAAAACCATCACAATGTCTTTGTAGATTGGGATCTAAGGATCCCAGATTTGGCCTCGTGTCTATTTTTCATCCACTAGATCATTACTGGTGGTCTTTATAAATTGGTAGAAACATGACTCCAATGACCAGTGGAATCACGATAGAGGCCGATAGTAGCGTGGGCCGCCTGGGGAATCGGTGAAGCACAAGGCACAAGGGGGTATGGGATCCAAAATGATGGTACAACGTGTGGAACAGTGGAGGCTGGAATTCTTTTGTTGAAGAAGGATGTAAATTGAGGTTCGGTGGTCTAGGACATGCAGTTGGGCCACGGGATGATGGATGTGATATGTACCAGCTGGTTCGGGCTGATCCAAGTTATTTGGGTCAGGTTTTTTTAATTAAAAACCATGTATCTTGCTAACCGGGTGTCTGATTTGTGTTCCATCTATGACTATAAGACCCCTTTTGGGGGTGAAACTTTTGATAACAATTTTAGGACCTTTAATTGTGGGATCATGTTTGGGTGGAACAAATCATCCACTAATAATAATAACGACAACAACAACATTAAGAATAATAATAATAATAATAAAATTACTATTATTTGGATCTTATTGGGTCAGATGTATCTCCTGTGTCCGATGTCAATTTGACATGCCATCAGCAGCGTCAAGACCCTATAATTAATACTTAAATTTCAAAACTAATTTCGAATGTTTTAACCAATATCATATTGTGGGACTCACGATGACGGTTTGGGGTTTTTGTAGTGAAATGTGACTTTTTCACCGATTGTTCATTTTTTTAGATGAATGAGTAGTCAAACTAGTGGGGTTTTCTTGAGGAACTCAATGCCGAGATCTAACTGATGTGTTCCCAAAACAATGGATGGGCCGCATGAGGTGCCTTTCTCGCCTGTTATGGTGAAAAGAACCCTTCTCACTGGTTTCTCGATTATGCAAAGTGAATAGCCTAAGCATCGTGTTTTCCCACATAGAACATGATGGTGTCCTCTGTTATGACTTATGGGACACGATGTGGCCTGAATAGAGAAATTATATCATAGATATATTCTTGTCCAATGTTCGAGATCTGTTGTTCTTGGAGAGAGATGTTTGGTCAGGTACTCTCCTGTGACACCTGGGCACAAATTTATCTTACCTCTATGCTTAGGTAGAGATGAGACTCCCTGTGTTTTTGGTGCAGGATCATTACTTTTTGGGTGGTTTTTTCTCTAACGATAATGGAATAGGGTGGGAGTTCCCCATGAAATATTTATAGTTGTACTACTCCCTACCATGATAGGGCATGAGTTCTATAATCTCGTTGATTATAGAGTCAGTAATCTCCTACCATATTACGGTGCAGGTTCACTAGCCTCAGGGTGGTTCTCCCCTTCCATGGGTGTGGGCTCATGATCCTTAGTGTGGTGAATCCCTACCGGGGGTGAGGGCCCATGTTACTTGTCATTGTTCTTCCCTACCATGGGTGTTGGCTCACATTCTATACTGTGGTGCTCCCCGACTGTGGGTGCAGGATCAGGTCATTCGTAGTGGTTTGACCCTACCCTGGGTGCGGGCTCACATTTTATTGTGTGGTTCTACCTTAACATGTTAGGGTATGAGCTCAAAATTCATAGGGTTGTACTTCCCTGACATACCAGGATAGGGGTTCATGTGTATAAAGTTGTGCTCCTCCATTCTTGATTTATAGTTGAGAGCAGTCCCCTCCACTTGGTACTTGTGATTCCTAGTTAGAATTCAGCACTCCCTTAATGTACTGAGGTGTGGGCCCCTCAAGATAGGATTCCCATAGATTTCACTAATTTTTGTAGGGGCTAGTATTCCCTCAACTATGAGAAAGTGGAAAGGAGAGAGACTCCCTGTAGATCTTCTGATCCAACAAAAGTCACATGTCAAAGTTGGTGGCATCTCTCAGTTGAGTTCCATTAGGGATGGTGTGGGTGGATTTTCGACTTCGAGATTTCAATGCATTCCCCTTTAATTTTCATTCTATTGGGGTTGGCATGGATATTTTTGTTGTATATGATATTAGTACCTCAAGAGATCGTGGTGAGTATTGTGTTGGATCCTTGATTTCTTTATCATGGTTATTTCAATGTTGGGGACAATGAGAATTGGACTTGATTATACCTGGGTATTTTTTTGGAGTTCTCGTGGAATGTGACCTTTCATTGACATGCCAGGGACATCGAACAGACATAACAGGTTTAGCTAAGAATGGTCTCGAGATGGAATTTGTCTCTCATTTTTCTTCCCTCTAGATGGGTTGATTAAAATGTTTCCTTTCATTTTATTCCTTTTCTTTTGGGTTATTGGGGATCCAACTCTGTATTCTTATTCTCACCCCTACAGAGAGAGTTTCCCACACATGTATTGTGTATTTTTCAAACCAAAGGTCCTTCGACTGAGTCTCAGTTGAACCTAGAGCATGTATAGCATAGTAGATGGATTGAATAGGGTTTTCATTAGATCTTGGCTGAGGAGTTAACTGGTTTATGTTTGAAAGTGATCCCATCCTTTAGAGCAGGTTGGACATTTTAGTAGTTTTGTTTTTGTGGGCCACATATTTCACTATTTTTACTTTTTTGTACTCTGGCATGGGATAGATGTATGCATGAATTTTTGTTTTTAGTATTTATATATATCTATAAATTATTTAATCGATATTTATGTGTATGTGCGCGTGCATGTATTTTAGGATAAGGCCTCCTTGTGTGTGATAACCTACTCGACGCCGGTTTCTAGCTACTAGCCTATGGGGGTGGGCTTGGGGATCTCATTTAGAGCCCCATTGGGACATGTCATGACAGAGTGTCACCAAAGTAGGTTCCACTTTGGGACTGCAGTCATGATCTTGGATTGGGTTGTATAGCGTCAATGTTAGGATGTTTTGAGACCATCTTTCAAACTAGGGACTTCCATTTTTGTACGGGAAGCCGATGTATCCATACACCATCACATTGATAACCCACATTTTTACATGATACATTAGGGCACTGGTCTCATGGGAACAAATTTAAATGCATCATATAGAATAGGGTTTTGGGTTTTTTTTATATTTCACGAGTTAGCTCCCCATGTATACTCTTTGACCCTAGCACATCTTGAATTTGAACAAGATGTTTCCACAAAATCATACTTTAAGGGTTCTATAGATAGGTGTGGTGTATAACCTGATGAGTGATGAGGTCACCGTGTAGGGGCTTGGACATGAATTAGGTTCTCAAAAAAGGTGTACAGTTGGTGGAACCAGCAACCTTTGAGTAGTGAAAAGACCATACAATAAGGGTTCACATGGATACATCATGTCAGACCAAGCCTAGGATGGATCTGTTGGTGTATGTGTTTTTCAATGTAGCTTCGACTACATGAAGAAGAGTTATCCTTCCCCTATCGAGAAATGTTTTTGTGACTCAATGAAAATATTTCGGGAGAGTCAATGTCATCCAACGAGGATAGTATAAAGGTTAAATGGTAGAGTCCCTCTGACTTTTGTGCACTAGCCTTGGTAGGGTTTTGGTGGTTAAGGGATCAGTAAGTCCTAGTGTGTTTGTTTGGGAATACATTTTTTATTCATTGTTTACCTCACATGCTAAGTGTCATCTAGTACATAGGATGCTTTACAAGGTTGTGGTGTGGTTCATTATGGCTTTTAATTCACAGGAAGAATGGACACATCCCCCACTAATACTCATACTTAGGGTGCCATCCAAAACCATATGGGAGAGTGATTACCACCCAAATTAGATAGTGTCGAGGATCGGTTGATGAGATTATTTGACCTGTGAGTTTGAGGTCCATTTCGTGCATTGGTGACAGTTTCCTAAGGGATTGTATGACCCATTTTGTATGCATGGGAAACAATTTTTGTTCTCCATGTGGAGGATAAATTTCTAATGAGGTGTGGATGATTTTTTGAGGGGTCATGTGTGATGGGGTATCCTTTGTGTATGTTCATGATGGATTTTCATTAAGGTGGGGAGTGCATCGACATTATGAGGTTTTTTTGGAACCAGTAACATGGAGATACATGTTGTGGAGGTGGTATTTTCTTTAGCGTCATGTTGGTTTTCGAACAGAACGGTCAAAGATATTTGTGTTCCATTGGGGATTATTCAAGTGGTCATAGACCAAAGAATGTAGCCCATGGTTCTCAATGATTAGGTCTTTTTTGCGGTTGAATCTTGTAGGGGGTTCAGAGTGTTAGGTGGAGTGTTAAGCTAACTCTGTTGTTTGAAAACCCTCCATTTCATTGCAGGTTTTGTGGTTAATCTTGCTGCATGTTTCTTATAACGCAATAATTTTTTGTGAGCCTTCTGGAGTGGCAGTCCTAATGGAGAGCTTATGTTCTTTCCTTTATTCCTGGTATTTTTCTTTTTTGGGGATAAAAATGCTTAAGATGAGGAAGATGTAGAAACTTGGGTTTTTCCCTGTAATGCTTTAGAATATTCCAAAGAATATTTCCAGAGTTTGGAACTGAGACGGTGTTTAATTTTGAGGCATGGTGTTATCATAATAAATTTTATAAAAAATTAGTTTGTTTATAATATGAACATGGGGAAATGGTTTATCTCTCAAATTGTAGCTCATATCAGAAATATGAGGGTACATTTGGGTCCGGAGCATGTCTTTTCCCCTAGGAATTTTTTATGTTTAGTGAGTTCATTCCTTTTATGGAAATTGTTTTGGAGGGAATTTTCATAAATAAATTAAATTAATTTATTTCAGAGGATGGGCAAATAAATTTTGAACAAAGTTTCAGATAAAATTATTGTGTCCCTGGTTGAGTTTAGAACATAGTGTTTACCCTGGGCGTGAAATAATCATTGTCACCGTCGAGATTTGGGACAGAGGTGAGTCGATGCAGGGTTGTTAAATAGAGGGTATTGATTCGATAAAATTAAAAAAATGTTCCTCTTCCAACACAGTGTGTATGAAAAAGAACCATCTCCTCCTCTTCCTCTTTGTGATGAACAAATGACCGAAATCATGTAAATAAGTTCTATCAAACTTCAATCTTGACGTCGATCACTCCCAAATCATGTAGTGGTACCATAGAAGCACAAATATGGCACCAAAGTTTCAACGTTTATCCCTGAGGTAAGCGATGGGAGTTTTAATCCCATAGACCTTGGTTTTTCCTTTGTTTTTGTGTAAATATTCACTATGTCTGTTTAGATTGGGGATCATAAGATGCTAGATCTTGTATCAAATCTAATTTTGAACATCGTAGGATTCTTTGTGGTCTGTAGAAGGTGGTGGTGGAATATCTCCAGTGAGGGAGGCTCTGTCGAGGCATGGCGACATGATAGTGGGTGCTAGCAGCATGGTGGAAGTAGTCAATGGGTGGCAGAGTTTGTTGGGTGGTGAGGGTTGTCGTGGGTGTCCGTGGAGTGTATGGCTCATGGGGGTACAAGATTTGGCATAATGGAAGATGGAGGGGCGCAACTGGGGCCAACATGTGGCTAAGGAAAAGGGTTTTGGGTTTTAGTTTAGTCGGTCGGGCCGCATGGTCGGGCCATAGGCCAGTAGCTTTGATCCAGACTAGCCGGTTTAGGCCGATTTTGGCAATTTTGGAGGAGGATTTGTTTTATTAAAAACCTCACATATTGCAATCCAATGGTCCGATTTTCATGTACTCAATGGAAATGTGAACCCTACTTCTATAAAGTCCTTTTTAGGTCAATTTTAGGACCTTATATTTTGGGATTGAGTTATGGTGGTACAAAACATCTGTTAAAAATAATAATATAATTATTATTATTTGGAGCTTTTGGATCAGACGTATCTCCTGCATCTGATATCCATTTGACACGCCGTCAGTGATGTTGAGATCCTAAAATTAACTCAGAAATTTCAGATCTGATATTGAATGTTTAAAACAAGATCATGGTGTGGGCCCCATGAGGGACATTTTGGGCGTTTGCAGTAAAATTTGACTTTTTTTAATGGGTGTCCGTTTTGGATGAATGATTTGTCGATCCCATGTGTTTTTCCATGAGAATCACAATGGTGTGATCCAACAGATGTGTTTCGATATTGTTTGGTGGGCCCCAAGAGTTTCTATTGGGGTGTGTTTTAATGAAAATCACTCATCTAATTTGTTTCTGAATTGTGGAAATCTGATAGACTATTCTACATGTTCGTTAATGTATAATGTGATGGTGGACCCTTTTATGGATTATGGGACACATGGTCGTGTGAATCGAGCAAGAAACTTGTGGAGAGGTTCTTAGATAATGTTGGAGATTAGTGGTTCATGAATAAAGAAATTGGGTCAGGTAATCCCCTATGGAACTAGTGTATGGGTTTCCCTTACCACTCTACTTAGGTATAAATGGGACTCCCCACATCGTGGGAATGGGTGCATTAACGTTTGGGTGATTTTCTCTAAAGATGATGATCTGGGGTGAGGGTTCTCCACAACATTCATATAGTTCAACTGATCTCCTACTGTGACATGGTGAGGCTCTCCAATCTCATTGAATGTTAAATTTGTTACTCTGATACCATATCATGGTGCATGTCCTCTTTCCATAGTGTGGTGCTCCCCTAAAATTTTTGTGGGCTCATGTTCCATAGTGTGGTGATGTGGTACCATGGGTGCAATCCCTTATTACTTGCAATGGTGCTCCCCTACAATGGTTTTGGGATCACATTCCATAGTGTGGTTCTCCCTTACTATGGGATCAAGCTTGTATCCCTTGTAGTTGTTCTTCCCTATCATGAGTTCACGCTCAAGTTTTATGGAGTGGTTCTCCCATACTGTGTTAGGGTGTGAGCTTACATTTCATAGGGTGGTACCCCTCTAATATTATAGGGTGTAGGTTCATGCCTATTGAGTAGTGCTCATCATTTATTGAGTTGAAATATGGAGTGATCCCCTCTACTTGTTACACAAGATTCCTAGATAGGAGTTAGCACTTCCACATTATACTGAGGTTTGGGCCCCTCCGGATAGGAGCTATAAAGAATTTTTGGATTTGTGTAGTGCTAGTACTCCTTTGACAGCAGTGTATTAGTGAAGAGAGGGACTCTCCGTAGATCTTCTGACCCTGCGTAAGGTGTAGGTTATAGTTGGTGGCATCTCTTGGCTAGGTTACAGTTGGTGGCATCTCTTGGCTAAGTTCCATTAGGGATTGTGTGGTTGTATCATCGACTTCGATCTGTCGATTCATGCCCTTTTCATTTTTTGAGATATCATGGATGGCATGGATGTTTTTTCAATCTATGAGGTAGGTACCTCATGAGTTTATTGCGAGTGTTGTGTTGGAACCTTGAGTCATTTTCCATGGTCAGTCTACGGTCGAGACCATGAGACATAGAACTGAGTATATCTTGGTGTGTTCTTTGAGATACTGTGGCATGTGTATTTTCATTGACATGCTAGGGATGTAAAGTTGATTAGTCATGTTTAGCAGAGGATGGACTCAAGATGAAGTCTCTATCTCATTTGGGATCCTTCTAGCTGGGTTGAGTGGAGTATTTCCTTTCATTTACTCCCTTTTAATTTGTGGTTTTTGGGATTCCCATTATGTATTCTTATACTCACCCCTACATGGGATTTTCCCGCACATGTCTTGTATCTTGTGCATACCATAGTTCCTTTGACATCTTATTAGTTGGACCTGGATTTTGTAGAGAATAGTAGTTATATTGACCAAGGTTTTCACTAGAGCTTGGGTGAGGATCTTACTGATGGGTGTTTGATAGTGATCCCCTCATTTAGAGTAGGTTGTGTGAATTTTCAATTTTCATTGGCTGGGTCCTGTAATTTCACTTTTTATAATTTTTCTATACTTTGGTTTGGGATAGATATATTTATGAATTTTAGTTTTTATTTTATATATACATATCCCCTCACTGTTTCTTGGAGGTGTATATGGGTTTTCACGTACAAGTACTTTAGGATAAGGCCTCATTATGTGTGATTGCCTACTCGACATTGGTCACCATCCCCTAGCCTATAGAGGTTGTCTTGGGGAGTCATGGCTCGAGCCCCATTGGGGCAGGTCATGAAATATTGAGATATGATAAATTACTGTGAGAATTAAAAAAAGTATTTATTATTTTTTATAACATAATTATCAATCAACTAATTTACTAATTATTTATTTTATGTGTTGTATAAAATGGATAGAAAAAACAAAACAAATATTTCAATAGCTCTTTAACATGGGGTATGTACTTACAAATAAATATTTATAGATAATGTATAATTATTTATGTGATGTAATATTATATTAAAAATTATATTATGTGTTGGAATATACTATTTTTGTTCGGCATCTGCTGCTAGTGAGTGAATATGGAACAATATCCTAATAGATATATGATGAGGATGAATCCTATGTCTGTTGTATTATGTTATAAACTATTTCTAGAGATTTGATGATACAAAATAATGAAATAGATATTTAAACCTTAATATCTTATCTTTAATACCATGAGAAACATAAATAAATCCTGTAAATAAATAATATTGTCAATGCACAATATCAGTGTAAGATATAAGAAGGAAATCACGTTATTGATCATGGATTCAAAATTCTGGTTTATATTGATAATTTTTCCAAAATTAGTCTTCCACATGGATAAGAAAGTATCCATTAATCATATGTTATTACCCTTGCTGACATGACTATACTAATTTTTCCAAGACTGAATAAAAAATATACAAGTCTCTCAGGATATTTTTTTCCATACATCACCATGAAAATAATGATTGTTCTAATAATATTTATCTACCAACTTTGGTGTTAATTTTGAAAGAAAATGACGAATATACCATGGATAATATATGTAAAATAGATCATTTATAACTTCCTTCCTAGAGGCAAATGATTCAAGGGGAGAAGAATGATAAACAATCTTATTGATACTTATGTGGATATTTTGGAAAATAGATATTAAATTTCAATAAAATGTGGAAGCAAGAAATTGAATTCAATATAGTTATAATCATCATTTTTCTATTCAGTACTTTTGTACTAAATAAAACATGATTACAAAATAAATGCATTTAAATAAAATAAATGAGGAATAATTGAAAGGTTACAATGTGAACACACAACTAGCTAAGAATGGGTTATTCTTATGTCGTCTAAGAAGATATCACTATTTATCACTTATTGATTGGATTGATCAAACTTTGTAGTAATTATTACTAAAATATTTATCTTATTTTATGTATTGACACGATGAGAGATTATTTCAATTTTAAAATAAATGATGTTCTATAACATAAATATGAATTTAATGTTTTAGTTAATTGAATTAGAAATATCCATTATAGGGAATTATTAATATAAATTACGAAACTCTTTTAATGTTGTAATAACATAATTATTTATTCAATAAATCTGAATAGAATTGAACTTTTTATACACATAATAATGTTTCATTATCAAGTGATATAAGATAATAGATATAAAAAAACAACTTATCATGTTTTAGATATAGAAAAATTTATAAATAAAGTTAATTCAAAAAACATTCTTGATTTAGTTTAACTTTTCCATGTGAACCATTATAAATCAAAATATAACTACTTATAGTTCCAGGTATTCCTTTAAGAAATTTTTAGAAATTATTTCTGATATAAATTAGTGTACTTGGTGAAGATTGTCGAATCTTGATGCTTTCTTGTTGGATAATATCTAATTATTGGTCATACATGTAGGGTAATGGTTATTGTAGACTCACATATCTATATATACATCAATTTCATGATGGTAGTAAATAATGATCAATGATGAGTCATATATATATTTTTAAATATTCCATCACTCTTCCATTTAACACTTTTCAAATAGAAGTGAAACAAATAACTATATGAAAATTGTATAGTCTAATAGACATTATACAAATCATTATATGAAAATAATATATTTGATAACCACCACATGTGACTGTTCAAAACCATGTTTTATAAGATGGCCTTAGCCACAAATAAACCCAAAAAAACTATGGTGCATATGAGATAATGATCCCATGGCCACTAAGGATATTAACATCTAGTCACGATCCACGATATTTTTAAACAGGAATACCATATAATTGGAGATATTTGGAGAAGACATAAATTATATCATTTATGTCTCTAAATGAAAATGAGTTGGCATAGGAATACTGGACTCCACTGAGCTTAATCATAGATTAGTTCCAAAGACACATAATGTTTAGGAATTTATATAAAAAAGTATCTTATGTTTACCATGGTGGGAGATACCTATATTATTATTTCATAATAATTATTATGGCAAAACATTAAGAAATGGAAAGATGATAAGGTTGAAAAGTATGTATAAATTCAATTATTGGACTCCATGAATCAATTTTCAGGGACTCCATATTTTGAATAATTCTAAAAATTGATGCTACTAATGAGTATTCAAGAGTAAATTGACATGGATTATTGATGACAATAATAATATAAAATTATATATTATATAAGGGATTATTCTATGAAAATCATTATTCCCCACTCATCCCGAATAAAAGATTTTTTTATTTATACATGTCAATGGATATTTCTATTATCATCATATTGGGATATTGATTACCACAAACACCGCATTTGGAGGAAACTTTATGATAGATGTATACATGAGGAAAAAAGGAGGCCATATGTTATATTTAAACAAGGATTAACTAAATGGGTTGATATCATCAAAAAATTCATATAAGATATAACGATTACAAAAATTCAATTATGAAAAAATCATGTACAATGATCATAGAATATTCATTTGAAAATGAATGATTGATATGTGTCTCAAAATTTTTAGTGGGGGAATTATAAAATTTCATGTTAGGTATATATATAATATACGGAAAACTATTATTTTGTATTACCATTTTCCAACGACTAAGGAATGACATTTATCCATGTATGACTTATAGTAGAAACTATCTTCTAAGGAATTAGATATAAAATATTGATTGATGAGTTTTCCCGATTTAGTAATTATACAAATATTATATTAGTATTGAAAAATAAATGTTATAATGATTGAAGATTAAATTGTTGTTGGGATATAATCCTTAGAGAATAACACGCATAAGCATAGGAAGAAATGTTTTATATTATAATAACTTCACAATATCAGGTTCTAGGAATTTATCTCACGTGCCCTAATATGTAATAACACATGATTATACTCTTTCCTAATTCATAGTACGTGAATATCAAGAAAATATAATAGAATTTTATTGACTTGAAATTAAAAATATCTGATAGTACATTGAAAAGTATAACTTGATACATTATTGGGGTATTGAGAAGGGGGAATATAAGTGATCAAGTTAACTGAACACTTGTATTAATTTTTGTTAAATTTTATCAAGTATCATGGAAGTGGATAAAGTAATATGAAAAACAATTGTTATAGACAATGGTTTCTATATCTGTAATATCTAAGTACGTTTTGGTTTTTGATGAAATTTTAGATGTGATTTAGAAACAACCGATTTTTATTTTTTTAATACCAGAAGAATGATATTTATCATTATAGGATAATACTTGACTATGGTTTTAGATAGGATGTTTGGATACTGAGATTGGATCGAGATGTGGTTACTCATTTATATGACTATATAGATGATTTTATCAAAAATTTAATGTTATTGTAAATATATTCACCACAAATACATGTTGATTTTCTAACCCTATCCAAGGAATCATGATATTCTTTGCAGCTATACACATTCTTTACATATGTATGTTTTTACATGTGAAAACTATCTGGTGATCATTTGTTTGATCTATATGACGTGAAATTTTGTAGGAGTTATTTCCCTAAAATAAACTTCTTTTTACATTATAATACATATATATTTAAATAATTAAATATTAATACAAATATTTTATCACATATTTATTTACTTTCAATATAAGATTGATGTGGTAATGTCCACGTGTATATATCACATTGATATGGTCATGGAAGTTCCCCACATTGATGAGAACCTTGTGATTATATAATAACATCTCCAAAATATAGTTATATAGTTATATAATGTACTATGATAGGGAATATAGAATATTTATAGTCAGGTGTGATTAATCACAAGCAAAAGAGGCTTATTTTCCTAAAATTCTCACTTGGTAATCTTTGTGATGAGAGATTAGGTGAATAGACCCTCTAGTAGATAATTTGGAATATTTTTTTTTCATCATATATTAAATTCCAAGAATGTTTGTAAAGGTCCTTATAATTTAATATTATTATTATTTCATTTTATGAATCAAAATCATAAATGTATTTCACAAACCATTATAATAATTATATATGGTGAAGTTAGATATGATGGTTACATGATGAGGGAGATCTTATTGATGGATAAGCCAAGGAAGGATTTCCCTTCCATTATTATGGGATTCGATATCTCAATAATTTGACTAGATTAAAACCATCACATTAAATTCCAGTTCCATAGTATAGTGATTTGTTTTTTCCAGATATTCAATGAAATATGTGTTGAGCCCAAAGGTTGATGACATGACGGTTCAACCAACCTGATGACATATCAAAACAAAGGGGTTATATTAAAAGATAAGTGTTCATAGTTGGTTACTAGAGTTGTGACATTATTATCCATATATTGGGTTTCTTGTTCCATTAATAGAAAGTAATCTTGTACTCTAGGGATTCCCATCTAATGACAACAAAAAAAATCCCAATGGTTAACTCACCAATTGTTTCTATATAAATTGATTAAAATCCATTTGAATTTAATTATTTTATTAAAAAATAATCTCAAGGATTACGATTAATTTTCTTCCATTTTTATTGATCTTTAATATTCACAATGTAACAAATAATTATTTTTTAATAATTAATAATTTATTTGATTTCATGAATATATATAATAAATAATTATTCAGTGGATTGGGTATAAAATATTTATTTTCTATATTTAATATTTAATTAATATTATTTTTCTAGATCATGAATACAATATTTATTCAATTGAATAAAATATTTATTTAGTTATTTAATAAATGAAGATGAGATAGAGAGATACAATATCCGGTTTGATGATAAATATTAATTTATAATCCAATAAAATAATATTTATTAGAGCGTAAGTTAGCACACACCATACAATAATATTAGTAATAATATTATTATATGGAATGAGGTATTTTTAAAAGATTATAATTTTATTTATGAACTGATATGTAATTAAATAATATTTTAACATAAACCCAAGCTCTATAAACATATGGTTATGTCTATTTTGTAGGGTCAATCTAAAATTCAGGATATAAAATCATTGCACATAATGATCTTCACTCCTCCACTCCACCCTCTATTTATCTCTCTAATTCCTCCTCTATTCCACTCAAGAATTAGAGGAACTACTTCAAGACTAAAGTATATTGGGGCAATCGAGACAAATAATGAATAATAATTGATTCTCCATGCTAGCTTCCAAAAATCTGTTGGAATTGCAAAGATATCAAAGAGGCATGTGTGAATCATCAATAGTGGGATTCTAAACATTAATCCATACATCACAATGAAGGTGATTTGAATCATATTTTTGAAGAAAAATAGTGTCATTTAAGAAATGATATTTATTTGAGGTAATCATTTCTTATCAATCTAAATAAATTAATTATAAATTTAATGTGAAAGATCACCTCACATGTTTTTTTTTGAAAATATATGTTAAAAGACATTTTAATTTATTTCCCACCACAAGCACTTACACTGCACAAGAAACCTATATATAGATAAAAAATCATATATTTAATATTAAAAACGAATAATTTGATTATTTTCCAAAGGATATGGTTGTATTTGGAAATTGATTATTATTTTTAAATAAATTATCACCTATGGAAAGAAATTCTGGTGGATGATGATCTATGAACTATGGATTGGGCTACCATATATCTCAAGAGGATGGGAAAAGATCCAGTACACATTTATTTAAGGAGGATGATCATTGTAATTATATAAAATGGGGAGGAATCCTTTTTAACTTAAAATAAAGCTCAATCATCCATCCGTAAAAAAATTAAAAGGTGTAGAAGGAGTATATGGTCCTATAAATTTAGTTAAGGAATATTTTGGAATCCAACCTTGACCATAATGGAAAGATATAGTTCAAGACCGGAATATGCATTATGTAAAAACCAAAATTAAAGCCTCTATTAGATAAATCACATATATCACCATTATATATCCATCCCAAAATCACAAATAGGTATATAGATCTCATTAATCACTTATACTGGGACTACATTAAATGGGATATTGTAGAGTATGTATATTTTTTATTTGTATTCCATAAAGATATTTATACACTTTGTAAGTTAAACTATATGATGCAACCATAACCCATACTAGGGTGTAAAAGGGAAAAAATCACCATAGATTTAGTCATAGAACCCCAATGAAATATAAAGGCTGTATTTTGATTTGGTTGTAGTCGATATCCTTAATAATTCAACACATTTCATTAATATAAGAAAAGATTCATCACATGATAAACATTATATTATATATATTAATGAATTATTAATATTTTAAGAAGTATGACATTCAATTTTATATGTTTAGGATATGTGGTCTATATCATTTTTTTGGTGAATTCTTCATCTATAATTTTATAGAAAACAAAGTTTTAAAAATGTATATCCTTCTTAGACACATGGTTTTTCAAATATGACCACTAAAACCCTATAATATATATTAAAATCCCTTTAAAAATATTACAATAGTGGTTGGGGTCAACACCATACGTAGGAGGAGTTTCCCTATAATATCAATTTCCATTATATCCTTCAAATGTCATCATATGAGGCTTTGTATGGGAAACTTTTTAGATCCATAACATGTTGGGAAGAAGTTGGAATGTGTAAGATGATGAGACTAGATCATTTTCGATAAATGTTGATGAAGATTCAATATATTCAATGGAAAATTAATACTATACAATTTATACATGAAAGATATGATGATAATCAGTGATGAAAGTTGAAGATTGAATTAAAATAAAAGGTATTATTTTAAATTTATCCTCGGAAGAAGTTTTTGAGATAAGGAAATAACAGAAAGTTGAGACCTAGGCACATTAGAAATTTAAAATTTTCAATCTTCTGGTAGTGGTGACTTTTCATCTTATTCTTCCATCAGACCTATCCAATATGCATGTTCCATTAGTCACTTTTTAGGAATCATATACATGAACATTTTCATGCATTGGTTTTGGATGATATAGACCTGGATCATGAATTCTCTATGAGCAGAAAATGATATAAATCATGGATCATATAGATAATGTATTATAAAAGTACCCTCACCTGTATAAGGATCTTTGTTGGAAATGTAAGTTTGAGGTAGAAATGGTCAAACTGAACGATTTAATGTGGAAAAGGTATACACATCTATTTTCAATAAATTAATGGTTTTTTGGAGAAATTATTTTGAGGTAGTTAAATATAGACAGTCTGAATAGCCCGAAGGCCATCAGTTTTTATTATTTTTGACAATACACATTTCAAGGGGTGATTTGGAACCCTTACAAGGCTCGAAATCTTAGAGACAATTACATGACCTATAGGTCTTAGAGGGAATAACCCAAACAAGACACCATGGAACTGATCCACCCATGAATATGTCATGATATTAGCACTCCACATTTAAAGGTATGGTCAGCTAGCTATCCTATGAAAATCTACACATGCCCAATACCGATGGAAATGCCATACCCTCTCATTCGTCCAATTCCATTTAGCTCTACTCTAGTGAATGTGCTGGCCTCAAATCCTCATATGATGACTTTTCCCTTGAAGTTTGAATAGAACATCCACATAATCATGTGGTCCGAAGGCCATGGGGTAGACATAAGGAATTAAGGTGTCCCTAAGTCCTTAAGAGACAACTGGCCTAATGACCTTGGGTGGCCTGATATCCTTTCAAGAATCGAGGAACAAACAGGTGGGCTTGAGGCCCAGATGGATGAATAGTTAGAGCTGATACAGTACCAAATATTAACTGTAATAGTTCCTAGTACAATTCTACTACAGTGCTGGTATAGTACTTCAAAAATAGATCTCCACCTAGATTTGATCTCAGTTCTTATTGATTCACCTTTCATGTCCTCATCAACTGGACGGAGGATCATATGTCGGGAGATAAATATAGGACCACATGATTTTATTATGTATTTCCATTTGGAATAAAATCAACACGTTCAATATATTTTGATGCATAAAAAATTTATAGTAATTAATTATTTACATTATAAAAATTGAGGCATATTACTTGATATTTAAATAAAATTATTTACCAAAATAAAATGTTAAATTTATCTTAATAAATACAATTGACTTAAAAAAACCATTTTTATGAAATGGTATTTTTTCATAAATTTAATAAATTTAAATTTTTTTATCAATCATATTATTGAAAAAAATTAATGAATGATGTGTAAAATAAATTAGCAACATCCATTAATAGTTATGTAATTATAAAGTCCACATGTTTAGCTTTCCCAAGATAAAAATTTTTATTGTTTAAATATATATTTTTTATTTGTATATTATATAAGACTTCATTAAAAGTTAAGTTTCAAACTTTTATAAATATAGTTTTTTGAAATTAAAATAATTTTTAATTAATCATTTAAAAATTTTATTTTGGTGATATTTTAACATTAATCTCAAAAACTGATTTTTAAGTTAATAGTGAAAATCCATTTGTCAAAAATACCTTAAAATTTTGACATAATAATGATATAATAATTAATTCAAAATATAGAAATAAATTTTCTAAACAAATATATAATTTAAGAATTTAAATTTTATATTTAAAATTTACTTGTAAATTTTATAAATCTTTTATTTACTTCTTGAAAACTATATTAAATGATATTTTTATTAGAAAAACTATTTTGGTCATTTTACATTGATTAAGATTTAAAAATGATCTACACTTTTAAATATTAATTCGAAATTCATTTAAATCTTTTTTTATCAATAAATAATTAATTCAATGGGAGTTAAGACTATGCACTATTTTATGGTAAATTAATTTTTATGCTTTCAATGAAATTTTTCTAAAAAAATTGTTGTTTAATAATATTTTCTTTTATAAAAATTTATTTTTATCACCACTAGGAATTATTTATTGTTAAATTTAAAACATAATTGGATAAAATTAATACTATTTTTTTAAACTAATCATTTCATTTTTTTCAAAAACATGTTACCAGAGAAATATAATGTAATAATGACAAAAAATTAAATGATTAACAAGGGTTTAAATTAAGATATATGGCCAAAAAGTTATTAAAAAAACCTTATGTAAAATTATTTGGATGTTTTTATTCTTTAAACCACTTATTGTGACTTTAAAATTTAATTTTTCCCCACATTATTTTGATAATGAAAAGTATTATATTTTAAAGTTATAAGTATTTAAACATGTGACACCCCTCCCACATATAAATGGTTTCTACTATACACACATAAACAAGCACTATTTTTTAGAATTTATCTTGAATACCCACCCAAATTATCACTATAATAATTCTTTATCACTTTTGGGAACCACTTTTCCGATGAATATTTCCTAAACATACAAATTCCACAATTTCCATCAAGATGAGATTAACATCTCAATGTAAGTAATATATTCGTACTTATTTTTATATAATATTATATTTATATTATTATTCATAAATTAGATTTATCAATTTAATAAAATATTTCGAAAATAATTAATCCTTTGAAAAAGTGATATTATTATTGTGAAGGAACACGTTCTAACTCATCCTATAATTATAACATGCTCATAATTGGGTTGTTTTACAACATACATTAATGATGGTATATGGTTATGTCATTAATGATAGAGTGATTTTAAAAACTAGTAATATTATGTAAAATTTATGAATTTAATAGGTTCTAATTATTATGTATAAATTTTTTATTCATTAACAACACCAATTCTAGTTTGAAATAAAAATTTCATAAAAGATTTTTTTAAGTTTCCTATGAAAATTGTCACCTTAAATTCCAAGAATTGAATATGTGACTATTGAAAAATATGAAGAAAAAACATTAAACATCATAAATAATCTAGAGATTATGAAATCATTACCAATGGGCGATGACTATAATTTTATAATTTAAACGAAATTAATAAACTAAATAGATAATAAAAAACTATTTAACTTCATGAAAGAATTATTTATAAATTGGAAATAAGAAATTATATAATAATGGTATCTAGTAATAAAAATATTAATATGAATCTAATATATATTTATAATAAGTATATATTTATTATAAAGGATATTAGAGCACGTCTGACAGAGAGAACGTCAGAGGTAACAATTTTTCCATCTCAATTAACCTTCACTAAGACATACTCAATCTTCTCTATCTTCGATATTTTTTGTAGTGTATATAATACCCATGAATTTATTTTATTAATCTATTAATTAAAAATATTGGTTATTATAAATCTATATATGGCTCTCTCTTTCATTTTTTTACAAAAGACATAAGCGTAATGTTAAATCAATAATTTAAATGTTTTAATGTTTATTTACCAATAATTTATTTAATATTTATATAATAATTATGCCAAAATAATATTATAATTCTATATAATCCAATGATTTCCCAAGTTTAGTTTCAACAGTATTTTACTATATTGAGAATATTTTAAAATAAATCATCTTAATGTTATCTGTACGGGACACATTTTTCATTCTTCAAAAATGTGTTGGAATTTTTTTAATTTGTTTCACGTGACCAAATTTTATCAATGTCATGAAAATTAATTATTATTAAGAATAAATTATAATATTCCATATTTTTCTATGAAATTTTTTCCCTTTTTTCTATGTATATTTTTATTTTTAAATGGTACCCAAAGTATTATATATATATATATATTGTTTTCAAAGAATATTTAAAATTATTTTTAATGGTATTTTATATTTATTCCCACATCCTCAAGTTATTTTTTTTACTTCACTTGGGTTATTATTTAATAATAACATATACATTATTTATGTGGGTGGATTATGATGATATTTTGGGAAAATTTTCAAGAAAATTGTTTCATTTTAAATAGTTAATTTTTCTCTAAAGAAATAAGGAATTCTTTTATGTTATTTTGGAATATGTATGTATTTTTTATCATTATCTAAAGGATGGGTCTATTATGTCCATAAAATACATTCTATAAATATTTTCATCACCTAAGATATAATAAAAGGAATTGGGTTCTAAATATAATCTGTTATGTGACTGTATCCATTAATGTTTAAAATAGAATGATGAGTAAACCAAATCCACTATGGGAATCTATCCACTATGTGATTATATTCCAAACAATGAGCCCAGAAAGAAAGAAATTTATTTGTAATCTTAGGTATATACCACAAATTGTATTCATATTCAATGATCTAATGATCACGATTATTGATTTAAGGCCCATGTTTGCATACATTTATTACTAATGTGTAATGTTATGATAGAGCCCTATTCCATGTATCATGATTTATGATATTTGGCTTGTTAGGTATGATTAAACATTATAATCATTTTCCATGATTATATTTTCATACCATTATTCTCAAATCATTCCCTCTTATGATCTTTTATTATTATCCACATGTTTACCAATACCGCTCATGTGATTTCACCCCATCATATGTTTCCATTACCTTAGGATATAAATAAAGATATTAAGTATTATATTCCTAGAAAGGGTTAATTGTGTGAAGATTCCTTGTGGAAAATATTGAATGAGTTGAAGAATATGTTTTTGTATACTTAACCACCAAATATAAAAAACATTTTCGGTCCTTATATAGTGATATTTATTTTTATGAAAAGGATTTTTAATGTATGGTTGGTCTCCTGGGTATCCTTAATTCGTACCAAAGAATATGTTTGTTATTTTTTTGGAATATGTTATGAAGGATTAGAGTATAAAAACTAAAAAAACCCATATGAATTTGGATGAACCTAAATTTTCATTGGTAGAAATGACCATGTAATAATTTATTACATTATTGGATTGATTTCCCTTATCATAAAAATACATACTCTGAATAATTATTGATGCACATATTTATCTTTTTGGTTTTCTTTAAATATATAAACTAGAAGAAATCAAGTAGACAATGACCATGGTAGGAAATAAAGTGAGTATCCTTATGCCAAACTAATTGAAATGGGAGATGTAATGAAATATCTTATTCTTATATTCAATAGACTATCACAGTATATAAACAATAAATTAAACCATTTCAAACTCACAAAAAAACACTGAAATTAAAAACACACCAGTGATCACTTCATATGGTAACTCCCACCATCCTTTATTGGGTATTATACTCTACTAATTATTGACTAGTGGTTTTGTTTGACATAAAATATATTTCCCTACTTTGTTTCTCAATTGTTGAGAAGGGGTATTGGGCATTTAAAATTTAGATGATCAAGATCATCATCACTGGACTCTCATATATAATATGAGGGAAAGGATGAAATTAAATTTATAAAATGTGAAGAGTTTTAGAATTTATTTTTCAAAACCTATTTCCACCAAAATCAATACACTAAAATGAAAATACCTTTTTTGGATTTAAAACATTTGGATAATGAATCTATTGGAACCTATGATGAAAACTCTAAAATACCTATAGAGTAATCTTTAGTTTTTATCGACTAACTTGATAAAAAATTTGATATATTATTTTATAGATTAAAACCAATTATCTAAAATCATTTACATATAAGATACTTTGGTAGATTTAAATTCACCATTTTATGTACTCTCATGGTTGAAATGATGAAAAGAGACTCACATTTTTCTCATGGTTTTGAGGGTTGAGGAAATTAAAAGGGATTTTCGATGGAACTTTATTAATAAAACCAAAGAAGGAATGAAGCATTGAAATTTTTTTCTAAATGGGACGTATAAATAATTTATGTTTAGAACGTAAGGCCATTGATAAAATTAATGAAAATGATAAATGAAGTGACTAAAATATTAAATTAATGAATATAAATCTCAACCAATTTCACCAAACACACTCTAATTATTCAATTCAAAGGAGTTTGTAAATTATGTAAATTTTTTATGGAATAAAAGGGTTAATTTTTAAAATATATGTTAGATTCCTTTTTAGTAATGGGAAAATGGAAAATATTATACAAGAATAGAAACTCAAGTGTGTCCCAAGCATAATGTGAAGAAATGTATACTAATCATCAACTCAATAACTTCAAATGTATTATTTTTGTGTTTTTCTATCCACTATTTTAAATTGGGAGGATTTAATATGGTGGACACATCACTATAAAAGAAAACATATATTTCATTATTGATGAAAACTCTTAATGGTATGATGATTTCATCCCATGTTTATAAATACTATATGATAAATGGTTGGAGGAATTTGCTTCTTGATAATGTTATTATTCTCCATATTTTTGAAGTTAATGTAATATTTGTTATTGATTGGGTCTCTTAATATAAGTCCCCTGTCAATTTTCTTGGTTGGAAAGTCATATTTCAAATCATGATTCAACCCATAACCATCCTTCTCTATGAGGATGGCTATGAACTCTATATAGAAATTATGTCTGTTATACAATTATTTATACCTATTCATGAGGGGTATCTAAATAAAATGGTTAGGGAGAAAGTAAACATTGAATATATGCTTATTGTGTGGGAGTATGTAAAATTATTTCATGAACAGTTTCCTTTCATTCCTTGTAATTATGATGTAGAGTTTTCAATATAATAGATATGTTGTTCTAGATATATTTGATGTAAACCTTAATGAAAGTATCCAGTAAAGTAGCATTAATTGAATAAAAAATGCTAAAAGACCCCCGAAAAGGGATTCATACACCCTAGTGCTTCACCATAGTGTTTTCTAGTACTTTTTTGTTAAATATAAAGGTAGGTCGTCCCATATTTACATTTATTATCATGAACATAATAAGATAATAATCACGAATAAGTATCCTTTACCCTATATTGATGACATGTTTGATCAAATATGGGGGGATATGTACTTATTAATGTTTGATGTTTGATTTTTCTATCAATTTTAAAATTTAAAATGGAGGCATACCTAATAAAACATTCCCTATGAGTTATGGAGACTATGAATTTATCATAATTAATTTGGAAAAACCAAGAATCTAGAAATATTCATGTATTTAATGAAAATAATCTTCATTGATTACCTTGTTCAATTTTTGGTTGTCTATATATTTGATATTATTATATATCAAACGAGTAGGTATGATCGTGAATATTATTTGAGAACTTTGTTAATGTTCTTGGGGAATTAAGAACATTTTTTTAAATTTATAAAATATGAATTCTGGATATTGAAAATATCAATCTGAGGCCATATAATCACAATAAATTGTATATCTGTCAATCCATTAAATATAGAGGTTATCCAAAAATGGAATAGACTAACAACCTACCAAGATACATAGTTTTCTTGGATTTATTAGATATTATCTATGTTTCCTTTTAATATATATCACACCTATCAAATCCCCTAAAAACAGTAACATATAAAGGATACAAGTTCCTTTGTATAAGTGAATATGAATAAAATTTCAAAGATCTTAAGAGATGGTCTATCATGTAATATGTACTCAAATTATCTGGTAATAGAGAATGGTTTTTGATATATAGTGAATCATTAAAGAAGTTATTAGGATGAATTATCATGAAAAATGACATGCTGGTTGAATATTACTCTCTCCAATTGAGTTTTTTGGAGAAATATTACTTGGATAATGATTTGGGAAAGTGGTTATAATGTTTTCCTTAAAAATAAAGATGCACAAACTCAATAGTTAAATGTGTGATACATATACTAATCATAAAATCTTAATGTATATGTTCAAATAGAATTAGTTGAATATTATCCAAAGATGATTGTAGGAGTTTATCAGGAATTATGATATATCAATAAATTAATAACATTGGATGGAAACAATGTAGATGATTATCCTTAATATAATATGTCACTCAACCTTATCAATGCAGATGATTGAAAAAAACAATTCTCTTTGATTTATAGAGTATAGACTGTGAAATCATAATGAAATTGGAGAAATCAGATCTTTCATAAATGTCAGATCAATAATCAAATCTTATGGAGATCAAAGTGGTGTAGATTGAGGTTGTGGAGATGAATATGGCTGTAAGAAATGTTCAAAATTTAAACCTTGAAAATGATGGAATCATAAGTTTAGGGTTCCAATATTTCTTCCATAAATACCATAAATGAAGATGGAACTGTTGTTTGAAAAATATTTTTCACCATTATCTATCCATCCCAGAATCATAAATATAAATAAATCTAATGAATTAATTGTTATAGGACAAAATAATGAGGGATATTTCATTCTATTTATCTTAATGATTGGTATGATAACAAGTTATGTTAAAATATAAAACGTTGAAGGAGATGATACCACTATTACCTATACATATATGGGAATGAGAAAGTAATATAATTTATTTCTTTATAGGTATCCCAATGATATTTAAAAGACTTAATTACATTTGGATTCTAGTTGACCATATTATAAAGTCATCGCATTTCACTACTATAAGAGAAGATCTCTCATATGACCAACAAGACAATATATAAATTATGAAATTTTTAAGAATTCGTAGATTAATTTAGTAAATTTTATGTGATCAAGATTCAAGGTTCACAGAAAAATTATCTATAAGTTTTTCGCAAGCATTTGATATGGAGTTAATCTTTAACACTACATTCCATCCTTTAAAATATGGTCAATATGAGAGGAATATTCAAATTTTGGGAGGTATACTGAGATAATTTTCAATGTATTTCAACGGTGGATTGGATCAAAATTTTCTTTGTTTGAGTTCTAATATCTTGCAATGATTCGATTCAGGTTCCACATGGTGATGTCTCAATCAAGTTAGTTACTTTTCTATAAGAACACCTCTATATATTCTTGAGGATTCCAACTAGCAGTGAGGGTCTAATATCAAACATTGGGAGACTATACCCTCTTAATCATAACAACACAATAATGGAAATGATTAATAATTTTCCAAATGATAATGACTAATATACATAATAATACGATAAAAAAACATTCCAATATTATATAATAAACAAAATAAAAAAACAATTTTCTACCAAGCTATAGATATGCCTTTTCAAATTTTTTACAAGTGTAAAATGAATGATAATAATAAATACACACTAAAAACCCAAAGAGGGTCCCGAAACCATATATTCTTTAAACATTTATTCTCCATCCCAACCTAGCCAACTAATATAAGACTCTTTACCTTATCCTATAAAAAACATGAATACAATTTGGGTACTGATCTGGAAGCCCATGTTGGGTTTGAGTACGTATAGGATACAACAAACGACATCTAGAAAAATCAAGTCTATAATAGTGTATGCTGTTGACTACAGAATAATTTGTAGTAGATTTACAAAAAAAATTAACATTTTACTTTATTCAATAATTAACTACATAAATCCCAAAGTTCAAAAAGACTCATAAACCTACCATACATGATTTTTCCAATGCCGATGTCTAAACCATATATCACGTGAAAAAAAATCAAAATCATCAAGGATCTCATTACGCTTCTAATTAAAATTTCATATCATTTAAACCTAGAAACACAGTCGAATTCCAATATCATGGGGTGTAGAGAATCATGTAAAGACCCCCGTGGGTATTTGGAGCATCCGTCCCTATGCCACTCCTCATGGGTATTTATGGAATCAGTCCCTCCCTGATGAATTAATAATAACATGCATGCATTGAGGGCCTTGAGCATCAGTTAGACACCCCATGGATATTTGATGCATTAATAAATGACCAACACCATATTGTTGAATCATACACATATATAAAATATATCGTATTCATGTATTTTAGTCATCACTACACTTATTATCATTGAATCCTATCTTGGTTTTCCATTTTAATTTATCAAATCAACCATGGTTTTACACATTAATTACATGGAAGAATATATAAAATTCACCATTAGTCTATTTATCACCATTTATACATATCCCATCAAACCTTAATGGTTTGGAAAACCAACCCTTTAATCATTGTTACCATACAATTCAATATACCATTGATCTAAAAATTTCACTATCCCTTAAATCGACCAAATCTATAATCCCATTATTCAATTAATTCCTTAATCAGAAACCCCACCAATTTCATTATCACATGGGATAGAATATTAATTAATTAATTAAATTTATAAATGTTTTTATAAACATGGAAATTGAATTTTCACAATCACATACATGTATTAAAAAAAGGCTATGGAAATTGAAAATTATACCACCTACCTCCAGGTCGTTGGTGAGTGTTCTCCAAACAATAATCACTAAAATTGATGCAGATTGATAAATCTCACAATAGAGTAGAATATCTCTGCCAACACCTATGATCAAGATACAATGGATTGAAATCCATTAAAAATATATATATAAAACATCTCTTGTGGACTAAAAATTATCACTCTTCAATGAGAATGAGAGATAGGAGAGAGAGAGAGAATCGCACCAGGGGAAATCATGTACTGTAGGGAAGACAATCCTTCAATCAGATATTCAATAAATCATGAAAGGGTTTTGAGGATCCTTTGAATCATACTCGTATCTTCAAAAATCATATTAATCTGTTTATGCACAAGTGGGTGATAATAGAGGATAATACAAGGGGTAAATAAATTTTTTATAAATTTTTGGGGGATTCAAATCTTGTACGCACAGTTTCCTATATGACACACATGGTTGAAAAAACATTGCTCCCTAACACTGCACCACCGTTGCTGGGGTTTATGGTTACTTCTAGCTGGGTGAATGATTTGAAAAACTGTTCCAAAATGATGTGAACCCCCTCTATTTAGGGTGAATTTATTGTTTTGGTATGCACACAATTTTGAAAAAAACATACCCCAACCATGCACTACCCAATATCCTTCCAAAAAATTAAATAATTTTCTTTAACACACCCATGAAAAGAGTCAACCAAATTATGATAAAAAACTGGGTAAAATAATACCCAATTACATGTACAAGGTATATTTAAAATGTTCGTAAACATATATAAATAAATTGTTTAAATTCTAAAATTTAGATGACACTATATTCATCTTTCAATAGGAAGAGGCGTGGAATTAAAACATGTTAATATGAAGATTGAAATTTTAATTTATTTGGAATAGATCATACATAAGACATATCGTATAATATTTATATTATTTAGTGGCACATTATAACTGAATACAATTGATAAAATATTCATGTTGGAAATCATTAAATAATGCTTGAGTTTAAATTCAAATTAAAAAATTTCCTTTAAATATATCCATGGAAGAAGGTCTTATGATTTTTAAATAATGGAAATTTTTTCCTGATGAAAATTGTACTTTATAAAATCCTCAATCATGTGTGGGTAGTGAATTATCATATTTCAATTCCATACAACCTCTCAAATGAACATAATAATTTCCCTATTTCATTTTCTTGGAAGTACATAACTTATAAATTATATGTATTAAACTTAGAGGTTTTACAGATGGACCATAAATATTGTTATGAGAAGAAACTAGTAAAAATCATAGATTGTAGTGATCAATTAAAAAAAATGAGACCACTAACATCATTATTGTTATCTACAGGAATCATAACATTAGGAAACCAACATGATTACATGATGATTCATTAAGGAAGAGGTATCCCAATTTATTTTCATCAATGTAATGGGATTTTAAGGTTTAAATTTATTTATCGGGTTTACAATGTAACAAAAAATGATTTTAGTATATATTTCCCTTATAAATAAATATTATATGTTCAATGTATTATGATGTAAACTGATGGGGATCCAGGTATCAAAACTAGAACATGCATTGATACCACTTATAGGGGAATATGAGGGTCACAATATCTGATCACCAAAAGTACATTTATCTTGTTCTCTATCACAATGTAAAATAAATAACCATAATTAGATTATATTTTTTTTAAAATAATTCTCAACATCCCAAAATACATGAAATATTATGTCTAGGAACCCCAACCACCATAATGATTAATCCATTATCCGGTAGTTTTAGTAACATTGTAATTCTCCTTAAGATCATCTTAACTTTGTAAAAGAACAAGAGGGAAAATAATAATCAAATAATAATTTAAAAGACATATTCTTCTAATGTATTATGTGATTTGGAATATCATCCAACATTCATAGGATAATGATCAAATCTACTTTTTCATTCCATCGAATGTAATGAAAATTGAGTAACATGGGATATTAAATATATGAAAAAACTACTAATTTATTAAATATATGTTTAACAAAAACTATCATATATTAATTTTATATCCCCATCTAATTCTTTTGGTTCATTTATAACTAAGTTAAACATTTTATCCCTCAAGGATTAGGATTCACCTCAGGTGTGCTCCTCCAATCGAAGCCACCAACTTTCGACCCTTATAGATCACAATATTTTTCCCTTTATCTATGAAATTTAATTCATCATGTATAAATAATTATACATGTTGTCAAAAAACCCCATTATAGTGGTCCTTATATGGTCATCAAGTCACAACTGATCCACTAAAATTTTGGGCCTCCTCCCATTGCCATGAGGAACCGCTCATCTCCTTTTCTATATTATTTATATAAGAAAACACTTAGTGACCACTGAATGTCATCTCCTCCTCATTATAATAAATTAAAAAATATACCTTTTCCATTATATAAGAGTCACTTAAAAACCCTAATCGATGATTTCCTTTGTTCCATTAACTTATAAACATAATGCACATACTTTGAACTTTAGTTAGGCTACTAATTGTTGACACAACCATCCACCTCACTACATCCTCAAAATTTTTAATTGCTACCCATAGTAACTACATCAGTAGATGTTCTTATTTAGTATTTCCTCATTATAAATCCCCTATACTCTATTTGTTGAACTCATATCTCCATATTATCCCACTAAACATATCATTAATCCACAAAATAAAGTGTACATCCAGTGGAATCACCTTTTCATGATCTTACCCCAACACGGTTCCACTGTTATTTTGATAATGAAACACCCACTGAAAATACAGTGAATACACCATATAGATAACTTTATATGATGATATGAAACTCAAAGTATCTATCAAATTTCTAA
This sequence comes from Viscum album, assembly GCA_963277665.1. Classification (NCBI taxonomy): domain Eukaryota; kingdom Viridiplantae; phylum Streptophyta; class Magnoliopsida; order Santalales; family Viscaceae; genus Viscum; species Viscum album. The sequence continues at coordinate 1,540,548,020 of OY728151.1, forward strand.
TTAATTGATGCTGAAACATTACATGAACTGAGTTGTCCACATTATAAATTTATGATGAACTGACTTCAGCTACAAAAACACAACCTTCCATGGTGTTGGAGAATTAATAATCATCTTGGCTCCCTCAAGTGAACTTATGAGGAATAAAATTCCCGATCATTTACACTTTACAAATAAATCAATTATTACCAAAAATATTTTTATTATTATCCCACTTTAGAATTTTTTTCATAGAATGAGTTAAAAAATCTTACACTCAATGAAAATAATTATTCTCTCATGATTGTTTCACAGATTATCTTATATTCAATATCCTTCAATATCATTCACATGGTTATCTATGTCATGATTCCTTTTGACTATTTATTGATTTATCCTATAAAAAACCTCCAACGATTCTCTCAAACCATGATCTCTATATCTACTAAAAAACTAAGAAACTCATCTGAATTCCTCCACATATATAGTCCTATAAAAATACGAACTAAGTTTATATCAACCAACATTGTTGAAAATTACATAAAAACCCTATATCATTCATCATGATAATGGTATTCACCGTTCCAAACATTCGGCATTACCAATGTCATTTGTAATGATATTTTTATTTTCTACAAGCCATTGGAACACTGAACTCTATTGAAACCATTATAATTGACCTTCCCCATCTAGAATTTCTTCCTCTAGATATTTTTGTATCATTAGTATGGATAAATATCTCCAAATGAATAGTGTTATTTCAATCCCACATTACTTGATGGTCCTAACCCTTTCCAGGATCCCACCTCTTACCCATGTTCCTTTACATCCTCTAAAGTTCATCCAAAGTTCATTGAAATAGAGTCGAAAGGACAATAAAGAAATTCACCTTATCAAATTGGGTAGTCCATTCATAGGATTTTTTGCAATGCAAGATTTCGACGGTCAAATACTTACATATGATAGAACAAAAATACTACTTCCAAAACATAGTAATTATCATATATAATTTCACCATAACGAACATAAAATATGTCACTTAACTCTCATCCTTTGAAAAAAATTGTTGACCTCCTATAATATTGTTCTTCATTTTCATAGAATGTAATTCATATTACTTTAGCCTATGTGATAGAGACCATCAAACCATTAAATTATTTCAGGCAGAATGAAGATTAACCATAAGCTATCTAGTTATAGTAACAATTCATAGAATATTGAAATTCACATTCTTCCTCCTCTCTCACTCATGTGCATTAAAAACAAACATGACTTAGTTCCCTTATTTCATTCATTTGATCCCTAGAATTTGAAAACTCCTACTTCTAGAGCTCAAAAACTTCAACATGTGATATAGGTATGAAGCCCCTTATTTAGAACTCTTAAACCCTTCTACAATTACTCTTTGTTATAACAAACTAACTTTTGATATTAAATATCAAGAGGTTGTACAAACCTGTAGAATTTGAGCATTCAGGAAATAAATCGATCGATATTCCTCTAAAAATCTATTTTTTATTATTAGATACTTATATTTTCTTCTATAATTATGTCTAAATTTCTCATCCAATAGAAATTAAAAATCGTCCAGGAGTAGAAACAACAAATAATTGATGATCTACAACCTCCACCATTACATCATCAAACTATCCTTCAATTTTTTTGATCTTCTACTAAGAACTAGAATGATAAGTAAATAATAGAACACAGTGCATGATATTTTCAGAAATTTTGAAATTCAATATATATCATCACTAATTGTACTTCTTAATTTTTACAGATCTTTTTTTGGGAGACCTGATAAGAAAAATTCATAATTAGAAAATATAATTCTTATATCCAATCTCATTATGAGTCCCTAAAAATTAACATGACCATAAATATTTGAATTCTTGCTCTATCACCAAATATTTAAAACAAGTTATGATAAAAATTGATCGGGATTGGAGAATAAGAATTGGAACTCACATTCATAATAAATTTTGGGAAATATGTAGAGAAATATTTATGTTCACCATAAGTACATAAACCTAGTTATGTAGAACAACAGATCTTTAACACTTATAAATAGAGATCATTATGATATTATCACACCCTATAAGATTGAGGAATTGAACAAGGGATTAAAGGCTCCTCAATCACCACATCAAGTCATCCTATAGCTCATGGTTCTAGTAACCACATAATCATTCTTCAATTATGATTACTAATGATCAATCACATGATGGGAACAAAAACATACAATCACAATGTATAAAAATGATTAAAAAATGGGATAACATGTACAAAAAATTCACTACTTACATGGAATAATGAAGACATCATATTTTCTATTTCATTAGAAATATATATACTTGAGTTACATGGGAAACATACATTTGATAACCTTAAAATTTTTTTATAGGATATGTATCTCCAACACCATATTTCAGTGTTTCACCCCCCTCTTCTCTTTTATATTATTTGATAGAAAACATTTAAATTTTATCCATGTATAATACACTTGTTCCAAAAGAGTGCTCCTCTAATCAAAGACACATATTTACCTCTCTTTGGCACTATAAATGTTCTTTTTTCTAGTTCTCGCATTTATTTTATTGACCATTTCTACTTAAACATGTGTTTTATCCCTACTTATAATGGACCTTAACTAATCATTCAGTCAAAAATAACCCACTAAAATTGCAGGTATCCTCACTTTGGCATAATAACCCTTCGATTTCTAGTCAAATTTTCATTCTAACCACAAACAATTAGCCAAAAAATGGATGTTATCTTCACTTAAATTTAATGAATTTACCCTTTTTAAGAGATACTTACACATCTCATCATCAGGGATCTTGGTTCCCATAAGCATCCAAATTTCCTTCACCTTCACCAAGATTTGGTTCAACTACTAGTAGCTTCCCCTACAGTAAACTTCTATACATCCTATAGATTAATTATCATAGAAAAGAGTAGATGCATTATTATACGTTCTTCATCAACATTGAAACACTTCTACTCCACTATTATCCATCATTTAAACTCATTCTTCCAGGTGTTACTACTTAAATTTAGGTGTATTTATACAATATTTTATAGATATGGTGACCTCACCTTATGTTGATATCACCAAATAATGATTATATTAATCATTTGGTAAACACAATCCCATTGATCGTCCAGTGAATTACCCATATAGTTCCATTTATCCCATTACCTGAAATTCATATGCCCCTTCAAACATCCAATAAACTAATGTAGCTACGGTTGGTGAATGTACCTACCTATCTTATGAGGTCATGGTGAATTTAATTTATCTACCCAAACCCAAAATTTCATGGTTCTGGTGTACTATTTTTCATCTATGATTTCCCAATAGATATTTTGGTGTCTAATTTTATTGATCATTGAAAATTTTCTTAGAAAACATTTCTCAAACCAAACCCTAACAGTCTACCCATTGAGAGTTTTTTCATATATTGAGTCCTACAACACATAAAATTCAGAGTAATGTGAATAAATATTCATATAATAATAAATCAGACACATTATAAGATATTTAATGCAATAAAATTTTCAAAATAAAATATTCTAATTCATTTTGTAAATATAATTAATATTAATGAAAATATTATTTTAAATTCTGAATACTTATTAAATTTAATATTTTAATGAAATTATATCTGTAAAATATATATATTAAATTTCGGGGCTGATCTGTAAAATAAATTGTTAACATCAATTACATAATTAAGTAATTGTATTGTGTTATAGTTTAATAATTAATATCCAAAAAATATTTTATTTAAAAAATTTAATTTTCATTGTACATTACAAATGTATTATTTTAAAAAACTCGATTTCTAAATTTTATAATTATATTTTCCAAAAATTAACTTCATTTTTTGATTAATGATGTAAAAATTATCTTTTTTGTGAAATTATGGAATTTTTCTAAAAAATTTTGTTTGTTGGTAAATAATAAAAAATACAGTTCTTTCAATTACCACATCTTTTATAACATCATTATAATATAGTACTTCATTTAAAATATATGAAACCATTTTTTGACCAAAACATAATTTTTGTTGAAAAATCATTAATTTACAATTAATATGATAAATATAGAAATCTATTCTTATCTTTTTGGAACCTAGTTATATTTTATGCTAATAAAAATCTATTTTGTGTTTTTAGTTTTATTAAGTAAAAAACACAATCCATTCTGTTTTAGAATAATTTAAAAGTCACATAACACTCATTTTATTATCCATAATCCAAAAAAATAACGGGAATCCATAATATACATAATTTTTGTCTAAATTCATTTCGATGATTAGAAGGGGAATTTTTTCAAAAATAATTTGTTTTACGTTAAAAATATTTATATAAAAACTAAAATATTGCACCTTTAGGATTTGAATGTGGTAAAATGGTTTTATATTTCAGATATATATATTTCAATTCATCAATAAATGAAAATTTATATTTACTAAGAGTAAATTTGTAGCGATATAAGGCCCCAGCCTTAAACATTACATAATCTTAAATTAAGTTAATAATTCACATTGAGGGTCTTTTCAGGTTTATATTTTTAGGGAATTATACCATAACAATTACATTACATCTCAAAAATTCCAATGTTGAAACTTTTACTCTATCCAATTTTTCAAAAAAAAGTAAAACTCCTTCAATAAAACAAGAGTAATTTTCTTGATATAAATATTCTTGAATAATTCATTTCTATTACCCTTCCTTATACCCTATGAAAAACATTCCAAAAACTTGGGATGAGCATAAAAAGATTAGTACAGGTTATAAAATAAGGGAAGAAAACATTATCCCATTAATAAATTCAATTCAATGAAACCATACTACTGAATAATAACATACCAATAAAAGTCATAATAATTATGAATAACACATAAAAATAATAAACCATAAAGGTAACATGTGGAAGACATAAAATACATACATTTTAGAATTCATATCTATATAGAGAGTTATGTTTGTATTATTCATCATAGTATATTCCCTAAATTTATTAGGGGAAAAATTATCATTTACCACAACCATGTGTAACACCCCGCCCCTACCTCATTGGCTTAAGGAGGCGGTGAGGGTTACTTGGCCTTAAGCGATGTTCCCAAGGCGCCAAAGGCAAGAAATAAATGCCAAGGATTCACGAACAAATTAGGGAATAATATTCCCTTAATAAAAAACCAACCAAACCATCCACTAACTGCCACTATATCATGCATGTCAATAAATCATTCAAGAATGTATTCCCAAAAGACAACCTAGTTGATCCACAATACAACCCAAAACCCACACTCCATGACTCCACCCCATGTTCCTTGCTCCAAGCACCACCACATATCCCAAGCATCACCACGAACCACTAGCAATGAGATGCCTTACCTTTACCTGTGTCTCAGAATACAACATCTGCAAAAGCACTAATGTTCCAAAGAAAGGGGTGAGTACTAACACTCAGTAGGTTTTCCCCAAATGACGTCCCTACACATGAAACTTGGATAAAACCATTTGAAAATTTATATAAATAAGTTTATATAAAATAATCACAAGTGAAACCATTACTATATGCTAAACATACCCTTACCAAGCTATGAAAACCAAGGGAATGCCAAACAAACATGCCACATGACATTTCATCATTTCAAATTAGCACAAAAATTTCCATCCAGCAAAGCAATGCACCACACAAGGTTCCACAACCCAATATTGGTATAACAATCAGGGCGACACTTCCGTCCATCCTATTTCATCCTTCCTAAATTTAGTGGCACTTCCCGTCCACTTACCATTGATGGTGGCCCTTCCATCAACTACCCATTCCCTTATTATAGTGGTACTTCCTTACCACATCAACACTACATTCAAACAAGAAATAACTAAGAATATGACCCACCAAGGTCACCAATGTCACAACCCGTCCTCGGGGCCCGTGCTGTGACTACCCGAAGCCCGCCTTCCATAGGCCAGGGGATGGCGACTAGCACCAAGCCGTAAATCCTGGTAAAAAGGGAAGGCATTGCCTTTCTAAATTAAACAAACACCACAGAGCAAGCAAGAAGTAGAAGTAAACACTATGTAAAAACTGAGTATAACAGTAAGTGCGGAAAAAGTAATTGGGCCAGAATACAAACCCAAACTGAAAGTAAAGTACAACTGGAAAAGGAAAACAACAAATGAAAGTAAAGCCGCAACATCAAGCTGTCCACTAGAAATCCCACCTGAAGGGTGAGTACAGATAGCCTCCACAGCTCCTCGGTCCAGCCGTCCGCTCCGAGAACATCCCACCCAGTGGTCCACCTCCAGGTACCGTCCTTCTCCGCAAGCCTCAACCACGATCAGTGCTATCCATCATCTGTAACCAACACAACGTAGTTTAGGCATAAACCATGTAGGGGTGAGTATAAGCTACTCAGTAGGGACCCCGAGACCCCCCGAAGGTCTCCCAGAATCCACAAGTATAATCCACAAAGGAAAGATACAATCACGAAGTAACATCCGAAACTACTTAGGTATATGCCCATACATATACCTAAGTCATCAATTCTCGTTCGACTCTAACATCTGAGCCTAAGTACAACCCAGTCCACACAGGAAAGAAAAATGTAAATCCACACAAGAAAGCACAACACAATCCACATTGGAAAGACAAACATGATTCAGCTCACACAGGTATACTTTTTCGTAAGACGATAGAGATGATCAGATATTGCCACTGATTCATCTAATCCATCGGACCCACAAAGGATCGATAGGTACTAACCCCCGCAATGACCCACAAAGCATCTGACCCACAAAGGATCGATAGGTAACTAACCCTTGCAATGACCCACAAAGGATCTGACCCACAAAGGATCGAAAGATAACTAACCCCCGCAAAGACCCACACAGGATCTGTAGGCGATGGCCCATACAAGACCGTTGAGTGCTAACCCACACAGGATCGGTAGCACTGATCCACGTAGGATCGCTGAGTGTTGTAGTTGTCATCGTTGAATCCACTGAGGATCTCTGTAGAGTCGTTGTCGTAGTAGTCGCAGCCAGCTCTAGGGTTCCCGCACACAGCAAGCTCGTTCGGGAGGGTCCGCTCCACGAGTCGAGGGTCTGATACATCAACTTACAGAAATTCTGGAGTTGATGTATCCAAAAGTTCCGTATCATCAACAGGCACTCAACGTCGCAGACGACGCGTCAATCGGACGCCCGGTCTGAGAGTTATTGGTTTTTTCGTTTCAGGGGCCCGGTTGGTTTTTTTGGCAAAACCAACTAGAAAATATCCCAACTACATCCAAACCTCGAGCGGAGTAAGCCAAAAGTTCTGTCTCACTAATAGGAATCCAACAAAATCGATGGCACGTCATTCGGACGTCCGGAACTCAAGTTATGAGTGTTTCCGCTCCGAGGGCCCGGTTGGTTTCGTGTACGAACCAACCCGGCCGAACCCAAAGTATTCCAAAACCTTGAATGTGATATACCGAAACGACCGACTCGATCCAAGGATCGTATCACAACTGACGGTTCATCGATCGGAGGCCCATAGCTCAAGTTATGGGTAACAGCCCGAAAAAGGTTCGGTATTAGGGGGTTCGGGCCCGGTCCGACCCGGCCCGAAACCCCCAGGGTCGGCCCGAACCGGGTCTGGGTCCGGCCCGCTTGGGCGAGGCCCGGCCTGGTGGTCCGGTCTGGCGGACCGGCCAGGGCAGCCGGCCCGGCGCGCTGGCCAGGGGCTCGGCAGAACGACCGAGTCGTTTCGGGTGCGGGGGGCGCTGCCCCCACGTGGAGAAACCACGACCCCTTTATGGGGCCGCTCAGCTGGCCGGCCGGGGGTTACGACCCTCGGCGATTTCCTCTGACCATCCGGCCTGGCTGGCCGGCCGGCTTCCGCCATCACGGGACCGGCAGGGGCCAGTGCCCTCGCTCCGACGCCGGCGGCCTGGAACCGGCCACCAGTTCCCCTACTTTTCCACAGCATGGAACCGGCCGCGGCCTTCGTCCATCCGGCGTGACATGACGGCTTTGCGCCCCTCCGCCGCGGCCCTGCTCCGACCGCAGTGCTTGTGAGGTCCTCCGGCGCGGCGTGACGGCGCCTCATCTTTTGTTCATCTTCTACGGCGCGGTGCAACGCTGCTGTAGATTTGTTGCTTCCAACAGCATAGTGCGACGACGCCGCACTTCTCCGCTCTCCCTTTTTACAATGCCCGTGCGGTGCTTCGGCACCACGATTCCTTTCTCGCCGCATCAAAAATCAACAACCAAGGAGGACTGTCGGCCGTGTTCGTGCGGTCCGACCTCCTCCTGTTAATGCAATAACAGGCAGTTCAATTGAAAGGGGAAAAACGACAGAAGTAATCACAAGAAAATAAACCCCTACCTCAACGTTGTCGTCGCACGAGCGCTCGTCGCGGAATTAACCATCGCGGATGAAGAGGGTCATCGCGGAAGAAGAGGATCGTCACGGAAGGAATGTCGCTGGCGTTAGGTGATCTCCGAGGAAGGCGTCTCTCGCCGACGGAGGTTGGTGTTCTTCATTGGCGGTAGAGCGTTCTTTGCGTTCTTCGTCGAAGAATGAAAAATCCTTTCTTATTTTCTCCCAAAGCCTTAACACAACCCAACCAACGAAATAAAATAAGTTCAACACTTATTTTATTATCAACCTATGCTTTTGAAATTCAAAAGATAATAAACAAACAATTAATTCAAAGAATTAATTGTAATGATTTAACCTCTCAATTTAAGTAGGCGTTTCTTAACCAGAAAAACGTAAGGTTTGACTTTCATTAAAAGGGGGGTTGCGGGTGCGTTACTTAAGAGGGAGGAAACGGTGGGGCTCGTGCAGGCCCCACCTCACAAATATCCTACCAGGTGGTTAGGATATTGTGGGTCCCACCTTTTCCTCTTAACTTAGGTTAAGCAGCTTTATGTGAAATAAAAAAAAATTGTCGCACCCCTTTTATTTTATTTCATAACATAACCCCCAAAATTAAAAACCACACCCGAGCAAACGCAACTCCGCAAAAGGCGTTTCTAAGAAAATACCGGCACTGCGATTCCATCGGTGTCCTCAAAATTCGATTCTGAGCACCTGTTCAAAAGTTAGAAAACCCCGCTCGTTCGTTCACTGAACATACCCGAGCTAAACGTCAAAAAATGATTACGGGCACACCGGGCCTCAGAATCAGGTGCCGTCAGAAACTGCGTTCTTGTAAAATTTAAAAGAAAATTAAGAAAAAAAACTTTCTTGAATTTTACGGGTCTTTACATCACTCCCACCTCAGGGCTTTACATCCCCATAAAGATACATCATAATCTAGGGAAAAACTGTGGGTACTGAGCACGCATATGAGCCTCCCACTCCCAAGTGCTCTCCTGGAGGTTCCCGTGCTGCCATCTGATGCACACTAGAGGAATCGACCATCCACATAGGACCCTCTCCTGTCGATCCTCGATCTCCACCAGGACCTCCACAAAAGTTTCCCCATCATCAACGTCTATCTCCCCATGGTCAATGATATGCATCGGGTCGTGCCCGAATCTCCTCAGCTGGGATATGTGGAAGACGTCGTGCACCCGGTGCAACTAAGGTGGTAGAGCCAGGCAATAAGCCACCTCACAAATCCTGATGATGACCTGGAATGGTCTGATGAAGCATGGAGACAACTTTCTGCCTCTTCCAAATCTCCGTAATCCACATCGAGGTCATACACGCAAGAAGACGTGGTCTCCATCCTCGAACTCTAGTGGCCTCCGCCTAATGTCAGCATAAGACTTCTTCCAGCTCTTAGCTGTCCTCATCCGCTCCTGGATGACCTGGACCATCTCTGTCATGGACTGGACCATCTCCAGTCCCACAAGTGCTGACTCCCCAGGGTCTGTCCAGCATAAAGGAGAACTGCAAGGTCGGCCGTACAACGCCTCGTATGGTTCCATCCCGATGGTGGAGTGGTAGCTGTTGTTGTACGTGAACTCCACCAATGGTAGGTGGTCCTCCCAGCTGTGACCAAAGTCGAGGACACATGTGCGGAGCATGTCATCGAGAGTCTGAATGGTCCTCTCCATCTGAACATCTGTCTGAGGGTGAAAGGCGGTGCTCAGACGTAGTTGCTTCCCGAACACCTCCTACAACCCCTTCCAAAGACGGGAAGTAAATCAAGCATCTCGATCGGAGACGATAGTTGATGGCACACCGTGAAGCCGTTCAATCTCTTGAACGTAGAGACTTCCCAAGCTCTCAGCTGATCCCTGCTCTCTGATGGGTAAGAAGTGAGATGACTTGGTGAGTCGGTCGACAATCACCCAAATGGAGTCATGACCTATGGAAGTGCATGGAAGTCCATCCATGAAGTCCATAGATATCTCGTCCCACTTCCACTCTGGGACCTCCAAGGGCTGTACCAAGCTGGCTGGTACCTGATGCTCTGACTTCACCTGCTGGCAGGCGAGGCATCGAGAAACGAACTCTGCCACAACCTTCTTCATGCCCGGCCACCAGTGCTGTCGTCTGAGATCCTGGTACATCTTCGACACTCCAGGATGTACCGCCAAAGGAGAAGGGTGAAACTCTCTCAGCACCTCCTCCCGTAAAGCAACTGGTACCAAGGTACGTCCTTTGAAAAGGACATCGTGCTCTGCTCCAAAGGAGAAACCATCAGGTGCCTGTCCTGAGGATATCTGTGCACGCCGCGTCTCACAGTCAGTGTCCCCATGCTGTGCCTCTCTGACCCGCTGCAGTAGTGGAGGGGTGACTGTGAGAGACTGAAGGAAGGCTCCTCCATCTATATCCACGAAGGATATCTGCAAAGCGGCTAGCTGCTCTGTCACCTCATCAAGTAGCTGAATGCCCGTCCTTCTGCTGAGAGCATCAGCTACGACGTTCCCCTTTCCAGGAGTATAGACTATCTCAAAGTCATATTCCTAGAGGAACTCAAGCCATCACCTCTGTCTCAGGTTAAGGTCCTTCTATGAGAACATGTACCTGAGACTCTGATGGTCAGAAAAGGCAGTAAAGCGCTCTCCCATCAGGTAGTGTCGCCATGTCTTCCGAGCGAAGACCACTGCTGATAACTCCAGGTCATGGGTAGTGTTGTTCTGCTCATGCGGCCTCAACTGACGTGATCCATAGGCGATCACTACCCGCTCCTGCATCAGGACACATCCGAGTCCGGTCCGTGATGCATCGCAGTAGACTACGTACCCTACTCCCTCCTCTGGCAACCTCAAGATAGGTGTGCTGGTCAATCTCTGTCTCAGCTCCTAGAAGCTCTGCTGACATCTTTCTGACCACAAAAAGGGTTTCCTCTTCTTCATAAGATCTGAGAGTGTTGCCGCAACTCTAGAGAAGTCTGGCACAAATATTCTATAGTATCCAGCTAGTCCCAAGAAACTCTGCACCTCTGTCACGCTCCTAGGTGGCTCCCAAGCTAGCACTGCCTCGATCATCGCAGGATCCACTGCGAATCCCGCCTCAGAGATGAAATGTCCCAAGAAGTGGACCTCGTGTATCCAGAACTGACACTTCGAGAGCTTTCCATAAATCTGGTGCTCTCGGAGTGTGTCTAATATAACCCGCAAGTGGTAGGCGTGCTCCTCCTCAGTCGTCGAGTATATCGAAATATCTTCGATGAAGACCGTGACAAATCGATCGAGGTATGGCTAAAAGATCCTGTTCATGAGGCCCATGAACACTGCTGGAGCATTGGTTATTCCGAATGGCATAACCAAGAACTCATAGTGGCCATACTGACATCTGAAGGTCGTTTTCTGGACGTCCTCGTCCCGAACTCTGAGCTGATGATTGCCTGACCTGAGGTCTATCTTTGAGAACCACTGTTCTCCCTTGAGCTGATCGAAGTGGTCATCAATCCTCGGTAGTGGATACTTGTTCCTCACTGTCACCTGGTTCAGGCGATGATAGTCGACACAAAGTCGTAAGCTCCCGTCTGCCTTCTTGGCGAACAATATCGGGGAAGCCTAGGGTGAAACACTGGGTCGAATGAATCCCTTGCCCTGCAAGTCCTCCAACTATACACGTAGCTCTCGAAGGTTAGCGGGGGCCATCGGATATGATGGAGTGTATATCGGGGTTGTCCCGGGGTACAAATCAATATAAAAGTCTACCTCTCTGCGAGGAGGTAGTCCTGGAACATTGTCGGGAAAAACGTCTGCATACTGATCCACCACTGCAGGAAAACTAGGAATCCGCACGTCAACTGCTCCTTGGATGAGGCTAGCCAACTGATGAGTGATGGGTTTTTCTCTCCTCTGCGGAAGTCCATCCTGTGCTGTGAAGGCTCCATTCTCACCTGTGAAGGTGAACCTGCTCCCGTCGGTGCATACACATCGCACCTTGAGCCTAATACAGTCAATCTAAGCATAGACTATAGATAACCAATCCATGACCAAGATGACGTCGTAAGGCCTCGACGCCGCTATAAGAATATCCCAGCCAAAGCTCTCGCCTCCTAGAGTAATCTCACACTGGCAGCACCAGTGCGTAATCGTCGAGTCTGCTCCCGTAAGAGTCTCTAGCCGTAAGGATCGAGCCAACGGCTCTGTCGGAATCTCCAAGCTCCGAAAAAGGGCAGCGACTATGAAAGAGTGACTCGCTCTTGTGTCTATAAGAACTACAGCAAGGGTGGAATAGACCTAGATAGTACCTCGAATCATCTCAGGCACACTGTGGTTGTAGGCCTCCACTGCCTGGAGCTGTGCCTGTCTCTGCCCGCCAGCTCCCTGTGGCCGGGGTGGACCTCCTAGTGGTGGTGGTGGTAGAGCCTCAAAGCGTCGCCCACCTCTTGCTGCTCGTCTAGCTCCTCTTCCTCATCCTCCTGCTCCCTGCGGACCACCACGGTCGACCCTTTTCCTCTTCCTGGGTGGCCCCTCAACCGTCTGCTGTTCTTCGGCATGGCGGGTTGGGCAGTCACGAGCCATGTGGCCCTGCCCGCCGCATGTGTAGCACTTCCTGCCTCTCGAAAGACTGGCTTCGCGCTGTGTACCCCGCACTGCTGAGCCAGTGTCTTGAGGTCGTCTGCCTGAGGGTCTGGTCTTCTTGGACCCATGAGTCATCTGTCGACTGCCTGCTGCAGAAGACTCTGCTACGTGCCGCCCCGCGGTAGGTCTCTTTTGCAAAAGAAGGCTTAGTAAGGAAGCTCTTGATCAAAAGGGCTCACTCCAGTAATCCTGCCTGAGTCGGAATGCTGAGGGAGATCAGTGATGCCCTGATCTCATGTCTCAATCCCTGCTCAAAGGTCCGGGCCCGGAAGAATGGGTCTCGTAACATGTCTGTCGAGTAGTGCGAGAGATTGGTAAATCTCGCCGAGTACTGGGCGACCGTCAAGCTGCCCTGCCGCAGCTGTAGAATCTCCTGGATGCGCACCGCACGGAGGGTGGCTGGGAAAAACTCCGAGCGGAAGAGGCTCTCAAAGTCCATCCAGAGGAGAGATGCCTCATCATGCACCTGGAGTATCCAGATCCACCATCAGACCACTGCCGCATGCAGTAGGCTCGCAACGAGATCACCATGAGGTCTGCTGGTGTCCTCACTAACCTGAAAACTCGTACCACTGCCTCCAGCCAATCCTCGGCTGCCTGGGGGTCTGTCTCCCCACGGAACCTGGGCGGTCGCTGGCACTGGAACTCGTGTAGTGCACTAAGGTGACGTGCATCGTCAGTGGCTAGGGCTGGAAGCATCGGTGGCTCGGCGGGTAAAGGTACCGTCGGTGCCTCAGCTGTCAAAAGGCCCTGTACCGAGGCCTCGTCGCTCGGTGGGCTGTCGTCACACACAACACTCGGAACCCTAGCTAGCTGCCATCGTGGGGACATCCTGAAATGAAACAGGTGTGCCACGGTCAAAACAATATACCGGGTGAGATGACACAACGTAATCACAATGAAATCTTGAAACACACATGCAATCAATGTTTTCGTGCATTATGTTGGAAATTAGAAGTCAGTTTCCTGGTGTACGGATACGTCGGCCGCTGCACCAACACTAGACTCCCTAGACTAATAACCACACTCAATACACTTAACACTATTGCTTCACATAGAAAAATATCAGATTCCAAAGTTCTGAGGTAGAACCGAACTCCTCTGATACCAATTTGTCAGGACCCATCCTCGGGGGCCATGCCGTGACTACCCCAATCCCGCCTTCCATTTTCCAGGGGCTGGCGACTAGCACCAAGGCGTAAATCCTGGTAAAAAGGAAAGGCATTGCCTTTGTAAAGTAAACAAACACCAAAGAGCAAGCAAGAAGTAGAAGTAAACACTAAGTAAAAACTGAGTACAACAGTAAGTGCGGAAAAAGTAAGTGGGCCGGAATACAAACCCAAAATGAAAGTAAAGTATAACTAGAAAGGGAAAACAACAACTGAAAGTAAAGCCGCAATATTGAGCTGTCCACTGGAAATCCCACCTAAAGGGTGAGTACAGATAGCCTCCACAGCTCCTCGGTCTAGCCGTCCTCTCCGAGAACGTCCCGCCCAGTGGTCCACCTTTAGGTACCGTCCTACTCCGCAATCCTCAACCACGATCAGCGTTGTTTGTCGTCTGAAACCAACACAACGTAGTGCGGGCATAGCCCATGCAGGTGTGAGTATAAGCTACTTAGTAGGGACCCCGAGACCCCCCTAAGGTCTCCCAGAATCCACAAAGGATAATCCACAAAGGAAAGATACAATCACGAAGTAACATCCGACACTACTTAGGTATATGCCCATACATATACCTAAGTCATCAATTCTCGTTCGGCTCCAACATCCAAGTCCAAGTACAACCGAGTCCACACAGGAAAGAAAAATGTAAATCCACATAGGAAAGCACAACACAATCCACATAGGAAATCAAAAAAGGATTCATATCACATAGGTATACTTCTTCGTAAGATGATAGAGATGATCAGATATTGCCACTGATTCATCTAAGCCGTCGGATCCACAAAGGATCGATAGGTACTAACCCTTGCAATGACCAACAAAGGATCTATAGGTAACTAACCCCCTCAATGACCCACAAAGGATTGAAAGGTAACTAACCTCTGCAAAGACCCACACAGGATCTGACCCACACAGGATCTGTAGGCACGGGCCCACACAGGACCGCAGAGCGCTGACCCACATAGGATCGGACCCACACAGGATCGGTAGCACTGATCCACGTAGGATCGCTGAGTGTTGTAGTCCTCGCCGTCGAATCCACTGAGGATCTCTGTATAGTCATAATCGTAGTAGTCGCAGCCAGCTCTAGGGTTCCCGCACACAGCAAGCTCATTCAGTAGGGTCCGCTCCACGAGCCGAGGGGCTGATACATCAACTGACACAAAGTCTGGATTTGATGTATCCAAAAGTTTCGTATCGTCAACAGGAACTCAACGTCGTAGATGGCACGTCAATCAGATTCCTGGTCTGAGAGTTATTGGATTTTTCGTTCCAGGGGCCAAGTTGTTTTTTAAGGAAAAACCAACCCGGCCGTACTCCAACTGCATCCAAACCTCGAGAGGAGTAAGCCAACAGTTCCGTCTCACTAAGAGGAATCCAACAAAATCGATGACAGGTCATTTGGACGTCCAGAACTCAAGTTATGAGTGTTTCCGCTCCGAGGGCCCGATTGGTTTTGTGTACGAAACAACCCGGCCGAACCCAAAGTATTCCAAAACCTTGAGTGCGATATTCCGAAACGACCGAATCGATCCAAGGATTGTATCGCAACTGACGGTGCATCGATCGGAGGCCCGTATCTCAAGTTATGGGTAACAGACCGAAAAAGCTTCGGTATTAGGGGGTTCGGGCCCGGTCTGACCCGGCCCGATACCCCCAGGGTCGGACTGAACCGGGTCGACCCAACCCGAGTCCGGGTTCGGCCCGCTTGGGCGTGGCCCGGCCCGGCTGGAGTGGCCCGGCCCGGCTGGCGTGGACCGGCCCGGCGGCCCGGTCTGGCGGACCAGCCAGGGCAGCCGGCCCGGCGCGCGGCGCGCTGGCGCGCTGGCCAGGGGCTCGGCTGAATGCCCGAGTCGTTTCGGGTGTGGGGGGCGCTTCCCCTGCGTGGAGAAAACCGCGGCCCCTTTATGGGGCCGCTCAGCTGGCTGGCCGAGGGTTACGACCCCCGGCGATTTCCTCTAACCGGTTGGCCCGGCTGGTCGGCCGGCTGCCGCCATCATGGGACTGGCAGGGGCCGGTCCCCTCGCTCCGACGCCGGTGGCCCGGAACCGGCCCCCGGTTCCCCTGCTCTGCCGCTGCTTGGAACCGGCCGCCCGTTCCCCTATTCCGCCGCAGCCCCGCTCCGGCCATGGTGCTTCTGAAGTCCTCCGGCATGGCGTGACGGCACTGCGTCTTTTGTTCATCTTCCACGGCACGGCGCAACGGCACCGCAGATTTGTTTCTTCCAACGACGCAGTGCGACAGTGCCGCGCTTCTCCTCTCTCCCTTTTTACAATGCCCGCACGGTGCTTCGGCACCGCATTGCCTTGTTCGCCGCATCAAAAATCAACAACCAAAAGGGGAGGAGTGTCAGCCGTGTTCGTGCGGTCCGACCTCCTCCCGTTAATGCGATAACAGGCGGTTCAATTGAAAGGTGAAAAACGACGGAAGTAATCACAATAAAATAAACCCCTACCACAACGTTGTCGTCGCACTAGCGTTCGTCGCGGAATTAACCGTCGCGGAAGAAGAGGGTCGTCGCGGAAGAAGAGGATCGCCGCGGAAGGAACGTCGCTGGCGTTAGGTGATCTCCGAGCAAGGCGTCTCTTGCAGACGGAGGTTGGCATTCTTCATTGGCGGTAGAGCGTTCTTCGCATTCTTCGTCGAAGAATGAAGAATTCTTTCTTATTTTCTCCCAAAGCTTTAACACAACCCAAACAACGAAATAAAATAAGTTCAAAACTTATTTTATTATCAACCTAAGCTTTTGAAATTCAAAAGATAAGAAACGAACAATTAATTCAAAGAATTAATTGTAACGATTTAACCTCTCAATTTAATTAGGCTTTTCTTAACTAGAAAAACATAGGGTTTGACTTTCATTAAAAGGTGGTTGCGGGTGCGTTAATTAGGAGGGAAGAAACAGTGGGGCTTGTGCAGGCCCCACCTCACAAATATCCTACCAAGTTGGTAGGATATTGTGGGTCCCACCTTATCCGCATAACTTAGGTTAAGCGGCTTTAAGTGAAATAAAATAAAATTGTCGCACCCCTTTTATTTTATTTCATAACTTAACCCCAAAAATTAAAAACCACACCTGAGTAAACGCAACTTCGGAAAAGGCATTTCTAATCAAATACCAGCGCTGCGATGTCATCGGTGTCCTAGGAATTCGATTCCGAGCACCGATTCAAAAGTTAGAAAACCCTGCTCATTCGTTCACAGAACGTACCCGAGCAAAACATCGGAAAATGATTCCTGGCACACCGGGCCTTGGAATCAGGTGCTGTCAGAAACTGCGTTCTTGTAAAATTCCAAATAAAATTAAGAATAAAAATTTCCTTGAATATTACAGGTCTTTACAACCAAAATATACAATTAGCCATTTAAATTACATGTCAAACCACTTCAATAAATCAAACATTTATTGAAAACACACTTCCACAATTTTTACATGCCAATTCCAATTTCAATAAAACAACCCCTTTATTGAAAATCTATCTCACAATCCATCTTAATTAATTAAATAAAACAAAAAAAGTTAAAATCTAAATTTTAAAATCACAACAAAATAATTTTACCCAAAAATCCCTTTCTTCCAAAAAATTCCCAAAACACCACCAAAGGGATTTCCAATCAATTTCGCACATCAAAAATAAAATTAATTTTAAGAAAAAAAAATTAATTGTAACCAAGCCATAAGTTCTAGAATAGTGGAGTTAAGAAATAATCCACCATAATTTAGGGTTCCGACAAAATCGACCCACAAGCTACCACACCTCCCCAAATCTGGCGAATGCAGCATCGAAATCTCTCTATATCCCCTTCCCTAACATCCACAAGTCTTAAAATCAACACCCAAGGCAACCACAACCCTATATCTACACAAAATAGTTGTAGATCTAGAAAATAGAGATAGAGATACAGAATAAGATATAGAGGAAAATACAAAGAAACCAAGAGGAGAGAAATACCTGGGGGAAACCACCTTGAAATCCAACTGATAATCTTCTAAAATGTGCTATGGAGCTCCCCCAACATCTAAAAATCAGAAGTCCTGCATGATCCATGAGTGGGAGGAAGAATGAGGTAAAATTTGGAAATCCTGAGTGGCCCGAGATTTAAAAACCCAAACTTTAATTGGCTGCACGGTTACCCTACAGGATTAGGAAAACCATACTCCAACCGTGCGATTGCCACTGTCTCACATAGGGACATTGCACAGCTTTCCCGCACGGTCTGACAAACTGTGTGCCACCCATGGGGAGCCCACTATCAAGGGAGCATGGTTTCCTAGGTGGGATGCATAGTTTTTTCAGACCATGCGCCAACCGTGCACCCCTGCACAACCTCTAAAATGTTAAATATTTTTCCCAAAATTGTCCAAACTTCAACCAACCACGTCAAAACGCACAAATGAACCGAAACAAGGGTCGCATACCTCAAACTCGGGGTGTACTACAATAGGTTTATCACAAAACCACCCATATATGTAAAAAGTTCCGAAGAACCATAACATAATCTTAACACATAAAAGATTGAAATTATCAACATTTCACTCATCAACCACAATGAATCAATTCAGGTATTGAAATATTCAATCCATTTCCAAAACCATTTAAAACATTTAATAAAGACATTTTGGAATCAATATATCCCATACCAATTTGAATCATTTAAAGGAATTTTCATTTTAAAACAATAATTTCCATATAATTAAATCCTTAAAACCATTTCGAAATCAGGTACATTAATGTGAACGATTTAGATGAGTTAGTTGTTAAAAGGTTTTAAATAATATTTTAGTTAAAGAGCCCCTTACCACTTGAGAAAATACTTGTATAAAAATAATTACAGGATAACATTAAAAAACATATAATATCATGAGAATATGGAGATTCATGATATACTATTTCAAAGGGAATTATATACACTCTATAAGAAGTTAATGGTGCACAAGATCAATATATGCCTCAAATGAAAGTAGTTTGAGACATAGTTCATTATGAAAATTTGAAAGCCTAGAAACATCCCAAAAATGAGTTAATGAGAGAGAGATGGGATATCTCATCTCTTGGATGTACAATTTTTAGTAATAAGGATATAGAAAAACATATCCCAATATAGGAAAATGGAAATCAAAAGACATAACATAAAATAAGTCTTTAACTGAAAGTTTAGGGTGAAATGTTCCCTTATAAATATCATTTTGTAAATAAGATAGATCGATTATGTGTATACACTATAATACACATAAATCAAGTATAAATACAATATATTATAACAAAATTTATTTCTCACATAATCATAGCACTACATAATCATGAAGTATAATTTTATCCCATTGAATGGAAATTCGATTAAGGAGTTCCCTTACCAAGAGTCTAACATGTCTAGTATGTTCCATGTTATTCCTAAATAATAAACTTAAGCATATTTATATATGATTCATAACAATTTTCAGGTTTATTATTACTTTTATATAACTTATTTTCTTTCAATAACAATTAGTTAAATATTTGATTTCATAGCAAACATTTTGTCGATGTTCAGAATTTGAGTTAAAAATGAAATTGTTATAATTTCAATTTGTCCTCGTAGTCAAAATTCCATCATCTCCATAATGTTATTCAGGATTTAGATATTATATATATTATATATATTCAATATATATATGTAATAATAATTTTCCATAGCATTTGCATAGAATAAATGAAATGCACCGTTCTAGGAGACGGTAAGCTGTACGTATGCATGAACGCTACTTTCATTAACTTTTATTGTTTAATGGAATGAAAATATATTGATATATAGGTATATTATAATTCCAGTATAATGGAATATTTTATATATGTTACATAAGTTCATTAAATCAATCATTTATTCTTTCCACGTATGGTATGAATGAGTCATATCACATTGAGGGGGCGGTAATCCGCATTTCCTCAAATGAAATTAGAGTATTTATACAATAGTAAAAGCATAAAGTTATATTTTAAATGAGATATAAAGAATCATATTGATAAAATAAATATCATATATATCATATATAATTATAGTTCCATCATAACATCCCCCATGATAGGTGGTAGCAGAATATTGGACAATCATCGTTTCATGAGGTAGTAGTTCGTCATCCACAGAAATAGTATGTTATATACACATTTTATTGAGTTGTGTGGATGTGTATTTGGAATACTCATAATAAAAACATACTTGTATATTGAAGATACTTTTTTTGTAATAAAATTATTGATAAAGAGAGTTTATGGGGTTGTAGAAAGAAAATAAAAGAAAAGAACTTGAGAGAAGACATTACCTTAAAATAAGGTAACACCCTTTGGATGACACCAAAAGGTATTCTTGAATTTCCTTCTTCCAAAGGGAATGATAATATATGGAATAGAAGAATTTTTTGAGCTTCGTGGGGTAGAATTTGATTGATTGAAGGGGCTTGAGAGCTGTGTTTAATGGGTTAGAGGTGGTGTCCTTTTATAAGAGGGAGGTCGAGCTCTTTGGGGAAGTTTGCAAGTATTATTTTATTATAAAATTATTTTCTGTCTCAAAAATACAAAAACATATTTAATTCAAATATAACGTTTATATAAGTCAATATAAAATCATCAAATATGAATTGGACTTGTTTTGGATATTTTTCAATCCTTATCTTTTTTATTTAACCCTTTGTTAACTTATTTAACTTTTACCATGTCCTCTTATATATTCATATTAAATGGTTAATCTATTTACTATAAATTGCCAAGAGATCCAAAATGGATAATTAAGGACATTTTAAACATCATATATTTTAGTTTTCTGAATCATATATTTTTAGGATTATTTTATGATTTAATAAACAATTAATTGTTTTTGAAAACACATTTATGTCAATTTATAAACTATTTATATCATGTCTTTTAAAAAATATATAACCACATTATTGTTTCGATAAAAATTCATTAATTCAAATATAAAGAGTCATTATTATCCCTAAAATTTATTTTTGGCATAAAAAGTTACAAAATAATTTTATTATTATTTATAATATAATTTATTTTAATCCATTATTATTGAAGAAATTTCTACATCACCATTGTGTCATAATTAAATTTGTTTATTTATTGTCTAAAAATTATAAATAAAATATCATGATTTAGAAAATTTTATTAGATTTCTAATTACAATTTATAGTCAAAACCATAACATATATAACACTATTTAAAAATTAGTTTACTAAGAGATATATGTTTATGTTATATTTTTTTTATCTTTATATTAATTTTTATAAAGTGTCATTTCCCCTTTAAAGTGGCTCCATGAGGTACCAAAATAGACCCAAGGATTCCCATGTCCCAATATGTATTATCCAATAGGCTTAGGTATTGTGTTAGGGTAATTTCTTATTGTTATAATATTATTTTTTACCCTTATTTAACAGATTTACCCTTTAACCATGGTAAATAATATATTTACTAAAGTTACTATTCATAATGTCTAAAAATAAAAGTAACCTATTAATAAAATTTAGACCTCCTGATTCCAAATAGATAATCGATTTTTCAAAATTTAAAACACTGAAGTTTCAGAAATTATTTTAAAATTAATTTAAATTTTATTGAAAGGTCGTTTTGAATAAAAATGCAGTATTTTTCAGTATTCATAAAAAATGAACTTTATCAGAAAAATACCAAAATTTTACCCAAATTAAATTTTAATGTCATTATTTTAAAGAAGAAATATATTTTTTATAATTTAACATATAAAAGTTAAAAAACTAGATTTAAAAGTGGTTCTCCATAAAATGGTGGTAAAATGAATTTATAAAAATTTTAGAGTTTCTCATGCATAAAATTGGAATCATTCTTATTTTAGGTCTCTAAAATTTATTTGATAAAAGTAAACAATTTTACAAAATATTGTAGTCATATTGTATTTAGTTCTATTCATTCCCACCAATACATTGTCTAGTCATTAACTACCATTTAAAATAATAATAATATTATATTATTTTTCTGTATAACTCAATTTTGTGTGCAACATAAGGTTTCAAAGACACCCGTTGTTGCATGTTGAGTACGCTATCAGACATAACATCCCATTGAAAGTAAAATTAATATTTAATTCGAAAATATTAACAAATATGAAAATTTTATATTCATTATTTACTTGGGATGTTACAACCTTCTCAGCTTTTGGGTATTGCATTCTGAAAATTTTAAAATTGGTATCAGACACTCCATTAAAAATCCTACATCGGAAAAAGCGTCAACTAGACTATCACTTTGAAAGAATGAAAGAGAAGTAAAAAGGTCACCAGAGATAACCCATACAAGGATCCAATTTAGGAAAACATGGATATGGAAGAGATAAAAACACTCATAGATCAGTAAAGACTGTTCGAGAACTTGACCAGAGAAATCTAACCACCACATTACCATAAATATGCAGTTGGGTAAAAGTATGATGATAAAAGAAATAGTATAAAACTTTTCCTTCAAGATGATTTTCATAGAGTTGAAAATATTTATTACTTTCTAGACTAAGATCATAAGGAAATATACTTTTTTTTCATGTAGTGTTTCATCCTTTAATATGCATCTACAAAAAACTCATCTTTTTTCCGAACAAATAGTATTTGAGATGACATGGTCACACCTGAAGGGATAAAATCAACTTCTAGAGAATAAGATAATCCACAAAAGTTTAACCAAATACTTCCACTGTCTTTATACAGTAACCAAAACCAAAATGGTTAGTACAAGATCTGATATTCCAAAAAATATATAATATTTTATAAAAATATATTCTACTCTTAAGCTCCAAAATTGAACAAACTATTCCCAAAGTTCAACGAATACCATTAAATAAACAATTATCCTTAATATCCTTTAATAGAATCCAAAATAATATTGAAACCCAATACTTAGAAGAATTTAATCACATAGTCTTCTATAGTAAATCATAATATTTATCTCCAAATAACATTGAATACTCATAAAATTTCATACTGAAGCATAATTAACCAAATCACATATTCTCTATGATAGGTTAATCATTTCAATAAATAACCCAAATCACCATATGTCCATAATAAAAACATTTAATCTTCCAAAATAAAATTTCAACTATTACTCCACAAATAAAATCTAATAATATTCTATTTTCATTTGTCAATGAGTGTTTTTCCAAAAGAGAGAACTTCTACCAAAATAACCATTATCACTCTATCACCAATAGTTTATTTATAATAAGGATATCAGTTTGATAAAACATATTTCCCCAAAATAAACTTTTTCCTGATCCATAAAATCATTTAACTAAGAATAATGATTCATACTAATAAGGGAATTCACGTTGTCCAATGATATGTGATAAATCTCCATCACACTTTGGTTGCAGGTTTGATTCCCACAGCTTTTTCCGACACGACGGGTTGTCACACGGTCTGCCTTTTGTCATTTTTCATAAACAATATAATTTTATGACATTCTAAAAAAATGAGATATACTCCTCAGAAATAACAATACCATGATTTAACCTCAATTTTTGTCTTATACCTCTCATTTTAATCCAAACACATAATGACCTCAATATCTTTATTCATGAAATCCTATATATATTGAACTTTTTTTACCTCCATAATATAACAATATTCCAAATGAAAGAACATCGTACCTTGATCATGGAGTCCACCTAGTTTTTGCATCATATTTTTCATGTAGATAGATAACACATGAATTGTATCAATGATTTAGATATCCTTCAAAATGATCTACTTCCTTTATCAAAATACACCTTGTACAACGTGGGTCAAATGGATTTTCATAGAAAATTATTTTGGAAAATAATAATGTATGGCATATAATTCCTAAACATCTGATAAAAGATTCGTTCTATAAAATAGTCGAACCGATTTTGGGTGGAAACATTCAATCAATGGTCCATTTAAAATTTCATAATAATGTACTAAAAGACTATAATTTAAAAGAAAATATAAATTGGTTGGGCAAGGGTCTCGTTGTTCAGCACCTTTTTTAAAATCATAATATGCTTCAAAATCATAAGAAAAGGTAAAATATTTGAAAAGAATTTAATTTTATTTACCTTTCATGAAAATATGAGAATATTGAGAAAGTAGGATCTGATTAAATAAAACCAATGATCCATGATGGTTTCAAGGTATAGTGGAGGTGTTTTATATCTCAAACAATTGCTTGAAAGTGATTTGTATGATAGATAATGTTTCAAAATTGTCTGGATATGACTTTGAAGTAATTATTGTAAGAAAGTCATTAGGTAGAGATAGAATTGTCATTTGAGATTCTCCTGCTTCCACTTGTAAAAGACATTCATTGATCTGAAAAAAGTTACAAAATAATAATTTATCTTAAAGAGTAGACATAGAGACCAACCATGTGTCTAACAAAAACTCAAATTCCTATTATTGTCTACACCAACCATTAATACCAACTATACGGCCCCAGTCTTAAACATTACATAATCTCCAATTAAGTTGATAATTCAAATTAAGGATATTTTTGGGTTTAGAGTTTTATGGAATTTGTCCATAACTATTACATTACATCTCAAAAATTATAAAGTAGACACTTCTAATCAATCCAATTTTTCACAAAAAATAAATCTCCTTAAATAAAACAAGTGTTATTTTCTGGATATAAATCTTCTTGAATACTTCATTTCTTTTACCCTTCCTTATACCATGTAATTTTTTTTAAAAAAAATATGGGATGAGCCTAAAAATCTCAATAAGGGTTATAAAATAAGGAAATAAAACATTAGGCCACTAATAAGTACAAATCCAGGAATCCATACTTTTCAATCATAACATACCTTAGGAAATCATAATGTTTTTGAATAACACACAGAAATTATAAATTAAAACGGTAAATTGGGGCATAAATAACATAAATACATTATAGCTTTCACATCTACATAGGGAGTTATGTTTCTAATACCCATCACTGCATATTCCCTAAATCTCTTAGGAGAAACATTAATGTTTACCTCTGTCATGTTACTCAATCCATTGGAGGGCTATCTCGGGATCACCCGCCCTTGGTTTATCACAGAACCACCTGTATACATAAATAGTCCCCAAGAACCATAACATAATCATATCACATAAAAGATTAAAATTATCATCATTTCACTCATAAACCACAATTAATCAATTTATGATAATTAAATATTCAATCCATTTCAAAAACCATTTAAAACATTTCAGAATGAGATTTTGGAATCAGAGTGTCCCATACCACTTTGAATTTATTATTGGAATCAACATTTTAAAACCTTAATGTATATATAAATAAATCGTTAAAAACATTTTTTAAACATGGACATTAATTTTAAATATTTATAAGTGTAAATATTTAAAACATTTAAAACAATATTTTAGTTATAGAGTCCCTTACCACTTGAGAAAATAATTGAATAAAAATAATACATAAGAACATTAAAGAAAACTTATAATATAATGAGAAAATGGAGATTAATGATATAATATTTCAAAGGGAATCATATACACTCTATAGGATAATAAAGCTGCACAAGATCAAGATATACCTTAATTGAAAGGAGATTGAGACATAGTCCGTTACAAATATTCGGCATCCTAACGACATCACATTAAAATTAATAAAAAGAGTTGATTAGAGAGAAAAGGGATATCTCATCACTTGAACATAAAATTTACAGAAATAATTATATATAAAAACATATCCCAATATATGATAATGAAAATTAAAAGACATAATATAAAAGAAGTCTTTAACTAAAATCAGAGGGTAAAAGGTTCCCATTCAAAGATCATTTTGTAAATAAAATAGATTGATTATGTCTATTAACTATACGTAAACATAAATACATTATAAAGAAAATATATGAAAAAAAATTATTTCTCACATAATCATAACCCGACATAATCATGAAGTATAATTTTAACCCAATGAATGGAAATTGGGGTTATGAGTTCCCAAACTCAAGTCCAACTTGTCTCATATGTTCCTTGTTATTACTGATTAATAAAATTAATTTAATTAATACTTTATTCAGAACCTATTTAATTTTTATTATTTCTTTTATATCACTTATTTCTTTTTAATACAAATTAGTTAATTATTTGAGTTCATATCGGACATTTTATCGATGTTTAGAATTTGAGTTAAAGATGAACTTGTTATAATTTAAATTTGTCCATGTTGTCAAAGTCCATTATCCCCAGAGTGATCTTAATGAATTTGATATCATATAAATAATGTATATATATATATATGTATATATAATAGTCTATAACATTTGTATATATGAAATGAAATGCACCGTTCTTGGAGACGGTAAGCCGTACGTACACATGAACTCTAGTTTCATTTATTTTTCATATTAAACAGAATGAAAGCTTAATGATATATATGTATATTAAAACTATAGTATAGTATAATATTTTATATACATTACATAATTTCACTAAAACCATCATTTATAAATTCCATGTATGGTATGAACGAGTCATATCAGTTTGAGGGGGCTATAGACCTCGTTTCCTCAAATGCAATTATCGTATTAATAAAACATTAAAATCATAAAGGTATATTCTAAATGAGATTTAAAAAATCATATAGAAAAAATAAATATAATAAATATCATGTATAATTACAGTGCATCACAATGGTCACCATTATAGGTGTTAGGAGAATATTGAACAATCATCGTTACGTGAGGCAGTTGTTCTCCATCCACCGAAAAAATATTTTCTATACCCATTAGATGGAGGTGTGTGGATTTTTAGTTCTAATAATAATCATAAAAACATCCTATTAAATTCATGATACTAGTTTTGTTATAAAATAACAGAATTAAGAGAGTTTAGGGTGTTGGAGAAGGAAAATAAAATAAAAGGACTTGAGAGAAGAGGTTACCATTAAATATTGTAACTCCCTTTGGTTTGAACAAAAATATTTATCAAATTGCCTTATTCCTAAAGGGAGGATTCTAGTAGGAATATAAGGAGGTTGGGAGCTTCATGGTGGAGATTTTGGTCTAGCCAGGGGGTTTGAGGGGTGTGTGTAATGTGTTAGAGGTGGTGGCATTTTATAAGGGGGGGGATGGTCCATTTATGAATGTTTGAAAGTTTTATTTTATTATAAAATCATTTCCCATTTAAAAGGTTGAAAAAATAATTAATTAGAAGAAAAGGTTCATATAGTTCTAAATAAAATCATCCAATAAAAATGGATATGTTTTGGTTATTATTTAATCCTTATCGTTTTTATTTAATGCATTGTTAACTTATTTAACTTTTACCATGTACTCTTATATATTCATAATATATGGTTAATATATTTTCAATAAAATTACAAGATACCCAAAATAGATCATTAATGACATTTTTAGCATCATATATTTCATTTAGCCTAAGATTATATTTTTAGGAATATTTTATCATTTTATAAAATATTTATTGTTCTAAAAACTCATTTATTTCAACATATAAACTATTCATATCATGATTTTTAAAAAATCTATAACAACTTCATTCATTAAAAAAACATTAATTAATTAAAATATAACAGGTCATTATTATCCATAAAATTAATTTATGGCATAAAAGGTTCAAAAAAATGTTATTTTAATATTTAGAATATCATTTTTTTGAATCATTTATTAATGAAGCAATTACTGCATCACCATTGTGTCATTATTAAATTTATTTATTTAATATCTTAAAATTATAAATAAAATATCATGATTTTTGAAATCTTTCTATATTTCTAATGAATATTTATAGTCGAATGGATATATTATATAACACAAAAAAAATTTACTAAGAGATATATGTTTATGTTACATTTTCCATAACTTTATATTTATTTGTATAAAGTGTCATTTTCACATAAAAGTGTCTCCATGGGGTCCCACAGTCAAATTATGGATGCCCAAGGCCAGAAATGTATTATAAAATAGGGTTATCCCATGTGTTAGGGTAATTTAATATTACTATAGTATTATTTTTTTATCCTTATTTACCATATTTATCCTTTAACCTTGGTAAATTAAATATTTACTAAAGTTACTGTTCAAAAAGTCTAAAAATAAAAGTAACCTATTTATAAAATTTTTTCCTCCTTATTACAAATATATAATCCATTTTTCTAAATTCAAAACAAGGATGTTTCAGAAATTAATTTAAAACTAATTACTGTTGTCAAATCAAAAAAGTGTGTTTTTAAGAAATAATAACTGTCAAAAAATTGACACTTGATTATGTCCATTTTAAAAGTGAAATTACTCCTCATGACCAAAATATTATTAAATGGTAAAATATAATCTAATTATATTTTAAAAACAATTAAAAATATAATCTATCCTTATAAATAACTTAGATTAAAAGGCATCTTTGAATTAAAATGTAGTATTTTTCTCTATTCATAAAAAAATGAACTTTGTCAGAAAAAACAAAAATTTTACCCAAGTTACATTTTGATGTAATACATCTAATAAAGAAATTTATTTTATCAAATGGAATATATAAAAGTGAAAAAACTATATTTAAAAGGGGTTCACCATCAAAAGGTGGTAAAACAACCTTTTAAAAATATTAGGCTTTTTAATTCTTAAAATAGGTGTCATCCTTATTTTATGCCTCTAAAATTTATTGGATACAAGTAAAAACAATTAAAAAAACATGTTGTCATACTGTATTTATTTCTATTAATTCTCTTAAATACAATGTCTAGGTGTTAACTACTATTTAAAATAATAAAATTTATGTATTATTTTTTGGTATAACTCCAAGTTGTGTGTAACGTAAGATTTCAATGAAACATGTTTCTGAATGATGAGTAAGATATTAAACATAGCATCCCCTTACAAGTAAAATTAATTTTTAATTCAAAAATATTAATAAATATGAAAATTTAATATTCATTATTTACTTGGGATGTTACATCCTTCCCCCATTTTGAGAATTTTGTCCTCGCAATTTTATTATTGGGCTCAGAAGCTTCATTAAAAGTCCCACATCAGAAAAAGAGTCACCAAAACTATCACATTGAAAAAAGAAATATATGTAAACAATGTCACCCATGATAACCCATACTAAGATTTCATGTAGGAAAATATAGATATGGAAATGAAACTAACTCTCATAGATTAGTAAATAGTGATATAGAAAATGATCACAGAAAGATAACCACCATAATACCATAAATTTGTAGTTGGGTAAATGATTGATGATAAAAGAATGTGTATGACATTTTTTTGCTTCAAGATACTTTTCATAGTGTTGAAGAATTTTATTACTAGATAGACTAATATCATAAGAAAATATACATACTTTTCATGTATAGTTTCATCCTTTAATAAGTTTCTACCAAAAACACATCTCTTATCCCAACGATGAGTATTCAATATGACTTGGTCACACCTGAAGTGCTATAATAAACTTATAGAGAATAACATAATACAAAAAGATGAACCAAATACTTCCCATATCATTAGAAATTAACCATAACCATAATAGTTGGAACAAGATCAAATATTACCAAAAAATAATCTTTTATTAAAAGAAATACTACTTTTAATCTCCATAATTGAACAATAAATAACCAAAGATCAAAAAATACCATTCAATAAAGAATTTTCCATAAAAACCATCAACATAATCCAAATAATGATTGAAACCCAGAACTCAGAAAAGTGTAATCACACTGTCTTCCATAATAAATCTTAACATTTATCTCCAAATAACATCGAATACTCTTAAAGTCTCATTCTAAAATTCAATTAACCAAATCACATATTCTCTTTCATAGGTTATTCATTTCCATAAATAACCCAAATCTCCATATGTACATTATAAAAACCTTGAATCTTCCAAAAAAAAATTAACTATTACTCCAAAAATGAAATCTCATAGTATTCTATTTTACATAGACATATAGTGTTTTTTCAAAAAAGAGAAAATCTTCCAAAAAATCTTTTATCTCTAAATCACCAAATCATTATCTTCTACAAAGGATATTCATTTGATAAATGATAAGTTCCCAAATTCAACTTATTCGTGATCCATAAAATAATTTAACTATGTATAATTAGTTATACTAACAATGTACATCAATTAGTTTAGTGGGAAGTGATAAATCTCAATTTCACTTTTGTTGCGGGTTCGATCCCCGCTGCTTTTTTGGACATGACGGGTTGTCACACCATCTGTGTTTTTCCATTTCATGAAAACTATATAATTTTATAACATTCTCAAAAATGATATATACTCCTCAAAAATAACCATAACATGATTTAACTACAATTCTTGTCATGTACCTCTCATTTTCATCCCAACACATTATGACTATTAATTCATGAAGTCTTACATATATTGACATTTTTAACCTCCATAAAATAACAGTATTCCCAAATAAAGAACATTGTACCATGAACGTGGTGTCCATCTGGTTTCATTTTCATCTTGTTCACATAGATAGATAGTCCATGAATTACAAAATTAGTTTATATATCCTTAAAAATCATCTACATACATTATCCAAATACACCTTGCGCAACATGGGTCATATGGTTTTCACTGAAAAATTGTTTCAGAAAATAATATTGTGTGAAAAAATTTCAAAACATTGGATAAAACTTGCTTTCTATAAAATAGTTGGACCAATTTTGAGTTGAAACATTCAATTAATGGTCCTTTTAAAATACCATAATTATGTGCTAAAATAATATAATTTAAAAGAAAATATAAATAGATTTTGCAATAGTCTCCTTCTTTAGCACCTTTTTTTAAATCATAATATGATTCAAAATCATGTGATAAGGTTAAATATTTGAAACTTACTTGATAATATTTACCATTCTTGCAAATATAAGAATATATAGAAAATAGGATTTGATTAAATATCACCCATTATTCATGATGGTATCAGGTTATAGTGGAGGTGTTTGATGTCAAAAATAATTACTTGCAAGTGAGTTGTATGTTAGAAAATGTTATAAAATCATATGGACATTGTTTTTCAATAATTATTGCAGGACAGTCATTAGGAAGTGATAGAAATGACCTTTGATATCCTCATCCTTCAATTTGTAATAGACATTACTTGATCTGAAAAATTCACAAAAATAAGGTCTTTACTAAAATATTAGACATAGGGACTGACCATGTGTCTAAAAAAACTCATAATCCTTGAAGTTGTCTAAAATGAACTTCGATACCAACTAAAAGGCCCCATTCATAATAATTACATAATCATAAATTAAGTTAATAATTATCATTGGGGATCTTTTCAAGTTGAGAGTATTTTGGAATTAGGCCATAACTTTTAAATTACATCTCAAAAATTACAATGTAAACACTTATACTCTATCAATTTTTCACAAAAATAAAACTCCGAAAATAAAACAAGAGTTATTTTCTTCATATAAATCTTCTTGAATACTCATTTTCTGTTAAACATTTTTATACCCTATGAAAAAAATTTCAAAAAATTTTAAGGAGCATGAAAACCATAGTAAGTGTTATAAAATATGAAAATAAAACATTAGCCCACCAACAAATAAAATTGAGTGAAACCATACTTTTCAATCATAACATCCCTTTTGAAATCACAATATTTATGAATAACACCCAGAAATCATAAATAATAAATGTATCTTGTGGAATAAATAACATACATGCATTTTATCTTTCACATCTACATAGGGAGTTATGTTCGGTATACCTATAATAGTATATTTCCTAAATATCTTTGTAGAAACATTAACGTTTACCGCCATCGCGTTACCCATTGTGTTGGTAGCTATCTCGGGCTCACCTGCACTAGGTTTATCACGGAACTACCCATATACATAAACAGTTCCCAATAACAATAAAATAATCATAACACATAAAAATTTTAAATTTTCAACATTTTACTCATCAACCATAATGAATCAATTCAAGATATTGAAATATTAAATAAATTTCCAAAACCATTTAAAATATTTAATAAAGAAATTTTTGAATCAAAGTGTCACATACCACATAGAAACTTCTAAATTAATTAAAATA
Organism: Viscum album; assembly: GCA_963277665.1. Taxonomy (NCBI): domain Eukaryota; kingdom Viridiplantae; phylum Streptophyta; class Magnoliopsida; order Santalales; family Viscaceae; genus Viscum; species Viscum album. The sequence goes on from OY728151.1 coordinate 1,540,580,228, forward strand.
TTAAAACATTAATGTAAATATAAATAAATCATTAAAACCATTTTTAATACATGTACATTAATGTGAATGATTTATAAGAGTAATTTGTTAAAACATTTAAAACAATATTTTAGTTAAAGAGTCCCTTACCACTTGAGAAAATTCTTGAATAAAAATAATTATAGAATAACATTAAACAAAACTTATAATATAATGAGAATATAGATATTCATGATATAATATTTCAAAGAGCATCATATACAATCGTTATGATAATAAAGGTTCACAATATCAATATATTCCTCAAATGAAACCATATTGAGACATAGTCCCTTACGAAAATTCGGCAGCCTAACAGAGTGACATTAATATTCAAAAAATGGGTTAATGAGAGAGAAAAGGGATATATAATCACATGGGAAGAAAATTTACAGAAATTAGGATATATAATAACATATCACAACATAAAAAAATGTAAATTAAAAGACATAACATTAAATAAGTCTTTAACTAAAAGAGAAGGGTGAAAGGTTCCCTTATTTATGTCATTTTGTAAATAAAAAGAGACATATTTTGTTTATTAACTATAAGTAAAAGTAAGTCAATTATAAATACAAGATATGATAAAAAAATCATTCTCACATAATCATAGCACGACATAATCAATAAGTATAATTTTAACCCAAATAATAGAAATTGGGATAAGGAGTTCCCTTACCTCGACTCCAACTTGTCTGGTATGTTACATTTTCTTCATGAATAATAAAATTAATTTAATTTATACTTGATTCAAAACCTTTTTCATGTTTATTATTATTTTTATATCACTTATTTGAATTCAATAACAATTAGTTAATTATTTTAGTTTTTATTAGAAATTTTGTTGATGTTTGAAATTTGAATTAAAAAATGAACTTGTTATAATTTCAATTTGTCCATGTGGTAAAAAGTACATTATCTCCAGAATTTTATTCATGATTTAGATATCATATATATCATATATATGAAGTATATATATATTTATTTATAATATTCTCTATCATTTGGATATAAGAAAGGAAATGCACTGTTCATGGAGATTCTAAGCCGTACGTACGCATGAAAACTACTTTCATTTATTTTTCACATTTAATGGAATGAAAATATAATTATATATATGTATATTATAATTCCATTATAATAGAATATTTTATATATTTTACATATGTTCATTAATTCCATCATATAAATGTTCCATGTATGTTATTAATGAGTCATAACACTTTAAGGGGGCGGTAGTCCTCACATCCTGAAATGAAATTTTTGTATTTATAAAATATGAAAAGAATAAAGGTATGTTCTAAATGAGATTGACATAAGAATATAGAAAAAATAAATTTCATTAATACTATATATAATTATAGTCCTATCAGAATGGCCACCATGAGAGGTGATAGGAGAATATGGAACAATCATCATTTCGTGAGGCGGTAGTTCGTCGTCCACAAAACAGTATGTTCTATACCCATTAGATAGAGGTTTGTGGATGTTTAGTTAAAATGAACATCATAAAAAAATCCTAGAATATTTAAGATAGTGGTTTTCTTATAAAATAATTGAATAAATGGAGTTTAGGTGGTTGGAGAAAGAAAATAAAAGAAAAAAACATAAAAGAAGATGTTACCTTTAAATCGTGTAACTCCATTTGGTTTTTACAAAAAAGATTTATGGAATTGCCTTATTTCTATAAGAAGGCTTATAGAAGGAATATGGGGATTTAGTGAGCTTCTTGGAGCATATTTTGGTAGAGCGAAGGGGAATGATATATGTGTGTAATGGGGTAGAGGTGGTGGCCTTTTATAAGAGGGAGGTGGGGCACTTTTAAAATGTTTGAAAGTATTATTTTATTATAAAATTATTTTCAGTTTCAAAAGATCGAAAACATATTTCACTCAAATATAATTTGTATATAATTTGAATTAAAATCATCCAATAATAATTGTAATGGTTTTAGATATTTCTTATCCTTATCTTTTTTATTTATCCCTTTGATAACTTATTTAACTTTTACCATATCCTATTATATATTCATACTATATGGTTAACATATTTACTATGAAATGAAAACAGAAAAAAAATTGATCATTAATGAAATTTGTAACATCATATATTTCAGTTGGTCGATTCTTATATGTTTAGGATTATTTTATAATTTAATAAAATATTAATTGTTTTAAAAACACATTTATGCCAATTTATAAACTATTCATATCCGGACTTTTAAAATATTTATAACAGCTTGATTCTTTCGAAAGAAATTCATTAATTTAAATATAAAAAGTCATTATTTTCCATAAAATTCGTGGATTCCATAAAAGATTCAAAATAAATTTATTTTAATATTTATAATATCATTTATTGTAATCCATTATTAATGAAGAAATTAACACATCACCATTGTGTCAAAATTAAATTTATTTATATAATATATAAAATTTATAAATAAAATAATACGATTTCATAAATATTTAAATCTTTCTAATTAATATTTTATAGTTTAAATTCTAACTAAAATAACACTATATAATTTTTTTTTACTAATAGATATATGTTTATGTTGCATATTCCTAATCATTAAATTAATTTTTATAAAGTTGCCTCTTCACTTACAAGTGCCTCCATGGGGTCACAAAATCATCCCAAGGATGCCAAAAATCATATATGTATCATAAAATAGGGTTAGTTCATGTGTCAGGTTAATTGAATATTATAATAAAATTATTCTTTTACCCTTATTTACTCGATTTACACTTTAACCATTGTAAATAAAATATTTATTGAAGTTATTATTCATAATGTCTAAAAATTATGTTTACTATTGATAAAATTTAAACCACATGATTCAAAATATGGAATCCATATTTTCAAATTCAAAATACCTAAGTTGATGAAATTAATTTAAAAATAATTACCGCTGTCAAAATAAATTGTGTTTTTAATAAATAATTACTACAAAAATATTGACACTTCTTTATGACCAATTTCAATGTGAAATTACATAAAATAACCAAAATTGGATTAAATTGTAAATACCTAATCTAATTATACTTTAAAACAAATTAAAAATATAATATATCCATATAAATAAATTATATTAAAATACAGTTTTTAATTAACATGCCGTATTTTTCACTATACATCAATAAAATGAACTTTATCAGAAAAATACAAAAATTTTACCCAAAGTAAATTTTGATGTCCTAAATCTAAATAATAAATTTATTTTAACATATGGAACATATAAAAGTATCAAAAACTATATTTAAAATGGGTTTTCTATCAAAAGGCAGCAAAACAATATTTTTAAAAATATAACGGTTTTTCATTATTAAAATTAGATTCAATCTTATTTTAGGCCACTATAATTTATTGGATAAATTTAATTACATTTATCAAAGATGTGTAGTCATATTTTAGTTAGTTTTGTTCATTCCCACTATTAAAATTGCAAGGCGTTAACTACTATTTAAAATTATAATAATATTATAATATTTTTTGGTACAACTCAAAGTTGTGTGCAACATAAGATTTTAAAGAAACTCATTGTTTCATGTTGAGTACTCTATTAGACATATCACCCCCTAAAAAGTAAAATTAATATTTAATTCACATATATTAATAAATATGAAAATTTTATATTCTTTATTTACTTGGTATGTTACAAGAAACCCACCCCAAAATCCCAAAGTTAGCGTCTGCCATCAATTACATCAACATGATTACACAAAATCAAGCCCCGAAGGATCGATCAGTTTAGTATTTTCAGTAAACTAGATAAATAAATGAATCTAGTATTACAAATGACTAAAATAATTCAAACATTTTTTTTCTAAAATCTAACTAAATAACTTTTAGGGTATCTCCAATCCCCATAGTAATCCCATACAAAAATTTTTATAATAGTCTTCTTGGATACCTGGGGAAAAACACTATAAGGGAGAGAGCAAATTCTGATTAAGGGTAATTAAATTGAAATAAAAATGTATAAATAGTTATAAATGAAAATAGAAAGGTAAATAACTAATAAAACATGCTATTAAAATACATAGACAAGGAAATATAAACATGGAAATGAAAGAAACTGACATTCAAGCCATCTATATGATTAAAATGAGAATGAAATGTATCCATAGATTTGTTGATGTAAAATATCATAGATTAATTATAACTGAATATAATTAAGGGAAATGAATTATAATTTTCCAACATGTTTCTTGGTACATGGTACCTTCACCATCAAGAAATTTCACCAGAAGGTCTACAAATTCTGGGAAAATACACATATAAGGTGGCTTGCCAATGACTCATCCCATGAGACTACCGATGCGTAGAGGGGATATAGCGTCCCCCAATAGTGTCTTACTAGTCCAAGTCCTTCCTCATATATCTAATAATAGATTTAAAAATATTATTATCAAATACAAGTATGGAGTAAGCGATATAGATTTATTAATATTTACCCAAATAATGAAATAATTGTCAATGTATACACCATATGTAATATGGTATACGGTTTAGGAAATAGAAATATCTATGGTAAATGAAATGGATAATTAGGTAAAATTCAATGTTCAATGATCATAGGAGATTTATTATTTCCAAGGAAAAAGAAATCAATGAAGTGAATGTGAATACTATTCAAGACCAACATACTCATAAAACATCTTCAGGATGATTAAAAATTATATTAATATGACATATCCCAATTGGGATAAAATAAAGGGTTGTTATCATTGAATAAAGGAAATATTATGAAAAGTTATTTTAATAAAATCCTGAGGAAAATATCTTTTTTTAAACATTTTTTAAATAATTTTCATTGAAATTAAATTTTAAAAAAAATTCTTCAGAAAATAACCATTCAAAAATGAAAAGGAATCTTCTATGTAATGATGATGGATAAATCTATACATGACGTACAAGGTAAAAAAACAATTTTTTTCATAGTAAAAAGGTAATAAAAATGCATTATTGTGAAAGAAACATAAATATTACTTTGAAAGCATTGGTAAAAGAAAAATAATGGTAAAAATGCATTCACAAAATACTTTTAACAAAATTATTGAATTTTTTTTAACAAAACATGGTTTTTAGAATAAAATAGGTTCTCTGACTAATGAGAGAATTAAAGTCATGTTTTCTTGAAAACATTTTTAAATCAAATTGAGTATCGTAAAGTGAAAAAATGGTACTAATACTTGAAAATGGTCATAAATAACCATATTTGAATTTATGGGTTTATTTAAAAATAGTAATATAATTTCCTCTAATGGAAATTCAATTAACAATACACCAGAATTAAACTTGAGGAAAATAATATTTTAACATCCCGAAGTGTTTCATACATCTTTTAAGCATTTTTAATTATAAACATTATAATGGAATGATATTTCATGAAACTATTAGATTCAATTAATATGAAATTATTAATGATATAATATTAAAAAAGGGTAATTAGATACACCACAAAAATGATGTAAGTAGTGAACATGAAATTTATCTCATAGATGTAAAAAGTGAGATGAGAATTCCTTACGTTGTGCTTAATTTTGGGTGAATATCCTTTAACTTCCTGCATAATAAACATATGCTAATTTTATAATTTCTTGATAAGAGTTTTCATGTTTATAATTACATTTATTTCACTTAATACCATGTTTTATACATCTACTTAAACCAATATTATTATATAGGTTATTTTGACCAAATTCTGTTTTATTGTAAAAATAAACTCTGGTAGGTAAAATATGGTGAAATGGGTCATTATACAATATATCCATAAAAATAATCATTACATACTTATCATATTTATACATAAGTTACTCATTTAAAATAAATCATTATAACCATTTAAGAAAAATTAATCAATGTTATATTCATGAAGATGGTAGTTCCTACGTACACATGAGTAACATTACAATGGCTAAAACGATGTTATCTATTAACATAAATTAGAAATAATTATATTTGTGTTTTATAAAAGGTTTTAATATTTATAGAAACATAATAAATATGATAAATATCATATATATATATATATAGTTTTTACATCATAATGGCTAACCATGAAGGTTGGAAATGAAAAAAATGAACAATCATCATTTCGTGATTCAGTAGTTCTCCATACACAGAAATAGTATATCAGTTACCAATTAGATGGAGGTGTGTATAAGTGTAGGTATAAATTTTAAAATAAATATCATACTATATTTAAAATACTTGTGTTTTTAGGTGTTCATAATATAAGAAGATTGTAGGGTTTTAATAAATGAAATGAAACTAAAAAACTTGAGAGAATGTGTTACCTCTTAATCACGTAACTTCTTTTGGTTTAACCCAAAAGCTTTCATGGAATGATTTTTTCCAAAAGGGAAAATTCTATATCAAGGGGAAGAATGTTGGGAGACTATCTTATTAGTTATTGGATGAACCTAATGGGTTTTTTAGGTATGAACAATTGGGAGATATGGTTTCCTTTTATAGGGGATGAAAAGGAATAACATGGAATTTTTGGAAACAAGTTAGGTGTTAACATGTTCTTACATAAAAAAAGTCATATTGAACTAAAAAAATAAATAATGAAAGTTTCATGTCTGAGATATTTATATAAAATAGGTTTCATACATGTGGATAGGTCATTTTGGAAATTAAATTTGGGGTTTATTTCCTTTTTTAGCATTATTACACTATAATCACTCTAATTAATTTTAATCACGTTCACTAATAATTTTGGAAAACAATTAAGTTGGTATTATTAGACTCAAAATATCATCCTGAATATAATGGTTTATTTCTATTATTTTTAATTAAAATCAGATAAGAGGAAAATTTGAGATTAATTCTAATCTTCCAGACATATTGTTTAAGTAATTTTATTAGAAAAATGTGCAAGAGATTGATGAGATTTTATATTAAATTTCAAGGTAAATTTTATTTTAATAAAATAAATTTTATTAATATATTTATTATTTATCCAATTTTTCATTATAAAAAATTTAAAATATAATTTATCATTAATAATTATTTATATTAAAATTCCGTTTTAACAAAAATGCAGAATGTTCACTATTCATCAAATAAATGAAGCTTCTCAAGAAAATAAGAAAAAGTAAAACTTGTATAAATTTTACTTTATTAATTCAATAATGAAGTATCTTTTATGAAATTAAATTTATCATAGTGTCAAAATTAATATTTTAAGTAGGTTATCCATTAATAGCAGTTAAATTGCCTTTATAAAATTATAGGTTTTTATGCTTGAAATAGGGGTTGTTCTTATCTTATGCATATCAATAATAATTTATAAATATTAAAAATATTTCATTGAATATATAAGATATATGTTTCATTTAAATCCTTCAATAATTTTAATTAGTTATTTTTATTAATGTAAAACTCTTTTGGAAACATAGAGATGAAAATTTTTGTTTTTAAATACAATTGGTTATTAAATTCATTTATCATTAATTGGTAAGCAATTAATTCATTTTATATTGGTGTAAAAAATAATTTTTATAAGATATTTATTACTATTCATAAAAAATAATTTAATAGCCAGTTTATACAATAATATGTTAAATAATTATAATTTAATAATACATTGTTATTTGATGAAACTCAGTCTAGCATATAGAACAAGCTATAGAAGAAGGTCTCTATTGCATGAAACAAAAGTTATCTTGATGTTCTGTGAATTATAAGATGTATCATGTGTCTAATTTATTTAAAATAGTAAAGATATAGTTGAGTCATGGGAACTTATATTCCCTTAAAAATTTGGTGTTGCATTTAATGCATGATATTGAATACAATGTTGTACTTTAGAATTTTTTGGTGTTATATTCGCCCCCTACTAAATTAAATTGTGTCATCTTAATTCAAACTTGATCAAGATGATAGATTTTTTGATACTTCCTATGTTTGAAATCACAAATTGTGAGAAGGGTCTATAAAACATCCTCCACAAAGGAGACAATGTGATGTACATGGGTTACATGGACTACCATGTGACTTGGTACCTATATAGGAGAACATTAGTGGAAAGTATTGGTACATAATTGGAGGAAATGTGTAAATATTTATAGGTTGTGAATGGGATCATAAATCAAAAACAAGTTAATGATCAATGGAATGTTGAGGGCCTAAAAGCTATAAATATATGATGATTTAGAAGACCATCGTTTCAATAGAAATTAACGTATTAGGAAAAACATTTATTTCAATGTCATTTTCCTAAATTTGGGTTATTCTATTACTAAGCCATAATATAATGTTATATTCTTAGTTAATAGGTTTCAATCTCATATGAACAATCCTATCTTTTGGTTATGCTTCGATCAAATTCCAATTCACCACCTTACACACAAAAATTAATAAAAAATGAATTTTAATCCAGAATCACTAAAAGAAATTTTTAATGGACCATAATGGCAATAAAAGAGTGAAAAGTCTAACTATTTTCCCATAACTATATTTTAAAACCAATGTGGTTAATAGAATAATATCTAATCCTCAAAAGTGATAATACTGGTTCACTATTAACATTTATTAATCAATTGTTTTACTAATATAGTGAAAATTAACTAGGAAATTATCTAGGTCAATGGTTGTTGTGACACCATTATCATCCATAGGTCATGGGTTTAAGACACATGATCTTTCTACATTTTATTGGTTATCACCAAACATACATGTTTTTATTTTCTAAAAATAAATAAATATAATTTACAAAATAAATATGATGGACATCCATGAAATAAGGTTAATATATAAATATCCTTTTAACTAAGGTTTTTTTTACAACCCCAATACATAAATACCGTATCCACCTATTTTCACATATATCATTCCATGATCAAGGGTTTATCCATAATATAATTTATAGGATTTCTAAATCAAGAAACCTAATCCTCATTCTAATACCCATTAGGTTTAACCGTGATTATTAATTGTCCTTATGTACTCAAATTCAATATTATTGTTTGTAAATAAAATTTGAATTATCCTAAGATATCCTTCAATATTTTTAAACTATTTGCGCAGTAAGACCCATTTTCATGTACCGAGTTCCCTCAAGTTAGGCAAGGAACACCATGTCAGAGTTATTAATCATAGTTACGTCTGTTCCATAACCAAACCCACTTTTAGTATCCAGACATGGATATATTTCTTGGAGACCCCATAAAATATAATTTAACAATATTCTAGGGAGTTCATCTAAACACATCCTCAAATTATAACTTAAGTCTATGTTTTATAATCTATGTATTAATAAATCTAGTTCCCAAGGTTTCTACTAAAATTATTATGATAAAAACTATAGCAAAAAAACCCTAAATCCCGGTTCCAATGTATGCTATCAATTACATTGACATGATTATAAGGAATATATCCCCGAAGGACCGATCAGTTTAGAAGTATTGGTAAACAAGATATATAAATGAGTATTTTATTACAAATGAAAACACTAATTACAACATAATTTTTTTGTTCTTTCAAAAATAAATTTAAATAAATTCAAGGGTAACTTGAATCCATTTAGTAAATCCATGAATATATTTCATAGTATACATCTTGGATACATGTGGAAAGAAACACAATAAGAGAGAACTCAAATCCTTGGCAAGGGTTAGTAAAGAGGACGAAATGATGTATAAATATGAATAAATAATATGGAATGTTAAATAATATATAACACATGAAATTTAAATAACATTATAAGGAAATATCAATATGGAAAGGTAAGAAACTAAAATTAATGCCATATAACTGATTAAATAGAGAATGAAATGTATCTATATATATGTCGATGTAAAATCTCATGGATAAATAATAACTGAATATAATTGAAGGAAATTCTTTATTATTGGACGTTGTGTTTCATAAGAAATTGGTACCGTTACCATAAAAACTGTTCACAAGAAGGTTTACCAAATGCTGGTTAAAAACTCATATGAAGAGGCTAGCCAATTGAATCTTGCCATGATACTACTAATATTTTGAGTGGCTATAGAGGGCCCATCCCATGTCGTACTATTCCAAAAGACTCTTAATATACCGAGTAATTGATTTAGCAATGTGCCTTATCAGATATCCATATAGAATAATAGATAAAAATTTATCAATATTCACCCAAATAATCAAATAATTATCAAAGTATAGAACATAAGGAAAATGGTATAGAGTTTAGGAAATAGTAATATTCATGATAAATAACATGGACAATTAAGGGTAAATTCAATATTCATGGATTATAGGAGATTCAATTTCTGAAGGGGAAAAATAATACATGTCAGTGAATTTGAATAATATTCTTGGAAAAATCAATAATAAAACATTCTTAGAATGATTATTTGGGGTATCAATACAACAGACCCCAAGTGGAGTCGTTGATTAATGAAAATATTATAGAAAGATAGTAAAAAACATACTTGAGGAAAAAACATTTTGTTAAAAAAAATTAAAATATTTTATTTTTGAAAATTAATTTTAAAAACATTTTCTATAAATACTAAACTATCAAAAATTTAGTTTAGGATTCTAATGAATTACCTTAGTAAATTTTTACATGTTGTACAAGGTAAAAATAACATTTATTTTTCATCGTAAAAAGTTAAGAAAAATTACTTGTTTGGGAATCGATAAGATGATTCCCTTGGAAACATTGGTAAACGGTATAAAAGAGAAATAATGTATTTAACAAATCATTTAAAAAAAATTGGAATACATTTTAATAAAACATGTTTTTTAGAAAAAGTTAGGTTCTCCAACGAAAGAGATAATTGATGTCAAGTTTTCTTTAAAACATTTTTAAAACAATTGAGTGCAAAAGAGAGAGAAATTGTATTAATACACGAAAATGTTAATGAATAATAAGATATATGTGAATGGTTTTATTGATAAATAGTGATATAACTTCCCCAAATGGAAATTCCATTGAAAGATAAGTTGTATTATTCTGGATGAAAATAATCGTTAAACATCACAAAGTGTCCCATACCACTTGGAATCATTTTAAATTATAAAACATATGATGGATTTATATTAAATGAAATTATAAGATTCCATTGATTAAAAAATTATTAATGATGTATTATTAAAAAATCAATATTAGATACACCACACAAAAGTTGTTTGTGGTGAACATGACATTTATCTCATAGAGATAAAAAGTGAGGTGAAAATCCATTACCTTGTGCTTCCATTAAGGTGAAAATACATTAAATTCATGTATAATAAACATATACAAATTATATAACTTATTTATAAACCGTTCAATGTTTATGATTACTTTATTTCACTTATTACCTTGTTGTACACAACTACACAATCAATTATGTTTACATCGGGTGTTCTGAACAAATTTGTTTTATGCGTCAGAAACAAATTTTCTAGTTCAAATATGGTAAAAGGGGTCATTAAAAAATATATCTATAATGATAATCATGAAATTATTATTATATTTATACTTTAATTATACTTCTAAAATCAATCATTACATATGATTATGAAAAATTAATTAAAGTCACAACCAAGGAGACGGTATGCCGTACATAGGAATGCATAACATTCAAATTTTTCAATGACTGTTATAGAAAGAAGGTAAGTGATACCATATACTTAAATAATTATCATTATATAATAAATGACATGTTATTAAATAATATTTACTTACATATAAAATTATAATGATTTAAAAGTGATCACATCGTGTCATGGACGCGGTAGTCCGCACGTCCACGACCGACGTTACCACTTTTTAAGTGTGTGAAATGGTATCTATAAAAATAATATATATATACATATATATACATAAAGTAAATTATGTCATGAATATAATATAAATGTTTTTTATGTCTCATATGTTTAATTAATACAATAATTTACACATTCCATGTATCGCTGGAATGAATCACATCGCTTTGAGAGTACAGTTGAGCACACTTCCTCAAACGATGTTATCGTATTGAAATAAAATAGAAATTATTAAATGTATGACTAATAAAAGTATAAAACAATTATAAATATAATATATAAATATCCTACATATAAGATATAAATAGTTTTTCCATCATAATTTCCAACCATGAAGGTTTGAAATGAAAAAATAAATAATCATGCTTTAGTGAGGGAGTAGTTCCCCACACACATAAACAATATGTTTGTTACCCATTATATAGAGGAGTGTATATGTGTAGCTATATATCATACCATAACAACGCCCTATTATATTTATTATATTTTTTTGTTATGTAATCATAAAAAAGGAGAGTATATGTGATGAAGAATGGAAATAAAACTAAAAATATTGAGGGAAGATATTACCTATTAATCAAGAAACTTATTTTGGTTTGAACCAAAAGCTTACAAGGATTGATTTATGATGAAAGAGGGATTATAGGTATATTTTTTGTGTTTTGGGAGACTCTTTGGGAAGGAATTTTCCAAACCTATGATGTTTGAGAGGTTTGATGAAATGGGAGAGGTTATTGCCTTTTATAGGGGATAAAAAGGACTCAGTTAGAATTTTTGAAACATTTTAGGTGTGTACATTTTATTCCATAACAAAATTCATTAAAAAACCAGCCTAAAACAGTAATGGTAGGTTAATGTATGATATATTTCTATCCAATAGGTTTTGAATAAGTAGATAGTTCATTTGGGCCCCTAATTTTAGGATTTAGTTCCTTTCTAGCGTAATTACACCTTAATCACTATAATTAATTTTTATAACATTCACTAATCATTTTTGTTAAAAATAATGATTGTACTATTAGTCAAAAAGTATCATATTTACTAAAAAAATTTATGTAAATGTTTTAAATTAAAATCATAGAAGTAGTAAAATTATTTTTAATTCCAATCTTGTAGACATAGAGGTTAACTGGTTTTAGATGAATATGTGCAAAAGATTATTGTGTATTTATATTCAACATCAATTTTAAAATGATTCTGGTAAACTAAATTGAATTAATAGATGTATTTTTGAACTAATTATACTTTATAATCAAATTTTAAATATAATTTAACATTAATAATTATTTTAATGAAAATTATGTTTTTAACTAAAATTTTGTATTTTTTCCCATTCATCAAAAAATGAAATTTCATTAAATAGTATAAATAAATCACCCTATGATTATTTTTTAATTATTTATTCAAAAAATTAAGATTATTTTATTAACTAATGTTTATAATATTTTCCAAATGATGATTTAATGTTGGTTGACAATTAAATGGTAGTAAAATTTCCCTTATTAAAATATAGGGTTTTATGTGTGAAATAGTGTTTATTTGTATCTTATTCATATCAAACCTATTGGATAAATATCAAAAATATTATATTTAATATATAAAATATATGTTTTTTTAAAACGATTCAATAATTGTAATTAGTTATGTTTTTTAATGTAAAACTCTTTTAGAAGCATAAAAATAATAATTCTTTTTATATCCACTTGGTTCTTATTTTTTTGCCTATTATTTCTTGACCAATGAATTCATTTTATTTTTCTGTAAACCATAATTTTTTGAAGATAGTAATTACTATTTATAAAAAATTAATTTAACACATATTTTAAATAATATTATATTAAATACAAATATTTTAACAATACATTGTTATTTCATGAAACCAGGTCTTGTGTGTAACACAAGCTATTGATGAAGGTTGCTCTTGGGTGTTACGAAAACAATCTATGAAGGCCACCCATGCATATAACCCAAGCTAACAATATGTTGTGTGAATTATAATAAATATGAGGTGTTTAATTTATTAAAAATGGTAATTATATACTAGTTGATTGGGACATTATATTGCCTTATGCATTTTGTGTGGAATTCCATACAAACTATTGAATACAAAGTTGTAATTTTGAATTTTGGGGTGTTAAAAAATTAGTTACCATAGTAAATGTTATTCACTATAGTATATTCTTAGATTATTACTTAGGGGATAATTTTTTATACAATTCCATAAATTTCACAAAAAATTTAAAATTCATTGAATGAGTAGATCATACACCTCCCTCATCTTATAATTAAAATTTTTCTGTTTTCCAACTTTTTTTTAAAATGTTGTTTATTTTATGTTAAGGATACATGTATTTAAAAAAAATTCTCCCCTATTTTATATAAAGTGCCCCTCCTATACCCATAAGAAACTAAAAACGTACTCAATTTTTTATTTAATAATTATAAAAAATATACCCCAAATAAGGATCTGTCTCATTTAAGAACTATCGGTACAAAGAAGATGTCATAAACATCCCATTTCCAAGACGTCCTTTATGAACAGTTTCAATCTCTCAAAATACATGGTTTCTTGTTCATATTTTTATTATATAATTTCACATCTTCCTATTTATAAATTTTATTTAACACATTAAAAAAATAATTTATTAACTCATTAAGCCTTTGTAAATGTGATATTATCAATATAAAATAAAATGATTTTACTTATTTAGTCATTATAACACCATCTTGTTTGATGTGACATTACCACATACATTAATGGTTCTATAATTTTTATGAAATAAATTATTAAGGAATGTAAAATACTAGTAATATTATATATAATTAATTAATGTCATATCTTTCAGTGATTCCATAATGGTTATATACATATATTTATTCAGTAAAAAATCAAATATTTTTTGTAATTTAAAATTCAATAAATTATTTTTTAATATTTACCTGATAATAATCACCATATGTTTAGTGGAATAAACATGGATCTCTATAAATATATGAATTAAATATCTTAACCCTTCATTATCTTTACAGTGATGAAGAAACTATGACCAGGGCGTAATGGCCAAAACATTCCAAATCAGAACCTGGATGAAAAATGGTATTGTTAACACAATATAATTACCTTTAAGAAAGAATTATTACTATAATGGAAATAAGAAATTATAAGTTAATTTTATCAATTAATAAAAATGAATATATATTTTTGATATATATTTATATAAAATCATAATTTATTATTCATGATGTTACAACATGTATTACTAAGTATAAGTTTGAGGTTTGGGGTTTTCTCATCTCAATTTTCCTTCAGTGAGATATTTTCTATATTAAACACTTTTTTTGATTTGTGTATTTTATATACTAAACATGAATATCTTTTATATAATTTTCAATGAAAACTATAAGGACTTAAAAATCCATCTATGTTTCACTCTTTCATTATAGTTTTACAAAAGATGATAGTAGTTTTATTTAAAATTGGTGTTTTATAATTTTTATAACTATTTATCTGACATTATTATAAAATTTATATTGTTTCTAGAAATTTATTATATACAATAAAATTATTTCCCAAACACATATTCGTTTTTATTTGAATTTATTCACAATTATTTAATAGGAATATTATTAACATTATCTGTATGGTTCACATTTGACATTATTTAAAAAAGTGTAAAAAATATATTTATCTACATTGATAGAGGGGAGAAATTTTCCAACTATCATGAACATTATTCATTATTAATAATTTATTCTATTTTATCTAGTTCTCATAGAATATAATAATCCTGTTGGTTTATTATAATTTAAGAAGTTACTAAAAGTAAATGACATTTTTTGATTTTCAAAGCCAATTTTAAATGAATTTATGAATGTATTTTTAATCTATATCAACATAATATAATGATTTTCATACTTCTCTAGGGATATAATAAACTAATAACATCCATTTTCATTATCTAGATTTTGTTAATTACTCTTTAAGGAATTCATGATGGAAAAAAAATCTATCGAGTTGTTAAATTATTATTGAATGATGAATGATATTATCTTATTATGGAATACATATGTATTCACTATCATCATGTTATGTGTTGGCCTGTTATTGAACTCCAATGAATTAGGTATAGTTTTATAAATCACGAGATAATAAGAATTGGAATATGATGTTAACCTAATTAACTACCATGATCTATCCATCAACGATTAAAAGCGAATGAAGAGTTACCCGAATTCTCAATTTGACTCTTTCCACTCTGTGATGATGGTCTTGGTCGATATACATGAAAAGGAGATTATTTTATATTATTATGTATGTTTCATACTTTTAATTTCCATGTTTTGTTCTCATGTATCAGTATTATTGATTTATTATTCATGTTTAGGTACTCTTTTGACACATATAATATGTTATGACAAATCCTTATTCTATGACTCAAGATTTTTGATGTATTCCTTGTTTGGTATTATTTTCAAAAATTATGATCATTTACCATGATTAAATTTTCATACAATTATACTAATTTTATGATCACTTCTGATCTTCAATTGTTATCTCCCATGTTTACTTTTACCAAGAATCTGATATCACCCATTATTGTTTTTCAATTTACCTAGGTTATAAAAAAGGGAATTAAGTATGATATGTCAGGAAAGGGTGTCTCATTTGAAGAATGCCACCTTTTTAGTTTAATGTTCATAAAAACGATTTTACTCATTAAAATACCTATATATTATCAAAACAAAATTATAATAATGGGGAATAAGTATGTACATCTTATATTTCTTAGAATTAGCACTAAAGATGCATGTTTTCCCCCAACCTAGACATCTATTCTCTTTTAAACACATCAATTATTTTCTTGTCAATAGTTTTAACAAGTTTCTTACTCATATTATCCTCTTGAATGAACTCATTATAAGAAGATACTTTAATGACCTCATATTTAAGGGAAAAATCATTGTAATGTGATTTAAAATATATTATAGTTACTCCTTCTAGAGATAGTATAATTTTCATTCAATACATTATTTCAAACCCAGTTTTTCTAGAATATCCACATAGCCACTCTAAAACCTTAAAATATGTATATATGGAAAAATACTAATCACAATTTCCCTTCTCTTGTGAGATATGTTTTTCCATTATCATAAACATCCATTAATGATTTCTCCATTGTTTTATCCTTGTATAGTTGATCAGGGAAAATATGTATATTTAATTTAGAAATGCTTATTTCCAGTATGCTTAGCACCTATATTCCTGGTAGACTTATCATCCTCAAACTTTCATGAATTATATTTTGTAACCTATTTCATTTTCATCCCCAGAAAACAACAGGTAACATATCCTTGAAGTATAGTCATTAACTACTCTTTTTTTGGCCTCCTTGTTCATACCTATACACATCTCTTCCTAATATCAAAATATGTTCCCAGTGGATTTCTTTCGTAAGGTAAAGATCAATTTTTTAAATTTTTTAATGAGTTTAAATTTTTCCAATTGAAATAACCTTGTTTCATTTTTAATACACGGAAATTATTTATTATTAAAAACAGAATAAGTTAGGTATTTATACCTTCCACAACACCAAAAAAGCCTCTAAAATTGGATATTCTATTTTTATATGTAATTTTTTAAGATTTTCATTTTTTTAATGTAAATATGTATTATTTTCTCATAAGGGATTATGGAATTCTTAAAATATTATTCTATTCCTTTGACATGAAATAATTCATCTTATTTTTCATAGTCAAAACCACATCAATTTTAGCACCTTTAATTTTAACAATATCAGGACTGTTTAGTAAATTATAAATTTCAGATTTACCTTGTTCCCTTAAACCTTTATTCTAAAATACATAAGAGGAATCACCTATTACCACAACTAACCTATCAAAATAATATATAAATTCAATAATCTCATTTTTAACTAATAGTGGCGGATTGTTTCAAAACATTTTATTCATTAATTATAGTTATATTCTATTCATGACCTCCATCCAACTTCACAAATTGAGCCACCATTAATCTATTATTTATACATTTATTAAAATTTTCCAATCATTTTTATCATATTATTATTCTTCAGTAGATAATATATTTTTTCATTCATAATTTCCTCATTTTATTGGATTTGGGTGTGTATTTTCATAAGAGATGCATCTAAATACTCTTTCTATATCAAGTACAGTTTAACTATTTCCTTAATATCATCATCATGGCATGATGAAAAAAATCTTGTTTCAAAATTAGTAATGAAATTATCCATATCATAGGAATATCATTATGAATATAAATAAAATTCCCAATTATTTATCATCATGTTCCTTTTCTTCCTATTATAATTATTCTTCTTATCTATATCCTTATTCTATTATTTCAATATTTATCATCTTCCTGTTCAGATTTAGAATAAAAAACCTTCTTCTTTGGATATTCAAGGTAAAGTGTCTAGTGCTATCACAATACCAACACTTTTGTAATTATTTAATATTTAATTTTCAATTTATCATTTTGAATCCTACCATTATAAGTACAATGACATCACAAAAAATATTTATCACCCTTATCATCGAAATCAATATATTCTTCAACCTTTTATTTCCCTAATTTCTGTACCCTCATGGATTCAATTACCATAAAATAAATTTCATTTTTTAAAGGATGGTGCCATTATCATCTCATAAAAATTAGTAGATTATGTAACTCATATTCAATAAATTATTCCCTATATTCAAATGTTGATATGTTTATATTAAACAAGTTTGTAAAATTTCTTGTATAATTTTATAAATTGGTTGGACAATCAAGATTATCACTAAATACATTAATATTTCTCATAATATCATTCAGTCATGTGAAATTACCTTCAATATATTCATCATCAATAATTTTAATATCATCAAACATTCCCTAAAAATGTTATTTTTTCTTCCCTTATAATAACATTACAATCATTTCTACATCTAAAATTTTTTTATATCTAATTTCATATTTGAAATATCCTCACTATTGTGTAAAACAAATTTGGGCTAAGATTAAATTTTGATCCCTTTAATATAAATTCATAATCTCTTTATCAACTAAATTCATGGAAGAACCATAAAAAGTAGTTTTAATCCAACTATAAATATATCATTCACCTCTAGGACAAGTGATTTATGGTAGAGTATGATCTTATTCCTCCAATAGTTCTAATTCATCCTATGAAACTTGGGAACACCTCAACTGTTGAATGAATTAAGAGTTCTATACTCAAAAATATTATGTAATATTTAAGACAATAACTTCACTCTTATACCACTAGTAGTTCCCCTAGAATGATTGAACATTAAATAAGGGGTGTATTCTTTTTAAAAATTATTTTAATTTTTAATTATACCTCTAATAACAGATATGGTTATTGATTCAGTGAATGATCTCTCCCAACCTCACCTAATATGTAGAAGTAAATAGAAGGTGAACCACATTGGATTTACACTATTTATTATAAAACCATACACCTTGTAATGATTGATTAGAAACTCGGATCCTAGATTCTCAATAATATAAAAAATTGGTTACACATGATTTTTGTTAAACTCCACATCTATAATAATACATCTTTTTGATATACACCCAAGCTAACTGTCTCCTATATAAAAATTGGTTATACACATCAATATGAATCTCCTCTTTAGTAACTGCTTAGTAACCACTATAAATAATCATTTTCATTTAATTTATTGGTCTGAATACCTCCTATTTCCCTGAAACCTTTTTTTACCATTATATGATCATACCCCACTTGAATATATGTTCAAGATCACTTGTGTATATCCTTTACAAGAACTTGAGAAGGTGAAAATGGTAATCATGGCTACTGGTATCAATAGGAACATAATATATTTAATGATCTAACTTCTTCTATTTCTTCTGCATACTAGGAATGCAGTTATAATTTTCTAGAAAGTGATATAATAGATTTAGAGTCATCATATCTCTATTTGATAAATATGTGTATCATACTTTTATTGCATTCTAATTCTCAAGCATTGTGTTTGTGAGTTGTTCTAAATATTCACCACCCCATCTTATTTTGGTTTCATAATGATTTAAATTAATAGAATATGATATTAGTATCATTGTCTCCAAATTGACATGGAAACCACCTCAGCTTTTAGTACGTATGCCATTCTAACTCAAAAAGGAAGATATTTCATTATTTAATTATCCTATAAAATATCATTTAAAATATAGGTAGAATATTAATTTTTAATTTACTTAATACTCATGATATTTCGATATTTTTAATCCCCATGAAATTAAATTATTTAAATCATTTAAAATATCTATGTGCATAGAGTTATGAGTCTTTGTCACTAGGAAATCATGTCTCCTTACTGTAGTCTATACTTGAATCCATATCCACATGAATGATGATGATTTTATGACACCTAAAGAAAACTACAAAAAAACATCATCTATTATTTCATTCTATAAATTATATAATTTTCTAGAAGTAAAATATTATCCTTCATACAAAAATTGAAATATTCTTAAATCATCCATACTGTTAACATATAAAATCATGAATATATACATCACCATAGTTTCTATTACGCCTTAACTAATACCAAAAATAAAGAAACTAAATATAATAACCTTAAGATACTATTTATTATATTATATTGGTAAATCATATAATGGAAAAATAATATAAGATTAACCCGTTTAGTATTAATATGATAATAGTTACGTACATTATCTACTTAATATAAGTGACATACAAAGAACCCTTTATAAAAATCGTGAAAAAATTATTAATAATCTTAGTACATCCATGAATTATTTATAATATTAATTCATAGTTTTCTAGACAAATCAATAAATAAAAATAGGTCATATTAGATTCCCATTAAGGGGAATCATACATCAAAAGATATCACAAAGATATATTGTATAAAAAGTATAGTAGAGAAAAAAATTAATAATTTTTCCATGTAATACATTACAATACCATGATATACATATATAGTGACTACATAGAAAATAATAAATAATTTTCTTATAATGGAATTATTAATTTTCAATAGATTTATTTTTTCATCGAGGCCTTCACCATAGAACTTTGAATTAAAGGGAGAGAATACAACAAATACCCAATTAATATGGTGCACAAAATTATTTGTATATTTTAACATTAAACGAAGAATCATAGAGATATATAATTTTATTCCCCACTCATCACATAAACATGTCAAATTAATTTCCCATATATTAGATGATCAATAAAAATCATAATAAATTAATCAATAAGTATCTATATTAAATCAGGTATACCTAGTTTCAATAATCCTCAGTTAATAAAATAACCTTCTTAGTAACATTCATTCAATACAACCAATATATAAAAATTGGTATCTTGTTTGAAAAATATTCAAACAGTTGATTTTTAAAATATATCATTGATGTAGACAAATATTGATATAATGTTAAAAGAATAATGGAGACTGATAGAGAACACAACTTCAAGGAAGTGAATAAATTGGTAATAAATAATTATACCCAAAATGAGGTATAAATAATAAATCAAAATTGGTTTAAATAATATCATAAAATAATTACAATGTATTTTTCCTTAGTAATGGAATGCCTTTGTAGATATAGATCAAAATGTGTGTGAAAAAGATAAAAAAATATTTGAAATATTTGCAACTTTTTTTATTTGAATGTTAATTTATAAATAACAAACTAAAAAATTTCAATAAAGAGTAATAGATAATTAATAATAATTAATTTTAAAATAATTTACAATAACATAAAATTTAAATGAAGAAACTCTGATGTAAAAAAAATTATTTGTAGAAGATAAAAATATTTACTAGTGAAGTGAAGTCCTTTTAAGATTTTTTTTCCAAAATAATATCATTTTCGTTTAATATAAAATTAAAAATTTCATAGAATAGTTGGAATAGGTTTTACATTTAAAATCCATATAATCTTTTAAAAGATTCTAAATTGTGATAATAGGCCTGATGGAGGGAAAAACATTTTCATTAAAAACATTAAAAAAGAACCTATTTTCACTATTTTTTAAGGAAAGTCTGGAAATGCTTTTGAGGAAAATGGTAATAATATTTACCTTAAATTTGAAAATATTAATTAAAAGTTAAAAAAATTATATTAATTAATCATCAAAATATAAAGAATATCTGTATTTAAATGAAATAATTAATATGGAAATGAAAAAATGATTCTTGTGCAAAAATGATATATAAGTCCAGCATTTCCTATAAAACTTTTATAAATGGTTTTCAGTATAAAACTGAATAAAAAGTCAAATAATACATTTAAACACAACATATAGAAAATTAATATTAATGTTGATGAGTTTTAAAAGGAAAATTAAATTAAATGTTTCCAATGGAAACTGAAACAAAAAAAAATATCAGAAAAAGTAAGAATTAAAAATAAACCCTTACCTTAGACATCCATATGGTTAAAAAAATATAACCTCATTTATACTAAACTTATATTTTGTCATATATATAGGGTAAACATATTTACATTTATATTACATGATTCCATTTGATAATAATTTCTCAATACTTATTTAATAACAATTCTTTGTTAAAATAAATATTTCTGTTTTAATTGCTTTGTTTTTAACCCGAGTTTTAGTTCAAAAGATTTGTCCATTAAAGTATTTATTGATTTTATTAACACCATATTATTAATAAAGGTAATGATAATTTGTTTTATAAAGTTTTGGTTTCCCAAAGAGATTTAATGGCACTTTTGGTAATGGATTTCATGAAATGATTAATAATATCTTTTTTTGAGAAATATTAATTTCATAAAAACAATCGATTTTAAACAATACGTATAGATATAATAACATTATATAATTATTAAACAATATTAAATCCCTCATTATTAAATTATATTATCATTATTTAATATTTCTTATTTATTCATGACATACATTTTATCATTCTTCTTGTAGGTGGTGGAACTGACCCAATGAAGAGCAAGTCATAACGACTGAATGAGTAAAGACATGCTATTTCATAACGATAATAAAAAAATTAAATAATCGTAATGGTTTTAATAACATGTTATTAATGTGATAAATTTATTTTACGATGTTGTATATAATTAAGATAAATGAATTAAATGGTAATAAGTTATTACATTCATTTTGTCTTAGTATACTCGTTTCATGTGGTTATATTTTACCATGGCCATTTATTTTTAATATTATTAATATAATCGACAATTTATCTTTCAAAAATCATTAGTATTTTGTTTATACCATATTTATTAATGAAATATGTCTATATAACTAGCCATATGAGACAGTTATGAAAAATTAAATTTGTTATTCATATTGGTGGTAGTCCACACGTATAAAAAAGCAATGTTTTCATTTTTAAATATATACTATAAATTAGATAATTTATATTCAATAAAAATAAAAAAATAATATACCAATAATACTTATTTTATTATATTAGAATGGGTAATATAGATTTTAATTGGTTGAAGAAGAAAGATACATGAATGAACTCGGTTAAGAGGATTACATCTTTTTTGGGTATCATCCATTGGATCTTTCCATAAGCCTTCATGTTTTAGTATTTTGAGGGCCAAAAACCATTAGGTATTGTATAAGGGTATTGGGAATGGATTCGTACATAGTATAAGTATAATTAAGGTGCTCAAAGTGGGCATAGAAGTGATGTAACATCCCAGGTGAATAAAGAATAAAGCATCTTCATTTTTATTAATATTTATGAATTAAATATTAATTTTACTTCAAAGGGGTTTCTATGTTCGATAGTGTACCCGAAACGCAACAAAGAGTTTCTTTGAAATCTTACGTTGCACACTAGTAATAAAATAATATTATTTTAAATGGTAGTTAACATGTAGCCGTTGTATTGGCGGTAATGAATGGATATAACTGAAATATTATTATATATGTTTGTTAAATGTTTTTACATTTATCTAATAAAGGATAAAGGCTTAAAATACGAAAAGAATTCAATTTTAGGCATATATACTCTAACATTCACTAAAGGTCGACTTATCGCCTTTTGATGGAGAACCGTCTATAAATGTTGTTTTGGTCACTCTTATACATTCTATTAGACCAAATAAAATTATTCTTTAGAATAGGGACATCAAAATTTACTTTGTGTGAATTTTTGGTATTTTTCCGATAAAGTTCATTTTTTATTGAATAGTGAAAAATGTTGTATTTTAATTCAAATCCTCTTTTTAATCTAATTTATTTATATGATTATATTATCTTTTTAATTTTTTTTAAAGTGAAATTATAATATATTTTTACCATTTAATCCAATAGTGGTTGTTGGAATTAATTTCACTTTGAAATTGGACTCAAACTAGTGTCAATCTTTTGATACTTATTGTTTCATAAAAACACGCTATATGCTCTGACAGTGGGAATTAATTATTAAATTAGTTCATTTCACTTATATGTTATGAATTTTTTAAAATAGACATAATTTTTGAATTCTGAATATCAAATATAGCTTAGGGTGAGGTTTTGGTATTTTTCTGAAAAACTTCAATTTTTGATGAATAGTGAAACCACTAAGTGGTACTTAAAAAACTGATTCATCATTTAAATGGAATTTTACCACTTCTATGTTTTGAATTTCAAAAATCCGGAATACATGGTTGTCATTAATATGTAAAATGTGGTTCAATGGGATTAAAATAAATTTTTGGTGAATAGTAACTTTTAAGTTTTTAATCGCGATTAGAGGTAATTAGTGTAGTTTAAGGTAAAAATAATGTTTTAATAATATGAAATGACCTAGAAACATTTCCTACCCTAATTGGATGTGTCATGGCCGACCCATAAAAACCATGGGTCAACTTGGGGACCCCATGGATCCACTTTGGTAGGAAAACTACATTAATACCTTTTTATTTAAAGTTAAAATAAAAATGTCACAAACATGAGTTGTTTTAAAAAAAACAATTTTTAAATGGGGTTATTCAAGTCATATTTTTGACTATAAATATTAATTAGAAAGATAAAAAGATTTCCTACATCATGATAGTTTGTTTATAATTTTTAGACAGTAAATAAAATAAATTATTTATGACACTATGATGATGCAGCGATTACCTCATTATTTAACGATTTAAATAAAATGAAAACATAAGGTAAAATCTAAGATCTACACATGTAAAAAACCTATAGTATGGGTTTATTTTGAACTCTTAGCACCTTATCCTAGAAATATATAATTTTGGGACCTTTTAAATCCGAAAATCATTTTATAATAAAGTAACCTTTTATAACTTTCCAAGAGTGCCCCTCCTCTCCTCTAATAAAAGGCCCCCACCTCTACCACCTTACCCACACCTCTCAAGCCTTTGGCTCGGCCAGCCCCTGCCCATTTTGTCTTTCCAAATCCCTCTCTTACTCCTTGAAAGCCTCAATTTGGGCAGAATTCTTCCCAAGGAAGCATTTGACCTCAAATAACAAAGAGTTACCTGTTTTAAAGGTAGTGTTTTCTCTTGTGTTATTATGTTTTATTTTGCTTCTCCAACCCTCTAAAATATTTTTATTCATTTATTTTGTAACAAATACAGTATCTTAAATATACTATGATGTTTTTATAATAAGAATTCAACCTACACTTACACACACCAACATATAATGGTTAAATAACATACTGTTTCTGTGGATGGCGAATTTCTGCCTCACGAAACGATGATTGTTCAACACTCTTATAACACCTTAAAAGGTGTCCATTATGATGTCACTATATTTATATATGATATATTATATGTTTATGTTTTAATTAAGCTGCTTTATTTTTCATTTATGGCATACATATATGGATTCCATTATGGGTAAACGTGATATCTTCATTTTAGGAAGTGCGGACTACCGCACCCTCAAAGTGATTTGATTCGTTAATACCATATGTGGTACGTATAAAGGATAGATTGAATGATATTATATATGATACAATACTGGTATTATAATACTATTATGTATCATTATGTTTTAATTCCATTAAATATGAAATATAAATGAAAGTAGCGTTCATGCGTACGTATGGCTTACCGTCTCCATGAACGGTGCATTTCATTTCTTACATCTAAATGTTATGTAATATTATGAATGCATGTATATACTGGATATATATGATATATATGATATCTACATAATGAGTATAACTTTGGATATAATGGATACATGAACACCTTGTAATTATAAAGATCATATTTTGACTCAAGTACCAATGATCGTTAAAATGACCGTTATTAACTTAAATAATTACATAGTGTTCATGACATGGTAATAAGTGATATAAAAGGAATAATGAACTTGAAAAATGTTCTTAAGAAAGTTGAAATTGACTCAAGTTTATTATTCAGGACATTAAAGAACGATCTAGTCAAGTCAGACCCGAGGTATGGGACTTCGTCTCAATCTCCTTTCATTGAGGCATATTATGTTTTAAACACAACTTTCTTTTATACGGTGTATAAAACCCTTTGACTTTTACGTTTATCCAAAAGGAATAATTTTTATACGAGGCGTTTTACTAAATGACAAAAGAGGATGTTTTTGTCGTACGTATGCGGTGACAACGACTTCTCCGTCGCCATGACCATTATTTGAGTTTCGGCTTCCTCTACAAGCCATACTTTTTTTTAAATGAAAAATAAATACCATGTTATACTTTTCTTTTATTTTGGTATTGAAAATGGTTTTCATAATTTTTTTATATCAATGTGTTGTATTGATATCTTGTGATTGAAAACTGGAAATGTTATGTTTCCTTTATGCATGTTTTATGTGATACGATTTTGTTATGGTTCTTGGGAATTATTATGAAGAAGGGTGGTTCCGTGATAAACTAAGGGCGGGTGAGCCCGATATAGCTCTCCAATGCATTGGGTAACCCAAAGGGGTTAAACGTTGAGGTTTCTCCGAAACGATTTAAGGAATATACTGTGATGGGTATTCCAAAATTAACCAAGAGGGTTACTCCCTACGTAAGAATGTTATGAATGCCTCAAGTTACCTTTATGTCTTATGATTTCTAGGATTTATTCATGATTTTATGAGGTATGTTAAAGTGATTATGTTTTATGGGTAATGTATGATTTCATTATTATGTATTTATGTCCTCATGTTTCCTTTCTATATTTTTATATCCATTACTGAGCTTTTTATGCTCATCCCATGTTTTTGAAATGTTTTTCACATGTCAAGGGAAAGGTACATGATGTGATGATAGTGTCAATGAAGTTTCAAGAAAGAATCCATGTTTTATTTTAAATAGGTTTCTGTTGATGGAAAAAATGAATACTGTCTTTTATGTAACCACTCTGTTTAAATATGGAATGTAATACATGTTTTATGATCTAATTCTCTAAAACTCTGAACCTAAAAAGATCCTCAAGGTGTATTCTTGAAGTAACTCATGATTAAGTAATGTTTAAGGTTGGTGTCTTATAGTTGGTATTAGAGGTCAGTTTAGATAACTTTATGAATTAGAATTCTATTAAATGATTATCCAAAAATATTTTTTATGGTCAAATTGAAATGATATAGCATTTTAAGATTACCATGTTGCTTCATCTAAGACATGTTTGTTCATAATGGTTTTCCACAGAGGAAACAGAGAAGCAATGCTAGGAAGGCATACAGAAGGAAATAACCTTCCGAATCAACATCTTGAGATGGTCGGAATTGGAACTGAACAGTTTGTTATAGTAATGGAGCAGTTGACTCAAGCGATAAATGGTGGTGGTATCCATGCACGAGATCAGCCAGATCAACCGCAGAGGAACATGTCAGTGGTGGAACATTTCATGAGGAAACATCCCCCATCATTCAGAGGATCATCTGACCCTGTGCTAGATGAAGGGTGGATTAAGGCACTGGAAAAGATTTTCGATTTCATGGGGTGTTCAGACAATCAAAAGGTTAGTCTTGATATTTACCGTTTGGAGGGTGAAGCAGATCAGTGGTGGTCGATGATGAAATATATCAGGGACAGTGATGAGATTGACGATATTATGGTGTTTTCTAAAAGTAAATAGGAGAATGAAAGACATTTAAGGTTTATTTTGAAATCCATAAAAGAAAATAAATTGTATGGGAAATTCAGGAAGTGTGAGTTTTGGTTGCAACAAATTTCTTCCCTTGGTCATAATGTTTCGAAAATTGGTATAACTGTTGATCCTGCAAAAATAAAGGTTGTGGAAGAATGGACAAGACCCACAAATGTAACTAAGATGCATAGATTCCTTGGTTTGGAAGGCTATTACCGAAGGTTTGTTAGAAATTTTTCACGGTTATCTAGTCCAATGACTAAGATAACTCATAAGGGTGTTAATTTTATCTGGACAAAAGAATGTGATGATTGTTTTTAGGAACTGAAAAGAAGATTGGTGAATGCTCCAGTTTTGGCACTACCTTCCATGAATGGTGAGTTTTTTATCTACAGTGATGCTTCATTGAAAGGACATGGTTGAGTCCTAATGCAGAATGATCAGGTAATTGCTTATGCTTCATGATAGTTGAAAAATAATGAGGTAAATTACCCTACACATGATTTGGAATTATCTGCTATTGTTTTCACTTTAAAAATTTGGAGGCATCATTTGTATGGAATAAAGTGTGAAATATATACCGATCACAAAAGTTTAAAGTATATATTCACTCAGAAAGAATTGAACATGAGACAGAGGAGATGGCTAGAATTAATCAAGGATTATGATTGTACAATTCATTACCATCCGAGAAAAGCAAATAAAGTGGCTGATGATTTGAGTCAAAAAAGTAATGCTTCATTAGCAATGTTGCGTTTGGAAAGTGATCCTTTGGTTAAGGATTTGATGAACTTTGGAATAGAAGTTGTTGGTACAAGATGTCCTTCAGTTTTGTTTCAGGTATCAGTGAAATCTTCTCTATCAGACATAATTAAGAAAGCATAGAAGCAAGATAGGGAGTTGCAGAAAAAGGTAGAGTTGGTTCTGAAGGGTAAGTTGCCTGAATTCCACATTGATAATAATTGTGTTTTGAGGTTTGGGAAGAGACTATGTGTGCCTTGTGATTCACAGTTGAAGAATGAGTTTTTATGTGAGGCTATAGTTCTCCTTTTTCATTTCATCCAGGAAGTACTAAGATGTATAGGGATTTTTGGGAGTATTACTGGTGGGACGGAATGAAAAGGGATATTGCTGATTTTACTGTGAAGTCTTTGAATTGTCAACTGGTTAAAGCAGAGCGGTAGTTACCGAAAGAGATGCTTCAGCCTTTTCCAATGCCAGAGTGGAAATGGGAGAATATATCCATGGACTTCGTTGTGGGATTGCCGAAGACACCTCAAGGTAATAATGCAATCTGGGTTATAGTTGATCACTTGACTAAATATGCTCATTTCCTTTCTATACGAGATACTTTTTCCCTAGATCAACTTTCCCGTTTGTATCTTAAAGAGATAGTCAGGTTACATGGAGTTCCTCTCTCCATTGTATCTGACCGTGATAGCAGGTTCACTTCTAACTTTTTTAAATGCCTTCCGAAGTCGTTGGGTACTAAATTAAATTTTAGTACAGCTTTTCATCCTCAATCAGATGGGCAGCCAGAACGGACAATTCAGACTTTGGAGGATATGCTACATGCTTGTTCGATGGATTATTAGGGAAGTTGGGACCAACATCTTTATTTGGTTGAGTTTTCTTTTAATAACAGTTTCCATTCCAGTATACAGATGGAACCATTTGAGGCATTATATGGGAAGCGGTGTCGAACTCCAGCTTTCTGGGATAAACTGGGTGAAAGGAAGTTGATGGGACCGGAATTGGTAGAAGAGATGGCAGAAAAAGGTCAGTTGATTCAGAAACACATGAGAACAGCACAGAGCAGGCAGAAGACTTATGCGGATAACCGGAGGAAGGATCTATCTTTCGAGGTAGGTGATCATGTATTTCTCAAAGTTTCTCCATGGAGAAGTGTGATTCGATTTGGTAAGAAAGGAAAGCTGATTCCAAGTTTCATTAGACCATATGAAATTCTGGAGAGAGTTGGATCAGTTGCTTACCGAGTGGGTTTATCTCCAAGTTTATCTCAGGTACACAATGTTTTTCATGTTTCGATGTTGAGAATGTACATGACAGATCCATCTCATGTTTTGAGCCCAGAGGTAGTTCAGTTGGAAGAGAATCTCTCTAATGAAGAACAACCAGTCCAGATACTTCACCGTAGAGAGCAAGTTTTGCGGAATAAGGTAATTCACCAGGTAAAGGTTTTATGGAAAAACCATATAGTTGATGAGGCAACATGGGAATATGAAAATTCTATGAGGGATAAATACCCCCACTATTTTTGATAAGTAAATAAAATTGCGAGGACGCAATTCCCAAAAGGGGGGAAGGATGTAACATCCCAGGTGAATAAAGAATAAAGAATCTTCATTTTTATTAATATTTATGAATTAAATATTAATTTTACTTTAAAGGGGTTGCTATGTTCGATATCGTACCCGATACACAACAAAGAGTTTCTTTGAAATCCTACGTTGCACACTAGTAATAAAATAATATTATTTTAAATGGTAGTTAACACGTAGTCGTTGTATTGGCAGGAATGAATGGAAATAACTAAAATATTATTTTATATGTTTGTTAAATATTTTTACATATATCCAATAAAGGATAAAGGCTTAAAATACAAAAAGAATTCAATTTTAGGCATATATACTCTAACATTCACTAAAGGTTGATTTATCGCCTTTTGAAGGCGAACCGTCTATAAATATATTTTTGGTCACTCTTATACATTCTATTGGAAGAAATAAAATTCTTATTTAGAATAGGGACATCAAAATTTACTTTTTCTGAATTTTTGGTATTTTTCCGATAAATTTCATTTTTAATGAATAGTGAAAATGGTGTATTTTAATACAAAACCTATTTTTAATATAATTTATTTATATGATTATATTATCTATTTAATTGGTTTTAAAGTGAAATTAGAATATATTTTTACCATTTAATCCAATAGTGGTCATTGGAATTAATTTCACTTTGAAATTGGACTTAAACTAGTGTCAATCTTTTGATACTTATTGTTTTATAAAAACATGCTATTTGCTATGACAACGGGAATTAATTATTAAATTAATTAATGTAACTTATATGTTATGAATTTTGTAAAATAGTCATCATTTTTGAATTCGGAATATCAAATATATATTAGGGTGAAGTTTTGGTATTTTTTTGAAAAACTTCAATTTTTGATGAATAGTGAAACCACTAAGTGGTACTTAAAAAACTGATTTTTCGTTTGAATGGAATTTTACCACTTCTGTATTTTGAATTTAAAAAATCCAACATACATGGTTGTCATTAAGAAGTAAAATTCGGTTCAATGGGATTAAAATAATTTTTTGGTGAATAGTAACTTTTAAGTTTTTAATCGCGATTAGAGGTAATTAGTGTAGTTTAAGGTAAAAATAATGTTTTAATAATATTAAATGATCTAGACACATGTCCTACCCTTATTGGATGTGTCATGGCCGACCAAGACAATCCATGGGTGAACTTGGGGACCCCATGGGAGCCACTTTGGTAGGAAAATGACATTAATACCTTTTTATTTAAACTTAAAATAAAAATGTCACAAACATGACTTGTT
Source organism: Viscum album (assembly GCA_963277665.1). Lineage (NCBI taxonomy): Eukaryota > Viridiplantae > Streptophyta > Magnoliopsida > Santalales > Viscaceae > Viscum > Viscum album. The sequence goes on from OY728151.1 coordinate 1,540,611,694, forward strand.
TTACTAATAAACTTTTTAAATGGGGTTATACAAGTCATATTTTTTACTATAAATATTCATTAGAAAGATAAAACAATTTCCTACATCATGATAGTTTTTTTATAATTTTTAGACACTATATAAATTAAATTATTTACGATACCAAGATGACGCAATGATTACCTCATTATTTAATGATTTAAATAAAATGAAAATATAATGTAAAGTCTAAGACCTACACATGTAAAAAACCTATTGGATGGGTGGATTTAGAACTCTTAGAACCTTATCTGTGAAATATATAACTTTGGGACCTTTTAATTCAGAAAATCATTTTATAATAAAGTAACCTTTTATAACTTTCCAAGAGTGCCCCTCCTCTCCTCTTATAAAAGGCCCCCACCTCTACCACCATAACCACACCTCTCAAGCCTTTGGCTCGGCCAACCCCTGCACATTTTGTCTCTCCACATCCATATCTTACTCCTTGAAAGCGTCAATTTGGGCATAAGTCTTTCCAAGGAATCCTTTGAGCTCAAATCAAAAAGAGTTACCTGTTTTAAAGGTAGTGTTTTCTCTTGTGTTCTTATGTTTTATTTTGCTTCTCCAACCCTCTAAAATCTTTTCATTCATTTCTTTGGTAACAACTCCAGTATCTTCAATATACTAAGATGTTCTTATAATAATCATTCGAGCTACACTTACACACACCTACATCTAATAGTTAAAGAACATACTGTTTCTGTGGATGGTGAATTTCTGCCTCACGAAACGATGATTGTTCAACACTCATATAAAACCGTCAAAGGTGTCCATTAAGATTATGCTATATTTATATATGATATATAATATGTTTATGTTTTACTTAAGCTTCTGTGTTTTTTATTTATGGCATACCTTTATGGTTTCCATTATGGGTAAACGCCATATCTTCATTTTAGGAATTGCGGACTACTGCCCCCTCAAAGTGATTTGATTCGTTACTACCATATGTGGTACGTATAAAGGATAGATTGATTGATATTATATATGATAAAATACTGGAATTATAATACTATTATTTATCATTATGTTTTAATTCCATTAAATATGAAATTGAAATGGAAGTATCATTCATGCGTGCGTACGGCTTACCGTCTCCATGAACGGTGCATTTCATTTCTTACCTCTAAATGTTATGTAATATAATAAATGCATGTATATACTGGATATATATGATATATATGATATCTACATCATTAGTATAACTCTGTATATAATGGATACATGAAAAAAGTTTAATTATAAAGAGCATATTTTGACTCAAGTACCAATGATCGTTAAAACAACCGTTATTAACTTAGATAATTACATAGTGTTCATGACATGGTAATAATTGATATAAAAGGAATAATGAACTTGAAAAAGGTTCTTAAAAAAATATAAATTAACTCAAGTTTATTATTCAGGACATTAATGAACGATCGAGTGAAGTCGGACCTGAGGTATGGGACTTCATTTCAATCTCCTTTCACTGAGGCATATTATGTTTTATACACAACATTCTTTTATACGGTGTATAAACCCCTTTTACTTTTACATTTATCCAAAAGGAATCTTTTTAATATGAAGCATTTTACTTAATGAAAAAAGGGATGTTTTTGTCGTACGTATGCGCCGACAACGACTTCTCCACCGCTGTGACCATTATTTGAGTTTCGGCTTCCTCTACAAGCCATACTTTTTTTAAATGAAAAATAAATACCATGTTTTACTTTTATTTTATTTTGGTATTGAAAATGGTTTTCATAATGTTTTTATATCAATGTTTTGTATTGATATATTGTGATTGGAAAGTGGAAATGTTATGTTTCCTTTATTCATGTTTTATGTGATACGATTATGTTATGGTTCTTGGCCATTATTATGAAGACTGGTGGTTCCGTGATAAACTAAGGGTGATTGAGCCCGATATAGCTCTCCAATGCATTGGGTAACGCGAAGGGGTTAAACATTGAGATTTCCCCGAAGATATTTAGGTAATATACTGTGATGGGTATTCCAAACGTAACCAAGAGGGTTACTCCCTACGTAAAAATTTTATGAATGCCTCAAGTTACCTTTATGTCTTATGATTTCTATGATTTATTCATGATTTTATGAGGCATGTTAAAGTGCTTATGTTTTATGGGTAAATTATGATTTCATTCTTATGTATATATGTACTCATGTTTCCTTTCTATATTTTTATATCCCTTACTGAGCTTTTTATGCTCATCCCATGTTTTTGAAATTTTTTTCACAGGTCAAGGGAAAGGTACATGATGTGATGATAGTGTCAATGAAGTGTCAAGAAATAATCCATGTTTTATTTTAAATAGGTTTCTGTTGATGGGAAAAATGAATACTGTCTTTTATGTAACCGCTTTGCTTAAATGTGGAATGTAATTCATGTTTTATGATCTAATTCTCTAAAACTCTAAACCTGAAAAGATCCTCAAGGTGTATTCTTGAAATATCTCAAGATTAAGCATGCTTTAAGACTGGGGCCTTATAAGATAGGTGGTTAAGTTATCCATATATAGGATATAAATACTCTTTACATTAAAATAACATAAATTATATTGGTTATATAGAGTATATCAAGAGGTGGAGGGGTGACTTGAGTAGCAAATAAATATTTATATCTAAAATAGGTTTAAATAAAATACCACAATTTAATTTCCAATAGAGTAGTTAATCAAAATAGAGGATCGATATATGTTATAATATTTAAAATGATTTCCCAATGATTGATTATGTGCCAGTTAAAAAAATTAGGATAACTACATTACATTTTAAAAGAAATATACCTAATGAAAACCATATATAAATAGTAATTAATAATAACTATCAAATTTGAGTTTTCTTTTATAGTGTAAATCAAATTTACTTTAGACATATAAATAAGACCAAACCAAACACACCATGGAAAAAATAAAATATGTTCAATCTCAAGACAAGGCATAATATTGAATAATTGGTAATCACATAGGGCCATGAAGATTTACTTTTATCCACAACCAGGATCGGGTAAACAATAAAAAACTTATCTAGGACACACAAGTACCTCTTCTAAAAAACTAGTTGAATGATAATAAACATAGAACTCACATGGACCTCTTCAACAATACATGGGAGAAATGAGTAAAGAGGGTTGAAAAGGTTTCTAGTATCTTCCATTTAAGTAATAATAGATAGAGTGTGTGTTAATAATATATATTAAAAACACACTACTCATAATATAGATATAATCAATAGAAAAAGTAAGTTAAAGAATGTGAAAAATGTTTGTTTCTTGGTCTGATGCGCTTTGAATCATTAGACTCCTTGAATTTATATTTTATAAGAGGTAGAGTCATGTTTCTAAAAATGTAAGTGAAACATAAAATCATACACTCTTTTTTCTGACTATATGATGTGCATTTTTTCTGTTATCCACTCTTAGAGTTGTGCGTAAGAATGTTTCTGTGTGAAATCTCTCTTTTTTAATGTTTCTCTCTCTATGTGTGTGTGTCTCTTTGAATCTATGTGTCCCAATGTACAAGTGTTTTAGTGTTTAAGAGAATACATGAATAAGGGAGTCTAATTATTTATTTAACAATATCAAAGAGGCATATCCATTTCAAGAAAAATCATCTGGATATACTCCTCATAATGAGATTTGACATTCTCATTAAGGATATCTTCAAGCGCTTAAGAATCAAAAATAAAAATTACAATTACATTAATTCCAATAAAATAGATATTATAAATATTTAGCTCAAAATAATTAGAATGTGTGATTGGAAATCCTTTGAACGGTGAGATAGACTCTATAGGTCAGTGGTCCTTACGACGTATTTAGTGGGCTATGAGACATGACAATGGAAATTTAGGATAAAAGTAGGTCGTAATCATGGGTGACTCATCTCTATGGTTATTCATTCTAGTACTTTTCCAATATTCCACTCTGATTGTACATTATCTCAATACATATCTAGATGTGGAGGTGACAGGATCTGATGGTGAGTAATCATTTGGTGGTATGTATTTCCAACACTTATTCGGTTTTGAATCTAGGAGATGACTCATTTATGATAGTAGATCTTTTCTATTCTTTGTAAAAATTTGGATAGATAATCTTCGAAAAAATTTCATAAATTTCATAAATTTATCATCATCAATGGAATTTCACATCTTGTGTTGCGTGTTTTGAACAATGTTTCAATTTATCATTCCAATGATAAGGCTTTCTGGCAGTGGCTCATCTTCAGGGATGAGTCATTCCAAAACATATTCCAATTTTTTCCAATCTATCATAAAATATAAAAATATACCATAAAACATAAAACTCATTAATGACATAGTAAAAATGATTTTTTGATCTTTAAAACTAGGGCTCTAACAATATCCCCCTTTTTTACGATGACTAGTCACGGAATTTTATAATCTGTATTATCAAAATGTAAACAATAAAAAATTGTATCAAAGGGATTTAGATAAGAAATATAGAATGGAATCAATGAAACATCACTATAATTGAAAATAAATTCTATAAAGACTTGTCCCTATTTTCGGAAGATTAAAAGGTAAGAATAATAGAAAAGATACAAGGGAACATAATATGAATGAATAGAGAATATCCATTATGTGTATTAAAAATAAGGAAAACAAATGTGATAAAAAAAGATCCCCATGAAATAAAAAAGTCCAAATTAAATTCTTATCATGTTTGCTGAAGGTATAATTTTGAATTTGACCTTCCCTTTGTCAGATGATGAATACTGAGTAGTAGTGCTTGAAGTTACAATATGAATGACAACAGTAACATCATCAAGATAAGGAGTATCTCTGATTATGATTGACCTAAGGTGATGTGCTACTTATTTGACAGATATGATGAAAGGTAGAAACTTACATGGAATGATTGCATGTAGAACTATGGTGAAACTTGGCCTGATGTAATTTGGAGCTGAATATGGAGGGATAAGATGATCTATAACTAGAATGGAATCCTGATGCTCTAATGTAGTTCAAAAAATATGAATAAATAGCTTCATGAGATTAATGAAGTCCATGAATATGTTTCATATCCTATCTATAGAACTTAGGAAGTCACGTTTCTCTTCCTTTAAGAATATTTCATACTAGATACATTACCATCAACAAATAAATCTAATATTTAAAATCTCAAGACACCGGGGGAATCATAAGATTCGTAGTAAGAAACTTGAAATGATCATTCCACTCAATCTTAGTATAAACATGTGATAAATAATACTTGATAAATTTTATGATAGGATCTCAGTTAGACTTCATTTCATTCATCTACTCTTGGAACATCATATTCAAAGGTCACTATTATGTATTATTTTGATCAAATTCTCTTATGTTAGGTTATGAACATCACATGAAGCAACTCAAAGCTCTTCTCTGATAACCGATCTGATCATTTCCACATCAACTGGAGGAGGAAGTTTAGTTAATGAAAAAGACTTAAAAGAATGGTGATTGATCCTATCTATCAATCCAATCATGTAATCTATGAAAGAAGACCTCATTTCGTCCACTAGGGCTATCATAGATTCCATTTTCTTTTCTAACCTTCTATTGTCCACCCCCACTTCATGAATGTGTAGTATAATCTTTTACAGTATATGTTGAATCAAATGTTCCAAAAGATTCATCACATCCTTATCACTGATCTTGTAAATCAATGTTTCTTGATCTTCAAATAAAAAACCAAAATAAGAAAGAAGCCTTTATATGAAATATTCATGATCATCCTTGGGGACCACATTAACTAAAACAGAATGAACAAAAGGATCATGCAGTGTTGTTCAGGCATTAGTTAGTGTATTCATATCAGAGGAAAACCTCTAAAACTCTACATTAATAGAAATATAATCTATATAGGATCCCTTGGGATCCAACAATTTATTACTATAATGTCCATCATGAAATGGTGGTCATCAATTCCTTTCAGAATCTGGGTAATACAAGTGTAATTGAACATATCCAGGATACAAATTCCACTCCATATGTTTATTGTCAATGAACCCAATAGAGGGAATATCATAATACATATCAACATAAGAGATAATAATTGAAGTCTATCTAAATTTATATAAATAACAAAAAAAATGTTTATATTAACTAAAAATAATAACTAAACATCAATAGGTTCATAATCCAAGCCAGATAAAACTATAGCAATGTAAAACGATAAACTAAATCAAAACTAAACCCAAAAAAACAACCCACTCTCCAGCTGACCTCATGGCCACCACCACCTATAAACCATCCTTATCTATAGGAAAATCCGAACCAAAAACAAAAAACTGGGAAATATCTTGGGTCTACTGACACTGAGGGGCACAATTATGGTGTGAGAATAAACATATCAGTATATAAGCACTATTGAGTCAATACATTTCCATTTCCAAAATATTCCATTGACACTGGTTTGAAATATTTTTATAAATTTGGTTTTTATCATTAAAAACAATTAACATTAATTGTTTTACATTCTAAATCATTGTTTTAAACAAAAACCAAAATACAATCCATAAAATATGAAAAAAATTATTGTTTTAAATTTAATGGAAATAAAACAACTATTCAAAAACTAAAAGGCTAATAGCCAACATGTAGTAGACGAAAAACATAATATACATATGGTAATCATGGGAATTTCATTAACATCTCTCTAAGAAATGTCAATAAGTACTTGATTTGGAATCACCCACCGCTGTATGGTGCAGCTCCATAGTCAATAACTAACTAGATAATCTAAACTAGCCAATCTTGTGGCACAACCCACATAGCCTCTCAGCAAATATTGGGGGTACAAACCCATCTAATTTGTGTCGTTAAGAAACCATCACTCCATCCTGTATATGATTCCTAGTAATCCCATAATAATTGTACATGGTGAATGGGGAGGTCTACAAATTCATTTCTCAAACTAAACCCCACAACCACTGTGATTTCCTAAAGTAAACACTAACACCACCTAGGTGATGACCATCCCCTCAAAAGGACCACCATAGAGGTTCCCCTTACAAATCACATCATCCAATGTGCCTACTATACCAACACATCACACGAGTTCCTGAACTAATTCCCAGAGAATCTCAAGGTACCAACTATCCCATCACATTATAAGAGTTTCACCAAAAATTTTCCAAACATTATAAAATTACATCCATAATTTTAAACATTTTCAAGTCCAACTATCTTTCAAACCCATTTCTAAAAAAAGTCGAACACATAAAACAACCCAAAAGGTTCCAAGCATTTCATTTCACCATTTAGTTACCAAACTACCATTCCATTTTCCAAATGGTCCAAGCATTGCAGTGAAGATTTTAAATAAAACATTGAGACCATTTGGAGACCATTTCGAAACAAAAAAAAACATTTTATAAATCATAGGGTTTTTCGAATAACCATTTGGAAAGATAATGTATAAAGTATAGAATAAGGATAAACAAAATGTTCTTTTGAAATGTAGGTTTTATGGGAAACATTTTTAATGAAAGAAATTATCATGTGTGAGTTCATGTCCCTATGTGCACCCCATGCACATATAGATATTCCTAAATCCAATGGTGAACATGTTTTAAAACATATAATTATCTAAATTTTTTTTGTATAGTTACCACTAAAATCACCACAAATCATCACAGCCACAAATTCACAAAAACACCATAAGGCATTACAATAAAACTTAAAACTAAATTTAAAATAATAAAAAAATTACCCAAATTCAACCTATTTTAAACCCAATCAAAAATTATTTAATTTCCTTTCAAAATACACATTGACATTTAATCTGACACCTTATACACATATATATGGGCATAGATTAATAAAAATCCTATAAAACCCAATATTTCAAAAAAATTACAATATAAATCACCACCAAAATTTATACAAACACACCATAAGCACGCGAAACACATTTAATAATTTTTTAGAAACACCCAAGCATCAAATATAATGTTTCAGTAATAAAATGGATAAAAATACCTTCTTCAATGATGTTTGAATGCAAGGAAACTCTGGGAGAAGGTAGAACTAAAGTAGAGACGATATACACATCCTAGAATCAAATAAAACAACCCAAATTATTGAAACCTCATCCTAGGGTTCATCCAAGAGTGATCCTTGAAAATGAGGAACAAATAATAATAAGATGAAGTGAAAAAGAGATGCAAATAAACCAAAACTCCAAAGGAAACTCACCAAGAAGATTGGTGGTGAAACCATAGAGGGAGGAGAGCCAAAGGGATGAGGCTTGGTGGATCCATTCATGATCCATAAATTAGAATTCAGGATGAAATATCAAAAGGGTAAAAACATAAGAGGGGAAAAATCATAATTTCATGTTTTTAGAAAACTAGGCAACTCACACGGTTTAGTCGCACGATTTTCTAGTGTGCCAACCATGGTCATCCAACTATAGAGAAGGTAACCTTGCATAGTTAGGATAAATGGTTTGGAAAACCATGAACTAGTTATGAAATTCATCTCTGTCAAATAATATAGCCAATACACATAATTTTTTCATGGTTTCGATAAAACATGTGCAAGTTGTACACCTTTCTCCAAACACCCAAGAAAAGCTGCATGGTTTATCTAAGGGCTCTCATGGTTTGCCCCTAACCATGGTAAAACAATTCCAGGAAAACTATAAAAGAAGTAATTTAACTAACAACACCGTTAGTCTCAATTGTCCACATGATTAAACCCTAAACCAAGTACAAAAACCATTCACAAGACATGATGTCACCCAGAAACTCTTAAACTCAATTCTTTTCACCAGTAAATCAACCTAGACCTCAACCAAAATATCCAGCATCCTGAAAGGAACAAAATAAAATAAAATTTAAGGTCATGATGTAAAAATTCCCCCCCCCAACACTTTTTTACCCCATAATTTCACTCAATCAAATGATAAACAAAACTTGATTCCCAACCCGAATGAAGACAAAGGATACCACAAACCATGGGGAGACCATTCACTCCACAAGTCACACCTGAAAAAAAAACTAGGGAAACCCCAAATGAATCCCATGTTGGGATTCCATACCATAAGAACTAAACTATAACTTACCAACAATAAATAATATGGAAACAGGGAACTCAAATAATAAACTAAACTCAGCAGCGAACCAAACAAAAATTCATCCATTCCAGGAGACATGATCATATCCAAAGTGAACTAAACCAGAAACATAAATTGTTCCACAAAAAAAGATGACTACACAAGAGGAAAAACCACTGATGGATTCACATCCACAAACAACACTATCAATCTTACATGAAAATTATATCATTAAAACTTTTACAACTAAATAGTACTTAAAATGAGACAAAACATTCAAGAAGAAAATATATTATAGTGGGGAAACATAATTATTCCCATCCTAGCACTAGAGATGAAAGGTGAGGCAACAATCATACACCTAAAGGATTCTGACTTCATGAAAACATCACTAAATTTCTTATGGATGGATCCCTTGTGTATTGAAGAATAAAATTCCATGTACTCATGATATGACATCATCTGAACAAAACATAATTGTCTATAAATTTTTCTTTAAAACCTATACTGGTGACCCATAAGGAAACATCATTGACAATCCTTTATAGGATTACGACAAGATGGATTTGAATTCCCAAACCGACCACACTAGAGGTAAATGGGTGAAAAATACAATACAAGATAATTAAAAACCGATGAAGGAAAATCCTCTATAAAATGTCTTTTTGGAACACCATTCTCACCATATGGGAAACCTTCATGAGCATGAAATGATACCAGACATCCAAATGTTTTTAAATACACGCTATAAAACAAAAAGACTAGGAATGACTCATTGACCGTCCTTTGGAACAGAAATTCACTAGATGATAGAACACGGTTCGTTATCCCTGTATGGAGACCCCATATGAATATAGTAACATTAAACCGATCCGATAATGATATCTATATAAAAAAAGAAACCAACTCCTTGAAATGGGAAACAATGGAATTTATTGTCGTTTGACCTTGATGAATGCCAAGAGATCTTCAACATTTTTCACCTTCACCTCCTCAGGTATAATCCATTAGATAAAGGAATTCTTAAACACCAACCAAATCCTCCAAAATTATAATGATTATGGGATTATCACCTTCCAATGATCTATACCCTCACCATGAAACAATACCAAAACAGTATGCACTCTCACTACTCCGAGAGTTCCCAGCGAATTAAATACAAAATTGGCTTCCTATAGCCTCTCGTAAGACACTAATGGACCTCGATCTCCATGGAATATGTGAAAACATTGAAAAATATTGACTCTTCTACCCCAATCAGTGTTTGGGCAGGGTTGACAACTAATTGAGAGTAACTGGAAACCTTTGGGAACTTTTTTGGTAGAATGTTTTGAAAAAAATAGTTCAGAAAACCCCAAATCAACATCAAAACAAACTCACCCATCAATGGAAAACCCCATTCCTAGAAACCAACTCAGAAAGAAAAAAACACCAAAAAAAGAAAAAATTCACTTTCAATGATCACAATTTCAATCTCAAATTACAAAACCACCTTGCTGTATGGAAAATTTATGAAATAACAATCTTGCTTTCAAATATCATTCAAACATATAAGCCTACATTCAAAAAAACCAAAACTCAAATAAATTTTTACCCATTCTCTAAAAATCATTTTCCATTCTAAATTCTACATATTCCAATCAATATCAAACAAAATCACAATTCAATAAATAAACCCCACACTGAACTCCAATAATAAGAAACTAGTGACCATACAAAACTAGGAAACACGGTCAGTGCCCCATGTCCCAAGAAAAAACATGACATTATAAATATCTTGAGTCATGCATATACGATCAACATGGATCAATAATCCATATATTTCCACCACACATGAGTTTTCCTACATTTTCATTCCCAAACCACACACCCGAAACTAGAACAAAAGACTCAAAACATTTACTACCCCTAGAAACCTGAGGATCATAATGAGAACGAATTCATAAATCTCTTTTTTCACCCACCTACTAACTCTCATCAGTCCGAATCTCAGACTACCTAATTCCCCAAATAACAAAGGGATCTTATGGTACAATTTTATCAAAAACCATTTCAGGTTTCCATCTGACATAAAACTGAACCTTGCCCATACAAGGCCCAAGATGCTTTCTCGATCCTCCTGGGATGGAAACGAGGGCTAGATGTAAAAAAATATTTCAAGTGGGTATTATTTCTCCCAATATAATTATATATAAGTAATCAAAAAATTGTAGTCAATATGTGACAATAATAATTGAACATTAATAGTTTCATAATCTAATCCAGAAAAAACTACAGCAAGTAAAAATTAAAAACTAAAACTAAACTAAAGCAATAGGGAATCAACCTATTCTCTATGTGAACTCATGGCCACCAAAATACATAAACTAGTCCGATATGAAGGAAATCCTGAACTAGAAACCTTAAACTAAAAAATATCATGGGTTTTCCAACATCGAGTGACAAAAATTGGGTCTGTTAAAAAATAGCTTAGTAGGTAATCACTAAAGAGTCCATATATTTTATTTCCCAAAATCATTCCAAAAGCGGTTTGAAATACATTTAGAAAATAGTTTTTTAAAATTTTAATAAATCAAATGAATCTTTCAAATAACTCCCTTTTTAACACTACACACACTACATTTAATTTAAAATGTTATTACATTCCAAAACCCAGTTCAAAACCATAAAACGGTTATAAATCCTTACCAAATGATAAAAATGGCTATGTTAAATGTAGGGGGAAAATAGGAAGATATAAATTAGTAATGCTAACAACCGACATGGAATAGAAGTAAAAAAATACAAATGGTAATGATGGGAATTTATGAAACATCAATAATAGAAATCCCTAGACAAAATTTTTTCAGACTCACCTTTAAGCGTTTGGTGTATCTCTATAGTTAATAACCAACTGGACTCTCTAAACTAGCCAATCTAGTAGCTCATCCTAGCCTCTTATAAATTATAGGTTGTGCCATCCCTTATAATCAAGAATGATTAAAAAATGTCACTCCAACCACTAGATATTTCCTATGCATCCCAAGATAAAAGTACATGATAAATGGGGAGGTCCTCACACATGCGGCTCCAACTGAACCCTGCATAATCTATTCGTTCATAGCCCAAACACTGATACCACCTACTCGATGACCCTATACTCGGAGGTCCCACCATAGAGGATCCCAAGACATATCACATCATCCAATGTTCTTACTAGTCCTACATGTCAGAAGAGTTCCACAACCAATTTTAAAAACATCTCAAGGTACCAGCTAGGCCTTCACATCATACATGTTTAACCACCAATTTCTTAAAAATTATAAAATCCTAACCAAGATTTTAAACATTTCCAAGTTCAAAAATATTTCAAAAATTGTTTCCAAACATAGGTAAAAATATAAAACAACACAAAAGTGTGAAACGTACCTTTACACCATTTAGTTACCAACCCACCTTCCAAAGTCCCAAATGGGTTATGATGTTAAAGTAACATTTGAAACCACATATTGAGACCATTTTAAGAACATTTGAAAACCAATAAAACTTTTTAGAACATAGAGGAGTTCTAGACGAACCATATTAGAATAAAATGGATAAATAAGAGGAGAATGATAATGGAATGGTTCTTTTGAAATATTGGGTTTGAGGGTAACATTTTCAGTGAAATCTAGTTTCATTTGTGTGCCTACCTCTATTTTCACCCCATTCACATTAAGATACTGATAAATCCAAAAGGTCACTTGTTAAAAATAATATTAATATCCAAAAACTCTTTAAAAAGTTAACACTAGAATAAACACAAATCAAAACAACCCACACTTGATCCTAACCATCACAAGGCAATACAATCACACATAAAACTCAATTTCCACCAAGAAAAAAATTACAAAAATCATACCACATATAAGAATGATCAAAATGTATTCAATGTCATTTCAAAAGGCTTGTGTAAATCTCATCGAACACCTTACATGTATATATATGGGAAAAGTTTAATAAAAATCCAATGAAAACCCATCATTCAAAAAAAAATTAAAATGGAAACACAAATAAAATTCATACTAAAACCCCAGCATAATGAGAAAAAAATTTATCAATTATTTATAAACACCCAAACATCAAATAGAATGTTTTTGAAAGTAAATGGAAAGAAACACCTACATCAATGTAGTTTGAACACAACAAAACAGTGGGATAAAGAATAATTAAGTCTGAGAGATTATCCTCACACCCTTGAATCAATAAAAGCAACCCAAATTAGTGAACCATCCCCAAAGGGTTTAGATACGAGAGTTTCAGAGTAATGAGGAATCAAAAACAGTAATATGAAGTTGAGAAGATAACTAAATCAACAAAAAAATCCAATGGAAACTCACTTGGAATCTCTGATGAGAAAACATAGAGGGAGAATAACTAAATGGAAAGAGCTTGGGGGATCCCATAATTTCAAAACAAAAATGATTAATAGGGAGGAAAACATGAAATTGGTTATAGAATGAGTGTTGAAAATTTGGAATTTCAGGTTTTAATAAATATGGGTAACTCGCGCAGATTGGTTGCATGGTTTTCCAACATCTATGCCAGCCATGCATAACCTACTGGAATGAAGGGTAACCCTGCACCAAATGGAGGCATAGTTCAGTAAATAATGTGTTATCCATGATATTCAGTTCTTTCAAATGATAGCGCCATTCTTCATTCTTGTTTCATTGTTTAAATAAACTATGAACAAGCCATGTGCCTTTTCCCTGACACCCAAGAAAAGCTACACGATTTCTCCTAGGCCTCACATGGTTTGGATCAAACCATGTTCAAACCTTTCTAAGAAATCTGTGCAAGAATTAATGGAACTAAAAACACCCTCATCCTCAATAGGTCACATGGTTAACCCCCAAATCATCCAAAAACCCATGCACATGCCATGAAGTCTCCTATAATGTTATAAACTAAAAAATGATTGCTAGAATGTCGACCCCAAACTCAACCAAAAGATACAAAATCAAGAAAATAATAATAATAAAGAACATTCTTCTTTGGGGTGTGCTAATACTTCATTGGGATTAGAGGTTTCTACAACTCATCCTGGATATTTTTTGAAAAAAGTTCCAGCATTTGTTATTTCAAGAGAGGCATTTTGAGTGAATAAGTTAAACACTTCCATCTGACTCTGAAATAAAACACCCTAGAATTTTCATATAACATTAAATTGATTAAGTAAGAATTTTTTTTCTTTATCATGGATTTAAACTGGTAATAGAACTGATGATAAAGGTATCCACATGCTACAACGATCGTTCTGGGAGGCTACAATACCAAAAAAATAGCGGACACTATTATATTATATAAAAAATAAATCATCTTTTTTCACCCACTAATAATCTAGAGGTACTGTCATTGGACAACATCATGATACAATGTGAGGGATATTTTTTAGAAGGTACCCTCGACCAATAAAGATAGAGAAGGTAAGATTGCCTAAATTAGGTGGTAGTAAAGTGTCATCCACCCATTTAGGATATGGATTACTCTCATGTTTTACAGGTGTGTTCTGCCCTTATAGGGATTTTATTCGAGAAGAAAGGGAATTGATTAAATTATGTAGTTTTGGTGGAACAGTTGTGTTAGTCTCCCCCATCTATAGGGAGATGGTGGGGTTAATCAGGTGGCCCCACCTTTATCACATGTTGATTCATAATTCTTTATAAGACTAAATGATCTACTTGGTGAGGCAGTGTCTTTTTCCATAATGGAGGGAACTTAAGATCTTTTTTGACTTCCTCATTTATAAATAATGGATTCTTGGGTCCATTTCATGTGTAATGCTCAGATTATACTCATTCTGGATGATCTTTTCCTTTTAGATGTATAAAAGGAGTAATGTATTCATAAGACTAAAGAAAATACCCCCTAGGAATATTTCATCTGAGTAGATCATAGTTTAGTTTTCTATGATTTTGTATCTCATTGTCATATTTTTATTGGTTTTGTATTGTACTAGACCTTCTCTCATATTACATTTCCAAAAATCTAATGTTTTAGGTGTTATAGGGTAGTCTAGGGTGTGTTTGGGTCATGTGATTCATTCCAATGGTGATGCATTTCAGAATTTTACAAATTTTATAGTTTTCCAATGGTGATTCATCATGGCGGGGGATCATATGCATGTGACTTTTCTCAAAGTGAGTCTTCTGGTGGTGAATCCTCTAGTGGTGACTCATCCTTGTGGTTACTCATCTGATGGTGAATCATCTGATGTTGAATCATCTAGAAGTGACTTGTATAGAAGTGACTCATCATGGCATTGAATCCTTTGGAAGTGACTCATCTTTTAGTTACAAATTTAGAGTTGACTCATCCTGGTAGCGAAGCATTTCAACAGTTTTCCAATTTTCCATAATTGTCTAGTTTTACAAAATATTTACAAAATATCTATTTTGATGTCTCTTATGAATAAAAATGCATTTAAATGCATTAATTAAGGATTCTAATGTAATTTCAAAATGAGGTTATTCATATCATTAATTTATATAAATTCCCAAGGCCTCTAAATTTTTTAAAGAATGTGATTTCAATGAGATCTACCTCTAATGATAAACTAAACCATTTCAAATTCAATGAGCTGAAGATATAATCCTTCTAAGGAGGATGTATTCCCTCCATTTATTCCATATTATTTATCATTATATGAGAGGATACAAATCCTTTTTCCATGGAATCAAGTAACCTTGTTGATATAATTAGTTCATTTTTCCCATATTATTTCTTCTTATACTCACACCTATGTTTTTATGAAATAATGATGTTTCAATCATATTTCTTCCATGTAGGTTTTCCAATAATTTCGCTTTATGAGTATCATATAGGATGGGTTTATCATTTTCATCTCTTGTGAACATGGTTTCATCCAAATTAATTAAGATATTGATGTATTTAAAATTAATTTTAAAGGGGGAGGGGAATCTGAAGCATGTTGTTGGAGCTTTAATTTGATTTTTTTGATATTGTGGTTATATTGGTCAAATGGATTCATTAAAATTGTGTTTTCAAGTAAATTTTTTATGTTGTAGTGACTTTTTTGGATCATATATTTTTTATTGAATGGTATCATTATATATAAACAATTGGTTTACCATGAATCTTAGATTAATGGAATGGATGCCCCCAAATTCAATGAATAATGCAACAACACCCTTATCTAAAGAAGTGATATTGAATAAGTTCTCTATCAATTATAAATCTAAATATGTGTTGTGTTGTGATATATATTATGATGTTTGGAATGATTGTGGTTTTTTTTGTGGAATTAATTTCTTTTTTGTTGGTTGTGTTGTGATGCTTATGGGGATAGTTGATGAGATGTGGTGGTGCAGCTGGTCTATGTTGGTTGGTGTGGTGTGGTGTGGTTGTGCATCGGGGCTGTGAATGTTATTGGGGATATAAAATTATGTTGAAATTATTATATTTTATTGTGCTCATGATGTTTGGTTGATTTTATTTTATTAACCCACATATTAATTGAATCAATATTTCACCATAATTATTTCGAATGGTTAGGTTTAACAATATAATTGATGATGGGGTGTGTGGATTAAATGGTTAATGTTTATATAAAAAAACTAGTTGGATAAGAATATGAATCGGGTTGTGTACTTCAATTAAATGGGATTATAATGAATATTGAGAAAATAAATTAAATAGGTAGTTGAATTGGAATTAGTTGGAAAAATAGAGACTCTAGAAAAGGGATTAAAAACTAAAATATGATTTATGTGTTCTGTTTTGTTTTTTGTGGTTTTATGCATTTAGAGGTGGTGGTGATATTTTATGGATTATATGTGATCATTAATTCTTTTTGTAAACCAATAGGATGGTATTGTGTGTTATAACTCTATATTTATATAATCTATGTGATTTTTTGATTTCTATAAACACCACACCCACATTGATTACTATGGTCTGACACTCACATAGTCACATGGGGGTATCATTCCTAATATCCCGATGGGAGGATGGATGGATGGTCATACACTCTTTTTTGATCCATATTCAATGAAATATTGTCCCAATATTCCTTGGATGATTTTTGATGTTTGGTCTGAGGTGTCTTTGGGATGAGTTATGGTGTGTGGTCCCCAATGTCTTCGGGATGAGTTGTGGTGTGCTGCCTCATGTGTCTACAGAATAAGTTGTGGTGTGATGTCCTAGGTGTCTTTGGGAGGATATGTATTTTCATGTACCAGGTGTGTTTTGGTACTATGTGATTTTTTATGTGGCCAAGTCATTGAGGGTGAGATGTGATGTGATTTGATGGACCAGGTGTTTGCAGGCAATATGTGGTCTGATATATTCAAAAGAGGTGGGGGCACCATGACGTCTGTCATTTTTGGTGGTGAGGGGTAACCTATCATCGATGTTATTAATATCATATGTTATTATACTTGGATCATTATTTGGTGAGTGGCCCTTTTTGAGGGTTCGGGTTTTCTTAGTATACCTATATAGGTGATTTTTTGTTCTACTTCATTCACACAGGTTCATTAGTATGCTCTTTTCACATGTAAATGAGAGTGTTTGGTTTTCCTACTGATTATACTTGTATACTCACCCTAAGTATATAAAAAATACTTTTTAGGTTTCCATGAGGACTTTGTGAACCATGGTTGATATTTCTAGTTAGGACCATTGGAGTTGTTGTTGTGTTGTTTCCTTAGTTTTTATTCTTTTGGGATTTCATTTAGATAATTTTATTTATAAATATTTTTATTTATACATTTATTTTAAGATAGTTTGGATTTTTTTTATGTTATGGAGTTGTTTTTTGATGATCATATCTTGATCTTTTTTTCTTATAAAGGGTAATGCCTCCCATATTGTCAGATTCTTATACCCTTAGTGATAGACACCAACCCAAGGCCTATTGGTGGTTGGACTTGAGGGGGCATGATCTATCTCCCATCATTGTGGTATCTTTTGAGTAAGAGTTCCTAAAAAGGGTTTCAGAGACAAATGGTTGAGAGATAGGGTGTTGTTTGGAGTTAGTCACAATGAGGATTTCAAGGGTTGGTATGTAAATAGTTCGAGTTAAATGTGGTCCATGAAGTAGGCTAGGGAGACCAACATGGACATTGGATTTTATGACACCCATGAATTAGTGTATAGACTCGGATCTTATTGAATGACCAAGTGAGAGAAACTACATAGCAGGATAGTGTCCTACAAGAGGTATACACATCATGATAACATGTTTTATTATTTGAATTGTGTGATCTTAGAAAATTAAAATGAATTAAATAAATGATGACATTTTATGTTTGTTTCTCTGAAATTATCTCGTGCTAATATTTCTAATAAATTATTTTTATTTTTTATTGAATTATTCATATATCCAAAATAGAAAGAGTAAAATTATTAATAAATGGTTGGATCTGTTAGTTTAAAACCATATTGAGGTTTGAATATGTTGTTTCCTTTCTTATTATTACATGATTCATAATGAATTTAATATTTTATTACATTTTTATAAATATAAAATAATAAATCTAGTTTTCCTAATGTTTAATATCTTAAGAGAAGCATACATAGTGAATTTATTGTGATCAATTTTTTTTTGGATATTTAAAACCCTTACGAAGCATGTTAACTTGAATTTGATTCCACACTAGTATGATTAAATAAAATATTTTTAAACCATTCATAGATGTGATATGCTTCCCATTTGAGTTAATATTCAATTAAATTCATTACATTTTTAATTTATCATATGCATGTGTTTTTGATAGGTTTTTAAATGTGGCATAATACATTTAAATTATAATATTCTTGAAAATTAACAACTTAATTTTTGATAATTCCTTTGAATTTGGAAACATTGACAAGAATAACATTCTCTTTATTTTCCTTTGATTACAATTCTCTATTATTTAGATGACTATATGTTGTAACCATGAGTTAGGGTAAAAAATTTTATGACGTATATTTATAACTTTTGGAAAATGATAAGAATCATTTGCGGTAACTTGTTGAGACTTAAAATTGTTTAAATAATTAAACTTATTATCTTATAAATGATAAAAAAAATTAATGTAATTTAATATCCTTACCGCACATTTTAAATAATGATTACTTTATTATGGAAATAATGCCTAATGTTTAAATCATAGTGTGGTAACTTGGGAAATTATAGAATGAGCATCTTGAGCATGTATCGTGTTTAACATGTTTCATTTAAATAAGTAATTAATAACGTGTTATCATTATTTCAGTATATAAGAATTTTTTATTAGGAAATGAAATAATTAAATGAAATTTATCTGTACCATGATAAAACATGATATATTTTAATGAACATTTGAATTTTTAATTTTGTGTCAACAAAAAATGTTTTATTTTGATGATTTAAAAAGCTTTATGTGTTTGTAATGTGGTATTTTAATTTAAAAAAAGAATCGTTCTTGTAAAAATTTTCAAATGAATATTGGGAGTGCATTTAATTTGATAATAATATAAACCATTAATGTCATGTTTAATCATATTAAACATGGTGTGTGAAGATAACTTGTGTATAGCATTGTCTTTAACTTAAATTCTTGTTTGAACTATTTGAATGCAAGGAATGAAGTTTCACTGGAATCAAGCTAGAAATGTTGAGTGTTGTTTGTGGTTTCTTTATTATCATTTCATTAATGTGTTGATATGCCATGATGAAAATAATGGTTGGTGGAGACCATGTTTTCTCTTTGATTATAAAAGATTATGAGACCCTTGATGTAACTTCCTCAATAAACTCTCCACGGATTAAAATAATAATCAATTATATATGGATTATTACCAATTTCCATTATAAAATATTAAATTTTGTAAAATTAACCATGATAAATAATGAGATGGAATATTGTAATACCATGGATAGTTACAAAAGATGTTATGTATTGTAACTATGTGTGTTTTTTCTTGTTGTGTTTACTTGTGTGATGTGTAGTTAAGAACTTCAAGCAAACAGAGATGGGAAATACTAATCCTTAATCGACATGTGTTATACTTTGACATAATTAAAACCATTTGGTTAGTCAGTGACACCCAAAGTGGATAATATCTCAAAAAGGGAGAAGGAAGTCATTGATTTGGGTGCTTGAGGATATGTGTCTCATGATAATTGTTATTCTTAGTCGGTTTAGTGTGGGGGATTAGATGGTGAAAGTGGTTATTTGAAAAAGGGTGGACTATTATGAATGTTATGGCGATGTGGTGTTGTGGTTGGGTGGAATGGCTGGTGAAATTGTTTTTTGTATAGTATGTTTCTTTAGTGGTTTTTTTTCAGTTGTAGTAATGTGTAGTGGAAGAGATGTGTGGTTGTTCTGGTGATATAGATTTTGTTGTGTTCCATTGTTATAATTTTTATGGAATTTCAAGCCTCTAATAAAAAGGTTATTCTATTAAATATAGTAATAATGTTAATTGGTCGTTTTGGAAACCATTGAACTAATAAATATGGGTTTCCTTCCATTTCTCAATATTTTTATTACATAAGTAATGATAATGATTGAATACAATCTTGTTGGTTTGTTTTGTTTTTTTTTGATGATATGTGTTTTGACCTCAAACATATAAATAGAGGAAAATTATTTCCTGAATTATGATGCATCATATTACTACTTGATTTAAAACTATGTTGGTGAGTAAGTTCCACCCAAAGTGAACAATATAGTGATGAAGTAGATGAGTTCCTTTAATTTTTATGCTTTTGGAAGCTCTATATATATTAATTTGAGTTCATGTGATGTTTTGAAAATGTTATAAAAAATGTTTTCATTAATACTCTCTTGGGGAATATTGTTTCATTAGAAAAGTGAAGAAATTTTAAAACTAGATAAAATGGATTATTCCAACATTGTCTTTTATTTTTTACATAGTGTGGAAAATTTAAAATTTTAGACACATTACAAATTATTTTAAGATAAAATAAGTGTGTGATTAAAACCCTTCGTAGTTACATAATATAAAAATTAAAAAAAAGTTCTTGGGTTGAAATAATGATTTGAATAAGAATATTGATAAAATGAAAGGATTGTGAAGTGTTTTATGGATTAAATAGGGATGACTTGAATGTATTTTCATGGTTCTTCCAAAATATAATAAATTATATTTTTTTAAATCAAAGTCATCATATTTTGAGAAAAAAACATTTAAAGGAATTAAAAATATTGGTAGAAGAAAAATATCATAAGATAAAAATTTATTTCATTTTAAATGAAAGGTGGGTTTTAATTAAATGATCTTGATTGAAACTATGCATGATGAATTGAGTTGAAAATAATTTTCTGTTTAAAATTTATTGTTTTGTATTTTTTGATATTTTTTATATCCATCAGTGTGGTATTATTCTTCTTTGAGAGGTATCTCCCATGGGAGATTTTTTTTTTTGAATTTTGTGATTTCGAACTTCTTTTTACATTGGTTGTTTTATTCCAAAAATATTGAGAAACATGATAGGAATATCATGGGTTGGTTTTCTATAACACCATTCACTTTTATTGTAATCTTGTTTTGATTATTGAGGATGAACAATTCATCTGGTTCATGTGCTATGGAGGTGTGGTAACCTGAAAGAGAGCACTTGGGAGAGTGGCACATAGATGATAGCCTTGTAACTAGATTTGTTTGGAGTTTTACCTTATCCATTTACATATTCATGTGATATTCAAACCATATTATTTTATGAAATATATTTTATTCCCCTGGATGTGATGTGTGTTGTGTAATGTGTGACAATGTTTAGACATAAGAAAAATTGAATACTTGATTCCTTATAAAGATGCATTTTACAATGAAGTAGTTAAACCCATGCAAGCAATTCAATTACACCTATAGAGGATAGTATCATTAAATAATGTATCAAATTATATGATTCCATTGTTCATGTAATATTTTTATATGGGTGTTTTGGATAGAAGGTTTGATTGATGGATTTTTTTCAAGTATAACAAGATCATTGATTTGTTTTTAAAGGGATGGTTGTTCAGACACATTTCCTCTTTTATTCTGGGTTGATTATTAATTCTCAAGGAAAGAATAGTTTGAGAGGAATCTTATGTAACTAATTAGACATTCTATCATATTACTTTTCCAGAACTCTAATGTTTGATGCATCTATGAGTAGTCAGCGGCGTTTTTGGGATGTGTGAGTCATTCCAATGGTGATACATTTCAATAGTTTGCTAGTTTTTTAGTATTCGGACGGCGACCCACCTGTTGGTGAATAATCTAGCAGTGAATCATAAGGCGATGACTTTTCTGGTGGTGACTCATCTTGCGGTGACTCGTCTAGTTTTGAATCATCCTACTAGTGACTCGTCCTAGCGGTGAGTCATCCTGGAGGGGACTTGTCTAGTAATGACCCATCTCGTAGTGACTCCTTTGGAGGTGAGTCATCTGGTGTTGACTTGCATGTCTGTGACTCATCCTGGTGGTGACTTATTTCAACGATTTTTTATTTTTACAAATTTTTATAGTTTAAAAAATATTTATAGAATTCAAATTTCGACTTCTCTTTTGATGAAAAATCGGTATGAATTCCTTAATTATGTGTTTTAAATCCATTTAAAAAGATTTTAATCACGTAATAAATTTTAAAAAATTCATGAGAACTTTAAAAAAATTAAAGCGTAGGGTTTTAATGATATGTACCTTTAATGGGTATCCAAACCATTTCAAATTCTGTTAGTTTAGGATATAATTCTTCTAAGGTAGAGGTCTTCCCTCCATTTATTTTTTTCTCTTTATCTTATTATGAGAGGATCCAAGTCCATTTTTTTGAAGATCAGCAAACCGGTTGATATAGTTATTTCATGTTTTCCGCAAAGAGTTTCATGTTGTATGCACACCTACATTTTTAGTTCAATGAGGTGTATTGATCATATTTCTTCTAGGTTGGTTTTTACATCATAACTATTTATGTGTATCATGTGGGATGGGTTTATTATTATTATCTCTTGTGAACATGTTTTCATATTAATTATGAAAGATATTGAGTGGTATTAAATTGAAGGGGAATGGGAATGTGAAGTATGGGGTTATAGTGTTACCTTTATTTGTTTTTATATTGTGATTATATTGGCATATTTTCTTAGTGAAATTGTTTTTGTTTGTGTATTTTTTTTTTGCTGTAGTGAATTTTCACAGTGCCTCTATTTTTTTTATTGAATGGTATCATCATAAATAAATAATTAGTTAACCATGTATATTCGGTTAATGGAATGGATACCCTTGGATTATATGTTTTCTGTGATAACACCCTTAAATAAATAAATAAAATTGAATAAGTTCCCTCATAAGCCAACGGGCCTTGAAATATCTGATCTTACGGGCCTAATAAGTTCCCTTACTATTGTAAATCTAAAAATGTGTTGCGTTGTGACATATGAAATGATGTGTGTAATGGTTGTGATTTTTTTTCATGGAACTGATGTGATGTTTGGAGGTTGTATTTTGATGTGTATGGGGGTAGTGGATGAGATGTGGTGGTGTAGAAGGGCAGAAATGGTGGTTGTGGTGTGGTAGTGAAGTGGGGCTATGATAGTTTATGTGGCTGTAAAATGATGTGGATGTGGCAGTTAGGTTATGGTGTTTTGATTGTGACGTTTGGTTGGTTTTATTCTATTTAACCAAGCATTAAGGGAATTAATACTACAAGATAATGAATTTTAATTTTATCTTTTAATGAGGGAACTGATTATTAATTGTGTGGATTAAATTGTAAATTTTTATATACATACTAATTGGATGGGAATATGAAAAAACAATCTACTGAAATGAAATGGGATGATATGTAATGTTGATTAAATAAATTTGATAGGTTATTAAAGTGGGATTTTTGATAAACAAAGACTCTAGAAAATGTATCAAAAACAAAAATATGATTTATGTGTTCTATTTTTTTTTGATTTCATTCTTTTAAAGGTGGAAATGATCTTTTATGGATTCTATGAGATGGTTAACTCTTATTATAAACCCATAGGATTTGAATGTTTTTTGAAAATATATATACATATACACATTTTGTTCTTGTGATTTCTATACCTACCCCACCCTCATCAAGCATTATGTCTTGACACCTGCATAGTAACGTGGGGGTGTCTTTCCCAACATCCTGGTGGGAGGATGCATGGATGGCCACCCTATAAGGTCTCATCCATATTACACTACATAATCTATAATTTATTCTATAAATCAATTACTTTCACATTGAGGATCTTTTCATGTTTAGATATTTAGAGAATTGGGACATAAAACATACACAACATTACACATTAATATAGATTTGATACCATAAAAATAGTATAAAACGTTTCAAATAAAACATGATTTAATTGAAAATTATTCAAACATTTAACATGAATTATTTCTCTGTCTTACACATCCTTATAACCTATCAAAATAATTTAAAAACATGGAATGATCACAAAAATATTATTGAGGGATATAAAAAGAAGGAAATGACATATTAGTAAATGACTACTTGTAACATTTGAAATCATTTTCAAAATACATACATGTCACCCATATATAATTACTTTTTGAAACATGAGATTTAAAAAAGATCCCCACTAAAATTAAGAACTAAAATAGAACCATAAAGGTATATTAGGGAATTACTTACATAATCATGTAGCCCACTAGGCTAACTTATCATTAGTAACCCTCACAGCTACCTTACAATTTATGTAACCATCGCAGTTACACATGGAGTAACCATACATCCAAACTCCATCTTAAACATACCCAATACATTTTACGGAGATATAGGTCCCAACCTTAATCGTAAAAAATTCCAATGAACCAGAAAATAAACATAAAACATGAATAATTTCAAAAAAACATTTCTTTTGAATTTTGTAATATAGATTTTTAATAGAGGTTCTTAAAATAAAAGACCCTTATAAATATCATATAATTTAATTGTGACTTCATATAGTTGATGGATTATGTATATACACTATAAATACACATAATTAAGCATAATATATACAAAACTTCATCCCAAAATCAAATCTAATACCCCATAAATGTTGAAATAGAAGGTTAACCCAATGATTGGATATTGGGTTAAGAATTCCCTTAACTCAGGTTTCTCTTACTTAAAACTTTTTTAAACCACTTGTATAATGGTTAAAACAGTATTATTAATATCTTATAGAAACCAATATATATTTATAATACCTTATATGATCATTTCATTACCTATCATCACCATTTAATTATTAGTATTTTGTTTTTTGAATTGTTTTGCATGAGTTCTTTACATTATTTCAATGATCTGTTCATGATGGATATTCTTGTTGATTGGAAGTGAAACATCAGAATTGGAAGGGAATGGAAATAACATATTTACAAAGCCATAAATTATAAAATTTATCATTTTGTATTCTGACATGAGGAATATTCATAAGTTAGAACAATATTGTTATTTGTTAAGGTCATTTTCGTGATTCTCCGATCGAAATGAACTCATTTGTTTCATAAATTTATAACACATGTAAAAAAAGAATCTAGAACATTATATAAGATATAATAAAAAATTTATAAAATGTTTCAACCATAAAAATTGATTCATGACCAGTCATGAAGGTTGTACAAGAAATCAAAACCTCATCATCCACGATGTTGGTAAATCAACACATCACAAATGGTGTTTTAATTTCTTGAAAGAGTGGGAGAGGAGAAAAAGTATAATGGTGAGTCTTACAAAAACATGGTGAAATCCAAAATATTTAAGGTATTGTATCATTAATTCCTCTTGGATATGGGGAGTTAAGGAAAGAATAGGAATATAAAAGAAAATGAAAAGTAAAGAAAGAAAACAAAAGAGGATGTTTACCTCTTGATCTCTTCTCCTTGAGATCCTATTTAAGGCCTTTGATTTTGGCATTTAGGTGGGACCAAAATCTCTACGACCGGTGGAAGATGCTTGGGAAGAGTATTAAGCCGAAAATAGGTAAGAATCATGGATTTATAGGTGTAGGATGAAAATGGTATTTAGAGTGGTATTTATATTGGAGGAGTGGAAGTATTTTTCATTATTTTAATAATTATTATAATATTTTTTTCTCATCGCTATGAATAGTCTTTATTAATGAGACATAAAATAGTAATAACATAATTTTAGTTCGAACAAAGTGGTCTTATATCACTTATGATGTCAAAAATAGTGTATTTAACTGATAATTTGAATATACTATATTTTACCGTATTCCACTATTCATCAAAAATTCAAGAATTTTCGAAAAATCACAAAAAATCAGCATTACCATTTTTTAACATGAAAAATTCAAAAATAAACATCATATTTCTAGAATAATTTTCAAAATATTGTAAACATAATTTTTAAATAAAATCATACTTTATTAAAAAAATTACAATTTTAAAAATATAATAGTTTTAATATCACATTGAAAAATAAACCCAAATGTCATTATCCTAAATACACAAGAAAATAAAATAATAATACAATTTACTATTTATTAGGGTCATATCACAATTCATGTTAATATTTATAAGGGTATTTTACTATTGACGTAAAATCCAGATGGTTACATCAGAGTCCAAATAAATTACTGAACACAATTGTAAATGATCGTTTTTTGAAATTAAAAACAGAAAAGTGGAAAAATTATGTTTGAAGGATAGTAATAAAAATATACTTAAAATAATGTTTTCATGCATTTATATCCATTTTTAAAATTGTGGTGGGTTACATTATCCCCACCTTCTAGAAATTGCATCCTAGCATTTTTATTTACTTAATAAAAAACTTAGGGTATCTTTCCCTCATAACATTTTCAGACTCCCATGTTTCTTCTCAACTATGTGGTTTCTCCAAAAAATTGATACCTGGTGGATTACCCTATTCCTCAAAACATGTTTCCTTCAATCAATAATCGAAACTTGTTTCTCTCTATAAGAAAGGTTCTCTTCTAGATGAACTTCTTCTGGGATCAAGAGATGAGATGAATATGAAACATACTTTCTCAAAATCAAAACATGAAAACATTATGTGCATGGGAAAGAATTGGAGGAAAACCTACTTGGTATTCCCATGATCCAACATTCTCAAGGATTTCAAAAGGACCATTGAATCCCAAACATAGCTTTCCTCTCTCACCAAAACGCATCACACTTTTCCAAAGATATATTTTAAATAAATTATGGTCATCTACCTCGAAAGATAATTATTTACTTTTATTATCTGCATGACTTTTCTTCATGCTCTGAGTTGCACTCAAGTGCTACCAGATAATCATCACTTTCTCAGCCACTTACTCTTCTAATTCCCGCCCCAGTAACCTCCTTTTACTGACTTCATCACTAAATTCTAGAGTCTGACAATACTTCCCATAAAATTTCTCAAAATGTTCTATCTTTATAATGGAATGAAAACTGTTATTATAAGAAAAATCAACTAAATAAATATTATTATCCCAACTTCTATGGTAGTCCATTAAACAAGCTCGAATCATATCCTCCAAAGTCTTAATCATTCATTCTCACTGGGCATTTCATTAAGGTTGAAAAGTTGTACTAAAATTTTATTTTGTGCGCATCAACTTCAAAAGGCCCTTACAAAAGATATAAGTGAACCTAGTATCCCAGTTAGATACAATTAAAAGAGTAACTCCAAGTAACTTGAAAATCTCTTTGAGATACCATCGAGAAATCTGATCTGACAAAATATTATCTCAAATATAATGAAAATGTGCATATTTTTTTAGTCGATCAACAATAACCCAAATCACATTGTTACCATGAGAAGCCTTCGGTAGTCCCACAACAAATTCAATAGATATATTCTTCCATTTCCACTATGGAATGATAAAAGGCCGAAGCTCCCCTTCTGTAATTTCCACTCTACTTTAACATGATTACAAGTCAAACATTTCATGGTAAAATCAACAATATCTATTTTCGTCCCACCCCACAAATAATAATATTTATGGTCTCTGTACATCATAGTACTTCCAAGATGAATTGAAAATGGAGAAATATGAGATTCACACAACAAATATTTCTTTAACTAGGAATTAGAATGCAGACACAACCTTTTTCCAAATCTTAAGACGCAATATTTATCAAGGTTAAATTCTAGAAACATACCCATTTTTACCAATTATACCTTTTTCTATAGCTCATGGTCTTCCTTCTACACTTTCTTAATTATGTCTTATAATAATGAATGCATTGAAAAATGAAACAAAATAGAGGTATTTCCTTCCCCAACTTCTAATCGAAAATTCATCAAATCATTAATCAAGGGATCATTTTCCAAACGTAACATGGTTAATGATGCATGATGTTTTCGACTCATGGAATCCACCACTTTGTTTTCTCTTCTAGGATGGTAATTGATCATGAAATTATAAGTTTTTATCAATTAAATCCATCTTATGTACCTCATGTTTATTTCCTTATTAGTGAATATATACTTCATACTATTATGGTGAGTATATATTTGACATTTGGATCTTTATATATAATTCCTCCAATTTTTCAATGCAAAACCCATTCATGCCAATTCCAAATCATGTGTGAGATAATTTAACTCATGATTTTTTAGTTGTCTTGAATCATATGCAATTACCTGATCATCCTGTATCAAAACAGAACCTTGTACCTTCAGGGAGGAATACCTATAAGATGAAAAACTCCCCATTTCAGGAAGTCAAGACCAAAATTGGAGCATTCACCAATTTCATCTTCCTTTCCTGAAAACAAACATCACATTCTTCTATAAAAATAAATTTAACACCTTTGATGTTAAGTTGGTTAGCAGGTTAGATAACCATGCAATTTTTTTAACAAATCATTGGTAATACCCTACTAATATAATAAAAGTATGAATCTATGTAACATTTTTAGGTCTTGTCCATTCATTAACCACTTTTGTTTTGGAATGATCAACTGGAATTTTATTCTTTTTTACAATGTTCCAACGAAAAGAAATCAGATGCCACCAAAAATAACACTTTTTCAATTTAACATATAGTTTCGTTTTCTTTAATCTTTGTAAAACAACCCTTAAATGTTTTTCATGCTCCAATTTATTCTGAGAAAATACCATAATTTCATTAATAAAAACAACCAAAATCTAATCCAATAACTCATTAAATATTATTTTCATAAGATACATGAATATAGTAGCTCAATTGGTCAACCAGAATGACATAACAAAAAATTCATAATGCCTATATCTAGTAAAAAAAGATGTTTATGGTATTCCATCCTCCTTCACCTTCAGCTAATGGTATCTATATATAAAGACTATCTTGGAGAATTACTGAACTCACTAGAGCTGATAAAAAAGTCATAGATATAATTCAAAGGATACTTGTTTTTATCACTAATGTTATTCAATGCTCTATAATCAATAGAAAGTCTCATGGAATCGTCTTTCTTTTTAATGAAAAATATATGAGCACCCCATGGTGATTTTCTAAGAAAAATGAAGCCTTTTTCAAGAAAATATTACAGCTAATTTTTCAATTCATGAAAATTTATGTGAGCCATATAATATGGGGGTTTTGAAATTTTGTTATCATTAGGAACTAAGTTGATTATGAATTCAATTTCTTATCTGGTGTAACACTAGGTAACTCAACATGAAAAACATAAAGGTATTCATTTACCACTGTAACATCATCAATCTGATCAATTCCCTTGTTTTCAACAATATGAACATGATAAAATTAATTTCCATATTTCAAAAATTTCTCAACTTCTTAATATGTTATCAATTTTATTGGTCTGTTCATGTATAAAAACTGAAACTCATTCTAAAAAACATCTTTAGCTTTAGAGTCAATCTTAGCATGCTAAACAAAAATCCAATACATTCCCAGATTGACATCAAACTCTACTAAGGGAAAAAATGCAAGGATTCTTGGTAAATTATTTTCACATACCACAATATAATGATTGTTATAATTCCTCTTTGCTATAACATTTCCCCCTTGTGTTTTAACAATAATTCCAGCCTCATTTTTAGAGTGGATATTTTAAATTTACCAGAACAATTATCAGAAATGAAGGAATGTGTAGACCCCATATCAAACAAAACTTAAGAAAAATATATGAAATCAATCAATATACTTGATACAACATCATTGGATAGACCGACATCCACTAATATAGCCGCAGGGGATCTGACTACACTTTTTTGCTTATAGTATGGCTTCATTGCATCATTCAAATCTCTCTTTGTGTGAGAATTTCCATAATGACCCATATCTCCACATTTAAAACACTGTATAGTTATCTTATTTGGATTAGTCTTAGGATCATTTTCATTACAATCTTGGGCCATATGTCCAAACATACCACATCGAAAACACTTCCTAGTTTTTGTAAGGCATTCCCAGGGTTCTTCTTGCCCCAATTTTCACAAACTAGAAATTTTATTATCTTACCATCATATTTCTTTTGTTGATTCTATCCAATAACTTTCCATATGGACCTCTTCTTATCCTTGTTCTCAAAATTCACGTGATCATCAGAAAACTCCATCTCTTTCCTCCCAACACAAAAAATAAGTTTCTCATAAATTTTGAATTCATTAGAGGCCAACTCCCTTCGATACCTTGGCATCAGTCCTGAGTAAAAGTGGTTTATTTTGCTATAAATATATCGAATAATATTTGGATAATACCATTCTATTTGGGTATATTTTTTCATACATAGCCACTGAATATTACTAAATCTTCTTTAATTCAAGGAATTTCTTCTCTATCCTAGGTCGTACCACCTTTGGAAAACATTTTTCAAGGAAAATTAGTTTTAAATTCATCCCACTCTATGGAATAAATATCCTCTCTATCACCAATATTCATTACCATTGAAAACCATCGAGCATCTTCACCTTGATAATGATAAATGGCAAGGCTTACCTTTTGATTATCTGATCATACCATAACATCAAATGTCTTTCCAAGGGCATTAATCCATCCTTCAACTACAACTGGGTCAGAATATCCATTAAATGTATGTGGGTATTGTACCATAAAATGTTCCACTATTATCATGTTCCATTATTTTACCTCTTATTTTTCTCCTTCATGGATTCCACCACCATTTATTTCCTATGTTAGATGATCCATTACTGTCACAAATAGATCAGTTCCAATCACTACCATTCCAGGATGCTAATTCAGAAGGATATCATTCTGTCGGTGCCTCTCCTCTTCAGCTTCCCAATTCCTTTTGCAGAAAACAATTCAAAACAAACATATGTTATTTAAAGGAACATGTTAATATTTAAATGCTAAAACATTTAAAATTAATCATAGAGTAAAAATCATTTATGGATTTCTATTATCATCATCTTATCCCCTAATGTTATCTAAACCCTCCTCTAATACAAACTATAAGGTCTCGGGCTTATTGAATTACATAATCTTGAATTTAGTCAAGAAATCAGTTTCTTTCACATTGATGATTTTTTCGAGTTTACAGCTTTAGAAAATTATGAAAAAACATATTCATAACGTTACACATTAATACTGAGTAGATACCATCAAAAGAGTATAAAACATTTCAAATAAAACTTGATTTCATTGACAATACTTCAACCATCTAACTTGGAATACTTCTTTGTTTCACACATCTTTATAACCTATGAAATTCATTTACAAACATTGGATGAGTGCAAAAATATCATTAAGGGATATGAAAAAAAAATAAAGAACATATTTTTCCTTTAATATTTGTACAATATGAAATCATATTCAAAAAACATAATTGACACCCATATATAATTACTTTGAGAAACATTAGATTTCCACAATATCCTTAATAAAATAAGAACATATATAGAACCATAATGTTATATTAGGGAATTACTTACATAATCTTTTAACCCTCTCAACTACCTTATCATTTGTAACCCTCACGGATACCATACGATTTCTGTAACCATCGCAGTTACACAGGAAGTAACCATACAGTCGACCTCCAGCATACACATAACTGATGCATTGTTGGGAGATATAGGTCCCAAAATTAATCATAAACAATTCCCAGGAACCACAACATAAATTTAAAACAATAATAATTTCATAAAAACGTTTCTTTTTAATTTTGTAAAAATTAATCCTAAATGAGGTTCTTATAAAAAAAGTCCCTTACAAATATCATATAATTTAAGTGAAACTTAATAGAGTGGATGGAATTTTCATACACACTGAAAATAAAAATAATTAAGCATTATATATAAAATAATCCATCACACAAATAAATTTTATACCCCATAATTAATGAAGTAGAAGGTTAACCCAAAGATTGAAAATTGGGTTATAAATTACCATTCCTCATGTTTCTATTTATTAAAACTTGTTTAAACCTCTTGTTTTAAGGTTAAAAAAGTTTTATTAATATCTTAAAAAACATATCCATATTTATAATACCTTATATGATCATTTCATAACATTATTTCACCCTTTAATTGTTATTATTTTGTTCCTTGCATTGTTTTGGGTGCGTTTTTACATGATTTCCATGATCAGTTCATGATGGATATTCGTGTCCGCTATAAGTGAAACAATAAAATTGTAATGAAATGGTATTTAAATATTTATAGAACTATAAATTATTCCATTTATCTTATTGGATTCTTACATGAGGATGACTCATAATTTAAAACATTATTGTTATTTGTTTAGGTCATTTTGGTGATTCTTCGATCATAATGAACTCAATTTGTTTCCTAAATTTATAACATGTGTAAAAAATATTTTAGAACATTAAATAAGATATAATATATAAATTATAATTTTTTCGACCAATTAAAATTATTTAATGAACAGTCTTTAAGGTTGTACAGGAAATTGATGCCACATCATCCATAATGTCGATAAATCAGCACCTCACAGATGATGTATTAATTTATTAAATGAGTGGGAGAGAAGACAAAGTATAATGGAGAGTCTTCCAAAAACATGAAAAAATTCATAATATTTAAGAAACTAGATCATCCATACAAAAGGGATAAGGGGAGGTGAGAAAAGATGAAGAATACAGAATAAAATGAAAAGGAAAGAAAGAAAAAAAAAGAGGATGTCTACCTCTTGCTCTATTTTCCTTGATATCCTACTTAAGGCCTTTGGTTTTGGTCTTTATGTGATACCAGAAACTCAAGGTCTTGGGGAAGATCCTTATGAGGAGTATAGGGAAGATCTTAGGTAATTATAAAGGCTTTACACGTGTGGCAGAATTGGGGAATGAGGATTGTATTTATAGTGGAAGAGAGGAGGTATATTTATTATTTTAATCATTATTATATTTTATTTACTCAAGACTAAAAATATTCCTAGTTCATGTGACCTAAAATAGTATTAATGGAATGTGAGTTCAAACCAATTTGTCTTTCATCACTAATTATGTCAGAAATAACATATTTAACTGATAATTTGAATATACAATATTTTATTGTATTTCACTATTCATTATAAATTCAAGAATTATATATAAATCCCAAAAATTGACATTTACAATTTTTCAATAGGTAAATTTCAAAAATGAAATCCATTTTTTGAAAATAATTTTTTAAATATTGATAAATGAATTTTAAAATAAAATCATACTTTATTCAATGATTAGAAATTTTAAAACTATAATTATTTTTATATCACATCGAAAAATTAACCCAAATGTAATTATCAAAAATTATTATGAAAATAAAATAAAAATACAATTTACAATTCATTCAGGTTATATAACTATTCATGTTACTATTCATAAGGGTATGTTCATATTCATAAAAAATCAGATTGTTCCTTCAGAATCCAAATAACTTACTGAACACAATGGTAGATGACCATTTTTTGAAATTCAAAACATTGAAGTGGAAATTTATGTTAAAATTATAGTCATAAATGTCTATATAAAACAATGTTTTCATGAATTTCAATTCATTTTTAAAACCATGGGGTGTTTCATTACCCCCACCTTCTAGAAATTGGGTCCTTGTGAGGATGGCGCCACACGCTCCTGACTCCGTCTACCCTCCCGGCTTCTACTTCCCTTCATCTAGGGTTTTTCCCTAATCCACTTCTGGTGGCTGTTTTCTCTACATCGTCCCTCTCATTGCTTCGACTTTTTGATCGAGAGACGGTTGTGTTATGTTCTCATCATTGTTTTATGATCCTCTTTCCATCGTTGGTATCTCTAATACTCGTGTTGTGTGTCTAGGCGCTTCCTCCCCAAATCTTGTGGTGACGGTTGTTGTGGCCTCCATTGTTGGATCGCATGTAGATCCACTCATGATATGGACAATAAAAGTGGTTGCTCAGATTTTTTTATAATTTGTTGTGTCTTTATCAATGGATCTATCATTCGTCGATGGCTCACGTGAGGATCATCTTATGATATTCTCTCCAGGGTTAGAGCCCCCTTCATTGGTTGTGTTTTGGGTCCCAATGATGTTTGTTCGTAAGCTTCGGGATGATACAACCCAGCTCTGACCTCGCGTTCCACCTCAACATTCCAGGTCAGATCTATCGTTTTGATAACACAATGGTTTTTGGATGTGTGGTTTAGTAGTCGATGCTTTTCCAGCACTCCTCAGTCGGCTAGCCCCTATTTACGACTTTTGGATTCATTCTCGTTGATGATGTCACAATTTGGAGTCCCAGACCATTCAAAGAGCTTCCCTAACCTCTAATCCCTCTACTCCTCTCCCAGTTGGATTTAGAGTTGTGGGTTGCCTGGGGTTTTGGTATATGGGGTTTGGCAGACAACTAGGATTATCACTCTTTTTAAGTTGGTTTTCCATTACGGTGATGTTAGGCTTTTCTTCTTCTTGTCGAGTGGAAACGCAATGGTTCTGATTTCTATTTCTGGTTTGGTTTATGTTCATGTATAGTTTTTTGGAAGTCATCGATGTCTTTCACAACAATATCATCTTGATGGGTATGCGTTTTATGTGCTGATATTTGGGGGTTTGGATTCTGGTTTGTTGGGACGACGATGAGACTTGGGGATGATGATTTACATCAACTATAATGGGCTCCGACAAGCTTCCAAAACTGGTGTGGCCTTCAGATGGTTTCCATGAGGGTGGTGATAGGACGTCGATAATGTCTGGTGGTTTCATTACGATGGTTGTAGGTAAAGGTACTTTGGCTTACGGGGGTGATCCTAGATCCCGATTGTCTTAGGTTATTTGTTATCTTTTGTTTTTTTGAATTTTGAATTTTGAATTGGGCATCCTTCATGTTTGTATCCTACAGGTTACCATAAAGTTGGTTCTTCTAAAATCGAATAAAAAATAAATTTTCAGCAGGTCCTCGCAATTTTATTTATTTATTAAACAATTGAGGATATATTTCCCTCATTAATTTTTAAGACTCCCATGTTTCTTCTTCAACCATGTGGTTTCTCTCCAAAACCCTTACCTACTGGACTACCTTATTCTGTAATACATGTTCCCCTTGATCAGTAATATGAACTAGTTTCTCTTCATAAGAAAGATTCTCTTCCAGCTGAACTACTTCTGGGCTCAAGAAATGAGATAATCCATGTACATAATTTCTCAACATCAAATCATGAGAAAATTTATATACCTGAGAATATCTCAGAGGCAATTCTACTCGGTATTCCCTTGGTCCAAAATTCTCAAGGATTTTGAAAGGATCGATGAACCGCAGACTTAGCTTTCATTTCTTGCCAAAATGCGGCACACTTTTCCATAGAGAGATTTCAAGGAAAACATGGTCACATACCTCAAAAGATAAGTCTTTCATTTTATTATCTACATAACATTTTTGCCATCACTAAGCTATCCTCAAGTGTTGTTGGACCATCTTCACTTTCTCATCCACTTCGTTTTATAATTCTGAACCCATAATCATTCATTCACTAACTTCATCCCAAAATGTTGGAGTCTGAAACCGCATCCCGTACAATGCCTCAAATGGATCTATCTGTATGCCAGAATGAAAACCATTATTATAAGAAAACTAAAATAAAGAAATATGTTGATCCCAGCTTCCCTAGTAGTCCATTGAACAAGATCAAAGCATATCATCAAAATTATAAATCGTTCCTTATAACTAGGCATCTGATTAGGGTTGAAAAGTTATACTGAAATTTAATTATGTTCGCAATGACATTTGAAGTCCCATTGAAAAGATATACGTGAACCCAGGATCACAGTTAGATAAAATGGAAATAGGAACTCCATGTAACCTGAAAATCTCTTTAAGGTATAGTTGTGAAAGTTTATTCAACGGCATTTTATCTCGAATAGAAAAAAATGTGCAGATTTTTTCAATCGGTCGACAATAACCCAAATGAAATTGCAACCTTGAGAAGTATATTGTAGTCCCACCACAAATTCCATGGATATATTCTACCATTTCTAATCTGGAACAAGAATAGGTTGAATCTCCCCTTTAGTAATTGTGGCACTTCTTTATCCTGTTGAGAAGTCAACATTTCATGGAAAAATCAGCAATATCTATTTTTATTCCATACCACCAATAATACTCCTGAAGGTCTCTATATATCTTAGTACCTCCAGGATGAACTGAAAATGGAGAAATATGAGCTTCACACAACAAATCATTCTTTAAATTGGAATCATAAGGCACACACAACATTTTTTCAAATAATAAAACGTAATATTTATCACAGTTAAATTTTGAAAACATACCAATTTTTACACATTCAATGGTTTTCTATAGATCATTGTCTTCCTTATGTGTTTTTTTCATATCAGTCTAATAGAAATGAATACATTGAAACATAAAAAAATAGAGGTATTTCTTGCACCAATAACTTCTAATCCAAAATTCATTTAATCATTTATCAAGTGATCATTTCCCAAAAGTAACATAGTTAATGTTGCATGATGATTTCAACACAAGGAATCTACCAGTTTTTTTTGCTTTTCTAGGATGATAATTTATCATGCAGTCATAATCCTTTATCAGTTCAAGGCATATTTTCTACATCAATTTTAATTTCATTTTTGTTTATATATAATTCATAAATTTATCGTTTGTATATATTTGACATTTGGCACTGTATAAATGATGCCTCCAAATTTTCAAAGAAAAAACCAAAATTCCAATTCCAAATCATGTGTGGGATAATTTAACTTGTGATTTTTTAGTTGTCCTAAAGCATAAGCAATTATCTGATCATTCAGCATTGAAAACACAACCAAGTGCCTTCAAAGAGGCATCACCTTAGATGAAAAACTCACCATTTTGGGAAGGAAAGTCCAAAACTGGAGTATTCATCAATCTTTTATTCAGTTCCTAAAAACCAAAATCGCATCCATATGTGCATATAAATTTAACCCCTTTTAGTGTTAACTTGGTTAGCAGGTCAGATAACCATGAAAAGTTTTTAAAAACCCATTCGTAATACACTTCTAATACATTAATTCTACGAATCACTGTAACATTTTTAGGTCTTGGTCATTCATCAGCCACTTTTGTTTTGGTAGGATGAAATTTTATTCCGTCCTTATTTACAATGTGCACAAGAAAATAAAAATTTTGCAACCAAAGATTAAATTTTATGAATTATTTATACAGTTTCGTTTTATTAACATTTGTAAAAAAACCCCTTAAATGTTTTTCATGCTCTTATTTATTCTAAGAAAATAACAGAATTTCATCAATAAATATTACCAAAAAATTATCCAAGAACTCATGAAATATTATATTCATTAGATATATGAATACAGTAGGTGCATTAGTTAACCACAATGGCATAAAAAAATTCATAATGCCCATATCTACTACAAAAATCTATTTTTCGGTATGTCATCCTTCTTCACCTTCAGCTGATGGTATCCAGATCTCAAGTCAAACTAGGAGAAGTGCTGAGCTCCCTAGAGATAATGAAACAAGTCATTGATATGAGGAAAATGATACTTTTTTTAATAGTGATGTTATTCAATGCTCTATAATCAATGAAAAGTCCCATGAAACCATATTTTTTTTAAAGAACAAATCTATAGCACCTCATGGTGAAGTTCTAGGATGACTGAAGCCATTATCTAGAAAGTACTAAAACTGATTTTTCAATTCAAGAAGTTCTATTTGAGACATATGAAATGGGGGTTTTGAAATTTGATTAGCATCTCGATCTATTTCAATTGTGACTTTGACTTCCTAATCTGGTTTGACACTAGGAAACTCATTAGAAAAAACATCAAGGTATTCATTTACTACAAGAACATCATTAGTCTGAACAGTTCCCTTATTTTAAACAATATGAGAATGATAATTTTCATTTCCATATTTAAAAAATTTCTAATCTTCCTGATATTTTATCAAATATATCGGTTCGTTCCTATATAAAAACTTAAACTATATCCAAAAACAACTTCTCTAGCACTATATTCAATCATATCATGATAAATAGAAAGACATTATATTCCTAGAATGACATCAAACTCTACGAAGGGAAAAAACAAATTCTTAACTTAAATTATTTCCACATACCACAATATAAATCTTATTATAATTTATCTTTGTTATAATATTTCCCCTAGTGTTTTAACAATATGTTTCAGTATCATTTTTTGAGGTGATATTTCCAATTTTCCAGAAACTTTCTCAGAAATAAAGGAATGTGTAGACCCCATATCGAACAAAACAGTAGAAAAATATGAGAAAAAACAAATTTCATGATACAACATCACTAGATGGACCAACATCCACAGACGTAGTCAAAAAGGATCTCACTACACCTTTGTACTTATAGTCTGGCTTCTTTACATCATTTGGATCTCTCTTTGGGTAGGAATATGCATAATGATCCATCTCTTTATATTTAAAACACTTTACAGTTTTCATATTACGAGTTTTCTTGGGATCATTTTCATTACAATCTCATTCCATCAGTCCAAATATAACACATAGAAAACGCTTCCTTATTTTGGTAAGGCATTACCCAAGGTGATTCATTCCTCACTTTTAACAAACTAGAAATTGTATTGTCTTGCCATCATATTTCATAGAATGATTCTTACTAATCTCTTTCTATCTAGACCACTTATTCTCCTTGTTTCCAAAATGAATGTGATCATTAGGAAACTCCATCTCTACCCTCTCATCACGTCATACAAGTTTCTCATAACTTTTAAATTAACTGGAGACAAACCCCCTTTGATACCTTGGCTTCTATCCGGATTAAAATTGGTTGATTTTGCTATCAATATCTAGAATATTATTTGGATCATAACTAGCCAGGTGGTTGAATTTAGTTTCATACACAT
The DNA here is from genome assembly GCA_963277665.1 of Viscum album. Lineage (NCBI taxonomy): Eukaryota > Viridiplantae > Streptophyta > Magnoliopsida > Santalales > Viscaceae > Viscum > Viscum album. The sequence continues at coordinate 1,540,651,044 of OY728151.1, forward strand.
CCACTAAATGTTCATCCTCTTGCTTCAATTCAAAGAACTACTTCTCCGTCTTAAGTCGCACCACAGTAGGAAAATATTTTTTAAGGAAAATACTTTTAAATTCATCCCACTCTAAGGTATAAATAGCCACTCTATCCATGATATTATTTACAATTGACCCCCATGGTTTTCATCACCTTGAGAATTATAAATATAAATACATACCATTTGATTATTGAAACAACCCATAACATTGAATATTTTTTTTTATCCAACCTTCATCCACTACTGGGTTAGAAGATCCATTGAATATAGGAGGGTTTTGTCTCATAAAATGTTCCAATATTGTGATGTTTCATTGGGGTACCTTTTTTTGTTCTCTTTTATGGATTCCACCACCATTTATTTTCTACATTAGCTGATCCATTACTATCACAAACTGATTGGTTCAAATCACTACCATTCATGGTTGTAGATTTAGAAGTATCATCATCCTGTTGATGCCTCTCCTATTTATCTTCCATTTTCCTTCTATGAACAACCATTATAAACCAAAATATCTTAGTTTAAGTAACATGATAATATTTAAATGCTACATCATTCCAAATTAATCATAATGTAAAAAATAATTTATGGTATTCTATGAACATCATCTTAACCCCTAAAGTTATCTAAACCATCCTTTGATACCAACTATAAGGCACTGACCTTTTTACATTACATAATCTTGAATTTAGTCATGAAATCACTTACTTTAACATTGAGAATCTTTTCATTTTTAAATATATAGAGAATTGGGACATAATATATACATAACACTACACATTAATACAGAGTGGATACCATAAAAATTCTATAAAACATTTCAAATAAAAAATTATTTCATTGAAAATTATTCAAACATCTAACTTGTCTTCTTTATTTTTCTTACACATCCTTATAACCTATAAAAATCATTTAAAAACATGCGATGAGCACAAAAATCTCAGTAAGGGATATACAAATAAGGAAAGAATATATTAGTCCATGAATACATGAAACATATGAAATCATTTTCAAAAGACATAATTGTAACCTCTATATACTTACATTGTGAGAAATGATATTTCCACAAGATTACCAAAAAAACATAAGAACATAAATACAACCATAAAGGTTTCTTGTGGAATTATGTACATAAACTTGTAACCCTCTCATCTACCGTATCATTTGTAACCCTAAGAGCTACCATACAATTTTTATAGCGATCGCAGTTACACTTAGAGTAACAATACGGACGACCTCAAACTTACACATACCCAATGAATTGAAGGTGATATATGTCCTATAATTATTAATAAAAAAGTCCCAAGAACCAGAACATAAATGTAAAACAAGAATAATTTCTTAAAAACTTTGCTTTTGAATTTTTTAAAACAGAGTTTTAAAATAGCTACTTCAAAGAAATATCCCTGATAAATATTCTATAAATGTAGTGAGGCTTAATAGAGTGGATCAAATATGTATATTATCTTTAAATACACATAATTCATAATAATATAAACAGAAATTCATCAAAAAAACAAATTCAATATCCTATAAGTAATGAAGTGGAAGGTTAACCCAAAGAATGGAAATTAGGTTAAGAATTCCCTTACATCAGGTTTATTATACATTAAACATGTTTAAAACTTCTTTATAAGGGTTAAAAAAAGATTTATTATTATCATAAAGAAAAATATACATATTTCTAATACCTTTTATGATCATTTTATTACATCATTTCAGCCTTTAATTGTTAGTATTTTGTTCCTTGCATTGTTTTGGGTGCGTTGTTACATGATTTCCATGATTAGTTCATGATGGATATTCTTGTCGATTGGAAGTGAAACTCATGAATTGGAATGAAATTTTATTCAAATATTTCTAGAACCATAAATTATTCCATTTATCATTTTGGATTATGACATGAGGATGATTCATAAGATAGAAAATTATTTTTATTTGTTTTTGTCATTTTGGCGACTCTTTGATCGTTATGAACACATTTGTTTCATAAATTTATAACAAGTATAAAAAAAAGATTCCAAAAACATTATATAAGAAATAATACATAAATTATAATTGGTTTCAAGAATAAAAAATGGTTTATGACTTTTCTAGAAGGATGTAAAAGAAATTGAAACCACATCATCCATGATGTCGGTTAATCGACACGTCACATATGGTGTTTTAATTTCATGAATGAGTGGAAGAGGAGAAAAAGTATAATGTTGTGTCTTCAAAAAACATAGTAAAATCCAGAATATGTAAGATAATAGATCATTCATTAACTTGGATATGTGGAGGTACACAAAGAAGAAGAATATAAAATAAAATGAAAATGAAAGAAAGAAAACAAAATAGGTTGTTTACTTCTTGATCTCTTCTCTTTGAGATCATCCTTAAGGCCTTTGGTTATGGCCTTTAGGTGATACAATAAACTCTAGGACGTGGGGAAGATCCTTGTGATGAGTATTGGATAGAACATAGGTAAGGATCAAATATTGAGAGGTGTGGGGGGAAGAGGGGAATGAGGGTGGTATTTATAGTGGAGGAGAGAAGGTATTTTCATTATTTTACTTATTATTATAATATTAATTTCTCAAGACTATGAATAGTATTGATTTATGTGACCAAAAAGAGTAATAATTGCATGTGAGTTCGAACCAGGTTGTATTTCATCACTTATGATGTCATAAATAGTGTATTTAACTAAAATATTTAATAAACGGTATTTTACTGTATTTCACTATTCCTAAAAAATCATGAATTTCAAAAAAATCACAAAAATTAATCCTCACTATTTTTATAATTGTATAATTCAAAAATGAAGGACATTTTTCAAAAATAATTAACAAAATATTATTAATATAATTTTTTAATAAAATAATTCCTTATTAAAAAATTATCAATTTTAAAACTAGAACTATTTTTATATCACAACGAAAAATTTACAATTTTAAAACTATAAATATTTTTATATCACATTGAAAAATTAAACAAAATGACATTATCTTAACTCCTTATGAAAATGAAATAATAATGCAATTTACTATTCATTAGGGTCATATTACTATTCATGTTACTATTCATTAGGGTATGTTAATTTTCACCAAAAATCTAACTGGTTTCATCAGAGTCCAAATAACTTACTGAACACAATTGTAGATGACCATTTTCCAAAATTAAAAACATATAAGAGGAAAATTATGTTTAAAGATTTGTTATAAATATCTACTTAAAACAATGTTTTCAAGCATTTTAATTCATTTTTAAAACCTTGGGGTTTTAAACACCCACTCTTACATGCTCCCACTTTAAGGAGATAGTGGCCCAAGTTTGTTTGGCTGATTTGTGATGTTTGGTCCCATGTGAGTTCAGGATGATTTGTGGTGTGTGGACCAAGGTGTCTTCGGGATGAGTTGTGGTGTGTTATCCCAAGTTTTTTAGGATGATTTTTGGTCTTTTTTTCTAGGTATCATCAGAATGAGATGTGTTGTGATGGACCAGGTGTGTATGTGAGTTATGTGATTTCATATGTGGAATAGATGTGTGTGGGTGAGATTTTATGTGTTTATATGGCCTATGTGTGTGTGTGAAGGATGTGATGTGACATATTCAGAAGAGGTGGCAACATCGTGACGTTTTTCATTGGGTTGTGAGAGTATCTATTCAGAGGGAAAGTGGTGGGGGTACCCTATCATCAATGTTATTAATATCATATGTTATTATACTCGGATGTGTTATTTGGTGAGAGAGTCGTGATGATGTTCGGATTTTTTTAGTATACATGTTTAGGTGTTGTTTAGTTCTTCTTCATTTTCATATGTTCATTTGTATGCTCTTTTAACATGTTCATGATAGTCTAATGTTTCCATATTGAGTATAATTGTATTCCCACACTACCTATATAAAAACTGTTTTAAAGATTCCATGAAGAAATTTTGGAACATGCTAGACCTTTCTTGTTCATACCATTTGATTTTTTTGTTCATGCCTTAGTTTTTATTATTTTGGGCATCCATATGATGAATTTTATATGTATTAGTTCAGATTTATAAATTAATTATTTGATAGTATGGAGTTATTTTCTATTATGTCAATGAGTTTTTTTTATTTATCATATCTCTCGATCTTTGTTTCATATAATGTGTATTGACTCATATATTGTTAGATTCATATAGCCTCAGTGTTTGTCGCTAACTTGAGTCCTACTAGAGGTGGGAATTATGACTCATTATTTATCTACCCTCATTTTTGTATCCTTGGAGGGAGTTCATCTGAAAATTATTCCTCTATGTAAGGAACTTTGACTATTTGTGGCAGTGACTAGGATGTATCCACACATTTTAATTTATCATTGGTAGGGTTATTCCATAGAGGTGGAAACTCAATATTAGGAGGTTCTAGATTTTTGAGTCTCCGCTAGTTCTCGATGTGTGAATACTTAGTTAGTGTATCCAGATAACCCTCTTCTTAAGGTGGGTTTTTCTTGTTCCGTCCCCTGGTATTTCCGATGTGATCAAAAATATCTTTCATCTTTCCAGTGGAGACATTTATAAAGGTGAATTGGGAAATTGTGGTTATTCCATTACATTCAATTCAAGGGGATGATTATTTACTTTCATTATCAAGTTCATTTCTCTAAACCTTGTACATATCTATTCATTCTGTCTTGAAACCACAATGGTGTCTAATTTCCTTCATTTTTCACTCCTCCAAACTCGATATGTGTGTAATAACCTTGAGGGAGTTTTCAGTTGTGATTGTCCCATGAGCCTCAAATAAAAGAGGGTTTTCATATGGTCTGAGGAATTGATGGGATGCCAACCATTGATATTTACCTACAAACATGGAGAAATGTTATCCACACTATTTTGATGATTATGATGAAAATTATCCCATCCCTATATGTTGGGGGCTATTTAGGGCCGCAACTGGCATTGATTTATCGTATTGTTGAGGATGCAATGATTTCATCCAGATATTTGATGTCTCCCAATATGAAAATTGAGAAATAAATTCCCCCATACCAATAGTATGGATTTTATCTAGAACTATCATTGGTTTCCCGATGATTTCATCAGAAAAAGATCATCCTATCGATGGTGATTGTGATACAAAATCCAGCATCCTAGTGGCCTGTTGTTTTTGTGCAGCTAGCACTGATATTTCTTGAATCCTCTATGGAATTTCTGATCTTAGGGTTGGAGGTGGTGGTAGGTATATCCTCAGACTAGAAGGTCGGGTTCTCTCCTAGATGACTGCTACAATAGCTACTACTATGACCTTTTTGATGGGGCACAGTTGTGCTCGTATAGGATCTTGGTGAAATGAAAGCCTATGATGGGAATCATTCTTTATGGGAAGCTATTTCGTGTGGCATACCCTCATCTTCTATGTTTTAAATTATATATCATTCCTTTGAGTGTCCCAATATAAATAAATGTTTTCTATTATCTCTCTTAGTTTGTGATTTCTTGGCACCATTGAAGCTGGGGGGTTTCTATTATAGTGACTAAATAACATTCATGTTACCTAGTGCTCTTATTTTGATAGAGGAATTGAAATTACAAGACGCCATATATGAATGGTTTTGTTGTTATATGGATATAGTGATGTAAAATTATCCATATTTCATCCAAACATTGATATTATTGTCTGGAGATGCTATAGAAATCAGTCAGTGATGTTTTGTCATGATGCGGAGACAAACAATGTGTTGGTGCTTTTCATTCACTTCCACTCTTGGGTTTTAGGCCACAGAAAAGATATCCATATCCATCATCCAATAAAGTGTATTGATAATATGATGTTTTTAACCATATCCAGGATAATTTATATCTATTTCCTTTAGTTATTGATGAGTATCCAAAAATATTTAGTGTAGATAAGACATGAAATCTTCTTCTAGCTCATCTAGGACGTCATAGTCATACGTGGAGAGAGACCATAATATAATGGGGATTTTGTTTTTGACTAAGTCTCTCTATATAAAATTATCAGCCTCCTCTTAATCAGAATATCATTCATCCATCCAGTCAAAACATAGAATATGGGGATTCCTGCTAACCATAATGTAGTGCTGCTATAATTTAATGGGGAACTATATGTGGTTGACCCTAATATTTAGATAAAATATCTATAAAAAATTTATAATTCAAAACCTCTATATATGAATGGGTATGATTAAGGGGAATATTTAATGTCTATGGTTGATATCATCATGGGGAGTTGAACCACTATAGATATTATGAGTATAGTCCATGTGATCCATTTACACACTCCCACGAGGAAGACTATCATTTTAATTATCATCTTCTACTTTGGTTGAAGAGTTGAAGTAACCTTGGGGTGTTGAGGTAGTGTCTAAAATAAAATAAATGGCACTATAACTGAGCTGATTAGGGGTATGGGCCTCATTCTACATCAAGGCTATATTATGTCAATGTTCCTTCTAGAATTGTGCGGGGATATCATCAGGTTTTATGATGGTTCTTGGAACTTTTATATACCCATCTAGTGATCAGGGAGTAGGATCCCACTATTGAGAAGCTTCTGGAATAGTATAATTATCCTTCTAATTATTGATAGGAATATAAACCTATCTTGAGTAATGATACTTTATCAAATTGTGAGCCTTGATCCGGATATGAGCCTAATAATGATCCTTTTCTTTAAGATTGTATCTCCCAAAAATTTTCTGAATTATTATTTTTTGAATTAGTTTGATCTTTTTGATATTTTTCATTTCATGCAGCTCAAAAAATATTTTATTTTATATTAATGAACAATTTCCATATTTCATTATATGAATCACCATGTTCATCATGTACTACATGAAACATAAATTTTATCCTTCTGTACACTGAACATTGAGGATGGCTTAAATTATATGCAAGACATACTTTCTATGATGTCTTGCATAACATGCAATACCGAGTGTTACTGAAAAATAATTCAAATTAAAATTTTATTATTTAATAAGATATAACATAGTCATTAATTTTTTTATTATAGTATCAACAAACTTATAGTTTAATTAATTATTTACCTATTAATTGGGAAATAATAAAGAAACAATAAAGAATAAAAACAGAAATATTTTATAGAATACTTTTTTTCATGTGAAAAAGATGATTTATCTTAATAATTTAAATTACTTACTAATAATAAATGATAATAAATAAATTTATATATTATATATTCAAAAAATTATTTTATTTATTCATCCAATTTATTTTATATGAATAATATGACAATATACCCAATATTACACATAAAAACCTATATTTTCATAAAAGTTATTTTACCGAAATTTAATATTGAACATATTTTAAAGATAAATTGTTGAAATTTTATAAATAAAATACATCAAAAAATAATCTATGAAATAGATACAATAAAATAGGTTAGGGTAAATTTTTGGTATTTTTCTGTGAAGCTTCATTTTATATTGAATAGTGAAAAATAATGACCTTTAGTTCAAAACTAATTTTTCCTCTAATTTATTTATAAAGCTAAATTACATTTTAAATTGGCTTCAAAGTTGAATGTGGTATTATTTTTATTAGTAAATCAAATTTTCTCCGTTGAAATCAATTTCACTTTGAAATTGAATATAGAAACAAAGAAATCTTATGAACGTTTTTACTTTAAAAATTGGTATTGTCCAGCCAACTATGAGATTTAATTTAAATTAATTTCATCCAATTCAATGATTTAAATTTTGAAAGATGGATTCCATATTTATAATAAATATAATTTATACTATAAAATAAGTTTAAATTTGTTTTTGACCAAAAATATTAGTGAAGGTAATTAAAATTAATTACATCGATTAAGGTAAATTAAGATAAACTAAGAACTAAACCTTAAACATAATGGCCAAAATAACATAAAACAATGTATAATGTTTATTTTATGGCCATATGTATACCCAATAATAACATTGATATAATTTGGACTAGTATTGTATCCACTTTTCATGGTAAAAAATGGTTGGAATTCCATTTCCCAAAATTTAAAAGAGTCGCTCCTCCTCAACTATAAAAGCCTCCTCTCTTCCCACTTCCTCACACCTCTCAAGCCACTTTTCCTTTACCCATATCTTCCAAAAGTGCTCCTCAAAATCCATAACCTCATCATATAGTTACCAATTTGGATGTAATAAATCCAATAGAGCTCTTTAGTGCAAAATGAATGAAGTTACATGATTAATAGGTAACATTCTTTCCTAAGTTCTTTTATGTTATTTTCATCCTCTGACCCTTGGAATATTATTATTCCAGGATTTTATAAAACCAAAATTATTATAAATATAATTGTGTCTTTTCATAATAAGAGTTAAACCACCAATTACACACACTTCCATCTAATGGGTAACAAACATATTGTTTATGTGTACGGAGAACTATCGCCTCGCGAAACAATGATTGTTCATTCATCCTTTACCACCTCTCACTGTGTTCATTGTGATTGAAAATATATTTATATATGATATTAATGATATATATAATTTATTTAATATTATTAAATTAGTTTAAAATTCATATCTTTACACATTCAATTTGGTTTAATTACGGTAATTTCGTTTGTGGATGTGTGGACTACCTCCCCTCAAAGCGATGTCATCCATCCACACACTACATGGAATGTATTAATTATGTGATTAGTAAGAATATATTATATATATTATATAATCATCACGATAGAATAAATATATATATATAGACACATATATATAGACACACAAATATATATATGTCATTTTATCTCTTTCTTTCAATATGATAATAAAACGGAAACAACGTTTATGTGTACGTACAACCAATTGTCTCCATGAATGGTGTATTCCATTTTATACTTCTATATTCAATGTATTATTATAATAAAAATATAATGAATGTATATGATATTTAAATCATGTTTCAAATTATTTTAATCATTATAATTATAATGACCAAATATATAACAAATTTATACGCATGCGAAGAATAAATAGGATACTACCTAAAGTGAAACCATAACAATTAATGTTCATCTAGAGGGTAATATAAAGTAATAATAAAACCATATATGGTATTATATATATGAATATTATTCTATAAATTATGAATAATAAATATATTTTTATTTTATAGGAATATTCTTTTGATTATGAAGAGAATGAAGGCATAAGGTAAGGTAATTTCATCTCACTTTTTATTTTTGTAAGATACATGATTTATTCACTACCCACGCATTTTATTGGGTGTGTATAATTCCCATGTATGTATTTTATTATTCTTATAATTAAATTTATGGTTAATTAAATATACATTATAAGATCATTATTTGATGGGGTTAATGTTTCAAATGATTTCAAATCGGTAAGATAGTTTTCTCTCACCTAACCTTCTTTGAGACACATGTTTGGTTTCACCAACATTATTTTTCAATGTGTATATAAATAAAATTGAAATGTTATATCAAGAATATCCTTCTTTTTAGGATATTTTAATCTTTATTTAATTTCATTTTCTTGCATGAAGAGTACGATCCGATGTTGCAAAGTGATAAGTGTTTATTGAAACAACCTCATCACATTTTGAAATTATTATTTTTTTTCTTACATTAATGAAATTATAAGATCCAACTCTCATGAGGTCTCATTAATTTTCTTCTCCATAATATATTTATTATATAATCATATATTAGTACTATTTTTGACACTATTTAGTATTTAATATAATTAAGAAAAATGTATGCAAGAAAAATTTGATTGTATTTCTCTCTTCGGTCGGAAATATATTTTATTTCCAAAATCATGTTTTGAAAAATGTTTTCAAAAAAATAAATTTATATATTAGGATAATTTTCATGGAAAAAGGATTTTAAAATTTATTTATTGTTTTCAAAGATTCCTTTATAACTTTCTAAAACAATTTTCAATGAAAAATATTTTATAAACTTTTTTCTAGCTTCATTTATAAGTTTTCAAGGAAAAAGGTTTTCAAAAATGTTTTAAATGTTATTTTATAATAATTTATGGAAAAATGATTTCAAAATTGTCTTCAATATTATTTTTTATGTTTTCAAGGAAAATATTTTTCAAAAAAATCAATATTTATTTATTTTTCTTAAAAGTATTTTGAAATAAAGGGTTTTCAAAACATATTCAATATTATTTTATAAGTTTTCCAAGAAAATGATTTTAAAAATGTTTTATAAATACCTTTATATGATTTCATTGATAATTAATTGAAATATTAATTCATTATTTTTTATAAGTTTTCAAATAAATTGGTTTTCAATCTTTTTTCATTCTTCTTTTAATTGAATTTGCAGAAAATGGTTTTCTTAACATATTGAAGATTTCCTTATATGTTTTCATGTTCATTTTCATGAAAATGGCGTTCAAAAGGCTATAGGTTTTAAAAATATTTTTCCAAATAAGAAGGTTTATTTTACACAAGGGATGATTTTGATTGTTCTTTCAAAATTATTCCGCATCTAAGATGACATATGTTGTTGTTATTCATGCATTTCTGGGTAAATGATTCAATTATTCCATTCATATTACTTCTCTAAATGGATTTTTTTGATGTAATGATATTTGAGGAAACCTGTTTCTATTTCATGGTTTATATTCTTTTGAACCCCTCTTCTTTCCATAGGTTATGCTTTTACAGAAATGATTATGAAACATATATATTTTTGAGCTGATTAAAATAAAATTACATGTTTATGATACTCATTTCATTTCATGGGTTATGATATCATTTTTAATGATATTTTCTCATATATATGTATGGTTTCACTATGATATGTCTGAGACATATATCTCCCTCCAATTCATTGGGTAGATATTTACATCTCATGAGATAGACTAAGATAGTCTTGGGAGTGAACCTTGACAACTAAGATGGCCATGAGAGTTAACCATGACTACCATGATGGTATGAGTACTAAACACATTATACTAAGATTTCCATGGGAGTAAACCATGACTACCAATATGGTATGGTAGGGAACTCATACTAACAAGATTTACATGGATTAGATTCCTTTACTAATATAGAACTCATATTATATGATTATTTGTTTCCAATATTTCATGTTTTGTTAACATTATATGATTTCATGGCTTATGTTAGTTATTTTATAATGATTCGTTTCTTATGAAGTGCCAATCATTATTTCATGATTTCTATTTATGATATTTGATATAAGGGGTATGATCTTTTACTTTAATGATCTTTTTGACTTAACCATATGCTCATGTCTACCTTCTTTAACCTTGTTGAGCATTTGAGTTCACCCATTTTTATGTTTTCGTCCACCGGTTATGATGATATGTATTAAGTATGTTGTGTCTCAGAATGGTTTTTGTAATGGGAACCTAGTGGGAGATATTTTATATCACTTATGTAATGGTGTATATGTTTTAAGGTTTTCAAAGGCTCTAAACTAATACGGTCGTTGGGAATCTAGTTTTATATTATTTTAACTATTCCACAAAATATAGTAAATTTATATGTATGTCATGATTAGGTCTGTATAGTTTGTATCAGAGTGGAGGTTTAGGTAACCATTTAAAACTATTATGAGAAAACCGTAGTGATATCCCTAGGTGTATTTCTAAGGATGTGTCTAGGGATTTCTCTAAGGATAATTATAAGGATGAGTTAACATTTAGGAAAATATCTTAGAGTTTTGGTAAAGGAAAGAGTTTTTGGTTTCCTAGAAATACATCATTGTCTAGATGCCAAATGTGGATGTTGATATGGGATATATGAACCATGGGGTAACAACTCCGACAAGATGTTTCATACCTCCCTTAGGGCAGTCAACTAATGACAATATCCTTTTTGTACATCTGGTATGGCACTCCTGGGAGATATGATTTGGAAATTCATAAACTCTTCAGGAATAATTATAAAGGATGTAAATTGAATATGAATATGAATAATAATAGATAAAACTATGTTCTAATAGATTAAAAATTAGGTTTCATAATTTATACATCTTATAAATAATGTTTCATGATTATATGGTTTCATCTATGATATGTGTTTCTCACAATATGTTTTTTGGTTTTACATTATAGAGATAACTCTAAGGAACATGGTTAACATTGAATTTTTCATATTTAGAATATATGGGGATTATAAAAATTAATTTCCCAAGTGGAAATATCATTAGGAATGTAGTATTAATATTGGTTATTCTTCTGATGAAAAAGGGACCGCTAATGACATGTTAAAGGTGTGTGATATTCTTCTAGTATTGTTTACATTAAGAATTAGAAAAATGCTTATATTGAGTTTTGTGAACCTTAATACACAACTCATATTTCATTTTCTATGATATAGTTATTACGGAATAAGTTAATAAAGCATGTGTAATAGTTTAATAATAGAGATATATGAATGAAGGATTTAGGTTTTTGAATTCAAAGATTATGTTATATGAATAGTGAAATACATATGTATTTTTAGAATATGTCTTCATTAAGGATTAAAAAGGATATGTTGAATAGTGATTTCACAGAAATGTGGTATTTTGATTAAAGAAAGGTAAGCATTAATTAATTCCTCACATTTATATAATGATATTTGGATAAAGATATGTTGTATATGAATAAGTAAATTGTATTGTACAAATTACCCATGAACTGATTATTGAATAAGTAGTGTATTCTATAAAGGTTGAGGTTTTCAACATTTGGATATAAATAATGTATCCAGTAATCATTGGATAATGGTTGTATGAATTTTTTTCCAAAAGTATTGATGGTAATTTAGGTTATTACCATGTTTCAAGGGAATATATGATGAGGGTATTCATATGTTTGGAATGTGGCAACCAAGATAAAATTTATGATATATGGGGATCAGAGTTAATATTATTGTGTTGAATTCTTTCAAAAGCATTGCATTTTCATCTTTCATATGGTTTATAAGGTTAAGAATTTATGGAAATATTAAGTTAAACTTTGAATTAAGTCGGTATGATTAATGTTGTATCTCACCATAATAGGATTTATGCATATTGGATAACCTGATCTAACAACATTTTGTTGATGATAACTTATGGAAAATGGGATAGAGTGTCATGGGTTTCATGATCTATTAGTAATAATGAAAAATATATCTTCCTTTTTGGAGAAAGAGGTGAAGTTGATCAAGGAATAACAATGGGTGTGGATTTCATAAAATCATTTAAGTATATCTTTCCATGAAAATTATTCATCTTTAGGAATACAATCTACAAATAAAATGTTATCCTAATACCTTAATTTTTTTCCAATTAATGGCCTTTTAAATAATCATATATTTATGAATTTTATGGACTCATGTTTTCATTTATAATTTTCTTGCATGTGCTTGATGACGTCAATCACACCATGTTAATATTTACCCTTTTCTAAAAAGTCTATATTTTCATATCACACCTATGTTATCCATTATGAAAACCAAGTTATGTGATACTTTGGATAACTATTTTGTTTCAAACCTTCCTTTTTAAAACGAAATTTTAGTGTTCATATTTAAGATGATTTTTTCTATAAAAAAACTTTCAGGTATTAATCATTTTATAACTAGATGAATTTCGACCAAGAATTTCATTTTAAGTATCTTTCTCTACACATAACATCGAGGTTAACATACGTACACACAATACTTATATTCCTCGATGGCCTGCATAACACGAAATACCGAGTGTTACTAAATAATAATTCATTATCAAAATATTATTATTTAATATGATATTTCATATCTATTAAATTTAGTTTATTTTGATTAACTAACATACTTATTAATTTGGAAATCATATAAAACAAATTGAATATAAACAACACGATTTTATAAAAGACAATTTTCATGTGAAAAAGATGTTTTATCCTAATTAGTTATATTAATTACTAATAGAAAATGATATTAAATAAATTTATATTTTATATATACATATAAATATTTTTTATATTCATCCAACTAATTTTATATGCACAATAAGAGAATAGACCCAATATTACACATAAAACCCTTTATTTTTGTAAAAGAAGTTTTACAACTTTAAATGGTGAACATATTTTAAATATAAATTTTGGAATTTTTAAAATTTTAATATTTCAAAATAAACATAATATTCTGATGTGAAACATAATATTTTGGTTAGGGTAAAAAAAATTATTTTTCAATGAATTTTCATTTTAAAATAATAGTGAAAAATACTAAATTTTAGTTCAAAATTTCTTTTTCATATAATTAATTTATAAGGATAAATTACATTTTAAATTTGCTTAAAAGTTTTATTAGATTATATTTTTATCAATAATACCAATTTGGTTCATTTTAATCAACGTGAATTTGAAATTGAAAATAAAACATAATATGATTTTGAATGTTTTTTCTTTAAAAACATGCATTGTCAATATTACTACGAGATTAATTTTAACTAAATTTTCCCTCTTATGCGATTAGAATTTAGAAAAATGGATTAAATAATTAAAATAATCCTAAATTTTATTTTTTAATTTGGTCAAATTAGTTTTTTAACAAAAATATTAGTGAATGTAATTAAATTAGATTTGATGAATTAAGGTAAATTTAAGCTTAACTAATGTCTAATCTTAAAACATAAGGGCCAAAATGAACTAGAAACTTGTCCAAAATACATTAGAAGACTTTATTAATACCCTTTCATTATTTGGGTCTACATGGGAATATTATATGATCCATGTTCCATGGGAGAAACGTGGGTGGAACTCTATTTCCCAATATTTACAAGACGGCCACTCCTCCTCCACTATAAAAACCCCTCCTCTCCTCCCACTTCACCACACCTATCAAGCCACTTTGGATTGACCAATATCTTCAAAAATATCTACTAAAAATCCCTAAACTCGTCATATAATCCTCCCTTGTTTCTTAAGTCAATCCAATGAATCCCTTAGTTGTGGACCAAAGGGATTTACCTGAATCAAAGGAAACAATATTCATCAACTTCATTTATGTTATTTCCATTATCCACCCCATAATCTATACTAATTAAATTATTTAATAAAAAAATATATATAATAAATTTAATAAAATGATTTTATACTACATTTTTTAACTTAACATACACACAAATCCACATAATGGGAAACAAACATATTGTTTACGTGTACGGTGAACTACCACCTAACAAAATGATGATTATTCATTTTTATTTTACTGCATCTCATGGAGGTAAATATTATGGATAAAATATTTATATATGATATTAATAATGTATTTAATCTTATTAAATTCCTTTACAAAACATTTATTTATACTTTCCAATTTTTGTAAATAAAATAATTCTTTTGAGGAAGTGTGGACTACAGCCCCTTCAAGGTGATGTGATTTGGTCACACAATTCATGGAATGTATTAAGGGTGGTATTAGTGAAATTATATGATATATATTATATAATAAAACTAATTTCATAATTATATATAATTATATATATATTCCATTTACTCTCTTTCTTTCAATAAGAAGATAAAACAGAAATAGCGTTCATGCATACGTAAGACATATCGTCTCCATGAACGGTGTATTCCATTTTATAATTCTCAATTAAGAGGATAATTTTTCCAAAAATATAATGAATATAATTTATATTTATATCCATTTTTAAAATCTTTATAACATTATATAATTATAAGGATATGGTTATAACCAAAATGTACACATGCCAAGAACAAAGCAAATATTACCTGAAGTGAATCTTTAACATAGAATTGTTAACTAGAGGGTAATATAAAGTAACAATAAATACTTATAAGGTATTAGATATAAGAATATGATTATCTGAAATATTTATAATAAACATACATTAATTATATTGTTTTGTGTTTTGTGTACGTAAAGAGTCAATATATAATGTAAAGGAATTTCATCTTACTTTTTATTTCTGTGAGATACATGATTTATTCACCACTCATTAATTTTGTGTGGAGTATATATTAACAGTGTATGTATTATATTATTCAAGTAAATAAATTTTTAGTAATTAAATATCGATTCTATGATATTTATTTCAGGGGTTAATTTTTCAAAAGCTACCAAGTCAGTAAGACAGTTTTGTCTCAACTAGCTTTCTTTGACATGCATGTTTTGTTATGCAGCATTATTATTATTGGAGATGTATATATTTCAATTTTACATGTTATATCATGAATATAATTCTTATTTTTTTTGATATTTCAATCTTTATTTAATTTCATTTTATTACATGGAGACTGTGATCCAATGTTACCAGGTGATAAGAATTTATCGAGACAATCTCATCACTTTTCAACATTGTTTATGTTTATGATTTATTTTATGAAATATTATGATCCATATATTAATAAACCTCATAATGTTTATTCTCCTATATTTATTCATGATATACACATGTATTAGTACCATTTTTACACTCTTTGGTACTTAAGATAATTAAGATACAAAATTAAGAAAAATATGGCCATATTTCTCTATTTTTTAAGAGATTTGTTTTATTCAAAAAACTGTGTTTTCAAAATTGAATAATTTTTTTTTAAAATGATCTTTATGATAATTTTCATGGAAAATATAGTTTATCTTTTTTTTTCAAATCTTCCTTCATATGTTTTCAAAACAAATTTCAAAGAATTTTTTTTCAAGATTATTTTATAATTTTTCACAGAAACAGTCTGTCAAAAAATTTTCATTATTATATTGTATGTTTTCATGTAAATGAGTTTCAAAACCTTTTCATGCTTTATTTTTATTTTTTCAAAGTATTTTTAATGGAATAGTTTTCAAAATAGTTTATTGATTATTTTATAAGTATTTAATGAAAATGATTCTAATAAATATTTCAAGATTCATTTATAAGTTATCAATTTAAATGATTTTAAAATTATTTCAATCTTATTTTATAATTTATCAATGAAAATGTTTTTCCAAATTTTTTCATGTTTATTTTATAATTTTTTATGAAAATGGTTTTAAAATGTTTGCATGATTTCCATATATGTTTTCATGTTTATTTTTAAGTAAATGGTTTTCCAAAGGTTTTTTGTTTTTAATATAATTTTCCAATGAAGAAATGTTATTTTCATAAATAAATGGTTTCCTAAGGTCTTTAAAAATTATTTTTAATCTAATATGACGTCCATTGGTTTTTCTTGTGCCTTTCTAAGGAAATGATTCGATGATTACATTCATATTATTTGTCTAAATGGATTATGTCTTGGTTAAATGATGTTTTATTAAATCTATTTCTCTTTCAGGGATATAATATTTTGAATCCCTCTTATTTTCATGGGTTAGGATTTTGATTAAATTATTCTGGAACATTATAATTTTTCATAGGTCATGATAATATTACATGTTTATGATACCCATTCCATTTCTTGAGTTATAATATAATATCAATGATCATATAGAATATGTATATATGATTTCAATATGAGACGGGTGGGACCTATATATCCCTCCAATGCATTGGGTATAGATTTATATCTCATGAGATAGACTATGATGATCATGGGATTGAAACATGACTACTAATATGTCCTTGGGAGTGAACTATCACTACAAAGATGGTATAGGAGTGAACTCATGTTACTAATATGGCCATGGGAGTGAAACATAAATGCCAATATGGAGTGGGGAGGGAACCCTTACTACCAAGATGTTCATGAAAGTGATACCTTGACTAATAATAAAATCATATTATAATCTTATATTTTTTCACAATTACTATTGTAGTATTTAATGACTTATGTTAATTACTTTATAATGATTTATATCTTATTAATAAGAAATCTTTAATCCCTGATTCCTATTTATAATCTTTTCTGTACAAGATATGATCGTTTATTTTCATGATCATGTTCTCATAACCCTATACATATTTTTATGCTTCCATATCACCCTGGTCTACCTTTAATAAGAATCTGATCTCACCCCTTTTAATGTTTCCTTACACAATTTAGGAAGTTTTGAATTAATTATGATGTGTCTAAGAGTGGTTCTAGTCATGAAGAACATAGTGGGATATAATGTAGCTTTCTTATATACCAGTTTTTATGTTTATAGTTTTCAAACACACTAGAAAAATACTGTATTTGGTAATAAGATTTTCTATTGTAATACATATTACACAAAACCTATATAATTTCTATGTATATAAAGACTGGGTAGTTATAATTTTTTTACTTTGTTGAGTATAATATGATCTTATCCTGAGACATGTTCTGCTCTTACAAAGTGAGCCCTAGTTGGAACTGGAATATGATCCAGATAAGAATATGAATTAGTTGAGGGAATATATAAATGGACCTACATAATGGGATAAGGGATATAATTCTCCTACTGTATTTCCTTATAAGGATTATGGTGTAGTCATTCATTCGAGAATGTTGGAAAATGGACCTATATTTAGTGGTCTTCTGGATTATATCTTGAAGATTCATTCAAAAGAATATGATATTTTCTTGAGGAATATTCAATTCTCACTCAGTGATCCTTTGTGAAAATGGTGATATGTGCCTAATATTATCCTTTAGAGTATATCCCTTGTCTTCTTCGATAGGAATTTGAGCCTATACTAAGGTAGGTAACCCTCTCACTTAGTGATCCTTGGCTAGAACGGGTATATGAGCCTGATCCTGGGCCTTTGGAATATGCTATTATAATTTTTGGACAGTAATGTTACACTATCCTTATGTATTTTTTACTCTAATTTGGTGATCCCCAGTTGGAATGAGAATATCATCATTGTTTAATGCCTTATCCTTTAATGAAATATGCTGGTAATCATCCTGGATGATAGGAACAATGTGATCTTTCCCTAGAGATACTACCTGTTAATAATGATTATTGTTTTGAGCTACCCTTTCTATAGGGATATGAATATGAACCTATCCAAATATATGTACCAATTACTGAATATTTCAGCAGAGTTATTCATATGTTTCTAAGATATGACGGAGTTTTTGAAAAGTGTGTGTAGGTATACAAGCCTGCATATTTTCCATCTAATCTATATACTGGTATATATCTTTAATTAATGGGGGGATATGTGTCAACTTATTTCCTCCTTCTTCCACCGAAATATGATGATGGACCTCATGCACGGGGGCATGGATGTTCCCCTACCTCATACATATAGTAAGAATATTCCTGCAAACTTGTTCTGAGTGAGTAGGAATATGAGTCTTCTCATAAGTTACTCTTGGAATATTTTGGAAGACATTGTTTATGGTAGTGGGGATATGATCCCACTATTGTTTATCTAGATCCTTTCTTGCTTGATGTGTCTTCCTAATTTTCTATTCATGGGTATTAGATGTGGTAGTGTGTCGGGTGGAACCCTCTATAGGTGAATGATTAGTAATTATGGGATAGCACTGGAAACAATGGTGTATAAGATCCCTCCTTAATGATTCATAAATTGGGAGGGATTTATAGTTGTTTCCCTAGTCCGCCTTCATTAGTTCATGAAGGTGGTCATTATCGTGCACCAAGTATAATCCCCCGAAACAGTTTTTTGTGGAAAGGAGTTCCACTAGTTTCATTTGAGATTTCCTTGGTGGAAGTGGGACCGTCAATTTCATCACTAGGATAAGCTCACAGGTATATTGTAGGGTCATGATTGTGAAACATCTATGGTATTCTTGGATAATTTTTATCACCACTTGACGGTGAATCTGTTAGGTAGGTGATGTCATTTTCAGACCCACAGGAGTTCGAGCTATAGTTAATTTTCCCTAATGGCCACTGGATGAAGAGATTAGGGTGCTTTTGATGACACTAGTATTAGAATTCATGTAGATAACAAAGGAAATGATCATTGATCAGTGTAGTATCATAGGCCTGACGAATTATCAATATGATATGTATTATTATCAAAATTTTACATTTATATATAATTTTACCATTCTACTCATGTGTAATTTTCAAAGTGTTGATGGAATTACTTCATGGGAACCCTGTTTTCATTGGATCAAATGTAATATTTATTTTGATATTATCAGGTTTTTATTAACATGTGGAAAACTGAAAATCCTTCAATTTTAGGGCATTATGTCAGGATCATAATATTTCTTTCATAGAATATGAATAGAAAAATGTCATGACACATGATTATCCAATCATTATATTATTTAAAAGATTTTCGTAGGTTTGCCTATTTTTGTTTTGATATAAAAGGTGAAGACTGAGGTGAATTTGGTTTGGCATGATGGTTGATTTTGTGGGGTTCAATTTGTTACACAATCCCTCACGTCAATTCACCATTATCATTGTTAATGGAATCCCCCAATTATTCCCACATCCATAACTAGGTATATACCTACATTCTAAAGGTAGGTTTTTAGTTGGTGTTTCAAAACCAATGACGCTTAGGAACTGACATTAGTTGATTGAATGAGAGGGTGGGATCATCGGTCCCTTTTCTGGGGGGGATTGTTTCCCACTCCATGACTCTCTGAAAAATTTAAAATATGTTTGCTAATCTATTCCTAATACTGATATGGGACCAATTACCTTAACAAAAAGGCCATAGCTTAAATTATTTTATATGTAAAAGAAGGGGATATAATTTGTGAATCTCTTTTTATTTATATGATATTACTGATCCATTTATACATAATGAGTAGCTACTTATATGTTGAAGACACATAACTAGGCACTTCATAATTTTATACCATATAGGATGGTGGTTAATATTCTAAGGGGATTGAGCCATTATGGGGAATCCTATGTATCACGTTTATTTCTAGAATCACAACCCACATAGTTCATTAGTTCACATAGATTTTAATGTCATGTAAAATTAACATATATGTGGTCACTTATGCATAGAGTGTTTAAGCTCATTTCTCAATGAGATATCCTATATGTCCTGGTGATGGCTAGAATATTAATTATCATATTAATTTCATTCCCTTTGTACTATCCCCAAGGTATATTCCCTTATACAAAGGTAATAATATCATGCCACACATTAGGTATTATACAATGAGGTTTTTCTAGATGGTGGATATTCATGATACGAATGATATGACCATTAGAAAACCCAAACCGCAAATGATCTATTATCTATGTGAGACACAGTGGATAATAACTAATTATTCCCATTACATATGGATTTGGGACATATATACTAGGATAGCCCATGATATTTTTAATATGGATCTTGGTCCATAAGAAATAATCATACCAATCCCCATTATAACTAGAATCATAAGCATCATAGTTTAGTTAGCATCTCAGTTCACTAATAGATGAGGAAGAACGATCATCCCATGGGGATGACTAGGTACTGATGGTTCAAGTGTCGGAGACAAGAGAACAATTAAACTAATGTGGATTCGTTTTTGACCTCAGGCCATATACCATCTCTAAAGAATCGGAAAAATGGTGGGGGAATTCTATTTTTGCTCAAAATACACCTCCAATAAATATTTATCCCCTAAACTATAATGGATTTTTAGTATAATGGAGCGCCAAATATGGCGCTGCACTATACATGTGCCAAACCACTTTTTTATTATTTATTTCTCCCCATATATAAGTTTAGATTTCATTTTAAAAACTAAAAAAACACCTTTTCAATTATAATATATGATTTAGCAGAAAAAATAATTCGAGGGTTATAGAGGATTTTACTACAAATACTTCATTTTGTAGGTGAATTAATTCATTTTGATTCTATGGGATGGAGATGGTTTTATGAAGGTATCTAATGTATCTGGGTTATTATAGGAATTGGAGTTCACATAGTTCCGTTAGTCAGGACTCAGAAACTACGATTTTCCCTTATGGAGGCTAGACAATGTTATCAAGTACAAAGATACCCACTTGACCTAGACCACTTTTCTATCTAGTATACGTTGATTGTCTTCTTGATATGCCTTGCTTGTATACTTGGATCATTAGAGGATGTCTACCTGATATTTTCAAGACAATTTCATGATCCTGTTGAAATTTCTGAGGGACCTCAACAAATATGAATGGAATGCCTAAAGGTTGTCTCATGACCAAGGAAGAATTGTCCAGAGGTAATCGCAAGACTTAGATGTCTTGTCTTGAAATCCATCGCATGATTTCCACTGATATGATTAGATGATTTCATATGATCAGTTGACATTCCCAGATGTCATCATGAAAGCAGGATGACACATATGGACTGGGTCGTCAAAGTAAATGTGTAATTTCATGACGGTAATTTAAGATTCAGGATGACATGTCTAGAGGGAAACGTGAATGTCAGCTAAGATGTTTGTAGGACATCACAAGATCTGGATGGTGTTCTCAAAGGACATCATGAGAGCTAGTTAACATTTATCGGTGATATCATGAGACTTAGCTAACATGTACCTATGTATCCATTGATTAAGGATAAATGTTATAGGGAGAGTAAAAGGTCTATATTGAAATCTCAGAGGGATTTGCGAGACTTGAGAGGCATTCCTCATGGGTTCTATGAGACATTATATGAAGTTTCCAAAAGAATTTGCATGATTCAAATATTATACTAAATGTTTGTTGTGAGATATTGGATACATGTTCTTGTGTTGTCCTAATACCTGGGGGGTTCACATGAAGCGCATTTAGATCAGCATGTATGTTCTTCACATAATGATCCCGTAATTTTATTCTCTGTTCTAAAATTTTATTTCAGATGCCTTATATTTTTTCATTGTAATATTGTATTATGTATCACATGACATATCAGATATATGGGATGTTCTTTGTGTAACAAACCATAATTTCTTTGCGTGATATAAGAGTGATCATATGAAGTTCCTATTTATGCTTCATGATTTTTCATGTTGTTTTATGTATATTGCTGATAAAAATAAATCTTTTTCATGAGATCAGTATCTTTGATAAATTTGATTTGATTCCTTGGTGCATCGGCATGAGGTTCCAAGGGAATGTTCATGAAATTTTTATACTAGAGTTGGTGATTTATTGGCTTTTCCACCCAAATTATTCACATATTTTCATGTAATGTTTCACAAAAATCCCAAATAGACCGTTAGGTTGGATTTGATGCCAAGCTTTAATCATGATCCTGTTTAAGGGCATTCTAGGGGTGTTTCATGATTTTCAGTGATCTTGATACCATCCCATAAACTCTATATTTATTATCCTATAACCAACTAATGGACTCTTGCTTAATCATGTAGACATTCTAAGGGATATCTATATAGTCAAGAAGATAAGTCTAAGGGCCTTCATGAGATTAGGAAGCCTAATGAAAGGCCTTCATGTGATATTATTTGACTTTTCTAGGATCTTTTGTGAGAAAAGGATGGCATGTCAGGGCGTTTGAGAGATCAGGTCATCATGCCGAAGGGATTTTGCGAAGACATGATGGCTTGTCTAGGGTTTATGCAAAAATGTTCCAGTGTGTCACGTGAGTTTCACAACTGAAAAAGGCTCCCTCCATTATCCAACTTTATTTTCCTTAATTCTTTTACAAGAAACTGTGGTTTTGCAAGCCCTCTTAAGTATTTTTTAGGACAATCGTTCTCTCAATCAGTGGTTCATCATGTGACAAAAAATAGTTGTATCTAGATTCACAATAATTATCATGTAAAACACTTTTCCCCTAATCTTAAATCTAGATAGGGTTCATAAGATTACCTGGACATTTATAAGGCCTTTCATGTCATGAGAGTGACACACCAGTGGGTTATTACATGGTGAGACATACATGTATCTAGGAGCTTGTGGTGTCTTTTGAACCACCTGAGTTATATTTCATGATTTTTACAACAGCAATAAGATCCCCCCATTCCCCTTTTTATTTCCTTTGTTTATTTTACAATTTATGCGGATCTCTCAATATTGTATGAGTCTTGTTGAAGAAGATCACTCTAACTATTTTTAATTCATCACTTGACCAATAAAACTCCCCATAGAGATATGAAATAATTATCATGGAAAAACCTTCCTTTTCATTACATAAAAAGCAGGACAAGGCCATCTGGACATGTCTGAAGCCCTTTGTGTGATAAGGGTGATAAACTAGTGGGCTCTCTCACAGCTAGGAGGACATGACACTGGGGGAATATTGTGTATTGTGAATAGTTTGTTAATATCATGTGATTTTTATGACTACAAGAGGATCTCTCATTTGCGATATTTTCCTCCTATTTTCAAAATATTTTTGGGTGTCTTGTCAGGTGCCTACAACCAGAAAATTCTCATGACCTGAGGGTGTTTGTCTGTTAGTCATCATGTTATCACTAATTGTCTAGGGTGACTTTACATGAAAATGAAATTTCAAAGGGAATCCATTGGATCTTCCTCAGGAAATTTGTTTTCCATGACCTTCAGAATGACCTTCCATAGGTCATTTGATCGTGTGTGCCTTGGAGGTTCACAGGATCCACAAGATCATAAACACCTTCTTTATCCTTATTCTATGGGGAAAATAATACTATATTCAGGTATTTATTCCATTGTGATTTTATTATTCTCATTTTTCAATAATCAATACATTCATAAACATAAATGAAAAATGGTTGATTAAAAATGTATACCTCACTTCTTAGAATATCACTTTTTCAAAAGAGGGATAAGAATTTTAGGGATTGTATTTTGAGACTACTAGAACCTCAAGATTTTGATTAGTAATTTCTAAGGGAATTTTATAGATATAATGGATAAATATACATAGGGTTTTAGAGGATTTGACGAGAAGAGATTACAATTATAAGTGAAAAGGGATGACATTTCTGTAAATACTAAAAAAAATTATTATTAGAAGTAACTCTCAAAAAATGTATCTCCAAAATTTTTGATCGAATAGAGTGTTAAATGAATATGTTTTATCAAGGCCTTAAACACTCCTTCCCATACAAGTTTTTTACAGGTTTTCAACTCATTAACATTACAATTTTTACTTTTACTATTAATTCTATTACCGTGGTGAGTAGTTTTTACCTTTGGTAAATAAACTATTATGAAAGAAAACATCGTTTATTCTATAATTTGGACCTAATAATTCCCAATTTTAAATAATTTTTATTTGATTCAATTTTTGAATTTTGTAAAATTAATTTTAATGTAAAAAAATTTTATTGTATTGAACAAAAATTTAAGGAAAATACAATTGATGTTCAAAAAAATTTAACATGGGATTGTAAATATCAAAAAATTGAAAATAATATATTCACTAATAAAATATATATACCAGTGCTTATTTAATTGTTTTATTAATTTATAATTTCATAATTATGTACTAATAATTTCATAAACCTCATGTTATTGGGAAAAATATTATTTTTCACTCTTCACCTAAAAAGTTATCATTTTAGAAATGTATCATAAATTCAACATACGATAATGATTCCAGGATAAATACAAAAAATAATTAATTTTATTAAAATTTGGATTGTAAATTTTATAAAAATATCTTATAAAGTGAGAAATAAAATAGATAAAACTACATATATAGAAAAAACAGTTTTTTGAGTTTATGTGTTCCTAATATTACATTATATAGATTACTAAATAAATAAGTGTTTATATAAATCTATGACAAAAATTATCATTGTTTTATGATACAATATTTAGTCTCTAAAAAATTCATCACACAGGAAAATCCTATTTTTAGAAAAATAATATTTTATCATAAAATGATATTAACTTAAATATAATTATAAATAATTACTTATGTACTAATAATTTAGTTAATAAATCTATTGATATTATAATATTTCCAGGAATTTTATCAAATAATTATATTAATAATAATATTTTAGTTCATAAAAAAATATTTTATTTGGATATTTATTTTTTTTTTCAATGCAATATCTATAATATAGGTGTTAAAATAATTACTAACAATACATAGCTCGGATATAACTATTTTACACATATAAATCCAATGACCATTTTATAAATTAAAATACATTTAATGATAATATTTTTAGAAACCATATTTTCAATAACAATATTTTCCAAAAGTAAAATTCTATTTCAATATATAGTCTTGATAAAATCATTCATTTTATTCTCTCTTTTTAAATCACACTTCTCATTTCCATTGTTTTCATTTTATATCTCACAATATGATTTCTCCTTTCATGATGGTATTTATAATAATGGTGATTCTTAAAAGTGATTCTGATCCATGGGAGTTTCTATGTCAAAATATATTATTCTTTTCATGTTATTATCTTGTTTTATTTATTTAATGGATATAATATTCCATTATGTGTAATAATATATCATATGTAATACATAGTTTAATACACATTAATTGTAATATTACATTAATATATAATAATGTGTTGTTATATTGGTTGTAACACAATTATTTTCAAATACTTATTTATTTCAGAAATATAAAATTTCATCGATATCTTGTGTTTCACACAACACCGAGTTTCAATGAACTACGAAAAAAACAATTAATAATATTATTTTAATCAAAACGTCATTTCCAAGCCATTAAAAATGGACGAATGATTGTTAATAATAACATATTAAATATTATTTATAATTATTTTATATAATAAAAACATATTAGTAAAAATACTAATTTTTGGTAAAGTCTTTATATGTTTTTAAAATACTATTTTCACAAAACCAATATTTTTTCATATTTGGAACACAAATAAAATTAATATTTCAAACTTTTATAAAATTAATTTTGATTAAATTAAATTCATTTATTAAATAATCATTTCAATTTTATCTTAAGGTTAATTGTTTTGGATTTTTTTGATGAGTTTAAGTTTTGAGTGAATAGTGAAATATATTGGATCAAATTGAAAACATGTTATTAATTTAATGAATTTATAAAGTTATTTTTTAAGAAAATGGATTTAAATATGAAAATTACTTCAATTACGAACAAATTAATCCTATTTAAGTAATTTTATTTATTTTTATGTTGAATTTTTAAAAAAACCCTTTTTAAACATTTGATTATTTTCTTTTTGGAAACCCACTTTCTCATCGTGTTTGTGAGTTCAATTATAAATTATATTTTTTCAATTATATGAATGCAATTTTGAAAAATGTAATCTATATTTGGAATCAGAATAATTTATGTTATCTAATATCATAAACATATTGTTTTACCATAATCATATTAAAACGATTAGGGTATAATTGACCCAAAACATTTCCAACACCCATTTTATAGACATATTTAGTACTTAAATCTTATATTCTTCAGAATTTTTCTTTTTAGATATTTTTTAAAGATAAAAAACATTGTTAAACATTTTTATTATGAAAAAAATAGAAGTGTTCCACTATCCTCACTTATACGAGGACACCACATCTCCTCTCATATTCACAGCTAGAAACACTTTTTCCCACCAAGACCATCCCAACATTAGGTTCCTAGTTCCCTAATCCCGTTATAGATGCCTTATTTTGGTTATAACTCTAACAAATGAATCATGATGGTGAAAAATAAAAGTACTTATCTGAAGAAAAGGTCACACCCCTAACTGAACATTTTATTTTATTTCTTACTCCACGTCCACATATTCTAGTGAAAAATGAATATATAATAAAAAAGTATTGTATATATAAATATATATTTTTTTATGTTTTGTTCATTTCTAAAAAAATTCTCCTCTATATGAAAACGGGATACAAAATTATTATTCATGTGTACGATAGACTACCACCTCATGAACCAATGTTATTCATATTCCATCACTACCTCTCACAGCTAAATATAATGATCTTTTAAATATTTATATATTATATTTTCCATATAATTACACGTATACAATTATTATATTACATATAACATTATACTTTCCATTATTTTGCAATAAGATGATATTGCATGTGTGTATGGAGGACTACCGGCCCAAGAAGCGATGTGATTCATTCACGCATTACATGGATGGTAATAAACATGGGTTTATAGAAATTATGTGATATATATATATATATAATAAAATTTATTATATAATTTTAATATATAATTCATCATTATTTCATTTAATCCATTTATAAAATGGAAACAACATTCATGCATATGTACGACTTACCGTCTCCATGAACGGTGTATTGAATTTTCTATCTCTAAATCTTATAGATTACTTTAAAGAAATTAATAAATATATATCATATTTATATCATGGTAAAATAGTTGTATATTATTTAACTAGGCTCAAATTAATATGTCCAAATATAACAAATCAAATCATACAAGAAAAACAAATCACTTATTACCCGAAATGTGACATTAACATGGAATTATTAATAAACAGGTAATAAAAGGTCATAAAAAAATATATGGTATAATATATATAACTATATTTCATTAATATATGTATAATAAATATATATTTATTATAAAAATATCTTTTAATTTGTATGAAGTAATTCGATTCTTAAGGTAAGGGATATTTGTTTCAATTTTCCATCTTCGAGACCTATGTATTATTATGCACCCATATTCATTTATGAGGGGTGTATACAGACCCTTTGACATGTAATATAATTAATTAATTTATTATATTTATATTTTATGTTACATTTTGTGTTAATTATTCATGGGGATTTTGATTCAATGTTACCAAAGTGGTAAGAATTTTATGTTACAATCTCATACTTTAACAGGATGGCTCCTGATTAAACATGCACTGATGAAATAATATGATATAAAACCCAATAAAACCATCAATTTTATTATATTCTGGTTATATATGGGTAAATATTGTTTCCCTTCATTTTACCCTCTTTAAGTACTCAAGATTTCGAAATAAGGTTTTTATGAAAAAACACCTTTATTTTTCTCTTCAGACAAAACTTCTTTTTCATCCCAAACCACATTTTCAAAAATTGTTCAAAAAATGTTTTTAACATTATAAAAATGGTTTATTAGATTATTTTTTACCCATGTTTTATTTTTTTACATTGTTTTTTTAATGGAATCTTCATGTCATTTTCAAAACAATGCATAATTGGATTTTACCAAAAATGTGAAAGGAACCTTTTTTAACGTATATGGAATGTTCAGATTTTTCCTCCTTCATGAACATCCAATGTTTTAAATAATTCATTATAATTTTCAAATATTATTTTCGTAGAATAGTTTTAGAAAATTATTTTTTGAATTTTTTGTTTTAAAAAATAATATTTAAATAAAAATATTTTCCTCAAGATACATTCCAAGTGATTTTTCATTCAAAATCATTTTCCATCTTTGATGATATCCTTTAATGTAATTTATCATTTACTAATTAAATGTGAAAAATGATAACTTTCATATTTTTTTAAATGGTTTATGTCTAGAATTTCATGATTTTTATGAAACCTTTTTATCATCCATGGATTATACATTTTTAAAATTCTTATGAAAATTGCTTCATTTTTCTTGGGTTATGCTATGATGAAAAAAAGAAATGATTATCAAAACTATCTCTTTTACACTAGTTATAATATGAGTTAATATTTATGAATCACATTTCATTTCATGGTTTATGAAATGATAAATTTTGTATGATCCTGTGTCACACATATGTATGATTTTTAATATGTTACATGTGGGACCCATATCTTCCTCTAATGCTTTGGGTAAAGATTTATATGTCCTGAGACAGACAGGATTTGAATAGAGTGTGAACTCTATTTAGTATGGAACTATTCCCACTATGATTTCATTGGTATTGAACCTTGAATATTATATTTGTTTGGGTAGTGATCATATACCACTATGATATCTTTGGTAGTGAGAGTTGACTACTATGGAAATTATTTTTCATTCTTATGTGTATGCAACAATTATTTATCTTATGATAATTTATACTCTTTTGGATCATGTTATATTATTTAATTATGATTCATATCTTATAATCTACCAATATTTATTCCATTACACAAGATTATGATCATTGATCCAGAAGCTATGCTTTCCAAATGTTAATACCATGTTCCCATACCCTTGTGTTCATGTTATGCTTAAGTATCTCCCTTTTGTACCATTACAAAGTATCTAACCTCACCCTATATGTTTTTTCATTTCCCTACATTATGAATAAGTTTATAATGTGTCTATTTTCAATGAATGGTGCTAGAAATGAAGATATGTTTTGGATACAATTTAGTTCACCTATGATCCCATTTTTTAGGCTTCCATGTTTTCACTGGGATTATACGTTTATAATCCTCGGGTGTGTATTTGTTTAATGTAATAAATTTTTATAAAAATAATAATGAAACAAGTATGAGTATACTAGTTCACTTTAGTTGGTATTATATGATAGGTTCACTTAACCTTTATTAAAATGGATTAGAAAAATTTAGAGAGTTTCCTATGTATATGGATAAGGATAAGTTTAAGGATGAGTGAAAGTATATGAAAATGTCATAGTATTTGGTAATGGATATAGAGGGTGGATTACACGTAAATAAATTCAAATTTGGATACTATAAATCTTTTTGGATGTGGAACAGATGAACCAATGGGTAATACCTCTCAAAAGGAAGCATTAAGATGGACTTGATCGTCACCTAGTGCACAACAACTCGCCTTACTATACACCCTGTTTGAAACTCTCGGGGGATATGATTAGACGATTCGTAGCATTTTATGAACCATAATAATAGAATATAAAAGATTAATACTATGAATTAAAAAGGATAAAACTAAGGTAACATAGATTAAAAATAATGTTTTGTGATTTATAAATCTTATATGTGAATCATCAGGATTATTTGGTTACCCATTATGATTATTGTTTTGTAAATTATGATTTTTGTTTTTAGTTAATGACTGGAACCTTAAGGAACTATTTAAATGCTAAAGATTATGGAAAATTTAATTATTTTCCTCTTACATATCGAAACATTATATGGAATGACAACACTCATTTTTATGTTCGAAAAACATTCTCAAACCATGAATCTTGCTAAATTTTAAAATGAGAAAGGGGGAATTCAATTGAGTTCTTCATGAGGAAATTTACACCATCCTTTAGTGGATCCACTAATCCACTAGTTTCTGAGTAATGGATCAATACCACTAATAAGATATCTTCCATTATATAGTGTTCAAAAAATTAAAAATTAAAAAAAATACCATTCAGAAGGTGAAGTGAATAAATTGTAGCCTGTCATAAAGAATACATTGAACATGATGAAATTTACTTCATGGATTGGGATGAGTTCAAGAACATATTTTCAATAAGATCTTTCTTCTTATTGTTAGTATTAAGATAGAGATTTATTTCATTGAGGTAAATAAAAAAGTATGATGAATCTTTTGGTACCTATGGTGTGAATTTTACAAGACACATGAGGCTCGCTTCGGGTAATATAATCCAACTTGAATGTAAGGATGATCGATTTTTCAGTGGAATAAAACCAAGTCTCAAAAAAATTTAATATATTTCAATAAATATGAATAGATTGTTTGATGTGATATCAAGGAAGAAATGGAGTTTAGTGTTACATATCAATCAAATGGTTTTGATTGGAAGTGAAAAATGGAATTCAATGAAAAATCTAAGAATCGTAGAGAGATGAAGATGGGATTTCCTATATACTAAACTTTTTAGAAGAAAAATGTAGAAAATTCTATTTGGGGGGAATAGTATATTTTTTTAACTTTGGAATGGAAGTTCATCAGTCAATTCAGTGTTGATGTGATGGAAAAAAGATTTATGTTGAAGAAAATGGAGACCAAGCTCTACAAAATGAACCAACATGACTATAGTGTTTCAAATTCAATGTGTATGATAATTATGATAACCAATTCCCAAATATTAATGTTAATTATGGTGAACAATTTCATCATGCTTTTTAGCTGTGTGAAAATGGGAAATATCATGTGGTCACTATTTCTATCAAGGGTAATGATAACAACACAATGAAATGTACACTTATCACCCACTCAAGAAAAAAAATTACATATTTGACTCTAGATTTACCCATTCATACATAACTGATGAATTTTCTAAGTTTGTTAATATTCCATCCAAATGATTAGATTTATAATTTGATGTGGGAATCTCTAATGGTTTGATGATTTCAAATAAATTCTAGGATTATTCTTCGATTTAATTTTTAGAGAATGTTCTTCTTAAAAGTACCATTCATCCTCTATTTTAATTTGATTTTATCTTAAGCATGGATTATATTTAACTATAAAAACCCATATAACTATTTATGGAAGGTATGTCTCATTTGATATTATAAACCAACCAACGATCATCTATCAGTGTGATGATAAATATTAAATTTTGATGGGAATCACATTAATTGTATGGAATTTGATTCTTATTGAAGAGATTTATTTTTCTCAGATGGTTGGGTAGAAACAAAAAATTGATGATGCTCCTATTATGTTGCAGTTTTTTATGTGTTTTTATAAGATATTTCTATACTTCCAGCCAATGGGATGTATATTTATCAATATAAATAAAACCTGATGACAGTCAAATTTTGCAAAATACCTATAGAATAGGCCCAAATAATTTGGTGGAATTTAAAACTAAACTCCATGAGAAATATGAATAGGGATTCATTTATCTAGGTGTGACACCTTGGGGTTTTTCTATTCTTTTTATTAAAAATTAATATGGATCAGTGAGACTCTACATTGATTTTTTGTATCTGAAAAAGATCATGATCACGAAAAAGTATCATCTACACCATATTGGTGACCTATTTGATAAATTGTGGAGATCCTAATAATTGTCTAAGATTTACCTTTAATCTGGATAACATCAATTTATGGTAAAAAATTGATATATAATAAATATATCATTCCATAAAAGGTAATGAAGCTATAAATATATAGTGTTTTTATTCTTTCTTGCAAATTCTCCCACTATATGCATGCATTTAGGGAATCTAGTATTTATAGATCACATTGACTTTTTTGTGGATGTAATTGTAGGTAATATTCTAATTTATTCCCATAGAAAGGAATAGTGTCAATTTCAATTTAAAATTGTACTATAGACTTTATAGAAGGATAAAATATATGAAAAGTTTACAAATGTGCATTTTGGATATAAAAGGATTCTTATTTTTGTCATATAATTTCATGATAAACTGTATTAGTAGATCATTAAATGATGAAGCCTATTGATTATCGACTTAGACCAACCACAATGAATAAGACTTATAATTTTCATGGTTTAGATAGATATTATTGATGGTTTGTGGATAATTTATGATTAGTATCTGGTACACTCACAATGTTAACATGGAAGGCAGTGAAGTTATTATTGATCGATTAATGTGAGGATTTTTTTTAAATACATAGAATATTAGTCAACACTCATATGATTACATAACCATGTAGTGGAGAAGGGATTTAAAGCATTAGTGATGTGTCCAAGAAGGTTCTTGGATGCGTTCTTCTGAAAAATGACATGGTTATATCTTTTTCTTCAAGAAAATTTAATGTATATGAGAAAAACTACCAAAAACATTATTTTGAGTATGTTGTGGAATTTTTTGCATTAAATATAAGGAGGAATTTTTTATGGACAAAAGTGTGACATATATATCGATAAAAATGTTTAAATTATATATTCAAAAGGATTATTCTATCATATCTATGTCGTGGATCACATAAGATCCAAAATTTCTAGATTTTCAATGTATGGATCCAGAAGTCATAATTGAAGGGGATAAATCTTATCGTTCTCAGTTGAATGTTCAATCATCTATCCAAGTAATGATTAAAGACGTGTAAAAGAAAGATTTGGAGCTGAAAAAGATGGTTAAAAATGTTCCCAAGATTTGTAATTGTGAATATTTTTTAACTATTCATATGTTTAGAAATATATATTTAAATTATGATTTTGGATGATGAAACATTGGTCACTATAAAATATTTAATATAAAAACTATGTACATTTAATGTGAATGGTGAGAAATATGAGTATTTTATTTTATTTTTGAGAATAATGGGTTTTCACTATATGTAATTTGGATAACTTTCATAGAGTAAGTTAAAAAATTATCCAATGGTATCAGCCATCCATGAGGGGCCCCCACCAATGATGAGGTAAGAAGTTTCTACCTCTCGTTCAAGCCAGCACTATGGCATAGTTCATGCATGGGGTGCCAATGGGAGGCACATGAGTTGCAGCAAGCCACTATGTAGGGTGGCATTGAAGTAGTAGTAGAAGAGAGAATCTGCACAGAACATTTCTAGTGAGATATGTATTCTCGGTAACCATTTCTTCCAAAATGAACTCTTGGATTGTAATATATTTGAGATCTAAATATGAATCTTTCTCAATGTGGGATCATCTTGAGTGCATTACTGTAGATCTATAGGAACTGAAACTATGTAATCTACTAAATATTATTTTCTGGACTGTTTGATTAGCAATTTATGTTGTTGTCTTCTTCAACCCTCTTCAGATTTTTTAGTGCACCAAGATCTCTATGAAACCACATCGTCTAAGAATCCATCTGATCCTTTTGATTACTATTTGATCATCCAAAAAATTATATTGTGATTGAAATCAGTTGAAACACTATCAACATGTATAAACAAAGAATGTACTGAATAAATGCAATACGGAAAACAATATGTCTTATCTATGAGAGTGATTATCATTGTCGAAGTAGTAAGGCAGTGTATATGATCTAATTCAGTGGAAGCATATCTATAAATTACACCAAAGGAGTTAGATTTTTTGTTGAGGGTAAGAGGATAGAAAATCTGAAAGAAATAGAGAAATCATAAATACCCCTAGATCATGGAGATATGTTATGTGAAAACTCTATTTTATGTGATGAAGAATATTTTCCATAATTCAAACAAATTGTGCTTGTCAAACTCGTTTTTTTAATATTTGAGATTTTTGATGCAATCTAGATAACACTACATGTTTCTTCCTCTCTTTATAAAATAATATTCAAAATACACATTTTTCAATTGAATTACATTACATTCACATCTGAAGATGGTGGATTACACTGTGGTGAAAATAACCTCGAAATCATATTTGGGTATCATGATTTTTGTAAGCACACATGCATACATTATGCATAGAATAATGTATCATGTATACTGTACATGTGCATTTTTTGTGAAAGGATCATGTAAGTGTTCAGTGTGAGCAAAGGATAGTTCACAAGAAGGAAGAAAATATGTTTGAATATTGAGTGTCAAAATGGGAGATTATGTTTATGTGAATGGCTTGAACTCGAAAGATGAAATAATGGTATTTGAAATTTATTTGTGAAAAAGAGGATATGAAATGCATGATCTTTATGTGTTGTTCTACATGAACCAACTATAGTGAAAAACCAGTGTATGTGTGCTATGTGTAAAATGTGTGATAAGGGTTTATGAGATATATTGTTAACATAAAATAGTATAAGATATTTAGGTACTGTGTATTGAGATGAAATTATGGGAGTATTTGATCTTTGTGAAAATATTTAAATTTAGAAAAATGAATGTACATGTATTAAATTTTACATTTAGTGAAGAGTTTGTTCTTGTGTGTTATTTCACAATGTATGATGGACATGAATTGTATGTTATACATTCATGATGTTTGAAAAGTGCACACGAAATATCAATTGTATTATCGTTGTGTGCTATTTTGAGACTGAAGCTGGAGTTTTATATCAGATGATTTTCTTATCCATGTTTTCAGTGTTAAGTGAAGTCAGGTCTTCAGCATAAGAATTAATTCTTTCCCAAGTAGTGTTTTACTAATGTAGTGGATTATATATAGTGATCAGATATTATTTAAGAAAGGCCAGCACCATATAAAATGTTCTTGAAGTTTTACACAAGCTATTGTGGTCCGAAAGTCATGTGGAGAAGTATCTATAATTTATATTTCTATTGTGGATCAATCCATCAAAATATTAAGGTTTCTTATGGGGGGTCTAACCAATTTATTTAATATTGTAAATGGGGGTTCTAACCAATCATTTTGAATAAAGTATAGTTGGGGGTCTAACCATCTATTGATGGCTGATTGGACTCAGGGGTATAACCAGTTTTCACTTGGAGTGTATAAATAGTTACAGTAGTAATAACCTTCTCATAAAGTATAGAATCAATATTGAGGGGTTTAAATAACATGAAATGAAATCAGTATTTAAACCAAAACGTGTAAATCTCTATATGTTGTGATTTATTAGTTTTTTATTCCATTTATAGTGACATTGATTATTAAATAATAGGGATCATGAATTTAATTTTCCACATAGCTTGACTTAAAAGTAAATGAATTTGAAAAAATTGTATAAAACGGATTCACCCCCACCCCCTTCTAGTGGTATCTAATACATCCTTCGACATGTTAATTAGTATCAAAGGAAAAGGTTACCTCTGTAGATCCAAAAAAAATTCTGAGAAATTGAGAAATTTAATTTACTAAATAGGTAAGGAATTCCAAATTTTGATGGTATGAACTATTACAACTAGTGTAATAGGATGCTTCTATACCATTAATCTCTTATCCTGGAAGTGAGAGATGAGAAATAGTAGGGTTCCCACCAATCAATGAGGATGTTTCAATGAATCTTGATGATAATTTAAATTTGGAATTTCATGGAAAGTCATAGAATGGAATTGTAACAGCCCGAGATTTTATGAAAAATATTCTTTTTTATTTCACTAATGTCTTGTGTTGTATGCTACACCAAAAGGAGCTTGCACAACACGCATCCTTGACTTGCCTTGCATTACACGCAATCGCGACCTTCCTCGATAACTTGCGTCGTACGCAATACCGAGTTTCACTAAACAACAATATGCTATTAAAACTAGCCGTTATGAATAGTAATAACCACTTTTTGAAATTTTATAAATTTTATTTTTCAAAATGGACTTCATTTTTGGACTCAGAATATCGAAATTAGCCTAGGGTGAAATTTTGGTATTTTTCTGAAAACTTTCAATTTTTGATGAATAGTGAAACCACTAAGTGGTAGGTTAAAAACTGAATTTTGCATAAAACTTAATTTTACCGCTTCTGTGAATGGAATTTCGAAAATCCGACAGACACGGTTGATATCAGTAAGTAAAATGTGGTTCAATGAGATAAAAATAATTTTTTGGTGAATAGTAACTTTTTACTTTTTTTACCACGGTTAATAGTAAATAGGGTAACTAAGGGTAAATATGATATTAATATTACCCTAACACATGTCCTAATTCTATTGGACAAGTGTAATTAGACCAAAAACAAACTTAGGAATAAAATATGACCATTTAGGCCCACTTGGATTAGATTAGGACATTTATTATTAATTTATTTAAAGAAGGGTTAAAATAGTTAAAATCAAAGTTTAATAAGTAAATCATTTTTAATATGGGGTTATACATAAGATAAATTCGACTATAAATATTCATTAGAAATATAAAAAGATTTCCTACACAATTATATTTTATTTATAATTTTTAGACTTTAAATAAATTAATTTATTTATGAAACAATGATGATGCAGTAATTACCCTTTTAAGGAAATATTAACATAATTGATGTTATAAATGCTCAAATGAATGTAATTTGAGACTTTTTATGAATTACACTAATTTTCTAGGTTATTATGATATATTAGTGTTGATATAAGCAACTTGGTTTGAACATATAATTCTGTTATGACTTTCACAAAAATCATATATCAAATAGTGTCAAAATTGACACAAAATAGTTTTTAAATCAAATATTATATTATTAATTGTTATTGTATTCCTAAAAATCTAAGGTTCGGCCAAATGACTTATATAAGGATATATATATTAATAATAAACAATTTGGGGTTCGTTTGTCATGTTATAGTAAGTGTATTAACCATATAGTGAAAGAAAACAAAAAGACACGGTAAAAGTTAAATTATTTAACTTAGAGTTAAATCTAATTGATAAGGTTAAAATAATACCCTAAACTTGTCTAAATAGTATTGGTTGATAGGATTTCGACCCATCCCCACTTTATCTTCGAAATAAGACCCTTTGGAACCATTATAAACCGATTTTGACATTAATATAAAATAATATTTTGAGGTATTCCTAAGGTACCCCTCTCCTCCCTTATAAAAGGACACCTCCTCCCCCTCCTCCTCACACCAATTTGAGCACTCAAGCTCGGCCAACCCCTGCAAAAATCTCTTCTCCACTTCCCTAGAAACATACTAGAGGTTCTGGGCTTCCTCAAAGACCAATTTTAGTTCCCTAAGAGGAGGTCTCCAAAAGGCGCTTCAAAGAAGAGGTAATTACCGTTACCAATTCTTTCATCTTTATTTCTTCTTCCATTTCTTCTTCTTAGGTTGTTTCATTATGAAGTAATAACATCAGTATCACTCATATACTGATATGTTATTATAAGTATGAAACATCCCTATTTCACCATCTATCCATCCTAAGGAAAAAGAAATCACCGCGCGTGCGTACGTACGGAATACCGTCTCCACGCCGTGGTGTAATCTATTTTCCACCACCACCTTACATGGATGGGTATAATGGTGTAAAGAATAACTATACATAGTTATTAAAACATCATATTGATTCTGATATATTTTATAATCCACTCCAATTCAATTCAATATTTATAGAAATGATATCATCGCTCGTGCGTACGTACGGACTACCGTCTCCACGACGCGATGAGATTCATTCTCCATGTTAACCATTTAAGAATGATTATAAAGTATATACAAGAAATAATAATGAAATATATGACATTATAAAGCTAATGGATTTATGTATATATATACATATTTATGTCATCTACTTACTTCCATTTCAAGACAATAAGGAAAGGAAAACAGCGTTCATGCGTACGTACGAACTACCGTCTCCATTAACGGTGTTTTTCATTTTATTTATCTAACTATTATATATATATATATACTGAATATATATGATATATAAATCATATTTTATATTCTGGAAGTGATTAATCATGATATAAGTAATAATGATGTCAAGAACAACAAGTCAAAACACCTATGATAAATGAAACGATTTTACCCAAAACGCTTCTTTAACATGGAATTTACAAAAGAACGGGTAATATAATAAGTGAACCATATATGATATCATAACAATGAATATGATTCTGTAATAAGTCAATAACATGATTTAAATCATTATACAGGAGGTTCGGACACTTACAAAGCAAGTCGGACCTAAGGTAAGGGAAATATCACAATCTCATTTTTATCCGAGATTGTTTATTCGTAAGTATTTACTGGGGTGTATTTTATCATCCACATCCATGTTTACTCAATATGTAATATTATTTCCATCCACCTAAAATTGTTTAAATCCATTTTTACCCTTCGGTGAGTTTTTAGTAATACGTATGAAAGGAATCTTTTGTCGTTTTTCGTACGAGGTACTTTTTGACTTTTCCGACAAAAGTACGAAGAATGTTTTTTTTAACTTATACGGCACGAA
This sequence comes from Viscum album, assembly GCA_963277665.1. NCBI lineage: Eukaryota > Viridiplantae > Streptophyta > Magnoliopsida > Santalales > Viscaceae > Viscum > Viscum album. The sequence goes on from OY728151.1 coordinate 1,540,690,425, forward strand.
CGGATTTCTACTGTTTTATAAAGCCTTATTTTCATGAAGATTCCTCTAAAAGATTTCATGACTATTTTCAATAAAATCTATTTCTTTTAAAAATGCATGATGTTTTGTGAAAAAAAATTGATTTTGAAGAAGAAAGGATATTTTCCTCAAGAATTCAATTTAAGTGTTTTATCAAAATTATTTTCCATATAAGATAATAAAGGGTTCTGTTTCTACATTGATTTGACTATGTTGTGATGGAATTATGTTTATGAATTCCTTTATCTTATATGAATTGATTTATGATGTCATGATGTTTCAAGAATCCCATTTTTGTTACATGTGTTATGCGATGATGTATGTTTTATGATTATGTGGCACACATAAGAAAGGATTAATTATAAGATGGGTGGGACCTATATCTCCCTCCAATGTATTGGGTAATGATTTTATATCTCATGAGATAGACATGGCTGGAACGGAAGGTTATTTCGGTTCAATGATACAGGACTGAAACGAGGAGTGAACTCGGTTCAGAAAGGGACTTTGTCCACTAAGATAGTCTTGGAAATGAGTCATGACTAACAAGAAATGATTTTCCATGATTATGTGTGCATGCCACAATGTTTCAAGTTTTATGTTATGATTATGGGGATCTCATTTTCACTTCTATGATTTATCCCATGTTATGATATTATGAGCTCTTTTGCAGGTTAAGATTTCCAAAAGCAATGTTCTTATGTATATGATGTGATTTATATTTCTTTTGTTTACCCTTACTGAGCATTTGAGCTCACCCTTTTATGTTTTCTTTTCCCCAGGATATAAAGAAAGGTTTTTAGGTAAAAAAAGGGAAGATCGTTATGGGAGATGTTGAAGATCTTTCACCACGATTAGAAGATTTTATTCCGAGTTTCCAAAGACACTAAACTATTACGATCCTTGTGTGTGCGTTTTTGTTATGTACTAAGTATTCCGCAAAAGTAATGTAAAGTCTATGTACGTCAAGATACGGGTCTCTACAGTTGGTATCAGAGGAAAGGTTTAGTCAACCTTTGGAAACTAGGATGCGAGAACTTTAGTGAGATCCCTAGAGATATTTTTAAGGTATGTCTAGGGATGTCCCTAAGGATAATTATACGTATAAGATATAGTACTAGAACTATGGTAACGATCTTAGAATTTAACCTAAGATGTTAGATATTGAAGTTACTCTCCCTTTATTATGATTTTTTCCTCTAACACTATTCTTTTTGGGTTTTAGAAAATGGATGGAAACAAGATGATTCACGATAATGGAGGATATTATGGACAATGGAATGATATTCTTCATGAGCAACCAAATGAAATTGGATTTGGAAGTCCAAACATAATTATTATGCCGAATCAGCAATCTCATAATATGATCAATAAAGTAAAATTTGGTAAGTTTCCTGACTCGGCTAATAAGATAAATATGGAGTTTCATGATGATCATAGAGGAAAGAAAGTTCAATTTCCCCTATGCAATTCATGTGGGAAGAGGCATCAAGGAGAATGTTTCAAAGGAACTGGAAGATGCTTTGGGTGTGGAAAAGAAGGACACAAAGCCAGTAAGTGTAAAGGAAAAGGTTCAGTTAACACCAGGGATGAGGATAATGGTATTGCTACGACATCAACAATGGTTAAATGTTTTAAATGTGGAATGTACGAGCATTATGCAAACCAATGCCCTAAGGGAAAGTCTCATGAAGATAATCAGTATGGTCGTATGGGAAGTATTTATGTGGATGATGATGAAGAGACTACAAATGATATGTGAGATGAACGAATTGTTGAAGCTCGGTCAATGGTTTAAGAATGTAGTGGAATGATTACATGTTTATCATGTGTAATGTTGTGTAAGTAATCTCATGGTACTGTAGAATAAAGAGACATGTAAGGATTGTTACACTGTTGTCTGATTAATGTTACCAGTATCCATGAAAGGTTATTCAGATATTTTTGGAATGTAGATGATATGCGCATAATAAAGGGATAAGGAGAAAATTAAATGTTTGATAGTATTCATGAGCTCATGATTGATATAAAGACTAAGTGATATCATGGTTTGAGTATATAGAATTTTGAGGATTTTTGTATATGGAAAGTGTTAACTTTTAACTGCATTCAAGTTTTCACTATGGATCAATGGGTATTCAAGAGAGTACAAGATTAAGGCCTTTGAATGTTTGGAATGTGACCAATAAGATATATCTTATGATATATAGGGATCAATGATGGTATTAAATCTCTGAGAGTGGACGGCAGTATTATGGATAAGCCTAAAGATTGGAATGGTTTATGTTGGATATAAGTTGGTATTGTTTAAGGATAGAAGTTTTTTCGATATTATTGATGGGATGTTATAGTAATATAGTTTTAGAAAAAGGACAACCTGCAGGACGGGCGACAGCCCATCGCTTCGGACAAGGCTGTGGGAATCGAACCCACAACCGAAGTGCGACAGGCCTTTATCGCCTACCACTGACCTACAGGAAGTCCCTGTTTAGTAGAAACTAGTTTTATTATATTAAGCTGTATGATATGTGAAGTATAAGTCCATTTTAGGATCCATATGTGATTAATATCACTATAGATCGACTTATGTATATAATTTTTGCTAACCTTTTGTTTGAGACAGATGGAATGACCCGTCATTCTATCACATGATCTGCTAACACTTCACGAATAACAAATTCAACTTCATTTATTTAAGAGAAGAAGTGGAAATTGTTCAAGACATGAACAACAGTGAGATTGTACCAAAATAAAGAAAGTATTTATTCTAATTCAAATTTTCAACTTTAGGGAAATGATCTTGAAAACCAAAAATGTTGTCCTAGTGATCTTATACCTGATGAATCAGATGGTACCTTAGATCGTCACAAATTTATGGATTTGTGATTACTGGATTTTCCATAGCCATGTTCTCTACCACTCTCCATCAGAACATGATGGTTAGATTTCTCTTCTATATCCATATTTTCACCTATGTGGAAACCCAGTGATTAGTTTATTTGGGTAATCGTTACATTTCATACTTTAGTTTTTAAAGCCAAGTTTTGGTATTCCTTTTTACGATGTGGGTTTCTATTAAAGAAACTTTCGAATAGTAAACCATTTATAACCCCGACGAATTTCGAGGGCGAAATTCATTTTAAGGGGGGTAGAATGTAACAGCCCGAGATTTTATGAAAAATATTCTTTTTTATTTCACTAATGTCTTGTGTTGTATGCTACACCAAAAGGAGCTTGCACAACACACATCCTTGACTTGCCTTACATTACACGCAATCGCGACCTTCCTCGATAGCTTGCGTCGTACGCAATACCGAGTTTCACTAAACAACAATATGTTATTAAAACTAGCCGTTATGAATAGTAATAACCACTTTTTGAAATTTTATAAATTTTATTTTTCAAAATGGACTTCATTTTTGGACTCAGAATATCGAAATTAGCCTAGGGTGAAATTTTGGTATTTTTCTGAAAACTTTCAATTTTTGATGAATAGTGAAACCACTAAGTGGTAGGTTAAAAACTGAATTTTGCATGAAACTTAATTTTACCGCTTCTGTGAATGGAATTTCAAAAATCCGACAGACACGGTTGATATCAGTAAGTAAAATGTGGTTCAATGAGATAAAAATAATTTTTTGGTGAATAGTAACTTTTTACTTTTTTTACCACGGTTAATAGTAAATAGGGTAACTAAGGGTAAATATGATATTAATATTACCCTAACACATGTCCTAATTCTATTGGACAAGTGTAATTCGACCAAAAACAAACTTAGGAATAAAATATGACCATTTAGGCCCACTTGGATTAGATTAGGACATTTATTATTAATTTATTTAAAGAAGGGTTAAAATAGTTAAAATCAAAGTTTAATAAGTAAATCATTTTTAATATGGGGTTATACATAAGATAAATTCGACTATAAATATTCATTAGAAAGATAAAAAGATTTCCTACACAATTATATTTTATTTATAATTTTTAGACTTTAAATAAATTAATTTATTTATGACACAATGATGATGCAGTAATTACCCTTTTAAGGAAATATTAACATAATTGATGTTATAAATGCTCAAATGAATGTAATTTGAGACTTTTTATGAATTACACTAATTTTCTAGGTTATTATGATATATTATTGTTGATTTAATCAACTTGGTTCGAACATATAATTCTGTTATGACTTTCAAAAAAATCATATATCAAATAGTGTCAAAATTGACACAAAATAGTTTTTAAATCAAATATTATATTATTAATTGTTATTGTATTCCTAAAAATCTAAGGTTCGGCCAAATGACTTAGATAAGGATATATATATTAATAATAAACAATTTGGGGTTCGTTTGTCATGTTATTGTAAGTTTATTAACCATATAGGGAAAGCCAACAAAAAGACACGGTAAAAGTTAAATTATTTAACTTAGAGTTAAATCTAATTGATAAGGTTAAAATAATACCATAAACTTGTCTAAATAGTATTGGTTGATAGGATTTCGACCCATCCCCACTTTAGCTTCGAAATAAGACCCTTTGTAACCATTATAAACCGATTTTGACAATAATATAAAATAATATTTTGAGGTATTCCTAAGGTATCCCTCTCCTCCATTATAAAAGGACACCTCCTCCCCCTCCTCCTCACACCAATTTGAGCACTCAAGCTCGGCCAACCCCTGCAAAACTCTCTTCTCCAATTCCCTAGAAACATCCTAGAGGTTCTGGGATTCCTCAAAGACCAATTTTAGTTCCCTAAGAGGAGGTCTCCAAAAGGCGCTTCAAAGAAGAGGTAATTACCGTTACCAATTCTTTCATCTTTATTTCTTCTTCCATTTCTTCTTCTTAGGTTGTTTCATTATGAAGTAATAACATCAGTATCACTCATATACTTATATGTTATTATAAGTATGAAACAACCCTATTTCACCATCTATCCATCCTAAGGAAAAAGAAATCACCGCGCGTGCGTACGTACGGAATACCGTCTCCACGCCGTGGTGTAATCTATTTTCCACCACCACCTTACATGGATGGGTATAATGTTGTAAAGAATAACTATACATAGTTATTAAAACATCATATTGATTCTGATATATTTTATAATTCACTCCAATTCAATTCAATATTTATAGAAATGATATCATCGCTCGTGCGTACGTACGGACTACCGTCTCCACGACGCGATGAGATTCATTCTCCATGTTAACCATTTAAGAATGATTATAAAGTATATACAAGAAATAATAATGAAATATATGACATTATAAAGCTACTGGATTTATGTATATATATACATATTTATGTCATCTACTTACTTCCATTTCAAGACAATAAGGAAAGGAAAACAGCGTTCATGCGTACGTACGGACTACCGTCTCCATTAACGGTGCTTTTCATTTTATTTATCTACCTATTATATATATATATATATACTGAATATATATGATATATAAATAATATTTTATATTCTGGAAGTGAATAAATCATGATATAAGTAATAATGATGTCAAGAACAACAAGTCAAAACACCTATGATAAATGAAACGATTTTACCCAAAACGCTTCTTTAACATGGAATTTACAAAAGAACGGGTAATATAATTAGTGAACCATATATGATATCATAACAATGAATATGATTCTGTAATAAGTCAATAACATGTTTTAAATCATTATACAGGAGGTTCGGACACTTACAAAGCAAGTCGGACCTAAGGTAAGGGAAATATCACAATCTCATTTTTATCCGAGATTGTTTATTCGTAAGTATTTACTGGGGTGTATTTTATCATCCACATCCATGTTTACTCAATATGTAATATTATTTCCATCCACCTAAAATTGTTTAAATCCATTTTTACCCTTCGGTGAGTTTTTAGTAATACGTATGAAAGGAATCTTTTGTCGTTTTTCGTACGAGGTACTTTTTGACTTTTCCGACAAAAGTACGAAGAATGTTTTTTTTTAACTTATACGGCACGAACGGATTTCTACTGTTTTATAAAGCCTTATTTTCATGAAGATTCCTCTAAAAGATTTCATGACTATTTTCAATAAAATCTCTTTCTTTTAAAATTTCATGATGTTTTGTGAAAAGAAACTGATTTTGAAGAAGAAAGGATATTTTCCTCAAGAATTCAATTCAAGTGTTTTATCAAAATTATTTTCCATCTAAGATAATAAAGGGTTCTGTTTCTACATTGATTTGACTATGTTGTGATGGAATTATGTTTATGAATTCCTTTATCTTATATGAATTGATTTATGATGTCATGATGTTTCAAGAATCCCATTTTTGTTACATGTGTTATGCGATGATGTATGTTTTATGATTATGTGGCACACATAAGAAAGGATTAATTATAAGATGGGTGGGACCTATATCTCCCTCCAATGCATTGGGTAATGATTTTATATCTCATGAGATAGACATGGCTGGAAGGGAAGGTTATTTCGGTTCAGTGATACAGGACTGAAACGAGGAGTGAACTCGGATCAGAAAGGGACTTTGTCCACTAAGATAGTCTTGGCAATGAGTCATGACTAACAAGAAATGATTTTCCATGATTATGTGTGCATGCCACAAAGTTTCAAGTTTTATGTTATGATTATGGGGATCTCATTTTCACTTCTATGATTTATCCCATGTTATGATATTATGAGCTCTTTTGCAGGTTATGATTTCCAAAAACAATGTTCTTATGTATATGATGTGATTGATATTTCTTTTGTTTACCCTTACTGAGCATTTGAGCTCACCCTTTTATGTTTTCTTTTCCCCAGGATATAAAGAAAGGTTTTTAGGTAAAAAAAAGGGAAGATCGTTATGGGAGATGTTGAAGATCTTTCACCACGATTAGAAGATTTTATTCCGAGTTTCCAAAGACACTAAACTATTACGATCCTTGTGTGTGTGTTTTTGTTATGTACTAAGTATTCCGCAAAAGTAATGTAAAGTATATGTACGTCATGATACGGGTCTCTACAGGAATCAAGATGGATTTTTCGAAAAAATTATACACTAAAGTGATGGGTCTCCAAACATCAAAATAGATCTAAGATAAACTTATTAGTTATGAAGAAATTATTGATGACTACATTTTAGAGAATCCACATTTTAAATTCAGAGAAAAAATTTAAAGATATAAGAATGGATGATGATGAAATTATCGATGACTACATTACCAGAGTAAATGAAATTTTCATCAATATCAGATGTTTTGGAGAGAAGCTGGATGATTCTATTATTGTGAAGAAACTTATGAGAAATTTCCTAGATAGATTTGACTCAATGATGTCTATAGTAGAAGAGATATAATACCTATCATTAGATGAACATCATCGTACATTCATATCATCAGAAATTAGAAAATATCCATCACTCAAGAAAAAGGAAATAGGTGAGATGGCCCTTAAATCCATAATAAAAGGTAAAACTAAAATCAAAGAAGAACCAAAATCAATTTATTATGAGGTTTAAAAAGATTAAAATTACTTTGGTTAAATGACTAAATTGTTTAAAAGAATTATCAAAAGGGGAATATAGAAATGAAATAGAAAAAAATTCACAAAAGTACTGTAATTTTAACAATAGTGTTAATTTTCTTAGTAATTTTGCAAAAACTAAGGCTAAAAAATTTACTTAGATAAAGAGGATAAGATGTATCAAAAAAGGAAGCGTTATAAGCATAAGAATAGGTTTAAATCCAAGAATTTAAATATTATGATAAGTAAATTGATGAATTTTCATCATTATGTAGTGAGTCAAAATATAGAAGATATTCATTGAATCAAATGTTATTTATAGGTAAATCAATGAAATCTATAGACTCATTTAAAGGTGATGAAGGTGATGAGAGAACTAATTTAGAAAATATTTTAAAATATAATATGGAATCTACCCTTGTGGAGAATAGTAAAATCAAAATAAATAAGAAAACAAGGGTGAAATAAATTGATAAATCACCATTGAAAATAGTGAACATATCAAGAAAGGAGAGATTAAACTTAATGAAATAAAAAAATAAGATATTGATATCTTGTCTACAAGAAAAGATGAAAACTATTGGAAAGAAATATATTGAAAACCAATCATCATCATTTTTTTAAGAGAATAATCAAAACCATTTTAATTTAGTTGAATTTGAAATGAAGGTGAACGATCTAGAATAAATTATTGTTGAGAAAGAGGAATAATTATCTGAGACACAATAAATATTTCTTGAATCTTAAGGTAAACTGATAAAGATGAAAGAAGACTTTTCCAGAACTATTATAATTAAATGTTAATATTCTAGAGCTTATATGAAAAAGGGTTTATGTAAAAAGGTTGATTCTATAGTAAATTAATCTCATGGTACATTTAGTATTTCTAAAAATTGAGGACTAAAATACATTATTGGATACAACTGGACAAAAAAAGAGAAAACTTTTTATAAAAATAAAGAGATTACTTATTTAATAAGAAGGTTTCCTCCTATGAAGATACATCTAAAATCTGTGAAACCCCCACAACTACAATCTTTATATCCAACTTACTATCAGTATGGAAGATCTAGGTTCATAAGATAATTTTTGTCATAAATATTATTCATGTTGATATAACATGTCACTACCAATGAGGAGGCATGAATCAAGTGGAAGGAATTCTGAGGAGATGAGATCATATTGTAAAGAATATAACCCTCTAATAAAAACATCTAATAAACATTTAATATTTTTCGCTCATAGAAATGTTTTCGTACAAACATGAAGGGAATTTAAGGAGATGGAGGCATCAGTTGAGAGGGAGCATAGATGATTTGAATCTATAAATTATCCTCTATCATTTGAAACTAGGGAAAACAATTGAATCCATAGTCTAAATAGTTTTGAAAAAAATTTATTAAAAGCATTTATATTCAGCTAAAAATGGGGAACTATATGATTTATCACTTGAAATTTCTGATCTTTATTGTTAAAGATATTTGTAGGAAATCTCGTAGAAATCATTCTCAAATTTCAATTGTGAATAAATTATTGAAACTTGCTTGTGAATGGTATCACTTTTTATAATTTGAATAGTTTTTTTTTGAAAACTCTTTTATTTTATACATTGTATTTTCCCACATAGACGTAGCATTGATAAACTGGAAGATCATTTATTTTCTAAGTGTGGTTTTTCTTTGAGAATAAACAGATGTGGTGGAGAATTTGGCTGATGTTTCAAATAATAATTACATATTTTTATTCATTTACAAAAATGGGGAGAAATAAAAGAAAAAATATTGATATATGAGTATTAAAAAAATACATATGGGGGATTTATTTTTATGGTGAATTGCATTTGTTGTCAACAAGTGTTTAGGAATTTCTTTTGAGGTTTTTAATTATAATGAATGTTGAACTGTTCTTTCATGAATAATGAGACCTATGAATTATTAGTGTGTGATGACACATTGGTTAGTAAAAGAAATTTCATATAAAATTTATGGAAATTTTACGTGAGGAATCAGAAATATGATTATTGTACTTTACTTGTTAGAAGGATAGATTTTCACTATATTGATTTTGGATAAGTTTTTGAGAGTGTTAAATAAATAGTTAATGGTACCATCTATCCATGAGTTTCCCATACCACTACTGATGTAGCTATAATCTACCTATTATCCAAGAGAGAACTATGGCATAGTTAATTCAAGGGTATACTACAGGAGTCACATGAGTGGAGGAAAGACACTGTGTGGGGGCAGTATAGTAGCATATGTGTAATGGGGCATCAGCATGGAGTGCCACCATTGAGATATGTGTGTTTGGTAATCATTTCTTATAATACGATGTCATGTATTATAATATAAAGTAGTACAAACAAGGAGTCGTTTCTAAGTGGGATCACTTTGATTAAATTAGTGTAGATCCAAAGAATGGATACTGTGTGATTTGCTCAATCTGCTTTTTAAAGCATTCCAATCAGTGAAGTTTGTCATCAACTTCCTTAAGCCTCATACGAATGTTTAGTATGTTAGGATCTTCATACAACCACATCATCTGAGAATCTTACCAAGCCTTCTGATCAATATTTTATCATCCTAAAAATTATAATGTGATTTAAATATCTTTAACATCATTATTCATGTATAAAAAAAGAATGACTCAAAGAAAATACGCATGGAGAAAATATGTCTCTTCTATGATGGTGACTCTTAGAGTATTTGGAGTAAGTAATTATACCGGATATGAGTCCGTGGAATCCTATCTATACATAACACCTAAGGATTTCATTTTGGGGTTGAGAAAATGAGGATATCATATCCAGAAGTAATTGAGGCATAGTGAATACTTCATATACATGGAAGGATGGTCCATGGAAACTCTATTTTTTGTGAAGAACAAGATTTTCTAAAATTAAAATGGCATTTGATTTCCTCATTCATTTTGTTTTGGGAAAATCAATGATTTTTTATGAAATTGAGAAAGAACTACATTTGTCACCCTGTATTTCGTGAATTAAATTTTGGATACACTCTTTTCGAATGGATTAGAGTATATTTACTTGGGGAGATAGAGTATTACACTATAGTGTAATGAAACATGAAGGAATATCTGGTTTGTAGGGTCTGTGTTAGAAGCCTTGCATTCATTACACAAAGAAGAAGGTATTGTGAATACTCTATATGCACATGGTTTGTTAAAATATTGTGAAAGTGTTCAGTTTGTGTGAATGTGAGTATACAATAAGAGAGACAATAAGTGTGAGCAGTGTGTATAAAAATTGGATAGTGTATTTTTCTTAAATGGTTTGAACTAGAAAGAATAAATAGTTTCATGTGAATTTTATTTATGTGATAGAGGATGTTCCATACGTGTGTATCATGTTATGTGTTATACAGATCAAATATTGTAAAAACATTGTGTAAGTGTGATTATTGGATAATGTGTGATATGTGTGTATGAGATATTCTACATTTATAAAATAGTATAAGATATCGAGGTTGTCTGTTTTGTGAAGCAATTCTAGGAGAGTGTGATCTTTGTGAAAAGATGTTCCTATGGCATAATGCATGTTTATGTATTAAATCATATATTTAGTGGGGAGATTAAGAGAGTGTGTTATTGAAAAAAGTAAGATGACAATAAATTGTACTTTAGACCTATATAATGTTTGAAAATTTCACATATAATATAAATTGTATAAACAATTTGTAGTGTTTTGAGACTAAATTATGTGTTTTATTTCATTAGTTTTTTATATCTGAGTTTTCATTGTCAAGTGATTCAGATTCACCAGAAAAATAAAAAATTCTTGTCTAATCAATGTTCTACTAAGGCATCTCATTATATAAAGTGATCAGATATTATTTATTCAATACCAGCATCATATAATAGGTTCTTGAAGTTGTAAAAAAGGATGCTTTGATCAATATGTATGTGGAGAAGTATCTTCAATTGATATTGAAATAGTGGATTGATCCATATGAATGTGAAGGATACAACTGGGGGTCTAACCTGTTACTTGAATATTGTGATGGGGGAATCTAACCAATCGCAGTGATGAAAAGTCAGTTGGGTGTTCTAACTAGCTATTTAAGGCTGATTGCAAATGGGGGTATAACAAGTTTTTAATTGAGGGTTCTAAAGAGTTACTATTTTAGTCACCTTCAGATATAGTGCAGAATCCATGTTGGGGGAGTCTAAAAAACATGGAAAAGAGTACATATTTTTACCGAACCATGTAAATTTATGTTTTTTATGATTAAATTTTTTTATTTATTGTTGGGTGAGGTTGAGTATTAAATATGAGGGATCTATACTTTAATCTGTCACAAAGGATGAATCAAAATTAAAGAAATTTATAAGAATATTATACAACTAATTCACCCCCTCCCCCTAGTGGTTTATAACCGACCAATAGATGTTATAATGATTAGGTTTAGGAACCTTGTATGTGTTCCATACATACCTGAATTAATGAATTGGTTGTTACAATAATCTCAGAGTTCTATATTCTAAATTCTTCATGGGTGTTTGAAGATGTATAGTGATTTCAATGAGTATTTCTAGTGGGATGGCATAAAGAGTGATATCATAGTGTTTTATCTTCTTGATTTATATTTTACACATGTGAAGGCTGAGAGAATTAATTCTATGGTGATGTTAAATAAATTACCCATACTAGATTGGAAATGAGAAAATGTCACCACAAATGTTTTCTTCAGACTCCCCATAAAATCTAAAGGGAATAATTATTCATGGGTTATAGTTGATCTCCTTAAAAATCATTTCACATAATTGTTATTAGAATGTACTTCTCTCTTGACCAACATAATAGAATATACATTAAGGTACAGATAGGGTTTCATGGAGTGCTATATTTTATTGTATATGATCGGGATATTAGGTTTACCTTTATGTTATGGTAAATTCATTGAAAATATCATGAAACAGATTTAAGTTTCATTATTTCATAACATCTCGTGTCATAGGGTCAGTCTGAGTGAAAAATTAAAACCCTAGATGACATGTTGGGATCTGTCTCTCTAGATTTTAATGTTGGTTGGGAATAATACATTCCCCTAGTTGAGTTTTCTTATAATAATATCCTTTACTCAATCATTCATACGACTCCTTGTGAGGCCCCTTAATGAAATAAGTGTAGAGATCCATCATAATGTAATTAATTTAGAGAAGAAAATCTATTTGGGCCTGATATAGATGAATAAATGGTAGATATGGTTAGATTCATTTAAAAACACTTCATGGAAGCTCAGATTTTGGTAGAAACGATTTCTTAACAATCATTGATGGGATATAGAATTTGAAGTTGATGACAAGGTGATTCTATTAAATTCTCCATAGAATAATGTAATAAACTTTTTAAATAAGGTGAATCAAATCCATATTTATATCTGTCCCTTTGAAATTATTGATCTTAATGGGATGGTATCCTATTAGTAGGTTCTTCCACCAAACCTCTCTCAAGTTTATTATGTATTCCCAATATCTCTTCTAAAGAAGTACATATCTGATCCTTCACATGTAGTAAAATTAGATATTGTATCTCTAGATAAGGATTGTTCTTTTGAAGAACAACTAATAGATATTATGGATCATAATGATAAAGTTCTATGAAATAAGGCCACTCATGTGTTCAATGTTTTCTTATGGAACCACTAGTTTGAATAAGTTGTGTGGGAACATGAAGAAATGATGAGGTAGAAGTATCCTAATTTTTTTAATCAGACTGATGAATTTCAAGGGAATTATTTAATATATGTATTGGAAAATGTAACACCCTGAGTTTCTATAAACTATTTATTTTTAATAAATTAAATTTCTTTGGTATCTTATGTCACACATAACACTGAGTTCTAACAAACCATAACAAACTATTAATATTATTATATAAATAGGACAACTATTACCAAATTGTTAAACATGGTGGAATGAACTTGAATAACAAAATATTAAATATTAATTGTAATGGTTTTTATAAATAATAAATTTTATAACAAATACATCATTTTTTAAAAAAAATTAATAGTTTCCAAAATTCCTATTTTCTGAAAAAACAAATTATTTATTTTTTTGAACAGTAATTAAAATATTTTTTTGTCATAGTGATTTAAAAACAAATTTTATATAATCAAATTTGTTTTCTAAATCAATATGACAAATCAATATTATAATCTATTTATTGGATTTTTCTTAAAAGATAAATTTTTCAATAAATAGTAAAAAATACAGGTTTTATTGAAAACATCCCTTTAATTTAAAAAACTTATAAACATCATGATTGTTTTAAAATGGGTTTAAAATTAATATTACCAAAATTATGTATAAATAAATACAATTTATTTCATTGGAATATTTTTAATTTTTAATTTTTATATAAAAAGGTTTATACTTTTGAAAATTTTCTCTTTGGAAAACTACTTTCACATCACATATGTTCGATTAATTTTAAATTAAATTTTTGTACATATGGTTAGAGAATTTAGTAAAATGAAATACATATTTGGAAGGAAAATAATTTTTATTATCTAATATGGTAAACTTACTTTATTACTATAATGAATACTAAAAATTATAATAATTATTTGATGTGGTTAAGATAAAAATGGGTTTACTTGGTGTTAAACTAAAATGATAAGGGATTAAAATTTACCAAAAATGTTAACCAAATATTTTATGGAAATATTTATACCATATAGATTCAATTCTCTAGATTTATTCATTTTTTAGCCTGTTTACATTATAAAAATTTGGGTGCATCTTTTTTATTTCAAAACATTACAAGTCTACCACTCTCCTCGCAATTCAAAGGCCACCACTTATCCTCTCCTATTTAAACATAAAAACAATTTTGATCATCTAATTAATACAAACCTGAATTCCTTATTTCACTCATCAAATCAAAGAATAATTATTTAATTCAAAAATACATCCCAATAATCCTTTTGGTGAAAAAAAAGACATTTTTTGAAGAAGAGATGACACATCTAACTGAGCATTTAATATTATTTATTCTTCTGCCTCCTTCAGTTATTTTTAAAACATTATGATTGAAAGGTATAAATATCATTTATATACTAATATTTTATTATTTTATGTTAATTAACTACAACCATCTAATCTTCCATTACAATTCTAAACATGATTATATGAACTCATTCTTCATGTTTACGGTGGACTAGAGCCTAACGAACTCATATATTTTATTTTCCCTCCCCACCTCTCTTGACTATATATAATGATGGATTAAATATTTTTATGTGATATCTATGATATTATTATACTTTTGGAATTATTAACTCATATATACCTTAAAATATTTAATTTTCTGTGGAATTTGATAATGTCGGTCATGTGTATAGAGAACTACTGCCTCCTAAATCGATATGATTCATTCAATATTTACATGGAAGGTAATAAGGATGTTTTTAATGAAATTATATTATATAAATGAAATAAGAATTATTTTTTAATGTAAATATATTATTTTATTTTCTTCATTCAATCTTTCAAGAAAATGGAAATACCATTCATGCGAGCATATGACCTGCCATCTCCATGAATAGTGTATTTCATTTTATATATCTAAATATCATGGATTAATATAAAAACATATATACTAAATATATATGATATTAATTAAATGGTTAACATTTTGCAGAATATGGAACTTTGATCAAAGTAAGATAACTAAAAAAACCAAAATATGCACAAAACAATAATTCATTTATTACATGAAATGTGAATTAAACATGTAATTGTAAATAAACAATTCATAGAAGTTCATAAGAAAATAATATACAGTATTATGTAAATATTTATGATTAATTAATATATGTATAATAAACTAGTATTTATTAAACAAGATTTTTTAATGTGTATGAAGGAATTCTGGACATAATGTAAGGGATTTCTGTCTCAATTTTCCTTCTTTGATACATATGTTATTTTATGAACCTATATTAGTTTATGATGTGTATATAAATCCCCATAAACATGTAATATCATGAATTTATTGAGTCTCATTATATTCTCTGTTTCATTGTATGTTATTCTTTCATGGGTCATACAATTCCATGTTATTAAAGTGGTATGAATTGTTTTTTACAATCTAATTGTTTATCATGATTATTCATTATTATTCTTCCAATGATGAAATATTATCATATAACTCTCAAGAAACTCATTTATTTTCTATCCTCCTGGTATTTAATTAGAATACACATTTTACATTAATCTTTTTCTATTTATGTACTAAAATTTTAAAAAAACAATTAAATAAATCTTCTTTATTTATTTATGTGGTTGAAAACATTTATCTTCAAAAACCATTTTTGCTAAAAAAATTCCCAAAAAATTAAAAGTATCCAATATGTTTTATTTTTTTACAAAAAAAATTGAAAGGAATTTTCATGTCATTTTCCAAACAATGCCCATTTAGATTTTACAAAAAATACTAAAGGAAACATTGTTTTAATTTATACAGCATGTACCCAAAATTCCACCACCATGACATCACAATGTTTTACATATTTCTTTATAGGTTTTAAATTTTATTTTCAATGAAAAATGGTTCAAAAATATATATTAAATTTTAGTTTTAAAACTTTATTTTATTAGGGAAATTTTTTACCTCAAGAAACGCCGCATGTCATTTATATTTCAAAATAATTTTCCATTTAATTTGGAATATTTTTATTTAACCTATGATTTACTATGGAAATGAACCAAGGATACCATTGTTATTTTTTTCTATGAATGTTTTATGTTTATGTTGAAAATATGCTTATCAGACCAATTTATCTTCTACAGAATATACCATGATAAAGGTATAACGAATACCACTTCTTTTTTCTTGGGTTATGTTATTATTATATGATTAAATGATTATGAAAAAATTATCTTTCCCACTGATTATGATATGAGTAAATATTTGTAAAACCCATTTCATTTCATGGGTTTTGATATGTTGAATGTTTTATAATATTATGAAACACATATATATGATTTTCATTGTGTGATGGGTGGGACATTTATCTCTCTCTAATGAATTTGGAGAATATATATTACTCAAGAGATAGATATGAATTTAATGGGAAGTGATCCCAAATTAGTGAGGTATTTTCTCTATAATTATTTTCTTCGGAGTGATCCTTGAATACTATGATGGTTTAGGGATTGAACCCATTCCATTATAATAGCCTTGGAAGTGATACATGAAAAATATGGAAATAATTTTTCTTGCTTATATATATGCCACAATTCAATGTCTTATTATAATGTAATTCCCTCACAGATCATGTTCATTAATTTACGTATGATTCATGTATTTGGAACTGCCAATATTTATTCCAAGAAATTGGATTTGGATATTTGGAATACATGGCATGGTTTTAAATGTTATTCTTATGTTCTCATACCCTTATGTTCATGTGATACTTAGGTATCTCCCTTGTTTACCATTCTTGAGAATCTGATATCACACTTTCTTATGTTCTCATTCCCAAGGTTATGATGATATTTATTATGTACGATATTTTGTATAACGGTGCCAGATTTGATGAACATAGTGGGATATGATGTAGTTCACCTATCAATGGGTTGTTTATGTTTCAAAGTGTCCAATGGAATGGTACCATTATGTTCCTCGGGTGTGGGTTTATGTAAAGTAAAGAACATTCATAAAAAAATAATGTAATATCTATGTAATAAGGTCTTGGGTCATATTTTTGGTTCATATCATTTATTTCCCAATATCTAATAAATATTAATTATTTCAAAGGAATATAGAAACATTATTTATAATTATAGGGTAAAAATAATGGATACAAAAACTGTAGAATTACATTTTTACCATTTAATAAATCCCATCTTCCAAATTATAATTATTAATTGATTAAAAATTTTAGGGCTTCCAATACTATTGATTTAATTTCTAGTGAGGTCTCATCCGCACTATTATGGGTTTCACAAGTGAACATGTATGTTCTCTCATATTATAAATATAATTAATGCTGATTTTGTGTTTAACCATTTGGGAAAAATACCCCAATACCATGTGAATAAAAAAATAAAATGAGATTATAGCAATCCATGCATTAATTGGTTATCATAAAAGAAATTTTAAATTTTATTTTCCAATCATGGAATTTATTATTATGAATAGGGAAAATCCATGCATAATATCACATCAAATTTGATTAAAGGAAGGATAATAAGAATTTATTTGAAAAAAAACCTCCTATTAACATATATTAGAGAGGATTAATATTCTAGGGAATTAAATGTTTTTATTAATAATTAATCATCTAGAAATCTATGTGGTGATTTTATGTCCTTATAAAATATTCTAGGTACAAATAAGTGTGTTTATTGAGAAACAAATACAACACTATATAATTAATGAGTGGATGGTCAACGTTCCACCCTCCACATTATCTTATAAACTCACTTGCATGGTCATGGATTCATATAAATTCAATTGTTTTGGAATTTGTTTGTTCTTTTTATCCTTTTTAAATATTGGATTTGTGAACTGAATTAGATAATGTTCATGTTCCCAACATTTAAGACAGGAAACTATCAGTGATACATTGAGATAAACTCTTTTTACCTTCACCATGTCCACTGATATATTCAATTTTCATCAATACTTAGTAGCTTTATGGAATCCTTCTTCACACATAAAACAAATCACAGTTCCTTTAAGACATTAACCATGGTGATTATTTTCTAATTATTCACATGAAGGAATTGGATCATCCATTCCTTCAAAATTTCCATCACTTAAATTGATGTTGGACACTGTCTTTCTCTCCCTTATTGTGTTTAGAAGATCTACTATGTTTTTTTGAATAATAATTATTGATATTTAATTTTTATTAATCATAATATTTCTCATGAAATTCATAATATCAATAGATTTATCAATTGTAAAATATATCTTTTAACCATGGAATCTAGTTTTAACTAGGTTCCTTGGAGCATCAGCAATAAATAAAAAATGAGATAATCAAGTGTGATGAATGATTTACACCATAAGAGAAATATGTTATGAAAAAAATGAATAAATAAAGCTTGAAATGAATTACATTTCAATATAATTACATCAACTTTAGTTCAACCAAAACCACTCTTGGTTTAATCTATGATTTTTGAAGTTGGGTTTTATCATACTTATTGTCCTAATTCCTATCCACAATAAATCCATGATACTAGATTGTAAATGTGTTTTTATTAACTAAATAATATCACTAAGAAGTGTCAATTTAGTTTTGTAGTTAGTCTTATTTAGAATTTACTAGATGATGATCTATTTAATACCCATTACGTTCTTTTCATGTTTATTACCCAAGGTAAATCTATAAAAAATGCTACATCCAGATACAGTAACTAGATAGGGATGTAATTTATTCTAAAATTATAATATGTTATCCTATTCTTAGACTTATCACATAGAATTAAAAAAATTGCCTTTACAAAAGTTGCATTTTCTAAATTACCAAAATATTACCTCAATAGAACTAAAGGGTTATCTATAACATTAAAAATATAACCAAAGATAAATAATCAACCTTCAATGAAAATTTTAACTCATATTTTTCTCTCAAATAATATCATTCTAATATCGAAATTTATCTAAACCCAAATCATATTTCAACTATAGTAATTCTTAGATGCGATTATCTCATCCACGTAATATAAATAAAATATTTCATTTCAATACATTACCAAGACCATTTTGGTTTATAGTTTTAGAGAGGTAAGAAAAAAATAAATAAAAAAAACATGTTCTTTAAATATAATAAAATGTTTTTTCATTATACAAAAAAAACTACATAATCAATAATGATTCTTTAGTATCTCCCCTAAATTATCTTCAAAAGAAACTCTTTTATACACTTTATACTTTTCCTATATTCATAACTTGAGGAAATAGAAGAAAAAAAATAAAGGGGTGAGATTAGATCCTTAGTAAGTTTAAAAATAAGAGATAATAGTATAATTTCATTAGTGTGTATAATATGAGAATATTTGTATAATAAAAATAAATAAGAGACTTATAACCAACAAATCATAGATCACACATCATGGCATAAATCTTGAAATAAAATAACACATGAATTAGTTAATAAAAATGATCCATTGGAGAAAAATTAAGAGTGAGAATAATAATAACACTATGATATCTTCCAATTATAGAAACAACATTAGTATATAGAAATATTACATTCATGATACACGCTATCATTTCCCATACATACAAGAAACTAAAATATAATCTACAATACTAATTTTATGTAATATAAAATTTTAACAAATGCACGGAAGTGTCACATTTTACCCCACTCATCATTCCTTGATACTCATATGTGCAACATGAAAATCATTCACTTATTAAATCATAATGAACCCATATAAATAATGTGGGTTTCATTAAACATTCAAACGAAAAATACTTAGTTTTATTTCATAAAGAACCCATATAAACAAAATGGTTTACATTCAACAATCCATGAAAAACCCATAAAACTAAAATTGGATTCATATCCTTTACAAATGGATTTTCTTAAGGAAATAACTAATAATTAAATAAATAATCATAACATGATAACCCCATGGAAAATAAATGGGTATCCAATAACTTAAATAAAATTTCAAGGTAAATATTATTTAGTTAAGATAATGTAGTATATCGTATAAAAAAATATATAGACAAAAGGTATAGTGATAGGAAAGTAATTTCCCCAACCAATCAATGTATCAAACCCAGGTGAAAATCATTAAATCAGTATAATATAAAATAGGGTATTCTCATAGGGATGGAATTAGTTTTAAAATGTGGTTTGTAATTATTTACCATCATTAAATGTCTAATGTGGAGATGTATCATTTCTATGATAGAAAATATAATTTTATAAGCCATCTGCATAATGAATGTGGATTGTATCATTTTATGAATATAAGGACATTAAAATAAAAATACATATTCTAATTATTTTAAAAAATAGTTTTCACTTTGTTTTAACAAGTATCATTCTGGTTTAGAGTTTTAGATATTTAGTTCATAACTTATACATAATAAACACATATACTAAATGTGAACACATTTACTCAGTTTCTCTGTTTTACATAAAAGAGTCTTTAAAATAAAACATGATTTATTTTCATGATAATTATTCTAAATTACCTCATAATTATCCTTTCACTCCCTTAAACCATGTGAAAAATATTTTAAATGTTGGGATGAGTAGAAAAAGCTCAATAATAGACATAAAAAGAAAGAAAGAAATCATTATTCCATAAATACATATAAAAATGAGACTTTTTCAAGATAAACATTTTCTTAAAAATATAGATATTATTTCCCAATATATAAAATTTTATTCCAATATAATTACATAAAAATTTCATAACAAAATATATCGTAAAAATAAAAACTCATAATGTTTTCATTAAAAACATATACAATGTTATAAATTTCGCCCATAAAACATATGCTCTTATCTTTCGTTATGATATCATAAGTTTCCAATAAATTTCGTAGAAAGAATAAATAAATCATAATGTGAACATTTGGAATCATTAATATATTATTCATACATGTTCATTAGCTCTCGCGTCTATACATTGAGTAACCCTCATAGTTACATTTGGAATAACCATCATACTATATTCCTATAATTTCTTATGAGAAAAAACATTAGTTAACATCATCCATTTACCCAAAGAGTTAGAGAGATAGAAAAGTATAACCCTAACTCATTTTACAATGAAACCACCCATCCTCATAATAAATTCTGTTGAACCATAACATAATCATAACACATAAATCTTGTATAAAAATATTCATGATGAAAAATAACCATTCCATTTTGAAATCACATATTTTTTTAAAAATGAATAGAAAATAAAAATGGGAAAAATATTTTAAACTAAAAATATGAATATTTAATTTCATATTCAAGACATTCATGTGTAATGATCCTGGGAAAATATTCTCATTCCAAATAATTAAAAAAACATTACTTTTTACTATTCTGATGAGTTGAAAGAGGAACATTAAAAGATGATATTTAAAATAAAGTCCCATAACTTGAGTCTGAATCATCACACAGAATATTTACCTCCCATAATAATAAACTTCTGTTAATTTTTTAATTGGTTGAGAACTGTTTTCAAATTTATGATTCCTTTTATTTAACATATTAATATGTTATAACATTAACTTAATTATTTATGTTTATATAGGATGTTTTGATGATATTTGGTTAATAAGCCCGAAATTACTTTAGTAATTTGACCATGGTCAAAGTGGTCATTACTCAATCATCTATAGAATAATATTAATGAAATAAATATGATTTTAATAATTAAATTATACATTCAATTCCAATAATGAAATATTTTTCTGAAAAATTAACTACATTATAATCCTGAAGATGGTAGGTCGAACATACGCATGAGTAACATTTTCAATTTTCAACGATCATTATTGAAAGAAAGTAAATTTTATTTTATTTAAATATCATAATAAATTTGAAAATATGATTTTATATATTATCAATGTGATATGGTGATGAAAAATTAATCACGTCCCTTTGTAGAGGTGGTAGTCCACATATAACCACGAATGAGGTTCTCATTTTTATGTTCATGGAAAGATAAGAATATAATTGTAATATTATATTTTTATAATAATACATATTTCATGAATATAATAAATAAATCTTAATTACACCATTATAAACATTCTTGAGGGATGGTGATGGATATTTAATTACATTAGTTTGCAAGGTGGTAAGCCATCTTACAAACGAACGATAAATTCCATTCCCATTTGAAAAAAGGGGGATTAATTTAGGTCATTACCCTAAAAAAATCACAGAGATATATATGTATGAAAGTAGAATTATTATTATATCATGGTTTAATTATATTTTACGGTGTTGGAAAAAGAAATAAAATAGAAACACCTGATGAAAAAGGGAGTTTCTTCTTCTGAGGATCTCCTTTGATTAACACCTTTAGACCTCTGAGGGGGGGTGTTGTACATATACTAAGGCCTATATAATGAGTTTAGGAATTCTTCTAAGCGATTTGGGTATATATTTTCCAAACAATAATTTATTTAAAAAGTGAATAAATAAGTCGAATAAGTCCCCTTTTATAGGATATGGGAGGGGCTCTCTTGGAATTTCTTAAAATATTAAATTAATATAAATTAATTCTCTTTTATAAATTAAAAAAATTATATTTATTATAAATATATTATAATATGGTAATAAATCCTCTCATCATAAAATTTTTGTATAGGTTTAGGTCGCATTCTTACCCTTATAATTTGGTTTTAACCCTTATTTAACCTCTATAACTCTTACCATGAGAACATTATTTCTTACTCTTTAAGGGTCAATATTGATTCTATAAAATGATAAAATGCCCTTATATGGATCATAGTTGACATTGAATACCATATCCTGATATCTTTCCTAAATATAATAGTTTTTTTTAATTTTATATTATTTAAAAAAATATAATTTTTTAAAAATATATCATGAATATAAACTTTGACACTATTAATTAATTAAACTTTTATAATGTTCAATAAAAAAATTTAACTTTGCTAAAAAAATTAATACATTAAGAAAAGTCATGGTAATCAATAAATTTTATTTAAACATTAATCATCTCATATTATATTTATTTTAATATTATAATATCATTTATTTAATTTTTCCATTAATTAAATAATTATTGCATCAGTGTTGTTCACGCATTTAAGGAAATTATTTCACAATTAAAAATTTTTATAAATACCTTATGAAAGATAAATATATTCTATTTTAAAATGTTATTTATATTCGAACATATCTCTTGAATAAAACAATATTACAAATATTATACATACTAAAAATTAAATTGCGGAATGTTTGACTTTTCATTAAAAAAATTATAAAGGACAGAATCTAATAAAAGTTTACATAAATGGTCATATAACCAAAATTTGAATGATTATGGTCAAATATTACTCATGAAATAAAATTGTTTAAAGTGTTAGGTTAATTTTATCATCCTTAACATTTTATTTTAACCAGATTTACCATTATAGTGGTAGAAAAAACTACTAAGGTTTCCATTCATATTTTCTATAAATAAAAGTGTACTGTTTACTAAATATTAAGCTCCTAATTCCAAATATGGAATCCATTTTTCAAATTTAAAAATATATAGTTTTCAATGAAAATGATTATTTTCCCTATTCATTAAAAATTTAACCTTTTCATAAAATTCACAAAAAAACATCCTCAAATAATTTATTCATGCTGAATTCAAATATGAAATTATTTTTTCAATATTAAAATTATATAATTATAAAATTAATCATTTAAATATAATCATATATGAAATTATTTTAATAAAATTATTCCTTTTTTAATATTAATAATTATATAATATATTTTTTATTATTTTAACTATTTAGTTCAATGATACTTATAAATTTGAAGATAAATTATTCTATCAGTACCTCGGATGTAACATTCTCCCTCACCCCCCTCATTTTAAAACTTAATCCTTGTAATTTTATTCCCCTATAAAACATGTGGGGATACCTTTTCCTTATAGAATTTTCAAATTCCCATGTTCCTTCTTCAAACATATGGTTTTTCTACAAAACCATAACTCTGTGAAAAACCATGTTCCAAAATCCATGTTATATATGCTAAATAATCTAAACAAGATTTTCTATATAATAAAGGTTCTCTTCCAAATGAACTTCTTCAGGGCTGAAAATTTGAGATGAATCCCACAAAAACATTCGTAACATTGAATCAACAAAAAAACATTATCTACCTAGAACTAAATCATAAACAATTCCAATCAGTAAGGAAATGATCCAACTATTTATAGGATTTTATACACTTTAATTAACCATTGAATTAAATTTCTCCTATCACCAGAATGAATAACACTTTTCAATGGTGATGTTTTAATAAAAATATTATCACCTAACTTGATTGAATATAATTTCCTCGTATAATTTGTATAACATTATTTCCTCCTATGATTTGTCTTCTTATGTATTTGGATCATCCTCTCCTTCTCAACCATTTCATCTATTAAATCAAGACCCATAAACATGTTTTCTCATACTTTATCCAAAAAATTAGGGGACAGACACCAAATTCTATATAACGTATAAAATGGAAACATCTTTATACTAGAATGAAAACTATTATTATATGAGAACTCAACCAAAGAACCATGTTTATCCCAACTTCCTTGGTAATCCAACATACAATATTAAAGAATATCCTCTAATTTGTTAATTTTTTACACAGAATGTCCATCATATTGATGGTGAAATGAACTGTTGATATTTATTTTAGTTCTAAAAGGCATCTATATTCTATTCAATAAATTAGAGGTGAATACGAGATTATGATCAAATAAAATGTAGATAAAGACTCCATGTAATATAATTATATCTTTACCATAATGAAGAAAAAGTTGATCTAAAGATATTTTATCTCAAATATGAATGAATTGGGTAGATTTAGTCGGTCGATCAAAAAATAACAAAAATTTAATTGTTATGTTGAGAAGATTTTGTAAATACCATTATGAAATCCATGGTTATATTTTACCATTTCCACTGTAACAATGTAAATGGATAATGCATTACCCTTAGTAATATACATTATACACTAATCTATTGACAAGTAAATCATTTCATGGAAAAGTCAACAATATATCAAAACATTACATCATGCAATAAATATTCCCAATGTATGGTATACATCTTATCACTAATAGGATGAATGGAAAATGCGGAGCTATGATCATCATTTAATAACTCATTCTTAAACTACTTTTTATAATGAGCACATAATATATTTCCAAACATGATCACCCCTTCTTCATCATCATTAAAATATCACAAGCTAAACTTATTAAATGTTTTTACCTATAACTTTAGAAAAAGATCCCCTTTCTGAGCTTTCTTAATTATGATTGACATAGATGATTAGACTGACAACTGAAACAAAATATAATAAGATATTGTTTCCAAAACATAAATGACTTTTTTACAAATCATTAATTAAAGGTTCATGTTTCAAATGTAACAAGGTTAATGAAGAATTATTTTTTGAGATCAAAGAATTTTCAACATTGTTTTCATTTTCAGTATGGTAATGTATTGTGAAATAATAATCCCAAATTAGTTCCCAGTCACCATCTCTTATCCATGTTCAAATCCTTATGAGTGAATATATATTTCAAACATTTAAGATCAGAATATATTTCACAAATTTATCCATATAATTTATTTTTCTAAATTTTTAAACCAAAACAAAACAAGGGCTAATTTGAAATAATCTGTAGGATAATTTTACTCAATAAGTTTCAATTTCATTAAAACATAAGAAATTACATGATCAATCTACATCAAAATAATACCATGTCTCTTCAAGGAAGAATCACTTTAGTTAAAAAAAATAACCATTTCTAGAGGATAGGGTGAAAACTGGATCATTCACCAATCTAATTTTAAATTTTTGACATAAATATTCATATTATTTTTCCTAAAAAAAATTAAATCCCAATCATGTTAAAATAGTTATTTTTCTATGTAACCATTAAAAGTTTTCAAAAAACATTCACTAATAACCAGTTAATCCAGAAAAAATATGAATCTCGGTAGCTGTTTTTGGTCTGGTCTATTTATCATCAACTTTAGTTTTGGTGGTATCAACTATAATGCCTTACTTTTTTATAATGTGGCCAATGAGAGAAATTGGTTTTAAACAAAATTCACATTCCAAAGCAAAATTCATATAACTTATTTTCAGTAAGGGTTTGTAGAGAAATCCTTAAAACATTTCATGGTACTCATACCTTTTTGAGTAAACCGTTATATTATCAATAAAATTAACCACAAACTTTACAAAATATTCACCAAAGACACAGTGTATAAGATCTATAAATATAGTAAGGTATTGTTTTCAACCTTAGGGCATAACTATAACCTCAAAATGCCCGTATCAAGTATGATTTTTTCTAAATGTTATACTACCTCACGTTTAGCTAATAGTATCCAGATCTCATATCAACCTTCCAAAATATTGAGCTTCCAGGATCTCATCAAAAAACTCACTGATATTAGAAAAAGGATACTTATTCTAAATAGTTTTGTTATTAAAATACCTTTAATTAATTTCGAACCTCATAGAACCAACATTAATTTTCTAAAATAAAATTATATCACCCCATGGTGAAGTTTTCGGATGAATAAAATCTTTATATAAAAAATTCTTATGTTCCCTTTTATGCACCAAACGATATACATGAGCCATTTTATTAGGGTGTGTTGAAATTGTTTTATCATCTAGAACTAAGATAATATTAAATTCAGATTTTCTATTAGGTATAAAATTTGGAAACGCATTAGGAAAATCATTTAGGTACTCATTTACCATCGACACATCAGTAATTAGAATAGTTCCCATGTCTTGAAGAATATGTACAAGATAACATACATTGTGATATTTTAACAATTTATAGAATTATTGATATGTTTTCAATGGTATGGGTCAATTCTTATATAAATATTAGAACTACTTCTGAAAATAAAATTCTTTAGAACTAAAATATATCTTTTAATGCTACAAATAATGTCAATAAATGCATAAAATAACATAAATATATATGTGAGTTAAAATAAAAAAAATTTAAGTAAATTATTTTCACACACAAAAATATTAGATTCATATAACTTCTTTTTTAATTAATATTTTCCCTATTTGTTTTTACTATAAATTATAGCATCATTTATTGAGGTGGAATTTCCAATTATTAATAAAATTTCATAGTAATGAAATAATGTTTAACCCCTGAATCTAGAAACACATTTTCATATTCTAAATAAACGAACAAAATATATAATACCACATTGTTTGATGGAAAAAAATTTACTAATGTAGTTTGATGGATTTCACAACACCTTTTTACTTATATTCTAGCTACTTCCCATCATTTAGGTTCTTCAGACACTTGTTTACAAAATGACCCATCTCTTTACATACAAACATGAATAGTAAATGTGAATCATAATAATTCTTACCACTTCCATGATCTTTTTCATTGAAATTACGATCTATATCCCAATCTTACAACCTCAAACAACTTGTTGGGCATTAAAAGAAATTTCACCAGGAGTTTTTAACCAAAATTCTCACAAAAAAAATAATCTTCAAACCAGAAAACTTCTTTGATATATTTTTCCCCTTTCCTACCACCTCATCCTAGTTTTTCTAGTGGTTTTAAAAGAACACATGACTATCAACAAACAAAAATTCCATATTCCTTGCACATAGAACAAGTTTTTCAGGAATTTTAAATTATTAGGAAGCCAGTGCCCTTCGATAATTTTGATTCAATCTTGAGTAAAATAGATAAATATTTCTATAAATATTGTGAATATAGTGTTATTCATACCATTCCAATAAGGTAAATTATTCTTTATGTGTAGCCATTTAATCCTTATATTTCCTCAATCATAATAATTGTATTTTCCATCTTATGTCGAATCGCCATAGGAAGATATTTCTCAATAAAAATATTCATGATTTCATCTCATTCCAAAGCATAAATTTCTTCTTTATCCAAGATATTCTTGACCATAGATCATTGATGGTAGTATTGACCATTAAAATAGTAAATAGAAACACTTGAATTATAATGATATGTGAATCCCAATACATTAAATATATTTTATAGGGATTTAATATAACCCTCAGTTACCACTGGGTTACAATATACTTTAAATTATTGAGGGTGTTGTGTTATAAAATGATCTACTATCATCATGTTCTTCTATGGTAGATCTAGATGGTCCCTTTCATGGATTCCACTACTATTTAAATTCTGCGTCGACTGATATATTACAACCACAAACTTTTTAGTTCCAATTCCAACCATTCCAGTTTTCTGATTTGGAAGGATATCATCTGCTTGGTGCCTTCCCACTTCAGCATCCCTGATTCCTCGGTGAAAACCCATTATGAATATATATAGTTTAGATAATGCAACATGTTAATCTCCAAATTCTATATCATTTAAATTTAAATATAAGTTATAATATTTTAAGGGTATTCTATTAACATTATCTTAACTACAAAATTTATCAAAATTGTTATCTCCTAGAAACTGTAAGGGACATACTTTAAAAAATTCATATTATTCTAATTTTAAAAAAGAATAACCACTTTATTTTCCCAAATAACATTTATTATTATTGTTTTAGATAATTAGTTCATAACTCATAAATCACAAACCCATACAATACAATTGAATTATTTTACTCAGAATAATTTTTTTATAAAACAAAAGTCTTTTAAATATAGCATGATTTCTTTTTAAGATAAATATTCATAATGAATTCAAACTTGTCCCTACACTCCCTTAAACCCTATGTAAAACATTTTAAAACTTTGTATATGAACAAATAGTTCAATAAGGGACATAAAAATTAAGAAATAAATAATTACTTTACAAATACTTAATGAAAATTCATTTTTCAAAGTAAACATTGGGTTCAAATTATATATATTCTTACTCGATAAATAACTGTTTCGTCCCAAATAATTATATAAAACATTTAATAAGATAACTTAAAATAAAATTATAAAATTCACTATAGAGACTCAAAGTTTGAAATACATAGATATTACATTACTTTTGCGGAATACTTAATACATAACAAAAACAGACACACAAGGACTGTAATAGTTTAGTGTCTTTGGAAACTTGGAACGTAATCTTCTAATCGTGGTGAAAGATCTTCAACATCTCCCATAATGATCTTCCAATTTTTGTTTACTAACCTAGAAACCATTCTTTTAATCCTGGGGAAAAATAAAACATAAAAATAGTGAGATGAAATGCTCATTAAGGGTAAGAATTGATAAAATAAAACATACCATATACATTTGAACTTAAAAACATGAACATAATGTTTAAACATCAAAATCTTGAGCAACGACTTAAAACATGGAAGTACATAAGGCATAGATCATAATGGAACATAAATCATTATAAAATAGCATGGGAATAAAGCATTTAATTGTGGAATCCATTAACCACATGTAATTATTTCGATAGTAGCCAAGGCATTGCTGCCAAGACCATCTTAGTGGACAAATTCCCTTTCTGAATCGAGTTCACACTTCGTTCCAGTCCTGTAATACTTAACCGGATTAACTAATTGTTCTAGACATGTCTATCTCATGAGATATAAATCTTTACCTAATGCATTGGAGGGAGATATAGGTCCCACCCATCTCATAATGAAATCATTCTTACTTTTTCCACAAAATAAACATACATCATTCATAAAAACCCAATAAATAAAATTTGTTTCATAAACATCATCCCATCATCACATAATCTATATAAAATAAATAGATATCATTTCATAATAAGTAAAGTGAAACCATGTAAATCATAGAGACTTTATACTTGAAACATACACATATGAAATAATGTCATCTTAGATGAAAAATGGTTTTGATAAAACACTTCAAATGAATTCTTGAGGAAAATATCATTTTTTCTTCAAAATCATTTTATTTTCACTAAATGTCGTGCAATTTTAAAAGAAAAAGATTTTGTTGAAAATATTCGTGAAATATTTTGGAGGAAGCTTCATGAAAATAAGGCTTTATAAAACCGGAAAAATCCTTTCATTCCGTATACGTTAAAAAAACATTTTTCTCGTACTTTTTTGGAAAAGTCAAAAAGTAACTTATAGGGTAAATAATAGAAAGATTCCTTCCATACCATTGGGTAAAATTCAAAATGGGTAAAAAGGATTTTAAACATACATGAATCCATTTTTAGGAAACATGGACATGGATGATAAGAATAACCCTAGTAAATACTTACGAATAAACAATCTCGGATAAGAGCGAGATTGGAATAGTTATCCCTTACCTTAGGTCTGATATGCTTCATATGGATCCGAACCTCCTGTATAATGATTTAAATAATTTCATTGAATTATTACATAATCATATTCATTGTTATGATAACTAAGGGTTTAGGGATTTTCTAGGCTATGGGTTTGTGGTTTTTATGCTTTGGGTAGAGGGTTTTTTAGAGCATATGGTTTAGGTTTTTTATATGTGTGTTTAGGGGTTTTTTAGGGATGGGGATTTAGTGTTTTATAGGGTTTAGGGTTGAGGGTTTTCTTTGATTCCGAGGGTTTAAGGTTTTTTGAAGCTAAGGGTTGAGGATTTTTTTAGAGATGAGGGTTAGGGGATTTTTTGGGATCTGAGTTGAGGGTTTTTAGAGGATAAGGGTTGATGGTTTTTTGGGCTAAGTGTTAATTGTTTTTTGAAGCAGAGGGTTGAGTTTTTTTGGTGTTGTGGTTTTTGGGGTTTTTGTAGATAAGGGTTTAGGGTTTTTTCAGGTAGTGTATTGAGGGGTTTTTGCGGTTTTGGGTTTAGGTATTTTCGGTATTTAGGTTGAGGGTTTTTTTGGATGAGAGTTGAGGGTTTATTTGGGGTTGAGATTTGAGGAATTTTTTATGATGAGGGTTTAGGTTTTTTTGGGGCATAGGGTTAAGGTTTTGTTGTGGATGAGGGTTTATAGATTTTTATGGTGATGGGTTTAGTAAATTTTGGGGAAAAGGGTTGAGGTTTTTTATGGATGAGGTTTCATATTTTTTTGGGAGTTAGGGTGTATGTTTTTTTTTGGGATGAGTGTTTTGGGTTTTTATTTGGAGTGAGGGTGTATGTTTTTTGGTGATGAGGGTTTAGGGATTTGGGGGGACGAGGGTTTAGGGATTTTTTGGGATGGGTTTTAGGGTTTTTTGTGTTTTGTGTTTTGGTTATTTTTGGAATGAGGGTTAAGGGTTTTTTGGGACTGAGGGTATAGGGTTTTCGGGGATGAGGGTTGATGGTTTTTTGGGGAATGAGGGTTTTGGGTTTTTTTGGGAATGAGGGTTTCAGATTAAGGTTTTGGGTTTTTTTGGGCTGAGGGTTTAGGGTTTTTTGGGGCTGAGGTTTAGTGTTTTTTAGGGTGGGGGATTTAGGTTTTTTTGGCCTGGGGGTTTAGAGATTTTAAGGGATGGGTGTTTAGGGTTTTTTAGGGATGAGGATTTAGGCTTTTTCGGGTGCAAATATTAGGGTTTTTTCGGCTGAGGTTTTATTGTTATTTGGGGCTAGGTGTTACAGATTTTTGGGGCTGTGGGTTTATGTTTTCTTATTGAGGTGAGGGTTTTGGATTTTTTTTGGGGGAAGATGGTTTAGAGATTTTTTTGGTGTTAAGGGTTTAGGTATATTTTGGGTTGGAGGTTTAGGTTATTTTAGGCTTAGGGATTAGGTATTTTTGGGTATAAGGGTTTATGGTCCTGGAGGTATGAGTTTTGGAGTTTTTTAGGGTGGGTATTGGGTTTTATAGGGAATAAGAGTTGTTAATTTTTTGGAGATTAGGGTAAAAAAATTGGGGGCAGAGGGTTTCGGGTTTTATGGTTCTAATGGTGGTGTTTTTTTGAGTTAAGGTTTTAGGATTTTTCAGGGTTGACAGTATAGGATATTTTGGTTGAGGGTTAATGGTTTTTTAGAGTTGATGGTTTGTGGTTTATTAGGACGAAGGGTTAAGGGTGTTTGGTACCATAGGGATATTTTGGGGCTATGGGTTTCATGTTTTTTGTGGATGATGGTTTTTAGGTTTTTTGGGATGCGGGTTAAGGTTTTTTGGTGGCTAAGGATTTAGGGTTCTGATGGTTCAGTGTTTTTTAGGGCTGAGGATTTAGGGTTTTTTTGGTGACGAGGGATAAGGGTTTTTTGGATAGAGGTTTTTGGGTTTTTTGTGTTAAGGGTTGATGGTTTTTTGGGGATGAGGGTTTTGATTTTTTTGGGTTTGATGGTTAATGGTTTCTTAGGTCTAAGGGTTCATGTTATTTTGGGGTCGATTATTGTGGGTTTTTTGTGCTGAGGGTTGAGGGTTGAGAGATTTTAGGCTCAGGGTTGGGTGTTTTTTGGGTCTAGGGGTTGAGGGTTTTTATGAGTATTTAGGGTTTTTTGGACAGTGGGATGAGGGATTTTTTTGGGATGAGGGTTAAAGGTTTTTTGGGGCTTTGGGTTTATAATTTTTTGGGGTTGATAATTTATGTTTTTTTTGTGTTTGAGATTTTTTGGTTTTTTAGGGATAAAGGTTGAGAGGTTTGGGGATGTGGTTAGTGGTATTTTTTAGGTATTAGAGTGTAGGATTTTTTGGCCAAGGGATGAGGGTTATTTGGGTCTAATGGATTATGGTTTTTTGGGTCTACGGTTTGAGGGGTTTTGGGGGATGAGGGTTTTGGGTTTTTTGAAGATGGGGGTTGAGGGTTTTTTTAGGCTGAGGATTTATGGTTTTTTGGGGATAAGGGTTTAGGTTTTTGAGGGAGATGGTATAAGGTTTTATAGGGATGAGGGATTAGGTTTTTTTGGGTATGAGGGTTTAGGGTTTTTTGGGGAAGTGGGTTTAGGATTTTTTGGGGCTAGCGGTTCAGTTTTTTTGGGGGTTTAGGGTGTAGGGTTTTTTGGTGCTGATGTATTAGGGTTTTTTGGGGATAAAGGATTAGGTTTTTTGGGACTAAGGGATTATTTATTTTTGAGATGGGATTTTGGATTTTTTGGGTTGTGGGTTTAGGGTTTTTTTATGGATGAGTGTTCAGGGTTTTTAGGGCTGAGGGTTTAGGGTTCTGGGGGGGAAGTGTTTAGGGGGTTTAGGGATGAGGCTTTATGATATTTTTTTGCTAAGGGTTTAGGGTGTTTTGGAGGCTAAGGGATTAGGGGTCTTTTGGGATGAGGGTTTAGGGATTTCCAGGGCTGAGGGTTAGTGTTATTTGGGGTTGAGGGTTTAGGATTTTTTGGGGTTGAGGATTTATGATTTTGTGGGGATAATGGTTTTGGCGTTTTTGGGGATGGGGGTTTATGGTTTGTTGGGGCTAGGTGTTTAGGGATTTTTATTCTAACAGATTAGGGGTTTGGGGGCTGAGGGTTTTGGGGTTTTGGGGGTTTGAGGGTTCAAGGTTTTTTGGGGCTCTGGGTTTACCGTTTTCTTGGACCGAGGGTCTATGATTTTTTAGGGATGTGGGTTTAGAAAATGTTGGGGGTGGGGGTTTAGTGTTTTTTAGGGATGGGTGTTTATGGTTTTTTAGGGATGCGGGTTTAGGATTTTATAGGGCTTATGGTTTAGGGTATATTTCAGTAGAGGTTTATAGTTTTTAGGGCTGAGGGTTTGGGGGTTTTTTCCTATGGTTTTAGGGTTTTTTGGGGATGATGTTTTAGGGTTGTTTGAGGCTAAGGGTTGAGGATTTTTGGGGGATGAGGGTTTTAGGTTTTTTGGGGCTTACGGTTTAGTTTT
Source organism: Viscum album (assembly GCA_963277665.1). NCBI lineage: Eukaryota > Viridiplantae > Streptophyta > Magnoliopsida > Santalales > Viscaceae > Viscum > Viscum album. The sequence goes on from OY728151.1 coordinate 1,540,724,355, forward strand.
TTTTGGCAGATATTGGGGGGGGGGTTGGATAATGATTTAGTCTTTCTTTGGGGCTGACAGTTTAGGGTTTATTAGGGCTGAGGGATTAAATTTTTTCACGACTAAGGGTTCAGGGTTTTTGGGGATGAGTTTTAGGGGTTTATTGGGTATGATGGTACAGGGTTTTTTGGGGCTAAGGGTTTAGGGTCTTTTGGGTCTAAATAATTATGGTTATTAGGGCTTAGGGTTTAGTGTTTTCTTGGGCTGTGGTTTTATGGTTTTTTGATACTAAGGGTTCATGGTTTTTTTGGGTGAGGGGTTATAAATTTTTTGGCTAGGGGATTACTATTTTTTTAGGATGGTGCTTTGGGGTTTTTTGGGTTAGGCAGTTTAGGAATTTTGGAGAATAGGGTTTAAGAATTTTTGAGGATCAAGTTTTAGGGTTTTTCGGGGTTGAGGGTTTAGGGTTATTTGGGGTAGAGGGTTTAGGGTTTTGGGGGGATAAGTGTTTAGGGCTTTTTGGGGCGGAGGGTTTAGGGTTTTTTGGGGATGAGGGTTTAGGGTATTTTGGTGTTAAGGTTTTAGGGGTTTTGGGGATGTATGTTTAGTTTTTTTGGGGTTGAGGGGTTAGGTTTTTTTGTGGGGTGATGTTTTAGGGTTTTTTAGGAATTGGGGTTTTTTGGGGGCTGAGGGAATAGGGTTTTGTGGCTGATGGATTATTATTATTTTTGGGCAGAGGGGTTAGGGTTTTTTGGACCTGTGGGGTTGGGGTTTTTTTGTGGTTGGGGTTTAAGGTTTTTTGGTGCTAAGGGTTTAGCAGTCATGGGGATGAGAGTAGTTTTTTTGGGATGAGGTTTTCGGGTTTTTTGGGGTTATTGATTAGGGTTTTAGGGTTTGAGGGTGTATAGTTTATTGGGGATGTGGGATTAGTGTTTTTTGGGGCTAATGGTTTAGGTTTGTTTTGGGATAAAGGTTCATGGTATTTTGGGGATGAGAATTTATGTTTTTTAGGGATGATGATTTTATACTATTTTAGGCTGGGTGATTAGGTTTTTTGGGGGAAGATGGTTTAGGGTACTCTTGGGATGAGGATATAAGGTTTTCTAGGGATTAGGGTTTAAGGTTTAATGGGACTAAGGGTTATGGGTTTTATGGGGTTGAGGGATCAGAGTTTTCTAGGGATAAGGGTTAAGGGTTTTTAGGGGTGAGGGTAGGGTTTTCTGATGTAGAGGGCAGGGTGTTTTCCACTAATTAGGGTTTAGGGATTTCTATCATTAATGGTTTAGGGGTTTTGGCGATTACGGTTTACGGTTTTTAGGATTTAGGGTTTTTTGGGTAGTGGATTTAAGATTTTATATAGATGAGAGTTTAGAAACTATTAGGGTTTAGATATTTTGGTTTTATGGGCCTCAGGATATAGGGTTTTATGGGGCCCAGGGTTGAGTGATTTATAGGGATTAGGATTCAGGTTTTTTAGGCTAGATGTGTTATTATTTTTTGGGGATAAAGGTTTAGAGTTGTCCGGGGCTGAGGGCTGAGGGTTTTCTAGGGCTGAGGGTTAAGGGTTTTTTTGGGCTGGGGGTTTACTGTTTTCTTAGTATAAGGGTTTCTCATTTTTAGGGGATTAGAGTTCACGCTTTTATAGGTCTTGGGGTTTAAATTCTTATAGGGGTTAGGATTTAGGGTGTTATAGGGCACAGAAGTGGGGGTTATTTTGTGATTAGGGTTTCTGATATTCTGTGGTTGAGGGTATATGGTTTTTTGGGGTTGAGGATTTAGGGTTTTCTAAGGAGATTTAGGCTTTTCTAAGGAGGTCTATTTAGGGTTCATTGGGGGTGAGGGTTTAGTTTTTATAGATCTCGGTGTTTAGGGTTATTTGGGGATGAAGGTTTAGGGGTTTATAAGGATGAGGTTTAGTGTTTTCTAGGGTAAAGGGTTAAGGGTTATTTAGGGATTAAGGTTTAGTGTATTTTAGGAATATTGGTTTAGGGAATTTTGGAGCTGAGGTTTTAAGTTTTTCTGAGGATTAGGGTTTTGTGTTTTCCATCATCGAGGGTTTAGTATTTTCCCGGGGTGAGGGTTTATTATTTTATGGGGATCACAGTATAAGTTGTTCGAGTGCTCAAGGTTTAGGGTTTTCGAGTGCTCATGGTTTTTGGGTTTTTTGGTCTTAAGATTTAGTGTTTTCTTAGGCTCGGGTTTTAGAGATTTTTATGGCTAAGGGTTTAGGGTTTTTTGGGGCTTTGGGTTTAGGGTTTTCTAGGTCTAAGGGTTTATGGATTTTGAGAGATGATGTTTTTGGTTTCTATTGGACTGATGGTTTAGGGTTTTCAGGGGATACAAGTTTAGGGGGTTCTGGGGATGTGGGCTTAGGGTATTCTGGGGATGAGTTTTTAGCGTCTTCTGGGGATAAGGATTTATGGTGTTCTTTGGATTAGGGTTTAGGGTTTTCAATGGCTAAGTGTTAAGGGTCTTCTGGAGATCAGGTTTTAGGGTCTTCATGGGATGAGGTTTTAGGCTCTTATTATGCTAAGGGGTTGGGGACTTATGGGGAAGAGGGTTTAGTGTCTTATTAGGCTGTGGTATTAGGGTCTTCTGGTTTTGAGGATTTAGGTTTTTTTGGATCTAAGGGATTAGGGTTTTTTGGGGCTAAGGGTTTTTTTCTATGGATTTTGGTTTAGGGTTTTCTAGGGATAAGGGTTTAGTATTTTTATGTGGTAGTGGGATTATGTTTTTCTAGAGCTGAGTGTTTATGGTTTTCTGGGGATAAGGGTTTAGGGTTTTATAGGGATGAGGGTTTAAGGTTTTCTAGGGTTTAGGGTTTAGGGGTTTCTTATGTTGAGGTTTTTTGGTTTTTTTTATCAGTGTTTATATTTTCTGGGGATGGATTTTTAAGGTTTTCTAGGGCTCAGGGATTAGGGTTTTCTTAGGATGAGGGTTTAGGGTTTTTTTGGGCTAGGGGTTTATGGTTATCTGGATCTAAGGGTTTAGTATTTTTTTATGGCTATGGTTTTAGAGTTTTCTGGGGTAGGGGGTTTGGGGTTACTTGGGGATAAGGGTTTAGGGTTTTCTGAGGATGATAATCTAGTGGTTTCTAGGACTGGGGGTTTAGGGTTTTTTAGGGATGAGGGTTTAGGATTTTATGGGGATGAGGGTTTAGGGTTTTTTGGGGCTGATGGTTTAGGATTTTCTGGGGTTGAGGGTTTAGGTTTATTATGTAATTATGTCGAAGTGTTTGTTAGGGTTGTGGATTTAGGCTTTTATTTTCCTAATAGTTCAAGGTTTTCTAGGGTCAAGGGTTTTGGGTTTTCTAGTCCTGAGGTTTTTGGGATTTGTGGGGATGAGGGTTTTTATTTTTTGTAACTGAAGGTATAGTTATTTCTGGTGTTGAGGGTTTAGGGTTTTCTTTGGCTGAGGGTTTAGGGTTTTCCTAGGGCTGAGTGTCTTATTATTTTTTCGGCCTCTGGGTTTTTGGTTTCTTGGGTAATATGGTTTAGGGTTCACTAGGATGAGGGTTTAGGGGTTTCTCTAGATGAGTGTATAGTATTTTTTGGTGCTGAGAGTTTATTGTTTTTTAGGTTGAGGGTTTTGGTGTTTTGGGGTTTAGGGTTTATGGTTTTTTAGGACTGAGGGATTAGTGTTTCTATGGATAAGGGTTTATGGTTTTCTGGGGCTGAGAGTATTATAGTTTTTTGGGATCAAAGGTTTATGAGATTTCGGGGATGAGGGTTTAGGGTTTTTTAAGGATGAGGGTTTAGGGTTTTATGGTGTGGAGGATTTTGGGTTTTTGATGTTGGGGTTTTAGTGTTTTCTTGGGATCAGGGTTTGCGGTTTTCATGGTCTGGGTGCTTAGGGTATTATTTTGATTTGGTTTTAATTTTTTATGGGGCGAAGGGTGTAAGGGCTTATGAGGATATGGTTTTAGGATTTGGGGGGTTGAGGTTTTATGATATCTTGGTGGGAGGGTTTGGGGTTTTTTGAGGCTAAGTGTTTACGATTATTTTGGGATGAGTGTTTAGGGTTTTGGGGGGCTAAGGAGTTTATGTTTTTTGGGGGTGAGGGTTTAGGGTTTTTTAGGCCTTAGGGTTTAGGGTGTTTTGGGGGATGAGGGTATATAATTTTTTATTGATAGGGGCATTAGGTTTTTCATGGCTATGCTTTTATGATTGTTTTTTGGAGTGAGTTTATGGTTTTTAAGGATGGTGGTTTAGTATTTTTTTTGGTGATAAGGGTTTTGTTTTTTTAGGTATGAGGGTTTAGGGTTTTTTTGTAGATGGGGATTTACAATTTTTTAGGGGATGAGATTTTAGGGATTTTTTGGGCTCATGGTTTTGGGTTTATTGGTGATGCGGGTATAGGGTTTTTTTTTGTGATTATAGATTAGGGATTTTTAGGGCTTTCCGTTTAGGGTTTTTTGAGAGCTGAGATTTGTTATTTTATTATTATGAGTGTTTAGGGTTTTTGGGGTAGAGAATTTATGGTTTTTGGGACTAAGTGTTTATGTTTTGGGGGGGGGATGAGGGTTTCATTTTTTCTTATGGATGGGGATTTCTGATTTTTTTTGGCTATGGGATTAGATTTTTTTAGGCATAGGTTTTAGGTACTTTGGGGGCTAAGGGTTTAAGGTTTTTAAGGATGAGGGTTTAGGTTTTTTGTGGGATTTGTGTTTAGAGTTTTTTGGGGATGAGGGTTTAGGGTTTATTTGGGGATGAGATTTTATTATTTTTAGGGAAAAGGGTTAAGGGGTTTTTGGGGATGGGGGTTTTGGGTTTTTGTTGGCTAAGGGTTTAGGGTTTTTTGGGGGCAATGGATTATGGTTTTTTTGGGATGAGTGTTTATGTTTTTGCGGGGTTAATGGTTTATGGTTTATTGGAGCTTCGACTGTAGTACTTTTTGGGGTAAAGGTTTAGGTTTTATTGGGGATGTTGATTGAGGGTATATATGGGATGAGGGTTTAAGGTTTTTTAGGATAAGTGTTTATAGATTTTTTGGGATTAGGTTTTAGGGTTTTTTGGGGATAAGGGTTTAGAGTTTTTTGGGTTGTATGTTCATAGTTTTTTTTAAAATTTATGGTTTTTTGTGGATGAGGCTTTATGGTTTATATGGAGTGAGGGTTTATGGTGTATAGAGACTAAGAGTTTTGGTTTTTTTTGGGGACGAGGGTTTAACTTTTATTGTGGATGATGGTTTAGGGTTTTTAGGGCTGTGGTTATAGGGTTTCATGGGATTGAGGGTTAAGGAATTTTTTGAAAGTTATTTTAAGGTTTTTTTGGGCTAATGGTTTATGGATTTTGGGGATGAGTGTTTAGGGTTTTTTCTGGCTGAGGGATTAGTGTTTTTTGGCCTTAGGGTATTGGAATTTTTAGGATTGAGGTTTTATGTTTTTTTGGGCCTGAGGGTTTTGGTTTTTTTAGGGTATAGGGTTGAGGATTTTTTCGGTATGAGGTTTTAGGGTTTCAATTTTTTTTTGGTGTGAAGGATTAGTGTTTTTTTAGGGAAGACTGTTTAGGGTTTTTGGGGGTTGGGGAGTTAGGTGTTTTTGGGGATGTGGTTTTTGGGTTTTTTCTAATAAGGGGTTTAGGTTTTTGGGCATTAATGGTTGAGCTCATTCGGTGAAGAGGTTTTAGAGTTTGTGGGGTAGAGGGTCTAGGATTCTTTGGTGTTGGGGGTTTTGGGTTTTTGGGGCTATGGGTTTTTGGTTCTTTGGGGATGAGGTTTAATGGGTTTTAGGGGATGAGTTTCTAGGTTTTTTTGGGTCCAAGGGTTAAAGGTATTTTGGGGTTGAGGGTTAAATGTTTTTTGGGGATGAGAGTTTAGTGTTTTGGGTGGATGAGGGTTGATGGTTTTTTATGGATGATGGTTCAGGGTTTTTTAGGGAAAATATTTCAGGTTTTTATAGGGATGATGGTTCAGGGTTTTTTCTGGTTGAGGGTTGAGGATTTTTTTGGGCTATGGGTTATGGTTTTTTTGAGGTAGAGGGTTTAGGGTTTTTTGGGCTGAGGGTATTTGGTTTTTTTTTGTTGAGGGTTAAGGGTTCATTGTGGTAGAGGGAATTTGTTTTATTTGGCTAAGGGTTTACGGTTTTTTTTTGGGAAGAGTTTTGAGAATTTTTTGTGGATAAGCGTTCAAGTTTTCTTGGGATGAGTGTTGAGGGATTTTTGGCACTTGGTTTTAGTGTTTTTTAGTTTGAGAATAGATATTTTTTGGTATAAGTGTTGTGGGATTTTTTGGAGGAGGATTCATAATTTTACTCGGAATGAGGGTTTAGTTTTTTTTGGGGATGGGGGTTTGTGTGTTATTTTGGTAGAGTGTTTAGGGATTTTTTGGGGATGAAGGTTTATGAGTTTTGGGGGATGAGGGTTTAGGGGTCTTGGGTATTAAGTTTTAATATTTTTTTGGGATGAGGGTTTAGGGTGTTTTGGGGTTGAGGGTATTTTTGGGAGGAGGGTTTAGGGTTTTTTGGGAATTAGGGTTTAGGGTTTTATAGAGCTAAGGATTCAAGATTTTTTTGGGGCTTAGTGTTTACTATTTTGGGTAGTGAGGGTTCTAAGATTTTTTAGGCCTGATAGTTGAATGTTGTTTAGGGTGGATAGTTTAGTGTGTTTATTTGGCATGAGGGTTTAAGGTTTTATATGGTTGAGCATTTTTTTGGTTTTCTGGGGATGTGGGTTTGTAGATTATGGGGGCTATGGTTTTAGTGTTTTTTGGGGAAGAGGGTTTAGGGTTTTTAGGGGGTAAGGGTTTATGGTTTTTTGGGGATGAAGGTGTAGGGTTTTTTTAGGGATGATGGTTTTGGATTTGTTATGGAATTGGGTTTAGTTTTTTTGGGGGCTGGGGGTTTAGTATGTTTTGGGGATGAGGAAAAAGGGTTTTCATGGTATGATGGATTTGGGTTTTTTGGGTCAGAGGGATTAGGGTTTGTTTGTGATTAGGGATTAGTTTTTTTTTGGGGGCATAAGGTTTAGGGTTTTGGGGCTATGTTTTTAAGGTTTTCTAGGATAGTTTTTTACACTTTATTGAGGATGAGGGTTTAGTGTTTTTTTGTGGATGAGGGTTTATGTTTTTTTGGGGTTCGAGGTTTCGTATATTTGTGGGTTGAGGGTTTGTGTATTTTAGTGGTTGTGGTTTTAGGGTTTTTTGGGAATGAGGGTTTACAATTTTTTTAGGGTTTAGGGTCTTCTAGGGTTGAGGATTTAAGGTTATCTGGGGATGAGGGTATAGTTTTTTGTAGACATGAGTGTTTAGGGTTTCATGGGGATGAGGGATCAAGGTTTTATTGGGAAGAGGGCTGAGGGATAGGGTTTTATTGGGATCAAGGATTAGGGTTTTCTGGGGATTAGGTTCTATGGTTTTCTGGGGCTGATGGTTTCAGGTTTTTTGGGCTAAGGGTTTAGGGTTTTTTGGGATAAGGGTTTAGGGTTTTTTAGGGTAGTGGATTTGTTGTTTTTTAGGGATGATGGTTTAGATATTTTTAGGGATGATGTTTTTTGGGTTTCTAGGGAACATGATTTAGGGTTTTATGGGGTTCATTGTTTATTGATTTCTAAGGCTAGAGATAAAGGTTTATCTGGGTTATAGGGATTAGTGTTTTTTGGTGCTGAATGTTTAGGGTTCTCTTGGTATGAGAGATTAGCATATTCTGAGGCTAATGGTTAAGGGTTTTCTGGGGATGAGGTTTTATGATTTTCTTGGGAAGCGTGTTTAAATTTTGTTGGGGATGATGTCATAGATTTTTATAGGGCTCAGGTTTTAGAATTTTCTAGGTATTAGGGTTTAGGGTGTTATGGGGCTTAGGGTTTAGGGTTTTTCTCTGATAAGATTTAGGATTTTTTGGGTATGAGCTTTAGGGTTTTCCTAGGCTGAGGGTTTATGGTTTTCTGAGGACGAGGGATGATTTTTTTATAGGGACAAGGGTTTAGAGATTTCTTGGGTTGAGGATTTTGGTTTTTCTAGGGATGATGGTTCTGGATTTTCTAGGGATGAGGGTTTAGGTTTTTTTGAGGCTATGGGTTTTGTGTTTTCTGAGGTAGAGAGTTTATGATTTTAGGGGGCACAAGGTTTAGGGTTTTCTATGAATGAGGGTTTAGGGTTTTATGGGGCTAAGGGTTTAGGGTTTTCTTGGGATTAATGTTTAGGTTTTTTGAGTGGTCTAGGTTTAGGGTTTCTTGGGGATCAGGGTTTAGTGTTTTCAGGGAAACAGGGTTTAGGGTTTTTTTGGGAATAAGATTTAGGGTTTTTTGGGACCGAGGGTTTAGGGTTTTCTAAGGCTTAGGGATTATTGTTTTCTAGGGCCGATGTTTTTGGGATTTAGAGGGATGAGGTTTTATGTTTTTCTTGGTTTCATGAATTATGGTATTTTTGGGCTAACAGTTTAGGGTATTCTAGGGATGTGGGTTTAAGTTTTTATTAGGATGAGGGTTGAAGGCGTTTTGGGTATAAGGGGTTTAGGGTGTTCTAAGGATTAGGGTTTAGGTTTTTCTAGTACTGGGGGTTATGGGTCATCTAGGGATGAGGTTTTAAGGTCTTATTGGCCTGAGGTTTTAGGTTCTCCTGTAGATGAGGTTTTACAGTCTTTTGGGGGTGAGGGTTTAGGGATTTTGGAGGGTAAGGGTTTAGGGTTTTTGGAGGCTAAGACATTAGGGTTTTCTATAGAATAGGGTTTAGGGTTTTATAGGGATGATTTTTAGGGGTTTCTAGGGTTTAGGGTATAGGGTTTTTTATGGATGATTGTTTAAGGGATTCTAGGGATGGGGAATTAGGTTTTTCTGGGTATCATGGTTTAGGGTTTTCTAGAATAGAGGGTTTAGGGTTTGATGGGGTTGAGGGTTTAGGGTTTTCATGAAATGTAGGTTTAGGATTTCTTGGGGATGAGGGATTAGGGTTTTTTAGGGCTAAGGGTTTAGGGTTTTCTCGGGATGAGGGTTTAGGTTTTTTGGGGCTGTGGGTTTATAATTTTTCGAGGCCAATAGTTTAGGATTTTATAGGGATGAGGGTTTGTATTTTTCTATATCTGATGGTATAGGGTTTTATAGGGCTCGGTATTTATGGGTTTTCAGGGATGGTGGGTTTAGGGTTATTTAGCAATGAGGTTTTAGGGTTTTCTGGGGTTGAGGGTTTTGGGTTTCTGGGGATGGGGGTTTAGGGTTTTTTTGGGATACAGGTTTAGCATTTTATGTAAGTGAGGGTTTATGTTTTTTTTGGTTCATGGGGTTTTAGGTTTTCTAGGGATTAGGTGTTAGGGTTTTATGGGGATGAGGGTCAAGGGTTTCCAAGGGATGATTGTTTAGCGTTTTCTCAAGGTTGAGGGTTATGGGTTTTCTCAGGTTGAGGGTCTTGGATTTTCTGGGGAAAAAGTTTTTGGGTTATTAAGTTCTAGGGGTTTAGGGTTTTCTGGGGTTGAGGGTTTAGTTATTTTTGGTGTGGAGGATTTTGGGTTTTCTTAGAGTGAGGGTTTAGAGTTTTCAAGGGGTGTGGGTTTAGGTTTTTCTAGGAGGATATTTTATGGTTTTCCTGGGATGAGGGTTTAGTGTTTTCTTTGGATGAGGGTTTAGGGGTGTTAGGGGATGAGTGTTTAAGGATTTCTACTGTTGAGGGTTCAGTGTTTTCTGGGGTGGAGTTTTATGATTTTTTTGGGGATGAGGGTTTAGGGTTATCTGGATCTGAGGGTTTACGATTATTTGTGGCTAGGGGTTTACTATTTTTTGGGCATGAGGGTTTAGGGTTTTCTAAGGTTTAGGGTTTATGTATTTCTAGGGTTGAGGGTTTTCTATTTTCTGGGTTTTTGGTTTTATAATTTTTGAAAACTGTCGGAAGAGTGTTGTTGGTTCCATCTGAGCGTTGGGTCATATTAGAATTTATATTTTGTCCAAAACGTCCACTAACTACAAGGGTGTAGAGTAGTGGTTGTGAGGGGTCGAATCCACTGGGATAATGCTGTTTGATTAGGAGATCCTTGTTTCTAGACCCGTATGGGGAGTTCTTTAGAGAAGATTTTGTTGTTTGGGAATTATCTGACTTATATTTTAGGGTGACTTTAAATGATAAAATAGTGGTCAACATCAAGTCGAGTATCTGGATGGAATATGTCCTTCAATTCGAATCATGTATGGATCCCATGTCTTAGTCTGCAAAGAAAACATGGATTACCAGATGAATTTTCTCTTAGCCTCCTAGCTCTACCTAGGAAGAAACTATTCTGTGATCAGGAAATAGCGAAAGCCTAGGTGCATTAAGTTTATATTCTTAGGGAATAATGTTTGAAAAGAAAGTGATCATAGATTAGTCTATTACAATTAATATAGGGTCATTTTAATAACTATATTGTGGCCGAGGACATTCACACAAATGGAATGGACCATCTTTTTAGATCCTAATAACTAATTCAATTAGATTTTCCAAGTTTAGAATTAAAGATTAATTTATGTCTACTGATACATCAAGTTTGATCCCTATCCCTAAAATATTTAGCTCCTCATTATGGAAGGAGAAACAATTAAAAAAGTATAATAACACATTCTTGACATGTTAATTATTTTAGATAAGCTAGTACAAGGGTTTGGGTTTGAAATGAAAGGGGAAAAACATGCACAATGTAACTTGCAATTATAAATGAAACACTTACTTGAGAAAGAATAATTGAATTGAATCGAAATGAGGAATGGAATCAGAAATCATTGAATAATAGAAGCTCCACGGCTCTTGAATTTATAAAAATGTAAAAAAATGAAGAAATTTAGAGTTTGGAATGTGGAAGGGTGAAAGGATTCATAGGTAATCGAGAGGGAAAAGAAGAGATCATCAAAAAGTTATGTGAAATGATTTTACGCTCCACTACTTATATAGGCATTTATCATCACAACATGTACTGCAGGTACATGATGTGTACCATCGATCCTCTTCATTCTTCATAGATTTTGGATCTACAGTTTGGAATGTGCATCTCTCACAAATTTAAGAGATTTTACCAGGTACACAACGTGTTCCAATGGGTTGTGACATGTACCCTGTGTCTAGATAGCTTTTTCGTAGCATCCTCGTTGATTTCTCACTATCTAGTTTGACTGGAATCACAAAGGGTCCATGGTGTTCATGATGTGTAGTCATTTTTTTCCTTCTGGCTTCATGGCATGGTCACGACTTGGATTCCCGACTTGGTTTAGGCTGTGATCCTCAGGTACACGATGTGAACTGAAGCATCACGATGTGTACGTGGCCAATTTTTCACTTTTTCTACCTTTATTCCTTGGAAACCTGTGAAGATCTTATTCCTAAAAAATTGGACATATACCACATGCATTATAAAGTAATTTAATGAATAACTATGAATAAATGATAGAAAAATAAGGATATAAATTAGGCTTATAAAATCGTGCCACACTTGAACAATTGCTTGTCCTCAAGAAAGAACATCTCAACTAAGATTTCAAAAAGGATAAGAAATTTTTAAAGAAAGAAAGATTTTTTATGTCCATGTAATTAAAATTAGGTGCAAGTAGAAAAATTTCAATTTCGAGAATTATCCCTACATAGAATGTTAGTCATGACTCATAGTCTAACTTTTCAAAACAAATTCTATTCCATGAATTACAACCTTTTAACTATCGCTTAAGTTATATGCCTAATTTTAATTTACCCCACCATTATTTTCTCTCATCAATTAGGGTAAAAATATAAGCATATGTATTATCATACCCTGATTACATGTTCCTAACCATAGGCTTACACTGTTTCTATCATCTCCACTATGTAAAGACAAGTATAAGATTAATCGTGAGGGCTTAAGTAATCGGGTTCTAATGATTCTATGGTTGTGGGTAGGTTGGTAAAATGTGAAAAAGCGGGCTCAAATTAAAGGGTAAGATCTGCAGTATAATTCCAAAAGTGAAAGAACAAGTGTGATGACGTTCCTCCATATGATTGGTCAAATCTTCACTCCATCAGCTTGAGTTGGATATAAATTTATTGAAAGTATGTTCAAGAAGAAATGATTATATTCCATTCCTTTTTCATTATTTTTATTGTGTATTTATATTTTTTGAAATTTATGCCTAGGATATATCTCACATCCATCACCTAACCACATATGATCCTTCGAGGGATTCATCGGTCAGGAAAATGGTGATTTTGACCTTCCCAGTTCATAACCCATATCAAATTTTCTTTCTTTTCTTTATGTATTTTTCATATAAATAGAATACGAATGAAATTCAACAAATGGAATATGGATCACAACCTCATAGTCAGGTGAGCGCACTGTACATCTCTAAATGTGGAAGCATCCCAGCTATCTGAATGCCCCCCAAACACTTGTTCAAAAGTAACCTAGATCATTGTACAAGGAGATTGGTAGGAAGGGAAATAGTCTTGAAATATCTTCATTCAAACAGGTCATTCATGGAATATATGGGCTAAATGAAGGATATATGTTAGGTGGGCCTTAGGGAAAATGTCTATCAAAGAGTGCCTTGATTATTTTAAATTTAACTTGTTTAGTCATAATTTTGATAAGATCAAAGTGCAATTTATACTTGGTTTACATGACCCAGGTATCTCTTGAGAAATATGCTCAGATAAGAGTATGAAATTGAAGGGTTAGAGTCCTCTCGAGTGGTGAAATCAAATAAAAACTGGTAATAACTTATTATCCAATAAAAACACATATTTTGATTACATTTTAAGGGTATTAAATGTTCATTTTTGATCTTATGGTCCTGAGTTAGTGGATTTTAATTTTGAACATCCATTCTCATCATTTCTGCACTTCATGCCTAATATGCACCAATTTAGGCCCAATGTTTTATTTGATCTTAAATAATGAAATTATCCATATTTTAATTTGATATTTTGGGAAATGGATATAAACATAAATATTAACATTTTTCATTCAGGGATCAATGGAGGATTCATAAAGGATGATGAGGATTTTTGGTGAAGAAAGGAAACAATTTTGAAGAAGGCAGATTGGATATCATCCCACTGATCGGACTGTGGGGCCCACAATATAGGCCCAATGAAGCCCAAAATTCATGGGAGGCTATAAAACATATATAGGAACAAATAATGATTCTGTATCCAGTGCTAATTCGTTCTAAATGGTGGTGATTAATGCGGCCCAATGTGAAGATTAAATTCTGGGCCAGATTCTGCGTCCCAGAAAAACAGCCCACTATTGCAATCCTATCTCCTTAACCACAGTGTATTTTGGGATGAAATTTTACAAGATGTTAGGGGACATCCGGGGCTTCATTTAATTATTCTAGGGCCTACTCAAATTCTTCCTTCTAGAAGGTAGTTTAGGCGTGTCTTTCTGGTGGATGCAAGTTGACTGCAACTTCGGGGCAAGAAGTAGAAAAGTCTCTCATCATTAATGTTCCACCCACCTTTCCCCAACATAATTAATTAAAGGCACATGGGATGTTGGGGGATCGGCCAAGGCTTAATTGTTTCCTATTTAAGGCAGTAGTGGTGGTGGATTTAGGGATCTTGGATGCTTTGTTTCATTGTAATGTTTTGTTGTCTATTTGATGTTGTAATCGTTCTTCATTCTCATGTAAGTTATTTGAATCACATTAGTTCTTAATAAAAGTTCTTCATTTCATCTTTTTATTTTCTTCTTCTTATCACTTTGATACAGTTGCTTTATGGTGTGAATTTATTCACACCAGCACTTGTGAATTTATTCACACAACGGTGGAGTGATCGTTTCATTGTTTTATTTTTCTTCTCCAATTCTGCTTCTTTAAGTCGACTTCCCGCTTCCATTTATTTAATAGTATAAATGGAGGGATAAACCCTTATGGGTTGTTCCTAGGGAGTTGAATGGGGAAGATTGGATGTTATTTTATGATCTAAAATTATGTAATCATTTCATTAATTTAAGATTTCCATTTGATGATTAATTTCTTCTTCATCTTCGCCAACTTTAACAATAACACATTTCGAGTGCTAGTACGATCCAATTCCTTGGAGTGATCATTAATTAGATCCTATAAGTGCATTTGTGACTAGCCTTGTAATTTTTTAGAGATTAAATTGGTGAATGATGTTGAGGAATTATATCATTTTGTGGATACGTCTCGAATTAGTGAAACAAACGTTATAAGAAAATAAATACATCCAATCTAACCCTAGTAACAACTTAGGATCAACTCATCTCCATTAATTGTTTTAGACTAAGTAAGTGTATGTTTTAATTTATTTTCTTTAAATTAAATCAGTAGTTATTCAAATAAAATCAATCCAAATATCTGGCCACTCCATATCCAAATCCTTCCAAAATTAGAGTGTCTCTCGGTTTCTTCTTCGGTCCCTGTGGATTCGACCCCTACCTGTACTACAACGACCGCATTACTATAGCGTAAATTTGGGCACAACCAAATTTTGGTGTCATTGTCGGGGACCCAAGTAAGTTACCTTAGATACACGCATCCTTTTCTCACCCCACTTTCTCTATTCTCACCCCATCTCTCTTATCTTTTCCCCCTTTCTGTTTGTGTGTATCTTGAGAATCTAGAATCCAACTTTTTGTATTCTCCAATGGAGTATCTTCCAAATTACCATGTCACAAACTCACCCTGGAATCAAATGGAATTTCAATTTTTAGAATCCCCTAAATTAGAAATTTTTTTGATCAGCCCTTGAATGATTACCCCGCACCCGATGAGACGTACAATCAATGGGATCATGACTGTTTAAATGATCAGTTTCCTTCCCTCTAAAGGATGATTGAAGAGTCCAATCTTAGTGAAGTCCATAATGTTCAACATCCCATCCTATCTTTTCCTCAATCATTTCTTGAAAAATTGTTTAATCAAATGGATATAATGAGTTTTGAGGTATCTTATTTGAGATTAGAACTACAACGCATTAATACTTGTGAGGAACTCATCCCTACACCAACTGTACCTTCCAAAACCTTATGTGTAGTGTCTAGTTTCCCACAAACCTCTCATGAATTAATTGAATAATCGACCTTTGGATTTGGGGTATGGGAAGTGAATCAAGAAATTGTTGAAGTGTCTTTAAATCAGGAGGAAATTGATTTTTTGAATTCAAAAGATAATAACATGACATCAGGGATTGAGTTTCCTGAATGTGGCTCCATTAGTGAATTTTTAGGACCACCGATCACTGGAACATTGGGAGAAATCCCAAACATTGAGCCCATACCTACTCCTAGAATTCAAATGGACACTTTTGGGGATGAATCATATTTTTACAAGGAACCAATTAATTCTAATGCCTTTGGGGAAGAAACTGATTTTCATTCAAATTTCCAATCTTCTTTAGAAAATTTCAACCAACCCGAACTCAAAATCATTATCCTTCCTTCCCCACTCGAGTATCCCATCATTTGTGATAAAAAAGATATTGGGTTTTTCATTCATTCATCTCATGAAACCCAAAAGGGGGGTTGATCTTTGATTTATTAGGAAAGACTACAGTAGAAAAAAGATCAACCATTTCTGATATTCCTTGGATTTTTTCATTCATTTTAGAAAATAGGATTGTTCATGAATAAAATTCCAAATCTTCTTACCAACCACAAGGGATACGCATTCTTAATCATGTTGAAGTGGAGAAAGATGAGGTCATTAAAATTTTTAAATTTGGAATTGGCTAAGTTGG
Organism: Viscum album; assembly: GCA_963277665.1. Taxonomy (NCBI): domain Eukaryota; kingdom Viridiplantae; phylum Streptophyta; class Magnoliopsida; order Santalales; family Viscaceae; genus Viscum; species Viscum album. Next base: position 1,540,739,961 of record OY728151.1, read on the forward strand.
GGGGTTCAAGTCGAGCTAAAGACGTTAAATTAAGCGCTGCACAGGAGGCAACCCGTGGTTTTCAAGTTTCAAATAATTTTTTTTATTTTAATCAACTTTATATTTCAAATAGGATTATTAGATAATTTTGATATAATTTTATTCTACCTTAGACTGTTGACCTGTTCTTCTTTTATGAGTATGGATGGGTATGAAAGGGGAGCACCATATTCACCCGTGTCACGTGGTGTGATCCTTGAGTAATACCTTACCCAGAAAATTAAGAGAAGACAATGTATCATGAGTTTGTTTTATTTATGTTTTTGTAGGTTAAAAGAAAATTTAGACTATTGACCTGTTCATCTTTTATGAGTATGGATGGGTATGAAAGGGGAGCACCATATTCATCCGTGTCACGCGGTGTGATCCCTGAGTAATACCGTACCCAGAAAATATAAAGAAGACAATGTATCATCAGTTTGATTTTTAAAATTAAAAAAAAACGAAACCCATAAAAATGTTGATACTTGGTTTTAAATAAATTGTTGTGTTGTTTGTTTTGTCTAGTTTGTTCTTCTTTTTATGGTTTAGGGACTATTTTGGGTGTTACATATTCGATTAAGGAGGTGCATACATATCCCAAGAGATCAAAAGAGTAATCTGAAGCATCATGAACTTCAACTTCAAAAATCAGGTGAATTTGTTCCATGTTTATCATTTTCAATTTCCTCTTTGAACTCCTCTCCTCTACCCCTTCTAATCTTTATTTTATTTAAAAACTGGGGACATTGTTATTTTAAATTTGTGGGAGATGAAATTAACATTTTGATCTTGTGTGCAAAAAAGAAAATGCATGTAAGGAAAAATATCGAACATGATAACACACATTTCAATCTCTAAAATTGGATATCAAATAATTTTGCATGACTTGATTATGATTTTAATGCAAGTTCAGGTTCATGTGCATAAATTTTGGAAAGTGCGGTTGTCCGATGTGATATTTCACCATTATATTTTCATCCATTTAAAAAAGACACAATGCACGTCCTCTAGATTGTGGGGTTTTAGTTTGAGTTCTTACGGACCCATAATAAATAGTATAGGATTGGCGATCATTTTAATTTTAACATGAGTATTCAAAAAAAACTTTGCACATAGAGCAATGAATTGACCTAATGTGTGGCTTTCCACACTTGGGGATCATTACTCCATAGTTGTCTAGCGCAGAGTTGGGCATTTTATCTCTATTTGTGGTAATTTGAATTTGTTTTTGATTGAGTTAACTCAAGATGATGCCCGAGTATGGGAGATTCACTTGGTGCCCTAAGGTCTTTGATCCTGGGAGTCATCGGCAAAGTCTTGCTACATGGGTTGACCCGATTGAGTTCAATTTCAATTACCATGGAAAAATTGCAAAAAAAAGAACAAGAAAAACAAAAAATAAAAAATGATTACTCATCTTATTATTAAAATTTGATTGCTCCTAGCGCTTCCATCTTTTCTCCCTCGAATGAAAATTAACCCCCATGTCTATTGTGACACACAACACTTCATCATGCTTGAGTGAATTTGGATGAATTATGGAAATGAATTTGAACAAAGGAATGGGCTTGGGCTTGAGATGCCTATGGACATAGCTTGTTTGAAATTATTTTGTTGGGTTTCTTAATTGTTTGGTATTGATCTTTGGGTGAGAAATGTGTATTAAAATGTTTTTGGAAAAGGTCATTTGAATTTAATTTTTGTGAGATATATTTTTCTTGGGACTAGCAAAACTCAAGTTGGGGGTGTGATTAGACAATAAAAACACATATTATGATTACATTTTAAGGGTATTAAATGTTCATTTTTGATCTTATGGGCCTGAGTTAGTGGATTTTAATTTTGAACATCCATTCTCATCATTTCTGCACTTCATGCCTAATATGCACCAATTTAGGCCCAATGTTTCATTTGATTTTAAATAATTAAATAATCCATATTTTAATTTGATATTTTGGGAAATGGATATAAACATAAATATGAACATTTTTCATTCAGGGATCAATGGAGGATTCATAAAGGATGATGATGATTTTTGATGAAGAAAGGAAACAATTTTGGAGAAGGCAGATTGGATATCATCCCACTGATCGTACTGTGGGGCCCACAATATAGGCCCAAGGAAGCCCAAAATTCATGGTTGGCTAGAAAAAATATATACGAACAAATAATTATTCTGTATCCAGTGCTAATTCGTCCTAAATTGTGGTGATTAATGCGGCCCAAGTTGAAGATTAAATTATGGGCCAGATTCTGCGGCCTAGAAAAACATCCCACTATTTCAATCATATCTTTCGAACCACAGAGTATTTTGGGATTAAATTTTACAGGATATTAGGGGACATCCGGGGATTCATTTACGTCTTCTAGGGCCCTCTCACATTCGGCTTTCTAGAAGGTCGTTTAGGCGCGTCTTTACGGTGGATGCAAGCTGGCTGCAACTTCGGGGCAAGAAGTGGAAAAGTCTCTCATCATTAATGTTCCACCCACCTTTCCCCAACATAATTAATTAAAGAACATGGGATGTTGTGGGCTCGGCCGAGGCTTCATTTTTTCCTATTTAAGGTAGTAGTGGTGGTGGATTTAGGGATCTTGGATGCTTTGTTTCATTGTAATGTTTTGCTGTCCATTTGATGTTGTAATCGTTCTTCATTCTAATGTAAGTTATTTGAATCACATTAGTTCTTAATAAAAGTTATTCATTTCATCTTTTTTTTCTTCTTCTTATCACTTTGATAACATTTCTTTAAGGTGTGAATTTATTCACACCATCACTTGTGAATTTATTCACACAACGGTGGAGTGATCATTTCATTGTTTTATTTTTCTTCTCCAATTCCGCTTCTTTAAGTCGACTTCCCGCTTCCATTTATTTAATAGTATAAATGGAGGGATAAACCCTTACGGGTTGTTCCTAGGGAGTTTCATGGGGAATATTGGATGTTATTTTGTGATCTAAAATTCTGTAATCATTTCATTAATTTAAGATTTCCATTTGATGATTAATTTCTTCTTCATCTTCGCCAACTTTAACAATGACACATTTCGAGTGCTAGTACGATCCAATTCCTTGGAGTGATCATTAAATTGATCCTCTAAGTGCATTGGTGATTAGACTTGGAATTTTGTAGGGATTAAATTGGTGAATTATGTTGAGGAATTATATCATTTTGTGGATACGTCTTGAATTAGTGAAAAGAACGTTATAAGAAAATAAATACATCCAATCTAACCCTAGTAACAACTTAGGATCAACTCATCTCCATTAATTGTTTTAGACTAAGTAAGTGCATGTTTTAATTTATTTTATTTAAATTAAATCAGTAGTTATTCAAATAAAATCAATCCAAATAGCTGACCACTCTATAGCCAAATCCTTCCAAAATCAGAGTGTCTCTCGGTTTCTTCTTCGGTCCCTGTGGATTCGACCCCTACCTATACTACAACGACCACATACCTGTAGGGTAAATTTGGGCGCAACCAATCACAAAGGGAATAAATCTTAAGTAGTGGGTCAATAAATCATAATTCCAAAGATTTGGAATTTGAATTAATTTTATAAACTCAACAGTCATTCTAAACAAGTATAAGAATGTGTTAAACATGGTTATTAAAACATTTCCACTTAACTTTATTTTAATTTAGAAGGGAATAATTATTTTCATGTTTAACTCATGCTTTTTATTGTTAATAATGTCTCCTAGAAAAGTGAGAACAATAAAAAATTCAAGTGTATCACCAGTGAAATTGTGAGAAAACCTGCCCACACATAAAATGTGTTAGTGTCCCCACTGTAAATGAGATATATGTGGGAGTGGGTATGAATTTTTTTTTGAAAAGGAATAGAAATCATATTTTTGACAGAATTGAAATAAGAGGGAATCGAGAGCTTCCTTGTAAAAAGTGTTAGGGCATGGGGGTGTTTGAAGCCGTCTTAGTACTCAATCCAACTAACCTACAATGTGTTTAGAAAAGAAAACCCTAAACTAGGTACAAACATTAGTCCACATAGATAAGCATGTATAAATTCAAGATAAAACCAAAGGGCAAGCCACATAGTGATAAAAAATGATACTCATTTTATTCAAATTGTGACTATTTTATAATGAAACATGGTGAAAGATGCTAAATGAAAAATGAAAAGAAAATAAAAAATACATGGTAGTGACGACTCGACTACAAAAGAGATGAAATATGGGTTTCCTCCCATAAGGTACTAACTAAATGTCGGCAGCTATATGGGTGGACCGATATTATTGTTAGAAGGTCCTCCAGCTTAGTTTCTCCTTAACCTCTTACGACTGCTAGAGGATGTGTCCTCAAGTTCGCATGGTCTTTTGGTGGGTTAATCACTTCAGGTATAGTTTCATGAGCATGGATGAGGTGTGGAAAGAATGGAATCATTGGTCATGGATGCCACTACTATTGGTGAATTTCAAGTGAAATCTCATGAATTTGTCTGGAATTGTCTATGAATTGCTCAAGTACCCTTGTTCTATGATTTCTAGAGGGACTGGACCATCAAAGATGGTAGATTATTCTAATGAGCTTGACATTCTAAAGATAAAAAGAAAAGAAACAAAAATAAAAATAGAACAGAAGGTAAAAAAATTAAATCCCATATATATAAATATCCAAAGTACGTAAAAAGGTGGGAAAAAATACTGAAACAAAAACCATACCAAGTACATGAAAAAGTATCAAAAATCCCAAAATATATATCAAATTTAGATTAGGGGATCCATGCCAAATATCTCCTCTAGCGTCATCCCACTACTCGGTGTCTCGATCAACTGGACAACCACTTCAGTGTCAGTAGCAGAAGAAGTAGAGGATGAATGGGTGACTATGGTGGATGGTGAGGTAGTGGAGGTAGAGATATGGGTTAGGGTGGCTGGTGGTGAAGTAACGATCTGTACCGGGGTTGTGGGTATGTCATATGGATCTATAAAAGGTACTATAGGGATAGGCATGGTAGAAATTCCCTTTCCCCTTCGGGCCTGCTCCACCAGGAACTCCTGTTGGGTGGCAGGGTCAGTGAGATCGGGAGGAAGGTCCGGCTGGATGGAAGGAGGTGGTAAAATGGTATAATATGATGGTCTATCTAGGGAGGGAGGTGGTTAATGGGTAAATGTAGTGGGATCAATGAATGGGAGATAGAGGTGGGTTGATATTTGGCACAGATTCTCCAGAATGCACTAGTAAAGACTCCACGACTCAGCTGGGGTGGGATGGAAGGATGGTGGAGGGATAGTAGGTGGGGAGGGGTATGAGTTGGTGGTAGGTATGGATAGATTAGGTGTGGTTGTATGATGAGGGTGGGGTGGTGGGTCGGCTACTGCTACTCCAACTAGCTACTCCTGAGGCGTGGCCTCTTACATACTTGGAACCCAGAAATATGTGTCGCCATCCTTCACCATCATTTTCATCTTGTGAAGTAACACCAGATCTATTGGCTCGATGAGTCCAATGGAGGTGAGGGGATGAGAGGCCTCAAATACCCTAAGATACACAGTCAGACTGGTGATGAAATATCTACCCATGAGTGTTCCATGCTTCCTTTATGCTAGGACCATGAAGTACGAAGAGAACTAGGCGGCCATATTTATGGTGCCCCAGCCATAGTAGATGCGAGTATCAAAACATCAAACTGGATGACACTACGTTTGGTATCTCCTCATTCAAACCATCCATGCGCCATAAATCTATGAAATATGCATAAATCTGTGCCCCATAGCTTACTATACTTCTCGAGTCGAGGGTTATGATGTGACTGGAGGTCAAGAGCGATTATGGGACATAGATACGATGCAGTCTCTTAGACTTCGACAATTTTTTCAATATGTAACACCTCAAGGAGGCTCAGTACATCATCAAAAACATTTAGTTTTATGATTATATCCAAGTCTAATGTTTTTTGGTGCACATCGGCTTAGCCTACAGGTGGTAGTGTGCGGGTAGGGAAAAGTGAAGGAGGTATCACACAGGACTTGAAGGAGCGGGATGGGAGGATGATGGGAGGGTGAAACTGTGAGGGTGAAAGAGAGGGGGAACCACGTGGGAGGTGAAAGGTCGGGGGGAAGTTGAGTGGGTACTGAATTGCGGGTCATGACCTTCTGTTTGTAAAAATAATCTTGACCCTATACATGATGTGTATTGAGAGATCATGTCATGTATGGGTAAAAATTAAAGAGAATTTTGGTGAATGTGTACACGATGTGAACCACTGCTTCATGTCGAGTACTAAATGGTTTTTGGACCTACTAATTGCTCCTTCTGTGCCTCCTGGCCTTGTATACATGAGACTCTTCAATGATGATCCAAGTATACTTATCTAAAGATCTCCCACCATAGGTTTCTTCCTAGCCAGTGATTCCTTTATAGTCAGAAGCATGACTCCATTAAATCATAGTTGAACTTGAGGATGATAACATAGTCTTCATGGAATGGTTCTTGAAATATCTTCAACATTTGACCATTCACCTTGAATGTTGTTCCTCCATCTCGTTGTATTTCATTCATTCTATAATGAAAAACTTGGACAACCTCAAAAGAACCAGACCATCTTGATTTCATCTTTTCTAGGAATAGTTTCAATCATGAATTGAACGGAAAAACCTTAGTCCTTGGGATGAAGGTCCATCATGCAATTCATTGGTCGTGCTATTTTTTTCTCCTTGTAAATCCCCACATTCTCATATGAATCTGTACTTATTTTTCCAATGAAGTTAATTGTAAAAAATGTTCCTTCCCAGACTTTTCTATATCCATATTCATTTTTTAATGGCCTAGAATGAATGATGTTCCAGCTACACCAGAAGTTGATAGGGATTACCGTAAACCAGTCTAAATGGGGTGGTGCCTATGGGTGTATTGTATGCAGTTCTGTAAACCCACAAATCATCATCCAACATTAGGATCCAATCACTTCTACTTGTGTTTACAAATTTTTTTATGATTTGTTTCACCTCCATGTTTGACAATTCAACTTTCCCACTTGTTTGTGGGTGATAGGGAATTCTAGTGTTTTATCAAATACCATATCTTTTGAGCATCTTTTATACTGGTTGATTGGAGAAATTTTCCCTGTGATCACTGATGAGTAGCCATGGAAATCCAAAATGTGTAAACACATTCTTTTGAAGAAAATTCATAACTACCTCAGTTGTGTCATGAGCTGTTGCTTTGGATTCAACCCACTTGGAGACATAATCTACTACAACCAAAATATAATTCCTTCCATGTCACATAGGGAATGCTCCCATGAAGTCGATTCCCTAGATTTGTAAAACGTAAACTTCTTTAATGGGGTTATGTGGCATCTCATTCCAGCTGCAGATATTTCTCATTCCTTGGAATCTGTTACAACATTGGCAGAATCCCCTGGAATCTTGATGTAATGAGGGATAGAAAAATATCATTTGAAAGATTTTAGGAACTGTGCACTTTGTTTCATGATGCCTACCAGTTTGCGATGTGTAACCTATTTTTATCACATTATGTGTCTCTTCTTCTAGAATGTAGTGTCTTAAAAGGCCACCGAAATAGTGCTTGAATAGGAGAGGTTCATCCCAGATGTAGTGCATTGCATCTGATAAAAACTTATTCCACTATTGATAATAGAGGTCTTGATGGAGGAATATTGTTTCAAGGTAATTGGACATGTCTAAGAACCAGGTCTGGGACTTTACACTAAATAATATCTCCTTATGGAAATCTACTTTGATACCAGCCTTGTTGTCTTCTGTGATGATTGAAAGTGGTAATATGGAGAGGTGGTCTTCAATAACATTTTTTCCCTTGGTTTCTTTGATCATGATGTCGAATTCTTGTACCAAAAGAATAGATCATATCAATTTTGGTATTTTATCTTTCTTGTCCATAAGGTATCGAAGGGAGACACGATTCGTATGAACAATGACTATTGATAGAACAAGGTATGAACATAATTTTTCAATGGAATAAATGATGGCTTGGATCTCCTTCTCCATAGTCATGTAATTTATCTGGGCTTCATTTAAAGTATGAATGGAATAAAATATTGTGTAGAAGATGTTTTCCACGCATTTTCTGAGCATAGCACCTCCTGTAAGGTCGATGGTATTACATATTATTTCAAACTCTTTTTCCAGTTTGGTGCAATGATAACTGGAGATATAATCAGACTATTTTTCTGTGTTTTAAAATCTTATTATTAGTAATAATTGAATTTTAATGGAATATCTTTTGAAAATAGGTGTTTCAATGGGCACATGACTTTAGCAAAATCATTCATTAAGCATCTGTAGAATCAAACATGCCCAAGGAAGCTTCTGATTCCTCTAATAGTTGATGATTCAAGTATATTTTTGATGACTTTGATCATTGCTAGATCAACCTCAATGACTTATTTGGAGATATTGTGTCCCAGTATGATTCCATCCTGCACCATGAAGTGGTAATTTTCCCAATTCAGTACTAATAATTTCTCCTCACAGCATTGGATAACCAGTTCTTTATTACTTTGGAAAACATTGAATGATCTCCCATAGACTGAGAAATCATCCATGACTATTTTGAGAAACTATTCATACATATAATGAAATATGTGTTTCATGCATATTTGGAATGTCTTTGGAGCATTACACATACCAGATGACATGTGTATATATGAAAATGTACCAAATGGTAAGTTGAAGGTGGTTTTCGGCCAATTAGTGGGGTCGACTACAATTTGAGTGTATCCTAAATAGCCATCCCGGAAATATTAGAAATCATTCCCCACTAGTCTTTCTAACATTTTATCCATAAAAGGTAATGGAAAATGGTCTTTTCATCTTACTGAGTCCAAAAATCCGTAATCCACACAAACTCCCCATCCAGTGATGGTGCGTGTGGAAACGAGTTCATTGTCATATGTCCTTGTTACTGTGAGTCCTCCTTTCTTGGGGATGACTTGGAGGGGGGTCACCCATTCACTTTCTGAGATGGGAAATTCTATTCCAGCATCCATGAGCTTCAAAATTCTTTCTTGAAAAATTCTTTAATTAGTGGTGTGAGCCACATCAAAGGTTTTATTTTTGGTTTTGCATCTTATTCAAGTAAAATCCTATGGGTTCACTAAGTAGTATTGACTCACTTTATGTCAACCAAAGCCCAATAAATTGACTGTTTTTTGCTTTTTATGACATTAACCAACTGTTATTCCTATTCTTGGGATAGTTAAGAGTTAATAATATTGGTTAAAGAGAATTATTCTCCTAAATATGAGTACTATAACTTACTAGGTAGCGGTTTCATGTCCAACTGGTGTGTCTGAATGATGGATGGAATAAATACCGGTATGGTGTCTCTGGTGAGTTTTTCGATAAAGATAACATCCTCAAAGTCATATTCTTCTTCCTTATATGAATATGAATTTCCGCTTTCTTCCTCAATATCCATGTAATCCTCTCTTTTTTTAGTGAGAGAGATGGCGTTACAGTCCACAGTGTCATCATAGTGTTTTATATCCTTAATCAGGTTAAACACGACATGCTCTTCTCCAACTCTAAAGATGATACGCCATAGATTAACATAAATCTGGGATTTTCCTATGGATAGGAAGGGACTTACAAGAATTATAGGGACATATCCTTCATCTTCCATGTCTAACATGATAAAGTCTATTGCGAAAATGAATTTTACATCATTAACCAAGACATCTACAAGAATGATGCATGGGTACTTAACTGAAAAACCATCTAACAGCAATGGTACCATAGTTTCCTTGAGTTCGTGGAGTCTGAGATTGCGGAAAACACTCATCAACATTAGATTAATATTGTATCCATGATCACAGAGTTCTCTTTAAAATTGGCACTCTCCTATCAGACAAGGAATTGAGAATCTTTTAGGAACTCTCATCTTTGGTAGATTTTTCTTATGTACACCACTAGAGAATTATTCATTCAAGGAAATGATTCCTAGTTCTCCTATCTTTGTCTTGTTTTATAGAGGGTCTTTGGGGAATTTTTCAAAAATAGGCATTTGGGAGATTGCTGCAAAAAAAGGAATATTAATATAAAACTTTTTGAACATTTCTTGGATGTTTTTGTACTGAGCCTCCTAACTTCTTTACGTCACTCTTTCTGGAATGGGAATAGGTGGATTTTATGGAGGTGGGGCTACATAAATGGGTTCCTTATATTTTTTTGGGGCTTTATCCTTCTTAGTTGGTGGTGATATGGGAATGAATTCTTCTGCGTTTTCTTCTTATACATGTTGTTTCTTAGGATCTTCTAGTGGCCTTACTTCTTCTGGTTTCTAAAATTAAAACACTTTTCTACTCTTCAAGACTACATCCTTAGAATCCTTGAGTGGGTATGTCTCACTGTTAACAGGTAGAGTACCATGTAATCTATCAGATAAGGTCCCCAAGATTTTACTGACTTGAATCTCCAAGTTTCTTAGAGAAGCTCAAGTATTCTTCATCTCTGTCTCCTGAGTATTCATCCATTGATTTGAATTTTGTATGAAAGATGTCATGTGATTCTCTAGGTTACTTTGAAGTGGTGGAGGTGGTTGTTGTTACGATCTTGACTAGATGGGTTGAAATTGTTTTTGGGGCCTCAGAAAAGGTTGCTGCTAAAATGTATACTAGTGTGGTCAAGGTATAGGGTTCATTAGTGGATACCCTGGTGGTCCTTGAGTGAGGAACTGAGCTTGACCACTTCACTATGGAAAATATCCTTGATTGTTTGGAGGCTGCTGCTGAGTAGGACTCTACTGATAAAATGGATTTTGTTTTTTCTACTGAAATTGATGATTTTTAGGTTGTAATTAACATAATTATAATATTGTGTTTCTTAATATCTTTCATTTGAATATTGATACTGATGCAGGCCACCACCCATCTCAAATGATTGGATTTCCATTACTGGTGCAGGAGGGGGTTGTGATGTTGGTATCTAAAAGGATTCGAGTTTCTTGGTTAGCGCCTCAAGTTACACTACTAACCGGGGGGTATTATCAACTTGGTGGATTCCATGTCATGGTGGTCCACGATCACTTTTTCATAGATTGTAATTATGATATTCTTCATCCAAAATAGATCTTCCTACTTCAGGGGTTTAAAACATTAAACATTCATCAGCGGCAACATTGACGACTGTTTGGGCCACTGGATGGATTCCTTGATAGAAAGTTTGTAGGAGAATCCACATATTGAGTCCATGATGTGGGTATTTATCCATTAGTTCTTTGAATCCATCCCATTCTTCCCATGAGTATTCTCCATTATCTTGTGAAATGTTTTGAATATCATTCTAGAGTTTCTAGGTTCAGATGGGTGGGAAGTATTTGTCAATAAAGTTCATGGTGAACTCATCGCAAGTCATGATTAACTTGAGAGCTTGGATTTTTAGCCATTCTTTTTCTCTATCTCACAATGAAAAGGGGAAGACACAAAGTCTTATTGCATCAGAATAAACTCCTTGGTTGCGAAAGGTATCATAAACCTCCATAAAGTTTGATATATGTTCATGAGGGTCTTCGTCTGAAGACCACTAAATTTCCTAATGTTCTGGATCTTATGAATGAGTCCATGTTTTATTTTAAACGTATGGGATTGAATATGTGGGCGAACTATGTTGGTCATCGTATCATGGATTGATGGTAAACCATAGTCCATGATGGTCTTCTCTGGGTGCATATGAGGTTCTCCAGGTATGAGTTGATAGTTTGGTGGGTTAGGTCCTTCAGGGTGGTGTTGCTCGACCATTGCTAACTAGAAAAATGAAGAAAAATTCCTTTCAATCATAGTATCTAAGGCCAAGGGATCATGTGCTTCAAGTTTCCTTGATTGGGTAAAGGGACCTTGGTACATGCACTAAAAAAAGAATGGGATGCAAGGGTATCTGAAAAAGAAGAAAGGGGATGAGGGAAATTTAATCTTATGGAACAAATCAGAGTTCTTTTAAAAATGACATTGCCTCCCTGACAACAGTTCCAGAATTTTATGGGAACCCCAAAAAGGGAGTTGTTACTTCCCTCTGGAAATTGGTGTCAAATTAGAATTTATCTTTTTTCCCAAAATTTCACCAACTATAAGGTCATAGTGTAGTGGGATTTTAGGGTTGAATCCATAAGGATAATGTTGTTTGATTGAGAGATTATTTTTTCTAGACCCATATAGGGGGTCATTTCAAGACGATTTCATTGTTTGGGAATTGATATGATTTCTATTTTAGGGTGACTTTAAATGATAAAAGTGGGTTTGGGATCATGTCGAGTATCTGAATGGAAGATGTACTTCAATTATAATCTTGACAAGATCATACGTATTAGTCTCCAAAGAAAACATGGATCGCTAGTTGACATTGGTCTTATCCTCCTAGATCTACCTTGGAAGCAACTATTCTGTTATTAGGAAATAATTACTACCTAGGTGCATTAAGTTTATCATATTAGTGAAGAAAGTTTCCTAAGCTAGTGATCATAGATTAGTCTATTCCAATTAAGATAGGGTCATTTTCTTGACTACCCCATGGTCGGGGACATTCACACAAATGGGATGGACTGTTGGTTTATATCCTAATTATTAATTCAATTAATTTTTCCAAGTTTAGAGTTAAATATTTATTTAAGTCTACAGATACATCATGCTTGATCCCTATCCCTAAGAAGATTAGTTTCTCATTAGGGAAGGAGGAAACTGTTAAATAAGTATAAGAACGCATTCTTGACATGTTATTTATTTGATATAAGCTAGTGCAAGGGTTTGGGGTTGAAATGAAAGGGGAAACAACATGCACAATATAACTTACATTTATAAATGAAACACTTACTAGATAAAGAAAAATGAAATTGAATCCAAATGCAGAATAGAATCGGAAAGAATTAATGAACGGAAGCTCCAAAACTATTAACTTAATAAAAATGTAAAAACATTAATAAATTTAGAGTTTTGAAGGGGGAAGGTTGAAAGCATTCATAGGGAATCATGAGGGAAAGGAAGAGATCATCCAAAAGATCTGTGAAATGCTCTACTGCTACATTTCTTATATAGGAGTTTTTCATCCGGACGTGTACTGTAGGTACACGATGTGTAAAATCAGTACATGTCATTCTTCTTAGATTTTGGGTCTCAATCATTGAACACAGATCTCTCGTGAATTTAAGAGATTTGACCAGGCACATGATGTGTACCGGTGGGTTACGACGGGTACCCCATTTGTAGCTGGCTTTTGCGTGGAATACTCATGGATTTCTCACTATCTAGTTTGAATGGAATCACGATGTTTCCATGGTGTACATGACATGTAGAAGATTTTTTCTTCTGGATTCGTTTCAAGGTCATGACATGGCTTCACGACTTGGTTTAGGTTGTGATCCTTAGGTATACGACGTGAACTGAAGCATCGCGATGTGTACTTGGCCAGTTTTTAATTCTTTTTCCTCTCATACTTGGATAGCTGTGAAGCTCTTATTCCTGCAAAATTCGACCCATACCACATGATTTATCAAGTAATTTAAGGAAAAACTATGAATAAATGACAGAAAATTTTTTATATAAATTAGGTGTATCAGTTTTCTAGGGAAGATGGTTTAGGGTTTACTGGGTGGGGGGAATATGGGTTTTGGGGGATTAGTGATTATAATTTTATGGGGCTAAGGGTTTAGGGTTTTCCTATGATGAGGTTTTTAGATTTTTTGATGATGATGGTTTATGGTTTTTTGGGATTGAGGTTTTAAGGTTTCTACGGATGAGGGTTTATATTTTTCTGAAGATGAGCGTTTTAGGGTTTTTGTGGCTAAGGTTTTAGGGTTTGGTTGTTGTAGGTTTTGGGGTTTATAGGACTTGGGTTTTAGGGTTTTCTAGCGATATGTTTTTTTTTTGGTTTTTGAGGTATAGGGTTAATGTTTTCTTGGGATTTGGGTTTATGTTTTTTTTGGGATACATGTTTTCTAGGGCTTATCATTTAGGGTATTTTTTGGATTAGGGTTTATAGTATTATGGGGTTTAGGGTTTAGGGTTTTCAAGGGATGAGGGTATAGGGTTTTGGGGGATGAGGGTTTACAATATATGGGGTTGGGGGTTTAGGTTTTTTTGGAATAATGTTTTAGGGTTTTTTGGTTGAGGGATTAGGACTATTTAGGGAGGAGGATTTACGGTTTTTTCAAGATGATTTATTTGTACTTTTCGGGCCTCTGGGTTTAGGGATTTTTATGAGGATTTGACGTGTTTTGGGGATGATGGTTTTGAGATTTTATGGATATGGGTTTGAGTTTTTTTTTCAGTTGTGAGTTTAGGGTTTTCGGGGGTAGGGTTTTTTGGGGCTGAGATTTTTGGGTTTTTTGGGGTCGAGGGTTTAGGTTTTTTTTGTAAATGATGGTTTAGGGTTTTTTGGGACTGTGGGTTTAGCTATTTTTTAGGATCATGGTGTAGGGTTTTTTGGTGCTGAGGGTGTATATTTTTTTTTGATTATTGGATAGGGATTTTTTGGGTTGTGGGTTTGGGGGGCATTGGGGATGAGTGTTCAGTGTTTTTGGGGATGCGGGTTTAGGGTTTTTTTGGGATGGTGGTTTAGGGTTGTCTAGACTAATGTTTAATGATTTTTTTAGGGATGAGATTTGTTTTTTTTATGACTGAGGGTTTATGACTTTTTGGGCCTTTCGTTTAGCATTTTTTGGGGTTGACGGTTTAGGGATTTTTGTTGATGATGATTTAGAGTTTTTTTTGGGGATAAGGGTTTCATGTTTTTTATGGTTGAGGGTTTAAGGGTTTATGGTGGGGAGAGTTTAGGGTTTTGGTAGGATGAGGGTTTAGGTATTTTAGGGGATGAGGGCTTATGTTTTTTTGGGGATGAGATTTTTGGTTTTTTAGTGCTGAGGGTTTATGAATTTTTGGTGCTGTGGTTTAGGGTTTTTTGTGGCTAAGGGTTTAGGATTATTTTATGATGAGGGTTTAGTGTTTCTTTGTGTCATGGTCTTGAATTTTTTTGGGGATGAGAGTTTTTTACTTTTTAGGATGAGGGTTTAGGGTTTTTTGTTGCCGAGGGTTTATTGTTTTTTAGGGATGACAGTTTAGGGTTTTTTGGGGATGAGCGTTTAAGAATTTTTGGGGATGACTGTTTCGTTGTTTTTAAGGATGAGTTTTTAGGTTTTATTGGGGATGAGAGTTTATGGTTTTTTGGGTATTTGGGTTTAGGGTTGTTTGGGGATGACAGATCAGGATTTTTTTGGTGACAAGGGTTTAGGGTTTATAGGGGATGTGTTTTTGGGTTTTTTGGGGATGAGGTTTTAGGATTTTTGGGGATGAGGATTTTGGGTAAATTTATACTGATATTTTAGGAGTTTTTAAGGAATAGGGTTAAGGTATTTTGGGGCTGAGGGTTTAGGTTTTTTTCGTGGCTGAGGATTCATGTTTTTTCGGGCTAAGGGTTTAGGATTTTCTGGGTTGAGGTTTTATATTCTTGGGGGGTGAGGTTTTAATATTTTTTGGACCTGATAATTTAGTAATTTTTAGTATTGAGGGTTTAGGTTAATTTGGGATGATTTTTTGGGTTTTTTATGGATGAGGATTTAGTATTTTTTATGTTTGAGGGTTTGGGGTTTTTTGGGAATGTGTGTTTAGGGTTTTTCTAGCATGAGGGTTTGGGTATTTTGGAGAAGAGCGTTTAGGGATTTTTGGGGATAGGGTTTTCAATATTTTGGATATGAGGATTTTTTATTTTTTGGGGATGATGGGTCTGTAATTTTTTGGGATGATGGTAGAGGGAATTTGGATGTGATGTATTAGGGATATTTGGGGAAGATAGTTTAGGTTTTCTTAGGGCTAGGAATTTTGTGTGGTTTGATGTAGTGGGTTTTGGGTTCGTTGCGTCTATGGATTTTTTTATTTTTGGAGTTGAGGTAGAATGTGTTTTCTGAGATGTTATTTTAGGGTTTTTTCAGGCTAAGGGTTTAGGATTTTTTTAGGCTGAGGGTTTAAGTGTTTTTGGGGAAGAGGGTTTAGAGTTTTTTAGGGTTTTGGGTTGTGGGATTTTTGGGATTTAGGGTTCATAGTTTTGGGGGGGTTGAGGGTTTAGGGTTTTTTGGGTAGATGTTTGAGGGTTTTTTGACGCTGTGGGTGCAAGGTTTTCTGGGGCTGTGGGTTTAGGGTTTTTTTGGGTAGAGGGATTATGGTTTATTGGGGTAGAGGGTTTAGGTTTCTTTGGGTAGATAAAAAAGGATTTTTTGGGGCTAAGGGTTGAGTGTTTTTAGAGCATAGGGTTAAAGTATTTTTCGGGATGAGGGTTTTTTGGTTCTAGGTTTGAGGGATTTTTGATTTCAGGGTAGAGGGTTTTTAGGGATAAAGGTTTCTTGTGGATGAGGGTTCATGGTTTTTAGGGATAAGGTTTTAGTATTTTTTGGGAATGAGTGTTTAGGAGTTATTTAGGCCGAGGTTTTAGGGTTTTTTTGGGATGAGGGTTTAGGTTTTTTTATGTCTGAGGTTTTATGGGGTTTTGGGACTTAGGGTTTATAATTTTTTGGAGATGAGTGTTTAGGCGCTTGGGGGGAAGAGGGTTTAGGGTTTTTATGGGATGAAAGTTGATGGTTTTTTAGGATTAGGGTTTAAGATTTTTTTGTGGTTGAGGGTTGAATATTTTTTAGGGATGAGGTTTAGGTTTTTTTGGGGATGAGAGTTTAGGGTTTCTAAGGGATAAGGGTTCAATTTTTCTAGGGGGGTGAGGTTTTAGAGTTTTTGAGACTGAGGGTTCAGGGATTTTTAGGATTGAGGATTTAGGGTTGTTTGGGGCTGAGGGTCGAGCATTTTTTGGGGTTTGGGAGTGAGTATTTAGGTTTTTTTAGGCTGGGGTTTAAGTTTTTTTAAGGATGAGGGTTTAGGGTTTTTTGGGATGAGCGCCTAGGGTTTTTTAGGGATAAGGGTTTATGATTTTTTGGGACTAAGGGATTTGTGTTTTTTTAGTGCTGATGGTTTAGGTTTTTTTGGGGGATGAGGGTTGATGGATTTTCAAAGTGACAATTTTCTATTTTTTTGGGATGAGGGTTGGGGTTGTTTTTGCATATGAATGCCTAGGGTTCATTCGACCTAAGTGTTGAGGGGTTTTTTGTGGCTAAGGGATTGATATTTTTTAGGGATAAGTGTTTATGGTTTTTTGTGGTTGAATGTTGAGGGTTTTGGGGGGCTGTGGGTTTAGGTTTTTTAGCATCAAGTGTAGTGGGTTTTTTGGGGATTAGTGTAGTGGGTAGTTTGGGGAAGAATTTTGAGGGATTTTTGGGATGATGGTTGAGGGTCATTTGGTTATGTGTGTTGAAGGTTTTTTTAGTGGGGTTGGGTAGGGGGTTTTTTGGGGCTAAAGTTCCAGTGTTTTTTCGGTTAAGGGTTCTGAATTTTTTGGGGATGGGTGTTTTGTGTTTTTTTGGCTGGGAGTATATGGGTTTTTGGGTTTAGTGTTATGGGTTTTTTGGGGTTTAGGTTTAGGAGTTTTTTGGGATATGGTTAAATGGGTTTTTGGGGCTGAGAGTTTATAGTTTTTTGTAGAGAAGTGTTTAGTGGTTTTAGAGATAAGGGTTTAGGGTTTCTTGGGGCTAAGGGTTGATGGTTTTTTTGGGATATAGGATTAGTTTTTTTTAGAGTTTTTCGTTTTTTTAGGTATGAGGGTTAATGGTTCTTGGGACTAATGGTTCTAGGTTTTTTGGGGCAGAGCATTCTGGGTTTTTGAGGGATGGGTGTTCAGAGATTTTTGGGTCCAAGGGATCAGTGTGTTTTAAGGCTGGGGGTTGTGGGTTTTTTGGGGCTGAGGGTTGAGGGTTTGGGGGGGGGGGGGGATTTGGTTGATGGTTTGAGGGTTTTGGGGGGATGAGGTTTGGGGGTTTTATCAAGGGTTGAGGGTTTTTTTGGGGATAATGGATGGGGGTTTTGTGGGGATGAGGGTTGAAGATTTTTTTGGGTTTCATGGTTGAGTGTTTTTTGGGGCTGAGGGTGGATGGTTTTTTGGATCTAATGGTTTCGTTTTTTAGGGGCTAAGGGATTTGGGTTTATTGGGTAATAGGGTTTAGGTTTTTTGGGGGTTTTGGGTTGAGGGTTTTAAGGGTTGAGTGTTTGGGGTTTTTTAGGGATGATGGCTTTGGGTTTTTTGGGGGGTTGAGTGTTTATGGTATTTTGTGGATGAGTGTTTAGGTATTTTGGGGTTGATATTTTATGGATTTTGGGGTTTGTGAATTTATTATTTTTAGGGATGATGGTTTAGGCTTTTTTAGTGGTGAGGGTTTAATTTTTTTTGGTAGAGGGTTTAGGGATTTTTGTGGCTGAGGAATTTTGGTTTTTTGGGGATGAGGGTTTTGGGTTTTTTGGGAATATTGTTTGGCATTTTTTGGGGATGAGAATTTAGGGTATTTTGTGGATGAGGTATTAAGGGTTTTAGGGATGAGTTTTTAAGGTTCTTTTGGGTTGAGGGTTAAGGGTTTTCTAGTCTAATGATTTAGGGTTTTTTTGGGTAGAGGGTTTATGTTTCTTTTCAGGAATTTATATTTTGCGTTTTTGGGGGCTGATGGTATAGGATTTTACTGGATAGAGGGTTTAGGTTTCTTTGGGGCTAGGGGATTAGGTTTTTTTGGGATTCTTGGTTTAGGGATTTTGGGGTTGAGGGTTTAGGATTTTTGGAGCTGAGGTATTGGGATGATGGTTTATTGTTTTTTCAGGATGAGGGTTTAGGGTTTTTTGGGGATGAGGGTTTATGGTTTTTTTAGGGATGATATTTTAGGGTTTTTTTGGCTCACGGTTTATATATTTTTAGGGAGGATGGTTTAGGGTTTTTTTGGGAGATGAATTTATGTTTGGGTAGGGATGAGTGTTTAGGGTTTTTTGGTGATAAGGGTTTAGGGATTTTTGGGGTGGAGGATTTAGGGTTTTTTTGGGGATGAGGGTTTAGGGTTTTTTGGGGGTGAGTTTTTAGTGTTTTTTGGGATTAGGTTTTTGTATTTTTTTGGGAGGTTAGTTGAAAATTTGTTGGGGCTAAGGGATGAGGGTTTTTGGGGATGATTTTTGAGTGTATTTTTGGGGTTGAGGGTTGAGGTTTTTTTGGGTCTGAAGGTTGAGGGTTTTTTGGGGATGAGGTTTTAGTGATTTTTGGGTTAGAGGGTTGATGGGTTTTTAGGTCTGAAGTTTGAGGGTTTTTTGGGGTTGAGGGTTTAGGGATTTTTGGGGCTGATGGTTGAGGGTTTTTTGGGGCCTATTTATTTGGGTTTTTTTTGGACTAGGTGTTGAGGGTTTTTGGGGGCTGAGTGTTGAAATTTTTTTTATGCTAAGTGTTGGGTTTTTTTGGGACTAGGTGTTGATGGTTTTTTGGGGTTGAGGGTTCTGGGATTTTGGAAATGAGGGTTTTTTAGGGGCTGAGTGTTAAGAATTTTTTTGTGCTAAGGGTTTGGTTTTTTTGGGGTTCATGGTTGAGGGTATTTTTGTGCTTTGGGTTTACGGTTTATTGGGGTTGAGGGTTTTGGAATTTTGGGGCTGAGGGTTGATGGTTTTTTAGCATGATATTTTAGTGTTTTTTTGGGGGGTTTAATGTTTTTTAGGAATGGTGGTTGAGGGTTTTTGGGGCTGTGGGTTTAGGGTTTTTTTGAAGATGAGGTCTGAGGTGTTTTTGTGGGCTTCAGGTTTAGATTTTTTCTGGGTGGAGGTTTTAGGTTTTTTGAGGGTGGGGGTTTAAGGTTTTTTTTGGGGATAATGGTTTAGTGTTTTATCATCCTGGAGGTTTAGCTTCCGGGGGCTATGGATTTAGGGTTTTTTGGGGCTAGGGTATAAGGTTTTCCAAGGTTGTATGTTTAGAGTTTTTGTGGCTAAGTGTTCAGTGTTTTTTGGGGATGATTGTTCGTGGAATTTTTGGGTGAGGGTTCATGGCTTTTTAGGGATGGGGTTTCAAGGTTTTTTATTGGGATGAGGGTTCATGGTATTTTGGTAATGAGGTTTTATGTTTTTTTGTGGGTTTATAGTTTTTTAGGGATGGGGATTTAGGGTTTTTGGGGGACAGTGGTTCGTGATTTTTTTCAATTGAGGGTTCTAGGTTTTTAGGGATGAGGGTTCTGAGTTTTTTGGGGCTGGGTTTTTTTAGATTTTTAGGGATAAGGCTTAAAGATTATTTGGGGCTTAGGGATCAGGGGTTTTTGTTTGAGGGTTCATGGTTTTTTTTGAGACTGAGGGTTCAAGGTTAATTGGGGTTGAGGGTTCAGGATTTTTGGGGGATCAAGGTTCATGGTTTTTTGGTGGTGAGGGTTCTGGATTTTTTGGTTCTTAGGGTTCAGTGTTTTTTGGGGTAGAGAGTTCATAGTTTTTCTGTTATGTTTTGAGGGTATTGGCATTCATAGTTTAGGGTTTTAAAGGCTGAGGGTTTAAGGTTTTTTTTATAGTTGAGGGTTTATTGTTTTTCAAGGTTTGTGGATTAGAGTTTATTGGGGTCGAGGGTTTATGATGCTTTGGGAAGAGGTTTCAGGTTATTTGGGGGATGATGGATTATGTTTTTCTGGGTTAGAGGATTTTGTGTTTTTTAGGGTTTAGGGTTTAGATTTTTTTAGGGATAAGGGTTTAGGGTTCTTTCTTTTGGCTGAGGGTTGAGGGTTTTTGGGGATAAGGGTTTATGATTTTTGAGGGTGAGGGTTGAAGTTTTTAGGGATGACAATTGAGTGTTTTCTAGGGATAGGGGTTCATGGTTTTTTTAGATGAGGGTTCAGTGTTTTTTTTTTGGAATAATTTATATAGTTTATTTGGGTCTAAGGGTTTATGGTTTTTGGTTTTTAGGAGTTATTTTTTTCTGGATTAGGTTTCATGGTTTGTTGAGAATGAGGTTTTATGGTTTTGAGGGGCTAAAGGATGAGGTTTTTTTCGGGTTGAGGTTTGAAGATTTGTTAGGGATGAGGGTTGAGGGGTTTTTTTGGGATGAGGTTTGTGGTTTTTTTGGGGATAAGGGTTGATAGTTTTTTTTGTGACAAAGGATGAGGGTTATTTGGGGATGATGTTTGAGGGTTTTTGGGGTTGTGGGTTGAGGGTTTGGGGTTTTTTGGGGCCAAGGATCCATGGTTTTTTGCGGTTTAGGTATGATCATTTTTGGGGGATGAGGGTTCATAGTTCTTTAGGGATGACAGTTTTTTGTGGTTGAGGATTTTTTTGGGATTACGGATTAGGGTTTTTATGGGGTTTAGGTTTTACGGTTTATTTGGGATAATGGTTTAGGGGGTTCTATCACTGAGGGTTTATGGTTTTCTAGGGTTGATGTTTTAGGGTTTTTGGGGGCTAAGGATTTAGGGTATTTTGGGGCTGAGGGTTTAGTGATTTTTTGGGGATGAGGTTTTAGGGTCTTTTGGGAAGAGGGTTTTGGGTTTTTTGGAGTTGAGGTTTTAGGTTTTTTTGGTGGATGAGGGTTTAGGGTTTTTCTGGGGCTGAGGGTTTTGGTTTTTTTGGGGGCTGATGGTCTAGGGTTTTTTAGGGATGAGGGTTTTGGGTATTTTTTTGGGTGATGGTTTAGGTTTTTTGGATGTAAAATTATTGTTTTTTTGGGATGAGGGTTTAGTATTTTTTTGGGATGAGGGTTGGGGTTTTTTTATGGCTGAGGGTTGAGTGTTTTGGGGGGATAAGGGATTTCTGTATTTTTAGGCTGTGGTTTTATGGTTTTTTCGGGCTGTGGGTTGAGGGTTTTTTGGGGATGAGAGTTGAGGGGCTTTTGAGGATGAGTAGTGATATTTTTTTCAGGTAGAAGTTTGAGGGTTTTTAGGTTTGAGGGTTGATGGTTTTATGGGTATAAGGTTTTAGGGTTTTTTTCTGAGAGTTTAGTGTTTATTGGGAGAGGGTTTAGGGTTTTTTTGGGCTAAGGGTTGAGGGTTTTTGGTTGGGTGTAATGGATTAGGGGTTTATAGGGATAATAATTGATTATTTTTTCGAGTTGAGTTTTTTTTGGTTGAGGGTTGAGGTTTTTTGGGGAAACAAATTGAGGGTGTTTTGGGGATGAGGAATGAGTGTTTTCTAGGGCTGATGGTAATGGGTTTTTTAGGGATAGGGTTGGATTTTTTTTTTATGGATGAAGGTTTTGGGTTGTTTGGGGCTGAGGTTTGTGGGTTTTTTTGGTTGAGGGTTTAGGATTTTATTGGTGTTGAGGGTTTAGGGTTTTTTTGGGATTTGGGTTTTTCATTTTTGGGGATAATGGTTGAGGTTTTATTTTTGTTAGAGGTTGAGGGTCTTTTGGAGATGAGGGTTTGAGGTTTTTTTGGATGTAGGGTATAGTAATTTTTAGGGTAGAGGGTTTAGGAATTTTTTGTTGTTGAGAGTTTATGTTTTTTTGGGGATGAGGGTTTAGTGTTTTTTGGGGGTTGAGGGACTATGGTTTTTTGGGGATGAGGGTTTAGGGTTTTTGGGTTCTGATGGGATAGGGTTTTTGTGGATGATAATTGAGGGTTTAATGGAACTTAGGGTTTCAGGGTTTTGGTGCATGAGGTTTTAGGGTTTTTTTGGGATGAGGGTTTATGGTTTTATAGGGCTGAGGGTTTTGGGTTTTGGGGGGCTAAGGCTTTAGTGTTTTTTGTGGAAAAGGGTTAGGGTTTTTTAGGGATGAGGGTTTAGTTTTTTTGTGGTTGAGGGTTTGGGGATGAGGGTTTGGTGTCTTTTAGGGATGAGGGTTTTAGTTATTTTTAGTTTTAAGGGTTTAGGGTTTTCTGGGGTTTAGGTTTTATTGTTTTTCGGTGTTGATGTTTCAGTTTTTTCAGGATGTGGGTTTAGGGTTTTTGGGGGTTAAAGATTTAGTGTTTTTTTGGTGATGAGAGTTTAGAGTTTTTTGGGGCTGGGGGTTTAGTTGTTTTTATGGATGATGGATTAGTTTTTTGGGGATGAGGGTTTAGAGTTTTTTAGGGATTAAGGTTTAGGATTTTTCAGGTAGAGGGTTTTGGGTTTTTTTGGGACTGAGGGTTTAGTGTCTTTTGGGGATGTTGGTGTAGGGTTTCTTTGGGCTGTAGGTCAAGAGTTTTTTATGTCTAAAGGTTTAGGGTTTGTTTGGGATGAGTGATAAGTGTTATTTTATGAGACTTGTGAGTTTTTTTGTCTTAGTGTTTAGGTTTTTTTTATGATAAGGGTTTATGGTATTTTGGGGATGAGGGTTTATGGTTTTTTAGGGATGAAGGTTTAGAGTTTTTAGCGATGTGGATTTAAGGTTTCTTAGGGATGAGGGTTGATGGAAATATTGGGGTTTGGGGTTTAGGTTTTTTGGGTTTGATGGTTGATGTTTTTTTTGGGATGAGGTTTGATGGTTTTTTTGGGTTGAGGGTTGAGGGTTGTTGGGGCCTGATATTTGAGGATTGTTTGGGGTAGAGGGTTTAGGGTTTTGGGATGAGGGTTGAGTGTTTTTTGGGGATTATGGTTGAGGGTTTTTTTGGTAAGGATATTTGAGGGTTTTTTGGTATGAGTGTTTAGGGTTTCTGGGATTTATGGTTTAGGGTTTCTTAGGGAAATGGTTATGGGGTTTTTAGAGTTGAGGGTTTGGGATGTTTTGGGCAATATGGTTTATTCTTTTTAGGGGATGATGGAATAGAATTTTTTTGGTTGAGGGTTTTAGTTTTTTTGGGGGTTGAGGGGTTTTTTTGGGGGATTGAGGATTGATCTAAGAGTTGAGGGTTTTTAGGGGTGAGGGGTTTGGATTTTTTGTGGAGAGGGTTCAGGGTTTTTTAGGGAAGAGGTTTGAGGTTTTAGGGTGCTGAGGGTTGAGGGATTTTTCCAGCTCAAGGTTGAGAATTTTTTGGGGGATAGGGTTGAGGGTTTTTTTAGGGCTGAGGGTTGTGGGTTTTTTGGGGATGAGGGTTAATGGTTTTCTGAGGGTGAAGTTATAGGGTTTTTTAGGGATGTGGTTTTAGGGTTTTTTCAAGATGAGGGTTTTTTGGGGATGAGTTTTGAGGGGATTTTTGGGGATGAGATATTAGTATTTTTTGGGCTGAGGGGTGAGGGTTTTTTGGGCTAAGTGTTGGTGAGTTTTTGGGGCTGAGTGTCGAGGTTTTTTGGGGGCTGAGGCCTTAGTTTATATTTGGGGCTAAGGGTTGAGTTTTTTTGGGGATGAGGATTGAGAGTTTTTTGGGGTTTAAAGTTATGGGATTATTGAGGATGAAGGTTGATGGTTTCTAGGTATGAGGGTGGAGGGGGTTTTTTTTAGGATTAGGGTTTAGATATTTTTAGGGATTAGAGTGGAGGGTTATGGGGGGACGAGGACTCAGGGTTTTTGGGGGATGAGGGTTGATGATTTTCTGGGGACGAGGGAAAAGGTTTTTTTGGCCTGAGGGTTGAGTGTTTTTTGTGGATAATGGTTTAGGGGTTTGGGGGATGAGTGTTGAGTTTTTTAGGGCTAAGGGTTTAGTGTTTTTTTGGGGCTGAGGGTTGAGGTTTTTTTGGGATAAGGATTGAGGGTTTTTTGGGGTTGAGGGTTGTGGGTTTATTTGGGCTAATGGTTGATGCTTTCTAAGGCTGATGATGGAGGGTGTTTTTTACGATTAGGTTTGATGGGTTTTTTGGGATGAGGGTTGAGGGATTTTTTGGGCCGAGGGTTTAGGGATTTTTGGGGTTGGGTGTTGAAATTTTTTTTTAGATGAGGGTTTGGGGTTTTTTGGGACTTAGGGTTTAGGGTTTTTTGGGTTTGAGTATTTAGAACTTTTTTATGGCTACTGGTTTAGTTTTTTTAGGGTTCAGGGTTTTGGGTTTTGGGGGTTTAGGGTTTAGGGTTTTAGGGCTAAGGTTTTAGGGTTTTTTAGTGATGAGGGTTGAGGGTGTTTTCGGGATGAAGGTTTAGGGTTTTTTTGGATGAGTGATAATAGTTTTTTTTTCAGATTAGGGTTGATAATTATTAAGGATTTAGGATGTGGGTTTTTTTTTGGATGATGGTTTAGTGATTTTTTTGGAAGAGGGATTCAGGTTGTTTAGGGATGCTGTTTTAGGGTTTTTTTGGGATGATGGTTGTGGGTATTTGGGGCTAAGTGAAGAGGGTTTTTTTAGGAAAGTGGTTTGATGGTTTTTTGGGGATTAAGGATTAGGGTTCTATAGGGATGAGGTTTTAGGGTTATTTGGTGGCGATATTTTAGGTTTTTTTATATGAGTGTTTAGAGTTGTTCGAGGATGAGGGTTTCGGGTATTTTTTGGATAAGGGTTTAGGATCCTTTGGGGATAATGGTTTAGTGTTTTTTGGGGATGAGGATATAGATTTTTTTTTGAGATTAGGGATTAGGATCTTTCTTGGGGGGATGAGGTTTTATGGTTTTTTTGGGATTATTTTTAGGGTTTTTTGGGACTGATTTTTTAGTGTTTTTTAGAGATGAGGGTTTAGAGATTTTGGGATGAGGGTATAGGTTTTTGGGGGGCTATGTGTTTACAATTTTTTAGGGTTGAGGTTTTAGGGTGTTTTGAGACTACGGGTTTTGGGTTTTTTAGGGTTTAGGGTTTAGTGTTTTATGGGGCTAAGGGTTATTATTTTTTATGTCTAATGGTTTTGAGTTTTATGGAGCTTAGGGTTTATGGTTTATTGGGGTTGAGCATATAGGGTTTTTGGGGGAGAGGGATTAGGTTTTTTCGGGTTTAGGGTTCTTTAAGGAATAGGGTTTAGGATTTTTGGTGTTGCAGGGTTAAGAGTTTTTTAGGGATGAGGTGTTATGGTTTTTTGGGGCTGAGGGTTGAGGGTTTCTTGGGGTTGAGGGTTTAGTGTTGTTTGGGGATGAGGGTTTTTGGTTTATCAGGGTTGTGGGATTAGGCTTTCCTTGGGCTAAGGGTTTAGGCTTTTTGGGGTATGAGGCTTTTAGGTTTTTTGGGGTTTGGGATTTAGGGGTTTGGCAGATTAGGGTTTAGTGGTTCTTTTGGGTTTAGGGTTTAGGGGTTTTTATTTTTGAGGGTTCAGGGGTTTTTTGGGAATGGTTTATGTCTTTTTGGCGACAGGGTATAAGTTTTATTTAGACTAAGGGTTTAAGTGTTATTTGGGTATGTGTTTAGGGTTTTTTTTTACTAAGGGATTTGGGTTTTTAGGGTTGGGGGATTAGGTTTTTTTAGGGATGAGGGATTAGGGTTTTTTTCATGATAAGGGTTTGGGGTTTTTTGGGGTTGAGGGTTATCATTTTTTTGCACTGAGGGATTATGATTTTTTGAGGCTCGAGGTTTAGGGTTTTTTGTTGCTAGGGGTTTAGGGATTTTTGGGGGTGATGGTTTAGGGTTTTTTGGGACCGATGGGTTAGGGGTTTTCTAGGGTTGAGGGTTTATGATTATTTTGGATTAGGGTTTAGGTATTTTTGGGGCAAACATTTTTGGGTTTTTTCGTACTGGGGGTTTAGTTTTTTTTGTGACAAGGGAGAATGGATATTTGGGGATAGTGGTTGATGTGTTTTTTGGGGATATGGGTAGATGTTTTTTTTAAGATGAGGTTTCAAGGTTTTTTGGGTTTTAGTGTTGGGGTTTTATTGTTTTTTTTGGGGGCTGAGGGTAGAGTGTTTTTTGGGGCTGAGTGTTGAAGGTTTTTTAGGGCTGAGGGTCGAGGGTTTTTTTGGGTATAATGATTGTGGGTTTTTCGAGGTAGAGGTTTGAGGGTTTTTTTAGTACTGAGGATTGAGGTTTCTTTGAGTCATATGGATGAGGGTTTTTTGTGTCTCGGTGTTTAGGTTTTTTAGGGGTGTGGTATGATGGTTTTTTATGGTAGGATATTAGGGTTTTTTGGGGCAGACGGTTTTGGGTTTTTTATGGCTAAGGGTTTGTGGTTTTCTTATGTCCTAGGGTTTAGGGTTTCTTAGGGATGAGCGTTTCGGATTTTTTGGGGCATAGGGTTTAGGGATTTTTGTGGCAGATAGTTCAGAGTTTTTTTAGTGATGAGGGCCTAGGGTTTTTGGAGTTAAGTGTATAGTGATTTTTAGTGTCTAGGCTTTACAGTTTTTTGGGACTTAGGGTTTAGGGTTTTTTTACAGCTGTGGGTTAAGGTTTTTTTATGGAAGAGGGTTGATGATTTTTTTTTGTACTGGGGGTTGAGGGTTTTTGGGGGATGTAGGATGAGGTATTTTGGGGATGAGTGTTGAGGGTTTTTGGGGGGATGTGGGTTGAGGTTTTTTTGTGGATGAGGGTAGAGTGTCCTTAATTTCATAGGGTTTATGTGTTTCTTTAGGATAAGGGTTTAGAAATTTCCATTTTGGTTTTAGGGTTTAGGGTTTTATATTTCTATGTTTTTATATTTTTTTAGGATAAGGTTTTAGGATTTTTTTTGGGGATGATGGCTTAGGGTTTTTGAGGCTAAGGGTTGAGGGTTTTTGTGGATGAAGGTTTAGGGTTTTTTGTGGATAGGGGTTTAGACTTTTTTAGGGTTGTGGGTTGAGTGGTTTTGGGTGTTTAGGTTTGAGGATTTCTTGGGGCTCAAGGTTGATGGATTTTAGGGGAATAGGGTTCATGGTTTTTTTGGATGGGGTTTGAGGGTTTTGGGGGGTTGGGGTTTGAGGGTTTTTTTCCTAAGGGTTGAGGGGTTTTTTGGACTGGGGGTTTATGGTTTTCTAGAGATGATGGTTTATGTTTTTTTGTCTGACGGTCTAATGTTTTTTTAGGATGAGGGTTTATTGTTTATTATGGAGGAACGTTTTTTTGTGGATGAGGGTTTTGGGTTTTTTAGGGATGTGGATTTGGGTATTTTGAGGATGAGAGTTTCAGATTTTTTGTGATGTGGGTTTAGGGTTTTTTTGGGGGATGAGGGTTTAGGTTATTTTGGGGTTTATTGTTGAGGATTTTTTGGTGTAAGGGGTCTATGGTTTTTGGGGTTGAGGGTTTAGGATTATTTTTGGGGCGGTGAGTTGAGGGTTTTATTGGGTAAAGGGTTTGGGCTTCTGGAGAGGAGAGTTTAGGGTTCTTTTTTATTAGGGGATGAGGGTTTTTTGGGCTTTTGGTTGAGGGTTTTTTAGGCTGGAGGGTTTAGGAATTTTTGGTGATGAGGGTTTTGGGTTTTGGGGATGAGTATTTAATGTTTTTTTAGGATGATTGTTTTTTGGGGCTGAGGATTGCGGTAGAGTTGGGGGGTTTTCAGGTTTGAGGGTTGAGGGATTTTTGGGGATGTGGGTTGAGGGTTTTTTGGTGCTAAGTATTTTTTAGATCTGAGGGAAGATGGTTTTTTGGGCCTAAGTGTTGTGATATTTTTGGGGATGATGGTTTATGGTTTTTGGGGTATGTCGTTTTAGGTATTTTTTGGGTCAGCTGGTTTAGAGTTTTCTGGACTGATATTTGAGGGTTTTTTGGGCTTAGGGATTATGGTTTTTTGTGATTAATGTTTTTGGGTTTTTACATTTGTGGGATTAGTGTTTTTTTGGGGGGTGATGATTTAGGGTTTTTTAGGTATTAGATTTTAGGGTTTTTTGGGGCTGGGTGTTTAGGGATTCATGGGGCTATGGTTTTAGTGTTTCATGGGGTTGATGGCTTAGGGATTTTTTGGGATGCATGTTTAGGGTTTTTTGGGGCTAAGGAATTAGGATTTTCAAGGTTGAGGGTTTAGGGATTTTAGGGGGTCAAAGTTGAGGGTTTTTAGGGATGAGGGTTTATGATTTTTTAGGGATGAGGGTTGTGGGTTTTTTGGGATTGAAGGTTGTGGATTTTTTGGGGACTGAGAATTGAGGTTTTTTTGGGGTTTAGGGTTTACATTTTTTGGGGTTGAGGATTTAGAATTTTTTGGGATGGGGTTTTTGGTTTTTTTAGGGATGATGAATTATGGTTTTTTATTATGTGGTTTGAGGGTTTTTTGGTGCTGA
Organism: Viscum album; assembly: GCA_963277665.1. Classification (NCBI taxonomy): domain Eukaryota; kingdom Viridiplantae; phylum Streptophyta; class Magnoliopsida; order Santalales; family Viscaceae; genus Viscum; species Viscum album. Next base: position 1,540,768,713 of record OY728151.1, read on the forward strand.
GTGTTGAGGGTTTATTGAGGTTGAGTGTCGAATTATTTTTGGTTGAGTGTTGAGGGGTTTTGGGGATATGGGTTAAGAGTTTTCTTGGGGTGTAGGGTTGATGGTTTTAAGGGGATTATGATTTAGGGTTTTTTGTGGGATGGGGGTTGAGTGTTTTTCTAGTTGTGGGTTGATATTTTTTAGGGCTAAGGATTTAGGTTTTTTTGGAACGAGGGTTGATGGTTTTTTTGGGAAGAGTTTTGAAGGTTTTTTGGGGCTGGCTGTTGAGGGTTTTTTGGGGAGGGTTTAGATTTTTTTGGGACATGGTTATTTTTATGGATGAGGGAATATGATTTTTTGGGCTGAGGGTTTAGATTTTTTTGAGGATCAGGGTTGAGAGTTTTTTTAGGATGATGGTTGGGGGTTTTTCGGCGATGAGGGTTTTTTTGGGATGAGTGTTTAGGGTTTTTTTGGTGATGAGGGATTGGGGTTTTTTAGGGATATGGGTTTAGGGTTTTTTATGGAAAGGGATGAGGGTTTTTTTGGTGATGTGGGTTGAGGGTTTGTTGTGGATGAGGATTAAGGTGTTTTTAAGGTTGTGGTTCTTGAGATTTTTGGAGATGTGGGTTTAGGGTTTATTTGGGATAAGGGTTTGGGTGTTTTGGGGGATGAGGGTTTAGGGGGTTTTGGGCTGTTTTTTTATAGTTTTTTGGATTTTAGGGTTAAGGTTTTTTTTCTAGGGTTTTTGTGTTTTTTGGGTGCTAGGGTTATGGGGTTTTTTGGGAATGGGGGTTTCTAGATTTTTGGGGTTTATGTTTTATGGTTTTTTGTGGGTTTGGGTTTAGGGGTTTTTTGGGATAAAGTTTATTGTTTTTTTGGGTGAGTGTTTAGGGTTTTTTGGGATGAGGGTTTAGGGTTTTTTTGACCTAATGTTTTAGGTTTTTTTAGGGATGAGGAATTATGTTCTTTTTGGTGTTGAGGATTTTGGTTTTGGGGTTTAGTTTTTAGGGTTTTTTGGGGATGAGGTTTTTGTATTTTTGGGGATATGGGTTTAGGATTTTTTAGGGGAGAGGATTTAGCATTTTTGGGGGATTAGGGTTTAGTATTTTTGTGGATGAGGGATTAGAGTTTTTTGGAGATGGGGTTTAGAGATTTTTGGGTCTGAGGGTTGAGGTTATTTTCGGGCTAAGGGTTAGGTTTTTGTGGGTATATGGTTTTGGTATTTTGTGGCTTAGCATTTAGGTTTTTTTGGGGATGAAGTTTTAGGGTTTTTTGGGCTGAGGGTTCGGTGTTTTTTTGTGCTATAGTTTTTTGGGTTTCTAGGGATGAGGGTTTTTTGGGGATGAGGGTTTATGATTTTTTATGGATAACGGTTGAGGGATTTTGTGAAGATGAGGATTTAGGATTTTTTTGTGCCAGGGGTTTGATGGTTTTTTGGGGCTGTGGGTAGAGGGTTTTTTGGGGATGAGGGATGTGGGTTTTTCTAGGACGGGGTTGAGAATTTTTGGTATTTTCGGTTTTCGGTTTTTTGGGGATAAGTGTTGAGGGATTTTGGAGTGGAGGGTTTTTTTTAGGGCTAAGGATTTTGGGTTTTTTAAAGATGAGATTTTAGGGTTTTTTGAGGATGAGGGTTTACAATTTTTATGAGATTTTGGTTTTTGGTTTTTTGGGCCTCATGGTTGAGTGTTTTGAATGTTGAGGGCGTTTTGAGTGTGGGTGTTGAGGGTATTCTAGTGTCGAGGGTTGAGGGTTTTTGGGGGGTGAGGGATGAGGGTATTTTTGGGTTGAGGGTTGATAGTTTTCTAGGATTTAGGGTTTAAGATTTTTTTGGGTTAAGGGTTTAGAGTTTGTTGGGGATGATGGATTCATGTTTTTTTGGTTGATCATTTTGGGGTTTGTGGGTTGAGGTTTTACGTTTTTTGGGGTTTACGGTTTAGTGTTTTTTGGGAATAAGGGTTTAGGGTTGTTTTTTGGATAGTGGTTGAGGGTTTTTTTGGGTTGAGGGATGGGGTATTTTTGTGGGTAAAGGTTGAGGATATTTGGGCCCAAGGTTTTTGGTTTTTTTTGGGTCTGAGGGTGGTGGTTTTTTGGGGGGGTAAGGGTTGAGGCTTTTTTGGGCTGATGTTTGTTGGTTTTTTTGGTTCACGGTCAAGGAATTTTTTGAGGATGAGTGATGAGGGATTCTTAGGGCTGAGGGTTTAGTGTTTTTTTAGGCTAAGGGTTGAGTGTTTATTGAGGTTAAGGGTTGAGGGTTTTTTAGGGGTGAGGGATTTTGGTTTTTTAGGGCTGAGGGGATACATTTTTTTAGAGCTTGGTTTTTAGAGTTTTTTCGGTCTGAGGGTTGATAGTATTTTGGGACAAAGGTTTGTGGGTTTTTTGCTGATGAGGGATGCTGGTTTTTTGGGACTAAGGGTTATGTTTTTTTGTGGCTGAGGGTTTTGGTTTTTTTAGGGGCGGAGGGTTGAGGGGTTTTTAGAATTAGGGTTTAAGTATTTATTGGGGATGATGGTTGGTATATTTTTTTTGGATGAGGGTTGAGGGTGACTTGGGGATGAGGATTGATGGATTTTTTAGGCTGAGTGTTGCGGGTTTTTTGGCGACGAGGGTTTAGGGGGTTTTTGGGTTGATGGGTTTTTGGGAAATATGATTTATGATTTTTTTTAACTAAGGGTTTATGTTTTTATGAAGATGAGAGTTTAGGGGTTTTGGGGATGATGGATTTTTTTTTGTGGGGATGGAGGTTTTGGATTTTTTGGGCTAAGAGATTAGTTTTATTTGATGAAGGGTTTAGGGTTTTTTTGGATGAGGTTTTATGGTTTCGTGTGGCTGTGGCTTTAGGTATTTCTTGGGTGGAGGGTTTAGGATTTTTTGCGGCTAAGGGTTTAGTATTTTTTGGGACTTATGGATTAGGGTATAGGGTAAATTGGGGATGTGGATTTTTTTATTTTTGGGGTTTAGTGTTTATGTTAATTTGGGGATGAGGGTTGAGGGTTTTTTGGGGCTGATGGTTTAGGGTTTTTTAAGGATTTGGGTTGAGGGATTTTTGGGATGTTGAATGAGTATCTCTTTGAGGCCCATGATTAGTGTTTTTTGGAACTGAGGGTTTATGATTTTTTTGGGCTGAGGGTTTATGGTTTTGGGGGATGAGGGTTGAGGTTTTTTCAGGATGAGTTTTGAGGGTTGTTTTGGACTACAGTCTTTGTAGTTTTTTTTGGATAAGGGTTTAGGATTTTGGGGGTCTGATGGTTAAGGGTTTTTGTTTATGAGGTTTTAGGATTTTTGGGTGTTGAGGGTTTTTCAAGGAAGAGGAATGATGATTTTTCAGGCTCAGAGTTGAGGGTATTTTGGGGATTATGGTTGAGGGTTTCTTATGGCCGAGTGTTTAGGGTTTTGGGGGGATGAAGTTTTAGGGTTTTCGAGGGTTGGGGGTTCAGTGTTGAGGATTTAGGGTTTTTTAGGGATATGAGTTTTGAGTTTTCTATGGCTGAGGGATTAAGGTTTTGGACTGTAGGTTTTAGTTTATTTTGGGGCTGAGTGTTGTGGGTTTATAGTGCCGAGGGTTTATGGCTATTTGGGGTTTAGGGATTGTTTTTTTATGGTGAAGTCTTAGTGTTTTGGGGGATAAGTTTTTAGAGGGTTTTCTTGGACTGAGGGTATTAGGGTTTTGGGGATGAAGGTTGAGGGGTTTTCAGGCTATGTGTTGAGTTTTTTTTGGGGCTGAGGGTAGATGGTTTTTTTCTAAGGGCTTAGGTTTTTTTTGTTGAGGGTTTAGGGTTTATTTTGAGATATGAGTTTAGGTATTTTTGGGAAAGAGGGTTCAAGGTATTTGGGGATTGTGGGTTTAGGGTTTTGGGGATGAGGGTTTTCGGTTTTGAGGGGTTATGGTTTAAGTTCTTTTTAGGTACAAGGTTTTAGGGATTCAAATTTGGGTAATTTTCCTTGAAGAGTTTTGGGTTTTTTTGGAGCTTAGGGTTGAGGGGTTTTTGGGACTGAGGGTCCATTTTTTAGGGGCAGAGGGTTCACTGTTAATTATGGATGAGCGTTTAGGATTTAGGGGATATTGGGTTTAGTGTTTTTTAGAAAGAGTGTTTAGGGTTTTTCAGGTCATAGGTTTTAGTGTTTTTTGTTGTTGATGCTTTTGGGTTTTTTGGGATGAGGGTTTAGGGTTTTTTAGGGATGAGTGCTTAGGGATTTTTAGGTCTAAGGGTTTAGGATTTTTTGGGAATGAGGGTTTATGATTTTCTATCTCAGTGGTAGTGTATTTTTTGGGGATGAGGGTTGAGGGTTTGTTTAGGGATGAGGGGTTATGGTTTTTTGGGGTTAATTGTTGAAATTTTTTTCGGGACTAAGGGTTGAGGGTTTTTTCAGGGCGAGGGATTTCAGTTTTTTGGGGTTGATGGACGATTGTTTACTATGGATAGGATTTTAGGGTTATTGAGGATGAGGTTTTATGATTTTTTAGGTATTAGGGTTTGGTTTTTTTTTGGGGATGAGCGTTTGGGATTTTTTGGGGATGAGGGTTAAGGGTTTTTTAGGGATAAGGGTCTAGGGTTTTTTGGGGCTGGGGGATGAGGGTCTTTTGGGGATGGGGTTGAGGGTTTTGGGGGATAAGGGTTGATGTTTTTTTGTAGAGGGTTATTATGGGGCTGAGTGTTACAGGTTGTTTTGGAGAAGTTGGTTGATGGTCTTTTGGGAGATAAGGGTTTAGGGTTTTTTAGGGATGAGGTTGAGGGTTTTGTGGCTGAGGGTTGACGGTTTTTTTGGGGTGAGGTTTTTTGGGGCTTAGTGTTGATTATTTTGGGGATGAGGGTAGATGAGTTTTATGGTAGAGGGTTTAGGTTTTTTTGGGGAGGGGGGTTTATGTATTTTGGGGGCTCATGGTTGAGGGTTTTTTTGGAACTAGGGGTTTTGGATTTTTTGGGGATTAGGGTTTAGTATTTTTTAGGGATGAGGGTTTACGGTTTTATGGGACTCAAGGTATAGGATATTTTTGGACTTACAATTTAGGGTTTCTTAGGGATGGGGTTGAACGTTTTTTTGGGTGAGGTTTTAGGGTTTTTAAAGATATGGGTAGAGGGGTATGGGGGCTTTGGCTTAAATATTTTTGGGGCTATATATTTATGGTTTGGGGGCAGATGATTTTGGGATTTTTGGTGCTGAGGGTTTAGGGAATTTTGGGGATGGTTGTTCAGGGTTTTATGTAGATGAGGGTTGAGTGTTTTTAGTGTATGTGGGATTAGTTGTTTTTGGGGTTTAGAGTTTTGGGTTTTTTCGGTTGATGGTTTCGTGTTTTTTTGGGATAAGGGTTTGGGTATTTTTGGGCATAGGGTTTAGGGTTTTATGGAAAAAGGGTTTGGAGTATTTTAGGGCAGAGGGTTTATGGTTTTTTTCTAGGTAGAGGGTTTATACATTTTTGTGGATGTGGTTTTAGGGTTTTTTGGCGGATAAGGGTTTAGGGTTTCTTAGGGCCAAGGGTTGAGGGATTTCCTGGGATAAGGGTTTATGGTTGTATGGGGTTGAGGGTCGAATGTTTTTTACGGTTTAAGGATGAGGGTTTATTTTGGAGATGAGGGTTTCCTATTTATTGGAGCTATGGGATAAGATTTTTTTTGGTTCTGAGGATTTTGATATTTTTGTGGTTGAGGGTTTAGGGATATCTATGGTTTAGTGTTTGGGTTTTTTTATTTATATTGATTAATGGATTTTTGTTGCTTGGGTTCATTTATTTTTGGTAATTTGGGTTTTTTTGATTTTACAGGATAAGGGAATTTGAGTTTTTGGGGCTGAGGGTTTATTGTGTATTATGGGAATGTTCTATGGTTTATTTGGGTTGATGGTTGAGGGTTTTTTGGGATGAGGGTTTTGGGTTTTTTTTTGGGGCAAACTGGTTGGGGATTTCTTGGGATGAGGGTTTAGGATTTTTTTTTGTGGTGCGACATTAGGTTTTTTTTGGGATGAGGGATTATGATTTATTTTTTGTTGAGGGTTTTTAGGATTTTGGGGTTTTGGGTTTTGGTTTTTTTGGGGAAATGGGTTTAGGTTTTTTGGAGGTGAGGTTTTATGGTTTTTTGGACTGATCTTTTGGGTAAATTTTGGTCAGAGGGTTTAGGTTTTTTGTGGGTTAGAGGGTTTATGGTTTTCTGGGGATGATGGTTTAGGTTTTTCTGGGGGATGTGGGTTTAGGGTTTTTTGGTGCAGGGGTTTAGGGATGTGAATTTTAGGGGGGTTTCAGTCTAAGGGTTTAGATGTTTTGTGGTTGGTATTTTATGGGTTTTGGGGGGCTAAGGGGTCATGGTTTTTAGGGTCTAAGGTTTGAGGGGTTTTTTGGGTGTTGGTAAACATTATTTTTGGGATGATGGTTTATGATTTTTGAAGATGGGGGTTTAGGTTTTTCTGGGATTTAGGGTTTAGGGTTTTTTATATATGATGGTTTAGGGTTTTTTGTGGTTAATTGTAAGGATTTTTTGGGGTTGTGTATTTAGGGTTTTTTAGAGCAGAGTGTTTGGTATTTTTTGTGGTTGAGGGCTTGGGATTCTTTGGGGCTAATGGTTGAGGGTTTTTTAGGGGATAAGTTTTTAGGGATTTTTTGGGTTTAGGTTTTATGGGTTTTTGTGGTTATGTTTTCATGGTTATTTGGGGAATAGGGTTTAGGGTTTTTTGGGATTGAGGGACTAGGGTTATTTAGGGCTCAGGGTTTCGGGTTTTTTGGGATGATGGTAGATGGGTTTCTATGGATGAGGGTTAATGGTTTATTTGATATGAGGGTTTAGTTTTTTTAGGCCTTTTGGTTTAGGGTTTTTGTTGTAGAGGGTTGAGAGTGTTTTAGGATAAGAATTTATGGGTTTTTGGAGATTATTGTAGATATGTTTTTTGGAGTTGATGGTTGTGGGGTTTTTGGGGATGAGGTTTGTGTATTATTTTGGGATGATTTTTGATAGTTTTTTTGGGGGTGGGAGTTAAGGGTTCTTTGGTGCCGAGGATTGAGGATTTTTTTGGACTAAGGGTTTACTAATTTTTTCTGTCTGAGGTTACAATGTTTTTTTGTGATATGTGTTGTGGATTTTTGAGGATGTGGGTTGAGGATTTCTTGGGTATTTGAGTTGAGGATTTTTTGGGCTCAGAGCTAAGGGTTTTATATGGTTTAGGGTTGAGGTTTTTTATGTATAGGGATAGGGGTTTTTGGGATTGGTGTTTGAGATTCATTTAGGGATGATAGATTTGGGTTTTATATGGCTGACGGTTCATGGTTATTTTGGGCTTTGGATTGAGGGTTTTTTAGGCTGAGGGTTGAGGGTTTAATAGGGTAGATGGATTTGGGTTTTTTGGGGTTTGAGGGTTGAGATTTTTATAGGGTGGAGGGTTGAGGGTTTTTTTTGGTTGAGTGTTTATGGTTTTTACGGAAGAGGGTTGAGGAAATTTTGGGGTTGAGGTTGAGGGTTTTTTAGGGCTAAGGGTTGGGGGTTTTTTGAGACTAAGGGTTTAGGTTTTCTTAAGGTTGAGTGGTTTGATGATGGTATATGTTTTTTTGAGGTTGAGGGTTTCAGTTTTTTCGGGACTAAGAGTTTAAGGGTTTTGAAGGATGGGGTTTAAGGATTTTTGGATTGATTGTTTTGGTTTTTTGGGGGATGAGGGTTTATGGTTTTTTAGGATGGAGGGTTTTGGGTTTTTTAGGGTTGAGGGTTCAAGGTTTTTTGGGGCTGAGGCTTTAGGGTTTTTTTCAGGATGGGGTTATAGGGTTTTTTGAGGATTAGGTTTTAGTGGTTTTTTGGCTGTCGGTTTAGGGTTTTTTTGGCTGAGGGTATGGGTTTTTTTAGAGCTAATGGTTTAGGATTTTTCTAGGGCCGAGGTTTTATGGTTTTTTGGGGATAGTTGTTTAGGGTTTTTTTGGGGGATTATGGTTTTGGGTTTTGGGGGGTGAAGGATTGGGGGTTTTTTAGCATGATGGTTTGGTGTTATTTTAGGATAGGTGTTTAGGGATTTTTTGGGGCTGAGGGTTTAGGTTTTTTTGGGGTCGCTGGATTTTGGTTTTTTGGAACAGAGTTTATAGGGTTTTTTAGAGGTGAGGGTTTAGGTATTTTTGGGTCTAAGGGTTTAGGTTTTTTTTGTGATGAGTGTCTAGGGATTTTTGGGGAGAAGTTTTTGGAGTTTTTAAGAGATTAGGGGTTAGGGATATTTAGGGTTGGGGATTTAGAATTTTACGTGGTTATGATTTAGTGTTTTTTGTGGATAAGGGTTTAGATATTTTTAGGACGAAGGGTTTAGGTTTTTATGGGGATGAGGAATCTTGGTTTTTATGAGGTAGAATATTTGGGGTTTTGGGGGACTGAGTGTTGATGTTTATTTATAACAACCATGCTCTTTATTACACACTTAAACATGATTTAGTAAATAAAATTGCACTTAAGACAACTTTGAGGATGTGTGGTATAGTTTCGTGGGAAATTAGGAACATTACATAACAAATTAAGACATAAAATACAACATCTTTACTGAAAACTTCTTTTACAAGACCAAACCATTCCTTTGTACCTAGCATTGAATGGGATAACCTGAGGACATACATAAGAAAATGGTGAGCAATAAAGACTATTAAGGGAGTAAACAAGTCATAACATGAATAATAAAATACATTTAGGAAATATGCATATCAAGTGAGCACAAGAGAAACATGAACATAAAGGCATGATATATCATGATTATCATAACATGGAAATGTGGTAACAACATATAACAAGATGTTAGCATGAGCCAAGGATCGTTGAAAATGGATTAGCATGAGTAAACTCTCATTAAACATGAATTTTCATGATTAAACCCTAATTTCACTTTAATTATCATGAGTAAATCCTCATTGCACATGGCGTATCATGATACTAAACATTACCCAATGCATTGGAGCGCTATCAGGGTGCACCCTTTATAAACATTTCATTTCGTGCATAAGTGGGCCAAATGGATCATATAACATGGAATCATTAAAATTCATAAGTTATTAAATGATTACAAAATGTTGAATACATACATGTAAGTACCATTAAATATGTATATGTACATAAAGGTTAATTCCCTTGATAGAGAAATTGGTATGGTATTCAGTACACAATGATTTTAGCATGGAAAATTGCGACACACTTTGGGCAGCCTAACGACATGACATAAAAATTCATAAAAATGGTAGATTAGAGACAAAGGGGTATCTCATCATATTTACATGAAATGTAGAGTAAGTGGGTCATATAGACACTTGTACCAACACATGGAATTTGGAAATTGAAGGCATAACATAATAAGAAACTTGAAGAAACAGGAGAAGTGGAATAACTCTTACAAAATTTTGGCATGGTTAAGGGAATATATGGGAGGAATTAATGAGGGATAAAGAGGTCTCTCATCATTAAAACATAAGGAGGGAATTATGGGGGAGGTATGAAATTATACCCCAACATTTTTAATTGAATGTAAAAGGGTATTACATCATAAAGAAACTTGGGTAAAAATGAGAAAGGAATGAATCCCTAACGTGTGACTTCAAGAGATTGAGGAGGGGATTAGAGGATGGAAGAGTAGGTATGTGCTCCCAGGATTTTTAGTTAAGAGAAGTGGGATCTTGGGTGGGTTTATATTTTAAATGATAGGGGTATTCTTTAATATTTCATAAACATAGGTTTTGGAATCTATATAATTAAATATTCAAAACCACAAACCATACCATGGTTTTTGCCCATTGTTTTTGCCAAAGGGGAGTTTAAAATATTATTTTATAATTCCAATGGACTAACTTATCAAAATATTGGGCTTAATTATGTGGAGGTGAGTCACAGTCTCAAAGAAATCATTTTAAAATGTTAAAATATTTTATAAGTCTTGGAGGGTCCACTAAGGCATTGTAAAATTAATCAAACAAATATAAAATCAAATTATTTTAAAGTTAAAACATATATTTTCCGAATATATCTTTTATATTATTTTATTACATAACTATTGGGTCCTTATGATGTCATAAAACACATTATATATTTATAAGGTATTTAATTTTTAAACAAAAATTCGATTGTCTCAGAAAATTATGAAAAATTCACCATTTGATAATTTTGGCATCATAATTCCAAAAATAATATTTATTTAATCTAAATAATTTTCTAAATATTTTATTTTTCAATTTTAAAATAAATACCGTCATTTATTGCAAATTAATGGGTTTTGACAAAAACAGTTTCCAAACCTTCATAAAAATTACATTTCACTTTATAAAAATTATATGATCATTTATAAAAATTATATAATAATATATTTTATTAAAATATTATTTATTCAAAAAATTAATTAATTCCTCAAAAGAAATTCTTTAATTAGAAATAAAATATCAGTTTTATCGTATGAAAATACAATTCTTATCATAATGAATATTTAATCATTTATAGAGTAAAAACAGTAAGGAATATAATCACCACAAAAAATTAAAAGGAATGTTCTTATAACACTATTATAATTACAATATTAATAAAACCTTGGTTTATAATAATTTATATATTTTTAAAAACTACCTTTTTACCCACAAAATCAATTTATCTAATTCATTATATTTTTAAGAGAAACTATTCTCATACATGAATTGATGGAATAAAACTTTTATTTATAAAAGTAATTACACAAAAAGTAAATAATTAATTTTAACATAACCCCTTATAACACCCACATAATACCTAAGGTTAAGGTGTGCAATGGTGAAAGACTCTTGGGGTGGCTCAGATAACATCTCTAGAGTGGTAATCTCTATTAACTTCCACTTCTCCCGTAGGCGATTATGTTCAAGATCAACATGTTGAATCTTATCTTGGGATTGGTCAAGAGTGAGGCCCAATGACGCTAACTCCTTTATGAGCTCCGACAAATTAGCTTCGTACAGCTTGAGTCTACTGGATGAGGCCATCCTCTCCTTTTTCTGTTTCACAAGGATTCTTTTTTTCAACATAAATTTTTATCAGTCATGTGATCGCTATTCAATGGTTATATTATCTACGGTAATGATAAATAATGGTCATTTAAGCCCAATAATAAATAAAAAAAGAGTGCATGTGTTTTCCATATCCATAAGACATTTAATTAAATAAAAGAAAGGGAATTTTATTTATGAATTTTCGAGTCGTTATGACCTTCCCCCCTTAAGAAATTTTACCATCAATATTTCCTTTACCCACACTAAAAGAGATGTGGGTAACTCCACCTCATCACTACCTCCAGTTCCCATGTTTCTTCTTCAAAATTGTGGTTACTCCACAACACTTTGAAGAGGATATTTTTTTTATTTCATATATCCTTTTCCCTATGATCTAAGATATTCACCAGCTTCTCTTTATAGGATAGTTCATTCTCCAATGGTACCACCTCTGGATTAAGTACATGTGATAGGTCAAGTATGTACTTCCTCAAGAGTGATACCTAGAATATATCATGTACTTGAGATGAGTTTGGAGGGAGTTCTATTTGATAGGCCACTGCTCTAATGTGATCAAGGATCTCAAAAGGGACGATGTACCATGGACTAATATTTACCTTCTTCCAAAATCTCATAACCCTCTTCCATGGTGATATGCAGAGGAATATCATGTCTCCAACATCAAACTCTAGGTATCATTGATGATTATCATCATAGATCTTTTGTCAAATCTGAGAAGCTTTAATGTTCTTCTGGATGGCCTAAACCTTCTCCACCATTTCTTCAACCATTTCTGGACCTAGGAGGTGTCTCTCCCCAACTTCATCCCAACATCGGTGTTCTGCACCTCTTCCCATAAATGGATTTATAAGGAGACATTTGGATGCTTGAGTGGAAACGATTATTGTAAGAGAAATAAACCAGAGGAAGATGTCGATCCCATCTTTCATTGAAGTCCATTGAGAATTCTCTCAACATGTCCTCATGTGTTTGGATAGTCCGCTCAGATTGTCCATCGCTTTGAGGATTATAAGACATAATGATGTTCAAAATAGTATTTAGAGTGTGTTGAAGACTCTTCCAGAACATAGAGGTGAATCTTGGATCCTGATCAGATATAATCAGTAGTGGTACTTCATGAGTCCTTACCACTTCTCTGATGTATATCTGTACTAGTTGATCGAATGAGAAATCCTCCCAAATTTCAATGAATTGTGCCGTCTTTGTAAGAAAATCCACAACAGCCTAGATGTAATTTTTTTTCCTTTGGATGTCTTCGAAAGTCTGAGGACAAAGTCCATGGTGATGTTCTACCATTTACATGTTGGTATGGGTAATGGTTGCATCATCCCCTTAGACTTCTTCCCCTCATCCATCACTTGCTAACATTCAAGGCACTTTGATGTATACTCAGCGATCTCCTTCTACATGTTATCCCACCAATAATGCTATTAGAGATCTTGATACATCTTTGTGTCTCTTGGGTGAATAGAGAAATTCGAACTATGTGAATCATCCCAAAGTTCATTCTTTAACTTGAGATTTTATGGAACACATAGTCTTGATCCAAATCTCACAATTCCTTCTTCATTAACATTGAACTCCAAGGATTTACCTTTTCGGATAGCTTCCACATTCTTCTGAATTCCCACATCATCCTTTGAGCATCCTTTTACCTTTCCAAAAGAGACGGTTGATAAATCATTTTTGAAAGTATTGATGATGTTCCCTTCTTTATGATTCCCATGTCCATCTTCATCAAATCTAATAAGATTGGATAATTTTCAATTCTCATTAATGATAGAATCGTTGGGTCCATTCAACTTAGAGCATCTTCCACCTTGTTCTCTTTCCCAAGGTGGTATTGGATTGAGAAATCATAGTCTTTGATCATCTCTAACCATATTTGTGGGTGCATATTCAACTCTTTCTGTGTGAGTATATACTTTATGCATTTCTGATTCTTATATATTTCACACTTCTACCCAAAGAGTTAATGTCACCAAATTTTAGATCAAGGATTACTGAAGCCAACTCCAGATATTGTGTTGGATAGTTTTTCTCTCGAACTATCAATTTCCCTGAAGCATAGGCAATTAATTTTTCATTTTTCATCAACACACATCCCATGCCCTTCTCCGAATCATCAATGAATACCACAAAAAAGTTCTCTACTTGTGGGTAGTGTGATCACAAGCATAGTGATAAGCGTCCTTTTCAACTCCTTGAAGCTATCTTCACATTCATCACTCTAGGAAAACATGACTCCCTTCTATGTTTTCTTGGTAATAGAGTTTTATAATCATGAGAAATTTCTCAGAAATCGGTGATAATATCCAGCTAACCCAAGGAAGCTACGAATATCTATCATAGATATTGGCCTCGGCCATCCCTCAATTGCATTTTTCTTGGATGGATCCATAGATATCCCATTGATTGAGATGATGTGACCAAAGAATGATACTTCCTTCAACCATAACTCAAACTAGTTGTACTTTTCATAAAGCTTTTCCATTCTCAAGGTCTCTAGTACAGTTTTTAGGTGCTCCTCATGCCCCTCCATGGTTTTGGAGTATATTATAATATCAGCAATAAAGACTACAATGAATTTTTGGAGGTAATATCCAAAGAATCTATTCATCAAGTCCATGAAGATTGATGGAGAATTAGTGATTCCGAAAGGAATTACTATAAAATCATAGTGCTCGTACCTTGTACCAAAAGCAATCTTGAGGATATCCTCCTTCTTCACCCTTACTTGGTAATATCCTGACCGCAGATCCACATTGGAGAAGTATTGTTCTCCACGTAGTTGATTGAAAAATAATCAATTCATGGAAGAGGATACTTGTTCATTATCGTTATTTTTTTAGATCATGATAATCAATTCAAAGGCACATTGACCGATCCTTCTTCTTGACTAAGAGGACTGATGCACCCCATGGTGAAGCACTTGGGCGTATAAACCATTTATCCAGATTCTCCTATAGTTGTTTCTTTAGCTCCTCAAGCTCCACAACAGTCATTAAATACAGAGTATTGGATATTGGAAATGGCCCTGGTATAATATCAATTGATAATTCAACATCTCTTCTAGGAGGAAGACCGAGAAATCCTTCGGTAAACACTTCAGCAAATTCCCATCACAGTACGCATGTTTTCAAGGATGGTTTCTTCCTTAGACCCAATCATCTGAGCAAGATATGCATGATCATATTCCAGTAATATTCATGCATGAGATGATGGTGCTAAATAAGATTCATCCTCCTCCTTTCACTTGTAAAGAATCGAGGTTCGATTCACCATATGGAGAGTGATTTCCATCTCACAACAATTTATGTTGGATCTATATAGGTAAAGCAATTACATGCAAATAATTTCATCAAATTCCACTAGAGGGTGTTTGATGAGGCTCTTCGGGAAGTTAAATCCACAAATTGTGATAGAGGAGGAGTTATATTCATGGGATGAAATAATTTCCCCATTTGTTATTCTCACTGAAATCTCTACTTCCATGATTTGTGGTGGTGTTTGGATTGTTCTACTAAACTTTTGGGATATAAGAGAATGCGTAGAGATATGGGAGATAAAATGACCATTCAATTTTTGATTATGGTTCTAGTCTATTCAGTATATACATATGGATGAGTATCTTAAACTATTGACACATAAGGGGGAATCAAGTTACAAAAAGGGATAACTTATTATTTACATTTATTTCTTTAACTTATGAATTTATAGGCTTCAATATATGTTATCCATGATCTATTTTCCATCATATATTCTTATGGGTATTTTTTATTCCCTTAATAGTGGTTCATACTATGCTTATGAATTTACCAGATCATATCCCCGAGGAGTGTCAAACCAAGAGTGAAGAATGGCCTGTTGTCATGCACCAGTTCCTATTCAAGTCTAGCTCAAAGCGGTGTTTTCAGTTTCTACCCCTTGATACATCTGTGCCAGAGCCACCTCTACTTCTTTATATCTTGATAGGGATGTATTTTCTTGATAATCCACTTACTTTATACTCACAAAAATTTAGGGTTGTTTTTATTATACTTAGTCTTATCCCCAAGTCTTTCACTAGGATTTTCTAATTATAATCCCAAATAATAACTAAACCTATCCTCTGATACTAACTATAACAACCCTACCCTTTATTACACACTTAAACATGATTTATTACATAAAATTTCACTTAATACAACTCCTAGGATCGAGAGGTCTAGTATCTTGGGAAATTAGGAACATTACATCACAACTTAAAACAAAAAATAAAACATCATTATTGAAAACTTCTTTTACAAGACCACAACATTCATTCATATTTATCATGGCATGGGATAACCTGAGGACATACATAAAAAAAAGTGTGAGATATAAAGCCCAGTAAGGGAGTAAACATGGAATAACGTGAAGAATACAGTACATGTTAGGCAACAGGTATATCAATGGAGCACAAGAGATACATGAACATAATGGCATGATATAGCATGATTATCATAACATGGAAATGTTGAAACGACATACAACATGATATTAGCATGATCGAAGACTCATTTCACATGGATTAAAATGAGTAAACCCTCATTTCACTTTAATTACCATGATTAAACCCTCATTGCACATGGAGTATCATGATACTAAACATTACCCAATTCATTGGAGTGCTATTAGGGCAGACCCTTTATAATCATTTCATTTCATGCATAAGTGTGCCACATGGATCATATAACATGGAATAATTGAACATCATAAGTTATTCCACGATTAAGAAATATGGAATACATACATGTAAGTACCATTAAATTTTTATATGTGCATAAAGTTGAATACCCTTGATATATAAATGGGTATTGTATTCACTACATGAAGATTTCGTCTTGGAAAATTGTGGTTCAGTTTTGGCAGTCTAACGACATGACATAAATATTCATAAAAATGGTTGATGAGAGAGAAAGGGGTCTCTCATCATATGTACATGAAAATTATAGTAATGGGGTCATATATATACAAGTAACCACACATGGAATTTCGAAATAGAATGTCTAACATAATAAATCAACTTGAAGAAAGAGGAGAAATGGAATAACTCTTATGAAAATTTGGCATGGTAATGGGCGTACATGGGAGGAATTAATGAGATAAAGGAGGTCTCTAATCATTCAAAAATAAGGATGGAAGTATGTGGGATGTGCGAAATCAAACCCCAACATTTTTAATTGAAATTAAAATGGTATTACAACATAAAGAAACATGGATAATAATGAGAAAAGAAGTAATCCCTTATTTGAGTGTGTGACTTCAAGAGCTTGAGGAGGGGCTTATAGGAGGGAAGAGTAGAGATGTTATACAAGGATTTTTAGTGAAGATAAGTGGGATCTTGGGTTGGTTTATATAGGAAATGAGAGGGGAATTATTTAATATTTCACAAACTATAATGACCCAAGCTTGACGTACATAGACATTACATTAATTTTGCGGAATACTTAATATGTAACCAAAACCAACACTCAAGGATCATAATAGTTTAGTGTATTTGGAAACATGGAACATAATCTTCTAATCATGGTGAAAGATCATCAACATATCCCATAAATATCTTCCATTTTTGTTTTCTTACCTAAAACGTTTTTTTATATCCTGGGGAAAAGAAAACATATAAAGGGTGAACTCAAATGATCAGTAAGGGTAAGCATGGATAAAATCAAAAAAACCATATACATTTTAATTTAAAAACATGAACATAATATTTAAACATCAAAATCTTGAGCAAAGACATAAAACATGGCAGTACGTAAGGCATAGATCATAATGGGACTTCAATCATGATAAAATTTCATAGGAATAAAACATGTAATTGTGAAAAACCATTAAGCACATGATATGATTTCCATAGTAGCCAAGGCATTGATTCCAAGACCATCTTAGTGGAAAAATTCCCTTACTGAACTGGGTTTACTTGCCGTTCCTGCCCTGTATTACTGAACCAGATTTACTTTCCGTTCCAGCCATGTCTATCTCATGAGATATAAATCTTTACCCAATGCATTGGAGAGAGATATAGGTCCCACCCATCTCATAATGAAATCATTCTTACGTGTGCCAAAACATAAACATAAATCATTCAATCTAACCCAAAGAATAAAATGGGTTTCATAAACATCATCCCATCATAACATAATCCATATAAATTGGTATCATTTCATCATAAGAAAAGTGAAACCATGTAAATCATAGAGACATTATACTTGAAACATAAACATACTGAATAATGTCATCTTATATGGAAAATAGTTTTGCTAAAACACTTGAAATGAATTCTTAAGGAAAATATCCTTTCTTCTTAAAAATGATTTTCATTTAACAAAATTCCATGAAATTTTAAAAGAAAAGGATTTTATTGAAAATAATCATGAAATATTGTAGAGGAAGCTTCTTGAAAATAAGGCATTATGAAACCGTAAAAATCCGTTCACATCGTATAAGTTAAAAAAACATTCTTCTCGTACTTTTGTCAGAAAAGTTAAAAAGTACCACGTATGGTAAACAAAAGAAATTTTCCTTCCATAACACAAAGTAAAAGTCAAATAGGGGTAAACATGACTTCAATCATACATGGATGAATATTAAACACTTTATGAGAAACATTTTATGGACATGGATGAAAAATATAACCCTAGTAAATACTTTCGAATAAACAATCCAGGATAATAATGAGATTGGAATAATTATCCCTTTCCTTATATCTTGATAAATGATTCATACGCCCTAGTGGGACACCTTGGGGAGCACCTGTTCTGTTTGTTAAGAAGAAATATGGATCAATGAGACTCTCCATTGATTATCGAGAACATAACAAGATCACTATCAAGAAAAAATATCCTCTCCCATGCATTGATGACTTATTTGACCAACTACATGGAGCTCAATGCTTTTCCCAGATTGATCTTCATTCAGGGTATCATCAATTAAGGATCAAAAGGGAGGATATACCTAAGACGACTTTATATACAAGGTATGAACACTATGAATTTATAGTGATGCCATTTGGTCTTACTAATGCCACTGCTATCTTCATAGATTTGATGAATAGAGTCTTTAGACACTATCTTGATCAGTTTGTGGTAGTCTTTATAGATGATATTATTGACTATTAAAAGAGCAAGGAAGAACATGAAGATCACTTGAGAATTATATTCAAGACCCTGAGAAAGGAGAATCTTTATGCCAAATATACCAAGTGTGAATTTTGGCTTCAAAAGGTTGCATTTTTGGGTCACATAATCTCAAAATAGGGGATATCTGTGGATTCAAAAAAAACAGTGGTTATCGAAAGATGGTCGAGACCAACAACAGTAACTGAGATATGAAGTTCTCTTGGTTTGGCTGGATATTATCGACGTTTTGTGAAAGATTTTTCACGACTATCTAATCCACTCACCAAGATGACTCAGAAAGGAGTTAAGTTTGTTTGGATGGAGGAATGTG
Source organism: Viscum album (assembly GCA_963277665.1). Taxonomy (NCBI): domain Eukaryota; kingdom Viridiplantae; phylum Streptophyta; class Magnoliopsida; order Santalales; family Viscaceae; genus Viscum; species Viscum album. Next base: position 1,540,787,122 of record OY728151.1, read on the forward strand.
AAGAGAATTTCAGGGAGTTGAAAAGAAGGTTATCCAGTGCACCTGTGCTCACACATCCTTGTAGTGGAGAAAGGTTTGTGATCTACAGTGATGCATCCAAGAACGGATTGCGGTGTGTTCTTATGCAAAATGATATGGTGATAGCTTATGCCTCATGATAGTTGAAAATCCATGAGAAAAATTACCCAAATCATGATTTAGAGTTAGCTGCGGTAATAATTGCATTAAAGATTTGGAGGCATTACCTTTATGGAGAAAGGTGTGATATTTATACTGATCATAAAAGTTTAAAGTATATTTTCACAAAAAATGAGCTGAATATGCACCAAAGAAGATGGTTGGAGCTGATTAATGATTACAACTGCTCAATTCATTACCACCCTGGGAAAGCAAACAAGGTGGTAGATACATTAAGTCGACAAGACCATGCTAGCTTATCCATGATGGGGATAACAAAAGATCCAATATTTATGGATTTACAAAGGATGGGTCTTGGAATTATAATGGAAGGGTAAAATCATATCTTTCTCAATTGAATTGTCAACCATCTATACTTGTGTATATTAAAGAGGTGCAGAAAGAATATGTAGAGTTACAAAAGAAGGTGAGAAATATTCCTGAATTCAACCTTGATTATGATGGGATAATAAATTTTAAGAATCGGGTTTTTGTTCCTCCCATCCCAGAATTAAAGAAGGAGCTGCTGGATGAGGCTCATAGTTCTTCTTTATCTATTCATCCTGGAAGCACAAAGATGTATAGGGACCTGAAAGAGTACTTCTGGTGGGATGGCATGAAAAGAGATGTTGCTGAATATGTCTCTCGATGCTTGGTTTTTCAGAAAGTTAAAGCTGGGAGATAGAAGTCCAAGGGGATGTTACAACCATTTCCCATACCAGAATGGAAATGGGAAAACATCACTATGGACTTTGTCACTGGACTTCATAAAACATCCAAAGGCAATAATGCTATCTGGGTCATAGTTGATCATATTACAAAGTCGGCACACTTCATTTCTATTAGAGAGGATTTCCCTCTAGATCAGCTTGCCAGGATATATGTAAAGGAAGTGGTAAGATTCCATGGATTACCACTTTCTATTAAATCTGATCTGGATCCAAGGTTTACCTCAAAGTTCTGGCGAAGTCTTCATCATACTCTGGATACAGAGTTGAGTTTCAGCACTTCTTATCATCCTCAGACAGACGGTCAGTCTGAGAGGACAATTCAAACTCTAGAAGATATGTTTAGAGCTTGCTCTACGGATTTCAAAGGTGGTTGGGATCAACACCTACCTTTGGTAGAATTTTTTTATAATAATAGCTTTCACTCCAGTATTCAGATGGCTCCTTATGAAGCTCTCTATGGAAAGAAATGGAGGACTCCAACTTTCTGGGATGAAGTTGGGGAAAGAATGTTATTAGGACCTGATCTTATTGATGAGATGGCAGAAAAGGTCAGATCTATTCAACAACACATTAGAGAAGCTCAGAGTCGACAAAAAAATTATGCCGACAACTGAAGAAAAGACCTAGAGTTTGAAGTGGGTGATAAAGTGTTCTTACGAATATCTCCTTAGAAGAGAGTAATGAGATTTGGAAAGAAGGGAAAGCTGAGCCCTTGGTATATCGGTCCTTTCGAAATACTAGATCGTGTTGGGAAGGTAGCTTACCGATTGGCGCTTCCACCGAATCTCTCCCAAGCTCACGATGTGTTCCATGTATCTCTCCTAATAAAGTACATACCTGATCCTTCACATGTACTCATTTCATAGGTTTTACCACTGGAACAAGATCTTTCTTATGAAGAACAGCCGATAGAGATTCTGGATCGTAGAGAAAAAGTCCTACAGAACAAGACCACTCGCTTGGTAAAAGTTTTATGGAGGAACCACCAATTAGAAGAAGCTACATGGGAGCTTGAGGATATGATGAGGCAAAGGTATCCTCATCTGTTTGTTACAAAGTGACGAATTTCGAGGGCAAAATTCATTTTAAGGGGGGTAGAATGTAACACCCGAGACTTTTATGAGAAATATTTTGTTTTTATGTTATATAAATCATTAAAGGAATATTTCACTACACACAACACTATCTCGGCTTGCTTTACACGCAACTGCGGCCTTCCTCGATAGCTTGCATCGTACGCAATACCGAGTTTCACTAAACAACGATATACTATTAAAATATTATTAAAACTAGCCGTTATGAATAGTAATAAACACTTTTTGAAATTTTGTAAATTTCATCATTCAAAATGGACTTCGTTTTTGGATTTGGAATATCGAAATTATCCTAGGGTGAAATTTTGGTATTTTTCTGAAAACTTTCAATTTTTGATGAATAGTGAAAATACTGGGTTACCATTTAAAAACAGAAAATTTTTTTAAATAATTATTTATTTTATTTAAATTTATTTTAGGTCAAAATTGATACATAATACCTATATAAGTTCAATGAAATTCATTGGAGTCATTTTATAATAATTTTAGATATATAAAAATTTTATTGAACTTTTCACCGTCTTTTACCCACCTCCTAGGAGAATTTGCAAATTTACATAAAACTTAATTTTACCGTTTCTATGAGTGGAATTTCGAAAATTCAAGAGACACAGTAAATATCAACAACTAAAATGTGATTCAATGTGATGAAAATAATTTTTGGTGAATAGTAACTTTTTACTTTTTTTACCACGGTTAAAAGTAAATAGGGAAATTAAGGGTAAAAATGTTATTATTATTACCCTAACACATGTCCTAATTCTATTTTATAAGTGTAATTCGACCCAAAACAACCTTAGGAATAAAATATGACCATTTAGGCCCACATGGATTAGATTAGGACATTTATTATTAATTTATTTAAAGAAGGGTTAAAATAGTTAAAATCAAAGTTTAAAAACTAAATCATTTTTAAAATAGGGTTATACATAAGATAAATTCGACTATAAATATTCATTAGAAATATAAAAATATTTCCTACATAATGATATTTTATTTGAAATTTTTAAACATTAAATAATTTAATTTATTTATGACACAATGATGATGCAAAAATTATCTTATTAATGAAATATTGACATAATTGATGTTATAAATACCCAAATAAATGTAACTTGAGACTTGAATGAATTCAAATAATTTTATAGGTTAATATTACATATTAGTACTTATTTAATTAACTTTTTTCGAACTAATATCTCTGTTATGATTTTCAAAAAAATCAATTACCAAATAGTGTCAAAATTGACATAAAATTGTTTTTAAAAGAAATATTATATTATTAATTGTTATTTTATTCCTAAAAATATAAGGTTCTGAAAAATAACATAGATAAGGTTATATATATTAACAATGAACAACTTTGGGTTCGTTTTTCTTGTTATACTATTTTTATTAACCTTATAGTGTAAGAAAATAAGAAGACATGGTAAAAATAAAAGTATTTAACTTAAAGTTAAATCTAAATGATAAGGTTAAAATAGATACCTAAACTTGTCTAAATTCTATTGGATGAGAGGATTTAGACCCATACCCACATTATATTCAAAATAAATCAATTTGGAGCTATTAAAAACCGAATATGACTTTATAATAAAATAATATTTCTAGTTATTCCAAAGGTGCCCCTCTCCTCCCTTATAAAAGGGCACCTCCTCCCTCTCTTCCTCACACCACTTTGAGCCTTCATGCTCGGACCACCCCTGAAAAATTATCTTCTCCACTTCCCTAGAAACATCCTATAGGTCTTGGTATTATTAAAAGACCAATTTTGGTTCCCTAATAGGAGGTTTCAAAGAGGCGCTTCAAAGAAGAGGTAATGTCTGTTACCAATTCTTTCAACTTTATTTCTTCTTCCAATTATTCTTCTTTAGTTGTTTCATTATGAAGTAATAATATCAGTATCAATAAAATACTTATATTCTATTATAAGTATGAAACAACCCTATTTCACCATCTATCCATCCTACGGAAAATGAAATCATCGCGTGTGTGTACGTACGGAATACCGTCCCCATGCAGTGGTGTAATCTATTTTCCACCACCACCTTACTTGGATGGGTATAATGGTGCCAATAAATAACTATATATGATTATTTCAAAGTTTTATTGATTCTTAAATAGTATAAATGCACTCCAATACAATTCCACGATCATGGGAACGATATCATCGCTCGTGCGTACGTACGGAATACCGTCTCCACGATGTGATGCGACTCGTTCTACATGATATTCATTGAAAAATTATTATATAAATTAATTGAATGAAGAAATATGATATATAGTACACTAATACCATTCTGGAAATGAGGTATCTATAACCTAAAGAGAAGAATAATAATTTATTCGACAAAACACGCATAAGAACAAAAAGTAATAAACACCCGAATAACAAGTAGAAATGAAATATTACTAATAAGAAGCTAAGAATATGACCATATATGATATAATAACAATGAGTATGATTATTGAATAAGTAAATGACATTATTTAATCATTATACAAGAGTTTTGGACACTTACGAAGAAAATTAGACCTAAGGTAAGGGAAAATCTCGCAATCTCAATTTTATCCGAGATTGTTTATACTTTAGAATTTACTGGGGAATATTTATCATCCACATCTAGGTTTCCTCAATATATAATATTATTTCCATCCACCTACAATTTTTTAAATCCAATTTTACCCTTTGGTGAGTTTTTAGTAAAAGATATGAAAGGAATCTTTTGTCGTTTTTCGTACGAGGTACTTTTTCACTTTTCCGAAAAAAGTATGAGAAGAATGTTTTCTTAACTTATACGGAATGAATGGATTTTTAAAAAATTATTTCCAAGAAGATTACTTTACATGTTTTCAAGGTTATTATTAATCAACTTCTTTTATTTTAAAATATTATGACATGTTACGAAAGGAAAATGTTTTCGAAGTAGAAAGTATATTTTCCTCAAGAATGGAGTTCAAGTGTTTTATCAAATTTAATTTCCATCTAAGATAATATAAGGTTATGTTTTTATCCCTATTATTACATTGATTTTATTATTTTGTGATGGAATTATTTTTATGAATTCCTTTATCTTATATGAATCTTTTTATGATGTCATGATGTTTAAGAATCCCATTTTTATTACATGGGTTATGCAATGATGTATGATTTATGATTTTGTGGAACACATAAGAATGGTATCATTATGAGATGGGTGGGACATATATCTCCCTACAATGCATTGGGTAATGATTTATATCTCATTAGATAGACATGGCTAGAATGGCAGGTTAATCCGATTCAGTGAAACAGGACTGAAACGAGGAGTGAACTCAGTTCAGAAATGGAATTTGTCTGCTAAGATAGTCTTGGATATGAGTCTTGACTACTAAGAAATGATTCTCTATGATTACGTGTGTATGACACAAAGTTTCATGTTTTAAGTTATGATTACTTGGATTACATTTCACTTCTATGATTTATCCCATGATATGAAATTATGATTTCTTTTGCAGGTTAAGATTTCCAAAATGTTATGTTCTTATGAATATGATGTGATTGATTTTTCTTTTGTTTACCCTTACTGAGAATTTGAGCTCACCATTTTGTATGTATTCTTTCCCACAGCTCAGGAAGAAGGTTATTAAGTAGGATATTCCAAAAGGGACTCTAGATATGATGAAATAAATGGGAGAAAATGTTGATGCTTTATGAACCAGTTGTTTATGTTTCACAGTTTCTAAAGACACTATACCTATACGGTCCTTTCATGGTTTTGTTATATGTTGTAATAAGTGTGCTTCAATTTTGAAGTATTAACAATGTATGTAATGTATGGGTCGTTATACATCTCAGGGTATTAGACTTAGTGGACCTAACATATGAAGATATAATGTCTATTAGGGTTGAGGGTCAAAGGTTTTTTTGGGGATATGGGCTAGGGTTTTTTCTGGTGGAGGCTCTAGGGTTTTTAAGGACAGTAGGGCTATGGTTTTTTTAAGCTAGGGAACTAGGGATTTTGGGGATAGGGGTCTAGGGATTTTTAGTAATGAGGAATTGGGTTTTTTGGGGATGAGGTTCTAGGGATTCTGGGGGCTGCTGATCTAGGGTTATTTTGGGGAAAAGGGTCTTGGATTTTTTTGGGATGAGGGTATCGAGTTTGATTTGGATGGGGGCCTCAGGTTTGTTTAGACTGAGGGTCTATGTGTTTTTTTGTAGATGGTATAGGTATTCTTAGGGATAATTGGATAGGTTTTGCTATGGATGAGTTTATAGGGTTTTTTTAGCTAAGGGTCTAGGGTTTGGGGGATGATGATCTGGGGGTTTTTTAGGCTGAGGGCCTAGTATTTCTTGGGGCTAACGATCTACTGTTTTTTAGGCTGGGGGTCTATTGTTTTTTAGTGTAGAGGGTCATAGTGTCTAGGGTTTTTTGTGGATTAGGGTCTAGGGTTTTTTGGGGTTAGGGTCAAGGGTTTTTTGGGATAGAGGGTCGAGTTTTTTTGGGCTGAGAGTCCAGGGTTTTGTGTGTTCATGAGGGTCCAGGGTTATTTTCTCCCGAGGGGCTATGGGTTTTTTGGGGCTAAGGGACTATTTTATTAGGGGATATGTGTCTGTGGTTTTTGGGGATTTGGTTAAATGGTTTTTTAGGGAAAAGGTTTTTAAGAACCCAGACCTTCTTTTCATGTATGTGTTTTCTTTTCTGGTGTTTTTGAGAAAACAGGAGTTTCTTGAAATTTAAGAGGTGAACGCCAAGTACTTAGGACTACAGGTCATGTACCCAGTTTCCATAGGTGACCGTGTACTAATCGTGTGATGGACGAGTACATGGTCGTGTGGGGTGACCTGGAGACTGCCCAAAGAGGGGCCTAGTAAAGGAATATACATGTCGTTTACTTTTAAAATACGCCATGTGTACTTTTCTTTTTATTTGTTAAGTTGGGACGGGGCTGCGACTAATTGGCAGAACACCCTTCTTCTTGACTCGCCTCGTCCAGGAGTGACCGAAGCCAATGATTCTTATCCAAGCCCCCGAACCACCGCCCGTTCTCCAAATTAACTGTCGTAAATTGAGTTGGAATCACCAGAGTGAGTTCTTCCCACTTCTAGAGTCTCGTTCCTTGATTTCACATCTTTCGTGAGATATCCTTTGTTGATCGTTTTTTGTGTTTTTTAGTTCTACCAAATTATAGGTTGATTCAAGGTCCAACACCGGAGTATATCAATCGTACAATTCTGAGGTAGGTAGTTTGTGCCATTCTATAGTTAGTCTTTGAATTTTATGTGAAAAAGTTCCCAATACCCTAGATTGGGGAATTGTGTGTTTGCAGATTATAACTCTATTTTTGTCCGCTATGCTTATTTTCATGAGTTGGGGATGTTGGGTTGAAAATAGGGTTATTTTTTCATGATATGGACGTGTTGCCCGTGTTTTTTTATAGTGACCATTTGGTCTAGTTTTTCCGGTTAGTCTTCTTGTTTTCCATGCCTAGTGTTGTTAGGATAGAGTGATATTATCTGATGTTGGTATATGCTTGTAGTTGTTAGGAAAGTAGTTATTGAAAGCTGTTATCCATGTATTTCTTGAGTTTTAATTTGTATATTGAATATAGTGGTGCATGATTGAATTACATTGGGTTGTGGGAACCTGGTGTAGTAGACCATAGGGGGAATGGACACTAAGGGCTTCTCCAGAGTGTCTGTTTACCTTTACATTGTGAGACCAACGGGGGATGGACTTTGTGCTCCCTCAGAGTGTCTGTAGTTCCACATTGCGAGACCACATGGGTAACTAGATGTTGAGTGCTTCCTCAGAGTCTCTATAGTTACCGATACGAGACCAAATGGGTAATTGACGGTGAGTGTTTCCTCGGAGAGTCTTTGCTAAAGCTGAACCAGAGGGGTTTGACTATGAGTACTTCCTAGAGGGTTGCTTGTGTTTTATTGGTTGAACTAGAGGGGTTAGGCTATGAGTACTTCCTTGAGGGTTAAATGTATTTGATTAGTTTCTCACTTTATATATGAAAATGAATGGAATTGAAACTGTAGGATTGTTTAATTTTGAGTACTTCCTTGTTTACTGCTTCATTTTACATATTTCCGGCCATATATATCCACTGGCTGTTAGGAAAAGATCATTGGGTGGTTGTCTACTGAGATTCATCTCACAACCTGTTTGGGTTATGATTTTGGGCCCAAAATGATTATATTGATGCAGGTATATATAAGGGAAAGCGCCCTTCTATGTCAGGTACTTGATTGCTGTGGAGGTAGAGAGCATGTGACCATGCTGAGGCGTGCAATGCTTCTGGAGTTATTTACATGTTTTCTTTGAACATTGGTTTAGTACTGTATTATATCATTGTGAATTATTAGGATACTTTCATAGATACTTGTGACATGCATCATTATCGATATATATATATATGCTATAGTTTCTTATTTACTTCCAGTCTTCTGTTGTTAATATTGTATGGTATTATTATTGCTTCTGCTACTACTATCTGTTTATTTCCACTGTGTTACTCTACCAATGAGTTCATAGTTTCCCCACTATCACAACCAAGTCCCTCGATGCTATTCGGAAGCCTCTGGAATTTGGGGAAATGCGCTTGAGGCCATGTGACCAATTGGGTACGGGGCACCTCTAGGTGGCACCCAGAACCGGGACGTTACAAAGTGGTATAAGATGAATTCTTTTCGCCTTGAATTACTGTTTGGAGCCTATATCTAGGGATAGGAAGGAATATGTACTTGATAATAAGATCTTCCTAGGAGTATCTAACCCGTGTATAAGGAAAAGCTAATTTTCCTCATTTATTTAAATTTTTTCTAGTTTTTCAATTTTATAGTTGATTTGATTTCACCATTGGGTGATTCACATGTTTTGTGCTATTAACATTGATAATATTGAGGTTCTATTTCTATTGAAACTCGATGATATGAGGGTATTCCATCTCATGCATCATATAGGAACATGCTAGAGAATCGCATGTCATGCATTATTGAAATTCCATTTAGGGAGCATTACTAATTGGATGATGTTGTGATTGATGTTGTGTAAGATATAAATGAAATTTTGATAGATGCCTTGATAGAATACCTTATATTTGATAGTGTATTGGATTGTGTAAGGATTAGTTTGAATGAATTCCAAACATTGGTTCTTGAGGTGTTATGGGCCCTCATGGATCGGAATTTGGTGGATCATTGCACTTTTATTCTTGTATATGACATGTATAATATGCCAAAATTTGATTCGTGGGGGGAGTATGGGCCCTCATGGATCAAAATTCGGCACTTTAATGTTTGTTGTAGTGCTTTTCTAGGTTCCAAAGTAGTTTCTGAGGCTTATTGTCTGGAAAAACCCAGAATACATGGTGTGTATATTTGAATACATGCCATGTATCATTTTTTTGGGAAGGAACTATTTTTCTTACGTACATCTCGTGTACATTATGTACATTCCATGTAGTTTCTAACCGTGTCAATGGTTATTTGGGAAGAGACACGGGGATGGGAAATTTTTTTTTGTGGGTCAGGCCATGTACCCTATGTGCACGTCATGTCTTGGGAGCCATGTGTCCGGCCGTGTGACTAACAACATGGGTGGATTATTGGTAGTTAGTACATTTCGTGTCTGAAACAAACATACCATGTAGAGTCATCCATGTAACTGGCTGTGTGACTAACAACACGGGTCGGTGAAATCCATCCAGTACACGCCGTGTCTAGCACAAACATGTCGTATAGTCTCATTCTAGGAGAACCGTGTGGGTTAGTCATGTATAAGAACTCACGCATGGGGAAACGATTCAAGTACATGTAGTGTATTGGAAGAACACACCATGTGTATGGGGTGTTACACCACCAGGGTTGGCAGTATTACATGCCCATGTGAAGGCTTAAAGGAACATGTCGTGTATGGGTCATACACGTCATGTATCCTTGTTTTGAAAAGATTGAATGATTTCTTTCTCTTTTTTTATCTTAAACTTATATGTTTTAGGTCTTGATACTCTTGAGCTAAGTGTGCATTTGACCTTGTAGACTCATTCCACCAAGACGTCCTCCCGTTGTACACCAGATACAGGGTAGTGATCAGACACTGAACATGGATGATCAGGGGCTACCAGAAGATCCTCTAGTTGTGCCCGTCTTGGAACCAGCCATTATCCCAGATACAGGTGATGATGCACATTTCTGAGAGGGCTTAATAAGTTTTATACAGACCTTCCTGTCTATGGAATAATTGAGGCGGGTTTTTTAGTATCCGCATCATCCTACTTTCTCAGGGGAAGGAGGACCTCAAGATGAAGAATCATGGTTAGAATCCATGCTATCGATCTTTGAGCATCTAGAGAAGCCTCCAAAGATGAGGGTGAATCTCACTACATATAAGCTTTGGGATTCCTCCAAGAGGTGGTGGGATGTGATCTCACAGGTGGGACTCTAGTAGGTTATGGCTTGGGATGAGTTCCAACATGCCTCCTATAATTAATTCTACCCAAAGACTTCGAGGGCCGATCGAGCCCGAGAGTTCATGAGTCCGAAATAGGGTACTCTTTCTATCATGGAGTATCTTCTCTTTTCACAGAGATGCATCGATTCACACCCATTATAAAGGATGATTAGATATTTCTGGTGAGCAAGATTGAGGATGGTCTCAGGAATGACATGTGATCTCAGGTGAACATCTTTAAGTTGAATTTCATCACCTCTATAGTCAACCAGGCGCTGATCAAGGAGCGCAATCTAAGGTATTCTGGAGCTGTGATCCTGGTCGGTTCAGCATCCAGAGTTGGTACCCCTCCTACTGATAGCAGGAGGCATCGTAGGGAGTCTACGCGTAGAGACCCAACAAAGTGGGGTACTTATTCTGGTAGACAGGTGGTGTTATACTAGTGTGGGAAGAGTGGGCATATGATACCACAATGCTAGAGAGAACTATTTGAGTGCCGATCTTGTGGCATGATGGACCCTATTTAGCATTTCTTTCAGTTTTTCTCACTAGTATCTGGTGAAAGGAGTTCTTCTATGACTCCTCATTTAAGAGAATCACCACCAATTTCTCATCAGTCTGGGAACTAGAGTTCTTCTGTCCATTCGGGCTGAGGTGGAGGTCGTGGCTGTGGTAGCCAGTCAGCAGGATTTCAGTGATAATATGGGGGATCAACTCAATGTGGTCAGGCAGGGTCATAGGGCCTCAGTATAGGCCAGACATTTGCAGTGAAGTGGACCCCGTAGGAGAAGGATCCCAGACCCTATATAGTTCGAGGTATGATCCTAGTTGCCTTAGTTTTAGCTTTTGGCATTTTTGATACAGGGTCTTCCCATAGTTTCGTATCTGTTTCAGTTGTGGAGAGACTTGGGCTCTATATATTTACTTATGATGATGTCTTGATGTTGAACACTCTATTTGGGACAAGAAAGGCTATTTTATGTTAGTGCAAGGAGTGCCCTCTTGAGATTGGTGGGTGTCAATTCTCTTAGAAACATTATGTCTTAGAGATGATGGGCTATGATGTCATTCTTGGAATGGACTGCTTAGTTCCCTTCCAGGTTATGGTTGATTTCTATCTTCTTAGGGTGAGTTTCACATCACCAGAGGGCATATCCTTTTTACATAAGCGTGAATGGGATGTTCAGGCAAGAAGAGCAGGAATCGAGTATCATGGGTTAGGAGGAGATCCAACCCAGAATTCTAGTATGTATCTCGATGACTAGGGGACATCACAGATAAACTTTCCTCCAGTGGTCGATCATTTCAGAGATGTCTTTCTAGAAGACTTTTCCGGTTTTCCACCAGAGAAAGAGGTGGAATTTTCTATTGAGATTGTTCTAAGAGAGGCACTGGTGTCCATTCCTCCTTATAGGATGGCTACACGAGAGTTACAGGAGCTCAAGAAGTTGTTGGAGGAGTAGCATGGAAAGGGTTTCATCCGACCCCATACTTCTCCTTGGGGTTCTCCTGTCCTGTTTTCGAAGAAGGCAGACGATACCCTCAGACTTTGTGTGGATTATCGAAAGCTGAACCGGTTGACAATCAAGAAACGATATCCCTTACCGATGATTGATGACCTATTTTATCAACATCGAGGAGATTGGGGGTTCTAGAAGATTGACTTGAGATCTGGTTATCATCAGTTGTTCATTAGACCATTAGATATACCTTTTACATCCTTTCAGAGCAGATATGGTCTATATGAGAATGTGGTTATGCTTTTCGGTCCCACAAATGCGCTTGAAGTTTTCATGGTACTGATAAACTGAGTGTTCCATCCATACATGTATTCTTTCATGGTAGTCTTTGTGGACAATATCTTGGTGTACTATCACACTCGACGCGACCATGATACCCATCTTGAGATCATTTTGAGTACAGTGAGATAGAATCAGTAATATACTAAGCTCTCAAAATTTCACTTTTGTATAGACCAAATTGACTACTTGGGTCACGTTATCTCAAAGACAAGTGTATCTGTAGACCTAGAGAAAGTGAGGGCGGTAGCTTCCTAGGAGAATCTAAAGAAAGTCTTTGAGGTAAGAAGTTTTCTATGTCTGGTTGGATACTATAGACATTTCATATATGAATTTTCATGCTTATCAGTGCCACAGATAGGCTTGACTAAGAATGGTGCGAAGTACTTATGGTCAGATTCATGTGAGTCAGCCTTTCAGAAGCTTAAAGGGAGGTTGACATCAGCGCCGATACTAGTATTATCTGATATGGGAAAAATCTATACAGTATACTGTGATGCATCATGTGTCAAGCTAGGAGCAGTTCTTATGCAGGGGGAAGGGTTTGTTGCATACTGGTCTCGTTAGTTAATGACACATGAGAAGAATTACCTGATGCATGATCTTGAGTTGGTTTCAATTGTTCATGCCTTACGAAAATAGAGATATTATATGTTGGGAGATCATTTTGTGGTTTCAAATGACCACAAAAGTCTCAAGTATATCTTCACACATAGAGATCTGAATTTGAGATAGAAAAAGTGGGTTAAGTACCTTCAGTCCTCTGACTTTGAGCTTGCCCACACGCCTGGGAAATCCAACGCAGTGGCTGATGCGTTGAGCAGGAGAGCACAGATACAGGTAGTACAGAAGGCCCTAAGTTAGTGTCATCTTATTTCTCTATTCTCTAAGATGAATTTTGAGGTGCACGATAGACAGGTCCATACATTTATTTATTTTATGAATGTTACCTCTGCCTTAATTGAACAAGTGCGAATGAGGCAACTATCAGATTCTGAAGGCCATGTTCTATGGGAGAGTGTGTCAAGAGAGGACCCTATTCTAGGTTGGAACGTATGATAGGATGATATCTTGTGCTTTCATGGATTCATATGGGTGTCAACAGACATATTCGATGAGCTAATGTGGGATTTTCATTCCTTAGTTTGGGAAGTTCATCCTGGTGTCACCAAGATGTATTGAGATCTACACCATTAGTATTGGTGGCCAGGTATGAAGAGGGATGTTGCTGGTTTTGTCGTGAGGTGTTCCACCTATCAAAAGGTGAAGGTGGAGCATCAGCGACCATAGGGCTTTTGTAGAAGTTACCCATTCTTGAGTGGAAGTGGAACGATGTCACGATGGACTTCGTGATAGTTTTACTAAGGTCTCCTCGAGGGAATGATGTTGTAGGGGTTGTCATTAACAGACTCACGAAGGTTTCTCACTTCTTTATAATCAAGTAAACCTTCAGTTTTGATGATATGGTAAGGTTGTACATCCAAGAGATTGTACCTTTACATGGATTTCCTCACTCCATTGTTTCAGACATGGATGCCCATTTTACTTCTCGGGTCTGGCAGGTACTATAGAGGGACTCGGGTACACAGGTACTTCTGAGTACAACTTACCATCCCTAGACAGATGGTCAGTCTGAGTGTATGATTCAGGTTCTATAGGACATGATTTGAGAATGCGTCCTAGATTTTGGAGGTTCTTAGGAGAATCACATACCTCTTGTGGAGTTTTCCTAAAATAATAGTTTTCAAGAAACTATTCTGATGAAACCTTATGAGGCTTTGTATGGTAGGCCTTTCCGATCACCCTTATGTTGGCTGGAGGTAGGAGAGGCAGCTGTGCTGGGAACACATCTTGTTTAGGAGACCTTAGATTAGGTGGAGTAGATTCGGAAGATTATGGCTACTACACAGTCATGACAGAAGTCTTATGCTTATCGACAGGGACAACCTCTGGAGTTCGAGGTTGGAGATCATTTTTTTCTACGTGTCACACTGAGGTTGGGACACAGGAGGATTGGGAGACAGGGCAAGATTTTTCCAATATATGTTAGACCATTTGAGTTTTTGGAGAGAGTCGGTATGGTTTCCTATCAATTGCAGTTACCTCAGAGGTACTGGTCAATGCAGGACGTCTTCCATGTTTCTTAGCTACGACGTTACTTCTTAGACCCATCTCATGTTTTCTACCCAAGGAGGTTGAGCTAGAGGTGGACACATCGTTCGAGGAGAATCCAATCCGGATTGTTGATCGCAGTGAAAAATTTCTACATGGATGGTCTGTTCCTATCATATGAGTGCTATGAAAGAATAGGCGAGTACATGACGAGACTTGGGAGAGGGAGAATGATTTAGGATCGTAGTGGTTAGAGATGTTTGGGTATTCTTCTTTTACGCCTCCTTGCTAGGGAAATTCTAGGACAAAATTATTTAAGGGGGGAAGTTTTTAAGAACCCAAACCTTCTTTTCAGGTATGGGTTTTTCTTTTCTGGTGTTTTTGAGAAAAGAGGAGTTTTTGTATATTTAGGGAGCACACGCTGTGTACTTAGGAGCACACGCCGTGTACCCGATTTTTGCGGGTGACCGTGTACTGGTCATGTGACGACCGAGTACATGGCCATGTGGGGTGACCAGGAGACCACTTAAAGTGGGGAACAGTAAAGGAATATACACAACGTGTACTTCTAAAAGACATGTCGTGTACTTTTATTTTTATTTGTTAAGTCAGACCGGGGTCACGTCTAATTGGAAGAACACCCTTCTTCTCGACTCGTCTCGTCTAGGAGAGACCAAAGCCAAAGATTCATCTCTGAGCCCCCGACCCGCTATCCATTCTCCAAGTTAACCATCATCTATTATGTTGTAATCACCACTGTGATTTTTTCCTTCTTCTAGAGCCTCATTCCATGATTTCTCCTCTTTCGTAAGATATCCTCAGTTGAGTATTTTTGATGTTTTTGTAGATCTACCACGTTATAGGTCGATTAAAGGTCCAAATCCAGATTATATCAATCATACAACACTGATGTAGGTGGTTTGTGACTTTTTTTAATTAATCTTTTAATTTTAAGTGCAAAAGTACCCAATACCCTAGATATCAACATTGCGTGTTTAGGTATTTTAACCCTGTTGATGCCTGCTATGCTTGTTTTCTTGAGTTAGGGATATTGGATTATAAATAGTGTTATTTTTCCATACTATGGATGTGTTTTCCATTTTTGTTTTAATCTTGAACGTTTGGTCTATCTTTTTTTGGTTAGGCTGGTTGTTTACCATGCCTAGTGTTGTTAGGATGGAGTGATATTATCTGATGATGTTATATGCTTGTAGCTGTTAGCCAAGTAGTTCTTGAAAGCTATTACCCAAGTAGTTCTTAAGGTTTACTTTGGCTGTTGAATATCATTGTGCATGAATGACTTACACAGGGCTATGGGAACCTGCTGTAGTAGACTATAGGGGGAATGAACATTGAGGGATTCTCTAGAGTGTCTGTTTACTTTTACATTGTGAGATCATAGGGGGGATGGAATTTTTGATCCCTCAGAGTGTTTGTAGTTCCACGTTGCAAGACCGCAGGGGGAATTTTACATTGAGTGCTTCCCCAAAGTTTCTATAATTACCAATTCGAGACTACATGGGGAATAGACGGTGAGTGCTTCCTCAAAGAGTCTTTGCTAAAGCTGAACCAGAGGGGTAGACTGTGAGTATTTCCCAGAGGGTTTGTTGTGTTTTATTGGTCGAAACAAAGGGGTTTGTCTATGAGTACTTCTGAGAGGGTTACGTGTATTTGATTAGATTCTTACTTGATATATGAAAATTAATTCAATTGAAACTGCAGGATTGTTTAATTGTGAGTACTTCCTTGTTTACTACTTCATTTTTCTTATTTCCGTCCATATATATTCACTGACTATTAGGCATAGATCTTTGGGTGGTTGTCTACTGGGAATCGTCTCACACCCTGTTTGGGTCAAGCTTTTGGGCACAAACACATTATATTGTTGCAGGTATAGATAAGGGAAAGCGCCCTTCTACGTCAGGTACTTGACTGTTGTGGAGCTGGAGAGCATGGGACCAAGCTGAGGCTTGCGATACTGCTAGAGTTATTTACTTGTTTTCTTTGTACTTTGGTTTAGTACCATATTCCAGAATTGTAACTTGATTGGATTCTTTCCTAGATACTTGTGACATGAATCATTATTGACATAGATATATGTTGCCGTTGTTTATTTACTTCCAGTATTCCAATGTTTCTCTTGTTTGGTATTATTATTGCTTCTTCTACTATTATCTATTGATTTCCATTGTGTTACTCTGCCAATAAGGACATTGTTTCCCCACTATCACACCAAATGCCCTCACTGATAATCAGCAGCCTCTGTAATTTATGGAAATGTGCTTGGGGCTATGTGACAAACCGGGTACGAGGCACCTCTAGGCGGTCCCTGGAACCGGGACGTTACAAGGATGAAGAGTTTTTTTGGGGTTGAGGCCCTTTTTTTTTGGGGATGAGGGTTGAGATTTTTTTGGGGCTGAGGCTCTACGGTTTTTTATGGATGAGGTTCTTGGATGTTTTTGGGGATATGGGTCCATGGTGTTTTGGATCTCAATATTAAGAGTTTTTATTGAGATGTGGGTCTATAATTTTTTTAGGATGAGGGTCTAGGGTTTTTTGGGGCTGAGGGACTAGGGTTTTTTTGGTGTTGAGGGTCTGGTTTTTTTGTGGGTTATGAACTAGGTTGTTTTTGGGCTTAGGGTGTAGCATTTTTTTGGGGATGAGGGCCAAGGGTTTTTTGAGATAGAGGGTTTAGGGTTTTTTGGGCTAAGGGTCTAGGGATTTTTTGGATTATGTTATAGGGTTTCTTGTTGATTATGCTTTATTGTTTTTACGAATCAAGGGTTAGGATTTTATGGAGCTCTGGGTCTATGATTTTTTGGGCATTAGAGTTTAGGGTTTTTTAGGGCTGAGGGTTTTGGGTTTTTTTGGGGATGAGATTTTTTGGGTTTTTTGGGATATGGTTTTAGGGTTTTTTGGGGGATGTGGTGTCTGGGTTTTTGGAGGTTGAAGGTTTAGGGATTAGGGGACTAAGGGTTTAGGGTTTTTTGGGACTTAGGGTTTAGGGGTTTCTTTCGAATGAGGTTTTATGATATTTTTTTATCTGAGGTTTAGGGTTTTAGGGGATGAGGTTTCATGGTTTTTTGGTGCTGAGGGATTAGGGTTTGATGGGGCTAAGGTTTAAGGGAGTTGCAGGGATGAAGGCTTAGGGTTTTTTGGGATGAGGCTATAGTGTTTTTTGGGGGTTTAGTGTTTATCATTTTTTAGTGTGAGGGTTTAGAGTTTTTTAGTGTAGAGAGTTTTGGTTTTTTTGGGGATAAGGGAATAATTTTTCTTCTAGTTAATGGTTTAGCATGTTCTGGGTTTGAGGATTTATGTCTTTTTAGGAGGTTTTAGGGTTTTCTGGAGCTTAGGGTTTAGGGTTTTTTGGGTCCAAGGTTTTAGGGTGTTTTGGGGCCGATGTATTTGGTTTTTTTTGTGTTGAGAGTTTAGGGTTTTTGGGGGCTTAGGGTTTAGGGTTTTTCTGTGGATGAGGGTTTATGGTTTTTTAGGCTGAGGATTAAGGGTATTCTCAGTGCAAAAGGTTAGGGTTTTTTTCGGATGATGGTTTAGGTTATTTTGGGGCTGAGGGGTTAGGGTTTTCCAGGCTGAGGGTTTAGGGTTTTTTGGATTTATGGTTTAGGGTTTTTTTGGGCCGAGGGTTTATGGTTTTTTAGGAATGAATTTTTAGTGGTTTTTTTGGGATAAGGGTTTTTGGTATTTTGGGGATGAGGGTTTAGGGATTTTTTAGGTTGGGGGAATAGGGTTTTTTTTGCTTAGGGTTTAGTGTTTTTTTAGGTTTTTGGGTTTTGGGTTTGTTGGGGAATTGGGTTTAGGTTTTTTTGGTGCTGATGGATTAGTGACTTTGGGGATGAGGGTCTATAGTTTCTTGGGGATGAGGGTTAGGTTTTTTGGGAGTTAGGGTTTCGTGTTTTCTGTGGAGCATGGTTTAGAGTTTTTTTGGGGTTGAGGGTTTTAGTTTTTTGGGGTTGAGGGTTTATATTTTTTTTGTTTTTAGGGTTTAGGGTTTTTTTCTGTTGAAGGTTTATGTTTTTTTTGGTGTTGAGGGTTATGGTTGTTTGGTGAAGAGGGTTTTTGGTTTTTCGGGGATGAGGGTTTAGGGTCTTGGGGGATAATTTTTGGAGATGAGGGTTTAGGTTTTTTGGGGGCTTAAGTTTTAGGGTTTTTTGGGTTTGAGTGTTTAGGGTTTTTTAGGGCTATGGGTTTAGGTTTTTTTGAAGATGAGGTTCTAGGGTTTTTTATGGAATACTGTTTATATTTTTTTATGTTGTCGACCTATGGTTTTTTGGGGATGAGGTTATATGTTTTTTTGGGTTGTGGGTTTAGGTTTTTTAGGGTTAAGGGTGATATGGACCAAATTCAACCTAAAGAGAGTATATTTGGGATTGACATGAATTTTATCCCGAATATTTATTCAAATATAACCAGCTTGCACTTTTATAGAATCCAACACAATTGTGGGCCAAAAAAATTTTTTGGGGCTCAAAATGAAATATCCATATGGAAGAGGAATGAAATCCATATCATCACATTAAAAAAATGAGAGAACATGAAGAAAATAATCCTTAATATGGAATATTGATAATTTATTTAGTGGGGTAATTCATTATGACAGGAAGGTAGTCTTTTGTAATTTTCATGTGACCTTTGAGTTCTCTATTTCCTTATAATTATATTTGGGTCATTAGACTCACTTTATTTTTCCTTTATAATGTATTTCCACTCCTTTGTAATGATTATACTTGAATTAATCTGATGATTTTTTATGATTGTTGGGAAACTATCTTGCTTTCTCCTCTTTACTTTTCCCATAATTGGTGGGGCATCACCATTGATGATGATCTAGTCTTTAAGCATAGGGAATAATTGATCGACATCATTTCTTTTAAGACCTGTTCATTCAGATGCATTTCACTATTCCATCTCCACTAACTACAATAGAACTGCCACTTAGCAGTGGTTTTTTCTGCGTTTGGTGGCGGTTTAAACCGCCGCTAAAGGGTTTGGTGGCAGTTTACAGAAACCGCTGCCTAATACGACATCAACAATCTATTCGCGGTGGTTATTTATGGTTCGAGGCGGTTTCTGGAAAGCATCGTAGTTGCCTCATTTCACGGCGGTTTTCACCGTTTAGCGGTGGTTTAAACCGCCGCGAAATGTAGCCCAGAAAAAAAAATTGCTTCCGCTGCACCACTTCCCTGAAAGAGAAATCAAAACAGAAATACCATATATTTTCATATCTACACAGATAATACCATTAACATATCAAAATCAGCAAGTGGAATATATCTAACCCCATAATACAAGTCATATATCCTAACTAGGGGTAATAGATCCCACTCTATAAAACCAAATAATTACTTACCACTGATCCCCCAAAACATAAATGCTAGAGAAAAGTGGTGCACAAAATCTTTAATATGCATCCAAATATCTAGTATACAAATAAAAAATTCCTTACTCTGTCATACCCATAAATTTCCCCCACATCATTAAAGAATAACAAATAACTCAAGAAGTTTCATAGATCTATAATAAACCCCACATATCATTTTGAAATTTTACACTTTGAATCTTCTTTAAACAAGTAAAACAAAACTCCCATTACATCGACTCAATTCCTTCATGCGTTAGTGGAATTTATATCATACCATTATTTAGTGATATTTCAGTCAATGGAATATGAAATAAAAGAAGTACCATGGGATTAGAAAATAATTGTAACATAAATGATGAAACAAACCATAATTAATCACCAAAAATCAACGTTGTTTAAGGAGGAAAGTGGATGAGAAGAGTATTTAAGCCTCTACTTGATCATACATCTCGACGTTGAATTATCTAGAAGAAAATTTCTAATTTAAAAAACCCCAAATGACTATCCTGTCATTATTTTCCCAATTTTTGAAAAACCACGTGGCATAAATTTTTTGAAATACTCTTAACATATACATATCTTCAAAGACAAATCTTGAATATGATCTATCTTTTTCACAAT
Organism: Viscum album; assembly: GCA_963277665.1. Classification (NCBI taxonomy): domain Eukaryota; kingdom Viridiplantae; phylum Streptophyta; class Magnoliopsida; order Santalales; family Viscaceae; genus Viscum; species Viscum album. The sequence goes on from OY728151.1 coordinate 1,540,807,474, forward strand.
GTTTGTATCCCTTATGCATTATCATTATGTATCTGCATGAACTTTGTATATTACCTATTTTAACCATTATGAATTCCCATGTTGATTTCTATATATCATATGGTAGATCAATACATAATAAATTTTTTAGAATAAGTGGATGACTATTATGTACCAAATTCTTAATCTTATTCACAAATATTTGACAATGTTAGTGACGTTTATATAACATTGGGTAACCAAGAGTAACTTTTAAATGTCCCTACACTTTACCATTTTCTGAATCTTATGTTTTTTAAATGATCCTTACATATACTAAGTGACCTAGGGAAAAACTTATGTATTCTGAAACATATCCATATTCTTAGTCTCACATAAGAGAGTGAACATTACATTTATAGGGTGAATTTTATACATTGAGGACATTTAAATTTTTCTATAATAGATTGACCACTATATATAAACTATGGTGAACCAGATGACCCTTACATATCATCCTTTGTTAAATATGTTCCCTTTATATATTATGTTGTTACCATTATGTATTCATTGTGAATTCAACAATTATATTATTATTATTAATGGAAAGGCCATTAAATACTAGAGTACATTTATATATCATATAGGACCACCACAATATATATAGGGTAACCACAACATATCAGACCTAGAAAAAATTTCAAAAAATATGAACCTTACTTATTTACTTAGGTATGTGTATGCGTGATTATTTTCTATTTCACACCAATCTTTAAATGGTTACTTTTACATTTTAAGACCAATATAAGAGTTTTAAATTATGGTTCTTCCTCCACTTTTCTAAATAATTAAACACCCACCATCATATCATAATAAATCCTAAGTTCACACCCACCTCCATGAAGGGCCTCCTAAGACCTAGTCCAATACCCACCATGGATTCAAGATGCCATTTAGGTATCAGATCATTTCCAAAAAACATATCCTAGTGATTTTATAACATTTGAAATCATATTTCATGACAAAAGTCTCCAAGAATACCTGATTGTAGAACTAAAAAAATAAATTTTCACATATGCTGACAAAACCTTAGAATACAAGTCATTACAAAAATTCCACCAAAACTATTATAATCCCTAATAAGTCTCCTCATGATTCTTCAATAAAAATTTTAGTCCTTAATCCTTAATTTATGGGACAAATTCTATGAATCATACTAGTTATATTCATGCTTAAATTACATCCTAAATATTAAACTATTCAAAACAACTCCATTTCAAGCATTTAAATGGTATTTTTTTCTTCAAACTCAATGATCATTCAAAAACAAAAACAGAATTCATTAATATAGATTATGAAAAACACACCCAAAATATTGATATTGATGGTCTACACCAGTCCATCACTCACTCACTGTTATACATGAGAATCATCAAACCATTGTCATAAAAAAACAACATCTCACACTCGGGAATACATATATAATATAAAGAAACATATAATTATGTATGGAAAAGTTTATTCTAAAAATACAACAGATGTGGATGAATCCACTACCCCCTCACCACTAAAAAATAGTAAAACCATCTCAACATAAGAGAATATTACTTAGTTCAAATTCAAAATAGTATAACATGTGAAATGACCCAATTTGTTCAACACATCAACAATGGGTTTAACTCCTAGTCATCCAAAATATGGACTACCAATTCAAACACAGGCCTAAATGTAATGATTTATACCACACTCAAGAAATCAAGACATAAAAATAAACATCATAAATCAGTAAAACGCATAAAAGGAAACATGAGAAATCAAGGGAATTTTAGGACATGAATATGTTTGGTGGCAACTATGTGCCACAAATGTTACATATACAAACCGATTGATCCCATATTTGTTCAAAACATGAAAAATACAACTACTCATGGTTTGATGATGCATCGTCACCCTCTCCACCTTCATCACCACTTTCTGCTATCATCTGTAAGAACATTATATTGAAAATTAAACACGGTTGCATATTTATACTAAAAATTAAAACCAATGAAAGTTAGAAAACTAAATATTTTTGATTTTTTATGATTTACCTGGATACCACCAATCGATGCACTACCAGAGGGGGCATATCTGCTCATATACTGACGTATTTCAATCAACTCTTTCTTCAAAGAAGATATTTGATCCACCTTCTGGTGAACTGTGTTTCATAGAGAAACAATCTCTTTATGAGCATATCCGTGTATGGGATGACTAAAGCCAGGAGCAGATGTAGATGTCATCCCCGTTGACCTGATAAAAACCTCAGATGGTACGTGTCCCAAACCCATCCCGCACACTCTACCAGGATGCTCCTTCCCAAGGACTTTAGCAACAAGGTCATCCTCGGAGACTGAGTTGGACTGTACAGGATTGGAATCCCATAGTTCTTTAATTTTTACCTATAAATAAAATATCAATATATATTAACACATTAAAAACTGATAATAAGTTTTTATAATAAAAAATTGAATTCATACCCCATCTTCTTTAGCAGGCTCATTAACAAAACTTCCATCTGATTTCTTGTGAACATCCAACCACAGTTCAGTTCGAGATACTTCGTGCCCTAAACTCTGTGACTGCATTAAGAAAAGATAAATAAAAAATTAAATATATTAAACATATAATACTATCTTATAAATATTTCAACTAATTAAAAGATTACCATTGTCTTCTGGCTTCTAGAAAGGCTTTTTAAGCCCGCAGTGTGAGGGATGACTTTCTTAGCCCGGTTTGAAGCATTCTTTCTTGAGAGATCCTGAAATATATAAAATTCAATTTAATAATAATGTATTCAATGAAATGTCCTCTCCATATACATGTATAAATGTAAAATGATGATAATATAATAATATATATTTCAATACCATCCGCTTCTCATCATGTTGTGTGTCAACAAAAACTTTACACTGTTCTTTCAGTACCCCACTGGGTAGCTTATCATACATTTGTTGAATAGTCAACGAGGAATCTTTGACATCCCACCACAATCTCCATTTTAAATCTTTCCATTTTTTACCTAGATTTTTCAACATCCACTTCTGTGCTATCACATCAGCAACTATAAAGTGGAAAAACATCTGTATACAGAAATTCATTTTGAACATATTAGTAACATGACATTCAATTAAACCATAATGTAATAAATTTACCTTTATTTGAGAATCAAAAACTTCATTTTTCCTGATTGGAGGCATATGTATCCAATCATCATATGAAATAGGAAGGGAAATGGGCTCCGCTGCCAGCTGGCCTAGAATCTGGCCAAGTAACCCCGCGGCGTCATCCGTCGGGACCCCATAAGAATCAAACGGCACAACTATCTTTTCAGCAGTCATATTCAAAACATCTGCACTTTTTATGTTTTTCTCCATAGTTGTATTTTTTTCATCTCCAATGAGAAAACAATTAGTATGAAAAAAATGAAATAAATTTATTTAATTAAAATTTGTACCTATGAGAGTGACGGTCCAGTACACCCGTGATGAACTGGAATGGGCATATCGTTGCCCCACTGCTGAGGCTCCTAAAGGGGGAGTCGACGACTCACCCTCTAATGGGACATCCAAATATGGTGTGAGAGATGGGACATGGGAATATGGTGTAGTAGTGTAGGCAGAAGGTGCCTCAAATGTCGTGGGGAGGGAGCCAGATGAATCGTCATCTGCCTCGGAACTAGATGAAATAGAATAACGCTTCTTCCTTGGAATTCCTGTAATTTAATCAAATAAAATTATGTTCATAATATATATTTCAAAAAAATTATGCAAAAAAAAATTAAAAATGATAATAGATGCGCAATACTAATAGACAAAATATATATAACAATGATAATGAATGACTGCAGAAATAAAACAAGTGGTTGATGAATAAATAAATAATTGTACATACAATCATTTTCCCCTTAAATCATGTCGGTTTACTTATCCATTGATTCATCCACTTCATTCATCCTTGCTAGAATAATATTTTCAATATCATGATGGACAAATAATCTTACTTCCTGTTGCTGATTAACTTCGATTTCAGAGGTCAATTTTTCCACTTCATCACCCATATCATACAAATATCTTTGTATTACGTCAGCAACTACACTCCACCCTTCATCGGTAACATCATTCACATAATATACCTTTTTTCTTGTGATGCTAAGATATATGGATCATGAAGTTCACGATCACCAACATCCATCAAGCGAGAGAAGATCACAGAAGTAAATTTCTAGGAATCTCTTTTAACACCTCTGATAAAATTGACCCATTTTCATTTTGAATAAAACTACCGAAAAATGTCCATTGTAGTTTAATTCAATAATATCATGAAACATTCCATATTATTCCACTTCAGCAAATGTAAATACACAACAATTCTGTGTTTTCAACCCCACTTATCAATCAACTGTACGAAATCTAATGTCATTCAGATTATAAGCGTCAAACATTCTAACGTGTTCTACAGGACCTCTAGCAAGAAACTTCAAATATTCTGAAACCTCTGCTCGAGTATCAGTATTCGTGTTCTGAAAAAAGAAATATACTTTATTATATTTACAAAATGTATGTGGAAAACTAATATTTGTATTTATTGCAATATTTATGAACTTACACGTCATGAAAACCATTCTACAAGATCTTTATTAACAGCTTTCGTTATATCTTTCTCATTTCGTGTTCGGCCTCTTATTCGTCTCTTTGTTTGTATCCTCATTTCTTTAATAAATGGATCTGTAACTTCACTATTAAGCAGCACATATCTATGTGCCTGTAATAATTCCAATTCAGTCAATGTCACATTTGAGGTCCTCCCAGCTAATCGGCCAATAGCAGGAAATATATTGGATTTATGATGTATTTGATATTGATTCGATGTGTCGTCAACATGTCCAACTCGATTAAATAATGTCTCATTATCATCCAAGAATCGAGAACAAAATTTCAAACACTCCTCATCCAAATAGCCTTTAGAAATCGGGCCTTCTGGTTGAGCTTTATTTTTCACGTATGATCTCAAATTCCCAAGATATCTGTGAAATAAAATAAAAATAATTATGCATTTAATTTAGTAACAAAAATTGTTTACTTAACTAGAAAACATATAAATAAAGTACCTCTCAATTGGATACATCAATCGATAATGAACGCGGCCTCCTAATTTAGCTTCTTCAACCAAATGCACAGTTAAATGCATCATTATAGTAAAAAACGATGGAGGAAAGATCATCTCCATTGCACAAAGGGTCAATACAAACCCCTCCTGGAGGTTGTCAAGCTGAAATGGATGTAGTGATTTCTCACATAGTAGTCTAAAAAATGTGTAGAACTGGAGTACAACAGCAGTAATTTTTTCAGGTAATAATGTATGCAATGCCAATGGTAGTAACTTCTGTAACAATATATGTGAATCGTGACATTTCAATCCATGTAACTTATGATTCTTCAAGTCAACACACCTTGAGATGTTACTTGAATACCTATCAGATACCTTAACTTTATTTAACATTTGAAGGAATGTATATTTATCCCTATTTTCATTTCAAAAATTACCATAGGATACTTCTCATTCTCATCTGGCCAGAGATTGCGTTTTATGTTCATTTCTTGTAAGTCTTTGTGAGCATTGAGATGATCCTTCAACTTTCCATGCTCATTAAGCAATCTGAATATCACATTTTCATAGACATTCTTCTCAATATGAATCACATCAAGATTATGCCACAACAAATTAAATTCCCAATACAGAAGTTTGAAGAATATACTTTTTTTCTTCCATTTTTGCATTCCGGTTTCGCTTGACGATGCACTTCGGAACCATTTTCCGCTCTCATTCAAATGATGAACCTTCCCAAATTCTGTTTCAACATTTTCAAGTTGTGTCAATATTTCATAACCTATTAACTACTTTGGAGGTGGTCTACGATCAATGGAACCATTGAATCTTGATCTGTTCAGCCGAAATCTATGAGCTACATTGAGAAATCTTCGATTACGCAATTAGCACCATTTTCTACTATGAGGTAGCCATTTGGGATCAAACTCAAAGTTACTAATGGGAAAATTCAAACCCGTGTAAGTGTTCCAACCAGATAAATTCCCAAGCCCAGGGAATTCACTAATGGTCCACATTAAAGCAGCATGCATTTTGAACATTGTTTTAGAAGAAGCATCAAATGTCTCAACACCATTGCTCCATAACTCCTACAATTCGTCAATCAAAGGCTGCAAGTATACATCAATATCATTTCCAGGCATTTGTTTTCCAGGAATAATCATCGAAAGGATAAAAGATGTTTGTTGCATACACATCCAAGGAGGCAGATTATAAGGGATCAAAACAACTGGCCAAATGCTATAACTGGTACTCAAAGTACCAAATGGGTTGAATCCATCGGTAGCCAATCCCAATCGAACGTTCCTAGGATCAACTGAGAAATCGAGATGTAATGAATCAAATGTCTTCCGTGATTGAGAATCTCATGGATGTCTCATTAACCCATCATTGTTATTATCTACAGAATGCCACTTCATGTATTCAGCGGTTTTAGATGACATGAATAATCTTTGCAATTGAGGCTTCAAAGGAAAGTAATGCAAAAACTTTGCAGGTGTGTTCCTTTTTTTCTTCTCCATAAAATTATATTCATTCATACTTCCAACATCACCCTTTTCCTGCCATCTAGAAGAAGAACATTTCTTGCAATTCTTTCCCCTTTAATCCTCTCCCCAATAAAGCATACAATCATTGGGACACACATGTATTTTTGTATAATTTAGACCAATCTTGTTAACAACTTTTTTCATATCATAAAAGGATTCTAGGATTTTTGCTTCCGGAAATACATCACTAATCAATTCCAATATCATGGAAATTGCCTTATTTGTAATTCCACATAGACATTTGATATGGTAAAACATCAGTAGAAATGAAAGCTTTGAATATTTCAAACACCCACTATACAACTCTTGATTTCCATCGTCAACTAAATCATGAAAAAAAAATTCCTCAGTGATGATTTCTCTTACATTTTCCTCCAAAGAATCAAGAGGAGGATCCAATGATATGTTACAATCTTGATCTGCCTCTATTATAGTCTTAAAAACATCACTTGTCACGTTTCAATTTGTAGCACACTCTTCTGGTTGTTCTGATATGTTTTGATGTTGATAGTGGTGTCTTGCAGTGCCGAATGCTTCATTTATGAGGTTTTGCATTTAATTTTCCATTATTGATGAACTTGGGACCTCATTCTGTTGATTAACATCAGTGCTCAATCTTTCTGTAATGTTTGATTCTCCTTTCCAAATCCAACACAAATATTGAGCAGGGAATTGCTTTAGTATTAAATGTTCATAAACCTCATCTCTCTTCAACCATGTTCTAAATTTACATTTAGGACATGGACATTTTATTTTCCCTTCAACAGATCGATTAGAAATTGCACAATCTAAAAACTCATTCAAACCCTTAACATACTAGGTTTGTTCCTTGGTAATGTGATCTAGCTTTTATCCATGTATATCACAATGTGGCAACACAATAATAAAAATAATTAAAACACATAGTTACTACTAAATAGAGAAGTAGATTCATATATATGATAGTGTAACATTACAGAAACATAATATAATAAAGATGAGCCCCTGATGGAAACTCTAGAACCAACCAATTAGAAAATATGGATGAAAATATTTTTCCTCCAAACAATTTGTAGATGTGAACCAACAACAACAGTGGCCACCATTACAGCAAGTATTCCAACATGCTTATCAACAGTCCTTTAAAACCCCTCCATTCCAAAGATAAAATTTAAAACCTTATAAAAGCTACCATTATGGAAAATTACAAGATCCTTCCATGAAAGACATGTTGAGAGAAGCAATTAAAGCTCAAAATAATCAATATACCACTCTCACCACTCATAGATCATAATTGAAGGAATTGAACAAGAAATCCATACAACTCATGACAACCCTCAATAATATGCTAAATCATGGATCATGTAAGCTTATTGATCAAAAAATTCCTAAAAATAAATAATATTTCAGCACTCCTTTTCCAAATGTTTCAGTTTCCCCTAAACCACCAGAACTCCTCTATGGTTACCCTATCCTTCAAATCACGAACTCGGAGTTCTTAGAGTCTTCAGAACTTCTAAACCTCACGCTAGTTCCTCGATTCAAGCTTAGGAGACCTTCTGTTGATGCTTTTGATAGGTTCGTATTTAGTTCTTGGGATCTGCAGGAACGGGAAGTGGTTGGTTTGCTTGATAGCCGCTATATTATGATCCACTTTGAATCGGAGCTGGATCTCATTCAGGCATGGTCCAGGGCACCGCGAAGCTTCAACGGGATGAGTTTCATTCTCCTTCACTGAATTCCGATCTTCATATGAAGCGTGATTATTATTTAATGGAGGTTTGGGTTTGTTTACCTAAACTTCCGCTTCCTTTTCAAAACCTTTCTATTCTTCAGTTGATCGGTAATATGATAGGAAGGTTTCTTTGTTCTGATAATCATAATGCAGTTGTGTTTCATCCTGTTAACCCCCGAATATAAGTTGAATGTGATGTGTCTGGACTGCCGTTGGATTTTATATGGATTACCATCGGTGAGGAGTATAGGTGAAAACAAAAGGTTGTTTATGAGAATTTGATGGATTTCTGCTCCGTTTGCAAGCGGCTGGGACATCCCTCGTCGGTCTTCCGTAGGAGAGCAACTTCGGGAAAGCCGAACTCGAAGGTTAAGATGGCTAAGGGTGGTTACTCTTTAAAGAATATTTTAACATATAATTGTGTTGAGTATACCATTGGAATATTTTAATCCTATAAGAAACGTGTTATACCTCATTAAATAAGTGCATCAAATAGGCGTAATGAATGTTGTGACTAAATGATCGAATAGAGTGCTTGACGAGATGACTCAAACTATGTCATTAGAGCATGACACATATCATTATTTCTGGAGACAATCCATTGGATAAATGGTTTATATTAAAATCATTTTCATTATAGGATAGATTTTAATATGTCATTATATGAGGTTTATTACAAGAAATATACATGGTTGAATTATCTAAGAGTTTTTGGAAGAACTTTTGAAATAAAAGTTAAAGGTGAAAATATAGGAAAGTTAGAAAGAAATGGTGCAGATGATATCTTCCAAGGTTATCCACCAAATGTAAGAGAATATCAATGTAATAAAAAACAAATAAGAAATATTGTTGATTCTGTTCATGTCAAAGTGATGGAACACAAAATTAATTTGAACTCTCAAGAATAAGAATGTTCCATAAGAGATGATGATGAATATATTTTTTGTGAAACAACAAGGTGATGTTTCATAAAATGTTGAATATTCAGAGGGATTCCAAGTTGAAAAGGTTGATTTAGAAAAATTAAGTAATTAATAATAATATTTTTCACTTTATCCATGGATTAATATTCATTTTCTGGTTCTAAATACCATTGGTGATCTTGGAAAATAGATTCAAACTAGAAGAACTTTTAGGAAAACCTCTCATATATCATTGTTCCCTAATGTTTAACCAAGAGATGTGCAAGATGAAATAAAATAGAAATGTTGAAGAGTGAGATAGATAGATCAAATAGAAAAGAATGATAATTTGGTGTTAGAACCCAAGCCCAAAAGGAATAATATTATCAGAATAAAGTTGGTTTTCGAAACAAAAATTAATAAAAAAGGGCAAGTTATGAAAAATAAATCAGGATTATTGTGTCAAGGCTATTCATAGGTTGGAAGAGCTAACTTCTATGAGACATTTTCACCAGTTTCAAGACTTGAAACCATAATAAATTTTCATTAATTTTTAGTATAAATCCATTGAAAGATCTTTGAAATAAATTTCTTGGAATCTTTCCTTGGTGATGAATTGAAAGACAAACTCTATATTGAACAACCCTAAGATTTCATTCTTAGTGAATATTAATTTTTTTAGGTTCAATAAAGACTTATATAGTCTAAATAAATCTATAAGATCCCGCTAATCTATTATTAACACATTTTTGATCAAATTGAAATTCAAGAAAGGAAGAGTGGATATAAATCTCTACATTATAGATAAAAATGAGATTTTTCTCATTGTTATTGTTTATATAGATGATATTATTTTTTCTAGAAATAAAAAATGTGTTTTTTAAGAGTTCTATAAATAAATGAAAAATAATTTCAAAATGCATATTCTTGGTGAGATTAGATACTTTCTTCAATTAAAAGTATCTCAAAGAAAGTATTTTATATTTTTATATCAAGAGAATTATTCTAATAAAATGATGAATATTTTTAGAATGAAGGATTTGAATCCAACTTCTACACCAATTTTAGTAGGTACTAAATTGTCTAAGGATGAATAAGGAACGAATGTGGATCTAAGGGAATTCTAGAATCTTATTAGTAGTCTACTATACTTAACAGCTTCAAGACCAGATATTATGTATGTTGTCACTCTTCGTGATTAGTATCAAAGTGCTTCAAAAGTGTCTCATTTCATAGATGGAAAGAGAATACATAAATAAATTAATGAAACTTTTAACTATGAATTGAAATATGAAATCAAATGGAATCATGATTTGTTTGGTTACATAGAAACAGATTTGGAATGATTGTTGATAATAGGAAATCGATATCTGGTGGATCATTCTTTCATGGATAAATATGTTATTTTGGAATTTCAATAAGTGTAATTTTGTAAACATGAGAACTATTGAATTTGAATATGTTACTTCCAACCATGCTTCAAGACAACATATATGGATTATGGCTCAAATAGAAGATTTAAAAAAGTTGAAGTGCATTTTATATTACTATTAGGATGTGATAATAAAATTTCTATTACCCTTTCAATGAACCTAGTTCAAAATTCAATATTCATAAACATCTGCATACATTACAATTTATTATAAGAAATAATAATAATAAAGAAGTAACTCATATCAAAACAAGAAAAATCTTAGAAATCAAACCCCGGGGTTCGTATAGGTCTCCAGGGAAGCAGGGTCACCGGGGTCACGGGGTCGTCGGGGTTGCGGGGGGCCGGGGTCGCTGAGGTAACGGGGTGGCCGGGGTCGTGGGGTCATCAGGGTAGCGGGGAAGCCAAGGTCGCAGGGGGCTGGGGTCGCGGGGGGCCGGGGTCTCGGGGGAAGCGGGGGATGGAGCAGTCGACAAAGAGGAGGAGGAAGGGTCGAGACTGGTAAAAAAATTGATTCTTGGTGGTTTATTATAAACCGCCGGGAAAACATTTTTAAAAAAGGTTTAGAGGCAGTTCCAAGAACCACCGCTAAGCGATGATTTTGTTGTAGTGACTTACTCATTTCAAGATTCTGGTGACACATTTTCTTGGTATTAGACATGCAGTTTGTACGGTTGTGTTCTGCGACATACTTCTTATTAATCTACAGCAAAAAAACATCCCCCAATGTCTCATAAAAGAGGATTTTGTACTCTGACAGTTCCAGGGGAAATAGCCATGCATAGCTATAATTGAAAATTGCTCAAATTTTTGATCTACTAGCTCAAATTTTGATGGTTTGATGACAAGAATTCCCTCTACCATAGTGGTATCCTTTACATCCATCTAGACATAATAGGTACAATCTTTCACCATTTTATGAAGATCATACAAATGGAAATGAATCCTATTATTTAAAGGTGGATATGGGTAGAAGAAGAGATTATGATGATATTGAAATAGGATAGAATATTGAATTTCCATATTTTGATAGGATTTTGAATCTAGATGATTTTCTAGATTGGATGTGGAATATCGAACGATTCTTCAAATTTATGAATTGTTCCATCGAGAATAAGTGAAATTTATAAAAGATGATTTCTAGTCATTGAGATTTATCAATGGATAATAAAAGATGATTTTGAGGCATTCAATATTTGTGGAATTCATTCAACCATTATCATTTGTGTCAAAATAAAATAATAGGAGAGATAATCTAGAGAAAGATTGTTTTTCTCAAATTTATACATTATATACAATTATAGATTCTCAAATTTTTTGATTTTAGATTATAAAAGATGATTTTCATTAAGATAAAAAGTCAAATTCTAATTTAATACAATGTAAAAAATAGATTTTTGGAGTATTATTCCACGCATGATGGGTTTATCTTCTAGAGAAACAAATTTTGTGTTTCAAAATGTAATTATAGGGACTTTACCATCCATTATACTCATGAAGGAGGAATTTCTAATCATTTTTGCATCCACAAAAACCTGGAGATACAAAAGGAGCATTTATATTAGAAAAATATGCAATCTTATGTCCACTAATTTCTTTCAAGGTAAGAGACATGTAAAATAGAAAAGATCCATTTTATGCATGTTTTATACACTCCATTTCTTATTCTGGTGGAACCAGGGGAAGATCAGAACATGGATTTCATTATGGATTTACCAAAGAATCTATGTGAATTTTTTTCCAAGAAATACTACATCTTCATGGAAATACTTGCAACATTGATTTGGATAAATAAAATAAATTTATTAAACATTTTTGGAGGAAATTATGGGTAAATCTGTTATGAATATTCTTTTCATGAATTTCCATCACCCTTAAGCTGATTGGAAAATGGAATTTACCAAAAATACTTAGGGAACTATTCTAAGAACTTTAGTGAATAGTACTATGGTAGTTTTGTATTTAATAATTTTATGATATGATTTTCCATAAAATATATCTCCAAGTGCTACCACATGATTTAATCCATTTAATGTGATTTATGGAATTAATTCAATCACTCCTATAGAATGGTGTTCTTTTCATCTGGATTTTTAGGTGCATTTTGATGTGGAGAAAAAGGAAAAATAGATTAAGAAGCTTCATGATTCTATTCAATGTCAAATAGAGATTTCTAATTAAGTATAAAAGATTCAAGCTAACAAGCATCAGAAGTAGGACATTTTCCAACTTGGGAAAAATTGTTGATTCACCTTCTAATGGATAGATTTTATCCAAAAGTAAGATAAATCTAGAACCATGAGTTGAAGGCCCATTTAATATACTTGATCATGTAGGAAAAAATGCCTACATGATTGATTTACCAGATGATTTTGGTGGCCATTATAGAAAAATTCAACAATGGGGATTTATAACCATACATTAAAGAAGAAGATTCCCTGGAATTGAGGGAAAATCCACTCAATCCTAGAGGGAAGGATATAAAATAGCTTCAAAACAAGGATAATACTTTTGGGATTTATAATAATTTCAATCTCAATTTATATTTGAATTGGACTACCCACACTTATTGGAATCCAACACAATTGTGGGCCACAACAAACTAATTTGAGGACCAAAATGACATATCCACATGGAAAAGGAAGTACACTCATAGCCACATATTAATGAGGATAGAGAACATAGAGAACATAATATTTAGGAGGGATTTTATCTAAATTAGTTAGTGGGGGTATTAATTAGCATGGGATAGTGATTTCTGTGATTTTTATGTGACCTTTGAGTTCCCATATACCCTATAATTTGATTTGGTTCATTACTCATTCATTATTTTGTCTTTATAATGTATTTTTAATCATTTTTCATATTTATAATTGAATCTAATGAATTTTTAAGCATGTTGTGAGTCATTCTTGCTTTAGACTCATCACTTTTCTTTAAATTGGTGGTGCATATTTTTTGTTAGTGTCTTAGTCTCTGTACACTGAGAAACCCTTGTGGGTGACATTTTTTTCACCCTTTTTCATTTGGAAACATTTCACTATTCGATATTTGGATAATCATTTAATATATTCTGTGATGCATCAGTGGGTTTATGGGTTTTTTAAGATAAGGGTTTTGGATTATATTTAGAGCTGAGGGTTTAGGTATTTTTGGGGATGATGTATTAGGGTTTTTTGGACTGAGGGTTTAGGTTTTTTTTGGATTATGGTTTAGGTTTATTTTGGGATGAGGGTTTAGGGATATTTTGGGTCAATGGTTTATGGTTTTTTTTGGGATGAGGGCTTAGTGTTTTTGGGGGTTTAGGGATTAGGGTATTTTGGGGATGAGGAATATGGATTTTTGGGATTATGGTTTTGGGTTATTACCATCATTCCTTATGAAAAAAAATTATATCCTTATCTAACTTATAACCTTACAGTTCTTTAAATGATGATTTCTTCTAAAATAAAACTCTGATTTCTCCTAAATTCATACGCCAATTTATTCTGAAATCAGACTCCAATTTCTTATGAAATCAATCTCTGATTTCTTCTGAAAATACACACTGATTTCTTCTCAGATCAGACTCCGATTTCTTCTCAAATCAGATTCCGATTTTTCCTCAAATCAGACTCCGATTTCTCATGAAATCAGACGCCAATTTCTTCTGAAATCCGACTCCGATTTCTTCAGAAATATGGATCTGGTTTCTTCAGAAACTAGATTATGAATTCATAAGAATCCAGAATCTGATTATATTTAATTTTAGAATCTAATTGTCAATATTTCTAGACTCATATTTTTTACTTTCATAAGAATCCAATTTAATTCCTTTCTTATAGTTACCTCATTTTCATAAAGTAATGTTTCAATTGATTAAATACTAAACATCTTAATGTTTCATAAACATGATAATGTTTCCTAAAAAAGTTAATGGTTCTCGTAGATTGTTATATAAAACAATGTCTTCCAATCTGTTTTAACCTAACCATTGGCTGAGTGACACGTGTACAGATCCCTCTTAAATTTAAGGATAAATATGACTGTTGGAGGAGGAAGTCGACTGTTGGAATCCATGCCTATAAATAACCATCCATTTGAACAGGCTAAGAATAAAAGTTGACGTTAGTGTTTTTTTATTTAGAGCTATTGATCTCTAGAATGAAGTGACACTCTAGAAAATCTCTGCTCAAATTTTCCATGTTCAAATGTTGTGAACAACATGTTCAAGATGAGAACATATTGTTCAACCTACTTAGTGCAATTCCGATTATTGGTGATCAATCGAGGGATTCCGGGGATAAGAAGACCGAGGTGTCCATCACCTTAGATATTGAGGGATTTCGGGGATAACAATACATATACAAATATTTTTATCAAGGTTTTACCTTAGTGTGGGTAAGATAAACTTTCTTGAAATTATAAATCAGGGGGCCTTTATCCAAGGTTGTTGTATAACCTTCTCTTTGGGTTGAAATATTTCTTATACTTGTCTTATTTTGTTGTAAGTTTTAATTCCACTTCATTTTTCTAAATAAAGAAAGTATAAATTTCTTATACTTTCTTATACTTTTATACTCTAATAAATAAGATTCTATACTCTTGAAGGTAGAATAATTCCCTAAGTAAAATTGTCTTGACTTTATTTATTGTATCCATCTTGTCAAATCCTAAGAAAGTTAGTTTCTTATTTAATAACTAAAGAGGGATTATGAATCCATCGTGTTTAACTTTGTTAAAAATAGATTTTAATAAGTATAAAAATGAATGTTTTTAAACATACAATTCACCCCACCCACTCTTGTAATGGAGGAATCTACATATAAATTTTTATTCAATAATTGGTATTAGAGCTGGTTTCTGAAATACTTATACTTACATATAAGATTTCTTGCTCAAACATTTCTTTCTTAAACTTTTCCTTTTAATGTTTTTTTCTTAATATTTTCTTTATAAACACTTTTTTATAATCTCTTTCTACTAACCATTTTTGTGGAAAGGATTTTTTGTATTTTCTTATAGAATTGCATGATTGATCATTGGATATATAGACAATATAAATCCTACCAAACTCCAATTTTTTGATGGAAATGACTATGATTATTAGATGGATAGGATGAACAATTTAATTATAAATACCAATGTGGATAACTTTGTTATTATTACTAGAGACTACAATATTTTGGGCATGGAAATAAGATAATTTACCAATCAAGAAAAAAAAGAGTATCAGCTTATCTTTAAGGTATAAAATACTTTATTATGTTCTATGACTAAAAATTTCTATATCTAGATTTAATCATGTGAAGCTGCTAATAGCATCTATAGGAAATTAAATGTTACACATTTTGGAACATCCAAGGTCATTGAAACAAGAAGATCTATGCTTAGAGGTGAATATTATGGTTTTATATTTCCTTATGGGGAACCTATATGTAATGTTCAATAATAATTTATGAATATTGTCAAAAGACTTTAGTGTATGGGTGAGAAAGGTATTGATGATGAGATTCTTGTGGATAAGATAATAGATATTATTCCTAATGAGTGATAATCCAAAACAACATCAATTTATGAGAATAGGAAAGTTTCAAACACCATTCTTGATGAGTTATTCAGGACTCTTCAACAGCATGAAACTAGAATGAAGAGAGATGAAAAGATCAATAATAAAAAGAATGGTAATGGTAGTGTTTCTTTAACTAATACATCAAATCATATGAAATCCATGACTCCAGAAAGAGTTACAAGATCAAAATCCCTGAAATATACTATTATATATGATTCATGTTATAGTGATCATTCTGAGGATGAACTCTCCAATCTTACTCAAAGGATGAAAAACATTGTGGGAATGAAATATTTCCGATATAGATAGAAGAAGAAGGACAGAAAGGATAAGAAAGATTCAGAAGTGACTTGTTATGAATGTAAGAGGGAAGGTCATATCAGACCATACTGTCCTATGCTCAAAAGGAAAGAAAGAAAGGATAGGCATTCAGAATGAAACATGAAGAAGTACTACAAGTCTATGTATAAGAAAGTACTGAAATATAATGACATATATATTGCTATTGGTGGAGACTCTTTTGTTGAATCGTATGATATTGAATCTTCTAAATAGAAGAATATTGGTCTTATGGCCATAATTCCTACTGAAAATCAATATCCATGGCTAAGGTAAAAACTATTGAATACTGAACCAATATTTCTTTAAATGTAATTTTTTTAATAAAGAATATTATAAATCATAATATTAATAATATTCCAAATCAAAATATAATACTTTAACTTCTTTTGAAGAAGTATCTAGGTATTCCAAGTCACTTGAAAATGAAAATAGCAAGTTCAATAGGAAACTTGTTATGGAAAATTCTAGAATATCTATTTTAACAAAAGTGGTATCAGATCTTTCAAATGATCCTGATTATAAAATTATTAATTTTGAAAATTCTTCCAAAAACCTCAAGGAAGTAAATTTTTAGAAGGATAAACATTATAAGGATCTTAAAAAAATTATTTCTAAGAAAATTTTTTTAGAGACTAACTCAAATTCTAAGACTGATGACTATGAGGATTAGAATTTAGTCATCGTACTAAAATCTGAAATTTTTTAATTAAAGAATCTTTTTTCAAACTTTAACCATGGAATGGAAGGTTTTAACCAAATTTATTCACAACTTAGTCCTCTTAAGAATAGTTATGGATTTGGTTATTCTCATCCAAACCCAGTTTTCAGTCATAACTATTTTGTTCTCCAAAGTGCTCCTTTTTGCACTATGTTTCAATGTGGTGGACATTAAGAGAAAGTTTTTCCTTTGAATAAAACCCAATACTTAGGTTTTCATAATGCTATTTTCTCTAAAAAATGTGGATACCTAAGATTTTACATTCTAATATTTATGGATCCAAACAACTTTGGATTCTGAAAGTCTAATTATTTCTTCTCCATGAAAAAAAATGAAGTTCCTACAAAAATACATAGTACATGGATAGTGTATGTTCCCAACACATGACTGTTAAAAAACATATTTGAAAATATTATTAAGATGAAAGGTGGAAAAGTAACTTTCGGATACAATGATCAAGGAGAAATTGTTGGTATTGGTAACATTGTTCTTCTCAAAAAAACATTAATTTCAAATGTTTTATTTGTTAAAGGTATTAAAAACAACCTTATAAGTATAATAAAATTTTATGATGAAGGTTACCTTGTTAATTTTATGAATAATAAATCTCTATTAAACAATTACAAGGAAGAGTTTATTCTCTATTCCCATAGGCATGAGAATGTTCACACACTTAACTTAGAAGACCTCAGGAGCCAATAACTACCTTGCCTTAGTGCAATGAATGATCAATCTTGGTTATGGTATAGAATACTAGGACACTATAATCTTAGGAACCTATGAAAACTATCAAATAAAATACTTGTTTAGGATCTATTAGAACATGGATTTGAATCTTCAAAAGTTTGTGATCTTTTTCAATATGGAAAGCAACATAAGTCAAGCTTTAAATCAATAATTGAAGTCTCAACTTATGATACATTATAGCTAGTGTATATAGGTATTTTCAATCCAACAAAAACTAGATTATTGGAGGGAAATACTATATATTTGTCTTATTTGATGATTACACCAAATTTACAAGGGTCTATTTTCTAACAAAGAAATCTGAATTCTTGTCTTATTTTACATCTTTTTCAACCAAAGATAAAAATGATAAAAACAACCCATTGATAACTATTAATATTTATCATGGGGGAGAATTTGAAAATTAATATTTTGAAACTTTTTGTAGTAATAAAGGAATTACTGATAACTTCTCAACTCCAAGAACTCCTAAAAAAATAGTGTTGGTGAAAGAATATACTGAATTCTTCAAGAGATAACTAGAACCATATTGAGGGAATATTTTATTTCTAAACACTTTTGGTCTGATGTTTTCATTACTGCTTTCAATACAAAAAATTGAGTTTTAATCAGACCTTTTCTTAATAAAAAACCTTATGAATCGTGGACTGGTCGAAAACCTAAAATTTCTTACTTCATAGTATTTGGATGTAGAGTATTAATCTTGAATACTAAAGATAACTTACATAACTTTATACCCAAATATTATGAAACAATTTTTTTAGGCTACTCCTCTACTTCTAAGGCTTATAGAG
Organism: Viscum album; assembly: GCA_963277665.1. Lineage (NCBI taxonomy): Eukaryota > Viridiplantae > Streptophyta > Magnoliopsida > Santalales > Viscaceae > Viscum > Viscum album. The sequence goes on from OY728151.1 coordinate 1,540,826,327, forward strand.
TTTTTAAAAAAAATTCTTATACTTTTGAAGAAACAGTAAATGTTAAATTTGATGAAACAGATCATTTTGTTTTCAAACAACCCCAACATACATCCTCAGATGTGTTTTCAAAAATTGATTATCAACCTTTGATGGAAGATTCTTCTAATAAGGAAAATACTCAAGAAAATGTTTCTGATGTATTTACCCTAGAATAGTTTTTACCGTATGTTGTTGAATAAGTTTTACAAAACCCAAATAAGTTGTTTTTTAAGAATCATCCCAGAGATAGTATCATTGGTGATGTAAATCAACCTGTAAGGACTATAAGTTCCTTAATAATTGAAGTAAAACATATATCATTTCATTACCAATTAGAAACTAAAATTAATGATGAATCTTTAGGTGATGATGATTGGATTAAATCTATACAAGATGAACTAAATGAATTCTAAAGGAACAAATTCTAGACCTTGAATGAAAGGCCTAAGGAAACTTCTGTAATTGTTGTAAAATGGGTATTCAGAAATAAATGTGATGAAAATGGAATAATTCTATGAAATAAAGAAATATTAGTTGCTAAAGGATATAATCAACAAGAAGTAGTAGACTTTGAAGAAACCTACGCTCCAGTAACTAGACTTGAATCTATTCATATTTTACTCACCTTTGCAGCATTTCTCAATTTCAAACTTTTTCAAATGGATGTAAAGTTTTATTTCCTTAATGGATATGTTCAAGAGGATGTTTATGTTGAAAACCCTCATGGTTTGGAAGACAAAAAACAACCTGAACGTGTTTACAAACTTACCAAAGCTTTATATGGACTTTAGCAATCCCCTAGAGCCTGGTATGATAGACTTACTAGATTTTTGTTACAAAATAGTTATGTTAAGGGAAATATTGATCCAAACCTCATATAAAAAAAGATAATAAAAATATATTGATTATTAAAATTTATGTTGATGAAATTATATTCGGATCAACTTAGCAATCATCAACTAATTCATTTGTGATTCTCATGAAATCTGAGTTTGAAATGAGTATGATGTGTGAGTTAACCTTTTTTGTTGGTTTTTAAATTTATCAAAAATTAGAAGGAACTTATATATCTCAACATAAGTGTATTAAATATCTTCTTAAGAAGTTTGGATATGAAAATAATAAAAATATAAGTACTCCAATCAGTACCTCAAATAATATTGATCATGACGAAGTTGGGAAACCAGTAGATCAAGAATATTTTAGAGGTATGATAGGAAGTCTATTATAAATAACATCTAGTCATCCAGACAAAATGTTTTCAGTATTATTTTCTAAAAGATATAAATCTAATCCAAAAGAATCCCATTTAAAATAAGTGAAAATAATTTCTCACTATTTAAAGGGAACCATGCATCTGGGACTTTTCTATTCTTATAGAAATGATTTTGTTTTAAAATGTTTTTCAGATCCTGATTTTAATGGATGTAGAATGTATAGGAGAAGTACATCTATAAATTTTCATTTATTAGGATATTCATTAGTTTCTTGGTCATGAAAGATACAACACTCAGTAGCACTTTCCACTACTCAAGCTAAATATATAGAAGCTAAAAGTTGTTGTTCTCAAGTGTTGTGGATGAAAAACACACTCACATACTATGGCATGAGTTTTACCAAAACAAAAATAATTTTTGACAATACTATTTCCATTTCTCTAATAAAAACACCTACACATCACTCTCATGCAAAACAGATAGACATTAGGCATCAATTTCTTAGGGATCACAAACTTAAAAGAGATATTAATTTACAATTTATCAGAATTAAAGACCTACTTGCTGAAAAATCCTTATGATTAATCTGTAAGGTATGTTTCCTTATCTATATCTTCTTAATTTCATATTTTTTTGTTGTTATTTTCAATATTTTTTTTAAGAAGACCATATCGGATTCACTTTCCTTAAATCCGATTTTTCCTTAAAACCTAAAAAGATCGGAACCTATAAATTATTCTTCGCCATTGATATCATCCATTACATTGATAGAGGTTTAGGGATTTATATGTATGGGGGATCAGGGAATTATAGGGCTACAGGATTAGGGTTTTCTTGGGGCTGGGGGTTTATAGTTTTCTTGGATTGGGTGTTAATGGTTTTTTAGGGCTAGGGATTTAGGGTTTTATAGGTTTGTGGGTTCTTGGTTTCTAGGTTATGAGGGTTCAAGGTTTTCTAGGGATGAGGGATTAGGGTTTTCTAAGGTTGTGTGTTCCGGGTTTTTTGGGCCTTTGTGTTTAGGGTTTTTTCAGGCTGAGGGTTCAGAGTTTTTTTGGGATGACAGTTCAGGATTTTTTTTGGGATGAGGGTTCTGGGTTTTTTGGGGTTGATGGTTTATTGTTTTTTGTGGCCGAGGGTTTAGGGTTTTCTTAGGATGATGGTTCAGGGTTTTTTTGGAGATGAGGGTTATGAGTTTTTGAGGATGATGGTTCAGGGTTTTTTGGGGAAGAGGGTTCATGTTTTTTTGGGTTTTCGGGCTTAGGGTTTTCTGGGGGTTGAGGGTTTTGTGTTTTTTTGGGGATGCGAGTTCAATATTTTTTAAGGATGGAAGTATAGGGTTCAAGGTTTCTTCTACCTAAGTATTCAATTTTTTTGGGGGTTGAGTTTTCGTGTTTTTTGGGGATAAGGGTTCAATATTTTTTTATTATGGGTTCAAGGTTTTTTGGGGTTGAAGGTTTAGGGTTTTTTGGTTATGGGGTTACGTTTTTTTTTTGGATGAGGTTTTATCGGTTTTTTGGGATGAGATTTAAAGGTTTTTTGAGCTTAGTTTTAAAATATTTTTTGGGTTGAGGGTTCATGGGTTTTGTGGATAAGGGTATTGGGTTTTTTGGGGAAGAGGGTTCATATATTTCTGTGTCTGGGGGTGTAGGGTTTTTTGGTTTAAGGGTTAAGTGTTTTTTGAGGGTGAGGGTTCATGGTTTTTTTGGGGTAGAGGGTTCATGGGTTTTTGGGATGAGGGTTCAGGGTTTTTTGGGGATAAGGTTTGAGGCTTTGGGGGGGATGAGGTTTGAGTGTTTTTTGTGTATTTGGTTTGAGGTTTTATTTGGGGATGAGGGTTGAGGGTTTTCTAGTGAGGAGTGTTGAGGGACTATTGGCGATAAGGGTTGATGGATTTTTGGGGCTCTAGGTGGAGGGATTTGGGGGGATAAAGTTTTAGTTTTATTGTTGGTGATGGTGGAGGGTTTTGGGGGTATGAGGGTATATGTTTTTTTGGTTTTGACGGTTTTCGGTTTTCTTGGGCTAAGGGTTTAGGGTTTTTTGGGGATTAGGGTTTATAGTTTTTTGGGTATGTGGGTTGAGGGATTTTGGGGGAATAGGGCTGAATGTTTTTGGGGGGTGAGGGTTTAGGGTTTTTTTGGGATGAGGGTCGAGGGTTTTTTAGGGCTATGGGTTTAATGGTTTTTGGGTTTTTGGGATTTAGAGTATAGGGTTTTATAGGTATTAGGAATTTTTTGGGCTGAAGGTTGAGGGTTTTTTGGGGCTGAGGGGTTTTCGGGGATGAGGGTTGAACGTTGAGGGGTTTTTTGGGGTTCATGGTTGAGGGTTTTTTTGGTATATGGGATTAGTGATTGGGGTTTTTTGTGGATGATGGTTGGGGGTTTTATAGGGTAGTGGGTTGAGTGTTTCTTTGGGGTTAATGGTTGATGGGGGTTTTTTAGAGCTGAGGGTTTTGGTTTTTTTTTTGGGGATAAGGGTTGAGGGTTTTTTGGGGTTGGGGTTTATAATTTCTTTAGGATAATGTTTGATGGTTTTTTCGGTATAAGTGTTGAGTTTTATTTGGGAATTATGGTAAAAAAAATTTGGGGATGAGGTTTTAGGGATTTTTGGGGATGATGGATTTAAGTTTTTTAGGGCAGCGGGTTTAGGGTTTCTTGTGGATGATGGTTGAGGGTTTTTTAGGTCGGACGGTTGAGGGTTCATTCGGGCTTAGGTTTGAGGGTTTTTATAGTCTGAGGGTAGATGTTTTTTTGGGACTTAGGGTTAAGGGATTTATTGGGATGAGGGTTTTTTGGATAGTGGGTAGAGGTTTTTTTTGGGCTGAGGATTTAGGATTTTTTGGGGTTGAAGGGTTAGGGTATTTTGGGGATGTGGTTTAGGGTTTTTAAGGATGAGGGTTTATATTTTTTCGGGGTATTATAGTTTAGTGAATTTTGGGGTTGAGTGTTTAGGGTTTTTTAATGTTTAGGGTTTACGGGTTTTTTGGGCTTAGTGTTTAGGGTTTTTGGATGATGGGGGTTTAAGGTTCTTTGGAGTAGAGGGTTTCAGTTTGTTTGGGGGATGAGTGTTTAGTGTTTCTTAGGGATATGGGTTTAGTGTATTGGGGATGAAGCCTTATTGTTTTTTGGGGATTAGGGTTTAGTATTTTTTGGGGAAGAATGTTTAGGTTTCACTGGGGATAATGCTTTACGGGTTTTTTGGGATTATTGTTTAGAGTTTTTTAGGGATGAAGTTTTATGGTTTTCTGGGGTGAGGGATGGGGGTTTTTTTGGTCCTGAGGTTTTATATTTTTTTACGGTTGAGGTATATTTTGGGGGATGAGGGTTTATGGGTTTTTTTGATAAGGGTTGAGGTTTTTTTGGGGTTGAGGGTTTAGTTTTTTAGGGAAGTGGGTTTTAAGTTTTTTTGGGCTGATGGTTTAGGGTTTTTTGGGGATTAGGGTTTCAGGTTTTTTGTGGCTAAGAGTTCATGGTTTCTTTGGGAAAAGGGTTTAGGGTTTTTTCAGGCTAAGGGTTTAGAGTTTCTTGACTCCGAGGGTTCTGATTTATTTGGTGATGGGGCTTAAGGGGTGGGGGGGGGGTTTAGGGCAGAGTGTAGTTCATTTTTTTGTGATGGTTTAAGGTTTTTGTAGGCTGGGAATTTATGATTTTGTAGGGATAAGTGTTTAGTTTTTTTGGTGTCAAGGTTCTAGGATATATTTTTTATGGGGATTCAGGGTTTTCGTGTGCTGAGAATTAGGGTTTTTTGGGGCTGAGGGTTTACGGATTTTTGGGGTTAAGAACTCGGGTTTTTAGGGACTGAGGGTTTGTGGCTTTTTAGGGGTGATCATTTCCATTTTTGGGGGGCTAATGGGTCATGTTTTTTAGGGTTGAGTGTTCAGGGTTTTCTGGGATGAGGGTTCAGGTGTTTTGGGGGGCTCAGGGTTCATGGGTTTGTTGGGATGATGGTTCATTGTTTTTTGTGAATGATGGTGGAGGGTTTTTTTAGGATGAGGTTTGAGGTTTCCTTGGGGCTGGGTGTATATGTTTTTTGGGGCTGAGGGTTTAAGGATTTTTGGGATGAGGGTTTAGGGTTTTTAGGGCCGATTGATCAGGGTTTTGGGGGGCTATGTGTATAGGGTTTTTTGTGAATGAGGGTTTATAGTTTTTTTGTGATGAGTGTTTAGGGTTTTTTGGGGATGAGGGTTTAGTGTTTTTTTGTGATATGGGTAGATTGGTTTTGGGGATGAAGGTTGAGGTTTTTTTTGTCTAAGAATTTCTGGAGTTTTGGTACTGAGGGGTTTATGTTTTTGGGGATAAGTGTTTAGGGTTTTTTAGGGATGGGGGTTTAGTGTTTTTTCAGGTTGAGGTTTTGTTTTTTTTTTTGGGGGCTGATGATTTTGGGTTTTTTGGGTAGGGGTTTAGGGGTATTTGGGGGTGAGAGATTAGTGTTTTGGGGGATGATGTTTTATATATTTCATATTCATAGGGGTTAGGTATTGGGGATTAGGGTTTTGGGTTTTTTTCTAATGGTTGAGGGTTTTGGGGGATGAGGATTGAGGGATTTTTGGGGCTCAGGGTTGATGTTTGAAGGTTTTTTTGAGTTGAAGGTTGATCGATTTTTTTGGGATGAGGTTTCATGCTTTATTTGGGCTGAGAGATTAGGGATTTTTACGGATGAGGGTTTTGGGTTTTTAGGGATGAGGGTTTATATATTTGTTGGTTCATGGTAGATGTTTTTTTGGGGAAGAGTGTTTGGGGTTATTTTGGGACAGGGGTTTTAGGTTCTTTATGTTGTGGGTTGATCCTTTTTCAGGACAGTGGGGTGAGGGTTTTTTTTGGGGTTGAGGTTTGAGGGTTTTCTAGGGATGAGTGTTTGGGGATTTTTGTGACTACTGGATTCTTGGTTTCTTTTTGTATGAGGGTTTAGTATTTTTAGGATGAGATTTTATTTTTTTAGGGATCAGGGTTTAGAGGTTTTTGGGTTTGAGGGTTTAGGTTCTTTTTTGAAGAGGGTTTAGGTTATTTTGGTGTTAAGGGTTTCTAGTTTTTTGGTGCTGAGGGTCGTCTATTTTTTTGAGATGTGGTATAGGGTTTTTTGTGATGATGATTTAGAATTTTTTTGAGGATGTGTGTTTATGGTTTTTTGTGGTGAGGGTATAGGGTTTTTTTGGGAATGAGGTTTTAGTTTTTTTTGGGCCAAGGGTTGAGGGTTTTGTGGGGCTAAGGGTTTAGGATTTTTTTTGGTTGAGGGTTGAGTGTTTTTTGGGTATGAGGGTTGTGTTTTTTTGGGATGAGGGTTGATAGTTTTTTGGGATGGGGGTTTGGGTATTTTTTAGGTTGATGGTTGAAAGTATTTTGGGGATCAGGGTTGAAGGTTTTTGGGGGTGGAGGGTTGAGGTTATTTTGGGGATGAGTGATGAGGTTTTTTTAAGGTTGATTTCTAATTGTTTTTTGTGGATGAGGATTAAATTTGTTTCTTAGATGTGGGTTAAGTTTTTTTGGTAAATAGGGTTTAAGGTCTTAGGGGGATATGGGGTTTTGTTTTTTGGGGATGAGGGTTTAGGTTTTTGGGGCTGAGGTTTTATGGTTTTTTGGGTATAAGGGTGTATGATATTTTGAAGATGAGGGTTTAGGGATTTTTAGGGTTTAGGGTATAGGGTTTTTTAGGACTAAGGGTGTTGGGTGTTTGGGGATGAGGGTTTAGGGTTTTTAGGGTATATGGGTTTAGGGTTTATTCGGTTTAGGGTTTAGGGTGTTTTGCGGATGAGGGGTTTTTTTGTGGATGAGGGTTTAGGATTTTTTGGGATATGGGTTTAGGGATTTCGGGGATGATGGTTTTGGTTTTTGTGGTGATGAACGTTTAGGTTTTTATGGGGATAAGGGTTTAGGAGTTTTTTGGGATGAGGGATTAGGTTTTTTGGGGTTTGACGATTTAGTGATTATTGGGGATAAGGGTTTACGGTTTTTTGGGGATGATGGTTCGGGTTTTTTGGGGCTAAGAGTTTAAGGTTTTTCAGGGATGAGGGTTTAGGGTTTTTTAGAGATGAGGGTTTTTTGGGATTTGTGGATGAGGGTTTAGGGTTTTTGGGGATGAAGGATTAGGATTTTTTTGGTACTGAGGGTTTAGGATTTTTTGGGGCTGATGGTTTAGGGTTTTCTTGTGATGTGTGTTTAGGTTTTTTTGGTGTTATAGTTTTACGGAATTGGGGGATGAGGGTTTTGGATTTTTTGGGGTTGAGGGTGGATGGTTTTTTAGGGCTGATGTTTTAGTAATTTGTGGTGAAAAGTGTTTATAGTTTTTTGGGGCTAAGTTTTTTGGGTTTTTTATGGTGGTGGGTTAGGGATTTTTTACGGCTGGGGGTTTAGGGTTTGGGGGTGATGGTTTTGTGTTTTTTGGGGATGGGGATCAGTTTTTTTTGGGATGTTTCTCTAGAGTATTTTTTAGATGAGTGTTTTTTGGGGGGGTTGGTGATTTAGGGTTTTTTTGGGATGAGGGTTTAGGTGTTTTTTGTGCTGATGGTTTAGGTTTTTTTGGTATTAGTGTTTTTGGTTTTTTGTGTTGAGTGGTTAGTGTTTTTTGGGGTTGAGGGTTTAGGTTTTTTGGGGCTGAGGGTTTAGGGTTTTTAGGGATGAGTGTTTATGGGTTTTAAATTATTAGGGAATAGGGTTTTTTAGGGATGAGGGTTTAGGTTTTTTTTGGGAAAGAGGATTTAGAGATTTTTTGGGGTTTATGTTTAAGGTTTTTCTGGGATGAGTATTGGGTTTTTGGGGGCATAGGGTTTAGGATTTTTTAGGCATGAGTGTTTAGTGTTTTTTTGGGGTAGAGGGTTTAGGGTTTTTAGGTGTAAGGTTTATGGTTTTTGGGGATGAGGGTTTAGGGTTTTTTGGGTTTTAGGGTTTAGGGTTTTTTTGATTCTGAGTGTTTGGGGTTTTTTTATGCTGGTTTTGATTATTTTATGGATGAGTATTTAGGGTTTTTTGGTGTTGAAGTTTTAGAGTTTTTTAGGGATGTGTGTTTTGGGTATTTTTGGGTTGAGTGTTCATGGTTTTCTAGAAATGAGGGTTTAGGGTTTTTTGTTCATGAGGTTTATAGTATTTTGAGGCTAAGGGGTTAGGTTTTTCTGGGGCAGTGGGTTTAGGGTTTTATGGGGTTTAGGGTTTATTGTTATTTTGGGGCTACTGGTTTAGGTATATTTGGGGTTAAGGTTTTAGATTTTTTTGGGATTTGGGTTTTGGGTTTTTTGGTATTAAGAGTTTCTGGTTTCTTATGGATGAGGGTTTTAGGATTATTTTGGTGATGAGGATTTAAGGTTTTTTGGGTATGAGGGATTACATTTTTTAGGACTAATGGTTTATGATTTTTAAGGATAATGGTTTATGGTTTTTTGTGGATGATGGTTTTGGGTTTTTTTAGCCGAAGGGTTTTAGGGTTTAGCAATTAGTGTTTTATGGGGCTGAGGGATTAGGGATTTTTAGGACATTGGGTTTCATGTTTTTTGGCATGAGTTTATCAGTTGTTTTGGGGTTGAGGGTTTAGGGTTTTTGGGGTTTGAGGCTTTTGGTGTTTTTTTGGATTACGGTTTAGTGTTATTTAGGAGGAGTGTTTAGGGTATTTTGGGACTAAGTTTTTATGTTTTTTTGTGGTAGTGGTTTATTGTTTTTTGGATTTGTGGGTTCATGGGTTTTTATGGCTTAGGGTTAATTGTTTTTTGGGGTTGATGGTTTAGGGTTCTTTGGGGAAGAGAGATTAAGGGTTTTTAAGGATGAGGGTTAATGTTTTTTTTGGGATGATTGTTTTGGGTTTTATGAGGAAGAGGGTTTAGGGGTATTTGGGGATATGAGATTAGGAATTTTTGGGGTTGAGTGATTAGTGTTTTTTTGTTTTAGGGTTTTTTAGGTTGAGGGTTTTGTGTTTTTTTACTTCTGAGGGTTTAAGGTTTTTGGGGATGAGAGTTTAGGGTTTTTTAAGGAAAATGGTTTCGGGTTTTTTTGGGGAAGAGGGTTTAGGGTTTTTTGGGGTTGAGGGTTTATTCATTTCTAAGGATGAGTTTTTTTATGGTTGTGGGTATAGGGTTTTTTATTATTGATGGTTTAATGTTTTTTTGGGGATTAAGGTTTTGTTTTTTTTGTGTTGAGGTTTGAGGGTTTTAAGTGGGTAAGTGTTCAGGGTTTTTTGGGACTTAGGGTTTAGGGTTCTCTAGGCCTGTGGATTTAGTGTTTTATGGGGATTATGGTTTAGGGTTCTTTGGGGATGGGGTTTCGGGGTTTTGAGGGATAATTGTTTAAGATTTTTTATGGGTTAGGGTTTAGGTTTTTTAGGGATGAGTGTTAAGGGGTTTTTTGGTTATAAGGGTAAATGGATTTTTGGATTTGTGGGCTCAATGTTTTTTTTGAGGTGGGTTCAGTGTTTTTGGGGTTGATGGTTCATGGTTTTTTGGGGCTGGGGGTTCAAGGGTTGTTGAGGAAGGGGGTTTGTGGTTTTTTGTGGGTGTGGGTTCCTGGTTATTTGGGATTGAGAGTTCAAATATTTTTGTGAATTAGAGTTCAGTGTTTTGGGGGGGGGGTTAGGGTTATTCTTTTTTTGGGGAATAGGTTTCGGGGTTTTTTGGTGTCTATTTTTCTATTTTTTGGGGATTGGGGTTTAGAGATTTTGGGATGACTATTTTGTGTTTTTGAGGTATGAGGTATCTAGATTTTTGAGGTATTAAGGTTATGGGTTTTGGGGATATGGGTTTATAGTTTTTAGTGGCTGAGGGTTCAGGATTTATTGTGGAGGAGGGTTCATGGTTTTTGGGGCTGAGGGTTCAATGATTTCTCTGGGTGAGGGTTCATGGTTTTTTGGGTTGAGGGTTCAGGGATTTTGGTCGCTGAGGGGTCCGGGTGTTATGAGGATGATGATTCATGTATCTCTATGATTTGGGGTTCAAGGTTTTTTGGGGATGTGAGTTCAGTGTTTTTTGGTGTTGAGGATATAGGGTTTTTTGTGGAAGAGGATTCAGGGATTTTTTGGATAGTGGATTCTTGTTTTTTTTGGGGATAAGGGTTTTGGGTTTTGGAGGATAAGGGTTCTATGTTTCTTATGGAAGAGGGTCAAAGGTTTTTTTAGGCTAATGGATTAGTTTTTTTTTTTTTGAACTTATGGATCATGGATTTTTTTCAGATGAAGGTTTAGGTTTCTTTTTTATGAAGATATAGGGTTTTTTTGGGTATGAGGGTTCAGTGTTTCATGGGGCCGAGGGTTTCTGGATTGTTGGGGATGGGGTTCATGGTTTCTTGGGGTTGAGGTTTAGGTTTTCTTGGATCTTTGTCTTTAGGGTTTCATGGAGAAAAGGGTTCAGGGTTTCATGGGTATGATGGTTCTGGGTTTTTTGGGGATGAGTGTTTATGGTTTCTTGGGGTTAAGGGTTTAGGGTTTATTGGGGTTGTGGATTCAGGATTTCTTGGGGCTAAGGGTTCTTGATTTTTTGGGGATGACGGTTCAGGTTTTCTTCTAGTTGAGGGTTCAGGTTTTCTTTGGGGTAAGGGTTCATTGTTTCTTGGGTAAGAGGGTTCAGCCTTTTTGGGGTTGAGGGTTCAGGGTTTCTTAGTGGTGAGGGTTCCGGGTTTCTTGGGGCTAAGGATTATGGATTTTATGGTGATGGTGGTTCATGGTTTTAGGGGGTTGTGTGTTCAAGGTTTCATTGGTATGAGGGTTAAGGGTTTGATGGGTCAATTTTATTGTTTCTTGGGGATGAGGTTTAAGGGTTTCTTATGTCTAAGGGTTCATTGTATATTGGTGCTAAGGGTTAAGTGTTTCTTAGGGTTTAGGTTTCATGGCTTCTTTGGGTTGGGAGTTCATGGTTTCTTAGTGCTAAGGGTTTATATCTAGTTTGGCAGGGGTGATATGGATAGAAAAGAAATGATTTTGAAGGGATAAATTGGTTTCTCATGTTTTTCAATATAGTTTTAAGGGGAGATAAATGATAATGGGAGAAATGGATAGAAATAGATTTCTCTCCTGTTATTATATTTAATTCACCCCAAAATTGGGATGATTTGAAAAGAAATGATGGTGGAGGGTTGTTAATATTTTAAAATTTAAATTTTATCCCTATTTTCTACATGTATCACAAAATAATTTTATTTATTTTCATTTAAAAAGATTCAACAAACAATATGGGGATAAATTCAAATCATTTATTTTATTTTACTAAGTTATTCATCCAAACACAATGAGAGAAATCACAATCTTTTCTTTTCAATTATTTTAGTTTCTTTTCTTTTATAAACTATCAAATAATTTCTTTTATTTTACTAAAATATCACCAAACATAGGGTTAAGGTTTCTTGGGGATAATGGTTGAGGTTTTCTTATTGCTGAGTGTTTAGGGTTTTTGGGGCAAAGGGTTTATGGTTTCTTGGGAATCAGGGTTTTGGTTTTTTCATGGATAAGTGATTAGGTTTTCTTATGGAAAAGGGTTTATGATTTTATGGGGATGAGGATTTATAGTTTCTTGGGGGTGGTGGTTTAGGGTTTCTTGGGACTAAAGATTTAGGAATTTTGGAGTTGAGGGTTTAGCTATTCTTGGGGATGAGGGATTATGGTTACATGGGGATTTGTTTTTAGGGTTTCATTGGTCTAAGGGACTAGGGTTTCGTAGGGTTATGCGTTTAGAGTTTTTTGGGATAAGGGTGTATTGTTTCTTGGGGCCAAGGGTTCAGGGTTCCTTGGGGTTGAGGGTTTAGGTTTTCATAGGGTTTATGGTTTAGAGTTTCTGGGGCTAACGGTTTAGGGTTTCCACATGATCAATGTTTAGGGTTTCATTGTGATCAGGGTTTGGGATTTATTGTGGCTGAGGGTTTGGTGATTCTTAGGACTGAGTGTTTAGGATTTTTTTTGGATGATGGGTTAATGTTTATGGGATGTGGGTTTAGGGTTTTTTTGGGTTTAGGGTTTAGGGGATTTTGGAGCTGAGGTTCTAGGGTTTTTTGGGAATCGGAGTTTATGATTTTTGTGGCTGAGGGTTTACAGTTTTTCGGGGATGGGGGATTATGGTCTTTTTTGAGCTAAGATATCATTTTTTTGGGGGATGATGGTTTCATGTTTTTTAGAGATGAGGGTTTAAGGGTTTTTTTGGTATTTGGGTTCAAGGGTTCTTAGGTATGAGTGGTTAGGGTTTTTTGGGGATAAGGGTTTAAAAGTTTTTAGGGTTGTGAATTTAGAAGTTGTAGTGGTTGTGGGTTTTTTTTTGAGGATGAGGTTTTTGGGGTTTATTATACTAACGGTTTAAGGATTTTTTGGGATGAGTTTTTTTGTTTTGGGGGATGATGGTTTAGGGTTTTTTATCACTAAGGGTTTAGGGTTTCTTGCTGATGGTTTAGGTTTTTATTTGGATGAGGGTCTAGTATTTTTTGGGGCATATGGTTTAGGAATTTTTGGGGTTAAGGGTTTAGAGGTTTTTGGGATCAGGATTTAGAGGGGTATTTTATAAGGGTTTAGAGTTTTATGGTGCTAATGGTCTATTGGTTTTGGGGCTGAGGGTTTTTGGGGTTTTTTGGGATGAGGGTTTTGGGTTTTTTTGTGGGTGAGGATTTAGGGTTTTTTGAGGTGGAGGGTTTAGGATTTTCTAGGGATGAGGGTTTAGGATTTTTATGGGATAATGGTTTAGCATATTTTTGGGATGAGTGTTTATGGTTTTTGGGGATGATTTTATAGTGGTTTCTTGGGGTGGATGGTTTAGGGTTTTTTGGGGGGATAAGGGTTTAGGTTTTTTGGGGAAAAGGGTTTATTGTTTTGGGTGGATGTGGTTTGGGGTTTTTTTGGGGCTGATGGTTTAGGGTTTTCTAGAGATGATGAATATTTTTGGTCTGGGGGTTTAGAGTTTTTTCGGACTAGAGGGTTTAGGGTTTTCTTGGGCTGAGAATTTAGGGTATTTTTGGGCAGATGGTTTAGAGATTTTTAAGGCTTGGTGGTTATGCGTTTTTTATGAGTTTTAGGGATTTCTAGGGATGAGCCTTTTAGGTTTTTTGGGGAAAATGGTTTAGTGTTTTTTTGGGATAAAGGTGTAGGTTTTTTTGAGATATGTGTTTCAGGTTTTGTGGGGAATATGTTTTAGGATTTTCTAGGGATGTGGGTTTATAATTTTTTACAGCTAAGGGTTTAGGGTTTTATGGGGCTAAGGGTTTAGGATTTTTTATGGCTCGAGGTTTAGGGTATTCTATGGATGGGGGTTTTGGGGTTTCTAGGGATGAGGTTTTAAATATTTCATGGTTGTGTTTTTAGGGTCTTATAGGGATGAGTGTTTATGGTTTTCTAGGGAAGAGGGTTTAGGGTTTCCTAGGAATGAGGATTTAGGGTTTTCTAAAGATAAGTGTTTTTGGGTTTTCTGGAGTTGAGGGTTTAAGATTCTCTTTGGCCGTGTGGGTTTTGGTTTTTCTGGGGACGAGGGTTTAAGATTCTATGTAGATACGGGTTTAGGGTTTTCTAGGCTGATGTTTTTGGGATTCAGGTTTTTCAGGGCAGTGGGTTTAAGGTTTTCTTGGGAAAATGGTTAATTTTTCATAGGCATAAGGTTTTATTGTTTTCGGATGATGAGGGTTTAGGGTTTTTAGGGGTCGAGGTTTTAGGGTTTTTTGAGACAGTGGAATTTTGTTTTTCTGGAGAAGAAGATTTAGCATTTTCTGTGGTTGAGGGTTTAGTTTTTTTATGGGGCTGAGGGTTTAGGGTTTTTTGGTGATGTGGGTTTAGTGTTTTATGGGGATTAGGGTTTAGTGTTTTCTTAGGCTGAGGGATTAGGGTTTTTTGGGGTTGAGCATTTAGGGTTTTTTGGATCTGATGGCATAGAGTTTTTTTGGGTATGAGGGTTATAGATTTTCTAGGGACGAGGTTTGATGGTTTTTTGGGGATGAGGGTTTAGGGTTTTCAATAGTTGTGGATAAAAAGTTTTTTGGGGATGATGGTGGAGAGTTTTATGGGAATGAGAGATTAGCGTATTTTGGGCCTGAGAGTTCATGGATTTTGTGGGGTATGTGTTTAGGTTTTATTGGGGCTGTGTGTTTAGGGTTTTCTATGGATGAGGGTTCAAGGTTTTTTGGGGATAAGTGTTTACGGTTTTTTAAGGATGAGGGTATAGTGTTTTTTAGGGATGAGTGTTTTCTGTTTTTTGAGGTTGTTGGTTGAGGGATTTTTGGGTCAGAGTTTTTAGATTATTATGGGGAAGAATGTTTAGGGTACTCTAGGGCTGAGGGTATCAGGTTTTCTAGGGCCGAGAGTTTCTGGTTTTCTAGGTCAGTGGGTTTAGGTATTTTTACAGATGAGGGTATAGTGTTTTATAGAGAATAAGTTTTAGGTTTTTTGGGATGAGTGTTTTAGGAATGTGTGTTTAGGGTTTTTTGGGCTAAGGGTTTAATGTTTCCTGGAGAAAGGGGTTTAGGTTTTTCTAGTTCTGGGGGTTTAGGGTTTTCTAGGGATTAGGGTCTATATTTTTTAGGGCTGATGTTTTATAGAGTTCTAGGGTTGGTTGTTTTATGATTTTTTCATGGACGAGTGATCATGGGTTTTTGGGGATGAGGGTTTAGTGTTTTTGGGGTATGACGTTTTAGAGTTTTTTGGGTATATGTGTTTAGGGAATTATAGGGATGGGTGTTTATGGTTTTCAAGGCTGAGGGTTCTAGTTTTTTGGGGTTTAGAGTTCAATGTTTTTCAGGGATGAGGGTTCAGTAATTTTTTGGTTGGGGGTTTAAGTTATTTTAGTGTTGAGGGTTAAGTTATTATTTGGGTCTAAGGGTTTATGGTTTTTTTGGGCTTAGGGTTTAGGGTTTTTTGTGGCTAAGAGTTCATGATCTCTTTGGGTTAAGTTTTTTTGGGTTCATTAGGGTAAGGGTTCAGGGTTATTTTGAGTCTGAGGGTTATGGGTTTTTTTTTTGTGATGTGGATTGAGGGGGGGGGGGGGGGGTTTAGTGGTGAGTGTTGTTCATTTTTTGGGTAATGGTTTAGGGTTTTTTAGGCTGAGGTTTTATGATTCTTTTGGGTTAAGGGTTTATGTTTTTGGTGTCATGGTTTTAGGATATCTTGGAGATGGGGTTCTTGGTTTTTTTTGTGCTAAGAATTAGGGGTTTTTGGGGTTGAGTGCCTATGATTTTTTGGGGTTAGGGATTCAGGTTTTTTGGGACTGAGGTTTTGTGATTTTTTAAATGTGAGAATTCATTTTTTTTAGGGTTAAGGGTTCAGGGTTTTTTATGAGTGAGTCTTTCGGGTTTTCTTGGATGGGGTTTAGGTTTTTTTGGGGGCTCATGGTTCACCATTTTTTGGGCAGAGGGTTCATTGTTTTTTGTGGCTGAGGGTGGAGGTTTTTTTAGATGATGTTTTAGGTTTTATTTGGCATGGTGGTAAATGTTTTTTGGGTTTTAGGGTTTAGGGTTTTTTGGGATGATAGTTTAGGGTTTTTTAGGGTTGATTTTTTTGGGTATTAGAGTCCATGGGTTCAATGTTTTTTTTGGGAATGAGGGATTATATTTTTCTCAGGATTACAGTTTAGTGTTTTTTGGGGATGGGCGTTTAGGGTTTTGGGGTGATGAGGTTTAATGGTTTTATGGGATGGAGGGTTTAGTGTTTTTTTGGGATGGGGGTATATGGGTTTTGGGGAATAGTGTTGTGGTTGTTTTTCCTATGTATTTGGGGTTTTTTTGTTCTGAGGTTGTTGAGATTTTTTGGGGATAAGGGTTTAGTGTTTTTTTTTTGAGGGTTTAGTGTTTTTTCAAGTTTAGGTTTTATTGCTTTTTGGGATGATGATTTTGGGTTTTTTGGGGCTGGGGGTTTAGGGATATTTTGGGATAAGGGTTCAGTGTTTGGGGGGGATGAGGTTTTATGGATTTTTTGTACTAAGGGGTTAGGGTTTTGGGCCTAAGGGATCATAGATTTTTTGGTCTTGAGGGTTGAGAGTTTTTGGCAGTGATGGTTGAGAGTTTTTGGGGTCTGGTTTGAGGGTTTTTTGGGGTTGAAGGTTGAGGATTTTTAAGCTAATGGTTTAAGTATTTTTGGGGTTGACGGTTCATGGTATTTGGGGTTGATGTTTTAGTGTTTCTTAAGGTTTTAGATTGATTATTTATTGGGATGAAGGGTATAGGGTTTTTTGGGATGATTATTTTGGGGTTTTAGGGATGATGGTTTTGTATTTTTTGCATCAAAGGGTTAAGAGTATTTTTGGAATGAGTGTTTAGGGTTTTTTGGGGCTGATGATTGAGTGTTTTTTGAGGGTGGGGGTGGATGGTTGTATGGGAATGTGGGTTAAAAGTTTTTAAGGGTAAGGATTGAGAGTTTTTTTGGGGCTGAGGGTTGAGGTTTTTTTGGGGTTGAGGGTTTTTGGGACTAAGAGATTAGGATTTTTTTGGGATGAGGGTTTAGGGTTTTTGGGGATGAGTGTTTATGTTTTTTTGGTTGGGGGTTGATGTCTTTTTGGGTATAGTTTTTAGGGTTATTTTGGGATAAGGGTTTTGGGTTCTTTGTATTGTGGGTTGAGTATAACGACCCATACTTTACATACATTGTTAATACTTCAAAATTGAAGCACACTTATTACAACATATGACAAAACCACAAAGGACCGTATAGGTATAGTGTCTTTAGAAACTGGGAAACATAAACAACTGGTTCATAAATCTTCTACAGTGTCTCCCATTTATTTCATCATATCTAGGGTCCCTTTTAGCATATTCTACTTAATATCCATATTCCTGACCTGGGGAAAAGAAAACATAAAAGGGTGAGCTCAAATGCTCAGCAAGGGCAAATAAAGGAAATAAAAATCATATCATATCTTTTTGAAAATCAAAACCTGCAAAAGAGATCATAATATCTTAACATGGAATAAATCATAGAAGTGAAAATGAGATCCCCATAATCATAACATAAAACTTGAAACTTTGTGGCATGCACACATAATCATGGAAAATCATTTCTTGTTAGTCATGACTCATTGCCAAGACTATCTTAGTGGACAAAGTCCCTTTCTGAACCGAGTTCACTCCTCGTTTCAGACCTGTATCACTGAACCGAAATAACCTTCCATTCCAGCCATGTCTATCTCATGAGATATAAAATCTTTACCCAATGCATTGGAGGGAGATATAGGTCCCACCCATCTTATAATGAATCCTTTCTTATGTGTGCCACATAATCATAAACCATACATCATAGCGTAACCCATGTAATAAAAATGGGATTCTTAAACAACATGACATCATAAAACAATTCATATAAGATAAAGTAATTCATAAAAATATTTCCATCACAACATAATCAAATCCATGTAATAATAGGGATAAAAACAGAACCCTTTTATTATCTTAGATGGAAAATAATTTTGATAAAATACTTGAAACCCATTCTTGAGGAAAATATCCTTTCTACTTCAAAAACATTTTCCTTTCTTAACATGTCTTACTTAAAGAAGTTGATTAAAAATAAACATGAAAACATGTAAAGGAAGTTTCTTGGAAATAATGTTTTAAAAATCCATTCATGCCGTATAAGTAAAAAAAACATTTTTCATACTTTTGTCGAAAAAGTCAAAAAGTACCTCGTACGAAAAAATGACAAAAGATTCCTTTCATATTCTTTACTAAAAACTCACCGAAGGGTAAAATTGTATATAAACTAGTGTAAGTGGATGGAAACAATATTATATATTGAGGTAACATGGATGTGGATGATAAAATACACCCCAATAAATACTTACGAATAAACAATCTCGGATAAAAATGAGATTGTGATATTTCCCTTACCTTAGGTCCGATTTGCTTTGTACGTGTCCGAAGCTCCTGTATAATGGTTTAAATAATGTTATTGACTTATTCCAGAATCATACATATTGATATGATATCATATATGGTCATATTATTAGCTTCTTGTTAGTAATATTTCATTGTTACCTGTTACTCGGGTCTTTATTGCCTTTTGTTCTTATGCGTGTTTTGACGAATACATTATTATTCTTCTTTTATGGTTATAGATACCTTATATCCAGAATGGTATTAGTGTAACATATATCATATTTATTCATTCAATTCATTTATATAATTACTATGTAATGATGATCATGTAGAACGAGTCGCTTCACATCGTGGAGACGGTATTCCGTACGTACGCACGAGTGATGATATCGTTCCTATGATCATGGAATTGTATTGGAGTATAAATATATATTATTTCAGTATCAATATTAATTTATAATAATCATAAATAGTTACTCATTACACCATTATACCCATCCTTGTAAAGTGATGGTGGAAAATAGATTACACCACGGCGTGAAGACGGTATTCCGTTCGTACGCACGCGCGGTGATTTCATTTTTCTGTAGGATGGATAGAAGGTGAATTAGGGTTGTTTCATATTTATAATAACATATCAGTATGTAAGTAATACTGATGTTATTACTTTATCATGAAACAACTAAAGAAGAAGAAGTTGAAGAAGAAAGAAATTGAAAAGATCGGTAATTGATATTACCTCTTCTTTGGAACGCTTCTTTGAATCCTCCACTTAGGGAACTAATATTGGTCTTTGAAGAAGACCAGGACCTCTAGGATTATTCTAGGGAAGTGGAGAGGAGAAAATGGCAGGGGTTGGCCGAGCTTGAGTGCTCAAATTGGTGTGAGGAGGAGGGGGAGGAGGTGCCCTTTTATAAGGGAGGAGAGGGGCACCTTAGGAATATCTCAAAATATTATTTTATATTAAAGTCAAAATCGGTTTATAATGGTTCCAAAGGGTCTTATTTCGAAGATAAAGTGGGGAAGGGTCTAAATCCTATCAACCAATAGGATTTAGACAAGTTTAGGGTATTATTTTAACCTTATCAATTAGATTTAACTCTAAGTTAAATAATTTAACTTTTACCATGTCTTTTTGTTTTCTTTCACTATATGGTTAATACACTTACTATAACATGCCAAAAGAACCCCAAATTGTTTATTATTAATATATATATCCTTATATAAGTCATTTGGCCGAACCTTAGATTTTTAGGAATAAAATAACAATTAATAATATAATATTTGATTTAAAAACTATTTTGTGTCAATTTTGACACTATTTGATATATGATTTTTTTAAAAGTCATAACAGAATTATATGTTCGAACCAAGTTGATTAAATCAACACTAATATATCATAGTAACCTAGAAAATTAGTGGAATTCATAAAAAGTCTTAAATTACATTTATTTTGGTATTTATATTATCAATTATGTCAATATTTCATTAATAAGATAATTACTGCATCATCTTTGTGTCATAAATAAATTAAATTATTTTATGTCTAAAAATTACAAATAAAATACCATCATGTAGGAAATATTTTTATCTTTCTAATGAATATTTACAATCGAATTTATCTTATGTATAACCCCATATTAAAAATTATATACTTATTAAACTTTAATTTTAACTATTTTAACCCTTCTTTAAATAAATTAATAATAAATGTCCTAATCTAATCCAAGTGGGCCTAAATGGTCATATTTTATTCCTAAGTTTGTTTTTGGTCGAATTAAACTTGTCCAATAGAATTAGGACATGTGTTAGGGTAATATTAATATCATATTTACCCTTAGTTACCCTATTTACTATTAACCGCGGTAAAAATAGTAAAAAGTTACTATTCACCAAAAAAATATTTTTATCTCATTGAACCAAATTTTACTTACTGATATCAACCGTGTCTGTCGGATATTTGAAATTCCATTCACAGAAGCGGTAAAATTAAGTTTTATACAAAATTCAGTTTTTAACCTACCACTTAGTGGTTTCACTATTAATCAAAAATTGAAAGTTTTCTGAAAAATACCAAAATTTCACCCTAGGCTAATTTCGATATTCTGAGTCCAAAAATGAAGTCCATTTTGAAAAATAAAATTTATAAAATTTCAAAAAGTGTTTATTACTATTCATAACGGCTGGTTTTAATAGTATATTGTTGTTTAGTGAAACTCGGTATTGCGTACGACGCAAGCTATCGAGGAAGGACGCGATTGCATGTAAAGAAAGCCAAGAAAGTGTTGTGTAGAAAAAGATTCCTTTGATGATTCATATAACATAAAAGTATTGGGTGTTACATTGAGGCTTTTTTAGGTCATAGGGTTAAGGGTTTTTTTGGGATAAGGTTTGAGGATTTTCTAAGGATGAGGGTTTAGGGATTTTCATTGATGAAGGTATAGGGTTTTTTGTATGGATTAGGGTTTTTTGGTTTCTTTTGGGATAAGGGTTTAGTTTTTTTGGGATGAGTGTTTATTGTTTTTTGGAGATTAGGGTTTATATTTTTTTGGGTTAGAGAGTTTAGGTTCAGTTTTTAATAGGGTTTAAGGTCTTTTGGTTCTAAGGGTCTTGGGTTTTCTGGGTCTAGGGGTATTTTATGTTTTGGTGCTAAGGTTTAGGGTTTTTTGGGGATGACGATTTTGAATTTTTTTTTAGGATTTGGGTTTTGGGTTTTTTTTGTGAGGGTTCAGGGTTTTTTTGGAATGAGAGTTTAGGGTTTCTTTGGGTTGAGGGTTTTTGGTTTTTTTGCGGCTGAGGGTTGAGTGTTTTTGGGGGATTAGTGTGGAGTTTTTTTTGGCGGAGGGTTGAGAGTTTTAGGGGATGATGGTTGTGGGTATTTTGGGGTCGATGGTAGAGGGTCTTTAGAGGCTGAGGATTGAATGTTTTTTGGGGCTAATGGTTGAGGTTATTTTGGGGATGAGGGATGAGGGTTTTTTGAGTTTGAGTGTTGATATTTTTTTGTGGATGAGTTTTAGTGTTTTGTAGGGCTAAGGGTTTATTTTTTTAGGGGAATAGGGTTTAGGGTTTTTTGGGGGCTGAGGGCTCAGGTTTTTTGGGGATTAGGGTTTATGTTTTTTCGGGAAAATGGTTTATGGTTTATTGGGAATGATGTTTTATGATTTTTAGAGATAATGGTTTTGGGTTTTTTGGGTTTGAGGGTATATGTTTTTCCGGGACTAAGGGTGTTGGGTATTGGTGATGTGGGTTTAGAGTTTACTGGGATGAGGGTTTAGGGTTTTTTTGTATGAGTGTTTGTGTTTTTTTATGATGGTTTAGGTTTTTTTGGGATTTGGGTTTAGGGATTTTTGGGGAATATAGTTTAGGATTTTATGGTGATGAAGGTTTAGGTTTTTATGGGGATAAGGATTTAGGGGAGATTTGGGATGAGGGTTTAGGTTTTATTGGGTTTGAGGGTTTAGGGTTCATTAGGGACAAATGTTTAGGGTTTTTTGGGGATGATGGTTTAGGGTTTTTTGGGTATGAGAGTTTAGGGTTTTTCAGGGCTTAGGGTTTAGGATTTTATAGAGATTAGGGTTTTGGGGTTTTGGGGGATGAGGGTTTATGGTTTTTTGGTGCTGAGGGTTTAGGGTTTTTTTGCAGTAGAGGGTTCAGGGTTTTTTGGTGGTGAGTGTTTTGGGTTTTTTGGGGTAGGGGTACAGGAATTTTTAGTGCTTATTGTTTATTGTTTTTTGGGGATAATGTTTTTGGGTTTTTTATGGTGGTAGTTTAGGATTTGTTTTGGCTGAGGATTTAGGGTTTGGGGGGATGGTGGTTTAGGGTTTTTTGGGGCGGGGTGTTTAGAGTTTTTTAGTGTTACAGGTGTAGGGGTTTTGGGGATGAGGGTTTTCGGTTTTTTGGGGTTGAGGATTTAGGGTTTCTTTGGGGATGAGGGTTTAGGGTTTTTTTGGGAAAAGGGTTTAGATTTTTTTAGGGCTCAATGTTTAGGGTTTTTTTGTGCTGAGTGATTAGTGTTATTAATGTTGAGGGTTTAGGTTTTTTTGAGGCTAAGGGTTTGGTGTTTTGGGGGATAAGTGTTTTTGGGTTTAAAGGATTATGTTTTAGGGTTTTTTGGGGATGAGGATTTATTTTTTTTGGGAATGGGGGATCAGTGATTTTGGGGGTTTATGTCTAAGGTTTTTTTAGGATGAGTGTTGGGTTTTTTTGGGACTGAGGGTTTAATTTTTTTTTGGGTTGAGGGTTTTGTGTTTTATTATGATTAATTGGAGTTTTTTGGGAATGAGTGTTTAGGGTGTTTTGGGTATAAGGGTTAAGGGTTTTTTTTTGGGGTGCTTTATGGTTTTTTGGGGCCGATTGGTTAGGGTTTTTGGGTTCAATGATTTAGGGTTTTTTGGGGAGATAGTTTATGTTTTTTCATGATAGTTGATGTTTATTTGGAGATGAGGTTTGATGTTTTTTTATAAGGGTTTAGGGTTTTATGGGGATGAGGGTTTAGGGTATTTTGGGGTTGAGGGTTATGTATTTTTTGGTGTAGAGGGTTGGGGGTTTTGGGGGGGTTAAGGGTTGAGTGTTTTTTGGGGCTCCTGATTGATGATTTTTTGGGGTTGATGGTTCAATTTTTTTGGGGGGTTGAGGGTCCTTTGTGGATTAGGGGTGAGATCTTTTGAGGTATGGGGACTTTATGAGCCTAAGGGTCTATGTTATTTTAGGGATCACAGTTTATGGATTTTTAGGGATGAGGGTTTGTGGTTTTTTGTGGATCAGGGAGGTTAACAGTTTTTTGGGGCTGATGGGTGAGTTTTTTTTGGGGGGGGGGGGAGTTCGGGTTAATGGTTTTATTTGTATGAGGGTTTAGGGTTTTTAGGAATTAATTTTTAGCATTTTTTGGGGACTAGGGTTTAGGGTTTTTGGGGGGCTAAGGGTTTATGATTTTTTGGGTCAAAGGGTTGAGGGTTTTTTTGGGCTGGGGATTGAGGGTTTTTTCCAACGGGTTCAGTGTTATTTGGTTCTGAGGGGATAGGGAAGTTTGGGGTTGTGGGTTTTGGGTTTGTTTTTGGGGTAGAAGGTTTATGTTTTTTTGAACCGAGGTTTAATGTTTTTTTGGGTCTGAGGGTTTTGGTAATATTGGGGATGGGTGTTTATGGATTTTTAGGGATGAGGGTTTAGTATTTGGGGGGATGAGGATTTAGTTTTTTTGAGGCTGAGGTTTTAGGGTTTTTTAAGGTTGAAGTACTAGGGTTTTTTTGGGGCCAACCATTTAGGGATTTTGGGGATGAGTGTTCAGGTGTTTTGGGGATGAGGGTTTTATGTTTTTCAAGCGATGATGCTTGAGGGTTATTTGGGGTTTAGGGTTTAGTGTTTTTTGGGCATTATGATTTATGTTTTTTTACGAGGGTTAAGTATTTTTGTGTGCTAAGGGTTGAGTATTTTTTGGTGATGAAGGCTGAGGATTTTTTGGGGCTCAGATTTAAGGATTTATGGGTGATAGGGTTGAGGTTTTTTTGGGGCTTACGGTTGAGGATTTTTTAGGGATGAGTGTTGAGTGTTCTTTATGCCTAAGCATTGATGGTTTTTTGGGGATAAGGTTTTATGGTTTTTTGGAACTGATAGTTGATGATTTAATTTTTTTTGCGGAAAAATTTTTATGAATTTTTGTGGTTAAGTGTTTAATATTTTCTCGGTTTGACGTTTTAGGGTCTTTAAGGCCAATGATTTATGGTTTTATAGGTGGGGCTTTTAGTTTTTTTTTGGTTGAGTTTTTTGGGTTCTTTTGGGTTGAGGTTTTAATGTTATTTGGGGATGTATGTTTTTGGTTTTGGGGGATGATGGTTTAGGGTTTTTTACAGCTAAGGGTTTATGGTTTTTGGGGGATGAGGGTTTAAGGTTTGTTGAGACTGTTGGTTGTGGGTTTTTTGGGGTTGAGGGTTGACTGTTTTTTGGGGATGATGGTTATGTGTTTTTTTTGTACTGTGATTTTAGATGTTTTTGGGATTAAATGTTCTTGGTTGTTAGGGGTTGAGGGTTAAATATTTTTTGGGGTTGATGGTTCTTGCTTTTTGGGGATATAGGGTTTAGGGTTTTTTGGTGTATAGGGTAGATGTGTTTTCTAGGACTGAGGTTTGAACGTTTTTTTGGTATGAGGGTTTATGGTTTTTTGGTCTGAGGGTTCAACATTTTTTCAGGAAGAGGGTTTGGGGTTTTTTGGGGATGATGTTTCGTGTTTTGTTGATGCTTGTGGTTTATAGTTTTTTAGGGATGAGGGTTCAAGGTTTTTTGTCGCTGAGGGTTCTGGGTTGTATGGGGAATAGGGGTCATGGTTTTTTGGGGATGAATGTTTAGGGAATTTTTATATTGGGGGTTTAGGGTTTTTTTAGCTGAGGTTTTAGGGTTATTTGGGAATGAGGAATGAGGGTTTTTTGTTGATGAGGGTTGAGGGATTTTTGGATCACAATGTTTAGATTTATTATGAGGCTTTAGAGTGTTTTGGGGTTGAGGATTTTGGGTTTTTTGGGGCAAAGGGTTCAGGTTTTTTTTCAGGGATGATGGTCCAGGGATTTTTGGGGATGACGGTTTAGGGATTTTTGGGGATGAGGGTTCATGGTTTTAGGGCTAAGGGTTCATGTTATTTTGGGGATGAGGGTTTGATGTTTTTTGGGGCTAAGTGTTCAGGGTTTTTTTGGGATGATGGTTCATGATTTTTTTGGGGCTGAGGGATCAGGGTTTTTTAGGGATGATAGTTGAAGGTTTTTTAGTGATGGGGGTTCATGGTTTTTTGGGGATGAGGGTACATGGTTATTTAGACTAAGGTTTTTGTCTTTTTTGGTTATTAGGGTTTAGGGTTTTTAGGGGATGGGGGTTCTTCTTTCTAGGGGTTGAGGGTTTAGGTTTTTCTTAGTTAAGAGTGTTATGGGTTTTTTTGAGAATGAGGCTTCAAGGTTTTTTAGGGATGAGGGGTTATGGTTTTTTTGGATGAGGGTCCCATATTTTTTAGGGCTCAGGGTTCAGGGTTTTTGGGGGGATGAGGGAAAAGGGTATTCTATGGTTGAGGGTTTATAGTTTTTGGGGCAGAGGGTTCGATGGTATTTGGGTTGAGGCTTCATGGTTTTTGGGTGATGAGGGTTTATGGTCGATTAGAGATTAGGGTTTAGGGATTTTTATGGTTGAGGGTTAAGGTATATTTAGGTTTGAGGTTCTTTTTGGGACAAAGGGTTCAAGGTTTTTTATTGCTAACATTATAGGGTTTTGGGGGATGAGTGTTCAAGGTTTTTTGGGGATGAGGGTTTTGGGTTTTTTGGGGATGAATGTTTAGGAATTTTAGGGGCCAATGGTTTGGGTTTTTTTAGTGCTGTAGGTTCAAGAATTTTAGGGATAATGCATTAGTGTTTTTTTGGGAGATGGTTTAGGGTTTTTTTAGGCTAAGGGTTCAGGGTATTTTGGGATTGGTGGTTTAGGAGATTTGGGGTGAGGGGAGAGGGGTTTTTTGGCTGAGGGTTCATGCTTTTGTGGGGTTATGGGTTATGGGTTTATTGGGGCTAAGGGATCAGGTATTTTTAGGGATGAGGGTTTAGGGTGTTGGGGGATGAGGGTTCAAGGGTATTTATATATTAGGGTTCTTGGTTTGTTGGGGAAAAGGATTGTGAATTTTTTAGGGAAGGTGGTTAAGGGTTTTGGGGGATGTGGGTGGAGGGTTTTTTGGGGACAAGTGTTTTAGGTTCTTATGGATGATGCTTCAGGTTTTTCTAGTGTTGTGGTTCATCAGTTTTTGGGGCTATGATTCTGGATTTTTTGGCTAAAGCGTTTAAGATTTTTTAGGGCTATAGGATCGGGGATTTTAGGGCGGAGGGTTTTGGGTTTTTTGGGGTTTAAGTGTCATGTTTTTTCGGCCTGAGGGTTTTTAGGGATGAGGGTTTAATATTTTTAGGTGGTGGTGGTTTAGGGTTATTTGGGATAGCGGTTTAAGGATTTTTGTGGCTGAGGGTTTATGGTTTTTTGGGCTGAGTGTTGATGGTTTTTTGTGGATGAAGGTTTAGGTTTTTTGGGGGTTGAGCGTTAAGGGTAGTTCATTTGTGTGGGTTTAGATTTTTGGGGGGTAGAGGGTTTAAAGTTTTTTAGGTAATAGGTTTTAGGGTTTTTGGGGATGAGGGTTCTGGTTTTTGCGTGGATGATGTTTTAGAGTTTTTTAGGATGAGGGTTTTGGGTTTTTTGGGTCGAGGGTTTACAGTTGTCTGTGGATGAGGGATTAGGGGTTTTCGGGGTGATGGTTAAGAGTTTTTTGGGTCTAAGGGATGATGATTTTTTGGAATCAGTGTTTAGGGTTTTTTGAGGCTATGGGTTGTGGTTTTTTGGGGGTCAGGGGTTTAGGGTTTTTTGGGGCTAAGGTTATAGTGTTTTTTTGGATTTTAGGGTTTAGGGTTTTTTGAGGATAATGGTTTAAGGTTTTTATTCAGGATAAGGGTTTAGTGTTTATTGAGGATGATGGTTTGGGGTTTTATTTGGTTAAGGGTTGTGTATTTTTTGGGGATAAGGGTTAAGTGTTGTTTGGGGATGAGTTTTTAGGGTTTTTAGGGCATGAGGATTTAGGGTTTTTTGGCGATGATGGTTTATGGTATTTTCAAGGTGAAGGTTGCGGTTTTTTTGGTGATGAGGGTTTAGAGTTTTTTGGGGATGAGGATTTAGAGATTTTGGGGGCTAATGGTTTTGAGTTATTGGGGGTTTAGGGTTCAGGATTTTTTAGATGAGGTTCAATGAATTTTGGGGCTGAGCATTTCGAGATTTTTGTGGATGAGCGTTATGGGTATTCTGCTGCTGAGGGTTCTGGTATTTTTGAGGAAAAGGTTGTATGTGTTTTGGAGGGTGGGGATTTTGGGGTTTATGTGGATGAGGGTTTAGATTATTTTGCGGTTGAGGGTTCAAGTTTTGTTTGGGGTGGATGGTTTTGGATTTTTTAAGGGATGATGGTTCAAGGGTTTTTGGGGATGAGGGTTCAAGTTTTTTTGTGGGTGAGTGGTCATGGTTTTTTGGGGCTGAGGGTTTTGGGGTTTTGGGAGATGATTGTTTATGTTTTTTTTGGTGCTAAGGGTTTAATTTTTTTTGGGGATGAGTGTCTTGGTTTTTTTAGGGATGAGGGTTTAGGAATTTTTGGGTCTGAGGATTCAGGTTTTTTTTATACTGATGGTTTAGGGTATGGGGTTCAATGACATTAGGGACATGTGTTTAGGGTTTTTTGGTTTTGACGTTTTAAGGAATTTTAGGGATTAAATTTTATCATTATTTGGTACTAAGGGCTTATGGTTTTTTGGGTCTAAGGGTTTTTGGGTTTTTGGGGATGTGGGACAAGAGTTTTTAGTGTAGAGGGTTTTGGCTGTTTTTGGGATGAGGGTTTAGGATATTTTGGGGCTGAGGTCTTATAGTTTTTTTAGGCTAAGTTTTTTATGTTTTTTCTGGTCAGGGGTTTATGTTTTTCTTATAATAAGGGTTTAGGTATTATTTGGGTTGACGGTTTAGGGTTGGGGCTGAGGGTTATGGTTTTTTGGGACTGAGGGTTAGTATTTTTTTAGATAGAGTGTTTTGTTCTTTTGGGTAAGAGGGTTTAGGGTTTTTTTTTGTGCCAAGGGTGTATTTTTTTATGGAAGATGGTTGGGTATTTTTTGGTTCTCTATATTTTTGGTTTTTTGGACTAGGGGTTTTGGGTTTATTGGGGCTGAGGGTCAAGGGTTTATTGGGGTTTCGGGGTTAGGGTTTTTTTGGGTTTAGGGTTTAGGGTGTTCTGGGGCTGAGGGTTGATAGTTTTTTAGGGACAAGGGTTTAGGGATTTTTGGGGCTGTTGGTTATATGTTTTTTGGGGTTGAGGGTTGAGGTTTTTTTGGGGTTGTGGGTATAGGGTTTTTTGGTGCCGATTGTTCAGGTTTTCTTGGGGAAGATGGTTTAGGGTTTTTTGGGGCTGATCATTCTATGTTTTTTGGGGACGTGGGTTCAGGGTTTTTGGGGGTTAAGGATTTAGGGTTTTTTTTTAGGGTTCTAGGTTTTTTGGGTCTAATGTTAATGTATTGTTTGGGGATGTGGGTTCAAAAATTTTGGGGATGAAGGTTCAAATATTATTGGATATGTAGTTCAGGTTTTTTCAGGTTGAGGGTATAGTGTTTTTAGGGATGAAAGATTAGTTTTTTTTTAGGTTGAGGGCTGAGCGTTTTTTGGGGATGCGGTTTGAGTGGTTTTTGGGTATGAGGGTTGAGGGATTATTCGGGATTTTTGTTTAGGACTTTTTGGGGTTGAGTGTTCGGGGGTTTGGGGGAGGTGGGTTAAGGGTTTTTTTGGTTGAGTGTTTTGGTTTTTTGGGGCTGAGGGGTTAGGGTATTTTGGGGATTAGGGTTCATGTTTCTTGGGGCCCGAGGGATCAGGGTTTTTTTAGGCTAATGGATAATGGTTTTTGGGATTGGGGGTTTAGGGTTTTTTTGGGTTTAGGGTTTAGGATTTTTTTAGGAATAAGTGTTTATTGTTTTGGGGGCTAAGGGTTGAGGGTTTTTTGGTGCTGAAGGTTTTGCGATTTTTGGAAATGAGGGTTATGGGTTTTTTTGTGCTGAGGGATTTTGGTTTTTTCAGGAAGAGGGTTTAGGTTTTTTTTAGGATGAGGGTTTAGGGTTTTATGGGATTAATGGTTTAGAGTTTTATGGGGATGTGGTATTACGGTTTTTGGTGTTGAGGGTTCAATGTTTTTTGGGGGTGAGGGTTCATGTTGTTTTGGGGATAATGGTTTATGGTTTTATAGGGAAAGGGTAAAGGGTTTTTTGGAGATGATGGTTTAGGGTTTCTTGGGATAGAGGGTTGAGGGTTTATGGTGGATGAGGGTTTAGTTTTTTTGGGACCAAGGGTTTATGGATTTTTGTGGATAATGGTTTTGGGTTTTTTGGGGCTAAGGTTTTAGGGTTTTTTGGGGCTGAGGGTTTATAGTTTTCTGGGGATGAGGGTTTAGTGGTTTTCATGTTGAGTGTTTAGGGTATTTTACGGATGAGGGTTGAGGGGTTTTGGGGGGTTGAGGGTTTAGGATTTCTTGGATACGAGGGTTTAGGTTTTTTAGGGGATATGGGATTAGGTATTTGGGGATTAGGGTTATGGGTTTTTTGGGGTTAAGGGTTGAGGTTTTTTTGGTGATAAGGGTTTAGGGTTTTTTAGGGATAGGGGATCATGGTTTTTTTGGGCTAAGGGTTTATGGTTTTTTTCTAAGGATTTAGAGTTTTTTGCGAAAGGGTTTATTGTTTTTTTTTGTTAAGGGTTTAGGTTTTTTTGGGGATGAGGGTTCAAGGATTTTTCGGGCTAAGGGTTCAAGTTTTTTTGGGGTTGAGTATTTAGGGATTTATTAGGATGAGGGTTCAAGGTGTTTTTTGGATGAGTGTTAAGGTTTTTCTAGGGCTGAGAGTCCTGTGTTTTTAGGGAATGAGTGTTCAAGGTTTTTTTGGGTGAAGGGTTCAGGGTTGACTAAAACTGAGGCTTCATGGATTTCTGGGGCTGAGGGATCATTTTTTTTTTGGGATGAGGGTTCATGGTTTTTTGTCGCTGAGGGTTCTGGGTTGTATGGGGAATAGGGCTCATGGTTTTTTGGGGATGAATGTTTAGGGAATTTTTAGATTGGGGGTTTAGGGTTTTTTAGCTGAGGTTTTAGGGTTATTTGGGAATGAGGAATGAGGGTTTTTTGTTGATGAGGGTTGAGGGATTTTTGGATCAGAGTGTCTATATTTTTTATGAGGCTTTAGAGTGTTTTGGGGTTGAGGATTTTGGGTTTTTTGGGGCTAAGGGTTTAGGTTTTTTTCAGGGATGATGGTCCAGGGATTTTTGGGGATGACGGTTTAGGGATTTTTGGGGATGAGGGTTAAGGGTTTTAGGGCTAAGGGTTCATGGTATTTTGGGGATGAGGGTTTGATGTTTTTTGGGGCTAAGTGTTCAGGGTTTTTTTGGGATGATGTTTCATGATTTTTTTGGGGCTGAGGGATCAGGGTTTTTTAGGGCTGATAGTTGAAGGTTTTTTAGTGATGGGGGTTCATGGTTTTTTGGGGATGAGGGTACATGGTTATTTAGACTATGGTTTTTGTCTTTTATGGTTATTAGGGTTTAGGGTTTTTAGGGGATGGGGGTTCTTGTTTCTAGGGGTTGAGGGTTTAGGTTTTTCTTAGTTATGAGTGTTATGGGTTTTTTTGAGGATGAGGCTTCAAGGTTTTTTAGGGATGAGGGGTTATGGTTTTTTTGGATGAGGGTCCCATATTTTTTAGGGATCAGGGTTTTTGGGGGGATGAGGGGAAAGGGTATTCTATGGTTGAGGGTTCATAGTTTTTGGGGCAGAGGGTTCGATGGTATTTGGGTTGAGGCTTCATGGTTTTTGGGTGATGAGGGTTTATGGTCGATTAGAGATTAGTGTTTAGGGATTTTTATGGTTGAGGGTTAAGGTATATTTAGGTTTGAGGTTTTTTTTGGGACAAAGTGTTCAAGGTTTTTTATTGCTAACATTATAGGGTTTTGGGGGATGAGTGTTCAAGGTTTTTTGGGGATGAGGGTTTTGGGTTTTTTGGGGATGAATGTTTAGGAA
Source organism: Viscum album (assembly GCA_963277665.1). Classification (NCBI taxonomy): domain Eukaryota; kingdom Viridiplantae; phylum Streptophyta; class Magnoliopsida; order Santalales; family Viscaceae; genus Viscum; species Viscum album. Next base: position 1,540,856,866 of record OY728151.1, read on the forward strand.
TTTTAGGGGCCAATGGTTTGGGTTTTTTTAGTGCTGTAGGTTCAAGAATTTTAGGGATAATACATTAGTGTTTTTTTGGGTGACGGTTTAGGGTTTTTTGAGGCTAAGGGTTCAGGGTATTTTGGGATTGGGGGTTTAGGAGATTTGGGGTGAGGGGAGAGGGGTTTTTTTGGCTGAGGGTTCATGCTTTTGTGGGGTTATGGGTTATGGGTTTATTGGGGCTAAGGGATCAGGTATTTTTAGGGATGAGGGTTTAGGGTGTTGGGGGATGAGGGTTCAAGGGTATTTATATTTTAGGGTTCTTGGTTTGTTGGGGAAAAGGATTGTGAATTTTTTTGGGAAGATGGTTATGGGTTTTGGGGGATGTGGGTGGAGGGTTTTTTGGGGACAAGTGTTTTGGGTTCTTATGGATGATGCTTCAGGTTTTTCTAGTGTTGAGGGTTATCAGTTTTTGGGGCTATGATTCTGGATTTTTTGGATAAAGTGTTTAAGATTTTTTGGGGCTATAGGATCGGGGATTTTAGGGCTTAGGGTTTTGGGTTTTTTGGGGATTAAGGGTCATGTTTTTTCGGCCTGAGGGTTTTTAGGGATCAGGGTTTAATATTTTTAGGTGGTGGTGGTTTAGGGTTTTTGGGGGATAGAGGTTTAAGGATTTTTGTGGCTGAGGGTTTATGGTTTTTTGGGCTGAGTGTTGATGGTTTTTTGTGGATGAAGGTTTAGGTTTTTTGGGGGTTGAGCTTTAAGGGTAGTTCATTTGTGTGGGTTTAGGTTTTTTGGGGGTAGAGGGTTTACAGTTTTTTAGGTAATAGGTTTTAGGGTATTTGGGGATGAGGGTTCTGGTTTTTGCGTGGATGATGTTTTAGAGTTTTTTAGGATGAGGGTTTTGGGTTTTTTGGGTCGAGGGTTTACAGTTGTCTGTGGATGAGAGATTAGGGGTTTTCGGGGTGAGGGTTAAGAGTTTTTTGGGTCTAAGGGATGATGATTTTTTGGAATCAGTGTTTGGGGTTTTTTGAGGCTATGGGTTGTGGTTTTTTGGGGGTCAGGGGTTTAGGGTTTTTTGGGGCTAAGGTTATAGTGTTTTTTTGGATTTTAGGGTTTAGGGTTTTTTGAGGATAATGGTTTAAGGTTTTTATTCAGGATAAGGGTTTAGTGTTTACTGAGGATGATGGTTTGGGGTTTTATTTGGTTAAGGGTTGTGTATTTTTTGGGGATAAGGGTTAAGTGTTGTTTGGGGATGAGTTTTTAGGGTTTTTAGGGTATGAGGATTTAGGGTTTTTTGGCGATGATGGTTTATGGTATTTTCAAGGTGAAGGTTGAGGTTTTTTTGGTGATGAGGGTTTAGAGTTTTAGGGGGATGAGGATTTAGAGATTTTGGGGGCTAATGGTTTAGAGTTATTGGGGGTTTAGGGTTCAGGATTTTCTAGATGAGGTTCAATGAATTTTGGGGCTGAGCATTTCGGGATTTTTGTGGATGAGCGTTATGGGTATTTTGCTGCTGAGGGTTCTGGTATTTTTGAGGAAAAGGTTTTAGGTGTTTTGGAGGGTGGGGATTTATGGGTTTATGTGGATGAGGGTTTAGATTATTTTGCGGTTGAGGGTTCAAGTTTTGTTTGGGGTGGATGGTTTTGGATTTTTTTGGGATGATGGTTCAAGGGTTTTTGGGGATGAGGGTTCAAGTTTTTTTGTGGGTGAGTGGTCATGGTTTTTTGGGGCTGAGGGTTTTGGGGTTTTGGGAGATGATTGTTTATGGATTTTTTGGTGCTAAGGGTTTAATTTTTTTTGGGGATGAGTGTTTTGGTTTTTTTAGGGATGAGGGTTTAGGAATTTTTGGGTCTGAGGATTCTGGTTTTTTTTATACTGATGGTTTAGGGTATGGGGTTCAATGACTTTAGGGACATGTGTTTAGGGTTTTTTGGTTTTGACGTTTTAAGGAATTTTAGGGATGAAATTTTATCATTATTTGGTACTAAGGGCTTATGGTTTTTTGGGTCTAAGTGTTTTTGGGTTTTTGGGGATGTGGGACAAGAGTTTTTAGTGTAGAGGGTTTTGGCTGTTTTTGGGCTGAGGGTTTAGGATATTTTGGGGCTGAGGTCTTATAGTTTTTTTAGGCTAAGTTTTTTATGTTTTTTCTGGTCAGGGGTTTATGTTTTTCTTATAATAAGGGTTTAGGTATTATTAGGGTTGACGGTTTAGGGTTGGGGCTGAGGGTTATGATTTTTTGGGACTGAGGGTTAGTATTTTTTTAGATAGAGTGTTTTGTTCTTTTGGGTAAGAGGGTTTAGGGTTTTTTTGTGCCAAGGGTGTATTTTTTTATGGGAGATGGTTGGGTATTTTTTGGTTCTCTATATTTTTGGTTTTTTGGACTAGGGGTTTTGGGTTTATTGGGGTTGAGGGTCAATGGTTTATTGGGGTTTCGGGGTTAGGGTTTTTTTTGGGTTTAGGGTTTAGGGTGTTCTGGGGCTGAGGGTTGATAGTTTTTTAGGGACAAGGGTTTAGGGATTTTTGGGGCTGTTGGTTATATGTTTTTTCGGGTTGAGGGTTGAGGTTTTTTTGGGGTTGTGGGTATAGGGTTTTTTGGTGCCGATTGTTCAGGTTTTCTTGGGGAAGATGGTTTAGGGTTTTTTGAGGCTGATCAATCTATGTTTTTTGGGGACGTGGGTTCAGGGTTTTTGGGGGTTAAGGATTTAGGGTTTTTTTGTGAGGGTTATAGGTTTTTTGGGTCTAATGTTAATGTATTGTTTGGGTCTGTGGGTTCAGAAATTTTGGGGATGAAGGTTCAAATATTATTGGATATGTAGTTCAGGTTTTTTCAGGTTGAGGGTATAGTGTTTTTAGGGATGAAAGATTAGTTTTTTTTAGGTTGAGGGCCGAGCGTTTTTTGGGGATGCAGTTTGAGAGGTTTTTCGGTATGAGGGTTGAGGGTTTATTTGGGATTTTTGTTTAGGACTTTTTGGGGTTGAGTGTTCGGGGGTTTGGGGGAGGTGGGTTAAGGGTTTTTTTGGTTGAGTGTTTTGGTTTTTTGGGGCTGAGGGGTTAGGGTATTTTGGGGATTAGGGTTCATGTATCTTGGGGGCCGAGGGATCAGTGTTTTTTTAGGCTAATGGATAATGGTTTTTGGGATTGGGGGTTTAGGGTTTTTTTGGGTTTAGGGTTTAGGATTTTTTTAGGAATAAGTGTTTATTGTTTTGGGGGCTAAGGGTTGAGGGTTTTTTGGTGCTGAAGGTTTTGGGATTTTTGGAAATGAGGGTTATGGGTTTTTTTGTGCTGAGGGATTTGGGTTTTTTTAGGAAGAGGGTTTAGGTTTTTTTTAGGATGAGGGTTTAGGGTTGTATGGGATTAATGGTTCAGAGTTTTATGGGGATGAGGTATTACGGTTTTTGGTGTTGAGGGTTCAATGTTTTTTGGGGGTGAGGGCTCATGTTGTTTTGGGGATAATGGTTTATGGTTTTATAGGGAAAGGGTAAAGGGTTTTTTGGAGATGATGGTTTAGGGTTTCTTGGGATAGAGGGTTGAGGGTTTATGGTGGATGAGGGTTTAGTTTTTTTTGGGACCAAGGGTTTATGGATTTTTGTGGATAATGGTTTTGGGTTTTTTGGGGCTAAGGTTTTAGGGTTTTTTGGGGCTGAGGGTTTATAGTTTTTTGGGGATGAGGGTTTAGTGGTTTTCATGTTGAGTGTTTAGGGTATTTTACGGATGAGGGTTGAGGGGTTTTGGGGGGTTGAGGGTTTAGGATTTCTTGGATACGAGTGTTTAGGTTTTTTAGGGGATATGGGATTAGGTATTTGGGGATTAGGGTTATGGGTTTTTTGGGGTTAAGGGTTGAGGTTTTTTTGGTGATAAGGGTTTAGGGTTTTTTAGGGATGGGGGATCATGGTTTTTTTGGGCTAAGGGTTTATGGTTTTTTTTCTAAGGATTTAGAGTTTTTTGCGAAAGGGTTTATTGTTTTTTTTTTGTGTTAAGGGTTCAGGTTTTTTTGGGGATGAGGGTTCAAGGATTTTTCGGGCTAAGGGTTCAAGATTTTTTGGGGTTGAGTATTTAGGGATTTATTAGGATGAGGGTTCAAGGTGTTTTTTGGATGAGTGTTAAGGTTTTTCTAGAGCTGAGAGTCCTGTGTTTTTAGGGGATGAGTGTTCAAGGTTTTTTTGGGTGAAGGGTTCAGGGTTGACTAAAACTAAGGCTTCATGGATTTCTGGGGCAGAGGGATCAGTTTTTTTTTGGGATGAGGGTTGAAGGTTTTTTGTCGCTGAGGGTTCTGGGTTGTATGGGGAATAGGGCTCATGGTTTTTTGGGGATGAATGTTTAGGGAATTTTTAGATTGGGGGTTTAGGGTTTTTTTAGCTGAGGTTTTAGGGTTATTTGGGAATGAGGAATGAGGGTTTTTTGTTGATGAGGGTTGAGGCATTTTTGGATCAGAGTGTTTAGATTTTTTATGAGGCTTTAGAGTGTTTTGGGTTTGAGGATTTTGGGTTTTTTGGGGCTAAGGGTTCAGGTTTTTTTCAGGGATGATGGTCCAGGGATTTTTGGGGATGACGGTTTAGGGATTTTTGGGGATGAGGGTTCAGGGTTTTAGGGCTAAGGGTTCATGGTATTTTGGGGATGAGGGTTTGATGTTTTTTGGGGCTAAGTGTTCAGGGTTTTTTTGGGATGATGGTTCATGATTTTTTTGGGGCTGAGGGATCAGGGTTTTTTAGGGCTGATAGTTGAAGGTTTTTTAGTGATGGGGGTTCATGGTTTTTTGGGGATGAGGGTACATGGTTATTTAGACTAAGGTTTTTTTCTTTTTTGGTTATTAGGGTTTAGGGTTTTTAGGGGATGGGGGTTCTTGTTTCTAGGGGTTGAGGGTTTAGGTTTTTCTTAGTTAAGAGTGTTATGGGTTTTTTTGAGGATGAGGCTTCAAGGTTTTTTAGGGATGATGGGTTATGGTTTTTTTGGATGAGGGTCCCATATTTTTTAGGGCTCAAGGTTCAGGGTTTTTGGGGGGATGAGGGAAAAGGGTATTCTATGGTTGAGGGTTCATAGTTTTTGGGGCAGAGGGTTCGATGGTATTTGGGTTGAGGCTTCATGGTTTTTGGGTGATGAGGGTTTATGGTCGATTAGAGATTAGGGTTTAGGGATTTTTATGGTTGAGAGTTAAGGTATATTTAGGTTTGAGGTTTTTTTTGGGACAAAGGGTTCAAGGTTTTTTATTGCTAACATTATAGGGTTTTGGGAGATGAGTGTTCAAAGTTTTTTGGGGATGAGGTTTTTGGGTTTTTTGGGGATGAATGTTTAGGAATTTTAGGGGCCAATGGTTTGGGTTTTTTTAGTGCTGTAGGTTAAAGAATTTTAGGGATAATGCATTAGTGTTTTTTTGGGTGATGGTTTAGGGTTTTTTGAGGCTAAGGGTTCAGGGTATTTTGGGATTGGTGGTTTAGGAGATTTGGGGTGAGGGGAGAGGGGTTTTTTTGGCTGAGGGTTCATTCTTTTGTGGGGTTATGGGTTATGGGTTTATTGGGGATAAGGGATCAGGTATTTTTAGGGATGAGGGTTTAGGGTGTTGGGGGATGAGGGTTCAAGGGTATTTATATATTAGGGTTCTTGGTTTGTTGGGGAAAAGGATTGTGAATTTTTTAGGGAAGATGGTTAAGGGTTTTGGGGGATGTGGGTGGAGGGTTTTTTGGGGACAAGTGTTTTGGGTTCTTATGGATGATGCTTCAGGTTTTTCTAGTGTTGAGGGTCATCAGTTTTTGGGGCTATGATTCTGGATTTTTTGGCTAAAGCGTTTAAGATTTTTTGGGGCTATAGGATCGGGGATTTTAGGGCTGAGGGTTTTGGGTTTTTTGGGGTTTAAGGGTCATGTTTTTTCGGCCTGAGGGTTTTTAGGGATGAGGGTTTAATATTTTTAGGTGGTGGTGGTTTAGGGTTTTGGGGGATAGAGGTTTAAGGATTTTTGTGGCTGAGGGTTTATGGTTTTTTGGGCTGAGTGTTAATGGTTTTTTGTGGATAAAGGTTTAGGTTTTTTGGGGGTTGAGCATTAAGGGTTGTTCATTTGTGTGGGTTTAGATTTTTTGGGGGTAGAGGGTTTACAGTTTTTTAGGTAATAGGTTTTAGGGTTTTTGGGGATGAGGGTTCTGGTTTTTGCGTGGATGATGTTTTAGAGTTTTTTAAGATGAGGGTTTTGGGTTTTTTGGGTCAAGGGTTTACAGTTGTCTGTGGATGAGAGATTAGGGGTTTTCAGGGTGGGGGTTAAGAGTTTTTTGGGTCTAATGGATGATGATTTTTTGGAATCAGTGTTTAGGATTTTCTGAGGCTATGGGTTGTGGTTTTTTGGGGGTTAGGGGTTTAGGGTTTTTTGGGGCTAAGGTTATAGTGTTTTTTTTGGATTTTAGGGTTTAGGGTTTTTTGAGGATAATGGTTTAAGGTTTTTATTCAGGATAAGGGTTTAGTGTTTACTGAGGATGATGGTTTGGGGTTTTATTTGGTTAAGGGTTGTGTATTTTTTGGGGATAAGGGTTAAGTGTTGTTTGGGGATGAGTTTTTAGGGTTTTTAGGGTATGAGGATTTAGGGTTTTTTGGCGATGATGGTTTATGGTATTTTCAAGGTGAAGGTTGAGGTTTTTTTGGTGATGAGGGTTTAGAGTTTTTGGGGGATGAGGATTTAGAGATTTTGGGGGATAATGGTTTAGAGTTATTGGGGGTTTAGGGTTCAGGATTTTTTAGATGAGGTTCAATGAATTTTGGGGCTGAGCATTTCGGGATTTTTGTGGATGAGCGTTATGGGTATTTTGCTGCTCAGGGTTCCGGTATTTTTGAGGAAAAGGTTTTTGGTGTTTTGGAGGGTGGGGATTTAGGGGTTTATGTGGATGAGGGTTTAGATTATTTTGTGGTTGAGGATTCAAGTTTTGTTTGGGGTGGATGGTTTTGGATTTTTTTTGGGATAATGGTTCAAGGGTTTTTGGGGATGAGGGTTCAAGTTTTTTTGTGGGTGAGTGGTCATGGTTTTTTGGGGCTCAGGGTTTTGGGGTTTTGGGAGATGATTGTTTATGGTTTTTTTGGTGCTAAGGGTTTAATTTTTTTTGGGGATGAGTGTTTTTTTTTTTAGGGATGAGGGTTTAGGAATTTTTGGGTCTGAGGATTCAGGTTTTTTTTATACCGATGGTTTAGGGTATGGGGTTCAATGACTTTAGGGACATGTGTTTAGGGTTTTTTGGTTTTGACGTTTTAAGGAATTTTAGGGATGAAATTTTATCATTATTCGGTACTAAGGGCTTATGGTTTTTTGGGTCTAAGTGTTTTTGGGTTTTTGGGGATGTGGGACAAGAGTTTTTAGTGTAGAGGGTTTTGGCTGTTTTTGGGCTGAGGGTTTAGGATATTTTGGGGCTGAGGTCGTATAGTTTTTTTAGGCTATGTTTTTATGTTTTTTCTGGTCAGGGGTTTATGTTTTTCTTATAATAAGGGTTTAGGTATTACTAGGGTTGACGGTTTAGGGTTGGGGCTGAGGGTTATGGTTTTTTGGGACTGAGGGTTAGTATTTTTTTAGATAGAGTGTTTTGTTCTTTTGGGTAAGAGGGTTTAGGGTTTTTTTGTGCCAAGGGTGTATTTTTTTATGGAAGATGGTTGGGTATTTTTTGGTTCTCTATATTTTTGGTTTTTTGGACTAGGGGTTTTGGGTTTATTGGGGCTGAGGGTCAAGGGTTTATTGGGGTTTCGGGGTTAGGGTTTTTTTGGGTTTAGGGTTTAGGGTGTTCTGGGGCTGAGGGTTGATAGTTTTTTAGGGACAAGGGTTTATGGATTTTTGGGGCTGTTGGTTATATGTTTTTTGGGGTTGAGGGTTGAGGTTTTTTTGGGGTTGTGGGTATAGGGTTTTTTGGTGCCGATTGTTCAGGTTTTCTTGGGGAAGATGGTTTAGGGTTTTTTGGGGCTGATCATTCTATGTTTTTTGGGGACGTGGGTTCAGGGTTTTGGGGGGTTAATGATTTAGGGTTTTTTTGTGAGGGTTCTAGGTTTTTTGGGTCTAATGTTAATGTATTTTTTGGGGCTGTGGGTTCAGAAATTTTGGGGATGAAGGTTCAAATATTATTGGATATGTAGTTCAGGTTTTTTCAGGTTGAGGGTATAGTGTTTTTAGGGATGAAAGATTAGTTTTTTTAGGTTGAGGGCCGAGCGTTTTTTGGGGATGCGGTTTGAGAGGTTTTTGGGTATGAGGGTTGAGGGTTTATTTGGGATTTTTGTTTAGGACTTTTTGGGGTTGAGTGTTCGGGGGTTTGGGGGAGGTGGGTTAAGGGTTTTTTTGGTTGAGTGTTTTGGTTTTCTGGGGCTGAGGGGTTAGGGTATTTTGGGGATTAGGGTTCATGTTTCTTGGGGGCCGAGGGATCAGGGTTTTTTTAGGCTAATGGATAATGGTTTTTGGGATTGGGGGTTTAGGGTTTTTTGGGTTTAGGGTTTAGGATTTTTTTAGGAATAAGCGTTTATTGTTTTGGGGGCTAAGGGTTGAGGGTTTTTTGGTGCTGAGGGTTTTGGGATTTTTGTAAATGAGGGTTATGGGTTTTTTTGTGCTGAGGGATTTGGGTTTTTTCAGGAAGAGGGTTTAGGTTTTTTTTAGGATGAGGGTTTAGGGTTTTATGGGATTAATGGTTCAGAGTTTTATGGGGATGAGGTATTACGGTTTTTGGTGTTGAGGGTTCAATGTTTTTTGGGGGTGAGGGTTCATGTTGTTTTGGGGATAATGGTTTATGGTTTTATAGGGAAAGGGTAAAGGGTTTTTTGGAGATGATGGTTTAGGGTTTCTTGGGATAGAGGGTTGAGGGTTTATGGTGGATGAGGGTTTAGTTTTTTTTGGGACCAAGGGTTTATGGATTTTTTTGGATAATGGTTTTGGGTTTTTTGGGGCTAAGGTTTTAGGGTTTTTTGGGGGTGAGGGTTTATATTTTTTTGGGGATGAGGGTTTAGTGGTTTTCATGTTGAGTGTTTAGGGTATTTTACGGATGAGGGTTGAGGGGTTTTGGGGGGTTGAGGGTTTAGGATTTCTTGGATACGGGGGTTTAGGTTTTTTAGGGGATATGGGATTAGGTATTTGGGGATTAGGGTTATGGGTTTTTTGGGGTTAAGGGTTGAGGTTTTTTTGGTGATAAGGGTTTAGGGTTTTTTAGGGATGGGGGATCATGGTTTTTTGGTCTAAGGGTTTATGGTTTTTTTTCTAAGGATTTAGAGTTTTTTGCGAAAGGGTTTATTGTTTTTTTTTGTGTTAAGGGTTCAGGTTTTTTTGGGGATGAGGGTTCAAGGATTTTTCGGGCTAAGGGTTCAAGATTTTTTGGGGTTGAGTATTTAGGTATTTATTAGGATGAGGGTTCAAGGTATTTTTTGGATGAGTGTTAAGGTTTTTCTAGGGCTGAGAGTCCTGTGTTTTTAGGGGATGAGTGTTCATGGTTTTTTTGGGTGAAGGGTTCAGGGTTGACTAAAACTGAGGCATCATGGATTTATTGGGCTGAGGGATCAGTTTTTTTTTGGGATGATGGTTCAGTATTTTGGGGGATGAGGTTTTAGGGTTTTTTTGGTGTAGGGGGTTTATTGTTTTTCTGGGATGATGGTATATGGATTTTTGGGAAGATTGTTCAGGGTTTTTTGGGGATGAGGGTTCATGTTTTTTTTTTGGGGTTGATGGTTCATGGTTTTGGAGTGATGAGGGTTCAAGGTTATTTTTCACCAAGGATTTAGGGTTTTTTAGGCTTAGGATTCAAGGTTTTTTGTGGATGATTACTTAGTATTTTTTTGGGTTGTGGTTTCACGGTTTTTTGGGGTTGAGGTTTCCAGGTTTTTTGGGTGTTAGGGTTTAGCGTTTTTTTGGGCTGACGGTTCATGGATTTTTAGGGATGGGGGTTTACGTTTTTGGGGGGTTGGTGGGTCGGGGTTTAGTGTTTTTTTGGGATGGGGGCTTACAGTTTAGGGGTATTTTTTATTGAGGGTTTCATATTTATGTGGACAAGGTTTTATGAATTTTTGGTACTGAGGGATTAGGTTTTTTTGGGATGGGGGTTTAGTTTTTTTTGGGTAATGGTTAATGGATTTTTGGGGGTGAGGGATTATGTTTTTTGGGGCTGATGGATTTGAATTTTTTAGTGCGGAGGGTTTAGGGTTTTTGTGGGCTTAGTGTTTTTTGGAGTTTATGGTTTATTCTTTTTATGTATTTGGATTTTGGTTTTTTTGGGATGGAAGGTTTCATGTTTTGTAGGGTTGAGGGTTAATAGTTTTTTGAGGTTGAGGGATTAGGGTTTTTTGGGGATGTAGGTTTAGTATTTTTTTGGATTAAGGGTTTAGTGTTATTTGGGATTAAGTGTTGAGTGTTTTTTTGGGATTAAGGGTTTAGGTATTGTTGGGGATGAGGGTTTTGGGTTTTTTGGGGATGAGTGTTTAGGATTTTTTGTTGCTGAGGTTTAAGTTATTTTGGGGTTGATAGTTCAGGGTTTTTAGGGGATGAGGGATGAGGATATTTTGGGGCTAAGAGTTTAGGGTTTTTTGGGGTTGAAGTTTGAGTGTTTTTTGGGGCTGGTGGTTTAAGGTTTTTTGGGATGAGGGTTTAAGGTTTTTTGGGGATGAGGGTTTGGTTTTTTAGGGATGATGGTCTCGGGTTTTTGGGGGTGGGGGTTTAGTGAGGTTTGGGGCTTTGGGATTTTTGTTTTTTGGGACTAAGGGTATAGGTATTTTTAGAGATGGAAGTAAAGTGTATTTTTGGGATAAGATGTGAGGGTTATTTGGGTTTAGGGTTTAATGTTTTTTTGTGAGTGTTTAGGTTATTTTAGTGATAATGTATTATGGTTTTTTGGGGCTGATGGCTGAGGGTCTTTTAGTGATGAGGTTTCAGGGTTATTTTTGTACATAGGGATTGGGGTTTGGGAGGGTTGAGGGTTTGGGGATTTTTGGGGTTGACGGTTCATGGTTTTTAGGGATGAAGATATTGATTTTTTGAGGGTTGGGCGTTCATATTTTTTTGTGCTAGTGGTTTGGGTTTTTTGGGGTCTAAGGGTTTAGGGTTTTGGGGGGATGTTGTTTTATGGGTTTTAGGGATAAGGGTTTAGGTTTTTTGGGGGCTAACAGTTTATGGTTTTTTAGAGCTAAGGGTTCATGTTTTTTTGGGGCTAAGGGTTCAGGGTTTTTTGGGGCTGAGATGTTTGGTTTTTTTATGGATGAGGGTTCATGTATTTTTGGTATATGGGTTTATGGTTTTTTTTGTTCATGGGTTCAAGGTTTTTTGGGATGAGTATTCATGTTTTTTGTGGAAGCGTGATGGTGGTTTTTTTTGTGATGACTGTTTAGGGGGGTTTAAGTTCTAGATTATGGGTTTTTTGGCACCGAGTTTTCAAGATTTTTTGGGGCAAGGGTTCATGATTTATTGGGGTTGAGTGTTTAGGAATTTTTGGGGCTTAGGATTTTTCAATTCCTTTAGATAGTGGTTAATGGATTTATGTGACTTGGGGTTTAGGGTTTTTGGAGCTAATGGTTTTGGTTTTTTTTAGTCTACGGGTTTTGTGTTTTCTAGGGTATAGGATTTAGTGTTTTTTTGGGTTGAGAGTTTAGGGTTTTTTGGGTATGATAGTTTTGGGTATTGGGGGGACGATGATTTTGGGTTTTTTGGGGATGAGGGTTTAGTGTTTTTTGGGGAATAGGTTTTATGAATTTTGGGTGTGAGGGTTTTGGGTTTTTTAGGTATATGTGATATAGGGTTTTTTAGGGATGAGGTTTTATGGTTTCTTGGGGAAGAGTGTTTAGAGTTTTTTGGGCTGAGGGTGTAGAGTTTTGGGGGGAAGAGGGTTTAGTGTTTATTTTATGATGGTTTGTGGTTTTTTTGGATGGAGGGTTATGTTTTTTTGGGATGAGGGTTGAGGGTTTTTATGGATGAGGGTTAAGGGTTTTGGGGGGTGAGGGTTCAGGGTTCAGTTTTTTTTCGGGCTGAGGATTGCTGATTTCTTGAGGCTGAGGGTTTGGGATTATTTGTGTATGATTGTTCATAATGTTTTGGTGATAGGGGTTTAGGATATTTGGGGATGTGAATTTATTGTTTATTGGGGATTAAGGTAGATTTTTTTTGGGAATGAGTGTTGAATATTATTTTGGGCTGAGGGTTGGGGGTTTTTTAGGATGATGGTTGACTGTATTTTCGGTTAGGGGGTTCATGTTTTTTGGGGGATGAGGGTTGAGGTTTTTGAGGATTTTAGGGTTGAGGTTTTTTTCGGGATGAGTTTTGAAGGTTTTTGGGGAATTAGGGTAGAGGGTTTTTTAGCTACGATGGTCAAGAGTTTTGGGGGTATAAGGGATGAGGGGTTTTTAGGGCTAAGGGTTGAGAGTTTTTTTTTGGAGATTTGGGTTGAGGGTTTTTTATGGATGGGGGTTTAGTGTTCATTGGGGATGAGGATCTATGGTTTTTTGGGATTGGAGGTTTAGGAGTTTTGGGGTTTTGGGTTTATGGTTTTTTTTATTTGGGGAATAGGGTTTTTTAGGGATAAGGGTTTAACTATTTTTAGGGCTGGGGTTTTAGGGATTTTTGGGGTTGGGGTTTAGGAATTTTTATGGCTGAGGGTTTAGGGTTTTTGGGGGTTTATGGTTTATGGTTTTTTGTGGATTTTTGTTTAGGTTTTTTTAGGGATTATGGTTCAAGTTTTTTTGGGGCTAAGTGTTTAGTATTTTTCTCATGCTCATGCTTAAGGGTTTTTTTAGGGCTGATGGTTTAGTTTTTTTGGGGATGAGTGTGTAGTTTTTTTTTGAGGATATGAATTTAAGATTTTTTCGGGATAAGGTTTATGGTCTCTTGGGGATGTGGTTTGATGGTGTTTTTAGGGATGATTGCTGAGGGTTTTAGAGATGAGGGTTGGGGATTTTGGGGGATGAGTTTTGAGGGGTTTTTGGGGATGAGGGGTGATGGTTTTTTTGGGTATGGGTTTTCGGGTTTTTTTAGATGAGGTTTTAGGGATTTTTAGGGACTAAGGGTTACATTTTTGGGGGGTGAAGGGTTGAGTGTTTTTGGGGAAAAAGGGTTGAGGTTTTTTGGGGATGAGGGTTGTGGGTTTATTGGGGATATTGGTCGAGGGTTTAATCGGTGTTAGGTTTGAGGGATTTTTGTCGATGATGTTTGAGGTTTTATTGGGTGGTGAGGATTGAGTGTTTTTTGGGGAAATTTTTTGATGGTTTTTAGGGATGAGGGTTGAGTTATTTTAGGTTTGAGGGTTTTTAGTATTCCGGTTTGTTGGTTTAGTGTTTTCTAGGGCCAAGGATTTAGGGTTTTGGGGATGAGGGTTTATGGTTTTTGAGGAAGAGGGTTTATGTTTCATTGGGGTTGAGGGTTTAGGGTTTTTTTGGGACTCAATGTTTAGGTTTTTTTATGATGATTTAGGGTTATTTGGGGCCGCTGGTTCAGGATTTTTTGTGGTTTAGTGTTGTGGGTTTTTAGGCCATAGTGTTTAGGGTTTTTTGGGGCATTGTGTTAATGGTTTTTTAAGCATAGGGTCTTTTGTTTTTTAGAGTATAGGGTTTAGGGTTTTGGGGGGTTTAGGGGTTAGGGTTTTTTTGGCTTGAGGGTTAAGGGTTTTTTGAGGCTAAGGTCTTAGGGTTTCTTGGGGATTGGGATTTAGGGTTTTTTGGGGTTGAGGGTTCAAGGATTTATAGGGATGAGGGTTTGGGGTTTTTGGAGCTGAGGTTTTAGGTTTTATTAGGCCTGGTGTTTTAGGATCTATTGGGTTTGAGGGTTAAAGTATTCTTCAGGCTTTAGTTTTAGGGTTTTCTTGGGGTAAAGTGTTATGGATTTTTTTAGTGTAAAGGGTTTTGGCTTTCTAGTTCTGAGAAATCAGGATTCTAGGGGCTCCAATTCAGGTTTTTTTAGGGATGAGTGCTATGGATTTTTTATGAATTAGGTTTCTCAACTTTTTGGGGCAAAGAGTTTAGGGTTTATTAGGGATAAGGGTTCATGAATTTTTGGCACTGTGGGTTTAGGTTTTTTAGGGATGAGGGTCATGGTTTTTTTGGATGATTCCTAATGTTTTTTTGGGATTGAGGGTCAGTGGATTTTTGGAGTAGAAGGTTCAGTGTTTTTGGGGTTGAGGGTTCTTGTTTTTTTTTGGGTTGTATGTTGATGGTTGTTTTATATTAGGGTTAATGTTTTTTTAGGGATGATGTTTCAATGTGTTTTTAACTAAGGTATGAGGGTTTTGGGGGTTGAAGGATTAATATTTATTGGGGATAGGGGTTTAGGTTTTTTAGGGTTGAGGGTACATCATTTTTAGGGTTGATTGTTGATTGTTTTTGGGGGAAGAGGATTGAAGGTTTTGCGGGATGAGTGTTCATTGTTTTTTTAGGGATGAGGGTTGTGGTTTTTCTAGGGAATGAGGTTTTAAGGTTTTTTAGGGATGAGGGTTTAGGTTTTTATAGGTATAATTCTTTAGTATTTTTTAGGGTTGATGTTTTAGTATTTTTTTATGGCTGAGGGTTTTGTGTTTTTTGGGGCCGAGGGTTTAGGGTTTTCTGGGGGTGAGATTTTATGGTTCTTGAGGCTGACTGTTTGGGTTTTTTTAGAAATGAGGATTCAGTTTGTTTAGGGGATGAGGGTTTCGGGTTATTTTCAAGATGGTTTAGGGGTTATTTGTGATGATGATTTATGTTTTTTGGGGCTAAGGGTTTATAGTTTTTTTGGGGGGGTTTAGGGTTTAGGTTTTATTGGGACTAGGGATTTAGGATTTTTTGGGATTGTTGTTTTAGGGTTTTTTGGGGCTGAGTGTTTTTTGTTTTTTGGAACTAAGATTCAGTATTTTTTGGGGACTGAGGGATATGGGTTTTTTGGGGATGATGGTTTAGTGTTTTTGGGGGATAAGGGTATAAGGGGTTTTGGGGTTGAGGTTTTAGGGTTTTGGGGGGATGAGGGTTTGGGGTTTTGGGGGGCTTAGGGTTTAGAGTTTTTTCGGGATGGGTGGTAATAGTTTTTTAGGGATGATGGTTGAGGGTTTTTTTGTGTTGATGGTTAAGGTTTTTTCGGGGCTGACGGTTTAGGTTTTTTGGAGATGAGGATCAATGGTGTTTTGGGGCTGATTGTCAAGGGTTTTTTGTTACTAAGAGTTTAGTGTTTTTTTGTCCAGAGATTTTAGAAGTTTTTGAAGTTGAGGGTTTAGGATTTTTTGGGGATGGGGGTTTCAAGGCTTTGGGGGCTGAGGGGTTAGGTGTTTGGGGAGTGGGTGTTTATGGTTTTTGGGGATGAATGTGTATGGGTGTTTCATGAAGAGGGTTTAGGGTTTTTGGGGGATGAAGGTTTACAATTTTTTAGGGTTGAGCATTTACGGTTTTTATGTTTGATGGTTTATGGTTTTTTGGGTTTGAGGGTTTAAAATTTTTTTTGGATGAGGTTTTATTGTTTTTTTTGGGATGATGTTGTAGGTTTTTTAATGGTGAGGGTTTAAAATTTTAGAGGGATGAGGGTTTAGTGTTTTTTTTGGGGCTGAGGGGTGATGTTTTTTTGGGGGTTGAGGGTTTTGGGTTTTTTGGGTTGAGCGTTGAAGGTTTTTTTGTCTAGAGGTTGAGGGTTTTTGGGGGCTAAGGGTTGAAGGTTTTAATGGGTTGGGAATTGAATTTTTTTGGAGCTGAGGGTTTATGGGTTTTTTGGGAGGAGTGTTTATTGTTTTTTGGGGGGGGTGATTAGGGTTTAGGGTTATTGGGGGTTCGGGATTAATGTTTTTTTAGGCTGAGGGTTTAAGGTTTTCATGAACTAATGTTTAATTTTATTTTATGTATGAGGGTTCATTTTTTTAATGTGTATTTTTGGGTTTTTGGGGAAGATTGTTTTGTCTTTTTTCTGACTGAGGGTTGAGGGTTTTATGGGGATATGGGTTGACTATTTTTTATGGATGATGGTCTATGTTTTCTGGAAGATGAGGGTTGAGGGTTTTTTGGGACTGAGAGTTGAGGGATTTTTGGGGATGAGGGTTTTAAGGGTTTTTTTGGGATAATGATTGATTTCTTTTTTGGGCACAAGGTTGAGTTTTTTGGGGGAATAGGGTTTAAGGTTTTTTTGGGATGAGGGTTTAGGGTTTTTTATGGATAAGGGTTTTAGGTTTTTTTGGGATTAGGTCTTAGGGGTTTTCAGGGATGAAGATTTAGGGATATTTTTGGTTGTGGGTTCAATGTTTTTTGGGGATAACTGTTTAGGTTTTCTTGGTGTTTAGGGTTCAGTGTTTTTTGGGGCTATGTGTTCAGGATTGTTTGGGGCTAAGGGTTTAGGGTTCATTTGTGATTGAGTGTTCAAGTTGTTTTGGGTCCTAGGGTTCATGTTTATTTGGGGAAGGTGTTTAACGTTATTGGGGCTATGGGATCAAGGTTTTTTGGGGATGATGTTTTAGGGTTATTAGGGGATTATGTTTTAGGATTTTTCTGTGGATGATGGTTCAATGGATTTTTTGTATGGGGGTTTAATGATTTTTAGGGTTGAGGGGTTAGTCTTTATGGATGTGGGTTGTCATATGTTTGGGGGTGAGGGTTGAGAGTTTTTTTGGGTTGTGGGTTCATGGTTTTTCTAAGGATATGGGTTGTGGGGTTTATAGGGCTAAGGTTTGTTGGTTTTTCTGGGGCTGATGGTTGAGGGTTCTTTTTGGGGATAATGGTTAAGGGTTTCATAGGGCTGAGGGTTCATGGTTTCTTAGTGTGAATGGTTTAGTGATTTTTTAGGATAAGGGTTTAGAGTTTCTTTGGGCCATGGGTTTATCATTTTTTGGGGCCTATGATTAAGGGTTTTTTGGGGGTGAGGGTTTTAGGGTTTTGGGGGATGATGGATTAGTGTAATTTGAGGATGAGGGTTTTGGATTTTTTGGGTATGGGAGTATAGGTTTTTTATGAGGGTTTAGGGTTTGGGGAATAGAGGGTTAAGTATTTTTTAGATATTATGGTTTAGGTGTTTTTAGGGATGGGGTCTGGAGTTTTTTAGGGCCATGGGTTTAGGGTTTTTTAGGGTTGATTCGTTATGATTTTATGTGTGTGAGGGTTTACGTTTCTTGGGGCTGAGGTTATCTATTTTTTGGACTCATGGTTTTGGGTATATTGGGTGTGAGGGTTTACGGTTTTTTAGGGATAAGGTTTTAGGTTTTTTGGGGGATGATGGTTTAGAGTATTTTGGGATGAGTGTTCAGGGTTTTGGGGGGATGTGGATTTAGGGTTATTGGGCTAAGGGTTTAGGATTTTTTGAGGATGTTTGTTTTGGATTTTTTGGTGCTGTGGGTTGAGGGTTTTATGTGGATGATTGTTTAGGACTTTTTGTTGATGATGGTTTTTGGTTTTCATGGGTATAAGGGTTTACGGTTTTTTGGAGATGAGGGTTTAGTGCTTTTAGGGGAGAGGGTTTAGGTTTTATTGGGACTAAGGGTTTTGGGTTTTTTGGTGGTAGGGTTTAGGTTTTTTAGGGGTGATGGTTTTTTATTTTTGGGGTATTAGAGTTTAGTTTTTCTTGGGGATGAGGGTTGATGGTTCTTTGGGGCTCTGAGTATTGGATTTTTTTTTGTGACAATGGTTTAATGTTTTTAGGACTAAGGGTCTAGGGCTTTGGGGGGATTAGGGTTGAGGTTTTTTTGGGATTGAGGGTTGATAAGTTTTTGGGGTTGATGGTTAAGGTTTCTTTGGGCCTAAGGGATTAGGGTTTTTTGGGAATATTTTTACAGGAATTTTTTGGGATAAGTGTTTTGGGCTTTTTGGGTCTTCTTGTTTAGGGGTTTTGGGACTTATTTTAGAGGGATTTTGGGAACATGTTTTTGGGGTTTTAGGGGCCAAGTGTTGAGGGTTTTTTATAGTGACGGGTTTAGGAATTTTGGGGTTTTAGGGGTTGAGGTTTCTTGGGGCTAAGGGATGTGGTTTTTTTGATGTAGAGAGTTAGGAGTCTTTTTGGTCCGAGCGTTCTGGTTTTTGGGTGTGTGATGTTTCAAGGTTTTTTGGTGATGAGGGTTAAAGGTTTTTGGGGGCTTAGAGTTTATTGTTTTTTAGGCCATAGTGTTCAGGGTTTTTTAGGATTGTGTATTAAGGGTTTTTTGGTCTATGTGTTTAGGGTTTTTTAAGATAAGGGTTTAGGGTTTTTTGGGGATGAGGTTTTTGGGTTTTTTGGGGCTAAGGGTCCAGAGTTTTTTGGGGATGAAAGTTCAGAATTTTTTGGGGCTGACAGTTCAAGGATTTATTGGGATAACATTTTATGATTTTGGGGGGTTAAGGTTTGAGGTTTTTTTAGGGTTGATGGTCATGGATTTTTTGTGATGACTGTTTTGTGGTTTTTGGGCCTGAGGGTTGAGGTTTTTTTGTGGATGACAGTTCAAGGATTTTTAGGGTTAAGGGTTAGGGTTTTTTTTGTGGTCATGGGATGAGGGTTTTTATTAGGTATGGGGGTTATGATGTTTTTAGGGATGAGGGTCTAGGGTTTTTTTGAGATGCGGTTTGGGAGTTTTGGGGATGAGGGACCAGGGTTTTTGAGGCTTGAGGTCTGGTTTTTATGTGGATGAGGGTTCATGGTTTTTTTTGGGATGATGGTTTAGGGTTTTTTTGGGATGAGGATTGATGGTTTTTGGGTTTGAGGGTTCAGGGTTTTTTTGGGGCTAAGGGTTTAGGGTTTTTGGTGGTTGTGGGTTTATGGTTTTTTGTGGATGAGGTTCATGGTTTTTTGGGGCTAAGGGTTCAGGGTTTTTTGGACAAATGGTTCAGGGTTTTTTTTGGGATAAAGGATTAGGGTTATTTGGTCTAATTGTTTAGGGTTTTTTTGAGATAGGGTTTTGGATATGGGGTTTTAGGATGTTTTAGGATTTAGGGTTTATTTTTTTTCGAGATGAGTATTTATGTTTTTTCAGGGCTAAGGTTTTAGTGTTTCTTGGGACTTGGGGTTTATGGTTTTTTGGGGATGAGGATTTTCTCTTTTGGGGTGATACAAGTTTAGGATTTTTTAGGGATGAGGATTTTGGGTATTTTGGGTCTTAGGGTTTATGGGTTTTTAGGGATGAGTGTAGAGTGTTTTTTGGTTGAGTGTTTAGGGTTATATAGGGTTGAGGGTTTAGGGTTTTCTATGGATGAGGTTTGGGGTATTATGTGCTTTATGATTTTTTTTGGATAAGGGTTTAGAGTTTTTGGGAATGATGGTTTAATGTTTTTGATATGATAGTTTCAGGGTTTTTTAGGCTAAGTGTTTAGGGATTTTTTTGGACAAGTACTGAGGGGTTTTTAGGCCAATTTATTGAGTTTTTTTTTCTGGCTTAAGGATTAGGGTTTTTGGCGGATGCGTGTTTAGGGTTTTTTGGGGATGAGGGTTTTAGGCTTTCTATGGATGTGGGTTTTGGGTTTTCTAGGAATGAAGGTTTAGGGTTTTAGGGGATGAGGGTTCTTTTTTTTTGGGATAAGGGTTTAGGTGTTTTTGGTGACAAGTATTTAGGGTTTTTGGGGATGAGGGTTTAGTGTTTTTTGGACTTGAATGTTTAGGGTTATTTGGGACTGAAGGCTTTGGGTTTTTTGGGGATGGGAGTTTAGGGTTTTTTTGTGATGAGGGTTTTAGTTTTTTCGGAAGTGTGGTTCATTTTTTATGGGTCTGAGGGTTAAGGTTTTTTTGCGATGTGGGCTCATGGTTTTTTGGGGCTGAGGATTTATGGTTTTTTTGGGCTCAGGTTTTGGGGGGTTTTGGAGATGAGGCTTTTGGGGTTTTGGGGGGATGAGGGTTAATGGTTATTTAGGGAATATGGTTGAGGTTTTTTGGGGCTAAGGGTTGATAGTTTTTTGGGGTGAGGTTTTAGGTTTCTTTACCTGACAGTCTAGGGTTTTTTGGGGTTGATGACCAATGATTTCTCAGGGCTAAGAGTTTAGGGTTTTTTAGGCTAGAGGGTTTAGGTGTTTTGGGGGAAGAGGGTTTAAGATTTTTTGGGGATTAGGGTTTATGGGTTTTGTTGATGAGTGTATAAGGGTATTGGGGATGAGATTTTAGGGTTTTTTGGTTATGAAGGTTTAAGGTTTTCTAGGGATAAGTTTTTTTATGTTTTTTTACAGATGAGGATTTAGGGTTTTTTGGGACTGAGGGTTTATTTATTTTTAGGGATGAGGTTTTAGGGATTTTTTAGGGATAAGGGTTTATGTATTTTTGGGACTAATGGTTTAGGGTTTTTTGTGGATGGGGGTTTAGGGTTTTTTTAGGAGAGTTTTTATGGTTTTTTGGGGCCAACGGATTTGGGTTTTTTGGGGGTGAGGGTTGAGGTTTTTTGGGGGATGAGGGTTTAAGGTTTTTTGTGGCTAAGATATGGGGATTTTTTGGGGCTGTGGGTTGAGAATTTTTTAGGATTGAGGGTTTAAGGTTTTTTAGGCTGAGGGTTGATGGTTTTTTGTCTCAGATGGTTAGGTTTTTTTTCGGAAGAGGATTTATATTTTTTTTGGTAATGAAGGTTTAGGGTTTTTTGGTAATATAGGTTTAATTTTTTTTAGATATGATGGTTTAGGGATTTTTGGGATGAGGTTTTAGGGTATTTTATGGATGAGGTTTTAGGATTTCATGTAGATGTGGGTTTAGGATTTTTTTTTGGGATGAGGGTTTAGGGTTTTTTTGGGGATGAGGTTTTATAGTTTTTTAGTGTTGAGGGTTGAGGGTTTTTTAATGTATAGTGTCTAAGGATTTTTGAGGTGCGGGTTTAGGGTCTTTTAGGGATGATTGTTCAATGATTGTTGGGGCTTAGAGTTTATTTTTTTTATTCCAAGGGTTTAGGGTTTTTTGGGTTGAGGGTTTAAGGTTTTTTAGGGATGACTGTTCAGTTTTTCATGGGGCTTAGAGTTGATGTTTTTTTATGCCAAGGGTTTGGGGATTTTTGGGTTGATGGTTTATAGGATGTGGTTTTAGGGTTTTTTGGGGGTTAGGGATTATTGATTTTTGGGGTTGTGGGTTCAAGTTTTTTGGGGATAAGGGTTCATGTTTTTTTCTTCTTAGTGATCATGTTTTGGGGGGAAATGGGATAGGGTTTTTTCGTCTAAGGGTTTAGGGGGGTTTTTTGGGTTGAAGGTTCATGGTGTGTTGGGGATGAGGGTTTAGGGATTTTTGGGGATGAGTGATTTAGTTTTTTTGGTGTTGTAGGTTCAGGTTTTTTTGGGCTTGAGGGTTTGGGGGTTTTAGGGGATAAGGTTTAAGGACTTTTTATGGTTGATTGTTCACGTTTTTTGAGGGATGAGGATTTAGGGATTTTTGGGGTCGATGATTAATTATTTTTTGGTGTTTTGGGTTGAGGGATTTTTGGGACTAAGGTTTGAGTGTTTTTTGGGGCAGAGTGTAGAGGGTTTTTCTGGGGATTTGGGTTGAGGGTTGAGTGTTTGTTTGGGATGTGGGTTGGGGGGTTTTGGGGGGATGAGGGTTCTTGTTTTTTTAGGGATGAGGGTTCAATGTTTTTTGGGGTCATCTGTTTTTTGTCATTTCTAAGGGTTTAGGGTTTTTTGGGGCTAGGGTTTTATCATTTCTTGGGGCCTGTGGTTTAGAGTTTCTTAGGGGGTTGTGGGTTTTGGGATTTTTGGGGACGAGGGTTTATTGGTTTTTAGGGATGAGGTTTTTGGGTTTTTTTGGGATTGAGGGTATTGGGTTTATTTGGGGTGAGGGTTCTAAGTTTTTTGGGGGTGAGGGTTTTGTGTTTTTTGGGGTTGATGGATTAGGGTTTTTTGGGGATGAGTGTTTATGATTTTTTTTGGGATCTAGGGTTTAGGTTTTTCTTAGGGATGAGTGTTTAGGGTTTTTTGGGATAAGGTTTTAGGATATTTGGGGACAAGGGTTGATTATTTCTCAGGGATCAAGGTTTCTGGTATACTGGGGAATAGATATTAGGGTTCTCAAGTGAGAACAGTTTAGTTGTTTTTATGGGATTATGGTTTTTGGTAGTTTGGGGATGAATGTTTAGGGTTTTTTGTGGATGTGGTTTTATGGTTTTTGGTGGTAATGGTTTAGGGTTTTTTGGGTAGAGGTCTTAGGGTTTCTTTTCGCTGAGGGTTGAAAGTTTTATGTGGCTAGTTCTTTAGGGGTTTTGGGGATGAGGTTTTAGGGATTCCTTGGGGATAATGGTTTATGGTTTTTGGGGGCTGATTTTTTAGGGTTTTGGGGGCCAATAGTTAAGGGTTTTATACGGCTATGTGTTTATGGATATTTCTATTGGAGGGTTTAGGGTTATTTGAGGATGAGGGTTTATTTTATTTTGGTGGTGGGAGTTTATGGATATTTGGGTATGAGGGTTTAGGGTTTTTTGGGGATGATTATTGAGGATTTTTTTGGGGATGTGTGTTTATGGTTTTGGGGGATGAGGGTTTAGTGTTTTTTGGGGTGGAGGGTTTATGGTTTTTTGGGTTTGAGGGTTGATGGTTTTTAAGAGCTAATGCTTTGAGAGTTTTGGGGGTTGAGGGATTAGATTTTTTTGGGGATCGGTTCATAGGGTTTTTTGGGGATGGGGGATGATGGTTTTTTTGGGCTGAGTGATGAGGGTTTGTTGGGACTGAGGATTGAGGGGTTTTCAGGGTTGAGTTTTTAGGGTTTTTTGGAGATGAGGGTTTTGGGGTTTTGGGGGATGAAGGTTTATGGTATTTTTGGGCTGAGGGTTTAGTGTTTTTTAGTGCTGAGTTGTGATGGTTTTTGGGTCTGAGAGATTTTTTTTTGGACTGAGGGTTGAGGGATTTTGGGGGTGAGGGTTTAGGGTTTTTTTGGGTATATTGGTTGAGAGTGTTTTTGATGAAGAGGGTTTAGGATTTTTGGGGGATAATGGTTGAAGGTTTTTTTGGATGAGGGTGGAGGATTTTTTGGGGCTAAGGGTTGAGGTTTTTTTAGGTATGGTGGTTGAGGGCTTTTTTGGAAAAGGGTTCTAGTTTTTGTGGGGCTATGGGTTGAGGGATTTCTATGGCTGAGGGTTGAGGGTTTTTTTGCCTGAGTTTTAGAGGGGGTTGTTGTGGGTATAGTGTTTTGGGGGCTGTGTGTTGATCATTTTTTAGGGATGTGGGTTTAGGGTTCTTTGGGAATGACTGTTTAATATTTTTTGGGGCTGAGAATTGAGGGTTTTGGGGGCGAGGGTTGAGGGTTTATGGGTTTTTAGGCTAAGGTTTTTGGGTTTTTTTGCTTTATGGTTTATTTTTTTTGGGGCTTAGTTTTTAGGTATTTTAGTGATGAAGGTTTAGGGTTTTTTGTGGAAAATGGTTTAGGGTTTTTTGTGGATGAGGTTTTATGGTTTTCTTGCGATGAGGGTTTAGGGTTTTTTGGACTTAGGGTTTGGGTTTTATTTCTGCTAATGTATTAAGATTTTTCATGGCTAGTGGAATTGGTGTTTTTGGGGATGAGGTTTTAAGGATCTTTGGGGAGGATGGTTTAGGGTTATCTTGGGTAAAGGTTATAATTTTATTTTCAAATGTTTATAATTTTTGGTGTTAGCGTTTATGGTTTTTTGTGGATGAGGGTTTGGGATTTTTTTGGGAAGAGTGTTTAGGGTTGTTCAAGTCTTAGGTTTTTGGGGTTTTTTAATGTTGAGGGTTTAGAGATTTTATGGATGTTGGTTTTTTATTGTTCTAGGTTGTGGGTTTAGAATTTGTTTTTGGGTGATGGTTTAGGGTTTTTTGGGGATGAGGGTTTAGGGTGTTTTGGGGATTTAGGTTTAAGGTTATTTGGGATGGTGGTTTTAGGGTTTTTTCGGGATGAAGGTTTAGTGTTGTGTAGGGATACGGTTTTAGGTTTTTTTAAGGGAAGGGTATATGGTTTTTTAGAGAAATCATTTATGTTTTTTAGGGCTAGGTGATTAGGGTTTTTTGGGGCTGAGATTCTAGGATTTTTTAGGATAAGGGTTTTGGGTTTTTTGGGTTTAAGTTTTGGGGATTTATATGGATGAAGTTTTATAGTTATTTTTTTGATAATGGTTTAGGGTTTTCTTTATGATAATATTTTATCATTTTTTGGGGTAGAGGGTTTAGAATTTTTTGGTGATGAGGGTATATGTTTTTTAAGGGATGATAGTTTAGGTTTTTTTGGGACCATAGGTTTATGGTTTTGGGGGTATGCGGTTTTAGGGTATTTTGGGATGAGGGTTATGTTTTTTAGGGTTTTTGGGGATGAGGGTATATGGTTTTTTAGGGCTGTGGGTTTAGCTATTTTTAGGGATATGGGTTCTAGGTTTTTTAGGGGTTAGTATTTAGGGTTTTTTCAAGGATAAGGTTTTACGGTTTTTTGGGGCTTATGCTTCTGGGTTTTTTGGGGGTGAGGTTTTAGGTTTTTTTGGTGGATTAGGGTTTAGTATTTTTTGGGTATAACATTAAGGTTTCATGGATTTTAGGTTTAGGGGCTTTGGGGGGTTGAGTGATTAGGGTTTTGGGGGGATGAGGGTAAAGGTTTTTGGTGGTAGAGGTTTGATGTGTTTTTGTGATGAGGGTTAAGGTTTTTTTGGGGCTGAGGGTCAGGGTTTTTTGGGTATTAGTTTTTAGGGTTTTTTAGGAATAGTGTTGAAAATTTTTTGGGCATGGGATTTGGGGTTTCTTAGGGCTGAGATTTTATTATTTGTTGTGGCTGAGGGTTTAGTGAATTTTGGGTTTTGGATGTTGGGGTTTTGGGGATAAGGGGGTATAGTGGTTTCTGGGGAAATGGATGAGGGTTTTTTGGGGCTGAGAGATTACGGTTTTATGGGGATGATGGTTTACTATTTTTTTTTGGGCTGAGTTTTTTTGGTTTTTTGGGGCTAAGGGTTTAGGATTTTGGGGGGAAGAGGGTTTATGGTTTTTTTGGGATAAGGGTTTAGGATTTCTTGGGGATGATATTTTAGGTATTTAGGGGGAGAAGGATTTACAATTTGTTGGGATGAGGGGCGAGAGTTTTTTTGGAATGAGGGTTTAGGGTTTTTTTGGGCGAGTGCTTAGGATTTTTTGCGGCTCAGGATTTAGCATTATTTAGGATTGAGGGTCTATGGTTTTCTGTGGTTGCAAGTTTAGGGTCTTTTGGCGATGATGGTTTTTGTTTATTTATAGATGGGGGATTATGGTTTCTTGGGGTTGAGCATCTAGGAATTTTTTGGGTGAACAGTTGATGGTTCTTTTAGACTGAGTGTTTAGGGTTTTTTAGGGATGAGGGATAACGATTTATAGGGGCTCAATGTTTTTGGTTTTCTCGGGTTAAGGGTTTATGGATTTTTAGGGATGAGTGTTTATGGTTTTTTGAGGGTAATAGTTTAGGGTTTTTTTGGGATGAGTGTTAATGTTTTTGGGTTTGACATTTTAGGGTTTTTTTGCGAGGTTTAGGGTATTTTGGGGTCAAGGGTTGGGGGTTTTTTCAGGATAAAGATTTATGTTTTTTTGGGGGTTCTGAGTTTTGGGTTTTTTTCTTCTGAGGGTTTAGGAATTTTTGGGGCCATGGTTTAGGGTTTTCTAGGGATCTGGGTTTAGGTTTTTTTGATTTTGTGGGTTGAGGGTTTTTTCTGTCTGAGGGTTTATGGTTTACATAGTATGAGGGTTGAAGGTTTTTTTGGTGATGAATGTTTGGGTTTTTTTGGGTATTATGGTTTAGAGTTTTTTTGGGGTAGAGGGACTAGTAGTTTTTGAGGTTTGGTGTTAAGGGATATTTAGGGCTTAGGGCTTAGGGTTTTTTAGGGACGTGGGTTTAGGATTTTTGGGTTTGATGGTTTATGGGTTTTTTGGGTTGAAGGGTAAGGATTTTTTTGGATTGAGCTTTTATGGTTTTTTATGGGTATGGGTTTAGGGATTTAGGGTATTGAGGGTTTAGGGGTTTTTTTGGGATAGGGGTATAGTGTTTTTGGTGTTGTGGGTTTAGGGTTTTTTGGGGTTGTGTGATTAGTTTCTTTTAGTGATGAATGATTCGGGGTTTTGGGGGATGATGGTATAGGGTTATTTGAGTCTAAGGGTGTAGGGGTTTTAGGGGATGATGGTTTTTGGTATTTTGTGAATGAGGTTTTAGGGTTTTTGCAGCTGATATTTGAGTGTTTTTTGTAATTAGGGTTTTAGGCTTTTTGGGGATGAGTGTATTTGGGGATTGAGGGTTTAGTGTATTTTGGGGCTGAGGATTTAGGGTTTTTTGGGATGATGGTTTATGTTTTTTGGGGGTTGAGAGTTTATGGTTTTTTTGGTTGGGGTGAGGGTTTAGCATATTTTTATGTTGAGGCTTTACATTTTTTAGGGATAAGGGTTCAGGATTTTTGGGGCTAAGGGTTTAGGGTTCTTAGGGCTTAGGGTTTAGGTTATTTTGGGGCATAGTGTTTAGTTTTTTTTAGGTCTAAGTGTTTAGGTTTATTTCAGGTTGAGGGTTAAGGATTTTTTAGTGCTGAGATTTTAGAGTTTTTTGGGACCAAGGGTTTAGGGGTTCTGGGGGATGGGGATTTAGGGTTTTTTGGGGACAAGGGTTTAGTTTTTTATGTGGATGAGGTTTTAGGGTTTCTTGGAAATGAGGGATTTTTGTTTTTTTTGTGGCTGAGGGATTAGGGATTTTTGGGGCCGAGGGTTTAGAATTTATTATGGATGTGGGTTTTGGGATTTTTGGGATAAGGGTTTACAGTTTTTTTTTTGATAAGGGATTAGGTTTTTTTGGGGCTGTGTGTTTACTATTTTTGTAGGATGAGGGTTTATAATTTTTTCGGTTGAGGGTTTATGGTTTTTTGTAGATGATTGTTTAAGGTTTTTGGGGGCTAAGGGTTGGTGGTTTTTTGTTCATGAGGGTTGAGGGTTTTTCTGTACTCGGGGTTTAGGGTTTTTTGGTATTAAGGGTAGTTGGTTTTTTGGGGTGGAAGGTTCAGGTATTTTTTAGGATTTGGGTTCTGCTTTTTTTAGGGCAGATGGGTAAGGGGATTTTAGGGAAGTTGGTTTAGGTATTTTTTTTTTAGGATAATGGTTATGGGTTTTTTGGTGTTGAGGTTTTTTGGGTTTTTTGGGTCTGAGGGTTCAATGTGTTTAAAGGTTTGGGTTTTGGGTTTTTTGGGGTTGAAATTTCTGGGTTTTTAGGGGTTGGGGGTTCTATGTTTTTTAGCTCTATGTTTTGATGTTTTTTAAAGGATAATTGTTTTATGTTTTTTGGTTTGAGGGTTTTGGATCTTTGGGGTTCGGGTTTTAGGGTGTTTCTGGATGAGGGTTTAGGTTTCTTGGGGTTGATGGTTTGGTGTTGTGGGGATGAGGGTTTAGGGTATTTGGGGTAGAGGGTTTATTATTTATTATTCCTGAGGTTTTACTATTTTTTGTGGAAGAGGATTTAGAGATTTTGGGGGCTAAGGGATTAGGGTTTTTTGGGGTTGAGTGATAGGAACCCTGTTGAAGTCACTGAGTCGACTACCCGAGTGGAGGATTTGGATTTGCAGGGTCTGATGACACGAGGGAGATTTAAGAAGTTGAATGCCTCAATGGGAACCCATTTCACTTAATTAATGGCCCAATATATATCACATAGGATGGATGGAGAAAATGGTCTTGTTATATCACTTATTTTAGAAAAAACATGATGTTTAAATATTGGTCCACCTGGTTTCACTAATTTTGGTAGCCTTTCCCACATGGCGTATTCTAAAATGACATCTTTTGACACCAAAGTCAAATCCGGTGATTTAGGTACTCAATGTCAAATATGGTGGGCTATGGGTGGAAAGACATGTGCTAATTTTCCAAAAATTCATTGTTAGACATTATGTTTTTGAATTTAAGGGGAAAAGGTAGGAATAGGATTTATGACTTTAGGGTATTGGACCCTTGACCGTTTATATCACCCCTTAGATATAAATCTACTCCCTGACATTGTATTCTCATTCATGTTTGAATTAGTGAAAATATATGAATTTAATCTCTCTATTATGATGATTGTTACTTTCTTCCCTTGATCTTTTTTATTCTTTCCTTGAAAATTTACAAGTTAGATTAGTGATCCAAGATAAAAAATCCCCCAATTTTATGCCTCAACCTAGGTGCCTTGTTATGTGGATTGGCCATCCCACCAATCACTTGAGTTTTTTTCTAAGTAGTAGGTCATGCTCCATTTATCATTTTTTGAGTAAATGATTCCACTATCCAAACCCATTATCCACCACATAACCCTGAACTGTATCCGTCATCGACCACCCTACCCTATGAAGATCAGGACACACTATGCATCTCACATCAGTTAGTATCATAGATTCGGTTGACATGATAAACATCTATCACTTTTGTTATACCATATATCCATTTACCTTTTTATATTTCCTTATTATATAACCATTAAAAAAAATAAAATTTTTTTTTTAAAAAAAAAACTCCTGAATTGGACTATTTTTTGAAACATTGGAATATTTTACATTGAGCCAATTATTCATCCATCTTATTTTCACATTAAATTCAATGTATGTGATTTGCATGCCAAAAAAAATTCTCTCACCTCATCATTTTTTTATTTTCAAAAATAAGAATATCCATTCTTTTAGAAAATTCAAAAAAAATTATCTTACTCTCTATTAATCATCCTTTTCTTTAAAACACTAATCACAAATCTTTTGGGAATATTTGATAAAAAATAAAAAATGTGGGTGCAATTAATTCTTCTTGATTTACATTATTAGCACTTTACATTTCCATACATCACTTTCTCCATCATTTTACTTCATCACCATATCATATTTGGTTCATATTGTTATTAATTTTTCTTATCTTTCACAATTGGGAAAAAACCCACATAGCGCACCTTTCTACCCCTCTTCCACCTTTTACCCATTTTTTATCCTCCTTTCCATCCTTTACCATATCTTAACCCTTTACCAATCAAATGGTTTGTTTTAATACATTCCCCTATACCATATTGGTTTGATAGGTATTTTAATCTCACGATCTCCACCAATGAGGTATTATATTTCATAAGTGTTTGGGATTTTAATTGATTGTTGAGAATTAATGATAAATAAGCACAAAAAAACATTCTTGAGTGTGTGTCCTTATGTGTATGGGTGTTTACATATTTTGTGTGTAAGTGTGTATTCTTGTGTGTGTAAGTGTGTATCCATGTGTTTTTAGTGTGTATCCTAATGTGTGTGAGGGTGTAAATCTTTTGTGTGTGAGTATGAGTGTGTAGAACTTTTGTGTGCAAGTGTGTTAGTGTGTATCCTTGTTTGTGTGAGTATGTACATATTGTGTGTGTGTGTGTACACATCTTGCATGTTTGAGTGTATATTCTTGTGTGTGTGTGTGTGTGTCTTTGGGTGCGTGAGTGTGTTTATCATTGTGTGTGTTTCTCCCCATGTGTATTTTTCTATGTTAATTATCATGGAAGAAGATCGTGGAAAGAGAATCTCCCATGTTAGTGATGATGGAAGCCTAAGTAGATCTCCCACAACCAATGCTACGCCAAAAAAAAATGAAATATTTGATTATCCATGTCGAGAAGCATCTTGATGGTAAGTTGGAGGTGCTACATGAGAGTGTAGAAAACGTAGAGAATCAACCACACTTGAAGATGATCCATGATAACCCATGGGACACTCCAACTTCACATCACCCCCACGTCAGAGAGGAGATGGAAAAATATGATGGTGATTTTGTGGTTGTCCCACAAAGGAGGTTGTGATGATAACCTATAGGAGGCCAAAGGATACCATGTGATGATGAACTACTTGGTGGGATCATGATGAATATCCCTTCCATTCAATGGAAAAGTGATCCAAAAGAATATTTGGAGTGGGAGATGCATATCGAGTGGGTTTTTTCATTCCATGCATATTCATAGGAGAATAAGTTGAAACTTTCATCCCTTTATTTATATAATTATGCTTTAATTTGTTTGGTTCAAATGAAAAATGATAGGGCTATATATGGAAACATCCCTTCAGCACTTGGGACAATTTGATGTTTTCCATACGGAAGCAGTTTGTTCCCTTACACTGCGATAGTGATCTTCCCATCAATATTTAACACCTAAAGAAAGGGAGTGAGAGTGTTGATGATTACTAAAAGTAGATGAAAATTTCCATGATCTAACCAAACATTGTGGACCATCCAAAGGAAACCATTGATGGGTTCATATATGGTCTTAATCTGGATATTTCTGATCAATTATATATATTCCACCATGATAAGATAGATTATATTAACCACCAAGACACCAAGATCGAGAAGTAAATCAAAATGAGGAGTAATATGAGGAAACCCACTACCCATTTCACTCTATAGAGAAATTCAAGGAAGGATATTGGATGATCATAAAAGGAAAAAGAGGCGATTGATAAAAAAAGTTACAAGGTAATTCTTCCACCTATGTAACCTACTTTTGAGGCTAACTAAACAAATAACTAAGATATTAAATGTTTCAAATGTCATGGAAGGGGTCACTTTTCTAGTGAGAGACCAATATGGATTACCATGACCATAAAAAAGTATCATGAATGGGAGACCGATGGAGACAGCTCAGATGGGAAAGAGGATGAATCTCTAGAAATTGATAGTAGATAATTTGCATAAGATAGTGAGATCCTTGTCATTAAGTGTGTTTAAAGTGCACAAATGGCCATTAAGAGAAATAGGAGATAGAGAGAAAATTTTCCATACACTTTGTAAGATCAATGGGAAGGTATGTAGTGTTATTATTGATGGCGGAGTTGTAGAAATGTAGAGAGCACCAAGTTGGTGGAGAAATTGGGACTCATAAATTTGAAGCACCAACATCCGTACCATCTTCAGGGATTGAATGATTAAGGAGATCTGAATGTCACTAAATAAATAGAGGTCTTGGTCACCATCGGTAAGTACATAGATGAGGTTTTATGAGATGTTGTTCCTATGAAGGTGTGCCATTTTTTGTTCGGTTGGCCATGGAAGTACGATCGACATGTTACACATGATGGGTTCTTGAAACATTGCTCTTTTTTACTCCAAGGGGTACATTTAACCCTTAACCCCATGTCCCCAAACAAATTTTAAAAGATCACATTTTGAGAGAAATGAAAAAAATGAGTGACAATGAAAGAACGAGAGAAAATGAAAAAGGATAGAATGATAGAAAGACAAAAAATGAGAGGAGAAAAGAAATGGAGAGTAAATAAAAATTAAGAGGAAAAAATAATGTGAGGGATGAGAAAATTGTTATTTTGGAAAAAACAAGCAAGGTTAAAGAATATTTGTTTTCATAAAAAACCCTCCTAGTACTCAGGTACAAAGAGGTGTTTCTAAATACTAACAACTTACCATATTTTCCAAATGTTGTTGAGTTTTTTGTTATAGGAGTATGATAATGTCTTTCCAGAAGAGGTCCCATTGAGTTTTACACAAATTAGAGGTATTGAGAATCAAATGGACCTCATACCTCGAGCACCACTACCAAACCTCCCTACATATCATATCAGCCTTAGAGGAGAAAAAATATATTCAAAGGAAAGTTCAAAATATGTTGAATTTGGGATATATTAGAGAAAACCTAATTCCTTGTGATGTACTAGTGCTTATATTACCCAAGAAGGATAGAACATGGATAATGTGAATTGAATGTAGAACCATCAATAACATGATGGTTAGGGATCATTATCATATCCATAGGTTAGATGATATGCTAGATGAATTAAATGGATCTACTATTTTTTCAATAACAGATTTAAGAAGTGGCTACCATCAAATTAGAATGAAATAAGGATATCGGTGGAAAATTTCACTTAAGAAAAAACATGTACATTATTAATGTTTTTTTATTCCCTCTAGTCTCACCACTAGACCAAGAAAATTTATGAGGTTGATGAAACATTTCTCACCTGCATATATTGAGATATTTTTGGTAGTTTACATTGATGATATTTTGGATTATAATACATTTTTCCAACAACATGAAGATTACTTTAGAAATTCCAATAAGTGTTAAGGAAAGAAATATTATTTGGAAACATAAATAACAGTGAATATTTCCATGATAAAAAAAATTCTATGGATTTTTTGTTAGTGGAAGTGGAGTTTAAGTCGACATAGAGAATATCAATGCATTACAAGAGTGGTCAACTCCAACCTTGGATAGGTAACAATATTTCATAGGCTTATTAGTTTTTGTAGGAAATTTTTGAAGGACTTTAGCACACTAGATGGACCATTGAATGGGTTGAAAAAGAAGAATTTTCCTTTTAAAAGTGGGAAAACTCAAGAGTAGGCCTTCTATTCACTTAAGGAGAGTCTCAACCATGCCCCTGTAATTTGAAATCCATACATTGGTAAGACCATCTAAATTAAATTTGATGAATGTGGAATTGATATGATTGGAGTAATCATGAAATAGGGTAAGCCTATTGGTTTCTTTAGTGAGAATTTAAGTGGACCAACTCTAAACTATGAAACATATGATAACGAGTTTAATTCATTGTTTACAGTACTAGAAACACACCATCATTATATTTTTCAAAAAGAATTTGTCATCTATTATGATAATGATGATCTTAAAAGCGATATTATCCAACATAAACTAAATATGAGACTTGCTTGATGGATTAAATTCATTGAATCATTTACATATATCATCAAACATAAAAAGGATAAAGGCAATATTTTGGCAGATTCACATTAATGAAGATATTCCATTTTATCCTTGATGGATTCAAAATCCTTAAGTTTTAATACAATAAGGATTTATATGCCACTGATAGTGATTTTTTTAACACTTATGGTCATTTTAAACCTTGATGAAGTTGGGAAATTTTCTATTTACATGATGGATTCTTATTTCAGATTTAAAATATTTGTATTCACAATTTCCCTATCAGATTAATTTTACAAAAGAATTCATATTATGGTGGGTTAATGGGACATTTTGGTGTTTTAAGAACATTAAGTGTTCTTAGTGATAATTTTTATTTTCCTATAATATCAATATATGTTGAATCATTTGTAGGAAAGTTCATTATATTCCATAAAGACAAATCTAAACTGAACCCACATGGATTATATCTTCCACTACCAATATCCAACATTGTTTGGGATTAATTATCAATTGACATTATTATGGGGTTAACAAGGACCAAGAAAATGAGAGATTACATTTATGTTGTGGTGGATTGGTTTTCTAAAATGGAAACAAAACAGATGATGCCACTAACATTATGACTCTTTTTTTCAGAAAGTACTCAAACTCCATTGAATTCCTAAGAAAATTGTGTAATATAGAGACAAAAAATTACTTAGTTACTTTTACAAGAAATTATGGAGGAAACTAGGTACAAAGTTACTACTCTTCACTACTTATCATACAAAAAATAATGGGAAAGTAGAGTTGGTGAAGCAGACACATTAATCCATTCTAAGGATAATTTATAGGAACAATCTCATGAATTGGTAGGAGTGTTTTCCACATGTGTAATTATCATATAACATGGTTGTGTATTCTGCTACTCAATTTTTTCCCTTTGAAGTTTTTTATGTATTTTACCCCTTTCCCTTATTGATCTAGTTCCTTGGCCTATGCAAGAATCAACTAATGGGGATTTGAAAGGGCCTGCATAATTAAACAAGAAACCACATGAAATAGAAAGGAAAAATATAGATCAAATGACACATAAATATATTTATCATACAAACAAGGGTTGCAAGAAAGTGTTGTTTGAGCCTAGTAACTTAGTCTACATTCATATGTGAAAGGAAATATTTCCCAACAAGAGGTAATCAAAACTCATGCCATGATGAGATTGACCATTCTAAGTGCTCAAGAAGATTAACAATAGTGCTTACATAATTGATTTTCTAGGTGATTATGGTGTTAGTGCCACTTTCAATGTTTCTGGTCTCTCCCATTTTTTGGGTGGGGAGGATGAAGATTTAATTATGACTCCTTTTCAAGAGGTGGAGGATGATGAAAACCATTTCTAAGCCACCGAGTCGACTTCTTGAGTATAGGAGTTTGATTTTCAAGGCCTGATGATGTGAGTGGGATTAAAGAGTTTGAATACTACAGTGGGCACCCATCTCATTTCATTAATGTTTAAATGGATCTCTCCTTGGAAGGATGGATCAAATGGGACTATTATCTAACTTATTCAAGCCCAAAAGTGATTTTTAATGCATTAAATACATAGTTGCACGAATTTAAGAAGCCTTGACCACATAGAGATTCTATAATGGGATATTTGGACACCAAAGTCAAATCTGGTGGGCTAGGTACTCAAAGTTAAATCTGGTGGGCTATAAGTGGAAAGGCATGTGCTACTTTTCAAAAAACTCATTGTTAGACATTAAAATTTTCACTTTAATGGGACCTGGTAGGAATTGGATTTATGACTTCAGGGTATTAGACTCTTCACCTTTTTTATCACCCCTTAGCTATAAATATCCACCCCATGGAATTGTATTCTCATTCAAGTTTTCAATTGTGAAACTATGTGATATTCTCTTCATTATGAGGATTTTTACTTTCTTCCCTTTCACTTGTATATTATTTTTTTCAATCTACAAGTTATATTGGTGATCCAAGATGAAAAATCCCCTAATTATATTCCACAACCCAAGTGAATTGTTGGTTGGATTGGTTATCGCATCCCTCCCTTAAGTGTGTTGTCTAATTAGTTGGTAACACTTCAAATAGAGTTGATTGAATACTTGCATCCACTATGCAAAACCATCATCCACCACTTAAACCTAAACCATATCTATCACCCACCACCCTATGTTTTGAAGATTGATACACTCCATGTGTCTCACATAACTGAGGGTTTCTGTTTTTTTGGTGTTTTGGGTTATGGGTTTTTTGGTGACGAGTGTTTAGGGGTTTTTTAGGTTGAGTGATTATCTTTTACTAGAGTTGTAAGTTTAGGTTTTCTTGGGTGATGTTTTTAGGGATTTTTAGGGTTTATCATTTATGTTTTTTGGGGATTAGGGTTCATTGTTTTTTTTGGGGGAGGGTTTAGGGTTATTTAGATCTAAGGGTTTTAGTGTTTAGGTTTTTTTCAACTGAGGTTTTAGTTTTTTTGGAGGCTATGGGTTATGTTTTTTTAGGATGAGGGTTTAGGGTTTTTTGTGGTCGAGGGTTGAGGTATTTTTGGGTATTATTATTTTAGGTTTTTTTGGGGTTGATGGTTTTTTTTGGGATGAAATTTGAGTTTATTTTTGGGTTAGGGGTGTAATATTTTTTGGGGATAAGGATTTAGGGTTTTTTGGGGACTGAGAGTTTTGGGTTTTTTTGGGATAAGGGTTTTAGGTTTTTGTGGTATGAGGGATCATTTGGGATGAATTACTTGGGTATAATTGTGTTTATGGTAGAGGGAATTATGCGACATAGGATTTAAGGTTTTTAAGAATTAGGGTTGAGGCTTTCTTGGGATGGGGTTTTATGGTTTGGGGGGCTTAGGGTTTAGTTTTTATGGAACTAAGGATTGAGGGTTTTAGTGTTGAGGTTTGAGGGTTTTGGTGTCTTTTTTTATATGTTTCTTTAGGCTTGAGTGTTTGGGTTTTTTTGGGGATTTACGGATTTGGGGGGTGAGGGTTTAAGGATTTTTTGGGATTAGGGTACAAAGTTTTTTTGGGAATAGGGCTAAGGGTTTTTTGGGGATGAGCATTAAGGGTTTTTTGGGGCGGAGGGTTCAATGTGTTTTTGGATGAGGGTCCATGTTTTTTTGGATTTGAGGGTTTAATGTTTTTTGGGGATGAGTTTGTATGGACATTTGGGGTTGAGAAATCAATTTTTCTGGGGATTAGGGTTCAAAGTTATTTTAGGGTTGAGTGTTTAGGGTTTTTTGGGATGATGGTTTAGAGTTTTTTGGGCTGAGGGATTAAGGGATTTTGGGGATGAGGGTTTAGGGGTTTTCAGCATTCAGGGTTAAAGGTTTTTCAGGGACAAGGTTTTGTAGTTTTTGGGGGATAAGAGTTTAGGGTTTTTTAGGTTTGAGGGTTTAGGGATTTTTGGTCTTGTGGGTGGAGGGTTTTCTAGGGCTGATGGCTGAGGAATTTTTTGGGGATGAGGGTAGATGAGTTTTTGTGGATGCAGGTTCATGGTTTTTTGGGATGAGGTTTTAGGATTTAATGGACCTGTGGGTTTTGGGGATTTTGGGGTTGTGGGTTTAGGGTTTTTAGGGATGCGAATTTATGTGTTTTTAGTGTTTACGGTTTAGAGGATATGGGGATTATGGTTTAGGGTTTTTTGCGACTAAGTGTGTAGGGGTTTTAGGGGTTAGGGTTTAGGGTTTTTTGGGGATGAGGGTTTACATTTTTTTCAATATGAGGGTTTAGTTTATTTTGGTCTGAGGTTTTAAGGATTTTTTGTGGATGAGGGTTTTGGGTTTTTAGGGGGTGAGGGTTTATATTTTCTTGGGGCTATGGGTTCATTGTTTATAGGTGATTAGGGTCCAGGGTTTTTTAGAGTCGATGGTTATAGGGTTTTAGGGATGGGGGTTAAGGGTTTTTGGGAATGAGGGTCGAGTGTTTTTCACTGAGGGTTTATAATTTTTTGGGGATGAGGGTGTAGGGTTTTCTGGGGATAAGGGTTGTGATTTTATTAGGGTTTGTGGTCTATTGATTTTTTTTGGGAATGAGGATTTAAGGTTTCCTAGGGTAGATGGTTTATAGTTCTTTGTGGCCATGGGTTTAATTTATTTAGGGATGAGGGTTTAAATTTATTTGGGGATGAGTGTTTAGGGTTTCTCGGGTGAATGATTTTTGGTTTTTTGGGGTTTAGGGTCTAGGGTTTTTTATGTTTTAGGGTTTTTTTCTGATAGTTTTGGTTTTTTAAGGATGAGTAATTCATGTTTTTAGGGATTAGGATTGAGGGTTTTTTGGGGTGGAGGGTTCAGGGTTTTTTGGGTTTTAGGGTTGAGTGTTTTACTAGGATTATGGTTGAAGGAATTTTGGGGATGAGGGTTTCATATTTTTTATGTGTTGAGGTCTTATGGATTTATGGAATGAGGGTTTAAGGGTTTTTGGGACTCTGGGTTTAGAGTTTTTGGGTATCAGGGTTTTGGGTTTTCTGAATCTGATGTTTTAGGGTATTTTGGAGATGAGGGTTTAGGGTTTTTTGTGTCTTGGGTTTAGGTCTATTTGGGGATGAGGGTTTAAGGTTTTTTTATAGTTGAGGGTTGAGGGTTTTATGGGGATGAGGGTTGTGGGTTCTTTGGGAATTAGGGTTGAGGGTATTGGTGGATGAGGTTTTAGGGTTTTTGGACTAAGGGTTGAGTGTTTTTTGTGGCTAAGTGCATAGGTTTTTCTGGGGCTCTGGGTTGAGGGTTTTTTTGGGCTGAGGGTTGAGGGTTTTTTGGTATTGAGAGTTGAGGGATTTTGGGGTTTGAGGGTTGTGGGTTTTTGGGGATGAGGGTTTTGGGTTTTGGGGGGATCATTATTTAGGATTTTTGGGATAGAGTGTTATGGGTTTTTGGGGGATGAGTATTTAGAATCTTTTAAAGCTGAGCGTTTAGAGTTTTTTAGGGTTGAGTGTGTAGAGATTTTTAGGGATGTTGGTTTAGGGTTCTTTTATGGATGAGGGTTTTTGGTTTTTTGGGGATGAGGGTTTAGGATATTTTGGGACAGAGGGTTGACGGATATTTGGGACTGAGGGTTTAGGTTATTTTCATGCCAAGCATTTAGGATTGATTGGGGTAAGTTTTTAGTTGTTTTGGGGTTAAGTGTTCAGGTTTTTTTCAGGGTTAATGGTTAAGGGTTTTTTGGGATGAGGGTTCTAGTTTTTGGTGTTGAGGATTTAGTGTTTCTTGTGGAAAGGTAGATGATTTGTTAGGGTTGACTGTTTATGTTTCTTTGGGAATGAACATTTATGGTTTTTCAGGATGAGGGATTATAGGTTTTTTGGGCTAAGGACTTAGGGTTTTTTAGGACTGTGGGATAGTTTTTTTTAGGAAGGTTTAGAGTTTTTATGCCAAAGGCTTTACAGTTTTTTGCTGATGTGGGTTGTGGGATTTTTTTGGATGAGGGTTTATTTTTTTTGGGGAAGAGAATTTATGGTTTTTTTGGGGGTGAGGGTTAAAGGTTTTTTAGTGCTAAGTGTTTAGGTTTTTTTGGGGCTAAGGGTTTAGGTTTTTTGTGGATTAGAGTTTAGAGTTTTTTTGTGGCCGAGGGTTGATGTTTTTTTGGGGATGAGGGTTTTTTTATTTTTAGGGTTTATACCTTTTCATTGTGTAGGGTTTAAGATTTTTTGGGGTCTATGGTTTAGGGTTTTTTGTATATGAAGGTTGAGTGATTTTTGGCCTGGGGGATGTAGGTTTTCTAGGCCTTGTGGTTCAGGGTTTTGGGGGCTGAGTGTTCGAGGTTTTTTAAGGTTGAGACTAGAGGGTCTTTGGTGGTTTAGGGTTTATGGTTTTTTTGGGCTGAGGGTTTGCTATTTCTTGCGGTGAAGAGATGAAGGTTTTTTGGGGATAAGCTTTGATCGTTTTTTGGGAAATATGGTTTGTTTTTTAGAGGGATGAGGGTTTAGTGTTTTTTAGGGCTGAGGGTTCATGATTTTTTCTGGGATGAGGGTTTAGGGATTTTTTGGGACTAAGTGTTTAGTGTTTTTTAGAGCTGTGGGTTGAGGGTTTTTTAGGGCTAACAATTTAGGGTTTTTGTGTGTGAAGGGTTTAAGGTTTTTTGGGGATTATTATTTAGGGGTTTTGGGGATGAGTTTGAGGGTTTTTCATGATGAGGGTTTAGAGTTTTTTAGGG
Source organism: Viscum album (assembly GCA_963277665.1). NCBI lineage: Eukaryota > Viridiplantae > Streptophyta > Magnoliopsida > Santalales > Viscaceae > Viscum > Viscum album. The sequence goes on from OY728151.1 coordinate 1,540,895,413, forward strand.
ATGAGGTTAAGGATTTTTTAGGGATGAGGGTATAAGGATTTTTGGCGATGCGGGTTGAGATTTTTTGGGGGATGACTATTAGGCTATTTTTGGGGTTGAGTGTTTAGAATTTTTTGGGGCTAAAGGTTGATGGTTTTTTGGGGATGAGGGTTTAGGGATTAGGGTTTTTTATGGTTGTAGGTTGAAGTTTTTAGGGCTAACTATTGTGTGTTTTTTGGGGATCATGGTTTCGAGTTTTTTGGGGATGAATGTTGAGGGTTTGTTGGGGGTGGGGTTTGGGGTTTTTTTTGGTGATGAGGGATTATGGGAGGGTTTTGGAGGTGGGTTTTGGGTTTTTTGGGGATGAGGGTTTAACGTTTTTATGGATAAGGTTTCAGGATTTTTTGTGGATAAGGGTTTAGGGTTTTTGGGCATTAGATTTTATGGTTTTTTTGTGGCCATGGGTCTAGGGATTATTGAGGCTGAGGGTTGAGGGTTTTTTGGGGATGAGGTTTAGGTTTTTATTGGGTTGAGGGTTTAGAGTTTTTTTTTGGGATGGGGGTTTAGGTTTTATTGGGGATTAATGATTAGGGTATTTTGGGGCTGTGTATTTAGGGTTATGAGTATTGTGGGTTTAGAGTTTTTTGGGGATGAGGGTTAAGATTTTTTTGGGATGAGGGATGAGGTTTTTTTGGGCCAGGTGTTTAGGGATTTTTGCTGATTAGGGTTTAGGATTTTTTTGTGGCTCAAGGATTAAGAATTTTTGGGGCTGGATATTTTGCTTTTTGGGGGATGAGGGTTTTTTGGGGTTGAATTTTTAGGGTTTTTTGGGGATTATAGGTCTAGGTTCTTTATGGTTATGGGATGAGGGGTTTTTTGGGATTGAGGGTTGAGGGTTTTTTGGGGTTGATCGTTGAGGGTTTTTTGGGGTTGAGGCTTTAGGGTTTTTTGATGATGATAGTTTATGGTTTTTTGGTGCTGTGGGTTTAGGTTTTTTTTATTCTATTGGTTTTCGGATTTTGGGGCATAGGGTTTAGGGTTTATTGGACTGAGGGTTTAGGGTTTTTTGGGGTCAAGAGATGAGGGGTTGTTGGGAATGGGGGTTTCGGGTTTTTCTAGGCTAAGGTATGAGTGTTTTTTGGGTATAAGGATCAATTTTTTTGGGCTGAGGTTTTTGGTGTTTATGGGGTTGAGGATTTAGTGTTTTTTTTGGGAATGAGGTGTTATGTTGTTTTTGGGGTTATGGGTTAGGGTTTTTGGGATCTGAGTTCTTTTATGTGGCTATGGGTTTAGGTTTTTTGGGGAAGAAGATTTATGGGATTTTGGGGATGACTGCTTTGGGTTTTCTTTGTGCTGAGGGTTTAAAATTTTTCCTAGATAAGGGTTTAGGGTTTTTTGGGGATGCAGGTTTTGGGTTTTTTAGTGTTGGCGGTTTATGGTTTTTTTGGCTCTAGGTTGAGGGTTTTTGTGGGATGTGGTTTTAGGGTTTCTTTGTGGCTAAGGGTTTGGGGTTTGGGGGGATAAGGGTTAAGGATATTCTGGGGTTGGGGTTTTAGGGATTTATGGGGGTTGAGAGTATAGGTTTTTTTGGGACTAAGATTTTATGGATTTTTGAGGCTAAGGATTTATGGTTTTTTAGGCTAAGGGTTTAGGGTATTTTGGCGATGAGGGTTTTTTTTGGGGGGGGGATACAGGTTTTAAGGTTCTTTTGGATGAGGGTTTATGGTTTTTTGTACCTAAGGGTTTAATTTTGTTTGGGGATAAGGGTGTTGGGTATATTGGTATTGGGGGTTTAGGGTTTGGGGGCTAAGGGTTTAGAGTTCTCTAGGTATTAGTGCATAGGGTTTTCTATGGTTGAGTCTTTAGGGTTTTATGAGGCTGAGGGTTTAGGGTTTTCTGGGGATAAGGGTGTATAGTTTTCTAGTAATGATGGTCAATGATATTCTAGGGATGAGTTTTAGGGTTTTCTAGGGATGATAGGTTTGGGTGTTCTGAGGATAAGGGTTTACAATTTTTTGGAGCTAAGGGTTTAGGGTTTTTTGGGGCAATGGTATTTGGTATTTTTGTACTGTTTGTTTAGGATTTTTTTCTATAATGGGTTTATAGTTTTTGGGGCTATATATTTAGGGATTTTATGGAATGAGGGTTTAGGGTTTTATTAGTATGTGCGTTTAGGGTTTATTGGCGATAAGGTTCTAGGATTTTTTAGGGCTATGGGTTTATGATTTTTATGGGGCTATGCATTTAGGTTTTTTTGGGATGAGGGTTTAGGTTTCTTTGGAGGCTATGATTTTTTTTCAGGATCAGGGTGTAGGGTTTTTTTGGATAATTATTTAAGATTATTTGGCGAAGAGGTTTTGAGTATTGGGGTTTTAGGGTTTATGGTTTTATAGCATTGAGGGTTTTTGGTTTTTTGGGGATGAGTGTTAGGGTTTTTTGGGGCTGAGTGTTCGATGTTTTTTTGGGATGAGTATTGAGGGATTTTTAGGGATGAGGGTTTAGGTATTTTTTATTCTTAGGGTTTGGGGTTTTGGGGGGCTATGGGATTAGAGATTTTTTGGGGCTAGGGGTTTACTGTTTTTTGGTGATGAGGGTTTAATGTTTTATGGGGATGTGTTTTAAGGGATTTTTGGAGATTAGGGTTTAGGGGGTTTTTTGGATTAGGGTTTAAGGTTTATTTGGGATTAGAATTTAGGGTTATGAGGGGATTAGGGTATTGGGGTGATTGGTTTAGTGATTTTTGGGACTGAGTATTTATGGGTTTTGGGTCTAAGAGATTGGGATTTTGGGGTTTCTAGGTTTATGTATTTTGGGGGGATGAGGGTACATGGTTTTTTGGGGCTAATGATTTAGGTATTTTGGGGATGATGGTTCAAGGTTTTTAGGTCTGATTTTATAGGGTTTTTTGGGGCTAAGGGTTTAGGTTTTTTAGGGGTTGATGGTTAAGGGTTTTTTGGCGCTAAGGGTTAAATAGTTTTTTTGGGTTGATGGCTCATGGTTTTTTGGGGATGAGGGTTTAAGGTTTTTTTGGGGCCAAGGCATCAGGATTTTTGGGGCCGTGGGATCAGTATTTTTAGGGATAAGGTTTTTGGTTTATTTTTGGAAGGGGGTTCTATGTTTTTTATAGATGAGGGATAGGGTTTTTGGGGATGTGTGTTTATGGGTTTTTTAGGGATGTGTATTCACTGTTTTTTGCATCTTAGGGTTCAGGGTTTTTTTGGGATGTGGGTATAGAGCTTTTTGGAGAATATGGTTGAATGTTTTTTGGGGTTTAGAGTTCTAGTAATTTTTGGGGCTAAGGGTTCATGATGTTTTGGGGATGAGTGTTCAGGGTTGGTTGGGGTTGAGGGTTGAGAGTTTTTTGGGGGATGGGGGTTCATGGTTTTTTGGGGATCAATGTTGAAGGTTTGTTGGGGATTAGGGTACTGGATTTTATGGGGATGAGGATTCATGATTTCAGGGATAAGGGTTCAGGGTTTCATGGGACATAGGGTTTTTTTGGGTGTTAAGGGTCTATGGAATTTTGGAGCTCAGGGCTTAGGGTTTTTCAGGGATGAGGGTTATGGTTTTTTTTGGGATGATGGTTCATATTTCTTTTGGGGATAAGGGTTATAGGTTTTTTGGGGAATTGGGTTCTATGTTTTTTGGGGATGATGGATCATGGTTTTTTGGGCTAAGGTTTCATGGTTTTTTTGGGATGAGGGTTTGGGGTTTGGTGGGGAAGAGGGTTAAGGGTTAAGGGTTTTTTAGGGATGAGAGTTCATGGTTTTTTGGGGGTTGAGGGTATAGAGTTTTTTTGGGAATGAGGGTTTAGGGTCATTTTAGGATGATGGTTCAAGGTTTGGTGGAGGTCGGGGTTCTGATTTTTTTGGGGCAGCGTGTTAAATATTTTTTTTGGGATCAGGGTTTAGGCATTTTTTGGGATGTGGGCTTAGGGTTTGTGAGGAATGATGTTTTAGGGTTTTTTTGGAATTTGTGTTCAGGTTTTGTTTCGTATGAGGGTTTAGAGTTTGTTGGGTCATAGGGTTCTAGGTTTGTTGGATATTAGGGTTCACGATTTATCGTGGATAAGGGTTCATTGTTTTTTGGGGCTGAGGGTTCAGGGTTATTTGGTACTAAGAATTTAAGGTTTTTTAGGGCTATGGGTTCACAGTATTTTGGGGATGTGGGTTTAGGTTTTCTTGGGGTTAACGGTTAATGGTTTCTTAGGGATGAAGTTTTAGTGTTTCTTTTGGATAAGGGTTTAAGGTTTCTTAGGGATGACAGTTTAGGGTTTCTTGGGGATGATGGTTCAAGGATTCTTGGGGGATGAGGGTTTCATGGGGATGAGGGTTAAGGGATTCTAGAAACTGATCATTTAGGGTTTATTTGGGATGAGGGGTAAAGGTTTATTCTAGTTGAGGGTTCAATGTTTGTTAGGGGTGAGGGTTCTTAGTTTCTTAGGGATGAGGGTGCATTTTTTCTTAGGGATGCGGGTTCATGGTTTCTTGGGGTTGAGGGTTGAGGGTTTCTTGGGGATAAGGGTATATGGTTTCTTATTGATGAGGGTTATGGGTTTTTTGGTGGTTAAGGTTCATGGTTTCATAAGGACGAGGGTTCATGGTTTCTTAGGGGTTATTTTTTAGTGTTTCTTAGTGTGAGGGTTCATGGTTAATTAGGGATAAGGGTTTTGGGTTTGTTGGGTAAAGTGGTTTAGGACTTCATGGGGATGAGTGTTCAGGGTTTCTTTGGGCCGAGGGTTCAGGGTTTCCTGAAGATGAGGGTTCAGGGTATCTTAGTGCTCTAGGTTATGGTTTCTTGGGGCTAAGGTTTCGTTGTTTCTGGAGGCTGAGGGTTTAGGGATTATTGGGGAAAGGGTTTAGGCTTTTTGGGGCTATGGGTTTAGGGTTTCTTGGGGATGAGGGTTTAGGGTTTATTAGGGATGGTGGTTCATTTTCACTTGGAATTGGTGGTTTGGGGTTTCTTGGGGATAAGTGCTAAATATTTATTAGGGATGCGGGTTTAGGGATTTGTGGGGCTTAGAGTTTAGGGTTTATTTGGGCTGAGGGTTAGGGGTTATTGGGGCTTAGGTTTCAGGGTCTATTGGGGATAAGGGTTCAGAGTTTCTCAGGGATAAGGGTTTAGGTTTTCTTATTAATGTTAGTTCAGGTTTCTTGGGGATGAATTTTAATGATTTCTTAGTGCTAAGGGTTCAGGTTTTCTTGAGATTGAGGGTTCAGGTTTTCTTGGGACTGAGGGTTCATGGTTTCTTATGGTTGAGGTCTGAAAGTTTCTCAATTTTGAGGGTTCAAAGTTTATTCGGCCTGAGGTTTCAAGTTTTCTCGTGGTTTAGGGTTGAGGGTGTATTGGGGATGAGGGTTTAATATTTTATGGGGATGAGGGTTCCGGTTTTCTTAAGGATGAGAGTTTGGGGTTTCTTGGGGGTAGGGGTTCATGGTTTCTTAGGGATTAGGGGTTTGGGTTTCAGTGGGATGAGGGTTCAGGTATCTTGCAGATGTGGGTTTAGGGTATCTTGGGGCCAAGTGTTTATAGTTTCTTAGGGATGTGGGTTCACAGTTTCATGGGGTATTTGGGTTCATGGTTTCTTATGGATGAGAGTTTAGGGTTTCTTGGGACTAAGGTTTTAGTGTTTCATAAGGATGAGGGTTGGTGTTTTTGTGGGGATGAGGGTTTAATGTTTCTTGGTGCTAATTGTTTAGGGTTTCATGGGGATGAGGGCATATATATTATTTGGTTTGAGCGTTTAGGGTTTCTTCGAGATGACCGTTCAGGGTTTCTTGACATTAAGGGTTTAGGGTTTCATGGGTTTGAGGGTTCAGGGATTCTTGGGGCTTAGTGTTCATGGTTTCTTAGCGATGATCATTTAGGGTTTCTTGGGGTTTAGGGTTTAGGGTTTCATGGTTCTTAGGGTTCATGGGTTCTTAGATCTAATGGTTTAGGGTTTTGTGGGGTGTAGGGTTTAGTTTTTATTAGGGATGAGGGTTTAGAGTATCGTGGGGTTAAGGGTTTAGGGTTTCTTAGGTAAGAGGATTTAGGTTTTCTTGGTGATAAGGGTTTAGTGCTTCTTCAGGCTGATGGTTTAGGGTTTCTTGGGAATGAGGGTGTAGGGAATTATGGTGATAAGTTTTTATGATTTCTTGGGACTAGATGTTTAGGGTTTTATGGTGATGAGGGTTTGGGGTTTCTTGCGACTGAAGATTTTGGGGTTCTTGGCGTTGAGATTTCGCAGTTTCTCAGGGCGTGTAGTTTAACATTTCTTAGGGATGAGGGTTCATGATTTATTGGGGTTGGGGTGTATGGTTTCAGGGGGATGATGATTTAGAGTTTTTTGGGGTTGTGGGTTTAGGGTTTTTGGGACTGAGGCTTTAGTTTTTTTTGGGGTTGTGGATTGATGTATTTTCGGTGATGAGGGTTTAGGGTTTTTTAGTGTTTAGGGTTTGGGTTTTTGGGGATGAGGGTTTTAGGTTTTTTTTGGGATGAGGGATTTGGGGTTTTTGGGGATTAGTTTTTCGGATTTTTTGGGGATGGGGTTTAGGGGTTTTAAATCTGAGGGTTTATGGTTTTCTAGGGAGGAGGGTCTAGGGTTTTTTGGGGCTATGGTTTAGGGGTTTTTTGGTGCTGAGGGATTAGGTTCTTTAGGGGATGAGGGCTTATGGTTTTAGGGGGATGAGGGTTCAATGTTTTTTTTTGGCTGAGTTTGTAGGGTACTTCATGGTAGTGATTTTTGGGTTTTTTTAGGGTGAGGGTTCAAGGTTTTTCAGGGTACTGGGTTTAAGGGTGTTAGGGATATGGGTTTACCGATTTTTTTGCTTAAGGGTTTTGGGGTTTTGGGGGCTCAGGGTTTAGGAATTTTTGTGGCTCGGTGTATATGGATTTTGGGTATAATGTTTTATGTATTTTTGGGTATGATAGTTGGTGATTTATTGGATGAGTGTTTAAGATTTTGGGGAATGAGGGTTTAGTGGTATTTGGTGTGTAGTGTTTAGAGTTTTTCAAGGCGAGGGGATTACGGTTTTTTTTGGGATGAGGGTTTAGGGTTGTTGAGTGATGAGTGTTTATGGGATTTTAGGGATAAGGGTTTACGACTTTAGGGGGATTTGGGTTTAGGGTTTTTTAGGGATGAGGTATTATGGATTATTGGGGCTAATGGCATAGAGTTACTTAGGGAAGATAGTTTTTGGATTTTTGGGAATGAGGGTTTTCTGTTTTCTATGGTTGAGTGTTTTGGGAATTTGGGGAAAAGTTTTTAGGGTATTTTTCTTAACGGTTTAGGGTTTTTTGTGGCTGATAGATTAGGTTTTCTTGGTCTAGGGGATGAGGGTTCTATATTGATTAGGATTTAGGGTTTTTCGGGATGAGGTTCGAGGGTTTTGGGGGGATAAGGGTTTAGGGTTTTTTGGGTATGAGTGTTGATTGTTTATTAGGGCTAAGGGTTGATGGCCTTTTGGGGATGAGGGTGTAGGGATTTTTGGTGAGTGTTTTTAGGGTTTTTAAGGTCTGGTGGATTAGGGTTTAGTATTCTTTGGGATAAGGGTTGAGGTTTTTTTATGTTCGTTGTTATTTTTTTTAGGGATGATGGTTTTTGTCATTTTGGGAGGAGTGTTTTTGGTTTTTTAGGGCTAGGGTGTTTTGGTTTTATTGTGGTTGAAGTATCATAGTTTTTTGGGGATAACGGATAATGGTTTTTTGGGGATTAGGGATGAGGGTTTAGTGTTTTTTAGGATGAGGGTTGAGTGTTTTTTTAGGGATGAAGGGTGATGGTTTTTTGTGGATGGGGGTTTAGGGTTTTTGGGGCTGAGGGTTAACGGTTTTTGGAACTATGGGTTAACGGTTTTTCGGGGAAGACGACTTGGGGTTTTTGGGGCTGAGGGTTTGGGGTTTGGGGGGCCAATGGTTGAGGGTTTTTTTGGCTAAGGTTTTAATGTTTTTTGGGGATATGTACTATGTATTTTATGTAGTTGAGGGTTTAGGGTTTATGGGGGGGATGAGGGTTTAGGGTTGTTTGGTTATGAGGGTTGATAATTTTTTGTGGGTGTCGGTTGAGGGATTTTGGGGGCTAAGGGTTGAGTGTTTTTTGGAGATGAGGGTTTAGGGTTGATGGGGGGGATGAGGGTTTAGGGTTGTTTAGTATTTAGGGTTTTCTAGGGATGAGGGTTCAGTTTTTTCTTAGGCTGAGGGTTCAGGTTTTTCTGAGGCTAAGGGTTTAGGGTTTTTTTGTACTGGGGGTTAAACATTTTCCATGGCTGAGGGTTTAAGGTTTTTTCAGGGCTAAGGGTTTAGGGTTTTTTCTAGGGCTGATGGTTTAGGGTTTTCTTGGCCTATGGGTCTAGGGTTTTCTAGGGATTGGTTTTAGGGTTATGAGGGGATGAGGGTTTAGTATTTTAATGGGTTTAGGGTTTATGGTTTTTTGGGGATGATGGATTAGTTTTTCCCAATGCTATGTGTTTTGTGATTTTTTGTGCTGACGGTTTAGTGTTATCTGGTGCTGTTAGTTTAGTGTTTTATTGGTCTAAGGGTTTATGGTTTTTCTAGGGTTTAGTTTTTATGTTTTTCTAGGGATGAGGGTTTTGGGTATTCAAGGGCTACGAGTTTATGTTTTTCTAGTTCTGTGGGTTTAGGGATTTCTAGGGAACTGTCTTTAGGGTTTTCTAGGGCTATGGGATTTGGGTTTCCTAGGGATATAGGTTTATGGTTTTCTAAGGATGAGGTTTTAGGGTTTTCTGGGACTAAATGTTTAGGGTTTTATGGGGATGAGGGTTTAGGGTATTGTGGGTTTGAGGGTTTAGGGTTTTCTGGGTAAGAGTTTTATGGTTTTTTTAGGGTCTAAGGGTTTATGGTTTTTTGAGAATGCGGGTTTAGCGTTTTATGTCCATTAGGTTATAGGGTTTTCCAAGTCTAAGTGTTTTGGGATTTTTTGGTTTAATGGTTTATGGTTTTATGGAGCTATGGTTTTAGGGGTTTTTTGAGCTATAGTTTTTGTGTTTATTGGGATAAGGGTTTAGGGGATGGGTTTTATGGGTTTTGGGGGGTGAGGGTTTAGGGGTCTGAGGGATGAGGACTTAGGTGTTTTTGGGATATGAGTTTAGATTTTTTAGAGATGAGGTTTTATGGGTTTTTTAGGATAAGGGTTTAGGATTTTTTGGGGATTAAGGATTTTAGTTTTAGGGGATAAGGGTTTAGGGGAACTTGTGGATGAGGGTTTAGTAGAAGTTGGGTATTTGTGTTCAGGGTTTTCAAAATTTAAGGGTTTAGGGGTTTTCTAGGGATGAGGGTTTAGGGTTTTCTATAAATTTGGGTTTATGGGTTTCTTGGGATGATGTCTTTGGGTTTTTTGGGGGATGAGGGTTTAGTATTTTCTATGGATGAGGGTTTTTTGGATTTTTGGGAAAACGTTTTAGGGTTTTCTAGTGTGGATGGTTTAGGGTTTTATTGATCCGAGGGTTTAGGGTTTTCTAGAGTTGGGGGTTTAGGGTTTTCTAGGTCTTGGGTTAAGGGTTTTTTTTGGTTTAGGGTTTAGTGTTTTGTTGGGATAAGGGTTTAAGGGTTTTCTAGGGTTTATGGTTTAGGGTTTTATTGGTCTTAGGGTTTAGGGTATTTTGGGGATGAGGGCTTAAGTTTTCTTTGTATTTGGGTTTAGGGTTTTCTGGGGATGAGGTCATGTTATTTTAGTTTTCTAGGTATGAGGGTGTATGTTTTTCTTGGGATGAGGGTTTAGGGTTTTCTAGAGCTAAGGATTTTGGGTTTTTTGGGGATGATGGTTTTGGGTATTTGTGGGGATGAGGGTTTCAGAATTTTTGGGTATGAGGGTTTAGGGTGTTTTGGGAATGAGGGTTTATGGTTTTGGGGATAAGGGTTTAGGTTTTTGTGGTCGTTATGATATAGATTTTTGTGCAGCTGTGGGTTTTGCGTTTTTTGGGGATGTTGAATTAGGGTTTTATAGAGCTGAGTGTTTTGGGGTTTGTAGAGTTAAGTTGTGAGGGTTTTATGTGCATGAGGGTTTATGGGTTTTCTAGGATGAGGTTTTATGGGTTTTTGGGGATGAGAGATTAGGGGTTTGGGGGATAAGGGTTTAGGGGTTTTTTAGGATAGGGGTTTATTGTTTTTTGTGGATGAGGGTTTATGGGTTTTTTGGGCTGAGGGTTTTGAGTTTTTTGGGGATTATGATTTTTAGTTTTTGTTGTGAGGGTTTAAGGGAGCTTTGGGATGTGGGTTTAGTTTAACTTGGGGATGAGGTTTTAAGGGTTTCTAGGGATAAGGGTTTATGGGTTCTCTAGGGTTGATGGTTTATTGTTTTCTGGGGTTGAGAGTTTAGGTTTTTTTGTGGATGAGGTTTTAGGGTCTTCTAGGGATACGGGTTTTGGTTTTTCTTGGGATGAGGGTTTAGGTTTTTTTTTGGGATAATATTAGGTTTTTTTAGGCTGACTGTTTCATATTTCTTAGTGCTGAGGGTTTAAGGTTTTCTAGAGATGAGGGTTTATATTTTTATAGTGTAGGGATTTTGTGTTTTTTGGAGCTTAGGGTTAGGGTTTTCTGGGGTTGTGGGTTAATGGTATTTCAGGGTTGTTGATTTTGGGTTTTTTGGTATGAGGGTTTCATATTTTATGGGATCATGGGTTTAGGATTTTCTGTGAAAGAGGGTTTTAGGTAATTTTTAGGTTGGATGGTTTAGGGTTTTTGGGGATGGGAGTTTAGGTTTTTTGGTCTTGAATATTTAGGGTTTTATTGGGTTGAATGTTCAGGGTTTTGGGGGGCTGAATGTTTAGGGTTTTTTGGGATGAGGTTTTAGGGTTTTGGGGGGATGAGGTTTTAAGCTTTTTCAGGGCTGTGGGTTTAGGTTTTTTTTGGTCTAGTGGTTTAGGGTTTTTTGGGGTTGGGGGTTTAGTGTTTTATGGGGATAGGGGTATAGGGTTTTCTGGGGATAGGGTTTTAGGGTTTTTTAGGTCTGAGTTTTTAGCATTTTTTGGGGATGAGGGTTTAGGGCCTTTTATGAATGAGCGTTTAGGGTTTTATGGGGTTGATGGTTTAAGGGTTTTTGGTGTTTAGGGTTTAGGGTTTTCTAAGGCTGAGGATTTAGGGTTTTACGTGGATGGTTTAGGTATTTCTAGGGTTGTTGGTTTAGCGATTTCTAGGGACTAAGTTTTAAATATTTCTAAGAATGAGAAATTATATTTTTCTAGTGTTGAGGGTTTAGGTTTTTCGGGGTAGAAGGTTTAGGTTTTTATGGTGATGAGGGTTTAGGGTTTTATTGGGATGAGGGTTTTGGTTTTTTTAGGTAAAAGGTTTAGAGTTAATTTTTGGAGGAGGGTTTTGGGTTTTCTGGGGATGAGGTTTTATTGTTTTTGGGGATGATGATTTAAGTTTTTCTAGGGCAGAGGGTGTAGAGTTTTTTTTTGGGGCTATGGGTTTATGGATTTAGGGGGTTTGGGATTTTGGGTTTTTTATGGGTTTTGGGATTTGGGTTTTTTGGGGCTAGTGGTTATGGTATATTTGGTGTATATTGTATTGTCTTTTTTTGGGATTAGGGTTTATGGTTTTTTGGTGGTGTGTGTTTAGGTTTTTCTAGGGATAATTATTTAGGGTTTGGGGGGTTTAGGGATTAGGGTTTTCTAAGGGTGAGGGTTAAGCATTTTTTGGGGCTGTGGATTTAGGTTTTTCTGAGGCAGAGGGTGTAGGTTTTCCTAATACTGAGGGTATAGGGTTTTCAGTCGATGAGGTTTTAGGGTTTTCTAGTTTTTTTTTTGATGAGGGTTCATGGTTTTTAGGATTGAGGGATTGGGAATTTTTTTGGGCTGAGGTTTTAGGGTTTTGGGGATGTGGGATTAGGATTTTCTTATTATGATGTTTAGGGTTTTTTTGGGACGTTTTTTTGTTGTTATTTGGTTGTGGGTGTAAGGTTTATTAGGGATGAGTGTTTAGGGTTTTTTGGGGATGGGTTTAGTGTTTTATGGGGATAGGTGTTTAGTTTTTTCTAGGGATGGGGGTTTATGGTTTTTGGCGTTGGGGATTTGTGGTTATCTGGGGATGGGGTTTATGGTTTTTTGGTCTAATAGATTAAGGATTTAAAGGGCTGCGGGTTTAGATTTTTTGGGAAGGGGGTTTATGGTTTTCTAAGGTTGGGGTTAAGGGGTTTCTAGGGATAGGGGTTAGGGTTTTCAAGGTTTGGGGGATTAGGGTTTTCTTGGCCAAGATTTATAGGTTTTTCTAGGGATGTGTGTTTTGGGTTTTCTGGGCCTGTAGGTTTATGGTTATCTAGGGCTAGGGGATTATGGTTTTCTATGTATATGGTTTAGAATTTTCTATGGCTATGGTTTTAGTGTTTTTTGGGGATGGGGGTTTATGTTTTTATGTCTCTTGGTGTTTAGGTTTTTCTTGGGCTGAGATATTAGGTATTTCTTGGTATGTGGTTTAGGATTTACTAGGGATCAGGTTTTGGGGTTTTTTAGGTCAAAGGAGTTTCTTGGAATGAGTTTTTATGGTTTTTTAGGGCTAAGGGTTTAGTTTTTATGGTGCTGAGATTTTATGGTTTTCTATGGTAGGGGGTTTAGGGTTTTTTATGGCTGAGGGTTTACGTTTTAATGGGTATGATGGTTTATGATTTTCTGGGAATGAGGGTATAGGGTTTTCTAGGTATGAGGGTTTAGGATTTTATAGGGATAAGTTATTAGGTCTTTTTGGGGAGGGGGATTTGGCTTCTCTAGGGATGAGGGTTTAGGGATTTCTACGGAAATGGTTTAGAGTTTTTTGGGGATAAAGGTTTATGGTTTTATAGGGAAAATTATTTAGGGTTTTCTTGGCATGAGGATTTAGTTTTTCTATGGATGAGGGTTTTTTTATTTATAGGGTTGAGTGTTTAGTGTTTTCTATGGTGGAGTGTTTATGGTTTTTTTGGGCTGAGGGATTAGGGTTTTCTTGGACTGAGGTTTAGGGTGTTCTAGGACTGAGCTTTTAGGGTTTTATGGGGATGATATTTTAGGGTTTTTCTGCACCATGGGTTTTGGGTTCTCTAGGGATGAGTGTTTAAGGTTTTCTAGGGATGAAATTTCTATATTTTCTAGGGATTAGAGTTTTCATTTTTTTGGGATGAGGGTTTAGGGTTTTATATGGATGTGGGTTTAAGGTTTTTAAGGGATGAGGGTTTAGTTTTTTCTTGGATTGAGGGTTTATATTTTTTATTAGATGAGAGTTTATGGTTTTTAGGACTCAGGGTTTAGGGTATTATGGGGCTATGGGTAATGGTAATCTACGGATGAGGTTTTAGGGTTTTTTCGGTTTGTGGTTTTATGGTTTTATAGGGTTGAGGGTTTAGGGTTTTTTTGGGAATGAGGGATTAGGTTTTTCTTGGGCTAGGGGTTAAGTGTTATTTGGGGAAAGGGTTTAGAGTTTGGGGATAAGGGTTTAGTGTTTTATAGGGTTGAGGATTTAGAGATTTATGTAGCTTATTTTTTAGGGTTTTTTGAGGATAAGGGTATAGGGTTTTCTAGGGATGAGTTTTATGGTTTTACAGTGATGAGGGTATTGGTTATTCTGGGGCTGAGGGTTTTGAGTTTTCTAGGGATGAGGGTTTAGGGTTTTCCAGGGATGAGGGTTCATGATTTTCTAAAGCTAAGGGTTTATTGTTTTTTGGGTTTTAGGGTTTAGGGTATTTTTGGGATAAGGGTCAAGGTTTTTTGGGGGATGAGTTCTTAGGGTTTTCTAGGGATGAGGGTTTAGTATTTTCTAGGGTTGAGGTTTTAGGGTTTTATGGGGTTGAGCGTTTTGTGTTTTCAGGGACTTGGGGTTTTTTCTTTTTTGGATATTAGGGTTTAAAGATTTATGGGGATGAGGGTTTAGGGTTTTCTAGGGTTTATGGTTAATTGTTTTCCAGGGTTTACTGTTTAGGGTTTTCTAGGGCTGAGGGTTTAGGGTTTTCTGGGGCTAAAGGTTTAGATTTTTCTAGGGATGATGAGTTTGGGTTTTCTAGTGTAGAGGGTTTAAGATTTTCTATGGCTGAGGGTTTATGTTTTTTTGAATATGAAGATTTAGGATTTTCTATGGATTAGTGTTTAGGGTTTTCGGGGGATTATTGTTTGGTTTTTCATGGGGTGAGGGTTTATGGTTTTTTAGGGATCAGGGTTTGGGTTTTCAATAAATGAGGTTTTTGGGTTTTTGGGGGCTGAGGGTTTAGTGTTTTCTAGGACATAGGTTTTAGGGTTTCCTGGGCCTATGGGTTTAGGATTTTATGGGGATGATGGTCTATTGTTTTTTAAGGCTCAGTGTTTAGGGTTTTTTGGGGCTGAGGGTCTAGGGTTATCTTGGGAAGATGGATTAGGGTTCTCTGGGGCTGAGGGTTTATGTTTTTTTTGTGGATGAGGGTTTAGGTTTTTATGGGGCTAAGGGTTTAGAGTTTTTTGGGGCTATGGGTTTAGAGTTTTTTGGGGCTTAGGGTTAAGGGTTTTCTAGGGTTGAGGGTTTAGGGATTTGGGGGATAGGGGTTTAGGGATTTTTGGGGATAAGGGATTTGGGTTTTCTGGGGCTAAGGGTTTAGTGTGTTCTATTTCTAAGAGTTTAAGGTTTTCTAGGAATGATGATTTAGAATTTTCTAGGGCATAGAATTTATGTATTTTTGGGGATAAGGGTATATCATTTTATGGGAATGAGGGTTTATAGTTTTATGGGGTTGAGGATATAGAGTTTTATGGGACTAAGAGTTTAGAGTTTTTAGGGGTTTATGTTTTACAATTTTATAGCGTAGAGGTTTTATGGTTTTTTGGAGATGAGGGTTTAATTTATTATGGGGCTGAGCATTTTGGGTATTTTGGGGTTGAGGGTATAGGGTTTTTTAGGGATGAGGATTCAAGGTTTTTTGGGGGTGAGGGTTTTGTGTTTTTTGGATATTAGGGTATAGGTGTTTTTATAGTTGAGAGTTTAGAGTTATTTGGGGCATAGGGTTTAGGGGTTTTGCGGGAAAAGGTTTAGGGTTTTTTGGGGAAGATGGTTTAGGGTTTTTTGGGGCTGAGGGTTTAGGTTTTTCAGGGCTGAGGGTTTAGGTTTTTTAGGTATTAATGTTTAGGGTTATGGGGGGATGTTGTTTTAGGGTATTTGTGGGTTTAGAGTTTAGATTATATTTGGGGAAGAGGGTTTATGGTTTTTTGGGGATGAGGGTTTTGGTTTTTTTGGGGTGAGGGATTAGGGTTTTTGTAGTTTGTGGGTTTTGGGTTTTCAGGGCTTAAGGATTAGGGTTTTTTGGGGCTGGGGGTTTAGGGTTTTTTTGGATAAGGGTTTGGATTTTTTTGGGGATGAGGAATTAGGTTTTTTTTGGAAATAAGTTCTTTTTGTTTTTTGGGGTTGAGGGTTTGGGGTTTTGGATGGGCAATGGTTTAGGGTTTTGGGGGCATGAGGGTTTGGGTTTTTTTAGTTTTAAGGGAGTTTTGGTTTTTTTTGGGTGGGGGCATGGGTTTTTTGGGCTTGGCGGATTGGGGTTTTTGGGGTTCACACATTGGGGTTTTTTGGTATGTCGGTTTGCGGTTTTTTTTCTTGGGGGGTTGGGGTTCATGGGGGTGAGGGATTATGGTTTTTTGGGGCCGATGGATTGGGTTTTTTGGGGCTTAGGTCTTGGGGATTTTTGTGGATGAGGTCCTGGGGTTTTTTTAGGATTGGTTCTTAGGATTTCTGGGGGCTCAGGGCTTGGGATTTTGTGGGGAATTGGTCTTATCTTTTTTCTGGGGATGAGGTTTTATATATTTTTAGGGATAGGGGCTTGGGGATTTTTGGGGTTGTGGGCATGGGGTTTTTTGGGGATGAGGTTCTGGATTTTTGGGGCTGAGGGTTAGGGGTTTTTTGAGGATGAGCGTTTGTGATTTTTTGCAGCAGAGGAGTTGGGGTGTTTTGGGGATAAGGGATTGTGGTTTTCTAGTATAAGGGTTTTGGGGTTTTTAGGGATAATGATTTGGGTTTTTTTGGGGATGAGGGTTTGGGGTTTTTATGGTGGAGTGTCTGGGGTTTGGGGGTTGAAGGTTTGGGGTTTCTTGGGGCTTGGAGTTTAGGGTTTTTTAAGGATAATGGTCTTGGGATTATTGGGGATGATTATATAGGGTTTCTTTGGGTTAAAGGGTTTGGGGTTTTTTGGGGATTAGTCTATTGGGTTGTTAGGGCTAACTGTTTAGGGTTTTTTGGGGGTGAGAGTTTAGGGTTTTTTTGGGGCTCTAAGTTTAGGGTTATTTGGGGATGAGGGTTTAGGGATTTTTGGGGATGAGGGTTTCGTTATTTTTTGGTGAGGGTTTATGGTTATTTTGAGATTACACTTTATGGTTTTTGAGTGATAAGGGTTAGAGAATTTGGTGGTTGAGGGTTTAGGGTTTTCTAGGGCTGATGATTTAGTTTTTTGGGGGTAGGGGTTGTTGGGTTTTTAGGGTTGGGGGTTTAGTGTTCTGGGGAACTAAGGGATTAGTTTTTTCTATGGCTGACGGTATAGGGTTTTTTTGGGATGTGTGTTTAGGGTTTTTAGTGGATAAGGGTTTAGGGTTAATTGCGGCTGAGGGTTTATATATTTTGATGGCTGAGGTTTTATGGCTTTTTGGGGTTAGGGTTTAATGTATATTATGGCTGGGGATTTAGGATTTTTTTGGGTTAAGGGTTTAGTAATTTATGGGGCTTAGTGTTTATGTTTTTTTGGGTATGAAGGTTTAATATTTTTTGGGTTGAGGTTTTATTTTGGGGGGGGGGGCTCAGGGTTTAGAGATTTTTGGGACTGAGGGTTTATGTGTTTTTGGGGATGCGGGTTTAGAGTTTTTTTGGCTAAGTGTTTACAGTTTTCTTGGGATGAGGTTTTAGGGTTATATGGGACTGAGGATTTAGGGTTTTTTTGGTGAAGAGTGTTTTTGAATTTTTGGGGTTGAAGGTTTAGGGATTTTTAGGGTGAGGGTTTAGAGTTTTTCAGGGCTGAGGTTTTAGTATTTTTTGGGATGAGGGTTTAGGTTTTATTGGGGATAAGGGTTTTTGTATTTTTTGGGGTAAGGGTGTGGGGTTTTTTAGGTTTGAGGGTTTTGGTTTTTTTTGGGTTAGGGTTTAGGTTATTTTGGGGCTGATGTTTTGGGGTTTTTTAGGGTTCAAGGTCTGTGGTTTTTGGGGATAAAGGTTTGGAGTTTTTTAGTGCTGAGGGTTTAGGGTTTTTTAGGTCTAAGGTTTTAGGGTGTTTAGGGTGGATGGCTTACGATTTTTAGGGGCTGAGGGTTTGTGTATTTTATGGCTGAGTGTTGGGTGGTTTTGGGGGGTTGAGGGTTTAGGTTTTTTGGGGATGAGGGTTTTGGGTTTTTGGGACTGAGGGTTTAGATATTTTTTATTCTAAGGGTTTTGGTTTTTCATATGGTTTAGGGTTTAGGGTTTTTTACTGATGAGATTTTTTGAATTTTTTGTGATAAGTGGTTTGGGTTTTTTGGGGCTAAGTGTTCATGTTTTTTTGGGGCTCACATATTAGGGTTTTTTGGGAATGATGATTTAGGATATGTTGGGGATAAGGGTTTTGGGTTTATTTAGGGTGTGAGTTCGGGGTTTTGGGGGATGAGGGATTGGGGTTTTTGGGGGATGAGGGTTTTGGTTTATTTTAGGATGAGGCTTTGGTCTTTTTTAGGGATAAGGAATTATGTTTTTTTGGCATTGAGGGTTTAAGTTTTTCGAGGTCTGGGTGTTAAGAATTTCATAGGGTTAAGGGTTTCGAGTTTTCTAGGGTGGTCGGTTTAGTTTTTTGGCATTGTGGGTTTAGGGTTTTCTAGGGAAGAGGGTTTAGTGTTTTTTGGGGATAAGGGCTTAGTGATTTCTGGGGATGCGGGTTTAGGGTTTTTTTGGGCTGAGGGTTCATTAATTTTGAGGGATTCAGGTTTTTGGTTTTTGGTTTTTAACATTTAGGGTTTTTTGGGTGTTGGGGTTTAGGGTTTTTTGGGGCAGAGGGTTTGGGGTTTTTTTGTGGATGTGGGTTTATGGATTTTTGGGGATGATGGTTATGAGTTTTTTCAGGATGATGGTTTAGGGGTTTTAGGTGCTGGGGATTTAGGGTGTTTTGAGCTGAGTGTTTATTGTTTTTATGGTGATAATGGTTAGGGTTTTTTGGGGATGATGGTTTAGGGTTTTTTGGGATAGGGTTTGACTTTTTAAGGGGATTTGGGTTTAAATTTTTTCCCAGATGATTTTTTAGTTTTTATTAGGGCTCAAGGTTTGGGGTTTTTTGGCTAAGTGTTTGGTGTTTTTTGGGGATGTGGGTTTGGTTTTTTTTTGGGTTGAGGGTCATGTTTGTTTTGGGGTTGAGGGTTTTTGTTTATTTTGGGATTAGGGTTTTGGGTTTTTTGTAGATAAGAGATTGGGTTTTTTGGGCCTGGCTGTTTTGGGTTTTTAGGGTGGGGGGTTTATGATTTTTAAGGGTTGAGGATTTAGTGATTTTTTTTGAGTTAGTGCCCTAGAATAAAAATTCTTTGTACTTTATGATAATCCTATATTAATTGGATGAATATTAAAAAAGTCTTTATCAAATCATGATTGTTCTTCTGCATTACATAATATGTGATAATGTCCTAAGAATAACTATCACACTAAAAGGTCATAGAGGATCCCTACTATGATGAGAACCCGGAAGTGCCATGACACAGTTCTTGAATATATGTTTTGTGGCTGGATGATATCACTTGAAGGGACACAAATGATATAGGCTATCAGGGGTGGGGACTCATGAAACTTTGTGGCACCTTCTCTTGGTGTGTTCCCTTGGCAATATCCTGGAGGATATTATGAGAACAAGACCCGCCAGTAAGAAATCCACATTCATATGTGTCATTGGATGTTCTTATCTGTGAACATTTTTATTGGTCCTTATACATTAAGATTATTATTAATGGGTATTTTGACTCGCGTACTTAGATGTATTGACGAAAACCATGATGACAGATGTTCGTGGTGAGGTAGGATATGTTAGGTGTTTCACGAGTAATACTACATTAATGAATAATGCGAGAAAGGATTTGTCACTTCTAAAAGAAGTATATATCTCATTCCCTTTGATGTAAATGATATATCCTAACTAAATCCATGGACATGGAGTTCTCTAGGAAAGTTCAATTCTGGGAAGTCAAAGAATGAGAAATAATGAACATGGGTTGATGGCACTTGCATGCAACCCGCTTGATTAGAGATATTCAGACAATGGGATTATATTACATAGTAAGAATTCATACGAGGTGATATGTCATTGTGACATCAACTTCTTTCTCTTGGGTGCCTTGACCCGTTTCTAGATAGTAATCTTGGACTTTAGGCAAGCCCGCCTAATTCCAACGAGAAAGAGGCCTAGAGGGTCACACACTAAGTGTAGCCTGTATTTTAGTTAAATAATTTATTTATTTGACAAGTTGAAAAAATATTATTCCCATTTGTGGTTTAATAATTATTCAAGTATGAATGATCTCATTTATTTTGTTGCCAGTTATTCGATAGAATATACTGTGGATAGAATATTTACTTATCAATGAATAATTCAGTTATATTTATTTAATAAATAAATAGACATTACTCAAGGCCTGGAAAATATTGAGGAGGATTGGTGGACCAAGTTATGGGTCCAATGAGAAATAATTTTAAATATTATTTGGTTAAATAATATTTATATATAACATGCAAGTTAAGGACATGTCATGAAAATAATAATATTGATAATATTATTTGATATGGGGATTCCCATGGAATAATAAATAATGTAATGGAAAATGTGCTAATTATTTATTATTAACTGTTGAATTAAATTCCCTATTCTGTTATTATTATATATATTAGCCAAGGGGTCATTCGATCGGCTAACCAATCATCATCTTCACAACATCCTTGGAGAAAATCTCATAAGACTAGAGAACTCTTCCCTCTCCAAGAACACTCTCAAGAATGAGAGAGATCCTCCTCCACCAGATCAAGGAGAACGCTTTGGAATCAATTTTCAAGGCGATCAAAGGTGGACATAGAAAGTGTAAGGATCTTCCGCGCTAGCACCTGGAGACACTTTCGACGACATCCATAGATACATGGAGCATGTGTGGATCACCACTAGAGGAGTCATATCCTTGGATTCTACATTGCAACAAAGTCTCACCTCAGACCTGTGGTTGAACGCATCAATGAAGAAATAATAACTTTGGTGGTAATTCTATAATTTAATTAAGTTAATTATAAAAAACAATATTTTAGTCCTCTCTTCTTGGTTCGAGTTTCTCTCCTTTTTCTTTTATCTTTGATTAAATTCTATGGATACTGGTGTTACTCATTATATTGATCCCAAATTAATAATCGATTATGGACATTTGCAAAGTTTGGTACATTCCCATCATGTGCTTCCTCTGCGCTCGGATCCTACAAGTGGTATCAGAGAGGTCATATTTTCGTTTATAATTATTTAAATAATTCGTTGATTATTTACGCTTTAATAATTTAGTTTGTCAATTCACGTTTAATCATTCTTGAAATATGAACTTTGAGATCTGTTCCTCCCTTATAGTTTCTCACAGATCTAACAGAAATGAATAATTTTATGATTAAAATTCAATTGAGGATATCATCAGGAGGCTCCGATTGTTCTGTCCAGAAAACACAAGAATACTCTCTGTTTAGTCGGATCTACATGTCGTGTATTTGTGTTCAATGAATCAGGATTAATTTAATAGTTACTCAATCCATGTGCATTAATGAAACATGCTATATTTAATTATTACAATGCATGTTTACCAGGAAATACTGGCACATGATCAGTCAAACTACACACCATGTGGCCCACTGAACATAACGTGTAGTCCCTTTGGGTCAGGGTCAGGTCGTGTATCCCATACACGACTTTCCCAGCCAGTGAACATGTAACATGGAGTCCACACATCATGTGTCCTACTCGACACAATGCTTACTCTATAGATTTCTAAAGTACATCTCACATGCCCTTTCCCCGGGCGTGTACGTTGGATTGATGGTGAGGAGGGTACATACAGTGTAGTCAGATCTACACGTCATGTACTATTTCAAAATTATGAATATTTAAATATTTATTATTATATTATGTAACCCTTGAGACATATACCTTCATGTGGGAATAAATATGGGACAGAACATGTGATATGCATTTGATATATATATGTGTGTGTGTGTAATTAACATTTTATTAATGTTCAAAGATATTCACATCATGTATGAGTTGTATTAAAATTATAATTCTACGTTCATGCTATATGTCACAAATAATAAAGTGTATACATGTATAAATACATGTTGGGTAGTTTTGGATGGGTATTCACCGGGTTTCTTCCAAGATATAAGTTATGTACAAGGATATGGATGAGAATCTCAAGGAAACTTAGAAAAGTATTCAGATAGAAAGGATTGATTAATTAATGATAATGATCATTCAATTCGATCATAATTTGTCTTAACAAGAATGACTAAATAATTGAATTCTATTTTTATTAAATTCTTAATATGTTTCATGTGTGTGGGTGATCATGAGATAGACCAGACCTTTGTATGGGATTGGTTCCCTTTTAATTTATTTATTAAATTAAAATTATTAGCCTGCTTGCCTTCTCCTCATTAATATGTAGGGTATGTGTGCCCATGATTTCTTTTATGTAAGCCCCCCTTTACCCCTCATTTTCATGTGAGTTAAAATAATATGTAACGGATGGAGATCCCAATCTAGAGGATGTGGTTCAAGCTAGGAGCTGAGGTGAAATGAATCCAAGGAGATACAAATGTGGACAGGTGGAACGATGTAAACACAAACCTTAAACGGTTAAAGGTGTTTATCCCCTAGGTCAGGGTTAGTTTATCAACCACTAGATAAACTAACCAATATTAAAGGTAATGATCATACCCTTTATTTTATTTCAGATATTTTTATGGTTATTCATTATAGATGTTTGATGTGATCACATAATTAATGAACTAACAATCATACAAGATGGAACTAAAATAAAAATGGATCATGCGTAAATATTATCTATACATGGTTAATCACTTCAGTATATCCCACTTGAAATTAATAATAATGTAAAAATATAATAATTGGAAATTTATGCATAAAGGATAAAATCCATAAATTAAATATTAAGTCAGTATAGCCTTCCATTACTTCGGTTAGAATCGAACCATAGTTCAATGTGCTTGACCAACCCTAGTTGGGGTTCTTTCAATTATCGGGGAATTTTAATTTGAGTTTTTTCTTTGAATTAACTTAGATTACATCAAGGTTTGACTACCCCAGAAAGAATTGGTGTAACTAAAAGGCAAAGGTTGAGGAAATCCAAAGTTATGGATTTCATGATTGGGGAGTCCACTCAATAGATCAAGGAGCTATGAGTTAATGCTATTGGAATTTGGAATGCCTACCTAAAACCTTTCATGTTTCTTGACCTACCCTAGATAGGGTAATTCAAAGGGAAATATGGATCCTTACCACTAGAATTTCTATGAAATAGGATATTTTGAATCCAATCCTGATGGAAATTGGGTTTCAACAAAATAGTGGTAGACTAATAAATATTAATTTATTTATTTGTTTATATTTATCAAGATAAAGTACTAAAATTTTATTCATATTAATTTGTAGAAACAACAATAAAATGACATCAAGAATATCATTGTGATCCATAATAGAGAAGTAAAACCTTCTCATCGACACTAATTTCCAAGAGTGGAAAAGGTGCCTTCATTTTATCCTTCGCGATGAGAGGAAACTTTATGTGCTTGATGAGCCTTTACTAGTTGAACCTAGAAATGAGATGAGTGATGAAGAACTATTTGTGTATGGGAAACAGTTAATGATTCTATGGAGGTTCAGTGCCTCAAGCTATCATCCATGACCAATGATCTCTTGAAGCAACATGAGAAAATGGATTATTATAGCATGATGTCTCACCTTCGGGATCTCTATCATGAGAAGGAAAGACATTAGAGGTATGTGATATCTAATGCTTTGTTCACTACTATGTTTGGAGAGTCTACACCAGCTGGACCACATGTAGTCAAGAATATGGGCTATATTGAGCATCTGGACATCTTAGGTATTAAATTCCCTGTTTAGTTGTGTATAGATCTCATACTATCATTTCTTCCTAAGACCGTGTCTAGTTTTATTGTGAATAATAATATGAGAAATAATGAGAAGAGTCTATCAGAGCTTCTTACCCTAATTCTCCATGTTTATAATGAAATGGGATGTGAAAACCCCGCATTCCTTATGGTTAATAGGAAGAGGAAGGAAAAGGAAAAAGGGCCTAAGATTTATAAACAATCTAAATCCTCCAAGAACCATACGACCAAGAAGAAGAAGATCTGGAGGTAAGGAAAGAAATATGAGGAAGTATGATTTTCTTATGGTAAGTTAGGACACTAGAAGAGGAACTGCACCTAGAGTAAAGGGGAAGCAAAAGTTGTGTTCGTTATTGAGTGAAATCTTTCCATTTCTACACATTGGGTATTAGATATATCTTGTGGGGATAACATCTATATTAAAATGTAGAAAAAAGTAGATTTCGTAAAATTATCAGAGGAGAGGTGGATTTGTGAGTTGCCAATGGTGTGAGTTTGGATTCTCTTTCCATTGGTGAGTACCACCTCACATTGTCGATGTTAATGATTTTGGTTTTACATAGCTATTATTATGTACGTAGTGTTATCAAGAACATAATTTCTATATCAAGTTTAGATAGAGATTTATTTATTTTCATGTTCGGAAATAAATATATTTACTTTTATAAGAACAACATATGTTATCATATGGCGCATTTAAATAATGGTATATATGTATTAAATTATGATAACCAAGTGTTGGAAATTGATAATGAACCAAGTTCACATGACTCATACAACACCTAGTTGTTGCATCACCACCATGGTCATGTAAATGAGAATTTCCTAACAAAGCTCTGTCAAGAGGTTATTTAGACTCTTCTGAGCTAAAACCACTTGATAGATGTCATGCTTGTTTACAATATAAAATGACCAAACCACCATTTGGTGGATTGGATGAAATGGTCACAAAGATTCTAGGATTGGTACACATTGATATGTGTGGACAATTTCTAGTAAAACCTAGAGGTGGATATTCTTACTTCATTACTTATACTGATGACTTGAGTATATATGGCTATGTCTACAAAATGAGGTATAATTCTGAGTCTTGTGATAAATTCAAGGAGTTAAATAATGAAGTAGATAATAAGATTAGTAAGAAGATAAAGAATCTTCGATCAGATCGAGGTGCAGAATATCTTAACCAAGAGTTCATTGAGCTTTTACGGGAGTCTGTGATTCTATCTAACTCACTCCACCTTATACACCATAGTGGAATGGGGATGTGAGGAATTTATTAAGGCTTTCTCTGGCAACAAACTAACAACCCGAGGCACAATGTGTATCATAGGGTATCCCAAGGAAACAAAGGGATTCTACCTATACAACCCCTCAGACAAGAAAGTGACTATTACCAGACATTTTCTCTTTCTTGATAGGGATCACATACACAAAAAGGATGGTGGGAAAAAGATTAACTTCGATGAAGTTGATGTTCAAGATACATTGGAGTTGGTATCTGAACTAGTTCCACATGTCCCTGTGGAATAGGTAGTTCCTGAAACACAAGTAATGCATAGAAGTAAAAGAGAGGTAAGGGAACCACAGAGATATGGTTTCCTTGTCTCCAAGGATGGTGACTCATTATTTTTGGACAATGATGAACCTATATCCTATAAGGAAGAAATAGAATGTTCAGAAGATGCAAGATGGATAGAAGCTATTAATTCTAAGATGGATTCCATTTATTAGAAACAAGTCTGGGTTCTGGTTGATGTGCCAGTTGATGTAAAGCCTATTGGGTGTAAATGGGTATTAAAGAAGAAACTAGACATGGAAGGTCAAGTTAATACCTATAAAGCAGGGCTAGTGGCTAAGGGTTTTAAACAGCATCAAGGAATTGAATATGATGAAATATTTTATCCAATTTCCATGTTTAAATCCACATGAATCATACTTTCCATAATAGCTTTCCATGACTATGAGATTTGGCAGATGGATGTGAAAACTGCATTCCATAACAAGAACCTTTAGGAATATGTCTACATGACATAAATAAAAGGGTTTATGACACAAAGTGATTCTAAAAGGCTATGAAATTTGCAGATATCCATTTATGGATTAAAGAAAGCATTAAGTTCATGGAACATTCGATTCAATGAATCCATAAGTGAATTTCGTTTCATTAAGAATGAATGTGAGCCATATGTTTGCAAGCAGTTTAATGGGAATGCAGTCATTGTCCCAGTAGTGTAAGTAAAAGACATATTTCTTGTTGGAACCATTCATGCAATCAGTCAAGGACTGGTTGAACAAGTGCTTCTCTAAGAAGGAAATAGGTGAAGCAGCCTACATTCTAGGGATCAAGATCATTCGTGATAGATCAAAGAGGCTGATTGGACTAAGTCGAAGTACATACATTGAACAGATACTAAAGACATTTATTATGGAACAATCGAATAGGGGATTCGTTCCAGTGTCACATGGTATACATCTTTCCAAGAAAATGTGTCCCTAGACAGAAAATGAGAAAGATAGGATGAGTAAGAATCCATACGATTCAGCGATAGGATCTATCATATATGTTGTGTTATGTACTAGACTTGATGATGCCTATAAACTGAGCATGGTAGGCATATATCAAGCAGATCCAGGAGAAAAAAATTGGACTGCTTTCAAGACTATCCTTAAGTATATGAGAATAACTAAGGATATGTTCCTGGTGTCTGAAGGAGAGGAGGAGCTTGTCATCAGAGGGTATGTTGATGCTGGTTTTCTGAAAGAACAAAATGATATAAATTTGCAATAAGGATATTTTATTTGTCTCAACAGAGGAGCTATGAGTTAGAATAGTTCAAATCATCCAGTTGTTGCTAATACTACAGTGGAGTCTGAATATATAGCATCTTCTGATATAGTCAAGGAAGCTGTCTGGATTCGGAACTTTGTCCAATATCTTGATGTGGTACCTAACATTAAGGATCCCATTACATTTTATTGTGATAATATAGTAGTGGTGGTTGTTGCAAAGGAACCAAGGTCACATCAACGGAGAAAGAACATACTACGAAAGTATAACCTCTTGAGTGATTTATATCAAAGGGGTAATGTTTCAGTGAGAAGATTTTCCATAGAAGAGAACATGGATGACCCCTTTACTAATGTTCTATCTCAGAAAAATCATTAATATCATGTGAGATCTAGTGGATTGAAGGTTGATAGAAGTTGGCTCTAGGGGAAGTGGGATTCTATTGGAGTTGGTTCCCTAAAAACCAAATTATTTGTACTTTATGAAAAACCTATATTCATCGGATGAAAATTAATAAACTCTTTATCACATCATGATTGTTCTTATGCATGACATAGTATGTGATAATGTTCTAAGAATAGTTGTTGCAAAAAAAGGTCATAGCAGATCCCTACTATGATGAGAACCCGGAAGTGCCATGACATTATTCTTGAATATATGTTCTATTATTGGATGATATTACATGGTAAGCATTCGTATGAGGTGAAATTTTGTTGTGACATTAACTTCTTTTTCTTGGGTGACTTTACCCATTGATAGACAGTAATATTTGACTTTAGAAAATCCCACCTAATGACAATGAGAAAGAGGCCTAGAGGGTCACAAACTAAGTGTAGCTAGTATCTCAGTTAAATAATTTATTTATTTAACAAGTCGAATAAATATTATTCTCAGTTGTGGTTTAATAATGATTCAAGTATGAATAATCACATTTATTTCATCGCTAGTTATTTGATAAAATATATTATAGATGAAATATTTATTTATCGACGAATAATGTAGATATATTTATATAATAAATAAATAGTCATTATTCAAGGCGTGGTAAATATTAAGGAGGATTGATGGATCAATTTATGGGTCCGGTGAGAAATAATATTAAATATTATTTTGTAAAAAAATATTTAAATATAACATCCAAGTTAAGAACTTGTAATGGAAATAATAGAATTATTATTATTATTTGACATGGGGTTTCACATGGAATAATAAATTAAGTAATGACACTTGTGCTAATTATTTATTATTACCTGGTGAATTAAATTCCCTATTATGTTATTATTCTATATATTATTCAAGGGGTAATTCGACCAGATAACCTATCATTGTGTGCACAACATCCTGGGAGAAAATATCTTGAGCCTTGAGAACTATTTCCTCTCCAAGAACGCTCTCAAGAACAAGAGATATCCTCCTCCACTGGATCAAGGAGAAATCTTTGTAATTTATTCTCAAGGAGATCAAAGGAAAAAATCCTAAGTACATGTATCTTCCATGCTAGCACCCAATGACTTCTTTATAGGCGTCCTAAGATACGTGGAGCACGTGTGGATCACCACTATAGGATTCCTATCCTTGGATTCTACATCGCAATGAACCCACACTTCGGACCCATGGTCCGACACATCAACAAAGAAAGAATCACCTTTGAGGTAATTTTATAATTTAATTAAATCAATTATAAACAAAATATATCAATCCTCTCTTCTCACTTTTAGGTTCTCTCGTTTTTTATCCTTGATTCAATTTTGTGGATACTAGTGTTAATCATCGTATTCAACCTAGATTAATTATCAATTATGGTATTTTTCAAATTTGGGAACACACCCATCTTGCACTTCCACTGCACCTGGAACCTACATTTTTTTGGGTTATAGGCTTAGGTATTTTTGGGGTGGAGGGTTTGGGGTTTTTGGGGCCAAGGGTTTGGGGTTTTGGGGTAATGAGTTTTTGGGTTTTTTTGGGGTTGTGGGTTTTGTGTTTTCTAGGGCTATGGTTTTTGGGCTATTTGGGCTATGGATTTGTGGTTTTTTAGGGAAAAGTGTTTGGGTTCTTTTGGGGTTGTGAGTTTTGGATTTTTTAGGCTTAGGGTTTTGGGTTTCTTGGGGATTGGGGTTTGGGTTTTTCTGGGAAGAGGTTTTGATGTTTTTGGTGGTTGAGGGTTTGTGGGTTTTTAGGGCTAAGGGTATACGGTTTTTTGGGGCTTCGAGGTTATAGATTTCACAGTTGGTGGTTTAGGGTTTTTTTGGGGTCGGGGGTTTAGTGTTTTATAGTTTTGAGTGTTTAACTTTTTTGGGGATGAGGGTTTAGGGTTTTTTGGGCCTGAAAGTTTAGGGGTTTTTGGATGAGGGTTTATTGTTTTTTGGGGATAATGGTTTTGTGTTTTTGGGAGTGGTGGGCTTTGCATTTCCTAAGTATAAGAGTTGAGTGTTTTTGGGGATCACAGTGTTGGGTTTTTGGGGGATGAGGTTTTTGGATTTTTTGGGGATGAGGTTTTAGGGTTTAGTTTTTTTTGTCCTGGGGGTTTAGTGTATTTTCAGGCTGATCATATAAGGTTTTTATGGGATAATGGATTACATTTTTTTGGGACTAACGATTTAGGGTTCTTTGGGGATGAGATTTTTTTATTTTTTGGTGATGAGTTCTTAGGGTATTTTGGGGTTGAGGATTTAGGGTTTATTGGGGTTGAGGATTTAGGGTTGTTGGGGGCTGAGGGTTTAGGTTTTTTTGCTGTTGAGTATTTAATGTTTATTGTGGATGAGGTTTTAGGGTTTTTTGTGGATGAGGGTTTATTGTTTTGGGGGGGGGGGGTGGGGGTTTAGGGTTTTTTTTGATCAGGGTATAGGGTTTCTTGGGGCTTATGTTATAGGGTTTTTTTGGAACTGAGGGTTTATGTTTTATTATGATGATGTTTTAGGTTTTATTAAGGATGAGGGTTTTGGGGTTTTGGGGTTGATGGTTTTAGGTTTTGGAGGATGAGGGTTTTGGAGATTTTTTACATGAGGGATTAGGGTTTGTTGCTAATGAGGGTCTGTAGTTTTTTTACGGTTTGATGGGGCTAAGGATTTAGTTTTTTTTTGGGGCTGAGGGTTTAGGGTTTTTTTTGGGATGATGGTTTAGGGTTTTTTTTGGTCGAGTGTTTATGGTTTGATGGGGCTGAGTCTTTATAGTTTTTTTGGGTTGAGGGTTTAGGGTTTTTTGGGATGAGTGCTTAGTGTTTTTGGGGATTATGGTATAGGGTTTTTTGGTTCTGATGGTTTAGGGATTTTAGGAATTGAGGGTTTAGGTTGTTTTGGGCAAATGGTTTAGTTTTTTTATGACTCAGGGTATTGGGTTTTTTTAGGATGACAGTTTAGGTTTTTTTGGGGCTTAGTTTAGGATTTTTTAGGGCTGTTAGTTTATTAATATTTTTGGGCTGATAATTTAGGGTATTTTGGGATTGAGGGTTTAGGGTTTCTTGGGTTTGAGGTAATAGGGTTTGTTGGGGATAAGGGTTTAGGGTTTTTTGTTGATAAGGTTTTATGGTTTTCTAGGACTAAGAATTTAGGATTTTTGGCAGTTGGGGGTTTAGGGTATTAGGGATGAGGGATTATGGTTTTTTGGTGCTTACGATTATGGGTTTTTTTATAAGGGATTTGGTTTTTTGGGGAAGATGGATTAGGTTTTCCTGGCACATAGGGTTTACAGTTTTTGGGGGATTAGAGTTTAGGGTTTTTGGGGATGAGGGTTTAGGATTTTTTAGGGATGTGGGTAAAGGGTTTTTTAGGTCCTATTTTATAGGATTTGATGTGGCTAAGAGTTTAGGGTTTTTGGGGGGGTGAGGTTTTAGGTTTTTATGGGGATGAGGGTTTAGGGTATTTTGGTGATGCGAGATTCATGGGTTGGCCTGATCTTCATGGCATAGGGAAGAAGATGAAGGATGTAGTTTGGGGATAAGCGGAGAATGATGGGTATGGATAGCAGATGAAAGTAGTCAATCAATGCTATAAGGAGCGTGACATAAAATTTTAAGGGCCTAATACCCTAAAGTCATAAATCTTATTCCTACATTGTCCCCTTAAAGTCAAAAATGATAAAGTCTAATAATGAATTTTTCGGAAAGCAGCACATGTATTTCCACCCATAGCCCACTATATTTTACATTGAGTAACTAGCCCACCAGATTTGACTTTGGTGTCTAAATATTCCATTCTAGAATTCTACATGTGGGAAAGGATTACAAAATTCATCGAACAATGTGGAACAAGATATGAACATCATGTTTGGGATTGAATAAATGAGATAATAGGACCATTTTCTCCATCCATGAAATGTTAGATACATTGTGCATTTAATGAAGTGAGATGGGTACCCATTGTAGCATTAAACATATTTAATCTCCCTCAAGTCATTGGTCTTTTCAAATCCAACTACTCCACCTGGGAAATCGACTTGTTTCCTTAATCATTGTTCACATCATCCTCCCCCTCTTGAAAATGATTCATCCTCAACTCTTCATCCTCTAAACCAAAAAAAGGGGAATGGTAAGGAACATTGAAAGTGACACAAAAAACATACTGACCTGGCAGAGCTATCTTGTGATCATTGTTGTTTATCTTCTCAAGAACATAGAATGGTATTTCTCCTAGAGGCATAAGTTTTGATTTCAACTTGTCAAGAAATATTTCCTTCCACATATGGATCTAGACTAAGTCACCGGGTTGAAAAACACTTTCTTGTGACCCCTGTTTACATGATAAATATATTTCTGGGTCATCCACTCGATATTTTTTATTGATTTTCCATAGAGTTTCATGATGAATTCTGCATACCCTTTCACATCCATATTAGTTTCTTCCTATAAATGAAAATGAACTAGTTCAATAGGGGAATGGGGGATAAATCCATAAAAAAAATCAAATGGAGAAAATTGAGTAGTGGAATGCTTTGCCTTGTTATATGTTAATTCCACATGTGGAAAACACTCCTCCCAATTCTTGATATTCTTCTTGAAATTTTTTCATAGAAGGGATGATAGTTCCCAATTCACTAACTCTATTTTCCCAAAGGTTTTTGGATAAAAATTAGTGGAAAATAGTAACTTTGTACCTAGTTTACTCCATAAGGTCTTCCAAAAGTAACTCGGGAATTTTGTGTCTCGTTCTGACATAATTTTCCTTATCACTCCATGGAGTTTGACTACTTACTGAAGGAAAAGTGTTTCAATGTTAGTATCGTCATCTATTTTGTGACAAGGAATGAAATGGTTCATTTTATAAAACTTATCCACCATAAAAAAATGGAATATTTACCCCTCTTGGTCATTGGAAACCCCACAATAATGTCCATTGATATGTCCTCTCAAGGGTTATTGTTTATTGGGATATGAAGACATAATCCATATGATTTTAGTTTCAATTTGTCTTTATGGAATAAAATGCACATTCCCATAAAATTTTTCAATATATCTAGATATCCTAGGCCAATAAAAATTCTCACTAACAATTCTAATAGTTTTTACAACACCAAAATGTCCCATTAACCCATTAGAATGTGACTCATTCAGTAAAAGTAATCAGATAGAGAAAGTGGGAATGAAAATCTTATCAATCTAGAATAAGAATCCATCGTGTAAATAGAAATTTTTCTAACTAACTCTAATTTTAAAATGTCCATATGGTTCCTCAAAATCACTATATATATCATATAAATCCTTAATGCATTCAAAAAATATTTTTTAATCCAACAAGGATAAAAGAGAATGTCTACATGAAAGTGCATAAACCATAGTATTTTCTTTTCCATTTATATGCTTCATGACATATGTAAATGATTAAATAAATTCCATCCATCTAGAATGTCTTATATTTAGTTTTTTTGGAACCTAATGTATTTAAGAGGCTCTTGATTAGAATGGATCACAAATTCTTTAGGCCAAAGTTAGTGATACCATGTCCCTAGTACTCTAAACAATGCAAACAACTCTTTATCCTTTGTAGTAAAGTTTATAGTTAAGCCATTTAACATCTCAATAAAAAAAGAAATAGGCTTACCTTCCTACATGAGTACTCCACCAATACCAATTCTTCTTGCATCGCATTCAATTTCAATGTGATTACCAAAGTATGGGAGTAGAAAGTAGAGGGGCATGGGTGATTCGATCCTTCAGAGCATGGAAATCATTCCCTTGAGTAGTCCCCCATTTTAAAGGAACATTATTCCTTTTCAATTCATTTAGTTTTGCTATTAGTGTGCTGAAGTCCTTCACAAATCAACTGTAAAAACTTGTTATCCCGGAAAAACTTCTTACCTATCCAATGGAGGTTGGATTTGGACATTATTGTATCATTTTTATCTTCTCAGTTTCGACTTCAAATCCATTTCTACTCACAAAAAATTCAAAGAAAACAATATTATCGAAGAATGTTTTCACTTATTTTTGTTTTCGAACAATTTTTCCTTTTGTAACACCTCTAATACTTTTCTTAAGTGATCTATATGTTCATGAAAATTCCTACTATATGCCAAAATGTCATCAAAGTAAAATACAACAAATTTTCTAATATATGAACATAATACATGTTTCATTGACCTCATAAATGTTCTAGGTGAATTAGTGAGACCCAAGGTCATGAAAAACCATTCACAAAGACCATGTTTTGTCTTAAATGTAGTTTTCCACTCACATCCTTCTTTAATCCTAATTTTATTGTAGCCACTTCTTAAATCAATTTTTGAGAAAATAGTTGAACAATTTAATTCATCTATCATATCATATAACCTAGCGATGGATTGATGATACCTAACCATGATGTTATTGATGGATCTACAGTTAATGAACATTATCCATGTTCCAACCTTAATTGGTCCTAGAATCACTAGTACGACACAAGGACTATGGCTCTATCAGACATATCCCACATCCAATAGATCTTGAACTTTCCTATGAATTTCTTTTGTCTCCTTCAGGTTAGTGTGCTATTCAGGGTGATTTGGTAGTGATGCTCTAGTTATGAGGTCAATTTGATGCTCAATATCTCTAATGGGTGAAAACCCAGTGGTACCTCTTCTATAAATACATCAACATACCCGTATAACAATGACACATCAACATTTGGAAAATGGGGTAAGTCGTTAGTATTTAGAAACACATCTTTTTACATGAGTACTATGAGGGTTTGATGTGAAATCAAATATTCCTTAAACTCACTCTTTTTTTCCCACATCAGACTTTTCTATTCTCTAAAATTTAGTTTCCATCTTTATTTTTCTTTTCTCTCCATTTATTTTATTCTCTCATTTTCTATCTTTCCCTCATTCTCTCCTTTTTCATTTTCACCATTATTTTATTCATCACTAATTTTTTTCTTCTCTATAAAAATGTGATATCCCAAAATTTGTTTGGGGGAAATGGTTTTTAGGGTTATAGGTTCCCCTCGAAGTAAAAAAGAGTGACAACTTAAAAACCCGTCATGAGTAACATGTCAATTGTACTTCCATGACCGTCCCAACAACAAATGTAAATCCTTAATAGGAACAACCTCTCACAAAACCTCATCTATGTAATTATTGATGGTGAACAATACCTTCACATTCTTGGTGACATTTATCTCTCCTAAATCATTCAACCACTGAAGCTGGTATGCATTTTGGTGCGTCAAAGTTGGGAGTCCCAACTTCTCCACCAACTCGATGCTCGCCACATTGCTATAACTTCACCCATCAATAATAATGCTACACACCTTTCCATTGACCTTTCATCTTGTGTGGAAAAGGTTTTCTCACTGATCATTCTCTCCAATGGTCATTATTTCACTTAAAACTCTCTTAGTGAGTATAATCTCACCATGTTCTCCAAATTCTCCATTATCAATTTCTAGAGATTCATCTTCATCCTCTTCTGAGATATCTCCATCAGTATCTCATTCTCTATACTTATTGATGGTCATGGTATGCCAGTTTTTACATTCACTAGTAATGGTATGCCTTCCTTGACCTTTTTAATAATGAATATTCTGATTCCTTGTTTGGTTAGCCTCAAAAGTAAGTTTCTTAGGTGAAAGAATTACCTTTTCACTTTTGCAATCAACCACCCTTTCGGCTTTGATCATTCTCCAATATCCTTCCTCATATTTCTCCATGTAGTTAAAGGGGTAGTGGGTTTCCTCATGTTTCTCCTTTTTATTTTTTTCTCAACCTTGGTGCCATGGTGGATCATATCTTGTATCTCCACATGGTGGTATATCTCCACTTGATCGACAATCTTCTAATTAAATCCATGTAAGAAGCACACCATAATTACCTCCAGATATTCCTCAATGTTTTCTCAAATCATGAAAATTTTCATCTCCCGGTAGAAATATTAAACACTCTTACTCCCTTTCATGAGGAATTAGAGCTTGTTGTGGAGATCTCTATGGTAGTGTGAGGGAACAAATCGCTTCCTCCTGGTGAACTTCATGTCTTAACATGTATGGATAGAACGTCCTCCATAATACGATATTTCCTTTTGAACCTAATACCACCATATTAATGAATAATCAATTAATTCAAGGGCTATAGGTTTTAGCTTCTTCTCATAAAAATAGGTATGACATGAATACACCTACTAGATCTGCATCTCCCACTGCAATTATTCTTCTGGATCACTTTTCCCTTGAAACGAAGGGACCTTCACCTTGATCCCACCAAGTAGGCCATAATCATGTGGTCCTTTAGCCACATATAGGTTATTGGTACAACCTCCTCCTTTGTGGGACATCCTCAAAATCAACATCAAGGTTTTTCATCTCCTCCTCCATGATGTCGGGGAGACGTGGTGCCAGAATGCATCATGGTTTGTCATGGATCATGCTTAGGATTGGTTGGTTCTCTAGGATTTAAATACTCTCATGTAGAACCTCGAACATCCCATCAATAAGATTCAAAAAATGGATCACCAAAGCATTCATTTGGAGTAGTATAGCTTCGGGTGTGGGAGATATACTTTGAATTCCTTCATCACTGGAATAAGAAATTATTTTCCCATGACCTTATTCCATGATATCTTACACAACCACAAACACAGACGGGGTGAAACACACATAGTCATACACACACACACATGTGTAAAGATACACACACACACACACATGAAATATAAACACACTCTTGTACACAAGGATACAAAATCATGTGCACATGATATACACACTCATACACACAAGGATACACACTCACAAATGCAAAATAAACACACACACGCACATAGAAAAAAAGGATATTTTTGTTAAATTTCTCTCCATTCTCAATACTCAATTCAAATCCTAGGATCTTATGAAATCTAATACATTGTTTAGGGAGATCAAATTCCCCCAATACTTCCCAAAACATTATTGTGTTTGCGGATGGTTTAACACACCACATTTGAGTGGTAAAAGGTAACAAAATTATCAAGGGTGAGAAAGGGGGTAGAAATGGGTAAAAGGTAAAAATGGGGTAGAGAGGTGGTAAGTGTGTTTTTAATGATTGTGTTAGATAAAAATATTAATAACAATGATCCAAAAATGCTATCGAGGTAAATTAAAAGGATGGATAAAGTGTTGTATGGAACTAGAAAGGGCTAAAATGTAAAGCACACAGAGTTGAAGAGGTGATTGTATCCAATTTTTCGTTATTTTTTTGTCCAATCTCCCCAAAAAAAATGTTGTGCTTAAATTTTTAAAGTACATGATGATGAATGAAGAGTAAGATATTTTTTTGAAAACACTCAATGAAAGGATGTGCTTAATTTTGAAACGTACAAAATAATGAGTTGAGAGAATTTTTTTTATACTAATAACATATAGAGAGTTAAATGTGAAAACAAGAGGGATGAATATTTGGATCAATGTATAAAATTTAAATATTTCACAAATTAGGCCAATTCTAGAGGTTAAAAAGGTTTTTCTGTTTTTTTTGAATGGGTGGATAATATGGAAGGATAAGGAGGGTAATGGGTAAAAGTACCGTAAATAAAGGGATAGATTCCTACCACGTCAACCGAAGCTCTGATACCAACTAATGTGAGATGTACGAGGTGGCCTGATCTTCATTGTGTAGGGTAGTAGATGAAGGATGTGGTTCAGGTATAAGTGGTGGATGTTGGGTATGGATAGAGGATGAAAGTGGTCAATCAATGCTATAAGGAGTGTGAGCTACAACTTAAACAAAACACTCAATGGAGTTATGTGATAACTAATCTAAAAAACAATGCACTTAGGTTAAGTCATGGGATTAGGGGCTTTGTAATATTGGATCCACAATCTAACTTGTAGATTGATAAGTAAATAATTCACATGGGAAAGGGGAAAAATCAGAACAATACTCATACAATGGAGAGAAATAAATCATAATCTCTCTATTATAATCTTGAATGAGAATAAAATTCCATGGGTGGCTATTTATATCCAAGGGTTGACATAAAAGGTCAAGGGCCTAATACCCTAATTTCATATAGCTTATTCTTACCTTGTCCCCTTAAATTCAAAAAGTTAATGTCTAACAATGACTTTGTGGAAACGTAGCACATGTCTTTCCACCCATAACCCACCGTATTTTACATTGATTACCTAGCCCACTGGATTTGAATTTCGCATCCAAATATTCCATTCTATAATTCTTTACGTGGTCAAGGCTTCCAAAATTCATGCAACCATATTGTACAAGATTTAAACATCATGTTTGGCCTTGAATAAGTGAGATAATTGTCTCATTTTCTCCATCTGTGCAAGGTGAGACCCATTGCGCCTTCAATGAATTGAGATGGGCACCCATTTGTATTGTTAAACCTCTTTAATTTCCCTTGGATCATTGGGACTTGCAAATCCAACTCCTCCACCATAGTAATCAATCAGTTCCTTCAACATGGTTCTTGTCATTTGGGGATAACAGTTTTCGATTTCTTTGGGTATGAGGGTTTTTGGTTTTTTAAGAATGAGGATTTAGGATTTTGGAGCTGAGGGATTAGGGTTTTTGAGCCTAAGGGTTTAGGGTTTTTGATGGCTAAGGGTTTCGGGTTTTTTGGGGCTAAGGGTTTAGTGTTTTTTTGGGAAGTGGGTCTGGAAAATTTTTTTGCTGAGGGTTTGGGGATTTTTTGGACTTAGGTTTTATTTTTTTTGGTGGCTGAGTGTTTATGGTTTTTTGGGTCTAACTGTTTCAGATTTTTTTGGACCGGGGTTTTGGGGTTGAGGGTTTAGTTTTATTTATGGCTGAGGGGTTTGGGTTTTTGGGGGATGAGGATTTAGGATATTTAGGGCTATAGGTTTGGTGTTTTTTATGGTTGAGGGATTGGGGTTTTTGGGGATGAGGGTTTTGGGTTTTTTGGGGATGTGGGTTTGTGGTCTTTTGAGGATGAGAGTTTGGTGTTTTTTTGGGGCTGATGGTTTTGGGTTTTGGGTGTTGTGGGTTTAGGGTTTTTTATGGATGAGGGTTTAGGGTTTTCTGGGAATGAGGGTTTTAGGTTGTTATGGGGATGAGGTTTTGGGGTTTTTTATAGTTTAGGTTTTTTTGTTTATTGGGGCTGAGTGTTTGTTGTTTTTTTAGGGCAGAGGGTTTAGGTATTTTTTAGGTAAATGGTTTAGGGTTTTTTGCTTATGAGAGTTTAAGTATTTTTGGGACTTAGGGATTACTACTTTATGGGGATGAGTGTTTAGAGTTTTTTGGGGCATTGGTTTTGTGGTATTTTGGTGTTGAGGGTTTGTGTTTTTTTGAGGTTAAGTTGTTATGGTTACATAGTGATTAGTATTTGGGGTATTTTGGGGATGAGTGTTTGGGGTTTTTGGGGTCTAAGGGTTTAGGGTTTTTGGGTCTAAGGGTTTGGGGTTTTTTGGGATTATGGTTAGGTATTTTTGGGTATAAAGGTTTAGAGTTTTTTGGGACTAAAGGTTTGGGGATTTTGTGGGCTAAGGTTTTGTATTGTTTGGCACTAATGGTTGGGTGTTTTTTTGGGGCTAATAGTTTAGTTTTTTTAGGGATGATGCTTTAGGGTTTTTTTTAGTTGTGCGTATAGGGTTTTTTGGGGCTACATGTTTGGTTGTTTTTAGGTTGGGGGTTTAGGTTTTTTTGGGCTGATAGTTTTTAGTTATTTGTGGATGAGGGTTTAGGGTTTTTTGGGGGTGGGGGTTTAGGGTTTTTTTGGAAAATTGTTTAGGAGTTTTTGGGATGATGGTTTAGGGATTTTTGGTAGGCTTTTTTATGACTGAGGGTTTAGGGTTTTTTGCGGATGAGAGTTTATGGTTTTTTAGGTGTAGGTTTTAGGGGTTTTTTGGGCTTAGGGTTTAGTGTTTCTAAGGGATGAGGTTTTAGTGGTTTTTTGGGATGGGAGTTTGTGGTTTTGGGGGGATGAGGGTTTTCATTTATTGGTGCTTAGGGTATGAAATTTTTTTGGATTAGGATTTGGGGTCTTTTGGGGATGACGGTTTGTGGTTTTTTGGGAAAAGGGTTGGGATTTTTTAAGGCTAGAGTGTGAGGTTTCTTAGGGATATCCGTTTAGGTTTTTGGGGGATTAGGGTTTGGGTTTTTGGGGGTTCAAGGTTATGGGTTTTTGGGGACTGAAGCTTTTGTGTTTTTTGCGATAAGTGTTGGAGGGTTTTGGCACTGAGTATTTAGGGTTTTTTTGGAGTTATAGGTTTAGGGTTTTTTGGGATGAGGGTATAAGGTTTTTTGATCCTGATGGTTTGGGGGGTTTTTAGGGCTTAGGGTTTACAGTTTTTCGGGATAAGGGTTTGTGGTATTTTTGGGCTAAGGGTTTAGGGTTTTTTTGGGCTATGTGTATGGGTTTTTTGGGTTTGATGTTGTGGGGTTTTTTTGGGGGATGAGGGTCTAGGGTATATTGGGGATGGGGGTTTGGGATTTATTATAGAAGTGGGTTTTTTGTTTTTGGGGTTGATGTCTTGGAGTTTTTTAGGGATGAGGGTTTAGTGTTTTTGGGGGTTCATTATTTGGAGTTTTTTAGGGATAAGGGTTTTGGGTTTTTTAGGGTTTAGGGTTTAGGGGATTTTTGTGCTAAGGGTTTAGGAGTTTTTTTTATGATATTTTAGTGATATTTGGGGATGAGGGTGTAGGGTTTTTTTGGAATGAGGGTTTAGGGTTTTTTGGGGCTGAGGGATTATGTTTTTTTAGGTTGAGGGTCTAGTAATTTTGGGGGCTTAGCTTTTAGGGTATTTTCAGCTGAGGGATTAGTGTTTCCTAGGGTTAAGGGTTTAGGGATTCTTGGGAATGAGGTTTTAGGGTTTTATTCGGATGAGGGTTTAGGTTTCTTAGAGCTGGGTTTACGGTTTTTTGGGACAGTGGGTTTAGTTTTTTTGGGGGGATAATGGTTTTTTGTTTTGTGAGACAAAGATTTAGTGTTTTTTGGGATGATGGTTTAGAGTTATTTTGTTTTGAGGGTTTAGGGTTTTTTGGGGCTTAGGGTTTTCTAGTTCGGAGGGTTTATTGTTTTTTGGGGTGGAGGGTTTGGGTATTTCCAGGGTGGAGGATTTATGATTTTCTAGGGTGAAGGGTTTAAGGTTTTATGGGGTTCAGTGTTTCAGGTTTTATGGGGGAAATGGGATTAGTTTTTTCTAGGGATGAGGGTTTGGAGTGTTTTGAGGTTGAGGGTTTAGGGTTTTTTTTTGGGATGAGGTTTTGGGATTTTTTGAGATTGATGGTTTGGTGTTTTTTAGTATGAGGGTTTAGGGTTTTTTGAGGCTAGGGTTTTATGGTTTTTTGATGCTGAGGTGTTAGGGATTTTTATGGATGGGAATTTCATGTTTTTTGGTGTTGAGGGTTTAGGGACTTTTGGGGATACGGGTCTGGGGTATTTCACAGCTGAGTGTTTGGAGTTTTGGGGGGCTAAGGGTTAAGGGATTTTTGGGATTGGCGGTTTTTTTGTGGGATGAGGGTTTGGGGATTATTTTTTGGCCCATGGTTTATGTTTTTTGGGGCTAGGGTGATGAGGATCATGGAACTAGTAGGCATCGAGGGGTTGAGGGTGGACATGAAGAGGAGTGAGGAAGGTGCATGATCTCACAAGACCCATGATAAAAACATTATGGCCCAATAACAAGGGAGAGGACCAAGATAATGAATGAGGACATAAATGGGTTAATCATGGAATTCCAAGAGGAGTCCCAACACCCTTGATTGGGGGAA
Organism: Viscum album; assembly: GCA_963277665.1. Classification (NCBI taxonomy): domain Eukaryota; kingdom Viridiplantae; phylum Streptophyta; class Magnoliopsida; order Santalales; family Viscaceae; genus Viscum; species Viscum album. The sequence goes on from OY728151.1 coordinate 1,540,935,392, forward strand.
CAATACTAGCCTATAATTTCATTAGTTAAGGCATACAAATTCATTTAAAAGTCTAACTGAAGTGGTGATATCAATTTTTATTCCTATATCCCAAGGAATCTTCAAAGTCAAAAGGTGGTGGGCTACGTGTCTTTACCTTTCCAGAAGGTCGTGCTACTTTTCTCTTAAATTCATGGGAATGTTCCAAAATTTTCAATTGTAATTTAGTCTTTTTAACTTGTGTACACTAGGTGTTATACTTTTTTATAAATCTTTGAAAATAAATAGCCACTCCATTTTACTTTGTGCACATCATGAATGAAGGTAATGTTATTATGGTGAGTTTTTCTTATAACCATTGTGTTATTCCTTAATTCTTGACTTATCAAATTATTTTAAACCTTTTCAGTGGCTTGTGGATTGAGTGATTAGAGATAAGTTCTCTTTGGGTTCTACATTGACCATTTCCCCTCATCCTTCCCATTTTCACTATCTATGCCACATTTCTCTTGTTTTCCTGCAGCGATCCTGGTCATTAACACAAAAAAATTGAACAAAGTTTGTAGAAAAAATACTAGTGTGTCTTGGATCATGTATCATTTTTTATCGTAGCCAACTTGCAATAAATTAGTTCTTTTGTTTCTTATCCCTTATTCCTTCTTCATTTCTCTTCAAATCAGGCCAACATCAATTTTGGTCTATTTTCTTCTTCACCCATGGACATCATTTCCTCTGCATTTTAGAAATAATGTATATCATTATTTTATTTTATAAGCTCAAATTTCTTCCCTATATTGAATCGTTGAAATCCAATATTTAAATCGTGAGACACAATAGGTTCATTTTTTTGTGATGAATTTGACAATTTTAAAATGACACAAAACTCACTTTGTTTCCATTTGATGTTACAAATTATTTTTTATCCTATATTTAAATATTGAAAATTTATCTTTTTGTTTCTTCATTTATTCAAAAAAAAAGAGACCAAAAAATTGAATCATTTTGAATTTGATGTCCCATTATCATTTTTCTTAATCCATTTTATTCACCTTTCCTCATTTTTCATCTTGAATTTATTTTGAAACATATATTTGAATTCTATTTTAGTATTTCTACATTACAATGATCCTTTATATTTTTATTAATTGGGTAATAACCCTATATGAATCAAGTTGAGTGGTAAAAGGATAGAGTATTACATTTTATGAAAAAATCCAATTTGAGTGAAACACGAGCGAACATATTTTTTTAGTGTAAACACGTGAGGGAGTGTGTGAGGTCCATTTACCTTTCTATTCAAATTTTCATATAGGATTACTAAATGGTGGGGGAAAGTAACACCAATGAAATAAACATTAAGTTGTTCATGAAAGATTTAGAATACAATTCCAAAGTTTGAATGTGAGGATGGATGAATTTCAATCCACTTCCAATTCCAAAGCACCACCAAGGAGGCATGAAATTTATGAAGGGAATGAGTTCTCTACTTTTCACAAGTCACCAATTTAGAGAAATCAACCACCATGGTGGTAAGACAATGATCTTGGAGGAGTAAAGTTGAGGATCCCATCATTCCAAGGCATGAATGATCCCAAAACTTACATGGAAGGGGAATGAGAGGTCATACATGTTTTTGGTTGTCACAACTATTCGGAAGAAAACAAGGTGAAGTTGGAAGCTGTAGAATTTTCTGACTATGATAGTATTTGGAATTACCAACTACAAGTGTTTCAATAGTGAAGTGGAGAAAGACCCATCAACAATTGGGAGGATGTGAAAGTGGTAATTCATAAGAGGTTCATTTCTAGCCACTATTATCATGATTTTTTGTCAAGTTTCATGGTTTGAAACAAGGGGACTTGAGTGTTGAGGAGTATCACAAAGAGGTGGAGATCATCAAGATTTAGGAAAATATTGAATATGAGTGACAGGAAACAATGGAATGCTTTGTCAATGGGCTCAACCATGACATTAGATACATAGCGGACATGCACCATAACTTGGACATGGAGAATCTACTTCACATGGCTACTAAAGCGGAGAGGCAAGTAAAGGAAAGATAGATTCTCCCAGCATCTTATAGTAAGGATTCAAAATCTTCTTTCTAGTTCAAGGATTCAAAATCAAAATATCAAGTAAGGGAACACAAAATATATTAAAAGGAGGTGGCCAAACCAGAACCATTCTTTCCATAATCCAAAAGTAAAACGTTGGGTAATGTTTTTTCTAAATAATATGATATCAAATGTTTTAAATGTCAATGATTTTTACATTTTTCCATCATAATGTCCAAAAAATAGGACCATTATTATGATGGAGATGTTCTTAGTTCTTGATCAAGTGAAGTGAAATGCAACTAATTAAGGAGTCTATATATGTAGAAATAAAAATCCTTGTATATGGAGAAATGCTTTAGGAAAGGCGTGCTTTGAGTGATAAACCCAAAGGAGAACATGATAAATAGAAAATGGAGAACATTTTTCATACTAAATACCTCATAAAATATATGGTATGTAGTATGATTATTGATGGGGGTAGTTGTACAAATGAATAAAGTGGTTTTATGGTTGATAAATTTGTATTATCTATGAACAGACACTCTAGGCCATATAGACAGCAATGGTTAAATAAAAGTGGGGATGTAAAAGTGACTAAGAAAGCACAAGTTCCATTTTATATTGGGAATTATGAATAAAAGTTGATGTACGATATTATTCCAATTCATGCTATCCATATCTTTGTAGGAAGGTTGTGGAAATTTTATTAGAGGGTCACACATGATGGATACACCAACCACTATTCTATTGATTACAATGGGAGGATGGTTATTCTTACACCATTGAGTCCTTTGAAACATTATGATGACCAAGTGAGGATAAAGGTATTAAGAGAAGATAAAAAAATAAAAGAGAGAAAAAATATAGTGAATAAAAAGAGTGGAAATATCAAGAGTGAAAAAGGAGTGATGAGTGACCTCAAAATAAACAAGGGAAAGAAAAGAGTTGAAAATAACGGTGAAAACTAGAGTGTTGAGGGAAAAGTGAGTTTACTTTTATTAAAAAGAGTGATTGAGAGTGTTTATAGGGGTAGGAAACCCTCACGATTCTATGAAATTGAGATTATTTTACCACATACACTCTTAATACATCAATGCCTTATAGTGTTGTGTCTCTTTTTACGGAATATGGTGACAAGTTTCCATAGGAAATTACAGATGGATTACCAACATTGCTAGGTATTGGTAACAACATCAACTTCCCCCCCAGTCATAACACTTCCAAATAGACTAGTATATTGGGATAATATAGAGGGGACTTGACAAATCCAATTTCAAGTGGATGAATTTCTAAAGAAGGGATTTGTTCGAGAGAGCTTGATTCCTTGTGTATTACAGATAATTCTTATGCCTAAAAATATGGTAAGTGGAGAATGTGTGTTTATTTTTGAGTTATAAATTTTTTTCGAAAATTATTGCTATCCCAAACCTCATTTGGATGGTATGCTTAATGAACTCCATGGTGCATGCATTTTTACAAAAACTGACCTAAGGAGTGGATACCATCAAATGAGAATGAAAGTTGGAGATAAATGGAAAATCGCTTTTAAAACTATGTTTGGATTGTACAAATGGCTAGTTATTCCTTTTGGAATATCAAATTTCTGAGTACATTTATGAACATAATGAATCATGTTTTCAATCCATTTATTAGGAAATTTGTGGTTGTTTATTTTGATGACATCCTTGCCTATTCTAAGAGCCTTGAAAAACACCATAAACCTTTGAAACATGTTTTTGAGACTCTTATAAAAAATAGGTTGTTTAAAAATGTAGAAAATGTACATTTTGTTTAAATTCGGTTGTTTTCCACGGTTTTGTAGTAAGATAAGATGGAATGAGGGTTGATAAAGAGAAGTTTATGGTGATTCGGGACTGGCCAACCCCAAAGAATCTCAATTGGGTAAGGATCTTCCATGAAATTGTGAGTTTTTACCGAAGGTTCATGAGGTGCTTTTCAACCATTGTGTAACCATTGAATGAGTTGGTCAATAAAGGAGTGAGCTTTAGGTGGGTAAAATCTTATGAAGATTCATTTTCGACACTAAAAGGTAAGTTGACCAACTCACACCTCGTAGTTCTACCTGACTTTTCTAAGGTATTTGAGGTTGAATGTGATTCCTATAGAATAGTAATTGGGGTTTTTTTGATGCAAGACTATAATCCTATTGATTAATTTAGTGACATTCTTATTAGGGATTCATTAAACTACTCAACCAACTCAAATTGTGAAAGCCTAAAATTCCTAAAGTCACAAGGAAAGTTGAATAGGAAACATTCAACATGGGTTGATTTTATTGAATAATATTTGTATGACATTAAGAATAAAAAAGGAAAATAAAGTGTGGTAACCGGTGATTTTTCTAGGATATACTCTCTTTCCACTTTTGTACAAGAAAAAATACTTGGTTTTGAAATTTTGAAAAGAATTTATGAGAATGATGTTGGTTTTTCTAAAATTTATAAGTTGTTTAAAAACACGGGGAAAGTTATTTTTCAAACATGATGGGTTTATTTTTCATAAAAATAAATTGTGTGTTCCATCATGTTCCATACATGAATTAATTGTTAGAGAAACTTTGGGAGGAGGATTAATAGGGAATTTTGGGGTTGAGAGAACTTTGGTCTTGCTGTGTGAACATTTTTATTAGCCTCACATGCATAGGGATGTGGATTGTGTTTGTGGAAATTATAATGGGTGTAAACATGAAAATTTAAAAGTGCTTAAACATGTCTTATACACACCTTTTCATGTTGATTTTCATCCTTGGTTTGATATTTCAATTGATTTTATGCTCAACTTTCCAAGACCAAAATCAGGGAAGGTTATCATCGATGTAGTGATTCATGGGTTTAGTAAAATGGATCATTTCACTACTTATGGTAAAACCAATGATTCAAGTCATATTTTATATTTGTTTTTATGGAATTTGATAGGTTTCATGGATTACCAAAGATCATTGTTGTTGATAAGGATTTTAAATTCTTTAGTCACTTCTAGAGGAAATTGTTGAACAAACATTGAACAAAACTTTTGTAGTCCACCACCACACACCCAAAAACAGATGGTAAAATTGAGGTTTTCCATAGAACACTTTCCACATTTTTTCATTCCATCCTTAGAAAAAATTTGAAACATTGGGAAATACGATTGACTCACATTGAATTTTCGTATAATCAAGTGGGTCACTCCACTACTAACTCTTTACCATTCGAATTTTTGTATGGTTTTAACCCATTGACTCTGCTTCATATTTCTTATTTTCCTTCTAATAAATTTTCAAATCTTAAAGGTAAAAAAATCCATCTTTGTGCAGTAGTTTCATGAAAAGGTAAATTCCAAAATTCAGAAGAAGAATGAACATGTGGCGAAACACACCAACAAAAGTCGGCAAAATGGTGTTTCAACCAGGAGAATGGGTGTGGGTACACTTGAGGAAGGAGAGGTTCCATGAACAATGAAAATAAAAAAATTGTCTAATATGAGATGGTCCATTCCATGTTATAGATAAGATCAATTATAATACCAACAATATTGAGTTACTTGACAGGTATGGAAATATCAATTTCACCATTAATGTTGTGGATCTCTATCCCTTTGAATTTCTAGATTTGAGGATGAATACTTTGGAGGAGGGAGTATATGATGAGGATCATGAAACTAATGGTCATTTAGGGGTTGAAGGTGGTATTTATGAGGAGGGAGGAAGGTTCATGGTTTCACAAGAACCATTTCAAAGAATTGGTGGCCCAATGACAAGAGAGCGAACCAAGAAATGAACAAAGTCTTAAATGGTATAATCATGGAATTAAAGAGGAGGCCCAACACCCATTCTTGGGGAATGTATCCAAACCTATAGTTAAATTAATTAAGGCCCAAAAATGATTTTAAAAGTCCAAACCATGTGGTTCTATGAATTTTGAAGCCTATATTCCATGGAATCTTCAAAATCAAAAGGTTGTGGGATATTTGACATTACTTTTACAAAAGGGGTGATACTTGCATCTTAAAGTCTTGGATGTGTTCCAAAATTTTCAGAAGTTTCATTTAGGATTTTTGACTCTAGAAAACTAGGTGTTAGAATTTTTTATCAATATTTTTCAACAAATAGAAACCCCATTAAACTCTTCTCACATCATTAATGAAGGTAATGTTATTATGACTAGTTTTACATACAAGATTTGTGTTCGTTCTTAATTCTAGACTTATCAAAGGATTGGTCAACCTTTTTTACCTCTTATTGATATATTTCATATAAAAAATTTCTCTTTGGGTTATACCTTGAAAATTTCCCCTCATCCTTCTCGTTTTCACTATACAAACCACATTTCACTTGTTTTCTTATCGATATCTAGGTGCTCAATGAATGAACATTGAACAAGGTTCCTAGTAAAATTCCTAGATGATATTGGATCATTTATCCTGGGGGATTAGGTTTTTTCAGGGTTGAGGGTTTGAATTTTTTTGGTGCATAGCGTTTGAGGTTTTTTGGGGATGAGGGTTTTGGGTTTTTTTGTGGTCGAGGGTTTTTAGTTTTTTAGAAGATGAGGGTTTTGTATTTTTTGGGGATGAGGGTTTAGGGGTTATATGGGTAGAGGGTTTAGTGTGATTTTGGGGATGAGGGTCTAAGTATTTTTTGGGCTAAGGGATTAGTGTCCTTTAGGGATGAGGGTTTAGGGTTTTTTGGGGATTAGGGTTTAGATTTACTAGTGTTGAGGGTATGCATTTTTTGGGGGGATAAGGGTTTGCAGTTTTTTATGGATTAGGGGTTGTAATAGTTTGAGGATGAGTGTATGGGGTTTTGGTGGGTTAAGGGTTGGGGTTATTTGGGGCTAAGGGTTTTTCATTTTTGGGGATTAGGATTTAGGGTTTTTTTGGGGATGTGGGTTTCAGGTTATTTGGGGATAATGGTTTGGGGTTTTTGGGAGATGAGGGTTTGGGGATTTGGGGAATATTGTCTTTGTGTTTTTTTATAACGTGTTAGGATTGTTTAGGGATGAGATTTTAGGCTATATTGGGGATGAGGTTTTATGATTTTTTGAGTTGACATGTTAGTTTTTTTAGGCTGAGGGTTTAGGGTTTTTTATTGGGATGAGGGTTTATGGATTTTCAGGGATGAGTGTTTAGTATTTTTATGTATGTGGCCTTAAGGAGTTTTGGGACTAATTGTTTAGTGTTTTTTAGGGCTGAGGGTTTAGGTTTTTTAGGTATGGTTTTTTGGGGCTGAGCGTTTAGGATTTTTTGGGGCTGGGGATTTAGTATTTTTGAGGCATAGTGTTTAGGTTTTTTTGTGGCTGAGGGTTTAGTTCTTTTGGGGGATGAGGGTTTAGGTTTTAGGGGGATGAGGGTTTGGGGGTTTTGGAGGATGTGGGTTTGGGATTTTTTTGGGGTGAGGTTTTATGTTTTTTGGGGAATTAGGGTATGGGGTATTTTGGGGGATGAGGTTTGGGGTTTTTTGGGATAAGGGTTTGGGGTTTTGTGGGATGAAGGTTTGGGATTTTTTCTTGCTAAGGGTTTTGGGGTTTTGGGGGATGCGGATATGGATTTTTTGTAGCTGAGGGTTTTGGGTTTTTTAGGGGTTCAGGGTTTGCGGTTTTTTGGACTAAGGGTTGTATTTTTCATATTGATAAGGGTTTAGAGTGTTTTGTAGATGAGGGATTAGTATTTTTGGGGGCTAAGGGTATAGGGTTTTTTGACACTGAGGTTTTAAGGAATTTTAGTTATATGGTTTAGATTTTTTGGGGATGAGGGTTTACGATTTTCGGTGTTGAGGGTTTAGGTTTTTTGGTGGCTGAGTGTATGGGATTTTTTGTGGATGAGGGTTTGGGTTTTTTGGGGATGAGAGTTTTTGGTTTTTTGGGGCTGAGGGTTTGGGGTTTCCTGGGGAATAGGATTTGGGGTTTTTGGGGTTGAGGGTTTGGGTTTTGGGGGGTTGTGGATTTAGGGGTTTTTTGGGTTGATGGTTTGGCATTTTCTATGGCTGAGGGTTTAGGGTTTTTTTGGATAACGGTTTTGGGGTTTTGGGATGAGGGTTTAGGGTTTTTGGGGGATGATGGTTTATGGTTTTGGGGGATGGTGGTTTAATGTTATTTTGGGTTGTGAGTTTAGGGTTTTTTGAGGATAATGTTTTAGGGAATTTTTGGGGCTGAGGGTTTAGAGTTTCTTAGGGATAAGGGTTTTGGGTTTGTTGGGGATGATGGTATTGGGTTTTCTGAGGATGAGGGTATAGGGTTTTCTAGGGATGAGGGTTTAGGGTTTTTTGAGGATGAGGGGTTAGGGTTTTTAGGGATAATGGATTAGGGTTTTAGAGGATAAGAGTTTAGGGTTTTGGGGGGTTTTAGTTTTAGGATTTGGAATTTTTTTAGGATGAAGGTTTAAGGTTTCTTGTGGATGAGGGTTTAGGGTTTTTTTTGTTCGAATAATTTAGGGTTTTTCTAGGGCTGAGGGTTTTGGGTTTTTTGGGGTTGAGGGTTTAGGTTTTTCTAGAGATGAGTTTTTGAGGATTACTAGGGCTTAGAGTTTATGGTTTTTATAGGCTGAGGGATTAGTGTTTTCTAGTTCTGAGGGTTTAGGTTTTTTTGGGACTGAGGTTTCACGGTTTTTTGGGAATGAGGTTTTAGTGTTTTTTGTTGCTAAGTGTTTAGGGTTTTGGGGGTTCAGTGTTTAGTGTTTATTGGGGTTGAGTATTTTGGGTTTTTTACCATTATGGATTTATGGTTTTTTAGAAATGAGGGTTTAGGGTCTTTTGGGGATGAGAGTTTAGGGTTTTTTAGGTTAAGGGTTTAGGTTATTTTTGGGGTTGAGGGTTTAAGGTATTTTTAGGGTTTAGGGTTTAGGGTTTTTTTTTGGATGAGGGTTTAGAGTTTTTGGGTATGAGGGGTTAGGGTTTACTAGGAATATGGGTTTAGGAATTTTTGGGGATGAGGGTTGGGGGTTTTGGGGGATGAGGGTTTGGGTTTTTTTGGGACTAAACATTTGGGTGTTTTATAGGGTTGGTCATTTGGGTTTGTTAGGTTTGAGGGATCATATTTTTTGGGGGTTGATGACTTTTTTGAGATAAGGGATTGGGGTTTATTTTGGTTGAGGATTTGATTTTTTTTTGGGCTGACAGTTTAGGGTTTTGGGGAGGTGGGTGTATGAGTTTTCTAGCTTATGGTTTAATCTTTTTATGGGTGTGGGTATAGGGTTTTTTGGGGTGGCAGGTTTTTGGTTTTTAGTACTAAAGGTTTGGCGTTTTTGGGGCTTAGTGTCTTTTGGATTTTTGGGGTTGAGGGTTTGAGGTTTTTGGGGGCTATAATTTTGTGATTTTTTGGGCTAAGGTTTTGCGGATTTAGGGAGGAGGGTTTTGGGCTTTTGGGGGCTAATGATTTTGTGATTTTTGGGGCTTAGGGTTTTCAGTTTCTTGGGGATGAAGGTTTGGGGTTTTTGGGACTGGTGGATTGGGGTTTTTTGTGGTTTAGGTTTTGTGGTTTTTTAGGGAGGAGGGTTTAGTTTTTATTTGGGTCTTAGGGTTTAGGGATTTTTTGGGTTGAGGGTTTAGGTATTTTGGGGGATGAGGGATTTGGGATTTTTTGGGATGAGGGTTTGGAGTTTTTTGGGGCTGTGGGTTTACCATTTTTGGGGCTTTGCGTTTAGGATTTTTTGGGGATGAGGTTTGAGGGTTTTTTGGTGCTGAGGTTTTAGGGATCTCTAGGGATCTGTGTTTGGGGTTTTTTGGGGTATTGCATCTTGAGTTTTATTTGTTGAGGATTTTGGGTTTCGGGCTGTTAAGGGATTAGATATTTTTTGTACTGAGGGTTTCGGTTTTGGGATTTCTTGTGATGAGGGTCTAGGTATTTTTGGGGATGAGGGTTTTGGGTTTTTTTTGGGTTAAGGGTTTTGGGTTTTTTGGGCTTTGGGTTTACTATTTTTTGGGGATGTGGGTTTAGGATTTTTTTTTGGATGAGGGTTTAGGGTTTCTTGGTGTTGAGGGTTTGGTGATCTCTAGAGATTAGTGTTTTGGGTTTTTTTGGGTATTGGGTTTTGAGGTTTATTTTTTGAGGGTTTTGGGTTTTGGGAAGTTAAGGGTTTATGGATTTTTGGTACTGAGGGTTTGGAATTTTTTGGGGCTGAGGGTTTCAAGTTTTTTTGGGGTGTGGGTCTTGGTTTTTTTAGGAAGAGGGTTGGGGGAGTTTTGGGCTTGTGGGTTTATGGTCCTTTATTGTTGACAGTTTTTGGTTGTATTGGGATGACGGTTTTTTTAGGGGGTTATGGGTTTAGGGTTTCTTGGGGATAAGGATTTTGGGTTATTAAGGATTATGGTATGGGTTTTTTTGGGATAAGGTTTTAAGATATTTTGGGGTTGAGGGTTGAGGGTTTTTTGGGACTAACGGTTCATCGTTTTTGGAGGATGGGGGTTTTGGGTTTTGTGGGATGAGAGTTGCGATTTTTAGGTGTTTAATGGTTTAGGGTTTTTTAGGGATAAGTTTGTAGGGTATTTTGGGGCTCTGGGTTTAGGGTTTTTTGGGGTTGGGGGTTTGGCTACATTTAGGTTGATTGTCTAGGGTTTTGGGGGGTTGACATCTTAGGGATTTTCAGGGCTATGTGTTTATGGTATTTTGGGGCAAGGGGTTTAAGGTTTTGGGGCTAGTGGATCATGTGTTTTTAAGGATGAGGGTTTATGGATTTTTTAGTAGGGTTTTTTGGGGATTAGGGTTTATGTTTTTTGGGGACAAAGGGTTTAGGGTTTTTTGAGGAATTGGGTTTAGGGTTTTTTTGGTGATGAGAGTTTTTGTTTTTCGGGGGAGTGAGGGTTTAGATATTTTTGGGGTTGATGGTTAGGGGGTTTGGGGGGAGGACGGTTTTGGTTTTTCTGGGAATGAGAGTCTGAGGGTTTTTAGGAATTAGGGTTTGGGGTATTTTGGGGGTGAGAGTTTGGTTTTTATGGGGCACAGGGTTTGTTCTTTTTTGGTATGAGGTTTGGGGTTTTTTGTTTCTAAGAGTGTAGGTTTGTTTGGTGCTAAGTGTATGAATTTTGGGGGGATAAGGGTTTGTGTAATTATGGGGTGAGGTTTGGGGTTTCAGTTATGTTGTTTGGGGGTTTTTGGGGACTGAGGGTTCAGAGTATTTTGGGAATGGGGGTTTAGGTTTTTTTGGGGATGTGTGTTTAGGGTGTTTTGTGTCTAAGGGTTTGGGGTTTTTTAGGAAAGCGTTTTTATCATTTTTAGGGGATGAGGGTTTATGTTTTTTTGATAATGAGTGTGTACGGTTTTTTAGGGATTAGTGTATGGGTTTTTGGGGGCTGAGGGTTTGGGATTTTTTCGAGGATGAGGGTTTAGGGTATTTTGGGGATGTAGGTTTGGGGGTTATTAGGAAATAGGGTTTGGGTTTTTTGGTAGTTAGGGTTTCAGGGTTTTTTTAGGGATGATGGTTTAGGGTTTTTCAAGGATGAGGGTTTTGAGTTTTTTGGGGATAATGGTTTCATGAGTTTTGGGGATAAGGGTTTAGGGGTATTTTAGGATGAAGTTTTACAGTTTTATAGGGGACCATGGTTTAGGGTTTTTGGGGATGAGGGTTTAGGGTTTTTTGGGTAATAGGGTTTAGGGTTTTTTGGGACTGAGGGTTTAGGGTTTTTTTGGGCTAAGGGTTTTGGATTTTTTGGGGATGAGGTGTTATGGTATTTTTGGGATCAGGGTTTAGGGATTATTGACACTGGATCTTTAGGGGTTTTGGGGGATGAGGGTTTAGGGTTTTTTATGGCACAGGTTTTATGGTTTTTTGGGGATGAGGGTTTAGGGTTTTGGGGGGTATGGGTTAATGGTTCTTTGGGGATGGGTTTTTTGGAGTTTTGTTCGGGGATGATGGTTTATGTTTTTTGGTTTTGAGAGTTTAGGCTTTTTGGGGGTTGAGGGTTCTGGGTTTTTGTGCTGGAGGGTTTAGGGTTTTCTGGGGCAGAGAGATTAGGGTTTACTAGGGATTAGGTTTTAGTGTTTTTTTGGGGTTAAGGGATTAGTTTTTTATAGGGATGAGGGTTTAGGGTTCTTTAGGGCCGATGGTTTATGGTTTTTTGAGGATGAGGGTTTTGTGTTTTTTTGTGTTGAGGGTTTAGAATTTTCTAAGGATAAGGGTTTAGGGTATTTAGGTAGGAGGGTTTTTGGTTTTTTATGGCTTAGGGTTTATGGTTTTTTGGGGAAAAAGTATTAGTGTTTGTTGGGGGGATTAGGGTTTATGGTATTTTCAGTTTGAGGGTTTAGGGGGTTTTAGGGACTCAGGGTTTATGGTTTTTTTTACTAAGGATTTAGGTTTTTTTGGGAAATAGGCTTTTGGATTTGGGGGTTGGGGGTTTATGGTTTTTTCGGGCGTGAGGTTTAGGGATTTTTGGGTATGAGGGTTTGGGGTTTATTGGGGTTGAGGGTTTTGGGTTTTTGGGGTTGAGTGTTTGGGTTTTTTGGGGCTTATGGATTGGGTTTTCGTGTCAAAGGGATTAGGTTTTTTTGGGGTTGATGGTTTTTGTTTTTTTACAGATAAGGGTTTGTGGTTTTTTTTAGGTGAGGGTATATGTTTTTTGGGACTGGAGGTTTGGGGTTTTTTGGTAGAGGGTTTATGGTTTTATATGTATGAGGGTTTATGGTTTGGGGTTGGTTGTAGGGTTTTTTGGGGTGGAGGGTTTTGGTTTTTGGAACTGAGGGTTTGGTGTTTTTTGGGGAATATTATTTAGGTTATCTGGGACTAAGTCTTTGTGTTTTGGGGGATAAGGGTTTGGGGTTTTTCTAGCTGAGGTTTTGGGATTTTTAGGACTAAGTGATTTGAGTTTTTTGGGGGTGAGGGTTTTGGGATTTTTGGGGCATTGGGTTTTCAGTTTCTTGGGGATGAGGTTTTTGGTTTTTGGAGATAAGGGGTTGGGGTTTTTTGGGTGGATGATTTGTGGTTTTGGTGGGATGAGGGTTAATGGTTTTTGGGGCTTAGGGTTTATGGTTTTTTAGGCTAAGGGTCTAGGGTTTTTTGGGGATGAGGTTTTATGGTTTTTTAGGATGAGTGTTTGGGGTTTTCTGGGGTTTTGGATTTAGGATTTGTTTTTTTGGGATGAGGATTTAGGGTTTTTTAGTGTTCATGGTTCATCGTTTTTTAGGAGTCAAGGTTTGGGGATTTTTTTGGGTGAGGGTTTTGAGTTTTATTTTCTGAGGGTTTAGGGTTTTTTTGGGTTTTGGGTTTATGGTTTTTTACGGTTGAGTGTTTGGGATATTTTGGGGTTTAGGATTTCTATTTTTTTTGGGTGTGGGTCTTGGGTTTTTTTTGGACAGAGTTTTGTGGGGTTTTTTGGGCTCTGGGTTTATAAATTTTTATTGAAGAGGGTTTGGGTTTTTTGGCTCAGGATTTTCGGTTTTTTGGAGATTATTTTTAGGGTTTTTTGGGGGATACATATTTTGGGTTTTAGGGATATGGATTCAGGTTTTTTGTGTTGAGGGTTTAGGGATTTTCGGGGTGAGGGTTTTCTTATTTTGGGGAATTATGGTTTAGAGGTTTTGGGATGGGTTTTGGAGTTTTCTTTGCTGAAAGTTGTGGGTTTTGGGGGGATGAGGGTTTGGGGTTTTTTAGGGCTGAGGGTTTGAGGTTTTTTGGGGCTGGGTGTTTAGTATTTTTTGGGGATGAGTGTTTTTTAGGGATGAGTGTTTTGGGTATATTGAATCTGAGGGTGGGGGTTTTTTCTTTTTGTTGAGTGTTTCAAGATTTTTGGGGTATAGGGTTTGGTATTTTTGGAAGATGAGGTATTGGGGTCTCTTCAGGATCTGGGTTTGGGTATTTTTGGGGTTGGTAGTTTTAGGTTTTTGGGGCTGAGGATATATGGTATGTCGTGGCATAGGTTCGGGGATTTTTAGGGATAGTTGTTTTTCGTTTTTTAGGGATGAGGGTTTTTGGTTTTTTGGGTTTGAAGGGTTAGGTTATTTTGGGGATAAGGGTTTTTATTTTTTTGGGTATGAGGGTATAGGGTTTTTTAGGGATTAGGGTTTAGGGTTTTCTAGGCATGGGGGTTTGGGTTTTTTTAGGTCTGAGGGTTTTCAGTTTTTTGGGGATGAGGGTTTAGGGTTTTTTGGGCTAAGGGTTTGGGGTTTTTTGGGTATGAAGGTTCGTTGATTATTGGATTGAGGGTTTTAGGATTTCTGGAGTTATGGATTTATGGATTTATTGGGCAGAGGGGTTGGGATTTTTTTATGCTGAGGGTTTTTGAATTTTTTGGTCGTGGGTTTGGGGTTTTGGGGGCTGAGGGGCTCAGGTTTTTCGCGGTTGATGGTTTTTGGATTTTTTGAGGCTCTGGGTTTGGGGTTTGTGGGGGCTGAGGGTTGGGGATTTTTTAGATCTAAGGGTTTAGGTTTTTCTAGGACTGAGGGTTTTGGGTTTTTGGGAACTGAGTGTTTTGTATTTTTGGGGATCTGGGTTCACTTTTTTTCGGATGAGAGTTTAGGGTTTTTAGGGCTGAGGGTTTAAGGGTTTTTTGGGAAAGAGGGTTTAGGTTTTTTTTGGATGAGTGTTATTAATTTTTTGGAGATGATTGTTTATGGAATTTTGGGTCTACGAATTTAGGGTTTTTGGTAGGATTTATTTTGTCTATAGGTTTTAGGGTTTTTTTGGAATGAAAGATTATGTATTTTTACGGCTTTGGTTTAGGATTTTTTTAGGGATGAGGGTTTTGTGTTTTCTGGGGATGAGGGTTTACGGTATTTTTTGGGTTGACGGTTTATTGATTTTTAGTACTAAGGGTTTGTGGTTTTTTGGGGTAGAGGGTTTGGTGTTTTTTGGGTTAAGGGTTTTGGGTTTTTTTGGGTTGAGTATTTGGGGTTTCTTGTTGTTAAGGTTTTAGGGTTTTGGGGGGGATAAGGTTTTTGGGTTTTTTTGGGACAGACGGTTTGGGTTTTGGGGGGTTGAGGGTTTGGTGTTATGGTGTTTTGGGGGGCTGAGTGTTGTTGCTTTTGTGGGCTGACGGTTGGGGGTTTTGTGGGACTGAGGGTTTAGGGTTTTTTCGGGATGAGGGTTTAGGGTTTTTTTTGGAGATTTCGGTTTATGGTTTTTTGGGGATTTGGTATTATGATTTTTTGGGGGATAAGGGTTTGGAGTTTTTTGGGGATGAGGGGTTGTGGTTTTTTAGGGATGGGGGATTAGAGTATTTTTTTTATTTGGGTTTGAGGTTTATTGGGGATGAGGGTTAGTGGTTTTTTTTATAAGGAATTATGATTTTTTTTGGGCTGATGTTTTTGGGGATTTTTTGGTACTGAGGGTCATTGTTTTTTTGGAGTTGAGGGTTTAGTTTTTTTTGGGATGGGGGTTCAGGGTTTTTTGGAAATGTGGGTTTTCTATTTTTTTGGGACAAGGGGTTATGGATATTTTGGGATGAGGATTTGGGGTTTTTTGGGTTAAGGGTTTAGGGTTTTTGTGGTTGATTGTTTAGGGTTTTTTGGTTCTCTGTGTTTAGGATTTTTTGTGGCTAAGGGTTTTGTATTTTCTGGGGTGGAGGGTTTAGTATTTTCTGGGACAGAGGGATTAGTATTTTCTTGAGATGGGGGTTTAGGGTTTTATGGGGTAGAGTTTTTAAGGTTTTTTAGAGCTAAGGATTTAGGGTTTTTTGTTACTGAGCATTTATTATTTCTTTGGCTGACTGTTTAGGTTTTTTAGGATTGATGGTTTAGGGTTTTTGGGGTTGAGGGTTTATAATTTTTTTAGTATGAGGGTTTTTGGTTTTTTGGTGATAAGGGTTTAGGGTTTTTTAGGTATCAGGGTTTATGGTTTTTTTGGGAATGAGGGTTTAAGATTTTTTTGAGATAAGGATTTTGGGTTTTTTTGGATGTGGGTTAAGGTTTTTTGGCGATGATTGTTTATGGTTTTATAGGGATGAGGTTTTATAGTTTTTTGGGATTGAGTGTTTAGGGTTTTTTGGGATGAGGTTTTATGGTATTTTTGGGATGATGTTTTACATTTTTTTGAAGCTGAGGGCTCAGGGTTTTGGGGGGTTTAGGTTTTAGGGTTTTGGGGATTAGATTTTAGGGTTTTTTAGGGTTGAGGGTTTTGAGTTTTGTGGGTTTGAGAGTTTATGTTTTTGGGGATTATGGTTTAGGGTTTTTAGTGATAAGGGTTATGGGTTTTTGGGGATAAGAGTTTAGGTTTGTTTGGAACGGATGGTTTAGGTTTTATTTGGGTTGAGGGTTTAGGATTTTTTATTTGTTTTTATTGTTTTTTGGGGTGGTAGGTTTATGGTTTTTTCGGATGAGGGTTTAGAGATTTTTTAGAGATGAGGGTTTAGGGATTTTGGTGGATGAGGTTCTAGGGTATTTTTAGGGATGAGTGTTTAGTGTTTGATGGGGCTAAGGATTAAGGGGTTTTTGGAAGTGAGGATTTAGTATTTTTTGGGAATGAGAGTTTGGGGAATATGGGGGTTGAGGGTTTGGGGTTTTTTGTGGCAGAGAAGTTCATTTGTTATGGGGATGAGTGTTTTATAGTTTTTTGGGGATGAGGGTCTGGTGGTTTTGGGGCTAAGGGTTTGGGGTTTTTAGCGGTTGAGGGTTTTTAGAGTTTTGAGGCCGACGGTCTAGGGTTTTTTGGGGGAAAGGGTTTTGGGTTTTTTGGGGTTGAGGGTATTTTTTTTTATAAGGGTTTAGGGTATATTTAGGAAGAGGGTTTAGGGGTTTTTTGGTGAGGTTTGAGTGCTTAGGGTATTTTGGGGCAAAGGATTTAGTTGTTTTGGGGGATGAGGATTTAGGGTTTCTTTGGAACTGGTTTTAGGGTTTTGGGGGGTTTAGGGTTTAGGGTTTTTTGGGGATAATGGGTTATGGGTTTTTAGATCAAAGGGTTTAGTATTTTTGGGGGATTATGGATCGTGGTTTTACGGGGATGAGGGTTTGCGGTTTTGGGGGGTTGGTGGTTTAGGGTTTTTTATGGAAGAGGTTTTACGGTTTTTTGGGGATAAGGTATTAGGGTTTTTTCATTGAGGGTTAAGGGTTTTTTGGTTCTAAGGGTATCGGGTTTTTTAGGTTTTAGGTTTTAGGGTTTTTTGGGGTGGATAGTTTGGGGTTTTTTGGGGCGGACAGTTTGGGATTTTTTGGGGGATGATGGTTTGGGGTTTTCTAGGGAAGAGGGTTTGGGTTTTTTGGGGATAAGGAATTATGTTTTTTTGGGATGAGGATTTGTGGTTTTTTATTTTTTAGGTTTTGGGGAATTTTGGATGATATTTTAATGTTTTTGAGGGTTGTGTGTTTAGGGTTTTTTCGGGATGAGGGTTTAGAGTTTTTTGGGGTGGAGGGTTTGGATTTTTTTGGGGCTACGGGTCTATGGTATGTTTTGGGATAAGGATTTAGGGATTTTTTTATGAGGGTTTAGGGTATTAGTGTCACGACCCGACCCTACCCGGGCTCGATCCGCAACTACCCTAAGCTCGCCTCCATAGGCCAGGGGCTGGCGACCAGTGCCGAAGGCACAACAACTCGGGGAGGCCTTTGGCTAAGCACCTGTACACACCCACACGCAACACACTCAATGCAAAAGTGCAGAGTAAAAAGAAAAGTAAAGGGTAACTGCTATAAATATACCACAAAGTGCATCGACCTCTACAAGTACAAAGAAAGTTGAAAGTACACTGAAAAGAAAAGGGAAAAAACACGGGCCCAACCAACAAGTGCCACAACCCGGCAACAGGCAAACAAAAAGAAACAGCTGGCGGGTCTCCCACCTGGAACCCGGCCACAACCACTGCACGCGGTCGATACTCCCAGGCTCCTACGCTCCACTGAAGTCACGCTCCACCTGTCCATCATCTACAAGGGCACACCAAGTGCGGGAAAAGCTGTAGAGACCCGAAGCTTGACGTACATGGACATTACATTACATTTGCGGAATACTTAGTACATAACAAAAACACACACCAAAGGATCGTAATAGTTTAGTGTCTTTGGAAACTCGGAACGTAATCTTCTAATCGTGGTGAAAATTCTTCAATATCTCCCATAAAGGTCATCCCTTTTTTTACCTAAAACCTTTCTTTATATCCTGGGGAAAAAAACATAAAAGGGTGAGCTCAAATGCTCAGCAAGGGCAATAAAGGAAATAAAAATCATATCATATCTTTTTTAAAATCATAACCTGCAAAAGAGATCATAAAATCTTAATAAATCATAGAAGTGAAAATGAGATCCCCATAATCATAACATAAAACTTGAAACTTTGTGGCATGCACACATAATCATGGAAAATCATTTCTTGTTAGTCATGACTCATTGCCAAGACTATCTTAGTGGACAAAGTCCCTTTCTGAACCGAGTTCACTCCTCGTTTCAGTCCTGTATCACTGAACCGAAATAACCTTCCGTTCCAGCCATGTCTATCTCATGAGATATAAAATCTTTACCCAATGCATTGGAGGGAGATATAGGTCCCACCCATCTTATAATGAATCCTTTGTTATGTGTGCCACATAATCATAAAACATACATCATCGCATAACACATGTAACAAAAATGGGATTCTTGAAACATCATGACATCATAAATCAATTCATATAAGATAAAGGGATTCATAAACATAATTCCATCACAACATAGTCAAATCAATGTAAAAATATGGATAGAAACAGAACCCTTTATTATCTTAGATGGAAAATAATTTTGATAAAACACTTGAATTGAATTCTTGAGGAAAATATCCTTTCTTCTTCAAAATCAATTTCTTTTCACAAAACATCATGCAATTTTAAAAGAAAGAGTTTTTATTGAAAATAGTCATGAAATCTTTTAGAGGAAGATTCATGAAAATAAGGCTTTATAAAACAGTAGAAATCCGTTCGTGCCGTATAAGTTAAAAAAAACATTCTTCGTACTTTTGTCGGAAAAGTCAAAAAGTACCTCGTACGAAAAAACGAAAAAAGATTCCTTTCATATCCTTTACTAAAAACACATAGAAGGGTAAAATTGGATTTAAACAATTGTAGGTGGATGGAAATAATATTACATATTTATGAGACATGGATGTGGATAATAAAATACACCCCAGTAAATTTCAAAGTACATACAATCTCGGATAAAAATGAGATTGTGATATTTCCCTTACCTTAGGACCAATTTGCTTCGTTTGTGTCCGAACCTCCTGTATAATGATTTAAATAATGTCATTGACTTATTACAGAATCATATTCATTGTTATGATATCATATATGGTTCACTTATGACATTATATTACCCGTTCTTTTGTAAATTCCATGTTAAAGAAGCGTTTTGGGTAAAATCGTTTCATTTATCGTAGGTGTTTTGACTTGTTGTTCTTGACATCATTATTACTTATATCATGATTTACTTACTTCCAGAATATAAAATATGATTTATATATCATATATATTCAGTATATATATATAATAGATAGATAAATAAAATGAAAAACACCGTTCATGGAGACGGTAGTCCGTACGTACGCATGAACGCTGTTTTTCTTTCCTTATTGTATTGAAATGGAAGTAAGTAGATGACATACATATGTATATATATACATAAATCCAGTAGCTTTATAATGTCATATATTTCATTATTATTTCTTATATATACATTATAATCATTCATAAATGGTTAACATGGAGAATGAATCTCATCGCGTCGTGGAGACGGTAGTCCGTACGTACGCACGAGCGATGATATCATTTCTATAAATATTGAATTGAATTGGAGTGGATTATACAATATATCAGAATCAATATGATGTTGTAATAACTATGTATAGTTATTCTTTACACCATTGTACCCATCCATGTAAGGTGGTGGTGGAAAATAGATTACACCACGGCGTGGAGACGGTATTCCGTACGTACGCACGCGCGGTGATTTCTTTTTCCGTAGGATGGATATATGGTGAAATAGGGTTGTTTCATACTTATAATAACATATCAGTATATTAGTGATACTGATGTTATTACTTCATAATGAAACAACCTAAGAAGAAGAAGTGGAAGAAGAAATAAAGATGAAAGAATTGGTAACGGTAATTACCTCTTCTTTGAAGTGCCTCTTTGAGACCTCCTCTTAGGGCACTAGAATTGGTCTTTGAGGAAGACCAGAACCTCTAGGATGTTTCTAGGGAAGTGGAGAAGAGATTTTGGCAGGGGTTGGCCGAGCTTGAGTGCTCAAATTGGTGTGAGGAGGAGGGGGAGGAGGTGTCCTTTTATAAGGGAGGAGAGGGGCACCTTAGGAATACCTCAAAATATTATTTTATATTAAAGTCAAAATCGGTTTATAATGGTTCCAAAGGGTCTTATTTCGAAGCTAAAGTGGGGATGGGTCGAAATCCTATCAACCAATAGAATTTAGACAAGTTTAGGATATTATTTTAACCTTATCAATTAGATTTAACTCTAAGATAAATAATTTAACTTTTACCGTGTCTTTTTGTTTTCTTTCACTATATGGTTAATACACTTACTATAACATGCCAAACGAACCCCAAATTGTATATTATTAATAAATATATCCTTATCTAAGTTATTTGGCCGATCCTTAGATTTTTAGGAATACAATAACAATTAATAATATAATATTTGATTTAAAAACTATTTTGTGTCAATTTTGACACTATTTGATATATGATTTTTGTGAAAGTCATAACAGAATTATATGTTCGAACTAAGTTGATTAAATCAACACTAATATATCATAGTAACCTAGAAAATTAGTGGAATTCATAAAAAGTCTCAAATTACATTTATTTTGGTGTTTATAACATCAATTATATCAATATTTCATTAATAAGATAATTACTGCATCATCATTGTGTCATAAATAAATTAAATTATTTAATGTCTAAAAATTACAAATAAAATACCATTATGTAGGAAATCTTTTTAGCTTTCTAATGCATATTTACAATCGAATTTATCTTATGTATAACCCCATATTAAAAATGATTTACTTATTAAACTTTGATTTTAACTATTTTAACCTTTCTTTAAATAAATTAATAATAAATGTCCTAATCTAATCCAAGTGGGCCTAAAGGGTCATATTTTATTCCTAAGTTTGTTTTTGGTCGAATTACACTTGTCCAATAGAATTAGGACATGTGTTAGGGTAATAGTAATATCATATTTACCCTTAGTTATCCTATTTACTATTAACCGCGGTAAAAAAGTAAAAAGTTACTATTCACCAAAAAATTATTTTCATCTCATTGAACCACATTTTAGTCCTTGATATTAACCGTGTCTCTCGGATTTTCGAAATTCCATTCACAGAAGCGGAAAAATTAAGTTTTATGAAAAATTCAGTTTTTTTAACTACCACTTAGTAGTTTCACTATTCATCAAAAATTGATGTTTTTCAGAACAATGCCAAAATTTCATCCTAAGCTATATTTCATATTCCGAATTCAAAAATGAAATCTATTTTACCAAATTCATAACATAGAAGTTTCATTAATTAATTTTATAATTAAATCCCGCTGTTAAAATAAATAGCGTGTTTTTAGGAAACAATATATATCAAAAGATTGACACTTGATTATGTCTGGTTTAAATGTGAAATTACATCCAATGACCAACATTGTATTAAATTGTAAAAATATATTCTAAATATACTTTAAAACCACTCAAATTAATGATTTATCACTACTAATTATTTCGATTAAAAAAGTTGTTTTTAATTACAATCTAGTAATTTTCACTATTCATCAGAATATGAAAGTTATCTGAAAAGTACCAAAATTTCACCTTAGGCTAAATTCGATACTCCGAATCCAAGAATGAAGTTCATTTTGAAAAATAAGATTTACAGAATTTTAAAAAGTGGTTATTACTATTCATAACGGCTAGTTTTAATAATATTTTAATAGCACATCGTTGTTTAGTGAAACTCGGTATTGCGTATTACACACGCTATCGAGGAAGGTCGCGATTGCGTGTAATGCAATGCAAGACAAGGATGCGTGTTGTGCAACCTCCTTTTGGTGTAGCGTACAACACAAGACATTAATAAAATTAAAAAGAATATTTTTTTATAAAATCTTGGGCTGTTACAAAAGCCCAAACAGGGGTGAGTATAAAAATACTGAGTAGGATACGCCGAAGGCTCGAGGGAGCAACAAAAGGAGGTACCGAAGGGTGAGCAATAGAGAGAACAGGAAAGTAATGGGGTACAACAGAGAGTACAGTAAAGAGTCCAGCTCAACCCAACAAGAGGAAAGAAGGTGGACTCATCCAGACACAAGGAGATGGAAACGGTGAGAAGATGAACTTCTCATCGAGTCTTCGCTACCTATAGCAGGAGAGTAGACTCATCCAACCAAGAGAAGCAAGACAAGGAAAGCACGTGGCATACCCTGTGCGTCTTCGCCTCTCCTGGAAGGAGAGTAGCCAAAACCCAAGGAGTGGGTACTCGAACAAGGTATATACATATATGCATGCTCGACAAGAAGCCCGAACAAGCTCGTAAGGGGATCTCCGTCCCGTAGCTCAGCCCAAGAAAATGAGTCGCCAACAGTCCCAGAAGAAAACACCATCATCGATGCCCAGCATCCCGCATGTCTACCTTGAACCGCAAGCCAAGGGCTCAATCACCACACCTTGACACTATCCGCTTTGGGCGGCACTGACTCGCCCACATGGTTTTAGATCGTGTCACAAGAACGCGTCTTGGTGGGGAATGTGTCCCTCGTACTTGAGAGTTCTAGGTAAAGTCAAACCACGCCTCATCACTGCCCCGCAGTGGAGAGGTCTCCTCAAAGTCAAGCCGATCCATCACCGACCCATATAACCAAGGGTCCCGCTCCGGTGGCCA
Source organism: Viscum album (assembly GCA_963277665.1). NCBI lineage: Eukaryota > Viridiplantae > Streptophyta > Magnoliopsida > Santalales > Viscaceae > Viscum > Viscum album. The sequence continues at coordinate 1,540,958,196 of OY728151.1, forward strand.
CGGAGGAAAGCCTCAGACTAGCCTAGTAGTAAGGACTGAGCCTGGAATACCAACGGGTGACCCACTAACCAGCCCTGCTGGAGGGTAATTCATAATATGATATCGGGTGACCCACTGCCCAGCCCTGCTGGAGGGTAAACCATAATACATCGTCAGGCGACCCACTACCCAGCCCTGCTGGAGGGTAAACCATAACCAGATACTGGGTGACCCACAGTCCAGCCCTGCTGGAGGGTAAACCCTAATACATCATCAGGCGACCCACTACCCAGCCCCGCTAGAGGGTAAACCAAATTACATCATCAGGTGACCCACTGCCCAGCCCCGCTGGAGGGTAAACCAAATTACATCATCAGGAGACCCACTGCCCAGCCCCGCTGGAGGGTAGACCTGGAATAAGTCGACAGGCGACCCACTGCCTTGCTGGAGGGTAGACCTGGAACTAGACGATGGGCAACCCACTGCCCAGCCCTGCTGGAGGGTAGGCCCTAAGAGGTCGTCGGGTGATCAACTGCCCAGTCTTTGCTGGAGGGTAGACCCTAAGTGCGTCGGGTGACCCACTACCCAATCTCTGCTGGAGGGTAGACCCTAAAAGTGTCGGGTGACCCACTACCCAGTCTCTGCTGGAGGGTAGACCCTAGAAGCCGATGAGTAACCCACTACCCAGCCCCACTGGAGGGTAAAACTCAGAACTACTCTGGCCACATCCACTGGAGGGTACAATACTTGCCAACCAAACACGGAGTGGGTATCGTGCAACCACCCAACTCCCGAACAACTCATCCAAAAGAAGTTTTGTGCCTGTCCCATCACGGGGTTCCACTAGCACCGCTACTGGTCGATCCATCGAGGACAAAACCAGGGGGAGACCACTAAACCCTACTAGTCAACAAACGAGCACCGAGGGACCCTCTACGTCACGAGAGGTCAAACTACGTATAGTAGAGCCTGGCACGCACATGGGACCCACACGACGTGTGGCCCCAAGTCAACCCCATCCAAGCATACGAACGCCTCAAGTACAAACCACACGTACCTCCAAGCACTCCCGTATACTCCCGGAGTATACCTCATTCCAGCCCAAAGGCTAATGTGCACACGACACCCAGCGTCAACACGAAGGCGTGACGTAACAACTCCACCTCAAAGGCCTAGGCACGGCCAACCACATCTCGTGGACCAATTATATCAATCCTCCAAGAGGGCATGATCACACGCCAAGGGTCCGCTACAAACAAGGTAGGACGAACCACCACCAGAGCACATCTCATGGTCCACATTTAACAAGATTGCTCAAGAGGCTCCATACCACCAAACGGATCGCACCTTTGTAATCCTCGCGGAAAAACACGCCAGATCGACTACCTACTCGCCTCCAACGGATATCCGATGGAAAAGTCGCCAACACCGCCTCACGCCCGAACGACATCCCGTGATCCCGAGCCTCGGCCCCAAAAACAGTCGGACGCATCGCACCATTGCGATCCCCTCGGGAAAACACGTCAAAAGCACTACTCACTTGAGTGCAACGGATATCCGGAGAAAAAGATGCATCCCGACGCTCTGCACACGAGCGGTGCCACGTGGGACCCGCATCCCGGTCCCAAAACTCAACGAACGGATCACACCGTTGTGATCCTCTCGAAAAAGTACACGAAATGGACTATTCACTTGTCCAAAACGGTCACCCGGTGATAAAGCTGGAAATCACCATCAACTCCCGAAACGGCCCTCACGGGGCCTGCACCATCGTGCAGAATTACAACGGGCAGACTGCGCCAACGCGATTCCCTCGGAAAAACACCCAACATCGACTGCTCGCATGCCCCGAATGGACGTCCGAGGAAAAAGTCGCTAAAAGCTACACGCAGCTCAAAAGACGGGTTGTGGGGGCCGCGCCTCAACTTCGGCCTCAATGCCCGGAACCACCCTAGAAACCTCCGTCTCGACGCCAGAGTTCCAACGCCGCTGAAGGCGCTTAAAACGGACGTCGGACGCATCCACGCCGTCCGAAACAAAAATATCGGGAAAAACGCTCGTCCACTTAAAGACATGTCGCGCCTCCATGGCCCCACGTTTTGGGTACTAAAAATTCCCAAAACCATCTCAAAATGTCCGCATCGACGTCAGGTCAGCGCTGTCGTAGACGGCATTCAATACGGACGTACGTAGCAGAAAATACGGGCGTCCGAACCCTGAGGGCAGGGCCCCTTGGGCCGGACCGGCCTGAACCGGCCGGTCCGGCCGTTCTGGGCCGGGCCGCGGTCCAACCGTATGGTCCAGCCACTGGCCAGAGGACCGCGCACTGACCGGCCTGTGGCTGGTTGCTTGGTCCGCACGAAGACCCGCGTCGCGCGGGTCTTGTCCCCGTGCTGGGGTCGCGCGCTGCGCCCGCAGGGTCGCCGCGCCCCGGTGGCTCGGCCTCGCCGCCTCGCGCGGCCAGCTTCTCCTTGCACCGGCGCCCAGCGCCTCGCGCTCGGCTGACCCTCCGCCGAGCACCCACTCCACCGACTGCTTCCACCGAGCCACGCCGCCACCTCCACCGAGCCGCGCCGCCGCTTGAACTCGCCGGAACTCGAAAACCTGCGAAGTTCGGCGGATCATTGCGGATGCCACGGAGCTCGGAATTTGAATCTAAAAGATGCGTTGAAAAGGGAATTAACTCTACTACGAATTAATGGGTTTTTTTCAAAGATCAAACAACAATTCGGGGGTATAAATTAGGTTAAAAGGAGGTGCGGGAAAGAAAAACGCAAACGATAAACTCCTACCTCTTGGGCGATGCCCGTCGCTTCGCCGTCAACCCGCCGGGGGGGTGCCTCACTGGAGCTCGCCTCGCCGGAGTTTCCTCGCCGGAGGTGAAGGATGGGGGAAGGGTTTGAGGAGGAAGAAGAAGAAGAAGAAGAGGGGTGGGTGTGTTTAAGTACAAATCACTTAAACGCCCGCCCGACAGCCCCAAACCCCGAACTCCCGACGGGGTCGGGATTTAGCCTCCCCTAGGCTAAGAACCATGCTCTGAGCGCAAAGGAGGTCTCAGAATTTTATTTCGAGACCCCGTTCATAAGTTACTAAACTTAGCACCCGAGGCCGCCAAATTATGAAAACGCCCCTAGAGCCATTTTTCACAAACGGCCCGCGCCCGTTAAACTTATACCCCTCCTAGGGTAAACGGCACGCTCCGAACTCAACGGTGCCCTCGGTTTTCTAATCTGAGCCACCATTTAAAAGATACTAGTGTTTCTCCATTAAACTAATTAATTTATTTATTTAATCCGTTTAACGTTCCAGAAGCGGGTGAGGGGTCCAAACATCCCACGATGACAAGTTTCATGTCTTTCCTATGGTAAAAACCCCATTCCAGACCCATTCGTACACTCATATCTCTTATCTAGAACTCTGTTTAGGAGTTATACCATTTATTTGATTTTCCCAGTGTGGACGCACTAAAAATTTAATTCCGACCACTCCAGGGCTCGGAATCGCACGCCGTCTGAAGGCGCTACTCTGGAATATCATCAAGAATATTCCTAAGTATTTCGTAGAAAAAACTGGGTTCTTACATCATTTCCTCCTTCAAGATTTTCGTCCCCAAAAAGAAAAACTAGGGAGCAACACAGGGTACTAAGCCCACACCTGGCTTTCCCATACCCAGAAGAACCCACGCACAGCTCTACGTCACCGCACACAGACCAAAGGATTGATCCATTCATGCGAGGTCGTCCCATGCCGATGTTGTGCACCCACTCTAGACTTTGGGGTTAGGGAAAGGCGGTAGGGTACCTCACCATCCCTTTGCACGGTCTCAAACGGCCCGAAGGCCCTAGGGGGTAGCTCACCTCCCCGGTCAAACCTCTACGTCGCACGCCGTGACTGGAATCACCGGCCGCACCCGAAACAAGGCCCAGTGATTCCCTCCTTCAGAATATCCATATGGTGAAACACCTAAGGATATCTGGTTATACAAGATTCCACAGTCGATGCTCTCTTACACGCTCAAAAGGCGAAGGAGTAAACACCATCAACTAAAGGAAAAGGTCTCACACTTTTTTTTCTTACCAACACAGGGTTACACCCGACGCCCTGCGTCACCTTGGTAACACCTCAAACAAGGAGCAGGGAGAAATGCCTTTCACACGCAGAGCCTAACAATTCTACTGCAAGAAGTAGAAGAGTCGCAAGGGGTACCTCTCACCATCCCATTCTCTGCAGGATCGTAGACATCCAAAGTTCGCGGCTACCCGCGGTCCCAACCGTCAGCTCCCGGAGCCTGGCGTGGACCACCTAGTGGTGATGGGGAGATCTCGTAAAGCCATACCCCACTACCAGATCCTCTTGCTCCTCTGCTAGCACTACCACCCTGGGTACTACTCCAAGCACGGCGCTGCCTCTGCCGTCGTGGTGCACCTGCTTCCTGCCCGAAGCTCCTAGTAACTCGGGTTGGGCAGTCTTGTGCCAAGTGACTTCGCCCGTCACAAGCATAGCACCGACCCTCTCTGGGATGCACTGTTGCCCTTCGGCGCCACTATGGTGTACGACCATGGCCTGGGATCCACTCACAGAAGGGAATCCTCGGCTGAGGCCCTGCGCCTTTTCGCCACAGTGGTATATGACCACGTCTCTGAAACCGGCAGTGGGAAGGCCACCTGCATTGAGGTCCTGTCCTCCGGCACCTGTTAGCTATGACAGACGTCCCGGCTCCTTCGTGCCCACTGCCACTACCAACCGTAAAACATGACAGGAAGCCCTTTGTCACCAGTGCCTGCTTTATCACCTCGGAATATGTGGAAATTCCTGAGGGTACTATGACAGCACGAATCTCTAAGCGGAGACCCTGCTCAAACTTCCGCGCTCGGAAGTTGTCGTCATGGACCAAGTCCGGGTAAAAGCGTGCACAGTCTGCAAAACTAACCACATACTCGGCCACTGTCATCCCTCCCTGCTGAAATTGTAGGAGCTCCTGAATCCGAAAGGAGTGCAAGAAAGAGGGGAAAAACTCCTCACGGAACAACAACTGAAAGTCTCCCCACGAAAGTGATGACTCGCCAAGAAACTGAGTCACCAGACTCCACCAATGCCAACCTATTCCACAAAAAAAAGGGTGGCTGCCAAATCCACTCTCTGATCTGTCGGTGTCTGCACAAGCCTGAAAAGGTGAACCACTACCTCGAGCCAAACCTCTGCTTTCTGAGGGTCTGGCTCATCACCTAACCTCAGTGGTCCCTACCGCTGGAACTCACGGAGCGCGCTCAACCTGCGCTCAAGCTCAGCCTGATCTTCTAAAGCTGTCTGCTGGTCAACAGGTGGGGGTGCTGCTACCGTCCCACCTGGAGAAAGGGGCTCGCATGATGGGTCCTAGACTATGGCCTCATAGCTCACAGGGTCGTCGTTACAAACCAAAGCTGGTATCTTGGCTGGTTGTCCTTGTAGAGACATCCTGAATATTATCCAGGAGTGCCGCGGTCGGATGATCATATATGTATATACCACAACAACAACGATGGGGAGTTGACTTAAGAAGGACAGTCAAGACTCAGTCTTATGTGATGCACACACCAATTTTCCCTACAACAAGTGTCTCAGCATGCCGAGTCGACAAGCGGGTTATCAAGGTCCTGGTGAATGGATACGTCGGTCGCCGCACCATCACTGGCTCCCTGGACTGAGAGCCGCTCACGAGACACGTTGACATTGTTGCCCTAAATCCCAACCAATTATTCTTTTAGGGACGTCCGAACAGCGTCCCATGGAACGAACCACCTCTGATACCACTTTTTCACGACCCGAACCTACCCGGGCTCGAGCCGCAACTACCCCAAGCCCGCCTCCATAGGCCAGGGGCTGGCGACCAGCGCCGAAGGCACATCAACTTGGGGAGGCCTTTGCCTAAGCACCTGTACACACTCACACACATCACACTCAATGAAAAAGTGTAGAGTGAAAAGAAAAGTAAAGGGCAACTGCTATAAATATACCACAAAGTGCATCGACCTCTACAAGTACAAAGAAAGCTGAAAGTACACTGAAAAGAAAAGGGGCAAAACCCGCGCCCAACCAACAAGTGGCACAACCCGACAATAGGTAAACAAAAAGAAATAGCTGATGGGTCTCCCACCTGGAACCCGGCCGCGACCACCGCACGTGGTCCAAGCTCCCAAGCTCCTACGCTCCACTGAAGTCACGCTCCACCTGTCCATCGTCTGCAAGGGCACACTAAGTGGAGGCAAAGCCCGAGCAGGGGTGAGTATAAAAATACTCAGTAGGATACCCCGAAGGCTCGAGGGAGAAACAAAAGGAGGTACCGAAGGGTGAGAAGTAGAGAGAATAGGAAAGTAAAGGGGTACAACAGAGAGTACAGTAAAGAGTCCATCTCAACCCAACAGGAGGAAAGTAGGTAGACTCGTCCAGACACAAGGAGCTGGAAACGGTGAGAAGATGAACTTCTTATCGAGTCTTCGCTACCTATAGTAGGAGAGTAGACTCATCCAACCATGAGAAGCTAGACACGGAAAGCACGTGGCATACCCCGCACGTCTTCGCCTCTCCTGGAAGGAGAGTAGAAAAAACCCAAGGAGTGGGTACTCGAACAAGGTATATACATATATGCATGCTCGACAAGAAGCCCAAACAAGCTCGTAAGGGGATCTTCGTCCCGTAGCTCAGCCCAAGAAAATGAGTCACCAATATTCCCATAGGCAAACACCATCATCGATTCCCAACATACCACACGTCTGCCCTGAAACGCAAGCCAAGGGCTCAATCACCACACCTTGACACTATCCGCTTTGGGCGGCACTGACTCGCCCGCACGGTTTTAGATCGCGTCACAAGAACGCATCTCGGTGGGGAATGTGTCCCTCGTACATGAGAGTTTTAGGGAAAGTCAAACCACGCCTCATCACTGCCCCGTAGTCGAGAGGTCTCCTCAAAGTCAAGCTAATCCATCACCGACCCGTACAACCAAGGGTCCCGCTCCGGTGGTCACGGAGGAAAGCCTCAGACTAGCCTAGTAGTAAGGACTGATCCTGGAATACCAATGGGTGACCCACAGCCCAGCCCTACTGGAGGGTAATTCATAATATGATATCGGGTGACCCACTGCCCAGCCCTGCTAGAGGGTAAACCATAATACATCGTCAGGTGACCCACTGCCCAGCCCCGCTAGATGGTAAACCATAACTAGATATCGGGTGACCCACTGCCTAGCCCTGCTGGAGGGTAAACCCTAATACATAATCAGGCGACCCACTGCCCAGCCCCACTAGAGGGTAAACCAAATTACATCATCAGGCGACCCACTGCCCAGCCCTGCTGGAGGGTAAACCAAATTACATCATCAGGCGACCCACTGCCCAGCCCCGCTAGAGGGTAAATCAAATTACATCATCAGGCGACCCATTGCCTAGCCTCGCTGGAGGGTAGACCTGGAATAAGTCGACAGGCGACCCACTGCCCAGCCGTGCTGGAGGGTAGACCTGGAACTAGATGACGGGCGACCCACTGCCCAGCCCTACTGGAGGGTAGGCCCTAAGAGGTCGTCGGGTGACCCACTGCCCAGTCTCTACTGGAGGGTAGACCCTAAGTGCGTCGGGTGACCCACTGCCTAGTCTCTGCTGGAGGGTGGACCCTAAAAGTTTCGGGTGACCCACTGCCCAGTCTCTGCTGGAGGGTAGACCCTAGAAGTCGATGAGTAACCCACTGCCCAGCCCCGCTGGAGGGTAAAACACAGAACTGCTCTGGCCACATCCACTGGAGTGTACAACAGTGTCCAACCAAACGCGGAGTGGGTATCGTGCAACCACCCAACTCTAGAACAACTCATCCAAGAGATGTTCTTCACCTGTCCCATCACGGGGTTCCACTAGCACCGTTACTGGTCGATTCATCGAGGACGAAACCAGGGGAGACCACTCAACCCTGCTGGTCAACAAATGAGCACTGAGGGACCCTCTATGTTGCGAGAGGTCAAAGTACGTATAGCAGAGCCCGGCATGCACATGGGACCCACACGACGTGTTGCCCCAAGTCAACCCCATCCAAACATATGAATGCCTTAGGTACAAACCACAGGTACCTCCAAGAACTCCTGTGTAATCCCAAAGTATACCTCATTCCAGCCCAAAGGCTAACGTGCACACGGCACCCAGCATCAATGCGAAGGCGTGACGTAACAAATCCACCTCAAAGGCCTATGCACGACCAACCACATCTCATGGACCAATTATATCACTCTCCCAGGAGTGCGCGATCAGACGCCAAGGGTCCGCTACAAACAAGGTAGGACGAACCACCACCGGAGCACCTCTCATGCTCCACATTTAACAAGATTGCGCAAGAGGCTCCGCACCACCAAACGGATTGCACCGTTGTAATCCTTGCGGAAAAACATGCAAGATCAACTACCTACTCGCCTCCAATGGATATCCGACGGAAAAGTCGCCAACACCATCTCACGCCCAAACGGCGTCCTGTGATCCCGAGCCTCGGCCCCGAAAACAGTCGGGTGCATCGCACCATTGTGATCCCCTCAGGAAAACACGTCAAAATCACTACTCACTTGAGTGCAACAGATATCTGGAGAAAAGGATGCATCCCGACGCACCGCACATGAGCGGTGCCATGTGGGACCCGCATCCCGGTCCTGAAACTCAATGAACGGATCGCACCGTTGTGATCCTCTCGAGAAAGTACACGAAATGGACTATTCACTTGTCCAAAACGGTCACCCGGTGATAAAGCTGGAAATCACCGTCAACTCCCGAAACGGCCCTCACGGGGCCCCCACCATCATGCGGAATTGCAGCGGGCAGACTGCGCCAACGCGATGCCCTCAGAAAAAGACCCAACATCGACTGCTCGCACGCCCCGAACGGACGTCCGAGGAAAAAGTCCCTAAAAGCTGCACGCAGCTCAAAAGACGGGTCGTGGGGCCTGCGCCTTAACTTCGACCTCAATGCCCGGAACCACCCTGGAAACCTCCGCCTCGACGCCAGAGTTCCAACGCCGCTGATGGCGCTTAAAAACGGACGTCGGACGAGTCCGCGCCGTCAGAAAAAAAAATCTCGGGAAAAATGCTCGTCCACTTAAAGACACGTCGCGCCTCCGTGGCCCCTCGTTTCGGGAATTAAAAATTCCCAAAACCATCTCAAAAATTCCGAATCGACGTCAGGTCCACGCCGCCGCAGACGGCATTCAAAACGGACGCCCGTAGCAGAAAATACGGGCGTCCGAACCTTGAGGGTAGGGCCCCTTGGGCCGGGCCACGGTCCAACCGCGCGGTCCAGCCGCTGGCCAGCGGACAGCGCACCGATCGGCCTCTGGCTGGTCGCTTGGTCCGCGTAAAGACCTGCGTCGCGCGGGTCTTCTCCCCACGCTGGGGTCGCGCGCCGCGACCGCAGGGTCGCCGCGCCCCGACGGCTCGGCCTCGCCGCCTGGAGCCGCCGCCTCGCGTGGCCGGCTTCTCCTCGCGCCGGCGCCCAGCGCCTCGCACTCGGCCCACCCTCCGCCGAGCACCCACTCCGCCGACCGCTTCCACCGAGCTGTGCCGCCGCCTCCACCGAGCTGCGCCGCCGCTTGAACTCTCCGGAACCCGAAAACCCGCGAAGTTCGGCAGATCATTGCTGATGCCACGGAGCTCAGAATTTGAATCCGAAAGATGCGTTGAAAATGGAATTAACTCTAATACGCATTCATGGGTTTTTTTCGAAGATCAAACAACAATTAGGGGGTATAAATTAGTTTCAAAGAATGTGCGGGAAAGAAAAACGCAAACGATAAACTCCTACCTCTTGGGCGATGCTCGTCGCTTCGCCGTCAACCCGCCGGGGGGGACGCACCTCGCCGGAGATCGCTTCGCTGGAGTTGCCTCGCCGAAGGTGAAAGAGGGGGGAAGGGTTTGAGGAAGAAGAAGAAGAAGAAGAAGAGGGGTGGGGGTGTTTAAGTACAAATCACTTAAACGCCCGCCCGACAGCCCCGAACCCGAACTCCCGACGGGGTCGGGATTTAGCCTCCCCTAGGATAAGAACCACGCTCTGAGCGCAACGGAGGTCTCGGAATTTTATTTTGAGACCCCGTTCAAAAGTTACTAAACTTAGCGCCCGAGGCCGCCAAATTACGAAAACACCCCTGGAGCCATTTTTCACAAACGGCCCGCGCCCGTGAAACTTATACCCCTCCAAGGGTAAACGGCACGCTCTGAAATCAACGGTGCCCTCAGTTTTCCAATTTGAGCCACCGTTTAAAAGATACTAGCGTTTTGCCATTAAACGAATTAATTTATTTATTTAATTCGTTTAACATTACAGAAGCGGGAAAGGGGTCCAAACATCTCGCACCGACAAATTTTTTGTCGTTCCTAGGGTAAACACCCGATTCTGGACCCATCTGTACACTCAGATCTCTGATCCGGAACTCTGTTTAAGAGTTATACCATTTATATGGCATTCCCAGTGTGAACGCACTGAAAATTTAATTTCGGCCACTCCGGGGCTCGGAATAGCACGCCGTCTGAAGGCGCTACTCTGGAATATCATCAAGAATATTCCAAAGTCATTCGTAGCAAAAACCGGGTTCTTACATTTAGGTCTGTGGTTTTAGGGTATTTTGGGGTTGGGGGTTTGTGGTTTTTTTGGGCTATGAGTTTGGGGTTTTGGGGGGTTAAGGGTTTTGGTCTTTTGGGGATGTGGTTCGGGGTCTTTTGGGACTAAGGGTTTTGGGTTTTTTTGGGGATAATTTTTTAGGGATTTTTTGGGTGGGGGTGCTATTTTTTTGGTTGATGTTTTGGGTTTTTATGGATAATGGTTTTGGGTTTTTGGGGACGAGGGTTCGGGGTTCAGGGTTTTTTATGGTTAAGGGTTTGGGGTTTTGGGGTTAGAGTGTTTTAGGTATTTTGTGTATGAGGTTTTGGGGTTTTTTTGGGGATTGAGGGTTTCTTGTTTTTGGGTGTAAAGTTTTAGTGTTTATGGGGTTAGGGTTGGGTATTTTTGGTACATACGGTTTAGGGTTTTTTTGGGATGAGGTTTTATAGTTTAGGGGTTTAAGGGATTAGGGTTATTTGGAGTTGAGGGTTTAGGATTTATTCGGTCTGAGTGAGTAGGGTTCCTTAGGGTTAGGGTTTGGAAATTTTTGTGGATGAGGGTTTTGGGATTTTTGGCGCTAAGGGTTTGGGGATTTTTGGGTGGAGAATTTCTAGTTTCTTGGGGATGAGTGTTTAGGGTTATTCGTAAAATAGGGTTTAGGGTTTTTTGGAGATGAGGGTTAGGGTTTTTTAGGGATAATGGTTTAGGGTTTTGGGGATTTATAGTATGGGGTTTTATATGGATTAGGGTTTCTAGAATTTTTGGTCTAAGGGTATGAGATTTTTTGGGGATGAGGTTTTGGGGTTTTTTGAGGATAAAGGTTTGGTTTTTTTTTGAATGAGGGTTTTAGTTCTTTTTAGGGCTAGCAGTTTATGATGTTTTAGAGATGAGGTTTTATGGTATTTTAGGGTTGATGGTCTGTTGTTTTTTAGGGATGAGGGTTTAGGGTTTTGGGGGCTGATGTTTTGGGGTTTTGGGGCTGTGAGTTTAGGGACTTTTTGGTGATAAGGGTTTGTGGTTTTTTTTGAGGTGGAAGTATAGGGTTTTTTAGGGATGAGGGTTTTGGGTTTTGTGGGGTTGAACATTTAGTTTTTTGGGGGCCAGGGGTTTGGGTTTTTTTAAGTCTAGGTGGATGAGTTTTTTGGTGGGATGAGGGTTTAATGTTTTTGAAGATGAGGGTTTAGAGTTTTTTGGGACTGAGGTTTAGGGATTTTTTTGGGATGAGGGGTTTTCGTTTTTGGGAGCCTCCGGTTTTGGGGTATTTTGGGGCTGAGGTTTTGGGTTTTTGTTGCAGAGGGTTTGGGGTTCTTTATGGAGGATGGTGTCGGGTTTTTTGGGGAAAACAATTTAGGGTTTTTGGGGAAGAGAGTATAGGGTTTTTTGGGGATGAGGGTTTAGTATTTTTTGTGGCTAAGGGTTTAGAAGTTTTTTTGGTGATGATTTGGTTGTTTTGTGCTAAGGGTTTAGGGTTTTTTTTTGGATGAGGGTTTAGTGTTTTTTTTGGCTGGGGGTTGTGGGTTTTCTGGGGATGTGTGTTCAGGTTTTTTCTGGTGCAGATGGTTTAGTGATTTTTTAGGATAATGGTTTAGGGATTTTTGGTAGCGTTTTTGGGGTCGTGGGTTTTGAGTTTTTTGGGATAAGGGTTTTGGTTTTCTCAGGCTTAGAGTTTATAGTATTTTTTGTATGAGGGTATAGTGTTTTTTGGGGATGAGGTTTTAGGGTTTTTTGGGGATAAGGGTCTGTGGTTTTTTGGGGATGTGGGTTTGGGGTTTTCTAGGGATTAGGGTTAATGGTTTTTTGGGGATGAGGGTTTGGATTTTTTTTTTGGGGAAGATGGTTTTGGTTTTTGGGGGCATAACTTTTTGGGGGTTTTTATACTGAGGGTCTAGGTTTTTGGGGGAAAATGTTTTAGGATTTATTAGGGAAATTTTTTAGGGTTTTTAGGACTGAGGGTTTATGATTTTTTGTGGTTGAGGGTTTTGGAGTTCTTGGGACTATGGGTTTAGGGTTTTCTAGGGTTCAGGGTTTAGGGTTTTTTGGGGGCTGGGGTTTAGGATTTTCAGGGCTAATGGTTTATGGTTTTTTGGGGTATAGGGTTTTTAGTTTTTTTGGGCTGAGTGTTTGGGATTTTTTGCAGATGATGCTCTAGGGTTTTTTGGAGATGTTGATTTTGCATTTTTTTGGGTTGAGGGATTGGGGGGTTTTTTAGTGCTGAGGGTTTATGTTTTTTTTGGGGATGAGGGTCTAGGATTTTTTTGGATGAGGGTTTCATGTTTTTTGGGGGTATAGGGTTAGGGGTTTTTTGGTTATAAGGGTTTTGGGTTTTGGGGGGATAAGGGTTTATTATTTTTTGGGGGATGAGGGTTTAGTGTTTTAGGATAAGGGTTCAGGGTATTTAAGGGATAAGGGTTTGGGGTTTTTTGGGAGAGGGTTAAGGGTTTCATTTTCTAAAGGTTTAGGGTTTTTTGGGGGTTACGGTTTTAGGTTTTTTTTGCTGAGGGTTTGGAATTTTTTGGGGCATAGGGTGTAGCATTTTTTTGGGGCTAATTGTTTAGGGTTTTTGATGATGATGGTTTGGGGTTTTTTGGGGATGATTATTTCAGGTTTTTTAGTGTTGATGGTTTGGGGTTTTTTTGGGCTAAGGGTTGGGTTTTTTGGGTATGAGGGTTTATGTTTTTTTGGGGTGTAAGGATATGGGTTTTTTGGGGTTGAGGGTTTTATTTTTTTAGGGATAAGGGTTTAAGGTTATTTGGGGTTGAACATTTCAACTTTTTAAGGCTAGATGGTTTAGGTTTTTTTGGGATGGGGGTTTTGGTGTTTTTTGGGCTGAGGGTTTTGGGATTTCTAGGGATGTGGGTTTGGGGATTTTTTTGTGGATGAGGGTTTGGGGTATTTTGAGATTGAGGGTTTTGTGTTTTTTGGAGTTGAGGGTTTGGGTTTTTTAGGGCTGGCGGTTTTGGATTTTTGAGGTTGAGGGTATGGATTTTTTTGGGGCTAAGGGTTTTAGGTTTTTTCAGGGATGAGGGTTTGGGGATTTTTAGGGATGAGGGAATTAGGTTTATCGGTGATGTGGGTCTGGGATTTTTTGGATGAGGGTTTTGGGATATCGAGGGCTAGGGATTTTGGGTTTTTTGTCTGAATGTTTATAGAATGTTGAGGATGAGGGTCAGGGGGGGGGGGGGGGTTAGGGATGGATTATTATTTTTTGGTAGGATTTTTTTGGGTTTTTTGGATGAGGGTTTAGATATATCTATGGATAGGGGTTTGGGTTTTTTTGGGCCTTAGTGTATAGGGTTTTTTGTGTTGAGGGTTTAGGTTTTTTTGGGGATGTGGATTTATTGTTTTTTGGGAATGTGGGTTTATGGAAATTTGGGGCTGGGGCTTTAGTGATTTTTCAAGAAGAGGGTTTGAGTTTTTCTAGTGTTTAGGGTTTTTTTAGGGATGAGGGTTTCATATTTTTTGGTATTGTGGGTTTGGGGTTTATTGGGGATGAGGGTTTGGAGTTTTTTGGGGATGAGGATTTGATGTATTTTGGTGTTGAGGGTTTCATGATTTTTGGAGAAAACGGTTTATGGTTTTGGGGATTTCTAGTCTGAGTGTTGATGGTTTTTTGGTGATGAGGTTTTGGTTTTTTGGGGCTTAGGATTTAGTTATTTTTGGGGATTAATGTTTAGGGTTTTTTGGAGAATTGTATTTCGAGTTTAATAGCTGAGGGTTTGGATTTTTTCAATGACGAAGGTTTTGGGTTTTTTGAAGTGAGGGGTTAGGGTTTTTTGAGCTGAGGGTTTGGTGTTTTGGGGGATAAGGTTTTTTTGTTTTTTGGGATAAGGTTTAAGGATTTTTGGAGCTGAGGGTAGATTGTTTTTTGGGGATGTGTGTTGAGGGTTTTCTTGGGATGAGGGTCTAGGGTTTTTTGGGTATGAGGGTCTAGGTTTTTTGGTGGCTAAGGGTTTAGGATTTTTGGGCTACGGTTTAGGGTTTTTTGGGGCTGATAGTTAAGGTTTTTTTTGGGATGATGGTTTAGGGTTTATTGAGGGGTTTAGGTTTGTTATTATTTGGGATGAGGAATTAGGGTCTTTAAGGAGCCTTGACGTTTTTTTCAAGATGAGGGTTTAACATTTTGGGGGTTCAATGTTTAGGGACTTCTGGAGCTGGGGGTTGATGTTTTTTTTGGGTTTGATGGTTGAGGGTTTTTTTGGGGAGGTTGGATTAGAGTTTTTGGGATGCTTAAAGATGAGGGTTTTTTTAGTGATGAATATTTAGGGTTTTTTATGGATGATGGTTGAGTTTTTTGGGGGGATGAGTATTTAGGGTTTTTTGGGGATAAGGTTTTTTGGTTTTTATGGGAAAGCAGGTTGAGGGATTTTTTGGCTGAGGTATGAAGGGTTTTTGGGCCTAAGGGTTGAGTGTTTTTTGGGTATGATGTTTAATGGATTTATTGGGTTTAGGGTTTAGGGTTTAGGGTTTATAGTTTTTTTCGGATGAGTGTTTAGGTATTTTTGGGGATGAGGGTTGAGGGTTTTTAGGGATGATGGTTGAGGATTATTTGGGGCTGAGGGTTGTTGTTTATTTGGGGTTGAGGGTTGAGGATTTTTTTACTAAGGTTTTAGTGTTTTTTGGACTCAGAGTTTATAGATTTTTTAGGATGAGGGTTTAAGGTTTTTTGGGCAAAGGGTTTGGATAGTTTTAGGGCTGTGGGTTGATAGTTTTTTAGGTCTGTGGGTTGAGGGTTTTTTGGGTTTGTTGTTTTAAAAAAAATTGGGGCTGATCGTTGAGGGTTTTTGGTGACGAGGGTTTATGATTTTTTGGGGATAACGCTTGAGGTTTTTTGGGGGATAAGAGTTTAGGGTTTTTTGGAGCTAAAGGTTGGGGGTTTTTTAAGAATGAGGTAAGGGTTGAGGGTGTTTTTGGGGCTGTTGGTTTAGGGTGTCTTGGGGATGAGAGTTTAGGAATTATTAGGGATGACGGTTGATTGTTTTTTTGGCTTGATGGTTGAGGATTTTTTGGGATGGGGGTTGGGGGTTTTTGGTGTTAGTGGTTGAGTTTGTTAGGGGCTAAGGGTTTAGGGTTTTGGGGGGATGAGTGTTTAGGGTTTTTTGGGGGTGAGGGTTTTGGGTTTTTTAGGAGTTAGGCTTTAGGGTTCTTTAGGGATGATGGTTTTGGATTTTTTTGGGATGATGTTTTAGTCTGTTGGAAGATTAGGGTTTTGGATTTTTGGGGGATAAGGTTAACGGTGTTTTGGGGATGAGGGTTTGGGGTTTTTTGGGCTGATGGTTTAGGGTTCTTCAGGATGAGGATTAATCTATTTTTGGGGTTGAGGGTTTATGGTTTTGGGGGTTGAGGATTTATGGTTTTTTGTGGCCCGAGTTCCAGATTTTTTGGGGCCATGGGTTTAGTTTTTTAGGGGATAAGCGTTAATGGTTTTTTGGGAAGGGGTTGATCGTTTTTTATTTGGGATAATGGTATAGGGTTTTTTGGGGGCAGAGGGTTGAGGTTTTTTTTATATAAGGGTTAAGGGTTTTTTGGGTATGAGGGTTTATGGTTATTTTTTCATCTGAGGGTTTAGGGTTTTTTAGGGATGAGATTTTAGTGATTTTTTAGTGATTAGGGTTTAGGGTTTGGGGGGGGGTTAGGTATTTTTATGGGTGAGGGTTTAGGATTTTTTTGGGATAAGGTTTTAGTGAATATTGGGGATTTAGATTTATGTTTTTTTGGGTTTAGGGTTTAGGGGTTTTTGGGGATAAGGGTTTGGTGTTTTTTGTTGCTCAATGTTTAGGGGTTTGGGGGCATAGTGTCTTGGGTATTTTACGGTTGCGGGTTTAGGGTTTTGGGGATTAGTGTTGAGGGTATTTTGGGGATGCGGGTTTTGGGATTTTGGGGATGTGGGTTTAGTGTTTCTTGGGGCTAAGGGTTTAGGATTTTTGGGGTATAGTGTTTCGAGTATTTTTGGATGCGGGGTTAAAGTTTCTTAGTGATGCAGTTTTGTGGTTTTTAGGGCTTAGCTTTTATGGTTTTTGGGGCTAAGTGTTTAGGGTTTTTTCATGTTGAGGTTTTAGGTTTTTTTCGGTTATAAGGGTTGACAATTTTTTAGGGCTGGTTGTTGAGGGTTTTTTGGGGGACTAGGGTTGAAAGTTTTTTGCGGGGATGAGGTTTTAGGGTTGTTTGTGGATGTGTGTATTTTGTATTTTTTCGGTGAGGGTTTACTATTTTTTGGGTGAGGGTTTACTATTTTTTGGGGATGAGGATTTTGTTTTTTTTATGAGGGTTTATGCCTTATTTGGGATGAGGGGATAGGGTTTTTTTGGGATGAATGACTCTGGGTTTTTAGGGTTGGAATTTAGGTTATTTGGGACTTAGGGTTTAGGGATTCTTGGGGCCGAGGATTGGGGTTTTTTGGGGCTTAGGATTTAGAGTTTTTTTTGGGATTAATATTTAGGTTCTTTTGGGGTTGAGGGTAACTATTTTTTGGGGGTTGAGGGTTTAAGGACTTTTATGGATAACGGTTTAGGTTTTTTGGGGGCTTAGGGATTAGGTTTTTTGGGGGGATGAGTGTTTAGGGTTTTTTTGGGGTGACGGTTTATGGTTTTTATGTCGATTTTATTTTAGGGTTTTGAGAGGCTAAGTGTTTAGGGTTTTTTGGGGCTAAGGGTTTAGGTTCTTTTGGGGTTGTGGTTTTATTATTTTTGGGTATGTGGATTTAGGTATTTTTAGGGGTGAGGGTTTTTGGTTTTTTGGGGTTGAGAGTTTAGGGGTTTTTTTGGCTGAGTATATAATGTTTTTTAGGCTAAGGGGCTGAAGTTGTTTTGGGGTTGGGGGTTATGTGTTTTTTACGTTTAAGGTATAGGTTTTTTTTGGGAAAAATGGATTTCATTTTTTTAGGAAGAAGATTTTAGGTTTTTTTGGTGGATGGTTGATGGTTTTTTGGGATTATGGGTTAAGATTTTTTAGATCTAATGGTTTAGTGTTTTTTAAGGTCTTAGGTTTGAGGGTTTTTTGGGACTGAGGGTTGAGGATTTTCTGGGGATGTGGGTCGAGGTATTTTTGGCGGTGAGGTTTTTGGTATTTGGGGATGAGGGTTTAGGGATTTTAGGGATGAGGGTTTAGGGTTTTGGGGTGATGAGGCTTTAGGTTTTTTTGGGATTGAGGGTTTAGGGTATATTGGGTAAACGTATTTAGGGTTATTTGGGGCTTATGGATTACGGTTTTGGGGGGATAATGGTTGGGGGGTTTAGGATGAGGTTTGAATTTTATGGGGGGATGAGGGTTTAGGTTTTTTTGGCTCTGAGAATTGTGTGTTTTTTTGGGATGAGTTTTGGAGGTTTTTTGAGTTAAGTGTTGAGGGTTTTTTGGGGAGGGGGTTGAGGTTTTTTTGGGAGATGAGGTTTTAGGGATTATTGGGGATGAGGGTTAAGGTCTTTTGGGGGCTTAGGGTTGAGGTTTTTGGTGGGATAATGGATTAGGGTTTTGGGGTATAAGGGTTTTTGTTTTTTTGTTGCTAAGGATTTAGAGTTTTTGGGGGCTGAGGCTTAAGGGTTTTTTGGGGCTGATGGTTGTGTTTTCTTAGGGTTTAGGGTATTTTGGGATGAGTAATGAGGGTTTTTTGGGGCTGATGGTTGAGGGTTTTTGGGCCTGAGTGTTGATGGTTTTTTGGGGATGCAGTTTGTTGGTTTTTTGGGGATATGGGTAGAGGTTTTTTGTGGGGTAAGGGCTTAATGTTTTTTGTGTTTGAGAGATGATTATTTTATGTGGATGAGGGTTGTGGGTTTTATGTGGTTGATGGTTGAGGTATTTTTTGGTCCAATATTTGAGGGTTTTTTTGTGGATGAGGGTTGAGTTTTTTTTGGGATAGGGGTTGAGTGTTTTTTTTGGGATTGAGGGTTGAAGGTTTTTATAGATGAGGAATTAGGGTTTTTTGGGGTTGGGAGTTATGTTTATTTGGGATATGGGTTTAGTGTTTTTTTGGGTCTAAGGGTTGAGGGTTTTTAAGGGTGAGGGTTTAGGGTTTTTTCAGGTTCAAGGTTGTGGGTTTTTAGGAAAAAAGTGTAAACATTATTTGTGGTTGAGTATTGAGTGATTTTTGGGGATGATGGTTCATGGATTTTTGTGCTAAGGGTTTAGGATTTTGGGCGGCTGAGTTTGATGGTTTCTTGGGGTTGTAGGTTGTGGGATTTTTAGGGCTGAGAATTAAGGGTTTCTTGGGTATGAGGGTTGAATGTTTTTTGGGGATAGGGTTTTAGGGTTTATTTGGACTGAGTGTTGAGAGTTTTTTTAGGCTGAGGGATGAGGGTTTTTTGGTACAGAGGGTAGAGGTTTTTTGGGGGTTGAGGGTTGAGGTTTTTTTTGGAACTGAGTCCTAAGGGTTTTTTCGACATAGGGTTGAGGGTATTTTTGGTGTTGATGGTTGAGGGTTTTTTGGGGCTGAGAGTTGAGGGTTTCTAGGCTATGAAGGTTTAGGATTTATTGGGACTGAGGGTTGATTTTTTTTCTTACAATGAGTGTTGAGGATTTTATGGGGATGCTGAGGCTTTTTTAGTGCTAGGGATAAGGGGTTTTTAGAATGTGGGTTGAGGATTTTTTTGGGATGGCAGAGGGTTTAGTGTTTTTTAGGGATGAGGGTTGAGGTATTATTAAGTATGAGGGGTGAGGGTTTTTTTGGGGCTGGGTTTTGAGTGTTTTTTGGTGATGTGGAATGAAGGATTTTTGGGGGTGAGGGTTGATGGTTTTTTATGGCTAAGGGTATAGGGTTTATTAGGGATGAAGGTTGAGGGTTTTTTAGGGATGAATAATTAGTGTTTCTTGGGGTTGGGGTTTAGGATTTTTTGGGGTTGAGGATTTGGGTATTTTTCGGGATAAGGGTTTAGGGTTTTCTAGTGCTGAGTGTTTGATATTTTTTGGGGATGAGGGTTGAGGGTTTTATGTGTATGGGGGTTGAGGGTTTTTTATGATTATGGTTTTGGGAGTTGTGGTTTTTGGAATTTTTGGGTAGAGGGTTGATGGTTTTTGAGTTTGAGGATTTTGGGTTTTTAGGGTATGTGGGTTGTGGGTTTTTTCAAGATGAGGCTTTAGGGTCTTATGGGGCTAAGGTTTTAGATTTTTTGGTGATGAGGGTTTATGGATTTTTGTGGTTGAGGGTTTTCTAGGGCTTTTGGTTGATGTTTTTTGAGGGATGAGGGTTTATAGTTTTTTGAGGATGAAGGATGGGGGTTTTTTGGGGGTAGAGTTTTTAGGGTTTTTAGTGTATGAGTGTTGAGTATTTTTTGGGGGTGAGGGTTGAGCATTTTTTGGGACAGTTTGTTGAGGGTTTTTTCAAGCTGAGTGTTGAGGGTATTTTGGGGCCAAGGGTTGAGGGTTTTCTTTGTGCTGACAGTTCTGGGTTTTTGAGTTTGAGGGTGTTTTAGGGGTTTAGGGTTGAGGGTTTTTTATGAGGGTTGAGGGTTTTTTGGGTCTCTCAGTATAATTCTTTTAGGGATGATGGTTTAGGGTTTTTGGGGATGTCGGTAGATGGTTTTTTGGGTATAGGGTTTATTGCTTCTTAGGGAAGTGGTTTGAGGTTTTTTTCAGTAGAGGGTGGACTGTGTTTTGGGGCTAGGGGTTGATAGTTTTTTAGGTAAGAGGGATTAGGATTTTTTGGGAAAAGGGTTCAACTTATTTTGGGGTTCAGTGGTTAAGGTTTTTTATGTCTAGGGATTAAACTGTTTTTGGGTAGAGGGTTGATTTTTTTTTCTGGTGATGATGGTTTATGGTTTTTTGGGGTTGAGATTTGAGGATTTTTTGGGGATGATGGTTTTGTGTCTTTTGGGGCTTAGGGTTAAGAGTTTTGTATGGCTAAGGGTTATGGGTTTTTTTGGGGATGGGGTTGGGGTTTTTTGGGCTTGAGGGTTTAGCGTTTTCAGGGATTAGGGATTAGGGTATTTTGGGATTAGGGTTTTGGGTTTTGGGGATTAGGATTTTGCTTTTCTTGGGGCTGAGGGTTTATGGGTATTTTTGTGGATGAGGTTTGAGGGTTTTTTGGGACTAAGGGTTGAGGTTTTTTGGGGGACTCGGAGTTTTGGTTTTTTTTTGCTCTAAGGGATTATGGTTTTTTGTGGATGAGGGTTGAGGGTTTTTTTTGGAATGAGGGTTTTAGGTTTTTTGGGGATAACTATTGAGGTTTTTTTGGGGGTGAAGGGTGAGGGTTTTCTTAGGTTGTCAGTTTTGGGTTTATGGTTTCTTTGGGGTGAGTGATTATGGATTTTGGAGTTGATGATTGATGGTTTTTTGGGGGTGAAGGATGAGGGGTTTTTTGGGGCTAAGGGTTTAGGGTTTTTTTGGGACGAGTGTTGAGTTTTTTTGGGGGATGAGGGTTTAGGGTTTTTTGTGTTGAGGGATGAGGGTTTTTGGTGATGAGGGTTGAGGGTTTTTTTTTTGTATTGTGGCTTGAGGGTTTTGGGGTTGAGTTTTTAGTGTTTTTGGGGAATGGGGGTTGAGGGTTTATTGTGGTTGAGGGATTAGGGTTTTGGGGGATTAAGGTTGATTATTTTTTGGGGATATGGGTAGAGGGTTTTTTCATTCTGAGAGTCGAGGGTTTTTTGGGGTTGAGGGTTTCATTTTTTTAGGTGTGAGGGTTGATGGTTTTTGGGGGTTGAGGGTTGAGGGTTTTTTTGGGCTAAAAGTTGATAGTTTTTGGGGGAAAGGGGTTGAGAGTTTTTTATTATTGAGGGTAGATGATTTTTTGGGGATGAGTGTTGATGGTTTTTTAGGGCTAATGGTTGAGAATTTTTTGTGGATGAGTGTTTATGTTTTTTGGAGGAGGGTTTTGAGTTTTCTGGGGATGAGGGTCGAGGGCTTTTGGGGATGAGGGTTTAGTGTTTTGGGGCCTGAGGGTTCAAGGTCATTTGGGGATGAGGGTTGTAGTTTTTTTTAGACTTAGAGTTTAGGATTTTTGGGGACTAAAGGTTTTTGGGTTTTTGGTTTTGAGTTTTTAGGGGTTTGGGGGATGAAGGTTTAGGGTTTTTTAGGCTAAGGGTTAAGGGTTGTTTGGTACTGAGATTTTAGGGTTTTTTGGGCCTGATGGTTTTTTATGACTAGGTGATTATGGTTTTTTGGGGATGAGGGTTGAGGGGATCTTGGGATGGGTGTTTAAGGTTTGTTGGTCTTGATAGTTGAGGGATTTTTAGGGATGATTTTTGATGGTTTTGGGGGGTTTATGGTTAAGGGTTTTATGAAGCTAAGGGTTTAGGGTTTTTGGAGTAGAGTATTGGGGTTTTTTTAGTGATGAGGGTTAACGGTATTCTAGGGCTGAGGGTTGGGTGGTTTGTGGTCGAGGGTTGAGGGTTTTGTGGAATAGGTTTGTGTGTGTTTTGAGGCTGACGGTTGAGGGTTTCTTTGGGTCTGAGGGTCGATGGTTTTCTGGGGACGAGGGTGAAGGATATTTTGGGGATGCGAGTTTAGAGATTTTTTGGGACGAGAGTTTAGGGTTTTGGGGGGACAAGGGTTTAGGTTTTAGGGTTTTTTGTGTTTTTAGTTTTGGGTTTTTTGGTGCTGAGGGTTGATGGTGATTTTGGGCTGTGGGTTGAGTGTTTTTAGGGGGTGAGGGTTGAGTGATTTGGGGGTTGAGAGTTGAGGGTTTTTTTGGGATGAGTGTTGAGGGTTTTATATAGATGAGGGTTTACGGTTTTTTGGGGTTGAGAGTTTAGGTTTTGATGGGTTTTATGGTTTATTGGGTTTTTAGGATGATATTTTAGGGTTTTTTAGGGCTGATGATTGAGGGTTTTTTTGCACAGAGGGATGATGGTTTTTTTCTGAGGGTTGAGGTTTTTTTGGGAATGTTGTTTGAGGGTTTTATACGGATGAGGATTGCTGGATTTTTTGGGGTGATGGTTTAGGGCTTCTTGGGGTTGGGGTTTGATGTTTTTTTGAGGATATGGGTTTAGTTATTTGTTGGGATATGGTTTGAGGGTTTTTTAGGATGAGTATTGAGGTTTTTCGGAGATGTGTGTTCATGGTTTTTTAAGGATGTGGGATGAGGGTTTTTGGGTGATGATGGTTGAGTGTTTTTTGGGGATATGGGATTAGGGTTTTTAGGTGCTAGGGGTTGATTTTTTTCCTAAGGGTTTAGGTTTTTTTGGGTCTAATGGAAGAGGATTTTTTGTAGCTGAGGGTTGAGGTTTTTAGGGGTTGAGTTTTTAGAGTTTTTTGGGGATGAGGGTCGAGGGTTTTTAGGGGATGAGGGTTGAAGGTTTTTTGAGAATGAGGGTTGAGGACTATTTGGGGATGATGGGTTATGTTTTCTTTGGGTGAGGGTTGAGGTTTATTGGGGTTGTTGGTTTATGTATTTTTTGGGATGAGTGATTAGGGGTTTTGGGGGCTCATGATTTACAGATTTTTTGGGATGAGTTTTTAGGGTTTTATAGGAATGAGGGTTTAGGTTTGTTTAGGGATGAGTGTTGAGGGTTTATTTGGGTTGTGGGTTGAGGGGATTTTAGGGATGAGTTATTTTGTTTTTTGGGGATGAAATTTTAGGGTTTTTGGGTCCTAAGGGATGATGGTTTTTTGGGGGATGATGTCAGATAGTTTTTTTGGTATTGGGGTTCAGGGATTTTTGGGGATGAGGGATGGCGGATGAGGTTTTTTTGTGGCTTAGTGTTTAGGGTTCTTTGGAGCTATGAGTTTAGGGGTTTTGTGGGATAAATGTTAATGGAATTTTGGGGTTGGGATTGATTTTTTTTGGAGTTGGGGGTTGAGGGTTTTTTGGGGTGAGGGTTTATGGGTTTTTGGGGAAGAGGGTTTAGTGTTGTTAGGGGAAAGGGTTTATTGTTTTTTGGGGTTAAGGGTTGAGGTTTTTGGGGATGATTTTTTAGGGTTTTTTGGGGATAAAGGTCTAGGGTTTTTTAGGATGAGTTTTTAGAGTTTCATGAGGTTGGTTAATGAGGGTTTTTTAAGACTGAGGCTTTATGGTGTTTTGTGGATTAGGGTTGAGGGATTTTATAGCTAAGGGTTGATGGTTTTCTGGCATTGAGGGTTAAGGTTTTTCTCAGTTAGGGGTTGAAAATATTTTTGTGTGGTGGGTTGATGGTTTTTAGGGGTTGAGGGTTGAAGGTTTTTTAGGGATGACGTTTTTGGTGTTTTGGGGGCTGATGGTTGAGGGTTTTTTGGGACTGGGATGAGGATTTTTTTGGATTAGGGATTTAGGTTTTTTTTGGGTGGATAAATGAGATTTTTTGGGGGCTCAGGGTTGATTCTTTTCTGGGGATGATAGTTTAGGGTTTTTTAGGGTTGAGGGTTGACGGTTGAGGGATTTTTGGGGATGATTGTTTAGAGTTTTGGGGGATGAGGGTTTATGGTTTTTTTGGTGATGAAGGTTTAGGGTTTTTTTGGATATGTAGTTGAAGGATTTTTTTTAGGGTTGAGGCTTTAGGTGTTTTTAGGGCTAAGGGGGTAGGGTTTTTTCGGGCTGAGGATTTACAATTTTTTACTACCATGGGTTTAGGGTTTTGGGGCTCAGGGTTTCAGGTTTTTTGGGTGGAGGGTATTTTGTTTTTTCAAGTCGAGGGTTTTGGGTTTTGGGGGCTTAAGTGCTTAGGGTTTTTTTTGCAGTTTGAGGGTTTTGGGTTTTAGGGGGTTGAGTGTTTAGAGTTTTCTGGGGATGAGGGCTTAGCAGTTTTTTGGGTCTGATGGTTTAGGGTTTTTTGTGGATGAGGGTTTTGGGTTTTTTAAGATGAGGTTTTATGGTGTTTGGGAATGAGGGTTAATGGGTTTTTGGGGCTATGTGTCTAGGTTTCATTAGTACTAAGATTTTTGGGTTTTGGGGGATGAGGGTTTAAGGTTTTGGGGTGGAGGGTTTATAGTTTTATGGGGATGAGGGTGGGTGTTTTTTGGGTATTTGGGTATAAGATTATTTTGGGATGGCGGTTTAGGTTATTTTTTGGTTGGGTGATTAGGGTTTTTTGGCCCTAGGGATTGAGGGTTTTTTTGGGATGAGGGTATAAGGTATTTTTTGGCAGAGTGTTTATGGGTTTTTTGGTATTAGGGATTGGTTTTTTGGGGGGAAAAGGTGAAGGTTTTTATGGGGGATGAGAGCTTAGGATTTTTGGGGATGAGGTTTTAGGGTCTTTCAGGGTTGATGGTTTAAGGTGTAATAGGATGGTTGTTTATGTACATTTGGGACTAAGTGTCTACGATTTTTAGGGGATCTGGGATTTAGGTTTTTTGGGACATAGGGTTTATGTTTTTTTAGGGATGAGGGTTTAGGGTTTTTTTCACTTAGGGATCAGTGTTTTTTTAGGATGGTGGTTTAGGTTTTTTTTGGGATCAGGGTTTATCGATTTTGCGGTTGTATGAATGGGATTTTGGGGGGGTGGGGGTGTATGGTATAATTATGGTAGGGGATTATGTTTTTTTAGGATGTGGTGTAGACTTTTTTGGGGCTGGGTGTTCTGTTCATTTTGGTGTGAGGGTTTAGGGTTTCTTGTGGATAAGGGTCTAGTGTTTTTGGGGTTTTAGGGTTTAGGATTTATTGGGGCTGGGGTTTAGGGTTTTTCAAGGATGAGGATTGAAGGTTTTTTTGGGGATGGGGGTTTTAAGGTTTTTTTAGTTTTATGGTTTATGTATTTTTTTAGGCTTGGAGTTTAGGGTTTTTGGGACTAAGGGTTTATGGTTTTTTAGGGTTGAGGATTTATGTAGTTTGGGGATGATGGTTAAGGGTTTTTGGGGGATGAGGGTGTATGGAGTGTTTTTTTTTGAGGTATTAGGTTTTTTTGGGGTTGTGGGTTTAGGCTTTTTTCGATTTGAAGGATTAGGTATTTTGAGGGAAGATGGTTTAGGTGGGTTTTTTAGGTTTGAGGTTGTAGGGTTTTTTGGGGCTATGGGTGAAGAGTTTTTTTGTGAGGGTTTCTAGTTTCTTGGGGCTTATGGTTTAGGGTTTTTTGGGCATGATATTTTAGTGTTTTGGGGGATGAGGTTTTATCGAATTTTAGGATAATGGTTTATAATTTTTTGGTTAGGGTTTTTTTGGGTTTTAGGGTTTTGGGTTTTGTGGGTATGAGTGTTTGGGATTTTTTAGGACTGAGGGTTTAGTGATTTTTGGGCATGAGGGTTTAGGGTTTCTTGATGCATAGGGTTTAGGGTTTATTGGAGCCGATTGTTTTATGTTTTTTCAAGCCGAGGGTTTAGGGTTAGGGGATGGGTGTTTATTGTTTTCTTTGGGCTAAGTGTTTAGGGTTTTTTGGGTGTTAAGGTTTATGATTTTTTAGGCTGGGGGTTTAGGGATTTTTGGGCCTTGGGGTTTTGGGTTATTTGGGTTTGTGGGTTTCTAGTTTTTTGTGTATGGGTGTTTTGGGGCTTTTTGGGATGAGGTTTTTGGGACTTTTTATGGTTGAGGGCTTAGGATTTTTTTGGACTGAGGGTTTGGGGGTTTTGGGAGGGGGCATCTATTTTTTGGGGGATTATGGTTTATGTTTTCTTAGGGATACGAGTTTGGACACTTTTGGGATTCTTCTGTTGTTTCTTGGGGGTGAGGGTTTAGAGTTTTCGGGGCTGGGGGCTTGGGGTTTTTATGGATAAGGGTTTACGGTTTTGTGGAGTTAGGGGTTTAGGGTATTTTTGGGCTGAGGTTTTAGGGTTTTTTGGGGTTGAGTGTTTAGGGATTCCTGGGTATGATGGTTTAGGGTTTTTGGGGGGATGAGTGGGATTAGGGTGTTTTGGGGCTTTGGATTTAGAGTTTTTTTGGGTTGAGTATTTTTGTTTTTTTATGGTAAAGGGTTTTTGGATTTTTGGGTATGTGTGCTTCGGGTTTTTTGAAGCTAACGGTTTCAGGTTTTTTGGGGATGAGGTTTTAATTTTGTTAAGGATTTGGGTTTACGATTTTTTGGGCATAGGGATTAGGGTTTTTTGGGGATTTTGGTTTAGGCTTTTTTTAGGGTGAGAGTCTATGGTTATTTAGGGATGAGTGCTTATGGTATTTTGGGGATGGGGGTTTATGGTTTTTAGTGGTTTAGGATTTAGTGTTGTTTGGGGCTAAGGGTTTTGAGTTTTTTGGGGTAGAGGGTTTCAGGTTTTTTTAGGATGAGGGTTTTGGGTTTTGGGGGATGTGGGTTTAGGGTTTTTTATGGATGATGGTTTAGGGTTTTTTAGGGTTGATGGTTTTGTGGTTTTGGGGGTAGTGGGTTTATCTTTTTTTAGTGTTGAGGATTTAGTATTTTTTGGGGATAATGTTTTTGGGGTTTTGGGGGATGAGGGTTCAGGGTTTTATGGGACTTAAGATTTAGCGGTATTTGGGCTGAGGGTTTATGGTTTTTTTACATGGGAATGGGGTTTTTGGGTATGATTTTTAATGTTTTTTGGGGGCTATAGGTCTAGGGTGTTTTAGGGCTGGGAGTTTAAGGTTTTGGGAATGGAGGTTTAGGGTTTTTTGGGGCTTTGGGGCTGAGGGTTTAGGGTTTCACGGGGATGAGGGTTTGGGGTTTCATGGTGATTGGGATATAGTGTTTTTTGAGGATAGGGATCAAGTTTACTTTGGGGTTCCGTGCTTAGGATTTTTAGTGGATTGGGATTTAGGGTTTTTCAGGATGAGGGGTTAGAGTTTTTTTTGTGGAAGAGGGTTTAGGGTTTGTAGGGTATGTGGGTTTACGGTTTTTTGGGGCTGAGGGTTTATGTTTTTTTCATGCTGAGGGTTTATTGTGTTTTGGGGTTAAGGGTTTATGGTTTTTGGGGGTGATGGATTAGGTATTTTGGGGGCTGAGTGTCTAGGGTTTTTAGAGGCTGAGGGTCTAGGGTTATATGGGGCTTAGGATTTAGGTTTTTAGGGTTGGTGGTTTATAGACATTTGGGAATAGGGTTAGGGTTTTTTTGGGCATGGGGTTTAGTGTTTTTTGGGTTTCAGGGTTCAATGGTTTTGGGGGATTGGGAATTCGGGGTTTTTAGGGATGTGGGTTTAGTGTATTTTGATGGTGAGGGATTATGGTTTTTTAGGATGTGGGTTTAGGTTCTTTTAGGGTTGGGTGTTTATGGATTTAGGGGTTTAGGGTTTAGGGTTTTTTTGGGGATAAGGGTATAGGATTTTTGGGGCTGGGCATTTAGTGTTTTTTCAGGATGGGGTTTAGGTTTTATTGTGGCAAATGGTTTAGGGTTTTTGGGGATGTGGGTTTAGGTTTTTTTGGGCTGAGGGTTTAGGGTTTTTAGGACTGATGACTTATTGATTTTTAGTGCCAATGGTTTAGATTTTTTGTGGGTCTGAGGGTTTAGGGTTTTTTGGGGTTTAGTATTTAGGTTTTTTTGGGTTGATCGTCAAGGTTTTTTAGGAAGAGGGTTTATTGTATTTGGGGGTGCAGGGTTTTCTGGTTTTGGGGGCTTATGGTTTATGGTCTTCAGGGCTAAGGGTTTTGGGGTTTGGGGGATAAGGTTTTAGGTTTTTTTGGTGATGAGGGTTTTTGGTATTTTGGACTGAGGAGTTAGGTTTTTTTGGGGATGAGGGTTTAGGATATTTTGGGTGTCACGGTTTAAGGTTTTATGGGGATAAAGGTTTAGGGTTTTTTTTGGTCTGAGGGTTTAGTGTTTTTTAATAGTCTAGGGTGTTTTGGTCAATGGGTTTAAAGAATTTTTAGGCTGAGGGTTGAGAGTTTTTTAGGGATAAGGGTTTATTGTTTTTTGGGGCTGAGGGTTTATGGATTCATGGGAATGAGGGATTATTATTTCATGGGGATGAGTTTTTTAGGTTTTTTGGGGTGAGGGTTTATGAATTTTGGGGTACGAGTGTTTAGGGTTTTTTAGGAATGAAAATTTAGGGTTTTTTGTGGCCTGGGGTTTGGGGTTCTTTGGGGTTAAATGTTTAGGGATTTTTTCGGTGGAGGGTTTAAGATTTTTTGGTGGATGAGGGTTTTGGTTTTATTGCAGGCTAACAATCTGGGTTTTTTTGGGAATAAGGGTTTATGTTTTCTAATTAATGAGGGTTTATTATTTTTTGTGGATGAGGGTTAATGGTTTTTTTAGTGCTGAGTGTCCTAGTTTTTTTATGGATGAGGTTTTAGGGTTTTGGTGGTTTATGGTTTACTAGGGATGTGGTTTTCTTACATTTTGGGGAAGATGAATGTGGTTTTTTTTTCGATATGGGGATTAGATTTTTGGGGGGCTGAGGTTTTAGGGTTTTTTAGGGCCAAGGGATTGGGGTTGAGGGTTTTGGATTTTTGGGGGATTATGGTTTAGGGTTTTTTTTGGGATAAGGGTCTAGAGATTTTTTCCACTGAGCATTTAGGGTTATTTTAATATGGGTTTAGGGTTTTTTTGAGTTGAGGGTTTGGGGTTTTTTAGTGTTTTGGTTTTAGTGTTTTTTGGGGAAGATGGTTTATGGATTTTTTGGGCTGATTGTTTTGGTTTTTTGGGGTTGGGTGTTCAGGGTTTTTTGGGGATGAGATTTTTTGGTTTTTGTGGGATGAGGGTTTAGGGTTTTTTTCGGGATGAAGGATATAGGTTATTTGGGGATGTGGGTTTCGGGTTTTCTAGGGCTGAGGGTTTTGGGTTTGGGGTGTAAGGGTATTGGGTTTTTTAGTGTAGAGGGTTTTTGGTTTTTTAAGGCCATAGGTTAAGGGTTTTTTGGATTTTAGGGTTTAGTGTTTTATTGGGCTGGGGATATATAGTTTTTTTGGGATGAGGTTTTAGGGGTTTTTTGGGGAAAAGGTTTATGGTTTTTTTTGGGATGAGGGTTTAGGGTTTCTTTAGTTGAGGGTTTAGGGTTTCATAGGGATGAGAGTTATGTGTTTTTTGGGGTTTTGTGTCTTGGGTTTTTTCAGGCCATGGGTTTAGGGTTTTTTTGGGATAGTTGTTTAGGGTTTATTGGGGATAGGGGTTATTTTTTTGTGATAAGTGTTTAGTATTTTTAGGGTAAAGATTTGGTTTTTTTTGGATGAGGGTGCATGGTTTTCTAGCGATTAGGGTGTAGGATTTTATGGGGCTCAGGGTTTAAGGTTTTCTGGTGTTGTGTGTTTAGGGTGTTTGGGGGATGAGGGTTTAGTGTTTTCTAGGTATGGGGGTGTAGGTTTTTCTGTGTATGTGGGTTTATGGTTTTTTGGGGGTGAGGGATTCATCTTATCTGGGTTAGAGGGTTTACGGTTTTGTGGGAATTTGGATTTAGGATTATTCAGATCTATGGGTTTAGGGTTTTATGGGGACGTGGGATTAAGGTTTTCTAGGGCTAAGTATTTATGGTTTTATGGGGATGATGATTTAATGATTTATGGTATTATGTTTTTTAATGATGAGGGATTAGGGTTTTCTAGGGCTGAGGGTTTATGATTTTCTGGGGATGAGGGTTCAGGGGTTTTTTGGGGCAAGGGTTTAGTCTATTCTAGGTCTGGGGTTAAGGGTTTTCTAGGGATTGGGGATTAGGTTTTTTTGTGGATGAGTTTAAGGGTTTTATTGGACTATGGTATTAGGTTTTTATAGGGATAAGGGTTTAGTGTTTTCTGGGGATGATTGTTTTGGGTATTTTGGTGGTGAGTGTTTTGGATTTTCTAGGTCTATGGGTTCAGGGTTTTATAGTCATGAGTGTTTAGAGATTTTTGGGGGTGAAGGTTTATGGTTTTTTATTGCTAATGTTTTAAGGTTTTCAAGGGATGAGTGTTTAGGGTTTAATATGGCTTAGAGATATGGTTTTATGATGGTGAGGGTTTTCAATTTTCAGGGGCCGAGTGTTTAGGGTTTTCTGGGGATAAGGGTTTAGAATTTTTTTTGGGGATAAGGGTTTAGGGGTTTCTTGTGCCTAGTGTTTAAGTTTTTATGGGAATGAGGGTTTAGGTTTTTCATGCTATGAGGGTTTACAGTATTTTGGGGCTAAGGGTACAAGTTTTTTTTTGGACTACCTTGCAAAATTTTTTTTTCTAGAATTGAGGTGTTAGGGTTTTCAGGGGCTGACAGTTTAGTGCTTTATGAGGATGATGGCTTATAGTTTCCAGGGGCTATCAGTTTAGGGTTTGGTGGGGATTTGTGTTTAGGTTTTCTTGGGTCATAGGGTTTAGGGTTTCCTATGGATTAGTGTTTAGGGTTTCCTATGGAAGAGGGTTTATGGTTTTTTGGGGTTGTGGGGTAGAGGGTTTACAGTTTTCTAGGGCTGAGGGTTTAGGGTTTCTCAGGAATAAGTGTTTAGGGTTTCCTGGGTTTGAGGGTTATGGTTTCTTGGGGCTGAGGGTTGATGGTTTCCTAGAGATGAGGGTTTATGGTTTCCAAGATCTAATGGTTTAGTGTTTCCTTGGGATGAGGGTTTAGGGTTTCCTTGGGTTAAAGCTTTATAGTTTCTTAGGGTTTAGGGTTTAGGGTTTCCAACTGATAAGGGTTTTGGTTTTCCTTGGGATAAGTATTTAGGGTTTCCAAGGGATATGAGATTAGGGGTTTCTTGGGCTGAGGGGTTAGGGTTTTCTAAGGATGATAGTTTATGGGGTTCTAGTGATTAGGGGTTGGGGTTTATGGGGATGAGGGTTTAGAGTTTTATGGGGTGATGGTTTAGGTGTTTTAGGGCCAGACGGTTTAGGGTATTCCAAGGATGAGGGTTTAGTATTTTTTTACGATGAGGGTTTAGAGGAATCTACAACTGAGTTTTCGAGGTTTTTTGGGTTTAGGGTTTAGTATTTTTTTACGATGAGGGTTTAGAGGAATCTACAACTGGGTGTTCGAGGTTTTTTTGGGTTGAGGGTTTTGGGTTTTCTGGGTTCAGGGGTTTGGGGGCTATATGGGACTGGGGGTTTTGGGGTTTCATGGTAGGAGGGTTTGGGGTTTTATGGGGATGTGGGTTTCGGTTTATCTAGGGATGAGGTTTTGGGGTGTTATGGGGTTGAAGGTTTATGATTTTTTGGGGATGAGTGTTTATGGTTTTGTGGGACTGAGGGTCATGATTTATTTATGGATGAGGGTTTTGGATTTTTTTGGGATGATGGTTTAGGGTTTTTTGGGGTTTTGGTGCTGATGGTTTAGTTTTTTCTATCACTAAGGGGGTAGAGTTTTATGGGGAATATGGATTACGGTTTTCTGGGGATAAGGGTTTTGTGTTTTATGGGGATGAGGTTTTATTGTTTTCTAAGGATGATGGATTAGGGTTTTTTGGGACTTAGGTTTTAGTTCTTTCTGGGGATGGGGATTTAGGTATTTCTAAGTATGTAGGTTTAAGTTTTTCTAGGGATGAGGGTTTAGGGTTTTCTAGGGTTGATGATTTATGGTTTTTTAGGGCATAGGGTTTAGGTTTTTCTAGGGATAAGGGATTCAGGTTTTCTGCGGTTGGGTGTTTAGGGTTTTTTGAGGAAGATAATTTTGGATTTTCTATGGTTGAGGGTTTAGTGTTTTTTGGGGTTGAGGGTTTATGGTTTTAGGGGGGAGATGGTTTTGGGTTTTATGGGGCTCAAGGATTAGGGGTTTTCAGTGATGTGGGTTGAGAGTTTTCTGGGGGTAGAGGGTTTAGGGTTTTCTAGGGATGGGGGTTTATGGTTTTCTTGGTATGAGGGGATAGGGTTTTATCGGTTTGAGGGTTCAGGGTTTTATAGGGCTAAGGTTTTAGGGATTTTTGGGGATGAGGGTTTAGAGTTCTCTGAGGCTTATTTTTTAGGGTTTTCTAGGATAATGGTTCAGGGTATTCTGTGGATGAGGTTTTATAGTTTTCTATGGATGAGGGATTACTGTTTTTAGGGGATGAGGGTGTAGGGTTTTCTAGGGATGAGGGTTTAGGTTATTCTAGGTAAGGGTTTGGGTTAATCTGGGGTATATGGTTTAGAGTTTTTTTGGTGATGTGGGTTTAGGGTTTTCTGGGGAAGAGGGTTTTGGTTTTTCTAGTTATGACAGTTTAAGGTTTTCTAGGGCTGATGGTTTAAGGTTTTCTAGGGTTGAGAGTTTATGAATTTTTTAGTATGAGGGTTTAGTGTTTTCCATGTCCGATGGTTTATGGATTTATGGGGATGAGGGTTTTGATTTTTCTAAGGGCCGAGGGTTCAATGTTTCCTAGGAATAAGGGTTTAGGGTTTTATGTGGCTAAGTGTTTAGGTTTTTATGAGGCTGAGGGTTTAGTGTTTTGGGGGACGGGGTTTTTGGGATTTTTTAGGCTGAGGATTTAAGGTATTTTTACAATGAGGGTTTAGGGTACTTTAATTATCTGAATTTAGGGTATTTTGGGGATGATGGTTCTTGGGTGTTTTTGGGTTGAGGGTTGAGGTTTAATTGGGGATAGGGGTTTGGGATTTCTAGGACTGATGGTTGTGGGTTTTTTTTGGATGAGGTTTGAAGTTTTTTTGGGGTTGAGGGTTGATAGTTTTTTGGGCTTAGGTTTGAGGGTTTTTTGGGGCTGAGTGTTTTATGTTTTTTGGGATGAGAGTTTAGTTGTTTTGGGTTTAGGGTTGAGGTTTTCTTGTTGATGAGGGTTTAGGTATTTCTATGGTTTAGGGTTTTCTGGGGAGAAGGTTTTAGGGTTTTTTTGCGGATATTTTTTAGGATTTTCTAGGGATTATGGTTTATAGTTTTCTGGGGTAGGGGGATTGGGGTTTTCTAGGGCCATGGGTTTAGGGTTTTATGGGGAAGAGGGTTTCGAATTTTCTAGGGCTGAGGGTTTAGGGTTTTTCGGGGATATATATTTATGGTTATTTAGGGATTTGGATTTAGTGTTTTCTAGGGCTCTAGGATTAGGGTTTTCTTAGGATAAGGGTTTATGGTTTTATGGGGCTGATTGTTTATGTTTTTCTAAGGCAGAGGGTTTAGGGTTTAGGGTTTTCTGGGAATGGGGGTTTACAGTTTTCTAAGACTAAGTGTTTAGGGTTATTTGGTGATTACCATTTAGGTTTTTTGTGGATGAGGGTTTAGGGTTATCTAGGGATGGGGGGTTTGGGTTTTCTAGGTTTAAGGGTTTATGGTTTTCTCGGGACTATGGTTTATATTTTTTTGCGGATAAGGGGTTAGGGGTTTATTGGGTTAAGGGTTCAATGTTTTTTGGGGATTATGGTATAGGGTTTTCTGGGGCTATGTGTTTATGGTATTTAATGGCTGAGGTTTTGGGGTTTTCTTGGGAAGATGGTTTAATTTTTTCTGGGTTACAGGGTATAGGGTTTTCTGGGGATAATGGATTATGGTTTTTTGAAGACAAGGGTTTAGGATTTTGTAGGGATGAGGGTTTATGTTTTTCTAGGGATGGTAGATTTTGGTTTATTATGGCTGAGGCTTTAGGGTATTCTAGGGATAAGGGTTTAGGTTTTTCTTAGGCTGAGGGTTTAGGGTTTTCAAGGGATAAGGTTTTTGGTTTTTGGAGCCTATGGTTTTAGGGTTTTCTAGGGTTTAGGGTTTATGGTTTCATAGGGATGAGTGTTTATGGTTTTCTGGTGTTGAGTGTTTTGTATTTTCTTGGGCTACGGGTTTATGATTTTCTAGGGATGATATTTTAGTGTTTTCTAGGGTTGAGGGTGTATGGTTTCCTGGATCGGATGGTTTAGGGTTTTCAGGAATTGAGGGTTTTGTATTTTCTTGGGATAATATTTTAGGGTTTTCTATGGCTGGGGATTTAGAGTTTTCTAGGGCTGAGGGTTTAGGAAATTTCTAGGGATGAGGGTTTAAGATTTTCTAGCGATGAGGGTTTAGGGTTTTCTAAGTATGAGTGTTTAGGGTTTTCTATTGCCAAGTTTTTACTCTTTTTGTTCCTGAGGGTGTAGGGTTTTCTTTGGAAGACAGTTTGAGGTTTTTTGGGGATGATAGTTTAGCGGTTCTTGGGTATGATGGTTTAGGGTTTCCTAGGGCTTAGGATTTAGGGTTTCCCAGGCTTAGGGTTTCTTGGCATAGAGGGTTTAGGGTTTCCTGGGATTAATTTTTTGGGGTTCCCTAGGGCTTAGGGTTTAGGTTTCATGGAGCTGAGGGTTTATGGTTTCTTGCAGTTGATAGATTAGGGTTTCCTAGGGTTTATGGTTGAGGGTTTCCTCTAGATGAGGGTTTAGGGTTTCCTAGGGTTTAGGGTTTAGGTTTTCATTTGTATGAGGGTTTAGAGTTTCAAAGGGTTGAGGGATTAGCATTTTCTAGGACTGAGGGTTTAGGGTTTCCTAGGGCTGAGGGTTTAGGATTTCCTAAGGTAGTGGGTTTAGGGGGTTTTTGTATTGATGGTTTAGGGTTTTTGGGGTAGTGGATTTAGTTTTTTTGGGGCATAGTATTTAGGGATTTTTTGGGGATGAGGTTTTAGAGTTTTTAGGGGATTAGGGTTAAGGGTTTGGGGGGATGATAGTTTAGGGTTTTTTGAGGACGAGGGTTTATGAATTTTTGGACTTAGGACCAAGGTTTTTTTGGGATGGCAGTTTTGGGTTTTGGGGGGCTATGGGTTTAGGGTTTTTTGGGAGTGAGGTTTTGTTGTTTTTTTAGACTGAGGTTTTAGGTTTATTTTGCGATGGGTATTTTATGGTTTTTTGTGGATGAAGGCTTAGGGTTTTCTGGGGATGGGGGTTTATGGTTTTCTTTGGATGAGGGTTTAGGATTTTCTATGGCTGTGGGTTTATGGTTTCCTAGGCCTAGTAGTTTAGGGTTTTTTGAGTATTAGGGTTTAGGGTTATCAATGTATGGGGGTTAAGTGTTTTTTGGGTATTATGGTTTATGGTTTTTTGGGGTTGAGGGTTAAGGTTTTTTTTGGGATGAGGGTTTAAGGTTTTTTGGGGATGAAGGTTTCGGGTTTTTTTGGATTAGGGTTTATGGTCATTTAGGGTTGAAGGTTTAGGTTTCAGGGTTTTGTTGGGATGAGGGTTTTGGGTTTTTGTGAGGCTAATGGTTTATATTTTTTTGGGGATGAGGGTATATGTTTTTTTTGGAGCTGAGGGTTTAGGGATTTTTGGGATGAGGGTTTAGGATTTTTTGTAGATGAGGGTATAGGTTCTTTTTGCTGAAGGTTTAGAGGATTTTTTGGTCGAGGGTTAGTTTTCTTGGGGATATGGGTTTATTGTTTTTTGAGGTTGATGATTTTTTTCGAGATGAGTATTTAGGGTTTTTTGGGGCTGGGGTTATAGGGTTATTGTGTGGTGAGGGTATAGGTATTTTGTAGTTAAGGGTTTAGGGTTTTTTTCTAAGGGTTGAGGGTTTTTTCGGCTTAGGGTTTAGGGGTTTTTTTGGCTTATGCTTTAGGGTTTTTTGGGGTTGTCAGTTTAGGGTTATTTTGTGGTTGAGGGTTGAGTTTTTTTGGGGGATGAGGGTTTAGGGTTTTTAGGGCATATGGTTTAGTTTTTTGCGGAGCTATGGTATTAGGTTTTTTAGGGGTTGGGGGTTTATGGTTTTTTGAGGATGAGGGTATAGGTTTTTTGTAGTTGTGGTTATACGGTTTTTTTGAGCTGAAGGATTAGGTTTTTTTGTGGATGAGGGTTTATCTTTTTTTTTGGTTTGAGGGTTTAGGTTTTTTGGGGATGATATTTTAGTGTTTTTTGGGATTAAGGGTTTGGTCTTTTTTGGGGATGAGGGATTTGGGTTTTCTGGTGATGAGTGTTTAAGGTCTTCTATTGCTAAAGGTCTAGGGTTTTCTAGGGATGAGGGTTTACATTTTTTTGGGGCTCAAGGATTAGTGTTTTATGGGGATGAAGATTTAGGGTTTTATTTTTCTATGGTTTAGGGTTTTGGAGGAGGAGGTTTTAGCGTTTTCTAGGGATAAAGGTTTGGGGTTTTCTAGTGTTGAAGGTTTCCTTGTTTCTGGGGCCGAGGGTTCAAGGTTTTCTAGTGATGATGGTTGAGGGATTTTTTTGAGCATAGGGTTTAGGGTTTTTTGGGTCTAAGGCTATATGGTTTTTTTGGGGTTTTAGGGTATTTTTGGGATAAGTGTTTAGTATTTTTTGGGGATGAGGATTTAGGGTTGTTTGGAACGGAGGGTTTAGGTTTTTTTAGGGCTGAGGGTTTAGAGTTTTCTAGGGGCTGGGAGTTTTGGGTTTTCTTAGACCAGGGTTTAGGGTTTTCTAGGGATTTGTCTTTCGGGTTTTCTAAAGATGAGGGTTTATGATTTTCTGGGACTATGAGATTGTGTTTTTCTAGGTTAGTGGGTTTATGGTTTTCTTGTGATGAGTGTTTAGTGTTTTGGGGGGATTAGGGTTTAGGGGTTTCTATTTTTGAGGGTTTAATGTTTTTTATGGCCAACGGTTAAGGTTTTTCTAGGGCTAAGGGTTTCAGTTTTTCTACGGTAGAGGGTTTAGTAATTTCTAGAGATTAATGTTTTGAGTTTTCTAGGATTTAGGGTTTAGTGATTTCTAGGGCTAAGAGTTTATAGTTTTATGGGTATGTTGTTTAGGGTTTTATGAGGTTAAGGATTTGGGGTTATTTGGGGATGAGGGTTTAGGATTTTCTAGAGTTGACGGTTTAGGGTTTTCCATGGTTGATCATTTTGTGTTTTCTAGGGATGAGGTTTTATGTTTTTTAGGGGCTAGGGAGGGGGTTTGGGATTTCTAGGGCTAAGGGTTTAGGGTATTTTGAGGGTGGGGGTTTAGGCTTCCCTAGGGCAGAGGGTTTTAGGATTCCTGGGGCTATAGGTTCTAGGTTTTCTGGGTCCGTGATTTATATTTTTCTAGGTATAAGGGTTTTGAGATTTCAAGGGATGAGGGTTTAGGTCTTTCTAGGGCTTTGGGTTTAGATTTTTCTGGGGCTAGGGGTTTAGGGTTTTATGTGAATGGGGGTTAGGTTTTTCTATTTCTGGGTGTGTAGTGATTTGTAGGGTGGGGGTTTTGGGTTTTTTTTAGATGAGGGTTTAGGATTTTATGGGGTAGGGGTTTATGGTTTTCTAGGACTGGGGTTGTTGGGTTTTCTAGGGCTGGGTGTTTCGTGTTTCAAGGGCTTTGTGTTTTGGGTTTTCATGGGATATGGATTTTGGGTTTTCTAGGGGTATGGGATTATGGGTTTTATGTGGATGGTGTTTAATGTTCTCTTGGTGCTAGGGGTTTTTGGTTTTCTAGGGATGGGGGCTTGTATTTTATAGGTCTAGGTATTTGTGGTTTTCTATGGATAGGTTCTTAGGGTTTTATGGAAATTATGGTTTAGTGTTTTCTAGGGATGAGGGTTAAGGGCATTCTAGGGATGATGGTTTAGTGTTTTCTAGGGATGAGGGTTTATGGTTTTTTAGGGATGAGGGTTTAGTGTTTTTTAGGGTTGTCTATTTAGGGTTTTCTAGGGAGAATAGTTTAGAACTATATGGGGCTTTGGGTTAATGTTTTTATGGGCATTTGGGTTTAGGGATTTATAATTCTGAGGGTTTATATTTTTCTATGGATGGGGGTTTAGGGTATCATGTGGCTGAGAATTTATAGTTTTTGTGGCTGTGGTTTTTTAGTTTTCTTGGGCTGTGGTTTTATTCTTTTCTGGGCATGTGGGTTTAGGGTTTTTTGGGGATAGTGTATTAGTGTTTTCTAGAGCAGAGGGATTGGGTTTTTTTGGGGATAAGTGATTAGGGTTTTTCATGGATTGGGTTTGGGGTTTTCTGGGGATAGGGGTTTATGGATTCATGTGGGTTGGGTTTTATGGTTTTTTTGGGATGTGGTTTTAGTGTTTTCTAGATCTAGGGGTTTATTTTTTTATGGAGTTGGTAGTTTAGGGTTTTCATGGATCGAGTTTTAGGGTTTTTTGGGGCTAGTGGTTTAGTATTTTTCTGGCTAAGGGTTTAGGTTTTTATATAGTTTGTGGTTCAAGGTCTTTTTGGGATGGGGGTTTAGTGTTTTCTAGGGTTGGGGGATTTGGATTTTTTTGGGTTTGGTGTTTATAATATTCATGGTATGGGGGTTTAGGGTTTTCTAGCTATGGGGATTTAGGGTTTTCTTGGGTTTGGGGTTTATATTTTTTTGTGTCAGGGGGTTTAGGTTTTTATGGGGTTGAGGATTTAATGATTTATGGGGATGTGGGTTTAGGGTTTTCTAGGACTGAAGGTTTATTGTTTTTGGGGATAAGGGATTAGGGTTTTCTAACAATTTGGGTTTAGGGTTTCTGGGTTTGAGATTTTAGCTTCTTGGGATAATGGTTTAATGTTTTTTGGGGCTGATATTTTAGTGTTTTCAGGAGGTAATGGAATAGTTTTTCTTGGGTATGAGAGTTTAATGTTTCATGGGGTTGAGGGTTTATGGTTTTCTAGGGCTCAATGTTTTGGCTTTTCTAGGGGTAAGGGTTTAGGGTTTTTTAGGGATGAGGGATTAGGGTTTTTTGGGGATAAGGTTTTAGGGTTTTATGGGGATGAAGGATTAGGGTTTTCTGGGGTTGATGATATATGGTTTTCAGGGATGAGGGTTTAGGGTTTTTTTGGGGATGAGGGTTTTTAAATTTTTTGGTTTCAGGGTTTTGGGTTTTCTGGGACTTAGGGTTTAGGGTATTTTAGTGTTGAGGTTTGTGGGTATTTTAGTTCTTAGGTATTTTGGTGATATGATACCGTATTGGGTGTGCGGTATCTGTTGGTGAAATTGCAAAAACACAAGAAATGGAAGAAGGGGAAATGGAAATTAAAATGAATGCATGAAAATAAAAGGGGTGGGGTTTATCAATTAGAACCCCAAGGAGAATTTTCCCTTAAAACCCTAAATATAATGTTCCACAACGGTTGATCACTCCATTGATAGGCCTTACATTCATTCATTCAAGAACACAATAAAAACAAGGATAATAATTGTAGAAAACACTCAAATTCATAATTAACCTTGAAGGGTTACAAGTAGGTGGCTATTTATATCCAAATGAGAGTGATACAAGTCAAAATACCTAGCCCCCAAAATTATAAATCCTAAAAACGATTTTCACTTTGTTTACACATGCTCATGGATTTAGGGGAAAACATATCCACCAAGAGTACTTTTTTGGAACCACCCCAACATCTTTGAAAATGTACACCATGACTTTGGCGAAAAGTGTCCCACCACTATTTAATTTTGATATTTCCTTCATGCAAGTGGATATAATTTCGTGGGATCCTTTGAGTGGTCCATTTAAGTTCAATTTTGGGCTTTAATAAAAGTTATTAAAGGCCCATTTTCTCCTCCCATACATGCATGTTGGGCCTCCTCAAGTAATATCAAAATGAGACCATGTAAAGTCTTTTTCATCCACCTCATTCTTCCTCTTATAATTTGGTGACCAATCTCAAGCAATGGATCTTGTAAAATTATGCACCATCCACCATCTGTGCAATGATTTATCTCAACTCCTCACAACAACTGTGTTCCTTGATTATCATCAACAACTCCCTCTTCAAAAGGATTCATACTTGAATCTAAATATTAAAACGGAGAGAGACCAGTTACATTAAAGGTATCACTCACATTTCCATACCTGTTGGGACAGTAAATCTTGTAGGTTTTATCATTGATTCTTTCTAAAACATGGAAATTTCTGTCTCCCCTCCATTGAAGTTTTTATTTTCTTTTCTCTAAAAACCATTCCTTCCTCAAATACACCCACACCCAATATCTAGGTTCTAGTATAACCTTATTTCAACCATTGTTTTCTTTCCTCTCATATTGTTCATTTCTTCTTTAATTTTTGTCTTTCACTTTAGCATGTAACTCCTGAACAATTTTTACATTTTCATCACATGCAAGATCAAAAAACTCATTTGTAGGAAATATAAAAATATATAACGGAGTCATTGCCTGGAAGCCATAAAAAATACCAAAAGGTGAGAAGTTAGTAGTGGAATTTACTCATCAGTTATAGGAAAACTGAATGTGTGGAAAAAAATTCCCCATTATTTAGATTTTATTGAATTATTTCATGAAATATGTTAGAAAGAGTCATATTCAACACTTCAATATTCCCATAATTCTGAGGATGTGAAACAATTTAGAAAAATAATTTAGTACCCAATTTATTCAAAAAATCCTCCAAATGTGGCTAAGGGATTTCACATCCCTATCACTTAAAATGTATTTGGATAGTCCATGTAATCTCACAATTTCTTTGAAAAAAATCTTCTATATGAATAGAATCATTTGTTTTTGAGCAGGAAATGGAATGAGACATTTTACTGAATAGATCTATTATCTTTTCCAAGTTAGGATCGAGGTAATCCTGACACAAAATCTGTAGAAATGTCAGTCCAAGGATTGGATGGAATAGGTAAGAGGGAATGCAATATATTAGGTTGAACCATGGAATTTTTATACTTACAAGTGACACATTTATCACAAGTTTCAATAACATATTTTCTCATGCTTGGCCAAAAAAAATTTCATCAAAGTATGTAGTGTTTTCTCAACACCAAAATTCCCCATCAAACCACCCCCATGAATTTCTTTTATAATCAATTCTTGAGTTGAACAATTTGGAATTCACAATTTATACATTTTAAAAGTAAACCCATCATTCTTATAGTAGTCTTTAAAGCCATGTTTTTCACAAGATTTCCAAATTTGAGAAAAATATCCAACAGTTTCATATATTACCTTTAGTAACTCAAGTCCAATTAATCAATAATGAAGAGTTCTAAGAAGTGCATACCATTGTGAAAGAGCATTGACAACCACATTTTCCTTACCATTTTTGTGCTTGATCACATAGTGGAAGGTCTCAGTGAATTATTGAAAACAATATTGTCGCTGATTCAACTTACCTTGGGAAATCAAATACTTAATTATTTCATACTCAAAATGAATAAAGAAATCATTAGGCCATGAGTAATGTTTCCATGTTTCAATGGATCATTTCAAAGCATAATGTTTTGTATCTTAATTTGAATAATTTAATTATTCCCCATTCAATTTCTCACTAAAGTAAGAAATTGGATGTGAATCTTGAGTCAAAACATCACAAATACCAACTCTCGATGCATAAAACTCAATTTCAAAAACTTTTGTGAAATCTGGTATCCCTAAAAGTGGATCATTGACCAATTTCTCTTTGAGCACGTTAAATACTTTTTCTTGTTTTTCACCACATTTTAATACCACATGTTTCATTAAAAGTTCATTAAGAGGTGAAACTATGGATGAGAATTCCTAAAAAAACTCCTATAAAAGATTTCAAATCCATGAAAACTCCTTACCTCAATTACGTTCTTTGGTGTGGGACACTACTGAATTGATTTGACCTTTTCTTCATCCACATAGATCCCTTCCTCCCCTAAAAGAAATCCAATAGAAACAACATAATCCATGAAAAAGGAACATTTTTTAAGATTGGAATAAAGTTTTTTTCTTTACTAGTCGCACACACCAAACCCAAGTGTTCAATATGACTGTATAGAGATTTTATATACAACAAGATGTCATCAAAACATACAACCATGAATTTTAAAATGAATGAAAAAACGACATGGTTCATTAAGCTCATGAATGTACATGGTGCATTAGTTAAACCAAATAGTATAACTAACCACTCATACAAACCATACATAGTTTTAAAATAAGTTTTCCATTCATCTCATTCATTCATTAAAATTTGTCTGTATCCACTTTTAAGATAAATTTGTGAAAACAAATAACCCCCATTTAATTCATAAATCATATCATCAAGTCAAGGCATGGGATAATAGTACTTAATTTTTATTTTGTTAATGGTGTGAAAATGCACACACATCCTCCATGTTTAATCATTCTTGGGTACTAGGATCATCAGAACGATGAATGGACTCATGTTTTCCCTCACTAATCCTTTCTTCATGAGTTCCTCAACTTGACACGGGATCTCTCTAGTGTATTCTAAATTATCTCTAAATGTTGGCCTGTTGAGAATTATGACACCATGTATAAAGTCAATCCTATGCTCAATGCCTATCAAATGGGGTAATACATCAGGTGTTTATTTTGAAAAGATTCACCAAATTATTAAAGTAAAGACACAACACAAAAAAGGAAAATAATGGTGAGGTTCATTATTTGCATGGTAAGAACCCTAAAAATTGAGTAAGAACACTTTATCATTCAATAAATCACCTTTCACCTCACTTTTTATAGAAAATAAATTCACCTATCACTCGACAGTCTTGTTTTAATATCTTTGATTTCCCCCATTTCTTTTTATGTAACTAATCTCTCCTTTTTCACTGTTAAATTTTCCACTCTTTTAATTTTTTCCCTCTTTTGTTTTTTTTCAACTCATTATACACTTTTTTATCACTCAAATTTTTATTTTTCCCACATTCTTTTTCACTCATTTATTTTTTCTTTTTTTATTATTTCTCTATCCTCAGTTGATCTTAATATTCTTATATGGTACTTAGTGGAGTCAAAATAATATTTCTACCACTGAAATGAAAATAGAAGTGGTTAGCATAGCCATCATACATCACCCTTCGATCAAATTTACATGACATCCTTAGTATGAAATGCTTAGCTTGCATTGGATAAATGTCACTAAGCACCTCATCTTGATATTTTCCAATGGAAAAAGAAACTATGGCATGTTTTTGACTCTCACTTCTCAACTATCATTCAGCCACAACAACCTATAAGTTCTATGATACCTTAGAGCAGGTAAACTCAACTGCTCCACCAACAAGTTACT
Source organism: Viscum album (assembly GCA_963277665.1). Lineage (NCBI taxonomy): Eukaryota > Viridiplantae > Streptophyta > Magnoliopsida > Santalales > Viscaceae > Viscum > Viscum album. Next base: position 1,541,001,176 of record OY728151.1, read on the forward strand.
AGACACATTTGTACAACTTACACTATCAATGATCATAATACATACCTTCTCCTTGATGTGGCATCTCGTATAAAAAATATTCTCACGTTTCTCCTCATCATTACCAAAGTTGGTTGAATGTTAAAAGCTCTTCTTACCACCAATGCATCTCTAGGTATGGGTTCTTCAACTTATACATCTGAACACTCCTCCAAATGAGACATTTCTTCATCACTAGATCTCTCCCTAAGGATGTCCCCATTATCCAAAAAAATAATTGTTCTTTTTTTGGCATTGAGATGCAATATGACCATGTCCATGAAAATTAAATCACTTAATATTAGGAGATTTAGAAAGAAAATTCATGTCACTTTTTTCCATTTGAATCAGTGGGGAAGAACGTATTTTTGGCCTCTTCACTTTTTTGGAACAAATTTTGAATCCCTTGGTTTTGTTTCCTTCCACTAAGAAGTTGATATGTCTCTTTTCGGTTATCCTTCCAAAAATTGTGTGAACATACTTTACTCCTTTGATAATGTAGTTGCTTTTCAACCTTCACTACCTTATATTGCAACCCCTTCATGTCAATGTAGGTTTGAAGTTCCATGACATCTATAATTTTTGGATTAAATCCATTGATGAACCCTTCTTGGTATCTTCATGATCCCCCTCCAAATTGGCTCAAATAATTAATATCTCCATTTCCTTGTAGTGTTCCTCCACACACATGGAAACTTCCCCAAGGTTCCAAATTGTAATGACTAGAAATTTTCCTTTTACCCATTAGTATCTACATTTATTCTAAGTTCAAATTGTTGTTTCTCTATTCCGTTTTCAACTTACTTACAATTGGTCCCACCAAATAATTGCATAGTCATTGAAATCAAGTTCCACCAATTTTACCTTCTTCTCCTCTGAGTAGTTGTAAATTCCAAACACATGTTCAACCTTCCACTACCACTAGAAATAATGTTATGTGTAACTATTACCTTTAAAGGATAGAAGTTTCGTTTTGATGCTTCCCAAGTCATTTTCTCTCTAATCAACACATTTACCAACCATGGAAATGTTTCTTAAAAATCAGAGTACCCGTCATCACATTAATCAACTTCTTACCTTCATGGATCCCTTAAAGTTTATGAACCTTGAAAATCAACCAACCTTCCATCAAATCTTGTAAATTGGTTAGCGACAACTTTTATGAATAAATTTAGGAATATATCACTTCTTTCTCCCTTTCTTGACATTTTTTGAAAATCCTCACACATTATTTCTCTCTTATTTTGTTCTCTAAAAAGGTTCCACACACATTCTCTAAAAACAACTTGGTTCCTAAAATAGTTTTTAAAAATAATCAAGAAGTCAATTAATAAGAAGCAATCGACTCGTGAAAAACATTAAATATCATAAATTTTAAGGTTTTGAATCAATGGAGTCCAAGAAATATGGGAGGTAGAGTGAGATGGGAGAGACAGTTATGGTTTAAGGTTGGATATGGATGAAGGAAGAAGATGGTAGATAATAAAAATGTAATCAAATTTTTGAATAAATCGGAGAACATAATGTTTCAAATGAGTAGTTTTTTTTTGTATTCTTTTTTTATTTTTTTTATTTTTCCCTTTTTTGAATCTCAATAGTCACGAAATGAGATATAAAGAGTGTGTTTTTGGTGATAAATCTACAATAGATGAAAAATATCACAATACTATAATCTGATTGCAATGATATAAAATAGAGAGATGACATGAACTTCAACTTGATTGGAATATGGTTTAGAGATAGTTAGATTTCACAAGAGTGAATCTGTAGAAAACATTAATTTGTCCATATCTACAGATATATGTGTAGGATTTCAGTGTTTCAAAATCAAGAAGGAATACGAGATTAAAAAATATGAAAATGAAATATCATACATCCATAAATTCAAAGGAAAGGTCATCGGAATGGTAGAAGAAAGTTATATACAAAATTGGTGCTGGACAAAAAAATGAAAGATGGAGAATAAAAATGATGGGAGAAATAGAAAAATAAAGAACCTGGTTTCTATTTTTGATCTCTGATACCAAATGATATGATACCATATTATTTTTTGTGGTATACATTGGTGAAAATGCGGAAAAGCAAACGATGGAAGAAGGGGAAATGGAATTTAAATAAATGCATGAAAATAAAAGGGGATGGGTGATCAATTAGGAACCCAAGGAGTCTTTCCCCTTAAAACCATAATTATAATGTTCCAAAAATGTTTATCACTCCTTTGATAACCATTACTTGCATTCATTCAAGAACCCAAGAAACAAAATCATAATAATGATAGAAATCACCCAAATTCATAATTAACCTTCAAGGGCTACAAAGAGGTGTCTATTTATATCCAAAATGAGAGGGATACAAGTCAAAATACCTATCCCACAAAAGTATAATTCATAAATAGGATTTTTGACTTTTTTACACATGCCCATGGCTTTAGAGGACAATATATCCACCAATAAGAATTTTTTGCTCCACCCCAAAGACTTTGAAGATTCCCACCATTAATTTCAAAATAAGGGTCCCAAAACTATTGAATTTGGATATTTCCTTCATCCAATTGGATATAATTTCATGGGATTCTTTCATTGGGCCATTTAGGTTCAATTGTTTTCATTAATAAGTATGATTAATTTCCCATTTTCTCCTCTTATGCATGCATGTTGGGAATCCTCTTATAATTTCAAATGATGCCATTTAATACCTCTTTCATCCTCCTCATTCTTCCTCATTTCATTGGGGCACCAATTCCATGAAATGGGTCTTGTACATTTATTCTCCTTCCACCATCCATGCAATGATTGCTCTCGACTCCTTGTTGCATATGTGTTCCTTGATTCTCATCAGTTGCAGTTTAGTGTTACCTATGGGATGGGGTTTAGGGTTTTCCTGGACTTGAGGTTTATATTTTTCTTGATATGGGGTGTATATTTTTTAGGGGTTGGGATTATAGTGTTTTCTAGGGTTTTGGGATTAGGGTTTTCAGGGGATGAGGATTTAGGGTTTTCAAAAGTTGGGGATTCTGGGGAAGCTAGGAGTTCAGAGTTTTCTAGGGATGGGTGTTTAGGGTTTTCTATGTTTGGGGGTTTATGTTTTTATTTTTATGGGGGTTTAGGGTTTTCTAGGGATGGGGTAAAGGGTTTTCTAGGGATGGTGGTTTAGAGTTTTTTGGGTATTGGAGATTATGGTTTTTTGTGACTGGGGATTAGGTTTTTATGGGGTTGAGAGTTTAATGATTTCTTGGGCTGGGTGTTCAGTGTTTTCTAGGGATGAGGGATTAGGTTATTTTGGGTTTGAGGGATTAAGGATTTCTAGGGATGATTTTTTATGGTTTCTAGGGTTGAGGGTTTATCATTTTCTAAGGTAAGTGTTTAAGAATTTCTATAGATGATGGTTTAGTGTTCCCTAGAGATAAGGTATTAGTTTTTATTTGGGATTATGGTTCATGGTTTCATGGGGATGAGGTCTTAGGGTTTTTTGGGGCTGATTATACAGGGTTTTCTAGGGTTGAGGGTTGTTTTTGGGTTTTTTGTGGCTGAGGGTAGAGGGTTTTCTAGGGTTTAGGGTTTAGAGTTTTCTAGGGTTGATTGTTTAACATTTTATGGGTCTCAGAGTTTTTGGTTTTTTGGGGGTGGGTTTTAGGGGTTTTTTTTCTATTTAGGGTTTAGGGTTTTCTAGTGCCAAGGGTTTAAGATTTTATGGGGATGAGAGTTTAGGGTTTTTTGGAGCTAAAGGATTTTTGTTTTTGGGATGAGGTTTTAGGGTTTTCTCAGGATGTGGGCTTAGAGTTTTCTGGGGCTAATGGTTTAGGGTTTTCAAGGTATGATGCTTTCAGGTTTTATGGGGATGAGGGTTTATTGTTTTATGGGGCTAAGGGTTTAGATTGTTCTAGGGATGAGAGTTTAGGGTTTTCTGTGGCAGAGTTTTTATGGTTTTCTAGGGCTGAGGGTTTAGTGTATTTTGGGTCTGAGGTTCTAGGGTTGTCTTGGGAAGAGTTTTTATGGTTTTCTGGGGAAAATGGTTAAGAATATTTTGGGGATGAAGGTTTAGGGTTTTCTAGGGCTGAGGGTTTATTGTTTTCTAGGACTGATGGTTTATCATTTTTTGGGGATGGGGGTTTAGTTTTTCTTGGTGTTGACGGTTTAGGGGTTTTGTTGTAACGCCCCGACCCCAGCTACCCAGAGTCGGTGCATTACTTCGTAACATTGGCATGATCACAAGAAAGATCAAATCTCGAAAGACCGATTAGTTTAGTAGCCTTGGAAACACTAGATATAATCATAAAGTTTTACATTACATTTCAAAGTGAAAAAATACTACAATAACAAAGTCTTCATATCCACACTATTAACCCCTCATAATATCCCTGCAAGTCATTCATAATTTACTTCTTCACTACCTGGGAAAAATAAAACATAGAAAAGGGGTGAGCTCAAATGCCCAGTAAGGATAACAATATAGCGGAACATTCAAAATAAGCATAAAAATTTAAGGCAATGAATTACTAAAACAAAAGCCTTTTAAAATTGAACTTCAACATAGTATGGCAAAAGTAAAATGAAATAATGCCATTTACTTGTTCACATGGATATTCTACTAATCGAATAATCACTTGCAAAAATCAATAACCACTTTCATAATGTTGGAATGCATAATGCTAAATGTTAAATTCTTTGTCTAGGCCTCATCCCAAGACCTAGGGGTTACTTCTAACCGGAACCCAACCCGGAGTGCCTCTAATAACCGGACACCAACCCGGAGTGCCTCTAATAACCGGACACCAACCCGGAGTGCCTCTAATAACCGGACACCAACCCGGAGGGCATACTTTTACCAGTCCCTAACCCGGAGGGCTTACTTTAACCAGTCCCCAACCTGGAGGGCTTACTTTTACCAGTCCCCAACCTGGAGGGCTTACTTTTACCGGTCCCCAACCCGGAACATACTTGTTTAGCACATTCATCTGAAGAAAAGTTTGAAATATAACACAAACATTCGGGTTAAAACTAGCATACGAAATGTCAATAGTTTCACCATAAACTATGAATGGTATAAAATAGCACATCCACATTCAAACATATCACAAAACCTTCAATACAATATAGAAGTTTTGTATTATAATAAATCAACTTCAAATAATCTTAAAATCCATCAAAGGATGTTGACATAGATGAAATCAAAATTCTTTTAAAAGAAGTATCTCCTTTTATTTTGAAATCATTTAAGATCCATATAAAATAAAACATTTTCTTTGAAAATATTCTTATAAGCTTGTAAGGAAAGCTTCGACGATTTTATAACGGCGGAAAATAACCGCACCCGCCGTATAAGTTAAAAAAAACATTCTTACCTCAGTTCTGTCGAAAAGGTTAAAAAGGACCTTGTTTTGAAAACGACGGGAAGATTCCTTTATAAACCTCTTATAAAAAGTCAAACAAGGGTATAAATGACTTTAACCCATATTCTTGTAAATAGTAAAAATGTTTTGAAATACATTTCGAAGAAACATGGATGTGGATGATAAAGAGATCCCAGTAGATTATTACGTATAATACAACCTCGGATAATGAAGAGATTGTGAAATAACCCTTACCAATTTGGTAACTTATGAAACATACAACCCATGAAAGAGGTATCATACAATGAATATGTAAATACACATAAATTAGAGTGTATTACACAAAGAATATAATTATGGGCAGTACATACACCACACAAAAGGTGATGGTGCCAATATGGCATGAATCTCACGGGAATAAGGAGTGAGATGAAAACCCCTTACCTTGTACTTTTCCTTGGTTGGGGTAGGTTAACCTCCTGTATAATGGTGAAATAATTGTTATTAAATTATACATGAATCATATATATTAATATGATATCATATATGATCTTTTAATATTGGTATCTTAGTATTATCGTTGTTTCGGGTGTTAACTTACTTGTTTTCTTTCATATGTTTTGTTACGTAAGACATGTTTGTTGTATCTTATTCATATCCAGAATGATATCCAGTCCTTAAACATCATTTTTAAATCATCAAATGATAATTATACTTGAATGGTTACGATGGAGAATGAATCTCATCGCGTCCGTGGAGACGGTAGTCCGTACGTACGCACGAGCGACAATATCATTATTTTGATATTAAAATAATATATAAATGGATGGTATATCATATATACAGAATAATTAACATGTTATATTTATTATTTACATGAGTTACACATCATTATTATACCCATCCAAATAATATTATATTGAATAACAATTACACCACGACGTGGAGACGGTAAGCCGTACGTACGCACGTATGGTGACATGTTATTCAAAGGGTGGATAGAATACTGAATATGATTGTACCATATTTATAATAACATCACAGTATATGTAAGATACTGGAGTTATTATTTTAGAATGGTAAGAACAAAGGAAGAAGAAGTGGAAGAAGAAATGAACTTGGAGAAGGGTGGTGAAATCATTACCTCTTCTTCGGGTTCTTCCTTTTGATTTGATCAAAAGGGCTCCTTAGGTTGGCTTTCTGATCAAACTAAGGCCTCTAGGTTGTAGTGAGGGATGTTGGGAGAGTATTTGGGCAGAGTTTGGCCGAACCAAAAGGCTTTGAAGGTGTGAAGAAATGAGAAGGAGGAGTGCCCTTTTATAAGAGGGGTGAGGGGCACCTTTGGAAAAGTTAGAAATATTAATTTATAATAAATTCATATTCGGTTTACAAAGGCTCCAAAGTTGACTATTCAAAGGATGAGGTTGGGATAGGTCGAAAACAACTCATCCAATAGAATTTAGACAGGTTTGGGTACTTATATTAACCTTATCTTTAAGTATTAACTCTAAGTTAATTAGTTTCACTTTTACAATGTCTCTTTGTATTTTTATATAATATGGTTAATAAACTTACTATATACATCCAAGCGACCCCCAAGTGGTCCATTAATGAGGAACCTATCATAATATAAGTCTCTTGGACGAACCTTAGATTTTTAGGAATTTAATATCAATTAATAATATAATATTTGTTTTAAGAACTCTTTTATGTCAATTTTGACACTATTCAATAGTTGATTTTTGTGAAACTCATAACAGATTGATTACTTCGAACAAAGTCAATTAAATCAATCCTAATATATCATATTATCCTAGAAAATTAGTTTAATTCATTAAAAGTTTAATATTATATTTATTTGGGTATTTATAATATCAATTATGTTAATTTTTTACTATTTTAGTAATTACTGCATCATCATTGTGTCATAAATAAAATAAATTATTTAATGTCTAAAAATTATAAATAAAACATCATTACGTAGGAAATCTTTTTATCTTTCTAATTAATATTTATAATCGAAAATCCAACATGTATAACCCTATGTAAAAATTGTTCTTATAAAAGATGTAAGCTTATGCCATTTTTATTTTTATTTTAACTTTATTAATATAATATGTCCCTACCACATACAAGTGGCTCCAAGGGGTCCCCAAATTGACCCAAGGATGCCCATGGTCGGGTATGTGTCCACCAATAAGGTTAGGACACGTTTTAGGGTAATTTTGTATTATTATAATATTATTTTTTAACCCTTATTTACCGGATTTACCCTTTAACCATGGTAAATAAAATATTTACCGCAGTAATTATTCAAAATGTCTAAAAATAAAAGTTACCTATTTACACAATTTGAACATCCTGATTCCAAATATGGAATCCATTTTTCTAAATTCAAAACACAGAAGTGGCAGAAATTAATTTAAAATTAATTCCCGCTGTCAAAACAAAAAGCGTGTTTTTAAGAGATAATAACTATCAAAAGATTGACACTTGTTTATGTTCGGTTTAATTGTAAAATTTTGTCTAATGACCAACATTATATTAAATTGTAAAAATATATTCTAAATATACTTTAAAACCACTCAAATTCATAATTTATCACTATTAATTATTTTGATTAAAAAAGTTGTTTTTAATTAAAATTTAGTAATTTTCACTATTCATCAAAATATGAAAGTTATCCGAAATGTACCAAAATTTCACCTTAGGCTAAATTCGATATTCCGAAACCAAAAATGAAGTCCATTTTAAAATATAAAATATTTATAATTTCAAAAAGTAGGTATTACTATTCATAACGGCTAGTTTGATTGGTTGTGGTGTGTGTTAAAACTCAAGGTTGCGTACAACACACGCTACTGTATTATTCAAAGAAAGTGTACCGTGGAAGCTTGGGATGTTTCATTTTAAATTTTTGATGTCCCCATTTAGTCAAAAAGTTTAAAATATTGTATTTAAGAAGGGTTCACTATTAAATTTTATAATACTGAAAATGAATTTGTTCTTGCATTATATCTAAGAAACTCATAATATGGATTCTAAAATTATAAGGATTATATAAACATTAAAATTTATCTAATACTATTCATAACCTCTTTTGAACGGCTTGTTTGGTAAGTCATGGTGTGCTTGAACTTGGTGTTGCATGTAGTGAAAGTTATTGAATTATTTTGAAGAACTAACACACTATGAAATCTTGGGGTGTTACATTCTCCCCTCCTTCAATAAATTGCGTCCTCGCAATTTGAAATTATTCTTCGAAAATAAAAGGTTGAAAATAGATAATATATTTGTGGGAAACCCCACATCGGAAATTGGGTTACTAAAATTTAGTCTTAATATTAGGAAAAGAGAAATGAAAGTGTCACCACCAAATTATGATCTCGATTAGGAGAACATTGGTGGCAATTTGAGACATATAATTGGAGGAAAAACGTAAATATTTATAGGGAGTGATTGAGGTCATCAATCACAAACAAGTATAAAATTTAGTTCCTTAAATTCATCAATCTATGATGAATTGAAATACCATCGGTTCAACAAAACATAGGGTATTAGGATAACACATTTTTGACGTTTCAAAATATCTTAGTTGAAATCCCACATCGAAAAATGAATTAATGAGGCCTCTATTTATAATAAAGAGTCGAATGTATGAAGATTACCGAAAATAACACATACTAGGGTTCCATGTAGGAAAATATGGATATGGAAGAAAAATCTAACCATCAATTATCTGATGGAGAGTGGTAGAGAACATGGCTATGAAAAGGCCAACAATCCCAAAGCCATAAATTAGTGATGATTTAAGGTACCATCTAGGAAAACATTTTTGTTCTAAGTTGATTTTCTTAATGTTGAGGAATTTATTTATGATATTGGCTAAGATCATAAGGAGATACACTTACTTTATAATTAGAGTTTTATCCATTAATAAATTTCTACCACAAACTCATCTTTCACTCTAAAAGATAATAGAATGTAAAAAAAAAATTCTATTTACACTATTCGTATAGGGTTCCAAAATAAACGAATTTATAATTCATCTACATGATATTTTAATAAAAACTACATTATTTAATCCAGGACATCTCATGGGCCAGTGGTAGGTGATACACCCTTGTCGCCCTTCGGTTGCGGGTTCAAGTCTCGTAGCCTTGCCGGACGCGACGGGTTGCCGCCCGACCTCCGGGTTGTCCTTTTATGGCAATCCAAAATAATCCAAACTAGAACTATCCAAAATACTTCTTTCCAAACTCACAGTCCAACATTTATAAGGAAGGTAAGCATAATGTAGATCCTTTTTACCCCGTAATAGCATATGAATACCTTCATCATGTATTCTTTTAATACACTGAAACATCCTGAATTACCATATTCCTTATTGATTACATTCATTCTCCCTTATTCCATATAGAATGCTGGATATACTTCATCAATCCAAAAATGTTTTAAACCCCAAAAAAATGATGGAATATACAAATCATTAATCAGTTCCAATATAATTTATCCAAAACAATCACATATTATTCCAAAATCACTACCTCAGTATCAGAACTATATCTCAACCATATATTTTCCAAAAATTTATTCTGCTATTGAGTCACTTTTCTTTGTTCCACACAATCTCAAGTCCTTAATGAAATAGTACTGCAGTACAATCCTTATATACTCCATAATCATTATAACAAGTACATTGTTGATACAACACTCAATTGACATAATCAACATAAGAACTCTAATCATTCCTCTTCATCTGTGGTAGTATCATAACTTGATTATTATCCAATAGCATCATTTGTGGCATAGTCTGATGACTGGGGCATAGGTTCGCGTAGTGTCCAAACTCCTTGCAAATGAAGCATTGTACATTTGAAACCATTTTCTCACCCTTGCAGTCACGTACTTTGTGCCCTTTTCCTCCACACTTATAACAAACTCCCATTCCTTTCAGGCAAGTTCCAGGGTGTTTCTTCCCACAGTTACCACATATGGGAAAATTCTTCTTTTCCCTCTCCCCTTTATCCATTTTTCTCTCTTCCATCCTTTTCTTCTCTTGCTTCCCTTCAAAGCCATAAGACTCAGTAAACTCTTTACTTATCTTATCAACACATGATATTATTTCTTCATATGATGATAATGCATGGGAGACTATTTCTCTTATCAATTCTAGCTTAAGACCATGAAAGATATGATCCTTCCTTCTCTTTGGATCATGTGCATTTCTGGAGTTCTCATTCCTTCTACTGGGCGCCATTTCTAAACAATGGCATAAACTAGACCAGTTTATGAGTCAAAATACATAATCCCATACTTATAAAACACTTAACATAAATTGAACTATTTATGGATATAATCCATAATCATAAAAATGTTTTCTTTGAGGAAGTATATACTCATAAACCCTTCATAATGATTTGTAAAGAAAATGAGAGTTATCCTAAGCATATCCCCCGGGAGTGTCGTAACCAAGAGTGCAGCAAGGCCCGTTGTCGTGCACCAGTTCCCGTTCGAGTCTAGCTCAAAGCGGTGTTTTCGGGTTTTACCCCTAGGTACATCTGTGCCAGAGCCGCCTCTACCTGCTCGTATCCAGACAGGGATGTATTGCTCGGAAAACTCACAAAATCTCTACAATACCAAAATTCTAGGAAGTTCTTCTATACTAATCCTCAAAGTTCATCTTAGGTATACGTGATCTAATCAGAGTTTATCTAAATCTAGCTTCCAAGGTTTGTACTAAACTTCCTCTGATACCAACTGTAACGCCCCGACCCCAGCTACCCAGAGTCGGTGCATTACTTCGTAACATTGGCATGATCACAAGAAAGATCAAATCTCGAAAGACCGATTAGTTTAGTAGCCTTGGAAACACTAGATATAATCATAAAGTTTTACATTACATTTCAAAGTGAAAAACTACTACAATAACAAAGTCTTCATATCCACACTATTAACCCCTCATAATATCCCTGCAAGTCATTCATAATTTACTTCTTCACTACCTGGGAAAAATAAAACATAGAAAAGGGGTGAGCTCAAATGCCCAGTAAGGATAACAATATAGCGGAACATTCAAAATAAGCATAAAAATTTAAGGCAATGAATTACTAAAACAAAAGCCTTTTAAAATTGAACTTCAACATAGTATGGCAAAAGTAAAATGAAATAATGCCATTTACTTGTTCACATGGATATTCTACTAATCGAATAATCACATGCAAAAATCAATAACCACTTTCATAATGTTGGAATGCATAATGCTAAATGTTAAATTCTTTGTCTAGGCCTCATCCCAAGACCTAGGGGTTACTTCTAACCGGAACCCAACCCGGAGTGCCTCTAATAACCGGACACCAACCCGGAGTGCCTCTAATAACCGGACACCAACCCGGAGTGCCTCTAATAACCGGACACCAACCCGGAGGGCATACTTTTACCAGTCCCTAACCTGGAGGGCTTACTTTAACCAGTCCCCAACCTGGAGGGCTTACTTTTACCAGTCCCCAACCTGGAGGGCTTACTTTTACCGGTCCCCAACCCGGAACATACTTGTTTAGCACATTCATCTGAAGAAAAGTTTGAAATATAACACAAACATTCGGGTTAAAACTAGCATACGAAATGTCAATAGTTTCACCATAAACTATGAATGGTATAAAATAGAACATCCACATTCAAACATATCACAAAACCTTCAATACAATATAGAAGTTTTGTATTATAATAAATCAACTTCAAATAATCTTAAAATCCATCAAAGGATGTTGACATAGATGAAATCAAAATTCTTTTAAAAGAAGTATCTCCTTTTATTTTGAAATCATTTAAGATCCATATAAAATAAAACATTTTCTTTGAAAATATTCTTATAAGCTTGTAAGGAAAGCTTCGACGATTTTATAACGGCGGAAAATAACCGCACCCGCCGTATAAGTTAAAAAAAACATTCTTACCTCAGTTCTGTCGAAAAGGTTAAAAAGGACCTTGTTTTGAAAACGACGGGAAGATTCCTTTATAAACCTCTTATAAAAAGTCAAACAAGGGTATAAATGACTTTAACCCATATTCTTGTAAATAGTAAAAAATTTTTGAAATACATTTCGAAGAAACATGGATGTGGATGATAAAGAGATCCCAGTAGATTATTACGTATAATAAAACCTCGGATAATGAAGAGATTGTGAAATAACCCTTACCAATTTGGTAACTTATGAAACATACAACCCATGAAAGAGGTATCATACAATGAATATGTAAATACACATAAATTAGAGTGTATTACACAAAGAATATAATTATGGGCAGTACATACACCACACAAAAGGTGATGGTGCCAATATGGCATGAATCTCACGGGAATAAGGAGTGAGATGAAAACCCCTTACCTTGTACTTTTCCTTGGTTGGGGTAGGTTAACCTCCTGTATAATGGTGAAATAATTGTTATTAAATTATACATGAATCATATATATTAATATGATATCATATATGATCTTTTAATATTGGTATCTTAGTATTATCGTTGTTTCGGGTGTTAACTTACTTGTTTTCTTTCTTATGTTTTGTTACGTAAGACATGTTTGTTGTATCTTATTCATATCCAGAATGATATCCAGTCCTTAAACATCATTTTTAAATCATCAAATGATAATTATACTTGAATGGTTACGATGGAGAATGAATCTCATCGCGTCCGTGGAGACGGTAGTCCGTACGTACGCACGAGCGACAATATCATTCTTTTGATATTAAAATAATATATAAATGGATGGTATATCATATATACAGAATAATTAACATGTTATATTTATTATTTACATGAGTTACACATCATTATTATACCCATCCAAATAATATTATATTGAATAACAATTACACCACGACGTGGAGACGGTAAGCCGTACGTACGCACGTATGGTGACATGTTATTCAAAGGGTGGATAGAATACTGAATATGATTGTACCATATTTATAATAACATCACAGTATATGTAAGATACTGGAGTTATTATTTTAGAATGGTAAGAACAAAGGAAGAAGAAGTGGAAGAAGAAATGAACTTGGAGAAGGGTGGTGAAATCATTACCTCTTCTTCGGGTTCTTCCTTTTGATTTGATCAAAAGGGCTCCTTAGGTTGGCTTTCTGATCAAACTAAGGCCTCTAGGTTGTAGTGAGGGATGTTGGGAGAGTATATGGGCAGAGTTTGGCCGAACCAAAAGGCTTTTAAGGTGTGAAGAAATGAGAAGGAGGAGTGCCCTTTTATAAGAGGGGTGAGGGGCACCTTTGGAAAAGTTAGAAATATTAATTTATAATAAATTCATATTCGGTTTACAAAGGCTCCAAAGTTGACTATTCAAAGGATGAGGTTGGGATAGGTCGAAAACAACTCATCCAATAGAATTTAGACAGGTTTGGGTACTTATATTAACCTTATCTTTAAGTATTAACTCTAAGTTAATTAGTTTCACTTTTACAATGTCTCTTTGTATTTTTATATAATATGGTTAATAAACTTACTATATACATCCAAGAGACCCCCAAGTGGTCCATTAATGAGGAACCTATCATAATATAAGTCTCTTGGCCGAACCTTAGATTTTTAGGAATTTAATATCAATTAATAATATAATATTTGTTTTAAGAACTCTTTTATGTCAATTTTGACACTATTCAATAGTTGATTTTTGTGAAACTCATAACAGATTGATTACTTCGAACAAAGTCAATTAAATCAATCCTAATATATCATATTATCCTAGAAAATTAGTTTAATTCATTAAAAGTTTCATATTATATTTATTTGGGTATTTATAATATCAATTATGTTAATTTTTTACTATTTTAGTAATTACTGCATCATCATTGTGTCATAAATAAAATAAATTATTTAATGTCTAAAAATTATAAATAAAACATCATTATGTAGGAAATCTTTTTATCTTTCTAATGAATATTTATAATCGAAAATCCAACATGTATAACCCTATGTAAAAATTGTTCTTATAAAAGATGTAAGCTTATGCCATTTTTATTTTTATTTTAACTTTATTAATATAATATGTCCCTACCACATACAAGTGGCTCCAAGGGGTCCCCAAATTGACCCAAGGATGCCCATGGTCGGGTATGTGTCCACCAATAAGTTTAGGACACGTTTTAGGGTAATTTTGTATTATTATAATATTATTTTTTAACCCTTATTTACCGGATTTACCCTTTAACCATGGTAAATAAAATATTTACCGCAGTAATTATTCAAAATGTCTAAAAATAAAAGTTACCTATTTACACAATTTGAAAATCCTGATTCCAAATATGGAATCCATTTTTCTAAATTCAAAACACAGAAGTGGCAGAAATTAATTTAAAATTAATTCCCGCTGTCAAAACAAAAAGCGTGTTTTTAAGAGATAATAACTATCAAAAGATTGACACTTGTTTATGTTCGGTTTAATTGTAAAATTTTGTCTAATGACCAACATTATATTAAATTGTAAAAATATATTCTAAATATACTTTAAAACCACTCAAATTCATAATTTATCACTATTAATTATTTTGATTAAAAAAGTTGTTTTTAATTAAAATTTAGTAATTTTCACTATTCATCAAAATATGAAAGTTATCCGAAATGTACCAAAATTTCACCTTAGGCTAAATTCGATATTCCGAAACCAAAAATGAAGTCCATTTTAAAATATAAAATATATATAATTTCAAAAAGTAGGTATTACTATTCATAACGGCTAGTTTGATTGGTTGTGGTGTGTGTTAAAACTCAAGGTTGCGTACAACACACGCTACTGTATTATTCAAAGAAAGTGTACCGTGGAAGCTTGGGATGTTTCATTTTAAATTTTTGATGTCCCCATTTAGTCAAAAAGTTTAAAATATTGTATTTAAGAAGGGTTCACTATTAAATTTTATAATACTGAAAATGAATTTGTTCTTGCATTATATCTAAGAAACTCATAATATGGATTCTAAAATTATAAGGATTATATAAACATTAAAATTTATCTAATACTATTCATAACCTCTTTTGAACGGCTTGTTTGGTAAGTCATGGTGTGCTTGAACTTGGTGTTGCATGTAGTGAAAGTTATTGAATTATTTTGAAGAACTAACACACTATGAAATCTTGGGGTGTTACATTTGTGGGGTTGAGGGTCTTGGGTTTTGTGAGGATGACGGTTTAGGGTTTTTTGGGGGTGAGCATTTAGTATTTTTTGTGGCTATGGGTTTATGGTTTTTAGGGGATGAGGGTTTAGGGTTTTCATAGGTTGAGATATTAGGGTTTTTTTGAGTTTGGGTTTAAGGTTTTCTAGGGCTGGCGGTTTAGGTATTTATGGGGCTAGAAGATTAATTATTTATGTTGTTGAGGTTTTACGGTTTTCTAGGGCTAAGGGTTTAGAGTTTTCTGGGGATGAGGGTTTAAATTTTCTAGGGAATTAGGGTTTATGCTTTTCTAGATCTAAGGTTTTAGGATTTTCTGGTGATGAGGATAAGGGTTTTCTATGGTTAGAGTTTAAGGTTTTCTGGGCTGAGGTTTTAGGGTTTTCTAGGGATGAGTTTTAAGTGTTTTTTGGGGTCAATGGTATAGGGTTTTATGGGGCTAAGGGTTTAGGGATTTTAGGGGCTAGGGGTTTATATTTTTCTGGGGTTGAGGGTTAAGGGTTTTCTCCTTCTAAGGGTTTAGTTTTTTCTAGGTTGAGGGTTTTATGTTTTCTGTGGACGAGGGTTTAGGGTTATCTGGGGATGAGGTTTTAATGTTTTCTAGAGAAGAGGGTTGTGTTTTTTCTCCAGATGAGGGTTTAGGGTTTTCTAGGGATGAGGGTTTAGATTTTTCTAGGGAAGAGGGTTAAGGATTTTTTTTGTTGAGGGTACATGGTTTTTTGGGAATGGGTGTTTAGGTTTTTTGGGGGATAAAGGTTTAGGGTTTTGTGGGGATGACGATTTAGGATTTTTTGGGGATGAGATTTTTGGGTTTTATTATTATGAGGGTTTAGGTTTTTTAAGGCTGATGGTTTTGTGTTTTCTAGGTCTTGGTGTTTAAAATTTTTTGGGTGTTAAGGGTGTAGGGTTTTTTGGGGAGGGGATATAGGGTTTTAGTGCGATGAGGGTTTATGGTTTTCATTGGCTAGGGGTTTATGGTTTTCTAGTTATGGGATTTTATGGTTCTTTAAGGATGGGGGTTTAGGGTTTTCTATGGTTTAGAGTTTAGGGTTTTCCGGGAATGGGGTTTGGGAAATTATTTGGTTGGGGTTTAGGTTTCTCTATGGTTAGGATTTAGGGTTTTAGGGGTTGGGGGTTTGGGTTTCTCTTGGTTTTATGGTTTAGGGTTTTCTAGTATTGGGGGGTTTACAGTTTTTAGGGGAAGGAGGATTAGGGTTTTGGGGGGATAGGGGTATACTATTTTCCAAGTCTAGGTTTTAATGTTTTTTGGGATAGGGGTTTAGGGTTTTTTAGGGATGAGGGATTATGGTTTTGTGGGTATGATGTTTTAGAGTTTTCTGGGGATGAGGTTTTAGGGTTTTCTGGGGATGAGGGTTTAGAGATTCTGGGGTTGAGGGTTTAGGATTTTTCAGGGATGAGGGTTTTGTGTTTTTTTGGGAAGAGGGTTAAGGTTTTCCTAGGGCTTAAGGTTTAGGGTTCTCTAGGTTTGAAGGTTTTGGGTTTCCTACATCTAAGGGTTTAGGTTTTTTTGTGGTGGAGGTTTTATGGTTTTTTGGGATTTACGGTTTAGGGTTTTCTGGAGCTGGGGGTGCAGGGTTTTCTTGGCTGAGTGTTTAGGTTTTTCTGGGAATGAGAGTATAGGGTTTTCTAGGGATGAGGCTTTAGGTTTATTTAAAGATGAGGGTTTAGGGTTTTCTAGGGATGAGGGTTTGGAGATTTTTGGGGAAAGGGTTTAGGGTTTTTTGGGGATGAGAGATTAGTGTTTTCTGGGGATGATATTTTAGGTTTTAATGAGGATGAAGCTTTGATGAGAATCATTCCATGCATAATCATTGATGATTTGAGAGTTATCATGACACAGAGCTTGGAAGGCACATAAATATTCAAGACCCATTTCATGGGGTTGGTGGCTTAATGATAAGGGGAAAATGAGAAGGGTGGACAATGCTTTACATGGGCTCATTTTGAAATTACAAGAGAAGGGACAACATGAGTGCATGGGAGGAGAAAATAGGCCTTTAATCACCCTCATTAAATCCCAGAACTGTACCTAAATGGCCCACCCAAGTGATACCACAAATTTAAATCCACATGCATGAAAGAAATATCCATTTTCAAAAGTGGTGGGTCCCTTGTCTCTAAAGTCATGGTGGGGATCTATGAAGTCTTTGGGGCGGTTCCAAAATGCCTTCTTAGTGGATATCTTGTCCCCTAAATCCATGTAAATGTGAAAACAAAGTCAAAATCGTGGAATAGGATTTAGACATTTGTGGGATATGTATTTTGACATGTATCCCTCTCATTTGTCAATAAATGGTGACCTTATTATACCCCCTGAAGGTTAATTGATGAATTTTAGTGTTTTATAGCATTATTATGCTTGTGTTATTATGTTCTTGGATGAATGAAAGTAAGCCTCATCAAAGGAATGATCAAAATTTATGGATCTTTTTATAATTCGGGTTTTAAGGGGAAAGTCCCCTTGGGTCCTAATTGATCATTCCCCTTCCTCTTTTACTTATTTCCCACATCATTTAATTTTCATCTCTCCCACTTCCATCACTTGTGTTTGCACATTTTTTCCAATTATTACTAAATGCCCATATGGTATCATATCATTTGGTATTAGATCTTAGCAACAGATACCAGGTTTATTTATTTATTTTTTCTATTTTCTCCTATCATTTTTCTTCTCCATCCATTTTTGGCCATCACCAATTCTGGACGAAACTTTCTTCTACTATTTCTATGGATTTTACATTGCAATTTTGGATGTATGATATTTCATTTTAATATTTCATAATTTCATCTTTATTCTCGATTTGGAAACACTAAAATTCACCTCATAATTTTGGAGATATAACCAATTTAATTCATGCTACAGATTCTGGATGAAATTTTATTCTACCATTTCGATGGATTTTAGTTTCATTTTATGGATGTATGATATGTAATTATCATAGTTAATAATTTTATATTTCTTCTAGATTTGGAAACACTAAAACCCCCCATAGGATTTTGGAGATATATCCGGTTTAATTTGTGCTACAAATTCACTCTCGTGAAATCTAAAAATCTCCAAGATGGAATTCCAATTGAGTTTAAAGTTGTCATTTAAAGGGTACTTTCTTATAAAAATTAAATAAATTACATTACTCATCATTTTGGAATTATTTTTATTGGTTATTTGCTTTTTTATAAGTTCATATTTTTGTAATCCACACACTGACATCAAATCATTCTACCCTATCTCTTGGTTGAATTATTAGAAAAAAGAAGCAAAAAAATATTCTAGAAAATTATTGCACATTCAATTGGATATTTAGCACAAAATCTAATAATTTCTACTATAATATTTATCTTTCATCTTCTTTCCTTCATCCATATATATCCCTCAACCATAACCATTTCTCCCATGTCTCTTTACCTCCCATTTCTCTTTTACTCCATTGATTCAAACCCTTTCAAAATTTATGAATTTTAAATTTTATCATAGATTGATTACTTCTTACTAGTTTACATATTTATTCTATTTATGAACACTTTTATGAACCATGTTGTTGTGCTAGAAAGTGAAATTAACCATTTTAGGGATTTAAAAAAGAGAAATAGTGTGTATGGAATTTAAAAAAAATAGCGTGTGAAGGAAAAATAAATGATAATGACATCACATTATTCATGAAATCATTAATTGAACAATATGCTTGGTTGGATGATTTGAAAAATTACTCAACATCAAGGGCACCATGAAAGAAATAATTTAACAAAGGTGAGGATGTGTAATTTTATTTTGAAGAATCATTTCCAAGGAGAATGAAACATGGCGCTAGAATAGAAAGTGTCTTGGGAAGCATCAAAATGACACTTCCATCCATTAAAGGGAAAAGTGATACAAAAATTTATTTGGAGTGGGATTGGAAGGTCGAAAATGTTTTTGGGCTTCATAACTACTTGGAGTAAAAGAAGGTAAAGTTGATGGTGCTTGAAATTAATGATTAGGAAAGTGTTTTGTGGGAAAATTTACATGTGATTCGATGATAGAATGGATAAAGGCCAATTCACACATGGGATGAAATGAATATAGTAATGCAAAAATGGTACATTTATTGTAACTACCATAGATATTGATATTTTATGTTACAAAGGATTGTGAAAGGATCCATATGTGTGGAGAAGTACTATAATGAAATTAAGATATCGAAGATTCGAGCCAATTTAAAGGGGGATTGAGAAGTTACAATCGAAAGATTCATCAATGGATTGAATCCTCTGATTTGAGATGTGGTGGAACATCAAACCGACATTGAACTAGACAAATTTATACATAAGGCGGTGAAGGTATAAACTCAACTACATTCTCAAAGGCAACATGTAATTTCCCATAATTTTTTTATGGATAGCTGGAAAGAGCCTAAATAAACCTCTAAGTGGAATGAAACAAAGACAAAGGAATAAAAAATTTATTCCAAAACAAAGAGAAGAGGCCAAAAAATCTTATATACTGATTCAAATGATAATTAAGACATTCCAAGTGAAATCTATAATGAGGTGGAAATGTCACATTTAGAGGATTGTTCGGATTTGGAAGATGAAGAACTCATACATGGAGATGCATCAATGGTAAGAATATATTTTAACATTAAACCAAATTATGATCATGATGAGGATAATCATATAATATTTTTCATATGAGATTCCACATAAAGGTGAAGGTATGTAGTATGATCATTGATAGTGGAATTTGTACAAATGTGGTTAGTAACTTGTTGGTGGAGATTTTGAGTTCACCTACTCTAAATCACCCTAGACATTATAGGTTGTAGTGTCCAAATGATAGTGGATAAGTGAGAGTCACAAAATAGGCCACAGTTTCTTTTTCTGTTGGAAAATATATTTATGAGGTTCTTTGTGATGTTTCTCCAATATAGGCCAAGAATTTTCTACTTGGGGCACCATCGAAATTTGATCATAGGGTGATGTATGACGGCTATACTAACCGATTCTCTTTTCATTTCAGTGGTGGGAAGATTGTTTTGAAACCACTAAGTCCCATACAAGAATATTAAGATCATGTGATGATTGAGAATAATATAAAAGGAAAAAATAATTTATTGAAAAAGTATGTGGTAAAAATAAAAATTTTTGTGATAAAAAAGAGTGTGATGAGTTGATAAAAAAGAAATTAGAGAAAAAAATGAAATGAGTGGAAAAATTAAGAGTGAAAAATGAGAGATGCATGACATAAAAAGAAATAAGGGAAATCAAAGATATGATAATAGGAGTGTTGAGTGAAAGAAGATTTTATTTTCAAGAAAAATTGAGGTTAAAGTGCTTTATTGAGTGAGAAATTGTTCTTACTCATGTGTAAGAATGCTTACCTTGAAACTAATTAACTTCACCATTATTTTCCCTCTTGTGTTGTGTCTTTATTTTAGGAATTTGGTGATTTTTCAAGGATGTGTTGGAAACAAGTTCCATTTTATCCAGGTGGTTTGGTATGGAAATACCTACTAAAAGGAGGGTTTCTGGACAAAATAATTTCAAAGCCCTTTCATCGAGGAGACATTCATTTTATAATTTAAAGAAGATCTATGATAACACCTTCAAGACTATCTTACATGACACGTGTGGAAATATGAGTGTTGCCTTTAATGTTACTGATATATTTCCCAATGAAAATGTAGAGTTGAGGACGAATCCTTTTGAAGAGGGAGGGAATGATGAGAATCATGCCACACATAGGCATCAAGGATTCGAGATTGACTGTGACATAGAGGTTTGAAAGAGAAAAAATGGAAAGACTCATTGCATTTTATTGGTGGCCCAATTATAAGAGTAAGAATGAGTAGGGTGGGCAAGGCTTTACATGGGCTCATTTTGAAATTACATGAGATGGGACAACATGAATGCATGAGGGTAGAAAACAGGCCTTTAATCACTCTTATTAAAGCCCAAAAGTGAACCTAAATGTCCCACCCAAGTGATCCCATGAATTTAAATCCACTTTCATGATAGAAATATTCAAAGTCAAAAGTGGGGGGGCCTTTTCTCTAAATTCTGTGGGGATCTTCAAAGTCTTTAGGGTGGTGGAAAAAGTATTCTTGGTGGATATCTTGTCTCTTAAATCAACAATCATGCGTAAAAAAAGTAATAATCATGGGATATGATTTATACTTTTGTGGGATAGGTATTTTTACATGTATACCTCTCATTTTCATATAAATAGCCACCTCTGTGTACCCCTTGAAGGTTAATTTATGAATTTGAGTGTTTTCTAGTATTATTATGCATGTGTGTCTTGTGTTTTTGGATGAATGCAAGTAAGGATCATCAAAGTAGTGATCGACCTTTTTGGATCTTTTTATAATTAGGGTTTTAAGGGGAAAGTCTCCTTGGGGTCCTAATTGATCGTTCACCTTCCCCTTTTATTTCTTTCACACTTCATTAAATTTTCATTTCTACCAATTCCATCACTCGCATTTCCATATTTTTTCCAATGCCTACTGCATGTGAATATGGTATCGTATCTAGGGTTATGGTGTTCTTGTGCTAAGGGTTTAGGGTTTTATGGGTCTAAGTGTTTAGGGTTTTCTGGGGTAGTGGGTTTCGTGTTTTTTGGTACTAAGTGTTTAGGTTTTTTTAGGCCCGAGGGTTTAGTTCTTTCTAGGGCTGAGGGTTTATGGTTTTTTGGGGTTCAGTGTTTAGGTTTTTCTCGGGATGAGAGTTTATGGTTTTTTGGGGCCGACAGTTTAGGGTTTTCTAGGGTTGAGTATTTAGGGTTTTCTAGGGATGAGGTTTTTGGGTTTCATAGGGATAAGGGATTAGGGTCTTGGAGGCTGAGTCTTAGGGTTTTTGGGATATGGGTTCAGGGTTTTCTGGGGATGAAATTTTAGGGTTAACCATTTCTGAAGGTTTAGGGTATTATGGGGATTAGGTTTTAGGGTAATTTTTGGCATAGGTTTTATGGATTTATAGGTTTAACCGTTTATGGTTTTCTGGGGTTCAGGGTTTTCTTTTTTTAGGGCATGGTTAAGGGTTTTATGGGGCCTAGGGTATTGACTTTTCCTGGGAATAGAGTTTAGGTTTTTATTTGGCACAGTGTATAGGGTTTTCTAGGGCTGAGGTTTAGGATTTTTTGGGGTTTTGGGTTTTGGGTTTTTTTGGGATAAGGGTTTAGGGTATATTGGGGGTTATATTTTTTGTATTTTGAGACTAAGGGATTATGGTATTTTGGGGTTGAGGTTTTTAAGTTTTTTGATTTTGAGGGTTGAGGGTTTTTTGGGACTGAGGATTGAGGGTTTTTTGGGGCTATGGGTTAAGGGTTTTTTGGGGCTTAGGTATGAGGGTATTTTGGGGATAAAGTCTTAATTTATTAAACATTATAGTTTAGTGTTTTCTGAGGCTAAGGGGTTTTTAGGGTGATGGTTTATGGTTTTCTAGGGATGATGGTTTAGGGTTTTTTAGGGATGAGGTTTTACAGATTTTTGGTACCATGGGTTTAGGGTATTCTAGGGATGAGGGTAAAGGTTTTTATGGGGATGGGGGTTAGTATTTTCTAGGGCTATGGGTTTAGGGTTTTTTGGGGGTGAGGGTTTTTTATTTTCTAGGGAAGATGATTTAGGGTGTTGTGGCGCTAAGGATTTAGGGATATTTAGTGCTGTGAGTTTAGGGTTTTCTATGGTAGTGGCCTATGTCTTTTTTAGGGATAATGGTTTTTGGTTTTATGGGGATAAACTTTTAATGTTCTTGTAGTGATGAGGGTTTATATTTTTGGGGGTCTTTGGTATTAGGTTGTTTATGGGGATGAGTTTTTAGGGTTTTCTGGGGATACGGGTTTAGGGATTCATCGGTGACGGGTTTATGGTTTTCTAGTTAAATGTGTTTTTGGGTATTCTACAGTTGAGGGTTTTGGGATTTCTAGGGTTTATGGTTTAATTTTTTCTAGGTATGACGGATTAGTATTTTTTGGGGATGAGGGTTTGGGGTTTTCTTGGGCTGAGGGTTTATGGTGTTTTGATGCTGAGGGTTTTGGGCTTTCTAGGGATTAGGGTTTAGGATTTTTTGAGGATGAGGGTTTAGGATATTCTAGGGATAAGGGTTTAGGGTTTTCTAGGGCTACGGTATTACAGATTTCTGGGATTGAGGTTTAGGGTTTTCTATGGATGAGTTTTTAGGGTTTTCTTGGGTTTAGGGTTTTGTGTTTTCCCAGGATGAGTGTTTAGGGTTTTTTTGTGCAAAGGGTTTAGGATTTTATGGGCATGATGATTTAGGGTTTTCTGGGGCTGGGTTTTAGGGTTTTTTGGTGCTGTGGGTTTTGGGGTTTTAAGGGCTGATGGTTTTGTGTTTTCTAGGGTAGAGGGTTTTGGGTTTTCTAGGTCTAAGGGTATATGTTTTTCAGGGATTGAGGGTTTATGGTTTTTTGGGGATGAGGGTTTACAGTTTTATGGTGCTTAGGGTTTGGGGTTTTCTAGGGCTGAGTGTTTCGAGTTGTCTAGGTATAAGGGTGTTCAGTTTTTTGGGGCTTAGTGTATAGGATTTTATAGGGAAGAGGGTTTAGGGTTTTATGGGGCTGAATGTTTATCATTTTATAGGGATGATGGTTTAGGGTTTCCTAGGGCTAGGGTTTAGGGTTTTCTGGGAATGAGGGTTTAGGGTTTCCTAGAATATAGGTTTTAGGGTTTCCTAGAGATGAGTGTCTAGGGTTTCCTAGGGATGAGGGTTTAGGGTTTCATGGGGCTGAGGGTTTAGGGTTTCCTAGGGCTGAGGGTATATGGTTTCCTTGGATTTAGGTTTAGGGTTTCCTTGGGTGATGATTTAAGGTTTCCAAGGGTTTAGGGTTTAGGGTTTCTTGGTGCTGGTGGTGTACGGATTCATGGTGATGATGTATTAGGTTTTCCTAGGGCTGAGGGTTTAGTGTTTCATGGGAATTAGGGTTTAAGATGTCATAGGGATAAGGGTTGAGGGTTCTAGGGGCTAAGGGTTTAGGGTTACCGAGGGTTTTGGGTTTAGGGTTTCCTAGGACTCAGGGTTTAGGGTTCCCAAGGGCTAAGGGTTTAGTGGTTTATGGGTTAGAGGGTTTAGGGTTTTCTAGGTTAGATGGTTTAGGGGTTTATGGGGACGAGAATTGTGGATTTTTTTGGGGATGAGGGTTTATGGATTTATGTGGATGAGGGGTGAGGTGTTTCTGTGGCTGACGATTTAGGTTTTACTATGGATTGGTGTTTAGGATTTTTTTGGTATGAGGGTTTAGAAGTTTCTACGATTGAGGGTTTAGTTTTTTTTGAGGTTGGGGGGTTTGGGTCATCTAGGGATGATGATTTCATGTTTTCTAGGGAATATGGTTAATGTTTTTTGAGGGGTTAGGGTTTAGGGTTTTCTAAGGATGAAGTTTTATGTTTTTCTGGGGATGTGGGTTAAGGGTTTTCTGAGAATGAGTGTTTATGGTTTTATGGAGCTAAGGTTTTAGGGTTTTATGGAGTTTATGGTTTAGGTTTTTTGGGGGATGAGGGTTTAGGGTTTTCTAGGGATAATTGTTTATGGTTTTTTGGGATTAAGGGTTTAGGGTTTTCTGGGGATAAGGGTGTATGGTTTCTAGGGGCTTGGGGTTTAGGGTTTTAGGGGGTTAGGGTTTTAGGGGTTTTTTTGTGGCCTTGGGATTAGGGTTTTCTGAGGCTACAGGTTTACTTTTTTATGGCTGATGGTTTAGGGTTTTGGGGGTGCTAATGGTTTAGTTTTCTTTGGGGTAGAGGGTTTATGGATTTTATTAGATAATTATTTAGTGTTTTTTGGGAATGAGAATTTATGGTTTTTGGGGAAGAGTATTTAGGATTTTTTGGGGCTGAGGGTTCAGGGATTTATTTAGGGGGTTAGGGATTTCTAGGAATAAGGGTTTAGGGTTTTCTGAGGATGATGGTTTAGGGTTTTCTGGCATTGAGGGTTTAGGGTTTTTGGGGCTGTGGGTGTACATTTTTCTGGGAATGAGTGATTAGGATTTTCTGGATCTAAGGATTTAGGGTTTTCTAGTGATGAGGGTTAAGGATTTTCATTGGTTCAATTTTAGGGTTTTCTAGGGATTAGGGTTTAGGGTTTTATGGTGCTGATGGTCAAGTGTTTTTGGGGGATAAGGGTCTTGGGCTTTGTAGGGATATGGGTTTTGGGATATTGGGGGATGAGCGTTTATATTTTTCATGGGAAGAGGATTTTGGGTTTTCTAGGGCTGAGGGTTTACTTTTTTGTAAAATGAGGGATTAATTTTTTTAGAGGCTGAGGGTGTGGGGTTATCCGGGGATGAGGGTTTGGGGTTTTTGGGACTGAGGGTCAAGGGTTTTGTAAGACTATGGGTTTAGGGTTTTTGGGTGGCTGAGGGTTTAGGTTTTTATGGGAATGATGGTTATGGGTTTTTTGTGAATGAGGGTTTAGGGTTTTCTAGGAATAAAGATTTGGGTTTTTATGGATTTTATTGTTTAGGGGTTATGGGGAATAGGGTTTCGGGTTTTCTAGTGCTAAGGGTTAACATCAGCCCTAAAAAAACCTAAATCCTAAGCCCAAAAAAACCTTAATCCCCCAACCTGAAAAACACTAAACTCTTAGCCCAAAGAAATCCAAAAAATTATTTATCATCAATATACCCTAAAGCCTCAGTCCCAAAAAATCGTAAATCCTCTTCCTAAAAAAACTCTAAACCTCATCCCTAAATTTTTTTTATCCTTCATCCCCCAAAAATCGTAAATCCACATCCTCTAGAAATCCTAAACCCTCATCCCCAAAAAAACCCTATACCCTAAGGCTCAAAAAACACTAAACAAACAACCCAAAATTACCATAAACCCCCAACCCCCAAATAACCTAAACCCCCAGCCCTAGTAAAATATAAACCTTCATCCTGAAAAAAACCTTAACCATCAGCCCTAAAAAACCCTAAACCCTCATCCCCAAAAACCCTAAACCATTAGCAATAAAAAACCAAAACCCTCATCCCAAAAAACCCTAAACCCTCATCACCAATACCCTCTAAACACTAAGACTAAAAAACCCTAAACCCTGGTCTCCAAAAAAACCCTAAATTCTGAGCCACAAAAAATAGTATACCCTTAACCATGATAAACCCTCATCCTTAAAACCCTAAACCCTCATACAAAAAAACCCCAAATCCTCAGCCCTAGAAAACACTAAACCCTCATCCCCATTAACCCTTAAACACTCATCTCGAAAATACCCAAAACACTCATCCCCAAAAAAACCCTAAACCCGAAAAAATCATAAAATATCATCCCTAGAAAGCACTAAACCCTCAAGCACAAAAAAAAACCCCATCCCTAAAAAACCCTAAACCCTTAGTCCAAAACATCCTAAACCCTTATCCCCCAAAAAACCTACACCCTCATCCCCCAAACACATAAACCTCATCCCCAAAAACCCTAGAACCCTCATCTAAAAAAACATAAGCCCTCATCCCGAAAACCCCTAAACCCTAAACCAATAAAACCCTAAACCATAACCCCCAAAAACTACTAAACACTTATCCTATAAAACCCCTAAACCCTCAAACCCAAAAAATCCTAGACCCTAAACACCAATAAATCATAAACCCACAGTCCCATAACCCATAAATCCTCTGGTCCAAAAACACCATAAAACCACATCCCCAAAAACCCATAATCCAACATCCCCAAAAAAACCCTAGGCCCTCAGCCCAAAAAACCCTAAAACCTTTGTTCCAAAAAACCATAAACCCTCATCCCACAAAACCCCTAAACATTTATCCCTAAGAAAACCCGAATCCCCCAACCCCCAAAACCCCTAAACCCTCAGGCCATAGAATCCATAAAACATTATCCCAAAAAAACCTAAACCCTCCACTCTAAAAAACCCTAAATCCTCAGCCCTAAACCCCAAAAACCCTATTCCCCAAACCCCGTAAACACTTATCTCTAAAAACCCTAAACCCACGACCAAAAAACCTCAAAAGCATCAGCCAAGAAATCACTAAACCATCTACCCAAAGAAACCCTAAACCCTGAGCCCCAAAATTGCTAAACTCTCATCCATAAAATCCTCTAAACCTTCATCCTTAAAAAACAAAAAATCCACATCCCCAAAAAACCAAAAACCATCAACCCCCAAAAACTCCTAAACCCACAACCTCGAAATCCCCTAAATACACAACCCCAAAAATCTCTATAACCTCAACCTCAAAAAACCATAGACCCTCAGCCCCAAAAAACTATAGAAGTTCAACACCAAAAACTCATAAAACATAAGCCCAAAAAACCCAAAAACCCTAGTCAGAAACAACCCTAAACCCACATCACCAAAAAACAATAAACCATCACCTCTAAAAAACCCTAACTCTCATCCAAAAAACCCCAAAACCCTCATCCCCCAAAACATCGAAACCAATAATCCCCCAAAAACTCTAAAAAATCAGCCCTAGAAAACCTTAAATAATCATCCCCAAAAAACACTAAACCCATAACCCCAAAAAACACCAAACCCACTTCGATAAAAAACCTAAACCCCCATCCCCAAAAAACCCTAAACCTTGAGCTACAAAAAACCTTAAACACCCAGCCCTGAAAAACCCTAATCCCTCACCACAAAAAAACACTAAACCATTAGCCCTAGAAAACCCTAAACCCTCACCCCAAAAAAACCGTAGACCTGCATCACCAAGAAAAACCCCTAAACCCTCATCACTAAAAAAACCAAGACCCTCATCCCCAAAAAACCCAAAAAACTCAGTCCCAAAAACAATAAACCCTCAACCCTAAATACCATAAACCCTTAATAACCAAAACCCCTAACTCTTAAACCACCGAAAACTCTAAACCCTCTACCCAAAAATCCATAAACCCTCAAACCCAAACCCTCATCTTAAAAAATCCCAAAACCCTCAACCCTAAAAAATCTTGAACCCTCATCCCCAAAGCCCCTAAAATGTTAGCCCCAAAAATCTGAAAATCCTTAGTCCCAAAACCCCCAATCCCTTATCCCCAAAACCCTTAAGTACTCGGGCCCCAAAACCCTAAAAATCATCCCTTAAAACACTAAAACCTCTACCCCAAGAAACCTGAAACCAAAAGCCCCAAAACCCCTAAACACACAGCCCCAAAAAAAACTAAACGCTCACCCATAGAAAAATACTAAACCCCCCAGCCTCAAAACCCCCAAAACCACAGTACCAAAAAACACTAAACCCTCATCCACACAAAACAATAAACCCTCATCCTCAAACCCCCAAAAAACTTCAGTCCCAAAAACCCTATACAATCAGCCACAAAAAACCCTAAAACCTCATCCCCAAAAAAACTAAGACCTTCAGCACCTATGTACCCTAAACCCTCATCTGCCAAAACCCTAAAATCTCAGCCTAAAAACCATAAACCCTAAACCTCAAAATAACCATAAAACCTCATCCCAATAAAAACCATAAATCCTATGCCTAAAAAACCCTAAACCATAAACCCTAAACCCCCAAAAAACCTAAAACCTCATCCCCAACAAACACTAAACCCATAACCCCTAAAAACCCAAAACCCTTTGCCGAAACAACCCTAAACCCTCAAACATAAAAACCCTAAACCCCCAACCCCAAAAACCCCTAAATCCTCATCCCCAAAAAACTCTAAACCCTTATCCCCAAAAAAACCCAAAAGTTTAAGAACCAGAAAACCCAAAATACTCATCCCCAAAAAACCTAAACCCTCATCCCCAAAATATCCTCATCCCTCAGCACCCTAAATCACTAAACCATCAGCCCAAAAATATACTATACCCTCAACCCTAAAAAACCCTAAACCCACCCCCCCCAAAACCCTAAATTGTAATCCCAAAAAACCCTAATACCTTAGCCCCCTAAAACCCTAAACACTCATCCCTAAAAAAACCTAAACCGTCTGCCCAAAAAAATAAACCCTCATCCCTAGAAACCCTTATCCCCAAAAAACCATAAACCCTCATACCCAAAAAAATCCTAAACCCTCATCCTCGTAAAACCCTAAACCCTCATTAAAAAAACCCTAAACCCTAAACCCCAAATAATCCTAAAACCTTAGCCATAAAAAATACTAAACCATAATCCTAAAAAACCCTAAATACATAGCCACATAAAACCCTAAACCATCATCCCCAAAAAACCCTAAACCATCATCCCCAAAACCCATAAACCTTAATTCAAAAAAACCCTAAATCCATATCCCCAAAAAAGCTAAACATCATCCCTGAATAACCCTAAACACTCATCTTCAAAAAACAACAAAAACTCAACCCCACAAAGCATTAAACCCTCATCCAGAAAAAATATAAACCCTTAACCCCAAAAAACACCTAAATCCTTATACCAATAAAACCTAAACCCTAAACCCAAAAACACGCTTAGTCCCAAACACAATAAACACAAAGAAACAAAAAACCATGAACACTCATCACCAAAAACCCTAAACCCTCATCTAAAAAAACCCTCAATCCCCATCCTTAAAAATCATGAAACCCCTATCCCCATAATAACCAAAACCCTAATCCTTAAGTACCAAAATACCATAAAACCTCATCCTAAAAAAATGATATACACCCATCTGCAAAAAACACTAAACCCTCCATCCCCAAAACCCTAAAACATCATCCCTAAAACCCCTTAAATTTTATCACTAAAACCCCAAAACCCTCAACCATAAAAACCCAAAAACTCACAACCCCCCAAAACCCAAAACATTTCGCCTCAATAAACACTAAACTATCATCCCAAAACAATGTAATACCTCAGCCCCAAAAAATACTAAACCTTAGCACCTAAACCCCCAAACCCTCCTCCCCCCAAAACCCTAAACTCACAGCCCTAAAAAACCCAAAACCCATGTCCCCAAAAAACCCCTAAACCCTCATCCCCAAAACCCATAAACCCTCATCCCAAAAATACCTTAAATACTTAGCCCCATGAAAACCCAAAACACTTTGCCCCCAAAACCCAAAACCCCCAGCCCCAAAAATCCCAAAACCTCACCCTAAAAAACCGTAAGCCCTCAACCCCAAAAAACATAAACCCATATCCCCATAAATCCTAAATCCCTATCCCCAAAAAACCCAAAACCCTCAGCCCCAGAAAACCACAAACCCTCAGCCACAAAAGACACTAAACCCACAGCCTAGAAAAACCCTAAATCCTCAACCCAAACAAAACCTAAACCCTCAGCCCCAAAAACACCTAAACCATTACCCCCAAAAAACCATATACCCTCACCCAAAAAAAACATAAACTCTCACCTCCCAAAAACCCTAAATTACGAGTCCCAAAAAATCCTAAACCCTCATCCCCAAAATTACCAAACCATCAACCCCAAAAAGTCACAAACCTTCAGCCCAAAAAAAACACTATACCCTCAGCCCCAAAAAACATTAAACCCTCACTCCCATAAAAAACTAAACCCTAACCACAAAAAACCCAAAACCCACAGTCATAAAAAAAATCCTAAACCCATAGCCCTAAAAAAGCCAACCCCTCAGCCCCAAAAATCCCTAAATCCTAAACACCAAAACAATATTAAACCATCATCCCCAAAAATACCCTATACACTCACCCCCAAAAAAAATAAACTCTTAGAACAAAAAAACCCAAAACCTCAACCTAAAAAAAGTCTAAACCCCTTCCCCAAAAAACCCAAAAACCTCATCCCCCATAAAACCATCAATCATCAGTCTCAAAACCCCTAAACCCCCATCCCCAAAACCCCAATCCAAAAAACCTTAAAACCCTCATCCATAAATCCCTAAACACTTATCCCAAAAAAATAAATCTCTCGGCCCCAAGAAAACCTAAAATATCATCCCTAAGAATAGAAAAACCCTTAGCCACAAAAAACACTAAACCCTCAGTCCAAAAAAACTCTAAATCCTAATATCCAAAAAACCTTAAACCCTCAGCTTGTAGACCCCCAAAAACCCCATCCCAAAAAACCTCTAAAACTACATCCCAAAAAACTCAAAACCCTCAACCTCAGAAAAATCTAAACCCTGAGCCCCAGAAACCCTAAACCCTCATCTCAAAAAAACACTATACCTCAGAACCCCAAAACCCTAAATCCTCAACCCAAAATAACCAAAATCACTCAGACCAAAAAAATAATAAACCCTCATCCCTTAAAAAACACGAGACCCTCATCCCCTAAAAACACTAACACCTCAGCCAGAAGAAAACCCAAACCATCATCATGAAAAAAACACTAAACCATGAACCCCCCAAAAGTTGTAAACCCTCATACCCCAAAAACCATAAACCTTAAATCAGTATACACCTAAAAAATTAACCCTTAGTACCAATAAACCATAAAACCACAGACCCAAAAAACCCCTAAACCCTCATGTCTGAAAAACCATAAACCCTTAGTCAAAAATCCTTAAAACCTTATCTAAAAAACCCTAAACCCTAAACCCCAAAAAACCCTAAACCCTTAGACCCAAGATAACCTAAACCCTCTGCCCCCCAAAAAACTAAACCCTCATCCCTAAAAAGCCCTAAACTATTGGCCCTAATAATCCCTAAATCCTTAGCCAAAAAATCCAAAAACCTTACACCCCAATAAACCCTAAACCCTCAACCCCAAAAAAACCTAAATCATTGGCCTCATAAAACAATAAAAACCATCCCTAGAAAACCCTAATCCTTCATACCCCCGAAATCCTAAACCCTCATCCCCAAAAATCATAAACATTTCACCCCAAAAAAGAAAATACCCTCATTCCCAAAAAACACTAAAAGATCTTCCCAAAAAAACCCTTCACACTTGACCCTAAAAAACCCTAAACCCCTAGTGCTAAAAAATCTAAATCCTCAACCCAAATGTATCCTAAAACCTGATCCCCAAAACCCTAAATGTCAAACCCCCCAAAACTATATACCCTCATCCCCCAAACCCTATAGCCTCATCCCCAAAAAACCCAAAACCATCATTCCCTAAAAAAACACTAAACCCTTATCTGAAAATTACCCTAAACCCTTGTCCCCAAAACCCTAAACCCTCAGTCCAAAAAAACCCAAAACCCTCAACCCTAGAAAACCCTAAACCCTCATCACCAAAAAACCCTAAACCATCATCCATAAAAAACCATAAACCCTCAATGCAGAAAAAACCCTAAACCTTAAACCCCAAAACAACCAAAAAACATCATCCCCCAAAAAAACTAAACCCTCAACCCCAAAAAACTCTATACCTACATCCCCCCAAAACCCTAAATCCTCTACACCAATAAACCCTAACCCTAAACCCCACATATCCCTAAACCCTCACCTCCAAAAATAACTAATCCTCATTCCCAAAAAACTAAAATCCCTCAGCTGAAAAAAACCCTAAGCCCTAAGCCTCAAAAAACCAAACACCCTCAGTCCCGAAAAACCCTAAACCGTGTCACCAAAATAACACTAAACCCTCAGCCACAAAAACCCTAATTTTGGGAGTCAAAAACAACTAAAAAGTTATCCTAAAAAAACCATGAACCCTCAGCCCCAAAAATCCCAAAACCCTAATCCCTAATAAACCCAAAACCCTCATAACCAAAACCCCAAAAATCGTCATCCCCGAAAACCAGAAACCCACTTCCCCAAAAAACCCAAAACACACAACCCAAAATAAGGCCAATCCATTATCCCTCAAAACACTAACCTCATAGCCCCGAAACCATCATCCCAAAAAACCCATAACCCTTAAATCCTACAAAAACCCTAAACCCACAACCCCAGAATCAACTAAACCCTCATCCCCAAGAAACCATAAACCCTCATCCCCAAAATCCATAACACCTCATCCTTGAGAAACCCAAAACCCTCAGCTCAGAAACCCCCTAAACCCTATTATACAAAACCCCCTGAACACTTAACCCCAAAAAACCCTAAACCCTCATATGCAAAACCCCAAAACCCTCATCCCCAAAAATCCTAAACGATATTCCCTATGAAACCCTAAATCCTAATCCCACTAAAACCCAAAACACTTATCCCTAAAATCATCTAAAACCTCATCCCTAGAACCCTTAAATCCTCAAACCCCAAAACACCAAAACCCTCATCCCAAAAACCCCTGAAACCCTCATCCACCAAAACCCCTAGACAGGTATCCACAAATACCACAATACCCTCAACCTAGAAAAACTATAGGCCCTCATCCCCAAAAAACCCTAGACCATCAGCCCCAAAATTCCAAAACCCTGAAACCTAAAAAACCCTAACCCCCAGCCAGAAAAAACATTAAACCCTCAGCACCAAAAACCCATAAACACTCAGACCCCCAAAACCCTAACCCTCTTCCCCAAGAATTCCAAAATCCTCATCCCCAAAACCTCTAAACCCTAAACCCAAAAAACCCTAAACCATTGTATTTAGAAAATCCCTAAATGCACAAACCCAAAAAACTCGAAACCCTCATCCCCCCGAAAAACATAAACCCTCAGTCCAAAAAACCCAAACCCTCAGCCCCAAAAAAACACTAAACTCTTAGCCCCCCAAAACCATAAACCATATGGCCTAAAAAACACTAAAACCTCACCCATAAAAAACCCTAAACCCTCACCCCAAAATACATTAAACCCTAATCCTCAAAATACCCTAAACTCTTAGCCATAAGAAACCCTCAACCCTCATCCCGAAACACTCTAATCCCTAAACACCAAAAAAACCCTAAACACTCTACCTCAAAAACCCAAAACCCTTATCCCAACAAAACCATTGACTCTCAACCCTAAAACCCTCATATCCAAAATCCCCTCAACCCTAAGCACTAGAAAACCCTATTACCTCAACCCCCAAAACCCTAAACCCTCATTCCCAAAAAATTATAAAGCATCATCCCCAAAAAACCCCAAACCCTTCTCACCCAAAATCCATAAAACCACACCCCACAAAAATCCTAAACCCTCAATGAAAAAACACTAAAACTCTCAACCCCAAAACCCCTAAACACTCATCCACCAAATCCTCTAAACACAACACCTCAAAAAACCAAAACCCTAATCCCTAGAAAAACAGAATCCATCGACCCAAAAGAACACAAAACCCTTATCCCTAAAAACCAATAAACCCTACTCTAAAAAAACCTAAAATCACAGCCCAAATAAACCATAGACCCACATCCCAAAAAAACCGAAATACCCTCATCCATAAAACCCATTAACACTCATCCCAAGAAACCCAAATCATTAGCCCCAAAAAAACTCTAAACACTCATCCCCAAAAATCACAAAACCCTCATCCCCAAAACACCCTAAAACCCCTAAACACTGAAACCATCCATACCCTAAAAACACTAAATCCTCATCCCCAAAAAACCCTAAACCATCATCCCCTCAAAAAACTACAAATCCTAAACCCCCATAAAAATTAAACCCTTAGCCCCAAAAAACAATAAACCCTCATCCCTAACAAACTGTAAACCATTATCCACAAAAAACCCTAAACCCTTAGCGCAAAAAAGCATAAACCCTCATCCCTAAAAAAAACCCTAATCCCTCAACCCCAAAAAACCTTAAATTTCCATCCCTAAAAAACCCTAAACCCTCATACCCAAAAATACCCTAAAACCTTAGCCCTAAAAAACATAAATTCTCAGCCCTAAAAAAACACTATACCCTCATCCCCAAAAAACCCTAAATCATCATTTCCAAAATACACTACACCCCTAGACATAAAAAAACCCAAAACCCTCATCTGTAAAAAAACCCTAAACCCTAAAAAACCCTAACCCCCAGCAAAAAAACCCTAAACCCTAAACCCCAAAAAATAAAAAATCATCATCCCCCGAAAACTCCTAAACCCTCCAAAAACCTAAATCCTAATCCCCCCAAACCCCGAAATCCTCAACCCAAAAATAACATAAACCCCCATCCCCACAAAAACTCTAAAACCTCATCCCCAAAACCCTAAAACCCTCCACCCGAAAATCTAAAAAACCCATATCCCTAAAAAACAATAAAAACTTCGACCTAAAAACCCAAAACCATTAGCCCCAAAAAAACCCTAAATCCACATCCATAAAAAACACTAAACCCCCAAACCCCCAAAACCCTAATCCCTCATCCAAAAAATACCCTAAACCCTCAGTCCCTAAAACCCCAAAAACCTTAGCCGAATTTTTTTTAAAACCTTAGTCCAAAAAAAACTCAAACACTTTGCCTAAAAAAACCTAAACCATGAGCCCGAGAAACCCTAAACCGTCATCCACAAAAATTCACATATGCTCATCCCAAAAAAAACACTAAATAGTTATCCCCAAAAAACTATAAACCCTCAGTCCCAAAAACACTAAACCCTTAGCCCCAAGAAACCCTAAACCTTCATCCCCCAAAAACCCTAACACATTATCCCCAAAAACCCTAAAAACTCATCCCTAAAAAACTATAAACCATCAACCCCCAAAAATCATTAAACCCTCAGCTCCCCAAAAACCAGAACCCAAAACCCTCAGCCCCCAAACCCAATCCCCAACACAAAAAACCCCAGACTCTCTACCCCAAAAATCCTAATCCCTATTCTCCCAAAAACACTAATCCTTCAGCCAAAAATCCTTAAATCCTCATCCAAAACAAATCCTAAACCCTAATCCACCCAAAAAAACCCTAAACCCTTATACCCTAACAAACCCTGTACCCTCAGCCCAAGTAAACCCAAAACCCTAATCCCCCAGAAACCCTAAACCCCTAGCCCTAAAAATCCCTAAACACTTAGAACTACATATCCTTAATCTTTCATCCCCAATAAACCAAAACCCTCAACCCAAAAAAACTTTAAACCCTTAGTCTCAAAAAACACTAAACCCTCATCCCTAAAAAACCCTAAAACTTCATCCCCCCAAAATCGTAAACCCTCACCCCCTAAGAGTCCTAAAACCACATCCCTAAAAAATCCTTTACCCCCAAGACCAAAAAATTCTCATCCCCCAAAACTCTAAACCCTCATCCGTAAAAAACACTAAACCATCAGCCCTAAAAAATCTAAATGATCAGCCTAAAAAGACCCTAAATACACAGTTTTAAAAAACCCTAAACCCTCATCATAAAAAAACCCTAAACCCTCATCCCCCCAAAATTATAAACCCCCAAACAAAAAAACCAAACCCTTAGCTTCAAAAAGCCCTAAGCCCTAAACCCTCATCCCTAAGAAACCAAACCCTCATCCCAAAAAACCTAAAACCATCATCCCTAGAAAACCCTAAACCATCATCTCCAAAAATCACTAAAACCTCATCCCTAAAATACCATAAATCTTCAACCCAAAAAAAACACTAAACCCTCAACCCTAAAAACCCATGAAACATCATCCCCAAAAAACACTAAACCCTCATCACCAAAAGACCCTAAACCCTCAGCCCCAAAAAACCCTAAATCCTCAACCACAAAAAACCCTAAACTCTCAGTCCCAAAAATCCCTAAACCCCCAGCCACCAAAACACCTAAACCTCATCCCAAAAAATCATGAAACCCTAATCCCAAATAAACCCTAAGCCTTCATCCCCCAGAAAATATAAAACCTTATCCCTAAAGAAACCCTAAACCCTTTTCCCTAAACCTTCAACCAAAAAACCACTAAAATCTCAGCCATAACTAACCAAAAACACATATCCCTAAAAACCCTAAAGCCTCAGCCCAAAAAAACACTAAACCCTTAGACACATAACCCTTAAACCCTCATCCCCCAAAAGACTAAACCCTCAGTGCCAAAAAAACCTAAATTAACAACCACAAATAACCTTAAACCCTCATCCCCGAAACACTAAACCTTTAGCCCCCAAAACTCTAAACCCTCGTCCCAAAAAACCCCTAAACCATCATCCCAAAAAACCCAAAACCTCAGCCCCAAAAACCACTAAACCTACTTCCCCAAGAAACCATATTCCCGCATCCCCAAGGAACCCTAAACCCTCAGACCCAAAAAATCCTAAACCCTCTTCTCCAAAAAACCCAAAACCGTATTCCTTGAAACCCCATGAATACTAAATCCTAAAAATAGTAAACCCTTGTCACAAAAAACCCCCCAAATCCCTAAACTGTGTATCTTGAGAAACCCTAAAAACACAGCCCCAAAAATCCTAAAACCACATCCCAAAAATCCTCTAAACCCTTATACCCCCAAAAAACATAAATCCTCATCCCCAAAAAACCCTAAAGCCTCATCCAAAAAACCCCAAAATCCATAACCCCAAAATCACCTAGAAACTCAGCCCCTAATACAACTTGACCCTCATGCCCAAAAACCTATAGACCATCAACCCCAAAAACCCTAGACATTCAACCCCAAAAAATCCTAAATCATTGGACCTAAAAACCCCTAAACACATAGTTGAAAAAAACGAAAATCCCTCAGGAAAAAACCCCTAAACACCCATCCCAAAAAACCTAATCCACATACCTAAAAACCCTAAACCCTCATCCATAGAAACATAAAAACCCTCGACCCAAAAAACCCTAAACACTTTGCCCCGGAAAACCCTAACAAATTATCCATAAAAAACCATATATAAAAAATCCTAAAAAATCCTAAACCCTAAACCCCCAAAAACAAAAACCCTCAGCTCCAAAAAAACCCAAAACTTCAGCCCCAAAAAACACTAAAATATTATTCCAAAAAACTCTAAACCATCTGGCCCAAAAAACCCTAAATTGTATGCAACAAAAAACCCTAAACACTCAGCCCCAAAAAATCATAAACCCTCATCCCAAAAAACCATAAACCCTTAACCCCCAAAAAATACTAAACCATCATCATTAAAAAACACCTAAACCCTCAACCACAACACCCCATTACCCTTAATCCCAAAACACAAAAAATTAAACCCTAAAAAACTCTAAACCCTCAACACCCAAAACCCCTGAACACTTTCCCCCCAAAACCTTAATCCCTCAGCCCATTAACCCCAAAAACACTTGACCCCAAAAACCCCTAAATGCTCAGCACAAAAAAAGACCAAAACTCTGAGCACTAAACCTCTAAACCCTCATCCCATAACATGTAAATCCTTATCCCCTGAAACCACAAAACACTCAGTCCCAAAAAACCCCAATCCAAAAGCCTAGAAATCCATAATCCCCCATACCCCAAAATCCTAAACCATGAGATCTAAAAACCTTAAACCCTCTTCCCTAAGAAACCCAAAACCCTCTTCCCCAAAATCCATAAACATTCAGGCCAAAAAAACCATAAACCTACTTCCTTAAAAGAATACTAAATACTTATCCCCCGAAAACCATTAAAACCTCACCCCTAAAACATCTACAGCCACAGCTGATAAAAACCTAAACCCTTAGCCACAAAAAACCCAAAACCTCTATCCCAAATAACCCAAAAACCTCATACAAAAAACACCCTAAACCCTAAACCTGAAAAAACTATAAACCCTAAAACCTAACAAAATATAAACCCTCATCCAAAAAAACCCCTAAAATATCATCCTAAAAAACCCTAAACCATAAACCATAAAAAAAAACCCTAATCCCCAAAAAACCCGAAAACATCATCCCCTAAAAACCCTATAACCGAAACCCAAAACAAGCCTAAACCCTCAGTCTAAAAAACCATAATCCCTTGGTCCCGAAAATCCCTAAACCCTCATCCCAAAAAAACTCTAATCCCTCATCCCAAAAAAACCCCAAACCCTCATCCATAGAAAACCATAAAACATCATCCCCAAAAAACAATAAACCCTTAGCCCCTAAAAACATAAACCCATAGCACCCCAATAACCTAAACTCTCAACCCTAAATAACTCAAAACCCTCATCCCTAAAAAATACTAATCCCTAAACCCCCCAAAACCCAAAAACGTTATCCCCCCAAAACCCATAACACTCAATTGTAAAAAACTATAATCACTCGACCCAAAAAACCATAAACCCTCATCATAAGAAAACTCTAATCCCTCAGCACCAAAAAACCCTAAACCCTCTCCCAAAAATAAACCCCAAACCCACATCAATAAAAAACCCTAAACCTTCGGCCCCAAAAAACCCTACAACCATAGAACCAAAAAACCCTAAACTCTAAACCCAAAAAACCCTAAAACCTAAAACCTAAAACCTAAAAACAACTAAAATCCCCCCAATACCCTAAACCCACATCCCCAAAAAAACCTTAAATAATCATCCCTAAAATTCCCTAAACTCTCATACCTAGAAAAACCCAAATCTATCATCCCCAAAACCCTCTAAACCCTCATTCCCAAGAAACAATAAACCCACAACCACAAAAAACCATAAACCCTCAGGGAAAAAAACTCAAAACACTCATCCCCAAAAAACTACTAAACCCTAGGCCCAAACCCCAACCGAACACTTCTCCCAAAAAAACACTAAACCCTCATCCCTAAAAATCCCAAAACTCTCACCCAAAAAACCCATAAACCATCTTCTCTATGAAACCCAATAACCCAAAAAATCCATAAACACTCATCCCTATATTCCTCTAAACCCATATCCCCAATGAATTCTAAACCCTCATACCTAAAAAAACGTAAACCCATGGACCCAAAAAAACCAAAAATCTTCAGCCACAGAAAACACCAAATCCATGAAAAAAAACCATAAACACTCAGCCAAAATATCACCATTCCCATTAACCTAAATAAACCCAAACACTCAACCTCAAAAAACCCCAAACCCAAAGCCCTAAAAGACTCAAAACCCAAAAACCCCAAAAAACCCTATACCGTCAGCCCCAAAAAACCCTAAACCCTAAACCCCAAAAAACCCTAACCCCTTATCCCCTAAAAATGCAAAACCATCGGCCCCAAAAAAACCCTAAACCCTTATCTCCAAAAAAACCTAAACCCTCATCCCAAAAAACCCTAACCCTCATACCCAAAAAACTATAAACCCTCAGCCCAAAAAATCCCAAAACCCTCATCCCCAAACAACCTTAAACCCTCAGCCTCAAAAAACTCTAAACACATGTAACCAAAAGAACCCAAAACCCTCAACACTAAAAACCCCAAAACCCTCAACCCTAAAAAACCCTAAACCCTTAGGCCCATAATAAAGGAAACCCTTATCCCAAAAATAAATAATCTCTTAGCCTAGAAATAATTTTACCCACAACCCCAAGAAACCTTATATCGTCCTCCCTGAAAAAAACATAACCATTATCCCAGGAAAACACTAAGCCCTCAGCCCTAAAAAATCCTAAACCCTCATCCCAGAAAAAAGATAAACCCTCCACCCTAAAAAATCATAAAACCCCATCCCCAAAAATACCCTAAACCATCTTCAAAAAAATTCATAAATTCTCAACCCTTGGCCCTTCAAAATTATAAATGAACATCCCTAAAAAAACACTTGACCCTCAGCCCCAAAAAATCCTAAATCTGCATACCCCAAAACCCCTCAACACTCAGCCTCAAAAACCCCACAACCTAAAGCCAAAAAACCCATAAACCCTTCACAAAAAAACATTCAACCCTAATCCCAAAAAACCCCACAACCTTCATCCCCTAAACCCTCATCCTTAAGAAAACCAAAAACAATCAGCCCAAAAACCCAAAAACCTCAATCTAAACAAAACATAAACTCTCAGCCCTAAAAAAACCTTAAACCCTTAGTCAAAAAACACAAAAATGCTCAGCCTAAAAAATTCTTAAAACCTGAGCCCCAAAAAACCCTAATCCCTTAGACCCAAAAATATCTTAAACCTAAACCTTAAAAACCCTAAACCATCAGGCCCAAGAATTCCATAACCCATAGCCCTAAAAAAATTTAAACCCTATTCCCCAAAAAACCCAAAATCCTTATCCCCAAAAAACCTTAAAACCAAAGCCATGGTAAACCCTAAACCATTAGACCCAAATAACCCTAAACACTCAAATTCAAATAAACCTAAACCCTCAGCCCCAAAAATCCATCAACCCTCCTCCCCCAAAAAAATTCTCAACCCTCTGCCCTAAAAATCTATCAACCCTCAGCCCTGAAATA
Source organism: Viscum album (assembly GCA_963277665.1). Taxonomy (NCBI): domain Eukaryota; kingdom Viridiplantae; phylum Streptophyta; class Magnoliopsida; order Santalales; family Viscaceae; genus Viscum; species Viscum album. The sequence goes on from OY728151.1 coordinate 1,541,042,635, forward strand.
CCCTTAACCCACGTCCCAAAAAAAACCCTCAACCCTAATCCCCAAAAAACCATCAATCCTAATCCCCAAAAAACCCTCCACCCGCCACCCCATAAAACCCTCAACCCACAACCCCAAAAAAACCCCATCCCACATCCCCAAAAAACCTTTAACCCCTAAACACAAAATAATCTCAATCCTAAACAAAAAAACTATCTACCATAATTTAAAAAACCCATCAAACCATAGCCATAATAAAACCCTAAAACATACCCCCCCAAAAAACCTCCACCCTCCACCCCAAAAAAAACCTCAATCATCTACCCTAAAAACACTCAACCCCTAGCTTCAAAAAACCCCTCAACACTCAACCATAAAAAAACTTAAACCATCAACCACAAAAAACCCTAAACCCTCAGCCCCATAAAACCCTAAACCCTCATCCCAAAATAACCTAAACCAACATACCAAAACAACCCAATAATCTCAGCCCCAAGAAACCCAAAACCCACATCCCAAGAAACCATCAACCCTAATCCCCAAAAAACACTAAACCATTTGTCACGACCCATCCCCCGGGGCCCGTGTCGTGACTATCCCAAGCCTGAGATTCATAGTCCAGAGGCTAGCGACTTGTACCGAAAGGTTTATTCCCTAAAACCGGGAAGGCATTGACATTATAACATGTAGACACACAACAAAGCACATAGTAGGATTGGAACACAAGTAAACTGTATAGAAAAAAGAGTGCTGAAATTAAGAGGGGCCGGAATAAAATCCCAACAGTAAAGGTACAAGTAAAACTGAAATAAAATACAACTGAATAAATAGAAAGGCAGCTAATGGGTCGTCCTCCGAGGTTCCTACCATAAGGGTAGGTACAGATCACCTCCTTATAACTCCACGTCCACCCGTCCCCTCTGCGTACCATCACGCCGTATGGTCCACCTCCGGCACTGTCCAGCCCTGGTACTCTCAGCCTTGATCAGCGTTGTCCATCATCTGCATCATACACAACAAGGTGTGGGAATAGCCTGTGTAGGGGTGAGTATAACGATACTCAGTAGGGATCCTGAGAGCCTCAACGTCTCACAAAATCCACCAAGGATTAACCACAAATAAAGAATTCAACTGATAACCCTAATTAGGTATATGCCCATACATATACCTAAGTTACCATGTATACCAATCTCAAACATGAGGAAAACACAGATTCCAACTCAAAATCCCCAAGCTCAACTATTCCACAATGGAAGGAATGCCATGAAGGTATGTACCACACACGTATGCCACACAGAAGAATACCACTAAGGTATTACCATGAAGGAAAGTACCACATAGGTACAGAATCATCTCACACCAGGTATAACTTAGGTACGGTAGTAAAGATGATTAGATATAACTACTAAATCATCTTACTCTGTTAAGAGGCAGACCCACATAGGATCCTAAATCCTCATCAGACCCACAGAGGATCATAGTACATCGTCAGACCCCCACAGGATCCTATTACGTCGTCAATACGCCGTGAGACCCACACAAGATCCTAGTACATTTTCAGTACGGCGTTAGACCCTCACAATATCCTAGTACGTCGTCAGTATGTCGTCAGACCCACACAGGATCCTAGTATATCGTCATTACGTCGTTAGACCCACACAAGATCCTAGTACATCATCAGTACATCGTCAGACCCACAGAGGATCCTAGAACATTGTTAGTACATCGTCGGACCCACATATGATCCTAGTACATCATCAATACGTCCTCAGACCCACACATGATCCTAGTACAACGTCACAGCCAGCTATAGGGTTCCTGCACTAAGCTCGCTTGTCTCCGTAAGGGTCTGCTCCACAATCCATAGGTCGATACTACAACTGCACTGAAGTCCCATGAAGAAATATCTCAAAGGACCTCCACATCATAGGGGTCTCAACGCAATAGATGGTGCGTCAATCGGACGCTCGGTCTATAAGTTATTAGCCTTTTAGTCCCAAGGGCCTAATTGGATTTGTGCTCGATCCAACCCGACTGTACCCCAACTTTATCCAAATCTCCAGTGGGGTATACCAAAGGGACCGTCTCACTCCAAGGTTTCTGGAACCGTAGACGGTTCGTCAAACGGATGCCCAGTGCAAAACTTATGGCCGATAGAGCGAAAATGGGTCAAAGCTGGCCCAGGATTGGTCCGACCTAGTCGAACCGACCTGGCCCGACCCGTCCTGGGCCGACCCAACCCGGTCGGGATAACCCAACCTGGTGCGGGTCGACCCGGACCGGCCCCCGCTAGGCGACCCGGCCCGCGCTGGTTGGCGCAGGGGTCGCGGTGCAGCGTGGGGGGCCGCAAAGCATCGCGGTTGCCGCGGGGTGGCGTGGAGGCCACTGGGTGGCGTGGGGGCCGTGGGGCGGCGCGGGGGGCTCAGGGCGGCGCGGAGCCTGCGGGGCGGCACCGTGGCTGGCCGGTCGGCCAGCTATCCTCCGTGCGGTGCGGTCGTTCACCGCGCCTTTGTTGCGACCATTGGGGAGCCGGCCGCCGTATCCGAGTCCCACCGGTGCCATTCACCAGCACTAGTCACCATCTTCTTCCATTGCGAGGAACACAACCAAACTTCAAGAAGAAATTGCGGAGAGGTCGGGCCTTGTTGGTTTCGCTCGAACCCTCTGTGTTAGGGCAGTAGCAAGCGGCTTAAATAAATCTTGTAAGAAGAACATCAAACCCTAAAACCTCCCACAATGATTATTCCCAAACCCACAAAAAGAAATCATCCACTGATCAACTAGTTAGAGAGTTGATCCATGTTCTTTGTTTAGAAGGAGATAACATGGGAATCCATAATAACACCAAAAATACTCCCCTACCACATAGGTTTGTTGATGTCGATGACGAGAGAAGGATGGACATCAGACGTCGACGTTCTTTATTTGGAGAAGCGTTCTTCATTGGAGAAGAAGAATTCCTCTGAAAGCTCTCCTATTTCTAATCCATTCTCCCAATTCCACCCCAAGTGAAATGTTTCCAACTTATTAATTTAATTTTATCAAAATAAATTATGTTGGCACAAACAAATTTGGCATGATTAAATGTACTGTGTCGGCACTATTAATTATCTCATTTAATTAGCTCAATTAAATAAATTGTGTTGGAATTATTAAAGTGGGGGAGTTGAGAGGTTTTCTCCAATTAAAGGGGGTTTGGGTGGTCCCCACCATGATAATTTAAATTTGGAGGATTTAATCTCGGTGGTCCCCATGTCCATAACCTTCACATGGGAGGTTTCAACAAAAATAAATGACTCCTTAAGCGAATATATGTGCTGCAAGTTCAATGGTGTTCTCAGATTTCAATTCCAAGCACCGGTTCAAATGTTAGAAAAACCTGCGTGCACGTTTACTGAACATACCTGAAAAAAAGTTCATAAATTCATTCCGAGCACTCCGGGCCTCAGAATCATGCGCCGTCAATTTTTGAGGACTCGTAAAATGTCCATATATTTAAATAAAATTACATGGAAAATCTAGATATTTACACCATTGTCCCCAAAAAAACCCTCAACCCTCATCCCCAAAAAAAACCCTCAACCCCCAGCCCCGAAAAAACCCTCAACACTTGGTTCTGAAAAAACATAAACCATCAGCCCCAAAAAAAACTATCATCCTTCTATGCTAAAAAACCCTACACCATAATCCCCCAAATAAACTCAACCTTCATCCCCAAAATACCCAAAACCTTGTTCAATAAAACCCTCAACCATAAAAAACATCAAAACTCAACACCAAAAAACACTCCAAACTCATCCCTGAAAAACTCTCAACCCTCAACCATGAAAAACCATCAATACTCAACCCCAAAATACACTCAAACCTCAGACCCAAAAAAACCAATCCCTCATCCTAGAAGACTCTCATCCATCATCCCTCAAAAAACCCACACCCCTCATCCCCAAGATACCCTCAACCATTAACCCCAAAAACCTCATCCCATAGCCCCAAAATACCCTCAATCCTGAGCCCCAAAAAATCCTAAACCCACAGCCCCAATAAATTCCCAACCCTGATCCCAAAAATACCCTCAAACCTCATCTTCAAAAAAAAACCATAGCCCTCAGTCCAAAAAAACCCTGAACCATCAGCCTCAAAAAAACAAAAACCATTTTCCCAGAAAAAAACGCTCAACCCTTGGCCCCAAAAAACACACAAGCCCTAGCACCAAGAAACCCTCAATCCATAGACCCAAAAATCCATCATCCCTCACCCCAAAATACCCACAACCCTTTTCCATAAAATACCCTAAATCCTTAGACAAAAATAACCCTAAACCCTCATCCCCAAATTACCCTAAACCCCCACCCCTCAAACCCAAAATCAACAACCACAAAATTCCCTAAACCCTCACCCCCAAAATACCCTCAACCCTCAGCCCCAAATAACCTAAAACTCTCATCCCAGGAAAACACCCAGCCCCAAAAACCCCTAAACCCTCATCCCCAAAAAAACTTAAAACCTCTTCCCCAAAAAAATCCTAAACCCCAAGCCCCAAAAAATCCTAGAACCACGCCCCAAAAAACCATAAACCCTTAACCCCAAAAAACACTAAAACCTCAACCCAAAATAACCCAAAACCCCCAAAAAATAATAAATCCTCAACCCAAAAAAACCCTAAACCATCAGCCTCAAAATCCACTAAACCTTTAGGCCCAAAATAACCTAAACCTGAAACCCCAAAAATCTATAAACCCCCATCCTTAAAAAACCATAAACCCAAACCCAGAAAAAACCCTCAACATTCTACCACAAAAACCCTAAACCCTCAGCCCCAAAAAACCCTAAACCATCATATGAAAAAAAACACTAAACCCACATCACCAATAAACCTTAAACCCTTAACCCCAAACAACCCTAAACCATCAACACAAGAAACCCTAAAACCCACATCCCCAAAAAACCATAAACCATCAACCCCAAAAAATAATAATCCCTCAGCCATAAAAAACCAAAAACACTCATCACCAAAAAACCCTAAACCCTCAGCACTAAAAACCCTAAAACCTTATCCCCAAAAAATACTAAACCCTCATCCTTAAAAAACCATAAACCCTCATCCCAATAATACTCCAAACCCTCAACACCAAAATACCCAATACCCTCAGTCCTAAAAAACCTTAAACCTTCATCCCCAATGAACACTAAACCCTCATTAAAAAAAACCCTAAACCCTCATCCCTTACAAAACCTAAACCCTCCACCCTAAAAAACCCAAAAAACTTATACCTAAATAACCCGAAACCACCATCTCCAAAAAAATACTAAACCCTAAGTCCAAAAAAACCCCTAAAACCTTGAACCCAAAAAACCCTAAACTCTCATCCCCAAAAACCATAAACCCTTTCCTCAAAAAACCCTAAACCCTATTCCCCCCAAAACCCAAACCCTCTGTCCCAAAAAAACCCTAACCCATCTGCCCAAAAAAACCCGATACCATCAGCCACAAAAAATCCTAAACCCTCTACTCCAAAAATCCCTAATCCCTAAACCCCTAAAAACATTATACCTTTTACTCAAAAAATACCCAAACATTCAGCTGCAAAAAAACATAAACCCTTGGCCCCAAATAACTTTAAATCCCCATCCTGAAAAAACCCTAAACCCTCCACCCAATAAAACTCGAAAACCTCAGCCCTAAACACCCATAATCCCAGAGCCCCAAAAATCCATAAACCCTTGGTCTTAAAAATCCCTTAACCCTCATCCCCTAAATACCCTAAATCATAATCCATAAGAAATCATAAACCCTCATCCCTAAAAAACCTTAATTCCTATGTCCCAAAAAACACTAAACTTCCAACAACAAAAAACCCTAAACCCTCATCCCCAAGAACACTAAACCCCCACCAAAGAACCCTAAACCCTCATCCAAAAAAAATGATAAACCCTGTGACATAAAAAACCTTAAACCCTCCGACCAAAAAAATCTTAAACCCTCATTCCGAAAAATCTCTAAATACTCCGCCCTAAATAACCAAAAAACATGAACCCTAGAAAAACACAAAACCCTCAACACCAAAAAACACTAAACCCTCATCCCCAAAGAAACACGAAACCCATAGCCCAAAAAATCTAACCCCTCAGGCCCAAAAATCCAAAACACATAGCCCCAAAAACCCAAATCCTCAGACCCAAACAATCCTTGAACCCTTAGACCCAAAAAATCACCCTTAACCCAAAAAAATATAAACCCCAAGCCCCCCAAAACCCTAAACCCTCATCCCAAAAAAATATCCAAATCCACCACCCTAAAATACCCTAAACCCTCATCCCCAAAAAACCCTAAACCCTAAGCCCAAAAAATAAAAAACCCTAGCCACAAAAAAACCACACACTCTCTACTATAAAAAACAGTAAACATTCCATCCCAAAAGTCCCAAAGTACTCATCCCAAAATAACCCTAAACCCTCAGCACCCAAAACCATAAAAAATCAACAACAAAAAAACTAAACCCTCACCAAAAAATATCCCTAAACCATCATCCCCAAAGAAAACTCTGAACCATCATCCCTAAAAAACACTAAACACTAAACCTCAAAAAACAAAAAACCCTCATCCTTAAAAATCCATAAACCCTTAGTGACAAAAATTCCTAAACCCTTAGCACAAAAAAACACAAAACCTTCAACCTCAACAAAACCTATACCCTAAACCCCAAAAAAACCCTAAACCCACATCCACAGAAAACCCTAAACCCGCATCTATAGAAAACCCTAATCACTTTATCCAAAAAAACCCAAAACCCCCAAAACTAATAAACCAAAAAACCTTAGTCCTAAAAAAATAAACCCTAAACCCCAAAAAATAATAAACCCTCAATCCCAAAAAACCTTAAACGATTATCCCCAATAAAACATAAATCCTCATCCTATAAAACCACCAAATTATCAAAACCAAAAAACCAAAAAACCACCACCCGAAAAAACCCATACCGACACCCCTAAAATGCCCCCAAACACTTAGCCACAAAAAACATGAAACACTCGGCCTCAGAAAACCCTAAAACCTCATCCCTAAAAAAATTCCAAACTATCATCCCTAGAAAACCTGAAACCTTATCCCCAAAAAACTCTAAACACTCAGCAAAAAAATCCCTAATACATCATCCCTAGAAAACCATAAACCCTCAACTGAAAAAAAAACATAAACCCTCAACCCCAAAAAACCCTAATCCATTGACCTGAAAAAAACCCAAAACTATGTACCCCAAAAAACACTAAACTCTTATCCCAAGAAACACATAAAATCACTTCCCAAAAAACCAAAATCCCCTTACATAAAAAAAACCCAAAACTCTCATCCCCCAAAAACACTAAACTCGCTGCCCTAAAAACCCATAAACCCTCTTCCCAACAAAACTCTAAAAATATTCCCCCAAAAAACCCTAAACCTTAAACCTAAAAAACTAGAAACCCCCATCCCTAAAAACTCAAAAACCTCATCCCCAAAAAACTCAAAAGCCTAGTCCTAAAAAATCCAAAACCCTCAACATCCAAAAAAATGACCCCTCATCCCCAAAAAAGATAAACCCTCAAACCCAAAATACCCCAAACCCTCAGCGAAAAAAAAAACAATAAACCCTTTCCCCTAAAAACCCTAAACCCTAATCCACAAAAACCATAAACCCTCATACCAAATAAACCCCAAACCCTCATATATTAAAAACCATAAACCCTCTGTCCTAAAAAACATCAAACCCTAAACCCCAAAAAATCCAAACCCTTGGGCCCAAAAAACCCTAAATCCTAAACCCCAAAAAACCTGAAACCCACTACACCAAAAAAACCAAAAACCTCAGCCCAAAAAAAATCTAAACACTTAGTCTTAAAAACCTAAAACCCTTACACTAGAAAACCATAAATAGTTAGTTGCAAAAATCCATAACTCAGAGCAAAAAAAAAACTGAAACCCACATCCCAAAAAAAATCCAAACACTTAGACCCAAAAAAAACACTAAACCCACATCCCAAAAAAACCCTAAAACCTCTGCCCCAAAAGACCATAAAACCTAACCCCTAAAAAACCATAATCCCTCATTCCCAAAAAACCCAAAACCCTGATCTGAGAAAAACCTTAAAACCTTAGCCCCCCCCCCCACCAAAATGCTAAACCCTCAGCCCCAAAGATCAAAAAATACTCAACTAGAAAAACCTTAAACCCTCATAAAAAAATCTCTAAAACCTCATCCCTAAAAACACTAAACCCTTATCCTCGAAGAACCCTATACCCTTAGCCCCCAAAAAACTAAACAACTAGCCCCAACAAAATATAAACCATCGAATGAAAAAAATAGACCCTCAACTCCAAAAAACCCAAAACCATCAGCCCCAAAAAACCACAACCACTTTTCTCCAAAATCCCTAAACCCTCATAACGAAAATTTCCAAAACCCTTAGCCCAAAAAACCATAAACCCCCAACCCCAAAAAATCAAAAACCTTCCTCCCAAAAAAAACTAAACCCTTATCCACAAAAAAATCCAAATCCATCCTCCCCAAAAGAACCAAAACCCTATAACCCAAAAAAACACCAAAACCTCGGCCCTAAATAACTCAAACCCCCATAAAAAAAACTCATATCCACAACCCCTAAAAACCCCAAACCATTGAACCCAAAAAACCTTAATCCATAAACCACAAAACCCTAAATCCTCATCCCCAAAAAACCTGAAACACTCTCCCCACAAAAACAGAAACCCACATCCCCAAAATGATGTATACCCAAATCCGCAAAAAACCAAAAATCCTCAACCCCAAAATACCCCAATCCCCCATCCCCAAAAAACCCGAAACCTCAAACCAACAAAAAATATAAACCCTATACCCCAAAAAAACCCAAATCCCTCTACCCCAAAAATCCTAAATACTAACCCCAAAAAACCCAAATCCATCGAAACCCTGAAACCCTTAGCCCCAAAAAACCCAAAATCCTTATCCCCAAAAAACCAAACACCCTAAACCCGAAAAAACCCTAAACCTTCAGCTCCAAAAAATCCCGAAACCCTCAACCCCAAAAAACCCTAAACCCTCATCCCCAAAATACCATATACCCCCAACCCCAAAAAACCCAAAATCCTCATTCCAAAAAAAACCCAAAACCCACTTCCCAAAAACCACTAAACACTTAGCCCCAAATTACCCTTAACCCTCATCCACAAAAAACCCTAAACCCATATCTCCATAAAACCCTAAACACTCAGCCCCAAAAAACCATGAACCCTCTCCCCAAAAAACCCCAAACCCTCAGAACCAAAAAACCCTAAAATTTTATCCTAAAATAACCCTAAAGCATCATCCCACCAAAACCCAAAAACCTTAGCCACCAAAAACATTAAACCCTTAGACCCAAAAAACCCCAAACCCTCTTCCCTAGAAAATACCAAACCCTCAACCCCAAAAAAACACTATACCCCCAGCCCAAAAAAACTCTAAACCATCAGCCCCAAAAAACCCCAAACCCTCAACCCCAAAAAATGGTAACCCCTCAACCCCAAAATATCCCAACCCCTAATCTGTAAAAAACCCCAAACCCTCATCTCCCAAAAACCCCAAACCCTAGACCCTAAAAACCCAAATCCCTCATCCATAAAAAACCATAAACCCTTATCCCTAAAAAAACCCTCAGTCCAAAATATCCAAAAACACTCATCCCCAAAATACCATAAACCCTCATATGAAAAAAAACACCCTTGACCCTCGACCTCGAAAAACAATAAACCCTTGTCCCCGAAAACCCTAAACCCTCATCCCCCAACACTCATAAACCATCACCCCCAAACAAACCTATAACCTTTGAAAAAAACTCCAAACCCACTACCCCAAAAACCCCTAAACCCTTAGCCCTAATAAAACTTGAACCCTCATCCCCAAATAACCAAAACTCATAGACCTAAAAATACCCAAAAACCTCAACCATAAAATAACAGCAAATCCTCGACCCAAAAATCCCTAAACCATCAGCCCCAAATAATTCTATACCCACTACCCTAAAAAACCACAAACCCTGAAACCCAAAAAAGCGAAACCCAAATCCATAATCAACTCAAAACCCTTGGTCCCAAAAAAACCATAATCTACCAGCCCCAATAATCCATAAACCCTTGAACCTAGAAAACCCCAACCCCTTGTCCCCAAAAAAACAATCGGTCCCAAAAAACCCTAAACACTCATCCCAAAAAAAACCTAATCCCTCTGCCTAAAACAACCTTAAACCCTCATCCAAAAAATCCCTAAACCCTTAGCCCCAAAAAATACTGAACATTCAACTCGATAAAATAATGAACCCTCATCCCAAAAAAACTATAAAACTTCAGCCCCAAAAAACCCTAAACAAATGTAACAAAAAACCCTAAAACAACAACCCTAAAAAATCCAATACCCTCAAGCCTAAAAAAATAAACCCTTAGCCCAAAAAAACACTCAACTGTCAGCCCAGAAAAAACTGAAACCCACAACCCCAAAAAACACTATACCATCATTCCTAAATAACTCTAGGCCATTATCCTAGAAAAAAATAAACCATCATCCCCCAAAAACCCTAAAACACCATCCCAAAAAAAACCCAAAACCATCAACCCCCAAAAACCCAAATTCTCATCTCTCATACCTTAAAAATACAAAATGCTCTCCCTAAAAAACCCTCAATCCTCAACCCAAAAATCCCTAAACCCTCATCCCCAAAAATAACTTATCACTTAGCCCCAAAAAACATACAAAACACAGTCAAAAAATCCCCTCAACCCTCCACCACAAAATACACTCAACCCTAATCCCAAAAAACCAACAACCTCATCCCCAAAAAACCCTCAATCCTCATCCCCCAAAAACCCAAAACCCCCAGCCCCATAAAACCCTATACACTCAACCCCCAAAAACCTAAACCCTTTAACCAAAAAACCATAATCCCCCAGCTTGAAACGATCCTAAACTTTCATCCCCAAAAAAAACTAAAACCTCATTCCATAAAACCCAAAACCCTCAATCCAAACAAAATCCTAAACTATCATCCCTAAAGAACCCTAAACCCTAAGTCCAAAAAAACCCAAATGCTCAGCCCCCCAAAACCCTAAACTCTCAATTCTAAAAAACAACTAAAACCTCATCACCAAAAAACCTTAAACGATGAACCATAAAAAACTATAAACCCAAATCAATTAAAAATCATAAACCCTCATCCCTAAAAAACTCTAAAACTTTTGCCTAAAATTTTCCTAAAACCTAACCGCAGAATACCCTAATTCCTTAACCCCAAAAATCGCTAAACCCTTAGCCCTAAAAAACCCTAAACCATAATCCCTAACTGACTCTTAACCCACATCCCTAAAAAACTGTAATCCCTATGCCCTAAAAAACCCAAAATCCTCAACCCAAAAAAACCTTAAACACAATAAACCCTAAACAGTATTCCAAAAAAAAACTCCAAACACTCAACTGAAAAATACTGTAAACCCTCAGCCTGAAAAAATACTCAACCCTCATCCCCCAAAAACACCTCAACCCTCTACCCCAAAAACCCATCAAACCTCATCCCAAAAAAACCCTCAATTCAAATCCCCAAAAAACTCCTCAGTCCTATGCCTAAAAAAACCCTCTACCCTCATCCCCTAAAACCCCACAACCCTCAACTCCAAAAAAACCCTCATCCCTCAGCCCTAAAAAACTCTCAACCCACAACCACAAAATTTCCTCAACCCTCAAAAAAATCATCAACCATCATCCAAAAAAACCCTCAAACCATAGACACAATAAAACCATCAATGCTCCACCCCAAAAAACCCTCAATATTCAGCCCCAAGACCATCAACCGATAGCCCCAAAACCCCTAAAAACTCAGCCCCAAAAAACCCTCAACCATAAACCCCAAAACCCAAAACCCTCAACCGCTAAAACCCTAAAAACTCATCCAAAAAATACCATAAACCCTTACACCCAATCATCCCTAAAATCTCATCCCCAAGAAACCCTAAACCCAAAGATCCAAAAAACCATCAACCCTTAGCTCTAGAAAAATCTAAACCCATAGCGCCAAGAAACCCTCAACCCTCAAACCTTAAAAACCCTCAACCATCAGCTGTAAAAAACCTATAAACCATCATCCCTCAAAAAATCTCAACATTTAGCACCAAAAAACCATAAACCCTCTGTCCCAAAAAATAATCAACCTTATACCCCAAAAAACCCTAAACCCCAATCCCCAAAAAACTCCCAACCCTCATCCCTAAGGACACCAAAACCTACTTCACTAAAAACCCTCAACCCTCATCCAAAAAAAACTATCAACCCTTATCCCCCAAAACCCATCCACCCTCATCCCTGAAAAACTATCAACCATCATAACTGAAAAACCCTCAACCCCAAAAATCCCTCAACCCTCAACCCCAAAAAATACTCAACACTCTGATCAAAAAACCATCATCCCTCATCCCTAAAAAACCAACAAACCTCATCCCCAAGAGACCCAAAACTCCAAGAACCCCTCCTCCCTTAGCCTTGAAATACCCTCAATGCTTATCCCCAAAAATCCAAAAACCACAGCCCCAAAAAACCACCAATCCTGAGCCCCAAAACACCCTCAACCCCCATCCCCAAAAAACCTAGCCATCTACCCCCAAAAAACCCTCAACACTCAGCCTCAAAAAACCCAAAACCCTCTATCCCCCAAATACCCTCAACCTTTAGCCCCCATAAATCCATAGGCTACAGCCCTGAAAAAACCATCAATCTTTAGCCCAAAAATCCATCAACCCGCATCCCCAAAAAACCCTCAACCCTCAACACCAGAAAACCCTAAATCCTTAGACACAAAACCCTAAAACCTTAGACCAAAATTACACTAAAACACAATCACCCAAAACCCAAAGCAATCATCCCCAAAATAATTGAGACCCTCAACCCCAAAATACCCTCAATCGTCATCCCCAAATAACACAAAAACCACATCCCCAGAAAACACTCATCCCCAAAATACCCTAAACCTCCAATCCAAAAAAACTAAACCCTAAGACCCCCATATCCCAAAACATCATCTCTAAAAGTCCCTAAGCACTCATCCCCACAAAAATGACAACCCTTAACCCTAAAAAATCCAAAATCCTCTATCACGAAAAACCTTAAACCATCAGCCCCAAAATATCTAAACCATCATCCCCCAAAACCAAAAACCCTTAATCCTAAGAAACCCTAAATTCTCATCTACAAAAAAACCCTAAACCCTAATCCCAAAAAACCCTAGACCCACAACCACAAAAAACCCAAAACCCTCATCCTCAAAAAACCTAAAACCCTCAGCACCAAAAAACCTCGAAACAACATTCAAAAAAGACCCTAAACCCTAATCCACAAAAAATACTAAAAACTCATCCCCCCCAAATCCTAAACCCTAAAAACCAAAAAATGTATCCCTCAGCCCCCAAAAATTGAGAATTCTCTACCCAAAAATAACTCTAAACCAACAGCCCCAACAAAATCTAAAATATAATACCTAAAAACCCCTAAACCCATTGCACCCAAAACCCCAAAACCCTCAAACCCAAAAAAACAAAAAAACCCCCAACCCCAAAATAATCCTAAACCTTCATCCCCTGAAAAACCATAATCCCATAGCCCCAAAAAACCATAAACACTCATCCCGCAAAAACCCTCAACCCTCATACCCAAAAAACTCTAAACCCTTAGCACCAAAATTAATCAAAACCTAATCCCTAGATAACACTAAACCCACACCCCAAAATACCCTAATCCCTCAGTCCCAAAAAAACCTAAACCCTTAGCTATTAAAAATCCTAATCCCTGAGTCCCAAAAACCCTTAAATCATAAGCCACAAAAAACCTGAAAACTTCATCCCCACAAAACCTGAAACCCTCATTCCCAAAAAACCCTAAAACATCATCCACCCAAACCCTAAACCCTCATCCCAAAAAACCCTAAACAATCATCCCCAAAAAACCAAAAACCCATATCCCCAAAAAAACTTAAACCCTCATCCCTAAAAAATTATAAACCCCTAACACCAAAAAACCCTAAAACCTTATCCTGCAAAAAACCTAAACCATAATCCACAAAAATCTCTAAACCCTTTTCCCCAAAACACCCTAAACCCTCATCCCCCAAAAAACCTAAACCCTCAGTCCCAAAAAAACCCATAACCATTAGCCTCAGAAAACCCTAAACCCTCAGCGCCAAAAAAACCTAAACCTTCATCCCAAAAAACACTAAACCCTTAGTCGTAAAAACTATAAACTATCAACCCAAAAAAACCATCAACCCTTAGCCATAAATAACCCTCAATCCTCATCCCTAAAAAATCATAAATCCTCTCCCCAAAAAAACCGTCAACCCATAGCCATAAAAAAACCCAAAATCCTCATACTCAAAATAAGCACTAAGACAAAAAAAACCTAAATAATCTTCCCCCAAAACCCCAAAACCTTTAACCCCAATAATCCTTAACCCTCATCCCCAAAAAAACCTATACTCTCAACCCCAAAAAACCCTAATCCATAAGCCATTAAAAACCTAAACCCTCATCCCCCCAAACCCTAAACCTTCATCCACAAAAAACCCTATACCCTTAGCCACAAATAACCCAATACACTAATCCCAAAAAACCCTCAACCCCTAGCCCCCAAAATCATAAACCCTAATCCCAAAAAACCTTCAACACTCAGAACAAAAAAAAACTAAAACCTTATCCCCAAAAAACACCTATCCATCACCCCACAATATCCTAAACCATCATTGATCATCCCTAAAAACCCTTCAAACCCTCAACCTTAAAAAAACCTAAACCCTCGGCCCCAGAAAACCATAAAACCTCTTCCCCACAAACCCTAAACACCAATCTCAAAAAACCCAAAACCTACAGACCCAAAAGACACTAAACCATCTACCCCAAAAAATCCTATGCCCTCTTCCCTAAAAAAATATCAACACTCATATCTAAAAAATGCCAAAAACAAAGCCCCACTAAATCCAAAACTATCAACCCCAAACTACCATCAACCGTAAGTCCAAAAAACCCCTTAACCTTCAACACTAAGAACGAATAAACACTTCCGCAAAAACCCTCAACCCAATACCACAAAACACCCGACACCCTCTTCCAAAAAAACCTAAACCCTCAGTTGCAAAGATCTCTACACCCTCATACCAAAAAAAACCCTAAACCCATATCCAAAAAAACTCTAAACCATTTTACCTACAAACCCTAAACCTACATGACAAAAAAAACTAAAACTTTATCCCTAATTAATCCTAAACCTTCATCTTGAAAAAACCCTCAGTCTTCATCCCTAAAAAATCCTGAACCGTCATCCCAAAAATCCTTCAACACTCGGCCCCCCAAAAACCGTAAACTCTAAGCCCAAAAAAACCTACCCCCTATTCCCCAAAAAATGTTAAATTATGAGAAATAAAAAACCCTAAAAACTTTGACCCAAAAAACCTAGACACTCATCCCTAGGAAAACCTTAACCCTCATCCCCAAAAAAACACTAAACCCTTCATCCCCGGAAAACCCTAAACCCTCAGCCCCCCAAAACCCTAAACACTCATCCCCTAAAAACCCTCATCCCTCAGCCATAGAAAATCCTAAACCCTCAACCCCAATAAACCCTAATCCCTCATCATTAAAAAACCCTCAACTATCAGCCCAAAAAACCCCTAAACCATCATCCACAAAAAACCCTAAATTCTCATCCCCAAAACTCCCCAACCCTCATCTTGAAAAAACCTTAAACCCACAGGCCTAAAACACCCTAAACCCAAGGAAATAAAAAATCCTAACCCTCACCCTACACTACAGCAAAAATCTCATTTAGCGGCGGTTTTATTTATTTATTTTTTTATTTTTTTATTTACTTATTTATTTATCTATCTTTTTATTTGTCTATTTATTTATCTATTTACTTATCTATTTATTTATCTATTTATCTTTTTATTTATTTATTTATTTAACAGAGATAAATTATGATCCGAGAGTCTGTTCTAGATCCACAACCAGTCAAATCACAGATCCTGAAATGATCCTCGACCTAATAGGTGAAAGAGACAGAATGGACTGGTGGATTGGAAGTTACGACCATTTAAAAAAACACTAATCCCAAAGTGCCAAAACAATCCAAAACCCCTACCCTCAAAAAACCCTAAACCATCATCCCCAAAACACACTAGACCATAAACCCAAAAAAAATATATCCTCATCCCCAAACAAACTTATACCCTCTGTCCCAAAAATCCTAGGACCCTCAACCCAAAAAGAATCTTATTCACTCATCCAAAAAAACCCTAGACACTCATCTCTAAAAAATCCAAGACCTATAGCCTAAAAAAACCACAACCCCAACCCCAAAAAACCATCAACCTTGATCCCAAAATAACCCTCAACTGCCATCCCCCAAAACCTATAAACCATCATCTATAAAAATCCCTAAACCATCATCCCCAAAAAACCATAAACCCTCATCCCCCAAAAAGCCTCAACCCTTAACCCTCATCCCCAAAATACCCTATACACACTTCCACAAAAAACACTAAACCCTCATCCCCAAAAAACCCTCAATGAATTTCCCTATAAAACCCTATACCTTAAGACCAAAAAATACATAAAACTTCATCCCCAAAACACCCTAAACCCTTACCTAAAAAAATCTTAACCCACAGTCCCGAAAAGGCATAAAACCTTATTATCAAAATACACTAAACCCTTATATCTAAAAATATATTCAATCCTTAAGAAAAAACCCTAAACCCTCACACCCAAAAAACCTTCATCTCTCATCCCCCAAATACCCTAAAACCTCCGAAAAAACCCTAAACCCTCAGCCTAAAAAGATGCCCAACCCCCAAAAAAATTCTAAACCGTAATCCCCAAAAACCCTCAACCGTCATCCCCCAAAAACCATAAACCCAAAATCCCAAAAAAATCTCAATCATCACCTCTAATAAAACCCTAAGCCCTTAGCCCCAAAAAAACCCTCATCTACAAAAAAACTCAACCCTAAAACATCCTAAACCTTCATCACCAAAAAAACTGAAACGTTATTCCAACATTATATGCTCAGCTTCAAAAAACCCTAAACCCTCTATTCCAAAAAACCTAAACCCTTAACCCAAAAAAACCATAAAAAATAAACCCCAAAGAACTCTAAACCTTCTACCCCACAAAATCTTAAAACCTCAGCCACAAAAACCCTAAAATGTTTACCCAAAAAAACCCTACACGATCATCTCCAAAAGAAAACCTAAACCCTCAACACAAAAAAACATTCAACCATCAGCCACAAAAAACCCTAAACCCTCTTCCCCAGAAAAACCCGCATCCCCAAAAAACCCTAAAACCTATGCCCAAAAAAACCCTAAACCCTCTTCTCCAAAATCCCTAAACCCTCATCACCCAAAATCCCTAAACCCTTATCACCAAAAAACACTAAATCCATTTCCCAAAAAAAAACATAAACCCTTATCCCCCAAATGCCCAAAACCCTCAACCATGAGAATCCCTAAATAGTCAACCCCTAAAATACCTCAACCCACATCCCTAAAAAACAATAAACCCTCATTCCCAATAAACAATAAACTGTCATCCTCAAAACACCTTCAATCCTTGACCTAAAAAATTCCTCAACCCTCAGCTGCAAAAAACCCTCAACCCCCATCCCAAAAAAACCCTAAATCATCATCCCCAAAAAACCATGAACCATCAACACCCGAAAACCCTAAACCCTCAACACCAAAATCATGTTAAAATTGCATCTCCCAAACCCATCAACCCTTATCCCCAAAAAAATCACCAACCCACATCCCCAAAAATCCTAAACCCTCATCCTAAAAAAAACCCTTAAAACTCATCCCCAAAAAACCGTAAACCCTCATAACCAAAAAATCGTACACCCTCAGCCCTTCAAAAACCCTAAACCCCATCCCCAAAAAACCATCAACCTTCATCCCAAGAAAACAATAAACTACAAACCCAAAAAATCCTTCAATCCTCAACCCAAAAATACACTCAACTCCCCAAAAAACCCGTAACCCTCATCCCCAAAAAACCCTTAACCCTCATCCCCAAAAAACCAAAATCTATCAACCCCAAAAAACCCTAAATGCTTAGCCCAAAAACCCACAATCCCCAGTCCCAAAAAAATCCACATCCTTCTGCACCAAAATAACCCTCAACCCTCACCCCTAAAAAACCCTAAACCCTCACCCCCAAAAAACCCTAAATCATCAACCCCAAATATCCCTAAACCCACAACAAAAAAAATACTAAACTCTATTCCCCGAAACCATCATCCCATAACAACATTGAACCCTTATCCCCAAAAACCCTAAACGATTTGCTAAAAAACCCTAAATTCTTAGCCACAAAAAAACCCTAAACCCTCTTCCCAAAAATACCTCAACCCTAAGTTCCAAAAAAACCCTAAGCCATAAGGCCAAAAAAACCCTAAAACCTCATTCCCAAAATACCCTCAATCCTTATCCATAAAAATCCCTCCACCATCACCCCCAAAATACCCTAAACCCACATTCCCATAAAAACCTCAACCCTCATCCCCAAAAAACCCTCAACCATAAGCCCTATAAAACTCTAAATGCTCATCCCCAAAAAAACCTAAACCTGTATACCAAAAAAACCATATACACTCATCCCCCCAAAACCATAAACCCTCAGACTCAAAATACCCGAGAACCTCTTCCCCAAAAATCCCTAAACCCTTAGCCCCTGAATCCTTAAACACTCATCTAAAAAAACAAAAAATCCTCAGTCCATAAAATCCTAAACCCTCATCCCCAAAAAACCCCTCGAAACTCATCCCTAAATAACCCTAAACACCAAAAAAACCTAAACTCCAATTCCCAAAAATCCCTAAACCCTCAGCCCCAAAAATCCCTCAACACTTTGCCCTAAAAAACACTCATCCCTAAAAAACCCTTAAACACTAACACACAAAAGACCCTAAACCCTCAAGTCCAAAAAATCCCCAACTATGTGGCACAAAAAACCAATAACCCTCACCCCCCAAAAACCCTAAACTATTAGACCAAAGAAACCCTAAAACCTCACCTCTAAAAAACCCTGAAATCTCAGGCACAAAAAACCCCATAACCCTCATCCCCAAAAAACACTCAACCATCAACCCTAAAAATCCATAAAGAATGATCCATCCAAAACCCCAAAACTCATCCCCAACAAAACCATAAACCCTCAACCCCAAAAAAATCATCTATCCTTAAAACCAAAAAACCTAAAATAGTCATCTTTCAATTACTATCAACCCTCATCCCAAAAAACCCTATAGACTCAAATTCAAAAAACCATAAACCCCAAAACCTCATCCCACAAAAAACCTAAATCCTCATCACTAAAAAAAAGACAACCCGGATCCCAAAAAAACCCTAATTCCTCATCCTAAAAAAACTCAACCCACATCCCAAAAACCCCAAAACCCTCATCCCAAAATAAATCCTCAACCCTTATCCCCCAAAAACCATCAACCCTCAGCCCAAAAAAACCATAAAACCTCACCCCCAAAAAACCCGTTACACTCATCCATGAAAAAATCCACAAATGCTCAACCTAAAAGAACCCTAAACTGTTACCCCAAAAAATCATAAACCCTCATCCCAAAAAAAACAAAAAACCCCTAGCCCCAAAACACAATGATCCCTCAGTCCCAAAAAAACCCTAACACTCATCCCCAAAATAACCCACAACCCTCAGCCCCCAAAAACCCAAAACCCACTTCCACACAAATTCCAAAATACTCAACAAAAAAACCTAAACCCTCAGAAACAAAAAACACTAAACCATCATCCCCTAAAAAACCCTAAACCCTCATCCCCAATAAAACCTAAACCATAAACCATAAAAACCCTTATACCTTCAGTAGAAAAGAAAACCTCCCCAAAAAAACCCTAAACACTAATCCCCAAAAATCCCTAAACCCACATCCCCAAAAAACACGTAACCTTGAGCCCCAAAAATCCATAAATACTCATCCACAAAAAAACCCTAATCACTTAGCCCAAAAAATCCATATACCATCAACCCCAAAATCTAAAAACCCTCAATATCAAACCAGTAAAACCTCATCCCCAAAATTATTAAACAATCATCCCCATAAATCCCTAAACCCTTAGCCCAAAAATTCCCAAAACTCTAGCACAAAAACCCTCGAACCAAAGCCCCAAAAAACCCTCCAACCTCACCCCAAAAAACCATCAACCCTAACCCCAAAAAAACCATCAACCCTAACCCCAAAAAAACCTCAACACTCAACGCCAAAAAAACATAAAAACTCATCCCCAAAAAACTCTAATCCTCAGCCACAAAAACCATAAAACCTATGTCTCAAAACCACTAGGCCCCTATCCCCAAAAAACTGTAAACCCCCATCCACAAAAAACCATATTCCCTCATCCCCCAAAAACCCTCATACCTCATCCCAAATAAACCTAGGCCCTTAATGCAAAAAAATCCTCTACCCTTAGCCCCCAAAAAACCAAAATAATAAGCCCCCAAAAATCATAAACCCTCTTTCCTAAAAAACCCTAATCCCTCAAGCCCAAAAAACCCTCATCCCTTAACCCCAAAAAACCATCAACCCTCAAACCCAAAAAAACCCCTCAACTTTCATGTCATGGAAACCCTCATCCCAAAAAAAACCTAAACCCTCAGTCCTAAAGAAAATGCTATACCCTCCTCCCAAAAAACCCTGAAACCCTCATCCCCAAAAATCCATAAACACACAGTCTCAAAAATCCATAAACCCTTGGCACAAAAAACCCTAAACCCTCACCCTAAAAAACCCTAAATTCCCAGTCCCAAAAAATCAAAAAAATATCATCCCCAAATGATACTAAACCCTTAGCCCTAAAAAACCCACAACCCTCAGCCCCCAAAAACACTAAACCCTCATCCCTAGAAAACCATCAACCCTCAGCTCCTAAAAACCCTAAACCTTCAGTCCTAGAAAACCCTCAACCCTCAACCCTAAAAAACCCTCAAACCCCACCCCCAAAAAACCTTTAAATGTTTCTCCAAAAAACCCTCAAACATCATCACAAAGAAACCCTAAACCCTCATACCCATAAAACCCGAAACCCTTAATCTGAAAAAATCCTAAACACTTATCCCCAAGAAACCCAAAAACCCTTATCTCCCAAAAAACCATAAAAATCCATCCCCCAAAAACACTTAACACTAAGCCCCAAAAAACCAGAAAACACCATCACCCAAAAAAACCTAAACACTTAGCCCAAAAAACAATCAATCCTCATCCCAAGAAAACCGTAATGCCTCAGCCCAAAAAACCCCTTAACCCTCATCCCCAAAAAAACCCAAAACCCTTTGCACTAAGAAACCCTAAACCCTTGGACCCCAAAAAACCAATAAACTGTCACCCTAAAAAACTCTCAACCCTAAAACCAAAAAAATTGAAACCCTCAGCCCTAAAAAACCATAAAACTGGAGCCCAAAAAATCTTAAACCCTCATCCCCAAAAAACCTTAAACCATCATCCCTAAAAAACCTTAAACCCATATCCCCCAAAAATCATAGAATCTTAGGCCCAAATAACTGTTAACCATCGTCCCCAAAAAATCATAAACCCTCATCCCCAAAAATCCTAAAAACACATTCCCAAAAATCATTAAACCCAAAACCCCAAAAAACCTTAAAACCTAAGCCGCATAAACCCCTCAAACCTCACCCCCAAAACTCTCAACCATCTTCCCAAAAAAAACATAAACCCTTATCCCCAAAAAACCATAAAATCTCATCACCAAATAATTCTAAACACTTAATCCAAAAAACAATAAAACCAAAACCCCAAAATACCCTAAACACTCAGCTACAAAAAAAAACAAAAAACCCTTATCATGAAAAAACCCTAAACCCTCAGCCCCAAAAATTCCTAAACTCTTTGTCCCAAAAATTATGAAAGCCATAGACCCAAAAATACCTCAACCCTAAACCCCAAAAAACACTATACCCTCATCCAAAGAACAACATAACCCTCATCCCCAAAAATCGTAAACAATCTGTCCCAAAAAACCATGAACCCCCATTCATAAAAAATCCTAAAAACTTATCATAGTAAGCCCAAAAACCCTCTACCCGAAAAAATACTCAACCCTCATCCCAAAAAAATGTAAACCCTCATCCCCAAAAAACCCTTAACACTTAACCTCAAAAAACCCTAATACCTCCTCCCAAAAAACCATCAATCCTTAGCCCCCCAAAACATTCAACCCTCATCCCAAAAAACCCTCAATTGTCATCCAAAAACCCACTAAACCCTCATCCCTATAAAACCTCAACCATCAATTGAAAAAACCCTCAATACTAGACCCAAAACACTCTAAACACTCAGACCCAAAAAAACCTCAACCCTCATCCCCCAAAAAACCCTAACCCCAAATCCCATGAAACCTTCAACCCTTAGCCCTAAAAAAACCCTCAACCCTCATACCCAAAAAAACCAAATCCTTAGATCCCAAAACCCTATACCCATAGCCATAAAAACAAAAAAAACCCAACCCAAAAAACCCTAAAACCTTATCCCCCTAAAACAGAAACCCCAGCCCCCAAAATACACTAAAAACTCATCCCTAAAAAACCCTAAACCCCATCCACCAAAAAAACCCTAAATGCCTAGAACCAAAAAACACTAAACCCTCAACCCCAAAAAACCCTCAATCATCAACCCTCAAAAGAATACTAAACCCTCAACCCCAAAAAATCCTCAACCTTATGCCCCACAAAACACTAAACCCTCATCCCTAAAAAACCCTAAACTCTCATCACTAAAACCCCTTGATCTATTAACAAAAAAAATATTTAAACCCTCAGCCCCAAAAAAACCATAAAAACATCATCAATAGAAAATAATAAACACTCATCCCCAAAAAACCCACAGTCCTAAATCCCAAAAAATAGTCAACCATCAGCCCAAAAAATACATTAACCTTCATCCCCAAAACCCCTAAGCCCTCTGCCCCAAAAAACCCAAAGCCCTCAGCCCCAAAAACCATAAACCCACATCCCAAAAAAACCATAAATCCTTACCATGGAAAAAACCCTAAACCCTCACCCCAAAGAATCTAAACCCTCATCCCTAACAAACCCAAAACCCTCGGCCCCAAAAAACCTTTGGCCCCCCAAAAAACCTCAAACCCCATCCTCAACAAACCATCAACCCTCATCGCCAAAAAATCCTAAACCATAGCACTATAAATCCATAAACCCTAAACCACCCAAAACCCTCATTCCTAAAAAACCATAATCCCTCATCCACAAAAAAATAATAAACCAAAAACCCCAAAAACCCCAAACCATCAACCCAAAATAACCCTAAACACTCAGCCAAAAAAACCAAAAAAAAATATCCAAATCCAGCAAATTCTCATTCCCAAAAGAACCTAAACCCTTATCCCCAAAAAACACTAGACACTCATCCAATAAAATCCATAAACCCTAATCCCTAATAAACCCCATACCCTCAGCCCAAAAAAACCCAATCCCCCACCACAAAACATTAAACCCCTTTCCCCAAACAACCTTAATACCACAGCCCAAAAACCCCTAGACCCTCACCGCCAACAAATCTAAAATGCTTACCCCCCCCCAAACAAACCTATACCCACTGCTCAAAAAAACACTAAACCATCATCCCTAAAAATATCTATACCCTTATAAAAAATACATAAACCCTAAACCCCCAAAAACACTAATCACTCACCACCAAAAAATCATAAACCTCTGCCCCAAAAAACTCTAAACCACCAACACCAAAAAAACTCCCAACCCACATATCCAAAAACCCTCAACCCCTCACCTCAAAAAACCCTAATCCATGAGATAGAAAAACACTCAACCCTCATCCCCAAAAACCCTAAAAAGTAAACCCCAAAAAACCATAAACCCATATCCCTAAATAACCTTATAACCTCACCCACAAACACCCTTAAACACTCATCCCCAATAAACCCTAAAATCGCATCCCTAAAAATTTCTAACCCCTGAGCCCCAAAATTCCCAAAATCATCATCCCCAAAAAACCAAAACCTCTCATTCCCAAAAAACCAAAAACCCTCATCCCCAAAAAACACAATAACATTAGACCCAAAAAACCATACAAACTTTTCCCCAAAAACCCTAAACCATCATCCTAAAATATCCCTAAACCCTTAGTCCAAAAAAACTAAACCATCATCCCCAAAAAATCATATACCCTCAGTCCCAAAAATCCCTAAACCATCAGACAAAAATAACCTCAACACTCATCCCCCAAAACCCCTGAAACCATAGTCCTAGAAAACCCTAATCCCATGTCCCCTAAAAACCCTAAAATCTTATCCCCTTCCCTAAAAAACCCTCAGCCCTATTCCCTAAAAATCCCTCAAAACTAAGATCCAGAAAACCCTAAACATTGTGTCCCAAAAAACCTAAACCCTCATCCCCCAAAAAACCTTAAACACTAATCCCCAAAAAACAATAATCCCTCAGCCCTAAAAAACATAAAACCCTATGCCTAAAAAATATCTAAACCCTCAGACTCATAAAAAACCATCAACCATTATCCAAAAAAACTCCCAACACTCTGTACCTAAAAAACCTAAACTCTCATCCCCAAAAAACCATAAACCCTTATCCCCAAATAACCCTAAACCTACATCATTGAAAAATCCTAAACCCTCATCCCCAAAAAACCCTAAACCCTCAACCTCAGAAAAACTCTAAACCCACATCCCCCAAAAAAATGAAACCCACATACCTAAAAAACCTAAACCCTCAGCCAAAAATCCCTACACCCTCAGACCCCAGAAACCCAAAACCCTCCACCCCAAAAACATTTCAACCCGCAACCCCCAAAACCACTCAATATACAGCCCCCAAAAACCCTAAACACTAAACCTCATAAAACCCTCATCCATCAACCATGAAAAACACTAACACCTCAGCCATATAAAACCATCGACACTCATCCCCATAAAATCTAAAACCCTCAACTCAAATAAACCATAAACCCACATCCCCCTAAAACCCTAAAATCTCATCCCAAAATCCGTAAACCCTCATCCCTAAACCCTCATATAAAAAAACCCTAAAACCCTAGAGAAAAAAACCCCAAATCCTCACCTATAAAAACAATATTCCCCCATCACCAAAAAACCTTGAACCCTCATCCCCAAAAGACCTAAACCCACAGCCTAAAAATACTATTCACCCTCATCCCTAGAGCCCTAAACCCTAAGCTTCAAAAAAACCCAAACCCTCATAAAAACCCCTAAAACCTCATCTCGATAAAACCCTCAACCCCCAGTCATAGAAAACCATAAACCATCACCACAATAAAACCCTAATTCATCATCCCCAAAAAAACATCCGGCCTCATCTTGAAAAAACCCTCAACCCTCAGCCCCAAAAAATCCTCAAACCTCATCCCCCAAAATAACCCTCAACCCTTTTCCCCAAAAAACCATAAACCTTCATCCCCAAAAAACCCTAAACCCTCAGCCCCATAAACCCTTAATCCTCATCCATAAAAAACCATAATCCCCCAACCCTAAATAACCTTCATCCCCATAAAACTCTAATAAATCATCACCAAAAACCCTCAACCCTCTACCAAAAAAAAAAACTCAACCCTATGCCCTAAGAAACTGTCATCCACAAAATACCCAAAACATTCATTATAAAAAAACCCTAAACTCTGAGCCCCAAAAAACCCTAAAACATCTGCCCCAAAAAACCCAAAACCCTCATCCCAAAAAAATCCCAAAACCTTTGGCCCAAAAAATACTAAACCCTCAACCATAAAAAAAACTCAACCCATAGCCCCAAAAAACCATAACACCTCATCCCCAAAAAACCCTCATCCCCATAAACGCTATACTCTTATCTCTAAATAACCCTAAACCCTTGGGCCCAAAAAACCCTAAACCCTCTGCCTCAAAATACCCTAAACCCTCAACCTGAAAATACCCTAAACCCACATCCCAAAAATAACCCTAAAATCTCAACCCTAAAAAAATACAAACCCATAGCCCCAAAAAACCATAAACCCTAAACCCACCCCAAACTAAACCCTCATAAAAAAATTGAATACCCCCATCCCTAAAAAACTCTAAACCCTCATTCTATATAATCCATATACCCTCATTCCAAAAAAACACTAACTCATCGACCACAGTATTCCCTAGGCCCTCATCTTCTAAATGTTGTAAACCCTAAAACCAAAAAACCCTAAACCATCATCCCCAAAAAAACCTCAACCCTAATCCCCAGAGACCCTCGACCCTTATCCTAAAAACCCTCAATCTTATTCCCCAAAACACCCTCTACCCTCATCCTAAAAAAACCCTCAACCCGCATCCCTAGAAAATTGTAAACCCTCACCCCCAGAAGACTCTAAATCCACAACCCCAAAAAACCCTAAATCCTCAACCCCCCAAAATAATAAACACTCAACTCCAAAAAAACCACGACCCTTATCACCCAAAAACCCACAACCCTCAGGCCGAAAAAACCCTGAACCCTCATCCCCCCGAAATCCTAGACATTCATCACCAAAAAACCCTTAAAGATCAACCCCAAAAACCCCCAAACATGATAACTGGAAAAATAATCTACCCACATCGCTAAAAAATTTTAAACCCTCATCCCCAAAAAATCATAATCCCTCAGCCTAAAAAAACCATCAACACTCATCCCTAGGAAAACCATCAACCCTCAACCCCAAAAAAACCTAAAACCTCTTCCTCAAAAACCCATCAACCCTCATCTGAAAAATCACTCAACCCTTAGCCCCCCAAAAACCTCAACCCTCAGCCCCCAAAATCCCTAAACCCTCCCCGCCCCAAAAAAACATCATCCCTATTCCCTAAAAAAGCTACAACCCAGAGCCCCAAAAAATCTTAAACCCTCAGCCCCTAAAAATACTCAACTCTCACCCCCAAAAAATCCAAACTATTAGCCCCAAAAATCTCTAAACTTTCATCCTAAAAAAACCATAAACACTTAACCCCCAAAATACCTAAACCCTCATCCTAAAAAAATCCTAAACCCTTAGTCCCAAAAAACCCTAAACACCCATCCCCAAAAAATCCCTATACCCCCTCATCACCAAAAAACCCAAAACCCAAAACCCAAAATAAAAAACTAAACCCTCAAAAAAAAGAACTAAATACTCTTACACAAAAAAATAATAGATTCTCAACCCCTAAAAACCCTAAACCCTAACCCCAAAATACCCTATACCCATATCCCCAAAAAACCCTCAACCCTCAGTCCCAAAAAACCCTCAACCAGCATTTCCAAAAATCCCTCAACCCTTAGCTCCAAAAAACCCTCAACCCCCAAAAACTTTGTACCCTCATTCCCAAAAAACCCTCAACAATGAGCCCAAAAAACCCTCAACCCTCAGTCCCAACAAACACTACACACACAACCCTAAAAAATGTACCCTCATCACCAAAAAGACCCAAAAAACTCATCCTAATATCCCAAAACCAATAGCCCCCAAAAACCCTAAATCATCAAGAAAAAATTCTCTAAAAACTAATACCACAAAAAAAACCCCAATCCATCAACCCAAGAAAACCATAAACCCTCAACCCCAAGAAATCCTCAACCCCCATCCACAAAAAAATCTGACCCTTGGCCCCATAAAAAAACTGAACGCTCTTCCCTAAAAAACAGAACCCTTATCCCCCCAAAAAACAGAACCCTCATCCCCAAAAAACACTAAAACCTCATCCCAAAAATACCATAAACCCTTAGCTCTAAAAAACCATAATCCTTTAACCATAAAAATCTATTAACCATCATCCCCAAAAAACCCTAAACCCTCAACCATAAAAAACCCTCAACACTCTTCCCTCAAAAGACAAAAATCCCCAGCCCCAAAAACCATCAACCATCATACCCAAAGAAACCCTCAATCCTCATCCCAAAAAAACACTCAACCCTCAGCCCCAAAAAACCAAAATGCCAAACCCCCCAAAATCCCTAAACCCACAACCCTAAAAAACACCAAACCATCATCCATAAAAAAAACACTAAAACCTCATCCCCAAAAAAACCCTAGACCCTCATCCCCATAAAACACTAAACACACAATTGCAAAATGCCTAATGCCTCATACCAAAAAAACCCTAATCCTTCAGCCCCAAAAAACCACAAACCCTTAGTCCTAAAATACCCTAAACCCACAACCCTAAAAAACCCTCATCTTTTAGCACTAAAAAACCATAAATACTCATCCCCAAGAAAGCCTGCAACCTCAACCCTAAAATACCCTCAACCCTCACCCCCAAAAAATCCTCAACCCCCAACCCCTTAAAACCCTTAACCTATAGGCCCAAAAACAACTCAAACCTCGGCCCAAGAAAACCCACAACCCCATCCCCAAAAAAACCTCAACCCTTATCCATAAAAACCCCTAAACCCTAAAACCTAAAAACCCCTCAAACCTCATCCCAAAAAAATCCGACAACCCTTATCTCAGAAAACCCAAATACATCCTCCTCAAAAAACAAAAACTCTCATCCCCAAAAAAACGTAACCCCACTGCCCCAAAAAACCTTAAACACTCAGCCCCAAAAAAACCTTAAGACCTCATACCTAAAAAACTACAAACCCTCATGCCAAAAAAAACCCTAAACCCTCATAACCAAAACACAATAAACCCTCATCCAAAAAACCCTAAACCCTCATACCTAAAAAACCAAAGATCCATAACCCCAAAAAACACTAAACCCTCAGCCCCAAAAAACCCTAAACTCTCAATCCCAAAAAATGATCAACCCTATGCCCCAAAAAACCATGAAACCTCTACCCAAAAAAATTCCTCAACACTCAACCACCAAAAACCCTAAACATTCAGCACCAAAAAATTCTCAACCCTCATCCTAAAAAACCCTCAACCCTCAACCCTAAAAAACCCAAAACCCTTAGACCCAAAAAACTCTACACCCTAAATGCTAAAAAATACTAAACCCTCAAGCCAGAAAAACACTAAACCCTTATCCTAAAAAACATAATCCATTATCCCTGAAAAACCCTAAACCCCCATCCCCAAAAAACAAAAAACCCTAATCCCTCACCCCCAAAGAGCCATCTCATCCGCAAAAACCGACAAACATCGTCCCAAAAAAAACCTAAACCCTCAAACCTAAAAAACACTCAACCCTTATCCCAAAAAAACCCTCAACACTCAATGAAAAAATCTCTAATCCCTTTTCACCAAAAAACCCCAAACCCTCAACAACAAAAAACCAAAAACACATATCTAAAAAAAACAATAAACCCTCAGTCCCAAAAAACCCTCAACCATTAACCCTCAGCACCAAAAAACACTAACTCTTAGACCTAGAAAAACTCTAAACCCTCATCTTCAAACAAACCTAAAACCTTATTTAAAAAAAAATTCTCAACCATCGTCCCCAAAAAACCCTCAACCCACAGCCCCAAAAACTCTCAACCAATAGCCCCAAAAAATACTCAAACATCAGCACCAAAAAACCTGAAACCCTCAGCCACTAAAAACCTTCAACCCTCGCCCCCAAAAATCCCTAAAACCTTATCACCAAAAAACACTAAACCCTCATCCCCCAAAAAACACTAACCCCTCTGCACCAAAAAAAATAAAAAATCCTCATCACCAAAAAACCATAATACCAAAGCCCCAAAAAACCTTCAACAGTTATCTTCAAAAAAACACTAACCCCATCCCCAAAACACCCTAAACCCTAATCCTTAATAAACCCTAAACCCTCATCCCCAAAAAATCATAAACCCTTATCCCCAAAAACCCTAAACCCACAGCCCTAGAAACCCTAAATCCTCATCCTCCAAAAAAATTAACCCTAAGCCCAAAAAGTCCCTCAATCCTAAACACCAAAAAAACCTAAACCCTTATCCCCAAAAAAACATTAAAACTTTTTCCCCCAAAAACTCTCAACCCTCATCTCTAGAAAAACCTCAACCCTAGGACCCAAAACTCTCAAAACATAGCTCTAGAAAAATCTCAACCCCTGGCCCCTAAAACCTCCCTACTATCAGACCCAAAAAAACCCTACGCTCTGCCACAAAATACTCTCAACCCTCATCCCCAAAAAACAATCGACCATTAGCCCAAAACACCCTATTTGTTCAACCCAAAAACCCCTAAACCTTGAGCTCCAAAAAACCATCATCCATCATCCCCAAATAACCCTCAACTATTAGCCCAACAATCCCTAAACCCCTAACCCCAAAATTCCTTCAACCTTTAGAAACAAACCTCAACACTCAACCATCAAGCCTAAGAAACTGTCAACCCTAAGCCCTAAAAAACCCTAAACACTCCCCCTAAAAAACTAAAAACCCTTACACCAAAAAAAACCCTCAACACTTATCCCCAAAATACCCTCAACACAAAACCCAAAAAAACCTAAACTCTCATCCCAAAAAACCCTAATCCCTCAGCCCCAAAAAAACCCTATACCCTTAACCATAAAAACCCTTCAACCGTAAGAGCCCCAAAACCCCCAAACCTCATCCCTAGAAAACACTCAACCATCTTTCCAAAAACCCCCAACCCTGAGCTCCCAAAACCTCAACCCCCAATCCCAAAATACGCTCAACCCTCATCCCTAAAAACCATCAACCATCATCCCCAAAAAACCAATCAACCCTCAATTCCAAAAACCCAAATCCCTATAAATCCATCTACCATCACCCTCAAAATATCCTCAAACCTCAAACCCAAAAAACCCTCAACCCTCATCCCCCCAAAAAACTGAAACCCTCAACCCCAAAAACCCCTAAACACAAATCCCTAAAAAAACCTAAACCCTCAGCCCCAAAAAACCCTAAACCCTCATTCCCAGAAAACTATAAACCCTCATCCCCAAAAAACACTAAACCCTTATCCCCAATAAACCTTCAACCATCCTCCCTAAAAAACACTAAACCCAACACTGTAATACACCCTTAATCCTCAATCCCAAAAACCCACTTCCTTGAAAACCACACAACCCTTAGATCCAAAAAAACCTTAACCCCTCTACCTTGAAAACTGAAAAACCCTCATTCCTGAAAAATCCCTAAAACATCATACCCATAAACCATAAACCCACATCCCCAACAAACAGTAAACCATCATACCAAAAAAATCCTAAAATAAACCCTAAAACCCTATACCCTAAGCCCCCCAAAACCATAAACCCCAGTCTAAAAAAATTATAAACCCTCATCGCCAAAAAAATCCTAAACCCTCAACCCAAAAAAACCTTACACTATCAGACCAGAAAACTCTAAACCCACTGCCCCAGAATACCCCAAACCCTAAGACCCAAAAAAACCCTAAACCCTCAGCCCGAAAAAATCCAAAACGCACATGCCCAAAAAACCCTAAACCCTCAGCACCAAAAAATTCCTAATCCTTCCTCCCCAATAATCCCTAAACCATCATCCATAAAAATATCTAATGCCTCATCCCAAAACAAAAAGCCTAAATTTTCAACCTTGAAAACCCTCAACCCTCTATCCCAAAAAACCCTCAACCCTCATCCCTAAAAAACCCAAAACCCACACCCCCAAAAAACAATCATCCAACAAAACCTAAACACTTATCCCAAGAAAACCTAAACCCTTAGAACCAAAAAAAACCTTAACCCATATCCCTAAGAACCCCATAATCCTAAACCCTCGTCCACAAAAAACCCCCCCAACCCTAAAAAAACTCTCAACACACATCCATAAAAAATGTACAACCCTCATCCCCATAAATCCACGACCCTCAACCCATAAAAACACTAAACCCTCACCCCCAAAAACTATCAACACTTAGCCCCCAAAAACACTCAAACATAAGAACCAAAAAACACCCAACCCATACTCCTAAAAAACCCTAAACCCTTAGCTCTATGAAACCTTAAAAGATAATACCCAAAAACCACCAACCCTCTGCCCCAAAAAACCCTATACCCTCAACCCAAAAAAATCCAATACCATTAGCCCCCAAAAAACCTAAACCCTCATCCCAAAAAAAACGATCAACCCTTGTCCACAAAAAACCCTAAATTGTCACCCCCAAAAGAACCCTAAACCATCCATCCCAAAAAACCCTCAATCCTTATCCCAAAAAAACCCTCAACCCCCATCCTCAAAAAACCCTAAACCCTCATCCCTAAAAAACCCTAAACCCTCATCCCCCAAAAACCTAAACCCTATCCATTAAAACACTACAAATCATCAAACCCTAAAACCATAAACACTCATCCAAATAAATTCCTAAACACTCCTCCCTAAATATCCCTAAAACCTAAACCCCAAATAACCCTAAACCCTTAACCCTAAAAATCCATAAACCCTTCGCCTCAGAAAACCATAAATCCTCACCTTAGAAAACCATAAACCCTCATCCCCCCATAAACCTAAATCATTATCCCCAAAAAACACTAAACCCTTATCTACACAAAAACCCTAAAATCTCTACCCTAAAATACCCTCAACACTCATCCCTAAATGACCATAAACCAGTAGCCCAAAAAAACCTCCACCATCAACCCAAAAAAAAAACACAACACTCACCCCCAAAAACCCACAACCCTAAGCCAAAGAAACCCTAAATTCTCATCCCCAAAAAACCCTCAACCCTCAACACACAAGAAAACATATTACCTCATACCCAAAAACAATAAACCCATGAACCAAAAAAAACCTAAATCATCATCCCTAGAAAACCCTTAATCTATAGTCCTAAAAAACCCTCAACTCCAAAATTCCATAAAACCTCAGCCCTAATAAATTCCCAACCCGTAGCCTAAAAAACCATCAACCCTCAGCCCCAACAAAATATAAACCCTCGTCCCAAAAAAACCACTAAACTCTCAAACCCAAAACAATATATATCCTCATCCTAAAAAAACAATAAATAATCATTCCTAAAAAACCTTAAACTCTAAACCCCCAAAATAATAAAACCTGAACCCCAAAAAACCCAAAACTCTCTACCCTAAAAAATCTAAACCCACATACCCAAAAAAAACCTAAACACCCAACCCATGAAAACACTCAACCCTCAACCCCCCCCCCCCCCAAACACACTCAAACCCAACAACCTTCATCCATTAGCCCCAAAAAACCCTATACCCTCAGCCACAAAAACCACTCAACCCTCGGCACCAAAATAACCATTATACCTAAAAAACCTAAAACCCCATCCCCTAAAAATACTAATCCCTCTACCCCAAATAACCCCAAAAACTAAACTAAAAGACCCAAAATTCTCATCCCCAAAAAAACCATAAACCCTCAGACCAAAAAACTCTAAAAACGAAACCCACAAAACTCTAAACCCTTATACTAAGAAACCCTAAACTCTGAGCCCCAAAAAACATTAAACCCTCCACCCCAAAAAATACTCAATCCGAAAAAACCATCCAACCACATCCCTCAAAAACCCTCAACCCTCAGCCTCAAAAAATACTCTACCCTCAATCCTAAAAGACACTCAACCCTCATCCCCAAACAACCCAAAAACCCTAAGACCAAAAATCTTTCAACCATTATCCCCCCAAAACCCTCATCCCTATGCCCAAAAAAACCCTATACACTTAGCACCAAATTCATAAACCCTCAACATTAAGATAAAAAAACCCTCATCCCCCAAAATACCTAAAAACTCATCACTAAAATAACCTAAACCCTCACTCTCAAAAACCCTCAATCCCAAGCCAATTTTTTTTCAACCCTCAACCCCAAAAAACCTTCAACCCTTATGCTCAAAAACCCTCAAACCTTTTACCCAAAGTATCATCAACCCTCAACACTCATCCATAGGAAACTATGGACCCTCATCCCCAAAAAACCATCAACCCTTATGCTCAATAAACCCTCAACCCATTGTCCCAAAATATCGTCAACCCTCAACCATCATCCATAGGAAACTGTATACCCTCATCCCCAAAAAAACCATAAACTCTCTGCCCCTAAAACTCTAAACCCTATGTCAAAAAAATCCCTAAACAGTCAGCCCAAAAATACCTATAACCAGATCCCCCAAAAAACCCTAAACCCTCTACCCCCAAAAAACCATAAACCATCATCCCCAAAAAACACTAAACCCCCATCATTAAAAAACCCTAAACCCAATGCCCTAGAAAACCCTAAAACTTCTTCCTCAAAAATCTGTAAACCCATAAAAAAAACAATAATACCTCAGCCCTAAAAAACCCTCAACCCTCTTCCCTAAAAAACCTCAACCCACAACCCCAAAAAATTCTAAACACCTAACCTCAAAAAACCCTAAACCATCTGCCCCAAACACCCTAAACCATCACCCCAAGAAACTTGAAACCTCAGCCCTAAAATACCATAAACAACCAACCCTAAAAAACCATAAACCATCATTCCCAAAAAAAAATAAACCATCATCCCCAAAAAAATCCTAGACTCTTGGCCTCAAAAAATGCTAAACTTAAGTATCAAAAATCCCTAAGTCCTCAGCCTAAAAAACCCTAAAATCTCAATCCAAAAAAACATAAACCCTCATCTTTTAAAAACCATAAATAACCATCCCTAAAAAACCTTAAACCTATAGAACCAAAAAAAACCAACCATTGATAACAAAAAAACTCTCAACCCTAGAAAATCCTCAACCACATGCCCACAAATACTAACCCCAAAACCAAATAAATCCCCAAAACCCTAAGTACCAAAAAACCCTCAACCAATACCCTCCAAAACCCTCAACTATCAGTCCCAAAAAAACATAAACCCTTACACCCCCCAAAACCCTTAATCCTTATCCCCAAAAAAATCAAAAACCCAGAGCCCCAAAATAAATTAAAACCTCACCCGAAAAAACACAAAAATACTATACCCTAGAAAAATTATAACCCTAGACACTAAAAACCTCCCAACCCATAGCCCCAAAAAACCATAAACACTAAAAAACCCTAAACCCTCATCCCTAATAAAAATTTAACCCTCATCCCCAAAAAATACTCAACCCCAAAATGCACTGAAACCTCATCCAAAAAAAACCAACAACCTTATCCCCAAAAAAACCTCAACCTTCATCCCAAAAAAACCATCAACCCTCAGTTCCAAAAGACCCTCAACCCTGATCCCCAAAAACCCCTAAAACCTCATCCCTAAATAACCTTGAACCCTCACTCCCAAAAAGCAATATACCCTTATCACCCAAAAACCCGAAACCCACATCCCCAAAAAACCATAAACTCTCTTTCCCAAAAAACCCCTAAACCCCAAACCCCGCAAAACTAAAAACCCGTAGTCACAAAAAAAACCCTAAACCCTCAACACCAAAAAAACTGTATACCTTCAACCCCAAAATCCCTCACCCTTAGCCCGAAAATTCACTCAACCCACAGCCCAAAAAAACCCTCAACTATCATCCATAAAAAATCGACATCCCAAAAAAACCCTCACCACTCAACCCAAAAACCCCCCAACCATCATCCCTAAAAAACCCTCAATCTTTATCCCCAAAAAAACTGTAAGCACTCCGCCAAAAAAAACATCAACTGTTTACCCCAAAACCCCTCAACCCTCTCCCTAATAAACCCTCTACCCTTAGCCACAAAAGAACCCTAAACAATTAGACCTAAAAACCATCAACCCTTTGACCCAAAAAACCCTCAACCCTCAACTAAAAATCCCCCAATACTAAGGACAAAAAAACTCTAAACCCTCATCTCCAAAAAAACCTCAACCCACAGTTTGAAAAAACCCTCAACCTTCATCCCCTAAAAACCCTTAAAACTCATCCACAAGATAACCCAAATCCCTCAGCCCCAAAAAACCCTAATAACTCAACCCTAGAAAATCCTAAACCCTCTGTCCCAAAAAAAACCTATATCCTAGGCCCCAAAAAAACATATACCCTCACCCTAAACACTCTAAACCCTCAATCCCAAAAAAAACACAAACCCTTGTACCCAAAAATCCAAAAACCCTCATCCCCAAAAACAATCAACCCTGAGGCCCAAAATAACACAATCCCATAACTGCAAAAAAAGAAACTCAAAAATTAGCACCAAAATACCCACAACCCTAAATCCTGAAAAACCCTCAACCTCAAAAAACCTTCAAACGTTGGCCTCAAAAACACTCAAACCTTATCCAATAAAAAACCAAAATTGTCTCCCCCAAAATACCCTCAACCCTTAGTCCCAATATACATCAATACTCATCCCAAAAAAAACCAAAACCATAGGCCGCAACAAACAATCAACCCACATCCACAAAAAACCATAAATACTCTGCCAAAAAAAACTAAATACCCAACCCCAAAAATCACAAAACCCACTTCTTGAAAAAACCCAAAACTCTCTACCCAGGAAATCCATAAACTCGTAGCCCCAAATAACCCTAAACCCTCTACCCAAAAAACCTGCAACCCTATACCCAAAAAAAACCTTCAACCCTTATCCCCAAATAACCCTCAACCCTCATCCCCAAAAAACCCTCAACCCTTAGCCCCAAAATACCCTCATCCATCTAACCCAAAAAACCTCAGACACTCAGCCCCAATAAAAACTCAACACTTGGCCCCAAAAAACCCTAAACCCTCAGCCCACAAAAAAACTCCTAAAACCTCATTCCCCTAAAAACCCTAAACCCTTAGCCGCAATAAACCCTAAAACCTCATCCCCAAAAAACCCTAAAACCTCATCCTAAAAAAACCTAAACCCTAAACCCCAAAAATCAATAAACCCTCAACACCCAAAAAAACATCATCCCATAGCCCCACAAAACCATTAACCCTTTTCCCCAAAAAATGATCAACCCTCATCCCCAAAAAACTCTCAACCCTCAAACCTAAAAAATTATAAACCCTGAGCCCCATAAAACCCCTAACTGTCAGCCTAAAAACCCCTCAATCCTCAGCCCCCAAATACCCTCAATCTTTATCTCAAAAAAACCATCTAACCTCATGTACAAAAAATGCTCAACCTTAGCCCCAAAACACCCTCAACCCTCATCCTTAAGAAACAATCAACCCTTATCACAAAACCCTAATCCCTAATCCCGAAAAAACCTCAACCCTCAACTCAAAAAATCTTAACCCTTAGCCCCAATAGACCCTCTACCCTCAACCCCCCAAAACCCTCATCCCTCAGACCAAAAAAACCATTAACACTTAGAAATAAAAAAATATTTAACCCTTGTCCACAGAACCCCCTAAATACTCAGTCCTAGAAAAACCTAAACCATTAGCCACAAAATCCCTCAACCCCTAGACCAAAAAAAAATTCAGACAAAAAAACTCAACCCTCATCCAAAAAAACCATCAACTCATAGCCAAAACAAAATATAAACCCTTTCCCAAAAAAACCCTCAATCCTAATCCCCCAAAAAACATCAACCCTCAACCCCAAAAAACACTCAACCCTAATACATAAAAAACCCTCAACACTCATCCAAAAAACATAAACCCTTATCCAAAGAAAACCCTAAACCATCAAACCTCAACCCCAAAAACCCTCAACCTTCAGCCCAAAAAATCCCCCAACCCCCAGTCCCAAAAAAACCCTCAACCCTAATCTACTAAAAGTCCCCAAAAATCATCCCTAAAGAATCCGAAAACCTCACCCAAAAAACCTTAAACCCTCATCCCCAAAAAACCTGAAACCCATAGCCCCAAAAAACCCATAAACCCTTATCCCCACAAAATTCTAAACCCTGATCACCAAAGAACCATAACCCCTTACCCCCAAAAAACCCTAAACCGTCTACCCCAAAAAACACTCAAACATAATGGCTAAAAAACCCTCCACCCACATTCCCAAAAAACCCTCAAACATCAGTCCCAAAAATCTCAAAACACTAATACCTAAAAAAACCCCAACCCTCATCCCCAAAGAACACTCAACCATTAGCCCCCAAAACCCCAAACCAAAAAATCCCAAAAAACCATCAACCATCATCCCCCAAAAAATCCTAAAGCCTCCACCCAAAAAACCCCTAAACCCTCAGGTCCAAAACAATTTAAAAACTCATCCCCAAAAAACCCTTAACCATCAGCACCAATAAACCCTCAACCCTCATCTCCAAAAAAACCATAAACCCCTAACCCTAGAATCCCAAAAATAAAAAGCCCCAAAAACCCTAAACCCTCATCCCACAAAAAAACCCTAAAGCCTCCACCCAAAAAACCCCCTAAACCCTCATCCCCAAAACAATTTAAACCCTAATCCCCTAAAAAACCTTAACCCTCAGCACCTATAAACCCTCAACCCTCGTATCAAAAAAAATCTAAACCCTCATCCCCAAAAAACACTAAATCCAAAGCCCCAAAAAAATCTAAACCCTCTCCTTCAAAAAACCCTAAACCCTATGTCCCCAAAAACCCGAAACCCTTAGACCCCAAAAACCCAAAACCTTCATATCCAAAAAATCCCTCAACCCCAAACAATTTCTCAACCAAAATAAACCCTCATCCCTCTGGCCTAAAAAACTAACAACCCCTTCCCAAAAAACAGTCAACTCTCAATGCCAGAAACTATCAACCCACAACCACAAAAAACCCAAAGCTCTTAACCCCAAAAAACCACACGATCATCTATCTCAAAAACACCATCAACCCTCATCCATAAAAATCCCTCAACCCTCATCCCCAAAAATCCCTCAACCCTCAGCTCAAAAAATCATCAACCCTTAGAACCAATAAACCCTATACCCACATCCCCCAAAACCTCTCAAAACATAGACTAAAAAACATCAACCCTAAGACTCAAAATACACTCAACCATTAGCAACAAAAAACCCTCAAACCTCATTCCCAAAAACCCTAAACCATCACACAAAAAAAACTGTCTACTCAAAGCTCCAAAAAATCATCATCCCCAAAAACACCCTCAAACCTCATCCACAAAACACTTAACTCTTATCCACAAGAAACCTTAAACCCTCATCCCCCAAAAACAATAAACCCTCATCACCAAAAACTCTCAACACTCAATGCCAAAAAACCATCAACCCTCAACCCAAAAAACCCATCCTAGAGCACAAAATAACCCTCATCCCTTGTCCCTCAACCCCAAAAAACCCTCAACCCTTAGCCTCAAAAAACCCTTAACATTTAGCCCAAAAAATCCTCATCCCAAAAAATCCTCAACCCCCAGTCCCCAAAAAACCTAAAACATGATTCCCCAAAACCCATAAACCCTCATCCTCCTAAAACCATAAAACCTTATCCCCAGAAAACCCTAAACCCTATTCCCTAAAAACCCAAAACCCACATCCACAAAAAACCCTAAACCATAATCCCCCCAAAAAACTATAAACTCTCATCCCCAAAACCCCCAAAACCATCACACGAAACAAACCCTCAACCCTCATCCAAAAAAATCCTTCAACACTCAACCCCAAAAAAACCTCAACCCTTAGCCCCAAAAAAACCACAACCCTCAACCCTAAAAACCCTTAGCCATAAGTATTAAAAACCGTTAACCTCCATCCCTAAAAAACTCAACCCAAATCCAAAAAAAACCCTCAACACTCATCACCATGAATCTCTCAACCCTCCTTCCCAAAAAATCCTCAAACCACAGCCACATAAATCCCTCCTCCCTCATCCCCAAAAAAACCATAAACCCTCTACCCCACAAAACCCTAATCCCTAAGCCCCTAAAAACCCTATTCCACAACAAACATTGAACCCTCATAAATAAAAAATGCACTTAACCATCAACCCCAAAAATCCATAAACCCTCATCCCTAACAAAAACCATAAACCCTCATCCTCAAAAAATCCTTAACCCTCCTCACTGAAAATCCCTAAAGGCTCATCTCCAAAAAAAACCAAAACCCTCAGGCCCTAAACAATCTCAACCCTCACCCCCCTAAAACCCTATACCATCATCCCCAAAATTTACTAAACCCTTAGACCCAAAAAACCTCAACCCCCATCCCCAAAAAACCTTCCATCCTCAACCCTAAAAAACACTCAACAATCAGCCCAATTAAACCCAAAATCCTCATCCCCAAAAAACCCTCTACCCTTACCCCCAAAAAACCCTAAACCCAAATCTCCAAAAAACTATCAATAATCATCCCAAAAAACCCTCAAACCTTAACCCAAAAAAGCACAAAAACCTCAACCCTACAAAACACTCAACTGTCAGCTCTAAAAAAAACCCTACCCTCATCCCCAAAAACCAGTATACCCTCATCACCAAAAAACCATCTACCTTAATCCCTAAAAAATCATAAACCTTCATCACTAAAAAATAATCAACACTCAGCCCCCAAAACTCCTAAACCATCAACCCCAAAAAACACTCAACCCTCAGCCTCCCAAAAATAGTAAACCCTCAACCCCAAAGCACTAAACCCTCAACCAAAACAAAACCTAAACCTTTGTCCCTAAAAAACTCTAAACCCACATCCCCAAAAAACTATAAACCCTCATCCCCAAAAATCATAAACCCTTAAGCC
Organism: Viscum album; assembly: GCA_963277665.1. Lineage (NCBI taxonomy): Eukaryota > Viridiplantae > Streptophyta > Magnoliopsida > Santalales > Viscaceae > Viscum > Viscum album. Next base: position 1,541,083,118 of record OY728151.1, read on the forward strand.
CAAAAAACCCTACAACTTTAAAAAAAAAACTTGAAAACCTCAGCCCCAAAAAAACCTAAACCCTTATATAAATAAACCTTGAACACTCACCCCAAAAACCCTAAGCTCCAAAAAATACTCAACCCTCATCCCCAAAAAACATACATCCCTTAGCCCCAAAAAACTCTCAACCCGCAACCCCGAAAAATAAAACTCTTATTCAAGAAAAAACCCTAAACCATCAGCCCAAAAATACCCTCAACCCTCAACCCAAAAATATCAAAAAACCCTCAACACCAGGAAACCTAAACCCTAATCTCCAAAGAAACCTACAACCTCAGGCCCAAAAAATGAAAAAAAACTCATCCCTAAAATCCAAAACCCTCAGCACAAAAAAAACCCTAAACCCATAGCCCCAAAAAAATCTAAACCCTCATCCCCAAAAAACCCTAAACCCTCAACCCAAAAAAACAAAAAAACCCTCATCCCCCAAAAATCATAAACCCTCAGCCCTAGAAAACATTATACCCTCACCCCATAAAACCCTAATCCCGCAGCCCTAAAAACCCTAAACCCTCATCCCCAAAATACTTTCAAACCTTATCCCCAAAAAACTATATACCTAATCCAAAAACAACCCTCAACCATCAGCCCAAAAAAACCCTCAACCCTCATCCCTATAAAACCCTAATCCCTTAGATCTCAAAAACCATAAACCATCAACCAAAAAAATCCCTAAACCCCCATCCCCAAAAAACCCTTAACCCTTAGCCACAAAAAACCATCATCCCACGATCCCAAAAAACTGTCAACCCTATGCCCCAAAATATCCTAAACCTTATACCCCAAAAAACACTCATCTCCAAAATTCCCTAAACCGTTATCCACACAAAAAACCTCAACCCTCAACCCCAAAAAAAACCTCAACCCTTTTCCCCAAAAACCCTCAACCCCATCTCCAAAAAACCATCAAACCTCTATGCAATAAATCATTAAACATTATATAAAAAAAAACCCTTAACCCAGAAACCTAAAAAAACTAAACCATCCAACACAAAAACCCATCGAACCTCATCCCCAAAAAAACCTCAAACCCTAAAACCAAAAAAAAACCCTAAACCCATTTCCCCATGAAACCCAAAACCATTAGCCCCAAAAAACATTAAACCCTGTAACCCAATAGAGACTAAACCCTCAGCCCAAAAAAACCCCAACCCTCAGCTAAAAAAACCCAATATCATCATCCCCAAAAAACCATAAAACCCTTATACACAAAACACCCCCAACCCTTACCCCCAAAAAACTGTAATCCCACCACTCCAAAATCCCCTAAACCCTCTTTCCCAAAAAACCATAAACCCTCATCCCTAAAAATCCAAAAACTCTCTTCACTAAAAAACATAGAACCTCATCCTTGAAAATCCCTAAACCCTGGACCCTATAAAAACCATACACACTTATACCTAAAAACCGTTAGCTCCCATTCCAAAAAAAACCTCAACCATCACCCACAATAAACCCTCAACCATCCGCCCCCAAACAACCCAAAACCATCTTCCCCAAAAAACCCTAAACCCTCACCCGCCAAAAAACCCTAAACCCTTATCCTAAAAGACCCTAAACCTTCATCCCTAAAAAAACCTTAATATTAAACCCTATAAAACCCTTAGCCCTCAACCCTAAAAAACTCTCAACCCTCAGCCCCAAAAAATCTTTAACCCTCATCCCCAAAAAACCAACAACCCTCACCCCTAAAAGATACCCGACCTTCAGCCCCAAAAAATCCTCAAAAGGTCATCCCAAAAACCCAAAACCCTAAAACCCAAAAAATAAACCATTATCCCCAAAAAAACCCTAGACCATCAGCCTCCAAAAAATCTAAACCGTCAGCTCCAAAAAAACCTCTAACCTTAAACCTCAAAAAACCCTAAAACCTAATCCCATAAAACCATAAAATCACAACCTTATAAAACTCTAAACCCTGATTACCAAATAATCCGAAACCCTCATCCATAAAATCCCCTCACCCCACAGCCCAAAAAACCCCACAACCATTATCCCTAAATATCAAAAAACCCTTATCTCGTAATAAACCATCAACCGTCATCCCCAAAAGAACCTAAACCCTCATCCACAAAAACACTAAACCCTAAGAAAGAAAAAATCATAAACACTTAGCCCCAGAAAACCATAACCCTCATCACCAAAAAATCCAAAACCATCAACCCCAAAAACCCTTAAACCTGAGCAACAAAAAAACCTAAACCCATAGCCCCAAAAAACTCTAAACCCCCATCACCTAAAATCACTAAACCCTCACCCCCAAAACACCCTAAACCCCCAACCCCAATATAACTTTACTCCTCAACCCCAGAAAACCAAAAACCATTATCCCCAAACAAACCTCAACCATCATCCCCAAAAAAACCCTCAACCCTCAACCCCAGAAAACCTTAAACACTTATCCCTAGTAAACCCTCAACCCCAAAAAACCATAATGCCTCATACTGAAAAAACACTAAACCCTTGGCAGAAAAAACCCCTCAACCCTCAGCCCAAAAAAAGCCTCAACCCTCACCCCCCAAAACCCATAATCCATATATCCCAAAAAACCCTAACCACTCAGCCCCAAAAAATCATAAACCATCTGCCCCCCAAAAACCACATCCCTCATCCCCAAAAAAACTCTGAACCCTTTTCCCAAAAACCCTCAAACCCTAGCCCCCCAAAACCCTCAACCCTTAGACAAAAAAATAACAATCATCCCTAAGCCCCCAAAAAATCTAAACACTCAGCCCAAAAAAACCTTCAACCCTCATCCCCAAAAAACCCTAAACCTTAAACCTGAAAAAACAATCAAACCTCAAACCCAAAAAAACCCTAAACCATTGGCCCTAAAAACAACCAAACCTCATCCCCAAGAAACCACCAACCCTCCGCCATAAAAAAACTAAACCCACACCCCCAAGAAACCCTAAACCCTCAACACCAATAGAAACTAAACACTCAACCCAAAAAACCCTACCCTCAGCACAAAAACCCTAAAAATTCATCCCCAAAAACCCCTAAACGCTCATCCCAAAAACACCACCAACCCTCGGACCCAAAAAACTCTAAACCCTCAGCCCCAAAAAACCCTAAAACCTCTGCCCCAAAAAACCCTAAACATTTGGCTTCAAAAAACTCTAAACCATCATCACCAAAAACCAAAAACCCTCTACCCAAAAATACCTAAACCCTCATCCCACAAAATTAAAAACCCTTTTTTCCAAAAATCCCTCAACTATCAGACCCAAACAAACCCTCATCCCCCAAAAACCATCAATTTTCAGCCCCAAAAAATCCAAAACCCTCTACCCCAAAAAACCCTCTACCCTCACCCCCAAAAAACCATGAAACATCATCTCAAATGACCCTAAACCCTCCTCCATAAAAAACACTCAACCCTCATCCATAAAAAATCATCAACCCTTAGACCCCCAAAACCTTTAACTATCGGCCACAAAAAACCTCCAACCCACATCCCCAAAAAACCATCAAACATCAACCCCAAAAAACACTCAACCCACATCACCAAAAAGACCCTAAACCATCATCCCCAAAACCCTAAACCCTAAACACCAGAAAATGAGAAACCCTGAGACCCCAAAAACCATAAACCCTAAGCCCCCAAAAACTTTAAACCCTTATCCATAAAACCCCTAAACCCTCATCCCCCAAAACCTCTAAAACCTCTTCCAAAAAAAACTAAACCCTCAACCACAAAAAAACTCTAATCCCACATCCAAAAAACCCCTAAACTATCATCCCTAAAAAACCCCAAACCTTGAGCCCCAAATAATCATCAACCCTCAGCACCAAAAAACCCCTCACCCCTCATCCCCAAAATATCCTCAACACTCATCCCAAAAAAAAACTCTAATCCCCCAAAACCACTCAACCCTTATCCCTAAAAGACCATCAACCCTCAGCACTAAAAACCCAAAACCCTCTACATGAAAAACACTAAACCCTCATCCAAAAAAAACTCTAAACCTTTAGCCCCCAAAAACCTTAGAACTTCAGCCCTAAAAACCCTAAACCCATATCCCCCAAAAACTATAACCCCTCATCACCCAAAAACCCTAAACTCTTAACCCAATAACCAGAAACCCTCATCCCTAAAAAATCATAAAACCTTAGTTCCATAAAATACTTAACTCTCATTCCCAAAAAAACCCTAAACTCTGAGTCCCAAAAAAACCCTAAACCCTCAGCCCCAAAATACCCTCAAGCCATAGTGATGAGAACCATTTTGAAGGAACCAGATCAATTGTCGTGGTGGAGGAGTTATATTTTCAAGGAACGATGATGCGAGAGAGATTAAAGAGGTTTAATGATAATGTGCACCAATCTAGCTTCATTAAAGGATCTATGTATCTCACCTTGCATGGATATAGACAATGGGTTATTTTCTCACTTATTCAATCCCAAATATGATGTGTAAATATTGGACCACATGGTTTTATGAATTTTGGAAGCCTCACCCATATGGAGAATTATAGAATGGTATCTTTACACTCAAAAGTAAAATATAGTGGTCTAGGTACTCAATTTCATATCTGGTGAGCTATACTTGGAAAGGCATGTGTTACTTTTCCAAAATGTCTTTGGTAGAAATTATCTTTTTTAATTTAAGGGAACAAAGTAGGTGTATCCTTTATGACTTTGGGGTATTATACCCTTGACTATCGTATCACCCCTTGGATATAAATGGCCACTCCTATGACACTTATATGAAATTCAAGATTATAATAGAGATAATATTCTTTGTTTATCTCCATTATCTTGGATTTTTCAAGTTCTTCCCCTTCCACTAGTGAATTTTTTAATTTTCAATCTATAAGTTAGATTGATAATCCAAGATCACAAGGCCCCCAATTTTGTACATCAACCCAAGTGCATTGTTATGTGGATTAGCCATCACATCCCTCACTAGAGTGTGTTGTCTAAGTATTAGGTCTCATTCCTTGTAGTGGTAATTAAATAATTAAATCCACTATTGATACCCATCATTTTCCACTTATACCCAAAAATAATACATCATCTTAAGCCCTACGATGTGAACATCGGTCCATCCTGAGAATCTCACATCAGTTGGTATTTGAGCTCAAGTTGCCACTTTAGAAATATATCCTTTCATTTACTTTAATTTACCCATTTCCCTTATTAATTTTCCATATTATCGACCCATTAAAATGCTCAAAAAACCCTTTTCCTTGAAAGCCACTTGAATTGTCCTACATTTTGAAATCATAAAATATTTTTAATTGAACAAATTATTCGTCCATATTATCTTTTCATTTGATTTTCTGAATGTGATTTTTATAAAAAAAATAAAAAAATCAAATTTCCTCTACTGATTATTTTGTTCTTTTAAAAATAATCACATCCTTTATTTGAGAGATTTAAAAAAAATATTCCTATCAATTCATCATATTGTGCATTAAAAAATTATGAATGAATATTTTGGGGGATATTTAATAGTGAAAAGAAAAAAAGTGTGCATACAATTACTTATTCACCACTTTGTGCTTTACTTTATTTTCATATTCAATTTCCATACATCACTATCTCCATCATCTTACTTATTAACCATAAAATATTTGGCTCATATTGTTATTATTTGTTCCTATCTTTGAAAAAAAACCCACATAACACACCAGTCTACCCTTTTTCAACCTTTTATTAATTTTCTGCCCTCTTTTTTACCCGATATAATTTTTAACCCTTTAATACTCAAGCAAGTTCTGTTGATCCATTCCTCCACCACATCTTGGTAGGGTAAGGATTGGCGGCTCATGATCTCCATAAACATAGTATTATATTTCATAAGATCTTGGGATTTTAATTTAGTGTTGAGAGTATAGATAAATAAGAAAAAAAATACATTATAGTTTGTATGATTGCGTGTGTGAGTATTTATATATTGTGTGTGTCAATGTGTACATATTTTTCATGTTATCCTGTATCCTTATGTTTGTAAGTGTGTAAAAATTATGTGTATTTGTGTGTGTGTGCATGTGTATCTTATGTGTGATAGTGTGTATCTTTGTTTGTGTGAGTGTGTACATCTTGTGTGTGTGAGTGTGGAACCTTTCATGTGTGAGTGTGTGTGTTTCTCCCTATGTGTGTTTTTTTCATCTTACTTATCATGGCAGAAGATTGTGGGAAGAGATTTTTCCATGCTAGTGATGAAGGATTCCGATGTAAATCTCCCACACTAGAATCTATGGAAATCAAAATTAAATATTTGGTGATACATTTTAAGAATCTTCTTGATTGGAAGTTGGAGGTTCTGCATTAGATTATTTATTGCTTGGATAATCAACCGAGCCCAAGGATGGCCCATGATAACCCACAACACACTTCAACACCACATTATCACAAAATCCTGGAGGAGGATATAGAGAGATTTGATGATGATTTTTTAGGATGGCCAAAAAAGTAGGAGGAGGTTCCAACAATATAGAGGAGGCCAAAGGAGACGAAATTATGATGACATCATTGGAGGTATTAAGGTGAATGTTCCCTCTTTTCAAGATAAAAGTGAATCGGAAGCATACTTTGGTAGGGAGATGTAGATTCTGAATGTATTTTCATGCCAAGAATATTTTGAGGATAAAAAGGAAAACATTATTCCATTAAATTTTATGATTATTCATTAATTGGGTGGGATAAAATTAAAAAGGATAGTTCTACATATGGTGGACATCCCATCAACACTTGGGATGACATGAATTTTTCCTTGCATAAGTGGTTTATCCACTCACATTATAGTATATATGTCCATAAAAACTTCAACACCTCACACAAGGGAGTAAGAGTATTGAAGATTACAATAAGGAGATTCAAATTTATATATTTTAAGAAAATATTGAGGAGGATACATAGGAAATCATGGAACATTTTTTACATGGACTCAATTGGGAAATTTCCAATCAGGTGGAGATGTACCACCATATGGAGATAAAGGATATGATCCACCAAGCCCCCAATGTCGAGCAACAAATAAAAATGAGGAGAAACATGTAGAACCCTACTACCCCCTTCAGTCTATATAGAAATTGAAGGATGTAAACTAGAGAATCAGACAATCCAAAAGAGGTGGTTGATCGAAAAAGTAAAAAGGTAATTATTCAACCTAAGAAACCTACTATTGATGCTAACCATACAAGGAATAAAGATCTTCAATGTTTTAAATGTCAAGGAATGGTTCACATCGATATTACATGCCAAAAATAGTGCATTGTGACCATCAAAAATTTTAAAGAATGGTAGACCAATGGAGAGAGCTCTAAGTAGGAAGAGGTGGATTCGTCTGAAATTGATAATGGAGAATTCACAGAAAGGGTTCGATTCTTATCACTAGGAGAGTTCTAAGTGAAAAAGTTACGATTAGAAGTAAGGATTGGTGGGATAAATTTTTCCATATATGGTGCAAGATCCTTGGGTAGGTATGGAATGTTATTATTGATAGAGGAATCTGTAACAATGTAGCGAGCACCGAGTTGGGGTAGAAGTTGGGACTTCCATATTTGAAGAACCTATATCCATACTTACTTTAATGGTTTAATGAATGTGGATCATTGAAGGTTACAATAAAGGAAACGTTATTGTGCACCATCATTAAATACAAGGATGATGTATTATGTGATGTTGTTCCTATGAAGGAGTTCCATTTGATGTTGGGACGACCATGGTAGTGTGATAGGAGTGTTACTCATGACGGGTTCTTTAACTGTCACTCCTTTGTACTCTGAGGGGAACCTATAACCCCAACCCCATTTCCCCCAAACAAATTTTACAAGATCACATTTGTAGAGAAAGTAAAAAAATGAGTTATGAGGAAAAAATGGAGAAAATGAAAAAGGATAGAATGAGAGAAAGGAGAATATGACAGATGAAAAGAAATGGGGAGAAAAGAAAAATCAATTGGTAAAAAATATTTGAGAGGAGAGAAAAGTGTGATGCTAGAAATAATAGTATGTCTAGGAAGCATAGATTTCTCAAAAAAAACCTTTTAGTACTTATGTAAAAAGTGGTGATGTTGAACACGATCTACATCATCTTCTTTCCCACATGTTGTTGAGTATTTTTTGTAGGAATTTGACGGTGTGTTTCCCAAATAAGTTCCAACTAGTTGACCACCCATTATAGTTATTTACCATCAAATTGACCTCATACATAGAGAATCACTAATGAACCACCTGGCATATTGCACCAACCCATAGGAAACAAAATATATTATAAAGAAAGTTCAGGATTTGTTGGATATGAGCTATATCATAGAGATCATTAGTCCCTATACTATAATAGTGCTTTTTGTTCCCAATAAGGATGGAACATATAGAATGTTTATTTACTATAGATCCATCAATAACATGACAGTCAGGTATCTTTATCATATCCCTTGGATATATTATATGCTAGATGAGTTAAATTCCTCTACTATTTATTCAAAATATATTTAATATGTGGCTACCATCAAATTAAGGTGAAATAAAGAGATGAGTGTAAAACTAAATTTAAGAAAAAAACATAGAGTTTATTATTTGATATTCATTCCCTTTTTTCTCGCTAATGCACCTAGAAAATTTATGAGGTTAATGAATAATGCCTTATGTGAATATATTAGAAAATTTGTGGTAGTGTACTTGGATTATATTTTACTCTATTTTATAACTTTATAAGAACATGTGGATCACTTAAGAAAAATCCTAGTGGTTTTAAGAAAGAAAAATTTGTTTGGAAACATTAAAGAGTGTAAATTTTTCCTCAATAAAATCGTTTTCCTTGGATTTTTTGTAAGCGGTGATGGAGTTCAGGTAGATATTGAGAATATCAAATCAATTCTGGAGTGGCTGAATCCCACCTCCATCGTACATGTAAGATTCTTCTATGGGATTTCTATTTTTAAAGGATATTTGTAAAGGAATTCATCACACTAGCAGTATTGTTGTATTTTTTATATAGATGAACATTTATTTAAAATAGGGTAAACTCAAGATATAGATTTATTGACACTAAAAAAAGAAACTCACCCATACACCCCTACCTAATCTCCTGGAATTTTGCAAGACTTTTAAAATTGAATGTGATGTAAGAGGAATTGGCATAGGTGGAGTACTCATGTAAGAAGGTAAGATTATTTCTTTCTTTTTTGAGAAGTTAAACAACCCACACTAAACTATGATACATACAATAAAGAGTTGTATGCATTTTTTAGAGTACTAGAAACATGGTATAATTATATTTGGTCTAAATAATTTTTGATCCATTCTGATCTCGAGGCTCTTAAATACCTTAAGAGCTAACATAAACTAAATAGGAGGCATGCTATACTGCTATAATTAACTGAATCATTTCCATATGTAATCAATCATAAAAAGGGTAAAGAAAATATTTTGGATGATACACTTTCATGAAGAAATTTTTCATATCCTTGATGGATTCAAAATTCTTTGGTTTTGAATACATTAATGATTTTTATTCCACTTCCAACACTTTTGGTGAATTGTATGGTCATTTTAAACCTTGTTTTACTTGGGGAAATTTCAATTTACAAGATGGGTACTTTTTCCGAACTGATAAGATTTGTATTCAGAATTTTTCTATACATTTAAATATAGTAAGGATTCACATTCTAGTGGGATAATAGGTCATTTTTGTTTTATAAAATCTTTAAGAGTTCTCATTGAGTATTTTTATTGTCCTAAGATGTCTAGAGATGTTGAAATTTTTGTGGGAAAGTTCATTTTCTGTGATATAACCAATTCTAAACTGAACCCACATAGATTATATCATCCTCTACCAATCCCGAACACCCATGGAGAAAATTTCAGTAGAATTTATTATGGGGTTACTAAGGACCAAGAGGGGGATAGATTCCATTTTTCAGTGTATTGGTTATCTAAAATGGAAATTTTTATTTCTTGTCAAAAAATAGATGATACAACTAACATTGAAGATCTTTTCTTTCAGGAAGTAGTAAAATTACATGGAATGCCTAGGACCATTATGTTAGATAGATATACATGAAATTATTTAGTTACTTTTGGAATAATATATTGAGAAAATTGAGTACAAATTCACTATTCTCCACTACTTTTCATCCAAAGACCAATTGGAAAACATATGCGGTGAATCAAAAACATCCATCCCTTCTGTGAAAATTTTTTAAGAAGAATCACAATAATTGGGAGTAGTGTTTTAAAAATGTGGAAATAATATATAACAAGTCCAAGAATTCCACTAATAAATATTATCCATTTTAAATTGTTTGTGGATTTAACCCCTTTCCAAAATTTATATAGTTCGTTTGTCGATGAAAGAATCAACTAATATGGATATGAAAGGGTGTGTACAATTCATCAAAAAAATACATGAAAATAAAAGGATAAATATCAAGAGAATGTCTTATAAATATGTTGATAATTAAATCAATGGTTTGAAGTATTTGTAGTTTGATCCTGATGACTTATTCTAGATTCATATTTGAAAGGAAATATTTCCGGACAAGTGTAAATCAAAAATCATTCCATGAAGAGACAAACCATTCTGAGTGCTTAAGAAGATTAAAAACAAGTTTTTCAACATAGATTTTTCAAGAGAGTTGGGTGTAATTGGCACATTAAATTTTTATGATCTTTCCCCATTTTTGGGTGTAGATGATGAAGAGTTGAGGAATAATCCTCTTCAAGGGAGGTGTGGGTTTATGAAATCCAAGATGAAGGCACTATGTCTATTGTTGGGGTGGAAGAGTTGGATTTTCATGACCCGATGAAGTGAAGGATAATAAAGAGGTTGAATGATATAATAAACACCCATATAACTTAATTAAAGTCTAAATGGACCTCTCCATGAAATGAAATATTCTAATCAATCATGTCAAGAACTAAGTATGGTCCATCTTCATGTATCAGGAGATTTGACTTCCATTTCTTTTTAAACCTCTTAATCTTCTTTGATTTATCATGGTGTGGTTTTTTTCATTCCATACTTCAACTTTCCTACAATGTAAATGTAACTTGATAAATATGGGTAAGGATTATAAATCAAAAATGAGCTTCAGATGGATAAAATTTAGGTGTAGGGTGATCCCCCACTTTGTAAGAAGACTAAACATGTGGTATATAATCCTTAAAATAATTTAGAATCTATATGTTTTTAATGGATCTAAGAATTTATTTTATATCTCTAATAGGTATTAAACATGGTGGCTCACCAAGTTGATTACCTAGGTGGATAATTTGTATTTTCAAGTCCCAATGACACAAAGGAGATTAAAGAGGTCTAATGAAACAATGGGCTCCCATATCACTTCATTAAAGACCCAATGGAACTCATCTTTCATGGATGAAGAAAATATGACAATTATATCATTTATTAAAGAAAAAACATGATTTTTAATGTTTTTACCACAAGGTTACAAGAATTTTGGAAGCCTTTCCCACCTAGAGAATTTTTTAATGGCATATTTGGACACTAGAGTCAAATCTGGTGGGCTAGGTAATCAAAGTCAAATCTAGTGGGATATATTTGTAAAGGAATGTGTATGTTTTCATAAAATTATTGGTAGTTTTTATCTCTTTTACTTTAAGTGAACAATGTAGTTTTATCCTTTATTACTTTAGGGTATTATACCCCTGACTATTATCTCACCACTTGGCTATAAATAGCCACCCCCATGAAACTTGTATGGTATTCAAGATTATAATAGGGAGATTATTCTTTGTCTCTCTCCATTGTGTGAGGTTTGTTCTAATTTTACCCTTTCTCTTGAGAATTATTTCCTTGTTTATCTACAAGTAAGACTAGTGATCCAAGATCACAAATCCCCCAATTCTGTGCCTGAACCCAATAATGTTCTTTCGTCAGTTATCCATCAAAACAATCCCTTGAGTGTGTTTTATAAGTAGTTGTTCATGAACCTTATAGAATTGATTGACTACTTAAATCCACTATACATACCCATATCTACTACTTATCCATGTTCTGAGTACTTCATCTGCATCCCTATGCCCTAATGATTTGGTCATCCTGAGCATCTCACATCACTCAACACTGGAAAATCCTAAACCCTCACCCCAAAACAACCCTCAACCCTTATACCCAAAAAACCCTAAATCTTCATCCATAAATAAAAATAAACCCTCCACCCCAAAAAATCCTCAAACCCAAAAAAATAAAAACCCACATCCCAAAAAACACCTCAACCCTCATCCCCCAAAACCCTCATCTCTCAGCCTTAGAATACCCTAAACCCTTTACCCGAAAAAACCCTAAACACTTATCCCCCCAAAACCCTCTACCCCAAAAAACCCTCAGCCCCAAAAAACCTCTCAACACTTTTCCCCAAAAACACTCACCCCTAGCCACAAAAAACACTCAACCCTCAACCCAAAATATATCACTCGTCCCTAAGCACTAAAGAACTCTCAACCCACATCCCAAAAAATACTCTGAACCCTTAGACCCAGAAAACCCAAATCCATCAACCCCAAAAACCATCAACCACTAGCCCGAAAAAAAACCCTAAACCATCAACCCCAAAGACCACTAATCCTCATACTGAAACAAAACCCAATACGCATCGCTAAAAAACTATAAACCCACAATCCTATGAAATCCTAAGCAACCAGCCCCAAAAAACCGTAAAACCTCATCCCTAAAATACACAAAACCCTCAACCCAAAAAAATCCGCTACCTCATCCCAAGAAACCCCTAAACCCTCATCCCTAAAAAACCCTAAACCCTCATCCCTAAAACACCCGAAACCCATAGAACAAAAAAAATATAAACACTCAGCCCCAAACACCCTAAACCCTCTTCCCCAAAATACACTAAACCCTCCTCCACAAAAAACAATAAACCATCATCCCCAAAAAACTATAAACCCTAATCCAAAACAATCCCAAAACCCTCCTCACCAAAAAACCTGACACCCTTATGACCAAAAAACCCTTAACTCTCAGCTCTAAAAAATCCTCAATCATCAGCCCCAGAAACCCCTCAATTATTACCCCCAAAAAACCCACAACCATCTACCCCAAAAATGTTGAACACGCACCCCCCCCCCAAAACCCTAAACACTCAATCTAAAAACCCTAAACCCTGAACCCCAAGAAAAACGTCAACCCACGACCCTAAAAAACCCTTAACCCTCATCCCCCAAAAAACCCTAAACCCTTAACCCAAAAAAACATAAAACCACTTCCCTAAAAAACCCTCAACCCTCAGCCCTAAAAAAACCTCATCCACCATCCCCCCAAACCCCTCAAACCTCATCCCAAAAAAACTCTCGAACTTCTATACCATAAATCCCTCAAGCCGCAACCCCCAAAAACCATCAACCATCATCCCCAAAAAACACTAAACCCTCATCCATAAAAATACATAAACCCTAAGCACAAAAAAACATAAACCCACATGCCCAAAAATCCCTAAACCCTCTATCAAAACAAAGCCCTAAACACTCAACCCCAAAACCCTTAACCCTAATTCCCAAAAAATCCCCAACCCTCAACCCGGAAAAACACAAAACCCTCAACACCAAAAAAATAACAAAATATTAGAACCAAATAACCCTAAACCATTAGCAACAAAAATCGCTCATCCTCCAAACCAAAAAAAACCCAAAACCCAAAACCCTGATCCTAAAAAACCTCAACACATAACCATAAAGAATCCTAAAACCTAAACTCTTAAAAACCATAAACACTCATCCCCAAAAAAACCCTAACCCTCAATTCCAAAAAACATAAACACTCAGCCCATAAGAAAAACCTAGACCCTTACCCCAAAAAAACTAAACCCTCTACCCCAAAAAATCCAAAAACCTATCCCGAAAAAAAAATTAAGCACTTAGCCCCAAAAAAACCCTAAACTCATAGCCCTAAAAACACCATCAACCATCATCCCAAGAAAACACTCAAACCACAACACCAAAAAATGATCAACCCTCAACCCTAAAAAACCATCGACCCGCAGCCTGAAAAAAAATCCAATACCATGACCCCCAAAAATCCCTTAACCCTCAGCCACAAAAAACCCTAAACCATCCACCCCAAAAAACACTCAACACTCAGCCCCAAAAAAACCCTCAACCCTCTACCCTAAAAATACTCAACCCCCAGCCACAAAAAAACCATCAACCCACAGCTCAAAATGATACTCAAACCTCAGCCAAAAAACCCCCCTCTACCCCCATCCCCCCAAAAAACCAAACCACCATACCTAATAAACAACAACCCTATGCTGATGAAAAACCCCAACCCTCAGCACCAAAATTCCCCCAAACCTCAGCCACCCAAAAACCCTCAACATCCAGTCCCAAGAAACTCCTAACCCTTAGCCCCAAACCCCCCAAACCATAGCCCCAAAAAACAATCAACACTCAGCCTAAAAAAACCCTAAACCCTCATCCAAAAAAAATATTAACCACCTCTCTAAAAAACACTCAACCCAAAAAAAATCTAAACCCCCTACCTAAAAACATGCTAAAACATCATCCCCAAAATGACCAAAACCCTCATTCATAAAACCCCGAAACACTCTTCCGCAAATATCTCTATAATCTCAGCTATAAGAAACCCCAAAAGCTCAACCTAAAAAAAATCCTAAACCCTCAACCAAAAAAACCATAAACCCACAACCCCAAAAAAAACATAGACCCTCATCCTTATTAAACACTAAACACTCATCCCAAAAAACCCCTAGAACATTATCCCCAAAAAAACCTGGACCATCATACCCAAAAAAAACACTAGACCCTCATCTCCAAAAAAATCATAGAAACTCATCCATAAAAAAACCAAGACCCTCATCCTCCAAAAAAACATATACCCTCAGCCCCATAAATACCTAGGCCCTCAGAACAAAAAAATCCCAATACCCTTATCCTAAAAGAAAACCCTAGATCATCAACCCCCAAAAACCCCTATAACCCAAGATCCATAATAAACTAGAACCTCAACCCTAAAAAATCCTACAACCTCAGCCCAAAAACCCTAGACCTACATCCAAAAAAACCTATGACCATCTGCCCTAAAAAACCTATACCATCACACACCCAAACCCTAATTCCTAATCCACAAAACCCTAAACCCTCATACCCAAAAAACCATAAACCCTCTACCCAATAAAATCCAAAACTAGTAGCCCTAAAACCCTAAAACCTTGGGCCCAAAAAACTATAAAACATCATACCCAAAATAAACCAGAACCCTCAGCCACAAAAAAAACTAAACAATTAGCACCAAAACCTAAAACCATCATCCCTAAAAAACCCTAAACCCTTTTCCCCAAAAATCCGTTAAGGGTCATTCCTAAAAAACCCCTAAATCTTCAACCCCAAAAAACCCTAAACTCTCATCCTTAAATTAACCTAAACCACCAGCCCCAAAAAACACTAAATCCATACCCCCAAAAAACCCTAAACCCACTACCCCAAAAAATCCTAAACCTTGAGCCCCGGAAAATCTAAAACCCTCCACCCCATAAGACCATAAACACTCAGACCCAAAAAACCATAAACCCTCATTTCAAAAACCCTAAACCCTCTGTACTAAAATACCCTAAACCCTAAAAATATAGTAAACCCTCATCCAAAAAAATACCTAAACCCTCATACCAAAAATCCTTAATTCCTTAGCCCCAAAAAACACTAAACCATCAGCCTAAGAAAATCTTAACCCTCATCCAAAAAAATCTGTAAACCCTTATCCCTAAAAAAACCTAAACCCTCATCCCAAAAAACCCTAAACCCTTTTCCCCAAATATCCATAAACACTCAACCTCAAAAAACCCTAAAATCTCAACCCAAAAAACCCTAAACACTCAGCCCGAAAAAAAATCTATACCATCAACCCAAAAAAACCCTAAACCCTCAACCCAAAAAACCATAAATCCTCATCCCCAAAATACCGTAAACCCTATGTTGCATCAATGGAAGCATGAAATGAATAAGTGATTATATAAAAAGGAAATGTAGATGAATGACCAATATTTAATAGAAAACCCACCCATTAAGGTTTCTCCAATAAAATATATAATACCCCTCAAAATGGAGGTGAAACACCAATTTCATGGAAAGGGAAGATACTAAAGATTTGAAATTGCATAGAAGGATTCCAAATTCATAGAACTCTTGTGTACCCATTAATAAGGAGTCAAAAATACATTATATAGAAAAAACAAATTGAGAGTAATCACCCAAATTGAATTACAAGTCCTGGGGCACTCGAAGGTCACATAAAATGCACAAAAACCACTTTCCCAAGATAATTAATGACCCTATTGACTAAAGTAGAAATATTCATTCTTAACAATAATTTTTTCCAGGTTATCTCTCCTATTTAATGTGATGTTATGAATTTAATTCCCTTTCCCTATAGATATGTCAATTTGGGACCCAAATAGTTTTTTTCCCACCATTGTGTTGGATGCGATAAAGTACATGTTTTTTTAATTTGAATAACAATTGTGCTTAAAATTATTGTCAGGTCCAAAAGTATTCTCCTTGGGTTGAATCTAGTACATATCACTCCCTCTAGTGGGAATGGATTTACCCACAAATCCATCTAATAATCTTCTTCAATGTGTGGGGATAAATCCCTAATGTTACCAAAATTATTGGGTAAATCGATTTTGTAGTCATTGTTTCCCACTTGTTTAAGTACATTGAATGGACCTTCATCACAAAATTCTAGATTTACCTTTATTTTTGGTGGAAATATATCCTTATGAAGGTGAATCCATACATTGTCTCTCGGTTATAAAATTGCATTCTTCTAATGCTTATTACCTCGTCTTGTATATGGTTCATTATATTTCTCTATTTGAAATTGAATGTATTCATGAATATTATTCGTTTATTTTGTCGTCTTCTCCACATAAAAATTCACATGAAAATCAATTGGAAATGAATATAATTCTTAGGAGTGATTGGATTGATCCTATAAACCACTTCAAGTGTAGAAGGTCAAGTGGTTGAACTTAGACATATTTTGTATGAAAATTCAGCATGTGTAAGGTGCAGATCAAAATCTCTCATATTCTTGTCCACCTGTGTTATCAAAATAGTTCCCATAATATGATTTCAAACTTATATTTTCCCATAATTTTGAGGGTGATGGGAAGTGTGGAAAATAAGCTCTGTACTAAATTTCCCTATAATGTCCTCTAGAAATGGAAGATAAATTTCGTGTCTATATCCAAAACAATACTACGAGGAATGACATAAAGGCAAAAAATATCTTTTAAAAACAATTCCAGCTGAGTATTTGGTAAATCCATAATGAAATATATGCTGAGATCTTCCAATGGATACTAAAAAATAGGTAATGGTGTGTATAAACCAGGCTTTAAATGACTCTATTCTCTTTTACATGTCCCACATCTTGAAAGAATTTCTTGGACATCTATTTGCATATTTGGAAAATAGAAATGCTCATTTAGTATATCTAAGGTTTTTTGGATGCCAAAATGACAATGAAGTCCTCTTTAATGAAACTCTCAGATGAGAGAGTCAATTTAATTACCCATTGGTACACATAACATGTTTCTATTCAAGTGAACCCATCATTCATATAATAATCCTCCAAAAAACCATTTTAAAAATCGATAAAATTTAATTTAACTCCATATCGTGATGATAATCCTATTTCAAAAGTTAAAATCCAAGAATTTGAGCCTCTGTAATGGTAAGTAATGAATACCTTCAATCTTAAGAATCTTCCACTAAGTTATCTTTCCCCTTATTGTATTATGACACAAATGAGAATAATTATAATAATTACAACCACATTGAATGCCTCAAACTCAACATGTGTTGACTGTCGATAAATCTTAATGCTTGATGGTTATAATGAATAAAAAATCGTTTTTGTATCAAATGAAGAGATCAATGATCAAGAGATCCCACAATATCATCAAATATCTTATCATTGGTGCTATAAATCCTCCTTGAATCATTCAAATTCCCAATGAAATATTCAATGGTATTCTTTCATTGGATGAGAATAGCGTCAATCCCAACTCCAATTGGATCACACTCCACTTAAAATACTTGATCAAAATTAAGTAATTACAAAAGTAGTTCTTTGAAAATGATTTTCTAAATGATTTCAAATAATTCATTTTCTTCCTTTTACTACTAAAATTTACCATTTTTCAGGCATTCAGAAATGGGTTCCATGATAGTGCTGAAATTTAAAATAAATAGATGATAAAAAAGATTACATACCATGAAAACTATTTACTTCTGTGAGGGATTCTGATGGTGGACAGGACTTAATTTCTTTCACCTTTGATTATTCCACCATCATTTCTTATTTGGATACTACATATCCCAAAAACACAACTTGAATTGAAAATAAATTAAAATTTTCCATCTTTCCATTTAGATTGTGATCCTAAAGAATGTCAAATACCTACTGAAGATGATCCACATTCCTCTCCACATCCTTTCTATAAATAAAAATATTATCCAGATAAACAAAAAAAAATTAGAGATAAATGGTTTCAAAATTTCATTCATGAGTCGCATGAATGTACTAGGTCATTTGAGTGGTAGAATGGCATGAAAAATAACTAAAACAAACCTCCTTGGGTTTTTAAATTTTGTTTTCCACTCATCCCCTTCATTCATTTGGATTTGGTGGTTTCCACTCTGAGTATCAACCTTATAAAATATTGGTGACCTAAGTAATTCATTGACTATATCCACATTCCATGTAATGTGATGCTTGTATTTGGGGGTAATATTTTTGATAGATCTACTATTAATACAGATGTGACACATACCATCTTTATTTAGCACCAATAATATTGGAAGAGAAAATGGGCTTATTAGTGGCCTTATAAATCCTTGATCCATCTATTCAACCACTTTATTTTTTTAATTCCTTTGATTTCTCAAGACTACACTAATATGATTCTTTATTAGAAAATTGTGCACCATGTACGAGATCAATTTGGTGTTCAATTCCTTTAAAAGTTAGTAATACACCTGGAAGATAATTAGTAAAAACATCATGATATTCCTCAATCAATGAATGAGATAATGGACTGTGATGGATTTTATCCTCATGGAATGTCTTCTCCATCATTAATAAAGCAAAACATGGCTTGTAATGTGGATTGATTTATAGAATTGAGCTTTATTGATAAAGAGGAAACCTTTTGGATCTTTTGGAACATATTTTTTGTGATGAACCAAGTGTAATTTTTTTTACCAAGACCAGAAAGAATAAATTTTCTTCCTTGTATGATATTTTAGTTCACAGTCAGACATCCAAGGCCATCCCAAAAACAACTGACAAGAACCCATAGGAATCACATCACACATTAACTCATCAACATAGTTTGTATGAATGGAAAATAAAATCAGAACTTATTTCTTTACTTGGTGTGTTCTCCCATTGTTCAAACATTATAGTTTTTATGACCTAGGAGGATACTAAGTTAGATTATGCAATTTATCCAATAGTGTTCTTGAAGAAATTTTTTTACAACTCTAACTACCAATAATCACCATTCATTCTTGCTAATTTATTGTGTAATGAGTTTGGAACAATTTTTCTCATTGATCTTATTGAGGGAATATATTCTTCATTTAATCCACCCAAAAACAATACAATCATTTTCTCCTTGTATTTTGGAACTTCACTTCGAATCAATAAATGATCAAACTCGTGAATGTACTATTCAACATATTTATCTCCTTATCCAAATCTACACATTCATAATTAAATCTCTTGAATATATTTCTTAGGAAGAAATTGTTTTCTGAAAATATTTTTCAAAATCTCCCATGATAATTTTTTCTTCCCCATCATGTTCCCACTATGAATTCAAATTTTCCCACCAAACATATTAATAATCATTAAATTTTAGAATTTATACCTATACACTTATTCTCATTGGAATAATTCGTAAATTCTAATAATGGTTTGATTTCCCATTGAAAATATATAAAATCATATTGATTCATAAACCCATAAAAATCTAGAATATCAATATTCATTCCTACTTCAATATCTTCATTGCCTCTTATTCTTCACATATCCATCTCTAAATTTCTAGAATCATACCCATTTTTATGATCTTCATAAAATGGTGCTGAATTGATCCTTTTATGTGTATATGATTGTTAGGGAGGTCATTGTGGTAGAGGCGAATCATGTAATTTTACTCTTAACATTTGAGTAATTTTCTTACTAATTTTAGTAATTTCATATTATAGTTGATCACTGGATATTTCCCATGGATTAGGAGGAGTAGAATATATGTTTTTTAAATACATGTTGGAGAAGGTTTTTAAATATATTTAAATGAAGAATGTGGTAAAACATACTTAAATGAATTGTAGCTCGAATACCAAAATGATATGTCTTCGGAAGCATGAAATGAGTATGTGATGATGGAATAGTGAAATATAGCTAAATTACCAATGCTTAGTGGAAAACCCACCAACCAAGGTTTCTCGAATCTTGAAGGCTAAGTCACCATCAATGGATATGACCCACCAACATTGGGAAAAGGGAAGAGGCTAAAGAAAGAATATTTCACAACAACCTTCAAAATTCATAGAATTCAAGTGTAACAATTACAAAGGAGTTAAAATACATTATTGTTGAGAAAATATAGTGAGAGTACGGACCCAAATCTAAATAAAAGTCATGGGGAACTCAAAGGTAATATAAAAAGTACAAAAACCACTTTCACATGGTAATTAATGACCCAACTAACTAATGTATTGAGATTCATTATTAATTGTTATTTTCTCCTTATTATATCTCGTTTTTAATTTTATTCTTAAAATTTACTTCCTTTTCAACGACGTTATTTCATTTTGGGCCCCAAATAAGTGTGTTCTGGACCTCCATTTTGTTGGATTAAAAAACGTGTGGGTTGGTCCAATTCAAAAAACAATTAGGCCTAAAATTATTATTCAGAAAAAAATTATTCCCTTAGGGGTAAATATGGTCCATATCACCCTCTTCCCCAAAAAAACCCAAACCCTAAAGACCCAAAAAACCTTAAACCCCCATCCCAAAAAAACCCTATTCCCTCATCCCTAAACAAAACCTAAACCATCATCTCCAAAAAAAACCCAAAATCCTCTGGCCTAAAAAGTCCTAAACCCTCATCCCAAAACAACCCTAACCCTCATCCCCAAAAAACCCTCAACCCACATCCCCCAAAAAAATTATAAACACTTAGCACCAGAATACCCTATTACCTAATCCCCAGAAAACCATAAACCCCCTACCCTAAAAAACTCAAAAACCTCAGGCTAAAAAACCCTCATCTCCAAAAAATCGAAAACACTCAGACCCAAAAATCCCAAAACACTCATCCCTAGAAAAAACAAAATCCTCAGTACCAAAATACCCTAAAACCCCAACCCCAAAATACCCTAAACCCTTATACCCAAAAAACCCTAAACCCCCAAAACTAAAAAAAACATAAACACTCAACCCCAAAAAATCATGAACACTCATCCCCAAAAATCCCTAAACCTTCATCCCATAAAACCCTACCCCTAATACAAAAAAAAAGAAACCCTCTGCCCTAAAAAACCCTAAACGCTAATCCCCAAAAACCCCAAAAATCTCATCCAAAAAAAAACCTAAACCCTCAACTCCAAAATAGCCAAAACCATGATCCATAAAAAAACATGAAACCATTACCCCCCAAAACACTAAATCCCAAACCAAAAAAATCCCAAAACACTCAGCCCCAAAGTACTAAAAACCCTCAGCCCTAAAAACCCTAAATAGCCATCCCCCAAACCCATAAACCCTCATCCCTGAAATCCCCCAAACCCTCATCCCCAATAAACCCTAAACCCTCATCCCTAAAAAACCATAAACCCTCATCCAAAATAAAACAAAAACCCTCATCCACAAAAAACCCTACACCCACAAAAATCCCTAAACCCCATCCCAAAAAAATCTAAACTGTTAACCCAAATATCCCTAAAACCTCATCACCAAAAAACACTAAATCATTAAAAAAAACCAAAAACACTTAAACTCAAAAAGACCCTAATCCCTCAACACCAAAATACCCTAATCTGTGAGCCCCAAACACCACAAAAATATCAAACCTAAAAAACCTTAAACTCTCAGCCCCAATAACCATAAACTCTCATCCCCAAAAAACCATAAACTCTCAGAACCAAAAACCCCTAAAAACTCACCCCTAAAAAACCCTAAAACCTAATCTTTGAAAAACACTAAACCATCAAACCCAAAAAACCCAAAAACCTCAGCCCTAAAAAACCCCCAAACCCTCAGCAAAAAAACCCCTAAACATTCATCCTCATAAAAACCTAAAACCACAGCCTCAAAAATCCCATAACCCCCCCAACCTCCAAAACCCAAAACCCTTAGCACCAAAACCCCCTAAACCCTCAAGCCCAACAACCCCTAAACCCTTATCCTACAATACCCCTAAACCCTAATCCCCTAAACCCTAAACCCCCAAACCCACTAAACCATCATCATCAAAACCCACAAAACCCTCCCAAAAATCACCTAAAACCTCATCCCCCAAAAATAATAAAACCCATGCCCCCAAAAAAACCTAAACCTTTGACCCCAAAAAAAACATAAACCCTCAATCCAAAAAACCATAATCCCTCATCCCCCACAAAATCTTGAACCTGTATCCCTAAAAAATCATATATCATCATCCCAAAAAACCCTCATCCCTCATCCCCAAAAAACACGAAACGACCATCCCTATAAAAACCTAAAACCCAACAACAAAAACCCTAAACCCTCATCCCCAAAAAACCTGAAATCCACAAACCAAAAAACCCAAAAACCATATCCCCCAAAACCGTAAATTCTCAACCACAAAAACCCTAAACTCTCAGTACCAAAAAACCCTAAACACTCAACTCTAATAAACCCTAAAACATCAGCACCAACAAACCAAAATCCTCATCCCTAAGAAAACCAAAGGCCTCAGCCCCCCAAAACTCTAAACCCTAAGTCACAACAACCCTAAACCCTCATCCCCAAAAAACAATAAACCCCATCCCCAAAAAAACCATAAACCCTCATCCCCAAAAAACGCTAAACACTAAGCCCCAAAATACCCTAAAACCTTAGCCAAAAATACCTTGAACCTCATCCAAAAACACCCTAAACCCTAAACCCCAAAAAACCAGATACCCTCAGCCTAAAAAAACCCAATAACCTTTTATTCAAAAAACCCTAAACTTCCACATCCAAAAAACCCTAAACCCTCAGATAAAAAAACTAAACCCTCAGCTAAAAACACCCTAAACCTCCAACACAAAAAAACCATAAACCCTCATCCCCAAAAAAACCCTAAATCATCATTACAAAAAAACCCCTAAAACTCCACCCAAAAAAACCTAAAATTTTAGCTCCAAAAAACCCTAAACCCTTTGACCTAAAAAACGCTAAACCCACACCCCCAAAAAACACTAAGCCCTCAGCCCCAAGAATTCATAAAACCTAGGACCCAAGAGTCCCTCAACCCTCAACCTTAAGAAACCCTAAACCCTCAATCATAAAAAAACACTAAAACCCCATCCCCAGAAACCAATAAACACTCATATCCAAAATATGCTAAACACCTAGCACCAAAAAAAACTAAAATGCTCATCCCCAGAACCCCTAAATCCTCAATCAAAAAAAACCCTAAACCCTCATCGTAAAAAATACTAAAACCTCAACCCAAAAACCATAAACCTTATCCCCAAAAAACCCTAAACCCTCCAACCCAAAAAATCCTAAACATTCTCCAAAAAAATATCTGAAACCCTCATCCTAAAAGTCCCTAAACCCTTTTACCTAAAAAAGACACTAAACCCATATCCCAAAAAAAACCACAAACACTTATCCCCAAAAGTCCCCAAACCCACAGCCCCAAAATATCTTAAACCCTCATCCCTAAAAAACCTTAAACTCTTAACTACAAAAAACCTTAAACTCTTAGTCCTAAGAAACTCTAAACTCTTAGTTCCAAAAAACTATAAAAACAGAGCCCGAAAATTTAATAAACCCTCCCTCCCTAAAAACCATTAACTCTTAGCCTAAAAAAACCTAAACCCTTAGTACCATAAATCCCTAAACCCTGATCCCCTAAGACTCTTAAACCCTCAACCAAAAAAAACCCAAACCCTTAGTCTCAAAAACCAATAAACCCATAACCCCAAAAACCCAAAAACCCATATCCCCAAAAATCACTAAACCCATAGCTCCCAAAACCGCTAAACCCTCAACCCAAAAAAATATAAACCCTCAGCCCCAAAAAACCATAAACCCTTAGTCCCAAAACCCTTTAAATATTCATCCCCAAAAAACCCTAATCCCTATACCCAAAAAAACCAAAACCATCAGCCCCAAAAGACCCAAAACCCTCACTCCCATAGAAACCATAAATCCTCAATCCCATGAAAACCTAAACCCTCATCCCTAAAAACTCGTAAACTCTTAGCCCTAAAAAACCATAAATCCTTATCTCCAAAATTCCCTAAACACTTTTCCCCAAAAAACTATAAACTCTCACCCCCAAAAAACCCTAAACCCTCATCCTTAAACACCTTAAACCCTCATCCCCAAAAAACCATGAACTTTCATCCCCAACAAACCATAAAAACTCAACCCAAAAAAACCATAAACTCCCAACCCTAAAAACCCTAACCTTCATCCACCAAAATCCCTAAACCCTCATCCCAAAAAAACCCTAAAGTCTCAGTCCCTAAAAACACTAAACCCCCATCCAAAAAAATCCATAATTACTCATCCCCAAAAAAACATAAAACCACATCCCCTAAAGATCGTAAACCCTCATCTCCAAAAAACCATAAACGCTTATCCCCAAACAACCCTAAATTATCATACCCAAACAACCCTAAATCCTCATCCCTAAAAACAAAAAACACTTAGCCCCAAAATACCCTAAACCCTCATCCCCGAAATACCCTAAACCCTTATCCCCATAAAATCCTACACCCTCACACCTAAAAAAACCTTTCCACCATTGATATAGTTCATTTCTCGTTGCCGGAATCAACTAATTTGGATATGAAAGGGCGTACAAAATTCATCAACAAAATACATGAAAAGGAAAGGTTAAATATCAAGATAATGTCCTATAAATATGTCGATCATGAAAACAATGGTCTGAAGTATGTGTAGTTTTATCTTGGTGAATTAGTCTGGATTTAGATGCGAAAGGAAATAGTTCCCGACAAGAGGAAATCAAAAATCATTCCATAAGATGATAAACCATTCCGAGTGCTTTAGAAGATTACCAATGATTATTAAAATATAGATTTTTCAGGAGAGTATGGTTTAAGTTCCACTTTAAATGTTTCTGAGGTTTCTCCATTTTTGGTTGTAGAGGATGAAGAGTCAAGGAAGACTCCTTTTCAAGTGGGGGTGTAGGATGATGATAACCAAGTTGAAGGCACCAAGATGATTGTTAGGGTGGAGGAGTTGGATTTGCAAGACTCGATGATTTGAGGGAGATTAAGGAGGTTGAATGATATAATAGACAACCATATCACTTCATTAAAGGATCAATTGACCTCACCATGAAATGTATTCTTGTAATTAGTCATATCAAGCATTAAGTATGGTCCATCTCCTAGAATCTTGAAATTTACTTCCATTTCTTTTCAAACCTCTTAATATTATTTGATTTACCATGGTGTGGTTATTTTCCTTCCATACTTGTAATTTACTACAAATTAAATTAAACTTGATAAATATGGGTAATGATTCTAAATCAAAAAAGTGTTTTAGATGGATAAAATTGAGGCATTGAGTGATCCCCCACTTTGTAAGAAGACTCCACGTGTGGTAGATAATCCTTAAAATAATTTAGACTCTATATTTTGTTGATGTATCTTTGAATTTATTCTATATCTATAATCGGTAGTAAACACAATATCTCACCAAGTTGATTACCCAGGTAGATGAGATGGATTTGCAGGGAACAATGACACAAAAGAGATTAAAGAGGTTTAATAAAACAATGGGCACCCAAATCAATTCATTAAAGGCCCAATGAATCTCATCTTGAATTGATGGAGAAAATAGGACAATTATCTCATTTATTAATTACTAAACATGATGTTTAAAGTTTTTCCCACTTGGTTACAAGAATTTTTAAAGCCTTTCCCAGATGGAGAATTCTTGAATGGAATATTTGGACACCAAAGTCAACTCTATTTGGCTAGGTACTCAATGTCAAATCTAGTAGGATATAGTTGTAAAGGAATGTGTATGTTTACAATAATTTCTTTGGTATTGTTTCTCTCTTTTAATTTAAGGTAACAAATTAGTTTTATCCTTTATGATTTTAGGGTATTAGACCCTTGACTATTGTCTCTCCATTTGGCTATAAATAGCCACCCCCATGACACTTTTATGGTATTAAATATTTTAATAGTGAGATTATTCATTTTTTTCTCCATTGATTGAGGATTGTTCTATTTTTCTCTTTTCTCTTGTGAATTTTTCCCTTGTTGGTCAACAAGTTAGATTGGTGATCCAAGATCACAAATCTCCCAATTCTGTGCCTTAACCCAATTGTGTTTTTGTATTGATTAGCCATCACAAACCTACCTTCAGTGTGTTGTAAAAGTATTAGGTCATAACCCTTATAGAATTGATTGAATACTTGAATCCACTGTCCATACCCATCATCTGTTACTTATCCATGAACCACATACTTCATTGGCATTCCAACTCCCTAATGATCTGGTCATCCTGAGCATCTCACATCACTCAACCCTGGAAAATCCTAAACCCTCATCCCCAAACATCCCTCAGAACTTATCCCTAAAAACCCTCAACCCTCATCCCCAAATAAACATAAACCATCCACCCCAAAAAATCCTACAACCAAAAAAAACCAAAACCCACATCCTAAAAAAACCCTAAACCATCTACCCCAAAATCCCCTAGACCATTTTCCCCAAAACCCTCAACACCCAAACACAAAAATCCCTCAAACCTCAGCCCAAAAATATAATACACATCCCTAAGCACTAAAGAACTCTCAACCCACATCCCAAAAAATACCCTGAACCCTTAGACCCAAAAAAACCCAAATCCATCAACCCCAAAATACAATCAACCCCTATAACCAAAAAATCCTAAACCATCATCCCACAAAACCTGCATCCCTCATACTAAAAAACCCCAAACCTCATTTTTTAAAACCCCTAAACCCACAATCCTATGAAATCCAAAACACCCATTCCCAATAAACCATAAACCCTCATCCCCAAAATACAAAAAACCCTCATCCAAAAAACCCCCTCCCTCATCCCAAGAAAACCTAAACCATCATACCTAAAAAACCCTAAACCCTAATCCCTAAACCACCCCCAACCCTCTGCTGAAAAAACCATAAACACTCAGTCCCAAAAACCCTAAACCATATTCCCCAAAAAAACCTAAACCCACCTCCACAAAAAACAATAATCCATCATCCCATAAAACAATAAACCCTAATACCAAAAAATCTGTAAACCATCAGCCCCAAAAAAACCTGACACTCTTATCACCAAAAAGAACTCAACTCGCAGCTCCCAAAAAACCCTCAACCATAAGCCCCAAAAAACCCTCAATTCTTATCCCCAAATAACCAATCACCATTTTCCCCCAAAACACTCAACCCTCACCCCCCCCCCCCAAATACTAAACACTTACCCTAAAAAACCATAAACCCTGATCACCCAAAATCCCTCAACCCACTACCCTAAAAACCCCTTAACCCTTAACCCCAAAAAACCCTAAACCCTCAGCCCAAAAAAACCTAAAACCACATACCTAAAAAACCCTCAACCCTTGGCCCTAAAAACACTCACCCATCAGCCTCTAAAACCCCTCAAACCTCATCCCCAAAAAAATCTCAAACTTCTAAACCAAAAAATACAACAACTCTCAACCCAAAAAAACCATCAAGGCCAAAAAACCCTAAAACCTCAGCCATAAAAATACCTAAACCCTCAGCCCCCCAAAAAATAAAGCTTCATGCCCAAAAAACCCTAAACCCTCTGTGCCAAAAAAACCTTAAACACTCAACTCCAAAAAACCCTTAACCCCCTGCCCCAAAAAAACCCCAACCATCCCCCATAAAAAACATGAAACTCTCAACCCCAAAAAAACAACAAAATTTTAGAACCAAAAACCATAAACCCTTATTAACAAAAAACAATCAACCTTTATCCCAAAAAAACCCAAAAACCTCAGACCCCAAAACCCTCAACACGTATCCCCTAAAAACCCTAAACCCTCATCCCTAAAAAACCATAAACACTCAACCCCAAAATACTCTAAACCTCAATTCCAAAAAACCTAAACCCTAATCCCATAAAAATACCTAAACCCTTACCCACAAAAAAATCCACAACCCTAAAAAACCAAAAACCCTCATCCCCAAAAAACACAAATCCCTCATCCCCCCAAAACCCTAAACACTCATCCAAAAAAATCCTAATTCCATAGCCTCAGAAAACCCAAAACACTCATCCCTAAAAGTCCCTAAACCCTCATCCCCAAAATAACAATAAAACCCCCAAAAAACCATAAACCCTTAGTCTCAAAAAACCCTAAACATTCAGTCCAAAAAAACCCCTAAATCCTCAGCCGATAAAATCGTAAACCCTCATCCCCCGAAAAAACCCTAAACCCTCATCCCCAAAAAACCTTAAACACTTATCAATAAAAAACCCTAAACTCACAGCCCTAAAAAACCCTCAAACCTTAGCCCAAAAAAACACTCAAGACACATCACCAAAAAAACTCTCAACCCTTGACCCCAAAAAACCTTCAACCCCTAGTAGGAAAAAGGCCTCTACGCTCAGCCCCAAAAATCCCTCAACCCTCAGCCAAATAAAACACTCAACCCTCAACTCCAAAAATCTCTCAACCCTTAGCCCCAAAAAATCCTCAACCCTCTACCCTAAAAATACTCATCCATCATCCACAAAAAACGTTCAAACCTCACCCCAAAAAAATACTCAAACCTCGGCCTAAAAAAATCGTCATCCCTGAGCCCCCTAAAAAAACCCAACTGATAGCCCTAATAAACTTCAACCCTATACTCAAGAAAAACCCAACCCTTAGCCCTAAAATACCTCCAACCCTCATCCCCCCAAAACCCCTAACCCTTAGTCCAATGAAGCCCCCAACCCTCAGCCCAAACCCCCCCAAACCTCAGACCCAAAAAACACTCAACACTCACCCTCAAAAAACCCTGAACCCTCATCTCAAAAAACCTTAAACCTCATCCCTAAAAATCTCTCATCCCCAAAAAAGTGTAAATACCCATCCTTAAAAAACACTAAAACCTCATCCCCAAAATACAATATCCCCTCATCCATAAATACCCTAAACACTCTACCTCAAATAATTGTATACTCTCAACCATAAAAACACCTAAAATCACAATCCTAGAAAACCCTAAACCATCACCCCAAAAAACCCTACACCCACACCCAAAAAAACCTATAACCCCAGCCCCATAAAATACTAAACCCTCAGCCCCAAAAAACCCTAGAATCTCATCCCCAAAAAAACCCTATACCCTCAGCGCAAAAAACCCTAGACCGTTATACACAAAAAACAATAGATCGTCATCTCCAAAAAAACCATAGAACCTCAGCCCCAAATAAATCTAGACCCTCATCCCCAAAAAAACTCTAGATCCTCGTACCATAAAAAACACTAGACTCTAAGACCCATAAAACCCTAGACCATCTGCCCTAAAAAATCCTACAACTTCAACCCCAAAAAACCCAAGACCCACATCCCAAAAAAACTGTAACGCCCCGACCCCAGCTACCCAGAGCCGGTGCATTACTTTGTAACATTGGCATGATCACAAAAGATCAAGTCTCGAAAGACCGATTAGTTTAGTAGCCTTGGAAATACTAGATACATTCATAAGTTTTACATTACATCATAAAATGAAAAACTACTACAACAACATAATGTCTCCACAGTCCACACTATTATCCCCTCATAATATCCCTGCAGGTAATTCATAATTTACTTCTTCACTTCCTGGGAAAAAATAAAACATAGAAAAGGGGTGAGCTCAAATGCCCAGTAAGGATAACAATATAGCGGAAACTTTCATAAATAAGAATAAACATTTAAGGCAATGTATAACTAAAACAAAAGCCTTTTAAACTTGAATATCAACATAATATGGAAAAAGTAAAATGAAATAACGCCATTTACTCATTCACATGGATATTCTACTAATCGAATAATCACATGCAAAATCACTAACCACTTTCATAATGTTGGAATGCATAATGCCAGACTATCATAACCACATAGCCAAGGCCTCGTGCTAAGACTACAAATAAGATTTTGTCAAGTCCTTGTGCCAAGACACTAGTTTGTCTCATGAGACCTATCGATGCATCGAGGAGCTATAGCAGGCTCCACCCATCACATATTAAGTCCAATGCATTCCCATATGAAAAGGTTTAAACATAACATAAACATTCGTATTAAAACTAGCATACGAAATGTCAATAATTTCACCATAAACTATGAATGGTATAAAATAGTGCATCCACAGTCAAACATATCACAAAAACCTTCAATACAATATAGAAGTTTTGTATTATAATAAATCAACTTCAAATAAGCGTAAAATCCATCAAAGGATGTTGACATAGATGAAATCAAAACACTTTTTAGAGAAATATCTCTTTCTATTTTTTGAAATCGTTTAAGAGCCATACAAAACATTTTCTTGAAAAATATTCTTATAAGCTTGTAAGGAAAGATTTGAAGATTTTATAACGGCGGAAAATAACCGCACCCGCCGTATAAGTTAAAAAAACATTCTTACCTCAATTCTGTCGAAAAGGTTAAAAAGGACCTTGTTTTGAAAACGACGGAAAGATTCCTCTTATAAAAAGTCAAAAATGGTATAAATGACTTTAACCCATATTCTTGTAAATAATAATAATGTTTTGAAATACATTTTGAAGAAACATGGATGTGGATGATAACGAGGTCCCAATAGATAATTATGTATAAACAACCTTGGATAATGAAGAGGTTGTGAAGTAAACCCTTACCTTGTACTTTTCCTTGGTTGGGGTAGGTTAACCTCCTGTATAATGGTGAAATAATTGTTATTAAATTATACGAGAATCATATACATTCATATGATATCATATATGATCTTTTAACATTGCTTTGTTAACAATATCTTAGATTTATCGTTGTTTCGGGTGTTAACTTACTCGTTTTCTTATATGTTTTGTTACGTAAGTCATGTTTTTCATGGATAGGTTGTATATTATTCATATCCAGAATGATATCATGTCCTTAAACATTATTTTTAAATTATCAAATGATAATTATACTTGAATGGATACGACGGAGAATGAATCTCATCGCGTTCGTGGAGACGGTAGTCCGTACGTACGCACGAGCGACAATATCATTATTTTGATATTAAAATAATATATAATTTGATAGTATATCATATATAAAGAATCATTATCATGTTATATTTATTATTTACATGAATTACATATCATTATTATACCCATCTAAATAATAATATATTGAATAACAATTACACCACGACGTGGAGACGGTAAGCCATACGTACGCACGTATGGTGACATGTCATTCAAATGATGCATAGAATACTGAATATGGTTGTTCCATATTTATAATAACATCACAGTATATAGAAGATACTGGAGTTATAATTTTAGAATTGAAATAATAGACAAAGAGGGAGTGGAAGAAGAAAGAAACATGAAAGAGGGTGATGAAAATGTTACCTCTTCTTCGGGTTCTTCCTTTTGATTTGATCAAAAGGACTCCATAGGATGACTTTCTGACTAAAGTAAAGCTTCTAGGATGAAGGGAGAAATGTTGGGAGAGTATTTGGCAGAGTTTGGCCGAACCAAAAGGCTTGAAAGTGTGAATAAGGTGATAGAGTTGGGGGCCTTTTATAAGAGGAGAGGAGGGGCTCTTTTGGAAAGATTGAAATGTTACATTATTATACCATGCTTTTCGGATTCTAAAGGTCCCACACTTATATAATTCGTGTATAAGGTGATAATGGTTCGAAATCTTTTCATACAATAGGCTTTGGACAAGTGT
The DNA here is from genome assembly GCA_963277665.1 of Viscum album. Lineage (NCBI taxonomy): Eukaryota > Viridiplantae > Streptophyta > Magnoliopsida > Santalales > Viscaceae > Viscum > Viscum album. The sequence continues at coordinate 1,541,115,293 of OY728151.1, forward strand.
AAGCCTTGTATTTTGCATTATCTTCTCATTTTATTTAAATCGTTAAATAATGAGGTCATCGCCGCATCATAATGATGTCATAAATAATTTAATTTATTTAATGTCTAAAAATTATAAAAAAATACTATGATGTAGGAAATCTTTTTAGCTTTCTAATGAATATTTATAATCAAAATTTGGACTTGTGTAACCCCACTAAAAAACTATTTTAGTAAGACAACTCATGTTTGTGTCAATTTACTTTTAACATTAAATAAATATATATTAATGTCATTTTCCAACTAAAGTGGCTCCATGGGGTCCCCAAGTTGACCCATGGGTTGTCTTGGTCGGCCATGACTCATCCAATAGGAGTAGGACAAGTTTCATTCTCATCTCATATTATTAAAACATTATTTGTACCTTAAACTACACTAATTACCTCTAATCGCGATTAAGAACTTAAACGTTACTATTCACCAAAAATTTATTTTAATCTCATTGAACCACATTTTACTTCTTAATGACAACCATGTATGTCGGATTTTTGAAAATCAAATCACAGAAGTGGTAATATTTCATTTAAATGCAAAATCAGTTATTTAACTACCACTTAGTGGTTTCACTATTCATCAAAAATTGAAGTTTTTTAGAACAAAACCAAAATTTCACCCTAAGCTATAATTGATATTCCGAATTAAAAAATGATGTCTATTTTACAAAATTCCAAACATATAAGTTGCATTAATTAATTTTATAATTAATTCCCACAGTTACAAAAAATGGCGTGTTTCTAAGAAACAATTTATATCAAAAGATTGGCATTTGTTTATGTCCGATTTCAATGTTAAATTAATTCTAATGACCACCATTGGATAAAATTGTAAAAATATATTCTAATTATACTTTAAAACCACTAAATAGTATAATTTTTCACTATAAATTATTTTGATTTAAAAAGTTGTTTTTAAGTATTTTTCACTATCCATAAAAAATACGAAGTTCTCAGAAAAATACCAAAAATTCAACATAGGCTAATTTCGATATTCCGAATCCAAAGATGAAGTCTATTTTGATAAATAAAATTTATAAAACTTCAAAAAGTAGGTATTACTATTCACAACGGCTAGTTTAATTAGTTGTGGTGTGTGTTAGAGCTCGAGGTTGCGTACAACACACGCTATTGCATTATTCGAAGGGAAACGTACCGTGGAAGCTTGGGGTGTTACATTCTCCCCTCCTTAAAATAATTGTGTCCTCGCAATTTCTAGGGTATAAAAAGACTCGGGTGGTTCTTCATCATAAGTTCCTTAGGTTCCCACGTTGCCTCTTCCATTTTATGATTTCTCCACAAAACCTTTACCAGACGAGTTGTCCGGTTTCTCAGCACCTGCTCCCTCACATCAAGAATCCTGACGGGCTCTTCACAATAGGAAAGATCGGGTTCTAGTTCTAACTCCTCATAGGTGAGTACATGCGTTGGGTCAGGCATGTATTTCCTCAACAGAGATATGTGGAAAACATCATGAACTTTGGAGAGATTTGGCAGCATCGCCAAACGATAAGCTACCGCCCCAATACGATCTAGAATTTCAAAAGGTCCGATGTACCTGGGACTCAACTTTCCCTTCTTACCAAAACGTATAACTCCCTTCCATGGAGATACCTTTAGGAAAACATGATCTCCCACTTGAAATTCCAAAACCTTTCTTCTGTTATCGGCATATCTCTTCTGCCTACTTTGAGCTGGTTTGATGTGATTTTGGATTACCTTCACCTTTTCCATTGTTTCTTCCACCAGTTCTAGTCCCACAAGTTTTCTTTCACCAACGACATCCCAACAGGTTGGTGTACGACATCTCTTTCCGTATAACGCTTCATATGGTGCCATCTGAATGGTTGAATGGAAGCTATTGTTATAGGAAAATTCTACCAGGGGTAAGTATTGATCCCACATACCCTGAAAGTCAAGAGAGCATGATCTCAACATGTCTTCTAAGGTTTGAATAGTCCGTTCTGATTGTCCATCTGTTTGAGGGTGATAGGCAGTGCTCAAACAAAGTTCAGTATCCAAGGCCTTTTGAAGACTTTTCCAGAATCTTGAATTAAAAAAAGGATCACGATCAGAAACAATCGATAGGGGTACTCCATGAAGTCTTACAACTTCATTAATATATAATCTTGCTAGACGTTCAAGTGGTAGATCCTCCCGTATAGCCAGAAAATGTGCTGACTTAGTAAGACGATCAACAATGACCCATATTGCATCATTCCTTCTAGGAGTCTTTGGTAGTCCCATGACAAAGTCCATCGTAATATTATCCCATTTCCACTCAGGTATGGGAAGAGGTTGCAACACTCCACCAGGATGTTGCCTTCCAGCTTTCACTTGTTGACAAACCATACACCTCGACACAAAATCAGCAATCTCCCTCTTCATATTGTCCCACCAAAAATGTTCCTTCAAATCTCTATACATTTTGGTGCTCCCAGGGTGTATAGAGAAATTGGAACTATGAGCATCATCCAGCAATTCCCTTTTTAGATCAGTTATATCGGGAACACAAAGTCTCTTCCTGAATTTCAAAATTCCATCCTTATACAAAAAGTCCCTCAATCTTCCATCATTCACATCTTTAATCTTCTTCTGAAATTCTTCATCATTGGTCTGAGAACTCTTAATCCTTTCTAGTAATGATGGTTCGGCAACCATTTGAAAAAGCATTGATGTTTCACCTTCCCTAGTTATTCCCATGTCCATCTTCACTAGATCCAATAAAATTGGATCCCTTTCAATTATCATCACATTCAAAACTCCATGGTCTTTTTTACTCAAAGCATCTGCCACCTTGTTTTCCTTCCCCGGGTGGTAATGTATCGTGCAATCATAATCCTTGAGTAGTTCAAGCCATCGCCTTTGCCTCATGTTGAGTTCTTTTTGTGTGAAAATATACTTCAAACTCTTGTGATCAGTATAAATCTCACATTTTTCACCATAGAGGTAATGTATCCATATCTTTAAAGCAAAGATCACAACTGCTAACTCAAGATCATGAGTAGGATAGTTTTGCTCATGAATTTTTAGCTGTCGTGATGCATAGGCAATGACCTTATCATTCTGTATAAGGACACAACCAAGTCCTTTCTTCGATGCATCACTATAAATAACAAACCCATCATTCCCCGATGGTAGAGTCAATACAGGGGCATTGACTAATCTTCTCTTTAGTTCTTCAAAACATTCTTCACACTCTTTTGTCCAGACAAATTTAATCCCTTTACATGTGAGCTTTGTCAATGGGTTAGCCAATCTGGCAAAATTCTGGACGAAACATCGATAATAACCTGCTAAACCAATAAAACTGCGTACCTCAGTTATACTTGTCGGTGCTGGCCATTCTTGGATTGCCCTGGTTTTAGAAGGATCAACGGAAATTCCATCCTTAGAGACAATATGGCCAAGAAAAGAAATCTCATGAAGCCAGAATTCACACTTGCTAAATTTCCCATATAATTCATGTCTTCTAAGAGTCTTCAGGATAATGCGTAAGTGATTTTCATGATCTTCGTGGCTTTTGGAGTATACCAAGATATCATCAATAAATACCACTACAAAGTCATCAAGATATTCCTTGAAAACTCTATTCATCAGATCCATGAAAACAGAGGGTGCATTAGTCAATCCAAAAGGCATTACTGTAAACTCGTAATTCCCGTACCTTGTTCGAAATGCTGTCTTTGGAACATCTTCCTTCTTCACACACAACTGATGGTATCCAGAACGAAGGTCAATCTTTGAAAATATTGAGCTCCATGAATTTGGTAAAACAAATCATCAATGCGAGGTAGGGGATACTTGTTCTTTATTGTTATAGCATTGATCTCCCTATAGTCAATGCACAACCTCATAGATCCATCTTTCTTCTTAACAAAAAGAACAGGGGCTCCCCAAGGAGAAACACTAGGGCGAATAAATCCCTTATTACTCAATTCCTCTAGTTGTTTCTTTAGTTCAACTAATTCCACAGTGGCCATTCTATAAGGGGTCTTCGATATGGGCCTTGATCCAGGAATTAAATCAATGGAAAACTCAACTTCTCGTTCTGGAGGATGTCCAGGTAAATATTCCGGAAACACATCAACATATTCTCTCACAATAGGTACATCCTCTATTTGAATCTTCCTTTCCTCACCCTCAGTAATTTCCTTCTCTTCCTCCCCAATAATTGAATTTAGTTGAGATACTGGGGGTGGATCTAGATAATAATTATGTGGCGACGATTCGGCTCTAAAGATAAGGTGTTCCTTATCATCATTATCAAGAATCGTAACCTCTTTCCTCTTACAATAAATTTTTGCATCATGGTCCGAAAGCCAATCCATACCGAGGATTATATCAAATTCAATCATGGGTATGACGATGAGATCAGCAGGTAAAGAACATTTAGGTGCTCTAATGGGAACTAATAGACAAAACTTTGTTGCAATAATACTTCCCTTAGGGGTTTTGACTGAAAACTCCCTTGTTAAATCAAATTGGAAATATCTAATTTTCTTATCAAACTGGTAAGATATGAAACAATGCAATGATCCAGAATCAAATAATGCATTTGCTAATCTTGAGGAAACCATTAAATTACCTGCCACCACGTCTTTCGGAGCTTCTACCTCAGCAGTAGTGATAGCATAAGCCTGGCCTTGATCCCTTGGCCTTTTCTGAGGTAAGTTATCCTGACGCTTAGGACATTCATTTGCATAATGCCCCATCTTCCTACAATTGTAGCACCGAACGTTGGTAGCTTCCTTCTTCCCCTTGCAATCATGAGCTTGGTGGCCTTTTTCACCACACTTGTAACAAACTCCCATTCCCTTCAAGCAAGTACCAGGATGTTTCTTCCCGCATTTACCACAAGATGGATATTCAACCTTTCCCTTCTTCCCTTTATTTCCATTCCCAGATTGATCAGCAGGTCTCTTCTTCTCTTGCTTTGCCTTAAAGTCATAAGACTTAGAGAATTCCTTTTCCGTCTTGATAGCGCACGAGACAATACCTTCGTATGAAGAGAAGGTTTGTGATACTAAATCTCGACGGAGAAATGGTTTCAACCCATCAAAGAAACGATCAGTCTTACTTCTTGGGTTACGTATGTAATCTGCAGCATACCTTGCTAACCTTGTAAAGTTAGCCTCATACTTTGCGACATTCTCATCCTCCTTCTGCCTCAGACTCAGAAATTGCCTTTCCATATCCGCTCGATGGTCTCGAGGAAAAGTATTTTTCTAAGAACAGCTCTTTGAACTCCTGCCATTCCATGTTTGTTAATTCATCATCTTCCTTTGTGTTTTGAATTAGTGACCACCATTGATCGGCATCTCCAGTGAGGCGGTAAACTGCCATGACAACCTTCTCCCTTTCACTACTCCCCAAGGCATGGAATATTTTCTCTAAAGAATTTATCCATTGCTCAGCTACTATAGGATTTGTACTCCCATTGAAGGTTGGTGGTTGTTGCCTCATGAAACGTTCTAGCATTGATCCTCCACGTTGCGGATCAGGGTGCTCCATACGAGTAAGGTTATTATTCATAACCTGAGTGAGTTGTCCCAGTATGGTAATAAGTTGATCGGCACCAGTTGCATCACCAGCCCCACTATAATTATCTTGAGCAGGAGGGAAATCCCTACATGGAGTGTGTGCATTGATACAGTTTCCATTTCTTCCACTAGGCGCCATTTCTAAACAATGGCATAAACTAGATCAGTTTATGAATCAAAATACATAATCCTATACTTATAAAACACTTAACATAAATTGAACTATTTATGGATATAATCCATAATCATAAAAATATTTTCTTTGAGGAAGTATATACTCATAAACCCTTCATAATTATTTGTAGAGAAAATGAGAGTTATCCTAAGCATATCCCCCGGGAGTGTCGTAACCAAGAGTGCAGCAAGGCCCGTTGTCGTGCACCAGTTCTCGTTCGAGTCTAGCTCAAAGCGGTGTTTTCGGGTTTTACCCCTAGGAACATCTGTGCCAGAGCCGCCTCTACCTGCTCGTATCCAGACAGGGATGTATTTCTCAGAAAACTCACAAAATCTCTACAATACCAAAATTCTAGGAAGTTCTTCTATACTAATCCTCAAAGTTCATCTTAGGTCTATGTGCTCTAATCAGAGTTTATCTAAATCTAGCTTCCAAGGTTTGTACTAAACTTCCTCTGATACCAACTGTAACGCCCCAACCCCAGCTACCCAGAGCCGGTGCATTACTTCGTAACATTGGCATGATCACAAAAGATCAAGTCTCGAAAGACCGATTAGTTTAGTAGCCTTGGAAATACTAGATACATTCATAAGTTTTGCATTACATCATAAAATGAAAAACTACTACAACAACATAATGTCTCCACAGTCCACACTATTATCCCCTCATAATATCCCAACAAGTCATTCATAATTTACTTCTTCACTTCCTGGGAAAAAATAAAACATAGAAAAGGGGTGAGCTCAAATGCCCAGTAGGGATAACAATATAGCGGAAACTTTCATAAATAAGAATAAACATTTAAGGCAATGTATAACTAAAAAAAAAGCCTTTTAAACTTGAATATCAACATAATATGGCAAAAGTAAAATGAAATAATGCCATTTACTCATTCACAGGGATATTCTACTAATCGAATAATCACATGCAAAATCACTAACCACTTTCATAATGTTGGAATGCATAATGCCAGACTATCATAACCACATATCCAAGGCCTCGTGCCAAGACTACAAAGAAGATTTTGTCAAGGCCTTGTGCCAAGACACTAGTTTGTCTCATGAGACCTACCGATGCATCGAGGAGCTATAGCGGGCTCCACCCGTCACATATTAAGTCCAATGCATTCCCATATGAAAAGGTTTAAACATAACATAAAAATTCGTATTAAAACTAGCATACGAAATGTCAATAATTTCACCATAAACTATGAATGGTATAAAATAGCACATCCACAGTCAAACATATCACAAAAACCTTCAATACAATATAGAAGTTTTGTATTATAATAAATCAACTTCAAATAAGCGTAAAATCCATCAAAGGATGTTGACATAGATGAAATCAAAACACTTTTTAGAGAAATATCTCTTTCTATTTTTTGAAATCATTTAAGAGCCATACAAAACATTTTCTTGAAAATATTCTTATAAGCTTGTAAGGAATGATTTGAAGATTTTATAACGGAGGAAAATAACTGCACCCACCGTATAAGTTAAAAAAAACATTCTTACCTCAATTCTGTCGAAAAGGTTAAAAAGGACCTTGTTTTGAAAACGACGAAAAGATTCCTCTTATAAAAAGTCAAAAAGGCTATAAATGACTTTAACCCATATTCTTGTAAATAATAAAAATGTTTTGAAATACATTTTGAAGAAACATGGATGTGGATGATAACGAGGTCCCAGTAGATAATTATGTATAAACAACCTTGGGCAATGAAGAGGTTGTGAAGTAAACCCTTACCTTGTACTTTTCCTTGGTTGGGGTAGGTTAACCTCCTGTATAATGGTGAAATAATTGTTATTAAATTATACGATAATCATATACATTCATATGATATCATATATGATCTTTTAAGATTGCTTTGTTAACAATATCTTAGATTTATCGTTGTTTCGGGTGTTAACTTACTCGTTTTCTTATATGTTTTGTTACGTAAGTCATGTTTTTCATGGATAGGTTGTATCTTATTCATATCCAGAATGATATCATGTCCTTAAACATTATTTTTAAATTATCAAATGATAATTATACTTGAATGGATACGACGGAGAATGAATCTCATCGCGTTCGTGGAGACGGTAGTCCGTACGTACGCACGAGCGACAATAACATTATTTTGATATTAAAATAATATATAATTGGATAGTATATCATATATACAGAATCATTATCATGTTATATTTATTATTTACATGAATTACATATCATTATTATACCCATCTAAATAATAATATATTGAATAACAATTACACCACAACGTGGAGACGGTAAGTCGTACGTACGCACGTATGGTGACATGTCATTCAAATGATGGGTAGAATACTGAATATGGTTGTTCCATATTTATAATAACATCACAGTATATAGAATATACTGGAGTTATAATTTTAGAATTGAAATAATAGACAAAGAGGGAGTGGAAGAAGAAAGAAACATGAAAGAGGGTGATGAAAATGTTACCTCTTCTTCGGGTTCTTCCTTTTGATTTGATCAAAAGGACTCCTTAGGATGGCTTTCTGACTAAAGTAAAGCTTCTAGGATGAAGGGAGAAATGTTGGGAGAGTATTTGGGCAGAGGTTGGCTGAACCAAAAGGCTTGAAAGTGTGAATAAGGTGATAGAGGTGGGGGCCTTTTATAAGAGGAGAGGAGGGGCTCTTTTGGAAAGATTGAAATGTTACATTATTATACCATGCTTTTCGGATTATAAAGGTCCCACACTTATATAATTAGTGGCTAAGGTGATAAGGGTTCGAAATATCTTCATCCAATAGGCTTTGGACAAGTGTAAGCCTTGGATTTTTCATTATCTTCTCATTTTATTTAAATCATTAAATAATGAGGTCATCGCCGCATCATAATGATGTCATAAATAATTTAATTTATTTAATGTCTAAAAATTATAAAAAAAATAATATGATGTAGGAAATCTTTTTAGATTTCTAATGAATATTTATAATCAAAATTTGGACTTGTGTAACCCCACTAAAAAACTGTTTTAGTAAGACAACTCATGTTTGTGTCAATTTACTTTTAACATTAAATAAATATATATTAATGTCATTTTCCAACTAAAGTGGCTCCATGGGGTCCCCAAGTTGACCCATGGGTTGTCTTGGTCGGCCATGACTCATCCAATAGGAGTAGGACAAGTTTCATTCTCATCTCATATTATTAAAACATTATTTGTACCTTAAACTACACTAATTACCTCTAATCGCGATTAAGAACTTAAAAGTTACTATTCACCAAAAATTTATTTTAATCTCATTGAACCACATTTTACTTCTTAATGACAACCATGTATGTCGTATTTTTGAAAATCAAATCACAGAAGTGGTAATATTTCATTTAAATGAAAAATCAGTTATTTAACTACCACTTAGTTGTTTCACTATTCATCAAAAATTGAAGTTTTTCAGAACAAAGCCAAAATTTCACCCTAAGCTATAATTGATATTCTGAATTCAAAAATGATGTCTATTTTACAAAATTCCAAACATATAAGTTGCATTAATTAATTTTATAATTAATTCCCGCTGTTACAAAAAATGGCGTGTTTCTAAGAAACAATTTATATCAAAAGATTGGCATTTTTTTATGTCCGATTTCAATGTTAAATTAATTCTAATGACCACCATTGGATAAAATTGTAAAAATATATTCTAATTATACTTTAAAACCACTAAATAGTATAATTTTTCACTATAAATTATTTTGATTTAAAAAGTTGTTTTTAAGTATTTTTCACTATCCATAAAAAATTTGAAGTTCTCAGAAAAATACCAAAAATTCAACATAGGCTAATTTCGATATTCCGAATCCAAAGATGAAGTCTATTTTGATAAATAAAATTTATAAAACTTCAGAAAGTAGGTATTACTATTCACAACGGTGATTTTAATTAGTTGTGGTGTGTGTTAGAGCTCGAGGTTGCGTACAACACACGCTATTTCATTATTCGAAGGGAAACGTACCGTGGAAGCTTGGGGTGTTACAAAAACCCTAGACCATATCCCAAAAAACCCCAAGACAATCACCCCCAAAAAACCATAATTACAAAACCACAAAAAATCATAAACCCTCATACCAAAAATAACCTAAAACCTCTTACCCATAAAACCCTAAACCCTCATCCCCAAAACCCTAAAACCTCAATCCCAAAAAACAATAAAACATCATACCCAAAAAAAAATAACCCCATCCACAAAAAACTATAAACCCTCCTCACCAAAACCCAAAACCCTGATCCCTAAAAAACCTTAAACCCTCTACCCCAAAAAACAATAAATGGTCAGTCCTAAAAAACCCCTAAAACTTCAACCCCAAAAAAACTAAACTATCATCCTTTAATAACCCTAAATTTCCATCCCAAAATAACACTAAATCCATAGCCCCAAAAAAACTTAAACCCACTACCCCAAATAATCCTAAACCCTGATCCCCAAAAAACCCAAAACCCTCTACCCCAAAAAATCATAAACACTCAGCCCGAATAAACTATAAACACTCATCCTAAAACCCTAAACCCTCAGTACCAAAATACCCTAAACCCTCAACCCAAAAAGACCTTAAACCTCATCCAAAAAAACCTTAATCCCTTATCCCCCATAACACTATACCCTCAGCCTAAACACTACCACAAATTCGTTGTTTAGTGGCGGTTGTTTAGCAGTGGTTCTTAGAACCGCCGCTAAACTTGTTTTAAAAAAGGTTTCACAGCGGTTTATAATAAACCACTGCGAAACCCTAGTTGTTTTTACAGTCGGCCCTTCCCCCACCCCGACCCTCCTCACATTTCCCCCAGCCCCCCACTTCCCCCGCGACCCCGGCCCCCCGCGACCCTGGCCCCCCACTTCCCCCGGCGACCCGGCGACCCCGCGACCCCGGCGACCCCGCGACCTCGGCGACCCCAACCCCCCACGACCCCGGCGACCCCGCGACCCCAGTGACGCTGCTTCCCCAATGACCTATATGAAACCCTAAGGTTGGTTTTTTAAAATTCAAACTAAATTTGAGTTAGTGTAATCCCATAAATTGAAACATTACTAGGTGTTATTAGTTCCAACCCTCATGTAAGGATAGTTAATCATATCCTTGAGATTCTCCATTAAATGAGAGCATGAGAGTTATTCGTTGGCCTCATATTCTATAGATTTTAACTAAATGATAGAAGATATTTACTAGTGATCTTTTCAAGAGCGATAACATAATAGTATCTATGGTTTTAGGCCTTACCAGGTGCCAGACTGATGTCATTAGCACCTCAAGAACATCAAAAACCTTGCAATGTGACTATAAGGTGTTTTAGATGTGGGGTGTCATTCAAGTGTCATTTTTCATGAGTATGAACTTATTTTCTAAAATGGAACATATGTTTTATGGGTGTTCATATGGTGTTTTGACCCATTTTAGGGGTGTTATATTCACATAATTCTTCATTTTAGTGGGTTATACATTCCTAGAGCATGATCAGGCACCTAATAGGTATTATGGAAATTCATTATCTTTTGTAATGAAGGGCTAGGTATGTCATCATTTGGATTATAATTAGTACAGAATAATGAAACTCTAGGCTAAATTTTTTTTAGATCATTGGATATAAGGATGTATAAGGATGATGTGAATATGGATATTATTGAATAATTTTTCATTTCCTTGGTAAATCATAGGGATGATGCATCGATAAACTTGTTTCCCATTGATTTATTGAATTGTAAAATGATCCATACAAGTATGGTTGAAATTATTAAATCACTGAGCTATTAAATATTTATCATGAGTAATCTCCAAGTTAGAGAGAATTTGAATTTAAAGGAAATATGATTCAACCTAATGTTAGGGAAGATTTTATAAAATCATCTAGTGTCGTAAAATGATGAGTGAGTTTAGTTTTGGATTTTATTCTATATGTTATGGTGAAAATGTACATGCCTTAAGATGAGGGTCACACATATGTATGATGGTGAATCTTATCAAGCATGCATCCAAGTGGTTGGTTACATATCTTTTTGAAATCTTTACACCATGTTTTCATGTTTAATGACCTAGGTTTTCATGGTTATAAATAATATAATTTTATGCTCATGAATTCTGATTATGTCATCATATTCATATAATATTTTATACTCACTAATAATATTTTATTTTTAATGAAAATGTTTACCTTTTATGAGAATTTTATATCAATCTTATTATGATTTATTTTCGCCAGCTCCCCCTGGCTGGACAACCCCCCTGCTGGAGCCCACCCCCTGGCTGGACATCCCCCTAGCTCCCCCCTGGATGGACAACACCCCTGCTGGAGCCCTTCCCCCCTGGCTGGACATCCCCCCTGGCTGGACAACCCCCCATCTCCCCCTGGCTGGAAATCCCCAAGCCCCCCCGGATAGACAGCCCCCAGCCCCCCTGGATGGACAACCCCCCCCTGACTGGATAGCCCCCCGTCTCCCCCTGGCTAGACAACACCCCCTGCTGGAGCCCCTCCCTCTTGGATAGACATCCCCCTGGACTAGACAACCCCCCGGACTGGACAGCCCCCCAGCCCCCCCCCCCCCCCCCGGCTAGACAACCCCTCCCCCATAGCTGGACAACCCCCCTGTTGGAGCCCCGAATACACATACAATCATAATCATCACATCATTCATGTTAATACAATGAATACCCCATATGGTCAAAATCCATAACTATAAAATATAACAAACGAGGCTCATAGAGGACTCACACATTCATTAAACTTGATGTTTAAATTTAGCCTTTAAATGTTCCAAGAACGAATGTAATGAAATATATCGGCTCAAATAAATCCTTAATGTGGTGTTCTTAGATTTGAACCTAGAGTAATGGTAAGTTTAAACATTTATTATGTAGTTTCCTTGAAATGGGATTACGATCATTACCTGTAGGCCTATTTTTCTATTGCTTGGACCGAAATGATAAGACCTTAAGCCTAGGGAACTTTTAGGCATTACCCCCTTATAGGGTCGATGATATATGTTTTTGTAATGGGCTTTCCAAAGGAAGGTAATTCCATTATAACTTAAAATCTGAGATAAATGTTTATAAGGAGTTTCAGACATGAGGTGCATTTCAGGTGCAATTTGGTCTTAATTATAACACATAGTTTCTAAAATGACACCTAGGTAGGATAGGTGGTCATGAACAATTTTGACCCTTTTTCAGGAATGTTCATCATGTAACGACTAGTTTCTATCGGATTGAAATTCCTAGGTAATGTTAAACCATATATAGGGTTGTTTGACCATTCTTCTTCACTGTTATCAATATTGGATGACTCAAGGGGTCATTATCATGCTTTATTGTCATACAAGAAAGTTCAACTGTACACAATTATTTCTTATGGACCATTGAATACCAAGATTCATAGGTCTGATAATACAATGGATAGTATAAAGTATTTCCCATTTTCATTTTGAAATCTCAGGGTACTATATGTTGATACATGTGGTAACCGTCACGTTTCAAAAATTGATTATGAAACCATATGTATTCAGTGGAAATAGTTCAATCAATGATTATATATTATTTAATATCCACTTATCTATGAGGTTGAGATACACAGGTGTTAATAAAAAATATATGTTATTCTAAATCTCTGGATGATTTCATAAAAATGATCAAGTGATTTGATATACTAATCTGTTATTATTGGATTATATACTTTATGTCATAGAACATGTTGATATAACTTAGAGGAGTGTCATGTGTACATTAAAATTTTAATCTAATCTAGAATGAATTTTTGAATATAGTTTTTATCTCTTCAATATAATTATGGTTAAAGTGTGTTAGACACATCCAAAACCTGCGTTCAATGATCTGTGTAGAGTGTTCCATAGTATGCGATCCATTTTCAACAAATGATGACTAGGAGACTCCTATGGTGTGAAGTGTTATTCCATGTAGTTTAGCGTGTCCTTATGAGTATAAGGAACACAATTGGGGAGGACCATTTGATATTGGTTGATGTTTATTTTGAGTTTCCATGGGGGGTGTATACATTAGAAACGTGTCAGTGCTTGCAATGTAACATGATGATGGAATGATTGGGTATGCATGACACCTATTTATACATCATCAGTTAGTGATGCAATTAAATGTTTATGCTTGAAGAATAAAAATACACATCTTATGGTAAACCCATCATATTCAGGTAGTGATGATTATTATGTGGGAGCAGTGGATCTCTTCTAATGAGGTCAACCTATTGTTGTTTTATTATCCTTCCCTTTTCGTAGTTTGACATAATTGGTTTGAAATCCATTATAAAACCAAAAAAGTAATGTTATAGAATTATAAATTCAATAAAAACATTACTAACCACTTTAAACAATTTTAAATGGCCACATGGGAATTTTCATAAGCACTTGTCATGTGGGTTCCTTCAAATGAGAGGGATGAAAGGGAGAACGAGTTTGTTTGAGAGGGGGGGTTAATGGACTATTTTTATTTTGGAAGGTATGACTTTCCTTAGGCTTGAGTCTGGGAGCATTCCTTTGAGTGGTGACTAGGGTTACACATACATGGTTGATAGTGTTCTAGGTTTGGTTTTATTTTTGGGGATGTTTAGGTTTCAGCCTATCCATCCTTTTTATTATGTTGGTTATCATGTTCTATAATGTACTCGATTAATTTATATTTATTTTATGTGATGGTATGGTTCATGAGTTTTTTATTATTCTTACTACATTTTAATTTATCTAGATGTTTCATTGTTATTGAAACTGTCTATTTTGAGCATGGTCATCTGATATAAGGATGGGTGATACTGGATTTTCCATTTGGAATATGTGATGTCACTACAACAAAACCGATGTTTAGCGGTAGTTGTTTAGCGGCGGTTCTTTGAATATATTAATTGATTGTTTTAATGATATTTTATGAAATTTCTTTTTTTTTGTAGGCACATTGTGATATACATGGATAAAAGCTGGATCACATTACCGAGGAACACACCTCAGTATGTTAAGGGTTTGAATGAGTTTTAAGATTTTGCAATTTCTAATCGATCCGTTGAAGGGAGAATAAAATGTCCATGTCCTGAATGTAAATTTAGAACATGGTTGAAGAGAGATGAGGTTTATGAACATTTAATACTGAAGCAATTCCCTGCTCAATATTTGTGTTGGATTTGGCATGGAGAATCGAACATTACAGAAAGATTGAGCAATGATGTTAATCTGCATAATGAGGTCCCAAGTTCGTCGACAATGGAAAATGAAATGAAAAACCTAATAAATGATGCATTCGACACTGCAAGACACCACTATCAGCATCAAAACATATCAGAACAACTAGAAGAGGGTGCTACAAATTGAAATGTGACAAGTGATGTTTTTGAGAGTGTAACACAGGCAGATCAAGATTGTCACATATCATTGGATCCTCCTATTGATTATGTGGAGCCAAATGTAAGAGGAAACTTCACTGAGGAAAATGTGTTTCATGATTTAGTTGATGATGAAAATCAAGAGTTGTATAGTGGGTGTTTGAAATATTCAAAGCTTTCATTTCTGCTGAAGTTTTACCATATCAAATGTCTATGTGGAATTAAAAATAAGGAAATGTCCATGATATTGGAATTGATTCATGATGCATTTCCTGAAGAAAAAATCTCAGAATCTTTTTATGATATGAAAAAAGTTGTTAACAAGGTTGGTTTGAATTATACAAAAATACATGTGTGTCCCAATGATTGTATGCTTTATTGGGGAGAGGATTCAAGTAGACAGAATTGCAATAAATGTTCTTCTTCTAGATGGCAGGAAAAGGGTGAGGTTGGAAGTCTGAATGAACATAATTTCATGGAGAAGAAGAAAAGTAGAACACCTGCAAAGGTTTTGCGTTACTTTCCTTTGAAGCCTTGATTGAAAAGATTATTCATGTCATCGAAAACTGCCGAACACATGAAGTGGAATTCTGTAGATAATAACAATGATGGGTTAATGAGACATCCACGAGATTCCTAATCGTTGAAGACATTTGATTCATTATATCTCGATTTCTCAGCTGATCCTAGGAATTTTCGATTGGGATTGGATGTCGATGGATTCAACCCATTTGGGTCTTTGAGTACCAATTATAGCATTTGGCCAGTTGTTTTGATCCCTTATAATCTGCCTCTATGGATGTGTATGAAACAAACATATTTTATCATTTCGATGATTATTCCTAGAAAACAAATGCCTGTAAATGATATTGATGTATACTTGCAGCCTTTGATTGACGAATTTCAGGAGTTATGGAGCAACGGTGTTGAGACATTTGATGCTTATTCTAAAACAATGTTCAAAATGCATGTTGCTTTAATGTGGACCATTAGTGACATCCCTGGGCTTGGGAATTTATCGGGTTGGAACACTTACACGGGTTTGGCTTGTCCCGTTTGTAACTTTGATTTTGGGCCCAAAGGGCTACCTCACAGTAGAAAATGGTGCTTCTTGTGTCATCGAAGATTTCTCGATTAATCTCATAGATTTCGGCTGAACAGATCAAAATTTAATGGTTCCATTGATCTTAGACCACCTCCAAAGTTGTTAAATGGTTTTGAAATATTGAAACATCTTGAAAATGTTGAAACAAAATTTGGGAAGGTTCATCATTTGAATGACAGCGGAAAACGGGTCCGAAGTTCATCGTCAAGCGAAACCAGAATGTAACAATGGAAGAAAAAAAGTATATTCTTCAAACTTCCATATTGGGAATTTAATTTGTTGTGCCATAATCTTGATGTGATGCATATTGAGAAGAATCTCTGTGACAATTTGATTTTCACATTGCTTAATGAGCATGGAAAGTCGAAATATCATCTCAATGCTCGCAAAGACTTACAAGCAATGAACATAAAACGTGATCTCTGGCCAGATGAGAATGAAAAGTATCCTCTGAAAATTTTTGCAATGAAAAATAGGGATAAAGATACATTCCTTCGAATGTTAAAGAATTTTAAGGTATCTGATGGGTATTCAAGTAACATCTCGAGTTGTGCTGACTTGAAGAATCGTAAGTTACATGGATTGAAAAGCCACGATTCACATATTTTGTTACAAAAGTTACTACCATTGGCACTGCGTACATTATTACCTGAAAAAATTACTTCTGTTGTACTCCAGTTCCGCACATTTTTCAGAAAACTATGTGAGAAATCTCTACATCCATTTCAGCTTGACAACCTCCAGGAGAGGTTTGTATTGACCCTTTGTGCAATGGAGATGATCTTTCTTCCTTCCTTTTTTACTGTAATGATGCATTTAACTGTGCATTTGGTTGAGGAAGCTAAATCAGGTTGCCTCGTTCATTATCGATGGATGTATCCAATTGAGAGGTAATTTATTTATATGTTTTATAGTTAAGTAAACAATTTTTGGTACTTAATTAAATGCATAATTATGTTTATTTTATTTCACAGATATCTTGGGCATTTGAAATCATACTTGAGAAATAACACTAAACCAGAAGGCTCAATTACTGAAGGCTATGTGGCTGAGGAGTATCTTACCTTTTGTTCTCGATACTTGGATGATATTGAGACAAGATTTAATCGATTTGGATGTGTTGACGACATATTGACTCAATCTCAAATACATCAGAATTCAAAAATATTTCCTGCTATTGGCCTATCAGTTGGGAGGACTTCAAATGTGACACTGACTGAATTGGAATTATTACAGGCGCATAGATATGTTCTGCTGAATAGTGAAATTGCAGATCCATTTATTGAAGAGTTGAGGATACAAACAAAGAGACGAATGAGAGTCTGAACATGAAATGAGAAATATATAACTAAAGGTGTTATAAAGAGCTTATAGAATGGTTTGCACGACGTGTAAGTTCATAAATATTGAAATAAATATGAATATTAGTTTGACACATAAATTTTGTAAATCTAATAAAGTATATTTCTTTTTTCAGATCATGAATACTGATACTCGAGCAGAGGTGTCATAAGATTTGAAGTTTCTTGCTAGAGGTCCTCTAAAATAAGTTAGAGAGTTCGACGCTTATAATATGAATGTCTTTAGATTTCGTACAGTCGATAAAGAAGTGGGTTTGAGAACACAGAATAGTGGTATATTTACATTTGCTGAAGTGGAATACTATGGAAAGCAACATGATATAATTGAATTAAACTACCACGAACATTTTTCAGTTGTTTTATTCAAATTCAAATGGGTCGATATTATCATAGGTGTTAAAAGAGATTCCTTGCAATTTACTTCTGTGAACTTCTCTCGCTTGATGGATCTTGGTGATCGTGAACTTCATGATCCATATATCTTAGCATCACAAGAAAAAATGGTATATTATGTGAATGATGTTGTCGATGAAGGTTGTAGTGTAGTTGATCATGTAATACAAAGAGATTTTTATGATATGGGTGATGAAGTGGAAAATTTGACCTCTGAAATTGAATTTAATCAGAAACATGAAGCAGAATTATTTGTCCATCATGATATTGAATATATTAGTCTAGAAAGGATGAATGAAGTGGATGAAGCAATGGAGCAGGGAACCGACATGATTGTAGGAGATAATGATTGTATGTACAATTATTTATTTATTCAGAAACCACTTGTTTCATTTCTGCAGTCATTCATTATCATTGTTATATATATTTTGTCTGTTAGTACTCCATCTATTATCATTTTTATTTTATTTTTTCTGCATAATTTTTTTGAAATATATATTCTGAAAATAATTTTATTTGATTAAATGACAGGAATTCCAAGGAAGAAGCGGTACATTATTTCATCCAGTTCAGCGAAAGATGACGATCCATCTAACTCCCTCCCCACGACATCTGAGGCACCAGCTGCCGACACCCCTACACCATCTCCCCCTGCACCATCTCTCACACCATCTTTGGATGTCCCAGTAGAGGGTGAGTTGTCGACTCCCCCTTCAGAAGCCTCAGTAGTGGGGCAGCGACGCGCCCCTTCCAGTTCATCCTGGTCATACTGGAGTGTCACTGTCATAGGTACAATTTTTAATTAAATAAATTTATTGCATTTTGTTTATACTAATTGTTTTCTCATTGAATATGACAAAAATGAAACCGTGGAGAAAAACATAAAAAGTTCAGATGTTTCGAATCTGAATGGCGAGAATATTTTTGTGCCATTTGATTCTTATGGGGTCCCTACAGATGATGTCGTGGGGTTACTTGGCCAGATTCTAGCCCAGCTGGCAGCAGAGCCCATTTCCCTTCCCATTTCATATAATGATTGGAGACATATGACTCCAAGCTAGAAATATGAAGTTTTTGATTCTCAAATCAAGGTAAATTTATTAAATTATGGTTTAATTGAATGTCATGTTACTAATATGTTCAAAATGAATTTCTGTATACAAATGTTCTTCCACTTTACCTTTACTGATGTGATAGCACAGAAGTGGACGTTGAAAAATCTGGGTAAGAAGTGGAAATATTTTAAATGGAGATTATGGTGTGATTTCAACGATGCTTCATTGACCGCGCTGCAAATGTATGAGAAGCTACCCAGTGGGGTACCAAAAGAGCAGTGGAAAGTGTTTGTTGATAGGCATCAGGATCAGAAGTGGATGGTATTGAAATATATATATTATTATATTATCCTCATTTTACATTTATACATGTATATTAAAAGGACATGAAATTCAATACATCTTTCCTTAAATTTTATTTTATTTATTTCAGGACCTCTCAAGACATAATGCGTCAAACCGAGCGAAGCAAGTCATCCCGCACACTGCGGGATCAAAAAGTTTTTCTCGAAGCCGAACGACATTGGTAATATTTTAATTTGTTTAAATATTTATAAATATTATCTGTTTAATATATTTAATTGTTGATTTATCTTTGATTAATGCAGTCACATAGTTTATGCCATGAAGCATCCAGAACTGAACTATGGTTGGATTTTCACAAGAAATCAGATGGATGTTTTGTTAATGAGCCTGCTAAAGAAGTTGGGGTATGAAGTCAATTTTTTATCATAATAACTTATTATCAGTTTTCGTTGTGTTAATATTTATTGATATTTGATTTATAGGTCAAAATTAAAGAACTATGGGATGCCAATTCTGCGCATTCCTGCTCTGTCTCCCAGGATGACCCGGTTGCTAAAGTCCTTGGGAAGGAGCATCCTGGGAGAGTGTGCGGGATGGGTTTGGGACCCGTGCCATTTAGGTTTTTAGTAGGCCACCAGGGATAACTTCTAAATATACTCCTGACTTTAGTCATCCCATACCCAGAGATTCTAAGAAAGAGATTATTTATTTACGAAACACAGTTCACCAGCAGGGGGATCAGATATCTGCATTGCAGAAAGAGTTGACTGAAATACGTCAGCAGATGAGCAGATATGCCCCTGGTGGGAGTGCATTGATTGGTGGTATGCAGGTAAATCACAGAAAATCAAAATCATTTATTTTGATAACTTTCATTGGTTTTAAGTTTTAATATAAATATGCAACCGTATTTAATTTTAAATATAATGTTATTACAGGTGACAACACAAAGTGGAAATGAAGGTGGAGAGGGTGACGATATATCATCAGACCCTGATTAGTTGTTTTGTTGATGTGTAATATGGAATCAATTGGTTTGTAGTTGTAACATTTGTGGCGCATAGTTTCCACCGCACATTTTCATGTCCTAAAATTTCCTTGATTTCTCATTTTCCTTTTATGAATTTTATTGATTTCTGATGTTTCTTTTTATGTCCTGATTTCTTGAGTGTGGTATACATCATTCCATTTAGGCCTGTGTTTGAATTGGTAATAGAGATTTTGGATGATTAGGAGTTAAACCCATTGTTGATGTGTTGAACAAATTGGGTCATTTCATAGTGATCAAGGGGATAGTGTTGTAGACACTTTGTTGAGGTAGAATATTTCTAAACTTATCTTCTATCTTTAGGAATAAATTGTTTTACTATCCTACTAAGAACTATTCTAAGGGTCCTATATTATTATATTTATATGTATTTGGTTATGACTACTTTATTACTTATTACTATGAGGAATGGGAACATGGGGGAACACTCTTTAAAGAAGAACAAACTAAATAAAGATAGTAAACTAGTTAAGAGTAAATTAGAAGGAAAAAGTGAGTCGCTTGTACTTTATGGATTTTCATGATATTACTATTCATTGAATCTTATTTATTGATAATTGATGATATGGATTACTTCTTGTTTTTATCATTTAATTAACTCTCGACCATTATAATAAGATAATTTTTTAAAGATGGTAGTAAAAATAATTTTTTTGGAAACTAGAATATAATAATTTATATTACTATTAATCATTGAGGTTTAATGTTGTACTTGTTGTTTTCTAGACTTCAAGTGATTTGGGGTGAACTTTTTTGGGTTTAATTGGTGAGGCTAAGAATAGATTTTTAGTGTGTAATTCTCTAATGCATCATGGTATCTATCCCTAAGAATACTATTCTCATCTATCTCACTTCACCTAGAAACAATGGTCTCAATACCTTAAATGAAATTCCTGAAGTTCTTTGACTCGTTTTCAAAAAAAAAGTTTCTTATTCATGAAGGTATCCACATGAATGGTCTAGGTATCATGAAGTTTATCTCATGGAATTAGAAGTCAGGTAAGAGTAATGTATCACAAGCACTAAGGATAAAAATATTATCAATGTGTAAAATTCATGTCATATTTGAAAAGATAGGTACAAAGAATCATACATGAAAAGTTAGTATCCCCCTCAAAATCCCTCTGCCTATTTATAGGCCTAGGTTAGATAAGAGTTTCATGAGAAGGAGGCCCATATTTCCAGTTTTTAGCAGTTCCTCTCCTTCATCAACTCTCATTATGAGGGAGAAATTATTTGACATCAAATAACTCACTCATTATAGGAGATATTATGGAATAAATTGAAATATTGAGGTAAATCCATGACAAAAATTGATCGAAATCAACATAAGGATTCATGAAGGACTAAAACTTCACACACAAAATGGTTCTTCATGATGGTATATAAGGCATCATAAAAGATGACACACATAAACGATGACAACCATTTCACAATGTATGTCTACTCGTGAAGGTCTCTATCATTCATGAAACGTACCTCATAGGTTGTAACATTCATTAAAAGTATCTTATCACCTCAAAATCACATGTAAATACCTAACATCATTTGAAATTTAATGGAATTAAAACATTGAAGTTATTTTAGAAGCTCTAAAATTTTTAAACTTAAACCATCATGAGGAAAACAGATGATTGACCCCTATATGTAGTTATCTTTCATGAACAACCACCCTTGTGCTCTTGAAACTCAACACCATGGTTGTGATAACTCTCACAATGGTTGATGATATTTGTGATATTGTTAAAACCCCTTACACTTCTTATGGTTTTGTGGGACATTTTTCATTCACGAAACATGTCCTATAGGAACTAAGGCATTACCCCAAGGCTGGGGAACCCAGTTACACAAATCTCTAACCTTCAAGAAATAGATAAACTTTAAAAAACCCTTTCACTTCATGTAACCATCCATATTCATGAAAATCACATAACATTTCCAAACTTGATTCCACCTTTCATCAAACCCATCATCATGAATGTTGATTTCTCAATTGTCTTATACCATTCAAATTTGGTTCATTAATTGCCAGATCTTCCACATGACTAGTATCATCAAACCTCATTTCTGGTTTGATTTGTTTTTCAGGGAAGTGGTGAAGCAGAAACAGAAAATATATTTTTTTGTTTCTGGGCAGTTTTTAGCGGCGGTTTAAACTGCCGCTAAATGTGAATTTTAATTTACCTTTAGCGGCGGTTATAACCACTGCTAAATAGTCGCATCAGCTGCCTCATCCCGCGGCGGTTCCGATGGCTTTAGCGGCGGTTTTATGGCGTCTGGATTTTAGTTTATTCACGGCAGTTATAACCGCCACGAATAAAGGGATACCTACGGCTCATAAAACCACTGCTAAATTAAGAAAAACCGACGTGAAATGAGACAGCTACAACGCTTTCCTCAAACCACGACAAAACGCAAATAATATCCGCTAATATATTGTCGATGCCTTATTTGGTGGCGGTTTTTATAAACCGCCGCTAAACGGCAGTTCTGCTGTAGTGAAAAAACCCTTAACCCTCAGCCAAAAAATCCCTAAACCGTCAGCCCAAAATAACCCCAAAGCCTTAGCCCTAAAAAACCCTAAACCCTCAGCCCAAAAAACCCTAAACCCTTAGACCCAAATATCCCTAATCACTCAGATTTAAAAAACCTAAATTCTCGACACAAAAAATCTTAAACACTCAGACTCCAAAAAATCTAAACCATCAACCAAAAAAACCCTAAAATATTAGCCTACAAAACTCTAAACCCTCAACCCCAAAATACGATAAACCCTCTATTGCATCTTCAGAAACATGAAATGAATATGTGAAGATAGATCAATGAAATGTATCCAAATGACCAATATTTAAAGTAAAATCCACCTGCTAAGGTTTTTCCAAGCATTATTATAAGGCCATTAGGAATTGAGATGAAACACCAATTCCAGGAAAAAGGAAGATGCTATAGCCAGAATGTTTCAAAGAAATCCTCTAAATTCATATGATTCAAGTGAAACCATTAAAAAGGAGAGAAAAATACCTTATATAGACAAAAATAAACTAAGACTAATGACCCAAATTGAATTACAAGGAATGGGGTCACTCAAAGGTCACATAACATGAACAAAAACCACTTTCCCATGATTATTAAAGACCCTACTAAATAAATTTGTGATATTCCTTCTTAAAAATGATTGTATCCATGTTATCTCTCCTATTT
This sequence comes from Viscum album, assembly GCA_963277665.1. Taxonomy (NCBI): domain Eukaryota; kingdom Viridiplantae; phylum Streptophyta; class Magnoliopsida; order Santalales; family Viscaceae; genus Viscum; species Viscum album. Next base: position 1,541,138,863 of record OY728151.1, read on the forward strand.
AATGTGATTCTATGAATTTCATTCCTTTTCCATATAGATATTTCATTTTGGGCCCCAAATAATTGTTTTGATTCCCACTATTGTGTTGGATGGAGAAAAGTACATGGTGTTTTAATTCAAATAACAATTATGCTTAAAATTATTGTCATGCCCGAAAGTATACTCCTTAGGTTTAATTTTTTCCATATCATTCCCTCTGGGTGGGAAAGGATTCCCTAAAAAATACATGAAATCATCTTCTTCAATTTTTGGGGATAAATCCCCAATGTTAGAAAAATCATCGGGTAAATCAATCTTGTAGTCATTGTTTCGCACTCGTTTAAGAACATTAAATGGACCTTAATCTCATACTTATAGATTTATCTTAATTTTTGGTGGAAATATCTCCTTATGAAGTTGAATCCACACTTTGTATCTGAGTTGTAAAATAGCCTTTTTCTAATGCTTATTAGCTCATCGCTTATATGGTTCATTATATTTCTCTATTTGAGGTTGAATATATTCATGAATATTCTTCATCTACTTTGTCTTTTTCTCCAAATAAATTCACATGAAAATTAAGAGGTAGTGAATAGAATTATATAGGAGTGATTGTATTGAATCCATAACCCACTTCAAATGGAGAATGTTGAGCGGTTGCACTTAGAGATATGTTGTATGCAACTTCATCTTGTGTAAGCTGAAAATCCCAATCTGTCATATTCTTGTCCACCAATATTATCAAAATAGATCCCATAGTATAATTTCTAACTTATATTTTCCCATAATTTTGAGGGTGATGGGAAGTGTGGAAAAGAACCTCCGTACCTAATTTACAAATAATGTCCTCTAAAAAAGGAAGAGAAATTTAGTGTCTATATCCAAAACAATACTACAAGGAATTCTATAAAGTAAAAAATATCTTTAAAAATAAATTCCTACTAAGTATTTGGTATGTCCATAATGAAATCCATGCTGAGATATTCCCATGAATACTATAGAATAGGTAATAGTGTGCATAAATCAGGATTGAAATTACTCTTTTCTATTTTACATGTACCGCATATTGAAATAATTTCTTTGACATATGATTGCATATTTGGATAATAGAAATGATGCTTCAGTTTATACAGGGTTTTTTGGATTCCAATATTACCATTGTGTCCTCTTTCATGACACTCTTGTATGACAGAGTCTATTTTATTACCCATAAGTACACATAACTTATTTCTCTGGAATCAAACCCATCATGAATAGAATAATCCTCCAAAACCATTTTAAAAATGGATTAAAATATAATTTAACTCCATATCATGATGATAATCCTATTTCAAATGTTAAAATCCAAGAATTCAAGAATCTAGAATTGTAGTTAATTCATACCTTCAATCTAAAGATTCTTCGACCTAGTTATATTTCCACTTCTTGTATTTTGACACAAATGAGAATGATTATCATAATTCTACCCACATTGTATGCCTCAAACTCATCTTGTGTTGGCCATAAATAAATCTTAATGCTTTACAGTTATAATTAATAATAGACTATTTTGGTCTCAAATGAAGAGATCAATGATCTAGAAATCCCATAATCTCATAAAATTCCTTGTCATTGGGTCTATAATTCCTCCTTGAATCATTCAAAATCTCAATAAAATATGCAATGGTATTCTTTCTTTGGATGAGAATAGCATCATTCCTAACAACACATGGATCACAATACACTTCAAAGACTTGATCAAAATTCTATAATTCCAAAATTGGTTCTTTGAAAAATCTGTTCTAAATGATTTCCTATACTTCATTTTCTTCCTTTGACTACTTAGATTTACCATTTTTCAAGCATCAAGTGATGGGTTCCATGACAGTGCTGAAATTTAGAATAAATAGATGGTAAAAATATGCTAGACCATGAAAGCTCTTCACTCATATGATGGATTCTGATGGTTTCTAGGATTTTATTACATTCACCATTGATTAATTCACCATGATTTCTTCTTTAGATACTACGTATCCAAAAAAACACCACTTGAGTTCAAAAGAACTTTCACTTTTCCATCATTCCATTTATATTTTGTTCCTAAATAATTCCAAATACCTATCGAAGATGATACACTTTGTTATCCATGTCATTGATGTAAATCAAAATATCATCTAGATAAAAAAGGAAATATGTACCAGTAAATGGTTTCATAACTTCATTCATGAGTCACATGAATGTACTAGGATCATTTGTGTGGTAGAATGGAATGAAGAATAACTAAAAAAACCACCTTTGGTTTTTAAATGAATTTTCACACTCATCCCCTTTATTCATTTTGATTTTTTGGTTTCCACTCTAGTGATCAACATTCAAAAATATTGATGACCCAAGTAATTCATAGATTATATCCTCGTTCCTTGTAATGTGATTCTGGTATTTGGGGGAAATATTTTTTATAGATATACTACTAATACAAATGTGATATGTACCATATTTATTTAGAAACAATAATGATGGAATAGAATATAGGATCAATATTGGACTTATAAAGCCTTGATCCATCTATTCATCCACTTTATTTTTCAATTCCTTTGATGTCTCAGGACTACACTAATATTCTAGTTTATTAGGAAATTGTACACTAGGTACAAGATAAATTTGGTGCTCAATCCCTTCAAAGGGTGTTAATACACCTGTAAGATCATTAGTAAAAACATCATGATATTCCTCAATCAATGAATGAAATAATGGATTGTGATGGATTTTCTCTTAATGGTATAACTTGTCCATCATTAATAAATAAAAATCAAGCTTCAATTTTTGGATTGATTTCTTGACTCGAGCTTTATTGATAAAGAGGTTACCTTTAGGATATTTTGGAACAAATATTTCTTGATGAATCTGTGATGGATTCAAAGAAAAAAGTGTAATATTATTTTCCAAGATCAGAAAAAATATGTGTTCTTCCTCAAATCATATTTCAATTCACAATCAAACATACAAGGCCATCCTAACAGCAACTGACAAGAACCCATAGGAATAACATCACACAATACCTCATCAACATAGTTCATACCAATGGAAAATAAAATCACAACCTGTTTATTTTACTTTGTGTGTGCTCCCATTGTTTGACCGTTATAGTTCGTATGACCAAGGAGGATTCTAAGTTGGATGATTCAATTTATCCACTAGTGTTGTTAATGAAATTTTTTAAAAATATAACTACCAATAATCACCATTTATGCTCGCTAAATAATGGTTTAATGAGTTTGGAACATGTTTTCTCATTGATCTTGTTGAGGGAATATTTTCTTCATTTAATCCTCCAAAAAACCTTAAAATCATTTACTCCTTATGTTTTGTAACATCAATTTGCATCAATAAATGATCAAACTCACGAATTTACTCTTCATCAGATTTGTCTCCTTATCCCAAGCTACACATTCAGAATTAGAGCTCTTCATTATATTTTTTATGCAGAAATTATTTTCCCAAAATATTTTTCAACTTCTACAATGATAATTTTTTTCTATATAATCATGTTCCCAATATGAATTCAAAATTTTCCACAAAATAAATTCATAATCATTTAATTTTAGGAATTTATACCTTACACTTCTTCTCATTGTAGTAATTCTTAAATTTGAAGAATGGTTTAATTTCCCATAGAAAATATAGAAAATCATCTAGATTCATACACCCATAAAAATCTGGAATGTCAATCTTCAATCCTGATTAATATCTTCATTATCTCTTCTTCTTTACATATCCACCTCTAAATTTCTAGAATCATCCCCATTTGTATGATCTTTATAAAGTGGTGCGGAATTTATCCTTTTATTTGGATATGGATGGCAGGGATGCTGTAGTGATGGAGGGGAATCATGTCATTGTACTCTCAACAGTTGAGTAATTTTCTTACTAATTTGAGTAATTTAATATTGTAGTTGATCATTGGATATTTCCCATGGATCAAGAGGAGTATAATATATTATTTTTCAAGACATGTTGCAGATGTTTTTTCATGACATTAAAAAGAAGAATGTGGTAAAACATACTTAAAGTAACTACAGCTCTGATACAAAAATGATGTGTTTCAGGAAGCATGAAATGAGTAAGTGATGATGGAATAGTGAAATGTAGCTAAATTACCAATGCTTAATGTAAAACCCACCTATCAAGGTTTCTTGAATTATAAAGGCTAAGTCCCCATCAATGGAATTTCACCACCAAATTTGGGCAAAGGGAAGAGGCTAAAGAGAAAAAAATTAACAACAAGCTTCAGAATTCTTATAATTCAAGTGTAACAATTACAAAGAAGATAAATACCTTATAGAGTAAAAATAAGGTGATAGTAAGGACCCAAATCGAAATAAAATGCATGGGGAACTCAAAGGTAATATAAAAAGTACAAAAACCACTTTCATGTGGTAATTAATGACCCAACTAACTAATGTATTGAATTCATTCTTAACGATTATTTTCTCCATGTTATATCTACTTTTTAATTTTATTATAAAAATTTACTTCCTTTTCCAAATGGATATTTCATTTTGGGCTCCAAATAAGTGTTTTTTGGACCTCCATTATGTTCGATGAAAAAAAGTATGGGCTGGTCCAATTCTAAAAACTATTGGGCTTAACATTATTATCAAGTAGAAAAATATTCCCCTTGGGTTTAATATATTTCATATCACCATATTACACAAAAAACCCTAGACCCTAAGCCCCAAAAAACCCTAAACCCCCAGCCCCAAAAAACCCTATTCAATCATCCCCAAAAAAAACCTAAACCCTCATCCCCAAAAACCCCTAAACTGTAACGCCCAAAAAGTTCTAAACCCTCATACCAAAACAACCCTAAACCTCATCCCAAAAAATCCCTCAACCCTCAGCCCCAAAAAAATTATAAACCCTCAACCCCAAAAAATGTCGGACACTCAACATCAAAACACCCTAATCCCGAAGTCCCAAAAAACCATAAACCATCATCCCTAAAAAACTAAAAAATCTTAGCCTCAAAAAACCAAAACCCTCATCCTCAAAAAACAGAAAACACTGAGACCCAAAAAACCCTAAACTCTCATCCATAGAAAAAAAATCCTCAACACCAAAATACGCTAAGCCCCAACCCCAAAATTACCTAAACCTTCACACCTAAAAAACCATAAACCCCTAGCACAAAAAAACCTAAACTGTTAGCCAAAAAAAATCCTGAACCCTCATCCCAAAAATTACCTGAACCCTTGGCCCATAAAACCATAAGCCCTCATCCAATTAAAAGAAAGCCTCTGCCATAAAAAAACCATAAACCCAGATCCCTAAAAAACCCTAAAACCTCATCCAAAACCCTAAATCCAAAACCACAAAAAACCCAAAACACTCATTCCCAAAATAGCCAAAACCCACAACCCTAAAAACCCTAAACTCTCATCCCCAAAACCCTAAACAACCATCCCCAAAAACCCTTGTCACAACCCGACCCTACTCGGGCTCGAGCCGCAACTACCCCAAGCCCGCCTCCATAGGCCAGGGGCTGGCGACCAGCACTGTAGGCACACAACTCGGGGAGGCCTTTTCCTATGTACCTGTACACACGCACGCAACACATCAATGTAACAGTGCAGAGTAAAAGAAAAGACAAGTAAAGAAAAGGACAACTTATATATATATATATATATACCACAAATGTACATCGACCTCTAAAAGTACAAAGTACAAGATGAAGGTAACTGAAAAAGAAAAGTGTCAAAACACGCGCCCAACCAGAAAAGGTGCCACAACCCGGCAACAGGTAAACAAAAGAAAAAAAAGCTGGAAGGGGTCCCCCACCGGGGACCTAACCATGACCACCGCACACGGTCCAAGCTCCGGAACTCCTAAGCTCCACTGAAGTCACGACCAACCTGTTCGTCGTCTTCAAGGGCACACCAAGTGCAGGCAAAGCCCAAGCAGGGGTGAGTATAAAAATACTCAGTAGGATACCCCGAAGGCTCGAGGGAGCAATAAAGGAGGTACCGAAGGGTGAGCACTAGAGAGAATAGGGAAAAGTAAAGGGGTACAAAAGAGAGTGCAGTAAAAAGTACAGTAAAGAGTCCAGCTCAACCCAACAAGAGAAAGGAGGTAGACTCATCCAGACACAAGGAGCTGGAAATGGTGAGAAGATGAACTTCTTGTCGAGTCTTCGCTACCTATAGCAGGAGATTAGACTCGTCCAACCATGCAAAGCTAGACATGGAAAGCATGTGGGATACCCTGCACGTCTTTGCCTCACCTGGAAGGAGAATAAGAAAACCAAAGAAGTGGGTACCAGAACAAGGTATATAAATATTCATATGCTCACTAAGATGCCCGAACAAGGTCATAAGGGGATCTCCATCCCGTAGCTCAGCCCAAGAAAAGAGTTTCCAAGAGTCCAAGAAGAAAACTCCATCGATGCCCAGCATCCTGCACGTCTTCCCCGAACCACAAGCCAAGGGGCTCAATCACCACACCTCGACACTATCTGCTTTGGGCGGCACTGACTCACCCGCACGGTTTTAGGTCGCATCATAAGGACGCGTCTCGGTGGGGGGAAATGCTCCTCGTACTTGAGAGTTCTGGGGGAACGTCAACCACAACTCATCACTGCCCCGCAGTCGAGAGGATTGCTCAAAGTTGACAGGCGACCCCCTGCCTAGCCCCACTGGAGGATCCCTGGAAGTCAACGGGTTCCCACTACAGGGAGACCCGGAAAGTCGACGGGTGCCAAACTGCCCAGTCCCGTAACAGGGTAATCCAATGGAAGTCACCCGACTAAAGTCAGTGACGGGACCACTGCCTAGCCCAGCTAGAGGTAACCCATCATTGGGGACCAATACCAAGCCCAGCTGGAGGTAAGCCCGACATCAGGGACCACTGCCCAGCCCCGCTGGAGGTAAGCCCGACATCGGGGACCACTACCCAGCCCAGCTAGAGGTAAGCCCGGAACTGCTCTGGCCATCCCTGCTGGATGGTAATGCTCGGTGAACATTTTTGTACTGGCCATCCCTGCTGGATGGTAACCCACAGGCGATCCCTACTCGATACAACCTCAGCCCTGCTAAAAACAACCTCAGCCCTGCTGGAAACAACCTCAGCCCTGATGGAAACAACCTCAGCCCTGATGGAAACAACCTCAACCCTGCTGGAACAACCTCAGCCCTACGGGAACAACCTCAGCCCTGGTGGGAACAACCTCAGCCCTGCTCAAACAACCTCAGCCATGTTGGAACAACCTCAACTCTACTGGAAACAACCTCAGACCCGCTGGAACAACCTCAGCCCTGCTCAAACAACCTCAGCCCTGCTGGAACAACCTCAACCCAGCTAGAAACAACCTCAGCCCTGCTGGGAACAACCTCAGCCCTGCTAGAACAACCTCAGCCCTGGTGGAACACACTCAGCCCTGGTGGAAACAACCTAAGCCCTGCTGGAACAACCTCATCCCTACTCGAACAACCTCAGCCCTGCTGGAACAACCTCAACCCTGCTGGAACAACCTCAGCCCTGCTGGAAACAACCTCAGCCCTGCTGGAACAACCTCCTGGATAGAGGATCGGTGCCCGTGTAATGTTTTGGTCACACCAAAACCACAAGCTCTACTAGGGAACACAGAGCAACGGGAGAAACTCCCCGGGACTCACAAGGTGATCCCGCTCCAATCTGCTGAGTCACTGTTGAAGCGGACCGAGACATATCATCCCAGAGAGTGGGGAAAACACCAACGTTTTATGGACACCCATAGCCGCAAACGGTGCCGCAGACCGGTGAAAGGGCATGGTACTGAAACCCCTCACAGCCGAAGAAGTAGAGGAACCAAACCATCTCTACCGGCCAAACCATCAAGTACAAGACCAGGGGGAGACCACTCAACCCTACTGGTTAGACAAAAGAGCACCATGCCAGGGGAAACTCCACCCTGCTGGTCAAACAAACGAGCACAGAGGGACCCTCTACATCGCGAGAGGTCAAAGTACGTAAAGCAGAACATGGCACGCATGTGGGGACCACACGACTTGTAGCCCCAAGTCAACCCCAACCGAGCGCACAAACGTTCTTAGGTACAAACAACCACATGTACCTCCAAGCATTCTCGTATACTCCCAGAGTATACCACGTTCCATCCCAAAGGCTATCGTGCACATGGAACCCAGCGTCAACGCGAAGGCGTTATGTAACAACTCCACCTCAAAGGCCCAGGCACAGCCAACCACATCTCGTGAACTAATTATATCACTCTCCCAAGAGTGTGTGATCACACGCCAAGGGTCCGCTACAAACACGGTAGGGCGAACCACCACTGGAGCACCTTCCACGATTCCACATTTAACAAGAACGTGCAAGAGGCTCCGCACAACCAAACGGATCACACTGTTGTAATCCTCGCAGAAAAACATGCGAGATAGACTACTTACTCGCCTCAAACGGATATCCGACGGAAAAGTCGCCAACACTACCTCATGCCCGAACGACGTCCCGTGATCCCGAGCCTCGACCCCGAAAACAGTCGGACTCATCGCACCATTGCGATCCCCTCAGGAAAACACGTCAAAAGCACTACTCACTTGAATGCAACAAATATCCAGAGAAAAAGATACGTTCCGGCGCACCGCACACGAGCGGTGCTTCGTGGGACCCACAACTCGGTCCCGAAACTCAACGAACGGATCGCACCGTTGCGATCCTCTCGAAAAAGCACACAAGATGGACTATTCACTTGTCCAAAATGTTCTCCCAGTGATAAAGATGGAAAATCACCGTCGACGCCCAAACGACCCTCGTGGGCCCCGCACCATCGTGTGGAATTACAGCGAGCAGACTGCGTCAATGTGATGCCCTCGGAAAAACACCAAACATCGACTGCTCGCATGCCCCGAACGGACGCCTGAGGAAAAAGTTGCTAAAAGCTGCACGCAGCTCAAAAGATGGGCCATGGGGCCCGCGCCTCAACTTCGGACTCAACACCTGAAACCACCCTGGAAAGCTCAGCCTCGATGCCAGGGTCCCAACGCCACTGACGACGCTCAAAATGGACGTCGGACGTGTCCACGCCGTCCAAAACAAGGTCCCCCGAAGAAACGACTAACCGTTCAATGTACGTGTCGCGCCACCGAGGCCCCTCGTTTTGGGAATTAAAAATTCCCGAAACCATCCCAAAAAGTCCGGCTCGTCGATACGGTTCCACCACCATAGACGGCACTCAAAACGGACACCCGTAGCGGAAAATACGGGTGTCTGAACACCAAGGGGGCAAGGCCCCTGGGGCTGGACCGGCCTAGACCGGCCGGTCCGCCCGACTTGGCCCGGCCCGCGGCTTAGCCGCACGGGCTGGCCGCGGACACGCGGTCCGCGCGCAGACCGACCACGAGGGCCGGTCGCGGCGGCTGCCTGAAGACCGGCGCGACGCGGGTCTTTGTCGCCGCACGGGGGTCTCGTGCCGCGACCCCGCGCTCGCCGCTCCCTGGCGACCCGCCGGCGCTCCGCCTGGCGCCGGCCTCCCCCGCTGATGAAGGTCCGCCGCGCCCCGGTCTCGCCTGGACGCTCCACCAGACACCTGCGACGCCGACCGAGCACCCCGCTGCCGCGCCAAGCGCCTCCGCCGCCCCGCCATCCGCCTGCGCCGCCTGGAAGACCCGCAAACTTCGACGATTAAACTCGGCCTCCTCCGAACTCGGATTTTGATTCCGAAAGATGAGTTGGAAAGGTAAAAATCTATAATACACATCCATGGGCTTTTCTCGATAATCCGAAGGAGTTTCGATACAAATATTTGAGCTCGAAGTAGGTGCGGTGAAAGCAAAATGCAAACGACAAATCCTACCTCGATGGGCTTCGCCCGAAGCTTCGTCGCGATCCGTCGGAGCCGCGCCTTACCAGAGAGGATGAGGTAATGGAGGGGAGCTTCCTCCTTCGTTGTGGGGAGCTGCTGGCGCCTGGGGAGAATAGGGGATGAAGGGGAAGGGGTGTTTAAATAATCTAATTAACAATTTAATTCATATAAAACCCCTGAAACGACCCGCATCCGAAACTCCTGACGGGGTCGAGGTTAAGCCTCCCCTAGGGTAAACACCACCTCCTGAGCACAACGGTGGTCTCGCAATTTTAATCTGAGATCCCATTCAAAAGATATTAAACTTAGCGTCTGAAGCCGCCAAATTAGGAAAACGCCCCAGGGGCCATTTTTCACAGACGGGTCGCGCCCGCAAAAATTACACCCCTCTTAGTGTAAACGGCACGCTCCGAACTCAACGGTGCCCACTGTTTTCCAATCTGAGACACCATTTAAGAGATACCTGAGTTTCAACATTAAATGAATTAATTTATTTATTTAATCCATTTAACGTTACAGAAGCGAGTGAGGGGTCCAAACATCCCGTGCCGACAAGTTTTATGTCGTTACTAGGGTAAAAACCCCATTCCGGACCCATCCGTACACTCGGATCCCTGATCCGATGCACCGTTTAGGAGTTATCCCATTTATTTGGTGTTTCCATTGTGAACGCACTGAAAATTTAATTTTGGCCACTTCGGGGCTCGGAATCGCACGCCGTCTGCAGGCGCTGCTCTGGAATATTAGTAAGAATATTCCAAAGTAATTCGTAGAAAAAGCTGGGTTCTTACATCATTCCCTCCTTCAAGCTTTTCATCCCCGAAAAGAAAAACTAGGGAGAAACAAAGGGTACTAAGCCCACACCTGGCTCTTCCATACCCATAAGAATTCTCGCACAACTCTACGCCACCATACACAGACCAAAGGATCGATCTGTTCACGCGAGGTAGGCCCTTGCTGATGTCGTGCACCCACTCCAGTCTTTGGGGTTAGGGCTAGGCGGTAGGGTACCTTGCCATCCCTTTTCACGGTCTCAAACGGCCCGAAGGCCCTCGGGGGTAGCTCACCTCCCCGGTCGAACCTCTGTGTCACACACCGCGACTGGAATCACCGCCCGCACCTGGAACAAGGTCTGGTGATTCCCTCCTTCAGAATATCCATATGGTGGAACACCCAAGGATATCTGGTCACACAAGATTACACAGTCGATGTCTCTCAACCAAGACTCTCTTACACGCTCGGATGCGAAGGAGTCAACACCATCGTCTAAAGAAAAGGTCTCACGCCTTTTACCTTACCAACATAGGGTTACACCGACGCCCCGCGTCACCCCGGTAACACCTCAAGCAAAAAGCAGGGAGAAAATCATTTCACACGTAGAGGCTAACTATTCTACTGCAAAAAGTAGAAGAGCTGTAGAGTGTACCTCTTATCACCTCATGCTCTGCAGGATCGTAGACATCCAAAGCCCGCGGTTGTCCGTGGTCCCAACTGTCAGCTCCCGGAGCCCAATGTGGACCACCTAGTGGTGATGGGAAGACCTAGTAAGGTCTTCCTCCACTTCCAGCTCCTCCCGCTCCTCTGCTAGCACCACCTCTCTAGGTAAAACTCCGATCACGGCGCTACCTCTGCCATGGTGGTGCGCCTGCTTCCTTCCTGAAGCTCTCAGCAACTCGGGTTGGGCATTCTCATGCCAAGTGAACTCGCCCATCACAAGCATAGCACTGACTCTCTCTGGGCTGCACTGGTGCCCTCCGGCACCATTGTGGTGTACGACCACGCCCCTGAGTCCGGTTTCCAGAAAGCCACCTGCGCCGAGGTTCCGCTTGCCGACACCCACTAGCTGCGATAGACGTCTCGGCTCCGACGAACCTGCTGCCACCACCAACACTAGAACATGACAGGAAGCCCTCTGTCACCAGCGCCTGCTCAAGCACCCCGGCATATGTAGAAATGAACAAGGGTACTATGATAGCACGAATCACTCGGCGGAGACCCTGCTCAAACATTCACGCTCAGAGGGTGTCATCATGGACCCAGTTCGGGTTAAAGCATGCACGGTTTGCAAAACTAGTCATGTACTCAGCCACCGTAATCCCTCCCTGCTGAAACTGCAAGAGCTCCTGAATCCAAATGGAGTGCAATCTGGAGGGTAAAAACGGAGTCATCAAGAAACAGAGTCACCAGACTCCACCAACGCCAAGCTGTTCCACAAAAAAGGGTGGCTGCCAAAGCCAATCATTGATCTGTCAGCGTCTGCACAAGCCTGAAAAGGCGAACCACTACCTCTAGCCAAACCTTTGCTGCCTGAGGGTCTGGCTCACCACTGAACCTCAGCGGTCTCTGCCACTGAAACTCACGGAGCGCGCTCAGGCTCAGCCTGCTCTGCTGAAACTGCCTGGTGCTCAACAGGTGGGGGTGCTTCTACCGCCCCACCTGGAGAAAGGGGCTCGCATGATGGGTCCTGGACTGTGGCCACATAGCTCACAGGGTTGTCGTCACGAACCAAAGCTGGTATCCTGGATAGCTGTCTTCGTGGAGAAATCCTGAATATTTTCAAGGAGTGTCGCGGTCAGATGAGCATAGTGTATATACCAACAACAACAATGATGGGGAGCTGACTCAATAAAGGCAGTCAAGACTCAGTCATATGTGATGCACAAACAAATTTCCCTGCAACAAGTGTCATAGCATGGCGAGTCGACAGGTAGGTTATCAAGGTCCTGGTGAATGGATACGTCGGTCACCGCACCATCACTGGACTTCCTGTCCTGAGAGCCACTCTCAAGACACGTCAACACTGTTACCCTAAATCCCAACGAATTCCTCTTTTAGGGACGTCCGCACAATGTCCCAAGGAAGGAACCACCTCTGATACCACATTTTCACGACCCGACCCTACCCGGGCTCGAGCCGCAACTACCCCAAGCCCGCCTCCATAGGCCAGGGGCTGGTGACCAGTGTCGTAGGCACAACAACTCGGGGAGGCCTTTGCCTAAGTACCTGTACACACACACGCAGCACACTCAATGCAACAGTGCTGAGTAAAATAAAAGACAAGTAAAGAAAATGACAAGTTCTATATATATATATATATACCACAAATGTGCATCGACTTCTAAAAGAACAAAGTACAAGCTGAAGGTAACTGAAAACGAAAAGGGGAAAAACATGCACCCAACCAGAAAAGGTGCCACAACCTGGAAACAGGTAAACAAAAGAAAAACAGCTGGAAGGGGTCCCCCACCTGGGACCTAACCACGACCACCGCACGCAGTCCAAGATCCTGAACACCTAAGCTCCACTGAAGTCACGACCAACCTTTCCATCGTCTGCAAGGTCACACCAAGTGCGAGAAAATCCCAAGTATGGGTGAGTATAAAAATACTCAGTAGGATACCCCGAAGGCTCGAGGGAACAACAAAGAAGGTACCAAAGGGTGAGCAGTAGAGCGAAGAGGGAAAAGTAAAGGAGTACAAAAGAGAGTGTAGTAAAAAGTACAGTAAAGAGTCCAGCTCAACCCAACAAGTGAAAGGAGGTAGACTCATCCAGACACAAGGAGCTGGAAACGGTGAGAAGATAAACTTCTCGTCGAGTCTTCGCTACCTATAGCAGGAGAGTAGACTCGTCCAACCACGCGAATCTAGACACAGAAAGAACGCGGCATACCTCGCGTGTCTTTGCCTCACCTGGAAGGAGAGTAACCAAACCCCCAAGAAGTGGGTACAAGAACAAGGTATATACATATTCATATGCTCACTAAGAAGCCAGAACAAGGTCGTAAGGGGATCTCCATCCCGTAGCTCAGCCCAAGAAAAGAGTAGCCAACAGTCCCAGAAGAGAACTCCATCGATTCCCAGCATCCCGCACGCCTGCCCCGAACCGCAAGCCAATGGGCTCAATCACCACACCTCGACACTATCCGCTTTGGACGGCACTGAATTTCCCGCACGGTTTTAAGTCGCGTCACAAGGACATGTCTCAGTGGGGGAAAACTCTCCTCATACTTGAGAGTTCTGGGGGAACGTCAACCACAACTCGTCACTGCCCCACAGTCGAGAGGTCTGCTCAAAGTCAACAGGCGACCCCCTACCCAGCCCCACTGGAGGATCCCTAGAAGTCAATGGGTTCCCACTACTGGGAATCTCGGAAAGTCGACGGGTGCCACACTGCCCAGTCCCTTAACAGGGTAATCCACTGGAGGGCGACCCGGCTAAAGTCGGCGACGGAACCCCTGCCCAGCCCAGCTGGAGGAAACCCAGCATTGGGGACCACTGCCCAGCCCAGCAGGAGGTAAGCCCGACATCGAGGACCACTACCCAGCCCCACTGGAGGTAAGCCCAGCATCGGGGACCACTCCCCAGACCAGCTGGAGGTAATCCCAGAACTGCTCTGGCCATCCCTGTTGGATGGTAATGCTCGTCGAACACCGCTGTACTGGCCATCCCTGCTGGATGGTAACCCACTGGCGAGCCCTGCTCGATACAACCTCAGCCCTACTGGAAACAACCTCATCCCTGCTTGAAACAACCTCAACCCTGCTAGAAACAACCTCAACCCTGCTAGAACAACCTCAGCCCTACTGGAACAACCTCAGCCCTGCTGGGAACAACCTCAGCCCTACTGGAACAACCTCATCCCTGCTGGAACAACCTCAGTCGTGCTGGAAACAACCTCAGCCCTATTGGAACAGCCTCAGCCCTGCTCGAATAACCTCAGCCCTGCTGGAACAACCTCATCCCTACTGGAAACAACCTCAGCCTGCTGGGAACAACCTCAGCCCTGCTCGAACAACCTCATCCCTGCTGGAACAACCTCAGCCCTATTGGAAACAACCTCAGCCCTGCTGGAACAACCTCAGCCCTACTAGAACAACCTCAGCCCTGCTGGAACAACCTCAGCCCTACTGGAACAACCTCAGCCCTTCTGGAAACAACCTCAACCCTGTTGGAACAACCTCCTGGGTAGAGGATCGGTGCCCACATAATGTGTTGGTCACACCGAAACCACAAGCTCTACTAGGGAACACGGAGCAACGGGAGAAACTCCCCAGGCCTCACAAGGAAATCCCGCTCCAATCCGCTGAGTCACTGTCGAAGCGGACCGAGACATCTCATCCTAGAGAGTGGGGGAAACACCCACACTGCATGAACACCCGTAGCCGCAAACGGTGTCACAGACAGGTGAAAGGGAACGGTATTGAAACCCCTCACAGCCGAAGAAGTAGAGGAACCAAACCATCTCTGTCGGCCAAACCATCGAGTATAAGACGAGGGGGAGACCACTCAACCTTGCTGGTCAGACAAAAGAGCACCAGGCCAGTGGAAAATCCACCCTGCTGGTCAAACAAACGAGCGCAGAGGGACCCTCTACATCACGAGAGGTCAAAGTATGTAAAGCCGACCATGGAATGCACATGGGGGCCACACGACCTGTAGCCCCAATTCAACCCCAACTGAGCGCACAAATGTTCTCAGGTACAAATAACCACATGTACCTCCAAGCGTTCTCGTATACTCCCAGAGTATACCACGTTCCAGCCCAAAGGCTATCGTTCACACGGCACCCAGTGTCAATGCGAAGGTGTGGCGTAACAACTCAATCTCAAAGGCCCAAGCACGACCAGCCACATCTCGTGAACCAATTATATCACTCTCCCAAGAGTGCACGGTCACACGACAAGGGTCTGCTACAAACAAGGTAGGGCGAACCACCACTAGAGCACCTTCCATGCTTCCACATTTAACAAGATCATGCAAGAGGCTCCGCACAATGAAACGGATCGCACCGTTGTAATCCTTGCAGAAAAACACGCGAGATAGACTACTTACTCGCCTCAAAAGGATATCTGATGGAAAAGTCACCAACACCGCCTCATGCTTGAACGTCGTCTCGTGATCCCGAGCCTCCGCCCCGAAAATAGTCGGGCACATCACACCATTGCGATCCCCTCGGGAAAACACGTCAAAAGCACTACTCACTTGAGTGTAACGAATATCCGGAGAAAAAGATATGTTCCCGCGCACCGCACACGAGCGGTGCTTCGTGGGACCTGCAACTCAGTCCCGAAACTCAACGAACAGATCCCACCGTTGTGATCCTCTCGAAAAAGCACACAAGATGGACTATTCACTTGTCCAAAACGGTTGCCCGGTGATAAAGATGGAAAATCACCGTCGACGCCAAAACGGCCCTCGTGGGCCCCGAACCATCGTGCCGAATTACAGCGGGAAGACTGCGCCAACGCGATTCCCTCGGAAACAGACCCAACATCGACTGCTCGCACGCCCCAAACGGACGTCTGAGGAAAAAGTCGCTAAAAGCTGCACGCAGCTCAAAAGACGGGTCGTGGGGCCCGCACCTCAACTTCGGCCTCAATGCCTGAAACCACGCTGGAAAGCTCCACCTCGATGCCAGGGTCCCAACGCAACTGACGGCGCTCAAAACGGACGCCGGACGCATCCGCGCCGTCCAAAACAAGATTCCCCGAAGAAACGACTAACCCCTCGACGTACATGTCGCACCACCGAGGCCCCTCGTTTCGGGAATTAAAAATTCCTGAAACCATCTCAAAAAAGTCTTCCTCGTCGATATGGTTCCACCGCCGCAGACGGCACTCAAAACAGACACCCGTAGCGGAAAATACGGGTGTCCGAACACCGAGGGGGCAAGGCCCCTGGGGCTGGACCGGCCTGGACCGGCCGGTCCGCCCGGCCTGGGCTGGCCGCGGACACGCGGTCCCCGCGCAGACCGGCCACCAGGGCCGGTCGCGGCAGCCGCGTGAAGACCCGCGCGGCGCGGGTCTTTGTCGCCGCATGAGGGTCGCGCGCCGCGACCCCGTGGTCGCCGCTCCCTGGCGACCCGCCGGCGCGCCGAGGCGCTCAGCCTGGCGCCGGCCTCCCCCACTGCTGAAGGTCCGCCGCGCCCCGGTCTTTCCTGGCCGCTCCACCAGACACCCGCGACGCCGACCGAGCACCCCGCTGCCGCGCCAAGCGCCTCCACCGCCCCGCCATCCGCATGCGCTGCCTGGAAGACCCGCAGACTTCGAGGATCAACCCCTGCCTCCTCCGAACTCAGATTTAGATTCCGAAAGATGCGTTGGAAAGGTAAAAAACTCTAATACACATCCATGTTATTTTCTCGATAATCCAATAGAGTTTTGATACAAATATTTGAGCTCGAAGTAGGTGCGGTGAAAGAAAAATGCAAGCGACAAATCCTACCTCGATGGGCTTCGCCCGAAGCTTCGCCGCGATCCGTCGGAGCCGTTCCTTGCCGGAGAGGATGTGGTGATGGAGGGGAGCTTCCTCCTTCGCTGTGGGGAGCTGCTGGTGCCAGGGGAGAAGAGGGGAGGAAGGGGAAGGGGGTGTTTAAATAATCTAATTGACAATTTAATTAATATAAAACCCCTGAAACGTCCTGCATCCGAAACTCCTGACGGGGTCGAGGTTAAGCCTCCCATAGGGTAAAAACCACCTCCCGAGCACAATGGTGGTCTCATAATTTTAATCTGAGACCCCTTTCAAAAGTTATTAAACTTAGCGTCTGAAGCCACCAAATTACGAAAACGCCCCTAGGGCCATTTTTCACATACGGGCCACGCTCGCAAAACTTACAACCCTCCTAGGATAAATGGCACGATCCAAACTCAGTGGTGCCCTCGGTTTTCCAATCCGAGCCACCGTTTAAGAGATACCTGCATTTCAACATTAAACGAATTAATTAATTTATTTAATCCGTTTAACGTTCTAGAAGCGAGCGAGGGGTCCAAACATCCCGTGCCGACAAGTTATATGTAGTTCCTACGGTAAACACCCCATTCTGGACCCATCAGTACACTCAGATCCCTAATCTGATTCACCGTTTAGGAGTTATCCTATTTATTTGATGTTTCCAGTGTGAACGCACTGAAAATTTAATTCCGGCCACTCCGGGGGTTAGAATCGCACGCCGTCTGGAGGCACTGCTCTATAATATCATCAAGAATATTCCAAAGTCTTTCATAGAAAAATATGGGTTCTTAAAACCCTAGACTCTCATCCCCCCGAACACCAAACCCTCAGCCCTAGAAACCCTAAACCCTCATCCCTAGAAAACCATAAACAATCAGCCAAAAAAATATAAACCCTCAGCCCCAAAAAAAACCCTCATCCAAAAAAAACCCTAAACCCACATAAAAAACCCTAAACCCCATCCCAAAAAAAACCTTACCCTAAATATTCCTAACACCTCATACCCAAAAAAACATAAATCATCCCCCAAACACCCAAAACACTTAGACTCAAAAAAACCCTAAACCCTCATCCCCCCAAAAAACCCGAAAACCTCAGCCCCCCAAACCCTAATCCATAATCCCAAAATAACCGTAATCTCTAAATCCTAACAAACCCTAAACCCTCATCCCCAATAACCATAAACTGTCATAAAAAACCATAAACACTCAGTACAAAAAAACTCAAAAACCTCATCCTAAAAAACCCTAATCTCGAAGCTTATAAAAATTCTAAATCATCAGCCCCAAAAAACACTAAAACCTGATCCCTAAAAAACCCAAAACCCTCATCATAAAAAAACCCTAAACAATCATCCTCAGAAAAACCTAAAACTGCAGCCTCAAAAAAAATTACCCTCAACCCCCCAAAACTCTAAACCCTTAGCACTAAAATCCCCAAAACCCCCAAGACTAATAACCCCTATACCCTCATCCAACAAACCCCCAAACCCTAATCCCCACAAACCACTAAACCCTCATCCACAAAACCCAAAAATACCTCCCAAAAATCACCAAAAACATCATCCCCCAAAAATTCTAAAACATAAGCCCCAAATAAACCCTAAAATTTATTCCCCAAAAAAACCCTAAACCCTCAGTCCAAAAAAACCATAAGCCCTCATCCCCCAAAAAACCATGAACCCTAATCCCTAAAAAATAATATTTCCTCATCCCCCAAAACCCTAATCTCTCAGCCCCAAAAAACCCAAAATCCACAGGCCCAAAAAGCCCAAAAACCTTAGCCACCCAAAACAATAAATCCTCAGCCCCCAAAAACCCTAAACTGTCACCACCAAAAAATACAAAACACTCAACTCTAAAAAACCCTAAACTCTCACAACCAAAAAATAATAAAAAATACTAAACACTCAACTCTAAAAAACCCTAAACCCTCAGCATCAATAATCCAAAACCCTCAACCCCAAGAACCCCTAAGGCCACATCCCCAAAAAACCCTAAACCATATGCCAAAACAATCCTTAAAACCTAATCCACAAAAACCCTAAACCCTTAAAAAGAAAAAAACAATAAACCCCCACCCCCAAAAAACTGCAAACCGTCATCCCCAAAAAATCCTAAACACTCAACCACAGAGTACCCTAAACCCTCATCCCCAAATACCCTGAACCTCATCCAAAAAAACCCTAAACCCTAAACCCCATAAAACCTTATACCCTCAGCCCAAAAAAACCCCAAACCATCATCTCCAAAAACCCTAAACTCTCACCTTAAAAAAACAATAAACCCTCAGAAAAAAACCTAAACCCTCAAATAGAAAAAACCCTAAACCTCCAACACCAAAAAAACCCTAAACCCTCAAACACAAAAAACCCAAAATTTCATTTTATAAAAACCCCAAACCCTCCTCCATAAAAAACCTAAACTTTTTGTCCCAAAAAACTCCAAAACCACATCCCTAAAAAACCCTAAACCCATGAACCCAAAAAACACTAATCCCTCAGCACCAATAATCCATAAAACCTAATCCCCAATAATCCTTCAACCCTCAACCCCAAGAAACCCAAAACCCTCAGCCATAAAAAACCCATAAAACCTCTGCCTTATAAAACCCTAAACACTCAGTCCCAAAATAACCTAAACCATTAGCACTAAAAAAACCCAAAACCCTCATCCCCCAAAACCCCAAAACCCTCATCCCCGAAAACCTTAAAACCCTTTGTCCCAAAAAACCCTAAACCCTTATCCCTAAAAACCCTAAAACCCCAGCTCCCAAAATCCTAAACCTTGCCCAAAAAAACCCTAAACCCTAAACCCCCAAAAATCCTAAATATTCACCAAAAAATACCCTAACCCCTCATCCCAAAAGATTTTAAACCCTCATCGCCAAAAAAATACCCTAAACCCATATCCCAAAAAAACCCCAAACCCTCAGCCCCAAAAGAACCCAAACCATCAACCCCATAAAATATTAAACCCTCATCTCTAAAAACCTAAAACCCTCAACCCAAAAAAACCCTAAACTATTATTCCCAAGAAACTCTAAAACCTTATTACCAAAAATCCCTAAACACAAATCCCCAAAAATCAATAAACCCTAACTCCCAAAAAACCCTTAACTCCTAACCTGAAAAAACCTAAATCCTCAACACTAGAAAAACCTAAACACTAAGCCCTCGATACTATTAAAACCTCATCCCCAAAAACACCAAAACCCTCTATCTTAAGAACCCATAAACCCATAACACCCAAAACCCATAAACCCCTAGCCACAAAAAACATGAAACTCATAGCCCCAAACACCCTTAAACCATCGGCCCAAAAAAAACCTACACACTTAGCCCAAAAAACATTAGGTCCAAAACCCTTAAAATACTTATCCCCAAAAAACAATAATCTCCCTGCCCAATAAAACCAAAACCCTCAACCCAAAAATACCCTAAACCCACACTCCCAAGTAATCCTTAAACCCTCAACCCCAAGAAACCCTAAACCCTCATTCCTAAAAACCTTTAAATTCATAGCCCTAAAAAAACATAAATCGTCCACTCCAAAAAAACCTACACACTTTTCCCCCCAAAAAATGTAAACCCTCATCCATAAATAACCCTAAACCCTTGTCCCCAAAGCACCTTGAACCTAAATCCCTAAAAAACATTAAACCCTCATCCCCAACAAACCTTAAACACTCAACCCAAAAAACCCAAAACCCCCACCCCAAAAAAATCCTAAACCTTCATCCCGAAAAATCCCTAAACCCTCATCCCTAAAAAACCCTAAAGCCTCAGTCCCTAAAAATACTAAACCCTCAGCAACAAAAATCCATAATTCCTATGCCCCAAAAAACCCTAAACCCACATACCGAAATGATCATAAACCCTCAGCCCTGAAAAATCCTAAACCCTCAGCCCCAATCAACCCTAAACCCTCATACCAAAACAACCCGAAACCCTCACCCCCAAAAATTGAAAACACTTATCCCCAAAATAGCAAAAATTTTCATCCCAAAAATACACTAAACCCTTATCCACATAAAATCCTAAACCATCCACCCTAGGAAACCCTAATACCACGACACTAAAAAATTCCAACCCCTCATGACTAAAAATCCCTATACCCTTAACCCTAAAAACACCCTGAACTATCAGCCAATAAAGACCCTAAACCCTCATCACCAAGAAAACCTTAAACACTCCACCTCAAAAAATCCTAAACTCTCTACCCCAAAAAATTTTAAACCCTCATCCCAAAAGAACCCTAAACCCTCAGCCTAAAATAACCCTAAACACTAATCCCCAAAATTCTGTAAATCCTCAACCATAAAATACCCCAAACCTTCAACCCCCAAAAAGGATAAACCATCCCCCCTAGAAAAACTTAATCTCTCGTCACTAAAAACCTCTAAACCCTCAGCCCTAGAAAACCCTAAAATATCATTCAGAAAAAACCTTAAATTGCCAGTCCCAATGAAACCTAAACTCTCAGACCCAAAAAACACTAAAAACTTATCCCCCAAAAACCGTAAACCCTAAACCCCTAAGAAACTAAACCCTAACATTCAAAAAATCCAAACCCTCGGCCCTAGAAAATTCTAAACCCTCAATACCAAAAAAACCCTATGTCATCATCCCCAAAAAACCCTAAACCCTAAGCCCTAAAAAACCCTAAAATAATACCCTAGAAAAGCCTAAACCATTTTTCTAGAAAATCATTTACCCTTAGACCCAAAAAAACCTTAAACCTGAAGTCCCAAAAATCCCTAAACCCTAAGACCCAAAAAACCATAAATCCTTATCCCCAAAAACCATAAACACTCATCCCAAAACACCCTAAACACTAAACCCCAAAATACCCAAAACCCTCAGCCACAAAATAACCTAAACCCTCCACCCCAAAAATTCTAAACCCTCAACCCCAATGAACCCTAAACCCTCTGTAATAAAAAACCTAAACCCCAACCTAAAAAACCCTAAACACTAAGCTCCAAAAAATGAACCCTCAGACCCCAAAAAACCCTAAATGCTTAGTCCCAAAAACCATAAAACCTAGGCATTATAAAATACTAAACCCTTGGCCATAAAAAAACCTAAAAACTCTACCCAAAACAACCCTGAACCCTCAACCTCAAAAATCCCTAAACCCTCACCACTAAAAAACCCTAAACCCATAGCACCAAAAAACCCTAAAACCTCATCCCCAATAACCTCTACACCATCATCCCCCAAACCCTAGAACCCTAATCCCGAAAACACCATAACCCTCATCCACAAAAAACCCAAACCCTTCCCAATAACCCGCTAAACCATTTACGTCAATAAATAATAAAACATAAGCCCCAAAAAACCAAAACACTCAGAATAAAAAATATCTAAACCCCTGGCCCAAAAAAAACCATAAACCTTCAACCACAAAATCCCCAAAACCCAGATCACCAAAAAATAATAAGTCCTCAGCCCAAAAAACCCTAAAATCTCAACCCTAAAAAACCCTAAACCCTCATACCTAAGAGGACCTAAACCCTCAACCCCCCAAAATGCTAAATCACCAGCCAAAAAACCCTAAACCCCCAACCCCCAAAAAACCAAAACCCTTCGCCCCAAAAAACCATAAACCCTCGGCCACAATAGAACCTAAAACAACATTCCCCACAAACCCAACACCATCAGCCCCCAAAAAACCTTAAACCATCAACCCCCCAAAAAACCTAAACCCTAATACCTTAAACCAATAAACCCTAAACCCTCATCCCAAAAAAACTATGAACCCTCCGCACTAAAAAAACCCCTAAACCCTAAACCCCAAATATCCTAAACCCACAACTACAAAAAATACTAAACCCTCAGCCCCCAAAACGCCAAAACTCTCAGTACTAAAATAACCTAAACACTCAACCCCAAAATACCCTAAACCCTCATCCATAAAATACACTAAACCTCTTCCCCTAAAATCCTAAACCCTAAACCTAAAAAAACCATAAACCTGCATCACTAAAAATCAAAAACCCTCACCCCAATAAACCCAAAATAGTTAGCACCAAAAAACCCTAAACCCTAAAAAAACCCTAAACCCTAAACCAGAAAAAACTATAAACCGTAAAAACCAAAAAACCCTAAACCCTAAACCCCAAAAAACCCAAAGTTGATGGCCTGAAAAATTCCTAAACCCTCCACCCCAAAAAATCCTAAACTTTCTGCACCAAAAAACACTAATTGCTCAACCCTAATAAAATCTTAAACTAACATCCCCATAAAACAACAAACCCTAAGCACTAGAAAACCATAAACCCTAAGCCCTAAATATTCCAAAATACACAACCCCAAGAAATCATAAACCCTCATTCCTAAAAAACACTAAACCCTCAGCCCCAACAAACCTTAATCAGAAATCCCCAAAAAACCCAAAAACCTCAACCCCAAAAACCCAAACCCTCATCCACAAAAAACCCTAAACACTCCACCCTAGAAAACACTAAACCCTCATCCATGAAAAACCCTGAACCCTAAACCCTAATAAAAACCCTCAACCCCAATAAACCCTAAACCCTTATCCCAAAAAAATCCTAAATCCTAAAACCATAAACCCTCATCCCTAGAAAATCCTAAAAACTCAAACCTAAAAGTCCCTAAACTATTATCCCCAAAAGGCCCTAAACCCTCATCCCCAAAGAAGACCTGAATCACTTAGCTCCAAAAACCCCCAAACCCTCATCCCCAGAAGACCCCAAAAATGTATCCCTAGAAGACCCTTAACCCTTAGCACCATAAAATCGTAAACCATTATCCCCAAAAAAATCATAAACCCTTAGACCCACAAAACCCTAAATCCTTAGACCCATAAAACTCTAAAATCGTAGACCAAAAAACCCCTAAACACTCAGCCACAAAAAAACACTAAACCCCCAGCCCCCCAGCCCCCCAAACCCTTAACTCTTAGCCTCAAAAAACCATAAACCATCTACACCAAAAAAACCCAAACGTTGATCCCCAAAAATCCCTACCTCTCATCCAGAAACAACCCTGAACCCTCTATCCCCAAAAACCATAAAACATCAACCCAAAAAACCCCTAAACCCCTATCCCCAATAAAACCTAAACACAAAGCCCCCCAAACCCTTAAAACCTTAGTCCCAAAGAATCTCTAAACCCACAGCTCCAAAAACCCTAAACCCTCAAGCCTAAATACCCCTAAACCCTTATCCCCAAAAAAACCCCTAAAAATCGGCCTAGAAACCCTAAACTCTCTTCCACTAAAGACCCTAAAACCACCCTCCCAAAGAAACCCTAAACCCTCATACCTGAAATACCCAAAACCCTAAGCCCTAAAAACCCTAAACCCTCATCCCACAAAAAAATAAACCATCATCCCCAAAAAACAAAAAACCATTTTCCCCAAAAAATTATAAAACCATAGCCCCAAAAACACACAACCTTAAACTCAAAAACACCCTAAACCCCCCACCCAAGAAAACCCTAAACCGTATCCCAAAAAAACCCAAACCCTCTACCCCAAAAAACCCAAAACCCTCATCATAAAAAATACTTAAACCCTCATCCATATAAATCCCTAAATCCTAATCCATAAAAAGACCAAAACCTACAGTCCCTAAAAATAGTAAATTCTCTACCTTAGAAATACCTAAATACTCGTCCAATAAAAACTCTATACCCACAGCCCCAAAAAATATTAATCCCTCATCCAAAAAAAACCCTAAACACTCAATCCCAAAAAACCCTAAACCCTCATCCCCAAACAAACCTATACCCTCATCCCCCAAAATAATAAACACTTATCTCCAAAATACCCTAAAACCTTGGACTCAAAATACCCTAAAACCACTTCCCTAAAAAATCATGAACCCTCTACCCCAAAAAAAACCCTAATCTATCATCACTAAAAAACCTAATGCCTTATCCCCAAAAAACCATATACTCTTATCCCCCCTCCCAAACCCTAAACCATCATCCAAAGAAACCCTAAACCCTCATCCAAAAAAAAACCTAAACCCTATGCCCTAAAAAAGCCTAAACCCTCTTCCCAAAAATTGTAAACCCTCAGTTATAAATAATTATAAACCCTCACCCCCAAAAAACCCTAAACACTATGCCCAAAAATACCCTAATTACTTAGAAAAATTACCCTAAACCCTTTACCTAAAAAAAGAATCAACCCTCAACACCAAAAATCCCTAATCCTTGAGCACTAAAAAACCCTAAACCCTCATCCCCAAAAAATACTAAACCCTTAGCACCAAATAACCCAACACCCTCATCCCCAGAAAACCATAAACCCTCAGTAAAAAAAACCCTAAACCCAAAAAAACCCTAACCCCTCGGCCTCAATGAAACTAACACCCTAAGCCCCCAAAAATCATAAACCCTCAGTCCCAAAAAGACCCTAATCCCACATCCCTAAAAAACCCTAGACCATATGACCCAAAAAACCATAAATTCCAAGCCCCAAAAAACCTAAAATTGTAAGCCTAAAAAAACCATAAACCCTTATCCCAAAAAAAATTATACCCTCATCCCAAAAAAAATCCAACACCTCAGCCCTAAAAAAACATAAACCCTCATCCATAAAAAACCCTAATCCATAACCACCCAAAAATCCTAAACACTCTTCCCCAAATTCCATAAACCATCATCCAAAAAAACTAAAAACCTTAACCCAAAAGAAACATAAATTATTGGCACTAGAAAACCATAAACCCTCGTCATCAAAATAACCCTAAACTCTGATCCCCAAAAAACCATAATCCCTCATCCCCCAAAAAACACGAATCCCACAACCCTAGAAAACCCTAACCCCTTATCCCTAAAAAACCCAAACAGTCAGCCCCAAAAAACACTATACCCTCATCCAAAAAAGTACCTAAACCCTCATCCCAACAAAACCCTAAACCCTCCGTCCCAAAAAACCCTAAACACTAAGTCTCAAAAAATCCTAAACACTTAGCTTAAAAAATCCATAAACCATCATCCAAAAAAAAAACCTAAACCCTCATCCCCAAAAAAACGCACACCCATATCCCCAAAAATCCATGAACCCTCATCCCCAAAAAACTGTAAACCATCATCCATAAAAAACCTTATACCCTTATCCACAAAAAACCCAAAACCCTATTCCCTAAAAAAACCGAAAACCCTCAACCCTTAAAACCCCTATACCCTCATCCCACCAAACCCCTAAACCCTCTTCCCTAAAAAACCATAAAAACTCATCCCCAAATAATCCCTAAACCCTCAAATCAAAAAAAAAAACTATACCCTCATCCCTAAAACCCTAAAATCTCTACCCCTAATAACCCAGAACCCTCATCCCCCAAAAAAATCAATTCCCTCATCCCCCAAAACCACTTAAGCCTTATCCCCAAAACCTTAAAAAGCATATCCCCCCAAACCCCTAATACGTCAATCCTAAAAATATATAAATAATGTTCCCCAAAAATCAAAACCTAAGGCCCCAAAAACAACTAGACCCTTAGCCACAAAAAAAACTAAACCCTCATCCCAAAAAATGATAAACCATCATCCAAAAAAACCTACACCTGCATACATAAAAAACCCTAAACCATTAACTCCAAAAAAACCATAAACCCTCAGCCCAAAAAAACCCAAAACCCTCAGTGCCAAAATTCCCTAAACTCTCATCCCCAAAAAATCTATAACCTCGATCCCAAAAAAACCAAAACCCTCTTCCCTAAAAAACCATAAACCCTCAACCCAAAAAACCATAAACCCAAATCCCCCAAAAAACACTCAAACCAAACCCCCAAAAATACCTAAACCCTCAACCATAAAAAATCCTAAACCCTCTTCCCAAAAAAAACCCTAAACCCTCACCCCCAAACTCTAAAACCTCATCCCCAAACTACCCTAAACCCATTGCCTCAAAATACCCAAAACCCACAGCCCCAAAAAAAGCCTAAACCCTCAACCCCAAGAAACCCTATATCCTCAGAACAAGAAACCCCAAAACCCTCAGCCCTAAAAAATACAAAAACCCTCAAAACCAAAACATAGAATATCCTCATCTCATAAAATATAGTAAACCCTTAACCCAAAAAACCCTAAACTGTTATACCTAAAGAAACCTAAAATCTCTTCCCTAAAAACTATAAACCCTCAACCCTAAAATCCCATAAACCCTCAACCCAGAAAAACCCTAAAAACTAAGACCCAAAACACCCAAAACCCCTATTTCCCCAAAACACTATACCCACAACCCCCAAAACCTTAAACTGTCAACCCCAAAAAAATCTAAACACTCAACACAAAAAAACTCAAAACTATAAGCTCCATAAAAACCTAAACCCTCATCCCTAAAAACTCTAAACACTATGCCCCTTAAAACCCTAAACCCTCACTCCCTAAAAATCCCGGACCCACTTCCCTAAAAAACCCTAAAACATAATCCCCGAAAAACCCTAAACCCTCATCCTTAAAAAACCATAAATCCTAAACCCCAGAAAACCCTAAACCCTTAGCACCAAAAAATCCTACTCCCACAAACCCCAAAAAATACTTAACCCATAGCCCCAAAAAAATCTAAACCCTCAACCCCAGAAACCATAAAACTTCTACCCCAAAAAACCATAAACCCTTAGCCCAAAAAACCCAAAAACCATTAGGCACAAAAAACATTAAACTCAAAGCCCCAAAATACCCTAAAAACATAGCAATAAAATACCCTAAAAACTCATCCAAAAATACCCTAAACCATCATCCCCAAAAATAATAAACTCTCAACCCCAAAAAACATAAACCCTCGACAATAAAAACCATTATCCTTTGGCCACAAAAAATCCTAAAATATAAACCCTAAAAAACCTGGAACCCTCAACCCCCAAAAAAACCCTAAACTCTAATCCATAAAAAACTCAAAACCATGAACACCAAAACACACTAACCACTCTACCGCAAAAAAAACCCAATCCCTCACCCCCCCCCCCAAATAAACCATCATCCCCAAAAAAACATAAACCCATAGCTATAAAAAAACTCAAACTCACAGGCCAAAAAAATCTAAGACCTCAACCCCCAAAATCACTAAACCCTCAAACCCAAAAATAAAAACCCAAATCCCCATAAAACCATCTACCCTCAGCCCCAAAAAACCATATACACTAAGACCCAAAAACCCTAAACCCTCATACCCAAAAAACCCTAAACCCTCAGCCTAAAAAAACCCTAAACCCTAAACCCCAAAATCTCTAATCCCTTAGCCCCCAAAAAACATAAACCCTCATAAAAAAATACATTAAACCATTGTCCCCAAAATACCCTAAACACTTATCCCTAAAATCCCTAAAACCACATCACTAAAAAACCCTATACCCTCATCCCAAAAAAAACCTAAACCATTATCCCCCCAAAAACCCCTAAACCCTCATCCCCAAAAAACCTGTAAACCCTTTTCCATAAAAAACCCCATAAACCTTATTCCCCCAAAAAATTAAACCCTCGCCCCAAATAACCCTTAACCCTATTCCCTAGATAAACCTAAACCCTCCTCCCCAAATAACCCAATACCCTCAGCTGCAAAACTCATAAACCCTCATCCCCCAAAACCCCTAAAACCTTAGTACCAAAACACCTAAACTCTTTTCACAAAAAACTTATAAACCCTCACCCTAGATACCCTAAACCCATAGCTCCAAAACCCCTAATACCACATCTCCAAAAAACCATTAACCTTAAACCACAAAAAACCCTAAAACCTCAGAACTAAAAAACCCTAAACTGTCATCCACAAAAAAATGTAAACCCTCTACCCTAAAAAAACCCCTAAACCCTCATCCCCAAATAACCCTAATCCCTCATTCCAAAAATCCAAAACCCTCATCCGCTAAAAAATCCAAATTCCTTATCCCCACAAAACACTAAACCCTCATCCCAAAAATACTATAAACCCACCACCATAATAAACACTAAACCTCATCCCCAAAAAAATCCAAAACTCTTAGCCCCCAAAAAAACTAAACCCTCAGCCCCAAAACCCCAAAAACATCTGCCCCAAAAAACCCAAAACCCTCATCCAAATAATATCCTAAACCCTTAGACCCACAAAACCTAAACCCTCAACCCAAAAAACACTTAACCCTGCCTCTAAAAAACCCTAAACCCTGATCCCCAAAAAAATCCTATATCCTTAGCCAAAAAAACCCATAGACCCTCATCCCCAAAACCCCAAAACCCTCACCCCCAAAAAAACCTAAACCCTCAGTTCGAATAAACCCCAAAACTCACATTCCCCAACCCCCTAAACCCACAGGCCCAAAAAAAACATAAACGGTAATCCCCAAAACCCCTAAAACTAAAACCTCAAAACTACTAAACCCTCAACCCCAAAAAAACCAAAACCCTCACCCCTAGAAACCCATAAACCTTTAGAGAAAAAAACCATAAACCCTAATCCCCCAAAAACCCTAATCCCTCATCCCCAATAAACCCAAAACCCTCAGTCCCAAAAAAACACTAAACCATCAACCCCCAAAAAACCAAAACCCCCAGGTACCCAAAACCTTAAATGCTCATCCCCCTAAAACACTAAACCGCCATCCCCAAAAAACCATAAAACCTTAGCCCTAAAAAACACTAAACACTAAACCCCAAAAAACGCTAAACCCTCATCCCCAAAACCTGAAAACTTCAACCCTAAAAACCCAAACCCAAAACCCCCAAAAACTTTATGGCCCTCATCCCCATAAAACATAAACACTCAACCCCCAAAACCCTAAACACTCATCCCTATAAAACCAAAAATTTTCATTCCCAAAAAAACTAAAACCCTCAACTCAAAAAAACCATAAACCCTCTACCCCCCCAAAAAAAACCCTAAACCCTCAACCCCCTAAAACAATAAACCCATATCACAAAAAAAACCTAAACCCTCAGACCCAAAAAACCCCAAAACCCACTTCCCCAAAAAACCCTAAAGACCACCTCCAAAACCGATAAACTTTCACCCCCAAGACCCAAAAACCCTCATCCCCAAAAAATGCCGAACCCTCAGTCCAAAGCACCCCTAAACCCTCTATAACAAAAAAAACATAAACCCTCTTCCCAAAAATATCATAAACCCTAAATGCCAGAAAACCCATAACCATCTACATCAAAACACCCTATATCCTCATTCCCAAAAAAACCTAAAACCTCAGCCCCAAAAAAACCTAAACCCTCATCCCTAAAAAACCCTAATCCCTTAACCACACAAAACCCTATATCCTCAACCCCTCCCCCTAAAAAAACCTAATTCCTCGTCCCCAAAACCCCAAAATATTTATCCCAAAAAACCCTAAACCATATACCCCCCAAAAAACCTAAACCATCATCCCCAAAAAACCCAAAATCTTCAGACCCAAAAAACACTAAACCCTCAAGCCCAAAAATCCATAAACCCCCATCCCAAAAAAACCATAAACCATTTTTCCCAAAAAAAACCTAAACCCACATCCCTAAGAAACCCTAAAACCACTTCCAAAAAAATCACTAAACTCTCATCCTCAACAAATTCTAAACCCTTAGCCCCAAAATAACCAAAATACTCATCCCTAAACAACCCTAAACCCTTATCCCCAAAATCCATAAACACTCAACCCCAAAACCCATAAATACTCTACCCCAAAACCCTCATCCCCAAAAAAACCTAAACCCTCAATACCAAAAAAAAATCTTAACTCTTGGCCCCAAAATAGTAAATCCACATCCCCAAAAACCTATAAACACTTATCCCTAAAGAAAACTAAAAACCTATCCCCAAAAAACCAAAAACACTCAACCCTAAAAATCCCAAAACCCTCAACCCCAAAAAACCCAAAACCCTTAGCACAAAAACCCCTTATACCATTAGTCCCTACAAACCCTAAACACTAACCCATAAACACTAAAAAACACAAAACCATCATCCATAAGAAACCCAAAATCCTCATCCACAAAAACCCAAAAACCTCATCCCGAAAAACTATAAACCCTCTGCCCAAAAAAAATATAAACATGCACCCCAAAAATCCCTGAACCCCCTTCCCCAAAAAACTATAAACCATCATCCCAAAAAAAACCTATTAACTAAACAAAAAAACCATAAACCCTCGTCCCCAAAAAATCCTCATCCCCCATCCCCAAATACCCCAAAATCTTCATCCTCACAAAACCCTAAACCCTCAGCCACAAAAAACCCTATACACTCATCCCCAAAATTCCATAAACCCACAACCCTAAAATACTGCAAACCCTCATTCCTGAAAAAACATAAACCCTAAAACCAAAAAACCTTCAAACCTTATCTCTTAAAAACCTCAAACCCTCTTCCCCAAAAAAAACTAAACCTTCATCCCCAAAAAACCCAAAACCCATATCCCTAAAAAACCCTAAACCCTTAACCCAAAAAACAATAAACCCTCATCTCCAAAAAATCATAAAACCTCAACCCTAAAAACCCATAAAACTACATCACAAAAAAAACCCAATCCCTCAGCCAAACAACCCTAAACCTTCAGCCCCAAAATTACCTAAACCCTCAGCCCAAAAAACCCTAAATTCCCAGCCGCAAAAAACCTAAGCTCGTAGCCCTAGAAAACAATAAACCCTTAGTTATGATAAACCCTAAATTGTGAGCACCAAAATTCTATAAACACTAATACCATAAAAACCCTAAACCCTCAGCCCCAAAAAACCTTAAACTCTCATCCCCAAAAAAAATATAAACCCTCAACCCCAAAATAACCATAAACCCTCATCCCCAAAATATACAAAAACCCTTAGCCACAAAATACCATAAAACCTCAGCCCAAAAAAACCCTAAACCCTTAGCTGTAAAAAAAACACACAAAGAGTAGCCTTAAAAAACCCTAAACCCTCATTCCCAAAAAATCCTAAACCCTCATCCCCAAAAAACCCTAAATCCTCCACCCTAAAAAACACTAAACCATCAGCCCCAAAAACTCATGAACCCACAATGCCAAAAAAACCCTAAACCCTCATCCAAAAAAAACCTAACCCTCAGCCAAACCCATAAACCCTAAGCCTCAAAAAAACCATAAAACCTCATCCAAAAAGGACCCAAAACCCTCATAACGAAAAAAACTCTAAACCCTCATCCACAAAAACCCCTAAACACTAAACCCTCAGTCACAAAACCCCAAAACCCTCATCCACAAAACCCCTAAACAATTATCCCCCAAACCACTAAACTATCAGCCCCAAAAACCCCAAAACATATAGCCCTTGAAACCCCTAAATCCTCAGCTCCAAATGACTCTAAACCCACAACCCAAAAAAACCCTAATCCCTCATCCCAAAAAACCTAATACCCTCTACCCCAAAAAACCCTAATCCTTTAAACCCAAACAACCTTATACACTCATCAAAAAAACCCTAAAATTTAATCCCTATAAAGCACTAGACCCTCAACCTGAAAAATCCAAAACAGTCATCCCAAAAAAACACTAAACCCTCAACCACCAAAAACCCTAAACCCCATCGCCAAAAAACACAAAACCCTTAGCCCTAAGAAACCCTAAACCCACTACCCCAAAAAACCTAAACAGTCATCCCAAAAAAACCCTAAACCTTCAACCTCCAAAACCACTAAACCCTCATCCCCAAAAAACCCTAATCCCTAAACCCCAAAAAACTGTAAACCCTCAGTCCCAAAAAACCGTAAACCCTCAACCCAAAATCCCTAAACCCTCAGTCCAAAAACTAAAAATCCATAGCTCTAAAAAACCCTAAACCCTCATCCACAAAAACAGTAAAGCCTTCGACCCAAAAACCCTTATCACCCAGCCACAAAAACCCCTATACCCACAACCCCAAAAAAACATAAACCCTCAACACCCAAAACACCAAAACCCTTAGCCCCAAAAACCCAAAACCCTCATCCCAAAGAAACAAAAAACCTCAAACAAAAAAACCCAAACACCCTTATCCCTAATACCCCTTACCCACAACCTTAAAACTCCCTAAACATTTATCTCCAAAAAACCCTAAACACACAGCCCCAAAAACCAAAATACTCCATGACCCAAACAACCCAAAACACTCATTCCCAAAACCCAACCATAATCCCTAAAAACCCATAAACCCTCATCTCTATAAACCCCTAAACCCATTTCCCAGAAAACCCAAAACCCTTAGCCTAAAAAATCACTAAATCCTCAACCCAAAAAACCACTAAACCCTCATCCCCAATGAACCCAACAACATCAGCCCTAAAATACCCTAAAACCTCATTTCCAAATAACCTTAAACCCTCAGCCCCAAAAATCCATATATCATTTTCCCCAAGAAAACATAAACCCCCATCCCCAAAAAACCAGAAACCCACAGCACCAAAATGACCTACACCCTCAGCCAAAAATTACTCTAAATATTTATCTCCAAAAATCACTAATCCCTTAGCTAGAAAAAAACCATAAACCCTCCACCCCAAAATAGAGTAAACTCTCATCCCCCAAAAAAACATTAAACTATCAACACTAAAAAACCCTAAACCATTTTCCCCAGTAAACCCTAAACCATCTACCATAAAAAAACCCTAAACTCTTATCCCTAAAAATCCCTAAACCCTAATCACCAAAAAACAATAAAACCTTATACCCAAAAGAACCCTAAACCCACATACTAAAAAAACCTTCAACCTCAACAAAAAAATCCAATACCCTCAATAACAAACAACCCTAAACCCTCATCCTCAAAAAACCCTAAACTCTTTACCCACAAAATCCCAAAAACTCATCCCCAAAATATCCTAAACCCTCAGCCCCAAAAAAACATAAAACCTTAGCCCCAAAAAACCCTAAATCCTCTTCCCTAAAAAACCCTAAGCCCTATATCTGAAAAAATCCTAAACCCTCAGCCACAGAAAACCCTAACCCTCATCCCCAAAAAACCATAAAACCTCATCCCAATAAAATCCTAAACCCTTATCTTCAAAAAAACCTAAACCATTATCCCCCAAAAAAACCCCAACCCTAAAACCCTCAAACCCCTAAACCCTCAGACCTAAACTACCCAAATCCCCCAACCAAAAAAACCCAAAACCCTCATCCCCAAAAAATCCCTAAACCATCATCCATAAAAAATCCTAAACCCTCAGCCCAAAAAACCCTAGACCCACATCTCCAAAAAAATCCTAAACCCTCTAATGTGCCAGCTAAAATAAAAAATGAGTAAGTGAATATTGAATAATGAAATGCATTCAAATGAGAAAGGATTAAAGGAAATTCCATCCATTGAGTTTTCTCCAATCATAAGAATTAAGTCACTAGAAATAGAGATACACCACCAATTCTGGGAAAAGGGAAGAGGAAAAAAAATGAATGTTGCACATCAAGATTAAAAATTGGTAGGATTAAAGTGTAACTATTAAAAATGAGTGAAAATAAATTATAAATACAAAATAAGGTAATAAAAAAATTAAATTAAATGGAATGGGGTAACTCAATAGTCATATAAAAAGAACAAAAACCACTTTCCCATGCTAATTAGTGACCGCGCTAACTAAAGTAGAGAAAATACTTCTTAATGATTCTTTTCTAAAAGTTATATCTCCTATTTAATAATTTTTATGAATTTCCTAACTTTGAAATAAGGATAGGTCATTTTGGCCCAAAAATAAGTGTGATGTATCCCGCCGTTATGTTGGAATCCAAAAAATATGGGCTGGTCCAATTCAAATAAAAATTGGGAATTAAATTATTATCAAGAAAAAAAGTATTCTCCTTGGATTGAATAGGGTCTTTATTATTCCCTATGTATTGCAGATAATTTTCTTCAAATCCATTGAATTGTCTTCCTCAATGTATGTAGATAAATTCCCATTTTTGAATGTTGTAAAAACACAACCAAAATACTACATTAAATTGATCTTGTAAACATTCTTTCCCACTAATTATAGTACCTTGAATGTGCCTTCAGCTTGTGGAGCCATCTTGCTCTTCCTTTTGTATGTAAATCACTTCTTGAGAAGTTGAATCCACACTTTTTCTCTAGGTTGGAAAATGGTCTGCTTCTGATTCATATTATCTCACATCTTATATGCTTCATTAGATATCTCTATTTGAGCTTGAATAGATTCATGAATATTCTTCATCTACTTTTCCTTATCCTATATATCAATATTAACCTAAAAGTAAAGAGGTATAGAATAAAATTTTATAGGAGTGATTGGATTTATTTTATAAACCAATTCAAATGGATAATGGATAGTGGTATCACATAGATATCTATTGTATTAAAATTCAACTTGTGCAAGTGATAAATCCCAATATCTCATATTCATGTTCACCAATGTTATCAGAATAGTTACCAAATTATGACTGGTAACTTCCATTTTCCCATAAATTTGTGGGTGATGGGAAGTATAGAAAGTAAACTTCATACTAAATTTCCCCCATAATATCCATAAAAATGGATGAAAATTTTAGTTACTCATTTAGATTCAATGTTTTGAGAAATGCCATAAAGGAAAATGATCTATTTGAAAAACAAAATCTTAGTGATTCTTGGGTAAATATGTAATGAAATATTTGCAGATATCTTCCAATGGTTTCTCTAGAATAGATAGAAGTGTGTATAAACCATGCTTTAAATGACACTTTTCTCTTTGACATGTCCCGCATATCCAAATAATTATTTGGACATATGAGTAAATATTTGGATAGTAGAAATTATTTTTTAATATCTCCATGGTTTTGTGGATGTAAAAATGTCAAGAAAGTTATCCTTAATGAGTCTACTAGATGTGAATGTCCCGATAATTACCCTTTGGAAAACACAATTTCTTTTCTCTTCAAGATAGACCCATATTTCATATAATAATCTTCCAAAAATATATTTTGAAATTGTATTAAAATAGAATTTAACTCTATATCATGCGGATAATCCACTTTCATAAGCTGAAATCCAATAATTCAAGAATCAGTACTAGTATGTAATGCATTCCTTTGAGATAAATCATTTACCACTTTGTTATCTTGACCATTATTTTATTTTGAAAAAAAATGAAAATGATTTAAAGAATTAAACCCAATTTGAATTACTCAATCTCTTATTGTGTTGACCATTGATAAATCTCAACCCCTGATGGTCCAAATGATGAAAAAACATTTGGTCTCAAATAATGATACCAATGATCTAGAACTCTAACAATTTCATAAAACTCATTGTTATACATTTTTAAATTACTCCTTAAATCATTCAACTTATCACTTAAATATTAAATGAGGCACTTTCCTTGGATGAGAATGGTGGAAATCCCAAATCCTCATTGATCACACTCCACTTCAAAGACATGATCAAAATTTAGTAATGCTAAAATTGGTGCTTCAAAAAACCATTTCTTAATAATTTCAAATGCCTCTTTTTTTTACATTAGAACACCAAAATTCCCCATTTTTCAATCATTCAATGATAGGTTCCATGATATTGCTGAAATTTGAAAAAAATATATGAAAAAATATTCCAAACCATGAAAAGTTGTTATTACTATGTTGGATTTCAGTGGTGGCTAGGAATTGATTGATTTCCCATTGATTGATCCACCATGATAACTTCTATGGATACCAATTTTTCTAAAAACACCTCTTTTATTGAAAATAACTCACACATTTTTAGCTTTCCATATCTGTTTTGATAGAACAAAATTCCAAATACCAACCAAAGATGATCCACATGGATCTCAAAATCATTGTTTCAAATCAATATATCAACTAGATAAAAAATATTTTTTTTACAAATAAATGGTTTTCAAACTTCATTCATGAGTTTCATGAATGTTATAGGAGCATTAGAGGGCCCTAATTTCTTGTCATACCACTCAAAAAATCCACCTTTGGTATTGAATTCCAACTTCAAGTCATCCCCTTCATTCATCAAAATTTTTTGGTATCCAACCTGATGATCAAATTGGCCACTTTTCCCAACGGTTTGGCCAAACCGTTGGGAAAGGGGACCTATACCAACGGTTTTTTCAAACCGTTGGTATAGAAGCGTTGGGAAAGATATAATTTCCAGTAGTGGTTGTAGTTCATGATCATCGATGCCTTTGTGGTCCAAATTTAATTTTCCACCTGATTTCCAGCTTGCAAACATCATTAAGTGTATAGAATGGGTGTAACTCCACTAAATATTGAATTTATTCATTTAGTACACAAAAAAGACACACAATAATTATCACCTTGTATTTTTGAACATCACTACAGATCAATAAATGATAAAACTCCTGATTGTACTCTTCAATAGATTTATCCCCTTTTTGCAAGCTATGAATTCAGAAATAAATCCCTTTCATATAATTCTCGTGTAGAAATCATATTCTAAAAAGCTTTTTCAACTTCTACCATGAGAGTATATTTTCATT
The DNA here is from genome assembly GCA_963277665.1 of Viscum album. Lineage (NCBI taxonomy): Eukaryota > Viridiplantae > Streptophyta > Magnoliopsida > Santalales > Viscaceae > Viscum > Viscum album. Next base: position 1,541,176,269 of record OY728151.1, read on the forward strand.
ACTATAAAATTACTATTATTTATTCATATTTTCCCACTAAAGTGATGTATAATCTTTAGATTAAAGAATTTATACATTTCATGTATTCTCAATGTAGAAATTCATAAATTTGAATAATCATTCGATTTCTTACATCCAATATAGAAATTCATATGGATTCATACTCCAATAAAAATATATAATTCCAATCATCATTCCTATTTTAATATATTAATCATCTATTATTCTTCACATATCCCCCAATGAATCCCTATAATCATATCTATTTTTATCATATTCATAAAATGGATGTCAGATTGCAACTATTATGTTGATATGGATGTTGGGGATTCCACTACGGTGGAGGGGAATTGTGATTTCATGATCATAATAATAGAAAAATTATCCAACTAATTTGATTAATTTAAAATTCTAGCTACACATTGTCTAATTCCCATGGAGTAGGAGGAGTTTAAGATCTCCTTTTTCGATCCATGGTAGAGAAGTTTTTTCCTGATATTAAAAAGAAGAATATGGAAGAACTTTCTCTTAGGAACCACAACTCTGATACCACATTGATGCATCGTAGGAAAGAAAGAATGACTTTGTGATGATGTAACAATGAAGTGTAGTCGAATAACCAAGTCATAAAGGACTCCCCATCCATTAATGTTTATCCGAGGCTAATGACTTTGTCACCCAAAATAGATATTCACCACCAATTTCGGGCATAGGGAAGAGGCTAAAGCAATAAAGTTTCACAAAAAGCCTCAAAATTCATAATATTCATGTGTAACCATTAATAAGGGGTGAAATACATTATAAAGATAAAAAAGTGAGATTAATGACCGAAATCAAATTTCAAAGCATGGGGACACTCAAAGTTTACATAAAAAACTCAAAAACTAGTTTCTCATGCTAATTAATGACCCCAATAACTAAAGGGGACATATTCCTTCTTAATGATGTTATTATATATATTCTCTCATATATTTAATGTGTTTCTATGATTATCCTCACTTTTCCATGTGGAAATGTCATTTTGGGCCATAAATAAGTGTGTTGTGGCCCACTATTGTGTTGGTTTCCAAAAAGTACAGATGTGTCCAATTCGAATAACCATTGGGATTATAATTATTTTCAAGACTAAAAGTATTCTATTTTAGTTGAATTTGGTCTATATCACCCTCAGTCCCAAGAAAAACTAAATCCTCATCCCTAAAATCCACTAAACCCTCAACCCAAAAAATCGTCAGCATAAAAAACCCAAAACCCTCATCCCAAAAAACCCTAGAACTTTATCCCCATTAAACCTTAGACCCATAACCACAAAAAACCATGAACCCTCATCCCCAAGAAACAATAAAATATCATCACTAAAAATCCAAAACCCTCATCCCCGAAAAACCCTAAACCCTAAACCCCAAAAAATCCAAACCTCAACTCCAAAAAACCCTAAATCCTCATCCAAAAAACCATTAACCCTCAGCCTTAAAAAACCCCAAACCCACCTCCCAAAAAACCCCTAAATACCCATAAATAAAATTCCCTAAACCCTCATCCCCAATAATCCCTAAACCCACATCCCAAAAAATAGTAAACCATCACCAACAAAAAACCCTAAACCCTCAGTACCAGAAACAACCTAAACACTCAGACCCAAAAAACCCTAAATTCTTGGCCCAAAAAAACCCTAACCAACAGCCATAAAAACCCTAAATCCTAATCCACAAAAAGAACCTAAACTCTTAGAACCAAAAAACCCTAAACCCTTTGCCCCCATAAATCATAAACCTAAAGACCCAAAAAATTCCTAAACGCTCATCCCCAATAAACCATAATTCCTTATCACCCAAAAACCCTAAAATCAAATCCCAAAAAAAACCCTAAACACCAAACCAAAAAATACCCAATACCCACAGTCCCCAAAAAAACTAAACCCCTAGCCCTAAGAAATCCTAATCCCACAATCCCATAAAAACCCTTAAACCTCATCCCCAAATAACCATAAACCATAAATCCAAAACCCAAAGACCCAAAAAATCATAAACCCTCCGCCCCAATAAATCATAATTCCTTACCACCCAAAAACCCTAAAATCAGAGCCTAAAAAAACCCTAAACACCAAACCAAATAATACCCAAAACCCTTAGTCCCAAAAAAAACTAACTGCTAGCCCCAAGAAATACTAATCCCACAATCCCATAAAAACCCTAAAACCTCATCCCCAAAAAACCATAAATCCTTTGTCCCAAAAAAACCCTAAACCCACATCCTTAAAAAACCATAAACCCACATCCCCAAACAACCCTAAACCCTCGTCCTCAAAAATACTTAAAACTTCATCCCCATAAACCCATAAACCCCCAGCCATAAAAGACCCTAAACCCTCAACTCCAAAATACCATATAGTCTTATCCCCATAAAACCCTAAACCATATTCCCGAAAAAACCCTAAACTCTAATCCTGAAAAAACCCAAAACACGTAGCCACAAAAAACCATAAAACCTAAACCCCAAGAAACACTAAAACCTCATCCAAAAAAACCCAAAACCCTCAGCACCAAAACACCCTAAATCATCATCCCCCAAAACCCAAAACCCCTATCCTAAAAACCCTTAAAACCATAGCCCCCAAAAACCATAAACCCATCATCCCTAAAAAAATCTAAACCCTCATCCCAATGCCCATAAACCCTCATCCCCCCAAAACCCAAAACCCCCAACCAAAAAAATAATAAAACCTCATTCCCTGAATTGCTAAACCATTAACCTTAGAAAAATCAAAAACCTCATCCCCCAAAAAACCTAATACCTCAGTCACAAAAAAACCGGAACCCATAGCCCCATAAAACCTAAACCCTCATCCCTATAAAACCCTAACATCATAGCACCAAAAAATCCTAAACCCCCTGCCCCAAAAAACTATAAATTCTCATCCTTAGAAACCCATAATCCATCAGCCCCAAAAACACTAAAACCCAAACCCCAGAAAACCCTACATCCTCATCCCCATAAAACTCTAAAACATCTTCCCTAGAAAACTCAAAACCTCAATCATAGAAACCCCTAAACCCTAATCCTCAAAAAACCTTAAACCCTTATCCCTAGAAAAACCTAAACACAATCCCAAGAAAACCTAAAACCCTAAATCCAAATAAAAACCAAATACCATCCCTAGAAAACCGTAAACCCTCATCCTTAGAAAACCCTAAACCCTCGGCCCTAGATAACCCTAAACCCTCATCCCCTAAAAACCCAAAACTGTCATCCCTAGAAAACCCTAAACCCTCACCCAAAGAAAACCCTAAACCCTTATCCCTAGAAAACATTAAACCCCCATCCCCATAAAATCCTAAACCTTCATCAACCAAAAACTCTAAAACCTCATCCCAAAAACACCTTAAACACACGACCCTAGAAAATCTTAACCCCTTAGTCTGAGAAAACCATAAAACCCCAGCCCAAGAAAACCCTAAACACTCATCCTTAGAAAACCCTAAACCCTTATCCCTAAAAAAATCCCTAGAACTTGGAAACTCTAATCCCTCATCCCCAAAAAAACATAAACCCTCATTCCCAAAAAACCTCAAACCCTCATCCTAAGAAAACACAAAACCCTCATCCTCAGAAAACACTAAACCCACTGCCCTATAAAACCCTAAACCCTAAACCCTAGAAAACAATAAACCCAAATCCCCAAAAAACCATAAACCCTCAATCTTATACAACTCCAAATACTTTTCCCCAGAAAAACCTAACCTTTCAGCCCAATAAAAACCTTAACCCTCAGCTCTAGAAAACCCTAAAACCTTAGCTATAAAAAACCCTAAACCCTCATTCCCATAAAACCGTAATCCCTTAACCCCAGAAAACCACAAACCCTTATCCCCAGAAAATGCTAAAGCATAAAACAGAATCCCCAAAAAATACTAACCCCTTAGCCTTAGATTACCTCACACCCACAGCCCCAAAAAACACTAAACACTCTTCCCTAAAAACATATATACCCTCATCCCCTAAAAACCCTAAACCCTAATCCATAGAAAAACCTGAACCCTCATACATAGAAAATTCTAAACCGTTATCCACAGAATACCCAATTCCTGATTCCTATAAAACCTTAAACCCTCATCCCCAAAAAACCATAAACTCTCAGCCACTGAAAACCCTGAACACTCAAACCAAGAAAACCCTACACCCCCAGCCCCAAATAAACCCTAAAACCTCATCCAAAGAAAAACTAAAACATCATCCCAAAAAACCTAACCATTTCCCCTAGAAAATTAGAAACACTTGTCCCTAGAACACCCTAATCCCTTATCCTCAAGAAAAACAAAAATATCCATCCCCAAATAACCCCAAATCCACTGACCCAAAAAACCCTTAAACTTCTTCCCCAGAAAAACATAAACCCTAATCCCTAGAAAAATATAAACCCTCATCCCTAGAAAACCCTAAACAATCAGTCCTTGAAAACCTTAACCTTCATCCCCAAAAAACAATCAACCAAGAACTCCAGAAAACCCCAAGCCCCTAGCATTAGAAACCCTAAACCCTGATCCCTAGAAAACCTCAAACTCTCATACCTAGAAAACAGAAAACACTCACCCCCAAAAAACCCTAAACCATCATCCCCATAAAACCCTATACCATTTTTACCTAAAAAACAGAAACCCATAGCCATAGAACTCCCTAAATCCTCCGCCCGTAAAAACCCTAAACCCTCATTCCCAAGAAATCCTAAACACTCAACTCCAAAAAACACAAAACCCTTATCCCCATAAAAAACTAAACTATCAGACCTAAAAAACCATAAAAACTCAGCCCCATAAAACCCTAAACCTCATCCCTAAAAAACCTCAAACCTCATCCCCAAATAACCCTATACCATTATCCAAAAAACCCTAATCCATCATCCCCAAAAAACCCTAAACCCTTATCCCCAAAAAACCCTAAACCCTCAACACCAAAAAAATAATATACCCTCTTCCCCAAGAAACACTAAACCCCCAGTCCCAAAAAATAGTAAACCCCTGTCCTCATAAAACCCTTAACTCTCAACCCAAAAACCCCTAAATCCTTATCACCAAAAAACCCTCAACCCTCATGCCCAAAAAACCCTTAACCCTCATCCCAAAAATACCCTCAACACCAAAAAACTCAAAACTCTCTACCAAAACAAACCCTAAACTCTAATTCCTAACAAACACTAATCCCTCATCCCAAATACACCCTCAACCCTTATCCCTAAAAACTCTAAACCCTCATTCCCCCTAAAAACCTCAACCTTGTTCCCAAAAAAATAGTCAACACTAAGCCCAAAAAACTCAAAACCCCCATCCCTAAAAAACCATTAACCCTCATCCTCAAAAAATGATAATCCATTATCCCTAAAAAACCCTAAACACTCAACCAAAAAAACCCTAAACCATTATCCCCAAAAAACCACAAATCCCTCATATCCAAATAATTCTAAACCCCCAGCCCCAAAGAACCCAAAATCCTTAACCAAAGAAACCCTAAACCCTTAACCAAAGAAACATATCACCTCAGCCCAAAAAATCTTATACCCTTATCCCCAAAAAACCCTAAACCATCATCCCAAAAATACCTAAACCCTCATCCACAAAAATACTATAAACACCCATCTGCAAAAAACTCAAAACCATCATCTCCAAAAAAAATGCTAAAACCTCATCACCAAAAAAACCATAAGCCCTCACCCTCCAAAACCCAAAACCCTCGGTCCAAAAAATCCCAAAACCCTCATCCACTGAATAACCTGAAACCTAAGACACAAAAAAGAACTAAATACTCATCCCTCAAAACACTAAACCCTAATCCAAAAAAACTAAATCCATCAACCCCAAAAAACAATATACCCTCATCCCCAAAAAACCCTAAACCCTCAGCCCCAAAAACCCCTAAGACCATATACAAGAAAAATCATATACCCCCATCCCAAAAAATAACATAAAACCTCATCTGAAAACAACAATAAACACTTAACCCCAAAAAACCCTAAACCCCCAGCCCCAAAAAATGCTAAACCCATGGACCGAAGAAAACCTTAACCCACTAAAGAAATTTGAATTAGACTCAATTGAAAATAGTTCTTCAGAATATAAATGTTTATAAAAAGTTAGTAAATTCATTGTAAAAGTTTAAAAAACTGAATACACATCAAATAGTGAAGAAGAAGGAGGTGAATAATCCTACATAGAGTATCAGCTCAGTATAAAAATTCTTGAATTTCTTGAGAAAACCATGTATCTCAAGAATTAAATTAGAATAATAAATAAATATAGTGTAAAATATGATGAATGTGATAAATATATTTTCAAGCAATAAGCAGAATACATCGAGGAGAACTAAATATTCAATCTAAGAATTTCCTAACAGGGGAAAATGGTTGAAGATCTTTGTAAGAATCTTATAGATAAGGTAGAAGAAGTTAACAAGTTTCAATAAAATCTTATTGGCTCTGAAATTACCTTGAGTAATATGAATGAAAACATCAAAAAATACTTGGATGTAAAATATTTGAATTTAACGTTTTCTGAGAAAACTCAATTCCAAAATATGGTGAAATTCTCACCCTTTATAAAAATTATTTCACTCATATTTCTAACATTTCATGTGATAAGAAATGTGTTGGTAATGTTTTCATTGAAAAGGGATGTGATAAACCTATAACATCTACAAAAGTTGAAAACTTCTTTAGTAGTAAATATAGTCTACATCTTAATTATGATAGAGAATAAAAAAGTTATCAAGCTCAAAAAAAATTCTACAGAGAAAGATATTACTTCAGTAGAAAATCAAGGTTTGATGGCTATTGTTAGTGTTGTGTAATCTATGTTCATATAGCTTATAATTGTTGGAATAACTTTCCAATTCTCAGAAGAATATGTGAATAAACAGAAAGAAACATTGGAAGAAGAATGAGTAACTTTCCTTAACCAAAGAAGTTAGAAAATAAAAAAATAAAAATGTTTGAAATTTTATAGCCAAAAATCGATTTGAATATCTGTAATATTTTTTCGGAATATGTGATCAGGATGGTCCTCATTACAAAAGATATATGAGACTTATTCTGGAACAAGTTTCTTATTATATAAAAGAAAAGTAAGATGGAAAGAATAAATTTGAGGAAAGATATTTTGTTGTTGTGATAATTTTAAATAAAGTAAAAGGAAAAACCCATGGATACTTTATAGTGGTTTTTCTTCATATATGAACAGTGAAATAAAAATAATAAAACATGTCTAAATTCATTATAGTGGAGCAGTTACCTTTGGTAATGAGAGTTCTTTAAAAATCAAAGGAATCAGAATAGTTGATATTGAAGAAAAAAAATTAAATCTAAAGAAGTTTTATTTATTGATGGTCTAAAACATAACTTACTTAGATTATGTCAACTTTGTGATGATGGAAAAGAAGTTATTTTAAGAAAATACTATTTTATCATCATAAGTATGAAATATGGGAAAGATGTCACAGAAGGAAAAAATAACTAGTGGTAATTTATTAAAACTTGGAGAGTTTAATATATCTTATCACTTGAGTTTTGAAGATGAAAACAAATTGTGGCATCGAAGACTTGGGAACCATGGGAAGAAAAACATGAAAGAACTTTCTAAAGTTGGTGTTGTCCATTATTTTCCATAATTGAAAAGAAGATATGAAGATGTTTGTGTTACTTGTCAAAAAAGGAAGACAACTAAAAAAAGTCATAAGAGGGTGGATATTCAGTCTGTGAGACCTCTTGAACATATTCATTCTGATTTATGTGGGCTGATGAGACATCAATAAAAAAAGGATATTTATACATTAAAACTTCTATTGATGATTTCACTCAGATAAAAAACAACATTTTTATGAAACATAAGTCAGAGTTTGTGGAAATGTTTAGGTTTTTCAGATAGAAGCTGAGAAAGAAATTAGGGTTTATATAAAGAATTTGAGAACAAATAATAGTAATGGATTCACAAGAAATATTTTTGAAATTTATCAGATAATGAATTTTATTAAACATCAGTATAGTGATCCCTATACTCCACAACAAAATGGAGTAGCAGAAATAAATAATAGAAGTTTGGTGGAAATGGGAAGAAGTATGTTAGAAGAATACATACTTTAATGTTTTATTGGAGAGAAGACGTTAGTAATAATGTACATGTTTAAAATAGATGCTAGTTGAGAATAGAAACCAACATGAATTATTATTAAATATGGTATAACAAAAACCTTCATTTATGTACTTCAATGTTTTTGGAATTCCATGTTTACATAAAATAAGAAATCTGGATATGGTAAAGTTTGACGAGAAAGCTAAGGAAGGAACTTTTATGGGTCATTCACCCAATAGATGAAGTTACATATGTTGGAAAAAATGATTCTAAATGTTGGTGAACTAATATGATATGCAGGTAATTAAAAATCAAAATTACATAACAAAATATGTTGAGAATGATGATCAATATAAACTAAATATTTCCAATTATAGTGAAAGTAATTTATTAAATCCTTACCAAGATTCAGGGTAATCGTACGATGAGGAAAGTTCAGATGGAAATGGAACTTTTAAATATACTACCTTACAAATACATGTTGATTCAAAAACATTATTGGAAATAAGAAGGATCTAGTTCAGTCCAGGAGAAAGTTGAGATTAGAAAATCAACCTTAACTTATTTGAAAAGTTGAATCAGAATCAGTTTCAGAAGCTATTCAACACAAAGAATGGATGGATTCTATGAATGGATAGTTGGATCAGTTTGAAAAAAATGAAACATGGGAACATGTTCCATGACTAGAAAATAAAAACATTATCATAACAAAGTGGGTTTACAGAAATAAATTGAATGAGCACGGAAAATTTTCAAGAAACAAATCAGGACTTGTTTGTGAAGTCTATGCACATGTGTATGGTGTGGATTTTGGAGAAATTTTTTCCCCAGTTGAAGGATTAGAAACTATTAGAATTTTATCAGTGGCCACACATCAAAATTAAAATGTTTATTAGATAGATGTAATGAAATCTTTATTAAATGGTGATATTGAAAAAGAAATGTACATTTAACAATCTTGTGGTTTTTAAATTCATAATGATTAAAACAAGGTTTGTATATTTAAGAAATCCTTGTAAAGGTTGAAACAATCCCCACATGATTGGTATTCAAAACTTGATAATTTTTTAAAAATGTTTAATTTTTCTAAATTAAAATTTGATAGCAACTTATATGTGAAATATATTGAATCCATAACTCTAATTATAATTTTTTATATAGATGATATATTTTTTTGTTGGGGAGGAATAAAATTTTTGTAAAGAGTTTGATGAGGAAAAAAAGAAGGATTTTTAAATGTAAATTTTGGGAGAATAAACTTTCTTACTTGGCTTACAAGTTCAAAAAAAATAAAAGTGCATTTTCTTATCTCAAGAAAAGTATGCAAGGGAATTTTAAATGAATTCTGTGACGGAAGAATCCAAAAAAATTTCTACTTATATATCTATGAGCACAAATTTGAGTAAAGATGAGTCCATAAAAATTGTTAATTAAAAATACTTTCAGAAGCTGATTGGAAGTCTACTTTACCTTATAAACACAAAGCCGAATATTTTTTATGCTATGAATTTATTTTTTGGGTATCAAAGTAATCTGAAATAATCACATATGTTTATAGTAAATTGAATTATGATATATTTCAAAATATAACTTCACATGTGTTTTTAAATAAAAGAAATTGTGAGATGCGGTTTCATGGTTATATTGATGCCGATTACGCTGTAAATTGTAAAGATTGAGAATAAACCTCATGAGGATCATTTTTCTTGGATGAATGTTGTGTGAGTTATCATAGTAAGAAACAAATCTTAGTAACTTTAAGCACCATAGAATCAAAATATTTTGTATCTACATAGGTTTGTACTCAAATTTTGTGGATGAAAATTAAGTTAGAAGATTTGAATGTAAATTTTTCTCAACAATTGAAGATACTTTGTGATAATTAGTGTGACTTTGTTAATGAGTGTTTTCAAAAAATACAAAGGGGTAGATTGAAGAACCATTGTTATGTTTTAAAAAAGTTTTGTATTTGTTGAAAACTAAATTTTTTTCTAAAAGAATGTTTTTGTTCTTCAGGATCATACCCAGTACTTCAGAATGATTTTTTGTATGAATGATGAAAGATTTTGAATGATTGAATCCAAAAATAAATGGGGAGAAAAGTTTTTATCTTTGAGAAAGAATTTCTACAGACATAGGTTTTCAGACTGAGTAGTACTAGACACAGAAGTTGTAAGGAAGATGGAATCCAAAATTTTTGTGAAGTTATTGATCAGACTCACCATTGGACTTAGATAAATCTATATGAATTTTAGAATTAATTGGACTCGGTTTTGATAATAAAATCAGAATGTTGTTGAAAATGTTGAATAGATACAGTGAAGTCGTGAGTTAGAAATTTCTCATACTTTCTAACCATAAGATAGAATATTATTTTCTGGTCATGAAGTTCTCATAAATCAAGAAAAATTCTCATGATAAAATATTTTGAATAAATATAGTAATCATAAATATTGAATCGATTCCATTGATCAAGGAAAAGTTTGCATCGGATCTATAAGTACCAGAAACAGAAGTTATTAGAATTATGAATGTGTAATGAAGATGAAGTTTTAAGAATTTAAAATTTTTTGAGTGGATTTATCACTGGATGTAGAAAATAATAATGATAATACCATAATATTTATAATTTAATCATTATGAGGTTTCAATATGATTTGAACCATGTTGAAGGAACCAGGTTGATTACCTGAGTGGAATAGCTGGATTTGCAAGGCCTGATGACACGTGCGAGATTAAAGAGGTTCAATGAAACAATGGGTGCCCATATCACTTAATTAAAGGCCCAATGGATATTTCCTTGTATGGATGGATAAAATGGGCCTATTATCTCACTTACTCAAGCCCAAATATGATGTTTAAAGTTTGTCCCACATGGTTGCACGAATTTTAGAAGCCTTACCCACATGTAGAATTCTAGAATGGAATCTTTGGAAACCAAAGTCAAATCTGGTGGGCTAGGAACTCAAAGTCAAATCAGGTGGGCTATGGGTGGAAAGTCATGTGCTACTTTTCCCAAAATTATTTGTTAGACTTTATCTTTTTTACTTTAAGAGGACAAGGTAGATTGATCCTTTATGAATTTAGCGTATTAGACCCTTGACTATTTTATCACCCCTTGGCTATAAATAGTCACCCCATGGAATTGTATTTTCATTCAAGATTTAATTGAGAGCTTATGATTTGTTTCTCTTTATTGTGTGAGGATTGTCTCGGTTTTTTTTCTTGCTCTGGTGTATTCTTTCCTTGTCAATCTATAAGATAGATTGGTGATCCATGATCACAAAGCCCCCAATTTTGTGCCTCAACCCATGTGCATTGTTTTGTGGATTGGCTATCTCATCTCTCCCTTTGAGTGTGTTGTCTAAGTAGTGTGTTGCGCTCCTTATAGCATTGATTGACTACCTTCATCCGCTATCAATACCCATCATCTGCCACTTATCCCCAAACAACATCCTTCATCTACCGACCTACGCCATGAGGATTGGGTCACCCCATGCATCTCACATCAGTTGGTATCAGAGCTCCGGTTGACACGGTAGGCATATATCCCTTCATTTACTTTACTTTTGTCCATTACCCTTCTTATCTTTCCTTATTATACACCTATTAAAAAAACCCTTTTCTTTTAAAACCTTTAAAATTGGCCTTTTTTGCAAGATTGAAATATTTTTACATTGAGTAATTATTCATCCATCTTCTTTTTTCTTATAATTCTCCAGATGTGATTTGTATCCGAAAAAAAACACAAAAAAAATCTCTCAACTCATCATTTTGTGCTTTTCAAAATTATACACATCATTTCTTTGAGAGATTTCAAACAAAATTGTCTTACTCTTTGTTCATCATCATGTGCTTTAAAACTCCAATAACTACACTTTTGGGGGAGAGTTGACTAAAAAAAGAAAAAAAAGTGGATACAATTACTTCATCATCGTGTTTTGCATTATTATAACTTTGAATATCCATAGATCACTTTCTCCATAATTTTACTTCATCTCCATATTATATTGGCCCCATATTTTAATTAATTTTTCTAATCTTTCACAATCGGGAAAAACCAAAATACCACCTTTACACCCCCTTTTCCACCCTCCCTTTATTAATTTTTCTACCCTCTTTTCACCCTTTTCCCTTTACCACTCAAGCAGGTTGTGTTAAACCAGCCCCCAAAGCAATATTGATTGGGGAAGGATTGGTGGCAAGTGATCAACCTAAAAAAGGAATTTTTTTATATGATCATGGAATTTGAATTGAGTTTTTAGAGTGGATAGAAATAAGAAAAAAATCTTCTGTGTGAGTGTGTACATCTTGTTGTTATTTGTGTGTGTGTGTACATCTCGTGTGTGTAAGTGTGTGTGTGCTTGTGTTCATGAGTGTATATTTCTTGTGTGTGTGTGTGTGTATCCTTGCGTGCATGAGTGTGTACATATTGTGTGCGTGTGTTTGTACATCTCGCGTGTGTGAGTGAGTGTGTAGCATTTTGTGTGTGTCTCTCCCAGTTTGTGTTTTTATTTTTGTAATATATCATGGATCAAGATCGTGGGAATAAAATTGTTCATGCCAGTGATAAAGAAAGTAGAAGTAGGTCTCCCACATCGGAAGCTTTTCAACTCCAAATGAAAGATTTGGTGAGCCATTTCGAGAAGCTTCTTGATAGGAAGATAGAGGTGTTGCATGAGAGGATGGAAAACTTGGAGAATAAATCATGTCTGAGGATGATCCATGATAACCCACAGCGCACTACGGCACCACATCGCCCCCACATCATGGAGGAGGAGATGGTAAACTTTAATGATGAACTTGATGATGTCCCACAAAGGAGGAGGTTGTACCAACAACCTATAGGAGGCCAAAGGAGACCACATAATGATGACCTACTTGGCGGGGTCAAGGTGAAGGTCCTTTCATTTCAAGGGAAAAGTGATCCAGAAGCATACTTGGAGTGGGAGATGCAGATCGAGTAGGTGTTTTAATGTCATACCTTTTCTAGAGGAGAAAAAATGTAAAACATTACACCCTTGAATTCATTGATTATGCATTAATATGGTGGGATCAAGTTCAAAAGGAGAGAGCCCGATATGGATGACATCCTATCCAATCTTTGGAAGACATGAATTTTTTCATGCGGAACCGGTTTTATCCCTCACACTACAGTAGAGATCTCCACAATAAGCTTCAATGCCTCACCCAAGGGATTAAGAGCGTAGAATATTACTACAAGGAGATGAAAATTTCCATGATTCGGGCAAACATTGAGGAAGATATTGAGGCAACCATGGAATGGTTTTACATGGGCTCAATCAGGATATTGTCGATCAAGTAGAGATGTACCACCATGTGGAAATACAAGATATGATCCATGAAGCCACCAAGATTGAGAAACAAATCAAAAGGAGGAGAAACATGAGGAAACCCACTACCCCTTTCACTCCATGGAGAAATTCAATGAAGGGGATTGGAGAACCATCAAAGGCAAAAGAGTTGGTTGATTGAAAAAATGACAAGGTAATTATTCCACCTAAGAAACCTACTTTTGAGGCTAACCAAACCATGAATCGGGATATTCATTGTTACAAATATCAAGGAAGAGGTCACATTTCTAGTGAGTTCCCAAACTGGTGCACCATGACCATCAACAAGTATGGAGAATGGGATACCAATGGAGAGATCTTGGAATAGGAGGACGAATCTATAGAAATTGATAGTGTAGAGTTTGAAAAAGATAGTGATATTCTTGTCACTAGGAGAGTTTTAAGTGCAAAAATGACCATTGGAGAGAAGGTGAAGCGAGAGAACCTTTTCAATACATGATGCAAGATTAATGGGAAGGTATGTAGCATTATTATTTATGGGGGAGGTTGTAGCAATGTGGCAAGCACTAATTTGGTAGATAACTTGGAACTCCCTACTTTGAGACAACAAATCCATACCAGCTTTAGTAGTTGAATGATTGCGGGGAGCTGAAGGTCATCGAGCATGTGAAGGTACTATTCACCATCAGGAAGTACAAAGATGAGGTCTTGTATGATGTTGTTCCTATGAAAGCATTCCATTTGTTGTTGGGATGACCATGGTAGTATGATCGGTGTGTTACCATTGATGGTTTCTTGAATCCTCACTCTTTTGTACTCCAATGGGAACCTGTAACTCTCAACCCTAGGTCCCACAAAAATATTCTGGAAGATCACATTTTGAGAGAAAATAAAAAAAGAGTGATGAGGAAAAAAAGTGTGAAAATTAAAAAGGAGAGAATGAGGGAAAGAGAGAAAATTTGAGAAGAAAAGAAATGGAGAGAAAAGAAAAATAAAGTGGGAAAAATAATTTGAGATAAGATAAAAGTGTGATGTTGGAAAAAAGAGTGAGGTTAAGGAAGCTTTATTTTCACAAAAAAACCTCCTAGAACTCATATACAAAGAGGTTTTTCTAAATACTAATTACTCACCCCCTTTGCCAAATGTTGTTGAGTCCTTGTTGTAGGAGTATGATGATGTCTTTCTTGAAGAGGTGACACCGGGTTTTCCACCCATTAGAGGTATTGAGCATCAAATTGACCTCATACCTGGAGCATCACTACTGAGCTACCCTGCATATCGCACCAACCCGAAAGAGACAAAAGAAATTTAAAGGCAAGTTCAAGAGATGTTGGATGTGGGATATGTCAGAGAGAGTCTTAGTCCTTGTGTTGTACAAGTTCTTCTATTACCAAATAAGGATGGAACATGGAGAATTTTCATTGACTATAGAGTCATTAGAAACTTCATAGTTAGGATTGTAATCCTATCCCTAAGTTAGATGATATGATAGATGAATTAAATGGTTCAACTATTTTCTCAAAAATTGATTTAATAAGTGGCTACCATCAAATTAGGATGAAAGAAGGAGATGAGTGGAAAACTGCATTTAATACAAAACATTGACTTTATGAATGGTTAGTCATGCCCTTTGGTCTCACCAATTCACCTAACACATTTATGAGGTTAATTAATCGTGTATTACGTGCATATATTGTAAAATTTGTGGTAGTTTACTTTGATGACATTTTGGTTTAAAGTAGAACCATGAACATGTATATCACATAAGAAAATTCCTATAGGTATTAAGGAAGGAAAACCTATTTGGAAACATAAATAAGTGTGAATTTTGTCTCGAAAATATTGTTTTCCTTGGATTCTTTGTGAGTAGTAATGGAGTTGAAGTCAACACTGAGAAGATCAAAGAAATACAAGAATAGCCAACTCCAACCTCTGTTGGACGGGTAAGAAGTTTTCATGGGCTTGCTAGGTTTTATATGAGATTTTTGAAGGACTTCAGCACATTAGAAACATCGTTTAACTAGTTGACAAAGAATAATTTTCCTTTCAAATGGGGGATAACTCAAGATAAGTCTATCCATGAACTTAAGGAGAGACTCACCCACACCCCTCTACTTGCATATCCATACTTTTTTAAGACCTTTGAAATTGAATGTGATGCAAGAAGAATTGGCATAGGAGGATTACTCATGCAAGAAGGTAAGCCTATTACTTTCTTTAGTGAGAAGTCAAATGGCCCAACCCTAAACTATGATACATATGATAAAGAGTTCTATGCACTGTTTAGAGTTCTAGAAACCTGGAAACATTATATTTGGGATAATTAATTTGTGATCCATTATGATTATGAGGCACTTAAATACCTTAGGAGCCAACATAAACTAAATAGGATACAATCTAGATGGCTGAAATTCATTGAATGATTTCCATATGTCATCAAGAATAAAAAGGGTAAAGAAAATATTGTGGTTGATGCACTTTCTCGTAGATATTCTCTTTTATCCTTGTTGGATTCAAAACTCCTTGGTTTTGAATGCATTAAGGATTTATATGCCACTGATAGTGATTTTAGAGAACCTTATGAACATTATAAACCTGGAGTTATTTGTGAAAAGTTCTATTTACATGATGAATTCTTATTCTGGATTGATAAGATTTTCATTCCAAATTTCTCTATCTGTTTAATTTTACAGAAGGAGTCACATTCGGGTGGGTTAATGGGGCATTTTGGTGTTGCAAAAACTCTAAGAGTTCTTAGTGAGAATTTTTATTGGCCTAGTATATCTAGAGATGTTAAGAAAATTTTGGGAAAGTGCATTGTCTTCCATAAATCCAAATCAAAACTGAACCCACATAGACTATATCTTCCTCTCCCAATCACCAACACCCCTTGGGAGGACATATCAATGGAATTTATTGTGGGGTTACCACAGACCAAGAGGGGGAGAGATTCCATTTTTGTTATGCTAGATCAGTTTTCAAAAATGGCACATTTTATTCCTTGTCACAAAACTGATGATGCCACTAACATTATAACACATTTCTTTCAGGAAGTTGTCAAACATCATGGAATTACAAGGATTATTGTGTCGGATCAAGACACAAAGTTCCTCAGATACTTTTGGAAGTCATTATGAAGAAAACTAGGAACAAAGTTACTATTTTCCACTACTTTTCATCCACAAACTGATGGAAAAACTGAGGTGGTGAATCAAACACTATTGTACCTTCTACGAACCATTGTGAAGAAGAGATTCAAAAATTGGGAGGAGTGTCTACCACATGTGGAACTTGCATATAACAAGGCCAAGCATTCCACTACTAAATATTCTCCATTTGAAATTGTTTACGACTTTAACCCCATTTCCCCTATTGATCTAGTTCTTTTTCCTTTGAAGGAAGTAGTTAATATGGATGCTAAAGGGAATATATAATTCATCAAGAAAATCCATGAAAAGGCAAGGATAAATATCAAGCGTATGACCCGGAAATACAGTGATCGTGCAAATAAGGGTCGCAAGAAAATGTTGTTCGATCCCAGTGACCTAGTCTGGGTTCATATGCAGAAGGAAAAATTTCCTGAAAAGCGGAAATCAAAACTCATGTCATCAGGTGATGGACCTTTCCAAGTTCTTGAGAAGATTAACAACAATGCTTACAAGATAGATTTGTCAGGAATGTATGGTGTAATTTCCACTTTCAGTGTTTCTAATATTTATCCTTTTTTGGTTGTAGAGGATGAAGAGTTGAGGAAGACTCCTTTTCAAGAGGGGGAGGATGATGAAAACAATGTTGAAGGCACCGGGTTGATTACCTGAGTAGAGGAGTTGGATTTGAAAGGCCCGATGATGCATGGGAGATTAAAGAGGTTGAATGGAACAATGGGTGCCCATCTCGCTTCATTAAAGGCCCAGTGGATCTTTCCTTGCATGGATGGAGAAAATGGGCCTATTATCTCACTTATTCAAGTCAAAATATGATGTTTAAAGTTTGGCCCACATGGTTGAACGAATTTTAGAAGCCTTACCCACATAGAGAATTATAGAATGACATCTTTGGACACCGAAGTCAAATCCGGTGTCCTAGGTACTCAAAGTCAAATCCGGTGGGCTATGGGTGGAAAGGCATGTGCTACTTTACCCAAAAGCCTTTGTTAGACATTATCTTTTTTACTTTAAGGGGACAAGGTAGATTTAGCCTTTATGACTTTAGGGTATTAGACCATTGACTATTGTATCATCCTTTAGCTATAAATAGCCACCCCATGTAATTTTATTTTCTTTCAAGATTTAATTAAGATATTAGTATTTGTTTCTCTCCATTGTGTGAGTATTGTCCCAGTTTTTTCCTATTGCTCTTGCGCATTCTTGTCTTGTCAATCTACAAGTTTGATTAGTGATCCAAGAAAAAAAATCCCCAAATTTTGTGCCTCAACCAAAGTAAGTTGTTTTGTGGATTTTCTATCACCTCCCTACCTTTGAGTGTGTTTTCTAAGTAGTAAGTCATGCTCCATATATAATTGATTGACTACTTTCATCCGCTATCCATACCCATCATCTTTCACTTATCCCCGAACCGCATCCTTCATCCGCCGCCCTTGTAAAGACCCGTAAATTTCAAGGAAATTTTTTTCTTAATTTTCTTTGGAATTTTTCAAGAACACAGTTTCTGACAGCGCCTGATTCCGAGGCCCGGTGTGCCCAGAATCAATTTCCGAAGTTTGGCACGGGTACGTTCAGTGAACGAACGAGCGGGAATTTCTAACTTTTGAACCGGTGCCCGGAATCAAATTCTGAGGGCACTGATGGAACCGTAGCGCCGGTTTTTGCTTAGCAATGCCTTTCCTGGAGTTTCATTTGCTTGGGAGCAGTTGTTTAATAAGGTTGTGGTTTAAGTGTAAAGAAAAATAAAATTTGTGTTACAAATTTTATTTATCTTCTTAAGTGGTTATATCCTAAGTGTGGAAGTTGGGGTGGAATCACAAGTTCCTAACTAACTAAGTGAGGATTAAGGTGAGGTGGGGCCCACACGAGCCCCAACCCTTCACCTTCCCCTTAACTCTCTTCTACCCCCCTTAAACTCCCTTGCACTTAATGTGCCAAAACCCCTCAAATTCCTAACTCCTTAACTCCCTTGAACCCCGCCCCCCCAATTAAATGTGACTCTTCACTTCCACCTTCATTAATTTTGGAGCCTCTCCACCCATTAATGAAGGATGTAACTTAATGAATTTGAATTATTTTGAATTCATTAAGCTAACACTATAATAAGGTGTGTTGTTTTATTGTTTGGGGTTGGCTAAATCTTTGTGATAGAGTCATGGAAGGATTGAAGAGAATTCCACCCTCGACGAAGAACACGAAGGACATCTCCAAACATGGAACAACGTCTTCTCGACGAAGAATGCCTTTTCCAAAGAAGAACGTGAAGTTTCCAATGCCGATCCCTTCTTGGATGCCTCCTTCCCACTCCTTCCGGAATAAATAAGGGAGCGCCTTTCACGAAGAACGCCGACGTCGTCAACGGCTTCTCTTTTCCGATGTCGACGAATCGCCGCCGCCTTTCCGCGACTTCGTCAACACATAACGAAAAGCGAGGTAGGGGTTTGTTGTTGCTTTATTTAATTATTTTCCGTTCTTGGTTCTAACATGACAAACTTGAGAATGAACGTTTAAGTGTTATCGTCTAACGAGAGGGGGACCGGACCGCACAAACACGGCCGAAACCCCCTCCTTTGTTCTTGAATGTTTCTTGCGGATGAAACGAGATAGCGTGGTGTCGTCGCACCACGCGGGAATCACGCGGAAATTATTGCGCGGCGCCGTCGCGCCGCGCCGTGGAAAGAATTATCATGAACACGACGCCGTCGCGCCGCGTCGAAGGAAACCGAAGACGCCGCGGCCGGAGCGGGGCCACGACGGAGGGGCGCGGTGCCGTCGCACCGCGCCGGATGACGAAGGCCGCAGCCGGTTCCGGGCTACGGCGGATCGTGATGACCGGCGGCCAGCCGGGCCGCCGGTGCCGGAAGACGGAAGAGGACCGGCCCTTGCCGGTCCTGTTGACAAGAAGTCGGCCGGCCAGGTCGGGCCGGCCGGGTTGGTGGAAACCGGGGGAATTTAATTCCCCCGGGCAGTTATTTGGCCCCCCATTATGAGGGGGGCCGGTTTCACAAAAGGGGGGGGGGGGCAGGCGGCCCCCCGTTTCCAGCAAGCTCAGCCTTCGGCCAAGCTGGCAGCGTGCCCAGCGCGCTGCCTTGCGCCGAACCGGCGCGCCTAGCCGGTTCGCCGCGCCGGGCCGGGCCGGGTCGACCCCGTCCGGGGCGGGTCGACCCGGTTCGGGCCATCCGGGGGGTCTCGGGCTGGGACGACCCGGGCCCGAAACCCCCGTTACCGAGCGGTTTGGTCAAATGCCCGTATCTTGGGCTACGGGCCTCCAAACGACTCGTCGTTAGTGGCAACGCGATCCTTGGATCGAGACGGTCGTTTCGGTATACTATACTCAAGATGCACCTTCCTTTTCGGGAGCCTACGTGGTTAAAACTCCGTAGTTAAGCGTGCTTGGCCTAGAGTAGTGATCAGGATGGGTGACCTCCTGGGAAGTTTCCCAAGGTGAGTGTGAGACGAAAAAGCCGATAACTCTCAGACCGGGCGTCCGATTGATGCGCTGTCTATTGCGTTGAGTTCCTGTTGACGATACGGAACTTTTGGCATCCTTCGCCCGAGTTTTGGATGTAGATGGATAGTGGCCGGGTTGGATCGCACCGAAATCCAATCGGGCCCCTGGAACGGAAAAGCTGATATCTTTCTGACAGAACGTCCGTTTGACGAACCGTCAGCGGCGTTGGTGATCGCGTTGAGAAACGGTCCCTATGAGTTTACCCTATGAGAGTTCGGGGTACATTTGAGATGCGGCCGGGTTTGGTTTGCTCACGAAACCAACCGGGCCCCTGGGACGAAAAGGCTAATAACTCATAGACCGGGCATCCGATTGACGCGCTGTCTGTTGCGTTGAGACCCCTATGACGTGGCAGTCCTTTGAGATACTTCTTCATGGGACTTTGAGATACTTGGAGTATCGACCTGTAGCTCGTGGAGCAGACCCTCCCAGTGATGAGCGTGCGGAGTACGGAGACCGTGTAGCTACCTGAGACCCGACGACTGCTGATCGAACGACACGGAGTGTTACAGAGGTGCGCTTGGTTGTAGCAGCACATGGGAGCGCTTGGTTGTAGCGGCAGACCCACGACAGAGTTGCGCTTGGTTGTAGTGGCACATGGGAGCGCTTGGTTGTAGCGGTATACCCACGACAGAGGTGCGCTTGGTTGTAGCGGCACATGGGAGCGCTTGGTTGTAGCGGCAGACCCACGACAGAGTTGCGCTTGGTTGTAGCGGCACATGGGAGCGCTTGGTTGTAGCGGCATACCCACGACAGAGGTGCGCTTGGTTGTAGCGGCACATGGGAGCGCTTGGTTGTAGCGGCAAACCCACGACAGAGATGCGCTTGGTTGTAGCGGCACATGGGAGCGCTTGGTTGTAGCAGCTGGCCAGCAGTACTCGATGGGTGGAGTTCTTCAGCAGTCTTAGGTTTGTGAGCAGTACCTCGGAGTCGTGACAGGACCACTGTACACTCCAGAGACGGATCTCTTCAGCAGTTACGGTTTCGATAATGAAAATCCTGGTTTGAGCTGAGACTTTTGACCTTGTGTTTACCTCATGATTGAGATGGGTCACTTGCTAACTTTGGTATATGTATGGGCATATACCCGGGTAGTGGTTATCCGTTGATTTCACAATCCTTGTGTTTCCTCGTGATTGAGATGGGTTACTTGATAACTTAGGTATATGTATGGGCATATACCTAAGTAGAGGTTATCTGTTGAGATCTTCTTTGTGGTTATCCTTGTTGGTTTAGTGAGACCTTGAGGGTCTCGGGGTCCCTACTGAGTATCTTTATACTCACCCCTGCACGGGCTATGCCCGCACCTCGTTGTGTTGGTTGCAGACGACGGGCAGTGCTAACAGAGGCTGAGTGTTCGAGGACTGGACGGTAACTGGAGGTGGACTATACGACGAGACGGTACCCAGAGGTGGACGTGACGACGAGGCGGTACCCGGAGGTGGACCACTGGGCGAGACATACTCGGAGCGGACTGCGAGACCTGGGGAGCAGAGGAGCTATATGTACCCACCCTTCAGGTGGGATTTCTAGTGGACAGCTCGGCGTAGCAGCTTTACTTTTCAGTTGCTGTTTTCCCTTTCGAGTTGTACTTTACAGTTGGGCTTGTATTTCCGGCCCCTTTTTACTTTCCGCACTTACTGTTGTACTCAGTTTTTACTTAGTGTTTACTTCTTCCGCTTTTACTCTGTGGTGCTTGTTTTCTTTTATAAAGGCAATGCCTTCCCAGTTATCGGGATTTTACGCCTTTGGTGCTAGTCGCCAGCCCCTGGCCTATGGAAGGCGGGCTTGGGGTAGTCACGGCACGGGCCCCGAGGACGGGTCGTGACAAATTGGTATCAGAGGAGTTCGGTTCTACCGCAGAACTTATAACTCTGATGTTTCTTTCTTTGAAGCAATAGTGTTAAGGGTACCAAGTGTGGTTTTCAGTTCAGGGAGTCTAGTGTTGGTGCGGCGGCCGACGTATCCATACACCAGGACCCTGACTACTGATTTCCGACTTTGTACACAAAAACACTGATTGCGTGTGTGTTTCCAAAGTTTTAAAGTCAGCTCAAACCAGGTCAGCTCACCAGGTATAAGACGTTGACCGTGTCGCATCTGTTCAGGATGTCTCCACGCAGACAGTCAGTTGGAGTTCCGAGAGAGTACTCGATGACGGCTCACCGAGCGACGAGGCTCTGGTGCAGGGCCCTTTTTACTATGTTGGCACCCTCGGGTGGTGTACCAGTGCACCACCACCTGTTGGCCAGCAGATGCCAACGGCTATACTAGCAAACTGTGCACGCTGGCGGAGCGCGTTGCACGAGTTCCAGCAGTAGAGGCCTCAAAAGTTACGAGGCGAGGCAGATTTCCAGACAGTAGAGCAGTGGCTGGAGGCGATTGCTAGAGTTTTCTGCCTAGCTGAGACATCAGTAGAGTGGATGGTGGACTTGGACACTAGTGTTTTCCAGTGAATGACCATGAGGATGGTCCGCATAGTGATGAGGCTTCGGTACGTGAACCGATGCCTGAGATAGTGCCTTTGGGTAGTGTGTCAGCTATACATCACTACTTGTTGGTCAGCAGTTACAACCGGCGGTACCGGTAGGTGACACATGTATGTTTACTTCCTTACATGTGTTCTAACTTCAGATACCCTCATGTTCCGAGGTGAACCTGACTCATAGGTAGCTGAGGACTGGCTTGAGGAGGTGGCCGAGAATTTTCTAGAACTTTTACAGTTTCGGCGGGACGACGTGTTGATAGCTGAGAATTCATCGAGGCGTACCGAACATATCGGGTACTCGATGGAAGCGTTTCGATCAGTGCAATAGAGGTCGGACCTCTGAGCATGGTATGTTTAAGGGCTTCCGAGCCAGCACCTTTTCTCTATGCATTTCTACTTAGGCTAGAGTGCTAGAAGGAACCTTTGTGGTTGAGAATTCTTTGCTGATAGAATACAGCCAGAGAATGTTAGAAGTTTGGAAAGCAGGAAACTGACACCAGTCTCGGAGACTTGGGCATGTAAAATGTTTCAAGAAGAGGAAATGTTAAGGACAGATGAATCTGCAGAGCAGCAGACATGGAGGCAGAGCTTGGAGAGCAGCTCATGGTGGTGTACATTTCAACATGTTACCATCACCCGCCTTTGTAGTCCCCGCTAGACTCAGGGAGTTGGATAGCAGGGAAAGAGGGTAGCTGCTTGCGGTCATGGAGTGCGACCAAAAAGGGGCTCTAAGGATGATTCGAAGTGCGTAATTTATCTTCTACTAGCTGCTGTAGCCACAGGCATCGAAACGAATCATCCCTTCCTTCCATGAATCTAGTCCCAGACCTAGAGATTCCGGTTAAGCCGTTGACTTGACCCTCACGTGTGGAGATACCTTTGGGAGGTGACTCGATAGTCACACTTACGCCGACGGTGTGATCTGACCCTTGAGGCGAGATTCTCGGTTAGGACCTCTTGGTGGCAGCGTCGAGGCCTTACGACGTTAGGTTGAGTATGTATTTGGCAATCATTGTTCATACTCAAATTGACGGTATTAGGAAAACGTTGGGATGGGTTTTCCTTGGTCGGCGAAAAGGAAACCCTGGGCAGCACAAGATAAACTCGTGCATGGGAGGGTGTAGCCGATCATTCTTGGGTCGGCCAACCTTACCCCCGTGGCAGCAGGAGTTTTGAGTTTCAGTTCTAACCTAAAAAGGGAGACCTTTAGAGTTCGAGGATGGCGACCACGTTCTTATACAGGTCTCACCTCGACGAGGTTTCCAGAGATGTAGCCGAGGCGGCAAGAGATCTCCGAGGTTCAATAGACATTTCTAGGTCCCCAGCAGGGTAGGCGAGGTGGTTTATCGCTTGACCCATCCACCTCAGTTACACCAGGTGCACGATGACTTTCACGTAACTCAATTGAGGAGATACATGCTTGATCCTTCACACATCATCGACCTCAGGGAGTTGGACGTCGATGATAGAGCGACATGCACGGAGGTTCCAGTGGGGATCAAGGATTGACAGGAGCAGATCCTACGAGGATGATCAATTCCTTGGTTGCACTTCCTTTGACAGTACGGGAACCTCCAGGTGAGCACATGGGAGCGGAAGGCTCAGATGCGTGCTCTGTACCGCTTTTGTGACCCTAGTTTGTGATAAAGCTTTACGGGGACGTAAAGCCCTGAGGTGGGAGTAATGTAAAGACCCGGAAATTTCAAGGAAATTTTTTTCTTAATTTTCTTTGGAATTTTACAAGAACACAGTTTCTGACAGCGCCTGATTCTGAGGCCCGGTGTGCCCAGAATCAATTTCCGAATTTTGGCTCGGGTACGTTCAGTGAACGAACGAGCGGGAATTTCTAACTTTTGAACCGGTGCCCGAAATCAAATTCCGAGGGCACCGATAGAACCGTAGCGCCGGCTTTTTCTTAGGAATGCCTTTCCTGGAGTTGCGTTTGCTTGGGAGCAGTTGTTTAATAAGGTTGTGGTTTAAGTGTAAAGAAAAATAAAATTTGTGTTACAAATTTTATTTATCTTCTTAAGTGGTTATATCCTAAGTGTGGAAGTTGGGGTGGAATCACAAGTTCCTAACTAACCAAGTGAGGATTAAGGTGAGGTGGGGCCCACACGAGCCCCGACCCTTCACCTTCCCCTTAACTCTCTTCTACCCCCCTTAAACTCCCTTGCACTTAATGTGCCAAAACCCCTCAAATTCCTACCTCATTAACTCCCTTGAACCCCGCCCCCCAATTAAATGTGACTCTTCACTTCCACCTTCATTAATTTTGGAGCCTCTCCACCCATTAATGAAGGATGTAACTTAATGAATTTGAATTATTTTGAATTCATTAAGATAACACTATAATAAGGTGTGTCGTTTTATTGTTTGGGGTTGGCTAAATCTTTGTGATAGAGTCATGGAAGGATTGAAGAGAATTCCACCCTCGACGAAGAACACGAAGGACATCTCCAAACATGGAACAACGTCTTCTCGACGAAGAATGCTTTTTCCAAAGAAGAACGTGATGTTTCCAACGTCGATCCCTTCTTGGATGCCTCCTTCCCACTCCTTCCGGAATAAATAAGGGAGCGCCTTTCACGAAGAACGCCGACGTCGTCAACGGCTTCTCTTTTCCGATGTCGACGAATCGCCGCCGCCTTTCCGCGACTTCGTCAACACATAACGAAAAGCGAGGTAGGGGTTTGTTGTTGCTTTATTTAATTATTTTTCGTTCTTGGTTCTAACATGACAAACTTGAGAATGAACGTTTAAGTGTTATCGTCTAACGAGAGGGGGACCGAACCGCAAAAACACGGCTGAAACCCCCTCCTTTGTTCTTGAATGTTTCTTGCGGATGAAACGAGATAGCGTGGTGCCGTCGCACCACGTGGGAATCACACGGAAATTATTGCGCGGCGCCGTCGCGCCGCGCCGTGGAAAGAATTATCATGAACACGACGCCGTCACGCCGCGTCGAAGGAAACCGAAGACGCCGCGGCCGGAGCGGGGCCGCGGCGGAGGGGCGCGGTGCCGTCGCACCGCGCCAGATGACGAAGGCCGCAGCCGGTTCCGGGCCGTGGTGGATCGTGATGACCGGCGGCCAGCCGGGCCGCCGGTGCCGGAAGACGGAAGAGGACCGGCCCTTGCCGGTCCTGTTGACAAGAAGCCGGCCGGCCAGGTCGGGCCGGCCGGGTTGGTGGAAACCGGGGGAATTTAATTCCCCCGGGCAGTTATTTGCCCCCCCATTATGAGGGGGGCCGGTTTCACAAAAGGGGGGGGGGGGAGGCGGCCGCCCGTTTCCAGCAAGCTCGGCCTTCGGCCAAGCTGGCAGCGCGCCCAGCGCGCTGCCTTGTGCCGAACTGGCGCGCCTGGCCGGTTCGCCGCGCCGGGCTATGCCGGGCCGCGCCGGGCCGGGCCGGGTCGACCCCGTCCGGGGCGGGTCGACCCGGTTCGGGCCATCCGGGGGGTCTCGGGCCGGGACGACCCAGGCCCGAAACCCCCGTTACCGAGCGGTTTGGTCAAATGCTCGTATCTTGGGCTACGGGCCTCCAAACGACTCGTCGTTAGCGGCAACGCGATCCTTGGATCGAGACGGTCGTTTCAGTATACTATACTCAAGGTGCACCTTCCTTTTCGGGAGCCAACGTGGTTAAAACTCCGTAGTTAAGCGTGCTTGGCCTAGAGTAGTGATCATGATGGGTGACCTCCTGGGAAGTTTCCCAAGGTGAGTGTGAGACGAAAAAGCCAATAACTCTCAGACCGGGCGTCCGATTGACGCGCCGTCTGTTGCGTTGAGTTCCTGTTGATGATACGGAACTTTTGGCGTCCTCTGCCCAAGTTTTGGATGCAGATGGATAGTGGCCGGGTTGGATCGCACCGAAATCCAACCGGGCCCCTGGAACGGAAAAGCTGATATCTTTCTGACAGAACGTCCGTTTGACGAGCCGTCAGCGGCGTTGGTGATCATGTTGAGAAACGGTCCCTATGAGTTTACCCTATGAGAGTTCGGGGTACATTTGAGATGCGTCCGGGTTAGGTTTGCTCACGAAACCAACCGGGCCCCTAGGACGAAAAGGCTAATAACTGACAGACCGGGCGTCCGATTGACGCGCCGTCTGTTGCGTTGAGACCCCTATGACGTGGCGGTCCTTTGAGATACTTCTTCATGGGACTTTGAGATACTTGGATTATCGACCTGTAGCTCGTGGAGCAGACCCTCCCAGTGACGAGCGTGCGGAGTACGGAGACCGTGTAGCTAGCTGAGACCCGACGACTGCTGATCGAACGACTCGGAGTGTTACAGAGGTGCGCTTGGTTGTAGCAGCACATGGGAGCGCTTGGTTGTAGCGGCAGACCCACGACAGAGTTGCGCTTGGTTGTAGCGGCACATGGGAGCGCTTGGTTGTAGCGGCATACCCACGACAGAGGTGCGCTTGGTTGTAGCGGCACATGGGAGCGCTTGGTTGTAGCGGCAGACCCACGACAGAGTTGCGCTTGGTTGTAGCGGCACATGGGAGCGCTTGGTGGTAGCGGCATACCCACGACAGAGGTGCGCTTGGTTGTAGCGGCACATGGGAGCGCTTGGTTGTAGCGGCAGACCCACGACAGAGATGCGCTTGGTTGTAGCGGCACATGGGAGCGCTTGGTTGTAGCAGCTGGCCCGTAGTACTCGATGGGTGGAGTTCTTCAGCAGTCTTAGGTTTGTGAGCAGTACCTCGGAGTCGTGACAGGACCACTGCACACTCCAGAGACGGAGCTCTTCAGCAGTTACGGTTTCGATAATGAAAATCCTGGTTTGAGCTGAGACTTTTGACCTTGTGTTTACCTCATGATTGAGATGGGTCACTTGCTAACTTTGGTATATGTATGGGCATATACCCGGGTAGTGGTTATCCGTTTATTTCACAATCCTTGTGTTTCCTCCTGATTGAGATGGGTTACTTGATAACTTAGGTATATGTATGGGCATATACCTAAGTAGAGGTTATCTGTTGAGATCTTCTTTGTGGTTATCGTTGTTGGTTTAGTGAGACCTTGAGGGTCTCGGGGTCCCTACTGAGTATCTTTATACTCACCCCTGCACGGGATATGCCCGCACCTCGTTGTGTTGGTTGCAGACGACGGGCAGTGCTGACAGAGGCTGAGTGTTCGAGGACTGGACGGTAACTGGAGGTGGACTATACGACGAGACGGTACCCAGAGGTGGACGTGACGACGAGGCGGTACCCGGAGGTGGACCACTGGGCGAGACATACTCGGAGCAGACGGCGGGACCTGGGGAGCAGAGGAGCTATATGTACCCACCCTTCAGGTGGGATTTCCAGTGGACAGCTCGGCGTAGCAGCTTTACTTTTCAGTTGCTGTTTTCCCTTTCGAGTTTTACTTTACAGTTGGGCTTGTATTTCCGGCCCCTTTTTACTTTCCGCACTTACTGTTGTACTCAGTTTTTACTTAGTGTTTACTTCTTCCACTTTTACTCTGTGGTGCTTGTTTTCTTTTATAAAGGCAATGCCTTCCCAGTTATCGGGATTTTACGCCTTTGGTGCTAGTCGCCAGCCCCTGGCCTATGGAAGGCGGGCTTGGGGTAGTCACGGCACGGGCCCCGAGGATGGGTCGTGACAGCCCTATGCCATGAAGATCAGGCCACCTCATGTGTCCCATATAACGACCCATACTTTACATACATTTTTAATACTTCAAAATTGAAGCACAGTTATTACAACATATAACAAAACCATGAAAGGACCGTATAGGTATAGTGTCTTTAGAAACTGGGAAACATAAACAACTGGTTCATAAATCATCAACATTGTCTCCCATTTATTTCATCATATTTAGAGTCCCTTTTGGAGTATCCAACTTAATAACCTTCTTCCCGGCCTGGGGGAAAGAAAAAAAACAAAAGGGTGAGCTCAAATGCTCAGTAAGGGTAAACAAAAGAAAAATCAATCACATCATATTCATAAGAACATAACATTTTGGAAATCTTAACCTGCAAAAGAAATCATAATTTCATATCATGGGATAAATCATAGAAGTGAAATGTAATCCCAATAATCATAACTTAAAACATGAAACTATGCGTAATACACACATAATCAGAGAGAATCATTTCTTAGTAGTCAAGACTCATAGCCAAGACTATCTTAGCGGACAAAGTCCATTTCTGAACCGAGTTCACTCCTCGTTTCAGACCTGTTTCACTGAACCGGATTAACCTGTCGTTCCATCCATGTCTATATCATGAGATATAAATCTTTACCCAATGCATTGGAGGGAGATATAGGTCCCACCCATCTCATAATGAAACCATTCTTATGTGTGCCAAAAAATCATAAATCATATATCATAGCATAACCCATGTAATAAAAATGGGATTCTTAAACATCATGGCATCATAAAACAATTTGTATAAGATAAAGGAATTCATAAAAATAATTCCATCACAACATAATCAAATCAATGTAATAATAGGGATATAAACATAACCCTATATTATCTTAGATGGAAAATAATTTTGATAAAACACTTGAACTCCATTCTTGAGGAAAATATCCTTTCTACTTCAAAAACATTTTCCTTTCTTAACATGTCATTCAATTTTAATCTAAAAGAAGTTGATTAAAAATAAACTTGAAAACTTATAAAGGAAGATTCTTGGAAATAATTTTTTAAAAATCCATTCATGTCGTATAAGTTAAAAAAACAATCTTCTCGTACTTTTTTCAGAAAAGTCTAAAAGTACCTCATATGAAAAACGAAAAAAGATTCCTTTCATATCTTTTACTAAAAACTCACCTAAGGGTAAAATTTGATTTAAACAATTGTAGGTGGATGGAAATAATTTTACATATTGAGGAAACATGGATGTGGATGATAAAATACACCCTAGTAAATACCAAAGTATAAACAATCTCAGATAAAAATGAGATTGTGATATTTTCCCTTACCTTAGGTCTGATTTGCTTCATAAGTGTCCGAACCTCCTGTATAATGATTTAAATAATGTCATTGACTTATTCCAGAATCATACTCATTGTTATGATATCATATATGGTCATATTCTTAGCTTATTATTAGTAATATTTCATTGCTACTTGTTATTCGGGTGTTTATTACTTTTTGTTCTTATGCGTGTTTTGTCGAATAAATTCTCATTATTCTCTTTAGGTTTTAGATACCTCATTTACAGAATGGTATTATTTTACTATATATAATATTTATTCATTAAATTCATTTATATAATCATTATGCAATGAAGATCATGTAGAACGAGTCACATCACATCGTGGAGACGGTATTCCGTACGTACGAACGAGCGATGATATCATTCCCATGATCGGGGAATTGTATTGGAGTGTTTGTATACTATTTCAGAATCAATAACTATTTACAATAATCATATATAGTTATTTATTTGCACCATTATACCATTCCAAGTATGGTGGTGGTGGAAAATAGATTACACCACGGCGTGGAGACGGTATTTCGTACATACGCACGCGCGGTGATTTCATTTTCCGTAGGATGGATAGATGGTGAAATAGGGTTGTTTCATACTTATAATAACATATCAGTATATGAGTGATACTGATGTTATTACTTCATAATGAAACAACTAAAGAAGAAGAAGTGAAAGAAGAAATAATTTTGAAAGAATCGGCAACGGACATTACCTCTTCATTGAAGCCCCTCTTGGAGACCTCTTCTTAGGGCACTAAAATTGGTCTTTGAAGAATACCAGGACCTCTAGGATGTTTCTCGGGAAGTGGAGAAGATAATTTGGTAGGTTTTTTCCGAGCTTGAAGGCTCAATGTGGTGTGATTAAGAGAGGGAGGAGGTGCCCTTTTATAAGGGAGGAGAGGGGCACCTTTGGAAAAACAAAAAATATTATTTTATTATAAAGTCATATTCGGTTTTTAATAGCTCAAAATTAATTTATTTCGAATATAAGGTGGGGATGGGTCAAAATACTCATCCAATAGAATTTATACAAGTTTAGGTATCTATTTTAACCTTATCATTTAGATTTAACTTTAAGTTAAATAATTTTACTTTTACCATGTCTTCTTGTTTTCTTACACTATAAGGTTAATAAACTTACTATAACAAGACAAACGAACCCCAAGTTGTTTATGGTTAATATATATAACCTTATATAAGTCATTTGGACGAACCTTATATTTTTAGGAATAAAATAACAATTAATAATATAATATTTGTTTTAAAAACAATTTTATGTCAATTTTGATACTATTTGGTAATTGATTTTTGTGAAAATCATAACAGAAATATTAGTTCTAAAAGAGTTACTTAAATAAGTAATAATACGTAATATTAACCTATAAAATTATTGTAATTCATTAAAAGTTTCAAATTAAATTTATTTGGTTATTTATAACATCAATTATGTCAATATTTCTTTAATATGATAATTACTGCATCATCATTGTGTCATAAATAAATTAAATTATTTAATGTCTAAAAATTAAAAATAAAATACCATTATGTATAAAATTGTTTTATCTTTCTAATGAATATTTATAGTCGAATTTATTTTATGTATAACCCTATATTAAAAATGCTTTAGTTATTAAACTTTGATTTTAACTATTTTAACCCTTCTTTAAATAAATTAATAATAAATGTCCTAATCTAATCCATGTGGGCCTAAATGGTCATATTTTATTTCTAATGTTGTTTTTGGTCGAATTAAACTTATCCAATAGAATTAGGACATGTTTTAGGGTAATAATAATAACATTTTTATCCTCAATTTCCCTATTTACTTTTAACAGTGGTAAAAAAAGTAACAAGTTACTATTCACCAAAAATTATTTTCATCTCATTGAACAAAATTTTAGTACTTGATATTAACCGTGTCTCTCGGATTTTCTAAATTCCACTAACAGAAGTGGTAAAATTAAGTTTTATGTAAATTTGTAAATTCTCCTAGGAGGTGGGTAGAAGACGGTGAAAAGTTCAATAAAATTTGTATATATCTAAAATTATTATAAAATGACTACAATGAATTGAATTGAACTTATATAGGTATTATGTATCAATTTTGACCTAAAATAAATTTAAATAAAATAAATAATTATTTAAATAAAAAGTCGGTTTTTAAATAGTAACACAGTGTTTTCACTATTCATCAGAAATTGAAAGTTTTCAGAAAAATACCAAAATTTCACCCTAAGTTAATTTAGATATTCCGAATCCAAAAATAAAGTCCATTTTGAAAGATGAAATTTACAAAATTTCAAAAAGTGGTTATTACTATTCATAACGGCTAGTTTTAATAATATTTTAACAGTATATCGTTGTTTAGTGAAACTCGGTATTGCATACAATGAAAGCTATCGAGGAAGTCCGCAGTTGCGTGTAAAGCAAGCCAAGATAGTGTTGTGTGTATTTAAAGATTCCTTTGATGATTTATATAACATAAAAACAAAATATTTCTCATAAAAGTCTCGGGTGTTACATCTCTCATCACCATCAGACTGAATCTAAGAAGGAAATATAATCAGACTCACTCTGAGAAGAAAATATAATTGAAATTACTTTGAGAAGGAAAGATAATCAAACTAAATCTGAGAAGGAAATATAATCAAACTAACTTTGATAGGAAAGACAATCAGATTGAATCTAAGAAGGAAAGAGAATCAGACTGATTCTGAGGAGGAAAGTCAATCGGACTGAATTTTTTGAATATTTTCAGTTCATAATGAGCTTAAGATAGTAATATTTTAATAAGAAGAGGAAAAATTCATATTGTAATAAATTTGATGAAGTCACATCATACTGAATAAAAGTTAGGAAGTTTGAGAAGGCTAGTTACAAAAAACACTCATGAAGATCCCAGTAGGTTTGTGAAGAGTTGAACTTTCCAAACTTGAAATTCAAATATGTGTAGATCTTGGGGTTTTTGAATTTGAGAGAGTGGGGAAATTTTTCAAGTTTCCAACCATTTTCAATCTAGTATTCTAATAAATAGTTTCTCATATCATTTGCACTTTGTAAATTTTTCTTAAGAGTGGAAAAGGAGGAGAACTGAAGAATTTGAGTAAGATTTATTTCCAGATAGAGATGTCATAAGTGGTTTAGAATTCTATTGTTTTTTACCATATAATACTGAGGATAATCAGATTGAGAATTTTAGTAGAGTTTGAGAAGTGCATATTGGAAAAGGGAGCATCGTATTGAGATGATTGGACTAAGTGAATCGGATTGTGTTAATCAAAATGAATTCCATCAAACACAGGGTCATCAGACTTAGGAACTTTTGTAGAGGATATTTAACAAAGTATTTATCTTTTTTGGATCAATGATTTATAATAAAACTTTGTAAAATGATGGGAGTTAGTATAATCATTCCTATTGTGAAATAAAAGTTGTCTAATGGGAGTTGCCATATGTTTTATTCACTTATTATTAATATTGAATTTCTATAGACCCAGAGGAGTGGAAATGTTAATGTTGTAGGTTCTCAAAATGAGGCTAAACCTTATAAATCTTTTGTTATTTACTTGCATTCTAACTTTTTCTGGCATGAGTATTTACTAAACATGACAAGGAAATCAAGTTTAACAGGTTAAAGGGGTTACATTTTTAAAAGAATTAAAATATATAAAATTTAACAACTGATTCAAACCCACCCCATCTCATTTTTTATTCAATCCTTTTAAACCTCACCCTCAGAAAAAAAACATATTCCCTCTACCGCCAAAAAACCTAAACACTCAACCCCAAAAATCCCTAAACCCCCAACCCAAAAAAACTAATCCTTCAACCCCAAAAAACCCTAAGCCCCCAACCCCAAAGAACCCTAATCCTTTATCCCCCAAAAACCCTAAAACCTCATTCCCTAGAACCCTAAACCCTCATCACTAAAAATATCTAAAACATCAGCCCTAAAAATCCCTATAACCATAGATAAAAAAACCATAGCCTGGTGCATGAAAAAATCCTAAACCCTCCGAAAAACCTTAAACCATCAACCCCAAAACACCCTAAACCCTTAGCCCAAAAAACCCTAAAACCTAAACACTAATAAAACCCAAAATTATCATCCCCAAAAAACCCTAAACCCTCAGCCATAAAAACCCCTAAACTCTTAACCCTAAAAAACCCTAAACCCTCAGATCCAAAAAAACCTAAACATAATGACCCAAAAAACACTAACCCTCAACCCCAAAAAACCAAAAACCGACAGTCGCGAAAAACACTAAACCATTAGTTCCAAAACACCCAAAACCCTCAACCCCATAAAAACCATAAACCCTCATCCCCAAAAACCCCAAAACCCTCAGCCCAAAAAAATCCTTATCCCTCACCCCCAAAAAACCCTAAACCTTGAGCACCAAAAATCAATAAAACCTTTTCCCCAAATTCATAAACCCTTATCCCCAAAAAACCAGAAACCCTCACCTAAAAAATACCCTAAACCCTAAACTCAAAAAAACGCTATACCACATCCCAAATAATACTAAACCCTCTTACCAATAAAACCTTAAACCCTCATCCCCAAAAAACCCTAAACCCTTAACCCCAAAAAAATCATAATACCTCAACTATAAAAAACACTAAAATCTCATCCCAAAAAAACCCTAAACCCTCATCCCCAAGAAAAACTAAACCCTTAACCCCAAATAACCCTAAACCCTCATCCAAAAAAACCCTTAACCCTCATCCCCAAAAAACCCTAATCCTTCAGACAAAAAAACCCTAAACACTTATCCCAATAACACTAAACCATCAGAACCAAACAAATCTAAACCCTTAGCCCCAAAAAATCATAAACCTTTAGACCCAAAAACCCATAACCCCACATCCCCCCAAAGAACACTAAACCCTCATCCATTAAAAACCTAAATCCTCAGCCAAAAAAATCGTAAAACCTCATCCATAAAAGGCCCTCAACCCTCATCCACAAAAAACATGTCAACCCTCATCCCCAAAAAACCCTCAACCCTCATCCCTAAAAAACCCTCAACCCCTCCCCGAAAAACCTTCAACCCTCATCCCCAAAAAACCCTAAACCCTAAGCCCTAAAAAATCCTAAACCGACACCCATGAAAAAACCCTAAACACTCATCCCCCAAAACACTAAACCCTCAGACCCGAAAATACTATTACACTGAACCCCCAAAAAACCCTCATTCCTCATCCCTAAAACCCCTAAACCCTCATCCCATCCAACACTCAACCCTCATTCCAAAAAACCCTAAACCCACCAACCCAAAAAACCAAAAATCCCCATCCCCAAAAAAACCCTCAGGACTCAACACTAAGAAATAATAATATCTCAACCCCAATAAACCCTCAACACTCACCCCCTAAAAAACCCCCAACCATGAACCCTAAACCCCAAACAACCCTAAATGATTAGCCCCAAAAATCTGTAAACCCTTGGCCCCAAAAAACCCTAAACTCTATACCAAAAAAAACCCACAACCCTAAGCCCACATAATCCCTAAACCCTCATCCCCAAAAAACCCACAACTCTCAACACCAAAAATCCCTCAGCCCTTCGCCTAAAAAAACCATCAAGCTTCAGACCCAAAAAATTCTCAACCCTCAACCCAAAAAAACCCTTAGCCCCCATACAAAAAAAACTCTTTTGTGTTGGCCATAAAAAATCCTCAAATATCAACACCAAAAAAACCTAAACCCCCATCCCTAAAAAACCTCAACACATAGCCCAAAAAATCCCTAAACCCTAAGCCCCAAAAAACCATAAACCATTATCCCCAAAAAACCATAAAACCCCAACCCCAAAAAATAATCAAACCTCATCCCTAAATATCCCTCAACACACAGTCCCAAAAAAACAACAATGATAATCTCCAAAAAAACCACAACCCAAAGCCCCAAAAAATCCTAAACCCTGTGTCCCAAAAAAACCTCAACCCTAACCCCAAATAACACTAAACCCCCATCCCCCAAAACCCATCAACCCTTTTAATCAAAAAACCCTCAACCATCATTCCCCAAAATACCATCAACCCTCAGTAAAAAAACTAAATATTAACTCCCAAAAACCCTCAACCCTTAGCCCCCAAACACCCTCAACCCTTATCCATAAAAAACTCTCAACCACCAGCCCTAAAATATTCTAAACCCTTTTCCCAAAAAACCCCTAAACCCTCAGCTCTAAAAACCACTCAACCCTTATCCCCATGAAACTCTCAACCCTCAGCACCCAAAATGCTCAAACCTTATCGCCAAAAAACCCTCAACAATTATCCCCCAAAAACCCTCAACCCCCATCCCCAATAAACCCTCAACTATCATCCCCAATAAACCCTAAACACTCTTCCCTAAAAAATGAAAACCCCTCAGCACCAAAATAACCCAAAACCCTCATCCCCAAAAAACCCTCAATGCTTGGCTCTAAAAAACCCACACCCCCCCAACCTTAAAAAAACTCAACCCTCAACCATAAAAAAACCCTCAACCCTCATCCCCAAAAAATCCTTAACCTATATCCCCAAGAAGTCCTTGAACCTCATACCGAAAAACTTTCAACCCTCATCCCCCAAAACCTTGAACTCCCAGCCACAAAAATCACCGAACCCTCTACCCTAGAAAACACTCAGCCCCAAAAAAATCCTTAACCTCTAGACCCAAGAAATCCTCAACCCTCATACCCAAAAAAAACTCAATCCTCAACCCCAAAAACTTTCAACTAGCAGCCAAAAAAATACTTTAATGCTATACCCTAGAAAAACCCCAAACTAACCCCAAAACCCTAAACCCTTAGCCCCAAAAATCCCTAAACCCTCTTCCCTACAAATTTCTTAAACATAGTCATGAAAACCCCTCAACTAAACCATAATAACAATAAATCCTAAACTGTCATCCAAAAAAACCATCAACCTTCAGTCATGAAAAATCCTCAATCGACTACTGCAAAAAAACCCTCAACCCTTAGACCCAAAAATAATTAGTTGCAATCCCCAAAAAAACCTTAATCCTTATCCTCATAACCCTCAACACTCAGTCCCAAAAAACCCTAAAACCCTTCCTGTAAAAACCCTTAACCCTTATCCCCAATATACCCTAAACCCATAGCCCTAAAAAACACTAAACCAAGTTCCCCAAAAAAACCCTAAACCCACAACCCCATAAAATACTAAAAACTTGACCCACACCCCTAGAAAACCCCAGTACCTCAGCCTCATAAAACCATCAACCCTCAGCCCCAAAAAACAATCACCCCCATCCCCAAAAAAAGCCTCAAATGGTTCCCCCAAAAAACCCTCAACCCTCAGAACCAAAAAACATTCAACCATAACACCCCAAAAAACCACATACCTCATCCTCATAACCCTCAACACTCAATCCCAAAAAACCCTAAACACTATTCCCCAAAAAACCCTGAACCCTCGGCCCTAATATACCCTAAACCCTTAGCACCAAAAAATACTAAACCCAAAGCACAAAAAAACCCTAAACCCACAACCCCATAAAATACTAAACCCTCACCCATAAACACCCCTTAACCCTTTGACCCCCAAAACTCAAAGTCCACCACCCCAAAAAACCCCAGTCACACGGACCAAAAATACCTTACACCCTCAAATGGGAAAATCCCTATACTCTCATTCCAGAAACCCTAAACCCTATGCCAAAAAACCCCCATCCCCAAATAACCCTAAACCATAATCACAAAATAAGCAAAACCCTCATCCCAAAAAACCATAAACCCTCAGCCCAAAAAAATTCTCCTAAACCCATATCCCCAAAAAACCTAAACCCTCACCCCTGAATAACCTCCTACCCTAAGCCCCAAAAAACCCAAAACCATCAGCACCAAAACCCTCATCCCTCATCCTGAAGAAACCATCAAGCCTTATCCTTAAAAAACACTCAATACTAAGCCATAAAAAGCCTCAACCCTCAATCTAAAAAAATCATGTACCCTTAGCCCAAAAATACCCTCAACTCTTTTCCCTAAAAAACACAAAACCCTTAGCCCCAAAAATATGATAATCCTCATCCCCAAAACACCATCAACCCTCATCCACAAAAAACTATAAACGCTCATCCCAAAAAAACCCTCAACCCTCAGCCTCAAAAAACACTAAAACCTCATCCTTAAAATTCCATGAACCCTCATCCCAAAATAACTCTGAACCCTCACCCCCAAAAAACCCTAAACCCCCATCCCCAAAAAATCCATAAACCCCAGCTACAGGAAACCCAAATCCCTCAACCCCATGAAACCCCAAACAATCAACCCCAAAATTTTTGGAACCCTCATCCCCAAAAAACCTGAACCCTCAACCCCAATAAATCTTGAACCCTCATAAAAAAAACCCTGAACCCTCAACACCAAAAATCCTTGATCCCTTGGGCCTAAAAAACCCTTGAACCCTTAACCCCAAAAAACCAAGAACCCTTGACCCCAAAAAACCTGTAAGTAACCCTCATCCTCCAAAAACCATGAACCTTTATCCCTATAGAACCTTCAACCCTCAACCAAAAAACCACAAACCATCATCCTAAAAAACACTGAACCCTAGCCCCAAAACTATGAACCCTTAGCCCCAAAAAACCATGTACCCTAAACCACAGAAAAACTTGCACCCTCATCCCCAAGAAACATTGAACCTTGATCCTTCAATAACCCTAAACCTGCAAACCCAAAAAACTGTGAGCCCTCATCCCCAAAAATATGTGAACCCACAACACCAAAAAACCCTCAACCTTCAACCTCAAAAAATGTTGAACCCTCATCCCCAAAAAACCCAAAACCCTTAGCCCCAAAAAAAACCATAGCCCTTATCGCAGAAAAACCCAGAACACTAACACCAGAAAAACCAAAAACTCCCAGCCACAAAACACCCAAAACAATCATACCCAAGAAACCATAAACCCTCAACCCCAAAAAACTATGAACTCTTAACCCCAAAACACCCTTCAATCTATGCCTTAAAAACCCTGAACCCTCGGTCCCAAAACCCTAAAACCCTCAATCACAAAAAAAACTTCAACCCTCACCCTAAAAATCCCAGAACCCTCAACCCTAAAAAACAGTCAACCCTCATCTCCAAAAAAACCCTCAACCCTATGTCCCAAAAAACACAAACCCTCATCACCAAAAAACCTTGAACCCTTATCCCCCTAGAACCAAAAACCCTCATCCCCAAAAAACCTAAAACCCATGGCCACAAAATAACCTGTACCCCCATCCCAAAAAACTATAAATCCTAATCTCCAAAAAAAACACTAAACCTTCATCCCCACAAGACCCTAACCCTTCATCCCAAGAAAAAACTAAACACTCAACACCAGAAAACCCTAATCCCTTATACCTAGAAAACCCTAAACCCTTATCCTTAGAAATACACAAACCCTCATCCCTAGAAAACCCTAAATCCTCATCCCCAGAAATCCCAAAACCCTCATCCCTTAAAAAACCTGAACCCTCTACCCAAAAAAACCATAAAGCCTCAGCCCCCAAAAACCCTAAACTCTCATCACTTAAAAACCCTAAACACTCAGCCCCAAAAAAAAAACTAAACAGTCATCCTTAAGAAACCGTAAATGATCTACCCCAAAACACCCTAAACCCTCATCTCCCCAAGACCCTAAACCTTCTTCCCCAAAAAACCATAAACCCTCATCCCCCAAAACCCTAAACCCCCTTCCCCAAAAAATACTAAACCCTCAACCCCAAAAATCCCTAAACCCTATGCCACAAAAAATTCTATACCCTCTTCTCCAAAAAAACACTAAAACCTCATCCCTAAAAAACCCTAAACCCAAAACCCAAAAAATCCAAAAACCTTCATCCCCAAAAAAACCTAAATACTATTCCCCAAAAAACCCTAAACCCTCATCCAAAAAAACCCTAAATCCATTTCCCCAAAAAACCATAAACCGTATCTAAAAAAAATCTAAAACCTAAGCCCCAAAAACCCTAAAAATTTAGAACCCAAAACCCTCATCCCAAAAATTCATAAACCCTCAACCCCAAAAAACATTCAACAAACAAACACAAAAAACATAAACCCTCATCCACAAAAAACCCTCAACCCACAGCCCCCAAAAAACACTTAACCCTCATCTCTCATCCCAAATAACCCAAAAACATCAGCTCCAAATGACCCTAAATACCTAGCCCCAAAAATCCGTAAACCCTTATCGTCAAAATAACCCTAAACCCTCAGTACCAAAAAACACTTAAACCTCCCCCCCCCCAAAACCCAAAACACTCATCTCAAAAAAACCCTCAACCCTCATCCCCTAAAAAAACTAACCCCTTAACCCCAA
The DNA here is from genome assembly GCA_963277665.1 of Viscum album. Taxonomy (NCBI): domain Eukaryota; kingdom Viridiplantae; phylum Streptophyta; class Magnoliopsida; order Santalales; family Viscaceae; genus Viscum; species Viscum album. The sequence goes on from OY728151.1 coordinate 1,541,216,132, forward strand.
AAAACCCTGTGACCTGGGCCCCAAAAAAACCCAAAACCCTCAGAATAGAAAAAACTCAAACCCTTAGACAAAAAATCCCAACCCTTCATACCTAAAAAAAATTAACCCTAAGCCCCAAAAAACCCCCAACCCTCATCCACAAAAAAACTTAAACTCTCATCCCCAAGAAACACTAAACCCTCATCCCCCAAAAACCCTGAACCTTGAGCACCAAAAAACCCTTAACCCTGATCCCCAATAAAACACTAAACCCACAACACCAAAAGAACCATAAACCCTCAGCCCCCCAAAAATCCTCAACCCTCAGCCCCAAAAAATCCTAAACCCTCAACCCTAACAAATGGTCTGCCCCAAAAAACCATAAACCCTCATCCTCATAAAACAAAAAACCATCAGACATAAAAAACTCAACCCTCAGCCCCTAAAACCATAAGCACTCTTCCCAAAAAAACAATCAACACTTATCCCCAAAAAACCCTCAACACTCGGCCCAAAAAAACCTCTCCCCACAGTCCCAAAAAACCCTCAACCCTCAACACCCAAAAAAACCTAAATCCTCATCCCCAAATACACTCAACCCATATCCCAAATAAATTAAAAACCCTCAGCCCCAAAAACCACTTAGCCTTTAGCCCCAAAAAACTCTTAAACCTCAACCCCCCAAAACCCTCAACCCTTAGCCCCAAAATACCTAAACCCTTATCCCTAAAAAACCCTCAACCTTAAAAAAACCATAATACCTCATCCAAAAAAAACCCTCTACCCTCATCCCTAAAAATTTAAAATACCATCCACACTCAGATACAAAAAACAATCAAACCTTATCCCCCCGAAAACCTTGAACCCTCATACCCAAAAAAACCTGAACCCTCTGCCTAAAAACACTCTGAACAGTAATCCACCTAAAATCCTCAACCCTCATCCACAAAAACCCTCAACCCTAGTCCTGAAATAACCCTCAACCCTCTTCCCCCAAAAAACACTAACCCTCTACTTGAAATAACCCTCAACCCTCACCCCCAAAAAGCCCTCAATGCTCAACCCCAAAAACCGATCAATGCATATCCACACAAGACCCTAAACCCCCATCCCCACAAAACCCTCAACTTCCAGGCCTAAAAAATTATAAACCTTCATCCCCAAAAAACCCTCAACACTCAGCATTAAAAAACCATCAACCCTGGCCCCAAAAACCCCTCAACCCTCATCCCATGAAACCATAAATACTCATCCCTAAAACTCCCTCAACCCTTGGCTCCAAAAATTCCTCAACCCTCGAGACAAAAAATCCTTAAAAATAAAATCCCCAAAAAAACCCCTTAACCCTCAATCCAAAAAAACCTCAATTCTTGGCCAACCCCCACCCCCCTCAATCCTCATCTCTAAAAAAACCCTCAACCCTCATCCCCAAAGAACCCTAAACCATCATCACCAAAACACCCTAAACACTCGAACTCAAGTAACCCTAAATCCTCATCCCCAAAAAACCCTCAACCATTCTCCCTAAAAAACCCTCTACCCACAAAACAAAAGAAAACAATGAACCCTCAGCCCCAAAAAACCTTAAACCCTTAGAACCCAAAAATCCTAACCCTTATCCCATAAAAAACCAAAACCATCATCACCAAAAAAATCCCCAACCCCAACCCCAGAAAATACTAAACCCTCATCCTAAAAGAACCCTAAACCCCGAACAACCCTAAACCATCAGCCCCCAAAATCTTGGATCCATCATCCCCAAAAAAACCCTAAATTCATAGCCCAAAAAACCCTAAACCCACTACCAAAAAAAAAAACTAAACCCATATCCCCAAAAAACCCACAACCCTCATCCCCAAAAAACCTCAAACCCTAAGCCCCCAAAAACATGAAACCATAATCCCCCAAAAAACCCCTAAACCCTCAGCAATAAAAAAACCAGAACATTGTGCCCCAAAAACCCCTAAACCCTCTAACCCAAATAACCATAGAAATCTCATCCCAAAAAACCCCAAAACCCTCAGAAAAAAATTCCTAAACCCTCAGCCCAAAAAACATTAACCCTCATCCCTAAAACACCTTGAACACTCAACCAAAAAATAAAACTGATCCCTAAACCCTAAATAACAATGAAAACACATCCAAAAAAACATGGAATTCTTAGCACCAAAAAAACCTAAACACCCATCCCCAAAAAACACTGAACCCTCATCCCCAAAAACCCTAAACCCATATCCCCCCAAAAAACTAAACCCTCATCCCAAAAATGTCATGAAACCTCTTCCCCCAAAAAACCCTAGACCCAGAACCTCAAAAAACCCTTAACCCTCATCCCCAAAACCCCTGAAACCTTATCCCCAAAAAACCCTATACCCTCACACTCAAAAAAACCTAAACCCTCTTCCCTAAAAAACCCTGAATCATTAGCACAAAAAATCCCTAAACACTTATCCCAAGAAAACCCTCAACACCCAATGCAAAAAAACCCTGAACCCTCACCACAAAAAAACCTCAATCCTCAACCCCCCCCCCCCCCAACATATGACCCTCATCCCCCAAAAAACCCTGATCCATCATCCTTAAAAAACCCTAAACACTCATGCTCAAAAAACCATAATCCCTTAGCCCCAAAAAACTCTGACCCCTCATCCCTAAAAAAAATCAACCCTGAGCCCCAAAAATCCCTCAACCCTCATCCAAAAAAAAAAACTTCACCTCTCTACCCCAAGAAACACTAAAACCCCATCAACAAAAAAACCCTAAACCGACAACCCTCATCCCCCAAAAATCCCTTAACCCTCTGCCTAAAAAAACCATCAACCATCAACCCCAAAAAAATGGAAGCCCTAAAAAACCCTAAACCCTCGTCACTATAAAATCCTTAACCCTCATCCACAAAAATCCACAACTCTCAGCCCTAAAAAACCATAAATCGTATACCCTAAAAAACCCTCAACCCTTATCCCCAAAAAAACCTCAACACTCATCCCAAAAAAACCTCTATCCGCAGCCCAAAAAAACCCTCATCCCTCAGCCCCAAAAAACCCTAAATTCTCAACCCTAAAACAATCGACCCATATCCCTAAAAAAATCCAAACCCCCATCCCCAAATCCCCCTTATCCACCATCCCTAAAAAACTATCAACCATAAGCCCTAAAAACCCTAAACCCTTAGCCCCAAAAATCCCTAAACCCCTAGCCCCAAAAAAACCCTCAAACCTTATCCCCAAAAAACCCTAATCCCTCATCCCCAAAAAACCCTTAGCCCTAAAAAACCCTCAACCCTCAACCCCCAAAAACCCTCAACCCTCAACTCCATAAAACCCTAAACCATCATCCCCAAAAAAACCTAAACCCCCAACCCCATAAAACAATCAATCCTTATCTCCAAAAAACCCTAAACCCTCAGACCCAAAGAAACCCTCAACCTTCATACCTAAAAAACAAAAAAAACCCTCCTCACTTTGATGAAAAAAAACCATTATCCCCAAAATACTCTCAACCCTAAATCCCATAAAATCCTCAACCCTCATCCACAAAAAACCATGAACCCTTAACCCAAAATAACCCTCACCCCATTTCCCTATAAAACCCCCAACCCTCCTCTTGAAATAACCCTCACCCCAAAAAACCCTCTGCACTCATCCCACAAACCCCTCAACACTCATCCTGATAAAATCCTAAACCCCTAGCCCCCCAAAACCCTCAAACCTTAGACCTAATAAATTATAAACCCTCATCCCCAAAAAAACCCTTCAACCCTAAACCCTAAAAAACCCCAACCCTTCTCCACAAAAAACCACCAACCCTTATCTCCAAAAACCCTAAATCCTCATCCAAAAAAAACCCCCTCAACCCTCAGCTCCAAAAATTACATAACCCTGAGACCCAAAAATCCATAACACTCAACCCCCAAAAAACCCCTTAACCCACAATAAAAAAACCCTCAACTATTGGCCATAAAAACCACCCAAACCTCATCTATAAAAACCCTAATCCCTCATCCACATAACACCCTAAAACATCAACCTCAAGAAACTCTCAACCCTCATTCCCAAAAAACCCTCAACCACCCACCCCAAAAAACCTCTACCCTCACCACCAAAAAACCATGACCCTCAGCCCCCAAAAAACTTAAACCCTTATCCCAAAAAAACCCTAAACCCTCATCACCAAAAAATCCTCAACCCCCATCCCTAAAAAACACTAAACCCTCAGCCTAAAATAACCCTAAACCCTAAACCACAAACAACCCTCAACCATAAGCCCTAAAAATCACTGATCCATCATCTCCAAAATAACCCTGAACCCTCATCCCAAAAAAACCTGAACCCTAAGACCAAAAAAACACTAAACCAATATCTATAATTAAACCCACAACCATTATCTTTAAAAACCTCAAACCCTAATCCCACCAAAACATGAAACTATAATCCACAAAAAATCATGAACCCTCAGCAATAAAGAACCCAAAACCCTATGCCACAAAACCCCTGAACACTCAACCCCAAAAAACCATAAATGTTCATCCCCAAAAAACTACAGAACCCTCAACAATAATAATACCTAAACCCTCAACCACAAAAAAGATTAACCCTAATCCAAAAAAACCCTAATCACTCATCCAAAAAATAAAACTGATCCATCTGCCCAAAATAACAATGAAGCTTGATCCCCAAAAAACATTGAATACTCAGCACCAAAAAATACTAAACCCTCGTCCCCAAAAAACACTGAACCCTCATCCCCAAAAACATGGAACCAATATCCCCAAAAAACCCTAAAACCTCATCTTAAAAATATCTTGAACCCTTAGTCATAATGAAACCCAAAACCCAAAACCCCAAAAAAACCCTTAACCTTCCATCCCAAAAGATCTTGAACCATCAACTCCTATAAACTCTAAATCCTCACACTTAAAAGACCCTAAACCCGCATCCCAAAAAAACATGAACAATTAGGCCAAAAAACCCTAAACCCTCAGCCCAAAAAACCCCTCAACACCTAAACCCAAAAAAACCTGAACCATCACTGCCAAAACGCATCAATCCTCAGCCCCAAAAAACACACATATCCCTTATCCCCAAAAAAACATTGAACCCTCACCTCTAAAACACTGAACCCTCATCCAAAAAAACACTAAACCCCCAGTCCTAAAAAATCCTACACCACCGACCCCAAAAATCCTTGAACCCTCAGCCCAAAAATCCTTAAAAAACTCATCCCCAAAAAATCATTAAACCTAATCCCTTCAAATTCCTAAACCCTCAACCCCAAAAAACCCTGAACCCTCAACCACATAAAACCATAAACTCAAAGTCCTCGAAAAACCTAAATTCCCATCCCTAGAAAAACCTATACCCTCATCTCCAAAAATCGTAAACCCTCATCCTTAGAAAACTCAAAACACTCATTTCCAGAAAACTATAAAACCTCAGTTCCAATTAACCATAAACCCTCATCCCCAAAAAACCCTAAACCCTCATCACTAGAAATCCATATACCCTAATCACTAGAAAACCATAAACCCAAAACCTCAAAAAAAACAAAACCCATAGCCTAGAAAATAACTATACCCCCATCCCTAGAAAACCCAAACCCATAGCACCAAAAAACCATAATCCCATAGGCCCAGAAAACCCTAAACTATTATCCCTAGAAATACCTAAACTCTCATCCCTAGAAAACCATAAAACAGAAGCACTATAAAACCTAGAACCCCCACCCCCAAAAAACACAAACCCCTCATCCACAGAAAACCCTGAACCCTCATCCCTAGAAAACGCTGAACCCTCAGCCCCAGCAAATATTGAACCCCTAACCCTAAAAAACTCTAAATTCATAGCAACAGAAAATAATGAACTATCTTCCCCAAAAATCCCTAAACCCACAGCCTCACAAAACCCTCAACCCTTATACCCACAAAACCCTAAACCCTTATCCCCACAAAACCATAAATCCGTCCAAGAAAACCCAAAAACCCTTGGCCTCATAAATCATTAAACCCTCATCCCCATAAACCCTGAACCTTCACCCAAAAAACCCCATAAATCTTATCCAAAGAAAACCCTCAAACCTCAACCCCAAAAATCCCTAAACACTAGTCCACAAAATACCCTAAACCCTCAACCCTTGAAAACCCTAAATTTTCAGCCCTATAGAACCCAGATCCCTCATCCCTAGAAAGCCCTGAACCATGAGCCCTAAGAAACACTAAACCATAAGCCCTATTAAACCCTTAACAATCATCCCCATGAAACCCCAAACCCTACATCCTAGAAAACCATAACCCCAACCACACAGAACCCCGAACCCTTATCACCCAAAAAACCTAAATCCTCATCCCTAGAAAATCTGGAACCCTCAACACCAGAAAACGATGAACCCTCATCCCAATAAAAACCTGAACACTCATACTTAGAAAACCCTAACCCCTAATCCCCAAAAAACCCAGAACCCTCAACCATAAAAATCATAAAAACCTAACCCAAAAAAACCTTGAACCCAAATCCCCAGAAAACCCTGAACCCCAACCCTAGAAACCATGAATCCTCATCCCATGAAAACAAAAAACCATGAGCCCTATAAAACCTTATATCATCATCCCTAGAAAACCCTAAAACATCAACCTCAAAAAACATTTACCCTTAACTCTAGAATACACTCAACCCTCATCCCCAGAAATCCCTGAACCATTAACCCTAGAATACCATGAACCCTTAGTCCTAGAATACCCTGAAGCCTCAACCCCAAAAAACCCTCAATCCTCTTCCCTAAAAAAACTAAACCCTCAGCAAAAGAAAACCCTAAACCCTAATCCTCAAAACACCTAAAACCCTCATCCTTATAAGACCCTAAATCCTCATCCCCATAACACCCAAAACCCTCATCCCTAGAAAACCCTACACCCTCATCACCCGAAAACCCAAAACCCTCCATCCCATAAAACCCTTAACCCTCAAACCAAAAAAAACCCTAAACATGAAGCCACAGAAAATCCAAAACCCTCATCCATAAAAACCCTAAACCCCCATCCATAGAGATCCCTAATCCCTCGGCCCCAAAAAACTAAAAACCCTCAACCCTAGAAAACCCTAAACACTCATCACCATAAAACCCTAAACCCTGAACCCCATAAAACCCTAAACCATCATCCCTATAAAACTCTAAACCCTAAACCCACAAAAACCCTAAACCATTATCCCTAGAAAACTATAAAAACCCTCTGACCTAGAAAACCATCAAACCTCGGTCAAAAAAACCCTAAACCCTCCACCTTAGAAAACCCTAAACCCACATCCCCAAAAAACATAAACCATAAACATTAGAAAACCCTAAACACTCATCCCCAGAAAATCCTAAAACACCATCCCCAGAAAACCCTAAACCCCCAACCCCAAAAAACACAAAACTCTCATCCCCAAATGATATAAAGACTTATTCCCAAATGCCCCTGAACCCTCACCCACAAAAAATCCAAAACCCTCTTCCCCAAAACCCCAAAACTCTCAGCCCCACAAAACACTAAACCCATAGCCTCAAAAACCCTAAACCCTCAACACTAGAAAACCTTAAAATATCATCTCTAGAAAACCCTAAACACTCATCCCCAAAAAACCTAAATCCCTCGTCCCCATAAAACCTTAAACCCTCATACCTAGAAAACCCTCAACCCTCATACCCAGAAGACCAAAAACCCTCATCCCCCAAAAACCCCAAACCCTCATCGCTAAAGAACCCTAAACACTTAACCCCAGAAAACCCTAAACCATTAGCCCATGATAACCCAAAACTCCCATCCCCAGCCAACCCTAAAACCTCATCCCTAGGAAACCCCAAACCCTTAGCCCTAGAAAACACTAAACCCATATCACCCCAAACCCTAAACTCTTATCCCAAAAAACCCTAAATCCTCAGCCCCAAAAAACTATAAAAATTGAAATAAAACACTAAACCCCCAGCACCAACAAACCAAAAACCCTCAACCCCAAAAAACCATAAACACTTATTCTCAAAAAAACCCTAAACCAAACTCTAAAAACCCATATAAACGCATCCCCAAAGAACCCTAAACAATCTACCACAAAACCCAAAACCCTCTGTTCCAAAAAAACCCTAACCCATCAATCCTAAAAAACCCCAAACCCTCAGCCACAATATACCATAAACCCTCATACCCAAAAAACAATAAACCCTTGGCCCAAAAAAAAAACTAAATCCTCAACCCCAAAAAAATACAAAACCCTTAGGCCCAAAAAAACCCTAAACACACCAATAAAAAATACTAAACCCTTATCCCAAAAAATCTCTATACCCTAAAAACCCAAAAACCCTAAGCCTCATCCCTAAAAAACCCTAAACCCTATGCTCCAAAAACCCTAAACACTCATCCCCAAAAAACCCTAAACCCATATCCCTGAAAAACCCAAAACCCTTTGCCCAAAAATATGTGAAATACTCAACCAAAAAAACACTAAACCCTCATCCTCCAAAAACCCTAAACCCTAAACCCAAAAAATCCCTAAACTCCCATCCCCCAAAAAACACCCTTGGTGAAAAAAACCTTAAACCCTCAACCCCAAAACCCTCAGGCCTAAAATACTAGTAGTCTGAATCCCCAAAAAAATCAAAAACCTCATCCCCAAAAAACCCTAAACACAAGGCCCCAAAAATCATTGAACCCTGAGCCCCAAAAAAACCCTAATTGACCTAGACCCTAAGACCCAAAAACCATAAATCCTCATACCCAAAATACTGTACACCCTTGACTTTGAAAAATCATAAACCTTGAACCGCAAAAAATCCCAAAAACCTAAACCCCAAAAAATCAGTAACCCGCATCCACAAAAAACCATTAACCCTCATCCAAAAAATCCCTAAACCCTTGGTCCAAAAAATGACTAAAACCTCACCCCAAAAAATCCCAATCCTCATCCCCAAAGACCATAAACTATCAAACCCAAAAAAACCCAACCCCACATCCCTAAAAATCTCCAAACACTCATCCCAAAAAAAATGTCAAGACAGCAACCCCAAAAAACCCCAAACCTTTATCCCCAAAAAACCCAAAAACCTAAATCCCAAAAAATAAAAAACCCTAGGCCCAAAAAAATCCATACCATCATCCCCAAAAAACTCTAAACCCTCATCCCAAATAATCCAAAAACCCTCATCCCCAAAAAATCCCAAAACCTTGGACCCAAAAAATCCCAAACCCTCATCTCAAAAGTCTGAAACCCTTAGCCAAAAAACCCAACAAACCCTCATTAAACTTCTATAATCCATGAGAATATTGATACCCAATAAGAAATCACTTTTAGAGGTGTGATAACAGGTTATAGACTCTGCATTTTACAATACCTGGTGAAAAAACCCCTACTTTTTACAAGAGTCTTAACCTAGTCAGGACATGACTTTTTTTCCATAGTCACAACCTATAAAATTATTTTGAGTGATGTAATAACCAACATAAATGACTTATTTTGATTAGGAAAAACATAAACAAACTATAATTATTAATAACATACAATGAAAAGATAAAATGAAGAACAAAAAAATATAACGAAATCCCGTAGATGATTAATAGAAGTGGAAGTAGATGATTTTCAATGATCTTTGATCACTTCAATGCAATAAGGATGAAAATTTAAGTTCTTCATTGAAATCGGCAATGAAATAGAAGTTGCGGGGGTTCTTTATTATACGTGCCACAGGATTGTGTAACACACATTGTTCTTCAAATAAATAGTTTGAAGTTTACTTAATACATTGATCACATGCCCACAAACTAATCCTAAATCATCAATAAATCCAATATATTCAAGGCACCTCTAAATATCCAATAACAGTATTTCATGATTTAGTGAATAATATAATACAGAATAATTTCATTACCTGTAATTTGAAATAATGAATTAAATATAAAATAATTTTCACACACTTTAATTGTGCATGAGATAATAACAAAAATATTCTAGTAAGATTGTTAGTGAAAATTTTTATATTAAATATTAATAATACAATTAAAAATATATTAATAAACATGCATTTTAATAAAATATTAAAAGTCATAAAAACATAATGTTGTATACTGCATGTGTGTAATATATTTCTTGTGTGTAATGTACTAAAAATATGATGAAATAATTATTACACGACATGTAATTATATTTTTTAGAAAAAATATTAAATTATTAACTGAAGGAAATCCAATTCAATTGATCAAATAAAATAATAAAAATTAAATTCTTAGAAGACTATTTCAGTAGACGGTAGATAAAAATAAAATACTTGGTAGTAGCAAGGTGTTGTTACCCCTAACATGATATTGTCATGAAAAATTAGGGGTGCTACCATTACTATTCGATAGATACCATGTAGAGTAGGTTCTAGCAGTGATAACCTCCTTAATATAGAGCTATTACCATGATTAGATAATACTTTCATTGTTATCGTGAGATAGAAGGGGAGCCACCATCGAAATGACCTACTACCGTTGTGGATGGTAGATGATCTACCATTGTGAATGGTAGGTAATTTTACTACAGATACTATGGAACCAGTCTAATAGTGAAACCATAAAGGAGGATACCATTGTGTCTCACTACTTCTGGCGATAGAGAGGCGATGAGCTACCATTATGGGTTGGGTAGTTATACCATCAATGTTGAAGTGCATCCCATCATCGAAGCTTGCAAACCGATAAGTGAAGTCAAACGGTAGGTGTTGCATCCATCATATCACACGGTCGAAGGATGGAGCTACTATTGATTGGTAGATGAAACTATAGTTGAACTGTAAAAAGTTCTATCATGGTTGGATGAGGTTTTTTTCTTTCATGGGCGGTAGATTCTACTACCATCACTGAATATGGGGATGTCTCACTGGTGGTTGTCGTTGTATGAGGTGATAAATCATTGTGATGAACTAGTCGAGCCTACTGTAGTGATGGTGTCAAGATGAGGTGAGATGTGCATTGGTGTCACTATATCCAGTGTCGTGCCAGGTTGATTTGTTGGCCAATGAGTCAGCGAAACTCATGTGCATGGTAGTGACACTAGTGTCACACTAAACTAAAGCATCAAAGGAGATCTATTGAACCATCCGAGTGGGTCTAGTGAGGATCAACAATATGTTGGAGTTCTGAGACTACCAGTTGTGTAAGGAAGCTCATATGAATGATGGGACACTGTCGAGCAAGGAGAAATGTGATCTTGCTTTGATGTGTGCATGGAGTAGCCAATGAAGCTCATCTTCAAAGAATTAGTGGTCTTCACATGCATACCAGAGGTCGATCCTGGTGTCTCATTGATAAATATAATCCATAATGTATTATTCACATATTATATATTTATATATAAAAATATATTACTTAAAAAATAAATTTGTATATATATATATATAATAATTTTTATATATATACAATTTAAAAAAATAATATATTTTTTAAAAATATACCATTATGAAAAAATGTAAACTAATTTAAAAATATTAATTTAACAAGATATATAAGATGTGTTTTAAAAAAATAATATTAAAAACAAATTAAAAATAAAAAAAATAAGATGATATATATAGTATTATATATTATATATGTACATAAAATTTGATGCTTATGAAAAAAAATTATAATCTTAAACAAATTAAGAATTTTTTCCAAAAAAATTAAAAAATTAATACATACAAAAGAATAAATGATTTCATTGTGTATGAAAATTCACATATATTAATTAAAAAATAAGAAAGTATTAAAGTTTTAACAATTCGAATTAAATGAAATTAAATATTAACTTCAGAAAAAAAATATTCTAATAAAAGTAAACGTTATTAAATAAAATATTTTCAATAAAGGTTTTTAAATAAAGGTAATTAATAAGAATATTTAATTGAAGGGTTTTGATTAAAGGGATTTTTAAATTTATCAAAAGAAGCAAATTGCTAATAAAATTCCCAGTACTAAAAATATCACCCATTTTTTAAAGTGAAAAAAAAAATTTAAAAACCCAAAATCCTCCCCCTTTGTAATTTATCAAAAAGATAAAATAAATTTGATTTCTAAAATATTATCCTAAAAAATAATGTTAAATTTCCAGTATTAAAAAGGTATAAAATTTTCATAAAAAAATTAATAATAGTACACATGTAAGTAGATATTTAAAACCGTGTGTAGTTTAAAAAAATCATTTAAAATGATTTTGTACATAAAAAAAATTCCCATGAATAGATAAACATAATAATATGATTATTACAAAAAATGATAAGACACCACTCTTTAAGGGTTTTTAAACAATCAAACTCCCCCTCAATTTAAGCATATAACATATCTGAACAAGAAGATTAATTAATCAAATTTTATTGTCAATATTATTTGATACAATTTAAAAAATAAAACAAATTTAAACAAGTTTAAAAAATTATTTAATCTATAAAATTTATCTTAATTAAAATCACGGAAAATAAGTTTACATAATTAAACAATGTGAACATAATGTTGATTTTCAAATCGATAAAGACTTAAATAAACTAAATTGTAATTCATAAGAAATTTAATATTTCAATAAAAAATACCCTAGATCAAAGGTGTTTACAAGTGTATTTCAAACATTACAAGAAAGAAACCATTTATATCAATAGGTGGATAACTAATTTAACAATAAAAACATAAAATTTCCAACACAAAAGCATAAAATCAAGTTATTAGAAGATACTAAACTGAATATAAGTTCTTTGTTAAAATATAAAATAGATAATGAATATTTTCTCAAACATACTAATAAAATTTAAAATTTTCATATAATAACTATTTAAACACTAATTTAAAACCTATATACTAGTAGATTAATTAATTTAACAAACTAGGGAAAAATCTCCATAAATTCATGATTATCTAAAGATCGAAAAAAAATTAATACCATTTGAAAGAGAAAGTAAACATATAATAATCATATATGAAAATGAACTTCTTAATTAAATAAGCTACATCATGCTTACTTTCCAAAAAAACATAAGTTAATGTATACATGCTTAAATATACAAAAACTAGAATAATGTCAATAGGATATTAGATAATTTTCTTGCCAACATTCCAGATTATATAGCAGTATTGAGTATGAATGCTTGTTGAAATAGAATAATTTCCCATGCATGGTGACTAGCTTATGTATAATAGGATTTAAGTAACATCATTTAGTTAGCCATTATGTCTTAGATTTACCTAAATTAATAGAAGGTATTTTGGCCACCTAAATAGATTTCAAACATCTCCTTATCAGTAAGTATGAAAATAAATTCATAGATATAACAATTTTTGTATGACCAATAGATTAATTAAATCTCATCAAGCATTCATTGGCATAATTCCCTTTCATTATAAATTTAAAACATTTTTCAGTAGGAATACTCCCTTTTGAACTTCTAGAAAAAGTAGCCTTATTTATGTTTGGTGATAATCTATTATAACCAAAACCATTTTGGTTATAGTTTTTTTTCATCATTCATTTCATTTTATCATATTTCTCTTTTCCTTGAAAAAATTAATATAATGTTTTTATAATATTAATAGCTTCCTTTTTTAAATTTATATTCTATTTTTGAATAACTTCTAAATCAGTATAAACTTTTTTATTAGAACCAGAAGCTATATTTCTCAGTTTCTTATTTCGTCTCTTAAGTTTCTTACATTCATTTTAAAAAGTATTCAAATCTTCAAAAATAGAATTAATTATTATTTCCCAATCTTTATCTTTTATGGATAGAAGGAATTTAATTCAAACATTTTCTTATTTTAATTTAAAAACCTCGTAATCAATATTCATGGGAAACAAACATATTCATAATATCGCATTCCTTTTTTAGTTTTTTAGTTTTTTAGTTTTTTAATCAAATTCTTATTTATAAATTTTATGTTATTATATTTCTCAATAATTTGGATATTATCATTCCTTAATTCCTCATTTTATTTATACAGTTTTTAACATTAAATTTCATAGAATTAGAATCATAAAAAGAATGAAAATCAGTTTCCTTTTCATCTTCAAATATTTCATTGTGATAAAAATTAGCAGGAGAAATTAATTGAGTAAAAAATAAATTAGTTAACCCATATTGTACACCCATCAGAGCAAGGTTACCCATTTCCTTTTCACTTCCTCAGTCACTACTTGGATCTAAACTGTCTGAGAAGTCCCATCCTTCGACAAAAAATTGTCTTCAATTATCTTTATAATTATTTGAATGCTTGATTTTGGGTAAATCAATCCTAATGTGACCTTTATTCCTCCACTCATAACATTGAATTCTAAAACAACATTGATCTTTCTTGGATTACCTTTCTTGTATTATTTTTCATTCTTCCTTATAAAATATCTCTTGGAACAATTATTTTTCATAAAATTGAAAATCTTATTTCTAAATACATCCATATCATTATCACTTTACTTTAACTCGGATTCATAAGTGTTATATATTTCATTAATAATAGAGATAAAAGATATACCTTTCTTCATTTTTATTTCCTCATCGCCAATATTTTTCATCTCCAACTCATAATGAAACAAAGATATTATTAGTTAATATAATGTATACACCTTAAATTTCTTACTTTCATCAACGACCACCTTCTTTGTTTGCCATAATTTTGGTAGAGATTTCAGTCCCATAGTGAGTCACTTGAATAATTATCTATATGTAATGGGATTTCTTACATGCTGAAACACTACTATAAACATTTCTACTTATATCACAGGACAAAATATTCTTAACTTTAAAATTCATGACATACTTTACAATTTTATTACCTACAAGGGTTTTTGGATGAGCTTTGGGTAGCTCATATGATTTCTTCATGATTATCCAGTGATCCACACTCAACTATTGCATGTAGGCTTCCATACAGTCTTGCATGTACCCATAGTAACTCCCATCAAGGAATGGGGGTCTTATGGAATCCATCCATAATTGGCATTTACACCTTCAATCTTACATAGTTAGACTTTATTACTTATATTTTTAGGTCTAGGATGATTAGGTTAGCACAATAGTTAAAAACAAACAATTGAACTATATCCAGAAGGATTAAAACAAACAAATGTTCCAACTAATCAGAGATCGGGCATTAATACCAATTGTTGGTTCGTACATGATGGAAAAATAACGAAATGGGTGAGGTGAATAGTTATTTAAAACTGTTATCAATAATCAATCAAAGTTTATTAATTGAAGAATCTATATTGAGAGATGTGTTTAAGATATGAAGTGCAGTAGAAATAAAATAATGAACATAATTTTTATATAGTGTTTCGGATCACCAAGATCCGAGCCCACTCATAAACCTTCTCTACTCCAATAAAATATTGGTACCCATAAACAACTCACTTTTAGAGGTGTGATAACCTTTTACAGACTTTTCCTTTCCACAACCCAAACCTTTTATAGGAGACTTAACCTAGTTTGGACCTTATTTTTTTAGGACTGAAAACCCAGAACATACTTTTGGGTGGTTGAATAATTAATATAGAATCCTTATTTTGATTGGTAAAATCATAAACCAAATATATTTATTATAGATAGATAAATAAAAGATAAACCGAAGAAAACAAAAATAACATGAAAACTAGAATATGAACAAATGATGTGGAGGATGATAAAACTAAATAATCTTTGATAACTTAAATGGAAGAATAGAGAACATTGAAGTTATTATACGATCGTAAAAAATAAACATAAGTCATGGTAGTTTGTGATTGTACATATAGAAGAATTGTGTAATACATGTTGTGCTTCAAATAAACTGTATGATGTTTAATTTTTCTCTTGACCACTTGACAATGGACTAATCCCAAATCATCATTAAATCCATGATCTTAAAGGATTTTCTATTTATTCAATAACTTTATTTCATTATTAGTGAATAATAAAATAAAAAATAATGTTGTTACCTATAATTTGATATAACACACTGAATATCAAATAATTTTCAATCACATTAATTCTGTATAAAATAATAACATAAATCCACTAGTATGATCATTAGTAAAAATGAATAAATTAAAGATTAATAATATAAATGAAAATATATGAATAAAATTACATTTTTTTTAATATTAAAATTCATAAAAAAAAGTGTTCCATATATTGCATGTGTGTAATTAATTTATGCATGTAATATACTTAAAACACAATCAAAATAACTTTTACACTACATGAAATTATATTTTTTTAGAAGAAATAATAAATCTGTAATTAAAGAAAATATAATTCAGTTTCATCAAATAAAATAATAGAAATTATATTTTTAGAATAATAATTCTGCTAATAATAGATATAAATAAAATACCTAGTGGTATCAAGGTGTTGTGATCATAGACATGCTACCGTCATGAAAAATATGGGGTTCTACTGTTACTGTTAGATAGCTACTGTGAAGAGCGGGATCTAGAGGTGCTACCATCACTGAAATAGATCTAATAACATGATCAGATTCTACCAACATAGTTATAATGATAGAGAAGGGGAGCTACTATTATTCTCACCTACTATCATTGTGGATGGTAGATTATACTAACTCTACTGCAAATGAAACTGCTACTTTTTTTTCAAGACAACATCAAACTGCTACTATTTTTTAATGTTGGAGATTCTACCATTGTGAACAATAATTAAATTTATTACCTCTATTTTGGAACCATCCTGGCGGTGATACCATGAAGGAGGCTACCATCATGTCTCACTGCTACCATCGAAGGTGAGGTGATGAGAATCAATTGTGGGTTGGGCAGTACCACTATTGTTGAGGGGCAGGCTACCGTTGAAGCTTGGATGTAGGGTATCAAAGTCAAATGGTAGGTGCCGCTACTATCATATCGCCAAGTCAAATGTGGGAGATACCATTGATGATGGTAGATGAAACTAAAGTTGAATAGCAGGAAGTGCTACCATGGATGGATGAAGTGAGCTACCATTGTTGATGGTAGATTCTACTACTGTTATTGAAGAAGGTGATGTCGCAAGGGTGGTTTCCATTGGATGAGTTGGTGAAGTGTTATGATGAACATATTGAGACTACTATAGTGATGGTGTCAAATGATGTATGTTTTTCACTAGTGTCATTGAATCCGATACGACAATAGGTTGAGATTCTTCTCAACGAGTCAACAGAATTGATGTGAATGGAGGTGACATGAGTGTCATACTAAACTGGAGCATTGAAGGAGAACTGTAGAACCATTTGAGTAGGTTTGGAAATGATGATCTAGATGATGGAGATTTGGCACTATGAGTTATGTGGGGAAGCTCGTATGACTGTTGGGGGCACTGTTGAGCAAGGATAGATGTGATCTTGGTATAAAGTGTGGATGGTGGAGCCAAAGAAGCTCATCTACAAAGGAGAGCTCATCACTTGCATGTCGGAGATCGAACCTGGTGTCACGCAGATAAAGATAATCCATATTTTATTATACACCTATTATATATATATATATAAAGTCATTTTCAAAAAACCTTATATATATATATATATTGATTTATATATATATATATATATATTTACAAACAATGATTTTTTTAAACATATCATTATGAAAAAATGTAAAGTAATTTAAATATATAAATCTATCATGAATTATAATATATATTTTAAAACAATATTATTAAAGAACAATTAATCTAAATTAAAAACACAATATAAGAGATAAAAAATAAATATTATATATGTACATCAAATTTTATGCTTATGAATAACAATTTTATAAGCATAAAACAAATTTAATAAAGTATTTTTAAACCATTTTAAAAATTAATACATGTGATAGAAAAAAGGATTTCATCGTGTATGACAATTCATGTATTTAAATTAAAAAATATTAAATTATAAAAATTTAAATAATTTGAATTTAATTCATTTAAAAATTTACTCTATAAATATACATTGTAATAAAAATAACCATTATCAAAAAAAATTGTTTTCAATACAGGTTTTTAACTAAAATTAATTAATAATAAAATTTAATTGAAGGGGTTTTAATGAAGGGGTTTGGAAATTTATCAAAAAAAATAAAATACAGAAAAAATTACCAATACTAATAACCCTTTTCCCCAAAAATTCCCAAATCATCATCCCCAAAAAACCAAAAAACCATCATCCTTAAAAAACCACAAACCCTCAACCCCCAGAAACACCAAACCCTCATCCCAAAAAAACCCTATACCCACAACACCAAAAACCCCTATACCCTTGTCCAAAAAAAACCCTAAACCCTCAGTCCTAAGAAAAATTAACCCCTAAGCCCCAAAAAACCATATACCCTTAGCCCTTAAAACCCTAAACTCTAAACCCCAGAAAATCATAATCACTCACACCAAAAAAACCCTATAGCCTTAGCCCAAAAAACCCTATACCCTCATCCCCCAAAAACCATATACCCTTAGTGCTAAAAAAAATACACCCTTTCCCCCAAAAAAACATAAACCCTCATTCCCCAAATACCCCAAAACCTCAACCCCAATAAATGCTAATCCCTCATCCCTAAAAAAAACAAAACCCTCAAACCAAAAATACCATATACCATCATCCCCAAAAAAACTATACCCTCATACACAAAAAAATCCTATACCCACATCCACCAAAAATCCTATAAAGTCAGGCCCAAAAAACCCTATACCCTCATCCTCAAAAAACCATATACACTAAGCCCCAAAAACCTTAAACCCTCATCCCCTAAGAACCCTATTCCCTTAACCCAAAAAAACCCTAAACCCTCATCCAGAAAAAACCCCAAACACTCATCCCCAAATAACTATAAAAAATCATCCCCAAAAGGCCCTAAACCCTCAACCCCAAAAAAATCCGAAACCCTCAGTCCCAAAAATAACTAAACCATTAGCCCAAAAAACCATAAACACTGAGCACTAAAAATCCCCAAATACTCATCCCAAAAATATAATAAACCCTCATCCCCAAAAACCCAAAACACTCATCCCAAAAAAACCCTAAATCCTCATCCCCAACACACCCTAAAAGCTACAAGAAAATATCCTATTTGTAGAAGTTTAAACCACCGCCAAATGTTTCTGCGATGGTTTCAAAAAACAACCGCTAAAGTTGGTGTTAAGATCCAACCCACTTTGGTTCCTTCAATTTAGTGGTGGTTTATGGTAAACATTGTAGAATGTATATTTATCAGTGGTTTTTTTGTTTTAGTGGTGGTTTTCTGGCAAAAACAATGGTGAGGATTTATCAACAGTTTAAACCGTCGCTAAATCCTAAATAATTTTTGATCGGAAAACCACCACCAAAACGTAAAAAATCACCGCTAAATAATAGTATGGAATATTTTGTGGTGGTTTTAACTACTGATATAAAAAAACATCATTAAATTTCAGCAGTTTAAACCACCATTAAAAAATAATATGGCATATTTAGTGGCGGTTTAAATAGCTTCTAAATACTTATTTTCAAAAAAATAAAGGTTGTTGCAGAATCTGCAGTCCTAGAACAACATTGTAAAAAACGATACACAGAACAGTCCATACAATGGCATAGGTAATATTTACACCTTCCTATTTTATACGAACTATAACATTCCATTCAATGGAGTAGATAAATTAAATGTATACTAAAATCTATATTATATTTCATACGTATAATCTTCTTTTAATTAAACCATATAAAATGAAAAACAATCCATCTTATAATTCAATTTTTACCATTAACGTGAACCAAATGTTTTTTACTGTTGATGCTCAGTTAAATAAGATATAAATTAAAAATCAATGGGGAAATTAGTTTTTCCATATCATTCCAAGAGATTTAATATACCACTAATCACTAACCGATGATGAACTCTACTCATCACCCTCTCCATCACCGTCTCTACTTCCTGGTACTGATACCAGCAAGATAATTATATTGAAAATTAAATAGTGTTGTATATTTATATTTAAACTTCAAACCAATAAAATTTTGGGAACTAAATGATTTTGAAGTTGTGTGATTTACCTACTCACCACCCCTCATTGATGAAATATTATCTGGGACAGATCCATTTGTCTTCAGATATAAATCAACCAATGCTTTCTACAAACTGGATATCTGATCCACCTATTCTTAAATTGTGCTTTGCATAAAAAAATATCTCTAAGCATCTCAGGGTAGGAAGTCACTACAACCTAGAGTACATGCGACTATAATCCCCGATGAACTACCAATGACCGTAGATGGTAATGGTCCCAACCCCATCCCAGGCACTCAACCAGGATGCTCCTTCCCAAAGATATTACCAATTGTGTCATCCTGGGAGACTGAGAAGGACTGTACGGGATTAGTATCCTGTAGTTCTTTAATTTTTACCTATAAATAAAATATCCATCATATTTTTAGAATTATATATTAATATAGTGATAACAGAAAATAATTAATTATAATTAAAAATGAATTCATACTTCATCTTCTTTGGTTGGCTCATTAACATAACTCCCATCAGATTTGTTATGAATGTCCAACCACAATTCTATTCAGGAGACTTGGTGACCTAAATTTTATGACTACATTAAACAAATATAAATCAAAAATTTAATATATGAAACAAATATTATTGTCTTATAAATATTTATACTAATGAAAAGATTACAAGAGTCAATCAGTTTCTAGAAAAACTCATTGACCCAGCAATGTGAGGGATGATTTTAATAGCTCAACTCAATGTATTATTTCTTCAAACATCCTGAAATAAATGAAAATTAATTTAATAATAATTTATGCAATGTCATCTTCTTTTCATATGCAATTATAAATGTAAAATGTGATTACTATAAAAATATATATTTAAATACCACGTGCTTCTCATGACGATGTCTATCAACAAAAACATTCCATTTCTCTCTAGGTACCACATTGGATACTTTATCATATAGTTGTTGGGTGATAAATTATGTATCGTCGAATTCATTCCATAATATCGATTTTAAAATCCTTCAATTTCTTAGCCAAAATTTTAAATTTCCACATTCATGCTATAAGATCGGCAATGTGATAGTGGAAAAACATTGGTAAAAAGTGATTAATTTTTAAAATATTATAATTTAATAACATAATGACATTCCATTACACCATAATTTATCAAAATTTCCTTTATCTATGAATCAAAAACCTCATTTTTCAATATGGAGGCATATGCCTCCAATCAGCATACGTAATTGGAAGGGAAACTAGCTTCACCACTAGCTAGCCTAGAATCTAGAAAAATAATCCTATGAAGTCATCTGTAGGGATCCCATAGCAGTTAAATGGGACTACTATCTCTAGTCCATTTAGATTACAGACATCTGAAATTTTATATTTCTCTCTGTACTATCATTGTGTCCATATTTTATTAAAAAAATAGTTACGAGTATAACAAATGAACAATAACTTTATTCATATTAAAATTTGTACCTATAACGGTCACACTCCAACATACTTGTGACGAAACAGGATTGAAGACCTACTCCCTCATTTCTAAGGCTGATGAATGGGGAAGCATTGGCTAAACTGATGATGGGATACTGATGGGGATCATCATCTGTCAGTATCTTCGAGGGAATGATGACTCAGAGTCGACTAGAATTAGAAAAATACTTTCTCCTTTTCATTCCTATCATTTAATAAAATAAAATTAACTTCGGAACATATATTTAAAAAAATCATGTAGAAAATAAAAAATAAATGATAACAGATGCACAGTACTGACAAACAAAATATACATAGCTATAATGATAATGAATGACTGCACAAATAACAAGAGTGAATGATAAATGAATGGATGACCCCACATACAATCATATTATCCTGTAATCATGTCATTTTCTTTCTCCATCATTACTTCATACACTTCATCCACCCTTGAAAGACTAATATTTTCAATATCATGGTGGAAAAATAAATTGGCTTCTTATTGTTAATGGGATTCAATGTCAGAGGTCAAATCTTCCACTTCATCACCCATATCATACAAGACTTTTTATATTATGTGAGAAACTAAACTCCACCCTTAATCCATGATATCTTCCACATAATATACCATTTTTTCTTGAGTTGATAATATATGAAGATCATATAATTCAAATTCACTTACATGCATCAAGAAAGAGAAGTTCACATAAGTGAATTGAAAAGAATCTCTTTTAAAACCCATGATAATATCGATACAATTGCATTTGAATAAAAAAATTAAAAATGGTCGTGGTAGTTTAATTCTATAATATTAGTCAACTTTCCATAGTATACCACTTTGGAAAACATAAATATACCACTATTCTATGTTTTCCAACCCTCTTCCTGATTGACTATATGAAATTTAAATCCATTCACATTGTAAGTGTCAAACTTTCTAGCCTATTTTCGAGGACCTTGAGCAAGAAAATTCAAATATTATGACAATTCATCTCGATTATCAGTAATCATGATATAAAAAAGTAATATACATTATTAGATTTAAAAAATATATGTGTCAACCTAATATTAATATTGATTTTAATAGTAACATTTTCACTCCTCCCAACTGATCATCTAATAGTAAGAAATATTTTTGATTTACCATGTAGTTGAGACTAAGTCGATGCATCTTCAATAAATCAAACCTGATTGAAAAATGTCTCAATATCATTCAAGTATCTAGAACAAAAGTTATGATACTCCTATACCAAATAGCCTCTAGAAATAGAGCCTTTAGGTTGAGATTTATTTTTCACATATGATTTCAAATGCCCAATATATCTGGGAAATAAAATAAAAAAACATAATTGTGTATTTCAAGAAGTTCCAATAATTTTTTACTTAAACGAAAAACATATAAATAAAGTACCTCTCAATTGGATACATCCATTGGTGTATAATTTATATACTCATCTAGTCGAAGATCAGGATTTATGTTCATTATTTTTAAGTCTTTCTGAGCATTGAGAGAGGCCTTCGATTTTCCATTCTCATTAAGCAATGTGAAGATCAAATTGTCACAAACATTCTTCTCAATATGCATAACATCAAGATTATTCTGCAAAAAATTAAATTCCCAATATGAATGTTTGAAGAATATACTTTTTTTCCTTCATTTTTTCTTTCTAATTTCACTTTATGATTCACTTCAAACTCATTTCCCATTATCATTCAAATGATCCACCTTCCCAAATTTTGTTTCAACAATTCCATCATGTGCCAATATTTCAGAACCTGTCAAAAAAATGGAGGTGGTCTATGATTAGTATAACCATTTACTTTTAACTTGTTCAACTAAAATCTATTTGATGCATTGAGAAATCTTTTATGACAGAAGAAGCGCCATTTTTTACTTTGAGGTAGTCATTTGGGATCAAAATCAAAGTTACAAAAAGAAAAATCCAAACCTGTGTAAGTTCTCCAACCATTTAAATTCCCAAGTCTAGGGAAGTCACTAATGGTCAACATTAGAGTACCTTGCATTTTGAAAACTATTGTAGAAGATGCATCATATGTCTCAACACTATTGATCCATAACTCCTGTAATTCTTCAATTATAGGCTAAAAGAACACATAAATATCATTTCCAGGAATTTTTTTTCAATGAATAATCATTGAAATGATAAAAGACATTTGTTGCATACCCATCCACAGAGTCAGATTGAAAGCAATTAAAATAACTGGCCAAATACAATAACCGGTGCTCAAAGTCCCAAATGGGTTAAATCCAACGACGTCTAATCCCAATCAAACATTCCTAGGATTGGGTAAGAAATATGTATGTAATGAATCAAATGTCTTTCACGATTGTGAATCTCTTCGATTTTTCATTAACCTATCATTGATATTATATATAGAATGTCACTTCATGTGCTCAACGGTTTTCGATGACATGAATAATATTTGAAATTGAGTCATTAAAGGGATGAAATGAAAAACTTTTGTCGGTGTGTTCCTTTTATTCTTCTTTATAATAGTATATTGATTTTGACCTCCAACATCACCCATTAACTACCATTTAGAAGAAGAACATTTTTTTAGTCGTGTATGCTTGAGTCCTCTCCCCAATAAAGCATACAATCATTAGGACACACATGTATTTTTTTATAATTTAGAAAAATCTTATTAACAACTTTTTCATATCATAAAAAGACTCAGTGATATTTTCTTCAGGAAATGAATCACTCAAAAATTATAATATCATGGACATTTCCTTATTAGTAATTCCACATAGGCATTTGATGTGGTACAAATTTAGTAGAAAAGAATGTTTTGAATATTTCAAACAACCACTATACAACTCTTGATTTCTATCATCAACTAAAACAAGAAATGTATTTGTCTTCTCAGTGAGGTTTTATCTTACTTTAGTCTCCAAATAATCAAGATGAGGATCCAATGATACATTACAATCTTGATATGGTTGTATTTTAGTCTCAAAAACATCACTTTTCATGTTGCTATTGTTAGCACCCTCAACCGGTTGTTCTTATATGTTTTGATGTTGATGTTGGTGTCTTGCAATGCTGAATGCATAATATATAAGGTTTTTCATTTCATTTTCTATTGTCGATGAAGTTGGGAGCTCATTCTGTCGATTGTAATCAGTGATCAAACATTCTGTAATGTTCGATTATCAATTCTAAATCCAACTCAAATATTGAGCAGGGAATTGCTTCAATATCAAGTGTTCATAAACTTCATCTCTCTTCAACCATCTAATAAATTTACATTTAGAACATGGGCATCTTATTCTACCATCAACAGATCGATTGGAAATTGAAAAATAAAAAAACTCCTCCAAAACCTTAGCATACTGAGGTGTGTTATTTAGTAATGTGATCTAGTTTTATCCATATATATCATAATGTTCCTACACATTATTAAAAAAATTAAAACGCATAAGTATTACTAAGTATGGAAAGTGATAATGGTAAAATCTAGTAAAGTGACATTAGTTGGAATTAAATAGATTCAATATCTAATAAAAATGTATATTCTGTTAATGAATTGATAATCTGTGGGAATATAAAGGGGTTTTGTCTAGTGATTTGTTTCCCAAAATTGAGAAATATGGTAATTGGTGCTCAAAAAACAATAATAATCAAAATTTTAATTTTATATTGGGTTTGGTTTTTAGTAAAGCATACCTTAGAAAAATAATTTATGGATCAAATCACACCTTAATCCAAATCTTCCTAACCAAAAACACATAATATCTTGAAAATATTTATTTTAATAAATTATACCCTCAAATAGTGATATGTTTATACCAACATATAAATATGAAATAAATATAAAGAATATAAAAATTAAAATCTATTTCATACAATTTATGAAAAAAAATGAATCCTTAATGATTTTATAATTTTTTTATGATTGATAGGGAATTAGGATTAATTAAGGGATTAAAAAATAAACCATTTAAAAATTTTGATCTTTTAAAAATTTATACTGATGTTATATAGTGACCATGCGTTACCAAATTTTTCTGAATTCACACAAATTACTAAATTGGTCTTATATGGAACATGTGATGATTTTTTAACCTACACAACCCCATTTAGGGAAACTGTAATGAAAATAGATCAAGTTAAACAAATCATGTAAAAACCACATACCTTTTCATTATAATTTTTATCACCCTATAAATCCCTCACACCCTTCACAGACCCTACCAAGTATCATTTTCACTTGATCTTCAAAAGGGTTAAAGATATTTTATCATGGGTAAGAACCATAACACCATAAATACCATTTTCTATGGAAAATCATAGTCTCCTTTAAAGGTCCATTAAAAAGGAATTAAAACTTACACAAGTGTTTCCTAAAATAATAAAAACACAAAATCTTACTTCATCTATATCTACCACTATATAATTTTCCAAAAACCAAAAAAATCATTCAAAACATCAAAAATATTTCATATAAATTAATATGGGTATATACCACTATGATATAAAATAATACCTTTCAAAGTAATGGTTCAAATTTTGATTTATGAAAAGGGGATTTGAGAGAATGGTTTTAATGGAAATCATAGATATTTTTTATCTTAACAAGTTCAAAATCAACATTTTCAATTTTGAAAGTGAAAATGTTATTTTACCAAAAAGGCTTTTTCCCCATTGGTATGTAAAGGTGTGATTAATATTTCAAGGGGTAAAGTATTATATTTGCTTTTAGGAAGTATTTTCAATTATACCATTACACGGATCACTTACCATAAGTGATTAGTGCTATAATAAATTTTCAATAAGTGATGTCAAACCCATAAACCCATTAAATTCATATGAAAAATAGCTCACTAAATATATTCACATTATAAGAGGCTTGGATACTCATAGGAAACTGAAAATTTCAACCAACATCATAATCGAATGAAAGTGGTAAGATAATATACTAGGATAAACCATTATATTCATGGGTTACAGTGAGTGATGCTATTAAGAGTAAAAAAATATTAAATTCATGAATTATAAAAACTAATCTAAACTAATCAGGAAAAAATTACAGCATCGTAAAAACACATTAAATTCATACATAATGATAAATCATTAAAACATAAACACCAAGTGAATTTAAAGAAGTCAAAAACAATAGAGGCATACCTAGGCAATAAAGGGGTTAGCATGAAAATAAAGAATCAAATAATGGAAAATGCTGATCTGGCCATACAAAATTTGTAACCCCCCAACATCAAGAAGGGATATTAACACTAAAATATTCAGATATTTCATCAGTGTTGGGAAAAAATACAGAACATAGATAGGTAATTAAAGTTATGGTCAGCTGAAAGACGAACTTAAAGTGGTTGTCTTATACTATGTAGAAGATTAATCGATCATGAACTTTCTGAAGCAAAACTGGAATTTGAAGCTGAATGATAACCATCATAGCCAGCTCAAAGGAGAACAGTACAACTATAATTGAAAATTGATCAAACATGAGAAAACATAGTTCCCTTTAGGAAAATTGTGGAATCCATATAAAAAATGTTACAAAAAAATTGTACCTTAAACATAACTTGAGAAATTGACCTCACTTTTGGTGTGGGATCAAGAGAAGGCTGCAGAAGGGAGAGGACTTGGGAGAGGATGAAGACTTTAGAGATGGAAAGGTTGGAGGAGATAGGTCGGGGGAATATGACCCCAGTGCTGGTAAGGGATTAGGGGGCATGAGATTTGACGGCTTGGGAGATTCCCAAGTGCTAACAAGGGGGGGAAACATGGTGGTGATAGGGTTCGGGGTCAGGGGCGAAGGGGATATCAGGGAAGAAGAGTGGTCTACGATGGAGGGATAACCGGTGGGGGGGAGGGGTGATAGGGTTTAGGGTTGGGGATTGGGGAGGTCTCAAGAGAATCTGTGAGTGGAGGTGGTGATAGGGTTTGGGTAGGGTCGAGGGGGGAGGGGAGCTCTGGGACAATGTGGGGTGCAATGGAGGGCTCGGGAGCACCGACGTGCTAGGGTTTGGGGTCTAGGGGGATGGGGGAAGGATAGGTCACGGGAGAGAGGTCTGTGGGAGGTATAAGGGTGGGGAATGGGGAAAAAGTGTTTTTTTAATAAAAATATAAAATATAGCAGCGGTTTATAAAAAACCTTCGTGAACAAGTTTTTTATGGTGGTTTAGTAAACTACTGCTAAAAACAAATATGTTGTAGTGAAACTATCATCCCCAAAAAACTTAAAACCCTCAGCCTCAAAAAACCCTAAACCCTAAACCCCCAAAACCCTAAACCCTCATCCTTAAAAAACCTTTAACCCACATCCCTAAAAAACTCAAAACCCTC
The DNA here is from genome assembly GCA_963277665.1 of Viscum album. Taxonomy (NCBI): domain Eukaryota; kingdom Viridiplantae; phylum Streptophyta; class Magnoliopsida; order Santalales; family Viscaceae; genus Viscum; species Viscum album. The sequence goes on from OY728151.1 coordinate 1,541,243,867, forward strand.
AGCACCAAAAAAACTTAAACCTTAATCAACAAAAAACCTTAAACCCCCATCCACAAAAAAAAACCCTATTACCCCATCCCTAAAAATAACTAAACCCTCAGCACCAAAAAAACCAAAAACCTTCATCCCCAAAAAATCATAAACCCTCATCCACAAAAAACCTTATTCCCCCAGCCCAAAAATCCACAAACCCTCTACAACAGAATACTCTAAACCCTAAGCCACAAAAACACATAAACAATCAGAACAAAAAATTCTTAAACCCTCATCACCAAAAAACATAAAAACCTCTTCCACAAATAACCCTAAACCATCAAACCCAAAAACCCTAAACCCTTATTCCCAAAAAACCATAAACCCTTAGTCCCAAAAACCCCAAACCCTCATCCCCAAAAACCAAATTCCCAAAACCCTCAACCCCAAGAACCCTAAACCAACAACCCCAAAAAACCTAAAACCTCATACCTAAAAACCCCTAAACCCTCATCCCCAAATAACCTGAAAAAATAGGCCCAAATGACCCTAAAACCACTGCCCAAAAAAACATTAACCCTCATCCCACAATACCCTAAACAATTAGCACCAAAAAACCCTAAATATTTAGGCCCAAAAAACCCTAAACCCTCATACCCAAAAAACCCCAAAACCATAATCCCCAAAAATCTCTAAACAACCAGCTACAAAACACCATAAAACATCAAAACCAAAAAACCCTAAACCCCAATCCCCAAAAAACCATAAACCCACAAATCCAAAAAAATAAAAACCCTCTGCCTAAAAAAACCTAAAACCATATACCCAAAAAAAAACCTAAACCCTGATCCCCAAAAAACCCCCAATCCCTCAGCTGAAAAAAAATATAAACACTGGTCCCCAAAAAACCATAAACCCTCATCCCCAAAAACTTGAAACACTCTGCCTCAAAAAACCCTAAACCCTCAGCCCAAGAAAAACTCTGAACACTCTGACCAAAAAAACCCTAAACCTAAAAAAAACCCCACAACCTTAGCTATAAAAAACTGAAAAGACTCTTCCAAAAAACCCTTAAATCCTCATAAAAAAACTCTCATCCCCAAAAAGCCTAAAATCTCATCCCCAAAATACCCAATACCCTCAACCCCAAAATACAATAAACCCTTTTCACCAGAAAAATTGTAAACCCTCTACCTAAAAAAACTCTAAGACCTCATCCCCAAAAAACCATAAACCCACAGCCACCAAAAACCCCAAAACATTATCCCATAAAACCCTAAACCCTCAGCCCCAAAAAACACTAAACCATATGCCCCAAAAAACCCAATCACTCAACCCTAAAAAACCCTATACCCTCAACACCAGAAAAACATAAACCCCATCCCAAAAAACCCTATACCCTCGTCCCCCAAAAAACCCTAAACCCTTGCCCCCAAAAAATGCTAAACCCTTAGCCACAAAAGTGATAAACACTCAGGTCCAAACAATCCATAAACTATTAGACCCAGAAAATCCTACATGCACCACCCCAAAAAACCCTAAATCCTCAACCCCTAAAACCAATAAACCCTAATCCCCAAAAATATGAAACGGTCATCCCCAAAAAACACAAATGCTTATCCCCAAAAAACCCTAAATAGTTAGCCACAAATTCCCCAAAAACACAACCCCCTATCAACAAAAAAACCTAAACCCTTATCCCCAAAAAACTATAAAACCTCAGCACTAAAAAACCCTAAACCATCAGTACTAAATAACCTTAAACCATCCTCCCTAAAAACCCTAACCCTTCAGCTCCAAAAAAAAACCCCAACCCTAAGCCCCAAAACTCAAAACTCTCTCCCCCAAATAACCGTAAACCCTTCACCCCAAAAATCCAAAAAACCTCCACCATAAAAAGCACTGAACCCTCAGCCCCAAAGAACCCAAAACCCTCACCCTAAAAAACCCTCAATGAAAAACTCCAAAAAATCCTAAGACCTCAGCACCCAAAAACCCTAAACCCTTACCCCAAATAATACATAAACCCTCATCCCCAAGAGAACCTCAACCCTCATCCCCAAAAAACCCTAAACCCACTAGCCTAAAAAAACTAAACACCCACCCCAAAAAAACTAAAACTAAAATGTAAAAAACCCTAAAACCTCAGCGCCAAAAGAAATATAAACCCTCGACACCAAAAGAACCAAAACCCTCCTTGCGCCAAAAAAACTGAAACCCTAAACCCTCATCCCCAAAGAAAAAATAATCCCATATCCCTAGAAATCCTTAAACCCATCATCCCCAAAAAAAATAAACCATTCCACCAGAATCCCTAACCCCTAGGTCCTTCAAAACCATAAACCCAAACTCAAAAGACCCTAAACATAATCCCCAAAAAACCTGAAAAAATTGGACAAAAAAAATAATAAACACTCATCCCAAATAAAAACTAGAACCTCAGATCCAGAAAACCATAATCTCTTAGCCCTAAAAAACCCTAATCCATCGGCACCAAAAAAACCCTAAACCCTATTCCCAAAAAATCACAAAAACCTTGTCCCTAAAAACCATAACACCTCAACACCAAAAAAAACCTAAGAACTTGTCCCTAAAAACCATATAACCTCCACCCAAAATAACCCTAAACCCTTTAACCTAAAATACACTAAACACTCAGCCCAAAAATAACCCAAACTCTCAACCCCAAAAAACCTTAAACCCTCCACTCCAAAGAACCCTATGCCCCCATCCCAAAAAAACCCAAAACCCTTGGCCCCCAAAAAAGATAAAACCTTGGCCCAAAAAACCCTAAACCCCCATCTTTAAAAACCCATAAACACTACACCATAAAAAAACATTATACCCTCGACCACAAAAATCCCTACACTCTCATCCCCCAAAAAACCATAAAACCATAACTCCAAAAACCCTAAATGATTAGCCCCATAAAACCTATAACCTAATCCCCAAAACACCACAAACCCTTGACCACAAAAATACAAAACCCTCATCCCCCAAAACCCTAAACCCTCACTATGAAAAAACCCTAATTCGTCGAGTCCAAAAAAACCATAAACCCTCACCCCTAAAAAACCATGAACCCTCATCCCCAAAAAACCCTATACCCTCATCCCCCAAAACCCATAAATAATCAGCCCCCAAAAAACCCTAAACCCTTATTACCATGAAACCCTAAACCCTCATCCCATAAAAACCCTAAAACCTCATCCCCAAAAAGACATATACCCTCATCCCAAAAAAACATGAACCCTTAGCCCCCAAAAACCATCAACCCTCAACCCCAAAAAACTAAAAACCTTCTGCCCCAAAAAACCCTAAACCGTTTTCTCCCAAAAAAACCTAAACCCCCTGCCTCAAAAACACATAAACCCACCACAAAAAAACCCTAAATCCTCATCCCTAAAAAAACCTAAACCCTCAACACCATAAAACCCAAAACCGACAACCCCAAAAAAACCCTAAACTCTCATCCCCATCCCCCAAAAAACAAAACCCCCCATCTCAAAAGACCCTAAACCCACATTCCAAAAAACACAAATCCCTTATCCCAAAAAAAACATAACCCTCATCCCTAGAAACACCAAAACCTCATCCTCAAGAATTTATAAACCATTATCCCCAAAAAAACCCTAAACCCTTGGCCCAAAAAAACCCTAAACCCTCAACCTAAAAAAACCTGAAACCCCCATCAACAAAAAACAATAAACTCTCAACCATAAAAAACCATAAACCCTTGACCCAAAAAAACCTAAACCCTCATCCTCAAAAAACTCTAAACCCTCATCCCCAATAAACCATAAATCCTCATCCCCAAAAATCATTAAACTGTTGTCCCCAAAAATTCCTAAACCTTCATAAAAAAACAAAAACACTTAGCCCTGAAAAACTCTAAACCCTTGGCCCCCAAAAAACATATAACCTCATCCCCAAAAAACCATAAACCCTTAGACCCCCAAAAACCTAAACCCTAAACACAAAAAACCATAAACCCTTATCCCCCCAAAACCCTAAAACCTCAATTCAAAAAAAAAACCATAACCCTGGGCCCAAAAAACCCTCAACCCTCTACCCCAAAAAAAACCTAAACCCTAAACCCACAAAACCCTACACCCTCATCCCAGAGAAACCCTAAACATTAATCATAATGATCCCTAAACTTACATCCCAAAAAATACATAAAATATCAGAACCAAAATTCCCCAAAATATCATCTCCAAAAAAATCCCAAACCCTATATCCCAAAGAACCCTAAAACCACAAACCCAAAAAACACCAAACCCTCATCCCAAAAAAACCCTAACCCCTCAAACCCAAAAATTCAAAAACCTTAATCCCCACAAAAACCCAAACCCTCATCCCTAAAAAACTTGAAACACTCATACTTAAAAAATCCAAAACCCACAGCCCTATAAAACCCTAAAACCTCAACCCCAAAACCCCTAAACACTCTACCCCAAGAAACCATAAACCCACAACCCTAAAAAACCCTAACCCTATTCCCCCATATACACTAAACCCTTATCCTCCAAAACCATAAATCATCATCCCAAAAAATCATAAACCTTTTACCCTAAAAATTACTAAAACCTCACCCCCAAAAAATTCTAAACCCTCAGCCCCAAAAAACTCTAAACCCCCATCCCTAAAAAACCCTAAACCACCAACCCTAAAAAACACTAAAACCTCATCCCCCCAAAACCCTAAAGCCATATCCTCAAAATACCCAAAAACCTTGTCCCCAAAAACCCTTAAACCCTCTTCCATTTAAAACCCTAAACCCTCATACCTAAAAAACACTAAACCCTCAGCCGAAATAAACCCCAAACCATCATCCCCAAAAAACCCTAAACCCTCAATCCTAAAAAATCCTAAATGATAGACCCCCCAAAAACAGTAAACCGTCAAACCCCAAAAATATGAATCTTCATCCACAAAAGACCCAAAACCCTCAATCCAAAAAATAACTAAACAATCACCCCAAAAAACAAAAAAAACCTTCACCTCAAAAAACCCAATACCTACATCCCAATAGATACCTAAACCCTCTTCCCCAAAAAACCTAAACCCTCACCCTGAAAAAACCTAAAACCCACAAACCCAAAAAAAAACCAAACTCACAACCCCAAAAACCCCCAAACCCTCATCCCTAGAGAACCCTAAACCCTCAACCCCAAAAAACCCCAAAACCTAATTCTAAAAAATCCCCAAACCCTTATCCCCAAAAAACTAGAAATCCTTAACCCCAAAAAAACACTAAACCTTGGGCGCCGAAAAACCATAACTCTAACCCACCAAAACCCTAAAACCTCATCCCAAAAATTTCTTAAAACCTCAACCCCCAAAAACCCTAAACCCTCAACCCCAAAAAACCCTAAACCCTCATCCCCAAAAAACCCTATACCCTCTTATCCAAAAAAATAGTAAACCCTCATCCCCAAAAATCCCCAAACCTTAAGAAACAAAAACCCCTAAACCCTCATTCAAAAAAAACCTAAACCCTTGACTCCAAAAAATACCAAACTCTCATCCCCCAAAAAAACCCAAAACATCATCCCCAAAAAACCCAAAATCCTCAACCCTTAAAAACCCCTAACCATCAGTCCTAAAAAACCCCAGACCCTCACAAAAAAAACCCTAAACCGTCAACACCAAAAAACCCTAAAACCTCATCCAAAAAACACCAAACCCTCATCCCCAAAAAACCGTAAACCCTCAGCCCCAAAAAACCTTATACCCTCATCCCTAAAAAGACCTAAACCCTTGGCCCCCAAAAAACTCCAAACCCTCAGCCCATAAAAATTTCAAACCCTTAGAAAAAAAATACCCAAAATCCCCTGCTCCAAAACCCCCAAACCCTCGACCCCAAAAATACCCAAACCCTCATCCCAAAAAAACTCCAAAACCTTCAGTCCCAAACAATGACAAACCCTAATCCCTAAAAAACCCAAAACCCTCAACCCCTAAAAACACAAACCCTCATACCTAAAAAATCCCAAACCTCTTCCATAGAAAACCCCAAGCCCTCCATTAAAAAAAGTCTCAAACCCATAACCCAAATCCCCTAAACCCTAAACCCCAATAACTGTAAACACTCATCCCCAAAAATTACAAAACAATCCTTCCCAAAAAAACACTAAACCCTTAACCACAAAAAACCATAAACCCTCAATCCTAAAAATCCTAAACCCTAAGCCCCAAAAATCCCTAAACCCTCATCCTAAAAAAAACATTAAACGTTTATAGACAAAAAACATTAGACCCTATTCCCTAAAAAACCCCAAACACTCAACCCCAAAAAATCTCAAACCCTTACCCCCCTAAACCACTAAACCCTTAGCCCCAAAAAATAATAAAACCTCAGCCCCAGAAAACCCTCATCCTCATATCCAGAAACCCTAAACCCTCATTCCAAAAAAACCCTAAATCCTCATACCCAAGTAACCATAAACCCTCATCAACAAAAAAACCTAAACCCTTAGCCGCAAAAAACCATATTCCCTCATACCCCAAAAAAACCCTAAGACCTCATCCGTAAAAAATACTAAGACTTCCCCCCCAAAAAGAAAAAAACATTCACCCCCATGAAACCCTAGTCTCTTTTACCAAATAATCCCAAATCTCAAAACCCCAAAAAAACCCTAAATCCTCTTCTCAAAGCTCCCAAAAAAAAACCTAAAACTGCTTCCCCTAAAAAAACCCTAAACCCTCAGTACCAAAACACCCTAAAAACTCAACCTAAACCCCCAAAACCCTCAACCCTGAAAAAAACAAAAACCCTCAGCCAAAAAAATCCCAAATCCCAAATCCCAAAAAAATCATAAACCCTCACCCCCAAAAAACCCTAAACTCTCATAAAAATGTAAACCCTTAGCCCCAAAAAACTATAAACCACTGGGCCAAAAATCCTTATACACATCCAAAGAATATTGTAAACACTCAGCTCCAAAATACCCTAAACATTTAGCCACAAAAAACCTTAAACCATCATCCCCAAAAAACACTAAACACTCAACCCAAAAAATCCCTAAAACCTCCTCATCAAAATCCCCCAAACCCTCAGCCACAGAAAAACCTGAAACCCTTAGCCCCAAAAAAATCCTTAAAACCTCAGACCCCAAAAAACCCTAAACCCTCACCCCAAAAATCTCTAAACCCTCATCCAGAAAAAACACAAACCCCTGGTCTGAAAAAACCCTAAACACTCATCCAAAAAACCCAAAACCCACATCCAAAAAAATACCCTAGACTCAAAGCCCCCAAAAACAAACAAAATCGCATCCCCAAAAATCCAAAACTTCTTAGCCACAAGAAAATCCCAACCCTCTGCCCCAAAAACCCTAAAATCTCATCCCCCAAAAAACAATAAACACTCATCCCCAAAAAAATAATCTATCACCCCCAAAAAAACCCTAAAGATTTAGCCCAAAAACCCCAAAACCATTAGCCCTGAAAAATCTCTAAACCCTCAACCAAAAAAATCTCTAAACCCTTAACCCCATAAAACACTAAACACTCTGCCCCAAATACACTAAAATCCCAGCCAATGGAAACACTAAATCATATGCCCTAAAAACCCTAAAGCCTAGAAAAACCTAAACCATCAGCACTAGAAAACCCAAAACACTCATTCCCCGAAAACCCTCAACCCTCATCCCCATAAAACACCAAACCCTTAGCCACAAAAAATGCCAAAACCACAACCCCAAATAACCCTAAACCTTCATCCCCAAACAATCTGAGACACTTATCCCCGAAAAAACTAAAAACTCAGTCTCAGATAACCCTAAACCCTCATCCCTAGAAAACCATAAACACTCGACCCTAGAAAACCCAAAACACCCATCCCTAGAAAACCATAAACCCTCAACCCCATAATACACTAGACCCTAAGCCTCATAAATCCCTAAATACTCATCACCTAAAATACCTTAACCCTCGTCCTTAGAAATCCCTAAATCAACAGCCCTATAAACCCCAAAATCCTCACCCCTAGAAAACCCTAAACCCGATAAAACCCTGAAGCCTCTGCCCAAGAAAACACTAAACCCTCAGACCCAAAAAACCCCAAACCCTATCCACAGACCCATAACCCTCTATAATAGAAAAAAATAAACACTTACACCTAAAAAATCCTAAACCATCATCCCCTATAAACCCTAAACACTCAGTCCCAGAAAACCCTAAACCTTCATCCCTAGAAAACCCTAAACCCACAACTCTAAAAAAACCTAACACTCAGCCCGAGAATTCCCAAAACTCACATCTATAGAAAACTCAAAACCCTTATCACTATAAAAACATTATCCCACATCCCTTACAATCCCTAAACCGTTATCCCAAAAAACACTAAACCCTCGTCCCTATAAAAACCTAAACCCTCAACCCGTGGAAGCCGTAAACCATCAGAACCAGAAAATCCTGAACCCTCATCCCCAGAAAACCCAAACCCATCAGCAATATAAAACCATAAATCCTCATCCTTATAAAAACATAAACCCACAACCAAAAAAATCCTTAAACCCTTATCTCTATAAAAACCATGACACTCATCAAAGAAAACACTAAACTCGCATCCCCCTAAACCCCAAGACAATCATCCCTAGAAAACCCTAAACCCTCATACCCAAAAAACCCTAAACCCATAGACCTAGAAAACCCAATAATATCATCCCCATAAACCTAAAACCCTGATCCCCAGAAAAATATATACCTTCATCCCTAGAAAACCCTTAAACCACATCCCCAGAAAACCCTAAACCCTCATCCCTAGAAAAACCTAAAACCTGAGCCTCAAAAACCACTAAACCCTCAGACCCATCGAACCTTAAACCCTCGTCCCCAGAGAACCTAAACCCACATCCCAATAAAATATTAAACCCCCATCCCTATAAAACCCTAAACCCTTATCCCTAGAATAACCAAACCCATCATACAAGAAAACCCTAAAGCCTTATCCCCATACAACCCTAAACTCTCAACCCTATAAAAACCTAAACCATCATCCCCACAAAACCCTAATCCCTTACCCAAACAAATACCTAAACCCTAATCCCCAGAAAACCCTAAACCCTTATTCCTAGAATACCTTAAACCCTCATCCCTTGAAAAATCTAAACCCTCATCCCTAGAATCCCCAAAAACCCAAAAACCCTTAGCCATAAAAATACAAAAACCCTATGCCCAAAAAATTACTAAACCCTCATTCCCAAGAAACCCTAAAACCAAATCCCTCCAAAACCCTTATCCCTCATCCAAAAAAAACATTAAAAATTATTCCCCAAAATGCCTTAAACCCTGAAACCTATGAAACCCTAAATCGTCATCCCCTAAATACCCTAAACCCTTATCCCTAAAAAACCCTAAACCATAAACCCCAAAAAATTTGTAAACTCTCTATCGTAAAAAACCAAAAAAAAATCCATCCCAAAAAACTTAAACTCTTAACCCTCATCACCAAGAAGTCGTAAAACCTTATCCCTAAGAAAACCTAAAAACTCAACCCCGAGAGAAACTAAAACCTCATCCCCAGAAAACCCAAATCCCTCAACACCATGAAACACTTAAACCTCATCCATATGAAACCCTAAACCCTCATCCACAATAAACTCTAAACCCATACCCCAAGAAACCCTAAACACTCATCCCCAAGAAACCCCAAACCCTCTTTCCTATGAAACACTAAAACCTTATCCCCAAGAAACCCTAAACCCTCCATCACAATAAAACTTAATCCCTCAGCCCCAAGTAACCCTAAACACTCAACCCCATGAAACCCAAAACACTTTACCCAAAGAAACCCTAAATGATCATCCATAAAATAACCCAAATCCTCATCCCTAGGAAACACTAGACCCTTTTCCCCAAGAAACCCCAAACCTTCATCCCCTTGATACCCTGAAATGTCTTCCCCAAGAAACCCTAATCAATAAGAAACCATGAACCCAAATCCAAATTGAACACTAAAACCTTAACCCCAAGAAATCCTAAGCACTCAGTCCCATAAAACATGAAACCCTCAACCCTAAGAGACCCTAAACCCTCATCCCCAAGAAATACTAAACCCTAATACCCAAGAAACCCTAAACCCTCAATCCTAAGAAATCTTAAACCCTAATCCCCAAGAAACCCTAAATATATTTCCCCAATAAACCATAAACATTTAGAATTCGGAAACCATAAACCGTCATCCCCAAGAAACCCTAAACCCTTAGCCCTAAGAAAAAGTCAAAACTCATCCCCAAGAATCACTAAAAACCCATCCCCAAGAAACATTATACCCTCATATCTAAGAAACCATAAACCCACACCCCTAAGAAAAACTGAAACCCTTAGCCACAAGAAATCCTAAAAACTCAACCCCAAAAAACCCTAAACACTCAGCCCAAAAAAGACTCAAAAACCTTGACCCCAAAAACCCTAAACCCTCAGCCCCAGAAATCCTGAACCCTTAGACCCAAAAACAACAAACAGTTAAGTCCAAAAACCCACTAAACTCTTAGCCTAAAAATACTAAATCATGCACCCCAAAAACCCCTAAACCCATAGAACCCACAAACCCTAAACCCTATTCCCCCCAAACCCTAAACCATCATCCCCAAAAGACAAAAAATCCCTTAGACCCAAAAGCCAATAAATAATCATCCACAAAAAAACCCTAACCCATAGCTGTATAATAACCATAAACCATCATCCATAAAAAACACTAAACCCTAATTCGCGCAAAACACTACCACCTAGCCACAAAAAAACCAAAACCCTTAGCACAAAAAACCCATAAATCCTTAGCACCAAAAATCCCTAAACCCTTAGCCCAAAAAACCTGAAACAATCAAACCCAAAAACCCTAAATCCTCAACTCCAAAACAATCATGAACTCTCATCAAAAGAAAAACCAAAACCCTCTTCCCAAAAAAATCCTAAACCCTTCTCCCCAAAAAACCCTAAACCCTTCACCCAAAATTACAATGAACCCTTAGTCCCAAAGAACCCTAATCCCTTAACCCTAAAAAACCCTCAATGATAAACCCCAAAAAATACTAAACCATTAGCACCCAATAACCCTAAACCCTTATCCCCAATAATAATCAAACCCTTGTCCCCAAAAAACACTCAACCCCCATCCCAAAAAAACCAAGACACTCTATCCAAAAAAACACTAAACCCACTCCCCAAAAAAACACTAAAACTCTACCCCAAAAAACCAAAACCCTATTCCCATAAAAATATGAAACCATCATCCCAAAAAATACTAAACCATAAGCCCCAAATAAACCAAATCCTACAAAAACCATAAAAACACATGCCCAAAAAATCATAAACCATTTCCCCCTCTGAATCCCTAAACCCTCATCCCTGAAAACCCATAAACCCTCCAACCCAAAAAACCCTAAACCTAAGCCCAAAAAAACCCAAAAACATTGGCCCTAAAAAACACTAAACACTCATCCCAAGTAAACCCTATTCCCTCATACACAAAAAAAACCCTCATCCCTAAAAAACCCTAATGCATCTGCACCCAAAAAACTCTAAACCCTCTTCCCAAAAATTCAAAAAACCCTCACTCCAAAAAAACCATAAACACTCAACACCAAAAATACACTTAGGCCCAAAAAAACCTAAAACCTAAACCCCAAATAACCCTAAAACATCGACCCCAAAAAACCCTAAACCCTCAGCTTAAAAAAACCCTTAACCCTCGGCCCTAAAAAACCTAAACCCTCCACCCCAAAAAAACCTTATTCCCATAGCCTAAAAAAACCCAAAATGTAAGGACCATAACCCAGTTTCCTGGAGCCGGTGCCTTATTTGATTACGTTGGCATACATACAAGGAATAAGAATCCTGAAGGACTGAGTAGTTTAGTATTATTGGAAACAAGATACATACATAAGTTCAATATTACAACTTGAAGAGAAATACAACGTAGAAACTCCTTAGACAACACCCATAACTCCTAGGTTATTTCAGCATGTCATTCATAATAAACTTCTTCATGTCCTAAGAAAAGGAAACATAAGAAAGGGGTGATCTGAAATGCTCAGTAAGAGTAAGCAATACAGACGAAGATAGTATAAACATAAGACACGGTGCACAATTCAAAAGACATGCCTTTAAAAGTAAACTTGAATACATTATGGAGGGAATATGAGCTGAGTAAATAATTCCATAATAAAACGTAATCATGGGTATTATACTAGTTGAATAACCACATGAAATATAAATAGCTGAACTCATAATGATGGAATTCATAATGCCGGACTATTTAAAGGCCTTGTCCAAGATGTCTAGTGATTAAGGCCTCGGCCAAAATCTATAACTCACAAATGGGAAAGGCCTCGGCCAATTCCGCTTCTAGTTGTCTCACGAGACCTACCGATGCATCGAGGGGCTATATCGGGCCCCACCCATCACATAATAATTCAAATTCATTCCTCATGTGAGCGGGGATCAACATAAATAAAATATATATTCATATTGAAACTATCATATGAAATGTAACTAACTATCCCCAATCATTAAACATAAAACACTAACCATTCCGAGTAATATGGTGAATGGTTTTAGGATAGATCATCCACAACAGAGTTAGTCATAAACCATTAAATAACATATGGTATATGACTTCAAAAATTATTAATCACAATAATACCATGGAATCAACAAGAGTGTTGAATTAGATGAAAACATTCTCATAAAATCATTAAGCAAATCTTGAGATAAATACTCTTTTATTTTGAAAAGAAGAGTAATTTTGAAAAAAAAATTATAAAACCACAAGTGAGGTAAGATAGTATTTTCATAATAAATTGAGTGGTATTATAAAGATAAAGTTTTCCAAAAATAGATCATAGAGTGCCCTTGAAAATAGGTATGAATATGAGAAATTCCCTTTGAATCAGGCTTGTATTTTGGAAGAAATTTTGAAAGTTCCTTTTAAAACGTGTAACTATCCATAAAATAAGGAAGGGTTCTGGTTTGTGCACATATATATGATACTCACACAGAATATATGAAGAGTAAATAATAATACAAAAGAATTTCATTGAGATAATTAGAAAATTAATGTATCCTGAATGAAAATGGAAGTTTGGGTGGAAAATCCTTACCACTTTGTATTCAAATGAACCGTATGCCGAAAAATTAATGATCATAAAATGATACATTGAATATCATGAAAATAAATAGATTCATGATATGAAACATCAATGGGAGGTATACATACACCATAAAAAATAAATAATTGTGATTATGAAATATCTCACAAAAATGGAAGTGAGATGAAGAAACTCTTACCTTAACTCTGAACATGTTCCTCTCTCGTAATTAAGATCATGGAATATGAAATTAGACATATTAATAACTTATTCAAGAATATATTATAAATTTATTTAGTTTATCATAGTTCTGGTTAGTTCATTTATATTCTTATTGATAGTTATTGTATTGAATTCTGTCGCTCCAGAGTGTTCATTTTCTTTTTTTTTATCTTCGGTTCACTTGTTTTTATGTATGTGGAATGGATGCAAATCTCCAGAATTGAAATTATATATTATTTATGAACATAAATAGGTGTTATTTGTCGTTTATATAACTTGGTTACATGGAAAGAGGGTGAATTATTATATAGAACTTTAATGATAATTGTTTCGGTTAATTTGTGGGTTTTGATCACAATGAACTCATTTCTCTTTATAACTTAATAAAATTTGTGAAAAGGAATTATAGAATCTTAAATTGGTTATATTACATATATAAAAATCTGGTTCAACCATATCAAGAATGGTTTCATGAACAGAATTGATAATGATAATATAAATTGAATCCCATCGTCCTTGAATGTGGAAAATTCACACATCACAGACGGTGTTCTTGCAACTAGTATAAGAGAAGGTATGAGGGAGAGATGATGATAAATTATTCCACTATCATGACAACATTCTAGTACATATAAGGTACTGGAGTCATCACAAAATTTGGATATTGATAGGTAATATAAAAATAAAACAAATGAACATGAAAAGAAAGACAAAGATTTGAAAAGATGAATTTACCTCTTGAACCAAACTTCCTTGAGAACCTCCTTAAGGAAGAGGTTTTGGTCTTTTTATGAGACCAAGGCTTTCCGGACGTGGGAGAGGAGGTTGGGAAGGTATTTGGACAGAATCTTTAGAAGGCACAAGGCTTGAAAGGAGTGAATGGAAGGGGGGTGGGAGGGAGGGTTTATAGTGGAGGAGAGAGGGGATTTTCTAATATAAAATTCATTAATTTATTATTTCTTCAAAAGACAAGTAATAGTAAGTATTCCATGACCAAGAATATTAATTTCATCATGTGAATTCGGATTAAGGGTGGTCAAATCAGCCATGATGCTAGGAATAGTCTATTTAGCTTATAATGTATATATCCGGTAAATTACCGCATTTTACTATTTATAAAAAAATCATGTATTTCAGAAAAATCTCAAAAATTCACCCTAACTATTTTCCCACATTTAAAATCCAAAAATGAAGTTGATTTTTTTTTAAAAAATTCTAAATTTTATTATATAAATATTTAATTAAAATCATGATTTATTATCAAAAACCAGTTTTAAAACATTCATTAACTTATTCTAAAATATAGGTATATCATACTTTCAACTTGAATATTATTTATATATTATCATAGGTAAGGTTACTATTCATTAGGGTATATCACTTTTCATTAGGGTATGTTACTATTCATAAGGGTAGGTTACTATTCACCAAAAATTAAGTTTTTCTTTTTGGGCTCTAAATAACTTACTGAACACAACTCTAGATGACCATTTCTAGAAATTCAAAACATAGAAGAGGCAAAGTTTTATTTAATGGATATATTATAAAATTGCATTCTATATTTATTTTCAAAACCTTGGGGTGTTACATTCTCCCCTCCTTATAAAAATTTCATCCTCGAAATTCACAGAATATTACCTAAAAATATTTGGTTATGTCTTTAACATAAGCTCCTCAGGCTCCCACGTTGCTTCCTCTATCTTATGGTTCCTCCATATAACCATTACCAGTCGAGTCATCCGATTTTTCAATACTTCATTCCTAGTATCAAGACTCTTGATAGGCTCTTCACAATACGATAGATCGGGCTCAAGTTCCACTTGTTCATAAGTGAGTACATGAGTTGGGTCTGACATGTACATTCTTAACATTGACACGTGGAACACATTGTGAACCTTGGAGAGACTTGGCGGTATTGCCAAACAGTAAGCTACGGATCCAATTCTGTCTAGAATTTCAAAAGGTCTGATGTACCTGGGACTTAATTTTCCCTTCTTACCGAATCGTATAATAACCTTCCATGGAGATACCTTTAAGAAAACATGATCAGCTTCTTGAAACTCCGAATCCTTCCTTTGGTTATCTGCATAGCTCTTTTTCCTACTTTGAGCTATTTTGATATGGTTCTGGAAAATCTTCACCTTTTCCATTATTTCTTCAACAAGTTCTGGCCCCACAAGCTTTCTTTCACCAACATCATCCCACCAAGTTGGTGTATGACATCACCTCCCATATAATGCTTCATAGGGTCCCATCTATATACTTTAATGGAAGATATTATTGTAGGAAAATTCTACAAGAGGTAAATACTGATCCCACATGCCTTGAAAATCAAGTGAACAAGACCTCAACATATCTTCCAATGTTTGAATTGTCCGTTCTGATTGTCCATCATTTTTTGGGTGGTAGGCAGTGCTCAAATGAAGATCAGTATCTAGGGCCTTCTGAAGAATTTTCCAGACTCTTGATGTTAAACGTGGATCACGATCAGAAACAATCGATAGGGGTACTCCATGAAGTCTCACAACTTCATTAACATATAGTCTTGATAGACATTCAAGTGGTTGATCTTCTCTTAAAGCAAGAAAATTTGCTGACTTGGTAAGACGATCAACAATGACCCATATTGCATCGTTCCTTCTAGGAGACTTTGGTAGTCCCATGATAAAGTCCATTGTGATATTATCCCATTTCCACTCAGGAATGGGAAGAGGCTTCAATACTCCTCCAGGTCGTTGCCTTCCAGCTTTTAGTTGTTGACAAACCATACATCTTAACACAAAATCAGCAATCTCCCCTCTTCATGTTGTCCCACCAAAAATGTTCCTTCAAATCTCTATACATATTTGTTCTACCATGGTGAATAGAGAAATTAGAGCTATGAGCATCATCCAGTAGTTCCCCCTTAAGCTCAGGAATAGCGGGAACACAAAACCTCTTACCATATTTCAAAATGCCACCTTCATATGAGAATTCAGTCAATATCCCATCATTTATAGCTTTAATTTTCTTTTGAAACTCTTCATCATCAGCCTGAGAACTTTTTATCCTATATAGTAAAAAAGGCTTGGAAACCATTTGAAAAAGTAGTGATGTGTTAACTTATTTGATAATTCCCATATCCATCTTTACTAGATCCATGAATAGAGGATCCCTTTCAACTCTCATCTTCTTTAGAATTCTGTGGTCCTTTATACTCAAAGCATCTTCCACCTTATTTTCCTTCATGGGGTGGTAGTGTATCGTGAAATCGTAGTCTTTGAGTAGCTCTATCCATATTATTTGCCTCATGTTGAGTTCCTTCTATGATAATATATATTTCAAACTCTTGTGATCAGTATATATCTCACATTTTTTGCCATAGAGGTAATGTCTACAAATCTTTAGAGCAAAGATTACCGCTTCTAACTCAAGATCATGAGTTGGATAGTTTTGTTCATTAATTTTTAGCTTCCTAGATGCATAGGCAATCACTCGATCATTCTGCATAAGGACACAACCAAGTCCTTTCTTTGATGCATCACTATAGATAACAAACCCATCATTCCCTGATGGTAGGGTTAGGATCAGAGCATTCACTAACCTCCTCTTCAATTCTTTAAAACACTCTTCACATTCCTTGGTCCATACGAACTTAACCCCTTTTCATGTGAGATTGGTCATCGGGTTGGCTAAACAAGCGAAGTTATGAATGAAACGCCGATAATAACCTACTAAACCAATAAAACTACATACCTTAGTTACATTCGTTGGAGTAGGCCATTCTTGCACTGCCTTTGTCTTCGTAGGATCTGCAGATATTCCATACTTAGAGAAAATGTGGCTCAGAAAGGAAACTGATTGGTGCCAGAAATCACACTTGCTGAACTTCCCATATAATTCATTTCTTCTCAAAGTCTTCAGAATGGTGCGCAAGTGATTTTCATGATCTTCATAGCTCTTAGAGTAAACCATAATATCATCGATAAACACCACTACAAAGTCATCAAGATATTCCTTGAAGACTCTGTTCATGAGATCCATGAAAATAGATGGTGCATTGGTTCGTCCACAAGTCATTGTTGTAAACTCATAATTCCCATACCTAGTCCGAAATGTTGTCATTGAAATATCTTCCTTCCTCACATGCAACTGATGATATCTGGATCGAAGATCAATCTTCGAAAAGTATTGAGATCCATGAAGTTGGTCAAATAAATCATCAATGAGAGGTAAAGGATACTTGTTCTTTATTGTTATAGAATTGATCTTCCTGTAGTCGATACATAACCTCATAGATCCATCTTTCTTCTTAACAAAAAGGATAGGGGCACCCCATGGAGAAACACTAGGGAGAATAAATCCCTTATTACTCAATTCCTCTAGTTGTTTCATTAGTTCCACTAACTCTACAGTGGCCATTCTATAGGGGGTCTTTGATATGGGCCTTGAACCAGGAATTAAGTCAATGGAAAACTCAATTTCCTGCTCTGGAGGATTTCCAGGTAAATCCTCTGTAAAATAATAAATATATTCTTTCACAATAGGTAGATATTAAATTTAAACATTTTTTTCCGCACCCATAGTTATTTCATTCTCTTCCTCCCTGATAATTGAATTAAGTTGAGCTACTGGGGGTGGATCTAGATAAGAATAAGGTGGTGACGTTTCTGCTCTAAAGATAAGATACTCCTTATCATCATCAAAAATTGTAACCTCCTTCTTCTTAAAATAGATTTTAGCATCATGTTTTGAAAGCCAATCCATACCAAGGATTATATCAAATTCAATCATGGGCATGACAATGAGATCCACAGACAAGGAAATTTTATATGCCCTAATAGGAACTGATTCACAAAACTTTGTTGCAATGATACTTCCCTTAGGAGTTTTGACTGACAACTCCCTTGTTAAATAAAATTGGAAATATCTAATTTTCTTAGCAAACCGGGAAGATACAAAACAATGCGATGATCCAGAATCAAATAAATCATTGGATAAGTTTGATGAAACGATCAATGTACCTACCACCATGTCATTCGGAACATCTACAGTTGTGATTGAATAAGCTTATCCCTGATCCCTTGGCCTTTTCTGTTGCATATTTCCTTGACACTTTGGACAATCATTACCATAGTGTCCCATATCCTGACAATTATAGCATCGAACATCATTGTCTTCCTTCTTCCCCTTGAAATCACCAGCAATATGGCCCTTCTAACCACATTTTTAGCATACTCCTTTTCCTTTTAAGAACTCACCAGGGTGCTTACTTCAAAAAATTTCACATGATGGAAATTCAACTCTTCCCTTCTTCCCTATTTCCTTATTTTCTTTCCTAGGGTTTTCAGTATCCCTCTTCTTTTCTTTCTTTCCATTAAAGTCATAAGACTTAGAGAATTATTTTTCTGTCTTGATAGCACTTGAGACTATATCTTCGTATGATTAAAATCTTTGGGAGACAAGATCCCTTCGAAGGAATGGTTTTAAACCATCAAATAATTGATTAATTTTTCTCCTGGGATTACGTATGTAGTATGCAGCATGCCTCGCCAGCCTTGTAATGTTGGATTCATACTTGGAAACATTTTCATCCTCCTTCTGCCTCAGATTCAAGAAATTCCCCTCCATATATTCTCTCTATTCACGAGGGAAATAATTTTCTAAGAATATTTCCTTAAAATCCCTCCATTCCATCTCTTTTATTTCTTCCTCCTCTTTTGTATTTTGGGCAAGGACCACCACCGATCCGCATCACCCATTAGACAATAAACAGCCATGACAAACTTCTCTCTTTCATTGATGCGGATCATAGTGCACACAAGCAGCAAGGAGTTGAGGGTGATCATGGCATTGATCGTGAAAGGAACATTAATGGAAAAGACCCATTGCATGGGATTGGTGGCCCAATGACAAGAGGAAGAATGAGGAGGATGAGAGAGGCTTTACATGGCCTCATTTTGAAATTACAAGAGGAGGCCCAACATGCATGCATGGGAGGAGCAAATGGGCCTTTAATCACACTTATTAAAGCCCAAAAGTGAACCTAAAAGGACCACCCATATGCTTCCACGAAATTCAATCCACTTGCATGAAGGAAATCTCCAATGTCAAAAGTGGTGGGCCCCTTGTCTCCAAATCCATGGTGGGAATCTTCAAAGTCTTTGGGGTGGTTTCTAAAAGTCTTCTTTAGAGATATCTTGTCCCCTAAAGTCATGGACATGTGTAAACAAAGTCAAATTCGTGGGATAGGCTTTAGACTTTTGTGGGATAGGTAGTTTGACATGTATTCCTCTCATTTGGCTATAAATAGCCACCTCTTGTACCCCCTTGAAGGTTAATTTCGAATTTGAGAGTTTCTAGCATTATTATGCTTGTGTTTCTTGTGTTCTTAGGTGAATGAAAGTAAGGCTCATCAAAGGAGTGATCAACCTTTGTGGCGCTTTATAATTAGAGTTTCAAGGGGCAAGTCTCCTTGGGGTCCTAATTGATCATCCCCTTCCCCTTTTATTCCTATTGCACTTCTTTTAATTTTCATTCCCCTCTTCTTTCTTCACTTGTGTTTCCGCATTTTTGCCAACGAATACCGCACTCATATACGGTAGCATATCATTTGGTATCAGAGGAAGGCAACAGAAACCAGGTTCTTTCATTTCTATTTCTCCCATCTTTTTTTTTTCTCCCCCTTCTTCCGTTTTCTGCCATCACCCATTCTGGACGGAACTTTCTTCTATATTTTCGTCTGCTTTTTTCTTTGAGTTTCTAGGCATATAATATGTCATTTTAATAGTTCAGAATCTCATCTTTCTTCTCGATTTGGAAACACTAAAATCCGACACCTATATTTGGAGATATAGCCGAATCAATTCGTGCTACAGTTTCACCCTTGTGAAATCTAACAATCTCCAAGGCGGATTTCCATTTGAGTTTGAAGTTCAAGTTATCACAACCATTTACATCATTGCAATCAGATTAGTACATTTTCCATTTGTTGTACTTTGAGCATGAAAAGCGCACTCTTTGCAATTCTTGTTTGTTGAGTAGCAAAAAAAAATCAAAAAAAAAATCAAAAAAAAAAATCAATCAAAAAAAAAATACAAAAAAAAGGGAAGCTGCTCATTTGAAACATTGCGTTTGCTCATATGTCATAAATTTGATTGCAATTTTCTTATCCATCATCTTCTTTCCTTCATCCATATCCAACCTTCTTCTATAACCTTTTCTCCCATTTACCCCCCACGTTTCTTGGACCTCATTGATTCAAACCCTTTTAAAATTTCTGATTTTTAAAGATTGCCATGAATTGATTGCTTCTACTAGTTGACTTCTTGATTCTATTTAAGAACACTTGTAGGAACCAAGTTGTTGTGCTAGAAAGTGTGAGGAACCTTTTGAGAGATAAAAAAGAGAAAGAGTGTGTGAGGAATTAAAAAAAATGGCAAGTGAGGGAGAAAGAAGTGAGATCGACATTAAATTATTCATGAAAGCAGTCGCTGACCAGTTTACAAGATTGAATGCTAGGTTGGATGATATACAAAGTTCCTCATCTTCAAAGGCTCCAAGAAGGCAAGAAATTCATGAAGGTGATGATGAGTACTCCGATTTCGAAGAATCAATTCCTAGGCGAGGGCAACGTGCTGCTTGGAGAGATAATGACTTGGGAAGCATCAAAGTGACACTTCCACCCTTTCAAGGTAAGAGTGACCCAGAACTTTATTTGGAGTGGGAGCGGAAGGTTGACCATGTGTTTGGACTTCACAACTACTCGGAGGAGAAGAAGGTAAAATTGGCAGCCCTTGAGTTCAATGACTATGCAAGTATTTGGTGGGACCAATTACAAGTAAGTCGACGACGAAATGGAGAAAGGCCAATTCGAACATGGGAAGAAATGAAGATAGTAATGCGTAAAAGGTACATTTCTAGTCATTACTATCGAGACTTACATTTGAAGTTACAAAAACTTGTGCAAGGTTCCATGTGTGTGGAGGAATACTACAAGGAAATGGAGATATAAATGATTCGAGCCAATTTGGAGGAGGATCGCGAAGCTACCATGGCAAGGTTCATCAATGGCTTGAATCCGGCAATTAGAGATGTGGTGGAACTACAGACCTACATTGACATGGAGGAGTTGCTACATAAGGCAGTGAAGGTCGAAAAACAACTACATTCTCGGAGAATTCAAGTAAGTTCCCATAATTTTTGGAAGGATAACCAGAAAGATCCAAAATCAATTTCTAAGTGGAATGAAACGAAACTAAGGGATTCTAAATTTGTTCCAAAACAAAGAGAAGAGGCCAAAAATAAGTTCTTCCCCATTGATTCAAAAGGAAAAATGGACACAAATTTCCCTTCTAAATCTCGTGATATAAAGTGTTTTAAGTGTCAAGGACATGGTCATATTGCATCTCAATGTCCAAACAAAAGGGCCATGATTATTTTGGATAATGGAGACATCCTTAGTGAGCACTCTAGCGATGATGAGATTCCATCTTTGGAGGAGGGTTCCGATGTAGAAGTTGAAGAACCCGTACATGGAGATGCATTGGTGGCAAGAAGAGCTTTAAACATTCAACCCAAAGATGATCATGATGAGGAGCAACGGGAACATATTTTTCATACGAGATGCCACATCAAGGAGAAGGTATGTAGTATGATCATTGATAGTGGAAGTTGTACCAATGTGGCGAGTACATTGTTGGTGGAAAAGTTGAGTTTGCCTACTCTAAGGCATACTAGACCCTATAGATTGCAATGGTTGAATGATAGTGGGGAAGTGAGGGTCACAAAACAGGCCATAGTTTCTTTTTCCATTGGAAAATATCATGATGAGGTGTTGTGTGATGTTGCTCCGATGCAAGCTGGACATTTGCTACTAGGGAGACCATGGCAATTTGATAGGAGGGTGATGTATGATGGCTATGCTAACCGCTTCTCTTTTCATTTCAGCGGTCGAAAGATTGTTTTGACTCCTCTAAGTCCCATACAAGCATATGAAGATCAAGTGAGGATAGAGAAAGAATACAAAAAGAAAAAAGAAATGAGTGAAAAAGATAGTGGGAAAAATAAAATTTTGAGTGATAAAAAAGAGAGTGATGAATTGATGAAAAAGGAAATGAGAGAAAAAAATGAAAAGAGTGGAAAAATTAAGAGTGAAAAAGGAGAGTCGAGTGGCATAAAAAGAAATGAGGGAAATCAAAGAGATGAAAACAAGAGTGATGAGCGAAAGGTGAGTTTATTTTCTGTAAAAAGTGAGATGAAAGGTGCTTTATTTTGCGGGAAAGTGTTCTTACTCATTAGTAAGGATGCCTACCTTGCAACTAATGAACTTCACCATTCTTTTCCTTCTTGTGTTGTGTCTTTGCTACAGGAATTTGGGGATTTGTTTCCTAAAGAAACACCCGATGGACTACCCCCTTTGAGAGGCATTGAGCATAGGATTGACTTCATACCCGGTGCCGCAATTCCAAATAGGCCAGCATATAGAGCTAATCCGGAAGAGACTAGAGAGATCCAGTGTCAAGTTGAAGAACTCATGAAGAAAGGATTAGTAAGGGAAAGCATGAGTCCCTGCGCCGTTCCGGTGATCCTAGTACCCAAGAAAGATGGAACATGGCGGATGTGTGTGGATTGTCGCGCCATCAACAAAATAACAGTTAAGTACCGTTATCCCATCCCTCGACTTGATGACATGCTTGATGAATTACATGGGGCCTCTTTGTTTTCAAAAATTGATCTTAAAAGTGGATACCACCAAATTCGAATGAAAGAAGGAGATGAGTGGAAAACTGCTTTTAAAACTAAGTTTGGTTTGTATGAGTGGTTAGTTATGCCATTTGGTTTAACTAATGCACCAAGTACATTCATGAGCTTAATGAACCATGTCCTTCGTTCATTCATTGGAAAATTTGTGGTTGTCTATTTTGATGATATCTTAGTGTATAGCAAATCTTTAGACAACCATGTTGAACACTTGCGTTTGGTGTGTGAGACCCTTAAACAAAACCAACTTTATGCCAATCTTCAAAAATGTTCCTTTTGCATGGATTCTGTTGTGTTTCTTGGCTTTGTTGTAGGGGCAGAAGGGATTCGTGTGGATGATGAAAAGATCAAAGCAATTCAGGAGTGGCCCACACCGAAGAGTGCAACCGAGGTTAGAAGTTTTCATGGATTGGCAAGCTTTTATAGGAGGTTTGTAAAGGATTTTTCATCCATCGCTGCACCTCTTAATGAACTTGTAAAGAAACATGTGGTCTTTAAATGGGGTGAAAAACAAGAAAAAGCTTTTAACACACTCAAAGAAAAATTGGTCAATGCTCCCCTTTTAAGGCTACCCGATTTCACCAAAGTCTTTGAAATTGAGTGTGATGCATCGGGAGTTGGAATTGGTGCTGTTTTGACTCAAGAGTCACGTCCAATTGCTTACTTTAGTGAGAAATTGAACGGGGCAGCATTAAATTATTCAACTTACGATAAAGAACTTTATGCTTTGAAACGAACCCTGGAAACATGGCAACATTACTTATGGCCTAAAGAGTTTATTATTCATTCTGACCATGAAAGCCTTAAGTATTTGAAGTCCCAAGGTAAGTTGAATCGGCGGCATGCATCTTGGCTGGAATTCATTGAGACTTTCCCCTACGTGATCAAGCACAAAAAAGGTAAGGAAAATGTGGTTGCTGATGCTCTTTCACGAAGGTATTCACTTCTTACTTCTCTTCATTCTAGATTACTTGGACTTGAGTTACTAAAGGGAATGTATGAAAATGATGGAGATTTTTCTAAAATTTGGACATCTTGTGAAAAACATGGTTTTAAAGACTATTACAAAAATGATGGGTTTCTTTTCAAAAGGGATAAATTGTGCATTCCAAATTGTTCAACTCGAGAATTGCTTGTAAAAGAAACTCATGGGGGTGGTTTGATGGGGCATTTTGGGGTTGATAAAACACTAGCTACTTTGCATGAACATTTTTATTGGCCAAGCATGAGAAAATATGTTATTGCAATTTGTGCTAGGTGTGTCACTTGTAAGCATGCAAAGTCCAAGGTTCAACCAAATGGATTGTATTCCCCCTTGCCCGTTCCATCCCATCCTTGGACCGACATCTCTATGGATTTTGTGTTGGGATTGCCTCGATCCCAATCGGGAAGAGATAGCATTTTTGTTGTCGTGGATCGCTTTAGCAAAATGGCCCATTTCATTGCATGCTCAAAAACTAATGATGCTATACATATAGCAGATTTGTTTTTCAAAGAAATTGTGAGATTACATGGACTGCCCAAAACCATTGTAAGTGATAGGGATGTGAAATTCCTTAGCCACTTTTGGAGGACATTGTGGAATAAATTGGGAACTAAATTATTGTTCTCAACTGTTGCACATCCTCAAACTGATGGGCAAACTGAAGTGGTGAATAGGACTCTTTCTACCTTATTGCGTGCAATAATTCAAAAAAATCTAAAGAATTGGGAAAAATGTTTGCCACACATAGAGTTTGCATATAACCGAGTAGTTCATTCCACTACTAACTTCTCACCTTTTGAGATTGTATATGGGTTTAATCCAATGACTCCATTAGATATTCTTTCATTGCCTACTAATGAGGTTGTTGATCTCGCAGGTGATGAGAAGGCCAAATTTGTTCGGGATTTACATGCCAAGGTGAAAGCCAACATTGAAAGAAGAAATGAACAATATGCAAAGCAAGCAAACAAGGGTAGGCATAAGGTTGTACTAGAACCTGGATATTGGGTGTGGGTGCATTTGAGGAAGGAAAGGTTCCCGGAGCAAAGAAAATAAAAACTTCAGTCACGAGGAGATGGTCTATTTCAAGTTTTAGAAAGAATCAATGATAATGCCTACAAGATTGACTTTCCCAGTAGGTATGGAAACGTGAGTGCTACCTTTAATATTTCTGATCTCTCTCCTTTTGAATATGCAGATTCGAGGACGAATCCTTTTGAAGAGGGAGGGGATGATGCGGATCATAGTGCACACAAGCAGCAAGGAGTTGAGGGTGATCATGGCATTGATCGTGAAAGGAACATTAATGGAAAAGACCCATTGCATGGGATTGGTGGCCCAATGACAAGAGGAAGAATGAGGAGGATGAGAGAGGCTTTACATGGCCTCATTTTGAAATTACAAGAGGAGGCCCAACATGCATGCATGAGAGGAGCAAATGGGCCTTTAATCACACTTATTAAAGCCCAAAAGTGAACCTAAAAGGACCACCCATATGCTTCCACGAAATTCAATCCACTTGCATGAAGGAAATCTCCAATGTCAAAAGTGGTGGGCCCCTTGTCTCCAAATCCATGGTGGGAATCTTCAAAGTCTTTGGGGTGGTTTCTAAAAGTCTTCTTTAGAGATATCTTGTCCCCTAAAGTCATGGACATGTGTAAACAAAGTCAAATTCGTGGGATAGGCTTTAGACTTTTGTGGGATAGGTAGTTTGACATGTATTCCTCTCATTTGGCTATAAATAGCCACCTCTTGTACCCCCTTGAAGGTTAATTTCGAATTTGAGAGTTTCTAGCATTATTATGCATGTGTTTCTTGTGTTCTTAGGTGAATGCAAGTAAGGCTCATCAAAGGAGTGATCAACCTTTGTGGCGCTTTATAATTAGAGTTTCAAGGGGCAAGTCTCCTTGGGGTCCTAATTGATCATCCCCTTCCCCTTTTATTCCTATTGCACTTCTTTTAATTTTCATTCCCCTCTTCTTTCTTCACTTGTGTTTCCGCATTTTTGCCAACGAATACCGCACTCATATACGGTAGCATATCATTCATTACATCCCAAAGTGAGAAATATCTTCTCAAGGGGATATATCCACTGCTCTAATACAAACGGGTTTGTAGTCCCAATGAATGATGGAGGCTGTTGTTGCATAAAGTAATCAAGCATAGCACCTCCACATGGTGGATCTGGATGCTCCATTCGAGTAAAGTTATTATTCATAACCTGAGTAAGTTGTCCCAGTATAGTTATGAGTTTCTCACCACCAAAGCCAACCTCATTATCTTGCATCGGAGGAAAATCCCTACAGGGGACACGTGCATTTGCGCGATTTCAATTCCTTCGACTAGGTGCCATTTATAAATAATGGAAAACACTAGATTAGGGTATGAATCATAATTTATAATCTTAATGTATTAAAATACTAAGCATAAACTGAAATTCTATGCATAGATAATATCTTAATCATAATCATGGTATCTTTGAGGAAAATCTACATTTAAATCCTTCGTAATGGATTGTAAGAAAATGTGGATTATCCTAAGCATATCCCCCAGGAGTGTCATAACTAAGAGTGCAGCAAGGCCCATTGTCGTATACTAGGATACCCCAGGTCAAGCCCAAAACTCCTTGTCGGAGCTTTCACTCTTAGGTATATCTGTGCCAGAGCCACCTCTACCTGCTCGTATCCAGACAGAGATATATTCCTTGAAAGATCCACATAATCTATTAGTTACCAAAATACTAGGAAGTTCTTTTATGTTTATCCTCAAAGACTATCTTAGGGACTCTTCCCTGAACTATGTTTTCTAAATCAAGTTTCCATGTATTCTACTAAACTTTCCTCTAATACCAACTGTAAGGACCCAACCCCAGTTACCCAGAGCCGGTGCCTTATTTGATTACGTTGGCATACATAGAAGGAATAAAAATCCTGAAGTACCGAGTATTTTAGTATTATTGGAAACAAGATACATACATAAGTTCAATATTAAAACTTGAAGTGAAAAATAATGTAGAAACTCCTTAGACAACACACATAACTCCTAGGTTATTTCAGCATGTCATTCATAATAAACTTCTTCATGTCCTAAGAATGTTAAACATAAGAAATGGGTGAGCTCAAACGCCCAGTAAGAGTAAGCAATATAGTGGAAGATAGTATAAACATAATACATGGTGCATAATTGAAAACACATGCCTTTAAAAGTAAACTTGAATACATTATGGCAGGAATATGAGTTGAGTAAATAATGCCATAATAAAACACAATCATGGGTATTCTACTAGTTGAATAACCACATGAAAAATCAATATATAAACTCATAATGATGGAATTAATAATGTCGGATTGTGTCAAGGCCTTTGCCAAGACGTCTAGTGATTAAGACCTCGGCCAAAATCCATAACTCACAAATGGGAAAGGCCTCGGCGAATTCCGCTTCTAGTTGTCTCATGAGACCTACCGATGCATCGAGGGTCTATAGCGGGCCACACCCATCACATCATAAGTCCACTACATTCCTCATGTGAGCAGGTATCAACATAAACAAAATATACATTCATCTTGAAACTATCATATGAAATGTAACTAACTTTCCCCCATAATTAAATATAAAACACTAACCATTCCGAGTAATATGGTGAATGGTTTTAGGATAGATCATCCATAATAGAGTTAGTCATAAACCATTAAATAACATATGGTAGTTGACTTCAAAAATTATTAATCCCAATAATACCATGGAATCAACAAGAGTGTTGAATTAGACGAAAACACTCTTATAAAATCATTAATAAAATCTTGAGATAAATAGTCTTTTATTTTGAAAAGAATAGTTCTTTTGGAAAAATATTTTTATAAAACCAGAAGTGAGGTAAGATATTATTTTCATAATAAAATGAGTTATTTTATAAAGATAAATGTTTTCAAAAACAGATCATATAGTGCCCTTGAAAATAGGTAAGAATTTGAGAAATTCCCTTGAATCAGGCTTGTATTTTGGAAAAAAATTTGAAATTTCCTTTTAAAACGTGTAAATATACCTTAAATAAGGAAGGGTTCTGGTTTTTAAACATATATATGATACTCACACAGAATATATGATGAGTACATAAAAATACATAATAATTTCATTCTGAGAATTAGACAATTAATGTATCCTGAATGAAAATGAAAGTTCATGTGGAAAAACCCTTACCACTTTGTATTCAAATGAATCGTATGCCCCAAAATTAATGATCATAAAATTATACATTTAACATCATGAAAATAAAGAGATTAATGATATGAAAAATCAATGGGCAGTATACATACTCCATACAAAAGTAATAATTGTGATTATGAAATATCTCACAAAAATGGAAGTGAGATGAAGAAACCCTTACGTTAACTCCGAACGTGTTCCTCTCTCGAACTTAAGATCCTGAAATATGAAATTATATTTATTAATAACTTATTAAAGATCCTATTAGACATGTATTTATTTTATCATAATTCTGGTTAGTTCATTTATGTTCTTATTGATAAGTTATTGTATTGAATTATATCGCTCTGGAGTGTTCATTTTCTTTATTTTTATCTTTGGTTCACTTGTTTTTACGTATGTAGAATGGATGTAAATATCCAGAATTGAAATTATATATTATTTATGAACATAAATAGGTGTTATTGGTAGTTTATATAACTTGGTTACATGGAAAGAGGATGAATTATTATATAGAACTTTAATGATAATTGTTTCGGTTAATTTGTGGGTTTTGATCACAATGAACTCATTTCTCTTTATAACTTAATACAATTTGTGAAAAGGAATTACAGAATATTACATAGGTTATATTACATATATAATAATCTAGTTAAACCATAAAAATAATGGTTTCATGACCATAATTGAGAATGATAATAGAAATTGAAGCCCATCATCCTTGAATGTGGAAAATTCACACATCTCAGATGGTGTTCTTGCTACTAGTATAAGAGAAGGTATAAGGGAGAGATGATGATAAATTATTACACTATAATGAAAACATTCCAGTACATATAAGGTATTGGGGTCATCAGAAAATTTGGATATGGATAGGTAATAGAAAAGGAAAACAAATGAACTTGAACATAAAGACAAAGATTTGAAAAGAGGAATTTACCTCATGAACCAAACTTCCTTGAGAACCTCATTAAGGAAGAGGTTTTGGTCTTCTTATGAGACCAAGGATTTATGGACGTGGGAGAGGAGGTTGGGAAGGTATTTTGACATAATTTGGAGAAGGCATAAGGATTGAGAGGAGTGAATGGAAGGGGGAGTGAGAGGGGGGTTTTATAGTCAAGGAGAGAGGGGATTTCCCAATATAAAATTCATTAATTTATTATTTCATCACAAGACAAGTAATAGTAAGTATTACATGACCAAGAATAGTAATTTTATCATGTGAATTCGTATTAAGGGTGGTGAAATCAGCCATGATGTTAGGAATAGTCTATTTAGCTTATAATGTATATATACGGTAAATTACCGTATTTTACTATTCATCAAAAAATCAAGTATTTCAGAAAAATCTCAAAAATTCACCCTAACCATTTTTCGATCTGTAGAATCCAAAAATGAATTTAATTTTTCAAAATTAATTTTCTAAATATTATTATTTTAATATTTAATTAAATTCATAATTTATTATCAAAAACCAGTTTTGAAACATTAATTACCTTATTCTAAAATATAGGTATATCGTACTTTCAACTTGAATATTATTTATATATTATCATAGGTAAGGTGACTATTCATTAGGGTATATAATTGTTCATAAGGGTATGTTACTATTCATAAGGGTAGGTTACTATTCACCAAAAATTATGTTTTTCTTATTGGACTCTAAATAACATACTGAACACAACTCTAGATGACCATTTCTCAAAATTCAAAACATAGAAGAGGCAAAGTTGTGTTTAATGGATAGATTATAAAATTACATTCTATATTTATTTTCAAAACCTTGGGGTGTTACACTAAACCCTTGGCCCCAAAAAATCATAAACCCTAAAACCCAAAAATCTCAAAACTCTCATCTTCAAAAAACCATAAACACTCTACCACAGAAACCCTTATACTCTTGGCCAAAAAAATCTGTAAAACCACATCTTGAATAAACCCTAAAATCTTTACTCTAAAAACCCATAAACCCTCGGCCTCAAAAAACCACAAACCCTCGGCCCCAAAAACACTAAAACCTAGACCCCACATAACCAAAAACCCTCATCACCATAAAAACCCTAATCCCTGGGGTCTAAAAAACTCAAAACACTCACCCCAAAAAACAAAAAACCCTAATCCCCAAAAATATCTATACCCTCAGCCCCCAAAACCCATAAATCCTCAACCCCAAAAAACCCTAAATCATTACCTCCATGAAACCCTAAACTGTCATCCCCTAAAAATCCAAAACCATCATCCCAAAAAAACCTATACCCTCTTCTAGAAAAAACCCTCAACCCTTAGCACCAAAGAACCCTAAACCCCAAAAAAACCTAAACCCTCAGCCCCCAAAAACCCTAAATACTTTCCCCTAAAAAACCTAAACCCTCAGCCTTGATAAAACCTAAACCCACCACCCCAAAAATCCAAAAAAACCCTAAACCCTCATCCCCATAAAACCCTAAACCCACATCCCCAAAGAACCCTAAACCCTCATCCCTAAAAAATTGTAAACCCTATAGGCCAAAAATCCATAAAAAATCATCCCTGAAAACCCCTAAACCCTCAGCTCCAAAAAACACTAAACCCTTGACCTGAAAAAAACCATAAAACCTCATCCCCAAAACACAAAAATCTCCACCCAAAAACCCTTTACCTTCAGCCCTAAAGCACCATAAACCCTCCACCATAAAAAACCCAAAACCCCCAGCCCCAAAAAAACCAAATTCATCCATATTGAAAAACCCTAAACCCACAGTTCAAACATCACAAATCTCCTATTCCCCCAAAAAACTAAAAACTCGGCCCAAAAATCCCAAAACCCTTAGACACAATAATCTCTATACCCTCAGACCCCAAAAAACCCCTAAAA
Organism: Viscum album; assembly: GCA_963277665.1. Classification (NCBI taxonomy): domain Eukaryota; kingdom Viridiplantae; phylum Streptophyta; class Magnoliopsida; order Santalales; family Viscaceae; genus Viscum; species Viscum album. The sequence continues at coordinate 1,541,274,942 of OY728151.1, forward strand.
CCGTAGTTAAAAAAACCCTAAACCCTCAGCCTAAAAAAACCTGAACCATAATCCATAAAAAACAATAAACCCTTAGACCTAAAAAACAATAAAACCTAGGCCCCAAAAACCCCTAAACCCTTGGCCCAAAAAAACCCTAAACCCTCAGTCCCCGAAAACCCTAAACCCTCAGCCCCAAAAAACACTTAAACCCTTGGCCCCTAAAAATCCTAAACCTTCAACCCAAAAAACCCAAACACTTAGCCCAAAAAAACTTTAAAACCTTGGTCCTAAAAATACCAAAAACCTCATCCCCAAAAAACTCTAAACCCTTAACCCCAAAAAACATGAACCCTTTGCAAAAAAAATCCTAAACCCCCATCCCCAAATATCCCAAAACCCTCAAGGCCAAAAAACCCTAAACCATGGGTCCCAAAAAACCCTAAACCCTAGTCCCCAAAAAAACCCTCAACCTTAAACCCCAAGAAACACTAAACCCTCATCCCCAAGAAACCCTAAACTCTTAGCCACCAAAACCCTAAAACCACAAGCCCAAAAAAACCCTAAAATCTCTGCACCAAAAATCCCCAAACCTTTATCCCAAAAAACCCAAAACACTCTATCCCAAAAATCCCTAAAACCTGACCCAAAAAATCCCAAACCCTCAACCCAAAAAAACCCTAACCCTTCAATCACAATAAACCCTAAACCCTCAGCAAAAAAAAAACAACGCCCCAGCACTAAAAAACATGAAACAATCAACCCCCAAAAATCCAAATACCATAGCCCAAAAAACCCTAAACCCTCAGCCCCAAAACCACTAAACAGTCTACCCCCAAAAACCCTAAACCCATGACCCAAAAAACCATAATCCCTCTTCCCCAACATACCCAAAACCCTTAGACCTAAAAAACCCTAATGCATCATCCCCAATAATCCATAAACCTCCTACCCATAAAAATACTAAACCATTGGCCCCTAAAAACACCAAACCATTGGAACCAAAAACCCCTAAACCCTCATCCCCCAAATTACCCTAATCCCTACACCCAAAAAAATCATAAACCCTTAGCCCGATAAAACCCTGTACTCTGGGCCCTAAAAAATCCATAAACCCTCAGTCACAAAAAATCCTAAAACCTTATCCTCAAATAATCCAAAAACATTATCCCCGAAAAACCCAAAACCCTCTTCCCCATAAAACCCTAAAACCTTGGACCATAAAAATTATAAACCCTTGAATGAAAAAAAAAACCCAAACCATTAGCCCCAACAAACCCTAAACCCTCAGACCCAAAATAACCCTAAACGATCAGCCCAAAACCCCCAAACCACCAGCCCCCAAAACTAGAAACATTTAAGCAAAAAAGACCCTAAACCCTCATCCACAAAAATAACTTAACACTCATCCCCAAAAAACTGAAACCTTTCACCTCAAAAAACCCAATACCCTCATCCCCAAAAATATCTATACCTTCATCCCGGAAAAACAATAAACCCCCCACACCCAAAAACTTGAAACCCAAAACCCAAAAAATCCCAAAACTCACAGCCCCAAAACCCCAAAAACCCCCATCCCCAAAGAACCCTAAACCCTCATCCCTAGAAACATCCAAAACCATCAACCTGAAAAATCCTCGAACCCTCATCCCAAAAAAACTGAAAATCCTCGACCCTAAAAAACCCTAAAACCTCGACCCAAAAAAACCCTAAACATTGTGCCCAAAAAACCATCAACCCTCTACCCAAAAAATCCCAAACCCTCAACCCCAAAAAATATTAAACCCCCATGCCAAAATATCATAAACCCTCAGTGCCAAAAAAATCTGAACCCTATGCCCAAAAAAATTAAACCCCCATCCCTAGAAAACTCTAAAATGTAAGAACCATAAAACCATAAAACCTCATTCCCAAAAAACCCTAAACCATCAACCAGAAAAACCCCAAACCCTCATAAAAAACCCCAAACCCTCTTACCCAAAAAAACCCTAAACCCTCAGCCCCAAAAAACCCCTAACCATCAGCCCTTAAAAACCACAAACCCCCTCCAACAAAAAAACCCTAAACACTAAGCCCCAAAAAACCCTAAAACCTCATCCCCAAAAAACAAAATACCATCATCACCTAAAAAACTGTAAACCCTTAGCCACAACAAACCTTATACCCTCATCCCTAAAAAACCCTAAACCCTCATCCCCAAAAAAACTCTAAAACCGCATCCTCAAAATACCCCAAACCCTCACCCACAAAATACCAAAAACCCCCAGCCCCAAAACCCCCAAACCCTCATCCCCAAAAATACCCAAAACCTCATCCCAAAAAAAACTCCCAACCCCCTTCCCTAAATAACCCCAAACCCCCATCCATTAAAAACACAAACCCTTTGACCTAACAAAACCAAAACCCTAACCGTAAAAAAACCTCAAACCCTCAATTATAAAAAAAAACAAACCCATAACCCCTAAACCCTCATCCCCAAAACCCCTAAACACTCATCCCCAAAAATAAAAAATCAATCATCCCCAAAAAACACTAAACCCTCAAACCCAAAAAATCATAGACCATCAACCCAAAAAACCCAACCTTAATCCCCAAAAAACCCTAAAACCTTATCCGAAAAAAATAATAGACTTGTATACCCAAAAAAATCTAGAGCATCAACTGCTAAAACCCCAAATATCTCAACCTTAAAAAACCTCAAACCCTTAACCCCCAAAAACCACTAAACCATCAGCCCCAAAAAAAACCCTAAACACTCAACCCCAAAAAACCATAAAACCTCAACCCTAGAAACCCGAAAAACTCATCCCCAAAAACCCTAAATCCTAATCACCAAAAAACAATAAACCCTCTGCCCCAAAAAACCCTAAATCCTTATCCCAAAAAAACTAATCCCTCGGTCCAAAAAAAACTCAGACCTCATTGGAAAAAAACACAAATCCTTCACCCCAAAAAAAACAAAACGTTCACCCCCCAAAACCCCAGCCTCTTTTACACAACAAATCCTAAGCTCATAGCCCCAAAAAACCCCTAAAACCATATCCCCCACAAAAACCCTAAACCCTATACCCGAAAAAACACTAAACCCTTAGCACCAAAACATCCTAGACACTAATCCCAAAAATCCTAAACCCTAAACCCTAAAAAAACCCAAAACCCTATACTGCAAAAAACCCTAAACCCTAAGCCCCAAAAAGTCTTAAACCCTTAGCCCCAAACAACCTAAAAATCCCCATCCCCAAAAAAACCGTAAATTGTCAGTCCAAATAAACCTTAAACCATTATCCAAAACAACCTTATACTCCATTCCTTAGAATACCGTAAACACTCAGCACCTAAATACCCTAAACCCTCATCCCCCGAAAACCCTAAACCCTAAACCCCAAAAAACCCTAAACCATAATCCCCAAAAAATCCCAAAAACATCCTCAAAAAAATACTTTAAACCCTCATCCATGAAAAACACTAAACCGGCAGCCCCAAGAAAATACCTAAACCCTCGGCCCCCAAAAAACCCAAAATCATCACCCCCAAAAATCCTTAAATCCTCACACCAAAAAAACTAAACACCTAGTCTAAAAAACCCCCAAACCCTCAGCCCTGAAATCATCAAGCCCTCCTCCCCTAAAAATCCAAAACCCTTAGACCCAAAAATACCCCAAACTCGAAGCCCCCCAAAACACCAAAACTCTCATCCAAAAAATATCCCAAACTCTTAGCCACAACAAACTCCAAACCGTCGGCCCTAAAAAATCCTAAATCCTTATCCCAAAAACCACCAAAACACTCATCCTTGAAAAATACCTAAATCCTCAACCCCAAAAAACCCTAAACCTTCTACACTAGAAAACCCTAACCATTTTTCCCCCAAAACCCTAAACCCTCAACGATAGAAAACAATAAACCCTCTGCTCCAGAAAACCCTAAACCCTCAACCCTAAAAAAACTTAAACCGTCTTCCCTATAAAACCCTAAACACTAATTCCATGAAAACCCTCAACCCTCATCCCCATAAAACCCCAAACCCCCATCCCCAAAAAATCCCAAACCCTTAACCCAAAATAACCCTAAACCATCATCCCCAGACAACCCCAGACCATCACCCCTGAAAAACTTAAACCATCATCCCCAAAAAACCCTAAACCCTCAACATGAGAAAACCCTAAACCTTAAACTCTATAAAAACAAAAATCCTCATCCCAAAAAACCCTAAACCCTCAGCCCAAAAAAAACAATAAAACCAAAGGTATAGAAAACCTTAAACTGTCATCCCCTGAAAAACTTTAACCCTCATCCCCAGAAATCCCTAAACCCACATCCCAAAAAATTCTAAACCCTCAGCCCTAGAAAACCAAAAACTCTCTGCCCCTTAAAACCCTACCCCATAAAACCCAAAACCCTCATCCCTAGAAAATCCTTAACCCCCAACCCTAGAAAACCCTAAACCCACTACACTAGAAAATAATAAACCCTTAGAACCAGAAAGTCATGAACCATCATCCCCTGCAATCCCAACACACTCAGCATCAGAAACATCTAGACCTTTATCACCAAAAGAACCCATAACCCATAATAGCCAGAAACCCAAACCCTCATCCCTAGAATACACAAGAACCACATCCCCAAAAAAAACTAAACCATTGTCACCAGAAAACCCTTATCCCTCATCCCCTAGAAATCCTAAACCCTAATCCCCAGAAAACTCTAAACCCTTTGACCCAGAAAAACCAAAACACTCAGCCTAAAGAAAACCATAAACAACCAGAACAAGAAAACCATAAACCCTCATCCCCAAAAAACCCTAAACCCTCATCCCCAGAAAATAAAAACCCATCACCCACATAAAACCATAAACCCTCATCTCTAGAAAATCCTAAACCCAACACCCAAGAAAACCATAAACCCTCAGCCCTTGAAAAACCTTGATCCTCAGCCCATGAAAAAACTAAACCCTCATCCCCAAAAACCTCTATAAAATCATCCATAAAAACCCTAAACCTCCATAATAAAAAAACCCTAAACCCACAACCCAAGAAAACCAAAAATCTCATCCCCACCAAAACCAATAGCCTGACACCCATAAAACCATATACCTTCATCGCCATAAAGACCTAAACCCTCAACCCTAGAAAACCCTAAAACCTCAGCCCCAAAAAATTATAAAAACTAAGACCCATATAACATTAAACCCTCAACCCAAGTGAAAAAAACCCAAATCCCTAGAAAATAACTAACCCTCATCCCCAAAAAACCAAGAACCCTCAACCCTAGAATACCCTAACACATAATAAAAGAAAACCCTAAAGCCTTATCCCCATATAAACCTAAACCCTAAACCCCCTAAAACCCTAAACCATAAGCCTCTAAAAACCCTAATCCCTCACCCCTATAAATCCCTAATCCCTCAGCACCATAAAACCAAAAACCCACATCCCTAGAATACCCCTAAACTCTCATCCCTAGAAAATTGTAAACTCTTAGCCATAGGAAACCCAAAACCCCAGAAAACCATAAACCATCATCCCCCAAAAATTATAAACCTAATCCCTAGAAAACCCTAAATAATTATCCCCAAAAAATCCTAAACCCTCATCCCTAGAAAACCCAAAAATATCTTCCCCATAAAACATTACACCCATATCCCCAAAAAAACCCTAAACCCCCTAAAACTATAAACCCTCTTCCTCATAAAAACCAAAACCCTCAGCCCTAGAAAATCCTAAGCCATAAGCCCTATAAAATGATAAAACCTAAGCCCAAGAAATCCCTAAACCCACTTCCATAGAAAACAAGAATTCATCAACCCTAGTAAAACCAAAAAATTAATCCCTAGAAAACCCAAAACCCTCATCCTTAAAAAACTGAAAACACTAAACCCTAGAAAACCCTAATCTCGTGTCCCAAGATAACACTAAACCCTCAGACCTAGAAATCCATAAAACTGTATCCTCATAAAACCCTAAACCCTTATCCCTAGAAACCCCTAAACCCTACACCCTAGAAAACCTTAAATATTCATCACCAAAAAAACTCAAAGCCCTCAACTGCAGAAAAACTTAAACTATCATCCACTAAAAACCACAAACCCACCACCCAATAAAAACCAAAACCCTCATCACTATAAATCCCAAAACCCTTAGACCTAGAAAACCCTAAACCCTTACCATAATAAAAACATAAACCCTCATCCCTAGAAAACCCTAAACCCTTAAACATAGAAATCCCAAAACCCTAATCCCTATAAAACACTAAAAGAAAACCCTAAACACGAAGTCCCAAACAACCTAAACCTCCATCCATAAAAAACCCTAAACCCTCATCCCCAAAAAACCCTAAACACATATCCCTAGAAAACCCTAAACCCTTATCCCAATAAAAACTAAACCCTCATCCCCAGAAAACCCTAAAACTTTGGCCACAAACCCCCAAAACCCTTAGCCCTAGAAAATCCTAAACCCTAAGCCTTGAAAATCCTTAAACCCTCATCCCCAGGAAACCCTAAATAGTGACCCCCATAACATCCTAAATCCTCATTCGCAGAAAACCTCAAACCATATATCTTATAAAACCCTTATCCATGATCCCCCAAAAACCCAAAACCCCCATCCAAAAAAACCAAAAACCCTCAGCCACAACACCCCCTAAACGCTCAACCTCATAAAACCCTAAAAATTCAGCACCAAAAATCCCTAAACCCTCATCCCCAAAAAAACCTAAACCCTCATCCCTAAAAAACATAACCCGCATCTCCAAAAAAACCTAAAACAACTTCCCCAAAAACACATAAACACTCAAACCAAAAAGACCTAAAAACCCAGCCCCAAAACCAATAAACCCTCAACCCTAAAACCCCTAAATCCTCATTCTCCAAAAGCCTCAAACCCTTATCCTGTAAAACCCCCTAAACCCCCAACCCCCTAAAACCCTAAACTGTCATCTCCAATAACCCTTAAACCCTTAGTCCCAAAAAACCCACACCCTAGGTCCAAAAAACCCTAAAAATTATCCATAAAAACACTAAACCCTTAGCCTCTAAAAGAAATAAATCTTTAGCCCAAAAAATTTACCCCTAAAAAACCAAAAATACTCATATCTAAAAGGTCCTAAACCCCATTCCCCAATAACACTTGAAAACTCAGCCCAAAATATTTTTAAACCCTCCTCCCAAAAAAACCTAAACACTCAGCCACAAAAACCCCTCAACCCTTAGTCCTAAAGAACACTAAACACTTAGCCCTAAAAATACCTAATCCTCATCCCCAAAAAAACATAAAACCCCATGCCCCAAAAAACCGTAAACAATCATTCCCAAAAAACCATAAAAACCATACAAAAAAACCATAAATCCTCAACCCCAAAAAACGCTAAACCCTCAGCACCCAAAAAACCATAAACCCTCAACCCTAAAACACCAAAACCCTCTTCCCAAAAAATAATAAGCCCGCATCCCTGAAAAAACCCTAAAACCTCAACCCCTGAAAACTCTAATCCTCATCAAAAAAATTTCTAAAAATTATTCCCAAAAATACCTTAAACCATCATCCCCAAGAAACCCTAAACTGTCAGCCTCTAAATACCCTAAACACTCATCTCTAAACAATCGTAAAATCCCAGCCCGAAAAAACCCTAAACACCCTTCCCCCAAAATCCCTAAATAGTACAACCCAAGAGAACCATAAACTCTCATCTTGAAGAAAACATAAACCCTCAGCCCCAATAAACCCAAAATACATATCCCCATGAAACCTTAAACATTTAACCCTATGAAACCCTAAACCATCAGCACTGAGAAATCCTAAAATTGTATCCCAAAGAAAACCTAATCCCTCAACCCCAAGAGACCTTAAACACTCATCCCCAAAAAACCCTAATCCCACAACGCAAAGAAATGATTAACCCTAATCCCCATGAAAACCTAACCCTTATCCACAAGAAACTCTAATCCCACATCCCTAAGAGACCCTAAACACTTATCCCCAAGAAACCCCAAAACCTCTTCCCTATAAAACACTAAACTATTATCCTCAAGAAAACCTAAACCATTCATCATAAGAAAACATAAACCCTCATCCCGATGTAACACTAAATATTCAAACCCAAGAAAACCTAATCACTTAACCCAAATAAAACCTAAACCCTCAACCCCAAGACACTATAAACCCTTATCCCTAAGAAACCCTATACCCTCAGCACCGTAAAACCCTAAAATACCATCCTAGAGAAACCCTAATCTTTAATCGACAAGAATCCCTGAACCCAGAACCCCATGTAACCTCAAACCATAAAACCCATAAAACCCTAAACCCACAGCTCGATAATATTTGAAAACATCCGCCCCACGAAATCATAAACCCTTATCCCCAAGAAACTCTAAACCCTACTACCTGAGAAACCCTAAACCCTTAGCCCCAATAAATCCTAAACCCTAATCACCATGAAACCCTTAATACTCTTCCCCAATAAATGATGAACTCAAAGCACTAGGAATCCATAAACCCTCATATCCAAGAAACCCTAAACCCTCATCCCCAATAAAAACTAAACCATCATCCCTAAGAATCCCTAAGACCCTAGACCCAATAAAACCTATACCCTCAGTTCCAAGAAACCCTAAATGCTCATCCCCATGAAAAAATGACCCCTTAGCCTCATGAAACCTTGAACACTCAGCCCTAAGAAAACCTGAACCCATAACCCTAAGGAAACTTTATCTCTTATCCCCATGAAACTTGAACCCATGGACCTAAGAAACCCTGAAATCCAAACCAAGAAACCCTGAACCAACAACCCTAAAAACCCTAAACCCCCAACCCGAAAAAAAAACTAAACTCATATCGCCAAATAACACTAAACCCTCACTCCAAAAAACCCCTTAACCCTCAGTAAAAAAACCTAAATATCCATTCCTAATAAACCGGACACCCTCTTCCCCAGAAAACCCTAACCCCTCATCCTTAGAAAACACTGAACCCTCAGAACTAAAATATAATAAACCATAGACTAAGAAAAACCTATACCCTCTACCCCAAAACCCTAAAACATCATCCCCAGAAAACCTAAAACCATCAACCCTAGAAAATCCTGAACTATCATCCCAAAAAAACCCTAGACCCTTAGCCCCCAAAAAAATTTAAACCCTTATAAAAAAACCCTAAACCCTCAACCCCAAAAAAACATAAACACTCAACCCTCAACTCAAAAAACCATAAACCCTTATCCCTAGAAAACGATAAACCCTCATCCCTAGAAAACCTAAACTCTTGTCAAAAAATCCTAAACCCTTATCCCCAAATACCTAAACCCTCATCCCTAAAAAACCCTAAACCATCTTCCCCAATAAACCCTAATCTATTATCCCCAAAAATAAATAACCCTCATCCCCCAAAACCGCAAAAACCTGATCCTGAAAAACATAAACCTCCAACCCAAAAAACCTTAAAACCTCCTCACCAAAAAACCCTAAACCCTCATCCCCAAAAAAATACTAAACCCTAAATCCCAGTCTCACAAAACCCTAAACCCATAGCCCCATAAATTCCTAAACACTCAACCCATAAAAGAAATAAACCTCAGCCCTAAGAAATATAAAACCCCAGCCTAAAAAACTCTAAAACCACATCCCCAAAAATCCATAAATCCTCAGCCAAGAAATTATAATCCCTCAGTCCCAAAAAAACCTATACCCTCAGTTCAAAAAAAACCATAAACCCAAAGCCCCAATAAACTCTATACTCTTATCGACCCTAAACCCTCATCCCCAAAAAATCCTTAACCAACATCCCCATAAAACCCTAAACAATCATCCCCAAAAAACCTTCAATCATCATCCCCAAAAAACCCTAAACCTTCATCCATAAAAAAAACCCTAAAGCCTTAGCCAAAAATAACACTTAACCCCCATCCACAAATAATTACTACCCCTCTTCCCCCCAAAACCCTAAACCCTCATCCCCAAAAAACACTAAACCCAAACCCCCAAAAAATCCTCAACCTTCATCCCAAAAAATAATCTATCCCTCATCCCAAAGAAACCCAAAACCCAAAACCAAAAAAATCCTAAACCCTCATCCCTAAAAAAACCTAAACCCTTAGTCCAAAAAAAATACTAAACCCTTATACTCAAAAACCCTAAACCCTCATCCATAAAAACCCTAAACCCTTATCCCTAAAAAACCCCAAACCCTCAACCTCAAAAAAAAATATCATCCCCTAGAATCCTTAAACCCTCATCCACAAAAACCCTAAAACTCACCCATAAAAACCCTAAACCCTCAGCCTAAAAAACCCTAAACATGCACCCCCAAAAAACTCAAAACACTTATCCCCAAAAAAATTTAAAATCTAAGCAACAAAAAACCCTAAAACCTCAGCACCCAATAACCTAAACCCTCATCCCCAAAAAACCCTAAAACCTCATCACCAAAAAAACCCAAAACCCTCATCCCTAAAAAATATATATAACCCTCAACCCCATAAAATCCTAAACCCTCAGACCTAGAAAATCCTAAACCATCCTCCCTAAAAAACACTAAACCCCCAGCCCCAAAACCCCTAAACACTACGCCCTAAAAAACCCTAAACCCTCAGCCCCTGAAAACCCTGAACCCTCATCCCCATAAAAATCTATACCTTAATCCATAGAAAAATCTAAACCCCCATCACTGGAAAACCCAAAACCCTCAGCCCTAGAATACCATAAACCCTCAGTCCCAGTAAACCATAAACCCTCAACACCAAAAAACCCTAAAACCTTATCCCAAAAAACCTTAAACCCGCATACCTATAAAACACTGAACCCTGATCCCTAGAAATCTTTAAAGCCTCAATCACATAAATCCATAAACCCATAGCTCCATAAAACCCTAAACCCACTATCCTAGAAAACCCTAAACCATTTTTCCCTATAGAAACCTAAACCATCATCCCCATAAAACCCAAAACTCTCAAACCCATAAACCACTAAAAAATAATCCCTATAAAACCCTAAACCCTAAACCCTTAAAAATTAAATCCTAACCCCAAAAAACCCTAAAACATCTCACCTAAAATATTATAAACCCTTAGCCTCAGAAAATCCTAAATCCTTAGCCCTAGAAAACCCCAAACCCTCTTCACCAGAAAAACCTAAACCTTCATCCGTAGGAAACCCTAAAACCTCATCCCTAAAAAACCCTAAATTCTCATCCCTAGAAAACCCTAAACCCTCATCCTCATAAAAACCTAATCACACATCCCCAAAAACTCCTAAAACTTCATACCTAGAAAAAACTTTACCCACAGTCCCAAAAAACCCTAAACCCATAGCCCCAGAAAACTCGAAACCCTCAACACTAAAAATCACTAAACCCTAATCCCCAGAAAACCCTAAACAATGATTTCCCAGAAAACCCTAAACCCTCAGCACCAAAAAACGCTAATCAATTACCACTAGGAAACCCAAAACACTCATTCCCATAAAACAATAACCACTCATCCCAAGAAAAACCTAAACCCTCATCCATAGAAATCCCTAAACACTCAGTCACATAAAACCCTAAAAAATTTTCCCCAGATAACCCTAAACCCTTAGCACAGATAATCCTAAAACCTTCCCAATAGAAAACCCTAAACCCTAATCCCAAGAAAACCCTAAACCCTCCACCCAAAAATACCTATCCCTCATTCCCAAAAAACCCTAAACCCTTCTCACAAAAAACCCTAAACACCCAGCCCCAAAAAATCCCAAACCCTCAGACCCATAAAACCCAAAAACCTTATCCATAGAAAACCCTAAATCCCTAGCTCCTGAACACTCTAAACCCTCTATCCCATAAAAAATAAACCCTAACCTCCAGAAAAACACTAAACTTTAAACCCCCAAAAACCCTCAACACTCACGCCCATAGAACCCTAAACCCTTATCCCAAGAAAAGCTAAACCCCAGCCCAAGAAAATCCAAAACCCACATCCCTTGATATCACTAAAACTCTTGTCCCACAAAACCCTAAACCCACTATCTTAAAAAACCCTAAAACCCCAACACTGGAAAATTCTAAACTCTAGCCATAAAAAATCGTAAGCACCCAACCCTAGAAAACCCAAAAAATCCAACCCCAAAAAACCATAAACACCCAACACAGGAGAACACTTAACCCTAAGCCCCAAAAAAATCAAAACCTCAAGCCTCGGAAAACTCTTAACCTAGATCCCCAAAAAACCTTAACACCCATCTAAAAAATTTCCTAAATACCTATCCCTAGGAAACCCTAAATCCCCTTTCCCAGAAAACTCTGATCCCTTATCCCCAAAAAATTTGAAACCATCAGCCCAAGATAACCCTAAACCCACAGCCCTAGAAAACCCTAAATACGCAACCCCAAAAATCCATAAAACACAAGCATAAAAAACCCAAAAATCTATCCCTAGGAAACCCAAAACCCTAGCCCAAGAAAACCCTAAAATCCTATCCATAGAAAAACCTAAACTCTCATCCATAGAAAAACCCATACCCTAATCCTTAGAAAACCTAAAACCCTCACCCCCAAAACCCAAAACCCTCATACCCAGAAAACCCTAACCCCTCAACCCTTGAAAAACCTAAACCCCCAGCCCTAAAAAACCCTAAACCCACAGACCTAAAAAAACCCTAAACCCTCATCCTCTGAAAACACTAAATCCTCAACACCATAAAACCCTAAAACCTCTTCCCCAGAAACCCTAAACCCTCATCACCCGAAAACCCTAAGCCCTTAGCCACAAATAACCCTAAACCCTCAACCTGAAACCCTAAACCCTTATCCCCAAAAAACCATAAACCCATAGCCCTAAATCTCCAAGAACCCTCAAGAAAAAAACCCATAAACCTTTAGCCCAAAAAATCCTAAACCATCAGCATAAAAAAAAAAGTAAACCCTCCTCCCCTAAAAAACCCAAAACCCTTAGTCTGAGAAAATCCTAATCCATAATCCCCCAAAAAAAATCTAAACCTCAACCCCCCAAAACCCTAACCATCAACCCCCAAAAGGCCATAAACCCTCCTCCCTAAAATACCATACACCCACAATGCCAAAAAACACTAAACACTTAGACCTAAAAATCCAAAAAACCTAATCCCAAAAAACCAATATACCCTCAGCCCCAAAAAATCCTAAACCCTTAAGCCCAAAAAACATAAACCATCAACCCAAAAATCCCGTAAACCCACATCCATCAAAACCCTAAACCCTAATCCCTAAAAAACCCTAAAACTTTATCCCTAGAAAACTATAAAACCTTAGTACCAGAAAACCCTAAATATTCAACCCTAGAAACCCTCAACCATATTCCATAGAAAAGCCTCAAACCTCATCCCAAAAAACCCCTAAATCCCCATCCCTAAAAAACCTTAAACCCTCATATCTAGAAAATTATAAACCCTCATCCCTTGAAAACCCTGAATCCATAGACCCAAAAATCCCTAAAACCTCAACCCCATAAAACCCTAAACATAAAGCCTCTAAAAACCTCTAACCCTCACCCCCAAAATACCATTAACCCCTATCCCAAAAAAACCCGAACCCTTAGTCCCAAAAAACCATAAACCCTCATACCCAAAAAATCATGAACCCTCATCCCTAGAAAATATTAAACCCTCATCCCCCAAAAACTCTGTACCCTTATCCCCCCAAAAAATGAAACCTTATCCCCAAAACAGCCTCAATAATTTTCCCTAGATAACCCTAAACCCTCATCCTTAATAAACCAAAAAACCATTATCCCCAAAAAACCCTGAACACTTAGCCCCAAAAAATCCCATACCCACATCCCCAAAAATACTTGAACCCACTGCCCCACAAAACCTTAAACCCTCGTCCCCAAAAAACCCCATACCCTAATCTGAAAAAACCCTAAACCCTTAGCCACACAAAAAAATTATCCCTCATCCCCAAAAAACCCTAAACCCTCAACCCTAAAAAACCCTAAATCCTCATCCCTAAAAAACCTTGAACGACATCCCCAAAAAACCAATCATTTCCAAAAAAACTGACCTCTCATCCCCCCAAAAACCTGAACCCTAAACCCCAAAAAAACCCTAAAACCTCACCCTCAAACACCCTAAACCCTCACCCATAAAAAACCATGAACCCTCCTCCCTAAAAAACCCTAAAACATCAACCCCAAAAAACCATAAACCATTAACCCCAAAAAACCATAAACCCTCATCCCCAAAAAACCCTGAACCATCAGCCCAAAAACCAATGAACACTCAGACCCAAAAAATACATAACCCATAACCCCAAAAAACCATGATCCCTCAATCCCATAAAACCCATAACCCTTTTCACAAAAAAAACCATGAACCCTCTACCCAAGAAAACACTGAACCTACATTCCAATAAAACCACCAACCCCCATTCCAAGAAAATCCTCAACCTAACCCCAGAATTACCTAAAACCCCATCCCTAGAAGTACCTAAACCCCCTCCAAAAAATACATAAACATTCAATCCTATAAAAACCTAAACAATTAGTGGAAAAAAATCCTAAACCCACATCCTGAAAAAACTCTAAACCCACTACCCCAGAAAACCCAAAACCCTTAGTCCCATAAAACACTAAACCTTCAGTCCCAAAAAAACCTAAACCCTTATCCCCAAATAAACCTAAACCCTCAACACCATAAAACACTAAACCATATACCCTAGAAAACCATAAACCTTTAGACTTAGTAAACACTAATCCTTATCCCTAGGAAATACTAAATCTTCATCCTCAGAAAACCCTAAACCCTCATCCACAAAAACCCTAAACCCACCCTCATCCATAGAAAACCCAAAAACCTCTTCCATATAAATACCTAAACCTTCATCTCCATAATACCCTACACCCTCAAACCTAGAGAACATTAAACACTCATCCCCTAAAAACCCTATGTTGTAATCCACATAAAACCCTATAACCTTAGCCCTAGAAAATCCTACACCCTCACCCCTAGAAAAAACTAGACTCTTTTCCCTATAAAATCCTAGATGTTATCCATGAAAAACCTAGACCGTCATCCCTATAAAAACTAGAATCTTACCCCCAAAAAACCCAAAACCCACAGCTATAGAAACCCCTATCCCCTTAGCCCCAGATAACCCTAGACCCTCAGCCTTAGAAAACCATAGACCCTTAGTCCCAGAAAACCCATGATCCTCGTCCCTATAAACCCCTAGACCCTTATCCCTTGAATACCCAAGACCCTCAACCCAAAAAGACCCTAGACTCTCTGTCCAAGGAAACCTTAGAACCTCATCCCCAGAAAAACCTAAACCCTCATCCCAATAAAACCATAAACCATCAGCCCTAGAAAACCATAAACCCCCAGCCCTAGAAAACCATATTCCGTCATCACTATAAATAACTAAACCCTCAGAAAAATAAAACTCTAAACCCTCAGCCCTTGAAAATCCTAAAGAGACATCCCTAAAAATCCCTAAACATTTAGCCTCAGAAAACCGTAAACCCTCATCTTTAGAAAATTAAAACTATCCTCCCAAGAAAATCTTAAAACCTCAGCCGCAGAAAACCCCACAAAAACCAAAAATCAAATCCCTAGAAAACCCTAAAATCTCATAAACTGAAAATGAAAAACCTTTAGCCTTATAAAACCCTTATCCCTTATCCCCAGAAACCTTAAACCCTCTCTCCCAGAAAAACCTAATCAATGAACCCTAGAAAACCCTGAACCCTCATCCCCAGAAAACTCAAAACCCTCATTCCCAGAAATAACTAAACTCACAACACCATTAAAACCCTATACCCTCAGTCCCATAATACCTAAACCACCATCCCTAGAAAACCCAAATTCCAAATCCCTAGAAAACACTAAAACCTCAACCCCATGAAACCCTAAACCCACATCCCTGGAACACCTAAAAGCATTATCCTGAAAACACCTAACCAATTATCCCTAGAAAACACTAAACCCTCATTCCCAAAAAACACTAAAACCATGGTACTAGGAAACCCTAAACCCATCTCCCAATAAAACTATAAAAACTCATCCTAATAACCCCTAATGTCTCAGCCCCATTAAACCATAATCCATCAGCCACAGAAAACCCATAACCCTTAGCCCCAAAAATCCCTAAACCCTTAGCCCCAAAAAACCCTAAACCCTAATTCCTTGAAAACCTAAAACCATCGGCCCCAAAAACCCTACACCTTCATACCCAAAAAACCCTAATCCCTCACCCCCCAAAATATATAAATCCTTTACCCACAAAAACTCTCATCCCTCAACTGCAAAAAAACCCAAACCCACAGCACAAAAAACCCCTCAAACCTCATCCCCCCAAAAACTAAACACTCTTCCCCCCAAAACCAAAAACCCTCGGCCCAAAAAACTCATAAACCCTCATCCCTAAAAAACACTAAACCATCATCCCCAAAAACCACTCACCTAAGAAAACATAAACCCTCAGTACCAAAAAACCTTAAACCCCCAGCCCCCAGCCCCTAAAACCCTCAGGCCCAAAACCCCTATACCCTCATCCCTAGAAGGCCATAAACGACCAGCCCCAAAAACCCCTCAACCCTTAGCCAAAAAAACCCCTAAACACTCCTCCCAAATAAACCCTAAACCCCGAGCGCCATAGAACCCAATACCCACTGGCCCAAAAAACCAAAAAACCTAATCCTCAAAAATACATAAATCCTCAACCCTAAAAAAACCCAAACCCTCAGCACTAGAAAAACCTAAACCCTCAGTCCCAAAAAATTCTAAACCCTTATCCCGATAAAATACTAAAATTTTATCCTCAGAAGATACTAAAACCTAAACCCCAAAAACCATTAACCATTAACCCCAAAAAACCCTAAATTCTCATCCATAAAAAACCCTATAACCTTATCCCAAAAAATCCATAAACCCTCAGCCCCAAAATACCCTAAGACGTCATCCTAAAAAAAACTAAACCCTAAGTCCCATAAAACTTTAAAACCTTAGTCCCAAAAGGAGATAAACACTTAGCCCCAAAATCCCAGAAACCCTCATCTCTAAAAAAACCTAAACCCTTATCCCCAAATAACCTTAATCCCTCCTCCCCAAAAAACCATAAACCCTCATCCCTAAAAAACACTAAACCCTTAGTACCAAAATACCATAAACTATCATCCACAAAAAAACCCTAAATAC
This sequence comes from Viscum album, assembly GCA_963277665.1. Taxonomy (NCBI): domain Eukaryota; kingdom Viridiplantae; phylum Streptophyta; class Magnoliopsida; order Santalales; family Viscaceae; genus Viscum; species Viscum album. The sequence continues at coordinate 1,541,292,061 of OY728151.1, forward strand.
TCAGTCCCAAAAAATAAAAAACCCTCATCCCCAAACTACCCTAAACCATCTTCCCCAAAACACCTTAAACCCAGAGCACCAAAAACCCCTAAACCCAAACCCCCAAAAAACCCTATACTTTTATCCCCAAAAAACTATAAAGCCTCTTCCTAAAAAAACCATAAACCCTAAAGACACAAAAAAACCCAAAATCCTCCTCCCTAAAAAACACTAAGAAATAATCCTAAAAATCCTAATCCCTCAGCCAAAAAAACCCCTAAACACTCCTCCCAAATAAACCCTAAACCCTGAGCGCCATAGAACCCAATACCCACTGGCCCAAAAAACCAAAAAACCTAATCCCCAAAAATACATAAATCCTCAACCCTAGAAAACCCTCATACCCAAAAAAAACCCTAAACCCTATGCCACATAAAACCCTAAATCCCCATCCCCATAAAACCATAAACTGTCATCCTCAAAAAACCCTAAGCCATCATCCCAAAAAACGACTAAAACCACATCCCCAAAAAAACCCTAATCTCTCATCCCCCCAAACCTTAAACCCTCATCACAAAACAACCCTAAACATCATCATCCATAAAAAATCCGAAACACTTAACCCTAAAAACCATACACCCTCAAACCAAAAAAATCATAATCACTAAGACTCAAAAAACCCTAAAACATTAGTCCAAGATAACCCTAATACACCTTCAAAAAAAACCCTTGAACCACATCCCCAGAAAATCCTAGACGTTGAGCCCTAGAAAACCCTTGACTGACATCGCTTGAAAACCCTATACAATTAGCCCCTAAAAACCATAGACCCTCATTCCTAGAAAAACCTATATCCTCAACCCCAGATAACCCTATACCCTCAACCCTAGAAAAAACATAACCCACATAACCAAAAATCCCTAGACCCTCAACCCTAAAAGAACCTAAACCCTCATCCCCAAAACACCCTAGACCATCAGCCCTAGAAAACCCTAGCCCGTCAACCACAAAAAAACCCTAGACCCTCAACCCAAGAAATCTATAAACTCTCAACCCCAAAAAAACTTAATATTCTATGCCCTAGAAAACCCTAAACCCTCATCCCCATAAAACCAAAAACCCTTAGCCCCAAATACCCTAGACCCTTAGCCCTTGAAAACCCTAAACCCCCAGACATTTAAAACACTTGACCCTTAGCCGAAGAACACCATAGACCCTCATCCCCAGAATACCATAGACCCTCAGCCCTAGAAAACCCTAAATACACATCCAAAAAACCCTAGACCATCATACCCAAAAATTCCTAGACCCTCAGTCCCAGAAAATATTAGACCCTTAGCCAGAGAAAAACCTAGACCCTTGGCCCTAGAAAACCATAGACCCTCATCCTCCAAAAACCCTAGACCCGCAACCCCAGAAAAGCGCCTAGACCCTCATTACAAGAAAACCCTAAATCACAGACCTAGAAAAACCTAAACTCACATACCTATAAAACCATAAGACATCATCCCTAGAAAAACCTAAACACCAAGCCCCAAAAGACTCTAAACACTCAGCCTCAAAAAACCTTAAACACTCATCCCTAGAAAACTCTAAACCCTCAACTCCAAAAAACCCTAAACCCTCAACCCGATAAAACCCTAAACCCTTATCCCTATAAAACCCTAAACTTCATCCCCATAAAACACTAAACACCTATCCATGGAAAACAAAAAACCCTCAACCATAGGAAACCCCAAACCCTTATCCCCAGAAAACCCTAATCCCTCATCCCTAGTAAAACCAAAACCCTTACCCTAAAAACCCTATAACCACATCCCTAGAAAACCCTAAACCATCATCCCCAGAAAAACCTCTATCCTAATCACTAGAAAACCCTAACCCTCGTCCCCAAAAATCCCTAAACCCTCATCCACAAAAACCCATTCAAAGTCATCCCAAAACAACCTTAAACCCCCATCCCCAAAAAACCTTAAACCCACATCCCTGAATAAATCAAAACTCTCAGACTTGTATGACAATAAACCCTCATCCCTAGAAATATCTAAACCCCCGGCATCATAAAAGCATAAACCCCCATCCTTGGAAACCCCTAAACCCTCAACCCCATAAAACCCCTAACCCACAGCCCTACAAAACCCAAAAACCTCATCCTCAAAAAACCATAAACCCTAAGCCCTAGAAAAGCCTAATCCATATGCACTAGAAATTACTAATCCCTCATTCCCAGAAAACTCTAAACCATCTACCTTAAAAAACCCTAAACCCCATATCCATAGAAAACCTAAAACCCTTCACTCCCAAAAAACCCTAAACACCCCACCCCAAAAAACCCTAAACTCTTATCCCTAGAAAACCCTAACCCCTCAGCACCAAAAAACTCTAAACCCTCATCCCTAAAAAACCCAAAACCCTTAGCCATGGAATACCCTAAACCCTCATCCCAAAAAACCCCATGACATTAGCCCAATAAAACCATATACCCACCTTTGAAAACCTTAAATCCTCATTCATAGAAAACCCTAAACACTCATCCCCAAAAAATCCTAAATCCTAATCCCTATAAAACCATAAAATCTCATCCATGGAAAACCCTAAACCTACAGTCCTAGAAAATAATAAACCATCATCCAAAAAAATACCTAAATCCCCATTCCCAAAAAACCTTAAACCCTTATCCACATAGAACCCTAAACCCTTATCCCTAGAAAACCCTACACTCTCACCCCACAAACACCCTAAACCCTCAACCCACAGAATCCCTAAACACTGACCCAAAATTCCCTAAACCCTCAACACTAGAAAACCCTAAACCCTTATACCTAGAAAACACTAAACCTTATCCCAAAAAACCCCTAAAACCTCATCCCTGGAAACAAAAAAACCCTCTTCCTAAGAAAACATAAGACCCCTAACCAAGAAAACCCATGAGTATCATCCCTACAAACTTCAGAACCTCAGTCCTAGAAAACCCTAAACACTAATCCAAAGAAAAAAAATAGAAAATAATTCCCTAAAAACCCTAGTCCCCCAGCCCTAGAAAACCCTAAACCCTATACCCTAGAAACACTAAACAATTAGCCCCAGAAAACCCTATACCCTTATCCATAGAAAACCATAAACCCTCAGCCCTATAAAACCCTGAACCCTCAGCCCAGAAAACGATAAACCCTCATCCCTAGAAAACACAAAAGTCACTGCCTAAGAAAAACCTAAACACTCACCCCAAGAAAACATTAAACCCTCACCCCTAGAAAAATATAATCCACATAACTATAAAACCCTAAACCCTCATCCCCATAAAACCCTAAACCTCAGCCCAAAAAAACACTAAAACCTTAACCCTTGAAAACCCTAAAACCTCAGCCCCATAATAACCTATACACTCATCCCCAGAAAATCATAAACCCTTAGTCTCAGAAAACCCTAAACCCTCATCCCAAAAAAAAACCCTAACCCCTCAACCCTAGAAAACCCTAAACTCTCAGTCCCAAAAAACTGTAAACCCTCAGTCCTAGAAAAACCAAAACCCTCAACCCCAGAAAACCCTAAACCCTCATCCCTATAATTCTCTAAACACACATCCCAAGAAAACCCTAATCTCTCAGCCCTAGAAAACCCTAAATCCTTATCCCCCAAAACAACTAAACACTCAACCTCACAAAACCCTAAACTCTTAGACCCACAAAACCATAAACCCATATTGCTCAAAAACTCTAAACCCTCATCCCCATAAAACCCTATAAACTTATCCCCATAAGACCCTAAACACTATTCCTAGAAAACCCCAAACCCTCAGCCATAGAAAAACCCAAACCCTCCATCCCAAAAAAGACCAAACTCTCATCCCCAAAAAACACTAAGGCATCAAACCAAGAAAATTCTAAACTCTCAGTGTCAGAAAACCCAAAACCCACTACCCCAGAAAACCCTAAACCATCTTCCCTAAAAACCCATAAACCATCAATGCCAAAAAAACCCTGAACCCTCATCCCCCCAAAATCCTAAACCCTCAATACCAAATAATTAGAACCATGTAGAAGGCACCAAGTCAATTTCTTGAGTGGAGGAGTTGTATTTGTAAGGACCAGTGAAGCGTGGGAGATTAAAGAGGTTGAATGCTACAATAGACGACCATATCACTTTATTAAGGGCCCAGTGGATCTCACCTTACATGGACGGACCAAATGGACCTATTATCTCAGTTATTCAAGACCAATCATGATGTTTGAATCTTGGCTTACATAGCTTCATAAATTTTGGAAGCCTTGCGCATGTGGAGAATTCTAGAATGCCCTATTTGGACACCAAATTCAAATACTGTGGGTAGGGTTCTCAAAGTCAAATATGGTGGGATATAGGAAAGACATGTGCTAATTTTACAAAAATCCATTATTAGACTTTCACTTTTTGAATTTAAGGGGAAATGGTAGGAATAGGATTTATGACTTTAGGGTATCAGACCCTTGACCTTTTGTATCACACCTTGGATATAAATATACACACCATGGAATTTTATTCTCATTCGTGTTTTCATTAGAAAAACTTTGAAATTTTATTCTCTCCATTGTGAGTATAATTACATTCTTACATTTCTCTTGTGTATTATTTCCTTATAAATCTATATGTCAGATTAGTGATCCAAGATCGCAAGCCCCGAATTTCATGTCAGAGACCAAGTGTGTTGTTGTGTCGATTGGACATCTCATCCCTCCCTTGAGTGTGTTATCTAAGTAGTATGTCACACTCCATATAGAGTTATTTGAATACTTTATTCCACTATACAAACCCTTCATCTTCCACTTAACTACAAACTATATCAATAATCTTCCACCCAATGCTATGAATATCGGGCCACCCATGACATCTCACATCACCAAAAAACCCAAACCCCTCAACACTAAAACCCATAAACCCTTATCCCCACAGAACCATAAAACTTCAGCCCTAAAAACCCAAAAAAATATATATCCCTAATAAACCTAAAACAATTATCCCTAAAAAATCCTAAACCCTAAAATCCCAAAACCCCAAACCCTCAGCTCAAGAAAACCCTAAACCATCATCCCCAGAACCCCCAAAACCCTCATCCCCAAAAAACCTTAATCCCTTTTCCCCATAAACCCCTAAACTATTAGCCCCAAAAAACAAAAAACCCTCATCCCCAGAAAACCCTAAACCCAGATCCCCAAGAAACCCTAACCCCTCATCCCCAAAAAACCCTAAACCCTCAACTCTAGGAAATCCTAACACACATCCACAACAAACCCCAAACCCTTAGCCCCAAGAAATCCTCATCCCCAGGAAAAATTACCCCTTTAAAACTACAAAACCCTAAACCCTCATCCCTAGAAACCCTAAATAATCAACCAATGAAACTATAAACCCACATCCATAGGAAAACATAAACCCTTGTCCCCATAAAACACTAAACTCTGAGCCCTGACAGACCCTAAACCCTCAGCCCGAAAAAAATATAAACCATCATACATTGAAAACCCTAAAACCTCAACACCTGAAAACCCTAATCCCTTAGCCCAAGAAAACATTAATCCCTCATCCTCAAAAAACACAAAACTCATATCCATAGAAAACCCTAAATGCTCTTTCCTAAAAAATCCAAAACACTCAAACCTTGAAAACCCAAAAAATTCAGCCCCATAAAACCCTAAACCCTTAGCCTAAGAAAACCCTAATCCCACAACCCCAAAAAACCATGACAACTGAGTCCCAAAAACTTTAAACCATCAAAAATAGAAAACCATAAACCCTTTGACCAAGAAAATCCTAAATCCTCCACATTAGAAAACCCTAAACCCTCATCATCAGAAAAACCTATAGCCTCAGCCCTAGAAAATCAAAAACCCTCTACCCCAGGAAACCCTAAACCCTCAAACCCAGAAAACACTAAACCATCGTACAAAAAAAAACCCTCATCCTCCCAAACTATAAACCCTCATCCAAAAATATCCTATACCCTAAACCCTATAAAACCACAAACCCTCATCCCAAAAAAACCCCATGGCCATCAACCATAGAATACCCTAAACCCTCAACCTATGAAAAATAAAAACCCATATCCCCAAAAAACACTAAATCCTTAGCCCTAGAAAACCCTAAACTCTAACCACAGAAAATCCTAAACTCCCTGACCTAGAACACACTAAACACCTATCCTAAGAAAACCCTAAACCCTCATCCCATGAAAACCCAAAACCCACAACCCTAGAAAACCCTAAACCCTCAACCCTAGAAATATCTAAACCCTATACCCTAGAAAACCATGTACCCTAAGCCCCAAAATACAAAAAACCCTCTACCCTAGAAAACCCTAAACACTCATCCTAGAATATCATAATCCATAAGCCCTAGAAAACCCTAAACCCACATCCCAGACAACCCAGAGCCATTATCCCTATAAAAACCTAAACCCTTAGCCCCAAAAAACCAAAAAACCTTAGCCTCAGAAAAACATTAATCCCTAATCCCTATAAAACACTGAACCTACACTATAGGGGATAGGGGTTTAGGGTTTTTTTGGGGAAGATAGTTTAGGATTTTTAGGGGATGATTGGATGGGTTTTCTGGGGATGATGGTTTAGAGTTTTTTGGGGTAAGGTTTTAGTATTTTCTAGGTATCATGGTTTATGGTTTTCTAGGGCTGAGGGTTTAGGGTTTTATAAGGACGAGATTTTAGTTTTTGGGTGGATAAGGGTTTAGGGTTTTATAGGGATGAGGGTTTAGGATTTTATGGGGATGATGGTTAAGGGTTTTGGGGAAAAAGGGTTTACAGTTTTCTTGGATAAGGGTTTACGATTCTCTAGGGTATAGAATTAAGGGTTTTGTTAGGGGTGAGGCTTAATGTTTTTTTGAGTATGAGTTTTTAGGATTTTAAGGGTTTGTGGGTTTAGTTTTTTCTAGGGTTGAGGGTTTAGAGTTTTATGGGGATGAGGTTTTAAGTTTTTCTAATGTTTAGTGTTTATAGTTTTCACGTTTTGAGGGTTTAGGGTTTTTTGGGATGAGGGTTTAGGGATTTTTGGAGCTGATGGTTTGAATTTTTCTTTGTCTGAGGGTTTAGGGTTTTCTAGTGCTGAGAGTTTAGCATTTTCTAGAGATGAGGGTTTAGTTAATTTTGGGGACGACTGTTTATGTTTTTTTAGGGATCAGGTTTTAGTTTTTTGTGGGGATGGGTGTGTAGGGTTTTCTGGGGATGAGGGTTTGGGGTTTTATGGGTATGAGGGATTAGGGTTTTCTTGGTATAAGGGTTTATAGTTTTCTAGTGATAAGGATTTAGGGACTTTTGGGGATGAGGGTTTATATTTTTTTGAGGCTGGGGGTTTAGGGATTTCTATGGATTTGGGTTTAGTGTTTTTTTGGGATGAGGGTTTAGGGTTTTCTTTGGGTGAGGGTTCAGTGTTTTCTAGGGCTAAGGTCTTAGGGTTTTATGGGGATGAGGGTTTATATTTTTCTAGGAATGAGGCTTTTGGGTTTATGGAACTGATGGTTTAGGGTTTTTTTGGGAAGAGGTTTCATGTTTTTCTACAGGTTTATATTTAGGGTTTTGTGGGGATAAGTGTTTTTTTTTGGGATAAGTTTATATGGTTTTATGCTACTCAGGATTTATGGTTTTCTAGGGTAGAGGGTTTAGGGTTTTCTAGGGTAGAGGGTTTTAGGATTTCTGGGGTAGAGGGTTTAGTGTTTTCTGGTCTGAGGGTTTTGAGTTTTATGGGGATGATAGTTTAGGGTTTTTTAGTGATGAAGGTTTGGGGTTTTATAGGAATGAAGGTATGGGTTTTTTGGGGATAATGATTTATGGTTTTATGGGACTAAGGGTTTAGGTTTTTCTATGGTTCAGGGTTCATTGTTTTATAGGGCTAGGGGTTTGGGGTTTTCTAGGGATGATTGTTTAGGGTTTTCTCTGGCTGAGTGTTTAGGGTCTATAGGGATGAGGGTTTAGAGTTTTCTAGGTATGAGGGTTTACGGTTTTCTAGGGTTGAGGATTCAAGGTTTTTTGGACTATGGGTTCAAGGTTTTTTGGGGCTGAGGGTCTTGGTTTTTTTGGGGATTAGGGTTTATGGATTTCTAGGGAAGAGGGTTTAGGTTTTTATGGGTATAAGGTTTAGGGTTCTCTAGGGATGAGGCTTTAGGGTTTTCAAGGGCTTAGTATTTTGGGTTTTCTAGGGAAGAGGGTTTTGGGGGGATTATGGTTTAGAGTTTTCGTAGGATGATGTTTTGGGGTTTTTGGGGGCTATGGGATTAGGGTTTTATGTGGATGAGGGTTTTTCATTTTCTTAGGATGCGGGGTTAGTCGTTTTTTGTGGCTATGGGTTTAATGTTTTTTGGGTATGAGTGATTAGGGTTTTTTTGTACTAAGGGTTTAGGGTTTTTTGGTGATAAGATTTTAGGGTTTCTAGGTACTAAGGGTTTATAATGTTTAGGGGATGAGGTTATAGGGTTTTCAGTGGATTAGGGTTTAGGATTTTTTGGTACTGATGTTTTTGGGTATTCTGGGTATGTGGGTTTATGGTTTTTTGGGGCTGAGGGTTTAGGGATTTCCAGGAAAAGGGTATAGGGATTTCAGTGCATAAGGGTTTAGGTTTTTCAGGTTTTTTGAGTTTAGGGTTTTTAGTTGTTGGGTGTTTAGGGTTTTTAGGGATAAGGGTTTAAGTTTTTCAGGGGTAGAGATTTTATTATTTTCATGGGCTAAGGATTTAGGGTTTACTATGGATGAGGGTTTAGGTTTTTGGGGGGATGAGGTATTAGGGTTTTCTAAGGCTGAGGGGTTATGTTTTTTTTGGGTATGAGGGTTTAGAGTTTTTTGGAGATGATGGTTTATGGTTTTATGGCAATAAGGGTTTAGGGTTTTCTCTAGATGAGGGTTTAGGGTTTCTTAGGGAGGATGATTTAGTATTTTTTGGGGGTGAGTGTTTAGGTTTTCTTAAGGATGAAAATTTTGGGTTTTGGGGTTGTTGTTTTAGTGTTTTTTGGGGAAGAAGGTTTAGGGTTTTCTGGGGTTGAGGGTTTAGGATTTTCTATGGTCGAGGCTTTATGGTTTTATAGGTTTAAGTGTGTAGGGTTTTCTGTGACTGAGGGTTTAGGGTTTTTGGGGCTGAGGGTTTAGGTTTTTCTTGGGATGAGGGTACAGGGTTTTCTGGTATTGGGTATTCAGGTTTTTCTAGGGCTTAGGTATTAGAGTATTCTATGGATAAGGGTATATGTTTTTCATGGGATGAGAATTGTTTAAAGTTTAATTGGGATGATGGATTAGTTTTTTATGAGACTCATGGTTTAGGATTTTATAGGGCTGAGGGTTTTTTGTTTTCCTGGGCTGAGGGTTTATAGTTTTCTTGGGAAAAAGGTTTAGGGTTGTCTAGGGATGAGTGTTTAGTGTTTTTTGGGGATGAGGGTTTTGGGTATTTTGAGGATGAGTTTTTAGGGTTTTATGGGGATGAGGGTTTATAGTTTTCATCATATTAGGATTTAGTGTTTTTTGGGGATGAGGGTATAGGTTTTTCTGGGGTTTAGGGTTTCATATTTTCTGGGGATTATGGTTTATTTTTTCTAGTAATAAGGGTTTTGGGTTTACACGGGCTGAGGTTTTACTGTTTTTTGGGATGAGGGTTTAGTGTTTTCTAAGGATGAGGGTTTAGGGTTTTATAAGGCTGAGGGTTTATGGTTTTATATGCTGAGTATTTAGGTATTTATCGGGATGAGGGTTTTTAGTTTTCTGGGGCTTAGGGTTTAGGGATTTTTGGTGTAATGTGTTTGTATTTTTTCAGGGCTGATGGTTTAGGGTTTTCTAGGAATGAGGGTTTAGGATATTTTGGGGTTGGGGTCTAGGGTTTTCTGGGGCTGTGGTTTTACAATTTTCTATGGATGAGGTTTTATGATTTTTTAGGGTTGAGGGGCTAGGATTTTTTAGTGCTACAGGTTTAGGGTCTTCTAGGGATGAGGGTTAATGGTTTTTTAGGGTGGAGGGTGTACAGTTTTTTGGGGCTAAGGGTTTTGGGTTTTTTGGGTATAAGGGTTTAGGGTTTTCTAGGCCTAAGTGTATAGGATTTTCTTGGGATTAGGGTTTATAGTTTTATGGAGGTGAGGGTTTAGGTTTTTATAGGGATGAGGGTTTAGGGTTTTTATGGCTAGGGGATTAGGGTTTTCGTGGTATGGGGGATTATGGTTTTTGAGGGTTTAGGGTTTAGGGTTTTCTAGGGCTGTTGGTTTAGCGTTTTCTAGGGATGAGGGTTTAAATTTTTCTGTGGCAGATAGTTTTTGGCTTTCTGAGGATAAGGGTTTATCTGTTTCTCGATCTGACGATTTAGGTTTTCTTTGGGTGACGCTTTGGGGTTTTCTGGGGTTGGGTGTTTAGGATTTTTTGGGGATTAGGTTTTTTGGATATGTGGGGCTGAGGGTATTGGTTTTTCATGGGATGAGGATTTATGGTTTTATTGGAGTGATGGTTTTCAGTTATTTTACAGCTAAGTTTTTAGGGTATTTTTAGGATGAGGATTTAGGGAATTTTAGGTCTGAGAGTGTAGGGTATATTGGGGATAAGGTTTGAGGGTTATTTGATGATGAGGGTTGAGGGTTTTTTTTGGGTGGTGGATTGAGGTTTTTTGGGGCTGAGGGTTGAGGGTTTGCTGGGGTCAAGGGTTGAGGGATTATGGGACTGAGGGTTGATGACTTTTTGGAAGTGAGGGTTGAGGTTTATTTGGGGCTGAGGTTGAGGGTTTTTGGGGGATTAGGGTTTTGGTTTTTTTAGTATGAGGTTTTAGGGTTTTTTAGGGATGAGGTTTGAGTGATTTTTAGGTTCTAGAATTTAGGTTTTTCTCAGGCTGATGGGTTAGCTTTTTCTAAGGATGATGGTTCAGTGTTTTCTAGGGTTTAGGGTTTATGGTTTTCTAGGGTATGGGGTTTTGGTTTTTCTGGGGATGAGGATTTAGGTTTTTATGGGGATTCAAGATTAGGGTTTTTTTGGGATAGGGTTTTTGAGTTTTTGGGGGTATAAGGTGTATTTTTTTGTGCATATGATGATATAAATTTATTTGGGGCTATGGGTTTAGGGTTTTCTAGAGATTTGGCATTAGGGTTTTCTATGTATAAGGGCTTAGGGTTTTTCGGAGAAGTGCGTTTAATGTTTTCTGGGGTAAATGGTTTAGGGTTTTCTTGGGTGGAGGTTTTAGTGTTTTATGGGGATAAGGGTTTAGGTTTTTCTAAGGATGATCATTTATGATTTTTTGATGAGTTTCTAAGGTTTTCTAGGTCTGAGGGTTTATGGTTTCCTATGGATGAGGGTTTAGTGTTTTTTGGGGATGAAGGTTTAGGGTTTTCTAAGGATGAGGGTTTACGTTTTTTAGGGGATAATGGTTTAGGGTATTCTTGGGTTGAGGGTTTAGGTTTTTTTAGATTTAGGGTTTATGGTTTTGGGGGCTTAGGGTTTAGGGATTTATTGGGCTAAGGTTTTTTGTTTTTCTTTGGCTGATGGTTTAGGGTTTTCTGGGGCTATGAGTTTAGGGTTATCTAGGGATTAGGGTTTAGGTTTTTTGGGGGCTGATGGTTTAGGTTTTATGGGGATTATGGGTTAGGTTTTTCTGTGTTTGAGGGTTTTGGGTGTTCTGGTATTGAGGATTTAGGGTTTTTCTAGGGATAATGGTTTTTGGTTTTTTTGGGTTGTGGGTTTTGTGTTTCCTTAGACTGAGGGTTTAGGGTTTCCTATGACTGAGGGTTTAGGATTTTTTAGGAATAATGATTTAGGGTTTCCTAGGGCTGAGGGTTTAGGTTTTCCTATGGTCGTGAGATTTGGGTTTCCTAGGGCTAATAGGTTAGGGTTTAATAGGGATGGGTGTTTATAGTTTTCTGGGCCTGATGGTTTACAGTTTCCTAAGGAAGAGCTTCCAGGGTTTCTTAGGGATGGGGGTTTAGGGTTTCCTGGGGTTGAGGTTTTGATGTATCCATGTTATGAGGGTTTATAGTTTCATGGAGTTATGGTTTTGGAGTTTTTAGTGGCTTAGGGTTTTGTGGGGATGAGGGTTCAAAGATTTTGGTGATGAGGGTTTCGAGTTTCCTAGCCCTGAGGGTTAAGGGTTTCTCGAGCATAAGGGTTTATGGATATATGGGGACAAGTGCTTAGGGTTTTCATTGGTTGAGGGTTTATAGGTTTCTGGGGATGAGGATGTATGGGTTTCTAGGGCAGAGGATGTAGTGATATTTGGGACTGAGGTGGTCAGGTTTTCTAGGGATGAGGGTTGGCGTTTTATGGGGATAACTATTTAGGGTTTTTTATGTCTAAGGGTTTAGTGGTTTCTAGTGCTTGGGGTTTTGGGGATGATGAGTCATAGTTTTTGGGGATTAGGGATTAGGTTTTTTGGGCTAAGAGTTTAGGGGTATTTAGGGGTGATAATATAGTGGTTTTTAGGGATGAGGGTTTCTTGTTTTTTGGGTCTTAGTGTTTTGAGTTTTTTGGGTGCTTAGGATTTAAGTTTTCTGGTTCTTAGGGTTTATATATTTCTAGGGATTAGGGATTAGGTTACTCTGGGGCAAAGGGTTTAGTGTTTTTTAAGGCTGAGGGTTTAGGGGTGTTTGGTGGCTGAGGGTTTAGGGAGTTTGGGTCTGAGGGTTTGGTGATTTCTAGTGCTGAGGGTTTTAGTTATTATAGGTCTGATCGTCAATGGTTTTTCAAGGCTAAGGGTTTAGGGTTTTCTAGGGATGTGGCATTAGGGTTTTCTGGGTCTTGGGTTTAGGGTATTATGGGGTTAGGTGTTTAAGGGTTTTCTGGGGATGTGGGTTTATGGGTGTTCTAGGTATGATGTTTTATGGTGTTTTAGGGATGTTTTTTTAGGGTTTTCAATGATTTAAAGTTTATTGTTTCCTAGGTAGTATGGTTTGGGGTTTTCTCGATCTAAGGGTATAGGTTTTTCTGGGGCTGAGTGTTTTGGTTTTTCAGGGGTTGAGGTTTAACATTTTATGGGGCTGACAGTCTTAGTTTTTGTGGTGCTGAGGGTTTAGGATTTTGTAGGGCTTTGGGTTTTGGGTTTTTTGGGGATGAGGGTTTAGGTTTTCTTTTGGTTTGAGGGTTTAGGGTATTTTGGGGCTAAGGTTTTATGGATTTTTTGGGTTTTGGGTTTTGGGATTTGTGGTTCTGTAGGTTTAGGGTTTTATGGGGTGAAGGGTTTTGGGTTTTTTGAGGTTGATGGATTAGGGTTTTTTGGGGATAGGGTTTAGGTTTTTCTATATATGAGGTTTGTGGGGTTTTGGGGATGATTGTTTAGGGGTTTGGGGGGCTGAGGGTTTAGGTATTTTTTTTGTCTTGAGGGTTTAGAGGTTTTGGGGATGAGGGTTTTGGGGTTTTGGGCTGATGGTTTAGTGTTTTTTTGGGCACAGGGTTTAGGGTTTTTTGTAATGGGTTTTTGGATTTTGGGGGATGATGGTTTATATTTTTTTGGGTTGAGGGTATAGGGTTTTTTGGGATGAGGGTTTTCATCTTTTGGGGGCTAAGTGTTTACTATTTTTTGGTTAGAGGGTTTAAGGATTTTTTGGATGAGGATTTAGGGTTTTTTAGGGTTAAGGGTTTAGTGATTTTTGGGATTGAGGGATTAGGTGTTTTAGGCATAGGGTTCTGTAGTTTTTTTGGAATAGGGTTTAGGGTTTTTTAGGAAGAGGGATTAGATTTTTTTAGGGATTAGGGTTTAGGTTTTGGGGGGATAAGGGTTTAGGGGTTTTATGGATGAGGGTTTGGGGTTTTTTAGGGCTAATGGTTTTATATTTTTTATGGTTGAAGGGTTAGGTTTTTTTGGGTGGCTGATGGTTTAGGTTTTTCATTGCTGAGGGTATAGTATTTTTTGGGGCAGAGGTCTTATGGGTTTTGGGGGATGATGGTTTAGGTTTTTTTATAAGGGTTTAGGGTTTTTTGTGTCGAAGGGTACAGATGAGGTTTTATGATTTTGGGGGATGGGGTGTTTAGGATTTAGGGGGTATGAGGTTTAGGTTTTTAGGTGCGGAGGGATTCGGTTTTTTGGAGGTGAAGGTTTAGGGTTTTTTGGGGCTGTGGGTTTAGGGTTTTAGGGGATGATATTTTAGTGTTTTTTGTGGGCTGAGGGTTTAGGTTTTTTTGAGTTTAAGGGTTTTGGGTTTTGGGAGGTTAAGAGTTTAAGTTTTTCGTGGATGGAGTTTTAGGGTTTTGGGATTTGAGGGATTAGGGTTTTTTTAAGGCTGAGGGATTTGGGTTTTTTTTTAAGATTAGGGTTTTCTATGGATAGGGGTTAAGGGTTTTATAGGGATAAGGGTTTAGGGATTTCTATTTCAAAGTTTGTTAGGGATTTCTTAGGTTGAGGCTTTTGGGTTTTTTTGGGTTGAGGGTTTAAGGTTTTCTGTAGATGAGGGTTTGGGGATTTTCAAGGAAGAGGGTTGAGTATTTTTGGGGGAAATGGGTTTAGGGTATATTAGGGATGAGGGTTTAGGGTTTTTTGGGGGTATGGTTTTAGTGTTATTGGGAATGAGGGTTTAGTTTTATTTTTGGTAGACATTTTAGGGTTTTTTGGGGCTAATGGCTTAGGGTTTTTTGTGGCTAAAGGTTTAGTATTTTTTCGGGGATAATGGTTTAGTGTTTTTTGTGACTGAGGGTTTAGTGTTTTTTTAGGTCGAGGGATGAGGATTTTTTTGGTTAAGGGTTTGTTGTTTTTTTGGTTCTTAAGGTTTACGGTTTTTTGGGCCTGAGTGTTTAGAGTTTTGTGGGGATGAGGGTTTTCTGTTTTTTAGAGTTGAGGGTTTAGGATTTTTTGGGCCATAGTGTTTTGGGTTTTTTGGGGATGAGGGTTTAGGGTTTTTTGGGGCTAAGTATTTTGGGTTCTTGGGGGATGAGGGTTTAGGGTTTTATGGGGATTAGGGTTTAGGTTTTAGCGTTTTCTGGGGATAATGGTTTAGGTTTTTATAGGGATGAGGTTTTAGGGTTTTCTTGGGCTAAGGATTGAGGGTTTCTAGGGTTGAATGTTTTGGATTTTTTATGGTCAATGGTTTAGAGATTCTATGACGGGGGTTTTATATTGTTTTGTGGGTGGGGGTTTAGATTTTTCTGGGATGAGGGTTTAAATTTTTTTAGGGATAGGGGTTTAGGATTTCCTAGGGTTGAGGGTTTAGTGTTTCCTAAGGATGAGTATTTATGGTTTTCTAGGGTTGGGGATTGTGGTTTACTCAAGGTAAGGGTTTAGTTTATTTGAGGTTTGGGGGTTTAGGGTTTTCTATTGCCTATAGTTTATGTTTTTTTAGGGATGAGGGTTTATGGTTTTCTAGGGTTGTGGTTTTTGGGGTTTATGGGGTTGGGGTTTAGGGTTTTCTGGGGATGGGGGTTTAGGTTTTCTTAGGGATGGGGGTTTAGGGTTTTGTGAGCTCCGGGTTTAGGGTTTTATGGGATTGGGGGTTTAGGGTTTTTAGGGGTAGGTTTAATATTTTTAGGGGATGGGATATTAGGATATTTTAGGTATAGATTTTTGGGATTTTGGGGGATGGTTTTAAGGTATTCAAGGGCTAGGTGTATAATGTTGTCTGGGGATGGGGATTTAGAATTTTGGGGAGCTAGGGTTTAGGTTTTTTTGGGGATTGTTTTTTAGGGTTTTATAGAGCTGAAGGATTAGGGTTTTCTAAGGCTTAGGGCTTAGGGTATTCTAAGGATAAGGGTTTTGGATTTTCTTGTTCTAATGGTAAAGGTTTTTTAGGGGATAAGGGTTTTGGGTTTTACAGGGTTGATGTTTTAGTGTTTTCTTAGCTAAGTGTTTAGGATATTCTCAGGGTGGGGGTTTCATATTTTTTAGGGCTGAGGGTTTAGGTTATTATGGACCTGAGGGGTTAGGTTTTTTTAGGGTCGAGGGTTTAGGAATTTCCAGGGAAGTGAGATTAGGGTATTTTGGGGATGAGGTTTTAGGGTTTTCTTGGGCATAGGGTTTAGGGTTTTCTCGGGATAAGTGTTTAGGGTTTTATGAGACTGAGGGTTTAGGGTTCTCTAGGACTGAGGGTCTACGATATTCTAGGGCTGGGGCTTTAGGTATTTCTGAGGCTGAGGGTTTTTGGGTTTTTGGGGGTAGAGAGTTAAGGGTTTTCTAGGGCTAAGGGTTTATTTTTTTTCTCTGGTACGAGTTTAGTTTTTTCTAGGGAATTGGGTATTAGGATTTCTGGGCCTAAGGTTTTAGTGTTTTCAAGGGTAGGGGGTTTAAGGTTTTATAGGTATGAGGTTTTAGGGTTTTCTAGGGATTAGGGTTTAGGGATTTCATGGGCAGATTGTTTAGGATTTTCTAGGATTGAGTGTTTAGGGTTTTTATGGGATAAGAGTTTTGGGTGTTCTGGGACTAAGGTTTTATGGTTCTCTGGAGATGAAGGTTTAGGTATTTCTAGAGATGAGGTTTTAGTGTTTTCTGGGGATGAGGGTTTTGGGTTTTCTAGGACTGAGGGTTTAGGGTTTTCTCATGCTGAGGGAATAGGGTTTTTTGAGGTTGAGGGTTTAGCATTTTTTAGGTCTGAGTTTATAGATTTTTCTAGGAATGGGGGTTTAGGGGGTGCTAAGGATGAGTTTTTAGTATTTTATGACGCCGAGGGTTTGTGGTTTTTTATTTCTGAGGGTTTGGGTTTTTCTAGGGCTATGGTTTTAGAGTTTTCTAGGGCCGAGGGTTTAGGGATTTCTGGGTCTGATTGTTTAGGATTTTACGGGGCTGAGGGTTTAGGTTTTTAAGGGTTTGAGGGTTTAGGGTTTTCTTGGGTTGAGGTTTTAGGGTTTTTTGGGCCTAGGGTTTAGGGTTTAGGGTCTTTTGGGGATGATGGTTTTGGGGTTTTGGGGTTTAGGGTTTAGGGTTTTCTGGTAATGAGTGATTAGGATTTTATATGGCTGAGTGTTTATTTTTTTTAGGGATGAGGGAATATGGTTTTTTGTGAAGGAGTTTTTATAGTCTTATAAGGCTAAGGTTTTGGGTTTATCTAAGGATGTGGTTTAAGGTATTTTGGGGTTGAGGGTTTAGTGTTTTTTGGGGATAAGGGTTTAGGTTATTTTGGGGTTTAGGGTGTAGTGTTTTATAGGGATGAGGGATTATGGTTTTTGGGCATGAGAGTTTAGGTCTTCCTAGGGATAGTGGTTTAGGGTTGTATGGGACATTGGGTTTAGGGTTTTCTGGGGTTTAGGGTTTAGTGTTTTCTAGGGATGAGTGTTTTTGGTTTTCTATGGCTGATGGATTAGGGTTTTTTGGGGTTAGGGGTTAACTTTTTTATGGGGTTGAGGGTTTAGGGTTTTTTGGGCCTGAGGGTTGAGGGTTTTTTGGGGGATAAGGGTTTAGGGTTATTTGGGGATTATGGTTTACGGTTTTCTGGGGCTTAAGGTTTACAGTTTTCTAAGGGTAAGGTCATAGGGTTTTCTGGGGCTGAGGTTATAGGGTTTCCTGGGGCTAAGGGATGAGATTTTATTGGGGATAGGTTATAGAGTTTTATGGTTCTTAGTTTTTAGTGTTTTCTAGGTATGGGATTTTTTGGTTTTACAGGATCTGAGAGATTAGGGTTTTAGGTAGCTATGGGTTTAGGGTTTTCTGGGGATGAGGGTTTAGACTTTTCTAGGGATGACGGTCATGGTTTTCCTGATATTGAGGGTTTAGGGTTTCATGGGGATGAGGGCTAAGGATTTTCTTGGGTGAGTGTCTAGGTATTTCTATAAATAATTGATTAGGGTATTCTAGGGCTGATGGTTTAGGGTTTTCAGTTAAAGAGGGTTTAGGGTTCTCTGGTTCTGAGGGTTTAGCATTTTCTGGGGCTTTTTCTTTAGGGTATTATAAGGATGAGGGTTTAGGGATTTATGGGGCTGAGGTATTATGGTTTTCTAGGGCTGAGTATTTGAAAATTTTTGGGTATGGGGGTTTATGTCTTTTGAGGGATGAGGGTTTAGGGTTTTATGGGGCTATGGGTTTAGGGTTTTTTGGGGTAGCGGTTTTCGGGTTTTCTAGGGATGAGGGTTTAGGGTTTTATGGGGATGAGGGATTAGGGTTTTCAAGGTATAAGGCTTAGGGTATTATGGGGCTGATGGCTTAGGTATTTCTATTGTTTTGGGTTTATGTTTGTTTGGGTCTGAGGGTTTAGAGTTTTCTGGGGATGAGGGTTTAAGGTTTTTTGTAAATGAGGGTTTAGGGTTTTTCGGGGCTGATGGTTTATGGGTTTTTTAGTTTTTAGGGTTTTTAGTATTTTGGGGATGAGGGTTTTGGTTTTTCTGGTCCTAAGGATTTTGGGTTTTTTGGGGCTCATGGTTTATCATTTTCTAGGGCTATGGGTTTTGGTTTTTCTAAGGCTGAGTGTTTAGTTTTTTCTAGGGCTGAGTGTTTACAATTTTCTAGGACTACTGGTTTTGGGTTATTTTGGGAAGAGGGTTTACGATTTTCTAGGTCTCATGGTTTTGGGTTTTCTGGGGTTTAGGTTTTAGGGTTTTTTGGGGATGAGGGTTTATGGTTTTTTGGTGATGAATATAGTTTGGGGGTTTATGGTTTTCTAGAAATAAAGGTTTAGGATTTTATTTTCATAAGTTTTTAAGGTTTTCTATGGTTGTGGGTTTAAAGGGTTTTGGGGCTAAGGGTGTAGGGTTTTCTAGGACTGAGTGTTTATTGTTTTGTGGGGTTGAGATTTTATGATTTTTCATGGCTGAGGGTTTAGAGTTTTTTAGGAGAAGGTTTTTTTTGGGCTGAGGGTTTATGGTTTTCGGGGATGAGGGTTTTCATTTTTTATAGGATGAGGGTTTAAGGTATTTTAGGGTTGAGGGTTTAGGGATCTAGGGATGAGGGTTTTGGGTTTTTTGGGGTCGAGGTATTAGGGTTTTCTAGGGATAAGGGTTTAGGATTTCTTGGCGATGAGGGTTTATGGTTTTTTTGGGATGAGGGTTTTGGGTTTTTTGGGACTGAGTGTTTGTGGTTTTTTGGGGATGAGGGTTTATGGCTTTTGGGGCTAAGTATGTAAGGTTTTTTGGGGCTATGATTTTAGTTTTTTTTTGCTGAGTGTTTACGGTTTTTTTGGGATGAGGGTTTTGGGTTTTTGGGGCTAAGGGTTTTGGATTGTGGGGGATAAGAGTATACGGTTTTTGGGGCTGGGGATTTAGGGTTTTTTGGGAACCTGTGTTTAGGCTTTATTGGTGCTAAGGTATTAGGGTTTTTTGGTGTTGATGGATTAGTGTTTTTTTGGGGTTGAAGGATTAGGATTTTTGGGGGATAATATTTAAGATTTTTTGGTTCTTGGGGTTTATTGTTTTGTGGGTATAAGGGTTTATGTTTTTTTGCGGCTAAATGATTAGGGTTTTAGTGGATGAGAGTTTATGGTTCTTTGGGTATGAGGGTTTTCGGTTTTTTGGGGCTGAGAGTTTGGGGTTTTTGGGGGCTGAGGGTATAGGGTTTTTTGGGGTTTATTATTTAGGATTTTTTGGGGCTGATGTTTTATGGTTTCTTAGGGATAAGGTTTTGTGGTCTCTTAGGACTAAGTTTTTTTTTATTTTTTGAGCTGAGGGTTTGGGGTTTTTTTGGGTAGAGTCTTTTAGGTTTTTGGGGTTAGGGGTTTTGGGGGGAAGGGGTTTTGGGCTTTTTTAGGTCTGAGAGTTTGGGTTTTTTTGGGGATAAGTGTTTTGGGGTTTTTTGGATTTGGGATTTGGGGTTTTTTAGTGATGAGGGTTTATGGTTTTTTTGGTGCTGAGTATAGGGTTTTTTAGGGATGAGGGTTTGGGGTTTTCTAGGGCTAGAGTTCATGGATTTTTTTGGGCCAAGGGCTTGGAGCTTTTTTGGAAGGAGTTCTTGGGGGTTTTTTGGTGCTAAGGGCTTGGGGATTTTTGGGGAAGAGCATTTGGGTTTTCTCAAGGATCAGAGCTTGGGGATTTTCAATAATGAGGGAATGAAATGTTTTGGGGATAAGGGTTTAGGTTTTTCTAGGGTTGAGGGTTTAAGGATTTTCTGAGTCTGAGCGTGTAGGTTTTTCTTGGGCTAACGATTTGGGTTTTTCTAGGGCTGAGGGTTTAGCATTTTTTTGGGATGAGACTTTATAGTTTTTTCAGGATATGTGATACAGTTTTATGGGTTAAAGGGTTTAGGGTTTTGTGGGGTTAATTGTGGTTGAGGAATTACGGATTTTTCAGGATAAGGGTTTTGGTTTTTTTAGGGATGAAGGTTTAGGGTCTTTTTGGGCTGAAGGATTAGGGTTTT
This sequence comes from Viscum album, assembly GCA_963277665.1. Taxonomy (NCBI): domain Eukaryota; kingdom Viridiplantae; phylum Streptophyta; class Magnoliopsida; order Santalales; family Viscaceae; genus Viscum; species Viscum album. The sequence continues at coordinate 1,541,312,226 of OY728151.1, forward strand.
TTGGGTTGGAGGGTTTAGAATTTTTGGGGGAGGAGTGTTTAGGGTTTTTTTGGGGGATGATAGTTTACAGTTTTAAGGGGTTGAGGATTTAGACATTTTTGGGCTTAGTGTTTAGTGATTTTAGGGGATGAGGGTGTTGGGTTTTGTTGGGATGAGGGTGTATGGTTTCTTAGGGGCTGGCGAGTTATGATTTTTTTGGTGCTGAGGGTTTAGGGTTTTTTGGTGCTGAGTGTTTAGGGTGTTTTGGGGTGAAGGGTTTAGGGTTTTTACAGTGGAGTGTTTATGTTTTTCTGGGGGGAGGGTTTATGGTTTTTTGAGGTGGACCTTTTGGGGTTTTTTAGGGTGGATATTTTAGGGGTTTTTGGATATGAGGGTTTACGATTTTATGGGTTTGAGGGTTTAGGGTTTTTGAATTGGAGGTTTTAGGGTTTTTTGGTGCTAAGGGTTATGATTTTTAAGGGATGAGGGTTTAGGATTTTTTATACTGGTGGTTCTAGTTTTTTTGGGTTTGAGGGATTAGGGGTTTTGGGGGATGAGGGTATAGGGTTTCTTAGGGATGAGGGTTTAGGATTTTTAGGGATGAGGTTTTAGGGTTATTTAGGGTTGGGGTCTAGGGTTTTTTGGGAAAATGATTTAGGGTTTTTTGGGGATGAGGTTTTTGGGTTTCCTTATGTTGAGAGCATAGATTTTATGGGGTTTGAAGGTTTAGGTTTTTTATGGATGAGTTTCTTGGGTAATTTGGGACTAATTGTTTACGGTTTCTTAGGTAAATTGGTTTCATTTTTTTTTGTGTTTTTTTAGGGTTTCTTTGTGATGAGGGTTTAGGGTTTTTGGGGGATGAGTGATTAGGGTTTTTTAGGTGTAGGTATTTAGTGTTTATTGGGGATGAGGGATTAGTGTTTTCTATGGATGAGGGTTTAGGGTCTTTTGGGATTGTGGGTTTACGATTTTTTGGGGATTATGTTTTTTTTTTGGAGGAAGGGTTTTGGGGTTTTCAGGGATGAGGGTTTAGGGTTTTTTGGAGTTGAGTGTTTAGGGTTTTTAGGGATGAGGGTTAATAGCTTTTTGGAAATGATGGTTTACAGTTTTTTGGGTTAAGGGTTTGAGGATTTTCAAGATTAATGGTTTGGGTTTTTTTGGTGATGAGAGTTTATGGTTTTTTATGAATGAGGGGTTAGGGTTTTTTGGGGCTTAGGGTTTAGGGTTTTTGGGGATTTGGGTTTATGGTTTTTTAGGATGATATTTTAGGGTATTTCTAGTATTAGGGATTAGGGTTTTATTAGGCTTAGGTTTTAGGGTTTTTTGGGGTGAGTGTTTAGGGTTTTTATGGGCTAAGGGCATAGAGATTTTTTTGGTTGAGGGTTTGGTGTTTTTTTGTTGAGGTTTTTGGGTTTCTTTGGGGTTTAGGGTTTAGGGTTTTTAGGGATGAGCGGTTAGTTTTTTGGGGGGATGAGGGTTTAGGGTGTTTTGGGGATTTGGGTTTAGGGTTTTTAGGTGTTGTGGGTTTAGGGTTTTTTAGTGCTAGGGGTTTAGGGTTTTTGGTGATTAGTTTTTAGGGGTTTAGGTGTGAGGGTTTATGTGTTTTAGGGATGAGGGTTTTTGGGTTTTGGGGGGCTAAGGTTTTGATTTTTTGGGGGATTGGGGTTTTGGATTTTTTGGGTTTGAGGTTTTCATGTTTTCTAGGGCTGAGGGTTTTTGGGGCTACCATTTTGGGTTTTTTTGGGAGTTAGTGTTTTAGGTTTTTTGGGGCTAAGGATTTCATGTCTTTTGGTGCATAGGGTTTATGATTTTTTGGGGTTGAGGGTTAGTTTTTTGGATCTCAGAGTTCAGTGTTTTTTGGGGCTTAGGGTTTATATTCTTTTTGGGCTGAGGGTTTAGGGTTTTGGGTGATGAGGGTTTAGTGTTTTTTGGGGATGAGTGTTTAGAGTTTCTTTGGGGCCATGATTTCAGAGTTTTTTGGGGCTGAGAGTTTAGGGTTTTTTTGTGTAGAGAGTTTAGTGTTTTTTTGGGCTGTTTGTTTAGGGTTTTTTGTGGTAAGGGTTTTTGGTTATTTGGGGAAGAGGTTTTAGGGTTTTATGGTGGAGGGTTAATGTTTGTTTGGTGATTAGGGTATATTGTTTTTTTGGGATGAGGTTTTAGGGTTTTGGGTGGCTGTGGGTTTGTTGTTTTTTGGGCCAATAGTTTGGGGTTTTTTGGGGTTGATGGTATAGGGTTTTTTGGGGCTGAGTGTTTAGGGTTCATGGGGTTGGGGGGTTTATAGTTTTCTAGGGCTATGGGTTTTGGGGACGTTTATGGCTAATGGTTTGGGGTTATGGAGGGCTGTGTTTTTTGGGTGGGGGTTGTGTTTTTTTGGGTTTGGGAATTTTAGGTTTTTTGGGGATGGGTTTTTGGGATTTTTAGAGGTAGAGAGTTTGGAGTTTTTGGGGGTATGAGTTGGGGGGTTTGGAGGTTTGGGGTTTTTTAGGGATGATGGTTTTGGGATTTTTAGGGATAGAGGTTTGTGTTTTTTGGTGATGAGGGTTTGGGGTTTTTGGGGATGGGGTTTGAGATTTTATTAGGGTCATGGGATTTGTTTTTTTTAGAGGGCGTAGGGTTTTTTAGGGCTGAGGTATAGGTTTTTTAGGGTTATGAGGGTTTGGGTTTCTCAGAGATGAGAGCCAGGATTTATTAGGGGCAAAGGGTTTGAACTTTTTTGGGAAGAGGGTTTACATTTTTCTAGGAATTAGTGTTTAGGTATTTTTGGTGTAGAGGGTTTAGGGTTTTCTAGGGTGGAGGGTTTTGGTTTTTCTGGGACTGAGTGTTTAGGGTTTTTTGGGGATAAGTATTTACTATATTTTGGGGATGTGGTATTAGGGTTTTCTTGGGCTAAGGGTTTAGGTTTTTATGGGGATGAGGGTTTAGGGGTTTTTAGGGATGAGTGTTTAGGGTTTTTTAGGGCAGTGTTATTATGATTTTTTGTGGTGGAGGGTTTAGGTTTTTTTGGGGAAGATGCTTTAGGGTTTTTTCAGGCTGAGGGTTTAGGGTTTTTTGTGGCTAAGGGTTTATATATTTTTTGGGGGCTATGGGTTTAGGTTTTTCTAGTGCTCAAGTTTTAGGGTTTTTGGGGCTGAGTGTTTTGGGATTTTTTAGATGAAGATTTTTGGTTACTTAGGGTTGAGGGTTTAGATATTTTTGGGGAAAAGGGTTTAGGATTTTTTTTGGGATGAGGGTTTAGGGTTTTCTTCTGCTAAGGGTTTAGGATTTTTGGGGTCAGAGGGTTTAGGGTTTCTTGGGGAGGAGGGTTTAGGATTTTTTGTGGCTGATGGTTTAGTGTTTCTTGTGTTGAGGGTTTGGGGTTTTTTGGGGATGAGTGTTTTGGGATTTTTGGGGTTGAGGATTTTGGGTTTTTTGGGTCTGGGATTTAGGGTTTTTTGGGAATGAGGGTTTACGATCTTTTTGGGGTTGATAGTTTTGGGTTTTTTATGGATGGGTAATTTTTATTTTTGGGGCTGTGGGTTTAGGGTTTTTTGGGGACGAGTGTTTAGGGTTTTCCAGCTGACAGTTTAGGGTTTTTTGGGGATGAGGATTTAGTGTTATGTGGGATGAGGGTTAAGGGTTTTTTGGTACTGAGGGTTTAGGGTTTTGGAGTTGAGGGTTTAGGGGTTTTTGGGGATGGGGGTTTAGGGTTTTTAGGGGGCTAAGGGTTTGGGGTTTTTTGGTATTGAAGGTTTATGGTTTTTTGGGGATGAGGGTTTAGGGTTTTTTAGGGTAGAGGGTTTAGTGATTTTGTGGGAAGAGTAATTAGGGTATATTGGTGCTTAGGGTTTAGTGTTTTCTGGGGCTGAGGGTTTAGGGTTTTTTAGCGCTATGGTTTTAGGGTTTTTTGGGATGAGGGTATAGGGATTTTGATATGGATCAGATTCAGCCCAAGGAGAATAATTTTGGGCTTGATAAAAATTTCAAGCCCGATGGTTGTTCGAATTAGACCATCCCTCACTTCTTGATTTCCAACACTATGGTGGGCCACATCACACTCATTTGGGGCCCAAAATCACTTATCCACATGGAAATGGGAGTAAATTCATAGCAGCACATTAATGAGGAGAGAGAAGGTGGAGAAAAATATCATTAAGAGAGAATCTCGCTACTTTAACTAGTGGGTCATTAAATGGATTGGGAAAGAGTTGTTTTATTCTTTTTATGTGCCCTTTGGGTTCCCCATGCCTTGTAACTCGAATTGAGGCATTTTCCTTTATTAATTTTGTCTTTATAATGTATTTTCATCCCTTTGTTATGGATGTTTTTGAATTAGACGAATTTGTGAATCTTGTTATGCATTCTTCTAGGTTTACCTTCTTCCCTTTGCCCGGAATTGGTGGTGAATCTCCATTGCTGGTGATGTGGTCTTTAAGCATGTAGAAACCTTGGCGGGTGGAATTTCCTTTAATCCTTGGTCGATTCGGCTACATTACGCTGGTCCTCTTTGCTTACTCATTTTGAGCTTTCTGGCGATGCATCAGTAGGTATGAGAGCCGCAGTTCCAACGAGTAAGTTCTATCACATCCTTCGTGTTACTCTGCATCATGTCTCGCAAGAGAGGATCTTCTACTCCTACTACTCCATGGGAAATAGCTAACGCACAACTAAAATAAAAAAATACTCAAATCGGTGAGCAACTTGCTCAAATATTGAGAGTGTGGTGACCCAACTCCCCTCCACCGCAGCGACATCCCCAACGTCCATCACCGCATAATAGGTGTAATCCAGCACCATTTTATGAAGATCATGCAAATGGTGATGATTCCAGTTATTTAGAGGTGTATATGCGAAGAAGAAGAGATGATGAATATATTGAAAGAGGGATGATGTTTGACATTCCAGATTTTTATGGGAGTTTGAATCCGGATGATTTTCTAGATTCGATGCGGGAAATTTAATGGTTCTTCAAATTTAAGAATTGTTCTGATGAGAAGAAGTGCAAGGTATCCATTATGAAATTTAATTATTAGGCATCTCATTGGTGGTAAAATCTGAAGAAACAACTGGAACATGATGAAAAAGGAAAAATATGATCAAGGGAGAAGTTGGAAAAGCTTTTGAGGAGACGATTTCTACCCGAGAATTATAAGCAAGAGCTTTATTTCCGAATGCATAGCCTACAACAAGGAGATAAATCTGTTGAAGATTATATTCAGGAGTTTGATCGTTTATTGATGCGAAGTGATGTTCCAGAATATAAAGAGAAAACAATTGCAAGATTTTTGGGTGGATTAAATGAAGAAATTGAACATTTAGTGGATTTGCAACCATTCTTCTCACTTGATGATGTTTTCAAGCTGGCGATCAAGGTGGAAAAGTAAATGCGGACCTCAAATGGACCAGCTCTCAAAAACTACAATAGAGGTACAACTTTTTATAAAGGTATTTCTTCTAATAAATATGGTGTTGGTGAGAAGGAATTTGGAAGGAATAAGATGCTGGATAAAGGGAAAGAGAAGGCTATGGAACAACCAAAAGGGAAGTCCAACTCCTTTGAACGTGGGAATATAGAGTGTTTCAAATGCCATGGGTATGGTCATTTTAGGCCAATTTCCCTAACAATAGAATTATTACTATTAAGGAGATTGAAGTGATTGGAGAGGAAATCAAAGAGGATGAACATGATGGTGAAGAATATGAAAATGAGGAACATGTTGTGGAAGAAGCTGATATGGGAAACATGCTAGTGCTACGAAGAGTTTTGCAAGCTCAAATCTGCCCGGAAGAATATCAAAGAGAAAACTTGTTCCAAACTCACTGCACCATTAATCAGCGGGTATGCATGGTGATTATCGATAGTGGGAGTTGTACAAATGTGGATTCAACAACACTAGTAGAGAAATTGAAGCTTCCAACTAAGAATCATCCTCACTCGAATAAATTGAAATTGTTGAACAATGGGATCACACTCCAAGTCAAAAAAACAGGTTCTAATTTCATTCTCCATTAGTAAGAACTATGCTGATGAAGTATTGTGTGATGTTTTTCCTATGGATGCTTGTCAATTGTTATTGGGAAGGCCTTGGCAGTTTGATAGAGAAGTGAAATATGATGGGAGTAAGAACACATATTCTTTTTGATCTGGGGAAAGTAACATCACACTTGCTCCTTTGAATCCATCCCAAACTCTTTAAGAAATATATGTTCCGGAAGTTCCCAAAGATAATCTCTTTATCAACAAAGCTCAAGTGGAGAAAGCCATAAATAAGAAAAACCCAGTTTTTGCTTTATTGATGATGGAAAAGTCTTCCCATGAGGAGAAGAGTCATCAACATCATTTATCTCATTCCTTAATTGGGGAATATCATGACATTTTTTCTAATGATCTACCGGCATGATTACCACTATTTAGAGGAATTGAACAGCATATTGATCTTGTACCGGGTGCACAATTGCCAAATAAACCAGCATATCGGTGTAATCCTGGAGAATCAAGGGAATTGCAGAAGCAAGTAGACAAGTTGATGGATCGAGGATTTATAAGGGAAAGTATGATCCCGTGTTATGTTCCATCATTATTGGTGCCAAAGAAAGATGGTACGTATCGCATGTGCATTGATAATATCAAATGCAGGTATCCCATTCCATGACTCGATGATATTCTTGATGAATTACATCGTTCATCAATTTTTTAAGGTTGATCTTTGTAGTGGATACCACCAGATTCGAATGAAGGAAGGGGATGAGTGGAAAACGGCCTTCAAAACTAAAGACGGACTGTTTGAGTGGCTTGTCATTCTATTCGGCCTCTCAAATGCTCCTAGCACATTCATGCGACTCATGAATGATGTTCTGAAACCATTCATTGGTAAATTTGTGAATTTTTATTTAGATGATATTTTCATTTATAGAATGGATGTGGAGATCCATGTGGATCATATTCAGCGGGTATTTGATGTTCTACAGAAACAAAAGCTACATAGAAAGCTGAAAAAATGAGAGTTCTTTTCAAAAAAATTGGTGTTTCTGGGATATGGGGTAACCAAAGAGGGCATCATGGTGGATGAATCAAAAGTGGAAGCAATCAAGTCCTGGACACAACCACAATCCATCACTGAAGTAAGAATTTTCCATGGTTTGGCATCTTTTTATCATCGCTTTGTTTCCAATTTTAGCACTATCATGGAACCTATCATTGAATGCTTGAAAAGGGGGAAATTTGAGTGGTCAAAGGTAGCAAATGAATCATTTCAAATCATTAAGAAAAAGTTGTGTGAAGCACCAGTTTTGGAATTGCCTAATTTTGATCAGGACTTTGAAGTGGAATGTGATGCAAGTGGAGTTGGGATAAGCGTTATTCTCATCCGAAGAAAGCATCCTATTCCATATTTCAGTGAGAAACTAAATGATTCAAGGAGGAATTACAGCACCTATGATAAGGAATTTTTTGCGGTTATAAGAGCCCTAGATCATTGGTCTCATTATTTGAGACTGAAGCTGTTTGTTCTTAATTCTGACCATCAGGCATTGAGGTTTAGAAATGGTCAAAACAAGATGAGTTTGAGGTATGCAAAGTGGGTGTAATTATTACAATAATTCTCATTTGTGTCAAAATACAAGAAGGGGCAAGATAATCTGGTGGAAGATGCTTTATCTCGAAGGTATTCATTACTTACCATTCTAGATGCTCGAATTCTTGGATTTCGGCTTATGAGAGAATATTATCAGCATGATATGGACTTTAATTATATTTTAATCCAATGTCAAGATGGATTTTTGGAGGATTATTCTGTACATGATGGTTTTCTCTTTAAGAGAAACAAGCTGTGTGTTCCAAAGGGTAATTACAGGGACTTGCTCATTCAGGAAGCACATAAAGGGGGACTTGCTGGTCATTTTGGAATCCATAAAACCTTAGAGATACTAAAAGAGAATTTCTACTAGATGAAGATGAAATCAGATGTACAAGAAATTCTTTCAAGATGCGGAACATGTCAAAGAGAAAATAGTCATTTCAATCCTAGTTTATACACTCCGTTACCTATTCCGGAGTAGCCATGGGAAGATCTCAGTATAGATTTCATTATGGCTTTACCAAAGACTCAATGAGGTAAAGATTCAATAATGGTTGTTGTTGATCGATTTTCTAAGATGGCTCATTTCATACCTTGTCCTAAGACTGACGATGTAGTGAGAGTGGGAGAATTATTTTTCAAAGATATTGTTCACCTTCATGGAATTCCTCACAGCATCGTTTCAGATAGAGACACAAAATTTCTCAGCCATTTTGGGGGGACATTATGGGGGAAATTCGGTACAAAACATCTTTTCGTCACATCCCATCACCCTCAAACGGATGGGGAAACATAAGTTACCAATCACACATTGGGCACTATTCTGAGAACATTGGTGAATAAGAGCATGAGAGATTGGGATTTGCAACATTCCCAAGTTGAATTTGCATACAATAGATCTCCCAGTGCTACCACTAGGAATTCTCCATTCTAAGTGGTTTATGGTATCAATCTATTCAGTCATATAGAATTGTGCACTTTGCCTCTTGATTTTCAGGTGAATATTGATGCGAAAGAGAAGACAAAGCAGATAAATAAGCTACACGAATCTATTCATGCCCAAATAGATAAGTCTAATGAAGCATACAAGAGGAGAGAAAACAAGCATCAGAAGCAGGCTATTTTCAAACCTAGAGAAAAAGTGTGGATTCACCTTCACAAGGATAGATTTCCATCCAAAAGGAAGAGCAAGATGGAACCACAAGCTGAAGGTCCATTCAAAGTGCTTGGACGAGTGGGAAACAATTCCTAAAAAATTGATTTACCATATGATTTTGGCGGCATTTCTGCAACATTCAACATTGGGGACTTATCTCCTTACATTGAAGAATATGAAGTCATGGATTGGAGGGAAAATCCTCTTCAACCAGGGGGAATGATATGGATCAGATTCAGCCCAAGGAGAATAATTTTTGGCTTGATAAAAATTTCAAGCCCAATTGTTGTTCGAATTGGACCAGCATGTACTTCTTGATGTCCAACACTATGGTGGTCCAAAAAACTCATTTGGGGCCCAAAATAACTTATCCACATGGAAATGGGTGGAAATTCATAGCAGCAAATTAATGAGGATAGAGAATGTAGAGAAAAGTATCATTAAGAGAGAATCTCGCTACTTTAGCTAGTGGGGTTATTAAATGGCATGTGAAAGTGTTGTTTTATGATTTTTATGAGCCTTTTGGGTTCCCCGTGCCTTGTAACTCGAATTGGGGAATTTTCCTTTCTTAAATTTGTCTTTATAATGTATTTTCATTCCTTTGTAATGGAAGTTTTTGAATTGGACGAATTTGTGAAGCTTGTTATGCATTCTTCTAGCTTTATCATCTTCCCTTTTCCCGGAATTGGTGGTGCATCTCCATTTATGGTGACGCGGTCTTTAAGCGTGTAGAAACCTTGGCGGGTGGCATTGCCTTTAAGCCTTGGTCGATTCGGCTATATTACGTCGCTCCTCTTCGCTTAATCATTTTGAGATTTCCAGCGATGCATCAGATTTCTAGGGCTGAGTGTTCAGGGTTTTTTAGATGAGGTTTTAGGGTTTTGGGGGGCTATGGTTTAGGGGTTTTTTGGTTTAGGGTTTAGGGTCTTTTAGGTAAAGGGTTTAGTTTTTGGGGGTTATGGTGTACAGTTTTTTGGGGATGATGGTTTCTTTATTTTTGGGGCAGAGTGTGTGTTGTTTTTAGGGATGAGGGTTTAGGGTATTTTTGGGGGTGAGGGTTTATGTATTTTTGGGGAATGTGGGTTTAGGGTTTTTTTGGTATGAGGGTTTATGGTTTTTAGGACTGAGGGTTTATTGTTTACTGGTGATGGAGTTTTGGAGTTTTTGGGGCTGTGTGTCTAGGTTTTTCTAGGGATGAGGATTTAGGGTTTTGGGGGGATTTAGGGTTTAGTGTTTTTTGGGGATCGGAGTTTGGTATTTTTTAGGACTAAGGGTTTCTGGTTTTTTGGGGCTCAGGGTTTATGATTTTTTAGGGTTGGGGGTTTATGGTTTTGGGGGATGAGGGTTAAGGGTTTTGGGGTAGAGGGTTAGGATTTTTTGGGGATGAGGTTTTAGGGTTTCCTAGGTCTGAGGTGTATGGTTTCTTTGTTTTTGAGGGTTTTGGGGTTTTGGGGATGAGGGTTAAGGGTTTTGAGGTAGAGGGTTTGAATTTTTGGGGAATGAGGTTTTTTGGTTTCCTAGGTCTGAGGTGTATGGTTTATTTGGTTTTGAGGGTTTTGGGGTTTTGGGGATGAGGGTTTAGGGTTTTGGGAATTAGGGTTTTGGATTTTCTTGGCTAAGGGTTTAGGGTTATTTGGGGCTGGGGGTTTAGGGTTTTTTGGGGTAGAGGGTTTAGGTTTTTTTGGGTCTGAGGGTTTAGGGTTTTTCGGCACTGAGGGTATAGGTTTTTTTGGATTTGAAGGGTTCAGTTTTTTAGGGGTGAGGGTTTAGGATTTTTTGGGACTAAGTGTTTAGGGGTTTTTGGGATGAGTGTTTAGGGTTTTTTGGGGCTTTCAAATTAGGTTTTTGGGGTTCAAGATTTAGGGTTTCTCTGGAATGAGGGTTTAGGGTTTTTTTGGATTAGTGTTTAGGTTTTTTTTATGGATGAGTTTTTAGTGTTTTTTAGGGATTATGGTTTAGTGTGTTTTGGGGCTATTGGTTAGTAATTTTTTAGTGATGGGAATTTAGGCTTTTTTGGACTGAGGTTTTAGGGTTTTTTGGGGGCTATGGGTTTAGGGTATTTTGGGGTGAAGGGTTTAAGGTTTTTCAGAGATGAACTATTAGGATTATTTTGGATGAGAGTTTAGAGTTTTTTAGGGGTGAGGGTTTAGGGTTTTTGGGGATGAGGTTTTAGGGTTTTGGGTTTAGGGTTTAGGGTTTTTTTTGGGTGGAGGATTTAGTTTTTTTTATGATGGTTTAGGGTTTTTTTATGGTCTTTTAGGGTTTTTTGGTGCTTAAGGTTTAGGATTTCTTGGGGATTAGGGGTTATGGTTTTTTAGGTTGAGGGTTTCTGGTATTTTTGTCCTTAGGGGTTAGGGTTTTTTAAAGCCGAGGGTCTAGGGTTTTTCTTGGCTGAGGGTTTAGGGTTTTTCTAAGCTAATGGTTTCAAGTTTTTTTGGGATGAGGGTTTAGGGTATTTCTAGGGATGGGGGTTTATATTTTTTAGTGCTGAGGGTATATGTATTTTTAGATGGGGGTTTAGGGATTTTGGGGAAAAAGGGTTTAGTTTTTTTGTGGTAGAGTGTTTAGGGTTTTTTTGGGTGGAAGTTTTAGGGTTTATTCTGGATGGGTTTAGGGTTTTTCAGGGTTAGGGGTTTAGGGTTCTTTGGGGATGATGGTTTAGGGTTTTTTGGGGACTAGTGTTAGGATTTTTTTGGGGATGAGGGTTTAGGGTTTCTTGTGTCTAATGGTTAAGGTTTTCTTAGGTTTGAGGGTTTATGGTTTTCTTGGGTTGAGGATTTAGGGTTTTGGGGGGCTGAATGTTTAGTATTTTGTTTGTCCAATGGTTTATAGATTTCTGCGGCTTTGGGTTTAAGGTTTTATGGGGATGGGGTTTTATTGTTTTCTAGGGATGTGGGATTAGATTTCTATGGGGATGGGGGTTTTGGTTATTCTATATATGAGGTTTGAGGGTTTCCTAAGACTGAGGGTTTAGGGTTTTCTAGGGGTAGGGGTTTATGATTTACTCAGGTTTAGGGTTCAGGGTTTTTTTTGGTTGGTCATTTATGTTTTTCTAGGACTTAGGGTTTATGGTTTTCTGGTGATGATTGTTTAAGGTTTTCTATGGCTGGGAGTTTTGGGTACATTGTGGCTGGGGGTTTATGGTTTTTTGGTGATGGGGCCTTATAATTTTCTGGGGCTATGGGTTTAGGGTTCCCTAGGGCTCGGGATTTAGGGTTTTCTAGGATTGGGTTTACAGTTTTTTGGGGCTGGAGTTTAGGGTTTTTAGTGGATTGGGGTTTAGGATTTTCTAGGGATGGGGGTTTAGGGTTTCTAGGGATTGGGTTTTGGGTTTTCAAGGGCTAGGTATTTATTGTTTTCTAGGGATGGGTGTTTATGGTTTTTTGGTTTGGGAGTTTAGGTATTTTGGGGGATGATTTAGGATTTTTTGAGGATGGTGGTTTCAGGTTTTTCAAGGATAGGGGATCAGGGTTTTGTATGGTTATGGGTTTGTGGTTTTATGGGGATGTGGGTTCATTGTTTTATGGTAATGAGGGTTTAGAGGTTTATGGGATTGAGGGTTTTTAGTGATCTGGGGGTGAAGGTTTACGGTTTTCTCAAGCTGTCGATTTATGTTTTTTTTTGGGCTAAGGGTTTAACATTTTTAGGGGATCATGTTTAATGTTTTTCTAGAGCTAAGTTTTTTTTCTAGGGATGAGGGTTTAGTGTTTTATAGGGTGAGTGTTTATAAATTTATTAGGCTGAAGTATTAGGGTTTTCTAGGGCTGAGGGTTTAGGGTTTTATTGTCCTAAGAGTTTAGGGCCTTATAGGGCTGACGGTTTAGGAATTTCTATGGATGTGGTTTTAGAGTTTTGTGGGTATGAGCATTTAAGGGTTTTCTGGAGCTGAGGGTTTAGGGTTTTTTGGGGATGAGTTTTTGGGGTTTTCTAGGGCTGATGGTTTAAGGTTTTCTAGGGAAAGAGGTTTAGAGTATTCTAGGGATTAGGTTTTAGGTTTTTCTAGAGCATAGAGTTTTAGGGTTTTCTGGGGCAGGATGCTAAGGGTTTTCTAGGGCTGAAGGTTTATGATTTTCTTGGATGAGGGTTATGTTTTTTGGGGGTATAGGGTTTAGGGTTTTCTAGGGATGAGTGTTTAGGGTTTTCTGGGGAATAGGATTTAGGTTTTTCTTAGAATGAGGCTTTAGGGTTTTCTATGGATGTGGGTTTGGGTTTTTCATGGGTAGAGCATTTAAGATTATCTATATTTTAGTGTTTAGGGTTTTCAGGGAATGAAAGTTTAGGTTTTTCTAGTCTAGAGGGTATAGTTTTTTTTCAGGATGATGGTTTAGGTTTTTCTATGGTTGAGGGTTCAGTGTTTTCTAGGGATAAGGGTTTTGGTTTTTCTTGATTTTTCATATTAGGGTTTTATGAGACTTAGGGTTTAGGTTTTTATATGTCTTAGGGTTTAGGGTTTTCTAACAAAGAGGGTTTAGGGTTTTCTATGGATGAGGGTCCAGGTTTTTATGGGAAATAGGGTTTAAGGTTATGGATTAGGTTTTGGTGTTTTTAGGGGTTTAGGTTTTAGGGTTTTCTAGGGATGAGGATTTATAGATTTCTAGGGATAATGATTTAGGGTTTTTGGGGGCTGAGAGTTTCAGGTTTTCAGGAGATAAGGTTTTAGGGTTTTCTTTGGATGATGATTTAGGGTTTTTTGGTGCTGATTATTTAGTGTCTTCTCAGGTTTAGGGTTTTATAGGGATGAGGTTTTAGTGTTTTCTGTAGCTGGGGGTTTAGGGTTTTCTGGCGATAAGGGATTAGGGTTTTCTAGGGCTCAAGATTTAGGGTTTTGGGGGCTGAGCGAATAGGATTTTCTGGGGCCAAGGGTTTATGGTTTCCTTGGGTTGAGGGATTACGGTTTTCTGGGGAAGTGGTTTTAGTTTTTTTGTTGATTAGTGTTTAGTTTTTTCTAGGGATGGGGTTTAAGGTATTCTGGGGTTGGCGGTGTAGGGTTTTCTGGGGTTTGGTGTTTAGGATTTTTTGGTAATGTGGGTTTAGGTCTTCCTCGAGATGATGGTTTGCAGTTTTATGGGCCAGTGGGTTTAATGTTTTATGGGGATGAGGTTTTAGGGTTTTTTAGGAAATAGGGTTTAGGGTTTTCTGGGGAACATGGTTTATGGTTTTATGGGGATGAGTGTTTAGGGTTTTCTAGGGATAAGGGTATATGGTTTTCTTGTAATGATGTTTCAAGGTTCTTTGGACCTAAGTGTTTTGGGTTTTCTAGGGCTGAGGGTTTAGGATTTTCTGGGGATGATTTTAGTTGTTTATGGGGTTATGGGTATAGGGTTTTTTGGGTCTGAGGGTTTAGGGTTTTCTGGGTTTGAGGGTTTAGGGTTATCTGAGTATAAGTGTTTAGGGTTTTCTAGGGTTGAGGGTTTATGGTTTTTAGGGGATAAGAGACAAGTGTTGTTTGGGGATGAGGTAATATGGTTACATGGTATTAAGGGATGAGGGTTTACTCTGGTTGAGGGTTTAGGGTTTTATGGGGTTTATTTTTTAGAGGTTTCTGGGGATGAGAATTTAGGGTTTTGGGGGTATGTGGGTTCAGGGTTTTATATGGTTGTCGGTTTATGGTTTTTAGGGGATGAGGGTTTAGGATTTTCTATGGATGAGGGTTTAGGGTTTCCTGAGACTGAGGGTATAGGGTTTCCTGGGGTGAGCGCCTAGGTTTTTCTTGGATGAGGGTCTAGGGATTTCTGGGGATAAGGGTTTTGGTTTTTATGGGGATGATGGTTTAGGTTATTCTCGGGTTAAGGGTTTATGGTTCTTTAGGGCTCGGGGTTTAGGGTTTTCTGGGGATGATGGTTTATTGTTTTCTATGGCTAAGGGTTTAGGGTTTTCTGGGGTTTCAGGATTTACAATTGTTTGGGGATGAGGGTTTACGATTCTCTAAGGCTAAGGTTTTAGGGTTTTCTAGGGGTGAGGGTTAAGGGTTTTCTAGGGCTAAGGGTTTAGGGTTTTCTGAGGCTGAGGGATTAGAGTTTTATAGGGCTAAGGGTTTAGGGTTTTGTGGGGATGAGGGATTAAGGTTTTCTATGGTTGAAGGCTTAGGATTTTCTGGGGTTATTGGATTAGGGTTTTGTATGGCTGAGGGTTAGGGGTTTTCTAGGGCTGAGGGTTTATTGATTTTTGGGGATGAAGGTTTAGGGTTTTGGGGGAATGAGGGTTTAGGGTTTTTGGGACTGAGGGTTTAGGGTTTTTTTGGGTGGAGGGTTTAGGGTTTTCTAGGGATGTGGGTTTTGGGGTTTCTAGTCCTATGGGTTTAATGTTTTCTGGGGCTGAGGCTTTACCGTTTTATGGTGCTGAGGGTTTTGGATTATTTGGAACTACATGGTTAGGTTTTTCTAGGGCTGAGAGTTTAGGGTTTTGGGGGGATGAGGATTTAAGGGTTTTTTAGAAGAGGATTTATGGTTTTCTATGGCTTGGTGTTTAGGTTTTTCTGTGGACAAGGGTTTAGGGTTTTCTATGGATGAGTCTTTAAGGTTTTTTGAGGTTAAGTGTAGTTTAAAGCATTATGATTTTTTGGGGCTAAGGGTTTGAAATTTTCTAGGGATGTGGTTTTAGGGTTTTCTAGTACTGTGGGTTTAGGGTTTTCTATGTCTTAGGGTATAGGGGTTTTGAGGGCTGAGTATTTGTGTTTTTTTGGGGGCTGAGGTTTTAGGGTTTTTTGGGGCTAAGGGTTTAGGGTTTTTTGGGGGATTAGGGTTTAGGGTTTCTTAGGGATGAGGGTTTAGGGTATTTTTTTGAGACGAGGGTTTACGATTTTGGGGGGATGAGGTTTTAGGGTTTTTAGGGCTGAGGGTTTAGGTTTTTGTAGGCTCTGGGTCTAGGGTTTTCTTGGGCTAGGGTTTTAGGGTTTTCTAGGGATAAGAGTTTTGGGTTTCTCGGGGGTGAGGGTTTATGGTTTTTTGGGGGTGATGGTTTAGGGTTTTTTAGGGCATACTTTATATAGTTTTTAGGGCAAGTGGGTTTATGGTTTTTTTGGTCTAAGGGTGTAGGTATTTTGTGGATATGGTTTTAGGGTATTTTGGGGGTGAAGGTTTAGGATTTTTTTAGGGAATAGAGTTTAGGGTTTTTAGGGTTGTGAGTTTAGGGTTTTATGTTCCAAAGGATTTAGGGTTTTTGGGGGTGGGGGTTAGGGGTTTTTTGGACTTAGGGTTTATGTTTTTTTTCACATGAGGGTTTAGGGTTCTTTTGTGTTTTGGGATTAGGGTTTTTTTTGGGATTGATAGCTTATAATTTTTTGGGGCTAGGATTTATGGTTTTTTTGGGGAAAGGGGTTTATGGTTTTGTGGGGATGAGGGTTTACGGTTTCTTGAGGATGAGGGTTTATGGTTTTGGGGGATCATGGTTTTGGTTTTTTGGGGGGTAATTGCTTATGGTTTTTTGGGGATGCGGGTTTGGGGTTTTTTGGGCTTTGGGGTTTGGGGTTTTTAGGGGATGGGGTTTTGGGGTTTTTTAGTTAAGAGTTTGGGGTTTTTTAGGACTAAGTGTTTAGTATTTTGGGGGTTTGTGGAATGGGGTTTTTGAGGGTTCTAGAATTTGTTTTTTGTTTCTTTGGTGCTGGGGGATGGGGTTTTTTGATGCTGAGGGTTTGGGGTTTTCTAGGCCTGGGGTTCTGAGGGTTTGGGGACGATGTCTTGGGATTTATAATATTTAGGGATTGGGGGTATTTTAGGGTTGAGGTCCTGGGGTTTTTTATGGCTGATGGATTGGGGTTTCTCATGAATGGAAGCTTGGGTTTTTTCATGGCTGAGGGATTGTATTTTTTTTGCTGATGAGGGTTTGGGTTTTTCTGAGGTTGAGGGTTCAGGGTTTTTTGGGGATGAGGGTTTAGGAATTTTTAGGGATGAGTTTTTATGTTAATTTTGGGATTATGCTTTAAGGTTTTGTGGGATTAAGGGTTTAGGGTTTTGTGTGGATAACGGTTTTATTTTGGGGGGTGAGGATTTGGGGTTTTAGGGGGCTAGGGGTTTTTGGGTTTTTTTGTGTTTAGGGTTTTGGGATTTTAGGGGTGAGTGTTTAGGGTTTTTTGGGGTAGTGTATTGATGTTTTTCTGGGGTGGAGATTTTATGGTTGTTTTGGGGTTGAGGGTTTATGGTTTTTGGGTGATGAGAGTGTAGGTTTTTCTTCTGGATAAGGTTTTATGGATTTTTGGGGGTTTTGGTCTTATGATTTTTTGGTGATGGGGATTTAGGGTTTTGGGGGTCAAGGTGTTTATGGATTTTTGGGGATAAGGGTTTGGGGTTTTTTATGACTGAGGATTTAAGGATTTTTGGGGTTAAGGATTTAGGGTTTTTTAGGGATGGGGTTAGCATTTTTTTTTTGGGGTGAGGGTTTAGGGTTTTTTGGGTTTGAGTGTTTATGGTTTTTTGGGGAGGGAGTTTAGGAATTTTTGTGGCTGAAGGTTTAGGGTTTTGTGGGGTTATGGATTTCGGGATTTTGGGGGCTGAGTGTTTAGGGATTTTCGGGGCTGAGTGTGGTGGATTTATTAGGGCTGAGGGTTTACAGTTTTTTTGGGATGAGAGTTTATGTTTTCTTTGTTTGGGGATTAGGGTTTTTTGGGGATGGGTGTTTTTGGTGTTTTGCTGCTGTGGGTTTAGAGTTTTTTAGGACTAAGGGTTTAGTGTTTTTTATAGATGATGTTTTTTGGATTTTTGGGTATAAGGGTTTAGTTTTATTTGGGGATGACGGCTTAGGGTTTTTTGGGGCTGAGGGTTCAGGTTTTTTTAGAGATAAGGGTTTTGGGTTTTTTGGGGATGAGGTTTTAGGGTTTTGGAGGGGATAAGGGTTTAATCTTTTTTGGGTTTGAGGCTTGAGGGCTTTTAGGGATGAGGGTTTTGGGTTTTTGTGGGTGGATGGTTTAGTGTTTTTAGGGATAAGGGCTTAGGGTTTTTATTGCTGATGGTTTAGTTTTGGGGGGGGGGCTGAGGGTGAAGGGTTTTTTATGGCTGAGTGTTTAGTATTTTTTGGGGCTGTGGTTTTAGGTTTTTTTGGGATGAGGGTATATAGATTTTGAGGATAAGTGTTTAGTTTTTTTGGGGGATGGGGGTATTTTTTTAGGGCTGGGGGTATGCGGTTTTTTGGTATTGAGGGTTTTCGGGTTTTTGGGCTAAGGGTTTAGATTTTATGGGAGAGAGGTGTATGGTTTTTTGGGGCTAGGGGTTTAGGTTATTTTGGGGATGAGGGTTGAGGTTTTTTTGGGGATGAGTGTGTAGGTTTTTTTGGGGGATAAGGGTTTAGGGTTTTTTAGGGCTGATAGTTTAATGTTTTTTGGGGATGAGGCTTTAGGGTTTTTTGTGCATGGGGTTTAGGGTTTATTGGATAAGAGGGTTCGGGGTTTATTGGGGATGAGTGTCTATGATTTTTTGGAGTTTAGGGTTTAGGGTTTTTTAGGGTTTACATTTTAGGGTTTTTTATGGTTGAGGGTTTATGATTTTTGGGGCTGAGGGTTTTGGGATTTTTAAGGCTGAGGGCGTAGGTTAATTTGGGATTGAGGGTTTATTTTTTTTTAGGGATGAGGGTTTATGGTTTTTTTAGGATGATTTTTTAGTGATTTTTTGGGATAAGGGTTTAGGGTTTTTAGGGATGAGGGTTTAGGTATTTCTAGGGCTGAGGGTTTAGGGTTATTGGGGGTGAAGGGTTTAAGGTTTTTGTCGGTGAGTATTTAGGGTTTTTTTGTGTGGAGGGTTTAGGGTTTTTTTTGGGTAGGAGCATTTAGGGTTTTAGGTGTGGAGGATTTAGGGTTTTTTAGAGTGGTGGGTGTAGGGGTTTTTGTGGATGAGGGTTTAGGGTTTTTTCGGGTGGAGGGTTTTTGGTTTTCTTTATGAGGGTTTATATTTTTTTGGGGCTGAAAATTATGACTTTTCGGGGATGAGGGTTTAGTTTTTTTTGGGTCTGAGGGTTATGGTTTTTTTGGGTTTAAGGGTTTTTGAGTTTTAGGGTTTTTTGGGGATGATGTTATAAGAGTTTTGGGATGAGGGTTTAGGGTTGTTTGGTGCTAGGGGTTTAGTATTTTTTGGGGAATAGGGTTTAGTTTTTTGGCTGATGAGGGTTTAGGATTTTTTAGGTCTGAGGGTTTAGGGTTTTTTTAGCTCTGAGGGTATAAGGTTTATTAGAGCTAAGGGTTTATGAGTTTTAAGGGAGTGGGTTCATGATTTTCTTGGAAAAAGTGTTTTGGGATATTTTTTGTTGATTTTTTAGGGTTTTTTTGGGTTTTTGGTTTTTGGTTTGTTGGGGATGAGTGTTTTTGGTTTTTTTGGGCATATGGTTTACGTTTTTTTAGGGTTAGGGTTTTAGTGTTTTTTGGGGTTGAGGGATTAGAGTTTTTTTGGGATGAGGGTTTAGGTTTTTTTGATATTATGGGTTTAAGGTTCTTGGGGGATTATGGTTTAGTGTATTTTGGGGTGGTGGGTTTATGGTTTTTCAAGGCTGCGGGTTTAGTGTTTTTTGGGGTTGAGTGTTTAGGGTCTTTTAGGGATAAGGGTTAAGATTTTTTTGGGGGTTGAAAGTTTAGTGTTTTGTGGGATAAGAGTTTGGTGTTTTTAGGCTCTAAGGGTTAAGGGTTTTTTAGGGATGTGGGTTTAGAGTTTTTTATGAAATAGGGGTTTTGGATTTTTGGGGCTGAGGGTTTTGGTTTTTCTGGGGATGAGGGTTTAGTGTTTCTTTTGGCTGAGGGTTTAGGGTATTTATGGTCTTAGGGTTTAGGTTTTTCTTGGCTAAGGGTTTATTGTTTTTATGGGATGAAGGTTTAGGGTTTTTCTAGGATGAGGGTGTAGGGTTTTTGGGGGATAAGGGTTTAGTGTTTTTTAGTAATGATGGTTTAGGGTTTGGGGGGCTAAGTTTTTATGGTTTTAGGGCTTATGATTTAGTCTTTTTGGGGGCTGAGGGTTTAGAGATGTCTGGGGCTGAGGGTTTAGGGTTTTTTGGTGATGAGGTTTTAGTGTTTTTTGGGACTAGGGGTTTAGGGTTTTTTAGGTCTTGGGGATTAGGGTTTTGGGGGAATGATTGTTTAGGTATTTTTTGGACTAAGGGTTTTCTATTTTTGGGGGAAAGATTTCATGTATTTTGGGGATGAGGGTTTATGGTTTTTTGGGCATGAGAGTTTTAGGATTTTTAAGGCTTAGGTTTTGGGGTTTATTGGGACTGGCGGATTGGGGATTTTTGGGAATGAGTGTTTCTGATTATTTGGGGTTGAGGGTTTCATGTTTTAGGGGGTAGAGGGTTTAGGGTTTTTTTGACTGAGCGTTTATCTTTTGGGGGATGGGGATTTAGTGTTTTTGTGGGCATAAGTTTTAGGTTATTTTAGGATTGAGGGATTAGGGTTTTTTGGGGCTGAGGATTTAGGGTTTTGGGGGACGACTATTTAGGGTTTTTTTGGGATAAGGTTTTATAATTTATGGGGAATGAGGGTTTAGGGTTTTATATAGGATATGGTTTTGGGTTTTATTGGAAATCGGTGTTCAGGGTTTTTGTGGATAAGGGTTTTTGGTTTTTTGGGGATGAGGTTTTAGGGGTTTTGAGGTGGAGGTTTAAGGGTTTTTTTTTTATAAGTGTATATGGTTTTTTAGGGCTGAAGGGTTAGGGTTTTTTGTGGCTGAGAGTGTGGGATTTGTTGGGGATGAGGGTTTGGGGTTTTGGGGAGAAGGGGTATAGGGTTTTTGGGGGTTGAGTGTTTATGGTTTTTTGGGGATGATAGTTTAGGGTTTTTCAGGGATAAGGGTTTAGGGTCTTTTAGGGCTAATGGTTTGGGGTTTTTTGGGGATGAGGGTTTGGGATTTTTTGGGTGGAGGATTTAGGTTTTTTTGGGTCTATGGGTTTTGGGCTTTTGGGGGATGGTGTTTTGGGGGTTTGGGGGTGAGATTTTGGGTTTTTTGGGGAAAGGTTTTGGGGTTAATGGGGGATAAGGGTTTGAGGTTTTTTAGGGTTTGGGGTTTGGGTTTTTATAGGGATGATATTTTAGGGTTTTTTGGGGATGGAGGTTTGGTTTTTTAGGGATGAGGGTTTTCTAGGGTTGGTGTTCAGGGTTTTTTAGGGATAAGTGATTAGATTTTTTTAGGAAAGAAGGATTAGGGGTTTTTTATGGCTGAGGATTTAGGGTTTTTTAGGGATAATGTTTTACGGTTTTATGGGACCTAGTGTTGAGGTTTTTTGATGATGAGGGTTGTTTGGGGCTCAGTGTTGACAATTTTTTCGGGCTGATGGTTTGGGGGTTTTTGGGATGAGGGTTTAGGGGATTTTTGGGGATGAGGGTTTAGTATTATTTGTGTTAGAGAGTTTTGGTTTTTCAAGAGCTAGGGGTTTAAGGTTTTGGTGGGTTGAGGGTTAGGGTTTTTGTTGTTGAGGTTTGAAGGTTTATTGGGGCTAAGGGTTTAGGGTCTTTCGGGGGAAAGGGTTTATGGTTTTTTTGGGAAAAGGGTTTAGGATTCTTTAGTTCTGAGGGTTTAGGGTTTTGGGGGGTGGGTTTATGGTTTTTTGTGATAAGGATTTAGGGTTTTTTGGGGGTTTTGTTTTATATTTTTTTTTCGATGTGGTTTTGGGATTATTTGGCCTGAGGGTTTTGGGTTTTTTGTGGTTGATGGTTTATGGTTTTTTGGTTATGAGGTTTTAGGATTTTTCTAGGATGAGGATTTAGGGTTTAATGGCTAAGGTTTTAGGCTTTTATGAGGTTTAAGGTTCATGTTTTTTCCGAGGATTAGGTTTTAGGGTTTTTGGGGTTTGATGTTTTGGGGTTTTTTGGTTAAAGATTGAGGGTTTTGTTGGGACAAAGGGTTGAGGGGATTTTGGGGCTGCGTTTTGAGTATTTTTTGGTTCTGTGGGTTGAGTATTTTTTAGGTTTGAGGTATGAGGTTTTTTTGGGCTGATGATTTAGGGTTTTTATAGTACTGAGGGTTGAGGGGTTTTTCAGGGTGATGCTTTTTTGGGAATGAGGGTTTAGGTTTTTTTAGGCCAAGTGTTTAGGGTTTTTTGGGGATTTGGGTTTAGGGATTTGGGGGCTGAGAGTTTTCGATTTTTGGGGATGAGGTTTTAGAGTTTTTTAGGGATGAGGTTTGAGGTTTCTATTAGGCTGAGTGATAATGACTTTTTGGGGATGATTGTTGAGGGTTTTTTAGGGATGAGCATTTATGTTTTTTAGGGATAAGGGTTGATGGGTTTTTTAGGGCTTAGGGTTTAGGGGTTTTGGGGAAGAGGGTTTAGGGTTTTTACAGTTAAATGTTTAGGAGTTTTTTGGGTCTGTGGGATTAGAGGTGTTTTGGGCTGAGGGATAAGGGTTTTTTGGGGCTGAGGGATTAGGGATTTTTAGTGTTAAGGGTTTAGGTTTTGTCTTGGGGATGAGGGTTTAGGGTTTTTTGGTAATTAGGGATTAGTGTTTTTGGGACTGAAGGCTTAGGGTTTTTAGGGCTGAGGTGTGAGGGTTTTTTAGTGCTGAGGGTTAAGGGTTTTGGGGGGATGAGGGTTTTTCATTTTAGGGCTGAGGGTAGAGGGTTTTTTGGGGGATCAGGGTTTGGGTTTTTTTGGGGATGAGAGGATCATTTTTTTAGGACTTTGGGTTTAGTGTTTTGGGGGGCTGAGTGTTGATGGTTTTTTGGGGCTGAGGGTTTAGAGTTTTTTTCTACTATGTGTTTAAGGTTTATTGATCCTGAGGGTTTAAGCTTTTTAGGGATTGAGGGTTAACGGTTTTTTAGTGCTAATAATTTAGTTTTTTTAGGAATGATGGATGATGATTTTTTGGGGATTAGGGTTTATTGGTTTTTTGTGGATAAGGGTTGATGGTTTTTTGGGGCTGAGGGTTGAGATTTTTTGGTGATGAGGGTTGATGTTTTTTAGTGTTAATGATTGAGGGTTTTTTGGTTCTAGGGTTAGGGATGAGGGTTGAGGGTTTTTAGATATACAGGTTAAGGGGTTTTTTGGGGCTAAGTGTTGAGGGTTTTTTTGGTGTTGAGGGTTATGTATTTTTTGGGGATAAGGATTAAGAGTTTTTGGTGGCTGAGGGTTGAAGATTTTTTAGGGATGAGGGTTGAGGGTTTTTTGAGGTAGTGGATTGAGTTTTTTTAGGGATATATTATTGAGGGTTATTTTGGGGTGAGTGTTGAGGGTTTTTTTGGGGCTGAAGATTGAGTGTTTTTTTTGGGTTGAGGGTTGAGGGTTTTTTAGGGATAAAGGTTAATGGTTTTTTTTGGTTGAGTTTTGAGGGTTTTTTGGGGCAGTGGATTGAGAATTTTTTGGGGCTGAGGGATGAGGGTTTTTTGGGGTTGGGGGTTGGGGATTTTTTGGGGCTGAGGGTTTATGTTTTTGGGGGATGAGGCTTTTTGGGTTTTTTAGGGATGAGGGTTTAGGGTTTTTTTGGGTGGGGGGTAAGGGTTTTTTAGGGTGGAGGGTTTAGATGTTTTGGGGGATGAGGGTTTAGGTTTTCTTAGGCCTAAGGGTTGGGTTTTTTTGGGGGATGAGGGGTGAGGGTTTTTTTTGGGATGGGGGTTTAGTATTTTTTCTATGTCGAGGGTTAAACGTTTTGAGGCTAAGGGTTGAAGGTTTTCTGGGACCATGGGTTGAGGGTTTGGGGGGATATGGGTTTAGGGATTTTTTGGGGATGAGGTTTTAAGGTTTTTGGGGTTGAGTGTTCCAGATTTTTTGGGATGATGGTTTAGGGTTTTTTGGGGTTAAGGGTTTGGGTTTTCTTGTGATGAGGGTTTCAGGATGTTTTGGGCTGAGAGTTTAATGTTTTTTACGACTGTAGATTCAGGTTTTTTTGGGGATGATGGTTTAGGGTTTTTTGTGGCTAACAATTGAGTATTTATTGGGGCTAATGACTGAGGTTTTACTAGGGCTAAGGGTTTATGGTTTTTTCAGTATTAGGGGTTAGGGTTTTTTTGGGCTTAGGATTGCGGGTTTTTTAGTGCTATGGGATTATAATTTTTTTGGGGCTCATGGGTTGGTGTTTTTTGGGGTTGCAGGTCTAGGGATTTTTGGCGATGAGTGTTTATGGAATTTTAAGGCCAAGGGTTGAAGGTTTTTTGGTTCTGAGGGTTTATCATTTTTTGGTGATGAGGGTTTAGTGATTTTTGGGGTTTTGGTTTTGGGTTTTTTTGGGGTAGAGGGTTTAGGGTTTATTGGGGCTAAGGGTTTTGGGTTTTATGGGGATAAGGGGTTTTTTTGGGTATGAGGGTTAGTGGTTTGGGGGGCTGAGGTTTTTGGGTTTTGGGGGGATGAGAGTTTCGGGTTGAGGCTTTTTTGGGAAAAGGTTCTAAGGTTTTTTTACCACAGGTTAATAAGGTTTTGGGGTTTACGGTTTTTTGGGGCTAAGGGTTTAGAGTTTTTTAGGACTGTGGGTTGAAGTTTTTATGGGGATGAGTGTTTAGGGTTTCTTAGGGTTGTGGGTTGATTTTTTCTTGGGGATGTGGTTTTAGGTTTTTTTGGGCCTTAGGGTTGTGGGTTTTTGGGGGTAGAGTGTTTAGGTTTTTGGGGGGTTGAGGGTTGAATATTTTGGGGGTAGGTGGTTTAGGGTATTTTGGGATGAGGTTTGAGTGTTTTTTGAGGCTGAGGGTTTAGGGTTTTTTGGGAATTGGGGTTTAGGTTTCTCTAGGGATTATGGATGAGGGTTTTGGGGATAAGTGTTTAATTTTTTTTCATAATGTTTTATGGTTTTTTGGCTGAGGATTTAGGGGTTTTGGGTTTTTTGGGGTTGAGTGTTGAGTGTTGAGGGTTTTTTGGGATGAGGGCTTAGTGATTTTGGGGCTGAGAGATGAGGGTTTTTTAGAAATACGGGTTGAGGGTTTTTTGGGGATGATGGGTTAGGGTTATATAGGGTTTATGGTTTAGTGTTTTTTAGGCAATATGGTTGAGCAGTTTTTGGGGTTGAGCATTTTTTGGGGCTGGGTGTTGAGGGTTTTTTGGTGCTGAGGGTTTTAGGTTTTTTAGGGATGAGTGTTGAGGGTTTTAGAGAATGGGGTTTAGGGTTTTTTTAGGATGAGGGTTGAGGTTTTTTTGTGGCTAGGCGTTTAGGGTTTTTTGGGGTTTAATGTTTAGGGTTTTTTGAGAATTTTGGTTTATGGTTTTTTAGGGATCACAGTCTTTTATTTTTTAGGGATAATTGTTTAGGGTTTTTTGTTCTAGGGATCTAGGATTTTTTTGGGCTAGCGGTTTCGGATTTTTTTAGGGTTTTTTGGGACCGAGGGTTTATTGTTTTTTAGGGATTAGGTTTTAAGGCTTTTGGGGATGAGATTTTAGGATTTTGGGATAAGGGTTCATGGTTTTTTGGGCATAGGATTTAGGGTTTGGGGGGGGGTTAGGGTTTGTGGTTTTTTGGTACTAAGGGTTTTGGGGTTTTGGGGGATGGGGATTTAGAGTTTGTTTGGTCTGGAGTCTTAGGGTTTTTTGGGGTTTAGGGTTTTAGGTTTTGTGGGATAAGGCTTTATTGTTTTTTGGAGCCTAGGGTTTTGGGTTTTTGGGGCTAAGGGTTTAGGGTTTTTTGGGGATGAGATTTAGTTTTTTTTGGGGCTAAGGGTTTATGTTTTTTTGGGGATTAGGGTTTAGTATTCTTCTAGACCAAGGTTTAGGATTTTTTGGGGCTTAGGGGTTTGGGGTTTGGGGGGATGAGTGTTTTGGGTTTTTTAGGGTTGAGGGTTTATGGTTTTTTAGGGTTTTGTGTTTTGGGGGGCTGAGGATTTAGAATTTTTGTGGCTAAGGGATTATGTGATATGGGATAATGGTTTAGGGTTTTTGGGGATTATGGTTTAGGGTTTTCTAGGGCTGATGAATTCAGGTTTTTTGGGGTTTAGGGTTTAGGGTTTTTTAGGGATGATGGTTTTGGGTTTTTTGTACTGAGGGTTTAGGGTTTTTTATGGCGGAGGGTTTTTGGGTTTTTGGGGCCTAAGGTTTAGTGTTTTTTCAGGATGATGGTTTAGTGTATTCTGTGTTTGATGGTTTAACGTTTTTTGGGGGTTAGGGTTTAGGGTTTTTTGTCGCTAAGGGTTGAGGGTTTAGGGCTTGTTGGGGCTGAGGTTTTAAGGTTTTTTTGGAGATGATGGTTTATGGTTTTTCGTGGCTGAGGGTTTTTGGTTTTTTTGGGATGGGGGTTTTAGGTTTTTTGGGGATGAGGTATTGGGGTTTTTAGGGCCATGGGTTTGTGGTTTTTTGGAATGAGGGTTTTGGGTTTTTTGAGCCAAATGATTGGGGATTTTTGGGACGAAGGGATTGGAGTTTTCAGTGGCTAGGGGTTTGGGGTTTTTTGGGACCGAGTGATTAGGGTTTTTTGATGAGATGGTTAAGGGTTTTTTTGGGATGGAGATTTGGGTTTTTGGGGGGTTTAGGGGTTGCGTTTTTTGTGGATTGGGGTTTTGGATTTTAGGTCTTAGGGGTAGGGGTTTTGGGGGGCTGATGGTTTGGAGTTTCTTGGGACTGAGGATTTCAAGGTTTTTGGGGCTGAGGGTTGAGGGCTTGTTGGGGTCTTGGGATTATTTTTTTTTGTGGGGTAAGGGTTTGGGGTTTTTTGGGGCTGAGGGATTAGGGTTTTTTGGGACTGGGGGTTTATTGTTTTTTTTGGGCTCTAGGTTTTGGTTTTTTGGGGGGATAACGGTTAAGGACTTTTTTAAGCGGGGGGTTTAGGGATTAATTTGTGATAAAAATTTAGGATTTCTTAGGGCCTAGGGTTTAGGGTTTTTTTGGGTTTAGATTTTATGTTTTTTTTGCCCAATGGTTTGGGGTTTTTTGGGCTGACAGTTTAGGGATTTTGGGGTGATATTTTATGGTTTTTTGAGGTTGAGGGTTTGGGTTTTTTAGGGAATGAGTTTTTATGGTTTTTTGGGAATTAGGGATTAGAGGTTTTTGGGATGAGGGTTTTATGTTTTTTGGGTAGCCATATAGGATTTTTGGAACATAGTGTTTAGGGTTTTAGGGATGGGTTTTTTAGTTTTTTAGTACTTAGTGTTTGGGGTTTTCTTAGGGTTTATGGTATATATTTTTTTCAGGCTGAGGGTTTAGGGGTTTTAGGGATGAGGGTTTGTGGTTTTTTGGGCTTGTGGGTTAAATGTTTTTTGGTGATAAGTTTATGGGGTTTTTAGGGGCATATGGTTCTTGTTTTTTTGGGGCTGAGGGTTTTGGGTTTTGGGGGCTTCAGGTTTAGGGTTTTATGAAGCTGAGGGTTTACGTTTTTTAGGGGATGAGGATTTAGGATATTTTGGTGGGGGATTAGGGATTTCTGTAGTTGGGGGTATAGGGTTTTATGGAGATGGGGTTTTAGGATTTTTTTGGATGAGGGTTTAGGGTTTTTTTGGATTGAGGGTTCAGGGTTTTTTGGGCATTATATTTTGGGATTTTTTAGGGCTTAGGGTTTTTAGGGGCTGAGGGTTTTATGTGCTTTGGGGATTAGTGTTTTGGGTTTTTTGGGGCAGAGGGTTTTGGGTTTTTTGGGGCTGTGTTTAAGTGTTTTTTGAGGCATTGGTATTAGGTTTTATGGGGATGAGGGTTTAAGGTTTCTTGGGGCTGAGGGTTTTGGGTATTTTGGTTTTAGGTTTTGGGGGGTTTTGGGGTTAAGGGTTTTGGGTTTTTTTGGGGGGTGAGGGTTTGGGGTTTTGGGGGATAAGTGTTTCAAATTTTATGGGGCAGAGGTTTTGAGGTTTTCTTGGGGATGAGGGTTTCATGTTATATGGGGATGAGGGTTTCAAGTTTTTTTGGGCTAAGTGTTTAGGGTTTTTTTGTGGTAAATAGTTTAGGGTTTTTGGGGGGTTGAGGGCTTAGTGTTTTTTTGGGAAGTGAATTTAGTGTTTTTAGGGCTAAAGGTTTAGGGGTTTTTTAAGATGGTTTAGTGTTTTATGGGTCTCAGTGTTTAATTATCTTTTGGGTGAGGGTTTAAGGTTTTTGGGATCGAGTGTTTGGGGTTTTTTGTGGCTGAGAGTTTCAGGTTTTTAGGGTATGAGGGTTTAGTATTTTTTGGGGCAGAGGGTATGGGGTTTTTTTGGCATAAATGTTTATGGATTTTGGGTTTGTTGGTTTAGTTTTCTCTGGGGATGAGATTTTATCATTTATTATGGCTTATGTTTTAGGTTTTTTTAGGGATGAGGGTTTTGGGTTTTTTGGGAGGAGGGTTTTAGGGTTTTCTGGGGACAAGGGTTTAGAGATTTTTGGGGCCAAGGGTTTGGGGTTTTGTGGGGATATGGGATTTAGGTTTTTGGGGATAAGGGTTTAGTTTTTTTGGGATGAGTGTTTAGGGTTTTTTGGGATATAGTGTTTGGTATTTTTATGGGCTAAGGGTTTAGGGGTTTTTTGGGATGAGGCTTTTGGGTTTTTAAGGATGTGGTTTTGGGGATTTTTTAGGGGTGAGGGTTTATAGTTTTTGGGGGTTGAGGGTTTGTGATTTTTTTTGTATGAGGGTTTAGGGTTTTGGGGGGGAAATGGTTTTGGGTTTTTTGAGGTTGAGGGTTCTGGAGTTTTGGGGGATGAGGTTTTTGGTTCTTTTGGTGCTAAGGGATTGGGTTTTTTTTGTGATAGGGGTTTTAGGTTTTTTGTGTCTTGGGGGGAGGTATAGGTTTTTTTAGGGTTCAGAGTTTAGGGTTTTGGGGATGAGTTTTTAGGGTTTTTTTGTTTTGAGGGTTTTGGGTTTTTTGAGGATAAGGGTTTAAAGTTTTTTTGGGATGGAAGTTCGAGGTTTTTTGGGGATGAGGGTTTAGGGTTATTTGTGGTTGGGGGTTTAGTGTTTTTTGGGGATGTGGGTATTGGGTTTTTTGGGGCCGAGGGATTAGTTTTTTTTGGGCTGAGAGTTTAGGATTTTTGGGAGTAGGGGGTTTAGGGATTTTTAGGGTTGAGGGTTTAGGATTTTTGGGCAGTGGGTTTCAGGTTTTGTGGGGCTGAGTGTTTAGGATTTTTTTGGGGTAGAGGTCTAAGAGTATTTTTGGACTGAGTATTTATTATTTTTTAGGGATGAGGGTTTCGTGATTTTTTGGGCTATGGGTTTAGGGTATTTTGGGGCTCTGGTTTTAGGGTTTTTTTGGTCTGAGTGTTTAAGGTTTTTTGGGGCTCATGGTTTATGGTTTTCTTATGGCAAAGGGTTTCTAGTTTTTTAGGGCATAGGTTTTAGGGTTTTTCAGTATGATGGTTTAGGGTTTTTTAACGATGCGGGTTTCAGATTTTTTTGGGCTGAGGGTTTAGGGTTTTTTAGGGCTGAGGGTTAAGGGTTTTTTTGGGGCCATAAGTTTTGGGTTTTTTGGGGATGAGGGTTCAAGGTTTTTTTAGGTTGAGGGTTTAGGGTCTTCTAAGTTGAGTGTTTAGGGTTTTTTGGGGCTGAGTGTATAGGGTTTTTTGGGGAATGAGGGTCTAGGGTTTTTTGGGTCCAAGGGTATAGGATATTTTCGGGGTGAGGATTTATATTTTTTTCGGGATGAAGGTTTTGGTTTTTTTGGGATGGAGGGGATGGGGTTTTTTGGAGATGAGGGTTTGTGGTTTTTTGGGGATGAGGTTTTAGATTTTTAGGGGGGAAGGAGTCAAGTTTATCAAGGGCTAAGGGTTTTAGGTTTATTGGGGTTTGTGGTTTAGTATTTTTTTTTGGGCCCATAGGTTTAGGGTTTTTTCTGGTGAGGGAGAAGGGATTTTTTGGGCTGAGAGGGTTTAGGTTTTTTGGGGGCTGAGGGTTCAAGGTTTTTTTGTCTTAGGGAATAAAGTTTTTTGGGTCTGACATTTTAAAGTTTTTTGGGGCCGAGGGTTTAGTTTATTTGGGGGATGAAGGTATAGGGTTTTAGGGATGAGTATTTAGGGCTATTTAGGGATGAGGGTTCAGTGTTTTTCGGGGATGAGGGTTTTGGGTATTTTGGTATGAGGTTTTAGGTTTTTTTGGGTCCATGGTTTTAGGGTTTTTTAGGAATAATTTCTTAGGGTATTTTGGGGTTGAGGGTTAAATATTTTTTGGAGGTGAGAATTAACAGATTTTTGGGGCTGAGGATTTAGGGTTTTTTGGTGTTGAGGGTTTATTGTTTTTGGGTACAAGGTTTTAGGGTTTCTGGGGATGATGGTTAAAGGTTTTTGGGGCTATGGTTTTAGGGATTTTTGGGGAAGAGGCTTTCATGTTTTTTGGACTAAAGATTTATGGAATTTTAGGGTCGACGGTAGAGGGTTTTTTGGGGACAAGGTTTTAGAGTGTTTTACATATGAGGGTATAATGTTTTTTTCAGATTGAGGGTTAGAGTTTTTTGGGGCTGAGTTTTCAAGGTTTTTTGGGGCCAAGGGTTTAGGGTTTTTTAGGAAAAAGGGTTTACTCTTTTTTTGGGCCAAGGGTTTTGGGTTTTTTTAGTTCTTGGTTTAGGGTTTTCTAAGTCCAAGGGTTTAATTGTTTTTTTGGTATGACGGTTTAGGGTTATTTGGGGTTGAGGGTTTTGGGTTTTTTGGACCGAGGGTTTAGGATTTTTTATGGATGGGATTTAGAGTTTTTGAGGTGAGGTTTTTGGGTTTTTTGGGGATGAGGGTTTAGCGTTATTTGGGGATGAATGTTTAGTGTTTTTTAGGGCTGAGAATTTATTGTTTTTTGGAATTAGGGTTTAGTTTTATTGGGATGAGGGTTTAGAGTTTTTTGGGGCGGAGGGTTTAGGATTTTTTGGGGTGGAGTCTTTAGGATTTTCTGGGGATAAGGGTCAAGGGTTTTTTAAGGCCTCGATTTTAGGGTTTTTTGGTTTTATGGTGTAGGGTTTTTTTGTGCCAATATATTTGGGTTGTTTTGGGATGAGGGTTTAGTGATTTTTGCAGCGGAGGTTTTATAGTTTTGTGGGATGAGGGTTTAGTATTTTTTGAGTCCTTGGGTTTAGGTTTTTTTAGGGATGAGGATTTTGGGTTTTTTGGTGTTATGTTTTTAGCGTTTTGGGGGGATGAGGGATGAGGGTTTAGAGTTTTGGGGGGTGGTGGTTTTGGGGATTTTTGGGGATGAGGGTTTAGGGGTTTTTTGGGTTGAGGGTTTATAGTTATTTGGGTTAGAGGGTTTAGTGATTTTTAGGGATGAGTGTTTTGGGTTATTTGGGGATGAGGGTTTAGGGTTTTGGGGGGTGAGGGTTTAGGTTTTTTGGGGGGATGAGGGTTTATGGTTTTTTTGGTGATGAGTGTTTATTTTTTTTTAGGAATTATAGTTTAGGGTTTTGGTGGGATGAGATTTTGGGGTTTTCGGGGCTGAGGGTTTGGTGTTTCTTGGGGCCCAAGGTTTTTGTTTTTTTTGGGTCAGAGGGTTTAGGTTTTTTTTATAGGGTTTTAGGGATTTTAGGGGCTGAGGGTTTAGGGTTTTTTTAGGATGATGATTTATATTTTTCTTGGGATGAGGGTTAAGTTTTTTGGGGGCTGATGGTTTAAGTATTCTTGGGTTCTAAGTGTTTTGGATTTTTGGGGCTGAGGGTTTAGGTATACATAAGGCCAGGGGTTTAGGGTATTTTGGGGTATAGGGTTTAAGGTTTTTGGGGGAATAGGTTTTAGAGATTTTTTGGGATGAGGGTTTAGGGTTTTTTCAGGCTGAGGCTATAGGGTTTTTTGGGGATGAGTGTTTAGTGTATTTTAGGCCAAAGGTTTATAGTTTTTTGGGGCTGATGGTTTATGTACTTTTATGTCTAGGGGTTTAGGGATTTTTGGTGATGAGGGTTTAGGGTTTTTTTGGTACATGGGTTTAGGATTTTATGGGACAAATGGTTTTGGGTTTTTTGGGGCATAGGGATTTGGGTTTTCTAGGGCAGAGGGTTTAGGGTTTTTGGGGGCTGAGGGTTTAGAGTTTTTGGGGGATGATGTTTTCAGGTTTTTTTGGGATGAGGGTTTATGTTTTATTGGGGACAAGGGTAGAGTTTTTTAGAATTATCATTTAGGGTTATATAGGGATGAAGTTTTAGTGTTTTGGGGGGTTTAGGTTTTATGGTTTTTTGGGGCTGAGGGTTTAGGGGTTTTTTTGGATATTTGTGTTTAGGGTTTTTTTGGGGATGAGGGTTTAAAAATTTTTAGGGATGAAAATTAGGTTTTTTCTGGAGCTGAACGTTTACAATTTTGGGGGTTAGGGTTTAGGGTTTTTTTAGGTTGAGGGTTTAGGGTTTCTTAGGCCTAGGGGTTTAGGGTATTTTGGTGATAAGGGTTTTGGTTTTCTTGGGGCCAAGGGTTTAGGGTTTTTTGGTCTGAGAGTTCTGGGTTTTTGGGTGCTGAGTGTTTATGTTTTTTTGGGGGATGGGGTGTAGGGTATTTTAGGGAAAAGGGTTTTGGGTTTTTTGGGGATAAGGGTTTAGGTTTTGGGGGGTATTAGGGTTTAGGGTTTTTTGGGTTAGAGGGTTTTTGTTTTCTGGTTCTGTGGGTTTAGGGTTTTATGGGTATGAGAGTTTATGGTTTTTTGCAGATGAGTGATTATGGTTTTATGGGGCTGAGGGTTTAGGTTTTTCTGGGTATTATGGTTTTATGTTTTTTGGGGATAAGGGTATAGGATTTTTAGGGTGGATTGTTTAGTGTTTTTTGGGTTGAGGGTTTTGGGGGTTTTAGGGATGAGGGTTATAGGTGTTTTTAGTTCTGATGGTTTAGTATGTTCTTAGGATAATGGTTTAGAGTTTCTTGGGAAAATTGTTTGGGGTTTTTTTGGGGGAAGAGGGTTTAGAGGTTTTTAAGGTGAGAATTTTGGGATTTTTGGGGATAAGGGTGTAGGGTTTTCTAGGGTTGAGGGTTTAGGGATTTACAGGGTTGAAGGTATGTGGTTTTCTGGGGATGAGGGTTTAGGGTTTTCTAAGGATGAGGGTTTATATTTTTCTAGGGATGAAGGTTTTGGGTTTCCTAGGGCTAAGGGTTTAGGGTTTTCTAGGGATGAGTGTTAGGGGTTCATGAGGTTGAGGGTTTTGGGTTTCCTAGGGTTTATGATTTAGGGTTTCTTGGGATGGAGCGTTTAGGGTTTCCTAGAGGATGAGGTATTAGGGTTTCCTGGGTTTGGGGGTCTAGATTTTCTTGGGGAAGAGGGATTATGGTATCTAGAGCTGAGGGTTTTTCATTTCTAAGGGATGGTGATTTTTGTATTTCTTGGGGATGAGCATTCAGGGTTTTTTAGGGTTTAGGGTTTAGGGTTTTCTAACGATTAGGTTTTAGGGTTTTTTGGGGGTGTGGTTTTAGTTTTTTCTAGGAATGAGGGAATCGGGCTTCCTAGGGTTGATGGTTTGGGGTTTTTTAGGGATTAGGGTTTAGTATTTTTTTTGGGATGAGGGTTTTGTTTTTTTTAGAGATAATGGTTTGGGGTTTATTAGGGTTTGGGTTTAGGTATTTTGATGTTAATGATTTCATGTTTTTTGGGATGATTTTTTGGGTGGTTTAGGAGATGAGTGTTTGCGGGTTTCTAGGGATGAGGGTCTAGGGATTTGGGGGTTGAGGGTTTGGGGTTTTGGGGCCGAGATTTTGGGGTATTTTCGGGTTAAGGTTTTGGTTTTTTATGGGTTTAGGATTTCAAGTTTTTTGGGGCTGAGGGTTTGGATTTTTTTGGGTCTGAGGGTTTGGGTTTTTGGGGCTTTGTTTTTGGGGGTTTTGGGTTTGAGCATATGGGGTTTTTTTATATGACGGTTTGCAGTTTTTCGGGGATGAGGGTTTGTGGTTTTCTTGGGAAGAGGGTTTGGGGTTTTTTAGGTGTGGGGTTTTGTAGTTTTTTGGGGATGAGGGTTTCTTGTTTTTTGGGGGGAGGGTTTGGGGATTTTTTGGGTTGAGGGTCTGGGTTTTTTGGGGCGAGGGTTTGAATTTTTGGGGGTGGGGATTTTGGGATTTTTGGGGATAAGGGTTTTGTATATTTTGGGGCTGAGGTTTTGGGGTTTTTTGAGTATTAGGGTTTGGGTCTTTGGGATTGAGGGTTTTGGGTTTTTTCGGGTTTAGGGTTTGTGATTTATAGTGTTTAGGGTTTAGGGTTTTTTGGAGATGAGGGTGTAGGGTTTTTTGGGTCAGGGGGGTTGGGGATAAGGTTCTTTGGGGTTAAGGGTTTATAATTTTTTTGGGGTGAAGGATTTCATGTTTTCTAGGGATGAGGGTTTGGGGTTTTATGGTACTTAGGGTTTTGGGTTTTTTGGGAGTGAGGATTTCAGTTTTTGGGGGCTTAGGGTTTCTGTTTTTCTAGGGGTACGGTTTTAGGGATTTTTGGGGTAGAGTGTTTTAGGTTTTTTGGGGATGTGGGTTTAGTGTTTTCTAGGGAAGAGGGTTTCAGATTTTCTGGGGCAGAGTATTCTTTGTGGATGTGGTTTTAGGGTTTTTAGGGGCTAATAGTTTAGGGTTTTATTAGGTCTATGGGTTTTCGGATTTTCGGGGCTGAGTGTTTAGGTTTTTTGGGGATTGATGGATTAGATTTTGTTGTGGATGAGGGTTTATGTTTTTTTTGGGTATAAGGGTTTAGGGTTTTTTAGAGTTTTATTTTTTAGGTTTATTTGGTTATGAGGGTTTTTGGATTTTGGGGCTGAGGTATTTGGGTTTGTGGGGATGTTGGTTTAGGGTTTTCTAGGGATGAGGGTTAAGGGTGTTCTAGGGAGGAGGGTATAGGGTTTTTTTGGGGCTGATGGTTTAGTGTTTTCTAGGGATAAGGCTTTATAATTTTATTTTTCTAAGGGTTTATGTTTTTTTAAATATTAGGGTATTGGGATTTTTGGGGATGAGGTTTTCAGGTTTTTGGGGTTGAGGGTTTACGGTTTTGTGGGAATGAGGATTTAGGGTTTTGTGTGGCTAAGGGTTTAGATTTTTTTAGGACAGAGAGTTTAGGGTTTTCTAGGGCTATGGGTTTGGGATTTTATAGGGATGAGGGTGTAGGGATTTTTCTGAATGAGTTTTGTGGGGTTTGTGGGGATGATGGTTTAGGGTTTTCTGGGACTGAGGGTTTATGTTTTTTTGGGGATGAGGGTTTTGGGTTTTCTAAGGCCAAGGATTTATAGTTTTATGGGGATGAGGACTTAGGATTTTCTAGGGTTTAGGGTTTAGGGTTTTCTAGGGCTAGGGTTTGGATTTTTTGGGGCTCAGAGTTTAGTTTTTTCTAAGGATGAAGGTTTAGGGTTTTTGGATGAGGTTTTAGGGTTTTGTGGGGCTGATTGTTTATTGTTTTCTGGGGATGAGGGGTTTGTGTTTTCTGGGGATGAGGATTTAGGTTTTTCTAGGGATGAGGGTTTTAGTTTTTGGGGGGCTGAGGTTATAGGGTTTTCTGGGGTTGAGTGTTTAGGGTTTTGGGGGGTATAGGGTTTAAGGTTTTCTAGGGATGAGGGTTTATGGGTATATGGGGATGAGGGTTTAGGGTTCCTTAGGTATGGAAATTTAGTGTTTTATGGGTTGAGGGATTAGTATTTTATCAGGCTCTGGGTTTAGGTTTTTCTAGGGATGAGGGTTTAGGGTTTTGAGGGGGTGAGTGTTTAGGTTATTCTAGGACTGTGGGATTAGGGTTTTCTGGGTCTGTGGGTTTAGGGTTTTCTAGGGATGTGTTTTTATGATTTTCTAGGGATGAGGGTTTACGGTTTTCCTAGGAGGGGGTTCTAGGGATTTCTGGGGTTGAAGGTCTAAGGTTTTCTGGGGATGAGTGAAAAGGTTTTCTAAGGCTGAGGGTCTAAGATTTTCTAGGGATGAGGGTTTACAATCTTCTTGGGTTGAGGGTTTAGGGTTATCTAGCACTGATGGTTGAGGGTTTTTTGGGGATGATGGTTAAGGATTTTATAGGGGTTAGGGTTTATGGTTTTCTAGGGATGAGGTTTTTAGGTTATCTGGGGCTGAGGGTTTTTTGTTTTCTCAGGTTGCATTTTTAGGGTTTTCTAGAGTTGAGGGTTTATGGTTTTCTAGTCCAAAGAATTTAGGGTTTTCCATGGCTTATGGTTATGTTTTTTTATAGGGATGAGGGTTTAGGTATTTATAGGGATGAGGGTTTAGGTTTTTCTAGAGTTTAGGATGAGGTTTTATGGTTTTCTAGGGCTCTGGGTTTAGGGTATTTTGGGGTTGAGTTTTTAGGGTTTTTTGGGTTTGAGGTTTAAGGGTTTTTTGTTTCTAAGGGTTTAGGATTTTTTTGGTGATGAGTGTTTAGGGTATTTCAGGGCTGAGGGTTCGGGGTTTTTCAATGTTGAGGGTTTAGAGTTTTTTGGGACTAAGGGTCTAAATATTTTTGGGGTTGAGGGTATCAGGTTTTGTGGGTATGGGGGTTTAGGTTTTTTGGGATGAGGGTTTAGGGATTTTTGAGTATAAGGGATTAGGGTTTTTTCAGGATGAGGATTTAAGGTTTTTTGGACCTAAGGGTTTAAGGTTATTTGAGGTTGTGGGTTAAAGTGTTTTTTGGGGATAAGTATTTACGGTTTTGTGGGTCTGAGGGTTAAGTTTTTTCGGGGGTTACAGTTCTATGTTTTTCTAGGAATGAGGGTTTATAGTTTACTGGGGATGAGGGTTTAGGTTTATCTACTGTTAAAGGTTGAGGGTTTTTTTGGGATTAGGGATTGTGTAATTATGGGGGTGAGTGTTTATGGTTTTCTAGGGTTGAGGGTTGGGGGTTTATGGTTCTCTCAGGATGAGTTTTTAGTGCTTTTTAGGGATGTGGGTTTAGGTATTACTGGGTCTTGGGGTTTAGGATTTTCTAGGGTTGAGGGTTTTGGGTTTTCTAGGGATGAGGGTTTAGGGGGTTTTAGTGCTGAGGGTTTAGTCATTTCTAAGTATGAGGGTATGTGGTTTGGGGGGGATAATGGTTAATTGTGTTTCTAGGACTAAGGGTTTAGGGATTTCTAGGGATGAGGTTTTAGGAATTTCTGGGGATGGGGGTTTACATTTTTCTACACTAAGGGTTTAGGGTTTTCTGGGGTTCAGGTTTTAGTGTTTTTTGGATGAGGTTTTAGGGTTTTTTGGGGATGAGGGTTTAGGGTTTTATGGCGTTGAGGGTTCAGGGTATTTTGGGACTGTAGGTTTAGGGATTTCAAGGATGTGGGTTTAGGGTTTTTTTGGACCGAGGTTCTAATGATTTTTGGGGATGAGGGTATAGGGTTTTTTTGGTTGAGGGCTTAGGTTTTTTTAGTGCTGAGGGTTTAGGGTTTTATTGGGGGTGAGGGGTTAGGGTTTTGGGGGGTAGTGGTTTATGGTTTTTTAGGGCTCAGAGTTTTGGTTTTTTTGGGGGTGAGGGTTTTGGGTTCTTTGTGGTTGTGGGTTTAATGTTTTTACTGGTTTATGATTTTGTGTTTTTTTTGGTTGAGGGTTTATAGTTTTGGGGGTTAAGGGTTTATGGTTTTTTTGGGTTTTGGGTTTTGGGTTTTTCTGGGATGAGTGTTTTGTGTTTTTGGGGGCAGAGGGTTTAGTGTTTTTTGGTGCTGAGGTGTTTGGGTTTTTTGTGGCTAAGGGTTTGGGGTTTTGGGGGGCTAGGGGTTTAGGTTTTTTTGGGGCGAGTTTTTAGGGTTTTTGGTCTTGAGGGTTTTGGGTTTTGGGGGGATAAGATTTTTGGGTTTTTTGAGGCTAAGGGTTTAGTGTTTTTTGGGGGAAAACGTTTTATGATTTTTTGGGGTTTAGGGTGTAGGGATTTTTTGGGAATATGGTTTAGGATTTTGGGGGGGTGAGGGTTTAGGGTTTTTCATGTCTGAGGGTTTAGTGGTTTTGGGGATAAGACATCGAGGTTTTTGGTACTGAGAGTTTAGGGTTTTTTTGGATGAGGGTTTAGGGTTTTTTTGGGTGAGGGTTTTGGATTTTTGGGCTGGTTATTTAGGATTTTTTGGGGGTGGGTTTTATGATTTTATGGGAATGGTGTTTATGGTTTTTTGATGTTGAGGTTTTAGGGTTTTTTTAGGCCAAGGCATTAAGGTTTTCTTGGGGATGATGTTTTAGGGTTTTTTTGGGGCTCAGTGTTTACTATTTTTTAGGTATATGGTTTTTTGGTTTTTTTGATATGAGGATTTGGGGTTTTGGGGATAAGGATTTAGGGTTTTTTGGCGTTGATTATTTAGGGTTTTTTGTGGTTGATGATTTAGTGTTTTTTGCACTGGGGGTTTCGGGTTTTTTTAGGCTGATGGGTGAGATTTTTGGGACTATGGGTTTTGGGTTTTGGGGGGTTTGTGGTTTGGGGTTTCGGGGGGGTGAGGGATTGGGTTTTTTAGGCATTATGGTTTGGGGTTTTTTGGGGTTGATATTTTGGGGTTTTTTCTGGGTTGAGGGTTTGGGGATTTTTGGGGATGAGTTTTTGGTGTGTTTTTTTTGGGGGGGGGGGGCTGAGGGTTTGGGGGGTTTTATGGATGACGATTTTGGTTTTTTGGGGGATGAGGTTATAGGTTTTTTTAGGATGAGGTTTTAGGGATTTTTGGTGCTGTGGGTTTGGGGTTTTTTATTGTAGAGGTTACAAGGTTTTTTGGATAAGAGGGTTGAGGTTTTTAGTTTTTTGGTGTGAGGGTTGAGGTTTTTTTAGGGATAAGGTTTGATAGTTTTCTATTATTGAGGGTTGAGGGTTTTTTGGGACTAAGGGTTGAGGGTTTTTTTGGGTATGAGGGTTTAGGGATTTTTGGGTTTGATGGTATAAGGTTTTTTGGGGGGTTGAGGGTCTAGGGTTTTTAATGATGAGGGTTTAGGGTATTTTGGGGTTGAGGGTTTTTTGGGTCTGTAGTTTGAATGTTTTTTGGTTATGATGGATAGGGGTTTTTGGACCTGAGGGTTTGGGTTTTTTGGGGATGTGGATTTAGGGTTTTTTTGGGCTAAGGGTTTCGTGCTTTTATAGGATAATCATTGACGTTTTTTTAGGGATGAAGATTTAGGGTTTTTTTGGGTCGTGGTTTATGGTTTTTTTGGTGATGATGGTTTGATTTTTTTGAGGCTGATGGTTTGGGTTTTTTAGGCTGATGTTTTGGGGGTTTTGGGTCTGAGGGTTTGGGTTTTTTTGGGGGGTTTAGGGTTTAGAGTTTTTTAGGTCTGAGGGTTTGGGGTTTTTTGGGACTGAGGGTTTGGGGTTTTTTGGGTTTGAGGTTTTAAGGTTTTTTGAAGTAGGGGGTTTAGTGTTTTTTGGGACTAAGGGTTTAGGTTTTTTTTGTGAGGGTTTTGGGTTTTCTAGCTCTAAGGGTTAAGTGTTTTGGGGTGAGGTGTTTGGGTTTTTTTGGACTGTGGGTTTTTCATTTTTTGGGCCTGAGGGTTTAGGGTTTTTTGGCTAAGATTTTGGGGTTTTTTGGGGCTGAGGGTTTGAGATTTTTTGGGGTTTGGGGTTTAGGTTTTTTTAGGATTGAGGTTTTTTGGTTTTTTGGCACCAAAGGTTTCATGTTTTTTACGGTGAGGTTTTTGGTTTTTTGGGGCTGGGGGTTGTGGTTTTTTAAGGCTAAGGGTTTGTGTAACACCTCAAGCTTTCATGGTACGTTTTCCTTTGAATAATGCAATAACGTGCATTGTACGCAACTTCGATATTCTAACACACCACGACCAATCAAAGTATCTGTTATGAATAGTAATACCCACTTTTTAAAATTTTATAAATTTTACCTTTCAAAATGGACTTCATTTTTTGATTCAGAATATCGAAATTAGCTTAGGGTGAATTTTTGGTATTTTTCTGAAAAGTTTCACTTTTTTATGAATAGTGAAAAACACTGAATTATTGGTTAAAACCGAATTTTTATTTAAATAATTATTTATTTTATTTAAATTTATTTTAGGTCAAAATAGATACATAATACCTATATAATTTCAATTTAATTCATTGGAGTCATTTTATAATAATTTTAGATATATAAAAACATTACTGAACTTTTTACCATCTTTTACCCACCTCCTAGAAGCATTTGAAAATTTGCATAAAACTTAATTTTACCGCTTCTGTGAATTGAATTTCAAAAATCTGGGAGAGACGGTTGATATCAGTAAGTAAAATGTGGTTCAATGAGATGAAAATAATTTTTGGTGTATAGTAACTTTTTACTTTTATTTACCACGGTTAAAAGTAAATATGGTTATTAATGGTAAAAATGATATTATTTTTACCCTAACACATATCATAATTATATTGCATAAGTTTATATATACCAAAAACAACCTTAGGAATAAAATATTATCATTTAGGTCCACTTGGATTAGAATAGGACATTTATTATTATTTTATTCAAGAAAGAGTTAAAAGAGTTAAAATAAAATTTTAAAAACTAAACCATTTTTAAAATAGGGTTATACATAAGATAAATTAGACTATAAATATTAATTAGAAATATAAAAATATTTTATACATAATTTTATTTTATTTATAATTTTTAGACATTAAATAATTTAATTCATTTATGAAACTATGATGATGTAGTAATTACCTTATTAATGAAATATTAAAATAATTGATATTATAAATACCCAAATAAATTTAAATTAAGAATTTTGATGAATTCCATGAATTTTATAGGTTAATATGACATGTTAGTATGGATTTAATTAACTTTTTTCAAAGTAATCATGCTGTTATGATTTTCAAAAAAATCAATTACCAAATCGTGTCAAAATTGACATAAAAGAGTTTTCAAAACAAATATTATATTATTAATTGATATTCTATTCCTAAAAATATAATTTTTGGACAAATTACTTATATAAGGTTATATATATTAATAATGAACCACTTGGGGTTATCTTGGCTTTTTATTGTATGTTTATTAACCATATAATATAAAAATACAAAGAGACATGGTAAATGTCGAACTATTTAACTAAGAGTTAAATATAAATGATAAGGTTAATAGAGTGACCTAAAACTGTCTAAAATATATTGGTTGAAAGGATTTATACAAATACCCACCCTATACTCTAAAAAAGTCAATATGGATCCATTATAAACCGAATATGAATTTATTATAAAATAATATTTTAAGTTTTTCCTGAGGTGCCCCTCACCCCTCTTATAAAAGGGCACTTCCCCTTCTCTCAAATTCACACCATAAAATCCTTTTGGCTCAGAAAAACCCTACCCAAATATCCTCTCAACTTCCCTCGCTTCATTCTAGATGCTTTTCTTTAGTCGAAAAGCCAACCTAAGGATCCCTTTTTATCAAATCAAAAAGAAGAACCCGAAGAAGAGGTAAATATTTCATCACCTATTTCAAGTTCTTTTCTTATTCCACTTCATATTT
The DNA here is from genome assembly GCA_963277665.1 of Viscum album. NCBI lineage: Eukaryota > Viridiplantae > Streptophyta > Magnoliopsida > Santalales > Viscaceae > Viscum > Viscum album. The sequence goes on from OY728151.1 coordinate 1,541,352,968, forward strand.
CTTTGTTGTTTCCATTATAAAATAATAACGCCAGTATCTTCAATATACTTTTATGTTATTATAAAAATGTTAAAACCATGTTCATTATTTTATCCATCCTATGAATGAAAAATTCACCACACGTGCGTACGTACGGCTTACCGTCTCCACATCGTGGTGTAGTTTGTTATTCAAACATTTAAACATTTGGATGGGTATAATAATGAGTATAAATGATGTAAATAATAAATATAACATTATGATTATTCTTTTTATATGATATACCATCCAATTATATACGATTTTAATATCAAAATAATGATATTTTCGCTCGTGCGTACGTACGAAATACCATCTCCACAAACGCAATAAGATTCACTTCCCCATCGTAACCATTCAAAACTAATTTTCATTTGATGATTAAAAATAATGTTTAATGACTTGATATCATTCTATATATGAATAATATACAACCAATCCATAACAAACATGGCTTATGTAACAAAACATATAAAAGAAAATGAGTAATTTATCACCCGAAACGATGATAATACTAAAATATTATTAACAAAGAAATATTAGAAGATCATATATGATATCATATTTATGTATATTATTCTTGTATAATTTAATAACAATTATTTGACTATTATATAGGAGTTTAACGTACCCTTGACCAAGTAAAAGTACAAGGTAAGGGTTTATTTCATAATCTCTTCATTATCCGAGGTTGTTTATACGTAATTATCTACTAGGACCTCTTTATCATCCACATCCATGTTTCTGAAAAAATGTATTTCAAAACATTTTTAGTATTTAATATACAATGGGTTAAAGTCATTTATACCCTTTTTTTACTTTTTATAAGATGTTTATAAAGTAATATTTCCATCGTTTTCCAAACAAGGTCCTTTTTAACCTTTTCGATAAAATTAAGGTAAGAATGTATTTTTAACTAATACGGCAGGTGCGGCTATTTTCCTCCATTATAAAATCATCAAAGATTACCTTACGATCTTATAAGAATATTTTTAAAATAAATGCTTTCTTCTAAAATTATGTGACTTTTAAATGATTTCAAAATAGAAAGAGATGTTTCTCTCAAATAGTTTTGATTTCATATATGTCGACATCCTTTGATGGATTTTAAGCTTATTTGAAGTTGATTTATTATGATATAAAACATCCATATTTTATTGAAGTTTTTGTGATATGTTTGACTGTGGATGTGTTATTTTTACACCATTCATGGTTTATGGATAAAGTATTTACATTTTGTATGCAATTTTTAATATGAATGTTTATGTTATGTTTAAACCTTTTCATATGAGGAATGCATTGGACTTAGTAAGTGATGGTTGGAGCCCGCTATAGCTCCTCGATGCATTTTTAGGTATCATGAGACAAACTAGTGTCTTGGCACAAGGCCTTGACAAAATATTATTTGTAGTCTTGGAAAAATTCCTTGACTATGTGGTTATGAAAGTCTGGCATTATGCATTCCATCGTTATGAAAGTGGCTATTTGATATTGCATGTGATTATTCGACTAGTAGAATACCCATGTGAATAATTAAATGGAATTATTTGATTTTATCCTTTCCATTTTATGCTGAATTTCAAGTTTAAAAGGCTTTTTTTTAGTCTTATACATTGCTATAAATGTTTATGCTTATTTATGAAAGTTTCTGCTATATTGTTATCCTTACTGAGCATTTGATCTCACCCCGTTATATGTTTTATTTTTCCTAGGATGTGAAGAATTATTTTATGATTGACCTTTAGGGATAGTCTGATGGGATATGAATGTGGTATATAGAGACAATGTTTTTGTAGTTTTTCATTTTATAATGTAATCTAAAACTTATGAATGTATCTAGTGTTTCCAATTCTACTAAACTAATAGGTCTTTCAAGACTTGATCTTTTGTGATCATGCCAATGTTATGTAATAATGCACCGACTCTGGGTAACTAGGGTCTGGGAATTACAGTTTTTATCAGAGGAAGTTTAGTACAAACCTTGGAAACTAGATTTAGATAAACTCGGATTAGAGCACATTACCCTAAGATAGAATTTGAGGATTAGTATAGAAGAACTTCCTAGAATTTTGGTATTGTAGATATTTTGTGAGTTTTCTGAGAAATACATCCCTGTCTGGGTATGATCAGGTAGAGGCGGCTCTGGCATAGATGTACCTAAGGGTAAAACCCGATAACACAACTTTGAGCTAGACTCGAACAGGAACTGGTGCACGACAACGGGCCTTGCTGCACTCTTGGTTATGACACTCCTAGGGGATATGCTTAGGATAATTCTCATTTTCTTTACAAACCATTATGAAGGGTTTATGAGTATATATATCCTCAAACAAAACATTTTTATTATTATAGATTATATCCATAAAATGTTCAATTTATATTAAGTGTTTTACAAGTTTGGAATTATGTATTGCGATTGATAAACTAATCTAGTATATGCCATTGTTTAGAAATGGAGCCTAGTGGAAGAACTGGAAATCGTATCAATGCAGGTAATCAATTTATGGATTTTCCTCCTGCTCAAGATAATTATAGTTGTGCTCGTGATGCAACTGGTGTAGATCAGCTTATCACCATACTGGGACAACTCACTCAGGTTATGAATAATAACCTTACCCATATGGAGCACCCTGATCCACAACACGGAGGATCAATGTTAGAAAGCTTCATGAGGAAACAACCACCAACATTCAATTGGTCTACAAATACATTGGTAGTTGAGCAATGGATAAGTTCCTTAGATAAAATATTTCATGCTTTGGGAAGTAGTGAAATGGAAAAAGTTTTCATGACAGTTTATCACCTAACAGGAGATGCAGATCAATGGTGGTCATTAATCCAAAACACAAAGGAAGATGAAGAAGTATCAAATATGGAATGGAGGGAGTTTAAAGAGTTTTTCGTAGAAAAATACTTTCCTCTTGACCATGGAGCGGATATGGAAAGGCAATTTCTGAGTCTGAGGCAAAAGGAGGATGAGAATGTCACAAAGTATGATGCTATCCTTACAAGGTTAGCAAGGCATGTAGCAGATTATATACGTAACCCAAGGAGTAAGTTTGATCATTTCATTGATGGGTTAAAACCATTTCTCCGTAGAGCATTAGTCTCATAATCCTTCCCTTCGTATGAAGATATTGTCTCATGTGCTATCAAGACAGAAAATAAATTCTCTAAGTCTTATGACATT